>OY979769.1:40285962-45422575 GCA_963855975.1 Andrena chrysosceles | reverse complement strand
GGAATGACTCCCTCCGGGCTTCGGCGATCTCCTCGTTCCACCAGCCGTTGGGTTTCCTCGAACCCCGGGGAAGGGACTTTAACGGCAGGGTGGAGCGAGTTACCTCCTCGAGGGTCCTCTGCAGCTTTACGGCCCTCGGTTCGTCGGCGGATCCCGGCTCCCCCTGGTCGTTCGGCCCACGGTCACTTAGGTGCCCGAACACCTGGGCCACCACATCGGGGTCCATGCCCTTGACCGAATACCTCCGGCAGACCACAGCCTGTGCCAGGCCTCTCGTCCTCCTGATGTTGTGGAGCACGTAGCTGTGGTCCGAGTACGTGGCCTGTCCGAGGACCTCGCTCTTAAGCCCCCGAGCAGTGACCCGGTCCACCGACATGATGTCGATGAACGACTTACGGCCGTTCCTCTCGAATGTGTGATTGTATCTGTCAGGGACCCTTACAGGCACCAGACCGTGCCTCCCCAACAGATCGAGAATCGCCGTCCCCTTTCTGTCCTGACGGCAACCCCCCCAGGCGGAGGACCTCGCATTCCAGTCACCCGCCAGCACAACCCCCATACCAGCGGCTCTCTTTTCAATCAGGATACCCTCGATCGTGTCCAAAAAGCTCCCGAACTCCGGGAGCTTGGTCTTCGGGGAGCAGTAGCAGCTCAGGAGGACCTTCCCCTCCCAGCTGACGGCCGCTACCCCGTTTGCAGCCACTGGGCGCCACATCGTTGGAAAGTGGCCGTTAAAACCCGTAACCCAGATGGCCGCATCCCCGCTCGCGTCGTTAAACCAGAACTTTTGCAGGCGGTAGGGCTCCGAAATAATCACCACGTCAACCGCCAGTTCCGACATCGTGTGCTCCATAAGATCTTGGGCAAGACGGCACCTATTTAGATTGATTTGGGCGATCCTAAGGGCCATTCCCCGAGCCGTTTACTCCGTGTCCCCTAGGCTCCGTCCTGGGATTCATGTTTCCGCTTGACGGCCTGTTAAATGGGCACGCCAAGGAAGCCGTTACGTGGCCAATCCTTGGCCCTGTCAGCCCCTCCTTCGAACAAACACCGCACTTGGGGGGGTTGGAGCACCGGGCTATTAGGTGGTCGGTCGCCCCGCATCTCCTGCACAGCTCCTTCCCCTCCTCCACGGTGGGACACTCCCTCGCCATATGCCCCACCATGTGGCATCTGAAGCATCTTGTGATGCGAGGAAGGACTCTGGCCCTTGCCCACGTAAGGCCGGACCTGAAGCGGACCCCGCCCTCGCGGAGGTTATTCAGGTCGTTTAGGGCGGCCTCCACCACCGCTGTCTGAGTGCCCCTCGGTCCTAGCCTCAGGGTCCTCAACCTAAGCACTTCGGGGGACACCTTGAGAGCCCCCCCTAGATCTTGAAGTACCTCGGGGCCCTCGACCATCGGGTCCAGGTCCCTAATTTCAAGGGACACCCTGTTACGCAGCGGGGTGCAGGCCAACCCCGCCCCGATCTTACCCCTGATGTTCAGGACCAGAGCCTCCGCGTTAGTGCCTTTCTCGATTTCCAAGAGGATATGGCCCTGATGGGATTTCTTGACGCCCTTCACGCCCATCAGGGTCTCCCTACCCTTCGAGAGGAGAAGCTTGTACGTATCAAGATACGTCGCCGTAGGGGGGACCCTTACTAGGACCGCCTCGGGTCTCTTTCTCGCACGGGGCGGTGGCTTCGGGGGGGGAGGGGGAATCTTCTTCCCCTCCTCCTGTCTGCCCCTAGAGTTAGCCTTATTGGGTTTGCCGGGAGTCCCAGGAGACCCCACCTGCCCCCCCAACGCCTGCCTCGGTTGGTCACGGGACGGCCCCCATTGCAGTTGCTGCTGCTGTTGCAGTTCCTGCTGCTGCTGAAGCTGCAGAAGCTGATGCTGCAGCTGTTGCTGTTGCAGATGCTGGTGTTGCTGCTGTTGTTGCAGTCCCTGCTGCAGTTGCGGCCGCTGCAACGGCTGTTGCTGTTGCTGTCCCTGCAGGGGGGGCCACCGGAGTCGCTGGGCCCAATCGGGCCCCTGGGGGGGAGAAGGCCACTGCGGCCATAGGTGGGGCT
This sequence comes from Andrena chrysosceles, assembly GCA_963855975.1. Classification (NCBI taxonomy): domain Eukaryota; kingdom Metazoa; phylum Arthropoda; class Insecta; order Hymenoptera; family Andrenidae; genus Andrena; species Andrena chrysosceles. Next base: position 45,420,522 of record OY979769.1, on the reverse strand, counting down.
GCTTCGTTGACAGTGTCGGCTGCAGCAGCGGCCACTGTTGAGGGGGGAGACCCCTTCCGGATTCCCACTGCCCCGTTGATGGGCCAACGGCGAGCTTCTGGGCCTGGAGGTCTTTCTTCCTCGCCTCCCTCCGCTCCCTCCTGATCTGGCCCTTGGTCTTAACAGGGACCATAGGCCCCTCATTTTCGCTCCCCGGCTGTATCCCCACCTCCTCTAGGGGGGCCAGAGGCGCGTTTCTCTCAGGTGGGGCTACACCCGCCCCGGCTCTTTCCACCGGGGGACCCAGACCTGACGCTGAACCCTCACCGGCCTCCGTCAGGGCCCTCTTCTTGTTCGCCTCCTGCTGAGGCGGCGGGGAGTCTCTGGTCCTCTTGTTCCCCGGTTGCGAACTTGCGTTCCCACGTTGGTGCTTCCGGCTGGGGTCAGCACCAGGGGGCCTCGGGACCACCCCTCCAAGGGGTGTGGATAGAGGGAGGCTCCCTCCCATATCCGCAACCCGACCAGTCGGGGGGGAGCATTGGGTTCCACACTCCTTCGTGAGTTTTCCGGGGGCCTCCTTCCACCTGGAGATCTCCCCTGCAGCGGTGACCTCCCCAATCGTGGTTGCCGCCCTTTCACACCTCCTAGTCACCTTACCGAGGAGCCCCACAACCCACTTCACCGAGGCCACCTTCGAGGACGCCTTCCTCTCAGTTAACTCCCTGGTGGACCTGCTGCAGTCCTCGATCACCTCCCTCAGGAGGGCAACCGCTTTGGCCAGCCGGGGGCCGGAGTCCCCGTCCGGGATGCCGCCGCCAATCTGGGTCGAGACGACAGTGGCCTTCGCTCCCTGCATGGTCGGCACCGTCAAATTCACCGCGTTGGCTAACGCACCTTCCCGCTTGCGCGGGTTTGCTCCCGGACCCTCGGCCTCAGTCAAAGTCCCCTCGAGGCTCACCAACAAGGCGGTGGGTACGCTCCCCTGCGGGGGCGGAGGAGGGGGGGGACCCACCTCCTCTATTTCACATCCCCCACCATCCCCGCCCCCAACATCGGGGGGGGTCCTCGCGATCGACTTTCCTTTCGGGATATGCCCCGTCCCCCCCTCAATCCCCCGGTTAGGGGGCTCCGGGAGGGGAGACTCCGGGATCGTCACCGGATCCTCCTGCAAGGCCAGCCGCATCTGCCGTATCCTCTCATTCATGAATTCGGCGAGGGATCCTCCCTTCCACGCTTGGTGTCCTCTGAGAGGGGAGTCTTCAATCATTCCCCGCCCATCCGGGTCGCCACCCACGGGTGCATTCTCCTCAGAGGTCACCAACCTCCTCTCCCCTTCACCTCCAGAATTACTATTCCGCTCCACATCCAAATCCACGTCCAGGGAAGAAAGTCCAGGTCGAGCAGCTGTAGCCTTTTCTGGGGTGTGCAATGGCGCATTCGCGCCGTCCCCAGTGACACCGCCCCGCTGCTTCGGTACGGTGTCATCGGTCTTACTCCCGGTACCTTCCTTGCTGCCGACAACACAAGAAAGGGCTGGCTTTATCCCAGTTTTCGCCTTGTTTAAAACATCCGAGGCAAGGCTACACTCTGACATAATCCATAAGTTGTCTTAGGGGCGACGGCCCCACCGCCCAGCGGATTTCCCCCAACTCTGGCCCTGCTGGATTGGCCGTAGCTTCCACCGGTACAAAACCGGAGGGACCCCGAACAGCTGCCTGGTCCTGTCCTGTCCCCGACGGCAGTCCCCTTACCCTATATACTAATGTACTATCCCCTCCGGAGGGCCCCACCCGCCCCATCGCAATAGCGATGGAGAGGGAGGGAACCACCCGAGGGGAGTTAACCAATTTCACGATGATAACCCTATTTTCCTTTTCAGGTTTCCCGTGGGCAGACCCGGCACAGTATAAGGAGAAGCTCACCATCAGGTAAGTACCGAAAGCAGTTCTTGGACTCGGATCCTTTGTGCCAGGAAAACCCCTTTCTTCTTTCAGGTCCTGCCATCGGGTCCAGGATCATCATGGTCAACCCTTAGCCAGGAAGGCAGCATCCCCCACCGGCCGCTAGGCGTGGAACAGGTACCACACGTAACGCCCGGAGGGGAACATAGCCGCATTCCCAGAGCCCCCTCACCACGCTCAAGGCGGTCGACCCTGGAGGGGGTAACCTAACCTAACCTAACCTAACCTAACCTAACCTAACCTAACCTAACCTAACCTAACCTAACCTAACCTAACCTAACCTAACCTAACCTAACCTAACCTAACCTAACCTAACCTAACCTAACCTAACCTAACCCTACCTTACCCAATGATCCAAATAAATTCTAACCGTAAAAGCTAGTAAGTTTGTAACCTAACCGAATGAGCCAGGCAATCATATGTCAACCTAACCTAAACTAACCTAACGGGATTAACTCTTTCACGTGTATATAGCCGGGCCAAGGCTCATTTCGATACATCGCGTCGGTAGAGGTGAAATGAAAATTTATATCGATATTCCACAGAATCGACTAATTCTTGGGACAACTAATTTTGTCTTTGAGACTTGCACATTTTTTTCCCCACACGGAGTCGTCCTAAAATAAGATACAACCAAGGCGCTTATGCGTGTCACACTCTCTTTTAAGAATCCAACATTAGTAGACACTGGAATACGGAAACAACGAAATAATACATCATTCTTCGATGAGAGAATCTTTAATCGCGCCGGGACTCTATTTTGGGGTCGGAAAGGAGACAGGGTGAAGGAAAATTAAAAGATTAGGCGCAAAGTTAGAAGTAAATTCTTGTTAAATAAATAGTACATCAACTGATACGCAAATGGCATCCTTTCAAATTATCACGTATTAATTAAAAGGAAAAGTCGTATTGTTTCAAATATAGGAATCGGTAAACAAATGAAAATTCAAAGGGATAAACTTTATCGTCGAAAATGCGTCGCAATAAATTAGCCAGCGTTATAGGTTCTCTGAAATCAAACGTAATTCTCGCGTATACAAGTTATTTTCTCTGTAACATTTTCTCGCTGCATGATCTTTAAGAAGATTATACAATACTTTTCACGGTCAGTAACGAGTCAATTGATGTATATAAAATCACACACTCGGCAAACAATGGTTTCGAGCGCTATACCTTAAACCCTTGACCTCGCGCGGGAAGACACGAAACGTTCGCGCATGGGAAACACTCGAGATCTGACTTTCGTCGTCGTCACCCCCTCGACACGTTGCCACGGTCGATTTTATGGCGACGGAGAAAGTCCTCAAGAATCGCGCGCGGGTCAACAACGGAACACAAAGGGTCGAAAACTGTCCGGGAAAAAGAGTAACGGCTTTTCGTATCGACTCGGGGTAAAAAATGTGCAAAACACGTGTGGCGGAGAGTCACTGAGTCTCGGGACTTGGGTATCGACGAGACACAGAGGTCCCTAACAGAACAGCGATCTGGGCTCCGATATAACGATGAACCAGCAGGCGAAGAAACAGCCACGCGGACGGCTCATTTTGATTCCAAGGGGAGAGGGATCTAACCGAGGGATTAAAGTAACGCTGCATCGTTACCTGCGAGGAAATAGATTGTAAACAAATTTCGTACAGTCGTTTGGACAATGCGCGGTGCTGGACACTATTTCTTGCCGATCAGTTCACGCGAAGGGTTAATAAAAAAAAAAAAAAAAATTCCTGTAAATAAACATTATATCATCTGACACATAAATGGCACTGTTTTAAACGAATAATTATTAGTTAGAAAATGGCCTATTATATCAAATAGAAGAACCAATAAACACGTGACTATTCAAAGCGACAAACTTTATCGTCAACAAGGTGTCGCAATAAACTAGCCCTCGTTAAAAACTTTTAAAAGTTGCATGTAAATTCGTGTATTCAAATTGTCTTTTACGCTTTAATTGCTTTTACATGACCTTCTTCTAAGAAATCGTATATACTCTTTAATGAACATTTATATCTCAATCATTGTACATATAATTGCATACTCGGCGAGAAATGGTGTCTAGCGCTATACAACGTCTCGAGACGCGCTCTTTTTAAAACGTGTCAGGCCACCAAGGGCGCACTAGATAAGTAACCCCTACCCAAACCCAATCTAATCCAAACAGCTTCCCCTGGAAAAAAGTAAAGGGAACTACACGATCAATGGATAGTATTAAAGGATAATGAGGGTGTTCGTCTCTGCTATCGCTATGAAAAAAACAGTAATTAATCTTACCCCTCCTTTTTCGACCACCATAACTCGCCAACTCGCATTGGAAACACTTTCCTCCTCACTCTCTCTCGAGGCGACCAAAGGGAAGAATTATTTATTTACTTTTCTTGAACTCATCGGGACAAGGGACTATTGAACTGGCGCCCCATCGGTGTCATCGTGTTTGGCGTTGCCATTACTGTCATTCAAGACGTACCTATAAAAAGCATATAATCGCGTGTCGATCAAGAAATAAGGGTGGTAGATTTTCACACAGGGAGAGTAGTCTGTCGCCTCGCGAGAAATCAGCAGGCCATCCGAGCGGCAGCGCGGTGATTGGTTCTTGTCGACCGGGGTGGGGTACGATAGGACCGACCTGTTGGGGGGAGCTGGATGAGTGGGAAGGCAAGGGATGAAGCTGCCCGCGGTGGTTGTGGTGTCACTTGTACATCTTGCCTCACGGAGTCACAAATCGCGAACTTTCTGCAACGTGCTTTGCCTTATCCAAAGACGCTGGGAGCGCCTACAAAGTTTTTCTTACTTACAAACTGCTATTGTGTGAGTGCGTGCGTGTTGTGAGAAAGGAATACAACCAATTCCGGATAGGAGCACATTCTTGTCTTTTGGGTCCATCATGCCTTTCTAACATCTGTAACATCAGGCGAGACAACCCGCCGTCCAACACCGAGTGAGTCAACTTTATTAAAATTATATTTTTCTCCTCTCACGAATATATATTTTTGTTCATCTGTCGGGGGGATCGGCGAGTGGCCAAGTGGCCCTGTCGTTTCGATGTACAGTAGCTTTCTTTCCTCTCTGACATTCATATACCGGCCCACCCCCTTTATTCTTTCTCTCTCCTTATTTCTCTCGTTCTATGTCTTTTCATCCATCGCGAAACCAAACTAAAAGCACCTCACCGCTAATCGACACGACCGACCCCTATCCTCTCTTCCCTTCTCCATTAAATTTTCATTCCAAATTCCAAATCCCATCATCTACCCTAAACTAAACTAAAAACAGCCCACTGCTCGTCTTCGTAAATGACTCTCACCCTCCCTTCCCTTCCTTTCTTTACTTTTTATTTGCCGTGCTTACACCTATCCTAAACTAAACTAAAACCAGTTTACTGCTTGTCACTGTAAATGTAATCTCACCCTGTTTGACGCATCTTCACCTCTACCCCAACACTAAAATCAATATCATCCATCGTTTGTCGCCGCGATCAAAAAATTCTATACCCTCATCTCTCTTCTCTTTTCCTCGCGCAAAGACTTTCACTTACTCTAAACTAATATAAAATCAGCCTATTGCCCGTTACCGAGATCAGCTCTCATTTTTTTTCCCCTCCTCCCTCCCCTATATATCTCGTTCAATGTTCTTTCATCTACTCTAAACTAAATTATAATCAGTTTATCTTTTGCCGCCGGATCCAATTGCTAAAAGTTCTTCTTTCTCTTCCCTAAAACTTTTGTCAGACGTCTTTATACCCACCCTAAACTAAACTTGAATCAACTCGTCGTTCATCTCCGAAATTGACTCTCGCCTTCACTTCCCTTTCCTTTCTTTATTTTTCATTCGTCGTCCTTTCTCCTACCCTAAACTAAACTAAAATCAGTTTACTCCGTTCGGCGATGCGACAAACAAACTCTTGTCTCTTTCTCCTTTACTTATCTCTCCTCCTCCTCCTCCTCCTCCTCTACTCATCGCTCGTAATCCTTCCACTTACTCTAGACTAAAATAAAAAATCAACTCATTGTTTCGTTACAGCTTTCAATTCGTATCCTCTCTTCTCTCTCCTTCTTCTTCTATTTCTTATATCTTTATTTATCTCCATCTAGCCAAAACTAAACTAAAAACTAAAATTAAATTCAGGTTATTGCTCGCAGCCACTCGAAATCTGAAATGAGACTAAAATCAGCCCATTATTCGTCGTCGTGATCAATTCTATCCTTTCTTCCCTTTATTCCGTTACTTCTCGCGTCCAACGTCTTCTCATCTACCCTAAACTAAAACTAAAATCAACTCACCGCTCGCCGTCGCGATCAATTCTCATCTCCTCTTCTCTCTCCTTTCCTTTATCCATCGTTCATCGTCCGTTCCATCTACCCTAAACTAAACCAAAATCAGAACATTGCTCGTCGCCGTAACCAACTCTTACCTTTTTATTCTCTTTCTTCTTTTACCTCTATAAACTAAAACAAAAACAGTCCATCGCTCGTCGCCGCGATCAATTTCTCTTTATCTGTTATTCCCTTTCTTTCCCCATTCTTCTCTTTTCGTTCGATGTCTTTCCACCTACCCTGAATTTAAAACTAAAATCAAATCATCGTACGTTAACGTGACCAACTTTTATCTTCTCTCCTCCCTTTCCCCCTTTTACTTCCTGTTCGACGTCCTCTTACCTACCCTAAACTAAAATCAAAATCAATCCATTGCTCGTCGCAGAGTTCGATTCGAAAAATTTTCCCTTGCTTCGCGCTCGATGTATTTTCATTTATCCCAAACTAATTTATAAATCAGCTCATCGTTTGCTGTCGCGACCAAATTTCTATCTCTTCTTCTCCCTCTTTCTCTACCTTTTTCTCGACGTGTTTTCGACCACCCTAAACTAAAACTAAAATCAGCGCTCATCTTTCGTCGCCGCGATTAATTTTTTTTTTTTTTTTTTTTTTTTTTTTTTTTTTTTTTTTTTTTTTTTTTTACCCCGGTCTGTATCAGTTTGTATATTATTATATTATTATCTTCTCTTTCTTCCTTTACCTCTCGCTCGTCGCCGTTCCATCTACCTTAAACTAAAATTAAAATCAGAACTATCTTTTGCCGCCGTAATTAATTGTTAAAAGTTTTTCTCTCTCTTTCCTTAACTTCCGTTCGACGACTTTATACCTAACCTAAAGTGATCTAAAATCAACACATCGTTCGTATTCCTAATCGATTCCCACCCTCTCTTCTCTTCCCTCTCCTAATTCTCATTTGTCGTCCTTCCAACCAAACCCTAAACCAAAACTAAAACCCGTTCATCGTTTGCCACTGTGAATGAAATTCTATCTTGTTCGTCTTATCTTCGCTTACCCTAGAAACTAAACTAATACAAGCCCATCGTTTGCTACCGTGATCAAAAATAAAAAAAAAAAAAAAAAAAAAATTTTGCTCATCTTCTTATCCCCCTTCTTCCATTTATCTCTCGCGCGAAGAATTTTCACTCACTTCAAATTAATCAACTCATGGCTCGTTACCACGGATCAATTCTTATCTTTCTACCCTAAACTAAACTATAATCAGATAATCAGATTTTCATTTGCCGCCGGAACCAATTCTTACGTCCAACGTCTTTTCATCTACCCTAAACTAAAACTAAAACCAACCCACGGCTCGCCGTCGCGATTAATTCTTTTCTCTTTTTCACTCCTTTCCTTTATCTACTCGTTGTCTTTTGTCGTCTTTCCGTCTACCCTAAACTAAATCAAAACCAACCCATCGTTAGTCGCTGTGACCAATTTCTTCTCCCCGTCGCACCGCGAAATCGCGAATATAGCCAATCTCGAATTTTCTAATCCTCGCGTTGCGATCTAAAGAAGATTCCCACCGCGCCGGCCGGTCATGCCGATGAAACTCCTCGTCCTTACGTAACTTTACCCCCCCCCCCTTTCCTTCTCGAGAAACGGTAGAGAGCAATTTAATCGTAGCATAGCTTCACTTGTGATCATTTTTCTGCCAATTTCTCACCTCCTGTACATCCGCGTCGGAACAACAGGAACATATATGTTTACATGAGTAAAGAATATTGTGCATATATAATGAATTTATATGGGCAATCCCTTGCATTTTTTTTTTTTTTTTTTTTTTTTTTTTTTTTTTTTTATGTTGCTCTCCTGTAGTTACTCTATAATTAGTCAAATTTCTCTCGGTAAATCTCTCTTTTAATATCTGCTCATCTTTAAATTCTTACATTTTTCGTTGATTCGTTCTCATCGAAACGTTCATTTTGTCTCTACGATTAAATTGTTCGACTCTCTCTCTCTCTCTCACTCTCTCTTTCTCTCTCTCCCTCTCTCTCTCTCTCTCCTTACTCCTCTTCTTTATACCTCCCTCTCTCTCTCTCTCTCCCCTCTTGATTCTGGTCGATCAAGGAAGATTTATATAAAAAACTAAACTAAACTAAACCAACCCAACCCAACTCAATTAGCAAGTCATAGAGGAAAGAAACGCTTAAAGGGACGAAATGTGAGTGGCGGGTTTCTCGCCTGATTATTGATTCGTTCGTCCGAACGACTTGTGTGTGATTGCCGAGAATAATCGGTCGACGGTGGCAACGGGGGGGGGGGGGAGAGTGAGGAACGATCCAGTAGATTTTATCTTTCTTAATCGCGTCAACCTATCTTACCGTCGCGGCGGACCGAAGGTAAAGGCCCCTTGCACGCTGCAACCACTTGTACACCGCGGTCAGTAGACCGGCCGGCCGAGTCTCGGGCAGGGTAACGCGTCGCGGCTCTCTCTTTTAGCCAACTTTCCCTCGGCCGCTCGTCTTGCTTGTCTCTCTCTCTGCCTGTCCGGCCGTTAATTCGTGTGATTTTCCGTCCGTTCGTCTGCCAGATCAGCTCGCACTTCTTCCTTATCGACGTGAAATGCTCCTGACCTGACGTCGGTTAAAAAATTCTTAACTTTATCCGAACTAACTTACCTGCGTCTCGGGTTAGCTGAATCGCCGTGCTTCGCGGCAACCGCCGTTGTCGCCAACGCTATCGTCTTCCCCGCCGGCAATAATCTTGATACTCTCTATCTCTCTGCCCCTTCTTGTCTGTCGCTCGCTCACGCTCTCCGGTGTCTCTATACAGTCACATGTCGTTCCACTGCAATTTAAATGACATTGATGTTTATGTACTTGTGTATCTCTGTGTATTTCTATGTATTCCTCTTTCATCTCATGTGCTGTACCTTTGTATTATGTTTGATTTTCTGTTCATGTATATCAAATATCCATGTATCAAGCACTTTATTCCAAATTGTAAACATATAGGTCTGCATTAACAAACGCGCGCGACGGGTGGCGAGTCAATCGAATTCCCTCTTCCCTTTCTTGTCGCTCTTCACTCTCGCTTGTCCGAAAAACGGGAAACCGCGCCTGGGGGGGCGCACGGCCCCCGCGATTCTTCGCGCGTGCGTTGGCTGTCACAAACTGAGGTTAGAAATAATAATAAGGAGAGGACGCCTAACCCTACCTTACCCAATGATCCAAATAAATTCTAACCGTAAAAGCTAGTAAGTTTGTAACCTAACCGAATGAGCCAGGCAATCATATGTCAACCTAACCTAAACTAACCTAACGGGATTAACTCTTTCACGTGTATATAGCCGGGCCAAGGCTCATTTCGATACATCGCGTCGGTAGAGGTGAAATGAAAATTTATATCGATATTCCACAGAATCGACTAATTCTTGGGACAACTAATTTTGTCTTTGAGACTTGCACATTTTTTTCCCCACACGGAGTCGTCCTAAAATAAGATACAACCAAGGCGCTTATGCGTGTCACACTCTCTTTTAAGAATCCAACATTAGTAGACACTGGAATACGGAAACAACGAAATAATACATCATTCTTCGATGAGAGAATCTTTAATCGCGCCGGGACTCTATTTTGGGGTCGGAAAGGAGACAGGGTGAAGGAAAATTAAAAGATTAGGCGCAAAGTTAGAAGTAAATTCTTGTTAAATAAATAGTACATCAACTGATACGCAAATGGCATCCTTTCAAATTATCACGTATTAATTAAAAGGAAAAGTCGTATTGTTTCAAATATAGGAATCGGTAAACAAATGAAAATTCAAAGGGATAAACTTTATCGTCGAAAATGCGTCGCAATAAATTAGCCAGCGTTATAGGTTCTCTGAAATCAAACGTAATTCTCGCGTATACAAGTTATTTTCTCTGTAACATTTTCTCGCTGCATGATCTTTAAGAAGATTATACAATACTTTTCACGGTCAGTAACGAGTCAATTGATGTATATAAAATCACACACTCGGCAAACAATGGTTTCGAGCGCTATACCTTAAACCCTTGACCTCGCGCGGGAAGACACGAAACGTTCGCGCATGGGAAACACTCGAGATCTGACTTTCGTCGTCGTCACCCCCTCGACACGTTGCCACGGTCGATTTTATGGCGACGGAGAAAGTCCTCAAGAATCGCGCGCGGGTCAACAACGGAACACAAAGGGTCGAAAACTGTCCGGGAAAAAGAGTAACGGCTTTTCGTATCGACTCGGGGTAAAAAATGTGCAAAACACGTGTGGCGGAGAGTCACTGAGTCTCGGGACTTGGGTATCGACGAGACACAGAGGTCCCTAACAGAACAGCGATCTGGGCTCCGATATAACGATGAACCAGCAGGCGAAGAAACAGCCACGCGGACGGCTCATTTTGATTCCAAGGGGAGAGGGATCTAACCGAGGGATTAAAGTAACGCTGCATCGTTACCTGCGAGGAAATAGATTGTAAACAAATTTCGTACAGTCGTTTGGACAATGCGCGGTGCTGGACACTATTTCTTGCCGATCAGTTCACGCGAAGGGTTAATAAAAAAAAAAAAAAAATTCCTGTAAATAAACATTATATCATCTGACACATAAATGGCACTGTTTTAAACGAATAATTATTAGTTAGAAAATGGCCTATTATATCAAATAGAAGAACCAATAAACACGTGACTATTCAAAGTGACAAACTTTATCGTCAACAAGGTGTCGCAATAAACTAGCCCTCGTTAAAAACTTTTAAAAGTTGCATGTAAATTACGTGTATTCAAATTGTCTTTTACGCTTTAATTGCTTTTACATGACCTTCTTCTAAGAAATCGTATATACTCTTTAATGAACACTTATATCTCAATCATTGTACATATAATTGCATACTCGGCGAGTAATGGTGTCTAGCGCTATACAACGACTTGAAACTTCCTGATTCACAGGGGCGCCTGTAAAAAGGAGCCATTTTCCACGGAGCAGCGAACTCCAACAAAATGCTGTCGGAAGACACGGGGATCTTCGTTTGTACAGCATTAAAGATTTCCTGATTTACAGGGGCGCCTGTAAAAGGGAGTCATTTTCCACGGAGCAGAGAACTCCAACAAAATGCTGCCGGAAGGCACGGGGATCTTCGTTTGTACAGCATTAAAAATTTCCTGATTCACGGGGGCGCCTGTGAAAAAGGAGTCATTTTCCACGGAGCGGAGAACTCCAACAAAATACTGCCGGAAGGCACGGGGATCTTCGTTTGTGCAGCATTAAAGATTTCCTGATTCACAGGGGCGCCTGTGAAAGGGAGTCATTTCCACGGAGCAGAGAACTCCAACAAAATGCTGCCGGAAGACATGGGGATCTTCGTTTGTGCAGCATTAAAGATTTCCAGATTTACAGGGGCGCCTGTAAAAAAGGAGTCATTTTCCACGGAGCAGAGAACTCCAACAAAAATGCTGCCGGAAGACACGGGGATCTTCGTTTGTGCAGCATTAAAGACTTCCTGTTTCGCAGGGGCGCCTGTGAAAAAGAAGCCATTTTCCACGGAGCAGCGAACTCCAACAAAATGCTGTCGGAAGACACGGGGATCTTTGTTTGTACAGCAGTAAAGATTTCCAGATTTACAGGGGCGCCTGTAAAAAAGGAGTCATTTTCCACGGAGCAGAGAACTCCAACAAAATGCTGCCGGAAGGCACGGGGATCTTCGTTTGTGCAGCATTAAAGATTTCCTGATTCACAGGGGCGCCTGTAAAAGGGAGTCATTTCCACGGAGCAGAGAACTCCAACAAAATGCTGCTGGGAGGCACGGGGACCCTCGCTTGTGCAGCATTAAAAATTTCCTGATTCACGGGGGCACCTGTGAAAAAGGAGTCATTTTCCACGGAGCAGAAAACTCCAACAAAATGCTGCCGGAAGGCACGGGGATCTTCGTTTGTGCAGCATTAATGACTTCCTGATTCACAGGGGCACCTGTAAAAAGGAGTCATTTTCCACGGAGCAGAGAACTCCAACAAAATGCTGTCGGAAGGCACGGGGATCTTCGTTTGTACAGCATTAAAGATTTCCTGATTTACAGGTTCGCCTGTGAAAGGGAGTCATTTTCCACGGAGCAGAGAACTTCAACAAAATGCTGCCGGAAGGCACGGGGATCTTCGTTTGTGCAGCATTAAAAATTTCCTGATTCACGGGGGCGCCTGTGAAAAAGGAGTCATTTTCCACGGAGCGGAGAACTCCAACAAAATACTGCCGGAAGGCACGGGGATCTTCGTTTGTGCAGCATTAAAGATTTCCTGATTCACAGGGGCGCCTGTAAAAAAGGAGTCATTTTCCACGGAGCAGAGAACTCCAACAAGAATGCTGCCGGAAGACACGGGGATCTTCGTTTGTGCAACATTAAAGACTTCCTGTTTCGCAGGGGCGCCTGTGGAAAAGAAGCCATTTTCCACGGAGCAGCGAACTCCAACAAAATGCTGTCGGAAGACACGGGGATCTTTGTTTGTACAGCATTAAAGATTTCCAGATTTACAGGGGCGCCTGTAAAAAAGGAGTCATTTTCCACGGAGCAGAGAACTCCAACAAAATGCTGCCGGAAGGCACGGGGATCTTCGTTTGTGCAGGATTAAAGATTTCCTGATTCACAGGGGCGCCTGTAAAAGGGAGTCATTTCCACGGAGCAGAGAACTCCAACAAAATGCTGCTGGAAGGCACGGGGACCTTCGCTTGTGCAGCATTAAAAATTTCCTGATTCACGGGGGCACCTGTGAAAAAGGAGTCATTTTCCACGGAGCAGAGAACTCCAACAAAATGCTGCCGGAAGGCACGGGGATCTTCGTTTGTGCAGCATTAATGACTTCCTGATTCACAGGGGCGCCTGTGAAAGGGAGTCATTTCCACGGAGCAGAGAACTCCAACAAAATGCTGCCGGAAGACACGGGGATCTTCGTTTGTGCAGCATTAAAGATTTCCAGATTTACAGGGGCGCCTGTAAAAAAGGAGTCATTTTCCACGGAGCAGAGAACTTCAACAAAATGCTGCCGGAAGGCACGGGGATCTTCGTTTGTGCAGCATTAAAGACTTCCTGTTTCGCAGGGGCGCCTGTGAAAAAGAAGCCATTTTCCACGGAGCAGCGAACTCCAACAAAATGCTGTCGGAAGACACGGGGATCTTTGTTTGTGCAGCATTAAAGATTTCCAGATTTACAGGGGCGCCTGTAAAAAAGGAGTCATTTTCCACGGAGCAGAGAACTCCAACAAAATGCTGTCGGAAGGCACGGGGATCTTCGTTTGTGCAGCATTAAAGATTTCCTGATTTGCAGGTTCGCCTGTGAAAAGGAGTCATTTTCCACGGAGCAGAGAACTCCAACAAAATGCTGCTGGAAGGCACGGGGACCTTCGCTTGTGCAGCATTAAAGACTTCCTGATTCACAGGGGCGCCTGTAAAAAGGAGCCATTTTCCACGGAGCAGAGAACTCCAACAAAATGCTGCCGGAAGGCACGGGGATCTTCGTTTGTGCAGCATTAAAGATTTCCTGATTCGCAGGGGCGCCTGTGAAAAAGGAGTCATTTTCCATGGAGCAGGAAACTCCAACAAAATGCTGCCGGAAGACACGGGGATCTTCGTTTGTGCAGCATTAAAGACTTCCTGATTCACAGGGGCGCCTGTAAAAAGGAGTCATTTTCCACGGAGCAGAGAACTCCAACAAAATGCTGTCGGAAGGCACGGGGACCTTCTTTGGTGCAGCATTAAAGACTTCCTGATTCGCAAGGGCGCCTGTGAAAAAGGAGCCATTTTCCACGGAGCAGAGAACTCCAACAAAATGCTGTCGGAAGATACGGGGATCTTCGTTTGTGCAGCATTAAAGACTTCCTGATTCTCAGGGGCGCCTGTGAAAAAGGAGTCATTTTCCACGGAGCAGAAAACTCCAACAAAATGCTGCCGGAAGACACGGGGATCTTTGTTTGTGCAGCATTAAAGACTTCCTGATTCGCAGGGGCGCCTGTGAAAAAGGAGCCATTTTCCACGGAGCAGCGAACTCCAACAAAATGCTGTCGGAAGACACGGGGATCTTCGTTTGTGCAGCATTAAAGACTTCCTGATTAGCGGGGGCGCCTGTAAAAAGGAGCCATTTTCCACGGAGCAGAGAACTCCAACAAAATGCTGCCGGAAGACACGGGGATCTTTGTTTGTGCAGCATTAAAGACTTCCTGATTCGCAGGGGCGCCTGTGAAAAAGGAGTCATTTTCCACGGAGCAGAAAACTCCAACAAAATGCCGCCGGAAGACACGGGGATCTTTGTTTGTGCAGCATTAAAGACTTCCTGATTCGCAGGGGCGCCTGTGAAAAAGGAGCCATTTTCCACGGAGCAGCGAACTCCAACAAAATGCTGTCGGAAGACACGGGGATCTTCGTTTGTGCAGCATTAAAGACTTTCTGATTCGCAGGGGCGCCTGTGAAAAAGGAGCCATTTTCCACGGAGCAGCGTACTCCAACAAAATGCTGTCGGAAGACACGGGGATCTTCGTTTGTGCAGCATTAAAAACTTCCTGATTTGCAGGAGCGCCTGTGAAAAAGGAGTCATTTTCCACGGAGCAGTAAACTCCAACAAAATGCTGCTGGAAGGCACGGGGATCTTCGCTTGTGCAGCATTAAAGACTTCCTGATTCACAGGGGCGCCTGTGAAAAAAGGAGCCATTTTCCACGGAGCAGCGTACTCCAACAAAATGCTGTCGGAAGACACGGGGATCTTCGTTTGTGCAGCATTAAAGACTTCCTGATTCGCAGGGGCGCCTGTGAAAAAGGAGTCATTTTCCACGGAGCAGAAAACTCCAACAAAATGCTGCCGGAAGACACGGGGATCTTTGTTTGTGCAGCATTAAAGACTTCCTGATTCGCAGGGGCGCCTGTGAAAAAGGAGCCATTTTCCACGGAGCAGCGAACTCCAACAAAATGCTGTCGGAAGACACGGGGATCTTCGTTTGTGCAGCATTAAAGACTTTCTGATTCGCAGGGGCGCCTGTGAAAAAGGAGCCATTTTCCACGGAGCAGCGTACTCCAACAAAATGCTGTCGGAAGACACGGGGATCTTCGTTTGTGCAGCATTAAAAACTTCCTGATTTGCAGGAGCGCCTGTGAAAAAGGAGTCATTTTCCACGGAGCAGTAAACTCCAACAAAATGCTGCTGGAAGGCACGGGGATCTTCGCTTGTGCAGCATTAAAGACTTCCTGATTCACAGGGGCGCCTGTGAAAAAAGGAGCCATTTTCCACGGAGCAGCGTACTCCAACAAAATGCTGTCGGAAGACACGGGGATCTTCGTTTGTGCAGCATTAAAGACTTCCTGATTCGCAGGGGCGCCTGTGAAAAAGGAGTCATTTTCCACGGAGCAGAAAACTCCAACAAAATGCTGCCGGAAGACACGGGGATCTTTGTTTGTGCAGCATTAAAGACTTCCTGATTCGCAGGGGCGCCTGTGAAAAAGGAGCCATTTTCCACGGAGCAGCGAACTCCAACAAAATGCTGTCGGAAGACACGGGGATCTTCGTTTGTGCAGCATTAAAGACTTCCTGATTAGCGGGGGCGCCTGTGAAAAAGGAGTCATTTTCCACGGAGCAGTGAACTCCATCAAAATGCTGCTGGAAGGCACGGGGACCTTCGCTTGTGCAGCATTAAGGACTTCCTGATTCACAGGGGCGCCTGTAAAAAGGAGCCATTTTCCACGGAGCTGAGAACTCCAACAAAATGCTATCGGAAGGCACGGGGACCTTCATTGATGCAGCATTAAAGACTTCCTGATTCGCAGGGGCGCCTGTGAGAAAAGAAGTCATTTTTCACGGAGCAGTGAACTCCAACAAAATGCTGCTGGAAGACACGGGGATCTTCGTTTGTGCAGCATTAAAGACTTCCTGATTCGCAGAGGCGCCTGTGAAAAAGGAGTCATTTTCCACGGAGCAGAAAACTCCAACAAAATGCTGTCGGAAGACACGGGGATCCTCGTTTGTGCAGCATTAAAGACTTCCTGATTCGCAGGGGCGCCTGTAAAAAGGAGCCATTTCCCACGGAGCAGAGAACTCCAACAAAATGCTGCCGGAAGACACGGGGATCTTCGTTTGTGCAGCATTAAAGACTTCCTGATTAGCAGGGGTGCCTATGAAAAAGGAGTCATTTCCACGGAGCAGTGAACTCCAACAAAATGCTGCTGGAAGGCACGGGGATCTTCGTTTGTGCAGCATTAAAGACTTCCTGATTAGCAGGGGCGCCTGTGAAAAAGGAGTCATTTTCCACGGAGCAGTGAACTCCAACAAAATTCTGCTGGAAGGCACGGGGACCTTCGCTTGTGCAGCATTAAGGACTTCCTGATTCACAGGGGCGCCTGTAAAAAGGAGCCATTTTCCACGGAGCTGAGAACTCCAACAAAATGCTGTCGGAAGACACGGGGATCTTCGTTTGTGCAGCATTAAAGACTTCCTGATTCGCAGGGGCGCCTGTGAAAAAGGAGTCATTTTCCACGGAGCAGTGAACTCCATCAAAATGCTGCTGGAAGGCACGGGGACCTTCGCTTGTGCAGCATTAAGGACTTCCTGATTCGCAGGGGCGCCTGTGAAAAAGGAGCCATTTTCCACGGAGCTGAGAACTCCAACAAAATGCTATCGGAAGGCACGGGGACCTTCATTGATGCAGCATTAAAGACTTCCTGATTCGCAGGGGCGCCTGTGAGAAAAGAAGTCATTTTTCACGGAGCAGTGAACTCCAACAAAATGCTGCTGGAAGACACGGGGATCTTCGTTTGTGCAGCATTAAAGACTTCCTGATTCGCAGAGGCGCCTGTGAAAAAGGAGTCATTTTCCACGGAGCAGAAAACTCCAACAAAATGCTGTCGGAAGACACGGGGATCCTCGTTTGTGCAGCATTAAAGACTTCCTGATTCGCAGGGGCGCCTGTAAAAAGGAGCCATTTCCCACGGAGCAGAGAACTCCAACAAAATGCTGCCGGAAGACACGGGGATCTTCGTTTGTGCAGCATTAAAGACTTCCTGATTAGCAGGGGTGCCTATGAAAAAGGAGTCATTTCCACGGAGCAGTGAACTCCAACAAAATGCTGCTGGAAGGCACGGGGATCTTCGTTTGTGCAGCATTAAAGACTTCCTGATTAGCAGGGGCGCCTGTGAAAAAGGAGTCATTTTCCACGGAGCAGTGAACTCCAACAAAATTCTGCTGGAAGGCACGGGGACCTTCGCTTGTGCAGCATTAAGGACTTCCTGATTCACAGGGGCGCCTGTAAAAAGGAGCCATTTTCCACGGAGCTGAGAACTCCAACAAAATGCTGTCGGAAGACACGGGGATCTTCGTTTGTGCAGCATTAAAGACTTCCTGATTCGCAGGGGCGCCTGTGAAAAAGGAGTCATTTTCCACGGAGCAGAAAACTCCAACAAAATGCTGCCGGAAGACACGGGGATCTTTGTTTGTGCAGCATTAAAGACTTCCTGATTCGCAGGGGCGCCTGTGAAAAAGGAGCCATTTTCCACGGAGCAGCGAACTCCAACAAAATGCTGTCGGAAGACACGGGGATCTTCGTTTGTGCAGCATTAAAGACTTCCTGATTAGCGGGGGCGCCTGTGAAAAAGGAGTCATTTTCCACGGAGCAGTGAACTCCATCAAAATGCTGCTGGAAGGCACGGGGACCTTCGCTTGTGCAGCATTAAGGACTTCCTGATTCACAGGGGCGCCTGTAAAAAGGAGCCATTTTCCACGGAGCAGAGAACTCCAACAAAATGCTGTCGGAAGACACGGGGATCTTCGTTTGTGCAGCATTAAAGACTTTCTGATTCGCAGGGGCGCCTGTGAAAAAGGAGTCATTTTCCACGGAGCAGAAAACTCCAACAAAATGCTGCCGGAAGACACGGGGATCTTTGTTTGTGCAGCATTAAGGACTTCCTGATTCGCAGGGGCGCCTGTGAAAAAGGAGCCATTTTCCACGGAGCAGCGAACTCCAACAAAATACTGTCGGAAGACACGGGGATCTTCGTTTGTACAGCATTAAAGACTTCCTGATTCAGAGGAACCCCTGTAAATCTTACAGGGTATCATATGATCGGCGCAGTTATACCACCCATCCTGACCCCGCTTTGCAGGCGCGAGCCATCCGGGCTGGATTGAGCCAAAGGGAATTGGAGTGGTTCCTCCCCTGCGCGACTGAATCTAGACTGGGGCCCTCGGTCCCTCTTAGCGGGCAAGGGATGAGTGATGACAGCAGAAAAAGGAGCCACCCTCCAAGGAGCAGCGAGCTTCAACAAAATGCTGTCGGAAGGCACGGGGATCTTCGTTCGGCCAGCACTAAGGACTTCCTGATTCAGAGGGACCCCTGTAAATCTTACAGGGTAACATCTGATCGGTGCAGTTACATCGCCCATCCTGGCCTGTCATGCAGGCGCGAGCCATCCGGGCTGGATTGAGCCAAAGGGGTACGGAGTGAACCCCCCCCTGCGCGACCGAATCTAGACTCGGGCCCTCGGTCCCTCCTGACGGTCAAGGAATGGGCGATGGCAACGGAAAAATGGAGAAGTAGACAGACAAGTGATATAAGATCACTTGTTACAAACACCCGACACCACAAGGTAATGTTAACAAACAATAACTATTACAATCTTTAACAGATTAAAATACAACAGAGCTTCACGACTCCACACCATGGTCTGCTTCGCGGACTTTGGATCAGGATCGTCGGGAAATGGTCAAGCAAGAAAATACTTCGAGGATGACCTGGTTCAGAAGGGTCCTTGAAAATCGTTCAGCACAACATCTGATCGATGCAGTCACACCACCCATCCTGACCTCGCTTAGCAGGCGCGAGCCATCCGGGCTGGATTGAGCCAAAGGGGATTGGAGTGGTTCCTCCCCTGCGCGACCGAATCCAGACTCGGGCCCTCGGTCCCTCCTGACGAGCAAGGGATGAGTGATGGTAACAGTAAAGAAGCCCCTTTTCAAGGAACAGCGAGCTTCATCGAAATGCTGCCGTTAGGTAACGTAAAAAAAAAAAAAAAAAAAACCAAAGATCGTCCACCAACTTCACTATCACTTCCCTGTGTCTGATTCCGCTTGATCGGACCGATTGCAATATCAATCGAACGGGATAGCAGAAATATCAGAGGCAGGATAAGTTGATACGTAACTAACGTAAACGAGTCTTATCTGATATAACACTCGGTAAAAGCGATCACTGAATTGCGAACAAAAGGGGAAGTTGCAACGAATCATGTCCTGCTACTCGACCTCGTTGCGATTTTACAAAATTACCATGGACCGGGGGAGGGCAAGGGGCTTCTAGTAATCCCAGGGTCCCCAGGGAACATACAATAGCTCGGGGTCAAAAGTGGTAGATCGAGGAGGGAGGGACGGGGGAAAAAGCTGGGGCAGTATTTGCTCGCGAGGACAGGGACCGTTACCGTAACAACAAAAAGAAATAGGAAGTAAATTAAAGGGTTAGGGGTACAGGGAATAGGTGGGCGGGATAGATAGCCTTAAAAGGGGTAACAATCCAGTACCTAACAAGCCACAAGGCATTGCACGTGCGTGCTCGTGCAGACCGAGCGTTTTAAAAGGTACTGAGCCCGGACACCGCTTGTATCGGTCCAGACTTCGCATAAAATCAAGTATAGGGGGTGTATAGGAGATCGAGTAGAACGGTAAAGGGACATGATTTCGAGGGGTTTTGCAACGAACAAGGGACAGCGAAGAACTTTCGCTAAGTCGGAAAGGGCGGTTCGCGCATCGTGTAAAATTCCGACATACACAATCCAAGTCTAGTTCCGCAACAGATCGATTGCCAAACTGACTCGATACATCCACTCGTCACGACCCCGTCTTGCAGGCGCGAGAATCTCCGGCCGGGCAACACCAATGGAGGAAACGGACTGTTTCCCGCCCTTGCGGTGCTTGCATACAGGTTCCGGACCCTCGGTCCCTCATGAATCGTGGCGCGCGTGACGAGTGTAGGCAAGGACCCCAATGAAGGTCACGATGAATTTCAAACATCGACTAACAAAAACTGTCCAGCGAGCAGGCAAACAGACCTAATAAGTAAACAGGCTCCAATCTAATGGACCCGGGGAACTGGTCACCCCCACAAAACACAGACCTATAACTAAAAAGGACCTGAAACCTATCTCGGGTCCGGGAGAACTGGTCGACTCCCAAGTCAACAAGTGCGATCATTCCTCCTCAACCTGATGTATGGTGTCCGCAAGTCGTCTATAAAAAACCGTATAATTCAGGTGACGGCTTGTGAGAGCCATGTGTCGGTCGAGTGCAGAGGACGATTAGCCCAACGTGAAGGTGAGAAAAAATTTTTTGCTGTCGGTATGGCCTTGGAATAGCCGGCCCTAGGGAAGTCAAATCAATCATGTTTTAATGATCCCGAGAGACCATTTGGATAAAGGAGTGCGGCCAATAATCCGCAAACTAGCTCTAGAGGCGTGTGTAGGACCCAAACTATAGGCGCGTTATCGACACGTCCTCCCATGAGCTGACCCCGCGAGTAGGTGGTTCTCCATCAGCATGCGGGATAAGTAGTCCGGACCCTAAAAAAGCTGTTGGAATGTAGCCGAAAGCGGGGAAACTGCCCCGGTGGGTTATAGAGGTGCTCACGGGTCTCACCCGTGAGTAAAGCGATCCGTTAGGATCAGTCCCTCTCAAGTGGCTAAGTATATACACAAAAGTGTGTAGATGCATCCGAACCACCCCATCAGACGCTTAACAAAAAAAAAACCTAACCTAACCTAACCTAACCTAACCTAACCTAACCTAACCTAACCTAACCTAACCTAACCTAACCTAACCTAACCTTTTTTTTTTTTTTTTTTTTTTTTTTTTTTTTTTGGAGGGGGAAAATGCTTTATGCATACCCCGGCAACAACATGCCGCCGAGGTTATGTGGGACTCCCGGCCAAATAGGCGGACTACCCACTAAAAACCCCCTCCAGGTGGACCACCTCATCCGTGCCCCAAGGGGGGAGGGGCGAACAACTTTATAGTACTTGCTCCCTCCCCCCCGCGGAAGCGAGGGCACCCTCCTCATTGGTCGCGTATATCCACGCGCACGCGACCCGTCCACCTCACTTAGACGCCGCCCCCTGGTGGGCGGCGCTTTCCTCCTCACACCCAGTTCCTGTACAACCCTCTCTTTTTTCTTTTTCCAGATGCCGAGTCTCCCCTCCGGAGGGCCCCACCCGTCCCATCGCAACAGCGATGGGGGGGGAGGGAACCACCCGAGGGGGATTGTACTTTCGAAAATAATTTCCTTCCTTTTACAGGTTTCATCGCAAGCTGCCCTGACACGATGTATAAAAAGAAGACTCACCATACGGTAAGTACCGATAAAAAGGTCTTAAAAGCTCGGATCCTTTGCGTCAGGGAGCTCTCTTTTTTCTCCTTCCAGGTTATGCCTTTCAGCATCAAGGTCAAGTAAAAGTACGCGGAGACACTCGGTATTTACATCACAGAGGGCGGTAAAATACACGGGGACTCCACGACGTCACACAGTCAACAACACCAGGTCACACAACGTAAAACACTCAGCGGTTAAATACGCGATGGACAGCACCGGGTCACACAACGTAAAACACTCAGCGGTTAAATACGCGAAGACCCACGTCAACGTCGTAACATTAAACATTAAGCGGTCACTAACTGGGACTCCACAATATAAAAACAGTCAAGCGGTTAAATACGCGGCTTAACAGTATCACACACAGTGCGGTTAAATACGCGGCTAAAAAAATACTATATAAAAAATATATCCTCTGACTGATCAGTAGCTTGGCTACCCCCTCCGTACAGTACTGTCCGGTTGCGAAGGAGGTAGGGGGAGGACCTTTCTCCTCTTGGTGGGGGGGGGTGCTCCCGCTTGGCAATTGTGGGACTTTCTCTTCCCCCCTCTTTTCCTCCTCGCGTCCGCCCTCTTCTCTGCGGTCTTTCTTCCGGCCTCAGCCCTCCTAGCCGCTGCTCCACGTTTAGTGGCCTCATTTCTTGCGGCCCGGGTTTCTGCCGCTTTCCGCACCTCCTTGTCCGCACGGTCCTTCATGACCTCACGCGCAAACCTCCTGAACGCCTCCCAGCTCTCCGCCGAGCGGGTGACGTGCCCTATGAGGGTGTCCGTACTGACTGGGGCCCCCAGCTCCTCAGCCAGCTTCTCACGCTGGGGAGCGTATGCGGGGCAGGCCGTTAACACATGCTCCGCATCGTCCAGGACCTCCTCACTGCAGTCGTCGCAAAACGGCCTCTCCACCTTGCCAATCTTTTTCCTGAACGAGTTGAAGGACCCGTGCGAAGTGAGGAGCTGGGAGACCCAGTAGTCCGTTTGGAGGACCGGGGATCCCTTCTCCTCTACGAAGGTCTTTGCAACCGGAATAAGCCTCCTGGTCCAGTTTTGGGCATCGAACCCGTCCCACTCTTCCTGCCATTCTGCCATGGCCTCTTCTAAGGATGTTCTCTTGACCTCAGCTATCCTGGGATCCACAACCGCCGGCTCGGTGTTCCCCATCCGGGCAGCCCTGGCGCGCGCCTTCTCCTTAAAGATGGTGGTCCACCTGGCCACCTTCAGGTGGACGGGCATCCGGCCCGCAACTACACATAAGGCGTTATATGCTACAGTCCTGTACGCCGTGGTCGACCTAATCAGGGCCGATCTCTGGGCCCTCCGGAGGGCGGCTCTGTTGGACTCTAGCCTCAGAGCCGTTTCCCATCCCGGGGCAGCGTACAGGACTATAGATTCCCAGACCGAGTAGTAGAGCCTTCTTGACTGTACCGACGGTCCCCCGATGTTGGGGAGTAGTGAGGATAGGGCCCCCATGACCCTATCCCCCCTGGCCGTCGCCTCACGTATATGTGCCTTAAAATTCCGTCGGCAGTCAAGGACTACGCCCAAGTACTTGATGGTCTCGGCGGAGGTGATCCTGGACCCCAAGACGTTAAAGGTCCTCACTTTATCCCTTCTTTGCCCCGTCAGGAAGATAATTTCCGTTTTTTCCGCTGCGACCTCCAGGCCGGTCCTCCTAAACCACCGGCCGACCACTTGCATCACGGCCGCGAGCCTCTCCTCAAACTGGGCGACATCCCTCACCGAGAAGAGGATCGCCAGGTCATCGGCATATGCCAAGGCCCTGGTTTGCCTCTCCTCGTTGAGAAGGGCGAGGAGGTCGTCATATACCAGGTTCCAGAAGAAGGGGCCGAGGACGGACCCCTGGGGGACCCCAGCCCAGATCTTCCTGGCAACGTGCTCCGCGGGGTTGTGCACCACCACCCCCCTGTCCCTGAAGTAGTCCTCGACTACCCTCGTGACGATCGATGGGACGCCCCTCCTCGCTAGGACCTCAAGGATGAGATCCCAGCTTACGGAGTTAAAAGCGTTCCTCACATCGATCGCCACCATCAGGCAGAGGCGGTTCTTCGGGGCACACTCCGCCGCGAACCTTGTCACCTCCAGGGTCGCATCCACGGTGCCGACCCCTCTCCTGAAACCAAATTGTGCCGGGTGGAACGGATCAGATCCGGTATAACCCTCCATCAGCGCCTTTAGTGCGTACTCCCAGACCTTACTTAGGGCCGGGAGCACGCTGATGGGCCTGTAGGCAGATGGGGAGGTCGGGTCCTTCCCCACCTTCGGGATGAGCACCACCCTCGCCCTCTTCCACGAGGGCGGGATGATGCCCCTCACCAACGTGTCCCTCACCAGGCTCGCCAGATGTTCTGGGTGGCTCCTGACCACGCACGCGACAACCTGGGAGGGGACCGCGTCAAGGCCCGGCGCCTTGGCTGCCTTGATTTTGGTAACCACGCCTTTGATAAGCTCCGCGTCCACACCGGCTAAGACGTCCTCCTCTTGTCCCCTCGTCACCCAGCAGGCAAGAGTCGGCGCGATGCGTCCCGCGTGGGGGGCCGCTGGAGGTGGGGACGTCACAAAAAGGTGGTCGATGATGGCCCCGACCTGGGCGGGGGTCATCACCGCCCCCGGGGTCCTCCCCTTCAAGGTCGCCATCACCACCTTGTATGGCTTTCCCCAGGGGTTTGTGTCCACCTCCGCGCTAAGGGCCGCCCAGTGGGACTCCTTGGACTTCCTAATCTTTAACTTGAGGTCCTTACGCGATCTCGAATACGCCGCCCTTGCCTCCGCAGCGTCTGGATATCCCTTTTTTCTGCGGCGCTGGAACCACCTCCTCGCCCTGTCTGACACACGCTTGGCATCCGCAATCTCCTGATTCCACCAATAGTTTGGTCGACGGCCCCCCCTGTGTTGAGACTTCTTGGCCAACAGCTCCTCGGTGACCCTCTCCAGGGACCGCTGCATCCGTTCGGCAATCGGTTCGGAATCAGGAGGCGGAGCCACTCCCCCGTTCGTTCGCGGGTCACCCCCCCCACCATCGAAAACCTCCTCATACCTGGCCCGCACCTGCTCTGGGTCCATGTCCCGGACAGAGTACTGTGTCCAGGCAGGAGGAGGGGGGGACCACCTTTTGGGCTCCCCCAGCGTGTGGCAGACATATCTGTGGTCCGAAAAGGAGGTATGGCCCAGCACCACACTAGATTTGATGCGCCTAGCGGTGACCCGGTCGGTGGCCATCACGTCAATCACCGATGTCCCTCCATGTCGGTGGTGTTGAAACGTGGCGTTTTCTTTCAGTCTCACCGGGACCAGTCCCAAGGCGGCCACGGTCTCCATTCCCACCTGACCCCGGCGGTCCAGTTTATTACCCCCCCACGCCGGTGACTTGGCGTTGAGGTCCCCCGCCACAATAATCCCCCGGGTCAGCGTCCTAGCTTCGGCTATCATGTCCGCCAACGAATCGAGGTATGCCCTAAATTCCAAAAATGTCTTGCTAGGGGGGGCGTAACACCCGAAGATGGTGGTATCCCCCACTACCGCTGCCGCTATGCCCTCTGCCGCCAGTGCCGGGGCACAGGTTGGGGGCTTACCACCGAAGCCCGTCACCCACACCGATGCCCCACCCGTGACATCGTTATACCACGTGTCCAGCTGTCTATGTGGCTCTGAAATGACCACCACATCGGCGGCAATTACCGTGGCATTGTGTAGCATCACGTCCTGCGCTAACCGTGACCTATTTAGGTTGATCTGTAAGATCTTGATCCCCATTACCTGGGTTCACCTATCCCGTATGGGGGGCCTCCTATCCGTTCCCCCCCGACGGCCCTCCGTTGCCGGGTCCCTTCTGTTCGCCGGGCATCCCAGCGAGGCCGTAACGTGGGCTGCCTTGCTACCCGTAGCTCCGTTCTTAGAGCAAATGATGCACTTTGGCCTATTTGTACAACCACCTATTTGGTGGCCCGCAGTGCCACACTTCCTGCAGATCTCGCCTACTTCCTCGGGGGCCTGGCAGTCCCTTGCCAGGTGCCCAAGGTGGTGGCATCTGAAACACCTACTAATCTTCGGGAGGGGCCTACATCTGACCATTGTTAGGCCAGTCCTGAACCTCACTCCCGATGGGTCAGCACCCAGGCGATTCGCCGGTACCTCCACCACCGCCGTCTGTGTCCCCACATAACCCAGCCTGAGCATTTTAAGGCGGAGTTCCTGTACAGGGATCTTAGTGGCCTCGCTGAAGTCCTCGATTAGTTCGGGACCCTCCACCGTCGGGTCAATGCCCCGGATTTCCAGTGCGAGCCTCTCGTTTAGGGGAGCGCACTGGATCTCCTCTGCACTGAACTGGGTCCTTATGGCCTCCGACGTCTTTTTTGCGGTCACCTTCCTGTCCAGTTCGAGCAGGACATGACCCAACCTCGTCTTCTTGACACCGACAACCCCCTCCAGCGGCTCCCTTCCCTTGGAGAGTAGGGTCCTGTAGGTGTCGATGTAGGACGACGTTGGGGGAACTCTAATTAAAACGGCCTCGGGCCTCTTCCTGGGGGGCCTACTCCTCTTCTTCTTGGTCCCCAGAAGGGGGGTGGCTCGCCGGTTGGGGGGATCCCCCTGGGTGGACTGACCCTGGGGGTCGTCCTTCGAGGTGGGCTTCTGCTGTAATTGCAGCCTCACGTCGCTCCTGCCAGCAGTCCTGTCCTGGCGTTGGGCGGCTTTCTTCTCCCTTCTCAACTGGCCACGGGTAGGTTGCTGCCGCCACCCATCGTCCTTAGGCCCACCCCCGCCATCAGCCCCGCACACCGCCCCCTGTGGGGGCCCTTCGGTCCCACTTATCTCACCACCGGTGTCAGACCGTGGGGGGGGAGGGGTGTCGGAGGACAACCGCAGACTATCCTTCGCAACCTCGGCGAACAGTCTCCTCTTCGTACTCTCCTCCGGTTGCTCCGTAGGGGACGTTCTCATCCTCTTCTTGCCGGTGTTCCCCTCGGTCACCCCACCCTTCTTGCCCCCCCTCCGAGAAGAGGGGGGGGATGTCTGCGAGCCCTTCGTTTGGGTTACCTTCTTCGTCCCCGTGGGTGTCTGGATATGGGCCAGTCTCCGCAGTACCTGATTGGTTTTGGCCTCACCGACGGCCAGGACCGCGGACTCACACGCCGCATTGATCCTCCGAGCGCAATCCCTAACATCTATCTTAGATGTCCTCCCAGAGGAGGTCAGCAAGGAGGACAGGTCCTTACAGGCCGCAGTGAGACCCCTGAGGTGGGCCTCGACTTCCTCCAGAATTCTGGCGGCTCTGTCGTCAATCGACTCGTTCCCCGTGACCTTAACCGCCTTCGACTTTGAGGCCGGGGGCTTCGGGACAAGGAAACCCGTTATGTCGCGGGGGTTGCTTACGGTCCCCCGCCCACCCCTCATCTCGTCGACTCTCGTGGTCGAGCTGGAGCGGGGTCTCGTTAACCCCCCCTGGGGGGGTACACTCACCCTCTCCAGGGCCACCATGGGAATCATGTGCCCACCCGGTACCAACCCCCGGTCACCAATTGTACCGGTGGGGTGACTTGGGCGCACTGCTGCCTCGTTCACCTTAGTCCCCCTCTCCTCAGGTGGGGTCCTTGCAAGAGACCGGCCCCTGAACACCGAGGGCGGATCCGCCGTCCCCCCGTGGTGTGAGGGTTTACTATTTCCCCCATCCGAGGCGCCTGGGCACCCTCGGTCACCCGATCCACCAGCATCGGGCTTCCAGGTGATCCAGGCCTCCCCATAATTGCCCGTCGCTGGTAGGGTTGCCCTCCCATCGCTCACCTTAACTGGCTCCTCACTCGGTATTATGATGATCTCATCATCATCCCTACTTCCGAGCCCACCTAAGTTATCCGAATCAAAATCCATTAGCTCGTCGTCCTTTATGGGCATGCCTTTTCCCGCAGCTGTGGCCTTTTCTGGGGGGTTTTGGTGTGATTTCACACCATCCCCAGTGATGCTGTCCCGCCGCGTCAGATCAGCATCATCGGGCTGATTTCTTACACCCTTCCCACTGCCGACAAGGTGGGGAGGGGCTGGACTTATTCCAGTTTTCGCCGCATTTACATCCGAGGCGCGGCTAATGGTTGTCATAAATCCATGTTCTGTCTTAAGGGCGACGGCCCCACCGCCCGGCGGATTTCTCCCATCTCAGGCGCAGTTATAGTAGCCGCAACTTCCACCGGCACACAACCGGAGGGACCCCGAGCAGTTGCATGGTCCTGTCCCGTACCCGGCGGCAGTCCCCTTGACCCATTTCTTAACATAAACCCAGTCCCCCCAGGAGGGCCCCACCCGCCCCATCGCAACAGCGATGGGGAGGGAGGGAACCACCCGGGGGGAGCCATCTCATTCTAAACGATGTTATTTAATGCTTTCTTTCCATTACAGGTTTCCCCGTAAGCAGGTCCTGGCACTGGTGTGAAGAAATTCACCATCAGGTAAGTATCGAAAATGATCTTAAGTTCGGATTCTTTGTGCCAGGAAACCCCCCTTTTTGTTTCAGGTCCTACCGCCGGGCACCGGATCATGGTCAACCCTTAGCCAGGAAGGCAGCATCCCCCACCGGCCACTACGCAAGGAACAAGAACCTAACGCAGCGCCCGGAGGGGAACATGGCCGCTTTCCCAGAGCCCCCTCACCACGCTCAAGGTGGTCGACCCTGGAGGGGGAACCTAACCTAACCTAACCTAACCTAACCTAACCTAACCTAACCTAACCTAACCTAACCTAACCTAACCTAACCTAACCTAACCTAACCTAACCTAACCTAACCTAACCTAACCTTACCTTACCTAATAGTCTAAAATAAATCCTAACCGAAAATGCTAGTAAATTGGTAACCTAACCGAACGAGCCTAGGAATCATACGATAACCTAACCGGTCAAACTTTTCCACGTGCATACAACCAAACCAAAACTCATTTCAATACATCGCGTCGGTGAGAAAGTAGAATTTATATTGTCATTTCAAAAAAAGACAATCTCTTGGTACAACTAATTTTATTTCTGAGATTTGCACACACGGAGTCGTCTTAATACAATCGGAACGCCTATGCACGTCACGCTCTCCTTTAAAATCCAACAAAAGATATAAAGAAAACGAAAAGAACGAAAAAAAAAAAAAAAAAAAAAAAAAAAAAAAAAAATACAACTTTCCTCATTATGGAAATCTTTAATCGCGCCGCGACTCTATTTCAAAATCAGACAAGAAACAAGGGGAAGGAAAACTAAAAGATTAGGTGCAAAATTAGAGGAAATTCTGGTTAAATAAATAACATATCAACTGATACACAAATGGCATCCTTTCGATTTATCAAGTATTAACTAAAAAAGAATGACGTACTGCTCCAAACATAGAATTCAGTAAACAAATGAATAGTCAAAGTAACAAACTATATCGTCAAAAATGCGTCGCAACAAATTAGCTCGCGCTACAGATTTTCTGAAATCATACGAAAACTTCGTGTATGCAAGTAATTGTCTCTGTCTCATTTATTTCTTTTTCTCACCACACGATTCTTTAAGAAAATTATACAAGACTTTTCATGATCAGAAATGAATCGAATGACGTGTATGAAATCACACATTCGGCAAAGAATAATGTCAAGCGCTAAAACTCTTGACTCGGTCTCGCGCGGGAAGACATGAAACGATCGCGCATGGGTAACCCTTGAGATCTGGCTTTCGTCGTCGCCCTCGACACGTTGCAACGGTCGATTTTATGACGACGGAGAAAGCTCTCAAGAATCGCGCGCGGGTCGACAACGGTACACAAAGGGTCGAAAACTGTCCGGGAAAAAGTAACGGCCCCGAATCGGCTTGGGGAAAAATGTGCAAAACACGTGTGGCGGAGTCACTGGGTCGGGACTCGGGAATTAACGCGAGATCCCTAATAAAACAGCGACCTGGGCTCCAATATAACGATTAACCAGCAGGCAAAGAAACGGCCGCGCGGACGGCTCGTTTCGATTTTAAGGGGCGAGGAATTCAACTGAGGGACTAAAATAACGCTGCATTGTTACCTGCTAGGAAATAGAGTGAAAGCAAAACATTAGTCTGGTTAACGCGGTGCCGGACACTATTTCTTGCCGTTCAATCCACGCGAAGGGTTAAGAAAATTCTTGCAAATAAACAACACATCATCTGATACATAAACAACACTGCTCTAAACGAATAATTATTGGTTAAGAAAATGGCTTGCTATATCAAACATTAGAATCGATAAATACGCAACTATCCAAAGTGACAAACTTTATCGTTAAAAAAGTGTCGCAATAAACTAGCCCTCGTTATAAATTTCCTAAAAAGGAAAAAAGTCAAAGGTAAACCACGTGTACTCAAATTGTCTTCAGTGCCTTATCTGCTTTTACATGACCATCTTTTAAGGAATTGCATATACCCTTTAATGTACAGTTATATTTCAATTATCATATATATAATTACAAATTCGGCGAGAAACGGTATCGAGCGCTATATAAAGACTCGAGACGCGTTCTTTTAAACGCGCACAAGATAAGTAACCCCACCCAAACCCAACCCAACTCAAACAGTTTCTCCTATGAGAAAAAAGGAAAGGAAATTACACGGCCACTGGATAGAACTAGGCGTGAAAATATCGAGGGGATAGTGAGGGTAATCGTCTCCGCTATCGCTGTGGAAAACAACAATT
The DNA here is from genome assembly GCA_963855975.1 of Andrena chrysosceles. Taxonomy (NCBI): domain Eukaryota; kingdom Metazoa; phylum Arthropoda; class Insecta; order Hymenoptera; family Andrenidae; genus Andrena; species Andrena chrysosceles. The sequence goes on along the minus strand of OY979769.1, from coordinate 45,390,261 downwards.
AACTTCACTCCTCTTCCTTCGGTCATCGTATTTTACCAAACTGCACAGGGAAACCTTTGTCCTCTCTCACGAGGCGACAAAAGGAAGGAATTATTTATCTTTTCTTTTCTCGGGCTCACCGGGACAGGGGACATTATATTTGCCGTCGCCGTCGTTGGCAAGGGAAATGTATATTAGGAAAAAGAAAAAGCAAAAAAATCGCGTGTCGGCCAAGAGTCAAGAGCGTTAGATTTTCACACAAGGGGAGAAACTTGTCGCCTCGCGGGATTTCGGCAGGCCATTCGAGCGGCGGCGCGTTGATTGGCTCTTGCTGCCTGGGGAGGGGATCGGCGAAAAGGGCTTGGTGGAAGGTGATTGGATGAGCGGGAGGGCGAGGGTTGAAGCCTCTAGCGCCGATCGGTTCATTCACTCACTCGCTTCTCGAAGTTCACCGAGTGAAGTACTTTCTGCATTGATCGACGCGCCTTAATCTGTGTGTGAATGAACTTTTCGGTGCTGTGTACCGTAAGTGCTCGTCTGCTCCAAAAAACAAGCGCGCAACCAGCGTCCTCCGCTACATTCCAGCGCCCTCGCCAATATTAACGTCTAGAGAGATAATACACCGTCTACACACAAAGTGAGTTAATTCTGCCCTGTTAACACTTATATATTTTCCACGGAAATACCCTCGACTGTTCATCAAGTGGATCTGTGAATCATTGAGGGATCCTGTTATCTCGGTGTTTAGTGGCTCTACTTATCCTTTACACATCGGTCAATTCTTTTTTCCTCCCCCTTTTCTCCTTCGTTTCTCGTTCAACGTCTCTCCATCTACCCTAAACTAAAACTAATCTCAGAACATTGCTCGTCGCTGTAACCAATTCTTACCTTTTCCTCTCTCTCTTCCTCTTTTACCTCCATAAACTAAAGTAAAAGCAGTTCATCGTTTGTCGCCGCGGTCATTTTCTCTTTATCTTTTACTCCCCTTCTTTCCCCATTCTACCCTTTTCGTACGAAATCCTTACATCTATCCCGAATTTATAACTAAATCAACTCATCGTTCATCGATACGACCAACTCTTATCCTCTCTTCTCTTTTTCTCTTTACTTCCTGTTCGACGTTTCGTTTTACCTACCCTAAACTAAAACTAAAATCAGTCCATCGTTCGTCGCAGAGTTCAATTCGAGAAATTTCCCTTTGCTTCGCGTTCGTTGTATTCCCAAACTAATCCAAAACCAATTCATCGTTTGCCGTCGCGATCAAATTTATATCTCTTCCCCTCCTTCTTCCTCTACCTCTCGTGCGACGTCTTTTCGACTACCCTAAACTAATACTAAAATCAGCACACCTTTCATCGACGCGATTAATTCTTACCATAGTCTGTATCAACCTCTATCTTATCTTCTCTCTCTTTCTTTATCTCTCGTTCGTTCGTCGCCGTTCCATCTACCCTAAACTAAACCAAAATCAGTCTATCTTTTGCCGCCGGAACTAATTCTTAATAGCTCCTCTCTCTCTTCCCTTAATTTTCGTTCGACGTCTTTATACCTACTCTAAAGCGATCTAAAATCAGAACATCGTTCATATTCGTAACCGACTCTCACCTTCTCTTCTCTTCCTACCCTTAATTTTCATTTGTCGTCCTTTCGCCCACCCTAAACTAAAACCATAACCCGTTCACCGTTTGCCACTGTGAATGAAATTCTATCTTGTTCGACTTATATTCATCTACCCTAAAAACTAAAAACTAAAAACTAATACCAGCCCACCGTTTGCTGCCGTGATCAAAAAATTGTTTATCTTCCCATCTCCCTTTTTCCCTTTATATCTCGCGCGAAGTATCTTCGCTTACTCCAAATTAATATAAAATCAACTCACTGCTCGTTACCACGGATCGATTCTTATTTTTTCCATTATATCTCGCTCGATGTTCTTCCATCTACCCCAAACTAAACTAAAATTTATAATCAGAATTACCATTTGCCGTCGGAACCAAATTTTACGTCCAACGTCTTATAATCAATCCACCGCTCGCCGTCGCGATCAATTCTTATCCCCGTTTCTCTCCTTTCCCTTATCTATCGTTCGTCGCCCGTTCCATCTACCCTAAACTAAACCAAAATCAAAATCAGCTCATAGTTTGTCGCTGCGATCAATTTCTTCCTCCCCGTCGCACCGTGAAATCGTGAATATATTACCAATTTCGAACTTTCCAACTATCGCGTCGCGATTTAATTTCAAACTTTAACAAAATTATAGGCAAGAAAATAGGGGGTATCACTTCCGCTCGTTTTTCGATGTCGTCGTCGTCGTCAAAGTCCGTGAAACAGCCCCAGGATCACGGCCGTCTCTCCCCACCGCGCCGGCCGGTCATGCCGATGAATTTCCTCGTCTTTACGTAACTTTGCCTGCCCCCCTTTCTTTCTCGAGGAACGTTAGAGAGCAATTTAATCGTAGCATAGCCTCACTTGCGTCCACTTCTCTGCCTATTTCTTACCTCCTGTACACTCGCGTCGACAACAACCGGAATGCATATACTCACATATGTAAATATCATTGTACATATATAATTGATTTATTTGGGCAATCCCTTGCATTTTCAAGTTGCCCTCCTGTGTAACTTACTCCACAATTAGTCAAATTTTCCCCAGTTAAAATTCTTCCTTTAATCTTTCTGATATTCGCTCACCCTTAAATTTTTACATCTTTCGTTGATTCGTTCTCATCGAAATGTTTATTTCTCTCTACGATTAAATTGTTCGTCTCTCTCCATTCTTCTCTCCCTCTCTCTCTCCTTACTCCTTTCTTTTTACCTCCCTCTCTCTCCCTTCTTGATTTCCGATTGACCGAGGAAAGATTTATATAAAAAAACTAAACTAAACTAAACCAACCCAACCCAACTCAATAGCATATTATAAAATAAAGAAACGTTTAAAGGAGCGAGATACGAGTGGCAAGTTCCTCGCCCGATTACTGATTTGCTCCTCCGACAACCTGTAACCACCAAGTATAAATCGGTCGACAACAACGACGAGGGGGGGAGAGAGTGTGGAACGATCCAATAGATTTTTCTTTAATCGCGTCGACTTATCCTACCGTCGCGAGGTGGACCGAAGGGAAAGGCCCCTTGCGCGCTGCAACCATTTGTACACCGCGGTCGATCGACAGGCCGGCCGAACCTCGCGCAGGGTAACGCGTCGCGGTTCTCTCTTTCGGCCAACTTACCCTCGGCCGTTCGTCTTGCCTATATCTACCTGTCCGGCTGTTGATTCGCGTGCTTATTCGTCCGCTCGTCTGCCAGATCAACATGCACTTCTTCATTATCGACTAGAAATGCTCCTGACCTAGCGTCGGTAAAACTTTTAACTTTATCTTAACTGACTTACCTGCGTCTCGGGTTCGTTGAATCGCCGTGCTTCGCGCGGCAACCGTCGTCATCGCCAACGCTATCGTCTTCCCCGCCGGAAATAATCTCGATTCTCTCTCTCTCTCTCTGCCCCTTCTCGTCCGTCGCTCGCTCTCGCTCCAACTTCTCTATACAATCACGTGTCGCTCCACTGCAATTTAATCGGTATTTATATATTTATCTATGTATCTCTATGTATTTTTCTTCCTATCTCACATGGTGTACCTTTGTATCATACTTAATTTTCTGTTTCTCCTTTCTGTCTATGTATATCAAATGTCTATGTATCAAACATTTTATTTCAAATTATAAATATATAGGTCTACATTAAATAAACGCGCGCTCTCGTCCCCGCAACGAGTGGCGAATTAATAAAAGTTCCCTCTTCCCTTTCTTGTCGCTTTTCGTGTTTTCGAAAAACGGGAAACCGCGCCTCACTCGCGTCAATTAACTCAAATTGAGGTTAAGAATATTAATGAGAAGACACCTAACCTTACCTTACCTAATAGTCTAAAATAAATCCTAACCGAAAATGCTAGTAAATTGGTAACCTAACCGAACGAGCCTAGGAATCATACGATAACCTAACCGGTCAAACTTTTCCACGTGCATACAACCAAACCAAAACTCATTTCAATACATCGCGTCGGTGAGAAAGTAGAATTTATATTGTCATTTCAAAAAAAGACAATCTCTTGGTACAACTAATTTTATTTCTGAGATTTGCACACACGGAGTCGTCTTAATACAATCGGAACGCCTATGCACGTCACGCTCTCCTTTAAAATCCAACAAAAGATATAAAGAAAACGAAAAGAACGAAAAAAAAAAAAAAAAAAAAAAAAAAAAAAAAAAAATACAACTTTCCTCATTATGGAAATCTTTAATCGCGCCGCGACTCTATTTCAAAATCAGACAAGAAACAAGGGGAAGGAAAACTAAAAGATTAGGTGCAAAATTAGAGGAAATTCTGGTTAAATAAATAACATATCAACTGATACACAAATGGCATCCTTTCGATTTATCAAGTATTAACTAAAAAAGAATGACGTACTGCTCCAAACATAGAATTCAGTAAACAAATGAATAGTCAAAGTAACAAACTATATCGTCAAAAATGCGTCGCAACAAATTAGCTCGCGCTACAGATTTTCTGAAATCATACGAAAACTTCGTGTATGCAAGTAATTGTCTCTGTCTCATTTATTTCTTTTTCTCACCACACGATTCTTTAAGAAAATTATACAAGACTTTTCATGATCAGAAATGAATCGAATGACGTGTATGAAATCACACATTCGGCAAAGAATAATGTCAAGCGCTAAAACTCTTGACTCGGTCTCGCGCGGGAAGACATGAAACGATCGCGCATGGGTAACCCTTGAGATCTGGCTTTCGTCGTCGCCCTCGACACGTTGCAACGGTCGATTTTATGACGACGGAGAAAGCTCTCAAGAATCGCGCGCGGGTCGACAACGGTACACAAAGGGTCGAAAACTGTCCGGGAAAAAGTAACGGCCCCGAATCGGCTTGGGGAAAAATGTGCAAAACACGTGTGGCGGAGTCACTGGGTCGGGACTCGGGAATTAACGCGAGATCCCTAATAAAACAGCGACCTGGGCTCCAATATAACGATTAACCAGCAGGCAAAGAAACGGCCGCGCGGACGGCTCGTTTCGATTTTAAGGGGCGAGGAATTCAACTGAGGGACTAAAATAACGCTGCATTGTTACCTGCTAGGAAATAGAGTGAAAGCAAAACATTAGTCTGGTTAACGCGGTGCCGGACACTATTTCTTGCCGTTCAATCCACGCGAAGGGTTAAGAAAATTCTTGCAAATAAACAACACATCATCTGATACATAAACAACACTGCTCTAAACGAATAATTATTGGTTAAGAAAATGGCTTGCTATATCAAACATTAGAATCGATAAATACGCAACTATCCAAAGTGACAAACTTTATCGTTAAAAAAGTGTCGCAATAAACTAGCCCTCGTTATAAATTTCCTAAAAAGGAAAAAAGTCAAAGGTAAACCACGTGTACTCAAATTGTCTTCAGTGCCTTATCTGCTTTTACATGACCATCTTTTAAGGAATTGCATATACCCTTTAATGTACAGTTATATTTCAATTATCATATATATAATTACAAATTCGGCGAGAAACGGTATCGAGCGCTATATAAAGACTCGAGACGCGTTCTTTTAAACGCGCACAAGATAAGTAACCCCACCCAAACCCAACCCAACTCAAACAGTTTCTCCTATGAGAAAAAAGGAAAGGAAATTACACGGCCACTGGATAGAACTAGGCGTGAAAATATCGAGGGGATAGTGAGGGTAATCGTCTCCGCTATCGCTGTGGAAAACAACAATTAACTTCACTCCTCTTCCTTCGGTCATCGTATTTTACCAAACTGCACAGGGAAACCTTTGTCCTCTCTCACGAGGCGACAAAAGGAAGGAATTATTTATCTTTTCTTTTCTCGGGCTCACCGGGACAGGGGACATTATATTTGCCGTCGCCGTCGTTGGCAAGGGAAATGTATATTAGGAAAAAGAAAAAGCAAAAAAATCGCGTGTCGGCCAAGAGTCAAGAGCGTTAGATTTTCACACAAGGGGAGAAACTTGTCGCCTCGCGGGATTTCGGCAGGCCATTCGAGCGGCGGCGCGTTGATTGGCTCTTGCTGCCTGGGGAGGGGATCGGCGAAAAGGGCTTGGTGGAAGGTGATTGGATGAGCGGGAGGGCGAGGGTTGAAGCCTCTAGCGCCGATCGGTTCATTCACTCACTCGCTTCTCGAAGTTCACCGAGTGAAGTACTTTCTGCATTGATCGACGCGCCTTAATCTGTGTGTGAATGAACTTTTCGGTGCTGTGTACCGTAAGTGCTCGTCTGCTCCAAAAAACAAGCGCGCAACCAGCGTCCTCCGCTACATTCCAGCGCCCTCGCCAATATTAACGTCTAGAGAGATAATACACCGTCTACACACAAAGTGAGTTAATTCTGCCCTGTTAACACTTATATATTTTCCACGGAAATACCCTCGACTGTTCATCAAGTGGATCTGTGAATCATTGAGGGATCCTGTTATCTCGGTGTTTAGTGGCTCTACTTATCCTTTACACATCGGTCAATTCTTTTTTCCTCCCCCTTTTCTCCTTCGTTTCTCGTTCAACGTCTCTCCATCTACCCTAAACTAAAACTAATCTCAGAACATTGCTCGTCGCTGTAACCAATTCTTACCTTTTCCTCTCTCTCTTCCTCTTTTACCTCCATAAACTAAAGTAAAAGCAGTTCATCGTTTGTCGCCGCGGTCATTTTCTCTTTATCTTTTACTCCCCTTCTTTCCCCATTCTACCCTTTTCGTACGAAATCCTTACATCTATCCCGAATTTATAACTAAATCAACTCATCGTTCATCGATACGACCAACTCTTATCCTCTCTTCTCTTTTTCTCTTTACTTCCTGTTCGACGTTTCGTTTTACCTACCCTAAACTAAAACTAAAATCAGTCCATCGTTCGTCGCAGAGTTCAATTCGAGAAATTTCCCTTTGCTTCGCGTTCGTTGTATTCCCAAACTAATCCAAAACCAATTCATCGTTTGCCGTCGCGATCAAATTTATATCTCTTCCCCTCCTTCTTCCTCTACCTCTCGTGCGACGTCTTTTCGACTACCCTAAACTAATACTAAAATCAGCACACCTTTCATCGACGCGATTAATTCTTACCATAGTCTGTATCAACCTCTATCTTATCTTCTCTCTCTTTCTTTATCTCTCGTTCGTTCGTCGCCGTTCCATCTACCCTAAACTAAACCAAAATCAGTCTATCTTTTGCCGCCGGAACTAATTCTTAATAGCTCCTCTCTCTCTTCCCTTAATTTTCGTTCGACGTCTTTATACCTACTCTAAAGCGATCTAAAATCAGAACATCGTTCATATTCGTAACCGACTCTCACCTTCTCTTCTCTTCCTACCCTTAATTTTCATTTGTCGTCCTTTCGCCCACCCTAAACTAAAACCATAACCCGTTCACCGTTTGCCACTGTGAATGAAATTCTATCTTGTTCGACTTATATTCATCTACCCTAAAAACTAAAAACTAAAAACTAATACCAGCCCACCGTTTGCTGCCGTGATCAAAAAATTGTTTATCTTCCCATCTCCCTTTTTCCCTTTATATCTCGCGCGAAGTATCTTCGCTTACTCCAAATTAATATAAAATCAACTCACTGCTCGTTACCACGGATCGATTCTTATTTTTTCCATTATATCTCGCTCGATGTTCTTCCATCTACCCCAAACTAAACTAAAATTTATAATCAGAATTACCATTTGCCGTCGGAACCAAATTTTACGTCCAACGTCTTATAATCAATCCACCGCTCGCCGTCGCGATCAATTCTTATCCCCGTTTCTCTCCTTTCCCTTATCTATCGTTCGTCGCCCGTTCCATCTACCCTAAACTAAACCAAAATCAAAATCAGCTCATAGTTTGTCGCTGCGATCAATTTCTTCCTCCCCGTCGCACCGTGAAATCGTGAATATATTACCAATTTCGAACTTTCCAACTATCGCGTCGCGATTTAATTTCAAACTTTAACAAAATTATAGGCAAGAAAATAGGGGGTATCACTTCCGCTCGTTTTTCGATGTCGTCGTCGTCGTCAAAGTCCGTGAAACAGCCCCAGGATCACGGCCGTCTCTCCCCACCGCGCCGGCCGGTCATGCCGATGAATTTCCTCGTCTTTACGTAACTTTGCCTGCCCCCCTTTCTTTCTCGAGGAACGTTAGAGAGCAATTTAATCGTAGCATAGCCTCACTTGCGTCCACTTCTCTGCCTATTTCTTACCTCCTGTACACTCGCGTCGACAACAACCGGAATGCATATACTCACATATGTAAATATCATTGTACATATATAATTGATTTATTTGGGCAATCCCTTGCATTTTCAAGTTGCCCTCCTGTGTAACTTACTCCACAATTAGTCAAATTTTCCCCAGTTAAAATTCTTCCTTTAATCTTTCTGATATTCGCTCACCCTTAAATTTTTACATCTTTCGTTGATTCGTTCTCATCGAAATGTTTATTTCTCTCTACGATTAAATTGTTCGTCTCTCTCCATTCTTCTCTCCCTCTCTCTCTCCTTACTCCTTTCTTTTTACCTCCCTCTCTCTCCCTTCTTGATTTCCGATTGACCGAGGAAAGATTTATATAAAAAAACTAAACTAAACTAAACCAACCCAACCCAACTCAATAGCATATTATAAAATAAAGAAACGTTTAAAGGAGCGAGATACGAGTGGCAAGTTCCTCGCCCGATTACTGATTTGCTCCTCCGACAACCTGTAACCACCAAGTATAAATCGGTCGACAACAACGACGAGGGGGGGAGAGAGTGTGGAACGATCCAATAGATTTTTCTTTAATCGCGTCGACTTATCCTACCGTCGCGAGGTGGACCGAAGGGAAAGGCCCCTTGCGCGCTGCAACCATTTGTACACCGCGGTCGATCGACAGGCCGGCCGAACCTCGCGCAGGGTAACGCGTCGCGGTTCTCTCTTTCGGCCAACTTACCCTCGGCCGTTCGTCTTGCCTATATCTACCTGTCCGGCTGTTGATTCGCGTGCTTATTCGTCCGCTCGTCTGCCAGATCAACATGCACTTCTTCATTATCGACTAGAAATGCTCCTGACCTAGCGTCGGTAAAACTTTTAACTTTATCTTAACTGACTTACCTGCGTCTCGGGTTCGTTGAATCGCCGTGCTTCGCGCGGCAACCGTCGTCATCGCCAACGCTATCGTCTTCCCCGCCGGAAATAATCTCGATTCTCTCTCTCTCTCTCTGCCCCTTCTCGTCCGTCGCTCGCTCTCGCTCCAACTTCTCTATACAATCACGTGTCGCTCCACTGCAATTTAATCGGTATTTATATATTTATCTATGTATCTCTATGTATTTTTCTTCCTATCTCACATGGTGTACCTTTGTATCATACTTAATTTTCTGTTTCTCCTTTCTGTCTATGTATATCAAATGTCTATGTATCAAACATTTTATTTCAAATTATAAATATATAGGTCTACATTAAATAAACGCGCGCTCTCGTCCCCGCAACGAGTGGCGAATTAATAAAAGTTCCCTCTTCCCTTTCTTGTCGCTTTTCGTGTTTTCGAAAAACGGGAAACCGCGCCTCACTCGCGTCAATTAACTCAAATTGAGGTTAAGAATATTAATGAGAAGACACCTAACCTTACCTTACCTAATAGTCTAAAATAAATCCTAACCGAAAATGCTAGTAAATTGGTAACCTAACCGAACGAGCCTAGGAATCATACGATAACCTAACCGGTCAAACTTTTCCACGTGCATACAACCAAACCAAAACTCATTTCAATACATCGCGTCGGTGAGAAAGTAGAATTTATATTGTCATTTCAAAAAAAGACAATCTCTTGGTACAACTAATTTTATTTCTGAGATTTGCACACACGGAGTCGTCTTAATACAATCGGAACGCCTATGCACGTCACGCTCTCCTTTAAAATCCAACAAAAGATATAAAGAAAACGAAAAGAACGAAAAAAAAAAAAAAAAAAAAAAAATACAACTTTCCTCATTATGGAAATCTTTAATCGCGCCGCGACTCTATTTCAAAATCAGACAAGAAACAAGGGGAAGGAAAACTAAAAGATTAGGTGCAAAATTAGAGGAAATTCTGGTTAAATAAATAACATATCAACTGATACACAAATGGCATCCTTTCGATTTATCAAGTATTAACTAAAAAAGAATGACGTACTGCTCCAAACATAGAATTCAGTAAACAAATGAATAGTCAAAGTAACAAACTATATCGTCAAAAATGCGTCGCAACAAATTAGCTCGCGCTACAGATTTTCTGAAATCATACGAAAACTTCGTGTATGCAAGTAATTGTCTCTGTCTCATTTATTTCTTTTTCTCACCACACGATTCTTTAAGAAAATTATACAAGACTTTTCATGATCAGAAATGAATCGAATGACGTGTATGAAATCACACATTCGGCAAAGAATAATGTCAAGCGCTAAAACTCTTGACTCGGTCTCGCGCGGGAAGACATGAAACGATCGCGCATGGGTAACCCTTGAGATCTGGCTTTCGTCGTCGCCCTCGACACGTTGCAACGGTCGATTTTATGACGACGGAGAAAGCTCTCAAGAATCGCGCGCGGGTCGACAACGGTACACAAAGGGTCGAAAACTGTCCGGGAAAAAGTAACGGCCCCGAATCGGCTTGGGGAAAAATGTGCAAAACACGTGTGGCGGAGTCACTGGGTCGGGACTCGGGAATTAACGCGAGATCCCTAATAAAACAGCGACCTGGGCTCCAATATAACGATTAACCAGCAGGCAAAGAAACGGCCGCGCGGACGGCTCGTTTCGATTTTAAGGGGCGAGGAATTCAACTGAGGGACTAAAATAACGCTGCATTGTTACCTGCTAGGAAATAGAGTGAAAGCAAAACATTAGTCTGGTTAACGCGGTGCCGGACACTATTTCTTGCCGTTCAATCCACGCGAAGGGTTAAGAAAATTCTTGCAAATAAACAACACATCATCTGATACATAAACAACACTGCTCTAAACGAATAATTATTGGTTAAGAAAATGGCTTGCTATATCAAACATTAGAATCGATAAATACGCAACTATCCAAAGTGACAAACTTTATCGTTAAAAAAGTGTCGCAATAAACTAGCCCTCGTTATAAATTTCCTAAAAAGGAAAAAAGTCAAAGGTAAACCACGTGTACTCAAATTGTCTTCAGTGCCTTATCTGCTTTTACATGACCATCTTTTAAGGAATTGCATATACCCTTTAATGTACAGTTATATTTCAATTATCATATATATAATTACAAATTCGGCGAGAAACGGTATCGAGCGCTATATAAAGACTCGAGACGCGTTCTTTTAAACGCGCACAAGATAAGTAACCCCACCCAAACCCAACCCAACTCAAACAGTTTCTCCTATGAGAAAAAAGGAAAGGAAATTACACGGCCACTGGATAGAACTAGGCGTGAAAATATCGAGGGGATAGTGAGGGTAATCGTCTCCGCTATCGCTGTGGAAAACAACAATTAACTTCACTCCTCTTCCTTCGGTCATCGTATTTTACCAAACTGCACAGGGAAACCTTTGTCCTCTCTCACGAGGCGACAAAAGGAAGGAATTATTTATCTTTTCTTTTCTCGGGCTCACCGGGACAGGGGACATTATATTTGCCGTCGCCGTCGTTGGCAAGGGAAATGTATATTAGGAAAAAGAAAAAGCAAAAAAATCGCGTGTCGGCCAAGAGTCAAGAGCGTTAGATTTTCACACAAGGGGAGAAACTTGTCGCCTCGCGGGATTTCGGCAGGCCATTCGAGCGGCGGCGCGTTGATTGGCTCTTGCTGCCTGGGGAGGGGATCGGCGAAAAGGGCTTGGTGGAAGGTGATTGGATGAGCGGGAGGGCGAGGGTTGAAGCCTCTAGCGCCGATCGGTTCATTCACTCACTCGCTTCTCGAAGTTCACCGAGTGAAGTACTTTCTGCATTGATCGACGCGCCTTAATCTGTGTGTGAATGAACTTTTCGGTGCTGTGTACCGTAAGTGCTCGTCTGCTCCAAAAAACAAGCGCGCAACCAGCGTCCTCCGCTACATTCCAGCGCCCTCGCCAATATTAACGTCTAGAGAGATAATACACCGTCTACACACAAAGTGAGTTAATTCTGCCCTGTTAACACTTATATATTTTCCACGGAAATACCCTCGACTGTTCATCAAGTGGATCTGTGAATCATTGAGGGATCCTGTTATCTCGGTGTTTAGTGGCTCTACTTATCCTTTACACATCGGTCAATTCTTTTTTCCTCCCCCTTTTCTCCTTCGTTTCTCGTTCAACGTCTCTCCATCTACCCTAAACTAAAACTAATCTCAGAACATTGCTCGTCGCTGTAACCAATTCTTACCTTTTCCTCTCTCTCTTCCTCTTTTACCTCCATAAACTAAAGTAAAAGCAGTTCATCGTTTGTCGCCGCGGTCATTTTCTCTTTATCTTTTACTCCCCTTCTTTCCCCATTCTACCCTTTTCGTACGAAATCCTTACATCTATCCCGAATTTATAACTAAATCAACTCATCGTTCATCGATACGACCAACTCTTATCCTCTCTTCTCTTTTTCTCTTTACTTCCTGTTCGACGTTTCGTTTTACCTACCCTAAACTAAAACTAAAATCAGTCCATCGTTCGTCGCAGAGTTCAATTCGAGAAATTTCCCTTTGCTTCGCGTTCGTTGTATTCCCAAACTAATCCAAAACCAATTCATCGTTTGCCGTCGCGATCAAATTTATATCTCTTCCCCTCCTTCTTCCTCTACCTCTCGTGCGACGTCTTTTCGACTACCCTAAACTAATACTAAAATCAGCACACCTTTCATCGACGCGATTAATTCTTACCATAGTCTGTATCAACCCCTATCTTATCTTCTCTCTCTTTCTTTATCTCTCGTTCGTTCGTCGCCGTTCCATCTACCCTAAACTAAACCAAAATCAGTCTATCTTTTGCCGCCGGAACTAATTCTTAATAGCTCCTCTCTCTCTTCCCTTAATTTTCGTTCGACGTCTTTATACCTACTCTAAAGCGATCTAAAATCAGAACATCGTTCATATTCGTAACCGACTCTCACCTTCTCTTCTCTTCCTACCCTTAATTTTCATTTGTCGTCCTTTCGCCCACCCTAAACTAAAACCATAACCCGTTCACCGTTTGCCACTGTGAATGAAATTCTATCTTGTTCGACTTATATTCATCTACCCTAAAAACTAAAAACTAAAAACTAATACCAGCCCACCGTTTGCTGCCGTGATCAAAAAATTGTTTATCTTCTCATCTCCCTTTTTCCCTTTATATCTCGCGCGAAGTATCTTCGCTTACTCCAAATTAATATAAAATCAACTCACTGCTCGTTACCACGGATCGATTCTTATTTTTTCCATTATATCTCGCTCGATGTTCTTCCATCTACCCCAAACTAAACTAAAATTTATAATCAGAATTACCATTTGCCGTCGGAACCAAATTTTACGTCCAACGTCTTATAATCAATCCACCGCTCGCCGTCGCGATCAATTCTTATCCCCGTTTCTCTCCTTTCCCTTATCTATCGTTCGTCGCCCGTTCCATCTACCCTAAACTAAACCAAAATCAAAATCAGCTCATAGTTTGTCGCTGCGATCAATTTCTTCCTCCCCGTCGCACCGTGAAATCGTGAATATATTACCAATTTCGAACTTTCCAACTATCGCGTCGCGATTTAATTTCAAACTTTAACAAAATTATAGGCAAGAAAATAGGGGGTATCACTTCCGCTCGTTTTTCGATGTCGTCGTCGTCGTCAAAGTCCGTGAAACAGCCCCAGGATCACGGCCGTCTCTCCCCACCGCGCCGGCCGGTCATGCCGATGAATTTCCTCGTCTTTACGTAACTTTGCCTGCCCCCCTTTCTTTCTCGAGGAACGTTAGAGAGCAATTTAATCGTAGCATAGCCTCACTTGCGTCCACTTCTCTGCCTATTTCTTACCTCCTGTACACTCGCGTCGACAACAACCGGAATGCATATACTCACATATGTAAATATCATTGTACATATATAATTGATTTATTTGGGCAATCCCTTGCATTTTCAAGTTGCCCTCCTGTGTAACTTACTCCACAATTAGTCAAATTTTCCCCAGTTAAAATTCTTCCTTTAATCTTTCTGATATTCGCTCACCCTTAAATTTTTACATCTTTCGTTGATTCGTTCTCATCGAAATGTTTATTTCTCTCTACGATTAAATTGTTCGTCTCTCTCCATTCTTCTCTCCCTCTCTCTCTCCTTACTCCTTTCTTTTTACCTCCCTCTCTCTCCCTTCTTGATTTCCGATTGACCGAGGAAAGATTTATATAAAAAAACTAAACTAAACTAAACCAACCCAACCCAACTCAATAGCATATTATAAAATAAAGAAACGTTTAAAGGAGCGAGATACGAGTGGCAAGTTCCTCGCCCGATTACTGATTTGCTCCTCCGACAACCTGTAACCACCAAGTATAAATCGGTCGACAACAACGACGAGGGGGGGAGAGAGTGTGGAACGATCCAATAGATTTTTCTTTAATCGCGTCGACTTATCCTACCGTCGCGAGGTGGACCGAAGGGAAAGGCCCCTTGCGCGCTGCAACCATTTGTACACCGCGATCGATCGACAGGCCGGCCGAACCTCGCGCAGGGTAACGCGTCGCGGTTCTCTCTTTCGGCCAACTTACCCTCGGCCGTTCGTCTTGCCTATATCTACCTGTCCGGCTGTTGATTCGCGTGATTATTCGTCCGCTCGTCTGCCAGATCAACATGCACTTCTTCATTATCGACTAGAAATGCTCCTGACCTAGCGTCGGTAAAACTTTTAACTTTATCTTAACTGACTTACCTGCGTCTCGGGTTCGTTGAATCGCCGTGCTTCGCGCGGCAACCGTCGTCATCGCCAACGCTATCGTCTTCCCCGCCGGAAATAATCTCGATTCTCTCTCTCTCTCTCTGCCCCTTCTCGTCCGTCGCTCGCTCTCGCTCCTACTTCTCTATACAATCACGTGTCGCTCCACTGCAATTTAATCGGTATTTATATATTTATCTATGTATCTCTATGTATTTTTCTTCCTATCTCACATGGTGTACCTTTGTATCATACTCAATTTTCTGTTTCTCCTTTCTGTCTATGTATATCAAATGTCTATGTATCAAACACTTTATTTCAAATTATAAATATATAGGTCTACATTAAATAAACGTGCGCTCTCGTCCTCGGGACGGGTGGTGAATTAATAAAGTTCCCCCTCCCATTATTGTCACTCTTCTCGCTTGGCCTAATAACGGGAAACAGTGCCAGGGGTGGCACACGGCCCCTGCGATTCTTCTTCCCACAAACATTGGCCAGCCCAAAAAAAAAAAAAAAAAAAAAAAAAAAAAAAAAAAAAAAAAAAAAAAAAAGGACCGCACCCAACCTAGCCGTAGTGCTAATAAATTGTAAAAAAAAAATAATTGTAAAAATAATAACCTCCATAAGGACTCGGGAAAGGAGAACACCGGACTACGTGTTGCTTGGGCTCATGAGTGTATTATGCTCTAAGCACAATCCAGTACGAAGTTTAAGTTTCAGTTTAAATTCAAGTTTAAGTTCAAGATTATACCTAAATTCAGACCAATAGAAGGAAGAACAGGCACAATAATGAGGTAGGATAAGGTAGGTGGGACCGCTGACCACGACATAAGTGGGAACTGATCCCTACATACTTGCCTGCTTACTGCATTGCCCGCTTATTCGCTATATCAACTTACCTGCATACCTATTCGCTAAAACTTGCCTGCTTCAACTTGCTGATTTGCTTATACGCTTATCTGTCTGCTTACCTGCATGTTGGCCTGCCTGCTCAGCCATGTTTTGCCTGCCTATTTATCTGCCTGTGCTTTATATATATAAAATTGATTGACCATTACCTACCACTCATAACTCTTTACCCACCACCAATAATCCTACTCATTTTACAGATACGAAAACATGAACACCAACGGGACTAACGAGAAACAAAAGGATCAGGGTGAGACTAATGACGAACAACAAAAAGGTCTAATCATCAGAGACTGGCTCCATACATCCCATGGAATAAAAATACCATCTGTGGAGATCAAAATCCTCCCCAAAACCAAAGGGAAAGAGGAGGAAATGGATGTCGAAATTTTATCGGACTGGGACAGAGAGGAATTAGAATTGGAAGAGGAAGACTCACTGATGTCAGTCAGCGAGAGTGACCTCATAAACCGGAACATTAGACAGTCCCTTGTGAACACAACAAATAAAACAAACCCGACACACACAACAACCGAAACAGAAATGGAAACAGTAATCACAGAACAACAACAACCGCAACAACAGATACAAGTACAGGTTCAACAACAAAAACAGAAACAACAACAACAACAACAAACACAACAACAGCCTAAAGGAAGAAAAGAAGAAAAGGAATCAAAAAGTAAAGTAAATAAGACGGAAGGAAAAGAAGAAAAAGCGGCTAGCACCTCAAGAGCAAAAGTGACAAACGAAAACGGTCACAAAATAGATAGGACAAGGCAAGAACAAAGAAAACAAAGCCACCATGCACGAAGACAGGGCCCCGAAAACAATAACAACAACAACAACAATAACAACAACAACAATAACACCAATAACAGTACCAACACCATCACCAACAATAGCAACAATTCTTACACTAATAACAACAACAACAACAACAGGACAAGCAACAATAGTAACCGCAGCAGTAAAAGACAAAAAGGAAGTGAAAGGTACAACAAAAACGGAAACAACGATGAAGAAGGCACAAAAAACATATCAACATACTTCTTTGACGGTTATCCTAACATACAGATGGGGATGAAACAAAAAGACGAACTAACTTTCATGATCGCCAAAGAGAGTATGAAGAGGAAGGTCAATCTGAATATTATAAAACACGGACTAAAAAACGGAGGCTTTATTACAACTTCCCGAGGTGACAACTTCACTAATATGATGAACAGCCTCATTGAAAAAGGCCTTAAAATAGACGGAAAGGTGATCATCCGGGGGGAACCTAATAGCCTGAATAAACATTTCTATATTACTATCAGAGTCAACAACTCAATGATACCCGACCCGGACTTACTCGAATTTATCGAGTTGTCGTTGCCGGCAACCAAGGCCTCAAAATGGCCCATCACGAAATCTGGTGTAAACCACGAAAACGGCAGGCAAATGGAATCTAGGGTATCAAGCGGAACCATGAAAATCCTAAGAAAAAATAACATGAGGATAAATATAGGAGGGGAACTACACACCATAACCTTCAGGGAGAAAAGGCAATAGGAAGAGCAGCAGCAAATATAACCAGGACCAAACACATAATCACACCAAAATTGCAACATAAGTCACATTCATCATCAACTCAGCACACATATCCATAGCCCACAAACCACAAACCACAATTGTCTACATACAAATAAACACAAAAAAAAAAAAAAAAAAAAAAAAAAAAAAAAAAAAAAAATGAACAGCACTATGTACAAATAACAATCCAACCGTTGCAATAAAACAACTCAACGCTTCCACAACCAAGATACGGATGTATATTTATAATTACCCACCCTCACTCCCTCGCTACCACGTACTCCTTATTTCATGCTCATTTATCCTCTACTCGATCATCCGCCTATCTATATGTCCACATATTGTCCACCCATCACATCACCAGGGTGGTCTGCTCGCCCACTCGGCTGCCCGTCCACTTGCCTGACCGGTTACCCACCTCATGAGCTCACTCACCTATCCACCTATCCGTTTATTTGCCCATATAACTGCATATTTGCCTATTCGTTTGCTTACCTATTTGCTTGCTGGCCTACTTTTTTTATTTAAACACCTATTTACTTACCTACTCAATTATCTATTCATCTTGCCCACTTACTCACTACTTGAGCACCTTCTTCAATTAATCACTCATTCACTTGTCAACTCCCCCACGAAATCACCTGCTCATGTACTCACCTATTCACTTATCCATTTACTCAATTATTCACTCACCCATTTACCCATCTATTCACTTACTCATCCACTCACACACTCACTTATCCATTTATTTATTCGTTTATACACTGGTTTACCAACTTACTTACTCACTCATACACCTACTTACCTATTCAGTTATCCACTTCCTCATGTATTGGCCCATCCACTTATCCACGTATTCACACAATCAATTGCCTACATATCTCTTTGCCTGATTACCCTCCTACTATGTTATTTGTCTCTTCCGCTTACTCAATTACCCATCCACTCATCTTTCCACACTATATCTACTGGTTTTATATTTCTACCTATTTACTTACCCACTTGGCTACCTACTCATCTATCCTCTAATCCGCTTATTCCACTTAGCCATCTAGTAACACACCTACCTGTCCACTCTTCATCTATTGATTTACAAAGTCACTTACGCACTCATTTAGGTGACCATTTACTCACCCACCCCCTTACTCACTTATTTCAAGTACTCACATACTCACTTACTCACCTTTCCATACACTACCGAATGATTTACACAAGTCATCTACTCACTCACCCATTTCTCCGCTTATTCTTATTTTATTTATCCTCATATCCTACCAATTACCCATCTATCTACCTACGACTTTCATACTCACATAACTACTTATTTATCTTATCTTCTATTTACTGAGCCACTTACATTCCTGTGAGCTTAAACATTCACCTAGTTGTGTATTTACCTCACCACATATCTACCCACCCATCTATTTCTTCGCTTACCTATCCCCCTTTCTACTTAATCATTCAACTTCTTGTCCACTAACTTACATACCCACTAAACTAGTCGTTCACATACTCTCTCACTCATTCAGTCACCTAGTCATATTATTTGCCTACACATCCACCTAGCCATTTACCCATACACTCTTCACCTAGATCAACGTTTTTAATCACATTCTTACCTAGTTACCCATTGAACTACTTACCAACCATGCACACATCTACATAGTTAATTATCTGCCTGTTCACTCACTTACTCACCTACTCACTTATTTTCACTCATTAAAATACCCATATACCCACCTACCCACCTATTCAGCTATTCACTTATCTGCTTTCACATTCATTCATTCAGGTACTTGCCTATCAATTCACATACCCACCTGCCATACTGCTCAAATATTTCAAATTTTTCAATTATTAAAATATTTATGTACCTACCAATCTACCTTTCCAGCCGCCTACTTGGCCGCTTATTCGTTCACCCAAATTAACTACCTATCGACTCTAACATCACTGTAAATATCGGTGTAGTTATCGACGCAATTAATGGTATAAATGATGTTCACCCCGCGATTGTCCCTGTCCCCGCCTCCGTACCCGTAGGTGCGCCCGCGGCTGCACCTATACCGGAATCGCGCGTGTTCTCAGTTTAGGATAAGCTACGGGAACCAACTATATCTGCCGGGAAAAGATTATGGGAGGAGTGTAAGGTACGTCTTGACACGATCGCGAGTGCAAATGATTGGAAAGGGAGGTCATTGGAAACGGAGGTCCCTGGGCACGATCATTTTTTGGAAAACACATCGGTCGATAACACCCGGAGCCGTAATAGTGCCGCCGCGAGAGAGTATGGATCTTTTGCAATGTGGAGACGCCTGGAGTTCACGGAACTGCCGATCCGCTACGAAGTGAGTCAGAGGACGAATACCGCAGTGGGACTACTAAGTACGAAATCTAGACGAAAGGAGACCGTTGGAAAATGCCGTCGCGAGAAAACTGGGTATGAAGTTGCGATGGAAGAAGTTCTAGAGCGTACACCGTTAGGAGATCATCCGAGTCACGTCGCGACGAAGGGAGCTTGAGGGCGAACACTAACTCGGAATCGGCGACCCATAAGCGAAGGCCCAGGATGAAGAGTCTGGGTTCACCAGGAGTGCTCCCCTGTAAGGTAATCGGGATACAAGAAAAGAAGATTGGATTAAATTAAGCCAATTCCGGAGGACCGGGTTGCGGAGGCTGCCTTCGCAGCCCGGCTCTCGTCCTTCAGTCTGTTACAGGTTCTCGATACCCCACGCCGAGGGACAAGGTGTCGGGGGACTGCCACCGCAGCCTGGATACGCGCCCCCGAATCCCCCGAATGTGCCACAATAGCGTGGTGGTCCGCAGCGAGGCGCGGACATACGTGAAACCGCCTCGCTAGCTCCCCTGGTAGTGAGTCCCCTGAACCCCGGAGTGTGCTCCGGTGTGGAACTTAGGGGTTCCCCAGGTAGCAATATGCAAGGAGTGGACAGCAGACGGGAAACGGTGCCTCCTGTCACCGGGCGGACGTGCGGAGCATGGATCGGTCGGGGGGGGCATCGCGGAGACGGGGGTGTTAACAGAACGCACAGGACGGTCCCCTGGGTCAGCACCAGAAGCCTGGAAGAGGAATGGGGCCATCAAGGGAAATCAAGGAGAACGGAAGGAAAGAAGGCCAGGGTTGACGATCATGGCAGCGGAACCAGAGGTTGGGCCGCCTACACGTTTGTGACTAGCTGCAAATCCCTGTTTACGTGCTTGACCTTCCTTTCTGGCTCGTCCGGCTTGTGCTCGGCTTCAACGGACCGCTCAAAGTCGAATGGAATCTGACGCGCGAATGCCTTTGCAAAAGACACTCCGGAGCTGCCTATGGAACGGAGACTCGAGGAGAAGACCGTCTGGCAGTTGGAGTTCGTCAACGGTGCGGATCTCGTCGCGGGACGCACGGGAAAGGACAAGATCATCGCTGGAGTTCCAATGGACGCTAGTAGAGATTAGAGTGCTTCGCCACTGGAATCAACACAACGAGATCATCGCTGAAGGGCAGAGCTACAAGGACGTCGCGGGTCAGGGAGCGGGAACACACTATGGATTAAGATCATGGCAAGAAGATCTAGTCAGCCGTCTCACCAGACGGAAGTCGGAAGAGGATCAACCCCCCTCGAGAGAAGACAATCAAGATGATACAGTGGACAGTGGACTGTCTTGCACCGAATACCGTTGCACTCGGTTAAGCGGTTATATTGTCATTACTCCATACACCCAAACATGGACATGTTGTATATATTCTCGCGCATCATTAAACTCCTGTATGTCGGGGCGCTCGACAACTTATAGTACCCCGGCACAACTATAATTATATTTCGCTCCGTTCCCCACCCGTCAGGACACACACACAATTAATTATTTATCTCTCAAGCACCTCTTCACTGATACACTCTATTACTTACTAGTTTAGGCCCATCTATCTAAATGATCATTTGACTGTACACTAAACTCATCTATTCATCTATCTATTTATTTACATCGTCCCACACTCCCCGGAAGCTGACCAACAATTGCTTTCAGGGAAAAGAATAATAACCGAGTATCATACGCGGGAACGTGGATCCGCACGAAAATGAGGATTGCGCAGATTAATCTTCACCACTGTAGGGCCGCCGCCGCGGCGTTGGTACAATTTGTTAAAAAGGAACGATTGGACGTCGTGCTGATACAGGAACCCTGGCTGTCCGAAGGGAGAGTCGGGGGACTTGAAGCAGCCGGCAAGATCTGGTCGGTGGCGGTCTCCGATAAACTTAGGACGTGCATTCTTTCCAGGAACGGCCTAAATGTAACCTTCCTCCCACAGCTAAGCGATGACTGCACAAGCGTAATCAGTGTGGAGGTCAAGAGAGGCAACAACGATACAAAAAGATACATCATAGTATCCCTATATGCCAAGTGGAGAGACCACGATAACCCACTCGGGGCTAGAGAAGAAAAGATCAGCGAATGGTGCCAAGACCATGAAGTTGAAGCACTATTCGGCATGGACGCAAACGCCCAACACGAAATATGGGGATGTGCGAAAAATAACCTCAGAGGCACGCGGCTGGTAGAGCGTATGCTAACGCTAGGACTCGTGTGCCTGAACAGAGGCAACAAACCAACGTTCGTAACGGCCGGCAGACAAGACATCCTCGATGTCACGTTGTGTTCGGAAACGATGGCCGCACGCATCACGGGGTGGAGGGTCATCACCGACCCGACCTCAATGTCGGATCACAGATATATAAGATTCGATCTACAACTAGGGAACCCCCAGAATAGGGAAATAACTACGAGAAGAAATCCCAGGAAAACGGACTGGAACGCGTACCGGATGACGGTGGAGAAGAATATTTTCCGCCTCCCCAAAAGGTACGGCAACCAAGAGGAAATCGACTCAGCCAACAGGATACTCACAAACCTCCTAAGAGAGGCCTGGGAAGATTCCACGACAGAGAAACGCATAAAACATGGCGTTGGGAATCACTGGTGGACTGAGGAATTGACTAAAGACCAGAAAGAAGTAACAAGACTTCTGGAAAAAGCCCGCAGAAGCGGGAGGAAGAGAGACTGGAGCATGGCCAACGAAGCCAAGAGATGCTTCCGCAAGAAGGCAAAGGAGACGGAAACCCTTGCCTGGAAGACATACTGCCAATCGGTATCCAGTGTCACGCAGGCGGCGAAAATCAACCAGGCTCTGCTCTCACCCAACGGCACGACAGAGCTGGGGGCACTGATCCGAGAGGACGGACAATACACAGACAAGGACGTGGAAATACTTCAGATCCTGCTGAAAGAACATTTCCCGGGCTTTTCCCCGGAGACGGGGAACCGAGAAATCACCACAGATCCACACGCTGCCCCCAGGGGGGCTGATAGCATGAGGATGGAAACAGAAGCGGGGGGTAGCTGTGGGAACCACAACTGCAACAATTACGACGGACAACAGGGTAGTGACTGGCCTCTGGGCAACGCAGTGGTCAGCCTTGAAAGGCTGGAATGGGCAGTTAACTCATTCGAGCCCTTCAAATCCCCTGGTCCCGACGATATATGTCCCAGAATGCTGCAGGAAGCGATGCCATACATCGGTAGATTTCTGGTCAACCTGATGAAAGCATGTGTGGCGCTGGGTATTGTACCTACAGAATGGGGATGCACCAAGGTGGTGTTTATCCCGAAACCAGGCAAATCATGCTACACAACACCAAAGGCGTTCAGACCAATCAGTCTGACGTCCTTTCTACTAAAAACGATGGAGAAACTAGTGGATCGGCACCTTAAGGAAGGAGCACTGACGAGGAAGCCTCTACACAAAAATCAACACGCCTACAGGGCAGGCCACTCTACGGAAGTGGCACTACACCACCTAATCCGTGACACGGAAGAGGCCTTAGGCCTCAGAAGATACGTGATCTTAGGGTTCATGGACATCGAAGGAGCATTCAATATGACGCCGACCTCCGTGATCCAAAGAGCCATGGAACACTTCGGGGTGGAGGAACCGCTACAGCGGTGGATCCACTGTATGCTGACAAGCAGAGAACTTACCACCGAAAGAGGCTCCACGGTGGTAAAGGGATCAGTGAACAGGGGATGCCCGCAGGGAGGAATCCTCTCACCCTTGTTGTGGTGCATGGCAGTGGACAGTTTGATCACGGAACTGGAAACATGCGGAGTAACGGCTATGGCTTATGCGGACGACGTAACGTTCATAGCCAAAAGCTACGAGCAGGAGCTAGGATCAGCCAAAAAGCTGACGACAGCTGCTCTCAATATCACAGAAAGATGGTGCACGGATAATGGTTTATCTGTGAACCCGGCTAAAATGGAAGCCATGGTACTCACAAGAGCCAGGAGACGCCCAACCGAAGACGATCTGAAAGACTTGAAGTACCAAGGGCAAACACTGACGTTTGTCAGGCAAGTTAAATACCTGGGTGTTACCATCACGGATACCTTAGATTGGAAGGTACACGTGAGAAACCAGATAAACAAAGCCAAGAACAATCTGGCCCTGATGCACAGAGTAGTTGGCAATAATTGGGGACTCAGCCCGAAAATAGTACTCTGGATTTACAAAGCTGTCATCCTCCCTCGCCTGACATATGGAGCCTTGGCTTGGTGGACGGCGGTGGAGGTGATAGAGATAAGAAAAGAGCTTGAATCTCTACAGGGAAGAGTACTAAGGCGAGCACTGGGAGCACTAGCCAGCACACCAGGCAGAGCGATGGAAGTGCTTACCGGTGTCGCGCCACTCGACCTAACTATCAAGGAAGTCGCCTTAAACACGGCCCAAAGACTGGAGAGCTGGAACCACTGGCTCAGAAGACCCAGGGACCTGGAGGAACGAGGCGCCAAATACCACCACAACACCATCACGATGCATGTGGGGGATCGTGGCACCAAGAGACTATTCGATATGACGCAGGACCGTTGTGCAACGCAACTGACGTTCGGCAATAAATACAAAGTATCAATTCCAGACAGAACAGCCTGGCAAGGGAACACGCCACTGTACGATAAAAACAGGGAGCTCATATTCTATACGGATGGCTCTAGGAAAAATGGCCTTACTGGAGCAGCATGGACGGATGCTGTGGCAGGAGCAAGCTTCGCGGTCCTGAAATTGGGCGAATGGGCCACTGTATTTCAGAGCGAAGTGTACGCCATCATAGACTGCGCCTCGATGCTCATCGAGAAAGCAACAAATAGGCAATCCGTGGTTATCTGCTCGGATAGCCAGGCGGCCTTGCGCGCTCTGATCAGCACTAGCACCGAATCAGTGCTGGTCGGAGAGTGCAAGAATCGCCTCAACACGCTAGCCGGGATGGGCAATCGGGTGAGACTAATCTGGTGCCCAGGACACAGAGGGATCCCAGGCAATGAACGAGCCGACGAGCTGGCCAACCTGGGATCTAACGAGGATAGACAGGACTCGGACCCGCTAATGCCATTGGCAGCAAGTACGTTCAAGTCCAATGTAAAGAACTGGAAAGCCGAGGAATGGAAAAAGAAATGGCAGGACCCGAACACCAGGTGCCGACAATCTAAAGAATTCCTCGGCCTGATCCCAACATATAAAAAGAGCGGGGACTTTATCAATTGCCCCCGTTCGATCACGCGTAAGCTGACGGGTATCTTTACCGGGCACGCAAACCTTAATGGACATCTTCACACGATAAGAGTGACTGACACGTCCACCTGCTCCTTTTGTCAACTGACAATCGAGACAAGTAAACATATTCTCTGTGAATGCCCGGCACTGGCACAGCGCAGATTGAAGCATCTCGGAGAACCAACGCTCTTGGCGAATCAGATCTCTGAAATAAACATCGCTCGGTTAATTAGTTTTTTGGAAGAGGTAAACCCCTGGAAGGCTGCGTAAAGCCTACGAGGCGATACCTCGACCATCGCGATTAGATTCAAGCATGCTAAATAAAAGGAGGGTCCTGGATGTCGCGTGGAAACCCTTGACCCATGACCGCGAAAGCGAGAGGTCAAGGGGGACGAACGCGACCAGTAAACTTTTTCGCTGCGGGGTTTCAGCGATTACCCCGGAGGTGACCCACTGGGGGGAGCGAGGCAGGGGCTCCCCTCTCACTAGTTCTCACTAGATCTCACTAGATCTCACTAGATCGTCAATGTTAAGCGATCCGCACCTATGATGGCATATATACCCACTCCCACATCCATTCTCCTCATTCCACTCTTCCCTCCCAATGCAGCGCAAAGACATCGATATCCAATGGACTCAACACAGGAATCAAAAGACGAACCAACAATGGAACAAAGACAGCTTCGCTGCGCTGCCTTGTGACTCCGCTCCGCCGTCCGCTTCGTGGATTTGAGTCCAAACAATTGGGAGCAACATCAGCCAAAGGACATAAGAAACTTGCTACATGGACCCCTCTCAGGTAACCAAATAACATCGAGTACCTGTCAGTATTTGCAGAACCTGGACGTGTGCTGTCAATGGGGCAAGCACAGCTTCGCTGTACCGCTTCGCAGCACCGCTCCGCATCCGCTTCGCGGAACTTGGGTTGGGACTGTCAGAGCAACCACAACCAAGGAACAAGATGAAACACGCCGCATGGACCTCACTCAGCTTGCTGCGCCGCCTCACGGCTCCTCTCCGCTGTCTGCTTCGCGGATTTTAGATTGGGATCATCGGGTGTAACCACAGCCAAGGGACAAAAGAAACCCGCCACATGAATCTCACTCAGAACCTGGATGTGAGCGACTGGTGGGACAAGTGCAGCTTCGCTGCGCCGCTTCGCGGCTCCGCCTCGCGGCTCCGCTCCGCGTCCGCTTCGCGGACTTTGAGTTAGGACCATCAGGAGCGACCACAACCGAAAGATAAAAAGAGACCTATTACGTGGACATTACTCAGTATCACAGGCGTAGGCCTTCCAAGCTGGATCGAGTCAAAGGAAAATGGATTGAATCCACCCTGCGCGATCGAATCTAAAGTAAGCCCTCGGTCCCTCCCAGCAGTCAAGGGATGGGAGACGACAATAGAAAAGGAGGAACGAGTAGGCAATGTAGACACGGGCTCTCAGGCCGGAAGGCCTCAAGAAAGAACGAACTGGTACTGGCCTCGCGACCCGGGAGCCAGTTTCGCTTGAACGAATCATTTTCCAAGGAGCAGCCAGCTCCATCAAAAAGCTGTTGCAGGATACGAGAATCCTCAATCGAACAGCCCTAAGGACATCCTGGTTCAGGAGGTTTCCGGAAAAAACTTTCGGGGTGCCTGTAAAAGGAATCATTCTCCATGGAACAGAGTACTCCAGCATAATGCTGTCGGAAGGCACGGGGATCTTCGTTTGGTACAGCATTAAAAAGACTTCCTGACTCACAGGGGCATCTGTAAAAAGGAGCCATTTTCCACGGAGCAGAGAACTCCAACAAAATGCTGTCGGAAGATAAGGGGATCTTCATTTGTGCAGCATTAAAGACTTCCTGATTCACAGGGGCGCCTGTAAAAGGGAGTCATTTTCCATGGAGCAAAGAACTCCAACAAAATACTGCCGGAAGGCACAGGGATCTTCTTTTGTGCAGCATTAAAGACTTCCTGATTCACAGGGGCACCTACAAAAAGGAGCCATTTTCCATGGAGCAGTAAACTCCAGCAAAATGCTGCAGGAAGGCACGGGGATCTTCGTTTGTGCAGCATTAAAGATTTCCTGATTCACAGGGGCGCCTGTAAAAAGGAGCCATTTTCCACGGAGCCGAGAACTCCAACAAAATGCTGTCGGAAGGCACGGGGATCTTCGTTTGGTACAGCATTAAAAAGACTTCCTGACTCACAGGGGCATCTGTAAAAAGGAGCCATTTTCCACGGAGCAGAGAACTCCAACAAAATGCTGTCGGTAGGCACGGGGACCTTCTTTGGTGCAGCAATAAAGACTTCCTGATTCGCAGGGGCGCCTGTAAAAAGGAGCCATTTTCCACGGAGCAGTGAACTCCAACAAAATGCTGCCGGAAGACACGGGGATCTTCGTTTTGCGCAGCATTAAAGACTTTCTGATTCGCAGGGGCACCTGTGAAAACGGAGTCATTTTCCACGGAGCAGTGAACTCCAACCAAATGCTGCTGGAAGGCACGGGGACCTTCGCTTGTGCAGCATTAAAGAGACTTCCTGATTCGCAGAGGCGCCTGTGAAAAGGAGCCATCTTCCACGGAGCAGAAAACTCCAACAAAATGCTGCCGGAAGACACGGGGATCTTCGTTTGTACAGCATTAAAGTCTTCCTGATTCGCAGGGGCGCCTGTGAAAAAGGAGCCATTTTCCACGGAGCAGCGAACTCCAACAAAATGCTGCTGGAAGACACGGGGATCTTCGTTTGTGCAGCATTAAAGACTTCCTGATTCGCAGGGGCGCCTGTGAAAAAGGAGCCATTTTCCACGGAGCAGTGAACTCCAACAAAATGCTGCTGGAAGACACGGGGATCTTCGTTTGTGCAGCATTAAAGATTTCCTGATTCACAGGGGCGCCTGTGAAAAAGGAGCCATTTTCCACGGAGTTGAGAACTCCAACAAAATGCTGTCGGAAGGCACGGGGACCTTCTTTGGTGCAGCATTAAAGACTTCCTGATTCGCAGGGGCGCCTGTGAAAAAGGAGCCATTTTCCACGGAGCAGTGAACTCCAACAAAATGCTGCTGGAAGACACGGGGATCTTCGTTTGTGCAGCATTAAAGATTTCCTGATTCACAGGGGCGCCTGTAAAAAGGAGCCATTTTCCACGGAGTTGAGAACTCCAACAAAATGCTGTCGGAAGGCACGGGGACCTTCTTTGGTGCAGCATTAAAGACTTCCTAATTCGCAGGGGCGCCTGTGAAAAAGGAGCCATTTTCCACGGAGCAGTGAACTCCAACAAAATGCTGCTGGAAGACACGGGGATCTTCGTTTGTGCAGCATTAAAGATTTCCTGATTCACAGGGGCGCCTGTAAAAAGGAGCCATTTTCCACGGAGCAGAGAACTCCAACAAAATGCTGCCGGAAGGCACGGGGATCTTCGTTTGTGCAGCATTAAAGATTTCCTGATTCGCAGGGGCGCCTGTGAAAAAGGAGTCATTTTCCACGGAGCAGGAAACTCCAACAAAATGCCGCCGGAAGACACGGGGATCTTCGTTTGTGCAGCATTAAAGACTTCCTGATTCACAGGGGCGCCTGTAAAAAGGAGCCATTTTCCACGGAGCAGCGAGCTCCAACAAAATGCTGTCGGAAGACACGGGGATCTTCGTTTGTGCAGCATTAAAGACTTCCTGATTCGCAGGGGCGCCTGTAAAAAGGAGCCATTTTCCACGGAGCAGAGAACTCCAACAAAATGCTGCCGGAAGACACGGGGTTCTTCGTTTGTGCAGCATTAAAGACTTCCTGATTAGCAGGGGCGCCTATGAAAAAGGAGTCATTTTCCACGGAGCAGTGAACTCCAACAAAATGCTGCTGGAAGGCACGGGGATCTTCGTTTGTGCAGCATTAAAGACTTCCTGATTAACAGGAGCGCCTGTGAAAAAGGAGTCATTTTCCACGGAGCAGTGAACTCCAACAAAATGCTGCTGGAAGGCACGTGGACCTTCGCTTGTGCAGCATTAAGGACTTCCTGATTCACAGGGGCGCCTGTAAAAAGGAGCCATTTTCCACGGAGCAGAGAACTCCAACAAAATGCTGTCGGAAGACACGGGGATCTTCGTTTGTGCAGCATTAAAGACTTCCTGATTCGCAGGGGCACCTGTGAAAAAGGAGTCATTTTCCACGGAGCAGAAAACTCCAACAAAATGCTGCCGGAAGACACGGGGATCTTTGTTTGTGCAGCATTAAAGACTTCCTGATTCGCAGGGGCGCCTGTGAAAAAGGAGCCATTTTCCACGGAGCAGCGAACTCCAACAAAATGCTGTCGGAAGACACGGGGATCTTCGTTTGTGCAGCATTAAAGACTTCCTGATTAGCGGGGGCGCCTGTGAAAAAGGAGTCATTTTCCACGGAGCAGTGAACTCCATCAAAATGCTGCTGGAAGGCACGGGGACCTTCGCTTGTGCAGCATTAAGGACTTCCTGATTCACAGGGGCGCCTGTAAAAAAGGAGCCATTTTCCACGGAGCAGAGAACTCCAACAAAATGCTGTCGGAAGACACGGGGATCTTCGTTTGTGCAGCATTAAAGACTTTCTGATTCGCAGGGGCGCCTGTGAAAAAGGAGTCATTTTCCACGGAGCAGAAAACTCCAACAAAATGCTGTCGGAAGACACGGGGATCTTCGTCTGTACAGCATTAAAGACTCCCTGATTCAGAGGAACCCCTGTAAATCTTACAGGGTATCATATGATCGGCGCAGTTATACCACCCATCCTGACCCCGCTTTGCAGGCGCGAGCCATCCGGGCTGGATTGAGCCAAAGGGAATTGGAGTGGTTCCTCCCCTGCGCGACTGAATCTAGACTGGGGCCCTCGGTCCCTCTTAGCGGGCAAGGGATGAGTGATGACAGCAGAAAAAGGAGCCACCCTCCAAGGAGCAGCGAGCTTCAACAAAATGCTGTCGGAAGGCACGGGGATCTTCGTTCGGCCAGCACTAAGGACTTCCTGATTCAGAGGGACCCCTGTAAATCTTACAGGGTAACATCTGATCGGTGCAGTTACATCGCCCATCCTGGCCTGTCATGCAGGCGCGAGCCATCCGGGCTGGATTGAGCCAAAGGGGTACGGAGTGAACCCCCCCCTGCGCGACCGAATCTAGACTCGGGCCCTCGGTCCCTCCTGACGGTCAAGGAATGGGCGATGGCAACGGAAAAATGGAGAAGTAGACAGACAAGTGATATAAGATCACTTGTTACAAACACCCGACACCACAAGGTAATGTTAACAAACAATAACTATTACAATCTTTAACAGATTAAAATACAACAGAGCTTCACGACTCCACACCATGGTCTGCTTCGCGGACTTTGGATCAGGATCGTCGGGAAATGGTCAAGCAAGAAAATACTTCGAGGATGACCTGGTTCAGAAGGGTCCTTGAAAATCGTTCAGCACAACATCTGATCGATGCAGTCACACCACCCATCCTGACCTCGCTTAGCAGGCGCGAGCCATCCGGGCTGGATTGAGCCAAAGGGGATTGGAGTGGTTCCTCCCCTGCGCGACCGAATCCAGACTCGGGCCCTCGGTCCCTCCTGACGAGCAAGGGATGAGTGATGGTAACAGTAAAGAAGCCCCTTTTCAAGGAACAGCGAGCTTCATCGAAATGCTGCCGTTAGGTAACGTAAAAAAACCAAAGATCGTCCACCAACTTCACTATCACTTCCCTGTGTCTGATTCCGCTTGATCGGACCGATTGCAATATCAATCGAACGGGATAGCAGAAATATCAGAGGCAGGATAAGTTGATACGTAACTAACGTAAACGAGTCTTATCTGATATAACACTCGGTAAAAGCGATCACTGAATTGCGAACAAAAGGGGAAGTTGCAACGAATCATGTCCTGCTACTCGACCTCGTTGCGATTTTACAAAATTACCATGGACCGGGGGAGGGCAAGGGGCGTCTAATAATCCCAGGGTCCCCAGGGAACATGCAATAGCTCGGGGTCAAAAGTGGTAGATCGAGGAGGGAGGGACGGGGGAAAAAGCTGGGGCAGTATTTGCTCGCGAGGACAGGGGCCGCTACCGTAACAACAAAAAGAATTAGGAAGTAAATTAATGGGTTAGGGGTACAGGGAATAGGTGGGCGGGAAGATAGCCTTAAAAGGGGTAACAATCCAGTACCTAACAAGCCACAAGGCATTGCACGTGCGTGCTCGTGCAGACCGAGCGTTTTAAAAGGTACTGAGCCCGGACACCGCTTGTATCGGTCCAGACTTCGCATAAAATCAAGTATAGGGGGTGTATAGGAGATCGAGTAGAACGGTAAAGGGACATGAATTCGAGGGGTTTTGCAACGAACAAGGGACAGCGAAGAACTTTCGCTAAGTCGGAAAGGGCGGTTCACGCATCGTGTAAAATTCCGACATACACAATCCAAGTCTAGTTCGGCAACAGATCGATTGCCAAACTGACTCGATACATCCACTCGTCACGACCCCGTCTTGCAGGCGCGAGAATCTCCGGCCGGGCAGCACCAATGGAGGAAACGGACTGTTTCCCGCCTTTGCGGTGCTTGCATACAGGTTCCGGACCCTCGGTCCCTCATGAATCGTGGCGCGCGTGACGAGTGTAGACAAGGACCCCAATGAAGGTCACGATGAATTTCAAACATCGACTCAAAAAACTGTCCAGCGAGCAGGCAAACAGACCTAATAAGTAAACAGGCTCCAATCTAATGGACCTGGGGAACTGGTCACCCCCACAAAACACAGACCTATAACTAAAAAGGACCTGAAACTTATCTCGGGTCCGGGAGAACTGGTCGACTCCCACATCAACAAGCGCGATCATTCCTCCTCAATCTGGCATACGGTGTCTGCGAGTCGTCCACAAAACACCTTATAATTCAGGTGACGATCCGCGACCGCTGCGTGTCGGTTGAGTACAGAGGACGATTAGCCCAACGAGAAGATGGGAGAAAAATTTTGTTTCGGTATGGCCTTGGAATAGCCGGCCCTAGGGAATTCAATTCAAACATGACTTAAAGTGATCCCGAGTGATCAATTGGATAAAGGAGTGCGGCCAATAATCCGTAATTATGCTCTAGAGGCGTGTGTTGGACCCCAACTATAGGCGCGACTATCGACACGTCCTCCCAGGAGCTGGACCTGCGAGTAGGTGGTTCTCCATCAGCATGCGGGAAAAGTAGTCCGGACCCATATAAAAAGCTGTTGGAATGGAGCCGAAAGCAGGAAACCGCCCCGGTGGGTTATAGAGGTGCTCACGGGCCTCCCGTGAGTAAAGCGATTCGTTAGGATCAGTCCCTCTCAAGTGGCTAAGTATATACGCAAAAGTGCGTAGATACATCCGAACCACCCCATCAGACACTTAACAAACAAACAAACAAACAAAAAAAAAACCTAACCTAACCTAACCTAACCTAACCTAACCTAACCTAACCTAACCTAACCTAACCTAACCTAACCTAACCTAACCTAACCTAACCTAACCTAACCTAACCTAACCTAACCTAACCTAACCTAACCTAACCTAACCTAACCTAACCTAACCTAACCTAACCTAACCTAACCTAACCTAACCTAACCTAACCTAACCTAACCTAACCTAACCTAACCTAACCTAACCTAACCTAACCTAACCTAACCTTTTTTTTTTTTTTTTTTTTTTTACTTGGTGGAAATCCCCACGGATACCCCCCACCCGCGGGGGCGGGCAGGGGGTTATGTGGGACTCGAACCCACTAAAACCACCAAGGTGATCTACCTCGCGCGCGGAGCCGCGCGCCTGAGGGGAGGGATTTTTGTGCGAGATCAAACTAGCGATACGTTCGCTACCCTCCCCCCCTGCGCTTCGTGCGGCACCGCGCGAGGTCCCCTCAACGGGGTCGTCCCTGGGGGAGTATCATAACCTCCCCCAGCAATGGTCTCCGGGACCGGCGACGCGCGACGGATCACGCGCCCGCGTCGCCTCTTCCGGGGTCGTTGCTTCTAGGGCGGGTGGTGTCCCCCGACACCCCCACCCCACGACCCCGCGATCGAACTCCTACCCGGTCGCCGCGTGATTACGCTTGCGACCGGGCCGGGGCGCTGACGGCCTTCAGGGCCGCCCAAGCCGCCCTAACCGAGGGGGCCTTTCGGCGACCGGGTGTTAGAGAAACACCCGGCGGACACCTCGGCCGGGCGGCTGACTAAAACGCCTACAGGGCGGCCCGCTATCGACCGCCCGTCTTGCCCCGAGAGCTCGATCGCTCTGATGGGAGCGGTTTGACTGCCGCTCCCCCAGGAGGGGGGCCCATGATATGGGCCCCCCCGTTCTCCCTTCCCAGCGACGCCGCCGCGGCCTTGGCTCGCTCACTGCCACAACTCGCCGGCCACGGCGGCTACACGTCGCGCTCCGCGGCGGCCCCTAACAACGAGGGCCGCCACACCTCCAACTCCACCGCCCGCTAGCACGCGCCCCCCTCTCTCACAGAGGGGGCGCACCGGGCATAACGGCCGCGCCTGTTGCGTGGCGCAGCCCCGTCCCACTCCCCGTATTGGGGGAGTAACTCGAAGCGGCCCGGGGTCTGACAACCGGGGGAGCGGGGCGATTTACGCAACTAAATCGCCACACGGCCTCCCCCGACCCCGGGTCATCTTCTCCCGCGCCCTCTCCTCGCGGCCGCGCGACGAGGGCGATATCCCGCCCTCTCGCGGTCCCTCTCCGCCTCCTCCTTCTCCAGCATTATGGCCTCGGAGAAGGAGGCCATGGCCTCCCAACAGTCCCGACTCTCTGCCATCCGACGCACGACCGTCGGCAGCGAGAGGTCGGGACCGAGCTGCAGCTCAAGGACCCGGCGGTCGTCCTGCCACTCCGGGCACCTGGCCAGAGTGTGCTCCGCCGAGTCCTCGACGCCCCGGCCGCAGCTGTGGCACTGCGACGTTGCCTCCCGCCCTATTCGACACAAGTAATCCCCGAAGCATCCTACTCCGGTGATCACCTGCGTCAGGCGGAAGGTGAGCCTGCCGTACCTGCGCCCCACCCATTCAGCGAGAATGGGCAGGAGCGCCCCGACGACGCGACCCTCCCGATGTTCGGGGAGGGAGAGCCACTCGATCCATTTGGCTCCCATGCGTCGCCGGGCCTGGCCCCGCGCGTCGGGTCCTACCGGCGCCAGTGGGTCCCTCGCTCCGCTGAGATCGTGGGAGGCGAAGTACACCTCCGCCTCCATCTCAGCGAGCAGATGGAATGGTGGGGACCCACCCAACGCCGACAGTTCGGCGTGTGACACCGTGCGGTACGCCCGCACGGCACGGAGGACCGCGCGGCGATGAACCTTCGCGAGAAGGTCTCGCCCCACGCGACAGCCCTCCAAGTCGCCGGCCCAGACCGGCGCTCCGTAGAGCGCCATGGACCGGACGACCGTCACATAAAGACGCCGAACCGCTTCGTGCGGGCCTCCCAGGTTGGGCATGATGCGCCCGAAGGCGAATACCTGTCGCTCCAACCTGGGGCCCAGGACCCGAAAGTGACGCGCGAACCGCCAGTAGGTGTCCAGGGTCAGGCCGAGATACTTCATCGATCGGCCGACCCTGATGCAGGCCTCCCCGACCCTCAGAGACGCCCTGTTGGGGATGCCAGTCCCAACCCTGTCCGCGAGCCATATCGCCTCCGTTTTATCGAAGGCGACTCGCAGACCGAGCGCCTCTATCGCGGGGATAACGAGCCGCAGTGCCCTCTCCGCGAGGTCCAGTGCCGCCAGCCACTTCCGCCCGGAAGCCACCACCAGCGTGTCGTCGGCGTAGCACACGAGCGACACGTCGGGCGATGGCATCTCCACCCGCAACACCGCGTCGTATGCCAGGTCCCACAGCAGGGGCCCTAGAACGGACCCCTGTGGCACGCCGCGGTGCACGTGAGCCACCCCGTCACCGTCTCGGCCGACGTACGAGACCACCCGGCCGCGAAGGTAATCCCAGATCAGGCGGCGAAGGTAGAGCGGGACGCCATGAAACACGAGCGCCCGCTCAATCGCCGCCCAGGAGACGGTGTTGAACGCGTTGGCGATGTCGAGAGACACCGCCACGCTGACACCGCCCCCCTCGACCGCCCGGTGCGACAGCGACCTGACCAGTAGAATGGCGTCCACTGTCGATCGCTGCCGCCTGAAGCCGAATTGGCGGTCAGACAGATCCGGGAACTCCGCGGCTCCGAGGTGGTCCAAGAGGCGGGCAGCTATAACGCGCTCCAAGAGCTTGCCCGCCTCGTCCAGGAGACATATCGGCCGATAGGCCGAGGGTGACTCTGCGGGCTTTCCGGGCTTCCGCAGCAGCACCAACCTCGCTTCCTTCCACGCGCGGGGAAACCTCCCGGTCCTCAGCGCGGCGTCAAACACGCGCCTGAGGCCGCTCCCAAGGGCGCCCATCGCGCAGGCCCAGACTCGCCCGGGCACCCCGTCCGGTCCGGGTGCAGCGTTCTTCGAACGCATTCGAAGCACCGCGGACGCGAGCTCCTCGTCCGTGACCCCCGGGGCATCCGCTATCTCGGTGCCCCACGACAACCCCGGGTCTCCCGACACGTCGACGCCACCCTCCCCAGGGACCGGAGGAGGGGGAAACAGCGCCGACAGGACTTCCAGGAGAAACCGGGGCTCGAGGCCCTCTGTGACAGGGGGCGCCCAAGGTCCGAGCTTGATCGACACGGCCTTGTACGGGCGCCCCCAAGGGTCCTCGTTGAGGGTCGCGAGGAACTCTTCGCACGAACGGGCTTTGGCCCGGGCTATGGCTCCACGGAGCTCCCTGCGCGCCGCTGAAAACGCGGAGCGCAGCTCCTGGAGCCGGTCCTCCGTGACCCGCCTTGGATCCCAACGGCGGGCCTTGGTGTACCGGCGTTGCGCGACGACACTCGCGGCGCGAAGATCGGCGATCTCCGCGCACCACCAGTACACCGACCTCCGACCCACGCCCGGCGGCCCGACTCGCGGCATAGTGGCGTCGCAGATCTTCTGCAACGCACGCCGGAGCCATAGGGCGCCGGTAGAGGGGTCGTCGAGGACGTCGCCCGGCAAAGGAGGCCAGGCGACGACGGAGGACGCCATCTGGGCCGCGCTAGCGTCGAGCTCTTTGAGCGCCCAGCGCGGCGGCTGCTTACCGGCTCGAGGGGGAGGCGTGGCGGCGGAGGTAGCCAACATGACGTACATGTGGTCGGAGCCAGTCTCCGACTCCTCCGCCACCCAGCAGTCAGACGTCATCGCCGCGGCCGCGGGGTTAACCCAGACGAGGTCGATAACCGACTCGCCCCGCGACCCGCGGAACGTCGTGACTGCATAGGGGTTCTTTAACACGAACCCCATTGCCTCCGCCCACTCGAGCAGCACCTCGCCCCGGAGGTCTGTCCTGGGGGCGCCCCACTCACGAGCGTGGGCGTTAAAGTCCCCCAGGAGGACCACTGGCTGAGCTAATTGGGGGGCTAGAAACGCCCCCACCTCGTTCAGCCGGTCCTCGAACTCCGGGACGCTGAATCTTGGTGCCAGGTAACAGCCGACCACTAGGAGGCCTCCCCACTTCACCGCCATCCAGCCCCGCCCATACTGGGCGACCGAACACGACGGGGCTCCCCGTCCCATCTCCCACGCCATCGCCACTTGCCGATCCGGATTGGTGGACCGATAACACCGGTCCCCCAGCGGATACGGCTCGGCGATGACGGCCAGCCCGACGCCCATCTCCACGCGAGCCTGCTCAAGCAGGTCGTGCGCTCGCATGGAGTGGCACGCATTCACGAGGAGTATCGGGGGGCCGCGAGACATTAAGGAGTCTCAACGTCGGCCTCCCCCGACTCCTCCGCTGGCCGTTCCGCGCCCCCGATGGTAGCTTGGGGCGCGAGACGCTCCGTCTCGCCGTCCAGGAGATGGGACGCACCTCCGAACGAGGCCGCGACCGAGCGCGCCAACTCCAGCGCCTCGGCCGCACTCGCCTCACCCGAATCCCCACACGGCGGTGGAGGGACCTCCTTGGCCTTTAGAAAGGCCTCCCTCCCAACCGGCGGTGGCCCCTTGGGGGGGAGCTCCGGGCCGCTCCCCCCTTTCTCCCTCTTCTTCTTTTTCCCTCCCAACCTGGGGGACCCCCCGGGCGCCGAGGAAGGGGGGCCGCCAGCCGGAGCGTCCGGCTCCTCGCGGTCCTTCCTCTTACCGGCGCCCGCCCCGGCCATAGATGTAGAGGCCAGGGGACCGGTCTCCATAGCCTCCGGCGAGGACACCGGCGGCGAAGACGCGGTAGTCGCGGTAGTCGCGGGGGCATCGCCCACAGGCGGGGAGGAGCGCACCCCGGATGTCGTCGGGGCCGACCTCCTACTCCTCCGAGCCCCAGTGCGAGCCACAGGAGGGGGCCGACAAGACGGTCCTCCCATCCTATGCCCGCTGGGCAGGCCCGCTGCCGCGCAAAGCGGGCAGACGGGGGGGGCCACACAGAAGCGCGCCGCGTGTCCCTCGCCACCGCAGCGGTAGCACACGCCGCTCCTGTCGGTGGCGCTGCTGCACTTGGCCCTGACGTGGCCAAACTCTAGACAGCGGAAGCATTGTAGCCTCCGCTGCGCGAGCGGCACCACGCGGGCCACCAGGGAGTCCACCACGACGGTGGACGCCTTTAGCAGTCTGGCAGCAGCTGCCACGGGCGCGCGGACCCAGAGGGAGAATAGCCCGACGGTGTCCGGACGCTTGGCGCCAACCGACACATCTTCCGCCGCGCAAGCCCCCTGAGCCACGACGGCCCCCCGAACCGCCTCCACGGACGCCAGCTCCGTCAACCCGCACACCCGGAACTCGGCCAATTTCTGGGGGCAGTGCACCTTGATGCCGGTGCCCCCCAGCTGCTCCACGAGCCTCGTCTTGAGGGCGGCAGCTTTGGCCGAGCCCTGTGATCCGGAGATCTCCAGGACCAGTCCCCCGGTGACGGCGCGCCTCGGTCGCATGGACGTAATGCCGAGGTCGGCGACCTTAATGGCCGCCATCGCGCCGGCGACCCGCGTGGAGAAATCCTCCTCCCCCCCCGCAGGGGCGGTGATAGCCACCGCTGCTGTTCTGGGGGTACGCGGGATCGTGACCGGGGTCGGTCCGGGTGCGCCAGACCGTTGGGGAGCCGACGTCGCTGCAGCCCCCCTTCCTGTCCCACTCCCACCGCCGCTCCCAACCGCCGCTTTGGCCGCCTTCCTCTTGGCCCCGCGGCCGACGACCTGGGCCCAAGTGCTCTGAGAGGCAACCCGGGACCCGGGGGCCGGGATCCGGGCGCCCGACGCGCCAGGCGCTCCCGACGCGGCAGCGGCAGCGGCCGCCTTCGTGGCGGCTTTCGCGGCCCTTTTTCGGTCCCGCCTGGCCTGCGTGGGGGTCCGCTGGGGCGGAATACCGACCCCACCGCCCACGGCACCGGAGCCCGAAGGAGCAGCCCCCGGCAGCCCCTTCCCCTTCTTCTTCCCAGCCCCAGCCATCGCCGGATCGCGGGGCGACGGGGCCGAGGGAGGCCCGACCTCCTTCTTGTCCGAAGGAGGCGGCGGGGCGGGAGGGGCAGTACATTCGGGGCCGCCCGAAGGCGCGCCCCCGGGTCCACCAGCGGGATTGCGGGCACCCGCTTTTTTCCCCGCCCCCCTCTTCTCGGCACGGGAAGGGGCCCCAGCCCCGTCCCCAGCAGCCGACCCCAACGCCGGCTCGCCACGATCCAAGACCCTGCCCAGGGCCAGAAGACGCGCGTCGACGCGCCTCTCGAGCTCCTCCATCCGGCGCAAAACGGCGTCCCACGGTTGTTCGGCGGGAGCGCCGGCGTCATGGGGTGGAGGGCCCGACGTCGAGGGCAAGGACGGGGGGGAAGGCTCCCTCCTCCTCTTCTTCTTCTTCTTTGCGGCAGCGCCGCCTCCCTCCGACTCAGCCGGCAGGGGATCAGGCCTCGCCGCCGACGAGGGCCCCGGAGTAGGCTCCGGCCGGGCATCGGCGTCCGTCCAGGGGGGCACGCAGGACGGGAGGAGCTCCGCGCGGGTGGGCAGCGGGACGGACGGGTGGAAAGGCATCGCCTCCGCCTCCGTCACGTCCACACCCTTCATCCTCGCCCGCGCCTCGAGGCGGGCGTACTTTCCGCGCAGAAATTCGAGCTCCCGCTCCTTGACGTGGAGGCACTCCCCGAGGGTGTGCGCTTGGTCCGTCAAGGCCCGCACCTGCGTCGAGAGCTTGTGGGATTTAATCTCCCACATCCCCTGGCGGAAGACGACCTCCCTGGCCGGCCTATTGGGGTTTTCACCCCTCTCCGCCCTGCCGGTAAGCTCGGCGGCCACCGCGGACGCGCGTCTTATCGCGACGCGGATCGCACGCATGTCGGTGGTCTTCAGGTGTTTCGAAGCACCCACGACTGCGGCGACCGCGTCCAGCTCGCGCTGTGCCTGCCCGGCAAGGCCACCCACCGACATAGTCTCGGCCCAGTTCCTGAGATCCGAGCGCGTCGGTAGGGCCTTCATGCCGGGGCCGAGCCTCCGCGGGTCCGTCCACACGCCGGGCTTTCTCCCGCGTTTGCCCGGAACGAAACCGGGCTTCCCACCCCCGTCGGTGCCACCATCAGACGACGGCAAGGGGACGTCGGCAGGGTCACTCCTCGCCATCGGCCCATCCTCCTCCGTCTCCGACGCAATCCGAGGAGCAGCCCGGGTCTCGCCCCCGCGCCGGACCCTCCCCACGACGGAATCGCCGTCGTCGCTGTCGCCGCCAGTCGGGGCGTCGACCTCCATGGTCGCCCCCGCGGCGTCCGGGGGCGCCTCCAGAACGCCCCCCCTCGACGGCCCGAGCCCCGCGGTGCCCAGCCTTCCTCCCTCCCCCTCGTCGTCGGAGGAAATCACGACAGGCTCGTCACCCGTCACGAGCGCGTCGCACCTCTCCAGCACGACGAGGGGCTCCCCCGGCGTCAAGCCAGCGCGCAGCGCCGACGCCCCCGACCGGACAGAGCCAGCGGGCGACCCGCACCGCGATGACGGCGCGATGGACACGGCGCTCGAGTCCAGCCGGCTCAGAAGCTCGGCGACCTCCTTGTGGAGTCCGAGCAGCTGTCGGACCTCCGCGGTCGCCTTCAGCTCCACGCTCCTCACGTACGGCACACCTCTGGTGTTACGTGGCGCCGTACGCGGAGCATCTCCGATCCTTGAGCGCGAGATGCTCGGCGTCTCGCTCGGGACGTCCTCCCACTCCTCCGCCTCCAAGCAGGCCAACGTCGGGCTCCCCACCCGATCGTCCTCCCCAGCGGCATCCGCGCGACGGACCCGCAGGCTCTCGGGGGCGACAAGCGTCCCCGAGACCGCGATCGAACCGCCTTCAGCGCTCGAGGGCCCTTCGTGGGAAGTGGCTGGATTGCCACCCCCACATCCGGAACCCTCCCCTCCTCTGTGCGTAAAATCGTCGTCCTTGAGAGAATTAGCCAGTCCTGCTTCTGTGGCTTCTTCTGGGTGGGGTGGCAACATACCCTCCCCATCACCAGTGACGCCGGCCCGAGGCACCAACTCGGCGTCATCAGTCTTATGTCGTACTTCAGAGTGGCTGCTGACTGGGCCAAACTGAGTCGGGCGATTACCCCCCGATAGCGGCGTAGGTTCCGAGGCTTCTTCTGTATTGTTCATTCCATAAAAAATGTCTTAAAGGGCGACGGCCCCCCGCCCGGCGGCTCCCAGAAACTACGCAAAAGGGAAAGGATGTGTATGTGTAAGGAGTGTGGTGTGTAAGTGCATCGCCGGTCCGAGGACAGGCCGGAGGGCCCCACCCGGCCCCCCGTAAGTGAAGGAACGGGGAGGGCCCACCGGCCCCCCCCACGAACCCGCGATGCGTGTAAGTGTTCCTTGGGATGGTCGACTCTTGGCTAGGACGGCCGCACCCCCTGCCGGCCGGAAGCGAAGGGAACAGGTACCCAACTCTACCGCCCGACACGGAGCATAGCCACCGCCCTACTGCCCTCTCACCA
The DNA here is from genome assembly GCA_963855975.1 of Andrena chrysosceles. Taxonomy (NCBI): domain Eukaryota; kingdom Metazoa; phylum Arthropoda; class Insecta; order Hymenoptera; family Andrenidae; genus Andrena; species Andrena chrysosceles. The sequence goes on along the minus strand of OY979769.1, from coordinate 45,349,341 downwards.
CGGCAAGGTGGTCGACCCCAGAGAGGGACCTAACCTTTTTTTTTTTTTTTTTTTTTTTTTTTTTTTACTTGGTGGAAATCCCCACGGATACCCCCCACCCGCGGGGGCGGGCAGGGGGTTATGTGGGACTCGAACCCACTAAAACCACCAAGGTGATCTACCTCGCGCGCGGAGCCGCGCGCCTGAGGGGAGGGATTTTTGCGCGAGATCAAACTAGCGATACGTTCGCTACCCTCCCCCCCTGCGCTTCGTGCGGCACCGCGCGAGGTCCCCTCAACGGGGTCGTCCCTGGGGGAGTATCATAACCTCCCCCAGCAATGGTCTCCGGGACCGGCGACGCGCGACGGATCACGCGCCCGCGTCGCCTCTTCCGGGGTCGTTGCTTCTAGGGCGGGTGGTGTCCCCCGACACCCCCACCCCACGACCCCGCGATCGAACTCCTACCCGGTCGCCGCGTGATTACGCTTGCGACCGGGCCGGGGCGCTGACGGCCTTCAGGGCCGCCCAAGCCGCCCTAACCGAGGGGGCCTTTCGGCGACCGGGTGTTAGAGAAACACCCGGCGGACACCTCGGCCGGGCGGCTGACTAAAACGCCTACAGAGCGGCCCGCTATCGACCGCCCGTCTTGCCCCGAGAGCTCGATCGCTCTGATGGGAGCGGTTTGACTGCCGCTCCCCCAGGAGGGGGGCCCATGATATGGGCCCCCCCGTTCTCCCTTCCCAGCGACGCCGCCGCGGCCTTGGCTCGCTCACTGCCACAACTCGCCGGCCACGGCGGCTACACGTCGCGCTCCGCGGCGGCCCCTAACAACGAGGGCCGCCACACCTCCAACTCCACCGCCCGCTAGCACGCGCCCCCCTCTCTCACAGAGGGGGCGCACCGGGCATAACGGCCGCGCCTGTTGCGTGGCGCAGCCCCTTCCCACTCCCCGTATTGGGGGAGTAACTCGAAGCTGCCCGGGGTCTGACAACCGGGGGAGCGGGGCGATTTACGCAACTAAATCGCCACACGGCCTCCCCCGACCCCGGGTCATCTTCTCCCGCGCCCTCTCCTCGCGGCCGCGCGACGAGGGCGATAACCCGCCCTCTCGCGGTCCCTCTCCGCCTCCTCCTTCTCCAGCATTATGGCCTCGGAGAAGGAGGCCATGGCCTCCCAACAGTCCCGACTCTCTGCCATCCGACGCACGACCGTCGGCAGCGAGAGGTCGGGACCGAGCTGCAGCTCAAGGACCCGGCGGTCGTCCTGCCACTCCGGACACCTGGCCAGAGTGTGCTCCGCCGAGTCCTCGACGCCCCGGCCGCAGCTGTGGCACTGCGACGTTGCCTCCCGCCCTATTCGACACAAGTAATCCCCGAAGCATCCTACTCCGGTGATCACCTGCGTCAGGCGGAAGGTGAGCCTGCCGTACCTGCGCCCCACCCATTCAGCGAGAATGGGCAGGAGCGCCCCGACGACGCGACCCTCCCGATGTTCGGGGAGGGAGAGCCACTCGATCCATTTGGCTCCCATGCGTCGCCGGGCCTGGCCCCGCGCGTCGGGTCCTACCGGCGCCAGTGGGTCCCTCGCTCCGCTGAGATCGTGGGAGGCGAAGTACACCTCCGCCTCCATCTCAGCGAGCAGATGGAATGGTGGGGACCCACCCAACGCCGACAGTTCGGCGTGTGACACCGTGCGGTACGCCCGCACGGCACGGAGGACCGCGCGGCGATGAACCTTCGCGAGAAGGTCTCGCCCCACGCGACAGCCCTCCAAGTCGCCGGCCCAGACCGGCGCTCCGTAGAGCGCCATGGACCGGACGACCGTCACATAAAGACGCCGAACCGCTTCGTGCGGGCCTCCCAGGTTGGGCATGATGCGCCCGAAGGCGAATACCTGTCGCTCCAACCTGGGGCCCAGGACCCGAAAGTGACGCGCGAACCGCCAGTAGGTGTCCAGGGTCAGGCCGAGATACTTCATCGATCGGCCGACCCTGATGCAGGCCTCCCCGACTCTAAGAGACGCCCTGTTGGGGATGCCAGTCCCAACCCTGTCCGCGAGCCATATCGCCTCCGTTTTATCGAAGGCGACTCGCAGACCGAGCGCCTCTATCGCGGGGATAACGAGCCGCAGTGCCCTCTCCGCGAGGTCCAGTGCCGCCAGCCACTTCCGCCCGGAAGCCACCACCAGCGTGTCGTCGGCGTAGCACACGAGCGACACGTCGGGCGATGGCATCTCCACCCGCAACACCGCGTCGTATGCCAGGTCCCACAGCAGGGGCCCTAGAACGGACCCCTGTGGCACGCCGCGGTGCACGTGAGCCACCCCGTCACCGTCTCGGCCGACGTACGAGACCACCCGGCCGCGAAGGTAATCCCAGATCAGGCGGCGAAGGTAGAGCGGGACGCCATGAAACACGAGCGCCCGCTCAATCGCCGCCCAGGAGACGGTGTTGAACGCGTTGGCGATGTCGAGAGACACCGCCACGCTGACACCGCCCCCCTCGACCGCCCGGCGCGACAGCGACCTGACCAGTAGAATGGCGTCCACTGTCGATCGCTGCCGCCTGAAGCCGAATTGGCGGTCAGACAGATCCGGGAACTCCGCGGCTCCGAGGTGGTCCAAGAGGCGGGCAGCTATAACGCGCTCTAAGAGCTTGCCCGCCTCGTCCAGGAGACATATCGGCCGATAGGCCGAGGGTGACTCTGCGGGCTTTCCGGGCTTCCGCAGCAGCACCAACCTCGCTTCCTTCCACGCGCGGGGAAACCTCCCGGTCCTCAGCGCGGCGTCGAACACGCGCTTGAGGCCGCTCCCAAGGGCGCTCATCGCGCAGGCCCAGACTCGCCCGGGCACCCCGTCCGGTCCGGGTGCAGCGTTCTTCGAACGCATTCGCAGCACGGCGGACGCGAGCTCCTCGTCCGTGACCCTCGGGGCATCCGCTATATCGGTGCCCCACGACAACCCCGGGTCTCCCGACGCGTCGACGCCACCCTCCCCAGGAACCGGGGGAGGGGGAAATAGCGCCGACAGGACTTCCAGGAGAAACCGGGGTTCGAGGCCCTCTGTGACAGGGGGCGCCCAAGGTCCGAGCTTGATCGACACGGCCTTGTACGGGCGCCCCCAAGGGTCCTCGTTGAGGGTCGCGAGGAACTCTTCGCACGAACGGGCTTTGGCCCGGGCTATGGCTCCACGGAGCTCCCTGCGCGCCGCTGAAAACGCGGAGCGCAGCTCCTGGAGCCGGTCCTCCGTGACCCGCCTTGGATCCCAACGGCGGGCCTTGGTGTACCGGCGCTGCGCGACGACACTCGCGGCGCGAAGATCGGCGATCTCCGCGCACCACCAGTACACCGACCTCCGACCCACGCCCGGCGGCCCGACTCGCGGCATAGTGGCGTCGCAGATCTTCTGCAACGCACGCCGGAGCCATAGGGCGCCGGTAGAGGGGTCGTCGAGGACGTCGCCCGGCAAAGGAGGCCAGGCGACGACGGAGGACGCCATCTGGGCCGCGCTAGCGTCGAGCTCTTTGAGCGCCCAGCGCGGCGGCTGTTTACCGGCTCGAGGGGGAGGCGTGGCGGCGGAGGTAGCCAACATGACGTACATGTGGTCGGAGCCAGTCTCCGACTCCTCCGCCACCCAGCAGTCAGACGTCATCGCCGCGGCCGCGGGGTTAACCCAGACGAGGTCGATAACCGACTCGCCCCGCGACCCGCGGAACGTCGTGACTGCGTAGGGGTTCTTTAACACGAACCCCATTGCCTCCGCCCACTCGAGCAGCACCTCGCCCCGGAGGTCTGTCCTGGGGGCGCCCCACTCACGAGCGTGGGCGTTAAAGTCCCCCAGGAGGACCACTGGCTGAGCTAATTGGGGGGCTAGAAACGCCCCCACCTCGTTCAGCCGGTCCTCGAACTCCGGGACGCTGAATCTTGGTGCCAGGTAACAGCCGACCACTAGGAGGCCTCCCCACTTCACCGCCATCCAGCCCCGCCCATGCTGGGCGACCGAACACGACGGGGCTCCCCGTCCCATCTCCCACGCCATCGCCACTTGCCGATCCGGATTGGTGGACCGAAAACACCGGTCCCCCAGCGGATACGGCTCGGCGATGACGGCCAGCCCGACGCCCATCTCCACGCGAGCCTGCTCAAGCAGGTCGTGCGCTCGCATGGAGTGGCACGCGTTCACGAGGAGTATCGGGGGGCCGCGAGACATTAAGGAGTCTCAACGTCGGCCTCCCCCGACTCCTCCGCTGGCTGTTCCGCGCCCCCGATGGTAGCCTGGGGCGCGAGACGCTCCGTCTCGCCGTCCAGGAGACGGGACGCACCTCCGAACGAGGCCGCGACCGAGCGCGCCAACTCCAGCGCTTCGGCCGCACTCGCCTCACCCGAATCCCCACACGGCGGTGGAGGGACCTCCTTGGCCTTTAGAAAGGCCTCCCTCCCAACCGGCGGTGGCCCCCTGGGGGGGAGCTCCGGGCCGCTCCCCCCTTTCTCCCTCTTCTTCTTTTTCCCTCCCAACCTGGGGGACCCCCCGGGCGCCGAGGAAGGGGGGCCGCCAGCCGGAGCGTCCGGCTCCTCGCGGTCCTTCCTCTTACCGGCGCCCGCCCCGGCCATAGATGTAGAGGCCAGGGGACCGGTCTCCATAGCCTCCGGCGAGGACACCGGCGGCGGAGACGCGGTAGTCGCGGTAGTCGCGGGGGCATCACCCACAGGCGGGGAGGAGCGCACCCCGGATGTCGTCGGGGCCGACCTCCTACTCTTCCGAGCCCCGGTGCGAGCCACAGGAGGGGGCCGACAAGACGGTCCTCCCATCCTATGCCCGCTGGGCAGGCCCGCTGCCGCGCAAAGCGGGCAGACGGGGGGGGCCACACAGAAGCGCGCCGCGTGTCCCTCGCCACCACAGCGGTAGCACACGCCGCTCCTGTCGGTGGCGCTGCTGCACTTGGCCCTGACGTGGCCAAACTCTAGACAGCGGAAGCATTGTAGCCTCCGCTGCGCGAGCGGCACCACGCGGGCCACCAGGGAGTCCACCACGACGGTGGACGCCTTTAGCAGTCTGGCAGCAGCTGCCACGGGCGCGCGGACCCAGAGGGAGAATAGCCCGACGGTGTCCGGACGCTTGGCGCCAACCGACACATCTTCCGCCGCGCAAGCCCCCTGAGCCGCGACGGCCCCCCGAACCGCCTCCACGGACGCCAGCTCCGTCAACCCGCACACCCGGAACTCGGCCAATTTCTGGGGGCAATGCACCTTGATGCCGGTGCCCCCCAGCTGCTCCACGAGCCTCGTCTTGAGGGCGGCAGCTTTGGCCGAGCCCTGTGATCCGGAGATCTCCAGGACCAGTCCCCCGGTGACGGCGCGCCTCGGTCGCATGGACGTAATGCCGAGGTCGGCGACCTTAATGGCCGCCATCGCGCCGGCGACCCGCGTGGAGAAATCCTCCTCCCCCCCCGCAGGGGCGGTGATAGCCACCGCTGCTGTTCTGGGGGTACGCGGGATCGTGACCGGGGTCGGTCCGGGTGCGCCAGACCGTTGGGGAGCCGACGTCGCTGCAGCCCCCCTTCCTGTCCCACTCCCACCGCCGCTCCCAACCGCCGCTTTGGCCGCCCTCCTCTTGGCCCCGCGGCTGACGACCTGGGCCCAAGTGCTCTGAGAGGCAACCCGGGACCCGGGGGCCGGGATCCGGGCGCCCGACGCGCCAGGCGCTCCCGACGCGGCGGCGGCAGCGGCCGCCTTCTTGGCGGCTTTCGCGGCCCTTTTTCTTTCCCGCCTGGCCTGCGTGGGGGTCCGCTGGGGTGGAATACCGTCCCCACCGCCCACGGCACCGGAGCCCGAAGGAGCAGCCCCCGGCAGCCCCTTCCCCTTCTTCTTCCCAGCCCCAGCCATCGCCGGATCGCGGGGCGACGGGGCCGAGGGAGGCCCGACCTCCTTCTTGTCCGAAGGAGGCGGCGGGGCGGGAGGGGGAGTACATTCGGGGCCGCCCGAAGGCGCGCCCCCGGGTCCACCAGCGGGATTGCGGGCACCCGCTTTTTTCCCCGCCCCCTTCCTCTCGGCACGGGAAGGGGCCCCAGCCCCGTCCCCAGCAGCCGACCCCAACGCCGGCTCGCCACGATCCAAGACCCTGCCCAGGGCCAGAAGACGCGCGTCGACGCGCCTCTCGAGCTCCTCCATCCGGCGCAAAACGGCGTCCCACGGCTGTTCGGCGGGAGCGCCGGCGTCATGGGGTGGAGGGCCCGACGTCGAGGGCAAGGACGGGGGGGAAGGCTCCCTCCTCCTCTTCTTCTTCTTCTTTGCGGCAGCGCCGCCTCCCTCCGACTCAGCCGGCAGGGGATCAGGCCTCGCCGCCGACGAGGGCCCCGGAGTAGGCTCCGGCCGGGCATCGGCGTCCGTCCAGGGGGGCACGCAGGACGGGAGGAGCTCCGCGCGGGTGGGCAGCGGGACGGACGGGTGGAAAGGCATCGCCTCCGCCTCCGTCACGTCCACACCCTTCATCCTCGCCCGCGCCTCGAGGCGGGCGTACTTTCCGCGCAGAAATTCGAGCTCCCGCTCCTTGACGTGGAGGCACTCCCCGAGGGTGTGCGCTTGGTCCGTCAAGGCCCGCACCTGCGTCGAGAGCTTGTGGGATTTAATCTCCCACATCCCCTGGCGGAAGACGACCTCCCTGGCCGGCCTATTGGGGTTTTCACCCCTCTCCGCCCTGCCGGTAAGCTCGGCGGCCACCGCGGACGCGCGTCTTATCGCGACGCGGATCGCACGCATGTCGGTGGTCTTCAGGTGTTTCGAAGCACCCACGACTGCGGCGACCGCGTCCAGCTCGCGCTGTGCCTGCCCGGCAAGGCCACCCACCGACATAGTCTCGGCCCAGTTCCTGAGATCCGAGCGCGTCGGTAGGGCCTTCATGCCAGGGCCGAGCCTCCGCGGGTCCGTCCACACGCCGGGCTTTCTCCCGCGCTTGCCCGGAACGAAACCGGGCTTCCCACCCCCGTCGGTGCCACCATCGGACGACGGCAAGGGGACGTCGGCAGGGTCACTCCTCGCCATCGGCCCATCCTCCTCCGTCTCCGACGCAATCCGAGGAGCAGCCCGGGTCCCGCCCCCGCGCCGGACCCTCCCCACGACGGAATCGCCGTCGTCGCTGTCGCCGCCAGTCGGGGCGTCGACCTCCATGGTCGCCCCCGCGGCGTCCGGGGGCGCCTCCAGAACGCCCCCCCTCGACGGCCCGAGCCCCGCGGTGCCCAGCCTTCCTCCCTCCCCCTCGTCGTCGGAGGAAATCACGACAGGCTCGTCACCCGTCACGAGCGCGTCGCACCTCTCCAGCACGACGAGGGGCTCCCCCGGCGTCAAGCCAGCGCGCAGCGCCGACGCCCCGGACCGGACAGAGCCAGCGGGCGATCCGCACCGCGATGACGGCGCGATGGACACGGCGCTCGAGTCCAGCCGGCTTAGAAGCTCGGCGACCTCCTTGTGGAGTCCGAGCAACTGCCGGACCTCCGCGGTCGCCTTCAGCTCCACGCTCCTCACGTACGGCACACCTCTGGTGTTACGTGGCGCCGTACGCGGAGCATCCCCGAGCCGTGAGCGCGAGATGTTCGGCGTCTCGCTCGGGATGTCCTCCCACTCCTCCACCTCCAAGCAGGCCAACATCGGGCTCCCCACCCGATCGTCCTCCCTAGCGGCATCCGCGCGACGGACCCGCAGGCTCTCGGGGGCGACAAGCGTCCCCGAGACCGCGATCGAACCGCCTTCAGCGCTCGAGGGCCCTTCGTGGGAAGTGGCTGGATTGCCACCCCCACATCCGGAGCCCTCCCCTCCTCTGTGTGTAAAATCGTCGTCCGTGAGAGAATTAGCCAGTCCTGCTTCTGTGGCTTCTTCTGGGTGGGGTGGCAACATACCCTCCCCAACACCAGTGACGCCGGCCCGAGGCACCAACTCGGCGTCATCAGTCTTATGTCGTACTTCAGAGTGGCTGCTGACTGGGCCAAACTGAGTCGGGCGATTACCCCCCGATAGCGGCGTAGGTTCCGAGGCTTCACTATTACTATTCATTCCATAAAAATGTCTTAAAGGGCGACGGCCCCCCGCCCGGCGGCTCCCAGAAACTACGCAAAAAAAAGGGAAAGGATGTGTATGTGTAAGGAATGTGGTGTGTAAGTGCATCGCCGGTCCGAGGACAGGCCGGAGGGCCCCACCCGGCCCCCCGTAAGCGAAGGAACGGGGAGGGCCCACCGGCCCCCCCCACGAACCCGCGATGCGTGTAAGTGTTCCTTGGGATGGTCGACTCTTGGCTAGGACGGCCGCACCCCCTGCCGGCCGGAAGCGAAGGGAACAGGTACCCAACTCTACCGCCCGACACGGAGCATAGCCACCGCCCTACTGCCCTCTCACCACGGCAAGGTGGTCGACCCCAGAGAGGGAGGGACCTAACCTAACCTTTTTTTTTTTTTTTTTTTTTTTTTTTTTTTTTTTTACTTGGTGGAAATCCCCACGGATACCCCCCACCCGCGGGGGCGGGCAGGGGGTTATGTGGGACTCGAACCCACTAAAACCACCAAGGTGATCTACCTCGCGCGCGGAGCCGCGCGCCTGAGGGGAGGGATTTTTGCGCGAGATCAAACTAGCGATACGTTCGCTACCCTCCCCCCCTGCGCTTCGTGCGGCACCGCGCGAGGTCCCCTCAACGGGGTCGTCCCTGGGGGAGTATCATAACCTCCCCCAGCAATGGTCTCCGGGACCGGCGACGCGCGACGGATCACGCGCCCGCGTCGCCTCTTCCGGGGTCGTTGCTTCTAGGGCGGGTGGTGTCCCCCGACACCCCCACCCCACGACCCCGCGATCGAACTCCTACCCGGTCGCCGCGTGATTACGCTTGCGACCGGGCCGGGGCGCTGACGGCCTTCAGGGCCGCCCAAGCCGCCCTAACCGAGGGGGCCTTTCGGCGACCGGGTGTTAGAGAAACACCCGGCGGACACCTCGGCCGGGCGGCTGACTAAAACGCCTACAGAGCGGCCCGCTATCGACCGCCCGTCTTGCCCCGAGAGCTCGATCGCTCTGATGGGAGCGGTTTGACTGCCGCTCCCCCAGGAGGGGGGCCCATGATATGGGCCCCCCCGTTCTCCCTTCCCAGCGACGCCGCCGCGGCCTTGGCTCGCTCACTGCCACAACTCGCCGGCCACGGCGGCTACACGTCGCGCTCCGCGGCGGCCCCTAACAACGAGGGCCGCCACACCTCCAACTCCACCGCCCGCTAGCACGCGCCCCCCTCTCTCACAGAGGGGGCGCACCGGGCATAACGGCCGCGCCTGTTGCGTGGCGCAGCCCCTTCCCACTCCCCGTATTGGGGGAGTAACTCGAAGCTGCCCGGGGTCTGACAACCGGGGGAGCGGGGCGATTTACGCAACTAAATCGCCACACGGCCTCCCCCGACCCCGGGTCATCTTCTCCCGCGCCCTCTCCTCGCGGCCGCGCGACGAGGGCGATAACCCGCCCTCTCGCGGTCCCTCTCCGCCTCCTCCTTCTCCAGCATTATGGCCTCGGAGAAGGAGGCCATGGCCTCCCAACAGTCCCGACTCTCTGCCATCCGACGCACGACCGTCGGCAGCGAGAGGTCGGGACCGAGCTGCAGCTCAAGGACCCGGCGGTCGTCCTGCCACTCCGGACACCTGGCCAGAGTGTGCTCCGCCGAGTCCTCGACGCCCCGGCCGCAGCTGTGGCACTGCGACGTTGCCTCCCGCCCTATTCGACACAAGTAATCCCCGAAGCATCCTACTCCGGTGATCACCTGCGTCAGGCGGAAGGTGAGCCTGCCGTACCTGCGCCCCACCCATTCAGCGAGAATGGGCAGGAGCGCCCCGACGACGCGACCCTCCCGATGTTCGGGGAGGGAGAGCCACTCGATCCATTTGGCTCCCATGCGTCGCCGGGCCTGGCCCCGCGCGTCGGGTCCTACCGGCGCCAGTGGGTCCCTCGCTCCGCTGAGATCGTGGGAGGCGAAGTACACCTCCGCCTCCATCTCAGCGAGCAGATGGAATGGTGGGGACCCACCCAACGCCGACAGTTCGGCGTGTGACACCGTGCGGTACGCCCGCACGGCACGGAGGACCGCGCGGCGATGAACCTTCGCGAGAAGGTCTCGCCCCACGCGACAGCCCTCCAAGTCGCCGGCCCAGACCGGCGCTCCGTAGAGCGCCATGGACCGGACGACCGTCACATAAAGACGCCGAACCGCTTCGTGCGGGCCTCCCAGGTTGGGCATGATGCGCCCGAAGGCGAATACCTGTCGCTCCAACCTGGGGCCCAGGACCCGAAAGTGACGCGCGAACCGCCAGTAGGTGTCCAGGGTCAGGCCGAGATACTTCATCGATCGGCCGACCCTGATGCAGGCCTCCCCGACTCTAAGAGACGCCCTGTTGGGGATGCCAGTCCCAACCCTGTCCGCGAGCCATATCGCCTCCGTTTTATCGAAGGCGACTCGCAGACCGAGCGCCTCTATCGCGGGGATAACGAGCCGCAGTGCCCTCTCCGCGAGGTCCAGTGCCGCCAGCCACTTCCGCCCGGAAGCCACCACCAGCGTGTCGTCGGCGTAGCACACGAGCGACACGTCGGGCGATGGCATCTCCACCCGCAACACCGCGTCGTATGCCAGGTCCCACAGCAGGGGCCCTAGAACGGACCCCTGTGGCACGCCGCGGTGCACGTGAGCCACCCCGTCACCGTCTCGGCCGACGTACGAGACCACCCGGCCGCGAAGGTAATCCCAGATCAGGCGGCGAAGGTAGAGCGGGACGCCATGAAACACGAGCGCCCGCTCAATCGCCGCCCAGGAGACGGTGTTGAACGCGTTGGCGATGTCGAGAGACACCGCCACGCTGACACCGCCCCCCTCGACCGCCCGGCGCGACAGCGACCTGACCAGTAGAATGGCGTCCACTGTCGATCGCTGCCGCCTGAAGCCGAATTGGCGGTCAGACAGATCCGGGAACTCCGCGGCTCCGAGGTGGTCCAAGAGGCGGGCAGCTATAACGCGCTCTAAGAGCTTGCCCGCCTCGTCCAGGAGACATATCGGCCGATAGGCCGAGGGTGACTCTGCGGGCTTTCCGGGCTTCCGCAGCAGCACCAACCTCGCTTCCTTCCACGCGCGGGGAAACCTCCCGGTCCTCAGCGCGGCGTCGAACACGCGCTTGAGGCCGCTCCCAAGGGCGCTCATCGCGCAGGCCCAGACTCGCCCGGGCACCCCGTCCGGTCCGGGTGCAGCGTTCTTCGAACGCATTCGCAGCACGGCGGACGCGAGCTCCTCGTCCGTGACCCTCGGGGCATCCGCTATATCGGTGCCCCACGACAACCCCGGGTCTCCCGACGCGTCGACGCCACCCTCCCCAGGAACCGGGGGAGGGGGAAATAGCGCCGACAGGACTTCCAGGAGAAACCGGGGTTCGAGGCCCTCTGTGACAGGGGGCGCCCAAGGTCCGAGCTTGATCGACACGGCCTTGTACGGGCGCCCCCAAGGGTCCTCGTTGAGGGTCGCGAGGAACTCTTCGCACGAACGGGCTTTGGCCCGGGCTATGGCTCCACGGAGCTCCCTGCGCGCCGCTGAAAACGCGGAGCGCAGCTCCTGGAGCCGGTCCTCCGTGACCCGCCTTGGATCCCAACGGCGGGCCTTGGTGTACCGGCGCTGCGCGACGACACTCGCGGCGCGAAGATCGGCGATCTCCGCGCACCACCAGTACACCGACCTCCGACCCACGCCCGGCGGCCCGACTCGCGGCATAGTGGCGTCGCAGATCTTCTGCAACGCACGCCGGAGCCATAGGGCGCCGGTAGAGGGGTCGTCGAGGACGTCGCCCGGCAAAGGAGGCCAGGCGACGACGGAGGACGCCATCTGGGCCGCGCTAGCGTCGAGCTCTTTGAGCGCCCAGCGCGGCGGCTGTTTACCGGCTCGAGGGGGAGGCGTGGCGGCGGAGGTAGCCAACATGACGTACATGTGGTCGGAGCCAGTCTCCGACTCCTCCGCCACCCAGCAGTCAGACGTCATCGCCGCGGCCGCGGGGTTAACCCAGACGAGGTCGATAACCGACTCGCCCCGCGACCCGCGGAACGTCGTGACTGCGTAGGGGTTCTTTAACACGAACCCCATTGCCTCCGCCCACTCGAGCAGCACCTCGCCCCGGAGGTCTGTCCTGGGGGCGCCCCACTCACGAGCGTGGGCGTTAAAGTCCCCCAGGAGGACCACTGGCTGAGCTAATTGGGGGGCTAGAAACGCCCCCACCTCGTTCAGCCGGTCCTCGAACTCCGGGACGCTGAATCTTGGTGCCAGGTAACAGCCGACCACTAGGAGGCCTCCCCACTTCACCGCCATCCAGCCCCGCCCATGCTGGGCGACCGAACACGACGGGGCTCCCCGTCCCATCTCCCACGCCATCGCCACTTGCCGATCCGGATTGGTGGACCGAAAACACCGGTCCCCCAGCGGATACGGCTCGGCGATGACGGCCAGCCCGACGCCCATCTCCACGCGAGCCTGCTCAAGCAGGTCGTGCGCTCGCATGGAGTGGCACGCGTTCACGAGGAGTATCGGGGGGCCGCGAGACATTAAGGAGTCTCAACGTCGGCCTCCCCCGACTCCTCCGCTGGCTGTTCCGCGCCCCCGATGGTAGCCTGGGGCGCGAGACGCTCCGTCTCGCCGTCCAGGAGACGGGACGCACCTCCGAACGAGGCCGCGACCGAGCGCGCCAACTCCAGCGCTTCGGCCGCACTCGCCTCACCCGAATCCCCACACGGCGGTGGAGGGACCTCCTTGGCCTTTAGAAAGGCCTCCCTCCCAACCGGCGGTGGCCCCCTGGGGGGGAGCTCCGGGCCGCTCCCCCCTTTCTCCCTCTTCTTCTTTTTCCCTCCCAACCTGGGGGACCCCCCGGGCGCCGAGGAAGGGGGGCCGCCAGCCGGAGCGTCCGGCTCCTCGCGGTCCTTCCTCTTACCGGCGCCCGCCCCGGCCATAGATGTAGAGGCCAGGGGACCGGTCTCCATAGCCTCCGGCGAGGACACCGGCGGCGGAGACGCGGTAGTCGCGGTAGTCGCGGGGGCATCACCCACAGGCGGGGAGGAGCGCACCCCGGATGTCGTCGGGGCCGACCTCCTACTCTTCCGAGCCCCGGTGCGAGCCACAGGAGGGGGCCGACAAGACGGTCCTCCCATCCTATGCCCGCTGGGCAGGCCCGCTGCCGCGCAAAGCGGGCAGACGGGGGGGGCCACACAGAAGCGCGCCGCGTGTCCCTCGCCACCACAGCGGTAGCACACGCCGCTCCTGTCGGTGGCGCTGCTGCACTTGGCCCTGACGTGGCCAAACTCTAGACAGCGGAAGCATTGTAGCCTCCGCTGCGCGAGCGGCACCACGCGGGCCACCAGGGAGTCCACCACGACGGTGGACGCCTTTAGCAGTCTGGCAGCAGCTGCCACGGGCGCGCGGACCCAGAGGGAGAATAGCCCGACGGTGTCCGGACGCTTGGCGCCAACCGACACATCTTCCGCCGCGCAAGCCCCCTGAGCCGCGACGGCCCCCCGAACCGCCTCCACGGACGCCAGCTCCGTCAACCCGCACACCCGGAACTCGGCCAATTTCTGGGGGCAATGCACCTTGATGCCGGTGCCCCCCAGCTGCTCCACGAGCCTCGTCTTGAGGGCGGCAGCTTTGGCCGAGCCCTGTGATCCGGAGATCTCCAGGACCAGTCCCCCGGTGACGGCGCGCCTCGGTCGCATGGACGTAATGCCGAGGTCGGCGACCTTAATGGCCGCCATCGCGCCGGCGACCCGCGTGGAGAAATCCTCCTCCCCCCCCGCAGGGGCGGTGATAGCCACCGCTGCTGTTCTGGGGGTACGCGGGATCGTGACCGGGGTCGGTCCGGGTGCGCCAGACCGTTGGGGAGCCGACGTCGCTGCAGCCCCCCTTCCTGTCCCACTCCCACCGCCGCTCCCAACCGCCGCTTTGGCCGCCCTCCTCTTGGCCCCGCGGCTGACGACCTGGGCCCAAGTGCTCTGAGAGGCAACCCGGGACCCGGGGGCCGGGATCCGGGCGCCCGACGCGCCAGGCGCTCCCGACGCGGCGGCGGCAGCGGCCGCCTTCTTGGCGGCTTTCGCGGCCCTTTTTCTTTCCCGCCTGGCCTGCGTGGGGGTCCGCTGGGGTGGAATACCGTCCCCACCGCCCACGGCACCGGAGCCCGAAGGAGCAGCCCCCGGCAGCCCCTTCCCCTTCTTCTTCCCAGCCCCAGCCATCGCCGGATCGCGGGGCGACGGGGCCGAGGGAGGCCCGACCTCCTTCTTGTCCGAAGGAGGCGGCGGGGCGGGAGGGGGAGTACATTCGGGGCCGCCCGAAGGCGCGCCCCCGGGTCCACCAGCGGGATTGCGGGCACCCGCTTTTTTCCCCGCCCCCTTCCTCTCGGCACGGGAAGGGGCCCCAGCCCCGTCCCCAGCAGCCGACCCCAACGCCGGCTCGCCACGATCCAAGACCCTGCCCAGGGCCAGAAGACGCGCGTCGACGCGCCTCTCGAGCTCCTCCATCCGGCGCAAAACGGCGTCCCACGGCTGTTCGGCGGGAGCGCCGGCGTCATGGGGTGGAGGGCCCGACGTCGAGGGCAAGGACGGGGGGGAAGGCTCCCTCCTCCTCTTCTTCTTCTTCTTTGCGGCAGCGCCGCCTCCCTCCGACTCAGCCGGCAGGGGATCAGGCCTCGCCGCCGACGAGGGCCCCGGAGTAGGCTCCGGCCGGGCATCGGCGTCCGTCCAGGGGGGCACGCAGGACGGGAGGAGCTCCGCGCGGGTGGGCAGCGGGACGGACGGGTGGAAAGGCATCGCCTCCGCCTCCGTCACGTCCACACCCTTCATCCTCGCCCGCGCCTCGAGGCGGGCGTACTTTCCGCGCAGAAATTCGAGCTCCCGCTCCTTGACGTGGAGGCACTCCCCGAGGGTGTGCGCTTGGTCCGTCAAGGCCCGCACCTGCGTCGAGAGCTTGTGGGATTTAATCTCCCACATCCCCTGGCGGAAGACGACCTCCCTGGCCGGCCTATTGGGGTTTTCACCCCTCTCCGCCCTGCCGGTAAGCTCGGCGGCCACCGCGGACGCGCGTCTTATCGCGACGCGGATCGCACGCATGTCGGTGGTCTTCAGGTGTTTCGAAGCACCCACGACTGCGGCGACCGCGTCCAGCTCGCGCTGTGCCTGCCCGGCAAGGCCACCCACCGACATAGTCTCGGCCCAGTTCCTGAGATCCGAGCGCGTCGGTAGGGCCTTCATGCCAGGGCCGAGCCTCCGCGGGTCCGTCCACACGCCGGGCTTTCTCCCGCGCTTGCCCGGAACGAAACCGGGCTTCCCACCCCCGTCGGTGCCACCATCGGACGACGGCAAGGGGACGTCGGCAGGGTCACTCCTCGCCATCGGCCCATCCTCCTCCGTCTCCGACGCAATCCGAGGAGCAGCCCGGGTCCCGCCCCCGCGCCGGACCCTCCCCACGACGGAATCGCCGTCGTCGCTGTCGCCGCCAGTCGGGGCGTCGACCTCCATGGTCGCCCCCGCGGCGTCCGGGGGCGCCTCCAGAACGCCCCCCCTCGACGGCCCGAGCCCCGCGGTGCCCAGCCTTCCTCCCTCCCCCTCGTCGTCGGAGGAAATCACGACAGGCTCGTCACCCGTCACGAGCGCGTCGCACCTCTCCAGCACGACGAGGGGCTCCCCCGGCGTCAAGCCAGCGCGCAGCGCCGACGCCCCGGACCGGACAGAGCCAGCGGGCGATCCGCACCGCGATGACGGCGCGATGGACACGGCGCTCGAGTCCAGCCGGCTTAGAAGCTCGGCGACCTCCTTGTGGAGTCCGAGCAACTGCCGGACCTCCGCGGTCGCCTTCAGCTCCACGCTCCTCACGTACGGCACACCTCTGGTGTTACGTGGCGCCGTACGCGGAGCATCCCCGAGCCGTGAGCGCGAGATGTTCGGCGTCTCGCTCGGGATGTCCTCCCACTCCTCCACCTCCAAGCAGGCCAACATCGGGCTCCCCACCCGATCGTCCTCCCTAGCGGCATCCGCGCGACGGACCCGCAGGCTCTCGGGGGCGACAAGCGTCCCCGAGACCGCGATCGAACCGCCTTCAGCGCTCGAGGGCCCTTCGTGGGAAGTGGCTGGATTGCCACCCCCACATCCGGAGCCCTCCCCTCCTCTGTGTGTAAAATCGTCGTCCGTGAGAGAATTAGCCAGTCCTGCTTCTGTGGCTTCTTCTGGGTGGGGTGGCAACATACCCTCCCCAACACCAGTGACGCCGGCCCGAGGCACCAACTCGGCGTCATCAGTCTTATGTCGTACTTCAGAGTGGCTGCTGACTGGGCCAAACTGAGTCGGGCGATTACCCCCCGATAGCGGCGTAGGTTCCGAGGCTTCACTATTACTATTCATTCCATAAAAATGTCTTAAAGGGCGACGGCCCCCCGCCCGGCGGCTCCCAGAAACTACGCAAAAAAAAGGGAAAGGATGTGTATGTGTAAGGAATGTGGTGTGTAAGTGCATCGCCGGTCCGAGGACAGGCCGGAGGGCCCCACCCGGCCCCCCGTAAGCGAAGGAACGGGGAGGGCCCACCGGCCCCCCCCACGAACCCGCGATGCGTGTAAGTGTTCCTTGGGATGGTCGACTCTTGGCTAGGACGGCCGCACCCCCTGCCGGCCGGAAGCGAAGGGAACAGGTACCCAACTCTACCGCCCGACACGGAGCATAGCCACCGCCCTACTGCCCTCTCACCACGGCAAGGTGGTCGACCCCAGAGAGGGGTATTTTTTTATATTAACGTGGAGGAAGTCTTTGGGCTTAGACACCCCCGACCTCAGGGGAGGTCTGGGAGTTATGGGGATGGTCGGGAATCTACCCCCCCCACAAAACCTCCACGGCGGCCGAAGCACGGGAGTATAGGCCGGCCCATGTCCCGCGCCAAAGATTTTCCCTGCCCGAAGGAAGCGAGTCCCCCAACGGGCACACTACACAAGGTGACGATGTTGGCCACGTACACGCGTCACCCCTGCCCAACCCCCCCCAAACCCCATCGCCGCCCTTCAGCATGCGACGCTCCAGTCCCTGCACTGAGCGCCCAGCGGGCTACTTCTATTCTGGTACCCCCCTTCCCTACGCTAAGAGCCTGATAATTTCAGCCCCCCTTACCCTAAGCTACTTCCCAGCTGGCGGGCCTGATAGCACCCTGCTAGCCCCGAGGTCCGGGTTGACAGCGCCGATTGGGGCCGGTACTCGGGCAACATGTCGACAGGCCGTATAGGTGCCTTTTCAGGGCCGTTCTCAGCGCGTCTCCCTACTCGGGTCACCGTACCTGCGCACGTCACCTTTTCCGCAGCCCTACTACATTGCTGGCCCCCCGTTCAACGGAAGCATCACAGGGAGCGTGCCCGCATCGTTCCCGAGTACCTGAAAATAATTCCCCCCTAAGTTTTGGTTCCTTAGGAACCGATCGACTACGCGCCACCCCGCAGACGATGCCCCCGTAGCGCAGCGCCCACCTCCCGACGGTTCGACATCGCCCCGCAACGGCTTGCGAGACGAGCCGCCGCCCGCGCGCGGAAGCCGAATCCCCCGGCGACGAACCGACGTACGGTGTACTAACGGGAGCTAGTGTCCCCCCCGTGTGAGTTCCCGTCGTCTCCGGGGAACTTCGCCCACCCCGCGATTTGCCCTTACGCCCTACGAAACGCCCACCCTCCCAACGGATCAGCAATTATATTACCTGCACAACGAGCGTGCAGGGAGCCGCCGTTCGCGCGCGGAAGCCGAATCCCCCAGTGACGAACCGTCGTACGGCGTTGCTCCCAGCCCGAAGGCGAGACTTCCGTCGTCTCTGGGGGACCCCCACCCCCGATGCCCCCGACCGCCCCTCCCCCCCCGCCCGCAGACAGCCTCCAACACTCTCCGGAGCGAAGCCGCGGGCCGGTCGCGCGCGACCTCTACCCCCCACTCCTCCCCATAGGCTGAAACTGGAGAGCAGGGAGTAGGTCCACCCCGAACGAAGCCCCACGGCGTCCATCCCGCCCGTTCCACCCCCTCGCGAAGTGAGAGGTGTGGACCGTCCCGCGACATCCAACTGCTCCCCGCCCAAGCCCCATTGTTGATATGCCGGACAGGGAGCAAGGATCCAACCCCGCGAGCCCCTCGACGTTTGCCCCCCTGACGACCTTCGCGAACGATCCGGGCGGCCGTCACCGATCATCCCCCGAAACGCGCCCACCCCGAGCGGGGTCCGCGGAAGAGCCCCAACCCCCCAATCCTCTTGCGACCGAACCTGAAAATAAAACCCCCCCAACCCCCCAAAAAGAGAGGATGGTTCCCATAGGGGTCCCATCAGTCCTACCGCCCTCGCAGCCCCCGTAGCGTGCGCCCCACCCCCCACCGCTCGCGGAAGCCGAGTCCCTCAGCGACGAACCGGCGATACGGTGTAACTCCAGTCCGAGGGCTAGTGTCCCCCTCGGGCGAGTTCCCGTCGTCTCGAAGGGACTGTCGCCTACCCACCCCGCGGACGTTGGAGCACGATGTCCTAGACGCACCCCCGAGTCGTCCACCCCCCGGCCGATCAGCAATTATATTACCTGCACATCGAGCGTGCAGGGAGCCGCAGCCCGCGCGCGGTTGCCGAGTCCTCCTGCGACGAGCCGACGTACGGCGTTGCTCCCAACCCGAAGGTGAGACTTCCGTCGTCTCAGGAGAGCTACGCCTACCCTACCCCGCGGATTTGTAGCCCTACGGTCACGCAGCGCCCACCCCACCCCCGCGACGCGGAAGCCGGCCCCCCAGCGACAGTACGAACGACCGGTGTAACTCCAGCCCGAGAGCTAGTGTCCCCCTCAGGCGAGTTCCCGTCGTCTCTGGAGGGGTATTCCACCCTCGGCCCCTTCGAATCTACCCCCACCTAAGCCCACCCCGAGCGGGGTCCGCGGAAGATCCCAATAAGCCCCCCATCCTCTTGCGACCGAACCTGAAAATAAAACCCAAGTAACCCACCCGAAGACAACTCCCTATAGGGGAGCTATCTGGTTTGACTACCACCCAGGGAGTTGCGTCCCACCCCAACCCCCCGCGGGCTCACCAACATACCGGATGGTGGCAACCCACGCAGCTGCCTTGCTACGTATAACGTCCCGGCGAGTCATCCCCTAACTGCCCGCCTAGGCCGGTGGCTCGAACATAAAGCTTTCGCTTGTCGCCTTGCACTCCCCGGGGCTGGCAGAGAGGAGGAACCCTTCCCCGAACGAAGCCCCAAACGGACCCACCCCATTCTCGCGGGCCAACCAACATACCGGGAGGTGGCCGCCCCACGCAGCCCTACAGCTGCGCGACGTCCGACGAATTCATCCGCTCCCCACCATCCTCGGCCGGGCCCGGGTACAGTACGCGCGTGCCCGGGGTCGGTAGGGGCGGGAACCCTTCCCCGATCGAAGCCCCAAACGGACCCACCCCGTTTTCGCGGGCCAACCAACATACCGGATGGTGGCAACCCACGTAGCTGCCTTGCTACGTATAACGTCCCGGCGAGTCATCCCCTAACTGCCCGCCTAGGCCGGTGGCCCGAACATAAGCTTTCGCTTGTCGCCTTGCGCTCCCCGGGGCTGACAGAAAGGAGGAACCCTTCCCCGAACGAAGCCCCAAACGAGCCCACCCCGTTTTCGCGGGCCAGCCAACATCCCGGATGGCGGCAGAACACGCAGCATATTTGCTGCGCATAACGTCCCGACGAATCATCCCCCCTAATCTTACCTCGGCCGGGGGCACGAACATATGTCGCCGTAACCTCCCGGGGTAGAGAAGGGCGGGTACCCGCCCCGAACGAAACCCCACGACGTTCCCCTACCCTGGTAGCCATCCCGCACACGTCGCCGTGCTCGCGCGCTGCTCGGGCGAGGCCGTGATGCCCCTTTTCTCCCGAGGGCCACCTTCGAACGGAACTCCGAATCGCGCCCACCCCGAGCGGGGTTCGCGGATGATATTTGGGAGAAGAGGGTGGAGCGGCGTCGCGCGCACCCCGCGGTCCCAGGGCAGGAAGGAAGCACCAACCTACCCGGGGCCCACGGCGCGCGGAATCGCGCACGCTCCACAGGGGTTGCCGACCCTTGGCCAGGGCAGCAGCACCCCCCGACGGCCGATAGAAGAGGAACGGAGCCCCCTCATATCGCCCGACGTGGGGCGTCGCCGCTACCCCGGAGCCCTCTCGCCACGTCAAGGCGGTCGACACTGGAGAGAGGTATTTTTTTATATTAACGTGGAGGAAGTCTTTGGGCTTAGACACCCCCGACCTCAGGGGAGGTCTGGGAGTTATGGGGATGGTCGGGAATCTACCCCCCCCCCCCACAAAACCTCCACGGTGGCCGAAGCACGGGAGTATAGGCCGGCCCATGTCCCGCGCCAAAGATTTTCCCTGCCCGAAGGAAGCGAGTCCCCCAACGGGCACACTACACAAGGTGACGATGTTGGCCACGTACACGCGTCACCCCCGCCCAACCCCCCCCCAAACCCCATCGCCGCCCTTCAGCATGCGACGCTCCAGTCCCTGCACTGAGCGCCCAGCGGGCTACTTCTATTCTGGTACCCCCCTTCCCTACGCTAAGAGCCTGATAATATCAGCCCCCCTTACCCTAAGCTACTTCCCAGCTGGCGGGCCTGATAGCACCCTGCTAGCCCCGAGGTCCGGGTTGACAGCGCCGATTGGGGCCGGTACTCGGGCAACATGTCGACAGGCCGTATAGGTGCCTTTTCAGGGCCGTTCTCAGCGCGTCTCCCTACTCGGGTCACCGTACCTGCGCACGTCACCTTTTCCGCAGCCCTACTACATTGCTGGCCCCCCGTTCAACGGAAGCATCACAGGGAGCGTGCCCGCATCGTTCCCGAGTACCTGAAAATAATTCCCCCCTAAGTTTTGGTTCCTTAGGAACCGATCGACTACGCGCCACCCCGCAGACGATGCCCCCGTAGCGCAGCGCCCACCTCCCGACGGTTCGACATCGCCCCGCAACGGCTTGCGAGACGAGCCGCCGCCCGCGCGCGGAAGCCGAATCCCCCGGCGACGAACCGACGTACGGTGTACTAACGGGAGCTAGTGTCCCCCCCGTGTGAGTTCCCGTCGTCTCCGGGGAACTTCGCCCACCCCGCGATTTGCCCTTACGCCCTACGAAACGCCCACCCTCCCAACGGATCAGCAATTATATTACCTGCACAACGAGCGTGCAGGGAGCCGCCGTTCGCGCGCGGAAGCCGAATCCCCCAGTGACGAACCGTCGTACGGCGTTGCTCCCAGCCCGAAGGCGAGACTTCCGTCGTCTCTGGGGGACCCCCACCCCCGATGCCCCCGACCGCCCCTCCCCCCCCCCGCCCGCAGACAGCCTCCAACACTCTCCGGAGCGAAGCCGCGGGCCGGTCGCGCGCGACCTCTACCCCCCACTCCTCCCCATAGGCTGAAACTGGAGAGCAGGGAGTAGGTCCACCCCGAACGAAGCCCCACGGCGTCCATCCCGCCCGTTCCACCCCCTCGCGAAGTGAGAGGTGTGGACCGTCCCGCGACATCCAACTGCTCCCCGCCCAAGCCCCATTGTTGATATGCCGGACAGGGAGCAAGGATCCAACCCCGCGAGCCCCTCGACGTTTGCCCCCCTGACGACCTTCGCGAACGATCCGGGCGGCCGTCACCGATCATCCCCCGAAACGCGCCCACCCCGAGCGGGGTCCGCGGAAGAGCCCCAACCCCCCAATCCTCTTGCGACCGAACCTGAAAATAAAACCCCCCCAACCCCCCAAAAAGAGAGGATGGTTCCCATAGGGGTCCCATCAGTCCTACCGCCCTCGCAGCCCCCGTAGCGTGCGCCCCACCCCCCACCGCTCGCGGAAGCCGAGTCCCTCAGCGACGAACCGGCGATACGGTGTAACTCCAGTCCGAGGGCTAGTGTCCCCCTCGGGCGAGTTCCCGTCGTCTCGAAGGGACTGTCGCCTACCCACCCCGCGGACGTTGGAGCACGATGTCCTAGACGCACCCCCGAGTCGTCCACCCCCCGGCCGATCAGCAATTATATTACCTGCACATCGAGCGTGCAGGGAGCCGCAGCCCGCGCGCGGTTGCCGAGTCCTCCTGCGACGAGCCGACGTACGGCGTTGCTCCCAACCCGAAGGTGAGACTTCCGTCGTCTCAGGAGAGCTACGCCTACCCTACCCCGCGGATTTGTAGCCCTACGGTCACGCAGCGCCCACCCCACCCCCGCGACGCGGAAGCCGGCCCCCCAGCGACAGTACGAACGACCGGTGTAACTCCAGCCCGAGAGCTAGTGTCCCCCTCAGGCGAGTTCCCGTCGTCTCTGGAGGGGTATTCCACCCTCGGCCCCTTCGAATCTACCCCCACCTAAGCCCACCCCGAGCGGGGTCCGCGGAAGATCCCAATAAGCCCCCCATCCTCTTGCGACCGAACCTGAAAATAAAACCCAAGTAACCCACCCGAAGACAACTCCCTATAGGGGAGCTATCTGGTTTGACTACCACCCAGGGAGTTGCGTCCCACCCCAACCCCCCGCGGGCTCACCAACATACCGGATGGTGGCAACCCACGCAGCTGCCTTGCTACGTATAACGTCCCGGCGAGTCATCCCCTAACTGCCCGCCTAGGCCGGTGGCTCGAACATAAAGCTTTCGCTTGTCGCCTTGCACTCCCCGGGGCTGGCAGAGAGGAGGAACCCTTCCCCGAACGAAGCCCCAAACGGACCCACCCCATTCTCGCGGGCCAACCAACATACCGGGAGGTGGCCGCCCCACGCAGCCCTACAGCTGCGCGACGTCCGACGAATTCATCCGCTCCCCACCATCCTCGGCCGGGCCCGGGTACAGTACGCGCGTGCCCGGGGTCGGTAGGGGCGGGAACCCTTCCCCGATCGAAGCCCCAAACGGACCCACCCCGTTTTCGCGGGCCAACCAACATACCGGATGGTGGCAACCCACGTAGCTGCCTTGCTACGTATAACGTCCCGGCGAGTCATCCCCTAACTGCCCGCCTAGGCCGGTGGCCCGAACATAAGCTTTCGCTTGTCGCCTTGCGCTCCCCGGGGCTGACAGAAAGGAGGAACCCTTCCCCGAACGAAGCCCCAAACGAGCCCACCCCGTTTTCGCGGGCCAGCCAACATCCCGGATGGCGGCAGAACACGCAGCATATTTGCTGCGCATAACGTCCCGACGAATCATCCCCCCTAATCTTACCTCGGCCGGGGGCACGAACATATGTCGCCGTAACCTCCCGGGGTAGAGAAGGGCGGGTACCCGCCCCGAACGAAACCCCACGACGTTCCCCTACCCTGGTAGCCATCCCGCACACGTCGCCGTGCTCGCGCGCTGCTCGGGCGAGGCCGTGATGCCCCTTTTCTCCCGAGGGCCACCTTCGAACGGAACTCCGAATCGCGCCCACCCCGAGCGGGGTTCGCGGATGATATTTGGGAGAAGAGGGTGGAGCGGCGTCGCGCGCACCCCGCGGTCCCAGGGCAGGAAGGAAGCACCAACCTACCCGGGGCCCACGGCGCGCGGAATCGCGCACGCTCCACAGGGGTTGCCGACCCTTGGCCAGGGCAGCAGCACCCCCCGACGGCCGATAGAAGAGGAACGGAGCCCCCTCATATCGCCCGACGTGGGGCGTCGCCGCTACCCCGGAGCCCTCTCGCCACGTCAAGGCGGTCGGCACTGGAGAGAGGTATTTTTTTATATTAACGTGGAGGAAGTCTTTGGGCTTAGACACCCCCGACCTCAGGGGAGGTCTGGGAGTTATGGGGATGGTCGGGAATCTACCCCCCCCCCCCACAAAACCTCCACGGTGGCCGAAGCACGGGAGTATAGGCCGGCCCATGTCCCGCGCCAAAGATTTTCCCTGCCCGAAGGAAGCGAGTCCCCCAACGGGCACACTACACAAGGTGACGATGTTGGCCACGTACACGCGTCACCCCCGCCCAACCCCCCCCCAAACCCCATCGCCGCCCTTCAGCATGCGACGCTCCAGTCCCTGCACTGAGCGCCCAGCGGGCTACTTCTATTCTGGTACCCCCCTTCCCTACGCTAAGAGCCTGATAATATCAGCCCCCCTTACCCTAAGCTACTTCCCAGCTGGCGGGCCTGATAGCACCCTGCTAGCCCCGAGGTCCGGGTTGACAGCGCCGATTGGGGCCGGTACTCGGGCAACATGTCGACAGGCCGTATAGGTGCCTTTTCAGGGCCGTTCTCAGCGCGTCTCCCTACTCGGGTCACCGTACCTGCGCACGTCACCTTTTCCGCAGCCCTACTACATTGCTGGCCCCCCGTTCAACGGAAGCATCACAGGGAGCGTGCCCGCATCGTTCCCGAGTACCTGAAAATAATTCCCCCCTAAGTTTTGGTTCCTTAGGAACCGATCGACTACGCGCCACCCCGCAGACGATGCCCCCGTAGCGCAGCGCCCACCTCCCGACGGTTCGACATCGCCCCGCAACGGCTTGCGAGACGAGCCGCCGCCCGCGCGCGGAAGCCGAATCCCCCGGCGACGAACCGACGTACGGTGTACTAACGGGAGCTAGTGTCCCCCCCGTGTGAGTTCCCGTCGTCTCCGGGGAACTTCGCCCACCCCGCGATTTGCCCTTACGCCCTACGAAACGCCCACCCTCCCAACGGATCAGCAATTATATTACCTGCACAACGAGCGTGCAGGGAGCCGCCGTTCGCGCGCGGAAGCCGAATCCCCCAGTGACGAACCGTCGTACGGCGTTGCTCCCAGCCCGAAGGCGAGACTTCCGTCGTCTCTGGGGGACCCCCACCCCCGATGCCCCCGACCGCCCCTCCCCCCCCGCCCGCAGACAGCCTCCAACACTCTCCGGAGCGAAGCCGCGGGCCGGTCGCGCGCGACCTCTACCCCCCACTCCTCCCCATAGGCTGAAACTGGAGAGCAGGGAGTAGGTCCACCCCGAACGAAGCCCCACGGCGTCCATCCCGCCCGTTCCACCCCCTCGCGAAGTGAGAGGTGTGGACCGTCCCGCGACATCCAACTGCTCCCCGCCCAAGCCCCATTGTTGATATGCCGGACAGGGAGCAAGGATCCAACCCCGCGAGCCCCTCGACGTTTGCCCCCCTGACGACCTTCGCGAACGATCCGGGCGGCCGTCACCGATCATCCCCCGAAACGCGCCCACCCCGAGCGGGGTCCGCGGAAGAGCCCCAACCCCCCAATCCTCTTGCGACCGAACCTGAAAATAAAACCCCCCCAACCCCCCAAAAAGAGAGGATGGTTCCCATAGGGGTCCCATCAGTCCTACCGCCCTCGCAGCCCCCGTAGCGTGCGCCCCACCCCCCACCGCTCGCGGAAGCCGAGTCCCTCAGCGACGAACCGGCGATACGGTGTAACTCCAGTCCGAGGGCTAGTGTCCCCCTCGGGCGAGTTCCCGTCGTCTCGAAGGGACTGTCGCCTACCCACCCCGCGGACGTTGGAGCACGATGTCCTAGACGCACCCCCGAGTCGTCCACCCCCCGGCCGATCAGCAATTATATTACCTGCACATCGAGCGTGCAGGGAGCCGCAGCCCGCGCGCGGTTGCCGAGTCCTCCTGCGACGAGCCGACGTACGGCGTTGCTCCCAACCCGAAGGTGAGACTTCCGTCGTCTCAGGAGAGCTACGCCTACCCTACCCCGCGGATTTGTAGCCCTACGGTCACGCAGCGCCCACCCCACCCCCGCGACGCGGAAGCCGGCCCCCCAGCGACAGTACGAACGACCGGTGTAACTCCAGCCCGAGAGCTAGTGTCCCCCTCAGGCGAGTTCCCGTCGTCTCTGGAGGGGTATTCCACCCTCGGCCCCTTCGAATCTACCCCCACCTAAGCCCACCCCGAGCGGGGTCCGCGGAAGATCCCAATAAGCCCCCCATCCTCTTGCGACCGAACCTGAAAATAAAACCCAAGTAACCCACCCGAAGACAACTCCCTATAGGGGAGCTATCTGGTTTGACTACCACCCAGGGAGTTGCGTCCCACCCCAACCCCCCGCGGGCTCACCAACATACCGGATGGTGGCAACCCACGCAGCTGCCTTGCTACGTATAACGTCCCGGCGAGTCATCCCCTAACTGCCCGCCTAGGCCGGTGGCTCGAACATAAAGCTTTCGCTTGTCGCCTTGCACTCCCCGGGGCTGGCAGAGAGGAGGAACCCTTCCCCGAACGAAGCCCCAAACGGACCCACCCCATTCTCGCGGGCCAACCAACATACCGGGAGGTGGCCGCCCCACGCAGCCCTACAGCTGCGCGACGTCCGACGAATTCATCCGCTCCCCACCATCCTCGGCCGGGCCCGGGTACAGTACGCGCGTGCCCGGGGTCGGTAGGGGCGGGAACCCTTCCCCGATCGAAGCCCCAAACGGACCCACCCCGTTTTCGCGGGCCAACCAACATACCGGATGGTGGCAACCCACGTAGCTGCCTTGCTACGTATAACGTCCCGGCGAGTCATCCCCTAACTGCCCGCCTAGGCCGGTGGCCCGAACATAAGCTTTCGCTTGTCGCCTTGCGCTCCCCGGGGCTGACAGAAAGGAGGAACCCTTCCCCGAACGAAGCCCCAAACGAGCCCACCCCGTTTTCGCGGGCCAGCCAACATCCCGGATGGCGGCAGAACACGCAGCATATTTGCTGCGCATAACGTCCCGACGAATCATCCCCCCTAATCTTACCTCGGCCGGGGGCACGAACATATGTCGCCGTAACCTCCCGGGGTAGAGAAGGGCGGGTACCCGCCCCGAACGAAACCCCACGACGTTCCCCTACCCTGGTAGCCATCCCGCACACGTCGCCGTGCTCGCGCGCTGCTCGGGCGAGGCCGTGATGCCACCTAACCTAACCTAACCTAACCTAACCTAACCTAACCTAATTTTTTTTTTTTTTTTTTTTTTTTTTTTTTTTTTTTTTTTTTTTTTTTTTTTTTTTTTTTTTTTTTTTTTTCTCCACGTGCACCGCTCCCCAAAAAAAAAAAAAAAAAAAAAAAAAAAAAAAAAAAAAAAAAAAAAAAAAAAAAAAAAAGGGGGGGGGGAATTGGATAGTTCCCCCCCCCCGGTGTAGTTAGGTTGACCTTCAAGTGCGCCACGTGCGGTTAGGTTAGGTTAGGATAGTTGCACGTGCGGTTAGGTTTTTTTTTTTTTTTTTTTTTTTTTTTTTTTTTTTTTTTTTTTTTTATATGTGCGCCACTTGCGGTCCAGTTAGGTTAGTTCCACGTGCGGTTAGGTTCACCTTCAAGTTCGCCACGTGCGGTTAGGTTAGGTTAGGATAGTTGCACGTGCGGTTAGGTTTTTTTTTTTTTTTTTTTTTTTTATATGTGCGCCACTTGCGGTCCAGTTAGGTTAGTTCCACGTGCGGTTAGGTTCACCTTCAAGTTCGCCACGTGCGGTTAGGTTAGGTTAGGATAGTTGCACGTGCGGTTAGGTTTTTTTTTTTTTTTTTTTTTTTTTATATGTGCGCCACTTGCGGTCCAGTTAGGTTAGTTCCACGTGCGGTTAGGTTCACCTTCAAGTTCGCCACGTGCGGTTAGGTTAGGTTAGGATAGTTGCACGTGCGGTTAGGTTTTTTTTTTTTTTTTTTTTTTTTATATGTGCGCCACTTGCGGTCCAGTTAGGTTAGTTCCACGTGCGGTTAGGTTCACCTTCAAGTTCGCCACGTGAGGTTAGGTTAGGTTAGGATAGTTGCACGTGTGGTTAGGTTTTTTTTTTTTTTTTTTTTTTTTTTTTTTTTTAATATGTGCGCCACTTGCGGTCCAGTTAGGTTAGTTCCACGTGCGGTTAGGTTCACCTTCAAGTGCGCCACGTGCGGTTAGGTTAGGTTAGGATAGTTGCACGTGCGGTTAGGTTTTTTTTTTATATGTGCGCCACTTGCGGTCCAGTTAGGTTAGTTCCACGTGCGGTTAGGTTCACCTTCAAGTGCGCCACGTGCGGTTAGGTTCACATTGAAGTGGGCCACGTCTGGTTAGGTTAGGTTAGGGTACTTCCACGTGTCCCCCTCCAGGGTCGACCACCTTGAGCGTGGTGAGGGGGCTCTGGGAAAGCGGCCATGTTCCCCTCCGGGCGCTGCGTTAGGTTCTTGTTCCTCGCGTAGTGGCCGGGGGGGGATGCTGCCTTCCTGGCTAAGGGTTGACCATGATCCGGTGCCCGGCGGTAGGACCTGAAACAAAAGGGGGGTTTCCTGGCACAAAGAATCCGAACTTAAGATCATTTTCGACACTTACCTGATGGTGAGTTTCTTCACACCAGTGCCAGGACCTGCTTACGGGGAAACCTGTAATGGAAAGAAGGTATTAAACATCGTTTAGAATGAGATGGCTCCCCCCGGGTGGTTCCCTCCCTCTCCATCGCTGTTGCGATGGGGCGGGTGGGGCCCTCCTGAGGGGACTCAGTGCATCGGGAGTGGTTGGTTGAGGGGAATGCCGCCGGGCCCGACCAGGACCTTGCGACCGTTTGGGGTCCCCCCGGGTGTGTACCGGCGGAGGTTGCGGCTAATCACAACGGGGCCAGAGCTGGGAGAAATCCGCTGGGCGGTGGGGTCGTCGCCCCTAAGACAAGTATCATGGAAATGTCCCAAACTAGCCGAGCCTCGGATGTTAATTCGGCGAAATCTGGGCTAAAGCCAGATCCCTCTCGTGTTGTCGGCAGCGAACAGGGTAACCATAGTAAGACCGATGACGCCGAGCTGAAGAAGCGGGCCGGTGTCACCAGGGCAGGCGCCAATGCGCCATTGCACGCTCTGGAAAAAGTCACAGCTACTCGACCAGGCAATACCCCGGATAATGATTTTGGAATAAATTGGAGCGAGGAAAGGAGTATTACGGACCGGGACCCTCTCGTTTTGAACCCGAGTCAGAGCGATGAAGTTGAAGCGGCAAAGGTGGCCCGTGGGAATGACCCTGGCGCGAAAGGCACTGTGGGCGCCTTCCTTGATGGGCAGCTGGCCCGGAGTCTGAGCCAGTCTGCGTACGGTTCAGGGCATGAATACCATGTGGGGGACGACATAATCGATTTGACGGGACCGATCCCTCCCCTTGATAGTGCCGCCGGGGGCGAACGCCCGCCGATTTGGCCCGAGCAGGAGATGTCTGCTGACCTGGGCATCTTTAGAGGCAATGCCCTGAAGAGGACCCCCCCTCCCGTGTCGAAGGGTGAAATGGGGAGGCGCGAAAGGTCTCTGAGCCTGGGTGCTTTCGCCCAGAAGGGAGAGATGAGCCAACCAATGACGTCAGCAACGACAACGACAACAACCGCAATAGCATCAGCAATGACGAGGAGAACAACGGCGGCGTCGGCGAGTGAAACCATGGCGGTGAAGAGGAAAGAGGCCCAAGGGACCCACCTTTCCCGATCAGGGAAGAAGGATACTCCCTGCAGGATTAGGTCGATTTCGGCCACTAGAGTTGAGAATGCCCCGAGGACGAGTAGTGGGGCCTCGAACCCCCCGGAACATAAGTTCCTTACCCCGGTGATCCCCCGCCTAAAGTGTAAGGTGGAAGATAGGCCCCCGGTTGAAGGGAATACCCCGGGGGCCAGGACGGGGAGGCTACTTGCCAAGGTCGCCTCTCTCCTAAATGGCCTGACCAGGACATGCCAGGAACTAGCTGGGGCTGTGAGGGAGAAGAGGGTCTCCTCCATCAGGGGGGTTTTGAAGTTTGCGGAGGGTATGGCGAGAGAGTGTGAGGAAGCCTCGTCATCTGTAGCCGAAGCAATTGCGACCCACTCGATATCCCAGTGGGTGGATACTGCCGAGAAGGTGAGTGAGAGGGGACATGCTAGAAAGGAGATAGCGCCCCCCCTCCCGACTCCTGTACCCACTGAAGACTCAGCGGTGGATCCCCCCACCACTAAAGCGGTGACTCGGGACTTTGGTACACAGACCCAAAGCCCTAAGGGTCAGACGGCCCCCAGGCCCCCTGATAAGGGCAAGGGTAAGCCTAAGAACGAGTACAGGGTAAATAACAAGAGGCAACGGACTTCCCCCCCTGAGCATCCTGGTGGGGACTCGAAAAGGAGGCTTTTCGCGGACGTGGCTCGGGAAGAGGCCCTCGTGGCGGGCCCCTCTCATGGTAGTGAGACTCCCAGTACCCCTGAAGAGATGACACCTCAGACAGGACAGTCTGCCCCTCAGGAACCCCCCACTCTTAAAGGGAATGGGCAGGAGGAATGGGCCCAGCAGCTCACCCGGGGACAGAAGAGGAGGGAAAAGCAGCTGAGGCATCAGGAGGACCGGCAGAACCAAAAGAATCGTGGCCGGGTGCAGGATCGGACACCGGCTCAAACACCATCCGGACAGGGACAGGTGGCCCGAAATCCCCCCACGGAGCAGCGAAAGGCCCTGCCCCCCAAACAGAGGCAGAGACCTCCGAGGAAGAGACCGGAGGCGGTGTTAATCAGGGTTCCCCCTGCGTCAACCTACCTGGAAACATATAGGACCCTCCTGGCCAAGGGCAAGGAGACGTTTGCAGCGGTGGTGGGGGTTAAGAAGACGCGGTTGGGCCACGTTCTTTTAGAGCTCGACAAGAAGGCGAATGCGAGCGAGCTAGTTAGCACCCTCAGCGGGAAACTGGGGACTTCTGGCATCGAATGTGCACCACTTCAGGACCGAACGGCTATGGAAATTAAAGGGATAGACCCTATGGTCGAGGGGTCAGAGATTCTCCAGGAGCTGAGTACTGCCCTTAAAGTAGGCCCAAACTCGGGGAGAGTGAAAATGCTGAAGATGGACCAGTGGGGCACTCAGACAGCGGTGGTCGAGTTGCCGACGAACGCAATCAGAAGTATTCCCCCGGGTCTCAGAGTTAGAATAGGCCTTACTATGGCGAGGTGTAGGATCCTGCCAAAGCTATCCAGGTGTTATCTGTGCCACCAGCTGGGTCACCTGGCAAGAAACTGTCAGTCCGCGAAAGAAGGTTCGGAGACGTGTAGGAGGTGTGGCGCGGAGGGACATCACATCGCGAAGTGCCCTAACCCACCTAGGTGTATAATCTGTACGAAAGCAGGGGTGACGGGCAGCAGGGCTGCCCATGTGACCGCCTCCCTAGCTTGTCCGGCTAACCGAGAGAAACGTGGAACGGAGGACCAAACGACGAGGCGGAGTATTAGACCGGCCCGATAAATGGCCAACTCGCGCAACGACACCCTCAACACCCTGAAGATAGTTCAGATAAATCTGAACAGGTCCAGGTTGGCTCAGGACATGATGGTCCATAATGTCTCAGTCCTGAACGCCGACGTCGTAATAATCTCGGAACCCTTCAGACAATCAGATGGATGGTACAACGACGTCTCGGGGGACTCTTCAGTGTGGGTTACGGGGTTTGCGGGCAAATTTCCTACCCAATCCACCCCCCTGGCTGCGGAGGGTGTGGCGGTGGCCGTTGTAGGCGACCTCGCCCTTATTAGCTGCTACTGTTCCCCTCGCAAGAAGCCTGCCGAGTTTGGTGGTTTTCTCGATATTCTCGAGGGAATAGTGGCAGACGCCAGAAACCAGTGCAGAGGAGTAGTCATAGCTGGCGACCTTAATGCCAAGTCCCCGGCATGGGGAGGCAAGGTAATGGACAAGAAGGGTGCAGCATGCATGGAGTTCTTGGCCAGGCACGGCCTGATCCCAACCAGACTCAAAGAACGGTCAACCTTTTCCCACCACAACAAAGGGTCATCGGTCATAGACGTTATGGCCGCTGACCGTGTAACAGCGCGCCGGATCATCAAGAGCGCGGTCCTGGAGTTTTTCTCCTACTCGGACCATAAGTACGTTTCTCACACGCTGGCCCAACCTAGGAGAACCGGGGCTCCCCCCCTCGAGGATTGGGCCCAGTTTTCGGTCAAGGACTTTAATCCGAACGAGATCCTGGCCAAATATCAGGAACTACGCCAGGAGGATGCGAACAACCTTGGGAGCAACCAAGCCGCCTCTCAGGACCCCAACGTGGTTCCAAAGGCTGAGAGTTTTCAACGACTCCTGGAACAGGTCACTGAAGCTGTCCTGCCGAGGAAGTCCCTCCCTCGGGGGACTCGGAAGCCGAACTTTTGGTGGTCTCAGGACATTGCGGATGCTAGACGCGCCTCTCTTAGGGCAAGGAGATGGTTCCAGCGCCGTCGGAAAAAGAGGGCCCCGGACGCCGATGAGGCCAGGAGAGAATATGCCCGGGCCAAAAAAGAACTTCAAGTGAGGATCTGGAGGGCCAAGGAGGCCCACTACAAAGAGCTCTGTGCCATGGTGGACCTAAACCCGTGGGGGAAACCATACAAGGTGGCTATGGCCACCCTGAAAGGCCGGGCACCGAGGTCTGTCATGTTGACTTCCCAAGCCCGGTCCATTATAAGCGGCCTTTTTCAAACGTCGCCTCCAGCGATACCTCCGGCGAGTGTGAATCCGAGAGCCGTCTCGAGCTGGGTGACATACGGCATTGACAGCGAGGTCCTTGATGCCCTCGACGAGGATCTGATTAAAAGCGCTGTGGCTAAGGTTAAGCCTTCCAAGGCCCCGGGACTTGATTCGGTCCCGTCGCAAGTGGTTGCTTGTGTCCTAAGAACCCACCAAGACCACTTTCGGGAAATGGTCGTGGATACCCTGCGTAGGGCTAAGATCCCCGCCTCATGGAAGACGGCGAGGGTTGTACTGATACCTAAACCGGGCAAGGACCTTAACTCCCCGTCCGGATTTAGACCTATCAGTATACTCCCTGCCCTGAGCAAGGCATGGGAGTACGCGATCAAGGGCCTGATCGAAAAATACGTGGGAACGGATCCATTCCATCGAGCCCAATATGGGTTTCGGAAAGGTGTAGGGACGGTGGATGCGTCGCTGGAAGTCACCGAGTTTGCTAGGGAGTGCGGCAGGAAAAATCGCCTATGTGCCCTGGTTACCATTGATGTCCGGAACGCGTTTAATTCCCTGAGCTGGGACGTCATTATGGAGGAGTTGGGCAGGAGGAGGATTCCCACCGTAATCCAGGCGGTGATAAGAAACTATTTCCAGGACAGGAGGATTGTCGTCCATACTGCGCAGGAGCGCATCGAGGCCGGGATATGGGCAGGGGTCCCACAGGGCTCTGTCCTGGGGCCATTCCTGTGGAACCTGGTCTACGACAGCCTCCTTAAGCTGCTAGACGCCGAGCGATTCGTCCGTGCGATCGCATACGCAGACGACCTGGCGCTTGTCTTCTCCACGAGGGACCAGTGGCAGTTCAAGGAAGACCTGTCCCGAGTCACGTCAAGAGTGAGCCAATGGTTTTTAGACACTGGCCTTCAGATAGCGGTAGACAAGACGGAGATCGTCCTTCTGACAGGTCTGAGAGGGGACAAAATCCACTCCTATAGCGTCCTGGGTAAACAGATAACCTCAGTGGAAGCGGTGAATTACTTGGGGATCATGCTTGATTGCAACCGCAATTTTAAGGCTCACCTTAAGGAAGCAGCCGGGAAGGGGGACAGGATGATGGGGGCCTTGGCAGCCCTCCTGCCCAACGTTGGTGGCCCGACGACCCATGCGAGGAGACTTTACTACTCGGTGTGGGAGTCTGTGATGTTGTATGCGGCGCCGGCATGGGCCTCAGCCCTTGGACTTGATACTAATAGGGCAGCGCTGAGGAGGGCCCAAAGATCTGCCCTCATAAGATCCACGACATCGTACAGGACGGTATCGTACCAAGCTCTGTGCGTGCTTGCGGGGAGAATTCCGGCGCACCTGAAAGTGGAGATGTGGGAGAAGGTGTTTTTGGCGAAGGTCGCCGATAGAAACAACCCGGCACTTTCGGGGAACATCGGACTTCTGAAGGAAAGGGCCACAGCCGTCAAGAGACGGACCCTGAAGGAAGCTCTAGAGGAGTGGCAGGCAGCGTGGGACCGTTTCGACGCGTCGAACTGGACCAGAAGACTGGTGTCTTCCGTCCAGACTTTTCTCGGCAAAGCCGGCGAAGTGTTTCAGCTAGATTACTGGCTGTCCCAGCTATTGTCGGCGCACGGAGCGTTTAACGCGTTTAGGGTTAAGATTGGGAAGACACTTAATAGTGCATGCGACGACTGCGGGGGGACAACGATCGATGATGCCGAGCATGTATTGACCAATTGCCCTACTTACGATGAGGACCGCCGAACATTGGAACGGGAGCTGGGAGCCCCGGTTGAGGTCGCCAATGTGATCGCCCTGGCCATGGGATCGGAGGAGAAGTGGGCTGCCTTGAAGCTGTTTGCTAAGACAGTTATGAAAGATAGAGCAGACAAAGAGCGGGCAAAAGAGGCGCTGGCTCGCGCGGCGAGAAATAGGGCCCTTAGGTCCCAGGCCGCCGCCAAGAAGCAGGAGGCTGCAAGGAAGAGGGGGAAGAGGAAGGCAGGAAATCACACCCACCTCCCCACCGCTCAACCGACTAAGAAGAGGAGGACCCAGGACCCGGTGACTCTACAGGGCATTGGATAACGTGTGACATGGGTGATTATTATAAGTCAGAAACAGTGTTTGTTTTGTAGTTTTTAATCGCGTATTTATTCGAATTTTTAATTATGACGCACCAGTAGTGGGTTTTTTAAATTTTGACGAAGCCATTAAGGCAGTTAAGGTGGGCACCTAGGCAAGCAGCATTGGGCTGTTACGTCGCCGGTGCATTCAGGATGGCCCCCAGCATTGGAGGGTGAGGGAGGAGGTATTACCTAGGAGTACCCCTCTCACCCAAGGGCTAAAACAAGAAGGTGGCATCTTTGGGGGGGGTTTTTAGTGAGTATCCCGCTCTTCTAGCGGCGAGTCTCACATAACCCCGGCATACCTGCTGGGGTATGCATAAAGCATTTTCCCCCTCCGCAAAAAAAAAAAAAAAAAAAAAAAAAAAAAAAGGGTACTTCCACGTGTGGTTAGGTTCACTTTGAAGTGCTCCACGTGCGGTCAGGTTAGGTTAGGATAGATCCACTTGTGGTTAGGTTAGGCTAGATCCACGTGTGGTTATGTTCACTTTGAAATGTTCCACATGCGTTCATGTTGGGTTAGGATAGTTCCACGTGTGGTTAGGTTCACCTTGAAATGGGCCACGTGCGGTCAGGTTAGGTTCGGTTACGTCAACATGCTGTCGCTCTTTAGAGTGCTCCACATGCCGCCAGGTTCACGCTGGAGTGGCCCGCATACGGTCAGGTTAACTTTGGAGTGGTCCACGTGCGGTTAGGTTCTCTTTGGAACGGTTCACGTGCGGTCAGGTACATTTTAGAATGGTCATACACGCGGTCGGTTTTAAAGTTCTCCACATGCGGTCAGGGTCACTTTGAAGTATTCCACATGCGGTTAGGTTA
This sequence comes from Andrena chrysosceles, assembly GCA_963855975.1. NCBI lineage: Eukaryota > Metazoa > Arthropoda > Insecta > Hymenoptera > Andrenidae > Andrena > Andrena chrysosceles. The sequence goes on along the minus strand of OY979769.1, from coordinate 45,314,067 downwards.
GGTTACGTCAACATGAGGTCAGTTTTTTTTTTTTTTTTTTACAGTATACATGCTGCCAGGTTCAAATCGGAGTGGTCCTCATGCGGTCATGTTCACTTTGGAGTGGTCCCCATGCGGTCAGGGTTACTTTGGAGTAGTCCACGTGCGGTTAGGTTAGGTTACGTCAACATGCGGTCAGTTTTTTTTTTTACAGTAGTCTACATGCTGCCAGGTTCAAATCGGAGTGGTCCTCATGCGGTCATGTTCACTTTGGAGTGGTCCCTATGCGGTTAGGTTCCCTTAAAAAAAAAAAAAAAAAAAAAAAAAAAAAAATGGTCCACGTGCGATAGGTTCACATTGAATTGTGCCACTTACGGTCAGGTTAGGTTAGGATTGTTCCACGTGTGTTTAGGTTCATTTTGAAGTGCTCCACGTGCGGTCAGGTTAGGTTAGGATAGATCCACTTGTGGTTAGGTTAGGCTAGATCCACGTGTGGTTATGTTCACTTTGAAATGTTCCACATGCGTTCATGTTGGGTTAGGATAGTTCCACGTGTGGTTAGGTTCACCTTGAAATGGGCCACGTGCGGTGAGGTTAGGTTAGGTTACGTCAACATGCTGTCGCTCTTTAGAGTGCTCCACATGCCGCCAGGTTCACGCTGGAGTGGCCCGCATACGGTCAGGTTAACTTTGGAGTGGCCCACGTGCGGTTAGGTTCTCTTTGGAACGGTTCACGTGCGGTCAGGTACATTTTAGAATGGTCATACACGCGGTCGGTTTTAATATTCTCCACATGCCGCCAGGTTCACGCTGGAGTGGCCCGCATACGGTCAGGTTAACTTTGGAGTGGTCCACGTGCGGTTAGGTTCTCTTTGGAACGGTTCACGTGCGGTCAGGTACATTTTAGAATGGTCATACACGCGGTCGGTTTTAAAGTTCTCCACATGCGGTCAGGGTCACTTTGGAGTAGTCCACATTCGGTTAGGTTAGGTTACGTCAACATGCGGTCAGTTTTTTTTTACAGTAGTCTACATGCTGCCAGGTTCAAATTGGAGTGGTCCTCATGCGGTCATGTTCACTTTGGAGTGGTCCCCATGCGGTCAGGGTTACTTTGGAGTAGTCCACGTGCGGTTAGGTTCACTTTCGAATGGTCCACATGTGGTTAGGTTCATTGTGGAGAGGTCCACATGTGGTTAGGTTCCCTAAAAAAAAAAAAAAAAAAAAAAAAAAAAATGGTCCACGTGCGATAGGTTCACATTGAATTGTGCCACTTACGGTCAGGTTAGGTTAGGATTGTGCCACGTGTGTTTAGGTTCACTTTGAAGTGCTCCACTTGCGGTCAGGTTAGGTTAGGATAGATCCACTTGTGGTTAGGTTAGGCTAGATCCACGTGTGGTTATGTTCACTTTGAAATGTTCCACATGCGTTCATGTTGGGTTAGGATAGTTCCACGTGTGGTTAGGTTCACCTTGAAATGGGCCACGTGCGGTCAGGTTAGGTTGGGATATAGTTTCGAAGCTCGAGGTTGGAAACCTCGTCTCCGAAAAGGGACATACGGGCGTGTAGCAGAGGAGGAGGAACGTGGAATATAGCTCCGTAGAGTGGGGGAGGTAGGGTGGAATAGCCTAGCTTAGGACGAGTGATAGGACGGCTCCTTGGAAATCGATAGACCTCGAGGGAATCGAGTCACTAGTGGGAGGACCACTCCCTGCCCCGACCCCACCCGCCCCCTTCCCCCCGACTGGGTCACCCCCAGTGGCGGTACCGGCCGTGGTGGATGTCGGCATGGACCTGGTCGACGATGCGATCAGGAGCCTAAAATCTAAGAAGGCCCCTGGGTTGGACGCGGTCCCCTCAGAGGTGGCCGCGGAGATCGCTAAGGCTTTCAGGAGCGAGCTCAGGGAGGCGATTGCCGACACCCTGGCCAGGGGGAGCATCCCGGCGGCGTGGAAAAACGCAAGGGTGGTGCTCATCCCGAAGCCCGGGAAGGAACCCACCGCGCCCGGTGCTTACCGCCCGATCAGCGTTCTCCCAGCCCTCAGCAAGATATGGGAATACGCCATAAAGGCCATTATTGAGCGCGGGATTGGCCGGGACCCATTTGCCCCCACCCAGTTCGGGTTCCGCAGAGGTGTGGGGACAATCGAGGCGGTCCAGGAAGCCCTGAAGTTTGCAGAGGGCTGTGTAGCAAAAACCAAGCGCAGGGTTTGCGTGATGGTGCTGATTGACGTCCGGAACGCTTTCAACACCATCCGCTGGGACCTTATCATCGGGGAACTGCACAAGAGGGGTGTGCACCCGGCGGTCATCAGAGTCCTTGAGGACTATTTCTCGGACCGCTGGGTGACCGTCCACACACAAGACGGGGAGGTTAGGGCGGAGATTACTGCGGGGGTCCCCCAGGGCTCCGTCCTGGGACCATTCCTTTGGAATTTGGTCTATGACGGGGTCATAAGGACGGTGGGGACCGGGCGCTTCGTGAAGGCCATTGCGTACGCAGACGACCTGGCTGTCGTGTTCTCGGCCTGGGACGCGGCCCAGGCGGACGCGATGATGTCGAGTACGCTCGGCAGGATTAAGGCATGGTTTGAAGCGTCGGGTCTGGGGATTGCCACCGAAAAGACCGAGGTGATCGTCCTTGCAGGCCTCCGCAGTGATAAGGAAAGGAGGTTCCCGGTGATGGGGTCCCATATTGCGGCTACGAAGACGGTGCGATACTTGGGGGTCACTCTCGACTGCCGGCGCCGTTTTAAAACCCACCTGGAAGAGGTGGTCCGACGGGGAGATGGCGTGGTCGGAGCGCTGGCCTCCCTGCTCCCAAACGTTAGAGGCCCCTCTGTGGGGTCGAGGAGACTGTACTATAACGTTTGGGAGTCAGTGGTTATGTACGCATCTCCTGTGTGGGCGCCGGCGATGAGTACGGGTGTCTGCCGCACTATCCTGCGCAGGGCCCAGAGGGCGGCCCTGATTAGGACCACCACGGCCTATCGCACGGTGTCCTTCCACGCTCTGTGCGTTGTAGCGGGGAGAATGCCCCTTGACTTGAAGGCGGTCATGTGGAGCGAGGTATTTGAGGCGAGGGCGGCTGACCGCGATAACCCGCTACTCCAGGGGGACACAGCGGCGTTAAGGGCCAGACTGGCCACCCACAAGGAACGTGCATTGGCAACCGCGGTGGAAAGGTGGCAGGCAATATGGGACACCTACGACGCGGGTAGCTGGACGAAGCGTCTGGTTCCCGCGGTAACAACGTTCATGGAGGGGGTTGGCATTGCCCGGCAACCGGACTTCTGGCTGACCCAGCTCATGACATCGCACGGCTCCTTTGCCGCGTTTAGAAATAGGATTGGGAAGGCCGATAGCGACATTTGTGAGGAGTGCGGCGCGGGTAGAGACGATGCGGAGCATGTCCTCACGGCCTGTCCTGCTTTTGAAGAGGAGCGGCAGACCCTGGCCGGGGCAATTGGTGGCCCGATAACGCCCGAGGCTATCATCCCCATGGCCATGGCGAGCGAGAAGAAATGGGTCCATTTAAGGGCCTTTGCGTCAGGGGTCATGGGCAGGAAGGCCCAAAGAGAAGTGAAAAGGGAGAAGGAGTTGCGGGATGCCCAGGCAGCGGTGGCCAGGGAGGAGGCCCTTAGAAGGGCACAATACAGGCGAAGGCGGGCAGGTAAAAGGAAAGTGGGTGGTGGTGCCCAGGGGGGAAGACTCCCAAACAAGAGGGCCAGGAGGGTGCCCCCCCCCCAGCTGGGGGCGGATAGTCCCACATGAGACCTCAGCAGGTCCTGCAGGCCTCGTCACTGATACCGCCTATTTTAGACACCGTTTTTTATTTTAGCGCGTAATTTAACCGCCGGGTGTCGGGACCTTTTTTCTTATCCCGATAGTAGCGTGTATTTAACCACCTTATGTGTAGGGCTTACTTTTTTCTACGGCCCTCAATTTTTTATCCGCGTATTTAACCGCTTCGTTGGGATGGGATCACCTCTTTTTGGTGCACCCCCCATCTTTTTATTTTAGCCGCGTATTTAACCGCTCCGATGGGTTTGGGACCACCCCTTTTTTGGTGTATCCCCCCATGTTTCTTTTTAGCGCGTATTTAACCGTGTAGAGGTGGTGGTACACACATATTTATATGTTGTCTTGTGTACCGGAATGCATGCCCAGTTCCTCCTTACATGAGGAGGAGGTTGGGCCTACGCAAGGACTAGGCGGACGCACGTAAGGGCGTAAAGGAGGGCTCTCCACCCATATACGGTGGCCGTGGGGTGAAGTAGTACATTCACGTCCCCCCCACGGCATGGAGGCCCTGTGCAAGGAGGCACAACAGAGGGGGTTTTTAGTGGGTATCCCGCCATTAGGGTGGGGAGTCCCACATAACCGCGGCATCACGGCCAAGGTATGCATAAAGCATTTTCCCCCTCTCTAAAAAAAAAAAAAAAAAAAAAAAGTCACTAGTGGGAGGTGAGTTCTCGTGACTCTCCGCCCTGGGAGTCGACCACCGAGGAGTGGTCGCTGGGTGTTTAGGGAGGGGTGGGATTGGGAGTCCGGACGGGCAAGGGTGGGGGGAGTGCTAAGGACTAATGTAGGGGGTGGGGTACGGGGGGAGGGGGGTGGTTCTTCGCTCAGTGGGCAATCAGATTCGTCTCCTCGCGAGTGCCTCGACCGCTCTTCCGGGGACGAACACGCCACGGCTTATCCGGGCGAGCACGCGAGACCGAGTAGGGGATGTTTAGGAGGTCTGGTTCCGGACAGTGAGGCACGGCTGATGAAAGGGTTCAGAGGCGGACTGGTACCGCCCGGGACCAATTCAAGGGGAGGGATCGCCCGACGTGCACTCCGAACAAAAGGCACAAACTCCGTAGAAGCCCGGGCGATCGTTCAGGTAGTTTTGGCTCCTCCCTGGGTCCCAACCCCCCAAGTAAGGCACTGGCTCCGAAAGTTGGCCGCGACCTATAAAAAAAAAAAAAAGCGGAGTTGTGCGCGAACGGGGGTAAACGTACGCGGGTTACGCGCACCATGCAACCGGTATCCCGTTCCGTTCTACCCGGCGCCCTCCAGCCCCTAGGCAGTGCAAGGGGGGAGCACACCGCCGGGGGCGAATGGTTAGACAGACTCCGGGGATTCCCACGTTAGCGTGGTACCGTCGATGCATTGGAAACACCCCGCAGGGGGTAGCGCCAGGAGCTGGGGCCGTCGCACCTCCCCCGTGATATTTCACTGGACTAAACTAAACTAGGTTCACTTTGAAGTGAGCCACGTGCGGTCAAGTTAGGTTAGGATAGTTCCACGTGTGGTTAGGTTCAGTCTGCAGTGGGCCACGTGCGGTAAGGTTAGGTTAGGATAGTTCCACGTGTGGTTAGGTTCACCTTAAAATGGTCCACGTGCGGTTAGGTTCACATTGAAGTAGGTCACGTGCGGTCAGGTTAGGTTAGGTTAGGTCCATGTGCGGTTCCCCCTCCAGGGTCGACTGCCTTGAGCGTGGTGAGGGGGCTCTGGGAAAGCGGCTATGTTCCCCTTCGGACGATGTGCACGGAATTAGTTCCGGGCATATCGGCCGCTGGGGGATGCTGCTTCCCTGGCTAAGGGTCGACCAAACTCCAAGCGACTGGCCCTGAAAATGAAAAAGAAAGACAGGCACAAAGAATCGGAGTTAAAGATCTTACTGATACTTACCTAATGATGTGGTGATGCCTCGGGTTTGTGACTGGTCGCCGGCGATGGAAACTGAAAGAAGAGGAAGGAAGTGTTAGAAGACCTGCATGAAATTTGGGCAGCCCCCTGATGGTTCCCTCCCCTCCTATCGCTGTTGCGATGGGACGGGTGGGGCCCTCCTGAGGGGGTTTTGTCATAACGATGGATGGTAGAAGGGAGGAGAAGAGGAACAGGGTTTCCAGCCGGTCCTGCGGATCAAGACCACCTGCTGGGCCAGTTCGAGGGGTTTAGACCCAACGGTCGTTCGGGGTCCCTCCGGCATTTGGACCGGAAACAGACCGTGGCCAAAACAACAGGGCTGTAGTTAGGAGACCGCTGGGCGGTGGGGCCGCCGCCCTTTAAGGAATATAATGGAAGACACAACGAAAGTAACAGCCTTGGAAAACAAATCGTTGCTTTTGGGGGGTCGCCCATACCAACCCACAGCTAGCGGCGGGTCTGGTCCGGACGGTGCTAGCAGCAGTGACTCGAGACGACGGAGCACTGTTAGCCTTACGGCAAAATATGCGTCAGCCGAAACCGGAAATACTTCAAAGGATAACGAGATTGCTCTAATTGATTTGGAATTACCACAGGACGTTGACGACACGGAACTACGTACAGGACATGATAAAGAAGAGTCGGCCCCATTCATACACCCGGGTACCCTAGACTCTTGGAGGGCAAGAGGACCCAGATTAAGTACGCATAGCGACTCAGCGAGAACGATGACCCCCAATAAGAAGGAGGGTGCGGAGAAAAAGAAAAGGAGAGGGTCGGTTGGGTCGATAGGCCCAAGGAGTCGCGTAACATCAGGGGCCAGTGTCTCGGACACGGGAAGCGAATGTGAGTCGGACGTGTATGAAACACCACGAAAAGGCAAGGAGAAGATACGGAGAGCGATCTGGAGGAACGAACTGTCTTCGGAAAAGATGGTAAGCAGGGGAAAAAGAAGAGGACACCGCCAGATGCCAGAAGTGGGGGACAGCGAACGTTGAATAGGAGGAGCGAGCTGATGGCCACAGAGCGATTGATAAGCGAAATGAACAACGACGAACAACAACGGCCAAAGCAAACAAAACAACTGCGGAAATCAACTAAGAGGAAGGATGAAAGGGATCACTCGGCAGGGAACACGGATGATGTTGATGACGGAGACCCGATAGACCCAGCCCAAGACCCCATTGGAGAATGGCTTCAGCGTGGACAACGTCGTAGAGCCATTAAGGAGGGAGTGGGAAGAGAAAAGCCCCCATTGAAGAGAACGATGGGAGCTAACGAAGAAGAGGAAGCTCAGAGGGACAAGGATCCCGTCGAGACTCGCGGTGGTGGAAAAAGTAGTCGTACGCGTAATGGGGAGATGGAGCGTGACCCGCGGATAGATGTAGAGGGAGAACTTAATAGGAAAGAGCACGGGGGGACAGGAGACCCTAATAGGAGAAGAGAAGATGGAGGAAAGGACACGGGACAGGGACCAAGCAGAACCAGAAGACCGGAGGCCATACTAATCAAAACAACGGAGGGCAGAACGTATGCAGACCTCTTTAAGGATATTGCGGCAGCCAACGGGGGAAAACTAGACGGAATCAAGACTGTCAGGAAGTCCCGGACGGGAGATCTGGTCCTAGAAGCGGTAGGAAACGCCGACATGGGACGACTACTTGAAGTGGTAGAAGAGGCTGTGGGCGATAGTAGTAGGGTAAGAGCCCTTAGGGATATGGTGGCGGTTGAGATCAGAGGGCTGGACCCGATCGTCACAGGACCCGAGATTTTGGCCGACCTGGCGACTCATTATAAGATGGAGGAGAAGATGATGGACCGAATTAAGGTCAAGACATTGAGAGCGGCGTACGCTGGGACACGACTTGCGGTCCTAGAAATGCCTGGGAATATGACCAGAAATTTCAAAGAAAATGATAGGGTAAGAATCGGCTATGCGATTGCTAGAGTTAAGGTAGTCCCGAATGTGACTAGATGCTTTAGGTGTCACGAGTTTGGATATATCTCTTATGCGTGTAAAACGCAAATAAACGGCCGGGAGATATGCAGGAAATGTGGACTAGACGGTCATAGTATTGTAGGATGCATAGCGACGCCAAGATGCATTTTATGTGTCAGAAGGGGTCTGTCTGAGACTAAGGTCGGACATGTGGCGGGTTCGGTAACATGCCCGCAATATAAAGCGCAGATCAGAGAAATATATGAAGGATGGCGCTCGAGGAAAAAGTAGTGAAGATATTGCAAGCGAATATCAACCATTGCAGACTGGCACACAATCTCCTTGTCCAGACGGCGATGGAACTTGAGGTGGACGTTGTTATTGTGGCCGAGCCTCTGTATAATCCGGGCAGATGGAGGTTTGATGAAAGTTGCACCTCGGCAATTTGGTTTACGGGTAGGAACGGTGTAGTACCCAGCGACGACAATGTGTTCAGCGGTCTTGGATACGCCGGCGGAACAGCTGGAGAGGTAACGTACATAAGTACGTACGAGTCACCTAATAGCGAATCTACGGATTACGACGCTTACCTCGAAAGATTAATTACGCTAAGGAGAGAGCTAGGACCACGAGTAGTATTAGCAGGAGATTTTAATGCCCACTCGCCAGCGTGGGGGTCCGAAAGATTAAATGACAGGGGCGAGGCCCTTCAGGATACCCTAGGTATTATGAGGCTGACACCAATTGAGAGCGAAGGAGGACACACATATGAGAGAAATGGCGGTACTTCAAAGGTTGACTTTGCGGCCATGGATAGGGTCACCGTGGATAGAGTAAGGACGAGTCAGGTGTTGGACGTGTACACGGGCTCGGACCACAAGTACCTGCTGCATACCATAGGACAGAACCCAGAGGAAGGGCGTGGAAGAAGGGCAGACCCTGTAGACTCAGGATTTAAGAGATGGAACGGCAAGACCCTGAATCCAGAAAAGATGAGAGAGGTGTTTCTGGCCCACACGTCACACCTTCCAGTCGGGCAGCCGATGGATAGGGGGCAGATTGCCGAATATTTGAGGGCAACTGCGGTGGCATGTGAGGAATCAATGAGAACCATTGGACCGAGAACTAGGAGGCCAAGGGCGATGAACTCCTGGTGGAGCCCTGCACTTGGAGAATTAAGATTGAAGGCTAATCGTGCCAGGAGAAAAATGCTCCGAATTAGAAACAGGGACACAGAGGAATTTCGGACCAGACAGATGACCTATAAGACGGCTAAAAAAGTACTGAATAACAGTATCACCGAAGCAAAGGTGGCAGCCTGGGAGGCTTTTTGTGCAGAACTCCTGAGGGATCCTTGGGGCAGACCCTACCAGGTCATTATGAGGGAGGTCAAGGGTGCTGGAGATCTCCCTAGGTTATCCAGTGGCCGGGAGGACAATCATGAGGAGTCTTCATGAGGAGACGATCAACAAGTGGGATGCGGATTGGCGCGAGGACGGAGACCCATGGACGCGAAGGTGGATACCAGAGATAAGACCGTGGCTGGGCCGGAAGCATGGAGTGCTAGGGTTCCATCTAACACAGATGATAACCGGTCATGGAGTTTTCGGATCGTTCCTACATAGAATTAAGAAAATGGAGTCAGATGTATGCTGGTACGGCTGTGAAGTTAGGGACGATGCGGAGCATACGCTGACCACATGTGAGCAGTGGACCGAAGAAAGAGAGGAGATGAGGGAAGCAATGGGTATCGAGGGGGACATAAGTCCCGAGGAATGTATGGCTGAGGCCCTGAAGAACAAGGAGAAGTGGGAGGCCCTGGAAAGGTTCTGCACAAAAGTCCTAAAAACCAAGGAGGAAGATGAAAGATACCTTATAAGAGAAATGCGACGTAGAAGGACCCAAGCATAGGAAGAAGAATTTTAACAAATGACACGTATAACTTTTAGAAGCGGATTACTTAATTATTTATTTATATTTATGGTTTTAATCGTGTGTACTACATTTTTGTTTTTTAAAATATGACAAGTCATTGCTCAGGATGAGACTTTGACGCTAGGAAGAGGACAGTAAACGGATCTGTTACTACCATGGAGATGCAGACATATGATGGAGATGGCGATATGCCGACAGGAGTCCCGCAGACATCAGGCGGTGAGAACAACAGTACCCAGGGTAAGTGAAAGTATGAGGGTACTTGGAGGGGGTAAGAAGGAGGCTCGGTATAACAACAACCGACCTAACCTGACCCTTTTTTGCGGCCCCCGCGATTTTGGGGGGCGACCAGAAGAGCAAGCGCACTTCGCAACCTGGTCGCCCCTGTCACATGCGGGGGAGGGATGGATGGAGAGGCAAAAAAAAAAGTCCACGTGCAGTTAGGATTACTTTGGAATGGTACACGTCAGCTCCTTAGATTCTGCTCCCTTTCCAACACATATGCGCGACGGTTAGTGGCCCGTTTCATATAATTGGCATTCGTTTCAGGAACATTTCTGCGATATTTCGTGAATATAGTTTAGAAAAGAGCAACAATAAAATTAGCCCCTGTGTCGCAATAAATTAGCCCCTGTTATAAGTTTCCTAAAAGTTGCATGTAAAATTTTGTCTCTGTCTTATTTCCTACTTACATGATTTTTAAGAAGATTGTATTTACCTTTCCTTGGGTATTTATTTTCAATTAATGTATATACAATTATACATATATTCTGTCAAATATAGTATAGAGCGGCACATCATAGTCAGTTTATTTAATGATTTCTTTGAAAGACAAATCATACTATTTTTATTATCGAAACCATGAAAGGAAAGTACTATGTATAAAATATTCTGATTTAATACAGAAATTATCCCCCCCCCCCAAAATACACAGAAATTGCAAATTTCGGAAAATTCCTATTGCTGTTTTTCACCAAACTGATGAGATATTTTTAGGACGAGAGTTAAGTTCCTTTCTGGTTATACACGCGCGCGGTATGTAGATAATTTCCCGTCGAAATTAATAATGTAATAAACGCTCGTCGTAGAAGTTTCGCGAAAGAAGTGATCGAGCATCGTTTTAAACAATTCTTCTCGCTCCCTTGGAACGAATGTCGCTGGTATCGAGGCTCTTGTCAATTTCCATGTCTTCAGTCGAGTTATTTCAGCTGCAATATTTGCCAAGAACGCCCCAATATTGACGCATCGGGCATGCAATATGCGCAGTCTGCAGAGTGCATCGAACTTACTCGGAAAGCATTTGTATGATATTGGGTGCATAAATTCCGTCAAGTTTGATCGACGAAGTACAGTAAGTGCTTACGCAAGCAGCTTTTTAACGCTTCAAAGGACAAATGAGTGAAATCTATGAATGATATTTCATGCGCAGCATTATAATCACCACCTTAATGACAAAGATTTCTTCGAGCAACTCTGGTTTCATAAATCTGAATGTACGTTCAGATGCTAATAGAATGTGTCGGATCTGGAATTCAGCTCATGAAATGTGGGCACGTTAAGAATCGTTCGTCTCTGCTCAGAAATTCAGAGTTGGGCAAAGATAATATCCAGATAATATCTAGATAAACGGTACTTACGGTTAGTCGTTATTCAAAGCTTGAATAAGGATGATTTAGCTTTAGCTATATTCATGGCGCCAGAAATGAAGCCGGTTATTCAAGGATCTTTAGCTCTTCGGTTGTGATCTTAACATGGTTTCAGCTTTCATTCAATTTTTAGTCTAGAAAACGACTAACCGGCGAAAGCCTGTGCGGCCCGACCCGTGCGCGGTCGCCTGCCGGTGGTCAGATTCTACGCATTCTGAATTTGTTTATTTTTCATCGTATCAATATGAAAGCGACACCAGTGGATTCCTGGCGTACTCCCGATAAATTGGACAGAAAATGATTCAAAATCAGACAATTTTTAACGAAACGGGCTTTGAATTCTGCAAATAAATTTCTCGCGTAATATCCCCTTAATTATGGTCCGAATTATATCATTTTTGGGGCCATTTTCATCGGGAATACATGGCGAATCGATTGGTCATACTTTCATCCACACTTATCAAAAGCAGGAAGACTTTATGTGGCCCGTCGGTTTTATTGCTCTCGGCTGTCAACGAGCGATCTACTACTGGGGCCCGAAGGTCCTCCCTCGCAGGCGAGAAAGCAAAACAGTGGAGTGGGTAGGTTTTCCGCGATAATCCGAGTGACTTTTAGTCGACTAAGGAAAAAGATGAAGTATCTTTAGTTGAAAAGTTATTTCAATCACTTTTTAGTTGAATAATGCCCAACTCTGCTCTAAATACATTCAAATTGACCTCGCGTCTCATAGTCGTGATATATTTTACCACAAATTCTTTGGCAAAACTCCATCGGTCGAAATCTGTAGATGCATGGATAATTGAGTACGCAGCGTTTCTTAACGAGGCGAGCGGAGACACTAAATGGGCGAAGACGCAGCGCAACTTACAAATTAATTAATGGATGAGATCGTTTCTATTTTGCAACGAAGTTCAACAAAGGACAATGTTAAGTCCTAGAGGGGATTACTGACCCAAGAGCCTACAGCATATGCTATACACCGTTGGAAAGATCTCGCCAAGACGAATCGATTGATACCATTTTTAACTTCGAAATCAGATGGGATCACCTCGAAAAATGCCCTCAAAGTTCGAGATCTTGCGGTTTTGAACAAAAGAAACCGGTAGTAAAATCCCAACCGGCCCGACAGACCTCGGGTAGGCACCTGAGGAAAAACCGAGGGATGTAAGCGATACTCCAGCAGACCGGAGCGGCAAATGTGCCTTATGACCTTCATTACAGGGCCGTGTTGGGCCTACGTTTTCCCCATGGGCCCCTTTCCTAATGCCCAGTACGAAATCGCCAATGGATTAGTGGCCCATGGAGCAAACGCAGGCCCAACACGGCCCTGAAATGAAGGTCGTGGGGCACATTTGCCGCCCCAACCTGCTAGAGTATCGCTTGCATCCCTCGTTTTTCGCTCAGGTGCCTACCTGAGGTCCCTCGGGCCGGATGGGATTTTACTACCGGTTTCTTTTGTTCAAAACCGCAAAATCTCGAACTTTGAAGGCATTTTTCGAGGTTATCCCATTTGATTTCGAAGTTAAAAATGGTATCAATCGATTCGTCTTGGCGAGACCTTTCCGACGGTGTATAGCATATGCTGTAGGCTCTTGGGTCAGTAATCCCCTCTAGGACTTAACATTGTCCTTTGCCGTGTCACGTGTGCATTGAACCCTTCCGTGGCAGTTGCAGAGCTGTGTAATTATTGTCATCGTAACTAACAACGGCTGCGGCGTCATCGATTAACTGAGACCCATCTATAATTTACACAGAAATGTTGGCAAACAAACGCAATGCGGACATGATTGAAAGCAGAGGTCACGTAATTCGCAGAATCCCATTGCATCGTTGTAATTGTAGAGGGCTGTTCGGACCCAGCCCGTATCGAGAATCAAGTTAATCGAGTGACAATAAACCAAAGAGGCGTTTCACCGTAAAATAAGGCAATAAACGATGCGTGCACTACTTGTGCCCCCCCCCCCCCCAAGTAATGAAAGCTCAGCTCGCTACTTTACGATAGAACGGCGTCAGAGGGAGTTAATGTAGGGAAACTCAGAGATGCCTTTAAGTAATTATCAAATTTACCTCATAGATCGCCATTATAAATCTCACAATTGCCACTTTAATCTTGATGAATTCAAATTTCAAGAATTTTAATTGTTCACCATGGGTGCTCAATGTCTTCCTGCTTAATTTACATTTACACTGTTGTTGAGGATCTTTAATTGCATCCATTTTTTAAATATAAAATACTTTACTAAGGAATATTTCTCTTTTACTGTGCATAATCGCTCTGCTTCGATTGTGTGTAATATTATTGAAAAATGTTTGTACAACCAGGAATCTATCTACTTAAATAATAATACTCTTCTTTTCTCTGAATAATAGAAGTTTGTAAATAACAAGACTAGCCCCATGTGAAGCCCCACTGTAGGTAACAAAGTGGAGGCTGGATATTTGGCGGGAAATGAAATTTGAGTCAGAATTTGGGCTATTTTTACGCGACACGGTCGTGCAGAGAGAGAGAGGGAGAGAGAATGGAGAGAACGGTGAAAGGGAGGGAAACACGTTCTCAGAATGGTTAGTAATGAAACCGCGGTGGCTCGCATTGATTTTCACGTGGGGGGTGGGGGTGGGGTGCTGGGGTTTTGAAGGCCACGGCTGGAATGGAAGCTGCGGCCTTCGATTCCCTTTCATTCGCTGCTTTCGATCCTTTTCCATTCCCGCTTCCTCACGCTTCCTGTCCATCCGCCGCCAGTTCTCTCTGCCTCCTTGGGCTTCGAAGTGTGTCAACATAAAATCTCATTCGATCTTCCTTCCTTTCTTCCCGGCAATCCATCCTATTGTTGCAGGCGCGATGAAAATGTACCCTTTTCTTTTTCCGACCTTAATGAAAATTGGTTGGGCGGTCTCTGTTATCGAAGGAATATTGGACGAGCCTGAAACTTTTGTTCATTTAAATCCTGAAGGTGTTGGTTCAGATTCTAGTCCCACGCTGATGGTACGTTCCTCGCACAGAATCTTCTGTCTGGAATTCGGTGTTTTATAGCTTCCGACCTGACTTTTATCCAAAAATATTGTATTATATTCTCTTACAAGGAGAAGTCCCAGGTGTCCGCCTCCGATTGCCCCGATGTTTGGATACGTTTTAGAGGAACGAAAAATAAGATATACATGTTTTTTATAGCGGTCCGTTTTCATATTTAGGTGGTGAAACCACCCCTCAAAGCTATAAGACCCTCAGGTGTTCGTCTCCGTCTGCTTTGGTTTTAGGCTAAAAGAATCGGAGACGAACAGCCGAAAATCGTACAACTCCGCGGGGTGGCTTCACCCCCCAAACATGCAAACAGGCCAAAATTAAAAGTCACCTTTTTGTTATTTTTCGCTCCTCTAAAACATATCCAAAAATCACAGCAATCGGAGGCGGACACCTTGGATACTCTCCTTGTGTTACTCTTATAGGTACAGATTAAATTTGGAAGTTGTATGTCAATTTTAAGAATTGGCACCCAACAGTTGCTTTGAGTGGGACATATGTATCCCGGAAAATTTAAATAGGGTTAAACACTCTCGATCTTCTGTTGGTATATTGTATATTTATTTTTATGATATTCCTCCTAGTGAGTATCAATTCTTCGCATTTCAGAGAGGTGGGGAAGAAGCGTTGGTTTGACGGAGTGTAATATTTCACGGACGATAAGGAATGCAAACGCCATCGCAGCGTAACTACGAAAAAATATTTTGACCGTATTCAGGAATAAAAATGGAAATACCCAACGGGACGTATGTGTCCCAAAAACGCAGTGGCACGTATCTATGCTTAAAAAGATAAATAAATACAATAGGTAATTTAAAAACTTTTTACACCAAAACAGTTATATCGTACCTACTGTAAATTGAAAGCCTCCGATAAAAAATTTCAGAGAATTGTTCAATTACGCGTGTAAAACACGAGATTTCTATGACTGTGACTCAGCATGCTTAAAACGATCTGATTTGAATAAATTACCGGCGCCTATGAACGAGAGGGATCCAGCATGTTGAAGGAACACGAGCAAATCGTGCTCGTTAAATTGGTACGCATTTTGGGGATTCATGGTTCATTTCAATTTAAAAGGATCCTCTTTCTCATCGGTTTTCGGAACGTATGCATAGAAAAGAGACAAACATGGAGTAGGTACACTCCGTGCATGCGTTAGCGTACATGAGAAGCGTCTAAAAGCCCGTTTCTGAGAGAAAAGTTTGTTAATGCAAATGCTGTGTGACTTGGAATTTAGGGGGCAGGGTTCAAAAAGAATTAGTGCACAGCTCATTGGTCGCATCAAAGGAAATCAGCCACGTATTGTCGGGGCTAAACGATCTCTTCGGATAAAAAACTCGCGTGTAAGATTGATAGTTGCCTTTTCCCCTTTGCTTGCGTGATTTTGCAGAAATAAAAACAAAAAGGGTACTGCGATGTAAGAACCTCTTTTTGTGATGCTTTAACGCGAATAGTTAATGTAATGAATAGGTAAAGTGATTATAAATAAAAGCTGTGGATGCGAGACTGCAATTACTTTTTAATTGTTTGTAAAGAGTTTGTAAATAGAGGGAAGAAAACGAGATGTAGATTTTGAGTTTGCAATGGAATAAGAATTACTCCTTAGTTGATGATATTTTTTCTAGAAATGAATTTTTTTTTTTATTGAAATCGATATGAATATGTAGAGCTTTAAACAATATTAAATAGACAATATTATTCTTTGCAACATGGAAATCCTCGCTCTGGGGCCGATACCCATTATCCCGTTAACTGCTTGACGTATATTGTCTTTGGTTCCGGCCCGCGTACAAGTGACGTCCACTTAATGGAATTATCGCTCTAATCGCCGCCAGCATTATCGGCGGCAAGGTTACAATCCTGGGGATGGAACTGTCGAATAATTGCGCATGCGTCGCTTTAAACGGTGGATCGCGGCTGCCTTTATAGATTGGTATTTAACAACGTATTTGCTGAGAGCACGCGTCAACAGCAACGTCCCCATCAGCGAACAAAGGGAATGGGCCGACTTTAATGAAGTTTGCCGAGGCATTTATGGGTAAAGGATTGTGGGCTGTAACAGGACCGCACATTTCCAGCTGGCCAGGCTCCACTTATTCTGTAAACCAGTACACAAAGGGCCGGCTAATTCCCGCTGACGAACTTTTCCTTTCGCCCATAAACAGAAATTGTTCTTCGTTTCCTTCGTTTCATTCGTTCGCTGTCAGTCGTTAATTTTCGTTTGACGATGATGACAACTACTGATACTTGCAAGGGGAATGAATGCCGTCTAGGGGCGGTATTCACAGTCGCGTCTTGAGATCAAGACCATCTCAAGCATTTGCTTAAGATGCCGCCTAGATTCATAGTTGCGTCTTGAGGTCGTGTCTTGAGCATTTGCTTGAGGAAAATCTTTTTCAAATAAGTAAATCCTTGTATGACGTCACATGTGTCAAAATAGACGGTAAAACGAGGTTATATTTTCAAGACGACGTTTTACATGTCTTGAGACCGTCTTGAGATTCCACCAGAAGAATGTCCGGAGTAGAGGGGGAACATCTACGGCAGTGGCCGTATGTGTGCGTGATGATTCCATCACCCATGTACCGTCACGTGATAGTCCCCCTCCACTCCAGAGATTCTATTCCCCGGCAACGCGTTGAAAGTTTAAACTATCAAATACTTCCGCCATTACCTGCATAAAGGACGCGAAAAATGGATTTTGTAGACTATATCGACATTAATATTGATATTAACGATATTGACGAAGATGATTATATAGCGGACAATACAGTCGTTAGAAGGTATATTCGGGACGTGCAAAATCCATTTGAATATTACGATGAAGATGAATTTAAGGCGATTTCGATTTAATAAGGACTCTGTATTACATAGTATTTTACCGAGAATTATTGAAGGACTGGCGAAAATAAATAATCGTGGCCTGCCGATTGCCCTGCAATTGCAACTACTTGCATGCTTACGCATGGTATATGGGCCATCACGCATGTAACAGGGTGATCCTGGAGCAACTGGACTTTTGAGAAAAAATTGCGAAATTTCAAAATTGATCTTTGTTAAGTTTATGCTAAAAATGGGAATATTTTTCAATTTCGATTTTAAATTTTTAATTAAATTGGTACTACAAAACGTTAAAAAGCGAGAAGGGTATATATTTTTCTTTACCACCATCCCAAAATTGCCCCCCTTGATACCTGTTACATAAAAACAATATTCTTTATTCTATCGTATCGAAGTTCTGGAAGTCATCGTGAGGCACCACGGGGGGTATCCTCGCCATTCCGGAGACTCTCTGCTAAACTGTTCCCCCGGCATTGCTATAATATAACCTCGACGCTCACACGCATTACAGTTTAGTGGTTGGGTTTATATATTAGTTCATTATATAAATCAATATAAATCAATTTTACATCTAATTTCCTTGATTATGCTCCGAATTACGTTGTTCCTGAAATCATTATAAAGCACCGCGAGGGGTTATCATCGCCATTCCGGAGACTCTCCGATAAACTGTCCCCCGGCATCGCTATAATTTAACCTCGACGGTCATACGCATCACTCACTCACGTTCGAGTATTCTACTCCGTCGTCCACCAAGGAACGAACGGAATATCCTTCATCATTAGTTGTTCTAACAGAATTATTCCGAAAGTTTCCGAACGTGAATGAGCAAATGCTTGAGTAAATGCTTTATAAAGTAAATGGATACGTCATATAAGCAATCGCTTATTCCAAGCAAATGCTTCAGATCATCTTGAGCAACGACTATGAATACCTGATGTCTTCAGGCAAACAAGATCGTCTTCTAGAAGATGATCTCAAGCATTCGCTCAAGACGCGACTGTGAATACCGCCCCATGTCGCCGATTTTTGGTCAAACTTTGTGTACGCAGGGTGCAATTCAGTAAATTGTAGTGCAAATGATAAGGAGGCGATTGCTTTACGAAAAAATAAGCCAAAAGTGTGGAATAATCATTGTTTTGTTATTAGTGCAGTTTCAGGGAAAAATTATTTTAAAGGAAAAAAAATGATTTAGGAAGGGCAGTTCTTATCGACGAAGAAAACGAAGGTTGACGTATATGTTGATTTTGGAGACAACTAATTCATTTGTGGAGGCTGTTTATGTGAAAATGTGCAATGTTGCGAATTTTGGCGGCCTGTATTCTGTAAAGAAATATGGAATCAACGATTTCTGAATCCCCCATTTCTGAATTATAACGATTATAAAAATGTGAAATATGTATCTATATATTTCGCTGAATTAAAGCACTTTTAATTCTTTTCTTCTGGTCATAGAACTATTTTCTTCGCGGCTCCTGATCGGTAGCTATGCAAAACAAATCGAAACCGATAATGAAGAAAATTATTGTTTAACATTTTACATTTTATACCATTCATTTGGAGATAATCTACGCGACACTTTCAACATGCATAACATTCTCCTTCGATATTAATTTATCGATAGAAGCAGAAGACAGAATCGTTACGATAACTAGAAGCTCTCGAACCGCGTGAGTGATACAGGAAACGTACATATTATTATAGTTTCCAAGACTTCGTTCTTCTGACTCTTATGGATTATTGGAAATAATATTTCTTTCTCCGTTCCAATACGTGCCCCAGAGTTTTGCGAATTGTTCGATAGAAGATAATCCGTGGATAATTGCTAAGAACGTTCGACGTTCGAGTATTAAAATTTAATTGGTTATTGATTGTGCTTTATTAATCGAGACACTGCACCCGGACGAATTAATAACGAGACACGGAGGATCGTTCGTTCAACGTAATTATCTCGTACCTTGCTTCCGCCTTCCTTTGAATGTCTTCGCTCCTTGTTCCTTGTCACGCTTTATTGGTCGAGGTTGATAAGCCGAATAGTGTGATCTCCCCGATATTCCTATTCCTCGTAGCGGAGAGTCGAACCTTGCAGAATCGAAAGACTAGACAGACAGACTAGAAAATAAGAACAATTATAATACATTATTCTAAAATTGTTTGTTTGAGGCATAGTGTATTCGTAAAGTGAATAATTTATTGTATTAGGTGGTAAGGTAGTTATTATTTAATAATTATAATCAGGTTTAGAAATAGGGGAATATTAGGAAATAGTAAGTACCCTACCTATTTCAAATATTCCAAATCTCGTGCAACTTGTAATGTAAATATTTAACGAGTATTTATCGAACGGATTAAAAAAATTAAAAAATTAAAAAATTTGAAAAACCCGACTGCCTAAAAAGCGAACTAAAATGACAAAAATAATAATAAGATGACAATTTAAATTAACTCAATTGTCTGCAGTCGGAGGCCTTAAATCTGTTGATGCTCTTCTGTATCAAGCATGTACCACAATGATGAAAGAAAGTGCTTCGAACTGGTAACAAAAAGAGGTGGACAACATCGGTGCAAATCGAAATTTTGAAATCGTTCCTGATACTTCGCGTAATCTGCTTAATAAGAGCCAATTAAGTTCCTTCAGTTTTTCATTTCGCACATACCTTTCTGCCAAAAAGGTATAACGCACTTATTTTAGGGGATATTGATTTAAGCATGCGCGGCGGTGGATTATACAATGAAAATCGATTACAGAAAAATGATTTAGTGAAATAGGTATGCATTTACATTTACTTATCAATGAAAAGGGGAATTATGGATACTGGTAAAATTAATTTCTCTTGTGAGAGGAGATAGATGCTACGTGAAAATAGTAGGTATTTAATAAACGGTAAGCATAGGAACTTGTGAAACTAAATTTTCAGTAATCACAACGACCACAGATTAAGCTTCGAGCAACAGTCTGCAAGTATAAATGCACGAATATCTCTACCTATCGGTTCGATAGAGTTCTAACTCATAAATTTTTCTTTTGTATACTCAATTATTATCCATTAACCATAAAACATATACACACATAAATTGTGGTTAAAAGAAAACAAGGTGTATCTTGTAAAGCAGAAAACAGTTTGTACACTTCACTCCAATTATTCGCACTGATAAAGCTATTTCTTTCTATTATTTTTTACCAAAACTGCAAAATGTATTTCTTCTCCGTTAAACAAGGATGATCTACGAATATTTCTGAACATTTTCGTAACATCAATTGTAACAACATAATTATCGTCACAATATTCCTTCTCAAACTCTCCCATCATTCTTGCGATATCTCCTGCTTCATCTTTATTTACAGACGATTCCTTACGTTATCGCTGTGTACCACTCCATGTTCTTCGTGTATATGACTTTTGCATAGCTTACGATAGATTGTATAGAACGTTGAACCCCGCAGCACACGGCAGAACATGAATGCGATATTTGAAAGTAGAAGAAGTCGGTCTGGCCAAACACTGGCCCACGTTCGTTGTCAGAGCTTCTCTAGTAGTACACTTAGTACGGACTACCATTTCTGCGGCATAGGACAAACAGATATCCCTTGCTTTATTGCGGTCCAAATCGAAATGTCGCGATGCATCATCGATTCTTGTGTCCATTCTCCGTATCACCAGCCGTAACAATTATAAATATTAATCCCCTTGATGTTTTATCATCGTAGAAGTATTATCAGTTATAGCAGCAAACGTTGGCAACGG
The DNA here is from genome assembly GCA_963855975.1 of Andrena chrysosceles. NCBI lineage: Eukaryota > Metazoa > Arthropoda > Insecta > Hymenoptera > Andrenidae > Andrena > Andrena chrysosceles. Next base: position 45,293,266 of record OY979769.1, on the reverse strand, counting down.
TTTATTCAGTTTATTCGATAATAACACGAACATATCTGATGAATATTCATTAAATCAAAAGAAAATGAAAATTTATTTAGCGGTATGCAGCGTACAGGCGAATTAAAGCTTTAATTCGCCTATACGCTGCATACCGCTAAATAAATTATATATGTATATTATATGTATATGTATATGTATATGAAAATTCAGAAAAAAACAGATTACACTGTATATAAATTGTACGGATTTTACGAGTTTCCAACGGAGCGGAACATTGTATGGTCTCAATTTTATTTTTACGCGATTGATTGTGAGTTTGTACACGTTTGAAGTTGTAACTCGTTTCAATTTGGAACGTCGATTTGTTAAGTCACCGTGTGCTTGTAACTTTTGACTTTTTAAGGCGTGTTATATGTATAATTGTAGAAGGTGTTATTATGTATCAAGGTCTTTGATATTTTAATGAAATTTAAATATACCTATTGCAGATTACATGCAATTCGGGGGAGTCTAAGTCATCATTCTGTTGAGGTCGAGTTTGTTGACAAAGTAAACCACTTGTCCTGAAGACAGGCAAAAATCGTGTTTTAACGTTACCATGTCAAAATGATGACTTAAACTTCAAACCGCATCATATTCCAATTTCATCAAAATCCTTGTTATCAAACGCGAAAGGTAATCAGTTTGGGATAAAATAACCAACACCAAACGTCAACCTCTTCGATTGGCGAACGTTTTCCACGTTCGCCGAAACCCTTCTAGCTCCCCCCCCCCCCATTATTGCTCCAAATTTTAACGAAACTTTTTAGTAGTACATATCTAGGACCGTGTACACTACGATCTGAAGCAAATCGAGAAACAATTATTTCAAAGCTCCACACTGGGAAAGTACATCGATGGTCAGAAAGTGGGGTGAAACGAAAACTCGCGGCCGTGGTCGAGCAGTAGGCAAACTGTTCTCAAATAGCCCGTACGTACTGGCTATTCATTTTCTGCAGAAGGCACCTTTTGGCAAACGGGACGGTGTGTCACGTCTACGAATGAATTACGCCCGCCCTTTTGCATCCCCGTCAGCCATTAACTTTTGCATTAACTTTAGCGTATTGCTGGCCAGCGATGGTGCGAGTGGCGCGCCCACTGTGCCTCGAAGTTCCTCTGTTTGCTCGTGGTTAATTCCTGCGCTGTTGGCTGGTGTAAAATAATTAGAAAACGGACCGGCGTTGGTCCGTCATTCGCTTCGCGAACGAAACACCCGCGGCTGGAAAAAATTACAGACCTAGAAAATACGATTTCACACTCTGCTAGAGCGCCTTCTTCGTTTGCCCGGATTAGCAGCTCCACAGGGTGAAAGGAAAATTAACTGGCGACGTGATTCCCCGCACACCTCTATGATCCCGATCCTCTTTATTTATCGCTCCCGATACCTAAGTTCCGCTTTCCAGCGAGTTGGTATAATATTTCCCGGGCGGCGGAGTTGGTTAATGGAAAAAATTGCTTAAAATATATTTCACGCCCGACGGGGACACGGATTTTATTTATTACGTGGACGTTGAATCGGAGCTGTCGAAGTTCCTAACTACGCCAGTGCAATTACGAGCTGCGAAGCAGCTTCCCTTTTGCTCGCGAGCGTTCCTCGACGAGCAATCCTGAACAGGGTCCCTCCGTATCGAACATCGATAAAAATTTCTCCATAATTTATCACTGTTCTCAAGCTGCTACTATTCTAGGACGGGCGCACTTACAAATGCGGGGAAAAAAGTTTCTAAATAATTCCCCCACCCATCCCTGTGAGGGGACAGCTCTGTTTTTGGCTCGCTCCTCCCCAACGTCCCTTAGCGAACATCGCTCTATATTTCCCAGTATTGTAAAGCGCGGCGTGCGGCAGCGATTCCATTCCAGAACAGAGAAGCAATTTGCTTCGATATTTTCTGCTTTCACGGAGTGCTACTATTGTTTCCGTCTCGGCGTCATTCCAATTCGTGCTTTTTAATTCTGCGCCCACGTTGGTGAATTTAAATTCAAGCGGCCGTTCATCAGGTGCCCGCGATGAACATTTCCGAGGTGGATGCATTCGTTTGTGCGTTACGGAGGAAGAACAGCAAAACGCATATTGAACTGTGTTATTAGTAAAAGTGCTTTGAATGTATAAGGCAGGAGGCGGGGGGGCTTTTTGTGCAGGAACAGCTAAATAATTTCGTCTTACGTAATTATGAATAGGTTGGGGGACCAATGAAGCTTTTTGAGATGCCAGCTTTCGGCTAATCATTAAATTCTCTATTATTATCCCATTTATAACTTTATAAAAATAATGTACCATTTTTCTGCCCTCGAGTGCTCACAGAGTCTAAGTTAATTAGTGATTGTGTAACAGGGCAAAATTTTTATATAAATTTAAAATTTCGAATAACGAATAAAAGTTAAAAAAATTATTCGTCGTGTGTCGAATAAAGTTGAAGTTGAAAATGAAAATTTTATTCAGCGCCCAAGTTGAAGCACTCATAGAATAAAAAAAATTAACTTCATTTATCGAACAATCTAAAGTATAAAGTGACTTAATTATCTATTATTGGACTATTCGATTCGTTATTTAAATAAGTTTTTATTTGGTTACTGCACAACTATGTTGTTTGTCGGTAGAACTAAACTAACCAGATGCGCCATTTCTTGCGAAATTGATGAGATTTAAGTGATAATCGAAGTGACTCGACTTTCCCGTCGTGTTTGTCAGAAGCGCAGATTCGGCGCCCATGTCTGCGTTCGATAGTTGCCGCGCGTCAAGGGGTCGCCCCCTTTATGGTCGGTTCCTGTCATATTTGCCGCGGAAAAAGTCGGTGGAAAGTTTTCGTTGGAATTAACAAGTTCAATCTTGTTCACGGCAGCGCGATCGTTCTCCGCCACTCCCCACGGCCCCCTACCTATTAACAAAGTGGGAAATGAGTTTCGCGGCGCACAATGAAGCCGGGACACGCGGCGTTCCCGAACTTGCAGATTAATCGGGCTTTCGACTGGATAACATTTATTCTATTATCGACGACATATTTGTAATTCAAATTGTTTCCCGTCAGCCGAACAGGTGATTCCATCAGCGCGCCATTGCCACGTAAAATCGATGCGCCATTTCCCACGCGGCGCAGCGCTATTTCAGCATGTTAATAAGACCGAGAAACTTGTTTAACGCTAATTATGAGTCCCATAATATACGGTCAAATTGCCTGCAAAAATAAAACAGTCTACACACATTTTAATGAACTTTTGCTGAATAATAATGGAATGCGATAAATGATGGCAAAGTGAACGATAGAGGGTGAAGAATGTTTTTCATTCGTGTTTGATAGTATTTTGTAATGTCAGGTGAACTACAATATAATTCAGTTTTGTCACAATTCTTAATATTGCATGTAGAAAGTGACCCATTTGGCGCGGAATGTCCAAGTCGTTTGGGGTTGTTAAGGTAGACAAATCATTTTGAAAAGTGTCATGCTTTAATGACTTTCTTGCTCTAATATCTATAATTATGCTCCTCGCGTCTATCAAGCCATCGTATCACCTTTCTCACATACGCTACTGAATTTTTAATCAAAGAATCAATCCCATGTCTATCTGTCAATCCCATTTCAAAGGACTAACGTTTCATGTTGGGAATTGTTGATGAAGTCTCCTGTTTCGCCTCTACCACAACCAAACGCTCCAGCCAGCCTAACTTTGGCTACACAGTCTCTCAATCATTGTGGATCAAAATCGTTTGTATCTACACATATTTGAACGATGCTAACCACATCCTAAACGTAGGTACTGCAATTGTTTCACAATTTCAGGATGTCTAAGAATCAAACTACGTTTTTGCAAAAATATCTTAATAAAGGAACACAATCAGATTAATCGATCCTTAAACGGCTCATAAATATGTGCATATGGTCGAGCATGCTTATTAATCATCGTGCTTGCTCGTGTAGTTTGATCGCGCAGGGATATGTTTGAAGGTTCGTGCAAACTGTTAGAGAATATTTGAACATGTTTAATTTTGCACAATCAAGCTCGATGCTTGCCCAATGATGTAAACAATGTATGCCACTGTTTCACAATATCTACAAGAGGATTTGATGGAGCTTACTTTACCGAGATGCCTCAAACTTTGCATGCACTTAGTTTCACGAAATCATGGCATATTTCATAAACAAATTAAAAATCAGCAAAATAATGACTTAACTCTTCCCTAATTTCACGCGGACTATATAATACTTCGATCTCATCAAAATCCTGCACATCGAGTGACATTGAGTGCACAGAATTATTCGGTTCGGCAATCGGCAGGGAATGGCCCCCCATCATAAAGGAAAGCGTTGATTCGCATCGAATAAGAAATTCTAAAGGAATGTCGAGCCTATTTGCGCATCTGGCATCTGGCGACACGATATTTCTCGGTTAGAAGATCTCTATCTCGATGAAAGAGCACGAGATAACTGGACCGAGAGAAATGGATCTGACAGCAGATTACCGCAGGTGAAAGTAAGATTTCCGAATGTCTTTATCCGAGTTTTGTCGAGCGAACCGACTGGTTATCGGGAAACTGTCGGAGAAACGTTTATCTGATTATCAGTTTGAACGTTTATTTCTACATTAGATTACCCCACGTTTGCCGGATAGATCGAAAGAAGAGCGTAAAATTCTCAAGGAGAATGAGTTGAGATCTTTCGTTTCGATAAATCCGTTGCACCAGCAATGAACCGTTGTACAGCGATACAAAAATCTACACTTACAAACAAACAAGGCAAAAGTTAAAGGATAACTTAATATATAATATGCAGAGTGTTCCAACTAAAACGGGACCACCAAACTTGCATCTTCTTCGGTTCAGGTAATATAAAAAATATTTCGTATGTAATTTGAATGGTCCTTATGAAAAATGGTATTGCCATTGGTGCACCATTCAAATTATATATGAGATATTTTTTTTGTTGAAAACGTGTTTACTGCATACACCACATCAGTGCCGACTTATCGTTTTCGGTGGCCCTGAGGCGAGCTCCATACGTGGCCCCTTAAATTAGTCTAAATGAAATAAAATAAAAATTACCGGGCTGACACGCGAAATGAACAAGCATTAAAACAATTAAATAAATGCAATTAAATGTGAACTTTATTCCACGAAAAAAGGCCCTCACTTTAAAATCTAAATTTTGGTGTATTCGTTATTTTCTTTCCGCCACAATTGGATGGTTCGTTTCAAATTGTTTTCTAGCTTTCAAAACCCAATTTCTTTTTAACTTTTCAATTTTTCGAGGCCCCCTGAGCTCCGGGGCCCTGAGGCGGCTGCTTCTTTCGCCTCCAGGTGATACACATATCAATTTCATTAAATAATTTATGAAGAAAAATTACTTCGCTCCGATATAAATTAATTGCGACTTATTTGGGAACAATTAGTAAGGAGGGCTATTGAAGAAATTATACGCTGTTCATGGCGCAAAAAGTTACTTCGGTTTAAACATTTTTCACGTATGCATAACAATATCAGATTCAACCGAGCACCACCAGCAATAATATTTCGATTCATGTATTCAAAGATGTTCCCATTAACAGTTCGATTCTCGCAAAGAATTGTGCAACAAAAAAGTGTTTCTACACTGCGATGAATTCGAAGAAGATGGCCAACAACGCCAGAGTAAAATACCAATGATACGTACACGTGCGATCGCTTTCGATCGATCAAAGCCTGCGTTTCCCATCGGAAATCCGTTCATCAGCTTCTGTTGTTTTTTATTTCACCAAAAACTTATTTCGTTTAAGAACTAAAAAATTCATTTTAACCGCTCAGTTACGCTTCACCAATTCGAGGCTATATAGCATCGCGATCATCTTCATCCTCTTCGTCGCGCAAGCACCGTCTGCATCTTGATGAACATGGTAAAAGTGTTTGTGCCGAGGCACACTTAGCTTCCAAAGGATGCGGATTTTCATTAGTCCTGTCCTCTGACACTTAATTGCTTTTTAGCTGAGGAAGCAGCGGTTGAACGTCGTCCATCTCTCTTCGATTCTCCGCTGCTATTTCCGCGAGGGAACGGGACAAGGAAGTTGTTAGGTAAAAGTTTCAGAAGGTCACGAACAGATTGACATTTACTCGACAGCTCCCCGACGATCCAATTACTGCTATACAGAAGAAAACAGGCTAAGGCCGCGCTGCCAAAAGCCACTAGTCTCACCAAGTTATACCCTCGCTTACATTTAGTTGGAGCACCCTCAACTGAAGCGGTTCGAAACGAGAAATCCTAAGGACCGCCAGTCCATTTGTTTTACGAGTTATCGACCTATTGATTAGCACCGCCGCTTCTTTCTCCTTTGCAAGAATTAATTTTCATTATTCTCGCTTTTGCTCATGCTCATAGGCTCCCTCTTTCTTCTATTAAAATGCTCTTTTCTTCTTTTTTTTTTTATACACAGTAGTTGAAGAATTACCAGAGAGGTAAGAATACGAGTTAAGACGAATGTAATGGGTGATGGAAAATTTTGTGGGGCAATGGTATTAACAACTTTTTTAACAATATATTCTTGCAGATTCAGCTTGAGACCCTGTGATTATTTGTATATGTCGCGGAACAAGTGTAAAATCAGATTTTTTCTAAAAAGCTTATTAATATATAATATATAATACTTTAATAGTTTTTTATGTCAAATGTTCCCATTACATGCAGGTTGGAGATTTCTAGCCGTATTACGACAAGACTATGGTTCCCCAGCCCAATTGAGTTCAAATTTTTATAAAAACCCCAGCCTTACGATAGGTGTTTTTATAAAAAAAAATCTAGCATGCCGTGTCTCGGCTTCGCCCGATTTATTAGCGTGACTGCTTCATGTTTATCTCTACATAGTATAAAATAAAGTCCCCGCGGTAGGCGTCTGTATGTTTGATCCCGCTAACCTCGAGAACCACTGGACCGACTGCGATGCAGCCCCCACCACCCCATAGCGCTGTTCTGTGAGCGCTGCGATTCACGCAAATCTTGTTTCACTAAAATCGTCAATGCTCAGCTTCTTTTTGTCGTGGACAAAAACTATTGAAAAATGGTTGTACTAATTCAGAAACTTTCGCGGGCGTGCGCACAACAACTCATCAAAGTTTCATCGCAATCGGATGAATGGTATAGGTAAGAACGCATACGGGACAAACAAACATACATTCATTTTTATATATATATATAGATTAACAGAACACTTTCTGTAGATTCTGTTTCGACTCCCGTTTATTAACCAAGAAAATGTTCGTTCATCTATTACAGTTTTGTATTCGAGGACGTTTAGTAATTTTCCAAAGCTGACCGTCTGTTAGTACTAGGAGTGGAACGTGACTTCGTTAGTATCTGCAGCGATCCTTGTCCATGCTTTTGTTTATTCAAAAGCTTATCCGACCTGGTACTCTATCAAAGATAATACCCTGTCCTCTGTCATACACACGTGTTAAACACGCTTAACCATCATCCTCTGTGTTATACGTCGTGTCATAGAGAAAGCTCTTTAAAACATCACATGCATCGAAACTAGAGACTTCATTAACGATTTTCGAAAACCAAATTTCATTTTAATCGAGCTTCTTTTCCACCTACTATTCTGTTTTATATTATAGAGGGGAACCACTTTAACGCAAAACGTCCATATAGGTACTCGGGATCTTACGAACGACTGTCGATGAAAATGTTCATCTCACGAAGAGGAGTATTTTCCATTTTTAGTTTTTTATATTTATATCACATAAAGTACCTATTTTTGTATTACATATCACGAGGAAACCGTTTCAACGCGTTGAGTGGTGTGACATTGGAATTTAAAGTTTTCGAAAGGATTTTAGAAGCTGCTCAGAAAGTTGGATTGCAATATTCGATTATAGGAAAATTGAAGTTGTATTAAATTCTTCGAATCAGGGGACATATCTATTCTTTCGATAAAAAGTTTATTTCCTATTAAATATCACGATTTAGCATTACTTGCATCACATACAAAGAACTCTACTAATGACTATCTATGAAAATATTAATCACTCGAAGATGAGTTTCATTTTAATAAAAAATCATTTCCTTCGTAGCAAACGCGTCACATTTGTATACTGTAAAAGCTGTCGCTTTAAAACACTACACAGGCATCTATACCACAGACTCTACTAACAACTATTTATGAAAATATCGATGTCTCCAAGACGAGTTTCATTTTAATCAAAAACCATTCCATCTCCATTCCCTTCATTCGTAGGAAGCACTATAAATTTTTACATCTCAGAAGATACTATCCATTGTACTCTGATTTACAGTTTGTTCCATAACGAACAAACTTTGACAAATCTCCGAAGTTTTCAGGACACAAAATTTTAGAAGGATCTGAAATTTTGATGAAACAGTCTCGCCGCGTCGCGAGAACTTTCGAATCGTCATGAATATACAATGCGATATCCTCTTATTAGACTTTCAGTTTCGCTCCGTCACGTTCCAAAACTCCTGCAAATTAATCATCAGAACGTTCCCGTTTCTCGACTCGAAGCGCGTTGCCTGCTCGAGCATTTTCGATCGAACACTCAGAGTTCATTAAACTATTGCGGCTATGATACCAGCGAACAAGCAGCCATAAGATTACAGCGGGGGAATTCTTGCGATCAGCATTTCGACAAGGTGCCAATACCTCTACCTTTAGCGGGGAACGTAGCGTCGGATAAGCGATGCTGACACGCGCTTAGCGGAAATCGAACGCGCGTTTGCGTAAAAGCTTCCGTTTACTTTACAAGATCGCGGAACATGCGTTTATTGGGGCAAGCTGATACATCACTTACGATACACGGGCCATTCTGCATATTTGAACTGATGGTGCCAATGGAAAGCTGGCGGTTCTACGCTAGCACAAAATCTGGTCAAAACTTGGTAGAACGTGGTAGCAAATATAATAAAACTGTGAGTGAAATGAATCCATGTACAAATGTGAATCTAAATTGTAGAACTTTCTTGTGGAATGAGCCATTGTTTTTAAGAAAATTAGTGTTGAGGATGGAACACTGATTTTGGGTCAAGTGCACGAGTACTAAACAGATTTGAAAGATCGATTTTCTTAAAAATGAATTTGGCTCTATTCCACAATTTCGACTTATTCCTGCCCAAGGATTCGCTTCGTCAGCAGTTGTGCCATATTCGGCTAAGTAATTTCTTAGTCGGTCCAACAAAATTTCAAAATCAAAATTAAACTCGGAAACTAAGCCCGGGAGGGAAAAATTGTATTCGATATTTTTGATTTATATTTGCATAAAAAAATCATCTCTTGCCCCCTTGAACCACCCCCTTTCGGCCCCACCATGTGTATCTAACGTTCTTCCATAAATTGTGTTAATGTCTCAAATAACAGAGGTTTGGGAGGGAAACATGGGCACATGAGGAATTTGTGAAAGCGTCCATTTTGTTAAAGTTTTGCGTATGTAGGTATACACACACACACGCGCGCACGCACGCACGCACGCACGCACACGTGTTTACATTGTAATGCCAATCCCAAAGCAGCTCTGTCACTTTGTTGGCAATGTTTCAAGAAATTCCGTACGATTCGTGCTGATACTGGTTTAATCTATCAAGGCCACGAGAACGAACCAGGAAATTTATTCTCCCGTGAAGTTGGATAGTAAAAAGGAACTCGAGTAAGACACACCACGATATTGCCATTTCCTCAGCGATGCTGGAACGAAATGAGGCGGAGATATTATCAATCATTATACTTAAGAAACTCGCGTTCTCTGCATTCGCCTTTATCGAAATTTCAATCATGAGAATCCACCACTGCCCGAGCAACGCATGCCTCCCAGAAGAATTTGTTTCTGAACGGCGCTCTCGGAACTTCGTTTTTAATGAAACAAACTTGGAAACTGGATGATTGTAAATGCCAATCTCATCATAGAAAGGGTGTACTGAAAATACGTGTGTTGGTCCTTTTTGGGGAAAGCAATTTCGAGTTACTGGCATTGACAATTTTATATGAAAGAAAAGATAGCACGGTGCAAAAATAAGGAGATTAGAAGAGAAACCTTTTTGGTAGTGGACTGTTGCAATAATAATTATTTTTGCAAACTCGAGTAAATACATATGCATCGCAGTTCTAAGTTTGTATATTTTACAAAACTGGTTAAGCATATTGAGAACATATATTTCTTCTGAGAACTATAAATTCTCCAATTGTGCTGTTATAAAAATTCCAGAGAATCGTTTATCTTGATAAAGTAATCCTGCATACGAGGAGATTTCAATGCTTTGCAGTTAACTTTGGCAAAAAGTAATATAAAAAATTAACAACGAAGTAGACAATGTAGATATTTTAAAGTTATCGACGAAGCATAAAGTAACTTTACATGATTTTCTGGCTTAACACATATATATATATATATATATTCTAAACAACTTCCAGCCTGTATTATTAAACTTTTAACAGAAGGTATGATCAAGTTACTAAAAGCAAGTAGTTTTCAGAAATCGTTGTATAAAAGTTGACCAGTATGTATAATGTAACTGTATCGTAGCTTCCTGTGTATACTTCTGTCCTGTGCTGAACAGTACACGTTAGAAAGAAACTTTATACTTACCAGAATTTGTTTCAGAATAAATTGAAAAACTTGGAAGGTGTCACCCAGGGGCCAGGAAACTTTACTTTCCCTTATTTTTAGAGTGGCTTTGTAAAAAATTAATAGAGAACAAACTCGGACAGCGGTTCGTGACTCCAAAATGAATTCGTTTGAAATTAATTTAGAGTACAGGGGAGAGTGGACAGTAAGAGTTTCATTTTTCTTTTAAAAACTGATTTGTTTATTAAAGTATCTATAATTCTTTGTGTTGTCTTCGTAGATAATTAACTCAATTTATTCAATTATTTATCAAGGATATCTGATTAGAGCGAATAGTACTTTGGTTCCAGTTTAACTTTTCCTTTAAGTGTCCGTAATTCCTCCATTCTCGTCTACTCAGCTGCACATAACTTAGACATAATTATAGAAAAAGAATTATTTCTAACCAACAAACCTTCGAATCAATGACATTCTGTATTTACTTTGTTTTTTGGTATAATAGGAATATGCGCAGTAAATTCACTTATTTTCTTATTTTTCAAGCAAGTTAATTATACTTTTTCACCACTCGTGACAAAAAAGGAAGTACAGAATTGGCAGTACAGAATTCCAATTCCAGTATCTCGTTGATTAAGGCAGAAGCTAAACGGGATTACTTGAAAAGTTTTTGTGGCATACATGATAGTACATTCCAGACTGCGGTCCTTTAACATTTCATTCGTTTGTTCTCTGTTATCAAGTTATCGATTACTGATACCGTGCATCAGCGACGTTCATAGTTAGTACTGTTCGTTCACCAGGCGACGCTTTTCAGCACAGGAATATTCACTGGCAACCAATAAGACAAGATTGCCTATGAATTAAGCAGAAGCCCTTTGTAAACGTGTTATCAAGGAAGATCGCGGAGCGTTTTCAGCAGGGACTTGAGCGCCACGAGAGGACTTTCTTGCTGGCAACGTTATGCTTGACCTAAATAGATCGCGTTACAGGCAATCAAAGTGGGAACGCATTTGAGCAGGGAACATTTTTAACGATCGATTGTATCTTCTTGCGTCGAATCTTGTGGTAGAGATGCAGATTACAGAATATGTATTCGATAATTGACTAATTTGGGATCTAAATAAAAATTTTATACATACAAATTAGATAGGTATTATTTTCAGACCATTACACTCAACCAGTGAAAGATGAATTGTTTTACGAAAATTCGATGATTAATACGCAAGATCATTTGTATAAGTCAGTTTCTGATTCGTGGAAGTGCACAGTACTCGACTACTCGTTAATTAATTATTTAATTTTTAGATTTTTTCATGGAGTGTATTTATTCGTGGTATATTCTTTTATTAAATTTTATTAGATTTACGGAAGTATTGCGGAAATTATTAGTAATATATTTTGAAGCCGAAAGGCCAAGAACAATGCTAATTGCTAGTACTACTCGTATTAGTAATATCAAAAATGTATGAAATGAAAAGGTTTCGAAGAAGACGTTGCATACATACTATGTGTGTATGATTTCTTTACAGTTATATTTATATTATACAGTATAGAAAGATATCGTTAGTTTTTTTTAACGACACTACCTTACTTCTTATTTACGTGGCAGTCAAGTACTTTAAAACCTCTCGCAAATTTTTCTAAAAAATAATTTCCTAGTACTTCTCTTTAAATATTATGAAATATCCCAGAGGTGAATTTGAATACAGCAACCCTAAACTAAACACTAAAAATAGTGTTTTGTTACCACGTAAGATGTTAACTACAACACATCACTTTCATGAAAATATTATGCATAATTAGGAACAGCAGTATCATGTTTTTTACTCAATAATCATTGGGAATTCATTACGACTCCTATTATTAACATGCAAAAACAATACAAGAAATCGATAACAATTTCTAGCATTTGGAATCATTTTCAACTTATCGTCATTTTTGATTCTCAAATTGCTCGATAATTGTAGTTAGATCGTATATGTATGTTAGATTCTATTTCCTCGACGGAGGATGTTCAACCTCTCCCTCTTTTTCTGTTGCAGAAGATTCCCATGGGACATGTACCGATGGTCGAATCAATAATATGACGAGGTACTTTTCCATCCATGAAAAACAAACCAGGGAAGGACTCGAGAACGCGAACGAACTTTTTCGTTTCTACGGTATCCTTTTTCGACGCTCAAACTGTTTCCAAGCGCCCTTTGCCTAACAAGCTCGAGTTACACGGATCACTGAGACCATACGATATTTGACACTTGAAAACTCTGAATACTGTACCAGTAGGTGCTCTTGTGTAACGAGTATAATCTGATTGTGAGGCAAAAGGCAGGTCAAATTTCAAAACTCTATTTCTCTTCGAGAGACCATTTGTTACTGCAACTCTGTACAGATGGCAGCCACGCTACATAGATGGAAATTGTTATTGCAGCTGGTGGCACGAATTTTTTGATGGCTCATAAATGTACGTGATTTAAATTTGCTGCGATTTTATAAAATATTTCAGTGGTCATTGTTGTTGTTTTTTTTTTTTTTTTTTATGAGCTGGAGTAGGTATTGCATTTTTGTATAAAATAGAAGGTTGTTAATGAGAGAATCTTTGTTGAAAGGCAGAATAAATGGTTTTGAAGTCCAGTGAGTTCTAATTAGGATTTTGACAGATATGTACAAAATTTTAATCTGAAAAATAAAAAGGTCACATTCATGTTATATGTATAGTTCAGTTTATTATTTTGACACTGATTGAATATTTCTATATATCATTAGTTTTTTACATTATTCTCAGATTTAGATTACCGTTTAAAGTTAAAATTTTTGTCATTAATATTTTAACGTTGTGGATAGAAGTAAACTTGAATCGCCAAAATGGAAAAGAAAACTTATTAAAAAGAATAAAATTATATTCCAGGTAAGCGATAGATTGCCCTTTAAAGTGAGCTTTTCAATTTTAATAATTTCGTGAAATTAATAATTTTGTGACCCCTTTTACACTAAACGTTTAAATAGAAGTAAACTACATCGATCCCCAACAGTAGGAAAAATTCCAAAAGAAAAAATTAGAATTTGATTGCAGGAATACATTACTCTGTAAAATAAGAGTGTTGTAAATCACCATTTCATACTTACTTGAAGTTATATTTAAAGGACACAGTTTCAGAAAAACACATTTAAACTTTTGTGCTACTTTCAACGTAGGTACATACCAATGTATGTACGGCACTTGCTCTTAGTTTGCTAGTCTTGTATTCCTTCCACCTTCCCTCTCTCTCCCCAACTTTTTTACCATTCGTGATGGTATTTATTATAGCCATAACACTATTGTAAATATTATGACACTTCTGAGAATCCACGAACCCTGCGCCTTTCAATTCCCATCCCCCGATGCTTCGAGCCTCTGGACCTTCATTATTCGGTTGAATTGTGTCATAAAATTTACAAAAAACACGCTTCTAAAATATTAAACTTTAAAGAAAAGTATCAATCTCTTATTCGTTCAAATGGGGATGCAGTGAGGTATCCTATAACGAACTTATTCGTTTTAGAAAATCTTAATCTTAATATATAAAGCAGAAAGCTTCTACAGGGTCATCGTTTAATCCTGCAACCCGCGCGCGCGCGAACTTGTAAAATGGCAACACCGCCTCACGGACGCATTCCACTACAACCATGCACCGTCCCCGCGTTCGGAGAGCTGCAAGCGACCGCTGGACAGCAGTGATGCCCGAGCTTCGAGAATTTTGGGCTGGTCCCTGTCAAATTAACGTTGCAAAGAACTGTTCAGAATTTCCCGGCCCCGGTTGAAAATTTTGGGGTCTTTTTGGTATAACTTTTGAACTGTAAGACATATCGGAATGCAATTTGCGCCAAAAAAATGAGGAAAAATTAATCCCTCTTAATGATGGATAATTTAACATATTTTACGTTTACTTAATTTTTCTTTTATCAATTTTTTAACCATAATTGTTTAAAAAGCTGTTGGAAACTGTTTATTTGATAATGTATTTAACGCTGTTTTTAAAATTCGTGGTGTTGATAAACAATAGGCTAGTTGATTCTGTATCATTACATTTATAAATTGAGAAATTAAATTTTTATTCAATTATGTGTTAGTTCTGCAGACCTCAGAATCTATTGTTCTGGTTTTCTTTTTTATGATTTTATCCTTAATGCGGTGCATACCTAGATCAGACGTAAGGGGTAACTAATGCGACGTGTCTTTGATTGTAGCGGTGTCTGAATTTTTTTTCTAGAATTTTTGTGTTAGAATGTTTTAGCTACTCAACGCCACGCCTATACCGGCTTCCGTTAATGTCATTTTTTGGAACGATGTGCCGTTACTGCGGTTTTTATAAGCAGGTGGCAAAAATCTCTCCGTACAACGAACCGTCAACCCTGTCGTGGCTAAAATTTTTGAAATTGAGACGGGTACGAGATCTGTTGACATTATTTTCAAACCTCATTACAGTGATCTGTGGTGCGAGTGGTAGACCGATCATAAAAGCGGAGCGCGCGGCTCGTTTACCTGGGTCGGGAAATTCCCAATACATACCTCTTTGCGACGCTAAAATTTTCGAAGCTCGGGCATCACTCTTGTCCAACGGTCGCAGGCAGCTCTGCGCTGGGCCGGTGCATGGTTGTAGTGGAATGCGTCCGTGAGGCGGTGTTGCCATTTTCGTCTGTTCGCGCGCGCGCGGGTTCCAGGATTAAACGATGACCCTGTATATGTTTGTCTGTCACCTAAAAACTTTCGAACAGTAAACTCTGGGGGCAGGAAATGTCCCAGCTCATTATGCCTAGCTAATCTTAGATGAATGTGACTATTTTCACAAACAAAATAAATAACAATTTTTTTTGTAAAATCAGAATCTAAATTTCGTGCGAAGCAGAGTAGTAAAGCTAAGTAGTATATGTATACGTATTTAAGGGTAGTACATTAATTTGTACATTCTCAATACGAAATGTGTAAAATAAGAGCATACAAAAGTATACGTATTATAAATTTAATTTCTTATATTTAAATTTCAT
Organism: Andrena chrysosceles; assembly: GCA_963855975.1. Taxonomy (NCBI): domain Eukaryota; kingdom Metazoa; phylum Arthropoda; class Insecta; order Hymenoptera; family Andrenidae; genus Andrena; species Andrena chrysosceles. Next base: position 45,277,692 of record OY979769.1, on the reverse strand, counting down.
ACATTGCACACATGTGTACGACTGATTGAATTTCTCCGCGTTCGTGTAACATATTCGTTCGTTGTTAGCGTATTGACTTAATTAATGAGGAAAACTGTTGGTTGTAGCATTTGTTCGTTATAAGGTTGCTCGTTATAGGATACCCCACTGTACCCCTTTAAGTACACTCCCCTGAACAAACGCTTCACCCTCGAGCAATAACATTCGACCAACATTTATAACACTCGATCGCCCTTAAAGTATTCGAATAGTCTCAGCCCTGACTCAACATCCGTCACACTAAATTATAATTTACCGGGCATTCTGCAACAGACGAAGGCGAAACTGCAACGTGCTCGTTGGGGCAACCGCGAATTCGAAGCAACGCTATAATATACATACACACATATACGATATATAAGTTCCATCCGCGAATTCTCGTTCCAAGGTGGTTCCTAGGGGACGGCCATCCCTCTCCCACCGCCCTCCCCCCAATAATAATCACCGAGGAGCTCCAGTTTCGTTGCCTGAGGCGCATGCCCGTCACAACTCTTCCATGGTGTTCTCGTAATTGGAAGTTCGGGTGGGAGATCTCTCCTTGACGGACGAACTGATCCAGGTGGATTTCCCAGGAACGGATGACGCAATTTCCAACTGAATCTCATTTAACGGAAAGAGTGCCGGCTGGGGCGGGAGGGGGAGGCGAAATGACGGAGGGAGTAGGAAAGTCCTGGATGAACGCTGTCGTTTTGAGAGTAACGAATCGTGCGCCCGTGGAAGCCAAGAACTGGTTCCTTAATTTCGAGTAGTTATGAAACTCTAACGACCTGACTCGCGTCTACATTGTTGGATGGGATTGCGCGTCTCGATGGGGGGGGGGGGGGGGGGCTCTTCGTAAGAGGGCCATCCAGCACGAAAGCCCGATTCCTCGAGCAAAATGCTGTCGATAAGATTCGTGGGCCCCACCGCGGATGTCGGCTCCTCGAGGACGATGGTACCCATATTCGCGGATGGAACAAGTGGAATGCGGGTATTACAAGGATGTCACGGGAAACGAATCTGGGGGTGGCTTCTTGGATGTGTTTCTTGTGGGTGGGTGTAACTATGCCGTGGCGGGATGAGGAAGTATGCTCGAACGTAGAGTAGGTGCTATGGATTTGGTCAATAGCAGAGACCAGTGGAGTCAGTGATCATGGGGTGGGCCAAAATTTGTGGTGTAACTGGAAAGGGGGTTTTACATGTTGAAATAAGTCGAAATTATGCAGCAAAGTTTTCACTTATGAGCCTTCGACTTTGAGAGAAATGCAACCGAAAATTACACGAGTGTGCGTGTGCCTGGTTAAAAATTGATAGAATAGAGTAGAGAGTATGGTACAACTACGGATGAAGTGAATTTATGGGCAAAAATGAATTGAAATTGTAGATTGACTTTTTATCGAATAAGATTTCGTTTTTAAGAAAATCGAATTTAAATGTCTCGCGTGTTTCCCTCAAAATGGGTTCCATATTTAATGCCGATTCTAATGGCGACAAAGCCTCGTTCGAGAAAAAATTATTTTATAATCTTGACTTATATTTGCACAAGGAATCATTGTACCTGCCATATTTTCACTGTTGCATTCTGCAAATTTTTGATTGGGTGCACAGATATGCTTGAGTAATTTTCTAAGTTGGCTTTAATAAACTGTTTATTCCATAATTTCTGTGGCCGTCTTAACACGTCTGTAGACATCTGTACCCTGAAATTAAGTAACAAAATTGCAAGAGAGGTAAAATTTGAATTTTCATTAAATTACTCGATCTATTATATAAAGTTTCTATACATAAGTGCCTCGCACAAAGAAAGTAGCAAGATTAATGGACCAGGTATCTATAAAAAGAAACTCCCTTGCAGGCGAATGAAAAATACACTTGCAATCAAATATCAACGGTTAAATCAAAGCAGTTGGCACACAAAGAGGGAATTTAAATTTCCTAGATACACATAGATACCCTATTATTCTTCTGATTTCCCTCTAAAAGTTGTGATACATGGAAAATTCGACCACACGATTTGCTCTGGTACATTTAAAAAATTGTATCACCAGAGAGTGCTGCACGTTTAAAAGGGCACCAACTTTAAGATGCTTGAATAAATCATCGAAGTCTCAAAGGAACTCCTGAGTAAGACGGACGAAAAAGGGTCGAAGCGAAATGGGGAAAAGGACAGAGCGGGGAAACGAAGGGTGGCGAAAACATACAAAAACGGACCAAGAGAACTGACAAAGAGAAACTGATAGCCGAAGAAAGGGGAAATTGCTGTCAGAAATGAGGAAAAAAGAATGTCGATGGCTATCGAGCCACTTTGCCATGACAAACCCAGCTGAGTGACTATCCTCTTTGCACTCCGATGAAAATGTCACAGAAATCTTGGACGATTGATGTGTAACAGGGTAGTTATTAAAGAATATTCAATCCCGACCATACTACATGCTTGACTTTTTTTCGAAAATACATTTACTCACAAAGGTATTCGGACACCCCAAATGTGTAATATATTTTACTTATTCATATAATGTTGAATTCAGAATTATCCCTTCTAATTTACATTAGTATAAACCTTGATTAATATAATTTTAGTTAGTACCAAAAAACGACCAAAGAAATTTTGCTATAAAGGTAGAACACGAGGAGCCCGAATTTAACAGAAGATTAGTTGAACCAATGCATAATAGATTAAAGCTTATAACAAAATCGCAGGAATATTAGAAGAATAGTAGCTTATTGTAATTACTGTACAGGGAGGGACATAAGTGACTTTGCTATTTCAAAATTGCATAACTATTATTCTGCTATATGTTTCCAAATATTTGTTTCAGAGTTTGAAAATTCGTTTCGTGGAAATTTATTATTGTAAGTCCGGGAGAGTTCGACCACTTTTTGGAAAAGAAATTGTAGCATCGTTGTTTTTCACATTTTTGTCGTTTCATGCACATTAAAGCAAAACCCAAGCAATTTAGGGCATATATAAATTATAGTGTGCGATAATTTAAAATATTTATTTTCATTTTCAATGAAAAACACATTGGCACTGCAACTGGTCGGTCTCACCCGCGTGTCGGGGTTAGACCGTCCACCCACTACGAGTAATCAAGGTAGTGATCGACCACCTTATCAGTGCTGAATTTAGCCCATTGGCTGACAAGGCTGAAGCCTAGGGCCCCGTTTAGCTGGGAACCCCTCATTCTAAATATTTTCTTCGAAAAATTAGCATTTTTTTATATTATCTTTATTAACTTGTATCTTTAATGTTTATTTAGGTTAATGTTATGTTTAGTTTTGATATTCAATGTTAATTTTGAAATTAAATTCTTATTTAGATTATAAGAGTATTATGATGAAAAAAAATAAAATCAGCGTCATTTTATTTTTTACATTTAACCGTGGGCCCACCAAATATTCAGCCTGGGGCTCCCTGAAAGGTAAATCCGGCTCTGCACCTTATCAAAAATAATTATAAACGAATACATACGTATTGTTGGTGTTACACTGTAGTTATATGCATATTATATCCCCAATATCGGAAGAGCGTAAATAAACTTACCTGTTTTTCAAATATCGCCCCCACTGTAAGTTGGCCTAAAAACTTTCAGCCTCGCATAAAGTCTCAACTGTATCTTATAATTCAAATATGGATTTGTGACAATGGTCAATGTGAAATAAACAACAAGCGGCTTCGTTTCTTTTGTGTAAATGACACACAGTGTCCAATCTTGCGTCAGTTTTAAAATATCAGCACTGGCCGGACTCTCCCGGTGGTCGAACTCTCCCGGACCTAACCTATGGAAAAATTCACGATCGAGCAACTTACAAAAATAATTGAATTTTATTTCTAAAATCACAGCTCCAGTGTTAACGTTTCCAGCAACACGGGTCTTGCAAGGACCTGCCATTTTGGAGGATGAATATGCCATTGCGGTTACGGCGACTGACGACCGATATCGAGAAAAGCTTGAAAAATTTCGAGGGAGATGTCCGGTAGGGCCGGTGTGGATGAGATTAATTTTTAGAATTTTTTAATCGAATCCGACATATCGGTTGCGTGATAAACAATCAGGAGCAGTATGCACCCTCTATTTTTCCCTGTAACCGCTCAACGAGCTGAATCGGTCGAAACGTTTGCAGCAAATTGTGAACGAGAAAGCATCATGGCTCCCTCCTGTTCAGAATTCCGGAATTCCGAATTCCTTCCTTCCCGGAGAGCCTGATCAAAATTTCAGGAGAATTCGCTGGCTCCACATTACCCCCCCCCCCAACCACCCACCCCCCCCCCCCCCCACTGTTCGAGAGCAGCCGGGTTACAGCCTTTTTTTCTGAAATATATATCGAATCAATATTTTCATCCGTTTTGCGAGGAAAGCGAGGTCAATCGGGTCAGAAATAGTCCTTGTGAATGGCAGACCGACATTCGTTTTACTTGATCCTCGAGTAACGACACCGAGTGACCCTTAAGTTCCTTCTACTTCTCTATTTTGCTCGTGCTTTTTTCGATTTTTCCTGATTCTTTATGAGACAAGCGAGCTGTGCGCTTCCTGCCAGTTGAAAGGGAATCTTTTTCGCAGCGCAAGTTCTGAAATGAGGTGTGTCTTTTAGGATTGTGTTGTTTGGGAAGCGAAGGCTTTTTAGATTTTCTTTTGAAATAATTTGAATAAGCCTGCGTACGTGTTGTTTACTTTTAATACAACTGATTGTACATTTTACATAATCATTTTGGGCGTCGTTCAGGAGGGGTAGGAAATCGAGGAATTTGTTGGCAGAAGTGGGCAAAATTGTATTGGAGATGGAAATAAAAATAACAGTTTGAAAATACTGTATAATATGTAAGTTTAAAAATATGAGTTTGGAATGAATAATGGCAGAATCTGATGAAACAGTGGTTTGCCACTACTGGTGTATAGAACTCTGAATCGAAGAATGTAGTTGTTACTTTAATTAAGACTAAAGCAAGATTTCATGATCTATTTCCCCTAAATATAATAACGCAAGCGCAACATGCGTTTTGCTCGATTCTTAAGCTGGTAACGTAGGTGCAAGACCATCAAAATTTGAATTCTTCGCGAGATCTTCCACATTTTATGATAGAAATCTACTTTATTATGAGCATTCAAATCTCCCGCCATTAAGTTCTACACATTTTCTTTACGTTTCTCGTGACCTGTCGAGCTGGCACCCATTGACGGGTGATCTATAAAAAAAAGGAACCTGTTGGCACTCGTAATATCCAATCTTGATCAGTCTAACTGGAATTCCTAAACCCTTCTTTGTATTTTTTTACAACATAACCCTCGCTGTTTTATGGCAAGATGTTAAACAGCTATAATGTTTAATTATAATGTTCGAATATCGACCAGGTCAACAATGCCACGAAAGACGTAACTAAACCCGTAAAAAGTACTGTGGTTGCCCTGCAATGTAGGAACATTCGAATTCACCGTAAAAAAAGTCGACTTCCAACGTAACACACCAAGCATCTCACAAATTATGCACTTCTGAGCCTTTAACACCCCTACACGTAAAATAATGTAAAAAACTATACCAAGACATAAAAGCTGTTTTTCCATTAGAACAACAGTGCAACTGCATATTGCACTTCGCAAGGGAAGGCAATGGTAAAATGGTCCTCATTTTACCATTCTGTTTCTCCCTCCGCCATATTTCTCTATATGTAGAACACCGTAATCTCTTTGAATTCCTCCATTCACTTTGTACAATATTATACATATATACTATGTACAGTATCTGACAAGACAATTATTGCAAATAAATTACACGAAAAGCTACCAGATGCTCCTATAGTATTGTAGTAGGCATTCCTCTAGTTCAGTGCTTCTGAACCTTCGATGTTTCACGTAACCCCTGAAAATGTGTATATAACTGATGTACCCCTTGTACAGGGTCATCGTTTAATCCTGCAACCCGCGCGCGCGCGCGAACTTGTAAAATGGCAACACCGCCTCACGGACGCATTCCACTACAACCATGCACCGTCCCCGCGTTCGGAGAGCTGCAAGCGACCGCTGGACAGCAGTGATGCCCGAGCTTCGAGAATTTTGGGCTGGTCCCTGTCAAATTAACGTTGCAAAGAACTATTCAGAATTTCCCGGGCCCGGTTGAAAATTTTGGGGTCTTTTTCGTATAACTTTTGAACTGTAAGATATATCGGAATGCAATTTGCGCCAAAAAAATGAGGAAAAATTAATCCCTCTTAATGATGGATAATTTAACATATTTTACGTTTACTTAATTTTTCTTTTATCAATTTTTTAACCATAATTGTTTAAAAAGCTGTTGGAAACTGTTTATTTGATAATGTATTTAACGCTGTTTTTAAAATTCGTGAGGTTGATAAACAATAGGCTAGTTGATTCTGTATCATGACATTTATAAATTGAGAAATTAAATTTTTATTCAATTATGTGTTAGTTCTGCAGACCTCAGAATCTATTGTTCTGGTTTTCTTTTTTATGATTTTATCCTTAATGCGGTGCATACCTAGATCAGACGTAAGGGGTAACTAATGCGACGTGTCTTTGATTGTAGCGGTGTTTGAATTTTTTTTCTAGAATTTTTGTGTTAGAATGTTTTAGCTACTCAACGCCACGCCTATACCGGCTTCCGTTAATGTCATTTTTTGGAACGATGTGCCGTTACTGTGGTTTTTACAAGCAGGTGGCGAAAAATCTCTCCGTACAAGGAACCGTCAATCCTGTCGTGGCTAAAATTGTTGAAATTGAGACGGGTACGAGATCTGTTGACATTATTTTCAAACCTCATTACAGTGATCTGGGGTGCGAGTGGTAGACCGATCATAAAAGCGGAGCGCGCGGCTCGATTACATGGGTCGGGAAATTCCCAATACCTAGCTCTTTGCGACGCTAAAATTTTCGAAGCTCGGGCATCACTCTTGTCCAACGGTCGCAGGCAGCTCTGCACTGGGCCGGTGCATGGTTGTAGTGGAATGCGTCCGTGAGGCGGTGTTGCCATTTTCGTCTGTTCGCGCGCGCGCGGGTTGCAGGATTAAACGATGACCCTGTATAGATACCCACTAGATAAAATATCGATATACCCAAAGAGTATATATAACCTTGTGTATCCAATGTAGTTGCTAATGTTCACAGAAGTAGATGCGACTCAAAACGCTCAATTAAAAAAAAAAAAAAAAAAAAAAACAAAGAGTGGCAATATCATATAGTTACCAGATCATGTGACTTCTGAGCTCTCACGGCGTATCCCCAAAAGTTTTATCGTGTGCTTCCAAGGGGTATACGTTCCCAAGGGCGTCCGTAAACTTTTTTTGAGGAGCAACTTTGGGGTGACGGTAAAAAAATATAGTAATGCAAACGAGTGCTATGCCTTTTGCTTTCTTGAATGCATGTTGTAGTGTCAATTTAATTAAAAATTTAAAACCGAAATTTAAAAATATAAATTTTTTAGTATAAACTTAATAAAGATTAGTTCTAAAAATAAGCGATTATTTCTGCTCCTCGGCGAACCCCCCCCCCCCCCTCCTCCCCTCAACCATCCGGACGCCGATGCACGTTCCCCACGTTGAGAATCACTGCTCTAGTTTAACGAAGGTAGAGTGAACTCTTCAACAGCTTTTAATACACTGCATTATTAAAAGTGATACACGGTGATTACACCAGGTTATTACCCACCCGACTTTTCCAATTCAACATCGAAAGTCAAATGACCGAAAAGGAGAACTCGGTAAGGTCGATCCGTGAAGAATCTGTCGAAAATACACCATCGAGAAGATGTATTTCCGTCCTCTCATCGACTAACACGTTCGTGTGGGGAGGAAATCCTTTGTTCTCAATCGGTCCAGTCCATTCCGCAAGTGTGTCTCTCCGTTCTTTTCTTATCCATTCTTAGAAGGCACATTTTTATCGGCCTTCACGGATGTCCTCGATATTCTCGGTTCAGGTGACAAAGCCGCCGCATAACCGGCGTAATACTTCGGTAGGGGTGGCTTGCCTTCCAGAAACCCATGGTTCGTTTGCTCCTTTCGAACTTTTACATCGATTTCCACGGAACGTGTGATGAACGTAGCTTACGCGAGCACTCGACGAAGAGGAGCAAACTGCGCCCCGAAACGGAGGCGAGAACTACATTCCTACACGCACAAAATCGCGAATCGATTTGAAAAAGAGCCAGGACAGGTGTTTTCAATAACTTAAGATGGTTTGGTCTTTTGTTATTAAGTTTACCTTTTCTCATTGATTCAGTAACTAATAGTTTATCGTGCCCAGGCTCGGGTCGAGCCTTTTACGCGCCCTAAGAGACCTTGCAAAATTGCGCCCTTTATTTATGATACATATATTTCAGCTTTTTGAATTTTTATTCATAGCTTAAAACATTTATAGCAGAGCGTTGGAGCGGAGCTCGGAGCTGGTGCCCGGAGCAGCTCCAAATTTTTTTTATTATTTGAAGTTTCTTTCATTTTATGAGAGCAGATGAATGAAATGGTTTTCATAACCACCAATTCTCAATTTTTCATCATTGAAACAATATTATATCGTAGGGCCGCGCATCTCGGTGTTAAAGAGGCATAGTACTTTCTTTGCCCGAAAATTAAGCATTCTTTATGAATATTTTTATTTATGAAAATGAAAAGCTAGAAACATGGGGTTTGTTGCAAATTAAAGAACACTGTTCGAAAGTATTAAAAGAATTTTTATCTAAATAAGAAGCAGCTGGAGCGGAGCAGGAGCGGAGTTGGAACCAGTATTTTGATGTTGGAGCGGCGCAGGAGCGAAGCAAATAAAAAATTAGTCTGCTCCAATCCCCTGATTTGTAGTACAACCTGTAATATTGCGTTTAAAGCTTTATTTTAGAAAATGCCAACAATCAAATTACCGTTTTGCGCCCCTTGTCAACTTTACGCCCCAGGCAGCTACCTAATTTTGCCTATAGCGACGAGTTAGGCCTGCTCGTGCCCTCGATCCGAAGCCTGTCTACCTTGGTTTCATGAAAATTTAATTAGATTGGCATCACCACCACCTATATTCACACACATCATCTATAACTCTGATTCTAATTCTAGTTAGTCGTAACTTTTACTTTCATTCACATTTAAGTCCAATTTAGGTTATAATTTATAAATAGTTGTAATTCAGGCATAGATTTAGTTAGTTTTAGTTTTTAGTAATGCGACGATGATAGGCAAAGCATGGTAGGATAACTTTGGAGCTGATTTTAAAGAAGTTCCCGAACTTTATTAAAAATGTAACATAAGGTTCTTATGATATGTATACACGTAAAAAAGAACAAAAATTTATTTCAGATTTTGTTAATAAAAAATAGCGGCACGTATTTTCCATCGTCGCTTTGATTTGACGATCGAACAGCGCCGTTGTACATGATTCACTTGTTTCTGGTGTGGATTTTGGCGATAATTTCTTTGGACAATAGTGGCTGGAGATTATCTTGCAACAATTGGAGATTAAGCCTAAAATCTTTCCAGCAGTTTCTACTAATTAATATCAGATATTTCCTAAATTAATTTATAAAGCATGCGAAACCAAAGACAAACCTTGAACAAAATAAACCTAAGCCCCGTGCGAAAGATCTTTAATCTGCACGGTTGACTCACTTCGGCGCAAGAGATCACCTCCTTACCAATTGCACCACTGTTTCAACCTCACCTTGTATAACACTTTGCTACACCTCGTGCTGCATGTTCATTAAAAAAAAAAGTAAGAGAAGAGAATGGAATTCGGTACGCAGGGTCGGTGGCTGGCGCAAGTATTATTGGAATTGTGTATGATTAATCGATTGGCAAGCTAGTCGCCGGCGAATCGGAGACAAGCTTGGCGGTCGCCCGTTAATTACTACCAACATGTTGATGGATCATCCGCTCGTAGATGGAGTTGGGTCGTCTTGCAGTTGCAGCGGCCTCGATTGTTTTCAAGGCATCGCCCGGCCACCGAACGATCGATAAATTTTCCGCGGTTCCCGTTGCGGCGAGCTCCTGAACCACGGGATCGGTGACGGGAATATCCTGATAATTACTTGGACTCATATACCCAGCTAAGAGAATCCCGCCTTTCGCATCAGCTACCGTGCTAATTGTAATTGCGTTACTAACAAGTCGGTCGATCGTGCAAGACAACGTTCAGGAATCTAGTTAGACGGTGCAGCCCCCCGTAACAGAGTCGTTGCATTGTTGTTGTTGCTGTCGCTATCATCCGTGCAGAGTGATCCTGTAGGATGTAACGACGTCGAATCGAGACAGTGGTGGATGTCTAGACTGTTCGATTTATAACGTTCGCCTGAATGATATACGGTTATGACGTGTTTTGTATTTTTTTTTCATTCAAGTTATTCATCGTCGAAGTTGGATGGGGTTGTAACAAAATTCGCTGCTACGTGCTTGACGTTCCGTACGGTTTTTTATATTCTTTCTGGCTTTTCGGGTCGTGTATTTGTGTACATTGGACATCAATCTAGTCTGTATCGAGAGTTTGAAAGAAACGAGTCACTTTGATTTGACGATCGAACAGCGCCGTTGTGCATGTTTCATTTGTTTTCAGAGTAGATTTTGGCGATAATTTCTTTGGATGATAGTGGCGGCGGATTGTAAATTATAAATTACTCAGTTGGTTAATAGTTTCGAATCGCTGCGCTTCGTTAAAATCGCGTGGCCATTATTCTCTTAACTCGGAGATAACATTTTCAACGATCGTTGCAGTGTTCCTGAATCCAATAAAAAATAACTCATCACGTGAAAAGGTGACTTAAATTTATTTCTTCAGCTGTATATTTATCATAATATTACAGAACGGGAACGACAGGCATTAGTAATAACTCTCTTGTATTTCTTCTAAAGTTAGAATAGTCTACAACGAAATGGAAACGAAAGTGGGTCAAAAAAGCCCCATAGTACGTAGTGGGGAAAATAAGACAACCCCTTCTGCCATTAACTCACAGAGTGGTGCCAAACTTTTGCCCATTAATGTATCTATCCTAGATGTTTAAATATTAAAATTCTAGAGTATTCAAATATGTCGTATTCCTGCTCAACGAAACGCGAATAATAAAATGCTCATCCGAAATGAATACAAAAACGCATTAAAATCTCTCAGCTTTTTTTCAAGATTGCTTCGAGAACTCGCGTCTTTAATTATATACGCAGTTCGCGAAAGAAACGTTGATCTATCTCCTGCACGAAAAAAACTCATCTGCATTAATTGCGTTCCACGCCAGGTTGAATTTAGCCGCGCCAAAAGAATGGGAATGACGATGTGTAATCTCGTGTCAGTGATTCAAATATAGGGTAAATGTTTTCTATTAGCATCTTTGTGTTCCACCATGATCTCCAGTTTCTCGTGGCCACGTCCACAGGGCACAGATCTTCCTTCATGAATAGTTAGTTTAAATTGATCCATATCAAAGGATCTCGTTAGAAGCATGTCAGCTGAATCTTCGCCTTTCCAACTAATTAGGAATTATTTGAACCGTTGGCCACCTCCATTTTCATTACAGGGGTCTCGTTATAAGGGTGCCCTTAGATATAGAGGGTGATTCGTGATTGCATGTTAATATTTTATAAGGTCAATCTAGAGCACAAAGTGAGAATGGAATGTTGTTATTCTAGGCCTCATTTCTTGAGGTTTAAGTCAATAGAAGGGTGAGCTACGTATGGCATTGGTCTAATCTAATCTCATGGTTGCAAACACTCAATTTTCATATTTCATTGTCGATGAGAAAAGAAAGCACTGTATGTACTATCATACTACGATTTAGATATTAGAATTTACTCGGAATACCTACGAGGTATTTACAAGTGAAATTTCAAGGAAGTACCTTTTAAGATTTTAAAGCAGTTTTTGGAAATAGAAATACAGAATATTACAATAGAGGAATAATATTGTGGGATTAATGAAGCATAACTATTGAGACCATTTCATTGTGTTTAGTAGCTATACAGAATGAGCCACGCCAAGTTTTACGTACTCTGAAAAATGATGACAAAGGTTGTGTAGACAAGTCTGCAGTATTTTAAGAACTCAGTATACTTACAGGTGGGAATAATTATTTATATGCGGAAATGGGAGTGGATACTCGCGTATGCAGCGTTGGCTACATAAACCGTTACGAGCTATTTTCTCGAAAGCTGCCGCGGATAACGACAGTCCTTTTCTTACATATTAAAGAGCAGTAGACCTTTTTATGAGTCTCGTGTATGGTGCTGCTGCTAGATCATCCCCAAAGGCTGAGTGGCCAGCCCTCTGCCTTTTTTAAATAGAACGCTATATGAATTTTTACACTTTTTGGATACCTCTCTTAAAGATAAGTAACTTTTATTTGCAACGTTCCTTCAGATTTCACAGAGTTATGGAGGTGTTATGAAAATGTAAAACTTTAAGGTGTGATGATGTACATTAGAACGAGTATGCTTACGGTTATAAATGATTCTGTTAAATATTTTACTTGCTCCAGAAGCGGAGTGATTCCTTGTTCCTCGCGTTCCATTTTCAAGAAATTGTAAAATTATTTTCATATGTCTCCTATTGGAGGATACTTATTCGTCAGATTTTCGTGTCATGTTATATATTTTCAATTAAAGTACTATATAATATAAAACTTTATGCGCCATTCCATGAAACGCATTAAAATTTGTCGTTTTTTCTCTTTCCATATTACTCTGCGAAAGGTATTATCATGCATTATTTACCTATAGAAGTGTCCTTTCTTCTCCAATATATGGAAAACGATGTAAAAGAATTTCCACTAATTTTCCAGAAAGTAGCTTGCAAACCTTTACGTGGTCCACTCGATATATTCAGCTTGTTTTCTAATTTCTCACAAAGTAGAAATAAGGTCCAAGGCAACTTATGCTCATATATGATTCCTTTTGCCCTTTGAGTGGTACAGATTCATCCCCTAAAGTACTCGCCTGAAATTAAGAATCAGCTTGTGCGTCGTTCAAGCTCGAGTATTAGTCTATTAGCGCAACTAGATCCGATTATAGACATGACTTAAGGTACACAGAATTGGGTTTATCGTCTTGGTGTTTTGGGGTGTGGCGGAGCGAATATGCTCCGCTGGGAACATTCTCTTTGATCTCCGGCATAAGGGATTTTACGTGATAAATGGTCGTGCATTTTTTATGCCCTCCTGGTCCTGTGTACTTAGCCAACCTATACGTGCAGGTTTACTCAGCAATAGCTAGGTGTGGAATGGAAATTAGTCTGGGGGGAGTAGGTGAGGTCAAGGTGGGCGTGTTCGTGATATTAAAATTAAATTTGGTTATTGAAAAAGTGAGAAAGTAAAGGTGTGATATGATTTCTTGTTAAATATGTACTAGCTCCGTAAATCGAATCCAATAGAATATTTCATTCAACGTCTACAAGGCATGTCGTGATACAATGGGGGCCAGCTAGTGATCAGCTGACTGCGACAGTTTCAAGATAATGAATTTTTCAAAAAGGGTGGTGTTCGAAAAAATGAATTTAAAATTAATATGAAAACTCACAATTTCTTTGATGGTGTGTTTTCACCCCTATGACTATTTTATTGCCGAAACAAAGAATGGTTACGTTGTTAACATCACACGAACTACATTTCTGCAAAATTGCAAAATCTTCTGAATTTTCGGGGTGCCGAACATCTCTTGTAAGATTGGCGACATTGGGGATGCAATTCGGGATCAGTATCAGACGGCATAGAAATCCAATAACTCTGCAACTTCCGTTTCGCACGTTAATACTTACATAGATTCTCTGCAAATGCTCTTATATTGGCACTCGCGTCCGAGCACAGTGATACAATTTCTGCCAGACCTTACGATCTATCCTCATAATCACTAGCCTCACAGTGTATCCTCACAAAAGAAACAATCTGTATAATTCTTCTCGTAGGCGATTCCCACCTATGCAGCCTGTATTTATGGAACAAAGGACTTCCGGAATTCTGATTTATGAGACACTTGCTCACCTCCTCCTTCAGGTAGCAGTGCCGCCGTTATTTCCTGAAACCAGGCGCCCAAGTGGAAGGATGCCTTAAATAGGTACGCATGTTGGTGTTTGAGGAGGTATTAGTCAAACTTTGCACAGCAGTTCGGCTGGTTTCACGGAGTGCGGAATATATAGTTGGACTCCTTTTTTTTCTCCCTCGAATCTTCGACGCCGGCCTTCCCTCGCTGTTCGTATCCGTGTCACGCAGCGCCGGCAGAGAAGGGTGTTTGCCGTCTTACCATCTCGCTCATTCCACCGTCTAACGTCACGGAGGATATCGGTCTTTTTGCCTGCCTCCATTTTTATATTCTCCCCACGGTTACGTATTTCTTGCTGTTATCATTTCATTACGTATTACACGCAGTTTACATAAATTTCCCTGCTCTACACGGTCTGAATCTTGTAGCTACGTTACGAACACCCCCCTACACTGTTTTCGTTTTCACGCGGAGTCGTGTTAGAGAACAATACATCTTCTTTCCATCGGCTACTTTCCTCGCCAGCCTCGTGTCCCGATCATTCCCGAGCCTCCTGCCGTTCCACCCCTGCCGCATTGTTTTTTGTCCTTCACCCTATTCTCCTCTTCCCTTAATCCGCAACTATTTTCACCGCGCCGTACTTCCTGTAGCCTTCTCTCTTCAGTCACCCGTATCCTTCTGCAGTCTTTTTCCATCCCTGTCTTTCTAGCACCCTCCCTTTCCCATACGCGCCTACTCCGACACACGCGCCCCCTCCCCCGCGGCCCGACAATCCCATCTTTCTCCATCCCTCGACTCCCGCACGAATCTTCTCCTCGTCTAGCACGTTCCTCTTTCTCCCTCTGTAACTCTGCTTCCTACCAGTTCCCCGCTCTCTAATCCCTTTTCCTGTCGGCTTCTCTTTCCAGTTCGCGCACCCCCCCCCCCCATCCCACCCCACCCCCCTCTGACGTCCGGCTGTTGTCCCTTTCGCTCTCCGTGGTCGTCTCCGTTCTACCCCCAGCACCCCCTTTCATCCGCTCTGTTACGCTTCGCGCCGTCTCTGTCTGACGCGGCGGTCGCGTCGCGCGGACTGGTCCTGCGCGCTGGGGATGCTGCGAGATAATCGTTCCCCCTTCGGCCCGCGAGCAGTCGACCCCTTTCGGCCACCCCCGCACCGAGGGAAGCAGCAGTAAGAGCCAGGCCGCCGCCATAACCGCTCCCCGGGCAAACGAAGGAGGAGAAACCGGCGTTACCGTTCTCTTTTTTCTTTTTTCCTTTCTCTATTTCCGTCTCTCGCTTCGCGCTATTTCTCTCTCCCCATCGCCGCTTTCCAACCCCCTCACCCACCACTCGATGCTTTCACTGTTCGTCGAAGTGGCGACGTTCCACCTGGGCCAGCCGTTCGAGACCCAGTGACACCTTTGGGCCGGCGATCGCGGATATCGGGAGTGCGCCGCACGTCAGCCAGCGACGCGTCAGGGATCAAGCAAGGGAACGCGAGACCCCGCTGGCGGGTCATGTGTCGCGGTCCAGCGCACGCTACGTGCCCGTCGTCGTGGCCGATGACAACGGGCGGACGGTGCTGCTGACGACGTCAGCCGCGGAACGTCTTCGATTCGCTGTGGAAACGTGGACTGGTTCTGAAGAGTGGCGGCGCGCTAACCTCGGCCGCGCGACTCGCGGATCACGTCGACGACGATCCGTGCGGTGCTCGTGTACCCGGTAATAAGGACACGCCGGTGCGGGGTTTAGCGGGGCTCGCTGTAAGGTGGTTCGTCGGTGATCAGAGAGCGTGTTGGCTGGAAACGAGCAAGGGTGACCGTTGAGGGACTGGGGAAGGTGATCGTGTAGTGAAGAGAATTTTGTCAAGTTCTTGATATCGAGTAATAGTGCTGGGCGACGAGTGTGGTCACCTGTCACTGCCGGTCGTAGATCCATGCTGATGTGACTGGAAATCAGCGAACTTTGTGCGACGAGGGGCACTCTGGCTATACGCGGAACGTTACTCGCGAGGCAGGCTCGTCGATGATGATTGTCAGAGAGTTGAAACCAGGCCAAACTCCACCGCGGGAGAATTAATTTTTACCCTCTGAACCCTCGTTAGAGTGGCACGTCGATGTAGGGATCGGGTTTCTGGTAACGAAGCAGGAAATGCTTGAGAAAATCAGTGAGAGGCTGAGCGGTTGAAGGGAAGGATGTCGGGGAAGCGAGGAATAATGAAGAGGTGCACACGTGTTGCTTGAGCACGGAGTAGCCATTCATGTGTCGAGTCTATTCCGCGATGGATTCCGCGAGGAACGTCGGCGAACCGATTTAGGTTGGACGTATTGTTTCAGAGGATATTCAAGGAATCGTGGAGGATGTCTGTGGTCCGGTGATGCTCGAAAGAAATTTTAATTACGTGCACGTTAGATGCGCCGACCTTATCTATTCGCATATGAGTAAGACGAAGTGATTGGGGGATTGGATATCAACTCCGACAACACCGAGCAGCGAGAAAGTTTGAGGAAGAGTCTCCCCTGATGTGATGGAACTAATTGAAAGTGCGACTGCTCGCTTTCATCAACAAAGCATCGATTAAGACAGGCCGCGTTCTTTCCACGGTTCGTAAACACCCGTCGCGTGCATCCTGTATCGCAACAACGACCCATCAAGAATCTTACGTATCATGAATCTCAATCCGTCGACGTCGTGTTGGTCGTGAAACGTGCTACAATTACCACCTGTATATAGTTACCAGGGAGCTACCCCCATCCACGCGTAATCGACGTCAAAAGGGCCCCCATTATAAATGGAGCACGATAGAAAGCATCAGACATTTTTATCCACCACTCGGGCAGCGGCTTCTTCGATTACATTCCACAAGCAGGGGTGTCGATATTCTGCATACCCCAGCATGGTGCTCCATTAAGGAACTCAATTTCCTACGAGCCAAAGAGCCGGCTCGGCCGGACGTGGCGGAAAAACCATCAGCATCAAAGGGACCCACGCAATCGCGTGCAAACAGCTCGCCAACCCCTTCAACTGCCACGTAAACAAAAATCGACTTAGCTTGCAGTAAAACCCGCGTCATCTGTGTCTTCGTCTTACGTGGATCTTGGTGGTCGAAAATCGAGCTCAGTGAATATATAACTGTCTCCCTCGATCGACGGGTGGTGAGGGGGCAGTTCGTTGACTTCCGTGACTCGAGCTTCCGCGTGCGACAGGGTCGGTGCGAGGCCCTCGATGAGTTCGATTCAAGGGTAACTCAACTTGTTGCGAGAGAACACATATACACACACGCGTACGGGGTGGGGGGGGCCGTGTCTTGGCGTCGCTCGCGTTGGAGCGTCGCGACGCCTCGGTGTGCATGTGTCGCCGTTGCTGTCGCTGTTGTCGCCGTGGCGAGGCCATCGAAGGAATACACTGTTTTTCGTGCAAGTGATGTACCGTGACGAGGTGTCGTTGGCCGCTCGAGTGCTGTCGATCTATTCCCCCGATCGATCGATCTCGTGGCCCCCTTGCGCCGCCCCCCGCAGTTCGATTCCGCGACGCGGTGCATCGACACCAACGACCCCTTCGACTCCTTCACGATTCACACCGGGATCCAGCGCATAAACGGAATCAACATGCTCCGACGTTGGTGTTGGTACGTATGCGAGGATACGTTACATTTCTATGTGTGCGGCTAGGTGTATATGGGTGTCTGTAGCGACGACGACCACGATTCTTCAATTACAGATGGGATAAGGTGCTGAAGGATGACTGTATATGAAATTAGTCAATTTTTAATAGTCTATAAGTTGGAATAATTCAAGTTCGGAAGACTTCTTTTTTGTTAAAAAGGCAGGGTTAATAAAAACCTGTTGAGCGAGGAATCTTTTTTTTTTTTAAACGCCCACAGTATGTGTATTTAGAAACAGGCTGATAGATATAATAAAAAATATCCCATTTCGTGAGCAGAAAGGAATATAAGATTTATTTTATGCAGCTAAATAGATTTATTGTTTCGTCGTTGAGGATTTAAGCTTTCGTGACGAGTATGGAAAGTTGTCTTCGTTACAGAGTAAATGAAACTATCATATATTTCGTCTTATATCAAGGATAAAATAGATCAAATTTGGAGCATGTTATTTTCTTTTAACTGTTTTTAAATAATTTTTTGGAAATGTTTGCAATTGGGATCATTCTAAATCCTACATCCTATTTGTCAAATATTTAGGTATTAATCTTTGTGAAGAATCCTTGCAATTATCACTAAATTGCTTTGATTTTCAATGTAGATATGAGTACTTTCCGTTTATTTACATAAACGTTTATTGATAAAACTTGGGTATTCAGTAGTTCTTACAAAATATTTGATACGTATTTTTTTTATCTGTCAACATCCATATCTGGAGGGTGGAAACAGCCATCAACTCTGGGGATAATAAACCTATCTGAACCAATATCTCAGAAACTACTGTGTAGGTCTAAGGGAAAAGTGCAAATGTAAAAATTGTTTATGTCTAAATAGCCAATTCAGTACACTCGCAATTTCCAGAAAATAATAGTGGTTTTCTCATCATGTACCCAGAAATTTCTTTTCATATCGCAAACCTCCCCTAATAGCACAAACTTTTCCAGAATACATTTTAATAGGAGCACGACTTTTTACTGATAACTCTTTCACGGAACTCCTATATACATTCATATATAAACTTGGAAGCTCTGAAGGAAAACGAATGATTGCATAGTTCTAGCTCCATGTTTATTCCCGTCGAATAACTAATACTCCACCAAACATAGGACAGATCCAGTTTAATGAAAGCCAAATATTTAAGCTGCATCAGAACGTAGGAAATGCGCAGAAGCAAGGCAAAGACACTTGAGACAGGTATATCAGAAACTTGTATGTTAGTTCCACTTCAGTTAGTGCATCTTTATGTATACATGATAAGTATCTAAATATTAATTTTATCATTCGAAAATAATTTCGCATATGCGACTACGATGGAGTTGAGTGATACAATCCCTTGAGGAGACACTAT
The DNA here is from genome assembly GCA_963855975.1 of Andrena chrysosceles. Lineage (NCBI taxonomy): Eukaryota > Metazoa > Arthropoda > Insecta > Hymenoptera > Andrenidae > Andrena > Andrena chrysosceles. The sequence continues at coordinate 45,258,744 of OY979769.1, read as the reverse complement.
TCTTACCATAATTCACTTTGCAAATATTGGCACTTGTGTAACACGTAATCTGCCGCTGTTACGTGTGCGTGATTTCACGATTTCGATTTATTATCGTAGTCCAAGAAATTAATATCATCTCATATTTACCACCGATAAAATTGTAACACTAACAGATCTTCTATCTCATTTATGAAATTCTATTGGGAAAGTTTCCCGGCATTAATAAACAACTCAAAAATTTGAAGACGATAATCAGTTTGCTTAAGGTTGCCCCAAATCGTGTAACATTTATCCAAAACATTAATCGCGAGTTTCCAAAGTGTCTTGTGCGAAAAGGCCCTAAGCAACAAGTCTTTTTTAATTTATTTTCATAAAACCTTCAGAATCATGGTCTCCGCTATCTTCTTGTCATGGATCGCCGTATCGTTTGGCGTTTGATACCTAGCTTGTTACAAATGTTGAATCACTAGATGATATTAACTCTTTGGAGAGCAGCGGTACGGTGAACTCGGGATCCAACACTTTACTGGCCATTGTAAACGAGCCAATTAATTTTCAGGTAAAGTAATGCTCGTGCCTCGCTTGTTTCGTTCCACTTTATTCAGTTCATTAATGCGTTAGCACCTTCTAGTACGCAGGGACAGAAGAAAATAAATGTAATACACGCAGACAAAGCGAACAGTTACGTACAATGTAAATGCAATTTCCATTTGGAGGAACGCATGTAACGTGCATGTATTGGTAATCCATTAAAACGAGTTATCGAATGAATTCTGGGTACTTTGTTAATGAATTTGCTTCCCCTGAAGCGTTGTTTGGAAAATTTGACAGAAATTAATCGCATAAGTGGTAAACAGCATATTACTTAAAATTGATGTCGAACAATTTTTTTGCGGTTCAAGGAATTAAAATAATCTGTGCGTGGTCTAATTATTATGCTTTTAATTACTATTCTAATAAAATAATTACGTGTCACGTACAAGTTAACGAATCTAATTAAAAGGAAATGTATGTTGAAAGAGAGATGTGTGAATTTTATATCAACGTATTATATTTTACAGCAAAGTATTTTAATTTTCAAAACGCATTCCGTGTACTTAAGATATGTACCTCTACAGCACACTTCGTTGCAGGAATGTTGCGCAACCGTTGCAGTACATTGCAATGTTGCCGTTTTGGTTACAGGTTGCATTGCAATATTACTGCAACATTGTGGAAACATTGCCGTGGAATATTAAAATGGACATGTTTGCACAATGTTCCTGGAATACTGTACACACATTGCCGTGCAATATTGAAATGGCTACGTTTGTACAATGTTTCGGGAATATTGCGCACAGATTGCCGTGCAATATTGCAATGGCCACGTTTGTGCAATGTTTCGGGAATATTGCGCACACATTGCCGTGCAATATTGCGCATATAGGGTAAAGGACCCAATTACTGACACATTAAGCGGTTGACGCTGACATTATCTTTTAGTTTTGTACTTATAGACTAAAAGTATATGTTGTTCTTGGTATTAATTATTGTTTGATATGTTTACTTGATGAAAAAAATTTGGTGGATCTTAAAACTTCGATTTTTATGTTATAAATTCATCAATTTCAAAAATATATTTGGGGATCTATTACTGACACCCTTCAAATGTATTTGTTTTAATTACTGACACCCCAATTACTGCCAGCTAACCAAATAGTGTTTATGTTATTTTAAGGTTACTTCGTATCATGTACATGATCAACTACTGCTATGACAGTAATACCAAAATGCTTGAAACGCTTGTACCAATCACTGTCACCCAATTAATAAGTAAAAGATCTTAATGAATCGTTGAATACGGATCTTTATTACTTTCTATGATGCTTATATTATTTAAAACATTATATTTTGTTATGTTAATAGCTTACATATTACAATTACAGCATTTTCTTTAACGCCTTGTTTTCTCTTTCGCTAGTAAGGAAGTCATCGTTTCCATTTTCCTAATATTCGCTTAAAATGTTTTATCGTTTTATTCAAATTAACGAAGAAAAAATTAAGTACTGCTTTTTGTATCATATAAATAACAATTTGAATTGTATACTAAAATTTTTTTACGCATCATTTTATAAGATTTATTCGTTATTTTACGTAAAACAGGTTAGGGTGGCAGTAATTGGGTAGGTGACAGTAATTGGGTCCTTTACCCTATTGCGGTACAACCCACGTGGAACGTTCCTGCAACGTCGACCACAAAATACGTTGCAACATTGCACTCGTAACAGTCTAAAATTTCACAGGCTACCTCAGAGGGAATATATGCGACGGTGGACAATTTCTGATATAAATAATTACTACAATTACTTAATTAATACATAAGGTTTAAACAAATTCATAAACTATATACAGCAACAAAAGATATTTGTAAAAAAAAGTGGTACATGTGCCAATTACTGCCAGTCTCCCTACTATTACCATTTATTTGATTATAGATAATAAAAAGTTCCGTATTGTCGGGGGAAAATATGTAAGCCCGTATTCAGTGCGAATTGGTTGCTGGAATCTTGCTCATATATTACGAGCGCAACATTGCACCCGTAATGTATGAGCAAGATTCCAGCAACCAATTCGCACTGAATACGGAATTACATATTTTCACCCGACAATACGCAATTTGTTTATTATCTATAATCAATTAAATGGTAATAGTAGGGACACACTTGCAGTAATTGGGCACGAAACACTTTTTTTACAAATGTCCTTTGTTGCTGTATATAGTTTATGAATTTGTTTAAACCCTATAGTTTTAATTAAGTAACTGTAGTAATTATATCACATATGTCGACAAACAGAATACTGTGTTACATTTCACAGACAACCTCCGAGGAAATATATGTAAACACGGACAATATGCTATATAAGTAATTAATACAATTAGTTAATTAGCACTTTAAGGTTTAAGCAAACTGTTAAACTGTATACAGCAATAAATTATATTTGTAAAGAGGTCTGAGCTGTGAAATGTATATCCACTAACACTAAATACTAGAAAATAAAAAAAATATATAAAAAAATTATGTTAAACGATTGTATTAAAAATGCGCTAAAATCTAAAACAATTGTTATAAAATCTCAGAAATGTTGCGCGACCATTGCTGTAAAAACCCGAACCAATGTTGCAGAAATATATCCTGCAATGTTGCACAGGGGTAGACATAGCAATTTACTTGTAATGTTTCGGCAATATTCCGGACAATGTTTCAAATATTAAACGGCAACTTAACCGAAACATTCCTGCAACAATGTGTACTGTAGGGGTAGTCAATTCTGTAGACATTATTTTTAATGTTTGACCACAGTAATTAATTAACTCTTAAGTTAATGTTCTTAATTTCTCTCTTAATTTGCAAATTTTTGGTAGTGATCGTTTCAAGTTGGCATCATAGTATCACGTTTTTATGAATTCTACATCCTGAAAAGCACCTTCAACAGTTTTTTCTATTGACTTCATTATAAATGTGTGTACACCTAAAAGATACATGAAAACAACTTTGTTCCTCTCATATATCAGAGAATCTGCAAAACTGTTCTTAGCAATACAAACAATAATACAATTTGAAAGTTTTAACTAGAATTATCGATTTTGTACATCTATACAAATCCTTCGACAATCTAAGATCTATTAGCTTTATTACTTAACGTAATTTCTGTCCACCATTTCAAAACACTCTCAGAAATTTTCTTAACGTCGATTTCCAGAAACTTTGAATTTTCACTATCCTTAGCCAGCATATTCAGAAGAAATGTACTACAGTTATCAACGTTTCCATATCCAATATTGAGATGGTTTATTTGTACATTAGCGTATTTCAATTTCAATCGCCCTATGATTGTCCTTTACTTTCGTGCAGTATAGTATAACGAGCGTCATGAATTGTCGAAGGTGGTATTGCTGCACTGTTGATGATCAGCTATTCATTAAAGCACATTGTTCTCGCAGCCCGAAACTGTCCAGGATCTTGCTAAATTCAATATTGCCTAAATACTAGGTATATCGCAGACGAGAATAACAGTTTAAATCAGTTTATGTCGGCGCATTGTAATGCTGAATTTGTTTCAAAGAGGACAGACGCTCGTGTAGGGTATATTATATCAAACATAATGCACTTGAGTTCCAATATTTTGCAGGTTTCAGTCGCGTTTCGTAGCTCCCACCTTTCTATGTAACTATCAGAATGTTGTGCCAACGGTGACATTATTCTCAGTCACTATTGTGTAACAGTTTCATAATGTCTGTTCCCATCTTTCCAAATTCATGAAATGACGTTCGAGCTTTCTGTGTTAAGGTGATGGATGTTTTCGTGGTCGTCTGTCGTTTGCTAACATTTTTATTATGAAATTAGGTGTTAGTTGCTATCTTGAAGCTTTCGTTGACTTTTTGTTGTGCCTGGTGTCTGGCATTCACAGGGCGATTTTATGTGGGACAATAATTTGTATTGTACGCAAAGCAAATTATAATAAGTTACAAGAGGAACGGAAAGAATAAAAGAAAACTACAGATTATGATGCAAAAGGTGAGGTACAGCTTTTTACAGCTCCTAATCAAATCTGGTTTACAAGTTTCGTTGAGAAAAAAGTTATGAGAAGATAGAGCTTACTAATCATAAGTGGCGCAATATTTTATTTTATAGCGCAAAACAAAATACGAATTCCAAGTTGAGTCTACCTGCATAGAGAATCTCTAGGAGTTACTAAACGTAATGTGGTCCAAAAATCGCTCCATTTCTATCTGAAACGTTTGTAATAATAACGAGGCGATTCGTTAAAGGGGACTCGAATTGCACCGCGAAGAATTCACTGAATTTCCCACAGTGATTCGCGGCGAGGTAATTTCGCAGGGACATCACGATGGGAATAAATGGGCCAGTAAAGTAAAATCGAGTGGCTTATTAATCTTGCGCGGAGCAGGGCAGAGCGATCGGTGATCTAAGTGGATGGTAATTTGATCGACGGTAGCGGAAGTTCGCGTACAGAAACTCGTCCTCCGTTCGCAGCCGCATTTCACCCATGAAGAATCGCGAGATTACCGTTTCTACATCGCTTATCGCGGGATAGCGAACTATGCTATAGCGATCGTTGATCAAACGTGGCAAACGGACCAGTTAAAATTTATGTATCTTATTAAGAATGCTCGAGGACTTGAAGAATGGAGGGAGGGGGTTAAAGTGAAAATTAGATAAAGAGAAGTGGAGCGTGCAAGTTGTACATCATTGTAGTTTCTGACTATTAGTTTCAATTTACGAACCGAGTGAGCTGTGGAGATTATGTTTTAATAAGAGATAAAATATTGTATGGATTTGTTGCGTTCCGTTTGGTATTGATTTTGTTGTGAATGTCGTTCAATTTGCAGACTGCAACGAGAGTAATGTCATCTTTACAAATATGATGTGCAAAATTTTATAATTAATTGGAAACGAAATGTCGAAAGGGATGAGGGTACAAAGTGCTATTTATTGTTTCCTTTTTTTATACCGAATTATGTTTTGTGTTATATTCATTTAATTGTGTAAAATATCAAGATATTTTGTGTTAGTTACGTGCTGCTACTTGTGAAAGTGGCTGATGCACACATTAAAAAATGTATATATACCACTCCATTTGAGAGTCTCAAGATTTAAAAAAAAAATATTTCTCAAACACATAGCGGTAGAAATTTGTGATCTAAAATAATATTTCCCTCAAGAAGTGTTGGAATTATATTTAACCTGGGAAATCAGATTGAACTAAACGATTTCACTCTTTGATATTAGGTATAAGAAATATAATAGTTTATTTAATATATGCAAAACGCATGTACATATACGTGATTTAGCGAGAGTAATACAAGAATGAATAAACAACGGATGTATCTAAAACTAATGTCATATAGACGGTAGCGCCTCGTTCTAATGCGCGTGCCTTGAACCATGAGATTTGAAATATAAATCTCAACAAGAAGATATATCGTTTACGGACCTAAACTGTATTAACACTATTCCTACCGACACATTTCACGTCATTTGACCGGTCGCGTTAGGTAAGACAGACTACAAATTTTTCTCAGAAAATAAACGTATTATACGTATTATACGTATATTTGAGGCAAAGTCGTGAAGTTTAAAGGCGATTCAATTACGTTGTATATAGGAAATTCTAATCGATATTTTAAAAACGGTCTTTTTGACCGGTTCGTGGTAGGAATAGTGTTAAAGATTCGAATGTCTTGAATTTAGTTGTCGGTATTATCGATGACTCGATAATTAAATCCTACCTTATTGAACAATAATAGAAATAGCACAGAGATGAATCAAAACAATAAATAATAAATTGATTAAAAGTGATATAAGTCAAAGTCAGATCAACTATAAGTCGTCAAAATCGATTCCCTAAGAAATACGTACTCACAAAAGAATTTATAATACCTACATTTCTGAATTACGTTCTTATCAAGAATCATCTATTCACCATTTTCATATATCTCAAGACATTTCAAGACATCTAATACACCAGCAACCGAATAAGCATACTGAAATCTTTCCTCATGAATTAAAAACTGTCAACGTGAAAATATCGGTCGCCAATGCGGTACTCTGATAAATTACGAAAATTCTCATTAATATTCGAAAGTCGAAATATAAGCAGACCAAGCCTGCCAGACTCTGATGCCCATCATAGGCAGCAGCTGCAAAACGAAGTATACCATACCGAATATCCATTACATTCGTATACGATGGATTTGAATCTACTCGTCAGGCTTTTCCTCGATGCAGTTCCACAAACCCCCTTTCCAACCGTCGATATCCTCAGTTCCCCCGGAGCAAATTCGCTTACGCTCACTCATATTCAACATCATTACTTCGATTTATGATTCGTGGAAGCAACCACCCCTCCCCCCCCCCAATATTTATGTAGAATTTTACAGCTGTTTTGCAAGTTATCCGCCTGATAGATATGTCAATGTTCGCGAAATGCATAAATTTCTTTGGGTATGATAAGTCGGCTGCCTAGAAGAAAGGTGTTGAAAAAGAACAGGGTGTTGCTGGCCGGGGGGGGGGGGAGCGAACCGTTTGGCCTTCCATCGAGATTTATTGCAGTTTATACGATGCTCATAAACCATCCCACATCGAGCTTCCATAACGCTCGAATCAATGCAAGCTTGAATATCTTCTTTTTACTGCCCGCTTTTTTATTATGGTAGCTTTCTCGAACTGTTTCCTTTCCCCATTTCCCTTACTCGTGCCCCCTTCTTCCCATTTTTTCCTCCCCCTGATGGCAAGTGTATGCGCCACCCACCGTCGACCATCGTGATAAATCATGCAGTCGCCGATCTCGTCCTCGAGGTCAAATAATGAAACAGCTTTCTTACCAGCGACGAGGAAGACGTCCGTCCCATTCTCGAGTCACGATCCGAGAAACTCGATCGAGATTTACGACGCGCGGCGTTGCCCGCGCGTTATCGGCACGCGTGACGTTGTTTCGTTTTGGTTGCGTTCGCCGTGGCACGTCAAAAATCGAATCCAACAGCGAGACGAGCGACAATCTCGTTTCCAGCGATTTTTCAATAGACTCGTTTGAATCACCGATGCGGGCGCGAACGAAGTTTCAGCGGGAAAGGTATCCATTTTGAAATGAGCCTCGGGGTGGTGGTGACTGATGCGGGGCGTATGGAAGAGTGGAGCTGTGGAACAGCGAAATTTTGACGAGTAGGTACATGGGGCTGGTTTGAAATACGTAATGAGGATCGCTGTATCTATATAGGAAGAAAGTGATTCTATGTCTAAAAGCAAATTTAAATTGCAGAATAACTTACTTTTCTACGGAGCTTTGTTTTGAACAAAAATATCTTTGAAGGACAGAGTGCACATCAATTTCAAATGAAATTCGATATACAATTGAACTTTTCTGAAAAAAATTTCTGCAAAAAGAAAAGTACGTCGTAGACTATTATCTGTAATTTCGGTGATTTCAAGAAAGTAATCGATGTAAATAGTTGTGTTAGTGAAGGTATAGGATGTGGTGCAGTGGTGGTAATTTGTTGTATAAGAAGGAGTCTAGAAGAGGATGAGGGTTCAATTTTGAAGAGAATTGATCATTAAATGATCGAAATTTTAAATTCTAATATTTTTAAAGCTTTCTTGTTTAAGGCAACGTTCGAATAGCAGTGTTGACGAATTTTCAGTAGTAAAGCATACCATAATGCCGACCTTCGGTGTTTCCCATTACTCTGACGTTTATTATACAAAGTTTCATTATACGAATAGGTATATCAATTTTTGTAGTGGAGATAGGGAGACTCTTTTGACCAAATGGTCAGTTGTTCTTCTACTTGTTATGATTTAAATGATCTGTAATATATATTCGATATTGAAGAATGGGTTAGGTTGCAAAATAGCAGGAATACTGAATCCTCGCCAAATTCATCACTTAATTAACGTAATATAGAATTTGTGACGTAATAAAGACGAATTATTATTATTATTATTAAATTAATACCAAAACACGGGAGGAAGTTAAAACGCAACATTTCCGGCTATATATTTATGAATCCGATTATGTTAAATTGAATTACCTATTCAATTAATGTAAAAGAAAATTTAGTCCGAAGGTAGAAATTTACTGAAACAACATTGTTTCATAATTCCTTTCATAATAATTGATTCACATTGCAATCCTGATCTCTCCTAAAATATACTTCCCAGATAAAATTCATCATTTATGGAGTGAAAGTCTTCAATCAAATTGAGATCAAGCAGAAATTGGAAAAAATATTTATCATGACACACTCGTATGGCTCGTGACTGATATTTCAGACATCTTCACTTTGGCAGAGACAGCGTTGTCTTAAAAAAGATAGAAACGTATATAAAATGTGCTAATACATTTAAAATACGTCCTTCAACTTTGATATATTCAGCGGCATATTAAAAGAGTACGAAGTCGAATTTAAACATTTCGGTAGTATAATTAATATACACAGACACAGGCAAAGTAGCAGAAGAGGCTGTCACTTGAAAATCTACGTAATTAAGAAAATGTTTATAAGCGTTTCTAAAATAAGTCTATTCAACTGCAACTCTGTAAAACGACTTATTACGTGTGGTTGATGCCTGTGCTTCGTATAGACGTACGGAACGAAGCATGTTCGGCCATATGGCGGGGTATGCGTTACCCCACTCAGACGGTTACAAATTGAACCATTTTCAAGGGGGTGGGTACGTGGCGAGTATGTTTTATCACGACAATGCACGGTCGCGTTTAAGGATGAGTGTACGTGGGAGGCTCCATCAGTTACACTTGGATGTCCTTTCTCACCTTTCATACCCTTCATATTTCGTCCCGCACAACTACCATTCGTACATTTTTTAGAGAATCTTGGATCAGGACACCATCTGTACAAATTTTGAAGTCACGAGTGAGATCAATTTTGACCCCGAGAAAGTAATGGTCTTGTTCATTTCACGTAGTAATATTAATGCAATTTCTATATTTAATTATATGAATTTATAAAATAAAGAGTGAAAATGAGTGCAAGATGTTAATTGACAAATAATTCAAATGTAAAAGGTAAGATTTATCGTTTCTGTAGAACAACGCTTCTATCAGATTTAAACCAGTATAATGACTGTTATATTTTATAAATTCAAACTTAAGTCAATGCAGTTGAAGTTAGTCGAAAGGTGAATTAAATATTTTTACTACAAGTTGTTTGTCCTTGTTTCGTGGCGCAGAAAGGCACTTTTAACTAGAGCTCCTACTTTTTGACCCGTCGGGTACCAGGGTACCCGAACATTATCCGGGATAACTTGAAGCAATTGAATGTAGTTTTGTCTGTGATTGTCTGTGGTATAGTCTGATGTTAGCCAAATATGATTGAACAATACCACATTCAATGGCTTGAAGTTGTTTCGGGTAGACGGGTACCCGACGGGTCAAAAAGTAAGAGCTCTACTGTTAAGTACCTAATACCAAGATAAACAAAAACATAGTTATTATGAAACCATTATTTATTCCATTTATAAGAAGAGGATGAGTGTGAGTTTGTGAGAATAAATCTTATTACACAATATTTTGAGCAATTAAAATTTCACGCAGAAATTGCTCACATTTTACAAAATGGCTACAAATTGCAAAGCAACTAGATAATGATACACGAGTTTAAAGAGGGTACATCAAGTACAGAGGTGACTAAACCTATAAACGATGTTTATGGAAATGCGTTAAATATCAGAAAATGTCAATGATGGCTGACAAAGTTCAAGGAAGATCATTTTAATATCACGGATAAAGATCAACCTGTAATACCTATTTATTTAAATGTTAAACTAGATTACGAGTAATCTATATAATAATAAATAAATCAAAATGAATCGATTGAATGAGAAATAATTTTTTTCATGATCATGATCGTACATTTGAATACAGTAATTAAATAATGCAATACTCAAGGAATATTCGTAATATCGACTATTTACACATGAAAGATTCGAACACTGAATCCGAAACTACATATTTCTCGAACGAAAAAATATTTTTAAACCAACATTTCCCGTGTTCAGATATAGGATTCTATCAGAAGAAGAAAAAATCAGAATTCGAGTATCCAAATACGGCCCTAATACAAATATAGTATTCAAAGAATCTTCCTAATAATTTAGCACTTATAAAGCATCCGCATATTGAATGTTTTGTAACCCACGTTCCCGTTCTATGCTCTATCCGGATTTCTAGCGTTCGTGAATAACAGAGCGGTATTTTCCGTGGGACCGCCTCGCTCTGCGACTAAACCGTGCGAGCATTATGCTTCTCTTTGGTCAATGGCTCATATCGATGGTATTATCTCGTTTTATCCGGTGCTGGCGTGGACGTGCGCTCGCGAGCGCGCTCGACCACGCGGCAACCCCTTGTCGGTGCCATTTATCGGTCGCCTTTGTCATGTCACGACGAAACTAGTTTATCGTGAAACACCGGCGGAAAATATCGGCCGGAATCGAAGTGAATTTGAATTTTAGGACGTGCTGTTTCTCCGAAGACAATGGAGCTCGTGGCTAACGGGCACGGATTTCGAGAACGTGTGGAATTACTGGTCGATTCGAGATCCCTGTGTCTATTTTTCGACGAATACTCACGTGGTACATACACTAGAATCGCTCAACAGAAACGGTATTTTTTAATCTTTTTTGCAATAATATTATCAAGCTTTATCGATCCCATTTGATTTTATGTAGTGACAAATCTGTTGATATTGTTAAATAAAATTCGATTGAAAAGTGTCTTAAAATTTTGGGAACGTAGCAATCACTGCGAAACATGTTTTCATAGCGGTTTGCGATGGACACGATGTTGCGCAAACGATTCGTTCAAAATAAAGAAAAAATGAATTTGTGGACTAGAATATTGAAGTTGGTTAGTGGTTTCTGTGGAAATAGAATAGCCCGGCATGAAGTTGAAAATATCTATTTTTACGTATTTCTTTTTTTGATTTCCCTGTTTAGACAAAATGAAAGCACTGGTGAAAAAACATGAATTTCGGCAACTGCGAACAGTTTCACAGAATATTTTCGCAACATCAAATAAATTGGTTGAATACTCTTGAGACATCTTGTCTATTGATTTGAGAATGCTTATACATATGTATATTCAGTAAGAGGTATTTCTAATTTAACACGCTTCCGTTTCACTTTAATCACTTTCATTTGGTCAGAGAATACAAAAGAATTCAAAACCTTGCTACGATCGATGTCTTTCGATTTGCGAGGCAAAAAATGTCCTGCACTCGTGTGTTGGAACGAGAGGTCGATTAAAAATTCCATAACTTCGTTAATTACGTAGCTTTCAATACAATATTTTGGAAACACGTTTTCAAAACATCACAGTTTTAAAAAGCCCGAAATACCAAGGTATGCTGGTGGTCAAAAGACAGTTTAAAACTCGTATCTTTACATGTTTGCATAATTAACTTAATATTACGATTCAAGTATTAATCTGATTTAAACCTACTATATACTTTTGTGATATAATTCATTTTAATGGAAGATATATTATTTTTGTTACTGTTCACAGTTTAAACTTTCTGTTGTCCGCCACTGTAGTGGCTTCTTCTACATCGCATCAAATGCTACGAAATAGTTTTTTTTTTTTGTTATTGAAACTACCATGTACTGAGATCAATTTTGACATCTGTGATCATTTCTCATGTGAATTCTTATGGCTTCCTTATAATTCTTATGAATTCAACGCTTTTCGGTTTCTATTAATAAATAGTCTCGTTTCCCATAGGAAACTTAATACAGTGGAGATACTTATTACCATACGGTTTAAGATAGAGATAGCATTTGAACGTTAGAGCACACAGCAAATTAAAATCTCGTAAGCCGGCTGGCACGCGATCCCTTCTGTTACACTTTAGTTTCAAGTAATCATTAAAAGCTTATTACGCTGTAATGCCTTTTGTCGCTTTAATTTTCCCATTAACTAAAATACAATTTCGCCCGTAACGGCGCGCTTATTCCTCCGTGGAAGTGGCACGTAACTTATTTGTTCCGAGTGGAACACGGGGTCCTGTATCGAACTCTCTGAACGTTCTCAATGAAAGGGCGATTTAAAAGTGGCTAATTTTCTGTAAAAGCTCACATCAGATTTAAACTTTCTTCAGTTCTCCTTTGTTCGAGAGTTTACGCTCTTAATCTTACGGTGGATGGTTATCGTTAGATATAACGTATCGCTACTATTTCATTTGGAAAATAGGGAGCTGGAGGCCATGCTTTTCCAGTAGAATCTCGACCGAGTTTCGTTCGACACTGACACGTACGAATCGTTTGCAAACAGATCTTAATGTAACACATGTTGGGAAATCGATTGAGTTTGTATAAAATTAATAAAATTGCAAATGGTATTGATAAATACAATAATATCAGATTTTACGAAGTGAGTAAAGTAATATTGTAGAGGGTGAGAGCCATCAACTTTGTTCCTAAGTAGTCACCTGTTACACAGCTGTAGGTACATAAACATAAAAAACTTAAAAAAGTAAAAAAATTACGCCAAGTACATGAAATAAAAAAAAACACACACAAAAAATAGAAAATAATAATAATTAAAAAGTAAAAAAAAGATGTGAAGTCAAAATGAGCTGCAAGTACATAAAGGTGCTTTCCCGTATCGTGCAGTGGCGACACTGTGTAACACAATAAAAGACAAAAAAAGATGTCCGCGGTACGGAAGTCAAATTCTTGGCGTGGCCAGACAATGTCAAGGTGTCGATGAATAAGTATTATTTAAAAACGCAAAATTACGAAAGTGTATTCATTTTGTCAGAGTTTTAAATTGCCAAATTATGTGAAAGCTTGTGAGAGGAAAGGTATCGGTGTCGGTGAATGATCTTACAATTATTTTAAAACGCAATATAATGCGTTGGGCATTAACTAAATACTTTAACTATATTCGTTATTCGAGATTCAAATAATAGGGGTTAACTTTATTCGACACATGGCGAATAATTCTTTTAAGTTCTATTCGTTAAACGAAATTTTTATTTAAATAAAAATTTTGCTTGTCTCTGCTTGTAGATACACAACAAGTGACTTCACTTGGAACTTGATCATGTGGTGTGTAAAATAGTATTTTTCAGAATACAAACCACCAAATCTCTTCTTTCCCAGTCGTCACAGGGTTACATTTATTTGGTCACATTCCTACACACTCAAGTTACAGCACTAATATAAAGAAAAATGTTGAATGTGTCCCTAAGCTCTTAACTTTTCTGCAGGACACTTAGGGGCGCAACCAACTTTCCTCTGCTGCTTTTACGACATCGCTATACCTCCGCAGGGCACAGTACTAAGGTCTTGCAGAAATTAAGACGCCTGAATTTTGAAACAGTTCCAATCCCCCACTCTAAATATTTGCATAACTTCATTCACGAAGTCGAAGGCACCATAAACAGTATCATTAATTGAAAACCGCTGTGAATTTTGCATAATTAACATAAAAAATCTTGAAGCTCCTTAGAAAAGTGACGAAACACGTGGGATTAAAATCAAACATTAAGATTGAACTTTTTGTCATTTTCATTGTAATCATGTTTCGTATTGGACTTTGCCCGTTTATCGTGTGATATCACACGATAAACGGGCAAAGTCCAATACGAGTCGTGATTGAAAAAATTAAGAAAAATGTACTTTTCCTTGCGTAATAATCCGTACAGCTTTCATTTAATAAAGATGTGGCACGTGAAAAGGAATCGATGTTATCCCCGTACAAATTGGCATATTTAATTACACGAATAATTTCATAAGTTGATGTACAATTCCCTATAAATCAATAAGTTCCCCTAATGTTGATCGATTAATTTGCCTTTAACGATCCTGAATAAGACAGACAGACATACCTATCATTTATAATTCTGCCTCAAGTTAAGGTCGTTATGTTAAGACGTTTAAATATGGAAGAATAGACAAGGTCCGAGCACGGTTTAAATATGTGTAATATATACATTTTGCATATGTTAAAAATCTATATTGCTCCATTTCTAACTGAAGTCTATATTTAGAAAAACTAGAGGACCAAATAATTGAAGCGTATTCTAAATAAGGCCAGACTAATGATACACTTAATAGCTCACAATAATTAACTTTTAGATAATCTAATAGACACAGTTGCTTAAGTAATCGAAATTTGGAACGAATCGACGAGTAGGGCGGCAAGGGCGCAGCGACCAGAATTTTTTGCACGGATTGCCCAGTTTTTCCCCGTGAAATTGTTTGTTCGTAAGCACGGCTAGAAAGAGCAACGGGACGGGGAATGGTGGAAAATCACAGAAAAAGCGTTTCGATGCGAGCGTGGCAGAGGGATCGGCTTGAATTTAATGGAGTGTACTCGCTCTGCTCGACGCCGTTTCGTGTGATTCGTTACGCGAGGACACCGCCGCGTTCCATATTTTTCAAGCGTAAAGATGTGTGAGTACGCACTGTAGCCTGGATAAAAAATATCGCCCGAAAGAACCAAGTCTGGGAATCAAGTATTTAACGCGAAGGGCTGTGTAAATTTTAGGTTTTATAAAATATCCACACGATGGGTACATTAATAAACTCGTGCGTAGTATGTAGTAAGAGTAGAATGATAAAAATAGCACTCAACTACAGTAGTACCCCAATTATACGAACCGGTGGACAGAATGCCCTGATAATCGATTTCTTGCAGAAGTCGAAAAATTCTATTAATTGTAAAATTTGTATTAGTAGATGTCGCAATGTAAGTTAAAAAAAACACACTAATAGATTTATTTATGCTGTTGCTAGTTAATAAAGTTGAATTTTAATCGACTTAATATTTTTAAGCAGGGCTGGTAATTAAGTAGCAGTATCACCTGATTTAAATATCACTGCGGGACATTCTGACAGACATTGTTCATCGAAATATTGTAATAAACAACACAACGCTGAATTAGCAATGGCTGCACTGTAAATATGTGCATCTCATTCTGAAAATCAATTGCAAAATTATACGGCTTCGGAAAGGAGATTGATTTTTTACAAAATGTGAAGCTTATAAAATATTAACTTCAATCATTTGGTATATTCCATAGAATGTGTCATATTTCTCTTGAAACATTTTGCGTAATATTAAACGCGAAGATATTATTCATAATACTAATTGTAGAATATGTACACGTACCAAAGGGTCTAAGTGCCAGATATCATATTCTCATTTACGAAACAGATACATTTGATTTATGTTAGAAAGGTACTATTAGCCCCGTTTCACACACTCACGGCACGACGCGGCACCGTGTTCACGGCAAAAAGATGTGACGATCTTATAGAAATTTCCTGTCTATGCGGCGACGGCAAGTGTGAAACGTCTCCTTACGATCTTCGTTCTTTTTGCCGTATAAACGGCACCGTGCCGTGCCGTGCCGTGCCGTGCCGTGCCGAGCCGTGAATGTGTGAAACGGGCCTTACAAATGAAACAAACAAATATAGCCGTGTTTTTCAATTACAAGGAAATCGATAGCAAATTCTTCCATTGTAGGGTAGTATTAATACAACGTAATATTTAATTAGGAAAAATAAAAAATATTACTATACTCACCATTTTTTGTGCTTCCACTGTACAATTGATATCTGACCTACGCAGTGCCATTTCTCTCCATCCACCACCTCGTAACTAAAAAAACACTATTTGAAATACATTTGGTTAAATACACAAGTGCGTGAGTGGCATTGTAAAAGTATGGTTTTGAAAAACTTATAATCCGTGATTGTTGCTTGTTGCATTCTACTTTTATCTTTTTTAATCCACACAAATTCCCAGCCCACTTGTGCCCCGGAAGCGCCACTTAGCTTGATGAAAAATTGCCTGCTTCTTTCTTTTTATTAAATATAACGGTACTCGATTCACTGATTCGCTACGTGCCTTCAATTTGAGTGACCTTTGAAGAATGATGCTGCATTCTTACCCGCGGTAAATTACCTGGGAACGAGTACTAATCTGAAGACTCCTTTTGCTCGACCGTGTTGCAACTCCGTTTCGCTCTTCGTGGCATCCCCTTGATCCTGTATCTTCTCATTTTTTTAAACGGTTGCTTTCCTCCTTTTCCCGCGTGTATCCTCTCCCACCCGCAGTCTTCTTTCCTGGCAAGTAGCCGAGTAATTATAGCGTCGGGTGGATCACTTAGGGAATTAAAAAAAAAAAGGAAATGGATGAGCTTTCATTTTCCTCGCCGCGGTAATTCAAAGAGAAACTGCGTGCACAGCGCACTATGTCAGCGAATAAAGACTATTCTGATTCGACGAGCATTGGAAATTAAGATAATTATTCCGTCGTTTACTGGCTCGTTTCCCCTGCTCATACCTCGCCAGTCTTCGCCAAGATGTGCTGTCGACGAAGACGGCGACGCTTAATCAGCTTTACGTTCGCGATGTTTCTTGTTTCTCCAAGCGCTCACTTTATTTCCCCTCGCAATTCGATAGGCTTCTATCTGTGATTAAATGTTCGAAGGAGTCTTGTCTTAAGGCACGCCTCGCGGATGCAGGGTCCATTTGGACCAATTGTAAGTATTAACCAGTTATGTTGGCTGCAAAGTTTTCTCATATTCTTCAAGGAAATTCAAACGACAAGGTTTCTATGCGAAATAATTTTTTTTTATACCTATGTCGAGTATCTGCCATCCCCTGCGATTTTCAAATTTTATTTGTGCGCATGATGCTGAAGGAAAAGATTTTTTTAGAAACCCTGATGCTGGGTAAATGTGGTACTTATTATTCATATTACATTTTTAAGAAGGTAAGAAGGTAGGTAATAACAAAATTAGAATCTAATGTACATAGGTATAAATATATCAGAACCAGAGTAAATATTTTATACATAAGATCAGAATATAATATGTGAGAGTTCATTCTGAGATGTGATTGATTGATAATACAGAACAGAATGACTCCTATATTCGAGATACGATCAAGATATATGTTATTCAAATGTTAAATACACGAGTGATGGCGTCGAGTCCGAAATCGATAAGTTTTTATTAGTGGATACTACATAATAACTCCTAAAACTATTTAAGTTACAACGGCGATAAAGAGGGAAATATGTGATAATAAATATCACCTCGCTTTAATTTTATTCCTCCGGCGCACGGGCTTCGATAATGAGGTGTAACTGATTGTGGGAGGAGCTTAAAAGTTGCTTATTAAATTCCTGATTATATATTAAAATAATCATTTATATGAACTGGTCCGTTCACGCCATATTCGACGTGGGAGGAGTGAGAAAAGAAGTTGAAAATTATTATCAGATGGACGAAGAAGGTGGCAGGTGGGATCATAAGGATCTCTTATATTAAAACATATTTTTGCTCTAAATAATTCCAGGTAAAAATTTCCGTCCAAGAAGTCTACTGATATTCTTGAAATATACAACTTTCTTTCCTGTTTCAATATAGGTACCTACTACCTACTTGCGGAGAGTGTCGATCGTGTCGGCGGGATCAATTTGTTTAAAATACAGTTTTAAAGGTGAAAATTTAATCCTGGTTTCATACATTGCTTGAATGATAACTTAAAATATACACTGGGGTGATTTATGTATTACGAACTATTTTTCTCACACCAATAGCATATGTAAACATTTGTAGAAGTACAATAGGTACTTTCAACTTATTTTTCTACCATTTGCAGTAATCATACAAAATAGTACCTATTTATATTTTCTTTGTTAAACCAAAATTAATGTTCAATTTTCTTTATTAAACCATTACTACAAATTAAACCAAATTCATAGTTTCAAGTATCCCAGAAAGTAAAATTCTTTAGATACACGAATGTGGGACATTTCTTATGTTGTATACCTTCTGCGAAAATTAATTATGGGAATTTCAATGAGCAGGAAACATTCATACCTATTTATACTACTTTATTATCGCATATTATTTATTTACAACTTATCAGAAGAAGCCATATGTGAAATTATAACTTCAAAAAATAAAGTTAATTTCAACAACAAATTATGTTAATTTCTACATACAACAGGACTTGAAAATTATTATTAAGTACTCGAAAATTTTCAAATGAGAATACTGTGCCCTGATGTCGCCAA
Source organism: Andrena chrysosceles (assembly GCA_963855975.1). NCBI lineage: Eukaryota > Metazoa > Arthropoda > Insecta > Hymenoptera > Andrenidae > Andrena > Andrena chrysosceles. The sequence goes on along the minus strand of OY979769.1, from coordinate 45,240,147 downwards.
TGGCATCAAGAAACATTATGGAACAATTTAAAAAAGAATAATTTAACAGTAACTTAATTACACCTAATTAATTAAACAAGGAGTGTTCAAAATACCCCTCCGTACCCGGATATAGCATGAAGTATAAAATTGCTTAACGAGAGTGCATGGGGAATAAAAAGTACGAACAAGAAGTAATGAGAAACTAAGGGCTTGCCCCATTATCGGTCAACAGGGCCGATAATCCTTTATTTAAATAAATTTGTTGACTAGGCTGCTCCGTTTAAAGGTGAAGAGTGGAAGCACAACGTGCTTCTTTAATTGACTCAACCCTACTTATTTTAATTATCCACCGACACGCCCATCGGTGACCCACCTACTTACTTCATCCGCTTGAGTTCCGTGAGGAATAGCGAAATTTCAGCGCCAATGGACTGAATCTGTAATAGGCTTATAAACTTACCTACCTGTGGACTGTTTTTATTTCAGCAAAACCCTATTTCGCTTGCTCCACTGAATTCACGTCACACGCTTTTAAAACGAGTCAAATGCCTATCGATGTGGATCGAATACAAGCAAGTAATCCTTGTGCAATTATAAAAACAGTATTACGATAAACCAAGAATAATGGGAAAAAAGTATTTTCTTTACTGTTCATAGATTTACTTTCATTTACCCTTGTTCCTTGTGGGCGCTACGAATTCTGATACTTCAAACTTGATAATCCTTAAGCTTAAGTCCCAAACGACCCCATGATATTAAAGCATAGAAAAGAATTAAGAGGCTGGGAAAGGAACCGCGACTAATTTTAATTCGACGTTGAAAAGTATTCGCGAAATTACGAAGCAATGGCGCGACTCCAGCACTTACCTTCGTCTTCGCCGATAACGAATTCAATTGAACAATTTCAGAGGAATGGCCCTACGAATCGTCAGTCTGGCTATTAGTCAGCTTCTATTCTAACGAACTCTTCGAAAGAGAGAGTCTTTGCTGGATTTTATAACACGGCACGTTGGCTTCTTCGACTACTTGATTCCGTCGGTACAGTGATTTAAATGTCCTGTCAAACCTAACGAGGGACTTAATTGAATAGCCTTCTTCCTCTTCTTCTCGAACTGATATAACTTATCGGCGTCGGGCAAGTTTTTTTACGCCGCTGCTAATTTCATCGTCGAGCGAATTAGCTTCATCGGCTGGTCAAATTCTTTGTTTTCTGAACCAACCAAGTTTCCCATTTTCCTGGGCAATTTTCTCGCACCAAATTAAGGGAGATTTTTAAAATAAAGGTATACAGCATATTATAATTGTAACTCTTTTTTAATCTAGGTTCGTGTAACACTTTCATTGTTTTATACCTACATTCCAATAGGTATTGACAGTTAGCCCTATTTTTTCAATTTTAACACTTGAGCACTAATTATTTATTATCAATTATTACTTATTCATTTTAAAAATATCGGGGATGACACACGACAATTTTGAAAAAATTGAGTGGCATCATTTAATGCAGCGCTGCACAAGGAGCTATTTTCGGCGCCTAGGGGCGAGCAACCCACCTTTCCTGTTGCTAAGGTTAGAATCGGTGAGGAGATCTGCAGTAGTGTATGTGCGTGTTCGTAGGCTCGTAGCATAGGTATATATGACTGGGTTCCTTGTGGGGCCCCAGTGCAGAACAGGTCCCATAATAAAATTCGGGTTATTTATTTGTATATTGTTACGTGTACAAATTTATTAGTTATGTAATTTTCTTCTTGTAAATATCGCTAAATGTAATGACGAGCACCAAATGTGTGTACATATGTATATATTTATTTATATATAACTTTCCGACTTATAAATGATATATATCCTTAATTAAAATTCGGTTTTCTTTGAGTCAGAGTTATTTATTTGTATAGTATTAACTTTCTATAGTATATTGCGTGACAAGGGAGAGAAGTAAGCGATTCCGACGAACGTGAAGTTTGCTGCCCTCGCTAGGCTCGGGCAGCATTTCACGCGAGGCGAAATCGCTTCTCTCCCGTGTCACGCATTATATTTTTTTCAACACCTGCATGAAAGGTGTGTTTTTGAAAGCCTGCTCAGCGATTCGCAAAAAATATGCATGTTCGATTGCTTTTTTTATTCTGTCAAAATTAATAAATACGTGTATTTATTTTCCAACAAATCGATAACGATTAGTCGAACAACTGCATCTTCATACCATAGGGTAACGTCAAACTCCAGTTTCTTTGGGAGGAAAGTAAGAAATTGCGAATACGTCTGAAATTAGTCATTTTGCTCCCGCTCAGCAGGCGTAAAAAACACACATTTTCATGCAGGCCCCACAAGGAACCCAGTCATATATCCCTATGCTACGAGCCTACGAACACGCACATACACTACTGCAGTTCTCCTCACCGATTCTAACCTTAGCAATAGGAAAGGCGGGTTGCTCGCCGCTAGGCGCCGAAAACAGATCCTTGTGCAGCGCTGATATAATGTATCAAAACCAGATTCGTGAAATATCGACAGCTCCGTAAGGTACCAAAATCAGATTGACGAAATATAACAAAATGCAGTCAGTTACAAAAATTTGCACTTGTTCATCTGGTATGTTAGACAGTGTGCCGCCGAACTAATGACATAATAGGAGAGGGGGTGATTTTAAATGAAGAAATAAGCAGAAAATATAGAGTATCGTGTTTTCTTACGAGAAAATCGATTCTGAAAATTCTGATGGCCATCTGACTAGAAATTGGCAGACTACAACATGAATTATGGTGCAGATGCAAAGATCAAATGGGCCTATATAGTTATTGCCATTGGGCCATAATATTGGTGGATTGGAAGTTTTCTGCAAAATAAGTATCAGCTTCAAAATGGAACTATGGCTTGGTAGTTTTAATAATTGTATAATGTAAGAATTGTTCTATGGGTTTGTAATTTCTGGCAAAATAAAGATCACAAAATTTTAAGATCCGCACTGTGTTTAATTCATTTTTTGTCAATTTGAGGGTTGTCAGCTTTCTGTGTAACTAGGCCCAAATAAACCCTCCTGCAAGAATACGTTGAAATAGTACAATAACTTCTTTTAGGATAAGGTTTTCTTTTCAAGAATAAAGCTTCGTGATTCCTATGTTACAATAGTTGAATATGGAACTTTTGTGACTAACATCTGCAATATGAAACAAGTATAATTTAGAACTCAACCCCTTAACTATATACAAAATCTACACAGCCAACTACACATTAATTAGAGCAATTTCGAATCCATATTCCAATGACGCCTTAATAAACAACCTACAATATGAACTTTATCAGCATCGTAATATAGTACTACTCGAGAGAAATCCCGACAACATCCCACAAACTGAAAATATAAGAACAGAACTTATAGACTTGCATAACCTGGAAATCCCTATCGTAGACGCAAAGAAATACTTAGAAGAAAAAATCTTAATCAAGTGGAACCTTGATTGGATATCCGACAAACCTTCCAAGCTCCATGAGATAAGAGACAATATCTACTCCCCAAACCCATCCATAGCTGAATCAAGAAAGATTCAAAGAATCATAACACGACTGCGAATTGGCCACACAAAATACACTCACCAATTCCTAATAACAAAAACGGAACAACCACTCTGTCACCACTGTAATTCTAGCCTAACTATTAAGCATTTAATGCAAGACTGTCCAGCGCTCAGAGACCTAAGACAAAATGAAAAAGTTCCATCGACAATCAAAGAATGTTTGAACAATAAGAAGCATATTGAGAATATAATATCCTTCCTTGAACAACTAAAAATAACCAAGGAAATATGAATTAGGAGAGAGAAACATAACAGATAAAAACGACTACGTTAACTCAACTAGGTAATATCCGCTAATCTTCATGTATACTGTAAATATTGTAACGGTGGTCGCTAATAGATCTAATCTGATGCGACATTAAATAAATAAAAAGTAAAAAAAAAAGAAACAAGTATAATATGATATGTTAGCTGAGAGTCACAGGAACGTACAGAGAGTTAATTCGATAACATGAAAGTGTTGGCTCACTTACTATTATCTGCATGCAGATTCAAACTATCAATGTGTTAATATCAAGATGTAGGAATTAAATAGTTAGTAACTGAAATCCGAAATGTGTCATCGATACTGTGGATTTTACAATTATAGGCTTAGGAATTAACTTGCACAGTTCTCGATTTAAACGCCCCAATTCTCCTCACGTTCCTTAAAAAGGAGAAAATCTTTCACATTGCTCTCCGTTCACAGAAAATCGTTTCATTTCGCTCATTCCACCGAATAAATACGATTTCCATGCAATAATCTACGGAGCTGAAAATTAAAGATACTCGTGCTCGTTCAAATACCTATCCTCTGCTGCGCATCGAAATTCCACGAAGTCGTGAATGCTTAATCAGCGTAACAATTTTATTATAATCCCAATGCTTAACTGAAAATGTCGACGAAAGCTCGCCGCGGCTCGATTCCCTTCAGACGATAGGCGTTCCATTCCATCGACATGCGGGGATGCTGAAATTTGCGGCAGAACATCCGATAAACCGCTCAGAGTTTCCAGCGATACGGCTATTTCGCATAAACTGAGCTAATAAAGGAAGCTTCCGCAGCTCGCGAAAACGGGGGTAACGAAAGAAGGGGGTAACGAAACGTACCGATAATTTGGCTCATCTGGTGCCTCGTTAATTACCGGACAACGAAAATACCGCGAGCCGTCGTATTATTTCGTCAGCGAATCTATGGTACCCCGGATGAAATATTCCAGTTTTTAAACAGCACAATGTTTTCCACTGTTTACTGTTCGTTAGAAAGTCCACCCTCGATTTTTCCTGGCGTATTTTTTGCGCGAAGATGATTCTCGTATCTCCATGCGAAAACATCGCTGGACATTGCGCGTAGCTTTGTACGAAGAAAAATGTTACGGCGGCTACATCCGAAAGCCCTTTTTACAGAAAGTTATTTCATTTGATCTTTCTCCTATACCTACATTCTCCTTCGGGCATAATATTGCATAATATTATAATGCTGTTCCTTTTGACACGCGGTTTCCGTTACCCACGGAACTTATCTCTTTTAAATGTGTTATCCATTCCACCACCCCCTTTCCCCTTCTTTATCTCTTCTTAGTTTTAAGCTCTATCTATTTGAAGCTTATTACCATTTTTTCCTACCCCTTTTCTTCCGCCTGTTCTTTGTTGCTGTGTATATAGGTATAGGTACAATTAGTTTACGTATTATCTTTTAGAAGTAGGTTTTATAGCAATAGTCGTTGTACCATATTGAAATATCTACGCCGATAAATTAAATGATATAAGATTATGGTAACATGTTCGTATTGATAAAACGTGGAACTTAAAAGCTTAAGTGTGAAATACAGTTTGGAAGTTTCTATTTCGGAATCCACGGTTGTCAGTGATAATTTTTTGCATCAATATTCATCGGATGTAAACTTTCACATGTTAAAAATTCGAGTCCCACAAACGAGCAGCCAACTTTGTAATTAGCATTTTGTTCAAAGTGCAGACTGGGAATTTGATATTATAATCTCTGCCCAATCGAATAGGGGAAAAAATACTGTTGTGACTAACGAGAAAAGTTCGATGATTTAAAAATTCTGATTTCTTGCATGTCTACCTACATATTTAGTTTGTAGACAAATCTCATGGGTATTATACAAATCTGGTTATTCTGAGTTTCGCTCACTTTTAACTCTGACAGTTAGAAATGAACCATATTCTTCTTACTTTTATCGTTATCTTGTAAAGAGCTAGAAGTGTATAGTAATTTTTTCAATAAAAATCGCGATACTTTTATACATTGTACAGGGACATTATACTGGAACTCATACAAGTAAAAACATTGTAATTTATTCGACTGACAAGTCAGTCTACAAATTATTTTAATAAATACATTTAATTTGTGTATCTCAAACGTGCTCAAACCACTAGTCAAATGAGTTTTTTTTTTACGAAAAAATGTGTAACAAAAAGTTCTATTGAAACGAATAGTAAGTATCTAATGCAATAGTGCTTCGGAATCTTGGATTTTATTGAAATATGGAAGTGACCATTGGTTTTTTAAATGGCATACTAACATCACACTGGAATTCGAAAGACTACTTACAATTAGTGAAAGCTAATGGAAAGAAGTATTAACGAATTAAAATGTAGTATGTGGCTAATAACCCTTGTACATATAATGGTAGACGCAGCAGTAAACAATAAGTAGAAAAATAGGTGGACATTAGTAGTAATATAGGGCATTAGTAATTAAAGATAAAAATAGTAAACACTGAGGAAAGTATTCATGACATTGTTGAGTTTTGTCAGAGTTAATCCCTCGGATAATATATTTATTCAGGTGCATCCATCACTTAACAGGAAACGCGTGAAATTGTGAAGTAAACGCCCATCGGTCACGTATTGAACCAATTACAGGAATAATTAATTAGATTCTGTTTAAATACGGCACACGACGATGATAATTACTGGTGTCAAACGATCGGGAAATTCGTTTGACAGAATTATTGTTTTATCAAGCAATACGAATTCTTTCGAAATACACCTTTGATCCGTCTAAATAGTAATGCATTAAAGGGTGATAATATATTATATAGCTACCAGTCAGTTCCATGATATTTCGTTGAAATTCTAAATGTCACTCATGCATAATTGAAAATAGAAAATAGTTAATAAATAAATGTTAATAGTTAATAATAAAAAATATTAACAAAAATAAGAAAAGAAACAAGATACAGTAGAGTGCGAGAGGAATAAAAGGAAAAGTAGAGATGTGTGCTAAAGAGCAGGATATATATCAGCGTATAATATAACACTATTTCTGACTAGAACACTAACAAAAATCATAATAGTAATATTAATAATAAGTACTTAACTAATTTAAAGCATTTAACTACTAACAGTAATACTCATTACATATTCTTAATAATAAGAGTAATACATAGGTATTTCTTACATACTAATAACAAGACAGAAAAGAGAAAATGACAATGAAAAATATTAAAGCTAATTAAGAAAGTGTGCGATGAGCGACGTTTAACAAAGAAAAAGTTCGCGGCTATTAAGCCTAATCTTAGATAATTACAGCCCCCTTGTTAGTGGATTATAAAACTGAGATAAGGATGAATAACGATACTTCGTTAGGCAAGTGCCATCCGACGAAGCTCGCGCTGCGTACATTCTTTATTTCAGGCGGATAATCTGATCGATTCGAGTTGAAATAGCTCAAACGGTTCTCGTCGAGGGGATTCCACAGCTCGATTTTTCTACGTGGCCTTTGAAAATCTAATACTCCACGGTCCACGGTCGCGATTAAAATAGCTCCATAACCATTCAGGCTGGTTGTTATCGATAATAAAATAGAATTTCTTCGCGTGTGACACACGTGACACGGTGACTACACCGATTTGTGACCGATCTGCGCAGCTCCCACTACTACTACTCACAGTTTGAACCGCATGCGATTGATCATGGTAATTTCCGAGAAATAACGCGGGACCTGGCCGTTGTCAGCCGTTGTCAACGTAAACAGTGCACGAAAAGTTAACAGAGAGAGAGAGAGAGAGAGAGAGAGAGAGAGAGAGAGAGAGAGAGAGAGAGAGAGAGAGAGAGCGAGAGAGCGAGAGAGCGAGAGAGCGAGAGAGCGAGAGAGCGAGAGAGACAGAGAGAGAGAGAGAGAGAGAGAGAGAGAGAGAGAGGGCCATGCGACGGAGAAAAAAGCGTAGGCGGTTAAGTGGGGAGTCGAGCGTAGCAACGCCTCCTCAGAGTCGTGTCTGTGCGAAATCGGTATGCTCTATTGTGAAATGCAGTATATGTGTATCGAGAGCTTGTACTTACATAGGTATATTAATCATTTGTCATAGCAGTTACGTGAGACATGGGGAGCAAAAATGGACTCTAACCCACATAAAAAAACATTAAGTTTTCCTATTTTATATGATTAGTACAGCCTATTGGAATACATTAATGCTACTAACTCAACGTGGGTTAGTTGGTTTTTGCTCTCAATGCGTCATATATAAAAAATGCTCTGTTTTGAGCATTGAAACAGCAATAGTCTACAAAAATCTGTTCACTATATCTACGATAAAATGTTTACAGATAGCAGTAAAACTTTCTGCGCTTTGAAAGATTTCGTCACCTGTGTATACCTACTCCAACGTATTCGTTGGTCCAACATAAACAATTTTGTAATCGATATTGCACCAGTTGCAGAGATTTTGAAATCAAAGAATGTATAATAAAGTGCTTTGGAAATCCAGTATTCCCAATCTACTTCACTTGATTCTACGAATTATGAATTCTTTCATTGTCACAACATCCATTAGTACCAGCATGCAACGTCAGTTTAACGGAGTATCCCCACTTAGAATATCGTTGTTAAAGTAACATTTAGGACTTAACATAAGAAATATTATCACACCAAAGAACAAGAAATTCTTCTCACGTATTTGCTCACGTTCCAACAAAGTAGGAATACAAAAATTTCCAATTAATTATCTACTGTATTTGTAAAGTTGTTAATCGCCCCCTCCCTCTCTAATTACAAAATTACCTGAGCTGATTGCAAAACGCGTAAAATACGGTTCCAGGCCAAGTTGCATCACGCTAATGCAACTGATTGAAATATTCCTGGTGCATTCATTTGATAAAGCCGGACGCAGCGGACATTCTCAACATCAGTCTCTAACGGGGCGTTTGCAACTTGGCCGCGCGCTTTCCATGGAGTTTCCGTGTCGAAGAGGCGACGTTCGCTTTTCCCTACGGGGAAACGTTAGCTGGGTAAACATCTGCGGAATCGAACTCAAAGGATGCCAGTTTCATCTTTCGCCCGTGACAGAGCCAGATATCCTTCGCGTAGAAATGCCAAAAGATTAAAGGGCCACGCGAGGATTCTTCGCGACCGTGGTGCCAGGAACTCGTGCGTACCCTCTCGGCTATTCTCGAGCTTTATATAAACTTGCCCGATAATTTCCGACGCTTCTCGTGTCCACAAAAATTTCCTATCCGAGTCTTTCTGTCCCTCCCCCCATAGCCTTTTTCATCTGTGAAATTTATTATTCGTTATGCTGGAACTTCCGCTTCGACAGGTTCGACGTCCGATAATTGATGGATCGTTTTGTAGATTTTTATTATTCAATGAGATGTACCAGCTCTAAATTGCCTGTATAGGGTTTACTTTGATTTTCTCGTGATTTGAGGTATTGAGCGATGTCTGGTTTACGACATTTTTATGTTTTCTGTATTATTATTCTTTTGTGTTCCAATCTAATCTTTGAAATACATAAACAGGCAAAGGTAAATGTGTGCGTATACTCAAGAGAGTAGACTGATGTTTTTGCAAAGGATCCTTGACTCCTAAAAAATTTTTCGAATGTTTGTGAAATACTTGTATCTCTCTTATACTGATAATATATTCATGCATCAATCTCTGATACTGATAATATATTCCCTTAAGATTTTTAAGAAACATCTTCAACATACCAAGGACATCATACAATATCATCCCGTCGTCTATTCCCGTATATATGTTGTTTACAGCTGGATATAAATAGATTCTTTCGCGTTTAAAATAGACTAGGTGTATTAATATTTATATCGTCCGAGTAAGCAATTTAATTTAACTTTATTACATTAAGAAATAAACAACAGAAAACCTAACTTATTGCTATCCCCTCGTACAATACCTGTCAATGATCGATAACTCTATAAATGCTCCACTGTTTATCGGCAACCTTACATCGTGAACCGACGACACACCAATACACAGTTGGAACTTCTACTTCTGTCTCACACATACGAAACCTCGGTAGAAAAATATACATCTCCTTTCACTCGATATTTGCATACCATTTCCGCCTCGCCAAGAGATAAGGCTGAAAATCGGCTAGAATCTGTGGCGTGGTAACCCTGTATCAAGCGGAGTAGAAGCAGAATACTAGAATAAACACAAACCGAAATGTGTGTTTGCTCGATATGGATAAATAAACAGTGAACTTAAGAATGAGAAAAGGAACACGAAGAGAAGGGAAAATAAAGAAAGGGAAGAACCTGTCGCCGTTGCACAGCTGGCAAAGCAACGTGGTATGATAAATCTTCTTCTGCAAAGCTCATCTCATTTGCTTTCTTATTTCTTAATAATTTCATGACACGTGGTATTGCTGCAGACTATCCAGCGAGGCGCTCGAAATTATTCAAGAGAGACTTTAGTCTTTAGAACGAATACTAGGCCCACCCCTGATCAGAACTTAATTTACAAAGGAAAAACTGAAATTTCAGATCATCAATTCGGTTCAAAATTTCCCACGATTCGTGTACGATTGAAACAGCCCTTGTGCAAATTTTTTTTGCAAAAATAAATTTGAATGTTTTGTTTTTCCTTGGCCCTCGATATACAGGGTGTTCGGCAGCAGGTGTCAGAAATGTTAAGGGGTGATTCTACGTATCAAGATAAGACGGTATTGTGTTTGTGGCTTCATTTATTAGTTATTAATTGTTGTAAATACGCGTAAAAAGTTTCTGACGCTGTTAACTGCGCGCAGTAGTACGTAGTTAGCCAGGTCAGGCACGGCGAGGTCAACTAACTGCATAGAAAGACCCAAACAGAAATTGATGACCATCGTTTGCAATACTTTTACATATTATGGTGAAGTTTGGTTGTCACACTTCTTGGAAAAACCTGTCTGGGCTACCAAACGATGACGTAAGGGATTTTGACAAATATAACGACACTTTTATACAAGTTACTGTAGGAGCTACTTTTATTCCTTCGTACATCGCTATTCTCCCTGACTTTTCCTTGTCCGAATCCACTTTATCCCATGGAAGTTTGGCATAAAGCTTTGGAAAATCGGATTCAGCAGGAAATAAAGATTAGAAGACTTACATGCTACTTTCCACTGACAGAAAGAAGGGGCCGGTCTTTCGTAATACCTCAGACGAGGTACAGAATATACTATACATCTATCCTACTAGCAGTTAGCATTGAAATATGATCAAAATTGAATCTTATCTACACAAAGAAATGCAACAAGCTAACAACCCAATTTTGTTGTCAGCTTTTTCCCGAGTACATATAAAACAAAGTTGCAAACCTATCTCTGGCGAGTGCAACGAAGTTAAAAAAGGAATTTCCAGGAAGTGGGAAGGGGTTTGAAGTGCTATACCTAATGGTAGTATATAAACGGCGCAGAAATGATAAAATATGTAGTGTCCCCGCTCGCGGCTGCGCCTGGACTCATGTTAAAGCCGGCAATTTGCACGAGTGCGTGCACCGTGAGCTAATTCAAGACCGAGAGAGAGAGAGAGAGAGAGAGAGAGAGAGAGAGAGAGAGAGAGAGAGAGAGAGAGAGAGAGAATTATATTTAGGGAAAGAAGGAAAAGAGAATTGAAACTAAAGATTCGGGGATTGAGAAAAAAGAAATCTCTATGACAAGTCTCTAGATGTGTACTGTGAGGGAACCGACTTATTGTTAGTGCGCCGTAAATGCAAATGCAAATGCAAATGCAAAAGTTGTCGCTCTCAACCCGGAGAGCAAGGGTACGACTACCCTTGATGCACACTTCATTGCTAACAGGCACTCGCGTGATTTTCGAGCGACATGCCAACGCTAAGAATCTCCCGATTGCAAAAGAGACTACACGACCATACGATGCCGACGGGGCGTTAACATTCACCTTCGATGCACTAAAATTTCATTCTGCATGTGGCGCTCGATGTCACGACTTTACACAGCCTCGGCAAGCCGTGACCTGAACCAGCCACCTGAGGCCACAGAGCGGGCAGAGATGGACCGAAGCCCGATATCTACGCGGTAACTGGAGAATTAGAGTGGTCATGAACAGGCGCACGTCATCGGCTTACGATGGTCTTCTGTGTAAAGCCGCAATAAGTTGTACCCGTCACAGTCCGCCTGTAAGGGCGAGCCAGCCATGCGTGAAAGCAATGAACGAGGACTAACGACATTCCGGCAAAGGTGCATTTAGCACTGGTATTAAAAAAGGACGAAACGGAACAAAAGTATATCGCTCCAAGTACGCAAGTGCATCTTTGATTAGATATCTAGAGCGAAGCAAATTTACCGAATGTTAGCTTTGCTCGATCTAGGCCCTTAACCTAGATCGTAGGCTTTAGCTTGATAACGTTTCGCAAGGCGCAATGCTTGGAAAACTTTTGTTCATTGTGACAAATTTACAAAATGTCTTAGAACTAAAGTTCTTAAACTAAGACTTATTATTCGTATTATGGCTAGTTGAAAATTGTGGAAGCGCAAAAGTTCTTCCGTGATGTTTAAAATTTCAGGGTTTGTAGCTTAAAGTCATTTTGTAATTAATGCCCGCGCATTGCGATTTTAATATTGTTAGGAGAATTCGTATGATATTATAAATAGTTTAGAGATCGTTTTAACGTCAGAACTCCCTCGCGTTGATCTTTCGTTTCAAATGCTGTTCAATTATCAGTATCGTTTCGCCATTGTATTGATATGGCACTGCTTGTTAGCTTCTTCCTCCATAGTCTATCGCCATGTTATCCAGTGAATTCGATGGAAATTGACCTCATCATTTTATCTTCCCACCGCTCCAGAGCTATCAGTGAACAGTCCTTGCCGAGTTTTCTCTCGACCCGCGCGATATCTGTTCTCAGTAACAAAAAGGATTATCCTTGGGTAAAGGTGTCTCGTGGACCGTGGTACTCACAGTCTCACAGGTACTCTATGTAACAGGATGTCGACAGCAGTGGATTCCTGATGTAGGACAATACAAAAGTCGATTCAATAACTATTACTTACTGAAATACTCGTATTTTTCGAAACTAATGGAGCACGAGAAATGTTTCCGTACCGAAATATAGAACGAATACCTAGCGATCGAGTGTGTTAAATTCGGGTACGTGTAGGATTATATAAAATTTAAAAGCTTAAGGAATTAAAATGTTTTAAACGCATATGTTAAACTGAAAAATATTAATTTAGTTAAAATGAGAAGTAGAGTTAGGAAAAGTAAAAAGTATTGTAGCTTATTTCGCAATGTCTCAACACTTGTGGGGTTTCCCTCTGCGAAACTTATTTTATTTCAAAAATATACAATGTGTAGTATAAGCAATGAGTAGTACGTCCAAGAATTCTTATAAGTGGAAATGCGTCGAAATTGTTGACTACTTTAAATTTTTCTTGTACTAAAAATGGTTAAATAATATAATAGTCATGGGTAATAACTGTAGGTTTCACATGTATACATTTTTCAAGAAAGGTACGTGTACCACGTTTTTTTTTATAAAATTTTCGACATGTTGGAAAATTGAAAAGCAATAAGGGAAAACAGTGTGAATAGTGGATCGCAGAATAATTTTATTTTCGTAGCTTACTCCCCTATAAATTGATCGCTGCCTTGGATAGCAATGGAAACCATGTTAACCTTGTATTGTCCTCTGTATAATAGTGTAGTTGAAATTGATGTCACGTTTGGAACACTTCGCCGAGTTTCCCTTGTAGAGTACACTCTCTAACTGCTTTCAGTGAACTACACGACGGATTATGCTCCGGTTGGCTGGCGCCGCAAGTACTTTCGTTACACAGTACCCAGTATCCAAGTAGACATACTGGAATATTTTTACGCGAAGGACGAGGAAAGGCCTGAAACTTTTACGATGAAAATCCTTTCATCGGATTCTTTGGCGAATTCTAGAGGCCTCCTCCTTTATTCACGCGTGAAACGCTCTTCCAGTGGGGAAAAAGGTATAGAGAAATTAAACAGTGCAATTTGGCTAACAATTTTTTACTCTTTAATGGACGATTTTCAAATGGTTCTTGTGTAATTTAAATGCAGATTTAAATCTTTTTCAACGATTGAAAATTTTGAATGTAAATTGCAACTGCCTCATTTTTTTCAAAATTCCCTCTGATTGTCAAATGTTTAGTGACCTTTCGATATTTTGTGACAGGGTTGTCTAACTGACGACTCACGAGATGCCATGCCGGGGGCTCCTCCGCCTTGCGGCCACGCTGACGATCGCAGTAAAATTCGTCCGTCCCTACACAGACATAAATACATTCGATTGCTACGGCCGGCCACGGCCATACGTTGGCCGTGTATTACATATAATTATAATTAATACGACAATACGAACTGATATATCCTTAACAGCGAAGACCAAGAAATGTATCATCGAGTTGCATTGTGTAATTTGCAAGCAGATCCGTTCGTTCATCAATGTTTGGTTCTACATACAGATGCGAAAGTGCGTTTTCCGTTATGACAAAAACAAAAAGTAAATATCGGTCAAGATTAGCGGACCATTCATTATCTTCGCTGTTAAGGATACCCATAACAAAAATTGATGTGGATATACCATCCCTTGTCAATAATATGACGCGGACTCAATGGCGCGTTCACATTCACAGAGACGAGTAAAAGTAAGTATATATCAATTCGTATTGTCGTATTAATTATAATTATATGTAAACGTATGGCCGTAGCCGGCCGTAGCAATCGAATGTATTTATGTCTGTGTAGGGACGGACGAATTCGACTGCGATCGTCAGCGTGGCCGCAAGGCGGAGGAGCCCCCGGCATCTCGTGAGTCGTCAGTTAGATAGACAACCCTGTTTTGTGATATGGATATTTTGGGACACCTAGTATTGTAGGATATAACGCTACTGATATAGGTCGAGCACTGACACGAATACATAATCTCTACAAGGAATCATTGAAAGGCGAACTGAAGTTAAGAAGGGGTTGCAGCAATGTTAATTAATTCCTCAGGGAACAGATCTCGGAGGATAATTTCGTGTTTCAATCTTAACTTCCTTTTCGACGACGTGTCCGACGATTCACCGTTATAACAAAGATGTCTGCTTATTTATAGAATCTTCCACTGAGGAAACGTGCAATTAAAAAAATGCAGCCACTTGAGGTACATTATGAGTACAGTAACTACTTTAAAACAGATAATAAATCGTTATAGAATCTCATTGTTTATGAAAAATCAAGGCAATTTATATATAAAAAATACATAACAATATTAAAATAATTAACGAAACAATAAACTTCTTTGGATAAGCAATTTAACATCGTTTAAAAAATTCGTAAAATTTTCTATTCGATTAATACGATCAACGAAAGATTCATTGTGTCTCATTTGATTATCCTCGCGATAATGGAACACAAATGGAATGAACAAACCGTGACTTTATGAATCTATAGGCATTTCGGTGCGTCTGCCCAAGGGCTATTAGCTAACGAGGATTACAGAGAGTTTGCGGTTTATGAACTAAACTGAATAATACCCGTTAGGTTACATTAGTGTTAATACTCTGAAACGATATTATTTTAGTGAGTATTAGGGCTGTTATATGCGTTAACGGAACTCTTAACGTCAATAATTGTTTGAACAGAATTTTATTTGTCACGTGTGCCATTTTCCAACTTTATTGGCAAAGAGGGCTGTTAAATTTTAACCCATTCCTCCCTTCCTCCTTCTAATGGATTCTATTAAATATTGTCGTGGGCTAATCCATAGCATGTCGATAACTTTTCGTACTGGATGTCAGGGATTTTGATGAAATTGAAATATTATTCGGAAAGGCTAATCTTCTTCAATTACAATAAAAGAAGAATACAGATAAAAATTCATTTATAAAATCTGTCTTTGCCTACAGATGGAGCCAAAAATGGCGATTTTTGACAGCCTGTATTTTTTTAAAACAAATTTAATATCAGCAAAATGATGACTTAAATGATGACACTTCCTAATTTTACGTGGACTATATCATACATATATAAAAATCGAATCATACACGTGCAATCAAATTATTTAGAAATAACAATATATTCAATTTGAAGTATTAATATATGTGGCATAACTGCATGCAGAGTACCTAAACGATAATACAAAATACATATCAATTATACTACCCATGCACAAGTATGAAGAAATTACGCGATTTCTATTATCACCTACATGTAGTGTTCCTTCTCGAGAATTCTTTCCCGAGAATTTCTCGAGAAATTTTATAATTTCTTATTTCTCATTTCTCGTGAAATTATAGTATTTCTCGAGAATTTTCAATGTATTTCGGAAATGAATTTGCAGTTAGTTCAAATTGTGTGTTAATAGTGAACATGTAATATAAACACATCTACAATCAGTACCTAATAAATGTTAGCAATATATACGAAGAATTCCGCGATTGTTTATAAACTTTTCTCTTCGTATCACCGATGTTCTATATACAATTAAACCAACATCCACTCGAAATGAAAGAAATTTTTGTACAGCCGCAGATTTTGTCACAAAAAAAGAAGTAGATTGGCTGACGCGACATTAGACGCAGTGTACTTTTGAAAAAACTATTTTAAAACAAAAAAGTAATGTTTCGTCTTGCTCACATTATATATTAAATAAATAAATTTATCAATTATATTTAATATCTGTTTTTTTCATTTACACAAGTTTTGTCTAAGCTGGACGCGAATAAAAATGTAGATAAATATTATCGAGAATTCTCGAGAAATATAATCTCATTTCTCATTTCTCGAGATGCGAAAAAAAGATAAATCAGGAACACTACCTACATGTCGTGTATTTGATACTGGAGTAGAAAAGTTACTAAACCAAAATTTTCTAAGAAAAAGAGAATTCTTTGCTCATCATTTAACAATTTTTATGCGATTAAGAAAAATTGGGCGATGCAGCAGTCCCTTTTAATCTTCGTATTTCCCCATACCTTACAAGGCACCTTTGAATACCGTCAAAGTTTACAGTTCGCTGGTGTATTTTCTCAGCAGTTTACTCGACGTACCACTTCGTATGCTGATAAAATTACCGTTTCCTGTGTGTGCAAATATACCAGCATTCCAAAGTATGCATTCATTCGCGATTATATGTCTGTAAAATTGTTTTTCTTGATGCTCCCCGGCACCAGGATTAAAATGTGGCGTTCAAGCGAGCAACCTGCGTGTACAGAAGCATATTACGTTTGAATACTGCATTGTGGGTTGCAAAAACATTGGCGAGTGGCAGATAGAAATTTCTTGAATCATAGAGAGTGGTAACATAACATGCTTTTAATCAGCTAACAAAAGGTTCATAACCAACTTCTAATAATTTCGTGAACCTATAGAGTAAATTCGGGTAAATCCGTGATAGTTTTAGAATTTGTCTAATAACAACTAATATTTACATATTCTGAAAATGAGTCTAAGATATAATGATAGGTCAGACATCAGAGAAACAAATACCTAATAGGTTAACAGAAATTTATTAAGTATATGTAATTGAAAATATACAAAAATATGTTGTCATGGCATATTCTGGTTACTCCGCGATAGTTCTCGCTGGCCCGTGATATGGCCATCAGCTACTTTTTTACATTATTTTACATTATTTTACATTAGTTTACGTTATTTTAAATTATTTTATATTATTTTATATTATTTTATATTATTTCATATTATTGTTATTTTGTGTATAATCAATCGTTTCATGATCGTTAGATGTCTGAGACGTAAGAAAACATGGTATCATATATATTGGCCGGTGAGTTTCGTGAGGGGTATTTTCCCACCATACAGTTTGCCTGCCATGGTGCTCCTTTTCTCAACGTTTTCTAACTCGCTCTCGTTGCATCTCGCTCTCGCCTTCGCAGAACAAGAGTGAGCCAGAAGTCGTGGGGATAGTGCCAAGCTTCTGGGGTGTAGGCCAAACCGAGCTGTCAGCGTAGAAATACACACATCAGAATAGGTGTGCGTTAGCTACGAAAAAATCAGGAGCTTTATTGGTCAGAACATTGATACTTTCTCGATAACTTCATTTCGTATTGGTCTATGCATAGCTTCGTAACGCACACAACTATTACGGTAAGAATAAATAACAATCAAATGGCTAGGTTGAGGCGGAGTCGAGCAACGTTCCCGTTATCCCACCATTCCCTTCAAGGGCCACGCAACTCCAACTGATAAATCCACGATCGTCAGGTGGTGGTGGTTGATTTCTCCGCAATCGCTGCTCGCGAAAAGGAATTCACCGGCCAATATATTTGATACGGACTTTAATATTTGCCATCAGAATTTCTCGAACACCACAATCACAAACGCATGCTCGAACGCACGAAAAATAAGAATTTAGTCACATTTCATAAGCAAAAATAACACTGATGCCTTATTGTATGATAATTTGAAGGGTAAGACTTGTTAAAGTGTCATTTTACCATCACTTACCTGCAGTTTAAACTTTCCATTTATCTTCTAAAGCACATATAATACATAAACAAGCGATCGTCCACAACTAGCACGAAACATTTCACGAATAATGGACTGCTGGAAAAAATGTTCTCTCACTCTAACACACTAACATCAATTGACTAATTATTTTACCAAAACATCAACTAGAAGATCAACGCTCTTTGTTAGCTTTTGTTCCGTGTAAATTGAGTCAAACAAACAAAACCAGATTTTAAAATCAATTCTGCTATTATATAACAGGTATTATTCTCAGATAAACTGCAATTTTGAATTAGGCAATTAAAGCTAACAAAAGCACTTTGTCCGATAATGATATAATACATGATATAAATACATCTGCATTATGTTTCTAAGGATGTGTTGACGTCAAAGTTTAACTCGTTAATTAATCAGCTGGGAATGTAATATTGAAAATATTAACCACAGTGCCAACGCGAAATTCAGTTTCTGAGGAATGAAATATAACGCAGAATTCGATAAATAATAGTAAAGATCAATTTACATTCAACGCATGAAATTTGATACTTAAATAATCACCTGCAAGATCATATTTGCATTTTAAGTTCAACGTGCCGGTACTCTCAACACTATGCGTAAGAAAAAAGTACGCATTACTGATCAAGGAAAATGAATTGCGGTATGGAAAATTTTTATTCGGAAAAATGATCGGCACTATTGTTGTACTTCGCGACGATGGGCGCCCAGTTAATGAATTTCAGCTTATGTATACATCCGCCATCGCTGCAGCGAGTGAAATTTCTGTACGGTCGAGCCTTTATCCTGATTAAATTCTCTGATTTACTATCATCGTTACGGAGGTACGTGAGAAAGTGCAAATCCTATTTGCATTACACCACGACCGCCACGGTTCGATAAAGAAATATCGCGACGTTCCATGGCTTTTTCCGAGATGCTCTCCCACGAGTTGAAATGCAGATCCGTATCCGATTTTAGTTGGTTCGCTTCGACACAGTCTCGCGACTTCGCGGGAATACAGGAAACTCGATACGGACGAACCGTCAGGAAATCGCTACACATAAAACTTACATATGATATTGAAAGTTTTACACGTTCAGGGAACTATCGCTGAAAGAACTCCTAGGGAGAAGTCGTAGAGAGATATGGTGTACTTGATTTTATTCAGATGTCAGGGACTCACCACCTGGATCATGGGGCTAAGTCTACTCTAAGTCGTAAGACGAATTAATACGTCGTTTGAAAATTTCCTTACATTGGGTATGACGAGTAAATACGGCGCTTGAAAATAACTCGTCGTTTGCAAATTTTCTTCCTATAGGCCACGCCAAGTTAAGATGTCATTTGGTGATTCCTCCACGCGTGGTAAGACGAGTTAAAAAGAGAAAATTTGAAAATTTCTCTCGTATGTAAGAAAGAGAATGCCATACCTATGTAGTATGTAGGTATTATGTTTTCAAGATTATTGCCATAAACAACAGAAGCTCACCCGAGGGAAACGTTCTTCCATGAAAAACCACCGGCTAATTACCGGCACGTCCTACATTTCGAAGCCCGTGCCTCGCTGTCCAGAAGTTTCAAATTATGCGTGACCGCAGATCCAGTCGTCGCTCGTCGAGGCAAAAGTGCTGGCGATGAAATCGAGCCGTGATATTCATAACCCCCCGGTTCACGGGCGTCGTAGCCGCCGCCGTGACGTGTCAACGCGATAGGATCGTTTCCGGTGGGGATCCAGTGAATAATTCGGCCAATATTGTCTGGTATTCCGCGAAGGGTGTTACGCGACGACGTCTCTCGAGGCGTCGCGTCGCGTCGCGTCGCGAAGAGCGCCTGTGCGTGCACGTCGACGTCCACAGTTACCATAGCGACTCTTGCCAGGGGATATAGTCCTGGTGTGTGGTGTGTGCCTGTATATCTTGGAACAAACCATGCCACGAACCAAGCGCTGCGGACAATACGGCACCGGGCACTGAACGCGCTATCCATTGTCTTTAACGCATTGTTCGCGATTTATTATATCGCCTCGATGCGATACGATTGGCTTGGGAGTATCGGTTAAATATGCGCGCAACGGAAGGGACGGGCGGAAATCAAGCTCTAAACGTTGAAAGGGGAAAGACTGACGTTCTCCTGGGAACGTTGTAGACTGCGAGATAGGATTTACGAGGGAGCACGGTGGAAGGATCTTGTAAAATGTAGTTCTTTTTCGAAAAGTGATCTTCGAAGGTGGGAGTAGGCTAATGATTGAAAGCTTGGAGTCACTTGATTTTCATTGAAATCATATTGTATGGGGAATTTACTTCTGATTCGAAGTTACATTTCATAGAACCTAGTCGTAATAGCAATAGTGCTAATAGTTTAGCTATAATTGTAATGTTATTTATTCAAGTGAATTTTAATATTTTATGTAGATTCTCAGAGAACCCTTACTGTCCTTAATTCACAAAATGATTCCATAACTTTGGACGACAATGTATAAAGGATAAATAACGTGGAGGTGCCATAAACACTAAATATCAAGAACAATTTAACAATTCTATATAGGCTAAAGGCACCAGTAGTCGACCATGTATCAGTAGTCGACCACTTTCAGAAAAACATGAAAAATAAGGTTTTTAGAAGTGACGATCTTTTGAACAAAGTGCAGTTCTCCAACTGCACACTAACTACACTCTAACTGCACTCTGTTCAAAAGATCGTCACTTCTAAAAACCTTATTTTTCATGTTTTTCTGAAAGTGGTCGACCACTGGTGCCCCTTTGCCCTATTCCACGTCTCAGTATCAAATAGGAGGGAACGTTTCTCCAATGAAAGACAAGACGAAATTACTGTATCAATTTTACTACGAATTTTATCTACCTACTATCAAAATTTTCCTCCACACGTGCACTTGACTAGATTTCGATTTAACGAGTCTACTGCTGGGGTATTCTCTTTAAAATCGTAATGGTTACTGCTGTGCATTAGATTAGCCTTGGAAATTATCTTTGGATTATATACACGGTGTCGAAGAATATCTGCTATAGACTTTTCTGATCGATGAAATTCTCTGCATTAAACTAAGCTCGGGATGTTGAACTGGCATGTGGACACGAACTATTTAATAAGATATAGGCTGGGAATATTCAACAGAATATAGACGAATATGAGACGGCTGAGGCGAACGTTGAAATCAAATTTACGTTGTTTGGGCAAGTGCTGGAGGAATTTTGACGCATCACTACCGTTGCTAAATATCTTAAACAATGTTACTGGACTAGAATCACGTGTATCGTTGTCTGAGAGCTCTGTGGTCCAAATACATACGTATTTCCATTACATTTTTCTGGGCGTAGCATGTGCTAATTGTAATTGCTTATACAGTCATTTAGATTACATTTAAACTGATCGATTTGATTGAACTTTGTTAGCAAGTATTATAAATATAGGATTATTTGGTATATTGATCTATTACACAAATGGCTAAAAAGCAAATTCAGCATTTTACCGTAATCAACCTCTAAGGAAGTGAAAAGGGGTGAAATGTGGTTCCACTGATACCAAGTACCTTAAAACTGGATGCGTTTCGATATTTCCTGTTGCGTACTTTGGTATCGAATTGATTGAATATCATCAATAGTATAGGTATCGGTCTAATCGGTATGATGCGCTCGAACTATAATCTTTCCCGCTAAATACGATGAACAGGCAATATAACCTGAGCATCAGATATATAGGTACCATAGGGGGAATCTGCACGTGCGTTGAAACGTATCCTCCAAACAGGTTCATATCCGATGCCTGCATCGTAACAAGATGCATATAGGTTCAACTACGTAATAGCATACACTGATTGCATCTACGGGAATGAAGAGTGATCTTTGACAGGACGAACGCCGACGAATCTGTTTCGGGACACATTCAACCGGAATTGCAACGTGGCTGTTGACGACGAGGAATTCATCGGTTGGTTTGTTGCTATTGAATGAGCTTCTAACCTCATTCCATTTTCATTCGAAGAATTACAAGATTTAATTATCTACCCTTTGGCAGAGAGTTTTCTTTGGTGTGAAAGGGAATTGGACGAATTAAAGACAAAAATCTGAATATACTTTACAATTTTTGGGGACAACGGACGATTGTTATTTGCAGCTGAAAGAAGACGTGCACAGTTACATGGATGTATTGCTATTTAATATAAATTCGTACCCTTTTGTACAGATTCTTCTTTAATTTGAAAGGGAACTGGATTATAGAAAGCCTATATCTGAAAATTCTTTACAATTGGTGGGGACAATGGATGAGTGTTATTTATTTTGTTGCTTAAAGAGGAAATAATTACATAGAAGAATGGTACGATGCAATTTCGCCCCTATCGCAGAGATTATTCTTTGGGTTAAAATGAAAGTAGCTTATGTAAATGTTAATTTTAAATCTTCTCGAATATTTTTCCGAGGGTGGAGTCATTCCGATTTGTAATTTAAAAAGGGAATAGTTATATCAAAGAAATGTACAATTCAATTCTGCTCCCTTCGTACAGATTATTTTTTGGGTTAAAATAAAAATGGATTATGGAAAGATTAAACTTGAATTTTCTTGAATATGTGTAGGAGGATGGGGTCGTTCTGATTTGTAATTTGAAAAGGAAATAATTATGTGAAAGATTTATACGATTCAATTTCGTCCCTTTTATTGAGATATCTCTTTGGGAGAAAATAACGGTGGATTATGGAAATTTTAGGCTTGAAAGTTCTTCAAAATTTGTTTGCAGATTGAACCATCTATTATTTATAACTTAAACACGAAATAATAGATCCGAGAATTGCGTCTAATAAGTTTTGGTGGAACGTAAAGTTTTTCGAAGTGAAGCCTGTATTTTATTTATGCGTTATGCGCCGTAGTAAGTAAGTACTACAGTTTTCACTTGACTCTGAGCGTGCATCTAATAGTCAGAATAAATCATTCTAATTGTAAGTTGCATGCAGCAAAATAGGCGCTAATTTGAACGCAGCAAGTAGATCAGAATGAGTTTAGTCAAACGGCATTCATCATCGACTTCCCTTGCTGGGAGAAGTACCTAATTGCGATTTATGGTTCTTTCATATTGTTGTTAGAAACTTTACAAATGCTTGATAGTAAACGTAAACCATATGAGCTACAACACTAATAAAGGAATAATCAAAGATGTCAGCTGATAAATTAATCGGAAAATAATTCACAATTCTCTTAAATAGCCTATTCGATTATCAGAATTTTAACTTCCTAAAAATACACGAACATATTTGAAAACTACAGGACATTTTAAAATGTTGTATCAGTAGCAAGTATTGACATCGCACCACATCTCTTTCATAGAATGATCATTACTACTATTAATTGTCTTTATTACTCGACAGGATGGCGATAGGTGATAGGTGATGGCGACAAACGGTTTGCGGATTCGTGTTCAGGGCGAAAAACTCTACCAGAATCACCCAGTGGATATTGCAGAGCAGAAAAGAAGTTTCATTTTGTTGGACTGTGTTATTTAAGTAATTAGAAATTCGAAATCCCCGTAATTAGACACCTCTGGATGGCAGTATTATAGTTTGCCATGAATTTTCATTAATAACCAATATATGGTCGGACCGAGACTTATTTTTAAAGTTTCTGACCAATTATTTAATTAAAATTTTGAAATTACAAGTACGTTAAGTACTTCTGGATGGCAATCAAGTTGCCATGAATTTTCACTAATAACAAACTCATAAAAATATTCAAATAGTAAAAAAATTACGCCAAGTACGTGAAAAAGTCGAGCGTGGAAAAGAATACCTATTATCAAATAAGTCACAAAAGAATAGAAGATAATAACAATTTCAATATAAAAGCACATGTGAAATAAAAATGACAAAAATACATATACTGGCTCTAGTTTCCCGAAGAAAATTCAACTGGAGCTTCGGTGCTCTGAACGAGTCTTAAATACGCAAAAATTTCATTCCAGATTCGCGGTAAAATTATTCTAAGAGCCGCGGTGCTCTGCAAAATATGTAGATGAACGCGAAAAAAGCGGGGAGGACTCTACGATCGCGTTACGCACGATCAAAAAGGATCTTGCTAGACTGCAAGATTGCTAGGGCGACTAAGGTTTCACTTCAGGAACCTTTTCAAATTTTTCGCGGCGACTCTATTCGACTCGATCGATTCGCGTTATTTTACGAATTATTAATCGGAATTATAAAAATCGCGAGCAACTGTTGTATTGATTTAATTTTCTGGCCCTATTCTCTAGGGCCTAGAATCTCATTGGCGAGTGTAAGCTGAAAATTGAAGCTAAGCGAAAATTTGACTCTACTTCCGCGTTAAAAAAGCAATTAGAGCACCGGTGCTCTGGACGAACTTTGTATGCGCAAAAAATTGGCTCTTGTTTCGCGAAGAAAATTCAACTGGAGCTTCGGTGCTCTGAACAAATCTTAGATACGCAAAAATTTTACTCCAAATTCGCGGTAATACTACTCTAAATAAGAGCCGCGGTGCTCTGCAAAATATGTAAATTCTAGATGGTTACTACGAAGACTGGTTGCACTTCAGGAACCTTTTCAAATTTTTCGCGGTGACTCTACCCGACTCGAATTATCAATCGGAATTGTTTAAATCGCGAGCAAATGTTGTATCAATTTAATTTTCTGATTTTAAGACAGACACATGCATGTCACTATCTACGAGTACCTTGTACGGTCAGCTCATTGGATTCTGCTCCCTTCCAACACATATGCGCGACGGCGCACAGTGGGACGGATCGACGTTTAAGTAGGCATTCACTTCATTTCTTACATATTTCATCATTTATTGATTTTAATCTAAGATTACAGGTAATATATTGTATAATAAATACAATAATCATTTTTTCTCGTCGCTCGTTTTAATAATGGGACTTCAAGAGTCCCTTCATGTTGATTTCCATATAGGTATTTATATGGATCGGAGCTTATTATAAAATTATTTAGAACATCTTGATTTGTCATTTTTCGGCTGCTCGTTTTGCGTATAATTCGCAGTAGTTTGTGAAATCATTATTTCGGGCGTTCTGGGCTTCCTCTTATATTCTTAATTTGGCAATAGAATATAAGTGTTAATATTTTTCATTACAAGAAAAAGACAAACTAAAACTATTCCAATGTAAAAAGCTGATCATTTTCTAGAAATGGAAATCTAAAATTTTTTTTAGAATATTTATCAGAGGAAGCCCAGAACGCCCAAAATAATGATTTCAAAAACTACTGCGAATTATACGCAAAAAGAGCAGCCGAAAAATGACAAATCAGGATGTTCGAAATAATTTATTAACCCGGCAGTGCACACGTGGGGGTCTGGCAGACCCCCACCCATACATAAGAGACAGATGACTGTTTTGATGACTAGTTTACATGTTTGTTTATAAATATTTTTGTTATATAACATAGATTAGTGTTAATGTTTATTTAGATGTATACTGTTTCAGTTTCAATAAACAGTCATAAAACACACAGATTTTTATATATCGTAATCAATAAATGTTATATTTTACTGGGGGTCCATGAGCACCCCACGTGGATACTTATGTTTCAGAAGTCACGTGTGCACTGCCGGGTTAATAAGCCCCGATCAATATAAATATATGGAAATCAACAAGAAAGAAAGTCTTGAAGTCCCATTATTAAAACGAGCGGCGAGAAAAAACTGATTATTGTATTTATTATGCAATATATTACCTGTAATATTAGATTAAAATCAATAAATGATGAAATGTAATATGTAAGAAACGAAGTGAATGCCTACTTAAACGTCGATCTGCCCCACTGTGCGGCGGTTAGTGGCCTGTTTCCATATAATTGCTATTCGTTTTTGGAACATTACTGCGATATTTCGTGAATATGATTTAGAAAAGAGCCACGTCACGAGGCTACTTCGCGAAATATTGCACAAGTGTTCCCGCATGTCGCGCAGTTGTGTTGGAACGGTCAGAATCGAAAGAGCTGGCTATGCAACTTTTTCTACAGAACCCATTTTGTTCTATTGCATGCACCCACGTCCAAGAAATTATAAAGTGACTTACCGTTCGCTGTCATCAAGGGGACAGCATCTCTGCACACTTGTTACCCCTCGGATCAGCAACCCTGAAACCAGCACCCCTTTAGTCATCCGTCCAGCAACAATTACGATTAATAAAGATAATACTAATTAAGATTAATAAATGAATTACTTCCTTGGCAGAATAGTGAGTTAAATTTAGAATTTAAAATATGTATATAAATTATTGGTAGTAATTCATCCATTAATTATATATTTTTTTCAATACATTTAATATAATTGCTTTATTGTTGCCGATAATAATTGGTATAGCTTTTTCAATTTTATTTGGACGTCAAATTTTGGGGTATATTCAAGATTGAAAGGGGCCAAATAATGTTGGAGCGGCAGGGTTAGTACAACCTTTTAGTGATGTTATTAAATTATTGAATAAAGAATCTTTTTTATCGGAAAGATAAATTTAAATTTATATTTGTATTTTGAAGAACATATCTTAATTGTTAAAATTAAACGGTATAATAAATTTAAAATTGTAACTACTGTTTACTAATGTCTTAGAGGGTAGAAATAAATTTGGTAAATGAAGATGTTATTAGAGGTTAAGAGATTCATTTATTTTAATTTTTGATGGGTAGTTGTTAATTATTCTGGTAAAATACAAAAATATAATTATTATCCCCCCCCCCCCCAACAATTGAAATAAAGATACATATGTTAAAAGAGAAGATTTGGAACAACTCGCGAGAAATGTTTCAACTTCAAAAATGTAAATCGTATTTAATACGTTAAGCATCCCGAATGATAATGAAATTAAAAAAAAGAATAGTTTAGAATCTTAAAGGCGCGATATGAACTCTTTTATTCCCATTTTAAAATTTATTTATTCACGCATTAATGACACTGTTCGCGACTACTAACGATAAGTATTCGTGGTCACTATGCCGGTACAGCAATCATTTTACTCCATAGCAGGTAGAATGATTGAAAGAATTAAAAGAGTGTCACTCACCGTTCGTTGAGAACGGTCTCAGTGCTATCCACGCAGTCACGTGGAAAGAGTTTTCCCAAAAGTCTTCTAGATTAAGGGTATATCACAGTGATATCATGTTTAAAGGCCTCAGGAATTAATGCACGAAGCGAGATATCGCAAATTAAGATTCACCATGGCACGTTAAACTCGTTCTCGTCCGATCACGATCGCGTTTGGGAACAGACTGGCGAAGTCGCGACGTATTTCAATGTTTTGAATTTGACAAAGGTTATTGTCGCGCTCGGCCGACTCCCAGCTAACATGAAATTCGTCGCAGGCAGAAATAAGATTATACCAATTCACTTTTCGCCACTACAGTCGTAGTTGTGAATAGTGAAAAATTTTCATGAGTGCAAGTGGAATGAGTTTTCCAAAAAATTTTCTACTGTTTAAAGGCCTCCCACATAGTCCAGTAACCGATGGAATTAATGCACGAAGCGAGATATCGCGAGTTAAGATTCACCATGGCTCTTTAAACTACCTATATAGTTCATCGATAATGGTTATTCGTAACCGAAACCAACTACTCCGTCGTCTATAACAGTTATTAGTGACAAAAAAATATTTCCGTCGTCGATAATGATTAGTAGTGACCAAAAAATATTTCGGTTGACAATAATGATTATTCGTAACCAAAATCAATATCCGGCATCGATAATGGTTATTCATAACCAAAATCATTTAAACAAAAATATTCATTCTTATGTCATAACTTTTAAAATTTGGGTTATAACAGTTAGAGTCCCTGGTTAAAACTAAGCAGCACTCGTGCAAGTTCTTCCGCGATGTATAAAATTTTAGGTTTAGTAGCTTAAAATTATTTTAATGGAAGGGAGAAAGAAATTTGCGTTTATATCTGTGGTTGCAAGGAAAAACGACCCATGTCACAATTTCAAAAAATTTGAGTGTATGCATTAATTCAACTGTAGAATATTGGATGTATGTTTTCATCAGAAAAATGCATCAAAACGAATTTTATATGTTGAAAAAATAATGCAATTTAACCGAAGTGCAATATTTAATTAATACGCATTTGGCAAAACAACGCATTTCACAAAATTTGGGGAATACAACGTTTCCTTTGTGATCGCTTTTTATTTTCTATTTTTATTTATCTGCATATACTAGGTATAACGTATTTTGTGTAAAATAAAATGAGCAAAATTATATTTCATATTTTTATTTTACTAGAAACAGCACACTATGAAATACCAGTGATACATGAATGAAAAACTTGTATTTTACAAAAAACAACGCAAAGCACCGAAGAAAACGAAAGAAGACAAAAAAGGAAAGTAAAAGAAAGAAAAGTAATCGGTAAAACTACTTAACTGCGACACGTTCAAGCAGAATAACACAAGTACAGTGGACTTGTGTCGTTCTGCCTAAAGTGTAAATTATTACTATTTTGTTTATTATTATTTACGTTAATTATACGAATAGTGAATATTATGCAATGTGAAGGAAATATACGTTTATATCGTAAGAAGAAAACAAGGAAACATTGCTAATAAGAAGAATTGATGTTTAGAACTTTCAACGACAATAGCTCGAAAGTGAAAATATGTGACATGGGTCGTTTTTCCTTACAACCACAGATATAACAGCCACTGTGGCAGCTGTCATTTATTATTATATGGTAAATGTGGCATTTTTTATTTCTCGCAATATTGCCACTAGTGTCTCTCTCTTTATATTTAGCAGATGCAACTAGGGTTGCTACCTGTACTTTAAAATAAAGTATCTTACGTTATTATACGTAAATGTACTCTATACTTTTGAATAACAATAAAGTACGCGAAAATACTTCATTTCACAATTAATGATATTACGTGAAACGTAACGCAATATTATTATCTTTTATCTGTGCCCGCCACTTCAGCATTTACTGAGAGAGTTTTCCGTGTCATGAATGTGAATCTAATAAAAAACGAATTATTTATATATTTCAATATGAATATTGAGTGCAATGACGCCATTGAGATATTTCAAAATAATAAAAATTTATTCTGTAATGCTAGAAACAATAGAAAATATGTTTGGAAAAAATAAGAAACTAATAAGAATAAAATGTACTTTTAATTTGTTGAGCGTACTTTTTTGTATGCCCCACGAAAGCAAATGTACGTTATTTTTCTGTAAAAAAGGTGGCAACACTAGATGCAACGGTCAAGCAAAAGTAGCGAGTGTAGTGAGCAGTAGTACCAACAATGATTGTCATTGTTAGTTATTATACCAAATTAATGGCTTCTATAAGCGAATCTATTAAGAGAATCTAATGACTCGAATGTAATTACTGTTACTAAAAGAGAAGATCTGAAAGATCTTACACGAAAGAGTTCAACTTCAGAAATGTAACTCGCATTCGATACATTAAGCATCCCGAATGATTGTGAAATTAAAAAAAAGTAGTTTAGAATGTTTGAAACGAAATAAATTAAAACTTCTATCGCGAATTTAAAATTTATTTATTAGCATAAGCATTAACGTTACTAGTCGCGAGTACTAAGTATGTATTCGTGGTCACTATGCTCGCTACAACAATCATTTTGTTCGAGAGCATGCAGAAAGGTCGAAAAAATTATAAAGTATCACTCACCGTTCGATGAAAACAGTCTCACTGCTATCCATGCAGGCAAGCATCTTCCTTGAGCAGTAGCTATTCGATCTGCAGGCCTATGTCCCCGCAGCTGCAGCGTCAGTACCGAATACCTAGAACGTGTCAAATACATATGTCGCATTAATTTCGCGATGAAGAAGCAATAGGAGCACCGGTGCTCGGAAATAGATCTAGATACGTTAAAAACACTTACTCTACTTTCGGATTAACATTACTAACACGCAGGTCGATCACTGTCCACTATGAAATACTTTATCGCGAAATAAGCACTGACTCTACAATCGCATTCACGCTTTTAAATATCTCCCAACAGTGGGGAGATGTGTTCGGACTCGAGTAAAGTCTTTCGAAAATACAGTATTTCCTCGCTGTGGGCTCGCTGGTCGGGACCGCCGTTGAACCCATATCATGAACAGAGCCCTAATTCCGAGTGTTCGTTTCCCGCTTCTTTCTGGCCGTTGGGGGCAGCGAGGTGGAACGCTTTGCGTGCGCGACGGGCACGAGCGCTCATTGTCAGATGGAATCGTGACTGCTCGACGCATGCGCGCGACGGTCACATAGCCAGGCACGGCACGCGTCTTTTTTGCGTCCTAGGCGAACTTGTCCAATTTATCCCTTTATTATAATACATTTATTTGAGATTATTGGTGACCTTACTCTGAATTTTTATTCGTAGTTCAAAAAACAGTTGCAGTACAATTAGTAATATTTTATTTTAAAATTCATTCTCAACAACACCAGCAATGAAAATACCATTGTGCACCTCTTGTCGACTTTCCGCCCTAGGAAGTCGCCAATAGGGACCAGCCAAGTTTACAGACAGCGATCAGTATGTACATAGCAAAAGAAAATACATATATAACGCGTCTTTGACAAACTTGTTACAAATATGTACATAAAATAGAAAATATACGAATTTCATTTTTCAAAAGTACATATAAATGATTTATTTAGTCTAAGACGCGTTATATATGTATTTTCTTTGGCTGTGTACAGACTGATCGCTGCCTGTAAGCTTGGCTGGTCCCTATTGGCGACTGCCTAGGGCGGAAAGTCGACAAGAGGTGCAAAATGGTATTTTCATTGCTGGTATTGTTGAAAATAAACTTTAAAATAAAATATTACTAATTGTACTGAAATTGCTTTAAGCTACGAATAAAAATTCAGAGTAAGGTCATCAATAAACTCAAATAAATGTATTATAATAAAGGGCGTTATCTCACAAGTTCGCATAGGGCGCAAAAAAGATTTGAGCCGTGCCTGCGTCAAGATTTTGCGAAACGGTTCCCGTGCTCAGATTATGGGCTCGTGACAATTGTGCACGCCCGTCGCGCACGCAAAGGACGGAGTGTCACGGCGTCCGGAAGACGGAGCGAGACAAAACATCAACGCGTCGTTTGTCTCGTGCCTCCTTTGCTCGCTTCCAGTGCTTCTCGCTCGCTCTCCTTCAATCTAGCTCTCGCCTTCGCCGGACAAGAGTGAGACAGAAATGGTGGGGATAGCGAAAAACCCACATCGTGTATATAGGTATGTACACCAAACCGAGTCCATAAGGAGACAATACTGTATTCCAGTGAAATGTTGTTAAACGGTTTTCTATTTAGTTCAGTTGTCGAACTAATTGGTGTAGGAATCGAGAAATCAGGAAATAACACTGTAACATTCACAGATATTCACCGATCCGATCACTATGGCGGATAAAGTCGAACTGATAGCTCACACCTTTCGTCAATGTTGTTACATTGGTAGAGGTTGCCGTCGAACTCAACTGTTTCCCATGCAAGTTGAAATTTCTCAATTTCTAATGACTCGAATGTAATAGGTAATTACAATTACTGTTAAGAGGGAAGATTTGAAAGAACTCACACGAGAGAGTTCAACTTCAGAAATGTTACTCGTATTCGACACATTAAGCATCCCGTATGATTGTGAAATTAAAGAATGCTCGATTTGCAGTTGCATCCATACACCCCACGACACTCGTGCATCACGCAACTTTCTGCGAGGCTTATAAGAATTAGATTTTACTGTAAATTTCAATGTCGGCGGTGAACTAATAGTCGGGGCAAATAGTATCCAATTATTATTATTATTATTCACTAGAATGATTAAACAGTGCATTAGAAACTTGCGGGACTGTCAGTAACAGCGTGAATTTTTAATACTTTTAGGCGTACGATAAGTGAAAGGGTTCTACTACACGCAATGTACTAACAAAACAATTTTGTCATCTTGCAATTTATAGCTTGCAAGAGCTTTGAAGAAATATCATTTTTGAGCGCCATAGTGTCTTGATCTCCGAAATGGATTAATATCGGAGAGAAATCCACATGAGTCGTTGACAAACCGAGTCAAAGCTTAGCATAGCGAAAGCCTATGTCAAACTCACACTTTAAACAAGTCACACGTATACAAACACGCAACACACATTTCAGCATTCCGACACATTTCAGAGTATTTGCTGAGTTGGATGCTGTTCATAAGCAGAGGCCGCTACATTCAGTCATCGAGTTATGGGTCGGTAGCACAGTTTAGGTGGTGACACGCACATCCATAAGGTGATAGGTCTGTGCTAGGACTACCTCGTCTGTGATAGGACTAAAACTAAAACTAAAACTAAACGAAATAGAAGTAGAAATTCAATTAAATTGACCATTGTCTACCGAAAAATAGTACCTACTTATTTGAGTAACTTGCTATCTTCCTGCCGATAGTAATGCTAAACTGCTAGAATTACCTAATCTGCTGAGCATACATTTTCGACAGCGTATTCATTCAATCTTTTCACTTCACTTCGTGTCTCCAACTTTCCACCATCCCTTTTCTCCTATCCATCGCCATTCTCACAGTTTTCCCACGCAGAGAACGCGAACCCAATAGAACTGCATTTTTCCGCGGTCGCCAACGCAGCGAACCGTACAGTTTCATCAAACCGCGCGCCTGCTTGCCCCGGAATATCCTCGAATCGCGGCGACAAATTTTATTTCTCAGGAATGAACTCCACAGGCCTGGTCTCTCGCAAATTGAATTTCGCCAGGGGAGCCCCACTCGCGTTCGTATAAAACGCGGCTCATTAGGGCAGCGGATAGCATTGCTATACACCGCGGCTATGTTCCATTAACTCGGACGTCGCGGGTAAACGGGACATTTGATAACCGCGGGCAGCAGCTGAAAACGTCCTGCCACGTTTTATCGATATTTATGCTTACGTCGAACGCCCGTGCATCGGAATATCAGCCGCAGAGAGGCCAAATGTGAAATCTAGCCTGACCGTGCGCTAACCCAGTGCCGCGATATTACTGGCGATGGCATTAACTCGAAACTGGTCTGCAGCTGCAACGGGCTTGGATTTTTCCTGCTGCCACGATTTAACCGGGAAATCACCGTTCCGTCCAGTTGATCTTCGCGTGATGTTCAGCTACCGTAATCACGTTTATGGACGAGATCATGGCTGTTTCGTGGTGTTGATTCGAGTATAGATAAGGTAGAAAAGAGGCCACGGGGTTCGGTTCTTTTCATTTTGCTCGACAGTTTCTTTTTTTTTTTTTTTTTGGAATTGTGTGAATGAATGTTGATCGCGGGATAATTTCTGTATTTTATGGAAATATTTCTGGCATTTGAGTGTCTTGTTTGGATTCGTTACAATTGAAAGTTCACGAGATTAGTGGTCGAGGTGCGATAGTTTTCTTTCAATTATATTAACCATCACCATTGATGAAAGAATTACCAATCGATTCCTCATGTCTTCCCAATGAAAATGGCCCCAAAAAGGGGGGATATTACGTGAGAAATTTATTTGCAGAATTCAAAGCTCGTTTCGTGAAAAATAGTCCGATTTTGAATTATTTTCTGTCCAACTAATCGGGAGAACGCCAGGAATCCATTGGTGTCACTTTCATATTGATACGATGAAAAATAAAGAAATTCAGATTCTGTAGAACCTGAAAATGACTGGCAGGCGACCGCGCACGGGTCGGGCCGCAAAGGCTTTCGCCGGTTAGTCGTTTTCTAGACTAAAAATTGAATAACAGCTGAAATCATGTTAGTCACAACCGAAGAGCTAAAGATCCTTGAATAACCGGCTTTATCTCTGGCGCCTTAAATAAAGCTAAAGCTAATTCAATGTTATTCAAGCTTTGCATAACGACTAACGGTAAGTACCTTTTATATAGATATTATCTATATATTATCTTTGCCCAACTCTGGTCTAAATAACGTACATTGAGGCAATATTTCACGTGTGCTCATTTTCCTTAACTGGCATGATGAAAGCACAAGCGTTGTTCGTAAAGAAATGAGGGTTTACGGTTAAATACCGAATTCGTGATACCAGGCTGCTGAACTTCAATTAATTTCCTGATTAAATAATCCCTGGCATCGGTCCACGCCACGGGAGCCTCTATATTTCCTCCACGAAAGAAGACTGAAATATAATTGGTCGGTTTCTGGTGACCAAGCTCAATGCGTGAAATGTAAATTTCCTTTCGTGTAATTAGGATAATTAAACAAGCGAGCTCCATTGCGAAGGATCTCATTCCGCATCTCACGTTTCGGTCGTTGCCTCCACTTCTGCTTAAAACATTCGCTGCTGCATAGCCCATACGCAAGTGGCAGTCTTATCCACGCGATTACTACTTAGAAATATTAATTTTGACAGTTATAACCGATGTTAATCCTCACCTGGTGGAAACAGGGGAATTTTGAGACATCACAGATATCAAGTTGCACGCGGTACTTACGTATTATTAGTATTAGGTACATACTTCTTAGAGCATGTAAGAATTTCAGATTATCACCAAATCAAAATCTGATATAGAAGCTTATTTGGTGGAACTTTTATCGAAATGGACTCTGCATTCGACGTAGCGTTCGAAATTCATTAAAAAGTTGGTAAAAAGTAAGTTTATTTAAAAGTATAATTGCTGTATATGCTCTGATAGCACATTTAACAAATATAGCACGACCGTCCACATGAGCATTGCTCGATAATATATTCTGCGTCAAATCATTATAACCTGCGCGAAAATTGTGCTTTATTCGTGTTAGATGTACGTGTACTGCAATCGAGTTGAAACGCCAGTAATTATTGATAATCGAATATCTTCAAATATCAGCAATCTCTTTGCAGTCAAGCTGCAAATGGCGATTAATTTGAAACCCGTTACAACGAGGCTCGCAATTTAGTATGGCTACGATTTACGAATTTCAAAGCATTTCGTTGTGGGAATTGTGGAATTTTTAAACTCACGATGTAAACTTCGCGAATGTCAGGTGCAAGTTTTCATCCCCTATTTTGGATTTTTTTTTTCAACTCTTGAAATTGTCAAATTATTTACTTTGTCGAAATTCCTTTGTTAATATTTCCTTTGTAGGTAGACTTGCAACTAAATCGTCTCGCCGTTTAATATTCAATATCCTATAATTTAATTTCTGATTACATGTAATTACAGAAGTTACAGAGTATAAATCGTTACGTTACTGTAACAATATCGAACAAATAATAACAATAACAACATCCTTATTATGCAAATGGAGTAAAATAATACGTAAAACAGAAATAAATTCAATTATCTTAAATAGCGAGATGCAGTAGTGTACCTATAATTATAATAGAATAAACACTACCACGTAACGTAATAATTTCAAATAAATGAAATATATTCCTTCTGAAATGAAATATTCATATTCTATGCTTCAATAAATCTTTCATTATCGTTGCACGGATTGCTGAATTCTCATAAAACAATCCCGTTTCGGTCCATTAAGTAGTATCGATCTGTTAAACCGGCTTGCAAACATTTAACAATAATGTATGCTTAATAATTAAACTAAATGTTTTATAATGACAGCTAATTAAACTCATATTCGTTTACACGAAATATTGTGCACTCCGAATCATTTAAACACAAGTGGATCGATGATAGTGAATCGCGTTAGATTTAAGTTCAGAAATTTAGCGCGCAGCGAATAGAATTACTGTCTGGCATAAATTAATTGTGGCCGACACAGAGGGTTACACGTGTTATGTAACGCTAATAATTCACTTCTCTCAAAACTGTCTGACGCAAGTAGCAATAATAGACGATAAATAATAGATAAATAATATGTAGTTTGCAGCGAACACTCCACACATCGTTCCAAATAACACATAGCTTTGGATAAAAATTGGAATAATTTGGATGAAAAAAGAATTAGTAGGCTATAAAGTAATCACTATTCATGAAGTAGTACTACTCGTGGAGTAATATAAAACGAAATTTGGCTTACAAATGACTGAATCGACGGTA
Organism: Andrena chrysosceles; assembly: GCA_963855975.1. NCBI lineage: Eukaryota > Metazoa > Arthropoda > Insecta > Hymenoptera > Andrenidae > Andrena > Andrena chrysosceles. Next base: position 45,203,955 of record OY979769.1, on the reverse strand, counting down.
CAAGCAGGTAGGAGTAGATCCCTTATGCGAAAATAAATCAAAAGTGTAGAATAAAATTTTTTCATCCGAGGCTTAGCTTTCGTCTAGAAAAAGAATATCCTTTGAAGTCAATTTTATTGAATAGTTTTGATTAGTGCTCTCGCAGCAGATTATTACGCATGCTATACACTGCCTGTATGCAGATTTTGAAGGAAACCGGTGAGTTGAATTCTGTGCAGTCCTCTTATCGGATATACACAAAAATCACATTCAGTAGTGGTGTTGGTGAAAAATAGTAGAACTGGTCGGTATGTGGTCAGACATTCTGCACCAGTAAAAGTCTTGATCACTATTGCATGGTTATGCATTTGTACCATTTCATCTATTTTTGCTGTTACGCTTGTTACTAACAACGACGGATAATAATGTCAACGTCAGCTTATAAACAAAATTGAGCATATGTGAACAATAAAGCTTTCTGAAAATAAAACGAACAATATTAAGAATTCCGTATTTAATTCGCCAATTCATGTTGAAATACGATACAAAACTCGATCTCGAAACCAATTCCCTCTTGAGGGATATCGTTACATTCAATCTATCCATTAGAATCAGATGATTATTCAGCGTGGTTCAATTTACCAAGACAATAACAGTGTTCGATAATTTTGTTATCAAGCAGATCACGTTGAAGCATTACTGGCTACGTTATCATTATCACATCGATTTTCCAATTAAGTGAATCTCGAGATTACTTGAAGTAATCAAGAGTACCTCGTCAATTACTGCAACCAGTACGTGTACTTTTATACTTCAGACTCTCATTGCACAGAGACAGGACGAGAAATAAAATTCAAATATCAAAATGCATCTTCTGTTTTTTAATAACTTATGCCCAAGTTGTTCAACAGCAACACTATAAGCTTCTGAGAACAGGCGTTCTATAGTTATGAAACGCTACTTTGTATACATAATTAAGTACATTGTTCATGTAGGTATAGATATCTGAAACTGCTATTCTGCTAAAGAAATCCCAATTCGTTTTGTTACCTACATTTTCTTTCATTCCCTTTCTATATAACTTTGCGTCTCAAAAAAAATTCGTAGAATATACAGGGTGGGCCAAAAGTCAACTCGCACTTTCGCAGAACAAGGGTTCAATTTTATTTTATCACAGTTGATTTATAAGAAAAACAAAAAGTGAGTGAGCAGAAAAATTCGACGATGAAACCTGACAGAGAAGGGCAGGTATTAAGGTAGTAGGAGCGGTCGGTGCCAAGCATGTGCAAATTCTGAGGGGCTACAATTCCAACATTTGTCTCGAACTGTGATTGAGTCAATAAAATTTCAAAATCCTTATTCGAACAGCTTTTTGGCTATTTACAGTGCATCTGTATTTACAATTTTTGATGGGAATTTTTTAAACGAAAATATATTTACAGAGCGACAGAACTTTTGTCGCACCCTGTATGCAAGAACTTTCCAACCGATCGGATGAATTTCGTGTTTAATTCCTCCATACACGCACATGCCCACGAAATAATATGTAAATATGTTGTGGCTAGGGTCAGGCGAATGCCTGGCGACGTGAACGCGACGATTGACAAGCGAGAAAAGGGAAATGCCTTCTCTCTTCGTCATTTACAGTCACCACGTTCCCAACAGCACACTCCGTATTGAACTCCCGCCCCTTTGTACAATAATCAATCGATCAGTCATCAACTGATGGTTGAATGGGCAGACCGTGGCGCGAAACTTTTTTCTGATTTGAACAGCCATGAGCTGCAGAATTTACGCGTTTGCCCGTTCATCCCACATATTGTCAAAAATATTATTTAACTAAAATTTCAAATAACGAATAAAAGTAAAAAAAAAAATTATTCGTCACGTGTCGAATAAAGTGACTTTTTTATTCATCGAGAATTTCAACTTGAGCGTCGAATCAAAAAATTAACTTTATTCATCGAATAATCTAAAGTTAATGTAACCTTCATTCGAACAGTTATTTAAATAATTTTTTATTCAGTTAATGCCCCAACTCTGCTACGACTCTACAGACAATTTTTATGAAATATGATTACACTCGATGAAAGACACGGAGTTGCAAACCACTTTCATCGTTTTCAAGGAAATCACGAATGTCACTAGCTGCAGCAAAAGAAGTAATTTGGATAAAGCTGACGCGATTGTCTACGACGAGGTATTTGGTTCCCTTTGTCCGCGGATAATTCGATATATCGCTGAAGCCTTCGCTTCAGTCCCGATGTCGAGTGTCGGCGGTAGGTACTGTCAAAGTGTCTTTTTTATAGGCAGAGGGAGAATAATAGTTGAAAATAATACGTCAAGCCAACTGAATGCGACAGCTCCGCTCTGCAGTGTTCAGCTTATCCATCCTCTATTCGCGCGTACACCTAGTTCCTTGCACAATAGCGTCGCAGGCGATGTCGATAGTTTCGTGGAAGACATACAGTTTTGTTAACACTCATTCTGTTTCCGACGATAACTGAATTCAATGGATTCGATGGTAAGATCGCACGAATCGATTGCGTTACATGTTAATAATAATAATTAATTACAATAATAACAATGCATTCGATAACAAACATAGACGATTGTTTCACTACCATTTTGCATGTATGCTACAGAATGTAGTTTGCGTTGCTCACTATTTGGAAGTTTGGTATGTTTCTGACGAATGTTTCAATCTAAAGTTGTTAGAGTTTGATCATGAACTCGTTGGAGCTTGAATATATACTTGGAGAATGTTGAATGTGTACCGTTTGAAGTTTGAACGTGTGTGTTTGAAGGACTGAATGTATACTGAGCAGTTTACTGCTTGAAGGGATTTGAAGTTAGAAAATTGCTTTCCACTGAAGCGTCTACAAGTCACAGAGCTAGAAACGAAAATAATTCTGTTTTATAAGACGTAGATATGTACGTTCGTTAGTTTTCCCCATTACTGAGACTTAACACAACGATAGCAATATTAATACAAACATTGAACACGTCACATTCAATAATTTTCAACATATAAATATTTTTCTACCTTAATTTCCATTAATGTATCACTAAATGAAAATTCAATCTTATATAGATAGAAAATTTCAAATACCAATTAAATTCGTGTTCAACAGTTCCTTTACCTTTCATTTCGATCATTCCAAAAATGGTAAACAATTACGATTACTAAAAAATTTTGGGAATTAACAGAAATAATTTCGTAATAAGTATAATACATATTTCCTATTCGTTCTTATATTTACAACTTCTAGGAATGTGAAATTTCGAGAAGAAAAATTTCGATATTTTCAGTTGATAATTTTTCTAACAGAGATGGTGCGTGTACAACGTAGTCGAAACGGGGTTTTGCAGAAAAGAAAGTCAATAACGCAGGGTGAATGTAAGTTAGGAAGGACTTGTTGGTCTTAGGGAATGGAATCTGGAGGTTTTTATGCTGTGTTGAGTGAAACTCAACGGAATATGTAACGAAGCGCCGACTGTCTGAGAAAGACGAGTCAGCAATCTCGCCGCCTGATTGAAAATTTTGTATTATTCACCAGACCAGAGTACAGCTCGAGAATCTTCACGCACGACCCTCTGTCATTTCTGGTTTAAGTTTAAACATTTATACATACATTTTCTGAGAAATGTACAATACTGCAAATCAAATGATTAAAAACTACCGATACAATAAAAATTCGTTTTGGTAAAATGGAAAATATCTGCTTCTATTTATTTATCATTGATAAATAAATTAAGCTTTAAACATCGTAAAAATACAATGGTATTAAAGGAAAAGTTTAGATGTGTCAATTTATTCGTCGAATGGAATTCTCGAAAAATAATAAAAATTGTATCACGAGACTCTCATTAAACATAAACGTATATCAGAGAGAGATATAGAATTACATTTTGATGTCTGAGAACAGGTAACAAAGAAACTTTGTACAACGAAAAACGAAATTATAGAATTGCCCTACTACATGTATACCTACATCTTTCTCTTCAGCATGCAGTTTCGCAAGAAATTTATTTCTGGCACAAAATTCTGCAGTTAATTTTCTAAATTGAAAGAGCCCCAGGTTGTCTGTAATACGAATAATCTGCTCTCCAATTAAATACATGTCAGCGTTACACGTACTTATTCTGGTGGGGGAAGATTAAAAATGTCGCTCGCTGCTTGAATAGCGTCTACCAATATTAACTCGCGTCTGCTCCACACGACGTAAAACTCCTGAATGTTGTACTGAATGTTGTAATGATAAATACTAAATGTAATAAATAGCTTTGACAGATTTTTAAAAATTGAAGTAATGTCGGTGCTTTTAATCGAAAGGTATAAAAAATATGGATCACGTTTCTGCTACTATTTCGTTTTATTTCCACGTCGAATTCGTGCAATATTTTTCGGAAATAATAATTTAATTAAAAATGAATATTGATTATTAATATCACACAATTCTTCCTGCGATATTAACGATTTCATTCAATGAATCTAATTCACGGAATTCAACTATGTAATTCTATAGTTGATATATAATGATACTTAGCACTATTTATTTGAAACGTTTATTAGGTTAAACCACTAATTAGGTTCCTCGAAAGATGGAGGAAGAAGACAAATCACAAAAAATTACCTTTATCCATAATATACTATACTACTTAATAATATACGAAATAATTTGTATCACCTTCTAAAAATTCTGTTCATGAAAAAGTTAAATAAAAGACTGGTTTCAGAATATCAAAAATTGAAAAGGTGTTAAAATACACAAAAAGAAATAATACACTAAAAACTGGGTAAAATTATAGGAAAAGAACACAAAACAAATAGCTTTATTTTGTGACATACCTAATAGACGAAATATACCTAGACAGCTGTTTTTGCAGATCACACTAAAAACTCTATAACGTACGATACTTACAACGGATTTATTAACTTACAATTGCACCCCATTATTAATTTTAGAATCCGTCGTGCCCTTCACGACCCTTTTAACGAGCGTAACCGAAACCCTTGTTCTATCGATCTGAAATCAAACGACACACTTGTGTACGCAATACACTTAAGGTTTGCCAAAATGCTCCTGGCATGCGAGCACGCCCCGCCCCTCCCTCTCGCCCTCTCAAGGATAACTGATATTAGTAATTTCATCGGGGTTCCGTCTAATCCCCAGCTCATTACTCGCTCACCGTCGTCGAGTATCCAACTCTCAAAGGGCGAGCCCTATTAACGTTACTTCGTGAGCCGCGACCGCATAAACTTACTCGTACAAATTATATACAAGATGCATTGCCTTCATAAACAAACCGCGTGCCCCGCGGTGTTTAACTTGAAAGGGAAAGTGAGGGTGGTCGGTGAACGTTGTAACTCAAGCAGTTACTTTCGTTAATATTGGATCCTCCTACAAGTAACGCTGTTTTTCTGAGATATGAGTTTATAACAATATGTAGAAATTGGTAAGAGATCATGTTATAAAGGAAAATCGTAATGAAGGAGGGAGATGTGCTGAATTCTTATTTCGAACAAAGCAACGAATTGTCGAAATAATAAATTTCTAATATTTCTTTGACTGTCAAGATGGTTTATTTAGTCGCCGCATATCTACAACATATTTTGAAAAGCAACGTCCAGTGTATTTACGATGCATTTACCGGGGGCTGACTATATATTGGGCGTTACTACTTGTTTACTTCATTTGGTACTGAAATACTTTTTGCCCATGATTGATTAGGATTTTTTCATGGTGACTAGTAGGGGAGAGCGGGGACAAACGTAACACTTTTTACATTTGGCCTAGCTGCCAATTACCTCTTACAGATATAGAAACGAAAATTATGCCTTAAGGGGGGAGACCACTGTCTCGGCCCGAAATGTAAGGATATTTTCGGGAATTTATTTCAACTAAACAACGCAAGTAAATCAATTTATTGTTTAGTATAGTCAATAGTGTATATATCGAAGGGTATGGAAAAATTTTTTTTAATCAAATTCATAAATCCGTTTTCTGTATACACTCCGTCAAAAATTGCGCTCCGGAAAAAACATGCTAGTCGCGTTGACAGTCCCCAGACCATATGGTTCATCGAAATTCAAAAAAACAATAATATTTAGAAACTAGAAGCCTGCCTCTATTACGTGACGATCGCAAAATGTCGAATTTGTAAAAAATAACAAAATGGCGGACCACTGAAAAAAAGTCGTATTTTCGGGGTACAAAATTGGGGAAATGTTGCTAAAAAAAATAGAAGCAGGTCGAAAATTGAAAATGTCTGATCGTCACGTAATAGCGACGGGTTTTCCGTATAATAAATGTCCTTGATCATGCCAATTGGACGTATAGTTTTCTCTGCAGACTGTCAACGCGGTTGAAAAATGTCATTCTGAGGAAATCGCGTTCAATGTTTCGCGTGGCTCAGTCGTGCCTTTGACACCGCTTCACGAAAAACACCACATCTCCGTAAATTTTGCGAATTTCTTCATAAAATTTGGAGAGAACATTCTTGAAACATACGCCTTTCAGAAAATGTAAAAAAAATCGATTTTTCCGATGTCATTCTGAGGAAAACGCGTTCAAAGTTCCGCGTGACTCAGTCGCGTGTTTGACACCGCTTCACGAAAAACACCATATCTCCGTAAATTTTGCGAATTTCTTCATCAAATTTGGAGAGAACATTCTTGAAACATACGCCTTTCAGAAAATGTAAAAAAAGAAAAAAAAATTTTCAGATTTGAGACAGTGGTCTCCCCCCTTAAGATAGTGTGTTTCTTGGTCTATCATTTGACCACAAATTCAGCCTTCCACAATAAGTGGTCAAAGAGTTATGGCAATTTTCCGCAGTGACTGTCATTGTTACTTTTGTCCTACTGGGGTAGGACGAAAGTAACATACCATGGGAACGAAAGTAATACTAATTATTTTGAGGAGAATTAAGTAAAAACACTTCTCCCAAAGCAAAATAGGATTTTTTATTATCAGAAACGATAGAATCAAACATTTAAATAAACATATTTTAAGTAGGTAACGATAAAAAAGTATAACCAGCTTCAAACATTTTTTTGATACTGTGTATTTGATTTAATATGGAATCTCGTATAACTGCCCCCAAAGTAACTAATATTTACGCATTTTTTTAAAAAATATTATTGTTAATATTGGATTCAACTACTCCCCGTAGTGACGTGTTACTTTTGTCCCCAGCCATATTTTTCAGCATAGAACTGTCATAACGTACAAACTCTACAAGACTTATTGAAATCTAATACAGGAACTTATAAAGACATTATCTAAGAACGCTCTAACAAATAATTGGATCAATGTCTATCGTTTAACCATGAATATTAACAAAAAAACCAACAGAGGAGACACTAACCTGAATGACAGAAATAACGAAATCAGCTTGCCCACGATATACGAATCGTTGTATTGCTTAGCGTCACTCCGTGAAAGAAAAGAAACACTAAACACGCGTAACTATGTAAAGCAAACGCTTTGTAACCTTTTCTGGAAAGCGGAAGAAGGCGTGTTACTTTCATGGCGCCGTTACGTTTGTCCCCGCTCTCCCCTACCATCTCGATTTTATAATATCATTTTCTTAACAAGTGGGAGACTATAAACATGGGTATTGAAAAATACATAATACGTACTGTTTAAAAAAATCAAAATGAGCTACATCTATCCACTTGGAAACAAGTAAACTCAATGATATGATGTCTTTCTTTAAATCCATATAATCTATAAAAATAATAATTAGAATAATCAGAATAATATTAAAGAATAATCTATAAAATGGCAAAATTTTATATCTGTTTTGGTTTTTGAGATGTTAACCTACATGATAACAATGCTTCCATTCCAATACTACGCTTAATATGAATCTTGACTCTCGTCTTTTAGATACCTTTTTCCATTGGTGGGCATCTGTTACATGCTTCAAAGAAGTCATATACAATTCCTATTTTCCTGTTTAAACCCAATCCACTTTTGAACAATCTAGCTTCAAATTCATTTACACTGTCAAATTTGCACGTACACATTCCTCAAAACTTCACCTCCAAACGGTTTAAAACATTCTAAAACTATATGACCATACCTACTAACCGTGTAACCATTTCTCAGCATACATTTTCATTGACATGCTGCATACTTTTCCAAAACCAAACGAACTAAAGTTTTAGTTGGTACGAATTAATCCGAATTTCTTAGTGCTATGCTGAAACCCACAAACAATAGTCTTGACTTTTAGGATATTGTCTATCAATTCAGACTTCGTACTTACCTAAATAATCCACAACTTTTTAATGTGAAGTCGAGGGGACCGCTTACACCGCTACTCAACTAAATCGATCATCCAAGCAGGCCCGCCTAACGGTGCACCTCCTCTGTTTCAGATATCGTAACACGACACACCGTTCAGACGGAAGTGAACCATCGTGACACGGGGACACGGGGTGAACGCCAAAGAGGAGCATCGAGTGTGCCGCGGCGACTCGCTTGAAGGAGAAGTAAGTGAGCACGTGACGAGACGAGTGTCGCGGCCCAAGACACTTGTTGCATGTCGGTTGTCTCCTTAAACGGCCTTGCCACGCGGTGTCTTCCGCCAGCGTGGGGGAGACATTAGTCAACGTTCCAGGAGGGGAAACGAAAAACGGGACAAGAAAAACAGAGTAAGGAGGAAAGAGGAGGATCGCGGATCGTGCGGTGAATTTCGCTGGATCTCGCGTTCGTGGGCGTGCTCCACGTGGCATGCGGCTCGTACGTCTTCGTTTCGTGGCTCGCGTGAGCCACGCTCGTGGTTCTTCTGCCGCAGTCGTCCTTTAACGCGGCGTGGCTCCGTCAGTGGTGTTGGTCGTGTGATGCTGCGGCGTCGACACGTGTGCAATCCGTGAAATCTGCCTTGTGCTTTCGAATCGCGTGACGCGCGACTAAAGAGATCGTTACCCGGGGACGAGCGGAGAACATGAGCGTGATCCTGTGCTCAGGCCGGTGACACCGGTCGCGGTCGTGTGCGCGCGCGTGTACGTGGGGCTATCGTCGCCGGCATCTCCTAGTGGGCTGACTGTCATTGGGTCGACGGATATTCCCGCTTGGTGAGTTGCATGGTGGCTATGTTGCTATTTGCTTTCGCCTAGTTGACGCGTGTAACTTCTTGGGGGAGTATGACGAGTTAACTCGCCAAGTGAAAGGTCACAGAGGTTGAGTTTATTCGTTATATTAAAAGTCATATGGATTACGGCAAGACGAGTTTAATTATACACATACAGGTTGCCCATGCCGGGTCACCCATTTAGTTGTCACCCATACCGGAATTTTAGAACAAATTTTGAATAATTATCACATCATTTTTCTAGTGGGTAAATACTAAACAGAGTTCGATTTTGATGATATTTACATATTTCCTCTTTGTTCAACGCAAACAACTAGTGCTCATGTAGATTCAAAACAATGTTTTACAACCCCCTATCTCCCTACTGTTCTCCTAGAATTTAAGGAATAAATCTCGTGTTCTGCCTGCTAGTTCTTACAATTAGTTTAATAGACAAATATATATATATATATATATATATATAGGTATTTCTGAGACATTCACCACATATTTTGGGAACAGTGGAAACACATGATTGGTCAAATACTTTTCAGTAAAATAGCGTACCAATATTTCACATGTTTCGTAGCGTATTTACTATTGTTTCCTATACAAATGCCCCATACAAGACTGGGTTAAAAGGAAGTTCCCTTAAAAATCGCAGGTGAATATCCTCGGGCGTGTGGACGGGCGGCATCGGCAGTAAGAGGAAGCAAAAAAGGCCGGAAGGCTGGATCACCTTCGTGGAATGTCTTCGAGCGCCAAGCGGCTGGTGCAGTCGCTTAGGGGCCGCAGCGGTGGCAATAGGGGCAGTGGCGGCGGTCGCGGGGATGCTGGCGGGGGGGAAGGCAGTGGAGGCGGTGGTGGTGGGGCCAGCACCAGCGCAACCAGATTGTGCCACTACGATAGCGGCCACGAGCTCGACGAGATCTCCGTGGTCGGTGGCACCATCCGGGGCAGCGAGGGCCTTCCCACCCCCACGACACCTTGCCACTGCGGGGGCCTCAAGTATGGTAGCGGGCAGACGCTCTACAGCATCGCTGGCCTGGTACCCCCTGCGCCTGCAGCACCTGGGCATGGAACGCAATCAGGTCAGTGGTGTTTTCAGACTGTTGAATCTGCTTTAAAGGGTTGTTCCTAGTCAGGCGGCCGAAAAGAGGCGAATCTAATGAATCCCTTTCTCTAATGCCCAATCAATCCCTTTAGTGTAGAATTACTATGATCTGACGGCTTTACATATCCTTTTAATGTTATGTAATTTTTGCTGTTTAACACCTACTAGTGTATGTATAATTCACTACATAAGTAAGAATGTTAGTTTTCAGGGCAATACAATTTGGAGTTTGGGTGTTTATAGAATTCGTAACTTTTAACGGCCTTTTCTGATCACAACTTAGTTCACCTTCTGTGATGCTTTTGGTTTGTCTGTTGTTTAGGGTAAAGGACCCAATTACTGTCACCTACCCAATTACTGCCACCCTAACCTGTTTTACGTAAAATAACGAATAAATCTTATAAAATGATGCGTAAAAAAATTTTAGTATACAATTCAAATTGTTATTTATATGATACAAAAAGCAGTACTTAATTTTTTCTTCGTTAATTTGAATAAAACGATAAAACATTTTAAGCGAATATTAGGAAAATGGAAACGATGACTTCCTTACTAGCGAAAGAGAAAACAAGGCGTTAAAGAAAATGCTGTAATTGTAATATGTAAGCTATTAACATAACAAAATATAATGTTTTAAATAATATAAGCATCATAGAAAGTAATAAAGATCCGTATTCAACGATTCATTAAGATCTTTTACTTATTAATTGGGTGACAGTGATTGGTACAAGCGTTTCAAGCATTTTGGTATTACTGTCATAGCAGTAGTTGATCATGTACATGATACGAAGTAACCTTAAAATAACATAAACACTATTTGGTTAGCTGGCAGTAATTGGGGTGTCAGTAATTAAAACAAATACATTTGAAGGGTGTCAGTAATAGATCCCCAAATATATTTTTGAAATTGATGAATTTATAACATAAAAATCGAAGTTTTAAGATCCACCAAATTTTTTTCATCAAGTAAACATATCAAACAATAATTAATACCAAGAACAACATATAATTTTAGTCTATAAGTACAAAACTAAAAGATAATGTCAGCGTCAACCGCTTAATGTGTCAGTAATTGGGTCCTTTACCCTACCTCAGTCACCAGTCAACCGGCTCGCGTGTCGCACGTTTTGTTTAAACGGTAGCGACTAAATTCAATAGGGCACGCAGTACTTTTTGATTTATCTAACACTTTTCTTGAGAATGGTCTGAATATTGACCGAAACGTCGGAATATAGATACAAACATTTATATTAGCGAAATAGCGTTGAAATAATTTGAACAATTTTTATATGACCGAACCTGTGCGCCGATACCATAGTTTGTTAAAGAGGCGAATGTTTGTGATTTTCTTTGAGAAAGCGGAAGCATATATTTGGTACAGAACAATTTGCACTTAAAGGAGCAACATTTAAAGAAAATTTGGTAATAATTTTATAGAAAAATATTTACGTTTTTAATAAAGTAATAACCGACGTCCAAGAAGTCTTTTTAAAAATTTGGTTTTGCGCTGAGCACTACCATTCTGAACCAGATTATCTAAAATCGACAAAAAAATTCCGTAGTATATTAATGTATCCTCTGATTAATGGAGGGAATTTCCTAAAATATTAATTTAAAACAAAATAGCGGCTGTTTAAAGTTCAAGTCCTGATTTTTTGCGTGATTTTTGCAGGAAAAATCAGGTTTGCTCTTTTAAGTGCAAAAACTTCTGTAAAAATATATCGTCCCGCTTTCTGAAAAAAAATTCACAAACATTCGCCTCTTATCGGCTGCCTGACTGGGTATAACCCCTTAATCGATTTCCTAAACTTTTTGGGTGTTTAGAAGAGGATTACGGTGATTCTAGTGTAGAGTGTCGTATAGTTATTTTGACTCGCAAGGAGAGGATTTTAGGTGTCCGTTACCGATAACTTTGATTTTTGGATATGTTTTAGTGAGCCGAAAAATAAATAATTGTTTTTTTAGTTTAGCCCGTTTGTATATTTAAGGGTGAAACGACCCCTCAATGATCATTCAGTTTAAAGAATATTATAACATTGCGTTGAATAAAACTGATATAAATTTCATTTGCGTCATAACTTGCTGTATGGATGATGTTCTTGTCATCGCTCACTTTTGTACCTCTTCTTATAAACTTTGAGGAGTGGTTTCACCGCCTAAATACCTAAGCAAACGGGCCAAAGTAAAATACACGTTGTTACGTCCTGAAGGGACTGTTGCGAACCACCCCGAGCGGTTAGGGTGATCCGCAGGGTTCGCTGCTCGGTCAAGGTGCTAAAGCACGCCTTGACTATACTCGCGGGGAAGTGAGGAAGGTGAAAAGGAGTAAAATCAATAATACTCAGGATTTAAGGAAGAAACAACAAAGTAAAATATATTCTTTAGTAAAAGATAAAAGTAATTGTTAGACATACCCTAGGGACAGCGCTCCGTCCCTGTTATCGCAGTGCGCTCGGGTTTCGGCTCGCTTGCCGAATATCGCTTCGTACAGGAGGACGCTCAACTTAGCGCAGGTCGTGGTCGCTCGCTCCGTGCTCTCGGGTAGCACACGGGAGTCGGCGCAACTGAAGACCGTCGAATCGCACTGTCTCTAATCGTCTCTTATTCTACGCGTTCCTACGCCGAACACGAGTGACGCGCAGGGGCTCTCCCGGCTATGCCGTTCGCGGTATGTTGGATGGAGTTACCCTTGCACGGTTTATTGACGGCCGAACGTATTTCGCGGACTAGACGCTATGACGTGATCGCGGCTTCTTGACGGCTCTCTGGCTCGTCCTGACTTCCTAAGTCGAGTTCCCGAATAAGAATGATTTTTTCGCGGTTCGCGATCGCGGTCTCACCTCGGACGATCCCTACGAACGGGGATAACTGCCCCGTCGGCAGCTGTCGCTTGCTTAACCCCTTCCTCGATTATTGAGAAATAATCGGGGCCCGGGCTGAGCGCGGTCGTTGTCCCCGACGCTCGCTTCACGTTTTGTCACAACATGACCGACACGCGCGAGGCGATTCCGCTGAATCGCCTTAGGAAAAACACGCGAGGACAGTCAGCACGGAATGGACCTGAAGGGCCCATGTAACAACGTATTTATTCTTTTGCGGTCCTCTAAAATATCTCCGAAAACCAAAGCAATCGGAGGCAGACACCTAAAAATATGGATTTGTGGCAATGGTCAATGTGAGATAAACAACAAGCGCCTTCATTTCTTTTGTGTTAATGACACACAGTGCCCTATTTTGCGCCAGTCTTAAAATATCAGCACTGGCCGGACTCTCCCGGACTTACCCTACATAGAATGCTAGTCGTATGAAAGAGCAACGTTTCTGAGTTACTGCTCCATGACTTTCTACAATTTCGTCTGCTTCTGCATTTGTATAAAGACATTCCTTGTTCAACGATCTCTGTGGAAAAAAATGAGCCATTGTCCTCTCGAATGGCATGCATGACGCTCACGATTCACTCTCTACAGTAAAATGTGTAAGAATAAAAAGATGGAGGTTTATTTGAATTCCCGTGCGCGTGGATTTTTGTTCCTTCGCATTCAGACGAATACAGCCATCCTTATGAATGCCGCATTCTGAATACATGTAGATTGTAGTTGATCAATATCTTCACTTATATATATTCTTTTTATTCTTCTCTGGAAAATAAGTACCATTTGAATAGGAACTAAATCTTTATTATGATTTTTCATAAATTTCTTCCAAGTTAAAATATGTGTATGTATCGTTCAAATTTATAAGAATTTACAGAACGAATAGAAGGGTTGGAAAGACAAAGGCACGAGGTTATTGTGTACACTTAGTATTCAAAGGATTTAAATTATATAAGTGGAGATTTTTTATCACTTGAGAGTATAGTGAGGTGCAATTCTATTCCTCATTTGTTAGAGTTTAAACACTTTGATGGCCGTTATCACGAATGTGTGATTTCACTATTTTGATCTATTACTTTCAGTGAGCTAAAACACGCAATTTTATTTTATATTTATCCCTGATTCAAATTATACCATTCAAAGATTTCTATTCTATTTATAAAACGCTGTTGCGAAGGGTCATCGAAACCGCTGAATATGTAGTTGGGAAATTTGAAAAAGATGGACAGTGGGTGTCAGTTTGCTCCAAAAGTTGCGATCATCAAAGTGTTGAGGCCAATATGTTGAGATCAATATTAATTATCTATCCTAAAAATATTCAACATATTTATCAACACCCTGCACTTATATTTCCAGATTTTCATACTAATGTAAGTTTCTTAAACATTCGGGTTGAGTGACTTTTCTAAATAGTAGTAATATACTATTAAATTAACACATATTTCTTAATTTATATCATAAAGATATGTCTTTGAAAGAAAAGGGAGAAAGGAGGAATGAAATTAATCAATTCAATTATTCACATATGACATAGGTATGTCATATACCAATAAAAGTCACAGAAAAGTTCAGAAAATGCTCGGCTATAAATTTCAATAATTTTTGGAAGAAATTACGAAGCAATTGTTCCCGAGTGTTGGTAGTTCTCGTGTTAAACGACTGTCTGGCAACATGGTGCAGCTCAGGAGCACAGACCACGCTAAATATTCTAAGAGCTCGCTTGTTTAGGTGCACGTAGGCAAAAGCTATCTTGGCGGCTGGAACGTACTGGAGCTTCATCGACTTGGAAGCAGCTCGATGCAATCCTCACATTAAGGAGAAGATAGAGCAACTTTCGGCCAACTTGGCTCGGTCATTTGGCCAACCGAAGTTATCTAGCTAGATGGCCTTTTTTCGTCGCTTATGCAGGGTTTTCTTGTCTCGTAACTAATAACAAATGGACAACTGCCTGGTTCCAACAATACAGAGATGGGTAAAATTTTATTCGAATGGCATACCTATAACAAATAAAAATTCGCCATAAACGGACAAGTTTTTAGTCGAATAAGAATTTACCCGAATAAGTTTTTAATCGAATAAGAATTTCTCCGAATAATGTTTTAATCAATTAATAATTTATCCAGGTAACATAAATACTTTTTATTCGGATGATTATTTTACTCGTTACACAGTAGAGAATGAAATTACGATACTTCTCATTATTATATCATTTCTAAACGTTCACTCGGCCATCCTTGTATTATGAACGCTACAGCATCTGCCAACGTTAAACAGTAACCATCAGTTGCGAACATTCCACGTTTATGACTGTTTGGAAAGGAGAAGCTTTGTTCGCGTGGGTAGTTACGAAAAAAATATGCAAAACCGACGAAAAACTTAGCCAAGTAGAAACCGTGTAGGGCGTAGGCCACTCTGAGAGGTTTAATTCTTGTCCTGGCTGCAGTTGCATCTGTTTGCGCCGGGGCACCGAGGCTGTCGCAGCCATGGCTCGGTATCAGAGAAAAAAGAGGCAGTCTGCGTTGCTGAACGTGCACGTATACATAATATAAGTGGTAGGTAATGTCCCCTGAGAGAATCCCGCTAACACCAATGATAAGGGAGCAGCACTTTTCTCGGCAATTTCCCTTCAGCTGCTATCCGCGAATTATTCGTTGTCGCAGCTATGACACTCTCTGCTAGCACTCCGGTAATAACGCTGCACATGCACATACTGTGTGATCTAAAAAGGAGGTTATAGGATTTAACTGCATGGAGTGCTCACAAAAATGGACAAAAAATTTCCAGTCAACAGAAGTTTGTTAATTCTCTTCTAAGGAAAACACGGATAATATAATTCAATTTTGCCTGTAGATGTGTCGAAGTTGCGATAGGTTGTGATAGTCGCTTTGCTTATCGATATATGTACTTGGTCCACAGACCTAATTCTTTGGATTTCCTTTTCTCCAATTTTTCACATTCTTATGAAGATAGGTAGAGTGATCCAAAGAAAGAGGTCAAAGAATTCATGTGCATATTGTGCTTGCGAAAATGCATGTCGCGATCAACAGCTAATTGTAAGTTTGCAAATCCTCAATAAAATTTGTTTGTGGATAACAATTGTGCGCAAGTTAAGTACAATACAAACAAGTTCCGCCTTCGTGTACCGAAGTTCTACCGTACTTGGAGCAATTACGACTTCAGTATGAGCCGCATTGTATATTAATTACAAGGCAAGTATAATAATTACAAGGCACTGCGGACTTACCAGATCTTCATCGTTGAAAATCATCAAGCTTCGTTACTGTACAGCGCGTTTTAAATCACGACTCGGGGAATTCTGCGAAGCTTTCGTGAATGCAGGAACAGCACAATGGTGAAGTGCAAGGCGGGATTCCATTATAATGGATTCCTATAAAACTAGCGTCGTCATTTCGTAATTAGCCAGAACAAGTCGAGTAAGTCTGCCGTATAAACACCTTCGAATGGAGAGACTCCGAGCCTGGTTGCCCGGGCAAAGCCCCGACGCGATATTTCTGGACGGTAATTAAAGCGGGCCACGCTTCCGGGCATTGCTGGAAAGTTACGAAATAATTTGCAAATTCGCGGGCTAACGCTTCCGTCGGTCGCGTGGAGGACCGAGAACAACTTATCGTGACTAAGGCTTAGTTGTTTCGCGAGGCACACCTGCTCGTATGGCTATACCACTGCTATCGTTATTGATGCTATACCCGATGGATAAACTGTTGGTAATGATATTGATCTTTTCAAGGCTACTCATAGCTAATTGTTAAGTGTGTTGAGTCTCTGTGAAGTACGTGATCAGACTTTAGAAACGAGGATCAGACTTTAGTAAGTTCCTTCAAGTAACCTAAATACTAACAAGTATTTAGACACATCAATCGAATTTAAATAAAAAATTATTACATATCTTAATATTACATAGATACCTAACTTTAACAAAATTGAAGCTTCACGCTAACAGTATTGAACCAAAAATAGGTGCTGCAACATGAGCCATTAATAATCAACCATGAAATAAATATATTAGGTACTTTTAATAAAAATCCCATATGTACCTATATACATATATAAATAATAATTCAAATATAAATTCATCATTTCAATAGTAACTATAACAGAATTATTAACTAAATAAACAATAACAATAATAAAGGCAAAGGAAACGTTTTAAAATAATAATATTAACAATTCATAAACTAACCCCCAAATAATTAATAATTCGTATATCTAGCTATGGTGATTGTAAAAGTAGTCAGTCGAGATTACCATTTGGATAAAAAAAATGAAGTCGAGATTATGGGTAGGTACTTTGATAGAAATATGTTTCATCATTAGAGGGTTTTAAAAATACATTCTTCTTTGTTGCATATTTCTCGCATATACAGAACTTGCTTAGGGGCCCGGTATTCGCAGTGGCTGACCTGCACTACTCGCGACGACGAAATCAGAGATCGGGCGCTTGGAATCGCTTCAAAGACATCGACGCGAACTCATAGGTTCAGTGGAAAGTCTCGAGGCGATAAACGAGCCTGGAAAACTTCAGTCGATCGTAATTCCGTCTCCCTTTTGCAGGGCAGTACTGCCATCGCTCCATTAGAGAAATTAATTTCCAAGAGCGTCGCTCCGATATCCGATAGAGATTGCCAGAGCGTCGGAACATCTGTCGCAAAGACTTCGAACCATCTTTGGGGATCGTATATCTTATTCGCGTGTAAATTTACGCGGTCGTACCACTTTGAGCAACATTTGGTATAGCCTTTCTTTTCGCGGTTTACGGCCAAGTCGCTTTGAGTCTGCGCAATAGGTACTTTTTTCAAGAGAAATTATGGGGAGTTTGTCACCATTCTGCGGGTTTCACGCAGAGTTGGGCAAATATAACATTTAGATAACATCTAGATAAACCATACTTTACGTTTATCCGTTATTCGAAGATCATTATTTATAAATATGTAAAAAGGACGTCTGTCTTAAGACGAATGTGAAACTGTAAAGAATAGGGGCCGTACAGTGTTGCCCCCTAAGAAGTGACAAATAAAAAATTCCACATTTTTCATCGGATCTTGGCGAAAGTGGTGTGAATCGAATTCTTATGTTTTCCCGACGAAAATGTGGACTTACCTGATTTTTGTTTTGATTTTGAAAAGTTATTTCATTTGATTTTTACCTAGATAATGCCCATCTCTGGTTTCACGTTTGCTTGAAAAAAAATATCTAATTTTGATGGAATTAAAATATATACATATATTACTACTTAGTTTCATATTTACTTGAAAAATACGACTCTGCTTGTGCTGTAATAATCAATTTGCTTTTGAAATAATTTTTCAAACCTAAAAATTACAATTTACCAATAAATGCTGATATAGATCAGTTAACCATTGCCAATCGCAGTCGAGTAGCTCATACCGCGCAATTTCAAGCATCTCCACGATTTCGCCGAATCCGAATTAGACAATAAGTAACTGTTCGAGCCATGAAAATCGACTTTTCATCTACTACTTTTTCCCCGTCGATACGCCGAACAATGGAACGCACTTCGAAGCGAGAAGCCACGTCTGCTCGTAAATTGAATACAAAATGGGCAGGCTAACAACCGTGAGTTAGCTATCGTGTAATCGAGGCTGGGGACCTGTTAATGATCTTGTTGCCGAATCGCCGCGCCGGCCTGTCATTACTATTAACGATACATTCGATACATACGATGAGAAATCGTCGACGTTAATGCGATTTCGTGACAAGCGCGCATCGATCCCGCACGGTTGATATGCGCGTAGGTATCCAGACTTGATTAAAGCGATCGGCCAACGAAAACGGCTGCATTTGAATTGGTAATCGGATCATCGAATTCCGCTTCATTACCAACTATTTGCTTGACGATTTTTCCACGTGTCCCGTTACGGCTCGACCACTCGGCACTATACAGAACTTGCTTCGCTAATTCATCGACTTCTGCTGCTGCACTCACCAACCATACCAACCCTTCGCAGCGGGCCTTGGCATATTGAAATTGGGTAAACATGCACTCACTGATTAATTATTATTATATATGGCTGAAATTCATTTACAACTTACTGAAATGTCAGTAAATACGTATAAATAATGCTTATCAGTAAAAACTGTGTGCTTTTTTGTGCGTCGTCCCTAAAGAGGAAAGGGACTTCATTTCATTTATCCCTTAATATGTTATCAACATTCGCAACAACGTCGTTAAAATCACCACACATTTGGCGGGTCTTTTAATTACCTAATCCTGTGACGTCCACTGGCATTTTTAGTTCGCGCGAGATCTGCAAATGGCGTTTACCGCTACACAATTTACTGATAGGAATTTTCGAAATTTCTCAGCGTTTCGCTTAAACAGATTGGATAAAATTCGTTGTTCCGACTGAACTTTTTCTGCACATTTATTTCTACGTTATTTTTATCGCCTGCGCTGCAGCGCTTCGTTGGCCAAAATCTGTTGCGCGAATACTTGTTGGATCAATTTACGTGTCGATAGTCGATACACTATGGTTCATCGGTTCGTCAAATTTATAAATTGTCGAAATTCCAGGGCGTGATTGTTATCGTTGGCTCGTTTGTGCGCCACAAATATTTGCATTCAGACGAATTTCTCTGAATAGTTGAACGCAGTTCGATGGAAACAGACCTATTGAATTTCACCCGTTGAAGGATTTAATGGCAACTAAGTAGTTTGCAATAGTATTTAGCGAAATAGTTGGGTTATCTATCCACGATCATGTAGGATAACCAAAGTTTCGAAAAGTGACTTTAGGCTTAATTTAAAGCAAAAAAAATGTTCATTACATTTCGTATTCTATCACAAATAGACAGACTTCAATATTTAAATTTCAAAATTTGAGAAATTTGTTGCAAAATATATTTAAATTTGGATATGTCAGTTGATATTCTTTAAAATAATTCTCTGCAGGTGTCACATGCTTTTGTGTTGTTAAAAACCAACAAGTGATATCAGCGCATAGGTTCGGTCATATAAACAATTAGTAAAATCACTTGTTGATTTTTAATATTCTAAAAATACGGTCGAAATTATAAATTCTTTATTTGCTTTTGTGTTGTTTGATAATATTGTTGATAACTCAATTGTTTGCTAACATTTATTTCAATGGTTTCTCTACCCTCAAATGTTCTCCACTTTTTAGCATCGACTTCATTTTGACGAGGGTGGAAAATCTGATAGGGATTAATCAGGAAAATATGGTGGATGGTGTATTTCTGCAATCCTATGTTTAATCAAAAACTTACTATTCTCGCAATGTAGGTACACAGTTTCAAATATTATGCGAATATTAAATAAATAGTAAAAAATAAAGTTAAAGACATTTTTCCATTTTATGCAAGAAGAATCTGAGGGGGCTATAATTAAAATTAATTTCACGGATTAATTTATTACATAATTCCGATTGTAGATACTAATGCAACTACAAAGGAGATATATCAAATTGTTAAATATTATGGACTGTTTTGCAACAACTTCACTATATATAAAAAATATCTAGCTTCGTAATGTTTACAGATACTTTTCTCGAAACTGACTTTTCCAACAGTAAATTGGCATCTTCACTATACAAACATTTTCGCAGAAACATTTTTCCCTAGCTTTTCAAATTCAAGCATCGCGTGTCATAAAACCTATCGTGGTAGAGAACACGCGAGGGGATCATTTGTCCATCATTGCTTGAGATTCAAGTACAGCTTTCGATTTTCCACGACGTAAATAGCAACTTCATCTCTCTCGGCCTCTGCTACCCTCCCTGCCGATCTAAAATAGCTTTCTCACTGCGGTGCTATTGATATCGCGTTAGTGTTATATGGATTGAAGGGGATCAATACTTTGGTACTCTCAATGCCTTTGGAGGCTGAACACGACCGTGAGGATTCCTTTATAATAACCACAGAACCTTTGACGAAGGACCTCGTGTCATCAAGCTCGGCTTCCTTCGCCCCACGTCCTCGAAATCGTATCAACTTCCTAGAGGTCTGACGGTATTTGCAATTGAGGCAATTAGAAGGGATGCGCGCTTCGACTAACATCCAACAATGTTGGGGTCACTTCAGCCCTGTGACTCGAACGCTGATATCGTGACGTTAAATTAGCCGTTGAAATTAGCATCGGTGCATTTCGAATACTGCGAATTATCCTCTTTTACGGTGACTGTTTACTCACTTGTGCGTGGAATGTGTTTGGTATACATACGAGGGTTGCTTCCTAACAGACAGCGCAACTGAAAGGATTCTGATTCTAAATAATAAAATATGTAGGGAATGTGGAATAAAATCCTAGATTTCCTTTTCAAGAAAATTGATTTTGGTGCGGTTGAATATTTCCATTACCATAACTTCCTGTTTATTTATCTTTATCCATTCATTTACCAAGATTTCCTACTTTAAGCTGAATCAATTTTATTCTGCTCGCTTCTTTTGTAACTGTAAGCGCAACGAAAGTATTCTAATTTGTATCGCCCACAGCATTTTTATACGGGCTCCAAATGTACTTACTTAAATTAATAATTTAAATTTATCCTACTGCCTATAATATGTTTTACTCTTTTCACTACTTACTCCGTTTGCCAATTTACTATTTATACTACTACCTATTGATCAATTTTGTTATGTACACACGGCTCAAACAATTGTGACCGATCGAGAGTCGACTGTGGGATAGCTTACCATGATTGGCCTTTTTTCGTCGCTAATATTCTACTGTATTTCATGAGCATGGTTTAGGGTACTGTAAAGTCACCGATTCCCGTCTAGAACACTTCTATTTCGCGAGGGAAACATCACTGTGACGACATCTGCATTAGCATAATTATATTATAAATCTCCACGGTCTGCTCTGTTCGATATTGTGGCGTAAATGATGCCAAGAATAAATGTAAAATAATTTATTGCAATGAACTTGAAGAAAAATGATAATAATTTTATGCTTCTCGCTAATAAGCATCACTCATCAAATTTCCGTAGAAGCACCATATCTCGTTCATACATACCTATATTGGCGACGTTGTTTGAAATGAAAATGAAATCTATGAACCGCAAACGATAAACTTGTAATGTGCAAAGTAAATAAATCAACGGATTTATAATGGAAGACACATAAATAAAATGGGAAAGTCAGACCTCAATTTAATTTGTCGAACAGTTTTTGTATAAAATATTCACAAAGCAGTACCTACTTTTCGGCCCAACAACACGGAATTTCCCCTTAAGCAGCGTATGCCTAAAGCCTCGAACCACGAGAAAATGCGAAAGAAATCCATTTTTTCGATGTCCCGTCCTGCATCATCCTCTTCAGGGCTGCATTTCGAACCGAATAGCGACACGTTGCTGCCGTTCATCGCCGTTCACGTGTTTCCATGCCAGGCCACGCGTAAGTGGTTCAGGACGACTATTTACCCGGATGCCTCTTTCGTTCAGGAACGCAGACATGCCTGTCCAGTTCGCAGGAAACCTGATGGTTAGAGCTGGGAGCCCGCTAAGTGGATATGTAAATTACGTTCCTCGCAGGTACACGGCCCGGTACATGAGCACGTTTATAAGGATTTTCGGTCTAATTTACCTTAGCCGGCGAACACGATGGGATCCTGACGACAGGTCTCGTCCTTTGGTTAGGAGACGTGTTTACCCGCCACCGAAAGCCTGAGTTAATAGCCTACGTTTCGTAAGCCTCGCTCGGTTTGCCCTTCCAATGAGTAAAACGGATTGTTGTTTCTCTTGGTCAATCTTAGCTTCTTGTCGCTCACAAGCACCTACGGATGACGGGGGAGGGGCAGGTGGAACGGAGCATTTGTTCTTGATGGCACTGTGATGTTCCAAATAAGAACTCTTAGATGCATTGAGTCTTCCCACGAGTAATGTGGTTTTCCTGGGAATTGAGTTTGTTTCGACACTAGCTTAAACTTCCCGGCGTTACTCGGTTTATAAGAGTTTTTAAGAAGATTTCTTTTAGTGAGCACCTAGGGGCTAAGAGGAATCTACCTACCTTCCATGGTCATAGGATCAGTGGTTCCAGAGAAATCGTTATGATTGAGTGAGTGAGTCAGTGGTACGTTGGTAACATTTTATTTCTTCTATATTTATTATTACATAATAAACAAAATTCTGAAATATTTTTAGTGTTTTTACCTTAAAATAAAATTCATATGTGTATCGTTGAATATTATATATAAAAAATATTGGTACTTCTCGTTAGGTTCGTATTTTTGCGTTTGGTTCCAGACTTACTGCCAGGGGTTAGAATACTAAAAGCAACATACACATTTCAAGTGGTCGACGTACGCGCAGCACCCTGCACATTCGAATATTAGGTTTAGAGGCATAGAATAGACCGACTACTTAGTGCAATGGGTGATTCAAACGTACATAAGGGGAGGTTCCGGTCTAAATGTCGATTTTTTTTATTTCATTCTTCAAATGTTCAACCTTTTAGGGAAACGTGTTTAAAAGGTTTTGTTGAAATTCGTAAAATTTCCGAAATTATAAGCATTTGAGTAGCGGCAAATACATGGGTCACAACCGGCCACTCGGCGTTCACGTAAAACTTTAAACGCGTTTTTCTCGAAACAGTGTTCTCAAAACGGTGGGACCTGTATCTCCAAACTTTATTAACCGATTCGACTGAAACTTTTTTTATTTCGAAGAATATACTTCTGGCTAGGTGGGGGGGTGCTAGAAAAGATTACAAAAAATTGAAAATTTATAATTTTCAAAGGCGTTGAGAGGACGAAGAATATAGGGGAAAAAGTGATTTCAAACTTCAAGTGTCATTATTTTCTGAAAATAAATGCCATTTTTGTATTTTTTTCTAGCCCCCTCCCCCCCCCCCCCAGTCAGAAGAATAATCTTCAAAATACAAAGAGGTTTTAGTCGAATTGGATAACTTTTGGCGATACAGGTCCCACCGATTTGGATGAATTTTTTGACGCCTTGACTTTAACGACTACCCGGGGCCGTTTGCAATGATTAATTATAAAACAAAAAATACATTTCTATAATTTAAGACATCCTTAATACAATACAAAAAGTCCCATTAAATTATATATAGTAGTTTTCCTTTAATTAATTCCTAAATATCACCTATTTTTTTGGGCTCTAGACCGGAACCTCCACTTAAGTAGTGTTAGCCACGGTTCTTGCCTTCAAGCTTTCCTATTTCTCTCCACGTGCAGTACCTCTTCATTCTTCGTCCACGATACGGACCCGAGAAGACGCGTCGCTCCGTTTCCAACGTGATCGCCGTCGATTCGTGGAGATTTGTAGGAGTATCGGGTTAAATCTCGTTCGGCTCAAACGTTGGATCAAACTAGATGCGAGCATTGTGGATTAGGCGCTCGGAAAGTAAAGAGTTTCCGCTTGATCCGCGGCATCACGAGGGAACGGTACAAATCGAAGTACCGCGTCGTAAAGAAGACGGGAAAGTTGCGTAATCCGGTTGCAGTTTCCGTGGGATCCGTAGAGGAGCTGCACAAAAGAGTTCCTTGTAAAAATTGCTTGAACGCCTGCCTGACAAAGTTATCCCTGAACCGTACACAACAAGTCGGGCGAGACTGCGAAAAATGATATCAAGGGAATTACGGGAGTTTTCCTACTTGGAACGTCGACTTTTGCCCGCTATTTAGGATTTAAAATAGACGAGATTTTAAAACCGAGGGATTTGATAGCTTGTTCCTATATTTTCTCAGGCTTCGAGAAAGGGCAGAGAAATTTTTGCATAACTATCTTCTGCACAGAACACGCGAACGGATTGTTTTACATGACTGGAATTGTGTGTTGAGAAAATAATTTGTAAGTAGGTAAAGGATTAATATGGTCAGGGCCGGCGGAACCCATTATGCAAGTAATGCGTTGCATAAGGGCGCCAGCCGAAGGCGGCGCTAAAAACTATATCGCAGACTTAATAATAAAGGAATCCAACTCCCATATAAACAAAATGTAAATGTAATTCTTTTTTTATTGTACCTCGTAAAGGCAAAACGTATTAAATAGAAAACAAGTGCAAAAATTTGGGGACGCCAAAAATTGTCTTGCATAAGGGCGCCAAGCATCCTCGCCCCGGCCCTGAATATGGTGGTCGTAAGATTTTTCGATTTTTAATTTGCAATGATTTTACTGTTTCGCTTACTCCTCAAAAGACAATTGCATCGACATATTACGGTACTTTTTATTACATTAAGTTTAAGAGATCATCTCGGTTTTGCGCGCCGATTTACATAAGCGATTTTCGGGAATTTATTACAAAATTTTTCTCTATTTATTAAACTGGATTTCTACAGTAAGTAAAATATATGAAAGTAATAAAATTACTGTTTCTCAAATGTTTTTATGACATGTTACTCCATGACATGTTTGAGAAGTGATGCTTGGCTGTGCAGGTGATTTCAGCTGTTAAACTTATCTAAAATAAAAAATCCAGTTGGGTTCATGACCAGTATGACTACAATTAATGACTTATCTTCAAAATTAACGGTCAAAAATAGCAGATAAAATCTAAAAAATATGTCTGGGTTAGTCTATAAATCTGATATCCCCGAAAAAATTTAAATATACATAACCCAAGTACCTTGAGTTACTTCTCGTTATGTTGATTACTTAGGTTTCTTAACACTTGTTTCCAGTACCTATGTGTCTCTTTAACAGAACCCTTTCGGCTCTCATTCACAAGTCCATTACTTGTTACAATTTCTTCACTTTTGAACGTGCCTAGACAGAGCTACTTGGTATTTTGTGCAAGCATATCGGTGGTCGAAGGAAAACTTTTATCGACAGTCGAGCGATAGTAAAACATATTCGCTTTACGTCCAAGTCGACTTACTTTCGTTGCCCCGAGGGACAATCTAACGCGGTGCTCGAGAGGTTTTAGACCTATACAGCGTGTTTCATACCACGACGACGTGACTTTAAAGTTGCCTTCAACACAAAATAATTAAAAGGAGATCGTATAAATGTTTCTCATGTGCCACTTTAGTTTCGACTTACAAACGTTTGCGTGAATGTTTTGTGGTAACATATAATCTGAATGATAAAATAAAAGAATAACATCTGTACTAATAAGACATTACTCACCTGACTTTAAAATTCAAAATTTCAGGCATAAAATTTAGAAATTTGGAGTAAGGACTCTAAACACTTCACTTCAGCAATAAGCAGTCTTACAAATAATAATGCCTTCCTTTTGTGACGTTCCTAATAGAATTGGAACTATGTACATAGTACTACTAGTAGGATGTACAAAACAATATTTCATTTTGCCTAATCATTTCGTCTTATCTCGGTTTTCCATTTATATGCATATCAAGGTTTTGGATAATTCAAAATTTTTGAGCTCGACTTCCTCGACAAATTTTCATATTAACATGCTATTATACGTGGTATTCATTCTCCACGAGCATAATTTAAGCCAAACAGGTGCCTCGAATTTCCAGCATACTTCTAACCATTGACGACACAAACAATTCGTTCACGCGATGTGCACGACACAGAATTTCTAAAATATTATGTAGCACCCTGTACCAACCTTCACTGAGCGATCTCACGGAAGTTCCTCAAAGCTTTCGCCGTAAACTAGACACCTGCTGCGTGTCAATTCGATTTGATGCTAACGAAGCGACGCCTTGAACCTTGAACGTGCATTTAGCGTTGCTCGAAGCGAGACGAATGGTGCACCCGTCGAACCCTGTGTTTCGGGGACGTAAAATATGTAGTGGCTGCGTTTTAAGAAGGAAGCAGACAACCCGTGTCGGAGACTGTTTGCAAAAGAGCGTTAAAGATGGATTTACCGCAGCTTTCTTTGCATCCCTGTTTCTACGCTCGGCGCGAAACTTTGTCCCCCTACGTACGACGTACATCCTGCACCAACGTGGTGCGGAAGTGTCACAAGAAACTTTCTGAAATTCCTCGTAATGGGAAAACAGTCGTGGAATTATAATGTTCAATGCTCCACGGATCCAGAATATATTGAGGGGCTGTTGTTTTTGTCGTGTGTCGTAAAAATGTTCAGCCGGCGAATTCTAAAAGTTGTCTTGCAAATACATTATTCATTACAGTTCTAGTTTTCCATTTTAATTCTAGATACACCTTCTGGAGAAATACTTATCGTTAGTAAATAGTAAAAATAAATTGAATTTCGACCGTAAAATTTTTTTTTAAATTAGAAGAGATTATATCGGCGCATAGGTTCGGTCTATTAATAGACCAATCGTACGACGCATCTGTCGATCATTGATCTGCATTTGTCAAGATGCCCGGCATACGATTGGTCTGTACGCGTACGCGTCTATATGACGCGACGCTCCGTGGACAGACGGCCTTAGTTTTGCAGAAAGACACTTAGAATATTTAAAGTGCCATGTAAGATCTGGTGTTACATTTTGGACATGAATGTTAATAACATATGTCTCGTTCCATTGGACTTTCAAAGTTCATATACTTTATATTCCAAGAAAAAATGATAAAATTTGTGTAAAGAAAATTTTATTTTTAACTTCGATTCACACAAAAGAACTAACATTAAGAAACTGTATTCGTCTACATAAATCAGCTTATATTGTTTCTCACGCCATTATACTGTATTCTTCACATACTATACTCTTACGATCTCGGATAAAAAAAAATCGGGAAAAAAGTGATATTGACTGGAACTACTGGAACCATAAGCAAAGTACAGCAATGTAGAAAATATTAGTGTACTTATCCCATTTTTACCAAAATTTGACTGATATGCGTTTGCTTGCCCACCAGAGAAATCTACATCCTTTTGCCTAAAATCCCTTCACGGACTTAACCCCGTCCTGTCTCCCCTTCGCAAAGTATCGATTTTAAATTCGACGCTGCCGCGACAAGGAACAACGAATTAGGATGAAACAAGGTAGAAAATGGAGAAAGTTGGGTACATTTCACTGTGATATTACAACGCGAAGTTGATGCAGCGTCTAAGGGGCCATCGAAAGAAGAACTATGCGCTCGCAGCGGTATATCGATTAAACCCTTACGGAAGATTAATGAACGAGCTTTAATCCCTTAACGCGTCGACGTTGTTTCCCATTGGCCGCTTGTTTGTACGCGGTAATGTAATCGCGGATCAGCCACAGGAGCGCCGTTCTTTGCTCAGGCGACAGGTAAAGGAATCAGAAGGCCGAAAGATAGCAAGCTAGCATAAAGGAGCGCTCGCGCGCGCGATTAACGGTCCTTATGAAACGCGGAACGCCCGAGTCGCACCTCGAATAGGATTTCACGATCGTGTACGCGTGATTAACGCGGAGTTGAAACTTCCCTTAATCGTCTGAACGAACGTGTCCCTAATTCTCGACTCGCCCCCCCCCCCCCCCCCCTGGCGCCTCTTTCCTTGCTGCGATCGAACGAGCTTCTCATTGATTAACACAGCTACCAAATTCGAGACCCTTGTCGTTTCATCGTGCTTTAGAAGAGAAGAATTGTTCAAGGAAATTTAAAGTGAGGTGCATTTGTTAAATTAATTCTTGTTTTTATGATTTCACTGGCGTCTGCGTGTTTTCACGCCGAGAAATTTGCATGATGCGCGTGGCTTTCACTTGGATATTTTCGGGGAAGCTTTGAAAGTATTGTGCCTGAGCCCCCAAAAGTTTACTTTGAAAACAACACGATCTCGGAGATCCTTTTTAATTTACTCACGCTAGTCACGTAAAGTAATGAAAATTGTAATCTCTATATTCTCCATACACTATTAGATTTTTGTGACAGTATTACCAAGGGATTTTTAATCATACTACACAGGTTGTAATGAATTTCAAGGTGAAGAAATTTCGTTGTACGTAATGATTGCAGAATGTACAATTGAATTGATCTTTTTTCGAGGCATTACGATTTAATGAATATAAAAATAAAATAATACGAACGTCTCTGATTCTCGATTACATCTGTGTGTTTAACATATCGATTTAAAGACAACGTCATTCAGCGTCAGTTCGTCTTTTCTTGTCTTTTCTTTCTTATCTTTGTTGCTAAGTAGTTTACTTAGTTCTTTCTTTTTATTATTATGTTTTCTATCTTTAGTTTTAGTTGTTGCTTAAGCTTAATTTTAAGTTAAAGTTTAAGTATTAGTTTTAATTTATGTGTAATCCTTTTCTTAAGTTCCTTTCATTGTAAACTAAAGGGTCCGGTGCCCGTGAATTATAATAATAATAATAATAATTATATAATAATAATAATAATAATAATAATACAAAATGGCCACAAGGCGAAAATTTGTATAATAGCTACTGTGCTGCAAATATTTATGAAAATTTTGTTAAATGATGTAAGGAGTGTAATGAGAAAATGTAATGAGCATCGCACAAATACGTAGTCATAAGTGGAAACACAAGTGCAGAAAGTTCTACGTGAAAAGTTTGGGAAGAAAGTCACCCCACGAAAAAGCTTCCATAATTCACGGAAGTTTCGATGAAACCTTGTGCGTCGCGACGTAAACATTGTGACAAAATAACCATAAAACATTATAGTGTTTGTCGTTAACCTAGAAAGTTTGGAAAACGGCTCTTCTATAAGGTTAGAAGAATGAAACTTTGTTTTCCCATCTATAAATAAGTTTTTCAAATCTTTCCCCTTCACGCTAGACAGGCAAATTCCATTTCTCTTTCGTGGATAAAGTTAAACACAGTTTCAACTATTCGAAACGGTATTTATGTCACAAGTTACTTGATAATCATACGCAAATAATTCTCTATGTGACGTGTATTTATCGGTTGCAATATTTGTATTTCATGGGCCGGAAAAAGGACCAGGGAGATGCTGAATAAATTTCAATAAATCTCTGAGTATTCCTGTTAAATATAGCTGGAATATATTTCCAAAGGTTTAATTTACACTTGCTGAAAAATTCCGGACGTTTTTTTCCTTCTAATTTCATGTAAGTAAACATATTTACCAAACTTACTTTGGATTAATGTCGTATCCATATTGCTGTAAAATCCAAATCGACAAGAAAGCGTGCAGGATATATAATTTTTTAAGACAGTCTGACACATCGACTGTCAATTAACTAAATCTAAGGATAATCAGACAAATATATTCAGAATGCAACGTTACTCTCTCTAAATTTAATAAACCAATCTCTCCCCAAATGACACCTTTACCAAAATAAGGATAACTACATGTAGTACAGGTTAAAATTAAATGTACACTATACATATAGCATAATAATGGTAAAATTATTGTAAACACTTCTTCTGTCTGCTTTCCTCGTAACCGTTCACAAGAATCTATTTGCCACAAAGAAGACTAACATAGAACCGTTCAAACGAGGCTGGAATTAAGGTCAATTGCATTTAAGTAGTAACGTCGGGCATTTCTCAGCCACCTTCAATTGCTTCTCCTCGGGGTCACAGAAAAAGCCAACAACCAAGGTGATTCAGAGATTAGTGGAAATTTAACGAAACAGACCTGGATATTGGACACCGCTCAACCGATTTTGAGGTAATGGCCGACCCCATGAATAACGTACAGCGTCTATACATGGAAGCCAATGACAAATTCAAGCTCGATACGTTGTGGGGGCAGAGTAGAAGTGGATTAATAACCGACCAAACTATTTGGAGATGGGTCCAGTTGAGGTGGACTAAGAGAGATCGAGGTTATGATACTTTGATGGTGGCCAGATCATATCGAGTGCCATAAACAGGAATTAACCTCAACAATTACTCGCTTTGTGTCTACCAAAGATCGATGCTCAGTAACGTGCCCTCGACCACAATGGTAGGGTCGTCGTTCGCTTGGAATGGAAAATTGTACACCTTGCAGGCATCGTCAGAAGGGGTACTTACATCCTGTAGTCTCAAATTGCATCCCATGTTGCGCCCATTCTCAATCGATACATACATATCTGGGAATAACATAATTATGCCACAGGCTGACGATGGCTCAGAGCTCGCAATTTTCGTAATAACCATTTGGTACGCAATTAGATACGAATTCTTCAACATTCAGAAAAATTTTGTACGATTTGTTTTTGTGCCTGACGAGGGGTAGTGTTGATACAATATACAGTCACCCGCTCATTTGTTAACAAAAGGCTATTACGATTTCCGGACTACTTTGCGCGTAGTCTTGCTGTTTGTATAAAAATTATGGACCAAGTGATGTGAATCTGGGCATCGGAAGTAAAAGTTAGGTAGTGACTTTCACCATCTTAGTTATTCTTAATTTATGCGAACAATTTATGAGCCACTGTATATTTGTACATTTCTTATCCTACGGTATTATTTTTAAACATTATTGATTGTGCTAAGTAAATATATTTGAAATACCAGTCACGAGTCACAGGAGTGCCTCGTGTAAAAAGGACCGCACTGTTTTGTTGGTACCTACGTGGAAAAAACGTGACATTGATGATATTAGAATTTACGATCTTCACACAAGGTAAATGAGAGAACAAAGAAGCTTATTTTGTGGTTTTACAGCTATGTGTATTTACGTACTTAACAAGCAACCCGACAGGTCAAGGCATAATGCTATTTTCTGGTTAAATTACATATTTGCGTTAATTTACAACTAAATGTAAGATAACCAATTGTTGGACAAATAAAGAGTAACTAACAACTCCTAGTTATTTAACAAGTAGGTACGTTTAATAACAAATTAACGAAAAATTGTTTAAAAAATTAATTAGACATGTTATTTGCCTAAATAAATATTATTTATAAATTAAATATTATTGTTTTAATAATTCTACAATTGTAAATTACTAAAAGAATTTATTAGACTCTCAAGGAACGGTGATAAATGATCTTTGCAGTTTAAGTACCTAAATACAAAACTCTTGGCGAGAGCCACGAAGATTTCGTTTACGATATCGTGCGACACCACCATTAACCGTTTCAGACAACTGTAAATTAATTCCTGCAAACGCTCGGGGGCGAATTAATCGTGGGAATTTGCTTGAAAGTCTCGGGGCGAAAATGTCGACCCATTTCGCCAAAGGGTCTCGCTACAAGCAGCGCGGAAAAAAGGTGAAAACCCGAAGCACATTTCACTCGCGGACTTGATGATGTGCTAAAATTGGGGCTGCATGGACGTCGCGCTGCTGAAGTCGTTAATATTTTCAAAATACCAGCACCAACGATTCGGCTGAAAATGTTCATATCACTATTTTCATTCTTGGTAAGCGTTACCGGGCCACGACAGCTAATTTAATCGTCATTCGCTCGTGATTTTAACACGAAACGGATTTGTATTGCGTTATAGCTGTGCTCGCATACTCGATATGACGGCAATGGACATTTACGTCATGCTCGAGCAGTGTTATACAAAATAAAATTGAAAAATGTCCTGCACACGCTCTGGTTCCATCTCCTGGAAAAATTCCAATTTTGTAATTTCATGTGTACGCTAGTGTGAGACGGAAAACAATGGCAGATGGTTGGCAATATAGTAATATGGAGTGGTGTGTGTGTTTAATTCGGTCTTGTTAATTAATGTTTTATGACTTCACTGTTGTCAATTGTATATGATAGTTTATAATCATGGTAGACGGTGTATGTGAACACAAAGGATTCTTTGATCAAAAACAAATTTTTTAAATACTCTCAAAAAACTGTCCATTTTATTCGCGGATTTTCGAAACATTTCTTTTAAAGCGCACCATTTTTACAAAAACAATTTGTTTAAAAAATCGGTCAACGTGTAACGAAAACTACACTCACCCTTAACAGGTGACATAACAGGCATTGTAAAGTTTGTAAAAAAATTAAGAATTAAGAATTATTACTTTTTGAATTTAGGAGATACCTACTTTATAAAGAATACTTGAACGAAAATCGCCTACAATTTTTGTTGGTTTATAATTTACTTCGCGTAGTAGTAAAAGGGTCATCAATTTAAGGTGACATTTTTTTTATATATTATAGTGTGCCGTTATTGCTCGTTATGTTCGAAATACTTAGTCACAAAAATAGGAAAATATTTATCCAAAATAAATATACTAATGTCTCATATTAACAACGCATATCGTAAATGCATATATTATATTCACAGTAGAAAGTTGTTAATACAAAGGGTACCATAAATTGGTCGCTTATAACTTGATCACCAGCAATATCGTAAAATTCTAATACTGTTTGCACTGGCCACGTCTAAAGGCGAAGATAACACCCGGAAATTACGCTCGCGGGTTCGTTTTCCGTCATACGTCCCGTAGGAATAATTCCCTTCCACCTATTGCCTTCATCTGCGCAATCTGCGCGAAACACACGAAACCCAAGAGTTTTGCAACTTTTGCTTACACGGCAGAAATACATGCTTAACCAGGTAACGGCTGCATTTTTCTTCGGTCTTTGAGACGGGGGAATGCATAGCTCTATACATTGGTCATTAACCGATTCCAATTAATTTGTCCTTCAGTTTCGTTTGTACAATATTATATACTGGATTGATCACCTCGGCGGTTGCACAAATTTCAATAGCAAAATGAACTTCCAGTCGTATTTTCCTACAGCTAACGAGATTCTGTTACAAAATGGCAGAAAAGTGGGTCATTCCAAATAACGTGACAAATAAAGCAGAAGAGTCGATAAGGACCTTTTTGTGGCTGGCGATTAGTATTTTGGAAAATTTGTCCACCTTTTCAAACTAGTAATGCTACCACCAAGGATGTAAAATCGAAATACTAGTTGTAAGCTACAGAAGTGTCTCGTGTAAAAAGATCCTAACACTGGCACGTTTTCGAAACAATACTATTTATAGCACACACAGTTTTTCCATGTGAATCATGAAACCTTAAAAGAAATGAAATTATTTTTACACAGACTTGAATTTAATTTGAATTTGCAATTTCCCTGTAGGGAAATTTATTTATATGTATATAAATAATGCTACAAGTTTGAAATTTGAAAATGATTTGAAAGGAAAGAATCGCATGAATTACGTTATTTTGAAAATTTTATTCATTTTTAATTGACACACTGACCAATTACATTGACCAATTCCAGGTTCTTGCAACCTATACCTATTCAGTAGATAATGTTATTATTACAAACGGGGTAACACCTAATACTACGAATACTTACTACAAATAGTGCAGTTAAAAAATATTTTCCACGGCGATATATAAAGCAAACATAACGTAACAAACTCAATACAAGTAAACAACTATGCATAAAAGAAACACAGCACATACGAAACAATCTCCCATTTAAATAATTAAGATATAAAAGCTACGAAAACCAAATGTCTGATGCAGCTTGCAAAACTTGCGAAATATGTAGTCCACATTACCACTCAAACTATTTTCTAAAATAGTCATTCTTGTTATATTTACAGAGATATTGATTTCCAATTGAGCTATTCAATTATGCAGGAAAATTGAAATTGCTCGAAATAGCCAAAGAAGAGTTAAATTTGCCTTTATTCTGTTCTTTAGTCCACTGCTGAAGCACAATGGAAGATTGTTGTTTCGTGAGCAAACAGACCAAGAACGATACACAAGGGGAAGTGCATGTGCATTAGCATGATTGTACAAGCAGCACCGTCATCGAGACACTACAGTCATTCATGTTGTTCAAATAGCATTGACGTATGCAGTAACCACATGGCACAATTGCTTGAACAGCGTATATGCACTTAATGATGTGCACACCTGCGATATAGTTTCGAGCGCACATCTCACAATATCACTAATCATTAGGGATAATCGTGGAACTGGAAAGCATTCTCTTCATTTATTTCTCTTGGTGTCAGGCAGTAAAACTGCTTTTATCATTCTCCAAACTTTATCACCATCCAGTTTCGTAATTTCCACCACCCGTTTCCAATATAAATGCTTTCAACGTGTTTAAAATTCGTTAGGTACTACCTATCGAGAGAAATATACGATTATTGCATATCTGAAACTCGTAAATTCTATGTTCTAAAAGCCCATAAGTCTAGAGCTCATAAAACCCGTTATTCGAGAGGATATTTAAAATAGAAGGAGGTTTCGTAATTTAATAAAATGTGACTTTCTCAAAGGTTGGGTTAACCGGTTAACTGGCACGGCTTTTTTTTACTATTCGTGCCCAAACTGGCAACATCGAAAAATTAAGTGCATCACACAAAATTTGGTACACGGGTTTTTTTTGAGTCGCTGAATCGATTCCGGGGGTTATTTTTTCATCTGACATCCCCAACACCTAAAAATAGGATTTAGGGATGAGTTTTTTCAATTCTTTACTACACCTATTTTTATTTAAATATTTTTAATTTGTGAAGTTTTCTTGTCTATAATTGGATTGTAGCAGTTACTTCTTTCAATGCCACCCCCAACCCATGAAAAATAAGAGTTTTAACAACAATTCGCTAGTCATTTTGGTTCGGCCATATTGAGTCTGCCATATTGAAATTTAAAATTCCAATGCCAAATTCAGATTCGGCGACCCCAAAAACCATTACATACCAAGTTTCATTCAAATCGTTAGAAAATCAAAAAAGTTATTCCACTTGATCATATATGATACATAAGCAGAATTGGCCAGATTTTTTTTTGATCATATGTGATACATTGCCAGTTAACCGGTTAATAACAGCTCATAATTACTATTATTAATATACATGAGCTATCAATAAGCTACCATTTCATCAGTTTTCCCACAGTTCAAATCATTTTTCGACTGATGCTGCTGTGTTAATAATTACGAGCACCATTGATTGTCCAATATAAAAGTAAATTCACGTCGAACGTCACGAGCGACGTCATCGTACTCTTCGTTTTACGATATCGTTTCCCAAGCTTTTATATCGGGAGCTTATCACCGCAGAGACACAGTGTCCCAGCCAAACTGCGAAACAGTAAATCGCATAATCTTACACGCCCCCTTGGTAGTTGTATCGTAAAATCTGTTTATTAACTGAGGGCCCTTTGGCGAGTTCAACGTGACGACTTGTCTCTTCGCCATAGCTCGCGAAATTTGTGATAATAGGCTGTGACATGGTGACGTGGCTTTTTATAGGAGCAGAGGATCCAAAACGGCGCCATTCTACCCAGGTATTCTAATCCTCTTTCAATATCACGATAAAAAATATACTGTAAACTTATCCTCTGAACGATGGACTTTTTACATCCTTTGGCATATAAATTCTACAGAGTTTAAATGCAATTATTATTTGCTTATCCTGTTAAATCCTACGGTAATAGAAAATCGACGTAGATATTGGGGCTATCAAGGGGGAGTAACGCAGTGTGCTACACATTTTATTCTATACTTTGAATAGTTTTTATCTATCTTATTTGCTATCTCCTACTCACTATTTATTCCTGCTTGCCTACTACCTTATATCTAAATCTTTCTATCCTCCTCCCTTTCGTCTCCTCCTATTTCTATTCCTATTTTAATCTTAGAGCATATACTACTGTACATATGCTTTAAGATTTTAATCTTAATACCTGATCTTCCTTATCCGTTATCCCCACTCTTCTCTCCTCCGTCCTCACTTACAACCCCTCCACGCGACATTCCCCCGTTCCACTGTCTTCCAAAATTCCCCTCATTCTCTCTTCTATTACTCCTCCGACCCCTGCATCTCCACAAATATCCAATCCTTACCCTGCTACTATTAAAAATGAAATAAATTCATAATGTGTATTCCTTCATTCCCATCACCATCTTTAAACTTCAAAGCCAATCGAAATCAACTAATCTATACCTACGACCTCTGCTTGTGCGTCTGAAGACGACAGCTCTGAAGCCGAAGCAAACCGACGCCACGCGACGCGACGCGACGCGACGCGACGTAAATTGCTTCCAGACGTGGCCGCAACGTACTTTCTGCTGACGAAACCGCGCATAACACAAAGCGCAGGTAACACGGTCACCATTGTACGTACACACTGTGAACCACAGTCGCGTGTGCAGATGGGTTGGATTTCCTTCCAAAAGTTCGGTACGCATACATAGTACGGGGTGCCAACCGAATGCACAGTTAGTTGAACTATAGGTACGCTCGGTTGACCGAAACACATTCCTTGCCAGCCTCTGAACAGTGAAACCGAAACACATCCTTGCGTCCACTTATCTTTCGCAAACGTGTAAACACGTTTTGTACCCTCATATGGGATGTACTGTTTGTTTATCAACGTACCCGAGGACGTTAGATTCAGACTTGACTAATGGAACTACAAAGGGCAGGTATGTAAAGAAGTTTTAATTAACAACGGTTAGCAAATTCATCGTCGTCGAGACATTTGGTTAAATATTATAAAATGCATTTATTGCATCATTGCAATTGCAAATATAACTACAATGGTGAATAGGCGAGGTTCAGCATGACTGCTGTTCTATATCCTAAGACCTAACCTGAAGGGACGTTTAGGACAATAACTAAAGAATTTAGAAAGGAAGAAAAGATTAAGTAGCTACTAAGGGAACCATGAGAGGATGAAAGAACAAGCACTGTGTATTAAGGGGGGACACCACTGCAATGGCCCGAAAAGTAAAGGTATCTTTGGAAATTTATTAAAAGCAAACTAGGTAATGAATCCTTTTTTAAACTTTCAGGACTTTTTATTGGATATTTAAATTATACGAATGTCTTCTTTTAAATTTATTTAAACCAGATTTATAAGCTGTACAGGACCAGTAACGGTTCTTCGGAAATTAACAAGCCCAAACGTTTTATAATTTTATATCGTGGCATAGCTATGCCGGACAGAAATTGTGAAATTTGGTTCTAGCAAATTAACCTCTTTCATTGAAAAAGAAGTAGGAGAAAACGACCAATCAAAGAAATCTCTGGTCGTGACATAGCCATCCGTATATAGTTTCTAAACATTTTGGTTTGTTGATTTTCGAAGCATCGTTTCGTCAGAAAACTGTCAATCAGATTTTTTGCAGCGCAATGTTACTGGCTCTGTACAGCTTGCAAATCTGTTTTAAATAAATTTAAAAAAAGATATTCGTACAACTTAAATATCCAATAAAAAGTCGTGTAAGTGTCAAGAAGATTCATTACGTAATTTGCTATTAATAAATTTCCAAACATACCTTTACTTTTTAGACCATTACAGTGGTGTCTGCCCTTAAGGTAGTAAATGACGATAAAGAACGTATATTAGGAGGAATAGATTTATAATAATAGGAAGATGTGTAGGAGAAGGACCACCATTTAAACCCAATACTTCCGTAGGAGCCGGTGCAACTGCAGCCATTCATTGATAAAGTTGATAAAGAACACCGCTAGGACACATGCTTAGCTAACAGTCTCCATATCGGTATGGAGCAGTCGTAAGGAACCGTTCAGCCTGAGCGGCTCAGGAGCAACGATCAGTGCGGAATACCTAGTTGGTGCAGCGACAGACAGCGGGACATTATCGCGAGGTATCTCTTCGTACGTACGACTGCTATAACCGTCGATCGGAGGATACCCTGACAACGAATGCATATTGATGTATGCACGTATTTGCGACTATCGAGTGGCGTTACGCGTGTCTCATTAGCGTGTATGTACGAATTACTCTGCTACGCGTCGGATCGAAATGCGCTGGTTAACCGAGAAGCGAGCTGCGGCCAAACACGACCGTTCTAAGCAGATTTAGGGCCTGACCGCGTAGGAATCCTGGGAGATTAGCCCGATCGCTTTGGCCCACTAGCTCCTCAGCGCGGGCGAGATTCTCGTCTCCTTTAGTTCGCGAAAAGTAGCCTTGAATCGTTGACAGGATTATTTGGGCTTCGACTATCGAGCCCCGTGTATTTGAATGAGAACGTTTTTGTGTGGATTTTTTATGAGGAATTTGAGGATACTCGCATCAAATATTTTGAGTTTGTTTTTGAGAAATATAAAGGAGTGTGGCAAGATTTTTTTATACTAATGGATTTATCGGGGTCGTGTATATGGCATACCTACATAATAGTTTTGTTCTGTTTTTTATGAGGTTTTTCTTTTGAGTACGGCATTTTTGTGTACCATTAGTGTCTAACAAGGAGAAGGTCAGGATGACAAGTCTCAGAAATTCTTGAAACTTGGTGTACATGAAGTTCTCCACTCGGACATTAATTTCCCAAAGCAGTAAGGCGCGCTTTTCAGAAAAACTCGAGAAAATCAACTTTGAAGAATTTCGAGTTCGATATATGTACTTGATGGAAAGCAAGCACCAACAGTTGACATTGGTCATTTACATATATATACAAATTGCTGACTAACATTTAAACTCATATACTATTTCGGCTCACACACAATACTTGCAGGATTGCACGTACCACTGTGATTATCGTCGTAAAAACAAACGAAGCAGTACGTTTTGCGGCGCGTGGTACGCATCAAAATTAAGTGACAAGAGAGACATTTTTCTAAACGTGAACGAGGTCTGCTTTGCGACGGATATTTTAAGAATACCTTGTATCTGCAAAAATGCAGCGTTTATACAGTGTGCTAGATGCCGCAAAACGTACTGCTTCGTTTGTTTTTACGACGATAATCACGGTGGTACGTGCAATCCTGCAAGTATTGTGTGTGAGCCGAAATAGTATATGAGTTTAAATGTTAGTCAGCAATTTGTATATATATGTAAATATGTATATATGTATATGTATATAATTAGACAGAACAATTAGGATAAGCAACAATTGAATAGGATAGGGTATAATAGCATAGAATATAATAGCAGTACGTTTACAGATTGTATTTTGTACTTGAAACTTTTCATTTACTGTAAATATTCTTGTTTAAAGATTCCTATGTTTAATAAAAAGTACAATTTTGCAAGCAAGACGTAATGGAAAATGTATTTTTTAGCTGAAAATAATATTTAAATATCTGTTAATTAGCCTGGGTTTGACAAATTGTGCATGTAAAAGGGTAGGTAATTAAATAAATAAAAAAAAAACCACATGACGAGGCGCGAACCAGCGTCCTTAACATTACCAATCAGTGACGTTACGCACTGACCAATGTCAACTATTGGTGCTTGCTTTCTATCAAGTACATATATCGAACTCGAAATTCTTCAAAGTTGATTTTCTCGAGTTTTTCTGAAAAGCGCGCCTTACTGCTTTGGGAAATTAATGTCCGAGTGGAGAACTTCATGTACACCAAGTTTCAAGAATTTCTGAGACTTGTCATCCTGACCTTCTCCTTGTAAGGTAGATTGTGAATTTTGCTGTACATACAGTATTTTTATTTTCACATTTGTTCACATAAGTTAAGAAGAATAATTGACTGTGAAGGTGACTATCTTGCTTTTGCTTCTTGGTGCCCAGATTAGTACCTAGAACTTGATCCATAATTTTAATAAAAATCTTAAGGTTATAAATATAATATGGTCGAACGATAACGACAGTCCTTCGTGAACAAATGTGTCAATGAATGAACTTCATTCAAGAAATTATTGGTTTGAGTGCAGATATAAGGAAAGATGAAATGACGAGTGCTATATTATAACACTTTATTTTGTATGTTGCAGGTAAGAAGCTTCTGCAATTAAATTTCACCCTCATTCTCGAGAACGTTGAGAATCGATTACCGGAAGGTAGAAAATTCGTTCTACGAGTAAGTAAATTTTATAGAAATTGCTATCTAATTTACTTCATACAGAGATTTTTATAGTTGCTTTGGAGTGAAACTTACAGCAGAGCCGAGGAAATTAATGAATGTTAATTAAACTCCCAAGAGTTTTCTTCCCTAATTATTATAGATAGTTTGAACTCGATTACAATTTTACTCCCAAAGAATGAATAACCCTGATAACTCTGAAAGAGATAAGTTTAGATGTGTTGTGCTCAGCAAAAAATTGTATTCAGCGTCTTCGTCCTTGGAAATCGTCTAAATTCTATCCTACACATTTTTTGCAGCATTTTCATGATACAGCTACTCGCGTTTCAAAGCCTCGAAACTTTCACTTCTCTCTTCTATGTCCAACAGTGAAAGTAAACAAAAATAAAGAAGCCAACGTTTTCGCTATCACTGACAACAATTCCTGTATTGAACACTAAGAGTTTTCCAGCAACACCGAAACAGTTTGAAACTACCTCACAAGTGCATTCACAACTGTCGTTACTCATACGCCCCCCCCCCCCCCACACACACACACACACAAGGATATTAGGCATGCTATTAAACGAATTCTTCACATTCCTGTTCTCCATTCATTTAAATAGCTTTCCTCTAAATTCATTTATTAAAGACACTCATTATCGCCAAACTATACTACATATAATGACATTTCCTAAATAGCACTTGAAGTCTAAGAAAATTTAAGAAAAACAAAAGGAAGCCTTTCAGCTCTTCGAAATAGCTCGCAGTTCGAAGGCTTGACAAGTTTCGTTATCGTTTCGTTCCCTGTCCCTTATCGCCCACTTTTTAAACTTTACAACGTTTCGTCGAAGCCTCCAATTCCTCCACCCACTCTGGGCTTAATTGAATCGTGCTATCTTCGTCATCGTGAGCTTTTATATTCGCTGGTAGAACAGCTTCGCCGCGAGATGTCAGTGAATCGTCGAAAGGAAATCTCTGACCTTCTACCAGGCTTTCCCAGGAAACACGTGATGCGCTTGTAAATGTGTTCGCGCACATACGTCAAGATATGTTCCTAAATGTAAAGCCTACACAGTGGCGTCTCAAAGAATGAAAGAAACTTCATTACCGGCCAGGAATATCAGTTTTCTATGGAATTCCATGTCTATGTATAAACGTTAGCTTTAACTTTACTAAGGCAACTTGAAACAGAGGGATTAGAAAGGATGGCGAATTTACTAAAAGAACCGGATGCTTATAATCCCTACAAGCAGAACTTTCTTAATTACTACAGTGTTCCATAATTATTACAAGAGGGATAGGATTAAAACTTTTGGGGCCCGGGGCTATCAAACCTTCAAAGTCCCCATTAGTTGAAAAGGTGTAAAAAACGTTGTAATAAAACCTACAATAAAATATGTAGAATGTAGATATTCAAAAATTGAAATTTATTCTAAATAATATTAAGTAACATTTAATCATAACGAAAAATAATGATTTCCAAATAAATAATATTACAAGAGAAACGTCGAGAAGATATTTTAACATAAATTTTTAGTGCGATTTCTAATTATTTCAAAAGGGAAGCAGTAAATAAAATTTTACTCAGTTACTTTTTTACCTAAATGGGGGCTTAAAAAGGCCCCTGGAACGTGAGGCTCAGGCTAGTCCAATGAAGTGTTTAAAATTAAATAACAGTATGTTTAGAGTAAAAGATGACTATAGAATTATGTAATACTTTAAACAACTACGACCATGATATATCGCCTATCTTCAACGCCATCTTTTGATTAATGATGATTCCGTTGCATTCATAATTATTCACATATGCACACACGTGTGCATGATACGTGCCCTTAATCTACTGTTCCTACACTCGCTGTTTATTACGAACGTAACACTATTATATACCTACATTATAATAAGTACCTTTGTGAACCCCTAACATCGCTAAACTTCCAATCCGCATGTTCAAATCTATGTACCTTCGTTATTTTAATTCCGTCGCCGAATCTTCGGAACACAATCTCGATGAGTGAGCCTTCAAGTAAATGTAATAAAAACTCGATTTTTTTACCGTTCAAATTGTAATATATAAATACCTTCAATCTCGACAGCCACCATACCAAAAGTCGGCTAGCCACCGTAACGACCGGAAATTTATACAACGTGACCTCTGGAGGGCATCGAGCGACCCTTCAACTCACGTACTTACGTATTTCCTGATCAAGTAGGTATATCTGCTCGAGCGATCGTTTTGCCCGAGAAAATAATTCCCTTAACGGATTAACCGGTGAACGTCAGGTGGAAATCGATGGCACGTAGCGTCAGATCCAAGCGATAGCTCGCATCCTTTATGGCTAGGGGTTGGTATTGTTCAGGGTGATCACTTGCCGCGGTCACGATGCCATTGATACGCCACGCCGCCTGAGTGCAGATAGGGGGCGATAAGGCAGCTCGACGATGGAATGCTTTCTGGAGTTTGAGAGGATGAAGATGACAGGAGTTGGTAATGGTGATGCGTTTCGTATGCAAGACCAGGAAAAGACACTTTAAATAGGTGCAAGGAGTTGTGTCATTTCCTATACCTGTGAGTCGTGATAAAGTTGCCCAGATTATTCTTGTAGATGTGTTTCTTGCAGTAATACATTTTTTTCTGGAATAACGGACTTAGATACCTATGTGTTTACATTATTTGAGTAAGCAAAATAAGTGATATATAGCAGGGCAGCTTAGTTTAATTCCCAATCTAATTTAAATTTTAAATCTAAATTCAAGTTTTGAAGTACTTTCAAAATTTTCTGAGCAATACGCATTAATATGTGTGTACACATACACATAGGTAGTAGCAACAGCAATTTGTTATGCATCAAATAAGAAAATGAAGACTCGTCA
This sequence comes from Andrena chrysosceles, assembly GCA_963855975.1. NCBI lineage: Eukaryota > Metazoa > Arthropoda > Insecta > Hymenoptera > Andrenidae > Andrena > Andrena chrysosceles. Next base: position 45,160,539 of record OY979769.1, on the reverse strand, counting down.
CGACTTCGACTCGAAATTTTGTGCATTTGCATATTCGAAGTAATTTGACTGTGAAAATTGATCTTTTGTTAGAAACTATATATAATATAGATGTTGAATGTGATTCGACTGAAAGTAATGACTGAATAAATCGAAAATTTGTGAAAGTGCTGATTGCACGTCCGTCACGGCTGATAACGCGCTTCAGCTTCGCCGATCTGCTCGATCCCTATGAAACCTTCATCACTTTCGGGGGGATCGAAAGAAAAAAGGTGCGACGATAAATCCCGTTCGTTCCCCTCGCATCGAAGACTGCAAGTAGTACAAAACTACGTTTCACGCGACGACGAAATAACGAGGCAGCTTTTTTCATTCGACTAGCGAGCAGAAAAGTCACATAATTGAGACTTAAGCAATCTTGGAACGGTGCAAACTTGTTGGTCCAAGTTCCTCATATTTCAACGGGCTTCATTAAAATGGATAACGCTCCTTGAAGTTTCGTTTCTCCCGATAATATGCTCTGCGTGGCGACGGTTTTCGGTAAACAGGGTTGGTTAACAGTAACGACGAGTAGGTACACTCGTGTGGAGAAGTTTGCTAGCATGGGTTTTTAAACTGTTAACTGGATCGGTTCCCGAGCAGAAACGCCCCCAGCGCATTTAGAAATGTGTTTAATAATAATTACAGGCAAATTGATTAGTGTTTTCTGACGCGAATGTTGTACGCCGTACGGCATTTAATACTGTACCTACCTATTCCCTTCTCTTCCACGAGTGTAATTAGTCCATTTTCTCGACAAATTGGCGTGTCGTGCACAATGAGGACATTTTCGAACGAGCAATTAATTTGGTTAACTCATTGCCAATTAATGTGTTCACGTTAAAAATCGCGTTCCCGTTTTACGTTGTGTTATTATACCTACTGAAATTGTTATTAAGCTTTTTAGAATTTAACTTGTATGAGGTACTGGGAGGCGGTGTTAAAAACGACGTAAGTAAGCGTGTAAGAAATAAATAGTACCTATACCTATGTACACCTATGTACAAGTTCTTTTTATCGACCGCAATAGTTTCATTAGAGTCCGTCTGTTTAAAAGGGAAGCTTCGATCGATTCAGACCATAACAAAAATGAGACGGCAGCCTTAACGGTTCCGCCACGTTTCAAGAATTCTTACCAACCGGGCGTTGCTTTTCGTAAAGTATGCCGCCACGTTTCAAAACCCCTCAACTCTGAACTACTAGTGCGTATCGAATTGAAACGCCCACGAAAGGGGTCTTCCATTTTATTCGAGAGGCCAGCTCATGACACTTTCCTGACACGTCGAACTAAGCCAACCGCAAATCGACCGAATAAATCTCGCCGCGAGCGCGTGTTTATGCAACTATATCTGTCACGGCGTTTGACTTTGAATGCACGCCAGTAGTTTTAACTCGAGACCAAGCCCGACACGAATGGCCCATTATCTCGACAGGCCAATTTCAGTGGGACGAGTAAATTACACGGGAAAACGCTTCTACACATTTCCCGCGCGTTTATACCGGATGTGTCCAAAGGTTTATGATAATCTGAATAGTGGTAGTTATGGTTGAAACTGAAATCTGCTCATGAAATGGCGGTTCTTCGTTACGCGGAGATGAAATCATTGAGTTCTTCACTGGAGAAGTTAAACGCTTTCATTAGGCTGTCGTTTCACACCTTTCTTTGAGTTGTGCCGCTGTTCGAGAAAATGTAATTCCAACTTTTCAAGGGGTAGGTAACCCATGTGGAAATAAAACAAAGCATACAACGAACTGCTGTCGACGAAATGACTTGATCGCAAATATTCATACAGCACGAAATATGCCATTATTCGAGAAAACAGCATAACCTTCCATTCACAGCTGCGGGAAACAACTGAAAATGACTAAATTATTTGCGCTTAAAAAATCGCTTATCATAGTCGATACTCGGAATTAATATTTGTCCGCGTAATACAGTGGCCGCGCGCGTAGACTGTAGAGCGTTGACTTCTAGATCCTGAGATCGTTACACCGATTCTCGTTAGGTCATATTCTAACTGATTCTTTAAACACAAGTACATTTGTTTGTAAAACAATTCGATATATGTAGGTAGGTAACTCGTTACAAAAGCGCGTTCCCAGTTGCGGTCCTCTCCTCGTCCGTGTTATTGAAAAACCATCGCCACCTTGGTAACGACACATCTGTTCTGTGGCGTGAAACTAACGACGCTAGAAATGTGCTGTTTGACATTTGACACATTTTCCGCGTTATGCCACTATCAATGCCAGGCAGCGATTTGGGTCAGGAGGCCTCGAGCGCACTACAAGTGGCACAAAGGCCAGTCAAACGAAAGTATAAATTGTCTGTATTCTAGCACGAGTGATTCGCCTCCAAGTGAATCGCGGTTTTTCATTATCAACTGACCGCGTGCGGACAGCTACTTTTTGCCAATGGATTATGCACGGAACGTCGGCCAGTTTCACTTGCAAATCTCTTAGCGACATGACACAGGCAAATATTTAGACGCGAAAGCGTTGACGCTGAGAATTCCAAAGAGGGGCAACGGCACACGACGGACTGTGAGCACGTTGCGTGTCAATACTGCGAGCACGGGGCTGGTTGCGCCCACGTGTGCACGCGCGACGCTTTGAACGACGTCGACGTCGCTTTGTATCATCGCGATTTGTTTGCCCCTCTCCCCCACCCCTAACACACGCCTCTCTCTCTCTCTCCACCCTTTCGATTCCCATCCATGCGATATTGCGCTACGGTAATTCCGTGCCTCTTGGTCCAGCGGTCCCGTCGAATTTCACGTCTGGGAGGGGACTGGTTGACAGTGGAAAGTATCGATTATTGATGATCCGTTCAATCAGCGAAATTTCCCGCAGAAATTTACGTGCCAAGCATACAGACTGATTAGGATCACGACGGGAGGCAGACTGTACCATCTTCGTTTGTAATTGCTATGAAAGTTGTGAATTAAGGGGAGGTTCCGGTGTAAACATATCGATTTTTTTTTATTTAATTTTTCGACTGCTCAAGCTTTTAGAAATACGTGCTTAAAAAGATTTTTCGAAATTCGTAAAATTCCCGAAGTTATAGGCATTTGAGTAGCGGCAAATGCATGGGTCACAAACTCACAACCGGCCACTCGGCGTTCACGTAAAACTTTAAACGCTTTTTTCTCGAAACAGTGTTCCCAAAATCGGTGGAATCTGTATTTCCAAAAGTTATTATCCGATTCGATTGAAACTTTTTTATTTTGAAGAATATGCTTCTGGCTCATGGACAGACCCTTAAAGTTTAAAAAAAAATGAAAATTTGTAATTTTTTAAGGCGTTGAATAGACAAAAAATGTAAGGAAATGGTGATTTAAAACTTCGAGTGTAGTTATTTTCTCAAAAAATCAGTCATGTTTTGTAATTTTTTCTAGTCAGTCCACGACCGAGTTTCATGCCCTTTAATAATCTGGCATTGTCTTTTACTTCAGACCAATGGTTTAGGTGCTACAGGTTCCACCGATTTCGATGAATTTTTTCACGCCTTGACTGTAATGTCTCCCCAGTGCCGTCTGCAATGATTAATGGTAAAACAAAACATATATTTCTATAATTTAAGACATCCTTAATTCAATGCAAAAAGTCCCATTAAATTATATGTTGTAGTTTTCCTTTAACTAATTCCTAAATATCACCTATTTTTATGGTCTTTTTGGTCAAACTCACATCACGATTACCTAATATTAACAGCTTTAGGAATTCTTTGTATAAGGACACATTCAACGAACAATGTTGATTGTTTACAAGCACTGCAGAGCCAATGTTCTGTTAGATGTGGCTACAATTAATCCATACGTATAACCTCCCAAATGAATCGGTACATTTACATATCAATGCCTGCGTTTACGCATCCGTTCCACGCGTACGGAAAGCTTGCGATAGCTTTGGAGAGTTCAAAATTACGAAATTACCATATTCACTCTAATCACCGTTTGATGACCGGTTTCAAATTCGCTCTGGCTTTGGCTGACAGGAAATGCAGAAGAAAGTGAAACTGAATATCGTTTAATCTTTCATTTGTTCGTATCTTATTCAAAATATAAAACTGACATAATATCGTCATAAGCCTTTTTTCAATTCAATTACCTCGAAAATTAATAGTACATAAGGTAGGGTATTTCTTTGCAATTTCCTTATTCTTGTTAATTTCTTGCTTCCTGTAATAGAGATGTCTTATTCTTCTTCTTATTTTTAAATAACAATGCTTAAAGTTACGATTGAGTGTGTTCTATACTTTCGATTTGTGGCTTTAGACGCCATTCTACCTGAGAAAAGTACATTCTACTTGTACATACACGATGTTTTCTTACCTTTTTTAATCTTCTTTAATCTTTTGGTTAAAACCAAAATATAAAGGAGTGGCTATACCCAGAGCGATTTAGAATTTAGATAACACTTACGCAAGTTCAACGGCTGGAATATCTTATTTTTTTAATAAATTTGGCGTGTTGGCCAACATTACGTCTCAAAGGTCCCAGAAATTATTCGAAGGTAGGTATTCATCCAGAAGCTAAATGCAACGAGGGGACTGCAAAATGATGCAATTAGTTATACTTTATGCAGCAATGAAAATTTATTAGCAACTAGGTATAAACTATGTGGTTGACGTTGAAAAGGTGCTGCTATCATTTATGTGGTAACTGGAATAATTACTTTGTGAGAAATTCTAGAAAACGATAGGCGAATATTTGGTAGAAGAAACCGTTTGTGGATGACAGTTCTGATTTTAAAAGAAATAGTATTATGTATACAGTTATGTAGGTGCTTCTTTTATTATTTATCTGCGGCTTCGCGAGTTATGTCGTCGGAAGCTGTATTTGACGCAAAATGGCTATTTTCAATTGAACGTAGCAAAGTGTAAAAATAATATGAATTCGATCGTGGGTACAATGTAAAAGTGATCTCGACGTCCTGACCTGCTTAATTTAAAGTGAAGACGGTACTCTTGAATCTTGACCATGTTGTTTGGGGAAAAAATCGTTGCATTGTTAGAATTAATTATAATTATATTTCTGAACGAAAAAATTATAAATAGTTTTGGCAGAATTCCTAACGTCGTGAAATGTTCGAAGTGCACTACTGGGAAACATGGTGTTTTGTTCTAAATTATCACGTTTGATGAAGTAATTAATTCTTTCTGTCAACTGGTTTCTTTTCTATATTTTTTACCAAAAATAAGTGCCTTTCTTCTGTTTGAAAGGCGCAACAAAAATTGCAGCATACACAAATTGAGCTATTAATATTTGAACATCAAAAAGTACATTTATAAATATCCTTTTAAATAAATGTTAATAAATTACTGAAACTATTAACTAATTCCTTGACATCACACTGTTAACTACCGTTACTCTTAAAATTATGTAGAAGTTTCTCTTAACTGGAGTGTTTCATCCCAAAAGATGCTTTCAAAGAAAGTACTACATAATTCTCGGATTACTCTTTCAAACTATTAAGATTATCAACATTTGATTAACTATTAACATTTCGTTTAACTTACTATTACGTATGGGTAATAATTTGGAATGAAGAAGGGAGCTTATTGGATAAAGTTCTAGTCTTAAAATGCCTAATAGAATTTTCAGTATGTACAACCGTTGCTGGTCTTTGATTTATCACCATCGCGTCGATCAAAGCGTAACACGGTTCTCCGAGTTAAACGAGGGGAAATAAAGTTGGTGGAAGCTCTGGAAGCCTCGAAACCGAGGTGCCTACGCAGACCAGAACTTCGCCGGAAGTTCGCTGAGAAGTTGCTCGGGAGCTCTGACCGCATGGTGAACCATCAAAGAAACCTGAGAAATTAGTAGCTCAACCCCCACTATTTGCTCGCACCTCAGTTTTGGATAATTAACCCACAAGTCTTGGGCACTGCCATGCAATTATCAGTCCAATTTTAACTGTTATAATTCTGTGAATCGTAAGTCTTTGTCCAATATATAACACACTGGTTTTCTTTATTCATCGCAAATCACAAATTGACAAAAAACGAGACAGTAGTGGAACAAAATAGCCTTTATTTCGAAAACTACAATCTATAACATGAATTTTTATAAAATAAATTAAATTTAAATATAAACTGAGCAACAACTTGCAACTCATCCTCTATGAAAGATGTTAAACAAAAGCTTATGGTATTTTTTACTTTGCCTTGGTGGAGAAATTGAATTTTTATTCTTCCATTCTCATATAGTTTATAATTTTTTAAAATAACAATGTGCCATTTTGTATCTTCATTCTAAAACTTGACAGAGTTATAAAAGTTGAAAGAAGGAGGCATACAGATAGTAATAAAATTGAAGTGTTCGGCGTATCATCCTCACTAACAAATACAAAGAAGGAAATATTTCTTCCTAAAATACCTAAATATGTTAATGCTACCTAAGCCTCCTTCGTGAAAAGAAGCTGGGATTCCTACTAAAGCTGTCGGAAATAATTTCACCTGAATCGAATGTATATATAAACAATAAACCTTTTGTATTGTTACCGTTTGAGCTTCCAGGATGAACTACCTGGCTCTTTAGAGATTAACTGAATTGTATATCGCGTTGCTAACGTGTTCGAGTTACTTTAGAGAGATGCAGCATTTCGCGTGCTCATAGTTCAGTTGTAGATGCATTGCCTCGAAATAATCTTCAAAGACAATGAATCCCAAATCAGCGGCTCAGTACTGGCCGCTGTGTAAGAGAGTGGACTTTCTCGTATTAATATCAGCTTTGCCTTTGTTGCCAGACCTCGTGCATTCCATTCCTCAGTTCACTACTAGCTCGACACAGGAAGCGCAAGGACAGTGGAACCAGTGGTAACTAGTGAAATGTACCAGCAACCACGTACCATGCATTTAATAACAAATAAAGTGTACACTACTACTCAAAAGGGTTTAATCATTTGTTACATATTAATAAGTTTGATGAAAGAGAAAATGCAATGGTTTTCCATATCTCTGTGGTTGAATATTCATGTTTCTTGGTTCGTTGCCATCGTTTCATTCCATTTTGCCATCTTAAAAGTGGTTTCCGAACTGCATCATGAGGATTTAATCTTGCTGCTGCTAGTCTGTGTTTTGTCGTGCTTGTAAATATGGGGATTCCTCTTGGAACATTAATATCCTCTCGAATGTTTGGAGTTGTGAGGGTAATATTCCTTTTTGATATTACTCTCCTTCTTGGATCTCTCGCTTTGCCGTCATTTTTGGCCTTCCCGAGCATTTGAGCGATTCATTAGATCCTGTTATTAGGAATTACCATCCCTGGTAAATTCAGTTTATTTGCCCTGATTCATAACGACACGTACCTTTGATATAAAGTCACTTGTAATTTCGATAGACAAGTCTTTTCTTTTCACATTTTTGATTCCATGATTAAAGAATTTTCTATGAGATACTACCGCCGAGTTTGGTGGTTCAAACGTTTTCTTGGCAACAAAGCAAGTGTCAATGATATAGTTGATCACAAAATGTGACGTTCCTAACATTGCGTAAAATATCATTAAGCGGGAGGCCTACATAGAACAGTCAAAACAACATGGTTCCTTGAGATTTTTTTCTAGAAAACCCGATAAACTTTTATTATTAAACATTAGTCTATTGGAAAGAGTAGGTACATCTTACGGATATTTCAGTAGTTTTTGTGCTAAAAAGTATCGAAAGGTTTGTGAGTTATAGGCAATGCCCGAGACGTCCTTTTTAGGCGCTTTGCGGTGGCAACTGTAGCTCGGCGCATGATCATCCAAAACTGAAAATTCGATTTTTTTTTTTTTTTTTTTTTTTTTTTTTTTTTTTTTTTTTTTTTTATATAATATATGCAATTATCTAGATGCTATCGATTGTGGAAAAATTATTTTGGGACAACAATGACGGCTGTGCAAAGTTGAAGCATCGATATTTGACAAAAAATCGCTCGTTTTTCGAGTGTAAGAAGAACCTACATAGGCAATAAAAAGTAAAAGCTCCCGATAGCGCTTAGATTTTTAACCCTAAAATAAGTCTGCAAAGCCTCGAGTAAATCGATTCATTAATTTTTTTAGTTACGTGTGTCACCGATTTTGAAAACATAATTTTGCAGAAAACGGGTTTAATGTTTTGAGTCTGAGCGCTACACCGAGGAGCATCTACCAACTTACACGCGTATAACTTTGTCAGTTTTGGACGGAATAACCTGACAGTATCAGGGAATATTTTCAAGATGCTGTACTTCGAAAAATCGAAAAATCTATTTTTTGAAAATTTCTAGGTAGGCCTCCCCCTTAAACGGTTCTCGTGCGTAAAGTCGAGTGCAAATTATTAGCCTGCGAACAGATTGAACCAGTTACGACCTTTAATTCTATCATTTATGAAAAAAAACATATTATCAGCAACTCCTCATATTCACTCAAAGTTAAAGAAATCACCCGAAAACGTGAGTGGGTAAAAAAACACTCGAGGAAAATAAGGTCAGAATTGGGTTAAGAAAGGCCCAAGGGAGTTGTACAGTTAATCACATAAAACAGTGATAATAATATCCTAATATACAATACTTGGAATCAGAAAAATATCGAGACGCCTTTGTCGAACTCAATAGCAAACAGATCGACCAGTAGATCGAAGTCCCGTTTTAGGGCTTTCAAAGAAAGTAAAGCTGTTTAAGGGCTGAAGGAGGAACAGTGTCTCGCGTGCCATGAATTCGAAAACCATGCCTTATCTAAACTGTTTGTCTTTATCGCTCGTTTTCCATCTGTATCTGTATGCAAAGTGTCCTCTCACTTGCAAAGATTGTCTAAATTCATAGAAGACTTCAAGGACTTTTCTTGCATTTAACCTGTTTCGCGTGGCAACGTGCTTTCCATATTCTGCGAAACAGTGGTTTTTATTGTTCCGTTGCAATGTCTAAATTAAAGTCTGGAGAAACTTGGGTAAACAGATGTAGGGGACGCGATGTTTATCTGTGTTTGAGGTAACGCGCGTAAGGCACGATCGCGCGAAGTTCGTTTTTTGTTGTTCTCGACTCTCGGTTGGGCGTAAGCCGTAAGGCCTGGCAATACCGCGGGAGCACCGACCTGCCGGCGTTCGACTCTCAGAGTCAGTCGTCTTACCGAGCCAGACTCGAGGAGGTTGGCCATTGTATAACCATGTATAACCATGTATATTATACCATATAACCTTATATAAAGATCCTTTGAGAAGAAGAAAGAAATTTGATGAAGAGACTTGTTTTCTAATTTAAAGTAATTGCAATTTAATAGGATCTATCTAATTATGGGAAAATTAATATGGTAGTATTCGTGGCGTTTTGATATAGATTTATCATTTAACAGCAGCAACGGTTTATTAAATTATAATATAATTCTGCTAAACACGATTCTGACTTCGAGTAGGCAAGCCAGAGGATGAGTTCCTCAAAAAAATAAAAGATACCATGAAAATACTAGAACCACCTTAGTAGTGTTATCAATCAAAATATGGAGTAACATTTGAAGATCGTCTAGAGGATTTTGCTTTAAATTATTTAATCAATCAGCTGGTCTATTGAATTCTAATTATTATTTACTTAGTAATATTATTGAAAACTCCTGAGCCTCCACCAGAGAACATCAAATAATATTAATCATCCTTGAATTGGAAAATACTTTTTCTTTTAATTCGGGAATATTTTAAATTAAATTACATGCTGTTCGACAAATTCATCTTTTCTTTGTCTCGCTATTCTTTAGCCTTAAATAAAAACGGTAAGAGATAACGTTGGGGCAAAGAAAATGATTAATGAGAAGCGTATCTACTAATGCCACTTGCTTCTCCAAAAGGATATAAATTGTACCGAAAAGAACGTTATTAACTGCACGACGAATAATATATTGCTTTGAAAATCTGAATTGCACTTCCTCTAAGAACCAGGATTGTCGATAATCTAATGCTAGAATAATATCCACAACACCAGGACTACTTTGAGCTCATTGCCTCGATTTTATATATGTATGGAAGATCGGGGCTAGTTGACTAATTTCTTACATTTCTAATTTTTATAAATAGACCATTGGTATTTTGTTGACTTGCTGCATACCAAAAGATTGCAAATTTCATTAGGTATACAGACTTAATTTTGTAGGTTGTGTTTTTTATTGCATTTAGAGTAGTGAGACGAATAAGTCAACAAACCCCGGCTGCGGGGTTAGCTGACAAATTTGATGGGGTTAGTTGACTTGGCATTTACTTTCCAGTTTTAACCCTTTGCCTGTGAAAGACGTATATATACGCTGTCATAGTTTCATCAATATATATGAAGAGCGTATATATACGCTGCCAATTCCATCAATATAGTGTACGAAACACGTACATATGTATACTACGGCCAATCATTTTTTTTGTCACTCCTTCACAGTGTTATTTTTTTTATTAATTATCATGGTGTTAAATACTGTAATTATTTTGTACTTGTTTATTATGGTCTGTCTGGAATGCCTGAGAGTTTGAAGGGAGGATAGGGTGTAAAACTGGTAGGGGTAAGTTTGGAAGGATTTGTGGTGGGGGAAGTGGACTTGAGCAGCTAAACTCTTTGCCCCGACTGGATCTTGAGGATAAAAAATGCAATTATTAGTGGTATTCGTATGCTTAGTCAAGTAACCCCGTCCGACATTGTTAACATGTTACGGGTCGTACGTACAAAACCTCCACGCACCGGATAAAATAAAATACCGTAAATTATAGTCAATGTATCACGTTGCCACAAAATATTCATGAAAAAACATCAAGCAGTTATACTTAATGGACAAAAATTCATAAATAGTCGAAACAAAAATATTTACTTCCCACCGACCTTTTTAGATTTTTCATTCTCACTGACAGAACACGCAAGTTTTTGTCACGGCGACACATTAAATGGCAAGCTGGTCATTCATATGCTTCAATATCGCGAATCTCTCCCCTGCATTTTATCCACTTTAGAAGAATATATTTAAACATGGGAAATAGGACGCTAATTGTATACAGGGATAAACTAAACCATAATGCATAAACAAATCTAAAGATTAGATGGACGTTAGGGTATTGTTTGCTAAAAACGTCGTTAAGAGTAAACTCTGTTGGGGCTGTACATTTCAATGGAATCGAAACTCGATTCGACATCGACGGCGCTGAAAGCCCAGTGGTCGACCTGAAACCTCGACCAACTCGACTACTTAGTTAACGCGTGCCAAAAAGCTATCGCCCTGTTTCGTCATGTTTCAATGCGCCAAACACGTATTCGTGAAAATTTGATTTCAGTTCGAAAGCCTACAACAAACCAGTCGAGCAGCCCACCTTTCTCCCCTCTTCTCCTTTTATAAAAATTAATAGAGAGAAAAATTGAATCCTATAATTACGATTGTAATCGTTCTCGTAACCTAATTATTTTCATGATTGCAACGGTGCAGGTGCAATATGTGCGTGTATTTTTTTAAGGCGAGTCAGTGTTTTTTCCATTACCGTGCATATGAAAATACTAAGGTATGGCCATTGAGAATATTGAGTCAGATATTTTATGTTTTTATGTTAGGAAATTATTTTATCATTTTCTCAAGTTGTGTGACAGTTATGTTCGAGTAATTAGCTCTAATTATGCATTTCATACAAACCATTGAAACAAAATGTACCCATAATCGTGGCCATCAATAATATATGGTACAGTAAATTCAATATCAACATTATATATTGGGCGATTCGAATAAAGACATAAAATATGGAATATTTCGTAACATATTTCGTTCTCAGTGGTCATATGTTTGTAATATACTGGAAAAATTTATTACATCGCTGGAGTAATTAGCATGTTACCATTTATACCACATTTAATATTAGTAGATATTGATAAAATATTATTACATATTTGTTGGTACTACGTATTCAGTGCCTGTTGTCTTAAACAAAATAAGTTCGGCACTAAACGATAGGTATATCTATCATTTAACTATGAAAATTGTATGTACACACTACACTACATGGATATATAAATGAAGCAATTAATATTTTATGTAGGTACGTATACTTCCCCCTTTTGCAGTTGTATAACAATTAAATTTCCACGAAGGCTCAATTTACATAAATGGCGTTAATCAATTAACTAGCTGTCAATAAATATTTCCAAGAACTACCGAGAATAGTTCCCATTTAGGAAAAGTGCAAGTGCATATTTTAGAATAGTCCTCGTTATAACGTTCAACATTTTCAGTCATCAATTCTTTTACCCCTCGGCGCAGAGAAGAGCTGCAGCTTGGCCCAGTCTCGCGAATCACCTTGTATATCTTTGGCCGGGTGATATACGAGTATCAGGGGCTGTTCCGACAAACGAAACGGAACATCAATTCTGATCACCGAAGTTCGGCCAGTTGGAGAGGTGACGCGGCCCTGAACATTCCTCACTTTCGTTGCAAGTGTAATTGACGGGCCGGGACGAAAAATTCACCGTGGAAACGAAGAAAAACGGCGCCAATTAGCTGCTCGTCGATAAATCAATGCCGACTTGGCCAGCTCTAGGCTGAAATTATTTTAAACCGGCCACGCTGCGCCGCCGATCGAGAAAAATGATCCTCCCTCGCTCCACCCATTATCAGGGACTCCTCGCGACGACTTTCCCCCGCCAGTATCATCCAGGACCTGGACACGTTTGATATAACGGTATTGGAAATCGTATTTCGATTATTTCCTGTCATGATTAACTTCCTTTTGAGACAATGTTGGATTATTTGGTTGTGAGAAATGATTATGAAAGCAATGATTGTGTGTCTGGGATTATTAAATAGTTGATGAACTGATCACTCAGCAGATTAAAATTAACATTGCAATTACACAGTCGTGAAATAATGTTATTGGAAATTATGTTCCGTTATGATTTGCCTCTTTCTGAAATAGCGTCGTACCTACTGGTTGGTTTCGATAACTAATTTCGAGAGTAATGGTTATGTGGCTGAAATGATGGAGCGATAAAATGATCGATCAGTAATGATCGCGAAAATGATTATTTTGATTACATTATGGGGATGCATTTATGCTTATAAAATGGGCGAATTAGATTTTGTTGTCTGTATATAGGACGAAAATATGTCTTTAAATGTTTTGAAAATTAATTGAAAGAAAAGTGCTGGTACTGTGAGGATTGGAGGTAGATATAAATGCGAAGATAACGCCGCCAAACATAAGGCACATACTGTATAAGAATTTTTATTATAAAATTATCCATAATTATAATTTTACGCTATTTACAACATTTTAAAGAAATCTTTATGTACTTCATACAATAGAAATTCAAATTTTTATCGAATTTCCTTCTAAAGGGGCAAATTAAACGAAAACCTTTAGCATAATTAAATATAATTTTGCATAGTTAGATAGACTTTTAAAGAATACATCATTTTTTCTGATGAGAACCGTATTTTATACAATGAAAATTCAAGTTTTTATTGGACTTCATTTCGGAGAGCAAAACTATACGAAAATACTTGTCATAATGAAATAGTGTTGCGCAATTATAAATACTTTTAACGTATTTATAACGTGGGCAAAAAAGAAAAGGGAACACTTGCCATGATTGAATATCTCGAAAATGAAAGTAGCAAGAAATTAGGTACTGTTCGAAGTAGTTGACGCTCTTCGTACATGCTTGACCACAACCACCTTGTATACATGGTACTCTTCCAACAATGAGCCTGTATCTGGAACAACTCCCCATTCTGTCGTCTTTCATTCTTTCGAAAAAGCCTAGAAAACGACTAGATCGCGCCCAAGAGCAAGAAGCTTTTCGTTTCATACAATACGAATTACACATTTCGGAAACTTCTTCGACGGAAGATAGATAAAAATAGAAATGACTAAAGAACAATCTTAAAATTGATAAAAATGTTAATAATAAACACTCTAGAATTTATAAAAGCTTTTAATAGGACATTCGACTTAACACGTACCTACCTTTATCCCCTTTTTAAAAATATATATAATCAATGTTTATTTCGTTAGAAAATCACGGCAGTATTCCTAACTATTATTGCAGACATTTATTTGTATGAAAAATAGCTGAATATTTTTTCCCCTCTTATCTTACTTACTATAATTAAGATCCAGCTTCGACTGTGCTTTACTACGTGATCTTATTTGCATTATCCATAATTTTATTGGATGGAGAATACATGTACGTTGCATGATTTCCAATAGATTCTGCTGCTTGGTACCATTATTGGCTGTTATGTTAAGCTACCTAGGCCCGAGGGGGCGTTTTGCGTCGATAACGTGAATATTAATGAGGCTCTTGGCATTCTTTATAAATTAAGTTTAATATTTCAGTCGCGGCCGGAGCTCCAGCCATATAAGTACCACTGCATTGAAAATGAGCATTCGTCTTGCTTCATTTGCACCGTTTTATAGGCAGAAATTATTTCACCACATCAATTAAGAATGGAAGCATTATGAACTTAAACGAAATATTGAAGAATAGGTTTTACTTGACTTACACATTTTTCATTCTGTTCAATTTAATATTGGGAACGAGAATAATTATTAAAATGTAATTGCAAAATAAATTGCAATGAGAATAAATTACTCTAACTTGAAAACACTATATTATTTGGAATATATACTCGTACGTGATACAGGTGTACAATTTGTAGTTAACACGTTGCGTGCGGCACCAAAAATAGTTGACCTTCACCTAAATACAAGAAACAGCTGAAGAAACCATGGAGAAAAACGTTGCAAATTTGTAACGACATGCACACACTGATGAACACGTTCGTAGGTAAGTACTGAATGCGTATGCAAAAGGAAAATTCGGTACCTGAAAAATTCTTCTTCACCTTCCACATTTATTGGGACCGGGCCCCAGAGTCCCATAACGTGACCGTACACGTCACCCGCACGCAACGTGTTAATATTTTATATTGTCACGACAAATGGCACCTACAATATAAAAAGGACACAATCGTGTAATTTCATTCAAAGGAAAATAAAAAAATTAATAATCTTGATAATTCTGAAAATGTGACCTAGGGAAAAAGAAGTATGTTAGCTTCTTCGACGCCATGTAAATTATATCCTAAACGTTTCCCAGAAAAATACTCAAATACGAAATTTCTGATAACTCTCTTGATGCGATTTAATAATATTTTCCAAAATGTGTAATAAAATAGTAACTTTCTCGTAAGCATCGAACATATTTCAAGTTCGAAAATAGACTTTCCTATTTGTCTATTAGAAAATAGACTTTCCTAATAGACAAACTTATTTATATTCCCCTGTCATTTCACTGATTTCGAATTTATTTCATAAATACGGGACATCGAAGTTTAGAATTTTTGCATATTTTCTCGAAAACAGTTTTTATCTCCAATACAATCAACTGTACCGAGATGTACCTTACACAAGAAGAATAGGCCTCCCCGAATAAATTCTTTTCATTTTTATAAATCCAAAGATACTTTATTTAAGGTGTCTATTTACGCGAAAATAGGTCAAAAGTGCAAACTTTAACGGCCTATATTTTTTAAATAAATTCGCCCCACGAAATAATGACTGAAAGTCCGTCCAATTTCATAAAAATCTCTGCCATAAAGTGCAAAAAGTGATGCGTTTTGCTTTGATATAGCTCTGCGATATTTTCGATAATAAAATTACAGCTGATTGGGTATCGAGTCGGGCAGAAAGTGTCGGAAGCGTCGAAGTTGAAGCCACAGAACCACGAGGTCAAGGGAAATCTTGATACATTATATGTATTTCGTAGCTGGTGAGGTTAGGTTACCGAACTGGAATTCAATCTGAGATGAAGGGTTGGGTCACGGTAACCAGAGGTACATGGGAAAAAATACAATATAAAACCGTACACTGTACAGTGAGAGAGCAAGCTGATTACTTGTGCCAGTTGAGCTGCGATAGGAACCATAAATTATGGATTAATTTATGGATAGTTTGTTCCATAAATTAGAATTTCCTTTTATTTCTGCGAGTTTAGCCGTTAAAACTAAGAACAGCGTTTCGTTCTCCGCCGAGTCACAAAAAGAGTTGTTTTGCGCGTACTAGGCAGTATTATTTTACATTTGTTTCCACCGAGGGTGTAGTAACGTTACAAAAGTGGAGATTGTACGTGCTGGATCGTTTATTTTTTATTGATTTTCCTTGCAGTACAAACTGCGTTATATTAAAATTTTGGTTACCCGAGTATTGCGTTATTCGAATATCGTACTAGGGTAGATGTACCGTTTGTGGCCATTGCACTGTTTTGGCCATGTGCATAATTATCGTATTTTTAAATTGCTTGCAGATCATTATTATGTGGTGAATTTCACATCATAAATATTTTGTTTACTATACCGCCAGCAATATAAGGTTACATTTAGGTATTGCTCAAACGTAAAAATATTATATTTTTTAAGAAGTGGCCAAAACTGGTACAATACATTAGAATGGCCACAAGTGGTATATTGTACCTACTATTCGAACATTGCACTACTTTAATGTCTACTACATAGTTGTTTTCGTATCCGAAATAGGTATCATTCGTGACCCACATACATAAATGTCGCGTGTGAGAAGACCCCGAAGGTTGTAATTTGAGAAATTATCGACCACTCATTTAAAAAAGAAAAACCTTCTGCGCAAGGTTCGTGCGTAGCAGAATAATTGAATAATTGGAGTTACAGCAACGGAGCTATCGAACAGGGCCCAGTTAAAGGCTAGAACAACTCGTAACGATAACCACACCCAGGTGGCACAATTATAAAGGATTATGATGAAATTGCAGTTCGCAATTACGAATAATGAGGTTAAGCTGTTTCCAATTGCGGCGAGCACAGTTCAAGTCATAAATGTACGGTGGAACGATTCTACTTGAATTCTTAATGGGCGCAGCGTTAATACGAGCTGCTGTGAAACTTGCAAAACACTTACGGTAGGTACCAAGTTTTCGATAAAGTATCATTTCTGAAACAGTCAATTCGTTGGCTAGCTGGTAAAATTGATCAAGTCCATCGTTCCATTCTAAAATCAGTAAAATCCTTCAGAATTAATAGAATCAATTACTTTCTATGCTTTTTGCAACAGACTACTGACAATTTATGTGGGGAAAAACTTATGTATTTTGCAATAGGTTTCAATTACCGCCTGATTTATTGTCTCAGATTGTAACAAAATGTTATAAATCTTTATTTTTGAGCTACCGTTCTGAAGGTCTATCACGGCTACAGAGGTTACAATAATCAATATTTTTATATATATTTTGGGAAAAAATTTGTTCAAGATATGTACCTATATTCTAATGCCAATAAAGATAGGTACTTTACAAAAACTTTTGATTTACCAAAAACAGAGCCTCGATATTAGCCTTTTTGTCCGGCCAGTCCCCTTGTTTCCGCCTTAATAAATTCCCTAAGCTTCCTCCTTCTTCTACAACCGTATCTAGTTATTTCTCGGGTTTTATAGAATACTTACGAATATAAGCAGCTTTGAAAAACGTAGTGGAATATTTGCTTTTGCAAATCCAATTCCTGAGATACAAATCTTTGCCTTCCTATGTGGCCAGTTCCCAGACCCCCTACCGAGAAGCTCCTGGATAATGTATATTACGGGCTCTATGGCCAGGGAAGGCCATAGCGCTTGGAAATCCGTTTCTCTGACTTTCAGATCTTAATTCAATTCCCGCAAAGCTACTGCCACGTTTGCCCCGCTATCCTTGAGGCTTTTATTTTATGAAAAACGCGC
This sequence comes from Andrena chrysosceles, assembly GCA_963855975.1. Lineage (NCBI taxonomy): Eukaryota > Metazoa > Arthropoda > Insecta > Hymenoptera > Andrenidae > Andrena > Andrena chrysosceles. Next base: position 45,142,820 of record OY979769.1, on the reverse strand, counting down.
GGTGACTTATTTCCGTAAAGATCGTAGCAACTCGTCTACACATTGCAGCGCAATCAATGGTGTCTCGTTACTATTTAACTTTGTCATTTTTATTTTCTTAAGGTCTTTGTTCAAGAACACTCGAGAACTTTCCTTTTATCAAATTCTTTATTAGATTTTTATTAAGAGTTATGTACTAATATTTATTATCTCAGAAATTTGTCTATACTTTTTAGGAGTAATGAAGGTTCATACGTTTTAATTAATTAATATCTCCAGAATACTACTGGGAGCTCCACTGAACTCATTTATTTCTAGATTACTTACATTATAATTAGATTGAGAATATCGCAGCAAGATATTTTTGCAGCCTGTCAGCAAAATAATTATACTTTAACTTGCATGCTTTATATATACCTATTTACATTCAGTTGGTACAATTAGCAATGTTTATTAAGTGGAAGATCTTGTTACTAATAAACCTTTTAAGAGTGACAAAGTATACGTTTGTAAGTGATCTTTGAAAGAGTGCCGACGAATGGGGTTTGAGAGTAGTATCAAGACGCAGTGCAGAAGTATTGGCGATGAAAATGTCGAATTCTTATCAGTTTTATAATAAAATATTAATTAAAGGCTACTTATATCCGATTTGATTTCACGAATTCAAATTAACTTTCAACTACAAGCTGCATTACACATTCGTGTTTCGCTCATTTCATTCATGATAGCTTACTTGATCTCGCGTGACCACCGTCCGACTAGAACAACGAAGCTGATTATGCAGCCGCGATAGCTGTTATATTCCCAATGCTGGTGCACCTGATTATAGAATTACATAGATATTTACGGACTACTATGAGCCTACACGCACACTACTAGAGTTTTCCCCATCCGTGACATGCCCGCAACGTCATTGGTTTCGAGCATCCCCTTCCATGCGAGCTTTGGAAAACGCGATGAATTCTCGTTATCTCGGGCCACCCATCGGGGCATCGCTGGTTTAGAGGAAATACAGCTCACGGATTAAACGAATTTTTATTCGTTTTAGAAACGTCAGGAGGGTGAACGGGACAGGTCGATTGATTTCAATATGTGTATGTGTTATCGGAAATATAGATTCTAAAGTAAAGAAACTGTTATTAACTTCTCAGCTATTAGAAAGTGATAGAAGAAGTTGAAAGGGTGGGTGGTATTACTTTAGATTTTTTTTAGAACCGTGTTTTATTTCTTTATTTCATATATATATATATATATATATATATATATATATATATATGCACAAATTATTACTAATAAATAAGGTGATAAGTACATAGAAATATTTCTGCTTGTTATATTTACTACAAGAGTAACAATCCTAAAACAAATATTTCAAACAATGGTACTTACTGGAATACTGAATTATTCCACTTCGCAGTAGAATATCTTACTCTTTATGCATCTACGTTCATTACATAAACACATTTAAAATGTAGCTCTCCATCTGAAATATTTCTCCAGATCCCTGTGCATTTGCACAAATAAACGCAACTTTCAGAAAATTCAATATAAAGTTATTTAAAAAAAATTTAGGATTCAACTATGCAAGAAGCAAAACCTCATTTTCCCTTTGAAACTTTCACATCAAAGTGCCCTTAAACACGTATCAAGGTAAACAAACTTGATTTATATCACTTGAGATAGTATCTCTGGTAAGTCTACCTATCCGTTTAGCTGTACTACTACCACCAGTGGAGCTGCGCCTTAACACATTGACAATACCACTAACTAGGGTTTGTCCATTTTTAAATTAAAAAAAAAACGGGTTTTAAAATATACATATATGTAAAAATGATTGAATTATTTAATTAAAAGCGTTAAGATTTTAGCTTGAAATCGCCTCGGACACAAGCATATTGTAGTAGGTAACAGTTTACTGTAAAACTAATTTTCATGAGTTCATATTTTCGCAAGAAAAATACTAAATGAAATAAAGATTTATAATTTATATTGTGTACGGATTGTTAGTTCTTTTTCAGTTGATTTGTATGCAGTATATTTTATTGTGTTATATTTTTGTGAGTCCATAAATATTAAATGAACTGAAAAATTGTACGGATTTTAGTTATTTTAATATTTTTCATTTATTTGGTTTTGTATAGATAGAGTATATTTTATTTTGTTATACTTTGATAATTCCATAAATATTAAAAAAAAACTGAAAATTTTTAAAATAAGTGCAAATATTTATTTTCTATTTTAAATATATATGTTTTTGTGAAAATTCGAAAACCGGTGTATAACCAATTTTTTTAAATTTGTTTTAAAAGTCGGTTTTTGAATAAAATAAACCCCACCAGTGACAATAACAGTATTGATGACAAGAAGCCAAGGAATACAGTGCGATCGACTTCTCTCATCTCTGCCATGTAGATATCGATTTCGCGGGCCCGTAAAGCTAAATTCACTCGGTTCCCCTAAGGGGCATCGATTTCCCTTCTGATGCTCATCTTCCGCGGCAACTCTGTCCAGTCCGAAAATGAAAGTTTATTCGCGAGCTCGAGGCATGACTCTATTTCCAGGCGAAATTCGACTTCGCTTTTTCACGAGTTCCCAGCTGTGAACGTAAAGGCTCGGGTGTTTACTCGAAACGGTCGGCGATTCGAAGCTCGAAAGCTGTCCCCCAAGGAAACGAGGGGCGCAAATGAAATTGCGGGAGGCGCGTAAATCGGGCACGGTGCTCGTCGCAGTTCTAATATCGTTGACATACCTAGCGAATTAGGAATCGTAAAGACACGAAGCTGTTTCGTTAGGGATGCATCCGCAGTGCCTGTAATTTTATAATTTCGTTAGGAATGTTGCTTGCAGATGTGGGGGCAGCGTCAGCAGAATTCGGGTTGCGAAATCGAGCTGGATCGACGCAGTGATTTACTTTAAACTCTTTGTAACAAAGGATTTTTATGTTATCAGATAAAAATATGCAATGACTCACGAGTTTATTCACATAAATTCAGAAGGAGAACTAATTGTGAAAACCACTACCTCGTATTTGCTTCTTGATGCGAGGTTGACATTATTTGATCTTTAATTTTGATGTGAAAAACAAGGCTACACAATTTGTTCGCGAACACATTAAATTTGTGGTTAATTGTGTGTGATTCGACAGTTGAATATTATGTAATTAAATATCGTTTACTAAACACTACACTGCGAAATGATGGTTTGCGATTTTGAAGATAGCTACTACAGCTGCTATAATGAAATGTACGTGTATAGTGAAAATAAAATAGCAATAGGTATATATATATATCTTTCTTGTAACACTGTATAAAGTGCAATAAGTCTAACACAAAATTCAGTGATGATAGATTTGGTGTGCAATAAATCATATGTTTCAGCAAATGCAATATAAACACAGGTGCATGGTACGTTTCCCCGAAATAGTGAATCTATAAAAACTGTAGAGATTTAGGTCGAATTATAGAATTACCAGTCTTATATTACAAACAACTCTACTTAAAGTAAATAATTTATCACAATAAATCGGTCTGAAGAATGAGATTTCAGAATTTTGAAATTATAATTTTAGACATTCGCGGTGAATTTCGGCAGTCAAAGAACAGTCCCCAAAATATTTCCTTGGTACTAACACATGCTAAACACAAGCGTGCTCTTTGCCATCCGAATAGAAGGAAGTTGATTTCTCAGCACGTAATAATTTACTACTTAATTAACTAATAAGTTTGAGTGGTTACCTATTACTTAGGAATCGGTACTATTTGACTTTCGCGTATTTATATATACATTTGATACAACGCTACTTTGTTGGTAGAAATTGGTACTAATTGAGAACTAATATTCCCATCACTAGTAATTGCTCTTTCGTTAGCACAACCACACGATCACGTCGCGCAAAGTGCGTTTCCCTCCTACGGAAAAGTTGCTGGATCGGGAATCTTGTTGGGTTAGAAATAACACACGCTGTATGCTTTACTGCTCGGCAGATCCGCGAGGTGTGCATTCTCCAGCTTCTGCACGAAAGCAACAATAACATCTGCATTGGCGTGTGCCTGTGCTTTGCGATGCCATAAAGCAGCACGTTGCAGAAGATCGTAAGCCTAGTGAATAGGGGGCGTATTTGCACCTTCCCTCCCAGGGTTTACGGTGTTGTTTTCTAGGGCAGAATGCTAATTACCTATAGGATAGAATTCAAGAATAGTGCGACGAGTAGCGACAACCACTTGCATTGAAGATATGGAACAACTCAAAACTTAGTTTATTACTGACAGAATGAATAACTGAATTGCTACAGAGTTTTACAAGGGGTTTAATGCAAAGATACTTTGTACTTGTATACTTACTTACAAATAAGCTATATTTCTTCGAGATGTGTTGTAGGCTTCTGTTCTGAATTTCAAGTTTTTAACAGATAGGTCTTAGATTGTACTTAAGTGTCTGGTACACGTTCTAATACACTTATCTAATGCGTTCTTATCTTGATCTTATATTGTTTAATCTGTTTATTAATGATTTTTGCAAGTTTTTTATTACAACTGATTCTTGTGCTACACTGATGATTTGCAAATGCCACTTTGGTAACACCTTGATTCTTTTGGAGAACATACTGGGAGCCAAAATGTTGGTATTTATAAAGAACACTTTCCCTGATATTAATATATTTTGCTGTAGTGTCAGGTAAATATTTGTTCAATGAATTATCACCCGAACTGAAGAATAGTTTCTTGATTTCCCAAAATCTAGGTTCACCCGGTTTCATCGAGAGGCACAAAGTAGTTTAATATTATCTCCTTAATGCACGGGCTTCAGACTCGTTTTCCTGCATTTCTAACGTTGGCATGCCATTTCCGACCGATCTAGCATCTATCTATACCGCATATACAGTCCTGAGTCGTATGAATAGAATATCAGACCACTTTAAAAGCATTTCAACCGTCAAACTGCTTTAATACTCTCTAGCTAGTTAGTCCGACTTTACAATATGAAACTCTAATTGGGCCTTCTTAATGATAATTACAGATGGAGTTACTGATAGTGATGGGAATTACTGTAATAAAATGAAAAGAATTCAATGCAAATTTCTTCAAACGAGTTCTTTTCATTCTGAATTACCTATATACAATTCATATAGACCATCTCACTTCAAATTCAACATTCCATTTACACAAACGTAATTACAATAAATTAATATTTTTCTAATATCCCCGCGATTTTATTGTAAGCTCTAATCCATTAACCGTTTCTTTGGTAGATGGTGCTGACTAAAAACATATTAATCAAGGTTTATATCAATGTAAATTCTGAATCTGGCATTACATAAATAAATAAATAAATAAATAAAATACGATATACACATGGGGTGGGCGGATACTTTTCTGAGCAACTGTACTTATATACCTCATAAATAACTGCCAGCACTTATGTCTATATAACATTCGTATATCTATAAAAACATCTGTATAAGAATCATATTCCGAGCCACATACAGACTCTTCCAATATATTCGACTGCATTCCCTCACAATGAAGCTTCTGCCCACAGTCGACTGGAATTGCAAAAATTAGGTCGCCCTTTATTAATGCAAATTCCCCCGTGGCTCTAGACGTACGATTCGAAACGCGTTGCCGGTCGAAGGTCTTAAAAGTGTATGCAGTGATTGAAAGATAGATGGACAGATATCCATTCGTCGCGGTGTCTATTTTACGATCCGCCTCGGCGTACACGTTCCGCGGCCGCACCATCCACGAGTTCCCAGGCTGGCCCGTTAAAAGTTACCCCAGCCGATCCCTCCTCAGTTTGCCAGCTCATGAATTTATCTCGAAGCACGCATATCGATTTCCCTCCGCCGGATTCCGCCTACAAGCGGCGGTGCTTCTTTTTTTCCACGGGTCTGTAAGCTCGGGAAACGTGTGTTATGTATTCAGAAGAGCGACGGCCGCTTTGAAACACAACCGTGAAGCGGAAACGCAATCGTTTTTGGGGAATTTAGAGGATTCCCTCGGCGGGGATTTCAAAGCATCACCGGCTGATGCGGGGAAACGTTTTTTTGTTGTTGGAACTGATGCTTTGAGAGATACTCGGGGATGGCTTATGGAAATAGTGTAATGGAATCTCACTTTTGACACCGATTCCTGGTGGTATAATGGATGAGTATAACGCAAAAGTTACCAGTGGCGATAGATTATAAGATCAAAATGATTTTTTACAAAGTATTATTTTATATCATTCTTAGTTCTAGATTCTTTTAATACATTTATTGTCTTCGGGTTAATCTTATGGTTGAGTTTTAACTGGTCATTCCAGTTAACACGCCGATGAATTCAGTGATTTTCAGGAATTTATTGCGACGAAAATAATTATAGTAATGCAATCAAACATTTTTCTATTTATTAAACTACATTTCTAGAGTAAATAATAAAATATAATAGTAATCAAATTATTGCTTTTCGAATGCTTCTGAAAGTGGTCTTGATGACATGTTTAAAAATGTATGCCTTGTTCGTGAAGGCGATTTCAGCTGTTAGACTTATCTGAACCCAAAAATCCAAATAGATTCTTGATCAGTATGACTTTCGCTATTGTTCGGACTAGAATTAGTGATTTATCTTCAAAATTAGCAAAATACCGGGCAAAATGCAAGAAAAATGTTTTTCGGCTTTTTTCTTTTGTTATCTTCGATTTCAAAAGTGAGTTAGACTCAATGAAAATACTTGGTTGTACTATAGTCCCTGCAAGAGTCACAGGTGTGCAGAATAAGCAGTACAATTTATAAAGCAATCGGTTCGATAGATTTTGAGATTTTATCTTCACGGTATGGACAAATGACGTTTCGAGAAGAAACGCGTTCAAAGTTTTCATCTGTAGAGGCCGCCCCTCTGCGCACCCTACAAAATGCCTCTGTAGAAGCTAAAATAATCAGAATTTTTCCATAAAAGTTTAACAGTACATTTTTGAGGATATGTACTTTTGAAAAATGTTTTCTAAAAAAAAATCGATTTTTTCAACTTGTCTAATCGGAATGACCTCTTAATCCTCTCACGTTTGTACAGCAAAGTACAGCGACAGTAGGAGCAAATACAGATGGTATATTTCACGGGAAAGATAATTCTTTGCTTCCTTGTTTCTACAAAACGTTTGTTCTTTCACGAATATCTCGAGAAGATTTTATGTGTTTCTATGGTCGTTCTCTATTTTTACACTTAAGATATTGCTTAACTTAGGCGTGAATTAAGATTTTTGGGCCGAGGGGCTATCAAACCTTCGAGGGCCCCTCTGGTGGAATAGCGCGGGGGGAAGTAAAAGGTTTTGCGATAAAATAGATGTCTAATTATTTCAAAAGGGAAACCGTAAAACATATTTCGATGAATTATTTTTTTTACATAAATTTAAGCAGGGACATAAATTGGAAGAAGTTATAAATAAAAATGGCACCAGTATAGAATTCTGGAGTTAATATTTGTCGTATTTTATTCAGAACACTATTGCTACAAAACTTCGCGCCGAAGTCAAACATTCCTTCGAATATTCGCCTGTCAATATCGTTCAAGTTATAATGGATGACGGAAGAGCAGCTTGAAGTCTCAAAATTGCCTTGGCCGCTAATGGAACCTGGAAAGTGCAACCATTAGTCCATCTGATTAATACGAATACCTCGCCATCGATTATTTTTCTACGCGCTGAACTTCAAGATAATATGTTGAACGAGGATGTTCAGTGTTCTACTTGTAACGCCGAGAATCTTTTCCTTTTGCTCAGACTACCAATGTTTCGACGGTTACAAATGCACATCGCTTGTTGCGCTGTGAGAAAAATTGTTATTCGTTGTGTAGGTATTAGGGCATCTCGTATTCCAAGCTGTTTGAAGTTATTTGGTTGGTAGGAAAGTAATGTACGTTTCTTAGAAAATATTAATTGTTTTCGTATTTAGTCGTTCTTCAATCCTATTCATGTCAGTGTTATAAAATAACACGATCTCTGGTTGGAAAAACACTATAACGCATTTTTTTATCTCTTAAGAGGGGAATCCTATTTTTGGGCTAAACACATAGCAAAACTTCTTCAAAGATGCATAAAAACATGGTTGAAATTTCAACGGCAACCAAAACGGCTGATTTTATGCTAACCACACGTATATGATTTTTGTAATGCGCTCTATTTGAAGCATTATAGCTCCGGATATAATCATTATTTTTGCATACATGTTTTGTTTCATATTCTCTAAAGATTGGCAAATAAAGCCACAAGCCTGTAAGTAAATATGTTTAATGGTTTTGTGTTAAATAATTCCCAAAGTTCGCATCATTTTTCGTCCGTCCGTTGTTTTTCACACCAATCGAGTATTCCCCAAAGTAATCACCACATTTTTACAATACCCAGTATTTGAACGCTTTGAAGTATGTAGCCATGTGACCAAATAAGTGCAACCCTATAATAGGCAATGAAGAACAAACTTGGTCGCTTGTACCCTCAAGAATATTGCTTTACACACCATTTGAATAAGTTCCAAACTAATCACCATATCTCTGCACTACAGAGTACTTCAAGAGTCTAAATTGTAGGCGAAAAAACGAGCCTCGGGTGATGGGACTTGTATGGTAAAGGCAGGTAATATGGAACACCTGATTTCAAAAGCTTGTCAAAAACAGGGGAATTTCTGTTTCTTAATAAAGCTGACATGAGGAGACGAAGGAACTAATGCATGATCATACTTACATAGTCAAATGTCAAAAAATCCAATGGTTTTGCAATTATAGTAAAAAAAAAAACTGAGAAGAGTGAAAATCGGCCGTTCGAAAAATGGGTCCTAATATGGAACACCTAGGAAATTTGGAAAGAAAACTCAAAAATCTTTACTTTTGTTTTTACTAAAAATGAAGATTTATTAAGTAAATGATATAAATAAATAAATATACATCATTTTTGGAATATATTCCTGTTTTCTGCGTCTCCTACACGTTGGGCACGTGAATAAATAGGTATGTCGGAAGACCCAAATTCTTCGTGTGCCCAGTGCCCACTGAATGCAGAGAATACATTGGGTCTACTTTTCATTTTCATTATTTTTATAATTACCATCGCAAAATAAGCATTCCGCATCATCGTCGTCATCGGCATTATCAAATTCATCTATATTACACGGTATGTTCCATATTATGTACACACATGTTCCGACAAGAAATTAAGAATTATACTAATTGTAAGAAGAAAGTAACTTTATTAGTTAACTTTTGTTGAATTATCAAGAACGCATATATTTAATGATAAATTATACCAAAATAATACTTTATAGCTTTCCCACACTACAATATTTAACTATTTGATGCATTTTGCAGAAACTTTTACACCCCACGAAAAATATAAACGTTTCTTTTTCAATGATGGACTGAAGCTCAATTGTCAGTATCCATCGTCTATTTTGTCTAGGGATCTACTATACACGATTGCTTGTAGAGATCGCTATTTTTTTTCGAAATTTTACGAAGTTCCATATTACCTGCCTTTACCCTATGACCGAAAACTCATTTCGTGGCTTCCTCTTCCAAGAATATTTCTTCATGTGCCACTTGAATACATCTGAAGGTGAAGTTAGTTACTGCATAGCGTTCTCGAAACGGACATTACCCCCCCCCCCCCCCACTAACGCCAAATATATTCTATTAATTTGGTTTCGGTGCGGGCCTCCAACCGACGGAACTTCTTTTTCAGCTCTAAAGCCACTGAGTTGGCACGAAAATAAGTTCGCTTGCGGCAGACGGCTGAGATCGGGATGAAGGCGTGCCGGATATTGGAAATGCGATACACTCTCATCGGGAAAGTTCGAGAGTGAATGCAACCTTTATAGAACTTCCACGCTTTTGAGGGGACATGTCAAGGAAATACAAAATGTAGTGGCCCGCTCCATCGAGATGCGGGGTCTTAAAACCGTTAACGAGATATCCTGGCGCGACGCAGCGAACGGGATAAGAGCTGCATTGCAGAGTTTCCACCAACTAGTAGCGTTTAAACTGTGATGATTTTGTTTAAATTCTGATAAGTTGTCGAGGGGGTGGGTAGGAGTATCGGAGAATTTTCACTTGAATCATTTCACTTAGAAAGAAACGTTCACGAAACTTAGTGTGAATGTATTGGAGTATGAAAGGGGCAATTTTTCTGCGGGAATTCACTCTGAAGGGGTGAAATCAACCCTTAAAGTTACCGCGTTGTTTCGTTTTTTTTTTGTTTTTTTTAAATATAATTTTCAAAAGCTTTGTGCCTCTTGAAGATTTCCCAACGAAAAAAGAAAGGTCCAGATACTATTAATCGTGAATGTCACGTGTCACGAAGGATTCGGATAATCGAGTTTCTAGATGAGAACGATAAATAGATACAATATCGCGCGTTCTCCAGTCGCGGTTCGCTAATAAATTTTTATCGTAGTGAGGACAACATCTATGAAGATCGTTAATCTTTTTTCCCGAGACAATGGTATTTGAGCGCAAGGTTATGAAGGCGTCCATAAAAGGAAGTTAGCTACGGAAGTATCCGGCATGAAAAGGGAGAACGGCTTGTTTGCGATAATAAATGAAAGTCGTAAATTAAGCTAACCGACCGACAGGCTGAAATCTGCTTTTATTTCCGAACGACACGGAAAAAGAATCAGGTGGCCCCGGGAATAAAAGTGAAGCAGTAAAATCGCCACGAATGACGTAATTCCTATTCAAATCCTCTTTGACAAATGTTATAGAATAATCTAATAATTAGTAATATTGTAATTACGAATGTGGTCTGACAATGGGTGCGTTCAGCCGACAAAACTGGTGACTGCAACCCGTGAGTGGTTTCCCTAGATTTTACCACAGACCAGGTATAGACTTCGTCGATGATTTTACTCTGAACGCAACCGATCACTTACCACCTACTCAACATGTTTTGTAACCGGTCGCCATTTTTTGTACCGGAAATAAACTACGGTGCGTAGTTTATTCGTAGTTATTAATTCGTAGAAGTTCGAGGATCCCTCCACTTTTACTTTTTTTCGCGCCAGTTTCGAGTCACTGTTTCATTACGCCTCGATCGATATAACCCTTGGATCCCACTTTGGCACGAATCAAAGCCTTCGCGAGATCTTGGAAATTCAAATTTAACTGGCAATCTATAAGGGGGTAAGAGTCCAGCCGTGGAATCACTTCAATCGTTCTTTGACAGTGTTCTGTCAGTGCTAGCTCCGATAGTAACGATATTCCGTACGAAACGCGAACCGTGTTCAGTACTGATTCAATACTTTGTCACGATCTTCAAGAATTTTGATGATCAAATATTTGTTTAGGAGAATTGAAATGTATTGGAAGATAGTGTAGTGTAGTGTAGTATAGTATATGAGGCAACAGTGAGGTCTCTGCTACGCACGCGGAAACAGAGGATGGAAAAATGCGAATTTATTAGATTCGAAATTTGGCGGATAACCTGTTCGTTTCTACATTTTTCTGTTTGAGAAAGCGTATTTAAGACCTCTGTACTGCTTGATGGTTTTGCTACACGTGATCCTCAATATTTCCTCCTGATTTTCAAGTAATATGATAATCAAATACTTACAATTAGTAGGAGTAATTGAAACATAGAATGCGTTCTTGATGAACCTAGTATGTAATAGCCTAATAACGATCGATAATAATTACGGTCGTGAACCAAGCAAAATAGTTTCGAGCAAGTTACCCAAACACTTTCATACGGAGTATGACGAGTAGAATCGATGGATTCAAAAAAAAATATGGTCCCACTTAGAAATAAGATAGAATAATCGTATTTGTGACAAAGTAGCTTTATAAAAAATTAGATGCTCTCGAACAATTCAACTTTTTCCATCATCTTCTGCCCTATTTGTAGCACGGAGAAATAGATATATATGACGTGTCCCAGATACTTTATATAAGCAGCAGTCCTACCTGCTGCGTTATGTATCCTTCAATTGCGATTGCCTCGTCGTCGGTGCAGCTTCCATTAGATTTGTTCACTGCGAGAAAGCATTTAAAATGCGCGAGGCTTTGTGAATGGGAAACGGCCTCACTGTCCCAAGCATTTATGGCTGTTGTGCTGAAAACGGAGCAGTCTCGGGTAGTATATCTCTCGTCACTCGCTCCCGGCGATAATAATTAGACATGAAGCCCTGTTAGACAAAGGGTGAAAAATTCCCATTTGGGAAACTTCTTCCGACGGATCACGTTGCATTCCTGATAGTTTTATTTTATTTTATTATTTACAGTGCCCATTTTGCATAAGGTATGCAAAGTTCTAAATACCTCTCATTGTCAGACTGTATGAGTTCAACATTTCAGGAATAATATTTTTAAACGAAGCAATAGATAGCAATAGACCTATAACTTGGTACACATGTGCATTCAGAGTACACAAAATACACAGAATTCAATATTTCAAAAGCATACGTATTGCATGTTGTAAAAGCGATATTTTTGGCCAAAAAAAAATTTATCCGTAAAATCCAAGGCTTCTCGATTACAATAAAAACGGAATGAAATACGTATCGTTAATAATTTCCGAGGTATAAATTCATTTATGGAGCCTGCTTCGTGCAAATAGGCTATTAATTGCAAACTCTGCAACAGTGGCCAATATTTTTTAAACAAATTCTAAATCAACAAAAGGATGACTTAAACCTCTCGTAGTTTCATGTGGTTAATATTATATCTGAATATTATCAAATTTGAATTAATAGCACTTTTCGTGCAAAGTGATCTATTCTATGAGATATAGCCCTGGGACAACCCTTCGGACCCTACTTGCAAGAAATCTTCCGTTTCATGCTTCTTCTTTTTTTATTTTGACACATGTTGGTACTTACTAATCTGTTAACGGGCTATATCTCGACTAGAAACTCTAGAAACTCCAGAAGAGCGTACTTAAAATTTTATATTTCACATTAAATGCCACGCATGATCTAATAAACAAATATTAACTTGTCTTCCCCGATTAACAAATTAAAACGACAATGAAATTGCAACATTTTCATCTTCCATCAGTTTCGACATATAACTCCGTTCCCCTTGCTTATTATTTCTCAAAGGGAGAGGCAATGTACCCAGTTCAATGCACAAAAGCCAGCACCGTCACTCCAAAGTTATCTTACTATTTCTGGCTTCAGAGGACACCAAAGAACTGACAATCACTCTCACCCCTTCGGCCCTCCATCATCTTCGTCGTAACCCAGCCATCCTATTTCGCGCACCGGCTCTGCTAATTATTACGTCGTCCGTTAAAACCTGAAATTTGATAGCTGACATCGATCTCCCGCCTGTTACTGGATGTTTAACGATGCCCAGCGCGCGATATTCGACCGTTGGTCGTACGATCGATTCCAGTGGATTGAGAGTGCGTTCAGAATTAGAGCGTGCAAAATTCTTACATATTTCGAAAGATCTTCTCGATTTGAACAACATTCGCTGGAGTCCTGAAAATCACAAAGAGATATATTTGTCTGACCATGCATATATGTGCTCCTTTCCCTTAAGACTCCCTTCACTTCGTCGGAGGGAGAGGTGGTGAATTCTTGTAGTTTATTTTAACTACGAACTGCTTTATTTAAGAGAAGCTTCATAAAGTACAAAATGATCAGCAATATTATTTAAATGTAACGAGCTATAGCCTTCGTTTGACTGACAAATAAATTTGAAACATTTAAAAGGGATATCAAATCCGTATATGACACGAAAGGGAGCTTTGAATATGTTGAATTTTAATGAAAAATATTCATTTCAGCACATTTCACATGAGCACATTTGTACAAAGTCCTTTTAACGAAATTATTTAATATGCTCACAATTTCACTAACTATTATAGGTACATCAGCAGCTGAATTTTTTCCATCAAGACGCAATACATTATAGTATCTACAAATTCCCAAACCCTTCACAAAAACCAATTATCATTTACTGGATTCAATTTAATTCAATCACAATTCCACTTACATTTCCTTCAACTTTCTTATTACTTATTTTCCTTTGAAATTGCTCTGAAATTCGTGGCATCGATCCTCCCACCACATTTCGCGATGCTTAACGTTACCCTAGCCGCCATATTTGACCGTTTGCACGCATCCAGTGGCCCACCCTTAAAGCTCGTTATCAGCGACGAAAAAGCTGAGGGTACGTTCCTTTGACGTTTCAGATGTGATCACGTCGACTAGCGGCGGTGGCGCGAGGGACCGTTACAGCGGCGGTTCCGTTTCCGCCTTGAGCTGCGGGGGCGAGAAGCACCGCGAGGACAAGCACGGGAGGGCGGGGGACGGCAAGGCGGGGGGCAGAAGGGACAAGGAGGAGGACACGAAAAGCGCGGACAACGTTTCCAGGAGCGCGCTGCCCTCGAGGCAAAGCCTCTTGGAGCTGGTCGGCGGTAAATGTATGAGTCGCGACACACCCACGCATCATTATTATCATCAGCAGCAACAGGTAATATTACTAGTGACACTTTGCCTATTCTTGGTGGTTATTTCGTTAGCTTCCACTGAAGGGTTATTTAGGTTCAGCTTAATGCCAGCTGAAATCAGCCTTTAAGTCACTTTCTGCTTCTTCTTTTGTTAAACATTATTATTAGTAGTGAGTTTTACACATATGTATTTTATTATTATTGTTTTATTAATCGATAATACCCTTTAGCAAAGATACGAAAAATATGCACCTTGTAGGCGACGATTAACGCGAATACATACTGTGTATGGGGTAGGTCACATTATTAACGATTTTAAAATTCATCCGGGGTATCACAAAAAAGTCGACGAAGTTGCACATGTTATTGGCATGGATACACGTATTGTACCATTAATTAATGCAACCAAATTTCCCGTATAGTATGCGATGTGCTCCAAGATATAATAAGGTGCGCTGTCTCAATTCTGTGACGAGTACATCAAATTTAAATAGCTCAATAGTTTATTACTGATATCTTATCCACTAGCCATGCTAATGTAGGAAATAGTAAATATTGAACTGAACATACTCATAGTAATATCGTAGTGATGCTAGCCGCGAAATTTCCTTAAATTCAAAATACTTTTATGCGACGTAATTTATAACATGGATAAAAACTGTTCATCCTGGTATTTACGTTACAATGTACGATAGCCACATATGAGGCATACATTTTATGATGCTAAAAACCTTTGAAAAACAAATAACTGCATAAGAATTCTAATTAAAAAGTATCCCCATAACAGTGCACATAAATACGGCAGAAATCCAGTAATTTTTCAATAATATTTAGTGGCTCTTTTATTATTACGTATAAAATTTGTTCACTATTGAAAATCTACTACAAATAGTTATGTATAGAAAGTAGTTTTTACTGTGATTTTTAATACGATTGCAATGTTTTTTACTTGTACATTTAACGATAAGCAAATGCAATTATGCTTTACATTATGAGTGGGGAATTATTCGTAAATGTTTTAGAAATTACGCGATGTAGAGTTTTAATACTCATTGGGAGTTTAATACAAGGGATTAATAACTTTAAATGATTCATGAGGAACATTTGCAAAGGAAGATTTATACACTATTGCTATTACAGAGTTTTTCAAAAATGCATGAACGATGTTGGCATAATTCTGTCATTAATCTTCCTGATATTAAGAAGCTTATTGTGCTCCACAGTGAAGAAGACTTTATAAGATTTCGAAAAAGATAAGCTGAAGTACAAGTTAAGTGACTTGAGTGAGATTAGTACAAAGTTTTTACACGTTTCGAAAATCTTTATCAATTTGGACAACTGTTACATATACAAGACTACAGCGACTAGCGAGATATAATTGAAGACTGGCCATATACATACTCATTTCCCTTAAAATTTATTTCACCTTATATCTTCTGTCTGTTCTTATACCTTCTTTCCAGTAAGAATTGCTTAATTTAAGGGGGTAGTGGACTATTGGAGACGTAAAATGGTTAGTTTCTTTGACGCTAAATTACTTTAATACCAAACAATCGTTATAGTCGTGCTTTTGGCAATCTATTGTGGGCACGATTGCGAGTATTTACAACAAAAAAAATCGTTGGAATGTATAAAATTGTCGAAGTTATTAATCGTTGAAGATGGTCCTGTACGGCGCGCCGCGGCAGGTGGTGTACATCAATTCAGGTGAACCAATCATCTGAAACCAAAATGCTTTAAGGTGATTATTCTATACACAAATATCTACAGTGTGGAAAGTCGCCGATGAATTTGAACAAAAATTGTAGAAGTTACACACGAATCAAATTTTTCCCCACATTTTTATGGGAAAAAATCGTCTTTAATCAGTCCTAAAATGTTTTATAAACATCCAATGTTGATGCGGAACTTCCACACGATAGAGAATAGAATTCTACAGCTCCAGTTAAAATTTCAAGTGAAAATGTTCACTGGTTCAAGAGTTATGATGTACACCGTTTCTGAAAATCGTGTTTCGAGTTATCCGGCTTCAAAGTTACCTACGCGGTTACCTACTCGGCGGTACACTGTGTTACGTTCGGTGCTATAACTTCGACAATTATTTGAATTTTTTCATGAACATTTGTTTAAAATGTTCGTAAAGGATAATAGGCTTTCAGAAGCAGTAAAAAAAAATCGATTTTTTGAAGCTGAAATAGTCCACTACCCCCTTAAGAGAAGCTTCATACAGTGCAAAATTAGCAGCAAAGTCATTTAAAGAATTTAAAAGTCTTTAAAAGGATTTAAAATTTTCTTCATTCTTTATATGCTCGAGTTCGTTGAAAAAAAATCATTCAAATGTCATGATTACATTAGTAGAAACTTTTCATAATGAAATTAGTGAACCATCATATACGAATTATACGAAACCATCATTGCACGACTATTTTTTATTGCACTTTTATGCATATATTATACAGATACATCTTTGAATAAATAGTTTAAACAATTCGTATTACGATACCGCTGTTTATACACGGTTACCCATTTAAATTAACCCACTCGAATATCTTCCAAACTGTTAAACATAATAAAAAAATGTTAGGCAAAAAGTCAAATGGTTTGAGGGGGCACATTATCTGATGTAAGTTTTTCCTATGTGGACACGTAGAGGACATATGAAGGTTCACTTTGGTTTTTTAAACAGAGTAATATAATTTTTAATGCACTAATCGACTAATCGATGCCGCCGGGCATTCCTTACAGAACACCGCTAACAATAAGCTACTTATGGGGAAAAATAAGTAGTTTAAAAGATAATTCCCAAGTATTGAGATTAGTACTATGTACACTTACCTTTCTAAATTTAGTGTTCAAAAGTACGTCCTTCAGCCTGAATGCACAATTGTATACCGAATTTATTATGTTCACCAGCTTTGAAGATATTCGATTGAGTCGCTTCAAATGAGTCACCTTGTATAAACAGAGAGACAACATAAACAACCAGTTGCACAGGTCCGTATCTGGTACTGACGGCATGTGAAAAATTTAAGCCTTTGGCGGTCGCCAAGGGTTTAATGTGTTAACAATTCCATTACCTGCATCAGAAGCAGAACATTTCCATTAGCGCACTGGGTCTTCATACTCTTGACAAAGAATAATTCTAATACAATATACATACATTCAGCGCAATGAAATTTAATCGCGATTCCACTTACATTTTCCCCAACTTTCTTCTACCTAACCCATTGCCCTTCACTCGCTTTTACTCCGCCACCGCATCCCTTCCATTACCCTAAAAGGCAATTTCGTTTCTTTTACTCGAAGAAAACAAGGCGGTCGAAGAATAGCGCCCACAGCACAGAGCCCGCGTTATCGCGAGAGAGAAAAAACCGAAGCGATTGTTGATTCTACGCGCGAGGGGTAAAAACCGGCTCCAACTGCGCGGGAGGACAGATCCTTCACCTGAAGGGATAAAACTCCCTCTTAATCAAATAAATTATCCGTATCAACTTCCTGGAGCGACCTCTCGGACCTTCCATCGCAAAACCCACCCACCCCCCCCCCCTTTTTTGTTTATTCGTACCGTCTCTCTTGTAGCTATTCAATCACGTCCACCGACCTCACTTTTTAATCGCGGTATTCGTTCTCGCGATGATAGCGCGAGCAAAAAACCACACTCCATATCCCTATTTGCCGCGTTCCACCCAGCTACGACCCCCTGGCGAGTCGGATCGAAAGCGCGTTCGACAGAACCCGGTGGCCATAAATCCAGAGTGCATCGACTGACAAAAACTAGTAAACTGTGGTTGGGTGCAGGTGTACTCCGTGTCGCAGCGATACTTCAGTTCGTCCCGCGACTCGCTACAGGGGGCTTACGTGAACCGTGGAGCGAGCGAGCTCGACATAAGCCGCAAACCGAAGAAGAAGGACCACCTGAAAGGAAAATTCAAGCTGCCGTACACGGTGGCGCTCACGTCCTCGCGCGACGAGTCGCACCTGCACACGCCGGCGTCCGTCAATCATCTGAGCAACAGCAGCTGCAACGGCACCGAGACGTGAGTATACAGGATCGATTATCCCCAGCGTCCTGAAGTTTGGTGATCGAGCTTCGCGTGTCTATGTATGTACATAGAGGTAGCTTGATTGGGGTGTATGGTAGATACAGAGTGGGGTAAATAGGAAATCATTTGAAGGTGTATATTTGGTGCTAAAGATATGGTGAGTTAGAAGTGCTATCTGTAGGATGAATTTAGGTCAGTTTGACTACTGGAGTCATTTTAGACGCTTTGGAGACTGGGATTTGATTAGTTTTGAATTGGATTTATGGTATCCATCCAGTGGTCAGAAGAACCACTGTCTGCATAACATCACTGGTTCATTCAATGACTCTTCATTTTATGCGAAATTTAAATTCTGGTTTTATAAAAAAAAAAATTTGTTTAGTTTCTTTGTGAAAATGGTTACATTCATCTGGGTTAATCAAGCATAATGGGCTGAGACACATTTCGTGATCCCAGAGTTTATCGTTAGAAAGTTTTTAGGCGATAGACAAACACACAAACATATAGAAGCTTTCTGCTTTATATATTAAGATAAGTTTTGAAGTATCATTCATTCTTCCTAATGCAACTGTTAGGGTTTGTTGGTTTTTAAAAACCGGATTTAAAAACTTTTTTTTTTTTATAAATTTGTAAAATTCGAAAAGTGGTTTTTAAATTTAAAAAAAGATGTTTTATTATAGGAGAATTAATATGTAAAAATGAATATATTATTTAATTAAAAGCATTAACATTTTGACTTGAAATCGCCTCACACACAAGCATATTGTGGTAGGTAACAGTTTACTGTAAAAATAATCTTCGTGAGTTCATATTTTTGGAAGTAAAATACTAAATAAAATAAAGATTTATAATTTATATTTTGTACCGATTTTAGTTACTTTAGTTTTTTCAGTTGGTTTCGTATGCAGTGCATTTTATTGTGTTATATTTTTAAAAGAAGTACAAATATTTATTTTCTATTTTAAATATATTTTATTGGGAAAATTCGAAAACCTGTTTAACCGGTTTTTGGGGAATAGTGAAATTCGAAAACCGGTATTTTCAAAAGTCTTTTTTATATAAACCCTAGGAATTATCTTACTTCTATCACCGTTTAAACTTTCTTTCGACCATTACTTCGAGTCACTGATTTAGTTCAAAAACTTGTGTATAGTTAGGCCTTGTTAGTTACGTATAATACTGTATTAAATTTGCATGGTACACTGCTCAAAACTTTCTCGGACAATCCAGTTCAAAGTTTTGATCTTCCAGATTTTATATATGGGTCTATGTGCTAGACCCTAGAGCCAGAGTGTATTAAGTCCACTTTTTCTAAAAATGTCATTTTATATGTTTCCCGCAAATTTTTTCGTAGTGTTCCCTATGCGTTTAGCATATTATTATGCATGCTGCTCACTAACTATATGCAAACTTTGGAAAACATCGGTGAGCTGAATGTAATAGCCTTGTGTATTTCCCTTGTGGGCACTGTCATTCTTCTAAAATCCTACCATAATAGTAGAGAAGGATGTCTGAGCACGTAGAAAGTTATGTTTCCATACTTGTCTTACAATATCTCACAGCTCTTTCCTCGTAAGTACTTTCGTAACGAAAAGTGCTTATACATTGAAGTAGAATTGCAATAGAGGTTCACCTCCAAGAAAGAATATCCAGCTATTGAATTGTTAGAGAAGTCACGTTCGCTGCTAAACGTAACAGAGAAATTCAACTGTTAAAAACATAAAGTCAAAGCTCGTTATAGTTCCAACAATTTTTCACCTGTTTATAAATCGAAATAATGGTATATCCTCTGCAAAACTTTGTAAATTTATTGTTAAAAGGGGTTTCACTGATTCAAATTTATTGAAATGTTTTTAGGTTAAACTAACTAAAATGTCAGCCTTTCGACTAGCTTCATCGGTTATTATCGTGATCTAAAACTTTGAAGGCTGCAATATTTTACATAAGTTAAACATTCAACAGAACTATGATTCTTCTAAATACACAATACGTATTCCTTTTATCCCGGAATTTTTATATTTCTCTAAACCGTCCAGAAAAGAGATCCCTTAATTCCATCGAGAAACGAGATTAAATATAACAGTTTTACGACTGCGCCTCGCCTGTATGCTCTTATTCCGTTAAACTTTTATATATCTGGATTACGTAGTTAATAACAACGATAAAATAATAACAAATATGTAGGGTTTCAGATTTTCAAAGTTGTTTCAAATCATGGGAAATTCAGATTTATATTCTACATCAACTTTGTTTTGATTAATAAGATAGACTGCTAACTTGGAATCTTTTTAGACTTCTTCCACTTCTTACAGAATCCAACAATATTACTGACTGCTCTGTTGCTGGGTGAGCTCCATAGTTCCCTGCTTTCATCGAAGTAATTTCAGCAGGCAAATTTTATGAGGAACAGGATGTGTGAGAGGGAGAGAGAAACGTGCGCAGACACCCGGTGATTTGAGTTATGCTATGCAGCAGTTACATCATGCAAGCGTTCAACTCCTAACTAGTTTGACGCAGCCAGATAAACAGAAACTTGCCTCGGTGCCGGGCGAGCGGAACAACTTTGCTGCGCCCGCCTGTTGTATCCATCCTGGTGTCCCTAGCATGAGTCACACAATGCTTGGGCGCACGGGGTATAAAGTGGCGGGGGCGGGGGCGTACAGTAGAGCGTTGTAATTTTTATTGGGTGCACCGAGCTTGACAGTGGGAAATGTTTGGGGGCAAATGGGTATCCAGTGGCAGATAGTAACTCGTAACGACGACCACCTAGGAACGAATACTCGCGGCAGGCAGGAGGGTGTCGAGTAGGTATGTTATGGGCGAGCAGTCTATGTCACGTGGTAGAGGAATTGAATGAATAGGCGAAGGGTTTGTTTACAAATTGTAGTAGCGGATGGAGCGATATTTTAAAAAGTGGAGGGGAAAGACGTCACTCTTTGAAGGGAAAGAAATGTATATAGGGATATCTCACAAAACTAATTCTCGGCTCAACTTGAAAAATTGTTCTGAACGATGTCGTAGCATAAGGTATCATTTGGCACAAATTCAGTTCGAAAATAGTGGGATCAAAAACGGACAAAAGATACCCTCATTTTTTAGTCACTCTTTCGTTTCAGGCAAGTAGGTCGTGGCAGTTATCAGATTGCTAAATCTTCGGTATAGACGAATTTGGAAGAATACATCGTTGGTCCAATAACCAGCAACATGTTGAGTACTATATCACCTGAATGTCTGATACTTGTAACGCAGTATAACACAGATAATCTTAAACTCTGCTACATCATTCAAACCATACCACCCTGAATAATAAATAAAAACAAGCAAGTAGAAATGACGAGTAATAGACAGACACGCCAAGCAAGTACATAATGCGTCAACTCTGCGCCCACTGGATCAGTCTTCAAAACCGATTTCTTCGAAAACGAAATCTCCCAGGGCTAAATTGTATCCCACATTTTTTATGAATTTTTACAGATAGAGTCCTCTAGTTTTCGGTTCGTCCACACTGTACCCGTATTCTTGTATGTATTACTGTTACAATTTGCTGAACTGTTCTTCCGTAGGAGGTATACGGTACAGCAACAACAACAGCAACGCGGTAGCAGAGGTTACCCTGCACAGCCAGGGACAAAGGGATTTCGTGCGCGTGGCCCGAATTGGTCCTTCATCTTCGATCCTGCGGGCCGCCTCTGCTATTATTGGTCAATGGTGGTTTCCCTTGCCTTCCTCTACAACTTCTGGGTCATCATCTACAGGTTCGCCTTCCAAGAGATAAACGGTTAGTCTTTCTTTTATGCGACCCCATCTGTTGTTTCCATTGGATGTTTTTCTAGTCAGTGTTTAACATGCATCAACTACTTATACTATTAGATCATCCCCTAATGCGTGCATTGCAAGTATGTATTCGCAAACCTTTCCAACACATTTTACGTACTTTCCTTTCTGCTAATACTTCCCCGTAGTTTGTTGTTGAAAATTAAATGTTGTGAGGCTTGGAAAATATGTATAAAGAATGAATGGTAAAGTGTTCCGTGGATCAATATCATCCATTAGTCTCTTTAAAAAGAAAAACGTATCTCTTTGTGACACAGGCGAAACACGCTGGGTGTGGTTCTGCTTGGACTACTTCTCCGATTTTTTATACGTGCTGGATATAGTGTTTCACATACGAACGGGATACTTGGAGGACGGCGTCTTGCAAACCGATGCGACGAAGCTTCGGAACCATTACACGAACAGCACCACATTTTACATGGACATCCTGTGCCTGCTGCCCCTCGACTTTTTATACTTATCTATAGGATTCAATAGTATACTACGAAGCTTTAGACTCGTAAAGATATATCGGTAAGTCATTGACCACGTCACTTCATATTTATAATGCACACATTGGAATCGTGCCACAAAATTTCACAAGTGCAATCTATACTTATTGTTAGTTTAAAATTAGCAAAAGAACTCTAATACAGACGGGTCAAAAAATTATTTATTTTGAAGATGCATTTTTTATTGTTTGGTGCATTACAGTACGCACTGACTCACAAATTTGTTACGAAGGACTAGTTCTTATGCAGATTATGTGGGTAATTATATTCTTCCTATCGAAATTGAAGCAACTGAATAGCATGTAGTTATAGAAACATAAGGTGACGCAGGAAAAGATGCAAAAGCAATGAGCAGTTTTCACGATTAATTATTCGTTTAAATTTATTTAAATAAACATGTGAGTGACTAGATATTCGGGAGAATTGTGAGCTTTCTAGGTGAAGTTACCCATACTGTAACCATTGCTCTCTTTTCACCAATCGTATTCTGATCTCTTCAAAAACTTTTCTACTTTTCAGAAAATATAAATAAATTGTTACTAATACCTATGTGTGTTTCTGGTTCCTTGACATTATACTACATGTATAAATGGTCAAAATGGCATCCACTGTCAACACTGCCTGTTTATTTTTATGATATCACAGGGATTGTTCTAATAATTACACATTTTGTACTGGTGCGCGTTGCATAAGAAGAAAATTAGATATAATTGTTAACAACGTTCCTTTATATTTCTTCTGCTTTTTAACTCAATGTGGTTTTTGGGCCAATGTTTATTGAAACTGTTCTGTTAATACGAGATATAGAACATGCTTGTGAAATGGCAGAGGAAAATGTTGAATAATGACACAACAATGTCTGTTTTTCTAGGGCTTGTTTATACTTCAGGAATAGGAGTTCATAGAAAGATAGACATTGTAATATCGTACAATTTTCTCCCGTATTATTTTTTTATATCTTCAATTATAAAAGAAATATGATCCCCTAAAAGTTGCTTCACTCCCTCGGCATGTGAATTTATAACGAAATCGAGAATCTGTTCCTCAGTATTCGCAGTAATAAATTATCTGCTCCTGTATATGAACACCATAATTATTTTTCTCATTTTCGTAGCAGGTTCTTTAAATATTAATGTCGCTAAGGATATTAATCAGTAATTATTATACATGAATTATCGAATTCGCATTTAGATGGATACTTAAAAAAAATTCCAACAATATCAAAAACAATGTTTTAAATTATTGATTACTCAGAACAAAATTCGAACTTTTATTATTGCTTAGCAATTATTCAAATTTCAGGAACATAATGTTCATGGAAAGAGAATGGAAAGAGAAATCAATGAATATTGGAAGAAATGTCATAACACAGTGATAGAAGCGAGCTCCATACATTCATTTTTACAAGACCACTACAAAGCACATTATTCGCCCATCGGTTGCATTTCAGAAATGTCTGGTCTCGAGATTGAGATTCATATTCCCTTTCTGCGTAGAAAATGTGTCTGTTGCAATGATATTACACCACTAGTTCCGCAAAAATTCCTGCAAACAAGTACCAAATCTTCCACGATTCACTTACAATCAAAGAAAAGCAATATATTCTACAAAAGGAACCAGAAAACAGGAGAAAGCATGCCATAGTTCTTCCTCAGCAACGAAGTGAAACAATTCTTCAAACATAAGAAACACTAGTACACTACATTTTAGTCACATTATTAAATATATAATATCCCATGTAACAACACCGCAATCTTCCATTTACAGGGAACATTCAAACTCATTTAACATTTCAACAAAAAGTGTAAAAAAGATCATTCTTACAAAAACTGGACAAAACACTTGCACAGGTCGTTTCCAACGGAATTCACGAAAGCAAACATGGGTGCATAAGTATATCTACGAATGAATAAAAAATCAGAAAGCAACCAAAACGCAGTTAGGTGACGCGAATTCATTGACAACTATTTTTCCGTCGACCACCAAAACGCATTTTAGTGCGCAATATTTTAATAAAGATTTTGAAATTTATCGCCGCGCTGCAACTGCGACGATCGCACTAGAATCTCGTATAATTTCGTTCGTACATTGTCACGCAGGTTCTGGGCGTTCATGGACAGAACCGAGCGACACACCAACTATCCGAATTTATTCCGCTCCACATCCTTGATACATTACTTACTGGTGATCTTTCACTGGAACGGGTGCCTCTATCACATTATTTATAAGAACAACGGATTCGGTAGCAAGAACTGGGTGTTCAGCGACTCCGAGACCGCGGACGTTGTGAAACAATATCTGCAGAGCTACTACTGGTGCACACTGGCGCTCACGACCATAGGTGATCTACCCAGGTACCATTATTTAATCATGTACTTATTCTGTCAATGAGTTTAATCCCTATATTAACCTGGCTACGGAAATGTGTAATACGTGCGCAACATAAATGTCATTAAAAGACAAAACGAACATTTTCAATAACGTATGCGAGGCATTTTGATGAAATTGAGGTATGATGTGTTTTGAATTTCTTTAGAAAATACAATTTTCACGAAAACGGGCAACACAAATTAACTTTTATCTCAAAAACTATCAAGCCCATGAATTTTACCCCTTTTTATTTTAATCGGGCAGGAGCTGCCTTGCTAAATAATTTTCTTCTGCTGGGAAATGATTTAAAACCTTGCCTCGCAATTTTTCTTCGTAATTAATAAAAAGTGGGTCATCAACAGTATATCACCATTTTAAAAATATTCAAAACGTCTGTCCAGTTAAATACGAGTTTCCCTCTTTTTCTTTTATTTTCAGACCAAGAAGCAAAGGCGAGTACATGTTCGTGATAGCTCAGCTGCTATTCGGTCTGCTGCTGTTCGCCACTGTGCTTGGACACGTGGCCAACATCGTCACTTCCGTCAGCGCGGCCAGGAAGGAGTTTCAGGGTGAGTGAAAAGCCAAATCGAATTATTTCGCGCGCGCGCGCCCCCGATTTCTTCCGTTCGGCGGAAAAGCAAGGGCCGCTTTGCTACAGCAATTGTTTCGCTTCAAAGGGCGTTCGATTGCTCGCTCGCAACTACGAACACCAGTGTCGCGAATCTGCACGCGGTTCGAGTCAGGGTGAGGAAATAATACATCCTCAGAGATTAAAGGTCGTTATTGAATATTAAAGTTTCAAGAGATGTGGGAAATATGATTTCTAAAAGTTTTTAAAGAGAGTATTATTGACTCTAAATTATTATTAATTAGCATCATAATATAATACATATTCGTAGTATGTATGAAAAACTGCATTTGAATGAGTTGCAAGTCGTTAGTCGTATTTTAAAAAATTTATATTGAAGGGTGGATTTAGTATTAAAACAACGAAGGCGTAAAGGAAGTATTATTTTTAGAAGTTTTGAAGTGGAACAATGAGATGGAGGATCCTTTTCTCTTATCTTTCAGCGTTTGAGCATTTTGTTACAAATGTTTGAAAAAGTGTGAAGATACTCAGATGCCGTAGATTGTTAAAATAAACGAAGCAAAATGTTATTTAGAGGCATTAGCAATCGAGTATTTTCTCTGTATATCAAAATTGTCTATATGTATATTTTCGAGTACACAAATTTTGTAGCTTCAAATTCGCAATTACCTTTATTATAGAGCTGCAAATATCGCGTTTCACTGTCTAAATATTAAGTCTGCCAAGGAAAGATCATCTACGCGATCCTCTGGCATCGATAGTTGCACACATCGATAGTATAACAAAGGTATTTTTCTTATCAAAGAGATAACTCGTGAAATAAACCGAGCGGAATAAACGTTCGCTTCGTGAATCGCGTGCCTGCAAAAATGTATCGCGTTGAAATTTTTCCTTTCCCCTTTTTTCGACGAGCCTCGTTGAGTAAAGAATTCCCCAGCTCTCGTGGACTCTGTTCTCGCAATTTTCAGATAACTTGAAAGCTAACATCACCAACGTTACGCCCGTGAAACATATCTAACCACATTTTGCGCTTCCAAAAGTCCATAGATACTTTCAATTCTTCTCCAATACGTGAAAACGTCGAATTTCCTATTTAGGTATTTGATTTTAATTCCCGCGTTGTTTAAATTTTCTGAATTCTCAAGTTCATTCTTTGATTTTCAAGATTAGAGACATTAAAGTTTGGAAAAGTGAAAAAACACTTACAAATTATTGAGACTCCCAAATTTGAGACACCAAGACTTTCGAAAGTCATAAAGAGTTAACAATTTTTTCAGATTCTTAAGATCTAAGACTTTCAAAATTTGTTAGACCCTCGAGAGCATTCTTGGATTCTCCTGATTTACATTTAAGACAAGTCTTACAAGATCTACAAGACTTTTAACAATAATATCCAAACAGATTGGTTTAGACACTCATGGCTATTAAAAGCTACACATTTAATTACAACCCGCAGTCTCTGCTCATTACTTACTCTCATCAGCTTCTACGAGACTGATTGCCTTGAATCTTTAATAGAACCGGAATAAAATTTGCAAACTACAGTTTCGCTGCCAGATCGGATAAAGGGGCGAGTTATTTCGTTCGCTACGGGGGACTCCCTTGAATCGAAGCAAACTATGTAGTTCGGCGATAAGTAATAGAAGTTTCGTAAACATTCATGAGCACTAGGGGCTGCAACTTCGCTGCACATTGTCGTTTTCGATTGGAAGATGTGATAAAATCGCCTCGAAACTTGAGCATCTCCTCGCAGAGAAGAGAACTTTGTACGGAGCGTATCATTTTAAAAGGCCATACTTAAAGAAAATTTGTGGTGAAATATTACATAATAATAATCAAAATCAAAAGATAATATATTAAACATCGTCCAAATGATTTTTAACAAGGAAATGAAAAGGATCGAGTTGGAACCCGGTGTGTCTACTAGCGATGCGGACCCCATGGCAGTTTTCTGTCCTTATTCAAAGAAAAACCTTGCACAGGGAGAAACGGGTATCTGGAAGTTCGACCACCTCTACCACTTTTCTTATTTATATACCGTGCAATTTCTGTGTATCCTGAACTTGGAGGCAGATGCTAATATCCCTCCTTGAGTTCTGAACAGTGTTGCTCCAGCAGTGACCGCATGAAGACCTCTTTCGAATAATACTTTGTGTGACTCGTTAGTGTTGTAGTATAGTGCTGAAAAAAGGTTTAAAAGTGAACGAAGGAAAACTGTCACAGTATGATAGGAATAAAATATATAGATTACAGTGAATTACAAAATTATTGGCACAGGTAACGATTTCTTAGATACGTGCAAAATAAGAAGACATTAAAAGAGTATCGATATTCTTTTTATTAAGAAGTAGATAGTGTTTAAAGTTATCTGTATCTTGATTAAAAGAAAATATTAAAACTCTTTTATTGCTTCAGTATTTTACATATTACTGTTGAATTGTTGTCTATGTCAATAATTCTGTGGCTTACTACATATCTACCTTATGTTATATTTAATCAGAGAGGTCCAGAAAACACTCCAGTGATGTCGACATTGTAAGGAAAAGTTTGCGTTGTAGATACTTGGTACACAATACACATACATGACACCATGTTTAATAATTTTGGGAAATTTTTGTCACAGCTTGAGAGACTTGATAGTGAAATAGAATTTATTTTCATTCGCATTTTGATAAGTTAGCGTAAATGGGTGCGTTCAGCCGACAAAACCGGTGAGTAACCGGCGACTGCAACCGGTGAGTGATTTCCCTAGATTTTACTACAGACCGTGTAGAGACTTCGTCGATGATTTTACTCTGAACGCAACCGATCACTTCACCTACTCAACATGTTTAGTAACCGGTCGCCATTTTTTGTACCGGAAATGAACTATAGTGCAAAAAATGGCGACCGGTTACTAAACATGTTGAGTAAGTGAAGTGATCGGTTGCGTTCAGAGTGAAATCATCGACGAAGTCTCTACACGGTCTGTGGTAAAATCTAGGGAAATCACTCACCGGTTGCAGTCACCGGTTACTAACCGGTTTTGTCAGCTGAACGCACCCAATGAAACTGGCGACTATACAAATCGAATAAATCACCATTACATTGCATTCGAAATTATACTTAATTCTGTAAAGAGCGCAATATCCTTATCATTTTTAATCCATACAGGATTTACGATTTACTAACTACGAAAGTTAGCTGGTAACTTCCTAGTCGAAAAATAGTTTAACAAACGTACTTTGTACCTCTAGAAGGTGCTAAAAATTTCAATTTCCTTGACCCCATAATCTAAAATTGTCCCTTAATAAATACTTTAATACCGAAAATGAACTACTTCTTAGTTACTTATTAACCGAAAACTTCTTTAGCAGGCACGCTTTGTACCCCTAAAAGGTGCAAAAAATTTCAATTTCCTTGATCCCCTAAAGCAGACTCACCCACCTTGATAAATACTGTCGTGGTTACTGGTTTTACACACCCTGGTGCCTGGGCGGTCCGCGCAGCCGTGATCATTACGAAATACAGATTGCTCGACTTTTTTCTCCTTCGCCGTGGAAAGACATTAAGTAGCGCTTCTACTTGTGGCGGAGAAAGCACAGAAACAACATTTGTCGTAATTGCAGCTGCTGCCTCGCCTGCCATTCTCTGAGAGGGTCATTCATAAACCCTCGCGATAATTCTGACCCCGGTGAGTCCAAGAACGAGCAACGAGGGCCTCGTTCGATCGATATTTAACCGGTCCTTTTCGGAGATTGCTTGGACATAGAGCCATCTTCCAGGCCAGTCTCGTCTGCTTAGTTAAGATTTCGACGAAATCTGATTTCACTGCCTCCTCCGCTATTCTGGTGTACTTCTTCCTGCCTTCATTCACTCTCCTAAGAAGGCGATGCTCCTCACGAAACAGACGGTGGTTAATTAAACGGCACGACTTGCTTCTCTCAAATTTGTCTCACTTTGTAGCGTTCCCTTTTCTTGCAGCGCGCTGGCAATTATTCTCTGTAGAACACTCTAGAGCTTCGTTTTTAAATTATGCAGTAGGAGTTCGATACATCGATGGGAACGCGATCAAGCTTACGAAATGGAATGGCTTTCAAAGGGCCAATTGCACGTCGAAAACACACGGGGCTGTATTTAAGCTTGATCAAAGCATTGATCAAGCGCCTGGCGGCGCGTGAAGGGGAATATGATGGGAATGTTTGCTGGAAACGAAGAAGTTTCCGGGGGGAGAGACGCGTTCGTAGGGAAAAATCACTTAGGGGATTCTTAAAAACGAGGGCTTGCCTTAAAGTTCAATTTTCTAGGGAGAGGGGATCTATTTAATGTGTCTTTTAAGCAGCAATGTTTCTTACGAGGGGAAAAGTTTTATGAAAAAGATATTGTTCTTTGAGGAATGAATTTTCTTTTTCTGAGGATAGGGAACTTTCTATATGCAAATGTTCTTGCCAGGTTAAGTTATTCACTGTCGAAACTGACTTTGAACGATTCGTTATTTTGAAAATTGCACCGCTGACCTTGGTCGATCTAAATCTTCCTATGCTCTTTTTTCTATGAACAAATATTTAAGAACTTTATTAACCCTTAGCTAACATAAGTAGAGAAAAAATATTACTCCTAAAAGTAGAATACTCTCCTGCTTACACCCATTTTTAGGCGTCCTACATTGGAGCAAAGCAATATTCATAGGTTCTGATAATTAAGGGGGGAGACCACTGTCTCAAATCTGAATATTTTTTTTTACATTTTCTGAAAGTCGTGTATTTCAAGAATGTTCTCTCCAAATTTTATGAAGAAATTCGCAAAATTGACGGAGATATGGTGTTTTTCGTGAAGCGGTGTCAAACGCGCGACTGAGCCACGCGGAACATTGAACGCGATTTCCTCAGAATGACATTTTTCAACCGCGTTGACAGTCTACAGAGAAAACTATACGTCCAATTGGCATGATCAAGGACATTTATTGTACGGAAAACCCGTCGTTATTACGTGACGATCAGACATTTTCAATTTTCGACCTGCTTCTATTTTTTTAGCAACATTTCCCCAATTTTGTACCCCGAAAACACGACTTTTTTTCAGTGGTCCGCCATTTTGTTATTTTTTACACATTTGACATTTTTCGATCGTCACGTAATAGAGGCAGGCTTCTAGTTTCTAAATATTATTGTTTTTTTTTTTTAATTTCGATGAACCATATGGTCTGGGGACTGTCAACGCGACTAGCATGTTTTTTCCGGAGCGCAAATTTTGACGAAGTGTATACAGAAAACGGATTTATGAATTGATTAAAAAAAAAATTTGTCTTACCCTTCGATATATACACTATTGACTATACTAAGCAATAAATTGATTTACTTGCGTTGTTTGGTTGAAATAAATTCTCGAAAACACCCTTACATTTCGGGCCGAGACAGTGGTCTCCCCCCTTAAGTCAGATCGCTTGACAGAATTTAAAGTCCTACCCGAGCATGACCGCAGTCACAGACCCAAGCTCAAGTATACTTGTAAAAAACAATTAAAGACAACCGTCGTTCGTTTAGAATGCACTACAATGTTTCAATGACAACGATATCTTAATCCCCGAGGATCCAGAATACGAACTTCCTCGGTGAGTTTTCTTCAACCCCACCTTCCTCCCTCTGAGGGGATAATTTTCTCCATAGCTGCCTACGGTTAATTACCTTAGCTTTATTACGGTTCCAATCCTCTCCCCTCCAGCCCCCCACCCCCCCAACGGTGTACAGGATCGATAGAGAATAAACGACGCGAACGAAACTGTCCTTGCTTGTCGACCGTGCTTTACCAAGCTCGCTCATCTTCCTCGACCTATTACACGGGAAATATTGTTGCCGTTTCGTCTCGAGTTGATCGACGTTTCTCTCACGGTCGCGAAGAAGCGATTATCCTTCGTGGAAGAAAATTCTCAGCACCCTCGTGACATGGCGTTCGATTCCGCGTGCCAACCGGGATTTAAAGGGGCATTTCTATTTGCGCAGCGAAAGATATCGATACTTTTATTACACATTCTTAAAGGTTCACATCTCGAAAATGTGTTCCTGTAACTGTTTGCCGGAATTCGACGAAACAATGAAGTTACGGAGAGTTGAAATTGCGAGGTGAAGAATTTGAAGCGTTCAGGGCTTGCAGATTCACAATAGTGTTGTAACATACATATGTGTATAATCGAGTTTGGTTATAATAAACACGAAAATGAATGATGAAAGTGCTGATGAGAGAAAGACTGAGAAACCAATGCAGGAATAACAAATTAAAAACCAGTATTATACATATTATTGTTAAGCACTATAATCGAATTCTTCTGAGAATTGGGATCTTCACGCTGCCTGCTGCGATAAATATAATTAACTGACGAATCTCAATGCTTAAGCTTGTACAAAGTAAGTACCTGACTGTAGCCCTTACTAAAATTAAGACGATATCTCTATACTGCATTCCACATTAGAGCATACCGATTTTGTGCAGGCACGACCCTCAGGAGGCGTTGCTACGCTCGATTCCCCACTTAACCGCCTATGTTTTTCTCTGTCGCACGGCCCTCTACTCTCTCTGTTAACCTTTCGTGCACTGTTTACGTTGACAAGGGCCAGGGGTCCCGCGTTATTCCTCGGAAATTACCACGACCAATCGCGTGCGGTTCAAACTGTGGGTAGTAGTGGGAGCTGCGCAGATCGGTCGCAAATCGGTAGGGGCGTCGGTATGCTCTAATATGGAATGCAGTATAGTAACTTTTTTCCCCAGGAACTCCAGAAGACGAAAAATTTATGCGAGATAATGTTCTGTCGAATCTAATTTTTTTTCTGACACGATAGTCACACTTGTTTAAACAAAAATTTGCTCGAAACCGCCTGTTCTAGTAAATAAAACGACGGGATACGTCTAATAACAGTAGTAACTTAATAACACACATAACAACACAATTTTCTCAAAAACATGAGTACCTAAATGTGTGAGGAGAATTTCAAATTCCTTGGTCTTATAATCTTGTCTATATTAACGTGGCGTCGTCGTTGGAACGTGAATATGTCAGGGAGGGGATGGGGGCGGGGGGCCGTGTGTGGAAAATGGATCGTGGTGAACGGTTAACAACGTCACTAAAAGCCACGAGGGGCTTTGCGCGTGCCATTTTCGACGCGAACTGGAATTTCAAAATTCTAGCGAACAGCGGGTCCACGATCCCCCGCTATGCTCCGCCAACAAGGGATCAAAATTTCGAGATGAATACGAGTCGGGCTTTGTCCCGTGCCGACAAGAGGAAACTCAATGGCATCAAAATAATCGCGAAGAAATTCTGTAAACATGTTATGCGCGATTATTGAACGAATAAACGCAGTGCGATGTACTTGAATGGTTTCCTTCGCAAAAATGATTAATGTGAAGGAATTATGGACAAAAATGAGGGTGGAACTGAATATTACTGTGGTGCTTTTAATCGTGTTTGCGTGTATGCGAGTTGGTACTCATGGATGCACAATTCGTAATTATTTAATTTATTTATTAATTAACAGTCAATGCTCCACTTTTATTCGCAAGCGGGCCATTTATATTGTCTGTGACGGTATCGGATGATAGCTAAAGTGTAATCATAAACGCGCAATTTAGTGATATGGGATTACTTTGTAAACGACCTGTTTAAAACTGTTAAGCGATCCAGAAATGAAACATATGCAGTCATTAATTGAATTCACCAGTTCAAATATCCTAAAGATGGCAACCATAAACCTACGTTTACTCCTAAATGTCGCTGTTCTAATACCCGATGTGGTACGAAGGGACCGAGGATACGTTGCATACGTTGAAATTTATTAATGTGTTATTTGTTAATTGAAGTAATAATGGTAATTCTTAATTATTTTAAAAATGACTAATGAATAATACCATACTTGTGGTCATACCAGTGCATTGGATTGAAAATATCTGTTAGGTTAGTCTATGCAAAGAATTCACAGGCCGTGCATGTAACGAATTTTTTAACGAAATTTATATCAAGCTTTAAATAACTTACCTAATTTAGTATTTCGAATTTTGATAGGAATTCAATGATCATGGAATATATTCTGTATTATCGCAACCTGAATTCTTTTCTATCCATAAAACTGACGATCTTGAGCAACTTCTTAAGAAGCTCAAGAAAACAAAATCGAATAATTCTAAAGAAAGTTCATGCATAGTTAGTTTTAGTAAGTAATATTTTGGTTCAAACACCATTACAGTGTTCACAGCATAGTTACTATATATCTGCTCCATTAAAACCACCCTGTTCATCAATCTCCCCGATCCAAGTTCATTAAACTAGAGATTACAAAATGAACCTCCTTTAATATCTGAGAGCAAAATCTGAATTCATGTATCGACTTCACTCTCCACTTTACACAACAGGGGGCATTAAATTATTTAACCCCTTCCGCCAACCTAAATTATCATAATAAACTTCACAGTGTAATTCGACATTTTAATTCATTTTTACAAAAGTTTGAAACTTTCAAGAATCATGTTACCAAACATAATTATGGGAAGCATTTAACGCCATAATAAAGCTGGTAGTTAACACAGGAAAGCGGGAAAATTTATTTGAAGGTTTCCCCATTCATTCTACAAAGTTATTGTTACCATGGCGGGCTGAATTCATATTCATTAAACGATTTCATTAATGCTGTAAATTTTTAATTTGCATTATTTATGACCGCGACCGTGGCTTCATTTTCCGCCGGCCAGAGTTATTTTAGGTTCAACGGGAAACGCTGGCTGTATTTACATCAAGGCCCCAAGCCCGCGAAGAGGTTAATATTGTAAATGTAATCCCGCGGAATCCGAAGAAACGTGAAACGGTCCGTGGCGATCCCGTAATAGCCCCCCCCCCCTCTCGTCCTTACCATTTCCTTCGGGGGGAATTGGACTACATCTCAGCGAGGTGACGCTGATAGGATATAAAATTTCATTTTGCACCGTCGCCCCCTAAATCCGTTTGCAACGCCTCACGGTCGCGATTTTATTTTCAATAAGTCCCTTTTATCCTTTTAACGGTTATTATCGTTGCCATTCCATAGCGTTCCTCCTCTGACACGAGTAATCTAAAAAATCTCGCTTGACGAATGCAACAGTAGTAACGTAGTAACAGCTACGTTAATCTACAGTAGCTTTCAAATATGATAAAAAATTAAGGAGTCATAACGAGCTTTCAACCCATTGGTCAATTATGCTCCCTAAGCATGTTGAAATTTCGGTTAATGACAAGAAGGTAAATTCAAAGTCTTATGGTTTTCTATGTGCTATATAGCGGCGATAAAGAATGTTCGAAAAACATTATTTTTTTCGAAATTTATCCGCACCAGCCTTCTTCCGACAATTCTTTATCACAATATTGTAGGATATCGAAAGC
Organism: Andrena chrysosceles; assembly: GCA_963855975.1. Lineage (NCBI taxonomy): Eukaryota > Metazoa > Arthropoda > Insecta > Hymenoptera > Andrenidae > Andrena > Andrena chrysosceles. Next base: position 45,107,723 of record OY979769.1, on the reverse strand, counting down.
CATAAAACTTTGAATTTAACTTTTTTCGATATCTTTTACGCTTTCGCAGATATTCGCGATAATATGAAAACTCACAATTTTTTCGGGGTGCTCTCACCCTTATGACCGTTTTATTGCCGAATCAAAATATAGTTGCGTTATTTACATCACTTGAACTACATTTCTGCAAAGTTTCAGATTTTTTTGAATTTTCGAATTTTCTAACTTCCCTGGTGAGTAAAAATTGCCTGATTAACGCGCGTCAAAATACCAACTCTGTCAGAATTGCAAGCAATTTTTAGTCTTGATAACTTAGTGATTTGCATGCTTTTATTTTCGGCGGGCAGAGTAGTAATAGATCACATTGCTGCATTAAGAATTGTTTTATTCTGATCAGAATTGATCATTCCCGTTTTGTTATATGTAATTTTATAATGTCATACGATACCTACTGCAAGTTTTGCTTCAGTGAGTAGAGAATGCCCGTCGATGGCAGACAATGAATTTTGAACGCTGTGTACGTGACAAATGTATGTGACATACACTTTGAAAACATCAACGTTCTACTGTTATAAATTAATCCATTGTTTTCATCCCACACGCAATAAATAGATTTAAACTAATCACTTGCATTACCAGATTTGTTATTCACTTTCGTGAGTGTAATCTCCGCTATAAATATTCAACCCCTTTTTTAACACCCTCTAGAAGAATATACATACATTTTAATGTTGCTGTGGATTCTGATTCTCGTTTTATGCGTATAACGTTATATTTTCGCCTCTTTCGTGCCTTATAGCGTTCTCTACAATGCAATTTAATTGCCGTAGCGAATTCACAGTTCTATTAACGTATTCCTAAATTAAAGCACTGAACACAATTAGTTTCAGTTGCCACTGGCTGAAACATTAGCGCACGTTACATGTTAATTGCAACTCGTTGTCTGAACGTAATTTGCAGTTGCAGCAGTATGAAATTAGAAGTTAGCTCGGTAGGTATAGGTATACATAATCCAAAGCTTCTACTGGGGAAGAATAGAGTTGCAATTTGGTTTACGAATCGACACGTTGCTGTATTCCGCTGCAAAGTAACGATTCGCCAATGTTGAGTTAGCAGTTACGCGGCATATACAGAGCTCAACTATACGAAATTGTGGATCGTATGCTAAACAAACTCTTTAAATGCTCTCGGGTTCTACGATCCATGAAGCAAACGTATACACAGAATCTCCCTGTTTGAACGCAGAAAATCAATATATTCACTTTTCTATCTGCGTGTACTGACAAAAATGTAGAGTTGCACATTTTCTTTTGGTGAGATATTCTGTGGAAAAGATAGATTTATTTAGGTATTGGATATCTTACAATGAATTTATGAATATGCAGATGATTCTGAGGCCGTTCGTAAAGAATGTTCCTTTTTAACTGATAATGTTAAAGATCACTGTTATTTTTTTCGACCTTCTGCCTACCTAATTTGGATCCACCCTTCCGTGGAATTATACACAGTGATCTGTCACACTAATTTTTCTGAATATGTCTTATTTATTTTTATAAGTAGGTAACCTCAGTCTGCTTTCAAATTTTACACGTATTCCAAATTATAAAGGTGCCGTTTCAATAAAATTAGTATTATTTACATCTAACCATGTAGCGACGATAAACGTTGCAACCATACATAGTATACATAGTATTTCCTACACATGCTTGCAGTGGCACACCCAGAAGGGGGCCAAGGGGCCCTGACACGCTGCAAAGTAGAGATGCGCAAAAATTCTGTTTAAATAAAAATTTTGAATAACGAATAAAAATTAAAAAAATTATTCGTCATGCGTTGGATTTTCGAACCTAGAATAAGGAATAAAGTTAAACTAACTTTTATTTGATCCGCTATTTAAATATTTTTTTTTATTTAGTTAATGCCGAACTCTACTCCAGAGAAAGGGCTTTGTAAAAAGATAAGAAAACTGAATTTTATTCTTTAAATCAATTTTTATCGTCACCTAATGAATTTACATTAAATATATTATTATGCGTTCAACCCGGCTTCCTCAAAGATTAAATCCCGAGTGCGCTACTGCATGCTTGGCTACTAAGTAGTTTAGTTCATTAGCATTATATGCTAGGCGATATTAAATGCACTTACTCTACCTTCGCTGCATATTATTTGTAGTTATTGGAACAATGTGTTTAACCGATTGTACATTTTTATAGGAATTGTATGCGCACCGTGAACTGTTTTACTGAAAATCAAAGATTCGATTAGCGCAGCAACACGCGCTCTTGGCGAGAGTAAACGATAGCAAAGGCCACTTTCTATGAAAGGGTCAGAATCGAATCGTACCCGTTCGTTTAACGGACAATCTGATTCAAGCCAATTATAATTTGCGGCGCGAAAATAACGGGCGCTGGAGATTTTTGTTTAAACTAACCCGTCCGAGTGAAAATAAATGGAAGCGGAACAACTGGCTCGCTCGGCCGGCGGTTCGATTAATATTTGTTCTTCCTCACGTACCTACAAGCGGCCGCGCTTGTTTTAGTTAACGAAAGGAATTGTGCCCTAACGGCGAGTAATGGGACAAATAAGGGAACGAAGCAGAAAAAGATACATTAGAATCGGTAAATTAAGGGTTTCCTGCTTGGGACACTTTTATAGTTCGTGGTTGATGTTTTGAATACATTCACTTACGAGAGCTAATAGTGGTTTAAAAAAGGTGAAGAGTGTGTGAATATATGTGAAATACAAGTGGTGGGTCACGAAAGTGTCTCGTGTGAAAAGAACCTAATTGAATTCTTTAATATTGCTGGTGATATTAAAGGCCCTTTTACACGAGACATATCTGTACCTCAAGGTTAATAGTTCGAATATATTTATGCTGGCCTAAAACAGAGAGAAGGATACAAATATCGGGATTACGTGCATTAGGGTGGCCATTATTTTCAACTTGCGATTTCTTTTGCTCTCACCCCCTAATATGATTCCATTTCATAAAAAAGTAGCCCCTGAAAAAGGTTATTTGAATCGGACAACAGGAAAGGGTGCCGAGTTTGCAGGCCTCATAGTTTAGAATTCAACAACGCTTTGAATTTGAAGAATTTCTCAAAAATAGTCAGCCCCTATCGAAATTTTGTTCAAATAATGTCAAATAATTCCAACCATCTTTTAGATAATAGCGTTTGAATATAGAGAGGTGCGCAGTTCGCGCGTCCCACCTGTACGGCGCGGCGCGGCATTCTGTGGTTGCAATGACCACATTGTCTGGGGCATTTTCAATTCTTTATATGGTGTAACCTTTTAAATTTCAACACTGGTGTTTGATTTTAATATTTTGATACATAGAAAAAATAAGAATTCAGTAATATCCTAGAATGTTATTCTGTAAAAATATTGCAGTAAGGAATTGCATGTGAAACTCTGTTAGAAATGTCAGTTTAGGAACTGTCTGACCCAAACAAGTACGTACCACTTGCTCAGCTGAACCTTGCCCCACTTTCTACCCGACAACTACCCAAAGCAAAGAAGTTCCTTTTTCATAATTAAGACTCAATGAATTTGCCTAGCAAGTACTGATTAGTCGGACAATTGCGGGGGAAGTTTAGCAAGCAGGGGTCAAAGGTAATCGTTAGGGGAGGATCGCTGTAGTAACACCTCAGCAAGACCAAGAACTAACCTCCCTGGACAGCCATAGAGATGTCCTTTAATTGTAAGGATGCCCAGGGCACTGCTATTATGTCTTAAAGTCCTGAACATCGGCGCTACCCTCTGTGTCCAGGAAGTAATTTAGTTGTAAACTAGTTCGGACGTTTTGCTCGCTGTACGATCAGGCAGGCGGCTTTGTGAGATGGAATCTAAAGCCTGTTGGCTGAGATCGTCTTGCCCAATCGAGTTAGGGTATAAATGGCACTGTTTAGATACTTTTCCGAGCAACAAAACTCGTACTGCGAAAAGTAATTGTGTGATTTATCAATCAATGAGAATGAAACTTTAAGACGTCTCCGCATTCGTAATGAATTTTATGATTGAAAAGCGAAACTATGTTGGTCACGTTTTCAAAAACAATTGAGTTTTTGCTTTAGTTAGGTATTCGGCAATTTCAGAAGAAAAAGTGTTTTCTCTTTAAAATAAGAGTGCAAAATGGCACGAGTATAGATCATTTGAGATCATTTTACAATTGAGAGCAATTTCCTGGAAAAATAAGTAGGAATATTTTGTCTTAGAATTAAAATTAGATGATTTTTAAAAAGCAAATGGATTGGACTGTTAGTTCAAAACTAATCGTGCAAAAAGAAAATATTCCTTTCTAATAATAGAATTAAATGCACTTAAAGCTTAGTATTAATTTAGGGGTGCAGATATATAACAATGAGTTCTAAACTTACTTTGTACAACGACTGTACGCTACTACCAGAGGTGGGCAAATTTGTATCTAAATAAAAATTTAGAATAACGAATAAAAATTCAAACGAGAAGTAGAAATTATGAACTTTATTCGACGCTGAAATTGAAATTCTTAACGAATAAAAAAATTAACTTTATTCGTCGAATAAAGTGAACTAATTAACTAATACTCATGTACGCAACGCGAGCCGCCGATTGCCAAAGTGTCGTGCTTCAAGCGTTTCTGAGCCAAATTTCTAAACATTCAGCATTTTCGTCACACAGGATCACTTATTTATTTTTCTACTATCTATTATCGAATAACCTGTACCATATGTACCTATGGGTGATACATACGTCAACAAATAAATGTGTATTAAACATTTTAGTAAACCCTTTTAAATTTTACTTTCACCGTTTCGAGTCCACTTTTTCAATATTTTGTGTACGAAAATATACTTTCCATCGTAAAGAAAATCGTAATCCGATTTGTAGCAAAGATTTATTCGCAAAGTAGCCGTGGTGTTTACAAGTACCAAATAGATTTGCCTGACACGGCTTTGAAGGTTTAGCAATTTCCCACAACAATGTTTCCGCGTTCACGCAAGAATCCTTTGTGCACAAGGAATTTCCTTACAATTAGACGACGTTAAAAGCTGTTCGAGACTCGACTTTGTTCAACAGCTTTCACCCTAAACGCATCCACGTCTGTCCTGTTAGTCAATAACAGTTTACGTTAGCCTCGACTGCCACGAAAACCGTTTAACATCAGAATGTACAGTTGCTCACAAAAGTATCCGCCCATCCCTTGTGTAACATATTTTAAATATTAAAACGACTTCAAAGTAAGAATTTACAATTATAATTCACATTAATATACTTTTGTTTTGGGTGTATTCAATTGCAAAATTGTACAGAGAATATTTAAAAAAAGTATTATAAAAATAAAGTATTAAAAAAAGTATTATAAAATAAAGTAGTATATAAAAAAGTATTATTATTATAACTAATATATCTTGCGAGAATTTTTTTTGGTTACGATATAACCAATATATTTTGCGGGAACTTTTTTTTTGTTACGGTATAACCAATATGAATTACAGGAATTTTTTTCGGTTACGGTATAACTATTGAACTATAGAATACCTGGAATGCGAACACGGTACGGAAAAACCCGGATTGACCAGGCCGAGAGGGATAGTGGCATTGAATGGGTGTCTATATTGTATTATACACCATCCTGTAGTAAATGTACTTCAATCCTGCAGTAAATTTGAGTATAGGCAGGTATAGATTTGTGTGTAAGAGTGAAACAGCATCCCACGCAGTGCAACTATCTCTTTTCAACAGCGTGCCACGGCTCCTAATACCTAGAATATTCCGGGTATTCTATAGTTCAATGGTTATACCGTAACCGAAAAAAAGATCGCGCAAGATATATTGGTTATACCGTAACCACAAAAAAGTCCCGCAATAGATATTGGTTGTACCGTATTAGTGATCGGAAACAATTTCCGTCGTCAATAACGGTTATTAGTGACCACAAAATATTTTCGTCAACAATAATGGTTATCAGTAATCAAAACAGATAAGTCTTAATATTTTTTAATCACTTCATATTTTGGAAAATTTATGCAGTATTTAATGAAGACTGACTTTCATTTGAATAAAAATTTACTTTTTCCCAATGACTGTTTTCGAAAAAATTTAAAAAATAACTGTTATTTCTGGTCTCTGATAAATTCAATTAATTTTCTGTGAAATTCGGATTAGATTCGTCACCTTGTATAGCTTATGTTGGCGAAGCGGGACACAAATTACCGACTTTGACGGTCTATATTTTTTAAACGAATTCGAAACCTAAAAAATGATGACGTAACTCCCCCCGCCCCCCCCGCCCCAAAAAAATCATATAAATTACATTATATTGTTGCACCGGGGTGTTTCCATCGTCGACAAAATACACACGTCGAATACACACGACACAACTATATTTTGATATTAACAGAGTAATGACAGTATAACCTGCGCGTCCGAACGCTACGGCGTTCGGTACAAGACAGTCTCCTCGCCCTTGTTCTCGAAGGGGGTTGACCCTCTTCTGTCTTCAGCTACGAGCACCAGCAGGCTATGCACGGGCCTATACCCGGTGCTCGCAACAATATTTTAATTTTACTCAAAACCCCGATACTGATTTCAAAAACACCTCGATTATAAAACCTCCCTGGGGGGAAGGCAACACATTAGAGAATGTGTTCAATGATACGAACTATCTACAAGGAAACTCATTCTAAATAATGGCTGGTGGTCTAAGTACAGGTGGTTAAAAAACATTTATTCGAAAATTAAGTTTTTTTGCATAAATCGTTTGGCTGTTTCATTAGATGCAGTTTTTATTGGCAAGAGGGGAAAATCAGCAACGTGATGTCGCTAAATTAAGTCTGTCTCATTGGTTTTCCTACAAAGCTGACCGTGTATGACAGCTAGATTTATAGACACGCGCCCTAGGGAACGCAATTAAGAGAAATTTATTATTCTCAGCTGGTATCGAAGGCTCCTGGAAACTTACTTAGAGGTATTAACATTCGTGGATCGCAGGTGATCGCGGGAGATAGTAATCTAATAAATCTTGACAAGGCCGCGTGATTAATTAGCCAGTGAATTTTTTAGCTGATACATACATTGGTGAGCAGTGATGAATTTATTTGATCGATTTAAAATATCGATATGCTTTTGTGAAGATTCCTGACGAGATGGGTTCAACTTTCTTTTCAAATTTATTTAAGCAGAATTACAGTTTAATAGTAGGTAGATACAAATGATTTTAAAAATATTACACCATAGAATTTCATATAATCATACAAAACGGATTCATACCTAATAGAATATTTTCCTACTCGAATTTCACGAATATTCCTCCACTATTGCACCATTCGAAAATTCCATTTGAATATTTAAAATTACATAATTATATAATTAAATCGTAGTAATATTTTGTAGACCTATGTCGTCAGGATATATATTGCGGATTCCAATCAGCATTGCATACCCCTAAAACCGGTCGACCCCTTTTCTAGATCACCCTCTACAACAAAGCCTTCCACTTCCAAGGGCTGCAAGACATCTTTACCATAACAGAGGGGTGGAAACAACATAACAGTTCATACTGTAATATCAGCTTTCTCTTAGCTTTTATTAGTCATTGAAGGATCTTTCTCTAGCAACTCCGTCCAAAATAAGTTACTCGTGATCATACTTTCCATTCCCAGGTGAAATCCGACCACGTTTTAATGAGAATGTATCGCAAACGAAACTCGGTCGAGGTGGCGCTCTGATCGGAGTGCGCAAGATGGCGTCTGAGCATGCGCGTGATGACGCTGTGACGTCAAACCAATCACACTTTCTCTAATAATAATTTGCTCCGATTTGAAATGATGCACGCAAAAATCATGATATTTGATTTGAAATAAAAAGGTTATAATAATAAACACTATAAACGAATCGACGCAAGCGCAAAGCCAAGCTCATCTTGGCGCAAATCGACGCAAGCGCAAAACCAAGCTCATCTTGGCGTTGATTGATTTGACGTCACAGCGTCATCACGCGCATGCTCAGACGCCATCTTGCGCACTCCGATCAGAGCGCCACCTCGACCGAGTTTCGTTTGCGATACATTCTCATTTATTCATTCTGTTCCCCAAAGACATAAAACAATTGACCATCATCGATTATGAAAATGCTGGCCCATGGAACAAGCGTTGATTCAATGATATTAGCTGGACATCGTGGACCATCGAGCGGTAAACCTGTCCATAAGACTAACTTTGATAGTTCGTTGACCCTTGCCTCGCGTTCTGCCGCGGTGAACCGCAATACGCCAGCTGGCTAGCCTTGGCCAGGCCAATATTAATTTCATTAATTATGCGCCACTGTATTACGATATTAGGCTGGCCTGGACGTTTGACTATGGAGCATAATTTCCCCTAGAGCCGTGGCAATTATTGCGATAGGCTCCCCTCGAACGCAACGAATATATTCGTGGGTCATAATTGAAACGTTCAAACGGATGAGCTGAGCACATTATCGACTGGTTCTTCTGCAGTTTCTATGGTAGGTATGCAATTATTACACTAATAGCGGTTAAGAAATGCTAATTTAAAGGGTGATATAATTCTGAACTGAATTTATAACAATAATAAGAAATTTTCTGTACATTCGAGGATAACATTGTTCGCATCGTTCGCAAATAATAAAGCGATTTGTAAGGCATACTTTTTTTCATACGACAGAATAACATTTTTTTTTGTGAGAAAAATGTGTCACACTGACACAAGAGGCGGATGATGGTTAATCTGATTTGGCTTTGAAGCGTGCAGAAATAAAGCAATATAGATGGATCTTAGAAAATCGAACATAGACCGCAGCGACAAGTGATCAGGTGTTCTTTGGCGAGCCGCAGTTCGCACTAATAACCATAAGCAGACTATTATTAACGTCGTTAATTATATCTGACTAAATTGGAGCGTCAATTTTCGCGCAATAGCAGTTGTTGCAATGGCGCAAATTGCTATCAGTTATCGCGTCAGAAGAGCAGGCAGAGGGAGAAAGAGACCTACACTATAATCACCGGTAAGGCGTGATGTGCATATGATTTAAAGTGATAAATCTCTGCATTTTAACCGATATGTTAAGGTCAACGTTAACACGAATGTTTATCATTCGTAACTTAATCAGTCGTGACGAAGAATTGAATGGGAGGATGCAGATGAGGCGAGTTTGTAATTTATTCTCAATGCTTTTGACTATCTTCTAGAACGCCAATATTATTTATGCAGACAAAACTGATTTTAAAAATCCATCAAAGCGCCACGTTGAAAGAAAAGTTATTTTATCATTTTCACTGATTTTTGCACGAGGATTTATTTCATTCGCAGTTGGATATTATGTACTGCCACATTTTGGAAATTCAATCACAGAAGAATATTTAATGCCACTTTTTTGGAAGCGTTTTCGAATAAAAGTGTCATTTTATGTATTTGAGTTATTTATTCACATAGAATCACTACCTGTCGTATTGTACTGTAAATAATTCAAGCCCACAATCCGTTTGAGTCAATAATTTTGTGATTCACTGTGGTTTTTAATACCGATCAGAATTTAAAATTTTCATACTTTTCGGAGTATTCAACACAATTCAACAATATGCACTTTATCAACACTTTGAAGACTACACACATACTTATATTACTATATTTATCAAATCATTCAATTATTATATTAAAACAAAAGAAACAAAAGTAAAAATAAATTGCACGCAAAAAGTGCAGATTCTTAAGGTATTAAGTGCTTTCAAATCTTTGAACCAGAGCTTTCCAAAACGCACGAGAACTAAGCTGTAATTAAAATCATGCAGAATTTTGTGAAAAAATTGAAATTCAAACATAATATCGATGCGCGTTACGAAGAGTAGCACGTTTCATTTTTTTCTTACGGACAACTGCATGTAGAAAAAATGAAACGTGCTACTTTTCGTAACGCGCGTCGATATACAGTGTGTACATGATTTTGGCTTAGCAACTATGGGATTCAGCACAAGTTCAATTTTCCAAATAACATTTCAAGCGACCGTGACGTGGGTTTGCTACGCAGGATTACATCGCATTTCACAAGCCTGCAGTGTTGAAGTAACATTAATCCCGTGGATTGCATCAACCATTGCAATTTGACCATGACCATTATCCCATGCGGTTGGTTACACGGACGGCGGGAAAGGCTCAGCCTGCAGCGCACAGTTTAAAATTATGAGCCCAGCACCTCTCCTAAGTCAAGAAACAGTCTTACGGTGTCGGTGGTAAGCTGCCAGAGGGATCTCAGAAAGTCGTTGGCCACATTTCACCGCGAGCTTTAGCATTCTGACTCTCGAGATGGCTGCAAAAAGTTTGGTGAACATTGTTTACTGTTTGATTTAATTCGGAAGCCTCGAACTCTCCACCCACATAGTTTATTCTGATATTAATTAGTCTTAGAAGTTTATTGATAGAAAGGGGAAATTTTCAAAGAGAATGATGTTACTATATTTCACCACGAAATGTATACATTCTGGCTTTCGAAATGGTCACGAAGGGGCTGCCTGGGGCAACTGTTGCTTACTGTTCCTTGATTTAATTTTAAGGGTACGATTTTTCAAAGAATAAATCCCCTTAACTTATTTTAAAAAAAAATCTCAGAAAGTTCAAGAATTTATTTCCCAATTTTCTGAAGAATAACAGAACCAGCCAATCGGAATCAGCAACAAATTGGGTTCTTACAATCAGATATGCAAAATAAGATATTCGTGAAGATTCATTAGACGATTCTCAGGAGTTTTAGAATCTTTTGGAGTTGGAATTTTCTTCAGAAAACTTTGCCAGAAGAGGAACTCGTGGTGGAAGTTTCAATTCCAGAGAATTTCCTATCAGAGAGATTCAGTCCCGGGAAATTTCTAAATTGACAGTTCCAGCGATCGAGAACTTTCTTTATGCAATCTGACAGCTTGTTCTCTTCGACAATTCGCTGCCCCTTCGAAAATTCTCGTTTAATGCGCCCCCGAAAAAGAATTTAACGGAACCTTCATTTGACCAAAAATTTCGCCACCTGACACTCAAGCAACGCACTTTTGTCGCCACTAACAAATTGGTCAAGTGGTACAGCTTCTCAAAATTTTGAAAGACATCAAAAATTTTTTTCTCCGGAAGACTTTTAATATTAATCAAAATTTTCCATAAATCCCATTGCTGTATGCCTCTGTGGAATATGGAACACGAGTTTTATTAGTTTTGTCATTCTTTTCTCAGATTTGAAATTTTCGAAACTTTTAGACATAACTAGTATGCATGAAATTAAAAATCACACTAAGATATCAAATATATTAAAATTCAACGAATGTGCGAAGATATTTAGCCAATGGCGCGTTAGAAAAAACTGCAACTTCTGCAAAGGTGCATAAAAACATGGTGAACATTTCAGATGAATCGAAGCCCCAGTCTCTTAAAAAAAATTTCCAAATTTTGCTACATTTTTAGCCCAAAGAATCGGATTCCCCGCTTAAGATAGTAGGCAAGGTCTCCCAGTTTCCCACGTCACAGTTCAAGTTTCGCAAATTCAACACAAAAATGATTCAACGGCTGAAATTTCTAACAGAACCCTTGATATCATCCGTAAGCGAACAAACATAGCTGCTGCTCGTATATGGAGCCCGCGTGGCATTCATGTACACAGATGGGGCACCAGTTAATCAATCTTGTTAAAGAGGAGTGTGGGGGGGGGGGGGTTGCACGCGGAAGTCGTGGGTAGTCGGTGAAAAAAGAAGGGATATGCTGAAACGAGAAACCGGAAATTGTCTCGTTGGCATTGCAACGATGCAATGGTGCTTGGTAGACCAGGTTTGACTAATCTCTTGAATAACATATGGGAACCGCAGTGCATTATCGTTCTGCGACACTGGCCTGCCGCAGTGTCGTTATGTCACGTCAGATTGGATATTTTCAATCTGCTACGTTGAGTTGTTTCCTTTAATACACGGAGCGTTCCTGAACACTTGAACGTGAACGCTCTCACTGTCGATCGTTTTCAAACGTCCCAACCAAGTATTTATTGGCGTTTTAAAACCATCAAAACAATATATTGTACATAAGATGTACATAAATGTTTGATCGGTGATGAGAATGAAATTGGTTTTTCCACGCTCACGGAAAGTAGGTAGTAAATAGAAATCGTTAAGTCACGCGTACGTAGCAGCGGCCGCAAAAGTTTTAATTCGTCGTACCCCCGGTTGAAAGTTGTGTGAAATCAAATTTCTTCGTGAAGCGCTTCGTTTTCAAGAAAATTGAATTTGTATATTTTTCGAGTACGTGTGCCCTTATACAAGGTGTTACTCTACTGATAAACAATACTATAGCAGGTGATTATACCGGTGAAAATAAGATGAAAATCAAAAGTGACAAAATTGCGGTAATGTCTTCGTTTTCGAGAAAAGTGACTTTGAATTTCAACTAAATATCTATGCGTGCCCAGTGACGGATTTAATAGGGCGGCCGATGAGCAGTTGACGCCTGGGCCTCTGCCCAAAATCCTCCCCAGTGCCCCATTCTTAAAAAAATTATGATTTTATCCAAACTATATATTTTTTCTGTACTACTACACTGGGCCCGTTTTTAGTAAACTACCTATTCATTTGCCCGAAAAAATAGTCCCCTCAGAACGTTTGCACCTGGACCTTTTTTCTTAAATCCGCCACTGCACGTGCCCCTCAGATCATTTTCTGCATGCTATCACAAGTCTGTTAAATTGTTTATTGAAGATGTTGTCCGAACAGGACATAGGTACATATGTAGAGGGGAGTGGTAGAGAGTTTCAATTTTGCTTCGCCGTTGGCAGTGGCGTATTCAAACATAAAGCGGACGCTCCACTAACAGAGGCAAAAATTGTTTTTCAGACAACTTAAATCTACTGGGATAGGTTCCATCTCTGCTCGAATCTTTCCCAAGTTTTGAGTTTGTTCAATAAACACGCCATTTCCCCCGGCTATGGTCGGTGTTGCTCAGTTTGAGCACGTTCGGGCAAAGACAGACTATCCACCTATGCAGGACTTATACGCAAAATACGTATATGAAAGATACGGGGAACAGCACGTTGTATTGAATTTTAAAGTAAAGTATAGTAAACGAACATATTTGTACAGAATTTAAAATCAAGTTTTATATCTCAAAAATGTCGAGATATAAAATTCCTATTTCTTTTTATTAGTGGGTTATCTATTTCGGGATGCACACCGTTTGATCAAATTATTCATTTCAAAATAGAAGCCTAAGGTGAGACATTCATTCCTCGTTTTCTGATAAAATAAACTACTAGCACATAAAAAATCAAGAACCTAATAAATGAACGTCACCTTGAATTTTGTAATATGTAGTTTATAATCAAATCCTTCTAGGTTCTCGAAAAAAACTCAAGTCGTTTAAACCAATTTTAAAAAAGTTATTCTGTTTTCAACGGTGTGCCAATAATTTGTTGACTCGCTATGTTCAAAGCCGCATTTATTTTTAACTTCGATTCGCAAAAAAGAAACTGTTTAAGCTTGAGGTAAAATTTCACTTATACTCGGTTGCCCACCCACCATAGATTTGTTCGTGGATCATAAAATTCAAAATTCTACACAAAACAGAAATTACTAATTTTCTAGATTTTAATGCCCTAACAGCCGCATGAAGTTAGGACATTTTTTGCTGTGAATTTTTGATGTAACAAGAAGAAAATCAGGCGAAGTGCACAATACAAGAATGCGAATCAACTGTGGCGATGATCGTCAGAAAGCCGATTATCCCAACGCCTGTAGGACTGCTGGTTAAGTTATTTCCGGTAGTCGGTCGGAAATGGCATTATGTATGTATGTACCTACAAGTTACCCAGAAACTACCGGTTAGGGTGTTCGAACTGCACGTCTACGTGGCGAAGTGAAATTATGTCGCGCTCGCCATATCTCGTCACCAGGAACCCGTTCGTTTTCATTCATTTCCGTTTATGTTTGGCCATATTCCCTCGAATGTTATTCGTTTCATCAATTCTTCTGTATGTATGATATACATCATAAAAATGTTCTCTGAAATATAAAATTTTTTTGCAATATCTGAACATATCCCCAGGACTAAAAAAATTGCGTCGCACTCTTCATTTCAGAAAATTTAATGAAATAATTTTCCCGGAGAGGAATGAAATTGGTGAACTGAATTGCAAATCGCTGGTCGCTCCTGATGCGGAAGAAGGAATAGTGTACTATTTAGTTCACTAGAGAAATATAGGATGATCTAGTAAAGACGTTCACTAGTTTAGGTGCATACACAGGTTACGAAAGTATATAAAATAAAATAAATATATAAAACAAAATTTCAAATTAATCGATTTTATTTAACTTGGTCAAAAATATTACGGTGGTGTTTTGCACTTTTAACAAAATTGTGGGGCAGGATATTTCGGAACAAATTCGTTTCGACCACAGACGAGGTATAAAATAGACCTATCAACCAATGTATTTTTCTGTCGCTGCTTTGGGGGGTCCTAGGACCCCCTTACCATTTTAGTGTCGCATGCAACGTTACCGGTCAAGTCTCGAAACAGATTGTAACGCTACGCGTGGTAGAAATTAGAATTCAGCACGGCTAAAACTAGGTTATGTTTTGAAAGTCGAAGCCCGCGATTTACAAATGTTTCTGTTAGAGTAATAATTTAAAACTCGTCTTATGAACATATTCCGTTCAACGGAAGAGAAAGAAGGATGAAAATAAAACGATATCAAATTCGCCTTTTAACCTTGCTGTCCTAGTATTCCGGTTTATTTAACGCAAAACAAATTTCATTCGCTTGTAATAACGTAATTTCCCCCAGAATCACCCAGTGGATATTGCGGAACAAAAAAGAAGTTTCATTTTGTTGGACTGTGTTATTTAAGTAATTAGAAATTCGAAATCCCCGTAATTAGACACCTCTGGATGGCAGTATTATAGTTTAATAACAAATAATGGCGAGAGAGGGAGAGAGAGAGAGAGAGAGAGAGAGAGAGAGAGAGAGAGAGAGAGAGAGAGAGAGAGAGAGGGAGAGAGAGAAAGAGAGAGAGAGAGAGAGAGGGAGAGAGAGAGCGAGAGAGAGAGAGAGGGGGAGAGGGAGAGGGAGAGAGAGGGAGAGGGAGAGGGAGAGAGAGAGACAGAGACAGAGACAGAGAGAGAGAGAGACAGAGAGAGAGAGAGTGGCAGGTGATTCTCCAGTATTAAAATTCAAAGTTTCTGATCGATTAATTAACCAATTACAAATAGCGAATTCCAAAATACGTAGGTACATCTAGATGGTAACTTGATTGTTTACCTTGAATTTTCATTAATAACCAATATATGGTCGGACCAAAACTTATGTTTAAAGTTTTTGACCAATTATTTAATTAAAATTTTGAAATTACAAATACGTTAAATACTTCTGGATGGCAATCAAGTTGCCATGAATTTTCACTAATAACAAGCTCATAAATATCTTCAAAAAAGTAAAAAAATTAGGCCAAGTACGAGAAAAAGTCAAATATGTCACAAAAGAATAGAAGATAATAATAATTTCAATATAAAAAACAGATATGAAATCAAAATGCCACAAATACATATACACAGACATTTTAATAATATGAAGATAAAATGTAACAGAAATACAAGGATTACAAGGTACTCGTGTCTACTATCGCAAAGAAAGAATGAAAAAGTATCAAACACTCACCGACCGTTGCAAACAGCCTCGCTGCTATCCACGCGGCAAGCATCCCCCTCGCTACTGTTATTCGATCAACAGGCCAATGTGCCGCAGCTGCAACGTCAGTGCCGAAATATGATTCGCCGGTCAGTGAATACGGTCCTCCATCCTGTGAACCTAGACCCTCTCTAGGGCCTATGCTGCGGGCCCTTTCTAAGGTTCATGCTTTAGGCCTTCTCTAGGGCCCACGCACTAGGCCCTTTCTAGGGCCTAGAATCTGAAAATTGAAGCTAAGCGAAAATTGGACTCTACTTCCGCGATAAAAAGCGAGTAGAGCACCGGTGCTCTGGACGAACTTTGTATGCGCAAAAAATTGGCTCTAGTGTCGCGAAGAAAATTCAACTGGAGCTCCGGTGCTCTGAACGAGTCTTAGATACGCAAAAATTTCATTCCAGATTCGCGGTAAAATTATTCTAAGAGCCGCGGTGCTCTGCAAAATATGTAGATGGACGCGAAAAAAGCGGAGACTCTACGATCGCGTTACGCACGATCAAAACGGATCTTGCTAGACTGCAAAATTGCTACGGCGACTGAGGTTCCACTTCAGGAACCTTTTCAAATTTTTCGCGGTGACTCTACCCGACTCGAATTATTAATCGGAATTGTTAAAATCGCGAGCAAATGTTGTATCAATTTAATTTTCTGATTTTAAGACAGACACATGCATGTCACTATCTACGAGTACCTTGTATGGTCAGCTCATTGGATTCTGCTCCCTTTCCAACACATATGCGCGACTGCGGATAGTGGCCCGTTTCCATATAATTGGTATTCGTTTTAGGAACATTTCTGCAATATTTCGTGAATATGGTTTAGAAAAGAGCCACGTCACGAGGCTACTTCGCGAAATATTGCACAAGTGTTCCCGCATGTCGCGCATTTGTGTTGGAACGGTCAGAATCGAAAGAGCTGGCTACCCAACGTTTTCTACAAAAAACATTTTGTTCTATTGCGTGCACCCACGTCCAAGAAATTATAAAGTGACTTACCGTTCGCTGTCATCAAGAGTACTGCATCTCTTCACACTTGTTACCCCTCGGACCAACAACCCTGAAACCAGCACCCACCGCTTTAGTCATCCGTCCAGCAACAATTAAGATTAATAAAGATAATACTAATTAAGATTAATAAATGAATTACTTCCTTGGCAGAATAGTGAGTTAAATTTAGAATTTAAAATGTGTATATAAATTATTGGTAGTAATTTATTCATTAATTACATATTTTTTTTTTAATACATTTGATATAATTGTTTTATTGTTGCCGATAATAATTGGTATAGCTTTTTCAACTTTATTTGGACGTCAAATTTTGGGGTATATTCAAGATTGAAAGGGGCCAAATAATGTTGGAGCGGCAGGGTTATTACAACCTTTTAGTGATGTTATTAAATTATTAAATAAAGAATCTTTTTTTATCGAAAAGATAAATTTAAATTTATATTTGTATTTTGAAGAACATATCTTAATTGTTAAAATTAAACGGTAGGTACAATAAATTTAAAATTGTAACTACTGTTTACTAATGTCTTAGGGGGTAGAAATAAATTTGGTAAATGAAGATGTTAGTACCCAGGCAGCACACAGACATCTTAAAGACATCTTAAAGACGTCTGGAGTCAGACGTTCCAGACGTCTTTCAGACGTCCGTGAACGTCGTTTTCACGTCTTATACAAGTCTTCGACACGGCTTATGTCACGAATCAAGACGTCTTAAAGATGATTTTAAGACGTCTTGCAGACATCTTTAAGATGTCTTTTCTCAGACGTCTTACAGACATCTTTAAGATGTCTTTTCTCAGACGTCTTACAGACATCTTTAAGATGTCTTTTCTCAGACGTCTTAAAGACGTCTTTATAAGGTCCAGGTTCGGGAAAAAAAATGTCGGTGACGAGAGTAATCGGAACCTAAGACTTTCCGTTTATGAAGCAATCGTTATTCGCACCTACCCAACATACTTCCTTATAAACACTTCCAAATTTTAGCTACATATGTATTGTACTAATTGTTTATAAAAAAACTTTATTTTATATAATAATCGAATATTATTATTAAATGTCTTTATTGGACCATGACAATTACGATATAACAATAATTGTGAATAGGCGAGGTTCAGCATAAGTGCTGCTCTACAACCTAACCTAATCATCATTCGACCTCTAGACTCACTTCACACACTGTCATATAATTGTATTAAAGAAAAATTGACGAAACAAATGTACGATAATTGCGTTACTATATGTTTAATATTCCATACAAATGGTGCAAAAATTTGCAAATCCTTGCGCCGGTCCTGCCTTAAGATTGCTTTTTACGGACGCCATTCGGATGGCTTTTTACCGACGTCTTTAAGATGTCTTTTGACAGACATCTTTAAGATGTCTCTTCACAAACATCTTTAAGACGTCTTATGAGCATGTTAAAGACGTCTTGTGGATGTCTTAAAGACATCTTAAAGACGTCTTTCACACGTCCGTACGACGTCTCAAAGATGTCTTTGTCACGAATCAGGACATTCAGACGTTCAGACGTAAAACAGACTTAAAATGGACGTCTATAAGATGTCGTGTGCTGTCTGGGTAGTAGTGACCAAAAAATATTTCGGTTGACAATAATGATTATTCGTAACCAAAATCAATATCCGGCATCGATAATGGTTATTCATAACCAAAATCATTTAAACAAAAATATTCATTCTTATGTCATAACTTTTAAAATTTGGGTTATAACAATTAGGGTCCCTGGTTAAAACTAAGCAGCACTCGTGCAAGTTCTTCCGCGATGTATAAAATTTTAGGTTTAGTAGCTTAAAATTATTTTAATGGAAGGGAGAAAGAAATTTGCGTTTATATCTGTGGTTGCAAGGAAAAACGACCCATGTCACAATTTCAAAAAATTTGAGTGTATGCATTAATTCAACTGTAGAATATTGGATGTATGTTTTCATCAGAAAAATGCATGAAAACGAATTTTATATGTTGAAAAAATAATGCAATTTAACCGAAGTGCAATATTTAATTAATACGCATTTGGCAAAACAACGCATTTCACAAAATTTGGGGAATACAACGTTTCCTTTGTGATCGCTTTTTATTTTCTATTTTTATTTATCTGCATATACTAGGTATAACGTATTTTGTGTAAAATAAAATGAGCAAAATTATATTTCATATTTTTATTTTACTAGAAACAGCACACTATGAAATACCAGTGATACATGAATGAAAAACTTGTATTTTACAAAAAACAACGCAAAGCACCGAAGAAAACGAAAGAAGACAAAAAAGGAAAGTAAAAGAAGGAAAAGTAATCGGTAAAACTACTTAACTGCGACACGTTCAAGCAGAACAACACAAGTACAGTGGACTTGTGTCGTTCTGCCTAAAGTGTAAATTATTACTATTTTGTTTATTATTATTTACGTTAATTATACGAATAGTGAATATTATGCAATGTGAAGGAAATATACGTTTATATCGTAAGAAGAAAACAAGGAAACATTGCTAATAAGAAGAATTGATGTTTAGAACTTTCAACGACAATAGCTCGAAAGTGAAAATATGTGACATGGGTCGTTTTTCCTTACAACCACAGATATAACAGCCACTGTGGCAGCTGTCATTTATTATTATATGGTAAATGTGGCATTTTTTATTTCTCGCAATATTGCCACTAGTGTCTCTCTCTTTATATTTAGCAGATGCAACTAGGGTTGCCACCTGTACTTTAAAATAAAGTATCTTACGTTATTATACGTAAATGTACTCTATACTTTTGAATAACAATAAAGTACGCGAAAATACTTCATTTCACAATTAATGATATTACGTGAAACGTAACGCAATATTATTATCTTTTATCTGTGCCCGCCACTTCAGCATTTACTGAGAGAGTTTTCCGTGTCATGAATGTGAATCTAATAAAAAACGAATTATTTATATATTTCAATATGAATATTGAGTGCAATGACGCCATTGAGATATTTCAAAATAATAAAAATTTATTCTGTAATGCTAGAAACAATAGAAAATATGTTTGGAAAAAATAAGAAACTAATAAGAATAAAATGTACTTTTAATTTGTTGAGCGTACTTTTTTGTATGCCCCACGAAAGCAAATGTACGTTATTTTTCTGTAAAAAAGGTGGCAACACTAGATGCAACGGTCAAGCAAAAGTAGCGAGTGTAGTGAGCAGTAGTACCAACAATGATTGTCATTGTTAGTTATTATACCAAATTAATGGCTTCTATAAGCGAATCTATTAAGAGAATCTAATGACTCGAATGTAATTACTGTTACTAAAAGAGAAGATCTGAAAGATCTTACACGAAAGAGTTCAACTTCAGAAATGTAACTCGCATTCGATACATTAAGCATCCCGAATGATTGTGAAATTAAAGAAAAGTAGTTTAGAATGTTTGAAACGAAATAAATTAAAACTTCTATCGCGAATTTAAAATTTATTTATTAGCACAAGCATTAACGTTACTAGTCGCGAGTACTAAGTATGTATTCGTGGTCACTATGCTCGCTACAACAATCATTTTGTTCGAGAGCATGCAGAAAGGTCGAAAAAATTATAAAGTATCACTCACCGTTCGATGAAAACAGTCTCACTGCTATCCATGCAGGCAAGCATCTTCCTTGAGCAGTAGCTATTCGATTTGCAGGCCTATGTCCCCGCAGCTGCAGCGTCAGTACCGAATACCTAGAACGTGTCAAATACATATGTCGCATTAATTTCGCGATGAAGAAGCAATAGGAGCACCGGTGCTCGGAAATAGATCTAGATACGTTAAAAACACTTACTCTACTTTCGGATTAACATTACTAACACGCAGGTCGATCACTGTCCACTATGAAATACTTTATCGCGAAATAAGCACTGACTCTACAATCGCATTCACGCTTTTAAATATCTCCCAACAGTGGGGAGATGTGTTCGGACTCGAGTAAAGTCTTTCGAAAATACAGTATTTCCTCGCTGTGGGCTCGCTGGTCGGGACCGCCGTTGAACCCATATCATGAACAGAGCCCTAATTCCGAGTGTTCGTTTCCCGCTTCTTTCTGGCCGTTGGGGGCAGCGAGGTGGAACGCTTTGCGTGCGCGACGGGCACGAGCGCTCATTGTCAGATGGAATCGTGACTGCTCGACGCATGCGCGCGACGGTCACATAGCCAGGCACGGCACGCGTCTTTTTTGCGTCCTAGGCGAACTTGTCCAATTTATCCCTTTATTATAATACATTTATTTGAGATTATTGGTGACCTTACTCTGAATTTTTATTCGTAGTTTAAAACAGTTGCAGTACAATTAGTAATATTTTATTTTAAAGTTCATTTTCAACAATACCAGCAATGAAAATACCATAGTGCACCTCTTGTCGACTTTCCGCCCTAGGAAGTCGCCAATAGGGACCAGCCAAGTTTACAGGCAGCGATCAGTATGTACATAGCAAAAGAAAATACATATATAACGCGTCTTAAGCATCCCGTATGTTTGTGAAATTAAAGAATGCTCGATTTGCAGTTGCATCCATACACCCCACGACACTCATGCATCACGCAACTTTTTGCGAGGCTTATAAGAATTAGATTTTATTGTAAATTTCAATGTCGGCGGTGAATTAATACTCGGGGCAAATAGTATCCAATTATTATTATTATTATTCACTAGAATGATTAAACAGTGCATTAGAAACTTGCGGGACTGTCAGTAACAGCGTGAATTTTTAATACTTTTAGGCGTACGATAAGTGAAAGGGTTCTACTACACGCAAAGTACTAATAACCAATGTCATCTTGCAATTTATAGCTTGCACGGGCTTTGAAGAAATATCATTTTTGAGCGCCATAATCTCTTGATCCCCGAAATGGATTTTCGGAAAGAAATCCGCGTGAGTCGTTGACAAGCCGAGCCAAAGTGTAGCATAGCGAAAACCCACCCTCTATGTTAAATTCTGCCTCTAAACAAGTCACACGTATACAGCTACGCACACACCTTTCAGCATCTCAACACATTTCAGAGTAGTTGCTGAGTTGGACGCTGTTCATGAGCAGATGCCACTACGTTCAGTTCTCAAATTATGGGTCGGTAACACAGTTTGGGTGGCGACACAGACATCCATAAGGTGATAGGTCTATCCTATACCTCGTCTGTGTTTCAACGCTTGATTCTGTGGGTATTCAATTGATTCATATCCTGCTATGAAATATACTGGCTCACGATTTTATTTAATATGAACAAACGCCATCGTAATTGTAGTAAGTACAAGAACATAATTATTTTTTAGTGTTTAGTGCATTATTGTTCAGGATAAATAAAATCGTTTAACTTAAATGTTTCTTTATATATTATTTTATTATTCGCTTTTTAGTGTTTTTAATTCAATTGAACTATTGTCGTCCGGGGCGATGTTAAATATTATTTCATTTATTCATTTAATAACGACACTTGATTTGTACAACATATTTGAACGACTGGAAAAATTGTACTATTTGTACGTGACGGATGATGTCTCGATAAATTTTGCATTTACGTAAATCCCGGTCATATCTCAGTACTACTACATGGGCTAGGCGTCGATGGTTTGCAGCGACACGTATCACTGTGGCAATAGTTTCTTCGTAGATAAACGTCCATATGTATCTACCGTGATCGCCTTTACTTCCTTTTAGTCCGTGCGTTAAACAACGCGTGTGCAATTATAGTTGCGACCAGGATAGCGCGACTGTAGGTAGGTAACACAAGGCATTATCTTAAATTGCCGTGGATGTTAATTATCCGATAACGCAGCTGGTCAGAAAACGACATTAAAATTTAGTGGACGTTAATAGCGTTGGATCCTCAGGTGAACACGTGCACGGTGCTGCACTCGACATGTAATTTTATTAATGACGCGTGTACTCCCCTATCTTCCTCCCATCTTTCATCTGATTTTATAATAGCGTTGCCTCGCGACGTCGCGACATTAATAAGACAACGATCACCGACATTGTTCACATTTAATACATAAGTACAGCTTTTGTAATGATACTACGTAGAATAAGCGCACTATCCAAGTGATATTTATACTTTGTGTAATATTCACGCTTCGCACACTTTGTATGGATATTACAGCATAAGGCATTTCGAAATTTGAATTAAAACGCACGGGGACAGGGTATATGAGAGAACAAAAAGGGAATCGTATATATAGTTAGTTTTGTATTGTTATCGTGGTTATTTTATATTATTAGTATGAGCAGAATCGTCATTTTAGGTAGTTTTATAAATTAGCCGCTATAATGTTCAAAATATTTGGGAAAATACGTTAATTTTTTTCTATTTTATAAAGTACATACTAGTAAGAACCAAAGGGAGGTGGAGACTTTTCTTCGATTCCGATGGATAATTCTATATTTATAGTTTTACAGTGTTACATAAATCTGTACACAGTGCTGGATTAACCAATAAGCACAATAAGTGCCCAATAATTTTTCTGAATTTTACAATCTAACTTTTGTTAGAACCACTTTCTATTCATAAAGGGGCCTGAAAATCTTTTAAATGCTTAGGGCCTCTCCTAAACTTTTTCCCTTAAATTATAGATCGTTAAGAAGCGTTACTCTTTTTGTAAAATAATACTTAATTGGTTTTCAAGAAAAGTTGAATTAATAAGGCAATGTATTTTATCAGTTTGTACATGGGTGCATATCAGTTCTTTATTTAATAAATAATGTTAATTTGAAGTTTGGTAATTCAAAATTGCCACTATAGAAGCCGAAATAGTTCGGCAAGTGTGTAGTCGGCTTATTGTTCGGTGCTCAACAAATGACGAATATCTGTTGCCAAACGCAACGACAAAAACGACATGGCAAATTAACGTTTAGTCCCGATAACAGTCGTACAGCTTTCGGCCTCAAAATCCCCGTTTCGCATTAAAACCCTTCAAAATTCATTTTGGCTGTTGAAAATTATTTCAACCCCAGAGCTGATAAACTAACTGCTGCAAACTAACGAACCGTCTGCACTCGAGGACTCAAAGAATCTTCCAAGTGAGTGAAAATTTCTTACCTTCCCATTGCATTCTGTGTATCGTATTCTGTTAAACAGAATATCTACCGAAAGTGGTAAAGAGTAGATTTGCAATGAAAATTTTTGAGGCTATAAATGCCATTACAAAACCGGGGGTTAATTTCTGTAAAACACCGAGACCCACTGTTCACACTTCCGACTAAATGAATGAAACAGAACTTACGGCATTGAAAGAGTTAATTATTTCCTCAAATACCTACCTTTCCACGTTACGCTCTCTGTAATCCACCTCGGAGAGGCGGATGGAGAGAACGCGAAGGGATCGTACTGAAGATAGGCGTCTCGTTTTTTTCTCCTTTTACAAAAGAGGACTCGTCTCGTGCGAAGAAGGCGTCGGGAACGCTCCGTGGATAGAAATTCGCGGCGATTGGAGCGTATCGCGTACTCGAAATGGCAGAACAGGAAGGGACGAGCCGTGGAACGACTGAAAAGCCCACGGCTGCTCGTTCGACCGTTTCAGTCGAGGCACGCAGCAAAGCTGTGCCCGATCGTTTCGCTTGCGATCCGCACTGTGTGTCTTCTAGCGCGCCAGAAGATCCAACATTGATCGTGCGTAGTGATCGAGCCTTCTACTACACGTAACAGCGCCACGTCACGAACAATCGGAAATATTATCGCCACTTTCCAGCTATATCGGTTTGAGATTCAACTTCAACTACGGGGTGAATGCAATATCGGAGGGGATGCTCCTTACGAACTGCACTATTGGAAATATTTATTGCTTCACATTCTTCATGGCTAAGTGGCTGCTATCCATTTTCTTTTGGCCAGGATGTGCAGCACTGGATGCTTCATCAATAATCGCGAAATAATATTTTCTCAGTAGATGCTAGTTATGTATACCGAATATTCAAGTGATGCAATAAATGTTTCTACTAGCATGGTAATGGAAATGTAAAATCAACCATCCACAGCAGTTGCGTGCATGGGCTAGCAACTGGAATCAGAGCACGCACCCCCTATCGTTAACAGGTCGTTATAAAGAGAATTTTAAAGTAATCATCCTAGATGACGACATATTTCATAAAGAAGGTCGCGGAGAATCTTGAGGGATTTTTAGCAATTCGACCATAAAGCAAAGTTTGATTATAATTCTTATGTTGCAAAACTGACACTGTAGTCTACAAGAAAATTTATGCAAGCAGGCCAATCCATCTCAATTAAAGTAAAAGAAGAAAGAAATTTCGTGTACGGTCCATTAGGAGAGAAAAATTAATTTTTTAAAATGTAAAAATTCAGTTTTAACCTGTTTTAGCGAAAATAGCAAAAAATTTGATAGCAAACCTTGACGGCCTGCGTATTATAAAGAAATTCGGAACTAACAAAACGATGGCTTAAACTCCCTTTAATTTTATCTGCACCACGTGATAGTTTAATTTCGTCAAAGTCCTTAACACCAAATGCAAAAAGTGACCGATTTACGGTGGAATGATTTGACTATTACATATTTCGTTCATTGGAACCTTCGGTCGGTTACGCTCGCGGGGCAGCGAAGTTTCTTTGTAAACTGGTATCGATACCTATATAAGATTGAAAATGATTCTTCAACTTGATGGAAGTTCTATCTGATATTAACTTTGAAGAACTGGTAACAGTTGGTATTACTGGGTAATGGTCTAGGTTTCTATTGATTGAATTTTTACTACTTAAAAATCCTGGATCTTCTACTACTTTTGGAGCTTTCAGCGTTTTTTTATTGCTACCTTCACTGTCAAAAGTGTACAAGGACAGGGTAATATTTATTCATTCATCGTGTATAACTGGATTCCTTTTTTTTTTTGACGGTTATAATATTATATATGTAGGTACTGATGAATATATGTCCTATTTATTATTAAAAAAAATCAATGATTCTTGAATGTGAAAAAGAACACGATTAAAAAAAGAATATTCATTTCTGATGAATGAATATTCTTTTCTTAATCGTATCTACAAATACGGAATATGAAAGAAATGGTTTCCCAAGTGGTAGCAAAAGGGCCCGAATACAATTCGTCCCCACATTGGCAATACGAGGGCTGAGGATACGATAAGTAAATAACACGGTACCAGTGGCAATGCCGCGTTTATTCTATAAAATTGTAAAGTACGCTGTCGAAAGTATTATATTTCCAGTATGAAACAGAAGTGAATCCTACGAGGATGGGAAGTGTTCTCCGAGTATACGTACTGTGGTGAACGGAATATCCGAAACGGCGCCCGATACCCGAAGTAATTCAATAAATACGGGTTCTACCAAGAACTTCGCTGCACCAATGAGATCTAAATAATTCCGGATGTTCCCAAAATTTTCGGGCGAAATTGTCCAAGTTCCCGTGCACGACGTAAAATAAACTGACTCAGAATCTTGGAATTTTCCGGCGACACTAAATAGTCGAATTCGATGATAACAGCAGTAATATATGAATTTCTTTGTTTATTTTTAGAAGGGGCTAGATTGCATGGGCGTCCGGAGGTGGTTGCAAAAGGGGCAGTTGCCCGCACCTCTTGCTTTCGAGAAAAAATCCCTTATTTTTCAAAACTGATCTTTATTAGATTTATACTAAAGAAGGGAATATTTTTAAATTTCGGTTTTAAATTTTTAATGAAATTGGCACTACCAAATGGGTTAAAAAAAAGCAAGAGGGGATTATTTTTCTTTACCATCATCCCCAAGTTGCCACTCCCTCTGGAAACAAGTCCCCGAGCGCCCTTACTAGAACCCTTTAGTATACTGGGTGGGTTAAGATTCGTGGTACAACTGAGAAAAAGGTAATCCCACGTTAAAAAAGGAAATTAAGTTATAGAATAAATCTCTTTCGTACGAGGTCTGGTCTTTAAAAAAAATTGAGTTTGTATATTAATTGCAATTTATTAGAAATTAGCAGAATGTGGCAGTAAATATGGTAAAATTGTAGACGAATGTTGGCGCAAAAATAAGTCGGTACTGGAGATTGCGGTAAGTCCGGGTGAGTCGGTACGGCAGGAGAGTTGGTGCAGTTGGTACATTTCAGATTCTATACGTAAGAGCGCGTTAAGGTGCAGAACAATTGCTTTGCTAGGAGCCAGTTGAATGGATAGCGTCGTTTCGCTTCATTCTGTGTTTCCCTGGATTTATAGGCGATAAGAGGTAAGTGGACGCTACATTTAACCTCGAACCTAACCTCTTTTATAGAACAGTGGTGTACAAAATCGTATTTAAAATATACTTGAAAATTAATATTCATTTAATGTTTTGGATAATAAGATAGTAGAAGTATTGAGGGACAATGCAGCGAAAGCATTTGGCCATATTAACCCTTTCTTTCGAAGCTAACGAGAGGACCATCTCTCCCTGCAGAAAGGAGAGATGGTGTAGTTACGATTGGGATAGATGGTTCACTTTCATATCGTGGGCGAGTGATGACTCACTTCCTAAACGTTTATTCTATCTGTTAAATTTACAATATTTCACGAGGGAATATGAATTAAATATAAATTGAATTCATAATGAACATGCTAAATGCAATAAATTAATAATTTTATAGGTCTAATCTATTCTATCAATTTCTTGTTTCGCAAGATGCCAACTGAATATGTACGAAAACCTGGATCTGTCAGAGGTCAATGGACGGTAGAAAATTTAACAGAAGCCATCGACAAAATTGAGAACGGAGATCTTGGAGTCAGGGGAGCTTCTCGATATTATGGGATACCTCCCACAACTATCCAGCGAAGGAGGCGGACAAATAATTTTAATAAAGTATCTCTTGGCCCCCAAGGACTTCTGGGTCGCGACAATGAAAAAAGATTAGTCGGACACATTCTGCGTCTTCAAGAAGCTGGCTTTGCTCCCGACAGGACAACAATCAGACGTACAGCATTTGAGTTCGCTGAATCATTAGGGCTCCAGCATAAATTCAATACACAAACTAGATTAGCAGGCTACGATTGGCTTGCTTCTTTTTTTAAACGGAATAAAGAATTAACCATCGGACAGGCTGAAGGTCCGTCACTAGGTCGACCTAAGAGCATAGAGAATAAGGAAGAAGTAGGTAATTTTTTTAAATTGCTTACGAATATATACAATGAGCATGATTTGTACACGAAACCAGGAAACATATTCACTGTTGGTGAAACTAGTTGTCAATTGAATGATAACACTGGAGAAGTGCTAGCTACTAAAGGGTCAAACATTGTACATTGTTCGACTTCGGACGAAAGCGTCTCAGTCATTGCTTGTTGTAATGCCAAGGGCGTTTTCCTTCCCCCATCGCTGGTAATAAAAGGAGTAAGACAAGTTTCCGGAATGGAGATTGGGCTTCCTCCAGGATCAAAAGTGTACAAGAACCCAAAGTCGTCTGACGTCTCTTCAGAAATATTTTACCAGTGGATGGTGGAGCATTTCACACCTCAGAAACCGCTTGGTAAAGTACTTCTTCTAATGGATGGACACTCTTCCCATCAAAGTTCTTTAGAAATGTTCGACTTTGCTGCTGCTCACGACATAATTTTGTTGTGCTTACCTAGTCATACGACGCAAGCTCACCAGCCACTTGACAGATACATTTTTAAGCCTTTCATGACTTCTTACAAAGAAGAAACGCAAGGGTGGGTGAATTACCATAAGAAACAAATTAAAAGAGTACACGCTGGAGCTTTAATCGGAAATGCATGGGCAAAGAGCGCTACATTTCACAATGCTATCAATGGCTTCGAAGCGACAGGAATATTCCCTCTGAATGGAACTATTCGTTCAGAGTTCAACGTATCAAGTACCTCTTCGTCTATTAGTGACGCCACAGGTACTGGCAGAACAATATCAGAAGCAATAAATGAATCAGCAAGCCAACTATTTGTACAACGAGGAGCTAGCGTTGAGACTCCTTCGTGCAGCAAAAATTTTGAAACTACTGAAATCACGTCTCATAATGCGAGCTCCTCCAAATATCTGCGCAAGACCAGTCCAGCACCACAATTAGAACAGGGAGGGAAAAATCAACAAAGACAATCCGCTAGGATTCATGATGAAGAATTTGTACAAGAGAAGAAACATAACCTTAAGAGAAGATCGATGAAGACTGAGAATAGAATTGAAGCTACTAGAAAATCAATGAAGAAGAAGAAAATAGAAGGAGGATGTGAAAGTGAAGAAGATGATCTTCCAGTGAATCTTCTTGAATTAATCTTATTAGAAGAAGAAGATCGTTGCCTTGAATGTTTATTAAATTATTCGAAAACAGATCTAAATGTCGACTGGCTAAAATGCATTGACTGCGGTAAATGGATGCATAACACGTGTACAATGTATGGCGATAGATGTAACATTTGTGGCCGGCGGGAAAAGCTAATTAGGCTAAATAGAATAAACAAATGAGTAGATGTGTTCGACTGTGTATTTTTCCAAAATATTAAAATAAAGTTATTGTTTATTTATTTTATTTGTTCATTTTTGTATTGACACGTTTTGCTAATCCCCTTTTAATCCAGTGGGTAGTTCACTTTTTGTTTGATATGTTCTATACTTGTTTAGCATAAACAAATTAAGTATCACTAAATGTGTATTGTAGGGGTCGTCCTTAAATTACGTAAGGCTTTCTAAGGGGGTGGGACGCGAATTTCTTACGTTTTCTTAAAAGTGGGAAAGAAAGAGTCAGGTGGTGTCTTACCTATTATTTTTTTTAACCCAATTTTCAATATCAGTAGCTTAAAAAACGAGGTTTCACCGCATACACGTTAAATCATTTTGTTGTAAGTTGTGAAAAAAATATTAGGTAAGCAAGGGGGGGCGGAATTGGAATGTAAATTCTTATGAATTCATATACTAAGGAAGGGAGGGCGTAAAAAATCGCTAAAATTACCCTTACGCAATTAAAGGCCGTCCTCGTAGTATTCACTCATAAAGTATTTTGCTTTCTTATTTATTTTTTCATGAAAAATTATGTGGACCATCTCTCCCAACGACGAGAACCACCTCTCTCGGTACCTTGGGTTTATTCTGATAAAATAAATAATATCAGTATTAGATATAATACCTATTTTATGTTAGGTGTACTGACTATCCTGGACTTATACCCTATACTTTTTTTTAGTATGGTGTACAGATAGAACCGAATTTTGAAATAGATTTTCGCAAGAATGACCCCATGTGCGAAAGAGAACTATTATATAAGCTTGACTTATTCAAATCATAAGTCCTTTATCAGTTTATGTGTAAAGTACTATAGCTGTTGTATAAAAATTCATTTTGTAATTCCCCTCGTGTATCACTTCTTGGGCTTCGAGGTCCAGAAAAAAGAAAGACAGTATGCTGCAAACTGTGCAAGAACTTACGACTCACTCTTTATATGTTTATTACGTTAGTCAATTGAGAGTTATCGACCACCTAGTTGCGAACAACGCTGCAAATACGCTGACGAGCCACCAAGACCGAAGAAAGACGGCAGAGAGAAGCGTTCCAAGTCGGCAGGACACAAAAAATACTGTTAAAAAGGGGGACTCGTTAATCTTTCTTAAAAGAACCGCTTCTGGGTCACGAAGATAATCTTGCGTCGAGGTGAAACAAAGGCTTCCTTTTTCTTCTTGCTTCTGGAAAGTAGGTGTTAACGCTGCCACAGCGAGGATGCTTAAAAACTGTCGTTTTGGTGGCTGTGATAGAATTTTTATAGAATAATTCACTGAAAAAAGTTTATCGATCCGGTTATTGTATCTGTCCTTACCAATGAGAGAAAATACTGGACATAGTTGGATTGTTTGAAAAGAATGAAATGTGAAACTAAATTTTTCCATGGGTATTATTTCTCAGAATAAAAGGGATTATTAACATTTCATCAATCGAAATCCTTTATTGTATATACCAACTGACAAATTCTTCATCATCTGCTTTCTTCATTTCAATTTATATAATAAAATAGTGACATGCTCGACTAATTTTATTATAAAAAAAAATACAGGTATATATACTACATATTAATGTAATAAATATGGTATCGATACTGTAGATTAGAATCTTATGTTGCATAATAAAATCAAATACAGTATTGTCAATTTTTGTGATTGTCTTAAAAACCCTCTACTCTCATGTAAAAAGAACCACGTGGTTTCAAAAGAAGAGACATAACAAATCGTAACTACTTTAAAGGAAACAACCCATGGAAAAAATTATTCTAACATGCCATTATTTTAACGATCTTTGTCAGTAATCTTTATGTTGATTATTCTTTCATATAATTTCGACGAAAACAGATTACAGTAAATCCTCGTTATAGCCTCGTTTTTACCATGCGTAGTACGCCCGGTGATTATCCCCACCATTTCTTGGAATCCTTCGGTCGAGAGTGAGTGAACCCGAGAACGAACGAGTCGACGAGTCAACTTTGTGTCAACTGTTTCGGTCCCTCTCGCTCGCTCTTCGGTTTCTTCGCTCACGGCATCGGCCGCACAGAATAGCGTACGCAACGCGTCGTACGCCCGCCGCCAGCCTCATTCATCGGGTTTAATACGAGTGTTTACTCTGCAGACAAATATATTCCAGAACAAACTATTGAATTGAAATCCTTTCGTATAATAGGTGCTTGAAAAATGCCTATCATTGGATGTACACCAGAGAACAATTGCAGAAGGCTCGAGTTCTTGAAAGCGAGGATGCTCGAGGAGGCCCAGGCCAAAGGTTCGGTTTGTCGTAAAACGCATATACCTATGTTGTGTTTCAATTGATCAGCGAAGTTGGCAAAGACAGTAGAGCCGAATTAACCCAAAACAATTTCGATTCAATCTAAATAAATTTCTGGTTGACCGTTTCATTATCAAAAAAGGAAGCGTTTAATCGAACATAGTTGTGTGTGTCGATTACTTCTAGTAGTCAAGATCCCACTGTACGTATAACATGAATGTGTGGGAGCCTTACGTGATTCACAGCCAGAGATGTGGCTTTGGGTCGACTTCGGGACATGCTCTATTATACAAGGGGAAGTCATAAAAGAAAGGTTCCCTCGTTTATCCGGCAGATGATTTTCGAGGATGTCTACTTCTTACACACGTGCCATAACGAAGAAGGCGATTGTGTTAACAAAAAATATAGTACATACGTGATCACATGAATTACGTAAACAGTTTAACCGGTTAGGCGAGGAATTGCTTTTTCAGAAGCGCATACAGAATGCATACTAAATGCATAGTATGCGCGGTCTACCTTGTGCTAACTAAATAAATCGCAGAGAAATATCACAGTGTATTGTTAACTGTTACGGGTTAAAATTCTCATGACGTGTAAACACGTCATATGCCATCTCTGAGTTTTCACGTGACGTGTTAACTCGTTAAACACAACCTGTATGACTTCCGACATGACGTGTTAACTCATCATTAAGAAAATTGACTATTGACATGACGTGTTAACTCGTCGTAGTCAACCGATGTGAGTTTTCATATGACGAGTTAATTCGTCACACTCGCTTAACAGACAAAGTTGATCATTTTACTAAATAGCAGGGCACCTTACTCATTGGCTTTCTCTCGTAATTAAAAAAAAAAAAAAAACGCTTACAGAGACTTTGAAACGTCCCACCAAAAGTCTTGACGAAATAGCAGAAATAACGTTGTAATGGCGCGAATTTGAACCTAGAGAAGCGTGAAAGCGCAGCAGAGGAGATTGACGTGGAAGACGTCAAGAAGATATCCTCCAGCTTGCGCAGAGAGGAGGAAATCGATTTTTCGAGCACACCAGTCCCCAGCGAAAGCAACGAAAGTGAATCTGTTGGCGAACCGGCGAACGTGAGCGCAGAGCAGCTGGAACTTACGTCGGAAGTTACGCCGGACACGTCGACTGAAAGCGAAGAATAGCCCTCGCTGAACTCCAACAAACAACCAACGAGCTTCTGGGAACAGGGCCGAACGGCATGGCAAGTTCAGTCGACATCCAAAGCACCAGATATTCATCCGCGGTGACCGAACCAGTCAACTAGAAACGCGAAGAAATCCTCGTAACTGCCTCACGGTCCTGCTTTTATAATTTACTCAGGTAATAATACCCTGTTTACTTGAACCGTAGCTCTATCTACAACCAGCGTTGCCGTGTTTAGTTGGGCGTTTCACGATATCCCGTTTAAACACCAGACAGGAGTCCTCGAGGGGCTTCATTCCGACGTCGAATGATAATCTGAAGATAAAATTTTGGCAGTAAATGTTGTCGCGATGAGGGGAATTGTTATGAAGCTTGAGAGTTGCACGGTGCTTGCGACTCATCCTATAACTTCCACCTCTTGTCTTCCATTTTTTTTTATAAAAGACTTGCAGCTCTGTTATTTCTACAAATTCTAGTGAACTGTTTTAGCAGTATCTTCCTGGAATACTGAATTATAAAGGGACAACAAAAAGCCCCTTTCTCAAACTCCTACACTGCATTATTCGCATCAAGCCCCCTTGACGCAGCGACAATCTTCCCTTGCCCATCCACAATCCCTAAAATCATAATTTTTGCCACCACACAGACGAGTGACGCACCTACATACATACATACATACATACATACATACATACATCTTCCGCGTCTGGCCGCATCGCAGTCACAATGTGCTTATCATAAATTTGCATCGTTCGAGCAGAAAATCTCCCCGGGGAAATGCGCCAGCCTTAAGAAGAGAGCCGCTTAACTGCGTAATCACCGGAGGCGGATTAGTTCGTCGTCACTGGATACGTTCGCGAAGCTTGCCCGCGTAGCGAAGGACGAAAAGCAGTGGCAAATAGGAGCGAGTCCTTACAGTTAACGACAATTCGACGTGGAAGTGGGTAAAGCTACCTGAGTAAATTTACCAACTGCTTCGCTAACTAAGGACGTGCCAATTGGCAATTCTGACCAGACGATCCTGCTGAAAAAGACCGCGCGGCCAACGGGAAGTTGTGTTTCGTCAACAGGAAGCCGAGGTTTTGTTCGGTTCTTCTGCTTTCGCTATGTCATAGAGACTGCGGGAACATCGAAATTGAATTAAGTCGTTTGCAGGACAGAGTCAGTGATTTCGGAACGCTTTCGTACAGCTATATTATTGGGGAAAATTGGTCATTGTGAGCATGGAGGACGAAATGGCCGAGCGAGGTGAATAACTATTACGATAATAATAATACGGTTTCGTTACACCATGTGGAAAGGAAAATTAAAAAACAGAAAGTCACTTAAAAATAATTGAAAATAACGGAATACAGGGTGGACCCACTGCAATGGTAGGCGGGGGACACAAAGACGACGAAAAAAAATCAAATCAACATGTGCCCTGTTTGACTTTATTCCCGAGTTGTATCTATGTTTGTTCTCCAATACAGTGCAACTTCTTGCCTTTATAAGAAGTGTTCGGAATGGCCACATTCGCCCTGAGTGCAAGCCTGCAGTCGTCATGCTGCAGATTTTCTCACCAAATTTAATCGATGTGACTAAAATGTGATGATGATTAATTTCCCATTACGAAGCCCAATTACACAGAGTTATAAGAACATTTAGTATCTACGTTTGCCATTAAGAATTATGGAAGCATAAAAATGCTTATAATTCGTGAACAAGATTTATATGAACTTTTTTCATCATTTCTGTGGCCCCTGTCTACAGTTGAAATTTTTTGCCCATCTCTGGTTGGGCAAGGATAAATATAGTAGTCCAAAGAGTCTTTAGCAAAGATAAGGGCCGTTCCTGTATGATATTCACGTGACAGGGATGCCCATTGGTCCACTAGATGAACATATACATTTATTCAATTTCATTTTATTCCATTCAACCAGTTCTACCGATCCATAATGTTGCCATCCAAGCAGGCCTTGCACACACAAAACTATTGAATTCTGTTTTGAAACTTCACTTGAACACAGAAAGTCAGTTATCGAAAGAAAACCCAATCAAACTTAAAATAAATAGACAGACTCGTCGACATTTGCTAGAAGTGCAACTATCTTAACTCTTTGCACTCCAGGTATGTCTCTTAGGCAGCCCACAGCTCCAATTAAATACTGACACCACTAAACCTTATAAAAATTCGTAATTCGCAGAATTAACTGAATTATTCATTTTAATCGTTGTACTGTATTTTTCTTATTTAAAATTTATGTACTTAATAACTGTAGCATTGAACAGCAGGCCTCTGTTCAATTGTCGAGCGAATAGCTTGGACTGCAGAGGTTTAACATTTTCACGTTTCACCGGTTAGAAATTTACTAAGAAAATTCTCAGTGTCTTTATCCAACACGAAAATAAACAAACATTGAAGTTACAACTAACTCACAAGTTCTGCAGAGTAACGATACCGTAAATACTACAAACCCAGTTCCTTTGTGTTAATTTTCAACGTTAGACCATGTATTATTCGCATAATTTATCGCAGACGCCTCCGCGGAAAATCCCAGCTCGATGAAGCAAGATAAATCGGTAGAGGCAGCCGAACAATGTGAACAATGTGATGAACAGCTGGACGAAGGAGCGAAAGAAAGTGAGGAAAATATTTTCAATATTTTCATTCCCTTGGAAAGCACAAATCGAACGTGCTCTTTGAACCGTCTCCAATAGTCTTAGCCAGAACCCTGCGATACGATATTTCATATTGTCCAGCGTGTTAGTTTTAATCGGCTTTGCGAAATTTCACGAACAGTTCCGGGTTTAAGCCCCCCCCCCCCCCCACGGGGCTCGAATCCTCGAGACGGACTCCGCTGTCGCCGAGGCATAAGATCTGGCGGGAGTTTGAAATTTGCTACTCGTAATCGGCTTAGCTGAATTTTATAAATAACTCCAGATTGAACACCATCCACGACGTACTGGGATCTAATTTTTTTATGTCGATTTATTGGACACTGACGAATCTGATTTGAATACGAAATTCTTGCGAATATTGGAAGCATTATTTTTTTTAATGTGGGCTTTTTAATGTTAGGATTACGTAGGTTACATTTCAGAGACTCTAAATGTAAGTAAAGCAGGATTTTTTATTTCATACTATATCATACCGATAATGTTTATCAGGTGTCTATAAAAATGATGTAAACAAATGCGTGTAACTTGTCATGGGGTACTGGAATAAACATTTATTGCGACACACGTGCACTGCAATATTTTCTGATTCCACCACGGAAAGTCTGCTGCAGAAGTAGTTAAATAGAATTATTTACTAGTAGATTGATGGTCAAAATTGTTAAGATGTTTTGTCTGAACGAAAATATGAAAATTGCTTTTAAAACTTCCTAAATAGTAACGGAACTGAGTGAAATGATGTAGTATGAAATAAAAAAATCTATCTTGCATTAGTGGTTAAAAAAAAAATTGAAAGAAAGAATTCCAGATTTTTTTTTACTTAAAAACCCATACCTTTTTTAATTTTTAATAGTTTTAGCTACAAAATTATGATTCTTCTCTTGAAATATGTCACTTTATTAACAAAAACATAAGGAAATTATATAAATAAAATCCCCTCGCGCGAGAAGCGTCTCTGCCTGTAGAGCAGGCCTGCACAGCGAGCCTTTTTCAGCGCCTAGCGGCAAGCAACCAGCTGTACGCCGTTACTAAGGGTAGAAAGGTGCGGGCTCGTCGAGCCCTCACCTACACTACTGCAGTTCGCCTCACCGATTCTACCCTTAGTAACGGCGTACAGCTGGTTGCTTGCCGCTAGGCGCTGAAAAAGGCTCGCTGTGCAGGCCTGCTGTAGAGGATACCTACATGATATTACTAATACATGGCGCCAATAGTACAATTTTCAATAAGGCCTCAAAGATATTTTACCTGAAACTGAAATATTGTGTCACTTTGGCTCAGTGTGACAACCGAGGGATAAGCAAAATTTTGTCGACAATACTTAGTGATCGCTGAGAAAGGCCTGGCCGACTGAAACGGTATTTAGCCGAATGTTGCGCCACTCGAAGTGTTATGTCCCTGTCTAATAATCTTATACGGGGACCGCGTATCCACCAAATGAGGGTGAAACAAATTATTGGCGTACAAACGGGCAATCTAAACCAATATAGAGACCACAGATCCCAGTGCGATAGGAATAACAGAAACAAACCCGTCGTTTCGTTATCGAAGCGTACTGCTAGCTTCAATTCTGCCCTCGCAGGATTCGAAACAGCTGTCTTCACTTGGGCCACGTTCGCCGCGGTTATCGCTGTCTACATTTGCATCGTGTACAGCTTGAGTAGCCCACCGACCGTGTTGCACCGAGTCTAGGGTCCACTTAATGAAATAATGGAAATACCATGGAAAACACTTGCCTCGAAACGCGCATCCATGCAATCGTTTCCACAAATACATGTATCCACAGTGCAAAATACATTTATTAAAAGATAAACTTCAAAGGACGGATTATCTTTATTCGCGTAATATGGTGTTGGCTCGTGAAAATGGCACGTAACCATAGTATTTACCAAATGGAACTGCAAAATTTTAAATTTATTAATAATTTAGTAAATGAAAATTTAAACTTTTTCAAAGGTTATTTATTCAAAATAAGATTTTATTTTATTTACCGGACACGGTGAAAGTTCAGTTTCACTCGTTTTAAGGATGGAGAAAATTAATATGTTTGGAAAAGGTGGTTGAGTTCTTCAAGAATGTCTGACGAAAATGGAAGTAAGGAACTTTTAATGAACCGTTAATTTATTAATATAACTTTCAACATTTTTTCTTTCCAAACGAAAAAGAGTAGATAATTATTATTTGTTGAATTGTTGAAAAGTAAGTTAATGAAATGAACTGGGTTAAATGATTAAGTCGACTATGTCCCATGCAAGATCTTAAAGAAATGTAAGGCAGAGGGTTCGTCATAAATAAATGGCTCTGATAGGTAATATCGCACGGTAGAAAAGTTTCCTCGTTTTCTGCTGAACGACGTGAAATTCTGCCAAGTCAGACACCGGTCAGCTGGCGTATAATGTTCTAGATTAATTAACGCCCTCCCCTACCCTGCAAGGTATCGTGTTATTCAATCATCCTCGCTGATTGAATAATTATATTAACTTTTGTGTCGCTGTCCGATAGTTGAATCGGACGCGTGAGAACACTCCTAGGGTAAGTGTGGGTATTACTGCTGATGCCCCGATTACTGCGGATATTCTAAAACAGATCATATTTAATGTTAGAAAGTACATAATCTCTTGAAAATTTTTAATAAAATTATTTTAAACTCTATTACAGGTAATTATTAATAAATATGTACAGCAAAGTTATTATTAATTCTTTTATCGTAGTTTGAAATTCGTCAAGGCGAAACTTCGGTCGATTCCCGGTATGGCGGTCATGAACACCTACTAGAAAAACATTTATATTTTTGTTATTAATAGTAATACATGTAATGTAGCATTATTGCTCGGTAGAATAAGAGTTATTTTTCCAGAAAAAAAATCAATCAGTCGTCTACATTTTAGTTTTAATTTTTATTTGTCACCGCAGTATTAGGTGCAGTACTTTACACCATGTGCATGTATTACTGCGGACCGACCATTGCGCCACCTAACCTTTCTTCCGACCGTATTCACTTCTGTCTACGTAACCTGCAAAGGTATTAAGGTTATGTTTCGCCTGACATCAGACCGCAGTAATACATGCGCAGTAACTGATGTTTCGTTAGTAACTGGCACGCAGTAATACATGCATGTCCGCAGTAACTCATGCAATGACATTGATCGACAAATCTCTGTGTTTTTAATTAACTGTACATATTACCCCGCCCTCATATTTTTTTATGGAATTATTAAGGTCCCACCTTTCTTTTAAAAAAAGAAGGAGGAACTTTCATTCATTTGAACGCCGTATCGAGGGTTCTAAAGTTAACCTACCTTAAAAGTCCGCAGTAATACCCACACTTACCCTATATGGATCTCCAAAAGTGAACGATGACAATTTTCGTTGGCCCTTGATCGAATTGTTCTAAGGTACCTGGTGAATAAATTCAAACGATTGTAATAGTTGCAATTGTTATGATGATAATAAAGGAACGTCACTCGTATAATTGTGCTTTAAAAATGTGATCGTAATCAATCTTTCCAACGTAAGAATTGAATAGTAAAATTATAACTTGTAACAACAATGATGAAAGTTACCCAGTCAGATATATTGGACTATATAAATAATAAATTATCTCTGACATCAAAATATAATTTGAAATCATCTTCAATTATTTCGACAAAATGTGTTTTACAAATGTTCGTTCATTTATCGAAAAATCTTCCACATTAAAAGAAAAACACCTGGATCCTCACTTTTATGTAGTTTCATTTATCCTTTTGAACCTCTTAATACAATCTGTCGATTTCGTAAAAAAGGTTAGATCGTTGGAGAAGATGAAATTTAGAAGCCGGGAGGGGAATTTGTACATAAATAATAACTTAATCCGTCCCCCAATCGGTGGTAAAATTATTCATTTCCAGTTACGAGTTTCAAGGTTTGTTCGCAAGTTTCTTTATCAAGGGATACGAATTTCAGTGAATTTCCACCGCGAGTGTAATATGTCCAAGTGAATATGACGGGATATAATCCCGTTCCCATCGACTCAGATTAATTAAATTTCTAGAATGATAGCCTTTGACAGAGAATGATAGCCCTTCACCTTTCTCCGCCACGTAACGCGCGCCTAAGCCCACCTAGGCTTGCCCGCAAAATGGTGGCAAGTTAGTGTGCGACGTAAATATTGGATTCCACAAGTTAGACAGAGACTGCAGCTCGCATATACTCGAGCTCATTTTAGAAGGAACTTATTTCACGCATGTTGAATGAGCTCATTGGTTCCAAGGGAGCATTTGTTTGATGTATAGCCAATAGTAGCTTGTTTCGGCACCAACATGCGCAGAACCGATCTAAACTCGTCGGTCGGCAAGTTCCTTCTAAAATGAGCTCGAGTATAGGTATGTTCGTTGTCTTAATACCTCTAAACCTTGAATGTATCTCACAAGGGGTGTACACGAGCGACAGGTCACAAAGTTAATTTAAATATTGCATGTAGTGTATGTGCTACTTAATTCGTTCACATAAATTGTTTATTTATTTATACGGGCGAATATTTTTATACTGATAAATTGGAACCCTTTTATATTAATAAATTTGATTAGAAGATTAAGTAATTGTGAAAGCAGCTACCTCGCTTTTGCTTTTTCATACCTGTTGAAAAATAAAACCAAATAAAAGTCCTTCCTTGATTGGTATTATGTATTAAATAAAAAAATATAGGATTAAATTCATGTTAACTGGGAAGCTTGATCGTTACTCACAAATAATGACTGAAAATTTGAATCGTAATTACCGTCCAGTGTGGAAAATGATGATTTAATTGTAACTGTAATTAAATTAATTACAAATCTGTGAACTATGTATCAATATTTGATCAACATTACTATGTGCATTACTAATTGCTAACTATACATCAATTACAAGTATAAATGACGGAAAAATGAAAATTTAATTTCAAATAGTATTTCATAAGACAAGTATCGTTTTTTATTAGTATATATTTTATTAGTATTATATTATACTGTTTTTTATTTCGACCCATTTGCATATTTAGGGGGTGAGACCACTCCGCAAAGTTCATAACATTTTCAGGTGTATCTTTATTTTTTACAAATGTATCATAGGCTTGAAAGCCCGAAAAACAAGGTTGTAAAACGGAACGGCTTGATCGCGACAAAACCACACAAAAACCTGAAGCGATAATAAAAATAATTAGTAGATACAGAAGAAATGTCTTCTACCAATTCCCTTTAAATTATTCTAATCGCTGTAATCAAACTATTATTACCATTATTATATAAATATTGTAACATTTTACTGTCCAATATATATGTATATGACGCATATTCATAATCTTACTCCATCGAATTACAATTATAATCTTGTTACCTCACAACAATTTTATGTAATACGTCTAATACATAGTAACCAACTATATATTACACAGAAACATTCGAGACATTTTTAAGCCGCGATCTAAGCACACTTCACGAAATCAGAAAAAATATGAACGCTCCTGCATTCACCATACATATGTATATGGAAATGCGTAACTACTCAGTGTAGCGAACAAAACCAATTTTACTCCGCAAATCAAGAGACTCGAGATCCGACACTCAACTGGATGATACGGCAAAGCATGGGTACTTGTAAAAGCTCAGTCTACTTTACTTGTTATTGAATAAACAAGCATTGTGAAAATCACCTGGTGCATTTCGCGCAGAGCATGACAGTGAGCTACGCTAGTCAGAGCTCTTACTTTTTGACCCGTCGCGGTCGGTTACCCGTCTACTCGAAACAACTTCAAGCCATTGAATGTGGTATTGTTCGATTATTTTTGGCTAACATCAAACAATACCACAGACAATACAACATTCAATTGCTTGAAGTTGTTCCGGGTAGACGGGTAACCGACGGGTCAAAAAGTAAGTGCTCTAAGCTACGCATTTCTGCACTTAACTGGAATATCTCGCAAACTACATATTAGGCGTAGATAAAATTCTTTTTTTGAAGTGTGAATTTTTTAAAGACGAATCCAGCCCTCTACTCAGGTTTTAGAAAATTTCAGAAACAAGGTCTCATCAAAATCGGCGTGTGCGGGTTCGATATGTTCCCTTGTAAATAAATTTTGCGATAATATTTTCCGAGTACCAATAATATGAGAGGTGCAAGTGATAACGTGTTTATTGGATTTAATTATTTCCAGTATTGTAGGTCTGGAATTTCTTGCTTTTTTTTTGCTATTTGTAAGTTTGGCACGAATGCCCGGCCTCTGTAAAATGAATTGGCAGTGATGGATCAAACAGACATCTTTATGTTGACCTATGCCCTTCAGAATTAATTTGCGCACCTATGTTGACTGGGCACATTTTGCTGAGTTTAATGAGTTCTACATGCTTTCAAATTGTTGGACTCTTTCCTTGGTTCATCCTGTATTTTGTGCATGTGTAGTTGCCAAACACCTATGGCGCTTTATATCGCAAATAACGCGAGACTCCTTCCTTTACAAACTCCTCTCTCATAAAGGCGTCAAGTGCGTCTGACGTTCCTTTAGAAAAACGCGGCTGTACCAATTTCTCTGCGAGTCCTGGCAAGGCTATTGTGCTCCCTCCAACGGCGTATTTCACCGCAAAGTCATACTAGCTACAGGCAACGTGGCGTACGATTCAAGGAAAACATTCGTCATACAGTTCACATTCGTGTTCCTATTGTCAGAAACTGAGGATTGCGGGGAATCATGCTAATCTCTCTACTCTATGCTTCCTCGCCCTAACACATACATATACTGTTTCTTGTTAACATAGCGTTATCAAAAGAAAAGGGTGAATGGCCCCACTGAGATGATAAAAAACTGTTGAATACACACGAGTAAAAAAATCAGCCTTAAACAACTATCAGTGTTTAAGAAACGATTCTCTATGGTGTTAATATCTACATGTGTTCTAGAAAAATCTCATTGATCCTCTCTTCGTTAGATTATACTAACTAAAAATATATTAATCAAATGTAATTCTGAATTTGACATTACCTAAGTAAGTAAAGTATGCGGTGGGCTGATACTTTTGCGAGTAACTGTATTATATTCAAACAATATACATTTTTACTATCATAAATATTAAAACCACCATGGTGCTAGACCTTTGCACATAGAGATTACGAAAGCTGTAAGCTCCCACAACAGTGTCCTGCAAGATTATTGACTTTAAACGTAAGAACCTCGGCCATTGATGCGTTCAAGTGCTGTCGTAAAAAGAAAAATAGAAGAACAAAGGGGCAACGTTGTAGACAGTTGACGTGGTCGAGAGGATTTTATGATTACGCGCGTTGATAAGGTTAATGCAATCCTAGGATAGAACACGGTTACTGCTCCCTCTTAAACTGGCATGATCATCGCCCTGCCTTACACTTTCGAGGATATCGTCTTCAGCCTCGTCACGATGGCCATCCTGTCCTAGACGATCTCCCCTTCTTTCCCCTTAAACTACCTTGAAGGCGGTCCCATATGGAGCGTCTCGTTCCTTTGTTATCACGAACTGTTGCAGCAATGTCGTCTTGCTCTACAGAAGCACGATCATCGCGATCTTTTCGAGCCCCTTACAGGGAATTTGCCTTAAATAGTTGGGGCGCCTGCCGCCTGTTGCGACGATTACACCATCGTGCCAGTGATAGTGCCAGTGATAGCCCCCTCTTCTTTCATTAACTTCTCGTTTATTCTACAGATCGTGGGTTAAATACTCGGGAAATATAATAAAGCACTTAAAAAAAAAAGCTTAATTTGTACAAGTGTAAACAGTTTGCATAACAGTAGATACTTTACAGGAAAGAAAATTTATTCAAATTAGTTAGAGTCCGGGAGATATTTGTTGAAGAATGTTTATTCATATTACTGAGGTTTCGGTTCGCAAATATCTGTAAGTAACTGTTTTAACACAGAATGAAAATTTAGATTTTTTACTATTTTAAATAACAATTTTATTGATTATTATAATTTATTTGTCTCGAAGCAGGTTTGCTGCCATTATATTGTCCTCGACGTCCAGACTACCATGCAGTTTACCATCCATGG
Source organism: Andrena chrysosceles (assembly GCA_963855975.1). NCBI lineage: Eukaryota > Metazoa > Arthropoda > Insecta > Hymenoptera > Andrenidae > Andrena > Andrena chrysosceles. The sequence continues at coordinate 45,064,482 of OY979769.1, read as the reverse complement.
CTATTATACTTCGTCTTCATAACACTTTAATTAATAGAGGAATAATGCATGAATCACATTATGGCCTCCAATATTCAGAATGATGTGTCTCAGTGAGCCAGTGATCTTTGGTAGAAAACACATTTTGCGTCATCGTACGACCATCCAGGAATGTCGAACGGAAACAGTAACTTTAAATAAGTTACGGTAGCGCGCAAGAACGTTTAGAACTGCAGGATTGTGTCGAATTTAGAAGTTCGTTGGACCATAGAATCGGTTTGTCTTGTTGCAATCTTATTGGATTCGAAACTTCCTCGAATTTGGAACTTCTAAAACTATTCTAGACTGATAGTAGTGCCCTATTGAATCTGTTACAACGCCTGGCACTTCGCAACTGAATCCTTGAACTCAATGAAAACGTTATTGTTCACTACAATTTCCTCTCCCTGATTGTTTAATGAATTTAATATTTGTCTCGAATAGCATCGTCGCTCACTTTTATTCACTGTCGCGGAATAATTTTTGTTGGAAAATTTTTAATTTCAAAATATCCCTCTCTACGAGTTTTGTTCCCTGAGGAACAAACAATTATTCAATGTAATCAGATTTACATTGGTAAAAAATAATGAATTTTGTGAATTTTGTTTTACAATTCTTAAAAACAGTGGATTTTAAATTTATTCATATTTACTGAACTAGTAATTCAGAATTACGGCCATCTCCTTCATGACGAGACGCTTTAGTGATTAATATTACGTTTATTACTAAGCACTATCATTTTACACTTTTGGTAAAGGTTTGGTCAAAATTTAGAGAAGCAACGCGATTAGAGATTCGAAACGTCGATCTAATAAAAAACAAACACTACTTTCCCCGCTTATCAGAAATTATCGGGCTGTTTTTCCAGAGTTCTCGATAAAGCTGCATTTTAAACAAAACGAACGCCTGGGCGCAATGAATACGATTGTAGAAAAAAATATCACGCTTTTGCAACCGAAGCTGGCCACGGATCGTTTGATTTTTTTTCCTACGGTTCGATTAATCGGCGTCGCACGAACAGAGCCCCGATCCCCTAATCCCCCGATCCCCCGATCTCCCATAGCTCCGATATCGCGCGAATGTGGCGCGGCTTCCACGAGAATGTCGACCTGGTCGGGTCGTATCACGATATTATCACGGCTGATCTCTGATCTCTCGGGACAAATAGGGGGGAATATTCGTTTGTCGGTAGGCTAGGCACGGGGCGGGGGAGGAGATGATGGTTCCCTCGTCGAGGGGTAGATAGCTCCTCTGTTTTGAATCCGGAATTTCTCGAATCCTGCGGCCTTGCCGGAAGCGTCGATGATTTGCCCCGAAAAATGGTTGGTCTACGAATTGAAAGTTTCTGTTAGGAACGTTATATATAGTTTGTATAATTGTGTGTTAAACGGATAGGGTGCAAGTACTAAATTTTAAATTTTGAAAAATGAAACCGTAATTAAGGTGCAGCGACGACACAACTGTCACCTGCACAGTAATGGCAGACCTCCGTTCCTTACGTTGTCACTAGTTTTCACATATTTATTAATTATTTCTTTCAAATAGATTTGTATACAAAGTTTGCACAAAACGGAACTGTGATCTTGATTTAGTCAGAATTAATATGCATTTAATACATAAATTATACATAATTATGCCTAACCTAATATTGTCCACTAACTTATATATTTAACAAAATAGGTGACTACTTCTTGCACTTCTCTTGTCAGTTGATTTATTGTTAGTACCACATATCTTGTAGATCCTGAACACATGTTTTTTTTTTAATAACCTGTATATTCATAGATCAATTTCCACTACTCTTTGTGAGCACTTTACGCCCCTCAAGGTTTTTAACATCTCTGTATGTGTACTCATACAGTTTGCGACTGAAAGTAAGCAGGCAAGTAGATTGAAAATTCAACGACGCACTATTAATCCGCGAACATTAAACAGCCCAAGCAACGTAACGCCAACGAAACATTCTGCGAGGCGAAGAGATCCGTCGAACATTATAATCTAATAATTCGGTATGGCAGATAGAGCCCTGGCAGAAATTGAAATTTAACTCAATCCGTGGGGTGGTCTAAGTGGCAATTTCACATCGCAGCGCATCACCCAGCGTTTCCGCCCGTCATTTCGTCACGAGATACTGTTCGAATTAATTATTTCCTCTAGAGAAAAAACGGGGTCGTCGTCATTGTCCCCTTTTTATGTGTTTTTACAGTGCCACGACATTTTTAACGAGGGAAACTTTGAATCCTCTCGAAACCCTAAGGTGCGGCGAGTCACGAGTGATGACTCATCTGTCAATTGCTGTGATGCCTTACGATCATCTAGATTCTAGAGTGGCAGTAATTATGCTTCCCAGCTGGAGAGGGGTAGACAGTTATGATTACCGGAAGTCTCAAGTGTTCAAACCGCAATGTTATTATCGATACTCGATCAGCTGGCGGTATTATCAACTTCTGGCTATGTTTCGGTACGGTAAAAAATCGGTATAATAAGGTACACTGACTATGTACTGGGTTGGTGGGAAAGTAATGTCCGTTTCTTATTGACGCAGAGGAAACTGTATTTTTAGAAGCTTGTTCATGCTAGTTTCATGAAATGGCATGAGTTTCGCACGTAGAAAGTCTGCGACGCACTTTTTGACCTCTTCAAAACTGTTTAATTTTTTTTACTGTTTACATAATTTTGTAGAAAAAGGAACAGAGGGCAATCTGATAAAAAATCAGAGAATATGTGACAATTTATTTACGTGTTGCATGTAGTGTTCGCACTCACGTTATTCTGATAGAATACTAAGCACTCTCTACTGTCTAAGGAAGAGGAATACATAAGAATAATATAATACAAGTGAGGACCTTGCAGCAAGAGGGGTGCAGCTCCATCTTCACCAATTTCGAGTAAATTAAAAAGAACTGTTTATAAAATTAATTGCTTTGTCTTAACATTAAAAAGAGAACACTAATTGAAAATTAGTAATATATATTTTCTCACAATAAGTAGTAGTTAGTGAGCTGATAAGTTTTAATTTCAATTTTTGGAGTAATGGGTGCAGGTTGAAAATTTGCAATAAATCGCTCATTTGTTATCAAATTTCTATGAAATGTGCAGCAAACGAGAAATGGTGTTGCACTTGCGGCAAGGTCCTCACTTACCTACACTGTCATTAAATCTAAACCACTGCAACCCCTGAAGATTAAAATTACTCAAAGCGTTAACTTGCGATCGCGCAGCAGTGGCAATGTTAATGCTCTGCCAATAATGAAACGGCCCTTCACGTCCAGCTTCCACGATATCGTGGCGTTTATGCGCAAAACCGTTCCCCCCGTTCGGCGATCGAAACGCTCCCCGCGACAAGTTTGATATCACTCACGGATTAACGAACACGTGTTAGCGTTTTCATGTGACCATCCGCGTGTCGTTATTCGCCGGGGATATTCAATTCGAGCACGCAAACAACTTACACGCGGATTTATTCGCGACATCCAATTTATTCGGGACAATCGGCTGGCCGATCAGCTTTGCACCGATCCGTTGGCGCTTCAATTAATAACGCGTCGCGCGTAATGCTCGTTCTGTAACGGGCGCAGGGCGCGATTAAAAGCATCGTAATCAATTAACATTTATCGTGGTAGCGTGCCCCGACGTTATGCCAATTCCCTTACCGATCATTTTTAATAGTTTCCCGTCTGATTTCGAGGGTTCATTTTATTCTAGTGAAGCCTTGGCGCGTTCGAGAAGATTACTCTTTGAAAATGAACGCGTGTCTTACCGTATTATCAGTCTGACGTTGGCAGAAAATTTCCCACCTCCCATTATCCTCCTTCCATGCTTTGTAATAGATAGTACAAACGAAGCTGTAGTGATTCTTCATTAAAAAATGAATAGGGAATGTGAAATAAAATTTGGCCATGGAAAGCTTCCACTTGAAGAAAAATCGATTTTGATAACTCATCTGGTACGCGGCAATCTGCCAAGTAATTAGCTGTATTTTTAATAAATATAGTACAATACAATTTCAAATGAAATGATTTCTGAAAGTACCAATAGTAACAATAAGTAAAAATTGTGAAATCACTTTTCGCTCAGAAATTTTTTTCTAAATATGGATCCAATTTTGAGTCGACTACACGCGTGTTCCAGGGATTCTCAAAATCTTTACAAACTCCGCTCATCCTCCGTTTCGAAACTTTTCCCAAAAGCTCTCTTCGGATTTAAAATTCTCCAAGTTCTTTAACACTGTCGTTCGTTAAGCTCGCACAGTGAAAAGCAATGTCTTCCCAATGTCTTAGCCAATCTATTCTCTAGATGGGCACGAGGACGCGGGCGAAAAAGCTGCACGACAGTCGTGCATATGGAAATCAAGCCGACAAACAATTTTATTCCCGTTTATGAACGAGGACCCGCGATATTTCTCGAGATACAGACTGGCGGAGAAATGCACGACATTTCGGTGAGCCACGTTCTTCTTCTGGGGAAAAGCTCCCCCGGCGCGTGGCATTTTCTCGGACCAAGCCGCTGCTGGGTGCAACTTTGAATGCCTGCTGAGGATTTCTCGTTTCACAATGAGAAAAGGCGGATGCTCCTCTCCCTGCATCGAAACTTGCGACGAATTCTCCGCGGAAATGTGCCCCACGCGCGCATTTTCAAAGAGCTCGGCATTTCTCGTATTCTTGCCCTTCATATTCCGTTTTATGAGAGACATATTTCCTCTCGGGTTCTTTGGATAATGGTTTATCAAATTTTCTTGCACTTTCGAGAAAACGCATGAAGTTGTTAGTGTTTCGAGACCTGCATTTAGTGGTGGGTGTTGAATCCACTGACAATGAGTGCCTAATTTTTAACCGACCTCAAAAAGGATCTTCTTTTAATTCGAAAGAGGTGGACGCCCCGGTGGTCCCATCCCGTACTGCATCATCCCTTCTGCTATCACAGTCGATTTGCTTCTCGTTAACTAACGATAACTCACTGATTAATCACGAAAGAGGTTACATTAATACTTGCAAATGCGTTGGCAATGAAGTCAAATATTTCATTCAGAATGATCTGGTACATTCCTCATACTTTTCGAAATGCAGGAGAGCTGACAATTATTAATTTCACTTCCTGCCAAAAAGCTTTTTATAGATTGCGTTACGGAATCATACGTTACTCGTAAATTCAATAGCTTGAACTCGTGCCTATCACGGTCGATTTGTCTCTCGTTAACCGAAGACAAGCGAATCTTGAACGAGTATCGAGACGTCATCGGAGGAGAGTTACGAGACCGATTTTCCCTATTTCCGTATTATCGACGCAGGCGGGGATTTAAGCACCGTTTCCAGGCCATATCGAATTTTCCACACGGCCGATTGGAAACGTAATATCGACGACAGGATGGGGCCGTTAACAAATGAAAAAGCAATAGCGGAAACTTGAAGCTCGAGCTTCCCTCGTGTCGACCGAATTCCGTATGCTTGAAATATTGATTCAAGAATGACTGTATAACACGCAATCCGAGAGCAATCCATTCCCTTCTTTTTTCACCAGAATTTTATTCCAACGGTAAGAAAATGGATTTTGTTCAACCTGCTATCCGATTTTAAGCGCTCGATGGATCACTAACCTCATCCCTATCAAGTTTATCAAATTTTTTTAGCAACTTAATCTCCTAAAAAGAAAAAAAATTATCATTAATTTTCGATGTTATAAAGAATTTTGCTGCAAGCTTTTTTTCTACAAATCTTCACCGACCCAGAGGAGGTGTAGATTCACTCCGGAAAGCAGTGATCATCACTTATTTAACACCCTGTACATCTTCCACTGGTTTCTCCAGGAAAAGTAACCATGTTCGCGGTTTTTGGTTACACCACCAAAAGCTCTGACCCAGTATAATTCCAAGAATCTCATGGTAGCCGCGGACCTTCCATCGTACGGCGCGGCGCGGCGTCGCAATAAAATAGTAAATAATTCCACGAGCAACGAATGGAAGGCTGTAAAATTCAATCCAGCAAGGAATCGAGGAAAAATTCACGCTTCTTCGCGACAGATGGAGCGCTAGACTGTACCGCACCGCGATATTCGTGCCCCGGTAGCCGAGATTCCGGTGTCATACGTATTCGGGAACAAAGTCGAAAATAACCAGAGATTCCGATCCATTTTCCAGTGGGATTCATGAAAGCATCGCGCGGTCAACGACCGGCAGTTTCATGGGGTGCAACATCCTATCGAACGGAAACCGTTCCACTTTGACGCCGTGGCTCCGAAAGGGCCGAGGAGCCAGTCGATGCATTCCTGCCCGCCACTAAATAAAAATAAGGGTGAAACATCCTTTACCGCGTCGGCGACGGGGCCTGCATGTCCACGCGAATCCATTTATCCCAGAACGTTGTTTCCCGAGTGGAGAAAGGGAATAGGATAAAGAAAGGGATTAGTAGATTTCGGGATGAGTGAGCGAGTTTTAAAGGATGAGTCGCGTGGCTTTTGAGTTTATTGGATAGTGCGTTTAACTGACAATTGGAAAATTCACTTAAATCTGATACTTTGCAGAATTGTAATTTAAGTGGTGCTAATAACGTAACTATTGTTTTATTCGGCAATAAAACGGTCCTGAGGGTGAAGACACCCCCTCAAAGATATTGCGAGTTTTCATATTATCGTGAATTTCTGCGAAACCGTAAAAGATATCGGAAAAAAAATTCAATTCAAAGTTTTGTGGGTTTCGATAGTCTACAATATTGTGATAAAGAATTGTCGAAAAAAGAGTGGTGGGGATAAATTTGGAAGAAAATAATTTTTTCCGCAAATCCTTTATTGCTGCTTTAGAGGACATGAGAAACCATAGAACTCTAAGTTTTACATCTTTTTGATATCGTTTACAGTTTCGTAGATATTCACGATAATCTCAAAACTCGCAATTTTATCGAGGGGGTGTTTTCACCCTTCGGACTATTTTATTGCTGTATCAAAAAAATAGTTTCGTTATTAGCCTCACTTGAGCCATATTTCTCCAAAGTTTCAGATTTTTTTAATTTTCGAATTCCTAAACATTCCGTGTGAGTAATATAAGGATGCTGAATGGTCTACAGAGTGTCACCGAACTTTGGTAAAACTCGAAAGGCTGTAATTTTATACAAAGGAAATAAATTGAAGATGTGAAATTAATTTGATTGATTTCTGACTTTGTTTTCGAGAGTGGATTTTGAATAATTGGTAAATACGTGCGCAGTTAATTAATAATCGACAGAATAAAGCAATAAATATTTGTGTAAAAGAAAGTAGGAATTATAGAATAACTGTTTGTCGAACGAGGTTGTATTTGCGAGAAAATTAGTTTTACAAATGGAAGTACATTTTGGAGTTGATTTAGAGCAATGAGTTTAATTTCCTAGACGCGTAGGACATTTTTTACTTTTTGTAATTTACTTTTAATCACCAACAGTTCTATTACTGTAGGGTCTCTATGCGCCTTGTTTCGTTTAATTACGAATTAACGTGGACCCTATTGTTCGGTTCCGGCTAATTTAATTGGGAACGACGTGTATGTATTTATAGAACAACAATTCTACCAAAGTAGATACAAATATTCAGAAAAACTTTTAAAAAATGAGCATTGAGTGTGCAGCGAACTGAGAATATCAGGTCCATGAAGAGTATTATATTACATACAAATTCGTGAAAATCTTAAAATCTGGAAAACTATGATATATTGCATTGATCGAAAAGTTCACACCGAAATTGGAAAAATTTTTTTTGGCATTTTTTTGAAAATTTCCAGGCAATGTTTTTGTACACAATTAACACAAATTTTATTTAATAACGTATGCACAGTTTATCGCAGGTTTATAATCAATAATCCTCTTCCGATTCCATGGAATACAGAGTAGGACCCAATATTTACCAAAAACTGTTTCCAATATTCCTGCATCGTGTTTTTTCAATAACAAAAACGAAAATGTCACTTGACATGCGAAGGTACATTAAAGTACCAGATTGAAATTTTGCTTCGTCAGCCGCCCCCCCCCCCCAGCCCAACCCAGCCCCCCATAACTTCGATCACACGAGGGCCATTGCGATTCGGTTACATTCGACGAAAACACAGCAGAATTGCATGGAACTCTACAAAAGTGGCAGCGTTGCCACGAGAATGTTTCACGAAATAATCGTGTTGGTAATACCAGTGAACTGCGCACACCTCGAGGCATCTGCTGAATGTTCTCGCCTCTCGGTGACTAAGAAAAATATCTGAGCTGCTAAGGATGCCGGAATATTATATTCCATAAAAGGTAAGAGGAGAAAGAAGAGCCTGCTCCGCGACACGCAGTATTTCACGCATGAGAAACGCGATATTCGATGCTCGCGCCTAGTCTGGCTTCAACGATTTTTAACGCCATCGTGCTTTTTTATCACACAACTTAAGGGATATTTATTACCCCGCCGTAGCTTTGTAGTTCGCTAGTATCGCGTTACGTTCCAACAACAAACCTCTTGAAACTCTGTCGACAAATGTTGTCGCTGAAGGCGTGACACATAAATCCGCGCGACAATGTTGGGCCGGAGGATTTAGGGCTGACTTTTTCGAATGAAGGGGCACGCGGCGCTCCCACCTTGCGGAGGGTATTTAGCCCGAGATAGTAGGAATCATGGACGATCTTCAAAGAGGAATATTTGGATTTACGTAGATCCAAAGTCACTGTGGGAGTCACTACGTCAGCCATTATTAATTCTGATAAATGGAAATCAACAGAAAAGGAATCCAGCTAGAGTGATATTTGTAGAAAAATTAAAAACCCCTGGGGTGTCCTGCAAGCTTTTGGTACACGCGTTATTTTCTGCTATGTTAATCCCCTTCTTTCTGTTTTATCAGTAACTGATAAGTTAAGGGGTTAAGTTAGCTTGAAGCCCCGCAAATCATATGTAAGTTTCAGAATTTTTTTGGGCGAAATAAGAAAATAAATGAAAAAACTTTTTTAAGGGCTTTATTCTACATGCCTTATGGTATATAAAATAAAATCCTTCCATTCTTGCAGTTTTTGAAAAGGCACTCGCCACGGCCAGTAGAAGAAGTCCCGTATACTTTAGCGTGGGATAAGCAACCAAACATTTTCTTTATTTACATGTCATTTACTATATATGTACATAACGATATGTCAAAATATTGATTTTTGTGAAAATGGTGCAAATCGAAAAGGATATCAGTTTTAGGATTTCTCATAACAGAATATGAATCAATTTAATACAGCATCAAGCGCCGAAATGAATTTATTATGAGATATCCTGCTCCATGATTTTATTTAAAGTGAAAAAACACCATCGAAATTGCAGTACAACAAAAGAATTATTTTTTAGTTTTAGTGCATTTTTAATAAAATCGTTTAACATAAATTTTTTTTTATATATTTTTTGTTTGACTGAAACTTCCACATCCGATCAATTTCGTGGGCCACCGGTGGCGCACGTGACAAGGAACGTGGTAAGCATGCCTGGCAATAGATAGCGACAACGTAAAAGTTGGTCTTGTTTTCCAAGGAAATGAAGGAAAACCAAACGACGTACGTGAAGAAGTTTCGCGTCGCGAACCAGAGGACTGGAGTGGATTTCCCTGTTCGTATTTACGTGTATTTTGTACTTATATTCAATATGGCAGGGAGTATTCACCATGGATTTGAAGATCCTCGTGGAATATCGCGGAAGCTTCGCAAACCAGAAGATATGATACCAAAAGGGACACAAGAAATTAGATATTAATTTAAATATTTTTAAAAATTGAATAAACGTCAATTATACGTTACCTTCTTATGCAAAGCTAACAGAAAAATTCAAAAGACATATAGGGCACACTTTTAGAAAATACAAGGAAAATGTACGCAACAAACTTGTTCGTTAACCTTCAAGAAAAATGAATTTGCATTCATTTACTTTTTAGCAAAATTTCAGTTTATGAATTTTTCTTCGTATACCTTGTAATATATTATAGATAAAAAAACACCATATTAATCTTGATTCCTTTTTGGTAGTAAAGTTTCTCTTATTCCAACTTGTCGCTCTTTCAGACTAATTGAAATTCTGGTTACTACCTCCCTTTCTTGAATATTCGTTACAGCATAAAACTTACTTCCTTGTTACGTCATCGCGAGTGCCTCAGGAATAATGCAACATGGTAGAATGTACACTCTATGTATGTGCATTAGCACTTTGGTATGATATCTGCTTGTCTGACTGCAGTATATAGCGTCTGAAGTCTGAGACTTAGTCCCGGTTTCTCGTCGAATTTTAACGACGGTAACTAAATCTTAACTCGTTCGCCGGGCTTTATTATCCCCGCCATAACATCGCGAGAGAAACGAAACTTCGCTGCGGGGAACTTAACGGTGCCTCCGATTTATTGTGTCGCGATGTCTGCGACTGCACAAACCCAACATTAGTGGCAATTAGTGACCATCTTTCCGACTTACAATTAGCCGAGAGCCAACGAACGACGCAGACTTTCAAGTGCCGCCGATCTTCGGCGATCTAACAAATACAAAGCTATCTGCCGAACGAATTCGGCAACAGTTTTCACCAATTGCTTGGTATTGATTGAAAATTGAAATGGTCCTTTCGTATTTGGTCCGTGAACCCTGTAAAGTGGGCTGGCGATCAGAAAGGCTGTTTATATTCAAACGGTAATAGAGTAGAACGTAGTTACGAATTGGATGGAGGGAGGGTAAATCCAGGGAGGCTTGCCCTATCCAGAGACTCTTGAGTCAGATTCGCGGCAAAAGTTTATTGTCAGGTGATCATAGACCGGAGTTTAATTGACTACCTTGGGGTTGGATACAGGGATTTTTATATCTGTATAAATCAAACCGAATGATGGTTCGTTAGTGGGAAATTGGGGATACGTGAAGGAAGTCAGGCAGGGGCGGATTTGGTGCCCCTAGGCTAACAAGCGTCTACCGCCCTTCCCGAAATATCATCAAATATTTTAATTGAAAGGAGTCGAGACAATTTTAAATGCAAATGTAAAGTTCAGTCTATTAATAAATAAGATAATAATTAAAAGCTATTGAAAAAAGCATAAGTATCTCTCCACGCGATTTTTTATTAATCTATTGTCGTAGAAAGCTTAGAAACTAATTGATTCCATTAAGCCTTAAGGATTTTAGAATGGAATTCTGGTCCTGGTCAGTTTTGCCAACGAGCCAACGATATATAATGAATAATAAATAGAAAAAAAACACCAGTGGCCAGAGAGGTATGTGTGACGCGTGAAAGAGCCCTAATGACACTAAGATGGCGACGATACAAAGCTGGTAACACGAGGCGCACAGAAACTATCGAACGTAATTGCGGTGTGGGCACAAAGTGCACGATTCTGTGTAGAGATAGTAATAAAGGCCGCCTGGCTCAAAGCACGGAATTTCCTATTTTCTGAATTATCGCTCTCGATCAGCGGAGACCTCGCGAACAGTGGACACCCGTTCGTCCGGTTTCCCTTCTTGGCGTCGGGTCGCAAACAATGATTTTCCTCACGTACCCACCGCCGACAGCCGGGCACAATACAGAAAATTGCAGTGATTGCCGGCTTTGTACAATGAGCACGCTTTTGTTCCGACCTCGCCTAACGAACAGTGGGCCAAGGAAAATAATTCCTATGGGCATGGCCTCTGAACGATGCGCTGTTAGGAGCAGCATGTGCTGACTGCTGAGGAGACAGTTCGCACTAGTTTTTCGATGGCGAAGACAGAGGAAGATTCGGATGAGCTTGCGATAACATCAGCTGTTTAATTACTGGGGTTAACGGAGAAGAAATAGGTGTTTGTTTGTGGATTGGTGACCCGTGACTGTAATCACTGCGACACAGAAATAACAAGACGAAGAGAGTAATTGACGGTTTTACCTAACTATTTAATTCGACAAGGAACATTTAATACTAAATAATATTTTTTTATACTTGTTAATTTAATTTAATTTTATTTTAATACTTGTTCAACATTATATTTTTTAAATATTTATTTGATTTATTTTATTTTTAAATCGAAAGTCATACATTTTTATAGGTACTATAAATCGAAGTGCGTTATGGAAAGTACCACTTTTCATTTGTCTTACGAAGACTAGCGCATTTCGATTTACCATCACGGAAGAAGCACGTTTCATGGTTTGCTGAGCATTATATCACGAAATATTCCAATTATTTTGCACCATATCCATAAATAGTGAGAGTGAAAAGTGACAGAACATCCTCTCAGACCTAATAATTTCGCCATAACCGCGTATATCACAGTAAAATCGATTCGACGTCTGAAGAATCGCCGCTGAGTGTATTGCCACGTATAAGCAATATGGATAGGCTCTTTCTTCCTTCTAGTCTCGCCCCTGTCTCCCCATATTTTTTTTTTTTGTAATCACAGATCACAGTGAAGAATAAATGCAGTATGACGTAAACAACGATCACAGCGGAACAATCAGTTGCGAAGCTACCGCCGCTAAATCATATCTCAGCCGTTGAAGCACGAAGAAGATTCTTTTGTTCGTATGATGAAAACCCAGCGAGGCGAACTTGTCGCTGGGGCCACTTCGTACGGATTTTATTTCATCGCGGTTACGATGCCTTGGTTCCATTCACAACGAGACGAAGTGGATCTCGTATAACTAACGATACTAATGGTTGGCTACTGAAAAGTGATATCTTAACTTCGCGTGCGAACGTAATAATGGTGTAGTTGTGGGCAAGGTACTATAGTGGAATAGTTCGCGTCCAGGATGCAAAATAGAGATCTCTTTCGCTCGCAATGAAACCGGGGAGACGAAAGAAAGGAGGGGAGTTAGGACAAAGACATCTGGAGAAGGAGGAAAAAAGTTAACGAAGAAACGGTGGGACTGGGTGGGCCAACTTAGATCTGATTTTCAAGCGTATTATGGAGGTGACCAGATTGGAACGAATCTTCTAAATTGTATTACCTAAGGAAGGAGGGAATCGGGAATTGGAAACGATTCGTGGAGATTGTAGCGGTGAACGCAGTTAGAGACTATCGTATAAAGAAATGTATGTGTAATCATTGTGGTTTAAATAATACGGTTATGGAGATTTAATATTAAAGCTTGACGATGAATTGATGTAGTAATCTGTGTTACTGGGAAATCGCAATTTAGTGTTGTGTGGTATTATGCTCCTCCAATAATCCAAACTATCAGAAGTGAACACGATTTGTACTTGGTGTCAGGGATTTTAAAGAAACTGAAATATGATGTAATTTAGGTGTAAGTAGGGGGGGGGGGGGAGGGGTCAATTTGAGTCATCAATTTGCTGGTTTCAAGTTGGTTTGAAAAATGTAGGTCGTTGAAGTTTACACTTATTAAGGTGCTAATCCACGATCCAAAAATCGATCACTTTCTGCACTCAATATTATTAGGAGATATTACTGAGAAAAAATCCTAAACGTCCAATAATAAAAAAAAAAGAAGCAGCGTCACGTTTGCTTGCTTGTGCCATTGCATTGCCCTGTTTGAACCAGCCAGGGCAGCTCCCCCAAGAATAAAAACTTAATAACAATGGTAACATCTTGCACATTCAGTGCTGGATTTATCCTTAGGCTAACAAGGCTGAAGCCCAGGGCCCCGTTTAGCCGGGGGCCCGTCATTCTAAATATTTTCCTCGAAAAATTAGCATTTTTTTATATTGTCTTTATTAACTTTTATCTTTAATGTTTATTTATGTTAATGTTATGTTTAGTTTTGATATTCATCATGATGTTAATTTTGAAATTAAATTCTTATTTAGATTATACGAGTATTATGATAAAAAAAAATCAAATCAGCGTCATTTTATTTTTTACATTTAACCGAGGGCCCACCAAATATTCAGCCTGGGGCCCCCTGAAAGGTAAATCCGGCTCTGCCTACATTCAGAGTACGTTGTTGCAGGTATCAAGTACACTTAACACACTTTAAAACGTCAAGTTTGAAGAAAAACATTAGCAATTCTCAAGCAGCCAGTACTTTTGCTAGTGGTGACTTGATCCTCCTTTTTCCCTCTTTTTCACAGAACAGATATTCCACGAAACACTTAAGCGTCGATCAAGCAACTGTGGGCGTTTGGCGTTGGGGGGAGGGGGGGATTATGGTGCGATTGGCACACAGATGGCGCCCTTTAGTTTGGGTATTTGTAGAGCTCGGAAAAGCGTAAGATCGGAGAGTCACCGTTCGGGGAATTGGTAACGCGGCTGACGCGGAGGATCCGCAGATCTTGGCCTCGAGTCCCGAGACTCTCTTTTTCTGCCTGCACTACGAACGTGTTTCAGATTATTGCTCCATGATCTACTAAGTTTTAAGAAGAATAGCCCGCTGAGGAAACGCTATCCACGTTCGAAACGTGCGTCCCTGTAAAAAGCCCAAAGTGTGCAAGCGTGTGCATGAGTCCCCGGCGTCACGCCCGATCCTTGTAATTCCCTGAATAAGGGGTTACGTGGGTGGTGGCACGGATGCTCGTCATCCTCGCAGACACGGGGTACATCGAGCGATTGTCTATCAACAAAGACGGTCTGCCGTCCGAAGCAAAACGGAATTCGAGCCCAACGGGATCCATCTAGGAAGATACACGTATACATTGGACTTTGCTCGTGGTTCGGCATCGTTCAATTTTCCGTAACGGCTCCTTCGGTCGAATGATGCCGCATGGCGGACGGTTGCGCGCCGGTAAGGTCGCCCTTCGAAACGTTTCTCAGCAAATGGACAGCTGGGGTAAAGCTGTTGTTATATTTTTCAACCGGCAACTTCTGCAATGGAATGAATTTAAGTTTGAGCGTACTCGATAGCTCTTGAATGTAATTTTGGACCTAGTATGTAAAGCAAAGGCAGATATAAGGGGTCATTCTACTTTGATCGGCCGAAAAATTAAGCTATTTTTAAAGATTTTTTCCTTAGTAAATACAACATATAATGAAGTAAAATCCTTTTGGTATTTATTAAGCTGCTTTTATATTATACAAAAAAAATTACAAATAATTTACGGTATTAATATGGCACCTAAAAAAAGAGGTATGTTCATGACGTAGGTGATTAAAAAAGATTCGTAGTCTGTATGAGTGTCGCTATCGCCCGTAGCTCAATTAACAATTTTTGTCGAGAAATAACCGAGATTTATCTCATGGAACACCCGAGAAAACATACTTTTGGATGATTTATCAAACTGTTTTTATCAAACCGGTGCCATTTTGTCACTTTTCCACAAAAATGGTTAATTGAGCTAGGGACTATAGCGACACTCATACAGATTAAGAATCTTTGGGAATGTTGTGTTTGATACCTTATTTCTTGAGAACCCTTTTTCCCATTTCAACTTGCGTTATTTACGCATATTTTTTTTACTGGAAATAAGGAATATTCAAGCCATGTGTATCAACACTTACATAAACACTCACCCCCATCCCTGCCTTTTTTGACTGTAATTAATGTTTGCAAAATAAGGTAAATTCAGGTCGTTAAAACATGGCCTCCGCAAATCCATATCGTTTCCCAGATTCGCATCTTTCCACGGGGAAGTAAACAAGAGCTCGCAGCTCGTAAACACCGTCACGAAAATTACAATATTTTCCTTTGTTAGAAATACGCGCGAATAAGCTTGCGCCGAGTATAATACGACCAAAAAAAAAAACAGTGATGGTACGTGAGAAAATAGCAGCGTTGTTTTCAGCGTTTCTTGCGTTTGGGATACGCTTCCCGACGTATTTCTCAATTTCCTGGACGCCCATCGCGCTCGCTTCACTCACTTTTTCCGCTCTTCGTTTTCTACACATCAGTTTGATTTCTCATACCAGCTGCGGAAATAAACGAGAGTCCCTGCCAATATTACTGGCGTTAAAGAGAGTTACGAAATGTTGAATTTACGGATAGCTGCTCGACTTTCTCGTTATTTTCCAAATTAACGACCGCGGGGTCTCTTCCTACTATCAATGTTCATGATTCTTAAGAGCGCAACTGGAAAGAGGATAATATTTATTAATATTTTTAAATCTTTAATATTCCAAATCTGATATGCTTTTATATTAAAATATAAATATAATTTAATTATAGAATTAATTATCAATTATTTAGTATTCATAATAATGTATTAATATGAATGACTTTCAAAAATTCAAGTTTATCATTTATTAGAATAATTTTATTGTATTAAAAGATTGTAATGCTAGAGTTATTTACTTTATTATTTCATTTATTGAATGAACAAGTCTATTTTTAGGATTACTTTTTAAGTACAAATATATCTATATTTAGTAATTAGAAGTCGAATTAAAATTTTAATATTCCCATTCAATTATACATGTAATTTAATAAGAAAATCATGACAAGTCTACGTAAAGGAAGTGAAATTTATGAAATAATTTTTTTGGAAGCGGTTTTGTTTTCGAGAAAAATGATTTACAAAATTACTTGGATTTGCGTGTCTGATTTGGAGAGTATATGAAGCTTAGGACATCGTTTTGGGGTGCATTATTTAAACTCTATTAATAGAATCGAGTTTAAGTTTTTTTCTATCAAATCATCCGTACCTTACTCTACGTAAGAATGAATCCGCATTCAAGTTGTAGTCGTTCTATGCTGAAAAATAATTTATGTGACCACCCAATGAGTTAACAGAAAAAAAGTACCTAGATCTGTAAATAGATCCTGTATCAAAACACATTGAAATGGATTATGCTTCTTTGAATCGCCAAGCAAAACTCTTTTTAGGAAACGGGTGCATTCTTAAAAATATTTCGTAACATAATGGAAAACAAATAAAATTCAAAAGGCTGTTATATAAATCAAAACCTGTAATTTGTAATACAATAATTCAGTAGGAAAGTTGTATTCAAATCTGAGGAATCTTGAAAATTGATTTTCTTGAAAACCAAAACCTTTAGGTTCGATTCTCCAACATTTCATTGTTTGTTTATTTATTTCTACACGGAGAATCGACCCGCCTCCGCTCGCGCCGGGAATTTCGGCCCATCCTGTATATTCGTGTAACATCCAGCTCTGATTTCCTGTTTGCGTGGCAAATCATGCGAGACGCTTTTACAATGTTTGCGCGTTAATTTTCGTTTTCCGTGTGTCTTCCTCTCGCACTTGGGACACCGCCTAGCAATGTAATCACCGAGAACAAACAATTCCCATCTGTGTCAATTAGTACAGAACGTCTACTGCAGTTTATCCCTGTTCTAGTTTCGGCTCTGATCAATGCACAATGTCAAGTAGACGTTACGTTAATGTAAAACGCGTCAAATGCCGTGGCGCTGGAAATTGTTGGCTCTTGTTTCACCTGGGCACTGTTTTATGCGTCCCTGTAAAAACCCCCACTAAAACGCGGTGGTGTTTTTACGCAAACGAAAACATTCGTTGGAGGGATGGAAAATTTTCCATCGTCACAAAAAATCAATGTTTTGTTTTGGGACGGAACTGTTTAACACTTAGGCTGCCGCTATAGCCACTATATTGGCACGGTTCTACCCCCTCGATTCTATGGGACCTATTGACTACTCATACATAAAAATTTTTGGAAAAAAAGGACCCCTATTTTTTCGAAAAAATAGCGGCAGCCTAAAGGTTAACACGTTCCGTGCCAAGCCATTTTTGCCTGACTTGTCGTTCAGGCCATTTGATATTTTGACTAAAGATCGATATATTATCACACAATATTTCATTATATCATCAGTAGATAAGTAGTTCTCTTGTTTAGAGCTGTTATCACATCGTGTACCACCGGTGGTACACGTGGCCTGACGATCAAGTTTACCGTGTACCACCGGTGGTACACGTGGCACGGAACGTGTTAAGAATAAAAATTCTATGAATATTTTTGAGACTCGATTAATACCAGTAATAATTAATTAGGTTAGTGAAAAAAGGTTGTATATGTTCCAAGAAAGTTATAGTTTCGAAGTAGTACCTATCTGTTAATGGCACAGTGCTTCAGTTCCTTTGTTCTTGTATTCAAGGCTCCTAGATTTTATGAACTCTGTAACAGTACTTTCAGTGAACCCTGTGCTGGAGAGTCTTTCCTTGTGTACATAGTGATTAAATGAAAACCAGCAGCGACGAACATTTATGCATTTATAATTTTACAGGCAGCATGTTGCATAATTCTCTGCCACGTCGAATAACATTACAGCTTCTCAGAATTATCACAGTAAGCATTATTAAACAGAAGGTAAAAAACACGGAATTTGAAAAATGGCGGATTTTTATATTTTTATAATCTTATTCCTTTTTACATCTAATATTAGAACCCTTACCAAATTGTTGCATAAAAGGGATATAATTCTAAACCAAATTCAAAACTAAATAATTCTAAAAAAAAATTGTTTTATGCATCGTCCAATAAATTATTTTTTAATAATTAAATCATCAGTATATTTTTCTCTGTAGAAAAATTTGCCCTCACTACAATTTAAAGGATGTCCCAAAATAAAGCTGATATTCCACTTTCTGATCGATGGCCGTTTCCGATCAAACTCAATGTGAACTCGTAAAATGATCCTTCAAGGGCGATTTATGGAAGCGAAGATGGCCAAGGACATTTGCTGGGGGACCAAAGCTTTCGATCAATTCCCCAGAAAGTTTCAAGTCCAAAGATCCCGGGCATATTTCTTTTAAACGCAGAACTGTCGACTTTCGCGAGTCAGGAAGATGAATGCGTCAGTTGAAGGATCCTTCGGAGATCCATCATAAGCAGTGGTTCTAGAATTCATTGTCTGATTTCCCAGCAGGCCCTTGGAGAGATTATGACCACTCTGCGAGGAGCCACTTGCTCGGTATTGAACATATCTCATTTACTCTAGAATGTTTAATCCTTTCCAGAGCAGGTTGACATTTGGATAGGTGTATAAATGGCTAAATTAAGTAGCTGAATTTAACAGAGCTGTGCAGAGTTGTGCAATCTTGTGCTTGGAAATTTCCATAGACACTCAATAATTTACAAAATATTTGACAATAAAGCTTGTGGTAACAAACGTTCGCAGAGAAACATCTATGAATACTTTTTATGTCCCTGTAACAAGAGATATAATTGGGAAACACAGTTTACTGTGTAAATTTAAATGACATAAAACGAAAGAGTAATGGTGTGCTAAAATAGACCTTGAATACAGAATTCCGGGTTCACTAAATGCTGTGACGTGAGCACATAATTATGTAGCGAGTGGAACGCCATACCTATGGTTCAATATCTCATAAATTATTAAGTAGGTATCTATGTATACGAAAGACCAAGCCTGACTGAAATATTTTTCATTTTCTATATGTACTTATAAAGTTCCTTTAAAATCGATGCGCGACATTTTGTGTAACCCCTTTGTAACACGAGCAGATCTCCCAAAGAAATATTGGAAATTATAACTTCGTAGCATTGTAAATGATAATTCCCTTTTGTGCAAAAGAATTGTTTGAATTTGTTATAAATTGGACACTCAGCTATTAACTTAGATTCATAGTAATTTCAAAAAATTACTATTAGAAAGAAGTTACATGAAAATTCCAAATCATCGCTAAATTCGCAGGCATTTACAATGAAATTATTATCGCTAAATGGACAGTTTTACTCAATGTGGTCTTCTGACATTTGTCGCGTGGTTTTTTGGGGTGGTCTCTAGAATTGAAAATTTATCACACTTATTCATTTATACTTATTTATATTTACAATTATTTATTTACTAGACTTGACGAAGAATCGACGACACCTTCAAACCCGTTCTTTCTCTCAAAACCAAAGCTCCATTCGAAAAAAGAAAATTATTCTACAATTTCCGTTGGTTTCTACACAAGATTCAATTTATTCCTGCATTCTAGCAATTATTAGCCAGAAGCACCGATGCATAGACGAGATTTCAAAATTCATAGGTATACGACGCCCCAAGTTAAAATAATGTTATTCTACATCACCGACTTATTGTTTCAAGAAGATTCACCCCTTTCGGGCTGTATCGCCAATAACGCATCACCCTGTGTAATTATTTCAACAATTGACAATCACTGTTTCAGATGAGTGCGTGGGGAAGGGGGGAGGGGGGGGGGGGGGTACGCTCATTACTCGCTGGGTGAAATTCCGTTTTCGATCGAATGGCTCCTCGCTGAAATCCCATTCTTTCATTAATAGAGTTAAGCCTCGTTAAAGCAAGCATTAATGTAGTGCGCGTTATTAATTTCGGTCGTTGCCAACGAGGGCTCAATTCGATCCATATACTGATCCAGAGAATGAAACCGGGCTGCTAGCCGTGATCGTTAAACAGCGTTTGTTAGCTGCGCGCCACCATCCATCGAATCTCTTGGATCGACGGGCACGGGTGTTGAAAGTTGTTCGAAATAATCGTCGAACGTCGGACAAACGCGTCAGACGATTAATGAACGCTCCAGTGCACCAAAATGGCGCCACTGAAGTGGCGGGTGGTCTGGATGCAATCTCCTACACCCCTACGAGACAAATGCGGCTGACAATGAATTATCGATGCGTTTTTTACGGACACCAGCGACGGTGGAGCCACGATAATTCGTGTAAATGGGATCTGAATTTGCTCGAATTGTCTGCGATTTGAAGGAAATGAAATACAGACGCATTAGCATTCGCTGGTATACAGTCACCATGCATCGAATGCTGTGGAGAATTCTACGTGGTGGTAAACCCCTCGAAGAATGTAAATTTACTTCCAACAGGATCGTTAACGACAAGTTCCTTAAAATACGATGTTGAATTAGGGAATCTTCCTACTCCAGCTGTTAAAAAAGTGCGTTGTTTTGGGAAGTTATTTTTTAAGAAGGTATAAGTACTCCCTCGAATTGTATAATTGAATATAAATTTTATAGTTAATATTTATAATAATATTGGTGATTATAATTACTGATTCGAAGTATAATAATTAGTAATTTAGTGATTACTAATTCTGAGTATAATAATTAGTAATTTGGTAATTACCCATTCTAAGTGTAATAATTGATAATTTAGTGATTACTAAATCTAAGTATAATAATTAATAATTACTAAATTACTAATTGTAATAATTAATCATTTACATAGGTATATTCGAAGGTGAGCTTGATATCTCTGTAAACAAACAACATAGCTAAAAAGCGACTGTTACATCATACGCCAACTTGATACCATGCAATTTTTATAAGATTTTTTATAGGGTAGGTACTTGACTAGTAGAATTAGGTGGTTCACCCTATATTTCTAATTTTCCTCTCGAAATCATTGTTGAGTGCATTCCAATACGCCCGTTGTATTCAGATTGCATTCAACAACGTTTAACGACTCGAATTTCCACGCGGTCCATTATGCTCTACGAGTCAAACGGAATTCGCGACACAATGCCCCGCTAAAAATTATGGCACTTGCAGATATTTTCCTCGTTACAAAAATGAAAATCCTGGTGACTGCCGGACCATTTGGAAACTGAAACATACCCAGAGGCACGATAGCGCTCGCTGATCCGTCGCAATCCCTACGATAGACTTCACGGATCGTTCACGTGAACATTTCTGTGGGATGTGAGCGAAAGTCCTGGTCTGGAATGGTTCCTCGTTAAAAAATATATCGAAAATGTCAAATAAAAATTTGTTCATACCGAACTAACATGTAAATAACATGTAAAAGCGTTCAGTTTTTATTAAAAGGAGGAAGCAAGGAATTTTCGAAAATGTACATTTTCAGTTTCATGGCGAGTGTTAAAATACATGGCTCAATGGCGGGATATGTTTGTGTAATAATTTAAAGTGAGACATTAGACACTTCCATAGTGCGATCTACAGAGTATGCCTAACCACGTACTGGGCTTATCTACTTGCCGAGTAAAGAGACAGTTGAGAGAAACGAAAACAGAAACCCTTTTTGTTCCTTTAGTCGCTATGTTTCCATTACCTACAAGGACATTGCTGACAGTATTAAAATTAAGTATGATACCTATCATGTAATTTGCCTTAACGTTCTTTAATCACCAATCACTTTACGTACTTAACATTCTCCTTTCCCTGAACTTGCTTAACAAAAGTCCCTTCCGAAAGAAGTCCACTTCAAACTTCCTCTTCTCCTTCACCCACGAATCACCTTGTACCCCTTCTTACCCTCTTTCCGTCTCACCCTGTGGCCTGTACATCCATCATTTCGTAAAACCCTTCGAGTCATTTAAGTCGACAGGGGCACCTCCTCTAACGCCAAATGTGGCATTCTTTTTTCTCTAAATTTGAGATGTTCTATAAAAGTGTGTTTCAAACGAAAAATCATTTCTCAACCGGGTATCACCCTCATACCGCTTACTTTCCCAGTAAGCCTCACCCAGTGCATCCATCAATTTTTAAGACCCTTCGAGTCATTCGAGTCGGCTGAGGACTCGCGCACGCGTCCCACGTTCAACGACCCGCCAGCCACCCCTCTCCGTTCCATTCTCTGGGTCAGGAGGATGAATGAGTCGAGTGGAGCACACTCTAGGGATGTCACCAGCTTTCCAACCCCCCAGCGCAGACTACTCGCGCGCCACCCCCCACTCCCACGTCTAAAAATAGCTGGATCCGTTGACGTCATCGATCTTTCGCCGACGTACCAAACTATTCGAGCTGAGGGTGCGGTGCGCGAGGAAGCACCCCCAGCATACCGCCCGAGAAAGTAGTGACTCGTCGCTGGTACGCTCCGCTGCAATAACCCTCGCACGGCGGATATTGGGTCTACTTGGACCCATCCACCACCACTCATGTTTTTAACGTCTCATGTATTAACGTCTCTGCTTTAAAAATAGATGAATTTTAGAGCGTGGGCTCCAAATCTACTATACAGGGGTTGGTCAAGAAATATAAAACTCTGTTTCATATGTTTAAAACGCGTGAATCCACTTTGTTGTGCGTTACGAATACGCTCCCCTTGGCTAAATCATAAGCAAAGTGTCGTTGGATGGCCAGCTTTGGCCATTTAGTCAATGCTTTTCGCGAAATTTTCAGTAGCCCGCCTCATGCGTTTGATTTATTATTGTGCAGCGCGTACGGAGAACCATTGTAACTGCAACTTTGCTTAACAGATGACGTATATTTACTTTCTGATAGCTCTGTAATAAATCGCTTTCGAATTTGGATTCATATAAACTTTTTCATCATGCTACCGGTTCCGGACCCAATGTAGAGTATCCATTAGGCCTAGGCACTTTTGAAATGTTATTTCAAACTACAGGTTATTTTACTTCATAATTATATCATTTTTCAACTACAATTATGTTATTTTATTAGAAGAAATAATTTTGAAAATAATTATCTTCCGTCTATAGGTTCAACTAAAGTATTACAATCATTTCGTAATTATTATTCTGATTATCCGATAATAAAAGACGTTATTAGATTGTCCCAAACAAAAATCTGTTACTGATGAATTATTTGACAGAGAGTTTTACTCAAAGAAAATTTCTTAAAATAAAATTGTTCAGTTGTATTATCTTAACGATTATTTATTTCGCCTTTGAAATAAAAATATAATAAAATAGTTCATTATTTGAAATTGCTGTAATTTCAAATAAATCGATATTTCTTATATTTTCAAGTAACAATATTGAAAATAACAGCCCGAATTATTACAAGCAGCTACTTCTTATTTTAATTTCAAATAAAACTTGCCCAGAACTGCTGTCTATACACGAAAGAGCGCAATCAATGAATTAAAAATGTATGCACTCTACCAGAAGGAATCGATCTTGCAGGAGGATACCTAAGTTATTTATACATTTTTCCTTGCAATAGGTTATTTCGGAAAATTGTACGAATATAATTCTATTATGGGTGAAAATAGACCCCACGTTCGTTCATTAATACATAGCTGGAATAACACATGTTCTGAGACTTTTGGGACCATTTTGTGACTCCGGCACCAGGCCACGTGTTTTTTTTTCTCGCGTCAATCGCCTCCACTGAGCTGAAATTCTCGGCGCTGGGAAATCCTGCGGTCTATTGGTTGCAGAGTTTCGAGGGGAAGTTGCGCGTCTCGGGGGTCGTTCTCCAAAACCCAACGATTTGGCGAAGCCACGCAATATATCAGTTGCTGAACTGTTCGTGGATTGAAATTGGTATCTATGCGGAAAGTTTCCGTGTACATTCAAGTTCAACTTTGGCTGCCACTTTCACGTGTGCCTGGTGTACATCTTTGAAGGGGCTGTATCGTCGCCCACTCACATTGTCTCGCGTTTGTTCGGTCCAGAATTTACGTCGAATGAGCTTCTTTTTCGAAAAGAAATTACTTTATATATGTATATAAATATATATATATATATATATGCGATATGTGTGCCTGCTTCTGAATAAGAATTGACAGACAACAGAAGTTGTCACGATCCAGCCCCACCATAGGATCGCGACTGTTAAGGCGTTAGACCACCTTGCAAAGTTGGGCGTTATTCCAAAAATTTTTATTCAAATAAAATACCGAATAAATTTTTCTAATAAATTCCGCTTCAAATAATATTCGACTAAAAGTTACGAATAAAAATGAAATTACTCGAGAATAACGAATAAAAATTTATTCGAATAAGAATTTATCTTAGGGATTTGCGCGTTATTCTTTATTCGTTTTTCGAAATAAAATTTGCCCAACTCTGCCACCTTGGCCAGGTCTTTGGGAATTTATTTCTAAGTGACAAAAACACTTTTCTCGATTAAAATTTTTCAATAAAGATAGACACATATTTTTCAATTTTTCTTTAAAAACAAATATAGCGGTCCAGAGTATACCACGGCGTGTACGGTTGGAGAGTGTACGCTATTTCCGATTAACAGGTTTCCGCAACAAAATTTTAACAATAAAATATTGAATAAAACTAAGTTGCCTATCGTCCGTGGATGAATTTTTTTGATTGCTTGAAAAATAACCTGATGTGGTCCCCTTGTCAGTCCCACTCGCTCATTACCAACCTGTCCCAATCGCTGCGACAACGGCAGAAGGAGTGGAGGGGATAGCGATCACCTTACTTCGAAACAGTAATCCCGTCCTTGTTTCCAGACACGAAATAATCACTCGAGTGGATCACGGGTTAATCGCATACACCTCTATAAGGCACAGTAGCTGCATCGAGTTGCTTCGTGACCATGCCTCGCGGGGTGCTCTGTTATTTCTTTCTCGTCAAACGAGAAGTAGTCTCTTCCAATGCGGCTCCAACGTCGACTTTCCGCTCTACTTCACGCATAGATCCGCTCCAACGGCATCGTTCAAAAGTGTATCGCTGAATTATTCATACCGCGTTTTCTTTTCGGCTACGTTAGTGCCGGCCACCGCCCAGCACGCTGAAACTTCTCGTTAAGACGTCCGCGGCGTGAATACAAACGCGCGCAGGGAGAAATAAGCACAATCATCGAATAGGGGGGCTGAATGCATGGGCGGGATGGTATAATAAACGCGGGCTCGCTCCTCGCCGCTTTTCCACGTAAATCAAAAGGCTCCCGAGTCCCGCGCCTCAGAATTTCGAGCGTGTGCACCGCCTCCGCTGAAAAATCCTATCGACGCCTTTTGCCCACCTCTACGCTGGGATTAAATTAATTTTTATGACCGCCGCCGCGTTTCGGATGCAGGAACTGTGATATTCTCCTGTCCGCCTGAAATGCCTTTTACTTCTTTTCAATTATGTACCTATACCCGCGAAATTTGTGATTGCACCGTGGTGCGCGTTGTACAAAATAAATACAAGCTTTCTTTGTGAGCCCCGAAATGTGGGACGATTTTAATTTTGGAGTGCCATTCCACAATCAACAAATACGGCATTTTTTGCGCTTGATGTCAAGGGATATTGATGAATGTTCTGTATGATACAGTCCAAGTCAAATTGGAAGGGGTTTCAGGCATCATTTTGATGGATTCGAAGGTTGCAATTTTTATCTAATTTCGGGAAAACAGGTGGTGTGTCTATTATTATGTAATATTTAACTATGAAACTGATAATCACGCAAGGTTATGCTCCTTTTGTTAAATGGGTTATTCTACTTTTATTGAATTTAGTACGTATATAATAGTTTATGTAATATCCTAAAAATTTAGGTTATGAAGAGTTATGTAATGGCTTGGTAGCTTTAAATGTCTTTTTAGTGAGGACTATTAAACTCCGAGGTATGTATACAGCTATCGACAATCTTGGAATTATAACATTCAGCAGTATATTTTAAATCGTGTCGGGCAGACAGCTATAATTACAGTTTAGCTATGTCTAGTGTGACTGATTTATCACACTATTAAATTGTTTAGTGTCATTTTTCATTTAGGTAAAACAGTAACGCTTCCAAATGAAAATACGCGATGAAAACCTCATATACACGTCCATTGACTGAAAACGTTTGCACTGAAAGCAGATATTTTTAAATTCTCAGATATAACAGCCACAATTTAATAGTATTTAAATTTAATAGTAAGTATTTAATTCGAAATACAAAATTAAAACATAAGTGAAGGAGAAACACTGGGAATGTCCATTTTTCGTAATTTTGCGATTTATAACATATTTTGTTGATGGAAACTGGGACTAGAGAACAATCGAATCACAAAGGAAAGGGTTATAAAGTCTGAATACCCCCAACATAGGGTAAAGGCAGGTAATATGGAACACCTGATTTCAAAAGCTTGTCAAAAGCAGGGGAATTTGTGTTTTTTAATAAAACTGACACGGGGGGGACGAAGGAACTAATGCATAATCATATTTACATAGTCAAATATAAAAAAATCCAATGGTTTTGCAATTATAATAATAAAACTAAAAAGAGTGAAAATCAGCTGTTCGGAAAAATGGGTCTTAATATGGAACACCTAGGAAATTTGTAAAGAAAACTAAAAAAATCTCTATTTTCTTTTATTAAAAATGAAGATTTATTAAGTAAAAGATATACATATATATAAATAAATATACGTCATTTTTGGAATTTATTCCTGTTTTCTGCGTGTCTTACACGTTGGGCACGTAAATAAATACATCGGAAGCTCCACATTCTTCGTGTGCCCCCTGAATGCAGCGAATACATTGGGTCTACTTTTCAGTGTCATTATTTTTATAATTACCATCGCAAAATAAGCATTCCGCATCGTCGCCGACATCGTCATTATCAAATTCATCTATGTTACTCGGTATGTTCCATATTACGTGCACACCTGTTCTGACAAGAAATTAAGAATTATACTAAGAAAAAAGTAACTTTATTGGTTAACTTTTGTTGAATAATCATGAACACACATATTTATTGATAAATTATACCAAAATAATACTTTATAACTTACCTTCACTACAATATTTAACTATTTGATGCACTTTTCAGAAACTTTTACACCTCATGAAAAATATAAACGTTTCTTTTTCAATGTTGGATGCCCGACTGAGGCTCAATTGACAGTATCATTGTCTATTGTATCTAGGGATCTAATATACACGATTGCCTGAAGAGTTCGTTATTTATTTATCGAAATGTTACGAAGTTCCATATTACGTGCCGTTCCATATTACCTGCCTTTACCCTATAACGTTAAAGATTCGGTATACTACTTATTGTTAGTTAAAAACAGGAAATGTCCAGTCTGCACTGAAACAAAATAAGCTTCTGTCGTCAAGGTGAAGCAAGAAATTATTTAAGAAGAAAATTAAATTCATTCGAGCTTGTTTCTTGGCTGGTAGACTAATGTATTCAAATTTAATTTTCTCCACAAAGTTATTTTGTGACATTCCCTACTTTTCCTCCTTACCCTCCAAGTGATGTAAACTGCTTCAAAATCAAAGCTTTGCTTATCTTAAAGAGAAAATGCATAAAGTAATCTGTTTTCACTTCACTGGAGAAAGGTTTCAAACTCGCGATCGATGGTGTATATACTAAATATACATTTTATTAGACATTCCAATCTCCAGAAGCAATAACTCTCAGAATTTAACATTCTCCAACATTCACACAAACACAGAAATTACAAACTTAACTTTCTAGGGAGATCCTACACACGTACTATACTGAGTGAGTCGTGAAAAACAAAACGCCTAAATATGTCTATATATCTTTGTTGACAATTAAAAATATATGAAATAAATAATGGAAGTACACATACTCTCCTTGACTATTCGGAGCTTTCCATTGTTCATCTAAGTATGCGTGGATTGAAGTTGAATTTTAAGGACCAACATGAAGAGAATCTTCTACATATTGACTTTTCTAAATGAAGTGACGATACTGGAGAAATTAGTGTAAAATCTAACTATAATACATCCAGATATATTATATAACACTAATAGATACAGTACAACTGCAGAAATATTGAATCCATCTGCAAAAAAACCTTGTCAAAATTAATTTTTTTTCAATGCCTTTATTGTAGTTAGAGATGGGATATGTACACTAATCTACATTTTTATTGTATATTTTATTGGATTTGTCTTGATTATTAATAAACAGTGATTCTAGGTGTTAGTAGAAATGTTCATAAATAGACTAGTTGGTTAGAAAATAAAATTGATGGGATAGATGGCCCACGATTTATCAAAATATAACATCCACTTCGCTTAGCCTACGCACTACCTACTTACATCTATAATATTATTGAAGCACATCTTACCAATAGTGGTGAAGACGAACAATTTCGCACGGTAAACGACGAACCGTCGGTATTTCGTTATTCCCTCGGCAGAACGGTGTTAGCCTCGCGAATCGGGGAGAAGAGAAGCAGAAGACAAAAGGGAAGAAGAAGAAAAAACCGGGCGAAAAAGAAGAAAACTTCAGCCGCGGAGAGGGAAGGGGGACGATATATAAACAGAAACGCGGTGGTGGTTAATCGTGTCAACGACTCACGAGATCCCGGTAATTAATCTCAAACAGCACGGGCCGTATTCGTTTCACAAAACCAGCTGAATTTCTTTAAGCCACGGGGATGAAAAGAACCGAAGCAGCTCTACGGACAGAGGAAAAAGGGTCGAGTGTAAAAACCTCGAAATCCATTTACCAGTGGTCCGGTTGAAAGAGCAAGAAATTTGAAGCATAAACGCATATAACCACGTTGCGTCTTAAGTACTCAACGGAACGCATTTGCCATTTGGTACAAAGTGATAGTTCGTAAATATTTATTAGTCTGTAATTTAGTTGTTATGGGGTTAACTAATTAAAAATTATTAGAATTTATTAGATACTTGATGATAGCACTGAAGGGGTTGTGATCCTTCATGTAGAGATAAATAAACAAATGTGAAGTAAATGTTTTTTAGGAGCTTACGAGGGATATCAGCTGACATGAGCAAATTTTGAGGAAGCTCGGTACACAGATAAAGTACCTGGCAATATTTGACACGTATTTTTTTTATCGACTCATATTCGTATTTAGGGGTGAAATCTCCCTTCGAAGTTGGGGTGGAAATCTGTTACGTTGGATAATTCCAAAACAAATAGGGCTAGAAGAAAATGTTAAATACCTATAAAAATTGCTCTATTCTTATTAGGAATAACGAGATATAATCGAAATCTTTGCAATTTCACAGGTGGCACTGCTGTAACCAGAAAACACAGTTATCGATATTTGTTGTTAGTTTTCAGGATACTTTCGACTCTCCGACTTGGCTATCGTATCATTCCATTAGTGATTATTTTTATCAATAAAAATATACAGTTATATAGCTGAAATAATGTAATAGCTTTTTGCATATTATTTGCTTTTGATTATATTGCAAGTATTGTTGAAAGAGTTTGCATTTAATAATACATTACAGCTAAAAATAGTGCATTTCCTGTCAAATGTGGAGTAAATGGAATGACGTTTTAAAAGTGGGAAAATTGCCACAGCCACACTGTGTGCAAAATTCATTCATTTGCTGATTCAGCTACCGAGAGCACTTCGTTTATTTTCACTCGCGCTGCAGAACTTATCTCCTCGGACACGTACACGTTTTCACTGCACTTTCAGCATCCCGTTACAGACTAATCTTGTAATTCAACTACTTAGTTTTCCACTTTTTTCTAAATGCTGAAAAATCGGTTCTTGCTTCTTGACCAATGTCACGTCAGCTTTAAAGGTAATATTACATATATTGACTTTTCATGGTGACGCAATGTTCTGTACTGCAATGTCAAATTAATTCTCGTCAGTTAAAAAAGTCAACAGACAGCTTCGTTAATTGAATACCTATGTCCTACACTCTACAGATTCGTTTTAATAAGCAGAAATAAAGACTCAAATAAAAATCATTGCAATATCTAATGAAATCAAAGTGTAAGTTACATATGATTTATTTAAGATAAGCACCCACTTTCTGTTTTCAATTATTTTTAACACTACTCAAAATAAGCATGCAAACTTCAAATTTCGTAGACGTGTCTAATCTAAAATTCTCTCGGAGGGAAGAAAACAGTCACGCAACGATTTTGTATAGTAATTAAAAGTAAACAATTCTGAAAATCACAGTTTTATTTTAACTAGCAATAATTAAAATTAACGAAGCCATCGATGAAATACATTTGCATATAAAAAGGAACATACTTTCAGGTTCCCTTATGGTATCATAACAAAACAAAATGAAAACGCGAAAATGAAAAGAAAATATTCCAAAACTCTCACCCTCACAAGCAAAAGCTGAAACGCATTAATGAGGTATCGCGGTAAAAGGAGAGGATATTTTAACTACGTTCGTAGAATACGATTCAAATTGGAAAAAAGTTGAACATTTAACATATTAATTAACTCACCATTATAAACAAATATTCCATCTGAGCGGGTAACGCCTATAGGCAAATATTCAGCAAATATGCTTAACCACCCATAGAAATGCAGCATGTCTGCACGCGGTATATGCTAAGCAGTAAGCGTTCGAGTCTCGACATTGAAAGAGTGAACTCTGAATTTTCACTTGGATTAAGCAACAATCACAATGGCGTAGCAACAATTATAATACTTTCAGATTGTGTAAAGACTTTTAGTGCTCTCGCACGTTAAAAATTTTATTTAACTCATTAGTTAGATGCCATTTGGAATGCGCGAGTGTTATCTGGTCTCCGCATCAAACAAGTTACATTAAGCTGATAGTTGAGAGAACTCAACATTGGGATGTCCTATGTACAGATTTGACCATAATACCTAATTACGACACCATTATGCATAAGTTGAACACGAAATCGTTGGAGAGTTGAAGAACTGTCGGGGATGCTATATTTTCAATTTAAGGTCATTAATAATCGCATAGACAGTCTGCAACACTGCTTGAATTAATTAACTTTAACATAGGTACATATATCCACGCTTCTCTGCGGTTTGTGTCTGTTTTCCATACCGACATGTTCAAGAGCAACCTTAAGTACAATGACCCTATAACTAGGGTGTGTTGTTTGACTAACAATATTAGCCACTGCGTTGATTGTTTCTCTGGCTCTATAAACCAGTTTAACCATTCTATTCAAACGGCCTACTTTTCATCTTCTGCGATGAAGTTGTGATTCGTCAATTATATAATACTGGACTACTGCCCGTGAATTAAATAAGTAAATAAATAAATAAATTTTTGCAACAAGGCAGATCTAAGAAAGTCGTCTCAAAGTGAAAAGTTTTAATTCGCCTTAAGCCTTAAGGTAGGATTTCCTAGACACGATTCGCCGCGGCGGCGGATCGCGGTGGTGAATCGTGGCCCGTCGCCGCGGCGAGCAGACCTCAGGTACCGCGTTAAGGGACCCAGTTGAGTTCAAGCACTTGAAAGGGTCTATTCTAACGGTCGGTATACCTGCTTCAGAAAAACCAAATTGTTTATTCTTTATCGTATCTCTCTGGAAGTGACACCGAGAGCTTCCTTACGTTTTTCCGATGAAAATCATACCAAATGTCATGTAAATCGAGCTATTTTTAACGAAGTTAGCTTGAAATTGTGCAAATGAATTTTTCATCAATTTCCTTCATTATGCTCCGAATTACGTCGTTCTTGGTGTTAATTTCATCGGCGAAACATAGAGAATCGATTGGTACCGTTGTCGCAAAGATCTGATGAGAAATATGGAACTTGGATTTTTCCACCTTTAATGGTTTCCAAACCTTTCGAGGGTCGAAAGCCATAAAATTCGGTGCGGCATCACGGAAGGTTGACCTCGCCACGTGGTGGCAGCCGGCATCTCTTTAACAGGCGTCGCTCCAGAATCACCCTGTACAATACAGTATGTACATATACATATGTACATACAGAGTCTCGAGGACGAAATGAGACGATGATTCGAGGTCTGCGAACTCCCTAATTGCTAATTTTTATAAAACAATGATGGCATTCGATTGTCGACATTTGTCCAACAAAAGTTTGGTTTGTCCACCCGTAAAAAAAGGATATACCTAAAGAATAAAATTGTTAACAATAAAAATATACATGTTAGATTTGTAGATGTTATGAAACATTCATTGCACAGATGTACTGAAGCAGGGTCACAAAAATTTTCCAACGGCATTAATTACCAATACGTACCTTATTTTATATAAATATTACGTTTTTCCGACGTTGTCGCATGCTGTGCACTAGGTTTTCAGTTATTTTAGATTCGATAGAATTCCATACTTCTAAAATATTTTATTGTAGTATGTCTTTCGAAGTTATGTCGTACTTTTCTAATGTCCTGTGGATTTCAGCCTACAAATATTCGATGAGGTTAATGTCCAGACATTATGGGGATATATGACATGTACGTAATCCATGCGGCATATTCCTTGCTGTCGTTGTCTTGCTGTAAATAAAAATTCCCCACTAACCCCAATTTGGTAGAAATAATTTTTAATATATTTCCAATACATTTTTAATATATTTTCAATATATTCAGTTCGGAATCCTACCAATTTTTAATTTACGACAAGACAACAACCGCAAGCATTACGGCCAGAATTGTGCAATAATGATTATTGTATAATATGCCGCATGGATTACATACATGTCATACATCCCCATAATGTCTGGACATTAACCTCATCGAATATTTATGGGTGGAAATTCACAGGAGATTAAAAAAGTACGACATAACATCGAAAGACATACTACAACAAAAAATTTTAGAAATATGGAATTCTATCGAATCTAAAATAACTGAAAACCTAGTGTACAGCATACGACAACGTCGAAAAAACGTAATATTAATATGAAATAAGGTACGTATAGGTAATTAATGCTGTTGGAATACTTATATGATCCTGCTTCAGTACATCTGTGCAATAAATGTTCATATTATTAGTTTACTTTTGGATTTCAACTAGTTTCCTTATTTCTTGGGATTATGTCCCACTATGGAAATGGATCGCGCGGCGGTCTCCGCTAGACTCAGTTTGGAGCAGTGAAGGTTTTGGCCGCCGCGATTCGCCGCCCGCCAGGAGATTCCGCCATAAATGGCGGAAAACAGACACTCATCGCATTGTGTTGCCTCTCGAGTAGGCTAGGTAGCTGCCGAGACAGACACACTGACAGAGCGGTTGGAAAACGCGCCTAGGAAAACGGATACACGCTTCTCCATAAGAGCGGTGCTTAGGATTCGCCGCCGCGATCCGCCGCCGCGGCGAATCGTGTCTAGGAAATCCTACCTTTACGGATGAGTCCACTAGCAGGCCCAGGACGAAACTCGCCTTCCTTCTCCGCCCTTCCGTCCTATCTTCTAACCGTTCTCAAATCTCAATCCCCGCGAAAAATTCATCCCACTCCCGGAAATCGCGCACCTCGAGCAGCAGGTTCGCATTAACGTTTCAGCTGACCGAATACGCGCAGGTAGCCCATGGATCGGTTCACGGTCACGTTGACGTTATCCTGGCGATCAAGGGATCCATTTGGAGATTGCTGCCAGCAGGAGCAACGAGGAGGTCTCCGATAATTATGCTCTCCCCCTGCGAACGTCGATGCCCTAATGCCTGATCACGTATGCGTACGCCCCGCCTATATGCATGCGCGGATGCGCCGCGCCGCGCCGGGATCAGACCTCTATCTGGACAAACGGCACAGGGACTGTGCCATGCTGGTTTACCATTGAGCCCTTAATCTGCACGATTATACCTCTTATCGGGCGCGGCTGCCTGGACGCAGAATGCCAGATGCAAAATTCAGTACGGCTATTCATTACCGATTATCCCCACTGGCTGATCAACCAGACGGAAGACTATATTTCGTCCAGACCTACAATCCAGCGACTGGGAATATCAGCTGCGTCAACGGGTCAATTAGACGCACGTCAGAGGCTGACAGTTGGTGTTTCTTGAGTTCCACTAACAGCGGTGTCTGAACCGTCTAAGCCTAAGCGGTTGATTAGGTGCTTAAGGTAGGAGGCTAATTAAGAGACGATTGGTTCCGCAGTTCTGGCATTAACTGGCTCGTTCGTTGGACCAACGAGTGGATTGCTTTCGCGAGGCGGTGGGCCCTCGGGTGGATGAAAGAAGAACATCGCCACGCTGGGTGATTTAGATTTACTATTTCATTTTTCATTTCGCGGCTGATCGATGAGTAGGGTGTAGGCCCGGTATCAGGTGTCAATAATGCGCGACGTAAGCATGGTTGATTTGGCCGGGCACCAATGCACCAAGAGGCATATTAATATCAATGTGTCAAGTGGCGCCTGATGACACTGACTGCAGTGCGAGGAAAATGTGGGATTTATGCGTCAATAGGACACAACCTACATCCACGAAACCTCAACTAGTAAATATGTAGCTGCTATTCTTTTTTTATTCGCCTGTGTGTAATATATGAAGTATTGTGTGTAATATATGAGTTTATTTTTGTTGTTTTTCTGATTTTTATGCTCCCTGGTGGCTACAAGGGAGCGCTTTAATATAATATAGATGGATGAAAAGGGGAATAACATTGCAAGTCCAAAAATATAAGCATTTCAAAATAGGTGTGCAGGGAAATAACAGGGCAAGTCCAAATGAAACAGGGAATAATTAGCAATAATAATATTGAGCCATTGAAAAGGTTTGAATCAATGTAAGGGGGGATTCTCGTCTAACAGCCCCAAAAGTAACTGATATTTAAGAATTTGTTTTTAAAAAACTGTTGGTCATATTGGATTACACTCTTTTGGGATATAAGGAGGCATCTTTAAACTTGCAGAAATTATTGTTTTATATCGATCCTTCTTATTATTTGTTAATTATTGTAGAATCTTGCCCACCTCTTCGAAGATGTAACTCTTGGCCGGATTTGTGGCACCTATCACAGTCATCTGATTGCACAATAAATAGAAGTTTCTTAAACCTAGAGAGTTTACGCTGGTATTGGTCCACTTTAAAAAAAAAAAGAAACATTGAAAGAATTATAGCGTTTGAAAAAAAAGTAAGATTCTTCCTTAGACAAATTTTTCATATTATTCTTTATATCGACGAAGAAAGTATTATAAATAAAAACTAAAATTAAAATTTTAGGTCCAGCACCAGCGTAAATTATTTAACTTTAAGAAAATTTTCTTCTTTTCACAATCAGATGACTGTGACAGCTGCTACATCTAACGCCAACATCGTCGAAGAGATTCCACAATAATTAATAAATAATAAGAAGGATCGATATAAAAAAAATACTTTCTGCAAGTTTCCAGATGCCTCCTTATATCCCACTAGAGTTTAATGCAATAATAACAACAGTTTCTTAAAAAAAATTAATAAATTTGGGGGCTGATACACGAGAATCCCCCCTTAAGTACCGTAAACTGGGGGAACATTGGCAGCACGGGGTAACATTGGCATACGCCGGAATTACGTTGTTTTACGTCAGATTAATAAAACTTAACCTGTTAATGCTATTTATATGACATGCCAATGTTACGAGTTGATTTTATTTAAGATGTAAAAAATAAAATAAAATAAACAAATTTTAGTTTACTGACCTCAGATTAGTAAAACTTAACCAGTTGATGCTATTTACATGATGTGCCAATGTTACCCCGGTACACTAACGTTTTTAACATGTATTAAAGAAAGAAAGGACAAAAATTTTATTTTAGTTTGACACTTGTAGTACAATCACAAAATATGCAATATTATGATAGGGTACTTAAAGCAAATGAAAACATGTTAGTTTTTACATTATATAACAAAATATTTCAAAAACCTGCCAATGTTCCCACATTTTACGGTAGTTAAATGACCATTTAAGGGTAATCTAAGAAGCGCTTATTTAAAATTATTTCTACTTTTTATATAATATCGTAAAATCAAAGTCGTATTGCTATTATTTTTACTATTACCGTACATGTACACACAGGACACTTTGAAAATCGTGATATAATCTGAACCGGAGTACTTCTGCATGCATAAATATCCCAAAAATGTAGAATAAAGTGTTTTCACAGGAGGTTTCCCTAAATTAGCTCGCTACAATAAAACGTAATCGTATCACACATAAATCGGCATGAATTTCACCAATATTAATGCCTTCTGATACATATATACCAACGTTTTCGCGTGTCACAGTGCACGAAACGTGATCAATTTTCTATCAACGCGATATCTAATCAAGAATTTGGTTAGCATGAAATCAGGTTGCCCAGGATATGAAACGTCAAACCGTCTTCTGAACGTCAATACCGGCTGAATTAAATATTCAATCAATCCTGAATATTAAATCAACCAGAAAGGAAAATAGGGCACACAGATAGAGGGGCAGTGGGGGTTGCGGAGAACGATCGCGAACGGAGACAATACCCCTTATGAAACTACATTAAGCGATCGCCGCCATAAAAACGTCAAATCTTCTTTCAGGCTTCATGTCATATCATAAAATCTATCTTCCCCTCCCCAGCCCCTTCCTCAGCTATTGTCTCTTTAACCTTCCCTTCCAGAGAAGATCGAACTTCCGCTTTCTATGCCACTCGGAAGAGGAAATATCTCCTTTGCGTTGTATGTCGCTTGCATTCGTCGATGTCTCGCAGATTATAATTGAGGAGTTGGAATGGTAAACGCTGTAAGTGTAAAAAGGAACTTATTGTAATTCATATAATCTCTTTTTTGCTAGAGTCAAATACACGTAACAATGAGTTATTTCAGGTGGTAGTTGTTATCGACTCACTCTGTGTATAGCTTTAGAGAACGTCAGTAGATATTGAACAGCAAAGTGCACCGAGTCCTCAAAATCTTGATTAAAATAAATGGCCCCTTGGTCATACACGGGCAGTTCGGAAATCTTCGGGGAGAAGTTCACAGAAAGTTTTTAATTCCCAAAATACCAAAGGAATCACGTTTGTATCGTAAACCGACTTTACGTTGCCATAAGCCCAATTATTTAGTGAATGGTACCATTTCCCAAGGCTAGAACTTTCGCGGAGGGTCAAGACTTTAATAAATAACGGTATCGGCGGCACAACAATTTACCGAATTGTAAAGTTCGGCGTGTTCAGTTTCAAGAGATTCCGGACGCAGTCTGGAGACGTAAACTTTGTTCCAACTCTTCGGTTGGATTTCATTATTTCGCCTGCAATAAAGTTTGTGGACCCAATTGTTTCAGAGGTAAGGAGGCTATCTGCCAATGTTATACTACAGATGGGAACTAATAACTATTTGAAGAAGCCTACTATCTAATGAAATCATACCGATATATCAAATTCACTTCCTAACGAGAAAGAATGAAGTAGATTCTAGAAGGACAGGAAGTCGATTGGATTTCTTCAGCCAAATTCGTCGAAACCATGATCGAACGAGATTGAGACAATGTTCTGTGTGTGTGCGCAGAGGCATGCGTTACCTAACACCACGTATTATCACTTATTTTTAGTTCTATTTAACTAATTCCTAATTAACTAATTACACTGTTCCCTGGATTGCGTTGGATATTTCAATGGTTTTAAATGAGGCACGCAGATGTCGCAAATTCGTCACTAATGACGTCCCTGACGAGGGCAGGAGAAATGTTATACAGGGTGACGCATGTAAAGCGTGACAACTGAATATTTTCAAAAATATTAGTAACTAGTTTAAACTACCCGTTGCCTGGGCTCCATATATCTAGTAGACTGTAGAGGATCAGTAGTTATTTGTGGAAATGTGAAACGCAAACAATAACAATATAATATTTCAAAATTAACTGACATCTTAATTAATTATTGTGCAATACTTACTTACATATGTTTCATTACGCAATGCTTACTTATATAATAATCCATTAAACTTAAATTATCATAATGTGTCAAGGGTATGTCCAGATTTCATGGTAACATATAGTTTCCGCAGGGTTCTAAGGAGTAATTAAGCAAAATTTGATCCAGATAGGGTAAAGGATTTAGGAGTTAATAGGGAATATACAGACATAAGACGGGGTGGGCTTTAGTGGTGATTGGGACCTCCACAGTAGTTTTTTAGGGTGTCGAAGAATATTCATGCCAAAGGTGCGGGTACGTTGAACGGTATAGAAGCCTTTACTTAACAAGTATAGGTACATACACATTTTGACTTTTACCTATACCTATAATATCTTAATATATAAAGCAGAAAGTGTTTGTGCGTTTGTCTGTTTCCTAAAAACTTTCGAACTGTAGACTCTGGGGCCACGAAAGTTGTCCCAGCTCGTTATGCCTAGCTAATCCAAATGAATGTGATTATTTTCATAAAAAAATAAATAAATAAATTTTTTTTATAAAATCAGCATCTAAATTTCGGGCGCAGGCGAGTAGTAAAACTGGTAGATATATGGATATATATAGGTATAAAAAAATATTATTAGGCAAAGTTAATGTGTTTTGGGGACTTATCTTTCCAGCTTACTTTGCTTTTTTATACAGGAAGGTGCGACGAAGAGTATTCCTACTGCTGAACACTATTTCTTGCCGATCAGTCACGCGAAAGTTAAACTAAATTCTAAATTAATTTTCAATAATCAATTATTAATTAGAAGAGGATGGTGTATTGTTTCAAAGGGTCTAGCAGGGTAAGTATGGGCAAACGGCCCCCACGCCGATTCCTGGAGGTGTTATTTTTTAAACAATGCTCCTGGCCTGAAACACCATTGTGTAAAGTTTTAGATCGCTACCCCCCCGTTTAAGGGTAATACGGGGGTGAACGCCCTTAACGTTATTATTTTTTATCTCGGTTACTACTTAAAATATTTGAATGAGAAAAATATGAAAAAAAGCTACATACTAACTGTACTTCGTGTATTTTTCTCGAAATTGTAAATCAATTATTAAGGGTAGAAAAAAAATAATTAATTTTTTGAGGGTGGTTTTTCGAAACAACCCTTTGAGTGACAACCTCCAAAAAAATAAAAAATAATGCTCTATTATGGTGGTATTATATAAAAAATCCTGAAGATGATCGAGTTGGTGGAACATAGTTAAATAATTTAAAGAAGATCATTATATTATAAAGGGTCTAGCAGGGTAAGTATGGGCAAACGGCCCCAACGTCGATTCCTGGAGGTGTTATTTTTTAAACAATGCTCCTGGCCTGAAACACCATTATGTAAAGTTTTAGAACGCTACCCCCCGTTTAATACGGTAATACGGGGGTAAACGCTCTTATATTTATAATTTTTTTTCTTGGTTAAAGATATTTAAATGAAACAAAAGCGACAATATTTTTCCGGATTTGAAATGAATTATTACGGGTAGAAAAATATTATTTATATTTGGGGGTAGTTTTTGCACACAACCCTATGAATGACAACCCCTTGTCGTGATAATCGCTTATATTTGTTTGCACATATCGAAGGGATAATCCGTACTTAGCCAGGCGTATTTTGCTGTCTTTCTGATTATATAAACGCTGATAACTTATAATCGATTAAAGAAAAATTACAAATAATGCAGTTATCACTACTGCTTTCAGGCATTTTTCTAAATAATACGGGTGCTAAATAAATTCGCGGGGATTAGTACAGGGAGATACGAAAATAATGCAATTTATTCTTAGCTTAATTATTCGAGAGCAGTCTAGAAACAGTATTTATCAGTTTGCGGTCCGTTGACGCCATGATGCCGCCGCTGCATTATCGACGTCGCGGTCCGCCGACAGCACGGAACCGTCGCTGTTTTATCGACATTTTGCTTGCGAGTTTACTAATAGAGAAAATCATGAATATTACGATAAAAATTGTTTGAGTGCTTTATTTAGCATCAGTATTATTTAGAAAAATGCCTGAAAGCAGTAGTGATAACTGCATTATTTGTAATTTTTCTTTAATCGATTATAAGTTATCAGCGTTTATATAATCAGAAAGACAGCAAAATACGCCTGGCTAAGTACGGATTATCCCTTCGATATGTGCAAACAAATATAAGCGATTATCACGACAAGGGGTTGTCATTCATAGGGTTGTGTGCAAAAACTACCCCCAAATATAAATAATATTTTTCTACCCGTAATAATTCATTTCCAATCCGGAAAAATATTGTCGCTTTTGTTTCATTTAAATATCTTTAACCAAGAAAAAAAATTATAAATATAAGAGCGTTTACCCCCGTATTACCGTATTAAACGGGGGGTAGCGTTCTAAAACTTTACATAATGGTGTTTCAGGCCAGGAGCATTGTTTAAAAATAACACCTCCAGGAATCGACGTTGGGGCCGTTTGCCCATAGTTACCCTGCTAGACCCTTTATAATATAATGATCTTCTTTAAATTATTTAACTATGTTCCACCAACTCGATCATCTTCAGGATTTTTTATATAATACCACCATAATAGAGCATTATTTTTTATTTTTTTGGAGGTTGTCACTCAAAGGGTTGTTTCGAAAAACCACCCTCAAAAAATTAATTTTTTTTTTTCTACCCTTAATAATTGATTTACAATTTCGAGAAAAATACACGAAGTACAGTTAGTATGTAGCTTTTTCTCATATTTTTCTCATTCAAATATTTTAAGTAGTAACCGAGATAAAAAATAATAACGTTAAGGGCGTTCACCCCCGTATTACCCTTAAACGGGGGGGTAGCGATCTAAAACTTTACACAATGGTGTTTCAGGCCAGGAGCATTGTTTAAAAAATAACACCTCCAGGAATCGACGTTGGGGCCGTTTGCCCATACTTACCCTGCTAGACCCTTTATAATATAATGATCTTCTTTAAATTATTTAACTATGTTCCACCAACTCGATCATCTTCAGGATTTTTTATATAATACCACCATAATAGAGCATTATTTTTTATTTTTTTGGAGGTTGTCACTCAAAGGGTTGTTTCGAAAAACCACCCTCAAAAAATTAATTATTTTTTTCTACCCTTAATAATTGATTTACAATTTCGAGAAAAATACACGAAGTACAGTTAGTATGTAGCTTTTTTTCATATTTTTCTCATTCAAATATTTTAAGTAGTAACCGAGATAAAAAATAATAACGTTAAGGGCGTTCACCCCCGTATTACCCTTAAACGGGGGGGTAGCGATCTAAAACTTTACACAATGGTGTTTCAGGCCAGGAGCATTGTTTAAAAAATAACACCTCCAGGAATCGGCGTGGGGGCCGTTTGCCCATACTTACCCTGCTAGACCCTTTAAGAAGAAACATGTGGCTATTCAAAGTGACAAACTTTATGGTCAAAAAAATGTGTCGCAATAAATTAGCCCTCGTTATAAGTTTTCTAAAGTTGTATATGTATATAAAATTCGTGTATGCAAATTGTTTTCTCTGAGAGTATTTACTTCTTACTTCTTACTTACCTACTTCTTTTCTTGGACATTTATGTTTCAATTAATGTATACATGATCATATAGATACTCGGCAAAAAGTAGTGTCTCCCTTTAAACGCTTGCAATACATTGATCCTTAGATTCCTAAGTTTCTAAACGATCCCACTGTCATTAAGAAACACGTCAAATACCAAGCGCATCACTAAATTACAAAACCCTCACAGTTTCGAAGGTTCACATTCAAATAGCAGTGTACGTGTCGACGATCGCTTCTGTCTGAACGTTAACATCAATCAGGTGCCGCATCCATGCGCCTCCACATTGGTGGATTCAGACCTCGCTCCAAACACGCTGAAATTCAGGGAGAACCTAGGCGGCGCAGGGAGCCGGCGAACTGGCGAAGGTACGGGGCACAGTCGGAAGACCTGATTCGGTCGAAAACGGTAGAAGAAAGTTCCAACTGCCGCGGAAGGGGTCGGTTTCAATCGGAAATGGGGTTCCAACCAGCCGAATAAACGACAACCGAGCCGTGATAGACGGTGGCGGTGCAATTTAAACTTTCTCGTTCTCGACACCTTATGTCTCTCCTTCCCCCCCCCCCCTCTCTCTCTCTCTCTCTCTCTCTCTCTCTCTCTCTATCTACATTTCCCCTGTCCTCTCTGTTTCCCTTTCTTCCACACTTTGCCTCTCGGAGAACAGCCAGAGATTTTGGATGGCAGTCCGGGAGAAAGATGGCAAAAGACGACACTGATAATATAGAGAAACCCGAGATTCGGCTGGGAACGATCAGAGGGAGCATCGGGGAGATTTCTGGCCGAGATCCAATGAGGATATTCCACGCTACCGGAAACAACCGTCAGATAGTTTCGCGGTCGGATGAGGAAAGAGGAGTTTCTTAAGATTCTTAAATATTTGCTGATACGCTATCTTTGCGTGACGTAGTATACCAACCGATCTGGCTCATAAATTTCAAATATTTGGAGAGGAAATAGGGGACTGCGGGTGAGACGACGACCAAGGGAATAGAGAGAGATCTGTGGAAGGAATGTAATTTTAATGCTGGGTCGCTGCACGACATATCGAACTGGTTTTTGTCGAGGGATTATGATAAAATTGAAATATGATGTGATCTACGTGAAATTATGGGGGGGGGGTTAAGTCATCATTCAAATTTGTTCAAAAAGTACAGGACGAAGTTGTGATTTTTGCAGTTCTATGTTCCTTGACTTGACATCGATATTCTTGCTTAAAGGTTCC
The DNA here is from genome assembly GCA_963855975.1 of Andrena chrysosceles. Taxonomy (NCBI): domain Eukaryota; kingdom Metazoa; phylum Arthropoda; class Insecta; order Hymenoptera; family Andrenidae; genus Andrena; species Andrena chrysosceles. Next base: position 45,021,710 of record OY979769.1, on the reverse strand, counting down.
GTATCACGTCTGCAGTGGCATCGTGTACATATAAGTTCGTACTTAATTTGAAAGTGAAACCGAATTTTGATTGAGTACACGAGTTCTCAGTGGATTTTCGAAATCACTTTTATCGAAAGCAAAGCCTCGTTCGAAAGAAATGAATTCGACAATCGACTTTATTAAATAAATAAGCCTCCGCTGAATAAATTTGCTACCACGTCCTCTATTTATTTTTTCATACAGAATCACCACCCTTTCAGTTTTACTACGTATTACGAAACGCCCTGTATATTCCAGAAAGGACTGAGAAAACGCTGATAGAGCAGCGATAAAATACTGTTCAGACCTTTAGGCGAAACTCTTGTCGCCTTCCAGGAAAATAACGACAGGCATTTCGTAGCATCCGTTAACTTCACTATCGAGTATCGCGAGGTGGGCTTTGAAGAGAAATTCGGGGTACGAGAAAAAGATGAGGTCCGAAGGATCGATAATTCCTTCAGTTACCCTCTCGAAGTTCTTACCCACCGAGCTCTATCCCGAGAGGAGTCTATAAGATCGCCGTTGCGTATCTTTCAGTTCACTTGATCGAACCACTCTCCTTAATGAACATCGCCAATGAATGCCTGGATGGGCGCAAAAAACGCGTGAATGCCTTGTTAACGACCATCCAAACGGAAACTGTAGGCGTCAGTAAATTACCGATGAATGAGAATATATCCCCGTAAAAACTAATATAACTGACAGATATAAAGGAATGCAGTAGGACCTCCAGTATCCTAACGCCTGTCATCCGAATGTTCTCTCATTCAGACGGTACCTACATTTCTTTCATGATTAGATATGCGGTATGTACTTGATTACACTGTTGTTAAATTAGTAGAATTTTAATAGCAAACTCGTGGCTTCGGTTTCATATTGATTATTTTGCAAGTTTAACCCTTTCGCCGAGTATTTAAATTTTCGAACGATTCTTGAAAAGTGTCAATTTTACATTGATAAAAAAAGTTTTCAATTTTCAACTTTTTTGTATTTTACATGTTTATCACAGTACAAGAGAATACATTTTTTTAATGCATGGACTATAGTCGAAACCCGCAGCGAAAGGGTTAAAAAGATGAAATACAGAATCGGGACTATTACCAAAAATCGGGGACAAATGATTACCTCAAATTCGGAATTGGGAACAAAATCGGGGACACAAATCGTGTTCCGGGGACGAATGGTCTCCTTAATTTAGACTCGCCATGTACATCCCTGTTCAAAAGTCTTAGAGCATACCTATACTCTTAAATAAAACTCCGCCAGACGAAGGTTTGACAATGTATAGTTTATAAATCACAAAGATACGAAATTGACAGAAGATACTAAAATGGCAGCAAAGCAAACACTTGAAATGTCACTAAGGTCCCCCCTCTCTGTTTCCGATCCGTCTACGGAATCGCGTAGAATCTAAAGTTTTGCATAATAAAACGCTCGGCGGATTCATTATGCGTGAAATTATATCCATTGGTATCCAAGAGCAGCTAATTAGCTGCGGCTCGTTGCTAATTATCGGAATTCGTAATTAAAACAATACCAGACACATAACACTGGTGCATAGTTCGGGAGTATTGGCGTTGTTTTCGGGCAATTGGATATTCGAGGGCTGGCAGTTTCGCTGAAAACGGCCCTTGACTTCCAATCCGTTTTAAACGGCTGTTTCCCAGACGTTCATTGTCAGCGAGGAGCTTCAGCCAGACGTACACTTGTCCTCCCAATTTCCTTCCACTTACAATTAGTTGAATGAATTGAACGAAACTTCCTTGGCTCTGCAGACAGCCTCTCGACGTACACGTCGCGTCGGCTACAAAGAGGGCCGCAAAGGAGCGCGCGCAAGAGCTTCTTCGTGTATTCTAATGAAGCTCGTGTCTCTACATATATCCCCGGTCATTTTCTTTGAAAACGAGGAAATCAATAAGTGTGGTATTCTGCGAATCGGTCGCGACGATATTTCAGATGATTCTGATATTTAATAAAATATTTCAAACACAAATTCATTAATATCAAATGGCCAATTTATTGACGTAAAGAAAATTTTGAAAGTATCTTTCTTGAACAAGAAATTGGAGTTAATTTGAAACCGAGACTGTAGAGGATTTGAAGGATTTACTAAAGAAGGAATTTACGTAATTCCTGCTTTAGTCTCGGTTCTAGCCATCTTTAAACTGCTACAGTCTCGGTTTCAAATTAACATCAATTTCGTGTGGAAAAAGATACTTTCAAAGTGTTCTTCGTGTCAATAAATTCACCATTTGATACTAATGAACTTTCGTTTGAAATACTAATAAGGAATTAGGTGAATTCCTTCTTCAGTAAATCCTTCAAATCCTCTACAGTCCAGGGTTCAAATTAAACGAACGCCATAGATTTGTTACCAATTTCAGAGACGTAATTATGTAGATACAATACCAAAGAAAAAACTGCAGTAGGTTTTAAGAATTTTTAAAGTAGGAAAAGGTAGAACAGGACGAAATTTGCGAAATTTAGAGGGCAAGGAGTTTAAGATAACTCCGAATTCGTGGATACTGATTGCAGTATTTATGAATTCCAGAAAACCTCGACCACAAAACAAAAAATATTCCTGAAAATCAGGAGCCACACGCGGATTAGGTGCAAATAAGCGAAAATCAATGATTCCTTAAAAAAATCAAACAAGGGAAAAGCAAGTGATTAATAGCTCAAGCTAACAGCACTTACACCCGCGAAAAATTTTTCCACGTTGCTCAGTAGCTCCATACCATCCATACCATCGCTCATCGTCCAAGCGTCGTACTTGCTACAACGTAACAGTCGGAGATGAAGGAAGACGTTCCCTCAGACAGCTATATAAATATCAAAAGCCTTCTTGGAGGGATACAGAGTAAAGAACAGAAGGGACAGAAGCATAATGCAGCACGCCATGTTTAAAAAAAACGAAACTCGTGTACAAAGCGTAAATCTCGCCGAGCGTATCGGGGCGCGTTCGCTTCTTCGACTGGCAAAATATTCATATATTCCGCAATCATACGTTCATGTAAATTACATAAGGTTCCGAGCTTGGCAGTGCAGTTACGAGCAAACAGCGTCTCGCGTTACCGAAAGTGTCGTATCGAGCGTTAACACGGATCCCCCCGTTTTATTGCCGCCGCGAGTCTTGCTGCGGGTGCATACTTCGGAGACGGCCGTTTAACGTCCGATCGGTATTTCAAATCACGCGCCATACGGCCAGCCGACCGCTTAACGGCATTAATGCGAAGGCAATTAGAGGCTCGACATCCGGCAAGAATATTTCCGTTTCGATTTAAAAGAATTCTAGTCTAGAAATGTCGAACAATGATTTGTTTTTTTATTTCACTTTTCGAATTTTATGTTTGACATTTAAAGATACATGTTTAAAAGGATTTTTTGAAATTTGAAAAATTTCTAATCTTGTAGGCAAATACCTACAAATGTATAACGACTAATACGTGGGTGAAACCCCTTCGCGTAAAGTTTTCTTTAAACACGTTTTTCCCTAAACAGTGTTCCTCAAACTGGTGGGAGAAATGTCTCGAAAAGTTATTAACCGATTCGATTGCTACTTTTTTATTTTGAAGAAAATATTTTTTTCAGGGGGACATACTTCTACAATTTTAAAATTTTTCAAGGGCGTTGAAACGGCGAAAAATGTGGGGGGAAAGTGATTTCAAACTTTAAGTGTCGTTATTTTGTCAAAAAGTGTCATTTTAATTTTTAATCCTGTCCCATCTGGCACTGTTTTATATTTCACACCAATGGTTTAGATGCAACACGTCCCACCCTTTTGGATGAATTTTTTGTCACCCCTACTTCAACGACTGCCCAGTGCCATTTGTAATGATTTATTAGAAAAAAATATATATATATATTTCTATAGTTTGACGCCTTTGATACAATGTAAAAAGTGCCATTAAATTAACATCTCGATTACTTACCATAACAGAATTTTGTCAGTACAGTAATCTACTTCGATGACAATTAACATAATCTAAAATTAATATTTTTTAATGTTTGGTTTATTCTACTCCCCGCTGAGTATTTTTAATAAATTCAAAAGTTCCAATACAAAAAGGGATTATTGAGCTCGAAAATAAATTGAAAATAATAAAAGAATTCTTCTTTCGGACCGTCGCGTCGCCGTGGTTACCCCCCTTAATGCCCCCCGTACCGCCGCGTTCGATACTCTTTAATAGCCCGTGCAGCCCGCTTTTACGAGCTATATACTGGAAATGATATTTCGCCCAGCAAAGGCTGCTAGATTTCTGGCACGAGCACGTGGCGCTCGTTAGTTCTCCGCATTTCGAGGATATTTTATTTTACATGGGTCCGCCCCCTCCTACGTCATACAGAACGACGCACATTAAAATGCGAATCGGGCGAGAAAATAATACATTTCGAGAAACGTAGATTCGAATGTTGGGTTGGGGAAAATAGGGAAGGAAGAAGAATCTGGCGATGATGGGTCATGCAATGTGCCTTTATGAAGAACAAGAGGATGTCTGGGTCTGTGAAAAGTGGACTACGTATGCAAGGTGTTAGATAAAGGGCTCGATACTACTAAAGTAAACAGTATGCATTCACGGAACTGACAAGGCGGGTGCATAAGGTTCAACTCGCGGATTCGTTTATATCACATCCGTGAGTATAGTAAGACCTTAAGAGGGGATTCTCGTGTAACAGCCCCCGAATTTTATGAATTTTTTTTAAAAATCTCTTTTTAAACTCTTTTGGGGTACAAGGAGGTATCTTTAAACTTGTAGAATTTTTTTATGTCGATCCTTCGTATTATTTATTAATTATTGTGGAACCGTGTTAACCTCTTCGACGATGTTGGTGTCAGGTGTAGCACCAGTCACAGTACATGTGATTACAAAAAGAAGGAGATTTTCTTAAAGTTAAATAATTTACGCCGAATTTTAATTTTAGTTTTATTTATAATGGAAAAAGCTTACTTTTTCTGTCAACACCATAACTCTGTCAATTTTTCATATTTTTTCTTTAAAATGGACCAATTCCGACATAAACTCTCTAGCTTTAAGAAACTTCTATTTATTTTGCAATGAGATTACTGTGATAGGTGCTACATATCCCGTCAACAGGAGTTACATCGTCGAAGAGGTGGACAAGATTCCACAATAATTAATAAATAATAAGAAGGATCGGCATAAAAAGAAATATTTTCTGCAAGTTTAAAGATGCCACCTTATATCCCAAAAGAGTTTAATCCAATATGACCAACAGTTTTTACAATCAAAATTCCTAAATGTCAGTTACTTTCGGGGCTGTTAGACGAGAATCCCCCCTTAACCCTTTAGCGCCCGCACCTAGATCCCGTTGAAGGAAAAATATCCCGTTTTGTTTTCATCGTTAAAAATGGTCTGAATTTATATATTTTCAAACAAAAAAAAATTTTTATTTTTTTTTAAAATTTATTTTTTTCAGAGGTCAAAATGCATAAAACCAAAGAATACAGGGTTCAGATAGGTCCAACTTTCTTTAGTGAATAAAACTACACTAAACATGTATCACTTAAACTGTTGCAAACAGCGAAACGCGAATACAAACGGCGAAACGGCACAAAAAAGTAATGTATCATATATGATACGTTTGGCGCTAAAGGGTTAAACGCACAGGGCGCACCTGTCAGAATTTTACGAGGAAATCAAGATCAGAATTTTGTTTTTTTGTGAATTCTGTATACGGATGTATACTTAAGGACGAGACCAACTTAAAAAACTAATTATGGGAATGTTGAAAAGTGCACAATGTAACAGCAGTGCTTTTGTTCAATGGTGTCCATAAACTTTTTCCAGAATAATGAAAAAAGGAGTAGCCCTCTTGCTTTTTGAACCCATTTTGTAGCGTGAATTTAATTAATAGTTTAAAAATATTCACTTTTTTGGTATAAACTTAATAAAGGTCAATTTTTTAAAAATAAGCGATTTTTTTCTGAAAAGCCAGGGGCGATAACTACCCCTTTTGCCCTCCCCTCCGGGCGCAGGTGCTTCTGTTGATTTTACTTGTTCTGTAATTCCCGATTGGAGTGGCAGCCACGCGAACAGCCGATACCTGTTGGTAAAACTGCAGCCATATCTTAGTTTTCCGTTTCACTGCATTACGATTGATTTGTGACCCGTGCAATAATCGTACGCCTGATAAACCGCAATACCAACGGCGACGTTAACATCACTTGTCGATAGTTCTGCGAAGAATGCACGACACGTGACGCGTAGCGAAATAACTTTGCGTCAAAGATAGTTGCGCTCCTATTTGACATTCCATTCCATGCCAACCCCGAGAAAAGGAAATGTCAGTGTCTAACTGCAACGGTTTATTTGGAAATCGTGTTGCAATTTTAATGGAATTATTCATTTCTCAATTGTTTCGAGAAATTTAGTTCCCTTTTTGAAAATTCTTACCTAACAAAGTGTTACACGCGGCCGACGCGTTAACGACAACAGCAAGTTAGAGGTGTTACGCATTTTCGATTTGAAGCAATTTTACGAAAATTTCCAGCGCATACGAACTTCACAGAGAAATACCGCGGCGTTTTACTGTCACGTTGTTAAATTTCCACAAATCACGAGCTGTTGAATGCGTTTCGCGAAACCATTTCCAACGAGACGTCAGTCTGATACGTTCGGAGCATTGTTCTGCGGATTGATAAATCCTGGTGCAAAATTTCTTTCACGCGGTGGAACACCGATTCAGAGGACGGTTGATTTATTTGAATTCTCGCTTGAATGTGCATTTGGTTCGTGTAGGAAAAATATTTCTTATTAATTGTTTATCGACGGGTATGTTGGATACTTTGTGCCTTTTTGACTGGGGTTCTGTTAATTGATAATACTCTTTGGGGCTGATACAAAGGGTCTAGCAGGGTAAGTATGGGCAAACGGCCCCCACGCCGATTCCTAGAGGTGTTATCTTTTAAACAATGCTCCTGGCCTGAAACACCATTGTGTAAAGTTTTAGATCGCTACCCCCCCGTTTAAGGGTAATACGGGGGTGAACGCCCTTAACGTTATTATTTTTTATCTCGGTTACTACTTAAAATATTTGAATGAGAAAAATATGAAAAAAAGCTACATACTAACTGTACTTCGTGTATTTTTCTCGAAATTGTAAATCAATTATTAAGGGTAGAAAAAAAATAATTAATTTTTTCAGGGTGGTTTTTCGAAACAACCCTTTGAGTGACAACCTCCAAAAAAATAAAAAATAATGCTCTATTATGGTGGTATTATATAAAAAATCCTGAAGATGATCGAGTTGGTAGAACATAGTTAAATAATTTAAAGAAGATCATTATATTATAAAGGGTCTAACAGGGTAAGTATGGGCAAACGGCCCCAACGTCGATTCCTGGAGGTGTTATTTTTTAAACAATGCTCCTGGCCTGAAACACCATTATGTAAAGTTTTAGATCGCTACCCCCCGTTTAATACGGTAATACGGGGGTAAACGCTCTTATATTTATAATTTTTTTTCTTGGTTAAAGATATTTAAATGAAACAAAAGCGACAATATTTTTCCGGATTGGAAATGAATTATTACGGGTAGAAAAATATAATTTATATTTGGGGGTAGTTTTTGCACACAACCCTATGAATGACAACCCCTTGTCGTGATAATCGCTTATATTTGTTTGCACATATCGAAGGGATAATCCGTACTTAGCCAGGCGTATTTTGCTGTCTTTCTGATTATATAAACGCTGATAACTTATAATCGATTAAAGAAAAATTACAAATAATGCAGTTATCACTACTGCTTTCAGGCATTTTTCTAAATTAAACTATTCCCAGAATCAGAATTCCCTTAGTATTTGCAATAAAATTTCTGAAATTATATTATGCAGTTACTTTTAGCATTAGTCTAACTGTGGTCATATCTTCTTGATTGCAGCGAAGCTGGACGGGGTGAAAACATACATGAGAATGAGAAGAGTGCCGAAGCATCTTCAAGTGAAGGTGATTAAGTGGTTCGATTACCTTTGGTTAACGCAAAAGTGTTCCGACGAGGAAAAGGCTGTCAGCTGTCTTCCCGGTAAGTTTCGTCCAGATATCTCAAAAACGTTTCTAGGACATCCATTAATTATTACAAAAAGGAAGAATAGTATACAGGGTGAGGCACATAAAATGTGACAACTAAATAGTTTCACAACTACAGGCGATGTTAAGAAATATTATAACAGGACTATTTTTAACTTCATTTACCTTTCATGGTCATTTTTCTTAACCTACATATTTTGTTTGTTGCATTCAAGGGGGAGACCACTGTCAGAAATCTGAATTTCTTTTATTTATTTTTTTACATTTTCTGAAAGGCGTACGTTTCAAGAATGTTCTCTTCAAATTTTAAGAAGAAATTCGCAAAATTGACGGAGATATGGTGTTTTTCGTGAAGCGGTGTCAAACACGCGACTGAGCCACGCGGAACATTGAACGCGTTTTCCTCAGAATGACATTTTTCAACCGCGATGACAATCTGCAGAGAAAACTATACGTCCAATTGACATGAGCAAGGACATTTATTGTACGGAAAACCCGTCGCTATTACGTGACGATCAGATTTTTTCAATTTTCGACCTGCTTCTATTTTTTTTTAGCAACATTTCCCCAATTTTGTACCCCGAAAACATGACATTTTCTCAGTGGTCCGCCATTTTGTTATTTTTTACAATTTTGACATTTTTTGATCGTCACGTAATAGAGGCAGGCTTCTAGTTTCTAAATATTATTGTTTTTTTGAATTCCGATTAACCATATGGCCTGGGGCCTGTAACGCGACTATACCCGTTTCATCCTAAGAAAAATCCTATGCCCCGACCGTTTTGTGGCCGTTCTGCGCAGCCCCCACTAGCGCCTACGAGCCCGACGCAGGCTATTGCTCGCAGCGGAACGGTTGACAAAGAGGTAACAGACGGTAAGGCGGAGAAAATCGTACGCGGTTAAGTGGGGAGTCGGACCAACCAGCGCCTCCTCAGAATCATCCCTGCGCGGAACGGGATTTTTCTTAGGATGAAACGGGTATAGCATGTTTTTGCCGGTGCGCAATTTTTGACAAAGAGTATACAGGAAACGGATTTATGAATTTGATTGAAAAAATTTTTCTTATCCTTCGATATATACACTATTAACTATACTAAGCAATAAATTGATTTACTTGCGTTGTTTGGTTGAAATAAATTCCCGAAAACACCCTTAATATGATGTGTCATTTCGGCCATATTTCAAAATATTAATGTAATGCAGGTCACTACTACGATATACTTAAGACGCTAGAAAATATTATTATATTAGAATATAATAATTTATTTTTATTTAATTTTGCTTCGTGTGTGCACGTCACTCGCATATTAAGATTTATTCCAGCGAATTCACTTTATCCGCCGTCGCAGCGGCGCTAATTCGACTGGAGTTAAAATGGCGCACGTAGGTATTCCATCTTATTCCATCTTTTTATTCGATAAAAATGATGTACCCCGCTTCAAAGTATATTGCTGTTGAGCGATTTGAGGCTGCGTCGCGAGACATGAAGGTCTTCCGTCCGTGAACTACCTATGTCCTATACCAAAAACATTTCTGCAGACCTTCCCTCGAAAATTAAAATCTGTAATTTTTTATAATGTCATTATTGGATAATTGTTAAGTTTTACTTGGAAGGCGAGGAACAGCCAATAGACTGTTATTATACTTGCCCTTAATATCAATGCTCTGGCTATCTCAATTACCAAAAGTGAAGGCGTTAAATATGACAAGTATCGCGGCGGTACCATTGTCTACGCCTACGGATTGGAAGAGAAATACACGTAGAGACGGGAAATCTTAAATCCCCAGGAGCCTTTCTTAGCTTCAACAGAAGTTTCTTCAATTTCTCCCACGATCCTGCTATCTTTTCCAATCCGGGGGTCAAGATTTCGTCACGCAATAAAGCTGAAAAGCTGCTGCCCCTAATAATCTTATCGTTCGGTCTGTTGCAGACAAACTGAAAGCGGAGATCGCGATAAACGTCCACCTGGACACGCTGAGGAGGGTGGAGATTTTTCAGAACACGGAGGCTGGCTTTCTGTGCGAGCTCGTGCTGAGACTGCGGCCCGTTCTCTTCTCACCTGGCGACTACATTTGCCGCAAAGGTAGGTGGCCAAACAACCCCCAGCTACTCTGTCGAGTCACAGGTCTGATTTACGAGGGCATGTGCAAAATTCGGATGCACGCAAGCAGCGTTATACATCTTCGACGCTGGACTCGTCGAAATCACGACCACCAGTTTTCTCGCGAGGACTTTTTCTAGAAACTGCCAGTATTTTAAATTTGAACTCACGGATAGACATACTTCGAGGCACAACGACAAATCAATTTTGTAAATGGCGAACTTTCGGCAGTAACAGGATCGTTTATGATTATTTGCTCAAACGTACTGCATAGGTGCATTCTGTAATTTACCATTATGAGAAGTAAACGAAATAAAAAATGTATAAGAAATCCACAAACACTAAAAACTAGAAAATAAAAAATATATGTAACAAATTTTAAAGTTAACCCTTATGTACGCAACCAATGTATACGAACCAAGAACAAACGCAAACTGATTCAGTTCTTCGTTGCGTTCTCTAGTTCGTTCCCTGGGTGCGTGTACTTGTTTATATATACTTACAAGATAACGTTCCGTTCACCACTGAACCAGAGACAACCATCTTCGTAGAGAGTGGGGAAACGCAAATGACATGGACGATCGACTTTAGCATCGAATTATGTTGCAGTTTCGAGTAATTTATCCGCTCAAATAGTTTAAAACGGCACTTGGTATATTATAAGAATGGAAAACTAAGTGTTTCGAACAAGTCAGAAAGTAAAATTATCGCTGTATTTGAGATCTATCGGAACAGGACACATGGGGTACCTGGGTGCCCCGGCTGCCCAACAACCGTGATACTTTTGGTTGCGTACATAAGGGTTAAATGATTTATAAAATACGCTAAAAACTAAAAAATAATTATTTTCTTGTACTACAATGTCGATGGTGTTTTCTCATTTTAAATAAAATCGTGGTATGGTATTAAATTGGTTCATATTCAGTTATGAAATATCCTGCCCCACGATTTTATTTCAAGTGAGAATACACCATCGAAATTATAGTTCAAGAAATAATTCAAGAATAATAGTTCAAGAAATATTTTATTATTTTCTAGTTTGTAGGGTTTGTGGATTTTGTATAGATTTATTTATATATTTTTTCTTTTTATTTTTGTTTTTTTTTAATCCAAAAATTGTATTGTCATCACTCAGACAATTGGACTGGTAGAAGTGGGTGAAAATTGAGTTGCCGGATTTGAACACTACACCAAATAAACATATAGAGTATCGAGGCTAATATAAATCGTTTATATAACATGTTAATGAATCTCACGTGGCGGATGCAGGATCCATTTAGATCCATCCTAAATATGAAAGTAGAGAATTTAAAAGCTTATCCCTCAAACTATCCACCTTTCAAGGGTTAAGACCGCTGTCTGGGTCTATATTGACCTATAACGCTAATGTTTTCAATTTATATAATGTATTATAAAAACAATCTCTAGAGTTCGAAATATCGATTTCTGTAAGAAAAGTGTCACGTTCCCACGTGATACAAAACGAAAGAAGGATAATACAGAGATACAATAATTAACCGGAGTTCCACTCACGTAATATACAAAGCAAATATTCCTGAGGGTAGAAAACAGTAAATATATCCATCCTCACTGACTACAGGGCTGCACTTACTTCATCACATTCCTACACACTCCAAGCCCTTAAATTAAAGTACTATAATATCCCGAAAATCTGCTGAACATAACCTCCTTTTCTTGTCTATCTTGTCTATTTTCTCGTTACCTAAACCTGTCTCAAGATCCTACACACTTTACCCACCCAACCATCTGCCTTCAAGACATCACTATACCTTTGTAATCTGTTATACTCGTGCCCTTACACAGTACCAACGCCCAGAGCATTGCAACTCTCGTCGCGCAGCGCACACCCCTTTTCCTCCCCTCACGTTGTGCGACATCTTTTTCCCGGGCGCGATGCGACTCGCGGGTTTTGGAACGAGCCACTGGAACCTCGCCAAGGGATGTACCGGCCTGGCAGCGGGAGGGGGGGGGTCGGAAAGTGATTGCTCACCCTTTCCACTTGCCCTCATTGCCAATAGCGCCTCCAGAAGGCGCAGTTATGAGCGAAATACTTTATTTGGACAGATAACCGGCTGCAGCGCCGATGGTAAACGATTTCTAGCGAAGTGACTACGCGGGCCTCGCTGGAAATTCACTGGCGCTTTAAACGGGCTGAATCTTATCTTCCGATGCATTTTTCAGCGGGTGCCTCGTGCGCTTTCGTTTAAGGGAGGGGCGCGTCTCGTGGCGGCAAGTGATTATTCCCGCGCCCCGCTCGAACGTGGAGCTTGTTGTTGCATTGTGATAAGCACTGTGCATTACAATTTCGGTGATTGATGAAATAATGCATTTAAATGTTATTGTAAAGTTTCTGAGAATTTTTTTGATAGAGAAGGATCGCTCTAATAGAATTATGTCACTTTGATCTGATGTTGCGATGATATCGGATAATGGTAGTTTTATTGACGTTTGCGACGAGATGTGATGGATAGGAAGTCGGAAAAGAGATTCTCATTTAGGCATCGTATGCAATGTCTATAAAATCTGAAGAGCCTATAAAAAACGGAAATTGCTAACAAAGCTAGCGGCTATATTCAGAATTCATTCCTAAAAGCCAATCGGTTTGGATTAAAATAAAAGTGGAACGACCCCCTGCGGTTGAAAGCATCAGATATAAAAATACGTTTGTACAGTCTGTTTTTGTGAAAATAGGCAAGAAGTATAAACTTCCAAGTCCTTTATTCCCTAAACAAATATGATATCAGTACAATGATAACATCCTCTTAATTTCGTATGGACTACATTAGATTTCAATTCCATGAAAACCCCTAACATAAAATACTTACGTAGAATTCACTATTGTTATAGAATGACCAAGAAATTGTCCATTTATTTTTGTAGTAGATGTAACGTAATTACAAGTAGCACCTCATATTTTGTAACACCCTGCATATGATCTAAGGGAAATTAGAGAAAGGAAGAGGAAAAAATCATCGAAAGAAATCAGAAGACATTGTCGAAGATAAAAATCCATTTGCAGAGCCTGTTCTTGCACAAGTGAATAAAAATCGCAAATTTCACAATTCTGTATTTCGAAGCCAGCATAGTAATAGCTTAATCACCCCCCTAATGTCACGCAGACTACATCAGATTTCAGTTTCATCAAAATCCCTGACATCTGATGCAGAGAGAGATTGATTTGCTATGAAATGGCCCATTTATTTTTGCTAAAGATACCCACACGTGCTTTGCAATGCCCTGCATACCTTATATGGGAGACTGTACAAAGGAAGCTCGCAGAAGAAGGGGCGAAGAAGGTCATTGTTCCCCGTTCACTGTCCTCTTCATCGTCCTGGAAACGACTGCCGCATGACTCTTGGAATGCGGCAGCCGTTTCCCGCCATGCTGAATGCTTCCGTTTGATGGCCGACCCTACTTTGAGTGCATCACTGCGGAGCTGCTGGCGTCAGACGAGCTCACTTCGACTTACGACTAGCCATTACTACTTCAGTTACAAACGCTGCCTTCCCCCCCCCCCCCCAGACTTTCTAGCGACATCCCTCCGCTGCGTTTTACGTAAAACAAAATTCCCTCATAGGAAGCTTGCTCCTCCAGAAAATCGATTTCAAAAACTCGTCTGGTACGCATGCACCCCAGCTAAACATCAGACTTTGTTAGGGAATATGGAACATCTGCGACCGAAATGAATCCTGGTGCAAAAATAAGTCAATCTTTTAGAATAACCTTTTCCTAAGTTAGGCTTTATTTTCGCGAACATTTATTTCGAAAAGTCATCTGGTATGCATGCACCTCACCAAAAGTGAGCAGAATTTGTGAGAAAATATGGAACAACTGTGAATGAAATGAATCCACTTCCAAAAATTCACGTCCACGTCCATAAGTCGAAGTATTAAAATATCCATTTTTTCAAATATGACTTTATTTCTGACAAAATCGATTTTGAAAATTCCTCAACTCGAGTCTCTACCTAGAAACGATTTTAACATCAAATGAATTTTGTCGCAAACAGCACCCCACTCGAAAGCACAAGTTATTCAACAATTCCCACTTGTTTCTGCAGAAGGATTCATTTCACAAGCATTTATAGCATATTTACCGACTAACTTTTTTAGGAGACTTATTATATAGGATACATTCTGTTAATATTTACAACTTTTATGAACAAATTTTATTCCACATCTTTGATTTATTTTTTCGTTCTATAATATCCATTACGAAGCACCCTGGGAATCTCATTCGAGCTCCACCTTAATCTCTGCATTACTAAATTTCAGAGAAATGGAATATATTTATTACATAAGATTTACGAAAGAAGACCTCGAAAAAAAATGCAGGGTACATTTTAAGAATAACCGTGGAACGTGTTCGCAGGTGAGGTAGGAAAGGAGATGTACATAGTGAACAGGGGCCGACTGCAGGTGGTGGCCGACAACGGGAAGACAGTCCTCGCTACCCTTAAGGCGGGCTCCTACTTCGGGGAGATCAGCATTCTCAATATGGGGACTGCAGGTAAAGAGTGCGGTAAATATTCCAAGCGGACCAGGGGCCCGTGAGCTGTCCCCCTCGTATTTCACGATCACGTTTTCACGTTTCACGTTCTTACCACTCTGTGAGAGGGCAAGCCGTCGAGCCGGTATGAGCCGATCTAAAAACCGATTTCTTCTAGTCACGTTTTTTTTTTTTTGAAACTCTTGTACTTTCTCTGTCGCCGACATTCCTATTGTCGATTGTCCACCTTCAGCCGCGATCGATCGACGTTCACGCAACGAATCAGCACGATTGTTCCTTAATTCAGTGTCAAGGAAAATTCGGAGTACTACCCCGTAGTGATTTAACATTGCACAAGTAAACGTATAATTCACTTGGCTGGTAAAAGCAATCGATCGATATGAGGAGCAAAGGATTTAGATGATTCGTGGAGAAATATCGTAGGAGAGAATTCAGTGATATACTTGAAATATGATGATTTGATGTGTATTATGGGTAAGAAGGGTATAAGAAGTTTCATGAAGTGCGTTGTTTGAATGAATCGTGATTGCGTGTGGATACGAACAACTTCGTGTGAATGTGAAGCATATTAGATTGTACAAGAAGCATTTCTTGAATTCGCTCTGAAAGGGTGAAATCGGCTCTTAAAGCCATCGGGATTTTTCGTTTTTAATATAGGTTTCAAGGAAATCACAACTACAATTCAATTAGGGAAAGATCGATGGCGTAGAATCGTTGCGAGATCGTCGATACGTTTCGAACAAGGCCCGTGACACGTATTGCCCTTTAGTCTTCGACCCTCTGTTTTTATCGATTGTTTCCTTCCGGCCGATGAATCAACACGACCGCACGGAAACGTCCACGGACATCAATCACATTCTATATCGCGAATATATGATGAAATGCTTCTTAAGAATCGACTACAGGTTGTGTCGACTGATCCATCCGAAAGAGAAACACATACTTTTAGTCATTCCTCTTTTATCATGCTTCCGTAGTTACATTAGAAAACTTAGTTTAGAGTTTACCATTTCAAACTATTGATATACTCCTCCAGCATTCTGTAACCCGCCCCCACCCCCACTCTCGATACTCTTTGGGGATCGATGCTTTTATGACATGCTGATTCTTTTTCCGAATTTTCATTTTCATTAAATCGAAGGAAACATTCTGGACCTTTATCGCGAAGTGTAAGCTGTTTAACATGGTTAATAAGTATTCAACAATGATACTGCACCACTCACTACTGTCTATCTTGTGGTCAGTTACGAGATTTGGTTAATTTGTTAAGTAACGAAGTGATTCGAAATGGATGAGTAACATTAATTACGTAGACAACGTGCAGTAGGTCACGAATTTGTTCGAACTCTTGGCAGTAGCAAATTGAAGACTACAGCCAGAAGGGGGTAGCTCTAAATGAAGAGTCCTTGTAGAAAACACTGTAAGTGCCAAAAATCAAATTTTTCAGGAGAGTGAAAAAACTTCCCCGACTTTAAATGATTTACGATTAAAAAATTTAACAATAACAATTAATAGTTTAAAATAATGATTAATAGTTATTAAAAAGAATTGTTACGAGTAAATTATTATGATAATAATAAGAAGTCTATTAAGAAGTTTTTAAGGCTTATTAAGAGATGATAATTATTATTATTATTATTATTATTATTATTATTATTATTATTATTATAATTGTTTTCTATAGAAGTGTCGTTGCACATTCCAGTGGTACCATCTTTTAGCACTAGTGGTACCTTATTTACAAAGCGAAATTGTATTAAAATTCTAGACTATACTATTACCATTGACACGTAGAACATTTTCCGACAAATTTTTTTTTAATTTCGGCACTTACATTGTTTTCTACAAGGACTCTTCAAATGCATTAACTTTGAGAAACTAATAAAAACAGTGTAAACAAAATATTTTTAGACATATCTTCAAAATATTTCATGCATATATATTAACTTCATAGCAGCGTACCAATAACATTGTATACGTAAATAAGGTATTTACATATGCAATACTTGTATGTCGAACGTTGACAGCTCTTGATTACACGTGTTCGAACATTTTATTGGCCAACTACATACAATATGCGAAAATAGTGGTTCATAAATAAATACAGCAAATGTTTCCTAGGTTTACTACAATTTTTCTATCTTCTTACTGTTACTCAGTGCACTGCCCACGTAATACATTTCTCACGATTCTTTATTGCCATATCTTGACGTAGCCTCTTTAATAATAATTGTAACTTACTGCTGGGATGCGTACACACTTGACGGATGTAATTGATCTGCATTCAGATTTGATATTTATTTTATACGCCCATACCTTGACTATCGTAGTTAGATCCCTGTATATTAGATGATTTCCGTTGTATAACAGATTTTTTATCAACATGCAATATACCATGAATAGGAAAGCATTAAAAGCTCGCTATTTGAAATTTCGTAAATGTAAGAGATATTAAAAGAATTACTCAAATTGTTAAGCAATGTATTATAAAGGAATACCAAAGCTTTTTGACGAGATCAAGATATTGCACGTATAATTTTATATTCAGAAATCCTGGAGTTTGAGAAGCAGCTTGCACGTTATGACTAATACAATATTGACTACTTTGCATAAAATGACTGCCTTTCTTTAAGACTAATGGCTTGACACCGAAACTCTTATCACTGAATTACAATACCATGGGAATGGCCGTATAATGTCGACAATGTGTTTGCAACATACTTATACTATTATACGCTTTTAAACTTTCCACAAATCATTTTTCAAATATTTCACAACTAACAATAAGTGGTTTTGAGAATAGTACCTACATCTTTTACGAAGACTATGTAGTTTCTATGGAACTTTCTAATAATTTGATCAAACACCTTGAGAAACGTCGTAAGTACTCATAAAAAATACTTCCTTTTGAAACAATAAATATTCTGCATTGGTCACAACCCAATTTATATTTATTATTACACGATTATTAATATATACGTATTCCAATCTAGTATTTTGCGATACCCTATCTTCTACCCTAAAACGTATGTGCTACCCTAGAAAACGTCCAACGATCTATTGCAATATCAATAAAATATAATTTCCCAATTTTGCCATTTTATATTTTACACGTATGACATTCGTACGAAACCCCTGTCGTAAAGGAACTGATCCTATCTCACATGGGAACCACGCACAGTGTTATTCACTGATTTTAACGAAACTTTCCCGGTAGATAGAGGGTAAAAAATATTTAATCCGTGCTTGGCCTTTTATCATATATACTCCAAAAGAGTGCACGAGTACCTTGGCGACCGAAAGTTCTCCCAAGGGGCTGTACTATCCTCCGAATTTACTCTTTCTTTTAATTATTAAATAAAATTAATATATCTGTTCTCTATTATTATTTCGTTAATATTAATGCATTAATAAAAATGAATCACTTCGCTCCCTAAACGATCATTTATTTCTTCTATTCCTTTTTTCATTTTCCGGTATTTCTTTTTAGTTTTCAAGGAAGCCACTGCAGGTTTAAATAGTAGTAAAAACAATATCCAAAAAAATTGATACATGCACATACAATATCCTGCTCTGTTGATTTTTCAACGGGTTATAAGTACTAGCTTAAACTATTAACAATAATGTTCCTGCACCAAACATTCACAGAGGAAATTGTACGAATACTTTTTTATTTCCCTTTCAAACGATGAAATGTTAATTAAGATACGAAAGGAACAATCATAAAGCTCTGTTCGCTGTGCATATTCAAACAAGGCGAAACGAAGAATTAATGATATGATAAAATACATATAAAACTCGGTATTCCTAGGTCCCAAAAATACTTGTATCCTACCCACTAGTCTACATCAATTTGCTAGATAAAAGTTTGAAGTCATAAGCACATAACGAAATGACGAGTAAAGAACCATCTTTCTTGTTGAATATCTCGTAAACAATTAAGACTCTAAATGAAAGACCAAGCACAAGTGGTGTAGTTCTTACTTCTGTATCTACTTAGAACGTTACAAAAGAATCGGTGACTAATATCTGAGCCCCAGTGAGTGCACCAGCCCAGCCGCCTATAAACTGTGGCCTATTGTTAGTTTGTCGATCTACAACCAAGAACTTTTCAAGCATGATTTCCACGGCGCGGCGTATGTGCCAAGGTTGTGTTTCTCACATAGAGGTCGCGGGTACGTGGATGTTTGAAGGTAGGCCTACACGATCGACGTGAATCTGTGGGATGAAGGGAGCGACCGATTAGGTCGGTCCCGAGCGGATACAAAAGAAAGCTTGATGCACCCCGATAACCAATAAATGGCTACATCGATGCAGGTAATCGACGAACAGCCAGTGTGCGCTCGGTAGGATACTCGGACCTCTTCGTCCTCAGCAAGAAGGACATGTGGGACGTCCTCAAGGAGTACCCTGCGGCCAGGATCCGACTGGAGGCCATAGCGGTGAAGAGGCTGGAGAAGTACAAGAAGGCTCCTCTCAAGAAGGGTAAGCTTTTATTCAATGATAAATCGATTAACGTAGCTATGAGCTACAAAATGTTAAAAGTGGTGGAAATCACAGTTTTCGGCGTATAACAAGTTCGTACGTAACAAGTCTAAAGATTTTACATATTTCGACTTTTCGATAGCCTCATAAACATTTGTAATAATACTTAAAAGTACAATAAAACAGCTTGCCAAATTTCAAATAAATCCGTTCAACAGTTTTTTATATAAAAAATTCGCAAATATCACCTACTTTTTCGGTCCCACAAGGCAGAACCCGCCCCTTAAGTCGTTTGGATATAGCGTGTTTTATTTTCTTATTTGAAATTGAGGGGCTCAGTGGGAAACAAGCACTTGCCACATATGCATAAATTTTTGTTCCTTCGGGATCCATAATTTTTTTCAAGAAGAATTATACATATTTTTGAGAACTTTTCATTTTATAGAAATCTATGAACATTAAACTATAAACTGTGATATTTTGAATAATATATGAAAACAACAAATTTGAAAGTTTTTAGGTAAAAAAATCATGAAACGATGGCATGTGTCTGTTTTCCATCGTGCTCCTCAATTATAAAGCGATTGGCAAAATTAGAATCGTTCTACGTATTATGGAAGTAGGGATTTGCTAAGTAATAAAATATTAGAATTTATTAAACTGAAGGTCGCACCAGATTGCTGAAATATTAATATAATATAAATAATTTGAAAAGTATATATTTTCTTCTGATTTAAGTATAAACATTATATTATGGCTATTAGTCAACGTATCCAGAACTGTATTTATTTATATCTTATTGGAAATGATTGATAAGCTTCCTGTATTTTGCGTTATAAAATCCAGGAACAACGTGCAACACTGGTCATCACTGTTATAAAGTACATGCTTCGGCAATGCAATGCCACGTGATTTCAGCTATCGTTGATGGACCTGTGTAAACAGTCCTTTTTATTGAACGCCATAAAAAATAATCTAAACCCATAAAATCGGAGAAACGAGCTGGCTACCTAACAGATTCACCCTGAACAATTCAACGTTCACGAGATATGACAGTTTTATATGCAGGAAGACCATTTTATTGGTATGGCATTAATAAATACATAAATGTTTCCTCCACTAGTTCTGCTAACAAACACGGGAATTTGTAGATATAACATCCCAAATTATAGATACAAATAAAAAAATTGAATTGATGTTTGTACGTTTTTAAGTTTACAAGTTAGACCCGAGCAAAGTTACAAAACTCAACTTACGGCTTTATGACGTGAATAACTGTTAATAATTATCAGTGTCTAGTGTCTGATAACTAATTTTATATACAGTAAATAGTAAAAGATATGGTAATAGACAGAGAACTGAACATGAGGATAGCAAATAATATAAATGCCGAATAAATAATTATTCGCCTTCCTATGCTAAAGTGATTAAATTCTTATTGAATTAAGAACTGATTCGCTTGTGGCTAATAAAAGTTTCTCCTCGTTCGATAATCGTCATCTGAATGAAATTAATCTTCAACTCTGCCAGAAATTCCATCAATAAGTATCGCGCTATAAAACAAACAGCTATGAAATTGCTTCATTGCATCTCGCAGCAAAGCTGAAGACCGACCTAAGAATACCTACTATTATTTACCCTTAAGGGGTCTTCCTAGTGTGACGGCTGGAAAAACCTAAATTTTCGGGATTTAAAAAAGAAACAAGTATTGCACGCATCATCTTGCACCTTTGTAGCTCATCTCATCTTGTAATCAATCACCTTTTAAGGCTATAAAAAAATTGTGCAAATAAAAATATCCTTTGACCAAAAGACAATATCCTTAACGTTGTGTGAAAGAACAAGTCTCAGCTTCAATGTATTCCTTTCTAATTAATTGCAAATGAAATGCTTTATTTTCGACAAACACGACTGCCTAGTTCCCTAAAGTCTACAATAACGTAATGGCGTGAAACTATGTCAGAACAGGGAAGAGTGTCAAAGAGCTTGCCAGCCTGTTGTTCGCGGCTATCCGGCAGACAATGAGCGAGGACATCAAAGGTAGTCCTCGAAAGACTGTCCCTCCAGCGGGAGCGGGTGTTCCGGCACCAAACATGGCCGGAGCTTCTAAGTAATTAATCGAGAAGTTCAACGCGAAACAAATGCAACTTGTCTTCCCTTGGCCCTCCGTTCTTCCGCAGCGTAAGAAAGTTAGTTAAAGAAAGGGCCGGGCGCGTTAGAAATCGGAGAACTTTCGAACCGGCGCGGCCACCTGAGGGGAAGTTGCGGGTTGCGGCACGCTCGGGGGTTGGGGCGCGTGCGCGCGCCCGACTGCAGTGGCCATACAATGAGGAAGGCAGTGGCTTAATTAAAAGAAGCTTCACCGACGAAAATGAGACTGTCGGACGCCCGTTGCCGAAATGGCCAGATGCGCGGGCCGTCCTTGAACAAAGGAATCGAAGACGGAACAAAGCGGCTGAGGAATTTCGAGAAAAAACCAGACCACGCGCTCGAGGTCACTCGAGTAAAGAGTGGCGGTCGACGGTCGTTACAGCTGACACGTTTGAATCTTGCTGTAGTCGCATTAAGGAATGGGATTGTCTCAGATTTCGGAACAGGAAGGGGCGGGGTTTTCGTTCACAATTTGCTTTGTGTTCTTTTACACGAGATTCACAAAAATGGAAATAATAGGACTGGGGTGGAAAAGAGGGTTGTTGTCGAAACGTTATAAGCTGATCATACTTTGGTAAATAATGAAATAATGCAATGTATTTTGTTAAATATTAGTAGGCTAACCATAGGTGACATAACGTGAAGTATATAATTTGTAAAATATGGTACCGTAAAATGGGGGAACATTGGCAGCATAGGATAACATTGGCATACGACGAAATTACGTTGTTTTACGTCAGATTAGTAAAACTTAACCTGTTAATGCTATTTATATGATGTGGCAATGTTACGAGTTGATTTTAGTTAAGATGCAAAAAATAAAATAAAATAAAGAAATTTAAGTTTACTGACCTCAGATTAATAAAACTTATCCCGTTAATGCTATCTACATGATGTGCTAATGTTACCCCGGTACAGTAACGCTTTTAACATTTATTAAAGAAGGAAAGGACACAAATTTTATGCATTTTGACACTTGTAGTACAATCACAAAAGATGCAATGTTATGATAAGATACTTAAATCAAATGTAAACATGTTAATTTTTACATTATATAACAAAATGTTTCAAAAACCTGCCAATGTTCCCCCATTTTACGGTAGTCTTTTAGTGGACGTATAAAAGAACATTTGACAAATCGTTTAACGTGCCACACGCTCAAAAATATGAAAAATTGATATCGTTGGAATTGTCACTCCGGTAAATCCTATCATTGCATGTAAACGGTCACCATTCGGCGATCCGTTGAAATTATTTAAAACAGTAAACCCGAATAGTCTTTTGTGGTGCATACATGTGGTTTTCGAGTCCCAAAGAATTTTGCAATATTTTGGTTTTTATTGTGCGGTTTTAGATTAATAGATCGATATCCAATTTGCGTGACGAAGTGATTACCCCTTTCATTGATAACCAAGGTTGTCACCTCTCCGGTTTTCGGCCGGAGACTTCGGGTTTTGAATAAAATCTCCGGGCTCCCGTTTTACTGGAAAAATCTCCAGGTTGCAAAAATGAGATAATACAAAATTGTGGTACAATGGTATTAATTTTATATACAATAAAGGTTATTAATTAAAAAAAATAGATACTTTTAAATTTTAAATTGTTTGAGCTTAAAAGATTTGCACATTTGTTTTCATATTCGACAACAAAACTTCTTTTGCTTTTTCCATCTCCGGGCTTATATTCGAATCTCCGTGATTCGAAATCCGGTTGATAACTCGCAGAAAACAAGGAATATCAGTGAATTAGCAGTCTCGGATGTTGATGAACAAAAGAATTTTTTAAAATTCCAACCCGAAGGGGTGAAATATGTTTTCTCGGACCCCTCATTATTTCTTAGGCCCAAATACATATGAACTTGGTTTTTACTTACAATGGTTATGCACAAAAATGCCTAAACACCAGATTCAGCATTTTGCTCTAATCAACCCCTAAAGGAGTGAAAAGTGGTGAAATTTGTTTTCACGGATTTCTTAATAAATCTTTTCGGTCGATTAGATATCAACTTGGTTTTTACTTCAAAAGGTTACCCACATAAATGCTGAAAAATCAAATTCAGAATTTTGCCCTAATCAACCTCTAGGTGGTGGTAAAAAGGATTAAAATGTGTTTTCATGGAGTCCTTAATATCTCTTAGTTACTAGTGGGGTGAAAACAGTGGTCAATAACTTTGTTCTAACCCGTATCAGAATAATTAAGTGACAAGCAACTATTAACAAAAGCTTGGTCTATCAACACGGCATGGCATCTTCACCACTACCTAGGGTAGATACTTGACGTCAATAGACATAATAAGAGATAAAAATAGATCCATTGTGTTTATATTCTTTTTCATCTAAAATACCTGCCAATCATGATAGAAAAGTCAATTACCTCGAAACACGATGCATATGTCAATGATCACACAAGATTAAATTAACCTGTAACGACGTAAGGCTTACGTCGTAAGCCATTGCAGCCTGCGTAGTAGCAGGAGGAGATTGTGCAAAATGTATCTATGAACGAATCCACAGACATCCTTTCTCCAGTATCATCCGCCACCGTACAAATCCCTCTATAACGCTAGCATGGCGCGTCCACATATTCTGGATCAATGAAATACGTTATACCAGAGGATCGAGGAACTCCCGAAGCCATTCATCTCCATCAATACGTCACCGCGTTTTATTCGAAGCCCCGTCCTCGAGGCTCATCCTTCGTATTTTCTGCCCTGCTACGTAACCGTCGCCTCACACACGAGAAATTACATCGTGGTTACCATTTTTCTATCGCGGATGTACCTTTAGAAAATTCACAACGAACCGATCGACCCAAGGTATCGAGCTTTTTCCTTGTTCGTCGTCATTGATGTATTAACTGTACCTATCTAAGGGTCAGTTTTATAGTCTGTTGGACCACCAGCTTCCTGCCAACATTCTTTAATCATTGAAGTATCTCCCTTATTGTTTGTAATGGCTAGTTTTTAGCGACTAAAAATATGATTCATAAGAAACACTGTTACAGAAGTAATTTGTCTTGTGAAATACCAAGTGTTTTTCGTTTTAAATATTATTCTCTATCTCCAATAGTTTTCGAGAAGTTCAATTACTAGACACCCTCAATTTTGGAGGTGAATTTCATTCCTTTAAAATTTTGAATTGTCACGTGGGTGGTATTCCTTGTTAGAGAAGTAAATACTTCTCGTCAGGACGATATACAAGAAAACTTGAACAGATTAATACTTGAACAATGATAAAATACTGCAAATGAAACTGCAAAAAAATTGGGTGAACCAGCCAACCAATCCAACAAGATTCCAGGCAATAATCCACGCTAAGGGAATGCATACAAGAGATTAAAACTTGTTATCTTGTTGATTTCAATATTTAATAATTAGTATGGAACTTGTCTATTCCTTATTAATGAAATTAATAAAATCGTTTGTGTGCAAATACTTATTTAAGTACGATAGAGTGTAGCAAGGTAAGCATGGGCGAACAGCCCTCGTGGCAAATTTTGTTATTATTGTTTGATAAACAATACTCCTCACGTTAACCCACCATTCTGTGAAGTTTCAGGTCTTTACCCTCTCGCTTAACCATAATACATATGACAACTCTTCTTGTCAATTGTAACGAGTTCTGTTTATACGTAACGTTACACCCCACGTTGATATTATGACTCCTCGTACAGACGATTCGTTTGCTGAGAACGAAACAGAAATGCACTCCTAACGAGTCGATCAAAGCAAAATCGAATATCGTTGATGTGACAAAGTGAAGCAGGGCGCAACGCCAGCTGCACGTGAACGCGTTTAAAATCAAAATTTAAGCGCGATATCGTTTTTTAGCCGAACGTCAGGGATGCATAAAACACGAAGCTCCGTCCGATGTTACGGCTGGATTTCAAAAAATTTCATCGACGCGAACACGAAAATGTAATTCAAGGGAACAATACCGACATTTCCATTAACGAGGACTGTTTGAAACTCGAACACGCTCCCCTTGATTTTCAATACTGAAACTGCCTTCATTCCGACTGGTTTTATTCGCGAAATGGTAGGTACCGAAATGGCTGTGTATGGGTCTGCATTACTGAAATGTTGAATTACCTATAGATACTAATTGATAAAGAAATTGATATCGGATTTTGAGATGTTGTATGATTCATCTTGACAATTAAGAGGAAGGTGCATGGCTCGTTTCAGAGTTGCAAACGCCATTTTATTTGCAAGAGCACCCACACTAGGTTAGTATGAACATTTAAAATTAAATGTGAAAAAAAGCAGATGGCTTTTTGTGCCTCAAAAAGAATTTTTGGAAATATTATACTATACTATGATGTAAGCACAGTAGTATCTAACATTAAAATACCCCTACCCCATTACGCTGCGATTCTATGTATTTTGTATTCTGTTTACAAAGTGTCCCCAAAACGATGTTTGTATTATTACTGCTACAAGTACCTGGAACAAATTTCCAGCTGCAATGGCGCGATGCCAGAGCACACCAGGACTCGTGGAATCAAAGGGGCGCGTGCCATTGGAGGAGATGTGGGTCCCAACTATGGACACAAAGTCCGCTCACGGATATTCGGCTGGCCACTCGTTGTTCTCTCCTAGCCCAAGTCCGGTGACAGCGCGCGGTTTGGCGAGCACTGCGAACAGCGTGAACGTGAACAACCTTACGAGAGGGGTGGACAGCCCGATGAGTGCCACGAGCAGCGGCCACAGCAGCGAGGATCAGACCGCCAGGGCACCACAGTCCATTGCCACGCAACCCTCAACTGGCAGACAGTCCACCCACTCTGGCAAGTATCTCATCTTGGAAGGCTAAGAACTTAGCACGTAGTAGATATCACTGTCTTCGCTTTGAAAATTTCCACTGGAATTCTATCGTTAAGCGAAAATCAGAATTAACCCTTTTGCTAGGAAAAACGGCTTTAGTCGTTTCCTCCACAAAACAATCACGCCATAATTGTTAGTTGATGTGTTTTCTGCCACACGTTTATTTCACTATCTCACAGTTACCATTTTAGTCTGTCACGAAACCTTTGTGTGATAATTTCTAAGGAATAATAACACATCACTATTTAGAAGTAATCGCACGCACACATATTTCTTTTAAATGACAATAATTCACACCCTGGTAATCCGAATAACCTGTGCCCTGCGCACTTTCTGTGCAAAATTCGAATATTTAGATAAATTGTAGGTACTTATAAATATACCCGTCCCTTAGCCATAAATTTAAAAATACAGGAAAACAGCAAATGAGGAACTATGGTCCACGTAACCACGTAGTAAAATAATGCCAATCATTAATCTCAATAGACCCGATAGATAATGATGATTTAATATGTTACCATTAACACTTTCACAATATTCTCCTTGGGCACTGAATCGTTCGATCGTAAATTTCAGAACAGGGTTTTACGGGGAATATTATTTGCCATTTTATCTAAACAAAACGTACAAGTCTAATTTATTTTACTTCACTACGTGCTTTTTAATGTGGAATTACGAAAATTGATGCGCTGATTGGAACTATTGAAAGTACACGGGTATCCCGTTAATTAATCTTTCATTCGAGATCAAAGAGCAGGATTCATTCATCTGACTTTCCATTCGTTTGTGCAATTAAGACTGATTCTTCCAGGCGACCCATTTCAGACATAATCTCACAGTTCGAAAAAATGTCCACTTATTACTTATGAAAGCATATCTATAATTAATACACCACCCCAACAATCCAGTGTTTAATTTGTTGTCAAGATTATGAGGTCATAAAATATTTATTTAAATCAACGAAAATTGATATTATTCAATAAAAAGCAATGCCACCCACGTGGAACAAGTATATTTGAAATAAGATAATGATTTACATCTGTACAGACAAAATATTCAAACGACTTTGTTGTCTGTAAAACAAAGATAAACGAGTCGATTGATTGATAATAATATTATTCGATAATACAGCGTTGACATTCTTATTTTAAGTCTGCTGGAAGATTCTACTTTTCTTAGCCCTCTATTTTTTCAACGTCGTAACAGAAATAATAGAGGTTAATCTATTGTAAATTGTACTTTATCACAGTACTATATAATATATGTCATTATGTAGTTTATTACTTATTTTCCAACTATAAAAGTAAGTCTATTTCAACTGAAGATATACGAAGGCTATATTCGTGGCATCTTCGTAGCTATTCAATTTCATTGATTTAGAAGATAGGTATTGCAGATCAAATTGGGTGATCTCTTAATAATACCAAGTCAGAAGAATACGGTGGATGGCTAACTATGTCCCAATTTAAATCGTGGTGATAGTTTGCACAGTTTTAGCGTGCTTCCACGTCGATATGTTCTGCAATGCATCGAAAGTATTTTTCGCGTATCCCCGAATATTTGTTCGGAGCGAGTTAAACGAAACTTTCTCGGCAGAAATGGTCGCTGAGAAAGGTCTGACCGACTTGAAGTGTTAATCGCTGCTATTTGTACATATATCGTGGGCGTACAAGGAAACCCCTCTAAACTACTTAAGACTCGAGCAAAATCAATTTTCTGTGGCAGAGACGATGAATTATAGGATTTACAAAATAACAGCGTCCCTTTCACAGCAATACAAATGAGTTTATGGTCTTGGAAGCTTTCCTACCTAAAGTACGCAACTGTTATGAATATATTGATGGTAAAATATGAATTTAGTAAACATGGACTTGATGAATTTTTGCGGTACGCCCACGATATTGTCGAGCATCGTGGTGGACACTGATTCCTCTTAACTTGTGTAGCCATTTTATCCTCAAGAGCAACGTTTAGTTTATCCCACTGTTAACAGTGCCATTCTAAATCAATGTGTCTCACCTTCCAATAATTAATTCATAGTGTTCATAGTACACTAAACACCCTTGTATCTCACTAAACCCAGAGCAGAATTTTCTTATGGTGCATCTCGACCTTAGTCACAGTTGGTGTCGACATTTCTACATTACAATATTCATTTTTCATCTTCAATATACTCAATTGATAATATGAACCTCAAAAACGATTGGGTACGTATTGTAATACGTATGAATAAAAAGGGATGAACAAATTCTTATTCGACCAGTTAAGTTCTTTCCTTGTACAGAAACGTATTTTAAAATAAATCCATGGCGTTCAATGTGGTCCAAAATCGTTGTCCAATACACTGCATGGTCCTCGCTGATAGCTACGGATGACGAATTCGAATTTTTTTACAGCATTCTTCGCGCGTTGTTACGGAAAAGCGCAGGTGGAAGTCCATAGCATGGTTCATCTTCGAGACTCGAATGACCGGCTCGATAAGAACGTTGGCACGTACAAGCAGTTACACTATTCATCCCCGAAATCTTAACACAATCTTTTGGCAGCTGTCCACTTATACGTTTAATGCTAGTCAAGTACACAGAGTCGCAAGTATACTTTACCAATGGATAGATATTTCCCCTTCAGTAAAACCCGCGAGGGTCATGTCACGCCAAACCGATCGCTTTTTGTACTTGCTGTCAGGTGGTTTTGATAAAACTGAAATATAACGTAATTCACGTGAAATTATGGGCAGTTTAAGTCATCATTTCGAAGACCTCCAATTTGGTTAAAAAATACACTATATCGAAGTTGGCAACTTTTGCCTATTTTCGCGAAAAGTAGGTTTCTCAAATGAATTTTTATTTCCGAAACCATGAATCATATAGAGTTGGATCTGCTCTTATTTTAATTTACAAGGATAGATCATCCTAAATAATTTGTTTGGGGGGACCAAAAAGTTGTTTTTACTTTATGAATATTATAGGATGTTAAATATATGTAGAACGTGTTTTCACGAAAGTAGACAACAATTGCGAACTTATACATGCTGTATTTTTTATACAAGTTCGAAGCCAGCACAATGATAACTTAAACTCCCTCTAATTTCACATGGACCATGTCATATTTCAATTTCATCAAAATCCCCCGTCGGGAAATATAAAATATAATCGATTTGGCGTGAGATGACTCGCACAGAAATCTTGCACTTCTGAAGGAACCGTGTTGCTTCGTAATGCAAACAATGAACAATAAATCCAGAAAAATTCCCTGCCAACCGAGCATCTCCCATTTATTATAATGAGGTTAACCCAGTGCATGAATTGAAACGACAGATCTTCCCCACAGCCCCAACGATATTTGACCCCGGGGAATTAAAAACGATCCCCCATCGAGAGGCTTATTGAGGGCGTGTGATGTTAACAGTGTCATTCTCTCTAGGCATGACCTGCAACAGCATGACACAATTAGTCAGCGAAGGTGCTACACCGTTGTTAGGCAACCACGACGCGCTGCTGGCCGAGATCAAACGTCTTCGAGAACGTTTGATCTGCCTGGAAACCGAAAACGCGGCGATGAGCGTGAAGCTGAATCAACAGCAGTGGGAAGTGGAGCACCGGCTGGCCGAGATCGAGATGCAGATTTGCGGCGCCAGCTCCACCTCCAGCGTGGAAGACAACAACGAGAGAAACCGTGAAAGTATCATTTAACAAGAAACAAGGCCGCGAGAGCGCGGCAAAGCTAAAATGGGGCGAATACGACACTACTTGGCGGAAGCCGCCGACGACAGGTACGGTGTTGAATCAAACATGTTGTCGTTTTATCGAATGAACGGACACTCGAGCGTTTCAGAAATTAAATTAATCAACTTCATTTTCTGCAAACCTCTTAATTCTGGTACACAGTCATATCATTACTTAATTTATTAGTTACTTATTAGTGCTTTACGTATCAACTTTCTGTAGGTACCTTTTATATCGTGGAGTTTGATTAGTTTATCTTCTGGGAGGCTCACTTACAATTAGCCCTACTATTAGAAACATAGATAGAAAAATAGTTAGACTACTATTAGAAAAATATGTGATTCTTTCACAAAAGTCTGGTGAACGCAATGGAAAATAGTTTTCGAAAAAGCTGAATTTATACAGTTGATAATCGAAAACTTCTCTTCGCTCAGAGAGTTCTACGAGGATCCAGACTGCTGAAAATCTACTCACAGCAGATCTGGTGAATACGGAACGCGAGGTAGTATTCCTGATCCAACTTCCATCGTTTTTTTTTTGTGTCACTTTTGCCACGTAAGATGTCAGATTCACCAGTGCTGGTACTTTCTCCATTAATTTCTCCTGCGGGCGATTGAGTTGTTGCACGTAAACGTCTGCACTGCTCCATTACAGTTTAACGATCCATTGTGCATAATACCACGATGAGTCCAACAAATGCACAATGAAACCTTGTTTCTGTATATATAAAAGTAGGATATAAGTACCATTTCTTTAACATCACATTTCCACAACCCCATTATTTATCTGTTGTTACAATTCTCTTCATGAAAGTAGGGACGAAGAGAACTCGAGAGAGCAAAGACGAGAAAATATTCTACCATCTTCTGCTCTAGGAAAGCATTCAGTACTCACATTCCCAATTTGATTGTGACGCAATGAGCATCGTTATCAATTCCCAGTATGTCAGACGTGAATTACCTTAAACTACCATCGAAATCGACTGGCCAGCCTTATCAAAGTTCCTTTCTCATCACCTACTAGATACTCCTGAAAACAATTCCTCCACTGGCAGCCAAGAGTTGCACCACCTTCAAACTCACTATAAATTTCTACGGATAATGTAGCATGATTCCCCAACTGAAACTATCTTGTGATAGTATCGTCCCTCCAATATACAATCAAAACACACTTTAGACTGCATTTATCACCCCCCAACACCCCAACACCCCAACACTCGCTAAACTCCAGATTCTTGCCACGACCACTGCCCAGAACGCAGCCCAGGACACAACGATATCTGCCGGTGTGACGGTAGCTGCAATGGAATTTTGTTGCAGGTACGCTGCAGACGATCGAGAGGAGCCAGAGGAGGCCAGGATCTCTGGCAGGTCCAGCGACACGAAATCGATCGGCAGCCTCAGCCAGCACTTGTTCGAGAGCGACGAGGACGAAAAGTACTACGGCACGTGTAACGGATACGCCTCACACCCAGGCAGCAAATCGAACTTACTACTATGCAGCGAATGCGACCAGAAGACTCGAACCTGCACGTACAGGCCCCAAACGCCTGGCTCCTACTGCACCAGGTACGTCGAGGAGCGGTTCGACGACCGGACCCAGGATCCAGGGACCTCCCGCACGTACAAGAGCCCCGTGCACATGTCCTCGCCGCGGTCTCTGCATCACGATCAGGACTACGCTGGCCAAAGCTCTTCGCCCAGGTCGTTGCACCACGACCTGGACCATCAGACTCGGAGGAGCTGGCCGAAGAAGCACGAGCAGGAGCACGAGGACTACGGGGCCAGGGATCTGGAGCAGGACGACGACAGCCCTGTCTGCGAGCTCTGCCACGGGAACGGGAACGTGGTCCAGTGCGAGCACTGCGATTTCTCCAGCGAGGGTGACCTGATATGCTTCCGCTGCCAGAGCGACGAGGCCTCGTCAAACGGTCAGAACTGCCCACGCTGCGAGAAGAACGAGAGGTTGATGTCCGGCAGGCTGCGGCCCCCGAGGGGCGCCGCCTCCTCCGGCGATGAGGGGAAGTATCCAGTGGAAGCGGTGGTGAAGATCCAAGTGAACGATCGCGCAATCGACATGGACTCCGACGAGGCGGGTGACAGTGACCCGTCGAGCAGCCATCATCACCAGAGAGGCACCATGGAGCGGCTGGACACTATTGTCGAGGCGAAGGGGGACACTGCCAGCGAGAACGACGATGAAAATGGTGGTACAAAGATAAACGGGACTAGCAGCGCGAGATATCTCAATTACATGATCGTACTGTTTCTGTAAATAGACGTGGGTAAGATAGCTGCGGTTGAGCTACGGTCTATGTTTGACGATGAGGAGCGCTGAAACGTTGATATTGGCAGTTGATGGAACGACGAATGTAAGGGTGAAGGTGTTGCACAGGTTTCTGGGATCTCGAACGATTTCACGGTAGGTATGTGTATATACCGTGCTGTTATAATATCGTTATATTAGCGTACTATTTCTGGTAATAGTATTAATAGCATACTATTATAACATTTGATACTGTATAAAAAATATACAATTCCGGTGACGCAATTATGTACCGCTAAGTGCTAAATCTGAGGTAATGTGGTGTAAAAAAGAACACAACTTCTTTTACCAGATAGTATCCTACTAATATGAAGTTATACACCAGTGATGGCGAACCTTTTTCAGAAACGGGTCAAATTTTCTTCATTATTTTGTTGTAATACTAGCCCCTGGGTCACTAAGTCAGCGGCGTTATTTGGAAAGGGGGAGGGGGTAGAAAGGGTGCCAATAATTTGGAAACACCGAAAATTTCTTAACAGAAGAACTTGGCAGTTGACCCTTTTATTTTGCTTCTCACTTTTAAAATCCTCTAAAAAGGTTTACGTTTCCTTTTTGTTTTACAACTTTTACTTTTGCCCAGTGGGTTGTTTAAAATGCCTTCTTGTGCCAGAGTCTGACCCGCCGGTCATAGAATCGCCACCACTTTTATTACGATCTAAAGAAATCGAATGGGAGCAAGAATTTGTATCCTTCGAAGAATTCCTCTGAGCACTTCTATTACAGAATAGTATTCTATGACAGAATTTTAGTTCCAGAAAACTGCATTCGAGTGAAAGTGAACGAAAATATTTAAAAATTAGGATGTTGGGACATTTGCACGATAACGATCACTATAATTTAATAACAAGTACGCTTGGTGGCAGCATCTGTTTGCTACTGCTGAACCGAAGCACAATACTTCTCGTTCCCTTTCACTTGATCGATCTACAAAATTTGCATCGCCATCACCAACGATCGGAATCGCCAATGATCGACATCGGCGCTCTCCATCCAAAGAACGAGGCATTTTCAAATGTGTTTTAGCGCGGCACGAGGGTGAAATCGAATCTGTCGATTCCGGCGTGGCGTAACTTTTGGAAATGTTTCGCGGCTCACGAGTTATTTGACATCGAAATTCGCTGTCGTACGACAGAAACCGGCGCCGTGGCTCGACTTGCGTGTACATAAACTGCCAAAGAACCTTATATCGTAGGACCGTATAGATTACTATGTAGGTAACTCGTAATATTTACAACAGCAGCAGCAACAACAACAACAAAAATGCTATGTGAGAATGTAAGAGAGAAAGGGAGAGAGAACCAACAAGAGAGAGAGAGAGAGAGAGAGAGAGAGAGAGAGGAAGATGTATTACGTTCGACACGCGCAGTGTTGCCATGAGCTGAGATCTGTGATGCAACGGTCGACACGATTCCATGCGCGACTTTTAGAATGGGTTTGTGCAGAAATCGACGCACTTCCATCTTTTACATTCGTAAAAAGAAAATTTCTTTTCCTTGAGTGGAATTTCGGCAGACACTACAGACGTCATATATTTAAAAAAAATAATGCAAGCTATATTTGGTACAAAGTCAACTGATCTCCTTAGTTGTGGAGTACATAACACTTTCAGCGTTGAACTCTGTGCACAACGTGTGTGGAAATACTCCAGCCCTATGTGTTCACCATACTCGCTCAACGCCCCGTAGGCGTTCCCTGCACTGAAAACATGAGTATGTATATGGATTCGTAAAGCTGAAGGTGTTAACATTAGGCATGACTCCATAAGTTGCATGACCTTGAACCGCCAGTTGATTTTGTTACGACTTATAGCTAATTCGTGAGTTTTCTTGTGTGAATTGGACGTTGGGAATATTATATAAATTGTGGCATTTTGTGGGGCTCGTTCTTCAGATAATTAAGATTTATACACAAACCCATGCTAACTCATGTTCGGGACCAACTAAAGCCACCATCTGCATTACTGCTTCCGACTTCTGCTTTCATTTCTAGTCATTATCGTTCATATACCGTTTTCGTATATGGAATATGAGAATAGTGCGGGGAATCTCAGTTAAAGGACTTATTAAAATCTCGAAATTACGTTAGTAATTAACAATGAATCATTGTTTAAGAAGAAAAGGGCACCGCGTAAAGTTCACTGGAGACTCTAAGGAAAGGAGAACAATGAAACTCTGGCCTTTTTTTACGAAATAATTTAGACGACGCACGTCGAATCTCACTATTTTCATTTCCTCGTACGTGTTTCGTTCAGCAATATCGAGAATTGCAAGCATAGAGAAATTACGGGCGCGAATGCGCGCCGTTTCGTTCGAAGCGAGGCATTCGTACGAAGTTGTGCAATCGATTTCGAAGAGTTCAATCGAAACGGACGTCGGTAGAATCCCTTGTCCTCGTACCAAGAAATCATCTCTCCTCGAAGGCCACGAAAATCAAAACGGGATCACGCCCTTTCTACCTATTCCGATAGATTTCACGTGTGATCGTCGTTTCTCATCTCTATTCTCCATCTTAAATTGAAACGACACCGGCGATATCACAGCTAGGGCTGCGAGAATAATCTGAATGTTCTAATCCATCCCAAATTCTAGGAATACACTTGCGTCAGTGATAGCAAATTTTCCTCTCATGAGAAAAATAAATATTCCAGTAACAGATGTTGCCATTAGAATAACATCAAGATGACTAATTGT
The DNA here is from genome assembly GCA_963855975.1 of Andrena chrysosceles. Classification (NCBI taxonomy): domain Eukaryota; kingdom Metazoa; phylum Arthropoda; class Insecta; order Hymenoptera; family Andrenidae; genus Andrena; species Andrena chrysosceles. The sequence goes on along the minus strand of OY979769.1, from coordinate 44,986,805 downwards.
AAGTATTGAAGATTTGACAAAGATGAAAATTCAAACACTCTGCTCAGCACTGTTTTCAGTGCTAAATATATGCGGAGCACAATCTGAAAAATCTTTTCACCACACAGTGAAGTCCATTCTTTGCAATAACTAGGTACCTATTCAAATATCAAATAGCATGAATAAATAAAAACGAATTCTAAATATAAGGATTGTATTGAAGTGTTTCAGTTCTTCGTTTAGGTTGCTTCAAGCAGAACTGTTGTTTAATCATTACTCGACACCTATGGTACCTTTGCAGTAAATTAGGAGACGAATAATTAGTCGCAGTTAATGAAACATTCAGATACTCGCAATTCTAATTAGGATTTCCGAGGGCAGTGTTAGGCTAAGGTTGGGACTATTCGAATTTTTTATAAGTACTCAAATGTTAGGAATGTTCTTTGAATATTCTATTAGAATCAAAGCAGTATTCGAATATTCAGATACTAAAATTTTTCCGTTCCTATAAACTTCTACATTCGAAACTGAATAACTTTTGCCTAAAGCATTTTTGATTCAACGAATAATTTAGAAAGAATTTGAAAGAGACTATTTCGGTTAACGGACTTTAAAGGGATGTTTCACCTGAATTCTTTTATTAACAGAACAAGCATTTGGTATGTTCCCATATCGACACACAATTACTCGATAATTCGAATAAACTCCAATTTTAATTTAAAATTCTATTTATACAATTTTCGAATAATACAGTAGTGAATGCTTGAATAATCGAACAGAGAAAAATTCGACAAACAGTTCCAGCAGAAGCCACAATTTTTCAAGAACCGTTTGGATAGAATAAAGGGTGCAATGGTTGTGACTCATCGGTCATCCGTAACGATCCATCACGGGGGTGGCAAGTTCCGAAATACGCCCGTTTTTATACCATAAGAGAATGCGAAGGGGATGATCAGGCTATATCCTTCGAAAATTAATACAAAGTAACGAAGCGACTAGTGTTAAGGATAGCGATTTTTTTAGTATTTATAAACCGTCGAATAGATTTAAATAATTAACGACATTTTTTAACGTTCACCTTCCCACTTTGTAAGCGTACCGCGGGTTTATCGCTTGAACAGACGAGGAATCCGATTTATTGAATGAAACGTAATCTTCGAGATCTAACGTGACTGAAAACGTAAAGAAGAAGCACCGAGATGAAATACGCCAAACTGTATACCGCATTTTGATTAGTTTCGAATGTTGTCGGGGTGGCGTAAGTATTTCATGCGACAGATTCTCCGAGACTAGATTCACGTCATCTGTATGATATTCACGACGGTAAACATTATCAAGAATACAACGTTAAAATCTAAGCGAATATGGTGTATCGGTGCCCCGTAAAGTACTTTGCCTCGAAAGATGGACGTAACGACACGAACTACGAAGTGATGCGCACTAATCGAAACGATTGGATCCTCAACACAGTAGAGATACAATGAGTTTCCTATGCAGTACCTTTCCTAGTACCTACATAATAGATTTCTGTGTTTTGGAATTCGTGATACAACCAGAAATCAATTTGTATCGTTCCAAAAGATCAGAGTAAGTGTAGCTTAAAATATTTTTTACAAAAAATGCGAGCATTAAATATACAAATTTAGAAGTCTAATTGCACAAGTTTTGCTGAAGTTTTAATTGCAAAAAAGATTTTCAGCATTCAGCGTAGGTATACTGCATATACATATAATAGCTTCGTGCAGTTTCATCCAATCTTTAAAATCGATTTTTTTAGGTTTACACTTGTAAGAGGTTACTCTCTCAATCTTTTGATACCACGAATTACAAGACACCTTGCATTTAATTTTCTCGGTTCGCAAAATGATTTTCGTTCGTTGATTTTTCAACAGCAAGGTAGTTGAGATAAATAAAGTTGATCGGGTTGCTTGGTCTTCGCGGCAAGGTATCGGGTGTACTATTCTACTGCCACGTTCTAAAGCTAGAAAGAACTTTGGAAACCATTGAATACCTAGCCCTATACACATCATCGCAAAGCGTTACATAGAGAACACCTGGCGACTAAATTCTCTCTCTCCATTTTATAAAAGTTTTGCACGCCACGCTCATGCCCAACTGATCTACCTTCTTTCATAATACTCAACAGCATAGAGTTTGCCCTAATGATAAGCAAGATAAGCCCTTTTGAAGTTAGTGTCGCTGGTGACTGTAACAAAATGGAGAGAGAACTTTCAGTCATATTCAAACGGGAAAGAAGCGCATTTAATCAGCCTTACTTATACAATTATTGTCTACGTCTACATTATTATATAAAAGGGACATTATTCACTTCACAGAAACGGTTACTCCAACACAGACTTTCTTCTACTTGTGTAGATTTATGGATCTATAGATTATAGATCTATAACTAACAGTGATGAAGTCTGCAATGCGCATACTCCATGATGTGAATTCTGTGGGGGATAGCCATGAACTACATTCGGGGTTTGACGGGCGATCTAGTATCGAGGCATTGGAAGATCTGCTAGTAACTCCTTTTGTTCCCACTTCACTCCTCATAAATCTCATTATTAGTACTCAATCTACCTATAGAACTATAGCAGGGGTGTCGAACTTCCCTTCTCCGAGAGTCGCACGAGACCCGGCGGGGGCAGAGTGCGGCACCCGAAGGAGAAATTCATCAGAGTGACGTAGGTATGGAGAGGACCGTTCCCCTACGGCCTACGCCCTACGGAGTACGGAGCAGGCGACGAGGAATTCTGGGGCCTCTAATGCGCATGCCCAAAGAGAGTGAGTGGAAAAGTGGGGGGAGCCAATGGTTTCCTACACTCCACAACGTGAATTTCATGGGAGTACCTATAATTATTTAGATTCGAGGTTTGGCAGGCGATTTAGTACCTGTCGAGGCATAGCTAGTAATCAAACTCATAGGATTCTTTCTTCTTCACCTTCTCATTTTAACCCCTATAAACCGCTGAATTTGGTATGGCCACACATGTATACACGAGCCCTCGGAATAGGTATGCTTCCATTTTTCAAGGCTTCTATATTCTACAAGTGATAAATCCTAAGATATTCCACAATTTACAGAAGGGTCGATTTCGCCCCATTTCCTCGTTACCCATCTTCCTTATACACGGAGTAAAAGAACAAATTGGATATTTTATTAATCAAGTGGCCAATAATCGGTGGCTACGAACCTTGCAAAAGCAGAAGGAAATCTGTATTTGTGACACCTTATAGAAAGTGAACAATGTCCCTTATAAGTACATTTGTGTACGTAAATGTACATTGACGTACTTTTAATTATAACCCTGTGAGAATGCTGTGAACAACGATAATTTCTGAGCAACGCGTGGCTTTATTTATTGCCAGACTTGCATATAATTAATTTATGCTATTTCTTGAGGAATATATTTGTTATCCCCTGAAGTAAAACCACTTATTCCTTATTATCTAATATAAAGCATTTAAATTATGCACTCGTTATACGCCCGACGAACGGGGCTTGGCGACGGGCGTACGGCCGTATGCCTTGTGGACACTGGACAGTGGACACTATTCCACGCGGTCAATGGCGCGAGTGAAAAAACCCAAGAGCGAGCGAGAGGAAACGAAAGAGCCTCCCGCTCGTTCCAGGGTTCTCTCCCTCTAGAGTCTAGAGTCTAGTCCGAAGTATTCGAAGAAATGGTGGGGATAGTCGCTGGGCGTGCAACGCATGATAGAAACGGGCTTACATGTAACGAGTGCATACTGTACATGAAACGTTTATAATTTATTCATTGTAATCGATCTGTTTTAATCGAGATGCTTTAACTTTTTTCCATCTATAGAGTATAGATAATGAGTTGCTGAACTTTCGTATGTTTTCAACCCATTTATTTTTTTGATAATACTACATGTACTATAGTCGTCCTAAAAGCGATATCTTCGTTTCTTTTCGTTTGCACTTTGGTTTCCACCAGCTTCTAAACCCGTTGCTCCGAGTGCTCCCATTTCATAGCGTGAAATCGTCTGAATCACAGCGCCGAAACAGCTGACGAACAATTTACAAAACTTATTCAATATTATAAGCCTTCCAATATCTTATTATGTATCGCCATGGTTTCAGAGATACTATATTCATAGCCAAGTCATTCCACCTCCAAATTCTACAAAAACAACGTAGAATAATGTTAAGCAACAAAGCTGGACTTAATTCGCCCCCAGAGTTCAACAGAGAATTTAGATGACCTTCAACAGTGAATGATGCAACAATCGTAGGTATATTTCCTCGAGGAAAATGCAGAATGCAAAATATCAGCCGTGCCGTTTTGGTGTTACGACAAGATGGCCCAATAGAAAGGGGCAAGTGTAAGAATGCAGTGTCTCTGAAACTCCAAAGCGCGACCGTGCGGCGAACGTGCAACGGGGTCGAGTTCGCAGGCGGTTCGCCTTAGTTTTTATTGAATTTTGAGAAACTCGAATTTACGCGATCGATACGATTAATCCTCGGCGGAACGAACCCCCACGCGACTGTTTGCATGATATTGATTTTATTAAGACGTTTATGGGTGTTACGGGCGAAGTGAGGCGTGTATATATTATATTACAGTAGAGAGATCATGGACAGTCGGCGAACACGATTTCGCGAGATTTTGTTAACGGCTGTCTTTACACATTGCTCGACTGTGTGCGTGGAAACTTTGGCTTTCGGCGAGCATAGGTACGATGGAACAACGTGAATTTTCCTGGTCGTTTTGTGGAACGGCGACGAACGCGACAGTGATGAATTTGTGCCAATGTTTCACATTGTCCGTAGGAAAAGCGTTTGTTAATACCTATCGTTATACACCGAAGACTTTGGAATTGTTTGAACGGTTTCAGAGTACCGTAGTACCTGAATATGTTAAATGTTACGTTATTCGTACAGTGGAAGCTCGATAGCTGGAATTATGGTGAGAGGGATCGATTTGGTTGATTTGGGGTAGTTCCATTAATGACGTCCTCCAATCGCTGGTTTGCGACCCCTGGCCAGGGATGCTTTGTGGGAATTATTAGAAACATTTGGTTATCTGCTGGGTACAAATAATGAATTTTTTAGTTTCTAATTTAGGAAGAATAAAAGATTATTCTGTTGAGGATTTATGAACCAGTATTTGAGATCTAGATGTGGACGTTGTTTCAGTGGAATCTTTTTATGATGATGATTGATATAATAAATAATCTTTTTAGTTGCGTGTTATCGGTAGATTTTGACATGTTTATTTGATTCCTAATTAGATGGATTTTTATTGTATTTTATTTTATTTTATTTTATTTTATTTTATTTTATTTTATTTTATTTTATTTTATTTTATATTCGGATGAATGCCTTTTGAAGCAATCTCATAAATAATTTCTGATGCTTCGATCTAATTGTGTATAATAAGTTACTTTGTTATGGTTATATCTCATTAATAAACGAAATATTAACAAATGAAATTTATTACTAAAATGAAGATATTACTTGGCACCATTGTGCTTTACGCGCAAAGCCCAATATTATTTATTAGTTTACTTAGCAGAGATATTTTAAACAGAATTATTCGGAAATAATTGGTTTAATTCTGAGAAAGAAACTATAAAATTATTATCTGAAATGATTTATTATCTGATATATTATTTCGCATATTTCATATTTATTCCTTCTGTTTGCAATTAACACCATTTAACACAATAAAAAGTGTTCGAATAATCGAAGTTCCACTGTTATTTATACAATTAACGTACAAATTACATATGTGCAATATGAAAAGTATCTCGAACATATGTAGGTACATCAATTTTTCTATATTACACTTCTCCAATTATTTACAATTAATGCCATCGAAAGTTTAAAAAAATAAACTTGTGTATAAAGGGGTTCGTGTTACTAGATTGTTAATGGAGATGATAATACTTTAGAACTACTTAGACATAATTTAATACCATTGCTAGTGCCATCGGTTTTTAAATAATTTACACGTGAGTACCATGCGTGACTATACGATACTATATTGAATATACGAGGTATTTTAGATAAGAGAATCCAAATATAAATAAAAGATACACTTGAATTTAACCATTTATTTCATAATTAACTAGGTAGTAAGAATTTCACGAAGCATTCAGCTTGTCTATCAAGGATTAATTCAAAGGTAAATTCACTTTCAAGCCAAAATATGTTTGCCAAATTTACGTAATGCGTTTATATTCACCATATTTAAATGACTCTTCCATTTCTATACATTATAGCGTTCCTCGTTCCACAAAATGATCCAGAAATATCTCAAATTTTATTCATACTGAGGTTTACATAATAACGCTAGTCCAATCTACATCGACACATCAATTGTCTAGAAATACTTCGAGTAACGTTAATGATACGTTCGTTCATATTCGTGGAAAATTGTTCCACGTATCGATAGTGAAATTTAAATAATTTCTAATTATTCGTTCGGCCGTTAAACGTATTCAGCCCAATGTTTTTCAGAAAAAAAGAAAAATATTCATTTTTGTCATATACTCAGTTTAAAGCTGTTTTAAAGCTTTCGAGAGTTATCATAAATGTAGTTTAAAAATATCAGTTGCGAAAACATGAAAGATTTATTAATCAGTGTACACGTAAAAAGAAATCCTAAAGTTAATGGTGGATTAGTTGCAAATGCATCAAACTTTAGTAGGTATTATATATTATATAATATTTTATTCACAGTGGTTGAGTCGCCCTCACTACTATATAAAAATGCACTTAAATGTTCTAACTTCACATGGTTGGCAATGGGAAAAGATTTAATATGGTATTTCATATGGTATTTAAACTTTTTCTCGGGATTATTTATGTTACAAGAAAATGCAAGAAGAAATAAATTTGGAGGAACAGAAGAACATTGAAAAATCTGTGTAATTAGAAAAATCATTAGAATATTTCTGGCCAAGCATTAACCCCTTAGCGCCTGCACCTAGATACCGTTGAAGGAAAAATATCCCGTGTTGTTTTTATCGTTAAAAATGGTCTGAATTTATATATTTTTATACAAAAAATAATTTTTTTTTTTTCTTCAGAGGTCAAAATGCATAAAACCAAAGAATACAGGGTTCAGTGAATACAACTACGCTAAACATGCATCACTTAAACTGTTGCAAACAGCGAAATGCGAATGCAAACGGCGAAACGGCAAGAAAAAGAAATGTATCATATATGATACGTTTGGCGCTAAAGGGTTAATAATAGTGAGGACAAAATCAAATGAGATTTATCTTAAACTTCTAGTAAAATACAGCGGAATTCGAAAAGAAGTTAATATGCTTCTTAAAAACAACGATGCTCGAGAAGCTTATCCTTGACTAACAAATCCTTTTCATACGTTTCTATTGCGGTAAAGTAAAAAAATGATTTACCCTACACGCCGAGAGCTAAATACGTTTAACTGCATGCGTATCGTAGAAAATAACCATTTCTCGAAAATTCTCTATGGCTTATCGTTAACCAGCTCAGTTCTCGCGTCAAGGAACTGTAAGTGAACGTATTTCCACATTCGTCATCACGCTACCTCGGTTTCTTATCGCGGCGCTCTAGTGTTAAATAAGACACATCGGATAAAGGAAACAAGAGGGGAGGTCTCTTAATGAATGGTCACTCAGGAATAATGTTATAATGTAATAACAATTGCGATATTGAATATTAACATTTAACGAAACAACTTTTTGTAAATATGGATATAATATAAATATAAAAATAATGATAAATATACGTTAACACGTTGACTGCCAACCTACGATATATCTCGTAGGTTGTTTACTTCCGCGAAGAGGTTTCTGTTACATAAGCCAACTACGAGATAATTCGTAACATGTTTTTTAAAAAAAAAACATTTTTTAAGCTTTTTGATTATTATTATGTACTATTATTAAAGTTTTTAATAATATAACATGATTAAATCAAATTGGCTCTTTAGACCGGAGTCGTGAAAAAATTCCGTGGCAGTCAACGTGTTAATAATAGTTTAGATATGTACGGATATTGTGTGCAGGGTTGTTCGAAAGGTGTCGTACGATCGGAGGGAGCATCTTTGTTTAAAACTTATCAAGAACACCCCCACATGAGATATGCGCATAAACTAATGAATATAGGTATTAGGTAAGCTTCATTTAAACCACGTTCCTACGTGTGCGGCACGCGACGATCAACACACTTGAAACACTTAAAGAACAATCGTTTTTTAAAATCGTTTTTTATTTATCCTACAAATGTCACATTCGTTCGAGTATTTCGTGTTTGGCGAAACCGTTTAGTTTTGCTTCCCCGATCAAACACCTAGAAGAAGCCGACCCCGTACAACTTGACGATTGCCCGAATAAGAGATGACAAGCCTGAGATAACGATGCGTAAATGGAGGAATACATGTGTGCGTGTGTGCGTGTGTGCGTGTGGTACGTGAGAGATGAAACGAGAGGGAGAGAGAGAAAGAGAGTGTGTAGGAGTGTGGAAAGACCGTTACGTGAGAATAAACTTCCGATTACAAAGAATTGACCAAAAATAACGTCGGCATTAAGATATGAGCGCGTCATGTGCTGACGATCGTAACTGTCATGAGGGAGGCGTCGACGAATGCGAACGAGACACAGTAAAACAGAAACAACAACAAAAAAGACAAAAAAACGAAGGAAGACTGTAACGTCACACGATTATCAATTACACCCGCAACGACTGCACACATCGCGTGTATCGTCGAGCCCATTATCAACCATAAAATACGGCTGCTCGCGCGAATGTGCACCGATTTTTGTCCATTTCTACACGTATATCCGTTCCCCTCTTCGACGATAGAAGTTATTTTTAAATTTTTCGAAACTTAGCTGCGCCGCTCCCACGTGCGAGTGTCTGTACGATCGGATGTCAGTAGGAATTCAGAAATATAAATAGACGATTGAAGTTGGCAGGACGTTTTCTTTCACAACCCCCTTTATAACCATACTTGTAAAAAATCGGTGCTGCTGGTTTGAGTTCTTTCTCTTTTTTTTACGGAGCCAAAATTCGTGGCACGGTAGGGGAAGGGGTGAGGCTACAGGTCGGAATAATTCGAAATTAGGAAATAACTTTTTTGACTTCGAATGTTACTCAGGTAGGAGCTATTCCACGTCAAAACGGATAGAGGGAAAATTTGGATTCACCGATTCTTTTCAAAATTACAGCATTTGTCGATAACCTTGTAAAAACAAAGTATACTGAATTTTGAAAGCCTATGTCAAATAGTTTTCGAAATATTTAGTGTTAAAGTTTTAAAAATTGAAATAAAATCGGCTGACGCATCATCACTTAAACTGTTATATCTCGGTCATTTTTAAAGATAATGCCTTCGTCTTGGGCTCATTTTAAAACTGAAAGAATCCTATCTCAACCGTATATAGAATATTTCGTTTATTGTTAAAAAACTTGACAGCAATCGATGTCAAAGTTTCAAATCGCGATTTGATGTCGTCGTCCCCCCCCCCCCCCCACGGTCCGGCTTGAACAATATACCATTCGATTCGTTGACCCTTCAGCTAATAAATGCGTTTTTAAGAAAAGTGGAGAGATTTTGGGAACAGTCAACAAAAAAATAAAACTTACGATCGTAAGTGCACTATCGTAAGTTTTATTTTTTCATTGACTGTTCCCAAAACCTCTCCACTTTTTTGAAAAACGCATTTAATAGCTGAAGGGTCAACGAATCGAATGGTATTTTTTTCAAGCCGGACCGTGGGTGGGAACGACGTCAAATTGCGTTTTGAATCTTTGACATCGATTACTGTCATGTTTATTAACAATAAACAAAATATTCTCTATACGAGTTGAGAGAGCATTCTTTCAGCTTTAAAATGAGTCGAAGACGGAGGCATTATCTTTAAAAATGACCGAAATATTACAGTTTAAGTGATGACGCGTCAGCCGATTTTGGTTCTATTTTTAAAACTTTAACATTAAATATTTCGAAAACTATTTGACATAGGCCTTTAAAATTCAGTATACTTTGTTTTTGCAAGGTTATCGACAAATGCTGTCATTTTTAAGAGAATCGGTGAAACTAAATTTTTTCCTCTATCCGTTTTGACGTGGAATAGCTCGTAGGCGTGAATGTAACTCTTATTTTATTAAATAATGGCTGAAATAAATCCTCATACAAAAGTAAAGTGAAATTGTAGAATAATTATTTTTGAAACAAGACTTTGTTTTCGAGAAAATCGAGCTTCAAAGTGGAACCGATTCTGAATTAAATGCGCGTGCCCTTAACGAATCTTTCAAATCGATTTTCATGAAAGCGAAACCTTGTTTGTAAAAACGTTATTGTATAATTGGGACTTACCTTTATGTAAGGTTTCATTCCATCCGCAGTCCTACTATATTTACTGCCGCATTCTGCCCAATTTTATTCAGATGCACGCATGCTGGAATAATAATATTTAAAGTTATTCTTTTCAAAATCGAAGCGAAAAAAATCTGTTTTTTAATTTCAACGTATTTTGTGGTATAGAGTTAGTTCGTTTCTGATTCTGCTGCGAATTTTGGTCCATACAGTTTAGTATAATTTGCAACCCCCGAGCAGGGTAAATTCAAGTTGTTAAAAGGTTTCCCCTGACTTACACCTGACTAACATAATTAAATCATTTTTCGAGGAACATATTGATAGAACCTGCCACGTTGTTGAAAAAAGGTTACGAGGATAACTAATCCCTGGATCATACACATGAAAATAAAATTATAAGAGAAGAATCATGTTGTCATTCTTGATTACAGTGTTTTTAACCCTTCGTGGTCACACGGGGTGTATTGTACCCCAAGAGCAATTTTCGATTTGAAATGTCGCACCTTTACGTCTTCCAAAAGGGATTTACCTCAAAAAATAATAAAAAAAAAATTTTAAAAAATCGGTTTTTCCCACAACCATGGAAAATCGCTCATTTTCCACTACAAATTTTATCATATCAAAATTTATGTTTCTAGAAAAAGACTATTAGACCATGACTGTATATGTAATACGAATGTACAATTATCACTAAAAAGTTAAAAGATTCAAAAAGACGGAAATGGTAACTCAAAAAATGACGCTGGGGTACAGTGAACCCCGTGTGACCAATGTGTGATTATAAGAAGGTGTGACCACGAAGGGTTAAATACGATAGGGATGTTTGTTTCCTATGCTAAATACCTCATTTCTTTATGAAAAGTATACAGGACAATTAATATTTTATGTGATAAACACAGACTACAAAGCATTAAACAAAGGAATATTGAATAAATTTTCTCATTTTTTATATACTTATATTATATGCATCTGTAAACTTACATTTTCATTAAAATACGTAGCTAGCATTTTCACGTGCAAATTATCGATTTATGTCCGCCAATGCACAAAACTTTTAGTTTCTTTTATTAATTCTTATATTAGAATTTAGATGATCTAGGTATACGAGGAGATTTTAAGGCTTTGTAAAAGAGAAACCATTTTTTAAATGTGTAAAACAGCCAAGTATTTTATATAACTTGATTTCAATAATTCAGTCTACGAGACTTAATTTTGTTTCAAAACATCCGTAGCAGCAACCACACTTTGAACAAGAAAATCTGTGTATCTGTGTCTACCACATGCAGAGCAATAAACACAGGAAATAGGAGTCTCCCCTCTTTTGTTACACACAGCAACCCCCGAAGACTAAAAGTCAATAAAAACTGATCCTTCTCTTTGTCACAACTGAATCAATACCAACTTTGGAGAGATACTAGAGAGTAACTTTATTGCGCCTAGATTCAAGATGCTGTAACACAACTTCCAGGAAAAAAGATATGCTATAACAGGAATTATATGTGCACTCACTAAAAATTATAATTTGAATTTTTTTATATCTAGTGACTAACTAAAGAAAAAGGGTCATTTGAAATATGTTCTGATTAAAGGAACAGATTAAACGTCAACATTTTTATTCTTTACGCATCTTACCTATACGATACGACAGTATTAAGCTATGGCTTTAAATTTTTTAAGGACCATAAGTGTACTTTTTTATCCAGTCTTGCAGTAAATATAAAAGTGCTAAATAAATGAATTGTAGAGTAACTTTAAAATGATACTAATTCTCAAAATGTGAAAATTTGTGCAACGTTTAGCGTAGCTTGAATATAGTATTTTCAAGATAATCTTACTCGATCGATTCCACGATTACTGTATTTACACATTTATCGGTCAATGAATTTGAGTAGATAAATAATTTTTCGCCGAATTTTTGCCTTCAGTTTTTATTTAAAAGCTTCCTTTATGATTTCTATTGTAAAAATACCTTAGGAAAACTGGTTTTATTTTATCAGAGGGAGCAAGTTATTTGAAAATAATATTTTATTTAAATTAAATCTTTTATTATGTATCTTCACTACAGTGTATGGAAAAACTGTTACACACGATTAAAATGGAACTTTCCCTCTAGACTTTTCCTTTCGTCACATAAACTAATTTGTTATTCCAACGATTATTTTTAAAATATTTCCTTCAAATAATATTCGGATTATCTGTGAATATGATATATATATTTCCGTGAATTTCGCGATTTTCGACCTTATTTTGCGATCTTCAAGGGTTTATAGCTCAGAGCAACGTTAACCGATTTTGATGAAATCTTAGGCGTGCAACTTACTTCAATCTACAAAAGGCATTTCTTACATTTTCATTACGAGCGCAGACAAAAAAGTTGAAAAAATAGGTAGTCTTACCTATTTTTTTTTTGTATTCCGACCAATTGCAACTTTTTTCAAAACGACGAAACACGTCACTTAGCAAACTAATCCTTCTAGCTTCTAAAAAAAAACTCAAGTTGTTTGGACCAATTTTGAACAAGTTATACGATTTTAAAAGTGTCCACATACTTTTGTCCCCCACTGTAAGTCATCATTCTTCCGTATAAGCTTCTGACGCAATTAGCATGTTCGCTTTTTATACTCAGAAGCAAAGCGGGTTATCTGCAGTCAGGGGTAGTGTTGCCACCTATTTTACAGAAAAATAACGTACATTTGCTTTCGTGGGGCATACATACAAAAAAGTACGCTCAACAAATTAAAAGTACATTTTAATCTTATTAGTTTCTTATTTTTTCCAAACATATTTTCTATTGTTTCTAGCATTACAGAGTAAATTTTTATTATTTTGAAATATCTCAATGGCGTAATTGCACTCAATATTCATATTGAAATATATAAATAATTCGTTTTATATTAGATTCACATTCATGACACGGAAAACTCTCTCAATAAATGCTGAAGTGGCGGGAACAGATAGAAGATAATAATATTGCGTTACGTTTCACGTAATATCATTAATTGTGAAATAAAGTATTTTCGCGTACTTTATTGTTATTCAAAAGTATAGAGTACATTTACGTATAATAACGTAAGATACTTTATTTTAAAGTACGGGTGGCAACCCTAGTCAGGGGACGTAAATTACGAGCACGTGTTTCCATGAAATACAAATCGCTTTCAAATTCACGATTAAAAAAAACAGACTTTCCGCCCAAAATTTATATTTCGGTTCCTATTTTTGAACGTAATAAACATTGTAACGAACATTTAAAACAATTTTGCAACTGTACATGGTGAGTCACCTATGATTGGAACCGAAAATATCGTTCCTATTAATGACGCAAAAAGTTTAGAGGAGAAAATAATTTTATAATAACTGTACAGTAATAACTTTTTTAAAAGTTCTATTTTTCGAGATTTGAAGGCTAATGTGATTTTTTTAAATTTAAAAAGTAATGATACATTTTCCTTGTTATATTCTTAAAGCTGATAAAGAAACGATTTCAACCACGTATGATATGTTGGCCTTCATATGACCTTGCCCGACAAAAATGTCGTTATTATGGGAAGAAGGGGACTGTATAAAATTTACGTGTGTCAGTGCAAATTTGTAGCTATTTATTTCAGATGTTCTTCGTAGCAACATTTGTCCTTTTGAACAGAATAATTTCTTCCTCTACTAACATTTTTTCGAATTATCAAAAAGAACAGAAATAGTTTAGGTTCTACTTTTACATAGGTGAATCCAATTGAAAACAAAATCTTTGTACAAATCTTGTAAGCCATTGAGGACACTGAATTTTTAATAAGAAAAAACAAATAATAGGTACATAGTACGCTCTAGTAAAGTTTTAAAACACAAATGCAAATCACGTTATCAATACCGATGATAATAATTGTATTCAGATTACTAATAATATAATTTCAAATGTAAAGGAAGAAAGAATTAAACTCTTCAACGTTGCTAAAGAACTGTAGAGGCCTTCAAAAAGAATGTAAACAGTAAGGTAACACGAAAGTTCATGGAAGCAGAGTTCTATTGTCACCACCGGAAAGGTATTGTAGCAGGAACCCAAGGTTGTAACAAAAACTGTCGGTGCCTTGGGCACTCGTTCGAGGTGCACAAAACCTCTTTAAAATTTTCACTTGAAATTACAGTTATTGGATCATCGATTCAGAGTATCACTAAAGAAAATTTGATCTCTAACTGTAAATGTAATTATGCGGAAAAATTTAAAAAATAAACAAGCAGATTGCGATATTTATTTTATTAGAATTTTAAGAAGGACAAGTGCATTTGTTATTCGGAAGGAATTGAACGTAATGTAGTACTTACATATTCTCAAAATGACAAAAGGGACAAAATGTTTTCAAACTACAAGACCCTCCGCGAGTGAAAAAATATGACCTGCATGTCAACGCTCCCACGGCACATTACGAAATGCCAATATGTAGGTACATATACTAGAACTTCTGTATCTTCCAGAAAATATTCCTATACTTCCGAATGGATTATCTACAGTATTTATTCTATTAAAGAACCGCGATAAGTATACATCTTCAATTTTTTCAAACGATACTGCTTTGCCAAAGCATGACCAATCAATTAATTAGTACACGGTACATACCGAGAAACATAATGAGAATGGAATGCATTTATTCTATCTTATCGTCGAATGCATATAATAATGCTAATAAAAGTAATTACATACAGTAATACAATTTGTAATACAATTTAAACATATGTACATTATAAAGCCCTTTAATACTTGGATATATTTTAAAATGCTTTATTGCAATTCTCAACTCTGAGAAGCTGGAGTGCAACACAGCTTCGCTACATCGACTTCGGCAAGAGCAGATGCGACTACATTGAACTCACCTATACAATTACAATCTTCGATTGAATGTTCCGAGGAAAGGTCAGTCTGGGGAAAAATCGAATTCTGCTTCGCATCATTGTTTAACATGTTACGATTCGATGGATTCAAGGTCATATGATTGAATCAGATGGTACGGAATACGGATGCACAAATGCATCCCTGAACGGAACGACCCGATGCTCTCTCTTCGAACTATCTCCATCTTTTTCCCGATTCCATGCTCGCACACATGCATACGCGCATCCCAGAAATACCTATATGTATATATCTGTATATGAGCTTCGGCACGCCTGTTGGTTGCTGCGTAACCGTAGCCTCGAACCCAGCCGTCCATCCTCCGAAAACTTTAATTTCACTACTCATTGGAATCTAAGATTTTTTAACGAGTTTGTTAGAATTAATTCGAGCGACGCTTGTTCCCATTAATAGATATATTAATTACGAGACGAACATAATAAATTGTGCAGGGGGAAACGGTTGATTGTTTCGCGAGTGATCGATATGATGGAGACGCTGGGTTGGAGCCTACGGCCGGGAAGCCGTATGCGCATGTCACTTCACTTGGGCGATCTCTTTCTGTCGTGGCATCTGGAGGTGAGTGGTTGTTCGTGGTTTTCGCACAGCAGTATAATCCGTCGATTTTCTTGCCGGGAAGATAGCATCGAACGTCAGGTACGGAATAGAACGACGAGGAAAATATCGGCGAGATGTGTTGTGACAACAGTTTTGCGGGATTATTGATTTTCTCGGTGAAATTGGACGTTGGATAAGTGGCGCATGGCTGGTCGGCCGTATTCGCCGGCTGTTCGAACGCTGACCACATGCTGATCTTCGTAAAAGTTGTCCGGCATGCCTTACAAAAAGCCTCGTATCCCGCGATTAATTGTCGGCCGCGTGAGAAAGAATCCAGGTGGCCCGGCGAATCACCGGTTAAAGGCTTGATCGTTTAAGCTTAAAAAGTTGGAAAAATGCAAATAACCGGATGCAGTATGGCGGTCACTTGTCAGAGATGGAGATTCGGTCACGAGTTCGTGCATCATTTGGAACATGAACATTCGTAGTGTAAAGCTTTGATTTGTGCGTCCCACGCTCTCACGCTTTCACAATGGCCTCGGTGAAAGTAATTTTAGCGGCACGACTGAAAAGGAGCTGTAATTGGTGGTTGATTCTTTGTAAAAGAAGCGTCCAGGCAGGCAGGCATGCATTCGCGAGTCGGCTGGAAATCTTGTGCAACGACGACCTTGTGGGACGACTTTTCGCCGACAATGGAGCTCGCTTGCTGATTTCCAGTGTGACGGATTGCTTAAATCGGCTCTCCTCGATATTGTTCAAACGATTTATCGCTGTGAAGAAGTGATAACAAGTGAACATTGAATTACAAAATCTATGCGGTGCATACATTTTTAATCGATTGCTATTCGCGTTACATGTAAATTCTAATACTCGCATTCGATCTCGAATGCTCTATTACATAATACTAACCGGCATTTTTAGTGCTCAGAATAGATATTTTTATATAAATATTATTGAATTTTTCAACTTCATTTCTCGTACAGGAATATTAATTTTCAATTGTAATTAGCTACTGGGAACTGGGAAGTTCCAGTTACTTTAGTAACATGGAAGCTGTAATACGTACATCGTTCGCTTGATAAAATTAAATGTTAATGTTATCACTTTCGGTGTGAATTTCCGAGTAACAAGAACAACATGCAAATAATTAAGAATCATTACAGCTCTTTTGATTGGAAAATGTTACATTGAAAGTCTCGTAACGTGGCATCGTGCGATGCCAAGCGTCAAGAAAATCGTGGCAACGCCGCAATGCTCCCTCGCCATCTACAAAATGGCTACCGGTTCCGTTCTCGAATATTCACATATCGCCACGTGGACATTAGGACAAAGGCACCTGCCGTATTCCAATCGAGCCTCATAGTTTCCGTATTTACATTATTTTTAATGTAAAAGTCAATCTCACGCGACATCTTGCAAATTCTAGGCGGATTATATTTGTAAATTTGTACCACGGAATATCTTACCTTTTCGAGCATGTGGAGTACACATACTTATAGCTTTTTTTAATTCTAAGCGACATTTTCATTATGCTTAATAGAATCAATGATCTGTTTTCCTAAATATTTTTAAGTATGCAATTAACTTTGCAATTATCGCGTTAATCACTTGCGACTATTTGTTTGTTTGCAGAGTTAATCGGTAGTTTTATTAAAACTTCACCATGGGTAAGGAGAAGATTCATATTAACATTGTCGTCATTGGGCATGTCGACTCTGGCAAGTCCACCACCACCGGTCATTTGATCTACAAATGTGGTGGTATCGACAAACGTACCATTGAAAAGTTCGAGAAGGAAGCCCAGGAGGTGAGCGGAGAATATTCGTAAAGCGTCTGTTCGTGTCTACTTTGAAAATTTAGTACATAATAGATAGATACCTAATGTCACTGATAACTTATTTTATCTTGGCACAGTGATGGTCCGCTGCAAAGTTTGTTCTAATATTTTGTACTAAATTTGTGTGAGAGATACAAAGTAGATTTAATACCCGATTGGATAAAACTGAATTGGAATTTATCTCTAATTTCTAGATGGGTAAGGGATCCTTCAAATACGCTTGGGTATTGGACAAGCTGAAGGCTGAACGTGAACGTGGTATCACCATTGACATTGCCTTGTGGAAATTTGAAACCGCCAAATACTACGTTACGATTATTGACGCCCCTGGACACAGAGATTTCATCAAGAACATGATTACCGGCACCTCACAGGCTGACTGTGCTGTGTTGATCGTTGCTGCTGGTACTGGCGAGTTCGAAGCTGGTATTTCAAAGAATGGACAAACCCGTGAGCATGCTCTGCTTGCTTTTACACTTGGTGTGAAACAACTGATTGTTGGTGTTAACAAGATGGACTCTACCGAGCCACCATACTCTGAGGCCCGATTTGAGGAAATCAAGAAGGAAGTATCGTCCTACATTAAGAAAATTGGTTACAACCCACCCGCCGTCGCGTTCGTGCCAATCTCTGGTTGGAACGGAGACAACATGCTGGAAAGCTCTTCCAAGATGCCTTGGTTCAAGGGCTGGACTGTCGAGCGCAAGGAAGGAAAGGGAGAAGGAAAGACGCTGATTGAAGCGCTCGATGCCATCCTTCCACCTTCACGACCTACAGACAAGGCTCTCCGTCTTCCTCTTCAGGTCAGTTTCTAATTCGGCGCAACGACACTGTACTTTTTTTTTATTTGTATATTCATAAATGATGATAACACTGTTGTTCTCATTCGCGGTTTCCACCGGAGGATTTTTTAATTCGTTGATGGTTCGAGGTGTCTGACTAAAACAATCCTTAGAAAGTTTATTAATATTTTTTAAGGAATGCGCAATAATTCTCTATTCTTCAATTGCAGGACGTATACAAAATTGGTGGTATTGGAACAGTACCAGTCGGTCGTGTTGAAACTGGTGTTCTGAAGCCAGGTATGCTCGTTACATTCGCCCCCGCGGGTCTGACCACTGAAGTTAAGTCCGTCGAAATGCACCACGAAGCTTTGACAGAAGCTGTTCCCGGTGACAACGTTGGTTTCAACGTTAAGAACGTATCTGTGAAGGAGTTGAGACGTGGTTACGTAGCAGGAGACTCTAAGAACAATCCACCCAAGGGTGCTGCTGATTTCACTGCACAGGTGCGTCACAGGATATTATATTAAGAATTACAGAGCAATTATTTTAGTACGAAAAATTCTAATTGTCACAATGATGAAACATCTTTATATTTCATTCGTGGTTTCCACCGGAAGATCGTTACGATCTGTTGATGGCTAAAGGCGTCTGAGTGATACTTGCTTTAACGTTTCATTGCTTTTCAATGTTATTTATGACATTACATTTTATATTTCTGTTGTACAGGTGATCGTGCTGAACCACCCTGGCCAAATCAGCAATGGGTACACACCAGTGTTGGATTGCCACACTGCTCACATCGCGTGTAAGTTCGCCGAAATCAAGGAGAAGTGCGACCGTCGTACCGGAAAGACCACCGAGGAGAATCCAAAATCCATCAAGTCCGGAGATGCTGCCATTGTTATGCTCGTGCCGAGCAAACCCATGTGCGTTGAGGCTTTCCAAGAGTTCCCACCCTTGGGACGTTTCGCCGTTCGTGACATGCGTCAAACGGTGGCCGTCGGTGTCATCAAAGCTGTCAATTTCAAGGACGCCGCGGGCAAGGTCACCAAGGCTGCCGAGAAGGCCCAGAAAAAGAAATAACTAGTTTCCGTATATATACCCCGCCAGATGAGTGTCGGCGTATAGTAGCCGAAGTAGTTTGCCTTCTTTCCTCACGTTACTCGCACGAGAATGGCGTTACGCTGCCACCATCGAACGCCGCACTATTTCCTATGGAATCGCAACCAATGATTAAGAATAATAGAATTGGTAAAGAATCGCGTCGACTGGCCTTCCGTCTGCAAGAAGTTGCACGTTCGCCACATCTCTTTGACATTCGCATATTCCGTTTATCGAAGTGGTTGCTACGGCACTTCTCTCATCGAAAAGAATTCCGCAGGAAAGATGAACGACCGGGCGATGGTGGGCAACAGCCATTTCTCGATAATACGACTTCCGCGAGGAAAGACGGTAAACTACGAGAGCTACTTTTAATATCTGTTTCACAAGAACATCCAACAGACATCATAATTTAGCTCGGCTTAATTATATTTTCTAATTATTATACGGAAATAAATCCTATATCTGCGATATTCGGAAACATCTCATTATTATTTTTTTGCCGCCGTTATTACTAATTATTGATCATGCCATCCTTTATCGCGAAACTCTTCGTATTTCGAACATCGATCTTTTTTTAACGCATCACTTCGACAAGTAACTCTTCGATCACCGTCTCAATTCGCTCATCGTAAATCTGATACCTACGTTGATTAAATCAAATAAATTACACTGAGCAGCAAACTCGAGGAAAAGTTGGTAGTTCCAGTACAGATTTAGTTGTGGGACATGGGACCTGCTTTTTTTTTATATTGCTTT
Organism: Andrena chrysosceles; assembly: GCA_963855975.1. Classification (NCBI taxonomy): domain Eukaryota; kingdom Metazoa; phylum Arthropoda; class Insecta; order Hymenoptera; family Andrenidae; genus Andrena; species Andrena chrysosceles. Next base: position 44,966,561 of record OY979769.1, on the reverse strand, counting down.
TTCATTACCTGACATGGGTAAGGAATTGAACTGCTGAAAATATATACACAAAACACTTTTCTACGAGATATTTCTTTACAAAGATTTTACCTTGTCTTTTTACACTTCTATATCGAAAGGAAGTACATGCGGAGGTACGATTGCTCTGCAATGGTTCGTCACTTTTAGCCCGCGATTCTATAATTGAGATTGGTTAACAACGGTTTTTTGTACATACGTATAAATAACAGTAATAACGAATGAAAGTGAATAAAGGAGCTACGGAAACAATTACTGATTCATTCTTGTATTTGTTGTCCAGCTTCCTGCTCCTCCCAGGTATTTCTCTGTTCCGAAACTTCTATAGAAGTTTTTACATTCTTTAGCGTACGAAACTGGGACAAAAGGTGCAGTAATAAACATGGAGAACCCCTTGGAATATAATTGTTTCCATTATTAAAAGGCTTTACCAAACATCCCGTGCTCAGGATTAATTATCTAATTTTAAAGATCTATTATAAATTAACAAATATATTATCTTTCATAAGCATGTTTACCTATTTGAAAGAAGAAATTATCAGGCGAAATTCTTTTTTTAAACATGTAACAATCTTTTGCAGAGGAAGCAGAAATTGGAAATTAATTTTTTAATCTGTACATATAACCATTTCTAATTTTTATTAAACGAATTGATGCTCATGGGCTGATCTTTCAAAGACACTTACCCAGAATTTATTTTTCGTGCAGACAATATGAGCATGAGCATACACCGCTGAATAAAATACTTGACCATCCCATTCTTGCCTCCCGAGAGACTCTACGAAAAACAGCATTCCCATCTGTGGCGAGGACCACATAATATTTATAAAAAAAATATACACTTCTAAAGAATTAATCATCTCAAATCCTATACTAATGGATACAGTTTCATGAGTTACAATAGTTTGATTATAAAGCATCCAATCAGATCGCCCAGGCTGCTGTTAAGAAAACTGAATTCTATTAAACACAAACAGAAAAGATACAAATTTATTAGTAAAACCATTGCCTGCCAATCTATAGTTTATTATACTACACGTTTAAATTTTTCTACAGCGTACGTAAGTAAAACATGAATGAATAAGTAATATGATTATATACATGAGTAAGCAGGGCCGGCGTGAGTTGTGTGGAATTCCACATTCGGGGATTTTTTATTTTTTGTTCGCGCACTGCTGTTTGCTACGCTGTTGAAATTTGATCTTTTAATTTGTACTCCCTTCCTAACTCTACAGTCCACACTCGGGAGAAATTTGCTTCGTCAATCTCCATCCTATAAGTAAGTACGTCTTTCTATCTATGGCATACATGATACGGGTCAAGTTAGGAACAGCTGTTCTGTGCTGTGCTGTGCTGTGTGTGTACGGTGTACCGTGTACCAAACATGGCGGCCATAAGAAATGGTTTGTCAATGTTTTCAATTTTCCTTTCGAAAAGCACGAATATTATAGCACCCGGTGTAAGTACAAATAACTGTTTGCTATGTAAGAAATATGACTGGATTTCATGATTCGCCAGGAAGAATGAAATTTATAAATTCAATCATTCGCTGTTCAGTTTCAGCAGGTGCGTAATAAGTATATTGGTCGATGGATGATTCGCGACGTGAAACGAAGGAAATTGGCGGAGGAATATGCACCGATGAGATTGCGAATGGTAGCAATGAAAAGAAATAATATTTTGCCGCCTGAAATTCGGGTATGGTATACTCGCAGTTTAACCGTAAAATGTGAAGCTAGCTTGTGAAGAATTTCTGCTCAAAGTCATCCATAATTTAACTATGAAAACTACAGAATAATGTAATCGTAATCCGGTGTTTACGATTTCTTTATAAATCTTTGTTCTCTCTTTCAGGATCTTGTTAGCAAACAATTTGACGAGCAAATTCCACGTCAGTCTGCTCTAAGGCAGTTAACGAAGCGTTGCATATTAACTTCTCGCCCACGCGGTGTAGTTCATAGGTGGAGGCTATCAAGAATTGTATTCCGCAACTTGGCGGATTATAATAAGCTAGCTGGGGTACAACGGGCCATATGGTAGAGTGGACTGCACTACCTTCCTACAAGTTGGTTAAGATTTCTAAGATTGTAGAAATAGCGGAGCATAAAAGTGTTTAATAAATTAATAAAATTATAAACGGAAGTGGGCGCTGTGTTTTTATTATCGTTCTGTTACAATATGTTATGTTACTGTATCAGTGTCGTTTTAACCTGGATGCGAAAGAGGCAGTAGCCTCAGGGCTCTGGAGCTTGTAGGGCCCCTGAAAAATTGAAAAATTAAAAAACGTCGGTTTTAAAAGCTTGAAAAAAATTGGGAATGGGCCTTTCAACTGTGACGGAAAGAAAATAACGACTACATCAAAATTTAGATTTTAAAATGAGCCCCTTTTTTTGTGGAATGGACCTCACCAATAATCTTATTTATTTAATTGTTTTAGTACTTATTCACTTCGCATATTAGCGCGGTATTTTGGATTTTATTTAATTTAGAATAATAAGACGTCACTGCACTGTACTAGTATTATGTATATTGCATATTTTAAGATTCTGGAGTTAAATATTTTTACAATGTTTTGATCAAGATAAGAGGATCATTACAACTGTACACACTGAGTAGATTCATACTAAATAAAAAATGTAAAATGATTGTGTTTAATTCTAATTAATTCGTGCATACACATCAGCAACAAGATTTTGTCGTTTCAATGGTAAAGTTGCGAGACTGCAAAAGCTTAATTAACTTTAATATTTTGCCACAGTACACGTTGACGACAAACACTTAAAATCATGCATTTAGCTCGAATTAAAAAAAATCGCAGTTCCCTAATTTTGCCATTGGAACGACGATATGTTTTCTACGATACAAAAATCGATTCGCAAAGTATATAATAAAGGGGTCGTCCTTAAATTACGTAAGGCTTAGGGGGTCGCGAATTTCTTACAAAGGAAGGGGAGGGAGTGAGGTAGCGTCTTACGTAATATTTTTTTAACCTAATATTCAATATGAAACCTTAAAAAAGAATTTAATAACTAAAAAAATGCAATGTAAAAAAATATTACGTAAGGAAGGGGATGGGGAGGTTGAATATAAAATCTTACCACTTATACTTGGGGAGGGAGGGGTTAAGAAATCAAAATCTGGCAAAAGATGTCGTAATTGCAGGTTGTAATTTGTGATCAATAAAAATACATGAAAATTGCGCTGGAACCAAGATTTCCGTTAAAAAATTTACGAATTGTTTCTTTTACGTTAAAAACGAAACGCGGTAATTTGAAGGAAGCAAATTGATACTTATCTCTTTTGCCAAGGTTTTCTCATTTAAAAAAATGGAATTTACATGCAATGAGACTTGTCAATATGAGCAGTGTAGGTATGATCGTGTATCGTGTATCTCGCGTACGATTACATATCAATGTTGGAGCGTTAGAAACCAGTAGTGTAAGTACCTATCTGATCAGGCATGCATGGCGCAGGTCCGACTTCATACCTATACAATATACATACATACATACATACATACATACATACATACATATACAAGTTTAGTTCCTTCTGAATCAAGAAACATTTTACAAGTTAGTACACATTGGCATGCTCGCGCAGTGGATTCTCTTTTGTTCCCGTTGAAAATTTACCTGTTGCATTCGTTGTCATCATTTTCAACAGCGGGACGTCCAAAATATGGGAGTCATTGTCACGTGAATTTGTAAGTACCTACTTTGATTTGAATAATAACGCATCAATTATTTTATTATATTTACCATTCATTCTCCAAAGTTAAGATATTTATTTAGAAAGTATTAGACAATAATAATATAGAACATTTTGTACTGTTGGAAATAGAAGGTTTTACATAAAAAATAAATAATAATAACAATAATTTACGTAAAAATTTTCATCTAAATTTATATGTGATTTTTAAGATGTGATAATTAATAATTAAGTTAATGGTATATGCAGAGAAGGGTGCCCATTCTTAATAATAACAATCGTATTTTTCCTCCTTGTATTTATAATTGAAGTGATTTCAACATAATGAATTGCTGCGAAATTTGGGTGAGGTGTGAAAAGACAAGGAAACGTGCAGACGATTTTATTTTAACATTTTATTCCTTCGTGAAAACGCAATCTTGTGAAATCGATAATATTACAAATCGATGAGAGATAAAATAAGCGATTATCTTTGCACACAATAGTTAAACACTTATAATTTCCGCGAGGTTGTATTATAAAAAAAAAGATTTCCTTTGCGTGCAAAGGGGTGACATTATACATATATTACAGCTTGCGAAACGCTCTCTGTGTCAATATTTGTTTCATTCATTTTTCAGCTTTGAAATGCAACAAACACATTTGCGTATGGCGCAAACGAAGAACTGAGAAAAATTATGTATACTTATAGATTTTTATACTTTTCAATGACATTTGAGAATTTCCGTTAACAAAGTCATTTCACAAAAGCTTTATCTCAAACCTTAAACGTTTCCCTAATTTCAACAACTGTTTTCTTACTTACAAAAATATAAAATTATTCTGTGGACGCAAACTCAGAATTTACGGAAACGCACTTTCTAAAATTTCATTTTCTTCAACTCCATATCACCTAATACTTTTGGAAAAAATCAAATTTCGACTAAATAGCGTTATAAATTAATTCTAAGAGCGAAGGGAGCATATAGCAACTCTATGCAGATTTAAACGCGTTCGTTATCACATATTTCATTCATGTTACAATAATTGCACGTATAATAAAACTTTTGAATAAGGATCATAAACGTGAAAACTGTCATTGATAGATCGACATGTCTGGAGTATGTAGATACAGATGTATTGCTCTGTCTAGCTCAGCTGCTTTAAAGTGCATTTAGACGAAAAGGAATATTGATGTGTAACAGGGTAGCACCAGACATAAAGTCTTTGCGTAAGGACTATGGTCGTCGTAAATTAACAAGACCTTGAAGCGTCAACACATTAGTTCATATCCTGGATCAACATTTGTCACCCGCTTTCCAGGAACACGGAGTATATCGTTGGTATCGTTTGTTTACAACGCGCGTCACGCTGTGGGATATGCACAATTAATTAATTAAAGAACGCTGTCCCCTCGATGAACGAAGTGACTCTCCCTTAGAGGTCGTCAAAATTCCATGCTCTTGCAGCCTGCAACGTAACGTGCGATTTAATCCGATACCTATCACGTTCGTGATTGGGAACACGAGACATCAGCTCAAATTTCGTAAAACGTAAAATATTGGTATAATCAATTTTACCACTACTCTCGATTGATCGGTATACAAGATGTTCCAGTAAAATATCCCCATAAGGGTACTAGGCCGTCGTTCCTGTCTAAAATGAAGCGTTTCTGTTTCAATTAATTAGAAAGAAACAAATTGAAACCGAGCCCTGTTATTTGGCATGAAGTGCTATTAACATTAGAAGCTTTAAAAAACATGTTTGTTTAGTGAAAAATATGCATTATATATGACGTTACAGATGTAACATTAAAGAGGATTTTTAGAAAAGTTTCTTTTGCTTTGCAGTGATACCTAAAAAAAGGAGTTTCCAATCGATTCAAATCAAATTCAGGCATGTTCACAAAATGTGTAGTTTCGGAACGGACCTAAATTCAAGTTAATAACTTAAAATAACTCTTATTCTTTATGAAAAGAAACTAAAACCCCATTGGTCAGGTTTACCCCCAGTTTACCCCCCCCCTCCCCCCTCCGCAAGCACCAAAAGATGAGGTTTTAGTTTATTTTAAGAATTTTTTTTCTACATAGCATTGAATTCTAAAATCTTCAAGACGATTCTTAGAAAAAATAGCATATCCCAATACACTGTCTTGTGTAAAATATACTGAATAATCTAAAGAAACGTATTTACAATATTTTTAACTACTCAATTCATTTGTTTTTAGAAGAATTAGATTATTCTCGTATTTTGTAATAGAATATAATATCTCTCTAGAATTATTTTGTTAAAATATTGCAGAAATTAATATGTATAGGTACTACTGTAATACATCAGTAATTGTTAAATGAAATATTTGTTTATCACATTAAATCTTCAATTGTTAAATGAAGTTTCTGATTATTTATTGATTGTTAACATTTTAACAGGATTATATCAAAAGCGCAATGTAATGGTCGGTTTAACAACTATGCGCTCAGATCCCGAGGTCATAATGCTAAAAACAAAGATTGCCCTGAATGAGATTCCTACTAAGAGTTCGAGTCAAATGATCTGGCCGTTTCTGGTGCATCAGAAAGATGACAATGACGCCGAAGAATTAAGCATGAACCCAACAGGTTTTTCGAGAGTGAGGCTCCCAGACAATCGAAATTATCCTATAGATCCTCGGGTAAGATTACAAATAACGTGATCCCTTGAGGTGCTGCAACGTTAACTGTGTTTCCACACAAATTTTAACTAACATCGTTCATTTATTCTTTCACAGGTCTCAGAAAGCTTGCACTGTGCGATGGCACCCATTTTGAGCATGGCCCAAATATTTGGTATATTTCCAATATCTGGGGTACGATCGCCGTCACCCACGCAGCTTCGCTTTCAGACATTTTCGTTCCTCACTATCTACTCTACATTCATCGTTATAATGACACTTTTCGTCACGATCATATCGGTGGTTTATATGGTGAAGAGCTTGAACGCGGAAACTTTCCAAACGCGTGGTAAGCGTTTTCTAAATCTCCTAAATTTCTTCGAAAAATTTCTATTGGATTCACGATGGATGATAAATAGTACCTACATGTAACACTTGGAGGCAATTATATTGCTATAACGTTGTGCCAAAGTTCCATTCTACTTCGGACTTTGAACAAGTCCCATTTCAAAGTCCCCCAAATATTTATTTTCGCCCCTAACATCTGTAATAATCAAGAATTTGCGAATTTCAAACTGGAAATACGTCCGCGACCCATGTTCTCCACGGCATAAACTAATACCTATTCCCGTTACATAAATCAGCTGAAATTAAAAAAAGGAACCTATTTGCAGCAAAACTGACACCAGAAATCGGTAACACCCTTTCGCCTCGTAAAATTTGAACGAACCCAAGAAAATTCGTTTTGGAAAAAAATACAAACTCCAAACGCGCGAACTGGTTCTTTGAAATGTCGATTGTATGATAGGCACGCGCCAATATTTGGAACGTCACGCCGTTCTAATAATCGATAGCCACGGAAAAATCCCTTTTCTGCTCCCCTGTGTAACGGGTGATAAAGAACGACAAGATAAGCTGACCGATTACATTGTGTTTCAGGTGGAATTACCGAAGCAACCGTGGGTGCAGTGTTCTATGGGAACAGCCTGCTGGGAGCGATTCTATTTTTCCGGTTGTCTTCGCGCTGGATGTCCTTTCAGTGCGAGTGGAGGGCCATGGAGCAGTACATAGACAGGTCGATAATCGCGGGATCGCTCGTTGTCGCTCGTTCTCGCACAATGTGACACGATTCTTTGGTCATCCGATCGCGTTTTTTGCATTTTATCAGCCTGCACGCGAACTTAGATACCTGCTAACCACCGTTACACTGGGAAGGGAAGGATAATTGATTTATTTTCGAGTGAAACACGACAATACGTCGGCACGAGATATGTGCTCCTGGATGTCTTATCGCCACCTCCTTTACCCAGCTCGGTTTTCTTTTATTTTAATCCCAGAAGAGTTTATGTTCATTTTGAATTAAGGAGCAGGCCCTAGTTTGAAGCTCTGAAAATAACGAAAATTTGGGGGATTTTTTTAAAAAGAAAGTATTGAGTATTATAATTCCACACTTATTAGGTTTATTAATTCAGAACCAAAGAATGTGTTCAAATTATTTAATGCGATAATATTAATTTTGTTCGAAATTATAGTGGTAGTAGTAAGAGGGCTTTGAGAAAAAAGATTTGTTGCTGAGGAACATGGTTCTGGCTGTCGTAGTTATCTGAAACAAAACACGCTTTTTCTTAATTTACATATATGAGTGCCGTAATCGTATGCGTATTTTTTATTCTCAGATGACCACGACAGCCAGAATAATATTCGCCAGCCAGAAACTTTTTTTGCATACCCTTCTTACTACTACCACTGCAACTTTGCACAAAATTATTATTATTGCATAACGAAATTTTAGCGCATTCTTCGAATGTCGTTTAATAAACGTACAAAGTTTGGAATTATAATACTGAATAATTTTCTTTTAAAAATTCCCCCAAATTTGCCTTATTTTCAGAGCGTCAAACGTGGTCACTCGATAGCACTATATGTATAGATACTCCTATTTAGATCTCTGATCGTGATTATTTCCCCACAAATCACTCTGCGGACTTAACATTGTCCTTCATTGACTTGTTATTTGCTGTGTGAAATACTCAATTTCAATCCTAATTCAGGCATGAAATTTTCGTTTATTTATCATCTACAGTAATTGCACCGATGGTCCACGTCTTCGATGGAAACTATTCCTCATTAGTGCTGTTGTTGTGTTGTTAGCTCTCATTGAGCATGTTCTCAGCGTGATAAACAATATGGAGGGATACGAGTGGAGTGGATCGACAAATTCGACGTTTCGTAATTTTCTGAGAGTATACACCTTGAATTCGCATTCCTTTATCTTTGACATACGTAAGAATTTTTTTTACAATAGCTATGCATATGTATGTATATGCAGCGCGAACGTCGCCAGCTTGCAACCACAGTTACTTCCTTTTTCAGTCGACTACAATTTGGTCTTCGGTTTGTACATCTTCGTCATCAGCAAAGTGGCAACTTTCACCTGGAACTTCACAGACATCTTCGTCATACTGGTAAAATTCAATTAATAAGTTGAAAGCTTTTTGCGTTACTTGACTCGATTATATGTATGATATATCAAACTTTTTGTTACCCCAAATATGGCATAATGTGATATGTCCAGTTCTACGACTGAAGACGGAAAACGTCAACCGTGCCTTCCGACTTTATAAAAAATAAATCTTCACACCTTTCCGTAAAAAACATGTTGAAAAAAATCCATGTTCAGTTAATATTTTAATTAAATTTTTTTAATAAATGGCTACAAAAATGAAAATGATTATTTCACAGATGAGAAAACTTGTAAAACTGCTGTAAAATCAGGAAAACCGGACATATCAGGTTTTGCCATCTGACCACAGATATAGCAAGTGTTAGAAAGGAGCAGATGCATATTTAAATATTGCTTTTGCTGCGGCATTTAGATCTCCACGGGTCTGGCCGAAAGATACAAGTCTTTGAACAAGAAACTAGCAAGCACAATGACGAAAAATCGATCGAGATTCGATTGGCGCGAGCTGCGCGAAGATTACGCGATCTTGAGCTCCATGGTGAAGAAAGTCGACGACCAAATTTCGCCCATCATTTTCTTATCTTTCGCGAACAATCTCTACTTCATCTGTTTGCAACTACTAAACGGTTTATCGTGAGTATGTTTGCTTTTCCATCCACATCATTGTTATATTCTCTAGACAAAAAAAATAAGTTGAACACTCGGAATAAACTTTATTTTCAACCCTTTCGTTTCGTTTTAATACAGGGGATCAATAGATGCTCCCCCACTTCTATTTTGCGATGGAAGAAGTAATCGTTTTGTTACAACTTTGCAAAACATCAAATATTAACAATTTCTTATCCTTATTTCTTAAGGAGAATTCCTTGCAGAATATTTTGTCACAGATTGGTGATTCAATTACCATGAAGTAATTTGTATATTCAATTCGGAAGAATCTGCTTAATGTCCCGTTAATTTCCTGCGAACAGTATAGAACATATATGTGTTAAAAGAAAGTAAGGTAGCATCAAAAGAAGTAATTAATTTCGATTCATCTGTCAAGGAGATCAAGCGAGAGCGCCGTGATAAGCGCAATCTACTTCTTCGGCTCGTTCGCATTCCTCATTGGTCGCACGTGCGCCGTTACTTTGTTCGCTGCCAGAATACCCGACAACAGCAAAAACGCATTGCCCTATTTGTACAACTGTTCAGCCTCAAATTATGGCATCGAGGTAATTGTGTCTCTCAAATATATACATATATTTATAAAATTCTTTTCTAATCACAGTCAAATCTCCAATTAGGGCACTTTGGGTCATGGGTGTGTTATTTTACTACGTTTGAATTGAATTTATCAAAAATCTTGTTCTCAGTTTTCTAAATAATATCGTGAGAAATATTTGCTCACAGGCTCAGAGGTTGCAATATCAACTCGCTACAGACGACACAGCTTTGACGGGACTACGTTTCTTCTCGATCACGAGAAACTTCATGCTTGCGGTAAATCGAGAGTTGTAATCAATTACTCAAAATCAAATAATCGTTTCGCGTATACTGTGTTTGATGAGTACTTATTTACAGGTGACTGGAGCGATTGTAACATACGAGGTTGTACTTTTGCAGTTCAATGCCAACTCGAATAAATAAGTAGAAGTACCTATGTATATTAGACTGTTACCGACTTTCCTCTTATTTGTACTTTCTATAATAGAGTTATTAGGACGTAATTAATCACACCGCTTCTTCAACAGAACTCTTCAGTTACAGTAGAAAAATATATAGTTACTTTCGTGAATCTACATTATAGGACCCACTTATTGTCCGTCCTCGATGATTATTCGCGATACAGTGCACATACATATAAAGGTTAGTGGTTACACGCTTCTAGAACTCTTGACATTTTTCTAAATACAAGAAACAGTTTTGTTTATTTAAATAGATATTATAACGTGAGTATACTTATTTATTTATTGACCTATACAAATTATAAGTTTGAAGTGTAGGTACATGAAGTCATTTTCTCAAACCGAAAATAGTAATATTCAGTAACTAGCTTAAGCTAGTAAAGCACCCGGCGTTTGGTCTAGATCGGTTAAAAAATCGGGACAAAAAATATCCTATATATATTATTCCTGGTCCTAGACTACGTGTATACAAAATTTCAGAAAGATCCGTTGCATAGATGCGGCGTGATGAAGTAACAAACATCCAAACACACTTTCGCATTTATTATATTAAAGTAGTAAAAAGTAAGACTACTTACAATTAGTAGGATTATAAGCTTACAGCGAAGTGAAGTTGATGTGCATGGTAGTTGTTCCATAGGGAATTGAAAATTCAGAAGTCAGTGAGTGAAGAAATTATTACCACGTCTCGTTTTATTCTTGGTATACATTTAATTTAATATCGCAGTGACGATCAAATATACATACATATCAGTATTATTCGTATTGTGATACGTTGACCGGAATTGTCAAGTCTTTTGCCGTGTGAAGTTGTATAAAACAGAGAATTTGAATTGTTACAGTGGCGAGTGAGTTTTATATGGTTTAATCAGGGGCGGATTTGTATGTACACCTAAAATCTTTGATCTATTATATTTGAAATTGAGGCATTTGATGGAAAGAGGGCACATATGTCAAATGCCATTTCAAGAAAATCGGTTTCAAACTTTTCATTATAGTATAACTTAATAAAAAGTAATGCAATTAAATCCAATTTTTTAGGAATGTAGTTACCGTGTCCTTTAAACGTTCTGAAAACAGAGGTCATGATTTGAAAATGATATGTATCTTTATTTATGAGTTTCAAGCAACTGGTTCAAGCATGTGCCCTTTTTCCGTAAATGTGGTAAATTCGTAAGAAAATTGCTTCTTTATTTAGTTATTTAAATATAATTTTGTTTACTTACTTCGTTACACATTTTTTATGCATTGCTTAAATAAAAAATACAAAATGAAGCACAAAAATAAATAAAGAATGCAATGTAAGTATTAAGTAAGTATTAGTCTCTTCGATGTTTTGCAGCAAGCTGTCTTCCAAATCAATTTTTTCTTTTCTAAATTAGCTTGTTTCCTTGCGGATTCTATACTCGCCTCACTTTCCAAATTTCCTCGCTTACACAAAATGCTCTGTGAAACAAAGGTACTTACTTATTGCACGAGAGCACGGTAAAGCGGCTGCTCAGCGACTATGTACCTGCGTGTCGATCACGCTACGACCTACGTAATAAAACAGCATCTAGCTAATCTGAACGCGAGAGAAGTACCTAATGCTCTTAACATATGATACCTATATATATCATACATCTGACAATGAGTCGGTTTGAACGGTTTAAGGAAAATTGCCTTTTTCCATCAAATGCCTCAATTCAAGATGTAATAAAGTCGTAAAATAAAACTGGTATATAGAGAAGACGGGCGGGCAAAGCTTGTTCCCCATGCGGAAGTTAATAATCAGCCATTGCTGTAGACTGTAGAGCGTCCAGCAAGAACTACAACAAAGTTCACCAAAAACGCACAAACAAACGGCATTAATTGACAACGATATAACTGAAAACGTGTATGAATTAAATTTCGCGGATACATAAACTTATGAATGCAATTATATATACTTACATTTGTTTTAAACCGCAGAGGAGCTTTTTATGTGTATAGTGGGCCATTTCCAGTCAAGTCTTTGTATAGTTGTGAAGCTATATAATCAAGTAATAATTAGGATATTACATTTGACAATTATTTATGACAGATGTACAAAGAGTGTCCACATTCTGATATTCCTCTCCATTATAAGTTACACTGTGCAGCCCCTTCTGCTAACTCTATTGGACGCTATTGTTTAAGGATTTGTCGAAGGTGTCGGCATAAACGATGCTCCAAACGACATCAAATAGGAAGCTTATTTACAGTACATAAACGCATATATTATTTCACGTTTTTCTTCCATTGTAACGACTATTACATGCCCATTCAATTTCTGGAAGAAATCGGTCAAGTCGATTTCTTACGCATGCAACACTGCCATGCAGTAACGGATTTAAATAAGAAAGCTCTGGTGGCAATTGTTCTGGGACACCCTGTATACACAACAGAATTACAAATGTAAAAAAAATATAGTTTGGAGAAAATCAAAATTTTGGGCAGTTAAATCCGTCACTGAACACTGCATCGTCCAACATTCTTACGTCGCATCGTGATAACGAATATAAAACAGATAAAGGGATTTGGTTTGTGAACGTGAGTGATTGCCCACACACTTGACTATATGAACAAATGCGACGAGCCTGAGTTGCGCGAAGCTCAAAGCTCGGCTAATAGGAAATTTCCAACTAGCAGAGTATCTCGTGAGCCGAGCATTTTAAGCGCTCGTTGATTCCACACATTAGTCATTCCACTATTTGCCCAGCGAGCATGCACGCTGATGTATGGGGCGATCATCCGCTGGGTTATCGCTTACAGTCGCACATAACGTTTATGTTCACATAAGAATGCGTGAATCTTTATGAAATTTTAAATATTGTCAGATGCAAATATCTGAAGATTAAATGATGGGATCGGTATGATTATTGAGGTCGTTGCATTTATGTTTTCACACTCTACAAGGATATGGAAGAATAAATGTAAGTGTTCTATTTAAAGAAATACCGATGACTTTGAAATCTCGTAAAAAAATGACCATGAGAAAAAACTATTTCCTCTGCTCCATGCGCCCCTTGAAATAGTGCAACTTTATCTTGAGAAGTTTTTTCATACAGCAATCAATAAGGCTGGTGCACCCTGTATACATATACATAGACTCAGGTATGCTGCATTGGATCTTACATTAGATCCTATCACATTGGTTGAAGCTATTGTTAAAAGAACATATTTACAGCTACTCACCGCCGACGTCGCGGCTCACTATTCTATTCACGTGAACTTAGGGTAACTGTACCTAATATCGCCACTGTTCCTAATATCGCCACCCCCTATATCTCGCAAAGTGAGCACTAAAATTTATCGGTTATGCATTGAATTAGTACTTAACCATATGTAGGAAGACATACTGTAATTGCAGCGTCATGTGATCAACAATTACAGAAAGAGAAGTATTTTAGTGAATCTTAATAGTGTAAAAATTGATTGGACTGCCACAATTTTACATCACATTCGGTGAAGGTAAGTCTAATAATTCCGTAAATGCAAGAATATCTACTAGAAAAACCTAATTAATGATGTACTTAAGGACTGTAATCGATTCAAATATTTTTTTATGATGAAAATATCGTTTTTCTTTTAGCAGTACGTGTGTTCCCAATAACGCCTACCGTTAGTGTTCCCATCTGAACGTTAAAAATAAAATATTTTAAAAATTCTAATTCTATATTGACTTTATTTGTCCTGCATGTACACCCGAACGTTAAAAATAAAATATTTTAAACATCCTATTTCTATATTTTTGTAAAAAAAACCATTTTTTTTAAACCTAATCCTCATCAAAAATTGATAAAAAAAATTTATACAGCAAAAAATAATAAAAGCCCATGTGAAAATCACTTTAAAACCTCAAATATACATTATTTAATCCATATTTCCTGAGTTGGCGATATTAAGTACACTTTTTTCAGGACCCGATTTTTGCACGTCTTACGTTTTTTGAACCCTAATTAAAAGTTTGTAGGTTTCAGCGATTCTAACTTATGCTACATGAAATATGAATAATTTCTCTTTACTTTGAAACAAACCGCATGCAAAAATATCAATTATTATTCAACTGACAGCGAATTAACTTTTGCCTGGCGATATTAGGTACAATTACCCTAGTACTCGCCCATTCCCAAGAATTCGTATCAGTCAACCGGTGATAAGTGTGCAATGGATAACATGCACTTTAAACTCTTATATAATAACAATTCAGCTCACAATCAGTGAGCTTAGTTTAAAACAAAACACTTATTTACACTCATTATTATTTATATGAAGAAGCAGGGCCCGGCTTTAGCATATTGGCACCCCAGGCTAGATTATCATGGCGCCCCTTCAAGGGCACGAAAATCAATTAGCAGGTATCTGCTTAATGAATCCAAATGGATATAAATGAATGAACGCATACAGGCGGCACACCGGGTGGTCGCCCTTCCTGCCCTACCTTAAAGCCAGCCCTGTGAGGAAGCGATGGTTTATAATACAGTAAGAGTAACAGGTTGTCATTCAGCGGTGAATGTACGCGCTGATAATAGTGCACTGGGGGAATCAGCAGGTATTCTATGGAATTTTCAGGGAATACACTGGCTCACAATCAGATAGTGTAGTATATACAGCGGCTTAGTTATCATTACGTTCTGTATACAGGGTTTTTGTAAATTACTTGACCAAAACTAAGTAGTGAGATCTCTGATGCACATGCTCAGGCAGAAGAGAGTGCCATAATCTGAATTCTGTGTATTCCACCTAGTTTGCAGACATTATTGAATGGCTAGCAACTATAGACATCTCACGGACTCTTTATTATCCAATTCTCTCTACTTAACTCCACTCCTGCGAACACTCAATTAACCACATTGATAAAAAAAATGCAAACTTTGGCGTTGTGTATTTTTTAAACGAATTCGTAACCAGCAAAATGATGACTTAAACTCCCCATGTTTTCAACTGGACTATGTTATATTTCAATTTTGTCTGAATACCCGACATTAAATTTAAAAAGTGATCGACTTAGACTCACGTGACCCTGTAGACACATATTTACGTTTGCACACTTTTTTTTTAAATACTAATCTTTTAAAATTGCACGGTCTAAAAATTCAGCGTTCAAATGAATCCTAAGGAATAACAAATTTTATTTAGATTTGTTTAGACATGATAGCAAACAATACAGGTTACATGTAGTTCGTAAATAGTGTCTATATAGCGTAACGTAGTAATGTGACAAAACTGCTTTCATTCAGAAACCTTTTGCCAAGTCTTGTGAATGTTATGGAGGATCGTTACTCAATCGGTTAAACGATAGATATGCACTTTATATATTGGCGAGCGAATGCAGACAGTAGTGGAACTCAACGTCTGCGCCGACACATGTTTCGGCAGTGACGTTGTTCAGCCAAGACCACGTTTGCGGCAATTCTTTTTCACCTAGTTAAACTAATGGAGGTTGAGCAAGGTTTAAATAAGACTTATTCAGAAGGCTTACTGCGAATACTGTTTGTGACATGCAACCTTAAAAGACCACAACTTGAAAAAGTAGCATTTTGTAAATAACGGATTTTTATCAACATGCTTAGTGGAATACGCTGATAAAATTTGGCGAAACAATTTTGGGACACCCTGTATACGCAACTTCAAAAGCAATTCAGACGTTTAAGGAGTCATGCCTAGTTGACAGGTGAAAAGAACGTAATTTTTGGGAATTTTTTGTGGAAAATCTAATGTATATTTTTTAAAACTATTTGCTTATTTTAATAGTACATATATTCAGCAACTCTCAGTAATTTTGTTATAGTAAAATATTAAGAAATGAACGAATAACAGCCACAGTAAGAAACATACATCATATTTTTTACTAAAAATTTCCGAAAATGATGATTCCGATTTTCGCTTGCCAACTAGACATGACCTCCTATGAAAAAGAGAAACTCGAAGAAGGACCCTTCGTAGGTGCCACGAAAGATGCTCGAAAACGCGTTTACTTCACCTCGCAGACGTTCGTAATGTTCGTTGGATCCATTTGCTGAACAGAATTGAACTGGACAAGGACCAATTCATACGTGACTATGGTTCCCACGACCTGCAATGTATTTTAGTCAACAATTCGAAATGTTTGTAATAGGTAGCTTATGTTTAGTGTGCAACCCTTTGCTTTACAAAATCACTATATTTACCTATACGGCAATGGCGCGATTAAAAGCTAAGATATCAAATGGCCACTGTAATATTTCATCTTTCTTTTATGAAAATGGTGGGTCACATGGTTTTCTTAGGTTGTAGAATTTATGGAATGGTTACAATCTTTATTAGATTAAAAACAATTCGTCTTCAAAGGGCAAAGTTATTATCAAAGCTGTCTTGATATTTATTTACGGCTAATTTTTTATTTCTTTATGTAAATTGCAAAAGTTAGAGTTCAGATTAATTGCGAAAGTTTTTAGAAACAGTATTTATAGACAATTCTTCGACTCACTATTTTCATAATGGGAAACGTTAAAATTTTAATATGATAATTTTGTATTATCTTTGTTAATGTTTCGAGTTGATAAGCTGGGCGTTGTAGGCAGCTATCGAGTGCAAAGGGTTAGGTATGTCATGTAAAGCCTCTTTCAATTTGTTTTGGAAGATAGCTTCATAGTTCAATACGTACAGTTAGGACGAGGCTTCTAGTCACTGAGAAGAATTTCATGCCTGTCAAGCAAATACTGTCTGTAGTCACTTGGGATAGGAACCGCATTACCTACAAAAGTAGCAAAATTGATTAGCCTTTACTAGTGTAAATGCGCATTTTTACATCAACACAACTCTTGGCAAAAAGTCTTGATCAGATGAATAAACGCTACATTTATTAAGTTTCGAAGAAGTTTCGGTCATTTCCTTTTTGTTTGTGCGGGAATAATAAAACTTAGACAACTGTGAAGCGAGTTTTACTCAGGAAAATAACTTTCTTCACAATTATCCTTCTCTATCAGGGTGTTCGATCGAAAACTACCCGTTTCGTATAAATTCGGGACGTAATAATTGAAGGAAGCTCATCTGTTTATTTTTTAATCCAATTGTAAATTCTTGCGCTCATTTAACTCTGAGTTCTTACTACTCTTAAAACTCAATTTTCTTAAAAGCTATGAAATTGTTGTATTGAAAAAAACGATTTTTTTTAAAAATTCAAATAGTATTTCATTCGTCGTTTTCAATTTCTTTTTTCACAAGAAATTGAAATGGCATCTAACAGTACTACAAATTACATTTTTCTGTATATAGGTGATCCTAATAATTCCCTCCAATTTTGCATCATATTCATCGAAACTTTTTATAAAAAGTAGTAATCTTAATATATAGAGCAGGAAGCTTCTATATGTTTGTGTCTTTGTCTGTCGCCTACAAACTTTCGAACGATAAACTTTGAGATCACAAAATGTGCCTCACCTCATTAAGCCTGACTAATCCAGATAAATGCGACTATTTAAAAAAAAATAAAAAATTTTTTTTTCATAAAATCACAATCTAAATTTCGGGCAAAGCCGAGTAGTAAAGCTAGTAAGAAATAAGAAGTCTCTCTACATAGGTACTGCTTGCTTCATTTACTGGCAAGCTTTCAGTTCTACGAAATCTTACAATTTATCCAATCACAAACTTTTTGCTGAGGGTTGCACAATTAGCCAAAGTTGATGCTTTACTTCCGTGGAGAAGCTGCCTCCCGAAACGCTATACAGAACTGGGGCAGGGAGCAAGGATTCATCGTGGATCGATGCTGCACACAAGGAAACCAGTGTAGTCCTTGCCAGCAGGAATCCAAAGGAGAAGCAAAAGTAAATTTTCTCAACGTTGCCACGCATGGGGCTGTTTAAAAGTTCAAAGTATTAGCCTCTTATAATGTATTAGCGAACAAGCAACAATTAAAGACATTGACTAGTGTTTTAGAAATGAAAAAAACTGCAAAACTAACGAAGCAAAAATTATGTCACTAACGAGTTTAGTTTCAAAATATGTGTAACTAAGACCTGATCGACATTATACGAAGGGTAGCCAGTGTACGAGGTTCCCTTCATTTATTTTTCAGTACAATACAATTATGTAAATGTTTTAAATTTAAAACGGTTAATGGGTTTTAAATTGAATTAAAAACTAGAAGTCGACTAATGTAAACGCATATCTGGTTTATTTTTCATGTTATTTGATAATTCCTTCTCGTATATTGCTGAATATAAAAGGGATATCTATTCAAATTATATTATTGCTTACAATGAGGATAGAAGCAATTGACCACTGGAGGCCATTTACTTTTCGCTAAAATCGTAACTTATTTCGATTTTCTCAAAATTCTTGCTGATGTGGCACACGAATGATCCAAAGACTATCGAAAAATTAAAAAACGAAAGTGTGCTTGCTGTATGGAATAAATAAATATTATGCTCATAAACGTAATTAAAATGTGTGCTCTAATTAAAGTTCTGAAAGCAATTGTTATTTAGCCTCGTAACGTTCGAAACGCAAAAGCCAGCTGGAAAATACTGTAAAAAAATCACACCACACAAGACAATTCCACAAGGTGTACAACTGAAAGTACACACTGCTTAAAATAATAGAAATCTTCTCAGAAAAGGTAATCGTAGCTTGGAAGCTACTTGTGCTATAAAAGAGCTAAAGTGTTTGGCAAAAATGATACAATATTAAACATAGAGTGTTTTTCTTTTACTCCTGATATATCAGGTCGGTGCAAAAGTTCGCTCGCTATATTAAGCCAAAATCTTTATCAACAGTAAAAATTTATTACATGTTTTTTTTAATCAAAGTATTTTCCATGGTCATCTACGACCTTTTGCCACTTCTCTGGTAAAAACACAAGTAAGCGTGGTAAAAAAGGACATTTCCGTACACCTAACAGTGAGCGAACGAACTTTTCCACCCGCCTAACAATATAATTGGTTTATTTCCTGCGATCCGGTATTCGAATGATTTTTTAAGCACGAGGTCGTGTAATTGTCTTGAGCAATATATTTTATCATGTATACTTGAATGAGAAGAGTAGCTGTATGCAGATGAAGTAGAGGTCCGTGGCGAAAGAGAGAAGGACCATAGCGGAGATATGAGAGTCCAATTGCCTCGTCAAGCTTGCCAAGTGGTTATAGTCACTCCTTGCCTCGGCCCACCACCATTCTGGCATTGCCTTAACAACGAAATGATGCTAACGACCAATATTCGTCATTAGAAATGATAGCATTAGTATATCTTCTCGATATAGGGATCAGAATAGTTGCGCAATGAAAATGGTTCTTTTTATTCAAGAAAATAAGTACTTTATTTCTGTTAGAAATGTCCACAGCTGATTAATGGTGAATCACATTGATAAATTAGTCATAGTGTTTTAGAGTAGGATGTGATTTAGAATTTTTCATGATGGAGGCTTTAAAAGAACTTTGAACCCAAAGTGTCACTCACAATAAAATTCACATTTTTTAAACATACCAGAGGCATTTCTGTTCGAGAGACGACCCAATTGATGGGTTAAAAGCATAACTGTCCCTTACCTTGCCTCTGATAGAGTACAAGCGACTGTTTAGTTGACGAAACTGATCCGCCAATGCTATGCTGATGAGAATGAGGAACAAGTCGACAAAGTTCCACGAGAAAGTGCTCAGGATGTTTATAACGTCCACAACAATTCCCTTCCACAGGCTGTAGGAAATTTTGGAAAATACCTAACCGAAGGTATAGGCGTGGTTTGAGACTGTTCATTAGCTTTGAAAGAAAAGTATTTGTTTCAAGCTTGTTGGGAAGTGCTCGAAAGTAAGTCGTGCTTCATACCTGTGGGAATTGCGATTGGAAGTAGACGCCGATAATGTCCGGGTTTCCTTGAAAATCTGCGCATTCTCCGGCCTTCAGGGAGCCATGAAGAATAGACAAGCTGTGCTCCACTGCAAATGTTTGCCATTTATTTAATCGAACAGAAGAAAGTTTGAAGCATTTCACGTCGAGACACTTTGTTGGTCCATGGGATTCGCTTTAGCATTTCGTTGATATAGTGTATACTGTATAAGGTGGACCAATAAGTATACCTTGAATATTTCCAATATCATTGAAGTAAAAGAAAAATCGATCGTAAGTGACTGACTACCTGCAAAAAAATTATTATTAACTTTTATTCGACAAATTTTTTCTCGCATTTTCTTACCTCTTATTGGTCCACCCTGTATACATAAACGTACGAGAACATATGAGTATGAATAATGCCACAAAGGTGTCTGAAAAATCTAGTTGGTCCTTTTCATACGAGAGCATTTGTATTTTCTAACGTATTCACTTGAGATAGATAGCGCTTAATTAATATCTTAAAATAGATTTAATAAAAAAGTTTATAGATCTTAGAAACGTGTCACTACCGCAGGAAACGTTTAGTAGGAAAACTATTGTTGTTGTTTAAATAATATAATACTACATTTCACTTTAGACGCTTATACTTTATTGTCGTTTCTTTTTTCAATTATTTATCCAAAAGACACACGGTTGAGTTTGGGAGTTATTAATCGAAATAATTGTTTATAATCGTAGCAATGATAATACAAATGCGAACTCACCCAAGGCAAATATTATCACCACTGTCGTGACGAGCTTGAATTTAGTAGATAAGCTCATCTTCGATACATTTCTGTGTCTGTTGGACAGTTCTTTCTCGAGCTTTTCCCACGTCAGCATCAAAGAAGGCCACTCCGTGGCCAATTTCAGGAAGAGGAAAGACGCGATCAAGTTCGTTCCGTTGAAAACTAGGTTGGCTGATGCGTGTAAAATAACGTAGCATATTTTATTTGATTAATAAATGTAACAAGACGTTTAGGGGCCTTTTTCACACGAGTACCTAACATATCTGCTTTACAACTGGTATTTCAGATATGCTCACTTATTAGCAGAAATAATTCTGATTTAATAAAGATAAAAAGAATATATAATAAATATCAAATGCCAGCAACAAAAATACGAACCTCGTGTGAAACATCCCAAAAACTAAAAGTTGAATGCGTACAATTATCAGACTGGAGTACTTTTAATTACGTTGCAAGTTTGTCCACTGTTATATTCTTTATCTATAAGCATAACTGCCCATTTTAAAGATATAATGTAGACATAGAAATATTGTGCCATTTTCTCCTGCATTGAATTGAAATCTTGAATTTAAATAAAAAATCGATCGCTAATACGCTTAATCCGGGCGCCATATTTGCAGTGTTTGCTACACAAAGATGATTGTCAACGCTTCTTATTTTTAAGTTTTGCTGATAAGCGTCGATTGTACAAAAGAGTCCTACTTATTAAGGAGCTTACTCGCTTTCGAGGAATTGATCCCCGTCGAAAGTATCCTGAGAATGTTGAAAACAGTCACCATCGAGGAACCAAGGAACGAAATCGCGCAGTATATAATTTTCGGGCTGCGCCAGGTGAACCTGATTAAATAGACATTAATCGTCACATTAATACTATTCAACTGCAGCATTTTTAGAATATAGTAACTGCAATATCTGTTATACAGAGTTGCCGGGGAAGGGTAGTGCAGTCGATAAGCGGGTGATTCATTATGCAAGAATAAAATCTCTTCATACAAGCTTTCATTTTTAAGAAAACCGGTTTCGACAAATTCATCTAAAAATTGGCAGGATACAAAAGTAAATACAAATCAATATAGATATTTGTGTAAAAATGACTCGAAATTATAGAATAAGCTTCTTTCAAACATGACTTTATTTTCGCGAATATCTACAATGGTGGCAATTTTTACAAAATCTCAACAAACTGAAATTTAAAAAGCATCCAAAGTTTATGAAAGTATGAAGAAAAAGTGTATATTAGCACCAGACACGTAATTACGTTTGTGATCAATATAAATAAAACATTCACTTACAGATCCTTATAGGTAATATTACGAGGGTGGAATCTCAGAACAAATCAGACCAATCGTAATATTACTGAGCGTCAAAGGATTAAAACGCTCACAATAAATAATCCAATACATTTCTACACTTGTGAATAATATTACCGTTATTAGGAATCATGTAAAATTGTACGTGCATCACTGAACTCCGAAATGTTCTTATTTTTAACAGTACATATATATGTCATTGATAAACATCATTGAACGGAAAAACATGGCGCAATCGCGTAACAGTCCCGTTATAGAATCTTTATTATAAGGATCTTTTAAAGCAGTGGCGGATTTAACTGTGGCCAATGAGTAGTTACCGCCTGGGTCCCTGCTCCAAACGTCCCCGGGACCAATTTTCCAAAAAAATTATGATTTTATCCAAACACTATATTCTTTTGTTTCCCACAATTTTCATACCACACGCGCGTAAATTTATTTGTAATTCTGTCATGCATACTGGGTGTTCTAGAATGTTTGCCACCTGTGCGATTTTCCTTAAATCCACCAATGTTTGTAGCTCTCCTTTAGCGTTAAAAGAATTTTGCACGACCTGCGAATATTCACGAAAAAGGACGAATTACCTAAGATTAGACGCGTCGGGAGTATTAACACCGGACACGGGGAACATGGAGAAGCACTGCGCCAGCATAATGATCGGCCTCATAGACGCGTGCAAGCTGTCAGTTCGTGGATTAAAAGCGTTGGCCGAAGTCACCGCTGGTCCGGACACTAAAAATCGAGGCGAAAAATTTTCTAGGACAGTGACTATAGATCATTTGCAACTTACTTTCTGCAGTCTGTTTGCTAGACTTCAAACTGACGAACTTGTCGAATTGCGCACTGCCTCTGGGCGATCTGAAATACATTGTCAATTTCTTACGTAATGAATTTCTTGTTCTTTTAACTTTGAAATTCTGTTATGAAGAGGGTAAATATTTTTTTAATTTACGATCAGTCAACATTCATATTCAGCTGGGACTGAGTCCAAAAGATTAGAAATATTAAATATTAAATTACATATGTTGCTGATTTATGATATATTCGTACGTAAAAATGTTTAGATCGTAGCAAAATTTCAATCTAATATAAAAACTTATTTTGGGGTATGTATGAATGGAATTATGGGTTAAAATGGATTGGAATCGGCCAATGGTTAAATAAAAGCAAAAAATAATCGAAATTAAGGGTACATTCTCGCGTAACCTCCTGAAAAATTTGAGGATTTTTTCAAAGAAAACTGTAGATACTTGTTTTGATAAAAGTACCTGAAATCGGAAAATTAAAACATGTAGTAATCATCGAATTTTCATTATTTTGCAGTAATGACTAATCATACGATAACCATATTCATGTAGTTTAAGAATAACTTTCGATTTTCAATTTCAGATGAGCCTATCTTGAAATATCATGTATACAGTGTTTTCACCACCGTCAGATTTATAGTTATTTATTTAAAATAACATCGGAGTTACGTTACCATCTTAAAAGATGTAGGTATAAAATATAAATCAATACCAAAGAGACATTTTTCTCCATGTATTACAGTTTTCTTCCAAAAAGATCCTGAATTATTGAAGGGGCTACACGAGAATGTACTCTTAAGAATTGTTACTTATTAGAAGGTGGCTGATAGGTTGCCGCGTCGCGTCGCGTCGTTCAGATTAGAGTATTGGTTTTCTACAAATTGGGATTCATTTATATTTTTTTTTTAATTTCCTGTATCTATGTACTTACATACTGCCTATGCCTAGTATAATTCCAATTAATAGTGAGTTTCACTTCTAGAATCATACGAGACTCCTCGCGAAATTAAATCTCATCAAGTTTGAATTAGGTGTATTTGTAGCGTCTATAAGCAATAATGAGACTATGTGTAAAATAGAAATAGTTATTGTTGCGGGTTCTAACTGTTGGTCGCAAACGAGGATCGATGGGTGACGATAATTGTCACAACATAGGAGTGGCGCACGGTGAAACCGTAATCGACTATTTTTATCTAATGTATTATAAAGAAAAACAGAATTTTTTCCTGAAACTCGTTCCGAAAGCAATAATAAGATTAATTTTAAAATTTATCTTTATATTTACGTTAATCCAAAGTAGTAGTCATTACTCCCATCTATTATTACCCCCATTACAAATTCGTTGGATGATAAGCGATAATGGCAGGGTAATTAATAATTGAATAAAGTAAACGAAATAATCCTCTTGTTGTTATATATATTTTTTATACCTCCATGCAAAACTTTTCGAATACAATTGCTAAAAGAGTCGAACTCTTTCGATTTTAATAAAAAATAATAAATAACAATTCTTGTTCTTCTTCTATTAAGCAAATAATTTATCTAAAATAATATTGTGTTTTAGCGACCCACAAAATAGCTTATTATTTGCGAAGCCTATAATTCATCACTGAAACTAAAAAATCTACATTCTATTATTCAAAGAATTGCAAGTACAGTATTACTATCAATTTCAATAATTAGTAATCAGAAGACAGTAATTGAACATTTATTTATCAAGACATGCTTCTGTTTACTGGTTAAATACTTTCGCGTTACAGAAAAATAAATACCTATGAGATTAAGATTAAGAACAATCAGACATTTGACAATCAGGCAATATCAGAACAGAGAATTATGTAGAAAATTAATTAGATCGCATATGATAATTGCTAATTACTTCTACTACATTTCTTCCCTCCACCCTATTTAAAGCGAACACTCATAGCTTTCGATAGAAATATTGTTGTACCTCGCACAACTCATCCAGATTGAATAAGAGCCTATGCATCGGGCACTATTTCTATTACATTATTTCTCGAGCACGACGTTTACTTACAAGTGATAGCTGGAGACCCCGAAATGTCTCTGAATCCACTAAAATTTATTTCACAATCGAGCAGCATGGAGCAGCGCGGCCTGAATGACAGAAAGCCACGTAAATTAATCGCAGCATGGCGACTTTACGGTGTACGCTCGATCACGTTCAACTGATCTACGATCCTCGCTGATGGCGCGTCGCGATCGACGATGTGCGCGGCACAGGATCGCATGGCGAACAGAAGATAAACTCGTTATTTCAGAGTTTTATCGTGTGTCGGGGCAAAAGGGTGGAGGGCGTTTTATAAACAGTGGAAAGCTCGATAAACGTCTGCTTGAGCAGTCACTGGGGACAATCCTAGCGGATTCAATCCTTAGGCAGGACAAATGGGTGTAAAAATCCATGACGCGAGTGACAGCTTGCCTTTACCTATACTGAGGCGAAAAATAGTAAAAGTTCTTTTTACTATTACTACTGCTCTTTGTCAGTTTTAGCTTTAGTATTAGTTTCAGTTGAGTTTTAGTTCAGGTTTCTTCTATCTTCTTCTTTTCTAACGTCATGCTCTGCCACTTTATACAGAGATTAGGCATAATAGCAGCTATAGGTGGGCCTTTTCACCAGCCTATGTAACTAAACTGGTATAATAAAGACGAAAAATAAGAAATAAAATAAAATAGCTCACAAGGAGAGCGATAGGTTCAGGTCACCGATTTGGTCGAAATTCTGCACACAGTTATATAGCAGTAATAAAAAAAGATCGTGTAAACATATGACCTATTTAAACTTGTTCCCGAGTTATAGCCATTCATCAAAAAATCAATGTCTTTGAAGTTTCCGTATCAGTAGAAAATTAAATTTCATTGTAATTTTCGCACTGATTAATAAATAATTGTAGAAGATATAGCAATATACCCAAATCCTGCGCGCCACCAAAAATGTGTGTCGTGAGGAGATTTACAACACTATATTTTTTAAAACCAAGTTTAACAACATTTAATTTTCCAATCTTTTTTACCGTTTGAACAAGAATTTTTCGCATTTTCGAGCGCTAGTCCCCTTACTGCATCCGACCCTTCATTTGTACGCTAAGCCATCGATATATGACGTTTTAAAAATTAAAATACACTTTGTTCACACACACACTTCGAGGATTTTGAAAATATCGTGCGATTTATAAAACTGATTTGCTCATTAAATAGTTGGAACAGTACACAGAGTGAAACGATTTGCAGTGACAAATGAAAAAAAGTCAATATAGGTACGATTCGATATTTTGAGAAGAACGCTTATGTATATCTTTATATCCAATAAATGAGTTCTCGAACAATGGCAGGAGTCGTGGGAATATCGAACCAGTATTGTCCACATTGATGTTCATACGTACCTAACACCGATAGACAGAATGCCTTGAGGTTTGGTAGTTGGCCAGTTCAGAGTCCGCATTCCGTTTAATGTGCTCTTCACGTTATCGTAATCCGACATTGTATTTATAGCATGCTATAAGAAGTCAGACGTATAGAGTAATAATTGTTTTAAGGCAGAAAATAATTGTTTACAAGTTCCTGTACCATTAAAAATCCTAGATATAGGAAAGTTGACTATAACGAAAGATACTGAAAGTGAGGTAATTGCGGGGGAAAGAGAGAATACAATTATTGCACTGTCAGAGAATTTCATTGAAAAGAGGAATAAGATCATAAAATTATTATCACACTTATAAGTATGGACATAAAAATAATATTTGTGGATGTAATAAAGCAGTTGTAATTTTAATAAGAGGGCCGTATGAATTTTTATGCCCCGATTTTAATGAAATTTTATTGGTAGATGGGCAGCCCAAAAATATTTCATCTAGGCTTGCTTTCTGATGTAGTCACTCAATAGTTTGTAAGATACTTAACAATACAGTTGGTGTAGCAAAAGTTTACACAGAAAAGTGTACGACTATTTTGTTGTTTTTCTTCCAAGCTTTGAAAGCATCAATACAAATTGCGAAAAGACTAATAATAGAATACTGTTTACTGCGCAAATTTGATCGGAGCAAAAGGAAGAAGTTTGTGTGCTAAAACAAGCCTCGAAATCGTGATTTTTTAAGTTCTAAGCACTTAACGAAGTAACGACTGAAATCTTTCATATTATAATAAATATCTCGTGAACAATTTTCTACACAAAAGGCCATGGATGAAATATTGTTTGCTTACATCAAAATTACTGCGTAACACTTCATATAAAAGTGAAGATATCAGCGCTACTTAATGTATATATAGAAGCAGAATAAACCCAATAAAGAATATTAAAGCAACGTGATTATAAGCGGGAGAAGAATAACAAAATTGACTATTACGTTTATAAAGTCGAGAACTGATATAGGTAGAATATATCATTTGTGTGTTCGGTGCGGTGCGATGCGATGCGATGAATTGTAAACTCGTAGAGTCGACGTGAAATTTGAAAAGTTGCAAGCGAAAGCGTAGAATGGAAGGTCACGTGATGCCGATACCCCGTTCCGTCGGAGGACGCGTCAGAAAATGAACTGAATGATACACGCCCCAGCGGTCGTATAAGCTGTGTAGTGTATTGTTTATATAGAACACCTATAAATTATGGCACAGAAATAACAGATATGGACTACTGCGTGCAGGTTTGCATACGAACAGGCATTTGACACATATGCGCCAGCGCCAATGGTTGTTCATCCTGACGAACGGTACTCAACTTCTCATGCGGTTGTTTCAAATTCAAGTAGTAGTTTATAAAACATCGAAGACTAAGGACCTTTCTAACAACACTACCACGCCATGCATCATCGAAGAATTATTTCACAAACTTAAAAAAAAGAGAAGATTTTAGATTCGACACTTATATAATTTTTTATTTTTTTTATGTTTCATCCTACACTGCATCAATATTGGCTCAATATTTTGCCAGTACTGTTTAATTCAAATTTCGTCTCATTACATAATTTGAGTACTTCCGCGCGTTAAGTTGTTGGCCCCCGAATTTGAGACTTCCTTATTCTCACTTTTTCAAGTCGCTTATTTTTGTAAGTTATATAACTTAAATATCTAAAAAGTAAAAAGTAAAAAATAAAAAATTAAAACCAACTTCAAAAAAATAAAAAATAATTTTTTCCCTTAGTTAATTTACGAGTCTCAATTCTTTTAAGTCGACGCCAGATTTACACCGTGCAAGTGATAAGGCGCTGACATAAAAAAAAATTGAGAGTCGTAGATTAAATAAAGGAAAAAATTATTTTTTACTTTTTAGTGCATTTATATTTTTTTGAAATCGGTTTTAATTTTTTTTTAAGAATATTGTCCTTTCAGGTGGGGGAGATTTATCTATGTACGAAAAGTGAAAAGGGAAGCGTGGATAAATTTTGGAGAGAAAGAAGAAAAGCCTTGTTTATTGGAGTAGAATTTATTGGCGAGTGCAGCGGTTATTTGAAAAGCTGTTTTTCTTCTTTGATTAGAACAAACCTGTCCGTTCTGTTTACTTAACCGCCGTAATGATCTTTTATGTACGTTTATCAGTAGAGAGGCACGTCCATCATTTCGCTTCGTCATTATTTGCAAAGAATACACATGAAAATAGTTGTGCAGTCCTTCGCTAAATTAATCGAATTCAAAGAAATGTCGACTTAATCGAATTTTTAAATCGTCCGGGCAGAAATCTACATCTACAAAAATCTGCAACAATGAAAACTCGAGGAAAATGGACCACTATTTATAGTTAATAAATTCTTTATTTCTTTAGAAGGTGTAACATAATTGGCATTGCATATTTTCAGGCGAAATTGTATCAGAAAATAGGCCGAGGGTAGTAAAATGCGTCAGAGAATAAAATAGCCGGGATTTCACGTGTGATTATTTATTTTGAAATGGTAATTAGTATGTCAGGTATTTTTAATTTACATGAAATACTAAGATATTAAACACATACTGTTGAGCAAGTGAAAAAGAAAATACTGAAGTACAGACGGCACAGTTCCACATTTTGATTTTAGAACACCTAAAATGAATTTAATTAAACAGAGAGTTTAAACTGATATGAAATTGAACCTTTACCACTATTTCGAATATCTTCATAACCACCCATCATATTCCTCAATTACACTGTCTTTTTTTATGATACACAATATTTATATAATTATTCATTTCACAGTATTGCTTCCCCTACATACACATAAAAAGCAAAACGTAAATACCCTAACATAAGATTACTGACGTTTACGCGCAATCGAAATATAAAGGAAAATAAAAAAATGTACATACAGAGCAAAGAAAAATAGTAGCTTCTCTTAAATAACTGCATGCACTCGGAAATAGGAGTCGTATAAAGACAGAAACCATTATCAACGTCACAGAGCAGAAACACTCCTACGTACT
This sequence comes from Andrena chrysosceles, assembly GCA_963855975.1. Lineage (NCBI taxonomy): Eukaryota > Metazoa > Arthropoda > Insecta > Hymenoptera > Andrenidae > Andrena > Andrena chrysosceles. The sequence continues at coordinate 44,936,953 of OY979769.1, read as the reverse complement.
ATGTATATTCGTGAAACTTTTAACGACGTTTATTCATTGTGACAGAGAGTGCCGTTGCTTCAGTCTCTTCTATGACAGTAGTGTTCCCTATACGTGGAACAAACGATAGCCTGACAGGCTGTGTAAATAGGATTTTTCCATTGTCACACCGCTTGCATTCGATTCCAGTGAAAAGGGGTGCGTATGTGGATCTTGTTCCGTAATTCCGACCTACTTTGATATCCTTCCCTTTGTAGTCCTGGAAACCGATAGATCCTCGATAGATCCACCAGCTACATATTATGCCGTTTATACTAGACTCTAGAGGTCACAGTTCTGAATAAGCACGTGTAACAGGTATCAGGAAATTCAAAATCCATGTCCCTGACACGCACAGAGTGCGATAAAACAACAGAGGGGATCGTAACAAGCATTTTAAAATTTGTGACGGAATCCTTTTCGTTATCTACACTCCTGAATTTTTGTAAATATTTCTAATACGCGAGTTGTTTTGTATTAAAAATTGCATGAAGTGAAACATGGATATGCTGATAACTGATAACCGTCAACCTGTGTATTTAAATGCATATGTAAAATAGATATCTCTTGTTTATACGTCGTATTTTTTGTTAGCTTCCATTACTTTTTGTACTTCAACTAAATAATTCGTTAAATATTCTTAAAATATTCAGCTGCTTAGAATTATGGTATTCTTATTATGCGTTGAACTAGATACATAAACTCGATTTTTGATGTCATGAATAGCTGGAGAATGTTTCATAAATACATATTTAATGGCGGTAATTGTAGGTCTTCTCGTACCCCACACATGTCTTGCAAGATGGGTTAGATAATCAGATTTTTAGCTATGCATTCGACTGGACAATTTTAGCTAATATAAATATGGTTAAGAAGAAATAATATGTTTAAGGAATACTATTTTTATTTATTGTTCCCTACAAGGATATTTACAAACTTTCATATTTATAATATTTTGTTTGGTCACAGATATACCTATAGAAGAGAATGATAGGGAAGATAGATGAAAGTTAATTGAAGGAGATGCAGCTTCATGTAATCGCAATTTTTGTTCAAAGGACAATAGTACATTTGCAATATGTAATTGTACACATTTGTTAAATGTAACAATCTACTTTTCTTCATATGAATTGGGTTTTCGAAATAATCTGCTCATAAATGCGAGGTTGTTGTTTGTGAAACGAACACTGCGAGATTTTCGACTTTTCCCCATTTAATTCTATTCATTATGTTCCATTATTACATAGCAAACACTTTGTTCCTCATTTTTTCATGATGCTCATGAGCACAATATAAGTTGATCAACAGTTATGCCTGAAAAACTCATTTTAGCAGTTCGTTTAAGTTCGACTACAAATTAGGGCTGTTACGAATATTCTAAGTATTCGAATACCAGAGAATTCAAATTTGAGATTCGAATAATTACGAGTACTCGAATAATTAGGAGTGTTCAAATAATTAGGAGTATTCGAATAATTAGGAGTATTCAAATAATTAGGAATATTTGAATAATTAGGGGTATTCGGTTATTCGAACTATTCGAAGAAATTGTTCGTATTCGAATATTTATAGCTCTGCTACAGACTAAAATATTTCTCTGAATAAAGAATATCCTCTAAAAATATTCCCAATTCCTAATAGAAAAACTTAAAATACCTCGCGAAGAGTCTCTGTCTCAATCGCGAACCTGATGCCTTCACACGCAAAATCCCCAACAGCATCGCTTGTTGCATACTCCCCATTTAAAAATCAACGTAAATGAAAAAGAGTGTCACAGAAATTTATACTTCTCCAAAACCCTTCAACTTTCCCCTCTCTCCAATCACCCAAAGAATATGACTCGACCCAATTTTTTAAATCCACCAGGTAACTGGAAATAATTTTCTTTTAAATGGAATCGAACAGGGGGATAAAGTAAAAGAAACTCTGCAGTATTAATTCAAGCAATATTAGAAATCACGATGATATCATCCCAGAATGATTATCTGCCACGAAAATCTGTGTTCCATGTCACGATTGTCACGAATCGTTAGCGGTTAGCGGTTAGAGGGATCAGAGACTCCAGTTACCAGTATGTTCCCTCTGAAGTCTGAATGCAGCACCGAGTACCGACACAAACACAAGTGTGTACGAGGCCTTTAATAAATTACATCCCATCACCCATGTCGAGCGCTAATTCATAGCCATGTTCCGATTAAATATTTATTCTGTTGTGCGGGATACTGTGAAACGATCGTTAAAATTTAATCTGCTTGTTTACGTCTGTGCTCGGTTAGCGATCATGGGCCGATTTCGTGTTAAAGATGATTATCACAGGAGTAGGAGGGAGGCACGGGGTTACACAGCGCTTATATCGCAGTCAATTAACACACATGAATTGTATTTATATTCTGCTCCCATAAAGGTGAGGTGCATATCGCTGACCATCGTGTTTATTCGCTAGATACAATGGCTGGTTGCGAGTCCTTAAATAACGAACTTAATGGCGCGAGGCCGTCACTGTGCACACAACCAGGCAACATTTCTCATCGATCGACATTTATTATTTATTGGTAGTCTCGTCGTGTTATAAATGGTTATTTGCGCTCAGATTCTTGTCCCCTGCACTTAAAGGATTTATCCTTCCAAAACGCGTGTATCGCCGGTACATAGGCAAACGTGCACCCCAGAAGGGGTGGATGTTCAAATTAGCCCTTTGCAGCCCTCTCCATGGGTTTTAAGTACACCAAAGTGTTTATTTAAATTTATCACGCACCGACGTGATTGAACATTTCAAAAGTGGAAATGAATTATTGAGTTTGAAATCACTATCGTTTTTTAGGGGTGGATTCGATACTCGAAACTCTCGAAACTTGAAGCGCTGATTCTGTTTTGTAAGTGGGATGGATATCTTGCTTCAAGAACTGAAGTGAATAAATTTTTTACACAAATCTCTGTCGAGCATAATTAAACAAAATACAAATAAAAATATTACAATAAACAACTCTTTTTTTGTTATCTAAGCTTGGAGAGTTTCGAATTCTCGAATAAGTTTGAATGTAAAGGGTTAAAGGTTTCGTCTAAGCTAACACAATATTGGTACTTGAGTTAAGATCATAGTAATATACAAGTGATCTTGAATTGGTACAAATTGTCGTTATACAAAATTACGTAATTTAAACGAAAAAGAAGTTATCCCTCCTGTGGGTGGGCAGAATGAATGCAAGATTGACGAGTATCGCTGGAATCTGTTTTTAATACTTACACGTTAACTTACATGGTACCATTTACATAAATACTGTTGTAGGAGCTCAATGCTGTTTACTTGTTCCTTATTTATTTTTTTTTCTTCATAGTAACAATATAAGTTACCGAAAGACACACCTGAAACAATATTGTTACGTATTCGTACTGCTAAAGTGTTACGCAATAAAAACGCGTTAACGCGATAACAAACATGTTTTTCTTTTACAAGAAATCATTGTCAATTGTGTCTTACTACACGTTCAAAACACGTTGCAAAAACATTCTATTTCAGAATACGCCGTGTATTTACAGTACGATAATTACGAATAGTGTTTCTTTTTTAAATTTAATTTATACAAAGCTATCTTACTCGATTAAGTGTCACGTTTCATTTTTTACACATAGTTAGTGCACTGTACACATGATGTTCAATAAAACCACTTCTGAAATAACCCAATGGGAATTGCACAGTAATTAGTATTTCTGTTTAAAGCAAATACAATTGACACTAGTGAAGTAATTAAATTAAGAACAAACTTCGAGGTTGAAATAAGCTATTCGCTAAAGCTCCAAATTGCTTGAAACTTGAGTAAACAATTATTCGAATTAATTCGAGATACTCGATTTTATCCAACTATTATTTGAAGGACTGTACACTCATTTGGTTCGATGCATCGAGTTTCTCTTGTGCACGAATTTTCATCCACTCGATACTTTTGACTACTCCAACAGTTTTGAATCGACTTTTTTTTTAAATTCCGTGCTCACCAGCCTTCCATTAATCGTGAAATTAAAGCTTCAGTATGAAAGATAAATCTCTGCACACTTTATGTGCAGTTATTTAATGCTAAAGAGGATTTACACCTAAAGAGACTTATCCATACATCTCATTACCCTTACAATCTTTAAAATGCTCTTGGATAAAAATCACAAAATTGTCTTGTTAGAAAATATTGATTTCTTCTACTGCAACTTAAATTTCATTTTTGAATGTACAAATAGGATTAAGACACGCGTGCAATTATTAAATATGTTTCCTTGAGGGGAAAGAAAGGAAATTTCTGTTATGGAAGGGGAACCTAACTTATCATCACAATTCCAATCGATCACAAAACAGTGCTAATTATAACACAGGATGAGTCTATAAAAATGGTTACATATTAAAGAAATTGAAAGGCTTATTTCTTATATTACCGACGAATTTATAATTCTCATTTTCTGAAAAGATATAATTCAGACTCGAAAGATTCTAAAGCTATATCTGCAAATGAATTCAAATAATTTTAGAAAATACTTATTCAAAATAATTATTCGAATAAAAGTATTTTACTCGAAATGCTTATTGGAACAACCATTCTCATTCATACAATGTCTTAATAATTTAAGTAATTAGTCGACTAATATTTCGTATCGGCATCGATGTATAATTAAAATAGGTCGAATAATAAGTTTAGTAATAGTAATATAATGTTGCAAATTTTTTAGTATATATTCTACAATGATTCACGAAATTCTGTTAATGCTGCAATTGTTATATCCTTTTATATGCACGTGGTTCATGATTACTATATAAATAACATGCTAGTTTTTTTGTTGGTACAATCTACCACATCTTTGCTGTACAATGTGTTAAAAAAGAAATAAAGAAAATTAAAAACAAGTAGAATTCAATGTTCAAAATTGGATTTTAAATTAGTTTCCTCAGTGACTCACGCTGTACACCCTGTCGTTCATTTAACAATAACTAATTTTAACTTGACGTTAATCATTAAATTAAGGTGTAATACTGTATAGTGTATATTATCAAAGCTTCATCATGAAATCTTACTGTAACCAAACAGTTGTTTAGTTTTATAGTTTCTTGGGACTTTATATCAAAGTAAGTACCTATAACATTCGGGAATGATTGAGTATTCTTCTTTTTCAATAAATCCTATAAGAATTTTATTCCAGAGAAGAAACAAAAAGTGTTCTGCTACCGTATTTGTATTTACATGAACCTATATTATTTCGTTTCATAATAGTTCTCTTGTTTAATACTAAGCAACCAGTCCTATTTGTACTATCCTTATAATATTGACAAACGCAGTAAGCACAGTCAGATTATTAATTAACGCAAAAATACGTTTTCGTGACAACTAAATCTTCGAATGTAAAACATCAAGCGTCTAATGAGGTAAACGTGTTTAAGAATTTATGAAGGAGCAGACAAAAAGTTTCTTTAATCGAAATTTCATTTCATTGTCATCGGAAATTCAATAAGATATTTAATAATAGACCTATCTCTATTTGCCAAATGCTGGTAAAAAGCATCATGTTGCATAACAGAATTTCAAATTTTAATTTCACGTATATTTCTGTTTCCAAGATTTCCGCTTCAATGGAGTACTAATTCTATGCCAATTGTGACAGTATTTCAACAACAAACGTGGATTTCCCATTCCCCAATAATCCATTTGCAAGCACCTAGAAAATCTCAAATACTGAATCAAAAATTTAAAGCATCTAAAATATATTCCATCCAATACGGAGATCCCTGTTTCGAAAAATATACATATATATATATTTTGATATATATATATAGCGTGAAGGAATAAAAAACATTAGAGCCAGTCAATCACTAATTGTAAGCGTGGAACAGACATTGATCGTCATCGTCATTATCGAAAAGTAATGAATCTTTTCGCTGATAATCTTTAACCGCTAAACGTACGTCGTATGCGGGGTGTCTGCCCTCGCCACTGTTTACCGTACTCCCCGTACTCCCCGAACGCCCATAGGAGTTCGCTTCACGTTCGCTTGAAAACTCCCACGATAAAAAAATTATACGTTAGATCGTGATTTCGATGGACATACATAAGTTATCACGCACGTCTCGAACAAAGTTTCTTATTGCAACAAAGTAGATCTCGCGTGCATCGAGCTATAGTTACAACAATGCTCCGCTAGTGTCGCTGCATTGCCGGTGTCGAACAACTTGACAGTTGACACCACGTTTTATTCTGGATGTTCAGTGCGCATTACAATCGCGCGTCTCGTCTGTCTACATAGGATCTTCAATGACGAACTCCATACAGAATTGCTTGTAAGTAACGCTTATGCTTATAAAAAACGCCTGTCTGTCTCTGCCTTAAAGTGGCCGTACTGCGCAAGCGCAAACATAGATGCACGAGCGGTTTGACGCGATCTGGCGAGTCGATGGTATTTCCGCTGCCCTCGTAGAACTTTGAACAATACTTTGTTGCTTTTGTTGTTGTTTACGACGATCGAGAGATGGTCGCGAAAGAAAGCTATAGCCACCTCAACCCAACTATCTCGACATCCCCGGGGCGTTTGGATCTTGCCTGGCAATAAGCGGTTGATCTGTAACTAGATCGTGTACATATTTTACTATTCAATGTAACTCTACCTAAGGAATAAGGATGCTTCGATAATTAATTGTAATATGTCGCCGGCTTGCTGATAAAACTAAGCAAGTCCATCGTTTCATCCTAAAATCCTTGAGAATTAATGGAGGCAATTCTTTTTTAAGCTTTTTACAACAATGGATTAATCAAAATCCATATGGGGGAAATTTTTTAATGGAGGCAAAGTTTAGATTTGCACTTAGTTGGTCAGTTTTACCAACAAGCCAACGATGTATTTACAGGAGGGGGATACAGAAAATGTAAAAAAGATTTCGTTTTATTTTGACCCTATAAACCAAAATCTTCCCTTAAATTTGGCGGCTTTTGAACCTTCATAATTCTGTCAATTTTATAAATTTCAACTTTAATATTCTAAAAGCATATTTCACGGATTCTAATCGTTAAAAAAATAGATTTATCCAAATCGATTTTTCGACCCCCCTAAACTAGAATAACAGCCCCAAAAGTAATTGATATTTAAGATTAAAAAAAAACTGTAGGTCATATTAGATTAAACACTTTTGGGATATAAGAAGGGGTCTTGCAGAAAATATTTTTCTTTTAAGTCGATCCCCCGTATTATTTATTAATTATTGTGGAATCTTGCCCACCTCTTCGACGATGTAATTCCTGCTGGCGGGATGTGTAGCACCTATCACAATCACATGATTGCAAAAAAAATACAAGTTTCTTAAAGTTAGATAGTTTATACTGGGATTGGTCCACTTTAAAGAAAACAAAATGAAAAAGTGAAAGAGTTATAGCGTTTAAAAGAAAAAGTAAGTTCTTTCCTTAGACAAATTTTTCATATTAATCCTTATATCGAATGCATGAAAACTAAAATTAAAATTTTAAGTCCAGTCCCAGCGTAAATTATTTAACTTTAAGAAATTTGTCTCTTTTTTTGCAATCAGATGACTATGTCAAGTGTTATACTCAACGCCAACATCGACGAAGAAGTTAACACGATACCATAATAATTAATAACTAATAAAAGAATCGAAATAAGAAGAAAAATACGCCTCCTTATATCCCAAAATAGTTTCATTAAAAAAAAATCACAAATTTCGGGGGCTGTAACACAAGATTTCCCCCTTAAGCAAAACAGATCGGTAATTCGCGAGTCACGCAACTAACCTGTGTCAGTGGAAAGCCCCTTGATGAGATCTGGTAAATCTAGTAATCTGGTTTCAGCGTCGCGAGTCCAAATGTATCCCATAGCATTCCTCCTGCCAGTTCTACCTATCCAAACATACTCTTCCATCATATCGCCATCCTCAGTTCGCGAGGTGCCAGGATTCTTTGTTTCGGGCTCGTTGCCAGTCTCCTCTGGATTGATTGATGTCGATTGTCTCGACGCTAGCATCTTTTCCGCCGCTGCAAACAAATCAGACGCTTTCAACTATACCGTATCCAATTTTAGTATACTTGACGCAAAATGGCCCCTCAGGATTGATTCTCTCGCAATGAGTAGCGCTAGAGGCACCGCCTTCTTTTGTTTTCCTATCTGCCTCAACTCTGTTCATATGTATATCCGAACGAGCGTCTTCGGACTTCTAGGAGTGTATCTGAAGTAACTTAAGTTTATTCGTATCGCTAGTGGAACCTTTTTGCCTTTCTCGTTCACTCCTACATTCGCCCAGGGCGTAAGGTGTGGCTCAAGTTCACTCATGAATGCTGGGACCTTGAAAGAATGTATACGTCCCTACACTTTCTATCTATTTGGATAACTTTCACTGAGGAGAATTTTTAAAATAATTACAGACACATCTAGCTCCAGTCATATTGGTTCGCAAAGCGCGCTTGACCACACTCAATCTTCATTCCCTTAGTGTCCCGTATTTCTAAACGAAGTGACGTGAGAAACGACGTCATGACAAGGGACGTTTAGACAATATACGGAAACTTTTTTCTTCTCATTTCTGTTACATTCTTCTTCCTTAGATTAATTGTTAACAACTGAATGCTAAATGTATTTACACACCATCCACTCGAGTGCGAATTTTCACACAAACATGTGTGTTGCAATGAAAAGCTGCTTAAACCGTTGGGTTCCTACATCTTCGACCATCTAAATCTTTTTAGTGGCACGTTTTTGAGGACTTTTAGATCCATGCTTGCTGATTTAATTGCTGCCCATGGTAAGTCCATAATAGGTTAGATAATCTTATCTAACAATAAGAGCATCAGGGGGCTAATAGAGGATTTTTCACCTTCCAAATCCCAACCAGTGTGGTGAGTGATGCTTTTCCATTCCATGTTACTTGTCCAAGAATAAAGTGTGACCTCTCAGGGGAAACTTTGTGCCCCAAATCCTCAGGATGCTGGCTTCCAAGCCTGTTCAGAAGTGCTCGTTGACAGGGACTACTTGCACCTCTGATAGCAGATCACAAGTATGTGAGGAGATATAAGGGTCTCCCGTGGCTTAAGATTCGTATTTTGGATATGCAGAGATTGCAAAAGCAATGTTAGCTTAAAAAGGATAGCAGAAGATAATGTTTAAATACATTTGATCAAAATATGTCACTAGACACTTTTTTGGCCTTCGGTCATAAGTTTGGGTTCTTTTAAAGTCTGCAAGCGTTAATGCAATATTATACCCTAACTCGTTCCTATATTGACTTTCTTTCTCTGGTCCTGCAGATATTCGCTTTATTGGCCTGACATCTTCATTTCCGTCTTTTCGTTTCTGTTTCCTGTTTTTGAAATAAATAATGTGCGAAATGAAGGCGACATATATACAGCAGCAGAGTAAGTAAATGGTACAGTAAGGCCACACCTCAAAGGCCCCTTGGGGCCAATTAATTGTGCGTCAAGTATAGCGATGGCTTACTTTAGAAAATTAACTAATTCACTCGTTTATAATCGAATGTTATATTTATTTAGCTGTATTTAAAGTACGAATATCAGTGTTTAACCTGTTGATATAAACACCATTAAAGAACTGAAAACATCTTGGTGGTCATGCAAAAAATATTGCAACAGACAATAGTTTTGATAAGCAGCTTCAAAGTGCATCGCTGAACATAAAGTACATCTAAGAAGTATTACTTTCAAAAGAACTTTATTTTTGAAAAAATAAGCACCAACCGCATCTAAATATCACTCCAGAAACAAAATTAAACTTGAAACGAATATAAATACGTGGGATATTAGTTGAGAAATTATTATTAATTTCTTCAAAGAATAACACTTTCGTACAAATATCCACTTAATAATGCAATGTGTATTGAGTGGGTCGTTGCTTGTAGACATTCCATTTTTTTTCTAACATAATTAACACCAATAACAAAATGTAAAAAGCTCTCACTCTTCTCGCACGACATTCATCTGAAACTATCACTCACTGCGCTCTGTCGCCATGCACCATTTCGCACGTCCATGGACCTGCGCTTGTGCAAGTAGCGAGCAACACACACATTTTAATGTGAAAATGCAATATGAAAATCGTGGGTCGTCACAAACACATAATTTACCAAAACAGATGCAGGAGATAAAACAGCAGGATTAATTTAAATTTCCTTTTCACAATCACCACTTACAAGTTTGATTAATTTCGAGTAAATTCAAAATTACGGTCGGAGCCGCTTGAATGATGAAACGCGAGACGCTCACAGTGGACACTAAATAAGACTGGTTCATTCGAAATAGCTTGATAAGGTGTTTATCACCGATAAGTTTATCTGAACATGAAAAAACAGCTGTTCCTTTATTTAGCTGTACGCGGAGTTCTATTAATTCCATTGTAATGATTTCGTCGATCATGTTACTGATCAAATAGTCTCCTTATCAAGCTTTGTAAGTGATACGAAGATGTCTGTCGTATTATACAGGAAAGCTCCTCAAGTTCCTCTTAAAAACATAAATAGAGGCATAAATCAACAATTTTTTAATGAAATTTTTGCAACATTTGTGTACGTTTCGAAATTTCTTATCTGTTTGGATAACTTTCACTGGGAACAATTTTTAAAATAACGGACGTTTTAAATCTTGCGAGCACGTTGAGCTTCAGTGACATTGGTTCGGAAAGCGCGTCTGACCATATACAATCCTTATTCCCTTGTTCTCTCGCGTTCTACTTTTCTCTTCAACTGTGGTCATACGAATCAATGACGGCGCACTGTACCTTGCTGACTGGTTTAATGTTTAAGGGGGGTCACTCACGTGAAAATGAACTACCAGTTATTTTACAGATAAAAATTTAAAAATATGTATTTCCATATTATTTTTTACGCTGAAATGAATTATGTAAGAATTAATACAGTGACAATTATTTTTCTACAAAATTTAAAAAAAAATTTCGAGAAAATTATTCGATTGTAAAATCCATACCCTTACATCTGTAGTATTGTATACAAAGACTGCGGTGTTCAAAATTGGAATATTTCAGCATAGGTACACGATACTCTTCTGATTTTTAGTTACTTAAAATGCTGTTCTGGAGTTCATAAATTCTAGAAGTTTGCAATTTTTCAAAAAAGTTATTAAGTATATTGAAGCTACTGGAGAGTAATTTAATGATTGAAAATTACTTTGAAACTATATAATTTATTTTTCAAATTACTTAAAAAAAATACGAAAATATGAAAAACCTTCTGCACCAACCTAATGCATACGAGTATGAGTAATGTTACTGATTTCGGACATTAGAAATAGAAAGAAAGAGTCGGATCAATTTTATGTAGTTATTTTAAAAGTTCTATATTGAAGAAGGAACTTTATCTTCTCTGTTGCCATTGCCTTTAATCTGACTTTAATCAAGTTTGTACTCCGAAAGAGTAAAGTTTCTCGAGGACGATAAAGTACTTAATTGCCAGGATATTTAAACGGATCTTCTTTCAGAATGTCAACCAAAATAATATGTCAAACCTTGCGCTTCTCTCTCTTTTTATATTTTTCTTCCTTTTTTTAAAAATTCAATCAATTCCCCTTTTATATAACAAGCCATTTTCTAAATAAAACAAAATTACATTTTGTGCGCAAAAGATATAAAAAAATTATAAAACCTGTTTAAATTAAAAATTCTTTACAAGCTCAACTATGAAATATAACTGTGACCGTAATTCACTACAATATACATCAAGAAAATAATAGTATCTTTCAAAATAATAGTACAGAATTTTTTAAAAATAATTTTTTAAATGAATTCATAATTTACTTAGTTTTTAATAAACAAACACGTCGTTTCACGTAGACAGACTGAATAAATCAACAGTAAGTTCACTGTTGGTATTCACATGCAGTTAATAACAACAGATTTCGAGCGAGGCGGTAAATTCAATAATGGCGTCATACGGTGTGCTATTTAATTTCCTTAACGTTACGATATCTCGTGTACTAATCGTAAGCAAGTAATTTTCGTCGAAAGGTTTACAACCGAGTCTCTATAACCGCAGATTTATTCTTTTTATCTCCTTTTATTCGTCTGCCGCACTTGGAGCCTTGCTTTACAAACATATTTCGAAAGCACCCACATTACGGGAATTACTATATCTACAATGGACAAACACTTACGAAAAATGGCTCTCTGCATTTCCGACAGATTATCTACTTTCCTGGACGTAAAATCTATCCCACTGTTCTAGCAAACATGGTGAACAGTAATTTTAGTGTCTTCAGGTTTTAATTCTAATTCTAAATTAATTTACCGCTAATATTTTGCTTTCTTCTATTTAATTTTTATTTTCTTATGGGCACAGAATGCAATTTTGTAGTTTGTTAATAAGGTCGTTTCGCGAAAATTCCTTCAGTCTATTGGAAATTGCATGTTTAACCGCTGTTACAAATCTTCATTCCTTTTTTAATAATGTATTATTTAGACTGAAACTCTTGCATATCTTCGAAGAACTAATAACCATCAGTAACAAATAATAAATAATATATTTTTTACTTTTATTATTTTCATTTGTTTTTATTTTTATTGTAGTACTTTAATAAGTTCTTAAAATACGAAACCGCAATAATCAAACGAACTGAGTTTTACTTGTGTATGCTTATTTCTTGCAAATTTATTTATCCGTGTAACTTTACAAATTCCGTAAAAGGGTTAAAAATGATTACAGGCGAATGAAGAAACTTTGTCCACGTTGAACGCCACGCATGACCTAACGCATCATTTACTCGTTTTAGATGATTTAACTTCTAAATTCTCGCGACGAATCTATTTATTTTACTCAGCCCACAAGAATATCCAGATGACGAGTCAACTCATCTTCCCCAGTTAGCAGGTTAACATATTGTCCTATTTGTTCCAGCTTCCTTTGTTAGACACGTTCCTTTCGCATCATGCATTTGAATAAAGAACCTACCATATGCCACGCGAGATTTTCTACTACTTAGTTTTGTTTCCACATCGACATTTCAAAAAACTGGACATCATTTCTTTTATCGGAATAAAATGCGAAATTCTCCGTGCCAACTACATACAAGGTGACCGTTCTATCGCGCCAGATTGAGATGTCACAAATAGGTACAGTAACGAGCGAAAGTGTAAACCCGCGGTGCTAACATAAGTGTAGTAATGAATACTCAAGTGGCTAATAGTGCTGTATTATTATTTGAATATTTTACATAAAACGTGACACTTGGTTTTTGTTTTTAGAATTAAATAATCCCCTTCTATTTTTCTTTAACACGATATGAAGCTTAGTACAGAATTGCATTCCCTCTTTCCAAAAATTATTATAATATTTATTGAATTTATTGAATTTTCACATAAATCTGGTAGAAATAATAAAAGTGCAATCAGGTCTGGCAAATTCACCCTTGCAGCTCCGAAAGACCTAACGTCAAAAGTTATATAAAAGTTATTATACAACCCTCGACTGACAGTTACAAGGTCCATTTAGACCCATCCCATGTTTCCAGCTACTTATGTAATTTATTCCTTATTAACACCGTTTCTTTAACAAACTAATAATTCGTGATCATAACAACATGAAAATATAATATAGAAACTAATTCTTGGATGTGTACGAATGGAATTAAGTATGCGTGAAAATGGACCTTGCAGCCGCAATGTTTTCCATTGGAAACCCATCCACCATTCAAGAGTTAAATAAACCCTAATCCCTAATCCTTTATCCCTTTTATTTGTTGCGAGTGAAGTATCAATTCGAGCTAAACAGAAGCAAAGCCCCAGCAGAATTAATAGAGTTAGATCGTGAAGATAAAGTAATGTTATCCAGGTTAGTAGAGACGTTGCTAACGGGGGTTAGACGCAAGTCTGGCATGAACACGTTAAGTAAAAGATACCTTTGACACGAACAAGGCGCTTCCTTCGGTATCCCTTGAACTTCGGATTGCCGGAAACGGCTAGGCAATTTGTCTCTGCCGGCGGGGAAATGTCGTCATCTCGTAAGGCTTTGCGCAGCTTCACCTAATTGATTGTTTTTGATGTTAAAAGATATCGTTTGCGACGGTGGTTGTGATTCGTAGCCAATACAAGGGACACTTTATGTCACGAAGAAAAGAATATTAGCGGTGCTCCTAATATAACGGGTGTCATAGAACTGGTGGTATGACCGTGTAAAATGTGATTCTACAAACAAACCAAACTGAAAATGTAGAAGCTAGTTTTTTTATAGGAGTCCTCGTTTATCAAAAAGCCGAGTTGAAAAATTGTTCAGCTATGTGTGCGCTTGATTAAAAGTTGACAGTAGTGGTAAAGATGGTATGTACAACCCATGAAATAAATCTAAATTTAATTTAATAAATAATTGTGGAATAACTTTTTTAGGGCGAAGCTTTGGTTTTGGAAATATTGATTCTGAAAATTCGTCGAGTCGGTACGCGTGTACCTACTCCATTATGAATCAATTAAATCGTCGTAGTAAATTCACTCAAAAATACGTTGTCGTTTGAGCAAGAGTTCTACAATTTTAATTTAATTTTGCATAAGGATTGATTTAATTCTCAGTTGTTACCATATTTGCTACTGTGCTCGGCCAATTTCTAAACAGATGCACGCATACCAGTCGAACTTTCGAAAACGAAGTACCATACGAAGAAAATTTAAGTCTACATTTTCGATTTACTTTTACATTTATTATAATTCTTCATAGATGACGTGGCAGATGAAGTCTCTGAAGCTTTTTTTTGTTAATGACAAAGGAAGAGTCGATTAATCTTTATTATTGTATGTTGAGCTTTTGTTCCTTCAAGGACTCGGAACCAATTTTTTGTTCTTGTTATTGTTTCATGTTCCACAAACTCTTGAATTTATTTTTTAAAAAATATAGAGCAAAATTTTGATTCTATAAACTGATTCAGGGCTATCCACGGGGGGTCGGGGCAGGCAACCCGGGTCTCGGGCTTTACAGGAGCTCCAGAAAAAGAAAGAAAAGCAGAATGAAATTTTATTTTATTTAATTAAAGTTAATTTAATTTCACAAACCGACATGAATTTCACGCTCTAAACACAGAACGGGATACAAGGATTGTCAAAAAATAAATTAGAATATAATTTCTAATATAATAATAGGATTGATGTCCCTATTATTACTTTATTTATTTTACTTAATAAAAACGTGACGTATAAAGAATAGTGTTAAAAAAAATTATTATTAAATTGGAACTGATCTTATTATTATTATTCTACACTATTCTTTATATGTTACGTTTTTATTAAGTAAAATGGCGCTAATAGGCACTTCTATCCTATAATAATCTAATATTATTAATGATATGGCAAATAACAAAGTCATATATTTAAATATGTTAATGTTCATTTGTTTATTTCATTTATTTTCTAATTTTCGTTATTATTATCCATTTTGAGAAATTGTTTAGGGCCCCAAAGTAATTCTTGCATCCAGGCCCCATTATAGAGGATTATCAGCCCTGAACTGATTAGTAGGATATGGTGCACGAATCCTGGGATAATTGAACTTAAACCAGGAATTTGATAAACATCCATGAATTATTTTCGTTTTCTGCTCCAGTTGGCTCATCTTCTTGAATAGGTAAATCGTCCGGTAACTTCTCAAAAAGTTTTCGAAGGTATGATTCTGGATGCGTGGAAATATTATTTCTAGGAACGTAATCTCAATCTTCATTTCTGTAACGCGTTTTATTCATCTTTCCTCTATTTCATCCATTCGTATTAATGTACTGACACTAATTGCTACCTTTCGTGATAATGTTGAATAGGCGGTAAGATTAAAAGGAAGCCATTCTGCACTTGAAATTATTTACGTGGCACGGACTTGCTTTTACGCTTATCGACCTACCCCACCAACGAATACGGTTTTCACAATGCTTGACACGCGAACACTTCGTCCTAGTACGTATAAATGCATCAAAAGTTTCTGTTAGAAATATATTCGCCACTAATAGCAAACGGACTAACTGGATAGAACATCAACATTTTGGAGCGAAACAATAAACAGGTAGCGTTAAACAGTCATTATTTTTATGACTGGTATTTCGGATAAATTCATACATTTCCTACCCTTTTCTATATATTTAACATCCGCGCTGTCTTTGCCAAAGGAACAAATCCAAAACTCCATTTGCAAACCATAAAAGTATGTATCTTGTGCCAAAAGGCTTTTAGGTACCGAAACATACATTATAAGCGATTGTTCACTCTTTATTTTTTATAAAAATTTTATTGAATAATGCTGCGCATGTCACTTGCTTCCTTGTCGTAGATTCTGTGACGTATAAGCTTTATAATAATCTGCAGTTCAAGTCTTCTTTATTTTTATAATTTAATTCAAGAAATAATTTTGTACTTTTACGAATGTTTTGGTAACTATGTTCAGTAATGTTTCTTAGATTTCGACGTTAATTTTGATCTTAGTAAAAGTGAGAGTCGATTCCCAACAACATTAACGTTTATCCCCTTCGGCCAAATTTCGTCACCCTCTCGAGACAAAGGTCTTGCTCAAAGACTGGAAAGATGAAAGTGCTTTCGCTATTTTTAGAGAGTCAGGTGGTCCTTCTCGCGGTACACATTTTTTTATCGTGGCCGAGGAACAATGGCTAGATATATAGTTGAAAATGTCCTCCCTAAAAAGTACAGCATCGCTTCGACGAACAATAAATTAGCCAAGAACGACAGCCCGCTGATTACGAGAGCAGAGGTCAGCTGACGTCATGTTCATGCTCGACTTCCCTTTTACATAGAAGAAATTTTTTGCAAGCGTAGATTCGCTCTCAGAATCTTATTATCTTTATCTGCCGTAAAAGATAACGAGTGAGGTGATCTCAAACTTTCAGCTAACAGGCTATGCCTTGAATAACAATCGTCCGATACTCTTTAACTCATTGTCAGCCTGTTATCGCCAACATATCAAAGAAATACAATTTACATTGTGAAATTCAATAAATATGAATGTAGCTGTAATGCAATTCGCTGCTTTCAGAGGAGTTTATTTCTATAATTTAAGAAACAGAGATTATCGTTAATAGCTTGTTCAAGAAATTATATGTGAAACGAACTTACTCGGTACCTATGTAAAATTTAAATAAGTACACTCAATTATTTTTTAAAATAACAGGTAAAGTTGTTTGCATTGGCAGATGAAATCTAATATACAATTCATTATTTTCATATTACTGGTTGCGGAAATTGTAAGACATCCAGTTAACAGTCTTATTCCATAAAAATTTTCTAATATCTTTTTTATGAAACTAAAACTATTATCTACCATCACACATTAGTTTGAAATAATTTGCTTCGTTTTTAAATTTTGGGTCATTTAAGTGTTATGATCAATTACATTTTACAAGTTTTAGAACGATACCTTAATCAAACGAAATAATTAACTTCAGAAGTTCTATGAGTACTGTTTCCATCGAGTTATCTAAAATTTTCACATTTATTTTACTGTTGTATAATCATAATAATATAAAAATTATAAATAATGATGATGTATGATTATATCTGCATAAATCTCCTCCACCCATTTCTAGAACTTGTACATTTCTAATATCTTCAAATATTTTCCAATATAGCTAGGTGTGGGATAAATAACTAAATTCATGCATTTTGAATGCAATACTTTATTGTTAAGAAATAAACAAATCGTACCCCAGATTGAATTCAGACCTTACCTACATTCCAGTTTTCATTACGCGTCTAATTAATAAATATATCCTTAGAGTAAAAAACGTAAAAAAATTTCTCTGTACGAAAATATAATAATACCGACTTTTTGTATTATTTATAATGTGAGTACATTACTTTCGGAGCCTAGCGGTATTCAAAATGTAGATGCGGAAAAGTCGTAAACTCGCGATAAGTAACATGAAGCGAACATTCACGTAGTTAAAAACGGCAATTCTGATGGCTAAGCTCCGTTTCATACATACCCGAAATCCGAATATTTATACGGCATCGTTTTCACGGTAAAAAAAATGCGAAGATCATATTGAAGTCTTCCGTCTTTGCGGCGACGGCAAGTGTGAAAGATCTCGTATGAGCTTCGTTGCTTTTACCGTATAAAGTATAAACGGACGCCGTGAATGTGTAAAGTGGGGGGGATTAAGTCGCAAGAAGTATCAATCGTAAGTGACGTTCAACTGTCTCGGTATGGTCAACAGATGACGCACTCTACGGGCGAGTTTAAGTATTACTTTATATTATAATTCGTATAGGTATTATTTATAAAAACATTTTTGAATTTATAAAACATAACTGGTCACGCAGAAACAAAATCAGTCTGTGATTCACAGATTAATTTTAAATGTATAAAATTCAGGTTTGCAGTTTCAAACTTTCCCGCCGCATGACATAAACGGCAGCACCAGTTGACCATACAAAGATGGTTGAAAATACCTTCCGCTCATGCTCCCCGCACGTTTCACAACCAACGTCCATAATCCTATTTACTTTACGCACCGTCCTTTAGGTCTATGTACTCATGCAACAACCCTGAGAAGACACTAATCGATTCATGGATTGCAAGGTAACGAACCTTGCATCGATCACGTGCACGGCGTAAAAGCTCGACTACTCAAGCATACACTGTCACGACGCATAAAACCGATTACCGAGTCAACAGTTCGGTACATTCCTAAAACTATCTCCGTCCCAATGACAGCTATCCGTGTACCGAGCGGACGCTGTCGCGTAAACAGAAGCGACAGCACATAGATTACGTAGATACCAAAGAAACACTGGGAAAGCAGTACAGACTACAGCCAATGATCAAACAACGGAATCGGGATACGAAATTAAGAACAAAAAGGAGCACAAAGACAGTGGGGGTATGGGAAAACGAACGTCCGTGAAAATTGTCACAATGTCCGGGCGTCGGTCACATAGGCAGACGCTTAACGCTTAACGCGTAACGCGTATCGAGAGTGCAGGTGCATCGTGAATGATTTGGTCAGAGGCGAAGGAGTCACGACTCACGAGGCGGCGAGAACGTGACAGTCGATTCGTCTGAATCGTCTGAATCGTAAACTTACCATCGAGGCGCTCAAGCGTGTCCGTCTTCTGTGTGCGTGGCTCACTGAACCGCTCCTCGGACACTGGGCTAGTCGCACATACGCATCTACGACTCATTCGGAAGTCCGCTGTCAGCGCGGACGCGCGATGCAGTGTGGAACACGCCGGTTGTAAACCAGCCGTCCGCGAATCGATACTGCGAGGATAAAAGCACACGGTCGCGGTCGCTTCGCGGCAGAGGGGAGCGTGTGCGCGCGACGATGCCCGGGACGAATGCGCGGGTACAGGTGAAGGTGAGAGAGGACGAGGCCAAATATTTTTCACCGGGTCTACAGGGAATTACGCACACGACGCCGTTCGCGTCATCGCTGTACGGTGTACCTTGTTGTCAGTGGTCGTCAGTGGTCGTCAGAGGGAACGATGCGGAACGCTATGGGGATGGCGTCATCGCTTGTCGGTCGTCTCGTGATCGAATTTGGTCCGGCGACGCGCGCGCCGATTTCGTTCCTGCTGCGCGCCGCGCGCGTCGCGACACACACGAGTCGCGCCGGCGGTTGCCGACCGCAGTCGAACGATCAATTGAATTTCTCAGGAGCTTTCGTAAGCCTCCCGCTGATTTTCTAATTGTAAGCCGTTTTTGGGCAAGTGTTTTGTGATAATGTTTATAAGTAACGTTAGATGGTGTTGTTTTGTATTATTATCACTTTGGTCGGGTGTCATTGAGTTTCGCTGTGTAGCCAGCAATGTGTCATGTACCTATAACGTGTGGTTGACCACCTACATAGAGTTGTAACTTACAACTTGTAAGTATATGTGACACGATCTATTTAAGTTTAATTTATGATTCTGGCAGAAATGATATAAATACTCGGAAAGAGCAATAAATATTGTAGGGAAAAAGATATATAATATTTTGGTAGTCGCGATGGAATAATATTAATAGATCGAGCATATATCTATGTAAGTCCATAATTGAAGCTGATTTTTAGCTTGAAATTGTTACCAATGTTTCAGAGAAATCTACAATATCTCTACCCCGAAATCAACCCTATCAGGTGTTATAATCTGGGTCGAAGAAACCATCGACTTGTGATTATGTTATTAGCGAGGGTCGTGCCAGGAACAGCAACTTCCACTTTGTATTCACCTTCACCCCCCTGTCTGGGGTATTATTCGAACAATTTTGGGTCGATGTTGGTCTTATAATTAGACAATTATTAAAAAGTCACTGTGCATGAATAATTTTTCCAAATTTATTCGTAGTGTTTTGAATATATACAGTGGAAATAAATATTATATAATATGTTTTATCTCAATATTTTATATTACAACTTAGGTAGTGGGTGGGATAGTTTATTTGAGGATGGTTGAATACATTTCTATACCTACTTTCGCTTAAATTTAAGAATATATGTACGTGTGATATGTGTACAAAATTTGGCACTTTTCACTAATCAGTGTTAGGAATTTTACTCAAATTTTATATTAATTTTAACTTTATGCAACCCCTAACCCCCAAACATTCTTGAATTCACGCATAGATATAGGTATTTGTAGAATTATTTATTGATTATTAATGATTATTGATATTATTTTATGGGAACATGAAATACTTGCTATATAGTAAGGGGCAAGGGCAAGTAGATCGACAAAAGTAATCAAAGTCTGGACGTATTTTGTCGTAGGATTTCGATGCAAATATTTTGTGTCGTGTTTACACATCGATATAGTTCATCTTTCATGCCAACTCGATTATTTAATTCTAAATTTCATTTTGGAACTCCACTTGGAGTACATTATTGTGGAGAATACCCTTTCTATACAGTCGGACTAATAAACAAATTCTCGTTGGTAGATAGTGCCCCCTACCAGAATCAATAATACCAATAACTTTTTTAAATGAGCGATGAACGCGAAACAATATTTCTTATTGGAAACTACGTTTAGGAACATCGCATTAGACGTTATATAGCGTTAAATTGAAAATTCATCTGAATCACACATTTTTTCCCAAATCTACCACTTTTTATATTTGATGCAAAGGATTTTCATGAAATTGAAATACAATGTACTCCACGTGAAATTGGGGGGGGGGGGGGTTAAGTCATCATTTTGCGCGTTTGGAATTTGTTTAAAAAATACATGGCGTCAAAGCTTGCACTCTGTAAATGAATTTTTATCCTCAAAACTATTATCTATTCTAAACCCCTTATAATTTCACGCGGACTATATCATATTTCAATCTCATCAAAATGTCTAACATCGAGTGCAGAAAGTAATCTATTTGGCGCAGAGTAGCCCGGAAGACAATTTGCGTTCAATGAATAAATCGTCGAATGACAGGTGCGAAGAGATCGTCGAAGCACGGGAACGCTTTTACCGAATCAAATATTGACCGATTCAGGTAGAATAGACAGGAACACAGTATTTGAGTGTTTAACACAGAAGCGAAGAATTAATTTTGTCCCTTAAAATAATATTCTCTATACGCTGTAGGTACCCTTACTGTGTCGTACTCTGTATAAGTCGCGACGAATTAATTAAAATATGACGCGACAAGTTATTTACTTACGCTCCGAATTTACATGGGCTTATTTGCGGGAACCTTTTGTCAAACATTCATAAAGTCTAATAAAAGCATTAGCACATTTTGCAGTATTTTAGCAGACCAATATTACTATTCATTAGGCACAGTAAACGTGGCGCTGGCGGTCTGTCAAATATTTGGAATTGAATCCAATAAAGTAAATGGCTCCGTTTCTTGACGTATGAGATTCTGATCGTCTAATAATAAGTATACTCTACTGCAGCATAAAAGTATTTACGGAAGGTATAGATTATCAAAAATTTTAATTCTCTTAGTCTCTTAAGGGTCGGATACTCTTGCATTCACTATTGAATACGGATAAGGGGGAATAGTTTGTAAGCTATACCTACACATGAAATTTGGTATTGATTGCGTTTCGGCAAATAATATCTGAACTAAGAAACTCTTCGCAGTATAATACTTACGACGAGTAGTAAGAGCAGTACAATAGCATAACCATCTAATTATATATTCTATATTCTAAATATATATCATACTTCGCACGGATATAATTAAAACGCATTAATATACTAAAATACTTCGACTTTTCCGGTACTGATACTATTGCTTTAATATTATTCTCACCCTTAAACTTACATCCTTTACTACCAAAATTTCATCAAATTCCTCAATACTGGGTGCCCTATCTAAATATCCACCTCACTTGCGATGATACAAACAAAAATATTTTATCTATAATTTGAGTGGAATTCCGTCAAATTAACTAACTTAAATCAATATCCACGTCTACCATTAAAATTACATATGAAATATTTTTTGTATCATCACAACTGAAGAAGGGTGAGGCGCCCTGTATATTATAAATATGTTAAAATCCTTAAGGCATAAATGATACCATTTAGGTATACAGTTTTAGAGTTATTATTATTGTACGCAGAAAAATCCCTGTCAGAAGAAAGGAATATGTAGAATTAATCAGTCACGATTGTTCCATGTGTAGCACACGAAGGTTAACATATGCTGACTATGTTGTACATTGTACATACTAAAGCAACATGGATCTACGTAAACAATTGTGACTACAATCTACGACAGCCTAGTCTACCGTTCATTTATTATATTGTAGTTGTACGATGCTCCTAGACAAGTGTAATAGATTTAAATTTGCATCGCACGTCGTCGGTGCATTGCAAAACGTGCCAATAACAGGCGTTATAAATATTTGATGAAATATTTAATATGCTCCAAGCTGCACACGGCAGTATTACAATGCAGCGTCTAAAACAAATCATACGTTTGATCAAGGTCGTTGCGAGGATTGATACTCGTCAAGACGTTAAAATGTCGAAATCTTCCATAAAACAATGTTATTATCTTTCTCCGAATTGGCATAAACGTTCGATAACAATTTCTGGAATGTCAGAATTGTTTATAAATTATGCAGAGTGGGGTCTAAATTATTATTATTACGTCTTTATCGCACAGGATGAAAAGGGATACAAAGAAAGTAACTTGTATGATGTTGCGCAAAGGCGAGATTCAGTTGTAGGACACTTTGCAAATCTGACTTTACCCCAGTAGCACAAAATATTGGTTAAATATTTTTTCATACATTTAAAACAATTCTTTATCCACATTTTGTAATATGAAAAAAATGTTGAGTCCAAATATTATATACACATACAGAAAATGTGAAATAATTGTTTAGAAAATAAATATTTAGTTCATATCTTGAAAAAATATTTTTTTTCATAATATAAAATGAATATTTTATGGAAAAGATATGTTTGAAAATTCAACTCTTGTTTGCACGAGAACTCACCCTGTCTCCGTTCGTACCATGAATCTTCCCCCGCCTTGCAGTGAACTCACCAAAATGAATTATGCGCTTAACGAATGAAAACTTTCTTCGAGCTTTTCTTGGGCCTCCTTTTAGATGATTCGGAGCATTACTCATAAACGTCACGTACTCTGTGTAACCGAATAAATTTTCTGTACGGGCAATGCGGAAACAGAGGACGTTATGCCGTCAACGAAGAATTACGTAAGAGGACCTTTCTTCAGAATTTTTCTTCGGTAGGCGATTGCATAGCAGCACTTGAAGGTTTCGTGAATCTCTATTTGAATATAAGAAGGACAAAGAAATAATAATGGATAGAATAATAGAGAAGAAGAAATGAGAAAATTGTATAAGACGTTTCTTTTATGTAAGAATAAGAGGGGCACGACAAATTGAAAATTGGATATGATTGCAAGAGATATTTTTGGATACCTGTTTCAATGTCTCTACATTTCTGTTGATATGTAGATTTTTATAACCATTTCGAAGCGTTTCAGAGATCGACATATGTAAAAATGGTATTAAAATACTTAGAATGCCTTTTATAAACGCCGAAGTAAAAATGTGGTAGGGTAGTACGTTGGCGTCACTCTTCGCGTGATGAATAATAGCAGGCAAAGCATTTATAGTACCTACCAGCACCAAGATTCCAATTCCGAAAGTAGGTATTGATTTTTCTGTGTTCGGCTTGCAGAGGACATCACCCAACGATTTTGACGAGGTTTACGTAGATTATAGTTCTCGAAAAAATATTTGATACGTATTTACTTTATCGGCAAAGTCCATATCTAGGGGGTGAACAGAGGCGTATCTAGGGTGGGGCAAGTAGGGCTCGTGCCCTGAACGCCAATGCCGGGGGGGGGGGGGGGCACAAAAACCCAAAAGAAATAGTGTTTCTTGAATAAATCTATTTGGATGGTTAATGTTAGTAGTTTACGCTTGCTATTCGTGTGCTTCGCATGCCTCTTTAGAGAAGCTTCGAAAAAAACGTGTTCTAACTTCAACTCCAACTTTTGTCTCTTTCGCTCTTCAGCTCCACTTTCTTTAAAAGGATTATCTAGATTCTAAATAAAATGTTTTGTGTGATGAACACTTTTAACAAAGAAGTAGAACAAAAAAGATGAAATTGAAATGATATAAATTAGAAGAGGGGGTTGGAGGGAGGGGAGCGCAAATTCTACGCTTGCCCTAAGCACTGTTTACAGTAAATACGCCACTGGGGGTGAAATCAGCCCTCAAAGTTGGGGGTGAAAAACACGTTTGTTCCAATATCTCGGAAACTATGTACTATACAGAAAAATCTTTTAGTCGAAAATTATGTATTTTTTTATAACAAATTCAGCCACGTAATCAGATTCGGTGAAAAATGACTACTGTGTAGTATATTGTTTAAATAATTTGACGTATTACGAATCTGCTTACGCGGCTGAATTTATTATAGAAAAATACATTATTTTTGTCAAAAAGATTTTTCTTCACAGTGCATAGTTTCCAAAATATTGAAGCAAACTTATTTCTCACCCCCAACTTAGAGGGCTCCCTAGATACGGACAAATTCCTGTTTCCCATCCCCTTTTACACAATACGGCACTTCAACTGGCACACTTATATTTAACCATTTGCATAATTAAACTTTTTCGTTCACATCCTCTCTTAATTTTTTTCCCCCTCACTGTATAATTCTTACTGCCCCCATGCTTAGTATCTCATCTTATTTTTAAACCTTACTTTAATCTGCTGATTCTCGCTTCTGTCCATTTAATATTTACCATCTTATTTACTAGCTTACTTATAATTAGTAGTGACTATCTACTCTATTTATAATTTACCTTTATGACCATTTTTACTTTACCGTTTTATTTCCCCGTCTACTGGTTAGTAGGGCTGCCCTAAGTATTCGGGTCTCGGGTCACCGATAACTTTTAATTTATGATTTTGCATTGTGATCAGATGCAAGAATTTTTAAGTAAGAAAATCGGCTCCCGAATCGCAAATCGGGTCTTATAATTTCGAGTACCCGCACAGTCCTACTGGTTACTATCTACCCCACGAACTCTGAATCCTTTTTTCGCAGTATCCTGTACTTGATCTATTTTTCCAATCAGCATCGAATTAACCCCCATCCTCGCTTATGTAAACGCGTTACGCAAGTGTTTCGCCCTGCAACCGAGAGGTGACTTAAAATTAATATTATATTGTCACGCTCTGCTGGTTTTGGGCTACGTTCCGCATGGATACGATGCCACCACGTTCCAACGCTTAAATGGCGGTAGGTAACAATTTTAGGTTCAACAACTTGCTCGACGCCCGTGGCATTTGCATGCACGCTGTTGCGGCCACCTTTAATTAAAATAACGAATTGATAATGGATTCATTGTGTCTTTTTACCAGCCAACGATTACCGACAAATTGACACACACGCTGAAATGTTTAGAGCAGGGGTAGGGAACCCGCGGTCATTCGAGGTATTCTGTACGGTGTTCTCGCAAATTTTGTTAATTACGTCCCTTCATCGTTTATAATTATACATTCTCACATGGCCTGCTTACTGATTACAGTAAGGCGCAAACGTGAATACACTCCCTTTAAAACAGCATAACTTTTTTAAAATGGGTCCAACTGACTTGTGGATTTTTAAGAAGCTAGAAGGGTTAGTTTACTACGTGATGTGTTTCCCCGTTTTAAGTAAAAATTTATAATGCCATATTCAAAAATGCATTATTATAGAGTTATAAGAAATCAAAAACGCGGATTTCGGCAAAACTGCGGATCCTAAACGTAGACTGAAAAGCCGTCTGCTCGTTTATAATTTTCTAAAAAAACATTAATTATATCTAGGTATATTTAGGTATAAATATTTTGAAATGGACACTAAATATTAATTAGACGTATTTTCATACTACATTTTCAAATCTCGAGACAATTTTGATATAAATATAAAAATAGAATGAAATCACTGCTATACTTATACGCATAGTTTAGTGTCGCTTTAATACTGATATCGTCATCGATGACAGTTCTGACGTAATAATAGGT
The DNA here is from genome assembly GCA_963855975.1 of Andrena chrysosceles. Taxonomy (NCBI): domain Eukaryota; kingdom Metazoa; phylum Arthropoda; class Insecta; order Hymenoptera; family Andrenidae; genus Andrena; species Andrena chrysosceles. The sequence goes on along the minus strand of OY979769.1, from coordinate 44,910,479 downwards.
GAACGTGGGCACACATTTGGCTAGGACGTCTGGGAACACTTTGACGCTCGTAATTAGCAGTTTAAATGCAGTGGGACACTCGAATTTTTAATTACATTCGGCGGATGAATGAATTCAAGTTTAAGGACATGTGTGACGTTGTTTTCTTTCTTCCTCAACGGTCATACGTATATTTTCGTTTCATCAAGGACACACCGGTATTCTGTTAACTTTCAAGCTGTTTTTTTTATTATAGATTGGTTTATAATATTTATTCATCAATGCTGAAATAGCAGAATCACCGAAGCTCATCGAATACATATTACAATATTTTAGGTTCGAAAATACTCTCTCTGTGATTAATGTGTCTGGGTTACATAGGTACCTATAGAGTCATTGTCATGTTTATGAAAAATAATATCTATATACATATGTATATTACAATATTCTGTAAAATGCTTGGAATATTATAATACATGAAGTGATTTAAAAAACGGATTGAAGAATTTGGGGGTAGGTATACAGGGTCATCGTTTAATCCTGCAACCCGCGCGCGCGCGAACAGACGAAAATGGCAACACCGCCTCACGGACGCATTCCACTACAACCATGCACCGGCCCAGTGCAGAGCTGCCTGCGACCGTTGGACAAGAGTGATGCCCGAGCTTCGAAAATTTTAGCGTCGCAAAGAGCTAGGTATTGGGAATTTCCCGACCCAGGTAATCGAGCCGCGCGCTCCGCTTTTATGATCGGTCTACCACTCGCACCCCAGATCACTGTAATGAGGTTTGAAAATAATGTCAACAGATCTCGTACCCGTCTCAATTTCAACAATTTTAGCCACGACAGGATTGACGGTTCCTTGTACGGAGAGATTTTTCGCCACCTGCTTGTAAAAACCACAGTAACGGCACATCGTTCCAAAAAATGACATTAACGGAAGCCGGTATAGGCGTGGCGTTGAGTAGCTAAAACATTCTAACACAAAAATTCTAGAAAAAAAATTCAAACACCGCTACAATCAAAGACACGTCGCATTAGTTACCCCTTACGTCTGATCTAGGTATGCACCGCATTAAGGATAAAATCATAAAAAAGAAAACCAGAACAATAGATTCTGAGGTCTGCAGAACTAACACATAATTGAATAAAAATTTAATTTCTCAATTTATAAATATAATGATACAGAATCAACTAGCCTATTGTTTATCAACACCACGAATTTTAAAAACAGCGTTAAATACATTATCAAATAAACAGTTTCCAACAGCTTTTTAAACAATTATGGTTAAAAAATTGATAAAAGAAAAATTAAGTAAACGTAAAATATGTTAAATTATCCATCATTAAGAGGGATTAATTTTTCCTCATTTTTTTGGCGCAAATTGCATTCCGATATGTCTTACAGTTCAAAAGTTATACCAAAAAGACCCCAAAATTTTCAACCGGGGCCGGGAAATTCTGAACAGTTCTTCGCAACGTTAATTTGACAGGGACCAGCCCAAAATTCTCGAAGCTCGGGCATCACTGCTGTCCAGCGGTCGCTTGCAGCCCTCCGAACGCGGGGACGGTGCATGGTTGTAGTGGAATGCGTCCGTGAGGCGGTGTTGCCATTTTACAAGTTCGCGCGCGCGCGGGTTGCAGGATTAAACGATGACCCTGTATACATACATAGTACTTGAAAAAATTGGGAAAAAATAATTTCTTCGAATTTGCATTACTTGCAAACGGGAAATAAAAAAGCAGGGGAAGGTCCACGGCAACAGTATTTCTATTAAGAATTCTCATTACCAAATCCACACATTTGATTTTCGAAGAAAGACGTTTCTGTCACTAGGTGTTTGTTAAGCTCCGCGCCGATAAAAATATAGAATCAGAGGCGTAATTCATGGCGAGCACGAATAGAATATGTTGCAAGAATTGCTGAAGAATGCAACATACAGGGGTCCCCGACCCACTCTCTATTGCAATTCGCGCCTGTGCAACGAGCAAGATAACGTGCTCGTCGCAAATGTATGATTTATAGTTGGCTAGGTTACAACAAGTACAGTATAGAACAGTGTAGATAATCAAGGAAAACATTTTTTTAATAAAAAAATCTTCGTTCAAATAAACACTTTTGCTCTAATATTTGGCCATTTGAAACGCAACCCTCTATAACTGAAACTTTTCAATAAAAAACAAGTGCGGGTCAATTTTATTTCATATAGATTTTATTGTCAAATAAGTGTTTGTGTTTTTTCTGTTACAATTGTTGAATATGGAACTTTTGTGAATTACTAACTACAATGTATATACCTAGGTATAATACATATAATATATATTACTTCAAAGTTACGCGGCCTTATAGATGGTTAATTTGAATTTTGAGAAGAATGAAATGGAAACAAAATGGGATATTACTATTTATCATTTGCGAACCATACCTATATTATTTGCGCCTAAAATATTATTTGAGTTACTGTGTAAGTAAAAACAATCTGTGCTCCGAAAAAAAGAATTTTGACTTACGTATGCGTGCATTTCATGCACCGTTTTGGCAGGTGAAAGTGACGTTAACGCTGGCGTGATTAATATTTTAGAAATGTTTTCTATTTTTAGAAAATTCGTGTTAAGTTATGTTAATTATCTTACATCCTGGCAACAAAACAAGTAAAATTTGTTTTACTCATTTTGGTATTTATCATAGCATTAGAACACAAAGCAGTAGCAATGTTAAGAATTGTCACCATCATAATCATAGTAGCTAACTGAAAAAAAATATGAAGTAGAATGCGCCTTTGTTCACTCATACTTCTGTGTCAACTTACAGGGTCCTCATATTTATTAGTTACAAAAATCCATTTAGCAGTTCCGAAATGTATCACAATATAAAAGAAGGAAAACTATATTTTGTTATTTTTATCTATCCACACATACATATAGCAGACCTCCAATTTCTGTTCCATATACATTTCGTTCTCAGCATTTGAGAGAAAAACAGAAATCAGAATAATGGAGGATAAATATTTGTAAGGAAACAGTATATTCAAATTAGAATTTCAAATGCAATTCCATTGAAATTCTTACTGTTCAGGTAAAAGTTCGGCAAAAGTTCAATGTGCTTTGAGAGGAATACGTAAAAAGACGCGAGATCTGTATTGCCAGAGTGCTTCGCGGTGACTTATCGATTCAAACGAAAATAACATTGCTCACAGTTCGTATTACGAGTGCCATTAAGGATATTCTGTGAATGTAAAATGCGTGTTGTTTTATTCCCGAAATCGCGAGCGCTATTTCCCCTGAAATCTGACACTTTCTTATAACTTATGTAGTAGTAAGTTAACACGGTCCGTGCCACCGTGAGAATTTCAACTTTTGGTGGGACTAAAGTGGTGGGAAAAGTAGATTGCGATATTCAATTATAGATAAATATTAGAAATTCCAACTGTTTTTTATTCTATTTTGACTTCGACAGTGAAATACTTTTAATACTAAAAATACATTTTTTCCTTCGAATGAAAGTTTCACTTGCAATAAATACCACGGCATGGAGCGTATTAAATTAGCAGGCAGAAACGACAATTTGTCAAGCAAAAGTTATTTTACAAATTACTATGGATGGTGTTTCTCAATTATGTAACATGAAATTAAAAGAATTCTTTTACAAAATATACCTAATATATAACAAACTCCCATACTCCTTAAAAACAGTTAATTCTTCGAGAATCTTTTTCGAAACCTCTCACGAATCCAATGAAGCAAGAACCTTCACCCCAAGCATGTTTCTAATTAATTCCTGAAAAGATTTATTGCAGATTACCCGAAAGCTCCTACGCGTAATCAAAAATAGCCATGACGAGTTTGAATTTTACTGCTGTTGCTTCACACACATAATAAATTCGCTCGTTACGAAAAATATCAGGGTCAGAAGCTTGAACTCAGAAACGATCGAAAGCGTTTTTACTTTCCCAATTTTCAATTCGATACCACAAATCCCATTTAATTACCTAAAAGCAAGCTGAAAACTTAGAATTCGGAAAAAGAACGTGCCTTCCACATTCCCCGAGACCGAGCGAAAAGCAAGTGGAGAAATACCCGTTAATTTCTCAACTGACTTAATTTACACACACGGCGTATCATAATCGGCGTCGTTTTAAAAAAGAATAACAATGGTACGGCGTGATTTACGCAATTGTCTCCAGCAATTTGACATCGAGCAGCAAGGTCCTCTTAAGACGGCCACAGTGGGAGGGGAGGAGGAAGGCAACGTCCACCCCTCTTCTTGCCCTGTTCGTTCGGCCAGGTGACTCCGTGGTTTCACGATCACTCATAAAGCTCGCCTTCCAACGATCAGGCAATAGAGAGTCCGTGAAACGTTCGGTAGCATTGTTTTGCCAATCCTCCCCGAACCTCGCCCAATTTTCTCCCACGAACCGAAACACGTCCGTTCGCAACGCGCTTTCGAGGAACCCACCTGGGCAGCGTCTCGTACACTCGTGGGACGTGGGGACACTCGTACCGCGTCGATAGGCATCGGTCCTCCCAGTTCGCCACAACGCCGTTTTCAAGATCGATGTCGAATGGTCAAACGCTCCAATAGAGTTACTGTGATCGTTAACGCCCGGAGGAGATACCCGACTCTGAATACATTCCTCGGTGACCATGGCCACGTTCCTCACAGCGTGGACGCTACTCCTGGTGATGAAGCTGTGCTGCGCTGGGAAATCGGTGGACGTGGACGTGCTGGCTTCTGGAGGACTCAACACACTGCAGGAGGAGCAGATAATCCGCGTTCTGTCACGCAACAAAACCAACTCCTCCAACAATTTCACCCTGACCGGGCTGATCGGCAACCTGAGAAACCATACCGTCGAGGCGGGCAAGGTGGCGTGGAAACGGGAGAAATTCCACGTTCAGGACACCAATCCGTTTTACGGTGAGTCTTTATCTTTATCTGTTTTTCCCCCAGTCTTCCTGCTAACCCTACGAGAATAATGTTTGTTTATTTATTTATCACGGAGTAACAACCCTTTGAAATTAAAATAAATACCAAAGAAAAGCGAGAATAAATGCCCCATGTTACTTTTACAAGGTTACCTTTTACAACGTGGGGTAGGTACGGTGATAACATTAGGGTCGCAAAAAATTAACGTTAGTATTCCAGGGTAACGAGTGTTTGTTGGGATTGGCTGGTATGAGGCGCGTCGTCTATCACGGTTGGGAGCGAAGGTTGATTAATTGGATAAACGATGATGTATTTTTGTGTTTTCGCGCGATGATGCAAAGTTCATAGCGTCTTGTCGACGCGAGAAGTAATGAAATGTTAATGTTGCCACCGCGAGTGGTTAATATTTGGACTTCCATTAGAGTGGTTATCGGTGAATCGACGGAAGTAGTAGCTGTTGATGGAAGGATCTTGTTTGCACTAGACGCGTGCAGTGATATTTTCTTAGAGAAGTGGTAATAAATCGAATGTTATCTACTATTTAGTCGGTTACGTTGTTCGAAAGGATTTCCCCACGGGGTGAATTAATTAATTACGTGCCCATATTTTGGGTAGTTACAGAAGAAAAGAGGAAGGTATAAGGAACTAAAGAAACTTGGAAGAATAAATACCTGCGTTTTAAGAGACATGCAAAATTTGAACAGAGGTAAATGTTTTACATAACCAGTAGGAAATGGAAAAGTGTTTTTCCGTTACGTGTCGAAAAAAGATGAGTAAAATTTTTTTTTTACTTATCATAGTGTCGTCACTGATCTTTCAGTAAGGTATTCGTCTTTGTACCTTTATTCGAAGTTTATCTACTTTTTTTATAAGTTTATATACTTCCTATTTTAGTATTACTTTGCAGTAATAGTGAATATTTAAGGGGAATAAATAATGAGAGAATTGAATAAATACAAGTAACTTATTTAATGCGGTTGGTGTTAATTCTTTATTAAAATCTGTAATGTTTCAAGCGTGTTACAAATATTAATTGTTTTACAATATTTTAGCTAAAATTCAGATTATTATTTCGAATTATGCGAAGTATTAATGAATTTTCAAAAATTATTTTGCCTACTTATTCGCATAAATAACGATACTATATGTTATTCGAAGTTTGTACCAAGTTTCGGATAAAGAGCTTTTGGGACTAAAGTAGTATTGTCTACGAAATAAATTCATTTTGAATAAATAACTTTCATTCTTTACTTGCCGAATAAACATAATTCGTCTTTATTCATTTCTTCACTTCAATCATTTTTCTCTAATAAATCTTTGGGACAACGAACATACCATATCAATCAATTTCTTCAGTTAGCTATAACTAATTGTAAAAAGTAAAGCTTAAATGACGAACACTTCCACGACATTATTTTCTTTATTTGTTTTATGAATTAAAACCCTCCTCAATAATGTCAAAACTAATTGTAATTTGCTCTTTATTCACACGGTAGGAATTATATCTAAAAAAGAAAGAAAGAACGATAGGTAGAGTGAAGAAAAAATTAGGAAGACCTATATTTTTTTTTTGTATTACTGATCCTTCAATCCATAATTTCTGTGATTAGCTTCAAATCATTGTTAGTTGACCGTCCTAAGCATTTCTTAAAAAAATATCGTTTTGTATGTCAATCACTTCATTAGCCATAAGTAGGTATGCTACAATATTGTACTTAATATTATTCCATAAGGATCAGATGTTAACTAAACTGGAGTGACATCCTTGTTTGCATTGCGGATGTTAAAAAGTAAGGAACCGTTTCAGTAGCAGGAATAAGGATGCTGTTCTCAGTGCTATGAATAAATCAGTGTTGATACTTAATCTTTCGTATACGTGTTGATGTACAAAATATATATGTATAACAAATGAAGCTCAGATCATGCTGGCCACGTGTCTGCAGAAACTTATTCGTAATATCGAAGGTCGTTCACGTCGATGATGACGTAAATAGATCTGTGTGTTCTTTGAATATTATTTTCAAGCTCCACTGTCTGTTCCACGGAAAATTATAATTTCACAGTAGGCATGACTCGTGTCACATTATTTCAGTTTTTTTACTATTTATAATTATAAGAGTTACGAAATAAACAATGTTATTATATTATAGATCTAAAGTAAATTGTACTTTATTCATATAAAATGATTTAATTCTTTTAATTAACGTTATTAGTATATACTGTTAATGTACAATGTACCTAAATACTTTTGTCACGTCTCCAGTACCTACTGTATTGCTTCATTACGATTTTCTTATTAATATTAATAAGTTATTTCGTAACTTGGTAAACTTCTAATAGTTCACACAGTAACTTAAATAATAAAGTATACTTTTATTAGTAGTATCATACATTACTCCCGTTATTACATTTTTATTAACAATTCTTTTCGAAACCTGGCTGCTTTTATGTCAGTTAACTGATAGATTCTGTGAAATATGAATAGAAACATAGTCCTTCCTTGTTAAATTACAATCCTTTTGCTACAGTTCATCTTTTAAACTTCCTTTTGCCCATTACTATTAAATTTGTACAAAACGAAAGAACCACTACTACTACTACTCACAGAAGATTTAAGTACACTCCATCATAGCTGAATTACATTTCAAACACTGCTCTCATCGATCAGCGTCCTCTTGTAAAATCCTCTTAGAATTCGTGTATAAGTGTTTGCACTCGTGATAAGTGTTTGGTCCCATCGTTATCGGTTACTCGAAAATCATTATGCCGGATTACGCAAGGTCGATACCTTTCTTTCGCACTGTCACTGAAGGTGCTTCATTTGGAGCAGCGTCGGCCGAAACGAATGCGGAATGACTGAACGTCGGAAAAAGGCCTGGCTAACTTTCGATATTTCGAAACGGACGCTGCTCGTTTTCGATTTTCATCCATGTGCAGTACCTGCATACCACATGCGATTACGTTACTCGTTGTGTTGTGTACACGCCGCGCCGCGCCGTAGCGTCACATTTGCGAAGTAGTTACGCGGCTGCACTGAAAGGAAAAGTGTGGAAAAGTTGTCGATGATTCGATACTTAATAGTTTGAACGATGAGGAACAATATATAGGGTGGTCCAGTAATCGTAGTGTTGACGGTTCTGGTTTTTTGTAAAAAAATAAATCAAAGTTGCAGCAAGTAGGTATATAGTTTTGCAAAAAGATGGATTGATTCCTTGTGAAAACAAAAGTCGAAATTCCGATACAAAATGTTTGAAAATATGGAGTAATTCGTTATGAAGAAATAAGTGAGAATTGCAATATAAAATTTGTGAAAATATGGAGAAATTCATTATAAAGCAATAAGTGAAAATTGCAATATAAAATTTTTGAAAATATGCAGAAATTCATTATAAAGGAATAAGTAACAATTGCAGTATAAATTTTTTGAAAAGATGAAGTAATTCTTTGTGAAGACGAAATGGCAGTATAATTTTTTTTATAAAAAGCGCTGTTTTTGGAAAAATAACAACTAAAAGAATTTTTTAGGTGTTTTGAACTTGACTATTTGATTATAAGTCTTGATATACCTAAAGGATATTACTATAGACTCTTTATTTCTGTATTCGATGAGGATAACAGTTAATTTTTTAATGTCATTTTTATTAATTTTTAAAGAATTGATTATAGTGCCCATGTTAACGTTAAAATAATTTTTACTTTAAATTTTTCACACCCCCGTGAAGAAACTTCATACTACAATTTCCACATATTTATCCATAAAAAATTATATATGCCCTTCCTCGTGGTACGATTAATCAGCCTCGTTGTTTGTACCGTTGTTCTCTTCCCTACCCAAAAATGATCAAGGAATGTTATTAGCGTTAAGTCACATTTTATTTTTACATGTATCACCGTTTCTGGTCATTTGATCAGAGTGTTATCACTCTATTAATCTTAATTTATGCTAATTCAAGCCTAACTCTTATATCACATGTTCATGGTGGTACCCATGTTTGCAGTTCCCTCTAGTAAATATTATCTAATACATAAAACATTGAAATATATAATATTGAAATATTTTAGATCCTTTTTATTTAAATATTTAAGATCTTAAAATATGCTGCCAAGAATGTGTTGGAAATGCTTCGTGTATTCTTTCTGTGGGGTTAGATTCATGGAGAATATTCGAAAAGATATACTTCAAATATTATATTTTACTTATTTTTTAAGCTTGGACTATCTGCACTAAATAAATATATCTGATATAAGTAAACTTGAAATCTACATAACAAAGAAGTACAACGAGATCCATTGGGATATGAATATTTTCACCAATCAAAAATCTTTCCCAACTGTTTTCCCAACCAATCAAAAATCTTTCCTGACTGTGTCACTTGTGAGATAAATCAGAAAGTTCAAAATAAGTCGTAAAAAAACAGACAAATTATTTATTTACGAGTGTGCAGCAGCCTTAACTGCAAATTTCAAGAAGTTTTTTAATTGAGAGCAATTTCCTAGAAAAATATGTGGGAAAAATTTTTCTTGCAATTAAAATTTAGTGAAGATTTCTAAAAGGAAAAATTTATCAGGATGTGTTAGATCAAAATAAATCGTGGAAAAAGAGAATTTAATTTTAGTCTGGAGCGTGTTAAACGAAATCGTGTAAGAACAGAATTAAGTGTATCTTTACAGCAAGAAATTACGCAATTATTATCGACAGGCTGATGCTGACCACAAACACTCGAACGCTGAAGAGCTGAAGTTTGAAAACGAGTTTCCCCTTTGTGCCCCGCCTCGCGTGTCATGTGCAACGGTGATCTTGCAACCACACGATTTGACAACGACATTCTGCGTGAGGAAAACGGAGAAACAGAAAATTCATTAACATCCTCGCGTTCTTGTCGTGAATTCGGGAAGACAGGCTCTCGTCGCGAAGATTATCCTCTTCCATACTTTCAATTAATTATTCATGCCTGACACGTAACTTTGAGCAAAACCATCGCTTGTGAGCTGAAGATTTATATATACAAGTTTCTAATACACTTTTGTGATTGTCCCCCCAGATTTTAATACACAAGTGTGAATGCTTTCGTTCAGCAAGAGGAAAATGTGTATATTCTACTGTTTTAGAAAAATGAATGCATCTACCTTAACGTAATAATTATTGTACCTTGGTTCTTTTGTGTGAATATACACTGCTTACGAAAAGTTTGGAACCACTTGTTGATTTTTACTAAAAATCATATCATGTAACAATGTTTCTTCTGTTTCGAAATTGAGCATATATTTTTGTTTTAGAACTTTCAAAAACTTGATTATTCTTTCTTTTCACCTTTTTTGTAAAGTTCTAAGTGTTCGCACGTTCTTGGGAACGTGCTCCTAAATTATTGGATTGAAATTCGAGAAATTATTAAAATCATATAAATTCAAATGTAACCACCCGCAGATATATGTGCATCGATCCTGTTACTAAAAAGTTAAATAGAATCTTGTCTCGAGTAATGCAATTTATTTGGAAAGAGTTAGCTGACAAAAAATTTTCAATATGCATTTCGAAGATCGTTCGCAGAAGTCAAATTAAAGTTTCGATGCTGCTTATAGGTAATAATAATTCCCTTGAAACCATCTGTTTTGCGAAAAAATACTTTCAGTGATCACTGCAGTATTCTTTTTGCCAATCAATTGCCATATTTCATCACGCGAAAAAATTATTCAAATTCGTTAGTTTAATCAGAAAATCTCTACTACCCTTAACCCACAGAATGCTTTCAATCTTTTAATTACTAGTAGGTGTCTAGATTCAAAAAAAGGTCCGTTACTTGCCTCGAAACTCCGAGACCTTCAATGAAACTATGCATCTCTACTCTTGTCGGCCATGAAGCCGTAATTTTGTCTTGCTAAAAACTTTGGCCGTTTTGTGCAACACATAGGAAACGCCATACCCTGGTTGTCACCGCGTTACTCAAAAAGTAAGCATGAAAGGATTGATTAGTGGCGTAATTAGTCACTCGTGCAACTTTCAAATCTTTTGCCGAGTTTCCTTGATATACATATGTGATCCTAGATTGTCTAGGACAAAACTTTGACGGACTTCTTTACTTTTGGCAATATGTAGGTACGTACAGTTACGTTGGAATATAAATAATCTATATCTGACTTTTTCGAGCAACGAAAGATGATGAATCGACGAATCTGGGTGTTCCGAATATGTACATTTCAAAGATGCGCTCTTTATGGTCACCTTGACCGATTTAAACGGACTTTAGGTTATAAAATTTGAAACGTTTTACTTTTAACCGTTTCCGCAGCAATGGAATGACGATGAAAATTTTATAGGTCCACGTGGTGATCTAAATTCGACATTAATTTCACGACGTATTGTGTTTTAAATTAAACTGGATATCAAAATTTTGAAAATGTCGGTTACCTGTGATTTAATGAGCCATAAATAAAAATTTTGAAAAATAATATACAATTGAAAAACAAATATGTTTTAAATATGTTATTTATATATCTGATTTAATTGAATAACTAAAGAGGTAATAAAATATGCATCTTAAATAGTACGTAGTAGGTATTTTGTTTGCACGAAAATATTGAAAATGTATGCTGTAGCGCTAAATTAAATTATAATAAATAATAATGTTCGGCTTTCAGCAAATTTCTAATAATTTCTAATAATTAATTTGAGATAAAAATGTTAGTCAAAATAAATGCAAATACAAGAGAACAGAATTTACTTACAATATTGAACAAATTGTTACTCAAGTAAGTAGCAAGTGATCTATTAATACGTAAATGTTTGCTTGAATAAGCTATTAAACCATAATAAGATTGAAAGCGCATTCGTCATTCCCAAATAAATTCTTACCCATCGCTTTCGTTCTATATCTCCCAATCAAATTGCATTTTGTATTACCTGATTTCAGAATAATCAGTTCGTAATTATCTACTGATTAATTTATTCGTGACACGGCATGTATTGCGAACAAATCGAGCAATTAAATGTCACACGAAAAAATCAATGAAACTGGTGCGCGAATACCAATGTGGAGATCTCTACCCCCTCTCGTTAGGGTTATATAGGAGTAACAACCCTAAACTTTACCATTTTTTGTATCAACAACTACTTAAGATATTTTAATGCTTCAAAGTGCGCGAAGTAGGTAGGTACTTTTTAGCTCTACCACCTAAAAAGACCTACTTCGTGCTCTTTGAAGCGTTCAAATATCTTAAGTACTTGTTGAGAAAAAAATGTTTAGGGTTGTTATCCACATATCACCCTAACGAGAAGGGGTAGAGATCTGAAATTTCTCTCAGTGTTTATGTAGGCAAAGAGCATTATTTGGTATGCATAAATACTGAAATTGGTGCTGGAGCCGTTTTCCCTATGCTTACATTTAATTAACACATTAAAACTCTTCTAACTTAATACATATATATTAAATATACTTAAAGCTATTCAATACATTTAATTATCTTATTTAGTGTGATTGTTGGCTTGCATTTGGGTAACCAGCTTTTTCCGGTTTTCACTAGACCCATTGGGGGTCGCGATTCACAGGTTGGGAATCACTGGCTTAATCTCTATTCTTATAAAATCTTTTTACACGTTGGTGGTGGAACACTTTCTATATGCACGAACATTTCATGCGATTTTAAAATAAAATAATATTCCGTAATGGCAGAACACGTTTTACATGTATAAACGTTTTATGCGACACGTGAATAAAAATGATCATTTAGTGGGGCAGCATATTTTATACGGCTGAAGACTTTATGTGGTCCAACAATAAAAAAATTTATTCGTGACCGAAACACACTCTGCATGCACGAACAATCATGAGATCTAACAATAAAAACGTTGTAGCCTATCGAGTGATCCTTAACGGTTTCCGGTTTTCCTTACGACTGCGCACGAAGAGGTGTACCGTTTTTGGGATAAATAAACATCAAGGTTACTTGCGATTGTAAACGGTCTGAACTCGATCGTTACAACACGGTTCTTTACACGGTGAATGTGTTGTTAGCCACTTTGCACTCCGAGGTCATTTTTTGCTGGTAGATTTTGAGGAACACTTTAAAACGAAAGCAGAGGGATTGATTTGTAAAATGAAAATTTAATGCTCTTTCATGCGCTATGAAACTGTACAGTGGAATTGTTCAAAATTGACAGTTTCAATAAGAAAACATTCCCCACCACAAAAAGAATTAAACAATTATATTGTACATGTAACATTCAATTTTCGTTGTAACGATTTTTCTATATCTGCTGTAGTTTTCAAGATATAAGTACTGCAGGAAAATAGGAAGGCACACATTAATATTTAAGAGATGTTTTCACCCTGAAGAATCGAAAATTAGCATATAAAATAAGTCTCAATTTTCGAGGTACCGAAATTTCTTTGTTAATTTCACAGAACCATGATAAAACGCACAACTCCTCGATGGTTTCTCTACTACTAGATCAATACCGTAATCCATTTACTTATAGTCGCGTTGTCACTTTACGTCAAGATTACAGCAAACATCGCGCTTAGACAAGTGTTTAGTTTACAAAGTGCTATATTAAAGAAACGGACGAATTCAAATTCGTTATGATAAGACAAAAGTACATGTAATGCTGATTGTGTGCATTGTACATACTCTGTTTAAGTAGTTCTACACGGAAGCAGTAGAAGCTCCATTCCAGTGTTAATTGCTGATTCGACAAACGACTGAATCATTTGCTTTAACAGATACTGTCGCAAAAACTCGTAGCGATTTTTAGACGTATTCTTATATTCATTAAATAAAATTTATTTTTCTAAGATTAGGTATTCCGTTTTGTTTATGTTGGAAATTTCTTTTCCCACATAATTGGTGTCTGTGTCTCGGCAAGTTTCTTCAAATATTGTATTGTAATTAATCTTCGGCAACACGTGCAAACGAAAAATTAAGGTTAAATACATTTTGAAATATTTTTACTAAATCCTCTCCTTTGCTGAGGGGGGGGGGGGTAGTTATATTTTCATAAAACATTTAAACACCAAAATCAAATTTTAACCATTTGTTATAATGAAAAGCAATAAAATGTTAACAAGACGATTTATTATCACACTTTCTGTGGTGCCCACCCTTTTTCTCTATGCTTATTACTTAATTTATACAAAAAAAATTGCTATTCAATTATAATATTGAAATATAATAACATATGAAGTATTTTCTATTAAAAATCTATCAGTATTACAAATCTTTCTCATATAAATAGATAGGTATCTATCAATTGTACCAACTAGAACTTCAATTCGAATAAAGGTGTCCCTGCAAAATTGATTTCAAGTGCACGTATACTCAACAGATTTTCAAACTCGACACTTGAAAATGTCCCCTTTTTATCGCAAAATAATTCCTTTCATCCCCAATTGTACCATATTTACTGCCATTGCGTGTCACTTCTTATTTCTACTTCAATAATTATACGTGAACGTGAAAAATTTTCGAACTCACTTTTCTGCAAAAACATGGCCTCATATGAAAATATTTGAATCCACAGTTTCCATTTATTTTTGCATATAGAATTACCTCTTGAGGTTTTACCGCTCATTGCGCGACATCCTATGTTAGCTTCCCAACGTGGCGCCGTCATGATTATTAGATTATCGTTTATGTTCGCCGTTAAATCTCCTACACGTGTTTAGGATATGCACACCAGCATGCAAATAAACACAGTGAAAGTCGCTGGCGTTTTCGTCACGTATACCACTAACGTCCACCTCGAAGTGTAAAATATAACCGCAACAGGAGATGTCCTGGTTTCCAGTACTTCGTCATAGCGAAATGTCGAACGACATTTTGTTACGTCAATTGTCAGCAAACTCACAATAGAGCCGGACGTATCGCGTTTATAGGTATGTATCTACTAATTTTGAAACGGGTCTGCCTTTAATTCGTTTCAGAGTGGATGAGGATTAATGGTCCAACCGGACAAGCACAAGCTCAAGAAAGCATAATACATAATTCATCTGTGATTGTCAATCCATCGCCACAATATTTATTCGAACACTCTTGAATTCTCTGAAAAACAATTTGAATTTGAGCATATTTTACAGTAACGGCAGGACAGGTCTCGAGTGTCATAGTGGTTTGTGAAACAAATATTTTCTTGTATGATGAGAAGCCCAAGAACTAACACAACGTTTCGTGCAGTAATGTACTGAAATTCTCTGCTACCACCTTGGAAGAAAAGCTACACACACCGCAAAACATCTTTGATGTTACAATGCAAAAATGAAGTTACTATTTTCGTCCAGCAGACCAAGAAAACGAGTTTCACGTTTCCTTGACTAAACGAAAAAATGCGAATGATTTAATTATCAAACGGTTCTTCCACCTGCGGTTTAATAACTCGACCATTCAATATGTTCACGTAATCCTTGGAAATTTAAATATTCACTGTCAGATCACTTCAGTTCTTCCTTGTCATTCTTACGTAATACACATAGTATTAACGCCCGTCGAGACTTTCTCACTAGAATGTAACGGAGAAGTAGATGAATATATCACGATGATGAATATATTAATTCACGAATATATTACACTCTATTGAAACAATGATGGCAAAGCTCCAGTCTGCTACGATGCGCGTCAACCATTGTTCCAATAATTACATGTCCAGTTTCGTAGGCAGCTTGTGCAATTGCACCCATTTACATCGAAACTAGTCCATTCTGCTAACTTTCGAAATCGGAGTGCTTCGAAATCAGACGCGGTCGACTAACACTCAACCTCTGACTAATAAAAATTCATTGACAACAGCTCATTGACTCGTTATTTGCCGAGGTTCCTCCTGCACAGGTATCCAAACTAGAATCTTGTTAGGTGGGCTTCTTCTTTGGAGGCTCGAAAAACATGAGTTCATTGGCTTATGATCGACATACACAAATTGTTTCATACTCGTACAAATAATAATTTCTACAAAATATCACGCTATAAAAAAATTTGTCCGGCTTGCAGAAGTAATTGCGGATCACCACTGCGAGTGGGAAAAAAAATTTGCGGAAGTAATTGCGACAAAATTTTCTTAGGTAGGTATGAGTTATGATTTGAACTAGAATAAAGTTAAAATTGTAAACGATTGTTGTCTTTTTTATTAATAACAGAAAAACTCGTACATATTGTTACAGTTACAGTTCAGTTGTTGTAAGTTTAATCCTTTTTAAAGCTTTCAAGTCATATTATCACGTTTTTTAAGAAGTGAACAAACATTTTTTGAGTTAAAAATAACGCGATAATGCCAAATGACGGATAATTTAAACTGTGGGCAATCTGGGGTTCTTTGTCGTGAGCTGAAACCAAAATACCATGTAGTTTTGTATTTTTAATAAAATTATGCTATGGAAGAACCTCGATTCGCAATTGAGAAATGCAAAATTAAGGTAATGGTGAGTGTATGAAAAAATAATTGCGTCTTTCACTAAAAAATTTCACGTTAATTGTGCAATAAAACTGATTAAATTTAATAATATTGTTTCCGGATTGAGGTACATCCACAGCGTAATTTGATTAAAAACAAAACTATTTGATTTTGTGGTTTGACAACTTGGCGGCTTCGAAACACTTGAGCCATTCGGAATTACCGCGTTACTTTTACATCGAAAAATCTTTGTCCCTTCTTAAAAAACATAATAATAGAACCTGAAAGTTTTAAAAAAATGACATGTATAATTTCCTTACAAAAAATTCCCCCAAAAGATCCTTGACTTCTGCCAAATACACCAGGTTCCCTCCTCAAAATATGTGCTCATAATATAAACGAAGTGGCGGACGGATCTTATGCAGCAACCTGGCATAATAACTCTCGCTTGCTTACAAAATTTCTGTGTATTAACAAGCCGACAAACGCGTATGTAAAATTTGAGGGCAATCCACTCGGTAGTTTATACTCTATAAATTCCTAGAAAATGCCCATGTATTTCGGACCTCCGAAGGTGAAACCCCCCTTAAACGTACCCAACCTGGAAACCTGTTCGTTTAAGATCACTGCTCGTTACAAGGTTAACGGAAGAATATGCAAATAAAGATCGATAAAGTTGGATCTTCGTCCAAAATCGAACGTGCGCCGATGCCTATGCTATTACTATTTATACATTGGTCCTTCTACGAACATATCTAATAACAATTTAATCAGCGCCGCATTTTAATATATAAAGCAGAAAGTTTATATGCTTGTGTGTTTGTCTGTCGCCAAAAACTTTCGGACGATAAACTCTAGCGTCCCGAAATGTCCCTCAGCTCATTATGCCTGCCTAAGGGATCGTTCTTAAATTATGTAAGGCTTTTTGGGGGGGGGAGGGTTGTCGCGTATTTCTTACGTTTTCTTACAAAGGGGAGGGGGGAGGGGAGTCAGATAGCGTCTTACATAATATTTTTTAACCTAATTTTCAATAAATACAAATTCTATCATTAATGTTTGTTTGTTTCGTGTTGAATCAGGTATATAAACTTTTAAAGAATTTTAATAACTGAAAAAATTAAATGTAAAAAATATTACGTAAGGAGAGTATTGGAATGTCAAATCTTACGAATTCTTATACTGGCGGAGGGAAGGCATAAGAAATCGCCAAACTTATCCTTACGTAATTTAAGAACGGCCCGTAATCCAGATGAATGTGACTATTTTCACCCAAAAAACTAAAAAACAGTTTTTGTTAGAAAATCAGAATTTAAATTCCCGACGAAGCGAAGTAAAGCACATTAGGCGCAAGCTGGGGCCTCACTCTCTGTGTGGAACCATATTTTAAATCGTTACTCCTCGCAAAGCACAATATAAAAATTAGCCTAGTCATAATTGCAAATTAAGATACTTATTTTTAAATAATAAATTGATAATATAAAAGCTAGAGGAAGCTAAAAAAAAATAAGGGGCCTCATAACGATATTGCGCCTAGAAGCTATAAAAGTAAAAATGCGGTCCTGGATTTAACGATGCCTTTGCTTCGACGTCTTCCTCGAGGAAAAGAATTCTTTCGGCCGTCCGGTTCCAGCCAGCCATCATTCGTGCTTTGACCTTTTCCGAGATTCGAAAATTCCTTCCGCGATGCTCTGGCGAGTGGCTGCCGTGACGAAGAAGGTCACGTTTGTAGGGAAGCCATGCGAACGTGTCCGGTAGCATGTCAATGTCAGGATACCCCGACGTCGATCGTTCGGCTTTTTTTATTATCCTTTCCCGCGACGAAATTGAAACTTGCACGCGAAGCACGTACTTCGTGTTGGTTCATTGGGACTGCTGTGAATCGCCGTCGAGTCGGTCGAAGGAGAGTGAAAGTCTTTCTTGCGTCGACTTCGCCGCAATAACGGAGTCATGCCGCGAGAGGTTGTTTGTCGAGGATCGATTCTTTGGTGGAACTGGAGCTGCGACAGATTTAATGTGTTTAGTTATTTATTTATGAGATTGTGTGTTGTTTATAATACCTATAATGTTGGGTTATAACGTAAATAATGCGGTTTTTTTTATCTAATACAATCACAGTAATATTGGTAACTGAATATTATCTTATATAAAGATCCCCTACGATGTTGTAGCACCATTTGACAAACACGTATTAAATAATTTAATTGTTACAAATGTTTGAAGGTTGATGGAAGGGCATACAGTATGCACTCGTTATAAGCCCGTTTCTATCATGCGTTGTACGCCCGGCGACTATCCCCACTAGGGATTGCAATACCGGTAAACCGGTTTACCGGTTTACCGGTAAATCGCGGAAAATTTCCTGAAATATTTACCGGTAATTCGACACTTTTTTACCGGTAATTCGGTAAATTACATATATGTACCAATATAGCGCGTATATGCGTTTTATACTTGTGCCGCGCAAGTAAAAGATGCAAGTTACGGTTGCTCAGCAACCGGCGAGTGGTGGGAGAACGAAACAGTTGACAGTGACAAGCTGGGCTGTCCACGACCAAACCATTGATACATTTTATACAAACTAAAGTCTTCAACTCATAGTGAGTGGGGTAGTCGATTGCTCAGTTTGTGATATAAAGTGAATAAAACAAAAAATCAAAGGTAAGTAATGGGCAGAGATGACCCAAATTTTTATTTAAACAAATTTCGAATAACGAATAAAAGTTAAAAACATTATTCGTCGTGTGTCAAACAAAGTTGACTGGGGTTGACTTTATTCGATGAATAAAGCCAACCTGTTCACTCGTCGAACGCTTCAACTTTACCGCTCAATAGATCCCTCAACTTTAACTTTAACTTTAAGCTTAAAATTCGACGTCGAATAATCCTCCGCCGCACATTCGAGCTAGCGAGTATGTACCGGCGATTGTGGCCTGGCGCGCGCGTTACAATGTACCCAGTATCGCCCAATGACGATCCTAGGCGGTTCGAACGTGCGCCAGAAAACCATTCGACGTCAAACAAAGTTTATTTCTTTATTAAGAAATTAAGTTTTTCTTTCATTGATATTGTAGATGTCGAAGGCATTATATTTACAGAATTTTCGGAATCAGAATCACTAATTATTTCTGATAATTCTGTTGATGTTTCATTTTTATTATAAATACGTTCAATTAATTACCCGATTATCTTCCTAATTGTAGATTTACTGGTTTTATTAAAAATTCCGTAATCACATCCAACAATCGACGAATAAAAAACTCATCTTTATTCATCGAATAAAAAAAATTATTTAAATAATGAATCAAAAGTTACATTAACTTTAGATTATTTGACGAACAATGTAACTTTTATTTGATACATTGTTTAAATAACTTTTTATTTAGTCCATGCCCAACTCTAGTAATGGGTTTGTAAACTTTTATTTTTATTTTGAATATTATTATTTTTTTGTAGCAATGGATACAAATTCACCGTGGCATTATTTTAATCGTACAGCAGCAAGAGATGTAGCTGTTTGTAAACAGTGCACAAAAAAAATAAAAGCCGTAGGTGGAAGTACCAGCGGTTTACATAGCCACCTCAAGAGCCAACACAACATTAATTTATTAAAACGAAGAAAAGAAGAAATTGATGATACATCTACTTCGATTCAAACTGTTGATGTGGATTCTCGATCAAAAATTACTTCATATTTGAAGAAAACAAGTGATGAATCTTTTCCTGCCGTAGTAGCGCGAATGACAGCGCGGGATGGAATACCGTTTATTAAATTTTGTACCTCTCAAGATTTACGAATGTTATTAATTGCAAAAGGCTACGGAGACATTCCTAAATCTCCAAATACTATTAAAAATATTGTATTGCAATATGCAGATAAAATTAAGCAAGAAGTAGTCCACGAAATATCACAACTTAAACTTAGTAATGAAGCATTTAGCCTAACATTAGACGAGTGGACATCTAATAAAAACCGCCGATATATGAACATTAATGTCCATAGAAGTAACAACAAATTTTGGAACCTTGGATTATGTCGTATTCGTGGATCTATGTCTGCTGAAAGATGTGTAATTGTTATTAAAAGTAAACTAAAAGAATTTGGTATTTCTCTAGCAAATATTGTGTCAGTGACTACAGATGGAGCTTCAGTAATGAAAAAAACAATAAAATTGATTGATGCAAATCATCAATTATGTCTTGTACATGGAATTCAGTTGGCCGTAATCAAAGTTCTTTATAATAAAAATAATATTGACGCAATTGTGGACGAAGATCAGGAACATGTTGAATTACCTGATACAAATGATTATGACAACTCTGACGATGACAACGACGAAGATATTGAAAATAATGGTGAAGGTTTAGAAGTGGTACAAAACATGATTATTGATTCTCACCTAAATCCTTTACAAAACGTACAACTGAATTCTCTAATAACAAAGATACGGAAAGTAGTTAAAATATTCCGCAAATCCCCAACAAAAAACGATGATATACTTCAAAAACATGTAAAAGAACAGTTCGGTAAAGAATTCTCGTTGATACTAGACTCTAAAACTCGCTGGAATAGTTTGCTGGCTATGTTGGAGCGTTTCTCAATGCTTAAAAGTTGTATTAGAAAGAGTCTCATAGATTTAAAATCAGAAATCAATTTTACGGACAGTGAACTTACATTGTTGTCCGATACAATATTAGCGTTACAACCGATAAAACTTGCTGTTGAAACACTTTGTTCTGAAAATGTTAATTTATATATTGCTGATGTTACACTGAAATTCATGCTTGACGAATTAATGAATCAACACACGCTTTTAAGTAACGAACTTAAGAATGCTTTGATACAGCGAATAAAGGAAAGACGAACTTCTTATTCTGATGTTCTGCAATATCTTTCTCATTATAATGTCAAAAAGTCGAATGAGGAAGATTACGGAATTTTTAATAAAACCAATAAGTCTACAATTAGGAAGATAATCGGGGAGTTAATTGAACGAGTTTACAATAAAAATGAAACGTCAACAGAATTATCAGAAATAAGTAGTGATTCTGATTCTGAAAATTCTGTAAATGTAATGCCCTCGACATCTACGAGATCACTGAAAGAAAAACTTCATTTTTTAATAAAGGCAAAAACCGTAGTACCCACGCAACCAACTGTGATCAACAAAAAAAATAAAAGCATGAGTCAAGTTATAAAAAAGGAATTAACATATTTTCACGAAGAAAATGTAAAAGGAAAATATATCCAATTAGCATATGATTTCCTCATGACTACGCGACCAACAAGTGTGGAATCGGAGAGGGCGTTTTCCGCGGCAGGTTTGTTTTGTACGAGGATTAGGTCACAATTAAGCGATGAAAGTTTAAATATGTTATGTTTTTTGCGTGCATATTTATTAAAAAGCGTTGATAAATGAAAAATATTATAAATAAAGAATAGTTTTATTTGCATTTATTTTTTATAATGATTGATTAGACTTTTTTGTAATATATTTTCTTCTATTTTCAATACCTTAAAAAATACCGGTAAATTACCGGTAAACCGGTTTTGATTGAAAATTCTACCGAATTACCGGTAATTGAAAAAGTCGGTAAATTTGCAATCCCTAATCCCCACCATATCTTGGAATCCTTCGGACGAGACTGGGAGAAACCGAGAACGAGCGAGAGGTTCTTTCGTTTTCTCTCGCTCGTTCTTGGGTTTTCTCACTCACACCATTAGCCACGCGGAATAGTGTCCACAACGCGCCATACGCCCGCCGCCAGCCCCGTTCGTCAGGCTTATAACGAGTGCGCAGTGTATTGGCCATCTACAAATTATTATGTACATACCAGTGTCGTCTTATCGTTTTCGTGGGCCCTGGGGGAGCCCCATATGTAGCCCTCTAAATTATTCTAAATTAAATAAAATCAAAAATACCGCGCTAACATGCGAAGTGAATCAGTATGAAAACAATTAAATGAATAAGATTAAACGTGGGGTTCATTCCACGGAAAAGGGGCCTCATTTTAAAATCTAAGTTTTGGTGTATTCGTTATTTTCTTTCCATCACAGTTGGGGGGCCCATTTCCGATTTTTTTCTAGCATTCGCAAAAATTTTTTTTTCATTTTCCAATTTTGTGGAGCCTCCTGAGTTCCGCGGCTCTGAGGCGGCTGCCTCTTTCGTCGTCAGGTTAAGACAGCATTGGTACATACATATTATTATTTTTAAATGGAACGGAACATTTTATTATACTATACACTTTATTCACTGTATTTGCTATAAAACCGATCACCACAGATACAATCCTCGATAAAGCATGGAGCTCCAAAAGTCTTTACAAAATTGAATTCTACTGAATATTCAAATTCTGACGATATATCGTTAACAGATTTCCGCGTTTTTTGCAGACGACTTTCCAGAGGAGATCGATCGTGAAGCGAGGAGATTACTGCAAGTCCTTCCGGCATACGATCCTGGGGTTGGACGAGTGAGCCTGGAATGCAAAAGACACGCGGACATTTTCCATCAAGAGCTCGCCAAGTTCACTTTATGGGCGCTCAAAAGTAAGTCCACCCGTTAACTAACAAGACAAGTTCGGCAACTCGAAAAATTAAAAATGTCTGAAACTTTGCAGAGATGTAGCTCAAGTGATGCTAATAAAGTAACTATTTTTTTATTCAGCAATAAAACGGTCGTAAGGGTGAAAACACCCTCAAGGAAATTGTAAGTTTTCATAATATCACGAATATCTGCGAAACCGTAAAAGATATCGAAAAAAGGTTCTACTCAAAGTTTTATGGCTCTCGATAGCTTACAATATGGTGATAAAGAATTGTCGATAAAGAGGATGGTGGGGATAAATTTGGAAAAAAATTATATTTTTCGCAAAATCTTTATCGGTGCTGCAGAAGACATAAAAAACTATAGAACTTTGAATTTAACTTCTTTTCGATATATTTTACAGTTTCGTAGGTATCCACGATAATCTGAAAACTTACCATTTCTTTGAGGGAATGTGTTCACCCTTAGTGACGTTTTATTGAATCAAAAAGTAGTCACAGGATTACCATCACTTGAGCTACATTTCTGCAAAGTTTCAGATTTTTTTGAATTTTTCATTTGCCCAACTTCCTTTGTAAGTAAAACGAGACAAATCGTCATTCGAAAATTCCGCCGTATTGAATAAGACTAACTACCTAGGTCATTTGCCACGAAAATTTCAAAATTTCACTCTTACGAAAGTATTAAACAATACATTCGATCCATAATTCGAGTAAATTCGCTATCAATTATTATTAAATTTAAATAACTAATAAAATATGACATAATCAAATAATTTTTAATTTAAATGCGGTTTACTGAAATATTACAAATATTAATAGAATTAAAAATCTTATAAAAATAATTCTTAAATATTCAGCTATAAAAATTGAAGCAAAAGCTCCTCCGAAATATTCAGTATTAAACCGTAAAACTATCTCTGATTCCCCGTCTACTAAATAAAGAGGAGTCCGATTTAATTCAAGTAATATTCTTACTATAAATATTAAATAAATTTTTCATGCTGCAATAGTTTGTCAATAATTCCGAATTTCATCGAGCCTCCATTCTCGATCCACTGATCTTCGATCATATTTCAAGGTTTGAACCACTTACAACGGGGGTAGAGTAAGCTTGTGGCGATTTCGAGTTACGAAACCGCGGTGCAAACGAACAAGGGGCCACAACAGGAATACCTTACGAGAGAAACTCCTTTCACGCAATCATTGAATTCAAAACAACCGAGAACCAATTGACAAATTTGTCTTTAATGATCTTTCACAATGGCTCCGTTGACAGTGGATGCTTGCATCTACCGGTCCGTCTCTATAACCGTTATTCTGTGTACGACACGCAGTGTAGTAACGTTGAAATGGTCACTTTAAACCGAGTCTTTTCGCACCGGTACGTTGGAGAAACTTCGTAGAAGAATCCCATTATTCTCTCTAAAGTTTAACCTTGCTTCTAATGTGAGTGAAGCAACTGGATAAGTCAGCGAACGGCTTAAGTCTCATCGCCCATCAACCCTCGGATGACGAGCGTGACGAAATTTTTCGTAGAGCGATAAGTATAACTATTATGACATAACAGTTTTATATTATAAGCTGTCAGAAAATAAGATACTCGTGTGTGATCAGGAACCCTCATATGAGGAAGCCCGGAATATAGTCCAGTGAAATTAGGATTTGCCTGGAGAATAATTCCCAGCAAGGTGCATTTGAAATATTATGTTAAAATTTTACAGAGTCAAAGGTAAAAACGAAACAGTTTTTCGCGAATATCTCGCTATCTATCAGTTCTCCGACAAAAACAGTTATTATGACATTTATAGCTTAGGAAATTCTCTGCAAAAGACGATGTATGAGTTTTTTTCGTTGGGGTCACTATTTTCATGTACGAAGACTTACAATATTTCAACCCTCGTACTTTTGACAATAGAACATTCAGAACCCGGAAATACAAAAAATTCTGAAAGTTTGTGAATAATTTTTGCTTGCTGCCCAAATTCACTCTAAGAGGCTGAAATTGGCACATGAAAATTTACCAATTTTGTTTTGATAGAAAAAAGTTTTCAGGAAAAATAAACTTCTTTTAATTAGGACTATCATTAATTAACTTATAGTTCTTACGGGTCGCGAGTAATAACAGAAAATCGGTAATTTTTTAGGGGTCAATTTCACTCTCTTACAAGTGAATTTGGACAGCAATGAAAATTACCTCGTATTCGGGAGAAGACCCCCTATTCATCCCCTAGTCTTCTAATTTTTTGAATTTCCGGCTTCGAGATCTTTTCCTTGTCAGCCTATATATATATATATATATATAT
The DNA here is from genome assembly GCA_963855975.1 of Andrena chrysosceles. NCBI lineage: Eukaryota > Metazoa > Arthropoda > Insecta > Hymenoptera > Andrenidae > Andrena > Andrena chrysosceles. The sequence goes on along the minus strand of OY979769.1, from coordinate 44,885,349 downwards.
ATAGGTACATATCCGCTCTTGAACTTTGCACAAACATGCGCTTTAACGCAATTTTTTAGCACATACAATGTTGGACTCATAGCGTTTCATGAATGAAAACATAGTCGATCCTATTTCGATGTATGTACTTCACGTTGACCATAATTCCGTTTCTTCGAAGTGTACGATGCAACAGCGAAAATACCATCCGGCCTTCTCAATGGAAATGTAAATCAATTTGGTGATTTCGACGAATGCATCGGGATCCAAGGAAGCGAGGGGATTCAAGGGCAATACTGCTTAGCGTATCTGCAATTGAGCATCGACGAGTCGCGACCGGACCTCAAGTATCTTCATCGGCTTCTGCATTCTCACTACGCGTTCAGAAGCAACATTACCGATGTAAGTACGTACATGTGTTTAGCCATTCCCTTGGAGCGTAAAGATCTGCACGATCTGTTCAGTGCAGTGGCGATTGGGCGATAACAAATCAGGATCTTGCAGCAAGAGGGGTGCAGCTCTATTTTTTACAGTTTTTGAGTTATACACTTGATCTAGATACAAAAGTGTCGTCGTATAGAAGTATGTATGTACCTTTAGGAGTAAACGATATATGTATCTACTCCATACAAGCGGGCTGGCGAAATTCCAACGAAAATCACGTCGCGATGATTTTTCTCCGCGTACATTTCTGTTTTATTTCTTTCACGAAGGAAAGAGAAAAGAAGAACAAAGACTCCTGTGAAAACGTAGAATGGAAAAGGAGATAAATGAAGTAATCCCATTGCTTCCCTCGGGTCTCTTCTTTTTTCACCCAATGGCTTCCTCATTTCTTTGGAATCCCTTGTAACTGGAAGAAAAATATAAGAAAGCTTTTATTAACACACGCGTGTTTCCTTTCTTTCTATTATGTTAAATATGTATATGGTATACGCTGAAAAACATCATTGATTTTTTAAGACTTCGGTAATTCATTGAATTCGGGAATTACTTGAATGAAATTTTCTTTCAAAAGTCATAAACGTATTCGCTATTTATGAATAAATCGTTCAGTTTCATACGTTATTCGAAAGAATATTTTTTCAAATCTGTTAGACACCTTGAATTTGGCTTTTATTAAATAAACTCACTTGCATTGTTTTTCAAGGTAAGATTTTATTAACAATTATAGTCATCGCGTATACTACCTATTGACGATAAAAACGTTTTGTAATTCAATAATCTTTTGTTTATGAATTTATTACTTTAGCATATATTTTGTATTTAAAATACTTTTTCCTATATCATGCAAAGGGATGACATTTTATTAAAAATTTGCTTTTACACGTTTGCTACATATCATAATAAAAACTCATTTGACAATTATGTCGGAGTTTCTTAATACTCCGAGATCACCTCCTTTCTGACAACTTGTGCAAGTTTTACAATGAATACGGTTCTTTTATAGACAACGTAACGTAATTCGAGAAAGTGATGCATGTCGTTACTTGTAACAGTTGTAACACATTCTGCATTGAAATTACACACCGTATCCCAGCATGTGACAAAAATACCAAAAGCGGTTCACGTTATTTTGGCAAATTTACTCATATCTCTGCACAAACTTTTAGCCGTATCGCTATATTTTCATTCATTTCTAATCTGCACAATTATTATACACACAATTTGGTTTAAAAAAATTTCAAGTTGACAGAGATTCTAAATAAGATGAATTTGATTCTGGTTGCTCGTGAAAAATGTTGAATATAATAAAGCATTATTTCATCACTTAGCTATAGTATTAAAGTATAAAGTGTTTATCAGATTTCTTCAACGTGTCTTCTTTAATTAATGTGTATCTTTTCCTTCAGCCTGGACACAGAGTACCTCGATTTACTGTAGTAAACTGGGGAGTGTGTGCACCAGCATCATGCAGCTTTAAAGACGTTGAAACATCGATTCGTGACATTGTCACCAAGCATACTTCTCAAACTGGTCTCAAAGTTACGGTGAAGGTAAACGAAGAAATGTGTCAAGTGAAGAGAAAAGGATATCCAAAGGAAACTATGTATGCTAGGTAAAAAGTTGAAATGCAAATTAATTTCAATTTCTATTTTATTTCAGTTTTTAATTTTCATTTCAATTTCAATTTCATCTCAGTTTCAACTTTTAATTTCAAATTTATTTCAATTTTAATTTGAGTTTCAATTTTATTTCAATCTGAACTTTAAATTTCAATTTCAGGTTTAATTTCATTTCAATTTCAACTTTCAATTTTATTTCGATTTCAATTTTATTTTAATTTCAATTTCAATTTCAATTTCAAAATCCTGCTTTATATCGTTTTCAGCTTATTTTTTATGACCATGTTTGCATTAACTATCGTAGCGGCATACTACGATCATTACAAAATACCTGCAAGCGAACTACTGTTATCATTTTCCATAAAGCGTAACTTTAAAAAGCTTGTATCACTAGAGCGGCAACAAAATGATATAGCTACGCTTCACGGTGTTCGAGCTATAAATGCTGTAATGTTGCTTTTCGCCCATAAAAGCATGGCTCTATTTTTCAATCCATATACAAACAGGACGGATATGAGCGAGGTATGATTGTATGCTCTTTAAACAGAGCACTTGCAATTTCCAATCACTCCTATGCATATGTGTACAATACATACATATATACCTTTTCAGTACCTTGGTAAATCATGGACAGTCATAGGAAGAGCCGCTAGTCTTTATACTGACCCATTCATAATGCTTTCTGGACTCTTAACGGCGTACTCTTTTATTGGAAAATTGAGGAAAAGCGACAATTTGAATATCAAAGACGAATACTTATCCCGTTTAATCAGGTAACGTGGACAACTTGTGTTTTAAAATTAATAATCTAACTTACGCTCCGTGTTTCGATTAAGAACGCTCAGAGATTAATAAAAAACAATATAATATAAGAACTTCAAATCCACTTTAGAAAGTGTTGTTTAACGAATATTAATCTCCCTTCTCAGACTAGTACCACCTTTAGCAGCACTGATGTTGTTCTGTACTTATATAACGCCTTACATTGGTTCTGGACCACAGTGGAACTTGGTGGTAACCGAGCATGCAAATATTTGTAAAAGGACATGGTGGAGGAATTTCTTATTCATCCACAATTATTTTGGATTTGAATCAATGGTGCGTAGTCTCCTCTGAAATCTAAATACTACACAAGCAGCTAGTGAACTAACTGAAACGTACTTAAATAATATAATAAACATTTCTTTTCTATTCTAGTGTCTCACCCATACCCACCATTTAGGTATAGACACACAACTCTTCATCCTTTCACCTTTAATGGTGTTGCTCCTGTACAAAAAGCCAAAGACTGGAACTATTCTTCTTACCCTGTGTGCCTTATTTTCGACAGCACTGCGATATTTTGTAACATATTACAGACAGTTAAATAATTATGTATTCTTTGGCACGTCGTAAGTGAATACATTTAAAATCTTATTCCCATCGAATGGGCGCATCGTATTCCTTAAAACTTTCTATTTCCATATTTACAGAATAAAACAATTATTCGATACAGCAGACTTTTCGTACACTCTGCCGTCGCATAGATTAACAGTTTACATAATAGGAATCTTCATCGGTCATTTATTAAGACATGTATCTAGAGATTATAAGATGAATAAAGTAAGAAGAACTATTTAAATAGACCTATAAATGCTAAAAAATATATACTTGTATTCTACGGTTTTTATATTTGTTTAGATAGCTTTGTATGCCGGCTGGATCCTGTGCACAATAATGTTTTGTTGCGCATTTTTCGGACCCGCCCACATGGGATCTTTAGATTATATATATAACCCAATACACGCAGCCATGTATAATGCATTTGCTCCGATCGGTTGGTGTGCGATTTTCGCTTGGGCAACTGTACTGTATCACACTGGAAACACAAATGGTAAACACCATTTCGCGTGATATGAATTGGAAAAATATTAAATATCCACGTGCCAACTACAGTTGCGCTTGAATAACAAATCTTTCTAAAATCTCAGGTTGGTTTAGCAGATTCTTAGCCTGGAGGGGATTTCTAATTACCACGAGGCTGAGCTATGCGATATATTTGACACAGTTTCCGATATATTTTTACAATGTTGGGAACACTCGAAGTGCCGAGCATTACGAATTCTTCGGCATGCAAGTAAGTCGCGCGAGTACTGTGCGTTTAAATGTATTTACTAGTTTAAATTACGTTTAAATGTGTTTCCTTCATTTGCAGTTAAACCTGAATGAATTCACATGGATCGTTGTACTGTCGATAACTCTCACCTTGGTTTTCGATACGCCGTTTCAAAATATTAAAAATTATTTGCTGAAGAAACCCTGTGCGTCAGACACTACGACGAAGTTGCTGAAACAGCAATAACGTGTTTATGTACCAAATACTTTGAACTTGCCCCAAAGTGGGTTTAAGCCATTGTAAATAGTTCTCGAAACTCTCGTTCTGTTTTTAGTGAAATTAAAATCCCTTGCCCTCATATACAATGTATATGATAGCTAAGAACACTTATAATTTATATAAATATCGTCACATTCGGCCTATTGTAAATAATATATATTGTTGTAACTGTAATTTTATATAGATATTTAATAACTGTCATAAACGTTAGACGTCTTGTTAACGTGTACAAAATTTGTACCTATGTAATTTAGCGCAGCGTTACTTATTTAAAGGCATTTCCGTTCTTATACTTATTTCGTTGGTCTGTAGCAGAGTTGGGCATTATTCGACTAATCTCCGAATCAAAATTTCAAATAAAATGAAGTTATTCGAGAATAACGAATAAATTTTTAGTCGACTAAATTTTATCAATCGACTGAATTTTTAGTCGTTATTCGCTATTCGTTATTCGAAGGGCCTCCGTGACGACTAAGCGCTAGGAAATGAACAGTAAACGGGTCCCGAGTCGGCCCGACCGGAGGCCGAGGGCCAAGAGCCCCGACCCACGCTTTTTCGTGTCCCTTAATCGCCACGGAGGTCCTGCGAATAACGAATAAACGACTAAAAATTTATTCGTTATTCTCGAATAACATGTTATCCGAAATTTTTGTCCGAATGTCCCGAGTAAAAATTTAGTCGAATAAAAATTTATTCGACTAATGCCCAACTCTGGACTGAAGAATGTTTCAGAGCGTTTGTAGTAGGTTAGGTACCAGATAATTACTGCATTTATTTTGTAAATGTATATCTAACATACTATAGCACTGCAAGACGTATGCTCAAAGTATTTTATACCTACTGTTGCTAGGGAAGAGATAATTAATTACAGAAATATCTTTACTTTCATGTTTTCTACCTTTATAAACTACGTTTAAAAATATTTTTTACGTTGAGATGCATAAAGAGAATTTATATACAGATAACAATTGTATATATACCTGATATTAGCGCTAGTACTTTTCTACTAATTCCATTACTACTTTTCCCCTGTCTTTAATATAGTTACACATGGATTAACAAATCTGTTGTTTGTTATCAAAGGTTAATAAAGAATGTTTTATATTACTGAACTTGCTTTTATTATTTTAAACAAGACAGAGAGTATAATTATAAAAACAAAATATATCTTTTTATACTTATTACATCGAAAACATTAAATATAAAATGCTTCAGTATGCTCATAAACATATGTACATTCATGTACGTGCAGATACATGAAACTTAAGTATAATCTCGCATTATATGCCTTAATGCTTCAATTCAATTAATAATATTAATAAGTTTCAATTTTAATTATATTTAATTGGCACTTATTAATGTCGCTACATAGACATGTAGCAATATTTATCCTTGTAACATATAGAATAAAAATAAAAAGTAATTCGTATCATTTCTTAAAACGATATTTTCTATGTCAAACTTTCGATTAGAACGAATGCATTTGAAAGTGTACTTCGGAAACAAGTTTAGCGATTTGTGTTTAATGCTATCATACTTTGCAAAAGTGTCAGCTCAGGAGTATTAAAGATAACTATGTACGTATATTGTATATACTCAATGATACTTACAATTTCATGCCCTTCTATAGACGGTATCTTTACAAGAAAGTCTTAGTTATATAGGCATTGCAAAAACTGAAATTAAAAGCACAACATAAGTTTTAAAAAAAGAAAAGAGAAAATAATATACATATAAAAAAAATGAAATAAATAGAGAAAGAGCAAAATAAAATGTACTCAAAAGTACAAGCTAGTATTGTTAGTAAACCATATAAAAGTGGCACTTACATTTATTTATTTTACATAATAATCCCTAATTTCTACAACTTTATAAAGCATGCTTATCATTAAGAATAATAACGATATTTAAAGATGAGATTAGAAACGGAATAGTGTTATACAATATATAATCATTTATCATGTTAATGCATAATTAATGTAATTATTCGTTAATTATAGTAGCATTCCATTTCATAATTATAATACTTTCAGTTAAATATTATAAGCAAATAAAATGATTCTGAAAGACACATTGTAACTACATTTTCAACGTTTGAAATTTAATTGTATAGTTATGCTTTTCATAAACTCAAGTCTGTTAAATTCAACATCTCTACGGAAGCTCGTGAGTAATAATAGAACTCTTATGTCAATTGGAGAAATGTTTCTAGTGAAATGGTGCTAGTTATACTATATTATACGGATCTTTATACCTGCTAATTATCACTTTCAACCCTCTGCGACGAAGTTGCTCTGTTTAAGAAGAGAAATCTCGATTCGGTAGCAACGCGGGAGCAATCAGCGACCAACTGTACAGCCCCAAGCACATCCAGGATGATATAATTTTCACCCACATTGAGGCGGCATTAGAGTTCAAGGTATCCAAGTTGGAATTTGGTCTGCAAAGTTATTGTCGTGTGTGGTATCAAATTATACGAGTCCATCCAGTTCGCAAGATAATTATTTAGATGAATACTTACTGATACCAGTTGGTAAGCGTCATCATCACGTATAAGGTGGCGAATGCAAACATGAGGTGGAAGAAACTCCAGTTGTACGCCACGGTATCTCCTTCGTTGTCCCACACTTTAGCTTCCTCTCCTTTCTCCGCGTCAGGATTGTGACCTTCTACCGGAGTATAATCTGGTTACATTTAGGAAAAAAGAAATAACTCAAAGAAAAGTGTCTATCTACGGTGCAAATTTTAATCGCACGTAACCCAAACGTTCCTGCTAGGATTAGTGACGCGACAGTAGCGATAACACGTGCAGATTTCATGTTAAGACGCTGTGCGCATTAAAATACATTCCTGATCAAACAGCATCACAGTTTTAAACGAATAAAAATTGACGAGAACAAATCAAATCTTATGTGGTACTACAATTATGTTTGTATGAAGATTTACAATGTTGCTTATGAAACAGTTTCGCTAAAGGCATGCTCTAGATTCGTAATGGAAAAGGGAGAAGTGAAATGAAAGGAAAGAATATGCAGGTCAATGAAAGCAGACACACGCCAGCTACTAAGCAAATGTATCACTTATGGCAAGAATTGCCACATGTATCTTATATTCCCATACAAGTCTATTTTTCTTGTAAAATAATATATGAATCGTCTATACAGATTACAGAATGTTGAGGGCTGATAAACAAAATTGTGCAGATATATAAAAACGGAATATTACGAGTACAATGTGATGCTATGTTTTACAGTGACGAAAGAAGGAAAATGAGCTGCATAAATACACGGATTTTAAATTCTACTTTAATGTAATAGTGTGCCTACCTTCATTGCCGATAAGAGACTGGTCTCCTGTATTCTGAACTGTACGAAGAAAGCACAACAATTTATTAAAAAGATTTTAATAAATTATTAGTGTGCATATGAAAAAGCGATTGTAATATAACATGTATGTATATAAAAAGAGGTAAACATCTCTGTTAAGTTGCTAATGAATATGCGTGTACGATTCTACAAATATGATATGCACAATTATAGCTCTTGCCTAGTTATTCAACTAGAAGGAACTCAGAGAAATGCTTAATATGTGTTTACATACCATCTCCCGTATCTTTGGTTAAAAAGTTGTCGGACATTGTGAGTTTCGACGATTTGGATGCGGTACGTAAAGAGCTGTACAGCACGCAACTGAACCAAATGATTAAACCAATAATACTTTCTTTGTCGAAAGCAACGCGATTTCGCGCATCGGGATCGTTGCCAGAGATTATCTCGAAGAATCCAGGATTACACTCATGGTCTGTAAAAAGTATCGATGATTTTTAGCACGAAAGTAAATAGACTATATTAATATTTTAAGCACACTTAAAGCGCAGCGTGTACCTGGGCTGTTTGAAATTCCGCTCCACGTCAAGTAAACGACGTACAGTGAAACGACGGATGATTGGAGGAGACCGGAATGCGCATTATATTCCTGTACGCTCGGCAGAATTGATATAGCGCTAGCAATCACGCACAAAATCAAGTTGAAAGATATAAAGAATTTGTTCAACGCGCAGCTGTCCGCCTGCAACAAAAAGCAAATAATATAATTACAAACTAATTTATAAAAAGTAACTGCATTTTCTAGAAACTTACATGAGTGAAGTATACGAAAAGCAAAGCAATCCCTGTTATGGAAATAGCATAGTTTAGAAATGTTGCCCCCAAAAGCGCAGCGTACCTGGTGTATTAATATAAATATGTAGAGTTAAGTTCGTTACAAATTGAACGCAGTACAAAACTACATTAACGTATACGTACCATCCTTTTGATTCTGTATCGTTGTAATTACCTACCCAAGCATCTGCCCATGAATGGGCAAAATCAACGATAAGAATTAACTGAATAATAATGAAAAGGAGACCACCTATCATCCCGAAATACATCCATGTTATTCCAAATGACTTTTCAGGAATGAAAAAGGCACCAATAATCCCGCCAATTATTAACAGATATTTAATACCCCAGAATCTGAAAAACGAAACGATTTGCGTGCCAAAAACGATCGTTAACAATGCAAAACACGTAGTAGACTATTCTATTTTACCCATTTTGTATAGCTGCACGCGGATCTTTAGAGCTTCTCACTCGAATCATCATAGCGGACATCAGGAAAAAGTACAAAGAGATGATGAAGCATATTCTATATACCGCTAAATAACCAACGGCGGATTCGCAGTCAACGGTGAACGTTGACGGAACATAATTTGTGCTATTAGCACAAAAGGGTACCTACGAGAAAAGTACATACGTGAAACATGTGCGCCTTTCGTTTACAATTCAATTAATGTTTTTTAAGTTTATACTTGGAAGTGTTACCTTTTTAAGCGCATCTTGTAAACCAGGAGCCAGAGTAATGCAAGCGATAATAGTGCCTACCATTAATAGTATAGCGTACATAATTCGAGTACTTGTACTGTTCCTGCATGATGGACATTGAGTGCAGCAGAAACTGCAGGCCGTGCTACCACATAGGCAGGCAAGCTATATAATTGTATGAAAAGTTCTTTTAAATAGAATCCATTAATGGAAATGTACGTGATCTTGAAATTTCAAAAACCATGATACTGAAAAGACTTTAAGTCGATCGAATTTGCCTCTTCAGAAATTTTATTCTCCTAATTCTAGTGAAAAGTAACAGAGATATTTGTGAGGAACAAAGTAGATGAACTATCGTCTAGACCAGAGCTGTCCAACCTTTGCTCTTTCCTTCGTGGAGCAGCCTTAGTTGGTTGCGAGCAAAGGCCAGAGCAACGGCAAGTGGGGATAGAGTGGGGATGTAGTGAGAGTGACTAGGGCTGGAAGGGACCGCCGGTCTCTACATTCACAAGTGGCCTGGGTCGGTCCGTCGAAGAACAAAAAGCAACTTGGAGCTGCTTGTGCGAGCAAATGCTTAGACACCCCTGATCTATACTATACTATACTATACTATACTGTGGATGTTCCAGTAGAAACAAGACATCACGGGTTAAGATTAGTGATTGTAATTAAATAATGCATAGTTAAAGAAATATATTTTGCGCCTTTATTGCAATCATTAAAATAACCGAGTATTCTAGTGTGCGTTACATTTAATTTGAACGATTTATTTTTTAACGAATACATACTAATATCAGCTATAGGAAAGGTCCACAAAGAGATGTTCGGACCCCTTTGTGATTTTGGGCGCCAGGTCGGAGCCGAGCGTAGACCTGATACATTGCTTGGCTCTGACCCGTCACACAGAATCACAAAGAGGTTCAAGCGGCTCTTTGTGCACCTCTGAGTTATACTATACTCGAGCTCATTTTAGAAGGAACTTATTTCGCGCATGTTGAATGAGCTCATTGGTTCCAAGGGAGCATTTGTTTGATGTATAGCCAATAGTAGCTTGTTTCGGCTCCAATTGGCGCCAACATGTGCAGAACCGATCTAAACTCGTCGGTCGGCAAGTTCCTTCTAAAATGAGCTCGAGAATATGCAAGTTGAAACTTTCAATAAATTATACTTGAAAAAGAAATTCAAAAGATGTTTAAAACATCTTTTGCAATTGTTACATAAAAAAAAATGATATGTGGTCTCCTGTTCTGGATAAATAGTTCTATACATACAGGACAATATTTTATTTTAATCTTTCCAAATATCTTTATTGCCTTTAGTGAGAATTACAGGAAAATATTAATTGGAAAAATTTACCTGCTCCAAGAGAACAAATTTTCTGATTGATTTAAAAAAATTTTAAAGATCACGATTTCCGGAATTTCAGGATAACGTTTCAATCAATGAAGTGTATATGGTAAAGCTTATCTAAAAATCTGATTGTAAGTAACAAAGCATTTCTATTAAATTTCTCCGTGTAATTATTCCTTCCCACATTACATAAAATCTTTCTACTCTTTTCTTCGTCAAACAACCATTTCGTAATCTATTAAAAAAGGTGTCCTCGTTTTATCTCGGTACATTTAAAAAATCAATGCAGTGTGTAATTAAATAATATGATCGTATCCATAATTATGTCCGATGATTCATCGGAGTTTTCCGAAATTTCGTGGGCCAGAAGAAACGAGATTCTAATTTAGCATGGAGAAATGGAGCGATGATATGATTAAATTAGATTTATTAAGACATTTTTTAAGATGGAACTATTAAAGTGACGCTCAGAGGTAGTTTCTGAAAATGAAAACGGGGATGTTATTTACGACTGATCTTTTATACCTGCGCCGTGGAACAGATGAGACCCATTACGACACTTTCTCTCCGTTCAGGTTATTGAACGGTGTTGAGAGACGTCTAATTTATCCTGATACCGATCACAAGAGACGGTGAGTTGTATGAAAGGACAAACAACACTGTAGCCCAACACAACAAAAATTTTAATAATAACAATGGCGACCTAACAGATGACTACAGCCAACTGCAGCTAACTTCTTGCTATCAGCTGACTCGACCACGAACGTCATATCCTTTCGCCACAGATGAATGATGATGTTTGTGGCGTCGACGTGTGGTATATCCGTATATCTATCGCCTGATAAAACTTTCTAACTCTTTCATATTGGCGATTTCGTGAACATTATTTGCAAAAACAATTTGCATGAAACGAGAGTGGGTGGGATAAGGTTAAGGCGGGTCTCCATGGACGAATTCCACTTACGCCGAAATCGCTTGCCAAGCCCGCGATATGCGACTGGGCGCAACGTCAAGAATTTCAAAATCGATTTTCTCGAAAGTGGAGCGAGTATCGCCGATCGGCTCTCGAGACTGAGGAAAAGTGAGGAAATTATTCGAAGCTTAAGTAGTCTTTACACTAAACCTTTGCATTTGTCTTTTCATCTCTCTTTTCTCTTGCTTGATTGTATATACGTGTGTGTGCAATAAAGGCGTTTTATAATAATAATAATAATAATTTCACACATTAAAATATATAGTATCTACTCTATCTAAACAAATTAAATTAATTTTCAAATATCTTCTACAATTTAAATTCATGTACAAACGACTCTCACAATAACACTTTTTTTCATACCTTCAACGGCCAACGAGAAATTCTAGCATATCCAGTTAAATGAAACATGCTGTAGAATCTACTCGACGTCATATTTCAAATTTCGTCAAAGTCATAGTTGCTTCGGAATATTGCTGTACTGTTTCTACAATATTTCCACTACAGTATTGCACGGCAATATGTAGGCAATTTTGCTGGGTTGTTGCCACGGAAACATTGCACATCGATGTGCGCGCAATATTGCCGAAATATTATAGGATCGTTGCCAGTGGAACATTGCACGTCGATGTGCGCGCAATATTGCCGAAATATTGTAGGATCGTTGCCACTGGAACATTGCACGTCAATGAGCGCGCAATATTGCAGAAATATTGAAAAATCGTTGCCAATGGAACATTGCACGGCAACGTTCTCGCAATATTGTTGCAATATTGTATGATCATTGCCAGTCCAATAATGCACGGCAATATTGCAAGAACGTTCCTACAATTTTGCAATGCAACCTGTAACAACGCAATATTGCAGCAACGTTCCTGCAATACAGCTGCAACGAAGTGTGCTGTATGGGTACATGTGAATGAAATTTGTTTTGCGTTAAATAAACCGGAATAGGACAGCAAGGTTAAAAGGCGAATGTGATATCGTTTTATTTTCATCCTTCTTTCTCTTCCGTTGAACGGAATATGTTCATAAGACGATTTTTAAATTGTTACTCTAACAGAAACATTTGTAAATCGCGGACTTCGACTTTCAAAACATAACCTAGTTTTAGCCGTGCTGAATTCTAATTGCTACCACGCGTAGCGTTACAATCTGTTTCGAGACTTGACCGGTAACGTTGCATGCGACACTAAAATGGTAAGGGGGTCCTAGGACCCCTAGGACCCCCCCAAACCGGTGACAGAAAAATACATTGGTTGATAGGTCTATTCTATACCTCGTCTGTGTTCGAAGAAGACTGAATCACAGACGAGATATAGATCTATACCTGGTCTGTGATAGGTCTATCCTATACTTCGTCGATGTCTACATGGAAAAATCTGTTTACGCGGCGCTGTAGATATTGTGACGGCGTTCACACGTTTCTTTCTATAAGTGTGAGTAAGCTAGGACCAGTGTTCTATTTATACATCTGTATACATACATAGCTACATCGTAGTGATTCACTTCAAGAGATTCTTTGCTACAATAATTGATTGGTCCTCGAAAACATTCGCCTCCAGGAACAGTGAATCGAAGGAAACGAGTTAGCATCGTTGCGTTTTAACTGTGCTACAGCGTACAGCCTACAGCTGATCTGATAGATACTTATCTACTCCGCAGATATATGAAATCATAAAGTCCGCGCACGTACGGCTTTACTACAAGTGTAAGCAAATTATACGACACGAATGCGTAGCATGGCATGTTTTTAACACAACTAACAATGCATGCGCACAATTTTAAATTTGCACAATTTAATTATAATCGATTTATACCAGGATGCGTATGAATGTTTAAGTGAAAAATGTCTTGTAAAATTAAATTAGACTACATTGTAAAGCGTATTTTCCCGAGCCCCAAATGCTTCTGGATTATTTGTACATATTTTTAGCTGCCAACAGACGCTTTTAATAATTGCTGACTAGAAACATCAATAAACGCCTATACGTGAAGAATATCGTTGATGACTCAGTTCTGTTTGCGAAACCGCCACGTTCGGCGGGGAACAACATCCTTGCTGTTTCTGATACTGATTTAATCGAAAGCCACTTGACGCGATCTTTGCGGTTTTGAGACTCAGATTTCGTATCACACCTTCACTTATATATATAGAAGTCGCGGTGCCTTCCGGCATATGTAAATACATACTGGTGACTTATCTTATCTGCATCGAGAAATTTGACACTCCACTATCTTCTGAATATTTAATATCAGGCGTGATAATCATTATAATGGAATACTATATAATTTTTGTAGTTATCATAATTTTAATAACAGCTCTGTACGGAATGCAATGTGTATTTTTAAATAGTAGAATTTGAACGAGTTTCTTCATTTTATTATACCTTCCAGAATTTCGTCTTATATTCTGCTTGAAAATGAATTTAATAAGCAAGTGTATATTTTACAGGAGAAGACCCGATAAATAAATTTCTTAACTGGGAAAATCAACTTTTTATACACGATAAGTTATGCGAATAAGCCATAAAAAGTAGACATAATAAATAAAACATTGATAAAAGATTTGATATGGAAGGCAAATGCGAAGACAATAACGTTGCCAAGCGAAATCCTTGGCCATATATGAACATAGGTTCGTTGGCCATATCATTTCTGGCCAAATTGGCGGCTGCTGGTGTTATTTGGGGATGGGGTTACTCGAATCTGAGTATAGCGTGGTTAATCGCGCCCATCGCTTTAGCAGCATGGAAGTCGGAACATCGGAAAGACAACGAATTAAAAGCAATCACTGCCCAAGCCAGTGTAATGGCCAAAGAAAAAGAATTGATTATGAGTCGATTAGACGAACTGCCTTCTTGGGTTTACTTCCCTGACTTCGATAGAGCCGAATGGTTAAACAAGGTACGAGAAACTTCATTTTGATATACTTTCCTGTAATACCATGTTTTGCATTAATTGGTAACTACATTCGTTTATATTTCAAGGTTTTATATAAAGTCTGGCCCAGCATAAATCATTTTGCTCGTGAACTCTGCAAGCAAAGTATAGAACCCGCTATTGTCGAGAAACTGGCAGAGTATAAAATGAAAGGGTTTCAGTTCGAAAGATTAGTTTTGGGTCGCATTGTGAGTTAATTTTGATTTGCCTGTCTAATATTATTATGTCAATGGTACGACTAATATTTATTTGTAATTATAGCCATTAAAAATATATGGAATCAAAGCATACGATAGAAACACGTCAAGGAATGAAGTTATAATAGATGCTGATGTTATGTATGTATCGTTCATATTAATAATAGTACAAGTTTCCTTAATATGATTATTATTTATATTACTCAATTGTTTTTAATAATATGTTCCATAGGTATGCTGGTGATTGTGATATTACCTTTTCTGTTGGAAATATAAAAGGTGGCATTAAGGATTTCCAGGTAGATAAGAATGAATTATTATGTACAGTGTAATTTATTAGCTAAAACATTTTTCCTTGCAAATGCAAAGAACACTTAAAGTTATACAAGCTTTTTATAAAAGGATAAGCTCCATTTGCATACTGTTCGGATGTTTATTTACGGCACACAAATATTTTTATTAAAAATAAATAAGAAGCGAAAATAAGAGAAAAATCAAGAGTGACTAAATTACGGTAAATGCTTAGTTTTCGAAAAAATTGACTTTGAATTTCAGCTAAATACGCGTGCACCGTAGGCGTATGAAAGGCACGCGTATTTAGCTGAAATTTAAAGTTAATTTTTCAAAGTCAATTTTCTCGAAAACGAAGCATTTACCGCAATTTTGTCACTCTTGATTTTCGTCCTATTTTCGCCTGTATAATCCCCCCGGAGGTAGAGTGACTACCGGCAGATTAACACCCTGTATACTATTTCGATACACTGTAATGAACTTTCAGATTCGTGGGATGATGAGAATAGTCTTAAAACCATTATTACCTGCTATGCCTTTAGTGGGAGGTATTCAAGCGTTTTTCTTGAATCCTCCAGCTATTAATTTTAATTTAGTGGGAGTAGCAGATGTCCTTGACTTACCCGGATTTAAGTAAGAAAGCCACTGTAATAAATAACTTACATGATTACTTGAGAAAAAATAAAAATAGTCAGCCGTTTCTTCTCCAGTGACATTTTAAGAAAAATAATTGTGGAACAAATAGCTGCTTTTGTCGTGCTGCCGAATAAAATTGTAATACCTTTGAGTGATTCAGTACCAGTCGAATCATTGAAAATACCAGAGCCCGAAGTGAGTCTTCCATTTATCAGAGTTTCTTCTGAAATATTATACTGTGAAGCTTGTACTGACAAGTAATCGTGTCTCCTTTCTAGGGAGTTTTAAGGATTCACGTAGTAGAGGCAAAACATCTTATGAAAAAAGATATCGGTGTGTTGGGTAAGGGTAAATCTGATCCGTATGCCATTATAAGTGTAGGAGCACAAGAATTCAGGACAAAGACTATAGATAACACTGTGAATCCGAAATGGGACTTCTGGTGCGAGGTATGCATAATGTTCTTTACATAGAGACTCATATAAATAGTATTCGGTGCATGTGCTTTGCTATAATTTGTTCTTGTAAGTCCATTGAAATTTCAAGCACAACACCTTTTACATGGTAAGAAATAATATCTTTTAAACAAATGAAAGCACATGGTATGGTAGATCCTAATTATTTCTGCCAAAAGAACAAAATACACGACATTTTAAAATAGATCGCAATAATTCATCACTTTTTTAAGTTAGTCATGTTCATTACACTCCCGTTATACGGTTTTGTCTTATTATTTTTCTTTAAAGGTTTCTTGTCTTTATATACAAATATCTGTGTATGTATAGTCCTGTTTTAGTTACAAGATGTTGCTGATCTAACTGATTATTATGCTTTTCCCTAATGAATTGGCGAAATGTTATCTCGCCTGCATTTTTATAAATCGTTGCCCCGCTTACAGTAACGCAATGCAGGCTATTTATATGTATAAGATCGGGAACATCTTATTTCATGTCAACGTAATTTAGTTTAATACTTTGGTATGTATGTGTGTATGTGATGTGCGATGTGTTATGTGGGATTAGTGTGCCGTGACATCGGCCATCGCTCAACAAATTACTGTGCTGCTGTGGGACTATGATGACACCAAGGGCGATGAGAGTCTTGGAAGGTATGAAAATATAGTATTATACGCTTTCTCATTTAAATTCTCTATCAAACGTACAACCATTAACACATAATATTATTTAGTACATTCGTACTCTATTAAACCGTAGTTAAAGATATTTAGAATTTGATCCGTCATTTCAGCTAGCATTTAATTGCCTTCTATACATTTGCACAATATCTTCTGATCCGCATAAACATATTAAAACAATCATCATTAATGTAAAATAGGAGCATGCTAGTGTTGTATTGGTTTTAAGGCGATGTCAGTGATATTCGTTTGCGAGTGATGTCTGAGTGTGTCGTTTTACAGTGTCGGCAGTTATTTCATGCTTCGTAGTACGATTTTTAATAATGGAAGAGGGAGTTTATTCACTTATTTTAGGAATATTGATTATTCTCTTAAGGGGTAATACCACCCTAGAGCCCGGAAAGACAGCTTGATTTTCAGATTTTTTTATGCGAGTATAGTGAATGGAACACAAAATTTGGAGGTAAAAAGTGACGTGAAAAATTGTTAAAATGTTTTATTTTTTTAATGTATTAAAAAAATTATAAAAAAATTTGTAATCATACTTGAAACAGATTTTCTATTCCATTCACAATACTCGCATAAAAAATTCTCAAAATCAAGCTGCTTTTCTCGGCTCTAGAGTGGCATTACCCCTTAATTAATACTAATATTATTTTCTTATTCATTATTTAAAATAAGTTTCTCAGTTCTATTATATTCATAGTCATTCTATGTGGCACATATATATACACTACATGACAATTCATTTGAAGTATTGATAAACTAGCAAACGCCATTGGTATATGAACGAAAGATTTATAAATCGGTATCTTCAACGTTTTTATTTCATACACTCCATAATATTGGCACACAGGCTGTGGTCTGCTCATGCATAATGCAGAAGGCTATGGTGTTTCTTTGGGATAGGGATACAAACATCCCATGTGTTCTGTATGATGACTTCCTTGGAAGGTAGTATGTAGATGTATTTATAGAGAGTTATATGTAATAATGAATAATCTAACATAGGTCATGGACTTTAACAAATACTTGTGCACGCCACCCCGCTGTTTATAAATCTTTCCTGTCATATTAACGTGATTCTCAATATTTCCCAGCTTTGAACACTAATTGTTATATTAGAGTGCGATGTTATGACTAATGACGTACCACACGTACAATGTGTGCCATGCGTGTGGATTTGCTTTGTTAATTTATTGTATTTATTACCATTGCGTCCGTAAGAGATAACAGTTCTTCTAACTTGCATTAACTTTGGAATTGTTTTCATTGTAGCTAGTTAATTCTATTATGTACGTTCTTATTGTTTCAATACTTATTTTGTAGTTTGCATTTATGTTTTACTATGTTGGATTTATACATTAGAATTAATATACCATTTCTTTTACATCTTTTTATTAATTTTTCAATTAATTTCATAATGCGTAATAACTCTGTGACTTTGCTTTTAATTTAATTTATTGGTCTCACGAGAGTGATTAGGTGACTGCATTTGGTAAAAAGGAGACTAAAGTAGATTGTATGATGACAGTTTATAGTGGAAAAGAGCTTGGGAGCCTATTACAACAGAGTGGTTGCCCACCTCTTTGACAAAGACAACGCTGGTCAAGATGATCCACTTGGCAGGTATTGCTACTTGCAGCAAGTACATTTTTCCAGGCATAGAATGCATTCGAAAATTCTTACACAATTAGTTTAGAAGAACGTTCCTCTGCCTTGGTTTCTGTAGATTGCGTGCTTGTAAATCTGCAGTACATTCAAAGTCGAAATTATTATGGCGCATGTTGTTCAGAGAGGTCATTTGCAAGAACATGGTAAATTTACATGATAGAAATACTGTGAAATGTTTGTACCCTTTACAGATACAGTAAGCTAACTTATGTCACCACATTACTCTTCTCATTTTATTACCAATTATATATTTTATGATACGAGTACTTTGTTAATTGCTTATGAGATAAGATAATATTTTAGAGTGCTGCTTGTATGACTACGAATGTATGTAACGCAAAAGAACCTATTTTTCATTGCTGATAATGAACTACATGAAAGGAATAAGGAATGTATCGCTGCATGAATGCTTCATAATTCGCACGAGGTGTATGATATAATTTCATATATGTATCACCAAATTTAATATGTTAATCATCGATCAGAGTTGTATGATTATTATCATCCGAGACAATATACGTTAGTAAGTGATGTGTTACGTGTTAGAAAAATTGTATAAAGTACTGAATATGTTATTTTTCCATGCCGCATTCATGTAGAGCTACTATTGAAGTCAGTCGCGTGAAAAAGAAGGGAAACATCGATACGGTTGGTGCAATATACTGTATTACTATTTTAATAAAAATTCTTTATTAATAATGAAAACGTATCGCGCGTTTAGTGGGTTTCGCTGGAACAGGCAAAACATGGTATGGTTCACCTGCGATTAACGTGGCTTCAACTTTCAAAAAATATTACCGACTTAAAAGCCGTACGTATTTTTGACAAGACATAAATTCGACCGTATTAAAATTGTTATATAATTTTTTTATATATACAGGCTTTAATTGAAACTCAAGAACTTCGAGTAACATCGATGAGCACAGCTCTTCTCGTTCTTTACATCGATTCGGCAAAAAATTTACCAGTAAGCATACAATTAATTGGTTTAAAATAAGATATTAATTTAGAAAAGGGAAAGTAAATTTACATGTTTAAATTAGTGTGTTCGAGGAAATAAACAACCAGATGTTTATTTAGTAGCAAGTGTTGGTGGGAACACGAGAAGAACAGGTACCATTCTACGCTCCTGTGATCCGGTATGGGAACAAGGATTCACCTTTTTAGTTAGCAATCCAGAAACTGGCATTTTACATATAAAGGTCGCATACATTTGGCTTTAAATCTTACTCATTCCTTTCGTCGTTATAGAAGTTTCATTTCTTCAATCGAGTTGGTTTTTAGATCACTGATGAGAAGACTGGCCTTATAGTGGGAGAACTGAGTTATAATATATCCCTGCTTTTGGGGCAGAATAATTTTGAAATCGCGCAACAACCTTATGATCTGCAAATGGCAGAAGCGGACAGTAAACTAATATTGTCTATGTCGTTGAACGTACGATTGCTTTATATTTACATATGTATTCGTGAGATATGAGAATTTGATGTTATGCATTTTCAAAATGTAGATTCTGAAATACGACGAACCGGAGCCTACTTCAGAAGAGGACGACGACGACCACGACATTAATCAGCTGAACAAAAGAATTGAACGCCAAGAATCAAATATTAGTAACACAGTATCCTCTAGCGGTGAGTGTATTTATTCAATCGCACTTAAATTCGATACAATATACGTGTTCTTTTTAGTTCCACCTAGTCCGTTGAAAAGGCAACCTTCAAAGGAGTCCGTGAATAGTTCGACGCGCAGCACTGGATCAGGTGCAGCGATTTTACCAGAAGAATCAAACACGGTGGACGAAGAATTAATTGTCACAGCTACTGCTGCATCTTCTGTTACCGGGAGCCCCCAATTAACTCATAGAACTCCAAATGTAATATCATCCGCAGGCGACGCTAAATTAGGAAGAATACAGTTGTCTATACGTTACAGCGTCCAAAGACAGAAGCTGATAGTTGTCGTACACAAAATAGCGTATGTAGATCGTGATCGCTCAAGAGTCAGAGGAATTATCGCGGGGTCGTTAATCGAATGTTCTGTTGTTGCAGTAACTTACCTTTGCCGCCAAACGACCCGTACAATATACCGGATCCGTACGTGAAGCTCTACCTCCTTCCTGACCGGCACAAGGAGACCAAGCGTAAAACTGCAGTGATGAAGGATAATTGCAATCCAGTATTCGACGAGCAATTCGAGTACGTTGTTTCCCAAGCTGATTTGAATTCTCGCACATTGGAGGTCTCCGTGTGCACGCAGAAGGGCTGGCTGTCCACCGGAAGTAACGTGATGGGCCAAGCCCATTTAAATCTGAGTGAAGTCGACGTGACGAAATCGTTCACCAGCTGGTACGATCTGCAACCAGAGACTAAAGACTAGAAGCTAAGGAAAAGCAAGTGGAAATTCGAACAGTTGTTTATATGCTTTCGAAGGCAATCTGTCGAATTTCCACAGCGCCGCTTCTCCAGATGTTGAAATCTCAAAGAAATCTGATCAGACCAAATTCTGCACAGTGCAAAATGTATTGAAGAAATTACCAAACGTACGGTACTGCGAACGTTTATGAAAGTTCTGAGAAAGTCACAACTGTTGCGTTTATTTCTTCTTTTTGCACTTGGACCGTCCACTGTCGCGAAATGTTTTTAGTTTTGTAGGCGCCCAGCGTGTTATTTAACTTTATTTTATATTACCGTACGCTTATAGAATATTTTTTGTTGATAGCAAGTGCCATCAGAATGATCTGCTGCATAGCATCTAAATGATATGCACATAAATATATGTATACATCATACGCGTTACATGCATAATATTACAATCG
Organism: Andrena chrysosceles; assembly: GCA_963855975.1. NCBI lineage: Eukaryota > Metazoa > Arthropoda > Insecta > Hymenoptera > Andrenidae > Andrena > Andrena chrysosceles. Next base: position 44,864,054 of record OY979769.1, on the reverse strand, counting down.
CTATTTATCACACGCCACTTAATATTTTACGCAAAAGTTTAGTGATAATACTTTTTCGTTATGTGTGAAACTACGAACACTGGATGTTTTTTGTTTTCGTTTATAATACGCTTAACTCTCTCAGTAGATTTTGTTGCTTTATTACTAATTGTACACACGATGCATTTATACACATCTCAAATGATCTTATATTGATTAAGTAACGTTACGATCTGCACATTGTATTACTAAGTAACGAAAGATAATGACAAGATAGTATTGGTCAAAGTTTACAGTTACCATAAATAATCGAGTCAAATTAATATAATATATACATGTTATATTTATACCAGAGTTTTTGCTATATTGTATATTGCTATATATTATATGAATTTATGTTTTTGCGTGTACTGGCGATAGACGGCGCCAGTATAATATTGCAAATTGTTGATGATAATAAAATATACATATATACACGCATTCGAAACTGTGATTTTCGTGAGTTCTTTGTATTCCTAGCGAACTCCATGGAATCATCACCAAGGAAACACAACAGCAGTAAATAGAAGCATCTGTTTTCTCATATCGATATCAAGTCGTGTAATGTGTTATCTACGTTTCTTGTAGATTCTTTGTATTTATGCAAAGTATTTATACTAAATTTATTTAGTCTGTTCTTTATTGCAAAATGCAAGGTGGCCCTGCGCTTCCCTGTCTACCGGGATACAGTTTCGATACAAACGTAAGTGACAGTTAATCAATGAAATTAACAACTGTAAAACGGACACTGGTGCTCAAAATATATATATTAAGTAAATCGCGTAAAAGTATTCAAAAGCTTTAAGCTATGTACACATGGTATATTGGTAAATTTTTTCCGTTTAGCTTGGTCGAACAAGATTCCATAGGGATCAATACTTCGGCAAGATACACGATGGGGTTTATTATTTATCAGAAAAGGCGGATGTTGGTGATCATGTTCTTTTTCCCTCGATTTATGCTCGCGGAGAAGCTCAAGAATTGCCACCATGGATTGCGTATGATGGCCAAGTAAGATGGTTTATAAATTTAAATAATATTCAATACAGTAAACTCTCGCTATGGGCTCATTTTAACCATGCGTTCGTCGTTATCCACACTACTTCTTGGAATCCTTCGGTCGAGAGGGAGAACCCGAGAACGAGCGATATGGGACGAAAGAATCGACACGACACGACATTACCGTCGGCTACAAAAGAGAGAAACCATGATATTTTGTCTTGTTTCGTTTTTCACGTGCCTAATAGCGAATTCGGCACACACTGGCACTGCACTGGTGACAGAAATTATCATACATAACTTTGATCGGTCGATTCTTACAGAACTATCCTCGTATCTATCAGAAACAACTAATCAAAGTTATGTATGATAAATAATTTCTGGCACCAGTGCAGTGTCAGTGCGTGCCTGCTGAATTCACTAAAAATAAGTACGCTCTGCCTCTTCGAGTTCGATCGGCGCGGGCGTGCGGCCATAAGTACACCTACAATGTACATAGCGGTCGGTTTGTATTCGTTATTGGTTTGCATCGCACCTTGTGCTTCGTACATAATTCGTTTCGCGACCTGCTATCAGTAGCCGAGTGTCAAATATGTGCGGAACGTAGAATCCTCTATACTATTGAAATATATATGAATTTTTTAAATTAAGTAACGTATTAGATTTTCTCTGTGAAAAGATGAGCAACCACGTCGTCATCCGACCACTTATGAATTACTTTGATTATGTACACATACGTGTATCTTATCCCCCCCCCCCCCCTTTAGGATCCCTTAAACTGTAAAACGTTTAATATTAATCCCTACTGCCAAAAGCAAAATGCACCGTCATATGTACTTATGAAATATACATTACCTTTTTTTGGGATCTGTGACCAAACCGTTTTCTCGTGTTTCCACCGATGTCCAGCACCAAACGTTTCTTTCTTTTAGGTTTCTTCTCCCAGGAAATAGTCCTTTAGATTTTCCACGGATCGTTTAACGTATCCTGGCGCCCGTTCAGATCGCTTAGTAAAAAATTCTAGCGCTCTTCTTATTTCCTGCATCTCGGTGTCTTCCTTATCACTTTTATCTTGGTCTACACGAATTTTTTCTTCATGGGCTTCTATTTCTTCACGGATTTCCTCTTCTCCTTCCTGTTTTGCTACTTCTGTCGCTTCTTCTTCTTCTTCTTCTCCTTCTTCCACTCCCTCATTTTGGGCCTCTGCCTCAGAAAAATTGGTTTCCGCACAATGGCAGTTTGTTAAAAATTCTTTAACCCTTTCCTGGCAGGGCTCTTCCCCAGTAATTGCGGCGATCACTTCTACCAACTGTGGCTCTAGTGGGTCCGTTGGCTCTTCCCCCGCTGGTATTCCTTCATGGGCTGTCTTCATTATATTATTCCACGAATTCCGAATGTCTGAGGCACTTATTTCTCTCCACGCTTCGTCCAACAAATCAATGCAATCTTTAAGATTGTATTTTTGAGAAAATTCTTGGATGCTTCCGGAATAGCTTACTACCCGGCGCAGCATTCTGCAGTGGTAAATTCTTTTCGCCTTTAAAATCACCCCCTGATTCATAGGTTGGATGGTGGAGGTGGTATTGGGGGGCAGGAATAGAATTTCAAATTGACGATCCTCTTGAAATTCCGTTGACTTTAATTTTCGCGCTATACAATTATCTACTAGAAGGATCACTTTCCCTGTCGTGCCATCCTCTTGCTGGAACCCTCTCACTCCTGGCTTAAAATAATTTTGAAACCAATCAGCGAACACTGTGTCGTTCATCAGACCACTTCTCTGCCCCTTGTAAACAACTGGCAGGCTATCCGTGATTTTCATTATCGCCCTTGGATTGTGTAATGTATGAATGAGCAGAGGTTTCAGTTTGTGGGTTCCTGTCATATTGGCGCAGAAACCCACAGTCACCCGATCTTGCTTTCCATTCGTGCCGCTGACGTCTTCGTCCTTGTCGTGTACTAACGTCCCCAAAGGAAGAGCTTTCCAGATAAGACCGCTATCGTCCATATTATAAATATTATCATGCTCGATCCCTTCCTCTTCTATTCGTCGAGCGAAGTCCAATGCGAATCTTTCTGCAGCTTCCACATTTGCACGTCCTTTCTCTCCGTAAACATCGGCCAAGCGTATCCCGTAACGATTTTTGAACTTCATCGTCCAGCCTACACTCGCTTTAAACGTCGATTCGCCTCCAAAGTCTTTGATTAATTCTAAGGCCTTTTGGCGCAATATCAAATCTGATAGTGGGTCTCCTAGCTTTCTTCTTTCCTCAAACCACGCGTATAGTCGATCCTCCAAATCTCTATACGGCGCTTTGCGTAGCTTCTTCCGCTTTAGCATTCCAATTCCTCGGTTCGCAGCTCGGTTTATTCTGGTCGTATTTTTTCGTACACGCCGCACGGTGGTTTCGTGAACATGGTAATCACGCGCTATCGTAGTAACTGGTATCTTATTGGCCAACTGCTGCAGAATTTCCAACTTCTGCTTTATTGAAAGTGAATTACGCTTGGTCTTGTTGTTGCTCTCCATGGTAGGTTGTAACTTGCATGAATTGCGTCTCGTATCGATGTCCAGTCCTCGCTAGTCAAAAGGTGGAATAAAGCTGGGCCTCCTCGATGGCGTCGTCACTCCTAAAGCTCTCAATTCCTTTGTTCTTTAAACCAAACCGCCAAACATTGTATCGACGACGCTATGGCGAACAGCTCGAGCGACATTGCGCTCGTTCAGGTTTTACTACACTGACCCACGGAGAAGCGCCGTACCACCGCTGATACAATGGTTTCGGGGTACAATAAATTCTCCTTATAAGCGCGACGCACGGCGCTGGTGGTTACATACACCGAGTAACGGACACTAGGTATTCGGAGCCGCCATGCCGCGAGTGGGAGAACCCAAGAGCGAGCGAGAGGGGACGAAAGAGTCGACACGAAGTTGCCGTCGGCTATGAAAGAGAGAAAGCATGATACTTGGTCTCGCTTTATCTTTCACGTGCCTACGCTCTGCGTCTTCGAGCTCGACCGCGTCAAGCGCGTCTACAATGTAACAGCGCTTGGCGTATTTATAATATCGCATCGCACCTTGCGCTTCGTTGTACGTATTGTAATATGTACGTTTCGTGACAACCGAGTGTGACAAATATGCGCGGAACGTAGAATCATACTGTAATTATTGCAAATTTGTAATAATATTTGTACATTATACATTATAAGTATAACGAAATATTATTGTAAATATGTGTAAATACGAGTAAGAATAAATGGGAGGGTGATAAGGGACACGCATGTGTACATAATCAGAGTATGTAATTCGTAAGTGATTGGATGACGTCGTAGTTGCTTTTCCTTTCGCCGAGAAAATTTAGTAGGTTACGGAATTAAAAAAATTCATGCTTCAATACTCCAGAGGATTCAAATTCTTTTAAATACGTTTCGTCGACGTACGGGGCTGGCGGCGGGCGTACGACACGTTGCGGACACTACTCCGTGCGGCCGTTGCCGCGAGTGAGAAAACCCAACAGCGAGCGAGAGGGAACGAAACAGTTGACACGGAGTTGCCGTCGACTCTTTCATTCCCTCTCGCTCGTCTTCGGGTTCTCTCACTCTCGACCGAAGAATTTTAAGAAATAGTGGGGATAGTCACCGGACGTATTACGCATGGTAAAAACGGGGCTATAACGAGGATTTACTGTATCCCACTGCTGTAGGTGTTCCCAGTACGGTAGGGATTTTCCTGGCAACTCTGTATATTTGTGCCATTCGGCTACTGATTGCTGTTCGCGAAACGAATTATGCACGAAGCGATATCGAAACGAGACAAGGTATCATGCTTTTTCTCTTTCGTAGCCAACAGTAATGTGTGTCTTGTCGACTCTTTCGCACTCTCTCGCTCGCTCTCGGCAGGCCCGGATTGAGATTTTTGGGGCCCGCGACTATCAAACCTTCGAGGGCCCCCATGGCTGAAAAGGGAGGAAGGGGTAAAAATAATTTTTGTAATACAACATTCCATGAAATGCATAAATCTTCAAAAATCGAAATGTGTGGTACATAAAATTAAATAACATTCAATCATAACGAAAAATAATATTAAAAGATAAACATCGGAAAGATATTGTAAAATGAACTTTTAGTTGAAATTTTTTCTTTTCTTGACATTAATTTTGCAAAATCTTGCATCTTTGAGTGAGCTAATCGCTTAGAACTGAAGGCTTAAAACGAGGACTCTCTGGAGGGTGGGGCTCGGGGTTGCAGCCCCCCCCCCCAGCCTTCCTTTAATTCGGCCCTGGCTCATGGGTTTTCTGATTTGCGCCTTTAACGGTTCGGAATCGTCGACGCTATGCGTTGAACGTTTGCTACCAGCCCCGAGCGCGAGGTTATTGTCATCGATAGTATTAATACGTATTTATTAAATATATATTTTTTTTCTATATACTTTCTATTCAATATTTCTTTTTAGAGATTAATGTTCAAAGCCTTCTTTCAAGAAACGGTTCAAGAGAGATGGAAGACGGCTTATCAAGTTCGCGTAGTGTTTATCAGCTTTTTCTTGGAGGATGGAACAATGAAAATTAGTGAACCCTCCGTGAACAACAGTGGCCTTGAGCAAGGTTCAACGGCGCATTGTTTTCTTAATTATCCACATGCTTTTGCTGTTATATTCTCAGCTATTTAAAAATTATATTGCACTCTTATTTCAATATAAGTACAGTATTTCTTCGCTAAGTGCACAGTTTGACCTACACGTTAGTACGCATTATGTTACCTCTCCACTACGATAGGGAAATTCCAGGCAACCCTGGAGAAACGGTAAGAGACAGATTTGATGCATTATCTCGCTCCGTCTTTCGGATACCTGATATCCACTCCGTCCGAAAGACACGACCGTTTAGACTCGCTCTCGAGTCCGGCAAGAAAGAAGCGAGACGATCACTCGGAATCGTGCCCCCGCTACGTTAAATGGTCACCGCTGGTCCTCCTGAGTGGTCACCTGAGCTCTTAGCGAATAAGTACTGTACCTAATTAGAATTAATAAAAGATCTATTTCTAGTGTTCCTTTGTTATGATTGTTCCTGAATTTTGGATCACGCTTTTATTCATTTTCAATCCTATTGCCTTTTTGAACATACGTGTCCATTGATTTCTCTTATGTGTTTCTGCTGTTAGAATATGCAGTTTTAACGTTAGAAACATATATTTGCACAGGTGTTCTACTAAGGCGACAGAGGATACCAATGCCCGATCCCGTGAGATATAGATTTTACGATATAATTGATTTAAACATCGGCAAAGAACCAGAAATCTTTGGTAGAGTATATAAAATCGTCGACTGCGATAAGTTTACAAAGATATTTTTGAATCGCATGGGAATCCCGGTTCCTGATCCACTCGAGATACCGAAGGATCCATACGCGGAACTTCGACAGTTTGTAAGCAGGATGTATTTGATGTTCTTTAATTTGTAATCCATTACATAAGTGAATTCTTTTCAATTTTAATTATTTCGTAGGAGTAAATAATTTTTCATATATTCACATAACTAATTTTTTACAAACTACATATGTAAAAAGTATAAGTACATGAGGTTTGAATCGTTCTGAAATGTGATTCTGTAATCGCTTTAAGCAGTATATTTCGGTGATAACCATATTAATTGTGCTTCAAGTTCTTCTTTCACATCTCCTGAACGATCCCACGCTAATTTCTTATATAATTGAGTGCAATGGTAATTGTTATAATAGGAGGCGTTTCCGAAGAAACCCAACCGATCGGTGGACACTCGTGGCGATTTCTTAAAGTACGATAAACAGGTGCTTAGGTTTTACGGCTATTGGGACGACACGGATAATCTGTACGGTATCATTCACGATCTCGTGATTCATTACTACCTCGCCGATAATACGATGGACATCAAAGAAAATGTGCCACCGAATTCTGGACGGGATTTCGGCGGCATGTTTCTGGCACGAATGAACGTCCCTAAAGTAAGATTCTTCATCCATGCTGTTGAGATAAGTAATTTCAACAGTAGGCAGTTTTAAGAGCGGGCTTATATGGGTGCTCTGCGTAGCAAATTACGTCACAGCGCCTTCTTCTCGTTCTGAGGACCAGAGTCCCTTCTGTAGTACACATGCATTTCGATAGTAAAATTAAGATTTTGCGACGTCAATATTGACTTTTGTTTTGTTTACGTTGTTTATATTAGTTTAATATACATTTATATTTTATTGTCTCTATATTGTATTGTCTCTATACGAGTGGTGTCCCTTTATTTAAAAAAGGTTTTTCGCTAATTCGTCGCCTCTCCGCCTGTACCTACAAGTACAGTAGGACGTCTCTTAACGGGGAACAACACTTTGACGGGTCGAAAAAAAATTCGATTTTTTTACGCAAGTTGAAAATAACCTTTCGAGAATATGCTCCTAAAATGGCAAGCCGACATTCATTTTGTTTTTCCGCGCACGAGACTCGCGAAGGTGCCAAAGGGGCGCTTGGACAAATTTAACGCGTTTTTCTCAAAATGACGTTTTTCAAATAGGTTGAAGGAATTTCTCCGCTAATTTTAAATGAATCAGCTTCTAATTTCTCGTACTTATTCTACATAAGGGTGTCTACCATATTTTTCACCCCATTTTTCTTATCGAAATTCTAAAACTTTTTGTTTCAAAGTCTACCATTTTTCCAAAAATTATTATAATTTAATTTCCATACGCTTAACTGAAACTACGCTAATATAGATTTAAAAAAAATGTCTGAATTTTGTTTACCAGATGAGCTGAACGTGAGTAAAGTGGGAAACCATGAGGCTCCGTTCGGCGCGCAGCATTCTACAGCGACTTTTCTATTGCTATTAAATATATCTATTTAGTAATAATAAAATTCTCAAATATTGCCCAATATATGCACATTTAAACCGTCAATCAGTGACATTTGAAAGAACTATATGCATGTGTGACTCAAAAATAATTCGCAAAGAACACGCTTTTCGTCGGTCTGCAAAGTATTGTTCTTCCTCCATATAGGGAACGCTTATGTATTTGCAATAGTTTCCAATGATTTATTGTAATAGATCTTAAAATTAACGAAAACGGTGTTAAATGTTTAAACTCACGGCGTGAAATAAGTATTTCTTTCGTTTAGTCTGGCACGTGGTTGTGTGCAGATGTGTTAGATTTGCAATTGAAGGAATTAACGCATAGACTTCTGATTGTAGTTCTTCTCTGATTTGGCCCCTGTTGGCGCAGACGATCCTGTTACCGTTCTGAATATCATGGGAGACGATACGGCTAATGGCTATTACACGGTAGATTCGTTGAACACTGGGAAAATTTGCAAAGATATTTACAAGGATAATGAACTCGTCATTGGAGCACAAATAAACATTTTCGGAAGAAAGGTCGTTATAACGGATATGGACGCCTTTACGAAAGAGTATTACAGGTAATATCTAGAAACTATAATGTTAACTAAAACATTATTTTTGTAGCACGTTTTAGTAGTAAGAATATGGTGTCGAGTAAAGTAAAAAATATAAAGAATGCGGTGAGAAATATTATATTTATTAGTTGAAAACGATTTTGAAGTTCCTGCGATATAAGAAATTGCACGTAAAACTTCTGTAAATTTATACTGATGATTTTTATTTTTATATTTTTATTTTATATTATAATTCCTCGTTTAGGGTAGTGGAAGATTAAATAAATTACAATATCTCGATAATTAGACGAAAATTATCAATGCATTTATGAATATTTTATTTATATAGATTTCATCTGATATATATTCATACACATATACCTTACTTTAGTAAAATTTCAAATGTTTACCTTCATTAAAATAAATGAAACAGAAAAGTTATTTTCTAATACGAATTCTGCTTCCAATTTTGTACAATCTTTAATTAAAGATACCTGTGTTCTTGTTCTCTGATAACATCCAAGGAAGAAGTACGGTTTGGACGATTTCACGCCTCTTGAGAGACCTCAGCAACGGGGCGAGATCCCCATGAAAGTCGAGAAATACATCCCACCTTATAACGGTTTCGGCTCGTACGAGGATTCCCTTGGAAACTGTTTCAGTGTAATGCCAACAGCGCCCAAGATAGACATCGTTAAGTTTCTGTATTACGACAAGTAAGTATGTAGATCAGTTCGAATCGATATCTTTCCCGTTAAATCTTACAACCACTCTCCTTCAATTTCAGACAAGGTTTCGACAGCCATGTTTTGAGATTCAGGGCGAGGATGATATCGGACATACCGCAAAATAAAGACAGACAGTTCATTATAAGGATTTTTCTCATGGACGACGGGATATCTATTTTCGAGCTGACAAAAAGAAATTCAGGTGATATCACTTTGCAAGAGTAATTGCTCAATATAGTGCGACCGTCTTCGGAAAGAATTCGATCCATTTTTGTCTCCACGCGTTGGAATTTGTTATTTTTAAAAAAATATCGTATTATTTTATGGAAAGCTTGTATAAAGACATGATAGTTTATCTCTTCTTGGTGAATAACAGTATTTGATGTAATAATATCTATTCGACGCGAGGAGCTCCAATTTGCGTTAAAATGCAGGTATATATGTATATATAATTCAATTTCAACAATACTTATATAATTGCTGTGTCACTGATTCATCACCGTCCAGCCCAAACCGCTGACCCTAGGGCCTAGACATATGAAGATCGGACGGTATATTCCTTTTGCGACGTAGGTGCGGGATAAGAAGGGATTTTTTGAAATTTCAAGCCGAAGGAGGTAAAAAGGGGTGAAATATGTTTTCTCGGACTCCTTATTATTTCTTAGGTCCGATTTCATATCAAATTGTTTTTTACTTACAAAGCTTACCCACACAAATGCCGAAAACCCAGATTCAGCATTTTGCCTTAATCAACCCCTAAGCGGGTGATGAAAATGGGCGAAATGTGTTTTCACGTAGTCCTTAATATCTCTCAGGCCCGAAGCGAAGCGCGGGGGTGTTTTGCTAGTTTATTAATAAGATCAATACATATTGATGATAATGAATGAAAGTTTGCACCTATACGTCCTAGATTAGATTATAGGCTTTTTCTTTTTAGGATTTTTATTTTTGGGAACATCATAAATAATTCCCAGGTGAAACCGGATAATGAGTCAGCTAGTTTTCTATAAAAATCTCAATGACACTCGTTTAACCATTGCACGCATTTTTCGCGCATTTACAGGTTTCATACGAGGTTCGTTCCAGGGGAAGACGCCGGTGATGTTGCCCAATCAGGAGATATTTACAAGCAAGAAACCGGACTATTACAAACCAGCGAATTTCTACATTGGAGCACGTGTTAACTTGAACGAGTTTATCTTCGAAATTACCTCGGCCGACGTTTATGCGCTTCGTTACATGGAAATACATTGCGATAAGGTTCTATAAGTTATACGCCGCGGATTATTTTACTCCTCCTTTAATTCTGAACTCTAAAGCACACGATTGGCGTCTCTTCACTGCCCCAACCGTCCAAGTCCCCGAAAATATTTTACGTTCGTTCCTATTTCTCAGTTTCCACAAGCCAACATCAAATTGATCATGCGGAAGTTAAGGCAAATATTGAAACCTGTTTACAAGGAGTTTATAACACTTTACGCGCCCGCGAAATCAGCCGATGAGGATCTACAAGTATTGTCGTACGAAAAGCTCAGGTAGGTATCTTGATATGTACTAAATCGTTGGATCAAATTAGAGGATGATTCGACATCACTATACTAATCAATTTTAATGGAGAATTAATGCGCTACTATTACTGACAATTAGTTTTCTGCGAAATTATTAGAAAATCTGACTTTGAAGAAATATCTTTTTTTTTTAATAGAGGAAGAGTCTTTCAGAGTTTCAGTTTGTAAATTATGCGATAGATTTTAGTTAATTATTTTCAATTATCCGTATCGATGCATTCGGTGTATAAATTACATTTTATACAGGGAAGCTGTGTGCAAGTATTCAGAAGGCAAAATAACGGAACACGAGACGATCACGATTGCTCGGCATTATTCGTCCCACGAAAAGAAAGAATTTTACAGCCGTGAATATGTAAGGTAATAATTTGCTGGCCACGTTCCTTCGATTCGATTTTTCTTTTTTTCATCTAGTCTAGGTATTACTGTAGTACTTTTTTTGCAGGCAATTGATGCATACAGAACTTTTGCGCTCGTTATGGGACGATCTCGATCGGTTGGAAGGGGATCTTCATCAGTGGGACAGGGGCAGAACAGGATTTTTACCACGTACCACGGTATACACTGTACTTCGTGGATCCAGAATACCAGTTGACGTAGAACTCCTAAATTCTATGCTCGATCAGTACGTAAATTCACAGTAATTTGTCTCTATGCCTACTGGCAGCAGCCCATAAAACGTTCTTCCATTCCAGTAAAATATAAAAGCTTCATCCCTTAAACAATGCGACGGTATTGATTAATGTAATTTATATATATATACATCAGTTTGAAAGGAAGAATTTTTTCTGATCGATTACAATGTTTTAAACTACTTTTATACATGTACAGCTCTCAATTTTAGAATCCTAAATATTAAGCGAAATAGATGATAGAAAAAGTATCTGCCAATATTAGGAGATATATTTGAGAACTATAGTGAACTAGCTTTAGTACTCGGCTTTGCCCGAAATTTAGATCCTGATTTTATAAAAAATATTTATTTTTTTTCATTCATCTGGATTAGCTAGACATAATGAGCAGGGACACATTTCATAACCCCACAGTTTATCGTTTGAAACACAAACACTTTCTGCTTTATATATTAAGATGTAGTATGTGTTTTAAAGTATTTGCTACTCGTAGGAACTGTTCTCCGTTGTCCTTAAAGAATAGAAGAATTGCATGTTTGTTTAGATTGATAGAAGTATATTAGGGGGAAAATGATTTAGCTCTTATTAATTATAGTATTCCGAAGAATGAAGAAGGAAAATTAGACTACAACGATTTGTTGCGATTTATGAACGTGAAGATCGATCCGCTCCCTCCTGCACTACCAATAAATGTCAAGGTATTTATATATACTTTATTTTAGTCAGAAATACAGAAACTGTTGTATGGTGTAGTACTCTTGGTACTACGTATTTAGAATAATTGGAGAGCTTATTTTCAATCCAGCTTAAATCCATATTTGTAGAAACTGAGATTATGTTTACGAAATTTCTCATAGATTTTTGAATGTGCATCTGCTTTAGCATCTCTATACGCTGAGCGGCTCAAAAATATGCGATTATTTTCACGTATTAATGGAGGAAAATTAACAAATTTTATCATAAAAGAAGGATATTGTAAAATATCTGTAAAAGTGTCCAAAATGGACGCACTGGAAATAGATTTGATATTTGTTTCAAATTGAAAAGAACAAAGTAGAATACTCAGAAATTACAAATCGGTATAATTGCGCGTCAGAATCGATAAATTTTGAACAAAAATTATTACGATAGGGTAGATGTCCCAATTACTGCCACATTAAGCTCATCGCGTAACTTTCGTTAATTATTTCAGAAATTATTTAGCCTCAAAATCATTCCAAGTTGCAGCATACTAATGCTTAAGAACTCTTTTATCTAAGAAATTTTTTTTATAGTATAAACAGTATGTTTTAATTGCTAATTAATTGAAAAAGTATAAGGAAGTCCAATGTCCCTAAAACTGTCATTCACCTTTTAATATTAATTTATAAATATCAGAATGCAATGCTTCTCTATTATTAACTAACACGGAAACCTAATTTAACATTAAAATTTTTTTCCCTTACGATTTTGCACGCATTATTTCACTATTAAGTAAAATAATTAAAGTGACAGTAATAGGGACACTGTCAGTAATTGGGACATCTACCCTATATTATATTTGAATCGTTTTAGTGTCCAAGAATTTAATTTCAATACGTCTTACTAACCCCTGAAATGGTAAATTTCTCTTACATTATTAAAACATCATTTGCTGAAAATCGGGATGAGGACTGAAATGAGAAATCATGACATTTGGCAATCTCTGCCGTGATGCCGGGAGGTATGGCTCGCGTCTTTGGGAGAGACGCCCCGCACAATTATTCATGAAAAAATAACAAAGAAGAAATCAAAACCTTTTATGAGTGAATACTACAACTATATAGATTTATTGAAATTTAATTTGTATATGTTAGACAAGTAAAGAACACATCAAACGAAATGTGAACTACCTAATAACTGGCGATTAGCAAAACAAATGGACACAAAGATGAACAAATAAAATAAAGAAACAAAAACTTTATTTTAATATTTTGGAAAAATACACAGTCGAACACATCTACTCATTTATTTATTCTATTGAGCCTAATTAGCTTTTCCTGCCAGCCACAAATGTTACATCTATCGCCATACATTGTACACGTTTTATGCATCCATTTACCGCAGTCAATGCATTTTAGCCAGTCGACATTTAGATCTGTTTTCGAATAATTTAATAAACATTCAAGGCAACAATCTTCTTCTTCTAATAAGATTAATTCAAGAAGATTCACTGGGAGATCATCTTCTTCACTTTCAAATCCTCCTTTTATTTTCTCCTTCATTGATTTTCTAGTAGCTTCAATTCTATTTTCACTCTTCATCGATTTTCTCTTAAGGTTATGTTTCTTCTCTTGTACAAATTCTTCATCACGAATCCTAGCGGATTGTCTTTGTTGATTTTTCCCTCCCTGTTCTAATGGTGGTACTGGATTGGTCTTGCGCAGATGTTTGGAGGAGCTCGCATTATGAGACGTGTTTTCAGTAGTTTCAAAATTTTTGCTGCACGAAGGAGTCTCAACGCTAGCTCCTCGTTGTACAAATGGTTTGCTTGCTGATTCATTTATTGCTTCTGGTTGAGAAGCAGCTCTATTCACAGATGACGAACTTATTGTTCTGCCAGTACCTGTGGCGTCACTAGTAGACAAAGAGGTACTCGATACGTTGAACTTTGAATGAATAGTTCCATTCAGAGGGAATATTCCTGTCGCTTCGAAGCCATTGATAGCATTGTGAAATGTAGCGCTCTTTGACCATGCATTTCCGACCAGAGCTCCAGCGTGTACTCTTTTAATTTGTTTCTTATGGTAATTCACCCACCCTTGTGTTTCTTCTTTGTAAGAAGTCATGAAAGGCTCGAAAAAGGATCTGTTAAGCGGCTGGAGAGCTTGTGTCGTATGAGTAGGTAAGCACAATAAAATTATGTCATGTGCAGTGGCAAACTCAAACATTTCTAAACAACTTTGATGGGTAGCGTGTCCATCCATTAGAAGAAGTACTTTACCTTGTGGTTTTCGTGGTGTGAAATGCTCCACCATCCACTGGTAAAATATTTCTGAAGAGATTTCAGACGACTTTGGGTTCCTGTATACTTTAGATCCCGGAGGAAGCCCACTCTCTATTCCGGCAACTCCTCTTACTCCTTTTCTTACCAGCGAAGGGGGAAGGAAAACGCCCTCGGCGTTACAACATGCTATGACTGAGACGCTTTCTCCAGGGTTGGTATTCAATTGACAATCAGTTTCACCAACATGGAATATGTTTCCCGGTTTTGTGTATAAATCATGCTCATCGTATATTTTCGTGAGCAATTTAAAAAAATTACCCTCTTCTTCCTTATTCTTGTTCGTAACTCGAGCTACCTTCAAGCCTCTATTCCTTTTCAAAAAGGAAGCGAGCCAATCGTAGCCTGCCAATCTAGTTTCTGTATTAAATTTATGCTGGAGCCCTAATGATTCAGCGAATTTAAATGCTGTATGTCTGACTGTTGTCCTGTCGGGAGCAAAGCCAGCCTCTTGAAGATGCAGAATGTGCACAAATAGTCTTTTTTCATTGTCGCGTCCCAGAAGTCCTTGGGGACCAAGAGGCATTTTATCAAAATTATTTATTTGCCTCCTTCGCACGATAGTCTTGGCAGGTACCTTATAATATCGAGAAGCTTCATTGACTCCCATATCTCCTCTTTCAATTCTTCTGACGGCTTCCTTTAAATTTTCCACCGTCCATTGATCTCTCCTTGATCCTTGTTTTCGTACGTATATGGTGGGCATCTTGTGAAACAAGAAATTGAGAATAATTGATATAGGGTTAGATTAGGCCTAAAAAATTAATAATTCAATGCATCCAGCATCAATGGAATTTGTATTTAATTTGTTGTATCCCTTCGCAAAATGTGTCATCTCTCCCCCAGAATTTGAAAGTGGACATCTATCCCAATCAGAACTGAGGCATCTCTCCTCTCTTCGGGAAGAGATAACCCATTCGTTAGCTACGAAAGGACAATATGATCAATATGATATGGTCAAATACTTTCGCTGTATTGTCCTTCAATACCTCTACTATCTTATTATCCAAAATATTAAGGGAAAATTAACTTAGAAGTATATTTTAATTACGATTCTGTAAAATACTGTTTTATGCAAGAGGTGAAATGTAGCTACCACTTACCTTTTGTACCTACAGAAAATATATGTACCTATCCAGAAAAAGCACAGAAGTACATAAACGAAATGACGTTGTTCATTCAACTGTTTGCCTCGTAGTTGCTCGTAGTGGAGCAATTGTTCTGCACTATAACGCGCTCTTACGTATAGAGTCTGAAATATAGCGGTTGAGGCAACTCACCCGGTAGGGCAGCGCTGTCCAAGGTCGCTCCTGCGGGAACTTGAGCTTCTCCCACTCTCGTCCGCGTTGACAGGGAATAGGGATACCGCGCGACGCTAACCGCGAAGACGCTTGCCCAATGCCACCCAATGCCCAGCTACGACGGTAGCCCGGTAGCCCGTTGCGCGGTCTCCTTGACAACGGAAGGCACGCTGTGGGAGAATAACATTGGTAACGGGAAGCAGGCGCGTGACTCCTGAGGGGCTTCTACGCTCAACACTCAATAGCCCCGCGGTAGTCCCGCGGCATCTCACCCTCATTTATTTACCTTATTATGATATCCGACATATTTTCTTGTAAAAATATATATTTCAAACTACTAAACAAAACAAGAAGTAGTTTTCGGATATAAGCTTTTTAATTATATTTTTCACACAGATGGCACACAGCGTTTTAAAGACATCTTGAAAACGTCGTTAAAACGTCTGTCTTAAGATGAATCTGAATTTTTTAGGAATAAGTCTAAAGGTCGAATGTTGATATTCTGTAGAATATTTCGCGTCGATACGTATTTTTTATAAATAATTATAGTTATATACCTAAATGAGGAATTTTGTTGGTTAGTTGCGAATAGAGGTTGGTTCGTAAGCGAGAAGTTCCGGGTTCGATTCTCCTCGTCACCCCTGAAAATAATAATAATAATTTCCTTTTCTTAATATTCTGGACTCGTGGTGACGAACGTTTTAATCTGCGTGTGCCAAAAATTTATAAATCATATTTATCGAATTGCTAACGTGCCGGGCAATTTTTAATATGGGAAAAAATTAGTAGAAAATTAATCATTACAGAATTTTACAGACACGTTAATTCATTTAATAAATTGACATACACATTGTCGTATAGTAAAGGTGGGGAGAAATATTCTATTAGACGTCTTTGAGACATCTTCTCCACGCGTGTGTGTTATCTGGGTTTACAACAATCACTAAGGCAATTTTTTTATTGAATATTTAGACGGCACTTTGGTGGGCATCAGAGAAGGAACCGGATTGCGGAGCTGGCATAAATTGGTGTGCCTTCATAAAAGATTTAGACATCAAAACTGAGGAAGAAGTTCCAGATGTTGTATCGAAGTCCCTGGCTATGCGGGTTTCAAAAACAGATTAAGTATCCTCGCATACTGGTCCATCAACAAAAAAGGTTGCACTATATTTTGGTAACTTTTCTACCATATTCAACAATTTCAACGAAAATTACGATTTTCCAGCAATACTACATAATTTGCACACCAATTATATAGATTTCGTACGCAACGAAGTGGATAATTAATACTTTTGGGATGAATAAAAGCACGCTTTGGTATGTCAAGTAATATTTATTGTAGAATATAATTTGCATATAAACTACGTCGAATTTACCGAATTATTTACATTGTACTAATCACATCTATGCCTAGCATGCCGCTAAAACAGTGTTGTCTGTCTTTCGTCTTGCCAATTAACATTTTACCGTTAAATCCTTACCACTCGATTCTTTTCCTTCGTTCCCCGGCATAACGCTTGCGACTAGTTCCTCCCGTGTTAATATTCCCATATTTCAACCGATGCCGACCGACAACACTGTGCTATACACGCGACATATTGAAGACAGGGGCGGATTTGGGAATAGGGTAAGTAGGTTGCAGCCTAGGGCGGCAAATTTTCGGGAGCGATCAATTTTGGGGAGCGGCAAAATTGAGGGAGCGATAAATTCTGGGGATCGAAAAATTTTCGGGAGCGACAAATTTTGGGGAGAGACAAACTTTGAGCGAAAGAAATTGGAAAATGTTTAAAAGAGACAGCTTTAAAACCAATTGACATTTTTCCATGCAGTGAAATAGCAATGACTAATATATGAGTTCTCATATTGACTTAATTTTGAAATTGTCTTAACTCTTTTAACTTAAAATATTTGATGATATTTCGCGAAAAGGACGGCAGACTCTGTCAGCCTAGGGGTGCCAATCTTCAAATCCGCCCCTGATCGAAGTTACAAAGTTTAATAAATAGTGGGCGATATAAATAAGGGTTCTATGAAGTTTTATCCTTAATTATTACGTTCTATTCTATTCGACAGTCTCGTCGTCGGCGATACGGTCGAGTAATCGTTACCGCGCGTGATCCCCAAAAAGGGCTACGAGCACGCGATTTCGTAATATTACCCGATTGATTGCAATTCTGGCGACAATTAATCGTACGATATAAATAAGGTTGATTTCGTTCAACCGTAACGGAGGACGCCATTCACGTTTGTCATCAATAGCGATGCAAATGGATCATTTATCCAGACGCTGTAAGGACCTGTTTCAATCGAAAGGTTTTTCGATTTCACGCGTTCATATGCACTCGTAGGTCTTCACGACTTCCCTGCAGGTCTTGCACTTGACGTAACAGCAGCTGATGTACTTGCAATCGCACCTTTGTAGGACCTCCTCGGTTTTAGTCACGTGACCCCGGCCGCAGCAGAGGTACTCGCAACCCTCGTAACCGAAACTGCTGCCGTTGCATTGTCTGGGGAAACAAGGTGAAACCTGTTATCGTGCTAAATATGCTTTATGTCCTACTATTATTCTATGTGCGATGCAAATATTTGATGCTGTGTGCCAACAGGGTAGTTAAGGGCACGGGTGTCCGGAGACAGGGGGTCAAAAGGGGAATTTGCCTCGCCCTGGTTTTTGCGAAAAAATCGTTTATTTTTGAAAATTGATTTTTTATTAAACTTATTAGTTTATACCATAAAAGTGAATATTTTTAAATTTCGGTTATTAAATTGGCACTACAAAAGGGGTTGAAAAAAGCAAGAGGGTTACTTCACTCGCACCGCGTGTTTCATGATCCGATTCGTCAATATCATCGCCAGGGTTGATTTTTCATTACTATATTTTTCTGTACCTACTGTTACCCTAAAGATGTCCCCCCCCCCCCCTCCTGGAAGAAAGTTTACGGACGCCCTTGCTTACGGAGGATAACAAGTGGATAAAACAATACACTTTTCATTCTTCGTGGACTTCTTTTAATTTAATTCGTATTTATTAAAATACACTTAATGATTAATGAAACTTCGGGAAATGCTTGGGAAAATTTATGAGAGTGGATATTGTTATACACATAGTCATATACCAATATCTGTCTAAATTAGAATTTATCAGATTTGAAAAATACACGGTTACTTGATTTATGTGATGCTGGTGACGTTGACCATGGTCTAAGGGTAGTAGTCAAAAATAGAAACCGAACATCCGTTAAATTTTAAATATCAAACACCCGGTTTAAGGGGAGATTCTCCTCTAACAGCCCTAAAAGTAACTAATAACTAAGATTTTTTTCGAAAACTTCATACTTCCGAGTTCATCCTTGGTTTCCATCTCTTTGGAACACGCTGTATATTTATATCATATATCTACACGAAACATTATCTTAATTCAAAAGAACATTAACAGCTTAATAATACATGCTCATTACGCGATCTCATAAAGTTGCACCAAGAACAAAGGGCCTCGAAGACTCCGGTCGACTGTTGCAGTACTTTTTACACAGATGCGGTGTGAAGAAAAAAAGATTTGGAAAAAGTGTACGGGGAAATGATCGAAGGCGTCCCGTAATAAACATTCGCCACGCCCACTCTGTATAATCATACGGAGGGTTATAATTACTGGTTGTAAGCGGTGGTCGGCGAGCTGGCCAGTGATGCCCAAAGGGAACTGGCACCATATATTAGTGGAAGGAAATGAAATATTAACGTGTCCGAAACTAGCATCCGATTAGCTTACGAATCGCTCGCGGGTCGGTCTCGTCCATTAGTTCCTCTGTGATTAAATGTCCTAGTGAAACAGAGGCCAGCGGTCCTTTTATAGCAGCTGTTTTAATGTAGAATAGATAGGGGCCATTCATATTGCCACTATGAATGGTGGTTTATAAGGAACATCATTAAAATCAATTTAGCAAATACTAATGCTCTCCTGCTTTTTAAACGTCTCATGTATTTATTAATCTCTGTGGTTAAAAGTAAATTTCAGTGGTTTGATTGTCTTCTTTAGTGACATAGACACTTGGTAATGATAAAATAGTGAATTATTAGTGAGCTAGTGATAACAGTCTTATTTGTGTATGTTTGATTATCTAATACTGAAAGTACGAGTAGTTATATGGCAAGGTAATATCAGTATTTAAATTTTTAGCTGGGTGTAAATGTTTAAGTTCAAGGTATGTCATAGCTGAGTAAAATTTTACTTTAAACCTTAAAATAATGCGATTTCCATGAAAATAATTTCAAGTATCCGATGTAGGCACTCCATTTATAGATGCAATATATTTTTTCTGTCATCCCTATAGAAAGTAGAGAACTTACTTAAGCTGCTAAATGAACAGAAATATCTAAATATGCAAGTTAAATTTAACAGAAATTACGATTAATTTCATTTAAAAAGCACAGATAAAAGTAGAAATCTTATTCAACAGCGTCGCGAGTAAAAGGACCATAATATCTTTATTCGTCGAGTAAATCCATTTATCCATTACTTGGCGGAATAAAGATAATACTAGTCGCTCGGACGTCGCGAGCAAAGAATAAAGATACAGTAAATCGCACTTTTATTCGATTTCTTATCCAGCTAAGCATTTTATCCGGATGACGCCTAATTGTGATATAGAACACACTAAACGCGTCATCCAGAACGGCTCTCTTGCCCGTTGGAGCGATCCCTCTGCCTTCCGAAGCCAGCCACCATTCCTGGAATTCCGTGGGTGATCTTAATTCACGAACACCGAGGCGTGAATAATTCAGAGATACGAGGAGGCTCCTTTCGCCCTGCCGCCGGAAAATCCGTGGCGAATGCAATCACCGACGAAAGGAGCATCTTTCTTTCTTTCTTTATTTATGCCGGCCCGGCTCGCGCGATTGTTGCACGACTCTTCGAGCCACGCTTTATCCCTGGGGCAAACCTTTCGTTAAGGATTAACGTCCGATAAATATGTACTTCGGGCTGATTTTCGGTAAAACCAACTGCAAATGAGTCATGAATGCGAATACTCTGGTAACACCGTTGCTATGTCTTTCATTTCATCGAACGGAATAGAAAGGTACGCGGGGAAGAAATAGAAAGAGGTGTGCACATTTGGTTGCTACAATTGGGGTGTGATTTAACAGAGGTTGGAGTGGAAAATAGAATAAACGATTCGATTTAACTTGATTGTACTGAAAAATATATTCCTAGAAATGTCCCACCGAAGCCTTTTTGGCGGAACCTTGAAATTAGCTGATTGTGACTTATAGAGGTTTGAAGCAACAATGGTATGGAATATCTAAGCGGCCCAGGCAAACTTTAAGCGCGTTTTTCTAAAAACAATGTTTTTACGAAAACTTACGAGCTTCTGCTATGGTTTAGAAAAAAATAATGACACGATTCCTTTGAAACTTGCAACATACGGTTAAGACACATAATTTTCGTCTGAACTACGACTATTCACCTCCGCTGATATTTTCTATTTCTAAAATTCTCATTACTTTGCTTCGAACCTAGCCATTTTGAAAATTAGTCTGCAAATTCAATATCCGTGGTTCAGACAGAGAACTATACTTATGTAGATTGTAAAACGATTTTACTTTCTGATTTCTGACCATCCGTTCATCCGGCAATATTTACAAACAAAAAATGTTTTTTAGAAGTTCAATAAATGTATTTTAGTAACGTATATACGTTTCAATGGCAAACACTATCTCTCCTAGAGAAAAATGATCAAAGAACCCCTAAAATGTACGCTCCCAAATTAGAAAAACCCCGAAGGCAGCTTGAGAGCTGTGCCCATGGTATCACTATTAAAGATCGTGCAGTTGTTTATTACATCAAGGAGAATCATTGTTCATACAATAACCACACTCATATAATTTAAGACAAATTTTGCGTTTTTGCTTTCGGATGACTACGCCAGCCAGAATCATGTTCGCCAGCAACAAACTTATTTTTCAAACCCCTATTACTACTACCACTGTAACTCCGAACACAATTATTAATATTCAGGGTTAAAATTTGTTCCCGGATAGGAAGTTCGCAATATTTAATAATAAAACCAAGTTGATTTTTGCTTCTCTATTCCCATCTGAAATAAAATTAATGCAATTAAACATTCGACAGAAGAATCACCGCAGTTATCACAAATTTCAACCCCCGAAACGGACCAAAGACCATACTCTCCCGAGCCAATAAAAGTGACGCAGCAAAAGGCACGCGACGGACTTTAAGGAGAGCCAAGCCTTGCCAAGAATTGTCGTTCACATCCATAAATTCATGGATTTATAATTACGATTAACGCGCTGGGTGAGCGAGTGTGTGTAATTATCATGGTCGATTTATTGGAAGCTCGTAGCGGTACTAGACGGAGGGGCTCGTTGAAATATCGTAAAACAGAGGATTTATTCGATTTCGAGAACAGGTTTCCCGATCGCGGGGAAAAATGGGGTTCCGCCCTATCTCCCGAAGGTCTTCTCTCATAGGTAATTACCGGCACAGTCGCATAAATAAGCCGCTGTATCTGGCTATGCCGAAGATAACTAACATCGAACGAAGGAATTCGTTGTGTGTGGCTGGCTGCGACACGGCGACGACCACGGAAAAAAAGGAAAGAGACAGGTGAAGAATCGAGCGGATGTACACGATGGAAGTATTTTATTAGTACTAGATAGCGATTAGTTGGCTACATGAGGGGACAGAAATGAAAGCTGCAATCTCGTCAAATCGATGCTCGTAACGCGTCGTAAAATATCACGAGATATTTGTATTTGATGTTGGCAAGCTTGCATCCCATCCTTTTTCAATCGTGCTCTATTATTTTCAACGGAGAGTGAACGTTCATAATGATTAGTGGACGATTAAGAGCGATGAAAACGCTTTAAGTCTTTCGTGAATCGTAAAGGGACTGTGAATGTTGCGAGGAAACCGAGATTCCTGTTCGAATTTGAAGTTATTTATTTTTTATTACTGTTAGAGGACTAGGCAGCCAATCGCTCGAAAATCAAGTATTTTTTTGCGAATTAATTACGAGGAGATACAGGAATACAAATTGTCACCACTTAGTACTTTTGGGTAATGTTTATTAATACTATGAACTGTAACTTTTTTTTATAATATATGCTTATATATGACGTCCCTTTAAGCAAAGTAGGTATGTTTTATTTATTTGTTTGATAAATAAAAATTGATGGCACAAAAAGCAATTTGAGTATAATGCAATAGATGTAAGTAAGGTGGGCACGAACTAGAGGAGTTTTAATTCTGCCCACATATAGTAAATCTGAAGATCTTCATTTTAAATTAGGGGGAGTTCCCTTAACGCCGGACGGCACCTAATACCGGACATTAGCTATATCTGTGATATTTCAAAGGCTATGGAGCTGTTCTTTCGCATAAACCGTAGAGGGGATGAAACAAACGACGATCATGTGTTGTAATGGTCCCGTCGCGTGAGCCTTGCTAAAGAAATGGATTGATTGTTTGGTGTAACGGGAATCCGGCGAATCGTATAAAATTTAGATTGTTATATATACCAATTTTCCTGGCTAAAAGACGTGTGAGATGCGTTATTGTACCTATCTTTTGGTAAGTATTTTTTAATTACCTTTGTGTTTTGTGTAAACAGTGCACTGGTTTGCACAAAAAAGAAATTGTTTAATCCGTTTTCTGTCCCCTGGTTCCGGACAGAACGTTGTCCCCTATTACCGGACAGTACAAATCTGAATCTTGTGTGTTCCTATTTGTATTACTACCTACTGTTTATTATTTCGGTTTCAGTGTTTTAAAGATACACGTAACCATCATGAATAGCAAGAAAAAAGGTTTGTGGGATGAAAATAATATGAAACCTGCACTTCAGAAAATTCTGGCAAAAGAAATTAGCCTAAAGCGGGCCCTACACGATGAGATTTGTCTTGAGGCATGTCTCAAGACAGGTCTCTCTGTCTCGTGCTGGCAAGGTGGAGAGAAGAAGACAGAGAGACCTGTCTCGAGACATGTCTCAAGACAAATCTCATCGTGTAGGACCCGCTTAAGAGAGGCATGTTCAAGATATGGCATTTCAAGCTGTCAAAAATGGGCACACGAGGCTTGTGCTGATATTTCCGAATATTCGGAGGATTATATTTGTGATCGTTGCAAACTATATTGAGACTGTGATGAGTTGCGTCAGTAATTTTTACTGTGTAATGATTTCTCCAAATCGCATATTCAAGTTGAAAAGTAATTTAAGTTAACTATAATTATAATATTGAGTGTTTTGTTGGGTAATTTTGACTCCTCATATTGTTATCTTATAAATAGCGCAGAATAAAAAGATTAAAATATTATTTTTTTCTTCTTATTTAAGGAAAACCTTAAGCGTCCGGCACTAGGGGAACTCCCCCTAAAGAGTTATAATAAAATTCCTAATTTTTTTGTTTTATTTATAAATGAGTTATTTCGACGTTACAACCCTTCGTATAGAAAAAAGAAACTGTTCAGGTTGGGGGCTCCGCCAATGTTTAGTGAGTTTGGAAGAGTTGCTTGATAAAATTTAGTTGTGAATTAAAACATTTGCAAAATTTTGAATAATTTTGATTGAAATGCCGGAGGCATTCTTAGCCAGCTATAAAAAAAGAGAATAGACGTTTCGTTGAATTGAAAATCTCATTTTCTGTAAGGACATTTAATTTACGATTTATTATTTCGTTATGAAACAAATTATTTCAATAGATTGAGTCAGATTTACAGTGGCCACGATTATTTGCACCCAATGGGAAGAACCAAAACATGTATTGGATTAACAGCTTATTTTGGCTCGTGAAATAGAAAGAGGGCGATATAATAAATGAGAGACCTGTGTCGGGAGCACGAACCAATTCACAAGATTTCTTCTTCTTCCCTGGGCACCAGAGAAAACTAATTGCGTGGAAATCGCTCGGATACGAAGTTTACGGCCTGGTCATTCAGTTTTATTGCACTCACTTTTGCAACGAGTTGCTCGTCTTAAAGGGTTACATCTACGAAACAAATGTAAATTCAGGAATTTTGGAAAATGGTTATTGGTGAAAATTATTCCAAAAATTTGCCCCCTAATAGCTATATTTTTAAACGATTTTATTTAACTTCACTTCTCTGATCGTGTGTTTGTTTGATTCAAATCTGGTAACTCAATTTTAACTGACTTCCACAAATCCAATCGACTTGAAATTTCATGAAAATGATTGTAATTTGTGAATGTTCATATATACCTACCTAAATTCGGTGCTTATTATTTACTAAGGGATACTTGAGTGAAAAATTCATAAGAAAAAAATTGGTTGCAAAGCACAAACACTAAAAAGTAAAAAATGAAATATATATAAAAATAAATTTAAGTGAAACGATTATATTTATTTTGTAGTTCAAGAAAAGAATTATTTTTTACTTCTTAGTGCATTGTTGATCAAATTAAATAAAATCGTTTCACTTAACAATTTTTTTGTATATTTTTTATTCTTTTTTTATTTTGTTTATATTATTTTTGTATTGTTCGTAAAGGGCATGTGTTTCTTTCAAGGACACTGTCCAACCTAGATGTTCTCCAATTTTAATATTGCATTTTTTTTTTAAAAATGGCGGGCATTTGAAGCACCCTCATGAAATCCCCATTGTAGAAATCATACTTTTCTTTTGTGGAGACTCATATACAAAATCGTAAGAACTTATGCACCTCGTCATCCTTCATCTCATCGCTTCAAGAAAATATTACCTTTTCTCGTTGTTTACATATTTGGGGCATACTTCTTTTTCCATTAGTAACATTGTTGGTGTCGCAACTTTTTCCATTTAGTCACAGAGAGTTCTCATTTTGTATGAACCATAGACTGAACTAAACTTGTATGTAGACCACAGAAAAATGAATAACTGACGCGTTTAAACGCGACGTTTGGACGCTCCACCTAATCGTCGCAGATATACCTTACTTTTATGGATTGCTGGCGAACGAAAGTGCAATGAAGAGTCATTAGCAGCGTCGTAACTCGGTTTTATGGTACACCTGGTCATTCGCCAGTGTATATACGTTGCTTTTCTTCCTTCGTGCGATATTTCTGTGCCAGAAGAAGAAAGAAACAGTCCCGAGCAAGGCAGAGTAATCGTCGACGTAAATTCGACGATCTGTAGAGTAAGTTGTTGATGAAAGAAAGACATTTATGATCATTAGTCGAAGGTGAAGAAATATGGGAAAACTCGTCTAGGTTACACGCAGAATTGAGGAAGAAGAAATAACCAGTGATTTATACTTTAAATTGTTTGAACTATTTCTATTTATAAGTACTATCTTCTTCGTGACTAAAGTTACCTACTGGTGTATTCGTTGAATTCGAATTCAATTCTGAATCCGTTGGATGAATATTTCTGGCGGATTTACAGTGTAAATAAAGTGTACGTGAAGATACATTTTGGATTTCTTTTAGAATGAAGAAAATGTCCAACTTTCAAACTTTGTTGCTTCCCGATTGATTTTACTTCTATTTCTTCAGAGGAACGCGTACATCTGTTTATACTTATTTCTATTTATAGAAGAACGCGTACTTTTCTTATGCCTCTATTTCTTCAGAAAAACACGTACTTGTTTTTCTACTTCTACTCCTTCAGAAGAATAATTCAAACTTTTTCATCTACTGCTGTTTCTTCTTTCCTCGTAATTTTATTGTGGCTATAGTGTTTCGTAACATCGAGATGAGGGTAAAGCAAGAGCGATCAGAAAGACAAGTACGCTCCACCGGGATGTACTCAGAGCTCAGACCTTATGAAAGATTCATCGATCGAAAACACAGCAAAAAGAGGATCTTACTGGGTGATTGGCGAACGGATGCATCGTTAGCCGAAGGTTCACGAACCTTGAATCACCGAAAAAAACTGGTCAATTCCATTTTGCTTTTACGTCTCCCTTCGCGAAGCTGTCTTGCCACCGTATGCTCAGCATTCTTTGTCAGAATACGAATAAGAAGCTCACATTAACGGCGATTCACTTGTGAGTGAATTTTTTGCCAAAGCTACACTTTGCAGAACTCTAATGGCTATGCAATCAGGCACATATATTGTATAATAATAATCGACGTGTACATTAATTTTGAAACGAAAACCAGTGCATATGGACGATATTTCGAAATATACAAACTCACATATTCGTGCCAGTAGTTATGGAAAAATTTCCTAATAAGCCATTAATTCAGAAGGATTGAATTTGTATTATTTTTGTATTTTATTATACAGACAAACGCAAAATTGTAATACGTCAAAACGAAAATTTTTGTGTCTCATAATTCGATCACGCAAATATTATTATGGTTTATTAAATCGCTAATGTGTCGATTTAAATTTTGTCCACCGTGGGAGTTCCAATCACCTATGCCAACAAGCTAGGATTTTTAAACACGCGTTTATTGGGGCACAATAAACCCAAGAAGCAATTAACTAAAACGATCAAAAAAATTCTTATGCATGCCGAAAGAGTGACTGAATAAACTACAAAAAGAATCATAACGTTAGAAGCATGCATCGCACGAAAAAAAAATCCTGAAAATTGATCAATCCTGCAACGTTCACAGAGAAACGGCCGCGGCCGTTTCTCGACGGCCGAGGCGTTCATTTCTGGCCTGCAAGTGGTATGGATTTCTCCACAGGAGTTTTTACTGGCATTCTTAAGCCTTTCATTACGACTTGCCCTGGCCGTAGGACACCGCTATTGCGCGGGACGATACTTATCCCGTGGCGCATATTATTATTCGAATGCATTACCCCGCCGGATTATGTAACCGGTCGTGAACATGTAAGTTATTAGGTTATTGTATACGGAATAGCATCGCCAGCGTTATAGGTCATTAGCGTACATTATAGATGCCACTCTATCGCGTGTATCAATCTAAAGCCCCGCTCGCGCGTATTATTCGTTTATTCGTTTTTCTCGTTTCGGCGAGTTTACGGACGCGGGGCATTGTTATCGGGCTAACCGGAGAGATAAATGAGAACGATATTCCTATGATTCTCTTATGTAACTAGACATTGGGGAAGGCTGCTGCCACTGTAATTGGAAACGCTGGAACTGTGCTTCCGAGTTGTAAAAACTTTCAATGTGTGCTACGAGTGATTGCTTGCGGGGCAAACTTACGTGATCCGTCCAGAAAGGGCAATGTTAAGCCTGTTGAGTGATGTGTCAGCTGATGTACAGAGGGGGAGGAGGAAAGTATGTGGACATCATTTAAAATAGGATACCTTTTTTAAAATTAGTCCAAACGACTTGAGTGTTTTTGAGAAGCTACGAGGATCATTTTGCTAGGCAATTGGGTCGAATAGCGAAGAAAACAGTGAAGGTTGCTTTATCACTTTGTTATCTGAGCCGGTAATGAAATTTTAATAATCTTGTTTGTAGATTTATTAAGTTGTATACGTGCTGAATATTCCATCGAAATCGGTTGATGCAGAAACAATAGACAGGCGTCCAAGTATATAAGAATCCTTTAATCTTTAACTGTTTGTAACTTATATAGCTACGTTAACCGATTTCGACGAAATTATCGGCATTAATAAATTTTCACTTAAATCTACAAACAGGATTTTAAAATTTTCATTATAAGCTTAGATAAAAAAGTTGAAAAGAGGACCTTCACTATTTTCTTCGCTATTCCAATTAATTTTTTTTCGTAATGTCATCTTTTGTAGCGCCATCTTTATTTCATATTTTCAACCAAAAGAAATTTGTATTCATTGTTTGAGATATAATAAATATACCTACAGTAAAAAGTTGAGCATAAAAATCTTTCATGGAGGCCATAAAAAGAAATCCTGAAAAAAAGTTTAAAAAATGGCACCCCACAGTAGCTTACCCCCTTAAATAGTTAGTCTACTATGTCCCAAAGATCAATTTGCATTTCCCACACCATGGGCTATTAGCGTTGGCGGAAGAAGAAAGAAGAGATTCGGTTTACCTGCCAATAGTGCCAAGGCTTCCCCTCTTTTTATCAGGAAGACAGTAGTCCGGGCTCTTGGTGGTGTAGAGGAGATTGTCGTGGTGATACAAGGGTGGTAGCCTCCCGCCTGATCTTGGCCGAACTTCCGCCGCGGTGGCGTATCTTCGAAGCAAACGACTTCCGGCGGCCGAAGGCCCCGATGAACCGAGTCCTCTCCAACAAGTACGCACGCTACAGGATCCGGACACACCGTGGCACTTGCACTCCAGAGTCAACGATTGCTCCACAGCCTTACGACAAGTGTGTGGACAGTGTTTTAAAATATATTAGTAATTAGGTCTAGTATTAGGTCTATTAGGTCGATTGGAAAGATCTGTTGCTACATTTTATCGATACGTTTAGAGGTGTCCTTAAATTACGTAAAGGTAATTTTGGCGATTTCGTACACCCTCCCTCCCAAAGTATAACAATTCATCTTTCCTAATATTTTGTATTGCATTGCATTTTTTCAGTTATTAAAAGTCTATTAAGAGGTTATATAATAAATATCAGTTTTATTCGTCGTTTTTTTGGCCACCTGCCTCCCTCTGCCTCCCCTTGTAAGAAAACATAAGAATTTCGCAACCCGTTCCGCTTCTCAAAAATCTTTACGTAATTCGAAGAAACTATTCGTTTTCGAAATTATCTGAATTATTCGAATATTTACAGCTCTACTATAACATACTAATCAATTTCTGGCATTCTCTCCACTTCTCTTCACATCAGCGCAATACTTTTAATTACCCTTCGACCCGCCCTGTTGTTGTGCATATTCACAGCGTGCATGAACTTGGCTGTCGGGCCGGTACCAGGCGGCGTCGCGCCCTGGAGGAACCTTTTGGCCATTCGCGACGCTGACCTGACGTCGTCACCGCAGCCACCCCATTTGAACGAGTTCCTGGCAGATATTGTACCGAAAGACACTGGGGTGGCAGTGAAGGAGGAAGGTGAAATCAAAGCAGACGGGGAAGGTGGCTCTCTTCGTGGTGGCGTCGCACAAGAGCAGGCTGCTAGACTTCCCAAAGCGCACCCCCTTGCCAGCCTCCAAACTGCAGCCGCAGCTGACATGGCGTATACGAACGCCTGTTCTCTCGTTCCTGTTTTTTGTCAAGGTCAAAATCAATCTTTAGATATTAAAGCATCAGCAGTTCATTTGTCTAAAAAAATCAAACAATAGATTTTAGTGGGGACAGGGAAGAATACCTCCACATTAACCCCTGCTTGTCGCAGAAGGTGACTAAAAGGGGAAAGCTACTCTAACAATAAGTTAGAGTTTCCAAAATCCATAAGACATTATCATACTGTCTGATAAATAAATAACTGGTCACGAGCACAGGTCGCCATTAACTTGGAATAGATCGAAGCGTCTTTAGCCTTTCATTCACAGAAGAAAAATATACAAGTTCTCGTTTCTCCATCATTTCTCTAAAAACTTTACAATTTTCCTCCATCACTTTTTCATTCGGAGTGCATACATATATCGAGGTAAAATGCGCGGTAATTTATCATGCGCGGGTAGGATCCCCCCCTTGAATTTAGAGGCCGGGGGAGTCGTAAGAAGCTTCGCTCAACTATTCAATCTTGGCTGAAAGAAGGTCGAACCTCGAGATCCAAACGATGCCGGCAAATTTTCTGGTAAGAAGTCTCCAACGATGGCAATTAACGAGGCAAAGAAGGCGCGCCTATTCGACGCGAGCTACCCGAATTAAATTGGTAATAGTGCCCTTGGAGGCTGCATTCACCGCTCCTCCCAGCAAATGGCTTGAAATAATTGAAGGAAAGCTGATTAGCATACCGGCGTGTACCCTGTGCACAGGAAAGGGGCGAGCACCTCCCCGAGTCCTACGAATACGTATCGGGTGACTGTGTTTTTCATCGGCACCGAAATCCACCGCGGGCTTCTCAGTTTTCTCATTAATGAAGTATCCCCTTGCTCGCCAGGAACACTTTTATTTATTTACAATACAATTATCGTCAAATACGAACGATTAATCCGTGGGTAGAAGGAGGGCAGGGAGTGGAGGGTGAAGGGACCAGGAAAGAAGGAAGCACCAGTTTGGTAATGACCACTAATTGAGGTGCTCCTTCGAGGTCTTCCTATTTACCGTGAAATTCCGTCAAAGGATAATTTGATCCGTACTCCGCGGCTTGTGTCGTTTATTGAGTCCAAAGGAAACCAACGATATCAAGAATTATATTATTATTATTATTATTATTATTATTATTATTATTATTATTATTATTATTATAACCCTTTAGTAGGCAGAATATTAGTAAGGATATTTTGCTATGAAGTATAGGGATTGTTTATTATTGTTGGTGGTTTTACTATGAATGTCTTTCATGTTTGTCTGTGAACTGTTACTTTTGTTTGGGACCATAAACGGGCAGATCAGGTGCCCATGTATTCCTGGTAATTGCAGGTGAAATGAAATGCACAGGGGGTAGGTATGTACCCTTCTTTCTGAGTATTATTCTACGTATAAGTAGAAGGATGTTCTTTTAAGAATTTCAAGTCTTTTATATTGAAGGAATAGTTGGCAAGAAGTAGCAGAAAATAATATCCAAATAAGAACCTTTTTTTGTTTTCCATTTTCTACGATCAGAGTTGGTCATTATTCGTATAAAAATTTATTCGTTATTCTCGAATAACTTCATTTTATTCGAAATCATTCGAATAAAGATTTATTCGAATAATGCCCAACTCAATAGATAAGAGCCTTTCGATTCACTGATTATTACTCGATTAAATTATAAATTAATGAGCAGTACTAGATTTGACTGGACGGTTTCATCGATGGAGAGGTCGATAGTATGCGCCGGGCCTGAGGCCCGCTCTGATATTGTCTATACCGTTCCATCCGTAAAAAAGAAAATACAGGTCGCGATACAATAAATCGATTTCACGACACAGTTGGAAAAACACTGATGTAGAGCATACCAGTAAGTAGTTCAGGCGTGTAATCCGGCGCGAGCTCGATGCTGCTGCAGTTCCACCTACGATGTCGAAATGCCTGTTGGCACACCGTCGAGGTGTCCCTCGCTGCTTGCACCAAACTGGGCATCACGTCCGGCGTCGCTCTGCATGCCCTCGCCTGCTTTCTCTCCAGAAGGTCCGAGCTTTTCGCGCTGGTGCAAGCCTCCCTTGTCCACGTGTAACCGTCCCCCGTACGGCCCAGAGCCCTGCAATTAAAAGGGCATATAACGGGGTTGTAGTTTCCTTGTTAATTTGGGCAAAAAGTATTTAAAATAGACACTTTATGAATTGTATTTTAAAAATAATTTCAAATTTAGAGGAAGTATGTACCTAATTTTATTTCATGTCGAAGCCAAGTAAATCATTTCAATTTTTTTCTTTCTATTTTACAGCTGCCTAACCCTGGTATAGCGCGGGTAATTCGTTCCATAAAAATGCCGCGTTATATGATATAAATCGCGTTATGCGAGACTCGCAATTAGATTTACCTAATACGGGGAAAAACGGGGTTTGGTTGAAATTTTTATCGAAAAAGATCTTAATAGCAGCTCGGTAGACAATAACTTCCCTGCCCGCGAAGGCCAGAAATCTCACAATCAGCCGGAGGGATCGAGAATCGAAGGTTGAGGTCGAAAGCCACGGGATTTAAGGGAGGAGTGGTCCGCGCGGTGCACGGGGTTCACGCGCGTAAGTTGCTCGCGCAACGGCTCGGCCGTAAATCAGGGGTGAATTTCGAAAATTATAGGGCGTGAAGCTGAAAGGTGCCTTTAAACGGCACGGGTGGATACGTGCGGATGCCGCGGTGCAAACCGTACGGGAGGATAATTACGGACACCTGAAAGTCGGAATGGCTCGTGCACGGATACGTCTAGACGTAACACCCCGGGAATGACCGGCTCGCCAACCCCGTGTCAGGAGCCTACCCTCGGAATTACCCTATCAAAAGACCGTAGCTCTAATTCATTATTCCGTCGCCGACTGCCGCGTGGATCGTACCGTTTGATGGCGAGATGCCTGATCCGCGTTATATGCTCGTCATCCTTGACGACGATCACGGGGCTCGCGACCGCGACCGCGACCGCGACCGCGACCGGGACTCGCTGTGCCAGGGGGGTGGAAACGAGGGCGTCGTAAAAGGTGACGTTTCCCATTTTCACGTGGGGCCAGCAGGTGGGCTCGAACAGTCGCTTCCACGTAATCTTATTGTTGGCTGGTGATCCCTTTTATTTGTCTACTGCGTATCTTAAACCCTTGCTCGTGGATACTCCGGGGAGCTCGTTTCGCGGAACTTGGGGGACATTCTGAAGCAATCCTTGTTTCGGTATGCAATATGCATGAATGTGAATTCAAGTGCATGTGCACGATTTATTGTGAGGTACAATTTTGAAATTGTGTTGGACAAATCTTTGGGGTATTATTACATGCGAATTTTGTCCATTTTTCGGACAAGTTTGCAATTCCTCTGCTAAGGAATGCTCTATCATTGGCGCAATTTTTCCTCATCTTTCAGACAAGTTTGCGATCACTCTGCTGAGGAATTTCGTGCCTTTGATGAGGGTTATTAATAGGTGCAAGTTTCATTCATCGTTTAGGCAAGTTTGCAATTCCTTTGCTGGAGGATTCCGCGTGTCTAGTGCTGAAACACTCGCTCACGTCACTTTGGCGACATCGTCACGCTGTAGGACCATTTTTCAATGGCACGTAACGTCGTACTGGGTGTTTCAGAATTATACGTAACAGCTGATCGAGTTGAAAAGGAAGAATCGGAACGAAGAAGGATTAATAATGGCAATATGATACACAGGACTGTTAGCTTGCAAACGAAAGAATTGAATATCTAGACAACTATTAGTTTAAGTGTGAAACGCACCCAAGGCTCTTTTCTTCCTTTTTGCTCTATTAACTGGTTGCATTTATACCTGCAATTCAGAAGCACCCTGTATATCGTGCCGTAAGAAGATGATGTGTGGTGCGAGAGGAGCAAGGCGTTTTCGTCAATGAAAGAGGAACGAAACGAATTTATTTCACGCGTCAGGCGCTTTAGAACGGACTCAGGGGAGACACTCCTCGAGCATGGCTCATTAAATTCATGCATCCCAAAGCAGGGACACGTGAAAGAGTTTATGCGTAGCTGGCAAACGCGTTTGGCTAATTTTTCACCGTCCTGCTGCAAAAAGTCAACTCATTTTAGTAGATAGATACTCTTCTCATCTTCTCCTCCCTATTTCACTCTCGTCACCTATTTCCCTTCCTCTATTCGCTTGGGTATCTAATAAGGAGAGTGCACGAGGCGTAGTTCACCCATTTCACTCAAATTTTCTACATGGCTAGTGCACACAATGTATAATCACATTCGAATAATTAGGAGTCTTCGAATATTCGGAGTGATACGGACTGTATCCAGTTGGAGCCGTGATTTCCATACGAGAAATTAGAGTTTTCAGAAACCAAATGTTAAGGATTGAAAATTTATATCTTTCGTTTCAAAATTTATAAATTTACCAAAGATTAAGAAAGTTTCAAATTCATCGTTTGAAAAACAAATAATTGTAAGGCCAATATGAAAAGAATTTGGCGATAAAGTGTAAAAAAATTTCAACTTTACATTCCTATTCGGTGCAATCCGAAATTCGATCACTCTGAATATTCGGATACCTACTTGTAATTATTCGAGTATTTAGAGCTTTAGTTCGTACATGAAATCTAAAGGAGAAAAGACTTACCTACTTAAGTCTTATTAATTAATGTTAAGTCTTAAGTCGTATTAATTAATACGTCTTTCCGCACGACGTACACCTATTACATGCAAAATTTCAGCTAAAGCTATGATTCAAATCACGTGCATTCCTCTTCTAAATAAGAAAATGAAATTAATTAAGCGAAAATAATGAAAATAACTATTTGCAGTATAAAGAAAGAAAAGCAATTTCGACTTTGAGAATGATCCCACCATGTCTTCATTTCAATTCTGAACTTCCTTAGATTCTAATCGTGATGAGTGATAAATGATGAAAGTATTCACTTAAATTGGTGATAGTAGGGAAATATAAACAGGATGAACTGCTCTCGATATATGAGTTATGATAGGATTGAAGAATGCGAAAGGTTTTCTACCCATGTATACAGATATTTACATTTACCTAGTTATCTGGTTACATATCTGTCACGCGAAAGAAGAACGATCATAAATCATTAAAAGAAATCGTTGATCGATTGACAGAAGACATGCAGTCATTCGTTTCTACTTTCGAAATAATTTGAAAGGCAACGTTTGCCTGAGAATATATTCTAACAAAACTGTCATCCACATTTCATGCAATAACGAGCGCTTAATTTCACATTTCTGTGAGAAAATTTCGAATTCTTAGATACATATACCTGAACGGCTGGTTCCGACATTCTTATTGTAAAACTATATAGGTATTTTCTCAGAATTACAAAATGGTACTTTTCAACTAAAGAAAAACGTTTCATGCGTGAACCTGTAATTTGGCAAACCAAGGTGACAGTTTTCTTATCTTCCCAAGTATCGTGCCACGCAACGAATAAATTTTAACCCACTCCGTTGTTCTTTGCAAGGAAAAATTGCGTGACATTTAGCTCGAGGCTAGTTTGGAAATAACGAATCGCAGACACGCGCACGGAACGGCGGACACAATCTCAGAAGACAGATTCAATGTTCCAGAAATGACACTTGACAGATTGGCCATACAATTATGCAAATTTGCTGGCTGAAACACGCCAGCTGATGGGCAGTAATTATTTTAATACGAGAGTGTGATTTGCTTTACGTTAATAGCGCGATACTAATTTTCTTCTGCCTCCCTTTCCTTCGTAACCGTGATTGGCAGAGTTAAAAATGCGAACGCCGCTGTCCACCTGAATTCATCGTTTTTTAACGCGCGCCTTTGAACTCGTATTACCTACCTGAATTTTCTTATTTGGTGCGTGGATATTGGGCGAGGTGATATTCAACTCTGAATTAAGAATCGTGGTCCTCATATGGTACTAGGAAAAGTAATGTCTAGTCGTTTATTTCTAAACGGGATAGTTCGTTGATAATTAAAATAATACCTACTTCGCAAATTGTAGAGCGCAGTAGGACTAGAATACAAATCACAGAGAACTTAATTATTACTTATGTTATTATATTAATTTATATTAATATTTCTTAAGAATTTAAAACATAGTTGACGAAATATCAGAGGATGGGGTGAACAAGATTTTAAATTTTAATACAAATTTGAAATTGAAAATTGCGATATAAACTAAGGCGATTGTTAGCAGAACGATGGGAGAATTGTTTGAAAAAATTTTATGGTAATATTGAAATTGAGTTCTGTTAAAGTTTCAGAGGATATTATACTTCACCACCTATTACCAAATAATATACCCGATTGTTATTAAAATTTCCATATAAAGTAGGTATAAAAAAGAAAATTATAAATACTGGATCTGGGTTCTTTCAAGATTCCTGGAGATTAAAATCAAAAAGCTGAGCACTTTAAATTCAAACACCGAATTAAACACAACTCCACAGTTATCTAACCCTTTAACGCGTTAAACGAATCTATACGAGGAGGAAACATTCATTTTGCAAAATATCCCTCCAATCTTCGTATCATTTAAGTAATTGAATAATCCACAGATTGCGCAATGCCTGTTGAAAATATTTCATGCGTAATAAAGCCCTAGTTGTGCAACAGACGCCGATAAATCATTCGCAGTAAATAGTGTGACGGAAACTGTCCGACATCCAATTTGCGGCGTGTGTGCTTAAATTCGTTACGAGTTATGATTCCCATACGGTATATATCATGTCGATAACCATTTCAATTAGCCAATGAACGGATTTTCGAGGCAATCTCGGCGATCGAAGCGAGATCTTGTCTCGCGGGACCACCTAGTATGCAACAAGTCCGACAACTTGTACACGCAGTTACGAATCAGGAATATCGTTCGTTGCCTATGGAGCTTGTACGCGATCATTGTCGATCAGAACGATGAGTTTCCCTTCCTGTACAAGACTCGTGTCCAATTTTATTTACTACAAAAAGTCGCTTCATATCTGTACGTACACTGTCGTCCAAAAGTGAATATTTGGTCACTTGTTAGACGTGATTTGATGAAAAAGGCCACGGAACACCGTTGCACACGGGATGCTTTTCAACCCGTTACAATTGTTTTATTCCATGGTGCCATAAAATTCAGGGTACCTACTACCTATAGGTCATTTTTAAAGGGGATAGACACCTCATAGCTCCAGAACATTACTAGAAAGCAGGATTAAATACCCCGAATGCAGTTGGAAAATCGTTTTCAAGATGGGTTACATTGGAATTACCAACGGAGGTTCCACAGACCAGAATTTATTTTTTCAAAATTCACCCCTATCACCATTTTTTTCAAAAATTCTTTATCGCCATATTGTAGGGCATTGAAAACCACGAAACGTTGAATGAAACCTTTTTTTCGGTGTCTTTTACGGTTTCGCAGACATTTACGGTAATTTGAAAATTGGCTATTTTTTTGACCGGGTGTTTCATTCAGAGCGTTGGAGCGGAGTTTTGCCCGGAGCACGAAAAAGTTTTACTGGTCCACTGCTCCAGATTTGCTTTATTATTTGAATTTTATTTTTCTTTATAAAAGTAGACGAATGAAATTCTTTCAAATACCAATTCTCAATTTCTCGTCAGGCGTTTTACTCGTTGCATGAAGCGGAGCTGGAGCAATTAAAAAATTGATCTGCTCCAATTCCCTGATTTCATTGCCGAAACAAAAAATGGCTACGTCTTAGCATCACTTGAACTACGTTTCTGCAGGGTTTCAAATTATTTTCATCCCTTTTGGGGGTAACGTCAGTCGTGAGGACACGTTCTCTCCTTGTTGACACAAGGGAGGATTCTGGCCATAGGTAGTTGCGGGGCTGCCTGCGATCGGCAACCGCGTTCATCCGCAAGGCCCCGGCCCCGTCCCCGTCCCCGTCCCCAGACCCAGATTGCTTCCCCAGGAAAAAGTGCACCCATAAATTGAAAGAAAGTGCTTTGCCCTCCTCCGCGCTTTGTGTTACGTGGATGGGCGTATAAGGACAGGCTTATCCCGCGAGAAGTTCACGGTCGTTCACGGCTGGGACATTCTTATGAAAATGCCCGACGGCGCGATAAAACTCCCTGCCGCGCGTTTGGGGTCAGCCTGGGCACGGGCGTGTACCGGTGGCGTGGCGGGCGCAAGTTCGAAATTCGTTTCGACTCGTGGAATCGTAAAGTGGCGTTTTTACGGGGCCGATAATAGGCTGGCGCGGGCGCCTACGATCCCCGACCGCCAGGCGATCTCGCGCGTGAGGCCCACGGGGCCCGACCGACCGAAAAGGAAACGAAGGCTGCTGGTAGTCGTCGGTTAACACTTTGCGGTGGCAATCTTATTTAGAGGATTGCAGTTAGTAGATCTTATTTTAGAGAAAACATTAGTTTAAACAGTTATGAAATGAAGGATATTAGAAAGAATTCAAGGGTGCAGTGGAAAACAGACACATGGCATCGTTTTATGATTTCAGAGGAAAGCAAAAGTTAAAGGGAAATTTGTTTTCTCAGGACATGCGGTACGAAATTGTAATTATTTTAAACGGTACTTGAATTAGATGGTAAATGACAACTGTGGCCAAATTTTAACTAAAAAATTAATTTTATTAGATCACGGTAGGAGCCGAGTGACATGGGCCCCTTTTCCACTACGCATTTGATTTTTGTCAGAGTTAAGAAAATTTAATATTGCAGCAACATATGTGGCATGGTCTGTTTTCCACTGGACACTCAATTTCCAACGGAGACTGTTTAGGAATGAATCAATGGATACCTACATATTATTATGTAGTGTTTTGTGCTACAGTTTATTGGATTGTCTATGGAACACAGAGTTTTTAGTCTGGGCTGACTTGAGAGTATTGGGGTACAACGGTGGTGAGATGAGAGTTTGGGACTTATACAGGGTGGGTTAAAAAGGGTGGTACAACCGGGCAGAAGGTTACTCTACATGAAGAGATAAGTAAAAAAGGTAGATTAAATTTTTTCCAATTCACGAATTTTTCGTGATTTTTGGAGTTATGAATAATTTTTGTCTAGGAATTAGTAGCAAAATAAATCACTACAGTGTGTGTGCGTGCGTGTGTGTGTGTGTACACATACCTGTGCAATTTATGCAGCAAGTACTTATCTGTAATGACGAAGGGCTCCATGGCGCAAGGTACGGGCACCGAGGTACTATTTTAGAGAATTGAATACTACTATCAGAAAATAAGGGAAACTCTTGGAATATTTGAGTGTGTGCTAGTGTCTGCGAAGGAACGTAATGTTCAGCTAATAGGGGTTCTACTCTATTGGCAAGTGAAGTTGAGGTAGATAAATTTGAAATAAAATTAAGTAAGTGTAAATTTAATATATAATTATTTTTCGTCAAGTATAACGATAAATAATCAAATTCGTTCATATACATTCAAATTAATCGAAACATAGAAAATAACGTAACATCATAAATGCTTAAAAATACTACAAGCACATTATTTAAAGACACAATTTAAAAAACAGTTGTTCCTTCCAATAAATCCAACATATATTCAACAAGTACGTGTGCAAATTTAAGAGGAATTGTAGGTATATAAATATTATATAAAAAAAGAGCGCAAACAAAATTCTGGTGGTTGGAACAGTGTTGAAATCGTTGATAAATTTACTAACAGTCGACGTTTTTATATATTCAAAAAAATTGGAATAAGGTGTAAGCGAAAAAAAATTTGAAAATATTCGATATCGATATTCTACCGATACTGTCATCAATTATAGTTAAAGCCTACCGCGTTTGGAAATTATAGTGGGAGGAACCGTGCGAATATGTACATTATGGATTCCAAAATTGGCTTTGACATATGGACCGTAAAACACAGTGTTTATAGGCTTGATAATAGGCCAGGTTTCTTAAGGCCCTTGAAAACTTAAAAACCGATCGGCGCAGAATTTATGGACGAATAACTTGTTCAGTATTTCGAGAAATTCTACCTCGGTAAAAAGCCTTTAGTAGCAACGCAGTCAACTTTACTTTGTATAAATTTACTTATACAATTGATCGTTCAAATTTTATATATAATTAATGTTTATTATTCATCAAAATTTAGAATAGGTTGTGTTAGTAGAACGAATGACAAAGGACTTATGTGTTTCCAAATTGGTCTTTATGATCATCAATTAATATCATTATTATATTATACGATATTCTATTAGAAAAATAAATTACATTGCAGGAATATAGATATTTATAGTACCTATATTCCTATTTTTCACGTAATATATGAAGGATAATAATTGAACACTAAGAAATGGATAAATTATTTGTTATTCGCTTTATTATTTGTGTTCCTTCTAAATCGATATTTTGTTACTATTTTTAATGTAATTATATGGCACGATAATTCGTGACAACACAAATTTTCAAATAAAATGTTATAATAAAATAATATTTCACGTTGATTGAGTTTCTTTTTTTAAAATTTACTAAATCCATTTTCTGAGAGTTTCTTGATTTAAGATAGAGTATCAATATATTAATCTGTTTAAGAAAAATACATTGTTTTATGTTTCATAGGACTTTAAAACTATTTTCGAACCAATCCACAATTAGAAATGTACAGAAATATTATTTTTATGTAAAAATATAACTATTCCCTCGTTACCCTTTTCGTTTCTGATATTCATTTCACTATTTTCTACCGATTGATCACTTGGCGTTTCCTTTCTATTTTAAGGAGACAATACCTTTCTAGACAGTTCTTGAGAAAGTTCTTGCGCCAGGTGACACTGTTCGTATAATCCAACATCCAACAGTGCTCGAATAATCGAGAATCTACTGTATTTAATACT
Organism: Andrena chrysosceles; assembly: GCA_963855975.1. NCBI lineage: Eukaryota > Metazoa > Arthropoda > Insecta > Hymenoptera > Andrenidae > Andrena > Andrena chrysosceles. The sequence goes on along the minus strand of OY979769.1, from coordinate 44,823,518 downwards.
ACAAGCATATCGTACATATTTACTGCTATATATTAATCATCAATATTTCTTAAATTAATTTCACGAATTTTTTACAAAGGAAATTATTATGTATTCCTAATTAGTATTAATTCTTAAAAAAAAATGAGATAAAACTCTTTATCTAAATACGATACAAACTACAAATTATAACATACAACCACCACAAAGCAACCGTTTAAAGCATAACACCGTCCGTTAAGAAGCTTACCAATACGTAGAGATTGAATTTTTTTAATCTGTCAACTATCACGAGCCGATGACATTACTGCAAGATTTATCGGGTTAATTAGATTGCTATTCAACACGAACAGCAGAATATGTATCGTTTGTTCAGCCCCTGGAGATACCTATTAATAATGAGTAAGACAATTTTCAAAGTGTCCTAGAAATGGAACACCGACGTCCAGTAGATAAAAGCTTTTAAACGTTCTCTCTGCACAGTGCATGATAACGCGCGCCTGGATGATCCATATTCGCGAATGGATCACGCAACAGATGATTTACGAGCAAAGAATCGGCTATAAGTAGAGCACGGTTCGTTATGAGCGATTTTATAAATAGCAGCATCCACGCGATCTCATACCGGTCCCACGTTTAATCAGGCTACACATGCAAATTATTCTAAATCGATCGTTAATCCTCGCTGAGTATCAAACCCCGTGCCCAGGTCTGTTTAAAAGAGCTGATGATTGCAGCGAGGGGACGCGTTAGGCCGTTCAAGAGCAGCAAAATGATTTACCGATCTTTAAGGGAGTGATTAATGGACGCCTACTTTTAAATTAGCCATCGGAGATACGTCGCTACTTTGGATGGCAAAATCTGGACGGCGTAAAAAATGATTCCGGGAGATGTTTCTGTATCTGTACGCGTGGGAGTGATATTGCACAAGGTGTCTTGTGACTGGCGGTAGAAGTCGAAAGGAGGTAATTTTATGTAAAAAAAAGTGTCGAAAATGTAGAAGAAGGAGAAATGTTTTTAAAACAAATTGTACTGAATATTTTCCAAGTGCACGTTTGTCTGGTCAGGGATTGGGCAGAATTTGGTTGTAAATTGTAGTATACATATGAATAAAATGAATTTTTAAGATGAGTCGAAATTGAAGAGCAACCTTTTTGATGAATTCATAACGCGTACCTAATGAATACTGACGATGAATGAGATTTTCTCCAAGAGTCGAGAAATATCATTTTAGCTTTCAGGTTGCATCTTCAGTTATAGTGCATCCTATACATGGGAAAGTAGCAGATTCATAATTAAATCCGTGATCATAACTCTCTACTTGAAATTGTGCCAATAACTCTAAATAACTTGAAATGGAAAAAGGTAAATGATCCATTAAAAAACTTCAGTCTGCTAATTGAACGAACACCTTGCAGCAGGAGGAGTGCCACTCCACGTTTGACAGTTTTTTAGTTATGGCGTGTAATATTCGTAAAAAAAAAATATACATCGTTTGGCGCGAGATTGATGCAAATCCGAAAACAAATGTACAATTTATTGCAAATTTTGGACTTGCACCCATTACCGTTTTGTGTAATACGAATGCAAACCAGTGATGTACATTCTATCAGTTGAGTCCCAGAATCTACTGTGTACTGCTCCTTTGCCACTGAAAAGGGCAAAATATAATGACGCAACGCAGTTAGCCACCTCACCGGCCTCCTCAAACGAGGCGATTAGGGAGATAAAATGAAAAAAAAATGTTCTATAAACACGAGATACCTATCTATAAGCAAAAATACAATTCCACTAAAATCTATCCCCGTTGCCTCAGCTTCCCTAATTTCACCTTCGCATCTGAATCGACCTCGCTGATTCAGGCACCGCAGAAGAAACATAGATTCTTCCCCCGAACCTCCCAACATTTATCAAATTCCCTCGCTAACGCGCAAGACTCCAACAAGCAGCTCCCCCATCAGCGCTACAACCAACATTAACATCCTGTTGATAAATTTCCGCGCAAAGGCTGACCCCTCAAGACCATGCGTCTCCCACAGCGCTGAATGTGACAGAATCGATGTCATTCTGCTCCGCGGAGCAACAAAAACGAATCGCAGACGTACCTTGCGCGAGATCGCCCTTCGATTATCCCTCATTGTCATTGTCTGTCGCCGGTCCGGCGATTATAAACAAAAGGCAAGGACCGTGGAAAGACTGGCGCGCAAGAAGGGACCCGTGGAGAGGAGGCTTCTCGGAAGCGGCGCTTATAAATCACGAATCGCGGGCAACCCCTAATCTTCCACCCTGTTCCAGCGCCCTTCCACCCTTGGCCAGTCTTCCTCTCATACTTCTCTCCCCCTTTACTGCCACCCTCTTACCCCCCTCGTATTTTGGTTTTGCACGCAAAACCACCATCACTCCTCCATTCATCATCCGACGCCGAGCGGCCTTCTCTCTTTCTGTTTCCGCTTTTCCAGCCCCTCGCCGTCAGGGGGGACTGCCCTTACCCTCCGTTATTGCGCGGCCCCCATGAGATTCGCCCGGAATCGCGGGACAATTAACGTGCACCAGCGGTCACGCGAAATAAGGGAGGCTCGAGCGACGATCACCTCCGGCGTGACCGATAATGGGATATCTTCATGGCTCGCGACTCGCGAGCGGTCGGGGGAGGAAAACGATGGAAGACGAAGCTCCCTGCGAATCCGTCGCGAAGGGGGCGTCGGGGTGGGGGACACGGCGGAAAGGAATGGATTAATTGATACGAAGAATGGGAATTAAAACGGGTGTCTGCGGACCGCTGAGGAGGGCCTCGCGAGGCTGGTCGGAGAGAGATTAATCGCGCGGGCGAATCGAGAGGATTCGTGGAAAGAAGAAGGTGAGCGAATTCCTTCCAGTCGATCTCAATCGAAAGTCGAAGTTATCGCCCCTTTGTTGCGACGAAGCGGCTCCCCGATAATCCTCAAATTCGACGCCCTTGATTTCGGCTTAACGGGCTAAAATGGCACGCGATAAATCCTCGTTGGGAGTGATTATGGCCCCAGCGAGGAAGCGCGCGAGAGAAAAGAAACGTTCGTAATAGAGCCCGCTTCGATGCCATTCTTCCTCCGCGTGTGCGTGCACCGTTCCCGCTTGCTAACCTATTTGTTTCTCATTAACGGCCCGGCATTAATCTCCGAGCACCTACGCAGCCCTGGCGTACGAGTGTCAGAACATCGTGGATACTTGTTACCGAACGATTCATGGCACCTCGGATCGAGATAGAGCCCTAATAGTCAGCTTTTAATCTCCCCCGCTTGTGTTTGCTCCTCGGAGCAATGAAACCACCAGGAGGAGCACATAGAAATTCGCTCTGTGATTAATTCGCGGCCGGCGGATAAATAAGGAGCCCCAAGGATCGGGATAATAAACGACGCGAGTAATGGCCCCGCGGTTAGCAGCGAAGTCTCGTTGTCGCGATACTCACAACCACTTGATGCACCCGCCACCCTGGACCAGCAACAGGAACAAGAGCAGCCAGGCCTCGGCACCGCTTCTCTTCGTTACCACCATCTTTCTTCGCTTCGCATTCTAGAAGATCTGCATGCCTCCGCGCGTCTCACGCACAACGACCTGCGTCGATCGAGATTGGGAAAGTGTTGGAGCACACGGCGCGGCGCCGCGATGCTTTCAGGGGCCACTGTGCTTCTCCCGGTGATGGGCGGATCGGTGGACGGACAATCGCGGGGCCCCGGACTCCTCCATTTTCCGACCGATTCGCTGACTCCTGGGAATAGCGGGAGCGAATTTGATCGCTCCCGATCCCCCTCCCAGGCGACAGGAAGGTGGGTCGTTTCCGAGATCGTCCACGGCGGAGATATCGCGGATAACACGGGGAGATAAATTTCCAATAGAGAGACACTCGACTTTTGTTTCCTTAATTACAGCTGTCGATGAGGGGGCGATAAGGCGGGCTGGATACAAATCACACGCGAAACCCGCGCCTCGTGGTATCTCGCGGCTGCACCCGTGAACATTGCAATTAACAGCGACACCCGGACGGTGAAAACGTGGAATTAGGAGAGAACGTCACATGGAGTCACATGGAGTTTGTTCACTGTCGCGCCGCGATCCAGGATCGATCGCCGGCGGGCGAGTACACGTCAACGCGCGCTATCCTGAATGATCTGCGACCGGCACCGCACGATATCGGGGAAGTTCCTTCGCACCGTCCCGTTCGACTGCAGGGAGTCTGCGTGGTTACAGGTGTCCGTCGAGCCGTCCTGCAGGATTTGCCGGTCCGCCGTGGAGGTGGAATCCTCCTACTACTACTCTATTTCCTCCTACTTCACCTACTCGTTTTTCGTTGGACGAGCTGCCGGCCACGGGGATGGCGAGCGGAGGATGAACGAGAAGGAACCGCCGAAGGGAGGAGGCGAGGAACAGGCCAGTATATGTTGAAAGATCGCGCCGGGAGGTAGGAAACGGGGAAATCGCTGAGGGAGGATCTATTGCGTCCGTTGCTCCTCCTCGAGTAACCGAGGTGATCTTTTTATTAAAGTACTGGACATCTCAAGAACGATTAGGTTACGAATCTGCGTATATTAAAATTGTTTTTGCTTTTTTTTTAAAAAAAAGTCCATTACCCACTCAAAGTTTGTAGCAAAGCTAACGAAATACTTCGTGCATCCCCAAATGGATCGAGTTCTGAGATGAAACAATTTTGTAATAATATTTTGCATGCAGGTTCCAAATGCATTCGGCTCTTACAAATAATAGCCATTAGTATCGATTACATCTCTCGTTAATTAATATTCATGCCCTTACAATGATTCACGTGCCATTGTGAACCTACGAGCAACAAAACCCTATCATTTTGGAGCGATGTTTTGTGCTCACCTATCATATCAAAATGACCCATTAGAGTAATTAAAACGGACCAATAAAACAATTGTAGAACGGAATGATCATTAATAACGAATTAAAAGTTACATTAAAATTTCTACATGTTCCAATCTATTATGATAATCTTTGTCATGTAGCTGAATGTACTTAATGTACAGAGTGATTACTAATCCATGGTAAAAGCATGAAGTTGACGATTACTATATATATGAATAAAATGGATCGAAAATATGAAATCTATCTAGCACAAAAAACAAAAGACATTCCAGATTTATTACTTACACTTACTCAAAAGTATCCGTCCACCCAATATGTAACTTTAAAATATATAAGAACTTAAAATTCTAATTCACATTAACATAAACCTTGATTAATATACATATGTATATATATATACTTCTCTTTCGGGTGCTTTCAATTGAAAAATTATAACACTTTATTTAAGAAAGTATTATTATCCATGGAAGTAGGAAAGATCTTGCAAACAAATATTGACCTAAATTCAATATTTAATTTATACTAACGTAATTACAGTAAGTTAATAATCTCCTTATATTCCTGCTATTTCATTATAAACTAATTTTCAGTGAAATTCGGGCTTACCTTGTTCCATCTTTACAGCAAAATTTCGTTGAGCATTTCTTTGGTAAACGGTATTAACTAAAGATATATTTAAATTATCCTGGGTAATTCTGAAATTAACAATACTTAATTAAGTGAAATACGTTATACGTACGGGGTGGGCTAATACATTTGCGAGTGACTGTATATCTTCCTGTTAAGGCATATTATACAGTACAGAAGACACAGGTGAATCCTTCGGCCCTGCAAAAGGAGGCTGGATGAGTCCGAGCCAAACTTAACGGCGTAATGAACGTCTGGCAGAGGTTTATTTATCGACTACGGTACAGTAAAGGGGGCCGAAAGGAACAAAGATGAGGAGGAAGAAACACGTTCGTTGTTCTGAATCGGATCGTGCTAATTTTCATGCAGTGCCAGACACGGTTCGCCTTCGTAATTATTCGAACCACAAAATAACAAAGTATTTAACGAAGCAAAAGAAAGGGACGATAGAAAATGCTGAGGGGACGAAAAACGCGCAAGCAATTGGCGGTAAAATACGAACTGAACGCCTTGGTGGCGAATGAACCGGCTCCTTAGACCTTTCTAGATACTTTCGTTGATATTTCTAATGGTGACTCTAAGTTCTCGAATAATATACGATCCCGCTTTCTCTTCGAAACTAATTGGCGAATCGCGCGAGCAAATGGTCCGACGTTTTGCAGCTGTTTGCCACATTTCTCGGTTCGCCGCATTCTTCAACTTTAACTTGAATGAATATGTAAATGAACGATGGAGCCTGTTCGATACAGTTCATTTTTTTTTCCGTGGAACACCGAAGGAAAAGGGGAAAGTGCCATTTGGCGGTATGAGCTTTGGGGGTGAAAACGTTGGCGCTGCTGACAAGGAAATGATCTCTTATTGGATTTAAATTTAATTTTAATTTAATTACAGTTGACGGATTAGGCAATCCTTTGGCACAATTAATTACAAAGAGATAGAAAAACGAACATTAAGAAAGATAGACAGAGCGAAAAAAAGAGGAAAAGAAAAGAAAATATATGAGTATAGAATATGAATCCTGCAACGCAACAAACGTAAAAGTTTTGTACAGCTCTTATCTATGGAATCAGAAAAGAAGTCAAGTTAATCGTGATAAGAATTAGCAATGATTTAAATGAAGGAAAAAGTATGTAATTTCTTCATCGCATACATTTATCAGATATATGTAAAACCTAAACTTATTTGGTTGTACCTACAGATTTTTTATTTTATTTACAAAGCATCTGAAAAAACTCATGACCCATCCAAATGACCCTCCTTCCCTCAGTCTTCTGTTTGCAGTGGAATGAAGACAGTTAGGTATCATAACTTCATCATTTTACTGTTAAAATCGTTGCTGTGGGTAACTTTTGTGTATTATAATAAAACACAGTTCAGAAGTTTTTATTTGTCGTAATATGAAGTAGTAAATTAGTTTTATAGTTCTCTAAGAAATTGGGAAGCAAATAGTTTTAATATTTAGAAAAACAATTAAAACGTCACTTTTGAACGTATACGTTGAAATATAGTTGAAATTAAATGTAATTAAAATTACTTAGACTATCAAATCGCAATAAATTCTATAATAACTCTATGTTTCAACTTAGATTAAATACTCTATGACAGTAAGTATTATATATTGAAAAAAAATGAATTTACATTTTAAGTACAGAGCAGGAAAGTGAGTGTTATCTGAAAATTCTATCATCCCAACACTCGTATCACCCTATCACTACTTCGCATAGTAATGGAGGTTCCACTCTACTCTGATATCCTAATACCAATAACCGTAACTTTGCATCCACCTGGTAAATTACAGAGATCACGCTTTGCATAACCAGAATGGCACGAAACATTGCAAATGGTTGAAGTCTCACGACACATACGAAAATTTAGATTCAGTTATGCTAGTTTAGCCTAACCTCTGTTGTTACTGGTAGGGAAGTCTAATCATTTAGAAAGTAATTTCTTTGTTTTTGGCTGTTACTATTATTTGTCGCTCTGGACGACAGATTTGCCAGTCATCAGACGACAATAGCTATACAATTTTTGTAAATGTAAAAAGTATCAGATCTGAAGAAAGAAAGTTCCTTCCTAAATAGTAATTGTTTATATCTCAAAAAAAATCTTAACGAATGTATCATATGTAGGTACTATTGCCTGAAGGATATTTTTTAAAAATTTCCACGCTCTTGGGAACACAGAAAATAATAACTGGTGATCAGTAACTTATCAGCACACATGATTATCTCTGATAGTCCTCTGCTTCCTTAGTGCAAGGAGCGAGTAGATGGAAATAGGTAGCTTGCATTACTAAAATAGAAAGTCACTGTTTACTCTGAATGGATTAGTCTGCACACCCACGTAAACTGAGCATTTCCTAGACAGCCTAATCAGTCCTAAAAGCATGCAAAGTTTTCAACCACCTTTCGAAAACACCCTGTGTTTAATTTCTATCTTTGAATGGCCCAACAGCGCTCATATTTAATTGCCGTCGTTACATTCTCTCGGTACCCTGAAAATGACGCCTTGTATGGGGACTGGGGAGGTGGCCGCACAAAGGGGAGAAGGGAACGAGTTAAAAACGGTTTATTGGCGGAGGACCGCAAAGGACCGCCGCTTCTTTCGTTCCAGATTATTTCCTGCCATTATTCGTCGAAGACGTCTACCATAAAAAGGGGGCAAACAGATCCGGCGACAGCTGCTTGGCTATTAAAAGCGACTTAAACCTCAAACCCTCCGTACGATCGCAAAAGTTACCTCTCTCGTTTCACGGGCCTCTTCCACCCTCCCCACCCCTGTTCATGATTACGCACAAAGCTGACACACGAGCACACGCATACACACACATACAGGGCAAAGACTTTTCCCAGCAAATAAGCAAATTGTTAAATGAGCCGTGATGCCGACACCCCCGCCTACGAGAACAGAAAGGAAGAAAATGTTAGGCTCGAGGCTTTCGCCGACTTTTCCCTTCCTAAATTTTGCACCTTCCAATGCACTGATAACAGAAATACATTATAAATTCGACAATACTTTTCATTTTTCGAGTAGCCATAGTGATTGTTACGTCCTTCTCATTTACGTAATAGTTGACAACAAAGATTAGAATGATTTCAACGTTGGAAGAATGGCTGCTTTTCCTAAATAATACGAATGTTTGATCAATGATTTGTAATAATATAGCCGCAGCGTTGGTCTCTTCGTATTATTCAGAAAATTGTACCTAATCCTGAACATTGGAAGTTGCATGTCCACGCGGACATAGATTAATTAGTCCGATACTGTGCAATTAAATTGACATCAACGTATTCTGCAACGACGGCGTCTCATCTGCATAATCTGTAAATGATAACGTCGCCGAAGGAAAAAGGATTCAGTTCCCCGGGTGATGAACTTTTTACCACTTCTTACCATCGACGCGACGTCCGCTTCTCGAGGCACGAACTCTTGTGTATCTAAAATCTAAACTAACAGAGGAAGATCGTAAACGGGGAACTTGCAAAAATTACGAAACCAATGTTGAGCATTGCTTAATAAAAAATTATTTAAATAACGAATCGAATAAAAGTTGTAAGTATAAATTCTTAGAATGGTTTAAACCAGTATTCATTTCTATATTATGATAAGCCTGTTCAAAAGAAATAATTTTTTAAATGCATTAATGCTTTTATATTTCCTGGTGTTTGGACAGAAAAATATACAAATGCGAAACAACTCAGTTTTCAGGGATTGATTTTACTAGTTTGCAATGAGTTCGAACAACGAACAAAAAATAGCTTATTATTATGATACTCTGTACAGAATCCAAAAATTACATTACTTTTGGAATTATCAACTACGCGATCTACCTCAGTCTATAGAATGAGGAAAATTAGAACAATTCTTTTTTTTCACAATACTGTGTATCATTTTTTATAAAAATACAGTTTAATCCGAATGACAGCAAAGGGAATTATCATTCAATATTATAACAATTTTGGACGAGAGATTTGCAATCCTTTGTCTTCTATCACAAAATACATAGGTATTAGGAATTTAGATGAAAATCGTAGTCGTCGGGTAATTGTATCCATGGCATCCACGTTCCATTGAAATGTTCTGGAAAGGAAGCTGGATCCACTGCTTTGTTCGTTTGAGGTATCAACACTTTATCGTATTCCTCGATATAGCAAATCAATTCGTCGACAATCTGTAAACGAAGCAAAACGAAGCATCAAGGAAAAATGTCGGTTTTAAATCTTGAACATGAGATACAAGAAATCGAGCATGTTATTGTAGACATTTCTTTTTCTTACGTCTACACAATGAGAAAATAAGAGATCAACAAATGAAAGGAGATAATATTTGCTAATTTTTAGATATTTAATTGTCGATCTATTTCTAGTCCGAAGACGTAATTTATTATTAAATATTTGACCAATGGAACTGATCTAGGTACTATTCGTAGTAAACAGAATAACTAAAAGCAACGTTATTAACTTTAAAATAACATTTTATGTGTTACGTAAAAGATTAAAATTTGTTGCATTAATTTTAATAGAAAAAATAAATTCTGCAAAGCAATATGACACTTCCTCTGTAAGTACATATATACAAGTGCACAATGATCAGGAATCTCCAGAAATGACTGCTTTTCCCTCAAGACACGAAATTTGATAATTAAATCAATAGTTATACGAATAAAATCGATAAATTAAAAAAGGCTTCACGTACTTTTGGATATGCAGAAGACAAATCCGTGGTCTCGCAGGGATCACTGTAAACGTTAAACAGACACCTGTCCAAGCATTTTGGATAATTTGTGAAATTCTTACAAATCACTCTCGATTCTTCACGAAGCTTAATTATTTTCTGAACGCTTAACGCAGACTCCGATATGCTAGCAATCGCGGATCCTGTGAACGATTGCAAAACAGTCGACACATTGTACGCCGGGTAGGATTGGTTCGTGCCACTATCTCCATAATAACCACCGTACTCTAGCTGCGCTCCTTTACAAAAAGAATTATCAGATGAGACACAAAATGATAAATTAAAAGCGTTTGCGGGGAGAAGTCATACGAAAAGGTTCTCTGGCTTATTACTATGGAGCTGTTACATATGTATAACTAGTTGTTACATCTTAATAACTTAATATACTATTGTATAAAGCAGAAGGTGTTTGTGTGTTTGTCTGTCGCCTAAAAACTTTCGAACGGTATACTCTGGGGTCACGAAATGTGTCAGATGAATGTGACTATTTTCTCAAAAAATATATAAATAAAAAAAAACTTATTTTTGTGTAAAATCAGCCGAGTAGTAAAGCGCGTACAATGTAGATAGCAGTACAGTAGTACAAAGGGAGTGCACAAGGTGTGCGTTACAAATTAAGCTAAAGTGCATATTATTAGTTCATACTTCGAAAATTTGTGACCTTTTTTCAAAACAACCTGTATATATCTTTATGTTCAAAAGCACACCAAGTAGGTATGTGTTTAAATATCAGTTGCGGAGGTAATTTAATTTAACTTGATTGTACCTATTAGAAAAGTAAATAGCAGAGAACCTTACTTATTGACATCCCCTGTATTTTGATTACCACTGATCAGTTTATATTTTCCGATTAAAGCTGCCGAAGTATGTTCGACTTCGTCAATATTCAACAGCACGCTGGTCCTTTTTGTCTCTATTTCGGAAACGATGGTCGACCATTGATCGATACCATCCAGATTCTCCTCCAAATCCTCCAGATTACCACCTGCGGCTGAGTAGAACGTTGGCAACCAATCAGTTACGTGCATCAACTGATTAGATATTCGGGAACGGTTCTTTATCAATGGCGAATAAATGCACGCTGCTCCGCGAACTCCACCCTCGAACAGTGTGAATTTTAACTGAAAATTAGAAGTATTTTGTGTTTTGAGAGTGAAGAATAATGTCGAAGGAATTGTTTCTGGAATTAACAATAAACTGTTGTATTCAGTTTGGATAAACATCACTTATTATTTAATTCATACAACTGATTTATTCCACAACTGATGTACGTTATGCAGGCTGAGTTGATCAACTTGCAGGTGTGATATTCTTTAAATATTCGATGTCATCAAAAAATTTCTTTTAAAAAACGAAGGAATAATATAAAAATGCAACCTAGAGTCTTGGAAATAATAATGGGTTATAAAGAAAATACTTTTCTTACTCTCGTTTTTCAAACTCGTTGTTTTCTTTTCGCAAACTCAAACGGAACGAAATATTCAGAAGCAAACTTTTAAATATTCCACTCTTTAAAGTAGTGTAGCTTATTAAATATCTCTGTCACTCTCAAAGATGTGAACATCTTGTGAAGATAAAACCCTCCGATTTGAACTTCCCTACCGATTCGCCTAGAGAGCAGACCCGGGCATGATCTAGATAAAAAATTATATAACTAACTTATCTTAAATAATAATAACTAAATAAATGATCTTTATCCAATAATATCTTTATTTTTTCGCTGCTCTTCGAATAAAGATAACCTCGATTATTCGACCCTCGAATACCGAATAAAATTATTTATTTAAATAGATAAACTTTTTGCCCAATTCTAGAGAGTTATAAATCCATTAACAACAGTTCTAATAAATCAGTAATTTCCTAAAATTCTCTAATATAAATTTTCCACCAGCTCAACCCTCTCATTATACTACAACAGAAGTAAGCCCAAACTTCTTGAGGACTCCCACATTTCTGTATCTTCAAAAAGAATCCAAGGAACACCAGTATTTGCGTGTTCCTATCTAGATCCCCCACCCTGTATATTAGAAAAAAAATATTCAACATAAACTTTCATTACCCCTCGCAGAGGGTTGTTGGACCCATAGTTCTCCAACAGTCCTACAGTCTGTGCTCCATTGTCCGACATGAAAACAATAACTGAGTTCTTCAACATCTCGGCTTCCCTCAACGCTTTCACCACTTTGCCAACCGATTCGTCCAAAGCAGCGAGCACCCCTGACAACAGAGCATCGTATCTTATGCTCGATACTTCTAAATAACCAAAATATATAAATGTACCAAGCAATAGTGAAGTTTGTAGGGGTTAAAAGGGGTTGGAGAATAGAATAAGTGATAGAACTTTTTCTGCCAAGGACATGCTTCGATACTAGATCGCCAGTCAACCTCCAATCTAGTTGTTGCTACGAATTCCTCGTTTAAACTTCTCTCTCTTCTTTTCCATTTTCTGGTCAGCCATGCGCATTAGAGGACCTCACAATTGCTCGGTACACCTATAATGCAGTCAGTGCATGAGAAGAAGAGTGCAATCTAACTGTGTACGTTATAAACCTGCAAACTTTCTCCTATTATAGTCCTGGATGTAACCAAACGTGTCATTCGTTTCCTCAGCGTCGCGTACTTCCATTACAGCTTCAGCGTCGCTGGAATGAACAGCAATATGGGCCAATTGAAGATAAAGAGGCTTCTCACGATCATGCTTCGCGATCACACTTTCTGCCTTCTCCGTTATGAGGTCGGTCATGTACCGATAATCGTGCGCTGCGGACACTTTTCCGGGAACATCGTCGTGCAAATCGTTTCCAGTTTCATTCTGCGAGGAATTAATTGCTATTATAATATACGTTAAATATCAATTCAGAATTTTTCTTCTTTTGACTCTCCGTTCGAGAACGAATCGAAAATGTGAAGCAAATATTTCTTTCGTAATTTTCCGCTAAAATTTCAAACAAATCTTTTCGAAAATTGGTCACTTTCTGCTGTATTGTATTGATGAAATTGAAATGTAATGTAGTTTATGTGAAATTAGAGGGAGTGTACCTAATTGCCCGCAACGTGACCGCTATTACCCGTAGGTGTAGAGTGTAGACGATGACGGAAAAACACATAGTTTTTGTTTTTTTTGTAATTTCATTGAATAAATCAATATAAAATTAATTATTTTCGTATCCTACGTATAGGTTGATAGTTTAAGTTTACAAAAAAATCATTTTCAAGAAATATTGCACCTTATATTTTCGTTTTATTACAATTATTGCTTAAGTGACCGCCATTACAGATTCTCCCCTAAGCCATCATTCTGCTGGTTTTGAATTTGTTTAAAAAATACAGGCCGGAAATTTGCCATTTCTGATTATTTTCACGGAATCTATAAAGAGTGCACTGCCGGAATGATAAAGTAAGACGACAAGGGTGCACTTTTTTTACCTATGGAGGCTAAATAATGACTTTTGCTAAAAATTAGTTGAACACCCTGCCAGCCTTACGCCCCTCCCTCAAGATCAGCATATTCATAAATAAAGTTTTATTGCAAGGTCAGAATTAAATTCACCCGAATTTAAAAGCACGACTCACATTCTGTCCGACGGTGTGATTGAAATACGTAATGTAACCATTGTAATATCCGAAGAAGGTGTCAAAGCCGCGATAGGTCGGTGTGTGATAGTCACTGTAATAGCCGACGTGCCATTTCCCCACGAGATGCGTGGCGTATCCCAATTTCTGCAGATATTCGGGCAGAAGGGTGTTAGTCAAAGGTATTGCGCGGGGCTCGCCTGCCTTCAGGGGGTAGCCTTGCATACCTATAGTCAAATAATTATAACGATACGACTTTATCACACCACAAATAAGTACAGTATAGGCACAGGAGAACCTTTTTTTTTAAAAAAAAAGTAAAGAAACAAACAGAAAGTAGGTAGTGTAAAGGAGGAGACTCGACAAAGGTAAATTACACTGTTATTATAAGCGGGTTAGGCAGTCGAAAAATCGATTTTTTTTAATTATTGTATTTTTAAGAATTCGAGATTTTCATAAAAAAATTAAAAAGTCGCGGATTTTTAGTAACGCACAAACACCACCTAAAAATCCGCGACTTTTTATTTTTTTTTATGAAAATCTCGAATTTTTACGGACCATATCAGAGGTTTGGTGGGACATGGCACGTGTTTTACACATCCTGTAATTTTTTCAAGTCGATCTGAAGCTCTGTTTCTTGGCAACTAGCCGAAAACCATGAAAAAAAAAGATTCGAGAAAAACGCGTTCAAAGTCTCTGTGCAAAGGCGACGCTGTGGGTTGTCGCTGGACCTTTATGGCTGCCAAATCAACAATTTTGCGAGTTTTAATATAAACCCAGCGGCATTTTATTAAAAAAAGGATAGTACTTTCGGAAAATGCAATAAAAAATCAATTTTTCGACTGCCTAGTCTCCTTAACCCTTCGTGGACACACGGGGTGTATCGCACCCCAGAAGAGGTCTTTGCCAATATTCCTGTAAATTTTTAGACCTTAATAATAAAATTTAAAAATTTGGTGAATTTTGACAAAAGAAATCGCGTTTATCCAAAACTATTTTTTTAAATACAAGTCACAACATATCAAAATTAACATTTGTGAAAAAAGAGTATTACTGCATGATTGTATGAGTATTACGAATGCACAATTATCACTGAAAAGTTAAAAGATTCAAAAATACGCTAATAATAATTATAAAATGTGACCAATTTGGGATTATAAGATGATGTGAGCACGGAGGGTTAAAGTGTTAATATAGGTACAAACTCGACTTAAAACAGAAAAGAAACGATTTAATAGTTAATAGGTAATTCAGTAAATAATTTTTATTTTTATTTATAAAAGTTAACCGTTTCATTCGATCCCCGCTGAAATGTTATCACTCACTACCCACGGAATCATCAACAAGAGTACCTAATAATAGGTATACCTATAGTCTAGTATAATCTATTCGAAGCAATTTGACTAATGCTCAGCTGAGACCTTGGTGCACATTCATGGGGAAAGGCCTATCGCCAGTTTCCTCGAGCATTGTTCGCACATTCGGTAAGAAAAGGTTCAGCGTGGAAGCCGGAGCGAGTGTCGTTATCGTGAATCGCGTTGAAAGCCTACCTGTTCGAATAGGATAACGTCCAGTAAGAAAAGCTGTCCTTGATGGTGTACATATCGGCAGAACGTAATGGCGCTGGAGTATCACGCCGTTGTAAGCCAGAGCATCTATATTTGGCGTAGGTATTTGATTGGCCCCATGGAAACTCACGTCGTTCCAACCCTCGATTAAAAAATTCGAATCGTTTAGCGGTAAACAATTAAATAATCAACTGAGGACTTTGCAGTCAGGGGTGCAGTCACATCTTTACCAATTTGGAGTAAATTAGAAAAAACTGTTTATAATATTAGTGCTTTGATTTGACATTAAAAGGAGAACACTAATTAAAAAATATATATTTTCACGCAATAAGTTATTGAGTTGATAAGTTTTGATTTCTATTTTTGGCGAAAAAATATTCTTGTAATAAAAATATTAATATTAATATTTCTATTTTTATTTATTTGGAATAAATCGCTGTTTTGCGCATATTACTCGTTATAGAATTTAATTTACAGACGATGTAAGTTTTGTTCTATATTTTATGCTGGATTGAATAAAAATCGTCAGGCTATAAAATTTGACTGTATTGAACAAGAAACGCTGAATTTTTAGCAATTTTTTTCTGTTTAAATAAATATTCGCTATTACGCGTGGTTATCAGTTTTCTCTTTTTAAAAAGTCAATTGATATTTTAATGTCCAAATTTTTAGCCATCGATGATAATTCTGTAAATTAATTTCAACCGAATTGCTTAAAATGAAGCGAGTTTATCTTTTGATTTTTAATATCTAGAAACAAGTGTAAGGAGTGTAAAGAGATAAAAAGTGTGCAAGTGGAACAAGGATTACGTAATTGGGGTCAAGTTTAATGCATTCTTGTTCTTGAATGACTCAAAGTTACGGGGACCGCTTGAAAACGCTACATCCATAATTAATGTTAGCGACTTCTTAAATCGTCGTACAGTTAAATCTGCACGAAAATTTAGGTTCATTAAAAACGATAATAGAGATTAAATTAATCTGTATAATATATTACCATTAAAGATTCTCCATAGAGGAGAAACTGCGAATATAATAAATCTTATATACAATCTAAATATTTATTTCAATGTGTAGTCAATGAAACATTGTCTTCCGAGCTTTATTGCTGTGCTTATTAAAGAGGTTATTAAGTTACGCAGGAATTTTTGCAGATTTTTCTGGACAATGACTCACTGAAGCTCGATCCCCAATGAAAAATGATTATCTACATGCGGCTCTTGCACTAACAGCTCAGTAAACAATAGGTATTAACTAAAATTCATGTAGTGTTTCATTTACAGTCTGTTAACTTCATCGAACTTTCGGTCGTTTCTTATACAGTGTTCAATTGAGTATTGACAATAATCAAAATAATTTATTGTTAATCACTAGAGTGACTTAGAAAAATAATTGATTATTTCTAACTCGATATGAAAATCTAACTCGAATCTATGCAAATTAAATTATAATTTAATTGTGAATACTTATATATGAAAATAATTACAAGTAAAAATATTGTAGTTGAAAAATGCAACAGTGTCTACTAGGTACTTACGAGATCATCTGCTACAATAACGATTATGTTTGGCCGCTGCACCTTCGGCTGCTTCTCGGAATACAGTTTCTCTGACAGTACGTAGTATAGACACCCCGCAAGAAGAACCACGGATAACAGGAGGAGCGTGACAGCCTTCGCCATGATTATCATAATTTTCCTTTATTTAGACGATTATTATTTCACGTCGATAGTCTTCATTCTTGATGGAATGGCACCACCAAATGCTACTTCTCTCGCAGATGATCGTTAATTCAAGAACCGTTCAAGTCCTGATCAAAAGATTTACATCCACATGCTGAGATTCAATCGAAATATCCACAGTAATTGACATCCAACGGAGTTGGCCTCCAAAAAATTGGTATCTACAGGAATTGAATTTTAAAAGAATTTAAAAATCTAGAACAGTTGTATCGACATGAATTCATATCTAAGACGTTTGATACCCCGCGAATTGATATCTAAAAAGATTGATATCGACGCGAATTGGTATCTAAGTAGATTGGTATCGATATCGACGCGAATTCAAACCAAGATAATTGATATCCGCACGAATTGAATCTAAAGCAATCGATATTCTCACGAATTTATATCTAAAAGAACTGTTACCAAAAAAAAATGATTTACTTAAAAATTGCAATCCACAGGAATTGGTTCTCACATGAATAGCTATGCACACGAATTGAAAAAAGAAATGACATTCGCGCGAATTGAAACCAAAACAATTGGTATGCATAAAATTGAATCGCAAATCAATCGATATCCACGCGAACTAAATCCAAAACAATTGATATCCACAGAAATTGTTACAAAAGAAACCGCACGAATTGATCTACAAGATATAAATGCAAATCAATCGATATCCACGCGAATTGAATCCAAAACAACTCATAAGTATCCACAATGTTCTCGGTCAGGCGAAGTGTATAGAAAATTTGCACAAATTCTCAGAAAAAACAGTAAACCTTGCACTGCACGTGGCCACAATCTGTACGCGGTGTTACCGATAAGTTAGTCACTCAGCTACTCAAAAACAACTGCCTTAACGCCAAGAACCCTACTGCATCGTGCAACCTATACCTTGCTTGTTTTATAACACCAGTGGAGAAAGTATTATCCAGGATGGTACTATCTATCATCGCCAACACTTGGCTAACCATTCGACATGGAAGGTTACGCTACTGAGAGCATCCACGACATAGGTATCTACACTTGTGTTCCTCAAGGAACAGTGCAAATACGCGGTTTCCTTGCACGACGATAAATACTGTGCCGGTTTAATTCACCGATAACGCGCACTATTTGCTTAACATACGCGAGCACGAGCTCGAAGAGAATCCAACAGGTGCTACAAAGGGTAGCTTTGCTCAGCTGACCACGGGAACATCTTCAGCATGGTTGACAAGATGGGAGAATAATAGATCGGACAAAATTTCATGATTCGACCTCGGAAAATGGCAATTTTTAACGTTATCTGTGACACACTTTAGTCCAAGGTCACAAGGGAGTGCACGAGGGTCTGGTCACTGATATGGCTCAAATTTTCCATATAATTACTGCGTACCGTGAATAATTATGGGAAACGTTTGTGAGAAAAAAAATGTAAAGAAAAATTCAAACCGACTTCAAAAAAATAAAAATGTCATTTTTTATGTCAGCGCCTCATCATTCCCAATGTGTAAATCTGGTGCCGACTTAAAAAAAAAATCCGAGTCGTAGATTAAATAAGTGAAAAATGATTTTTTACTTTTTAGTTCATTTTTATTTTTTTGATAATCTTATTTTTTAGTTATTTATGTTATATAACTACATTTAAGAGCTGCTCGTAAAAAAAAAGAACCGTTTGCTACTAACGGATGATTCCAAAAATAAGCGACTTGAAAAAGTGTGAACAGGAACAGTTTTCCCTATCCGTGGCGCGCCCACATTACCATTGGCTTCCAGCTCCCCTTCAGCGCGGCTATGGTAAACATCATGGAGATTGGAGACCGTGCTCCCAAATAGCCCGATGTGGCCAATGCTGATGTAGTCTATGTCACCGTTTTCGCTAATTTTTTGCATAGAATGCTAGTTCTATAAATCGGTGACCGAAACTTTATGCACTTCCCTTGGTAGTCTTTCCAGAGAAAACACTTTGATAGCTCCAAAATGATATTTGGGATATAAATATGTAGCTTATTCACTTCGCTGGGGCGGTGCTCGTTTAAGATCGAAAGATTGAATAAATGTTTCATTAGCGTTTGCGATACCTGTTGTTCTATAATTAAAGATCTCCTAATTATACGGCTTTATCGATCGTGTATATCAAATAAAGCCTAAGTCCTTAAGTTCCTCCCACGATAATGAGTCAAAAGCACAAATTTTACGCATACGCGATATCAGCAGATAAAGCATTAAGGTATAATATTTGATTATTAAAAATGCTTACAGGTGTGACAAATTTCAAAGATGAAAAATGTTTATTATGTAACGGGTGAAATATTTGGCCAACCTGCTTAATATGGGATACGCGTAATTGAAAACATGTTGAGATACCTACCTTCCAATGTGTTCATTTATATTCCTTCATCCATATTACATTAATAATGGAAGAAATCATTTTGTATAAAAAATACATATGGTCGCATTTAAATAATTTCAGTGACGCTTTTGTAGATGCATTTCTACTAAAGATCAGCATTACAAAATTCTGCGGCACCCTTTCATCTATCCTTAATTAAATTATTCAATTATCGTTCAAAATGAATGTGAATTATTAAATTGGGCCTCTGTAAATTTGAAGGTGCAGCAGAACGGTATTTTAATGCCTTTTAATATGTACACGGTGGCAATAAAGAATTATACTGATAAGATATCTTTATAGTAGACATACAATGAAATCTTGCAGCAATTATATCACCGTTTATCATAATCAGAATTAAAGTATAAGATAGTAACGATTGCAGCAATCTTCTGTTTGACGATTGTAGACGATTCTTAAACGTTGGAAGATGTCTGAGCAGCTATTTCATGTGCTTTAATTAGAAACACGACTCATCTAGAATAATGAGAATATAATAAATAAATAAAATTTAAGTCATCAAAAGATTCCTGCTAAAAACATACATGTAAAAAATTTTTTTATCGACCATTTTAATGCTTCTATAATTTATACAGTAAGTTGAACGTTTGCTTTCACTTAATTTTTTATTGATAATTTCAAAAGTCCAAATTACGATGAAAATTTTAAGTGAATAAATAAATTGTACTTCGAAGCTAGTTTATGTACACTGCATAGGAGAAACAACATTCTAAGTTTTACATTGCACATACACTTAAACATTGTAAAATTTTTATACGTTTATAAATATATTTTACATTTCTACATTGCAGAAACTATAAACCGTTCTTAAAATTGAGAAAAAATACAATATTTTTTGCATATAGGTAGGTATGTCTAGTGAAGTTGCGCAATAATTCTCGTCTTACGAGTTCTTTGCAGATGTATCATATTTATCGTGCTCAATTCATCTCATTCTTTTTCAATTTAAGTAACATTAATGAATTTTGTAGTAACTGCTGATAAGTAATATTAAATTATATTTTATATTGTGTTTGAAAAAAAAAATGTATTATGCATGAGTACCTATGATATTTTAAATTGTAAGATACTTAAAATGTGGTGAGTTTTCAAACTGAAAAGCCTGAACCTTTTCATTTTTGCTATCCAATTTTGCGCCAATTTTCTTTTGTAACAAAAGAAGTATATAACTTATCGGTATTCTGGTTCATTTTTATGTTTCAGATTACCAGGAAGATAAATATCATGACACCAGCGGATGAAGAATGTTGCGCGGCGTGATGGTCGATCATGCATAACTCCTGTATTTATTATTAGAAATTAATAAAAAAAAGCTGCAACATCTTCAAAGATGCATAAAAACATGGCTAGAATCGAATGGCTAGTGTCTTTAAAAAAAATTCCCAAATTTTGCTATGTTTTTAGCACAAAAAGTAGGATTTCCCTTAACGCTCGCCTGGCGGACACGTGGGTCCATTTTGACCCACGCTTTAAAGTACATACATTACTTATAGCCCTGTGAATAGAAAATGGATCAAAGGTTAAAATAAGGGTCTTTTTATCGTACTAAACGTCTTGTGCCAAGATATAACATAAACCAAACGAAATAAAGAAAAACTCTACCCACACTCATCGATTGTAATTAAATAAGATAGAGACAGCTTCATAGAACCTATCGTGTATCATCGAGCTACGTACTCGTTCCTGAAGATGGAGAAAATATAGCCCGTATGACGCAAGCTTCTAATAACGCAATTCATAAACTGCAAGTGTAACGTTATTGGCAAATTACAGATTGCAGATTGTATTACCCTGTTGCTCGAAGAAATCGTTCGACGTACATAAATAACTGAAATTCTCAGTGCCCCTTCGGTGCAGAGCCGGCGTGAGTTGTATGGAATGTGTGGACTGTGGAGTACTTCACATTTGAGATTTTTCTGTGCATAGAATTCCTCTTCCGGAATTTAGGAGGCATTTTACCATTTCTTATTTTTTGTTTGCGCACTATTGTTTTGTAGGCTGTTGAAATTTGATCTTTTAATTTGTACTCCCTACCCTAACTCCACACTCGGGAAAAATTTGCTCCGCTGACCCTGCTGGTGAGAATTTTAATAGGCACATTCGCCGTTTGTACAAACGTTGTACGATCAAATGAAAGTGTTCAACACCGTCGACACGAAGATTATCAGAATGTGAACGCAGTACAGTAAATTGCCAACCACTGCCGCGGTATTGGGCACGTATATCGCAGCCCCTGAGTTCATCCAGGGTTCCCAGGTGTTGTTCCGTCTCCTTGGATCAGCCAACCAATCGACAGGTAATTTGGTTTGCCTCACCAAAATGTGACCATAGCTTTCCAAATAGCGATCCAAGTCCCGGGCAACCTAAATTAATATGTACAACACTGTCACAGACATGCCAGAGTACCTTCTTGAAATGTGAAATCTAGGCACATACGTAAAAATGGAGGGGATGTGAAACGAGGAAATGAGGGGAGAGGGAATATTTGAAAGGAATAACTTTGAATTGTTTTACAATTCCTATATATCCCCCACTGACTACAAAGAATGGGATGAAAACGAAGGGCAACTCGATCCTCGGGAGTTGCTTTGGAAAAATGAAGGTGAATTCTAAAAGTGTGTAACAAAATAAATAACGAGTTTTGATCAAATTTCACTAAAATCTACAGAAGACATTCTTTACATTTTCATTACAGGCTCGAGATAAAAAAAATGTAAAAAGCGACCTTCACTATTTTCTTCGCTATCCTGACTAATTGCATTTTTTTTCAAATCGAAGAAAACACGTCATCTGATAAACTAATCTTTCTAGCTTCTCAAAAAGACCCAAGTGGTTCGGTGAAATTTTGAAAAAGTTATTCGCCATATAAGACGCCAGACGGTGACGTTACTGCCAACGTGTTTGCGCTACTTACCCTAGGATACGCCTCAGCGATGTTCTTCGTTTCGCATGGATCGTTGACTATATCGAATAAACATTCTGTAACGTTGCAAGTGGTGAACACGTGTCTGTTGAAGTACGTCACATTTGGACGGCATTGGACCGATGCATCCCGTCGTAATTGCATCATTGTACTTGGTTGCGTCACTGGACCACCCAAATGATAGGTGATACTTTGGGAGACAGAACTCTTCAGAACGAGATCCGCGTACGGTGGACTCTCCATCGTCCTGCCTGAATCGCCATAGTATCCATCGAAGTAACCGTTTTCCGTGGAGCCTAAACAAATCAAAATTACACGCACCTTATTATTATTATAAAAAATAAGTGAATTCTACTATTATCATCATTTCGTAATCGAATGCGCATAGTGTTTCACTAATTCCATTATAGGTAAAGCATTTACACGACTATGCTTACGCCGTTGAAATAACTTTTTTCTTTCAATCCTTCCATCTTTGCATGCAGTCTACGGAAAACGCCTATAGGGTGTTCAGCTGCATGTGGGAGAAAATTTAAGACGTTAAAATAAGACGAAAATAAAAAATAACGAATTTGCGGTTGAGGCTTCGTTTTGTCATTATAAGCGTTTAAAGATTTGGTACGTTCCGCCTGAATGTCATTCGAGGGGTAGAGCAGTGGGGGTCAAACCTCGTCATAAATGTTTTCTAAAAATTTTCTCAAACTTTACACAGATTTTTTTTATTATTTGGAACTATTGTGGGGGGTGCCGCGTAAGAGGGAAGTAGAACGTGGTGAGCAAGGGAATAGGGATTGTGTAGACGTGGCCAGACGCGCTTAGCGAACCTATATGCCGAGAACTAAACGTTCCTCGAACTCTTCAAATGTGCATTATTTTAAAAATCGTTTTCAGGGAAAGTTATCCATATTCATAAGAACTTCATGACCGCGCACAAATGTTAAGGCAATATAATTTACAATTCTTGATTTACAACGTTATTTACGGTTTTAAGAGGGGCCTAAAGTCCAGAAGTTTATGTAACACGAAAGGCGTCTTCCTCGTAACCAAGAACCTTAATAAGAAGGTTGTACTGTCATTAATCCGTGCACTTTTTATAATTGCATTATTAGTAAAATACCCTGCAAAATTAAGCGAAATATAAAGGGCTTGACTTAAGTAGCAGCTAAAAATCTTTCAAAAAATTGTATTCTTTTTTCGACTTCGTTTTTCACATAGACTCACGACCCTTCCACTTGTACCACTGATTACGGATCATCCTGTATATTTATCGTCAATGAGTAAAATATACAAATCCATTTTAAAAAACATGCGCAATCTTCAAAATTCCTTCGACTGTGATATCAAAGAAAATTGTACTTTCCTCTTATGACCAAACATAACATAGATGTTTGAGGGGGGAGGTAATGACAAAAGAAATATCTTTTATAACAAATTGTGCGTGAAATATATTTCAATTCAAAAGTGAAATAAAAAAGCCACTATATGAACTTTGAATATCATACTTATAGTTAATTTGCAAGAAAATGAAGCATGTGCAAACGAAATAAAAGTGTTTGAAACAACCTTCAGGTGATAAATATGGGTAAAAACAAACCGTATCCATGAACAATTGCATAATTAAATTGAGAAAAATATTTCCTTTGGTGCTGGCTAGTATCCTAATGTCGACTTAAAATATCTATTTTAATGAGTTTGCATTCATGCATTGCATCTAGTCAGTGTTAAGCGAACAGTAGCATTTCAACATAGAATATTCATTTCATTCTCATTCTATTTTTAAATTTTAACTAAAAGCATAAAATCAATTTCCACATTTTCACCACTATGTAATCCATTACCTCGCAACAGTTTGAATCGTCTGTAGATCGCTCCCTCGGTTTTCGATGCTTCGTCGATATTCAATAAAAGCTTGTCTCTGCCGTATCCGTGACCCTCGCTGAGGACGTGCCAGTGATCGACACCGTCGATCTCGCCTAGATCCTTTAGATCGCCGCCAGCCGCGGAGTAAAGAGTCGGCAGCCAATCCGTCACGTGCAACAATTGGTTGGAAACACGCGCTGCTTTTTGCAATCTTGGCGACCATAATGCTGCTACGCCCCTCACACCTCCCTCGTACAATGTGTACTTCATCTGCAACGAAGAGAAGCAAAATACCATTTATATAAATTAATGATCGTTTTCTCGTTGAATTACAACGGCGAAGAAAGGAGTGTCTGACGTTTTTGATAATCAGTGGAACGTGGAAGCGATACCGCCATCAATTCTGTAAGCATTTGTCGGAAAACATAAAACGACTTACAATTAGAAGATCCAGAAATAATTTCTGGCAGAAGAAAATTTTACTATTATAGACTTTAGTTGCAGGATGAATTGGTTGATAAATGTTTTCACGATCGCTTCTATTAATATTCAAACATCAAAACACTTTTATATTTGTTGTATCAATTTCCATGAACTTTACGTTCTAGTCTAGTTTTTCAAGCAGAGCACAGCTTTCGTTTAATTGCAATATTTTACTTCAAAATACATTGCAAATAAATGGCACATCATTCTCACATTATAGAGGCATCATAAGAAATCATTTAAAAAGGGCCACCAAGCAAGAAAAGCTTTCATGCAAGACGTAATTTTTTTCAGTTTTAAAACATTATAAAAATATTAAGGTTCATGGAACGTCTGAATTTTTCTGTAATGCAAAAACTGTGAATCACTTCCCTTAAAACCTGTCTCAAAATGAAGCAACGCAATTAGAAGAATTAGAATATAATTTTAGAAGCTGAGATAACTTGATTATAATTTATAATACATAATACATAATTCTCGGCACAACAGACAACAAATATAAAAGTATTGGTGATATCCAACTCGTACGTACCTATGTACATCTCTTAATTAATGAAACTTGCTAACATTACATATATTGTCATCTTACCCCTCTCAAAGGATAGTTTGATCCGCAATTTCTGTAATTGCCTATAGGCGCTGCTCCATTATCAGTGAGAAACAGGATCAAGCAGTCCCTGAGCATTCCTTTATCGCCCAACGCGTGGAAGATGCGACCAACCGAATCGTCCAACCGTGACACCATCCCTATCACGAAGCAATCACGTCAAATAAAATCTCCCACGAATTATCGAAAAGTGGAAGGGAAATAAAAGTAATCTCTGCTTTTTCGAAAACCTCTCCTTGCTCTTCAAACTTCGCGTGAATGTAGAACACATTGAAGTATGCAGGTAACAATTTTTTTTCTGCACAAATTCACTCTGAGGGGGTGAAGTCAGCACTTAAAATTGTCTTGTGTTTTCGTTTTTTCACTGTAACTTTATATTTCATTTGGTGATGTGATGGAGCATAAAACAAGAGACTATTCTCATATTTAAAATTTTATAAAAATAAAAAAACGAGATAACTTTAAGTGCTGATTTCACCCGTTCCGAGTGAATTTCCGCAGAAAAAAATGGCTCAATTCGCAATATGCTTTACATTCACGCGAGCTTTCATTGAAATCAGAATTTTCCAGATGGGACCGTTTCCTTGTAAGATGTGGACAAGAAAGTTACGTCGCGAGATTTGCGCTTCTTGCTTCGCATTCTCCACTCTGTCTGGCGTTCGCGTTTACGTACTGGCATATTTTCGACGATTCGGCTCGCGTATGTGAACGAATTCCTTGTTGTAATCTTCCGCGGGTTGTTCCACCGGCCCGTGAACCGCGAGATGCGATACCTGGAGGTAAAGGGGCCTAGGGAGCTCGTGATTCTGGATAATCCTAATCGCTTCTTCGGTGAACAAGTCCGTTGCGTATTCGCGGCTGATCCCGTGAGCCGGATCATCACCTCGGTGCATATCGTAACCGCTCATGTTCTAAGGAACGAAAAAAACGCCCAGGTCATCATAATGATGCGGATTCATTACGCCGCGTAAGAAGTATAATTAGAAAGAAGGCATCAGGGCCCACCTGATGTGTGTATCTGTAATCGTAATAAGTAATATGGCTGTTGTAGAAGCCCAAGAAGGAATCGAAACCCCTGTGCAATGGAGTATGCTGAGGTGTATGGTACCCCATGTGCCATTTTCCAACCAACTTCGTGGTATACCCCAGTCCTCGTAGATATTCTGGCAAGATTTTTATGTGCAACGGAAGTCCACGTGGCTCGCCACCAGGGATTCCACCCCCCTGCATCCCTATAGAAACCATTTATAGATAAGCGCTAAAAATTGCCAACTAAAAACTCAGAGTCACCACTCACAGGTTGGGACTCACTGTTTTACGGGGTTACATACTCCTCGACACTTTAAAAAAATGTACCTATAATAGTTAACAGTTTGTTGAAAAAATCTTCTATCGTTTGCGTTCCTTTATAGCCATTCGAGTGTATGTAACTCCCAAGTAGAAAAACACTTATTCGTCAATGCACTTACCAATACGAAGGGGGTACAGTCCAGTGAAGAAAGCTGTCCTAGAAGGTGTGCTGGATGGCAGTACATAGTGTCTGTTCAATATGATCCCATTATATCCGAGGGCGTCGATGTTTGGGGTTGGTATCTGATTGGATCCATGAAAACCGACATCGTTCCACCCCTACGAGGTACCAAAATGCCTTTTCTCTTATTAAGGGAGACTACAAGCGATAGGTCCATAGGCGCGATGTTGACGTTTTAATGACGTTTCTCGCAGTGATAAGGACTGAAGTGAATGATCTATGCAATTAGGCTCAGGTGATTAACGGTTTAGAAGATATTTAATATTAAAAGATCTGCCTGCCGTTATCTCTGGAAATACTAAAAGTGCTGCAGTGCCAACAGGCTTTTTACCAAGATCTGTATACAAGGTGAGTCACCTAACTCTATCACCTTAAATTACTTGTAAAATTAATTGCGGGAACGAACGAAAAACTAATTATGACATTTTACACTTTCTCTCGATGCCATACAACTTTTGTTTCAGACCATTTTTCATATAACAAACAGTTTTCAAGTAATTTAGGGTGGTAGAGTTTGGTGACTCACCCTGAATAAGTATTCTTTCCCATTGCTTAGAATGGGTTTCAATACATAGGTATTACATTACTAACATTGAAGCTATAAACTTTAGACAGGCAAATGTTTCACGCGTTGGATTTGTTTCTTTAAAATTCTTGCAATAAGTACCATTAGATTTGCAAGCTTCCAAACTATTAGGTACCTACTCAAGTCACTTGGTGTATGAATTTTGTGACACCTTATTGCACGCGCACATCATAGGGGCAGAAACAGTGGCGGATTTAAGGAGTCAATCCGGTTAGACGGGTTGAAAAAATCGATTTTTTTTAAAACATTTTTCGAATGTACATATCCTAAAGTACCTATGTACTGTTAAATTTTCATGGAATAATTCCGATCATTTTAGCATCTGCAGAGGCATTTTGTAGGGAACACAGAGACTCGTCCTCTATAGATGAAAATTTTGAACGCGTTTTTCTCGAAATCTCATTTTTTCAGATCGTGAAGATAAAATCTCAAAATTTATAGGATCAATTGTTTCATAAATTTGCTTATTCTGCACACCTGTGACGTAAAATCGAAAATAGCAAAAGATAAAAATCGAAAAACATTTTTCTTGCATTTAGCTCGCCATTTTGCTGATTTTGAAGATAAATTCACGAATTTAAGTCCGAGCGATAGCGACAGTCATACTGATCACGACTTTGTTTGGATTTTTGAGTTCAGATAAGTCTAACAGCTGAAATCGCCTTCACAAACGAAGCATGAATTTTTAAACATATCATCATTTTTTCGAAAAATGAAGAGGTAAATTTCTAAAACCGAACTAAGTATATAGAAACAAAAAATATAGTATTTGAATAGTATCATAATTTCTTTTTTTGAAAATGGGGCCGTGGGGGGCCTTTTGGGCAGAGGCCCAGGCGGCAACTGTTCATCGGGCGACCGTTAAATCCGCCACTGGGCAGAAATACTCAAAATGCAATGAATAATAGAATGAATTCGTCTCGGACGTTTCAAAATGGGGCGAGTGATGCAGTTTCTCATGCAAATTCAGGTTTGCACGGTGGCGCGCGGGATGATGGGGCGATTATGTAATAAAATGTTGCGCCGCGTAATGTAGTAATTGATATTACGACAGGTTCGGGAGGGGGCGAGGGATTTTTGTTTTGCGGTTACGGTGAGTCACACAAGCGCTAGCATCCTTGTTAGCCGCGGGGGCGTGGATAATTTTCGAGCTACGATAATTGTCTTAACTAAGGACAATTTCAATTCAAAACGCTTTCGTAGTACAGATTAATCGTAGCGAATTAAGCAAAGTAGGCAGGCATATGCCACATACGAATGGCTGTCACGTTGCATTTCCCATATTCGTGGGTCTTGAGTGTGCCTTTTTGCCGTGTATAGTTACACTGCTTTTCCTCCACAAAATATTTTAATACGAACAATAAGAAAATAAACTACGCTCTATTTTAAGCAGAAGTGGACACGCTTAAGGCGTTGACTAATTTGATAGATCGCACACAAATCTGACGGAAAATGCTGAGCTTGTGATAGCTCTACATAAGTACGTACTCAAATATACAGGGTGTTTCGAAAAATGCTTCCTTGGGGCGGGTGATTGGTATCCTAAAAGTGAAATTCAAAAGGGTGAAATATTCGGTGATTGAGGAGGCCGTTTACAAAATCAACCCTTAACTGGTGACGTTCCATTTTGTGACATAAAAGGTGACGTGGAGTCTCGCAAACTCCTCTTTAATAACTTAGAAATAAATCTAAATTTATCTTTAACATACTAGAGTTTATTGCATATTTGAAAAGATACTTTTGCACGTTTTGTTCAAAGCACATTTTGTACTGCCGATTTAATTAAAAATTTAAAAATATTCCCATTTTTAGTATGAACTTAATATAGATCAGTTTGGAACAATAAGCGAAGAAAATGCTCTTTTTGCATTCCCCTCCGCCCATGGTACCCAAGCAATTACAAAATCTTTCTGTGACACAGCATCTACAGTCTACACCGTGCTAAGCAGCAGGGTCGAGGCTCGAGGCTCGAGGCTCGAGGCTCGATTCCTTATTAAAATATTTCTGATAATCTTACCAAATCGTCAGCTACGAACACAATGATGTGAGGTGCCGTCTCGTACAGGCCAACGGCGTGGCCGGTGCACAAGGCGAAGAGCAAGAAGCGTGCACTTAACCGACGCATGTTTCACAAGCGAGAAAAATCAGGATCAGAATGGAACGCGATAAGATTTTAATTGGAAGGACTGTAAGAAACGAAGAAATAGTGGAGCACGATGGAATACTTCCTCTTGACCACTATTCAGACGCGGATTCGCGGAGAAGCGTAGTCAGAACATTACGCGCGATGTTTATCGGTGGGCTCCTACGGAATACATGAGGAATGAGGAACGGAAATAAACACGTTTATATAGTCCACCCACGAGGAGGCATCTCATGAATGGACCACACGAGAGAGTAGGGAAAATACACTAATAATTACGGTAATAAAGGAGGTACGTGTTTCAACTCGGTTGCTTCTCGTCTTACGTGCTGTCTTCCGTACTTATGTAATTGACTATCTGCGTACGAGCCGTTCCGTGTGTGTAGTATGATTTTTGGCTTCGACCGGCGTATTTTAACAGAGTAAACTTCAGAAATTATTTGCGGCTACTGCTGTTGGAACTTTTGTGGACTCTTGTGGACAATTTCGAAGAATTATGTATGTGATAACACAGTTCGACAAAATTTTTCTTATTTTTTCGGACTTGTAACACTCAATAGCCGTTTCTTATACGTTTTCGGGCGCTGAAGGCGAATCCGCAAACCGTTTGTCGCCATCACCCTCAGTTTTTAAGAAATTCGATTTTGAACATTTTTTGTGTCGAAACAGTAATAGTTATTTGGTTTATTGTTCCGTCAAATTATTCTATGAACCCTCCCGAATACAACGATATACGGTATTAGTGCATTATGAACATTTAAATATGTTTAAACAATTGTCAAAGGGAAAAGAGCACCCGAAATACCCCCATTTTTGCATATATCTCTCAATTTATTTCCAAAATTAAGGGTCTAGAAGAAAATCTAACTACTCCACGCGATGCAGCCGACATTTTTTCTTCGGAAAGCATCAGCAGAAGTGGTAAGTCACGTTTTATTTTCAATACCGAAGCGAAATAGTTTGGCAAAACGTGCGGCGCCGACAGTGAAATTTTCGAAAATTGATTTTTAGGATTTTTGCATACTAGCTACATCTTTTCTACGTATATTAAGCGCAACCGGGCTCCGAAATTCGAAAAATTGAGGGAATTACAGCGAAAAATGTACGAGCCTGCACATGAGATTGGATGCATATTCAACTTTAAACGTGATTTCCCAGGAACTACGTTTTCCAAAAACGGTGAACAATCGAATCTCGAAAACCGCTTCAACGATTTGAATGAAAATTTACAGGGAGGTGCAGGAAACTATTCCCCTCCATGTTTTCTCAGCACATTTTCAATATAAATTCTACAAAAAAAAGGATAAAATTGTATACATCAACATAAAAATTTTATTAGTTTGTTTATCAAAATTTTGCTTCCGACACAATATGGAGACTGTCTTACAGATTATAAAAATTCCTTTTCTTTGTGTTTTAGGTAATTCGCCTGTCCGGAATCGTGTGCACCATCAGACAGTGCATCGCGCACACGTTTTCACACTTATATTTATAACTTTTTTCCTGTAAATATATTTAAAATTTTCTTTTTGTGCATTATAGTTGACGAAATGACGATTAAAAATTAAAACAAAAATTATCTCTATATTCATTTATTACTTCAGAATATGCGTTTGAAGAAGGGCCTGATTTTGGGCTGTTAAGGGTAAACCACCCCCTTAAGGAATGAGTCTAAAGGTCTAGACAAACAGGCTAACAAAATTATGATATTTTGTTGAATATTTCGCGTCAATTTGAACATTTTTATAAACAATTAATACTGTCTGATATCTCATATCAGATATATGTATCTATTTATTTGGCTGAGATGGGAGATGGTGCTGGTTTAAGATCGAAAGACAAGGCTAAAGCATTCAAAGTTCTGTTTTCAGTACGCCTAAGCCTTTTTTGCACAATCAAACATTGCAGTGGATGTATGTTATTTATTTTATTTCCTAGGTTTTAAAGGCACTTATATAATATTTACCATTAAATGGCACTTGTATTTATACTGGAAAAAACCTGTAGGTACGTTTAAGTTTAAGAAGACACAAGCGACCTTGAAATGTCCTTGGTGTCTTCTACTTCGAATCACATCTGCCTCTATGAAATTTCAATTGCCACATCAAACTGCTCCAATCCCACTATTACTAAAAAATGACAATTGATTAAACTGTTGAAATAAGAATTTAATTATTTCTTAGGCACTTTAAACAGTGTTGAAATTCCTTTTTTTATTTGCAATTTGAAGAAAAAATGCGCAACTTGACAAATATCTCTAAAACTTGTACTCTTATTCTTGGAAAAAGGCAAATACATGGCTCGCATTGAATTAAAATACGTTATATTATGTAAGAGTAACTGGTACGAGCACTCCAAAAGTAATTATGAAAATTACGACTATCTTTGACTTGCTGCGTCATATTTGCGTGTTTTTTCCGTTCCAACGAAATAAGATAAATACATGATATAATATACGTTGACTTTGTAATTTTTTAAAAAACAAAAAGACACTTGTACAAATAAAAAGATACTTGCAGATAATGCTCGCATTACTGCACTGGCCTTTGTCGTAATACAGACAAAGAACTATATTCATTAAATATATTTCAGTATGTTAAATGTGTTGTTAAAATTTTCAACCGATAATTACCAATCTACGGAATAATTACTATGCGGTATGAAATTCAAATATCCAATAGAGTATTGCTCATTTGAATCATAAAAGTAAATGCTGATCATTTTACAAGTCAAAACTGAAAACAATTTTTTCTTCAAACCGTGCGTACAATATCGATGTAAAATAACAGTGAAACTTTTTCCCAATTTTATAATTGGGGGATAAATTAATAAAAACACGAATTTACGAAGAACGAAAGAAATTTTTAACTCAAAATAATGACTAAACTATCTTGGGTTATGATAAGCAAAAATGGGAAAATATACAGAACTTTAGAACTTATCTAAATAATACGATGCAGCGCGATATAAATTTTTCCATACAGGTACACAATGTTGTTTCACTGAATATGTTATGAAATAAAATTTTTTGAAAAAGTCATTATGTAAAAGTCAGTTTATTTTAAAGTTACAAAACTATTCTTCGTATGACAAAATTGTATTCACAAAATGTACATAAGGACATAGATGGTTTCACGGTAAGTATTCACAACAGTTATATAATATATTACACCCCCTTATGCCTATAAATCACAGGTTACATGGATCCCCTGGATTTATTTTTAAGTCGCAACAAATACGCAACATGCGTGTTACTCCATAAAACTGGCCGTCCTGCGAAACTTTGTACTCGAGTTTTTCTATTGCGTTTACCTAAATCTTTGGACAACAACCAAACGTAATATTTTCAAATACTACAATAAAATACCGCTGTATTTATAGACTTTCGTTGTACCGTAGCACTGTGTTGGAAAAAAATGTGAGAATCGCGTTATTCGGAAAGTCTGGAGAATCATTCGATTCTGTTTCTTTCGTTGAGAACAGAAAGTTTTATATAAATCTTTGTATGGTTTTGTGATCCTGCATCTTTTCCAATGCGTGTAGATTGTCCCACCACAGTGGCAATTTATGTTTAAGGATCAACTCGAACCACGGAGTCAATGGACAATTAAGACTGTTCACAAACTGATCGATTCCAGACCTTGGAACCCATTGAAGCTCGCTAACTTCGTCGGGGTTCGGATTCAAAGTTACATTGTCTTTCTGCATAAATAACACATAATCTATTTCATGTTCACCCCAGTAACCATTTGCAGCATGGTAGTGAATTCTTGTCAGATATAAAAAATCTGATGGTTGAACTTGCGAGGAAGGAATTCCTAATTCGTAACTGAGCCTTCTCCTAGCTGCTCTTCGGATTCCCAATGCCTCGTGTTCCTCAGTTTCGCCGGGAATCTCAGCCAATGGATGACTACAACACGTGTTTGTATAATAGCTTGGGAACGTTATCTACAAAGAAATAAGAATCTTTGATTAATCCGAACGATCTACGATACAGGTGTAACGATAATTCTTCCAAAAATATGTAATTTCTACCTTATTAGCGGAGCGCTGTTGAAGTAGTAATTCTCCTTTACTATTAAAAAGGAAAACGCTGAACGCTCTGTGGAGGAGCACTTGCCCGTCCGAATTAACGGTGTGACAGTCTCGCTTCGTAGCTTCGCCAAGGGGTTTGTCTGATTCATCGACGAGGATACAACGCTCCTCCAAAGCAGCTTCCTGCAAAGGAGCTGTTTGAGCGCTGCCAAAACTTCTCACTGTGGATGTCAGCCTTCGTGCAGCGGCGCACACTTCCTTGATCGTCTTAGCCATCATGTCAGAGTAAGTTCCTTACGAGTAATATCTCGGAGGCCAGAAACGCGCTGCCTTATATATAGCCCTTTTCACAGTGGGACATACGACGCAGCGTATGTAAATGACAGGTTAACTAAATCGATGACCTTGCATGCATTCGATAATATTATAAACGACCACATCTGCACGAACTGCAAGAACTTTAACTACTAATGTGACGCGTGCGTTGTGCAAAGAAACTTTCTTAAAAAAAAATGCGGCCACATAGGTACTTCCAATACACGCGCAACACAAAGGCTCCTCGACTCGACACTCGACGTCAACGTCGTTGACTCAACGATGGTCAACGATGGTCAACGATGGTCAACGATGGTCAACGATCAGCTCAGAATTCAGATCACCTCCTCCTCCTCCCGAATCATTTGCGAATTCCGATACGATGCCCCACTATATGTATGTATACCGTGAATACTATCAACTGTAGACCCACCACCACTTTTATTCTCCGAACGCTACGCATTTTCAAATCTAGAGAGCGTGATGATAGAATTTTTATCGAATTCGTAATTTCTTTCTACGATAATAAAATGAATGTCAACGAATGCACCACGAAAGTGGTGCTTAAATTAAAAACAACGACCGCTAACCCTAAGCAATAAGCCTGAAGGTAAACAGGGAAAAGGCGAATGAAAAGCATTTTTATTTTGCCGATAAATTTCTCGCTATCTCTATTCTCGCTATGGAACACCATGAAGGATACGCTGAATCGTGGGACAATCGTGGGAGATGGTTGTTACGTTCTTGTTACGTTACGGATAAAGGAGAAATCAGGTGGAGAATTGAACGAAACAGGGGGCCTTTATTACATCGGATTTGCACTGCAGTCGGCGATATGCACGCGTGCATGCATCATTTGAATCGTAATGATCGATAGTTCTCGTCGGTTCTCATGTTCGATCGATCGAATCGCTTGATGGGGTAGTTGAGACTGTTGAGAGTAGGTTCACGACATTCAGTGCGGCTGGAATAAAGACCGTTATATAAAAAAAATACGTTATTCTTTCTTTAATGTGTTATTTATTGTCTACGTTTCGGTATAGTTTAAGTAGTTTTACATCGATCCGTTGATTTGCTGGCAAATAGACGCGAGATGAGTGAGAACGCAGAAATCACGGGAGTAATATCGCCCGAAGATGCGGCCAAAGCGGAAAAATTTAAAGAAGATGCAAACGAATACTTCAAAAGTGCGTTTACGTAGTTTCACGTAAAATCCACGCTCGCCAATAACTTTCCTTCCGTGCCGCGAGCTTCGGGGAGTAATCGCAATTACCATTTGCGATTGGATTAATCAGATTTGGTCACGTGTATCTTTAAAACTAACCCAACATCCGCGGCGTAAATCATTGAATTATGGGACGAGACCTCGACGTTGAAATTAGTCGGCTAAAGATCCTAACGAATCGTTTCCTTCGTCACATTCCCCGTACGCTCGGGATTTAAACAATCATAGTCAACTTTGACAACCATTCTTAGAAATTCTGACACTCAACATTGCATCACATGTTTCGTTTTGAGTGTCATGGTGCTTAATCGCGTGCCTATTTCAGTCGACACCGTATAAAAATTCGCTAATTGTATGAATAATGTTTATTCTTCAGTACTACTAAAGAATATTAATTTATTACAGATTAAAGACAAATCCTATCAATTACGTATAATTATTGTTTACAATAATTTTTTAGATCAAGACTATGCCACGGCCATAGACTTATACGGCAAGGCGATAGAGTTGAACCCCTCAGTGGCTGTATACTACGGGAACAGGAGCTTCGCTTATTTAAAGACAGAATGCTTCGGCTACGCGCTGACGGACGCGTCGAAAGCTATCGAGTTAGATAAGAATTATGTGAAAGGGTATTACCGCAGAGCAGCGGCTCATATGTCACTGGGCAAGTTTAAGCTAGCTCTTAAGGATTACAAAACTGTTACTACAGCGAGACCAAATGATAAGGATGCGATGGTTAAATATTCAGAATGTAGTAAAATATTGAAGAAGTTGGCCTTTGAGAAAGCGATCTCGGTGGACGAGAACAAGAAGAACATAGCTGACACGATTAACTTGGATGCTATGGGTGAGTCATCGTATCCGACGCGATTCGGCGCGGCGGAAAGGCTTTGAATCGATTCTTTCTATGTTTTATAGCTATCGAAGATGAATATACAGGGCCTAAACTCGAGGACGATAAAATTACATTAGAGTTCATGCAAGACTTACTAGAATGGTACAAGAAGCAGAATAAATTACACCGCAAATATGCTTTCAAGATTCTGTTAGATGTGAAAGCATGGTTCATAGCGCAGCCAAGCTTAGTCGATATTACGATACCCGAGGATAGTAAATTTACTATTTGCGGGGATATACATGGACAGTACTATGATTTACTTAATATATTTGAGTTAAATGGATTACCATCGGAAAGCAATCCATATGTATCCTTTATAGTAATGAAAACATTACTTCTGTCACTAGCTCTTACGTTCACGACGATATTACTTATTGGACGCATACACATGCTTTGTAAACCATACTTCTTAACGCTTACATAGTTATTTAATGGAGACTTTGTAGATAGAGGCTCATTTTCTGTAGAATGTATATTCACTTTATTTGGATTCAAATTGTTATATCCGAATCACTTTTTCATGTCCAGAGGTACGTTACCGTTGGTCCCATCGTACCGTCTATAAACAGCGCGCATTTACTGTAGAACGTTTCGTTTAGGTAACCACGAGTCTGCGACAATGAATCAAATGTACGGATTCGACGGCGAAGTGAAAGCGAAGTATTCTGCTCAAATGGCAGAATTATTTACAGAGGTTTACAACTGGCTTCCTCTCGCCCATTGTCTTAACAACAGAGTACTTGTAAGTGTCACGTTATTATATTGAGGGAAAGAGCGTTAAAAGATCCAAGCAACATCTTAATATTGTAAAATGTAAATATAAACTATTGCATGTAAATCCATAAATTGTTTTGTAGGTAATGCATGGTGGTCTGTTTTCAAGGGATGATGTAACGTTACAAGAAATTCGGGATATTGATAGGAACAGACAACCACCGGAGGAAGGATTAATGTGCGAATTATTGTGGTCAGATCCGCAGCCTCAACCTGGCCGAGCGCCCAGTAAGAGAGGAGTTGGCGTTCAGTTTGGACCCGATGTTACGCAAAATTTCCTTGCCATGAACAATCTTGATTACGTCATAAGGAGTCACGAAGTGAAACACGATGGATATGAAGTCTGTCATGATGGGAAATGTATCACTGTGTTCTCTGCTCCAAATTATTGGTAGGTTACAGAGAAGTACTCTTCTCTAATGTAACATATCGCATATCGCATTCTAACTTTCATTTGCTTCTCGCAGTGATACCATGGGTAACCGGGGTGCCTTTATTACACTTACGGGCAAAGACATGGAACCCTATTTCACGCCGTATAAAGCAGTGGTACGTTACAATTAACCGGTTACGATTCGGTTCGGTGCTTTCTTCCCTTCTTAATTATTCTACGTAAATATGCTTTTTGCAGCCTCATCCGAATGTAAGGCCAATGGCGTACGCTAACTCTCTACTAAAATTCATGTGCTAGTGGAACATCCTAGGTATTGTTGATAAATAAATGAATAACGATAAATGAATACGAGTAGCCCAATCAAAGTGTGCGTAATATATTTGATACCGAAATGGAGAAGGTGAGGAACGTATAGGCTTCTCCAAAGCAATAAATGCTGTATTCTTTCTAGGAACAAGAAAATTTCTGTATCATAATAAATGGAATGACGGCATAATATTGATGGGTACAGAAATGGAAACCAAGTCAAGTCCGCTCGTTTCCGGGCAAGTTTGGGAACAGGCGTATTAAATTCTCTTGTCCGTGATAAGAACAATGCCGCACTAACCATCTGTGTTTCATTACAATAAACTGACGCAAAGAGAAGGTTCCTATTTTGTACCCTCAATCAAACCACGTTGTTCATTAAAGATATCGGTGTTCACGCACAAGCTGAATGTGATCTCGAAGATCTCGACGGAATAATTTATACTCTAACAAGGTGCTGAACATACAATGAACACACCTATTATTCTTTTAATTTATTCTTTAATGAATAATGGTGGTTTTTATAAGAACAATGATTATTATACAGATATCTAATACATATGCGATCTAGCATGACTATGTAGTACAATTTTCCAGCCAGTCACCAATTGTCACATTTTTGTGGCGACTACTTTTTTATAAACCTAATGTGATTGGAAGGATTTTTTTGATCTAACATTTTGTTTTCCTTTTTGTTAATAATAAACAATGTTTATAATGTATTTGACAATTCAGATTCTTTCCCTCGGGATAATGAATAGTCGCACCTTAGGAAGGTATAAGCGAGAAAATTTCATCTGGTAAATTATCTCGATTCTGACGATTCACAGTTACAACTTTAGATGCCTTATCCGCGTCAAGTCTTTGAAATAGAGGCAAATGTCGCTGCGGCACTTTATGCATCTGCGGTATCGTTCCAATTACAAAAGCTCTGTTTGAAGTTCCGAAAAATAAATTCACCAATTTGTCATGGAACTTTTGGCTGAACAGCTCCATTTTGCCGATTTCGTCTATTAACAATGTGTCCTAAAAGAAATACGAACATTGAGCAACTAAATTACAAACTAAGTAGCGAACTATGTAAGTGCGTAATATGTAAAAATACTGCTCACCGCGGTCGAGTCAAATATCGGTAATGCCGTCGACTCGAAATCATTCAGAAACACGTGATAGTTCCCCACTTTATATTTAGAGTGTTGCGTTTGGTTTATCACATTCCTGTTAACGACAATACTACGTCGGACAAAGAACGACATGAAATCTTTTATAATTACGAGCTAATACTAACTCGACTCGTGCCAATGTTGATCTCCTGCGGTTCTTTGCGAGTACAACATCGAATCCGATCCTGCTACCATTAGGACCACGCATTTCCTCCGTGTAAAACCCATCGAACTTATAATTCCGCTCCTCCATCATCGATAACAACTTCTTACATATTGTCGTTTTGCCAATGCCTGCCATACAAGTTCAATTTCATTTGGATTAGTCTATTATAAAGAAATCATGTTTGTTTGCGACAAATATGATCGAACGCTTGGCAAGAATATCGATCGGATTCTTTTTATTGATTAATAATTACGCAATATGTACTGTATGTCCACAGAAATGATAAAGTTCTTATAACAATAAACATATACCACCTTTTCTAAATACTGTGAATTGTTGTACATGATTACATATATGGAATTCATTATATATTCTCCCGTACAGAGGTGGGCAAAATTGTTATTTAAATAGAATTTCGAGTAACGAATTAAAGTTTTAGAAATTATTCGTCATGTGCCGAATATAGTTAACTCGTGTTAACGAACGAATGGCGAATAATTTTTTTTTTATAAACTTTTATTCGTTATTCGTAATTTTGCCCATCTCTGCTCCGTATACATAATCTTATATGAATTCTACTGAAACAGAAGAATAACAATATGTACTGCAGCTTTGAAAGGGAATAACAAAAGGGGCCACGATTAAAACCTGAAAGAAATAAAGTGAACATTCTCATCAACTTCAGAATATAAATAGGTATCTCAAGTCCCATGCGCCGCGTGCATCCCGGTGTCATGATTCGTGATCTGAACCAATCTGAACCGCGCGCCTCGAATCTGACCCACACACGTCAGGGTACTGTAAACGAAAAGTAAGTAAGTATGGGCACGTTAGCCTGCGGTTAGTCGATCGCGAATGCAATACTTACTGTTTAGACGTGGCATACATATCTAGAGGCGAATGTTGAGCGATTTTTGGAACACCCTGTAGCGTTGAAAACTGGCGGACTTACCAGGGGGTCCGGTGAGAAGTACGCGCGAGGTACGCAACGTGGCGCCGGTATCCATGCTTGTTGTTTTTCTAAATAAGTTTCAGCAGTAATTGTGGGTGACAGTTGCACTGCACGAGAAGAAAATAAGCCCTCGGAATAGGTACGCGGAAGGTGGATGCTGGACTTAGTGAGGTGGTGATTTCAGTGATTTACAGTGCTTGAGATGCTCG
Organism: Andrena chrysosceles; assembly: GCA_963855975.1. Taxonomy (NCBI): domain Eukaryota; kingdom Metazoa; phylum Arthropoda; class Insecta; order Hymenoptera; family Andrenidae; genus Andrena; species Andrena chrysosceles. Next base: position 44,783,486 of record OY979769.1, on the reverse strand, counting down.
TGGCAAAGGCTCCGGCGGGAGATCAAAGGAGACAGAACGGCAGAGGCTAGCACGACGTGGAGCCGCTGAATAGCGATCAGCTGATCGTGTCCGAGTAAAAGACAATCCGTTCGGGTGGGTAGAAACACGCCTGTGTGTATGTAGGTATCTACCTACGTGCTTTGCCTGCGTCGCGGCGGTGCGTTCGTGCGTGATAGTGATACGCGCGTCTTGCGGCCCCGTGTCTCCGTGACTATACGTGTGTGAGTTCGTGAGGCGTATACTCGCGGCACGTCTGTCAGAGAATAAATATAAGATCGGCCACACGACGGAACTTATAATAACTTATTGTAACTTCTAACAGTCCCGTGTTCCTGATTGCGCCACTATCTTCTCTGCTCCCTTAGATTTTCTCCTCAACGCCGCCCCCCCCCCTCCGGCCCCCTTAATCGGAAAAACACGAGATAGCGTTTACAGTCTCGAGTTGCACGGAGGACCAGAACTCCACAGAACTCTAAACCTAAACCTAAACCTAAACGAACAAGAGAACACGGCCCTCAGTTGCAGGATACATGGAAGAAGAAAGGGACGAGAGGTGAAGAAAACGGTTCTGTCCGTTCCAGAGCGCATATCGCAATATTCGTAAAGGAGAAATGGCTCGTCCTTCCGTCAGCAATCCGCTCTCGTGCCTGATCGCGCGGCAGATCGACGACAAAGTCGACCACTGCAAACGTCTCGTTAACTCCAGATTCGACATCTCCGAAAATCTATTCCGGAGAGATCTGCTGTCCCATTATGGATGCGTTAATGCAATTGAATTCTCGAATCAAGGAGATCTCCTCGTCTCCGGTGAGATATTAATAATACGCTCGAGTTTACTTCATTTTGCACGGCACTATGCCCGTGGACTTCGATCACCGAAGTTCAACGGAAAATTGATACCGTCCAATGTTATAAATTATTTTGTAACATCATGACACTTTTGAGCGATTCTCCCTCTCATCCCCTAAATTCGTATCAATCTGTAACATACTGAATCAATTAACAAGATCTGCATACGCGATGCGATGTTACTTGATCCGTTAAATCTGACAGGTGGCGATGACAGAAGGGTACTATTGTGGAAAGTGGAGCAAGCGATACGAGGTGTGGGCAAGCCTGCAGTGATGAAAGCTCAACATATTAGCAACATCTTTTGCCTGGGCTACGACAGCAGTAAAACCAAAATATTCTCCGCAGGGAACGACGACCAAGTGATCGTTCACGATCTACGAACGTACGGCTACTTTTCTCCCAAAACACCTTCGTATCTGATTCCTCTTAATTAAACACTTCTTTGGATGTTTCAGGGGCGATGTCGTGAATTTCTTCCTGCACGAGAAACCCGTTTATGGCTTGTCGATCCATCCGCATAATGACAATGTATTTGCGAGCGCCTGCGACGACGGAAGAGTCTTAATTTATGATATACGCAGATCAAGTGCTATAGAAAACTTCTGTCTAGCACAATACAAAACTGCTTTCCACTCTGTAATGTTTAATCCTATGGAACCCAAGATGCTTGCTACCGCCAATTCTAAGGAAGGCGTTAGCCTCTGGGACGCACGAAAGCCTTTGGAGTAAGCGTTTAACTTACAATGGTTTATTAAAATGTGTAAATGGGAAATATATTAATTTGTTTCCTTTTCTACAGACCTGTGCTACGTTATGGGAATGGACGTTTGGAGCAGAGTTGTATGAATGTTAGGTTTAACGCAGCGGGGAATAGATTATTAGCTTTGAGGAGGAGATTGCCACCCGTGCTTTACGCAGTGGATTCATCTACTCACTTATGTCAATTCGACCATTCCGGGTATTATAATAGTTGTACAATGAAATCGTGTTGTTTTGCTGGAGATAATGACGAATATGTTCTTTCTGGTGAGTATTAATATTACAATAGATGGAGCTCGTGGAAAGAGGAAACGGAGATTTCTGGTAAACACGGGTTTGCAGACTAATTGTTCTTCGGACATTCAGTTTTCTGTGTCATAAACCATAGTAATAATTCTATTTTTGGCTACACATGGCCCGAAATAAATCCTATCTCATAAGTTCAGTGTGTCGACCAGTAACGGGAGACTTCGAAATGAATGATAAGTCTTGCTATGTACTAATTTTGTTTGCATTCTCAGTTATGCAAATTTATTTCGAAATTGACAGTTCGACTGTAGGATAAAGCTTTATGGACTCATGTTTGTCAAAACTCAGCACTTCCTATAAATATTATTATTCGGTTAAGTTTCTGTCCATAGTCCTAAAACACCATGTACGAATAATGTAATGTATACCGCTAGCGTTCATATACGTAATTCAGCTTAATGTTTTAAGGTTCGGATGACTTTAATTTATACATGTGGAAAATCCCCTCCGAGGGTGTTAGATGGGTATATTCTGCGCATATGGTGTTACATGGCCACAGATCGATTGTTAATCAAGTGCGGTACAACCAAGCTAGTTGTATTTTTGCTTCATCCGGGGTTGAGAAGATTATCAAGATTTGGAGTCCGTTCTCTCTTGGACACAATTGTTTAGGTGAATTGAAGGTAATAGCTACTATAGCAGCGTAATTCATCTGATTAGCAGTTCATTCTATGGTTTCTGATATATTTCTATTTGTAGAGAGACGCTGGCAATCAAGAAAGGCAACGCAGAGTATTTACACATGACGAATACATCGGATTGGTATTACGTAGCGGCCAATTCATGACACACGATTACAGTCACCAGTCGACCAGCGAGGATCCAAGGATGATGGCATTCTTTGATTCATTGGTACAGCGTGAGATCGAGGGTTGGAGTTCTGAATATATGACTTCAGAGCCAGCTAGCGATTCCGATCACTATCCTCTACCCGATTATGCTGATAGTACCATAGAATCTGATGGTAGCTTACTTATGTCCAATCTTTAAGATATAACAAAACCGAGTTAATAAGGAAAACTATATAGGTTGTCACCTATACTTAAATGGAACGTTAATGCTCTCCTTCCTTACAGATTCTACAAACTCCGATCGCCAACTGATGTTAAATATTTTGACAATAACATCTCACAGATCCTCCGGAGGAGTAGTTCCCCAAAGACCTTTGGAGACCCCGAATCGCATAACACGGCTAATAGCAAATCGCAGAGAGAAACTCATGAGACTCGCAGCTATGGACTGCGGTGCGCCATTGAATAATACTTCTACCGCGGTACCTGGTCCGTCCGCTTCGGGCTCCGCCAGTGACGGGGAGAATGCACAAGTTAAGTGTCGGTCAGAATCGAAGTCGAAATTGAGGGGTGTAAAGAGGAGGCACCTTAAGAATTCCGGGATAAGAAGTATGTCCAGAAGAACTTGTGCTGGGTTACAAATTCAGAGTGACTCCGATAGTGACGAACAACCTGTTGACACAACTCAGCCTAGTACTAGTTCCGGTGTGATTTCGAGAAGATCGCGATACGTCGCGAATACCATTGAGAGCGATACGAATCATTCGAGTTACAGCAGCAGCAGTTCGGAGGATAACGATAACGATAATTCTGGTAAGCGAAAACATTCGAAAGCCGACTCCGATACGTCGGCGGAGATTCATAGAAGGAAGCACGGGAAGTGTAAAAATAGCTGGAGAAGTGATAGTAGCAAAAGCAAAAGCAAACGGCCGAAGGTTGATTACGACACAGAGGAGGAGAAGCCGGACTGGAAGATTTATTTAAATGGCGGCAGCGCGGCTAAAGTTGAAGAGGACGGACCGTCGACGCCTGTGAATGACTCGTGCAAAGTTCCTTCAACGCCTGACAGTGGTATTATATCGGGAGTATCTACGGTAGAAAAGAACGGTGAACAAGTACAGAAAGAGCAGAACGACGCGGAGAGTTCCGATCATGAACAGAAACTGAAAAATTTAGAGTTTTTTAGAAAAAAAGTGGACGTAGCAAGAAGGAGCTTTCGTACCCGACCGACTCCTTTATCACAAACCATTTCAACTACAACTGATTCTTCCGATTAAACTCCTGCTACCTTCACACCTTTCCCTTTGTACATAATTAATCTGTGATTCCTTGAAGTATATTTTTATAATACTAAGTTTGATCACACGCAAATATGGTCGGTTTTTTTTCTATCTTCTTTTAGGTTTTATTATTTTTCTGTTATCTTTATGGGCACTCTTGTTGGTCATAAGGGCCCTTACGAGGATAAATGTTTTGTCGGAATCTCTTATAATACAAGAAACCTTCATAGCCATTTTATTTGAATCTCTCGCGATACAAGACTGCTCCAGAGTAATATTTCAAATTATCAGAGATAAATGTATTTCCACCGTATTCAATAATCTCGATCGTCACCTAATCTGAAATCGAGTATTTTATAATTCATGCAGAAAGTTACATATTTCATGGTCTTGGACCTTTAAAATTACTAACGGCCGACAATTTAATAATTTAGAAAGACTCGATTTATTATTGCAACACGTAAGCATGTTTGGGTATGACCATTAAATCATATGTAATCGAAACTACAGCAAAATACCGCCGAGAATTATAGATAAATTAATGTTACATTAGCTATAATAATGCGACTCAGCTAATGCGTATTGTTGATATGGTTTGTAAGTGTGATGGAAAATAATAAAATAATAAATTGATATACATTTTTTTTTTATATGTTCAGCTTTGAAGACAAGTTAAGAATATTGCATTATTTAATCCTGCATTTATACTTTGATGTTTAACTTATAAAGCAAATAAAATCTATCGTCCCGATGAAAATTTAAATTTCTCGGTCCATACTCCATAGGTATTCCAGGAATATAAAATGCAAATATTCCCCAATTCCTATGTATATGATCTCATTGTGGTCTGTAGATATACACTTCCTTCCTGTAACGATGGACGAAACCACTTTAGTCTTTCAATCTTCTTAGAACCGATAAGTACATGTAGTATTCTCTGGCTTGTAGTTTCATTACCATCAAGTACATATTTAAAATGTCGTACTCAAATATACCATTGTCAATTAAATTTAATATTTGTTTGTCTAGTTTTACATACGTAATTTTAAGATACAGCGTACTGGCATATAATTTGGATGTTAATAATGTTAAAGTTTTCGATTTACCCACAACTTTGAATCATAACGTGAAACGTGGAAGTTACTTTGGATATTCCGTTGCACTTTACGCAAGTGGTAAAGATTCTGTATTACTTGTCGGAGCCCCCAGAGCAAATTCAAGCACGATAGGAAGTGTAATTGAACCGGGGGCTGTATATCAGTGCCCAGTAAATGATACTTGTAAGGAATGGATTATCGATGATACCGGGAATGATTGGAAATTGCAGAGCTATGATGACATATATCAGATTAAGGATAATGCATGGATTGGCGCAACAATTGCCATAGAAAATAGAACTGATCCCACGGTTCTGGTATGTTCAGATTTTATGTTATACTTTTATTAATTTTCTTTTATATCCTCGTTCTGATTGTAAATTTCTAATGATAAATAGGTTTGTGGACCACGATGGAAAAGTAATGTAACTCGAGATACATACAACTGGTACATGAATGGTATCTGTTACTGGACAGTACTCAACGGCGTTGAAGCATTTGAAAAAACAGCTCAACATACAATTTTAACCAACATGAATAACACACAAATTACTACCACCATAGATAGAAAGAAAATTTATAATTTGGGAATGGCTGAAATTGGTTTCTCCGTGCACATAACATCCAATCAATTACAACGCGATCTCGTCTTAGGCAGTCCTGGTGTGTACAATTGGAAAGGCTCGGTCCTGTTAGGAACAACACCGCTCACAATCAGTGGCAACAGGCAAACAATAATTCCTTCGATTAAAGACGAACAGAGAATTTATTACCAAGAATATTTTGGTAAATATCACGTATGTAATTTTAGAAACTTCGATATACCTAGGTACATACAGTAAATTGTGTAATTATAATATTAATAAAAATTAATATAAGAGGTATGGCGAATAGCTTGAAAATAAAAGTATGATTTATGATACTTGGTTTAGGATACGCAGTAACATCTGGTTGTTACTTTAAACAAGGAGAATTGTGGTTTGCTTCTAGTGCTCCGAGAGCTCAGAATATGTATGGATATGTTCTCGTGCATAGATTTTCTGGCAATAATAAAAAGCTAGAAGTGAGTACGTCTGTATCTGGTAAACAGCGTGGCGAATATTTTGGTGCTGCTATAACATCGTGTGACCTCAATGGAGATGGTAAAGACGAATTAATTGTTGGAGCTCCGCAATGGGCAAAAGATATGGACGAGGGGCGCATATATATCTTTACCCGTTCGCATGATGTATGTACTACCTATAATACACTACATATGTAATATAGCCCTTTATATAGAGAATTTCTGTCGTGAGTTACGTGGCTGCGCAGTTAATTTTAATTTATCATTTAATGCATGCACTCATCTCCACGCATTAATTCTAGGAATCTTTTAAGCAACAATTATTCATCGATGGGGAAATATTTGGAAGTAGATTCGGTTCTGTTGTAACTTGTCTTGGAGACATCGATTATGACGGTTACGCTGACATTGCTGTTGGCGCACCGTACGAAGAACAAACTGGCGCAATATATATTTTTAATGGGAACAGCAATGGATTACATAAACATTATAGTCAAAAGATAATTGGCAGCCAATTTGGAAAGAACGTTCGTGGATTTGGAATTTCAATTTCAGATGCTCGCGACGTGAACAGCGATAAATATCCTGATATCGCTGTTGGAGCTTATCTGTCCGAGCAAGTAGTTTTGATCAAATCTAAGCCAGCTATAACAATATTAACAAAATTGACTTATACGGATAAGAAAAAGTTACTAAGAAATTCTACATCCTTCCTCATCGATGCGTGTACATTCTATAATGGTACAAATGCGCCTACGGATATTCGTAAGTGTACAATTAGAATCTTAATTAATGTATATAAACGTCTTTAACAAATTAGGTTTTTATTTAGGAATTGTTAAGCTGTTGAAAATTGATCCCATGTACGGTAGAGCTTTCTATCGCGCGGAGAAAGGTGCTGATAATATTTACAAGCTTCCCGAAACTTTGTACGTATCTAACTTATCGTGCAGTAAACTTGAGATACATCAGAAGGTAAAGCATTTTACCTACGCAATATGGTGTTCTTCCCGAGATAAGCTATTATAACATATTTGACTGATACCTCTAGGACAATATTCAAAATGTGATAGATCCGCTCGAAATATCTATATCGGTTATTTTGGAGGAAGATTCACAAACTAACAATAAAGGAACAGATTGGAATCTTTTCTGTGCATCTTGTGCAATCGTAAATAAATTTCGTTCCAAAAGCCAAGATTTAATAAAATTGCCATTTGCTGTTGACTGTGGCGAAGATAATATTTGTACGTCAGATGTTAAAGTGACGCTGTCGACGGATTTAAAGTTGGATAACAGATACATTATTGGATCTACATCCAGTGTGAAAATTATAATAGACGCTTCTAACCGTGGTGAACCAGCATATCAGGCAAAAACACATCTATATATCCCAGAAATATTATCTCTAGCAAGTGTACCACCTTCGTGCATGGAAAGCTCTCTGATATATAATACCTTAGAAGTAATTTGTGATTTCGGGAATCCACTTAGAAAGAATGTAAGTTTTATGAAATGGCGTTTTATGAAACACGATGAAATAAAGTAATCGCGATTTTCCATCAGAAAACATTAGTGCTGGAATTGGATATGAGGAAAGTTCGATTTGACGTACATCATGCAATGCTATGGACGAATTTTACTACGCAAAGCGAAGAAAAGAATTCATTCCATAAGACACATAATTTCACCATATACTTTGATGTTGACGCTAATATAATAATCGCAGGGTCAGTATTACCATTTATTCGCTTTCTGATCGATAACGTTAAGGCTTGTGCTTATTTTTTACATACATGCGTATTAGGAAAGCACGAGATGAGTTGTATTCGTATTTTCTCCATCACGAAGATGAAGAAGCAAAATTGAGTAGCCTTCAATTCCAGCATATGTATGAAGTTCAAAAATTTGGCGCTAGCCCAATTGAAGAAGTTATACTGACAATTAGCATTCCAACATACTGGAAACATTCTACCGGCGATATACAGATTATTAATATCAACGAAACAAGTGGCTATATGGACGGAGAAGAATTTTATTGCACACCTTCCACTTATTTAATTGGCGAGCTGAACGAACAGGAACAATTTTCAATGGGAACTGACTTGTCGATAAATTTGCCCCCTGAAAATAGAACGGTGTACATTAATTGTACGAATACTGATATAAAATGCACACGTATCAAGTGTGAACTGGGTCCCTTTATAAGTTCCTCGACTGTTGCCAAACTTTCACTCATATTGGACATCTACTTCTCAAACTTTAAACGTAAAGCCTTTGTATTTTCCTTGTATTTTTAATTCTTGAATTCGTCTTGGAAAAACTCATAATCTTTTAATGATTTATTACAGCGAATATGATCGAAGGAAGAGACATTATATATTTTGTATCCAACGGGAGTGTCAATATTGTACAACCAACTATCCTTTCGAAACTTGGTCACAACCCAAATCGCACTATTATAGCTACAATGTTCTTAGGATCGCCAATAACGGAGAAAGTTGCTACTGCGACAATAGTTTTATCAATTGTTTTAGGAATCCTATTACTAATTTTGTTAGTTCTGGGACTGATTAAGCTTGGATTCTTTAATCGAAAGAAAAAGGAGGAACTAGAAGCTTTAAAATCTGAAACAAATGTAAGTTTCCTGTAAGAAAAGAAGCGTTATATTCTACATACGCAAATGTTTAGCAGATTTGTTGTTACAGGAAGAGCATAGGATCACGTTGGAAACAAATTCGTCAAGGGAAGTTGTTGACTAAGAACAGGTTTACTAATAGAAAAATATTCCTGTATATTACATTCTTTTATTCTTTACATATTATGTAAATAGAATAAATAACAAAATACTCGGCGTTCTATCGACATATTACTATATAAAGCATATGTTTTCCTAAGACCACCGGCGTGTTTATAAGAATATAATAAATCTTAGAAAGCATCAACTTGATTATAAATCTTGCAAAAGCCTTACAATAATAAATATTCTATTTCGTTCTGTTTGTAAGCTTCACTCATTGTCAGTAAAAGCGAAATACCAGTAGCAACTGGTTTAATATGAGATTCGCGTAGCTTGTACTATACTTTCTTGTTTTCCTCACTTAAACGTCCTACGTTAAAAATTCGAACAGCTGCCTTATTACATCAGACATGGCTAACAAAACGTGCATATATTTGTAACACTTTAACTGCTGAGATGCACGATAATATAGCGCGGTATGTTATCATACAACAATAAACACGTATAAAACATCCATTGTATGTATTCTTTCATATGGATTTTTATCTGAACTTACATTAATCATCCAAACCTAGGCCTTTTGAGATTTCGTCCGCAGATAATTTATTTCCCGACGAGGGAGGACTGTCAGCATGTGACGGTGGTGGTGGTGGTGGTTGCGCCGATGGTGGAGTATTTGGTGTGTAAGTTGGCGAAGGCGCTGGACGATTCTCTTCGTGGGGCTTCTGTATAAACAAAAGTTACGCGATCAGAGTATGATGTTTATACTTAGCTTTGCACATCATGGAATACTTTACACTCACATCTTTACCATGCTTGCCAAGACCTTCTAAAGCAGAGCTGAAGAAAGAGGAACCAAGGGCAGAACCTATTCCAGACAAAAGATCTGATCCTGAACTTGGCTGCTGGCTGGAGTAGCCACCGGAAGGTTGATAATTTCCGTAACCTCCCGAAGGTTGATACGCCGGTTGCTGGTTTCCACCACCTCCGAAAACACCACCAATAATCGATCCTAAAGCTCCCGACAACGGGTCACTTGGTTGACTTGGTGGATGCTGTGGTGGTGCAGGACTACCACCGCTGCCTTGTTCAACACGTATGTACATTATTCAATTTATTGAAATTCCAAAGTCTGCGAGTATGATAATTAAGTTAAATATATTACATATTGCAACCGAAACTTAAATCTACTTAAACTGGACCCTATTCGCCAGTTACTACGCTACTACAACCTTCAAGACAAAGATAGTTTCTAACGGATGATGTCATCTATGCAGTCATTCCAACATTCCATTATAAACTTTCTTAGTTCGAGTCATGATGATTCATAATGACGAAATTACTCTGTTATAACGGTGTGCGTTAATACAGCATTAAGTGTTTGAGCAACTAAGCTTATTCCATGAACTAATGGGATTTGAGATGTTTAAATGGGAAATCATACAATTACGATACCTAATGCTCCAAGAATTGAGCCTAATACGCCGCCGCCGCCGCCACCTGATTCTTGAGGGGGATAGCCCTGTTGTGCGTGCGAATTGTTTGATAAAGCATTGGTTACTAAGGTGCTCGCTAATGCTGCGCCAATCGAGCCGAGGTTTCCCAAACCTCCCTCGCTTTCTGTTTTCGACTTGGAAGCATCTGATTTTTCATGGTCTTTCTCACCATCCTCGTCTTTCTTTTTCTGTAAATTGTAACGAATCTCGGATACCAAAATATTTTTGGAAATTAAAATAACAAACATTCTTAGTTATCAAATTTACGTACATTCATGGCATGCGCAGCAGATGCTATGCCTCCTGCCGCAACTAATCCTCCTAATGCCACACCAAGTTTTCCCAAACAATTGCCAAATACATCTGCTTCCTCCGGCTTTTGATATCCTGGTTGATATCCATATGCTCCTGGATTATATCCAGGTCCTCCGTATGCGTCAGGCGGGGGACCATATCCACCCGGAGGCGGAGGGCCATATCCACCCGGATGCGGAGGGCCATAACCAGCTGGAGGTGGTGGACCGTATCCACCCGGTGGCGCTTGCGGTCCTATCGTTGGATACAACCCGCCTGGTGCTAAACCGAGACAATTACTATCTAATACTACGTATAAAACTATCTACTGAATTACCTGGTGGTCCAAAGTTCGCTGCAGGTACATCCGGTGTAGGCGCAGCTCTCGGAGAACGCGGTGGATCGACAGGTACGATCTCGTATGAAATAAAATTCACTTCGACATCGCCGTCGACAACCAAATGTGTAACTCTCTGATACGGTAGCCTATGAGGGAACTCTGTAAAGTGTCTGCCATTAATGGCGATTTTGTAACACGCGTGATCGCACAGAAGCATCATCTCAAATTCTTGTCCGGGTTGAATCCACATAGGACCCTCGTTCTCTTCTACGCCCCAAGCTCCTGATACTATATTATTCCTGGTAATAAATCCTTCGGAGAAACGTGGCGATACATGGATGGCTATGTCATCCCTCGGATTTAACGTAGGCCCTAATTGGTAATTGACGGCGAAGCGTACAGCATCCGGTAGAGCTTTCCCTTGAATCTTTATCATTTTTCCAGGTACCAAGCCACCTTCGATGACCCCTACATAGGGGATTTCCTGTTAAAAGGTAGAAGCTTCTTAAGGCAACATTCATCTTCAAATACCGTAAAACCGTAAAACCAGGGCCGGCGAGAACATTTTTGCGAGACCAGGTTCCAAAATAGTGCGGGCCGACAAAAAAGCATTTATATGTGCTTCGAAATTTTATAATAATAAATATCTACTTATAGGGCCCCGCCGAATTTATGATGAGTTTTTTGTGGAGCGCGGGACCTTTTAAAGCGTGGGGCTGGGTTCCGGGAACCCGCTGAACCCGCCTCGCGCCGATCTTGCATAAAACTACAAATAAATCCATCATCTTGAGTTTTCCTTCTAAATTGTGTTTAGAAGAAGCAGAGGTACGTAAAATTTAAAATAATATGATACGCTATATTTCCCAATTGGTATTTTGTAAGTTACGCAGCGTGTACAAACTGCGATTAAAATCATTTTACAAATTGAGAAAGCATTTTGTAATAATTCTACTAAATTCCCATTACAGAGCACTCGCGCAAAATATATACCATAATGATAAACTAACAAGATCTAAAGCGGTGTCGATCGATAAGCCATGTTTCGTTGCGACTATCGCATGCTATCATGCTATCGCAGCACTGCGGATGCCATATACTACGTCATGGATCAATGACAATCATCTGCATGACGCTGCTAAAGCAAAGCAATGGTATGATTGAAGGTACAGCAGGAATGGTACTTACAGGATTTAATACTGGATCAGATGACATATTTTATACTCGATTTTACGTTCTACGTGGACTGACACAATTTGTATTCCAATACAGGATCAGAATGCAGCAAACATGAGCAAACGCTACTGCTGGCTACTGCGCATAGGAAGGCCACCCGCGGCTTCGCAGGACATGGGCCAACATGGGCACTCCGCAGTCCGCTCTCCGCTCTCCGCTCTCCGCTCACCCACCAGAATCTGTGATCAACCACAAGCTTCTGCTCCTCGATTATATTGGTGCTAGTATCGCGCTTTTCGCCGCTTCTATGCATGGTCTATGATCGTTGCCATAACTACCCAGCGTTATAGTCAAAAAGTCAGAACCACTTTGTCGCTGACAATATTATGGACGAATATCACTTATGCCCAAATCGCCCGTAATTTTTCATTAAGCTAGGTTTTCCCGCACGCGACTGGACGCAACGGCAGGAATTTTAAAGTCGATTTTCTCGAAAATCAAGCGCGATATGAAAAAAAGTTACTCTTTCTTTTCGATTTGTAACAAGTAAATATGTAAGTCGAGAAAAAGGAATATGTACAATTTTTTTATATTGCGCTTCATTTTCGAGAAAATCGACTTTGAAATTCTCGACGTTGCGTTTAGTCGCGTACAGGAAAACCTAGCTTAATGAAAACCACGGGCGATTTGAGCGTAAGTGGAATTCGCCTTACATATATATATATATATATATATATATATATATATATATATATATATATATATATTGTCTATTTTATATAATATTATGTACCCTAAATTTTGTTCATTAATAATTAGTCCATGCTTGGTTCTTAGTTATTTATTGCGTGCGTGTATATACATATAAAGGAGCGTCACATACATCGTGAAAGAATTTGGTAGCATTTCATTCTGTGAAATGCATTACCACGCGTTTATTTTCGGGTCACTTTGTGATTGACGACGAGTGTTCTGGATATGATCACGCATTTTCGATATTTTATTCCCAAACCCTAGTCGTCAGTCACTGTATCTAGCACGAGCCGTTCAGAATCAAATTCAAATTGGATTTCCCGCTCTCGTTTTAGTTCAATCCTTGACTATTGTGGTGCTACCTTCTGACCCACTAAAATCTTTCTTTATAGAAAGATGCCCATCTATAAAGTATTATTATCTACCTATGCTTGAAAGATTTCTATTTAGAGTGCTGACGTTCCCGGTGCGACATTACCGTTAACATAATCAAGGAATAGAAGCTTATAGCGGGCCACGGTGGCGGGTGGGAGTGCCCAGGTACTAGTTTCAGCCTGAACTACGGCTATGCAGCACACACCATGTTTTATTTCATTAATTAAATTTCGTAGCAAAAGAAAAGATAAAAATTCAGGAAATGTTATTAAAGGGAATAAGAAGATTATTTCTGTCATTAACTCTTCAAGCAAAGAAGACAAACGTGACGCGGTTCGATGTGCGCGGCAGTGTGTCTGCGCACGTAATTTCAAATTCCTCGCCGCAATGATGTGCAGGTGTAGCGCGGGAAACGCGCAATCTGAAATTTACCGAACCCGCGGGGAAGGAGCCAATCACATTTCACCATTTTCAAAGTAGATCGGATACGCGTGGCGGTGAACCAATTATAGGGCTGGGGATAACGTGACGTCCAGTGCACGAGTATACGCGACTGATAAACTGCGCAACTTTCACGTGAGCACGTATCGGTTATGTATTACGTATAGAAATTACGGAGCTCTACGATTATTCCAAGCATTCGAGCCCAGGGAAGGGCTCGACTCATTGGATCGAACTGATCGTGAGTGTTTAATCGTTTAATTTTTGTTTTAACTAACAAATTGAAATGGCTGAAAAGAGTTGAATAGATCGGAGAAATTTAATTAACACGGATCTAGCTTACGTTTAATCGACTTGGAACATTGCTTCCACTCATTCGAGTTGCTCGAATTTCATGTATCGATTATCAGAGGGTCGAAATACTAATAGAAGAACAAATAGAGTTAGATATTTTTTCTTTTTTTTCCTGCTACACGAATTGCTGCAGGCTACTCGAACTAGCGAGAACGCATTATAATTTGTATACCTATACTGATAAATAAATTAAACTTAACAAATACCTGACTTATCTCAATTAAATAGATTAGCCTTTTATTGAATAGATAGACATTTGACTGAAAAAAACTCGGTAACTGCAACTATCTTAAACCACAAGCAATTAAATGTATCATTTTTTGTCTCTCAATTTTACTGACTTAATTCTCCTTTTTAATCGACTTAAAAAAAGATGAGGTTATAGATTCGACCCGTATGTACTTTTTTTTTATGTTTTTCCACGTATAATTCCTCAACATGTTGTGTTAATATGTATAAAACTAAAAACTTAAAAATAAAAATATTTATAAAAGATTAAAACTGACTTCAGAAAAATAAAAATGCACTAAAAAGTAAAAAATAATTTTTTCCCTTATTTAATCTACGACTCTCAATTTTTTTAAGTTGGTGCCAGATTTACACGGTATAAATGATGAGGCGCCGGCTTAAAAAATATGAGAGTCGTAGATCAAATACGAGAAAAAATGATTTTTTATTTTTTAGTGCATTTTTATTTTTTTGAAGTCGGTTTTAATTTTTTTTTAAATTTTTCATAGAATCATTGTCGCGTGCCCTGTGATCTTCATTTTTCCCCTATGAGTAATTATGATAAATTTCAACTCTTTGATCATCAAATAGAATAAGAATAACGTATGTAATTAATCAAATAATAATCCTAGCGTTTTTGCCACACATTCGTTATTGAATTTAATTTTTCATTTTTTGTTACTCGATTTACTACGTTTTACTAGATGAACGGCAAAGAGAATATTTCCACTTTCGCGGAGAGCGGTGCGGCATAAAGTGGCTCCATTGGAATTATCTCTTAAAGGTTGCGCAATTAATTGGTGGAATGGCTACAGTCTAGCGTGCACGTATTACCGCCCACGCTCATTTTCGTCCATGCATTGTTTAACACTACAGGAAACTAAATAAATCGTCCGTTGAGATAGAACAGTTCGCCGGCGAAGAGAGTTTCCCTGGTACGGTGGAAAGTAAACATTTGAACGGGAGCAAGTTTAATAGTCGTTGGGTCTGTTATATCCATGTAAATCGATAAAATCGCGGATGAAGCGTGGAAACATTCCTGCGGGCGGATATATTCGTTTCAACTAATTGTAAGTAGTATTCGCGTGTCGATTATTTATTTTCTTCAAGGAAAGGAGTTCCTGAATTAATTTAGAATGAGGCAATCATTACACATTTCATGGTCTGTAAACAAATTGTTAGTTTACTTTCTTCACATACGTAAGCAATGAGGGAATTGATATAAAGTAACAATATTTGTTTACTAGTAAATTTAAATTAAAAGGGGGAAGACGATTTTTGAACGGAAGTGGGCTGTAAATAATTACAGGGTCACAAGGGTATTTACAAAATTATAGAATATTAAAGATCTGATCTAAAACATTTCCTGAAAAAATAGCGGGAAACATTGAAATTTCAAGTCGAATCGAGATGATTATTTTATTAAATAAAAGTGGTAAAAGGGCACCGCTATATTTATGCAAAGAGGTATCAATTTTTACAAACCATATTAACGATTTTCCTTCATTTCTTTTAACTCTGTTCCCACAATTTTTCAACCCAAAATGTTAAGTTGTAAGAACGTAATGTCAATTTTATGATAATTGTAAATAAGAGATTTTTCCGCTCATTTTCCTTTACTCCACATGAGAAACTAAAATCGATTGAATTTCCAATACGAATTACAAGCAGATGTATTATTGCGGCCACAAGTTGTATCTTTTACGCGATCATTTCAGGGTCCACATATACAGGGTGTGTCATTATAAAAAGCATGTGGAGCGTGTAAAGGGATAGGCAGCGGCGCACCCATAATAAGTAAAATATAAACGATACTATTATACAATCCAATCGGGGCCAGTTCCTGCATCGACATCTAGGATCCTTTTCACAAATTTCTGTAAACGAATTCGCAAATCAGTTGATCACAGATGGTATTCAGCTATTTATTTCTCTTAAAAAATGTGCGGTTTTATCCGAAACACAAAACAAACCGATCTTCATTTAATTCTCGTCAGAATTAATCTGCCCCCGCCCAACGTTTTGCCAAACTATTCCGTTTCTGTATTGAAATTAAAACGTGACTTACCACTTCTGCGGACGTTTTCCCGAGGAAAAAATGTCTGCTGGATCGCGTGCAGTAGTCAGATTTTCTCATAGACCTTTAGTTTTTTACATAAAATAGATATCTGCAAAAATTGGTGCATTTCGTGTGTCCCTTTTCCTTTGATCATTATTTAAACATATTTAAATGTTCATAATGCAATAATAACTTATATCGTTATATCCGGGAGAGCAATCGAATAACTATTACTGTTTGAACAAAAGAAAATATCCAAAGTTGGAAGTTAGCATTTTTTTTTCAAAATCAAATCTCTCGAAAACTTAGGGTGATGGCGTATAACGTTTTGCGAATTCGTATTCAGCGCACAAAAAATTTTGTTCCACTGCTATTAGGCAAGAACATGCTAATCGACAGAGAGCTAAAACAGCAATAGTTGAGGCACAGCAAAAAAGTCATGCGGGTAGTTGAACAATCAGCAGGCATTCTACTTATTCCAGCAAACTACCAGAGCGGGCATATAATTCGTTACCACGAATGTCCTTGCCAGGTTCATTGCAAACAACTGGCTTCTAGGATCAATAAGGATTTCCCGCACCTGTTCCTCAGGTTCCCCTACAATTCCTAATTTCATAACTAACAATAAGTAACTAAATAATTTACTAATCATTTAAATAATAAAGTACTTCTCAGATCAGTATTGTCTATTAGCCTACTGTGGTTAAGGTTTACAATACTTTTCGGACCTACCAAGTGCCTGAAATTTGAAAAAACGAACTACAGTGAGTGTACAAAATATTCGTACAGCAGCCAATTTCAACAAAAACTTTGTAGAACTTTGTAAAACTTTGTGTATTACAAAAATATGCACATATACTTAGAACTGTCTCGAATAAATTTAAAGAAAAAAAAGGTGCATCTACATTTTTTATGAAAATATACGTGCAATAAGTATTCGCACACTTTTACCTACTTTTACAACGAGAACTACAAATTGTATCACATAAATATAACAAAAGCTAATTTATTTGCTATTTTAATATTTAGTTGGATTGCCCTCGTGGCATTGAATTCACTAAATTTTTTGTTACAGTATTGGAAATTTCGTTCCACTCGCTACCAAAAAAAAAGATAAATAAATATCCCTACGAGAATTTTAAGGCGGACCTAGCAGCTGCTACACTCTAATTCTCATATTAATACACCGGCGTGCCACATCATGAACAATGCATAATTATCTATTTCCTTGGAATTAAAACGACCTATCGACGAGGAGTATCGAAATATTTTTTTCTCGATGACATCGGTAGACACAGGACTGAAGCAAAGCAAGGACTCAGCGACAAGATCAATATAGTAAGCAACGTGAACGGACCCTTCTTCGCAAGGCTTTCAATGCTTTCTTATAGGAGGCCCTCCACAACGGCTTTGCGCACGCAGACACACGTGCCGTCCCTACGAATCCAGGTGTCTGCCATAGTCCGCCTGCAACGTGCTCGATCGTCCGCGACACACATTCGCAGACAGAATTTCTCGCCAAGATAGCGGTGACTATATTTCGTACAACTATCTGTATGTTGTATTTGCTTATCTTATGATTTCACCACAACCCTCACACGATCTGCAAGCAAAGTATGAGTGGAAATCTCACGGCCGGATGGAAGCTATTGCAATACATGAAATAGCCTTGACAAACTTATGTTTAGGAGCTAACAATACCAGGGTTACTCACTGTTCAATTTGTAAATTAGTGTAATTAATTCATTCTTTGTAGAGCTGCATGCACTTTAGATAGGATTACACGCGCGTAGTAGATCAAAATAATAGCCATTCTGTTCGACGCTGGTTTCGAGAAGTTTTCTTCCAGTATATTTTCTGGTTTCATTGACATTTTGGGAACCTTTTGTTTGTTCGAAAACATCCATCTTCACTATAGGACAAAGTGATTCAATCATAGAATCCTCCTCAATTACTCTAAATTCTCCTAGTGTCTCGAATTTACCTATACTTCACTAGCTTTACTACTCAGCTTCGCCCGAAATTTAGATTCTGATTTTGTAAAAAAAATTTTTTATTTATTTATTTTTTGTGAAAATAGTCACACTCATCTGGATTACCTAGGCATAATGAGCTGGGACACATTTTGTGATCACAGAGTTCACCGTTCGAAAGTTTTTAGGCGACAGACAAACACACTAACACTTTCTGCTTTATAGGTATATATAAAGGTATATCAATGCAGGTGTCTTACCTTCCCTGAATGTCAAATTAATTTGAGGAAACGATCCTCGATGATATCCAGCGATACAACCATCACTACCATCTCCACGACACACCGAGTAAAATAAAGGACTTTCCCTAAAATTGAACTTAACAAACCCCTTTTCGACATTTCAGCCAGGAAGCCGATACGGATGCTGGCATCTAATTTCGGCCTGCAGCTTTTGTATACGGGTTCTCGTGCGCCGTTTCATACGAATGGTCGTACGTTTAAGCATTCGTACTGAGACGCACGTATTCCTGGTTGTAGGGTCCTCGGCAGCTGAATAGTAAAAGTGTGCACGTGAGCGCGAGATCCATGTTAAACCGTGAATAGACTGGAGGCCGATTGTCAGCTGTGGCCGGGGGATCTTTTATATTTAATATTTCCAAGAGCGGTGAGAGCAAATCTCGCGGTTGATAAAACATTTCTGAATGTTTATTTGAAATTACAATACGTAGCCTGACAGCATCCGAGGATACAAACAAGTGTTTTCCAACTACTTGATACGTTTACCTATCCCGCGTACAGATACATATTATGTCGCTTTATTTTTGGAGTTGATAGTACGGACACGATGTGGATAACTATTTATTATTCTTCCGAGTTATTTGGGGCATTTACGGCTCCCTGTAACCAGTGAGTGTATAGCCTGCCATGTGAAAATCTTGCGCGAACGTTTGTTATGCTCGCGACGAAATGTTTGGCCTCCAAGAATTATGCAATAGCTAAAAGTTATATACTTCTGGTAATGTTTGGACGTTGCAGTGAATTTACACCTTTTTCGTTTGGATATTGGGAAATTATAGACAGATGGATAGTTGCGTAGAGAGAAAAACATTTGGGTTAGTGTCACTCATTTATATTATTTATATTCGGTTGTTTATGCTTATGTCAAGTTGTTTCATCTAATGGCGAGTAGCCAATCGGTTGCAAGGTAGGATCTCGATCCTGGAAATTCAAAAAATTCTCTGAACTTTGTGAATATGTAGGGGATTTCCTCCTGATTACAACCCAATTCTTTGCTGCCCAAATTCACTCGAATTGCTACAAAGCACCGAAATTTCGAATCCTCAAATTGTCCGTAGATGATAGAATATTCAAACGATCTAAGATCTATACTGAAAATTTACATCCTTTCATGGCTGCTGCCTGCTGAATTTGGGTTGCACATAAACGTGGGCTGCATGTTCCAAATAAAATCCATTTTCCTCAGATAGTGTACTCTGAATCTGAAATTTATAAAAGTAATGTAAAATAGGTGATTTGTTATTATTAATATTACTGGATAAGTCGACTACTATGATAGATCCATGAAGACAAAAAGGTAATATGTTATTGTTAATATTACTGGATACACTGACTATTCAGGGTCGGCGTGAGTTGTGTGGAATGTGTAGAGTATCTATTCCACACTGGAGATTTTGCTGTGTGTGGAATTCCACCTTCCGAAATTTGGAAGGCATTTTGCCATTTTTTATTTGCATAGATACCTACTACTGTTTTTTAGGCTATTGAAATTTTATCTTTTAATTTTTACTCCCCCCTCCGTCAGCTCCACACTCGAGGAGAATGTGCTCTGTCGATGCTGTGGCTACTTGAATAAGTCGATGAAAAATAGGTAATTTCTTATTACTACTTTCCCAACCCTTCCAGTCATACTCACAGCCACTATACTTGAACACAATAATGAAATATAAGGAACAAGGCATCCGTAGACTTTTTTCCAGAGGAGGGACGGTGAAACTTTGGGGTAACTGTAAACAAAAATATAGCAACGAAAAAACAACCCCCGCGATGACATCGATGAATCGGATTTAATTAAAAATTTAAAACCGAAATTTACAAATATTCACTTTTTTAGTATAAACTTACCAATGATCAGTTTTTAAAAATAAGCGATTTTTTTCTCAAAAGCCGGGGGGGAAGGCAACTGTCCCCTTTTTACCCTCCCTTGGCTTTCGAGAAAATATAGCTTACTTTGAAAAAATGATCTTTATTAAGTTTGTAAATTTCGATTTTAAATTTTCAATTAAATCCGATTCGTCGATGCCATCGCCAGGGTTGTTTTTTCTTGCAACTGTCCCTTTTGCCCCCCCCCCCCCCACCCTCCGAACGCCCATGACAAGGAATAGTTCACAGCCCTTTCTGTTCTGCTCGCCAGAAATACATACCTACTTACATATGCCCGAGTAGTACGGCAAAAACATGACAATACAACGCGGAAGGTTATGGTAGTGGTGGCAACGGCGGTACGGAACTGTGATGGTGGTGTGGTGGTGGTTCCTAATATGTACTCTTTTCAGCCCTCGGCCGACAGTTCAACGCAGCCCGCTGTCGTCGACGGTTGCTCGTTGTGTCGACTCCGATACGTTTGCCTCTAACGTTCTACGCTCTACGCAACGTTCGTCCACGTTCGACGAGCAGCAACGAACCACGCCGATTTTTCGAACAGGATCTTTTATAATTTTTAACGACACGTGTCCTTCGCGAACATGACGCGACAAGGTGGTTCTTGGAGTGTGGGTACGGCTACTTTGTGCTAGTGGACGTGGTGCATCGCGTGTCGAAGGTGGCGTGTAGCTTCATCAGTGTCAAATGGTCCTTCTGCCCGCGGACTGTCTCTTCTGAACGAAAGTGGCAGGGATCGGGCGATGGTAACAGCATTGGCATTGGCTTTCTTTCTACCAAGCAAGGGGAGACTTGCGCGAGAAGCAGAGACGGGCGAAATTTTTGTTTAAATCAAATTTCGAATAACGAGTAAATGGTAAAAAAAGTATTCGTCATGTGTGGAATAAAGTTAACTCGGGTGAACGAACGAATGACGAATAAGTTGTTTAACTTTAATCCGTTAGTCGAAATTTTATTTAAATAAAAATTTTGTCCATTTCTGACGTGTATTATTATGGTGGAGCAAAGAAAGTAATGTGCGCATTACGTAATGTCAAACATCTTTGAGATTAAGCCTTGAATTAAGACTTGAATTAATTTTAAGGTTTGTTCGACAAAAGGTGATATTAGAAGTGAACTTAAGCGAGATGAAATTTGAAAGTTACCGTTTACTTGCATTTATATGTATGCAATTTCTGTTCAAAGCGACAGTCGATATTCTGAGTTTGAATATTTCTTTTATTGGATTAATAATGAGTTTCGAAGAATGAAGTTTGATATTCTGATAGTTGTTTTTAATGTAATTATATAGTAAAAGAGAAAATATTGAATCTATGTGTGGATACTGATTCTTGATTGTGTAAAAAGGGATATCGTTAACATCAACTTCGACAACTTCTCTCCCATTTTCTCTACTCTTGTTTTCGTAATAAGAACGAAAAAACACGATAATTCGGTGGGATCAGAAGTTCAGCAGAGATAAGTATGCTCCTCTGGAAAATGTAACGAATAAAGTGACTTGGAGCACGAAAGGGCTACCGTTGCTTCGACCCTAGATGGGAGTATATTTACGAGCGCGTGAGTGTATCTTTATTCGGCGTAATATTTAAGATAAGAGGATGATAGCTCGTCTTACACGCATAAATGTTTGTACATTAATCACCGACTGCGAATTCCAAAGGATCTTAAATTAAAATTAAACTTAGCATTCTGATTAAACGTGGTTTAGTTGACGCTTGTTTGGATCCCATTCAATATTTAATATTCGTTTATAGTTACTTTAATCAGTTAGCAGCGGACTATTATAAAATTCCAAGTTAATTTAATCGTATATTTCGAAAAATTAGTAGATACACTACGCTTGTACCATTTTTGAGCATATCGAAACTCAAATCTATTCCATGAATCGGAAGTGGTATATTTATTTTTGTTTGCGATTGTATCATTGCAATATTGTACGTTTGAAATTAAGAATATTTTCACCAATAGAGCACTCACGATTTAATCTTGAGGAGAACCGAATTGAACAGATAAAAATATTTATGAGAAAAATTTATTTGAAGTAATTTCATTTAAAGAAAATTCAATAAAATTCATTAGGCAATTAAAAAAATTGATTTAAAGAATAAAATCCAGTTTTCTTTTCTTTTTACAAAGCCCCTTCTTTGGGGGTGCCAAGGTCCCTTGACCCCCCCCCCCCCCCACCCCCCCTCTGTGTGCGTCACTGCTTTTCACACATGACTCTTGTGATCCCTGACTTGTATTTTAGACATTTTAAACAAATTTCTACCCTCTTCAAACCATCACTTCCATCGGAATATATCCAAAATTCTTTCCGCGGATCACGCAAGTGTCTCGTGTGAAAAGGTACTAACGATTAATATTACGGGACTCTGAATTCAATATGATAATTTATTGTGATGGAATGAAAGGCAGTGAAAAGGAAAGAATGGTACCTATCTTAGTATACCTGGGGATGTCTTTTTCACTGTAGATGCTGGAATTGTCCACTTTTTTCTTCAAGGCCGTAATAAGTTCACCCGTCGGACCAGAATGAATTATTAGATTCACAACAGGGAACTTTTGATACACACTGTACCTACTATTCCTCCGGTTACAATGGCCCCGTTAAAGCTCGCCTTTCGCGCTTCCTTTTCACATTTCACATTGCCCCAATCTAAGCTATAAAAACAATTGCAATTCCTCCGATAGAAACCGCGATACTCCAATGGGCCTTTACAATTGGTGTGCAATATTACTCCTAAACTATTCAACCAATCGAATTGCCCATTCGCATGCACGTAGATAACTAAATTTCGCTACATGTGAACCTACCTGTTGAATCATTTTATCAAATTAAATAATTTTTATTGCATAATTTAAGGAGATACCTTTCTGTAAAAGTCGAAAGTTTTTCTTCTGAATCCTGTTATTTTCTCAACTTTGCATTTTTACTGAACAAATAGGTTTATCGATAATAAAATCTTATAATAAAAGAAAAAAAAAGGTTGATTTCTGTTTGAGTGAAGAATTGTAAGCGCAATGCCGCACGCCAATTGTGAATTCCGGCGTCGAGGTCTTTCAGAATCGGCTTTGTCGCTACTTGCAAATAAAGTATTTAACAAAACAGAAAAGTTTCTTAATATCCACAAATCATGCTAAGCATATAATAAAAGTTCCAACAAGTCTCATTTTATCGTCTCCTTAAAAAAAAAGTTCCCCAAAATTACCTCGGTTTTAGCGTTTTTACACGTGGATCTTCCCTTAAGAAAAGTTAAAGAATACGGGAAGAACACACACGCCCACGGTTAATTCAAGCCTCCTCGACGATGCTCGTTTTCTCGCGCAAGGCGAAAGGTCGCGCTATAAACTTACAACATTAATACAGTTTTATATCCAACCTTGACTCTATATCGTTCAATATGCTGGCCATTATCGTTCCTGCTGTTGCATCGCGTCTTCTTCTGCTTCCCCAGAAAACGCACACGTTCGGTGACGTAATTCCTCAAGTGGATGAAGCGCGTCCGCTTTCCACCATATCGCGTCCAATAACTTAATCACCTTTGCGCCAAGTCGCAAAACAGTTTGCGGTAAACACGTGTCACATCTCCGCCATCGATGTCCCGCGCGTGTTGTGGGAGGGCAGAAGCAGAAATGTCCTGCGAAATACGGGAATCGTATCGGCAGGGAGACATTCCGCGATGCCACCTTCATTCGAAGAGCCAAGGCATCCGTGTTTCGCGTCCAGGGCCCTTAATTGGGCTTAATTAACGATTGTCCCGTCTTTGTCCTCGGGCTCTGACTCACGAGCGAGTCGTAATTTCTAGTACTCACCTTGTTCTTTTCTGCTCACTGTTCTCGTTTAGCCACCCTCCAGGGGTTTGCAGGGCTTTTGTAAAAGTGCTTGGTTAATTACTTTCCCTCGGGCGCAATGAATTCGTTGCTGTATGCGGGGTGATTCGTTACTTACTGGCGAAATTGTAGAGAGTTGTTTTTTTTCGAAAACATAGGCACATCTGCAGGAACATGTTTTTTTTTTAGACTTTCGATTCACTGCTTCGTGAAGATACCACTTTTCCAAGGGTGTGTCGTTCGGAATGGTTAGTTAATTGTTTGAAATAGGCAGCTCTGAAATCGAATAAAGTGCAATGGCCACGGGGTAGTGAAAGGGAATATTGCATTCGTTAGGCAAAATAACCTTCAATCTTTACCCCTAACTGACGGGTTGAAGACTTTGCTACCTAACTGGTGAGGTCACCTACCCAAATTCTTATTTCTATTAGCACAAATAGTATTTCACTTTCTCTTCTGAACAAAGCATTCAAGTCTTTTCAATAAGTGCAATTAATACAAGTGGTACGAATAAAATTTCATCTGCATAACGTCGAAATAAACAAGCAGCATAGTGTCTATGAGACATGTTCACCTATGTTAATGTATATAAAACGGAAGCTTCTATATGTTTGTGTGTTTGTCTGTCGCCTAAAAACTTTCGAACGATAAAGTCTGAGACTGCAAAGGTACTACCTATGTAGATAAATTTTGAAATTTGTGTTCGCAAGAAATGAAAGGTCAGTTATTATTTCATTTTACAAGTATACATTACGTTTTGGAAGACGTTCCTTCTTATTATTTTTACAAAAAATCCCCCTTACAGGGTGTATCAGTAAGGAGCCCAGAACCACTCTGTATATAATTTTGTGAATATTC
Organism: Andrena chrysosceles; assembly: GCA_963855975.1. Lineage (NCBI taxonomy): Eukaryota > Metazoa > Arthropoda > Insecta > Hymenoptera > Andrenidae > Andrena > Andrena chrysosceles. Next base: position 44,758,219 of record OY979769.1, on the reverse strand, counting down.
TGCCTCTCAAGCGGCATAACTGTGACTAACATTGAGATATCGGTGGAAATATTAATCCCATTTACATTTAGTAGTAAAATATGATCGTTTTAATTGGCCAATTGTTATACAATACATAATTAATGAATTATTGAACCTGTTCAGTGCAACAGATACAATGAAGTACGATCTCGTAGAAATAGAAAACAGTAGATATTGATGTCGTTTAACCCGTTTGTTGGAATCTATGTTACGAAGTGTACTAGGTAACTTTATCATCGTCCTTTTTGCATAAAAATAAGTTGACCCAAATGATACTGTGAGTAATTCAACTGTTGCATAAGAACGTATACATTGTTTAAAGAATGTAAAGGTTTGCAGTTCTTTCTTTGTAATATCGTGCACTCTATGAACAATATAAGATTTTTTCACAACAGTCTACGTAATAATAATAACAATAGTGTATACCTTTATTGCGCTTGAAAATAAAATACAGTCGAAAATACGAGCTATTGTTATAATCAGCTATATTAATGTCCTCTTCCAAAAAGAACAAGAAACTAACATATTATAGTTAAATTAAGTCATAGTTGAGATAAACAGTATGAAAATTGTATACACCATGAAAAACCATTGAATTTTCTTTATTCCAATCTTTTTATATTTACTATAGTTTTTAAGATATACTGGAAAATAGGAAGACACTCATTAACCTTTGGGAATGTTTTCAGCCTGAAGAGCCGAAAATGGGCACAGACGAAAAATTGCCTGAGGTGCTATACAAGCCTGCACAGTTTAAAAAAAAACTGAATGTTCGGGTAACCGACCTTCCCTTGTCAGACGGGCCAGCTTGTGGCGTGTGCCAGAGATGGCGAGGGGTGAATCATTCCCGAAATGAAACGAATTACGCGATCGATATCAAGACCACCCGTACTCGGGACTTGTGTTTCCCGCGCAGTTTGCGACATTAAAACATCAGTCCAGTCTAGCCACTAACAGATAGAGAGATAAGATGACATGTAATTGTTTGATTTCGCTCTGATCTGGTGCTGTAATTTTGCACGATATTCCCCACCATAATTTGGAAAACTTGGATACCGCGATACGATTATATCTGATGCTTCCGTGACTGTTCACTGCAATTTTATTCGACGCTTTGTCGTTAGTCCTCGTACGGAAACGATGTTTAACTGCACTATCGTAGCGGAGTTAATAATTTCAATGTTATTCTGTTGCGTCAACATTTCTGCTTCGACTGTGGTTATGATATTAACGGTGTGCTACTGGGTATTCGAAATTTGATGGTAGGTATTATATATGGCATTGGGAGCAAAAGTGGATTAACCTACATTGAAAAAAGATGATTTTTTCCTATTTTATATGATTAGTACAGCCTATTGGAATACATACCTTATTGCTACTTGCTTCATTTCGTAAAAAATGTGGGGTAGTCCGTTTTTGTTCTCAATGCTTCATATGTAAGTAGGTATTGTTCGATATACGTGGGGCACCTTTTTAATTAGCCTCGGTGGATATGTTTCAAAACGAAATTAATTCGATATAGTCGATTGTTACTAAAATGTTGCTGAAAAAGTTTTAACTGAAGGTTAAATTGCAATCAATGATCGTCACAAAGTTATATCCATTGTGTATTCCTCCTGTCCCCTCTCTGTACAGTTCTATTTTCAACTGTTTCAATATTATTTGCAATATCTTATTAATAGTGAGATATTATTAGTAATATTTTATTAGTAGTGAGATATTATTAGTAATATCTTATTATTACTGAGCTACTTTTTAACGATTAGTGAGATATTTTTAGTAGTTTTGATTAAAGAAATTTTATTTTATTGGGCCATCTTCTCTGTATATTACTCGACAACAAAATTATAAAACTTATTGCGCGACGCGAAATTTATTTTATCGACAATGAAAACTTAACACATCTACTACCTAGGAGAGATGCATGCTCAAAACTTCTTATCGTACAAATTAGCACTTGGGTCACATCGCGAACAAAGGGTCCTTTGCAAAAGTCACCTTGGATGATGATGATGATACGACAATCGTTATCGTTTATACGGCACTGTCTCGCCAGCATTCTTATCCTGTAATCTTGCATACGCTTCCGGTTGCGACAATCATTACACTATGCGTAGGAAATAAGTCTGGTTAATAAAAAGAAGGAACAGAATGCTTGACAATCAGATATAATCAGAGATGAAACAATGTTTGTAAGACTAAAAATTGATTTATTCCAAATTAGATAGATATACCTAATACTTAATTAATGTGAAAGTAGAACTTGCAAATCTATTTACACACCTTAATAAATTCAGTTACATAATTTTTTTTTAATAATTTTAACAATTTCGTCGAACACTTGTTTGCAGTTTTCAGACCTTTAATTTCTATTTGCGGAATTTTTCTGGAAATAAATTGACGATATGGTACTTAAAAAAATGGGATAACCACAAAACAAAATAACACAGTTTTTTAAAATAATGTCTGAAATAATACAACGACAGTATTTCGTTTTAATAATAATAATTACATGGCTAAGATACAATAATCAATCAGTAGCCTCACACAAATATTTCAATTATGCATTGATACTATTTTCAGTATACATACAGTACAACGACTGAAATGTTCACACTTCACATTTAGCTTTTATTCTCTGAGCCTGTGTAGAGACACTTATTGATAAATGCATGGTCTACTTATAGCAGAGTGCTGATAGATTATGCAGTCTAGGGCAGCAGATTATTGACAGTGCTACTTTTTAAAATATCCCTTTACTGTGAGAACTCGAACAAAGAATGAATAATGAAAATTGTTCTTAGAGATTACAGATGTCGTTAAAGCTGTTTCACACTTATGAGTATAAATTATTGCGTTACAATCATAAAACGATTAATAGAATGTATGTACATATATAAGTATACAATGCCTTCCGTCCCTTACACTATTTTCTCAATTTTCCTCGTTCCAACCTCGGCATACAGTAAACAACTATCAAAGTTTCCCTTAAAAATAATTACAACCTCCACTTGTCACTAAACAAACAAGAAAAATTCAACACGCAAAGAATAATAACCACCACTTTTATTATTTAAAATTCCTGTTACTTCGAATAAATCAACACTTACAACTCCAAATGTTATTACTATTTTAACGACTTTATTACCACTTAAATGAGAATACAGTAATTGTATAATATGAACAACACAACACAAATAAACAAAAATATATACAAGGTGTTTCCCAAATCGTGCTGCAAACCAGAAATGAGATGGAGGATTAATTATCAGCAGAATTGATCAGTAAATATGTTACAACTGTACGTGAATTGTTGAATTTATGGACCTTTGAGATTAATACTTGAATATATTTGTGTATAACAACAAAACAAATGTTGAAATTGCATTTAAATTTATTTTTCTTGAAATTTCTATAAAAATAATTACTTTTTCTTATCGTAATTTAAAAAAAAACGATTATAAATTGCAAAACGTGTAGAAACCCAGTAAATGACCGCATACTTTAAATAAGAATTGTACTTATTAATGTTTGCTTAATACGCGTAACTAAAAATATGGGATATTAAAAGTGCGACTACACTCCATTTATAAACATATAATAATTTTAAATTTATAATTGACATTCCCTTGCCTAATGGTCATTCACTTGTACGCGGTCAATTACTGGTTGGTTTACCCTAACTGTTTTCGTCAGAACTTTGTTTTCGAGAAAATCGATTTTTAGTTTAAGAATCAGTTTTACTTTCAAACAGATTTTCTAAAAAAAAACACGTTCGAAGAAAAGTTATTCTACAATTTCGACTATTTTTTGGACGAGGATCCATTCCAGGTGTAACTTTCCAAATTCAATTTTCTTGTAAATATTTCACACTAATTTTGCACAGAGAATCATCTCCTTCCCCGATTGCACCCTGATGTGGGAAACATTTCGGTGATTTTTCATTTTACTTGAAGAAAAAAAAAAAAAAAAAATCGATTGTCCTCACAGAGCAGTGCTTTACTTTTCCATTTCAAAGCGTCGACTCGAAGTGGAGCGCGGTTAAGAAGCACGTGGCAGCCGATCGCCCTCGAAGATGTCGAAGAAGAGGCCTTAGCATGAGCCACGCCGCTGCATTCCGAATCCTGATGCTGATCCTGATCCTCGGCGGTCTCGAGTCGGTGACAGTGGTGAACCACCATCCTGACGAGGAGTACTCGCTGGACCACGAGGTCCTCTACGACGAGGCGATCGCCGAGGCGAAGAAGCTGCAGATTTACCCTGGTGAATAGAAATCTGTTGCGCATCACCCTAGAAACCCTAGAATCTAGATGCTAAAACCGCTACGTCGGGACCCCGTTGTCTAACTTCATTCCGCGTCTGGTCTATAAAGCATCTTTACACAGCACGGAAATCTATTTATCTTTCCTCCGAGAATAACTCCTCTTTGATCTGTTTAAACGGATATGTACTTGGGCCACATCCTCGTCCCGCGCGAATTAACTCTGCGTTCGATTTTATTAATCAGCCTGTCTGTGCTCCTCCACTGCAGCCGGTATGGACAAGAAAGGTGCGACATGGAACGAAATGGACACCTTGTTCTCCGCGTTACGCTCCTATGTTTAAATTGATCCTTCAGCTTTCAAACGTTACGTTATCGTGGACAGGAAACAGAGACCAAGGCTGCTTTGCCCTGCTTTGTTTGAGAATTTTAGCTAGTTAGCGGTCGGCTCGACCGGTTGTACAGATTTATTTAACGAAACTTCTGTAAATTTTTTCCCATGAAAATGAGAAATCAATTCTGTGTAACGATTCGTTCGGTCTTATTAATTATGCTGTACAGAATGGTCCTTTACTGGCTGTGAAGGGAGTAATTCTTCAGTGAAAAATACATTGAAATGTGGAATAACTTCGTTTTTATTCGGAGCTTGGAAGTGTAAGTGAAGAGGAATTAAAAGGATACGTAAATATGGTGTAACTACTGTCGAAATGAATCCTTATCCAAAAATAGGTCGACATTGTTGAGTAAATTTTTCGTGAAAGAGTTTTTATTTTCGATGAAGTCAATATTCAAAATCTTTCGACTACATGTGCACTTGACCAATTTGTAAAAATCGGTATCACCCTCGAAAACAGAGGCTTATTTGAAATATATGTATTCTACAATTTCCATTCATTATTACAGTATAGTCACGCTACATAAAGAACTCTAATGATGAATCCTCTGAATCCGTATACAACTCAGTTCTGATTGCTGATACAATGTAAATGGAAAATAAATTTTACAGTAGGATTCATTTAATTCACAGTGTTATCATATTTAGCCGTAACCGATTTTCTCGCGAGCGGAACTCCAAATAAAAAAGTTTTCCCAATTTAAGTAAAACGCCCCATTTTAGGGCGGACATTAATAACATACCAATTTGTATATACTTCTGTTCAATTATTGAAGCTCTCTTCATTTTAATTTCACTTTTTTTTTTAAATATGTCAGAGGTTTGCGCACCAAGTGGTACAAGGATGCATTTACATATCAGAGATGTATGTATTTGTAGTATAAGACGATATCGAGAATAATGGGCAACGTCGAGTATCCACGACACGGTTTCAAAACGGTTGCGTAAAAGCCCCGAGACACTAATTAACGTGAATCATACTTGTGTTCCCTCGATTTAATGCGATTGTCGTCTGTTTTAATAACGGCACCTCGAATCGAGGATAATGAAATGTAATTCTTAATCGCCCAACGAAAATGATACGCGCGTGGGCTTGCAATTTTTCAGAGCACGAAGAGCACTGTGTCCTTGAAGCATCGTAATACCAAGAGCCCATGTTCCATTTTCAGTTCGCAACAAAATATTCATCTGCTAGATTGCGATTATTTTTCAATTTTTATCACAAGAGAAGATCTCCAACTCGGAAATTCCAAAAATTACGAAACTTTGGGGATATGTAGAGGATATATGGGTATGTATTACGCAATTTTTTTGGTACCCAAATTTACTCTAAGAGGCGAAATGGCCCCCGGAAAATCAGGCTATTCTACGTTCGAATTTCTCCGTAACTACTGGACCGGTTTTCGTGAAACTCATTGCATTTAGTTTAGCTTCAATTAACCTAGGTCATGCAGAAAGAATTAACAGAATCGGTTAAGCAGGTTCGAAGTTACACCAAAAATAAGAAATCTGTTTCATTAACCGACTTCATTATTTACAAAAATGTAGTTATATAACTTAAATAACTAAATAGTAAATAATAAACAAAATTTTAAAAGAAATTAAAACCGACTTTAAAAAAAAAAATAAAAATGCGCTAAAGAGTAAAAAATAAATTTGTTCCTTATTTAATCTACGTACTCTCGATTTTTTTAAAGTCAGCTCGAGATTTATACAGTGCAAATGATGAGGCGTCGACATAAAAAAAAAATAGAGAGTCGTAGATTAAATAAGGAACAAATTTATTTTTTACTTTTTAGCACATTTTCTGTTATAACTCGCGAACTGTAACAAATGATACTCCTAATTAACAGAAGTAACTTCTGAAAACTATTTTTCTATCTCTTACAGTTCGCGAGTTATAGCAGAAAATGTGAAAATAGTCGGATTTTCAGGGGTCAATTTCGCCTGCTTAGAGAGAATTTGGGCACCAACAAAATCCTCTGCATATCCCCAAAGTTTCATAATTTTGGGGATTTCCAGGTTGGGAATCTTCCCTTCTGAATATTAGTTGGCAATGACACGAAACTGAATGTGAAGTCTCGAGTGCCGAATAAAAGGGAGCCTCGATAAATAAATTTACCGACAATGAGTTTGAATTGGACGAAATATATCGTTAACTTGTTGGTAAAACCGAGGAAATCCATATTTCTTAATTCGACTCACCCATTCTAGGATAGTGTCAAGAATACTAAATTACTCGGTATAGAATTTTGTAAAGGTTCTATTTTTCAAGCTTCATAACTGTGAATCTGATTACATCATTGTTTGGAGAGAAAACAAGGCACGAGAGACTATTATTACTATTTATTTAAACGGCACCAGCCCTTGGTATACAAATTATTAGTTATAATTATTAGTGAGAGGAATTTTACACACAGCAGTTCGAAAGGACGCTAGTGACTTATTAATGAAACCTACATAATTTAGAACTATATTTATTTGAATAAAGGAAAAGATGTTATTTTTCGTTCTGGCACGTTCAGGCAAATAGTGATGAAAAATCTTCTGAAATTTTTAGATGGAGTAAATATTAACTTTGCATTGCGAAGCTTAACGTCCTTAGACAAACTTCCCTTTTTGCGACAAGTAAAGTAACTTCGCCACAGGACAGAGGGAACGTTAACAAACATTTTTATACATTCGACAGGACCAATTCCAGGATGCAAGCCTTGCACGAGTTCAGAGATGACTTACTGTAAAGATGAGAGTGTGATAAACGACCACTGCTGCTGCGACGGCAGTGATAATAGTAAGTATGATTACAGCAAACGCAAGAAACCTTCAACATTCCTAAAGTCCACAATTTATAATTCCTACACGAAAATAATTATTTTGATTTCTCTTTTAATCGACCTTTGAACAATTCCCAGCGAAGTAGAACAATTACCTTGACGGTTGGCTGGTTTTTCTGATTTCGTATTTTGTTGTCGATTATACCACTCGCATTCTGTTCTTGTCCTTCGTCTATTTACGTATAGAAATCGGATGGGAAAAAACGACAATCGCATGTAGGCAATTCGTGCGTGAAGAATTGGCGGCGCAAACGCTGGCGCGGGCGGCTCGATTGTACGACTCTTCATGGAAATTTCGAATGATAATGGAAGCTGGATTCGCTGTAATGCCTGTAATTCGTCCAATAGAAATAATGTCTCGCGTAATCCCAGTCTCATGAACGTACTTACTTGGGAAAGCTTAAACGTGTGCCAATCGGCTGTGCTGCAACTGAATTCAAGCAGGCAAAGTAAATATTTGATTGTATTAATTATTATGTGATATTTAATACCGATCAGTTCCGCCGATGACCTTTTGCAACGAGTATGATCGTTAAAATTGGCTAGTAAAGAATGTTACATAATAATTAATGTTAATAACTGGCATAATGAACCATTTCAGTTGAAATATTTAGCCACTTATTGAAAGATTTAGCCAAATAAGTAAAGTAAAAGAAACGGCTCGTTTTTTAGAATTGAAGTTAATTCTTAAAAACTCTTAACAAAGCAAATGGTCAATCGAAAAACTAGTCTAAATGGGGGATATAAATAAGGGATAAAAAAATAGTGATCTGAAAACTTATTCTCATTTTAAGTTCGCAAACAAAGAAAAATAAATATTGCATAATCTGGTAGAAAAGGGTTTAGATAAAAAGCAATTCAACAAACTGAAACTTTATTTTAATGCAAATAATATTTAGTGGAAGAAGAAACAGAAATATTACTATCAATTTAGAATAGGTTCTGCCCCGTGAATCAATTTTTAAATGGCTGCAGTATATTGACTGTACAAAGGTAGCGTGCAACACTGCATGGAATAATTATGAGAAACGTTACAAATTTATTCAAGAACTCTACAAAATTTTACTTCATTTGATATTTTAAATTAAAACCAGAAAATAAAAGTATTTACTGAGATGTATTGAATCTGTATCAAAGATCTCATTTTATGCACATGTAGTGGGTGTCCTAATATTTACGAGCGACAGAGTACATGAAAAGGCAGCTAAAATTTGGAGAATTGAACAAAGTTGCCACTTCTGTCATTGAATCTCGTTATCTAATTTTTCATCGCTTTTTGTGGGCCCATCGATTATAGTCGAAAATTCCACGATGGTAGAGAATGTGACATTTTAACTTGTTAACTAGGTCATTCCTCGATTAGTAAACGTCCGTACTCTATTAAAAAATGTACCTTTAATAATCTTACCTTCTCTATAAAGTAGCCCGGATGCACGAAATATTTTAGGGCCCCAAATAATTTCTCAAGGGTAATAAAGAATAAACTCTTTTCACGAAAAAGGGATAATAATAACAGCAATAAAGAAAATAAAATGAAAGCCATAAACATTAGCATATTTAAATATATGAGTTTCTTATTGCCATATCATATATAATATTAGATTATATTAATATATTAGAGATTATATTCTAATTTCTTTTTTGACAGTTCTCGCACACCTCGTGATAGTTATATAGGGGAAAGGAATCCCTCGGATAGAGCGTGGTCAGGTTGGCTCTCAATAAATGTCCAGAATAATAACAATAACTTTATTGTAAACGTGATCGCGCACGGGACGGTTCTACCAGTTAACGTCTTACGTCGGTTGCCAACAGAGAACTGCCCTCTCAAACAGTCAAAAACCTCTCCTCAACCGCCACATGACTCAACCCTCTGGCGTCGCCAATACGCCTTCGACAGTCGCCTGTTTATGGCGTGGCCTGAAACCGTACCCTAAAACTAACAATCATTTAGGACGGTCGGGCTACGATCGGCCGCCTGCCTGGCTTATCTCAAGCTCTGTCGACACCATCGTCCTCAAATTGCCTTCAGTTATAAATTTAAATTAATTTCAATGAAATCAAAATTTTTCGTTCTCATTTTTTTCTTCTTAGTCTTCTGTTTCTTCATTTTCCCCTTTTCTGGGGTCCTTGTATAGCCTTGCACCCGCTGCATCCGGTGTGACCGGTAGTGCCACAGAACTTAAGGACCTTATATTAATGTACCTTATACATTTTGTATAAGTTTCGAAATTTTCCTGACGAGACAACTGATCTTATCCAACGCGGAGTCATTCTCGAATGACGAACCAACTCGTCTTTCCCAGTTAACAGGTTAAAATTAAATTCGTCGTCCATATTCGGGTACAGCTGGACGGAAGGACAATCACCTGTTCAGGAAATCATCGATGTCCGCCGTAACGAGCCATCCTTGTCCATCTGACGCGTGTTAACGTCCAGGCGGCCGCGGCAGGCGCACGGGGTGGTTATACCTACCAGGTGACTCACGCGAAACGTTCATCGTAGAGCCGTTTAACGGGGACACCTCGCTCGTTCTTAGGTATTCCGCGTGTTCGTCGCCCGAACTCTTTACGCGGCTATCGGTCATCGACCTCGAATTTCAAATTAGCATAGCCCCTCATGTCCTTGCTTCAAACAGACGAGAGAAACATTTCGCTAATTTGTCTTGCACCGCGATTAATCTGTTTTTCGTGCATTTACAGATCGCACATGAGCAGTTAGGTATTATTTATTTAGTTAGTTAGCTAGTTAAACGGAAGCCCTATGGTGAATACAAAAAAAGGCTTAAAAGATAAAAGAGTCTTAGACTTATGGTACTTTAAGTATTTCAATATTTTTTGAAAACTGGAAAAATGCTGGATAGGACATTTTAACTAAGGAGCGGCAGTAATAGTATTAAAAGAAGATTCTTTTCTCAACTCTTCGACATCATCCCAAGCTTATTTCCTAGTTTCTCAATTTCAAACGATTTCCACAAAAACAATTAAATTCACTAGACTTTGAAGAAAGTATAAATAAAAACTGATTACGTAATGAACTTTAGTTATTGCCGTGTTTAGAAGAGTATTTCCCAACGAATACGATTTATGAGTTTGTTAGTTAGGGGCGCGGACGAACCTGATACGAAATCGGAGAGCCGCTAGGATACATAATTGACGGTGAGGACGAACCAGATTCGAAATCAGGGAGCCTCGAGAAACCTGACTTTAATAATCAGGGAGCCGCAAGAGGGTGAAACGTGGACGAAACTGATGCGAAATCAAGGAGTCGCGGGAAATATTAGTAATGCCTCGTAAATATCAATAAATGTTCGATACAACTCGAGCGGTAAAGTTGGATCAGTGGGAATGTGCTATTAATATTATAAGGATCGCTGGATAAAATATGGGTTTAACGAATCTACTCGATTTACGCGTGAACAGCATTCGTACCTATATTCAATAATCAATTATTGTACAAATGTAAGTGTCGCGATTAATTAATTAAATAAATAAAATGTGTAAGTTATGTACTACTAATTGTAAGTAGTTTGCACGGTGTTGATGCACTGGCGATGCGGGGCGTAAGAGTGGCTCTTTCAATGTGCCAAATAGAATAGGTATCAAATAGAATAGGTAGTATGACTATATGTATAGTACTTGAAAAATTTTTCCAGCAACTCTTATCTAAGAACATGCAATTCTGCGTATATACATCATTTACATAAAAAGTCACGACTCAAATACAGTGCCAGCAACTTCAACAATTTCCGCACAATCTATGAATAATTTTGCAACGACGCGACGTCTTAATCGTTATTCACGACACAATACTCGTTGTCGATGCACGCCGAGTGACTACTCGAATAGCAACGGTGGCAGCAATAGAATCGCGTTTCTGCACGCACCACGCGCACCTATCGAATACGTGAGTCCGTTCCGATCAGTCTTATGCACGTCCCTCTTTGCACTTTTCTAATCGCTCGATTCGGTTAAGCGAAGCTGCAGCGCAGCAAAAGGACTGCAAGTCGAACTTTAGGCTTTTTCTAACACTACTATGGTCTTCGGTTCAAATATACAGTAGTGGGTGAAAGTAAGGTTAAACTGCGAACAGTATCAAAAATAAGATAATTCCATTAGGAACAATTATATCTGAAAATATATATCATGGGGGCTCCGTTCTAAGCTTTTCATACATTTAAAAAAATAATTTAATGAAATTTTCTTTACTGCTTCCCATTTGAAACAATTAGAAAAGGCACTAAATGTGTATTTCAAAATATTCTTTCGATGTTGGTCTTTTAATATTAATTAAATAAGAAATTATTATTTTCCGTTATCATTAAATGTTATTTATCTTATTTAGAATAAATTTCAATTTTTGGAGATTTACCTACATATTTTATTGTACGTTTTAGTACAATAAAAAATTACATCCCACCCTCCCGGGTTTTTAACCAATGAGGCTCTAGAAGGTCCATATTATTAAATTGTTATGCAAATGTTAAATTCTTATAGAACGAAGATAGAAAAATGGGACTTGGACAAAAATTCACATATTTTTTATTTTGCATGAAAATATTACAAAAATATGGCAGATTTTGTACCAATAATTTGATAAATAGAATAAATGAATAACACATGAAATAAATTACTCTTGAGTAGGCGACAAGAAGTTCTGCGATTAAATCGAATCCATTGTTGCCAGCCGGTTATACAGCCCGGAACTGATACAGAACCGGAAACCTTCGGTATCTCGTTACAAGAATTTCTTGTCTACCCGTCTACAAAACCGGTCAATTATCGCGGTATTACCTTTCGTGTTCGGCAGCTTTATCGATCTTAGAAATGAATACGTTATAAATAATACTTGGATATTTATAGCCCACGTCAACATTCAAATGCTCATAGAAATCTTGATTTCGAACTTGTAACATTTCACCATAAAGTTAAGATACATTAGCAGATTTTCTCAATTGAGTACAAGTACTATAATATAGTATATGTTTATTAAAAAATAACCAGGTATAATACATACTTAAAAGACGAAAATGGTAGAAAAATTACTGAAAAAAAATAATAAAGATAATATGATTCGCACAAATGTCCCAATGCTATTGAAATATTTATAGTTTCGTTTACGTAAACATTTCTAAAACTAATTTTTTCCATTAAACTAAGAAGAGTGCGAGTGCACATTTGACATTGCCTATAAAACCATTCAATTTCAACGGAACATTTTCTTCCGTGCCTTCAACCATTTCAAACATAGAGAGAAATTTACTATCTCCTCATTTTAATCGATCGTAACTCTTTTCCCGTTCAAAGCAATCGAGACTATTGGCTCCCCTACATTCACCAGTCTATTGTTTTAGAGGTATTCCCCTTCGTGAAGCACACTTGTCGCGTGGGACCAGAAGAATGCAAAGTACAGGCTGGAGACTGCGCTGAGTATACGAGACTACGGGAATGCTGTTGTCATTCCTACTTGGCCTCTCTCTGTAAGTATTTCTTTTCTGCTTACGTTGTCGATTTTACTAATTTAATTGATCTCTTTGATTCTTCAGTAACTAAATTCTTTTGTTTTTTCTTCTTCAGGGAAATACCGAGCGACCGGCGCAGGATCTTATGCGAACACGAATCTCACAAAATTCCTGGCGATATTGATGGTGCTCAGGTTACTCCTGCGATCGATCTGACAGTACACATTGAATACCAAATATTTTGTATCATACGAATTATTTTAATAAATTATTTTTCCATCGACGGGGGCGAACTTCGTAATACAGCTCAACGAATATTTACAACAACGAGGCCGAAGTTGCTAGAACTTCGTAAACAGTCTGCGATTTCCTGTACACGGGGAGCTGTGACTGTTCCCGAAAATAATGAATGTTGTTCAACGACCATTTGTACTTTTCTATCCGTGCAACGAATTTTTCTATAAGCGCAACGAACAATGTACAAACGTATTTAAGAAAGTCTTATGATGCCATTGCCCCCCGTTGTCACTGTAAATGTAATTAGGACGTGGCATTACCATGCTCAAGTGACACTTACTTGCAAAACGATTGTTACTTAATTGTAAATAACAGGAGAAAATGATTGCGTGGACCGAGGCACGCGATGGAATCGTTGCTACAGCACCCTCATTTTCTGTTTCACACAACTGAACAGGGAATCGAATAAAAATTTACCTAAACGCAGAATTAGAAAATTATTGTCATGTATCGAAATAATTGAGGTCTTTGCCAACTATTTTTAATACTTTGGCTATTCGACTGTAATTGCGAAATTAAACCGGATCCGTGTAATTCGACTTTCTACTCTATCCACCTTCGCATCTGACGTATCCATCTTGAACGTCACAGTCGACTTTTGTTCCATTCCTAAATTGGCGCAGCAATCGAATGAAATAAATAGAACTTCGTCTTCGTTAAGCAGAAATGGCCCGGTGGAAGGTTGGATTTTACGAAGATTGTGTAATCGAAAGCTGAATAGGGTAAAAAGAGAGAAGAAAATAAACAGTCTTCGTATGGGCAAATTATTTATTATATCGGACCAGTGATAACAATTATTCTTAACAACGATATATGTATTCAGTATTTTTCAGCTGATATTGTCTTGCTAAATGTAAAATGGTAACATAATATTGAGTACTTATTAAGGAATAAGAATTTGATCAAGAAAATGGGGAAGTGAAGGTACGGGAGTATTTTAACCAAAAATGAAGATTGCAATGGAACAATAACGATAAAACGAAGAACACAAATAAAAACGAAATTAACAGAAAGCAGTAGTGCAGTAAGACAGATAAATGAGAAGAGTGATGCAAAAGGAGGCTTGAAAATAGAAGTTTTACCATTTTTCTCACGTGTTATAATTTTAATATTTTTCTTATTTAGCTTCAGAAACAGTTTCAACATTATACGCAGCATAAAAAGAAAGTAAAAGCACAGAAATACTTTGAATAATATACGTGATATGATAACTTCAAAAAGTTAAGAAACTAAATTGAAGGATGTTATTAAATTCTTATATATTTTGACATCATTTTCGATATTCAAATGGTAGTATGTGATAAACGATCATTCCACGTGTTAAATTGCGATCGTTCGCGATTTATGTATAGTAAATCGAGTTTAAACTGTTGCCTTTTCTAAATCGTATGTTGATATACATACATACATGTAAGGACGTGACAAATTTAATTAATTACTCGGAATAATGAAGAACTAACAGAACTGTGTACATACTTTTGGAACTACTATTTTATTATATGGATTGCAGTCGAGTTTTCATTACGTGTTCACGTACCCACATTTAAGTGCACATATCGAGGGTTTAGAAAGAGCAAAACTTTGAAGTCGATTTTCTCAGTTTTTCAGTAGTTTTTATTCAAAGGATTACTAATTCCTCATTCGTCAAAATAAATAATGATAGCCGAAGGATGATTACAAAAATGACAAGTGCATCGATAAATCTGTGGTCAGATCGCAAAACCTGATGCCTATTGCCTATATCTGGTTTTTCTGATTTTACAATATAGCAGTTTCAAAGTTTTTTGAACTGTAAGAAAATTAATTCTCATTTTTTTAGTCACTTACTAAATAATTTTAATCAAATATTAACCGAATATGGAATAGTAACTTAAGTAAAAAATTTAATAATGGCAACTATTTTTTACGGGAAGGTGTGAAGATTAATTTTGTATAAATTTTCATTGAAACTAATTATTCTTTTTTTTCAATTTATCATATCGATATCAACAATTTGCCTCCTCCTCCATCAAAATCTCTACCTCGAACACTCCTGAAGTAGCATCTCCGAAAAGTAGTAAACCAATTCTGAAAAAAATCTGAAAAAGGTAGGTACACATACAAAGTTCTTCTTCCCCGTAATATAATTTCCCTGAGAGAATTGGTTAAACCGAGTATTTTTCATGATTCGAAAGGGAGGAGCAGAAATTGTTCAAACACTCTTATCGCTGTAATTGTCGCGTGACACTTTACGATTTACATAGTCACCTCGTTGGAACCCCATCCTGTTTTCTCGCTTCTCGGATACACGGGCACTTAGGAAGAGAGGAAGATCTGGGCCAGTTACGAGTAACGGGTACGTCGACCACTTACGATACTCCCGTAAGAAGACCGCGCCACGTATCCGTGAATAAATAAAAGGTTGCGTAGGTTTCAAAAAGAAATCGAAGTAAAAGCCGCGTAGGAGCATTGGTCCTTCGGGAAGTCTGTCGGTGTTCCGTAGTGCTGGCCAGATGTGCGCGTTAAATTCAATTGGAAAGATGTCCGTTCACGGGCTGATACTCTGCGCGACTGCGATTCTGCATGCCTCCTACGCCACTGAATCAAGTGAGTACAGTAAATGCAATTTGTTTATTCGGTTACAGTTTCATTCACCGTGGAACTGGTACTTCTTTACTGATTAACTGCACTGTAATTAACTATGGAAATCAATTTTGGAGAGAATCTGTGTCTTCGGTAATTCATGTCTGTCAGTCAAGGCTTTTCCACGCGAGTTAATTTATTACTGAATGTTGATATTTTAGGTAATTTTTCAGAGGCAATACTGCTTTAACACTGATACGGAAATTGGGTCATTTTTACTCAGAATCGAGCCTCCTTTACATATGTATTATTTGGAGTGGAACATCTTCGTATCTTGAAATAACTAATAACCATTAATAATAATATTTTTAAATTTGATTTGCTTATTTTTTTTTATGGTGGCAATTTATTAAGTTCTTAAAATATTACGCCGTAATAATTAAACGAATTGAGTTTTATTTTTGTATGCTCGTTTTTTGTAAATTTGATATTGGGTCAATTTCACCTAAGTTTACTTATCCTTGCAACTTTACATATTCCGTATAAGGGTTAAGACATATAGAGAAAGACAAGAGAGGTAGAAAAAAGATATGAAATACCAGCTGCCAGTGACAAAAGTGTCTTGTGTGAAAGGCCCTTAAAGTTTAATTTGCTGTGCAATTTTCAGTCCTTCGATGATCAAGTGCATTTTTCATCTGTCAAGTTTTAATACACCACGAAAGTTTGTTGCTTCGTTTTTGCTTCAATTAGTCTCGTTTTTTGTGATTCTTTCGTAATTTTTGTGAAAATTCCAATTCGGGTTTAATGATATTATAATTCTTTAAGTATATAAAACATAAAGAATCTTCATTATTTAACTACCATTTGGATGTTGTTAAAAAAATATTCATTTCAATTTTTTAAAGCAAACTTGAAGATTTTTTTTAGAGATTGATAATTTATTATGCACAACTCTTTTCTTTCGCTTTCATAAAATTTGTATAGAGTTGAATAAATTTAAGCTTTCAAATGTGATGGATATGAACATTGCAATACTTTAATACTGTGTGACGAAACGAAAATATTTATGTACAAAATATTCTTTCGATCTGCATCATGCCCCTTATTTGATGTGAACCAGACGTGCAGAGTGACATAGCAAGTAATCAAGCAGAAGGAGCCAAACAAGCAGGACCACTTGCTCAAGTGCCACTGGATAATAGATACTATAATTTCCCTACTGATAATGCTTACAGGCCACCGTCGAATAGGTAAGCACTTTATCATAGAACTATGTATAGTGACAAAAAAGGTATCCATACATCTCAGGCCTTTGGTTTTAAGTGTTTTAACCAACAATACTTGTTTACATAAATTCCTAAATTAAAACATATGTACATCAGAAATAGGGCTTCTAATCAATTTTTTATAAATATATATTTTCAAGATGTATGCATAGTTTTCGTTTATCACTGGGTACACGTAATTCTCTTTAACAAAGCATATAATCTGTAACATGTCGTTGGCTTGTTAATAAAACTGACCACGCCTATAATTCTTAATTTTCAATCAATTTTACCACCAAAAGGTGCACTTGAGATTTCCTAAATACCAAAATTTCATTTCTGGAAAAAGTTGGTGTTTAAAAGTAGGTAATTAAAAAAAATAAGAGTCTAAGTGTACGTTCAATATTGAAAAATAATAAACAAGAACAACAAAATAAACATAATCACATTAACGACACGTTTATTTCTTTTTTTTTTATTTAATGGGTACAAAGTTTCGTTGAATTAAAATATTTTTCGCCAATGCGATTGAATATATCTTACCGAGTTATGGATATAACAGTGCAGAAAACGATAACCATTTTTATCTCCTACACGCGCTTAATCGATTCCAAATAAATAATCCGCTACTTTATTTCGACATTCCTTTTGATACCGATCTTCTCTTTTAGGAGGTGCCCTTTGTGCGACAGCTCGGTCTATCCCTATTGCGGAGAAAAATTGTTGCACGACGCGTGCTGCTGCACTGACCCTTACACGCACGCTCTGCCCTACCAATGCAAATTGGCAGATTGCAGGTTCCTTCACGCGAATAATTGCAAGGAACACAAACTGATCGCCACCTGTTGCTGCAGCGACGACTATCGATCGTTACTCAGAAGCTTCTCGCTTAAAATTAAACTCTGATATCTACATCGACGATAACGTAAAAAATACCCACCAGGCTTGCAATCTTTCATTCATATTTTTACTTAAACCTTAGACGGAAATTGGATGACCCAAAATCGAGTCACAAATCCTCATTCCTCCTTTGCTAATGCATTATTTCGACCGAAACTCCTTGATATATTTAAATAACTAATAACCGTCAAGAATAAATAATAATAATGAATTTTGTTTTCTTTTTTTTTAATTTTTACATTTTTGTAATTGTAGTAAGTTCTTAAAATATTAAACCGTAATAATAAAATGAACTGAGTTTCATTTTTGTGTCCTCGTTTCTAGTAAATATATGATATTGAAGTCATTTTGACCAAAATTTATTTATCCGTGTATTTTCAAATTCCGTATAAGGGTTAACTTAAATAGGGTATAGGTATGCCGAGCAATATTGAAGTCTTTCATGCGCATGCGCGAGCAGAAGATGGAAGAGCGGGAAAATTAAATCTGAAAAGTTGAATCGAAACATTATCCACTCAGAATTTCGCCAACTTTAACATCTTGTATTTCATCGGGCGCATTGAAGACCTCATTATCGCTCGGGACACCTATGCACTAGGTGAATTGTCACGTCCAGTATACAGTGGCCTTATTTGAGTTGTAAGCATTCTTTTTATACTTACAAAGTATTTAAAATATATAAAACAATTCGGTTCGTACTGTAACCACCCCTAACTAGTTGCAATATGTAATTGTTGTGGGCAAAAAATGCTTGTGAATATTTTTTACTCTTATTATGTGTTGGTGGATGGGAGAAAATTGAAATTTATTTTGGTTCTGTCATTACTTCTTTTGTAATTAATAGTTTCGAGTAAGGGGTGGATATGAACTAGGCGAGTATAAAAAAATGGAAATATTTGCAAATTCTTCTTTTCAGTGTCTCAATGCAAAGGAGACTTTTACGTGTTTTATAATAACTTATCTTCTTTTTGTACAGTAATATCGTATCTTTCATAAAAGAAAAATATTCTGGATTACAACACGATTATACGATTTATCAGTTATAGCTCCAAAATATAAAATTAGTACCAAATTTCGGGCGCATATTTTATAAAATGCTACTTCTTGCCATGTACGGGGTAAATCGGAAACACCAAAGCACCTGTATATTTAATAGAGATGCAAGAAAGCGTATGGGTTACAATTTTAAATCATTTCAAAATATTTCCCAAATTTTCTCTCAAGCTTATTACTTTCGAAATAATCAATTTCGATCTTTAATTTTCCCGAAATTAGAAACATAGGAACAAACAGCGAAAACTTGTTTGATTCAAATTACGCGAGTAAGACAAATATTCATCAAATCCAAAAAACTGTCAAAACCATTGGTGAAACAAATGGCCCCAGTGTACGACATTAAATTAGAAATATCATTAAACGCAGTTGAAGAAACTAATTTAAAATTGTTAACGAGTTAATGACTGTTGTCAATCGTACCATTTTCTTTAGTTAAAGGAAATAGGTCAGTGAATCTGTGACGAATACGTCATTCAATTATCTAGAGTAATTAGTCTTGACACGTGCTCGATAAAGCAGTGCTTACCAAAGTAAACTGGCGGAAATCTACCTTTTGTTTCTCTCTATAAAGCCATTATTCTAAAATAATTCTCATTTAGACATGAGAGTATAGTTCAATGACGTATAATTTTCAATCCAGAAATATATATTTAATTGACGGAACAGAGGACAGGAGTTTAGCGAAGAATCCTGAATTGAAACAATTGCAAGTTGGATAAGAGATAAGTCCGACGACCCTCGAGGTCACATCTTTCTTTCGCCGTTCGTAATTATTAAACGGAAATATCTACGCGCTCTTGTCAACGGTAACTTATTGTAACTCTTTTCGAAACTGGCAATTTAAACGATAACTGTGCATTTTATTGCTATTAAGTGATCAATAGCTGTGCATATGGAAACTGGCCGTTATTACGAGACCGTATTCGACGGAAGCATAATGGCATTAATGACACAGTTTCTTTCATGCCCGCGAAATGACTCGAGAACTCCCACTGAACATTGTATTAAAAAGACACGTTCGAAATAGCTAAAAAAAATTCAATTGCACCTGAACGTATTCGGCGAAATTGCTGTAAATTATTTCAAACTCCTTCGTGTTTCATCACCCAAGTTTCTGTAAAAGAAAATGATATTCCTGTAAGTATCGCAGTTGTAACTTGTAACCATTGATGAATTAATCATTGTGCTGGCTAATTTGAAAAATATTAAAGGACTACATTACCTAATATTTTTTCCTTTGTAATGTTTAATGTACACTTTTTATGATGCGACGTGTTCTTTATTAATTTGTTTAAGGGTTTACTTTCTGTTGGAGAAGATAATTCGTTGAAGTTGCGTTTAATGCTATTGAAATGTTTTGAAATGAGCATTTAGGTTTATACCTGATTAATTAATCACTTCATCAATTAAAGTATTTAACAGTTATAATAATGATGTGTAAATTTAATTTGATTATTCCAAACTTTGTATTGTTATTAACTGACATTCGAAGAATGTGTTCAAATTTTTTTATGGAATAATAATAATGTTGTTGAAAGTTACAGTGGTAGTAGTAAAAGTGGTTCGAAAAAAAGTTTGTTGCTGGCGAACATGACTCTGGTTGTCCTAGCTATCGGATACAAAATACTCAAAATCCTTCTTAATCTATATGAGTGTGGTTATCATATGAACCATGGAACCGAAAACATAAT
Organism: Andrena chrysosceles; assembly: GCA_963855975.1. Lineage (NCBI taxonomy): Eukaryota > Metazoa > Arthropoda > Insecta > Hymenoptera > Andrenidae > Andrena > Andrena chrysosceles. The sequence goes on along the minus strand of OY979769.1, from coordinate 44,737,477 downwards.
TTATACTTATTCAATTTCTTTAATCGCTCAACGTATCAGAAAATAGTGATCGTCTGAAAAGAATAGTATATCCAATCAATCGCCAGAAATAATAAACTAATCGATATAAGCTTTAACAAGTAATAGATTGCATGCCACAATATTATTTCTAATGATTATTTAGTTGCCCTCCTCTTTCACGTTCGTGAGCATTAATGTAATAAGTAGGAAATACCTAAGTTATCAAGACAACTGATCCATTGGGACCACTCGGCCGCGTAATAATTTCTTATAGGTAATATTATTAGTTCGTAATAATGCCTCAAGATCTGTCACCCCGTTTCGTTTCGCGTTCGTCTTCGACCTCGGAATCCTCGCGAGGTGGCCCCACCTTCCTCGAAAAAGGAGGAACGTGATACCAGAGAAAAAGAAGGCGACACTTTTGGAGGCAGATGCGTCGACCCTTCAGCTCAGGGGTAGGTGACTAGGTGTTCGTACAGTGGAGGTTAAAGTCAAGGTCATGCACGTGTCGAGGGGGGCGAACGGGTGGCCCTCCGGAACCCACGTGCACCCCCACTTCTGCGAGAGCGAACAGGAGGGCCGAGGCTAAATCAGACAGAAGCATCCAAACGGTCGATTCTCCGTTTCCACGTAAAAATCACTCGTACAGGAAGGAAGGAAGATTCGCCTTCCATGTTCAAAGTCAAGGTTTCGCGCAGGTGTCGTGATGAATTTCGGGAATAGAACGTTCCAGATCTACATATTCTGTGCTTTCTGTTTCAGAAACGAGGCAAGTCTGTCCTTATCGCGAGGGTAATCTACTTAGGGTAGATGTCCCAATTACTGACAGTGTCCCTATTACTGTCACTTTAATTATTTTACTTAATAGTGAAATAATGCGTGCAAAATTGTAAGGGAAAAAAATTGTAATGTTAAATTAGGTTTCCGTGTTAGATAATAATAGAGAAGCATTGCATACTGATATTTATAAATTAATATTAAAAGGTGAATGACAGTTTTAGGGACATTGGACTTCCTTATACTTTTTCAATTAATTAGCAATTAAAACATACTGTTTATACTATAAAAAAAAATTTCTTAGATAAAAGAGTTCTTAAGCATTAGTATGCTGCAACTTGGAATGATTTTGAGGCTAAATAACTTCTGAAATAATTAACGAAAGTTACGCGATGAGCTTAATGTGGCAGTAATTGGGACATCTACCCTAGTCCACAATTTTTAAAATATCAATTTTTTACATTTTTTTTCGAAAACACGTCTGCATAAGGATTTGTTTGAATTCGTAAAATTAACTTACAATTAGTTATAGACGTTTGAACATCGCAACACGCAGTTTGTTACGAAACCTCATTCCGTGAAATGGCGGACACGATATTTAAAGTTTTAGTTCATCGATTAACTTAAAATTTGCAGTGAATCTTTAGTACACGAGGGTCGTGCCTGCGCGAAATCGGTATGCTCTAATGTGGAATGCAGTATAGTCGCCTTCAACTTGCAAATACCTAAATGAACGAAATTCTGATGAAGAATTATAACCATACGTATGTATATATATATATATATATATATATATATATATATTCGCAGGGATTAAGACTTAAACTTCGATCGATCGAAGCACCAACCGATTTTTTAAACAAAAATATCCCGAAAGCAAACGACCAGTTTCACTACGATTTGATACATCACACGTTTCTCCTCTTATATTTTTTTTAAGTCGGCGCCAGATTTACACAGTGCAAATGAATTTTTATTTTTTTGCAGTCGGTCCTAAAATCCAGAATACATAGAAACGATAGTAAATTACCCATACAGCACACTTCGTTGCGGCAAAGTTGCAGGATGGTTGCAGTAACCTTGCGATGTTGCATGGTTGCAGTGCAATGTCGATGTATGGTTGCTGCGACGTTGCGGTGCAACATTGCACGGGGCGGACATAGAATTGTTTCTGCATAGTTGCTGCATAGTTGCGTTGCAATAATGCACTGCAACTTTGCCGCAATTATGCCGCAACTATGCAGCAACTTTGCCGCAATTATGCCGCAACTATGCAGCAACTTTGCCGCAATTATGTCGCAACTATGCAGCAACTTTGCCGCAGCTTTGCCGCAACTTTGTCGCAACTTTGCCACAACTTTGCGGCGTTAGCAAATTTTAAAACATAATATCTCCAAAACCGGCTGAAATAAAGTGTATACATTATACTTTATTGAATTCGTCTTGAAACGCACTATCAAGTGATCTGTTAAAAAAAAGAGTTCCGTAGAAAATTTGCCCCCTCCAACCACGCAATTTCATGTAAACAATTTCTTTTATATCTCCAATACGTTAGGAAATATCCAGGTGTTTACTGTTCCCGCGGACATCCAGTATAATGAACTAAAATATAAAATATATGTCGGAGAAGGCAACCATTTAATCAGTTCCAAGCATAAGTCAGAATCTACTTTACTGGTGGCACGTGCCAAACTGATGTTTCCGTGAAGGCGAGCACGGCGCACAGTGCTTTTAGAACGACAATATATGGGGGTCGTAGTACTCATGTAGTATGAAAGTTTTTAACGTACAGAGTAATCAATATATATACCATCTACAGTACACTACATCCAAGAAGGTTCCGTGGCCACAACAGTAGCGCGTCAGATTGTCATGCGGGCGGGCCGGTGTTCAAATCTGTCGTGACCAATAACTTTTTTTATTTTTTTTTAACAGTTTTTCGTTGCCTCAAAGTTGCCGTGCAAAGTTGCCTCAAAGTTGCTGTGCAACGTTGCAGCAGGCGGACATAGAATTATTGCTGCATAGTTGCGGCAACGTTGCGTGAATCGTTGCAATCTTGCACCGCAACTATACTGCAACTATGCTGCAACGAGAGTGTGCTGTATGGGTAATTGAAAAATATCGAACAGTGTGGCGGGATAAGATCCGAAATTTCACGCCGCATGTTTGCCTTTTTTATGATTAACACTTTGCACGCTTACTGTTTTTACCATTATCATTGGTGAATCGCAGAGTGGGCCCTGTCCAGACTTCCATTAGAATAAGAAGAAAGTAGCGCAACTGGAAAATAGGGCACCTTTGCTAGCAGAGCGAAGCCTAATTTTCTTGTCCTTACCCCGTCATAGATCCTGCTCACGAGTGGCCGTATTATGGTTCCTACACTTCTGCCACTGGCCGAGCCCTCCCCCTCCCCCCCGCCTTTCCTACCTACCTACCCCGCAGTTTTTGTGTATACCGAATTTCAGGATAAACACTGATACCCTTGTCCAGCCTAGCCTCGAGTGTTCAGTATTATTCAGGCTGTGATAGCGGAAGGAATGCTCTGTCCAATGTTATTGCTCGCGCCGAATTTTTTTTTTAAATCCAGATAAGGCCGGAATTTGAGTGATGTGGTAGTTATATAAACCTCGCTTTCGTTAATATTCCTCGATGCATGGGCGACGGTCGCGAAATTAGTGAGACTACGATAATTGTGAATGTGCATCCGTTTGCGTGAGTACAACTGCTACTGTTAAAGTGGGGCTTCCAAACATCAGCTAGCTCTATCTCGTAAACGAAACCACACATTGCAAAACGGTAACAGACTTTTCGATTTCTTATAGTCTGAAGAGCTAGCGTGTTTCGGCTTACCTTATAATTTTGGGACACCCGCTACAGTCGTGTTTTGCTTATTAAATGTTAATATTTCTTTAGGCAAGCTAGGCTTTTATATCCTAATACGAAGAAATTATTGTGGGATACGAGTGAACGAAATTACGTCACGTTCGCCATCGTGCGTAACGTATTTGTGATAGATGACTCTCTTGACAGATTAACATCGCACGTGTTGATAAAACAAATGATGCCCACTTTTTTCGAGTGCTGAATTTATATCGCGAGGGTCATTCGGAACCATTTGACCTCTTCGATATATATTATTACTGTACCTAATTAAAATGTACACAGTATATGTCGAGTAAATGCCCTTTCACGTGGAACACTTTTATGTTTCAATATTAAAATTTCAGCAAGTGATAAAAAGAAGTAGAAAGAGTAGGCATATGTGCGAAAAGTCTCGTGTGGAAAGGTCTTAACGGGCTGTTCCAGTCTAGAGCCCATAAAAGTAGGTGATCTTTAGGAATTAATTAAAGGAAAACTACTACATGTAATTTAATGGGACTTTGTGCAACCTCCCTTTAAGGGTACTGAAAATATAGCGTGGGCTGTGGCACGCAGTTTTCCAAATGTTCCAAATTACAAACATAATATCGTGGTTCAAAATAGTGGATACCATACAGTACAACAGCGATAGTTAAATTGGTCAATATTGAAAATGTTTATTTTAAAATGTTGAAAGTTAAAGTTCCCTTTGCAAGCTGTTAACGATTATATTGAATATAATAAACGCGAAACAATGTTCGTAATATACAAGCTAACTTAGCTATTTCTTGAATCTGCAAAATGTTGATATTATATGAGGCACTTATTATTGGAACATCTATTATTAGGTATGGGGTACACGTCATGTTGAACCGTTTATCGTACACCGTGTGCGGAAATCCACCAGTCTCATTTGTTCAGAATACCTACCCGCCGAACGCCGATGGGCGTTGCTCGCCGGACTGCATACACTGACTCATGACTGAACGCATATGTATTTATCGTGCTCAGGGGGTCGAACTTGGTTGTCCAGGTTGTCTCGAAGACTAACGAACCTAAGGATTTCGAATTCTGACAGTGCATTCTAAGATATCCATATTGCTTATGTATCTTGCAATCGTGATTTCTTCCCATTCTCTTACTACTTAGTTCCTATTTTAAATTAAAATAATAAAAATTTCAGGACTTCAATATGCCAGAAACAGAATTTTCAGCTTGACACGATAGCCACTATTTTCTAAATTATTATTTTACCCAAAAATCACTGTTGTACGATAAACAGTACAAATTAAACCGTACTAGTAGAACTGATAATGAATTTATTCATCAGATTCGGATAATACCTAGTCGTAACACCCACAAAACAATTTTTTTCCTCGTGCAGAATGAATATCTTAGTGTCCATTTTTATATCATCTCACTCTTCGAAGAATACATTTTCAGCGTATTAATAAATTAAACATTATCCGCTTAAAAAGGAAATGGCAAAACTGATGAAAGCTTTTCGTGCCGGCATAGTGGTTATCCCTCTTAAGGTGAATGGAAGGTGCCCGCCGATTCCTGAATCGATCTGCCCAGTGCACGGTTGAATGATTATTAAGACACGTTTCACGTTGAAAGATACATAGTTCACCTTGCTGGACAAGTTGGCACGTGGCTCTTCAGAATGTAAACATACGTAGGATATACGCAGTGAGAAAAATGTTGTACAAGGCGTGTGCTCCTCGAATCGGATTGTCGCGCGCAAATCACGCGGAAAAGCGTTGTCGTGTCTCAAATATCCACGCTCTATCCAGCCTGCGGTAATTATCTAACGCCTCTAATGGAGAAAATCGAGCGACGTCTCGCATTGAGAGGGATCGTTAGTTAATATTTCGAGGACTCGAGAGACTTCGAACTTTGCGAGCTTCTTCAGAACTTAAGGACTTTATTTACCAACCTCGATAATTAAAACAGACGAGAGCGACTGTTTATTTGCAACGAGAAAATTCAGCGCAAGCGCTCTTCTCGTCGACGCGCCAATACTGCAAATTTCAATTCCCCTCGTCACAGTTATTTTTCATCCCAGGATATACATACAGGCGATTCCCTTTCTCCGACCCCTGAGAAATCAATGCCAAGCTATTGATTTACATATCCCCGGCTCTTTTTTCCCTTTATCCGCGGCGAAAAATATATTCCAGTTCCGTGATGCTTGGAATTTCGGTTGGAAAATAATGGAATCTTTCCTTGTGTCGCAGTGGACCAGCTGGATTTACTACTTATTTCAATTCTGCGCGCGTAAATGCGACGATATAATGATGCTTGATTTTTATTATGGATAGTGTTTACGATGCGTCCATTTTGGAAATTATATTTTTAGATCTTCTCAAACGTTACACTTTGATAATTTATGTGGCTTCAATGTAGATATTTAATCACACAAATAATTTATATAAATAATCCTATGTATAAATGATTGTATAATCATATTTTAATAAGATTAAGTAATCGTACATATATGTGATAAAATATGTACATTTATTTGAATTAAAGTTGCTTCTGTTATCATTGATTTCCGAATACGAAATGCGAGAAAGGAGAAATAATGTGAAACTATTTCTTTCTGGTGGGAAATTGTAATTTAAAGCGTATGATAGCATTAGGAACGGCAGTACAGAGCATAGTCATTATCAATTACAAGATATTGTGATTATGAGAGGGAAAAATAATGATAACGTATCAATTTCATCGAGAAAGCGGATTGAGTGACGAGCTGTGCGATATCACGATGGGTATTTCTCAATCGAGTGATTTTTGACATTCTTCTTTGCGTTGAACTCTGAAAATTTTCAGTTTCTGTGGACATTAACGAATTTGAGGAATGCTTATTAGTTGTTACTCGGGTCTACTTTTTATTTAGTTTCTGCAGAAATTATATTTCTTTATAAATTTTTATAAAGACTGTCTATTAAAATGTTACTCCATTTGTACTTTCCACCTGTACGAGGACTTTCAATTCAGTTCCACTGATTGATATTCGCAGATCACATTATATATTTAAATTTTAAACAATTACTGAAAATATTCATTAATTTTTTCGTAATGCAATTCATTGAATATTCTACTGTACCAAATCGTATACAATTTTCTCCTAATTGCAATGGGGAAGATGACGCAAAGCTCGGCGCAGATGGCGCCACTAGCGCAAGTTTTGTGGTTGTGCCCGAGTGCGTATGTGTGAATTGTTTGCGCGCGAATTTTTCATTTATGTATCGTATAAATGGGAATGCGTGCTGGTGGCGTCACGGGTGGAAAAAAGTTGCAGTCATCTTCCTTCATTGTTTGCTTCTAACCAGATTTCAAATGAAATTATCTATACTTTGTTACACGAAGATATTCCAGCATTTCGCAAAAATTCATACTTATTGTATTTTTCTAAATTAAAGGCAGTTGTTTAAACCGTTGGTATTAAACGCTTTGTTGCAATATTTCCGTAATACGAAAATCGCATCTCATTTTGCTTCAAACGTATTTTAAGATAAAGTGTTTCAATTTGGAAAAAATTGTATGTAATTTTTTAAACTGTGATAAGTAACGTAAGGCTATATTCTGTTTTAATAATTTATTAACGAACGACCAGCTATAATTCTGTGGTGTCGGTTACAAGGTCTCAAAGTTGCAATTTTTTTTTAATGTTTTTATTCATTAAGCGCAGCAATTGCCTTCACTGAACACACTTTGATCTTTTTTCTTTTATTTCTTTTCTCCTCCACTTGCGTTTAACACGATATGAAGATTAAGCTACATATCTATTAACGTAAGAGAATTATCTTCCCATTTATGGAAGATTTTTTAAGAGAATTGATTTCATCAAGAAGTTATCTACATATACAAAAAATATATTGGGATTTATTCAATTTTTAACAACGTCTGCGACAAAATGCAACATACGTATACAAGCTGTAACATGAAACCATCGTGAAATGAGCATTTCAGACACAACGCCATTACCCATAGTGCTTTCATTAAAATAAATATTGTAATCAAAAAATTTCGGAACTTTAATTTGCATATGCTAATAATAATCTGAGATAACGAAAAGCTGCAGATACAATAGTTACCTATATTATTATGTCGATTAAGTGAATCATATTGCGTTTCGTACTCAAAACGAATGAAAAAAATGTTACCTTCCAAATTCACTGAACAGTAAGATTGCGGAACTAGCCCAGTTGGTGCCTAATGGGCATTATAACTTCGTAACTTCATACAACAATTATTACTCAAATTAATATTGCTTTAACCCTCTACTAAAATAACCCTTTGATTATGCGAATTTTCTAAGCATTCGAATAGGTACTCGACTACCAGTAGAATTCAAATTTTATATTCGAATATCATTCGAATTTCAGATTAGAATGTTATTCGAATTTCAGATTAGAATGTTATTCGAATAATTAGGAGTATTCGAATATTCATATATTATTCGAGGTTATTCAAATGTTACATATTCGGAAATTATTCGAAAATTATTCGAAAATCATTCGAGAATTATTCGAAATTATTCGTATATTTTTCGCAATTATTCGAACAGTTGGACGTAACCAGAACAAGACGAACGTCTACCTTGTTTAATTACAAATGCAAGTGAAGAAAAGAGGGACGCAGAGTGAGTTTTCGTTCTGATTTACTAACAATAAGTGGCAAACGGCTGCGAGTACGCAGAGTCGTTACTCTGTTATTATCTGAAAAATGTTTCGGGGGATGACTCATCGACATTCGACACGCGTATCGCGAACACGATCTACACGTAGCAGAATCTGCTGGAAGGGCTCGTACGAGACGAGCCTACCTGACGAATTAGGAAGGATTGTAGGAGTCTCCTATGTTCTTGGCAGCACCTAAAAGACCTCAAGGACGGCGGAGGGTTACACGTGCCGACCGTTTCAGGGCGACAACCCTCAATGCCCGAGAGCCGAAAGAAATTCCGATCCGTCCCATCTTCGCCTCTTTCAGCCTCTTTTCAGATAAATCCATAAGAGTCGCCTCTTTCTTCTTCCTGTTCGCCTTCCCCCCTCCGAACTCCCCAGTTTCGCTATGTTCCTCCTCGCGCGCCACAGGACCCTCTGGGAAGTGGGAACACACGTTCTGACTTTCGACCCGATCATTCCTTACTCATTACTGCTTAAACATTAACTGGTGCGAAAAATTTCTTGTATTTGCTAAAGAAAAACAAATCGCAACTGTGTAGGATCAAGTTTCTTTTACAGGAGCCTCTGTTTTCAAAGAGACCGAGTTTGAAAATTCTTCAGGTAAAAATAAGTCGAAAATATACAACCGATTTTTTGGGGAAAGAGCTAAGTCTTCGGGCGTAATGACTTTGAAAATTTTTCGGATACGTAGTATGACTAGCAATGAGTCCAATTACTTTGTCACAATACAGCAATAAATATGGTACCATTGAGAAAATAAATTCGTTGGCAAGGCAAGTGCACCTGCACTAGATAGATTTAAAAAATCGATTGCTTTGGGAACAAAGCCTTAAACGGAATCATTCTACAGGTTGGATTTATATTTCATCCACAATTTTACGATACTCGCTTCTAAATCCCGCCAAACTTTTAGCCTGTGCCACGCGCACCTAAAATTTATTAAACTCGATTTCTCGAAAAACGAAGTCTAATAGAAAAAAATTTGCTTTTGCGCGTCAAATCATCAATTTCTTGGTAGTATGTGTCACTAATAATTGCGGACTCCTTCTACACGCGCCTCGGGAAGATGAATAAATATTCATTTGTTAATAGGAAAGCGCAAGTCATCGACGTCCCCTAGTTAATTACGTAAATTATAAACATTACGTTGAACGTTGCACGAAGCTAAGGAGGCGCTGTAATTGCGCCGATTTCGAATCATTCACGCGCAACACGTACGTGCATATGTATTATAACACGGAGTGGGCTGGCCGGTTCAAAAAGATTAGCCAGTTGAATTTGCGAAAACAACCGTGCCGCGTGGTCAACGGGCGCAAAAATAAATCGTGCAAAAATTGTGCCGTCGAACGTTGACCCGCGCATACCTACACCACGAAGCGCCTATATCTAAGCACTTTTAACGTGACTTTCTAAAATTAATCTTCAAACGTCAAGGCATACCTACTTTCTTCCCCACTTTTTCGGACGTCCGCGATCCGGGCTCGCGGATCTGGACACTGAGACCGTCATAAAGTTTAACAGAGATATAAATAGTCCAAGTGGCTGGCGAGCAACGAATTGCGGGTAAGATGTTAGATAAGAACGGCGGTGACATAATTTCGGTATGCATCATCGATATTTGGTCTCGTACCGCGCCGCGATCACTGCCACCGCTTGCTTGCGTATGGCGTATAGTGAATAGTAATGGGGACGAGTTGGAGTCACTTCGTTAGGATCGATTAGTAGTTAGAAAAACGAGGAGCCTTTTTATGCGGGGTGTGGCTGAAAGGATGGTGCAAGCGGGCAGGTGATTCGATTCGGCGTTGAAAAATAAATCAGAATTGTACAATAGAAATTGTTCGATCGAGGCTTAGTGGTTGAAAAAATCGACAATCGAAAGGAGTAGAATTATTTAGCTGGAAATATTGTACTGCGAGTAGGATGAATCCTCCTGTACAGACAAGTTAAGATTGTAGATTAACATTCTTCGAATGGGATTCTATCCCGAAAAAATCGCTTTGAAGGTGGTACCGATTTTTCGATCTTGAAAATCGATTTTCTTGAAAATAAAGCCTAATGGGAAAAGTGCTGTTCTACAATTTAGACTCGTTTCTGTGTAAGCATTGAATTTGTCAGCAGTTAGGTGCATGCGTGCTGAACAAAATTTCGAAAACGATTTTCTGCAAAACTAGGCCTCGGTGGAAATAAATTTATGCTACACTTTGGAGTTATTTTTGTGTAAGGATAAGTAGAATCGAGGGTAGGGTCATCCCTTGAGCAAAAGTGGTTTGAAAGTGTTTTTTGATAAAAGCTTTCCTTTTCGAGAAAAAGGAATTTGGAAGATCGTGGGGTTCGCGCGTGTTTGACTGGTTATTACGTTGGACAATGTTATAAAGGATGTGAACTGATAACAATTTTAGGGATTTTCAATAGTTAATTTATTAATATACATACCAGTACGAATAGCATTAATAGTTTTCAGCGAGGTCTATTAAGTCAAAAGTTGAATAGTATAGTACATTATGGAGAAATAGTGCGCTCGACGAATCTTTCCCCGAGGAATTTCCACGATATCTTGTGGAAAGGATAGAAAGTATTGCTCGAAATTCTCCACATGTGTACTTGCTTTGAAAACAAAGTGAGTTTAGATATCTCTTTGCACTTTGTTTGTTAGAGATCACCTAGAAGTGAAAAGTTAAATTTCTACATATACTATTAAATGAATTAGAGAAAGTTTGTACACTTAATCATAGGATTCACGTACTCGTGTTAGATTGTTGACTGCTTACTTTATTATTCGATTATCTGGGGCTCACAATTGATATTTTGGAAATTATTCCTTAGAATGAAATATTAATTTGCCAAACTTCTTTTATGTTCTTCTATTATAACTTAATGTGTTTCTTTAAATTTAGTAGGGGAGATTTTATTATTATTAATATTAGTTGCCTCAATAAAGATTTTTTATCTTTTTATTTACCAAATTATTTCTCAAAATAGATCTCGAATTTGGACAATTATTAGGAATAGGTATGTCGCAATTATTACGAAACGAACGAACACGTTGTTTGAAGTAATATTTCAAATAATATGATTACAATAAGTGCTCGCGTTTGCTTGCAATGTAAGTAGTGTAGTTGATCCCATCAGTAGTAGCAGACCAGTCTGGAGTTTCGTCCTTGTAAGTTCAGACACGTGAACGACGGATTGCAGGACCCACATTCGGCTCGTACGCCGTCTTTAGTGAATGCGACCGTTCTTGGAATTCGTACGGCCTGAAGAAAGTGTCTCGAAATAAACTGCACTGATTGAAACTCGCTTTCACGCCGCTCTTAAAATAATAATTAGTGATGTAAAATGAAATGGATGGTATTGCGAAAGTTACTCGGGTTATGCAAGACAAATACTTTGATATTAAACATCCCAGCTGCGCAGATTATTTAAAGTAATAAAAATATTCTATTTTTTAAAATCGAACAACAAAAGTGGAAAAACTATTGAACAGATAAGGCCTTAAATATGTACCATCCGTACAATTTCTACACAACAGTAAATCAGTGGTAGTTGTAAAATTGACGAGCATTTGTGTTCCAGGATTAATACTTTTAGGATTAGTACCTTTTCGTGTGGTACACTTTCGTGGCCAACGATTGCTATTTCGGGTATTTTTACAGTTTCCTGCCTTTTTCTACCTTCTTTGAAACCAGCGCAGTCTCTGAAACTGAGTGAAGCTATCTCCAGTTATAGAAGCGTTTGCATAAAAGAGCCCTTATGCCCTCAGTATCAAAAAGCTTAAATTACGCAAATTAAAAAAAACTTTTAAATAAAATATATTTGCAAAATTCGTAAAATAAAATATACAGACCCATTAACAGGAACTACAGTTAAATCTAATTGCATTCCTCTAAAAGTATGTACAGACGTCGAACAACATTACTTTCAATTTTCGTGAAACAAAATGCAAAATACAACTTCGTTAAAAAGCAAATATTACCCAAAGAACCTTAACACTTGGCATGCGGGTATGCTTCGCCGCCGACTTACGCCTGTAGCGGGCGTTTTTTCGGGAAACGCGCTACAAATCTACTAAATACGTATTTTTACGTGACCCGCGCTCCAGTGACAGACTGCGAAAAACGTAAAAATACGTTGCCCGCATGCCAAGTGTTAATGAATGCAATAGTTTCCTTCGACGCAAACCCTAAGTACCTAGTTGCATTCCGATGAAAAATTTTCATAAAACAAAATACATATACATTTAAAAATATAAAAAAAATCCATCTAATTCCTTACAATCGTAAAACTCAGTCCCACTGTTTCAAAAACACGTAAGGAATCATCAAGGAACATTATTCCACTTCACGTAACACAAAATTCAAAACATCATAAAAAAACCTGAAGAATAGAAATCCATATATAGGTATGGATTTATTTGAAAAATTTCCATCCCCCAATGTCTCCAAAATAAAACAGTTGCATTCCGTCAAAGGCCCATAAAATCATCAAGCAGCATTAATGAATATTACGTGAAACGAAATTCAAAGCTCCCTAAAAAAAATGCGCCAAAAAATCCGTCTGCCCGAGTACAATCGTGAAAGGCAGTTGTACGTGTCCCTCTAAAAATACACGCGAACGTCCCGCGGCATTATTCCGAAGCGCAGGCTAGCGTGCGACGTAATCGACGAGGTGCCATCGGCAAAAGAAATATGCAAATGCAATTGGTCCGTGGCGCGGCGCGGCTCGGCTCGGCGCGGTTCGGCGCGGCGGTTTCCGAATACGTGCGCGCACGTGTAGCTATCGTTTCCACGAGGGATTCCTTTCCGGGTGCAGCCGATCGGAGAGTTTTCCTGATCCGACTAGATCGCGTTACACGTGGAAACGCCGGGGTATTATGTAATGGAAGGTCACTTGTTCGCCAGCTCGCGGAAGATCGAGGTCAGGCACGTGGATCGCGCTCGTCTCTCGAAAAAGAGAGAGGCAACGTATGCACGCGCGCACCAAGGAATATGCGAAATGGCCCCGGTGATTGTCTCTTCCCGGGACCGGGGACCTGTTTGCGAGCGCAGGCGCGCGTCAGCTGCCGGTTCTGCTCGAACGGCATTTCTCTTACACCGCGCAGGGCCTGCCCCTGCCTGCCTAATCCCTCCGAATTCTAAACGCATTCTCCGTCCGTTTTGTTTTATTCAAGCTTCGCGATAAAAAACGGATACGAATGTGACGAGCGAGATTTTTATCGTCGATGCGATAATGAGGATCGATATGAGGAAGATAATCACTGGCATACCTATATAGGAAATATGTAGGAATATTTGTGGATTATATTGTTATTTATTTTCTAACAGCGATTCAAGGGCGATTGCTGAGTTTTCGTGACAATATCGTATTAATCAGGGGAGACACGCGGAGTTATTAAATTATTATTCGAATAATATACAGGGTAAAAATATTTCTTACAAAAGTTCCGTGACTGGAAGAAAGACGTAACTTGGTGGGAATAGTTTCTTCACGGGTGGTGGCGTACCGATTATCTCGAAAACTCAGAATTTATACTCAGAATTCGCTATTCTATCGAGCTTCGTCATAAAAAATTGGGCGTTTCATTTTAGAAAACGAAATCCACCTGTAATTCTCCTTTACAATTCCACCTGTGAAGAAAATTTTGCCACGATGTCATGTCTCTCTTGCAACTATACAACTTTTGCAAGTTATATTTTCGCCCATTACCTAAAATAAGAGAGATACTTGAGGTGGGCAGAGTTGACGGGACACCCTGTATACTATGTAAACACACCTTACATCCTTAATTCCTTCAGAATTTGATAAAATTACCAAAGATATTGTAAGTCAGGTTTTTCAAAAATATTTACTTTTAACGATGGACTCTGAAACGATGGTCTTGATAAAAGGCTCTTCCCATTAAGGAGGATCCCACCCACCTTAATTTTGTAATGATATTTCAATTACTCCATTTTTTACAAGTATTTCAGTGCAAATTTTTATGTAAAAAATTAAAGTCAATTCTTCAAACTGCTGTAATTTCCAAAATAATTCGAATTTTGAGAAAATCCTACGCTAGGTGGAAGATAATATATTCCAGTTTATATATCTCTTTTGTATTTTCTTCTCGGTTTATCCAGTCATTCCGGGGAGTGTGGGCCACTTTTTTGCAGTCCTCTGGGAAGCCATTTTATCCACCGCCATTTCTATCAAAATAAAGGTTGCTTTAAAATTATATAAAAAATCCAAGCCCTATATTTTTATTTATACGAATAAAAAAAATCCCTAACTTTGTCCTTTGTTAGTAGCTTCAGTGGGGTAATTGAAATTCTGCTTTAACTCACCAACCCCTATCTTTTTTATAAATTCCTTTGCAATAGAAAAGCTCGAAGCTGCCCTTTTAAATGCCGCACCCCGATAATTATTCTGTCACTCAGAGATCTCCCGCAAAAACTTGCTCCGCAGAAACGATTTCCAAAAAAAAACTTGGGCTCGAAGCTGTTCACCGACTCTTTCCTGTTTCCACGCGTTGAACCGCGATTATCTTTGTTAGACGCGAGCCTTATCGTTCACCTAGCACGTGTCCTTTTTGTCACGATCGCAGGTTCGACGACCCGTCCAGCTTACTATTCTTTGTCACAGAATATCGATAACAGTGCACTCGCGTTGGTAAACAGAATGGCAGATGGAGTTGTAAAATTTGCATCTCTAAACGGCGAAGTACATGCAGAATAAATATTTAATCGATATCTTATTAGCGTGTGAAACGGACGAACGAAAGAAGCACGTAAACAAATTATTATCATCCGGATGTGCCATATTTAAAAGCAACCAGTTAATTACCCAATAAATATCGTCGTTTTGATATAGCTTTCGAACGAATCGTAACAATCAGCAATTCGATCTTCCCTCGCGGTGGAAAGGGAAGAATGGAAGTAAGAGCCACAAAACGTTGCATATTGGTGGGATGTGCACGTGCTGTAGAAGGACACCGGTTCATTCAAATGCTAAAAAGAGTTCCGACATTGTGGAATGAATGCACTTATAGGGTTTGCAATTGTTTACCTTCTACGACACGTATTAAAGAATGTTGGCTGCGGTGCGCGTTATCCGCTTATTATAACATTTACGCTCGTACTAACGATCATCTCCTTACTGAATCTTCCAAATCGCGAATGAATTATATTGTTTGGGGTATTTGTTAAAATTGTGGGCCTCACTTTTCCAAGAATTCTCCCCTTCCGTGCAGCAATCGCCGCTGAACGTTTCTTTGAGTATTATATCTTCAATCTCGTGTTGAAAATTAGTAAAATTATTTTCAAAGAATCGCTTGGATTGCTTTTAAAATAGCCATTCTTTTTATTTGATATTTAATTCCTTTTAAAAAGACGCTTAAATTCGAGGAAATTTTGAAACGATAGGTCATCGACGTTACGTTGGCGATTATTATTAGGTATTGTCGTAAAAGGATCAAACAGATAAGTGCTCAATTTTCTGAACGCGATTACGGGGGAAAAAAGAAATTGGCGGATGACGTATAGCTGTGCAAAATGTATTCGCGGTTAATTGCAGTTGTAAAAAGGTAGGGCAGTAGTTGCTAATTTGAATACCAGTAGCCGGCGATATTTAATGAACACAGTGTGCGACGAAAAGGTGTGCAAAAAATTGTGTACATTCGTTACACGCGCTGACGAGGCAACGCTGAAACTATCACTCTGTGTTAATAGCTTCTATCGCTCCCTGTCCTCTCTTCGACAACTATTCGGTTGATCAATAATCACATGACAAAAGTGTATTGAAAATATCACAAACCTTATCCACGTCCTTTCAAATTTAACTCGGATAATTTGCGACAAAATGAAAAATGTTTGTATGTAATCGAAATTTTATGATACAAGTTGTTAAAATTAGATTAAGTCTACAGTGTTGAATGTTGAACTATCTACACATCGAAATTTTCTATTTTATTCTTTGAAAAAAAAAAATTGTCAGATATTCAAGCAAAATGCCATCTTTACTGAAATTCAATTATTATAAAGCATTTATTGAAACACAAATTAAGGGATCTCCCTACTTTGGTGGCCCGAAAAGAATGCGATACTTGGGATTTTTGCTTAGAAGAAACCCTCAAATTATATTAATTAAAAACCTTATGCCTATATTTATACATAGCTGGACAACGTTTAAAAAAAATCAATGGAAAACAAAACACTACCTAAAACATTAAACATGGTTTTTCTTAAAACGATGTTGTTTGAATTGGTTAGCATGATACCTCAAAAACCAATCACCCGATTTACTTCAAACTTGGTATATATCTTCAGTAGATATCCCATTAATTTTTGTAAAAGTAAACTTTCGCGACTTAAAGATCCCACGATTTTTTTGTAGAAATCGATCTCTGTTTTAAACAGAGCCATTTTTTTTTTACTTTTCAGTATTTCTCATTTAGTCTACTTAGTTCAGACAATAGCCACACTCATACAGATTACGCCAATTTTTAAATTTTCTATTTCAGACAACTACAACGGCTGATTATATGCTAACAATGCGCATATTTTTGCATACAATTTTTTCTCATATTCTCTAAAGACTGACCAATAAAGCCACAAGGCTAGAAGTAAATATATTTCATGATTTTGTTTTAAACGATGCCCAAAGATCGCACCATTTTTCGTCCGTCAAGGTAGGGAGACCCCTTAAAAGGTAAATTCTGTTTCGTCGTAAAAATAATATTTTAATAATACATTTTCTTTTTGTTTACACTCATACTGATTCAGCAAAAAAGAGTCTGCCGCACGGTACATAAGCATACTCTTGCAGAATATATGTACGTTCAGCCAAACTCTAGAAGCCTGAAGAATTTCAAGTTTAACATGGATGAGCCTCGTTGCTGGAAAACCTGCGAAACTCATTATCGAGAATTTTACCTACCATTTTCGTGTTTCTGTTTCAGGAAGCATCGTGGGATCACCGATGAAGGAAACAGGAGAAACCCGTGGTATTTTCTTATGTCCCAAGTGTCTAAACGAGCCTAACGCGTGAGCATTAATGAACTTTAATAATACATGTATCTTTTTATCAATTACGCCCAAAGGAGCCGCCTTCTCTGTATAGTTTACATTCATCAATAGAGTATTTTTTGGTCGACTGCACCTCAAAACACAAACTCAGTTCCTTGCAGCTAATAGCAATTTCAGAGGCAACAATAACTTGGCATCTTCACAATCACCATATCGAACACAAACATTTGCATATCACCCCCCGTTTCTCGGTTTTCAGAATTTTTCCAAGCAAAAGACCATTAATTGAAACGACGCTGTTCCACGCGATCGATTGGCCACGAAATTGACGAGAAGCCGGCTCGCAGCTAGCGGGGCGTCCTCCTTCATCCTTCCGTGGGATTCACGGTAGATATCGAAAGGGGGAACTGGCAAGAGAGACCTCCACGTGGACAGGCACGGTCGCTGGAATCGCATAGGCCGCGAAATCATATAATCGGATCGTTATCGATCCTGATAATGCTCTGACGACTGGCCAGACAGAAGTGACCGACAAGCACTGACGGCCTTGGCTTCGTCCACTCTGTGACAGTCGAAGAATCCACCATTCGAAGCCGCTCCTCCTGCTCCGCGGTCGTTCGCGTTCCCCAAAACCTTTCCGACAATACTCCTGCGCTCCAAGTCGATTGTTTTTATCTTCGTTTTCTTCTCCTTTTTCCAGCGCGTCGGTCGCAAACAATTTTTTTCACCAGTCTTTATCTCCTGCCCCCCTTCAGCCTTCTCCTTATTCCCAAATGTCTTGTCCCACCAACGACAGTGCTCGGGACCTCGCGTAATTCTTTCCACGTGAAGGAATTGATTCGGAAGGACGCTAGAGGGAACCGCGACTCTGGAAACGATCCTAGGACGCGTTGTCGTATAAGGGAAACTCGGATAGCCTACTTAGACTAGATCGAAGCGCTGCAGTCTACACGGTGTTTCGCGTAATGCCTGATTGTTGGATCGGTAGGGACTAGGGAGTATCGGTGTTACGGTGCCACGAATTCGCGACCAATTTCGCGTCCTACAGTGTTTACATCAGAAGAGCACCGAATGGGAAGACAATAGCTCCTCCCTCTCTTCCACCCTCGTGAAAGTGTGCACCCATGCAATGGTGCGCAATAATCCTCGCGGCGCAGAAGTGTAGCGCCTCGGCGCGGGCACGTCTGGCTCTCGTCGTGTTTTCGGAGTGGAACGTGAAAGTTTCGCCGACAGTGATAAACAGGAGGATGAATGGACCGTTTTCCCACGGTATCTCCGATGATAAAAGTATATCGCAGCGTATTTGAGGCGTGCTCTGACGTCGCTTACGCGACCGGACCGTACCGATATTGCTCTGTTGCACAAGTGACGGAGATTCTCTTGCACCGTTGTTTTCCCGTTTCTTCCTCCGCGGAGGACACGGATGATCTTTCCGCCTACTCGAATCCTCCACATTGGTGGAGGAGAGGTGGGCCAATTTTTCTACCGTGATTTTCGTCGATTCGGAAGTGCACGCGGCCAAAAGCAAGCTCGCCGATGGAGATCTGGTCCTTTTGCACAGGCACCTTCGCGCGCGGGTCCACACAGTGAACAGTGAACAGTGAACAGTGAACAGTGAACAGACACGCGCGCATAGGCGCGTGCGAATCTTGCCACGTGTTTGCCTCGATTGGCGAAGGAGTTAACCACTGGACGGCGTTGTTGGTGTAGTACACAGAGCATTCAGTAGTATATAAGGGCGACTGTTTCGGTACGGGCAGGCATAACCGAGGGAGTCATTCCATGACACGCGCTGCACGCGACGACGACCGACGGGGCGACCGTTTCCTCCACTTCTTCGGCCGCTCTTCGCCGCCTCGCGATCGCCGCGACGATCTCCTCTAGTTAGTCCGTCAAAGCGGGCCCCGAGGGGTAACTCGACCCTCCCGTCCGAGCCGCCGTTCTCCTACGTCCTACGATTTTCCACGTGAGTCTGCCAAGTGCCACCCCGTGCCGGCCGGGCAGCTCGGTCGTACAGTCAGCAAACCACGGGACTTCTCCTCGAGTCGCACTTGGAATATTCTGCCGATATCCGCGAGGGAAGGGTGACGGTGCCCCGCGTGGACATGCTAGGCTCGGTAGTCTATTTTACTCAATAGTAAAGCTCATATTTGGAAAAGTATTCAGAATGATCGCCACGGCGATCGTGGCGGGTGGATCCTGGGTCACGATGATCCTGTCCATGTGCCTGATGACGATCCTCCTGCTGCTGCTGGTGCGACGGGGCAAGTTCCTGTACGCCCTCAGGAAGGTGCCTCACCCTCCCGCGCTCCCTATCATCGGGAACGCTTATCAGCTGTGCTGCAGCCCGGAAGGTAAGTGGAACGATGCCACGTGCCGTCTCTCCCGCCGGGAGGATATCTTCTTGGAATCGGATAAGGAACTCCGTTTCCAGATATATGTGTATTATATTATAATATTTTATCGCTTTAATCATTTCGCCAACTCGCTTCGCCTGATTTGCCGTTGTGTTTTCTTGATTTATGTGAAAGTGTCGGTGCTTGTTATCATTCACGTTTTTGCAAATTCATTTTCCTTGCAGATCTTTGTCGGGGGTTTAAAAAGTTTATTATAATTCCCTGTGACGGTACGAAGGCTTTAAGTCTGTGCGATTCACTGGAAACTAAATTTTAAAACATAAATCTGCATTTTGATGTTCAATATTATACTTGCCGCCATTAGTCTCGCGGAATATGCCACTGCTAGAGCTGAGAGTAATAACTAACTGACGTGTCAGTCGGTGAACGCAATATTTACAAAATGCAAAGCAGCTTTAGGAATATCGATTTTCCTATTCAAAATCGAGCTAATGTCTCCTCGCCTCGACACGGGTCCTAATGTTTAAATCATTACCAGCCCGGACTTTTAATACACCTACCTGTGATACGTAGACATTTCCAAAGTAAAATCTTTGTGAAGTAATTTCTTCGTCTCGGTTACAGAAAAATTGAGTGGTTGGTTCTCAAATCTTTACTGAAAAAAGAATGGCACTTTTACTGATACATGTTAAATGAATTGGACATTAAAACTCTGTAAGTCTGCCACTATTTTTCTTTCTCCCTTTATTTTCTGCGAACTCTTTAAAGTAGCCAGAAGAAGGCTGTGCTTGGCTCGTGGCGGTTTGAAAAAAATTCACGGAATATATGCCACGCCACAGGCGAGCTATCGCGCAAGACGCGCGCGTAACCCTGGTATTCACGTGCCTTTATTTTCAAATTGGCACGAGATAGCGATAACCTCGGGAGATTTAAAAAATTCAGAGGAGCGACCGTGCAAGGAGGTGCACCGATATCGAGCACAGGCGGACTCGTGAGCGTGTTTTATTCCGTATATGACAGAATGCGGGTCAGATAAGGAACACTGGTGAAAGTTAGATCGCGATGCGCGATACGCGTACCTGTGCACTCGGAAGCCTAATTGTTCATTGAATTAGACATTGCCTACATCGATATCAGAAGATCGATATCAAACTCCAACAGAGTTACGCAAATTTCGAGGGATCCCCTTGCGAAGTGCACTGACTTTCAATATTGACAACGAACAAATTCCATAGTGCCACAACGAAATCGAAAGTTTGCCGGGCGCCAGCGTAAGCGTATACTTGACACTGAATTGCATATAGAGCGTTCACAAGCAGTAATAAATCACAAATTTTGGATCTGATGGGGAATGCAATTCTGAGTAAAAAAGTATGAAACATATGTTCGAAAATAGTTTAGGAAGTTGGAAAAGTTTTATGGATACATATTGCTTATTTTTCATTATAAATTACCGAAAATCTTTTTCAGCACATTTCTATTCGCTAATTACTTTTACTGTCGATTCGTGTTTCAATTCTGCCTAGATATAAAAATAAAAAAATACTAAACTTGGCGACCACTATACTGGGTCAGGCCTGTATTAACCATTTGACAGTTTATCCTGTGCGAAGCACGGGCAAAGTAGAGTAGAAGAAAAAATAATTTTCTTAGAAATTTTATCATAAACAGAAATATTTTAAAACATAAAAATATACATTTTTCGACTCAAAATTTGAAATTTTATTAAACTGTCCAAGTCCAACGTTCAAAGTATTTACTATCCAATCAATCTCAGAAAAGTGTCCTTACATTTTGAGACACTCTCTATAAAACTGTAATTTTTAATTGAATTTGAAAAAATGTAAATATTCATTATTTATGTGTGCAGTGAGCACGTTGACTGCCACGCGATTTCTCACATTTTCCATTGCCTTGCATTCATAAATGCGCTTCGTCAGAAATAAGAATGCTTCGTGATTTAACGATGGATTACTCTATTTACGTCGCTCCTAGCAATACAGTTCAGAAGATTAAAAGTTATATATTTATTGTAAGCATCCTAAATAAAATTGCAAGTCCGATGTGGCCGCAACCAGTGGCAGCCCACGTGTGAACGAGTCAGAGATAGCATTTGGGCACTTTGGGAGCGCCTCGAGTCTCTCCGTTCTGACCATCGGAGACGAATAAACTCGCTCGAGTGCACGCGCGAAAGTATCGATGTGGGGGGAGGAAGGGGCGTGAAAAAAAGAGGATTCATCCACCACGGTCGTACTGAATACTGAAGATAATCGTCACTCGTCAGCCTCTGGATCGTAAGGAGGCGAAGAAAGAAGCAGGTCGAGGTCGTTCGCGGCCTGAATAACGCCATGGTGGCTTGTAATTGTATGCAATTATGTGTATCTTTAAAAAAACGGAGGTTATCGACGAGGAAAAAAGGGGATGTCGTAAAATACTCATATGCAGATTGGTCCCAGACCGTCGCCAACAAGTGTCGGATAGGTGCGAGCGCGATTTATGACCTGAACATGCTTAATAGCGTCTACGATTAAGAGCAAATAATTATGGGAAAATACATGGAGCCGCTACAGTTTGTAAAATATACAATGCCTCGATGCCTGTATAAGATACAGATACATATCGTCGAATTGGTGGTGTCGGGTGAAAAGGAAATAACATGTCGTTAATATTATATTTTTATCAAAACTTTCGTTGCCGGTGTGTCCTTCGGAAATGATTAAAGGCCACAAAGGGTTAACAAGCGAAAATCTTGGAAAAGATAATTGATGAGGTGTAGATAATATAACACTAGTCCAAACAACAATAATAAGTGTGCCGAAGAATTTTTTGTCAGCTCTGACCAGCTTTAGAGATGTTAAAAGAAGAAGAAGAAGAACAAAGGGTTCGCAGATTAACGACCTCGAAGAAAATTCCACGAGGTAGCTAGCCTTCGCGCTAACGATTCGCCAGGTGAGCGGAAGTGACGCGAACCGCGAACGCTGATGATCTGGGCACCATAGACGCCACAGAAATGTGCCCCCTGAAAGGGAATGGCAAGATGGGTGACAAATTCACTATTCGAAGGTCGCTGAGCGTCTCATTGAGCCTCAAGCCCTCCAAGACAATACTTATTCTGTTTAGTTTTGCTACTCGACAACGGCGCGGCGCCGCGTTGCAAGCTTGCACGATACCATTTCTACCGGTCAACGGCCGGTCACTACCTACGCAGCCACTTGTTTGTTAGAATTGCGACACTAGTCGCTCTTCCATCTTCTTCTTCCCCCTTCCATCCTCGGACTATGCTAGCTCCGTGTGGCCGGCGTCTTCCTTTCCGGACGAGCAATCCGCGTGGCCGCGTGGCCGCGGAAGGGACTTAGGGATATGGTAATAGCGATGATTGGCCATCGCGATAACTGCAAAATGCCTACTTCTGTCTGGCTTCCCTCGGGTCGACGACCTTCGCCAATCACAGCGCGGACATTGAAGGTGCTACCGAAGTGCAAGGATTCTATTCAAGCTGAACGACACTCGCGAGGCCCTCGTGAATCCCTCCTTTGTTGCGCGCTGATCTACAGGTCTCACTGCTTCGGGACTCTCGCCGAAATTCCACTAGAGCGTCTTGATACTGGAAAGAATGCCCTCGGCAGCTGTATCAATTGACTTACGGGTTCGCGTACACTAGGACAGACTGCGAGAATTAATTTCTGCTTTTTAGTATTTTCTAAATGGGAAATCTGAATAATCGGCGAACTTGCGCGTAGAATTGTTTACGAAGGGACCTGAGGGCACTGGTGTATACAGCAGTGATGAAAAGAGAGTTTAAACTCGGAACAGTAACGAAAATGAGATAGTTATAATAATACTACTACTACTACTAATAATAATAATAATTGGTCTTTATTGCATCACGAAATCTACGTAGAGTTAAGTGACGAATAGATGAGGCTCAGCATTTCTGCTGTTTTGCAACCTAAAACTATTACAAGGGAATAATTTGAAGCTAGAGGATCAACAGGCAAATGTAGGATCAGAAGACAAGAAGGCTGGGAATGTTAAGGAAAGTGGGCAAGAATAAAGGAGCGGGAGCACGTTTGAAAGCAGTGATAGAAGACAAAGAACGAATTTCCAAGGGAAGAGAATTATAGTAGAAGGAGGCTACATTATATTAGATAGGGGAGAGGAGATAATTCAAGAGTCCTTGTGCAGAACATTCAAGAGAACCTACGTCTTAAACATAAACTCTCCGGGAAACTCTTTGGAACAAAAGATACTATAGAACGTTGACAGAATCACGTTGATGCTAAAGCTACTAATACTTAAATGAACACCGCATGCAAAAATCTGCAAGAACCTTTGAAACGCAACTTCTGCCGATTCATCGAGGTGAATGACTATGCGCAGCGGATAGACGAGAAATCTTTGTCACTACGCGATAGGTGGGAACGTATCTGCGCGATACATACTTTCGATCGTTATCTCCTTCAAGTGCTTTTATTAATCCCAGAGACTTGTGGCAATTACGTCAAAGGCACTTCTGATCAATCGACAATTAATTAAACGATATTTCTTATACCTCTAACGTTTTTACCGTTTTCATTAATGGCAGACTTTGATGTACACTTTTCAAATACAAAAAAATAAACCAGTTTGAGCTTTAAATTAATATGTTCAGTTTTGTATACGGCGTAACGTTACGCTCACTCCGAGGTGAAATTTTTTTTATTTCTATGGGCCATAAATGTGATATATGTATTAGTTTCGTTGTCCGCAGAGTGTGGTACAGAGGGCGTGTATATTCTTTTAGAGATTTCAAATTCTTAAACAGTGATAAGAGTATTAAATATTTCTTCATTAAATACAATTATAATTAAGCGAGACTTCTTCGGAAAACATGGGTATCTTCAGGAATTTATACATGTTGACTAAACACTAAATTACACATTTATTGGCTTTTCAACAATACACAGGAATTGTTTTTGTTCGCATAAATAATAGGGTTTCAAAAATATCATATTGAGAAGGTACATGCCCACTGATAAAAAAATTCTACAGCTGGTAGAAATAACCGTGGACCGCCAATTGTTAAATGTGAAGTACGAGTCTGATTCTGGTTGTGTTAGTAACTAACACAAAAACTATCATATATACTGTTATACATAGTTCTATATATATAGTTCATGCAATAGAGAAATATGTCGCCTACAATCTCTGCAAATTTAGCATCGACAGCTTCATTAATTTTTGAGATATCAGTTCCGCAAAGTTAAAAAATGTACTTTCACGAAAACCAACTTTAAAGTTTTTATAATGTTTCCTATATACTCTCAAAATCTCTGTATTGTCCAAAACTGTAATTCCTGAGAGATACACATGTATATAATTTCGGTCTTCTGAAGGAGGAACGCCTCTTATTGGAGGCGTTAAGGGTACTAAGCTGTCGAAAAATCGATTTTTTTATTGCATTTTCCGAAAGTACTATCTTTTCTGCATAGAATGCCGCTTGATTTACATTAAAATTCGCAAAATTGTTGATTCGCCAGCTAAAAATATTTCATATCAACTTTTTCAGTCTCTATGATAATAATAAACATTGAGTAAAGAGATATACAAATCGAGGCGTTAATTTTTTTACAAATACATTAAAAATAAAGTGGTTCTTTCACGGAAAACGACTGCCTACATAGTCCTCTTAGGGCTAGGCTACACATACGACTGTAAGTCGTACGACAGTCGTATCGTTCATGCCAGGGGCTACATAACATACCATACCTATGGAGACGCGCACACAGAGACGACAGGACAACGATCAGTCGTTGAGTCGGCGCGGCAGGCACCTGCGACTGCTTCGGATTTTTAAGTCGGCCGACTGTCACAGGATTTGCGCACGCCTGTCGTACGACTTACGATTTTGGCTTCCGCTCTCTCCCGTCAAGTTTACCTTGGTATGTATCTCTGGCTTCTTCAATCAGAAGGGCGCGTTTCGTTGTGTTGCAGAGGCCTTCAAGAAGATGATCAAATGGGGGAAAGAACTGGGGGACATGTACCTGATCTGGGTGGGCATGCGCCCCTTCATCTTCCTCTATAAGGCGGAAGCGATAAAGCCACTGCTGAGCAGCAGCATCCACATCGACAAAAGCTTGGAGTACCAGTACCTGCAACCTTGGCTCGGTACCGGCTTGGTGACTAGCACCGGTGAGTACATCGAACGTCACCCAGCGCGCAACATTGTCGCCTCATTCATCACCGCGATCACGGTACATACAAGTCGTTGTTTGAAATTTACGATCTTATTTTCGTCGCCGTTTCCCCACGTAGCGTGAATTTCCACCGATGCCGCGGGAATGACAAATCAATTTCCATCGAACACGTTGCATACAGATCCCTCGTTCCTCCGATGCCCCGTGCATCAGCGTCGACTAGAACGCTCGGCCGCTATTAATACGATAAAAAGTTTTTCCCGGGTGCCGGGAATAGCCACCGCGATCGATAGCAATGGGGACCAAAAGAATGTTAAGCAGCCCAGATCGAATTGGCCTGATCTACTTGGCCGGCTATTAATTTCTGGAGGCTATTTTTAACCATGCCGAGGAATGTCTTTCGCTGGAATTTCGGCAGAACGCCAGACCAGCGGACGGTTTGCAAAAATTTCTATGACGGACGAGGCTTCGATCAGGTGTCCTCCCGATGACGTCGATGGAAATAATCGGCGCTTCCTCTTGCCTCTTGCCTCTTGCCTCTCGTCTTTACCACGCCGCGGGCGAGCTGAAGCTATCCGACACTCAAAATGGGATTTTCGTAATGGGTATTATGGTGGAATTATTTTCGGAGGCTTCAGGGGGAACTCTTTCATTAAGACCTCTCGATTCCTCGTACAGGATTGGTTATTTTTGTATTTTAATTGAAGGGAAGCAAGTCGACTCATCATTTCAAAATTCATCAACTTTCCGCGGAGCTAAATAGTTGATTCATTCTGAATATTTGATAGCATTACTTGTGTATAAAGGATAAATGAAATAGTGGGTGGGACAAGTCATTACGTGTTGAATCCTTCCTAAATATGTTGCTTTCAAAACACTGGGGACGTTTCTGATTAAGAAATGATGCGGTGGGTTAAAGGATAATCCAAAATAAATGGATAAGCTAGAAGTTTTATATATAACTATAATATAATATAATAGTCTGATAAAGTTTGGCAACTTGAAAATTCAAAAAAATCTGGAATTTTGTAAAAAAGTCGTCCAAGTGATGCTAATAGCGTGACTATTTTTTTATTCGGTAATAAAACGGTCCAAAGGATGAAAACACCCCCTCAAAGAAATGGTATATTTTCAGATTATCGTGAATATCTATGAAACAGCAAAAGATATAAAAAATAAATTAAATTCAAAGTTCTGTGGTTTTGTATGCCCTATACAGCGACGATAAAGAATTTGCGAAAAAATATATTTTTTCAAAATTTTTCCACAATTCATTATCACCATATTGTAGGATATCGAAAGCCATAAAACATTGAATTGAACCATTTTTCGATATCTTGTAACGGTTATCGTACAATTACCATATCGATCGTGTATACTTTCCGATTTCACATAAAATTGTAAAGGATATACGAGTCCCAATCTGTAACCACATGGTAAAATCAAATTTATATGAACTTTTCTGATTATTTATCTAAATAGTACCGTTTCGAAGAATAGGTACAGAAACGTTTAATTACAATCAACGAAGATATCAATTATAAACAATCCAATGGAGATGCAATCGTATAAGAATTTCTTTCAGCTTCGTGCAGGTCTGGTAGATGTGTGAATACAACGTGACGTTGTAAAAACAGATTCTCTGCTATTATGAAAATGTAGAAATGTACACGACGAAATAAAATTTCGTGTGTTGTTGTAGGCCAGAAATGGCACGCCCGGCGGAAATTACTGACGCCGACGTTTCACAGCGGTCTTCTGGAAGTGTACCTGAAGACAGCGATCAGAGAAGGCAACATATTCATCAATTGTCTCGGGAAGCACGCCGGGCAATCCGCGTTTGACATTGTCCCATACGCGAAACGAGCAACGCTGGACATAATATGCAGTAAGTGAACTCGATACTTTCAGCTATTCCTAATATTCCCAGCATTTCAATTATCCCCAGCTTGTCTGATTATTATCCTCAGTGTAACTCATTTAGCATACTCAGAGACTCTGGGCTAGAGTACAGTAAAACCTCCACTATCCGAATTAGTAGGGAGACATGGAAATTCAAAAAATTATGCAACTTGGTGTGCATGCAGAGTGGTTGATGGGTAATACAAATCTATTTTTTTGTTGGTGCTATAGTCTAGTTTTAGGGGATGAAATCACGTTTAAAATCACCTTGAAAAAAATGCAGAATTTTCTATTTTCGTGGAATATCTCGAGAACGGAGAGAGATATCGAAAACAAGTATAAACAAAAGTTGCATCTATTTTTTATATCTACAAAACTCCGTAAAATAGTTGTCGAAAAATCGATAGTATTCAAGCTAACCGCCACCAATCCTTAATTCCATAATTACTTTTAAATAAAAAAGAAGGAAGATTTTAAAATTGCAGAATTCCAAGCTCAGGCTTCTAACGAGATATTTGCAATATTTTGCAGCAGATATTATTCACTCCGACACGCGTCACTGTAATCATTATTCTTATTCCCTAATCATCGAGATTTATCCTGTTTTTCTAATAGTGCGCAGCGTTCTTAAGAACATTCATTCGATAAACTATAGGCTGCACGATCGAGTGATTTAACGACACTAATTATCATACATGCGGTTAAGCGCGTCTAGAGACGATTCACCGTGGATGATTAAAAAATTTAGTATTTCAACGTTGCAGGCGAGAGGTTGAATACCAATTAATCGGGACACCTCGCTCCTAATAATCAACCGTGTCGTGTTCTTTTCGATTTGGTTCTCGAGTCCTTTCTGGGACTCAGGTCGACCATAATGATAGTTCTGTTAGAGTTCGAGGACCTCGCCGAATGTTGTTTCCTCCTTGCTATTTTCTTCTTTTTTATCCGCTGACAGTTTTTGCTTTGGCAAAGTGTACCATATTCGGGATCCGATTTCTTTTTTGCGCGACTTACGCGACACCTGAAAAAGAACGTGATACATTATTCTTAGGTGGAGCAGATTGCTCGATTAAATAATTAATGAAAAGTTGTTCGTTTATATAATTATTGAAAAAATTGTTCGATTAAATAATGGCCGAAATAGTTTCATGCTGCGATTAGTTTTTGTACACATTCGAACAAGGATTTTTAAACGCAATCATTTTACTTTTCTTCGTTTTTACTTTGAATTTTCTAATTTGTCGCATAAATGGGAAACTTCCTTTGGTACGTATGTTTGCATAAGGAATAAGTATAAAGAATCGTCAACCAATCAGCAGTGACACTCGCAGAGAATTTTTTACCACTGTGATATGGAAATGTAATTAAACGATAGTGAATTTCTGTTTCTCTAAAATCTTTTCCCTACTTTAGATTTATTAAGTTTCACCGTTGAATATTGCAACACCGTATATACTGATATGCTGAACTTCGCCCATTTATCACATGATACATGTAACTTGTGGTGAATAAAGACGAATTATTATTATTATTACTATTATTATACTGCATAGTAGCTTTAGTTTCTCAAACCACCCCTTTACATCTCTTCAGTAAACAATTACCATGATTTTCCTCCGCACAATTTTGAATATATTCTTGAATTACCAGACAGGTATCCAAACTTTCGTTTCTTCGACACCTTCAATTTTCGTTTCTTTTTTGGTCTTGACAATTCGATTATACGTTGAGTAGCTGCGAAACACATAACGTTTGTTGATTACACGACTACAATTTTTTTGCAATTATTATTTTTTGTAAGAGTCAATGAAACAGTATTTTTCAAAAACAGAAATTAACTCAATACTCGTTAAATCGGTTTGACTCGTTTTAAACTCGGCAAATATTACCAACCCCCTGCCACGCGAACACACACTTTAATTTTTCAGCTGTGTTAAGGGGTTGCATACCTGTGACAGGTTAGTAAATAGGGTTCTTTTTATGATTTTTTTCATGTAAAAAACGTTATATTTATAAATCATGATATACACCTTTTTGTGTATAAATTAAACTGCATTCTTTTAAAAAAGAAATGATGCCATATCAGCCTCGCCTCCTAAGGGCTAAAAATATCTCCGAGAGTAATGGACCGATTTGAATAAACATTTGCACGAATATTCTTAAGACTATAATCTAGTACTTGCCAAAGCCGATTTACGGATTTACGAACAAAAGTAGATGGAAACTTAGATCGAAAATCACATGCTGGACTTTGAGTAGCTGCCTCTTTTCAAAAAATAGAAATGTTTCCAAATCGGCTTCGACAAGTACTAGATTATGGTCTTAAGAATGTTCCTGCAAAATTTTATTCAAATCGGGCCTGTAATCTCTGAGATATGTTTGCTGCGAATATGCAGAAGGTATACTATTGCATAATTTCTTAAGATTTCAAATTTCTTTTTGAAGAGAATGCAACTTAATTTATACACGAAAAGGTGTGTATCTTGATTTTTAAATATATTGTTCTATTATGTGAAAAAAAATCATAAAAATAACCCTGTATTCTGAGCTGCCAAAGGTGTGCAAATTTTTAACTAGAGGATTTTAATTTATTGACAATAAATTATTATCCTCGAATTCGATTTATTCGATAAAACAAAGTACAAACCAACTGCTGTCAGAGCGCCAGGGGAAACGTATCCAGCATGCTTAGAGGTTTTCTGATGGATCGTCCGAGGCCTCGAAAGCTCAATGATTCGTTGCGATGCCTCTGGGATCTGCGATGCAATCTGACGCGGTTGCAATAACTTCCGCCCGCCCGATCGAATACGCGGTTGAGCCAACTGGTTGGTACGTTCAGTTATTTCGTAAAGAAGAGCCGACACTTTCACCTAACACAAAGTGATACAAGTCAACCGCTTATTTTTGTACAATTCCACGGTATAAAGTAGAGGTCTCAAAAGTATCTGGTCACTTGCTACATATACATACAGACATACAGTGGGTAAAAGAAGTATTTGCTCACCTCATTCTTTCCACATAACTGTTTATAAAAAGGAAATTCTTCTTTTATTACTAGGAAATTCTTCTTTTTTACTAAGAAATTCTCCTACATATTTACTAAGGAATTCTTCTCTTTTACGAAGAAATTTTTCTCCTTTACTAAGAAATTCTTTGTTTTTACCGAGAACTACGTCTTTTTTATAAACAGTTATGACGAAAAACAGGTGTGTGCAAACACTTCTTTTACCCAATGAGAAAATAAAATAAAACGTACAATAGTTGATTATTGCATGTCCTTACCGAATTGCAACTTCTTTTTTCTTAGTACATATGTGCGTAATTTTGCCACTGTAATCATAGCCTGATAAGGTTATTATTGTTGCTTTTATTAAGCATCATACATATACTTTTATTAAGCAACCGTTATATCTCGGAAAGAGGAATGTTAACCATAAGTACCGGTGTCGATAATAATCGAATAACAATGATAACAATTGAATTGCAGTTGGAAAAGCCCCTTTAAAATAAGAAAATAAAATGAAACGAATGCTATGTGCTAATTAATATTCAAGTGGGGCCACAGGGATCTAGAAAGAAGTTCTATTTTCTCTTTTATCAGTGGTACCTGTAACAAGTGATCACATATATATATGGGATAAGCGGATATTTTAGAAATCACTACGAGTCTGTTTTTAATCAATTCTTCTGTTGACTTTAAAATGCTTTAATTCTTAATAAAATTCGAAGAAATTAATGGAACACGTAATGGAACACAAATGAAGGGAACGATAAAGAAGGTGACCGTCTTTTTAAAATAATATTCTTATAGATTTTGAAGCATTCGCAGCTTTAATGTAAAAAAGGAAACACTTATATTTTTACACACTTTTATGTAATTTTTCGGTTTGCTGATCTAACAGGTTCGATTATCCAAAAAAATCAAATATCTCGTCTGCCAATTAAGTTGTACAGTTGAGATTCTACTGTCATTTGACGCGCAGATTCTTAAGAAAGAAAATTATGTTCGTACGTGGCTAGGTTCGAAAAACTCATCCGCGTAACCTTTGGATGTCATCAAACTTCCACCTTTCGAGTTCAGTGATTTCGGTTTGGGCGCCGGTTTCAAAAAGTTAATCTGCTTTCGAGGAGACACCGAAACTAACTGATCCTTCCGCGGACTTTCCGGCGGTTCGGTGAAATCAAGTTTGCTCGAGCTAGTCTCATCAAAAATCTTCAACGAATCGTCCGATTCCCAATGTCGTGTACTCAGAAACGTAGCCATTTGCCGCTGACGAATTTATCACTTAAAAAATTTTGCAAGTCATAAACAAACTAATTTTTTTCCCTTTATTTTTTGGTTATTTTGTAACTTCTCCCATCGTGCACGGAGCTCTTATTGGACTTGGAAAAATCGAAGATTTTCCAATGCCTCCTCGGACCATGCTCGAGCAGTAATTTCACACTGTTAATAAAAATTGCATGGCGGTGCAACTAAATAGGAAAGGGGCGATTCTTCGTGGAAGCATAAATGCAAAGGGAAAAATGAAGTTTTTGTAAATGAATTTTCGCTCTTTGAGAAATATAGTTTCAAAAATTCAGCAGATGTAGTTAGAGACCACATCTCGCCTGCTTCTTTTGAAAAACACTTTCGACGCGTAATTACTATGAATCTATTTAGGATAGGCTTCTGGTTTATAATAATAATAATAATAATAATAATAATAATAATAATAATAATAATAATAATAATAATAATAATAATAAGAATAATAACAATAATAATAAGAATACGTCTGTATTACACCATCAGTTTAGTTACACTAATACACAGTTTTAAAATCGTACGAAATACTTAAGTTGCCTAAACAAGTGACTTCGTGTATTATTTATAATACCTGGAATGTACACGGTGTGAAAAAAGTGATGGTCACTGCTTTCATGGGTGGATTTATACCTCCGGATCGGTGGAGATTTGTAAAAAAAAACTAACTGAGAAATTGTTTAGAACATTGAAAGTTAATGGCCAGTTTTTTTAACAATTGTTTTATCAAATACATGGATCCAAGCCAAAACTTTATTAATTTTTTTTAGGAAACAGTGCGTCTGCTACATATCGTAACTGTTTAATTTTTTCTTCCTGCAGCGAGCAGAATATATTGACGTAAAAAAAACTAACTTAAAATTAATTTTCAATGTTATAAACAATTTCATTTTGCAAATCTCCACCAATCCTGAGGAGCAGATTCACCCCTGAAACCAGTGACCATCACTTTTTCAACATCGTCTATAACTTTCTAGCCAAATATTACAAATGAAGACAGTGTCTATTCATCAATTTGTTCGCAAAAAATTCACACTCCTCACGTTAATGTTACAGGCAGTTCCATGGGCTGCAACATTAACGCGCAGACGAATTTCAAAAACGAATACGTGCAAGCTGTAAACACGTAAGTCTACCTTAAAGCCTGCTCGTTGAAGCACTTCTATTAACTCGAATTCTATTAATCAAAAAACACTCTGGATGCAATAAAAATATCTCATCCCCTTCTTCAGACTAGCATCCATTTCGCAAAGAAGGTTCCTGAACGTCTGGATATCCTTCGACCCGATCTTCAAGCTAACTTCGTGGGGGAGAAAGCACGATCACGCGCTGCGCGTTACCCATGGATTTGTTAACAAAGTAAATCCATTGCTTTCTTTCTGGGCTTTATTCGAAAATGCGCTAACACACAAGCAGCATCGTCATTATTGTTTTTTTCTTAACGGTAGATAATCGCGGAGAGGAAAGCAGAGTGGAAAGCCAGCCAGGATGAAAGCATCAACGAACGACCGAGTAAATATCATGCTCTGTTGGATTTGCTGTTAGAAATGTCCCAGGATGGCAAAGTGCTCACTGACGATGATATTCGCGACGAAGTGAACACATTCATGTTCGCCGGTCACGATACCACGGCGACCAGCGTGTCCTGGATCTTGTATGCGCTAGGACGACACCCTCAATATCAGGTACTGCATTTACTTTATTGACCTCAAGGGTGTCCGTAGACATTTTTCCAAGAGGGGTCAACTTCGGGGTGACGGAGATGAAAAATATATGTAGTAATGAAAAAACGAGTAGCTCGCGTCCTTTTTTGAACTCATTTTGTAATTTAGAAATATTCACTCTTTTAGTCTAAACTTAATTAAGATAAATTTTCAATAATACGCGATTTTTTCCAGAGACCAGAAATAACAGTTATTTTTTAACTTTTTCGAAAAAAGTCACTGAGAAAAAGTTAATTTTTATTCAAATGGAAACGTAGCCATAACTTTTAAAATTTAGGTTATAACAGTTATGGTCTCTGATTTGTTCTCAAAAGCCAAGGGGGGCAGCTGCCCCTTTTGCTCCCCCCCCCCCCCATCCCCCAGCCGGACGTCCATGATTGACCTTATACGATAGTAAACTTAAGCGGGAATTTTCCTGCGATATGAGATATTTTTCACTGTCTTCGGGAATTCTTTTTTATGGACTTAAGATTTGTATTGCGGGCCAGGGGTGGTAGATTAGGTGCAAGTAGATTTTTCTTCACAGAACTGTTTGCAAAACTTTACCGCGTTTTTCTCAAAAAGGTGTTTTAGGGACGGTTACCCCGATATCTCAAATTCTCCTTGACCGATTGGGTCCAGCTTGTATACACATCTTCAGTAGATGTGTCGCTATCGCCCTATTAGTAAAATTAGGCCAAAATATTTTTCTTTTCTATTTTTTTTTAATTTTGTAGCCCGAAAAAGACGAAGAAAAATCGCGAAAGTCGACACTTAGTCGGGTATAAATCGACGCTGACCTTGTCCATCGACGTCCGGAGGGGGGTACAAAAGGGGCGGTTACCCCCCTCCCGATTTTCAGAAAAATCGCATATTTTTCAAAAGTCATCTTTATTAAGTTTCTACTAAAAAAAGGAATATTCTTAAATTTCGGTTTTAAATTTTTAATTAAATTGGCACTATAAAGTTGGTACAAAAAAACCAAGAGTGGTATATTTGTCTTTACTATCATCCCAAAGTTGCCACCCCCCCCCCCCCCTCATGGAAGAAAGTCTCCGGACGCCCTTAGACCTATCTAACCCGGTAGTGGATTCGGGCGGGTCGAATGAATCGAAATATGAATGAATGTCTAACGGGCGGTGTTGACCCGCGATATATCCGCCCGTTGCAGACCCGTGGTAAGAGCGCTATCAACATTATTTTATGGTCAAACCCGCCCGTTACCGGTTGCAGATCTCTAGTGTAGCTCACCTCGTGTTTCGAATATATGCCGACACTAATGACAATTTAAATTTCTATAGTTTTTATTAAACCTTCGCGAGAGTACTGGGTGGGCGAGGTTTTGCTGATTAAAATGAGTCCAAACACGACCCCATTTGGACTATTTTTAATTATACCCAGTGTAAAATTCTTTTAAGAAATTCAAAACGGATCCAAATTACCTAGAATTCAAAATAATCCGAATGCCATCGAGTTTGTACTCATTTTCATCAGGAGAACGGTCTCGCAAAACATGGAAATTCCTCGACATTATATCCTAAAAATTTAATTTTCCTGAGTCATTGCTTGAATGTAATATCCTAATTATGGAAGACTGGACGTTCCTTCGTTCCACTGTGAGATATAAAATAAAATTGACATTTTAATTATATTTCCTCTACTTTTATTATAGGAAAAAATTCTCGAAGAGTACAATGAAATAGTGGGAACAAAGGAGTTGTCGTTGGATATATTGAGCAAACTGACCTGGCTGGAAGCTTGCATAAAAGAATCTTGGAGAGTGTATCCAGTGGCACCGCTTATTGCAAGACAAATTTATAATCCTATTACGATATGTAAGTATCAATAAATGCTCCGCGTACAAATATCTATGCAAAAGAATTGCTAATTCCTAACCGACCTACCCGCCGCTGTTAAATCTTTTTGTAACAAGGAATTAAATACTCGATTTGTTTTTTAGTGGGACATGATATTCCAGTAGGGTCGACGGTCCTCATCAATTCGTTTCTTCTTCACCGTGACCCCCGATACTTTGACGAACCAGATACCTATCGACCAGAGCGCTTTCTTCCTGACGCGGAAAAGTACCCTTCTTACGCATTCGTCCCTTTCAGTGCAGGCTCTCGAAATTGCATCGGATGGAAATACGCTACGATGATAGTGAAAGTTCTCATTCTTCTCGTATTGAAAAACTTCCACGTAGAGTCTTTACATACCGAAGATCAGCTCCGTTTCATTAGCGAGCTGGTGCTGCACAATGCCGACGGGCTTCGGTTAAAGATTACCCGACGTGTGCAGGGAACTTGCGCATGATTCTTTTGAAATGTTTGTAACCGAGTCAAACGGGACAAAGATTACATAATGGTTTGAACGTTTGATCTATCAATTAATTTGCGACCAAAGCATTCTAACTCTTTTCTGTGTAATATGCAAGGTCAGAGATATCGTACTTTGTGATAGCCACAATGACATTCATTTGATACTTCTCTTAGGTTTATTGCTCATATTCATTTAAAGTAAAATAATTATTTAAGATAAGCAGACTAACAGATTCATGTTAACTAAGCGTATCGTTTCTCGCGGATTATGCAGAATTACTACCTTCTAATCCTGTCGTAGATTTTTCTTTTTTCGTTCTCAACGTTTACTGTACCTTATAATTGCTTTTTCTTTCGCATACTACATATTATATTTGTTTTGAAGATTGAGAAATATTGTAATACTTAGGAACTACTCTACAAGCTTTATATTTTTTTTATGCCATCGTCTCTTTTCGAAACATAGATATTGAATAAGCGAAGCCATGCCCATGTTACAGGTAGCAAACATTTGTCTATTCTACAAGCGGCTCGATCAATTCTGCGCTGTTTAGGCAAGAACCTGTGACACAGTTTAAAATGTTGTAGAAATGTTCACGAAAGGGGAAACTTTCCATTCATCCTCCAATCGAAATTGAACGAGTCGGTTGTACATTGTACATTTAATATTAAGAGATCGCTAGAATTTTTAATTAATAATTACCATGTCATCAACGTATCTTTAGTCCAGTTTTAATGTTCTTGAAACATTACATTATTGATACAAAGCTAGTCTAACTTTGCCTTTGTTTAAAACTTTGTATTAAAAATGTATTCGTTATATCGAAAGCATATCAATTGTTACATAAATATTTTCATGAAGCAATTTAAAATTCTTCGCTATGTACTCTACATCTGAGATGTAGAGGAATAAAAGTATAATTGTAATATTGTGATATTTTATAACATCTGTAGCTTGTAAAACGTGTAAATATAATATAATATTATTTCTATTAATAAAATGTTGTACAAGTAATAATTCTTGGTTTCATTTCTTTATTAACATCAGTCTAAATATATCTTACATGTCTCCCTGTATCTAATATGCGGGGTGTCCCAGAATTGAGGGACAATCTGCAACATGTAATATCCTGATGCAAGAAAACATCGAAAAGTTCTTTACTGTTTTACGATCGGAGGCTCCGTTCTCGAGATATTAATATTTGAATATTAGCGGCGGAACTTCCGGGTTTAGAGCATATATACATGGAGGTCTCATTGAGAGTTCGAAACTGTCGCCAACATCATGGGAGAGAGAAAGAGATACTTTCTCGATGGTGCGAGCGAGAGAGGTAGAATGAGGGACTCCCAATCGTTCGCAATGCGCATGCGCCGGTGTACATCTCTCACTCTCACTAACTCGCACATGTATTTCTCTCTCACGTGATGTTGGCGACAGTTTCGAGGACAGGAGACATAAGGCAATGAGATCTCGGGCGGGTTTTCTCGCGCATGCGCTGCGATTTTAGCATCAGTATAGTACAAGTTTCGATAAAATGGGGTACCTTGATCACCCTGCTTCTTTCCCGCTTATAACACTACATCTATTAGCGGGAATTATTAATACTTTTAGGCGTACGATAAGTGAAAGGGTTCTACTACACGCAAAGTATTAATAACTAATGTCATCTTGCAATTTATAGCTTACGCGGGCTTTGAAGAAATACCATTTTTGAGCGCCATAGTCTCTTGATCCCCGAAATGGATTTTCGGAAAGAAATCCGCGTGAGTCGTTGACAAGCCGAGTCAAAGCGTAGCATAGCGAAAACCCACCCTCTATGTTAAACTCTCGCTCTAAACAACTCACACGAATACAACCGCGCACACACCTTTCAGTAGTTGCTGAGTTGGACGCTGTTCATGCGCAGATGCCACTACATTCAGTCACGGACGAGGTATAAGATAGACCTATCATCTTATGGATCTTTGTGTCGCCACCCAAACTGTGTTACCGACCCATAACTCGTGGCACAGACGAGGTATAGAATAGACCTATCACCTAATGGAACTTTGTGTCACCACCCGAACTGTGTTACCGACCCATAATTTGAGGACTGAATTTAGCGACCTCTGCCCATGAAGAGCGTCCAACTCAACAAATCCTCTGAAATGTGTTGAAATGCTGAAAGGTGTATCGCGTGCTTGTATACGTGTGACTTGTTTAAAGTGTGAGTTTGACATAGGCTTTCGCTACGCTACGCTTTGACTCGGTTTGTCAACGACTCATGCGAATTTCTCTTCAATAATCCATTTCGGGGATCAAGACACTATGGCGCTCAAAATCTAATTCTTATAAGCCTCGCAGAAAGGTGCATGATGCATGAGTGTCGTAGGGTGCATGGATGCAACTGCAAATCGAGCATTGTTTAATTTCACAATCATACGGGATGCTTAATGTGTCGAATACGAGTAACATTTCTGAAGTTGAACTCTCTCGTGTGAGTTCTTTCAAATCTTCCCTCTTAACAGTAATTGTAATTACCTATTACATTCGAGTCATTAGAAATTGAGAAATTTCAACTTGCATGGGAAACAGTTGAGTTCGACGGCAACCTCTACCAATGTAACAACATTGACGAAAGGTGTGAGCTATCAGTTCGACTTTATCCGCCATAGTGATCGGATCGGTGAATATCTGTGAATGTTACAGTGTTATTTCCTGATTTCTCGATTCCTACACCAATTAGTTCGACAACTGAACTAAATAGAAAACCGTTTAACAACATTTCACTGGAATACAGTATTGTCTCCTTATGGACTCGGTTTGGTGTACATACCTATATACACGATGTGGGTTTTTCGCTATCCCCACCATTTCTGTCTCACTCT
Organism: Andrena chrysosceles; assembly: GCA_963855975.1. Lineage (NCBI taxonomy): Eukaryota > Metazoa > Arthropoda > Insecta > Hymenoptera > Andrenidae > Andrena > Andrena chrysosceles. The sequence goes on along the minus strand of OY979769.1, from coordinate 44,698,521 downwards.
TGTCCGGCGAAGGCGAGAGCTAGATTGAAGGAGAGCGAGCGAGAAGCACTGGAAGCGAGCAAAGGAGGCACGAGACAAACGACGCGTTGATGTTTTGTCTCGCTCCGTCTTCCGGACGCCGTGACACTCCGTCCTTTGCGTGCGCGACGGGCGTGCACAATTGTCACGAGCCCATAATCTGAGCACGGGAACCGTTTCGCAAAATCTTGACGCAGGCACGGCTCAAATCTTTTTTGCGCCCTATGCGAACTTGTGAGATAACGCCCTTTATTATAATACATTTATTTGAGTTTATTGATGACCTTACTCTGAATTTTTATTCGTAGCTTAAAGCAATTTCAGTACAATTAGTAATATTTTATTTTAAAGTTTATTTTCAACAATACCAGCAATGAAAATACCATTTTGCACCTCTTGTCGACTTTCCGCCCTAGGCAGTCGCCAATAGGGACCAGCCAAGCTTACAGGCAGCGATCAGTCTGTACACAGCCAAAGAAAATACATATATAACGCGTCTTAGACTAAATAAATCATTTATATGTACTTTTGAAAAATGAAATTCGTATATTTTCTATTTTATGTACATATTTGTAACAAGTTTGTCAAAGACGCGTTATATATGTATTTTCTTTTGCTATGTACATACTGATCGCTGTCTGTAAACTTGGCTGGTCCCTATTGGCGACTTCCTAGGGCGGAAAGTCGACAAGAGGTGCACAATGGTATTTTCATTGCTGGTGTTGTTGAGAATGAATTTTAAAATAAAATATTACTAATTGTACTGCAACTGTTTTTTGAACTACGAATAAAAATTCAGAGTAAGGTCACCAATAATCTCAAATAAATGTATTATAATAAAGGGATAAATTGGACAAGTTCGCCTAGGACGCAAAAAAGACGCGTGCCGTGCCTGGCTATGTGACCGTCGCGCGCATGCGTCGAGCAGTCACGATTCCATCTGACAATGAGCGCTCGTGCCCGTCGCGCACGCAAAGCGTTCCACCTCGCTGCCCCCAACGGCCAGAAAGAAGCGGGAAACGAACACTCGGAATTAGGGCTCTGTTCATGATATGGGTTCAACGGCGGTCCCGACCAGCGAGCCCACAGCGAGGAAATACTGTATTTTCGAAAGACTTTACTCGAGTCCGAACACATCTCCCCACTGTTGGGAGATATTTAAAAGCGTGAATGCGATTGTAGAGTCAGTGCTTATTTCGCGATAAAGTATTTCATAGTGGACAGTGATCGACCTGCGTGTTAGTAATGTTAATCCGAAAGTAGAGTAAGTGTTTTTAACGTATCTAGATCTATTTCCGAGCACCGGTGCTCCTATTGCTTCTTCATCGCGAAATTAATGCGACATATGTATTTGACACGTTCTAGGTATTCGGTACTGACGCTGCAGCTGCGGGGACATAGGCCTGCAGATCGAATAGCTACTGCTCAAGGAAGATGCTTGCCTGCATGGATAGCAGTGAGACTGTTTTCATCGAACGGTGAGTGATACTTTATAATTTTTTCGACCTTTCTGCATGCTCTCGAACAAAATGATTGTTGTAGCGAGCATAGTGACCACGAATACATACTTAGTACTCGCGACTAGTAACGTTAATACGTGTGCTAATAAATATATTTTAAATTCGCGATAGAAGTTTTAATTTATTTCGTTTCAAACATTCTAAACTATTTTTCTGTAATTTCTCAATCATTCGGGATGCTTAATGTATCGAATGCGAGTTACATTTCTGAAGTTGAACCCTTTCGTTTGAGATCCTTCAAATTTTCTCTAAATTTCTGAAACTTGGTTTCCAGCGCTTCATCTTAATAAAACAGTATCATAATGAATGAACAAAAAATTGAGTCCTTGAGTCAAATTCTAGAAACTCGAAGCGTTCAAAATCCGTTTTTTAAATATTTTGTGGACCATTTATCGCAGAGATACAGCCGTTTGAAAATGTCGAAAAATTTTGGGAAAATATAGCGTTGCTTTAATTTTGATGCAGAGTGTAGTTGGCCATGAATTTTCATTAACCCTCGTCAGGCGGCACAATTTTTGCAATCCAGAACTCAATCCCCTATCTCCGAAGGGGGTAGAGATATTATTCTGAAATTTGGTCTATGTAATCGAGACCAAATATTTAGAGAAGACAGGAAACATCAGCTCTCCATGGCTTCTCGAAAAAAAGTTGTCCCAATTTAAAAAAACGCAAAAGTTACAATTGTACCTATGCCGCCTGACGAGAGTTAATAACAAATAAAGGCACGAGAGAGTTCGTACTTCAGGGTTTCTTCAGATCTACTTCAGATTAATTAATCAATTAATTTCAAAGGTCGCGAATCGTTTGAAATCTCTGCAAAATCGACAGTCGCGAATCGTTTAAAATCTCTCTAATTTCGATAGTCGCTACGCGTTTTCAATCACTACAATTTCAACAGTCGCGAATCGTTTAAAATCTCTGTAACTTCGAGAGTCGCGATTCGTTTACAATCTCTACAGTTTCTTTATTCGCGATTCGTTTAAAATTTCTGTAATTTCAATAGTCGCTAATCGTTTACAAACTCTCCAGTTTTCTTAGTGGCTACACATTGTTTGGATGTAGAAATTTTCCACTTTCGTTGTTCCACTACTTACTATTGTGATTGAACAAAAGTAATTTTGCAATTATAATTTGTTTGGAAGCAGTTATATCGACTTTCTTCATTGTGTTTGAATTTGAACTATCACAATTATTGCAAGGATCTTTCAGAATTTTTCCATCCTGTGAAATCGTGTTTTACTGTACCTTGAAATGCAAATGATTTTTTATTAATCTCGGTCAGTGCCAGATGGGCCACACAATTTGTACCGATATTAGTACTTGTATAATTTCACGTAGGGGCTTGGGCCCCTACTTTTTAGTATCTATGTAAGGGATCTGCCCTCGGTATGTCATAACTGTCGGGTCTATATGTATGCGGATGACACTCAGCTTGTTAAGGCCGCCACACACGGTCCGGCCGAACTGACGGTTTGGCCTGCGCAGGCCAAACTGTGCAGGCCGGCCGGACGCCCGTAGTGCCCCCACACGCTCCGTCCGGCCTCGCAGGTTGGCCGGATGGTGCATCCACACACTCCGGCCGGCCTGACAGTATTTTAAATTTTTTAAATTTTGTTTCCTGTGCTTTATCTTGATAAAACAGTACCATAATGGCTGAAAAAAATGTGTCCTTGAATCAAAAACTAGAAACTGGAAGCGCTAAACTGCTTTTTAAGTATTTTTTGCGACAATTTTTCGCGGAGATACAGCCATTTCAAAATGACCGAATTTATCGGGACATTATAGTGTTCCTTTAATTTTGTCCAGCAGTGTATTTCCATTTTCAGTTTACTTTATAATTATTCACATTATTAACAACCATTATTCACATTCCAGTAGATAGGGGAAGGTGGGGCAAGACGGGGTAGTTAAGGTTTGATGATGAATAAAACACAGGTTTTCATAATCAACTAATCAATTTTATGTCTGAGCGATTCTTTGGTAATAAGTCTCTCAGTTTAACTATGAATCAACCTAATCTTTACAGGTTTTAATGGAATAAATAAAAAAAATTCAGAAAAAGTCCTATCCCCCCGTCTTGCCCCACGGGTGGAGCATGATGGGGTACCAATTAAAAAACAATATAAATAAAGTAAATATATATAAATTAATTATTTATTGGGTTGACAGAGGCGGCACATATGTATGGCTTCATCGTCCTCATCTCGTACATCAGCACAGGAGAAATGTTATAATTGCGGTGTTTCCAGTTTTCTCGACATACGAGTCTTTTGCTTTGTGATTGGGACGGGAATCAGTTCTTTTGGACTAATTAGTAGAAAAGAAGTATCATTTTCCTCGGTCCGTCTTTCGTTTGTAGTTTCTAACTATCCTGGGACAATGAGAAAGTTTGATTTTTATTTCTAGGTTTGTGAGGGGCATGATGGGGTAATGAAAATAAGAGGTACCCCATCTTGCCCCTTCTCATCTCACTACAATCATATGAACACTGCCCGAAACATTATTTGCGAAAAGATAAAATGACACACGTGCCTTATAGCCAGCTAAATTCTGCCTCAGAAACATATACATGTACTGAAGATCTTCTATATTATCATATCATTATCACGGGTGCTAAAAATAAGGAAGATATTAAGAAATCCCAATAAATTATAAATTCTGATCTATCTTTGTCACACGTCCACGTGTTTCACTGACTTGCTGCTCACTGACGGTGTCGGTAACGACACGTTTAACGCGTATGCTGAATTTTGATAAGTGCGTTTGTATCACGAGATGGGGGGGGGGGGTACCCCGTCTTGCCCCCCACCCCGTCTTGCCCCACCTTCCCCTACACGTTTCCTAAAATATTCCAAACATTTTCATTGCCTGAAACGTCCAACCTTCAACCTACTCGACACAGTCTACGGCCCGCTCGGTTTTTTCGGACGGCTCGGAAAAATTGTACCTACTCGGTTGTTGCGGCCGATCGGTTTTTACGGGCACTCGGCTCGGCTCGGTTCTTCGAGCTGAGTGAAGCTCGGCTCGCTTCTTTCGGGCATTGGAACAGCCCTACAGTATTCACATTTTTGTCAGCTGACCATGACATCGACAGACGACGCTTTAGCCGTAGTAGGCTTTATATTAGCTACAAAAAATTGCTCTAAACGCAAAATAGGGATACGCAATATCGGCATCACTTCCATATCGATAACATAAAGAATAAATAATTATTTTTTTCTGAAACAAGTATGAATCCTCGGGTGAACGTAGCGAATTGAGGTCGACCCCTGCAGTCGAGGATGAAAATGTGAAATATTCATATCAGCGTAGTAAAAAATTCTTTATTCTTTATCGTATCGATATGAAAGTGGCACCAATGGATTCCTTATGTTTTTCTGATGCAAATCATACCAAATTTCTTGTAAATCGGACTACTTTTACATAAGGAATATAAATTGATTGTGTAAAAGTAGTCCGATTTGCATGAAATTTGTTATGATTTGCATCAGAAAAACATAAGGAATCCATTGGTGCCACTTTCATATCGATACGATAAAAAATGATGAATTTTTTACTACGCTGAAATGGAGAATAGGGAGTCTCAAGTGGCGTTCGGTTCGGATCTGGCCGCGGCCTCAGGCCGACCGAATCGTTTTTCCATTTTGCTCCGGCAGGCCTGCACAGTCCGGATTGCGCAAGGAAAAATAAACTTTCTGCTACCGAAATCTACTGAATGTATACAACAGGGTGATTCTCCAGCGACGCCTGTCAAAGAGATGCCGCCTTGTACCCCGTGGCGAGGACAGGAATTTGATGGCTCTCGATCTTCGAAAGGGTTGGAATACCATTAAAAAGTCAGAAATATCCAGGATTTCCGCATTTCTCATCAGATCTTTGCTAAAACGACGCCTATCGATTCCTCATGTTTCGCTCATGAAACTAACACCAAGAACGACACTAATTCGGACCATAATGAAGGAAATTTCATGAAAAATCGAATTATATTTTCAAGCTCAATTTGATAAAAATAATCCGATTTACATGAAATTTTGTATGATCTTCATCGGAAAAACATAAGGAATCCATCGGTATCACTTCCATATCGATACAATTAAGAATAAAGAATTTCTTAATACGCTGAAATGAACAAATCCATTGAATAAATTAATAATAAATGAATATTAATGTTTAACTAAACTGTAGATTTCGTCAAAATTTCTAATAGTACTATTTGGTTTTTCCTTATAATCGGAAACTAAAACTTTCCCCAACAAGCGATTTAAACGCTTAAAGAGCATTAAATAAAATACTAAATAAATAGTTTTCAAATTTTTTATAACAATTAAGTTGAAAAACTGGAAAAAAAACATTAAATGAACGTACAATATATTCAATTATAAATCATTAGAATGGAATAATTTTTTCAATTTATGTTTTTTGGCGCCATTCCGAGATCTTTTATAGTTTAAAAGTTATTAAACAAGAATGTCACTAACTATTCCTATCCCGACCATGTGCGGTGTCCGGCCGGCCTGCACAGTTCGGCCTGTGTAGGCCGGCCTGACGGCCGAGTGCATCCACACGGTCCGGCCGGCCTGCACAGTTCGGCCTGCGCAGGCCAAACCGTCAGTTCGGCCGGACCGTGTGTGGCGGCCTTTAAATTCCTCGGTGTTACTTTTGATTCTTCTTGGTGCTTTGACCAACATGTAGCTGTTTTGTGCCGTTCTGCTTTTGCTCGTCTACGTTTCCTGTATCCTTCTCGTCGTATTTTGTCCACCCACATCAAGCTCTCGCTCTGTCAGTCACTCGTTATTTCTCTCTTTGATTACGCCGATGTTGTGTATGGTCCTTGTCTCTCTACTCGTCTCGCGTCTATTGTGCAACGTATCCAGAATTCGTGTCTTCGCTATACCTACAATGTCCGTAAATTTGATCATATTTCGCCGTGCTTTCTTCGCTCTGGCTGGCTCAAAGTCAGACAGAGGTGGATTTTGCACCTGTGTTGCATCGTACACAAAGTTCTGGGATCCGAAACGCCTATCTATCTAAGTGAATTACTATGTAGTAATTCATCTATGCACTCTGTTTATGCACCATATACAAGGCGTGGTGCTGATCTGTCTGTGCCTGTTCATCGTACGGTCAAATTTACGGCATCTTTCTCTTATTTATCATCCTTATATTATAATTCTCTTCCCTTGGATATCCGCTCTTTGATCTCTATGCCTGCTTTTAAATGTGCTACCCGTTCTTTTATTCTTGCTCACTATCCCTAACTCCCCTTGTCACGTGGTTCTCTCTCTTGCTCATTTCTTGTTTCGTTAGCTTTACTTGTGTTTTATATTGTTATTGTTTTTGGGTTAAGTTGCAAAACGGCATATATGCTGAACCTCGCCTATTTATCACATAAGTTGTTTTTCTCTTTTTGTTGTTTGTAAATGTGATAAATAAAGACGAATTATTATTATTATTATTATTATTATTTCAATGCTACTTCCGGTTCCGGACGCGTGTGAGAAAGGCTGTGTGTTTGGTGCTGCGAGGTGGGTGAAGGAAGAGTGAGTGAGGAAGTAAAGGAAGGGAGAGAGAGTGAGTGGTGAAGGTGGGGCAGGAAGTGAGACGGTTAAAGGGAGTGTAAAGGGAATAGGGCGTGTGAGGAAACAGAAGGGAGAAAAGGATAGATTTGGAGGTTAGGAGGGGAGATAGGCGCTGCGTGGCGGGAAGAGAAAGACAGGAGGCAGAGAGATCTGTCGGACGGAACAGCAACTAGGAGCTGAAAAAAGGCGGGAGATTTGAAAAGGAGTAGGAAGGAAATAGAAGAAAGGATAAAAGGATAAGAATAGGAGGTCAACGGCGGGTAGAACAGGAGGAAGAGGTCAAATGGAGGGGAATAAGGGAGAGGAAGGAAGGGTAGGGGGAAAGGGAATGGAGATGGAATAGGGAAGGAAAAAGGAAAGTTGGAAAGGGAGGAAAGAAAAAGGAAGGAGAGTGTGAGTAGTGTGAGTAGTGTGGGGAGTAATGCAGGGAATTTGGAAAGTTACTGGGGGAAAAAAAGGAAGGAGAGGGAGGAGGAGGAAGGGACGGAGGAGGAAGGGAAGAATACAGGATTCAAAAGGAGTGTGATGACGATGCGGTCACCGGAGGACAGGAAAAATAGGGGGGAGCAGGGAAAAAGATGAGATGGGAAAGATGATGGAGATGATGAGGGAACTGATGAAGGAGGTGAGGGAGGAGAAAGAGGAAATGTGGAAGGAGATGAGGGAGATGTTAGGGGAGATGAAGAAGGAAGGGGAAGAAAGAAGACAGGTGATGAAGGAGTGGAGGGAGGAAAGGAGGAGATGGGAGGAGGAGAGGAGGGAGGAGAAAAAGAGGAGGGAAGAGATGGAGGAGAAGTTTAGAGAGATTGGAAGAGAGGGATGAGAGGGTGGAAGAGATGATAAGGAAGGTAGAGAGATGGGAGGAGGAAAAGGGAGGGATAGGTAGCAGGGTGGAAGGGGTGGAGGGGATGAGGAAGAGTGTATGTTGAGACTGAGGAGAATGGAATTAAGACAGGACAAAAAAGAGAGGGAGGAGAGAAGGAATAACGTAGTAGTAAGGGGGATGGGGGGGGGGGAAGAAGAGGTAGAAAAAGAAGTGAAGAAGTTGTGGGCGAGGATGGGAATGGAGGATGAAGGAATGAGGGAGGTGAGAAGGGTAGGGAGAACGGGAAAAGAAGGGAGAGGACTGGTTTTGGTGAAGTTGGCGGGGAGGGAGGAGAAGAGAAAAGTGATGGAGGCGAGGAGAAAACTGAAGGGCAGAAGGGAAAGGATAGATGACGACTTAACGGAGGAAGAAAGGAGGGCAAGGTCGAAGGTAGAAAGAGAGGCGGAGAAGGAAAGGGAAGGGGGGAAAAAGGTGCAAGTTGGATATTTGAAAATGTGAGTAAACGGGAAGATGAGAAGGTGGGACGAATTATGGGAAAGGTGGTGTGATGAACAGGGAAACGAATGTTAAGGGAAAGGGGGGAGAAGGAGGGGAGGTTGGGAGGGGAAATAAAAGAAGGAAAAGGGAGGTATAAGGTCGCATTTTGGAATGTGGCGGGGATGAGAAATAAAGACGAGGAATTTTGGAAGGGTTTAGAGGAATGGGAGGTGGTAGTGATGAGTGAAACATGGGTAGAGGAGAGGGAATGGGAGTATGTAAGGGGCAGATTGCCAAAGGATTATGTGTGGGAAAAACAGTGGGCCAGGAGGGAAAGCAAGAAAGGAAGAGCGATAGGGGGAATGATAATGGGGGTGAAAAGGGGAATCGAAATAGGGCAGGGGGAAGGAGGGGGAGGGGAAGGGGTAATGGTGAGGAAAGTGAAATTGGGGGGGGGGAATGGTGGAGAGTTATAGGGATATATGTAAATAAGGACTTGCAAAGGAAGTTGGAGGAACTGGGGGAGTGGATAGAGGAGAGAGAGGAGGGAGTGAGAGTAGTAATTGGAGGAGACTTTAATGCGAGAACAGGGAGGGAAGGGGGAAGGATATGGGGGGAGGGAGAAGAGGAGGGGGAGCAGGGGGGAGCAGGAGGTCGAAGGATGGGGTGGTAAATGGAGAGGGGAGGAGATTATGTAGATATTTGGGGGAGAGGGGGGGGGGAATTATTAACGGAAATGTAGAGGGGGATGAGGAGGGAGAATGGACATATACAGGAGGGTGGGGGAATTCGGTTATAGATTTTGTAGTGGGGAATGAGGAAACAAGGGAGAGGGTAGAAAGGATGGAGGTGGCGGAGAGAATTGAATCAGATCACCATCCGGTAGTAGTATGGCTGAGGGGGGAAATGGAGGAGAAGGGGGAGAGGAGGAAGAAGGGTGTGGGGAAGAGAGGGGGGAGAGGAAACTGGACAGCGGAGGGAAGGGAGGAATTTGCAAGGAAGTTTGGTAAAAGAGACGGGGGAGGGAGAGGAATAGAGGAGGAATGGGCAGAGCTGAAGGAAAGAGTGAAAGGAGCAATGGGGAAGGCAGAGGAAGGAGGGCAGAGGGGAAACAAGAGGGGATGGTGGGACAGAGAGTGCAGAGAGGAGAAGGGGAGGGTGAGGAGAGAGCTTAGGAGGTGGAGAAGGGAAGGGGGATGGGAAAGATTATAAGGAGAGGAAAAAGGAATACAGGAGGATATGTGAGGAAAAGAAGAAAAAGGAGGTGGATAGGTGGCAGAAGGAGGTGGAGGGGATAAGAACGGAGGAACAGGTTTGGAAGGTGGTAAATAGGGAGAGAAAAAGGAGAAGGGGGGTAAATGAGGAGATAAAAATAGAGGAATGGGACGAGTACTTCAGGGAGTTGTTAGGGGGGTGGAGTGGAGGGTGAGAAAGGGGGCAGTAACAGAGAGGGGTGAGGATGAGGAAGGGGATATAGAAAAGGAGGAGATAAAAAGGGTAGTGAGGGGGTTGAAGGATGGGAAGGCGATGGGAGGGGACGGAATACCCAATGAACTGTGGAAGTATGGGGGGGGTAGAGGTGGAAGAATGGTTGGGGGAGGTCTGTAATAGGGTGTGGAAGGGGGAGGGTTGGCTGGAAGATTGGAGAGTAGGAGTGGTGGTGCCGGTGGTGAAGAAGGGGGTGGGGAAAAAAGTAGAAGAGTACAGAGGAGTGTCGCTGACACAGACTGCATATAAGGTATATGCGTCTGTGTTAGCTGAAAGGTTGAGGAAAGAGGAAGAGGAGAAGGGGATCCTACCACCAAGTCAGGCGGGGTTCAGGAGGGGGATGGGATGTATTGATTGCATATACGTTTTGAATTATCTTATTAACAGACAGGTGGAAAGGAAAGGGGGGAAGCTGGTAGTGCTGTTCCTGGACATGAAGGCAGCATTTGACTCAGTGGACCGGGAGGTGTTAATTAGGGCAATGAGGGAGAGAGGAGTGAGGGAGGGGTTAGTGGGAAGGTGTGAGGAGGTGCTGAGGGAGACGGTAAGTAGGGTAAGGGCGGGAGGGGAGGAAGGGAAGGACTTCTGGACGGCAAGGGGGGTGAGGCAGGGGTGTCCGTTAAGCTCCAGCCTATTCACCTTGCTGCTGGCGGATTTAGACGAGGAGTTGGAGAAAGGGGGGTGGGGAGGGGTGAAGGTGGGGGGCAAAAAAATATATACATTGGCATACGCTGATGATATTGCGGTGCTGGCGGAGGACGAGGAGGGGATGAGAGGGATGATGGGAAAGATGGAGAGTTATTTGGATAAGAAGGGGCTGCAGGTGAACGTGGGGAAAACAAAGATGATGAGGTGTAGAAAGGGGGGAGGGAGGTGGAAGAAGGTGACGTGGAGGTGGAAGGGAAAGGTGGTGGAGGAGGTAAAGGAATTTAAGTATTTGGGGTACACGCTGATGAGGAATGGGGGGCAGGAGGCACACGTAGGGGAAAGGGTAAGGAAGGGGGCAGCAGTGATGGGTCAGGTGTGGGGGGTAGGGAAGAGACGGTTTGGGAACGATTGGGGGAGGAGAGTATGGCTCTTCGAGAAGTTGGTATGGGCTACAGTTAGCTATGGAGTGGAGATATGGGGGTGGAAGTGTAGGGACAGAGTTGAGGGACTGCAGGACAGGTTTTTGAACTGGGTGTTGGGGGTGGAAAGGTGTACCCCAGGATACATGGTAAGGGAGGAGATGCAGAGGGAGATGTTAAGAGGGAAGGCGGGGATGAGGGCATGGGGGTATGAAAGGAAGCTGGAGGAGGGGGGTGGGGGGGAACTGGCAAGGAGGTGTTGGGAGGAGATTAAGGGAAGGGCGAAGAGGGGGAAAGTGTTGGGAGGGTGGGAAAAGGAAAGGAAGGAGTACTATGAGGAAAGGGGGTGGACTATAGAGGGGATAGAAAGAGCGAGGGGAGGGGGGAGCTGAGGGGGGAAGAATTGGTGAGTAGGGAAAGAAGAATGCAGGAGGAGGAAAGGTGGAAAAGGATTACAGAGTCAGAGTACAACAGGTGGTACAGGGTGGTGAAAGGGAAAGGGGTGCCAGGATACCTGAAGAAGGGATGGGGGGAAAGCAGGTGGCAAAGGGTGGCGAAATTTAGACTGGGGAATGGGATCCGGGGAGGGAAATATTGGGAGGAGGAAGAAAAGAGGAAGTGCAGGGTATGCGGGTGGAAAGAGGAGACGTGGGAGCATGTTTGGGAGGAGTGTATGGGTTGGCAGGAAGGGGGGTGGCAGGAGAGGGTAGGGGAGGTACTGGATGACGAGGGTGGGGGGGAGAAGTGGATGAGGAGTATGGAAGAAAGGAGAGGGGAAGGAGTGGAGGAATGGGTGAGGAAGGAATGAGAGTGAGTGGTGGCGTGCGGAAGCGGAGGTCAAAGGATAGGGAAGGGGGGTGAGGGAGGCGTACGCGAGAGGGGAAAAAGGATTGTAATCCCCAAGGGGAAACAAATAAACAAGATATATATATATTATTTCAATGCTAACATCATTTATCCTCAAAACAAGCTAAAAAATCTGGGACTTATTTTGGATCCGAACTGGACTTTCGAGCTGCATGTTAATTCCAAAATTAGCATTACGTATTTTCGCCTACGCAAACTTTATGCAGTAGCGCGTGTTCTTTCTCGTAAGCAAAAACTCACTCTCGCTTCTCTATTGATTATTTCCTTATTTGACTACGCTGACGTAGTGTACTATCCCTGCTTAACTAAACGTGTCTCCTTGCGTATTCAGCGAGTACAGAACGTTTGTGTTCGATTTGCTTTTGGACTACGAAAGTTTGATCACATAACACCTGCATTTATTGAGACTGGTTGGCTTAATATGAAGCACAGATTCACGTTACACCTCTGCTGTCTAATTTACAAATTCAAGTCCAGTGGTGTTCCACCGTACTTGTGTGAACTATTAATCACTAATAGCGAGCGTCGAACTAATGAATATATTTCTACCCGACATGACTACGACCTTTCCGTTCCTTTATGTCTCTCCACTAAATTTTACGCCTCCTTTTCATACTGTTCTGCCTTTTACTATAACTCCCTACCATCCGAAATTCGCTCTATAACGTCTTTCACATCCTTCAAACATGCAGTGACATTATTTTTTGCTAATCAGCAATAACAACTTAATTTCTTAAGATTATTACTCATGTACTCTTGTTATTATTGTTTTAAACACGTATAATAGTAATTCCTACTCTAGACTACGCTATTTGGCTGTCAACATTTGCTTTCTGTGTACACTATTAGTGTTAGATTTAGGTAGCTTTAAATGGTAAGGTTAATAGCAGCTAACAGCTGTACCTCGCCTTTTGCACACCTCTACTGCCACAAGTGCTATTTATGTTTATCTTTTATTTTCTTTCTTCACCTTCTCACTTATTATATTTTTTTTCTCTTGTAAAGCGTGTTGTGCAATAAAGAATTATTATTATTTTCTTATTATTGCATCAGTATTTGGTGAATCAGGAAATTCCAACCACACACGTGTCACTTCGTTAGCATCATTACATTCAATGTGAACCAACTTGCCCATAGCACCATTCGCTGAACCATCTGAGACGTTTACGTTTGTTGTTAACATATACGATTTGTTTAATACAAAAGTAATTTCTTACGGCAAACCACCAGTATCTATGACTGACATTTTATGATACTTTTGATGTACAAAGGCATTTTGCTCTGCATTGTGACAACCGACGTAAATGTCCTTCGACATCGTTTATTTAGTAGTTTATTTAATGCTCTTTAAGCATTTAAATCACTTGTTGGGGAAATTTTTAGTAACTTCAAACTTAAAGGCCACAGATAAAAATTTATCGCAGCGGGTTCCGGCGCAGCTCAAAAGAATCGGCAGATTTTCCGCTTTAAAATGGGCTTAAGACATTCATGTTCCGATCATCTCTCGCGAAGATACAGCGAGTTGAAGAGAAAATGGAATTTGTGCAATTTTGAAGCATATTTTGGAAATGACATCAGAGACCCACATTTTAACTGAATCGAAAAAGTCGAAGATGCGTCTTAAAGAGGAAAGTCTGATCTTTCTAATGGCTTTTTTAGGAACGTTGTACGATGATCTCTTCGTTTGCTAGAAGCAACTAAAGTAAAAAAAAAAACGGTTTTTGCTTCAAAGTTGAATAACTCCGCCAAAAAAAATCGCACAACAAAATTTATTACTAGGTTTTTACACAGAAAAATTGCCGCTTTCGAGTAGTGTAAATGAAATTTATGTAAAAAATTTCATGCACGCCGTGGAACATCGCAAAGATGAAGAAAATCTTTTCAAATTGACCAAGTGCTCTTTATATTGCTATAACTTTGCCGGAAAGCAATGAATCTGAACTTTAAAATAAAAACAGATGAATGTAGAGATTCCACGATTTCAAACCATATTTTCAAAATATCGATGCGACTATTTTCACCAGAGTTATGATCATGTGAACTTGCCCCTATTTTTCGGGTTCCCAGAAGTGATCCTTTAATTAATGTGAGGAGTGTATTATTAGATATCAACACAATCTCGTTGAACTATGAGCAGAGCGCTTTTAGGATTTTATTTAAAAAAAGAAGAAGTAAACGTCATAGGCTACTCTTAATGTCAATTACCTCGGAAACCTTGTATTATTGGCCACTCTTTCCTGCAACATGGGCGTCGTAATCATTCTTTCCCGAATTATTGTAGTCTCAAACTCTTTAAGCGGTGTACGGAACGCTGCAACAGAAATTCACGAGCAGTGTGTATAAAGTGGATAAAGAAATCCGGAACGGTTCGAGTGATCCTGTCTTTTCCCGCCTTCAATTTCCCACATACATAACAGATGTATATAATATACGTACAATGCGATAATATTGCACCCATATTTGTGTCATCAGTCGTGGACACGGTGGGGAACCAGTCTGCTGCTGATGTTACGGATGATATAAGTACATTCATCCTTTGCCTGACTAACTCCTTATTTGAATCAGTCTGAAATCATAACTTTCAAAAATCATCTGCGTAGTTTGCTGCGGAAAAATGCATGGAGAGCTAGAATAGTAGATATCCTAGGGGCGTTCTAAATCAATGGATGGCGAGGGGGTGAAGCGGGCGAGGGGTACCGCACTGGTGGCGAGGGAGAGGCGGGTGGGGAGAACGCGACCCGTGGAGGTGGGGATGAGTCAGTGGTGGGGAAGACGGCCCATGAAGCAGGTGGAGGGGGAACGCGCACACGCTCGCACGCACCCGCCCACGCAAACGCACGCACACACACATACACACGCGCGCGCGCACACACAGAGAGGGGGGGGACTCATCCTCCTGAACCACGAAACTTCAAAGCGTGCCGACGCGTTAACGATGGAAGGTCAACTTTCGACATCCTGTGCAACATGAAGTACGACGCGCAGAAGATGCAAGTCGAAACCTGCATGTTGTTACGGCGCGACGTTCGAACCAGGTGCACGAGAGGGAGCGAGAGGTATGATATTTACACCGCTGTCCCTCTCTTTATTCCTCTCTAGGACCATATGCAAAATATACGGATAGCGAAGGTCAACTTCCGAGAATAATGAGGTACGACGTGTAGAAGATGCAAGTCGAAACCTGCATTTTCGTATCGCGTAATCCGAGAATAATGCGCAGCAGCATCGGTGCGCGCTATCTCTGAACCGCGAAAAGTCAAAGCGGACCGGCGCATTCTAATTATCGTTGCCCGAAGGCACGATCTATTAATCCCCTTATTAATCCAACTTTATGTTGCATGGGATGAGCCGAAAAAAAGTTAATGTATCTACGAGAAGTGGTGCAGGAGACAGTGTGTAGGGTGCGGGTGGGGGAGGAGGAAGGGGAGATGTTCTGGACAGCGAGGGGGGTGAGGCAAGGGTGTCCCCTAAGCCCAAGGCTATTCACACTGCTCATAGCAGACATGGACGAGGAGCTGGAGAGGGGAGGATGAGGGGGAGTGAAATTAGGGGGGAGGAAAATATACACGCTAGCATATGCTGATGACGTGGCTGTGCTGGCGAAGGATGAGGAGGGGATGAGGGGAATGATAGGAAAGCTGGAGAAATATATGGATGGGAACGGTGTACAGGTAAACGTGGAGAAGACGAAGATAATGAGGTGTAGGAGGGGTGGGGGGAGGTGGAAAGAAATGAAATGGAGATGGAAGGGTGAGGAGTTTTAAATATTTAGGAGCTGGAGGAGGTGAGGAGTTTTAAATATTTAGGAGCTGAAGGAGGTGAGGAGTTTTAAATATTTAGGATATACGATAATGAGGAGTGGGTGGCAGGAGGAGCATGTTGAGGAGAGAGTGAGGAAGGGGGCAGCGGTAATGGGGAAGGTGTGGGGGTTGGGGAAACGATTATTCGGGAAAGACTAGGGCAGAAGAATATGGTTAGTCGACAGGTTGGTTTGGGCGGTGGTGGGATATGGGGTGGAGGTTTGGGGTTGGAGGGAGAGGGGAAAGTGGAGGCGCTGCAAGACAGGTTCTTGAAGTGGGTGTTAGGGGTGTATAGAGACACGCCAGGATATATAGCCCCGCCTCCACGGGTCGCGTTTCCCCCCACCCGCCTCTTACTCGCCACCAGTGCGGTACCCCTCGCTTCGCTTCACCCCCTCGCCCCCTTTGATTTAGAGCGCTCCTAGGATACCTACTTAGAATAATCAGTATGATCAAAATTGAAGTACGTACACATAAATCGGCGGATAAATTTTTCACTTGATTGTGAATCTTTACTATTAGCGAGTTGCTATTTATGGTTTTAATACAGGGCTGTGTTTGCATTCCGTCTATTTTGCGGATAAATCTGAAAGTTTAACCAAATTTGGATATTTAATATTTAATAGCGATGGAACGAACTACAGTATTGTCTCCCTGAGGGCTAGCTGGTCGGGACCGGCAGTGAGTGCGTATCGTGAACAAAGCCCTAATTCCGAGTGTTCGTTTCTCGCTTCTTTCTGGCCGAAGGGGGGAGCGAGATGGAACGCTTTGCGTGCGCGACCATCGCGCACCCAAAGGACGGAGTGTCAGGCGTCAGAATGACGGAGCAAGACAAAACATTTTGACACTTCTGTTGTGCCCAGGCAACGCCCAAGCACACGTGTCTTTATACATATTATGCTTATACTTTATACATATTATGCTACGTTCGTTACGAAACGTTCGAGATGTTTCCAAAGCTAAGACAACCGAATCTACAAAATCAGCAAGATGCGAGCGATCGCCGCGACCGGGCATGGTAACGCGTACCATGCCCAAGAAGGATATAAAAACTGATTCGACCTCGCTAAAGAGGATTCTAGACTTGACGCTCGACCTGTTAACACGGCTAAACTTTTGTAAACCTCAGTCTAGTTTTAATTAAAGTTTGAATAAAGACTTAGTCTCTGAATTTAACCAAACTTGGTGTAGTTCACCCAGTAGATTCCAATCTTTTGTTCACTCCCGAACCTACGATATAATATAAAAAGAAAAGGAAATACAGCCTCGCCGATACAAAACAGCGACTATGCAACTGGCAGGGAGGAAACAAACGTGCGGAGACCTCCTATAACCCCCCACCATTCCACCATCTCGATGATGTCATCCGCTGCCGCCCGATCTCGATGACGTCATCCGCCGCCCCGGCCACGCGCCGCCCGCGGGGAATTTTGAGTTTCAAGGTCGGGGGAGGGGAGTGGGAAATGGCGTTGAAAGTCAAATTTGCGTTGGAACTGTACTATCTATACTACTAAAATAGACCCGAGCAGTAATTTAGAAAGTGTAAAACAAATTAAAACAGTCCTTTACTCCATCATTAGATGGGAAAAAATAATTAAACAACCCTTACCCTTTACTACCCCCCGGGTTGAGATATAAAGTTGAAACTTGGCACAAATGATTATTTTGTTATAAGCTTTCGAATGACTCATCGCGAGTTGAAATCGGTTCAAGGGCACATTTGACCATCTTAACCGGTGTAACGTCGCTCCGTGGAGGTTACTTACCGGACAGGTGTTCGGGTAGACCGAGTGAGCGTGACTTACGTGAACTATGTGAACTAATATGTCGCGCCGGGATATCTTCGCGAGCGAGAGCGCCGCTCGGTACGCGGCCATCTCGCGGTCGTGTGCGGTAGTGGCGGGGGAAAGGTTCGCGTCCCACCGTAACTCACTCGTTATACCGGCTATACCCTTTATCAAAATTTGACACTTCTAACTAAAATTTGTTACATAAACCGTTAAAATCGAAGTTAATTCCATGTAAATTTTACAAAATTTGACACTTATTGTCAAGACAAAATTATTGGCAAGACAAAACATCAACGCGTCATCTGTCTCGTACCGTCCTCGCTCGCTCTCGTTTCATCTCGTTCTCGCCTTCGCCGGACAAGAGTGAGACAGAAGTGGGGATAGCGAAAAGTCCGTACCGTGTACACCAAGCCGAGCCTATAAGGAGACAATACTGTATATTGGAAGTAGGTTTCAGTAGTAAGGCAAGGAGAGTTTTGGATCAGGTCCTCTGAGGGGAGCGCGGGGGCCGGGCGGGAGGAAGTGAGGGCGCGCGGGGGATTGCGGTGGGGGGAACTTTTAGGCGCGGGGACAGCGGGGAGTGGAAGACTGGTTGCGCGCGCACGAGCTGCGGAGTGGTGGAAGCTGTAATCGTGGAGGGGATCCAGACCTGGCCCACCGTCAGAAATTTCCAAAGACCGAGGGGACAACCCCCAAAAACTATTTCATACCTAACCGAAGGAGGGGACCACCTCGCACCGATCTACCAAACCAATATGCATGAAACAGAAATTTTTTTCCCCCAGCGCAGAGAAATAATAATTTTTTTGATCAGCGATCTATTGAATCATTATGTAGCATACATTCTAAAGCTAACAGTATTACCGTTTTACACTAAGCAATTATTCCCTTCAATCAAGGATAAAATACCTTTAGTTAAAAACTCCAACATTGTATATTCTATCCCTTGCATGGGATGTAACCAGGTTTATATAGGACAAACTTCGAGACTTTTGGAAAGACGCGTTTGTGAACACAAAAGAAATATTTTTTCATCTCCCCTTCAACACACTGCTTTGACCAAGCATTCGCTGGAGTTTGATCACAGATTTGACTTCGATAACGTTAAAGTTGTCGACAGAGAGACTAATTTGAACCGGAGGATTCTTTTGGAGACATTACATATGATTAAACAACCCAGCGTAAATCTTAGGTATGAAACGCCTAAAATACAAGAATATTACGCAACATTACTGAATAAGTAATGTCCTATGATGTATTGCTCCAATTATTCCTTTATTAATATTGATTTTATTATGTGACTTGAGGGTTTGAGAATCGATGTTTTCAAAATATTTAACGGTCTCTGCGTCTAAACGGCTGTGTTCACCTTCGAGATGATCGTTGGCTTTGTCCTATGTTTACTTCAGTCACTATTCCACCGGCTCTCGGTATCGGACGTGTTTTAACGTTCCGACCGGATAAATTTCACTCGCGTTATTTTTCTGAAATTTTATCACTTTCCTTGATAAGGGTCTAAAGTCAGACCGAAACGTTGGAAAATTTTCAGTTAATTAAAGCAAATGTGTTATTGATTAATTAAGATAGTTGTTTGTGGACCGAACCTGTGCGCCGATAGCATTTATATTTAAAGAATACGGTCGATAGTTTATAACTTATTGTTACAATGAATGGCGAAACATCTACATCCTCTAATAAGGAAAGTTTTTTCTCTTATATAAAAAGAAAGCATGGACATGAAACGGTAAAACTACTCAAGGATTTTTCGAATTACAGATCGAACAACGCTAAGATAAGTAACAGAAAATTATTCTTACTTAAATGTAGAACAAAAGATGTCATCCCCAATTTTATTGCAAATAATGTGTTTAATAAATGTAATGTTTTTATAGTCTCTGCCTCAGCTTCTAGCAAATTATTGAATTTACAAAATAGATATTCCAGAAAACTGCTTAATATTGCCATTAAAGATACACATAATTTACAAAAATCAAATTTGAAAACAATAGCTCAATTAAAAGATGAAATTCAGTTTTTTCTCCCTCCATTTTTATTTGAAAAATTTGTTGCTTTTGAAAATAAAAAATATACGAGGCTGTTTAAAATTCATAAAAACATTTGCATAAAAAAATTTAATAATTTGCTCAGAAATAAAACAGAATCCTCAAATAATGATTTTGGTGGTACTGTCTTTGATAAAAATACAACTTCAGATTACAACAACAATAGTTGGATTAAAAATCTTTCTGATATTGAAATCCCTGCCAACGTGAAAAAAGTTTTGGTCTTGGGACCCAAACATGCTCTCGATGTCCGAAAAGAATTTATTACTTCTCCTAAATTTATAGCTTCAATTGAATCAGGTTTAGATAAAATTATGGACAATGATATTCAAACTTCAACTAGAATTAAAATAATTAACAAAATTTTGAATTTTACCACTAGATTTACCAAACCAAACAGCATGATTGTATCCAAGGCTGAGATTTTTGAAACTAAACAGTTTTTTAAGAGAAACAACAATTTGTTGGTTCTTAAATCGGATAAAGGGAACACCACTGTAGTGGTGGACAAAGAATTTTATATCTCTGAAGTCAATAAATTGCTTGAAGACAGGACCACATATATTACCAGTAAATTTGAATACACCTGTACCTTTGAAAAAGAGGCTAATTCCATCGTCTCCAAATTCTTTAAAAAGAAACAAATCAGTGAACAAATTAGCAAGCAATTAAAATCTTACAATGCCGTTATACCTAGAGCGTATGCTCTGCCTAAAACACACAAGGAGACATTATCATGGAGGATTATTGTTTCATCTATAGGTGGTCCCACATATAAACTGTCTAGTTTTTTAGCAGGCATTCTTTCAAACATTGTTGGAAAATCTCCTTTTCACACTGTCGACAGTTGGCAATTTTGTAAAGAGATTAGGAATTTTCACATTAATGATGCATCATTACGACTGGTATCTCTTGACGTTGTTTCACTTTTTACTAATGTTCCTATTGACTTAGCCTTGGACGTCTTAGATCATCGTTGGGATGAGATCAGTGAACATACCAAAATCGATCGTAATGATTTCCTCACAGCTGTCAAGTTTGTATTGGAATCCAATGTGTTCTTATTCAATGGAACTTACTACAAACAGATTTTTGGAACGGCTATGGGATCTCCTATCTCTCCGGTAATTGCTAACATTGTTATGGAAGAATTGGAATCGGTTTCTCTCACAAAGGTACCTTTTGAACTTATTTTTTATAAAAGATATGTTGATGACATTATTACTTGTCTTAGACTTGAGGATTTGCAAGTTCTTTTAGATGTTTTTAATAGTTTTCAGGTTAGATTACAATTCACGCATGAGATTGAAACGGATTCATGTCTAAGCTTTCTTGACACTACGGTCATTAGATCGAATAATAGTTTTATTACGAATTGGTATCACAAGCCGAGTTGGTCAGGTAGATATATTAACTTTTTTTCGGCTCACCCCATGCAGCATAAAGTGGGATTAATTAAGGGATTAATAGACCGTGCTATCTTGCTTTCCGACCCTGAATTTCGACCAGCTAATTTGTCTCTTGTTAAAAACACTCTAAAACGTAATGGATACCCTATGGGAATGATCTGTGCAATCATTAAAGATCGTATTTTTGAAATCTACCATCCCTCATTAATTGCGAAAAGAAAGGAGGAGAGAAATCTATTATTAGGGCCAATTAGCTGGAGGAACACAACAGTGTTACCTTTTTGTAACAACATATCAAATGATATCAGAAGAATTTTCAGGAAAGCTGGAATACACACGATTTTTAAATTACCGTTTTACACTAAGCAATTATTCCCTTCAATCAAGGATAAAATACCTTTAGTTAAAAACTCCAACATTGTATATTCTATCCCTTGCATGGGATGTAACCAGGTTTATATAGGACAAACTTCGAGACTTTTGGAAAGACGCGTTTGTGAACACAAAAGAAATATTTTTTCATCTCCCCTTCAACACACTGCTTTGACCAAGCATTCGCTGGAGTTTGATCACAGATTTGACTTCGATAACGTTAAAGTTGTCGACAGAGAGACTAATTTGAACCGGAGGATTCTTTTGGAGACATTACATATGATTAAACAACCCAGCGTAAATCTTAGGTATGAAACGCCTAAAATACAAGAATATTACGCAACATTACTGAATAAGTAATGTCCTATGATGTATTGCTCCAATTATTCCTTTATTAATATTGATTTTATTATGTGACGTGCTAAAATTTAGATATGCCCAGCACGTCTAAACGTGCGCGAAAATGAAGTTTTCCCAAACGTATTTAAAATTTTGATAGTAAAACGCGTTTTTCCTATCCATTTTTATCGCGTGACACAGTGGAATAGGCCTACAGAGGATACCACTTACAAAAAAAAACGCATCGATAATAGTACCCCATGGGTGATGCGAAAATCTATTGATACGGGTGTCGCCCCAATGCGCCACGCGCAGTTCATATGGTACGGGTCTGAGGCGCTCGAAGCTCCTGGACCCGTCGCGGGGGCCAAGACGCGGGGCGGGAGAAAGGAGGCGTTGCCTCCGAAAAACGGCCGCTGTGTTCACTTTAGTTCCATGCCTGTTTTAAATGATCCTTCTCGTATATTTAACATGGATGAAACAGGAGTCCAATTATGTCCCAAGACTGGAAAATTATTAGGACCAAAGAAGGAAAAAAATATGTATTTGATTTCACCAGGGCAAGAAAAGGAAAGCATTACAGTTCTTTGCACTTATAGTGCTAACGGGAGAGGAATTTGTCCAATGATAGTGTATCCGTACAAAAGATTTCCTCCTAAGGAAGTAGCAGGCTCAGTACCTGATGGATATATAATTGGACATAGCCGAAGCGGCTGGATGACCAGAGAAACTTTTAATAATTTTATTAAAAATGGTTTTTATAGACAACTTGTTAAGGATGGCATTAAATTCCCAGTTCTTTTATTGTTTGATGGACATAAATCTCACATAAGTTTAGAGTTGCATGATTTCTGTGTGGATAATCGCATCTGGCTCTATTGCCTCTATCCGAATGCAACCCATATAATGCAGCCCTGTGACGTGGGAATTTTCAGACCACTCAAAAAGTGTTGGCACAAACAAGTTGCTGAACATGCTCAACTGTCCAGCAAACCAATAACTAAAGCAAATTTTGCACCACTCTTCAATGCTGCTTATATTAATGCTTGTGATCCGCAGGTTATTAAAAAATCTTTCGAGTGTTGTGGTTTATATCCATTTAGTCCAGATAAAATAGATTATTCTAAATGCATATCCCATCGACGTAAATTAACAAAGTAACTCTTTAGATGTAGTAAATGAAGATACAACTCGCAAGGATGTTACTTTGCTGAATATTGAATCCAGGATACCCCAAAATGTTTTGCATGAATTTGAAATAGCCTATAAAGTACATGAACTGCCAAAAACAGAAATTATTTTATTTAATATATGGAAAGAATTCAAAGATGCTTCGCCAAATCTAATTGATAACAATTTAAAAGATAATGAAGAGGACCATTCTGATAAACATTCCTTGAATACTGAGATGGCAATCCTCGAATCTAATCAAAATGTATTGGTGATAGAGAATAATGTTAGTAACGATGATGTAAAAGATTTGTCGAGTGATGAAAATATAACAGAAATACTCATCAGAACAACGCCTTTGAATAGTGTTGAATCTCAAAATTTATTGATGGAGGATCATGAACTTATGGTTGCTTCTGGATTAGAATGTTCAACTGCAAATTCCGAGGGCTGTGTCAATGCTAGTATATTAAGTATGAATGTTTTAGGTATGCTATGTTCTGATTCTAAGATTATTCTAGATATAGTCGTAAAAATATAATAATTGTATAATAATTTTTTCTTATAAGATCTTACGCAAGAAGAATATCATTTATTGAAGAACAATGAGAACAACAAACATATGGTAATTTCTGATGCAAATGTAGAACAAGCTTATAGTGAACCAGTAAATTTATTTCTGGAAGAAAGTAGTTTTCAGAATTCATTACTTTGTACACAAGAAATTATTAACATAGACAAAGTTTGGGAACAGGAATTACACTTTCCTCGTATAGAAACTTCAAAAAAGCAAAAAGATAGAAATATAAAGCCTAAAGTTTACGCGATTTCATCTGAAGAATGGAAAAAGCAGTACGAAGAAAAACTGAAGGAAGAAGA
Organism: Andrena chrysosceles; assembly: GCA_963855975.1. Lineage (NCBI taxonomy): Eukaryota > Metazoa > Arthropoda > Insecta > Hymenoptera > Andrenidae > Andrena > Andrena chrysosceles. The sequence continues at coordinate 44,674,857 of OY979769.1, read as the reverse complement.
AGAGCAACAAAATCAAAAAGAGCTTCAAAAATTGGAAAAAGAAGCTAAGAAAAAAGTCAAGCAAGAAGAACAGGAAACTAAGAAAAAGGAACGAGAAGCTGAAAAAGAATTAAAATTAAAAAAACGGGCAGAAATGCAAATTAAAAAAACAGAGAAAGAGGCTAAAAGAGAATTGCTTCAAAAAAGGAAGACTGACCCTCTGAATTTACAAAATAATGCTGCTAATATTGCTTATACCAAAAGAAGAAGAGTATTAAAAAATATTACAAACTCCAGTATTATTGCCTAAATGAAGGAAATGATATTGAACAATAACAGTTTTCAATGTCTTTCTAGCCCAGCGAGATTTACATTGTATGATTTGAAAGTTCAAATAAAAATATTTTCTTAAAATAAAATGAAAGCTTTAGCTTTATATTAATAAAAAATGAGTTTATAATTTTTAATAATCCAAAAGGATGTAAGATCGAAGACCAAGAAATGTATTATCGAGATGAATTGTGTAATGTGCCAGGAGATCCGTTCGTACTTGCCAGAAATGAATATGGACAGGAGTTTTTTAAATTATTATCAGAAGAAAAGTATCCGAAATTGGTGGATATGGGATTAAAAATTTCATCAATATTTGGTTCTACATACAGATGCGAAAGTGCGTTTTCCGTTATGAAAAATATAAAAAGTAAATATCGGTCAAGATTAGCGGACCATTCATTATCTTCGCTGTTAAGGATGGCCATAACAAAACTTGATGTGGATATACCATCCCTTGTCAATAATATGACGCGTCCTCAATGTGCACGTTCACATTCACAGAAACGAGTAAAATTAAGTATATATCAGTTCGTATTGTCGTATTAATTATAATTATATGTAAACGTATGGCCGTAGCCGGCCGTAGCAATCGAATGTATTTATGTCTGTGTACGGACGGACGAATTCCACTGCGATCGTCAGCGTGGTCGCAAGGCGGCGGAGCCCCCGGCATCTCGTGAGTCGTCAGTTAGACAACCCTGCTTTAGGAGATATCAAGCTGTCCAGTCTTAGGTGAGACACCCTGTATACACTTGATTTCTACTGGTTTTTGAGATATCGCACTTGCAAATTTACTGATTTTCAATGGAAGAAAACCCTCTGGAATAGCAAGGACATGGGACGTTCTTACTGGCGCACCGGGGGGCACTGTCTGTTGAAATAGATACCTACCTGCCAAAGGTCTTGGTTTTATTTCGTACTTGCTTCTACGCTCGATACCGCAGGTGTACCTACCTAAGTAGTATTTCTGACGAAAAAGAATTGTCCAGCTGTGGGCCTGGCTTAGACCTTTGGCAGGTAGGTATCTATTTCAACAGGCAGTGCCCCCGGTGCGCCAGTAAGACAGTCCCCGGTCCTTGCTATTCCAGAGGGTTTTTTTCCATTGAAAATCAGTAAATTTGCAAGTGCGATATCTCAAAAACCAGTAGAAATCAAGTGTATAGGTGCAAGGGTAAAGGGTGCAAGGGTAAAGGGTGCAAGGGTAAAGGGTGCAAGGGTAAAGGGTGCAAGGGTAAAGGGTGCAAGGGTAAAGGGTGCAAGGGTAAAGGGTGCAAGGGTAAAGGGTGCAAGGGTAAAGGGTGCAAGGGTAAAGGGTGCAAGGGTAAAGGGTGCAAGGGTAAAGGGTGCAAGGGTAAAGGGTGCAAGGGTAAAGGGTGCAAGGGTAAAGGGTGCAAGGGTAAAGGGTGCAAGGGTAAAGGGTGCAAGGGTAAAGGGTGCAAGGGTAAAGGGTGCAAGGGTAAAGGGTGCAAGGGTAAAGGGTGCAAGGGTAAAGGGTGCAAGGGTAAAGGGTGCAAGGGTAAAGGGTGCAAGGGTAAAGGGTGCAAGGGTAAAGGGTGCAAGGGTAAAGGGTGCAAGGGTAAAGGGTGCAAGGGTAAAGGGTGCAAGGGTAAAGGGTGCAAGGGTAAAGGGTGCAAGGGTAAAGGGTGCAAGGGTAAAGGGTGCAAGGGTAAAGGGTGCAAGGGTAAAGGGTGCAAGGGTAAAGGGTGCAAGGGTAAAGGGTGCAAGGGTAAAGGGTGCAAGGGTAAAGGGTGCAAGGGTAAAGGGTGCAAGGGTAAAGGGTGCAAGGGTAAAGGGTGCAAGGGTAAAGGGTGCAAGGGTAAAGGGTGCAAGGGTAAAGGGTGCAAGGGTAAAGGGTGCAAGGGTAAAGGGTGCAAGGGTAAAGGGTGCAAGGGTAAAGGGTGCAAGGGTAAAGGGTGCAAGGGTAAAGGGTGCAAGGGTAAAGGGTGCAAGGGTAAAGGGTGCAAGGGTAAAGGGTGCAAGGGTAAAGGGTGCAAGGGTAAAGGGTGCAAGGGTAAAGGGTGCAAGGGTAAAGGGTGCAAGGGTAAAGGGTGCAAGGGTAAAGGGTGCAAGGGTAAAGGGTGCAAGGGTAAAGGGTGCAAGGGTAAAGGGTGCAAGGGTAAAGGGTGCAAGGGTAAAGGGTGCAAGGGTAAAGGGTGCAAGGGTAAAGGGTGCAAGGGTAAAGGGTGCAAGGGTAAAGGGTGCAAGGGTAAAGGGTGCAAGGGTAAAGGGTGCAAGGGTAAAGGGTGCAAGGGTAAAGGGTGCAAGGGTAAAGGGTGCAAGGGTAAAGGGTGCAAGGGTAAAGGGTGCAAGGGTAAAGGGTGCAAGGGTAAAGGGTGCAAGGGTAAAGGGTGCAAGGGTAAAGGGTGCAAGGGTAAAGGGTGCAAGGGTAAAGGGTGCAAGGGTAAAGGGTGCAAGGGTAAAGGGTGCAAGGGTAAAGGGTGCAAGGGTAAAGGGTGCAAGGGTAAAGGGTGCTAGGGTAAAGGGTGCAAGGGTAAAGGGTGCAAGGGTAAAGGGTGCAAGGGTAAAGGGTGCAAGGGTAAAGGGTGCAAGGGTAAAGGGTGCAAGGGTAAATGGTGCAAGGGTAAAGGGTGTAAGGGTAAAGGGTGTAAGGGTAAAGGGTGTAAGGGTAAAGGGTGTAAGGGTAAAGGGTGTAAGGGTAAAGGGTGTAAGAATAAAGGGTGCAAGGGTAAAGGGTGCAAGGGTAAAGGGTGCAAGGGTAAAGGGTGCAAGGGTAAAGGGTGCAAGGGTAAAGGGTGCAAGGGTAAAGGGTGCAAGGGTAAAGGGTGCAAGGGTAAAGGGTGCAAGGGTAAAGGGTGCAAGGGTAAAGGGTGCAAGGGTAAAGGGTGCAAGGGTAAAGGGTGCAAGGGTAAAGGGTGCAAGGGTAAAGGGTGCAAGGGTAAAGGGTGCTAGGGTAAAGGGTGCAAGGGTAAAGGGTGCAAGGGTAAAGGGTGCAAGGGTAAAGGGTGCAAGGGTAAAGGGTGCAAGGGTAAAGGGTGCAAGGGTAAATGGTGTAAGGGTAAAGGGTGTAAGGGTAAAGGGTGTAAGGGTAAAGGGTGTAAGGGTAAAGGGTGTAAGGGTAAAGGGTGTAAGGGTAAAGGGTGTAAGAATAAAGGGTGTAAGGGTAAAGGGTGTAAGGGTAAAGGGTGTAAGGGTAAAGGGTGTAAGGGTGAAATTCACTTCGATTCGTTTGGATTTTCTTAAGAATTTGAGCAGCAGGAGCTGAATTTGAAAAAATTTTGTTGAAATTCAATTAAATTTTTGTGAATTTTTTTATGATTTTCAGTGGCAGGTGCTGAATTTGAGTAAATTTAGTTGAAATTCACTTCGATTCGTTTGGAATTTCTTAAGAACTTTAAGCAGCAGGAGCTGTATTTGAGTAAATTTAGTTGAAATTCACTTCGATTCCTTTGGAATTTCTTAAGAACTTTAAGCAGCAGGAGCTGTATTTGAGTAAATTTAGTTGAAATTCACTTCGATTCGTTTGGATTTTCTTAAAATTTTTAGCAGGATAAGCTGAATTTGAAAAAATTTTGTTGAAATTCATTTAAATTTTTTTAAATTTTTTTATGTTTTTTAACCAAATTTGAAATTTTTAACACACAATCGTAATTAATTTAAACTAAAGTAAATCATTACGCAATTTTTTTAAATAATCAATCATTTTGTCTATTTCTTTGCCTATTGCATCTGTTGATGCCCCCTTTTCTTGTAACTTTAACGCGGAATTCTCTTTCTCTAGTCTGCAAACTTCCTCTTTTAGTTTTTCGTTTTCTTTTCTAAGTTTGACCAGTTCCTTCGCACCTGAAGCATCTTCATGCGTCTCCTTATCTCCCTGAGGAAAGAAGAATAACGAGCAAAGTTAACATTAATTATGAACGCAACATTAATTATGGTAGTACAGTATTGTCTCCGTATGTGCTCAGTTTTGTGCTCACGATACAAAACTTGAAACACTGAAAACGAGTTTCCTCCTCCCCGACCCCCGACCATGAAATGTAAATTTGAGCTTCTTGGCGGAGCAAATCCCACGCGGCGGGCGGCAGCGGATGACGTCATAGAGATGGCGGAGTGGTGGGGGGCTATAGCGCGAGAGCAGATATCGCATCGATAAGCATCCCGGCGTTCGGAGAGCTGCTAGCGACCGCTGGACAGCAGTGATGCCCGGGCTTCGAGAATTTTAGGCTGGTCTGTTTCTAACTAACGTTGCAAAGAACTATTCAGAATTTCCCGACCCCGGTTGAAAAATTTGGGGCCTTTTCTGTATAACTTTTGAACATTAAGAGATATCGGAATGCAATTTACGCCAAAAAATGAGGAAAAATTATTTCCTCTCAATGATGGATAATTTAACATATTTTACGTTTACTTAATTTTTCTTTTATCAATTTTTTAACCATAATTGTTGTGAAAAGCTCTGGCAAACTGTTTATTTAATACTGTATTTAACGCTCTTTTTAAAATTCATGATATTGATAAACAATAAACTAGTTGTTTCTGTGTCATTACATTCATAAATTGAGAAATTAAATTTTTATTCAATTATGTGTTAGTTCTGCAGACCTTAGAATCTATTGTTCTGGTTTTCTTTATTATGATTTTATCCTTAATGCGGTGCATACCTAGATCAGACGTACGGGGTAACTAATGCGACTAATGTGTCTTTGATTGTAGCGGTGTTTGAATTTTTTTTCTAGAATTTTTGTGTTTGAATGTTTAAGCTACTCAACGCCTCGCCTATACCGGCTTCCGTTAATGTCATTTTTTGGAACAATGTGCCATTACTGTGGCTTTTACAAGCAGATAGCGAAAAATCTCTCCGTACAAGCCTGTCGTAGCTAATATTTTTGAAACTGAGACGGGTACGAGATCACTTGACATTATTTTCAAACCTCATTACAGTACGCTCGCTCGCACGCACACCCGCCTCCCGGACCTCCATTTTCGCCCGACTCCCCAGCCACTCCATTCCCTCTCTCACACCACCATTCCCCCACAAACCTGCCTCCTTTCCTCTAACCTCCTTAGCCACTCCTCCCCCTCCCCCTCATCCCCCAATACTTCTCCCACCATCTCCTGCCACCCCCTCTCTACCCCCCACCCCATGCACTCCTCCCACACATGTTCCCACTTCTCTCCCCCTCTTCCACACACCCTGCACCTCCTTTTTTCTCCCTCTTCCCAGTACCTCTCCCCCCTCATCTCATTTTCCAATCTAAACCTGGCCACTCTTCTCCATCTACTCTCCCCCCATCCCTTCTTTAACACGTTCCGTGCCACGTGTACCACCGGTGGTACACGGTAAACTTGATCGTGAGGCCACGTGTACCACCGGTGGTACACGATGTGATAACTGCTCTAAACAAAAGAACTACTTATCTACTGATGATATAATGAAATATTGTGTGATAATATATCGATCTTTAGTCAAAATATCAAATGGCCTGAACGACAAGTCAGGCAAAAATGGCTTGGCACGGAACGTGTTAAGTACCCCGGCAACCCCTCCCCCTTCACTCTTCCGTACCACCTGTTGTACTCGGATTCCCCTATCCTTTTCCACCTCTCCTCCTCCTGAACTCTCCTTTCCCTTTCCACCAACTCCTCCCCTCTTAATCCCCCAAGCTCCCTCTTCTCTTCCATCTCCTCCATCGTCCACCCCCTCTTCTCGAAAAAATCCTTCCTCTCCTCTTCCCACCCCTTAAAACACTTCCCCCTCCTTAACCTCCCCTTCACCTCCTCCCAACATCTCCTCGCTAACTCCCCCCCTTCCCCTCCTCCAACTTCCTCTCATATTTCCATGCCCCCATCCCTGCCCTTCCCTTCAACATACCCCTTTGCAGCTCCTCCCTCACCATGTACCCCGGGGTACATCTATCCACCCCCACACCTCCGCCCCGTACCCCACCACTGGCCATACCAATTTGTCGAATAGCCACACCCTTCTTTCCCAGTCATTCCTGAATAACCATTTTCCACACCCCCAGACCTTCCCCATCACCGCCGCTCCTTTCCTCACTCTCTCCCCAACATGCTCTTCCTGCCCCCCATTCCCCATCACCGTATAACCCAAATACCTATAGCTCCTGACTTCCTCCAGCTCCTTACCCTTCCACCTCCACGTCACACTTTTCCATCTCCCCCCACCCTTCCTACACCTCATGATCTTTGTCTTCCCTACGTTTACCTCCAAACCCTTCCCATCCTCGTACCTCTCCAGCTTCGCCATCAAACCCTTCATCCCCTCCTCATCCTGCGCCAGCACCGCCACGTCGCTAGTAGATGCCAACCTTTTGTTCACTCCCGAACCTACGATATCGCCAAATCCCCTACCAGCCTTGCAACTCATCACGCAGAGCACAACACCCCCTCCCTCCACCACTCCGCCATCTCTACGACGTCATCCGCCGCCGCCCGCCGCCCACCGCGCGGAATTTCCTCCGCCAAGAAACTCAAATTGGGATTTCAAGGTCGGAGGTCGGGGAGAGGGAAACTCAAATTTGCGTTAGAGTAGTAAGACTAGGACAGTTCCAACGCAAATTTGAGTTTGAAGGCCATTTAACCAAGGCCAATTTGACGTCAAAACACACGCCAGGATATAATTGTGAGGACGATAGCGGAGCCTTTCTTCTGCCGCAGTACAACGCGTTACTTAGTGGAACTGGATATTTACCAGACGAGGTGGACGATGAGGAAACCAATGAGGTTCAGGATAAGGAAGAAGTACCCCTCAAGAGTATCGAAGGAACTAAAATTAATAATTCTGCTGATATTATTAAAAGTATTAAGAAAAGCCTACCTGCATTATTAATATGTAGAGAATGTTTTCACTCTTTCCAGATACAGTCGTCTAAAAGGCAAGGAACTACATGTATTACGGATCAGTACATACTTGCAAAACGTCATTTAGGAAAAATGATTAGCAATAATATCTCCCACCAAAGAATAGGCAAGAAGTTGCAACGGATGATCCAACGTATGTTACAATTTAATTTTTGGACATGCAACGAGCACAAACCACAAGTTCTCGAGACATTCGCCGAAATATGCGTGAAGAAATATATAGAAGATGTGGTCACCTATATAAACAAAGTTTTGAGAGGCCGAATTATACCACAAAACAAGCAACTTTGTACACCGATTAAGCTAGCACAGGAGTGCTATAAGAAAACCATACGCAAAGGAACGTAAAATGGGAAATGGATCCGTTTATTTTATTATCTTATATAAAGGTAAGTTGGTTTCATGGTATAATCAACTTCAAATTATTCGTATTTCTAATCTATATTTTTCTGATCTAGGGTCTCCTTGGGGTTTTAGTCGGTTAGAGCCCGACACTACTCCGTCCCTTCTCATGGGGGCGGAGTGTCCGTTCTGGATTTCCCCAAGTAAAAAAAAAAAAAAAAAAGTTCGCTGTAATATTAATGATTAAGTAATGTTGATTTATATGGTCCAGCAGGATGTGTTAGAAAAAGGCCAGCCTGCAAACACACCGATTTGATTGGCTAAAGTATTCACATAAGTATACATATTTTGTAACTAAAGTGAAGAAATATTCGTTATATTTAAATAGATTAAAAACGATAACTGGTTCAAAATATACAACTGAACTTCTATAAGAATATTTGGGAATGTTTTGAGAGAAATTGAGGTTATGTGACGCGTGCAAAGAACAGATATGCTCTCCACCAATCAGAAATGTTCACGAAAAATCACGGATCACTGTGAACAATCACCGTGATTGGGAACGAACGTGATCGAATTTATCATTGCGCCCACCGTTTGTAGGAAATATGTTGCACTCGTGCAGTTTATTCAGTTGTCCGAATGCGAAGTTTGCACTACACCAGGGTAGTTCTTGGTCGCCGAATACGATGCACAAGATTGCTCGCATGTAAATCAAATGTAATCGGTCCTAGAAAACCTTATGGCGTATTCAAAACTTTTTCGTTTCCGATTGGCTAAAATTCGTACTCAGTGCGACCGTCCGAATACGCCACTAGAAAACATGCTACACTGGCACTATGTCGAGGCAGCACTAGTGATGGGCACCATCGAATAATTTAAAGTATCGACTACTTACTATTTAGTTGCGACATACTATCGAGTATGTAGTCGATAGTTTTTAGTCGGCTGAAATCATTCGATTTAGTCAGATTTAGTGGTTAGCAGTGGTTGGGTTATGTCTTGATCACGACGCATTACTATTTACCATGCATTATGCCGCAACAATTGGTGTATTTTTGTGTATTTCTTCCTTCTCCTAGAGTAAATATTGCTATATTAGGGCTTTAAGAATAAAAGAATTTCATCTAACAAAATGTTTATACAAATATCTGATATTTTGACCTACACGTTATTCCATATTAAAATTTAGAAAAATAATTTGATTTAAATTTTTTGTGGATAATCTATTTCTCCTTTCGGACATAATCTGGCCAGCTTTTGAAAATATTCTTTCTGATGGCACGGAAGTTGCAGGTGTGCATAAATATTTTTCACTTATTTTTTTTAATTCGGGCATTGTGTGTTCATGCTGCTTCCAAAATTCTATAGGCTTATTTTTAATATCTTCATACGGCAGTTCTAAGTATTGTTTTGTTATATTTTCTGCTTTTTCTGAAGGTGTGGAGCTATGTCTCGTTAAGTGCGAAACTTTATTTAAATAAAAATTCCAGAATCCTGTATTTTGATCCTGTGACTCTTCGTCTTGTTCTGGATTCATAACCCTATTTTCATTATGCACAACATTTAATAAAGTTTCAATTTCTGATTGTATGGCTGTTTTTGCTGTGAGTGCGTTAATATTATTTTGGAAAACTGCCGTTTTGAACCGGGGGTCTAGTATAGTTGCTGCACTTGTAATTTTATTTGTTTCTATGTAATCAAATCTAATATCAATATTATTTAATAAATTAATTTTTAATAAATGTCCAGGCCTTGTCGTGGGTGTAATATTTTCTATAGCATTTTGGATACCAGTTATTAACGGCACAATTTTGGAAGCTGTGCAATATTTTTCTGCACTTAAATCTGTAGTTATATACTCTATTGGTTTTAACAATGGTATTATGTCCTTTATAATTTTCCACTGTTGCACATTTGGCATTGCAAAATTTTTGGGTAAGTTCGGTAATGATGCCACAGCTGCAGTTAAGGGAACATTCAGTGCACATAGTCTCTCCAGCATTATGACAGAGGAGTTCCATCGTGTATGTATGTCCTGTTTTAATTTCAGATGTTGTAGTTTCATTTGGGTTTGTATCTCCCTTAATTTGTCTGCTGCGGTAACACTACTTTTAAAATGAGTCACTATAGAACGGCAAGTTTTTAATGTGCTAACAATATCTGGAATAGCACTAATTGAGTCATTGACAACTAAGTTTAACGTGTGTGCTGTACATGGCAGATGTAAGTATCCCAGACTTCGTACAGCACCTACCATATTTGCAGCATTGTCAGTTACTACTGCAACAGTTTTATCTGCTATATTAAATTCTATTAAAGTGCCTTGTATTATTCCTGCTATATATTCAATTGTATGACTTTCATCTAAATCGATAGTGGCTAATACGTTTGAATATAGACTGTTTTGAAGAATGTAATGACTAGTAACCGTTAGAAAAGATTGCGTGTTTAAATTTGACCAGATATCTGTTGTAATGGTTACATAATTTGTTTGTTGCAGGTTTTGCAAAATTTTAATTTTAGTATTAGCATATACTTGCGGTAAAATGGTACGTCGAGTTGGCAATTCATAGCGAGGTTCCAGTTCTTTGACGAATTCAATAAATCCTTTATCCTCAACAATGCTTAAAGTTTGCAAGTCTTTACAAATCATGGCTACCACCAGACTGTTTAATTTCTTAATTTTTGTTTCAGGCAGTTCATTTGAAATTGTCCTCAAGGTCAATTGCCTTAAATGTACTTGCGGTCTTTGCACTATAGTTGGTAAGTCAGCATTTTGAGCTCTAAGATGTGCATTCGAAGTGGATGCCACAGGTGTTATATCCTGTATTTCTGTTCCAGGTATAACAGGTGCATCACTGTCTATCAACTCTGCTGCTTCTTCATCCCGCTCTCGATTCGCTTCAAGCACTGTAAAATGTTTGCGTTTCAAGTGTTCGTGCAAATTGCTAGTGTTACCTGCATTTTTATATTCTTTTTTACATAAGAGACACATCGCAGTTGTTGGTGTCTTTTTTTCAAAATATTTCCATACTAGTGAGCGCTTTTGTCGATACATATTGTACTATATACACTAGCTACTATATACACACTACTAACTACACTATATATACACTATTAATAAAAATTATTATAGTTTATTAAATAGTTTATAATACAGTATAAGTAATAGTTTCGTAAATACTTTATAACACTGTTCAAACAATGGTTTATTGAAATTATTTAAACACTGAGTATTTAAACACTGAGTACTGAAAACTATTTAATTTTTTAGAAAATTAGAACTATATACGCTGATGCCGACACGTTCAGATCTACCCTCTAACTAAATCCTCGATCGTACTGAACTTGTATCGAGCCATTTGTTTATTTTACTTGTGATAAGTGGACTGCGCTAATGGGATCCTTTGACTGGAAAGCATACTTTAGATACCTAGCTCTGTTCTCTGTTGCAAGAAAAGTCACATAAGAAGTTATATGAAAGTTTCTTTACGTTCTACAATTTTGATTGTTAAAAAATAGTATTTCAAAATTTCATATTTTTAATAATTTATAATTAATGTTGTCGGTATTATACAGTACTATAGGACAGGTTAAATATAATTATAAAATATTGCTTTTTATAGAATGTAATTAATTTTTTAACATAAGCAACAATATAAATACAAAGTGTTACTAAAATGACATTTTTAAAATGAAAGGGGACAATCTGTTTTTGTCTGAAAAGTTTATAGAATTACTGTAAAAGATAATGCATAAAAAAACTATTTGAGGAAAGTACAATTATTTGTATCGCGAAATAAATAATAAAAAACACCTCCACTTTTTTATCTATTCCTTTAATGAAAATCAAAATACCTTTCCGTTAAACGAAATGCCTTTCGTTAATATCAGTAAGTTGTATGCATGTTGAAAATTTCATTAAAATTGGTTAACGTTACTATGAATTACAAACGATTAAAAGTGGTGAAAATGACAGTTTCTTACAACATTCGTCCAAAAACTGTATAAATCTAGTAGGTTTGCACTACTTTCCGTTATACATAATCGAATATACACATGTTTAACTAATAAATTATTCGATACCGTTAACGAATGAATCTATTATGTATTTGATATAGTAAATCTCGTGATAAAATCTATTCAAAATTCCCGCCGCTTAAATTCAATTGATCCGTAGCTCCACCATACGACCGATAGCATAGTCTATCGGCGACTCAAGCGACTCCATTTTATTAGTAAACTGATTCAATCGATGGTTCAGAAAATCAGTCGACTAAAAATAGTAGTTGGTTACTATCGACTAATCGATAGTTTTTATTCGATGGTGCCCATCACTAGGCAGCACCGGCATAGCACGAAATGGCACAAGTGTGTGTCTGCCGAATCCGCTAATAGTTATTAAGCATACTTTGTATTGGGCTCTGCCCGTTTATCTTCTGTAATAATAATAAGAAATTCGCAAAACGTGCGTTTCGTGTTATGGAAGTACGAGATGTATGGAGATGTAACAACAGATGGATTGTAATTTTGGTATATAATAAAAAATTTATTTGAAACAATTTCATTACCATTTTCTTATAAATAAAACACACTTTTATGAAGAAACCAATAGAAAAACATACAGAAGTACATAATTAGTTATTACAGTAACTATTCGTAATAACTAATTATGTATTTCTGTATGTTATTCTATTGGTCTCTTCATTTTATAAGTTCTTTAACTAGGTATCACAACGTTATCTGAATAATATCTCGATCATCTGAAAGACCATCTATTATCTTATCGTAGGGTTTTGCGTCTACACTAGATGGCGTCATTGGCGTCTATCCTTCTGCACGCTTAAAGCATTGGACTGTCCACCCCCTGTGTCCACCCCCTGATAACGTTTCTTGTGCTCAACGGAGACACATCGAAAGAGAGTTTTTTTTTTGTTTTGTCCTTGTCAACAATTTTCCTTGGAAAAGTGTTTCCAATTTTCTCTAAAGATGGGGAAAGGAAAGAAGAGAAGTAGAGACAAGGAGTCAAACGAGAAAATCCTCAAAAAATTGAGGAGGTTAGAAAAGAAAATCAAACGAAGACAGTCTGTCAACGTATCCGATTCAGGTAAATCTGTTCTTTTCCTTTGATATTATTTTTCCTTGAGGTATTGGCTTCGTGTTCTCGCAATGAATGAGACACGTTTGCGCTTTATGGCTGGTGATTTTTGCACGAAGGAGGCAATAACAACCAGGGCTTTACTTGAATCTATGTCTGTTTTCAGACGATTCAACCCTCAAGTCGAATGATGAAAATCGTTCAAATAACGGACAGGTCGATAACCTTTCTGTACATGACGCATCCAATGCCGATTTAAGAAGCATCGTTTCGTCTAAGGGCGACGATGACATCGGACAAGTATCGTGTGGTCAGTCCAAATCAACAGCGCAAGTCTCAGACATCGAAAGTGAGGCTATAGAAGTAATTTCGACACTTTCGGGAAAGACGTCAGAGGGGGCTAATAACATGGTCGTTAAGACAAAACAGTTGGATGAAGAGGTTAGAAAAATTCTTGGGGAAGACCCAGAAAATGTAAAACAGAAAGACATTGATCTGCATCCAGACTTGGTGTCCAGATGGTCAAAATGGGTGAAAGAAGGCTTGGCCAAGGATACAAAAACGGAGGTTCTGTCCAAATATTCCAGAAAAGGAAATCTTTCCTTGGAAGCTCCTGCTTTAAACGCAGAAATCGCAGCCACGCTGAACGAAACTGGCACAAAACGAGATAATCTGTTTATTCAGGAACAAAATTTTGCTGGGACAGCGCTCGCTGCCTTAGGAGAAGCAATTACGATGATTCTGAAGGATGAGGAGGAGCCTATTGATAGGATAAAGTTATTGGAGCGACTAGCCGACACTGGGAAGTTGTTAACTCAACTTCACTTCCAAATTTCATCAGCTAGAAAAGCATTTATTGCTCCCGTGTTGACTAAACAAGTCAAGGATTTGCTTCAAAAAACCACCCCGGGCGATTTTCTCTACGGAGATAAACTAGGAGATGTAATTAAGTCTGCTAAATCTGTGGAAAAACTTGGAAATGAAATTAAAGTCCAGAAGGCCCCTGTATCTTCAACTGTTTCCAAGAAACCAAATTCCAAATATACAAGGCGTTCTTTAAACTGGAGAAGCCCTTACTCGAGACCGGGAACGTCGAGCCAGGGCTACAGGACATCACAGACGTCCTCGAAGTTCTCGAAGAACCATCAGTTCATCAAAGCAAACCAGACTCCTCAAACCAAGAGTCAACCCATCCAACAAGAAAAACAATAGTTGAAAACGTTAGATCTGAGAAATGCTTATTTTTTAGTAAATATTGATGAAAATAGCAGAAAATTTTTACGCTTTATTTTCAAGGGTACGCTTTATGAATTCCCGTGCCTTCCGTTTGGTTTATGTACCAGTCCTTTTGTTTTCACCAAAGTAATGAGACCCGTGGATAATATATTAAGAGAACAGGGTTTAATTTCAACTAGGTATTTAGACGATATTTTTTGCATAGGTTCAACTTACGAATCGTGCGTGAAAAACGTAACAATCACTAAAAGAGTGCTCGAGTCTTTGGGTTTTTTGATCAATGAAGAAAAGAGTATGAATTTCCCGGCGACACAATGTAAATTTTTAGGATTTATTATTAATTCGAGTCAAATGACCTTAGAGTTAACTCAAGAAAAAAGGAAAAAATTAGTAAGTTTATTAGAAATTTTCTTACATAAGAAGTCTTGTAAAATACGCGATTTTGCGAGTTTAATAGGACTATTGATAGCTGCTTGCCCAGCGGTTCCTTATGGCTTACTATATACTAAGGTATTAGAAAGAGAAAAATTTATGGCGTTAATTGTGCAAGATCAAGATTTTGAAAAAGCCATGTCGATATCACACAGTTCACATTTAGACTTGAAATGGTGGAAGAAGAATATCCCTACTGCAAAACAACCAATAAGGCATCTTAAATTCAAAAAGGAAATTTTTTCAGACGCCTCTCTTACAGGGTGGGGAGCTAGTTGTAACTATTCTCATACCAATGGGTTTTGGACTGCGTCAGAACGAAAACTACATATCAACCTTATCAAAACTACATATCAAAACTACATACCACCTCGAGTTAATTGCAGCTTTCTATGCTTTAAAATGTTTTGCTTCTAATTATCGTAAATGTGAAATCTTGCTCAGAGTGGACAATACAACTGCTTTAGCCTATATAAATCGAATGGGGGGCATTCAGTATCCTATATTAAATCGTTTAGCTAGAAATATTTGGCAGTGGTGCGAAGAAAGGGAAATCTGGATAGTCGCCTCTTATATACCCTCACAAGAGAATACAGACGCTGATAGGGAATCGAGAAGAACGAACATTGATACAGAATGGGAATTGTCAAATTTCGCATTCAAAAAAAAAAAAAAAATCGTGAACAGGTGGGGTTACCCAGAGATTGATTTATTTGCCTCAAGAAGTAACACCAAGATAAGTAAATTCTGTTCTTCGAAAAGAGATCCAGAGGCATGGACCATTGATGCGTTTACATTGAATTGGAAAAATTTGGAATTTTATGCCTTTCCACCTTTTTCCGTAATACTAAAAGTATTACAGAAAATAAGAAATGATAAGGCGCGTGGCGTTTTAGTTGTACCAAATTGGCCTTCCCAGCCTTGGTATCCTGTATTTATGTATATGCTTATGGATAAACCAGAAATATTTTCACCATCACCGGATCTCTTATTATCTCCCCGCAGGTCCCTGAAACATCCACTGGCAAGTCATCTTTCCCTGGTTGTAGGGAAATTATGCGGATAGCATACAGAAAGAAGAACCTGTCTGAAAATGCTATCAATATTTTGATCTCATCCTTAACAGACTCAACATTACGCCAATACAATTCTGGTTTTAAAAAACTGGTGGAGTTTTTGCAAAAAATCCAGGTTGGATCCTTTCCAGGCAGGTATTGAACCTATATTACAATATTTATCGGAACATTTTGACAATGGAGCTTCTTACGGTGTATTCAAATTACGGCCTACAAAACCGAAATATGAATCGATTTGGGATACTGAAGTAGTTTTGAGATGGGCAAAAGAGTTAGAACCTCTGGAGACCCTGGATTTAAAACAATTAACCTACAAACTTGTAATTCTAATGGCATTGGCAACTGCACATAGAGTTCAGACTTTGGCGTTAATAAAAATCAATAATATTTCTATCTCGCAAGAAGGAGTCCAGATAACCATAACCGAGGCAATTAAAACTTCGAAAGTAGGAGTGAAGCAACCAAAGTTCTTTTTACCTTTTTTCAAAGAGAGGTCAAAGACATGTGTGGCAAGTACCATTATACGTTACTTGGAAGCAACCAGAAACTTGAGGAAAAGTGAGAAAAACTTATTTATTACTATAAATAAGCCTCATCAGGCGGCAAACTCGCAAACCGTCAATAGGTGGATAAAACAGTGTCTTAGACAAGCTGGAATTGACACACGATTCACAGCTCACAGTACACGACACGCTGCGACTTCGACAGCTGATCGAAAAGGAATAGACATAAATATTATACGTAAAACAGCCAGTTGGTCAGAACAATCAGGGGTCTTCGCCAGATTCTACAAAAGACCTGTTTCTTCTGATCGAGGTGTGTTTGCTTCAACAGTTTTAGGATATCGTTAAAACATGAGCACTATATATATATATATGTGTGTGTGTGTGTGTGTATTTTTCTTTTCTTTTGCCATATTGCCTATTTAATTCTCCTTTTACAAAAAAAAAAAAAAAAGGGAAAGTGGAAAAATTGTAACTCTAAACATCTACCTATGTGTAATCACGGAGAACGAGACTTGAAATATAATTGAAAATCAAACGAACTTACCTGTAAGTGACGTTCGATTGTAATTATATGAGAGTCTCGTTCGAAGGGATTACAACCCACCCTGGAAAACCCTCCCAATCACGAATTTTTTCCCCTTTCTTGTCGACAAGTGTCTATATAGCTCTGAAAATTATGAAGATGTGATGACCATCAAGATGCGCAGGCGCGTATCATAGAAAAGTTTACTCTATACTCTCTAAATTTTGTGACTCTATCTAGCGGAAGTAGCGGTACTACTTATGTGTAATCCCTTCGAACGAGACTCTCATATAATTACAATCGAACGTCACTTACAGGTAAGTTCGTTTGATTTTCAATTTTAATTAATTGTAGTAAATAGGTTTATTTTTCGCCTTTCGGCCTCAAAATGGGGTTACATGTGTTATGTGTGTAAGTGGTTCTAGGACTGTTAATTCAAGATTGTGCTTTCGTTTTGACTTCTTCCTTCATCTTGTTCTTCTTTTCTTCTCCTTTTTTCTAGATCCATTCGCAATCCAATCCGCTCCTTTTTCTTCTCGCTTTAGTATCCCCCTGATCGTTGAGTTTTCTCTTGTCAGATCCGTACAGTCTTGTACGGATCTGACAAGTATTTTCCTGTATTTTCTCTACTTTTTCTGCTTCCATCCATTCCCAAATTTCTGACGCATACAGGAAGATACTTGTCACTATGCTTCTGAATATTCTCATTCTTCTCACAAAATTGTTCTTGAACATTCTTTGTCCTATTCCCCATATCTGCGCCATTGCTATTCTAGCTTTCTTTATGACTTCCCTTATATGCATCTCTCTGCCCCCATTTTTCTGGAAATTATACCCTAAGTACTTGAACTCCTTTACTTCTTCCAGGCTGTGCCCCTGCCAGCCCCATTCTTCTCTCACTTTAATAAATAGATAGACTACACTATCTACATTAACATTACATATATTTCTACCAGCCCACCCAGAATTTTATTTAAACAATAAATTTACCTCTATTAACATCCTCATTTACCAAATTTATTTCTATCCCCTAAGTCCTAAGACATTAGTAAACAATAGTTACAATTTTAAATTTATTATACCGTTTCTTCAAAATACAAATATGAATTTAAATTTATCTTTTCGATAAAAAAGATTCTTTATTTAATACTTTAATAACATCACTAAAAAGTTGTAATAACCCTGCCGCTCCAACCTTATTTGGCCCCTTTCAATCCTGAATATACTCCAAAATTTGACGTCCAAATAAAGTTGAAAAAGCTATACCAATTATTATCGGCAACAATAAAACAATTCTATAAAATGTATTGAAAAAAAATATATAATTAATGAATAAATTACTACCAATAATTTATATACATATTTTAAATTCTAAATTTGATTTCAGGGTTGCTGGTCCGAGGGGTAACAAGTGTGCAGAGATGCAGTACTCTTGATGACAGCGAACGCTAAGTCACTTTATAATTTCTTTGACGTGGGTGCACGCAATAAAACAAAATGTTTTTTGTAGAAAACGTTGGGTAGCCAGCTCTTTCGATTCTGACCGTTCCAACACAAATGCGCGACATGCGGGAACACTTGTGCAATATTTTGCGAAGTAGCCTCGTGACGTGGCTCTTTTCTAAACCATATTCACGAAATATCGCAGAAATGTTCCTAAAACGAATGCCAATTATGTGAAACGGGCCACTAACCGTCGCGCATATGTGTTGGAAAGGGAGCAGAATCCAATGAGCTGATCAGACAAGGTACTCGTAGATAGTGACATGCATGTGTCTGTCTAAATCAGAAAATTAAATTGATACAACATTTGCTCGCGATTTTAATAATTCCGATTAATAATTCGTATCTAAGATTCGTTCAGAGCACCGAAGCTCCAGTTGAATTTTCTTCGCGAAACAAGAGCCAATTTTTTGCGCATACAAAGTTCGTCCAGAGCACCGGTGCTCTAATTGCTTTTTTAACGCGGAAGTAGAGTAAAATTTTCGCTTAGCTTCAATTTTCAGCTTGGACTTGCCAACGAAATTCTAGGCCCTAGAGAACAGGGCCAGAAAATTAAATCCATACAACAGTTGCTCGCGATTTTTACAATTCCGATTAATAATTCGTAAAATAACGCGAATCGATCGAGTCGAATAGAGTTGCCGCGAAAAATTTGAAAAGGTTCCTGAAGTGGAACCTCAGTCTTCCTAGCAATCTTGCAGTCTAGCAAGATCCTTTTTGATCGCACGTAACGCGATCGTAGAGTCCCCGCTTTTTTCGCGTCCATCTACATATTTTGCAGAGCACCGCGGTTCTTACTTACAATTAGAGTAACTTTACCGCGAATCTAGAGTGAAATTTTCGCGTATCTAAGACTCGTTCAGAGCACCGAAGCTCCAGTTGAATTTTCTTCGCGAAACTAGAGCCATTTTTTTACGCATACTAGGTTCGTCCAGAGCACCGGTGCTCTAATCGCTTTTTTTCGCGGAAGTAGAGTCCAATTTTCGCTTAGCTTCAATTTTCAGATTCTAGGCCCTAGAAAGGGCCTAGTGCGTGGGCCCTAGAGAAGACCCAAGGGACCTTAGAGAGGGTCCAGCATAGGCCCTAGAGAGGGTCTAGGTCCACAGGATGGAGGACCGGATTCACTGACGCTGCAGCTGCGGCACATTGGCCTGTTGATCGAATAGCAGTAGCGAAGGGGGATGCTTGCCGCGTGGATAGCAGTGAGACTGTTTGCAACGGTCTGTGAGTGTGTTATACTTTCCCATTCTTTCTTTGCAATAGTAGACACGAGTACCTTGTATTTCTGTTACATTTTATCTTTACATTATTAAAATGTCTGTGTATATGTATTTTTTCAACACCTGCATGAAAATGTGTGTTTTTTTACGCCTGCTGAGCGGGAGAAAAATGACCAATTTCAGACGTATTCGCGTTTTCTACTTTTCTCCTAAGGGAAAAAGACTTTACGCGCATGCGTATTCGCATAATTTTTTACTTTCCTCCAGGGTTTGAAACGGTTCCGAAAATAACTGTTTAAAACTGGTATATAAAGGTTCTGATTAAAACAGTTATGGAAAACCTTTATTCTGAATAACTGTTATGAAGAACCCAAATTTCCAACTATTATCTGTTTCGGTTACGGTTCCTATTTCCCTCCTTATATCGGTTCCATAACCGTTATTTTTTTGGTTCTATATCGGTTCCGAAACGGTTCCAGAACTAATTCTTATATCGACTCTGTGCAGATTACTTTATATGTGCATATTTTTTACAAAATCCTTATAGAAACAGGAGAAACATTTAACTTCCTATTCTGAATAATATAGTGTGTGTGTAAATGTAAAAAATATGTAGCTGATTTATTTATTTCAACGCTTTATTATAAATCAATGATATGTACCTATAAATGTTTCTCCTTTTTCTATAAGGATTTTGTAAAAAATATGCGCATATACAGTAATCTGCAGTTACAATAATTAATGATATCAATTAGGGAAAAGTCGATACAAGAATTGATTCTGGAACCATTATGGAACAGATACAGAACCGAAAAAATAACGGTTATGGAACCGATATGAGGAGGGAAATAGGAACCGTAACCGGAAGAGATAATAGTTGGAAATTTTGGTTCTTCATAACAGTTATTCCGAATAAAGGTTCTTTATAACCGTTTGGAGAACCGAAATCGATATTATAACAGTTTTCAAGCCCTGTAGTTTCCTCCCAAGGAAACTGGAGTTTGGCGTTACCGTATGGTATGAAGATGCAGTTGTTCGACTAATCGTTATCGAACATGCGTGTTTTATTTGATATTATAACTGTCACAGCACCATTTTTCATTAAAAGAAAATGCATATTTTTTGCGAATCGCTCAGCAGGCTTTCAAAAACACACCTTTCATGCAGGTGTTGAAAAAAAAAATATAGTGTGTGACACGGAGAGAAGCGATTTCGCCTCGCTACGATCGGGCAGCAAACTTCACGCTCGTCGGAATCGCTTACTTCTCTCCCTTGTCACGCAATATACTATTTTGTCATTTTGATTTCACATGTGCTTTTATATTGAAATTGTTATTATCTTCTATTCTTTTGTGACTTACAGTGGGTAAAAAAAGTATTGGCACACTTTTTAAAATCGCATAACTTTTTTAGTATTGGCCCAAACGACATGAGTTTTTTTGGAAGCTAGGAGGATTAGTGTTCTAACTAGCTCTTACTTTTTACCCGTCGGGTACCCGGGTAGCCGGAAATTACCCGAAATAACTTCAAGCCATTGAATGTGGTATTGTGTGTGATTGTCTGTGGTATAGTCTGATGTTAGCCAAATATGATCGAACAATACCACATTCAATGGCTTGAAGTTATTTCGGGTAATTTCCGGCTACCCGGGTACCCGACGGGTAAAAAGTAAGAGCTCTTCTAAGTGACGTGTTTCGTAGTTTTGAAAAAAAATGCAATTTGTCGGACTAGCAAAAAAAAATAGTAAAGGCAGTTTTTTCAACTATTTTTTCTGAGCCTGTAATGAAAATTTAAAAAACCCGTTTGTAGACTTAAGTAAGCTGTACACATGCTGACAATTTCATCAAAATCGGTTAACGGTGCCCTGAGCTATAAATGCTTAAATATCGTAGAATAAGGTCGAGAATCGCGAAAATTCCCGAAATCAGCCTCCTAGCTTCTAAAAAAAATCATGTCGTTTGGACCAATTCTAAAATAGTTATGCGATTTTAAAAAGTGTGCCAATACTTTTTTTACCCACTGTATTTGATAATAGATATTCTTAGACATTATTAAAATGTCTGTGTATATGTATTTTTGTCATTTTGATTTCACATGTGCTTTTATATTGAAATTGTTATTATCTTCTATTCTTTTGTGACTTATTTGATAATAGGTATTCTTAGACATTATTAAAATGTCTGTGTATATGTACTTTTGTCATTTTGATTTCACATGTGCGTTTATATTGAAATTGTTATTATCTTCTATGCTTTTTTGACTTATTTGATAATAGGTATTCTTTTCCGCGCTCGACTTTTTCACGTACTTAACGTAATTTTTTTACTATTTGAAGATTTTTATGAGTTTGTTATTAGTGAAAATTCATGGCAACTTGATTGCCATCCAGAAGTACTTAACGTATTTGTAATTTCAAAATTTTAATTAAATAATTGGTCAGAAACTTTAAAAATAAGTCTCGGTCCGACCGACTCAGGAGACCGTGGAATGTGTCTCGGGCCGAAGCTTATTTTCAAAGTTTCTGACAAATTATTTACGTTATTAAAAGTTTGAAATCCCAAATACGTAGGTGTACCTCTGAATTGTAGCGTTATACATGTTGCTAAGATTGGGACCTACTGGACTTCCTGGGGACCTGGTCAGGGTTCGAAGTCCTGATCCTTCGTGCACTCCCTCGGCCCCCTGACCTAAGTAGGTTAACTTATTCGGTTGGTGCCGATGAAATTTTCGGGTTCGTTAAAAGCCATTCAAAATGTTATTATTCTGCCAAGGCTAAAACCGATTTCTCTTCCTTTTTAACTGATTTCTTCGATTCATTTTCATCATCTGTCCTATTTCATACATTCCTTCGTGGATTTTTGCACGTGTCGTTTTATTTCGTGTATTTCTTCGATGAGTTTACATTATTTATTTTATTTCATGTAATTCTCCGATGGGTTTACATTATTTATTTTAAATGATGCATTTGTTCGATGGGTTTACATGATATATTTTATTTGATGCATTTCTTTAATGGGATTACATGATTTATTTTACATGAAGTTAATAAGATAACATATTTGAAAGAAAATAGTGAAAAGTGATAGTGAACAGTGGTAGTGAAAGAAGACATCTAAGGAAGCCTTAGGTTAATTTATTATAGCATCAAGTATTTAAGGCCCCATGTAAAATTGCCAAGTAGTCACAGAATTTTATTAGCTTTGTTGCTCTTTCATTGGCTCTTCATTTCCGATGAGGAAGTAGCAGCTGCTTCTGTTTCCGGGAGCAAGCGACTGAGCATGGAATGGGTATGGGTGGACCAGTTTCACCCCCTGGTGTACTTGTCGAAAGGGAAACGTTTCGGGCGTAGGGGGTGTATCTATTGGTACACTGCCCGCGTAAGTGACCCGGTCCGATTTCCTAGTCTCCGTGTTAGGCGGCTCAAATCGCATCCGAGCAAGAGGAATCGTCTCGGAGACGCCGAGCGCTTTTTAAACCGAAAGGATCGATGGAACTTTGTGTCCATCCATCTCTTTGGTTTAGTTGGCTAAGGTTTTCATGTACAGGGAGATGGTTGGAACTTTGATTCCATCCATCTCTCTACGGGTCTCGAAACGCAGCAACCTCCTCGCGGTGACACCTGAAAATCGGTGAGGACTACCGAGCCGATAGCTGTGATTGTCAAATATCCTAATTAAATATAAGAATTGCTTTAGTTGTAAGACTTTTTCCAAATTTTTTAAAATGCACAAAGCATTGGTCAAATATGGGCCAGAAATATTTCATAGAAATGGGTCACTTTCGTAAGTACCTCGGCGTCGGTGTGCGGCTCCTTGGTAACGTTTCCCAAGCATTGCGACTTGCGAAACGGAATCAAGCTAAAGCCTACGATCTAGATTAAGGGCCCAGATCGAGGCAAACTTACCTTCAGTGAGTTTGGTTCGGTCTCGGCAGCTAATCAGAATTCTATTCTGTTTCAGATAGGTATGTCGTCGATAGTTTTTCGTAATTTGTTCTATTTCAATTTTATGTATTTCGTCTATGGATTTGTTTGATTCATTTTATTTCATGTCCTGTATTTTATTATGTTTATTTAATTTCCTTCCATGCTGGTCTCACTATTACTAACATAACGTAGTTGATTGTTTCAGCTTTTCAGCACCTTTTTGAAATATACCAAGTTACAATTCCTTCATGAGGCTTTCCACGTTACGCCATGAAAGCATGTCTTCCACAAATAATGGTGTTGTTTATATAAATTTTTATGTTCAATAATTTTTTTTGCGTTAAATAAACTCGAATAGAACAGCAAGGTTAAAAGGCGTATGTGTTCTTGTTTTGTTGCGATCCTTTTTTCTCTGTCATTGCACGGAATACGTTTATAAAACGATCTTTATAGTGTTACTCCAACAGAATCATTTGTAAATCGCGGGTTTCAAATGATCTAAGTTTTACCCGTGTTGAATTTTAATTCCTGCCACGCGTAGCGTTACAATCTTATTTTGATTCAATCGATAACGTTGGGTGTGACATGAAAATGGTAAGGGGGCTTGCGAGCCCCCCGAGCGTGTGACACAAAATTACATTGCGTGATAGGTCTATCCTATACTTCGTCGATGGTATATGGTTAGATTCATCGATCTAACGCGATCTCAGGTGTCAACCACACGATGCTTGGCGATCGTCGCTGATTCCTTCTTGACAGCTGGCGCACTCTGTGGCGGGTTTCGTCAACTATTTGAACTTGGAAAATTCTGCATCGTCGCAGTGTTCCTGAAACATAAATCTATTTACGAGCATGGCCACGGCGAAATGGTATCGTATAATGTGTTAATATTTAATTAGTCTCATTAAGATGAAACTCCTTCGAGTAAATCTGAAGTATGGATTTTCATCTTATTTTTGTATTATTCTGGCTTGATTTAGACGCGTCGGAAGTAGTTAGGAAGTTGAAATTATTTCGCGGACTTAATTATTAAAAGCATTGCTACCGAAGATACAGGCAAGCAGATAATATAACAGTTTCATTTGAAGTGAGAAATATAGAATTGGATTTAAATCTTTGGTGGGGTTATTAATAAATAATACCTAACAGAAATTAGTTCTATTTTGCATTTCACGAGACAAGTGAAGTGTAAGCTATCCAAGTAATCGATTATTTTGTAGACTTTAGAGCTTATGAAATAAAAATAGTTAAATCCACTTACACACCTTTCTCTGTGATCGCCATGATGTCATATTCTTCCCTTCAAATCAACCAACTATTTTATATCTTGTATACGTTACACACTAATCAATAAGCGTACACGCTTAAATCAGAGCTGCTGCATAAGAGTTTATTGATGCTCCACAATTTTTCTTATTTATCGAGCGAAATCGATAGCTGCAGGGGAGAAACTAACCGCTCAAAGACAACCCACTTAACGCTTTACTTATGAAAGAATAATTAGAAGCGAACCGCGTTAATCGATAATGCGTAAGAAAGGGTGGAACTTTGATAACGATATACGGAGGAAAAGCACAAGACGCGATACGTTTCAGCCTTCTAAACGGTAAATATCACAAGTACAAAGAGTAATTCATCGTCCACGAAACGCAGCGCCTTGTCTGATCCCACGCATGGCTCGATCACTTAACACACACTCACAACTATCATCGATATTCTTCCATTATACAGTGGGGTATCCTGTAACGCACAGTTTTTTCTATTAAATCAAAACGCTTACAATGAACGAATATGTTATTCTCACAGATCGAAACGTTCATTATTGTTAAATATTTTAGTTATTGCTGAATTTTTTGTAGTCATTCTCACTCTAGCCGATTAGTAAAAAAAATTTCTTTCATTGTATTTCAGACTCCTTAAAAAAAGATAAAGTCATAAATTAAAAAGAAATGTACATTTATTTGCTTCAGAATTATTATTCTATACGTTAATAATTGCTGTTACTAAATTTGCTTCTTCATAAAACTTCTTTTTTTGACGGTCAATGATGTGGGGACTGTTATAGTCATCCAAAATGGAACAGTTTTGTTTAAAACATTTTTTTTGTCTGCTGTAGTTTGGGAGTTGTACGCGAAGAAGTGGAAGTGTTTTACAACACATCAAGAGTTCAACGAAAATCCGAAACTTTAATCCGAAAAGTGTCCGATGTCGAATGGCCCATTGATAGAGTAACTTCAATTTACTTGAGTTCAAGCGACTTGACTAATCTGAACGAGGCTTAAGAGCGGTGCCGGTGGTGGGTCGCATGTTTTGCATGTTTCACAGCTACGATCGATCCCTGAGCTACATTCCCCATACGATTATCGATCAAAGGGGCACGTAAACAGGCACAGTGGTCGCGCTCGCGCGCATACTCTGCGGCTTGAGCCACTTAGCGTATGTTTGTTTAGTACCTTTTACGACTATATCGTCAGAGGGTGAGGGTGGGGGGGGGGGCATGTGTTGGGTTACGAAGGAGCAGCCAGTGTCTGGCGCATGGCTGAGGGTTGGGTGGCGCGGCGCCGTGCTTCGAGAGGGTCATTTATAACTGTTATCGTGAGACTTACTAGCCCACTTACTACCTCCACTGTCTATCCGCCACCACCACCCTCCGCGTGCACACCTCTTCTGTTCCGCTCTCTAAGAAACGCGAGCGAGCTGCAGCGGTCCAGCGATCCCGCCGGTCATTCTATCGCGGCCTTTTTATCCCCCAGCCGTTCTGTATCGCGTCAGTAGACAGCTCTTTGAGTAACGACGCCTCTGAAACCGATAGATTCAGAGAGAACCGCGCGTTTTCGCGTCCATCCCTCGCCACTTTTGGCGCCGCTCGACCAACGGAATTTAGAGATCGCCTTTGGTTTTCGCTACTCTCTCTATTGCCCGAACTCGTGCTCTATAGGGAAGCTGACAGCAACTCTTTCCCACCCGTAATGCCAACAGTACATGTGCCACATGTCATCGGTGATTTAGGTATATATTAATTATCTTATTTTACTTCTTAATTTCTATTTCTATAATAAGTGCACGTATCTATAGTTATTAGTATCTTATATTATTAGGTTTAAATACGTCAAATCTGGTAAAAGAAAAAAAGAGATTTTAGAAGTCAATTTTAGCATAAGAAGCTTTCAAACATTTTATAATATTTTATAATTTTCTCGTTTTGTTGTCATTTTAATTTTGATATCAGCAGTCCGCAAAATTACTCGCGCTAGTGGCGCTCTCTGCGCCGAGCCTTGGGTCAGCTTCCCCATAGGTACCTATATTTGAAAATTTAATTTCTTTTAGATTGCATTCTTGCTGATTGCTTCGTCCGGAGGGGGATGATTCTGGGGTTGGTTTGGAAAAGGCACTTCAGTGGGACTTGGGAAATCTTGTGGGAGAATAAATTAGTATCATAATCGTAGGGGTTTGTGGTAATTGAGAGTAGAGGGTGCATTGATGATTGCATTTCACGAATTTGGTCTCTTCGACATTTGGTCTCTTCTGTTCGCCGTGGCAAATTCTGTCGGAAGTTCGTAAATCATAGAATCGATATCTTTCTAGTTCGTCGTGGTCGTAGTCGGTGGCAAGCTCGGGCTGAGCGCACTTCATAGCGGCGAAACTATGGGGAAGCTGGGGAAAGTTGTTTCACGTAAAACATATAATTGCCGCGGCGCCAATTACAATTCTGTTTTCATTAACTTTGGGAAGTTGTAACTATAATAGCCGTACACACAGTTCTAATCCTTTGTTCTAGGAAAGCCACTTTGAACGGCCAACTGACTGAACTGAACCGCGAACTTTGGGCGCACAGTGTTTACGAGATGGTAATATGGCGGCATTACATAAATCTGTGTGATAACTGGGGGCAAACTTTCATCTTTAATACTTATAGGGGAGAGCGGGGACAAAAGTATACGATTTTTATTACAGATCAGCGTCACTCAGTACATTAAAGAGACACTATAGACATGTAACTGCGTAAAGCAAACGTTTTGGAAATGTTTATGGAACGGGGGGAGAAGGCGTGTTACTTTCATGACGCCGTTACGTTTGTCCCCGCTCTCCCTTAATCATGTATACATTAATTGAAAAATAAATGTCCAAGAACAGGCGAAGAAAATCTTATATAACACAACTGTAGAAAACTTATTAGGAGGGCTAATTTATTGCGGCACATTTTTTACGATAAAGTTTGTGGCTTTGAATTATGACTTGTTTACTGATTCTTAAATTTGAAACAATAGCCATCTTCTACTATCTACTTTACATGAATATCTTTTAATTTTTCGCGTTATCGATCGCTAGAAAATAGTGCTGAGTAGTATACATCTCTCCATAAGTCATTACTACTGTACAGTAGTGTCTTTACTTCACATTCCTCCTCCAGGATTAGTTTCAAAGAAACATAGCTACCCTAAAGTAGAATCTCCACCAATTACCTGTTCAACGCGTGAACATTCTACACCGAGTTATGTACGACTAAATCTAAGACGAAAAGGGGATCAACTGATTCTCAAGAATTCATCATAATCGCTACTTCCCTATAAGAATAACTAAGTAGTGTTATGTAACTTGTTGTCCTCTTTCGGAGGCAGCACCCGAAAATCTCAAATTTGCATGCAGCCGAATGCGTTAATATTAAATCACTACTCAAACTCCGTCTACCGCGGCATGCTGAATATTTGAAAGTTTTTAGCATGGAGTCTTAAGCTACGGTAACCGTCCTTGGAATTAAACATTTCAGTTCCGTGCGTCATTTCGTAGCTCCTTGGTGAATTTCCCAATGGGAATTTTATTTATTAAGGGGGGAACGCGTTAGGGCACGGAGACTCTGTCGCGACAGTGTTACACCCGACGGGTTTGTCCTTTCACCAGGGACATTACTCATTCCGTTTTTGCTCGTCGTTCACAGGGGAGCACTTAATCCTAATATGGAGATATGTCGCGCCGTCCGCAAGCCGGCGATTAATGCGAATAAATTGATTTCTGGCGTAGGTGTTACGGGGACCGTTTGCCGCGAGAGCCTGGAAGCCACGCCAAGTGGCGGAAACACGGGAATTCCATCTGGATTTACTAAGATCACCGCCATTTAATGTGGAGCTCGATAAATCCCTTAAAAGCTGGCGGCCCCGCAAGAAGGCGGCGCATTACAATTTTCCTCGGCGCGGCGGAGCGGCGGAGGCGGCGAGCGTCTGGAGGAGGCGCGGGGACAAATCTGCAAATGCGGGGGCTTCAGGTGCCAAATGCTTTCGCCGTATAATGTGAGTAACTGCCTCGCCTGTTTCCACTGTCCTACATTCGGCCGCGATCTATGCGAATCGCAGGGGTGACTTGAGGGCGAAAGGGCGCGGAACTCGGCGCGCAAGAACGCGGGATATACGGCGGTGGTAGATAGGAACTTTGAAGATCATATTTTACGTGTGGGTATAAGTTATCTGCCATATTGCTGTTATTGATGTATACCAAGAAATCACAATGGGGATGAAAATAGCATAAATACTAGATAGTGGAGAGTAGGGGAATTACGAGCACTTAAGGTCTTAAGGGGATACACGAGTATTAGACGGCTAAAATCAATGGTTCCTTTTTGGTTGGATTGAAGGACGATTCATATCATTTGCACGTTTTACAATACTTTATTGTGGCTATAACACGCATTTTAAGACCAGGAAACCCGAAAAATATAAAAAATTAAAGGAATTACAAAGCGTCAAAGTGGGCGCTGCGCAATGCACGCGTTAAAAAAATGATTTTATTTGGAGTTAAGTAACCGAAGTATGATAAAGTTATGTTTCGTTGGATAGTATAGTTTTAATGCACTATAGACTCAACATACTCGAGCGTAAAATTATAAGAGAAGCTTCATGACCCTTATCTTCAGGTTGCACGCAGCTTCCCGTCGTGACAGTTTCCTTACTACTAAACATAGCTAATTACAGCATGTAACAATATCGCGGGAGGACAAGACAAGCGAAACCAGCAAATATCGCGGTGTTCGGGTTTACCCCGCGTTCGCAATTCCCCTACTCTCCCTTACATTTCCCGAATCTTCGCTGGAACGTGTTACAATTTACATCAAACCGTATCATTCCAAACTGCAAGCAATTCCTCGCCCACCTACTAAATTCTTTCCAAAGCACACGCAACCATAACGTAATTATATCACCTGCCTCCGAAGCGTCAAATTTCCCATCAAGTTGCTCTCCGTAAACTCAAACATCCTCCACTTGGTGGGCAAACTTGCGAGGGGCGTGGGGGGTGGGGGGTGGGGGGTGTTGTTTGGAGACCGTTACTTCCGTTCCCTGCGGAGGAGTCAACCGCGACTTTTAATCCACTTCCCTGGAAGCGTTATCCCAATCAGTCTCGCGGACCTCGTCCGTGCTTCTTGTTTATAATCAGGATTATTATTGGGGGGAGGGTGGTTGCAACATGTTAACCGTCGATGCTTGCTTATGATTTCCATAATTCAGCGTACTTCGTACGTAGCCCGGCCGCTAAAGAGCCAATATCGAGCAAAGTAGGTGTGTACTTTAATTACTAGAGATAATTACGTCGTCACCGGCTTCAGTGAGATATGGAGGTTTACTATGATAACGGAGTATCCAATATCCTGCTGTGTTACTACGTACCGTGCGCGACACACCGCGGCCCCGCGTGTACATGTGTTCCGCACGTACGCACCCCCACCTCCCTTCGTCCTCCTCCGATGTATTTACCGGGCTCTGCACGCCAGCACATGCCAGGCGGTCGCGTTTGACCTCCATCCGTTATTAATATAATTATCCTCCCGATTATTGTCTTACGGTGGCTGCATTTAACTGCGGGCGTAGCAGAGCCGATAGCACTGGGGCCGTTTTACTGCCGCTCCACTTGGGGATTAGTATCATTTCCGGACTCAAAGAGGGGGCCAGCCCCCTGGACATCCGTAACGATCGGCTGGATAGCCCGCTTTGAATTCTCTCGCGAGATTTTTCCTCGTAGCGTCTCATCTTAGGAGCGCGGATACTAATTCGCGTAGTAGGGTAGGTACCTATTTACTTTGCTGAAGGTCCGGTTCTCGTAGCTTCGAAGAGGTTCTACTCTTTTGCGGTTGTGATATTATTCGAGTCGTTGTGTATGGTTTTTTAGAGTCTGCGGATCCGCGTTTTTTAATACTCGTAGGATCTAGGGGGTGCAAGGATTTTGGGAGTCTGGGGGTACAGGGGTTGAAGTATTTAACACAGTGGAATCTGAAAGATCCCGAAGCTCTAAAGCCCCATTGTCCAAGAATCCAATGTTTCCATGTCTCTATCATCGAATCTCACGAGCTGAGTTCACCCCCGCAACTGCAAGACCTAGTAAATTCAAAGTCCTCTGGCTCAAGTTCCTCGAGACCAGAATCACTTCACAGCTTGCCACTTCGAGATCTTTTGTAGCGACGATTTACGCGCATCCCACCGTTATAATTCTCATAATTACGAAGCTAATTGTAAGTAAGTGATACAGACAGCGAAAGATCGATCACCTAACGTAAAGTAAGAATACCCCCGACGTCCGAACCAATACGCGGACGGTTTCCGCGTATCCGCGCATTGTAGCGACAGCGCGAAAGCCACGGGGGTAGCGCGGCGGAATAATTTATTTAGCTCGAGCAATGTAATAATGGCGGGGTCGCGCCGAGTGCAAACTGCAGAACGCGTTCATTACTACTTTAGTCGAAAGTGTATGGCGTGGACAAACCGTAGGCCAGAGGGATGGGGCGCGCGGCGTGTGGGTGGCGACACGTATATACAGGGTGGATAGCATCGTACTGGATCGGCGAGTCGCAATGTGCGGTTCACCAGACGGCGATATTACCAACGTTAGGTACATACTGCCAATCCACCCCTCCGAAATTCTCGCCGGTGGGGGTTGTCGACTGGGTGGGCTATAATTTTCGATTCCTGTTACCCGCTTCCCACTACTTACACAATCCCGCGCCACTCTGCGCGAAGCTCGCAAGCTTTTTCGGGGAGTTAGGAGAAGGGATCGATAGGAAAGGTGTAAGGTCGATTGTTAGTCACACGCACGGGAGAAGCCCCGTCCCATGGGACGGTTCTGAAAATTCCAGAGGCGATCGCAAACGCTCGCCTACGATTGCCCTTTCCCCCGAGAGAAGAGTCTTCTTTGCGGTGAATTTAATTTTTGCGGGGATTAGTACCCGTCATCGAGATACCGCTCGTTCCTTTCGACGCCGCCGACGGGGCGGAGGACGGTATTTTTAATCGTTAGCCTCTCGAAATTTACGATTTTTTTAAAAAAAAAACTAGTGTTAGTATTCTATTAAACACTTTTGAGATAGGATAAGGGGGCACGATGTGATTCGTGCCCCGACAGAAAATTTTCGTTCTCCGTTTATTGAAATTCTTAGCCCACAGCCACCTCGATGAATTTCACTAAGCAAGGGGGATCGCGGGAACGCGTGACGTAATTCAAAAGAATTTTCATTCGCGGAACTTCAACAGGGAATAAACACGGTTTAAAAGCTGGATAGAAATGCATCACGGAGCCGTTGTTCTCTGTGTCGTGGTCGCGAGTATATCAGAGCCGCGTCTAAAAACGGGCTATCGCATTTCTGCGGATTTCCCTCTAATCACATCCGGTAACTTAAGAGTCGCGCTGTAATTCTTCCTGTCTCGGCGGCGGTTCCGCGCAACGGTCCCGCCACGGGCGAAACGGAACGGAGGGGGTCGAAACTGAAGAAATAGATTTATTCTTCTTTGCTCGCGTGTCCCGCGGACTCTCCTCTTTCCTCGTAGATCTTTCGCTTTTATCCTTCCTATACCGTGGCCCAGAAATACTGTCGGCTTCCCACCGAGCGCTATTTATAACTTCGACTCATTTTCCCTCATCGCGCGGAACAGCGGGCCCCGGGGTAAATAATTGTTTTTAACCCAAGCTTTATCGCTCCAGCTCCCCTCTGCGCGCCTCGTAAACGGGTACAAATCGCCGCGACGCGTAAAGACGCACCGTGGCAAATGAATTTATGGACGAGGGGGGAGGAAAGTTTGGGAACTTCGTGCACACAGAGTTAAATACGCGGAGACCGTTTATTAACGACCGTGGGTGTTTGAGGAAGTCACGACCGCTTTGGTGTCGTGGTAACTTTGCACCGTTTCCGGGCTGCCTCGATACGTAGTGCGTTGAAGATTAGTTAATTGCGTTTGAACGGTCCAATGTTTTTTCGGTCCCTGGTGCAAGCTTTGGCTTAGTTATTATAATTAGTTGATGCGACTTTTCAGGAATTTGATTTTTTAATTTGAAGAGTCATTAAGAGTTTGTAAACCTCAAATTAACTCGAAAGATTAATTAGCATGCTATTTTTTGGATTGAAAATATAGCAAAATTTAGGATTTTTTTTAAGAAACCAGCGGTTCGATTCATCTACAATTTGGATCATGTTTTGATGCATCTTTGATGAAGCTGCAGTTTTATTTTATTAATTTTTAACCATAAATATTTATACAGGTATAAAATAGATTTATCTACCAGGTAATCTGCAACAAAAAAAATGAAACGGCATTTTATTTTATACATATGTAGCTTGAAATTGATGAACCAGCGAAAAACAATAAAATTATTGACCAGTGTAGAGAGTTTTCAAACTGAAAGGTCTGAACCTTCAATTTTTGCAATCCCATTTTGCGCCAATTTTTTTATGTAACCAAAGAAGTATAGAACTTAGCGGTATTTTGGTTCATCAAATTGAAGCTACATATGTACAAAGTAAAACGCCGTTTCAGTTTTCTGTTTCAGATTACCTGGAAGGTAAATATCATTTGCGCGGTGTAACGCTGATAACATAACTCCTATATTTATTATAAAAAGTGAATAATAAAACTGCAACTTCATCAAGGATGCATAAAAACATGGTCCATATTTCAGATGAATAGAAATGCAAGTTTCTTAAAAAAAAATTCTAAATTTTGGTATGTTGTTACCCCATAAAATAGAATTCTCCCCTTAATTCGATTTTATTTGGCAACATTCTGTCGACTTCGTTCCGGCGATATAGGGGCCTTCTTTTTAAAACGTTCGATCACCGATGTGGGTACCTACATTTGCCTGCCGATGGCTCCTTGGAAATAAATCTAGACCGTCGAATGTCTGGAGCGGCTCGAACAGCGTGCCACGGGTATTAACGATGTAAACGATAATGTAGAACATTGTCCTGTGATTCTGCTCCGTGTTCATTTGCATGGAGCTTAATGCCAGCGCCGATCGTTGTTTTACTGCAGACAATGAATTTCAAATCAATTTATGCGACTGCGATCGCAACCTTCGTGTAACTCATTGACTCTCGGCCATAAACCATCGATGTTTATCGGGCTAATTACGCCAAGTATCACGTGTGAATTCTCCATTAACTAATATTCATTTGTAACTAGACCACTCGACGATACTTTGCAAATCGGCGCTCCGCCCTTTTAATCACTCTGCCGCATTCTACCTACATACCGAAATCGTTCTCGTGGCCTACAAACTCGTTTCAGCTGTATGTGAGCCAGTTAAATAATAATTCCTTTTCTGCCAGTCAAGTGAAAATGGCACTATTTCTTATTTTCTTCCACGCAAAAATGTCATGAATTTTTTCTGTAGTCTTCAATCCTCCTTCCGCAAGATTTACCGCAAGAATTTGTAATACCTATAAACACAAGTATTCTCTTTCGAAGCTCCTGCGATGGTACTTCCCCGAGCCTTTCCAAGTCTCTCCCAGCGTCACACACGAAAACGAGCAGATATAAGAAATCTCGCCACAAATTGCCGAGTTTCCTTCGCATTAGCATCGGGACTTTTGAGTTGGACCTCGGCGACGTGTACACTGTACACGCAAGCTGTGCGCCAAAGGGGAACGCCGGAAAAGAGTGAGCGGGAAAAAGTCAGAGGGGCAAGTAGGTGCCGCGCTCTGCCGGAAGTGGATGAATTGGCTCAAAGGGCCGATATGGTCTGAAAGCCCGAAAGAGGAGGATCCGGCACTCAGGGCGACATAGATTATTCATGTAATTCTGCACTCACTTTGCCCAGCGATCGATCAGTCACGGAACGATGCTCATCTGAATAATGAAATTCGAGGATTCCTTGGGCCGATGACACGGCCACGTCGACTCTCAGACCCTTCGACTTTTATACGTATCCGAATGCACGAGCCGTGATCCAAGAAGGATTGCGCCCGTGCCACGGCTTTGTGGCACGTTCCGCGCAAAACGACGCTTAAGAAACTTACCCTTGTAGGGATGTAATATTTACTCGGAAGGAGGAGCGAGCAAAGTTTCGCGGGAAAAGGGATGCTTCGCGAGCACTCCGAGGGCGTAAATATACACGCGCATATAAACTGTCGCAACCCATGGATTTTTTTATTATGGAAGGATCCAAGATCTTTCAGTAATTTTCGAAAGGCTCCTATTAAAGCTCTGAAAATTTCGAGATGGGTGAAAATGTGAATCGAGGGTCTTCCAATAATTCCCTCTCGGTTTCTCAATAATTCCGCTTAGGGTAATTTCATTTCCGTAATTGCACAGTACGTGTAGGTTTCTACAACGATAGGAGGATCGAGATTCCTGAGATAGCACTCGCTAGTCAAGAGGAATGACCATGCAATTCATATCAATTATCTCCGTTGATTGGCGAATTACCAGTACTTACGGGCGACATTTCCAGATCGCAATAGAACCCGCGGAGAAATTACTCAAGGGAGACGAACGATCCCTACAGAAGTGATATCCAAGCAATCTGATATATTATCGGCCGTACCCGCCTCGATTTTTGTGATCGATGGGGTCGTTTACATATTAAACGCGCAATTTACGTGCACGCCTGTATTTCTGACTTGATATCGCGATATACCAGTCACCCCATAATTCGCGCGCAGGTGTTTTTGATTCTTGTGGCATGAATATCGTCCGGTCCCGTTCTTGTGTGCGTGTGTCTACGCTGCGCGCGTTACACACGGCTGCAGATCGCCGCGAGTTTACAGGTACGCCCGGTTTATGCTTCTTCTACTTGCGTATATTGGATTTTATTCTGGCGTATTTATATCGTTGTACGTTGCCGCCTGAGCTCTAAATACGATAAAAACGTTTTACGTTGCGAGCCTGACGTACCTGGGTCGCGAGGATACGTGTAAGGGGCTAGCAAACAAACGAGATATCAAGTAATTCCATACATTATACGGATCGTAATGTTTGAAATTGCTGCTAGGGAGAGAAGGGAGATAGCGTAAGGATTTTTTGCATTTTTTAAACATTTTAATACACGAGTAGAGAGGTTTTGTTTAGAGGATTGTTTAACGGTTTGGGTGAAGTTGTCATCACAGAACAATTGGAAAAAAGAACAAAGCAAAACAAGTTATTTTATCCGATAAAGGAAAAAATAAGAAAAAAAACCATCAACAATTAATAAAGAAGAAAAAGAAAATTAAAACGAAAGTTTGGAGTATGTATTATAGTATTACCATTGGCACGTAGAACATTTTCCGATAATTCTTCTGTTTAATTTTGAAACAATTGTAAAATAGTAGATACATTGTAATTGTAGGATAAAGAGTTTTCCATTGATTTTCAAAGTCCTTTCTTTCTCAAGGTTAAACTTTTAATAGAGACTTCAGCTACCAATGGTACAAATTAATCTTCTCATTAATTTTGAGCGAAAGTGAATCTGAATTTTCGCCTTAACGATAGTCCACCGTTAGAACCAGCTGAAGGAAACGTTCCAGGGAAGATTCTTAACCGATACGAATTAAACTGAACGGGCTCGGGTGGTCGAAGCATGTTTGGTCTGACCCGGTCAACCGTGCGTTTCCAGTTCCAAACTCTTATGGGACAAGTGTCGGCTCGGGATCTCAACTATTTCTGGACCAAGCGTGAGACTAGCTTAAGTAATAGAAATAATGGAAACAGAGCTGAAACCTAGTCTCTTCTACCAAAAATGACTCATTTGTGAGATGTACGTATGTGGCTCGATGCAATATCCTTCGATTCCAGCCCTCCAAAGTCGTTATCGTTTCAAAACACCTATCTTACCAGACAAAAACACAATACCGTACTCCATTTCGGAATCGTATAGTTTGTAACAGAATACTAATGACGATCTTTGGTTCGCACAATCCCTGCGACAAATTTCTTCCACCGAAATCTAATTTCCAACCGTGCCTCGCATCTACCCCACACATCGCATGTTTTATTACACCGATTCCTCAGCAGCCTGTTTCGGCCGTGCGGAGACACATCGTTGTCAGAAAATGAAAAGACGACCAGGCACGTTTCGTCTCGTCCCGGTGGATGCAGCCAGAAAAATTGGTCTATCGGTATCGGGACGCGCGCGTTTGTCCCCGCGGATGCAGGTGTACAGGACGCGCGACTGTATTTCATACTCGCCGCGGCGGCTGAAGAAGAATCGGTATCATTTATACGATCGACGCGGCTCGATCGATTCTGCTCACCGTGGCTTTTCACTTTCCATCCTGCTCCGGTGCTTCCAACGCGCGGCGTTACTCGATTCCCTTTGTTAGCCGGCCGGAGTCAAAGAAAATTTCGCGAACGTCCAGGCGAGTAACCGGCGCAATCGTGCGAACGTTGCTAACAAAAGCGGCGAGCCTCGAACCTTGTTAAGGCGCAACGTCAAAGTAGCACCAGCGGTGGCAAAGTTAATTTTCGGGCGGGGGAGCGGGCGACGCTGATGGGAATTGTTGGAACGTATACGGATAAAGTAACCGTATCGACGGGATACAGCCGGAATGATAGCGCCATTTCCTTGGGAAACGGCATTACCGCTGACGAGAAGAGGCGAATACGCGATATCGAGGCCGCGATGGGAGGGAGTGGATCGTATAACGTGTGCGTTTTATAAACGATGATTGGAAATTCGAGGACGTTAATGCGTGGAATTTGGATACCGTTGTTAGGCGGGGATGCGGCGCATCGAGTTGTTCGTTGCAACACTTTTGCTTTTGGTGATCGAGGTTCATTAGTAGCGGCTGTTATTAAGAGGTGATTCTATTTCGATCGGCGGAAACACGAGGCTATTTTTAAAGATTTTTTTCTCAATAAATACAACATATATTGAAACAAATTTTTTTGGAATTTATTAAGTTACTCTTATATTATACAAAAAAAAATTAGAAAGATTTTGTTTAATTTTTTGCAAATGTATTTTTTATAGCGTCAATGTGTCAAAGTGTCACACCTACAAAAGAGAGGTATGTTCGTGGCGCAGGCGATTTCCCGGCTCAGGCTTATCTGATATAAAAAATTTGGAAAGATTCTTAATCTGTACGAGTGTCGCTATCGCCTGTAGCTCAATAAACAATTTTTGTCGAAAAATACCCGAGATCTTGCTCGGAGAACATTCGAGAAAACACTCTTTTGGGGAACTTATTCTTTCAAATTGCCACCATTTTGTTATTTCCCAATAAAAAATTGTTAATTGAGCTACGGGCGATAGCAACACGCATACAGATTAAGAATCTTTTCGAATTTTTTGTTTCAGATAAGCTTCAGCCGAGAAATCACCTGCGCCACGAGCATACCTCTCTTTTGTAGGTGTTACATTGACGCTATAAAAAACCATTTGCGACCAATTAATTTTTTTTTAAATTTTCCTTGTATAATATAAGAGTATCTTACTAAATTCCAAAAAGATTTATATCATTATGGAATGACCCCTTAATGTAGAAGCAAATTTTGAATTTCTCCCAATTTTTCCAAGTTTTCAATGAAATCTTTTTTAAAATACTTCTAAGACTTGTGGCTATCATAAACAATCGGGAATAAATCCATTTTTATAACCCCCTAAATACCCTAGTACTCCCTTAAATAAACACACGAATAACATGATATTGTAATTTTTTCTAATCTATCCTAAACTCTTGCAACTGCATTTTGTAAGGTGGGTCTATCATTCTGGGACGCAGCTTATTAATAACTCACTTGGACCGCCACCACCAGATCCCTTCTTCTTCGCCTCGCTGCAAATAAACAAATGAAAGTGCCCACAGAATTAATTCCTCCTCCGTACTTAACCGTATCCGAACGCAGCACTTTTTATGGATAAAGCGGGGCTTGGAGTGCGGAACATACACGCCTGAGAGGCCCCTTAGACGGATCAGCTTTGTAATTAAAAGATTAAAGGCGGATGTAACCGAGAAAGCTTATTCCTTTACGCGAAATCCCCGAGTGCCCTGCGTACCTTACCAATCTGTTCACCTTATACCCTTCGGTATGATAAGTCCTCCGAGAGCGGTCTGTTTCGCGGCGTAACAACCATTTGCCCGACTTCTGGCCAGTGATCATTTCCCAAGGACAAACCAGCAACAAGGTTTTACAGCCGCGGTCTCGCGGGGGAGCTTCGGGATTCCTCTAGCAACCCCCCTGGACTCTGTCTGCGAGGCTTACGCGCTGTACGAGGCGCAGAGGAAAAATGTCCCCGCGTTTCAGACGCGATTTCTGTTTCTACCCGATAGCCTCCGTAAGTCCGTTCAGCTCGACGTCACAACGCCCGCGGACGCTTTAGAAACACCAGGCACAATGGCGCCCACCCCCCAACGCCTTTGTCCTCCCCCGTTCCTTCGAGCGTAATTATTCCGACTCCCTCGCTTTAAGCGCGGAATGAATTGCGTTGAAAGACGTAAGTCGGTATCGGTGTACCCGCCTTAAGGGCGTGCTACTGTTTCCGCGTAGAGGTGAAATTTGACGCGAACAGACTACGCCCGCCGTAAACACGCTATTCCGAATCCTTTTGTGCCAATTCCATGGTAGCTTAATTATCGTCTGCGATCGTTTGCTTTCGTAAGCAGCGATTTCGTTGGTACGATGTCTTGCGGCGGTGTTATCGGTGCCCTTTGCCTTCGACTATAGGGCCCCACTTATTTACCGGTGAACACCGTGCCTCGGTAAACGCTCGGTTCCAGACTTCGTCGGTGAGTTAATCGATAAGTCCCGCTGCATCCTGCTTTCTCTTCCCATTTCCGCTTAAATTTCTCCATTTACTCGGAAATGGTATATGCTCCGTGTAACGGCGACTTTTTTCCTCCTTCGAAATAATGTTCGTGCGCGCCAAAATCTTCGGCGAAGATTAAACAATATTTGTCTCGTTCGGCTTCTTGTTGTTAACGCGTTATTTAATGCACAGATCGTAACGGGTGGAAGGAACACAGCGGGGGTCGTAAGAGACACTCGGGAGGGGGTAAAGTGTATTAGGCTGACGTGGGCCAGCAGGCCAGGCACGTATTTTTTTATAGTTTCTCGATATTAACATGCTAAGAGGTCAGACGCGATTTAGCAAACACATTTGATGGGTTGTACCCTCGAGGGTATCGTTTCACGCACCATTCAAGGGCGCCCCGAGTACCTTACAACGATCTTCTCACTCTCGAGACGTCAAATCCATCTTCCTCCAAGCCCATTCTGCTCCAGGACCCTAAAGCTGCCTTGTACTTCCATTCAAGCTTGCGCACACGGCCCTGAAACACCGGCTGCTTCTGGTAGCACGGGGTGTCGGGCCACGGCTGTAGCGTGTTTTTTCCCTCCTAAAGACCCATCAAAACCGCGGGGCAGGGCTGTCGGTCGGCCGACTAGACTGTGTAAATGACAAGAGAGCGACGGGCATTAATCTTTCGCGCTATCCAGCTGATGAAGTGGCAATTTCCTCCTGATAGTAAGAGGAAATAGGGTCTGCAGACCAGTTGATCAAACCCTGAACAGTAACCTCTCGGCTCCTCTCCTCTGTTTCCCTTCCACCGTCCGCCTCAGTTATCCAATAGCTATACTGCATCCACCAATCGATGGTGCAGTGTATGCACCCCCAACCCATCGCGCCTTCCATCCACACCCTCGACCCCTCCGCCTAGCCCAGCAACAGAGTCAGGATGGTGTACAGCTGCGGAATGGAAAGTGCTCCTCGAGTGGATTCGGCTCTCTGTCTGTCTGCTCTCCCGCGCCCTCCCCGCGTTCCACCCGGTTTCGGTTAAGATGCCGCGCCAAGCTCATCCACTGAAAGAAGATGATCGTTTAGAAGCTACTCGGGCGCCGGCTAATGGTTGCCTTTTATTAGCGTCGATTGGCATTAAGCGGAACCCCGCTGTCGGGCCACACCGTGGAACAGGGACGCGCCAGCGGTGTGGAAAAATAACCGAGCCTCTGGGCTGGTGGGAGGGCGAATCGAAGGGAGTGTCGCGGAATTTACGGTCGTACTCTGGGAAACTGGGCAAGGGTTTGTGCTAATAGTAATACGATTTTATAGCTCGTCCATACGATAACTCATGGCTTCTTTGGAAGAATCGGAAAAGCCACTTGGAATCTGAATGTCGTTAAGAGGGATGAGGAGTTCAGTTCGCTGCTTTTGCTCACTGAGCCTGGCTCTGTAGTAGTGCCATCAGTTTTTAGGAAACCTGTAATTCTCAAGAAGCAACGTCTGTTTATATTCGATTCGATGGAAGGAGGGGACGAACGACTTGGAATTAATCCATTGGTCCATCCCCCGCTGTGGTAGACTTTCTCCTGGACACGGGAATCTGATCGTGGGGGTGTCGCGTAGGCATATTTCAAATTCTAGTTACGTAGCCACCTCGAACGGGTTTTCGTTGGGCTGTCCGCGCGATCAGTTAAGGGATAATGGGTGTTCGGTGGAACATACAGACAGGGGCCAGAGCTTCTGTGGTCCCCCCTTGTACCCTGGCTACACGGGGACGATAATTTCGAAAGCTTTCAAACGAGATTCCTCTCGATAGAGCTGAGGGGGTTCAGGGGAAGATCGATGAAAGCAAAACACCGCGAAGAGAGGAGCGTCGATTTTTTCAACCCCCTCCTGGTTTTCCTTCTTCCTTCCTTCCTTCCTTCCTTCCTTCCTTCCTTCCTTCCTTCCTTCCTTCCTTCCTGTCCACGAGGTACGTGTCGCTCGGTGCTTAAAGAACAATATTTTCACTGGATCTATATAACCGGAGGAATACGTTTATCGAATTCCCGGCTCCATTCTCCTGTTCATTCGTTTGAAGTTTCCCCGCCTTCTGCCGAGAACTCTGTACACCGGGGTCGGGGCCGGTATAAAGGCCGTGGAAAAATAACTTACCTCCCCTGCTTCCTTGGGCCAGCGAGAACACTGGTCGACCGAACGTATACCGCTCGGCTCTTTCCACTAAAGAGGATCCACTCGCCCTCTCCACGTTAAGCCTTCGGGTTACTATGCTGCCCCCAATTATGTGGCCACTTCGCAGCTCTATTATCCTCGATTGTTCTCCTCGGAAGAACGTTATCCACCCCCGCGGCACGGATGAGAACGTCATATTTTTATAATGCTCTTTATTAAGACGACGGTTCCTTGGATCCCTTTCGCCGCAGATATCGCTGTGTTGGGCTACTACCACCGTAAACGCGGCTTTAAAGGTATCATTTGGCGAATAGAGGCTCGGCGGTTCCAGTGGAGGCGGAGTGAAATAGGTTGTACGCTGGTGGTTGAAAGAAACTTTACAGTTTCAGAATAGATCCTCTTACTCGGCGTACTTAGGCACTGCTACAGTTCCTTCTCAAATCGTGGTATCTTCATTCTTCCGCGTAAAGCACCCACTTGCGGAGTGGAGAGTCTAGGGGCTACCTCGACATGATCACTTTGCGAACCAAAGAGATCATGTCGTGGTAGTCTCCAGACTCTCCACTCCGCGAGGCGTGCCTCGCCGCGGGCAATCCTCGCGACGTCGATACACACCTTTACTTTTGTTACGGTCGAAGTCGTCACGACACATGGTAGAATTGCATTAAACGAAGTCGTCACGACGTAGAATAACTGTATTCAATCGCATTAAAATAAACTATACTTGAACGGCTAAA
Organism: Andrena chrysosceles; assembly: GCA_963855975.1. Lineage (NCBI taxonomy): Eukaryota > Metazoa > Arthropoda > Insecta > Hymenoptera > Andrenidae > Andrena > Andrena chrysosceles. The sequence goes on along the minus strand of OY979769.1, from coordinate 44,632,984 downwards.
ATTTGCCTATCAATCAATCGCACAAAATTAACTTGGTAACAAATACTCTCTATTTAGTTATTTCCACTGTGCAGTTCCTCCTTACCCCCTGCCTTTTAACAATCCTCAATTGATCCTGATGCAGCGTCACACGCGAACTCACCAGTGACGCGCTCCCCGGAGAAGATAAGTAAGAAGAAACCACGAGGTCTTTTGTCGCCGGACCCCTGGAATTCACGATTTAGGACCGCGGTGGAAAAAGTTCGCTTGCGTGGACTGCACCGTCGGGGTCGCAGGGGCGGATGACGTTCATACCCGCGGATACTAAATTACACAGCGTGCTGGGGAAAACGCGTGTGTACATGCCGGCACGAGCATCGAGTAACATTTTCCCCCGAGTGCATTTACAAACGGATATTACATCGAACTGGCAGAAAAACGACCGCGGCTACAACGCCGGATTAAAAGCTATCGCTCGTCAGTGTCGATGAACTCATTTTTTCAGACACCACCGCACCCTCCTCCCTCCGTGCTTGCGCTTTTTTTTGGATAAATAATTGAATGCGTCGGGTAGCCGTGCAACTGTGCCATCAGCCGATGCCCGCGACTATTCAATTTAAGTAATGGTTCGCGGTAAGCTGACGTTCGGTCGCTTTCCCGTTTTTCGAGGATTCCTCCCGCATTCCTGCCGCCCTCTTTTCTGCTGTAGAACACACGACCGCGGGTCTTTATAAGCGCGCCGATTGATGCGCTGGATGGTTTTTTTTATTTATACTGCGATCGGCCAGCGGCTGGTTGGGTAATATCGCGGACGCGCCGAATTTTTACATTTTTGATTCTCCGGTCACGGTCGAGTGATTTTTTTTTAATTTCGAATTCGATGGGCTTCCTTGCGCGATATCGACCGGGCTTCTATTTAAATTCTACGTAGAGCATTTACATATTTCCGAGGGCGCGGGGATTATATTTTTAACGGGGAAAGGTGGGACCGAGGGATCGATTGTGTTTTGGTGGAGCTGGGACAAAGTGTTGCGATAGCGATGCCTGTGGGATGTTTCTCCCTCATTCGTGTGGACGGGTAAGCTAGTTCTCGAGCTGGTTGACCCCTGGCGAAAATGTGATACTTTGGTGCGGGGGATACAGGGGTTTATAGTGGATGTAAGAATATGTGGTTCGATTTAAAAAGGAGGGTGCAGTCAAATACATTTACGTAATAGTCAGGGTGAGTCGGGGATACTTGGACCACTTTGTGGAAAAAAAATCATAGGATTGCTGTTTTTCAAATATTTATTGATTTGGGCAAAGCAATGTCGAGATAATTTAGGGTATACATCAATTATGCTTTGTGATAAATTAAAAAAATTGTTGTACATTTTCAAACTAAACCTTGACAAATTGAACCTTACGTTTATGCCTTTATTTTGCTCATGCACCATAAATTGTTTCTCTTTTCTTTTCTTTTCTTTCCGCGTTTTAATTTTTATTTACTTAGTTTAGGTTAGGCTTCTCACAGTCTTGTACTGTAGCATTGCTTTTTACTTTGCTATACTCTATGCATTACTGTTCTTTGTATATTTACCAAGTAATAAAGACGAATAATATAAAAATAAAAAATATATAAATTCGTGCTGAACACGCTGGCGTCAAAACCCGAGGGGTTTAAAAAATGACCCAGTCATCAATAAATATAATCCATAACCACAAACCGAAACGACTGGAAATCAGCCTATAACCAGAAATAAAACGTTGACACAGAAAAGTAAAAAATAAAAAATACATATTAAAACCTTTTTAAGTTAAACGATGTATAAAATGCACTAAAAACTGAAAACTAATTCTTTTCTTGTAGGTACAATTTCGATAGTGTTTTCTCACTTTAAATAAAACCGTGGTGCGCGATATTTCGCAACAAGATACGAATCAATTTAATACAGCGCCACGATTTTATTTAAAGTGAGAAAACACTATCGAAATTGTAGTAAAAGAAAATAATTATTTTTTAGTTTTTATTGCATTTTCTAAATCGTTTAACTTAAAAAGTTTTTTTATATATATTTTTCCTTCACTAAGTAGGTAGGTACTCTGCGCTATTACCAGTGATTAAAATTCTTATTTCACCGGCAGCATAATCAAAACACTAATATTTCTCACTTGACCCTTTATTAGATATCTCCACGCCACAATTACCAACTCTCATCCTCCGCTTAACAAACAAACCCAACCCACTCCCGTCCGGAAACATATCAAAAGATACCTCCCACTCCGACGAATCCAACTAGCACCCTGTTTGATTACTGTTATTCGTCCCCTCAGTCCTTCCGCGATCGACGTATCGCGAGGGGTATTCATCTCGCGGATAATAAATTGCGCCCGCGGGGCCATCCCGCAGACACGCGTGCTGGCAAGCGGATCGACTAACGTATCGCGAGGGGTAACGGCGCGGTGTTACAACAGGTATCGCGACGGCGGCTCCCGCCCCGGTGCCCCTTCGTTTCCGTGCCGGATCAACGACCAGCCAGCGAGCAGTTTTGCCCTGGTCGCGTTTCAATAGATGGGTGGGCCTCCGGGCTATAGATTCCCGGAGGTCGCGGGGGTGGTCGCGGCGAAGCCGCAGACTCGTGCTCGTTAATTGCAATCTTTTTATTCCCACTTGTCCCGCGGCGCGTCTTCGTCGCTCCAGTGACACCCTCCGTCACGTCCGCTTCTCCACCTCTTCCCTGCCCTCTGTCTCGCCCACGGTTTTTGTTCTCCACCCAGGAGGACACGGACACGGCATTCGGTGGAGCGACGGCGTGGCGGAGGCTTTCCGCGGCAAGTGGTATGTGAAAGACCACGCGTCCGCGGTCGTCGAAAAAAGCACCCCGTTCGTTAGGGATTCTGAGCGTGCAACGGGTTGAAACGAAATTAATGCTCTCCTCGCCGACGAGGGGTGCAGCGGCGCGCGCTTATCGGCATCGAGTCGTGTCGCACGGATGCAGCGCGTGCACATTGTAGCTTCTGTTTCTCGCTTTACCCTCCTTCCCCGCTCAACTCTCCATTTTTTTTCTCTCTCTCTATCCTGGTTTCTTTTTTTCTACGCCAAGGATCTCGCTTTTCCCGTTTTGTTCCCGCGCCTTTTTCCTCTTTTTCCAGCCCCCCCCCCTCTCATCCAGCTCCCTCCTGGCCCGAGCAGATTTCCGCTTCCTGAAATACGATTCTCCAAGGCTGTATTATACCTGTACTTATTGCGAGCACGGAAACGTAGTGCAGTGTTACTTCTTTCAGATTGCTTCACTTGAACTTTTAGTAGTGTGCAATGTCTATTTATAATCCCGAGGGTGGGAGGGGGCTGAGAAATTGTGCGTACGTATCGACGATTTGCAGAGGTACCCTAGATGAATGGAGGGATTCTGAATACACCAGAGGGGTTTGAGAATCTTACGAGCTGAAAATATCGAGCGATCGTTGCTCGTGGAAATCGTTGAGTGGAAATCACCTTCCTGCTTTTAAATTGAGCTTCGTATCTCAGAATTACAGTTTTCTTGACTTTTTTCAATGAATTTTTCGTGGATATTTTAACTCACAGACTACGCTCGAGCAGTGTGAATTGTTTTTGAGTATCTTGAATGGAAATTGGCTAGAAAGGAGAGGATTAAAATTGTGGGGCCCAGTGGAAAACAAGTACATGCCAACGTTTTATGATTTTAGGGGAAAGCAAGTTGGAGGAAAAATTATTTTGATAGGCAATGCGGTACGAAATTATAATTGTTTTAAACGCTACGCGAATTAGATGGCAAATGCCAACTATTATCAAATTTCAGCTGAAAAATTAACTAGTTTTGTTATTTATTTATTTCGCTGTATATATTGTTTACCACTATTTCTTAATATTTTTCTTCCGTTGCCTTTCCGTTTAATTTCATTACGAGAACGTTTTTTACCACTTATTTCTATGGTTGCTTCGTATTAATAATTAATTTATCTACATATCTGTTATTTTCATCTTGGAAACAATGTTAAATCTGTCAAGTGTTCGCAAGGAGCCGAGTGGCAAGATTAGTTTTTTTCTCAGCGTGAAGAAAAGGGTCTAACCGGGTAAACATAGGCAAAACGGCCCCAGTACCAATTTTAGTAAATAATGTCCTTTGCTTAAAAAACACTGAGAGAAATTTCAGATCTCTACCTCCTTTCGTTAAGGCGATATCGGGATAACAACAGTAAACTTTACCATTTTATTTCTCAACAAACTACGTGCATTTTAAAGCATTTAATTATCTTAAATAATTGGCGTTGGGGCCGTTTTTCCTATGCTTGCCCGGCTATACCCTTTAATATAATAATAATAATAATAATAATAATACGTCTTTATTACACGTAGTAATGGGCGAGACTCATCAATCTGCTGTTTTTAAATCTAACCCGAAGGCTAATGACGAAGTATAATAATAATAGAATATGATTCTGTTCTGTTCGGTGAAACGTACATGCTATTATATTAGAAGATGGTGGAATTATACTACATTGCAGCAACGAATTAATGATACAAAAGAACGAAAATTTATATGCATATGCGTGATGCGCCTGTTTTCCACTGAGCCCCTCAATTATAAATCCTGGTACCTCGATGTCAGCCGCGAACAAGGGGTGAATTCACTAAGTTCAACAAAAGCGCTCTCCAAGTCACAGTCTATCCGAATTCTTCTATTTTGCACGCCCACCCTTTGTCGCGCGAGTGTCATCCCTTTCTTCGCCCACTGGCTGAACGTCGGCGGGCTGAAAGTCGCGTGGGAAATTTATTTCCGTTATAAATATCGGTGATTAATCGCGGCCGCGAATACACCCTGCGGATTCGAGTGGCGTAGTCGTCTGATCTATCTCGCTGGAGCCGAAAGAAGAGAAAGGGCCGCCGGATTACCAGCGTATGATCGACGCAGCCAGCTCACGCTAGTTTCCGAGCCAGCCAGCAAAAAGCGCCCAGTCGAGAGCAACTAAATAAAATATCTTATTTCGCTGCGCATCGCCGTCAACAAGTACAAACAAATCAAACTCGCAATCAAATCCCCCGATATCCAAGGAACTTTACCCGCAACCCCCAAAACAAACACTCGGTAATGCCATCAAATTTCTGCATTCAAATATTTTTCCGCGCGCTCGGCATTCAACAATTTGTCGCGCCCGCTGATATCTGGAAATTATTCGCGGAGCATCGATGGGGACAGGCGGAATTAGTATTACGAGATTTATCGATGCTTTAACAATTTAATATGTAGGAATTTCCGTCGAGGGCGCATCGATCCGCGATATATTCGCCCGGCACCCCCTCCCGCCCCGGCTAATTTATTCCCCCGTCGAAATAAAATTCGCCCGGCGGTGGCGCGTTTTATACGTGTAAATTGTTTTACGATCCCGTCGCTTGTATTTTATCTCCGTTCTTGTTTTCAACGGGCGAAAGAGCGATGAAGGCCTTTGTTAATGAAACCGACATCTTGATTAGTTATTTGCCCCCCCCCCCCCCCCACCCCTCCTGTCGGTCGATCGGTTATACGCCGGCCCCGCGGAATTTATCGGCCAGCCACGTAATATAAATCAAAATCGGACAACGGCTTAAACGTTGCTGAAAATCGCTCGCCCCCATTACGCTGCAGAATTTATCTTGGCCATCGGTGTTTACATTTAATAAGGAAATTTAATGCCCCCCGCCGTCGACGAAATTTTAATGGGACACCGTCGAACGCGCCCGCTACGTCGTTCTTCTAAATTACGCGCGGCGAAATTAATGCGACGCGCCGGAAAAAATATCGCGAGTAATTCGCGCGAATTTAGCTTCTGGTGGTCGAAGGTTGCCCCGATGCCCGGGCGCATCGTATATTAATTTGCCGCCGCATAAAAGCAACGGCATTTTTCGCCGGCCGCGGACGGTCCCGAGCAGGCTCTCTCCGCGATTCTTGGCGATCAATTATCATTACCGGCGTCATTAATAATGGGAAACGAACGGAGGCCAGTCCGACAGGAGACAGGCACCGGCTGCCGGACCGTTGTCCCCGTGTGGAAACTTATCGCCGCTGAACACTTCTGACGTGTTCAACGCGACATCCCCGCGACAGCCACTGGTGTCACGAATGCGTGCCTCTCCTGTCGCAAACTTTCCGCTCCTTGAACGACGTTAATGTCCTCCGCCAAGGTTTAATGAGAACGCGGGCGGAACGCGCAGGAGAGGAAGTTTGAACGATGTGCTCTCACTCCCCTCATCGGATTCGATTTTTAACGGACCAGCGTTTCTGATTTCATGTTTGTTAGGTAGATTCGTTTTGGGCTGCTTGGTGGAGCAAAAGTAGAGGCCTCTGGTGAATTATTTGCAGCTATTGATTTTGTGTAGGTACTCTAGGATCTGCGGTAGGGGGGACCGGGATGGTTGTCTCAAGGGGTAAATTGACTAATTGTTAATAACTTTGCATATGCTCTACTGCGGAAAGATTTACTGTAGAAAGGAGTCACTTTTACTACCTATGCCATGCATTTATGTCCGACCCCACGATCGCACGTTTTTTAACAGTTATCAGGGTTTGTTGAAAAATTGACTACGTAAGTAAATATTTTCTCTTAAAGATTTTATGTTTTCACGCTTTATATAGTTAGAATAAAATAAATGTTATGGGACAATTTTAAAGTTCGTTTATTAGACGATCTATTGATGTAATATATTTATCTATACATCAATAATTTCTATTATAAGTGTCTATTTTACAAGCTTCTATTTAGATTCACTTGTGAGTTCGTTAGCTTGTTAGGGTGAAATCTTGTAAGCTAATTTTGACCCACTTCCACGTATTCGATCGACTTGAAACTCTGCACACATACGCAGTTCCGATGACAATAGAATATTTTCACTAAAAAGCATAAAATAATTCATAGTAAAAAGGATTTTTTAAACACAAGCTTTTATTAAAATGTATTAAAATGCAATAAAATAAGTTTGATACAGAGTTTGATTGAATTGAGGTATTAAACTGCTCGCAATCAAGTGGAAAAAAGCTCATGCAACAATACTGCTCTAGCAGAATACGAAAACTAATGTACGAAAATACGTAGGGCACTATAAATATTTATATAAAAAGTACATGTTTCAATATTTACGGCTCACGCTTTTATTTTTAGTCATATGAAGGGAATTCTTCAAAGGCAGTCATTTAGGCCGGTATCAACATTATTTTTTCCCTTTCTAGTACATTTTAGTAAAAGCTTGCTTTTAAAAAAATCCTTTTTACTATGAATTATTTTCATAGGCAGTCATTTAGGCCGGTATCAAAATTATTTTTCCCTTTTTAGTAAATTTTAAAGCTTGTGTTTAAAAAAATATTTTTTTACTATTTTTCCTGTCTTCTCTGCGTTAGCGTTGTACTCGTTACGCGTCGCACTCTGTTTCACTTTCAGAGCTGTCAGTCTTTGGCATTTTGACACGCGTTTCGGCCCTGGATGGTACAAGGTGGAAGGGAAATGTTAACTGGATAAAATTCTCAGGATATCACTTTTTAAAGTTAGAATGCCACATCGCGAAGCAAGGCAATCAATTTTATCAGACGCGAAGCATCGCGCACTGTCTCCAGGGTGTACAGTTGCATCCACTGTAAGCTGTGCCGGGGAAAGAAGGAGAACAGAGTGAACTTTTCTCGTCGATGAGGCAGGATTGACGGTCGTGGCAACGCCTTAGTTACTCGCCTAGTTCGATGCCTCGGCTATGTTGCGCAACGTTCTCCGACTTCTCTCTTCAACCTGGCCTTTAGCAATAATTATAGGTCGCCGGGGCGGTGGCGCCACGAGGGCCATTTACCTGTCAAAGTAATCAATGTGCCCCTGGAAAAAATCGGCAAAACAAATTGCACTACGGGGAGAACTGCGGGCGTCTCTTTTTTTCGCAGGGCTTTTGAAAAATAGTGACTGTCGGGCGATTGTTTCCGTCTGATGAAAGGGGCCTTTCATAAATATCCTTCCCCCTGAATTCCTTGGTTCGCGCCACTCACCGCGGTAAAATATTATGAAATTATTCTGCCCTGTTCGGAATCGTTATTCAGTTTCGAAATTAAGCGATCGATCGTGGAACGGCTCTACAGAAGGTAGCTCCTTTCCATAAAATATTGAAAAGCGACAATCTTCTTAAGGAGCCTCAAGCTGTTACCCGATTCAGCTCCAATCTGTGGCAAAAAAAAGCGGCAGATTTTCGCGCAAAGCTTCCACCACGCTTTCGTTAATCGCCGGGAGAGCCGGCCACTGATTAGCGAAACGGAATCCTACAATCCACCATACACGCGTCGACCGTCAAAAGCGACCATCGCCGAGCTCCCCATTCGCCATGATCCGGCCGTTCTTTCGTCCGCTGCTTTACCGTATTTTAGTCTGTATGTCCGTTGCGCTGGTAACGGCGCCGCGGATAATGCCGGAGCTAAAGTAATAATGCTGATGCATGCTAATGGAGAGCGCGATAGTAACGATGGGAAACTGGAAAAGTACTGCGTCATACGGGGCAAGGTTCTCGCGCGAGCAAATTGATTCGCGCGATATGTTGCCCCGCAGTCTGCATTACGAGCTCGATACTATCCCTTTCCCTGTACCATGGTAAAGGCAAATTCCTCAAGCTCTTCCGATGAAATAAACTATTCCCCGTCGAGTCTACACCATATCTCGCGCCACGAGGCGTTATCCGGTTGATCCATTACAATCAGGCAAAAAATAAAAGACCTAGGCGTAGCCGTTTAAAATCTACATCCATCCGCGCCGCTTTTTAACGCATTTCCATCGTTCTCGATGCATTTCGGTATGATCAGAGCGCTGCTGGCGTTTTGCTTCACTCTTTTTCGTGGTCTCTCGTTCCGCGGAACTTTCCGGTGATTGTTCCTGGATCGTGTTACTTCGCGGTGGGATAGGTTTCGTTGCGTATGGAGGATTTTTAAATTGGATGTGTGATTGGGTTGCTAATGAACTGCGAGCTTTTGAGTAGGGGGAGTGGGGAAAAATGAGCACCTAAATTTGGAGTGTGATAACAAAAAATCCGAACGAAGAAAGGCATGGAACTTCACTCAGAGTCTTAAGTAGACTTTAGAGTCCTTAGACTATAAGAAAATCAAAGACTTTGTTGAGAGAAATATTTGGCAACGAAGGAAAATAAGATTTAGGAAATTAGGAAAATGGCACACCCTTTTTAGGACCATGTAAAAGTACATAATCTTGATTTTTATGATGCAAAAAGTATTAATTTATGTAACAGATTATAAATATATGTTCTAGGTATAACTATTATAGATAATATATAACAAAAATATATATTATACAGATAAGAAAAAATATTTTCCCTCGTGACATGAAAATTACTGGAGATACACAAGTATATATATAAAATTGTAAAAACAGGATAGATTAATAAAATGGTTCATTAATGATTCATTATTTTACGAATAAAAATCACATATAAATGTATGATCCTCCTTTTCAGCACTGGTGCAACCCTCATGAGCCCACCCTTTATATTCGATTCATTGTATCCCATTTTCTACGTTCATTATAAAATATGCATCGGTCAGTAACAATTTCCTTTGAATCTACATTCTCTTCACGTGAATGTTTTAAATGTGTTTGCCTTTTTTCCCGGGAACGCCTGTCCTTTCTTACTTTTTCCTGCATTATCATTTTGTTGTCTTGTTTAATATTGCTTTCGAGTTCTAAAATTTTGTCCATTCAGCGGTAAATTCATCATAATTTTCTATGCAAAATCAAGTTTCTTGGAAACTCGGATAGTAATTAAAATTGGAATCTACAATCTAATAATTACAAGAAAAAATAAACACGTACCTAATAAGAGAAGTTTCCATTCTTCCTAATCCATAATAAATGTTCCGTTTAATAAACGTTTAATATTTACACTTCAGCCTGTGGTAAAGAATTGGGCAAAACGTTAAAATGTAGTGTAATGGACTATACAATCCAAAGTTGTACTAGTTACAAATTTTCTAAATCCATGTAAGAATAGCTGTATAATCACAGAATAAACTCGTCGTCTAAATAATATTACCAAAAACAAAGTCCCCTGTTGTCCTTTGGGGAACTTCTAAGGACCCCGATGTCAACAATTTACGACGGCTGGCCATCATCTGGTTAGGCTCTACCATACAGCCCCTTAATATTTTCTAATATCCAAGTAAAAAATATATTCCAAATTTTTCCAATACTGTCAATTATAAGGTAACGTGTGCACGGTTCTATGGTGACGAATGCTTTGAAGACCATTTAGTCCCACGCCACGCGATACCAACTCATTCGCAGCTTTGATTTAAGACAAGCATTGACGTTCCGTGTTTCCCTATTCTCCCCTACTGTACAGGGGCACTTGGCTACACTCTGAAGCAGGAGATATTGGCTGCTAGACCGTATACTTGCCCCACCACTTCTTCCACTTCTGCTCTCTCTCAATCTTATACTCATTTAACAAGCGAACGCTCGGATATTCATAGATATTCAGAGGGCAGAAACAAGGACCCCATTCGATGTAGGTAGGTACTGTAATTCGAAGTGGAGAAATATTTTCATCCGCCGTTTAATATGTCCCGTGTTCGGGGAATCAAGGAAAGGAATGTTCAGGCCTTTATCCAGCGCAGCTGTTGTTTGACTGTTCCCCGTAGCTTCGGAATTGAATAATCTGATGGAACGCTTTCATTTGGATGGGTGGGCCCCGTTAACGGGCTGCCGTTCATTGACGTGGCATCATTTATCTCATCGATCCGAGCGGACTGATCCCGCCTGGCTGTTTGACGAAGCCAATGGCGGAATCGTAATGTGTCCCGATCTTCGTACGTGCGGTTGATATTCACCGGGAAAAATATTTCACCGTGACGCACCGGGGATATATCATTCTTAATCCATTCCCATCGACGTGGATAATACACGTTCCTCGAGCGCGCCCTGTCATCCGGATGCGGAACAACCCGCGCAGTTTAATATATCCCTGTAACGTTTCGGCGCACGCAAAAATCGGGACAGCATCCCTGCGTATTGTCGGTGGAAAGTAACGGCTGTTACGCTGTGCCGTCGTTACTGTGATACCATACGCTGTGAATTCTGATCTCAATGTATTACTTTCATAAACAACGTATACGACTGTTAATGTTCTGCTGAGTCCAGCAGTAGGTAGTGCCAACGAGATCAACTGATCCAAGTTCAAGTGTTCCAAATTTCCAATTCAAGTTCGTGGTGCAGAGGCGTCGAAGTTTCTGTCGACTGTTGATTCATTAGCGATTGGTAATAGAATCTGAACACAAGCGAACAAGTGTTCCAAAACTGTATACTATAAGAAGCTTTAAGGGGCAATGTATGCATTGGACTAGAAAAATCAGGGTGAACTTTGACAATTTTTTTTTCACTGAAAATATGTTTTTAATTGAAAAATATACAAAAATATACTAAAATACATACTTTAATCTAACAATTGTGTAAATTTCATTTGACAACTAAGAAGATTGCATATAGATATAACAACGGCTTTCTCAAAATGGTACCTATTTGACAAAACGGTAGACAGTACTTGTCGGGAACAAATGGACCGATTCAGTTGAAATGTAGAACAGAGGTTTCTGATAGAATTATTTAGTTTTTGTGGTAGAATTTTTTTAAACCTTATAGTTCATTTTTTATCGTTTATAAAAGAATAGTTTTTTTACTATAAAATCACACATCCGTATTCAAATAGCCGCTATTTCGCAAGAAATTGATATTTTTAAAATCGGCTACGATAAAAACTACATTCCTTTATGTATTTTACGAGAAGATTTTTCTTCTTATTTCGGATAACAACTTCAGTAGATATAGTTACTGCGGAAGCTATTCTGAAAAAACTGCCTCACGGAAATTGCCATAACAAATTCAATCTTCTTCGTTTTCGAATTAAATTTTCACAATTGTTATATTAATGTAGGGTAAAGGCTCCATACACCGGACGGCCCCCTATTACCGGACACAATATTTATTTTCATAATTTATAAAATCCAGGCTATATAAATTAAATTGTAATATTCTTATAATAACATTTGAAATTATAGTTTTCTAAATAAATGAAGGTTTCTATAATTAACGTAGGTTAAACATGTAAGAAATGTATAAAAATTCTCATTCTCGCAATTATCGGCATTTCACCATTTTCATTATCAAAATGGCTAAGCATCATTCACATTTAAGAGTCTATATAATAATAATTCAATTGGTATAATGTACAAAAATGAATATGCAGTGATAGTGCTAGGTTTAATTGATAATAAAAACTGCATATAGAGGTAATTTAATAATATTTTGAGAAATTAAAGCGAGTCCGGGGATTGGGTCAAATTGTACGACATTTTCAATTACCGGTGATCGATATATGGGTCAATACTCGTGTTGATTCGACAGTTACGGGATGGTCGCGAACGTTTGAAGGATCTAACCTATTTATCCGTGTCCGGTAGCTCAGGCATGGTGTCCGGGACAGTGTCCGGTAGCTCGGGCACGGTGTCCGGGACAGTGTCCGGTAGCTCGGGCACGGTAAATAGTTCTCAAGCTTTAAGTGTGTCCGGTAATTGCGACAAAATTTTGTTTTACATTTTTACTAATATCTCTTTAATATTTCATTATTTAGTTAAATCAGAAAGTCCTGAATTTACGGAAATGCTTAATAATCAGTTCAATGCAAAAAATTCCCAGAATATACAAAAACTTATGTTGAAATTCCTAAATAACTTTCATGTCATCACTAAATGTTCGGTATATGGGTCCTTTACCCTATATTTTTTAAGAAGCATATCAAGATCTTTGAGTTGCAAAATATTTTCAGTGAAAGAAAAATTGTCAAAGTTCACCCTGGTATTTCTAGTCGTAGGGGTATGTTGCCTCATAATAAATAATTGATGCTGACAGTTTTAGATGCTACCAGCAAACTAGTTTCAAACAGTGGCCATAGATTCCGCGCGAAGCAACGTTTTGCAATTCGACCCAGCGACGTGACAACGGTTGCCACTAAGTTGCAAGCGGGGCTGTTAATAAGTAACCAAGACATTCCCCGCGCCCTGCGCAACAAACGTTTCTTCGATCGCAACACACGCAACAACCCCGACTTTTATTAACAGCACATCTCGCGATGTCGAGTATCCTCCGCCGCGATAGATAATTCAAAGATAGAAGCGGTAAGCCCGCGATTATGGAAGTAGTAACAGATTACACATTCCGAGCGAGCTTTGTTGGATGGCGGAAGCGATAAGATCAGCACGATTCCCTCGGCAAAGTCGGGTGTAGCAAGGCGGGGGTTGGACTTATAGCAGAAATACTTTCATAGGATCTCGAAACTGTGGAGCACGGCAAGTTTAAGTCTTCCCGAGGTGAAATTCAACGGATCCAGTGATATAAGTAGAATTTATGTCAGCCGGCGTCGCCTGGCACCCAAGGACGAAACCGGGGAACGAGTTCCACGCGTAATGTAACCCAACAGGGGATTAGAATTTTCATTAAGAACAAATCCACCGAATAGCATAGGTAGTTAACAACCGAAAAACGGTGAAAGTAGCCACGTAAATTTAGCGGCATCCCTGGAGCGCTAATTAGACCCGGGCCCATCCTGTAAATCAATTTCCTCGGAGGTGGGTGGAACGTTGAATGGAAAATCGATGCGAAGGAAAATCATATTTACCTGCCCCCGGGACTAAGTTAAAAAACGATACCGCTCTGTGTAACTTTGCCTCGCGCAAAGAGGGGTGATTAGGCGGCGGTCTAAGGGGCAACCGCGGGCCCGCGGATGAGGGGCAAGGGTGGCGGGGGAGGCGTGGGGAGGGCCGTCGGTGGGCGGCTTACGTGATCAGAATTAATCGCGGTTATTTATTGGACGCATAAATTTTCCGTCGATCGGCGGATCTCGCGCGTCAGCCGCGCGCATTTCGACGCAGCTGCGCCACTAAAAATGAGGGAATACAGGAGCTGGAGGGTGGTCGAAACAGGACGATAGCGTAGCCAAGGAGAAACATTAATTTCATTCAACCGGTTGAACGTGCCCGGCCGCGATTTCCTTTTCGTACGGTGCCGTGTCGTTAGCATTCCGTTAGGATGAATGGCTGCCGACGTCGAGTCCATGGTCGGATTCAAGCTGTGCCGCGAAAAGAGGCGCGAGCTCAAAGGGGGTCAGCAATTAATGTGTCTGGATTCAGAGTGTGTAATGGAGCCGTTAAGCCTTCTATCCGCTAATGAAAAGCTTCCTGGGCCGACGTGCCGTCATACCGCGATTATTTCGACGGCGGGTCGCCAATGGGAGTACCCGTCTTCTTTGTCACCGCGGTGATCAATGCTCAGTCGCCGGCGGTGGACGAGGGAATGACTTGGGCGACAGGGGGACCTTCCGCAGTCGAAATTCGCACTTGCTTACATTCAATTTGGAGATATACCGAAGAACGATGGATTTATGTTCGATAAAGTACATCTGCACGACTATACTTTTGTGTCTAGATCAAGTGTGTACAACACTGAAAAAATATTCCGGAAGATTGAAAACTGCTTAGACCAGTCCGCAACATTAAATTCGACCAATCGTCGCGGGAGTTGCAGCTGGAGCTAGATTGAACACACTGCAACTAGCTCTAGCTAGACACAAAAGACATTTGATCTGGGCACAAAAGTGTCGTCGTGTAGACGTACATTAAAGCCAAAGGTTGGGTGCAGTTTAGTCGAGGCAACGAATCATGCGGCAAATTCGAATCAAACAAAAATACTCGCGATGCGTTCGGACCCATCGCTACGTTCCGCGCATAGCGTCCAATTCGGAACATGCAAGGCATTAGCCACGGAAACAAGGGTGGGAAGAGTTCTCGTTAGGACGAGTGGTGGATGTTACGCCGTATCGATTTTTCATTCGATTCTAAAATAACAGGTTTAAGGGTCCTCGTGATATACCGTAATGTTCATTTGCATTCTCGGGGGAATCGATCCGAGATGATTACTTAATTCCATACGCAGAGTATTTTATTTATTGTTAGTGATTACAGCGGGGCCCTCCGGTTTCAATAAATCGCGGCGGACTCCTAGCCCGCCGCGAAATAGGATCCTCGAGATGGCGCGCGGCGACGCGGCTTGTCACACCGGTCAGGGCGATCAGTAATACGAATCACAGTGACACATTTCCGCGGTGAGACCCGGCCACGTGCACACGCCTCGGCGAACAACAACGCTGATTTACTTACGCGCGTTAACGCGCGAGTTTTCGCCAAGCGAGAATATTTATTGCCGCGCGCCGGCTAACCGTAGGGATTGAATTATAATGCTCCACATCCTTGGCCGTGTCACCGTCCCCCTCCTCCATTTGCGTACTTTGGCCACCTTGTCGAAGATACTGGCTCTGTTCAGCCTTACAACGAACACTCAACATTGCAACTATTATCCCTATTTCAGCTCTTTAGGTAAAACAATATGGACCAAAATCTTCCTCGAACAAATTATGCGGTTTTAGTTAGAGGAAAAGGTGGTATTATGGCCCTCTGCTGGTAATTCGACCCCCTCGTGATTTTCTGATTATAAACAAAAATATGTAGCGGCTAATAGCGTTATCCACTGCTTCTACTAGCTATATACCTACACAGAGAAAAACATATGACACTAGATGGAGCATAGTCGTCGTTAATAATAAACATATATAACATAACTTGCAAAACGAAAGTTTGTTGTCGTCCCCAAGAAGAAGTATTTCTTGTAGGTTAAGAAAGTGAAAGTGTTGTGTGTCGGTATATATTTGATAAAAGGTACTTAGAATCGATATTTATAAGCAAGGTCCCTTAATCTTTGATTTTTTCAAATATAAACTTAAAGTTTCCAAAACTATGCGCATTGATATATTGGCCCCCCATAATGGAGGGTAATATGGTAATGAGCCCAAAACTCATCCTCTCATATTTCAGACATCGAAATTTCTCATGAAGCTTCTGATAACACCGATGCAATATGCATGTTTTGTGGCGGACGTTATGCCATGCACCAACGCGGCGAAATATGGATTAAATTATGGACACATAGCGAGTGCACATTGTGCGCAAAAAGTGAAATATGCGTGCATCTTTTGTGTATAAATAATAAAATATTCTTTATTCATTTATTTTTTATCTCTGATGTTGCCAAAGCATTATGTTTTATAATTTTTGTAAAGGGGCCATATTACCCTCACTTTTGTAAGAGCACTGAAAATTACATTTTTTCATAATATATGTTAAATTCAATTAAATTGTTCTTCTTTTGCTTCCACCTTTTATTACACATAACTATATTACTTTACATACATTTTAAGCATAAATTTAAAGCAATGTAAATTATGAATCGGATTTTAGGAAGATATATAAAACTGTGGGGACATATTACTACCCCTTCATCTGTCTCTGGCCATGTGGCTATTGACAAAAAAATTGAGAAATGATTTTAGGCCCCCATATTTTAACTTTGAATGAAATCTACCCTTCTCGAGGGTTTATTATGCCTCAACCACTTTGACAGGCTTGCCATCATTTGCCCAGCACTAACCCGGAGGATTAACAAAGGTAAATAAAAAAAATTCCAAAAGAACACAAATAATTTTAGTTAACAAAATAAAATAACAAAAACAAATTAAGTTTTCTAATAACTTCTTAAGGTCGTAATTAGAATTATATAGGTATATATTAAAATACATATATATACATATATATATATATATATATATATATATATATATGTGTGTGTGTGTATATATATATTAAAAAGTATATACATATACATAGTATATTTATTACAAAATAAAATGCTTATTTTCTAAAATTGTATTTTTTATCCGTTTTTGCTATGTCTAATAATTTTTTCTCTTCAATATTAGCGAAATAAAAATAAAATCTGTTTCAGTCCATATAAAACTTAATTCGAATAATGGTTAACTCTGCTTTAACGAATTCCACTCGAATTCCATTTGTATTATTTCCCCAAATTGATTCCATTATAGAAAAAAGCTGTATTATACATAATTTCAAGGTGCAGAATAATTAACTGCTTTTTAAGATTAAAGGACAATATTTATCGTATTTCTGGAGAAATTACCAACAAAACAGTAGACTGGAGAAATGCCGAAAGGCTCAAGCCGAAAATGGCACTGTTGTACATTTCGAAGAACTAGAAGACCCCAAGATTCCCAAGTCCCAAATCTTACTTCGAAACCACGTCCCTGTCATAAACCCAGCCCATGTACCTTAATCTTAACATCTTTATGCCGAATATACTACTTCGTGTTTCACCTTGAATGTTATTGGGCGGTCCCTTGGATATCCCTCATGAAAACTCCTTCACCGGCCAATCGACGTCCTATCGCAGGCGGAATAACGCCGGGCCGACGAAAATATTTCTTTACGCTGGAATATTCATTAATAGGGCCGTGGGAACAGTGCACCTTGGAAGGTTTAATGAGAGGCCGGATGTTTTCACGTTTTTACAGCGCTTCACAATACCGTCGTGGCGGGTTTGCGCGAGCCTGCTCGTTAGTGCTGGCTCGTATTTGTTACGAATTTACAGTCCCGTTAATTACTGTCACTGTGCCCCTTATTATGCCGGTGTCCTGTGTCCCTGAATCGGCGGGCTCCGTTGAATTAAGATATTAAGTCCGTTTCGGCAGAACCCCGCGAGAGGAAGGGTCTGAAGCCTGAATACGGTTATTCAAAATTTAAACCGTGCCGCCGTAACGAACCTTCGTTTCACGTGTGCTATTTTGTTTAAATATAACACGGGCCGCGTTTGCTCTGGCTAATAATTCCGACGCGCAACCTTTCAGCGAATCATTTTAGCAGGGAACGCCCCGCCGCCGGTGCTTTATTAGAGAATCAAGGTATTCTTCGACAATTATGGTAATTAGGTACATTCCTCGTTACAAATACATGATTAATAGAGCTTAGGTACAGTAGAATGCAGATGGAAGATGTTTTCCGGCAAGCTTCGAAATAGAATTGTACTGTTGGATGGCAAAAAGGGCCCTTCCTTATTCTTTTTTACATATTTCCTCTAAATTTTATTGCCATATGCATAGTGCAATAAAGAATTATTATCATAAAACATATGTTTGGTTCTGAGGCCCTTCTCGCATCCAACAGTACAATAATTCTAATCCTCGATTCTTAATACAAGCTCCACGAATTGCGGCCATCTATTTTTCCCGCGTTCTCGGCGGCAGTGTTGCACTCATTAGTCGCCGCCGTGGAAGCAGAAACCAGGAAATTGCAATTTTATAGCTTTAATCACTAGCTGACCGACCGACCTTTGGTTCCGCGGCGTAAATGGTCGCGCATTGTGATCGTAAATCCCATTTAGCAACTTTCTCGCCTAAGGTAAACAGGGAATAGGGAGTAAGCTATCGATTGGCCATTGCGATTTCATTCAGGACCCAGCCGCGAAATATTTGCTCCCCCGAACAACGCAGCCGTACCGCAACGTGCCGTTTCCCATCGTTATTTCTATCGGCGCGTCCTCCAGCTACAGACACACGAATGCAGGGCTTAACGAGTCGTCTTATCGACTTAATATAATTTACAATTTCCGACAAGGATCGCGCCGGACGTGATTCGAGGGTATTCCGCCGTTTGAACGATTACGTAACCGGTTTGCATGGAGCTACCGAGATTCGTACGCGATATGTGTCCTACGCATGCGTAATTGGATAATGCGCGAGGATTTTTACGAATAAAAGCGAGACAGGTGGTGAACGGTCGTCCTTCATCGGTTCTCGGTACGCTTGTCCATAAACACGCATTCCAGCCCGTCGTCGCCGCGTTCGTCACGCGATTCCCGATAACATGATTTCTGCCTGTTAATTAATGAATTACCGTCAGTCCGAACGGGATTTCGCGACTCGGACGAGGCGTATAGAGACCTTTCGAGACTTAAAACGGGTGGTATGAAAACTCGGTTAAACGGCTCTTTTCGTGTGCAGCTTGAAGAGGAATTGGTTGGTCTTAAATGGCATTCTAATTGGAGTCTCATCTTCCATAACCAATGGTGGATTCTGCAAAGCTTCTTTCGCTTTGGATCAGCATTCGGGATACATCAACACTTTAACTTAATAGAAATAAAAACTTATCAGCTCAATAACTACTATTTATTGAGTGAAAATGTATATTTTTCACTTAGTGTTGCCCTTTTAATGTTATGTCATAGCAATAATTTTATAAACAGTTTTTACCAGTTTACTCGAAACTGGTAAAGATGGGGAGTGGCACCCCTCTTGCTGCAAGGTCTTCAATTTAGTTCTTTATTTCTGACGTATTTCACGTAGAATCTCCACCCCTTCGTTTATACCAACGGTTATGGGACACCCTGTATATTTCCACCCTTCTACGAACCGTCCACACCTTGCTAACTCGCTTCAGCCAGTATCGCCTCAGCCACGAAGTGTCTGGGTTAGTCTGGTCTGACTGACGCATCGTTCCACTAGCCCCGTCGCGTTTACCGTACAAATTCACGGACTGGCAAGAGACAGTCGGCAGCCCAGAAGCGCAGAATAAGTTGTAAGCAATCTAGGAGCTGCCCCAGGGACTCCCGAAAAGCCCTCCCGCCGTTAAACGAAGATCCCACGAAGCTTCTAGTGTACTCGCGTACGTTTCGTTTAATTCGCGCACGAGTGGCGAGCGCGCCGGAGGGCCGCGCGGCCCAGTCACCTCGTCATTCCTCCGCACGTCAGTTCGCACAATACATAGGTACTTCTCCAGCTCCCCTGTGTGTCGCGCACGCGAATAAAAAACGCGTGGTAACTGCCTTAACTGGCTACACTTCGTGCCACTCCGGGCGGCTTTTAAAACACGCCAGCGCGGCTGGCGTTTCTCAGTCGCTGGGAATGCTCGCCCGGCAATATAATTTGCATTTGTTCCCACTTCCCCTCCCCCGCCACTGACCCGTTCACCTTCCTTTCGCAAAAACTTCGTTCCGTGCCCGTGCAAGATTCGTCGCGGAGATTTCCTAGGCGACAGCCGCTCGAGTTACCCGCGGCTATCACCCGCGGTCGACGAATGCCGCCTGCGTCCCGAGGACGTTACAGATTTCGAATTTCAATGCGCGCGGCCGTCATTCGAGATAAATTCTATGGGGCTGGCGGGGGCCGGTGTAACGCGACACGATGTAACATGGCACACGTCCATTGCTCGCTCCCGTTTCTACGTTTCCGCGCTCTGTAATTACGTTCCCGTAGTCATTACGTTAATTACGCCCACGAATTTGCGTATACACGATCACGGCGACAGCAGAGGCGAAGAGTAGAATGAGTAGAAAGAAGCGTGTGCGTGCACATTGTTTAATTACTATTACCGCGTTCATCTATTGTCTCAAGTATCGATTTGATACTGCCGGTTGGTTAGTTACTTACCTACTATTTACTTGACGCCTGATGTTCGGGAGGAGCTTCGTTGTCCCTTCTTCATACGTCGAGGGAAGGGTGAGAGCTTTACACTTGACGGAGTTCAGTAGCTAATTTATTAGAGAACTTATTTAGAAAATGGTAGGAAATAGGGTGGTCCTTATTTTTCAACTTCCAATTCTTTTTCGTCGATACCTGGCGAGAAAATGATATGTGCGAAGTTTCAAAGTGATTGGAGAGCTTGAACCCGTGCCGCATTCCTCGTCAATTTCGAACAAAATTTTTGTTACGCTATTTTGGAAGTATAAAGGAATATTTTTTAATGAAAGCATAATTTCTTACAATTAGTTGTACAATTGTATCATTTGTGTGTGACTTCAAAGAGTATACTCAAAATCTTTGAATTTACGTAAATCAGATTATATTTTTTATGAACAAAAATTTGGTTATTTGTTATTTGCTGTGGTGAGCGAAATGCGTCGCAGCAAGTTCCACGAAACGTAGCGCGTCAAATCAAACGTTTGCGAACTAGACGAACTAGACTAACATTCGTGTTAATCTAGATTTGGTAGCATTTGGATAATATTGTTTGTGCTCTTCTAGTATCTGTCAAATATATTGTTGACTTTCCTCGTTTTTAATCAATATTTTATTGTAATCCGTTATTACATAGTTCGACGATTCACTCTGCAGTATCGTTTACTACATTCAAACTTTTTACTATTTTTAAACCATCTATAATTTCCCATTTTCCCACATCGAAGGATCCTGTTGTAAAAAATTAAAAATTTTCGCGGGGTGGACGGGTCGACTGAAACGCGTTCCACGTTGGAAGTTAGGGTATCGTAGGTATATCTCGACGCGATTATGTCCAAGCGCCCGCGTAACCAAGTTTAGGAACAGCAACGGTGACTACGTTCGCAAATGATATTGAATTTTGGCTATACGACGCGCTGTAGGGATGGCGAAGAGGAGCCTTTGAGGGCGACGCTGATTCGATCGTCGACCCTAAAATCCCAGCAGACACCGACAGGCAAGTGTATTACCCATATACATCACCGTTCTTAATACTTTCACGCGGAATCGGCCGTGTTATAAAGTTACAAATTCCCTTGGACTTAGCTTTCCGGGGGGGGGGGGGGAGGCGCTTTCAGACGCTCAAGACCACTCCGCCCCTCCTCGCAGAAGCCCTCCGCCTTTCCGACTCAACCAATTCTGCGATATGATTTTTTTCCGTACGCCCCTTCTCCCATCGTTTCATTACGAGAGGCGCTCGCGTTTCTTTCTTCACTCTTGAAATATGAAAAAAAACTGTGCTTCCCTTTGGCCCCTGATTCATTTTTCTTTGGGCAGCTGCCACGCGATTTCCAAGACTCCAAATGGCTGGCGACTCGTTTTCTTTATTTCTTGTGGCACGATTTATATTTGCTTGTGTGGTATTAGTGTTGCCGGAAATCCTTTGAATTCTGAAGCTGCATCGGATCCTGTGGTAGAAATTGGGAGTTGGGGCGAAAATGTGGACATAGTGGGTGGAGAAAATATAGTGAGAACTATTTTTCTTAACACGTTCCGTGCGGCACCAAAAATAGTTGACCGTCCCAGGTGACGGAACTAGATTTTTCTACAAAGTGTAACCGCTTATGCTACTTTCGATATTTTATAACATTTTAACCAAAAATAGTTTGTTTTTATTAGAAAAATGCATGCGATAAAGGTTTAATTTGGCAAACTCGTGTTTCGTTTTGATTTCAGCTCGCCTTTTTATATGTGGCTATAAATTATGATGCTTTAGGATTTTGAGGATGGAGAAGTATCAATGTTTTCAATCCACTTCCCTTTCGGCACTTCTGTAGAACAAAATGCCCACAAAAATAGATGTCTAAAACATAATTTTGAAAAACAATTACCTCCGGTAAGGGCGAATACTTTTCACGTTCTAATGACAAAACAAAAAGAGTCTTTTTTAGAACAGCCACAAGACATTGACTAAAAATATTAATAAGAAATCGAATTCGACAGAAAAAATGCAACTTACTAAATACCTTGCTAAATACTAAAAACAGGTGTAGAATGGCGAATAATGGTTGATGTTCGTAACGACGGAATGTTTATGCAAAAAGAAAACACGATACCTGCGAAGCTCTACCTTGCCTTCCCTATTTATTGGAAATTATAACTGATGTATGTCAGGTTCCTCGCGCCTATACAAGTACACAAGCTTATATTTAATTTGCACCCCCGAAGTTTCCATTTTCCACAACTCACTTAAGCCTCACGTTCCATTTCCCATTCCCTCCAGCCACGATACCGTCGATCAGGTGATTGATACTCCCTAATAAGCACGCCAGCCATAAAGGCGCGGAGGCACAAGACGATCCTCTGCCTCGTTCACGTTGCGATTTTTCCCCGAGCGCGCATTGCGCTCCATACGCCCACCGTTTCCTCTGTACCCCACCACCCTACCAGCGTCACCCCTGTCACCGCTGTTTCACCATTCTGTTTCCTTAAAGCTTCAATTTATATAGTTTACAGTCTAGACCGATCTAGTCGTTAGTTCCGTACCGACCCGCTCTCGTTTGTATTACTGTCGTATATATACTTGAGCCCCGATCCTCCGGCCTTTATGTACCCGCGCCATACGCGCGTTAAAGGCTGCCTGCGCTTACGTACACGCTGATACAAGCGCCGGAGCTGGCGAGCACATCCACCTCCCGTCGTATTCCGAGTCACGGTCCTGATTAGCCTAATAGAAAACACAAACACGGGGCCTTAATATATACCGTCGATATATCATCCTTACATCCAACCCGCTCTGCAATCTCCCGGCTACGGCCAGATCTTCCATGGCCAGGACGGCCTTCCGCTCTGCGAAAAAAAAAACGCCGAAACTGGGTTAATACAGGATGAGACGTCCGTTCCTACCATTGACACATATGGAGCCACGTGCTCTCCTCCAGGGTTGGGAAAAAGTATCGAGTGCGAATAGCTGCGGGAGAAAACAGGGCGAGTGCACAGCGAGCCTTACCACCCCCGATACGCGCACCGTAATGGAAAGGGGTGAAACGAGTTGTTTGAATAATTCTTCATATTTCACGGTTTCTATCTGCTCCGAGGGTGCCACAGCACTCGAGAACCCCGAAAATGCACGCTCGCAATCGAAATGGCTGTCGCGTTGATCGATTACTTCTACGGCGGGCGCTATCGCGCGCGTCTGACGGGGCTGGCGGTTTCGCTCGCGCCAATAAGTTTTTAGAAATCGGTGGTAGTGAGAGCACCGTCGCGTCGGGGCCGGGGGCAAGAGTACGCGCATTTAGCCGCCGATAACATTTGAAACGGCATAATTCACGCCTCCATCTATTATCGTAGCAGTTCCTTCGGGATTCGTATTTACGATACGAGCGTGCAGGTGGGCACAATGGGGCCGGCCTGGACCATTGTGACCAATTCTCTTTAGCTCGGTAACGTCGAAATAATTTCATACCTTCGGAGAGGAGTAAATTGTTACAACGTTGCATTATCCGTCCGCGAGGATTATTATATCCCACTATGCCTACCCGGCAGCTCTTCCACCTTTTCTTTCCCTTATCCTTTTGTTTTCGGCCGCGGCCATTGTTTCAGCACAATGCACTGTATATTCCTGAAAAGTACGTAATGAATTTTTATTTCTTCGATATTACTCAGTTCCTAGGGGTGGGTCGGACCGTCACGGACGCCCGTGGAAGGGGGAGGGAGGGTGCGTTTCAACGGGGGCGAACAATTTATCATTCTGAAAAATCACGTAATGATGCTTTTATGCGCCGCGTCATAATAAAGAACCGCGGAGCATAATGCGGAATCGCGGGCGCGGAACAAAACAAATAAGGAACCTACTGGCAGACGGCATTAGTCTGCGTTATTGAATAAAACTGCGAGCGCGCAAGGGAATATTACTCGGAGTAGAAGTTCTCCCACGAACGCGGGTAGAATGGAAAAATACGGGACAGAATTTTCGCGGAATTACACGATCGCCGGCGATTAGTCGGACTTTGCATCAACTCCGCCGTTTTCAAGACATTGTCAATTGAAGAACTAAAGAAGTATTAATTGCAAATTGAAAGTACGCATTTTATTTCCACGATCTTCCGGGGAAATTAGAACGAGAGGTTGCCTAATAATCTCCAGTCCTTCGTGAAAATTTCTAGCCTCTACTTTGCCTTCAGTCATCACTTTCAGAAGTTCATCACGCGTACGTTCGCCAAGCAGCAAACAGAGCGGGCATAAAACGCAGGTTTAAGGGGCCAGCAGCGTCGCTGCTTACCATTATTCGCGAGCAGGCGGGGTCGTAATTTTGCAAAACCCATGTCCCTTTGACGCTCCCACCGGGAAGGGACAACTGCTCGAAAACGGTCGCACGTTTCTCTGCCTACCACTTCAGACGCTTAGGCTAATAACAGAGCGTGGAACGGTGGCGAAGGAAATGAAACTACCGGAGCTGTCCCAGCGACAGAGGACGGCTGGAGATTTAGCTAGCAACCGGGCTTCGTCCCCCATCCTGTTTTTACGCGACCCACGAGCTTGTAAATGGACCATTATTTTGACGCGCCGCGGAAGCCTCGGACGTGGTATTGCCTCATCAACGTCCCTCGAACGCGATCGCGCCAGATTATTACAAAATACAAGCGGCCCCCGGTTCTTTCCTCACCTTGTTTTCGCCCGCCGCGCCGGATAGATATGCGCATGAAGGATGAACGGGCGGGAGTCCATTTTCAATTCGGTAAGCCGCGCGATGTTCGCGACGATAGGGGAACAAATGAGAGGAAAATTGACGAGCGGGCTAGGTCGGCGGTGGATGCAGCTGGAATTCCAAAGGACTCGATCGATCAATCACTGCCACGATCCTGGGAGGCTGGGGAACAAGAGTGTGCTCGATGGCCGCGCATTATTACAACGAACGACGCCCGCCGATACTTTTCTTACTATTCAAATATTCCGCGAATAATTTTACCATAAATTTGTGAACTTGGCGTCGAACGACCATCGGGCGAATTGGCTCTGGTTGCTCGGCAAACATTGAACTATTTGATATAAAATACTTATGCTGGCTCTGCCATGCAATTTTCGAAGAGTGCTGGAAAACACTGGACCCGCCCCTTCCCCTCCCCCCGTCCATCCAACCCTCTTTCTCTATTTTCTTACGCTGTCGCGCGAGTAACCCCCTTCGCCCACCTCCCTCCGTACCGCATCGACGAATTTCCGTAGACGTACACCCACAATTCAAGACCCACGGTCCGATTCGCAGCATGCACCAATCTCTACCTTCCCTGGATGAAATTTAAGGCGCGCCCGCAATTCCGTGGATTTTTTGGTCGTGATCGTTGGAGCGCGAGAAACGAAGTTTCGTGAAATACGCTACCCGGTCGCTCTGATTGCGATACGCGCGCACCAAGCCACCAGAACCTCTGCTCGCAGTCCCCTCGTTTGTTGAGTGGGACGTTTAAAGTCGAGCAACGTTGATTTACTTTAACAATCTTGGGAGCCGGGGGCGGTTATGACGGACCTCGGGGTGGTTTCTTTTGACCAAGGGTGTTCATTTATTTCGATGTTGCGCGGAGTGCTGTGAAAGTGGAGGGGGAAATATAGGGGATGCTTCGAAATGGTAACTGGGTGAT
The DNA here is from genome assembly GCA_963855975.1 of Andrena chrysosceles. Taxonomy (NCBI): domain Eukaryota; kingdom Metazoa; phylum Arthropoda; class Insecta; order Hymenoptera; family Andrenidae; genus Andrena; species Andrena chrysosceles. Next base: position 44,606,983 of record OY979769.1, on the reverse strand, counting down.
AGTAGGTCTATAAATGTTCTGGAGATAAAGACAGCGATAGTTTTGTATGCGCTTTGGAAATCTTGACGCACGGGATCTTAATCAGATTTCCTTGGCCCTGTGTCACCACCATTGCCACTGCTCCAACGCCCCTTAAAGGATCCTATACAATTTCCCGGTGAGCGCATTTCACCGCATTCCGGGTTCTCGATTCTAAACCAGTCTGCGTTTCGGTAGAAGTTACATCTAAGTAGCGCCTAAGTCGCTTGCGTTCGCGATCTTCATGCGTCAACGAAACACATCTCATCTACACGGCGGGACCGCGGTGTAGATCTAACTTTCAGCTCAATGGGATACCCATTCGTTACGATCCCAAGTTCCCCGGAAATGCTCGGAAAATTTCTCCCCCTCCAGCCCGTTTCCAGCTCCGTCCTAAACAAGCAGTAACAACGGATTTCACGTGCTCGCTTAATCGTTGCTTCCAGATGCAAATGCTCGGGGCGTGAGCCTGGAGTCTGGACAAGGCTCAAACGAACAGTTGCTGGGGGTTCTCACAAGGGAACACCCCGAATCTGGAAATTCAATAAAATTCTGAAACTTTCTGAATATGTAGGGAATTTCATCTAATTGTAAGAGGGGAATTAATCCCTAAAACTTCGGCTATTTTCGAATTTATTTTGTAACTCATAATCTGTAAGAGATAGAACGAAAGTTTCAAGACAAAAGTTGCTACTTTTAATTAGATCTATCAAATGGTAAAGGGTTTACTAATTGTTTAAACAATTAGAAAAGTTATAAGCAAAAATATGATTGTTTTCTAAAATTCTTTTTTCACATGAAATCTGAATTGGTGGGTTAAATAATTATGGAACAGCATAGTCCATTTTTTCGTAGAAATTCAACCTCTTAAACCGCCTTAGAGTGAAATTGGGCAGCAAAGAAAATTGCGGTGTAATTCCCTGATTACTTAGGAATTCTCCTACATGTTCGCGAAGTTTTAGAATTTTTTGAATTTCTGGGTTCGAGATCTTCCGTTGTCAGTGGGAGGACGGGAGCCATGCTGGCAACGCATGCTTTCCCGATTTCAACGCGATTTATGGCGGAGCACTTATTTTCATGTCGAAGTGCATCGGCGAATATGGACGCTTAATAAAAACACAGGGTGTAAGCGCATTGGTGAAATTAAGCTTTGCCAAGCGGATAGAGGATCCATTTGTGTCCGCACTAAATATTAAACTACATTGGTTGCTTATTATTGGTGCTCATTCCGCTCGCTTGGTTTATGTTTATAAATTTTACAGCTAACGGTACACGAATAGGTAATCTATCTGCAGCGAGTGACCGATCTTTTTGGTTTTTTTACTCGGTAGGGGAAAGTGGAGTATAACCGGGTACGCGAGACAGATCGGGTATCATTGTTTTTCTAAGACAAGAGCTGCAATATACAGTCGACGTATGGTGGTACATATATACATTCGGGTGAGCTTCATGACCCGGTATCGTAGTCGTAATTTTTCATCCAGAGAAGTTTGAAAATTTCGAGTTCAAAAATTCCAGTGTTGTGTTGTGACAAGAACTTTGTTTGTAACTTTTGTTTGCTAGATTAATTAAAATCAATCTATGTACAAGTTAATATTTTTTAAAATAACTTTCTTTATAAATTTCTAAAATAATAGTAATAAAGGTTTCATAATTAGGTACATTATATTTCACGCGTTTTTTAATAGATACCCGATATTAACCACACCTATAAGGTAAAACCGGGTACTTACACGATCAGATTTTATTATAGAATTTGAGTGCGAGGTGTGTATGAATGAAATTATGGGTAAAAACGGCTCCTGCATTCAATGTTTGGTTAAGGTATTCGGTGTCCAAGGGTTAACTAGAGGGCTCGTAAGAATATTCAGCGGTGGGTAGGTATCCGTCATGAAGTAAATTAGCGGACGCCTGGCAAAGAGCTAAATGTACTCCATTGGCGTAATTTTAAATTCATGGCCAACTGCCAATAAAAATTGGGGGGTGAAGCCGTGAGAGCGAGGCAGAGGGGACCTAGTGGAATAGGTCCGGCTACGGGAAAACTTTCGTCGTTCCCGTCTCTTTTCTTCTCGCGTCTTGCTCCTGTTTTCATCTCGGTGTGCAAGTAGCTTTCGTTAGTCTAGTTCTTAGGTTGCTTGTTCCGCGAGATGTTTGTGGACGCACAGTGCATGGGCGGAAACGACTGCGCCCCCTCCGGGGGTGTGAAACATTTTATGGATGCAGTCCTTTTTTCGTACCAACGATCTTCTTGCTTGATTTTCTTGGAAGATGCTAGGCACGGACCAGGAACTTGACGAGGCGAAGAATTTTGTTATTACTTCAGAGTTTATTAAGAATGGCCTTTACACCCTCGTCTACGCTTCTTCCTCGTCGATAGCGTCTCCAGAGCTTCTTGACGTATATCGAGCTTCTCAGGGGAGATTCGCTGTTTGCATTAAAATTCATTATTTGAAAAATATCTCCTTCCCGTGAGGTTGCACAACTCGATCCGTACATAGTGATTACAACACGGTTCTATTTATACGCTCGTTCTCTCGCTTTATTTTTCGATCGCCGACGGTGCCTGCTCAGTTTTCTCAAGTAGCTTCTGATTTTTCTTCGCCAGTTGCACTCCCTCCGGCTGTCTCCTCTTACAGCTTGATTATTATCGTTCGCTCCTTTGTGCAGCGAGAGCTGGCACCAGGCAAATAAATCAAACCACCTTTTAGCCTTTCAATCCCTTCTTCTTCTCCTCCCGTTCGCTACTGTCACGAAATTTTTCCTCTACTTCCGTGCCACTTCCTTCGCCTTTGAAACTTCTAACGCTTAACCCCGCTTCTTCTTAATCGACCCGTTTATTTTCCAACCGCAAGGGCACTACGAGGGCACGATTGGGAAGTGTTTAAATTTAGATCAAACACTCCGAATTTTCTACCATCAATTCCATGGTGAAGAAGCCTATGCCGCTATCATCACCATCAATAACGGAAAGAGTCTCTGCGGACCGCGGATCCCAGTTAAGATCGCCTAATTGAACGTGGAAATGGGGCGGGGGCGTGTTGTACTTAACGAAGTTCCCAGCCGACAGATTCGTGGGGTCTTTTTATCCCCGCGCGGAAGGCTCTTGCAGCCCCCTTTGGAAAGTTGGGTGGTAATGCGATTAAGAGGAATTACGAGGAATATTAATGAAAAATTGGCACGGTCTGGGTTTTCCGCGCTTTGGAGCACGAATTTCAATGTAACGAGGTGCCGAAGGGGGGAAGAGATATGAGCGGGCGCGGTGTAAAAGTTACGAACGAGTTGCGGTGGAAGGCGCAAAAGAGTCGCGTGTATACATTTCCCGCGAATTCCTAAGCAAGCCAATTTGGCTTCCTGCAGTGCGGGTCGCCGACGCGATCGGCGCTGTTGCGTCCAAATGGCACTTTGCATTTGTAATGCGCTCCCTGCCCGCAAAAATATGCCTCGCCGGGTCGTATTTCTCCCGTTTAAAAAAGGGGGCCAACGCGCCGCGTCCGTGAAGTTACTCGTAACCTTAATTAACCGTCGTTACCGCTCGATAAATGAATAAAATTTCGCACAATGGGGGAAGACTGCCAGATCACCGAGGGTTGTGTAATTTGCATACCATTATGATTGCTAGAATTGCATAGAAGACTTTCGCCTGGCTATGTGATTATATGGAGGTTTCAGAAGCCAATCAGTGTAAGTCAAACTCTCCCTGAAAATAAACTATGTAGGTACCTAGTTCAGAAACCTCTTGTGAAAACTTTCAGTTGATAAATCAATTAAATCATTACTTTCATACGTCAGGAATAAATGGCGGTTGTACTTACATTCACTACGGAATTACTAGGCAAAATTATTCCCCTGCCAAACAGTGTAAATCTTGATTTTAACGTTAATGGAGGCATACTCGCTGTAAGCAGGCTCGAAGATTTCGTAATTTTGGAAGCAGCAGAGGCAACCGAAGGACTACTGTATGGACTTGGAATAGGTATATGATTCTGTGTAAGTTAAGAAACAAATATCTTATTTTCATGTAAACTGCACGCGAAACTTTAAGCGTGTTTTTCTCAAAACGGATTTATCGATTACCGTGATCACGATTTCTCGAAAATCGCTCTACCAATCTTTCTGCCAGTTTGCAGGCTGCGTCTATGGATACAAATCGAGTGCTTTATCGAAAGATTTGTTTTTCCAATGTGTAATTCTTATTTGATACACGACAAATGAGTGTTTTTTTGTGCGAAAATCGATCATTTCACTTAAATATTGCCATTTTGTCCCAGATTGATATTTCATAAGAAGCAGAAGAAGAACGGAGCAGCAGTGGTTACCGCAAAACACCTTTTCAAAAAGAACTTTCCGGAAATCGACTGTAACTTTGAAATAAACAAATATTTTTCTACCAAAATGTAATACAAAAACTTGTTAAAATGTTCTTTACCTAAATGCAAAAATCTTTGTACAAAAATATGCACACAATTCTTCAAATACGTTTCCAAAAAATCGTTCTTTTTTTTACCTCCTTACTGCGAATAATCCCTTAAACTGATGGCCTTCTGAACCCTCCATGTTGTCTCCTGCTAACGTCTGTTACACACAGGCTTATACTACTTCGCTCTTATCCTGCTTGTAAAAGTCTTCGAACTTTATACCTTTCCCTCTATTTCATAGTCCTTCCGTCCACCTCTTTTTTGCCTTTTCATAATACAAAATTTGCCTTACCCTCTCTCCTGTTGCTGTTTCGTTACTTGACCCTTCAGTCCTCTATTACGCGATCTTTATCATCCTGCTCTTTCAATTTCTTTTTCCATTGCAAGTACCGTCAGGCGTCAACTTTCCCTCTAAAAGTCTCGATAAACCTGTCCGAAGTACTCTATGCGCTATCATATTTGCAGAATACATATTAGAAGCACTATAAATCCACGTAAGATCCGGCTGCTTCGATACCGTGCGTTTGCATTTTACATAATCGCGCACGAAATCCGACGGCCAGGACAGAGGGGGCACAAATAATCAGGGCGGATGCATAAATTAACGGGGCCCCGTAGTTTGACGGTCCTAAGAAGATTAGGACTCGTGGGATTAAAAGGATTAAAGGCTCGGTGTCAGACGATATTTCGAAACGGGCGCGAGCCCATTCTTAGAGTTAAATGCAATTTCAGCGATATTAAGCATCGGGCCGCGCGAAATGAGGCAACGTGTCGTCTACACGGAGACGCGGGCGAAGCGTTGAATTACAAATGGCCCCTTGAAATGCTCGCGATTAATGCTTTAATTATATTCCTCAATTAGGATCGCGGAGCGTGCGTACGGTCGCCCGTACTTTCCCGGAATTCCCTGCAACGAGCATTAATAAACAGTTATAAAACGAATTAGAGGGGTGGGGAAGCTCTGAGAACATGGCTCGATGCATTAATTACACCGCAATCAGAATGATCGAGAAGCAGAAGTTTCGAGTGCGTTAACGTCTGCTAATAATAGAAATCGTATTCGAATTAGGTGATTATCCGAATAATCAAGAATTCTTGAATAACAATATTCGAGTGTTCCGAGCGTCCAATTGTCTCTGTCACTTTAATACGGGCTCAATGCTTGCCCTCCAGTGCGCAAGGTACAGTTTAATCTATCCAAATACTGTGTTATGTGGTCCACTTTAAAGGAGGATATCATACATTCCGTTTACCCTAGCGCCTTTGTACACCGAACTACTTAGCGTAAACGGCATATAAATGATCATGTTATTGCATTTACTTTCTCTCTATTTGTTTCCCAGATCATTGTTGAGTGTAGCAGAGGCAAAGCGTACTGCGGAGTATAGCAAAAAGATGTCCCAAAAAGATTTTTGAGCGAAAAAATTTGATTTCAAAATAAGAACTTCAACTTTAACTAGCCGCCATTTTGTTTTAAATTAATATTTCAGAAATTCCCTCTGGGAATCAGAGGATACATTAACATACTAACGAAATCTTTTTTGTTGTTTGATGTTAGATAATCTGGTTCCGAATGGCAGTGCTCACCCCAAAACTACTTTTTAAAAAGGCTTTTCGGATGTCGCTTGGAATTTTATTATAAATGTAAATATTTTTCTACAAAAAAATTACCAAATGTTCTTTAAATGTTGCTCTTTTAAGTGCAAAAAATTCTGGAAAAATATATGCTTCCGCTTTTTCAAAAAAATTCACAAACATTCGCCTCTTTTCGGCCTCCGGACTATGGTATAACCCAGGGCAATCTTATTCGTTGGCCTAAAAACATGGCAATATTTGGGATTTTTTTTGAGAAACTAACAGATTGATCTGAAATTTGGACCATGTTTTTATGCATCTTTGAAGAACCAGCAGTTATTTTATTAACTTTTAATAATAAATATAAGAGTTATGTTATTATTAATGAGTTTGCAATGAGAGCAATTGTTGAAAAATGAGATCAATTCCCATGCAGCACACTACGTTGCAGAAAGGCTGCAGAAAGATTGCAGTTACGTTACGATGCAACATTGAAACATTGCAGGCAATATTTCTGAGATGTTGCAGAAATGTTCCTATGTCCGCCCGTGTACAACATTGCATGAAATATTTCTGCAACTTTTCTGAGATTTTACAGCAACTTTTCTGCAACTTTTCTGCAACGTTTCGGGCAGTAGGGCCAAAAATAAAAATTAATGTATTTTATATTTATATATATCGGACGTGCTGCGAGGGGGGCCGACGACATGAATGTGCGCAACAGAAAAAATAGAAAATTACCCCAGGGAGATTCGAACGCGCAACCTGTAGGACCGTAGACGAACACTTTACCGCTACATCTACAACTGTTGATTGAGAAGTGTGCTTACATATTCGAACTTATACTCCTACCGAACAACACCTTAAACTCAAATTATTCAAAAACGAAGATTCGTTTTGACAAACTCAATTACATCACCCTAATCGCGAAGTCGGATATTTCATAACAAATTAATTTCGATGCTTGATGTTGTATTAAGTTGATGCATATTCTGTTATGAAATATCCTGCGTAGTACAAGAAAATAATGTTTTTTTTTAGTTTTTGCGGATTCTTAATACAATCGTTTAACATCATTTATTTTATTTTCTAGTCTTTAGTGTTTGTGGATTTACATTTCACAGCTCAGACTTCTTTGCAAATATCATTTATTGCTGTATACAGTTTAACAGTTTGCATAAACCTTATAGTGCTAATTAACTAATTGTATTAATTACTTATATTATATATTGTCCGTGTTTACATATATTCCCTCGGAGGTTGCCTGTGAAATGTAACATTGTATTCTGTTTGTCGACATATGTGATATAAGTAATTAATACAATTACTTAGTTAACACTATAGGGTTTAACCAAATTCATTAACTATATACAGCAACAAAAGATATTTGTAAAAAAGTGTTCCATGTGCCAATTACTGCCACTGTGCCTACTTTTGTCATTTAATTCATTATAGATAATAAAAAAGTTCCGTATTGTCGAGTAAAAATATGTAAGACCGTATTCAGTACGGTTCGTTGCAGGTATGTAGCTGATACGTTACGGATGAACAAAGCGTAACCTAATATACACTGTGTAGTGGGTATACTACGATATTGTACTAAATCTATATACTAAATCGATATTATAACAGTTTTTGAGCCTTGCTTACTGCGGGACCTTTGTTGTAAAATCTCAGTAACGTTGCGGGACAATTGCTGAAAAATCTCATAAACGTTGCAGAAAAGTTGCTGTAAAATCTCAGAAACGTTGCAGAAAAGTTGCTGTAAAATCTCAGAAACGTTGCAGAAAAGTTGCTGAAAAATCTCAGAAACGTTGCAGAAAAGTTGCTGTAAAATCTCAGAAACGTTGCAGTAAAATCTCAGAAACGTTGCAAGGTAATATTGCACCGCAACATTGCTGAAAGGTTGCAAAAATCTTCCTATGTCCGCCCCCGTGCAACATTGCACCGCAACCTAACTGCAACCTTTCTGCAACGTTTCTGCAACGGAGTGTGCTGTATGGGTTGTTAAGTCCTAAATTTTACTCGCTAATTTTCAGTGAATTCACACTTCCCACAAAATTCTGCAGTTCGCTTAATTCATGGCTCTTGGGCGATACAGCTCGCCGTTTCCACTTACAGGTTGACTAGCATTGTTATTATTAATCGATGGCGCGTGGAAGCTATTGAGAGCGAAGTCGAAGCACGATTCCGAAATGGTCAGAACGTTGCCCTTGCGAGACGGAAGGAGTCCCGATGAAACTTCGCGTTCGTTGATCGATGGGAAAGTTCCGTGATGGCGGGTTGGCCACGCCGACGGTTAGAATTTCCGTTGGCCTTTTTTCCACGTATGCCAGTGCACCGCCGTGGATAGGAGAAGGTTGGATGAATAGGTCGATGTCGGTGCAAATCGAATGGCGAACGGATCACGCGGCATGAATAAACGTAGATGCGTGATAGAGGAGCAGAACAAAGCTGCGGAGGCACAGCGGCGCGGCGTAGCCAGGGCCGGCTCTGCGCGGAAAAAAGTCGTGTAATTAACTTTTCGGAGGGTTCGTTAGTCGTAAAGCACTTTTGCAGCTACGCGGGGCTGTGTATCGCACTTAAAAGTACTCAACTTTAACAGCAACTTAATCGATTACGATTCTGAACGACCCTGTCGATTTACTTACAATTAGTCGACGGGCAAATGATCACAAAGTGAACTGCAGAGGAACGTTGGAATATTCTTCATCCGACTGTTTCACTGTAAGAGTCCTTGGAAGTATTTATTTCCGTGGGGATCTCCTGGTCAATCACACATGGTTCAGTATCCCTTCGATTACCAACTCAACCCTGCCCAAGTCAACCCCAAAGAAGCATAACACTGATAATCCCCTATCGCGAGGGAACTTGAGCCGAAATCTATGTGTGCACCAAGGTGTTCCTCGTGTCCCCGTTCTGGTTACGATACTGGGGTAGGTGTGAGCGCGTGACAAAAACGGTGGAAGGAATTGAAAGGACGAGAAAATGGCAAACCAGGCCATGGTTGTGCTGCACTGCCCCGGGGCCATTCCCTAGATGTCACGGAATTGTTTGGAGTCACGCGTGCTGCATATTGGCAGAGGCGTCGGCTGCTAGCCGGCCGAGTAAAATATAGCTGCAAATTGGAGCTGGCGCACAATGAGCCACGGTTTAACAATGCGTTTGATTTGAATCGAAACGTCATGAAAATAATCACGAATCGAGGCGCAGGATGAAGGAGGAGGAGGGGTGTGGGGGTACTCCAATTAATGGTCGTCGACCTGTACACCGTTCACGTTCGCGTTGTCTACCTCTGTCTCCTTCCCCTTTCGTCCCCTTCTCCCTTATCTCCGCCGTTATCGGCCCCTCTGCCTTTCCTCCTCCACTCGCACCGCGCAGACGACGAATTTATCGGAGGTAGCCGTGCAGAATACCCCATGCATCGGCCCCAACCGAAAGCCCCGGCCGCTTTTTGTCCGAAAGGCAAACACGGAAAATGAAGCGCTCGTCCAACTGCGTTTAACTATACCGAAACGAAAATTCTGCTTGCGTCTTGCCCCTCCGTTCCTGCTGGTGACTCAGCTTTCCGCAGCTAGTGGGCCGCTAGGAGACCACCTCTACGCTCTACGAGTGGTGGGAACAGCCGTCGTTTCGATTAAACTCAAGTCTGTATCGAAACTTCTTCTTACAATTAGTAGGCCACCAGCGGCCGTGGCCGTGATGGAAAACACCGGTTCTCGTTAGATCACCGAAGTTAAGCATCACGGGGCGGGTACTGGGGAAAGATGGGTGACCGACGACGACCACCACCTTTCTCCCGGTATACCGCTGCTGCTGGGACTCGAAGGAGAGAGAGGAGGGGAAAAAATAGGACTTATAGGTTCGTTGGGCAATATAAGCGAAAAAAGATTGAAACGCCATCCTGTTTAACAGGAAAAAAATATACACATACAATTAGTAGGCCTCTGTAGGAGTTCGGCATTCAGGGACGGCTTGTGGTGCAAGTGTGGCACCATAGATGGCGCTCTTTAAGTAGCATCCGGTGGTGGTTAGGTTGGAAAACCTTTATACGAGCGATTTTGTGTGCCGATTTTTGTGTGGTTCCTCTGGCCGTGGAGAAATCCATGAAAGGATGCATTTATGTGATTGTAGTGATTATGCGTAAAAGGTCAGCCTTTTGTCACGCATTCCGAACAGGAGTCGGAACACCTACCTATTATACCGTGCCCTCGCGCTTAGAGATTATCATCTCGCTCCTCTTTCTTTTCTCTTGCTTGCTTATATACATTTGTTGGCGCAATAAAGACGCTTCATAATAATAATAATGATGGGGTGTTAATATTGGGGGAATCGGCTAAGGCGGGTGACCAGCGCGCAGTGGATCCGAAGATCGTGGATTCGAGTCCCACCGCCCCGGGGTTTCCCCTTTTTCTCCTACACCTCTGACGTTCGATCGATAGTTTTCAGTTGTAGATGCGCTGGGTCCATAGACTCCGTCATTAATCCATTAAGCATTAATCTAAAACACATTTCCTTTCCTCCACTTTACTCATCGACAGTGTCCAACTGGTACAATGCTCGACCCGCCTCCTTCCCCATTCCTTTCCCCGCTTTCGATAAAAATTTCTCGTCAGAATTATGCAAGGTGCTGCAACCTCCGCCGTCGAACTCGCTCTGTAATGAGTCCCCCGTCCGCTCAAGACGGATACCTCGAGGAGCTAACCGGGGGCGAAGAGCAATCGAGTTTGCCCTGGACACGGAGTCGTTTGTAATCGTCGGGAGATCCTCGATCGCCCGTTCGATCGGGGGCCAGCCTTAAAAAAAGCACCGCCGCTCGGTCAGTAGACGAAGGAGGAGTAGTGGGAGCGGAATAATTGGATGCTGGTGGAAAGAACTCGACGAGTATATATATATAGTGTTATAACGATCGTAAACCAGGGACAGTGGGAGGATAGATGGACGCGGTTGATTCAAAGCCGACAACTGGAAAATTCGGTTCCCCACGCGACCTTCCAACCACCCCTCCCCTTCCCGGTCCGTTCCTCTCCCATTCCGATTCGAATTTTCTTCCTTAATCGGCACCAATTAACGCATCAGACTGCCTCGTTACGCGCCGCTCCAGAGCTGTAGCCAGATAGTTTCACTTTGTTCTACATGCAACGAATATCTCCCCGGTGATCCGAGGGATCCTGACCCAGGGGTTTTTTAAAGCGCGAGCCTTGAAGAAGGAAGTGGGAATAAGCGGATTGCAGCGTGGCGAGAGTTTAAGCCGCGTAGGATCAGTGCCAGTGTCTTGTAAGCCGACCGGACTCCATTTTTGTTTCACTGTTCATAGTGTTCATCGCTCGACTCTCGTCATGCTCTTCCTTCACGAGCGACGCGAGCGCCTACCAGCCGTAAAATTGTCCTGGAACGAGCCTGTCGACACGCCGGGGGGGGGGGGGGGGAGGAACAGTCGCTGGGAACCCCCGTTCCACGAAGGTGAATCCAGCGACGATTCTTGGCCGAGATTCCCATCAGAATAAGAGGACACGCGAAACAGGGGCTTGATTAGCGGTGAGGCCCTACCAACGCACATTTATTCCTAAGCCCGACAAGCAGTTAGGTGTATCGAGACGGTAAGCTGACCGGGCCACCTGACTTCGAGGAGGCAAGCAGGACGTAAAAGCGAACTGGTCTGATCCCGAAGTCGAGCTGAAACTGTGCGGAAAATAATTGGATTATCGTTGCAATCAGTCTCACTGACAATTCCGCGATATCGCCACGGGAGGGAAAGGGGTGCTGCTCCGCGGAAAAAAGGTAATTTCCATTCTTTGACCGTGTCGCGGCTTTGTCGAGGCTCGGGCCTGTTAATTGGCAGAAGTTCGCAAGCGATTCTACGCGGTGGACGGAAGTAGCGCGGATGGAGAATTGTGAAGTTCGGAATGAGGGTAGATCTTTCTCGAGCGATATTACAAATTGAAGTTCAGCTGGTTGATTTCTGTTTTCCTCGAGGTATACTTGCCTGGTCGAAAGCAATAGAGGCGGGATTGCAGAGGAAAAAGGGCAGGATTAAGGGAGGGAAACTCTCCTAGCTGACGATTCGAAAGGATTTAAAGATCCTCTTAATTCGCCGTAAAACGCAGGGAACGAAGTTACTTCCTTTCTTGATGTCAAACCCTTCAATCTCGAACTGATTGGGGAGCGATGGAGGCGGCTGAATGACAAGGGAAACGAAATAAACGATGCTTAAAGGCGCTCGACAGTTTTTATTGTGATCTTTGTGTCGATTCTGCGCTTTGTTTGCGACGGAACTGGCACACTGTGGAAATTCCTTTGACAACGTTGGCTACGTAAATCTAATTAGTAAAGTTGGTAGGACGACGATTGCACAGCATAAAATCAACCCCGTTTTGATACAAAGTTAACACATATTAGTTGTTTATATTACAGAAAATGTCGGGGCCCAATTTTGAGATTTGGCGCCTCTAGGCTAAGAAGCGTCTGCTGTCCTTTCTGCGAAATATCATCAAAAGGAGTCGAGACAATTTTAAAATTAATTAAATATGGCTACTCAGACGTGAGTTTTTACTAATTCGCTACGTAAAAAAGTGACATGTTTTAGAAAATGTCTCAAGCCTCCGTGTTTAAACATTTCCAATTTCTTTCGACCAAAATTTGTCGTCCCTCAAAATTAGTCGTTCCCCATAATTTGCCGCCCCTCAAAATCTGACGCTGCTCATATGGCTACTTGAACTAATAACAGCTTCCTTTGAATTAATTTTTTCAACATTTGTGAATCAATCTTCTTCTACCAACGATCTTCTAATTCTTTTAAATGGTTCATAGAGTTCTCGGAAGTATACGATAAGTAAAATGATTACATAAACACAACAACGGTGAATTATGGACCAGAGTGTTTTTCTATAGGTGGACGAATTTGTTGGAACGTGGGAGTGAACGAGTTTCGTGGCTGCTTTCATGCAGAAATAGAGTGCCCTTGGGTCGACTAGAATCCGCCTCGTTTGTCGAGTCGACTTTGCCCAACGTTCAAGCAAATCTCGCCCCCTTGTCAATTTCCACGCGAACAGCGAGAAAGTTGTTTCGAAGAAGGAGGCGTGAAATGATTGGATTAAAGCAGGATTGAGACGGCAATCTCCACGGTCTGCCCTAATGGCAGAGGACGAACCTGTGATCCTGATTTCGCAAAGTGAGTTTACCAGTGGAAGAGGAGAAGTTTCAAAAAGTCTGGAGCATGAAATATCGCCTCCGTCTACAATGAACGTTCCCGGGGGTCGCAATGTATTCTAACTCTCCCCCCCCCCCCGCCCCCAGCCACTCGAAGAATAGAAGAAGATAGATCTGAAACAGAGTAACAGATGTAACATCCACTTAAAATCAATGGTAGAACATCCTCGTGTCACGATGTGTAACATTAAGACCACTCCGATTTCGATGGACGACCAACGACGAGTGACTTGCACGTCCCTTCGTTATCCGCGTCGTTTTTTCGCAAAACGACCATCGATACCTCGACCAGCTCCGAGTCACATAATAGTCAAGGGTGCTCGAGGCCCGCGCAAAAACGAAAGCCGTCGAGGATCGAGCGGAAAATAATTGGATTCCACCGAGGCGAGCGCGGCGCCGTAATAATCGGGAAGAGAAAGGAGGCTCGGTCGAAGGGGAAACGATCACAAGCGCGAATGGCCCCAGCGGCGGTGGGGGATCGTGTATTCGAAAACGTCCCTTTACCTATTCATTATCTTTCATTGCTGGCCATATGTGCCATTAATTATCGGTATAATCGTCAACAGGTCTGCGACTCGACTCCGTGTTCTTAAATCCTACGAACCAGTTCGCGCAATAAAAACAGCTCGTATACAATTTTGTAGCGTCGAGGGGGTTAAAAATTCACGCTACTAAGTGTCGAGGAGGGAGGACGTAAATAATTGGACTTAGCCGGGACGGAATCGGTGGCCAGCGCTCAGTGTTATAACGATCGAGGGAAAAAAGGAACGGCGAGAAGGAAAAACTGGTAGCCGGTCTTGATTTCAGGCCGACGACGTTGTCAGGGGCGATCGGGATAGACAGGGGCAGGGAGGAAGAAGAGATACGGAGGAGAAGAAAGGCCCGAGGCAGTTCGAGACGTTGAATGCAAGTCAGTCGACTGTTCGGTCTCATTCGAGGATCACCAGTGGTTGCTTTTTCTAACCACCTGTCCATTCCCCCTCGCTCTGTTTCTCTCCAACGTCGTCGATTCTCCTCTGCCGCACGCTATTCTAGAATGCGTTTTTTCCCCGCGTGGCTCTCCACCCTGTCAAATTAGTTGATTTTCCCGCGACGGTGGCGCCGCGGAAATCGTTCCATTACCATCCCGTTTCATTCCCCTCGAAATCCAGCCGAGGGGAATGCTCGCTCCCCGACGCATTACGCGAAACACCGGCTGCTGTCGAGATACATTCTCCCCTCAAGGTCCCAAGAAATCGTCGTCGTTTCAATTTACGCGGACGTCATTCATATTTATAAATCGCCCGATCGATTAGCGCCATCGTCGCGTTCCAGGCACTTGTTGACGCGCCTGATTAGTCGAGCGGTATCTTCGAATTGATCACGCTTCGATTTACCAGTGCCATTTTCTCTGGTATTCGCAGCTTATTGTTGCTTGGTGTCGTTTGGGCTATCGTCAGCTAGATAAACTTGAAATGCGTGCTTGAAACTTGTACCAGTGCGTTGGTATTCACACTTTAAGTGGAACAAGGTATTAAGAAATGCTGTATGTATTGCTTAAGGGGACTAAGGGCAGTCGGATTTGATAAAAATGTAACTTTTGGGACGGATTAATTACAAGGAAATGATTGATGTAATGTTTATTAATACTATTTATCTGTAGATTTTTTTTATTTTATTATCTATATATATGGACATGTATATGACGGCGCTGCAGTCGCCTGATGTATAGGTATTTTTCCTCTGATTTTGCAGTGATTGCAAAAAACGGAGTTTCGGATCGACTTGAAGTTTTTACAGTATGTTCAAAATATATTCCTTTCCACATTGAACCTCAGCATTAAAGTGTAAAAATTCTAAGTAAGTAGTTTCCTAGATAAAAAGATCAGACTCCGAAAACCGACATTTATCATAAAAATCACCTTCTCCTAGGCGCTATTTTAATAATTATGGTTTAGTCCTTTTCTTCGTGGTACTTCAAACCGCTGTGTCTTTATTTTTAACCCGGATCAACTTTATTCGTCCCAAGACGAATAATTCTTTAACCCTTATTTGTTTTTCGAAATTTTATTTAAATAAAAATTTTGCCCAGAAGAAGAATGCAACAGAGATGCAGTTGCATTCTTTAAACTAGAATTATGAAAGATTTCCTAATAAGTCATCACCCGTACATCGACCGAGCTTCTTCGTTCGCCTGAGAAGCCGAGAAGTTGCACTCCCCTCTTTTCCAGCCGACACGCTCGCAATTTTCAACTGAATGGGCCGCGCGACGTTCGCCGCTCGCCGTTCGCGTGTCACCCATAATTAATCGCATTCATCGACAGTTTTTTATGCGGGGCCGCCGCGACCCCGTCGGATTCTGCACAATACACGCGAATGGCGGACGACTCAACGGCTATATTATCGCAACAATGAACCACCGCTCGCCCCTTTTATTACAATAGATAATGAGTTTGATATAGGAGGCCACCTTCCTCTTGCCAAATCCCCGGCTGGATTTTCTGCCGCGGCCACGGTAGAAAGGAAAAGAAACTTATGGCCGCTGTGAATACCAGCTGCGGAAGCTCGCGAGGTGGAGGGTGGTTTAGGTTCGGGGTGCTTGTATCGCGGTTGATGTAACCGTGCTGGCATTCATAAGGATTACAAGAGTTTTAATGTTCATTCTGACCCGATGAAAAATCCCCACGCGCCCTTTCACAGGGGCTCCCGCGGGCGCGACGAAGTCGGTCGAAAACGGCGGCGCAACTTTGTCCCTCGACCTCTGTTCGTCGTCCCCGTGAACCATTACCCCCGCGCTGCTGATGGCGTCACGGGTCTCGAGTCCATCGCATGTAACGTGTAATTTCTCGAACGTCTCCCTCGCCACGTCCCCGGCGTAATGCGCGTCTGCCGCGTGTAAAAAAGTAAGCAGAAGGTTGTTCATTAGAGAGGGTCGCGATCGAGGAAAGAAAGGTGGGGCCGGATGGCGGCGGAGGGGGGAAGAAAAGGGTAGATTGGTTATTCCATTATGCGTGGCTCATTAGGGAGCTGGATATAACTCACGAGCGAACGAAAATTACGGTCCTCGAGACGCTGGCCGGGGAGATGAAAAGTCGAGGAGGCAGTTCCTCAGATTCTGCGACGCCGATGAATATTTCATACGTTTTGGAAGTCAGCGCGGCGGCCATTCGTTCACCTGTCCTGCGTCCCTTCAGTTGCGTCGCGCGACCACTGAAATTAAGGTGTCCCTCTGCCGCGTTATTTACACGTCGGTTAGTATTAATGGCCGACGAGTCGATTGGCGGCGCAGAGGTTTCGTCCTACGGCGGATAAATTATTGATACGCCCCGAAGGTCGGAGATGCTCGTTAATCGCAGCCGCTGCCACTGTTTGGAGCCTTTCGCGATGGCAGGGGCGAGGGATTTTGATTCATAACTTTAGCTTCAGGGGGGTAGCGTCGTTCATTTCATTCTTTCGAGGTGGAGGCACATTCGACTACCCATTCGCTCGAACCTTCCCTCAGACTCCAGCTTAAGGGGTTATGCGTACCTGTACGGCCTGAAAACACAAGTATTTTCGTTTTTTTTTTAAAAACTTGAAGACTTTTTTAAATAAGCGGTTATATATTCGAAAGTATATATTTTAAAGTTCTTGTACTTTTTTGCAGTGCAATATCTAAATAAATAATGGAATTATAAGCTTTCTCCCGGCAACATTTTTCTATTACGGTGACCACGGTAGCTTTCACCTGGTTCATCAGAAATAAAAAATTCGACAAAATTTAGTTAGTGTATTAGATTATCTGGTTCTTAATCGTGGCTTTTTCACTTCCTTCGCGTAATTTTTATTTTACAGATGAAAAATGATGAAAAATGAGAGCGATTCTGTAGCGAAAATCGATACTTTTGCTATGAGAAGCTGCCATTTTGTAGCAAATTAAATTTTCGAGATAATGAACTATTAAGACTAAGTAGATAAACTAATATACTAACTAAATTCCCGCGACTTTTTTTATTTCAAATGAACCAGGTGAAAATTAGAATGGTCTCCGCAAATTACTGAAAAAAAAATCGCTGCCGCGAGATCACTAATATTTCTTGTATTTATTTATATTTTCCAACGCCAAAAATACTACAAGTAGTTTAACATGTACACTCTCGAATGCATAAAGGTTCGATTAAAAAAGCCTTCAAGTTTTTCCCCCCAAAATTCCCGAATATACCTACATGTTTTTTTTCAGACTTCACAGGTAGGCGTAACTCCTTAACAATTCCAAAGCTACCTACTTACAAGAGACATCACCGAACTGTTACACCCCGATTTTGATGAGGTTTACGTAGATCATAGTTCTCGAAAAAATATTTGTCACGTATGTTTTTTGATAATTGATGTCTCTTGTTAATAATTAATCTCCCACTCATCTAGCATTTCCTATCAAACTCTAGGCGCCCAGATGCTACCATTCAGGTGACAAATATTTCAGACCATCGATCGGGGGTTAATGAAGCTTGATCCCCATTAGGAACTTGACACTCAGGCGTCACAGTTCCCCCATTGTCGAATGTGGTACGAAGGCGCGTATAGCCTCTAAACTACCGGGCGCCACGTGAATCATAAAATCGCTCGAGCCGCGTCGATTCCTCGATACCAACCGTGTGCCGTTAGATCGCGGGCGGCGGGGTCGCGCCACGTATCAAACGCGGATCGATCGTGGGGCGCAACGTTTGATAGGACGGTCCGCGGTGGTGGAAAAATGAGGAGCGCGCCAGTTAAAGCAAACGGATCACCGCTGGAACCGTGACGCTCGTTGCTGGACGGCTGAGGTAAACAGAGGTCGAAGTGCAAAGTAACCGACGCGGGGGTGGGCGGGAAGCCTCTGTTTGATCAAGTTACCGGTGAAGTCGCGATAACGAGCCCCGCGGCGGTGTTATCGTCGCGTTTATACATGCATCAGCGTGTACCTCGAATGCACACCAAATTGTTCGTTATATTAATCCGCGGAAGACCGACGCTGGCGCAGCTCTGCCGTCCCCGCCAACCCCTCCGCGCGATTGTTTAACCCGTGTTGCTGGGCCCGTTCCCGTTGTTTGCCAGCTTGCGTTTCGGCTACTATGTTCTTGCCTGCGATCCTCCGCGCCGACACCCCGACACCCCGCCACCCCGCCACCCCGCCACCCCTCGGGCATTACAGTTACACGGCACGGCTAATACGTTTAATCCCGATATGCTGGCTCATTATAATCCCGAGACTGACCAATAACGATACTCCGTTAAATGACCAACGATTTCATGGACCGCGGGCGCGCCTCTCCGCGGCGCATTATCGCGTCACACGCACACGGTTACACGGCCCCTGTCCCGCTCTGGGATTAGACCTGGCGGGTATTGGCCCTCCGCTGCCGTGGTTGTCCGTCATGTCCACGGGATTATGCAGCGATCGTGATTTCGTGTCCGAATGCTTTCGTAGGGGGCAAGACGAGCATTAGGGGCGCGCTTTGTCGCAAGGCATTGTACCTAGTGTTGTTGGTTGGAAGGAACGTAGCGAGGACGTGAACTTAGGGATATAGCTATAGTAGTTGAAGTAGATCTCGCTTAACATGTCGCTCCATGTTTTGCTTTGTTTTCAAGATAAATATTTGGAAACTCTTAGGTATCTAATACTCTCGATGCATTCCAAAAAATATTGTAGTAGGTACATAGAGGTATTCTGCCGATCTGGATGGCCAAAAGTCGATTATAAAAACATGGACGCAGATAAAAATAAAAGGACGCCTATATTAAGCTGATCCATGTGCCAATGACGTACAACACTTCCCCCGTCGAAATGGAACGAAGATGGACAAAAAGAAAAAAGTATATTTTATTCGTTTTAATACTGTTTTTTATGCCTTATATTAATTGGATTAGCCTAAGTGAAGTGAACAAATAATTTTGTCAACCCAGATCGGCAAAATACCTCTATGTGCGTCGTGGAACACGACGATGCCAGTTGTGGTGCTAAGAACCTTCTACATTCGTCTAGAAGTCTAGACACTATATTCTATGTTAGATTGAATTACACAGAAGCGTGAGCAGAAACAGGAGTATGATTAATTGATTCAATATCACGAGGCTTGATTCCATCATTACAAAAGTCACTGTCACACGGTGGGCCGATTAAGCATCGAGCCCCTATCAATCTTTATCTCAAGCTAACCGCGAAGCAATTTCAGATTCTTCTTAGCATCGCCTCGAGGGGTCCACTTTCGTCGGAGGTTCGTATGCATATGAACTATCCCTATCTCCATCTCGAATGACGCTGATTGAACATGAGCTCGTTTCCTCGATAAAGGGCGCGCGTGTCGTACAAGACGGTTCGCTTAATGCACCCATAAATAAAGCGACGACTGATCCGCACGCGATAAGTCCAACGTTTTACTCCTGGCGACCGCCCCGAGCTTTTAATTTCATCCCCTCCGGCGGGCTTGCCGCGTGCCCGCGGATAGTTATTTATTTCGAAACCGGCCCGTGCCCGTCGCCGCGGAAAATTATGTCGGGAGGGGGCACGCGATGCCCGCGGAAAAACTACGGACATATTTTAATGTACAGGCTACGTGTCGTGAAATGCGGGCGTAACTTGAGAAGTAAATTCACCATGACGGAAATAATAATGAAAGTTCGTATAAATGGCTCTCCTGCCCCCACTCTGCCTCCCCCTGCCTGACCTTGTTCAAGAGTTACCGTCGGTTTTGGGTTTCGATGATTTTCGTTGCGAACTGTGCCGGTTGCAGAGTTTCGCCCAAAGTTCGTCGCTTAAAACACGCCGGAAGTTTCGAGCGGATCGATGTGTCAACGATGAGCCGTTTAAGGGCCTGCAAAGGCCCTTCAAAGCCAAGGCGCGCTTACATTTCAGTGGCTTCGCTTTCTTTGGAGAGAAGCTCGGCCGTAAAGGGAATTGTTAAATGAACGGCGCTTAAGATTAGATGGATGAAACGTTAATGTTATTCTCTCGCGCGCTGAATCCACCTTCCACGTTGCACTCGCGGTCCATCGACCAGCCCGCGCAGAGGTGACTTGTATTTCTCTTTGTAAAAAGTCTACGCTCTCCGCGTCACTGGAATTTTGTGAAAATAACGTAAAACCCGCGCGATGAATGTTTTATCAACGTTGATATTTTCCTCCCTTTTTGGTTTATTCTCGGCGGGATGAATTTTGTGTACGCTCGCTTGAAAATATGGGGAAAACACTAGACAATAACGGCTTTCGTTGGGTATAGTGCATGTGTTAAAAGTTGAAGTGTGGATTCAATGGAATTGTAAAATGGATTCAGAGAAGCGTTATGTGAGTATTAGAAATACTTCGATAATATTTACGCGCGTACTATTTCACTAATTGTGAGTGCTATTAATCGAAATCGAATGAAACGGTTCTACGCACGCAATTGGGGTTACATCTTCTAAATGGCGGATGTATCGTTATCGAACTAATTGTAAGTGGATCAAGATAAATGCGTGTCGATAAATGTCCCGATTCCACCAGGAAATCGCGACTGTAGTGTCCTCCAGCACCACTAGAGGCCTAATCTGCCTAACTCTTTCTCGCCCCAAGTTAAGTCCCAAGTTCCAGTCTCGTTTGTATAATACAAGTACATATAGCCCTCCAAGTGTAGTCGCCTAGCACTTCATTTTTACGCTACGCTCGGAGGTGTCCAGGATCCGCCGCTACACGGCACGCGCAACACAAAAAGAAAATAAATTCTGATAAATAAAATCGCAATTTTCGATAATCAGAGGATATATCATTTCAACGTCAGCTTCTAATTAAAAGGAGTAAAAACTTTTGCGTGCTTCTTCTGGTGCAATTGCGAGATTATTCGATGCGAATATTGGATGCATATTTAAAAAAGACCTTAATCCTGGTAATAATTACAAATATTAACAGCAAAGTCGGCTCCCTCACAAGACGAATTCATTAAAAATGAAATATCATCCACATAGACGAGAGAGAGATTATATTCCCTAACCCTGTGTTTTTTTATCACTTTAATAGGGAATTTGCTTTTAATTTTGTACGAAAGAGGAACGTGGAACGCTGTATATCTCTGGTAAATGGACGCGTGATTTTTTCTAACCAGTGATACCTGAATCCGACGAGATGTTTCGCCTCAGCCCTGCGCTTTTCTTTTTGTAGTCGCATAATTCCAGTGCCTGCGGCAACAACGATCCATTAAAAATTCATTACATGCATCTCTACAAAGCGAATACGGTCCGTGACCATCAAATACTTGGGATTTACGAATGGAATGGTAAAAGCCACGCATGTTATTTCTTTTTCAAAATCCAACCGCTCGAAAGGTCGGCATTTGGCGATGTAATCCGATTTACGGCTGTTTCTGATTATCAACGCGATGCAGCGTATAATCGCGCAGAAAACAAATGCCAATGATACGATGAAATGCATTCGCCTCTCAATATTTTCCGATTCTGCTCCCCGATTTCCAAATGAAAGTAACAATAATTCATTCCGCGGAAGGAATCGAACGCTGCTTTTAAATCGCCCAATAATGTAAAACGCTGGGAAATTATCGCACAGAATCAGGTTGGAAAGGAACAGCGCCGTGTCCTTTCAAACAGAGATGCCACACTCTCGGTATTTCGACACAAAAGATGTTCAAAGTTGAAAATTTGCAGTTTTTTTCAAAATCGAATTTCTTAAAAACTGAAGATGATGGCGACAAACGGTTTGCGGATTCGTTTTGAGCGCACGAAAACTTATAAGGGACGGCTATTGAATGTTACAAGTCCAGACGAAGTCCTGTCGAACTGTGTAATTACCTTTTTTGTTCGAACCAGAGTTGATCATTCATGAAACAATCCCCAAAACTATGTACCTAAGCCAATTACATAAATAATGAATCCCCCGGAATTTAAAAAATTGCAAATTCTACTCCGCAAGTATTATCCTCGATCGCTTCGCACAACAGATCCTCTTTCCAGCTGACACATCCTCATCCCATCTACGTTAGTCCAATAGACCTCGGCCGGTTAGAAAAATAATAAAAGCTGCTCCGTCGTTTTTCCTCGTAACTCGTTATCCCAGCAGAATTTTCCCCAACACTGATTCGAGCATGGTAGAGACGCGGTCGAGAATTTCGCAACGCGGTAAAGCACGGATAACGCGGCGTGTCCCTTTTACATTTAACAAAATATATGCCCCAGTTTACGGATCCACGACCCGCATAGTTTTCGTCCGGCGACCCCATTTCCCGTCCCCCTTTCCATTCTTTTCCCTTGCAGCCTCTGCCGCCGGTTTTCGGGCGCATTTTTTTGCTGGTCTTTGTCGGTGGCAGAGCGACGCAGCTCGTTCGCTCCCCCGTCCCGTGCCCGCGGACCCCCACCGGTGCACAGAGCAGACCGGATGTACGTAACGCGGCACACGCGTAGCTAATTTTACAGCCGGTGTCAGGTAATTAGAGATACGTCCGTTCGAACGTGATTTAAATGGGAACTGTCAAACCACGGGGAATAAACGAGAGGCTCGATTAAAAGAATCGCCGCCGGCCGTGTTTCCCGCGACGCGACGCGACACGACGCGACGCGACGCGACGCGACGCGTCTGTGAACGCGATTTAAATCGCGCGCGCGCGAGCTCGTAGGTACGCGACGGACTACTCGAAAAGCGATACTTATCGGCCCGCCCTTGGAATATTTTCCCAGAGAGTTTGCAACGGGAAGCCGTGAGCCCTCGAGGCGCTCGCTTGACAAATCCCACTACTTTCTCTCGCGGGCGATGTTTTACCCGTTACGAAATACTCGAGTACCCGGATTTATGGGTGGACGGGCGGGTTCTGGAAAGACTCGGGTAACAACCGGGGTTGCTTTACAACTCCGTTAGCCTCCCTTCGCGGTAAGCTTGTCCGCACCTTTCAAAATCTGCTAAATAGTAGCGGGTTGCATCGAGCGTAAGAACGTGACTCGGCGAATACGAGCGACAGATATTTTCGGTTGGTTTCCGGTTACGTTACGTTACGGTACAGCCAACGGTAACAGGATTATGTAAAATCGGAGGAAAACAAATTGCTCCCTTCCCTCTCGGTCGTCCCGCAACGTCCGCGCAATTTCGCCCTTCCTCCTCCGCTCGCCACATTCTCGCGTATCATCCCCTCGTTAAATTAATCTTAATCAGTACCCTCTAAACAATTCCTTGGTAGCGAAGACAGGATCTCGCGGGGTAGACACGCGGCGGGAATGGGGGCTACACTCGAAATTGCATTGGTCGAGGAGCCGCGAAGATAGAGGAGACAGGACGTGGTGGAGGGGTAAAAAAAATAATGGAAGAGCAAGGAACTCCATCGGAATCGATACTGGCACGATCAACCGCTCAAACGGCTCGAATTCTTGCCGCGGATTTCGAGCGGGCCAGCCAGCGTTCCCAGTCAGGGGGGAAAGGGGGTGGTAGTCATAGAGAACGGGGGGAACGAGATGCGCCGTTTCTTTCAGCGTGCGCGGAATCCGATAAGACGTCTCTAAGAATCCGGGCTACGTAGAGCGGTGTGTACGCGCGCCAGCCAAGAAAACGCCCTTTCCCGCGTCCTCCGGCCACCTATCCACCCCCTCTAGCGAGAAGAGAAAAGATATTCGGAACGGTTTTGGTGGGAATCTGCTGTGGAAAAGACATTCGACTCCTGCCTCTCTCTCTCTCTCTCTCTCTCTCTCTCTCTCTCTCTCTTTCTCTTTCTTTCTCTCTGTACGTGTTGTAGGTATACTGACATAGGGGTGGGGGCGATGGTACGAAGGGGGGGGGGCGCATGATGGTGGTAAAGGAACGAAGCAGCGGAAAGACCTCGGCAAGAGGACGAGGAAGAAGAAGAGGAAAGAAGCTCAGTCAGCCAGCCAACGGGTGGATTCACGTACACAGGCCGGTTACACGCGTGTGTGCGTATATTAAACGTACCGCTATCTCGCCATCTACACGTACCTCGACCGGCTTTCGAGGATCCTTTAAAGTCAACATTCTTCTCTTTATAAGCCCCTCTCATCCCCTGTTGCCCGATGAAAATGCTTCCTTTCGGCGGTAACCGATTTCGAGATCCCATCCCGATGCCCATTTCGCCGTTCTCTCCCCCTTCGGTATTTTCATAAAAGCTCGGGAGGGGATGGTCCGGCCTGACACTGGGGAACTGTTGCCTTTCGTAATTGTCCGTTTTGCCCCAGCCACACTGGCCCGCGATCATCCTTCCCCTTCCTCATGGCGATTTAAATTACCTATGCGACTTACGTAATGTGTGATGATACTTTCGTTACTATTACATAGTAGATCGGTGCAAATCTACGGGCTTGTAGCGCGTGTACATATATATATTATTAAGTACATATATATATATTATAACGCGTGTAATAATAATAGTAAACCTTTTGCGCGTGTAGCGCGATAATTAGTGGGGCGTCCCGAGGGATATGCTCTCCGGGTAGCTTTCAAATGATTTACGCTACCGTTGCTTAGATAACTCCTTAATTAGAGATTCCAACAGGGCCACCGCTTTTTGGGTAAACGCGCAAAGTGTTTTGTAGAGCGTGGGAGCAGGTTCGGGGATGAATTTATCACGCGGAGAGGTGTATCTAATGTTTACACTGCACTTGAGCATGGCTCGAGTATCTCGGTACACTTTCCCGAATCGGTGCGCCAGATTCCCACGGCACTTTCGGCCGAACCCGCCACAATCGCGGATTTTGGGGTGAGTTTTTAGGGACCCTTTCACCCGATGTCCAGGAGGAAAGTATTCCCGGGATTTCTGATCGTATTGGACGCGTCTCGGTGCACTGTGTGCACTTGAAACTTCTGCTCTCTGATCACCACACGGCACACAGGCTACGGGTGAAGTCACAAGATCGGTAAACACCGTACTTTCCACGCAAAACCGTGGCTTGTCCAGCAAGCCACATTCGATCGCCCCTTGTTTCGCTGTTGGTTGATGCTCGGTCGCTGAGTGCTCGCGTGCACGGAGCAGCAAAGTTAATCGCTATCGAATCGCGATTGGCGAATGTGGGACGCCACCATTTCCCCGCATCGGCGTCGAATTTCTTCGATATTTCCGTCGATTGCCCGCGTACCGAGGAGAGGAAGAAAGGATGCCGAGTGGCGTTTAACCTCGAATCACCGGGGGAACGCGAGCTATTTTAACGAAGTATTTATCTTCGCGATCGCGTGTGCCCCGTTCGCGTCGATCGAGCGATTGCGCCAGCCGCGACGCGTTCCTCTCGTGAATAAAGCTCGTGCCCCCGCGTTCTGTGCGCTCCCAGTCACTTGAATTACGGTCGGAAGAGGCTTCGCGTGTCCCGCAGCTAGGGGGAGGAGATTAAGTAGCTTTAATTGGAAATAACTCCGACGTACTGCTGTCGACAGCTCGATTTTCACGTTAAACAGACCCACGGCGTTTCGAGGCCTGCGAAGTGCGAGGGAATTCGCGCTTTTGTTGGACGAGCGAGCTTCTTTGCATCTGGGGTGCAACGGGGACGATGGTACACTGAAATCTAAATGGCTCTGCACGGAATCATATAAGGTAAGAGCCGGTAATGAGGCCTAACCGTCATTTCTCCCTGGTAGGTCAATCTACAATACGGAATGCCATTCGAAGTGTTACCGCGCTGTGGATATAACATTTACCGGTTGAAAATTTAGCAACCGTTTCCCCGTTAACTAACGCTGCTCGAATTATATATGGCGGGTGCCATAGCCACCCGCTTATAGTTTCGAAAACTTTTTGGTTTTTTCATTTCAGAAGAACCGCATCGTCGGAAATCTGTCAACCATGTAAACGGAATTTTTTGGAGTGCAAACTTACTGATCCACTACAGCTTATAAATCTGCTTGAAATAAATTTCAAAAATTATATTCGTATAACTTAAATATCTAATAAAAAGTCCTGAAAATTTCTAAAAGATTTATTAAGTAGTTTGCTTTCAATAAATTTCCAAAGCTACCATGACTTTTGAGGCCATTACCGCGTTCTTCCCCGTTAATGATTCACGTACTGATAATGAGAAGAAAAACCCGAAACGTCTTTGTTTCTCGTTGCTGGGGCTTTTAAGATGATTTCGATATTTCGAGGGTCATTTACCATTCTATAAGTGTTGCAGCCTTGTCTCTGGAAAAAACAAAGTTCCAACGAGGGGGTGTTTTTGAAGGTGCCCCGGGCGATTTAATATAATTCCCTTCAGCAGAAGGAACCGTCTCCACCCTTTTCTTCGACGTACAGAATACAAACTCGTGGTTTTTCTTTCCCTCATTTCTTATTAAGGAGTAAGCTAGGTTGGCTTCGGGAGACACCACAGAGAGAGAGAGAGAGAGAGAGAGAGAGAGAGAGAGAGAGAGCAAAGTGTTCGCGAATAAGTGAACGAGTTCCCACTCGCGGAATGAAATCTAAAAGCTTGTCTCCTCGTAAACATTCACGTGGATGGCCCCGTGCCACTGAGGCAAGGAAAATAAAAGAATGATATTCCACGGCTGGGAGGTGGAGGAGCACAGAAGGTTTCACTTTTATCTGCACGAGTATGGCGGCTTTCTTGCCGTCGTTGACGCCGTTCTCTCCTCGGCCAGGATGGATATAACCCCGCTGACTGCCTCGATCGTTGCGATTCACGTCGTGGATCCCTCGTTTTCCACGGGACCTGCACACGCTACGCGCCCCTGCTTTCGTTCTCTCTTTTTTATCGCGAAACGTGTGAACGAGGGAACGATGATATTTAACGTGGCCCAAGAAACCGCTCACGTCCGCGACCCGTTAGAATTGGAAAATATCGTTCAACTTTCGCTTCGATACATCCTCATCAGCGTGCCGATGATAGAGATAGATCTTCAATCGAGGATGCACATTCGTTGCTGAAACATTCCACGTCTCCACGAAACGTCGACGTGTCTCCGCAGCGAAATCCATTGGTACGTACTCGTTAAACGGATACGCGTGCGTCGATTCGGTAAAAATGGGTCACCGGGAAAGATTGCGTCTTGCTTTCAGCTATTTATAAATCCCGCATACGCTCGGCGCGGCTGTGCTTGCGCGGGCAATTATCCGATGTCTGGGACTAGCGATTTTTCTCGCGGAGCGTCTATCCCATCCGACTTCCTCGACCGGGCTATAGCGGGTCACTGCTAGCGATAGAACTCTATCCTCTTAACCCGACGGTCGATGGCCGAGCTCATCGAAGTCACTCGGCTCCTTGATCGGGCCGAACTCCGAAGTGATCCCCGTCTTACCAATAATACAACTATTCCCCTTATCTTGCCAGGCGAGGGTCGAAGCCATTCAAGGCGCTCGATAAAGGGACTGGGCTAACTCGACACCGTCGAAAGAATTGTTCCGGAAGATTAACATAAAGCGAGACAGGCCTGGGCAGGCGGGGCAAAAAGGATTTTCAATTCGAGTAATGAAAGCACTCGATACTAGATAAATAGACGTCAAAGCGCGCAGCCAGGCGAGCCGGATGAAAACGGCGAGGTGGATGTACGTTCCTCCTGTAACCGGATGTCAAAGGCGTCTCCTTGGATCCATTGATACATTTCAAGATGAGCTGGAACGTTCCTGGAGACCTTATAGAGATAGGGTACAGCCATTTTTAGGGATAGCAACGACTTAGAATTCGACCTCGATGCCAGACTTGCATTCACGCGGACTCTACTTCGCGATTGGGCTATTCATCCCTTATAGTATTCCATAAGTATTCCATCTCAATCATCATCAGAAACCATACGCGCCGACTAACCTTTGACCAGTAGTGGGCCAAAAGTGGAAACGCAATATATTTATTAATTACCGAGGAATTGATGAGGTACGATTTAGGTGACCAGTACGATATTCTCAACCCTCCCCTACAAATCAAAGAATTTTAAATTCGGTGTTGAATTTGCTATTGCTGACATAGATTTACAATTGAAAGAATTGCGGGCCGCAGGTCAGTGATTGGAATGCCGAATGTGTCCCGCAAGTTGCTCATCACTGATCTACAACACTTACTGCTTCATAATATACGTTCTTCCACCCCAGAGGTCCCGCCACCTTTTTCAAATTAATTACGAGTTCAAGAGTCGCTTCTTACCCAAGGGCTGCAAGCTCTCTGACGCGTTTTACACCAGGGAATCCGTTAACAACATCCGAAAGGGCATTAGTAACCGATTTTCCGTTTCATCGCGCCACGCGAAACCGTCCCGTCTAGCCCCTTATCAACGATCGCCATTCCCACCGTGGAAACTGTCTTATCGCCCCGTAACCGTAGCACTTTCCCTCGCGCGAAGGGGTCACCTTGCCCGGGCGCTCCCTGCGACACGTCTCCCCCACCGGCCGGTGCACATCCTCCGGAGTACACGGACGTAACACGAGCGTAAAGTTGGCTGACACTCGCATTACAGATAGGACTTTGCATTCGGATGGCAACCGTACAGTGAACTATGTCGCGAGTTTCCTCTCGTTGAATGCGCTTCAGGGCTTCCAAGGTATCAGTTGGAACTAGTTCCATTATGGGGCGCGTCGCTCACCCACCGAACTTTTAGGAATTAAACGGACGGCGCCCCCCTCAATTGTGATTGATCCCGTACGCGCCTCCGATGACTCCGGCAAACATCAATTATCGGTGTGCACTGTGCACGGAGACCCGTGCCGGTGTGCGGCGTGCGCCCGTGTGTCGCCCCGCGACCGGAACTTTCCCAAAGCCGGGGGAGGGGGTCAAATTTGCTCGCCGTTCGGAAACTATTTTCAGATACAATATGAATCGACGAGATTTATATTTCGCTCGCGGCAGACCCGCGAGTAGTGGAGGGCAGTTTTATTCGCCGCAAATCTCGGCCGCGCGGGCGGCAAGCATTACGCGATAAACAACGAAACTGTGAAGCAACTGGTAATATCGCGTGATTACGCGCCGAGCACTTCGGGGAGCGACGTGTTGACGGGGAGAATTGTGGACCTTGTAGTACGAGGGGTGCAGCTCCATCCTTACCAACTTCAAATAAATTAGAAGAAACTTGTGTAAAATTATTGCTTCGACTTAAGATTAAAAAGAGAATGCTAATTGAAAAACATATATTTTTGTGAGTTGATAAGTTTTTATTTCTATTTTTGGCCGATTTTTCAAATCCCGAGTATTCGTATTGCGCAAAACAGCGATGGGTGGGTGCAGATTCAAAATTTGCAATAAATCGCTCGTTTGTTATCGGATTTGTATCAGACGTCCACCAAACGATGTAGATTTTTTTACATATACCTATTACTGGTCATAACTCAAAAACTGTCAAAAATGAAGCTGCACCCCTCCTGCTACAAAGTCCTCAATCATGGATTGGGGAGCAAAAAAATTTGACGCCTGTGGATGGATTATTGAATAAGCTTGAGCCTCGTTCAGTTTAGTTAAGTTACTTTATGAGTCGCTTTGTGATCATGTTCTCTACATGACACACCATATCTTAAGGGGAGGTTCCGGTCCAACCATCAATTTGTTTTTATTTCATGTTTCGAATGTTCAACCTTTTAAGAATAGGCGTTTAAAAGGAATTTGGGAAATTCGTAAAATTCCCAAAATTATAGGCATTTGCGTAGCGGAAAATGCTTGGGTAATACCCGGCCACTCGGCGCTCACGTAAAAACTTAAACGCTTTTTTCTCGAAACAGTGTTCTTAAAATCGATGGAACTTATATCCCGAAAAGTTATTATCCGATTCGACTGAAAATTTTTTTATTTTGAAGAATATACTTCTGGCTTGTGGAGAAACCAGCAAATTTTAAACAATTTACAATTTGTAACTTTTAAAGGCGTTGAAAGGACGAAAAATATGTAGGTTTTAAGAGATGTGTCGTTATTTTCTCAAAAATATCATTTTTTGTCATTTTTATCGGTAAGTTGACGAGCGAGTTTCATGCCCTTTAATAATCTGCAAATTGTTTTTTATCTTAAACTGAGGTCATACAGGTTCCACCATTTTGGATAAATTTTTTGACACCTCGAATTTAACGACTCCCCACTATCGTCTGCAATGATTAATTATAAAACAAAAAATTGTTTCAATACTTTAAGATATGCTTAATTCAGTGCAAAAGTCTCATTAAATTATATATGATCGTTTTCCTTTAATTAATTTCCAAAGATCGCCTATTTGTACGAGCGCTAGACCGGAACAGCCCCTTAGGCCCCCCAAAAAGAAGAAACAATTTTTAGGACCGGTCACACAAGGTTCCCCCCTTAATCTCGCCGAGAATTCATTCGGGGACAGTTGACTGATACTTTCGATGCTTCGTAGAAAATATGGTGCAAGTCCCACGTTGTGGAAACACGCCGACACCATATTCTTGATTGCAAGGGTTGAAGCTCGGCGATCGTTAGCTTATAGTCGGTGGATAATGGACGAAGGATCTGCTTCCACCTGGTTTCATCTGAATGGGTTAGATTTTACACAGTTACCAATTATTACTCTATCTTCGTTCCCTCAGCATTGTTTCGCGACGCATCGGTTTGAGTTTCGCGTCTCGATGCATTGCGTCGAACTTCCTTCAGGGATAAATACAGTAGCGATCGCGGAATAATAAAGTGGCGAAGTGGGGTGCAATGGAGAAGTTGGATGGGCGGAGGGCGGAAGGGCGGGGGAAAGGGGCTCAATGAGAGGGAGAGAAAAAAGAAGCATTCTATTCTTCCAGTTTACGAGTTCACGGGAAATACCTTGGATGGTACTTCCATCTTGCTTCCTCCTCTTTACGCCCGTGTCTCCTCGTTCCGTTTTATCGGTCAGATGTATCTGTTGCATGGAGATGCCCGTAAAAGATACCGACAATGGCCAGGGCACTTTGATGGAATACAAAATGTAATTACGTAATTACGGCGACGGGGCTGGCACTTCGAATTCATTATGTCACCACGTGTTATCGTGCTTTACTTAAAAACGTAGCGGTTATTAATAATGCGCAGTGATTTTTGGGGGATGCAGAGGATTCTTAAAGTTCAAAGCGCTAAACGGAAGACTCCTGTTCACATGCTTCACATTTTTTCTAATCTCCTTTGGCCGCGGACAACTCTGCGGACAAAGAAAACGTTATTTTCTAAAACTCGAAAGGGAAGTTAGGCAACCCGAGAATTCAGAAAATGATGCAACTTTGTGTGCAAGTAGAGCAGTTCATCACAGACGTATTTCTTGTTGGTACCATAGTGCGATTTTAGGGGATGAAATCATCCTTTGGGGGAAAATATAGAATATCTCGAGAACGGTGAAAAATATCGAAAAGAAGTTTAAACAAAAGTTGCATATCCTTTTTATACCTATGAACTTGCGTAGAAATAATAAGCGAAAAATCCATTCAGTTCAATCTACCCCCACCATCAATCCTTAATTCGAAAAGGAACACTTGCCACTTCTTGATCCTTCTGAGTTCAACAAAGCGTCACATATTTATGCAGCAGAAGAAAGTAATAGAAACCAACAGGGTCCAAAATTGACGTCCAACACCATCCAAAACTCACTGCTCCAGCTCTTCGGCTCATATAAAAAATACTCAGAATGTCTCACCTATTTAAAAAATACGCAGTCAACGTCGAATCATCGCTATCCCATCTTCATTAAGAAGTACCAAACACGGAGAATTAGCCAGTCGCCTATTAGCCTGTTGAAAAATGGTGGGCGAGTGGAATTGTCTATCGACACGAGCCAGCTATGTGCGTGGAAGCATCGAGCGCGGGGTCCCCTTTCAAAATCCACACCGCTCCGCATTCTTGTTCCCGTGGTCGACGAGGCATAGCTGTCACGAATAACAGCTCGTTCGGTATACTTTATAACCCCCGCGCGTGTCGGCGCTGGTACGTCGTTATGCGCCTCCCTTTCCGAACCCGTAATCATCACCTACCATCTATTCCCGCGGCGCCGGGGCGCTGCTGTTGCAGCAGGAACCTGCAGGTCGAATCCTTTGCTGGTGGAAGGGACACCCATCGGTTACCACGGAACATCCCGACAATAAATACACCCGCTTCCACCGCCTCTGCCCTCGCTATGAAGTTGTTCTTTCCCAGCAGCGACCTCCCATTCACCCCATCGGTCTTCTTCTCCTTATTCCCCCTCGTTAACGCTCGAGAGAGCTGTGGAAAGGGTCCGCCGAAGTGCTTTACACAGTCAAAAATCAGCTTCACACAGAAATTTCGCGAAACATGCCGCCTGAGTAAACATTGCTCTTCCTCTTGATAATCGTCCATGTAGATTGTAGGGGGTTCTTGGTAGCGTGGAGTTTGGCTTCACGGGGTTAAATATCGGGTGCTGCGTTGCCTCGAATATACTCAGAGAAATAGGGATGCTTTTGGTCACTATTTAGAATTCATTTCACAAGATATTCCCACGTATGTAAGGTCATCTCTGTGTACGGGGCTTCGTTTCCAAGGGAGGCGTTAGAATTTCGTCAGGTTCGTTCCGAAGGATATCGGTGACGCAAGGGCAGCAGCAACCCCAGCAGCCACTACTAATGAGCGCGAGGTAAGAAACTTCAACGCCTAGATCCGTCGAACGAGCAATTTACGATAATATCGGTGGGGCTCCGGTTACCGCTGCTGCCTAATGGAATTTCGTGAAGGCGGGTTATCATCAAAGATCACGCCTCACGGTTCGCCGCTGATATTGAGTGGAACGCCGCTAATTGCGGGATCGTTTACGTGTTACGCGGTCAGATCTGTTCCGTTTGATAGGCTAAATGCCTGCTCGCTGAAACGTCGTCCAGATCGTCCGTCCCCTATTCTGGCTTCCAAGGAATGGCCCCGCTGCGGATGAACGGTTGTCAGACATGGGCCCTCCCCTCCTCTGATATTCCTTGTAGAATGGTAACGATGGTTTCGTTGATTGCCGTCATCGATCCACAGTCAGTATCCCTACGGTATCGAGCGTGTAATTTCGACGGGCCAGGATCCACCGCCGTCTTCTGCTTTTGACAGGCCTCCCGGTCAGTGTTCATTTCTCGCACGTGGTGCGCGTGGAACGCGTAATCGGGCAATCAAAGCAACGCGGATCACTCGACGCGAGAAAAACCGTGCCACCGTCTCCATTTACACCCATCCGCCCCACGCTTAACAGTTCGGTTGTCAGCGAAGAGCGGTGCTCCGGGCGAGTTCACCTCGCAGCGAAGCTCATTCGCAGCTCCCTGACGCTAAGGATCCGATTACAGTCCCGCGTTCCCGGCTCCATCCCTCCTGCCAGCCTCCCGATTTAAATTTACCATCAACTTGCAAATTGTTCCAATTCCACCGGATCCGCGGGAATGAAAACATCCCGTTGGTCGAGTTACATAGAAATTCGCTCTATTACACCATTCGACAGTTCGGGGATCGCGGAGCAAACTACTAACGATCGGTGGATCGGTGGATCGGCAAACTACTAACGATCCCTCCGGCAGAGAACGCTCCACCGGACGGACATTTTTCGGTTCGCGTTGCAAAGAGGTGCACGTGAATACAGGTATCCAAGGTGGAACAAGAGAAAGTGGGAGGGTGATAGTGAAAGGCAGAGGGTTACATTTTTTCCGCGCGCCAAAATTTACATCTCCAGCAGAAGCATTTAATCAGCTGGCGCCCAGGGCGGAATGGAATTTAGTGGTGCTTTAAAAGGGCGCTGGGGGACCGCGAGGGGGTGGGAGGCAATCCCCCCCCCCCGGTTGTCGGTGAGTTGAATGACGAAGAGAAGAGGGAACGGCTCGCGACTGTGCGGGTGCTCGGCCGCCGGTAGCCAATGCCACTCAACAGCTTTGTTGAATTTCACGCCATTTGAGTAAATGGGGGAGTCCGATCAAACATTCCCCGATATTTTGTAGACCTACCCTCGCGCCGCTGCGTACAGCCGCGCAACGCCAATGACGGCGGCATCAATGCCACCAGCAACAGCATCAGCGACACAATGTGCCACCCCTGTTGACGTTTCCCCTATCCGCCGACCCCGACCTGTAACGAGGCGCGCTTGCGACCTGGTCGAGCGTTTTTTTTCAATGGGAATGGGTTTCGATCTGCAGAAGCCGACGAGTGCCAACAGCTCCTGGGATATTAGCCCCTAGTGGTTAATCATTTCCGTAAAGCACTGCTTCGGACGTTACACCCCGACGTGTTCTGACGGATTCCTTTGGAGATCGTAGGGCCTACAAGTAGCATTAGGTAAATCGTCTCGAATCGGTGCTCATTGATTCAATTCCAAGGCTTTGTCCAGAAAGCAATTATCTTTGTCGTGATATCCACGTTCGTAATGGACGCAGGGAATTAGGGAAAAAGCAGGGGAGAGGTGCTTTAAAAGAGACAATTTTATTTAGCGTCCATTTCTGATAATATCATGTTAGGTATTTAAAGCTCAAGTTCGTTTATTAATCCTATTGGAAGTATGTTTATTGGCCTTCATTTAAATTATATGTATTGCAAACTCATAAATAATAACAGAAAATAACAAAATCTTCGATTTTCAAATAAGTCGAAATCGAGTTTGGATATAGCTGCTTAAACTAAGAATAGTTTCCTTTGGATTAATTTTTTTAATAGGTACTCGTGAATCAATTTTCTTCCTCCAAGCGTCTTCTAATCTTTTCCATAACTACTTTGATTCTGCGCAAGCTTTTCTTATTTTTCTATACAGTCCGGTTCGATTAATGGGGAACCTGGTTTAGGACGCTTAAAACACGGTGATTTTTTAAGAATTATTTTCTCAACAAATATAAAGAGAATCTTTCCAAAACTTTCAGGGTGTTTTACTGTATATTCAGACAACAAGAGAACTTTTTTTGATCAATAATAATTTATTTAATATTGTTTTATTAGTATAACTATTTTCGTAGCGCCGCGCCGCCGGAGTTGTCAAATTGTGTAGGTACATCTTAGCGGATCCAATTTTGGGTCGAAATAAAAATGCCGAAGTTTTTCTTAATTGACATGAATTTACACCGTCGATGTAATAAAA
The DNA here is from genome assembly GCA_963855975.1 of Andrena chrysosceles. Lineage (NCBI taxonomy): Eukaryota > Metazoa > Arthropoda > Insecta > Hymenoptera > Andrenidae > Andrena > Andrena chrysosceles. The sequence goes on along the minus strand of OY979769.1, from coordinate 44,571,893 downwards.
AATAAGAGAAAAGTCTAAAATTGACAAAGTTATGGGACTTTAACGAAATAGTTACAATTTTGACGAAAAAATTTCGACATTTTCATGGAAGAAAAAATGTTTTAATTTGATTTCTGCACAAATGTTTTTCATTTATCGACGATATAAACGCATGTCAATTAAGAAAAACTTCAGCTTTTTTATTTCGGGCAAAAATTGGAATGTACACAATTTGACAACTCCGGCGGCGCGGCCGCGGCGCTACGAAGATATATCCATAAAACAATATTACATGAATTATTATTGAATGGAAAAAAAGTTTTCTTATTGTCTGAATATACAGTGAAACACCCTTAAAGTTTTAAAAAGATTCACTTTATATTTGCCGAGAAAATAATTTTCAAAAATCAGCCCCCTAATGCCGTGGTGGTTTCCTAATTCTATGAAATGGTTAATAAAGATCTCTCAAGTACCTATGTCATCTGCTGCTTAAAATTCTTTCACAATAGGTCACGCCAGTCGCAATCGCCAGTATATACCGTCTGGGCCAATCTCTGTTCGTTGCATTGACAAATAACGGGGGGGCGCGATATCGCGGGTAAATGCGAGCGATTGATAGCTTCCCTCGACCCCGTTTTCCCTCCCCCACTGCCTCCCGCCCCCTTTCCTTTCTCTTAGCCCTCTCCTGCTCGCTCTTCCTCCGGACGGTTCGTTTTCTTCGGCGACGGAAGCTCGTTATTGCAATAAACGGGGGCGAGGGTGGCGCGCGAGCGTGACGCTGATCGAAGGCCGATTTACGATCGCCCGGTGATTAATACTCGCCTCGTGAGCCCCGCTCGAGCACCTACACAACAGAGTTTTGCACCGCCGACGGATACGTAATATCCGCCCCCCCCCCCCTACGTGACATATTATACGTTGCCGGGCGTGATTTAAATAACGAGGATAATGTTGAATAATCACGGGGCATAATTGCCGGTATTGTTCCACTGATAACATGATAGAGGCGAATCGTGCTCTATGTCCCCCCTCTCGTTCCGTATGTTTCGCATTGTTTCGTCACCCGGTGTGTCGTTATAACGTTATCCTATTTAGTTCACGCGGGTAAGCTTGGCCGCTCAGTGCCGGTGACGTTAAAGGCGATCGTTATCGATAATATCAGCTCGGAAACCGATTAATTTATCGCCCAGGAGTAGCTATTTAACTTGGCACGTCTATTCTCTGATTTGTGGCTCTTCGTCGTAGATTAAATATTCTTTAATTTCACCGCGTGTCGGCTTCCTGGTAGCTGGAGCCTCGAAGGGAATGCTCCGGCTAATTACCGGTGATGGTTACACACAGCTCGCGGTGAATTGAGATATCATCTAGCGTCGAGTAAACCTATGGCATCCAGTAATAATTTGACTACTGCTGGTTGAAATTGGGATCATAAATTGTGTCGCAATTACAATGGCGTAGATAAATTCATCGAAGTCTAATTATCAAATCATTTCATTTCTATGATAATTTCTTCATTATGTGGACACGCATTCCATTCGGTAGTCATGGTCAGGGTTAGAGGAATTACGAACGAGTGAAATGGTCCCCGTCTACACAGATCCATGCTTCACAGTCCTCGCACGCGTGTTCATTAGGGTAGACCTCTTGACGAAAATTATTTTGGGAGATTCTTTTGATCCCACCTCCCACAATTGTGACACTTGTTGGGAAAATGATCTGGAAAAAAATTCAGGCTGATTGGGCAAGCGGCGCGCATCAAATTTGAAAATTTTGTTTTTTAAAACTTGACATAATAACTTAATTTCAGTCTTAGAACTGTTTTTCTTCTGTAAAATGACGTGCTTTAATGAAAATAGAACATGTTTAATATATCCATCGTTTGTGGATATACGGAAAAAATCGCCAGACAAAAGTTGTACTATATAAAGAGGCCAATAAAATGGTAGGAAAAATTATTTTTTTCAAGGTCACTCTTTCGAGTTTTCAAAGTCACAGATGTTTTTTTGTTAACTATCGTATATGCTGTGTATATATTCTTAAACAGAAAAAAATACAAATCCAACGATATATCATAATGTATATTTACGTTAAGTTTTAAAAAATTCTAAATTTTCAAATTTGGTGCGCCCCGTTTTCCCGTGATCCAATCGACCCGAAGTTTTTTCCAGATCATTTTCCCAACAAGTGTCACAATTCTGGGGGTGAGACTACAAAAATCTGATGGTCGAAAAGTAAAGACTACCTTAGTGTCCATACAAGACTCTTAGAAATAAGTTTCAGTTTGCAGCATTCCCAAAATGGAAGAGAAAACACAATTAACATACATGAAAGTTAAATTACTGATTCCCTGCTTATTTTTACACGTGCCACACCTTCCCAAATTCAACACCCATTTCTTTCGAGTTTCGAGCAAGCCATAGAACCAGAAGCACCCACAGAAATCGTGCAGTCCAGTAGCCCAATACCCCGAAGAATACATGCCGCGGTACCCTCCCAACTAACGAGGCATCAGAGGCATCCTCACAAAACACCGATCTCTCGTTCGGCGAGACGATGAATATTAAACTCCGTCGGATTCTATGGCACGGAAGGGAAAGCAGTCCGATTCCAGCCGCCGGTTTCCGATAAATCAGGAAAATTACCAACCATTCCTTGCTTCGCCTCTTGTGGCCGAAACTTCACGTGCGCCGTAAACCAGCTAATAATAATCCGTCAAAACGGCCAGAGAAAGGAACACGAATAGCATCCTTATCTGGCCATCGACTGTAAATCGACCAAGGTCCTCTCTACGCATCGCTCACTTCGGGCGCTGAACGACGCACTCAAGATTCCTTAATTAAATGATCTCACGGTTACATTACTAATAGCCGGGCAGACCGTTCGAACCGATGGACCAGCTGATAATTATCGTCGAAGATGTTATAGCAGGGGAATAGGGTCCACGGAAAGCGTTTTACTTATTGCTCGTCAGAGAGCCGCCGCGCCGTCGAATATCGATGGGACGCGAACTGCCAAGCCGCTTAACACTCTACTCATTATAAAGGATAATAGCTGGCAGCCTCTCGAGCCAGTCAAAGCACGAATTATGGGTTATCCTGTGGAATCATTGATGAGATTACGCTTCACCGCCAACTAACTCAACGCGATATATCTGCTGCCGGGAATCGACGGGGTGTCAGGCGTGCCTTTGGCCGAGAAATCTTGAGCTCGAACGCGATATATCTGCTGCGAATATCTGATCAGCCCGATAACACAAAAGGGGGATGTGCTTTAGGCTTGGGCTTCTATTTGATGATTTTATAATTTTATATACCTAATAGGTACTTTGCTGCCCCCTGCTTCTGGAGCAAGCTTACACTGTCCACCCTTTCCGTTTTTCAAAATGGTTTTGAATATTTGTCTTATCAGTCTTCTCGGTGATAAATATGAAATAAAATTGAATTTGTAAGTTCGCGGAAAGTGGTAGGGGAGTGGCGTTATAAAAGGGACAATTTTATTTAGTGAATTTTCCCCGGTCAAATCGCACGAAAACATAGGTGACTTTTATGATTTTTTCTAAAAAGCAGTATACAATGTATGGGTCTAACTAAAACTTTATGCACTCTATTCTGCTATAAATGTAGAGTATAAAAAAATTTTTACCCATCCCTGCCTCTGATATGCATTGCGTGCTGCATCGTTCTAAAAAACAGGCCTGGACTATCGTCGCGATAACTATAGACAGGATCATCCAAAATCGAAAACCCAAAGATATTCCTCAATTACGCATGTGTGCTTATCGCGCTACCCTCTGGCAGTGTTAAGAAACAACTGGGCGATGATTGCCATATCTTTAAACGATAGAGTCCCGAAACATGGGTTTTTCGAACAAAAATGTTTTGTACAAAAAATTGAGTGTCAGCTGGTGGCTTCGTCAGTCAGGAAATCGATGCTACTTTTATCGAGGACCCTGAGTCATGTTGCTTCTGATACATCCGTTAGAGCATACTAAAGACATGATCATTTAATCTTGAAACCTCTTAGCTGCGAAGCAACTTTTCACTAGAAACGATCATTCCACCGAATAATCTTCATCAGCGCGAAGTCGTCTCGATCCTCCGCGTACCGAAGTTGTCAGTAAAATATCAGAAAAACATTCTAATCTTCCGGCATTTTCAGTAACGCTCCAGATGGCCGATCAAGCTGAGAATCTGTGCTCGAGCTGTTCTTCTAGTCGACCGAGTCGCTGGCATTCGAGGATCGTATCGGTTTATCGGTACCGCGCGATAGCCTTAAACAGGTTCAGGGAGCAGTTCGATTAGCATATTACCACCTGTCTTATTTCTTAACGTCTCGCTCCGTCCGGGATCATTATTAACGGGCGTAAGCTTCCAACCCGCGGAATGCAACAGCGCGTTATCTGTCGCGATAAGGCGAGGCATCGTTTATTTCACTCCATACAAGCTTCGCGAAATTTATTACGGTCCCGGTTGCATCGCGATGGGAAAAGATTGCGTGACGTCAAGAACGCCACGCAACTGCGTAACAGAAAGGAGCCAGGATACCGCTGGTTTTGTTTACCTTTCGAGCAGCGTGCTTTCGACGACCCGGTGTATTAAAAAAAGGCCGGGTTCCTGGTCGGTAGGGCCAGTGCTACTTTCGGGAAATTACGAAAGCCCGCCCGAAGCGATAGAATTTTGATTAAGCATGCCGGCATGCCCGCCCCACCGACGTATCCTGTGTAAACTTGCTTGATTATTGAACAACCACTCGGGGCAGCCAGCGCCCACGATCATGGAGAATAAGCTCGCGAAAATAACTCTTTTTCGACGTCCGCGAAAGAGGTGATTAGTCTTGGGCCGTCGCTCCACTTTGCGTCGGCCCATCGATCACGCGGCGCGTGCAACAAATATTCTAATGGTCCCGCTGTCTGGCGAATCGCTTCTCAGGGATTAATAGTGCGTCGAACAGCGTCGGCAAATGACGATCTTCGGATCGTCTTAGTCAGATGAACGCAAGCAGGATAACGGAGTTGAAAATATTAGGCACTTTGAATAGAACGGGGGATGATATGAAAAATAAAAGATGAGAGGATAGAACTTCAGAAGTATTCAGCAATAAATATGTATGTATACTCCAGAAAGTAAAGCTACCTAATCTAATCCGGCGAACCTGTGACTCACAATTTGAAACTTTTTAGCTTACAAGGAAACGTTCCCAAAGTGAAAATTCTGATCTCAATGAAACTTCGTGTGAACGTACAGCATATTGGAATATGCGAGGAGGATTTTTCCTTTTTTTTCTATAATAAAAAACCGAAAAACGTGATAACATTAATGGTTCACTTCATCCCTTCAGAGTAAATGTTCACAGGAAAAAGATATTTAATAATTAAAATCATTTCGGGTTGGGAACTTGTTAGTTATGTCGAAAGGGAAGTGGAAGAAACCTCGGTAATCCCACTCCAAAGTTCGGCATGAGTCGCATACACACCCCTAATTATCGCTGAATACGGCCAATAAATTACGCTGGTACTGGCTGGAAGCGATTCGATGTTGATCAAGGGAATCGAACATAATTCCTGTCCGGGTCGTTCCTCCGCAAGGTCGCCTATCTCGTGCCGTTTGTAAGGCGAGCCCTCTCAGGAACGTCAGCCTATCACTCCACTCGGGTACCACAAGCGATACTCTTAAGATTCCTTAATTAAACGATCTGACAGCTACATTACTAAGATCCGCGTTATCGAGGGATCGATCTACCGCGCAGCAAAAAGGACCATCAGTTCCAATGCATCCTCTCCGCGTCCCTTCCACCTGCAACCCTTTGTTTTTTCGCTTTCGTGAATCGGCTGCTCGACCAGCGAGCAATTTCCGTTCCGAGAGGCCTGTCAGCCTTTCCTAGGCTGCCCCTTCAGTCCCACCGCGACTGTCCCTTGCAGCAGCCGGCCCTTTTGACGGGGTTTCTTGAACCGCGGCTCTCTCGTGGTATGTACTATGTACTCGTGAAATTACATGCCTCGCAGGAGGAAGGAAAAACATGTAGTATTAACGATTTGTATGAGGAACGACACGTGAATCGGTTTCAACTTGTTAGACCGCCGACTCGGGGCATCCACCTAATGTAAATTCCATATGTCCTCGTTTTCAAATGAGATTCCAGCGGTTCTGAGCTTTGAAAAGTGGACGCTGTGACTTTGCTAACCTTGTCAGCCGTACAAAGTGACATGGCTATTGGCTGGTAAATCTATGGGAATTTAGTGGTGATACAGGCGATTGCAGTGCGTTTGCGATATGAGATACGTTGTTCTGCTCTTTAACGTAATGGCTATCGGTCTGATGGAGATTAAACGGAGAGTAGGTACTAAGAGGATTAGACTTCACGTAGGGGAGAGATGGGATGAAAGGGAGCGGATTGTAAAAAAAACTAAATAACCATTCCAGTTTTAATTAGTAACATTAGAAAGGTCAGTTACCTTACCATCACAGTACATGTCCATCTACTACTGAACACTATTTTTAATATATGATTAATTGTCATATAAATGCTCAAGAAAATGTATCCTATATAAATTTCTTAAAAATCATGTAAGAAGTAAATAAGACAGAGAAAACAATTTGAATACAGGGAATTTACATACAACTTTAGAAAACTTATAAGGAGGGCTAATTTATTGCGATACATTTTTTTCACGATAAAGTTTGTCGCTTTGAATAGTTACTTGTTTCATAATACTTCAATTTGAAACGATGCGCTATCTTCTTCTAACTGATAATTGATAATTTAAAACAATGCCATTTATGTATCAGATGATACAGTATTTATTTTACATGAATTTCGTTTAACTTTCCGCGCGACCGAGCGGTGGAAAATAGTGTGCAGCAGTAGGTATACATACGTATACCTAGGAGGTGAAAAACTAGGGCGGATTATAAGATTTTTTTTCGGTGGAAAAATGTTTTTATGAAAGAAACATTGTGTGCATTAGAACGGTCATATTTTTCTCGATAAAATGTGAAATTTTTATTAAAAAATTCGGTGAAGAAGCTGCGTGATAGCTGTTTCCGTACAAAATAAAACTACTTTCGTGGTGGGAAGATCCTTTATCTTTCAGATAATTGCAATGCCCCTTTCATTCCACCTCTCCCGTACAAAATATGGGGAAACACGGGTCCCGCGGGGTCCTAAATTTTTCCTAACAATTTTAGCTGCAGCAGGTCTAGCCTGTACGAGGTATTCACTCAGTAAATTGCTATCATCTCCGCGTACTTTGCATCGAGTGTCCCACGGTGGCATCGCGATAACGAGCAAGAACGGCTTAATAGACCGCCTCGGCTCAGCGGCGCGGAATATTTCTCGCGTCGTTCCGTTAATTATGTGAAATTAATTCCTTTTTGCCGGCGCCGATGCGCGGACCTGGGCCGAATTGTCCGCGGGACGATTAACTTTCGCCGATTGCGTTACACGGCTGGCAAGGGAGGGGGAGGGGGAGGGGGAGGGCCGCCAATTGTCACGGTAATGCGAATATCGTCGGCAATTTTATTTCGTCCCTGGTACGATTCCAAATCGGAAACGTGTCGCTGAAATGCAGTTAGCGGGGGCTGGGATTCAGTTCGGTTTTCACTTTGCCGTATCCGAAACAATGGAGTGTCGCGCGAGGATGGAAAAAAAGGAACAAAAAAAGAGAAAGAAACATACACGTACATAGGTGTGAGGAATAAAAAAATCGTTTGGCCACCGTGTGTTGGTCAATATCCCCAGCCACTGTTCCAGGTGTATGGTAACTGGCAGATTCATTGTTTCGACATTTTTCATCGCATATTTTAATTGACGCCCCAGAATCGGCACAGTACAATAAATTCGTTTATTGTCGCGCCACCGAGCTTCCGCGCGATACAAGTGCGGGAGGGGTGGTAGACGTTTTGTTTACGCTTGATAAAATCGCTGATGGAATGAGACAATCGTGCTCGAATACTTGCCGGGATCCACTGGCGAGTTCCGTTAGCCTCGAGTGCCACTTGGAGCGTGGAAGAATACAAGAGGCAAGAGTATTACTGGCTTGTTCTGTTGGTGTGGGTCCAGGTTAGAGCCGAGCTCGCCCAATGCCTGTTTTCCACGCCACGGGACTCTACCTAAACTGGCGAAAATCGTGTAGAAATGCGCGTTTACACGTAGGAACGTGGCAGTACGGGCACGAAGTGGTGTTTGACTCCAGTCTGGGCCCACCCTTAGAGATGCTTGTGATGCTTGTGATCGTGTTTTAACAGGTACCAAATTTTAAGTAGTACTAAATAGCAAATTTTAACTATAATATTAGTTCTACCGATTAACTGAGAGCTGTTGAATCGAATAAATTTTGTATCTAGATAATAAATCACATAAGATTTATTTACAACTGTACAATTTGTATACCAAGGGCTAGTCCCGCTTAAATAAATAATAATTTTTTGCAAAATAAATATAGCAATATTATGAGATCCGTAACGTGTATAATTAATTTTTTGTCATTTCGAGGGTTGTTAGGTTTTTACATAGCTTGTCATTCGCCCGTTAGCTCCACCCACCACTCTTTCGCAAACAGAAAACAGGCTTGTACGAGCATCCTCTCCTACACATAAAACACAGAAACTCAGAGAAGCAGCCTTGCCTGACCATTCGATGTCGTTCCACCTGCAGCTGCAATTGCGGGCCGTGCTCGCAGCTCGTTCCGAGGGAAACTTTGATTTAACGTATCAAAGGGAATCGATATCGCCACATCGGCGGGGAAAAAATCCTCGATCGAGAAAGTTATTACAGATAAAAGTGTATTACGACTTTAACTTACGATCGCCAGGGGCGGCGTGTTTTTCGCAAGTTTTTCGCAAGTTTTTCGCAAGTTTTTCAATCGACGTTGACTTACTGCGGGCTGCCACGGGGTGGGTGGGCATATCGGAATCGACCACTTGGCTGATTCCTGGCGGAAATCGCGAAATCTTTCCGGGTATTAAATCCAAGCACGTCCCTTATCACGCGACCATATTCACCGATGCTCCGGGGCGGACGCATCTGCCGAGCCAGCTAGTTTCGCACGAAAACAGATCCGCGACACTATTTTCGAACTCCATTCTCCTGGTCCCGCTACCGTGATCTCGCTATCTACCAGGGATGCGAGCCATATCGCGGATGCACATACGACTGCACCTAACCCGCCGTGCCTTTCGTTGGCGCGAATTCCAAACGCGTAAACAATTCTTTCCCAGCGACGGTACACCCTCCCCCCGATCGTCTGGCTTCTGGTTGACTCATATCACTGGTACCACGCTTCGCCACGCTTCGAGATAACAGAAAGTCCGCCTCCCTCTTTGAGAGCGCCGGGATTTTCACTTTGTACTGCGAACATACTACAGCAAGTGCAATTAACTTCAATCTGCGTCGTCCTTGCGACATTAATTCCACGCGCCAAGTAGGTACCCGCGAGGCATCGTAATTTCGATAATTACGCCATCATTAAACGCGGGACGTTTACGAGCCTCGTCATCCTTCCTCTTTCCCCCGTAGCTCGCTCGGTATTCAATAACTCCGTCTCGATAGGAAAGTGATTAAAACAGCACGCAAGCCAATAATCTCGAACACGTGTAGCCATGTAATTACCAGTGGGACGTAAATCATTGCCGCCGCGTCAGCGCCATTTCGTGGGTTAAACACACAAACCGCGGCCCCCTAAAAAGTCGAGGTCGTAGGAACGTATCCTCGCCGATAATCACGCGTAATATTACGTCTGTATAGCCACGAAGAAGACCGAGGGTCTCGTTGGGGCAACGAGACCGCTGCCCCTCCTGCTTTTCTCCGAATGCCCCGGGGGGGCTGTTGCGCACCCCCCGATCGCCGTGGTCCCCGGCTTTAACGCACGCGATTCCACCGAGGTTGATCTGGCCCCGCCTGGAAACCGGTCTAACGACCGCGTGTAAACATAATTGTCCGATGATTGGCGGACCGACGCGAGGTGTTTTAGGGTTGCACAGGCGGTCGTTTAGGACCCAGACGTTCCCCTGGGGGTAACGCAACGCTCTGCTCGCGTGTATCTTTAATATATTTTATGCAGCGAGGGGGATAAAGCTCGCAATGCCGCGGCGGAAATATGCACGCCCACTTCTTCGCCAAGGGTCCCGCGTCCCGGCGCTCTTCGCCCTCTGGGCAAACCTCCGCGAGGATCCGCGCGTTCGATCTCCGACCCCCGATAAAATAACAGAATAATCCTCTGGTATATCGCCGGGACGTTGCGCCATCGCCCGTCGGGCCATTCAATTCGACGGAATCTCGTATCATCTGATGTAGAGTTAATCCCTCGAGTGGAACAGTGACTGAGCCACCGTGAGAGCTGCTGGCTCTCGGGGGCGGCGAGCCCCCGTCGTTGGGAGCGTCGTAGCGTCGTAGCGTCGAAGGGCGAAAGAGAGGAATGGTGAAACAAGGTGGATAGGGGCGGCAGGGTCGCCCCAATAACGTCACCGCTCGGGCTTCCTTCGCCTAATGAGCCGAAAAGTTCATCCGAACGTGGGAAGGGGTGTGCACTGAGGACCGATTTGGAGGACTGGTCAATGGCTTCGGATTACGCGAGGCTCTGAGCGACAGCCGTGATCTGAGGTTTCGTTGATCCTCGATCGGTGACGTATAGCTTGGAATGTACTGTATCATCTTCTACTCGTTCGCGTTTAGGTGACGGGTGGGGTGGGAAAGGGGTTGAGGATAGAGCGGAGGAGGAAGCGGAGAGCGGAAACTGTCGGTGTACCTCTTGTACCGAGAAGGCATTTAAGGGGTTATGCGTAGTCAGGTGGCGAAAAAGAAAGCGATTTTCAGCAATTTTTTCTGGAATATCTACTGCATATTTTTTAAAACTATTCTCTTATTTTAAAAGTACATATATGCAGCAACTCTCAGTAATTTTGTTATAGAAAAACATTATAAAATGAAGGAATAACTGCCATTCTCGCGGAAGCCGTTTATTTGAATAAAAGTAGAGGGTGGTTTTTAATGTATTGTTCAAAGTAGAAGACAGTAACTACACAAGGAAATTCTTAATATTTACAAAATCCGTTTTTATAACATATTTTTACCGTTCCAGCCCTATTTATTAGCATTTTCATTGTATTTAATTCTGCTGGATGGAATATTAGGACAATCGAATGTATCTGAATTAAAACATACCCTTTGCCCGTAGTCGTATAACAGGATTGGGGAGTTTAAATAATTTTCATCGGTCCAGCGTACGGCCGCCACTCACGACCGCGCTGATAAAACAGTAGTACCTAGATCGTTTATATGCCCGCGTTTAAAATAATGTTTATTCCAGCGAAAATATTCATGCGAGTGCCCACGGGGGATAATAGTACGTAAATGGACAAGTAAAAAGGTACACTTGATTATATCGCATCGCCAGCTTTCATATTTCACTGTTATTCTTCATTTCTCGGGCGGCACGAGCAGCGTCGCCACGTTCGCGCGATACCAGGATATCTTTTAATTTTCCCCAGCCGACTTCGCGGGTTATCGAGCGGATTTTCGCGCGTAATCCAATCGAACTCTTGTTACGTAGCGATCGTGGAACGATGCCTGCCGTTTCTCACGGCGAAAAGGATGGTGATATAAAATGGCAACGGTCCCCTTACCCGTTCAGAGGTATCCTTCGTTCTAACGAGAGGAAATTCGCATGAAATTCTTGTAAAAGTAACCGCGACAGTTCTTAATAATACGTGAACCAGCATTGGCAGATTCAGCTGCACCGAATCTCGTATCATCTTGATATACATACACTTAATCCCTCGAGTGGAACAGTGACTGAGCCACCGATTCCCTTGAATTGCGAGCAAAGACCGTGTGACGGAGCAGGGCCGGTGGCTGGGACGGTTGGGACAGAGAAGAAGCGAGGGAGGAAGGTGAAATCGGTAAGGGAGACCGAGGAACGGAGATGTAAGGAGGAATAGAAGGGCGAGCGAGAGAGAAATCGGAGGAGGGTAGGGAGCGTGAAACGGGTGAATGGAAGGTTGGAGGGAGAGAAAGGGATGGAGATCCTCCAATAACAGTCGACCTCGTATTTCCTTCCATCCGGGGGCCGAAGGAAACTCACGTCGCTGAAACGGAATCTCAATCCCGGGCGGAGACCTGCCGGCTGATATTTGCACCGACGATATACGCGAAGATTGTTTAACGATAGGGGGAGGGAAAGGCTCGTATGCATGCAGCTCGCTAAATGCGTTATGCTGCGGATCAGGCTGGTGGCATGACTCTTAACTGGATTTATTCGAACGTAAGGGAGCCGTGAGGGGTCGCGTATTCCCTCGAAATCCTGGGGATCCTTACGCCGTGACGTGGTACTAAGATTCCCTTTTTTCGTGGATAGAATCCTCGGCGAACGTACTGCGCGGATTAGAATTTTAATTCTGAGGTAGGTACTGTGTACCTACTATCTGGCGAAACCTAGGAAGTGAAAGTGATACGGAGAATCTGAAATCACGTGGTTTTAAATATATTTCAGTTTTACAATTGGTAAAACACTTAAGGGACGGTTAGATTTTTTTTTAAGAAAGTATTAATATTATGGCACCCGTCATTTTTTTTATCAATTAGGTATGTCACATCTTTGGCTATATAATACATAATTTTGGAATGTAAAAATATTAATCGTGTAATATAGTTACAGCGGCTGCATCCAAATACGTTATTCGGTACAATGATTTGCGGTAACCATTCCCAATTAAACAGATTTGACCTGCAAGCAAAAAGCAAATTAGTTTCTTAAAATATATTAACAAATGCTGTTTTTGGCAGGGCCGATTTAAAAAAAAAGTTAATTTTTATAGAAATAGCAGCACTCTAAATGAAACCTTAAATTTCGGACATGCAATCTTGCCTTTTTATGCAATAAAAAAACTATGAATCAAATAAAAAATCCATACATATATATATTTGTACTTATTCGTGTAATAAGTAATATATTCGAGAGTTCATTTCTACGAAAGATTGATACAGGACATAGAATAAAGCTTGACACAGTAGAGAATCACATGGCAGCTTGTTTGATTGATCGTTATTTAGAGCTGGTTAACTGTATCAGATTACTCAAAATCGGTTACTGATAACACGCGGAGCTCACGAGAAGCTATTGTGGCCGTTCAAATATTTACTGGTATACCCACGGGTGAAACTTGGAACGGAGTTTCTTTTTGTCTAGAAATAAGTTCTTCGTGGAGTAAACTGGGAGTCGTAAGCATCCTCTGGGGTGCCCATATCTCGCGAGATTAAGCAGGCGTAACGGTTAATTAGCTCTTACGTTGGCCACTCTTGATCCAGAAGATCAACAGCGGGGCTAAGAAAAATCTTACTGACGAACGTCTACTGCTTGCACTGTTTATTGGACACTTTCAGTACGATTTAGACACTCCTCTGATTACCTCTTACTTGCGTCTCAATATTCTTGCGACTTAGCAGTAGGTACAGAGAATTTAAAAAAATATGGTATAAAGTATTGGAACCACAGAAAGGCTGGTAAAAAGCCTATCTCTTGGAGTTTCTAATATGACTGGCTTTTGGGACTTATGAGTGATATAGACCTGCAACTTGTAGAAATTATTTCATAATTAGTTTCTCCACGATGATTCCACAATTAAGGCTATCTAGTTTAATCAATGATACCTATTAGTAACAGTCAGAAGTCCATTGATAACTCAAGGCCACTAAGGAGTTATTTTATACCAAACCAGTTGGCTACGTCCACCATTCCACATGTCTAGCGTAGAACGAAGGTGGCACGATCCAAAAGTAGGTCAGCTGATTGTGTTTCAACAACAGTCTCATCGATACACCACACGAAATAATAAAAAGAACGTCACTCGAAGCTGTATCCCGAAGCGCCAGATCCCCACCCCGAGGTTGCCACAGTCATGAAATGAAGAGTCGTTGTAAAAAACACTAATTGCCAAAAATCAAATTTCTCAAGAGAGAAAAAACTTCTCGGACTGTAAATTATTCACGAAATTGGATTTGTTTTGACTGCTAAATATGCTTAAGTGTACACTAATCCAAATGCATCACAAAAATTTCTATTTTTTTTTTAAAAAGCGGATGCATATTTTTTACATAACTTTTTGCACTTAAAAGAGCAACATTGGAAGAACATTTGGTAACTTTTTTGTAGAAAGATATTTACGTGTATAATAAAAATACAACGACATCCAAGAAGCCTTTTTAAAAACGGTGAGCAATATATCTCAAAAACTACTGTACCAATCTTTCTGAAATTTTGTGGGTTTATTTTTTATATAAAAGTCTATCGAATGACAGAGGGATTTTTTCCATTGTATACTGTATAGTTTTGATTTTATAAACGAAAAACGACCATGAAGCCATGTTTCGTTGATATAATCGAAACTATACCTATATTGAAAAAAACTTCTGTCATTCAGTAGATTTTTATATAAGAACTAAGCCACAAAATTTCAGAAAGATCGATGCAGTAGTTTTAGAGATATCTTTCTCAACGTTTTTAAGTATTAAAAAAATTTGTTTTAATTTTGGTAGTTATAGTGTTTTTTACAGAGACTCGTGAAAAAAGTTTCGAGATTCGTTTCGTGCGGTTCTCCCTCCTCCTGGCAGTGCTTGAATTTCTTTCGAGGCAAGTGCAACCGTTAATTAACCCGAGTGATCTTCCGTCCCGCGTCGGTTAGCATCGCATCAGAGTGAAACGTTATACCTACATATAAGAATTAAATCCTTGATCCCCACTAACACTTTAAACCTAACGCGACATCCATTTCGTGAACTATAATTCTAACACACCAGACCCCTCGTTTCACTTCTCCCTCGTCAAAAATGAATATCCCTTGCTCCACCACTTTAAACATTCCAAACTAAACCTCCCAACCCGAATCAAGACTAAACCACCCCCAAAAGTAACACAAAATCACTTCCCTTTTTCTCGTAACACCTCGAACTCCAAATAATGATCCACCATTAGACAATAAGACTCCTCGCTTCCCGTCCCCCAAAAACATGATTTCCATTTCAGTCCCCAGATGAACGCTTGAGTCTCGGGGCACTTGCTTAAACAGGCGGAACAAGATTAATTGTCCTGAACAACGTACTCAATTCGTTCCGCGAACGAGCTGCCGCGCACGAAACCACTCGATGACGTCTTCTTTGCGGTGTCGGACACGGGACGTGGATCGTCGATCAGAGACGCTCGACGTCTTTCGATCACGGCAATTGGGGGGAACTGGTGCGTGTCACTTGGATTCCGATCGTCGGCTGCGCAGCGTTAATGTCTCTGTCTACATAGCCCAGGATCGGTCTAAGCGCATTAGGCGAGCGCCGTGAATCGTATATAAGAGTAACCCACCCCCGAGCTAATCAAGCAATCTGGCTCACACCTATCCACCCACCGATCAACGCCGTATTTTCTCCCCCGATCGCCGGATTAATTTGTTTCGTGGCGGGGCCGTTTCCACGCTGGGAAGAAGAAAGGCGGGAAGTCCCCGGCAGGCCCGGGGGATTATTAACGTCGGTGAAAAATTCCGACGGGGATTCGAAACTCGTTCGCCAACCCTCCGGTCGTATAATCGTTTCTCTCCGACGAGATGTCTTAAGAAGAATCGATGCCGTGTGCTGTACAGTAGTGGATACCCTCTTTGAGGAAGTTTGTCTATCGCGATTGGATGCCTTCGATTCAATTTCCCTTTGCTCACTTTCAAGTATGTTTCTTGGTAAGGGATGTGCTGGGGAACTCACCTCGATGACTTTAAACTTTTTCACCCTTAGATTCTTCGATGGAACTTTGCTCGATTTTACTAAAGCGAGGGGTTACTAAACAAGAGATCTCACCCTCATATTCTATGGAAAGTATTGAAAGCATTGATGGAAAATTTGAATTACTTAAACAATTACTATTCGAACAAATGTCTGTTTAATTTCTGCCATTAATCTTTATGTATGAACGTTTTACACAGCATACTTCTCGCCCCCCTGCCGTAAACGTTTGGCGGTTGCCGAGCAATTGCCTTCGACACGGAAACAAGATTTCCATTCGCGGTCGGGTTGAATATGGGTAATCAGAATGCGTCGGTGTGCGAGGCGCGCACACAGGCCGCGTTTACAACAATGGGAGATCATGCGTGGAGAATGTTCGTACCTTCTTACGAGCAGTTTGAAGGACTCCGTCGCTCGTGCTCCTGCTGCGGTCCATGAGCCGCACAATAGGGACAATGACATGCATTCTCATAAACTCACCAACGGCGGGACCGCAGGATACCGCGTAGAGTGTGTCCCCCCTCCGACTTACTGCCGAAACGTATTCCTGGAAAGCGGAGGAGAGGAATTTTTCGACCTTTACCATCGCGATCGGGGCGCTTTTCTTTCTACCCACCCGGGAGAACTTCTGACTCCTCATTGTTCGTAGGTTGCGAGAGCGTTTCTGTCCTTTCGACGAAGATCAAATTTATGGGAGCCCTTCATCGATCTTCTTTGATAGGTTTTATAGCAGCCGTTTCATAGAATTCGTTCGAAGGGGAAGTGTCGAATCGTCTTAATCAAGTCATGTAGCAGTTCCGTTTCAAAATCAAGCTTCTAATAGACGGAATGGTACTTTCCCGAAGCGTGTCACAGGAACTCGGTCGACGTGGCATATTTCCGCACGCCCTTTAAAGTGCACCTTAATTACATCAGAAAACGGCAGGCTGGAGAAAACAGGGGTCCAAGCTGCGTCGATGGTGGTCCACTTTTCCCGATGCACTCGACTTTTATTGCAACGATTTTGAAGTAATCTTTTTCTGTCCGTTCGGCGGAGCAGTGGGAAAAAGATCAGAGCGGGCCATTCGCATTGCTAGGGACAAGAAAGCCCTGCCGCGCGCTGTTACCCGAACGAATAACGACCGTTCGGTTGGACGTGGCTCTCCGAGTATATATCATCGTGCTGCTCTGCCCACGGATCATCCCGGCTCTCTTAATTCTTTATGTATGTATTCAATTATATTTGAATAATTGGCCACCCCGGCTAGTCGCGGATTAAGCAAACGAACGTTTTATGCGACGCTCGTGCATAAACGAGAGGACATGCTCGCTCGTCGAGTAATCCTTGCCGAGCCTTCGTTCAACATTCAAAGGAAATAGTTGTCGAACACAGCGGGATGTAGATCATTAAACGGCGTTTCTGTTTAAACTGCATTAATGATCGTTGAATTTGATCGGCGATGCAACATCGGGCGTTGCGTTTGGTACTACCTATATTTCTGTTTCTGCTGATATTCCTCTGCATTTTTTATTGCACTCTGCTGGATATCTCTGGGGCGGCTACGAAACGTCAATAACGATAATATCAATATCTTTCCTTGGCGGAGATAGAGTAGACGCGAGCTCATAAGCCCCGACAAGCAAATCTCACGAGAGCACCTGCTGGGTTGACACTCCAGGCGAGGGTGGCTCACTCTCTCGATCCCCTGTGTGTGGGTTAGATCGTTCCTCTTTATAATCTTCAAACCTTCGCGATATACTCGCGGCGAATTGTGTTCGCCTTGATTCGCGTCAAGGTAAAAAAGTTCCGGTGGCTGGACACGTCCTGGTGATTGGATACTATCATGAATTGTTGTTAATATTAAATTTAAAAACAATATTCATGAAGTTGAGGAAGTGAAATAATTATCCTTGTACTAAAAATTATTGAAACAGTTCGAAAACATGATGTATTATTTTTCATCTGTAAAATAAAAACTATGCAACGGAAATGAAAACGCTATGATTAAGGTGTAGATAATCTAATATACTAAGTAAATTTGGTCGATTTTTTATTTCTGATGAACCAGGTCAAAGCTACAGTGGTCACAGTAAAGTACTTAAATAAAAAAAAGCTGCCGGGAGATCACGTATAATTCCATTATTCATTTAGATATCTCATTCCAAAAAAACTACAAGAACTTTAAACTATATACTTTCGAATATGCAACCGTTTATTAAAAAAAAATTCTTTAAGTTTTTTTAATATAAAATCCCGAAAATACTTGTGTTTTCAGACCTTGCAGGTAGGCATAATCCCTTAAGTCGTGCTCTAATTGTAAAATCTACCTTGACGATGATTATAGAAATCTCGAAAATGTTACGTTATCGATAGAAGCTGCATTCAACCCACAGAATACAAGTTCCATATTACTTCTGGATTATGTAAATCTTAATTGAAAAATAATAGATTAGATTAGACATTCGTCGAAATCTTGAAGAATGCAAAATTGTCGAACGACAGCTAGTCCCTAATAACTATCGCACCATTAATGTCAGAGAAAGTATAGATACAAGAAATAGAATAACGTGGAAAGTTGGCGATTATTGTGAGGCATATTTCGCGAACGCTGTCACCCAGTTGATCACCCAGTTGAGGGTGCGTGGTGAAAATATTCACTCCGGCCCTTATCGATATGTGCACGCTACACACTCGAGGCAAGGAGGATATCGCGGCCGTTTCTGTCGTCGATGCACTCGCCGGGGCGTAGTACATGCATTCTCATATGCAGCGACAAGCAAATCTCGGTGTACACGTCGGGACGGCTGGGTGTCTTCGTGGCACTCTTCTATGCAGAACGTACGTGCCCGGGATCTCGAGTTGCTGCCGGGAAACGCGAGGCATCTCGCCCACTGATCACGACATTTCGTGACTGTGACACGTGTAATCCGAACGACGATTTATTTATACATACTTCATTCGCTGGGTACGTTCGCTCCGGTTTCTTTCGCGCCTGCGACGAACATGTCAGGCCATGAATAAAAACGAGACACTCGGACGCGTGATTTCCGCGGAATCGAAGCAACTCTCCTGACGTTGAGGCTCCTACCTGAAAATATCATTTATTCCTGCCTGGAAGAAGTACCTAAGTACGTACTCGAAGCATCGGGCTAATTTAATAAGAAATTAGAGACGGGCACAACTGCATCACCACTCGGGGCAGATATCAATCGCGTAATTACCTCCAACTCCGCCGCATAGAAAAGCTATAAAAGTGCTGGAGGGATCTGGTTCGATGCGGAGAAGAGCCACGAATCTTACAACTTTCCCCGTTACGAGCAATCTTTAATCGAGGTCAGATTTCCTAAATAGGGCAGTCCACGCTGGGAAGAGTAACGCAGGGAAACTTCGTACCTGAAGGGGTTAATGAAAATACATGGCTCCAATAAGACGAAACAATCGCTCATCCACCCCATTCATCAGAACCACCGCCGCGATGAACTTAACTTTCCGACCCCGTAGCTCCGCAAGCTTCAGTCTGGCGCGATCGTTTCGTCGAATAATTCAGCGAGGGATGATCCTTTATCGCGGGCGTTTACAATGCCACGCCGATTCCTTTTCATCGTATTAGGTACTAACGACAGCGCGTACGATGGAATAAAACATTTCAAGGAACAACGAACGTGTGTCTCTGACGGACAGACATTGCGAAGTAGATATCGGTTCAAATTGGACACACATTCCGTATTAGCGCCATTTTCATCGCGCACGTAGTGCCATGGAAAACTCTGCATTGCCAACGTCTCGATACACCGGTGTGTCAAGTAGGCGATGGACATGGTGAAATATATACCTAGATTGATTTGCTCGCGATATTGTGGGGTTCGAAAGTTCAGCAATCGATTCAGTGTAGAACTTCATGAATCATTTGGAGCAGCTCGACGCGACTCCCAGTTAGTTCGGGTTATTCAAGTGCCTGTGTCTTGCATTAAACATGTCCTCTTATGATTGACGGGTGTTTGAAGACTCAGGTGATACGCTGTAGGATGTAATTTCGTGTTGGAATCAGGGGTTGATACCGGTTCCTGTTCCCGAAACAGTTAAAGGAACCGAAATAATCTTGAAGCTGTTAGGAGTGAATAAAGTTCTGACCTAAAACTGTTTTGGTTACGGTTCTACAGAACCGATATTATATCCGTTCCATAACGGTTAAGAGGAAAATTAAGTAGTGATTTTGGATGGAAGAACGTACTGCGATTGCTGTATTTCGGAATACCGTTCGGTATAGGAATATCGTGTGTTTCTGAAGTTCTTTCACTTGACTGAGATTCTGTTACCCTTTTCCCCATCAGCAATATTGGAACTACTTAGAAAGTTTGAGTCGATTTTTGGAGTTATCCACCTTATTTTCAGAAAAGAAACCAAATAGAGCACAATAATCACTCCATCTGCTGAACCTCGCCTACTCGCCATTGTCATATTAATTGTAATGGTGCAATAACGTCATTTAATAATAATAATAATAATAACCTCTACCCACAAATCACCCAAAGGGAGTGTCTTTTCTGTAAGACTCCACCAATGAAAGCAAGTCTGCTTTCAGTAATTACTATTATACATACTAGCATAAGTAATTAGTTGAGTCACTAACGAAGGAATTGAAGATTGCATTACGACACAAATCCAGCACAAAGTTAACAAAGTATATACGATCGTTCCCAACGCGCGCAGCCCTTCCACCCCCTCGCAAGGCTCTTCTGCCCACGCGATCGGAGGGCTCGGCAACT
This sequence comes from Andrena chrysosceles, assembly GCA_963855975.1. Taxonomy (NCBI): domain Eukaryota; kingdom Metazoa; phylum Arthropoda; class Insecta; order Hymenoptera; family Andrenidae; genus Andrena; species Andrena chrysosceles. Next base: position 44,551,418 of record OY979769.1, on the reverse strand, counting down.
CGGCAACTCGGCAGCATCGGAAGTGTTCGCAGTGGAGGCGAGGCGGATGGATCCTCTGGTGCAAGCCGCGACAAGGAAAATCTCGTGCTGCTGGAGGCGGTTGGTTTGGCCGAGGACCCATCGCTCTCTCCGCGCTCGGCGCCGCGTCTCTGCGCTCGCTGGACGGCTCGTGGCGGTTCGGCAGGACTCGGGATCCGCCGGGCGCGCTCCCGTCGGCGAAGCGGCGCGCGCCTCGTGTCTCGCGGAACGCGTCTCTCAGTGATTACCGTGCAGTCCTTGGGACACGACCTCTGGCTTCCTGTCCTGCTTCCCAACGGGGGTTGACCGTGCGCGCGCGCGCGCGACATACACGCAGACACGGCCCGCGACCGCTGGCCCAGTGTTTAGCTCGCCCCGCGCGAAACCGCTTCCTTCTATCCGGTCGTCCTTCGCCGGACGAGCAGCTACGAAACACGTAATCGCACGCACAAACGTGGGAATGTCCTTCGCTTGACGATACGATAGCGGATAGTGTCTTGTGGTACCGTCTTCTCAACTTTTCGTTTCTTTTCCCCCGTTCCGCCGTTGTTTCTCGTATTGTTCGCCTCTTTTATTCGGCTCCTTTAGGAGCACTCTGGCTAGCGCAGGAACAGACCGCAGGAAGGCGAGGGTGTCGTGCGAGCGCGTAGGCGACACGCGTGTGGAACGGCGATCGGGGGGGTTGCCGTTGGCGCAGTGATATCGCGCTGTCTCGAGGGGATAATGGATTGCTCGCGCGGCGAGGGACGATGGACAATAGCCCCGAGTGCCGTGGAGGCTTGACGCCTCCGCGCGTTTCGCAGCTCGACCGACGGACCGCGGGGCTATGCGGAGCACACGCGTGCCGATCGCGCGGAATCCACCCTCCGAACTTTTCAACAAGTTGTAACGGGCCCCGACGACCCGGCGTGTAACCCCGACCGACTCGCCAGTGCGTAGATCTGTGCGCGGGTGACCAAGACGCGGTAGAGCACCACCGTCGACCAGCGTGGTCTAGTGAATCGTTCGTTTGCCAGTGTGATAAGTTCGGTGACTTTGTACGGGACTGCGGCACCCGGCAGCCGCTAATCGGCCAAGCAACAGCGAACCAATCCCCAGGATAACGCTTGCATCGTCGTCCCCGAAAGTGCCGCGCGTGGAAATTATGTAACGCGGCCCTGCCACCTCCGGCGGCGACCTTTCCAGTTTCCACACAACATCGTGATTGAAGCGTAGAGGAAAACAGGTGAGCGCGATGTTTATGTTGCCGAGGGTTCCGCCTTCCGGGAATCGTAGAATCGCGAAGGACGGTGGCCTCGTGTTTTTGCCCGCCTAGGCGGGGAACACGGGAAAAGCAGATTGCCCTGTTCTTATGGGGGTACCAGTGTTTAGCTCTTTACAAACTTGCTTGTCTCACGCGATTGGCTACTGGCGGATGTGGACGATCAACGACATGCCATCTTGTGTCCGGAGATCTTTTAAACCTTGCTACCTTCTGTGATTAGCGAGTACCGGTGTCACTAGCGTCAGATTATTCTTCATGCAAGGCATTAAACTCAAATCTCACATCGTTTCCGCCGATCCTTTCGCCTTATTTGCCGACAAATTTTCACGACAAGGGAATGTTCCACATGCCGAGGAGTCCTGACAGAATCTTTGCCGCTTACTTTGCGTCGCGACGTGCCCAGACTTGAATGGGCTATCGCTAACAGCACTGCAAACAGCCAACGGCTTTATCACGCAGACGGCGCAACTTCTCATCTGATTATCGGAGTTATGTTGGGCACGGTTAGGGTTGCAACTATAGGGAGAATTCCCATGCGATGCTTGCCCCGATGGTTGGGTATCTCCCTAAAGCCGGCCCCAGCCTAATCACCACAACGGAATATTTTCCCCCTCTGGACACTAGCCGTGATCTAATCACAGACCTCGAGCACGGAGCTTTTACGAAACGAGGGATGCTAGAGTCGAATCGGTATGAACAGCAGCAACCAATTGGTTACTAACGATGTGCACATGATACCGGTTCCAGCCTGATTATAGGGTTCAAGTTAGACATAGTTGGAAACTTCATACTCCTCTGGAATCTCTAAGCCTCTATCCAGGCAACCATCGTCGCCAATTATCGTCGCGAAAGAATCGCAGCATCACCCGCGTCAGCCGTCGCAGAGGCGGTTTAATGCCCCCGCGATACACCCTGCCGCGTCGTACAATCGGACGGTTAAAGTAGACCTCTCCACGCGAATAGAACGGAAGCAGTTGAGAAAAGCTGTTGCTGGGGTGGTACCGGGAAAACTTTAATTACAGAATTATTCGGCGCGGCTAGAAACACCTGCTGGGGAACGGGGGTTCGAGGGCTTTCGCCGATTAGGACGGCCGTTAATGGAGTGAAGCGGTGGCGTGCCTCGGCTCGTTTACACAATAAGGTGTCGATCAATCGGAAACAATCAGCGGGAATAATAACTGCGAGGGCCAAACGCGGACAGGGAAAGAGAGGAGCGTGGAGCGTGGTTCCTATTCACCCGGCGCCGGCGAATTGAATAAGGAAGAATGGCTGTAATTCACGTCGAGTCTTTCTGACGTCGCTTCCGCTTTTCTGTCGCGCTTATTCATTTTTACAGCAGTTGCGTCTGATACGGGTGCAAAGATGCTCGCGACCCACTTCCAAGGAGCGGGGAGAGGGAAAATGGAAGAAGAGAGGGCTGCCGGGCGATGTAATTATGATTTAGCGTGGTTGCGTTTTTTCATCCCTTCAGCGACGCTAAGAATGGAAATGTCTTTCCGCGTGGCTCGTCGAGCGCGCTCCGCGAAACTCGGGACAGACGTCGCGAATACTGATGTTGCTTGCTTTCACGAACTCCCCTGCTATTCGTTATTATAATGCTGGCCTTTGACGTACTACTTTCAAGCCAGCTTTTAGTGTAGTTAATTGTGGGAGGTTTTTAAAGAGGGTGGGATTTTTTAAGAATGTGGAAAGTGTATTTTGGCACGCTTCGATGATTACTTTAGGAAATGCACGTAAGAGGAAACTGCGATTGCAAATAACTGCAGTTGTCGTGTATTACTGTTTTCATGAAGTTTTAGCTGTAGGAATGTTTATGGTAGAAAATAGTTTGGAGAAGTACTTGAAGAGAAATTTGAGTCAATTCTTTTATTTTAATACGATCACCGGAGGTATCTTAGGATCTATCAAAACCACTGAACTGCGTTGCCCAAAATTAAGATATATGAATTAGAAAAGTATCACTTCCTTAGAGTGCAGAGACCGTCACAAATTTGTACTCCCATTCATGTCGAAAGTAACAACGGGGGTGCACGTACGAAATAGCACAACATTTTCAATACCTGTGCTTGTGTGTTGATAATGCCTGATATTTCTACGCGAGGCTATAGATAATCCTCTAAATTGAATGCTTCCTATCACACCGTGTGGAGCAGTTTTTCAAAATGCTTATTTCTCGGAATGAAGGTGACGGGATTGGTCCTGCTGAACGAAGGATTCGCACGGGGCACGGACGAATAGGGGCTACGATACCAGGAACCGTCACAGTTACGGTTAAGGGACCTAAATTAGGCACTTGTCACTCGTTAACCGGTAATTTTCGTAAAAGAGGGCCGCGGTCGAGAAAACAATTTAGCTCGACCGTGCTCGTGAACAAGGAGTCCTTTTCTTTCGAAGGACACCGTCGTTTGTCGGTACAGTTATACCTGAGCGTTGGCCAATGTGAGAACCCAGTGATTTCGAGGATCATTATTGTGACTGAAGGTATCAGTCAGAGAAATTGATAGATAATTCTCCTCTGTTCCCACGTATATTAATTACAGTGAATTTGTACGTATTAATCACATTCTTCTACCCTATACATGGTGTTACAAGCAATGTTGACTCACAGAAAGAAAAAGCGAATTAAAATCCTCCGTGTTCTTTGCTCACACGGGAACACCGCGAACCCTTACTCTTCGATTGGAGCACGTGGGTTTCTTGTGGGAACTTCGTGGGTTTACAGAGTGACTCAAGATAAGAACAACGATACGTTTCACTCGTGCAACGGTCTGAAAACTAACCTCAAAGTAAATTGACACTCCCACTTTTTCGCGTATAATTCCTAAAGTAGAAGAGACAGAAAAAAATCTTTCCAACAAAAGTTGAATGGTGCACTTAGCGTTGCAAAGTTCCATTAGCAAAATTTTCAAAAAAGTTATTTTTCGTTAGGTACTTTTTTTAATCTCTATTCAAATTTTTGTTAATGCAAGTTTGCACTGCTTAGGGCACAATTAAACTTTTGTTGTGAACAATTTTTTCTGTCTCCTGTATTTTAGGAGTTATACACGAAAAAATGGGAGTGCCATGTGACTTTGAGGTTAGTTGTCCCACCCTTAAGGGGGTATACGGGTATTACGAGGTCAAAAAATCGAAATTTTTTTCGATTGTTTATGATAGCCACAAGTGTTAGAAACATTTTAAAAAACAGTTACAGCGCAAAAAGTAACAGGGGGAGTAATGCAGGTAAACGCGGCTGGTTTTTAAGTCGTTTTTCTCAAAACTGTGTTTCTCAAGTGAACATCGTAACTCGAGAACGGATCGATATTTTTCGTTGAAATTTTAACTGAAGCTACAAAACACTTTTTTCCACAATGTGGAAAAAAGATCGCATAACTTTAACAACATTTAAGACAACATTTATCACAGAATTACTTCAGTAAAATCCTTCAAAGTTGATATATCTTGTATAACTCCGTGAATTTTTATTAAAATTTTTCGACCGAGTTCCACATTGTAGATTTTGAGTTAAAGGATACTCATATGCAGCGATTTTGCTTTTACATCAGTCGGTCAATGGGAATCGTGTTCATCACATGGAGACGCGCATTACGCAAGCACTCACTTTGACGTTTTGCATATTAATTAATTTGTAATATTTTGTAAACATTTCTGTTTGAAAATACGCCTTATATCCCTAAGAATGAAATGTTAAAAGAGTATATAGTTTGAGTTAATACTGGCTCTACAATCTAGCCCAGAAGCAACCGTTGATTTTAGCTGTCTACGAATTAAACGTACCATTGTTCTTGTCTTGAGTCACTCTATAAACCCACAAAGATCGGCTCTCCGATCGGCGAGTAAGGATTCCCGGTGTTCTCTTGTCAGCAACAGTTAAAACGATCGCGTCGACTATGATTACAACCGAAGGAGTCTCCGTGACAAACACCTGCAATTACCCAGGTCCAAGCTCTGTTCAATTCTTAACCTCGCCCGGCCAACTGATATTCAAACTGATGTTGGAATAATACCCGGAGCCATTCAGCGAACCGATCCATAAACATCCTTCGATTCAGGCCACTCGGAGACCTGGGTCGAGAGTCCCTGTCTACACCCCTGAAATGGAAACGAGCCGCCGAGGCAGGGATTCCCGTCGTTTCCGCGCCATTCATTTGTATTCCTTTTAATATTCGACGAGGCACGTCGGCGAATTTGAGGCACGTCCTGCGTGCTGCTGGGGAATCGGTGCCAAGGCGCGCGTATGCAGCCACCGCGGGCGACCCTCGAAAAACCGACGCGACGGTCCCCTGGTCCGCGTGAATGACGATCGTCGGAAAAAGCGCATTAGGATTGCGAAGAATATTCATAAAGCGGGAAGGGGAGGGTAGGTTAGGGGGGTAGAGGGCGGAGCGTTCACGTTCGCGGCAACGAAAGCAGGCACAAAAGGGGATGCTTACGGTGCTCGGGGCTTTTCCTGCGGCCTGAAAGACTGACGTTGCATTTCGAGTGCATATCTGGCGCAATCGAATTCCCCGTGGCCGCCGGATTCGCCTATTGTCAGGGCCCCGCTCTTATTGCGCCGGCACGTTTATGGGCGTATAGAGATCGCTGAAGAGAGGATCGTTAGGGTTCAATCTCGACGCCTCGCGTCCACTGACCATCCAATAGTTGCACGCGCGTCCATCGCATTTACATGGAAATCTCGGGTTCTCTGGTCGTTTACATTCCCGGCATTATGCTGCTTCGTCGAGGACGCGCGGATGGATTGCCTCTCTCAAGAATCTGTGGAATTTTGTGGGACAAGCCACCCTTGTGCCTTGGACACCTCGTGCCGATGGGATTTTTATTAATTCGTTGAACGAAGCTTGTTAGGTTCATTGAGTTAATCGTGGTTCTTCGATGTTAGGCGGGTAGATTTCGGTTTGTCGTTGGTGTTGTGGTTGGCTCAGGGGTGAATAGGGTAAGTCACAGTGGTAGTGAGGAGACTGTTTGAGATTCATAGTTTTACATGTCTGCGGGAGTCACATGTCTTATGTTGGTGTCGCTGGTCTGCTATGGCAACTTTTAATCGAACAATGTTATTCTTGTTACCGTTGATAGTTTAAATTTTGCTTCGACCATTACTGTATGCGTTTGGCAATGGAGTTTTGTGGTACTATTGAATACGAGTGGCTGGATATTGTCATAGAGGGGAATAAGGCAACCTTCCTGTCGAGATACGCCAGCTGTTCCCGTGTCAACAAACTAATAATCTGATCCTTAATACGACTGAGTTTTACAGAGGTACGAATTTATTTTTCTTGGTTAAAGAACTTCGCGGACATCACGTTTTTCCCACTTCCTAAACCAGGTTGTCCCCTTAACCTCAATTTACATGCTCCAATTTGATTCGAATGCGAATTGATTTGAAAACAAAAGAAATTTTTTAATAATTAATGCACATTTTTGACTAAACGAAATGATGTTTATAAACTGTGTCCCAAAGAACAGGTCTTACTTTCAATTCATTTCTTCGTAATTGTTTGAAAAAGCAAATGCTTCATTCTCGACAAAAACGATTACCTACTAGCGGCTAGCCTTACACTCAGCCATTGCGTTACCAAGAAAAAAACGCTAAAAATACCGCAATATCCCTTCTGCCTTCCAAATGCCATTAAATTTATCTTCCATCAATTCCTCGAATTAAAACAATTACTCCAAAATGACTCCAATTACAAAAATTATCTCTATACATCCCCCTGCACCAACCCAGCCAACTAATCCTTTCCTCCAACAAACCCTGCCTCCCTCTTCCCAGAAAATTCGATTCATTCTCGCAAGGCTCGTGCCAAATTGGATCTCCGGATTCCTTTGTGCCGCGCGCGGAAACCCCAGAAATCTTGCGGTCTGAGGGTAAAAAGAATTCCCTCGCGGGTGGCTCTCCAAGCGCAGTCGACCGGCGTTTCCGAAAAACCCCAGCTCGCGAGTTGCCGACAAAAACACGGGGCGCGATTACACCGAGCGCGTAAAGTCAGCAAGCGACGCATTGGGAGGGGTAGTTTGTGCGACGGATCGGGGAAAGGGGGATCGAAAGGGAGAGTTTCCACGAGCAGCGACGGGGCGTGGAATCGTCGTTGGAGCTGAATACGAGGCCTTGCCGCGCGAGAAGGGACAATCAGCGGAACGGGACCCGCGAAGGGGGAGACAGAGAGGCGACGAGCGCGTTGCGTTTGCCCGGCGGGGGTGGATGTGCGCGAAAAGGCGAGGGCTAAAGGGCGGGGTAGCGGGGGTGGGAAACATGAATGGGTCGGCGCGATCGAGTGAAATTCGCGGTGTTAACATTCTGCAGTCGATATCGCGTGGCGCGATATCACGTCGCGCGTGATGATGCGCATTGAAAGCGGGGGAGGAGGAGGAGGAGGAGGCGGCTGGAACGCACCGCGCCCCCGAGTCTTGCGATAACGAGTTTTCAACTTTAGTTTTTGTCCCGCGGTGTCGGCCGTTCGGATCGCGGCTGTCACCCTGGGAGGGCGGGCTAACGAGAATTTTAATTCGGAAATGTTGCCCCGGCATTCGAGGGCTGTCTTCTTGGAGTAGATGGGATTGTGCCGCGGGAATTGTTTAATTCTCCACGGTGCTCGAGCGCTTAACGAAGCGCAAGTGGCGCGATCCAGTGGCGTGTTTGAAGCGAAGACGAAGTCCTGCGTAGAATTTTCGCGAGAGCACCTTGGCACATTGTCGACCGGCGATGCGATTTCTTTTAATTAAATTAGCGACTTTGCGCGTCGCTCTGCTGGCGAGATCAATCTTTCAGCCCCTTCAGTCGCGATACATTTTCTGCGCTGCAAGCTATTGCGTCGCAAGGACATTGGTTAGACTGGTAGTTTCGTATTCTTTCAAGGGCGTCGATGTCACTTCCGGTCTTTAGCGGCATGGTGAACCGAGAGGAGCTACTTCTGAGGGGATTCTAATTTTAGAGAAGGACCGAAGGAAGGTACTTTTTGCACTGAACGCAATTCAACGTTGCTTCTTTTCTTTGATTGTTAATTAGAATACTATTCACTTTGCACCAGTTCTGTGTACTTGCAGAAGACAGTGCGAAACGTTCCTGATTTTAAATTGGGAAAAGGTGTTGTCATCCGTGGAAAACATTACGGAATGTTAAATTAATTAGATCTGCGTTGTAAACGCGATAGTACGATCTTTTGATTTCTCAGGATAAGGTGCATTCTTAGTTCGTAAAATTTCCTGCAGACGAGAAAAAGTTTCCTCTCGAGTAGAATGATAAAAGGCGTTAATTAATTAGTTTTGTGTCGTAAATACGCGTTGCAGAATTGCCGAGGGAGGACGGTACTGAGCGTTCCTTCTTGTTGTGAACCCTTTCAACGAACAATTGCACTCTCTGCGTAAGAAACTCGTCCTCAAGCAGAAATTTAAAAACTGCATTCTAGAAATGTGAAAATGATAAACAATTCAACGAAGTACCGGGGCGCACCTTTAAAATCTTTGTGCGCATTATATTCCTTAAATCGAAGCAGACGTCGTTACGTGATTGAATTCCGCAAAGAAAGAAGCAGCTGAAGCTTCAAATAGCTAAAAATAACGTGGGTTAAATGGGCAACATCTGAATCAATGGGCTTTCCCAGTGTGATGGCTGAAAAAACTTAATTCTTCGTGAATTAAAAAAAGAAACAAGTAGTATTGCGCGTTTTATTTTGCACTTTTGTAGCTTTATTCTATCATCTTTCGAGAATGTGAAAGAAAAATTTGTAGCTAAAAATGTCCATTTATAGCGGAATAGGAGCATCGCGAAGAGAATAATATCCTTCTAACAATTTCTTCCTGCCTTGAAGTTGACCTTAACGCTCGTAGGTTTTAGAAAAAATCGCAAGGCCAGAGGGTTAATTGAACGCGACCTCGCCCGATGTTGGAACACGAGGCGTCTGTTTTTCGCGGCCACTTCGTCACGTGGGGCGCGCCAATTGAATTCCATGAAAGCCACTTGCTGCGCCGACGCGTGATCGCTGGCGACGGCGTGCGCGATCACGCGTCTCGGCTCTTCTCCATTGGTCGATCGCTAACCGATTTTCTTTCTGTTCGTAGGTGGCGCGCAAAGGACCACGAACCACGAGGAGGCAGGCGAGAGGACGCGCCGCGCGCGCCAAAGTACGAGCGCGAGCGGGCAGACGTGCGCCGAGGGGACGCGCCACGTGTCACGTGGGCGCGGAGGAGCGCGAAGAGGTGGCGAAAGGGGAGAAAAAAAACCCCGGCAATCGACAGATGAGAGTTCGAGTCGCAGAAAGTGGTTTCGAGAGAGCCTGGCGCGAGTTAGCTCGGTGCAAAGGGGTGCAGTGGTAGCTGGCAGTGAGATAGAGGAGGGAGGAAGAGCGAGCAAGTGAAAGCTGCCTGTGCTCCAAGTGGAAAAAGAAGAGCTCGAACAGACACGAGGGTGGCCCCGTGGTTCCCTTCGGTGCAGAGATAGAGAGAGAGAGAGAGAGAGAGAGAGAGAGAGGGGCGGGAGGACAAGGAGGGAAAAGGTGACACAGAGGAAGAAGAGAGAGGACCAGTACTCGTGTCGCTGACGTGACTACGAGTGACGTGACGTGACGTGACGTGACGTGACGTGACATCGAGGCGTCGAGATGCCCCGGGATGAGATGGCCGCCGTCTCCGTTCACACGCTCCTGTCGCTTCTTCTCGTGCTCGGCGCTTCTACGCTGTGCCGAGGCAGGATCACGAATCAGGAGATAGGTGAGTGGAAACATGCGGCTTACTTCACGAATCCCTTCTCGTTTTGAGCCGTTTCGTCTTCGCTTCCCGCTTGATGCGTCTGTGTCGCGCGATTTCATGGTCGATACCTTCTGTATCGCTTCGCAAGGGGATGATGCCCAATGGCGATGGTGGTGGGAGGCTTTGGCGTGAGGGCACATTTGATCTGTGCAGTGAGATATGATAGAATAATTTGTTACTTTTTAGTATATACTTTAGACGACGTGCATACCGCATAGAGCATTTATAGTCCAGAGTGGGATAGTAGAGGAGATCGGATATGGTTACCTCATTTTTTTATTTTGATTTTCTTACGGGTTGTAGCTGCACGGAAGTTCATTCGGACTTAGGTTAATATAAACTACGCACGTTCGACTTTATTAAAAAAATTGGTCCTGTGGATTTTGTCAATCAGATTAGTAGCTAATTCACATTATTTGCGGAAACTATTTTGTGACAATATACCCCGAGGTTGGGTTGGTTGTCACAGACAATAGACAGCTAAGTTTATTAATAAAAAGCCGATTCAATGAAGGAAGTAATATAATTTTTTTATTGTAATTGCAAAGGGTATAGTCTTAAACACAAAATTAAACTTAGAAACATTATTAACAAACAATTTACAACTTTATCACTGAACCCCATTTTCTCTGGATTTGCTTTCTGAATACAGAGACAAGCACGCAAGGCAAAAGTCTTCTTCATTTTCTTTTTCTTCTTTATTAATTGTTGATGCTTTTCTCTTTTTTTATTTTTTCCTTTATCGAATAAAATAACTCGTTTTGCTTTGTTCTTCTTTAAATAAATAAATATCTTCTACGTAAAATAATAAAGCGAAAAACCAATTTCGAAGTTCTGCGATCCGTATAATGCGAATGGCGTGGATCGCGTGAAATTGAATTAATTATCGCATGATGCGCGAATCCATACTGCTGCTCGAATCCATCGTGATCGCTGAACACCTCCTGTATTTTCGCATAATGTATGTAATTATGCCACTCGGAAGGGGCCTGGCACAAAGAGGGGTGTAAAATTCACGATCGACACGCAACATATTCCCAGTGGATTAATTAACGAACGAAACGGCTCGGCTGCTGTATTCTTTTACATCCGATTTCCTGCGGTATTGTTTGCATCTCTGGGGATTTATCAACCGCCATGTAGAACAACTTAAAATCAAGCGGAGAGTTTATTGCGCTTCCAGGTCATTATCGATTTCGTTTACGAGTTATGGACGGTTTAAGTTTCTTGTTTGTGTATCTATGTCTTCGTGGATTCTTGGACTCTTGGGTACTTGGACGCTTACATTCTTGGATACATAAGTTCATATATTTCTAGGTTCTTGGATCTCTAAATAACTACACACCTAAATTCTTGGACCCTTGGACCCTTCTATATTCCCTCCCACCCACTCATGCGAGCTCATCGCACTCAAATCAGACAAATCTTCGCGAAGATCCTCAAAAATATTTCTCCATTCATAATTGTGGCATTGAGAGCAAAAGCGGACTAACACATCGAATAAAAATTAATTTTCCGTATTTTATATGATTAGTACCTACAGCATACTGAAATACACCATTGGTACTAACTCAATTCACATCCACTGAAACAGGACATCGCGGTCGATCGGTCCTTTCATCTAGCCGACGTGCGCGTTTTCGCGCGATCTTAAGGCATGCACGGCGAATCGAATCGACACGCGCGCGATCATTTGTGGTCAGCGAATTTGCAGGATCAAAGGCGGTTTTGCGTCCCTCGGGGCGGTTCGATTCGCGGCTGTAACGTCATTTGCCAAACAATCGGTCGTCTCTGGTCTCTTTCGCGCGGATCTCGCAGCCAGCGGCCAGGTGATCCATGGGAACAGCGACTGCACGACGGCCTCGTTAGAACCGCAATGGGTAAACGAGTTAAAAACCCCCCTCCCCATTTTCGCTCTGCGAGCAACGAAATTACGTGGTCGGTATACTCTGCGGCTTTTGCCGCTAGGCGATTCAATTTGTGCATTAGCTGCAACGTCGCACAATGGATCGTCCGCGTGTAAATAAAGGGGGGCCAAAAAAAATGCACCAAAGTCACGCCTGTTCTACGTGGCCACCCGCTCAACGATCCAGCTAAAGAGATATACAGACACCACGCCTTGCATTTGTCACCAGTCACGTTCTTCCTCGTTCGTTTACCTGTGCTAACTTAAACTACCCCTCATGTGTCGCACCCTCTTGTTTCCATTCAAATGAAAACACCTCCTTTCGTTGGTGAAATGAATTCATCAATGACGAGGATAGTCACGAAGCTTTGTGTTCTCCTAAATGGTCATTATATCAAAAGCTTTTCTATTCAAAAGAAATTCTAAAAATTATGAAACTTCCTGATATATAGGTATGTATTACCTACGTAATTTTTTTGGCTCCCCAAAATGCCAAAGGATAGTCACTAATTAAAAGAAGTAACTTTTGTCTGAAAGCATTTTTCTATCTCCTACAGTTCGCGAGTTATAATAAAAAATCGGAAAATAGCCGGATATTTTGGGGTAAAAAAAATTGCGTATTAAACTACGTATTCGGTACATATCCCTGAAGTTATATAATTTTTTGAACTTCCGAGCTGGGGATCGTCCCTCGTTAATTACATGTTTCTCCGAGGTAAAGCTAGTTTGTATCGAAAATTCATAACGATATAGCAGAAGCTGAGGGCATTCTCTTGGATGGTTGGAAAAATAACGAAATTGTAGTCGAGGAGGTGAATTACCTATTCGGTCGAAGAATAAAGGGTGGCCCGTTGGTTGGTTTTGCCGCGAACAAGGGCACCGCGTCGACGCGACATAATAATTTGCGCAGTCGAGGGGATTAAACAGCGAGCCCGGTGAAATACCTACGCGAAACCAAAGTCGATTCGACGTGTTATGCACGCCCGAGCGAACGATTAAGCGACGTCGAGTGTTTTATTTAATGTTGAAGGCGAAACGGAAGTAATTACGGTTCCTCGGAGCGTAAAGGAAGGTCCTGGCTGCGAGAGGGAAGGGGGCGGCTCGAGGGGGTGCGGTTGCGAGGTTGAGGCTGTGAAACCAAGGGAGTCGAAGAGTGTACAGAGAAGGGAAACTGGTGCTTGATTGAGCAGGTGGTTAGACAACTTGACCGCGCGAACACAAACCGAAAGCATTTCGGTAATTAAAGGGCCGATTAAAATCGTATCAACCATCCTCTGCGATATACGATGATAGGCGAAAGTAGATTAACATTGGCTCGGTACACTGGATGGAGATTAATTCTGCAATAAAATTCAGTGGCTTCAGAGAATTTTTTATGCAAGTATAGTGAATGGAATACAAAATGTGTTTGAAAGCAAAGACTTTAAAGATTTTACAAACTTTTTTTATTTTTTTTTTAGTACAATACGTCGCGGAGGGAGCTTCTTTTATTCCGTGGCCGGAGAGATTCCTCCTCCATTCTTTGACCTGGAACAAAAAGCAAAAATTGTCTAGATCTATATCAGATCAGCTCGGGAAGTACGTAGGGACTTTGCATTTCGTCGTAATCTTTTCTTGCTCTAAACAATATTTCACATAATTTTTTACCTAAAAATGAAACTTTTACAAATACTAAATAGTATTTCTAATTTCTGTATGTACTTCCCGAGCCGATCTTATATAAAACTCAAAACTGTTTGCTTTTTGTTCCAAGTCACAAATTAAAGGAGAAATCTTTCCGACTGTGGAAATGGAGAAGCTTCCTTCGCGCTTTTGTAGTAAAAAATTTTTAAAAAAAGTATGTACAATAAAGGCTATCAAACAGATTTTGTATTCCATCCACTATATTCGCGCAAAAGATTCTCAAAATGAGGCTGTTCTTCCCGGCGCTAGAATGGCATTATCCCTTAAAAATGCTTCATGGGTGAATTATTTGGTTTCCTTTCCTGAAAAATTAACAGTTACCGAAGCATGGATACTTGGAAACATATCTAATCCTCACGACGAATTTCCTCACAAAACTACTTGTCAAATCTCCCAACCCTCTCCGTTACCTACATTCTCCACAAAGTCCCGACGATCACCTAAAACCCTCAGAGCTGCAGCATCGGCTGAAGAGTATAAAAATCGTGCACAGTGCAACATTAATTAGCGCGGATCTCAACGAACCCTCGAAGCTACGAGCCCACCCCCTCGACGGCGTTGAAATTCACGCGATGGCTAATCGCGCCGCGTCGAACGACGCGTCTGTGAACGCTAATTAACCGCTCGCCACGTTTTTCTCGCGCCAGCGAGATCCGAGCCCTCCCAACCTCTTTCCTCCTTCACGCCGGCTGAAAAGCGTCGGTTCCTGCTCACAAAACGGCGGGGTCGTCCCCGGGGAAGCTGAAACGTCCGCCAACAGTGACGGAACTCCCTTCGTATTTCACCCAAGTTTTTCCTCGTTAGACGCGCGTACGTGGCGACTAGACTGAACTAGACTCGGGGCCAACTTGCAAATTACTTCAACGGCAAGCGCATCGGAGGAGAGGGGGCTGGTCCAGGTACAGCCTGAGCGAAGCTTTTCGATCGTAATCTTTTAATTACGCTTTGAGAAAGGGGCTGCGAGGGTGGGGGGTGGCTTTTAATCCACCGGTGGAAACAGCCCGAAGCTTGGCGGCAAAAAGGAATGGGTGAGGGGGCGACGTACGCGATCCTCTTCCCTTCGACCTGATAGAAACCGTGACTGCTATCAATGTCCGCCATCTAAACTGAAGGCGATCAGGGACAAGTGGGGTGGGAGACGGGCGTGAATCTAATCCAATTAATTCCTCTGTTCGCGGATCTCGAGCAGCCAGCGCTATTGTATCGCGGGGTTGCGTTACAAGCGAGTAAGAAGCCGTTATTCCCATGCAACTTCAGTCGTTTGGCAACTCCCCGGCGACCCTTGGCACAGGGGGGCATCCAACGTCGACTTATTTCTCGCGGGCGAAACACTTGGTTCGGCTTGTACCAAACTTCCTCTGCCCCCCGTCCTCCTCCTCCTCCCCCTCCCCCTCCGGCGACAAAAAAGGCTGCAGTCGCCTCGCGGTAAACAAACCGCCGTTTCGACGGCACTACGTTCTTTGCCCTGTTTCCGCCCCGACTCGTCCCGAGTGATTAATCGCGCTGCCCCGTGACGGGGGTGAACGTTCGGCCGGGCAAAGTCTCGCGGAAGTCCTGCTCCGTCCGAGGCGCGGACTGGGAACGCTCCTTTCCAGTCAATGGATCCCTCTGGACGATCCATTCGGGCGACTAGCGTCCATTATTCACCGTAAATTCGTTCCCGGTTAGCTTCCGCTGCCTCCTCCGCCCTGTGCGCTTATTAGGAAGTTAGTTCCTCGGCGACCTCGGCATCGGGGGGTGAAGGAGCACCCGTTCGGACGATCTCGATGGCACAAAGGACGGGAGCTACTAATTACTTACATATTCGCCACGTTTCCCGCTTTTTCTTGGCTCCTGTGGTGCAATTCCTCTGGGGGTGGAGTGTCTGATTTGATTCACCCAGAAGGTTGTCATGGTTTTCGAGTTGCAGCGGAGGGCTCGATAGAGATGCTGCGGAGGGTGAATCACGTAACTCGATTATCTTAGTGGCTTCTGATACCAGCGGACAGAGTCAAATTTTTTTCTACGTTAGAGAATTGACTTCTCTTCCTGAGGGACCTGCAAGCTGATTACAGCGCGTCTTCTGTGCCAGTGTTGTTGATCAGCTCAGAGTTACCTTTGGTGTTTCAAATACAGCTCTGCAAGTCTTATTTTGGACACAATACCTACAAGGGAGAACTGCACTAATCATTGGCACTTCTGATTAAGAATTACGAGCTTAGAAAGTACTTTTTCACAATTTCTTCTTTTTTTTCACTACAACACTGCAAATTCTAGTAGTTGAACTACAAATTTTACATCTGGCAACATCACCACAAAAGCCTTAAAAGAGGCGATGGGACAGAGGGCTGAATTTTAAGCGGTTTGCTAAAATTTGGATAAGGGGTATCAAAACGCACTGAAATAGAAGAGAAATATTCCTCAACGAGGAAGGGTTGATGGCTTTCTTAAGCAGTTATCCTGAAGCAATTAGTCTAATCTCTTATTTATTTTTATTTCCAGTTATTAATGAAGATTGAATTATTAAAAAGTCGACAATTTATTTTTAGTTTTTGAATGCCAATAATTGATTCAAGCTGTGACAATAAATGTACTATAAAGTATGCCAATGATTACACTTTTATGTGTATTTTTATTTCATTGAATATTTTTAGAATAAAAGACTATGTAGGTACTCAAGATGTTTCATTTTAATGAGAAATCCAATATTAAATACTAAATCATCGATATTAACTGAAAATTACGATCATCTAAAAACTCCACAAAAAAATATACACGTTTCAATTGAGGTTTCCGCTATTAGGGTGCCATTCATTTTACAGTTTACCCTATCTGGTAGAAGCTGGCTCAGTTTCAGTAGTATAGATCAAGCACTGTCGCGACAGCCTCGACATCCCCGCGAGTTAAAGTCCTCGTCCTCCCCTCCTACTCTTTCTTCACGAACTTCCTTCCAAGCTCCGTGAAAATTTCACAGTCAAGCCTCCGGTACTCCAATCAATCAATTTTCCTCCGCCGCCGCGGCCACCCTCGTTGATAAAACACAGTATCGGATCGTTAACCACGCGCGGATCGCGCCAGCACGCGACATTATCCGCTTCCGTTTCGCTGCTGACCCTCCCCCTGTCCCCACGGCGCTGTTCTCCGATTTCGTCGGGACTTTTCATCGTCGAGGGCCGGGAATCAACGAACCGTGGCCTCGGGCACGACTTTACTTGTGCCATTCGGCCAGCCCCAGACTGTAACTCTAGTCGCCCGGCAATGACTTATACATCCGCTTGTATCCGATTGTGGTCAACGGTGGACGGCCAAGGGTGGACTGTCCACTCGGCCGAAAAATTTTACGATATGGAATTAGACTTGGAGAACAGGCGACGGGGAACGAGCGAGAAGACGTAGTAACGTTGGGTCGGGGGGTGGTTGTCGCAGAGCGAAAGGGCTGCGTTTTATGGTCCCACTGGTACCGCGTTCAATTGCCCATTAATATCGGCGCACGTGAACGCGAGTTATGATTATTAACGCGATAAAAATTTCACCCTCTTCGCCGGCCACGGGGCCGTGCCTTATGGGGCAAGTTCCAGGAGGCTGAATCTGGTTCGGGTTCCCTTTCGACAGAGTCGGGGCGAAACGTGCTGGGGAATCATCCGAGTGAAGTGACGTGTAAATCTTGGACGGGATCGCGGGATTTATTGGCTTCTTCAGGCTGTCAAGGTAGTGAATTGGGAAGAGCGAGTGGGATTTTACGGAAGGGCGAACGAGGGAAATAATCAGGCTTGTATTTTAGTAGGGAAGGGTGGATTGGGTAGTATGTGCATAGAGGTATGTTTTATGAGAACGTAGAATGTGTTGCTTGTGGTTGTTAATATTTTGGGGTAGTTGAAAGATGCTTTCATGCTCTGAGGACTCTTTTAGGTGACCATTTCATTAGCTAGAGATGTGACGAGTGTCTTTCCAGCGGACTGTATAGCACATACAGGGTGTATTTTGACTCACAATCAGAATATTCCAGAATAAGCTTTTATATTAAATCGTGATGTTGTTATGAAATAATTTTTGTTTTCTTAAAAACAGTGATACTAATAAGCAATAAGGTTAGGCAAGGGTTAAATAATCCCTGCCGCCGTGATGCAACTTTGGGGGCAGATAAAGTTTTATTATTAACCACGACAAATAATAATTTCTCCCCAGAAAATTAGAAGGTAGAATTACAATTATCTATTTAAATGACCATTGGGGAGTCAGCGGTATTTTCAGTAGCATTTTTGAGTGACGCACAGTAGCGTCGCGTTAATAATGCACTATAAAGTGTAGAATATGCACGAGATATTTAATTGCAATCGTCGGTGGGATGGAAACAAATATGCGTTCATGCATATTTCATCGCGCTCGCGGTTTACCGTGTCCACGTTTTCGTTTACGAAATGGATATTTCTTCCTCGGCGCAGTCGAAATATAAGGCCTCGGGTGGAACACTCGCAGTGACAACACCGATATGAAACTTTTTACGTTCGTCGATTCAGGGAAGATTTCAGAAATCTTTCTCGAACCGTTCCAATACAGTGCCAATGAAAGCAGAATATCAAGCGGCGAATGTCGATAAAACTTTCCACCCTATGAATAATAAAACACGAAACGCAGCTTGCTGGAGGCTCGAAATAACACTAACTCTAGGACTGTCGAGTTTATAATTTCACTTATCAATGAAATTACAGTTGAGGACCTCGCATCAAGAGGAGTGCAGCTCCATCTTTACCAACATCAAATAAATTAGAAAAAACTGTTAATAAAATTATTTCTTTAACTTAACATTAAAAAGAGAATAAGAGAGTTATACCCCTTTTTGCCGCAAGATTCTCAATTTTCAATCTCAATTCTGCTTCACAATATTCCACCATTAAAACTGTGTGCTTAAGCACGTTGGGTTTTAAAGTGTCCCTTAAACCACAACCCTCTTGCAAAAATATTATTTTTATATACCACTTTCATCATTCTGTATCGCACTTGCAAAAATATTATTATTATTTATTACACGAGATAAGTCCATTAAAAACATAACGAAAAAACGTACACTATAGTGTACTATTACAACAGTGTACAGACCGGAGAAACTTAAACCAAAACAAAAAGCATTACTTACGCCTAGGAAATACAGAAAATCATTCATACTTGAAATTCGTTTCTTCAGAAGTATTCTGAATACTTTAATATCAGTCCGTTAGAAAATGCAACCACGTTTGGCGTTGCGCGTTACATCTGCAAGGACCGATACACGGCTTCCGTCCGACAGAGTTATTTCCTTTTCAGTAAATCACAATGGCGCGACGCGATTCCCTGTACGATATTAATATATAAAATGCCTGGAATTGTCGCGGGGAATGCACCATCGGCCCCGTGTGTGCACAAGTTATTGTGATCGCGAGGTGCGCAGCGATGCACGCGCCGCGCCGCGCCGCGCCGCTTTCCGCCTGGTGCACCGGCTGCGCTCGCCTACTCTCGTTTTAAGGAATCCTCGAACGCGCCCACGCACTCGAGCGGCGAACATTGCTGCGAAATATCTGTGTATCGCGCCCACGGTGCCATGCGGCAGTTAGTCGCAGAATTTCACTTATAAATTTGCCATGTGACGTAAGCACATGCGACTTTCAAAATCCTTATTACACAATATTTGGAAAATATTGGTGCTTGTTACACACGTTTGTGAAGAAACAGCGATAAACTGACTGACAGGATTATTCATGAACACTGGGAATTTTTGTTCTGCTATCTGTGACGCCGATTTTTTCTAGAAATAAAAAGGCTATCGTCGATCTTCCATCAGCATTGACGACGGCTTCAAATCTTCTTCGCTCTTGATGACTTAAGTTACACGTAGAGGATTTTAGTGGGTTCCATGCACAGTAGATTCTCGTTATAAGCTGATTTTGATTATGCGTTGTATGCTCGGTCGCTATCCCCACCATTTCTTGGAATCTTTTGATGAAGAATGAAAGAGTTCTCGAGAGTTCGGTATAGACGGCGCTATGCGTTGTAAACTTGCCGCCAGCCCCGAGCGCGGCGCCTATAACGAGAATCTACAGTACTGTTTCCCGGGTGCCTGACTATATTTCGCGTGTCACGAGATTGACAACTCGCGAGCCGCGGCAGCACTTGGAATCGAGTGTCTGCCGTTTTCAGCCACGCATAGTTCTGTAATTAAACGTCGACATCCATCGAGGTGGACGAGCAGTGGAAACAAATTTACACTGCGGCGAAAACTGGCGCGCGGATAGAAAGCTTTTCCATCCCCCGATTGTTGGCCGGTAGTCGTCGGATTCAACAGTGTTGGATTCTTGGTGTCCCCCGTTTCCGTCTCAGCTACAGATTAATCCGATAATTCGCCGTTAAATGGCCTTGGCGACGTCGAACGGCCACGAGCGCCAGGATAAATGTCGAGGCGGCCGCGGTGCTCCAGACAGAGACGCGTAACGATCGCGATCGAACTGTAAAAATGCTCCCCACCCCCACCCCACCCCGCTCGACTTACCGAGCGGGAAAAGTTTTTCAATCGAGCCACCGACGGTGCTCTTTCTTCTCGTTCTCCCGTCGCGAGTTTAACGATACGATCGTGTCCCCGCGCGGCGAATGCCCGGAAACGGTGCTAGCGAGCTTAAATGTTGCAAAAGCAACGGGGACAGCGGGAGAAACGACGCGAAAAGCTGCTAGTGTTCCTCCGTTGTCGTGCCAAGAAGTGTCCGAGGCTTTGTCGTACGTCCCCTCCCCACCCCATTCACGTCGCTGACATAAATATCGTTAAACGTTGCTCGTGCCCGCTCGCACAAAAGATTTCTACGGTCAGCTTCTTGCAACCACCCTCGCGCGATGGCCACTCCGCCCTTGTGCCCCTCCCTACGGATAATTATAAGAGATCGCAACGCCGCTTTGAACTGGACTCCTCTGACAATAAAATGAATCATTAGGCTATAGAACGACTCGGAAACCAGTGGCGAAATTTCAAGCGGAGGCACGTTCTACTCGCATCGAGGGTGGTAAAAGTTCCAGTTCTGTAGAAACACGTAGAAAATTTATGAAAATTTCATTGGCACTTAGGTACATTTCTATCTATTTGTTTAGAAGCTTACTTACTAATTGTTAGTTTTGGTAGGTACATTCTACGGCACCGTTTCCCGGTTGGGAAATTCCCCGTTTCTCGAGACGCTATATTGTGATAAAATTTTAATATTAAAAAGACGTGTAAATTGTTTAATGAGAAACATATATTTGACTGGAAAATATGTTATGCAACTGCAAAAAATGTTAAAAAATTTTTAATGAGTTTGAGAGGGTTCCGGGGCGACATTTAATTGGAAAAGGCCCTTCCAAGTGTCGCCTAGTGCATACTTTAGCTACTAGTAGTGATGGGATCCGGAGCACTTCGAAGCGCTTCGAATCCGTCTTGTATATCAGGCGACTAATTCGAAGCACTTCGCACATGTTTCGAAGCTTAAAACTCTTGAAAGTCTTGATAGGCCTTAAAGGTTTGGAAGTCTGTCTAGCCCTTACTTAGTTTATCAACGCTATCATTTCATATTCCACGAGTATACGCTGGTGCAAGCATATCAGTGGGACCCTATTCATCATTTCTTAGTGAAAGACGCGCTTAACGAGGATCCGCTCGGGACAAGTAGAAAGGTGCACGCACCCAGAGAATCCCTTCATACCGAAGCTCTGTATTGGCATGCCTCCGCTGAAGCAACTACAGAGCTGGATTGCATGGATCCTCGTGCTCCGACAAAATCCGATCGATCCTTCGGCACTGATGCACAGTCTGCTCGCTTGTAATTAGCTGGAGGGGGTTTGAGGCAACGATTGCACAGTGCGTTTATTGGATTCCTCTCGCTGCGATTGCTTTCCACGATAGGTTCCGCGCTCTTAGACGGGTTCGACGATCTCGAAGAAAGGGAGTCGTGTCTTTTTATTTAGGGACCTACCCCCGGCCCACCCTTGTTCCGTTACCTCCCCGTTTACCGGCTGAATTTTTCATTGCCCCCACCCCCTCCGCCCGGTTTAATGGAAAATGCATTCACCGGGCAGCGGCGACCGAACTTTTTAGGCCAGCGGAGCTCTTTGAGCGGCCGACATTAGCGAAACGGGTGTACAGGGCGAGTGGCGGTATCGATAAGACCCTTTTGTAAGCGAGCAGAACGGAACGAGGCTGGAATTCACGGGGAAGCTTAGCGCGATGAAGCTTGGCCGATGGAATTTTTTCCACGACTATCCTCCCGTCGGCGCTGTAATACTTGCTGGAGCATTCACTTCCACGGCGATTCAAGTCCTCCCCGCTTTGCATTGTCGCGGAGAATTCTCCTACTGGATCGTGCTGCAGATTCAGCTCTCCGGGAGAGATTCTACAATTCAAAGACTCGATAGGATATCCCACGCTTTCGCAATGTCCGCGTCGATCACCGTGAAACCTACCGCGACGGTCATCAACGGAATGCGTCAAACGAAACCGGGAACGAAGCACGAGGAAAATCTTTGGTCTGTAATTTCGCGTTTCGGGTAGCAGAAGAGGGAACGATTTCGAACGTGATGTCTTACCTCAAAGATATCTCTGTGGCTGCCCTCGGAATGCCCGGTGCTCCCTCTGTCGCAATTAGCCACGGCTAGCAGCAACAATGGAGTGCGTTTATTGGATTCCTACGGGCGCAATCGTTCGGGCTCTCAAAAAGATTTCAAGCCCGGCTCGCTCGCCCCCGCGAAGCGTTCCACCCTCGTTCGACGGGGAACGGAAAGAATCGACGTGAAAGCGAGGCTGATGGTGGTGAACAGTGGATGGTTAAGGGGGGGGGGGAAGAGAGGGATAAATGTGGGATGGAGGGCAAAACGAAAAACGCGAGTGGACGAAGAAAAGTGGAGGAAGAGGCCGCGGGGTTGGGAAAAAAGGACCAAGCAGAGGAGGAAAGATGGGGAGGAAAAGAAAAGAAAAGGAGGGGCTCCAGGGCTGTGCGGGCAGCGCGCGGGGGAGGGAGAAGGAAACGCGACATTTTTACCGCCCCAATATATAAAATGGGTTACGATCAATTGAACTCGGCGATATTGAGAGGTACCCGCGGAGGAATGCGGTATATCGGTATTCGGTAGTACAAGGCGAACAAGGAAAACCGATGCTCATCGAACCTTAAAATACGTCCTTATCATATTGGCCTGCCTGCCTGCCGCGACGTCTAGCTTGCCCTCCCACACCCCCCAAGCCTGCCTCGAACCACTTTCTCACCCTTGTTCCCTCTGTGGCGAGGACGGAGCCTTGGTTCTTTCGTTTCCTGGGCACCGTTCTCGCGGCAACTCTACATGCAGGAACGAGACAAAAGAATGCAATTCCGGCGACTGGGGCGCCGCTGTTGCGACCTCCACGTTCCACCCACCACCCCTGCCCCTCCGTGCCCTGCGTTGCTTTCGCGAAACGTACGATGCCAAGAACCGAGGAGCTGCTACTGAAATATTTCCAGGACGAGGTGTGGTGCGCTCCGGCTGAACGAACCAGTCGCGGGGGAGGGAGCGGCTGCGGGAGGGTTGGAGGAGGTGGTTGCGCGCAGCGTGGCGAAAGTAACGGAGGGAGGGTCGAAAGCCCGGCGAACTCTAACAAATTGTCATTTGCAGAGCGCAATACTCGTTCCGTCCGCACAATAATCCAGCGCGACGCTGGCGTTGCAGGCGTCCGTGGAAATCCTTATATAGGGCGGAAAATGCGAGGATCGCGGCTAAATTAGACGTCGTCGCCGCGTGATTTACGCGTTCGCCGTGTATCGGACGCGCTGCTTTCGAAAGCAGCGCGACGGGTGAACGAAGGGTTCGAGGGTAGAATGTCGTCGCTGTCGTCGAGGCACAGCGGTCGTCGCGATTTTTCATAGCCGTGAGATTCTTCAGTGAAACGGGGGTGACGCGGCGGATAGGGTCATCGAAGTATTTGTAATACCTAGCCGACCATCGTGCGGGTGCATCGGGTCGAATAACTACCACGTCGCAACACGCCACACGTGATAATGACATTTTTTTTCAAATCAGTCTACAGGTCGTAATTTTTTAGTAAACTTGAGAATTTTTTTTTAAATTCTTCGTAATTAAATTCTCCATCGATCTGTCCAACACGGATTTTGAATTTCCTGGCTAATTTTGTTATATTTAGCGAAATATACAGCATTTGAAGAACATCAGTATTGGGTCAGAATAATCAACTATTTGTAAGTTTAAGAAAGCGTATGAACACAGACGAGCACAGAAATGACCTACACATTTGAAAATCACCCGTACACTGATTTGAAAAGAAAAGGTCACGATGTACCACTACCTACCACTGTGCGTCGTCCAAATAAATTTGTGATTGAATAATGAAGCGCGCATCGAGACCCGTGCAGATCGTATACGAGTGAGTGGAACGCAAAGAAATTCGTAGCTTCGCCGGAAAATTCGCCGCGCAATCGAATCGACGCTATTTCCTCGCGCTCCCGGGACCACGTTTCAGTATCTTGCGTCCCGCCAGCGCGGATGAGAAACGTACTTCCGACGGTGGCCGCGGCAACGTTCGTTACAGACCCTTATCAGAAACGAGAGTATAATTCCAGCTGAAAACGCAAGTTTCACGGCCAAATTACATGTCACTGCGCTCGCGAGATACACTCTGCCGGAGGTCCGTGTGCGCGCAAATACCTACGCTGATATCCAATGGCGGGCTCGCAGAGTGCACGAAGGGAGAGGGTGGTGCATGATAGCGGGGACGGTATCTTATGAAATGCGAGTTGGAAGCAGGCGACTCCTTGTTTCAAACCGCGATCACCGTTTCGCCCTTCGACCTGCCGTAATAATAATAATAATAATCCGGGAGGGGCTTTCGCGGTACGTTTACCCCCTGGACGATGGGGGTGAGTTTAGGGGTCTGCGGGGCTTCGCCAGAAATTAAGCGCAACAAAGGTGACTAAAGGGGGAGAAAGTTCCTGGAGGCGACAACTTCCACCGCCCCTTCGGAAACCGATGGCGTTCGAGAGCTTTTGAAGGGTCGCGATAAGCTCTCGGGGATTCGCGGAAGAATCGCGATAACCGGCTAGATTCTTCGGGAAGCCGCGATAAGCCTACCTTCGGTGGATTTTTGTTTAAGAATCGCGATAGCTTGCGGCGGAGTTGGGCGAGTCGCGATGGCTCTCCCAGACAGTTTGGAGGTAACTTTCCGAGGATTGGCGGCAAAAACGGAGAAACCTTTGAGAAGATCGTCGCGTATCTCACTCTTGTGAGTCACGGTAGATTTCCTTGCAGAATTTCAGTTTCTATAGAGAAGGATCCTGAGGCCAGAGGTTGATACTATTTCAGAAATATTATAAGAAAACATTTTTCTCAAACGCTTACGAAAAACAAAGGAAATGGGCGTGCCAGATTTGAAAATTCTCCGCGAAATATCGCGCCTGACTTGGAGGGGAAACGATAACGAGGACCAATCGTGCGTTCGGCGGTCGCCGTTTAATTTCTGAAATTAAATTTCGGCGAGCGTTTTAATACCAACGTCCAACGGACATAGCTGACGACGCGGGCTCGCTAATTACGGGCGGACAGGAGTTAATTGGTTCGCCAGTGCCTCCCTTATTGCTGTTTAAATAACTTATTAATTAATTCTAATAGATTTGTACGTGGCATCGAAATGATATTCGAACACCAGGTACGGTACGGCTCGGTTCGCGCGGAGCCATTGAATTCGAGAGAAAATCGGTTTTCATCGGGCGAGAAGCTCGGGGTGGTGGGGGAGGAATTTATTCCCGTGTTGTTTGTATTAAACGGCCAGCTGAATATCCCACCGATGGCCGGGAAGTTATCGGCGATCGTTTTCAATGTAAAATTCCGATTAACGGTGTCCGGTAATTCTGATATTCGCGGCCGCATTCGAGCTGATGTTCACTCTGCTCCCTGTAAGATCTATGGCACCGCGAATTCGCTGCTTGACAAAGACGAACGAATGCGTGCGTCAGGCACGAACGGTTCTGCAAACCTGTTTCAATTCTCCGTAGTGATTATAATAATTACGTAATTGGGATGTGAAACTCTCCTCGAGGAAGTAGAATGTGATTATTTTTGGCGAAACTTCGGAATTCCCTAATGGAAAGGTTCCCTTATTTGATAAAATAATGGTTGAGTTAAATTCTTTGCAATTTTCAGCTTGTTTTCCTCTCCGGTGCCTTTTATAGAAGCATGAGCATTGAATTAAGGGTGATTATTGGCGAACGAATAAGTTTTCAATTTGTTTTACCTTTTCGAGGGTACAGGGTATATAGATGAAAGGGAAGTTTCTTTGCAAGATGGTAGAATTTCTTACGTCCGCGAAGTTCGGAGCGGAAATTATTGTTGGAAGTGGTCTTAATTTGAGAAGCTGGAAACCTGATCGATGCAGTTGCCTGTAATTAAAGGCGAAACTCGTCTTGGGCTTCGGTTGTTAGTTTTACTTCGGATCGGAAGTATTTCGCGTTCTTCCCTTCCTGAAACTTCGATTACCCCGTTTCCCGCGGGGTAATTAATTGGCTGCTCGACAATAGAAAACAGGCTGCAGTTTTCGCGTAAAAACGCCTCCACGTTTCGGCCCGGCGGAGTATCTCGAAACTTTTATTTTGTACTTTTATTCCCCCGGCGAGGGGGGCGAGAACAATGGTTTAACCGTTTGTTTAACGGCGAATTTATTCGTACCCGTTTACTGAGAATCAAAATGGGCGCCCGACACCGCGATAAATTCAAATTGACACAGTAGAAACGCGTGCCTCAAACGTAACATTGCCTTGTTGTTTCGTTAAATAAATTCCTGTTATACAGAGGAAATTACGCGTTTTCGACGGGTGAACGGAACATTTTTTGTCCGTTGAATCAACGCTGAAAATTGATCGGCATGATGTAAATAGGGATGTCTGTAATATTGAGGGCAGTTCAGTGGTTTCGATTGCTTTGGCAAATATTCCACGTAATGCTACTTATTTAGGTCGCCTCTGTCCACATTTTCAATTAACCTTTGATCACACTCGGATTGTAATTTCTCCTGTAACCTATTTCAACCTCTCCATCCCCATTGGACAGGCTAATCATTTTACCATATTCTCACGTTCTATTTATTTATTTAAAACACCGATGGCAAGTGACACGTGTGCTGGTGGCGTGACGGGTAGCAAAAAGTTGCAGTCAGCTTCCCCGTTGCCTCCAGTCCAATTTAACCTTAAAAAAAAACACACTACTTAAGTACTACCTTTCAAGTTAAATCAGTGACAACAATTCCATCATCTTCCCTATCTCGTGGATCGCAGCCATTACCCAGGCGCAAGGGAAAGTAATTTCCTCAAGATTGGGCCCCGTTTTTCACCCCCCGTGTTCATAAACAAGTGGCTGCTTAAGTTGGGCGTCTGCCGGCGCCATGGATGAATCTGCAGGGCGAGGAAGGTCGGTCAGAAAATTGCCTCGCACATTCCAGGGTTAATCTCGGCGCGGTGGAGCCCTCAGATGCAGCGGATAATGCGGTTATACACAGCTGGGGAGGAGCAAGATGAAAAACTTGGCCGCGACAAAAGTCGTGGGGCGGAAGGTGAACGCAGGTTAAACCCGCTAACGCTAACGACCACCATAATTAGACTCTCGACCGAACCCAGGGAACCTTCCTTCAGGCTGTTCGTTGCTGACTTTCCAATTCCTTGAAAGATTCCCTCGGTTTTCGATCTTGCAGCCCTTGCAAATTGAATCCTGTACCAGCGAACGGATACGATTGCGAGCTCTCCGGTTCTCGGATCTTGAAAATTTCCTGGCTCGCTTTGTTCTCCCTTTACGTACTTGCCCGTGCAACGCGCGATTATCGACGCGGGTCAGTGGCCGTTTAAGAAGGGACGTTCTTCCTATCTCTGTCTACCTTCCAGTGCTCATCGGGGTGCAACAGCAATTCGATTTTTAACAGCGTTGTGATTGTAATTATTAATCGCTCTCGCAGTCTGTAGAATTGTCGGGGATCAAAAGTGTGTAAATTGGATGAAGCTTGCCCCGCGTTTCATTTGATTTTCATTGTCATCCATCGCTCGCAAATGCAGCAGATAAAATTTTTTCTTTACTTTGATCGATTTTTACAGCCAGTGGAGTCCAGAGTCAATACAGGGGATGTATTTTTCGAGCCCGTCCAACTTCCATCAGCCCGGAAATATCTGCGCAAAAACGCTGAAATTCCGTGCAATTCTGATCACCAGTTAGCAGTGTGCAAGTGCGCAGTGACAGCTTAGTGTGCAGAGGGGGAGCGTAGCGAAGGAAACAATAAAGGGATGAAAACGAAGCGAAAGAACGGTCCGGCGTTTCGACATTGTTCGGCTTTGAAATATGAGTGTCGTAAATGCCGTTGGAATTAACACGCGAATAAATTCTGTCTCTTTCAATTCCCGAAAGAATGATTAGTTCATTCAAGTGGCAATAAATCTCGGCTTATCTATCCTCAGGGGATATAAATCCGTTTCCACTCTGATTTTGATCCCGCGCTAATTCATTCCCGCGTCCCCGAAAGCTGTCAATTTCATTCATCTCGGCGCGATATCTGATGAAAAAATTATTACGGAATACACACGAGCGAACCCCTTCGTTGCGGAATGCGACGCCAGCTTTGTCGCTCGGCGATCCTCGACGCCGGAGTATTTCACATTTTATCGTCCACTGTTGGTTAAAAGAAATAGAGAAAGATGATCGTAGAAGGCGTCGTTGGGTTTACACGGAAAGGGACTTTGCGCGAGCCTGGCGGCAAACCGGTGGTCGGTGCATTTCTAATTTAAACGAGGGTGGCGCGATATGCATCTCTCGCAGCGTGCACGACGCATATCGCGCGCGATCTGCCTGTCGTCGGAACGGAAATTAATTCCGATTCATAGTTAATACCGCGGCTAATGCGTTTCCAAGTAATTCGATGTACGCGTCGCCGCGTATTACCGCCAAGCCAAGTTAACTGGTTCGGCCCTATTTAAAAGTCAAAACGAATTTCGCGCGGGCTCTGCAACTGTCTCCTCGCCACGCTGTTCAGTCTTATATTTTTCACGGCATTACTATTTTTATCATCAATTATACAATACTGTTTTGTTTCTGTCTCAATTTGATAGTACATACATTATTCACCCTTTGATGTAAATTGAAGCCGAAAAGCGTTAATGTAGAAGTAAAAGAAATGCTGAGAGTTTCTGAATTTCTGTTTAATATTCCTGATAGTGTTTAGAATTATTTATGTTTCTATAGTTTCTGGGCTTAGAGAAGTAGAGAGTTAGTGGGCTTAGATATTGTTCATGAACAAGTTTGTGAGTCAGTGTACGCAGACAATTTACAATCGTATTGATTGCGCGGCGTGGCTGACCATAGGCGTACCTATTTCACTAGCTGACGTAAACTGCCACTCATGGGTAGTATCACAGTTGGGCAAAATGTAATCTAATAACAAATTACGATTAAAATGTAATTGTGAAATTGATTACACATTATTTTCGGTAATCGTTAATTTAGGTAGTTGACCACAATTTTTTTCAACTACCTAAATTAATTGAGAAAAACGATTTTTTCTAAAAGGGGGCTATCAGTAAAATTGTTTTTCTCAATTTTTGTTGAAAATGGTTTCGAATTTTAGAAAACTATGAACAGTGCACCTCGGTATAAAATTATTACAAATTAGTACCGGAATGATCTTCACTTCACCCACATTTCAGCGGGTGTCCTAGGCGGGAATCGGTGACATACAGTGCCCTAAATCATGCTCATGAAATGGTGTAGAATGTTAGCGACGAACCATCTTCCTATATTTCTCCAGTCGTACCGATCGTCACTTTCCCGCGCGTATCATTTAAGCAGCGCGCCAATTTAAAAATATTTTACGTTTAACAGCCCCTCGTCTCAACATATCGACAATTACCGTATATCAAATCTCCGTGCAATTCGCTTCCAATTCAACCCCAGCCAACCTTTCACACCGCGTCGCGGTCGCCATTATTTAAATTGCGACATTTTACTACTTCCGTCTGAACAATATCGAGCAATCAAATACGCGGGAATTTCGCGAGCACCCAACTTTTTATTATCATCCTACTACTTTCCTCTCGGAAAATCTCTGAACTCAGCCTGGCCTAAATTTCACAGAACAGCGGCTGCGCTAAAAACCGTGTGCATTTGGCGGAATTTAACGGCACAGCAACAAACGGTTTCCCATTTTCATCATCCAACTGAAACGTCAGCTTGTTGGGCGGGGGAGGAGGGTCGAGGCGTAGGCGATAGGCCGTGTTCAGGTTCGCGTGCATTTTCTATAACGATTCTTCGCAAATAGCCAACGATAGCGGGGGGCGCAGTAATTAAAATCTTAAGTGCAAGTTTCAGCTTGAGTTTCGCGCAGCGGGCACTGTATAATTTAAACTTAACCAACTGCCACTCTTACCAACCCTCCCTCGACAGAATCCCTTGCCTGCTCTTTGCCCGCTTATATCACGGCTGCATAAAGTAAGGAGGCGTTTCTAAAAGGCAATAAACACTATTTACTTGCCCGGCTGTTTGCGCATCCGCATATTCAGCCCGCTGCATTTCGCTATGCCGAGAAATTCTCTCTCCCTCTCCCTTCCCCGTTCTCTCGTTGAC
The DNA here is from genome assembly GCA_963855975.1 of Andrena chrysosceles. Lineage (NCBI taxonomy): Eukaryota > Metazoa > Arthropoda > Insecta > Hymenoptera > Andrenidae > Andrena > Andrena chrysosceles. The sequence goes on along the minus strand of OY979769.1, from coordinate 44,521,203 downwards.
GCGAAAGTTCGCCGTCACTCTCTGATTTTCAAGGGAGAGGGATCCCTTTAATCTTCGTGGAACGCGACCGATAGCCTCCTTGATCTCTTTACCCTGTTTATGAACCATTTACCGGCCGCTTATATTTCACCTCCTAAGGTCGCCTTATTACGTTCAACCGTGGAAAAGAAACGATCAGCCTGACGGGGTGTTTTTCAAACAAGTTACTCTCACTGAACGCCCGGTCTTAGTTTCTTGTTTTCCATCGGGCTGATCAGGGAACACCGGGGTAAAGTGAGCCTAAAAACGTTTCAAGTGGAATAAAATTTGTCCCTATCAATAAAAATGTGTGGAAATAAATTTATAATATAATTTAAGCATTATTTAAGCACGCAGAAAAATTTCGAGTTAGAATAATATATTTATGACTCATTTATCTGACAAGCTAAAGTGAAAAGAAAATCAATTGGAAGTCTCTCAGAATTAATTTTCATATTTGAATGAATTTACATTTTTCGATATCTGAATGTGCATAATTATTATTGTTACATTACATACATTTATTATGTTATCAAAATTTGTAAATAGGTATATTCTATGTTCGAATAACAAATTAAGAAAGCACATTTTACCCCAAGGCTTACTTTACCTCGGTCTCCCGTAGTTGCCAGCCTCTTTGAGTGTTGTAGGGGTGGGAATTGTATTATGCGGCAGACACAGTAATTATTCTGTGCCTGTGCCAGCGTGGTTAATGATGGCTTTGGTGGGTATAGAGATTTGGAGTATAAGTTAGTAAGTGAAATTGATTGGTGGAAGCACGGGAGACGTAGTGGGAAGCTTCTAAATATTGGTGCTCACATTATTGAGAGGAAACTGTGGAAACTTTTCCGTAGGTCCGCTGTTCCGTTAGACCTTGGTCATTCGTGCCGTCGCTCCCTTCAAAGGCATTACCACCTCTGAAGGAGGCCGTGAGAAAGTTTTAAGGTGCTTTGGATGAAGTAGAGTGCGCGATCACCTCATAACGCAGCTTTACGGGTAATAGACGGGGCCGTAGGTCGAGGCAGCCCGTAATACAAAATTTCAATGTAAAACTTCATTCTGCTCCCTTAAGGAAACGTAAACTCCCCCGTTCCCAAGGACTGCGATTTACAATTATTTACCTAAGTTTACAATTACCGGCTGTGTCGGAACTCGAATCACACGCACTTAAACTTTTATCCCCGTTCATCCACTCTCTGAAAATTGTCGCCGTCCTTACTGTACACCAATCCCATTAAATCACGTAAAAACCCACCTCGCACTGGCAAACATTTACTTTCCCGTATAATCTATCCCAGCACGACAATAGAAAATATGCCTGACAGACACACACGCACCCTGCCAATTCCAATTCCAATTCCACCCCCGTACACAGTCCTCTTCCATTGCGTAACCAATAGTTACACAGCGCTAAAATAATAAGCAATTTCTTGATTGCAGCGATCCATTCCCCTCAACTTTCCACCCCTATCGTCGCTGATCCCTCCCCTGTGCCACGGTCATTCAGAATGAATCTTATCGCATAAAATCAAATTAGCAAGCCCTCCACTTCTCCAATACGTATGCATCCATGTGGAAGTGATGGAACACGGTGCAGGGCTCGCTACTGCCACGGAGGAGGAAGAAAGTCGAGCGGAAGGGGTGCTGCGGAACGGAAAGGAAGCGAAGAAGCATGCGTAGAGAGACGGGCCCTGGTTTAACACCAGCCAGCAGGGTTTCAGTTGCCGCCAAGGCACTTGAAAGATAAAGTTTGCTCGAGGCCTCCCCCTGGAAATCTTTAGGCGGAAAGTTCCGCGAAGAGTTACACCCGCGCATACCATCGTCGCGATACATAATAGAGGCAGGTTGCGAGGGGGTGAAAGGGGTGCTGGGTGTGCTCTGGCACCGCGACGGATCGTGCAGCTGGTTACAATGGCACGTAGTAAACTAGCGTGCAAGTGTGTTTAACTCGCGGAAGAGGGCGGGGGGAGGAGGGGGTGCAGCAAGAGGGGACGAAACTTGTTTGAAAATGTCGAATTCCAATTCCCCGGGATACGTCCCCTCCCCCACCGACCCTCTATACGGCTGTCAGGCTCGCGTTTACGCGTGAAAAATAACCGATGCACGGGGTCGCGGAAAATCGTTTGATTGAATTAGATTTAAATTCAGATTTATCGCGACAGCGGGCAAAATGGCCCCCGTGCGCGGATAATGGGCCGCTCACGGCCGACGAGTTTAATTTCGAATTATATCCCGTGGCCACCAATTGTTTTTCGGTTCGTAAGACACCGGCGGCGGCGGGTACGGGGGTAGGAATTTTCATACAGACGTGATTACGTGATCCTCGTTTTTCGGAAGCACGTGACTGTGCAGATCATCGTGGTTGTGCGGTTTAGTTACACTGTTACGGTACTGGAATTATTTATTGCATCACTCTCTTTGCGTAATAGGTACATAACCTTCATAGCGATGGCGTTGAGAAAATGATTCGTATCAACTTATTTTGGCCAAGATAGCGAGTCACACATTTTTGCAATTATATTTTCCCACTACTATCTACTTTACATGTAGCGGAAGCTTTTTTGCCGCTACTCAAATGCCTATAACTTCGGGAATTTTACGAATGTCAAAAAATCCTTTTAAACACGTGTTTCCAAAAGGTCGAACATTCGAAAAATGAAATAAAATAAAATGATTTTTAGGCCGGAACCTCCCCTTGAAGATCTTACGACCTCCCTGAGTGACTTACTGCCCATGTAGAGTTCAGGGACCATAGAAAATCCTCAATGGTATTCTTACACCTCCGAATCTACCCTCAGCTCTCCAAGAACACATCCCCCCAGGGTAAAGTTAAAATTCTTCGTCCAAGTCTAGGCCAGTTTCCCAGATTAGAATCATTTCGAACCCCTTAATTATTTTGGTCTTGCTACTCCTCGTTTAATAAACCTTGCGCTTTCAGTCAGGGTAAGCAGAGAAACTGTGTCACTGAGGCTTTAGAAAAAGAGATTATTATAGAGCATCGATAACTAGACTCCTTCTTTCAAGGAAGCCGAACGCTAGAAGAATGGCAGAGGATTCTCTGGAAAAAGCTGATGGCTCATCATTCTCATGGCTATACCAGTTCGTGACAGCAATGGCGACGACCAGTGTGCACTTGGCAAGCGATATTTCACTGGAGCCCGGTCACGCGCCTTCTTGTACTTCCCCGCGCGACCGTTGATGTTTCATTTTCGCGATACTTCTATCGGGTCGCGCAAGCAATGATCGCTTTTTTATTGGGAGCTCGGAGGGAATTGTTCCGTGGATAGATTGTCAGTTATGTCGTGTGCTGACATAATTGTTTCTGGTACGAGAAGATCGAATCAATTTAGAAGCCATCGGAAGCGCCGAGCGTACGCGACGAGGACGGGAAGAAACGCGGCGAGGAAAAAGTATCAGACGGACAAATCTAGCTAGGACGTGGCTCATCGATTTTTCGCGTATGCCACTGAGTCGCCGGAGCATACGGGGTGGTCCAACAGCAGGGTTGAAGGATTCTCCAGGGCTACTTAGTATTTGAAAGATTAATAACGAATTAATTTTAATTTCTCTTCGAGCTATCTTCGCACGATAATAAAATCTCTCTATTTGCAATCTATAACGCAAATTTTTTAGTACCGATTAATGTGCATTTCTTGATCCCTTGGGCACTTTAACAGAGATTCAATATTTACCTGCGTGTATATTTGAAAGTCTCCAGTCTCTTTGAATTTTCTATTTGTAGATCAAGGTTAATCTACGAATTTACGTTCGTTTATTTTTTTGTAATCTTTCTTCATTTCATCTTGCACGGACAGAGGAGCGGAGAAAATGAACATGAACGAGGTAGTTAGGAGAAAATCGTCGATCCTCCATGTGGCTCCCCGTTGAGCCACTCTTAACAGTTTTCTATTAGTCGACCGTAGCACAGAGAACTTCCGAAACTTGTGTGTACACGGCACCGGCGGACTCGAAATTCGTTGTTGCTATTTAGTTTTTATCCAGTACACTGTCGAGGGTTTTGGCAAGCGACTTTTTTACCCGGGAACGTGTACCTGTTAACGTTAAAACTAGTTCTTGTCGGGAAGAACTTCTAACTCTCTATTTCGGGGAAAGTTTGAAACAGAAAGCCTGCGCCCAGTTACCCACCGACACTTTTTTCGGGGAAGGGGAACTAGTTTTCTTTTGCGCGTTCAGGACTAATTGCGGCCAATTAAGCGCTGGATAAAAATGCTCGCCGTTACGCCGCCTGCTTTTGCGTTTCTCAAATAGCCAAACGCGTTTTTCACTTTGGGGGAGGGAGGGCAAAATACTCCTGACAACCTCCGCCCTGATGCAGTGCCGGACAAAAATATTGGAACACCTTTTAAAACAGAAAAACTTTTTTAAAATTGGTCCAAACCAATTTAGTTTTTTTTTTTTTGAAAAGCTGGAAGGATTAGTTTACTTGACGACGTGTTTCGTCGTTTTTAAAAAAATTGTGATTGGTCGGAATAGCGAAGAAAATAGTGAGTGGTGCTTTTTCAACGTTTTTTATCTGAGCCTGTAATGAAAATTTAAATATCCCGTTTGTAGATTTATTTAAGTTGTATATATGCTGATAATTTCATTGAAATCAAAACATCAAAATTTTCTGCATCAACGGATTTCGATGAAATTTCCAGCATGTATGCAACATACTTAAATCTACAAAAGGCATTTTTAAATTTTCATTGCAGGCTCGGATAAAAAAATTTAAAAAACGATTTACAACATTTTTTTGCTACTCCGGCAAATTCCAATTTTTATATTCGTAGGAAAGTCTCTTTCCGTCGTGGTGCGGGAAGAATGATACGATTCCACTAGTAGTTGTCAGCCGCGTCTATCACCGTCCCGATCAGCGTAATCGGCCGCTTAATTGAAAAAAGGAGTGGACGGTCCTCGGCGTCTATTTTTCCCCAGTCACCGTCCGCTTTTTCCCCGTCAGAACGATGATCGTTGACGTGATATCAAGATCGATGGGGCCGCGATAAAGCTGCTCAACTGGTTTCGTTTGGCAACGGAGCCTCCTTTTTTCACACCAGAGTCACGTACTAGCCCTGCTCGCCCCATGGATCTGTCACGCCTTGTTTCACGCTCTCCCTGCACTCCGAATCATCGAAGACGTCAACGAAACGATATTGAAAGTACCGATCGATCGGTGTATATTTTACACACTTTTGGTCGTATCTCGCAACGTTAGGTGAAGGTGGGCCCACGGTGTAATAGACAGGTGTTCCGACTCTGTACCTCTTACCTCAGCGATTTTGTGTGCCGATTTCTGTTTAGTTCCCCTGGCCGTCGCGTTAGGCGTCGTGACTTAGAAGGCATATACATATGTATTAATGAGACTGTAGTAGTAGAGATTGTAGTCGTATTATGCGCACAAAGTCAGCCTTTTCTCCTTAAGCGCCAATCTAGCGGCCGCCAGGAGAACTAGGACGAAAAAGTCACACATTCTGAACAGGAGTCGGAACACCTGTCTATTACACCGTGTTCGGGCCTTTCCTAACGATCATCACTGCCAAAAAGGTCTCGTTTAATTCACTCTCAGCAAACGTCCGGGGACATGTCGGGCAACTTTCCGATAATATAGACTCACGTCACAAAAGACGCGTCGCTGATCTGATTTTCCCCTTTAAAATTTGTAACGGCCATATTTGTTGTCCTGATATCCTCAGCAAAATTTACTTAAATGCTCCTGTACAGAGAATAACATCATTTTCCTTAGGCCAAACTCAGACATACCACTTTTAGAAGTCCACCACAACCACAAAACAGTGGTTCGGCTGTCGCTGGAATCAACTACGTTTGAAGTCTGCATTGACGACAAAAAAACTGTACCACGAAATTGTCCCTGTCGGTGGTTGACAAAACACACAACCGTTTTTTTGTGGTGTAGTGGGCTTCTAAAGTGGTCCGTCTGAGCTACGTTTTACTCAAACCCACGTTCTTAACAACAAGGGTAGCGCATGTCGATCCTATAACCAGGATATTCAGCCTCGCGAACAAATATAGTTCTGCATTAGACTTCTTTAATAGCTCATTAGCGTCTTTTCAAACCGCGGTGCATAAAATTACTCACACCAATTAACTTTAAACTTTGTATCTAGATAATACCTCGCACAATAATTGCATATAAAATAAATAATAATAATAATATTAAAAGCCCCTGAAAGTTCGTGCGGATCTCATAGGTTTGAAACGGTGGCATGTTTCAATATCACTTCAATCGCTCGTTCAAGTAATCTTATATTGATAACATATTCCCAAAGCAATCCCTTTTTTCGCAATTCCTCTCACACTTCGTACCTACTAACCGAATTTTTCTAGCCCTCCCGATGCGTAAAAGCAATAAAAAGTAATAAAGCGTGTGGACACCAAGTGCCGAAGTGATCGCTCGGGGAAAAACACTCGAACATTCTGTTGTACCTAATACTTTCGATGCTATCCAGAAAATATGAACGTGGAAACATTCCAAAGCCATGCACCGGATGGAAACTCCTCGACGCGCCAGCACGTCGTCGCCAGACAAGTCAAGATCTATCAATCTGCAGGGGTTGAAGCTTGGCGATACAACTTATACAGACTTAAAACTGGAGACGCTGACATTGGCTGACTCGCAAATAAGGCTGGTTCAGACAGGAACAGTAATTTTGTAATTTCCCGTGTGTGGACACTAAAATTTAATCGAGTAGTTTAGTAAAACAATGGTGCATTACTAAATCACTCGCCACTCGACTAAATGATTGGATGTGGCTGGGTCAGTCTTTAGAGATGAAGGGTGTTGAGGTTTACAATGGAGTGTGTTTACCTGTTCGTGTGTACATACATCGAAGTTGGGTGAAGATACTCCGGTTCGACGGGCGGAAACGTCTCTCGTCAGAGAAGTCATGCAAGATCGCATTCATCGAGGGGCTGAAGTGCAACCGAGTCGCATCTGTGCGATGATTAAGCCGTCGATATCGAATTCAGGTGAAGTCGAACGTGGACGCCGAGGAGAAAAGTGGTTTCGGCTGCTTTGGTCTTTGACGCTTTGACGACGGCCCACTTTCGTCATGCGCCCCATTCTGCCAGCCCATCGTGCTGGTCGCGGTGTAAGAGGATTTCGAGAATCGACGATGGGGTACCGGACGGAGGGAGGGGCTTCGATATTCCTTTAATCGCGATTCTAATTGCAAGTTTGATTGGACGGCGAAGTTTGTCCAGAGTTGCGCGATACTTCTCGCGATTCGCTGCACGGTGCAACAACTTTTTATCGCGGCACTTCGGGAGATCTCCCGGAATCCAGGGGACACCCCTCGGGCCGGTAAGAATGCAACGTTTTCTCGGCAGAAAATCAAGGTGTAACGCGCGACGCGCGAGTTTCCTGGGGATTAGAGCTGTTTCGAGACTCGAAACATTCGAGTAGCTTGAAGTTCGAACCGAGCGGGACTCGGTTTTTCGAGCCGAGCCGAGACTCGAACGGTTTCGGGTAACCCGAATGTTTCGAGTAGCTCGATTTCTTCGAGCCGCTCGAATGTGTTCCGGGTAGCTCGATTTTTTCGAGCCGCTCGAATGTGTTTCGGGTAACTCGATTATTTCGAGCCGCTTGAATCTGTTTCGTTTAGCACGATTTTTTCAAGCAGCTCGTATGTGTGCTAGCTTGGTATAGCGTTTTTATATACATTGTATATAGTTTAGCGTTTGCGTGAATGTTACTGTATATAATACAATATATTATACTATGACATTGAATCTTTTAATTTTGTCCCGTTTATATTATAATAATAATAATAATAATAATAATAATATCAGATGATTGCATAAGTTCGTGCCCGATTTTCATAGATGTCGCAAACTTTACTGCACGGCGGAGTTCTCGTGTGTTTGTTTGGTTATGTGTAACCATTGAATAGGTGATAGTGTCACGTGTCATATCAGCGTCAGACATCGTTCAGTTAAGTCCATTTGTGCGTGAGAGAATTTTTTCAAAATGGAAGACGAAAAGGTACATTTGCGGCATGTAATGCTATATGAATTTCGGAAAGGCGTGAGTGTTGGGACTGCACGAAAAAACATTCAGAGCGTTTATTTGGACCGTGCTCCTGCTCTCCGGACAGTTCAAAAGTGGTTTGGCAGATTTTGAAATGGTGATTTCAACTTGGAAGATCAACCCCGCTCTGGACGGCCTTCTGGCATTGATGACGACAGTATGTGCGCCTTGGTGGAACATAACCCAAGAATTACAACTGAGGAGATAGCTGAGAGGATGAACGTGGATAATTCGACCGTGTTTCGCCATTTAAAAAAGCTTGGATTCAGTGCCAAGCTCGATACATGGGTGCCGCATTCCTTGAGTGAAAAGAATAAGCTGGACCGCATGACTGTGGCCATTTCTCTCCTTGCACGTAATGAAAAAGAGCCTTTTTTGGATCGACTGATAACAGGCGATGAAAAGTGGATTCTGTACAACAATGTACAGCGAAAAAGGACCTGGAAAAAGGCAAATGAAGGTGCAGAACCCGTCGCAAAATCTGGCCTGCATCCAATGAAGGTGTTGGTGAGTGTTTGGTGGGATTGCAGGGGAATTCTGCACTTCGAGCTACTCCGACGTGACGAAACAATTACAGCTGACAAGTACTGTGAACAACTCACTAGACTCGATGCAGCTATTCGAGAAAAACGTCCGGTTTTGGCCAATCGAAAAGGCATCGTCTTCCACCACGACAATGCTAGGCCACACGTCGCCAAACTGACGCTGCGAAAACTGCAGGAGTTGCAATGGAAAGTTCTGCAGCACCCACCATATTCTCCAGATATTGCCCCTTCAGATTTTTATCTGTTTCGGTCTTTACAGAATAGTTTGAATGGAAAGAATCTCAATTCTGAGGAAGGTGTCAAAAACTACCTCATGACATTTTTTCAAGAAAAACCAAGCTCTTTCTTCAAAACTGGAATCGACAAGCTTGTAGATCGTTGGAAAACAATTGTAGAGAAGAATGGTGACTACATACTTGACTAATAAAACTGTACTCTTTAAAATTTAACCTATGAATTTTATTTTCCAATCGGGCACGAACTTATGCAATCATCTGATAATAATAATAATAATAATATATTCTCATATATGTTTTCACTTTCGTCACTTTTGTTCTTGCATACGAAATAAACTTTAGTAAAGTTTTCTATATATAATATAAGTGTTCACTTTATTATATCCCCGAGAGCAGTAATTGGATTGAATCTGGTTTCCCAGAAGGTGTAAAATATAAATCATAACATAATTCGACCATACATAGAGCTACCTAGTGCTCCATTACAATAGATCAAGCGAATTTATCTCTTTGAAAAATTTAATCACATTCAGGATATTTTCAAACTTATTCAAGGTTAAGTTCAAATTCTCTCTGATGTTGAGCCGACTTCTTTCCTGCGAGAACTTAGGGTTAACTTGATATGGTTTTCACATCTAGACATCTCATATTATACATCTAACTTAATTTATACTCGGTGCCTACAAAACGCTATACCAAGCTAGCACACATACGAGCGGCTTGAAAAAATCGTGCTAAACGAAACAGATTAAAGCGGCTCGAAATAATCGAGCTACCCGAAACACATTCGAGCGGCTCGAAAAAATCGAGCTACCCGGAACATATTCGAGCGGCTCGAAGAAATCGAGCTACTCGAAACATTCGGGTTACCCGAAACCATTCGAGTCTCGGCTCGGCTCGGATATTCGGGCCGAGCCGAGCTCGGCTCGGTTGTTTCGAGTCTCGAAACAGCTCTACTGGGGATATAATCATCCGAAGGAATCATTGCTAGCTATCGCCTCCATGCCTCCACTTTTATCGATTACTCTTGGCGAAGTTCTTCCAGCAGAGTTATTTTTTTCAGCTTCGTACAGAAGCTGGAGAGAGTGTCCGCGTGGACTTTAAAATTCCTTGGCATAATTCGTTCTGCAACACAAAGTGACTGCATCGGGAACGAAAAGTTTGTGCTTCTTGCGATCTTCTTGCATTCCCAGGGGTGGACCGGCTCTGCAGAATTCTCAGGCGTACGCTCCATTCGATGTCGTCGAGCTGTCCTAGGTGGACGAAAGAACTGATGAACTATATAGGAGTTACATACGGAAATAACGACGCGAGTATATTCGCAGCTGCTTTTCCCTTTTCTTAAGTATAAAGCCGGAGTTTACCAGCGTCCTGGCGAAATTTCATAAATTACCAACGAAATGGAGATGGCTGGCTGATGTATGGCGGCCTGGCAGGATTTATTCTCCACGGACTGACTTTCGTTGTGACCATTTTCGTCTTCCGTCCCGGGGACTCCCGCGTTATTATGCAAACGCGTGTATGGAGACGGACGGTAAGATACCAGTAAACAGTGAAATTAGGAACATGACGCGGCTCGTGACAGTGGCATATTAACTTGTCAGCTTTCTTTCCGTAGTGGAGACACGGGTAACAGAAAAAATCCTTCTATTCCCTGCGCAATCACCGAGTAATCGGCGTGCTTCATCACTGCCAGAAATTCAGTAAATGATATATCTTCGACCGCGCTTCTCCTGGAAATTCAAAAAAGGCTTTTCCTGCTTTGATCGACGGTATCCCAGTCGCCAGGGATGGTGCAGCAGGAGCTGTCGAATTGTAAAGATTCTTCCCGCCGAAACGTTGCTCGAAAGTATCTCATAACTCCGCGGCATTTCTATTAGAATGGCACGTACCTTAACGACGCGACGGTATGCCCTTTCATAATCTAGCTATACGGGGACGGTGCAAGCTGCGCCGCCGTTTATTGTATTCAGTTCTGAATTTTTTCCAGCATGGAATTCGGCAATTTACCTAGGCACTAACGAGGGAGGGTATGATCGGCACGAGAGATTTTTAAACGACACCGGGCTGAGAATGTTGAGAACGAGGTGGGTAAATAAATCCTAGGATATTAGCCATCGACGCTCAGCCACTTTCGTAAAAATTGCTTACTTTAAAAAATATCGGAATTTTGCAATTTTTGTAGATCTTAATGGAAGCAATACAAAGGCTATACAAATTTTCATTATAGTGTGATTCAGTAACTATATGTGAAAGCAGTTAGTATTGTGAGTTTTCGTGAAAATAAATATGTAAGGTAGCGTACTTGCAGGAAGCCCCCGTCCTGATCGGAGTAGGAGAGATGATACAGACGATTTTTGTTATGCTTTTGCAACAGGTAAATGTTACTTTCATACATTTTATTTATTAAATAATTTACTTACAATGTCCAGCAAGAATGTTAGTATTATATATATCACATTTTGATTTAAAAATCAGTGAGCATTATTTAGTTTCAATTTTTTTTTGTGTAACTAATATTTTGAACACCTGAATAACACATAGGTTTGTTCAAACAAGTGTTGAACAGTGTCACGATGAAAGGTTAACGGTAGTTCAATTAAAAATGTCTTTAATCACGAGCAGAGTGCCAGCATTCAAACCCTGCAGATAATCGATGTATTCTTTCTTTTCTTACACGTGCCTAATCAACTTTCGTAACCTTCAACGCCATCGTGTGTCTAGTCTGAAACACTTACCACCGGCACAAGCCGTCTAAGAAAACACAAAGCGCCATAAAAAAGAACCATCCCCCGTAAAAGCAACGCCGGTGTGAGCTCCAAAACTAGAATTAGAACGTCCTGGGGAGAGGGAGGAGGAGGAATAGAAGGGAGGCTGAGCTGCAGTGGTTGAACATTCCAGTAAACAATCTCGCCGAGTGAATCACGAGGCCGTAGAGACTCGTCGGTCGCGCAGTACGTGACAAACACAATAAGCGTCCGCGAGCGCGGCGCGAGACTTGATGGCATGGCGTCGGTGGTCGCGGTCTCCCGCGGCCGTCGCGCGAAAGCCGGATCTCCCTTTCTTTTCTTGGCTTCCACCTACCCTAGCGGCAGTCTAGGGCGCAGAGGCGGTTGCCTTCGAGTTAAAACCAACGGGGGTAACAACCGTCGTCGCTCCCCACCCACCGACCCGTCGTCATTTCTCAAACTCACCCCCCCCCCCTCCGCCCTACCAGCACGTTCCCCAGTCGGTTTTCGCCTGGCCCGTAAGACCTTTTACCCACTTACCGCCACTTTGCGCTAATTGATTTCAAGTGTAACGAATCGTTTCGGACGCGTCGCGACGAACGGGGCCGCGGCCCCCAGCCAGACAAATGGCGTGCAGTGTCACCTCAGCGGAACGTAGACGACGACCTCACCGAGGGAGGGGCGGCCGCCAGCAGATAGGGTAATGCTCGACGGTGAAGAATCAAGGATGACGGGATACGCGACCCCCGGGACGCGCTCTTAATTCACGGGGAAATTATTAATGCGGCTGGGGATCGCCGGTGGCGGCTGCTGTCTTCCGCGGAGGAGTAATTGCGCCGAGCAATGTGTGTCGCCAGCCAGGTAATTCTTTTGTCATTCAATTTCCGCGAGCAGCCTTCGCCCGGGCGATGCTAGCTCTCCTGAGTCCGCGGGATCGCTGATGGAGAGGGTGGAATTGCGTGCCGTGCCGCGTCGCGTCGGCGGTGGTTGCGCTTCGTTCCTTCGCGATGCGGGAACTTTGGAAGGTTACTTGGGAGGCGACAGGGGGGAATGGGTCCGACGAATGGTGGGTGAAATGATGATTGGAAGTCGAGTTTCAGAATGAAAGTGTTTGTGTAATGAACGCGGAGGGTTGTATATACTATATACTACTATAAAAATGAGTTTAGTGGTATAAGAGACTTTAGGAATTATTTCTGCCTCCAATTACTCTTGGAACCTTCAACTCCATCAACAGCTTAGATTCTCCACTGCGCGACGAAAATTCATTTGATTGCACAGAAGTTTTGGTGAAAGAGATTACTTCAAAGCCAGATTTCTCGGCGATAAGTGTCGGGAGAGACGAAGTACGGTACACTAGCATTTCAAATTTTCTACTGGACCAGAGCGAAGGATCCACGGGATCTGAAGATTCATTTTGCCAGGGACTGGGATCATTTCGCTTACGGTGCTCGTCATTTAGAGGATCGTCAGTTTTATGGAGCCGCGGGTAGACGTTTGCGTAACTCCGTCCGGTTCCCCTTTTCCAGAGGGGGCGTTTTGTTACCTGCGCTTAATCTATTTACGCCCGTAACACGGCCACGGACGTAAAAAGCACGCCCGTACGTCGCGGCCCGCGCGAATATTGCGCGGCGAGATTTGCGCTGCAATATTTAACGCGGCTCCCTCCGGGGAAATGCTCCGAGCAATTACGCCGTTGTCGGCGGCTGGGATGAATTATTTTCGGTCTTATTCGTCTTAACCAAGTTATTCGCGATGAGGAACGCCTTAACCGCGTCCGCGATCCCTGTTTTCGCGTTCCGCCGGCGAACGATCGCTGGCGAAGCCACGAAAACTGCATCGGCAACACTCGCTTAAGTTTGATTTGTTTAATACAGGGACAGACAAAAGTATTGGTCCTTTTTTACCTTAGCTTGTAATGAAAATTTCAAAATTGCCTTTTGTAGACTTAAGGGGGACCCTACCTTGAAGCCATATGTAAGTTAGGAATTTTTTTGTTCGTATAAATAATAATATAGGGCTTCGATTTTCTATATAGTTTTAAAGAAGTCTTTATTTTGGTAGAAAAATTTTTTTTATAAAAAATTTTACAAAATAGCGACGAACAAAATAGTTCCCCGGAGCACTGCAAAAAACTGGCCCACACTTCCGGGAATAACTGGATCATCTGATTGTGAGAAGGAAACACAGTAGAGATACTGAAGAGAACTGGAATATATTATCTTCCATGTAGCGTAGGATTTTCTCAAAATTCGAATTATTTTGGAAATTAGCAGTTTAAAGAATTAACTTTAATTTTTTACATAAAAATTTGAACTGAAATGCACGTAAAAAATATATAATTGAAAAATAAATAAGTGAAATATAAAAAAATCCTACGCTACATGGAAGATAATATATTCCAGTTTAAATATTCTTTTATATTTCCTTCTCAGATGATATAGTCATTCCCGGGACTGTGGACCATTTTTTGCAGTATTACGGGAAGCCATTTCGTACAATTTAAAAAAAAAAAATTATTTTAAAACTATATAAAAAATCCAAACTCTATATTTTTATTTAGGGTGGGCCCCCGCTTAAGTAACATCAGCTAAGAAAGTTGAAAAAAGACCTTCAGCATTTTTTTTGCTACTCCGACCAATTGCATTTTTGTTCAAAACGACAAAACGCGTCACCTAAGTAGTAAACTAATCCTTCTAGCTTCTCACAAAGACTCAAGTCGATTGGACCAATACTTTTGTGCGGCACTGTAGGTGCGCTGAGAATCTCAATCGTCGGTCGATTTGGGTTCCTTTGCAAATGAAATCTGGTACCTATAGATTCTTCTTCGGAACACACAAGTTCAATGGAGTCCCAACTCTCTCTGTGTTCGAGAATTCGTGTTCAGTGCTTCGTTAAAATTCTGAATGGCGCAAGGTTTTGAAAAATGTCTCTTTAAGCGGTCAGGTTCTTGCGAGCGACCGAATCTGTTGGGGAAGTTTTGTACAGAGCCTGAAAGCCGAGCTCCTCGCTTGGTTTGTTTTGAATGCAAATTTCCGCTATCTAGAAAATATTGACGTGAAAATTGCCATGGCGTGGAAACACGTCGGCGCCACTGAGAGCGTTAATGGGAGAGTGTAAGTGTTCTTAATTTGGTGCGATGGAATAATAGGAGAGAATAGTTTCACTTAAACTCGTGTAAGTTATGCACAGCGTTGCCCGTTTAATTTCGATGAAGTATTAATGAGATTCCGTGCTCGTCGAATTTCTGAGCGCAGGAAGCTTCGTCCTGTCGAATCGAGCGAGCGCTAAACTCTTAGCGTCAGCTATTCGAAAACTACCCCTCGTAAAATATCACTTGTAGAAAGTCGTGGAGCAATCGCGCCCTAAACCGCTGGTATATCTCCACTTTTAAGGCAGCCGTCACCGATTTTATTAGGGCTCGCGATATTTGCCCCGCGTACAGCTAAGGGGATCACACTCGTCCCTTCAATATTTGCCGCTGTAATTCGATCCTCGAATCGTGTCAGCGTATTCCAACAACGCTATTACACGCGTACGTGCATACAGCGAGTTCCATAAACGACTGTCTGATCAGTGAGGGATTATTCTACTCCCAAAGGCGATGAAAACAGAATCCTGCGATTCCGGAGCACTTCTCTTCCAAATTGCAAACAAAAATTCCTCTATCGTCCCGCTAGTAGCAAAAAATCTGACAATCGAATTACCGTGGAATCTCTATCAACTTCGTAGACAGGCACTTGTTTAGTTTACAGAAAACTACCAGAGGCAGAAGAGTGTTCGTGTAGGCAAGCAGAATGAGCTCTCAAAGTGGCCGCTTATTTTTGGAACTCCCCGTATATTTACGCGAGTGGGTGGCAATAATGTCGTCGATAATGAAATACAAGCAGGAGCTGACGCATGCCCATACTTATTACAAGCGCGCCGCGTGGCCAAGCATCCTGATGAAGCTTAAATTGGCAGCACCGCGATATCGGGCGCATTGTTTTCGAGGCCTAAACGATGCACGGAATTGCCGTGGAATGCGATTGCCGGAGCAATGCGGCCTCATTACCGCATTAGCGTAATTAGATGCCTGTTACAGGTTGCGGGGATCGACGCGCTCGGGTTTATAGTTAATGTTGCATCGCACGACCGTCGGGCATCTTCGCGCTGATAATTGAGACGCGACCGATACCGCCGCCGGGAATTATGTCCCGTTGCGATTAAACAGCGCGGATCGCAATTGAACGCTGCACGACTAACATTCTGCAAACTGTACGTTGTCCGCGTTACATGGTCGCCATAACATTTTCGTAGGGCCACGTTGCGTTTTCGCGTTTTCATCCTTTGCGAATGATAGATTGTTGAATATTCTCTTTTCAGGGAAACGAAACTAAAGTCTATCGCATGGACATCATCAAAGTTAAAATTAATTAGTCAATCTTCTTCTCGGTTTTCCTATCGTTAGGTCGAATTTTTAATGGGGAATTCTGTGGAATAATGTGAAATTGATCGCAGCCCTGCCGTCGCTGAAGGGCTACAATGGAACGCGCCGTTTCGAAAAGTAGGCGATGAAATTTTTATTTCGAACGAAGCGTTCATCTGGCGAGTTGTAAAACAGTCGTCGACCGGCGATTATTCAATTTTCATCTCGTAATCCGCATCATGGCTCATAAAGGCGACGTCGTTTGAGCTAGGTACCACGTTTTATTCCCCACTCGACTTTTATAAAAGATCACGCGCCTCTCTGACCCGTTTAGCGATGTTTCACTTCGAAATTACAAAATCCAGAACGAAAGCGGTTTAACCATTTTCCACCTCGGAACAAAGAATCGCTCGAATGATCGGGGATCTTTTGATCCTTCAATGGAGCTGTTCGCGGCTCGAAAAATACGCGATATTGTTGATTGACATATAATTCCACGGGCAAACGTACTTTTCTTATTTCAGAACGAATCTTCCATCGCGTCGAGCTTAATCGAAATGATAAAACGATGGACCTGGCGATCGTTGGATAAGATAAATCGGGGATTGGACAATTTCCGCCATTCCTAGCTACGCGTTCTCTGTCGAATTATCCCGATCCAATTGGAAATCTGGCTGTTTTCGATCGAGTCACTCGCCGACAAAAAAAATTTATGAGGCCTACGCTCGTCAAGATCAAGTAAATATTTTTGCGAATTAATTACAAGGAGATGAATACGAATTGTGACTAGTACTTTTGGGTAATGTTTATTAATACTATAAATTGTAAAAAATGTTTTTTTTTTTTGATAATATATACATTGCTCTGATTGTAAAAAAACTGAGGTTTGGATTGGTTTGAAATTTTTACAGCATATTCAAACATTCCGCGTTTTGTTCCAGTGCAGCATGGATATTTCTAGTTTCTAACCAATACCTATATCAAATCTTTAACGTTATCTTACTGGGGCATTTGAACTGTATAACCCAGTGTAATTCGACAGTTCTGTAGTCCCACTTGCCACAAACTAAATATGCTATAGACCGCAAAATCATGAAAAATGGACATTTCCCGTTTTTTCCCCTTACCCTCCACTTAAACACACTTCCTTAAGGGGGTACTCTGGTGTAACTGCCCGTTTTTCAACGCCATCTTCGGGAATTTATTGAACAAAAATTATAAGTTTATACTATCTGGCGGTTTGCCTGCATATTAAGGTATGTTTGGAGTAATACTCAGATTTTTTTTTTAATTTTTTACCTCACATATACATAGATATAGTCGGTGGCGCAAACTTCTTAAAAAAAAATTCTTTTCCGACAGGCGTTGATATGGGAACTGATCTAGTCATCCAAAATGGAAAACCTAAGGTTTATTTTCTTTATTTAGAGTACCTTCTTGAGTTCCCATCTTCCCCAAATTCTTTCGATCACAATTCTACATTCCTGTAAAAATGACTTTGCGTTAAAAAATTTTGCAGCACCACCACTTTGACGCAGCTCGTCAAATTCCCCTCCTGGTTACTTCTAATTCCCCAGAACCACATCGTAGTTCGTACACGTGCCTTCCGGAGTTCTCCAGTTTCCCTCAATCATCGGCTTAGATTCCCCGTCTTGCACGGGCAGTATTCCTCAGTTATTGATATTTCAGACCGCGGTGATCGATAGGGTCCGATCAGTCGCGCAATATGTAATTATTAATATCCCAGGGTGCGTCGGCGTGGCCGGCGCCATGGCTCGTTACGTGATACGCCGAAACATGGTCGCTTGCTTACGAAGTTACTGTGCCGAGTAATAATTATCTCGGTGCCCTCCCCGTAGAGGGTTTTTAAGAAGCGGCCGTGAGAGGCCGTTGCGCCACGGGATAATTTCATTAAATGAGAGGGGGGAGCGCAAGCGCCGCGACTGCGCCGCTTATTCAACCCACTGGAAAGTTGATTTTCAACAGCGTTTAATAATTGCATAAGCCGCACGTACACGACCCACGAATTATATCTAGTAATTGGTATATCGCCATCACAATGGCATAATGCGGTGGTATAATGAGAGCAAACACGTGGACGCGCGACCGATTCAAAATTCGTTTAATTCGTTAATGGATTCTCGCGATTAATTCATCGCTGTGGCCATTCATTTTATAGGGTTGATCGAAGATTCTTTTTAACAAAGCTCCTGGGTCTGTTTCGTATCTGAAGACAGAATTCTGTGCAGATCCATGATTGCGCTTGTGTTCCTTCCGTTGGAAATTCTCTAAGTACATACTTTACAGATTTTCAATGAAAATTCAATAAAATTCATTAGGTGATTATACAAATTTATTTCAAGAATAAAATCCGGTTTTCTTTTCTTTTTATAAAGGTTTTGAATTACTTCAGTCGTGGTTACATTAATATCTTTTTTACTTTATCTTTGGGGGTGCCAGGGTCCCTGAGCCCCCCTCTAGGTACGCCACCGATGCTTTACATCCATGATATGAATTTTTCATTAAACTTAATCCGTTCCAATCTTAACACTTCACGATTTCGACCTACTACTTCCCATGATCCTAAGAAAACAATTTTATTTTACCAAGCTTATTTCATAAAATAAAGAAAACACCAATGAATAGTTGAAAAGTTTTGATAAGATCGACATTGAGGGTAAGTTTGCCCCAGAACGCGCGAGCTTGGATCTGTCACAGTTTGAAGAATGAACGCCGAGAAATCTATCGTTTTCTTTAAGCATCATTCGCGACTCTAATCGCGCGCCACACTTTGGTCCCTGAAAAAAAGAAAACACGCCGTTTCCGATCGGTGTTGGGGCACTTAGAATTAGTGGCACACGCCGCGATTAGGCATCCATTACGGGATCGACACGCGCAATCGTGGCCGTTGTTACGGCGCTATAGCGGCGTTTACAACGGCCCCGATATCGATGTTACAGAATCGTTCCATCGGCAATTGATTCGCCCCACCGGCGCGACGAATCCATTCTGGAATATCCATTCCGCGCGCAGGCTGCGGAGATTTCCCTCCGCGATTCTCGATGGAAACAATCGTGATCGCTCGATTGGAAAAAATCATGACGCATGAAACTGTTCGGTAGGTTGTAATCCGAGCAGAATAGAGTCGCCGCGCAGCTCGCGCTAACAGCCACTGACAGTTACGAGTCACGAATGGATATCTCCGTGAATTAGAGTACTCACGAGCGTCGCGTTTGCCGGGGGGTTGCGCGTGGGTTCAAGGGGTTGCGTCCCTCGGAGTTTACGGCAGGTTCAACGCTAGTCTGTAAAGCTGAGAGCCGACGTTACAGAGTATAAGGCGTAACCACGTGTCAGGGTTACAAGTTTCGAAGTTATTCCTGATAGTTCTAGTTACTCGTGAAGGGTAGTGCATAATTGTGACCGTGGGTTGAAAGTCTGGGGGTGGTCCTCGAAGTGACTCTAAGTGATTCTGTCACAGTGTGACTGCGAGTAACTCAAGTCACTCCATATTAGTGTTTCTTAGAGATAGTGTAGCTAATTAATTTCGATTCAAGAGCGTAGATTTGTTGGTCTTCTCGGTAATCTCAGCAGTAAATTCTAAAATCTGGCTGACGGTGATAAAGTATGCCGTAGTATGATTTCTTGAATATGCTTTCATGCTTCTTGTAGAACTTGGCACACTGACGTATGAAGAGGATTCCACGAGTCAGGGTGATTGGCGAAAATGGTCATAAAAGATACTCAGCCCCGCTGGGGTCTCGAATTGAACTTTATTGCCGGATTATGGTTTCTTTAATGTCGATTTATGGCACAACAATTGCTATTCGGAGTCGAAGGGCAGAGCCTTAGAAGCAACAGCGCTGCCACATTAACTCTTTGAACGCGTAGAGCGAATATATCCGCTCTACCCATTCGCATGCTGTCCAGCTAGCTTGTCGTTGCTGGTTATCCGTCGATTGATCAATTAAAAACCCCATTCGATAGACACTGATTTATAGTACGAGTAAATGATGAAATATTCGCCAACCAGAAAATACACTTCGATACGAACGGTGTCTTTATTGAAATCGAAGGCTGCTTTCTCGACTGTTCGGCTCATCAACTACAGCACCCTGTTTTTTATATTACAAATTGCCTTCGTGGCTTGAAACGAGGAGCCTCGAAGTCGCAGATCCAAAATTGCTTCGGGCGACTACTCGCTTTCACTCCACACAGAACTGCAAGGTCATGAAACCCTCGAGGGATCTAACGATGACAAGGGTGGCAGGTATGATAGTTTCACGCAGGAAAACGTGACGCGATAGCGTAACAAATATAACTTCGGTCGTTCCGGACGAATCGATCGTCACGCCTGCAACCGTCATCGAGAACACAGAAGCATGGGTTTATGACGGGCAGCGCGCGCTTTTACCCCGCGGAGTGTTTGGAAAATTTGACGTTCGAATAGAAGCCAGCGCAACGGATATTTCATTTCTAAATGCGATGACACTCCAGTTACACAGCAACGGCCCCAGTGTTTGCAACGTCGATGGGGAAAAGCGCGGAAAATATGATACCGTCGACGGACGCTGACAAGATGTTCACCATCGGGGGTGCCGTATTTTCATGAATTTTTCCAGCGCGCCGCGGAGACAGGGGCGACAATTTCGCGCGGGGACTGTCGCGTGTAACTCGATTTACCGTGCAAGTGGAATTTAAAGGGCCGTCCCGCGCACCTGAATATCGAATATTGAATCGAAATTAATTTTCGAGTGCGCCGCAGATTATCCAACGCCGGTAATGACCGGCTGGAATTGTTAGAGGAACAACCGCGCACTTCTCCGTGTATTCATTTCCAGAATCGTATCTAAATATGAGAGAATCCAAATATTGAAAATATGCTTACACTATGCTTACGCCTGCAATATTTACCAAAGGAAGGTACGTTTGCGTTTCCTGATGGATTTCCTGATGGAGATAGGCGTAGCTGAGGAAGTTCAGACAGGTCAGAATGCTCAGAAAGCTGGGAGCCCGGAAAACGTAATGGTCAAAAAGACACGCGACAGGAAGTCGGCCGGCATTTTCTTTCGAGATTCGTGGATGGTGCCCGCCCGATCCGCGATCGTTAAGCTCAGAGCCAGTACTAATGCTGCTTCCGCCTCGAAAAGGAAAGCTGCGTTGCTGCAGCCGTGCTTAATTTGCCCCGAGGTCGGTTTTTCCCCGAGCCGCACGAACGCCTTCCGTCTTCTTTATGGCGAGACTCGTGAACTTAGGCCGGCGAAGACTTAATCCTCTTCTCCCACATCCCGCCCCTCCCACGTCTTTCGCACCTCGCGCGCACCAATGACTTTTTCTCACCTGAACGCCGCTCTTCCGCTTAATTTCGTCGCCCCGTTATCGGAGATTACGCTCGACACGCGTGCGCACCTCTGCCTGTGTGTGTGCGCACTTTGCACATATTCTACTCACTACTGGGTGCTTCTTCCCATCAGCCTGCTTCCAGCGCGGACGTTGCACCCTGTGTTTTGGTGTAATAATAGTAATATTAATATAATGATTATTGGGCAATAATAATTGAATGAATTTAAGGATTTCTATTAATAATGCTATTTTAAATCGATTTTATTCGTTTCAATTTATTTTACCGTTAATTATTTTAATTTTAGTAACTGTTAATTTATTTTTCTTACATTTAAAAAGATCAAATAACCCCCGAGGGACAAATAGAAATAAATATTTCATTTATATTTTAGGATTTATTCTGATTATAATAATTCATTTTCTCATTATTGTACCATACCGTTACATATTAAGAGACGCAAACAATTTTATGTATGCTAATTCAATGCCAACTTTAATCTAACTATACCTCAGGCTTGAGTCTAGGAGAAGTTTTGGGTCGTTTGAATATTGTTTGAATTTTCTGTTTTGAGGATTCGCCGTGATTATTGCTTGGTATGGGGATTTTAGATAATATTCGAATATTCGGTTTATTATGGGCGGAGTGGTTGGAGATTTTTGATAATATTCTTTAGCGCTGCAGTATGAACGTATCTGAACGTTGGGGATTCGTAGGAAAGGTGGGAACTAGCGTGAGTTTAATGGGAGTCATTTCTCGCGAATTAATCCGGATTTTCTTGGGTCGAATGGGAAAGGTTAAAGGATGTGTAGAGTACCCAGCGTCTCGAGAGGGAAGAATTGCAAGAGAATCTTAATCCCTTGATGCGTTACAATGGCTTAACCCGTGCTTTATGATACCCCGCTTCGAAACAAAATTTCTGTCGCAATTCTGCTTCACCGAACCCTTTTTCAAACCTTTTATCCAGTCAGGGTACCTACATTCAATTAAAACCCCTCAATTTTTTGTTTTAAACGTATTGAGTAGCGATCGTGCTCGAGAATCCCGTCCCAGAAAATCTCGAGATTTACAAATTAATCGCGATCCCGTTTCTCGAGACTATAATTAAATGATTAAATAAAAAAGAAATAAAAAAAGAATCGAATCTTGTCTGTTTTCAAGTTGCATGATTTTTTCTGCTTTATTTTGTTTATTTCCTTATTAAAGCGGGTCCTTTTTAACTAAATTATTATTTTTAAATCTGGAGATTCTCGAGATTTTTCGAAAAAAAATCGTGAATCTCGAGAAATAAATAAATATTACTAATTCGGAATTTTCCGAATCTCGAGAAATAAATAAATAAATATCACTAATTCGGGATTTCCAGAATCTCGAGAAATAAATATATTACTAATTTGGAACTTCCAGAATCTCGAGAAAGCAACAAAATTGGGAAAACACAATCACTAGTATCGAGCACCGTAAGACCCTTCGATCAAGTCACGTTTCTCATTTCCCGCTAAGCCTCCTCCGCTGAAGTTCACATACTACAATTTTACAAATTCAAACGACCACTTCTTTCACCGGAACTCACTGAAGCGACAAACTAGCTGCTGGGCGCAGACAGAAACGCAATATATTTGGAAAATATCGAAGGCCAGTGATTGAAACAGGTAGGGTTGAAGGAACGGGGCCAACCGCCCCGAATCCATGTAACGGAAGTCCAAATACACGGAAACGCGCGTTCGCTTAAGCCGTAAAGCACAGGTGATTAATAGATTCCAGGGAATACGAGGGGACAAGTTTATTGCAGGGAACACCTGCCATTTGATTATTCGCCATCGAAGTCGAACGCACGACAGCACGATTTTCTGCACGGCAACGGTGTCGCCCGCGTGGACATGTCTGATCACGAGGACTGGCTTCTGTGTCCCGGCTAACTCCCGGGGGGAATATCGTTCCCATTACGGTAGGTAGTTCCAACGAACCTGCGCGTGACATTTCGCCCCTGTTCCCACGATTTATCAGACCGCACTTTACGCCGTTTCAAAAATGTCCCAATTAAAGGAATGTTTAGAAGTAAATACAAGACGCAACACGTTTTCGAAAACATTAGGTGCGTGGAAACTGAAGGACGCTGTGCAAACCTAATCATTTTTTTTAACTTTTATTCCTTATTTTATTTGAATAAAAATGTTGCCCATCTCTCCTTGAAATGAAGGAATTTCAGAACATATGTTCCGGAACATGGGGCAGATTCGCCCGGTGCCCCGCATTGCAAGTAGATAAATAAGGGCACGAAGTGGGCATGCTTTTTTATAACGACTCCATCGGCTTAGGTCGAGCAAGGTAATTTAATGATTCATTTTCCGTCCCAGTTGCCGGCCTTTCGACCCTCCGCGCGTTGATTTCTTCTTCACCTGTAGTACACCGGTTCCCGGAATCTAATTTTAGATATTCCCTTCCATCAACCGCGCTAAATTACGCGCAGTTCTAGACAGTAGACACACGGGGACACGAGACGATTCTTGCTTTCGTTTCTCGCTCGAAAATTCTCCTTCGCGGCTTATCATTGGTCGACGAAAGGGTCCGTAAGCTCAAAGAGAACGTAAATGTTCCTCTACATTTCTTATACAAGCCACGCTCCTCGTTCATGGGGAATCGTGATTCATCCCCTCCAGTTTGCCTCATATTTCACCTACAGTCTGTCACCCAATTCGACATAAATTTCAGTCCTTTTGAGAATTATTCCGCGGTCTAAAGGTGGGTTTCCCTAGACGCGACTGGACGCAACGTCATGAATTTCAAAGTCGATTTTCTCGAAAATGAAGCGAGATATAAAAAAAGTTACTCTTCCTTTCGATTTATAACAAGTAAACAAGTCGAGGAAAAGGAATAAAAATCTTTTATATTGCGCTTCATTTTCGAGAAAATCGACTTTGAAATTCTTGACGTTGCGTCCAGTCGCGTATAGTAAAATCTACGTTAACACGTCTTTGTTAGTCCTCGTTTGGGATCGTTGCAGTGTTCATCGACTCATCGTCCCTATCACCACGGCTCAAGGCTGCGCTTTTATCGCGCGTTTCATCCCCTTTAATTGCCCCTGTCCCCTCGTCGTTTGCATTTTATTACACGATTCGAGCTTAATTGGACCCTTACCTTTCTCATCGCTGAAGGGCGTGAAAGTGAATCCGTGTGAACGACTGGCGCGGTTAATCGACTATACGCTGCCTGCCACGTGGATTCTAAAAAGTAAGCCTAAGTGGAACGAAAGAAAGAAGTAAATAATAAACGTAGTAGAGTTCATGTTTCTCTATTCTTAGTTACTGAGTAATCACAATTGAAGAGTACTTGTAGAAAACACTGTAAATTCTACATTATAATTGTAGGTTTTAAGAGATGTGGCCGCGCGATTCGCCGGGATACGAGGCAACCAGAAAGAAGCGTGTCGCAGTGGGAAGTCGTCAGTTTTTCGCCGCAGCTTTGGGCAGAAATTAATTTCCAGTCGAGCTTCAAAAGGGGAAAATTAGTTGAAAAATATTTCCCCGATGGCTCGGGCAACTCTGGATGTGAAAAACCGGCTGGCAGGGACGAGGGAGAGCAGAGGACGTGAACGTCGAAGGCCATTCCTGCGGAATTTCGCAGACTTTTTCCAGCAGGGGAGAAAGTTCCGGGGAAATTGATGGCGCGGTGTACTAGGGCAATGAGAGGGCGCCAATCGCTCTCGGGAAATCCGAGAGAAATCTTGAAAGAGCCGATTCCTTAAACTTCAGTCGGCTTCCTTCCCCAGACTCGCCCGCGAAACTTCTGCCAGATCAGTTCCGGCGATTATTCTAATGAAAAAGGGGTGCTACGCACGCGTGACTAACGAGGGTGTTTTAAAATAAGCGGTCCGCGGTGCCTGTCCGACCACAGAGGTCTTTGCTGATGCAATGAGAAGCCTGCGAACCACTTGCCCACCCGCGAATATCAATATTCCACTACAACCCTTAATTCACACCCTACCAATAATTCTGAATTCTGCTTGGATTCCACGATTTATGAATCATTTCACAAAAGTCACAATCCTCAGAGTTATTCCCAAATAATTTCTTCAAAAAAAACGTCCCACTCTAATTCCAAGCTCGATCCGTGCAAACCTTAAGAAGCAGCTTGGACATAGAAACATTTAAAAACACACGGACAAAGCACCTCTTACGCCATGTTAATACGCTGCATCGTGCGCACGTTAAGCCTCCCTTATTCGTCCTACTTAAGTCCAAGCGATGTGTACCCGTGACACACTCGTAGCCGTTTCACAAACATGTTAACTGCACACAGGACGTCACGTACGAGAGGCAATAAAGGGGTAACGATCGCTGTCGTAAAGCTTAAGAAGTATTTCGAGGCGCACTACAGTCTGAGCGTTATCTTTACTCGCGATAAGCCTATCGGACTTTACTGCCCTATTCTGGGAACTATTTTGAGGAACGAGGGAGGGGGGCAGAGAGGACGATCCGGAAATGGGGAGCCTTCCATTGATGTCCTGGCTCGCTGTGCGATTTACTGAGGGTCGTGGGGCGAGTTTTAGAGGGCGAGAAATTAACAATTTGCTGGGGGCTGGTGCGAGCGTGCTCGTCATCGCTGGTCCAATTTTTAGGGAAGATTTGTGAGTCGACGGAACTTTTCCAATTGCATCTTGCAACTCCCGAAGAGCTTCTACACCCAGCAGCTAGTTTCCCTCTATTTTTTTGTTCGTAATTCAAGAATCTTTTGGGGACGCGTCGGGTGTTATATGTGGCTATTCTTCAACGATGTCCATTCGTTTAGTTACTGCACGGATCGTGTTTTTCTTCGATACTTACTCTTGCAGTAATTTTGACAAATTATTCTGTTTTCTGATTCTACTGAGGATTCTGGTGTATTAAGAATCTTTTGATGTGGAGTTTAGAAAAAATCCCCTATAGGCGTTACTGGCAACATTTTTGTGGTCTCGAGTACCTAATATGTGATAAAGTTGGGAACTAGTAACAGCAGTGGGAGTTTGTGCTGTAAATATTTACACGTGGATGAGGGGCAAACACTGTTTCTGCGCTGTGAGAAATTTGTTAGGTACTGTCTGCGCATCTCTGCTTTTCAAAATTGTCGTTCGTGTGCGAGAAGCAATTTAAATAGATCACATACTTAGTACTGCTTCGGTATTCTCTCTCAACCGAAGTTTCTGCAACTGCTAACAGAATAAAGCTTCTCCGTAATGCTTCGAGTTGATTTTTTAACGGGAGTGTTCTCCGTCTCGATATACCATTTTCAAAAGGAAATGTTGTAAAGAAGAGCAAGCTTCAATTTCAAAGATTCTAAGAGAGCAAAAATGTTAAAAGATACATACACTTCAAAGAGGGAACGATTTTAGTGCTCGTTTCTCCCGAGGCTTAAAAGTTAACTAACGAGAATTATGAAACTGCTAAAAGATCGACGGAAAAACGTTGAAACGCGTGCCACCAAGGAGTCAGCGTTTGGGAACTTTGGTTCACAGCGGTAAATCTTTTTTTTTCGTTCCCTTGGCAAGGCAGCACTTTTCCCTTCGCTGTGCCTGAAGACGTTGATTTACGACGATAACGAACGGATACGTACGCGCGGTCTTAATACTTGAATCGATTTACGGCGGTAATGATGTACGACGCGCTAAGTCGAACTCTCAGACGTCTGTGGAAGGGATTGTGCAAAAATCGGTAGCTTCCAGACACAGTGCTCCCTAAGTACCATCGTGACAAGGAATTTTATCCACAGAGTCTAAATAGTACTGATAAAATATCACATTAGTAAGGCATTTGAAGTCCATTACAACACATTAACAAAATATTACAAGTCTCCTATATCATATTAATAAAATATTCCAAGTTTCCTATACCCCATTAATAAAATATTCCAAGTCTCCTATATCATATTAATAAAATACCATATTAATAAAATGTTCCAGGTCCCCTGCGCCAGATTAATAAGGTGTTTCAAATCCCCTACGCCACAAAAATAAAATATCCCAAAATTCATTTACTCTCGTACCACAACGTTATAATAAGCGGCTGGAACTATCCCATTAACAGATTAGAACCGCCAAAGCTCTCGCCCCAAACTCATCGCAGCGCTTAACGTAGATTTTCACCAAGCCTCGTCGCGAAACCATGAAAAAAGACAACTTATTTCCTCACTGCACGCGGTTAACTTCTAACACGATTCGACGTGGAAAATTATCCCCAGGTAGCAGCGCCTAGTCCCCTCTCGCCGAGCCTCCGCCATCCACGGCGGGTTTATTTAACGGTTAAGTAAATTTTAATTAATCTTTAATTAATCCCCTCGTTGGCTAATCCCTCTGTCCGCGTTTATAACCCTGCCTGCCCATATATAAATTCGGCCGCATCAATAACTGTTTTTTTTGCCCGCGAGTCTGCAAATACTGTCGGCGCTGAACAAATACATCTTTATCGGCGAAATTCGTATCGAAACCACGGCCGATACGGAGGGGAAACAGAGAACATAGTTTTACGTTCGATCGCGAGTCCTCCTACACTTCTCTATTTTGCTGGCGCGTTTTTCACCGACCCTCGTCGCCTGAGTCTTTGCAGGACGTTTTTCATCTACAATTTCCTTGCTCCCATCGCTTTGCGCGCAACTGAAAGACTGACTTCTCTCTGCACACCTTAGCTTTTGTGTGTTCGACACGATTCGCGCTGAGTGTCTTCAGACATTATAATGCCTTTACGTAAAGTTAGCACTTCGAATGGTGCAAGGTTTCGCACACCGTATATCCGATTTATCCAAAGGTTCTCAATATCCATAGTATTGATACTAAAATTACTCGGTATCGAAACGAAAATATCGAGTATCTACTCGTATTTACTTGGATCGGTTCATCCCTAACTGCGCGGCCGAGGCAGTCTGCGTCGAGCCGAGTAGCGGGATACGTTATCTGGCACCTCTATTGTAAAGAAGTCAAGAATATATATTTCACTATTAACCCAACAGTGGTTAGAGTCGCTTAAACACAGAGGCAAAAGGGCGCCGATGGAGCCCAGTGACGATGGCAATCGGCGATTTACGAGTTGTTAGCGGCTGGTGTACGTACAGCTGTGCAGCCTGTGTCTCACGAGCTTCTGCAGTTTCCCGTGATTGTTTACAATTAATTTGACCCGACAGTCCCGTAGTTTCTCTCGTTGTTTCGCTCGTCTTCTCCGCCCGCCTCTCCCTTCCCCCGCTGCACCGAGTTTTGACGAAGGTTTCTCTCCTCTCTTGAAGAACAAACTTTTCCCTCCCACCTTCTCCTCTCTCCACTTCTTGCGACTTCTTTTCTTTGCCTTTCAAATGGCTTGACTTCCTCCGTCTTTGCGAGGAAGTGTCTTCTCTTTTCACGAGTGAACTTCGTTTCCTTCGACGAACAGGCGATCTTTGCTCTATGTTGTTACAGGAAACTATCTCTTTCCTTCATTCTGCCACTAAAGAATACAGCCATCAGTGTCCTCCCTTCGCTCTGCATTTATTACGTTCTTCATTCCGTTAACAGAACATCTCTATTTCTCCGCATGTCGCTAGAGGAACCCCTTATCCGTATTCACTGGCTCCGAGAGAAAACTTTATCCTGGCTGCCTGTTTCCGAGGAGCAAGTTTGTCTTTGCTCCCCCTTCGCGCACAAAGCCCTTTGCTGCCTGCTTGCCGGCAAAAGCATTCACCCTTTTAAAGAAAAGATCTGGTTTGTTGCCCGCTGTTAGGGGATGGTCCCGCTCCCAACAGTCCGGGGAGCGTTTCGACTTTGCCACCCACTCCTGGAGAAAATCTTCGCCCCCCTCTGTTTTCCGTCTCTGATTGTCAGAGGAAAAGCTCCGTCTCAAAGAACATCCCTGTCTTTGCTCACTTTTCAAGGCAACCCGCTGCTTTCCATCCCTCCTATCTCCCGGCAACACTCTGTTGATGCACCCTTCCGCTACCATCCCCCCGGAAACACTCCTCGCCGAGGAAGGGAAGGGAAGGGCTCCATACTCCGTTGTTTCTCTACCCATCTGCCGCGCGATCGCGTCACCGATGTGACGGATGACGGCAGCGCGCATATATATCTGTGCAAGCTGAGAGGAAAATCACAGTAGATAATCGGGCTTCTGAAATTCAGCGTTTCGCGGAGATTTGCGCGGCTTGCACGTAAACCTAGACGCGTAACTGCGGCCCGTGCAACCGGCGAAACGTTATTAGAGATTTTAGCGAGGGGGAGTTTTTCGCGGACGCTTACGTCTGCGACGATGAGCTCCCTCGTATCAAATTCGCTGCTGCATTTCTGTATGCACACGCTAGTCGGGGTTATCTTTAATTTTTTGCGAACGTATGCGCAACAGTTTTGGGTAAGGGGGACGGCACACAACGATCCGGTTTCGTAAAAAGGTGAATTCAATTCGTGGCCTTGTTGTTTCTGCGTTATTCATTATAAATGGAAAGGTTTTATAGGTCTTTTACGCTGCAGAATCTGATTCTGGTATTATGTTTTATCTTGGGTAACGAATTACCCTTTTAAACAACTCCGAATTTCCATTATGTGAAATATACACGGCCATAACTATTTTATTTTTTACACTTGTTTTTTTTTAATATTTCTGCAGCATACATAATTTTTCTACAAAGGCTAAAAAGCAATTTTGAAGTTGATTACGCAATTGATACATTAGTTCCTTTTATTTCCCTCCATTTGAGTGACAATAAACGGAAAAAGTTATGAAGAACGATATTTTTATTATGAAAAAGCTCGCATTTGAAGATTTTCGCACACACGTGCGAAGATATACTCAAATTTTACACTTAACTAAAATTTTAATTGGGTATGATACACTTTAAAGCAAGGGACAACATAAAGATCAACATTACATTCGTTACTATAATATCTACTTTCGTTTGATATTTTCTTATTTTTATCATCCTTTTTAGAGCAGCAAGCTGCACACTTTCGGTACGCAACAGCTTCTGCCTTCGTTATAGACATAAATTTTGGAAAATATAATGTACAAGAAAGTCTCAACCTTGTACATATGTACGTAAACATCAACAGAATTCCTTCACTTGTTTTTGTCACAGTGGTACTCTTATGTAGTATAAGCTTCACGTTTACTTACTTTTGTTACCCACTAATGCCACTTGTGAGCACCGTGCAAGGATTCTCCCTCCGCTGCACACGTCTAAAATATACACATTGCTGAATATTTCCGACGGTTAGGCGTGGACGAGTATGCCACTTTGCTGTACGTAAAGCGTTTGATTCACAGTGAGGATCTCGTCTTACGAGTGGCGAGAAACGAAAGTACCTATTTTAGTCACTCTAAACTTTTCATCCAGTTTCCTCGAGCATCCCTCCAGTGACAGTTCCTTTCAACATTCCACCCCTGACATGGAATCCACGCGCATCCACTTCGAACCCCCCAAAAATTATCCCCCCGGATCGCTCGAAATCGTTCGATCACGCCTTACGTACCGTTTAAGCAGAAGGAAACAGAAGTGGCCGAGGGTTCGAGAGGGAGGGACAGAGGGGCGGAAGAAATAACGTGCGAGGACGTGTGCGTTCACGGTGAAGACTACTTTTAGGATCGTCGAGTACCTTTGGGAAATTGGTTCCGCGCCTCTCCCCAGCCGTCTTCTAACTTTTATTCTCTCCCAGGGACCAGACGACAAGAAAATAGCGCAAACTGAGAGCCCTCAGTCTTTCTTATCTCGCCACGCTTGCTTCTTTCACCCCCCTTTCTCTCCAACCGCCCCGTCCTCCCCACCCCGGGCCGTCTCTTTCTGCCACCTTTACCTCCCCTATCGGCCACCGATTCCCGCGACGCTACCCTCGCCGACCTTCTACCTTCTCATCGACGGATCTCGCGTAAATCCCCGGCAGTCTGGTCGGGTCCCGGTCGAGCTGCTCGAAAAGATTTCATCGATTCGATCGAAGCCAAGTGTCCCCTCCTCCTCGCGATGGGCTTTCCCTGAAATCACTTTGACTCGGGAACTTCTGGTTCCTGGGAAACTTCCCGATTACCGCGGCAACGCGATGCACCGTCCCCTGTCCGTTCCCCCTTTTTTTCCACCCTCCTTCCTGCTCGACTTTTTCCCTCACGTCGTCCTGCTGGTGTTGACACGCAGTCGTTCGTGGATACCTTTTGCCCCACGATAGAGCGCTTCCGAGTCCCGAGTCTGATCGTTGGCTTTGTGTAGGTACACCCCCGCGTAATTCGGGGGTGGAGGCAGGTTGAGTTGTTTGGTGAAGGGATTTAATTCCTGGGTTGGGTTTTTAGGCATTCGATTGATATCCAATGGACGTTTCAATTGAAAGGTTAGCGTGGCGAGGTGCGCTAGGGAGAATAAGATGAGATGGAATGTACGTACAGTGGGGGTGAGAAGAAAGTTTAAAGTATAACAGTAGCCTTTGCGTATTGTATTGGTACCACTAGTCCAGTGCTTCCCAATGTTTTCTCAGTCGCGACTTCTCTTTATAATAAGTAGGTATTCAAATAACCCGCGGCCATCCCCTCCCCTCCTGTAAGCTAAGGTAAATTTAAGAAGGTAAAGAAATCCTATTAAAAATAGGTATTTCAGAATGTAATTCTAACATTTTAATGTTTGTAACCTATATATATTTAATATATTTAATTATTTTATTCAATGCCACAGTTGTGCTTGCATCTGGGTAACCAGCTTTTTCTTTTTGTCATAAATAAAAAATTAGTGTTATATCATTAAAGAGAGTTTCTCGTCTAGAGTCTATCACAATAGGTAATTCCTGGGAATTAATTAAAGGAACAGTATCACAGTTGCAATCTGATCGGATAATAACTTTTCGAGATATTTGTCTCACTGATTTGAAAAACACTGGTTCGAGTAAAACGTGTTTAAAGTTTTACATGAGCGCCGAGTTTTACCCGTGAATTCGCCGCTACTCAGATGCCTAATACCTCAGGATTTTTCCGAATTTCAAAAAATCCTTGTAAACACGTACCTATATTTAAAGTTTGAACATTCGACGAATGAAATACAAAAGTCGATTTTTAGACCGGAAGTTCCTCTTAATAGAATATGGCAATATAACAATATTAAAATAAATAAGTGCTAAGAATTGTCAACTAAAAATGACCGTGGCGAGAAAACATTTAGCGAGCCACTTGGGTTGTGAAAAAAATTTTGTGATATAATTATTTCTAACGCAACTATCTTATTTCTGTCCTCGTTCACAGTTTAAACTTTAAACACTCTTTCGACCACTGCTGTGTGTGACAGGTTGGAAAGATTTTTGAAAGTTGCATATGTGATTGTTTACTCAGGAAGTTTGAAATTGCAGTTCTCGATTACTGGAAGCGAGCAGTCACAGTGCAATATCCCCTCTCCCCATTGGCTGATGCGTCTCCTTTGAATCTGCTGATAGCGTTTGATGAGGTTGCATGCGCGAGGGTAGCATCCGACCCCGCATAGAAATCAATTTTAGCGAGAGCCGCTTTGAGGAATTCGCAAGTTTCGCAGAAGCAGCGGGCAAGAAGTTGCTGTCTTGGTTGAACTATTCCAGCAGGACCGTTCCGTTTGCATAGGGCGCGGGTTGCTCTTTTTCGAGGCGGACAAAGAGCGCCAGCGCGCCTGCAAAACGTTTTAATTACACTTTTTATTTATGGCTAATTTTCTTTTCTGGCAATTAAGCCGACCATCTTGAGATTAAATCTCCGTTTCTTCGATGCTTCGTTGCGCCCTGCCAGCGCTTTACTTTTTAAGCAGAGGATCGCCCTCGTTGCGCAGTTTCCATCTTCCCCTTAGCTAACCAGGGCGTCGAGAACAATTTTCTCTTCCTTTAATTGAAATCGTTTAGAATGTCTCACTATACGCGACGGGTATCTCGCCTCCATACGGCTCATTTTTTCCTTTTACTACAGACTAACTTCCGCAAATATTTTTCACTTGAAATCCTTTACACTCTCGTGCAACCCCTATTTCAATTTTTGTACTGCCGTCCGAAACGACTTCAACCCGTCTAAAAAACCCGTCTAGCGTTTAAACGAAGCGTTCCAAAAATGTCTAATCATCCTCAAGAGTCAGGACTCAACTTCCCGATCATCCTCCAGGGGAATGAAGAACACAATCCCTTAATGACTCATTAAAACAACAAATGGTGGAGGGCGAAAGTTGGCACGCGACCGCGGAAGCATAATTTTGATTCGTCGGAGCATCTGGCATCGGCTCGTTTCAACCGACTCACCATGGTAGCGTCGAACCGCTCCTTTTTTTCTGCGGTCGACGGAGGAGATCGATTCGCGTATCATCGCGGGGGAGGCCAGGTTGGCTCGCGGCGGAGCCGGCTGGAGTAGGCGAATTTAACGCCGAGTTTAAAGTAGATTAAATTTCCCTTCCGGTTTAATCACGGGCGCGACGAGCTCTGCTCGCAGCACGTCGTTCCGTGATTCGACCTCGGCGTGAATTTAATTTTTACGGAGGGGGGTCGAAGGTGCACCTCCCCTCGAGGCCACCCTTACCTATGCATGCAGTTGCAAATACATGGAAAGTGGCTGTTTAAAATTCTCCACGGTACGCGTCACTTAATTTCCTCCGCTATTTTCCATTGATCGCCCGCCTGTACCGGGATAACATTGACATTGGCCGATGATAACGTACGATATAGGCGGACGAGTCTTTTACAAGTTAAGTTGCTCGTAATTTGGCATCAGCCGCCGGAAGGATGTGGTTGAAAGTAGCCTGCTGCCACGGCGTCGTTACGTGGCCAGGGTCATAGAATTATGTCGGCGGCAACGGGGGAGCGACTTTGGTTACGCTGATCGAATTCTGCGTAATAGTAGAGGGATGGAATAGTTCCTAAATATTCGAGAAATACATACGTGGTCGAGGGAACGTGAGGTTCGTGCAATGAGGAGCTCAAGACGTACTATTGCCCGATGAGAAGAAAGGAGACTACCCACAAGCTGAAATGTCACAGGGGCAAGGGGAATCGTCCACTCGCGTGAACCTCTCCCCTCCAACACGGTTCGTCCTGTTACGATATGGACAGCCGCTAAGAACCGAATAGTAGGACTTCTTGGAGGAGATAAGGTGGATCGAGCGATCGATTCCCCTTGCCCCTGTGACATTTCAGCTTGTGGGTAGTCTCCTTTCTTCTCATCGGGCAATAGTACAGTTGCGGTGAAAAGAAACTTTGCACTGTGAACTGTAAGATAAATAAGATATCTACTTAAGTATTTAGTTCCATTAGAAATGATTGTATCTTGAAATATCCGATATCATACGTAGTAGGTACCTAAGTAGTCCCCTTAAAAAGGAAACTGAATAGTATTTCACTATCGTGTGTAGTCTATTGCTGTATTATCAATCGGAAATATGTGTCGCTGGAAATCGCTTCCAAATCACCACGTTTTCATCACTGCACCTATGATACATTATCCCGCCATTATTAACCCCCGAGTCGGACCAGGTCGTTGTCTGGTGCGATCGCTGAAAAGTCGAGCCAGCGCACGAGCATGCTCGCGCGGGCAAGCAAATAGCAAATGGCCGGCAGTTTTCGGGGCAGCGTGGAAAAACCGAGGAGATTTTTCTGCCGGTGGTCTGACGGACGAGAACCAGATGGGGGGGCCGGTGGGGGGGGGGGCACGAAGTAAATTTAAAGTAAAAATGATCACAGAGTGGTTCCCGTCGAACACTCCGGGACGGGGAAGATGTATAGAGAGCTATCCACGGGGCTCCAGTGGCGTGGTGGTTTAGGGGCGGCATTGTGAAGAAAGATGAAGTTTGTTATCTCTCATCAGGCTGCCTCCGGTATTCTCGAGGCTCCAACTTTACCCTTTCCATCACGGCCCCGTCCAGATTTTTCGTCGCCCCTGTTTTTCTCTGTTTTTCGCGACGGCCCGTCAACGTCCGGGCAACTTTCGCCAAGACTCGCGCTCCTTTCGCTACTTCCTTCCTTCCTGGAGGATCCGCACCCCCACCGGAGCGCAAAGTTTCGAAAGCAGTTGGAGGGCCGGTGGCTGGAGGAGGATCGAGTGGCAAATATTTCGAAAGCGTAAACGACTGGAAAGACATCCGTCTCGGACATCTTGCTTCCGCCCAACCCCGCTGATCCGTCATGGAACTTTCTGCTACTACGAAACCGTTCGCCCGTGTGCTTCGAGGAGAGCGAGCCTACCGTAGCTCGTAATTGATACATTGCCGGTATATCCACCAATTAGCGCCCCGATACTACGAATAGCTTACCATATCAAGTTTTATGAACCACCAATACCTACCCCAAACACAATAATTCCCCGGGCACCCAGGTTGCTGAAAGTATCTGAAATAGCTGGAGTAGCCTGAATAACCAGAATTCCTCTGATATTCCAATATGAACGAAATACCGTCGTTGAGTCGCCCCGGAGGAAGGAGCGCCGAGGATTGGCAGACTGAATGCACCGAGATGGCGGGCGGTCCGTCGAAATAGTGGCGTCGCGGCGTCGGAAGAACGCGGCAGCGTTAACAGTTTATTTATTATTCGGGGGAGCAGCGCGCCGCTTTGGCGGTCGGTACACTTTGCCGAGGGTGCGCGCCGAGGGAAACTTCGAATCGAGTTTTGGGGGGTTGGCCGTCGATTCAGCGCCGCGGCCCTTTTCATCCCCGGCGAGAAGTTACACGGACGCTTAATGGCGTGCCTTTTAGCATTCGCTGCTCCGGATTATCACCTGCCTTTGAGCCAGTACATAATTCAGCGAGTGTGGTTGCCAGAGGGGCTGAAGGGGAGCGTAGGCTATTAGCGGCTGGGCCAGGATCGCGGAGATGATGGACGACGACCGGCTTGTTATTTAAAGGGGGCATCGACTTGCAAGGAATCGAAGCGTCCCTGTCGCGATGGAATTTTTAGAAAATAGCTAGGTGAAGAGGAAATAATTTTAAACGAATCTTATAGGTGTCACGTGCGCCGGTAGGAGCTGTGTTCGTAGGCTGCCATTAACAAACTTTACTCCAAATGTTTGGTGTCCTTTTTTCGAGATATGTACCTACATTGCTTCTTGCTGGATTATAGCGTTTCTTTCTCGATATCCTCTGAGTCACAGGAAGCATCGTTCGTCATATCGCGTTACGGAAACGACAGAGTCGTAAAAACGTAACCCAATCAGTCGTTTCCTCGATGCAGGGGACGCTGATCGGGGCGGCCACCCCCGCGAGTCATAGACGAATGAATCTTACGTATCGCTTCCGGGTGGCGGGTCGGTGCACCTTGTGAAATTCATCCATTAAATTTGCATTTCCCCCATTACACGTTGCTTCACGTAATAGAAGAGAAGCTCAGCCGGAAATTCTTTGTAACGTGTACACCGCGGGCCATTATCCACATTCTACCGGGACCGGGCGGCGGTCGTTTCCAAGGGACTCGGCGCATGCAAAGTAGCAGAAAAGTGCCAGTCGACGTTAGAACGGTCGCGGGAGAGGAGGAGGCACAGAGCTTCCTAACTCTCGTCGCCGTTAGATTTGGTTATCGATAGCGGCCTAGCACTGTAATTTACCAGCGACGCCACCAGCAGTTTATGATCGATCGGACCGCTATCTTTGCACCCCTCCCGTTCGCAATTAAATTTCCTTAACGATACTACGCAAACGCGGCACTAATTTCCTCCCGAACCGTCCACCCTTCTGGAATTTATCGCGCGCCGAAGGACGCTTTGAACTCGCGAATCTCCCCGTGATTCGGCGCGATGTGATACCATTAACCGTGACGATTTTGCGACGGAGGTGCGAGCTTTGGTCACTCTTTGCAGATTTAGATTTTTTAATGATATAAAGTCTTTATTTTCTGTAAGTAGTGACAGTAATGAATGAGAATTGACCGAAAAATGGTCAAAATGAACTCGGTATTTACTGAGCGAGGGTTAATCTATCTACAGTTTAATGGATCAAAGTGTTTTTTAAGCATATTTAACAGATGCTTCTTCTAAACAGAACGAACTGAAACCTTATCAGCCTACTCCACACGATGATAAAGCTCCGAGACAGTTGCTTCCAAATTTAATTAAATTTCCCTCGGTGGTAGCAATTCTCGAAAATCCTGCTCGAATGGTTCGCTGCCAGCGAAATTGTTCACCCGTACATGGATTATCGTGGCGAATGTTTCGCTGCAGTAAGATAACAACAGTGTGCGTGGCGGTGGCGGTGGCGGTGTACGTTCCACGGTAAGGAATTATGGAGTGGAGTCCGTTGACGGGGACGCAAAGTGCAGGTGAAATCAGACGAAAGGTAACAGCGTCCAATAATCTCAAAGACGTAATGGGTCGACGACTGCTGGCTTACTGTAGATGACAGTCTCCTCGGGAGACCTCGCCCCTAATACATCAGCGTCGTCCTTCAACCTCAAATAATTGTACGACTCTCGGCGGCATACCTACCGCGCTCAACCCACCGTAGTCGCTTTCAAAATACCTGACAGAATCCCCCGAATGTAACAGTAATTTATTTTGCAAACTCGTGACACCCGACACTTGCGGCATATCCGAAGAAAATTCCCAAATAATTGCCGCTGGGGAATTTCGAGCAGCGTTCCTCATCGCTCAGTTTCCCTAGATAGTTGGTTAAAAAAGAATTCCGAGCATTCAAGCGGAATTGTTGCCCGAATTTCATTTGCAGCGTATAGAGTTTCAATAACCCACTTGCGTCTACTGCGTTGTTTAGCAAACTTTCCTTAATTCTTTCCTTGGTAAGTCGAGATCTCCAGTTGGAATCTAGATTATAGGTAGGTATCGAGTTATGGAACTTTTACAGACAGTGTTTCTCTATTCAGAGACGCCACATTGTCTGGCCCCCCAAAAATCTTAGCTAAATCCAATAATCAATTTAAGGGGTTGCATAGGTTTAACAAGCGGCGGAAATGAATGATTTTTGGGGATTTTTTTTGGATTTGATTAAGATTAATGAAATAAAATATTTATTACATCTAAGTGATTAGTCTATAAAGTGCACGAAATTATTTATGTACAATAATTTTTGTGTTAAATTATTTATGATTTTTTAGGGTCTTTAGACTACTGTAGAAAAAATGGTCAGCATGATATCTCCTTTAAACATCATTGTAACTGAAAAATAAAATTATATTCTTGTAAAATAATGTTGCCATGATTGGCTGAGGGGCTAAATATTTTAATTTTAAAAAAAATAAACAATTTATGGCGCATTGCAGTTAAAAGATTTTTTTCATGCAAACTTTTGTTCCGTTAATTGTGCTTAAAAAATTAATTAAACTAAATAAAAAAATGGTCCATCAGCCCACAATGGCAACATTATTTTATAAGAATATCATTTTATTTCTCGATGTTTTATTTTTTTTATTTTTTCTGCAGTGTTCTAAAGAACCTCAAAAATCATAAATAATTAAATACACGAATTGTAATAAATACATTTTTTCGTGCACTTTATGAACTAATAAATCATGTGCAACAATTTTGTTTCATTTTTTTTAATACAAGCCCTGAAAAGAAATTCTTAAAATTATTCACTTTCGCCGCGGCTAAACGTATGCAACCCCTTAACAAACATTGACTGCACCAGAATTTCCAAAAGCGACTCGACGATTTTGCCCACTCGCGTCGATAAATGAGAACGAAGGAAGCGCTCGTGGAAGCTCGGTGTAAGGGCTGCATCGCCGATAAAACGATTCCACTGGAGGCATTTAAACGTCTTTCTCGTCGAATCGGAGGCGTGGTCCCTTTGTGCCCGGAGCCCGATGTCGCCGTTGCATTGTCGGGATTGTAAAAGCGCTAATTCCCCCCGGCTTTAATTCCAGGGTAGATGCCGCGGCACTTGTGTTCCTGGTGCACGCGTTATTGAAACGCGATACATATTATTCCGTACACGTAGCCGATACGCGTCGAGCCGCTGATTATGGAATCTTTTACCGAAAAAGGACTGAATAGAAATCCGATATCCAATTCGACGGGCACACAGAAGCAACGGGCGGTGAATAGTTCATTTGGCGTTAAATATAGTAGCGAAAGTAGTCGAGTGGACGGCGGTATAGGGAAAGAAACACTTACCGAGTTTCCTTCAGGACGCGTTTGATTGTGAGGCGATTTTCGAGCGACGGTTTTCTGCGCGAGCGGTGGTCGTCTAGGGGAAATACTCGAGTGGAATGCAGTTAACACTGCGGGACTAACGTAACCACTCGGCGATGCCCTCTCGAATGGAAAGTAAAACACCCCACGGCTGCCAGGCGTTCCCAAGTTCTGAGCAACGGTGCGGTGGGTACGCTTCGTTCTGGGAAAGAATTACGCGTCGAATGGTTCTAATTGGGAGTACCTATACTTCGTAATTTGGATTGGATTAATAGCGGCTTATAAGCCACTTTAATTTCCAATTTTAGGTACGATTTTGTTAAAAATGTAATTGCTGAGCTGTGTATTATTAGTAATGTATAAATATTAGTGTATTGGTATCGCACGACACAAATCAGCAAAATGCGGATTGCAAAAACACGTATTTGTGGTGCCATTTGTTAGATGCTTTTGGAAGATTGCTCATGCCACTGTAGAATTAAAATTTTGCTGTATTTTTATACATGCTGAAATGTCAATCCACCCAAAATTGTGAGTTAGGCCACTATTGCGCTGATAGCCTCAATTATAATCGTAGATGTTATTGCGAGCGAAGTTATGTTTTCTGAGAATATCTAGAACAAAGTTGTTCCCTCCATCCGTTTAGAAAGTGATAAGTTCCCTGGACGGAAAGGAGGAAAAGACTGGAGGACCACTAAACTGAAACGGCCAGCGCGTCAGGAAAACAGCTCCCCTGTATTCAATCATTTGGGGCACGGTGGAGGAACAACAGCCACAACCGCTTCTTAAAACGTACTCTCGAAACAGCAACCGATAATCTCAAGATGCCCATAAACCGAGTCCGCGGAGAAACCCTAGAGAAATCCGATAACCCATTCGAGGCATACACAGCCGTATCTCCAGCCAGAGAGTGCTTCATCCGTTTCTGTATATACCGGGGTCCTCTATAAAAAAGGAAAGCGAAAAGGAAGAGACGACGGAACTAGGAAGGAGTAACGATAAAACTTTATCGACTGTTCCTAGTCGTAAAACAATGCAATTTTCAGGTGGATATCGGGTATTAATAACCAAGGGCCGGGGTATAGTTGTGTCTGCGACGAAACGAAGCTGCGGCGCATGGCTGAAATACTCTAAGGAGATTGGCTCTTAGTCAGACAGCTTGCATTAACCTACTACCCCCATCAATTTCTTCATTTAACGCGAAGTGTCTCAAAGTTGTGTGCCATACTCCAACCTCGGCCACCGACACTATTTAATCGCGAAGATATAAATCTTCTTTAACCATCGACCCAAGAGCAGAAAATCACCCTCCACTCCTCATCCAGCCAACTATCGATCGATTCGATGTTCCAACATGCTTATATACAGCAAGGACCCTCATCAATTTCACATGTGATGATTGAAAACCGTGCGCTATACTTTAACTGCCTCTACCAACATTATTTAATTTCGAACGTATAAATCCTCTTCAACCGCCGACCCAAGAGCAGAAAACCGCCCTTCACAAACTCTATGTCTAAACCCGTTCTCCTATATGGAAAGAGAAATCAGCCAGGTTATAAAATAATACAAAGTAGGAGAGCACGGAATCAGGTTTCCAAGATCGAGAAAGCCCGCGTGTCTCCCCCGCCTTTTGTTTTCCACCCCCTGTCAGAGCCGATACACGCGTGGTCTTCGTCCGCCGCGGCCGGTTAGGAATCGAACGCCCTCCTTTCATCGTTCCCATCTCATTTCCGAGCAGCTTATCCGATCCGGCCACCCCCTTCCTCCCCTCTCCCTTAACCAACCCTTCGCTACCTCCCGCGCATTTTATCGCCGCGCCAGGATCGCCGGGAAAAGAATGGCACCATAAACCTCGTGTTCTCTTCATTGTCCAGCGAAACGTTTGACGCGGCGGCTCCGTAAATAAAGCTCCCCATTCCCGTAACACGGTGCCTTGCGACCGAACGGCCCCCGCCGCTATCGGCTCGAAGCAGGGTTTTAAAAGAAATTATGACCTTTCGCCCCGAAGCGCCGCTCCACCACCGTCCGTCCGATTTACCACGAGCCAGTCTGCGATTTGGCTGAATACTCCGGCCAAAACCGCCCTCCCCCCTGGCTTCTCTCCATCCGCCCCCTACCCCCTCCGCGCCTCCGTTCGTCGTCGGTTGGTTTGTCCAGTGGCGATCCTCCACGTCCGATAAATCGATGCCCGGTGAAAATTCGAGTAACAGGCAGCCTGATAAATTCCATCCACCGGATCCCACCTCGATCCGCTTTAACTCGTGGCTAGTTTACTGCGGCAAGATTCGGATCTTTAATACCACGGGGAACCGACTGACACC
The DNA here is from genome assembly GCA_963855975.1 of Andrena chrysosceles. Lineage (NCBI taxonomy): Eukaryota > Metazoa > Arthropoda > Insecta > Hymenoptera > Andrenidae > Andrena > Andrena chrysosceles. The sequence continues at coordinate 44,479,532 of OY979769.1, read as the reverse complement.
CTCCCGCCCGTGCAGCTCCCTGCCGGACCGTGTTCGCGGTCCCACGCCCCCGTGTAAACGTGCCCGTTTCAAAGTCGGTGACAACACGAGCCGCGCAGATTTCTAATGCGCGCCCGGTACGCATCCACCCTTACGCTGCTTTCACGTCGACTTGCTCACGAATTAATTAATTACAGACTTCTCTTACTTTAATTTGGTTTGATGAAAATTTATATTGGTATTTTGAACTTTTTTCTTTATTAAGGCATTTTAGGGGGTTAAAAATGTGAATTTTTATATTTTTTTAATTGAAATAGAAATACATGTTTTGTCCCAATTACAGGGGCCTGAAAAGTGCGTTGTCCGTATTAAGGCCCCCTAATTATTCCCTAAAATCCTTAGTGTTCCGTTTCTTTCTGAGAAAGGAAAATAAGGTTAGGTTTAGCAAGTACAGAGGGAACAGTGAGAGGCACTTAAAATCCTGTCCATATTAGTGGCTTCACTTTAAAAAATACGAAAATTTTTCGAAAATGCTCAATTTGCTAGTTTTTTTAATAAAATTAGAAGCTTTTATGATATAATTAACACATTACATAAGTGCAAATCATGCTAATTATCAATTTATTCACTTCTGCAATGTAGGTCTTCCTTACCGTTTTCGATAAGGATTTGGGTAAATCCATTGAAAACTTCATGTGCATTTTTTTACTATGCTTTAATTATTTAAAAATCCAACTTTCTCGTTCGTAACACATACATTAATAGTTTAACTTAATTATAAAAATTCTTTCTTATTTATTTATACCAGTTTCTTTGTATAACTTCTTTGAATATAAAGACACCCTAATATGAACACCTACCCTACTCGACCACCACTCCACTTGTAATTGCAAGCGGTTCAAGTGGCTTGTTTGCTAATTTTTTATTTGGGAGGGGGCATCTTCGAGTTTTTAGTATCCCGCTTCGGTGGTAGATCGAGGTCGTTCGCAGCTGGATATCAATATGCTGGCGGCGTGTTTTGTGGTGACGAACACGCGCGTTCGTGATATTAATTTGCAGCAGTCATGCTGTTGTGCGGGATTCTATTTGTAGAAAGAAGTTTAATTCGTGCAAGTGGGGGGAATTGTATCAACAAGTGTATTTCGCTCGAGCGGACCTTTGCACGTAAATTGCATGATACACATATTCAGACGATAAATATTTCAACAATAGGAAATCGCGACACGTTGCATGATAAATTGTGGATTATTATAACAACACGTATAAATTTTTATTACCCCGGCAGACTTCCTAAATATATCTCCGTTTAAGAAACTAATACTGTAGGGCGTAGGCAATGTTATCGAGCAACTCGGCATACATATTTAATCATGCAAACAGCAGGTTTATTTTCTCCAATGGTATAATCTTCCTCAAGAGAGCGTTAGATATCTTCGGTTCAATGCCTCCAGGAAACGTGATTCGCTGTGGGTGGCACGGTTTTAAAAAGATATTACGACCCTCCGCGCGATATCCTGAGATCCATTCCGACTTATCATAACGACGTCGGTTACATCCGTTGTGAAATAGGTTACGTACACCTGGTGGTGGAGGAACACCGCCGACTCTTCCACGCGTCCATCAACCTCTCCGAAGGGCTTCATATACCCAAAGCAAAGTAGTCGCCACTCACGCGAGGGGATAAAAGTATGTATCAACGCAATCACTTTCGATTCAGCTGAAACGCGACTCTACCGCAAGCCCGCGGGAACATCCCCCGATCTCTCAATCCCGACGTGGAGCTTTGCAAAATTGCGAAATTTTTCATTCGAACACACCTGACGCTAATTAGACTTGACGGGATCCGGACGTTACGAGGACGTGATTGGAGCAACAACGCTGTGTCACGATGCTCGTAGCGAGGGATGTCGAACGAGTTAGGCAGCCTCGGGAACAATGCCGATTCGATCGAGGGGAGCTTTAACGCGGTTAACACAGGCGTTAAGTTTTACGTTCTTGGAATAATGGGCATTGTTCGCGTTCGACTATTAGAAAGCCGTCTTGCCTCGAGCTCCGCGGGGATTCATCGATTTGCGTTGGAAAGTTCTCGTTGATTCCTGTCGACGGTGGCGCGCCCGTGTTTCCCCATGATTACCATCCCGCCGTGTCTATCTGTCATCCCACAGGACTCGCGAACTCGAGACTCAGCCGCGGCGGTGTCCTGTCTTGTTTCCTGTGTTATTCTTGCATCCTGCGTTCCTGAAAGTTTGCCGCGGCCGGCGAGGCTTGAATAAAGTCGAGGGAAAGTACGCGCTCTCCCTGTGGCAAGTCATGCACAGTGTGCTCCATCCAAAACACACGGCACATTCTGCCGCGGCTGGCTTGTATTTCTTGACGAAAATACGTGGAGAATATAACTTACCTTCCATTGTAGCGTTTACAATTATTTATTTGTCGGATAGCATTCGGTAATACGTACAGTGGTGGTTTAAAAAAAGTTTAAAATATCTTTACAGGTTTATGTAACCAGCTTAATATCGCCGGTCTAGTTTACAGCTCCCTCAAACTATGGCAGGGTTCCCCAACCTTTTTGGGGTCACGATCCTCCTTTACAATATTCAAATAACCTGCGACCTCGCAATGGGAGGTAAGGTAATGTGTTACATGGGCCCTTCAGGTCCATTCCGTGCTGACTGTCCTCGCGTGTTTTTCCTAAGGCGATTCAGCGGAATCGCCTCGCGCGTGTCGGTCACGTTGTGACAAAACGTGAAGCGAGCGTCGGGGACAACGACCGCGCTCAGCCCGGGCCCCGATTATTTCTCAATAATCGAGGAAGGGGTTAAGCAAGCGACAGCTGCCGACGGGGCAGTTATCCCCGTTCGTAGGGATCGTCCGAGGTGAGACCGCGATCGCGAACCGCGAAAAAATCATTCTTATTCGGGAACTCGACTTAGGAAGTCAGGACGAGCCAGAGAGCCGTCAAGAAGCCGCGATCACGTCATAGCGTCTAGTCCGCGAAATACGTTCGGCCGTCAATAAACCGTGCAAGGGTAACTCCATCCAACATACCGCGAACGGCATAGCCGGGAGAGCCCCTGCGCGTCACTCGTGTTCGGCGTAGGAACGCGTAGAATAAGAGACGATTAGAGACAGTGCGATTCGACGGTCTTCAGTTGCGCCGACTCCCGTGTGCTACCCGAGAGCACGGAGCGAGCGACCACGACCTGCGCTAAGTTGAGCGTCCTCCTGTACGAAGCGATATTCGGCAAGCGAGCCGAAACCCGAGCGCACTGTGATAACAGGGACGGAGCGCTGTCCCTAGGGTATGTCTAACAATTACTTTTATCTTTTACTAAAGAATATATTTTACTTTGTTGTTTCTTCCTTAAATCCTGAGTATTATTGATTTTACTCCTTTTCACCTTCCTCACTTCCCCGCGAGTATAGTCAAGGCGTGCTTTAGCACCTTGACCGAGCAGCGAACCCTGCGGATCACCCTAACCGCTCGGGGTGGTTCGCAACAGTCCCTTCAGGACGTAACAAACTGGTGTCAGAAGTGGGATTTTATTCCCTTATATTCAATCTTATTATATATTTAAAAGGGCGCGCCGTTTTATCTACCGCGACCCGCCCGACTTATCTGCTCATAACTTGACTATACTTCCTACTATCTAAAAGTCTTGCAAAGCATTGCTTAACCATGACTGGTGGTATCCTGAGATCACCGCCTTCATCTAATACCTCCGGTACTAGTAATCCCTCCAATTCCCAAATACCTCAGTCAGCCCCTCCTCCCGTACCGACTTTGTCGAACAATCGTCTATCGTTAGGCTATCGGACGAACGACCTAGAAACGTCTGCATTAGACGTATGGCGTTCCCGAGAAGATGAGGAGAGAGTATATCGGGCACTTGACAACATTCCCCGTTTCGATCCTGATTTCATAACTTTGGAGGACTTCGCTGCCTCAATACAGCGCGCCATAAAGCGCGTACCACCCGGTCAGGAAGAAAGATTTCTGACCGAGCTCATATACAAATTAAAAGATCCTATCAGATATTATGTCGAGGATAAAGGTTGTAAAAGCGTGGCCGATCTGCTCTCCATTCTAAGAGTCCGATATTCCCCATGCCGCGGTTATGAGGAGCTCCGCTTGGAACTCGAACGCATAAGCATGTATCCCCGGGAACGATTGATAGACTTTATTCACCGCGTGGGTCGTTTATATAGACAAGTAATAGTAAGAGCGAAAGAATTGATCGGAGAAAATGTTGAGAGGATTATAAAAGAAGTGGAGCGTTTGGCGCGAACCTCGTTCATCACGGCTTTGCCCCAAAGAATTGCGACTAAAGTAGCATTATCAAATCCTGAATCATTGGATGACGCGTTCGATTTAGCATTGCACTTACAAAGACGAGAACTAGAATTGTCAGGTTTGCCGCGCGACGACACGTATGGCTATACACCAAGCGCGCGTTCCCCGGCCCCGTATGACCCCCAGCGTAGATGGAACGAGTGGAGACAGCCACACGAAGATGACTCGTACTGCGATTATCCTTCTGCTTACACTGGCTATAGTGCCCCTCGCTTTCGAGACGATTATTATCAGGAGCCGTACTATCGCGATCCTCCTCCCGATTTCCAAAGATTTGACCCCCGCGAGTCACAAGGATACCAATCACGCGACCCAGGGAGATACGAAACGCAAGAATCTCAACAATCGACAGAACGTGAGACGGCAGCCCAAAATACCGGTCATTACAATTCGTACGCGCAGAGTCCCCCCGTATCCGTGTCAAGGCAGAACAACTGGAGAGCCGTGAGGGAAAATAATTACGAAATCATCTACAAACCCGGCAGAGTAAATGCACACGCAGACGTGCTATCACGAAATCCAGACTTATTTGTTTTTCCGACAACACTGAAGGAAACCGCGCCTGATAGTGAAAACGTAGGAATAGGAACGCGCGTGGCTGAGCGTCGTCAAGGCCAGCCATGGCCGAATTACGGAGAAACCACTATCTTGAAAAGCCTGGATGAGAAATACCCCCCCAAGAACAAAGGGGTACGGTTGGGACACTACGGAATTGAAGATTTTGAAGAAGACTACTTCCCCATGTTAACTGAGGGCCCGGACGCAGGGCATACGGTGGACGAATGGGCCTTTTTAAAGAGTCTGGACGAACCACCCGAATGGGAGTATATAGAAGGAGACGACTTGGACCCCACCTTCGGAACCATTAACACCCCGGAGGGCCCAGAAACAGAGATGACTTCCATCATCCCGGGAAGACTCCCGTGGGAAAAAGGCGAAACATCGAATACCCACGAAAATTCTAGTCCTCAGAAGGCCCTATTCGGAACACTAGACAACAATGACGCGCAATATTATAATAAGGAAATAGATAAATTTTATAAAGACCAGAGCCATCTCGCGGAATTATTAGGCAATCAAACGCATATTATGAGATCAGAATTTCAAGATATACATGATTCACTCAAACCTGTAACGGGATCCGAGCGAACAATAAGCGATAGGGTTAAGGAAATTGCGACTGGCACCCGCCAATTAGACGAGCGCGAAACAAAAATCGAATTACAATTAGCTTTTTCATCGTGGACATTCCAAATGACCAGGTACGTGGACGAATACGTGACCGTGTTAATTGTAATTACGGACACGCTCACGTTCGCGAAACTTGGTATCTTACATCCGGCCATTCTTTCACCTAACCAGCTAGCGAAGACTTGCGGACGAATACGCGAAACTACTCCATACGAATTCCCGCTGACCCCGGAAGAATTAAATTCCGAGCAGCTACCTTCCAAGCAAAGGGTGACAAAATTAAACGTAGTTTATTCACAGGGCCGAATCATCTTGTCACTCGACATCCCTTTACTCGACCAAACTCCCTTCGACCTTTACTACCTTCAACCGTGCCCTTCGTTTCAAATTATATCTACCAATGTCTCTACCCCTATATTCATAAAACCAAGAACGGAATACTTAGCAATCAGTCGAATTACACACAACACCTGGTTGTATTTCGTCAAAGGCACCCTGGCACTGCAGGTACGTTGCAACAAGCACGCAGCCGGATACCAAGTGCTCCAGGGAGCAGGAATATTACAACTAAGGAGAGATTGCGAAGACAAAATTGGGACCGACCAGATTTGGGCATCCGGAGTCGATACTGAGACACTAACATCCAATTACAAACCATCGAATGGCATTAACATTTCGGAAATTCTCCCAACTCTAACGGAACATCATGTGAAAATATTATCTGACCATCAAGAAAAGCAACCCCAAGGAACCCTTCAAGATTCCCATGCGAAAGCTAACGCAATCGCACCGGAAGACATAGAGGGACATGCAAGAGAGATAGCAACCCATCATAGGACCGAAAATTTATCACATGTTACACATGGACTGCCAGGATTAAGAGGCATCTTGGTGATCCTCCTTATTGTATGGATTGGATACCGCTGTTTGAAGGCACGCTGTAATCAACATCGAGAGCCCTTAAGGAGAGAGACAAAGGTTAATATAGAAATGATACCCCATCGTCCTCCCCCTCAAGTAATTTCCAAACCCCGTCCAGTAGTCATTTTATCTTTTCCTCCCGACCTACCCGTTATACCGCCCACGAGGACAAGTGACAGAGCCCACATGGAGGGAGCGAGAAGTTTCGCGGGCTCCGAAAAGTACTTCGATGTATTCTAAACCATAAGTTGCTGATAACATCAATAATTACCGCAGTAGGTAACTCACTATCAGTTTGTAATCACTTAAATGTGACGGGACCGAATTGCAATTGTTTCCGATTTCGTTAAATTCACAGCAGAGTAGCGTGATTTATTGTATTCCTTTGTAACCCTTTAGATTTAGTAGCGTCGACCGTAATTTTAAGCCGCGAGGAAAGCGCACGCGACGACAGCTTCACACGGGTTGACGACGAAACAGCCTCGCGAGACCATTTCGTGTCTAGGTGGGGAGGTGTTACATGGGCCCTTCAGGTCCATTCCGTGCTGACTGTCCTCGCGTGTTTTTCCTAAGGCGATTCAGCGGAATCGCCTCGCGCGTGTCGGTCACGTTGTGACAAAACGTGAAGCGAGCGTCGGGGACAACGACCGCGCTCAGCCCGGGCCCCGATTATTTCTCAATAATCGAGGAAGGGGTTAAGCAAGCGACAGCTGCCGACGGGGCAGTTATCCCCGTTCGTAGGGATCGTCCGAGGTGAGACCGCGATCGCGAACCGCGAAAAAATCATTCTTATTCGGGAACTCGACTTAGGAAGTCAGGACGAGCCAGAGAGCCGTCAAGAAGCCGCGATCACGTCATAGCGTCTAGTCCGCGAAATACGTTCGGCCGTCAATAAACCGTGCAAGGGTAACTCCATCCAACATACCGCGAACGGCATAGCCGGGAGAGCCCCTGCGCGTCACTCGTGTTCGGCGTAGGAACGCGTAGAATAAGAGACGATTAGAGACAGTGCGATTCGACGGTCTTCAGTTGCGCCGACTCCCGTGTGCTACCCGAGAGCACGGAGCGAGCGACCACGACCTGCGCTAAGTTGAGCGTCCTCCTGTACGAAGCGATATTCGGCAAGCGAGCCGAAACCCGAGCGCACTGTGATAACAGGGACGGAGCGCTGTCCCTAGGGTATGTCTAACAATTACTTTTATCTTTTACTAAAGAATATATTTTACTTTGTTGTTTCTTCCTTAAATCCTGAGTATTATTGATTTTACTCCTTTTCACCTTCCTCACTTCCCCGCGAGTATAGTCAAGGCGTGCTTTAGCACCTTGACCGAGCAGCGAACCCTGCGGATCACCCTAACCGCTCGGGGTGGTTCGCAACAGTCCCTTCAGGACGTAACAAATGTAAATTTAATAAGGTAAAGAGAACACATTAAAAATATATATTTCAGAATATACTCTAACTTAATAATATTAATAATATTAATATAATATAATAATATTATAGTTTGAAGTACCTATTTTTAATGTGTTTTCTTTACCTTATTAAATTTACCGTAGCTATTAGGGGGAGAGCAGGTTATTGGAATATTATAAAAGGGGATCCCGACTTAGAAATGGTTGCGAAACACTGATCTATGGGATGTGAATATAAATAATGGAACTGTCTTATTCCCTTTTTCACGCTCCTGCACGTTTCCTGTTTTGTTCCCTTTTCATAGTCACTAAAGAAAGTAAAAGAAATCATAAACCATCTTGAAAAGCTGGGGTCACAGTCGAAACTCGAGGGGTTTCTCCCGGAGTTAAGAGCGCAAGAGGAAGAGGCCCGGCTATGGTCAGACGCGCTCTGGGGGCCATTATATGCACTTAGAAACGCATCTCTCTGTAACTTGGCGTACCTTCATTATCCTGAAAATTGTTTCGAGCAAAAATTACTCAAATTGGCAAGTGCCTCCGTGGTGTATAAAATTTTTGCATACATACATTTGGAGTTTTTCAATGCATTCTTTTTTCTTCAGAGGAAGACATAAATTCGTACGGAAAAATTGAATACATACAAATATTCTAGCAATATTTTGGATATCGATTCTCAACAGATTCTCTACAGCAGAGGGGAACACCCAGTATATTACAGTTGGACGTTGCCTCCGCGGCGGAAAACAATCTCGTAATACAGCGCAGAAGTGGGGGAAGTTGACTCGATTTTTCTTCCCATTTTGTACCAGGATGCAGTCGCGGAGATCGGATATGATTTCACGTTGCATCACCGCCAGCACGTTAATAAGTATTGTTCGGTGGGACTCGATGGATGGGGTTTAAAGAACAAAGGGGTGTCGCGAGATAGATGGATCGCGGTGAGTCGTGGATCGGACAAAGATTCGTTGACGTTGATGAATTCGGATTCTGTTTCTGCCGCGGTGCTTCCCGTCTCGCCGAGCAGTCCGTTGATACCGTTCCATTCTCATTGTAATTAATTACGCTCGCCCGCCCGCGCCTGGTATTTAGTTGCCTTTCGATTGAATTCTTGACGCTAATGAAACATTCAGCTGCCCCCGTTCTAACGTAAACACACTCGCAAATAATTAATTCGTTTTAATCACAGTTATTACACTGCGTCTCGTTTTCACGAATAACTAATTAATACAATTTATACCCCAATTGTAACAATCATTTTACTCCAGCGTAGATCGTTTACATCAACTTCACTGCAATTATCATATTTATTATTATAAATATACAATATACATATCCATCTTACGATCATTATTAACTCCCATCCAGTGTAAAATTATTCTACATTCCGATATCACCAATTTATTCCCACCTTCTCCCTCAGAATGATCAATTTTACTAAAAAGAAAAAGATCTGTATACTGTATTGTGTATCGTCCCAAACGAGTGTCTCGTCGGTGAGAATACACGAATCCCACGAAGTACCACACGCGATCGTCGCCGAAATTTTCGTTACCCCCCGAGCAGCAGGAAATTCGCCGTTATTAATTATAGCGGCAGCGCGATTCGCTTCCGCCCCGATTAGAGAGCGCCTGGTTCTATTAATTATATGTTTTTTTTCCCCCTGTGATTCTGGATGGCGCGCGCGCTATTCCCCGTCTCTAACTACACCGGGCATAATTATGTTTGACAAGGGACCCCTGCCTATTAGCCGAGTTACTTGCCGAAGTTATGACGCTTGTTAGACACGCCGTGTCCCGGAAATCCCGGATTCGTATTCGATACTGCGCGGCCGCGGCTGCTGCAAGTTCGTCCTTCCGCTTGCCAGCCGATCCCAAATGCGCTCTGATCCAATGGGCTAATTAGGAGATATCGCGCGGCATAACGAGCAGCAGCTTCTACGCGACACGAAGAAATTAATTGCCGCGATCTCGGCGCCGCTATCGCGATCAACGCGCGTGGATCGATTCCTCGGAATCGCGCGCAAGGAAATCGGTGGCGGAGCATCGATGCGCGCTAGCTGGGAAGCTTTACGACCCGTTGCTGATCGAGCTTGACGCTCCACGCTTACCAAGCGCGTGTCCATTTCACTACCCTCTTTTATCAATGCTTCCTCTTTCTCCTTTCTTCGGCATGACACAATTGAGAGTCGTTCGCGTGGTGCTAGCCAAATAACCGTGCTTCGCTACGGTATAAATTAGACTTTCCGTTCTTATTTAAGAGGCCTCCCTACCTTGACGGACGAAAAATGATGCGAAATTTGGGAATTTTTTAAAACAAAACCATTAAATACATTTACTTCCAGCTTTGTGGCTTTATTTGACAATCTTTAGAGACTATGAAAAAAAATTGTATGCAAAAATAGTGGTTATTTCCGGAGTTATAATGCTTCAAATAGAGCGTTTTACAAAAATCATATGCACATGGGTAGCATAAAAGCAGCCGTTGTAGTCGTCTGAAATGGAAAATTTAAAAATTTGTGTAATCTGTATTAGTGTGGCTATCGTCTGAACTAGATTAAATGAGAAATACTGAAAAGTAAAAAAAAATGACAGCGTCTAAAACAGACTTCGATTTCTGCAATATATTCGCTGTTTTTTTAAGTCGCAAAAGTATAATTTTGCAAAAACGGACTTGGTTTTAGTAACAACGAGAATGGGATATCTGCCGAAGATATATACCAAGGATATAATCGATTCAAAGTCGTACCTATATTGAATAAGGGAAAAATTATTTTTTACTTTTTAGTTCATTTTCATTTTTTTGAAATCGGTTTTAATAACACATTTTAACGTTTAGAATCTGAAATATAGCATGTACCAATTCCCCCGCGGTAACACCACCTCCGAATTTACCTATTCGGTATTTGGTAGCATGTTTTTAGGTGATCAAGGGGATTGTTGTCACGGTATCACGCGTTTCAGTTGGCACAAGTGAAAAGTCGTGGACGTAATTGAACCTCGTTCAGTTGCTCCGCGGTGTTTCGTGCAGCGTAACTCGTGGAACCGGATTAATTTCTCCTACCCCATTCGCGTCGTGAAATTTGTCGACTGTGCGATCGAGGGCTCTGAAAATATGCTTGGAGAGCTGGTAGCGCATTGCCGTTTGTTTAATTCAGACGTCGTTGAAGAGCTTCACCGTGGCAGCACGGAATTTATTGCTCGCGATTGTGCGTTTCATTTAAATCCACGAACTTGGGCGTACTCTCGCCTTCCACTATAAATCGCCGTTGGATTTCCGTCTCGAATAAAAATAATCGCTCGCTCTGCTTTTCGCCATCGGGAATGTTTCGTGAACGCGTTATTATCGGTGACGTTCGAGCGTCCTGCAAATATTTAACAGCGTGTTCGCACTTGACAAATTTTACGCAAATTGGCCGGATATGCGCGGCGATTAACACCGTTGTCGCACAATGGACGGCGATTTATCTTTTCGTGTTCGTCCTGTCCCCACGTAATTATATCGAACAACGTTCGTTACTCCCATGCATGGAACATAAGAAGCGTTTCGTGAACGTGGCTCGTTGCTTGAAATGATTTCGCGATACATATTTCTTTCACACTGCTTTTAGTCCTTTCCCGTCTAATAATAAAACAATATTCCCTTGGCAACTTGAATGATTCCATAATTTTCTTTGAAGTGGAATCATGTTTTGTAAAAAATACGATGAAAAAATGTCATTAAATTGGTAACTAAGGGCTTTGAAAGATAAATTTCTTAACTTTACAAAACACACATGAAACTTGTTTTCCGATCCTGCGTTCGCAAGTTCTAGGCTTTTAAAGTGAAAAGTACGATTCTTCGTTGAATAAAAATGTTACAACAAAATAAAAAGAAACGAAATTAAGGAGAAATGTTTGCTCTACAAAAGCCCTACATTGGATTTACCTGAATTTTTTTCTGGCTCGTACATACGTTCAATTTAGACAGAAATTTGTGAAACTTCGTTTTCTACGCTTCATCGTGATGAAACAGTATCGCAATGGACAAAAAAAATGAGTCCGTGATTCAAAAACTAGAAACTTGAAGCGTCAAAATTCTTTTTTTAAATATTTTTTGCGTCCATTTTTTGCCGAAATACAGACATTTGAAAATGACCAAAATTTTCGGAAAATTACAGTGATCCTCTAATTTTGGTCAGCAGTGCATAATACACTATCATAATGTCTTAATTGAATCCCTTTAGAATACAGAAGAATACCAAAAATACCTATATCCTTGAAAACAAATTTTCCTGTGCCTCGATCTTTTTTCCATCACCCCAGCTGATTAATATAAAGCCCATCGATATGCTAGAAACGCGGGCTCGATCGATCTCTGAAAGCGGCCGCGTAACAGAGCGGTAAACAGACGATCCTACGAAATTACAGCGGTCCGTTGCCCGTCGTTCCGCTAATTCGAACTAAGGACATTAGCCAGGCGAATTGGCCGTAAAATATGAAAATCATCTCGTTATACGGGGAACGGTGTGTAGCCCTGCGAGCGATCTTGGTGGCCGTTAAGCCGGCGGTAACACGCGACACGCTAACATTATCGTGGCGGGCGTGCACGCTAATTTCAGCCGACCTGCAATCTGCATAATTCGGTTAGAGCAAACATCCAGCTCGCGTGGCGTTATCTGTCTGCTTGGTCGGCGCGTCCTTATCGACTGATTGCCAGATCGCCTCGATAAATTTTCGCCGACCTGGGCACCGATTTTTGTCCCAGAGGAGCCGGCTAATTCCTCCCACAACACCCCCGCCACGGAGCCGTTAATTCCGCCACGACTTCGGCTGATTATGACTCCGACTGCTGGAGGGTCGCTTGAGACACGCGGGTTTCAATTTTGTTGGGTTCGAGTTAATGGAATTTCTAGCACCCACCAGAGGAAAATAAATCTGCCGTGTTAATTCGAAAGGGCGTATCTGCAACTTCCGCTTAAATTGAGTTATTGCTGCCAGGTAGCACAGATATAGTTTATCTCTATGTATATTAAATAAGAAAGCTATATCTGAATTAAAACTGAAGATATAATAGTTATCTCTATACCTAATAGTATCACCCAAACTTTCTTTTGGAGTTTATGAAATATTTTATGGGTTTCTCAGAAATATTTAGATACCATGTTATCCATATTTAATATTTAACCTAATCTAATTTATATAATATACCGATGGCATAACACAGAATAATAAAAGTCATTTATCTCAGAACCACCTTTTGACCAGGTACCTACGCCTTGTCCAATTAACACGACAGAAAGGTAGGATAAAAGGTATAGCAAAATTATAAGTAAGTCGAGTTTTCAGAAGTCCTTTCAGGAGCAACACCCCGTGTCCTGTTTTGCCAGATGGCCATTTAACGAGATCGATCTTTGGAAACCAATGTCGCGACGCGCTAACGTGCAAAGTGTCGTGGAAAATAATGGCAACCGTTTAAATCGCGTCGCTGTTGGGACGGTGGAGGTGCAATGAATCATTCGGGGATTACGATCACTCCCCTGTGTGTTCGTTTGAACCTGATTTCGCATGATCCTTCGCAGCCTTTTTACGTTTGTTAATAGGGATGTGGTGGTCCATTTATTGGTAGAAATCGTCGTTACGTTTATTCTAAATATTCGGGTGGTAGCCTAAAAATTGTATCTTGACTTGTGGATCAAGTGATGTTGGGTGAATTTATACATCCGGCGGGTGCGGTTGATGCTTATTATTGTCATTCATCATGTACATTGTACACCGTCGCCCCGTGTTGGCTTTACGGAAAAGTTTCATTTTAAAGTGCTTAACGATGTTGCAGTAATAAATGGAGCAGATCAATACGACGCGATCATGGAGTGTTAATTGCCCGTGTTATAGAGAGAAATAGAACGTGAAATTGGACGTAATTGACGGGGTACTTGCGGTGTTGCTTTTTCCATCGACTACCACGCAGGAAGCCCATCCATTTGCTGATATCAAACAAAAGAGTACTTGTGATACCAGTGTTGATATAATTGACTGCATGCGTCGTTGCTATTTGCGTTGCCCAGGGCACCGTGGAACAACCTCGCGTTCACCAGTTAGTTATTCGTGACCAGAAGCCCGTTGCTGGGGAAAAATCGTTTTAATGCCACGTTGATCGCCGACTAATTAAGACCCTCGGGGTTAGCGCTCATAATATGAAAGGGTAGGTTAATGAGTCCTTCAACATCGCGATACTCTCCGCGACATTCAGAAGCTAAGCCGAATTAATTTGCCATGAAATCGATTGAAGAGCATTCTTAAACAGAACTCCGGGAAGTGTGAAGTTATATTTTATTCGCGTCCATTTAAAACTCAAAAAGAAGGAGTTATGAAGGAGGGGAAAAAGGGTGAAGAGTGACGATCGAAATCACAATGGGGTGTCGGTGAATATTTGCAAAAGGGTCGTGTTCCGTGGGCCGTAACTGAATTATGCAAATTAAATGCGTGGCAACAGAGCGCGTACTGTCCGTGCCCTGAAAATGTTCGCGCGAAATAAGCGATTATTCACGAATTACCCTGTAATTTATTAGCGCTGCGCTATTGAATCGCAGCGATGGACATTTAGCAGTCCCGCTGTTCAACGGCTTCTCCGTCGAGTGAAAATTCCGCGCGAATATTTTTGCATATAATAATATGCATATTATTATCTTGTCTTAATGGAGACTCACACACGACAGCCAGGAAAAAATATTCCTCTATGAACGAGAAAAGTGCCTTACACTGAATATAATTATTCCCTCCTCGAACAGTTTCCAATGTACGTTTTCTTATAAACTTTTGATCAACTTAATTAGTTGATTGAGAGATCCTCCCGTTCAATTTTTACCATTATCACGCAATGGTCAAACACACTTACGTAGAGAGGAAGATATTTCAAAAACTACTGCACCAATCTTTCTGAAAATTCGTGGGCATATTTTCTTTATAAAAATCTACTGAATGACGGAGGAGTTTTTTTCCATTTTATAGTTTCGATTTTATTAAGATAAGTTTATTATAATTTTATTAAGATAACACCTGGTTCAAAAATACTTGAATGTGACACCGAATCGAAGTATAGGCACTGCCCCTTTTAATTTGTTATTTGGTACGCGTATGAGAATTAAAGATAATCCCGAAGTAATGACAATGCTCGAGAACGAATGGGCTCAAGCATTTCAGGACGATAGAGACAAAGTAAGACAACAAGCTAAAGAATGTATTCTTAAGATACAGGAAGAAAATAAACGGCTGTATAATCGGAAGCAAAAAAATGCGCAGCGTTACCGTGAAGGAGACTTAACGTGATGCAGGCATCAGTGTTTATATGCTTCCGCTTTTTAAAAAAAAATCACAAATATTCGCCTCTTTTCGGTCGCCTGACTTGTTGTAACCCCTTAAAACATTCTGAAAGCCACATTCGACACCAGCGATGGAAACAGAAGACCGTGGATTGATACATTTTGCGTGATAAGGTTTCAACCTCGCCACGGCGCCGTTCGCGCCCGCCCTCGAAACTCGGCTAATTCTGTTTCCTCGTTTTCGCTAAAAGGTTTATGGAAATCATTCTTCTTCGCCGGGGGAAAACCGGATTTCAGGGGATTACGTTGTCACGGAAGTGTCGCTGGTCGCGACGAACGAAAACGGTGGAGGGGGTTGGGGGATGGTGAGCTGCGAGAGATGGGGGCTGATCCTCGGTCACGGGGGTTGTGCGGCGCGGTACGTCGCGTCGAGGGCAATCGCCCGTTCTTTATGAATTATTGTTTCCCCTGATAGGCTTTTAATTTATACCCGTCAGCCGTGTGTACGCCGGGCGAGCGGAAACTTTTCCATCCTCGGAGCACGCCATGAAGTGTGGAAACTCGCGGGGATTATGCTAATAGGGGAGGGCTGGGCGGGTGGGGCACGAGCAGCTCGATAACTAACCGAATCAAAGTTTTCAATTAATAACTTGTCGCTGACTGTAATATCTTATTCGGAAAGTTCCCGGACGTCGCGCCGATCGGCAAAGCTGAGCGCGTTGTTACGTTTCTTTCGCGACGTAATAGGAACTGTAAAAACCGGCACACTTTTCCGTCTCGACTTGAAACGATCCTGTTTAACGACGCGAACACCTTGCCGCGGCTCACTGGAATCTGGCCTGTTTCTTGGATTCTGTTGAGGATGATTGCTGGGCTCGTTACATGGACGTTGTTAAGCGGAATTGACGACTTATTGTAATGGCACCTGGAGTTTGTTCGTGTAGGATGTTTGGGAATTTAGAATGTAGTAAGGAGGTTCTCCATTGAGTCTAAATTGCGCACATCTTTTCATTTAATCTCTTTTTTATTTTATCTTAACGGAGTCTAATTACAGTTGGCTACACTTAGCTTATCCCAATTACAATTAGTCACGTTTAGCTTATTTTAATCGCAGTTGATTACATTTATTTTATTTTAATTACATTTAACATGTTCTAAATACACTTGATATACAAGGTTGCGGTAAATAGCACTAAATAGTATGTACGCTAGCGCGTTTAAAATTTGGCACGATACGGTAGTAAGCCAGCTTGGCGGGAAGCGCGCAGATTGGCTCGCGCTGACGACGACCAGCCAATGCCTGGCGCCTGGGAATTCTTTGACGAGTCGATTGCATGAATAAAATCTGTTCTTCTCCTACATACTTGTGAAGTTTCTTCCTCTTATCATTTCCCAATGGTATACTAACGATATGTGCTTTTCTGTTGCAGGTAAGTTGGAAATTACAGAAGGACTGCTTTGCAACCTCACTGCTAAGTTAACTGTTTGTGAGTAGTGTTTTATAGCATAACTCCTATATTTATTATTAAAATTTAATAAAAGAAAAACTGCAACGTCTTCACAGACGCATAAAAACATGGTCTAAATTTCAGATGAATCGAATCGCTAGTTTCTTTTAAAAAATCACAAATTTTGATATGTTTTTAGCCCCAAAAGTAGGATTCCCTTAACGCGACTACTTAGGCAGTCGAATCGCTCGAAAAATAAAGTACTTTTTTGGGGAATTAATTGCAAGGAGATGAATACAAATTGTGTCTGATACTTTTGGGTTATTCTTTAGTAATACTATAAACTGTAATTTTTTTTATTATATATAGATACATGACGGCGATATAATCATCTGATGTGTAGGTGTTTTTCTACCGTTTTGCAGTGATTGCGAAAAAATTACAGGATGTGTAAAACATTCGAGATCTTGACAAAAAAGGAAAAAGTCGCGGATTTTTTGTAGCGCATAAACATGACCGAATTTTTCGAGAAATAACCACCGTATTTCGGCCACCAATTTTATAATTTTGTCTTAATTTTAGTTTCTACTTTAGTTTAAAGGATACATCTGGATTTGCTTTCATTTTTTTACAAATATACTTATATTTACAGCAGAAGTCGAATAAATTTGTGACAATTCTCCATCGCACCAGACGCGTCTCGTATTCCTTCGAATCGAGCCTTATCTGGCGCATAAAAGATAGAATTTAAAAGTAGGAGCACAGGAGCCACAGCTCGTCACGTCTGACACGGTACGTGCGCGATCCCCTCGATCCACACAGGAATTATTTCATTCGCCGAGAAGTTTCCTCCCCGTGAATTCTTCCCGAAACGCTTGGAGAAGTTAGCGGAGGCTAACGCGACCAAGATGGTTGTTAAAGATTTATACAAGACGGCGTCGCGCCCCTGCTCCCGCGGAATCTATCGTTGAACGGGAAAGTTCGTAATTGCGCATGAAAAATTCTGTTTTGCACCTCGTCGGCATTCTCGGGCGGGCTCGGGTGCGGAAAACTTGCCGGATAACGTTGGATCTCGAAGGAACGTGAGCACGACTTGGACGAATTTCTGCTTACGCGCCCGACAGCCAGCCTGGGCTAATTTTCCTAGAGTATTATTGAACGAGGTGAAACTTCGCCTCTGCGGAAGTTGTCGCGAAAGGAATTGTAAAGTTACCAAATATTACCGCAAGTGTCTGCCTGGGAAAGGGGGTCGCGCACTCGCTGGCGGTTCCAGTGGGGAACGAGGCTCCCTAAATCGATTCCCACCGACGAAATACTGTTTGGAAGATTGTATTAAAAGCCACTGGCCAAGTTAGGGGATTAGATTGCCACGGTGCATTCGCATGCACAGAGGTATTCATTCTGATTCGGCCGAACCAGTTTCAACTCCGTGCAGAGTTCACTCTTAAGTCTTGTCACGACATTTTACAATGGTTTTCAACGTATTTGGGTAATTCAAACTGGGAGGTTTGGAGATAGTGCCTGATTCAGAATTTATGCATTCAATATTCGATTGATTCTAATCGCGATGGTAACAGTCTTGCGGCAAAGATGTTCTTGCCACCCCATTATTCAGCTTGAACCCTTTCGATCCGACAGTTTTCTATCTGGATTTAATTAGATTTTTTGCAGTAATCGATGGTACTAAGTGGCGGATGGGTACTGATCAAATTTGAAAGTAGTATGTAAATTTTAAAAATTTGGACACGTGTCCCAGTTGGGTGGCCCTTATTTTCATATTATATTAAAAGAGCATTCAATTTTCTCCAATTACTGTATACGTAATTTTCTCGTGCTTCCAACAATTTTTTAGATAATAGCGTTTGAATATAGAAAGGTCCGCACTACGCACGTATAGACCTAGTATATAATCAGATTAACTAAAAAAGAATAAAGCAACGCACATATGTGGCACGTATTGTTCCACAGAATATCACAAACATTCACTGGGACATATGTGTCCCAAGAGGGCCGAAAGGATTAATGTAGTATTAAAAAACATGAAGATTTTCTAACATCCCCAAGTCCCAATTACAGTTTCTCATCGTTCTGAACTCAAACAAACTTCACTGTCCCCGATAATTTAAGTTCTGAAATTCAGGACCAACTCTACCATATTTCTATAGTATTCCGCAAACTTGCCACTCTATTAACAATTAAAACTTTCCAATATCATCCTCTACGTCACGACGATCCATAAATTCCACATGACACACGTCTATGGAATACGGCGCACGTATGGATATAGGTAACCGCGGGGATGTCGTTTAAACATCGTGGAGGAAAAGTTGAATCTGCCAAGGGGCACACACACACCAGCGATCTGCAGACGTTCCATCGACACTTTGTCCCATGGAATCTTAAGACTTTAAGACCCGATTGGTCGGCGAACTTTCCACGAAAACCCCAACAATACCCGCGGCCGATCTCAGGCTAGGGTCAGTTCATCAGTCCAGAAGAGTCGATTAATTCAATTAATTCAATCTGGTAATTGCTTCTCATCGATCCCGTCCCATCGACAGTCCGGCGGCTTCCCCTTCGCCCGCTATATCTGTATATCGTACGTGCTCCCTTTTCTCTGCCCTCTTATCTTTCGCTTCCATTTCGGCCGCGGAAACGGCCTCTTTCAACTTTCCCCTTTCGGGCTGGCCGTTCTTTCCGACCGGTCTCTCACGAATCGAAGATTAACTAGAGAATTCTTTGATTGCGTGCTCGATATCCATCGCGTGGAATTTATTGTTCTGAACGCGTGGCGATCGCAAGCACCGGGCACTGTTATTTCCAGCGTAACGTTTGAGTAATTGGGAATTTAGAAGTTTTCATTGGAAAATTCACCGCGAGCTTAGTGCTGCAGTCCTTTTTCCGTAGCGAATAATTTCACTCATTTGACCTAACGTTATCTGGCATAATTATTTTAAATATGTCGCGGGCTTCTCATTCGAAGACAGAGAGAAACATCTCAATGCCCTGCGTAATCTTATAACCAAGTCGAAGCAATTAGTTTAATTCAATCGTCCATCATTAGACGCCCACCAATTACGCGGGGAACAAGCTCGACGGAACGCGATTCGAACTTCTGATTGAATTTAAAACATCCCTCCTCGAACAAATTTTCGAACTTCCGCCAACGAGGATTCTCAAGTAGCCACCCTGGCCGCGCGCGCGACCTGTTTACAAGACCGTTTAATAATCGCGCGGGAATCACGGTAACCAGGCGAACAACAAACGAATCGATCATCCGGCCTCGAAATCGCAGAAAACAGAAACGCGCCCCGAGCAGGCCTCTCGTTTACTCGAAAAAACAAGATATTTCGCGTGCTAAAAAAAAGGGAAAAATCAGGCGGGAAAAATGGGGAAATAAAACGCGGAGCCATCAGATCGACGTTATTTACTGTGTGGTCCCAGTAAAACCAGCTCTACAGGAGGATTTACGGGCACCATTTGGCGAGGCGATGTCGAACGCAAGAAATTAAACATATAGCCCCGAGCTGCGCCACGAATTATCGACGATGTGAAGAAATCTCGCGAATGCGACCAGCAAAACGCTTCACACTGCCATTGGGCGCAGAATAATGACGGTTAGTGGCAAATATCTTTGCGTTTCCGCGAAAGATACTCGCTTCCCGCGACTCCTCTGCATTCGCCCCACAGCGAGCCCGTTCGCCATTCAGAGCGAACGTCACCCAAACGGGTTAATTGAGAAGGAAGGCGCGATACGTCAAGTGCGCTCTTTAATTCCCCGGAGCATCGGTGATTACGGTACTCGAGGGAACGCTCCAAGTCGCGAGCATTTGCCAAGCCTCTGGGTACTTTTGTTCCCCACTGGATTCAGCCTCGTCTTCGTGATCGCTGGGCCCGGCGACAGCGGAGCTTGTTCGTTGAATTCCCTTTTCGAATGGAAGGTAGCAGTCGGCGGGTAACCCAGATTTCGATGAAGCTCGCCTTAAAACAACTTTCGCCCACCCTATTCAGCCGGGGTAGCCTGGCGAGCGACGGAGCCCGTTGTCTTGTCTGTTCTAATTGCTCGCATCCACCCCATGGTAGCGAAAAGAACGGCGAACGTGTTCACGGCTCGGTCGACTCCGTGAGGACGAAGGACCGTGCCGCTCGTCATCCCCTGTTGCGCTGTCCCGCTGTTTTTCCCGCTAAATTGCCGCGCAATTAAGCCCCGGCAGTCTTAGCTGCAACGAGCGGTTCCGTTCTCGCGCTTCTTTGTCGATTCGTCGCTTGTTATTCCACTGCCACGCTAGATAGCCAGCGACCACACCGTCCACCCGGGAGTAAGTACGCTTCTCGGATTGTCTAACGACGTTAATCCGATTGCAGGTGGTTTTCCTTCTCCCCCGGGGCAAAAGTAAATCGTGTCCATCCATTCCCTTCGTATTTACGTCAGCTGCGCTTTCGGCCTTCTAATTGGAAACGAAAACGCTCGGATATTAAACCTGGCAATCCCCTTTGTCAGTCTGGATCCTTTCCCGTGTTTAAGGGTGTTGTTCGGATTTTGATTTCAATGGGGACGTAGGTACTTGCTAAATTCTTTGCAGCTCTTCGCGTTCGGCCTATGACCCCGGGTTATCGCAGGGCATTTGATATCGCAGTGTTTAGAAGGCGATCGAGACTCGCCCCCTTTTCTCGCGTCCGTGGCATCGTGCCAAAGCTTTCTCGTACATCTCTGTCTTCAGTTGTCACGTGTGGCGTACTTCAAGTCTCACGAAGAACTTTAAGATCTTCCCTTCCATCGAGCGTCGGGTAAAAAAAGACGGTCCCACGATAAAAGAAGTTTTCCTCCTTCGCGGTGCAATTGCAGGAAACTGGGGCACTCGATGCGTGCAATGTTAATTGCAAGACCCGCAGCTGGCTTTTTCTCTGGGAATAAAGGTCCGCGTCGTCGTTCACGGGGTGACAATACTTTTCAGCGGGACACCTTCAGTAAATCCCACTTTAAACCGTTATTACCACCGAGTCCGAGGGGAGGAAAAAGTGCAGTCGGTTGTACAGTATCCCGTAATTGCTGGGAATTGGATCGCCTTCGGCGGAAAAAAGGCCAGGGCACACGCCTCTCCAGGCGTCTTGAATGAACTGGTTAGCTGGTCGTTTCGGCTGATTAAGCGTAATTAAGCCTATAATACGGTCAGACACGAGAAACTGTCGCCACCAGTGGGACGACTGCCCTTTCATTCACACGAACGTCTGTCCCGATCCGCGACGGGGACGGATTAAGAGCCATTTTAAGTGTCGTTCACTTAAGGCTCTCGCGTCACCGCGGAGGCGGGGAGACGAATTTGGCGCTCGTCGCAATTACTCCGACGAATGGAGAAACATAGTATCAGCGGAGCAACTGGCGACGAATTGAAGCTTCTTAAAAACTGGGGAAATTGGCCGGACAAGGCGGGAAGTGGAAGTAGATGAATCTCGTCTCGTCTTGGTCACTTTGTACCTCAACAATGAACGAGGAACGCCGAGCCACTCGATCGAGGATCTCCCCAGTCCTCGATCTTTATGAATTCTTCCGCGACACCAGCTTCTAACGAGGCATAATTAGTAGGAAAAAAGTCGGAGGATGGCGAAAATGTCAAGGATTGCTGCAAACTTGCTCGTCCACGGATTAAGAAGAACTTGCAGAACTGAGAAATTTTGTCCCTGGCAGAGTCGTTAATTGCTCCCCGAGAAAGGCGAGGAAGTCAGCCTCGACCCTCGTCCCAGCCGTTCTCGACGTTACATCCACTCCAGCGTGGCGCAGAATTTTCTCCGAGCACAAACACCTGGCAGTATTTAAACTTTACCCGGAAAGATGCGCCATTCTTCCTCGGGGACAAATGGAGCGAACAGATCGGACGGCAAAGGGCCCGGTTTCGTTTGCCGCGGCGCGGCGGGGATCCGACGGGAAACCGCGCGAGCACGAAACTCCTCTAATCTTGCCGGCGATTGTTGGAACGTTTTGCCTCCGTTTCTACGCCTTACAAACGCTCCAATTACATGCGCGTCACCCCGGAACGCTGGGGGTTAAATGAACCGCGTCGTGTGCCGGATGAAATATTCAGCAAAAAATCCCGCCCCTCTTGCTGGCCAAGCGTTATGAGGCGGAACGGCAGCGTCCTCGTCACGCTGGCTCGGAGAATTAACGGCGAACAGCCCTTGGAGGAAGGGATTCGCGAAGGGTTTAATCGAGATTTCAACGGGAGGGCACGTTTGAAGCAATCCCTTCTCGCGCTCGCCGGAAGTGGCCTCGCTACACTAGCTTCTTCTAATTGTAGCGCTGATTCTGTCGCGTTCGAGGATGAAAAACAGGCGGACTGACCTTCTGGCTGTTCGCGTGGGTCGCGTGGGTCAAATGGACGTTGCGTGGGGGAGACGGGGGATGAGTCATTGTAAATTGGCACCTTGACACATTGAACGGCGCGCGAGGGTTTGAGAAATGCTACTTCAAGTTGGTTAGGCCACTCCAACTGATCATTTCTGTTGAATTTCTAAATACCTGCATATCTACTTCCGATGATTTCTAGAAAATATCGACGTGGCAATACGCAAGTACAGTGTACAGGCTGTAATTCCTTTGGTGCGTAGCATAAAATTGTAGGAAGATAGAGATGCGATGCTCGTACGTGAGGTTTGGTGGCTAAGTTGTGGAACAGGGTGCATTTGAGCATGGTTGAAGATTTCCCCACGTTAAAAAAATAATCTTAATATATAAAGCAGAAAGTGTTTGTGTGTGTAATAAATAAATTTTCTTTTTTAAAAAATCAGAATCTAAATTTCGGGCGAAGCCCTTGTAGTAAAGCTAGTAATTTATAAATATAACCTACATTTTACTTTTTTGTTATTTATTTTTAACCTGGGGAATTCTTAAAAAGATACTCCGACGCCTCCGGAGGGGAATCCCTCGAGGGGATGTATGTGTGGGATTTTTTCCACTAAAACCTCACGGCCACCGTGAAATGTTTAATAATTTACATGTAAATATCTCTATTATTAAGGCCTTAACGTTCGGCTTAAACGCTCAGACACCTATTTAATTATTTTCGACACAGATCCATCGTGCCAAGGCGCATGAAAATCGATGTCTACCACACCCTGTCCTCCCATTGTTAGACATTATCAAAAGCATATCATCAGCTCCAAAGAAATGCACTTCTTCGATCAGCATGGGGTAATTCAGAGCACCGATAACTTGGGAAAGGGATACTGAGCATTGATCTTGTTGCGTTCCAGAGCACTGTTTCTAAGGAATTCGAAAAGGGTCTCCACAGGATCTTCCTACAAGCTTACGGGTTTTATCGTGACACTCCCATTATTTCGTTTACCCTTCCCGCCCATCGTAGCTGTAGGTGAATCCGTTATTTCGTCATTTCGGTTAATTGCGAATGATTAAGTTTGCGGCTAACGAGCGTGCTACTTCGAAGCCGTCGTCGTTGCTCGCCTCTGAACACCGCCAAGACTTGGACGGATCGTGGCCGAGCGAAAGCGGACGCGTTGCAATTCCAATGGCTGATCTGAAATTGAGATTGAGGACAGGTTGCAGGGCTGCATCGATTCGCCGTTGACGGCCAGTGATCGAACCCTCCACGCGTCTTCACGGCAATTGGGCCCACTTAGGCCACGCTGCTCGTTTGCATGCTATTAATTTACAAACTGTGCCAGTGACTTCAACGGTGATGAAAATTCTCTGCCTTGACGTTTCGCGTTCTCCGTGCCTACTTCCTATTAGTTGCGTTCATGTTCGGGGGCAATGTCGTTCGAGGGCTTCATCATAATATCACAGTTCAAGTGAGCAGGATTGAAGAGGCTGCGGAGAAGAAGGACCGTTCTTGTATTGGTAGTAATACGAATATTGCGAATTTGAAAAATTTATTTTAGTTATACTACGAGCCATCAGAATTCTCCACGGATTCTTTCATTCTTTTACTCCACCGCGAAATATCCTTCGAGAATCCGTTTGAAAGCACTCGAGCTCTGAATGCGTGCCCGAGTCTCCCGGGGGTTGAGGAGGACAATTCAACCGAGTGTTAACGCGCGAGCTCGCAGTCGTAGGCCACGTTACCCATTAAACCCCTAACGCGCGCAATTGCCCGAAACGTTGAAACAACGACGAGTCCCCACTCCCTGCCAGAAGCAGACACATTTTTGCGCAGATGCAGCGGAGGGTGGTGTAATCGGGGACGATTCGACGAGCAACCCGGCCATTTCCTTTAAATGACGTAAAAGTTGCTCTAGGCGAGCTTTCTTTTGAGGATACTTGTTCCCCTTGATGGCTGTACCAGCCCCAGTCACCTACCCCCCTTCCGCCCAGCCACCCAGCCTCCTGGCTGCTTGTCTCCATTGTCAAGTAATCGGGGAAACTTCGCCCAGTTCGCGATCTTTGTATTCCTACGGCCGTCTTCGAATTCAGACTCCATGAATATAAATTCTGTCCGGCGAGTAATGGCGGACGGAGGGCAGCGTTGTTTCGGGGTCGAGGAACGACGCGACGTCGAGCTTTCTTTCCTCCTTGCCCCCGAGAGCTTTGCCTTTAATTGGCCGCCTACTCGAACCGTAGGTAGTAAATGAGTTCGCCGTTGCAAAGGAAACGATATTCCAGTGAACGGTGCCTTTTATCGAGACTGTTGCGTCAAAGGAACAGAGGGCAGGGACTTATTGTCATGGAATCGAAAGATGGGAGGCTAATTGGTCGCTTGGTAGTGGAGGGTTTAAACGACTCTCGCTGGATAAAGTTTTACGATTAAGAACTTATAGGGTTTCTTCTTTAGAATGCGCCGATGGACACATTTAGAGGAATATCGCGATGGTTATTTACTTACAATTAGTTCGGTCGAGACTAAGACGATTTTCCTCTAATAAGGGGCTCGTGATTACCTAACAGGAAGAGGAACAGAGGATTTCGAAGATCCCCTTATCTCCAGCTGATTGAGTTAAATATCGCGAACAGGCAATCGTCTTAACCGTCATGTTTTCGTGTCGGCAGGTTTATAGCTGGTTTCCTTGGTAGCTCCTCGGAGCTTCGCCAATGCAGCTGGAATATTCATTCAACCGTCTCCTCGGACCCACCCGAGAAATATTCACCGCCCAGAGCGCAGTGAATTTTCTGCCGCCCGCGGAACCGTCTACGAATTTCCGCGAGTCCGCTTGAGCGATGAGCGTGAAAACGAGTCTTTTAACGCCCAGCGATCTCCGTGTACACTTGGGAAATGAGGGAAGGTGATATTTCGTTCTCGCGCGACGATTGGTGGCCCCGAGTTTCTCCTGCTGCGCGCTCGTTCGGGTTGCAGATTATTCGGGGAGCTTTTTCGTTTGAGAAATGGATTGGGATGTCCCTTGGTTTGAACGAAACGTCTGGAAAAATTTAATACCTTATATACTTTTGACGCCCTAATAATGGACGTTCCACTGTAGAAATTTTCTAGAAAGATCGATGTCCACTTCATCAGCAAACCATAGAATCTTCTTCCTTTCGTGGATTCGACAGATCCTCAACAAATTCTAGAGTTATTTATCAGTCATTCCTGCAGTCGTGCATCAGTTTCCGTAGCCTGAGTAGCCCCTGGATCACGCGATCCATACCAATATGGATCAAAGTTTAAATAGTAGGCCCAAGGGGTGTCGATTAGTGTGGTTCTAATATGTATGGTAAATAATCAAAGTTTTTAAAATTTTCTTCTGACCTTCTCAGAAGCTTCCAAATAGTTTAAAAGAATTTCGTCTAAAATTGTGTTAAAATATATTAACGATTATAGATAAACATTACTACTTTGATATAAATTGATAGAAATTTTTACAATAAGGGTAAAATAATTTTATTAACTTTCAAATGAGAGTATAACATTAAAATTCGGGCACACATCGCATAGACGAAACGGGTTTATAACGAGTGTGTACTGTATTGTGTTGCGGCATAAGGCTTTATAGGAACATTTAAATTTCTCTCATCAGCAGTTCTTGAATCCGATGCAGACGCAAACACTGACGTACATTCTATTCAAGTTGTTAAACACGTGGATAGAAGCAAAGTTTCGGATTCTGATCCATAAATATGTGCCCAGTTACATTAAAATCGACAAGTGATAATTATAGCAAGTCGCAGTTGCCAAACTTGTGGTACATGCGAAATATAAACTCCTTGAGCGACCTTTATATATCAAAATATACAAATAAAAAACTCGAAGATATATTTTTTTGTCGAATACTTAGAAGATTTTAAGAAGACAATTGAAATTTTAAAGTTGGAAGATAAGGACCACCCTAGTGTCAATACTAAACACTCGCCAAGTCACAAAGACCCCATCGACTGCACCTCAAAGACCTCGCTTAATTACCAATGTCGGAGCTAGTTCTGCCCTTTGTCCGCCCCTTCGTCGATCAAAGAGTGAATGGAAAAAGTCCAGCAGCCAGAGGTAGCCGAAGAAACTCGAACCCCTTCGGAATTATTCTGCTGTATGATCGTTTAAGGAACTTCCCAGCCCACGGAGTTCATTTCCAGATGTCCTATCAGGGGCATCGACTTAACGACGTCCAAGCGAAACGACGGGATCATCCACCGCGAATCAGCCCTCGAATGTCATATTACCGTCGTAACTCGGCTGACGCGATAAAAGCAAAGCCCCTGTACGAGCCCTCCTCCGTACTCCGCGTCCTAATAACAGTATCGTCCAGGGAATCTCGGAGCGAGGTTTCGCGACTCGCGATCGGCCCCCGTCGGGAAGCTACAGGCTCAAAGGGCGCCGGTGGGATAAAATCAAAGTCGAAAGGAAGAAGGGAACGAGCAAGGCGGCGGGTCGAGGGTGGAGCTAGTGCAGTATCCACGCCGGACGAGGTCCGGGGCGACTCGGTGGTGGAGATCCGCTTTTCCAGCGGCCCCGCTTAATCCCCTGGACCTAGGAAACGTCTTAATTGGGGCTTAAGGGCAAAAGAAACCGCGGGTCACTGTATTACAATCGGAGCCGGCTACACAATCGTCGGTTTCATTAAGGCACTCCTTTTTCACTGGCTGGAAACGGGCCGGCCGAGAGGCGGGAAGAATGGAGCCGTGCCCGCTCATAAATACCGCGTCTTCGAATTCTCGGCGTAACGGCTAGCGCGGGGGCCACTTCCCCGGGCCCCCTGCCCTTCGTCCAGGTAACAATGCGCCCATTCATTCGGTGAATGGGGTCCGGAGCGCGGCTTGGCCCTTCTCTCGGCCTGCTCCTTTTTCCAGAGGGTAGAGGCGCAGGGGTTTGGCAGTGGCTGCCAAGTGGCGAGTTGGCACAGGTGTACCCCGCGGAGGATCTCCTCCCTGTATCTTCGGATGATGCACGAGCTCGAGGGTAGCCGGCGATGTCTCGCGAGCCTCCCGTCAGGCTTCACGGTGAATGGACGGGGCTGGTGTAAATAGTGGACGGGATGCTTCTTTTCTCGCTCTCCGAGGATTTTAATGCTTTCTTGGTCCTGGGAATACCTACAGACATTCGTGGGGCACTGGCTCCGGCGTGCAACCAGAGAGTGTACCAGTGCTCCGGGACCATTTCAATCCCTGCCCCCCTTCAATTCAAGAGATATTTTTTAGGTTTATTTTTTAGGTCTTAATTGTGAGTGTTGGATCGATACCAGGGAGACTTACGTGCCATTCACGATTTATTTCAAAGGCCGATTCGTAGTATAACCTCGACAGCGAAGTCGGACTCTCTGCAAGATTCTAAACTGAACAGTGGGGGGGGGGGGGGGGAGATTCACAGACAGACCGTCCCAGTTGCACTATGTACACAAGAGATGGAACGATCGTGCAATGGGATCGCAGACGCGATCGGTCGTCATGGGTCGCGAAACACGGCGGCCCAGGTATCGACGAGCACAAAGGAGGCGCCGACGAATCGATCAGCGACGGGACGCGCTGGAAAGATGAGAATGGAAAGACCAGCGTCGCTGTTTCAGCCAAGGTGTTCGCCGAAAATACTGCCACGTTCTCGCTCCCACGGGTTTCTCCTTTTTCCCCTCTGTATTTCTGAGGAGCACCTCGGTCGCGACGCGTGGAGGCGGGGGGCGAGCCGAATGCGGGCAGAAGATGGAAAAGAAAGGGGTCGGGACACAGTGGAGGGTGTGTGGATCGGAAAGGGGCGTCGCGGGAGGGTTGGGAAGAAGATGAACCGCTGGATCGAGAGATCGCGCCCAGGGAGAGGAAGTTGCGAAGCGAAGTTTGCGGCGGAGGAACACGGGATAGAGGAAGATGAGCACAAGGGGGAGATAGGTTCTTGGAGATGACTGAATATTGGTAGGTGGAAATTGAAGGAAAGGGGCACAGGAGGGGGGTAGATTGAAGGAGAGAAGGGTGATCAAGGGGGAGCAGAGGGGAATTGAATACGTGATAGGGATAAGAGAAGAAGCTGAATCAGTGAACGGGAAAATTTCACGATTAGAAGATAGCGTGAAATAAGCGTAGGATTAATTATTGTACTTGTAACATATAATCGGAGGGAAACATAAAACGGCCTCAAAAGGAATGGAGATTCTATAGAGAAATGGAGGACACAGGGGGGGGGGGGACGTGGAAGGACTAAAAGGAAACGGGATAAGCGAAGAAAGGAGACCACGGGGATTTCGTATTCTTGTATACACCATTTTTCTCGCGGCAACATCGAAGATTAGACGTCTTCCCACACGACTTCGCACGGCCACCGCTTGTCTAGTTTAAAGGGATTTTGATGGCCGCGAAAGAGTATTACGATGTGCCCTGGATTATGTGGCTTAAAATTCACGAGGGGGCTCGAGCGGAAAGGACGAAATTCCCTCGTGGATCCTACACCGCCCGGCTTATAACACGGTTCCGCCTTTCCTTCCGGCAGGATACGAGGATGCCGAACAATCGATGCATCCAGCCGCCAATAATTTTCTTCTTACGAAGAGTTTTGCAACAGGACGTAACGAAGAACGCGACGACGCCCCCGGTCAGCTCGAATCTAATAAAACGACCGTGTCAACCCCTCTGCCACTATGCGCATACATATACGGCCAGCTTTAATAATCGGGGGAGGATCCCGACACTGATGTCGGCGCGAGTCGCGGAGCTCTAAGTTATTTTTCCTGTCCGCGCGTCAGACGATCCATATTAATCCCGGACTCGTGTACAGGGAAGTCGCCTCGAATCCCACGGGGCTCCCCTTCTGAACTTTGGCGGCGAAGTGGAAGTTAGATCAAACTTGCTTGGCTTTTCGGGGAGATTGCGGGGCAGGTGAGAATCAATCGGGGAATTACGTGAAACGTGGCGTGACAAGTTGACTGACGTATCAACGTTTACCTTGATACTTCTTTCGCTTCGTATTCACTGCGTTACTGTGTCTACTTAGACGTTGCAACCTCGATCGATGTGGCTCGGAAAAGTACTTTATTATTACGGCGATAGTACAGTAATTGTATAGGTAACTGCGAACATTGTAAGGGTAACTATACGAAGATGACACGAGACAAGATCTTGTGGCAATTGGAACATTTTCACTGTATCATCTTTTGAAATACTTTGTTATATGGTCACAAGTACTGCAGGTGTTAAAAGCGTCTACTACGCACACTGTGACGCGTAATGAACAAAAGTATGAAAACTGAAGTGTAAAACTCATAGCTTATTGTATCTTAAAATACTAGTAGATTTTAATATTTTCACACTATCTACAATTTTTACTGAATTTTCTAATTTGAGGTAAAAAAATGAGGTTTGAAATTTATTCTAATTTTCGGTGCATTTCTTGAAACACGCGATGTTTGTAGAATGTTGATCCGATTAATTTGATTTTTATAAGTTATGTTTAATATAATAAGACCATCCAAGCCGCCGAAATTTTTTTTGGCAATATCATCAATTTTTTTCCACATGAGAAAATGAAATGTGAGGCGTAGGGTGAATTTTCCCAGCTCATTGGCTTGTGTTTGATAAAGGCAATGATAAGATAAAGATAAAGCGAGTACCATCCCTTCCTCTTCAACCCCGACTGTCCCACGAAAGGGTCATCGCACACGAGTCAATCACGCCCCTCTAATTACCCAAAGAAAAGGCATTCCTTCGTGTACGAGGAATTCCTCGCACTCTCCATTAACGTGTACTTCCCTCGCGGAACCGGAATCCATCCTCGATCTTCTTCTCCGGCGTGTTTCGCTCACTCTTCACGACCCTCTCAGCCTCATTAGAATCTCACTTCTTCGGTTGGATACTTGCCGAGTTGAATTCCGGCCAATGCGGTGGCCTGCTGTTTTTGGAATTCGACGGGTGCTGTTGTTCGCGCTTGACGAATGGCTCGCATGATTACTTTGTTTAGCATGAGAATACGAGTTCGTTCGATCTTGGCGTTGCAGCCGCGCCGCCCGCCACGATTTATGAAGTATCTGATAGCCGAGGAGCGCGTCGTGACGCGAAACTTTCGATTGAAATGCTGCCTCGGGAGCCAGCAGCCACCAGACCGCTGTTATTTATTGCCGACCGTCCGAGATCGCAGTTTAATTGCTCGATCATGCCAGGGGGGTGAATCGGAGCGACGAATCCCCGCCGTCTAACAATAATTAAGAACCGCTATCGCAAAACCTCGCGCCTTCAATTTTTATTCGGCTGGGGACAACGGACTCGCTGGATGGTATAAATGAACCTTCTAATTGACACAGGGAAGTGTCGGTGGCATCGGTAAAATTTCCACGTCGCGTCGCCGCACGGGCTGGATTAATACGCGGTCAGAAGTGACGATGATGTTGACGAGGTATCCGGCTCGTACGCCTCGTTCCGTCTAGTTTCCTGATTCCCCTTCGACATCCACCCTGTTTCCTGAACGGGGTGGAAATAATTCGACAGGAAATCGTCGGGTCCCATGATTTATCTTATTCAGGGCGTCGTTAAGTGCGTCGTCTCTATCATCTCAATTAAACTCGACGCGGGTAACGGCACCGGCGTTTCAATCAATAAACTATGCGACGCCTGAATTTATTCGAGCGAGCAGCCCCGCGCAGGCTATCAATCGAAGATGCTCCACTCGAATACCTGGCTTGAGCTGATTACACGAGCTATCTTGTTCAATTTGTCGGTGGCGGGAAGGTCCCTGCTCTTCTGCGCCATGGCGGAGAATTTTCGGGATGAGGGTAAATGTTTCGATAGATGTAACAAGCTCCTCTAACGTGAGAATCTAAGTGCCTGGAATATTTTCCATCGGAGGAAGTAACGATCTGTAACGCCACTAAACATTCTGCTTGCTCACTGACTTTTCCGAAAATTCTGAATAATACTCGACAACATCAAGTGGGTTTTCTATACTACAAGTAGTTCAAAGGAAGAACCCCCTGAAAGAATTAATATGTCCCGAGCATACGTCCCGGACAATAGACTATAATTCAAGCTCCCCTCGCTGAGAGCTTCGAAATCGAAACAGATCACATGCTCCGTATGACCAAAACAACGTACCACGAGCAGTCCAGCTGGCTTCTAAACAGAATACCAGAGTATCCTGCGAATAATATTAAAAAAAAAGAAGGATACTTCGAGGGAAGCAAACTTGTCTGAATTTGAATAAATATTCAAGTCTCTCTTATCGTTCCCAGCGCCCCCAGCGGAAATTTACAACTACATATCCCTGATATCCTAATAGTCCTTTCGAGCCACGATATAGCAGCGGGAAAAGAGGCGAGCACGAAAATTGTGGAGGGGTGGACGGCGTGTATCTCGTCGAAGCATTCATGGAAAGCCACTGAATTCTTCTTCCCTTCCTCGACTCCGCTTCCCTCCCCCGCGCGTCGTTATTATGCGCTGTCACGTCTTAATAAATTTACGACCGTGGATCCGATTGCCCGTGGCCCCGCCAATTTTAATATCGCATCCGTGCCAAAGGGGACAAAAAGAGGGGGAGGCGGGGAGGCGGGGAGGCGACGCGACGATTCGGGGAGCTCGGTTATCCGTAGTCCGGTTATCTACCTGCCAGGCCGCTGGGAGAAGCTACTTCGTTCGGCCGCGACACGCGCCGCCGCTTTTTACGCACTAATCTGCCGCGATCGATCGTTTAATCCGGATTAGAGTTACGAGTGACACGGGTCGAATAAGTAATCGACCGCGGACCCGCCAGCTGCAATTTAATTCGTACCCTCGTCGTATTCCTCTACATCTCTCTGCGCTAAAATCTCACTACTGAGCCCCCGTTCCCTCTTACCAAGCCTGCGGCACTGCGTACCGCGAAACGTCGAAAGGTTAATTAATCGGCTGCGATTCGGTGGCGTTGAGGGGCGGCGCTTTGCAAGAATTATTTTATGAATTTATTATTTTGGGTTTCTTGCGACTTTCGGTGGCTCGAGGAGCAGGGCTGAAGGGGCGTTTGAATTTAATGCGCGTTGTCGGAGGGAGTGGAATTTTGTAATAACCAAAATCTGTTCTTTTTTTGTATGCGTGTGAGTTGGAGACTAACAAGAGAGTACCTTGGAAGAGATTGGTTGTTGATGTGACTGATTGAGAGTGCATTAAGATTCTTGGAATTACTTTTGCATTGCTGGAGGAGTTGTGCAACGTTCAACGTGTACAGTTTGGGCTTTAAAACGATCAGTAGGTACTTCTTGCGGGAGATTCATTTCCTTGCTCCACCCTGAATTCCTTGCAATTGCAGAACGGTGAATTGATCGAGCGCGCTCTGGTCGATGGTTCAATTAATTCAGATTTCTCATGGAAGGAACCTCAGGAATTCTCCAACTGAAATCTTCTTCGAGTTTCGTTAATTCTGTGCCGTTTAATCAATCTATTAATTCATTCATTAATTCTTTCGCAAAGAATCCTAGTCTGAACGAACGATGTACGTAATGAATTAAGGGGCTGTTCCGGTCTAGAGCCTATAAAAATAGGTGATCTTTAGGAATTTATTCAAGGAAAACTACTACATATAATTTCATGGGACTTTTTGCATTGCATTAAGGATGTCTTAAAGCATAGAAATAAATTTCGAAAGTAACGACCTTGAAGTTTGAAATCACTTTTTCCCCATATTTTTGATTTGCTAATAGTTTGGCTGAAATATTTAACGCGACGCTTGAACCCCGTCACAGCAGCCCTTCCTCGTTGTAAACTGCCTCTGAAAGCCTCGCCACGTTATCCGTTGCTCAGGATAGCCCGTTCATTCACTTCATTACACGTTATTCGATAAATCCAGTAATTACCAGCGGGAATCGCGCAACCTGTGCCGCGAGTTGTATGCCCAAATAATTCATTAGCCGAATTAATCCACAAATCGGTTGGCGTGCTGCGCGGTATCTAAATATCAACAACGTGACACGGCATCCCTTTAAAACGCACCGCAAGGGGGCGAACTGACGAGGGAGGGGTGCGCGCATGGATGGTTCCATCGTGTGTGCGAGCCATTCCGCGTCAAATCGCCTATCGACTGATCCCCGATGCCTTTCAATCCTCCTCGAGCCCCGTGGTGTTTATATCGATAGCTTTGAGGAGGTTCGTTCGAAATTTTCCACGTCTGCGCTCGTTCGTTTTTCGGGACACTAGAAATAGTCGCCGGAGTGCTGCTTTCAGGCGGTCGGTATCTACTAGACGCCCTTTTAGTTGCCTCGGCCTGTATTATGTCTTTCACGCTTTGTACCTCGCCCAAGGGTACGTTGTATTCTATGGGTGGATATCTGCACGCTTGTCGCCCGTCATAGGCATTATTGGTAATAACCCAACCTGACAGTTTCGAGTGACCCAGCCCGCGGACTTAATCTGATAACTAAATGGGATAATCTGATAGGTAGCTTAATTGTCATTTGAGAATACCTCCGCATTAGTATAATAATTAAACCCTGATGGTACGTAGAACTTAACTTTAATCATTTTCGAGTACCTATCTGCTCAAGGGTAGATTTCTGGCCGATAAATGATTCAGTTAACAGATTAAATTAATCGTCTCGTAAATCATCCCCCCGACAATGGAGAAAACCGAAGGAGGGCAACGGTGGGATGGCTGTCATCTGCCTTCACCTGTCTCCCCGTGGCGCTCGCCTCACCCTTCCTAGGTGCTCGCGCCGCGCAACCCCATAAATTTATCACGGGGGAGGGCAGGGCTGTCGAACGCCCGCCGACTGTCCTTGTCCCGTAACGCGACGATGTCGATGGAAAGACAACGTCTGGCCGGGGCAAGATAAATTTGTTCACGGCCGACGCGTTAATACGGTATCCGCTCCGACTGGATACGCCAGGGCTCAATGCTGCATGCAACGCGATACGGACTGACGGGGAAAGAAAGAAAAACGCGTTGATCAATGTACCACGATGACTGTACCATATCGGGAACCTCCCGTCGCGGCGCCGACGTAGCAACGAGCAAATTTTCCACGAGTCACTGTCCACTGAATTGTTTCAAAGCCATCTAGCCCTGGTGCCTTCCAGCGGCATTCGAGCCAC
The DNA here is from genome assembly GCA_963855975.1 of Andrena chrysosceles. Lineage (NCBI taxonomy): Eukaryota > Metazoa > Arthropoda > Insecta > Hymenoptera > Andrenidae > Andrena > Andrena chrysosceles. The sequence continues at coordinate 44,444,529 of OY979769.1, read as the reverse complement.
TGTCACTCTGTGTATTTGCCCATGCCAGGGGTGACTTCCAGAATGGTTAGTAGGTTGCGGTTGTGTATTCTTTGATCAGTGATTTTAAAAAGAACAGATGTCAAGAACCTAATTTTTAGGTTAGAGTATATAGGGGATTTGGTGAGTTTATAGCGTAGGTACTTTTAGAGGTGCAGAGAACTTGGAATTGTACTTTTTGGTTCAGTTTAGGGGGTAGTGGACTATTGGTTGCGTAAAATCCTTGGTTTATTTGACGCTGAATTAGTTTGATAGCAAATAATCGTTAAAGTCGTGCTTTTCACAGTCTATTGTGGACACGCTTGCGAGTAATTACCAAGCAAGAAATCGTCCGAATGTATAAAATTGTTGAAGTTATTAATTGTTGAAGATAACCCCGTACGGCGCGCCGCTGCAGGTGGTGTACATCGATTCAGGTGAGCCAATCATCTGAAAGCAAAATGCTTTGGGAGGTGGGGGGTCACTTTATACACCAAAATCTACAGAGTGGAACTTTACCGATGAATTTGAACAAAAATTGTGAAAATTACACACGAATCAATTTTTGCCCCATATGTTTACGGAAAAAGATTGTCTTTAATCCGTTATAAAATGTTTTACACATATCTAACGTTGATGCGGGAATTCCACTCTGCAGAGGAAGGAATTCTACACGTTCAGCAAAATTTTCAAGTGAAAATATTCAGTGGTTCAAGAGTTATAATGTACACAGTGTCTGAAAATGATGTTTCGTGAAAAACGGCTCTAAAGTTAAATTCCCTATGCCAATACTTACTTGACGGTGCACTAAATTATTTGAATTTCTTCATGAAACTTTGTTTAAAATGTTCATAAAGGATAAGACTTTCAGAAACAGTAAAAAAATAATTAATTTTTTGAAGCGGAAATAGCCCACTGCGCCCTTAATGAGTGTTACAAGCCTGCACAAATTTTGAAACAGCTTTTTAGAACACTCTGTATATTCTATACTGAATTCATCTTATTCTTAAATCAATCCTGAAATCGTTTCTGTGGGGACTGGTAATATAATCTTCCGCAGTGATGCAGGGTGAAAGGGTTCGCCCCACGCGTGCATGCAATTGCATCGCGAATATTGCAACCGGAGTACGTTGGGTGGTTCGGGTGCATTTGCGCGATGAGCAATTAACGCGAGAGGAGCCCGAAGCGAGCCCCGTTGCGTTTTCGTCGGATTGCGAAGGGATGGACGGACGAGGGAAAGAGGGCGACGCCGCGAGGCGTTTGGATTAGGTTGAAAAGGACCAGGGTGGGGTTGAAAAATTAATTGAAAAACGGCCGTGGATAATAGGCTTTCGAATATTCCTTTAGTTGGTTTTATAGATTTATTAACCGGCTCCAGCGATTATAGAGCGCGACGCTCTCGGTGCTCTGAAAATTAATATGGTTGCTTCGAATTGGTTTGCATTGGTTTGTTGAAAGCCCCTCTTCGGGTTTAATTAAATTCCTTTCCGAACCCACCACCTAGGCAAGCTTTAATATCATTAATTTTTGATGGGATATTTGACTGATCGATGAGGAATATACAAGTGGAAGCAATTACCACTGCTCCGCTAAATCAGATTCACATCTAACCAGACCACTACCAGAGTCTATTCCTACGCAAGCTTAAAAGCAGACCGACAACGTCATTGATTATTTCAAAATATATCCACGAATTACCAAATTTGATTATTCAATTCCTACGAAACCACCCTTACGCTATATAAATTGATATACCATGAGACCACCGCAAACCTTGCTTCGCCATTTCCAGCCGTGTTCGAAGCGTCTCCATTCCGAATCGCTACGTGTACCGTCGAAAAAGAGCCGGCACGCCGCTCCCGAACCGCTTTCCAATCAATTTCGCGTGTTTACCTTCGTCACCTGTTGTACGTCGTCTTAAACGTGCCTCGAATACTTGACGGTGTGTCGGGAAAGGGGTGCAAATGCGGCACGATTGCAACGATGGAGGCAAGAGAGACGGATAACCCTCCCCAGTGCCTTTCGATCCAAGACAAAAGCTCTTGCCGCGCGACGGTCGTCGGAAAAATTGATGGGCCACTCGTAAATTACGCCGGTACGTCCCCGTTGGTTACGATTCAGAGGAGCGGCTTTTGTCGAATGCGAAAAACGGACAAATCATGTTGTCGATAGGGACGGGCTGCCCTCTCTCGCTCCTCCGTCGCGGTGTCGCTGGCATGAAAGCCATAAAAGCAGTTGGCCTAAGTCCAGGCGCGTTCCAGCGACGGCTACGTGCGAACTTATTGTCGGAAGGAAAACGAACGCGGACGGCGAACGGCGTTCCACGGAAGTTGACCATTCCGCGGGACGCGAGGAAACGGAAACGTGCTTCTCGCCGATACGTTCGTGTCCTGCGTCGCTGTCTGACGACTTATGGCTGGGTTAAGCACCGCTCCGCTGGTAAATTCGCACGTTCTTGGCCAGGGGCCGCGGGATGTGGGGTGCCATTTAACCTAGTCGAGGTGATGGCCAAGACGAGGTGACAGGGAGTTGCAGGGAATCACTAGAGCACTTTACCTAGGGTTCATACTCTAGGTAACGTCGATAGAAATAGGGTTCTTCTTTCTCTTCTTTCGGGTTTAGTTGAGCAGGTGATCCGATGGGTGTATTTATAGATGCTCTTTCATAAGTAAGATAGAATTTCAGTAACTTTCTTGACTATATCTGTTCGGATTAACAATGAAACAGGAACATAGATCCGATTCAATTTCGATCAGAATCCTCCGAGTCCTGGTGGAGAGAAGAATATTTTTTCGATGTACCTCCAGACGTATTTTCAAGGATATGGTTTCTGATCGCCGGAATTTAGGAGTCACGGCGAGGCTGAATATAAATTTCATTTTATCGAGTATACCGTAGAACCTCACGGCTCGTGGTCGAGTTAAATATAAATTTCCTTTTATGGAATTGGCACGGCGTGAGCGTTTTCGGGGCGCTCGAATCCCCGTGGGTTTTCCATAATTCCGTTGCACTTGTCGCCGTAAATACAAAGTTATTCAGAAAAACTAAACAACATCCAAAACGTGAACAGTACGGTGTACAAACTACAAAGTGTTCCCCACAATCCATAATAACACTCAAGCGCACAGTTCGTTGCTCGCTTCCCATTCACAGAGCCACTGAATTTTCTCCAAGGCGATCAAAGCTTCCCAGGGCTAGTCACATCGAAAAGGTAAAAGCTCGTCGAAGCTCTCCCTCGTTCCATCAAAATTCCACCGCGGTCTCGATACTTCTAATTCACCCCTCGAATCCGAAAGGCTTAACGAAAAAGAAGAACGAGGAAACGTTGGAGAATCGATCCCCCAAAGCGGGCGATGATTTTCGCACGGAAACCCGATCGGAACGGCGAGAATCGAGGAACGCCGAGCAACAGAGAAACAAGCATCATCCCCCCAATTCGGGGCAGTCGATACTGACGCGCAATCCCGTCACAAATTAGGTTCTGTCGCGGGGGATGACGTCTACGCTGACAAAGAGGGAACAGCGGGTAAACGGGAAGAACCGTGGAAGAGGAAGGGGCTAACAGACGTTTCGATGGGAGTGTCGGAGCGGGCGGGTGAGGGGGGAAGAGTTGGAGAGTATGCAGGGGGGAACGGAAAAACTCAATCTAGGCATAAATCATGCGATATCGATTTCGCTGCCAACTTTCCTCGCTGCCGCTCCCGACATATCAGAGATTCATCCTGTGACGCGGCAATAACATCTCTCGCCAGCATAAAAATTCAACTATACATCAAACTGTCATATATAGCGCCGTATTTGTACCTATCTCGCTGATATTTCCCCCGCCCCACCTCGCCCTCCTCTTTTCTCCGGCATCCACGGGCCGCCCCTTTCTGCCCGCTCACGGATTGCCACCTCTCCGTTCTGCCTCCCCTTTCTCGCAGATTCTCGTGATCCTCGCGCACGGTCATCCCGTTATGTCCCAGGGTACATAGGGAAATATATGTGCGGCTATACAAACCCCGTCCGTGCGCGTGTATTCGCGTCACCCTGTGTAGGTGGCAGGAGGACGGGTGTGCTCTTACACCCTGTCGCAGACACCCCCAGGCACCTCGAACGTCTTTTTCCCTCCTCGAGCAAACATCGCGACGCACCTCCGCAATTTTTCTTCCCCTTGCACGCTGCACAGTCGATTCTCCTCTTCCCGTCTCCCCCATTCTGCGCCCCCTTAGTCGACGCTTGTGCTCTTCTCTTGCGTGATCGTCGCGGGGCAACGATCCCTCGTGCTCGATGTTTGCGATCCTATGCTTGGATAGCGGTTTGCTGGATCTCTAGAATCGAAACTAAGGCTGATCCATATATAGTTCGCGATGACAGCTGTGACTATATGCGGGTTTTTAGGTGGTGGTTTCTTGGGGACATCTGCTTAGGGGTGTTCTTGGTTCTTAGTGCCATTTTCTGGATTAAAATTAAGCGTTTTAACACTCGATTGCTAGTAGAATGGTTGGAAAGTACGACACATCAGGTGGATTGGCGTTTACGGATCGAGGAGGAAAAGAGATGAGATAGATGCGTTTTCCCCGTCTCGGAGGATCAGCCAGACTTCATCAGTAGGACTACAGCCGACGGACCCTACCCTAGAGACATACGGGGACTGGGAGGAATATCTCGGAACTTGTATAAATATATACGAACGAGACTGGAACTAAGGACTTGCGAGAAAGAGTTAGGAAGATTAGACCTCTAGTGGCGCTGACGAACATTAACCAAGCGCAATTCCATGGTGGGGCTGGGAACGTCACACTGTGGTGCCAGGATTTAATATTTGAGGGTCATATCGATGGATCGTTGTGGTAGATTTGCTACTTCAATGATATCCCAAGAGAAGTAGCAGCTCATTTTGATAAACTTTTGATAGCAACCTTGGGTCTTATTACAAAATACACTCGAGTATCAATCATACATAGGGGAACCAAAAATTGAAGCCTTCATGTTGTTGAGTTAAACACTGAAGCATGCTGGATATTGGAACGTAATACACTGACAACCTAATGATCATGGAGTCCAATATCAATAATCTCTTGTATCATGGAATTCGATACCATTAATTCCAGAATTGAGGTAGTCGGTGTCAATGACTCCTGTTACTTGAATCATAGGATACGTCAGAGACGATGATTCTGCGATCAGATAGATACCAATGGACAGTGAATCCTGGAAGCTACAAGTAATAGCCTCGAGCATCTGCAAGTGCGAGCGTCTTGTGTTCAAAGATCTACTATAATCTACTCCTAGAACTTACGTCATGCCATGTTTCGCAAACCTGACATCGAGCCATTTACAATTCCCCAACTCTGATGATAGAAGCGAAGATTCAGCGTACCACAGTTTAGTATTCCAGAGTACCTAGTCAGTATTCCAAAACTCTTATTATCTTACAGATATCGTCCATCCTACAACCAAACCAGTCCTCAAGTCGCCTCCAAAACCGGTCAATCCAAATGCCCACGACCATCTGCACCCCGTCATCTCCCCCAACCACAAGTATAAATTCCCCCCATACGATGTTTATTTGCTCAGAGCACTCCATTCATTTAACCAAGTTTCTAACAGGTGGAAACTCAGTTCCCCTCGCTACCTCGATTATCCACAGCGTCGATCCGATAATATGTACAAGGGTAACCACCCCGTTATTCACCAACATCCGTTCTTAACCCCCTAAACGTGGCTGCAGAGATCGACTCGTTCGGTGAAAGCGATTCGATCGAAATGCCATGGGACTGCCTCGCGCGTGCCCTCCAAAAATACTTGCTACCTTCCTCGCCGCCGGTATGCAAACGAGAATGGACGTCGATTCCGCTCGATAACCCGAGTCACGAAGTCCCTGTATCGTTGCTACGTATCTTAGCTCCTTGGGAGCGCTTTTTGATATCATCGACTCGGTTTTGCTCGCTGTTGTTCGAAGTACGCGCGCCACATCGATACAGTTGCGCCCCATCCTTCCAGGGGGGGGGGAGGGGAGGTTGGAAAACTATACTCGTGGGGAGAAAGTTTGTGATTTATGTCTCGCGCGGAGTCAATGGGCCGAGGAGATCTGATAAGTTCTCAACACTTGCAGGAAGGGGTTCTCGTTCCGGTGGCCGATGCAGTTTCCTTTTGTAAAAGATAAATTAAAAATTAGGGGGGGGGAGGCGGGGATAAATAGGTCTCGGCTCTTGGCTCCCTCCTTAACCGGGCGAACTTTCTGGGAAGATCGATGGGTATAGTTTTATGATCGGAGGACCAAGGAGGAATCTGGTCGGGTCCTCTGGTTTCGAAGCTGCTGCACTTTTCGATGAGCCGCGAAACTTTCCTTGCATTCTGATGCTAGTTTCTTAAAATAAATAAAAGGGATTTGATTAAACAGCAGACGGAATTTTCAGATTTCTCCACTGCATACATAATAATTGAATTTTTCGGGAGAAATATTCGAATTGAAAATTTGACTTGGTTAACTCATTCTTACTGGATTCCCTAAAGATCGATTGGTAGAGATTTCATTAACCCTCTATTACCAAAATTTGACTTTACCTACACTTTGCTTGCGCGTAGCAGGTTTTCCTGATTTATCAAGTTACGCCCGCCAGGGTGGAACGGAACTTTGCGTCATCATTTTTGAGAGCGTCGACCAGCATGACACTGGGAGAGGACAGCGGGGCTGTAAAACAGCGAAAACCTGAGCCCTTCCACTGACCACCAGGTCCATAAATCTGGGTGGACCAGTAATTCGTAACCAGTGAAATATTGCCTGCAAGGGGAAGCGACAGAATCTGTCAACCAGACGCATTCGGTGGCAAAACTTCCCCTGCAGATATTCAAAAAGTGTTCCATTTAAAGGCGAATCTTCAGCCATTCCGTCGACCAATAATTCTCTAATCAGCCATCTCATCATCGCCCATTTAATTGCCTTCCAAATGATGAGAATTCTGAGAAATCTTATGGAGGGGGAAGAGAGGCGAAATCAATAACGACTGAAATGCGTTTTTTCGTTAGCGAGAATTACTGCTCGCCGTTCTGTATCCGTGAACGACAACGAACTTTCCACGGCGGGATTATTTTCAGCAGCCGCGCCCAGAGACGCGAGGATAGTTACGAAAAGCCCGGCGTGTTTCTACTCTGTCGGATTCGTCGATATGATCAATGCGCGACTCTTTTTTTCAGCTGGAAAACACACACGGGCTGCTTGTTCCGAGTTCCCGCGGCGTCCGCTGTTCGTAATTTAATTCGACGTACCCGCGTTCCGGCGAACGCGGACGGAACGGAAAAGGATATTCTCCGTTATTTCCTTCTTCTCTTTTTTTCCACCCTATCCTCGTTTTTTTCGCCAGCTGTACCTATTGCGAGCGCGCGACACAGAGAGGCTGCTCCGAAACCAGCGGAAAATTTGCAAATCCGTTTATCCCCTCTCAGATACAGTAAACGATTATTGATAATCGATAAGCCCGTGCGTACGCATGTATTTCCAGACATTTCGTTGCTGATTTTCCTGATAATTTCGCGGAGCCTTCCATTTTGCCTGTATGACTATACATGAAATACGAGCTAACTCGGAGTTATTGCAATTTATAATACGAAATTATTTACGTGGATTTAGACGAAGCGTACTCCGTCGTTATATATGTATCATAATACGTGCTTCTATTTCACTTCATTTGCGAAGTTAGACGCTACACAGATCCCTCTTCGTTACCATCAAATTTATTTCGAACATTCGCGACATGAAACAGACTATACTAGGATATATGTTGACATGGATTCAGTTACTTTTCTGTCCCGTTTCCGCCATTATGGTCCTTCTGAAATATCAGAAAACATCCCCTGTACCATGCGCGGAAGTGCTCGCGGTTAATTTATTTTTCACTCGCCCGGCGGTTCGATATTTGCAATATAAGTTGATGTATCACGCAGAATTCCCAAGGCAGAGATGCGACGTGATCGTATCAGCGGCGACAAAACTCCTACGGAACCGTCGAGCTCTCCTTGTTCTTTCTTGCACGCGTTGCCGTCGGTGTGTCCCCCGTGTCGCGGCGTCCGCTTCCTGCTCGCGTCCCGGAAATCGTTTCCCCGAGATAACAGAAAGAGATTCATGCGCTGCTGGAGGAGGGATCGATCGATCGATTTATCTCCTAGCGACCGCCTTCTGGCTTTCTGCTTCAGCCGCAGCCCGCTCCTCCTGGGGAATAATGATGATCTGCGCTCGCCCCGACTGTGCCCGATCTCATTGATTTATTAATTTTTCCGCGTGTTTTCTGCTCGATTTTGCCGCACCCGCCCCCTCCCACCTCTGTCACGTCTGCTATCTTCTCTACGTCATGCATATCTCGCTGCATCGAGCAACTTTTCGGTAAATTGATGGAAATATGTTATACCATATCATGTTAAACAAATTGAGTGTTTAACCTTTCGTTATCCGTGCCAAATTTTATAACATGGTTACACGCGCATTGTACTCATTAAAAACATTCCTGGACACACCCTTACTTTTCAGGCCATTCTAGTGGTCTTCCCCCTTAGAGCTTAATTTTCAGAGCACAGACAGTTGAATCTAAAAATACCGCAGGTTTCAATGCAATACAGACTTCAATAGCTACGCCTGAATATTTATGCACAGACTCCGCAAATTAGAACCAAGGGTATCGTTTAACTTCCCTGTTCAAGGTGCATCTACCTTTGAATCACCGTGCACACAAACCGTCGAGTATCCAATCACCGCGGTCAGCACCGTTTCAATCTTGTAAACATGCTCCCGCTCGTAATTACGAAATAGATCGATATCAATTATCACTAAAGCCTTCCACTTTTCCAAGTAGCAAGGTGGGACAGCCAATTTTCTGCGCGCGGACGGTCAAAGCGAAGAGTTTCGCGACCAAGTGACGGTGTGCATCAATCCCGTCGTCTTCTTATTGCGCGCGTCTGTTCCGCTCCCGCCACCTTCTTCCGCCCGGGGAAAATCGAGCCTCGGCGATCGAAGCCGTTTCGCGCCCGCCGGTTTATAAGCGAAAAGTTTTCCGGCCTCGTCGACTCGGCGATACGAAAAATAATGGGGTGGTCGGATGAGGAAAATTGAAGCGGCTCTGTCGCCCTCGGAATCGAATCGGAGACACGCTTTCCTGCGGAGGAAGACTGCTACGCGCCCGTTCGACCGTTTTAAGTCTCTGCTACTTGCCGCGCAGAAAACCGCGTTCATCGGGCCAAGGGGATTTTTCCGAATAGTTTGGCTGCCACCTTTGGCCGTCTTCTACACGGAAAATTAGAATCCGAGAAATTAACGTGCGTGAGAAAAAATTCTACACGCTGGAATAGAAAATCGATCGGTGCCGGACTCAATTTTATTCTGGGAGAATTTATTCTGCGAGGAATTATTACAGAAAACTTGCAAGATTTCTTTGCGTTAGGTTATTTTAGGAAGGCAGCAAGTGTGTTGCGGACAGAGGCGAGAATTTTGGATTGAAGTATTCTACGTAATGGAATAAATAAAATGTTAAGATGTGTTTTGCTGTGAATTCTTCGGGACACCAGAGAATCGTTTACACTGTAACACTTTGCCGCGTGTTTCGTCGCGCCATTAAAACGTAGCAGAAGGAACCGGCGGCCTTGCAATTGCCAGCGTCTTAGAAAATTATCTGCCTGCAAGAAGTGATTGCGTTACAAGGCGACCCGGCGTGTAACACAGCCTGGGCGAGCTGCAAAACAGAATAGCTAATTTTACGAGGTAGGTAATCGTCGCGTTGGAACGAGTTAAGTTTGCGAGAACAAGCTTCCGCGCAAGGGATATAAAACTCCACCGTTTCGTGCAACGATAAATCATACTATTTTACGAGAACTTTGCTTGTTGGGTGCTCAATTCCCTTGCCTCCAATTGAACCAATCAAGGAATAACTCTTTCCATAAAAATTATTTAGAAATCTAAAATACTCCTTCTGAAAAGAATTCGTTATAAAATTACAATAAAGCTTCGATCACATTGGTTACAAAGTACCCAACATTGTATTCGAAATAAATAAATAGAATTGAGGACCTTGCAGCAAGAAGCGTGCAGCTCCATTTTTACCCAACTTGGAGTAAATTAGAAAAAAACTGTTTATAAACTTATTGCTTTGACTTAACATTAAAAAGAGAACACTAATTGAAAAATATATATTTTCACGCAATAACTAGTAATTACTGTGTTGATAAGTTTCTACTTATATTTTTGGCGAAAAATATTCTATAATAAAAGTATTAATATTTCTATTTTATTTTCTTATCGGATTTACATCAAACATGCGCCAAACGACGTAGAATTTTTTTTACGTAACTATATTTCCCGTCATAGCTGCACTCCTTTTGTTACCAGCTCCACAATTACCCGAACGCGGAGAGCGCTCGAAGCTGGAACAGCACTAGCCAGTGTTGACGAGGTCAATTTTACCTACCGCAGAATTTTCTCATCGACCCATCCGTATCGCGAATATTACAATACGTCGCAGGCATAACGGCACGAGTAAAGTTGGAGCCAAACAGGAGTTCGAAGGAGAATCCGATCGGCGCGCGGGAGTAAGAAAGTTCCAAAGGCTGATTCAGTTCCGAAGATAATCCTCCCCGGTTCTTCTTCGCGGGGCGAATGATGGAAGCAATTCGGTCTCGTTTCCCGCCATCTGGCCTCCACACCAGCCCTTCTTTGTGAACGCGTCGGAATACTCGGTCGAAATTAAATGGACCCATTTAAAGGAGAAACGGTGGCTGCGTTCCCCGACACGGCCCAAGGATCTTTGTATTATCGGTCGTAGCTGCGCTTTATCGATATTGCCAATTTCATTTTCTTCATAAAAGACGCGCCTCCATCGAACGCCTGTACAGTGTTACTGGAATTGCTCGTAGCCAGACGTGTCGGAGCAGGGTAAGGAACCGACGATCGTGGGATTTCCGCCTGTTCAGGAAGTGAGAAATCCCCTGGGGACTCTGAACCCCTTTTTCCTAGTCGATCCATCGAGCTCCTGTTTGCTTCGGGACTGACTACTTAGGCGTAGGCAATTGCCAATTGAAAGCGACGAAACTAATATTCGCTTTGCAATTCTGAGGAGGGACTTCCACCTTCTTTTACTTTTCGCGATAGTATGACGTTCTTGTAAGTTTCCTCGCGTTTCATAACTCGCTTCTTACTTTCGGACAAGCGTCACGGTATGGAAGCTTTCCTTCTTCCACTTATTAAAGAAAAGACGGGTTTCTAATCAAGATTTTTCCTCACGTTCCCGGGTCACAGTGTCGCGAACAGGAGCCTGCGTAAGACTGACGTAACGTTACAAAATGCTTTCTCGGTACTCCGGGGCTTTCCCAATTTCGAGCTTGTAACACTTCCACCCTCGGAGAATTAACAGGAAAGCCCGTTTACGGAGTGGAAATTTTCAATAGCCACTTCTGCTGCCTACCGGGCTCACAGTTTCTTATCCCTCTCCTTCGCCGCTGAGAACCCACCCTTGCGCGAACTCCATTTTTCGGGGGTTCTCTTTATCACGATACACCCTCGTACACGCCGTTACCCGGGCAGATCTGCTCTTATCTTCCGCCCCTATTTCTCAAAACGTAATTCACGTAGCACCTGTTTCGGGCGTATCGCGTTTTCGGCCAAGGAGGGTCTCCCGCGTTCATCCATGCGAAACGTCCGCCATCGGCCATTTTTCACCGCTTCGCGGCTCGTTTGCCTCGTAGACGGGGTTGCGGGGGCACAGGTTAAAAAATTAACCGGCGTGACAACGCTCGTGAAAGCTCGTGCCCAGCCTTCCTCCATATCTATATTTTATCTCGTCTGTCGTGGAAAACGCGACACTGACGTAGACAGGGTAACTGCACTCTGATTCGATTATACAGGGGGTTGAAAAAATGGAACAGAATTTGCAGGGTAGGTACACAGTATTTACTAATGTAAAGTTCCTAACTCGGTTCCCGAGATATTTTCATGATGAATTTTTCACCCAGTTCAGTTAGAATTATGTCTTATGCAGGTATGTGCTGTAGGTTCTGAATCCTTATTTTTAAATGACCTGTATAGAATCGGAGATTTCAGTGGAAACGAGGGACGATTCAGGGGCCAACGTTGAAAAAACAGAGGGAAATTGTGATCAAGGGAATGCCTGGAAAGGGGAATGAAGAATGGAGGTTTGGACGATAAGTGTACGTAACGTTCACGGCTTTTATACCGTTTTCGATCACTTTTTGCACACACTTTCCTGCCGCGCGACCCCGCCTGCTGCTGTATGTGCAAACGGTGATAATGTTTCCTTTGAATCTGATATGAATGAAGATGTATGAGTGGGAGAAATGGAGAACACTTTTGATTAGGGAATACAATCCCGGAAATCCGGGATTAACCCCCGGATTGGGAAATAGAAAACTTCAGTAATTAAAAGTCTAAATCTTTATTTAAAGTAAACAAACTTAGCTTTCTGTCATTTGTCTGAAACATAAGCTAAAATCATGTTAAACAATAAAAGCAGTAGAAGGTGTTCATAAAGTAGTTCACATTTTTAGAAAATTCCGAAATTTTCGGGATTAGTTATATAAAAAAATAGCCGAGATACCGTTTCCCGTGATTATATTCCCTGCTTTTGATACACTTTTATGTAACTTTGCTGCTGATTAACAAAGTATATACCTACATCATATATGTATATATATCAGTACACTAAAACTTTAACATCACCTCTTAAAAATACTAAATAGATCCTACTTACCACTAAAAACCATTTCCCCTCGCAGAAAACGCTTCACCTGCACATAAAAAGATTCTCCGCTGAGATTCGAATGTCCCCTCCTCGGAAACGTCCCCTCACATCGCGGCGTCAAAAGCACACGCGAAAAATCGCTAAATGTCCACGAAACTGAGAGGGGAGCTTTATTCACACGGCAACGAGCACCTCCAGTAGACGTGCCCTCGTAAAATATTCATTTTCCGCGGTCGAGACCGCAATTATAGATTTAATAGACACGCGGACTTCAGAGTTTCCATCCTTCAAACCGTGCGACAGTAACGCGATTTATTAAATTTATTTCCACCCCTCCGACGATTAAATTCCCGTCTCTGTCCCCAAACCCAACTTCTCCTACTTCCCTCTCCGCGAACGTCCCTTTTTTCTCATCATCCCCCCACATTATACGCCCGTTCGTTTCGAGCGATTCGCGCCGTCTCGCGTGATTGGCGGGACCCAGCCCGAGCAGAGATCCTGTGGAAAAAAAACTGAAGCGTCATAACGGGGCTTTCGATTCGGCCGTGATGGGGCATAAATTTTGCGGTCTGATCGGCGGAAACAGAATAACACTTAAACATGCATCAAGCGCGCTCCCGTCGAAACGCATCGTCCATCGTATTTATATTTTATCTGCGTATCTGGCTGGTAGCAGGCCCGTCTCATATTTTATGTATGGGGCCGGCGTATAATGTCCCTTTTGCCGTGTCGCGCGGCGTTACGACGCTGGCGCGAAATTTTGCGGCCGACCGACATCTCTGGCGGCGTTCCACAGCTTTTTTTCCGCGTTCCACGCGCCATCCCTCGCCCCCCCCCCCCCCACCGATGCTTGATTCCCGCTTTTGAAAGTCTAATCCCGACAGCTCTATGCCCCCTTCCCAAGGAACGCCGCGAAGAATATGATTAAACTGTACGTCGCCGTGCATCTTGCCTTTGACGTAACGAAAGCGCATGGACGGGGTAAATGGAACGGACGGGACAGAAGAAGGGGTGCAAAGCGGGAAACTGAACAGAAACGTAGAGTAACAAATGGAGGAAAGCAATGGGTACTAGCAGTGATGTATTATAATGAGGTGGAAGGCAACACAGGCACCCTTGCAGTGACAACTAGAAATAAGGGTGAAAGGAAGGTGGGTTCTAGAAAACTCTTGGACGGCTTTATTTAGGTACACACAATTTTACAATTGTGAAGTAAAAGGACACATTTCTCTGTGCCAGTCGTTGCCGATCGAAATACCTACCTTAAGTGTGCAGTCGAATTTAAAATCGTTGTAGGGTAGATCGGGAGGGCGTTCTCGAGCTGGGGAACTTCTGAAAGCCGAAATTCGATTTCCTACGCTATCGAGGATTCTCGTTAATTCCCTGCATAAACCGTCGAGGCTGCTGTGCTCGCGGGCGATACCGGGGAATTTAAAAGTGGCGCGCGCCGACGCACAGTGGCGAATTTGCTCCAAAACCTGGCCAAAAGTAGTATTTCCTTCCTTTTAGAAGAAGATGAAAATTTTTTTTTTTAACGTTATATATTTAATTTGTTGCCCTGATTTGGATTATAATTCTTAAGCGGCTCGCGGATTAAGCCTTAAGGATTTCCTTCTTAATTAAGAACTAATTGTAAGTAGTCATCATACAAATATGAGCCAAAGTCGAAATTAAAGCTAAAGAACTATACTTTTCAGTAGAATTAATCATACTAATGGAAAATTCTTTTTTGCAAAGTCGCGTTCGTCTAAATATTGAACAAGTAATCGACGTTTTGAAATCTACAAAGAATTTAAAAGAAACAGTCACTATAGGTAGGTACGTAGATTAATAGTAAAAATGATATTTTAGGATATTGAGGGTGCTGTTATCAAAATTGTGGTCATTGTAGTAAGATTGGGTTTACTTACGTGAAACTCAATTTCTGTTCTTGTAACAATCACCACAAATTTGAAATCAGAATCCGCAAAAGCTATTAGGTATATAACCTGGAAGTACATGTTTTTCTTCGCAGGAAACTATCAGATATGGAAACACAGAGCGGATCGGAAATTATACTCATGCCAGTGTGCACATAAATCATATTTGTCAAAAAGGTAAAAAGTGGTAAAATACTGCAACGGTGCCGTATCATGCATATCTACCTCGAGCTTCAATTCAAAAACAGAAAAGGTGATTTCTCTCGCTTTATTCTCAACTTTTTGCTGAACAATCCGCAATAACTTCAGCTATAACAGCATTTCAAATAAAAATAGTGCATGTGATACTGCATCATATTATATACATACTACGTACTTTGATAGGTAGCCTAGAAAATCTGAAAATTAATCTTAAAGTAGCTGCTTAAATTTCGATCCCGAACTTTGCCCTGACATATCTTCAAAATGGCTGCAGTTTTAATTTATCAATTAACAAGAACTTATGCACAGATGGGTCATAATCGAATTGCACTAATTATATTTGGCAAATTAAAATCTTTGTATTTGAACTTTTGGCCGAGTTTGGTGCAACCCCGCCACTGTGCGACGGACCCTTTGAAATGCGCGTGTTGTCCCCTCCCCGGCACGCGGAGCTGCACGCGGCGCAGCAACGTTTTTACGCGATATTATGTAACGCGAACGTCGATCGCGAGAGTTATCGCGTTACCTATCTCGGCCATGTATCCGAAGCCGAGCCGCTCCGTAACTCACGATAATAGAAAGGGCGGGCGTGCAGCACACGCTCTCTCGATATTACCCCCGACAGAAAAATCAATTGGGCCGCGTAACCCTCTCATATTCCCTCCCCTGCATTCTCTTCTCTTTATTAGTCTCCCCTCCCTTTTACTACCATCCCCTTGCTTTCCTTTTCTTCTGCTGTTTCCCTTTCGCTGGGAGTTATGGAGTCCTCCGCGGGCCCCGTTCCTTTTTCTCTGCCCTGCAGTGTATCTCTCCGTCCGGTGTGTTTTTTAGATCCTTTTCTACATCTTTCTCTTCCCTTACAACTTTTTTTTAGCCATATTTCATTCACAGCGACCTCTTCTGACCCCCTCTTTTCAGCCCTGCTCCTGTTTCGTCGAGTTGTCTTTACGTTCGACTTAACAGCTCTTGCTCCGTTTCTCACTGTGCTTTCTTTGATGTGTCTTCATAGCTTCTTGCTGCATCTCTTACTCGCCATCGCGATCTTTCAATTTTCTTTTACTCGATTACTTGTTTCTTTAGTTTGGCGCTGCTCTACTCTGCTTTACCTTATTTTCTGTTACCTTCGCCGGCATCTCCTTCTTGTTACAGTCGAGACTGAATTAATTGGCCGCTCCAGGCTATTTTCATCACTGTGAATCGTGTTAAGCATCGCTTCTTGCCTTATTTTGCTACGCTATTTTATTCCTCCGTTTGAGGAACTGAGAGTATATCTACAGGCTTGCAGCTTTTTATAAACTGTGGGGGTAGCTTTTGATTGACTTTCAGCAGCCAATTAATTTCCCTTAAATTTTTCTGTTTTTCTTCTGCTCCTCCAATTCCATCTTACTTACTTCCCTCCCCTTTTTCTTTCCAAATTTCCATAAGTCGAAATATCTGCCACTTTTCCATTTCTTCCTTGCGTTCTTCGTTGTGTTACCTCCCTGCCAACCCCCTTGATTTTCGTCAGTCTACTGTGTACCTCATCCGCGTGGATGCATTTCAATCATGAACCTCATATTCCCTCTATAGCAAACACGCGGGATGATTCACGTTCCCAACACCTCGTTCGAGTATCGATTTTCATGCCCCAACGTAAATACGTTGTATTAATGACATTAACCTTTCGATTTATTTTTGCCACCCCCCTTGTCGGCCTGTCCAAGCCAATTTCGTTACGCATCTTGACGGTGGGTCGTCGACCCGTTGGCCATTTTTAGCAAACCGATCGCCATTCGATTACCGCGCAATTTGATTAGCGAAAATCGATTGCGTACGCCCGTAACGAAAGGTCTGTTTGATCCTTTCCCAATTTCAGTGGAAATGGCTTCACGTGATCCAAAAACAGTTAATCTTCCGTATAATCTTCCCGTGTGCTTGTGTACCGTCTCTTTAATCTAATTTCGTCTTCGCAAGCTTTTCATTTCCATGTTTGTTCAAGTTTCATGGGGTTGGAGCTGGAGTTTCGCCAGAATTCCTCAAATATTTTGTATTCTATTCCTCTGCTCTACGCCATCAACAGTATCATAACTGTCGATAGCTGCCACCACTATGAAAAATCCGGGAAAATGCGGGAAGCACACTGAAGTTTATTAGCATTCTCTTGATAAGATGGGAGTTACTTGAGCTTGCCCCGTTGCAGGTACATACATGGGGTCCTCGAAAACTCCATAATACGGCGAGGAAACGCGTCGTAAAAATGGCGGTGTTAAACGCCCAACGAGAATTCGATCGTAAAATTCCATCAGATTCGAGAACCGATGGCCAGCGGTCATTACAACAAAAACGGGGCGTTGAGTTAATGGAAGATAACGGTCCATTAAAGGATCGCTCTGTTGCTGCCATTAAATTGATTTGCAAATAAAAAAGTTGCCTGCGGAAGCACGGCCGCGGCTCGCTTTTCGCGCTGATGGATACGCGCAACCCTCTGCTCCAACCCTGTTCTACTTGTTCCCGTTGGGCCGTTGCGCGCCCTGGCTGAGCCTTCCGCGCCAACAGAAAGCTTCGAGTTATAAAATTTCGTAACTCGATTGCGTGACGTAATTGAAATGAGCTATCCCGTATCGAAGTGGCTGCAGGGATTCGCGCGGCTTCCTTATCAGCTACCTCGACCGTCGTGTTTAATCTCTAGGGAAATTTGTTATCCGTCAAAGTGAGCTCCATTAGCCTCCGCATCCTTTACATTCATTACCATCTCGTGATTTATTATGAAAATTGCTCGATCCTTTTTTCCTCATTAACTAAACCCTGGTATTTTTTATCACTATTCTCAATTTTATTCAAGACTTCTTTCGATCATCACTGTAATATTATAAAATATTTGCTTTTCAAAGTCTCTAAAATGATATCTAAATTTGCGAATCTCTCACGCTCGTTACTAGGGCTGCGAGGAATATTCGAATGCTCGCATTTTAAATTATTCGTATTCTAAATTATTCGAATTATCCGAATATTCGAATAATTACAGCTCTACTCGTTACGAAACATTGTTCATAGCTAAATTCCCGATCTCCCCTCAAGATCATTCCGCGCGATACCCGTACAATTAATATCGTCAAACGAAGCATTCTGTTTCGCGATAAAAATTCAATCCCGGAGCCCACCAGTCCGCGGCCGGGAAACGCTCGAACAATCGAACAATCGAACAATCGGTGCTGGTGATCTAGCGTTCCGTTAATGAAACACGCGTTTGTCGAGGCGGGCCGATAAAAAGCGGCCCCGCGGCCGCAAGATGATGCACGCTCGTTATCAGCAGGTGCATCGGGCGTTTTAAATATTCGGGCAAATAAAGCGCGCCGGCACAATATTCGCGTTACGGTAATGGCGGCCAGCCGTGGATAAAGGCTGGCCTCCTCGTCGACACGATCGTCGAATTTATTCACGCGGCAGGGGAAGAGCGGTGTATTTCACGGGCCACCTAAACGCGAGCAAAGGGAGGAGAGGGGAAAAAAAAGAATGGAAGAAAGGGGATCATGCAGCAGGGTGCACTCGTATTGCCTCATTTTCCGCGCACGCCCGAACCTAACTGCTCGTGCACGCGATATTAATGACGTCGTCTGAGGGGGGTGTCTTGGGCAACGGAAGCTGAAATTCGTCCCGTCTGGGGTGGTTTTAAGGGAAGCCCTCCTCGATTCGTCCACGGATATGCACTTGCTGCAGCGCGGTTTCTGTGGAACTGCGCGTCGATTAATGTATAGAGCAATGGACCTTTGAAGATTGTATAATTTTAGAAGTGCGTGTTTGATGTAGCATTCGAGAGTGCGTAGTGGTATTCTAAGCTGCACTCCCTATTTGTGATTATTACCGCGAGTAATTTTGAATTTCTGTTTTGTAACTGGTGTGTAATCGTTGCCAGCCAATCTCGTCGAAAGAGGATGGCAGATCTTAACCAAGGTAAGGAGGTTCCTCATGGAAGTTCGTCAAGAATTACGGTTTAGTTAAGGGCACAAGTTGGAAAACGCGTCCCGCAATTTAAACAGTTCAAATTTCCCCCCGCCTTTATTTACAGAATATTCATGACGTCGCATTGAAATTCCTCTGGATGTAAAGTTCCACGCGGGACGACGTAAAGGCGGCTGCATTATTTATAAACGAGACACGCTTAATTCGCTGCAGCCGGTCCCAGGGGGGTGCAACCCGTGCAAGTGGCGCGAAAAGAACGGAGTCGCTCTTGGAACTTCGCGAATCGTGAAATGGCTCTCGTTTGAATGTGATTCGTTATGTTACGACGAAATGATCGCGTGGATCGAATGAAAGAGGAAGACAACAGTGGGAGTTCGGTTGAGATTGGAGAACAATGGACGCGTTATGATGTGCTTCGGCATCGAAACAATGTGTAATGGGAATTTTAATGAAAACTGATGCGACGTAACGAGGATCAACTGGGTTTAATAATATTTACACTTTTCAGCCAGCGTTTCGGTAAGGGGTGGTAAATGCTGCTGCGTAATTTAAGCATTTAAACGCATTTTGGGTGGGAAAAAGGCGAAACCCGTGGATCGAATAGCGCTGATGCGTGAATCCGCGGAAATGACGATGGCCAAGCATGTTCAGACCGCTGGTGTGACCGAAATGTTTCGTTGAATCGACAGAATAATCCAGCTGCGTTGAGCACCGATGGTGGCTCGTGAATCGGGGTGTCCTTTCATCCCTTAAATACTTTTATTTACAGGGTTAATAACGTTCGCAAGAAATCAATGCACGTCTATTTTCCAAAATCCAAATTTTTACATATTCTCCACCAATATCGATGTACAACAACCTTCCAAATATCTATCACAACTGAAGGTGACACCGTAGGAAATAAATCAATCTAGAGCCCTTATCACGTTAATCTGGACACTCGAGAATCGCTGGAAATGATTTTATAATCTCGAGAAATCTGTTCCTTTTAAAATTGATGTCTATCGACAATATAATATAATATGAAACGATTTCTCTGTCACAGGCTCACGAAGTTTCGAACAAGATTGAGCTGACCACTGACCCACCCTCCGCCCCTTTTAATGAATCCCATTCCCGCTGCGAGGACCGATGGCAACAGCCATGAAGGTTCCCCGAGCTCCTTACGAAACGATCGTTCATTTTTTACGATCCTTGGGTAACCCTCCCCTCGGGTGATCCAGATATCCTGTCGGAGGGATGATTTTTCAGGGCGTGCTACGTGTTTCCGTGTCCCCCGCTATTTATACGACCTTCCCTTTGACGCAACCATCGAATTCCAGGGCGAGTCCAATTTTTCTGGCGGTGTGGCCCCTACGCTCCTCGCATTTGTAATCGAGGTGTCCAGGCTGTCAGGCGACGATCGGATAAAATCGAAGCACAACGCAATCCTGTATCCTGGGAACATGCCGGGACGGAACTACCGCGCTGTTTTACAAACTGCTGATAAACGCTGCATAATTCAGAAAATGTTGATCCTCTACCTTAAGGTTGTACTCTAGTGTAATATCCCGTTTTTTAACGCTACCATCGGGAATTTATTTAACAAAAACTATAAGTTTATACTGCCTGGCATTTTGCCTGGATATTAAGGTATGTTTGAAATAATACTCAGAATTTTTTCAAGTTTTTTTACCGCATATATACATACATCGATATAGTTGGTGGAGCGAGCTTCTTCAAAAGAATTCTTTTTCGAAGGGCGATGGTGTGGAGACTGTTATAGTCTCCCAAAATGGAAAAACTAAAGTTTATATTCTTTATAATGATTGTCATTATTGTTGGAAGGACAGAGGCCACCTAATAAAATTTTCAGAATGACAGCACTTGGAAAAAAATTTTCGATGTTTGCTAAGAATTTAGTTGTCGTCGTTCTGTACTGCTAATTTTTTACGATTTAGAAACTCGTGTGTGGTTCTCAAAAAAATTCTGACTCTGACTTCAAATATACCTTAATATGCTGGTAAAATGCTAGCCACTGTAAACTGATAGTTTTTGTTAAATAAATTCCCGAAGATAGCTTTGAAAACGGGCAGTTTTCAAGACCTACAACTTCGAATATCATTTCAGTACCCCCGTTCTGATCTTCTTCTAAGATGTCCATTCTCCTACAACTAAATATTCAAACTCCACAAGCTTTATCTACCTACTTCATACATAACAAAAAATTCATACCGTGGTATACACCAAATCACTTTCTCCCCGATTTACAAGAAGTGCATCTCCATACCAAAGTTCCCCAAGAACCCCAGAAAGTTCCTCAAATAGCATTCCACCATACCTCGAGGCATGCATCGATATCTTCAATAGCGAGAAGAGTGCTACAATCTCTCTGCCAGGCCATCCTGGCAAAACCTCGCAAGAAGAAGCACTCGGCGGGCAACTGATTGATCCACCCTCCCCTGGACAAGTAGAATAAGCTGCCCAAGTCACCGCCGTCCCTAAACGCGCACGTACTTACATATATGCACTCGGAGTGCCGCGACGCACTCGGAAGATCGAAAGATTCGTAGGTAGTCTGGATAGAAAGCTGCGCCGTTGTCGCGGCTCTGGAATAAATTGGCCGGGGCTCGAGGACCTGGGTCTCATATTTCAGCCCCGTACCGTTCCTCCACGTCTAACAACGTTCCACGCGTGCACGCTCCTCGGCTCGAGCACGACTCCCGGGGGGTTTAGTGGCGCGACTTCCGAGCCACTCTTTTATAGGGCCCTCGACCGCCGACGTAAACACCGACGTGTGTCACTCAAAACGCCGTGCTTTCCACGGATCGCGGCGCATTTGTTTGTAGCCGTCAGCCACCCCGCCTTTTCCTGGATCCACTCCTTCGCTCTTTCCATCGAAATCCGTCGGGAAATCCCTCGAGGGAGAGAGAGAGAGGGGGGGGGGGGGTCGAGGTGGTGCCTCTTTGTATTCCGACGCGCGGACGTGGAACGCCTTGATCGTGATTCGGACTGACTGATTGCGAGGGAACGGCGGCGCGAGATTATTTTGGAAAAATGGTGATTGATTTCACCAATTTTTTCTATAATGGGGGCAGGACGATTTTTTATGGGCGGGAAACATTTCGAGGGGGGCTCAAACATGTTTGGAATAGCAGGTTATTTGGTTGAACGTTGGTGCGAGATTGTGGTAGGGATTTATTGGTTACAAGTGAAATGATTGTGATTCATTGGTGCATTGATTTTGTATTCACTTTCGCGTGGGTAGTTCTGGGTGACATATTTGGAGTGACTGAAGGTGGAGTAGAGTCGATAGGGTCTTGTACCGATACCTGCAGGGTAGATTAATTTTGTATGGCCACTTTCTTCGCCCGAACAGAAGCAGACGGTCTCGCAAATGCAAGCAAGTGTCGAGAAACCGTGTCCCAGTAATTAAAGATAATATAGTATCCATTGTTGCAGCAGCGATTACGCTAATTACATGACGAATATTTTACCTTCACGCCCCAGCGATTTATTCAGCCCCGTGCTCCGGCGAAACGCACAATGGTCACGGGATTATTAACGTTAATTTGGTTCATCAACGCGCGTTAAACTAATTTAAAGGCCGAAAGTGGCGAACCCTCCGATGTCTAAAATAATTTCGAAACAGGTTAAAAAGAAGCATGCAAATGGAACATTTAAAATAGACCTACGTCAATTATGTATATCTCGAATGTTAAATAAATTCCTCTCGTTATTGCTGAATGAAAGCAATCACAGAAGAGCTCGCCACTTTCACTCACCCCCGCGCGTTCACCCCTTTCCCCAAGCGAAACGGCAACGTCACGAACACTGTCACTGTCGGTCGCAGCTACAGACATCGCGTTTCACCCATCCAAATCAAGTCTATCAATGGGAAATGTAAATTCACTGTAAATGACAGAAGCACTGATAGTCGGTCAATGATAATTATACCTATCGGGGCAGAGCGTCTGCCGCAATTTCACTTCCTCCCACCCCCGCCACCCCATGCAATCCATTAAAATTATCTACCCGTTGCAATCAGCCGTCGCGCGGTTCGGCCTCACTCCTGCAAACGAGTTCTTCAGTGACATCTGATTGCGCGTTAAACCAAGACAATTGAAGTGAACCGTAGAGCGTCCAGAAAAGTTAGACTATTTTATGAGACCTTTAATATTTTTATTGGGCAACATATTCCAGGAAGTGACGCGAAAATTGCGTCCACTATTTAGGTTATAATTAGGAATAAATTTCTATGGACATTTTGAATCTGTAGAGCTATAAAATTAACTTTTGTGGAATTAGCAGACATTAAGGTCGATAAAATCCTGCAATTTTCATCCCCCAAGTGTTAAGATGTGCCAGCACGACGAAGAATGTTACGTTAGCTGCGTGGAGTAAAGCAAATGTAAAGAGCTAAATGGAACGTAGACGTTATAATTTATATTAAAGAATGCACGTTTCTTGAGTCGCCTCTTTCTTGCTCTGCTCAGCGATTTTAATCTCGCCGGACACCTTATCTAACTTTTTAATGGTATATCGGTGTTAGATAAGGTAAAAAACTTTGGAATTAAGATGAAGATTTTCTTCGCTCTTGTAATTCAGGTAAAGTTCCAGTTCCGCGTGTTTCAGAGCTGCCGCGGTGGGATCTCAGTGGCTTGAGCTGATAACAAAAGTGTTTCAGCAAGGAGTACCATACTCCACGGATGAAAAGAGAGATGCAGTTTGGATTTAATGTTGGGAAAGCTGTTAGTGTTCACCTACTTGCGTAATCCTTCGCGCAACGTGCCATTCGATAGATTGGAAAACAATAACGGAGCCTTGAGCACATTTCGCTATTATTTCAGGGCGTTGTCCTTTTATCCCTCTGAATTCGAGAGACAGGCAGACGAGTGTCTCGAATAATGCCTGTCAGGTTTAATTACATTTAAGTGCTGAGGTATGTTTGAAAATTACGATGGAAAGAAGCCATTCTTCTGGCAATCAACAATACTAAGTAAGATGCAACGACGACCACGACATTTCCAGTCGCAAAGTTCGCGGCAGTGAAGTTGGCAAACTTTAAGCTTCTCCAACGCCAAGTTTTCTCGTTTGTCTGGCGTAAAAAGCATTATTGTGCCATATTTTCCGTGGGAATTACGTTGCACGTTATGCGTTAATGTTATACGGGCGAGATGTGGTTGGAAGGGCTCGAAGGGCTGCGGAAGGGATGAAAGTTTCAGCGCAGATCGCAAAAGTGCTAGGTTTAAGTAAAATTGGTGAGGTTATTTTGCTGTTAAAAACATTGCAAAGATGTAATTCCGGAGTATAGGAAGTTGAACTCGATAGACACTCAAGCGCGAGAGATTCTGGGCATGAAAATTAAGTAGGTAAATGGTTGAAATGGTAATGGCGAGGTTCAATAAATCCTGAAACACTTTTATCGACTGCTGATGGATCGCGGCGCGTTCAAATGCAAGATAAATTTACTCCGCTGCACTTTCCTCTTTCAAGCTTTTCTAAACCCCAAGTTTCTCGCAAACGATACATGGTGTCTTAAAAATCGTGGATCATAGTTTGACACCAACGAGAAAACTTGTTGATCAGAACATGTAGGTAGCTACACAAACTCTCAACTTTAGAAACAAAGTCTAGACCTCTAGGATATAAAACAGACAGTACGTAATTCCGACCACTTCGACGCTAGTCTCCACGTGATTCCAAACAACCGAAGGATCGAATTAAACGCATGCTCATGCAGCACTCGTATCGCAGCGAACTATTAAAATGATGCAGTCACGATCCACGAGCAATCACGCCCCCGCATCCAAACAGCTCTCTGATTAAACACAACACCAGCTCCAAGCGGTTCGACGGTCGAGACCATCTGAAAATCCAACTCGTTTCCTCGGGCGATCTTAATCTGCATTTGGCCGGGCTGTTCGGATTGTTGGGATGTTTTGATGCCACTTCGGTGGCGTGTACAACCCTAATCTACCTCCGAGGCTTCGTATCCCGCCACCGAGCTTCCTCCTTTAATATACTTTCGGTCCGCAGCTATCTGGCCCATCATAATTGAGCTGTAAACAACCGTTGGCGACATTTAAATCCTCCACCCTCGGGGGGTTGAAGTGCTCGGCCACTTCGTGCACCCTGTCCCACTCGAGGACCCGTGATAGTTGAATAATAAGCTGCTACTGCGCCGCCACTCGAACCAGCGGAGGTCTTAGAGTTATTAGAGCTCCTCGAGGATAGACTAAATGAACGCAGCTACCGCTCAAGAGGACTCCTTTTTATTCTCGAAAACACGCTGGATCTCCTGTTTACTCTTTGCGGTGACGGTACGTGGGAATGATGAGGCTAGAAGAAGCCATTGTCGAGGTACATTAGGTATGTTCTCTCCTCTTCCTTTCTTTTGGTTGGTCTGTGTTTGATGCTCGGATCCCTTCGAACACACCTGGGGATGTATAGTGGTGGTCGGAAGATAGTTTAAAATTCAGACTTTGCCATGTCTGCCTAAGTAACTTAATACAAGGCGTTAAATATTGTGGTATCATTGACCTATTTTGACAAATCTAAATTCTAGTAAGTTTAAGATATAATTCTTTCAAATAAAACTATCTTATTTGTGTTGCCGTTTGGAGTTTAGAGCAGGGATCGTATAATTTCTGGAACTCTTATTTTTAAAAAAAATTCTGTTCGAACTTATATGTTTCGTTTAAGAGAATATCTGTTCCTGTGAAATTTTTATTGACAGAAATGTTACCCTTAGGAACTTCTTTAGAAAGTGTTCTCAAGGAACAGATATGCTAGAACCTATATACCTAATAAAAGTTCCAGGGTCCATGATTCAAATAGAACCTATTGAAAAGTTCCAGAACTCTTTCGAACCTTCGTTTAAAGTTGAAGGTTTTCGTTGATCACTACTGTACTGGTTTGTTTTGGTTGCATGGAGTTGCGGCCTTCTTAGGATTCTATAACTACATTTATACAGAATCCATAGATTCTCCACTCAATAGGGGCCCTAGACCTATTATTATAGCTATAAATGTTATTATACCTGTGGTATTCTATGCGTATGTAAATATATGGTTCAAAAGAGGATTAGTAGTTTTCGGGAGTCAGGTTCAAATTTCGAAGAAGCTAGTTATATAGATAGACAGTTTGGCCAAGTTTTGGTATGTTTACCACCACTACCACTCACATAAGAGGCTCCCTTAATCCCAAACTTAATCCCCCACTCAATATACACAACAAAATCCTATCCACTTCATTATGCCACTTTATTCGTTCTCCACGATAACAAAAGTTTAATTCCACTTGATCAGGAATCCCTCGCCGTTCAATATTCATCATCGTCATATCGGTTCCACGCGATTCCTTTGACGCCTCCTTCCCCGCTTCCACGATCAATTTATATTCATGCATCCCGCTGTAACGCTCGAGCAGCTTCCGTTCCACGCTCTTCGCAACACAGTGCCCTTACTGGCCGAAAGAACAAAGTCGAATGCATTTTAAAAGTAGGTACACGGGCAACGTCCAGGCGAGTCGTTAATCTCGCCCAGCCAGATGATCCACGGAGGTGGGACGAGAAGCTGGCGGGGCCGAGAAGACGTCGAGGAGCTGGAAATTGCCGTGGGTTTACCGTAACGAGTCGCTTTGAAAGTTAAATCGTTATTTCCGTGGAATATGATGTGGAACGCTTTTGATACGGTTGATATGCATAATCCTCTGCTTGTGGATCGTTTCGATCCAGAGGTCATGGGGATGCCTGGCTGAACTCAACTGCGCGAATCAACCGAATTTCGGTTCGCCAGAATTTCGTAACGTTAATTGCGTCACATCGATACGCATACGTCTCCACCGTTCCCGCTGGCGATTGCCTAAAGGCAAATATCGTTGCCACGAGAGTTCTAGGGCGATGCATAATTACAGACGCGAAGAATGTATATCAGCTTCACCGTCGATGGACCCGCGTCTTGCCGCGATGTTTTACCGTGCCTTAATCTCAGTGCGAATTCCCCAGGATTCCCATTCGCCGTTAATAATCGTGAGCCCGTGCTTAATTTCACGCTAGATCTGCGCCACGTTAATTACAGGGACCAGGAAACGCCGCATGCAATCCCGTATTACGAATAATTCCGGTGATACGTTGGACGCGGTTGATTAAAACTGGCGATGGGTCGGAGACTATTTGACGCTGCGATTAGAAGAAGGAACTGGCGCGGATGTGGTGGGCGAGGAATTCCACCTAGCGATACGCGGAATTGCATTGGAAAATTATTTTCCTTGCGTCCTTTGAATTCTCAAAGAAATAAGAGATCAGAAAGAAATCAGAATTATACAGGGATCCACCAGAAAATCGGTACTGATGACATTGGAAGTTCCAAAGAAGTGCATGTATTTCGAAGAAAAAGAGAAGTTATTTTAGTCTTTCAGCTCGAAAGAGATGTCCGCGCGTCTCGTTTCCCATGATTAACTCCGCGTATTTCACTTCGCATGCAGCCTTTTTCTATTTTTATTCGTCATCATCCTCCGTTTCGGCCTCTCGCTCGTTTCCTCGTCCACTTTCTCACTGTCTCGCGTTCCCATTCAGTCAGTCACTTACTGACTCTCTTATTCAGCCTCCGGTTCATTCACTCGCTCACTCATTCTCTCATTCAGGCAACTATTCAACAAGACCCCCAGCCTCCCTGCCCGCCCCTTTGCCGTGCAACATGCAAAGCAGGTTAGTTTGGGATGCAAGATACCTGCGTACAGGTGCAGAAACAGAGGCCTGCAATTAGTTCTCCGTCCGACGTTCCCCATCCAGCCTGGTTGCGGTCGGCTGTGTAATTAGAAAACTTTATTCGTCATAACATAATTGATATTCCTATTACACACTGTCTGTCCTCATCTGGAACCTCGTAATCTGTGATCGTGCTGCAAGTCCATCCATAAAAATCGTTAGTAGGCAATACAGGCATATTCTTGTCCAGTGCTTTACCTAAGGGGTGAACGATAATCCGTTGATATATTCAAATTATCAAAAAGATTTGTAATAGTTTTCTTATTCAGAATGTGGGATCATCAAGAGATTCTTGGTTACATAGAAGCTGATATTCTTCGTATTCTCACTGATCCCTACTCAGAATTTCAACTTGGATTTGCAACGCCACAGCTTGCGATATATCTCGAAGGATTTCTGTTTAAAAAGCTCCTCGGACCTCCTTCGCTCTCCATACTGTTCAGTAGTACCATAACTTAACTCACTGTAATACCACACCCCCATTCACTCTCCAATTCAAAGAAACCAACATCCTCTTTTGCCTCCTTCGGAGCAGCAAACAATAAGCGAAACGCCACCCCTAATTAGGAGGGACCCGGTAATTTCGACAGCTCCAGCAAATGGTGGCGCGTAACGAGGGTTCTGCTATTAACTGCGCGTTCCTTTTTCGATTCACCCTGCAACGAAGCCCACCCTAGAAGTGACTTCTCCAAATGTACACCCCCTTTTCGATTCGAGACCCTGCTTTGAGTTTGTAAATTACACACGGCCAAATTTCACTATAATGAAACAGTTTGGTTTAGAAAATATCGCGCTGTAAATCGAACGCCACGACGACGCAAGAAATTTCGCCGCAGCCAGGTCGCATTTCGTAAATTAATTTGTCGCCCGGGGCCTGGACACGGCGAGTTGATAAAGCCCTCTCGGCAAAGGAGCCCGTGGAATTTTGATTTTTGAGGTCCACGGAGAATTATGCTGGATGCAGCGTTTTCAACAGAGATCGCTCCTGGAGTCGTAGTCTTTCTCCCCATGGGCTTTTGTATGTATGACGCGAGCAGAGGTTCTGCAGTTGGGTGGTTTTCGAAAGAATTGGAGGACTCGCTATGGCTGGGCAAGAATTCGTGGGAATTGTTGTCATTTCTTTTCGGTGGATCGTTATTCTTCTTTAGGAGGGCCGTTCTCTCGAGACACTTGCTACACTGTCTCTTGTTCTTGTTTATTCTTAGTGTAAGTTGCCTTTCGTTTTAGTACAACAAAGTGTTTTCACCTGAAAATTATGTAATGGATAAATAGTAAACTGAGTTTGGAAGTTTACTTGTCCATTTTAAGGGCACTCCCTGATCAAAGCGTCAAAATTGTTTTTTCCAAATTTTCATCCCACATCTCAAGAATGACCAGGTAAAATTTTAGAACAACATTCCTAACGGTATAGATTTTACAAGCAGTTAAGGGAGGCAATGCATGTAAAAAAATTGTTTTATACTTTACATTTGTAGCAGAATAAAGTGCAAAAAGTTTTAGACCCATACATTGTATACTTTTTTCTGGAAAAAAATCATAAAAGTCACCTATATTTTCGCGCGATTTGACCGAGGATTGCCCCTAAAAACAAAACAAAATGTTTTAGTTTTATGAAGATCCCAGACCTCGGTCGTGAATATTTCACATGCACAGCCTCCAATTGGAAATGCAAGGTGTTTTTTAAAAAATTGAATTTGCCTCCTGTGTCTTCTGGCAGACAGAACGCTCGCTACAGCCCAATAAATCGGCTCCCTCGAAGGGCCATGTGCTCGAAGAGGGTGCATAAAAGTCGTGTGTGAGTTATATGACAAGCGAATACACTTGGCGTAAACGTTCCGCGCCGCGAGATCCGACGTGACGTACGATCAGAAAGCAATTTAATAAATTTCACGCGCTGTCCGATGACAGGGTGTCACCCACAGACACGGGCGGCCGTTCGTACGCTCGATTCCGCCCAAGATCGCGGATGATCGACCGCTCGAGCTTGTCATTAATCGTTTCGACCGACTACGGAGCCACTACTTCCACGGTGCTATTCCAAGGGAGCTTCGATTCTTCTTTTAAAAAATCCCACGTTTCCGGAATAATCGTCGAAATTTTTGTTTCGATTGCTTAAATGCTCGTGCGAATTTCAATGATATTTTTTTATGTCTCAAGTGTCTTCATTCACCAGTGTTAGATACTTGGAGTGTGGATTTATATTTATTTTATATTTCGTGTTTTCTTATGGAACGAATCTCTTTCACGTATTTGTATAATATGATATTTGAGATATTTACAAGTATTGCAACGGTTATGGAACACTATTAATTACACGTAGAATGTCTGTAATAGATGAGGGCAGTACAACAAATTTACAGGTAATACTAGCTTATTATTAGCCCCACGTGTTTGTAATCCAAAAGATATAACAATAGCACTCGCAGCTTCTAAACGTTAAACACTGGTACATTATTAAACAGTTTCGGCGCGAATGCGATGCAACATTAAGCATCATTCATGTAATTCCAGAGTCTCGTTACATTTGAGTGGCGAGCAATAGTCGGGTCGATGGTTATTAATTCATGCTAGCCGTGTTTCCATTACAAGTTTCGTAGATTGTATTTCAATATTTTATCGGGATTAATTGGTTGCAAGTGTGCTAATCCAACGGGTTGCTATTATCACTGTGTGTTTGAATCGAAAGCATGCCTCTACTCGGACGCTATTTCTACCTTCCATTTCAAGCCACAATAATTCATTAGATTCCCAGTTAGAGCCACAATAATCTTTAAATTCCCAAACATTCAAATTTTATTCCTCTCAATTAAGAAGCAAATCCACGAAATCTCGACACCATTAGTACCCCATAGAACAATTCCCAAGTCCCCAGAATTTAACGCAAGAATTCAAGAACTCTGAAGATTTCACAAGCAGAGCAGAAAATCTTGAAGTAACCAGAGCAAAAGTCGCAGGTGAAGAGGATCGCTCAAGACCGTCAAAATGTCGCGAATATCCTCGTCGAAGCGTTGCAAAATCACCGAGGAAAGCTCTCCGCGTGTTTCCCTCTGCGAACAATGAAAACACCACGGGGAAAATACGACGCGCAGTGTCGAATACACGCGCGTTACTCGCCTTTTGTTCTCACATAACGTTCATCAATTAACGAGGAAAGTAAATAAAATGGCATTAACGATGTTATGACCAACCCGCGTATCGTCGATGGTGCACAGGGTAGCAGAAAGCGTGGTAACGAAGGCAAACATTGTGAAAAAACTCGCTTGATAGCCTGTTAAAAACGGAGCTGACGAAACAATGAGTGTCTACCATTTGAAGCATCAAAAACTCCATTTATTGCTTCGAACACTCGCACGATTCTTTGATTTTCTGTCTATCCGTTGGATTTTCTTGGGGGAGGGAGGTTCAAGCTGTGCGTGAAATTGGGGTAGTTAGGTTTGATGGAAATGTGAAGTGTTTGGGTTGGAAGAAGGTTGGTGGAAGTAGTTTCAGGGGTATTTGACGAGTAAAGATTGAGCAGAGAATATTGAAGGTTTTAGGTGAGATAGGCATTAATTGGTGATTTCTGCACGAGAAGTTGAAGATATTGAAGAAGTTTCGGTGCCTCGAAATGGTAAAGATTAGGGGAGAACTCCCCGAGCCCTTGGGGAGGAAAGAATGCTTCTATTGCTATCGTAGCCACTTGTTATTATCGAGAAACAATATATGCCTCTTAATTTCGAAAAAGGGAGAACAAATGGAAGGGATCAAGGTGGGGAGGAAAATGGGAAATAACAATAAGTTCGTTAATGGCGAGGACGAAACGCAATAAGTTGCAGGCGAGTGTAAAATAAGAAAAGTTGGCCGGCGTGGAAGATATCAGGATAATAACGAAGCTAACGAAGTAACCAGAGCGTCGTTAAGGCGACGATCCGCTATTAAAATCCCATCACTGACGCGGAGGATATTTTTAAGGAAAATGATGGCCCCGTTTTTTGGAAGTGTCTCGAGTCTACCCTAGGCATTAGAGGGTCACTTGACAAAATTCTCCACGCTCATGGCGCCATGCTTCCCATTCGTTCTCACTTCCATAACCACCTCAGGAAAACGAAAAACCCCACATAGCACTCAGCCTCTTCAAAATAATTCCAGAATCTTTCATTCAAACATTCATTCCACCACTCGCAAAATCATCGCAATGCTTCCTGCAATCCTGCTATTTACTCAATCCTCTTGAATTTCCCAGAAACAGAATACCCAAAATAATTTCCATCAGCCAAAAAACAACGGCCTCTACTTCTATTTCTATCGACGTATCAAATTATTACATTTCAGCGTGGAATTGGCTTTTCGATAAACCAATTCACCAGTTTTGCGAGCTCGCCAATTTTAGCGTTGTGTAATGGGTATCCATTCCTTCCAAAATCCTTCTGATTTCTAGTATTGCGGGAGATGCGAGGGGGCACTTATTCCGGGGATTTCACGTTTAGCTTGCGGGAAAGATCGCGCAGCACGAAATTTCGCAAAACTTCCGGAACAACGCGCTTTAGTCGCCGCTCAAAAGATGGAAGATGAAAGGCACAGGGGTGGCCTGGACGAAGCGTAAGTAATTTTAACCAACGCTCCGTGCCCGCAAGAACCATGAGCAACAGGGGGATGGAGGGGGCTCGAAATACTTCCTTCCGTTATATTTACTTGCATTACACATATTTCGGCTCAAGGATTGCATACCTTCCACTAAAATTGTCTTGAATAGAATTTCGCGGAGTTTCCAGCGAACGAGCTGCTGGCTCTCCCGCCGCTTTTACTCAAAGAGATAGTAATCCCGAAACATTAATAACGTCGAAGCGACTTCTCAGGCTCACCCTTTCTAGCCACCCTCTCCCACGTCTTCTTTTTCTGGCAAATTAATTCACCTCACTCTGGGGCACGTCGAGTACGTTATTTTTGTTTCGGAGTGGGCGTCTTTTATGAGGACCTTTGCAAAATATTTTAATCCTGGGGGTAAGGCGGCTATGGTCGGTGAAGTTTTCAATTTAAGGCAGTAGTATTATTGTTTGTTTGCGTGGGAGTTTTTAATGTATTTTATTTTGAAGGAAATATTAAGATTAAAATTCATATGTTAATGATAAGAGTTTCTTTCTGAAAGGAGATTGGTAGACTTCTCTGTCCAAGACGGGAGGACATTGAAATTAATTGTTATGTATTTTCAATTTCTCAGGTTTCATGAAATATTTAATGTTAAAACTACTCCTTCGTTAGAAGAGTAGGGACGACCGAAGCTAGTTGACTAATTCCCTTTAATTGTATTATGCAGTCAAATTAATCCCACAGCTGGGGCTTATTGTCTTATTCATCTGACTTCTCTAAATAGGTATAATAAAAACTACAACCTAGACTCAATTAAAACGATTCTCCAAATTAAGCCTGCATACCTAATGAAATGTGTAAACTTTTGGTATGCAAAATGTCAACAAAATAACAATGGTCCATTTATAAAAATTAGAAATGTTAAAAATTAGTCGTCTAACCCCGGCCCCCCTCGTCATAACTTTGGCGGAGAATGTGTAATCGCGTAATAACAATTCCTTTAATTATTTCCTATGAGCTCTCTTGCCCATTCTCAGGCTCGAAAGAAAGATCCACCCCAGAGATCCGTTTGCGCTTGCTGTAAATACTCGCCCGCGACTCTTCCCTCTTCCCACCTTCTTAGCAAGAAGGGACATAAACCCCGGCATAAAGAACGACGCCGCTTACATCGTTCTTAATACATATCCATAACGTACGACTCGCGTTACACTCCCACCCTCGTAGACAGACCCGAGGAGACTTTCTTCACAGCCGTTGGAAAAGCAGGTTGAGAGAGCTCGAGAAGAGCCCGGCGTCCTGCACGGGGGCCGAAAAAGAGGGTAGAGCTGTCTGAAAGACAGTGGGACTCGAGAGGGATGAGCAGGGATAAATAAAAACAGGGGAAATATAAAAGAACGGATTGTAGAAGCTGAAGGGCGAAGGATGGGTCAAAGGCTGAGGGGGCACAGAGGACTGAAGGCTAACGGGGTCAGAAAGGCGGAGGAGTGAAGGGTGAACGTGGAAAGGAAGCTGGAGAAATTCGGAGACGCATGGCTCTGCAACAGAGGAATTTGGAAGGATGAGAAGTGCAGGAGAAGGGGTGGAAGTGTGGAGGAAAATTGAATAGGAGGGACAGAGAAAGCCAGGGGAAAATTGGGAAAGTCGAAAAGGGGGTGAGCAGAAGGAGACGAGAAAATGGAAGCTCACGGAGATCAAGAGGAGAGGTATCAAAGACAGAAAGGCAGTGAAAGTATCAGGACCTGGTGCAAAGGTAGAGCGCCAGGTTCGAAAGAGCTTGGCAAGGCGTAACAGCCGAAATCAGAGAGACTTAAAAGGGTGCAGGGACTAAAGAAGACAGGGGAAAATAATACCACAAGAAACCCAGAAAAAAATACAAATATCCAGACACGCGGGCGAACTAAAAACGCGCGGAAGGGTAGAAAGCAGCAGGGAAGCTGTCCAAAGGTAGACTACCAAAATCTCCACGGAGTCAAAGAGTAAATTAGGTAAAATATAAACAGGAACGCCCCGAGATGTGCGAAGAACTAGCAGAAGAGAGTGGCGCCAGGACAGAAGGGACAAAGAGCATGGAGGAAGCATCGTCCTCTGCAGAGAGGGGGACAGGACGATGGGGACAGGAACTAGAGAGCAGAGGGGGAGAGAATGGGTGGAGAGGAAAATAAATTGCGTCCAGCATCTGGTGATAACTGGAAAAGTTATCACACGTGCCGCCTCCGTTCCCGGTGCCACGTATCCACCGAATCCTTCAGTTTTCTCCAACTTTTCCACTGTCCTTCCGGTTGACACCGGTCATAGAGGCGCGGGGCTGGCCCGAGTGTCGGACAAATCTCCGCCCAGGATGGGGATCCTTCGGACGGGGAAAAACTGCCGGCACGGACAAGCCCTGCTCGTGATTTCACGAAGAGGATTCACTTTGGAGAGATGTATTTCGTGAAATACGTACTCCCAGTCCACCTGGACTGAGGCTTCCGCGATCGAACTGGTGATTAGGGAAACGATTCGAATCCTTCTCCCTTTTTCGCCACCTTTCTTCTCGTCCGCCATCGTCCCTTCGTTCTTCCTCCTCTTTTTACACTCTGGATGAAAGTATTAACGCGCAGGTATCGAAGAGGCGAACTACCCCTCTCGCGACGGAGACTCTATTCTTCGGGTGGGTGGATGTTTTTTAGGTGTGGGTTGCTCGAAGTTGCTCGTATCGAGAGGGATGATTTATGAATTCGGCTCTTCCGCGGGGAGTGTATCGTTTTTTTTTTTGCGGGGGGTGTTAGCAGTGTAAGCAGTGTTGCGAAGATGAATGAAAGTTGGGGGAAAGTTTGAGACAGCTGGGGTAATGGATAAACGATGGTGTAATGAATTGAGTACCCCGCATGTTCTCTTTCCGCTTTGACGGTCCCTTCAACTCTGTATTTTCATAGTCTAATTTGAGATAACCTTACGATAACCTTATGATTCTTTTCTGTTTCAGGTAAGTGTGTGGCGTAATAAGGCACCTTTCTCCATCCGCGGCACCGTAAGTCACACCAAAACGACTTCTTCGAAATTATTAGGGATTCGTCCGCCAAGGGACACGACAACACCATTTCTCTTTGAAACTTTCCAGCCATTGTTATTTCGAAGTTGCCAAAGTACAAAGCGCAAAGTTCCAAATGAAAAGATACACGATATCACCGGCAGTGTCAAAGTGACGCAGAGGCGCGTCTAAAAATTACATCTGGGCCGCGTCCAGCGTCCGAAACAATCAAAAGCGTTGGTCCCTTAACAAGACCACTCCCTTCAAAGTGTTCGCGCGAAAGTTTCAAATATTCTCACGTTACTCCATCGCGAATCACCATACCCACGTTTCTCATTAAAAACACCCACGATCTCCATACTAAAAGCCGCGCAGAAAATTACAATCCACGCCGTTAAAAGCGAAAATCTTCACGCGCGCCGCGAAACCTCCAGTGACTTTCATTAAAAAATCGCAATTTCCATACTCGTTAATGGAAGAAATTACATCCTTTTCGGTTAGACAGTCGAAAGTCGCAGTTCGTTCTGCGAAGGTGCAATGTCTCCTTTTGTGGAATTTCGCGTGCTTTTTCGCGAATGAATCT
This sequence comes from Andrena chrysosceles, assembly GCA_963855975.1. Taxonomy (NCBI): domain Eukaryota; kingdom Metazoa; phylum Arthropoda; class Insecta; order Hymenoptera; family Andrenidae; genus Andrena; species Andrena chrysosceles. The sequence continues at coordinate 44,408,843 of OY979769.1, read as the reverse complement.
CAGAGATCGCGCGACAACCGTGTAGATTTTAAACGTATCCGGGAGCAGATACCTCGGACAGTCTAATAAAAGTCGCTGACAATACGGTAACCCAGAGGTACCCGTAAATTCGGCGCTCGTAAAATAATCATTGATATCCGATGTCGAACCAGTTGTCCCTTCGCCTCTTTTACGACCAGATTATGTTCGGATCAACTCGGGCCTTTACGCTTGTCGAACTCCACCCCCGCCAGGGCGGTCAACAGAGATTTGTCCGAGTCTGTCGACCCCTCCTGCTTTTATGATTAATGCCTGCCAGACGGCCAGGAGGAAAGGATAAGACCTTACGAGACCTTGCGGCACGAGCACCGATATTATCGCCGATTAATGCGATCTCTCACGCGAGAAGTTTGCTCACAGGCAAAGACACAATGAGGAGACGTATTTTGGTGGCTGAGTGGATAAATGGGGGTGTTCTCTGGGGTTAAGTGGTGTTATAAATTCCAGCGAGTGTTTGAGAGATCCTTAATTGAAAGGGAAGGGTACTTAGCACTGATAAAGTTTACGAATAGGCACTACTTCCAAGGTTTTTTCGCTGCCAACGAGTGATGAAGATAATATAGAAATTTTATTCACTTTCTTCCCATGAATTTGTATTTATTGGAGGCTTCGACATCTACACTTCTTCTTGAGAAATCAAAGGGAGGGGGAAATGGAGTTTTTAAATGGTGTTATAAATTGGAGTGAGTGTTTGAAAGATTCTTCATTGAAAGGGAAGGGTACTTAGTAATGATGAAGTCTAAGAATAAGTACTACTTCTAACGTTTTTTACTACCAAGGAGTGATGAAGATTATATAGAAATTTTATTGACTTTCTTCCCATGAATTTGCATTTATTGGAATCTCCGACATCTACACTTCTTCTTGAGAAATCAAAGGGATGAGTGGAGTTTCTAATAAATGGGGTTTTTAAATGGTGTTATAAATTGGAGTGAGTGATATTTAATTGAAAGGGCAGGGCACTTAGCAATGATGAAGTTTAGGAATACTACTTTCAAAGTTTTTCACTGCTAATAAATGATGAAGATATAGAAATTTTATTAACTTTCTTCTCATGAATTTGCATTTATTGGAGGCTTCGACATCTATACTTCTTTTTGCGAAATCAGAGAGGAAAATGGAGTTTTTTAAACCGTTCGAGTCCGCGTTCTCTTGATTTTCCGCTCGATTCCGTTCGTCCCCATTGCTACCGGATATCGGCGTTCGACACTCGGAAATCGGAGATATTCATATTGGCCTTTGAACTTTATTCGTCGCGGAAGCTTCGGTAGCGTGAGGCGTTCTTCATAAATCCACGGGGCACAGAGCGGTCGTAAAGGTCGTCGGGGCAAACAGTGAAATTCTTACGGAGCAATCGCGACCAAGTCGTTCGCTTATTTCACCCTGCCACCCCCCGTGTTTTACACGCCACATAACTCCCCCCGGAAGAAGCCTGCTCTCCTGTAATCGCTCGTTTTCGCGACGTATCCGCGGAATTTGATGCATAACACTTGTGTGTCTGCCTGAGCGGAACGAAAGTGGTGTAATAGCGATCCCAAAGTTACTATCGCTCGGATCTGCGAGCTGAATCTGGTCGTAAGACCAGGGAACCTGCCATCAATTCGTTGCCGTTTCAGCGGTCTGAGAAAACGGGGGCGAAAAATTCGACGAACTTCTGGCAAGTATTAACTTTCCATCGAGCACATGTGGGTGTCTCGCAAAACAGGGATTTCGACATTAATACACACTTTATCCCACATGGTAGTAAAACTTTTTATATCTCGAATTGCATTCCGTCAGACTTCAGAGGCACTTTGACTTCAGAGAGTCGTGTAATCTGAGCTTACAGTTCTTCTTACAGATCTTACAGTTCGAGAATTTTCGTAGCCTTCACTGTGCTTCCAGTGGAATATCGAGAATGTAGCTAGACGTTCCCTATTGACGAGCCACTTCCTGGTACCAGAAGTTCCCGGTGGAGGGGGGGGGGGGGGCTGAAAAGTACACTGCTCACTGTGATTCATGCAGAGGTTCTACAAAAGTCAGTCAGTTCCCAAGTTCCTGGAAATTGTGTTGTACAAGCGTGATATGCGGATGGAAAGGGGTGCGGAGAAAAGGTACAGCGATTGGTTTCCAAACTAGCCATGTAAGTGTCATAATTCCGCTTGAAAATGTGGGAGGGGTAGCAGATCGTTGCAGATTTATCGACTTAATTTTTCCGCCCCGAGATTCCAGCCGTCGACGACCATCGGCAAACTTTTCGTTTGAGGGGTAAAGGTTCCTTTCCAGGGTGGCGCGTGGCAACCGGGGGGTGAATCAATGCTCTCAAAAAGGAGCACGAGGTGGCCCTGCCGGTGCCCGAGTCTCTAGGCACGGATTGACGTACAGTATGACCTCGCCTCCCCGTGAAAATTGTGTGGCCGTGTGTTTTAAACGGTCCAAGGAGCTCCCGTTTCTGTCCGAACGTTCTGGAACAAAGAATACTCGCCGGGGAGAGAAACGGTGTCGAAATGTGGGGGTGTGTAGCAGGAAAGAAACGAGGTTCCGTTAAAAATGGAGAGAAAACGCAGGAATGGAGGGTAGCGAGGTACGTAGTTGGCGAAGAAGAAATACGTTCAGAAAGTGAGTAGCTACATAATAGAGGAAAATAAGGAACTGTCCATGCAGATGAGCTAGAGGAAGAAGCTACAAAAACGTTAAAATTAAATTCCAAGAATGAAATTACACTGCGACGACTTGGTAACAGGAAAATGGTACGAGCCAGCGGCCCTTGGAATATAAATCGAGTAACTGCGCCGAGAATAAACACTCGCCGGAAAAAAAGAGAGCCAGGGGGTGCGCGGCAAGAGAATCATCCCCGTAAATAGAAAGAGAATCTTCCAAAGGATGAACCCGCGGAGACCCATACAAGCGTCGCGGGGAAGCCACGGTGTAGAGAAGCGGCGGCGTGTAGGGGAAGTGGAGAGCCGCTCTGGGTGTAGAGAACACACTCCAGCAAGACTAGGGCAGGGGATGTTTATGGGGAAGCGCAGTGCGGGCATCGCCTGAGGCGCCAGTGCGGAGGAGGCGAGACGGCGCCGTAATTGATGGTGGCCAAGTATCAATGGGGGTCGATTCGTAAAGAACAGGAGTTTTTCGCAACTGACGCACACGGGAAGGTCCATTGACTCCTTTCAGACGGCCTGCCACGCCATTTCCATCCTCCATCGCCGCGTCTCCAGCGGAGGACCGTCCGTAAGAAACCTCTCAAGATTATGGGGACTCTTTTTCCATTTTTCTCTCTATCTCTCTCTCTCTCTCTCTCTCTCTCTCTCTCTTTCCCTTCCCCGTTTCTTCCTGTGTGACGCACTCCACAGCAGGCTGTGAGCATTAACGTTACCGTCCCCGGTGGTTGGGATTTAGTTTTCGCGGTCTCGCCCGGGATAATTCGAGTTGCCCGCGATCGATCGAGGAAGAAACGTTCCTCCCTTCTTCTCTGTTCCTCTGTCGAAACTCCGGCCCGTTTTTCCGGTCTTTCGGCGGTCCTCTTTGTTACTCACCCGGCAAAAAACCTCTCAGGAGTATGAAACGGAGTTTTTCGCGGTAAGAGGCACGCATTAATTTTACTTTACCGCGGTGGGACGGCACGGTCCACGAACGTCGATGCTGGCGGGAATTTTTTTACGCCCGGGATTTACGAGCGACAAATTTCGACTGGGACTCCTCTCCCCGGCCATCGTTCCCGCGAGGCTCCTTCCGGGGGAGCGCGAGGCAGAGGGCTGGTTCGTGCGGGAGGAATTGGGTTAATTCTAAGTCCCATGGTTTATTTCGGAGCATCGGAGGAGATGATTCGCGAGAAACGTGCTCCTCGCCGTCGACGCGCGAGAAACGTTGACCCCGTTGTTTCATCCCCCGGCTGCTCAGATGGTGCAGGATTATTTGCCAAAGGCCACTTCTTAGCATTCTACGATGCGTGCCAGTTCATAGATCGAAAATTTTCATTCCAACGAGTCGCCGAATTATCTAGGAAATAAATAATCATTTCATTCCATAATATTTTAAAAGTTAGATTTTAAGCACCAAGCGAATAATTATCCAAGCCAATTACTCGATCCTTAAAACACTCCATCTTTGTTGTACTTTCTCTCCTAAACCTCATCGAAGGGGCGGGAAGAGGCTCTGTCTATTCAGAGGGTCCAAAAAATTGTCAGTTCTGCTTTTCGCCCTGATTTATGTCCCCGTTTTGACTGGCCTCCGAAACGAAGACAAATCGAGCGCCGAGCCGAGGCGAACGAATCGCGAAATACGGGCGTGGGAGTCGATGCAAAAACCGCGGGAAGGCATAAATCCGTTTAGACTCGTTCAAGCTGCCGCCTCGTTCGGCTACAAATTCGTCCAGGGGCCAGTCGTAAATTTCCATCGAAGGTCGAGGCTGCTGCATGATTCGTAAATCTTTGAAATCACGCGCGACAAAGCGACCCGTCGCGTCGCCAGGATACGTGACATCGTTCGGTTCTCATTGTCAGTGGAAGCTGGCTTTTTACGGTAGCCCGAACTGCACCAGGTGGATGATTATCCCCGCGGCCAGCTCCCCCATCCGGCCGTAAATAAAACGAACTTTCCCCGGTTCTTATCCTTCCCCTTTGAGCGCGCAAAAGGCCCTCGACTTCTTCTCTGGTCGGCTAGAACGCGAGTTAATTCCCGTTTACAGAGGCCCCTGTCCTGGATATCGAGTTTCACGATTCGTTAGCGGCACCGAGTTTCTCCCTTGCCCGCAGAGACCGTCGACTTCCGGTCCACCGCAGGCGGCTCCTTTCCTCCTCGCCTGTCCCTTCTCTCCTGCCGTTTCTTCTTGAACCTCGGTCCTCGCGACGAATATCCGCGAAAGCGCCCCGATTCCCTTTGAACGCGATTCTTTTTGGTGGAAGGGCACTTAAAACAGATGAACGGCAAATTAACTATGTCCCTACTTCACTGAAAATGGAGCATTATATATCTCGTGTCTAGTGTATTTTTATTACTTCTATTATTAACTTCATTCTGTCATGGTTTTTCCTTGTCACTATCGCTCGTGCTTCGAAAATGTAGTATAAGTTACAGAGCTTCCCACGCCGCGGCGGAGCTTTTTCTTGTTTATCTTCGTATTTTCTTTCTTCGTGATATCGAGTGACATGCTTCATAGTGGATAAACGCTCGGCCAGCCCGCCGTTCCTTGCCATCGGACGGAAAAAAACTCTCGCGGAATTGAAAGCCCCCCGCCCCTAAGTAACTAGAAAACACGGTTTAATTTCGGCTCTCGTGGACTGTTCTGGTCATTAAGCGAGGTGATACGCGACGTAGGAGCGCTTTTTGCGTCCGATACACACGGAAAACTCTATTGGCTCTTTTTTGCCCACTTCCTATTCCCCCATCTCCTTATTCCCTTCCACCCTTGTTTTATTACGCCCTCCATCCCCCGGTCCCGATTTCTGTCCACTCACTCCGCTCTGCATCCTTTTTGCCCACCCCATTTATCTTGCTTACCTGCTTTCTAATTTTCTTGACTCTTCTGTTCCCTTTTTCACCGCCGCGCCGTACCGCTTGTTACGTTGCAATTCTGGACGGATAAAGGAAGTTTTACAGTAACGGGGCTCCCTCCGGGAGCAGTCCTGTTCATTAGCCGCCACGCGTGGTTTGGCTTTATTCTTGATCGAGCCGCGTGACGAAATTCCGTTACGAAGCTTCGAAAACGCGGCTTAATACTGGCGGGGTATACGAAATGCTCCAATGGTCTTTGGCGTAATGCAGCTTGGTTTAAGATCGATTCTGCTAGCTAAGATATGTCAGGGGACGTCGTTAGATATTAGTAAACAATCCTTAAACATTTCTCTAACACAATCTTCAACATTCATCTTCTCCACTCAAGTATGATGGAATTCTCGTCGAATCCCACACAAGCAGTTCTCAGGTTCTACTTAAGGGGGGAAGCTGGTGTAATCGTCACGAATTAAGGGGGAAGCCACTGTAAAGGTTTATTTTTCGATTTTCATTTTTGTGCATATTCATAATATTTGGTGCTTCAAAAATATACCTGTACAATTTCAGAGTTAGATCTTGGCAAATTCTGGGAGCTACAGAAAGTTTTGTGCAGGTAGCGCAGCAGTCATAATCGAGTGCACGTATAGGTAACTTGGTGTCAAACGTCCGAAAAGTTTATGTCCAAAAATCCAAATGTATCTAATAAGAGTTTATATAGTGTTTAGAAGTAGGTAGAGAATCACTGGTCACGACGAGATCGTATGGAGCTGCGATCTTTAAGTTGTACAAAATAACTTCTGTCAAAACTTTAAACGCGATTATCTCGAAACGGCATTTTTCAAACTGAGCGGATTAATAACTCAGTCAAATTTTTTCTATCAGTTAAGCGTACGAGTGTTTTCATCGAATAAATCATCTAATCGTAACTTTGAAAAACATGTTGATTTTTTATACCAATTCTTCCAAAGTTCGCCATTTCTTAAAAAATTAATATTTTTTTAAATATATACGCTTAACTGAAGCTGTTGAAATATACTTTAAGAAAACGTTGGAATTTTTCAATTCAGAGCAAATGTTGATACCTAATACCAAATATAGCCTGAAAGTTTTAAAAAGATTGCATGTATAGTTTCCTAACAAAAACATCCCCAAAAAGAACCTTGATTTCTGCCTTGATTACAGCAGGTTCCCACATTTAGAATTTAGCTAAATTAAACAGCCGAATAAAATGTCCGAGGAGCTTCTTTCCAATTCTGATTCATCGCATCGAATTCGATTATACTGGAGAAATAGCTGCGAGGACCGTGCAAACAGAAATGTTTATTCCCCCGGCTCCGCGAGGAACCTTAGTAAGTCTGCTTTGAATAATGACCGCGTGATTGGGTGAAGTTTAGGTATTTGTTTTAAATCGATCGGAGCCTCGGAACTCGGGCAAGTTCCACGGGGAAGACGGAGCACTTTGTGGTCCTGGAGAGTTACCACGTTAACGCGGATGAAGCTCGTAAAGTCGAGCGTCCCTTTGCATAGTTTCGCGAAAAGTGGGGAATGATGAATCGGCTCATCGTGGCCGCTTATGCCTCGCGACGGCGAAACGAAAGCGTGCTGGAACTCGTTACCAGGCCCACTCCTTTAATTAAACGTAATTCAATTGGTCAAAGGGCAGTGGAGGAGGTGAAGCCCAATTAATTAACAGACACCGAGACAATTTTCATCACGTTCGCGAGGAAACGAAGCGTGGCGCGATGATTAACGAGTCCCAAAATGCACCGCCTTAAAATCAGTTCACCAAGGGTATGATCGGATTGGTGGCACAATGCGACGATAACGTGGATAAATGGAGTATAAACTCCAAATAAGGAAATTAGAAAATATAGGGATACAGCTTTTGATTTAAAGCTTCGTTTTCAAGAAACATGACTTTGAATATTTATTAAGTACGCATACTCTTGGTAGAGTGCAAGGAATCAGAACTTATAGTTCAACTACGAAATCAGAAACGAAGCAGTTCTTCCTTATTACTTCGATTCGAAGCATGCTCGATCATGCTTTTAGACAGCTGTAGCCTGCGAGGCGATGTTATTTGTTAAGTAGACAGACGGTTAAGAGCCTGGCACAGGAAACCATGAACAGGTCGACGACAGGCTGTTCTTGCTGAAGGTTTTAAGAGCATCGGTGTGTAAGATTCGCGGACGACAAACGTTTTTCGCGAGTACCGCGCGGAAAGCACCATTCATCTCGCCTTTTGTTTTCACCGCCGCTTCCCACCCTCTCGCTCTATCTCCGACAAGGTCTCACGCGGAGCCGCGAAAAAACTACCCGAGTCACAAATTCCTCCTCTGCGTGAATCTGACCGAGACGATTTCATTTTTTCGTCGGCTGCGTACCTACTTTGGTCGAGCGGTCCTCTGTGTAGAACAATTATAATTCGGTATAATACAATTAAAAATCAGAGACGTTTTGTTGCATTTGAAAAGAAGAATTTACTGAATTACCACGAACCTTTTAAAAAAATACCATACAGTTAATTAACAAAAATCTCCCAAACTTCAATGACCTCAAAGACATATTCCAGATCTTCAAGCTTTCATATCCTACACTAAATGAAGTCACAATGCATAATTCATACGATCACAGAATTAAAGATTCCCTTAATCGAAAGACTGTCAGTACTGAAGCATTGTTCGCCAAAGTACAGTTCCGCGATAAGAAAATTGGTCGCCAGTATACAGAAGCACATCCGCTGGATACACGAATGGTAATCGATCGAGGACAGCAGGGGGTGAGGGCTGAGATTGATGGCGATGGCAAGCACAAAGAGGCTCGTTCACGGGGAATCCAAATTTTTCGCGTCTCACGCACCTAAGTGGGCACCCCATCTCTCACCGCAGAAACCATGGAAAAGCTTTCACCAAGCTGGAATATCCTCCAATGACGTAGGTCAATCTCACCTCCACTATGGAAGTCCAGTTTGACCCACGCAGTGATGCGACACAATACAAAAGACGCTACTTTCTGAGAAAAAGGAGCATCCTGTGTCAACCCCAGCCATTGTCTACCCTTATTTCATCCCTTCGTTCACCTTTATTTCTGCCTCCACTTATGTATCTAAACCTTCATTTGTATCTCTCACCTTCACACCTCATCACTGACCTTAGTATCATCCTTAGATTCTATACTCCCCAAATCCTAGCTTCATTCGTATGTGTACAAAAGGTTTCCATGCACTTCAATCATAGATCCCCTTCCACGTAAATCTAAACACATAACCTAAAAACTCCACATAAACCTAAAAATTCCACGTCGAATCGTATTGCAATCACAAAAGTGTCACACTCCTCATAGCCCCAAACAACGATGAGTACCTACAAACTATTTATCTTCTTGTCCCCCAATTCCCCACCACCACTCAGTTCACGATTTCTTCTCACCTATCTCACTTCCCCTTTAATTTTTCACCACCCTCTAGACCAGTTTTTTCATAACGTTCTGGTAAACATCTAGAATCTAATCCACAAGATAATTCAATGGAATATTGACGGTGTTTTCGAGAATACTAGAAAGTTTGCTACACCGAATTGTTGGAGGGTACTTTCCCTCGTAAATTTTTAATTGATACGAAGTGATGGCGATTTCCAGACGAAAAGCCTGGGACGAAGGGCACGATGGAGAATGCAGAGTTCGATCTATTTTTGACGGTAGACTGACTGTTCCGGACAAATTGACAGTCTCGGCCGCGGTGGCCGCCAGTTCTGAATAGTTCTCCGCGCAAAACCGCAGAACGAATACCGGGCTACGGTTACGATCGCTGCATCAGTTCCCCAGAAATGTACTTCCGGCACGTCCTTCCGGTTAATCGGACAGTTTCGGAATTCGTTCCAAATAGTTGTCGAAGAGTTTCGCGGGTCACGACGCCGGCGACCGAGCGGGGGGTTTTCCAAAATCGGGCATGGCGACTCGAAAATTGCCCGACTGCTGTTAACGCTCTCACGGAGTTCATCGAACCGTTTATTTAGCAAGCGGAGAGACATAGCAGCTTGCAGGAGACAGAAATGTTGTGTCCATACGGGAATTGTTGGGTCGAAGGGTGTCTCGCGATTGGTGTAGAGTTTGGAGGGTTGCAAGTAAAACGAATCCACTAATTCAAAAATATTTTAAGGATGCCGTGACACGAAATTTTTCTGTCAAAAATTCACATCGTTTTCGTTTTAACCTTCTTGGTGAGCCTTGTTAGATTTTTTTACCTATTTCGTGCACTGTTCATCAATCTTAGATCTTGTTTTGAAAAAATGTCCCTATAGAATGAAAATTTTCAACTCGAATCGTAGGTACAGCGGTCACAAAGGTTATAAATAAGGGCCACCCTACTGCCCATAAAGTAAAAAATTCCACCTCGAATCATGTAGCAATCACAAAAGTGCCAAAATTCTTCCTCCAGTTCACATTCAATTTCACCAATACACAACCTACACCTGCCTCAGGTCTACAAGACACAAGTCACACCAATCAATACGATGAAAGCATCACTCTTCCCATCCATCCTTGAAGCACGAATCACGCTCCCAGAACAAGGCCCCATGAAAACCATACCAACGCCCGCGGTTATTTTTCCCGTTTTACCCGCGGTGCTCGGTGGTCCGATCTGACACGAGCGCCGTTCAGCCGGTCCATTTTCACGCGATTCCCCGCGAAAAAAGCAGCCGAACGGCTGCTGCGAACAGCTCGTTTCGTCGGTTCATCCAGAGCACGGAAATCCGTGGATCCTAAACGGCAGTCGAAACTTTATCGTCGTGTCTGGGCGCGATGGATTAAACGGCCCGTTGATGATCACGCGTGCTCGACAAAAGCGATTCTCCTCCCGTCAATCGGCTGGAACAAAGGCCGCGAGAATCGCGAAAATCGCGAGCTGGGGGGAAAAAGCCGCAGCCGTAAAACTGGCCAAGTCCGCGGCGCGTGAATATCCCCGTTCGATTAACGCGTCGTTTTTAATTGGCCCTGATTCGCGCTCCTCCTCCCGCGTTCCTGCCAGCCGCAGAAGCACTGCGATTTCAGATCGCGATACGCGTGTATTTAATACCCTTCGCAATTTTCCGTCGATTCGCGCCACGCTCCGATGGGTGGTAATTTTCTCTAGAGCTGCTGGGAAAGTTGGGCTGCAAGGTGCTTCTTCAGGAGGTAATGAATCAAAGTGCTGCGAGATGCAGGATGTTAAGTGGACTTTGAATGATTAAGAAGCAAATGTTGTCTCGACCTTGTTTTCTATTTATTTTCAATTTCACACTTAAGGGTACGCGGCCATCAAATCACACGAGAAATAATTCATTTAGAATTCGAATAATACCTATATTTTAAAATGCAAAAATCGAAACATCGATTTTCGACACTTCTAGACCCGAATACCCCGTTAAAGCATCAGGCTTTGGATGGAGATACTTTCGTGTCACTAAATTCTTCCACAAATGGAAATCATTGCCCGTCGCTTTTATCGCTACCGCCGAGGCACAGTCTCGTGTACCTATCTGTACAATAGGAGTTTTATTAATCATGCCGTCATTACGCGTTATTCGATGATAAACTGACGGGCTCGCTGTTTTCATACATCGTTAGAGGAGCAACGCTCATGAATGATTCAAACGATTTCCACTTCGTTTCAATAATCCCCGCGGAATAATTTAATTCGCCGTTGCACGTGCAATAACATTAAAGGAACAATATTGAACGCCGGCGGTTCGCGGGTAATTCTGTAGCGGCTCATTAAACGGTAGCGCCGCAGACGATCATTGTTATGCAAAAAGAGTAGCATGGGTTGAGATACGCTGTATCAATTGCTTGGAAATTACCATCCGCAGCCCAGCTGCGGCCTGTCCGCGATCGTTCCGGCAATTGATCATCTCGGCTAAAAAGAGTTATTCATCGTTCGCTGAACAAACAAGACTTCGCCCGTTCAACGGTCCTCGAGTGTGCTCACAGCTTCCTTTTGTTTCCCCCAAGATTCCTCCAGCTGCAGTCACTATTTATGAACGCCCGGCAAGCAATCCTTTTGTTCGCAATCGCGCACGGTTTCTTTGGAAACGTCGACCCAGAATCGTCGATGTCTCCTCTGCGCTCTGAAATCTCCATGAACGGCAGCTTCCTACCGCGCAAACCAGTTAGTACTCTCCGCTATAAACCACGGTCAGAGGAAGCTCCCTTGATATCTGATGGGCGGTTTAATTAATAGCAGTCATTTGGCGAACGATAGAACTCCAGTTCCATTTCTACTCTAACGATATAATTGACCAGATCGTTCTCTTAATTGAAATAGAAAGCTGATTGATATTCGTGCCGCTAGGGGGGCGCGTAGCGTCCATTTCATTGCAGATGGCGTCGTTCTCTAATCAAGCGCCGTGGAAAAATTTCGAAGCATTTCCGCGCTCCGGTGAAACCGTGTTATTCTCACCTGGGAACAGGTAACTGGCGCCACGGCTACGCGCACCGTATCATTTACGACAGGCGAACCGGTGTCAGGTCGGTGATTAGGCGACTCTCGAAGAAACCAACCCGCCGGAGGAGTCTGCGATCTAAATTTCAATCTTTAGCACGTGTACACTCGCGTGGAAAGCTTTAACGAGGCTCGTAAACGTGCGGCAAGGAGCCGATGCCGGAAGAGACTGCGCGTGGATTCGGCCTGATAGGTATAGAGCGGCTGCTCGACGTTAATGGCGTGTCCAGTTATCGAGGAGAAACAGGAATCGGGATTCGCGACGCTGATTATTCGAGTATGAAATTGAACGTCAGGGCGGCGCGTGACATCTGTACAGACGACTTCGTATCCTGTTCCTGCGGTTCTCCGATCGGATCCGGGGCTGCAGACGCGAATTGTAAATTAATGAAGCGAACTCTACGCACCCGGCGACAGATCCGATGATTTGCAGTGCGCTGCTCCAATGGCTAATTAAGCAAGCTTGTAATCCCAGGTCGATCTTTCCGCCCTTCGTGCTTTGGCTCGTCCATTTGTCCTGTTCTTCACCTGTAGTTCTATTTCTGTCCCATTCCTGGGACTTCTGTTTCATTCTGTTTATTTATAATCCCCGATCTATGGACGGTTCTAGCTGTTGAGCTGTTTAATTCTATTTCTTTCTCATTTCTGAATACTACATATTTTTTCATTCCTCCTCCTTTCTTCCTTCCATACATTCCTTTCGCCCGCGAGTCGTTTCGTTGCAAAGTAAGAAAGCCACGTTGCCCACGTGTTAAGTAGAAAATTGCCTACAACTTATAGCAACCTTGCCAGGCGGAGCACTCGCGCTCCAAAGTACATACTGGGTTCCTCGAAAACTGTCATAAGTTACAAACAATTTTATCCTACTCCCTAACCACTTCCCCTATCATGTATCTCTCTACTTACCACTTTGCTGATCTACATATCTGCCCTCCCTATCTATTTCGCTTCCCTCTCTGTCTCCCTGCCGCTATCTGTTTCTTTCCGTACCCGGTGCAGCATGGGAGAAGCCGTCAGGTGGCGGAAACAAAATTCCCTGCAACTTATGACAACTTGCTGGGTTACTATATCTGTCTGTAGCGGTAAAACGCTATACCGAATGCAGAGCAACGTAATGCTGGATTTTATGGTGCTTCGTGCTTTCGTTGGACGTATTACGTTTTTGATTTCTAGTAGTATTTGAGGCATTATACATTAATCTCTTCGATGCAATTCGATAATGAACTGCACAGTGGTGGGGTAGTAATTACTGACACCTTAAACCTTCGTTGATACTCTACGTGTGAGTCACTCATAAGCTGATTTTGACGCTCTGTACCTTTACCAATACCTAGATTCTACGTAGAATATCGTGGATATTCGTGGAATATCTCTATCTGTTAAATTACCGAAATAGCCTACTTTCTATGTGCAAAATAAATACCTTTTTTCCAAAGCCGACATACAAACTATTTTTATTCAAAATATTATATCTGAACAACAACTCTGTAGATTTTTAGTTTCTAGTATTGAAATTTGTAAAAGTTACCATTTTTTGCTATTTAATTCGTAAAAAAATTATAGAGATCGCTGCTCAAGACGCATGATTGGAAAATCCTAGTGTCTTGAAGCAAGAGATTGCGAAACTATTTCTTCAAAGTCCCTGTTCCTTATCTCTCGATTCGCGCAATGTGGAAATCTGATCCTCAATCACGAGTATCGCACAATCGAACTCCGTTCAAAGATTCCTCGTCGCGAAACACGAGAGCCGCGTGGAACTTTATACGCAAGGCTGCCTTCGCCTCCTTTCAATCCCTCCTTTTCCTGCAATCCTCTCCAAAGAAACGTCTCGAGCCGAAACCCGTTTCGCGACAATCTCGATTTCAATTAATAGGTAGGTACTGGCTCTTTGGCAAGCGGTAACTTCGATTCACAACCGCCCGACGAGTTACTCGCCTCTAATTATTCGAACAATACTTTAAGTTCATTTCAGTGGCACAACCTTAAACCGAGATCGCTAATGTCGAAAGATAAACGCGTTTCATACCATCCCCTTCTCGCGAAGATATAAAACAAAGGAGACTCCGCTCTAGGTTTATTCGAAGGTTCTTAATTAGCGTGCAGCAAACCAGGTTCATTAATACCTACTCACAACTTATTGGAATGTCAACCACTTAACAGTCATGGAACATCATTGCTTCATGCCAAATAAATCCCTCCGTCGTCCCATATTTCCTAAGCCGTTACTCTGAAGGGGTTACGCCATCCCGAGACGCTCAAAACAGCACCAAATTAGACGAATTTTTTTTCTAATTCTGTGCGGTTGAAAATTATTTCTATACTTCTTAGGTTTAGGACATGTATTAATGAATATATTGTGCTAATATCGTACAGAAATATAAAAAAATTGCCGAGTTATGTGTTCTTCCGCGAAGCTCCTCGGAATCACTTTCTTCCAAAGTGGCTACCTAGCAGAATAACTTGATCAATTTTTATTCGATTCACTTGAAATTTTAATAGTATCTTCTACTTAGTTTACATAATAAAAAAGAATTGCGCAACAGATGTCCCTATCTTTTTCTTATGTGAAATGGCCCGCTGATTCCGAAAATGAGGTTCAAAAAACTTTTCTATCGATGCGTTTCCGAGAAATCGACAGGTAAACAGTTTACCTGTCTGTTAAAAAGGTGGTCCCACTTAATTGCGAATATCTCGCGTCGCGAATTACCGATGTGGTCGAATCAGTTCAGAACTTAGGGTGAAATCGATGGATATATGTGAAAAAAAGTCATTTTTTCGACCGAAATACAAATCGCTAATTCATTTAATCATCTGGAAAAAATCTAAATCACAACAAATACCGAAGCTAGAGACAATTTATTGTGTGAATACCATTCCTCATGAAATCTCGAAAATTTTACCCTACTACGTTTCCCTAAAAAAATATCTAATCCTTCCTCTTCTTAATATCCACCCAGAAATCGTTCAGATGATTTCAGACGCTCTCTTCGCTTCAGCCATTCGTGAATAGTTAATCTGCTAGAGATCTGGTTTGCATGGCCTCGCGAAAAGAGAGCCAGAGGCGTTTCGCGACTGCGGGAAAGGCTTCAGAGGGCAGAAGCATTATACCCTCTACAGTGGATCCATCCTGGCAGAGAGTTTTGCGTTAGTTAAGATCACAAAGTTGATTCTGGGATTAACGCGAAGTCCGGCCGGATCCGGGCGCTTTCAGCCTCGTGAAAACTGAACAAGCACGCTAATCCGCCGGATGAGTTCCTCTCTGAATGTATTACCGGATGGGGTGGGATCGATGCGCGACTTCCGGGGACTTTGATGCTCGGCGAGGAGGGTTTCCGCGCTGGCGGAGCATAGCCCCCGATTCCGCGCGATAAACGATCCTTTCGCGATAAATATTTATGAGAAGCGTTTAGGAGACGTTCGCGCCGCTGGGTGCGCGATGGCACAGGCAGATACTTCCCGATTTTTGACTGTTTCTTTTCTGCACGGTGCCCTGAGATCCTTTTGATACCGAAGGGGGGCATTAGGGATGAGATTGATGTGATAAGGGGCGGCGGTTCGGAAGGGTTAATCCAATGATTGGGCGAAGTCTATGTGGTTGGTTCTGAAAGTCAGTTAGGCGGGGATCGTTTAAGAAGTATACCGGAGGTACACATGGGAAATTAAAGGAATTTATCAGAGATTTATCGGGGGGTTAGTGGGTAAGCACTGTTCTATAAATGATGGGGTGTTTTCGAAGCAGCACGTGGATAAGAGATCTCTTACCTGCTCCGACAGAAGTGTTCCCTGCTTCCATGTGCACTCATAAAAATTTACACCCCAGAAATTAGTAATCCCTCTAGGGATTCTCGGAACCAGATGCCCCAATCTAAGCAGACATCAAAATCACCCAACTTTCCTTACCACGATAAAGAATCATCAGAAACTGCCATCTACAATCATCTCAAAACCATCAATTCCACGTTCCACCTCGTTTGCCGCAAGACACATAAAAGAAGACAAAAAAGAAGCCCCCCGAACAAAGGCGACCACACTTTCTACAACAATCTACCCCAAACGATGCCCGCCGCCATATAATCACGCCTCCATTGTCCCATCGATTGCCACAGTATTCAATTCGACGGTCTTCGGAAGGTCGAGTTGCTTCCGTTGTGAATTCGATTTAGCACCATCGGCGGGGAACAATTCCCCGCGTCTAATTGCGTAATAAGGAGCAACGCGTCCTGTAAATTAGGATTATAAAGTCAGCCACCCGACGGACGTTCCTCCCGTAATTACACGAGGAGGGGGGTTGTAGAGCGAGAAGGAGGCGATCTCTGAATTATTTGGGAATCCGGTGTGTATTTCGAGGGCGTTTAGCGACGCTCCAGCTTATGAATTACAGAGCGGCATCAATTTCGTCGTGCTCGTTAACGATCCGCAATGTATCGTACGAGGTTCGCCGATCGATGGCGCGCGAGACTCGCATAAAATTGGGGAGCACCAAACTGCTCTCCGGCTGTTCAGACGACTTTATTTCTCGCCAGCTTCAACCTCCCTCTCTGTAAAGCGTGCCGTTTAATTAAGTGCAGTGTGTAAGTTGGCCGGGCGGGCCAGTTTACATTTAATCCAGCAATCCTTGTAATTTGGGATCAGTGACTCGTAAAGGCAGATAGAGATGGAGGGCAGGGAAGAAAGAGATCGGTGCAGATAAAGCTTCTGGTAGGGTAAGGGTGATTGGATCGTGGGGAGATGAGCAATTAATGAGGCGTGAGTAGAGCACTGTAATAGGATGTGGGGGTTTCGTTGGAGGGCTGGAAGGAATCGGGGTAAAGAAAGGAATTTGTGTAGGGAAGTTTTCTTATTGATAGCCAACATGGACAGTCAAATCCCTCCTGGCTGGTGAGCAGGATGCCAGTTTCATGCAACATGTATCAGTGTCTGGAGGCCCCTTTAGAGTAGCTTAATAAATTTTTTAAAGCAACTGTATTATCTTACCTATCGTTAACGAAAAAGAGAGTCTCGGACAGACACTGGCCAGCCGCGTTACCAATTCCCCCAACGCCGACTCTCGATGGGACTCTTTTCCGAGCTGGTGGATTCAAGAAAAATGGCCCAGGTGGCAAACGTTCATCAGCCACCCGTTAAATCCGCCACTGCCCCCACCTACGCGCTGATCGCAACGTAGACCGTTCCCAAACGCTGAATGCCATCACTATCATCCTCACAGCCAGAATTTTTAAGAACACCTCCCACAAAAAGCGTACTCTCCATTCCATATAAGAGTAGACCTATGCCCCTACCAATTTGCGACTGATCTGCTCAGCTCCCACGGATCTGACGCAGGCGATTGGTCGTAGCATTTTCCCTACCAGTTTCCTACTAATCAACAGTATATCTCTGCGCGGAGCGAGTCTACTCTAAAGTAGAATGCAGTATAGATATAAAATTACTGGCTGCAGCATCCACCCCCCATTGAAACATCGTTCCTAACAACGTCTCGATAGAAGCTTCGTCTACCACGTTACTCCACGCGGACAATACATCCAGTTAATCCAATTGAGCCAGAAATTCGCGAAGAACCGAAGCGCACCGGGGCACGTGCGCCAGCTAAAGTGATTCGTAACAATCATCGCGATACGCCCGTGTTAATCCTCGATCCTGGTCACGCGAGCCTAAGCCCCGCGCGAAATAGCATCGCGGCCCGTAATTCACGGGAACGAGATAGTTGTAAGGTTCCGGCATGGCGGATTAAAAAATATAAATCGTGCTGCTCGAGGGGGCGGGACGCCTTGAAACGTGGCCACCATTTCGCTCGTACGCCGGTTCAACCGTATTTCAGGCCAGAGGGGCCCGTGGGCAGATAAGAATTTCGCGCAACACCACCAGCTGCGATACACAATTTTCGTTCCCCTCTGTTTTTTATCCTATTCTTCCGTTCATTTTGGCAATGTCTCCCCGGCGAGATTAAACCTGGAAAAGTGTTTACGGGCAATACCCGTATTCGGATGCTCGGCAACATATTTAACCGAATTTAAATTCCACCTACTCCCCTTGCGATTTCATTCGCCGCGTGTCCGCGACATATTTCGCTTCTTGTTAACTGTTAACATCCCCGTACGAATTTCAGGACGGAACGAAAGTTATGCAGTTGTGTAATGCAATGGCTCTGGTACAGTTACCATTTCATCGCGCGAAATGACGACCGGGAAGGAAACTTTGGCGTGCGAATTTAAAGGGATGTTAATTCAAACATCTCGGGGCTTTCTATTTTGAGTTGCTTCCATAATTGTAACCCTTCCCTCCGGGAAATACATGGAGGAAAATTTCATCGATCACATTCAGGATCCGATATCTCGGATTTCGCATTTAGAATTCTACTTTCCCTATCCAATATCTAACATCGAAATTCCACTTATTCGATCCGGCAGAGTATCGTTCACGGTATCGTGAACCGTTTCGTAACAACGGAAACGAGGGGGTGGCGACCGTACATCCACGAATTTACAGAACGATTTCGTGAGTCGTACGCGATTTGCTCGGAACGGAATTCCAATGAGAGGAGAACCGAGAACGCTGGAGGCCTTCGAGACTTCTGCATCGGCCCGTGCTCGCGCGGAAATGCACGGGACTCGATAAGAAGCTCCATGAAAATGCAAAATCCCCCCATGTGCTGTGCACGAATCACGAAAACGTGAAGCTTCCGCGTTCGTTCCTTAATTCTCGAGTGGCCTCGTGCAGCCGAGAACGAGGGGCTCGTTCGCCGCGCTGAGTGCTGGGTTGAAAAGGGGAACGAGTAGGGCACGTCGGGAGGACAGGATGCGTTCAGGGCACGTGTGTTTGGAACTTTGAACGTGCACGTCAAATACGAACGATAATTAAGGTTTTTCTGACTTCTTCCGGCGATTTCTAGACAGCGTCATCGACGCACTTTTTATCCACGCGCGAGGGCTGTGAACCAGGAGGGAAATTGAAAATTTTGAACGACAAGTGCGGACGTTTTGTGTCGACGTGGACATTGTTGCCGGTAGAAAAAGAGAAGTTCCAAATTTGAAGCACCGCCAGCTCCGAGCGTGGAGCCTATAACAAGGATTTACCGTATCACACAATTTTCAGGCGCTCATCAACTGGCTAAAGAGCAAAGGGTGCCTCCTACATTTCCTTTTAAATAACTTTCCTCGACCATTCCCTCTGCAACTGTGAAAACCCATCAACTACCTATACGCGGAACATTCAACGCGCCAAACCAACCAGCTAAAGAAATAACCCATAAACCACCCTCAGAATCCGCACGAGCCGCTGTGCAACCCTGACTTTCCCCCCAACAGACACGAGCTTGCCCATAATCGAGCACAAGCGACCCGTGAAATACTCGTCGGGCATTCCCCGGTATTTCCCCGATATTTCCCAAGTCTCTTTCCCGCGGCAATCTTTCTCCCGTTCCGCGTAAATAACCTCGCAGCGCCCGAGGTGGTAACATTTCCATCCAGGCGCCCTCGGAACGCGCGGCCACCGACATCCAGGAAGTCTCGTTGTTCCTTTGGTCCCTGTTCGACCGCCGAAATACGTGTACCCGGGCTTTTCCCCTCTTTCCGCTGTCGATTGATACGAGTCGGGGTCAATCGTTGCCTCTGTTTACGTGGCAGGCACGAGAAATGTTTTTTCTCGCGATTCCCAACCAACCTTCACGCGTGGCGATCAAGGCAGGTCAGTCTGGCTTTGGTTTCCGTCCCGACAACGTCGTTAAAGTGGCTTCACTATTGAACACATGTCGCGGGGGATCATTTGAGGTCGATGTGCATCGCGCGCGGTCGTTTTTCGTCACAGGGGCAGAGCTTTGCACGTATCGTGTGTACGTTTCACTGGAACACGTTCCCCGACGGGGACTCGCTTCTGCCTGGTTCACTTGTGTCCTTGGGAGACTGACCAGCTGGAGGGACTCGAGAATTTGGGGGACAGAGTGAGCGTGTGGATTCTCGGAGCGCAAGGTAGGAGAACGTACGCACCTGTGTGCGGTTATTAATTTAATGAGAATGTGAGGCTGATAGACCTCGACCTTTGGCTGTCGAGGGTAAATATAGAGATGGCGGACGTTTGCTACGTAAGCGCGAGCCAGATTTGCTAGTTTAGGGTCACTGCAGTCGGGGATTATAATGTAGGACTGGGCTAATTAATTTAGATTGTGCTCGGAGGTATTTGTTTATAATTGAGGGATGCGAGCTTGAGAGGATTCTGTTAAGTGGACTCGAGTTGATTTGTGAAGGTGTTTGTACAGAGCCCACCCTCTCTGCTTTAACACATAAATAAAGTACTGATTAGTCTAGCCATTAATGGTTAAGTAACCATAATGTAGAAGCTCGGCACTTAGAAACGGTTTATGGTGCGATTGGCACATAGGTGGCACCCAGTTAAATAGAGTCCGAAGCATAGAAATCTTGGGGAGTCGGCGTTGGGGGAATCGGTTAAGGGGGCTGGCTAGCGCGCAGTGGATCTGATGATCGTGGGTTCGAGTCCCATCGCCCCGAGGTTCCCTTTTTCTCCTACAATATCATCTCACTGCAGCGTTTTTGTTTAAAGTAATCCTTAATAACGAAGGCACATAATGAATGAAACTTTATCCAATTTACATCCTGTGTATTTTCTGCGAAACGTCCAATGTTTGCGAACAAACGGAGCTTCAAGCCCACCCTGCCCAAAACTTTCTCAACAGACGAAATCGCTTGCAACGGCCCTGACCGATTCAAAGAGGGAATTTTCAAAACTCTCCGCTACTCGAACTGTTAACACCCGCTTTCCCTAAAACGCTCCTCGATCAGAGTATTAACAAACGAGTTTACAATTGGCTCGTTATCGAACGTGGAGCACTGCCATTGCTCCGCCGTTTGGATTTCCACCAGGCTCACAGAAACCTCCTCGAGGGTAACTCGGTGCGGCCCGATTTCGTTAGACGACTCCCTTTTCGCGAGTTAAGTACCTACACGGCTACATTTTCAGTTGCGTCCGATTCGAGCCTCTAGAGTCTAGTACATAGGTACCGTGCAGTTTAGGGTGCACGCCAGTCGCAAACCGAATCGCGAAAGTTTACGCGTTGTACGGCTTTTGTCGGAATGGTCCCTTGTAACCAGTTGCGGGCGAATCATCGTGAACGGTTTATTAAATCAGACACGGTTGCGAGGGGTGTAAGTAGGCTGGTAGGTGGTCGAGTCGCGCAAAGCGTGCCGTCGACGCAACGAGACTAATTACGCCAGAGCGCTTGCGTGTGTGAGTGCGCGCGTGCCCATGTGTGTGTTTCCCCTCTTGCACGGATACTTGCAGCCACGCTTCAGGGCTCTCCTGAGGCACAGGACGCTTCAGTAACTCAGTTACCAGAGGAGTTCTCAACGAATGAATTCGTAGTTTCTTTTTCCTTCTCCCTTTCCCTTTTTCGCGCAACTTCATCGCGCGGAGGGACACTTCGGAAACGCCAGGTCTTGAGACGTGTACTCGCGCGAAATCCTCGCTATCGCGTGGCTAGGGAAAAGATCGCATAAATCTTGCAGGAATTTATTGTCCCGCGCAGTGGCTGCTGCGAGCCTTGGAGTCTTTGCACGGAGTGGATTTAATTTTTATGTATTTCTTGGTGAATAAGTTTTGTTCGCTGATTTCGTGGCGGTTCTCATCTGCTGTGGACTGTTATAAAGATACTCGTTTTTACTTGCAAGGGTTTTGTTGTGCGCGGATTATCCTCGCATCGAGAAGCAAGCGCGGTATTGAAACGATCGTGGTGAATGGAACAGTGTGCGTTGCGGGATTATCGATTTTATGACATCATAAATGGAGAACAGTGTGAATAATGTTATCGATAATGTGGACAAGAAAAAGGTAGCCAGGTGATGGTGGATAGGGGTATTGCCTGCTGTTGCAGAACCTAACTCTAATGTATCATTCATCGTCGCATAAAGTAGACTGTGTGCAAGCAGCACTGAATATCAACGTGCTAATGTGTTATGCGCTATGTAAGAATAGATTTACTTATCGTTCGTCCTTTATTTATGGTTAGACGATGCTAGGTGGGCGAATTGGACAATTACAAATTAGCTAGGAACCCGCACGCAAGTTTCCCCTAGTCTAACCTTTGAAATTTATCGGCGTCCTTCGGTTCGTGAATTTCTCTCGGCGGCTTCTACGAAAATCGAATGTGTAATTTATGCGGCAGCGGAACGGCAACGATCATTTTCGGGGCTCGAAACTTTAATGGCACCCCTCGGCCGTCGCCGATGCCCAGCAACGCGTATTTCGCGCGCCTCGACTCTGATCTCACCTCCGATTGCAATAATTATCGGTCGACAACCAGTACTCAATCGTTCCTCCTTGCCTTTACTTTATATTTTTCGTGGGAGACCTCGTGGGCATCAGCGAAACTGCGAGGTTTTCTGCTTTCTCATGAATGGACTTCTGGGATATTTCAAATAGAGTTCTCCTGGAGTTTTGGTGAATGTTTTCTATATTTCTCCTACAGTTCTGGTAGATTTTTTCTACAGTTCTACTAGAGTTGTGGCAGATTTCTTCTATATTTCTCCTAGAGTTCTGATTAGATTTCTTCTTGATTTCTCCTAAATTCTTCCTAGATCTCTCCCAGATTTCTTCTTGATTTATTTCTAGATTTCTTTTAGATTTCTCCAAGATTTCTTCAATTTCACTTTTGCCCTCTTTTTACCTTCCTCCCACCTTTCAAGCAACACAACTAATGAACCTGTCCACCATTTATGCCACAAACCTTCCTCTCTTCCACTGAGGGGGCGCGTCTAAAACGACCAAGTTTCGCGAAATATCACCGACGCGCTGAAAACTGGTCGATTTACAAAGTGCGGTTGTCGAGGGGCGCGAAGCGCGCCACCAAACAATCAACGTCAACTTAATTGGGGCCATAAATTCGTCACAGGGTGCTTATTAATTTTTTCCGAAACGCTCGTCCCGTCGATTTAATGCAATTCCCGGGCGGCGGTGATTCGAGGATTGATGGGAACGGTTTAATATTTCAAGTGCCGTGTCGCTCGACGACACCGGCAAATTCCGAATTATTTTAATTTCGACCGATGGACGGCCGCGATAAACGATTTAAAATGGTGTTGGAGGTTCGCGCCACGTCGTGCACGCTAGCTCGCCGTAGTGTAATCCGATTTCGAGCTCTTCTGCAACGTTCGATCTTCTTAGAACGAAAAGTTTCGTACCCTCCCTTTCCGAGTTGTCGCTTCGTTTTCGTTGCGTTCGAGGCGTATGAGGACTTCGTTGCACTCCTCGCGGTCTAATCATATCATAGCGTTTCCTGAACTGCACGATCAACAACCGTAGCTCGGCACTCGAACCCTAACTCCGTTCCAACTCAAACTTTCTACTTTCTCGATATCGGTCGAGCTCTTTCGCCCAGGCTGTTTCACTTTTCACGCACGAGTAATTCTTCTGTGGAAACGTTCAACTTATCGTAAAGTGTTTCACGAAATCTGCACATAAATAAACAGTAAATAGAAGATTAAAGTCAGGTATAATAAAAGCCTATTGGAGACACCTCGCCTTTTGCGTAAATCTTCACATTTATCTGTATATGGTATATGCTAATAATAACAAATATATTATTATGTATACTTCTCATTGGTAGTTTGTTCATTTACTTTTCAGGAAGTACCGAGAGCTTTGAATCAATATATGTATCGCATAATTATTATTTGAAACAAAATTCAAAATTTAATTTACCTATCCTCTTTTCCGATAACATAACAACGCGATGTGTAAATATTATGCCACCGCCAGTTATTGGATAATTAAATATACTGCCATATTGGATATCAAGTGTATCTGACTAAATAGCCTTTGTTGCGTATTATGAGTCGAGAGGGAAATAATAATTAGTAATATTACCGACCCACGTGAACTATAGATTGCAGTGGCTTCAGTTCGATTATGTAGCGAAACAAGAATTGTATTTCCATCACGTTTCCTATGTTCATTACACAAATTCACATAGGTACTATAACATTTCGCAAGATAGGTATAACAGTTTTTAACACTCTGCACTTGGGAATTCTACTCTTAACACTTGTTTCCTCTCATAACAGTAGTACAACCAGTTGTCCCTCGAGATCACTTGTTGCGCCACTTTCTTTTCGTCAAAAACTAAAGATCACCCTCCAATTACAAAATCAACTTCATATCAACTTAACATCAAATACAATTCCCTCTACTTCAACATCCGCTCTCCTCGCCACAATACATTTAACCAACTTCAGAACAAACAGTTCTATCTCGTTAAATTTGTAACAACATCAACTGCAAACATTCTTTCGAGCTAAAATTTTTAAAAGGTCCACGCATGTGGTCCCTTTTCGAACGTTAGTCACCCATCCCCCTAAAATGTTTCCTCTATCCGGGTGAGACCAACGTGAACGCGCGACGGGACCGTCTCAAACACATCGTTCATGAATAAAACAAATCATCGCGTTGGAATTGCCAAGCCAATAGGATCTCGCGACAGCTTTGTGCACCCGACTCGCCATAAATTTTCATAAGCTCATCTTTATTAAAGCGCGCACAAGCCGAGTAGCCATGGACAAAGTGGCTCATACCACGCGACGAGAAATCGTATCGCGCTACTCGCACGCGACAACGTCGTGCGATTAACCACTTCGATAGAAATGTCCACTGGATTGTTTTGATCGACCGATTGAGCGACTTGGCCTGATGCTGAGGCTTAGTAAACCCCTGTGTCGCGACTATCGTTGATCGTTTCCCTAATTTCCTGCTGCTACGCTGGCTAAACTCTGTACGGCGTGTTTAATCGATGCAGTGCAGCTGGAATCCTCTGTGGATGAAGTACAGGCAAGGGTGAATTGATTTTGTGGAGTTGAAGGTCTAATGTATAAGGTCTAATCTATATATATGTAACTACATAATAATCACTATTAACTACACATTGCGTAGCTATACTTTAGTTACATTACTCGCATGCAAAGTTAGTCCACTATCCACCCCCTTTACCTGTCCATCCTAAAATACCAAATTATTTACCCATTCTCAATAATATCGACTAAAACAA
This sequence comes from Andrena chrysosceles, assembly GCA_963855975.1. Taxonomy (NCBI): domain Eukaryota; kingdom Metazoa; phylum Arthropoda; class Insecta; order Hymenoptera; family Andrenidae; genus Andrena; species Andrena chrysosceles. The sequence continues at coordinate 44,383,809 of OY979769.1, read as the reverse complement.
CAGGCAGATTAGAAACTATTCCGAGTATTCTTCTCCATGTTTAGCGCACAAAACCAGGAACGCATTTCCCTCTGATGAAATTATGAATCATCCCCTACTGCGCGCACCTTTCAAGCAATCCGCTCGTCGTCGCGTCGTGCAAGGCACGCGGCTCTAACGGCGCGCGATGCAAGAGAAGCAATAAAGCCGACGTTTACGCGAATTCCACGGGACCAGGGACTTCGAAGCCGTCGCTAAAGGCTGTAGTTCGCGAAGCATCTCGCAATTACGCGATCCACTTCGTCTTTCACCGTGTCGCGGGTCGAGTGGCCAAGCTTCCACGCGCGCTCCACAAACGTCCTCCGTTCACCCTGTCATCGATTCCCGCTACGTTTTAACGCCGTTTAGACAACTCTAGCGCCTTTTCCGGCTTCGTTTCCGCTTGCCTCCCTTGTTTTTCCACCGTTCAACCGTTTGAAACATCGCCGCCAGCGGAGGGGCGCGTCGCAGTTAATAACTTTTTCATCGACAAGGGCTGACTGCCTGGAAACGCGTGCACAAAGGGCACCGGCAAATATTTGTAAATACTGCCCCGACTGCGGTGACCAGATAAAAATTCCAGAGCCCCCCGGGATCCTGATACTTAATCCTCGACCGTGTCGATTGATAAACCGTAATATACGATGTGCGCGAGGAGAACGGTGGGGTGAGCTGCAAGTATCGGAGAACAGGGGGAAGGGGGCGACGACACGCAGAGTCGAGGATGAAATTCACGGGGTTCCCCGTGTGTTAACAGATTTCACCGTGTAAAACTCAATTTTCGGCTATCGAGCTTTTATCCTCCCACCGGCCCTGAACCGGCAGGAATTTCATTTGGTCGCGGCGAGGCAATTAAAAGGCGGAATAACCAAACGCATTAAACCGATAACGCGGGATTGCAACGAATCTGTGTAAGCGGTTTTGCCCGATCGTTGCTGGACAAGCACGGGTTTCTGCTCGTCCCTGTCTTGGAAATCGCTTCGTTGCTGTTAAAATGGTAGTGGGGAATTGTCTGTGGAATTTTTCAGGATTTAGGGTGGCTTCTTCTGGCCTTACCTTCATTCTCCACAGTCGAGATCGTGCCACTGGCTTTTATACCTTTCCCATAATATTTCGAGATTTCTAATTGCAAAATTGTTTATACTTAAGTGCACCTAAAAGTTCTATTTAAATTCCGGAGAGACGCCACATTTCTAATATCATCCGATCCGAAAAAGAAAACTACACTCCGCGTCAAAATTACAATGCTTTTTTTAAATTTTTTTTTGCGACCATTTTTCGCAGAGATACAGCCATTTAAAAATGACAAAAATTTTCAGGAAATTATAGTGTCCCTTTAATTTCGAAGCGAAGTGTATATATCTTGCGTTTTTTTTTAAATACGAATTGTTTTTGTTTTTTTATAGTATATGAGTGCCTTCTTGTGATAAAATTAAATCGTTTTAATTAGAACGAAAACAAATTTGTTATTGGCTCTCAACCAAAAAGGGGAGTCTCTCGTGAAGTTACCCTAATAGTGTTACTACTATCGCAGCATTAATTCCGCCCCAGAATTCCTGTTATTTCGAAGGTAATTCGAGGCTGGAGAAATTGCTTTTAAACGTCGTCGCGTCGAATGTGTAAAAAATCGTTAGCAAAATCAGCGACAAGCGATCAGCCCTCGTCATCCGCGCATACGGCGGTACGTGCACGACACGAATACCTCATTATGCAAATCTACCTTAAATCGCGGCTGAAACAGCGCTCATGGGGCCACTGGGTACACGGTTAACCGCAGGCATTTGCGTGTACCTTCGATCTTCGCGGCCGTTTCATCGATATTCGATCGAGCCGTTCAATGGCTAGCCACCAAAGAAAACAGCGACGTACATACGCTCAGCCGATTCGTATTCAACCGAGCGTAATCGGCCGACGCGAAGTTGTCGCGGCGATCGTTCAAACTCGGCGACGTTACACTGCAAGAATCAGAAGTAATCGCCGCGCTGGCTGTATCCTCGGTGACTCAAGCAACACGCGGAGCGCAAGCGGACATTTTGATGCAAAACACACGTTGCGTCACGCGTGTCTGCATCCGCGCCTTACAATCATATCTTCGATAGAACAAAAAAGCGTGGAGAATTCTCCTTGCAATTATATCTTTCAATGGAGAATCAAGAGCTCCGAGTGTCTGCGTTCTCTGTCCGTAATTACATCCTCATCGGGGAATCAAAAATTTCGCAAGTTGATTCAGGGTGGCGGACTATGATCAGCCCGTGAAGATTAAACACTGCAACGAGAGGAACAGCGTGTTGCATCCCCGACAAATGCAATTACGACGTCACCCAGGACGCGGTTGGACGACGAGAAAAGTAGTTCCCCGGCAGGAAATAAAAATGGTAGCCGCTTTGGACGTTTGACGTTGTCCCGTTCGCCTTGGCACGACTCCTCCAGGTCCCTGGGCTTTCATTAGGCGAGTCAGTGGTGAAGTTTGGATAATTTTGATAGGGACTGGTTGGCTGAAAAGCGGAGGCTGCAGGGCAGAATGGCGAAAGAATGTTGATTTATATTTAAAATCGAGCTGAATGGGCGAGAATTTTTTCTATAGGGCTGACTTGATTTGCTAATAAGCGGACCCTTTTCACGAGGGAGCTTAATGGGTTTCAGAGATAGCTATAACTGGATGAGAAGACGACGGTCCTTCCCTGTCAATTTCTCACTCATACTTAGAGCCCTTCGCGACGCCGTAGTCAGCATAACAGACCCTAAACTCCATCCAACATTCCGTCAAGGAAGATATCGAATCTCCGCGAGAGTGTCTGGGGCATCCTTGCTCTCGCATGGAACCGATCGCACTCCATCTCCCGTCACTTCCGTCGCGGGAACTTTCATGGAATTTATAGACGCGGGTAGACACAGTGCAAACACGATGGAAACGGCGAAGGAAAGAGACGGAAAGGGGCTGAGGATTACGAGCACACCTTACTTGACGGTTCCGCCACCTGGGGTTGTGGCGAGGGCGCAGAGGCAGCCTTCTCAAACAGAGGGAATAACCGACTGGGAAATTTGATTGGACTAGACTCCTTAAGGCCGTTCAGCTTTCCAATCCGCGAGTGGCGCGGGGAAATTTGCCTGACTCGAAATCTGGCTCGCCCTTTATTCCGTTCTTTCCTCTGAATATCCCCTCTGAAAATGGCGCCTGGGCTGGCGATTTAGAGCGATGCAATCCCACTACAACGAGCCAGTGATTAGAGGTAGGTATATACTCCGGCGCGGCGGTCGTTGATACGCTGATAAGCTCGAACGGTATTTCTTCGTCCCGTGCTTGAAGGAGAGTTCGGGATTACCGGATCCAGCCGATGATCGTCCTTTTAACGCGGACTCAAGGGTAACAACGCTTCGAGCTTCTTCCTAGCCTTCCCAATTGCTTCTTGGAGAGGTTCTCGCGGACTCTCGCAAATTCGCGGAAGTGGAGGAAAATTAGTGAAGGAAGGCAAGGAATGAGACACGAGAATGTGAAGGGTCGTTGGTGCAGTTTATGAATAATTAGAGAAAGAGACGCGATACCACGTGCATTCCAATGAGATGGTCCACTACGATAATACTAATTCAGCGTCGAGGAAGTAACGCCCTGTTAAAACGAAAGATGACTTATACTACATGAAACATGAATAATTTCTCTTTACTGTGACTCAAATTACATACAAGAATATCAATTATTAATCAAATAAGAGCGATTTAACTTTTGCTAGGCGATCTTAGGTACCGTTACCCCAGGCATTTGCACTCTATTTTACTTCTGCAGTTGCGACCGTAGTCGAAAAATGAGCAGAATCTTGGAATAAAAATTCTAAATAACTCTCGGCGATGGGGAAGTTAGAACGCAACGAATAATGAAGCACGTGAGACGATAGTTAACTCTCGGTTAGACTCGCCGGAAACAGGGATACGTGGTTCATCGAACGAGGAAATTCGAAAGTCGCCTGGCCGAATGGAGGGGCCGCGAAAATCCACGTTGAATCGGCCATAATTGCGACGAATGAATTAACCCGGCGAATTAATTCGAGGCGACAATCGTCGGTGGATAATGGGGGCTGGGCGCACGGCGGCAAACTGAATGATCCGCGGCTAATTGGACAGCATGAAATTTCGCGGCTGGTTGGCGTGGCCTGTGGGCGGATTTTCTTTTCCGCGGGAAAATTGCGGCCTGTCGGCCTGCGCGGGGCCGTCGCCGCAGCCGAAAATTAACCGAGGCGATCGCGCGTAACGAGTTAATTTTATTAGACGACCGTTACGGAAAAAATTGCACGGCCAGCCGCGATGTCGGGTAAATTGAAACGTGCAATCGAGGATCGATGCTTCTGGGTTTCTGATCCCGCGGGGAATATCCGCGATTCCCGCTCCACACCCGATGGCAGCTTTTTAATTAGTGTAATGGAGCAACGTTGACATGAGAAATTGTTTGTATGCAGTTTCGCTGTACATGTGTAACGATATTTACAAATTTCAAATCGTTAGTTTGCGGGAGTTAGAAATAATAAATGAAAGAGTAACAAATATTAATAAATGTCATTACTCTATACTGCACTCCGTGTGACGTAATTCAGTATACGTCAATATAAACCATATGCGAAATATTTATGTTCACGGTGGCATGGTGAATTTAACAGGGTGGCTGATGAGCAGTTTCCGCCTAGGCGCCTGCGCAGAAGGTCCTCGCAGGGCTCCTCACCAAAAAAATGTATGGTTCGGTATAGGTATCCAAACACTACATTTTTTTCGTACTACTACATTTGGCCCGTTTTTAGTAAAGTACCTCTTCATTTCCCCCCGAAAACGGGCCCCTCAGAACGTTTGCCACCTGGGCCTTTTTTCTTAAATCCACTACTGGCTCGAACCCTGCCACACATAAGAAGTAAATTAACTTTTACTTGAATCCGCGTTACCGATAATCCATACGTTTCAGTGTTACACAAAAAAATAATTCTGCAGGTTAAGGGTTAATATATCTACCCTCTGATTGGCCATAGGAATATCTTCCTTTGCCTCGAACGATCAGAAATTATTGCGACAAAGGATTCGCAGCGTCATCAAGTGATCACAAAGAAATGGAATTCGCATCATCGATTCGCAACGTTTGATTGTGACGTCCTTTGACAAACATGTGATTATGAGAAAGCAGAGGACACAAAAGCAAAAGTTGAACGCTTTAATCTCTGTGAAGGGGAACGAAATAGTGATCGAAACGCGTATTTATGCGACTGTAACTCGCTATACGAATTCACACGCGAGTAGAACACTTTTGTTCGCTTCTTGCAAATGTTCACAGAGGTCCATTGTAGCCGATAATCATGTATTCACCATAAAACAATGGCGCAAGATACGTGACGGCCGACGTATGTATCGAACGTCGTTTCGCTAATCACTAGCGCGGTCTGTCTATCAGCGTGCGGTGCGCATATTGAACGGATCATTCCCTTCGACGTACGATTGTCGAAGTGTATGGCGGAACGGAGGCGATCCGCGCGGGAAACATTTTTGGAAATACTAATTGACGAGGCGAGCATCCCGTCCATTCGTTTCGGTATCACGCGTCACATCACTCGATTTCGCGCTCGAACGCCTTCGACACTCCGCTTTTTAAATAATGCCGCGCATCTGATCGTGTTTGTCGAATTTCATTTGATGATTCCCGGGTCGGTTTGCTGATGGCGAAGGGGTAACGGTAAATAACCCATTTCTGATGCAATTAACGCGTTTAGAGTCCCAATAATGACGGACATTTAATTTCGTAGGGAAACATAATTTCATCGGCATTTGTTACTCTTCTGTTACACGAATAATATTGATTAATGAATTATATTGTTAACGCAGAATGTCGTTCGGTAACATTATATTGGAGTTTAATTTTAATGGGACGAGAGTGACTTTTAATAAACTTGCTGTAACGTTCTGACTTTAATTTGAGTAGAATTAAGCTTCACTTGAATATAAAGTTTCACTTAGGTACATTTTAACTCATAACTAGACTCTGGATGTTTGAATGAATAACGAGACACTGGATGAAATTGTTAATTATAGCTAAAAATGTTGCCCACAGGAGTTGCCACACCTCCTTTTTCGATCAACTTTGACACACCTCGGTGGCTCACACCCAGAACAATTTTTGAACGACTATCATTTTCATCTAAAGAAAGAGTGTATTCCAATAGATTTTTGATTGACAATTTATCACAGTCTTTGCAAAGTAATTCTAGATTACTATATGTCGAGACACGAACAAAATCTTCAGAAAATTGTAACTTCTACAAATTTCAATATTACAAGCTAAAAACCTACAGAGTTGTGTTTAGATATAATATTTTGAAATTTTTTTTTATTTATTATAGTTCAAATTGCAGTATATTATAATAATTTTTACGATATTATTTACAGTAAATCTGTGCCTCTTGTCAATTAAAATTAAATTATAGGCCGTAAACGAGCGTTCTTCGCCAGATTCTACTGATCTCGTGTTAGTGTAAGTGGTATAATCATACAATATGTACAAAATATGCATTATACAAAACATATCCAATAAAAATAAAAGTATAATTTTGGATTTCTCTAAGGACAAAACAAATTTCTGTCTAGAACCCATTTATTTGTTTCCTATAGAAAGATACATTTGCACGAACATCCGCTGTCTACTCATAACTCGTTCGATATTTGTCTCACCTATGGTCTTTTCAAATCCTACAACTTTATCAAGATATTCAAGTCGATGTACCTACGTGCCAACATATCAGTTGAGTCGCCTTTCGAATTTATCCTATTCAAAAATTTATCATAATTGAAATCGCCAAACCGCCACGCGGATCTGCAAACTCCGAACGTCAGCTTCTCGAAAGATACCTCGAAATTCTATGGAACGTAACCCGGCGAGGGACATCGATCTACCCCATCGGTCGATCATAATTGCGTCGAATGAACTAACCAGCAAATTAGTCGGCTGACAAGCGTCGGGTAATAGATGCAGAGAGGAAACTGAAACCGGATGATTCATGCTTGATTGGACAGCGCGAGACGCTTCGTTGCTCGACTCCAACAATGGGCTGCATAATTCTGTCGAATGAGATATGCCGTGTCTGAATGGATTCGAAGGCTTCGTTCCGCGAGGATACCGGCTACGTTCTCGCCATTCACCCGCGGACACTCGATTATTAGGAAAGAATCGACTCCTGCGTCCCTGGACCCCTGTCACAGCTAATGACGAACATTGTTCGACGATCAGGGCTCTGTGCTCGGGACGCAATGGGAAATGCGTGAAGTCAAAGACCCCCGACGACGGCCGCCTGTAACGCTTCCGTGATGGACACACGATGGTCAATCGATTTTGGTGGATCTAGACATTGTACCTGGGGGGTTATCCTTCCTACCTCAGTTTTGTTGTGGTGCTTCGTGGCACAACTAGGAAATTATAATTAGGGTAAAGGCACTAGTAGTTCACCATGTATTAGTAGTTGACACTTTTCAGAAAAATATGAAAAATAAGATTTTTAGAAGTGACGATCTTTTGAACAAAGTGCAGTTAGAGAATTCTTTCATTACAAAGGTGGTGAAATTGAAAGATGTAATCTGTGTCCACAGTAGAGTACAAATGGAATTCTAATTCTGAAACTTGTAGTCCTGATACCTTAGTATTGAGGAGGCAGATCTGAAAGGATTCGAATACCCACCGCTCCCGAAGCAAAATATTCCGAGTCGCGAGAACAATGTATCCCTAATCCCTGAAACCTTCGTCCCCATCCTCGCCACGTGATCGAGTCTGTCCCGCATTTTTTTGAACAGAGCATTCAACGGCTGCTCGAGCTTTGAAGATCAGTTTAGTTTCTGTCGGTCACAGGCTGGCCATCCACCGGTGAACGAGCATCGAGTAAACTAGAAATAAAAGGGTCTCGATAGGCCCTTCTGTCGCTTCGCTCTCAATCGACGTGTACTGGCTTCATCCTCGTTTCGAAGGCCCCCTCTTCGATCCAATTTCATCCCGTCCCTGGCCTATTCGATCGGAAAAAAGAAGGAACAAAAAAAAGAGCGGTCACCGACAGTTACACGCGCCGGATAGGATGTCCTCTCGCTGGCGCGCGCTAAGAATTGTAATAACGTCCTCCCCGTGTAACCATCGAAGCCGTTGCTGTTCCACGTGGACCGTTTCCCTAATCGAATGTAGCTTCGGGCGTGTAGAAACTCGGGAAAAGGCATTCTCCTCTGGTGGTGACGGGAAATCCCAAGTTGCTAGTAGGAACGCGAGGATTGACCTGTCATTGCCATAGAGGCTGGTATACTTTAGCATCGCCGTTTGTTCCAGCAGCCTGCCACCAGAATTGTCATGAAACTGCAGGACAGTAGAAAGCACTACGATCGTTGCACTTACAAACATGAGACTTGTAGGAGTTCGACGTTTAGGAATAATAGGCCTATGTTGCGAGTGTGTCGCATAGGTGGCGCCACTTAAGTAGAGTCCGAAGCATAGAGGTCGCGCATAGCGTTAGGTTAGATTGGAAAACAGTGTTTAGACTGAGCCTCGCCTTTGTGATTGTCTTGTTCTTCTTTCTCTTCTCTTGCTTGCTATTATATATTTGTTTGTGCAATCAAGGCGCTTAATAATAATAATAATAATCTCGGGGAGTAGGCTTTGAGAGAATCGGTAAAGGCGACTGGCCAGCGCGCAGTAGATCCGAAGATCATGGCTTCGAGTCCCATCGCCCTAGGCACCTTTTTTTCTCCTATAGACTTTCCATTAATCCACGCACTCTCCTTATCTCTTAATTCCTGTTGCAAGACACATTTCTCCATAATATGTGTCATTTACAAGTCAGTGATGTTCTCGAGGCAGCAGCAACGATTTCCCATTTCCATCGAGCAGACAGGGACTAGGGCTTCGAGTAATCCAACAACCAGTAAAAGAACAAGTAGACAGAGCGCAGAGATCTCGACGCAGCGGATAATCCTCTGTTCCGCGGCAATCGCGAGCCAAAGGCGAACTTCATCTCTTCGAATAATCCGCGGCGGACTTGTCCCCCGCGTAGGCTCTCGCAATCTGCCCAGGCTTTACGCCAGCGCGAAACTTTCCGCTTGTATGGAGGCATTAACGTCAGAGAAGTGGCGCGTCCGTATAAAGATACGGGAGCGCTTGTAACCGAGCGGTATTCCCGTACGGCGGGGCGGACTGATAGCGCACGGGGATCCAGCTCGCTTCTATTCGTGCCGGAACAAGGCACATGCGCCTGCAGGCGGCTGGTGTGTGTGCGCGCGCGAACGGGTTATATCATTTCGATGTCACGCGTAAACACGAGGCAGTGGAGGCACGCTGCTCCATCGTTTAATGTGGTTGAGACGCCCTAGGGAGACAGCACTTTATACATACCTAACTACCCCTATGGCACAGTGCGCAACGCGTCTCCACGGGTACCCTTTAATTCTCGCTTTCCAACCTCTCCACGCTCCTTCTTTTTCGCGGCGGACCCTTTTGGGTTTTCCACGCTACTCCGCCGTCCACGCCGCTACCTACCCCCTCCTTTTATTCAACCGCGCGGCTCTCATCTCTTATGAGAGAGCGTAGGTTTTTTACAATACATCGAGACTCGTGTATCGGATTTCACGTGGTCGTTCGACGATCTGATCAGTGATCTAGCAATTCCCCCGTTATTCTTGACCAGTTAGCTAATGATAAATTGGAACTGCGCTAGTTTTATCATTTTGATTATGTCTTGCGATGGAATTTAATATTATCCCCTTGCATTCAAATGTTCATTTTCATAGTCAAAGGAATTTCTGATGTACACACAGTTAATATTCGTTATATGCTCGCCAGAAATTTTCGTTATATGATCGTCGCGTCACCCCACCAACTGGAGGGGTCTCCCTCGGAACTAGTCAAGGCGAAAGACGTCACGAGTCGAAACAAGCTAACCCTGAGATAAGGCACAAGCTGGTGTGCAGGCGGGCCTGGTATTTAACCCTTTCGCTACGGTGGTTCGATCCGCCGCAAAAACTAATAGAGTTTTGTGGAGAGCGGCTACAGTCGCCCGTCGTAGCGAAAAGTAACCACAGCCTTAATGAGATTATTCTAATGAAAATATGACTAAACACGAAGTGATTTGGATCATATCGAGTCATTTTCATATTCGACTGTCGTTCATTGTTTCTCATTCGCTCCCATTTTATCCCAATGACTTTTCTTTTTCGTCGACTGCAGAATGCAGATTGCTACGGTCTACGCTATCGCTTGAATAAACAAGTCAGCTCGAGCTGAAATTCGTAGCCTCCTACGCGTTATATGTTCGTACCCGGTCCCGACTGGTGAACACGTAACGAATATTTACTATATCTGATTATCTTATATTTATAAATAAATAAATAATTATATAACCCCCGACAAGTTCTTTACACCGACATCATCACGCCGCTAGCACTCCTATCTCCCCATTCTTCGTGTCTACACCCACACGCTCGTCACAAGAAAACACTCCTCAAACGTCCACTTGATTTTTCACCCACACAAGGTATCAGTAATTCACGAACTGACTTATTTACCCTCCCCTCCCTTTCTCCCGCAAGCTTCCTCTCAACGAGTCCCACGAGCGTCTGGCGTTTTCTGAAACGTGAGCCGTTTTGTTTTTCGTCGTCGATGTGTATAAATCGCTCGCTGCTGCATCCCCTTCTCCCACCCCCTCAGCGCCGCAGCACTCGAGTCTGTGCTATCGCGCGTGCTGTCTTTTTATTCCTTCGATCAATCTTCGTTTTTGCACCGCCCCCCTCCATCCACGCTCGGTCTTTCTGTTTGGAGAACCGACTCGCCGCCTTTTTTCCTCCCCCTTCACGGAGTCGCGAATCCTATTTGCTACCCCCTTACAACGGCGTTCCACTCCTCCGTGTGTAGCTACGTGTCGGGACACACTCGCGAGGGTTGTATCCGCTCTATCCGGTCGTAAATCTGTGCTTTTTTGCCGTTACATTGATTACACGTTCGAGTGCCGTAAGGAAGCTGCGATCGTTCTTGTTCCTTGTGCGAGGCAAACTCCGTGAGCAGTGTTTTTCTTCGGCTGCCAACGTTCCCAGTCAATCCCAGTGACGTCCGTCACGAAACGATCATTCGTTATAATTATGTCCCCGAAAAGTAAAGGAGCCGACCGCGCAAGATAATCCTGCGCATTTGCATAAGAATGATGTATGGCCACTTTATCGTAATAGAATGTCCTCTTCTTTTGGATTCCCTGCCGCTTATCTGGCTACGTATATCACGGGCTGTTTTGCTTTCTTTTCGAGATCTCAGTGACTGGAGAATTTCTTTACCCTTGCCTGTAATGATTAACGATTATAGACGTTACTGCGTCACCGTTTCATTTTAATTTGATGGTCACATGATTGTAATATAATTGATACGGTATGGAACTGATTCGTACTCAATCTCCACAAGGACAATGCAATTTTATTTCGCCACATTCCACTCGTCTTATCTTGTTCCTTTCACGCCTGCGATTGTATATTATCCTCGCGACTGAATGCGTCACTCTTCATCCGACTTGCACGTGACTGCTTGAGTCATCGAACACTTTCACAGGTTCTTTAATATTCCAGGAATCGAATGCTCCGCATTTATCTACCGCCTCCCCATTGTGCTTCCACCATTTTATTTCCGTCCGTATTATCTTCAGCTTTATTCTCTTCCATTCGCGTAATATATTATTCTTCGTCTCTCTAAATTACATTCCCCCCTTTTCTGCCACTTTTAATTCCGTCTACCTCGGGGTCACTGTTTTGTCTCTTCTAACGACGCATCGCTCGCGGTCTCCCCTTATCACTCGCTTCTCCCCCGTGTATCATAGCCACCTCTCTCGCGAAAGGTTTTTTTGGCCCGCCACGCGTTCCTTTTAAACACGAGAGCATCGGGAGTCGTTCCAGCGTGTGTGGGCATCGCGGATGACACTTAGGCGACGAAGTCGAGACGCCACTTTCTGTTGTATGTGTAGAAACACCTAAATAACTACCCCTCGTCGTAAGTTCCACCCTCCCTATCTCGGCTATTCCCATTTTCTTCCCAGCATTTTCCCCGGAGTTCACATCCACGTCTCTCCACGCCTCTGCCACCCCGTTGCACCCTCTCTCGCGAGTACCTTTTTTCCGCGAGAAGACTGAAATCTCTTCTCCAGCTCGAGGACCAACCCGGCCCCAGCTCCATTTTAATTTCCACCACTGGTCACCTTACGTTCCGCCAGGTTCGTCTCTTGCCCTCGTTGTCCTACTTTTCTAGCACCTGCCCGGCGCGCTTTTCATATACTCCTGCGCTGCTGTCACACACTCCCCATTGTCACGCTCGTTTCCGTTTATCGTCACGCGTCGTCGTCCTCGACGTCGCCAGTGTTCACGCTTCCCAGGCGAGTCTTCCGCTGTCTTTTTTTACACGGACTGCTCCGCAGCCCCGTTTCCCCGTCACGTCCCTCACTGTCTTTTCCATCGTTTCCTCCGCACGGTTCGATGTACGCGTTGAGCAGTTAGAACCCCCAGAACCGTGGATGGTGTTGGCCCCGAACCTTCACAGGGTCACGCACAGGTCGATGGGACGTGCCTGCCCGTGCCACAAGAAACTGGGCGGGTTAATTTTAGGGATATCAGCCACTGACGCCGCGAACTTCACACCCCCGTAATGTAAGGTCATCCGTGTGCGGCGCGGAGTCACGAAGAGGGTAGGGAGAAAAGGAGAGGAGACAGACTTCCCCGGTGCACGCATTGTAGCTGGTACTTAATGTGACCGAGGCGTCCCGTGGAGACGCCGCTTTATACATACCCATACAGCACACTCTCGTTGCAGCATAGTTGCAGTATAGTTGCGGTGCAAGATTGCAACGATTCACGCAACGTTGCCGCAACTATGCAGCAATAATTCTATGTCCTCCTGCTGCAAAGTTGCACAGCAACTTTGAGGCAACTTTGCACGGCAACTTTGAGGCAACGAAAAACTGTTAAAAAAAAATAAAAAAGTTATCGGTTACGACAGATTTGAACTCCGGACCGTCCGCATGACAATCTGACGCGCTACTGTTGTGGCCATGGAACCTTCTTGGATGTATAGTACTGTAAATGATATATATATTGATTACTCCGTACGTTAAAAACTTTTATACTACATGAGTACTACGACCCCCATATATTGTCGTTCCAAAAGCACTGTGTTCACGGAAACATCAGCTTGGCACGTGCCACCAGTAAAGTAGATTCTGACTTATGCTTGGAACTGATTAAATGGTTGCCTTCTCCGACATATATTTTATATTTTAGTTCATTATACAGAATGTCCGCGGGAACAGTAAACACCTGGATATTGCCTAACGTATTGGAGATATAAAAGAAATTGTTTACATGAAATTGCATGGTTGGAGGGGGCAAATTTACTACGGAACTTTTTTTTTAACAGATCACTTGATAGTGCGTTTCAAGACGAATTCAATAAAGTATAATGTATACACTTTATTTCAACCGGTTTTGGAGATATTATGTTTTAAAATTTGCTAACGCCGCAAAGTTCTGGCAAAGTTGCGACAAAGTTGCGGCATAATTGAGGCAAAGTTGCTGCATAATTGCAGGATAGTTGCGGCATAGTTGCGGAAAAATTGCGGCATAGTTGCGGCAAAGTAGTTGCGGCGCAACTATGCAGCAACTATGCAGCAACAATTCTATGTCCGCCCCGTGCAATGTTGCACGGCAACGTCGCAGCAACCATACATCGACATTGCGCTGCAACCATGCAACATCGCAAGGTTACTGCAACCATCCTGCAACTTTGCCGCAACGAAGTGTGCTGTATGGGTACCTAACTACCCTCCGGTATAACCTGTCTCTCTACGGTGGTTATCTTTATCTCCGTGTCCTCTTGCTTTTCTGTCTCCCTCCCGTGCCTGGACCTCGCCTCCGACCTTCCTCCTCCGCCGACCTCCGCCGACCTCCGCTCGGCGACTTCGTTTTTTCCCCAGGTCGTGTCTCTTCGTGCAAGAGGCCATCTCTGCGCCGTGGCACATCCTTGTATCCACCCGTAGTGTTTCTTTCCTCTCGCCTCCACTCGTTCCTCCTCTTTATTTTTCTGCCTCCCACGTACTGTCCACCCTCCCGCCGACGCTGAATCCTTTCCTTTATCCCGGTACACCGTAACGCGGCTTCTCGTCTACGATTATTGTCTTTATCTCGCCCCCTTTCGCGCATCCCCTCTACTATCTAACGCTCCAACGTCCTTCCCGCTACATTTTTTTAATTACGTTCGCCCTCCACCCTCTCGAAGGTGTCGTTTGCCCTTGGCCACCTCTGATCAACTCGCTGCCCCTGCACACGATTTTCGTGCCTCGGAGTGGCGGAGGAGGGCGCTCGGACACTGTGCACCGCTTGTTGTTCTTTTTTCGTTGTTGTCGAATTCAGCGTCCCTAACTCTACCCTCCCGCTCTCCCGTCTCTGCTCCCTTTTTATTGCGTTTTGCTGACAGTTTATGGCCGGCATTGTCGTAACTCTCTCGCCGGAGCTCGCTCCCTCCTGACCGTGTTTGCCTCGTCGCGTAGTTTCCACTGTTGCGAGCGTTTCTTTCGCCCGAACGCCACCACCGAAGTCTCCTCCTGTTGGCTCCTCCACCATTCCCTTCTATCGTATTTCCTCGTTCGCTCGGTCTCAACACCTATCGTACGGATGATACCTACCGTCTAAAGTCTAAAGGCTTCTGAAACGTACGTCGTGTCCTCTTGGGAGAGCGTTCTGACGTTTTACCAACATTGCGCAGCGTGCCAGCAGGAAAATCAACTGATCGAGGCTGCTTCTAGTTTAATAGACTATATAAGACTGCTACTTTTCAGTTATTACTGTTTGAGGAATGAAAAGTGTATGTTTCTAGGTGGAACAATAGAATGAGGGTAGTTGGTTTATACCCTCAGAGACCTTGAACAGTGAATTATTAATATTTAGTCAATTACTCATTCACCGATTAAATTGACTAGATACTCAAAATTTCAGCCTTTCAGCAGCTCGTTATTCGTACCTTTCAGTTATTTACTTCAGAGCTTGTTAATTTATTCTCCTCCCCCTCACTCGCTAACTCGTTCAAACATTTATTCGTTCATTCATCCGCTTGGTAATTCATTTTCCTGGTCGGTTAGACTGGTTTATTTACTCCCTACCGATTCACTCTTTCACTTACCTCAACGCTTATTTATTAATCGATTCTCCCCCTCACTAGTCGATTCGTCGAAAGATTCATTCACCGAGTCGGTTAAAGTCTCGTTCATTCACTCGCTTACCCTTTTCCAATGCCTTGGTCCTCGGTTCCCTCACCGATTCACTTACTCGCCCACTTCGTTTTCCTCGTTCTGCCGCACCCCTTCTCCTTTCATCCCCTGCATTGTGCGTAATACTTAATGTACCCGAGGCTCTACGGAAATATGGTGCATTATGCGAAACAGCCCGGTATCCACAACTGTAACCTGTCCCTTTACGATGTCTACTTTTGTTCACGCTCCTCTTCATCCCTCCATTCTCTTCCCCCTTCTCAGCAACGTCTCGCCTTCACCTCCTCCATCGCCACCTAGTTCTTCCTCGCTTTCAGTTATTTATTTATTCGCCGGTATTAAAGCATTACGACACATAAAGCATGTTCCATTAATAAAATTACATTATTACATCTATACACTGTGCTATTATATAAATTTGAAGATGTATACTTTGAAATGCATTTTCTCAATAAATATGAATGTACTCACAAGTGTGTTACATCACTTCGTTCGTCTTGACAAGAGGAAAGTTTTAACGTTTTTATTTTTTTAATAATTTTTTTTAATTATATATAACGATTTCTCTGGAACCACTGATCCTATGAGCATGAAAGGTAACTAGATTCCTCTTAGCCCCTATGTACTTGCTAAGAAATCTTTTTAAAACCTCTCCGTCACCGAAAAAAGATATATAACCCGTGGAACACCAAAACCTTTAAGCTATTAGTCTAACTCAAACTTAAGAAGTAATAATATGAACGATGCTAATAGTAACGACAACTATTATAGCAATAATAACAAAAAAGAAAAGAAAAAGAAAACCATAGAACAATATATTGAAGATGTGCCTATTTGTCGCAAAACAATTATTCTAATTGTAAGTGGGGCTCGTGGGGCAAATACTGGTTTATTGATTAAGCGCGATATTTTCGTTCAACGGTCGTTGTTTAAACGCGAAGAAGTATGCAGTCGCACTTTTTTCACTTAATTTCGTAGGAAACCCCCTTTGAGTCGTGTACGTCGATGTGCACACTGGCTTTTCGTTTGTTTACGCGGTTCAATAATTACCGCGCGCCCTGTGGAAAGTATTAAGCCGCCCGAATGCGTATTTGCGCCGTCGCGAACTCCTCGCATTTCGAGCGTGCGTTTGCGCACCTATAGTATTCACGTGGCGAGCGAATTCGTCGGTTGCAGGGGTCCGATGTACGTAGGTATTCCCATCGTATGTTTGTCTTTAATTTTTGCGCAGTTACTATTTGTGTTACCCCTTTCGAACCTGTTACCTCGTGCTGCTTTACCATCGTATTTTTCGTGCTGCTGAATGTGATGCGCCTGTCTCGAAATGAAAGAAACTTCTGTTGAAACATTAACTAATAGACACGCGACGAGTATAGCCCTGTAATTAGTTTGATCATTTTCTGTCAAAATGGCAAGCGAAGCTGCTATGGTGAAAGAAAGCGCGATGCGCTGCATTTGTAAGGAATCCTCGGTATCAAAGCGTTTCATGTAGGCAAATTCGATGGTCCTTCGATTTATATTCGGGACACAATGAAATTTAATCGAGGATTACATTCAATATAATGGAGAGAAATACCGCTTCCTTTGAATCGAACGTGTTTCAATAACCAAATATTGAAATGTTGAAAGGCATTCTTTCCGCGAATAATACATCGAGAAGCACAATAGGTTTACTTTTATACTAACATAATACGTTTACATCGCGTGTAACAATGACGGTAACCAATGTTGTTCGTGTGGTAAACAAGATTATTGACGTCTGCAGGGAGGTAAACTGAAATACGGGGAAAGAAGATCGTTAAGGAACTGATGAATTCATCCCCCCTACCTACACTCCCTTCGCATTTATTATTCATTATGCGTCGATTTAATCTACTTCATTCCTGTACATATTTCCATCGTTACGATCTGTGTTTAATACCTCTCGCTTATTTCCCATCACGTAGCATTTAATTTCCTCGCCAATATGTCCTCACTGATTCCCTCTCTATTGGGCGATTCTACTCGATTCTTTCAGAATCGATCTGTATTTTTCTGAAGATTCGATTACTTTATCGATTATTTTTCTGAGGAATCGATTATGTTATCGATTATTTTTTTTTGGAGAATCGATTATTTTATCGATTATTGTAAGAATCGATTCTCGATAACTCGATTATTTTCTAACAAAGAATCGAGAAAAATGAACGTTTTGTATTTTTAAGAATTTTCTAATTATAGTCTTTAATTCTTCAGTCTCTACAAATGAAAATGGAATTCAGATGTTCTAAATTCAATAAACTACGACTGGATATAAAAAATGAAATTGTGAGTATAAGTTTCGTGTATATACATATACACTAGAGCCTTTTAAAAAGATTTTATAATATATACTTACAATTGGTAGAGTAATGAATATATATTGTATATATATTATAATAATATTGTCCAATATAATGATTCAATACAAATTCTGTTTATCTTACATTTAATTGATTCTATTGTTGATCATTTTCACCATCACATTCTTTATCATTCTTTTCATCGATTCCTCGATTCTTTTTGAAAATAATCGATTTTCAAAAAGAATGTATCGATGTTTTATTAGAATCGATTCATAAGTACCTATCGATTTTTGTTTAACAGAATCGCCCATCGCTACTTTCATCCCACTTCTTCATTATCTCTCACATTGACACTTCCCTCTTCCTTCACCCCCATACACCCTGCTTTGCCTTTCGATATTTCTCCATCCGTACATCCCCCTTTCTTTGCACTCTCACACACTTTCCCTACTTTCCAATTCTCCCGCCAAACTTCTTCAACCTACCCCGTTCTGCAGCCTCGCTTCGTCTTTCACTTTCGTCCGTCCATTCTCATTCATCCCGCCTCCGTTTTTGGCTCTTTTTCTTCCCCCCGTTCCTCTCGCTAATTCACTTATCCTGTTCCCTCTCTCTCTCTCTCTCTCTCTCTCTCTCTCTCTCGCCATCTTTCTGTCCGACTTGTAGGCTCGTACATATGCATCGGGGCTTTCTGTAACCATCACGGGGGCGTAGATGCGCGCAGAAGCGGAACCTGGTGTGTGTGTGTGTGTGTGGGTGGGTGGGTGGTGGAGGCCAGGAGGTGGGGACCAGGGAATATTATTCAAAGCAAGATTTACATTTTTACGACGCCACCATTTTCTACCGAAAGGCACCGACGAGAATAGGAATTAGGTTCATTTACATATATACGCGGACGCGCGCGTGCGCACGCGAGCCTCCACGCGTAAAGGAGATTAATGCCTTGATTAGTTCGTTTTCCGCGACTTATCGTTCCACCCCCGACTTCCTCCGGGGTTGGGCAACCCCCAACGTTTCTCTTCTTCGTTAGCGTGCCCCTGGAGAGGTTTCCGTTGCTAAACGCGGGTTACTTTTCCGGCCAACCTGACCAGAGCTTTTCACGTTCGACCCGCCCGAGACAATTTACCAAATCGTGACGTATTAGGCCTGCACTCCACCGTTTTCCGCTATTTCCTTTCCCCTTTACAGAACCTGCTGGCTGATCGATCACCTCCCGACGAGTATCACGGTTCCTTTCTGGGCAGCAAAGTGGTGGCCTTTTTTGTCGTTAATCGGCGCAAATCTCTTCCTGCGGAGAATGATGGTTGAGCCATTTTAATCGTTGATCGAAGCTTTGTGGGAATAATGGGGTGGAATTTTAGGATTTAATTCGAGTGTGGTATGGCGGAGGAAAGGGACGAGCTAATTGTTGAGCCAGATAATAGTTTTCTGTGTATTAGTTAATGATCGCGTGATTTGCAGGGGTTCGATGGGAGCGTGAGCTATTATTTGTGGAATTTGAAGGCTCACCCTTGCTAATTATACCGAAAAACCAGCAGAACTCGCCCACGTATGTTACGCAATCCAAGGTACCCGGGGGAGTGGTGTTACAAGCTTAACTGGGCTTTGGCGCGTTTAGTAAGAGCGTAATCCTACAGCCGCGCGAATCGTTGATTCAATGTAATTTTAATGAATGCGAATTTGCTGGGATTCCTGTTTTCCGCGGACGCACGTAACGCATGGTAATGAACGATGAAATCCTCACCGGAAATAAATCGTGCCTTCTCTTCAACGCTGCGGGTTATAAGAGATACTGTCATTGTTTATAATAAGCCCAGCGAACAAGCAGATAATTAAATGCCTTGGAATACAGAAAATCTCTTGAATATCAGGTCACTATCGTTACCAACTAATCGGCTTAATGCTGATGAACGTTCCAAGAAATTCAAAAAGAACCAGGCGATGTTAATCGAAAGGAATGGAAAGAAGATTCGCCGAGTTGTGTGAGGCCAAGCTACACAGGCCTGTCAAAAAAAAGCAATCGGGGGACTGGAGGGGAAATTGCTGGAGTAATTATTTCGAACGAACTCTGACTCAGTGGTGCAATAAATGATGCAAACCCTGTTTGCTGGAAGTAAGCAAAGTTTTCCAGAAGACGCTGTTCGAAACGAGGCAAACGTAAACAATGGTTCACCGCCTGAATATTCAAGACGCTGTTTAAATTACGCTCGCCCAGAATGCTTACAATTCAATACAAACACTATTATAAAATATCCTAGAGGGACACCGGAGGCACAGCCGAGAAACCGTTTCTCAAATTGTACTGCGTGTACTTCAAGCCGCGCCTTCGCTTTATCCGGGAGCAATGCTTCGCTCAACAGTGCTCACTCCCCTCTCTCTGTTGCGGTTCTCTTATACGGAACAGCTGTTCCTATGTTTATACGACTAGCCCCCGATTGGAAAGTCAAGAGCAATTCCCTGGGGAACTCCTCCGGGACTCATTAACCTCTTTGATTGGACAATCTTGCTTCCGATGGCGACGATAAAATTCTACGCTCGTGGCGGCTAGTTGCGGTCGCTGCGACGCCTGACCCATTCGCTTCTATTCTACTTGCAATCTCAGGGGGACTTGGAAACGCTGTGGTCGTAAGACGTAGGCTGTTTTTGCGAGTACCGCTGTGTTTTCTTAGAGTTGCCCTTATTTTCAACCTGCGATTTCTTTTGCTCTCACCCCCCAATATAGATCCATTTCATAAAACAATAATCCCCGAAAAAGATTATTGCAATCGGACAACAGGAAAGGATGCCGACCAGGTCTTAAAGTTTAGAATTCATCAATGGTTTAAATTTGAAGAATTTCTCAGAAATGGTAAGCTCTATCGAAATTTTGTTCAAATATTATTAAAAGGGCATTCAATTTTCTACAATTACTGTATATATAATTTTGTCGTGCTTGCAAAGTTCCGTGGAAAGGATGCGGGTGATCTTAAACTCGTTAGATTCTTCGCCAGTGACTCCCAATAAAAAAAAATCAATGAAAGTGACTTCCAAATCGTGAAATTCGATAGAGGTATCTTTAAACTTGAGATTCGCCGAGGATGACTCAAAACTCGTGAAATTCGTCAGATATCTTCAAGCTCATGGGACTTAATATAACCGACAATGTTCTCAAGGGATGCTGGACCCTTAGCTCCCCAGCAGCCAGCGATACCAACCCCCTGAAAACCGATGTATAAGCAACCCCAAGCCCATGGAATCTCTGGAATCCATGGCATTCATGGACATTGGTCCTCTCCCTCCTGATTGCAAATACCTCACCTCTTTTTCGCATGCAAATACCTATACCCGAAGGTAGGAAGCTGCCCTGTTCTAGTAATTTACTCGTCACGACACAACCAGTTGTAAATTCTGATCACACCGCTGCGCTGCTCCAAACACCAGTTTCATCGAGTATGAAATCCTTTGCATGTACATAGAGTAAAATTCTATCATATTCATCCGTATCTCGCAAATCATGTGCAGGAATACATTTTCGAAGTTCTACAATCGGTCCCAACTGTAACGTTCGTTGCAATGGACACCACTTCTAACTTGCCGCGCGTCATTCCGCTATTTAACGCGGGCAACACGCGAAAATTAATCGCAGCGGGAGTTTCACGTCTTGCAGCCGATTCTGCACTGGAGAATCCGCAAACGGATCGATCGAATCGCCCACGGCTGTTTCCCTCCCGAACAATCTACGTGGAAATTAGTCCACGTTTCGCAATTAACGTCTGAACTGCTTCGTTTCATTTAACCGAACAGTGGAACTTCATTTACGGACATCTTGACTGGATTGGTGATCGTTGGAAACGTAGCATCTCAACATGTAGAAGGGTTACTTGAATTTTCAAACAAACTAGCTGGAATGGGGTATGGGATTTTTGTTTGCTTTTTGAGGGAATCTTGGCGGGATATGTAATCAAGTCAATTTTCTTGTAAGTGAGGCATGCAGGTTCCATCGAAGACTTTCTTCTTTTTTAAGTGGTAACAGGTATTTTTTAATAGGAACACCTTCTTTCTTGACGAGCACGTGACATTGCAATTAACGGTACATAAGAGAATAAAGAGTGACCCAAGAAATCGCCTCTTGTTGGTCCCACGATTTTGCAACTGAATTTTATACCAACCGATACCTTACGATAAGACATCAATCACACCAAATTTTCAAGTTGAGGTGACAATTAGTGTCTGAGATAAGGGAGGTCAAAGAAGTGAACATTCGTTAACGCGTCAGATCATACGCTTCGATGTACGGACTTTTATGTGAGTCCGATAATTTAAACAATTATTCCCAGGGGTTTTGCTGACTGCTAACAACGAATTTGAACTTGGACTTTCGAACCGTAAATTCTGGAGTGACGAAACGAGCCCCAGCCCTTTATGCTTGGCCAATCCAGATAAATGTGACTATTTTCACCAGAAAACTAAATAAAAATTACTTTTTCATAAAATCAGAATCTAAATTTCGAGCAAAGCCGGATAGTGAAGCTAGTCATTTATAAATCCACTTCTGCAAACTTATATTTTACAATACTAAGAAAAATCTCCCAAAGATACTACTTAACCCCTTTCATATAGCCCAAGGGAATAATGAAACACCCTATTTCTCCCTTAATCCTAACGAACCCACCACCAGAAGAACATTCGCGCACTTCTTGCACCACCAGTCACACTATTTCTGGTACAAGCCTCGAAACATTTCCACTTTACCAAATCACACTAAACACGAACTTTCCCACGAAACCACCCCTACTAGAAACTGCTCCAGCTGTCCACCCGCCCTTTTTCCCTCGAGCTCCGCGCAACTTAATTGCGGCTCTTTCAGCTACCATCCGCGCGTCGATTGAAATTTAGCGTGGATTCACTGGACGAAAAGGCGGCGATTCAATCCACGCTGTCGTTCGCATACATTATGAACTTTTTCACGTCTTCTCGACGCGGTCCGGCATAAAGAGTCGCCAGTGTTCCGCACACCTTTCTCGCGCCCGGCTACGATAAAACACGCCACTATTCTCGCCCCGCGTCCTGCCCCTCTTTCTTGACCCTGCCGCCGTTTCGCACCTCCGGCGAGCGGCCCTTCAAGTCGAGTGTCGACGCGAGACACTGAAGGGAGAAAAGGCCGAGGAATAAGAGGTAAACGTTTTCGGGATCTTGCAGCCCCTGTTCGTCGAGGTGCCAGAGCCTCTCTTCTCTCGCGTGCTCTCCTCCAAAGAGCAACGGGCCGGCCTGACGGAAACATAAATTTCAGATTTCCACCGTCGACTCTTTCTCGACCCTTGGACGAAATTTCCCTGCGCCCCCCTCCGCCAACCGAAGAACGCATTGTCCGACCCCGCGACCCGGAATCGAGCCCTGATTTACGGGTTCGTTCCCCAGTTCGGTTCTTCGACCTCCCCCCCCCCCCCCTCCTTCGGTCTACGCTCGTTTGAACAGGCTCCGCGTACGTTTTTGACGTGGTATTTTGTGAATGGTGTAAATCATTGGTGTACGGGGTGTGGTTCGGTTGCTGGGTTCCTGGGGGGTTGTTTTGCTATTATTTTAAGGGATTTGGGGGCTCGTGGTGATCTCCGAGAAGTTATTTTTTGTGAGCACTGGCAAATGTGAAAGGAAATTAAGTTTCTGGTATGTTGACAGGTGTCAGTGCTTCGAATCGAGGTATTTGTGGTTTGACCGAAGGAATCTTAGTTATAACTTTTTGAAGCTTTATTTAAATTGAGAAGTAGTGACGCAGGGGTTTGTAATTAAATTGTGTTGTTCGGGAAAATTGTTTTAGTAGTAAGTTAAGAATGCCGTTTTTTACTGAGTTTATTATATTATTTATTGTTTCTGTTCGCAGGTATGTACGGCTTCCTTAGAGTTTAATGGAAGTAGAAGATGTTGGTAAGTGGAATGGCAGAGGTTCGTGATTACACCCTCCAGGGAATTAAATTTTCCATTTACGATATTTATATTTACCTAAGCTGATTAAATGGTGAGTTATTCTTTTTTAAAACTGCCTTTCACGTAACATATCTATTTTTTCCTATTTTATTTTCTATTTGTCCTGTTTCCCCGGCATCTTGCTCCGATAGCCTTCAAAACACGCCGCGGAATTGAGTCGTAGTCATGCAAATTGACTTATCCGTTTCGACCGGTCAATTCATCGATCCTACAATGTCGAACATGCAAATAAGCAGCCCGAGGTCGAAAGATCTCTGAAAGGAACCCCGAGCGAGCAAAAGCAAACGATCGGGCGAACATTTTCTCTTAGAAATTTCGCGCAACTGCCTTACATTCTTCCCTTTTCTGTTTCGTTTCTTGTAAGCTCCGCAATTTCCCTCTTCGACGATCGATGAAACCAACTTTCCACCTTTTTCAAGGCATCGGATTGCCTCGATAGTATAATCATGGTTGAAGTTAATTTAACTAAAAAATACATATTGTGTAAAATTCTTCGAGTCGAAAATTATTTAGTATAAAATAGACACCAAGATTTACAATGTATCTTTTAAAAAAATTTCAATTCCACAAAAACCGGTTAAACCGTTTCTCGAATTTTTACAAACGTAACAAAAAATGTATACTTCATCAAAATTTTGTAATTTCTTTTAATATTTATGGAATTACAAAAATATAGCAAAATAAAATTTACTAAAATCCATACAAAATATAAATTATAAATCTCTATTTCATTTAAAAATTTTCTTCAGTAAATATGAACCCATGAAGATTAATTTTACAGTAAACTTTTACTATAATCTGCTTGTGCCCGGGGCGATTTAAAGCCAAAATGTTAATGTTTTTAATTAAATAAATACTGAACCTTTACATATTAATTCTAGTGTTTACAACCGGATTTTTAAATGTCTTCAAAATTTACATATTTATCTTCCAAAATCGTTTTTTAACCTCGGGTTTTAAAAACCAACAAACCCTAATAGACACGATTCTTAATTTGTCTTCAAGATTCGAATGCTAATAGTTGTATAGTATAAAAACTAAAGAGGAATCTATTTTATCCTTTTATCCTGTATCTTATTGTTATGTAATATATTCCTTTTTGTCAACAATATCCAGCGTTGCCTGCCGTTTCCCCCTCGGCTTCATGCAAACCTCTTTTTATCAGATCTCGTTTCTTTCTTTACGCATGCCTCTCTCCTTTGTTCCGTTTCTTACTCTTACCCCGGTTCAACACGACGCCGGCATAAATTTCGAGTTTCTTATGCGGACGTACGCTCCACCACCCAACAATTCCTCATTTTATTAGGAGATTCGCGTATCCACCGCGGAAGCAGTGCGCAACGTTAAGTCGAAGTCACTTGTGCTTCCTTGGTTCTTCGTTGAGCGCCACCAATTCAACGACCTTCCTCTAGAACCAGCTCGATCGATTCGAAAATGTATTCAACGTTTTGAACGCAAAAAACGTGTTAACCTGATACATCGATTTATCAAAATCATGATAATTTAAGGTCAAATTTGAAGCCATTTTTAAATTGCTTTATCTTTTCAGGGAAGCCACAGACTCGTGATTGGTTTCTAATTTCCATTGAAGATTTTTATTTTTCTGTGTATCAAAAATTTTTATTTGATCTCTTATTTCATCTCCCCTTCTTATTAAACTTCAAAATTTCTGTAAATATCTTTCGCGGACCATGTCACGTGCAGCTTGCTAATCCCTTGTCAAACACGAGCCTGTACGTGAATCATTAAATGTTTCTCGAAAGTGAATCAATTTTTCCTCGAAAACCAATCACGGTTTGCTCGACGAAATCCAAGCCAACCCGAATTTTCACTTCGATTCGGAGTCTCGTCCCGCCTATCCAAACGGATTCCACGTTTCCATTTTCCCCCGAAAACCAATTTAATCTTTGTCACGGGAGCCGGAACGCCGACAAGGGCAACGAAAAGGACGAATCGCGGCCGCGACACTGATTTCCCGCCCCCACGTGTCTTCCCATGGAACGAGAAATCTGACCGAAAACGGGACCAGCGGAGATGGCGGTCGTATAAAAAATTTGAAATTTATGCTGCCACTGTGTTGAATACTGACGAGGCCAGGGAGGGAGGAAGATGGAGTGGGCTAGAAGGGATGGATAAAACGGAGGGAGTTAAAGGTGGAAAGATTCGTGTCATATTTTTCGGGAGAATCGAGAAACCGGGGTTACATTTAGCACTGATCTCTTTTCCCATCGTCGTGCCTGAAACGAGTTTTCAAATTGAGTCTGACACGAAGATTAAGTCAGGTTGATGAAAGATTAATCATTTTTGTAACTGATGTACAAAATTCAGCAGTTAACCGTCTATAACCGAAATTTTTAGCACATTGATAAACATGAAAGATTGTATATAAAATTAAAGGTACATTTCACGTTCTATGGTAGGTAATTCACTATAAAGTACAAATAATATCTGTTTACCTCGAAGTCACACTACATAATTTAGTCTAAGAATGGTTTAAAGACTCATACGAAGCATCTTTTTGTATACTATGATCAAATAAAGGTTGACGTTCAAATTGTAGCGAAAGGTTAAGTCAAACGACCGGCCCACTGATAGGAGATCTGCAGTCGTTTTTCCATTAATCGTTATCGCCCGAATGTCGAGGAGAAACGACCGTTGATCCATTAACAAGGGATTTGCATTTGCTGGCGATCGACTGCACGGTCCCCAATAGAAGGAATCCACGAAAGTGGCAGTTGGATGAAGATTAACTCGTCGAATCATTTCCAAATGAAAGGACGATCGAGCGTGTCGCTGGCATCAGTTGCTATAATAACGTTTCGTTCGATCGTCGCAGAAAACGAAAGGCAAGCCAACAGGGTCGTTTCAGGCTGTTGCGATTCTTTTTGGGTGAAAGTTCAATTTTGAATCGCACCTCGAGGTTACACACAATTTTCCCTCGAAAAGCGCTCGTGGACGCAGCGATAGTTGGTCGTGCCTCTAAATTCCATCATTATCTCTCGTTACGTTCCAGCGGGGCTGTAACGCGCGATTACACACTGCCCAACGCAAATCCCCGCAACGCGATGACGCACATTCAGCAGGAATAATGAATCGAAAGGCGCGGAATACGGGTTCCCCATCACCGATCTGTGTAATACACGGTGCGCGGCTTCTGAGTTCTGAGCGTAGGAAGGATCTGTGATACTGTGAACCGCGCCATCTTTGAGAATAAACCATATTCGCCACCTGAGTGGGGTCATTGGTCATAAGGTTTTCTGATTCACATGCATGCTTCTTTGCGCTATTTCAGCGAAGTTAACTTTGTTCGACGGAATAGTAAACATAGTTTTTATATTTGTGGTATTTCTGACTGATTTATAGTTCATTGCATCTTTTTCTATAAGAAACATTTCGTATTACTCTACGTACTAGGGTAAACGACACTAAGCATTCACAAATATTAAGAAGCACGAGCTTAGAAACAGCTTCTTTATAATTTCTTATTTTTCTCCTACTACAACACTGCAAACACCCGTACTCGAACTACACATTTTACACCTGCCAACACCACAAACAAAGTTTTAACGGTACATATTGTAATTTAACAAAGTATGTTAATTTTGTCGCTTTATAACTAAATAATGAATTGAAATACAGATTTACTAAGTGTTGAAGGTATTTAATAATGAATGAAATAGTCTGTTTAAACTTCCTTTTTAACTATTTTTGTCAATATAACCTCAAATTTTATGGTGTCAATGATTGTACTTTTCCGCCTATTTTTGTTTTTCATTGAATATTTTTAAAATAAGAGACTTAATAGGTACTCATATGGTTTATTCTCAAAGATGGCGCGCTTCAATCGTCACAGACGTTTTAGGCCCACGCCGAAAGTACCTATATGTACACAGATCCACGCGACAACGACGCGATGGAATATCGGTTGGCATCCCGCGACAGCTCATCTTTTATTGCGTCGCCGCGATTCGGGCTTTTACGAGTGGAATTTTCGTGTGCTACCGCGCAACCAGAGGCACGTTCTCGGGATAAACGCGACTTCCACCGGGAACTGCCTCGTAAAAGTAGCGCTGCCTTTTTCAGCGATCGCGATGCAGAGGAAAACACCCAGAGCTTAGAGGCTTCCTTGCTGGAAGATTATAGCATGGAAGCGGGCCCTTTAGACAGGAACTAGCGATGCCGGGGTACCTGAGCTCACAAGAGACCTCAGCGTTCTGATCGCGGCAGAGTCACTTGGGTTCCGTGGCGGGCGAGGGCGTTGGGATTCTGGGTTAGACTTGAGGAATTCTTCCTTTCCGTACAGATATGGAAAGTTCTAAAATTCCTTTCCACCTTTTATTCCAAGTCGAGTGTAGTGATCGCCAAAGATAACGGGATGGCCTTAAAAACTCGGTTTAGAATTTTGCAGACAGCATTTTTGGTGGAATGTATGGAGGGCATAGCTCTGGTATGCTTCAGAGGGAACATATTAAGGAACGATTGATCGACACGACGGAATAACATTGAACGAGGCGAGTAATTAGCCCCACTTTTTACGAGACCACCGTGTGGCTGTTGGCAGCAGTGACGTGCCTCGCTTCCGCGCACGTATCGCCGTTTCCTGTCAGGACATTTCCCGTCACGGGAGATGTAATAAAGCGAAGGGACTCGAAGAGGAGAATTAAATCGGCGGATACGCCGGAAGTTGCGTGTTTCTTGTCGGGTGTTACTTGTTTCGAGGGACACATCGTGTGGGTGGAAATGCACGCAATGGCGGTTGGGTAGGGCCGTTGGATACGAGTGGATTTATATAGATTGTCTTTAGTTTAGAAAACGAATGGTACTCGCAACAGGCTACTAAAAGCATTTTAAAGAGAAACAAACTGAAGTATACATATTTCATTTTTACGTGTATTTAAAATCTGTTAACTCATATTTTCCTGCTGAGCGCTTATTTCTTAGTTCCCTAGGGTGAACCTTTACCGAAAGTAATGGGTGCATATGAAATTGTAGATCGCAGAATGTTATTTTTTTTCTGACAATTGCTAACGCTGGCTCCCGTCTCGAGAAATGCCACAGAACCTCAAAAAATAATATAGATGGTAATTATTTACAGATATAGATCATACGAAACGATAAAAGTAGCAAAACTATGATACCACGTTTACAAAAATTCAAATCACGTTAACTCCGTGCCTCAGTGCCTCGTAGTAACCCTACTCTTAACCAAACAACAGGAGCCACGAAAATTGTTCCTTAACGACGCATAAATCGCGCCTTCCGCAGACCAAACCACCGACATCACCATCGACGAGCATTTCCTATCCCCAAGTCCCGGGAGTCGTTGACATGACGAATAAACACGCGCTCGTGGAAGAGGCGAGCATAAAAACGCGCAGGGAAGAAAAAAGCCGTCGAGTCAAAGCATACGATTGAACGACGAGCATTGTCCGCGGGCGCCCGAACAATCCACCGAGCGGAAAAAGCAGCGCGCGAGCGCGATCTTCCGTTCCGTCGTTCGCCTCGAAAGCGTCGAGAACGTCGAAAACGTTGAAAACGCGTATTCCGAGCATTAAGCGGAAACAATACCGTCATCGACGCGAAACACCGAAAAAAAGACGAACAGTTTATAAAGTCGCGATACGCATCCTTGTTTGCGCACTCCGTCCCTCTTCACCCCACTCCCCCAACCAACCACCTCGCCGAACGTAATCCACCGAGGGCAAACTCTGTCGTCTATTACGCTGACGTAGTTTGAATTTTCATAGTTACCCTTTCCGCGTGATTCCGCCACGGGATGCCTGTATCCGATGGTCCACATAACCCAAAGTTTCGTGGAAATTTGCGAAAATCTTCCCAACCCCCTTCCAGCCAGGCTGGCAAATTGAATTTGCCAGATATCGTTCGCTCGATTCCTCCGCCGATAATTAAATGTTGTTTTTCTCGTCCGCGATTTCCCTTTGTTCCCCTTTCGTCGAAGATTGCCACCGTCGCGTTCTCGCATATCGTCGGAGGATTTTAATATCGCTGATCGATCGTAACTGGCTGGTTTTTCAGGCGCGGTATGTACCTACTCGCTGAAGTGGTATTAAGAGAAATATTGAACGGGACATAGGAAGCTCTCGTAATCAGTGGAGAAGCATTAATGACTGAACTGCACTATTGAGGATTTATTTTTCGAGGGTACAGCATAGAGATACATATTTGGAAATTATTATCCTCTCTGGTACAGAAAAGCGTGCGGGAACGTTGCAGCGTTTATGCTGCTGAGATTTTTTCCCAGTTCTGCGTACACCTTCCAGGATCAATATTCATATGAAATTATGGGAATACGAGAAATATCGCTGGCAGGGAAATATTAAAGGGGATATACGTGCGTGTGCAATATTTGCGTTGCTAAGCTTGATGCACGAACAAAGCGCGATGAATAATTAAAATATCCAGGCTATTATTTTTGCTTTGTTTTCCTCGACAATTATACCTCGCCCCCTTTGCCTGACCAGCTAGGAGTAGCCCACGCGATATATCATCGAGCATCGTTATCAAAACGCCATCGACCGGACTATCGATATTCTTTTCCCCCCTGGCCCGGCGTGAAACGCGGAATGATGAATCACGGATAATTAGTCCACGGTCGTTTATCGATAATTGGGCGAGATTAATACGAAGTGGCCCGAAATCAGATTCCCCGCTGGGTAAGGCTAAACTCCCAGCTCCCAATCAATCAAATCGTCGGAACAGCAAGATCGTTCAGCCACCGATCGCTGATAACTCTCCCACGGATCCTTGTCGTCCGCCTGCCCTCCCCCCTTCTCCCCTTTCTGCTCGGATTTTCCCTGATTCTCCCTTTTTCCGCCGTTTCTTCCCTCGTCGATACTATCGACTCGTCAACCTCAAGGATTCACGCCTACTTTCACCCCTGCTTCTTCTACATAGGGTGATCTTGAATTGGTGTCGAAGAGTTAAGGAGATATAACATTTTTAAAACATCCTCTCATAAAGTGAAAATTAATTATATACAAACTTTCTGTGGGCTTGATAGCGTCTTGTCGTTTTGCTTTCCAAGAATTGTGCGAAGAATGTAGGCACATAGAGACGTACAGTGACTGGCAAATTCAGAACTTGCTCCACAATTTTAATACGAAATATAAGACTACCATGTTTCCTGTATAAATTCGAGAGTGGCTGTATTTTGATACTTTCAAAATTCTAGCATTAGGCAGCAAATTCTGGAAATTAGAAATTCAGTAAAACTCGAAATTAAACTTGCTTACAGTGGAAGTTAAGCAACCCGGGAATGCAGGGAATTATGCAACTTTGTGTGCAAGTGAAGTATTTCAAGCGTAAGACAACTCTGTGTTTTGTTGGTGCCATAATGCGATTTGGCGGGGTGAAACCACACCTTGAAAAAAATGCGGAATTTCCTTTTTCTTGGAATATCTCGAGAACGTTGAAATATGTCGAAAAGAAATTTCAACAAAAGTAGCATCTTTTTTATATATAGTATATACAAAACTGCGTAAAAAAGTGTGGATTTTTTAAATAAACGACAGATGCAACTTTTGTTTAAAATTCTTTTCAATATTTCTCACCGTTCTCGAGATATTCCTCGAAAAAGAAAATTCTGCATTTTCTTCAAGGGTTGATTTCACACCGCAAAACTGCACTGTGGTACCATAAAAAATAGGGTTGTCTTACGCATAATTTTCTGAATTTCCGACTTGCCTAACTTCCCCTGTTAGTTTCAAAGCCATCGATTTCTAGCATTCCCAATTTCACACGTCTCATTTGCGCATTTTACTTTCTGCGATTAAAACATATCATCCGTGACTAATGATTAACTTTCACAAGCGAAATAAATTGACTGTGTCGCTATCGAAACCGATTCATGTGCCCAGTTGTACTGCAAATATATTTCACCCACCCTCGAGAGTACAGTGCGGCCCTAAATTCTGCCATTCTTCGTTTAGATCACCCTGTACATTTTCCCTAGCGTTTTCTTTCTCCCTTTTTATTCGGTTCCGCCCGCAGCAGCCGAAAACGACACCACACGCCGCGAGCATAAATCGATGGGGGTGGGGAGGGGGGGGGGGGGAGAGAATTCATCGGTGGCCCCGGACGGCAGCGCCCTTTGGTAATTTGTTAAGAGCCCTTCGCGTGTATTTGCTGCGTGCATGTCCGTTGCGGCTGTGTGTCACCGTGGAGCACTGGCGTTTACGTTTCCGTATGGAAGAAACAGGGAATATTCTCGCACGGTGTCGCGTATAAATACGTCGTCGTCGTGTCTCTGGCAACTCCTTGCGATCCGCGCTGCTGACACCTTGAAACGTTGAATTCAACGGCTCGGAAACTGTCGGGACACTGTATTTTTCATTTCAAGCACCCCAGAACCCTTTCCTCTCCATATTTCAACATTCTTGCAATTCTATTCAGTATGAAACTTTAAGAAAAACACTCCAATCTCCCCAAACATTCTTGCATTCGGAAGCGTACCAAACAGCTGGACCCTTTGCAGCCCGATTACCGAGCCGTCGATCTCGATTTCGATACCGATCGCATCGCCGATACTTTGAAAAACGGCACCTCCACCTACAATCCGTCCCACCTCTCCCAGAATACTTACCTATTTTTTCTGCTCGAGTTCGTGCTTCGAGACAATCGACGTACAGCGTGGATTTACGAGGTGGAGTAACGTGAAAAACAAGCTGAAAGAAAAACACCCTCGAAGTCGAGTTGCGTAAGCTGCCGCGCTTTTTGACGCGAGTCGGCGCGCGTAAAATGCAACGAACGTACGGGAGCTTGTATCACGTTCGCCAGGCCCCAAGGATACATCGTGATTTCATACATAATTTAATTAGGAAGATAACGGACTGTTAGGAGAAGTAATTCCGTTCACGTAGCACGGAATCGCGGCGCCTCGAAATACGAGCACGTCATGTTCAGCCCCCGCCGTTAACAATATTCATATCTTTCAAACGGGGCGCGGAAGGTGAGAGGGGGAGCTATCAAGGTTCATTTAAAAACCATATCGACCCCAAGAATTACAGCTATCTCGCGTATTATCGGACGCGGCCCGGGGGTGAACGATCGCGAGATGAAACTTAATAAGAGCCCGCGAAATTGTATTTCCGCGTCTGCGGTCTCACGCGTTAGGGAATGCCAAAGGCGTCGCTCCAGGGGGAATTTGACGGAGCGATCTCCGTCGAACGTAATTTTAGGGACGCGTTTGCTCGAGGCATCGACTTCTTAAGGTGTTTCGTACTTTGGGAGATTATTATATCTCCAAGTGGCGAATACGTGGTTTGATCGAGGTTATAGGAAATCTGATGCTGAGGACACTTTTAGGATGTTCCTAGTCGAAGTTTCATAAGTTGTTAAGGTGCAAATCCGCGATGAGACAAAAGTATCGTGAGACAATTATTTCATTATTTTATTATTTTTTAATTATTTTGTCATTAATTTCATGAAATTAGACTCTCATAAGGCAAGTTTCATGATATAGGTATTTTCAAAAATCTCATTTCTCGCAACTATCTTCAATGAATGTAAAATTTAGTTGTTGCTGAGATTTTATATGAGACTTCTCTATGTTGCTGAGGTGTTTTCAAGGACCTTCAAAATAATAAAATAATTCACTTTCCTCTACGTCGACAAATCGCGCCCACGCAGCTTTGCATTCTCGATTGCCGGGGAAAAAGAGATCAACCCCCATGGCACGTCGTGTGACTTTCATCCCTTGTTAAAACCGCGCGTGCCTGCAGTGCAGACACTGGGACGCGCGAGCGAGCGCACGCATGCGCCCCCGGGAGTTAACGCATTTGCACCCCCAGCTGAGGGACGTGTGTTTTCACAATACACTAGCCACACGGTAGTTAGTCAAGCCGAGGCACAATCAAGTCAGCCTACAGTTCAGGAAGTTGAATTGAGATTCGGGAGCAGGAAGTCAATGAAAACCGAAATAACCCACCAACCCCTACTATCCACTAAAGACATATACTCTATAAAATCTTTTGTAGACATGTTCGGTCATTACAGCCTTTGAATCATATACCACTGCATTACCTTTCATTATTTTCTTCTCTATTGTATGCATCACCAAGGGTTGCTTCACCACATAAAGTTAAGCTTCATCAAAAATTGACAAGGTATTTTCTTCACGATGAAGAGTTTTATAAATTCTACCTCGGGGTATCACATAATGTTACACCCCCCAAATTTTTATCTATATCCTCGAGAAATACGAGTTTAATACACTCGGTGGACCATTCCCCACGAGGCAACTCCCAAAGGTTTCCCACCACACTTCTTCACACAAATCACATTTATAACATCATTCTCCTTTTCTCCCCCATCTTTTCTAAATCAGTCCCGCCTCCGACAAGCAGATGCATTTGAAATGTCAGTCACGTTTTCCTTCAACTCTGCCAAGCAGAAGTGGCGGGAATATGATCCGGGCGTTTATTAACGCACCTCGGCGCGACCCGCCAATAACAAAATATTACATCAGCGAGCGTGTAAATCCAGCAACACGATTGGCATCCCCCGCCGCGACAGCAGCATGGTATCTCGCTAAATACGCGAGCAGAGGGTGGGTGCATTCGCTTGTACCCAGACAATGGCCTCGGATAGTATTCCGCGGTTTCTTTTCTGTTCCTGCGCTCTGAATAGCGAAGGGCTCGGAATTCATTTCGCTTCGATACAGATACACACTTATCGAGAGGGTCTACGGAGGCGAGGTTTGCCGACAGTGACGCGGATAAGGACGTGTGCACGTGTCGGTGCACGTAACGCGTAAAAAACCGCCAGTGCTTTTGGGAAACCGTCCCTGAATCGAAGGATTAGAACGAATGAGTGCTAGCCAGCTTTAAAACGTTCAGCACACGAGTCCGCCTTTTCCCCTCGCGCGAAATCCACCCTCAAAGGGGGGCGGTGCTGTAACGAGCGGGCGAAACATTAAAAATCCACACAACCCCGCGACGCAGCGTCGTTTCGTCGTCCTTTCGACGGTAGATCGAAATTAAAACGCGATGCCACCGCTAAACGTTCACTTTCCACTACTAACGGAGGATTTCCATGGAGAGCTCGAGCCCCGTGGAAACGGGGAAAAAGCGTCACACTCGGGGGCTCAGTCGACCGGTCGAGCATCGTATTAACGCTCGCAGGTTGTGTTCACGCGAAATTCTTCACGAAATGTTGAATTTATCAGCGCTTTTCGAGTGATTGCTTCCTGGCGCTCGTGATAGAAACAGTTCGCGTTTCTAGATAAATTTTTATTTTAACCCTCATCCACCCCGCGTATCAATTTGTCACAGTAATAAGTTATACTGTTCTGTTAATTGTGATTATTGTAAACCAGCAATATGTCCTGCACATCGTTTCATTTTATACGAAAGTTGTGAGAAATCAAAGATGTAAATGTTAACTCATCAATTTGAATGAAAAAATATTGAAAAATAACTGTTTACCTTGTCATTTTATCTATCTTTTACCACTGTCTCAATTTGATACCGAGAGACAGATTCAGTTCGTGAATTGAGGATCGGATGAGGGTTAATATGATTCAAGGGAGATGAAGAAAATTGTATACCTGCTAATGTGTAAAGCTTGTAATCGGGGCAAGACAAGTTAATTATATGTGAACATTTAATAATCACAGTAGTTCCCCATTAACCTTTTTTAATCTCACTGGAGGACTTTTTATTCAAGTAACCACAGAGTCGGCTCTTTAACAATGGAAATTATTCAAACTATAATCGCACACGGAATACTTAACCCCCAGTTGTCACACTGGGTCAAAATTACCCACAATTTTACTTTGGGGTAAAACATCTCTAAGGTATCATTGAAAATGGTAAATGTTAATTGTTAAAATCTTAATTTCCATCGATGAACATATATTCTACAATATTCAAACTATATTTCAGAATTTTTGCGACTTAATTTAACAGGTAGTTTTTAAAAAGTAGCTAATTAAAAATTGGCTCGGGTCGAATTGATGCAGTGACAACTACGTTCGAGAAAATACATGAGACACCCGAGGTTTAATAATCAAATTCATCGTCGATACACCTTTGATTATCGCCGCAGAAATAGAGCTCTCTTCAGCGAGTAAATCTTGACGATTCCAGTTTGTTAACATTTTACAAGGGTGGGCCCGAAGGGATCGCGCGCTAGAAAGGGGCGCTGGTGGCCGATCGTCGCGATCGGGGGTCCATTTTTCGCGTGGACTTTTGGGGCTGGGCGCGATTGTTGTGGTCGGAAGTGCAGGCACAAATGATGGACGAGCCGCGGCCGGTTTCACGACAGCCGTTTAAACAGGCGTGACAATGGCCCCCTGGTCCCCTGTCATCATACGTTATTACGCATAAAGGTGACACGCATTCATCGGCCGCTCCAAAAGAATTCGTAGGAACGACCCACGACGCTGGACACCCTCCCCGCGTACTATTATTAAATTATAAACGCGCGTTTCGACCTATCGCCGCCTCCATCTACGACCCCGTTTCCTCTCCGTTCACGAATAATCGAGTGAATTGAAATGCCCCGGTGCCGGGGGAGGAACGCCACCGTAAAGGGCGTAGGTCAACGCGACCCCGGCAGTCCGATTTCATTTCTACACCGTTCCGATGCATATCTCCACTTCCTCTGGCAGAGTAATCTGGATGTATTCGAGTTTCAATGATTCGTAGATCCTAACCCATGAAATCTATTCTGACGCATCGAAATGTGGAGGTTCATGGGTTGTTACTGGTATTGTTACGCGGGTTCAAGCTAATAAACTTTCTTCTGGAAACTTACTGCTACTTTAGATGTGTGTACTTTGGAGTGAACAGCTACTATCGCGCAGTGTCTCCACGCTGGATTCTGTGATTCAGTGGTGGAAAATTGGAGCAGATACTCTCAGAATTCTGAGGTAATCGCTGTGAGAGTTGAATTCCTCCAATTCGAAGGCAATAACGTTTTGATTTTCTCGCACAATCTTAAGGGTACTAAGGCATTTCTTTTTCATTCAATTACAAAGAAATGAATTGAAGCTGAAGCTTGTTCTTTGACACAAAGTGTGTTAACATTATGAGCTTTAAAAAAACATGTTTGTTTAGAGAAATAAAAAACTATTTTTTTCATTATTTGTCTCTTATTATTATCACTTGTACGAGTCCAGAAAGTTATGCACCGAAGGGTTAATTGAAAAAGAAATGCTTAATTTTCATCGAAAACGACTGCCTATTACTCTTAAATTAAAAAGATTCGACGTGTGTAACTTTGAAAAGTAGTCTTCGAGGTAATAACCACAGTAAAGTTGTCGAAATTATCGCTATTAAAACGCAAAAAGAATATCCATGTCCTTTAGAAAATAGATACAATCCACAGTTTTCTCTCCCCCCTAGAAAAGGCAAGAAATTGTATCTGCGTCGTAAATGGAACTCTCGTTACGATCCCGAGAAGACGGTAGCTCCAGTGTTGATTCGATGTGTTTCGTGGGCGGTCGAATTTAACCAGGAACGCGGAGCAATTTAACCAGAACAATATTCCGTGTCCGTGTGGCGTTCGTCGCGCTTCGCTGCAACGCCTGCGGGTTACAAGCATGCGTTACAAAGCAGCTCTCAATAATTGCGCATCGACCAAATAATTTCATCTCGCCCCTCTCGAAGCGGGCCATTGTTGGCCGCGCCAGGAGCTGTAACGGCCCTATAATGCTTCGTCCTGCCGCTCTGACCTCCAGCACTTGTTCAATCGCGCGCCCGACGGCGTCGTTGCTTAATTAATCACGTAAGATCGAAGCTCGGCGGACCATGACGCTGCAAGTACCCCCTTACCTATTACCAACATCCGTGCGATCGCACAGAGGACTACGACGGCAGCCTGTTTTAGTGATGTCCCCATCAAAATGGTAAAATATATATTTCGAAAGCAAAGCAGCCAGTTCTGTTTCTCGTGTGATATTTGTTGCTCCTCTCGTAATAGACCGCGCGTGGCTGGTATCCTCGGCAGTAATGAAATTTTCACATCTAACTGCTATCCAAATAACGACTGGGCCCCACTTTATATCCTGATGTCGATACTCTCTGGAGCTCACTTTGCTCTGGTCAAAGGACCGTCAGCCTCCGGAGCACGATGCACCGGGCAAATAATTCGCCTCTCAAACGATTCCATCGATCGCTCCCCCAGCCACCCTCCGCCGCCCCTTTCTCCGTCTTTTTCAATCGCTTCTCACCTCTTCGCCTTTCTTTTCCTACCTTCCCGCCCTAAAATAGCCACGTAATCGCTTCCACGTTCTGCCGGCAAAGCGGCCAATAAATCAGCTAACAACGATCCGTTCGCTCGTTCAATCAACAGGCCAAACGGTGCAACCAGAACCCCCCCCCCCCCCCCCCGGGAAACAGACTCGATATTCTTTCAAGGCTCCCCGTGGAAATTGCGACCGTCGCTGTTTAAAGAGCGATTAACTGCTCGATTGAGACAGTCGGCAGTGAATTGAAAGTGGGAATTTGGTCGGTGGTGACCATTTGTTGCTTTTGGGGGGCGGGTGCGATGGTGGTTGGAGCACTGGGTGTGGAATGATTGGGGGAAGGTGATAGTAGTGGACTAAGTATGTTGAACTTTAATATTTTTGGGTAGTGTGACGTTATATCCTACAAGAATGAATAGAGTTTGATCATTGGTTTTATAAGATAAATAGAACAGTTTGAAGATAAATACATACACCCAGTAGAGTGTGTCAATGTTGTGGCTAAATTTAAAATTTTTGAAAATTTTAAAATGACTAGGTAGTGACGAAGTAATGCTGTTTTTAATCCTGAATCTGAATTGAATGAGGTTTAGCTACTTCAAATCACATTTGAAAAAAGTGAAAATTATGTAAGACTTAACTACAAACTACATATTCATATACTGTTTAAAGTGAGTCCTGCTTGTATAAAAGCATAAAAATGAAAATAAAAAGATGTGGAAATTAGTATTTATTACAAAATGAAAATATATGTAACTTTATCAACAGATCTAGCCATATGTCATCTATGTAGTAAATTTAATGCTATTTAACAAAGTCCACCAAAGAAGCGCCATCATGTTTGCTTCTGTTGCGGTTCATAAGTTCAATTATTAAATTCTTTTTTATTGATTTTAGTAATTTTCGTATTTTTCTATAACTTCAAATGAAATTCCAACTAGG
Source organism: Andrena chrysosceles (assembly GCA_963855975.1). Taxonomy (NCBI): domain Eukaryota; kingdom Metazoa; phylum Arthropoda; class Insecta; order Hymenoptera; family Andrenidae; genus Andrena; species Andrena chrysosceles. Next base: position 44,345,083 of record OY979769.1, on the reverse strand, counting down.
TAAATAATCTATTACACAAAATTGAAAGGTAGTGGTTAATTTTAAACCTGAAATTGTTTTTTCACTAGTCGTCTTTAAAATTCAAATATTAAAAAAATGGGCACACCTTAATACCCCGAGTTGGACATTATCAGAGTAAATATTTATTCGAATAATTTCGAATAAGAATTGCGAATGGAACGAAAATATTCGAGAAAAACGAATAATTTTTTATTCGAATAAACATTTCGGGTTGAATATACCTACTCACTGTTACATTGAAAGATGACCAGTCTTTTCTCAGTATCCATATTTAACACACAAAGCTAAGAATAGAACTATCTTACTATAGCTCCTTAAAACTAATACCAGAAGAACCCCAGTAAAAACACCAATTCCCACAAGCACATCAACATTACAGTCTTCATCCAGAACATTAGAATCTCATCAGCTACCCCAATACACCCCTAACCCAGAGAGTACCAAGAACACCCCTATAGAAAGACACAACCATCGCAATCCTCGTCCCGCGCAGCAATCTATCGGTCCGCTGACCAAACTGTTTGGTCGAGCCTCCCCCAGCTCCCCGTGTGTGGTTTGAGGGGGGCGGCCATTGTCAGACAGGTCCATCAAGAACCGACGGGAGAGTAAACGGACGTGTTGGGGCGCGCTAATGCGCGGCAAGCACGGTTTTCGGCGGCCACTTCCGGCGGCCGGTGGCCGGTGTCCAACGAGCGGCGTAATAAGACGCGCCACACACGCCTCGAAATTGGCACTTTTGGCGAACACTTAACCCGTGCGCACCCCTTTGGGGCCAGCCCTCGCACGTGCATAAAGGCGAAATGAACGAGCACACGAGGTCCGTCAAGTGACGGTGGCCGCTGCATATGACGGTGGCCCCCTTCTTCTGATCCCTCTCTCTCTCTCTCCCTTCCCCCCTTCTTATTCCCCTCTTTCAGAGTGCCTTTACACCCCCTCCAGCCCCGGTCACATTCACTAATTCCCTTTTCTACATGAAACGACACCGGGGAGCGAGCTCCCTCGATCCAGTTCCTCGATCGAAACTGAAAAGCCCTCGGCACGGTTTCCGGAAGCGGCCAGGTGTTGCCCTCGCCGATCGACAATGGACAACACGGCCTCGGCCGTTTGCGAATCGGGCACACACGCCGCCCGTTACCCTCATTCATTCATCCCCTTGGCTCCTCTTGGCCTCCGCCCGTGGAGCCACCCCTTATTCATCCATTTTTAACGTGTGGTCTCTGCACCACGGCTTGTTGACACGAACGTCAATGGTACCACACCGTACGCGCGGGGAAGGACGGTTCTCAGTATCGTCAGGCAAAGTTTCGTCGTCTTCAGATCACGGGGAGACGATCGACCTGACCTCGAGGAAATTTTCATTTTAATAAAGGCAGGCTCTCACTACGCCTCGCCTCGCCTCGCCACATTTTATTCTTCCTATGCTTTTCTTATGTAGTTTGACAATTTGACTCATACTGCCGCCTCTCATCGCCTCGCCTAGGCGCGACTCCGAGGCGCGAATTCTTCCTCGAGAATATTTGGGGAAGAGAGGCGAGGCGAGCCGAAGCGAGGCGTAGTGAGAGTCTACCTTACACCTTCAGACTCTCAGTGACGCTAGATCCCGAGACAGGGCGCGCCGAACTTCCTCTGTTTTTAAAGTGAACGTTCGGGAACTCGCAAGGTACACTTCCTATGTTTTCCACATAATAGGCACGTGAAAGGGAAAAGGGTGCACGGGGTGCGAATCCCTCGGCGTGGAAATACGCCGCCGCCAGGACGGTGCTCGAGAAGATGGATAATTATGTCCACCGATAATTAACACTTCCCCGTTGAACATTCGAGAACAACGCACAGAACTCGCGCCTCCTCGGGCGTCTTACAATTAGCGCGACAATTCGCGAGCCCCGTCGCCATGTTCGAGATTTTCCAGATGCCATTCGGAAGCGTTTACCGTTATTTGGAATTTCCTTGTCTCGTTACAGACGCGTGCTTAAACGCCTCTCGGTTTCCGCGCTGCAATTCCAACAAAATCAGGGCTCACCTTCCCCTCCTCCCCTCGTCTGTGGCACCCTTTCAGCTACTCGCTTCTCGCTCCCACTTGCTCGATGTCTCATGGCATCGTAACTTACCTTGTACCTGCACTTAGAATCTCAACACCGACTGCAATTCCAGGAATTAGGAAACTCTTGGCCCGTAACTCGATCGAAGTGCATTCAAATCCGCGCATTCCGTGCGCGACCCTCTCCGGGCGACCCCGGCTCCATTCACACGCATGCATGCACGCCGATGCGTTGTACTGCCGCGCTTGTTGCGCCGACAAGCGGAAAGATTAGCACCTTCCCCTCGGGAATAGTCACACTTTCCTGCAAATTTCCGTGAAACTGAGCTTGTTCCTCAGCATCCTCCAGGTTCACTGTGTCCTCCCTTCTGTGTGGATGTAGATGTCTTTCTTGAGGGTAAAAGGATTTAACTTACTGTTTTTTTGCTTTAACAGAAATTTAATAGCAGAGATGGGAAAAGTTTTATTTAAATAAAATTTCGGATAACGAATGAAAAATTAATTCGTCATTCGTTCGTTAACCTGTGTTATATTTATTCGGCACATGACGAATAATTTCTTAACTTCTATACGTTATTCGAAATTTTATTCAAATAAAAAATTTCCCATCTCTGCTCGATTAGTTATTGGATACGGAAATAAAGGCAAGCCACCAATGTCGAGGGTAGGAGAAGAGGAGGCGCTAAGACAAAATTAGACAGTTGCCCGATGAAACTGATCCGGTGGCTTGCTTTTACTGGGGTGAACGCACTGGTGTTGCTAGGGTCCACGGTGGTTTCCTTGCGATTTTTATAATATCGTCCAACCGCAGCGAACGGAAGTGCGACTCACGAAGGGGTTAGTTTGTTATCACGAGACGCACCAGCGAAATATCAGAAGCGGGACTTTGGAAGTAAAGTTAACCGAGTTAGGTAAATTTCCAGCGACCCCCGGAAGTTGATATTCAGAAGCGCCATTCCCCTTTTTCTCGGTAATTCCGTTAACCCCACCGAGTTGAAGATGCAGCCAAGTGGTTTAATTAAAAACTGCGCGAAGACGTAACACCCGCGATGCTTCCTCGGGGAGGATGTGGCAGTAACAATCAACGACGATGATAAACGCGTTATAAACTAAGTGCGTGGGGTTAATGAAGGCAACAGGAATAAATACAAATATGACTGCAGTTGGTCAAAGGCAATTAACTGTTTTCTGTAAAATTCTATTTTCATTTCACAATCGACAATTGAACAGGAATAGTGATACCGAATACAGATCTGCTTTACAGTACAGTAAATATTCGTTATATGATCGCCAAAAGTATTCGTTATAAGTTCGCCAGAATTCGTTCGAATCAAGCTGTCAGTTCTCACGGTGGCTGACGCAATGGTCCCCAAAACTGGAAAATGTTGCGAATGCACGCGGCGGCGTTCAGGATTGTCACGATAAAGGGAACAAAAGGTTTTTGTTTGTGACCGTACAGCCCACACAAGCAATAGAGCGGAATTGAAACATCGTGATTTATTTAATGTCTAGCAGACAACGATGGTGCCCATTCTGGCGAGGAGTCGCCAGAAGTCGCGCGATCTTCTCACCAATAAATCAATGGCAGTGGCAATGGAAGGTCAATTGTCCGTTTCCATGATGTAGCGGGCGCGATTAATGGACACTGGACTGAGCGCAATAATTATCAAGCTCCCACGTTTAAGCTGCGACTTTATTGATCACCCAATGCGCGACGCTCATTAGCGACTGACCACGATATACGAGTATTTCAACACTTTTACTGTAACACGTTGTGGAACTCAGACCTGTTGTTCAGGAAGCTTAAATGTGAAAAAGTGGGGAGAAACTGGTAGCGCCTCAGAGTTCTACTTGGACAAATAGTCCAAGGTGAGCAAGAAGTAATACTTCTTCACTTAGAATACGAGCTAAATATTCAATCTATTTTTCCACATAAATTCCTAAAACTCAATGCTCTTTCCTTTCATTTATATTCCTACTTCGAAGCAACCATCAATTCCGCATAAATACTCTTCACAATCTTGAAGAAGAAGCTATATTACAACCAAGCCAATAAGATTCAAGCCCCACTTACACAAGATCCTGTCAAGCACCCTAGTTTCCAGTCATCGCACTTGACAGCCCTTCCCATTTCACCTCCATTCCCCATCTCCTACTAGCCTGGCGAACAAATTCGGACACCGACAGAGGTATGAAACGCACATCACCTCTGCAGGCTACCCTTTTAATTGCCGCGTCCGGTGCCATTCGGCGCTGAGCTAGGAAAAGCATAGTTGTCAGAAAACGGCGGGACGTCGTCTTGGTAGCGGCGAGTTGCCGAAGAAACGAGGATCCACGGGGCATTAGCTGGTTCCAGTTGCCGCGCACTCCCTGGGGACTCGACTACTCTGGCCGGGAGCTGCTGGAATTTTATTTAGTGCCCCGACACTGAACTCCCAAAGACACATGGAGTTGTTTTGCCGCGGGACCAGCGCCCCAGTTGGACGCCGTCTTCCGGTTTCTTCGACGACAATATCCGGCAGGACGTTTCGGACGTTAGTACGGTGTCGCTGACCGTCGCGCCGACGTTCCACGAGAGGAATCGTTTAAGACTTCCGACGGGGGATCTCCATGGAACGGATTCCTGGACGCTCAAGTTCGTCAAAGGAAGTGCTCATGCTGGAAGCTGGGCTCCTTTGAACTGTCGCGTTGAGATGGTTGATGAAGAAGGGGACAAGGGGGCGAGGAAGGAGAGGCTTCCGTTGTGTGCTTTGGTATGCTGGGATTTCGGATCGGTGGTTGATGATTTGGATTCACTGGTTGGTGGCATGGGGGTGACATATCGAGTAGAGTGATTCTTTAGGATATTCCTATGTAAAATGAAATGGTCGAAAAATTGTTAATTGAGCTAGGGGCTATAGCGACACTCATACAGATTAAGAATCTTTTGGATTTTTTGTTTCGAATAAGCCTGAGCCGGGAAATCACGTACGCCGTGAACATACATCTTTTTTTAGGTGCCATATTGACACTGTAAACAAACTATTAAAACAAATTGCAAAAATTCTTTTTAATTTTTTTTTGTATAATATAAGAGTAACTTAATAAATAGCAAAAAGATTGATTTCATTATATGTTGCATTTACTGAGAAAAATATCTTGAAAAATAGCTTCATTTTTCGGCGATTCAAAATAGAATGAACCCTTAAGGGGAATATAATTTGTTTTCTACAAAATCTATTGTATAAATACCTAATATACTTATTAATCATCTTTTTCCGTAATTTTAAATTGGTCGCTGTACGAATACTTTCTACACTCACTCTAGCTCAAATAATGCTAATAACGTAACTATTTTTTGATTTGGCGATAAAACGGTCCTAAGGGTGAAAACACCCCCTCGAACAGAAACGCAAGTTTTCAGATTATCGTGAATACTTATACCATCGCATGAAGTCCACTTCCTACACTCGCCTTCTGCAGAGCAACGCGTCCAAGCATCTTTCAAGGACGCGTAACGCGAAAAAGTGAATCGTCCCGATCCACCGTCAAGCTCCGTTAAATGCGGAAGCACGATCAGGTTGGCAGCGTGTGTCGTCGCACAAAAGGCGATTAAAACCGCTCTTCTCCTGCACGCTCGTTTCGCCTGAATAATTGGCGCGAAGATAAAGGCACGATGTGCGATTCAATTAAACCTGACACGTCACAAAGAGGAAGAAATTAAATCGTTGCATCCCCCTGGAGGCCGTCGCTCCCCTTTCTCCACCTCCCCTTCTCTACAACGGCGATAATAAACGAAACGTCTGCAGTTCTCGTTGCAACAATGTTATCGAGCACGCGATAATTCGCTTTTGCCTCGCGCGGCCAATTATCGGTTTCGCAAAACTGATTATATGGGCGGGTATCGGGGGTTAATTCGACTTACTCGGCATAATCTGACGCCGCCTCGCGAGGCCAATGAAACGTGCCCCTCGAATACGCGAGCGAAATTGTCGGAGGACGACCAGAGTTAGGCATTACTCGAATAAATTGTTATCGAATAATTCGAATTTTATTCGAATAACAAATTATTCGTTATTCTCGAATAACTTCGTTTTATTCGCAATTCTTATTCGAAATTATTTGAATAAAATTTTGTTCAGATGATGCCCAATCATGGGGACGACGCTAGAAGCCTATTTGATTGGAATTTCGATTTCAACCCCTTCACAGTTTAATAATTCTATTTCTTTTACCTTCTAAATTATATGCTGCAGTCTATGCTGTACTATAATGTGAAAAGGTTAAAGGTTGATTCCTTAGTTGAGGGAGTGGACGTTGAGTGGATGACAACGGGGTTTTATGATTAAGTTCCGTGAATTGATAGTGAGTTTCAACACGTTTCGTGAAATCGGTGGAACCTGATATTCATCGGAAGTGAAACTTTGAATCAAGGAATCACATAGGTATTTCTCAATTCAGTATCGAAATTAAAACGAAATTAAAAGAGCAAATGGCTTAATCACTTCTCGGAAATCTAAGAAATCTGAATTCTGACCATGGCACGAAATATGTTCAGTTACATTCAGTTTACGGGGTTGAATAGTATCGCCTACATATTTTGATCTTCACAGCTTGAAAGCAGGCTTGGTGAAACAGGATTTCCCCTGAAGCCTGTCTCCTCCCTCATCATCTAAGATGTATTTACACGAAGATATTTTTCATTAAATCCCCCAGAATATGGTATCCTGTTTCACCGATCCGTCAAACCTCTGCTTAACTATATACCCCTTCCAGCGGAACCTCTGCCGCGAGAGATAAAGAAAAATAGCATTCTAAATCATCCACCGTGCAAGATTCTCCGTGGTATTCGTACAAGACTCCGAGAACATTAATCTCGCGCGGAACCAAGAACAGAGCGGCACCAACCCCCTCAGCACCGTGTTTCCTCCGATCCTCCTTAATTCTTCTCGCCAATGATCGTTCCCGCCAAAGGCGACCCCTCTTCTCGCTAGACCCAATACATTCAATCTCCGAGAGGTCCGTAATGCTTCCCCCGGGTCGTGTGTCTCGCGGACGAGGGGCTGACATATTTGCACGAGCTCGGGCGTCCCGAGGAAGGCGTCCGTAGATTTATGCACGAGCCGCCGCGCGGCTGGTGGTATCGGACGGGGTTAGGAGCCGGAAAGAGCACCGATAGCTGGGAAAGGGGGCACCGAATACAGTACCTACTGGGAAATATTTATTGCGTCACTTGAATATTTCGCCTGTGTTCACTTCCACCCCGTCGACTAGGCATACGGTGCTTGACATCTTGGTTAAAATAAATTCACTACCTACTTACTTTATCCGTCATGCAGTTACGAAGATTCTTTCATAGCACGTGGATTTGGTGATGCAATAACCATTTCCACCACTGTAGGTACGTGGATTTCAGCCGTCGCCCAGAAAACAGGCCTGCCCACAATGGCCCCTCGTCCCGTTTCTTGCACTTGGATGATTGATGAGCCCTTGTTTACGTTCACGAGCTTCATCCACCCTCGCCATTCAACGGCGCATCCGGTTCCACCGACGTCTCCTCATTGAATCGACGTGGCCCGTGCACACGGCCGCGCTCACAAAGAACCGTGGCGGGTAAATATAAGCTGCCGGGGCCACGGGCCGAGAGGATGCCTCGAGAATCCTTCTGCTCTTCCTTCTTTCGTCGGCGGACTTCGATCTCTCGATCTTTCCCCCGCTCTTTCCCTCGCCTCTCCCTCCCGGCCATCTTTTTCTGGCGCCTTTTGTCCCCTTTCTTACCGAATACCACTTTTTCAACAGGCACAAGTGGATCCAACGGGGCGGGGGGATCCACTGTGTGCACCATCGCGGTTTTTGCGCCGCGATGGAATGCATAATTAATTCCCCGACGCGGTTTTTATCACAGCGACGGCATGATGCCGCGATTCGCTTCGCCGCGGCGCGAATTCGTTTCATCGTGTTCGACTTTCCGCGGCGCATAATAAATTGATCGCGTGCGCCAACGCTGAGCTTCTTTGGTTCGCAGACACTTCTCGGCTGGTAATTAGCCGCGGATCGTCCGTCTTTTCGTTTCTTTCGTCGGTTTCTCTTGCGGCATGCTGGAACGCTCGCGCGAATGGATTTTTTAGGCGCTCCTTCAATCTACGGTTATGTTCACCCCCCTCCCCCTGTTTTAGTTACAAGCTGTCGAGTCATTCGAGGGTTCCATTGAAAGATAAATTTGGGTGTACAAGGTGTTCGTTTTATTTTTTGTGGCTGAAATTCTTGTCGTGAATGGAGGGAACAGAAAGGTTGTTGGGTTTGTTTTGTGGGATGGGATGTAGTAGTTGATGTGGTTTTTAAGAATCGAGAGGGTCGACTCAATGCTTCAACATCGGTGGCTCTATCACTTTCAAAGAAATGGTGCTTGAGTAAGGATGCTTCGGAGATTCCATCTTGAAAGCTAGAAGTGACCTGTCGATTCTAATCGTCAGGATTTGTTCTGTTGTCGAATTCAATTTACACAATTGAGGCATTTGATGGTAAAAGGGCATATACTCCAATATGTAATTTCAAGAAAATCTTTTTCAAAGTTTTCATTATAGTATAACTTAATAAAAAGTAATGCAATTAAATCAATTTTTTTTTAAGGATGTAGTACCGTGTCCTTCAAATGTTCTGAAAACAGAAGTCATGATTTGAAAATGATATGTGTCTATATTTATCAGTCTCAAGCAAGTGGTTTATGTGTCTTTTGTCCGTAAAAGTGGTAAATTCGTAAAAAATTGCTTCTTTGTTTAGTTATTAACATATATCTTTGTATACTTACTTACACCATTTTTCTATACATTGCTTAAATAAAAAATACAAAATGAAGCACAAAATAAACAAAAAATTTAATGTTTTAAGTAAGTATTAGTTTATTCGATTCTTTATAGAAAGCTGTCTTACAAATCAATTTTTTCTTTCCTAAATTAGCTTATTTCTAGTCTTCTTCTGATGATCCTACCTTTGAAAAGCGCCAGAAATGGACACACTTGAGGCTAAAAATTGAAGCCACAATTAAACGCAAAGCGCCCACCTCCAATTCCGTCACGATGTAACAATACCTCAGCTATCGCGCTTAAATGGCGCGCCTTTCCCTGAAACTATGACCGTCCCACCAGCCGTGACCGAAATTGTTCCGTAAACGCGCGTTTCTGGTGGAAAGTTTAAACAGCAGCACAAACACTCACGAGTACGTAGCCTCCGCGGGGCCATGCGTTCAGTGTCCAAACGAGGGAGAGAGGCCGTCTAATTTAATTGAAGGTAATTAAGACGCAGCCCACCCCTGCAATTCGCCCCGCGTGCAACACGACCACCCTCCGGCGCTGTCACACTTTTCAACCACGAAAGGAAGCCCAGGCGCCGGCCGATGCTGGGAATGGAGATTTCTTCTCCCCCCCTATCCCCTTTCTCGCCACCCCTTCGCCTGTTTTCTCGCACCACTCGATGGTATGCATAATTAATTTTCCTCCAGGAGAACGTCAAGCGTTGTCCCTTTCGCGAAATCGCCAAGATAGGAATTAGTGGGTCGCAGCGGCGTTCCAACATGCTGGGAATCTTGCTGCTCGTTTTATTTGAGAACGGGCGCCTTGAGAATAATTAGACGGAGGTGGCTTTTTATGGTCTCGAACGTAATTCTCAGTGCTTTGCACTGATTTCTGGTGTACACGTGAATTTACAGGAATAGGGATTTGCGTAGGTTGTATCGTAATGAAGGACTGACATACCTCTAGCTGCGAAAGTGAATGATTTTGGAAAGTTTCTTTAGGGTTTTTATTAAAAGAATTGTAGCAAAATTTATTTCACTTTGAAAAAGTCAAAGATTGTTTATTTTTTTAAATTAAAAAATTTGGTGCAACAGACTATAATCACAACATTATTTTAAAAGACTCTTATTTAATTTTTCACATCTATTAAAGTTTAAAGGAGATATCATGTCGACCGTGAGGCAGCATTTTTTCTGCAGTGACATAAAGAACCTAAAAAATCATAAATAATTTAATACAAAAATTGTTGCAAATAATTTTTACCTTCCTCTATAATCTATATGAACCACTAAATCTTGTGTAATAAGAATTTTGTATTATATTATTAAACCCCTAACAAAATTTGCCCAAACCATTCATATTCGTCGCAGCTGGAGGTTTGTAACTTGTAACCCCTTAACACTTTCGCTGCCTCCGTATATATTAATACCGGAAATGCACCAAATGGCAGCTCCCGCAGCGAAAGTCTTAAGTAAACTCCAAACATACGGGAATCTTGCACTTTCTCGGCAGCCCTGAACCTTTGCCCTGAATTTCGAAATGCTACTTATAATTACACTCGAATATCGACTACCAATATCCACTTAAACACACCCTCCACATAATCAAACCTGCCCTCGAGCCAATCGGACAAGAACTCGATGAATCGAACTCGAAAGCCCATCGCCAGCGGTGGCACAGAAACAGGGTTCGAGGAATTTTACCAGGAACTCCAGCTGGCCAAGTTTCCGAGGGGGGAAATTCGCAAGGATGTTTTACATGCTACGTCAGCCGCACAAAGGCCAGGAATTAGTGGGCCCACATGAGCGCAGGATCGACGAGGTGGCGGCCATAGTGGTTGCCATTGAATCGTCGTGACCGTGGGGCACGGTGGCGCGCACAATGCTCATGTGGGCCCCACTCCCCTCCTCTTTTCACCGTTTGGGCCCACGTGCAACGCGAGTCCGGTCCCGTAGAGGGGACCATAAAAATCACACTTACGGTGCACGCAACCCGTCGCGCGTCGTCCCGCATTTAACTTGGCCTCCTTTGTCTCGATAATTGCCATTTACGCGCTCGACACGAATTGGAAGGTTCGAGCGCGAGGAAGACTCTCCGTTACGCCGTAGAAACGCTTTTCTTTCAACCTTTCCCATTTTCCTCGTAGCGGACGACAACCCTGCGCCTTTCACCGTCGCTAATAATCAAGAGCAATCTACACACCGAACGTACAGGGTGGGACCTCAGTGGTCAACGCAAAGACAGTGGAAAAAGTTGGGAGTAATTATTCAAAAGTGCATATTTCAATTTTTGATCTTGAAGCATATTTTGAGGGCATCGCCTTAATAATTTTAAATAACACCCCCTCCCCCAATTGGCACGCAACACTAGAAAACAGGTTTAATTCCTTTTTGAAAAATTGAAGTCAATATACATGTTTCATATAAAAGGTCGTATTTCCAAGTTTCTCTGATCACATACTGAAATAATTTTTTAGTCTGAAACAAAACGAACATATTACCCATACTCATCTAGGAACTTATAATGAATAGTGAAGGAACTTAACTCCATACAGTTACCCAAACATGTGCTAAATTTGTTTATAAATGTACCCACTTTTCAATTAAATGTGACTAAACAAAGTAACCATAACCATTGTATTACATTTCGCAAATGGCTTGTTTTTTAAAGTTTCCATAAAAATTTAAAACATTCCTACAATCAGATAGAGAAATAAAATGTACACGTACTAATAAAAAAATTTTTTTTTAATAAACGTATGAACTGTAGGTTCGATCATTCAGTACTCCCGAGTTTACAAATTTCAGATTATGGATTAGGAATCAGTCACGCTAATATCTCGGGCGAAGCCGAGACGGGGGACGTTAGTTTAGTATAAAGATAAAGCAACTGCATATCACTGGTATACAAATACTCTTTTTTTCGTTCTTGTTTTGTGCATGATACACCCTGTATATGTACACCATCCTCTGGAAGCTATTCGCTTCGCTTCTTTTCTCCTTCTGGCCGGCGCGGGGCAAGTCGAGCGATCGCCTCTTTGTAATTAACGCCTGAAACGGAACGATAATGAACAAAGCCGTGCGACGCTCGACGCGGCACGTTCCATTCGATCGTTGGTTCCATTCGAGGGACACCGTGTATCCGAGCGTCGAGAGGGGATTTCGTCGAGAATTCCACTGGTTCGAATGGATCGACTCCTTTGGCGGTCGAGCAGCCTGTGGGATGCAATTAATAACGGCTGGGCCGCAATAGATGCGAAACGGCGCGATTTTTTAGCACTGCTTGTTTAATGTTTACCATTTTGTCCGGGAAACGCACCGGAGCTCGGAGGGTGCTCGCTTTGATGTTTCATGGTTTTAATTAAGAACGCACGGGTCTGTGGGGGCTAGGGTGGTTTTTAATGGGAAAGTATCGCTTCTTGTCCTGGGGAGAGTGATCGAACGATCGAGAGGCCATTAGTGGACATGCAAGGATGTAATCGTTTTAAGGACACATACATTACCGCTCATAAGAATTTAATTATTTAATAAAAGAGAAAAGAGTACATTTTTTCACATACCTATAACCCAACTTAGAAATTTCTCTGCTCGTAGCACTCATTCATTCTATTTTGCTATTTTAGTAATGGTTTTCGAACTTCACTTCCATTATTATTTTATTATTCGATTATTACCGATAGCCGTAGCCTTCCTCTTTTTGGATCATAAAATGTGACATTACCAGCATTCACATATCATTAAAGAATTTTGAAGTGAATCATTAGGATCTGAATAGATTGATCGCATAAAAAGCAACTATAATAACCATATCTATAGACAAAAATGGCAAGATTGCACATATAGTACGAATTTGGTAACGACAAGCAATAATCAACTATGCTATGTTTTATTCTATTCTCCCTTTTATCAAACGTGCATGCAGTAAGTTGAGTACCTAAGTGATCAAATCCTTTTGAGCAATAGTGTGTTTCTTAGTAGTACCGTAAGGGGGAAGAATGAACAACGAATTATTAAAAATTCTTCTTATATCGGAATAATTAAATACTAGGTCGAAGCTGTAGGCTTACAATTCTTTAACAAATACCTTGTTTAAACTCAGTGCAAAATTAACACTACTTAAGTAACATAACAATTTGTGAAGCAGAATCAAGAAAAGATCGAACCTATTTAACTTTCTCAAGTTTAACTTTTCAATTCCACCGTATCGAGCGAAACATTCGCTGACTGGTTGAAATTATTCCGAGACGCAACCTTAAGACACTCCTCTTTTATAATTGATTAACTGCTCGAAACGTGGAAGGAAAAGGCGGAGAATCTTTCTTATCCGACTGGAAGCAGATTCTCGAGGAGTTAATATTTCTCTTTCGCGATGAATACCGGTGTCCCCTGATTTTCATTACAAATGGACGTCAGAGGGAGGGGGAGGGGGGGGGGGTAGAAAAAAGGAGGGCAGTCTTTGAGAAGCTGCAGCGACACATTTGCATCGAGGAGACAGCATTTATTCGAGCCGAACAGAAGCAGCCTTAATCCAGCCGATTATCCAGCACGGAATGGATATTACTAATTGTAAGAACGATTAACGTTTATTTGGAATGTTTCTCGGCACGGGGCAAGCTAATTTATTAAAGCCAGACAGGATACATGGAGGCGACACTTTTGCAAATATGTACAGTCCAGTGGCGTTGCAAAGGGGGCAAAAGCGAAAAGGATAATCCGCAATAATGGATTACTCGTGCAGAGTGGATGGCCACTTCTCGGAGGAGGTATCTTCGAGATGTGACCAGTGAATGCTAGTATATATTTGTTAATCATGAAAATCTCAATCAAAAAATATAAAAATATTCTACTTCTCTTTGTGTCCTAATTTAGTGTATTGGGGTAGCAATATACCTACTTTTATTTTTATTATACATCAGAAATATGGAGGATAAAGAGAAGAGTTAGTATTTCCATAGATATAATAAATTTAGGTTTGAAACATCCAGTAGGTATTAGAGTTGGTAGAATTTAGAATATTTCCCCAACATGTGAGAATAAAGTGGACTTGGAATAATTTCAGTAAGCTGTCAGAATATACAAAACTTACTCTTCTTGTTAATAGAAAAGGTGTACAAGGTTTATAAGTCTCGAAAAATTACTATTCTTTTATTCGATCTTTTCTAAGCTAAATTCTCAATACCTCCCAGCGTTGAGTGCGAATGTCCCAAATTTCACTAATCCCAATACTTTCTACCATCAAGTATTAAATTCCTCCCGCAAGAAAGTGTCCACGTCCCCTCACGAAATTAGATTAACCATTCTCGTTTTGTCCATTGCCCAGCAGATTCATCCATGTTCACTCTGAAGGAAAGATAACCAGATTGTATGGAGATTGTGTTTCCACTCTCTCTATGGTGCGATGCTTAGACCTGTCAAGGTTTGCTTCTACACTATCGCGATGATTAATCGCGGATACTGGTGAAATGCAAGATCAGTGGCTCTGCAACGATTGTTCAAGCATCAAGATATTTAGTGCTGGCAAAGCGTCGCAGACTCGAGAATATTAATGAATTCAGGAGAACTTTGTAAGTCTGGCAAGTATTAATAAATTGAAGCCAGATTAGAGTAGATTAAGCAGACTGAGAAGATCGAAGGTGTGAAATGAAAAGTCCCTCGAAGGTTGGAGCTTCTTGGGAGTCAGGATGATGAAAATATTAAAGTTGCATTAAAATCAGATCTTCATTGCTGCTCCAAGAGTCAACGTAACTTTCAGACTTTCTGACGTCTTCTCTGGCTCCGCGACTTTCAAAATTTCGTGGCCAACTTTCGCATCATTTCAAAGCGACTGGACACGGTCGTGCCTCGAACAGTCATACGGCAGGTATTTCTAAGGGTTGTTAAAACAGGAGTCAGCTGATTTTAAAAATATCGTCAAGTGTTATTCTGTTTCGTTCGTAGAATAATCGTAGGTTTTTTGTTCGAGGTTTGGTGAGATTTTCAAACGAGCAATGCGCGTGACAGACGTGCAACTGTCTCTCTTTCTCCCCCGAGGACGAGCGTCACGTTTAAAACTTCGCTGAAACAGATCCGTGAGAACTTTGCGCAAACGAGCTGCTTTGCAGCTGAAAGAAGTGGCGTTTCCGTAAGGCATTAACGCGAGCTCTTTCCCTCTGCCGCCATATTTTTCTATATCTACGATCCAGACCACCCTCGTTAGTTCACGCGGAAATTATACGTACATTCGTATACAAACTTTGTAAATATATCTCTCGAAAACCATCCCGTCTTTCCTGACAAAAGGTGGCACGGAATCTCGGCGACGTTTTGAAATATTCTCGCGCAATGGAACTCTATATTCATCCAGGTATCTAAGCAATTCAGAATCTTTTAACCCTCCCTGTTTCACCACCAACAGTTTGGAAAGCTGGACAGAGTTTCTCCAGGAAAAGGAACGGTAAAAGAAACTAATCGTTCTAAAACGAAAAGTAAAATAAGCTGGATTGCTGAACAAGAATACTTGCTCTTACAATTGACCTACCCATGCCGTCAACAGATTTTTTTATCAACTACTGTGCTACAAAATGCCTGCCATGTTGGGCAAAAATTTCAAAGTGAACGACACAGAAACGACACTTGAAAGTGTAAGTGCGAATACTACTTAGGTACTTAGTTTCCAGTTTTAAAAATCTTGAAGCAGAGGAATCAATCTATCGAGCTGATGAATCGGAATGCAGAATTCTGGGAACATCGAGAGGGGATCAGGAAAGTTTTCCGTGGTTTCCATGAATAAACGAGAATGCGGCCGAAAGAGGCATGTCTTTCGGTGGGGATCTTGTTAGGACGTATCAAACATCGTTTCAAAGACGCACTAATTAAAAGATTCGAGATGTACCAGCGTGTAGATAGGAAGCCCTGTTCGCCAGAAGTTTTTTCAAGAGCGACGCGTACTCAGACGGTTCACGGAAGGAAAGTTTCTTACGAGACTTCTTAATGAAGTTGGCTCGCGAGCTAGTGTAAAATATAAAAGGAGGAAAAATGGCTGAAACCTGCGACCTCATTGCTGGCGAAATTATTGATAATTACCAGTAATCCCTGTTCTTAAGCGCGATGGAAATTATCGATGGACTCGGCTGCACGATGGCGAATAAATTTCCCTGCAAATGCCGGCTCAGTGATTCTGCAAAATCACAAATGCATCGTGGCTCCCGTCCATTACACGCTAATGCTGCGTATTTGAGTTTAGCTTAGTTATCAATCTCTGAGGCATTGACAGTTTTGGATTAGGTTAGATTACCGCAAGATCTAAAATTGCTTCACACGAAATTCTGATGGTTGATCAATGAAGGATTTTTATCGAGGCAGCTACGAATCTGTTATAGCAATCTTGCTCAGTTTAGTACTACCAAAATTTTCACAAAATTATAAAATCATAATGTTGAATATGAATTTCAAATGGATTCAGTTTTCAGTTCCTTAGTGCATCCATGAAATGGGACAACCGATATGCTGGGCTAATTAATATGTTTAATGATTCCTGTTGTTCGATTTATTCCTGTACTCATTCGAGCATAAATAGTTGCCAGTTATTTTGGAAAATATTTTCAAGGTCCAAAACCGATTCCCCTCGTATTCTACGACCCTTTGTAGCTGCGATCAAAATCCACGAACAAAGAGCGACAACTGACAAAGCATCATATCCCACCATAATAGGGTTACGTAGCTCGAGTGAATATTTCCTGCTCCTTCAGAGAGGAAAGCGATCATTTGCCAGTTTTCACTCAGTATATAGATACATACATAGAAATTCCCCTGTTGGAATCCTCAAAGATCTCGATCCCTCAACATCTTATCCTACCTCCGTATTTCATTAACAAGCTAGAATAGAACTTTTCGAACAATGTATCGAGCATTTCCTTACTTCCCACTCCAAAGTGACATCTCCACATTTTCCCCGCTACTCCACACCACCCCTCTCTCTGTTAGAACACTTTATCTACATATCCCTGCGACTCGCTTATTTCATTTCACGTGTCACGGCTCCTTCTTTCATTCCCCGTCATTCAGCTTCCGCTGCACTGGATAAATTTTCATACAGTCTTTTATATTTCGTACGAGCTCGACATTTAATTAATTTTTGTTAAAATTGGAACTGCGCTATTGAATACGGCCTTTGTAGAGCGTGAAGCAAGTGGCTCGTCGATATTCTTTTGAAGATTAAAAATAGGCACTAGATTGCGTTTGGTATTTAATATTCAGCTCTCTACTCAACCCCAATATTTAATATTAAATTTATAATGCATCTATCCTACTATCTCAGAATTATATCTTCAAGGCAGATGAATCTAAAAAGCTAACACGATTAGAGCAACATGTTTCTAAAAATTCATAAATGAAAATTTCATGGTACAATATTCGTTGATGAACGATAGGAAATGGAGGAGTTTGACCATGTTTTAAGCATATTCGCACCCCTTCCCCTAGATCTCGACCACGAGAGGGTGGGTTTCGAAGAACGTTCGAGTCGATCGTGATCCACAGGATTACTGTGCGACTATTTAGCGAAAATGTATCGGCACGTACGTTAATTGGTAATTACTGCATCCGAACGTCCATAATCTGATACATAGATGGCCGTTATATTTTGAGAAGGGTTATGTCGGGGCTTGGATAACGGCCAAGGAGGACGGCGATCAATTCATTAACCTGCGATCCTAAGGGCGAGACGCTCTCGGCCAATGAAAAATTCACCTCGCTCGAGTGTTTCCAGGGGATTCTTCCCTCCGATCAGGGAAACAGCAGAGAAAGTTTTAAGGAGGATTTCAGACTTCACCAGTGTTTCTTGGGGGACGTCGACGTTGAGTTTTGGAAGGTGTTAACAGCGGTGTCTTTTCGAGATCCTGCGATGGCTTCGAGTTCCTCCTGAGGGTCGAATTAATTTCCTTTCCTCTTCTGCTGTGGCATTTCTTAAACCCCCCGAAGAAGAATAAAGCCACTCGCTTGGATTTAAGTGTTTAAAAATGAAAACTTTTGCAATGATAGGTACGTAGAAATTGCAGCAGAAATTTCTTTATTCAAAATCAGTTCTAAAGCAATATTTGTGCAGTGTTTAAGTGGGGAAGGAATTCAGTAAATTGGTGTGGTAAATGGAGTGGAAAATTAAGTATGTAGAAATTGATGAATTCGAAGTTTGGAATAAAAGGATCAAATGAGTTTCGTAATTGAGAATGAGCAGCAGTAGTGGCCAATGAGTCGATGGCACAGGCAACCGAGTTGAATATTTAAATTTAAAACGCTCGTGGAATGCCAGGTATTCGTCAAATCGCGTGGATACTTTAAAACGAACATTTCAGAATTCTCGGCGTTCCGTTCGCTCTCCACGGAAATTTTTGTCCCTTCGGCTTTTACAGTTTCATCGACATTTTTCGGACAGACATCAGTGGTACAAAGAATGAAACTAATAAAATTGATCGATATGTATCTTTCATCTAAAAACAACATTTATTCGTTACTGTGTAGAAAAAAAGTAACACATAGAAAATATAATAATAAAAAAAAAGAATGGTCAGCTTTTACGAAATTGCAGAGCCATTTTAGTATCGACCAGCTACTCTTTTATTGCCAAATGTTCCTCTGACAATTTCATCGTTTCCCAGAATTTACAATTTTCCACCAATCTCAATATATGAAAGCCCATAATTTCAAAAAATTAAAAGCTACGAAGTTCAAATATTCCAAAACATTTCACTCCTCACAGCTCATAATCATTCAATATTCACAATTTACAAAAATCCCCAGCTACCAAAATCCAATATTTCCAATAGCTCCCAAACCCTTCAAAATACCAACCCTTCGCCCAAATCTTCCTGAAACACTTCCCTGCCGAGAAGCGAGCGTTACAAACGATATCGACGAGCAAGCATTGAAGCCAGCGTCATTGAAGTCCAATTAGGACCAAGCGTCCCTAAATCGCCCGTATCCGGCGGATATTACGAAACCGGATGGCGTCCCGCTGGATGAAAAATTCGGATCCCCGTTACTTTCGATACGACGATAAATCGCGACTGTTTCGGGTCCGAGCAATTTCGCCAGGGCCAGGAACAACGGCGGGAGCGGGTGGGAAAAAACGAAGGAAGGGAAAAAAAGGCCGAGAGAGGGGTGGCGACGAAATTGGTGAGAAGGAATGCGCGTGCGCGGCGAGATCGACGTGGTCGCTAATAAATCCACGCTGTTTATCTGCGTGATGGAGCAATAAATTCTGATTTCGGGGGTAATTCGGATATTAAAATTCATTAAGCCCCGCGGGATCGAACCAATCTGGATGGCGGGTGATCGATCTGGTTCGTGGAAAATGTAAAAATGGGTTTGGGAAAAATACACGAAGAGTGGAGGCAACGCGATCCTGGAATTAGCCCGAAGATGACGCAAGGAGGATCGCGTTCAAATTCCTCGCGCGTTAATGGAAGAGCAACAATCCTGACGATAATCGTCGGAAGCCGGAAGCGAGCATCGCGCGGGACGCTTGTACCCGTTGGAAATTCGACGCCGTGCGTGGGCGAATTAGGTAAAGAAGATCGCCGGTGTGCTAACCAGGGGGACATTTTAAGCGTTGCCTCGAATACGATTAAGCTCGTCGAGCGTACTGGCTTTACAGTAGTAGGTATTTAATTTTCCCACCCTTCCAACCCCATTGTGTACGAGAAATATTCTGGGACGAGAACGACGATAATCCTCTGAAATCGTGGGTTTTTTATGCGTGGAATAGTTGTCTTTCTGGAATGTTGGGGTGGCAAGGAAATTGGTTCGACATTTTGAATTCGAACGGGAGAGGGTACGAACGAAATGGAGAAGCTTCTAGCGATTTTGAAGATTATATTGAAACAGTTGTTTTTAATTAAAGCACTCTAGAAATCGTGTCTGATAAACAGTGCCCCCTTAGCGCTCTCAGATTGGTGCCCCCTTGAACGCGGGTTTCACGTCTGAAGTCGCTGGCGGGTCACGATACCCGGGCGCGAGTGACTCGTGCATGTAAAGTAGCATCGTTAGCTTTAATACGTCGTGAAAATCTCGTCGGATTCTGGCGCAAGAAGACATCAAAGATCACCGTCTCCCTCGCTGTCTCTCCCCTTTGCAGTGAGAGGGAAACGGACGGGCTCGGTGGGTGCCGTCGCGGGCGAGAGGGGCCGGATGAGGATTTCTATGTGCCCCAATATACCGGCGGAATCCATTCGAGCAACGGAGCACGTCGTGAACGAGGAATCCGTGTCGTGGGCTGCAGCGTTAACTGGGAGACCTCCTAAGATAACGTACGAATCGCGAGCAAAATCGGGGCACAAAGGGTGAATGGAAGAATGGGGAAGAATGGCCGGGACGGGGGTAACGAGGAACGATCGCCCGGGATTCCGAGGCTTATTCGTCGATTTACATTCTATCGGCCGTAATCGATTTATAAAGCAGCCTCGCGGAACACCGAAATAATTATGGAAATAGGGGGGGTTGGCAGGAACGCGAGACGGTGGCGGGCATTTGCTAAATTACCGATGGCATGAATTAAACATTTCTGCGCGGCCGTTGGAAATAAATCTTTTGCTTATTGAGAGACACCCGGGCGACTATGCATCACCTTGATTACCGCTGGTTCGTTTGCGCTGTTTCTTTTCTCCGTCCCGTTAATTTTCAGGCACGGTCGGAACGGGAAGAAGGAAGGCAATAGCAGGAGCTTGTAATCGGGACTTTCGTGTTAAATTAAGTTCACACGCGTGCAATGCGCGGTGGAGGATAATTTTGGTACTGGAAGGGATCACTTTGCAAAGTATTTTGTACTAAAATGCCCGGTGTTGCCCGGGTTAATGCAAGTTTGAAAATAAAAGCGACGGTATTACAAACGGCAAAGCAGTCACTGGCGTTATGAACGGTAGCGAGGAATGCAAAAAGAAAATGTCTACTTTTGTTTATGTCGTGTAAGTTGTTTGCGAGTTGTAATTAAAAAAGCATAACATTACATAACAGAGGTTGGCTTAAAATTTTGGGAGAATCTTCCTTTTAGCTTAATCTAAAGAACTACACACGGATTTTACAAATTTACAGATTTTCTGTTAAAGATCAACTTTTCCTTCAAACACTCGCCATTTCCATAAAAATGTTTATTTCGAAATATCCACAGTGCAGCGGCTCTATCAACGCTATTTTGTTGAAAAAATAAACAAATTTTTTTTAATCTCCAAGAAATGTATAATAAATGCCATTAATCAGATTTCCTATTGAGTTCATTATTTAATAGAAAACAATTGCTAAATAAACTATGATTTTCATGCGTCCAAGGTGGCACCCCTAAGTTCACTGATTACACTACCATTAAGATTCCTGTAATCTTTTTAAAATTTGTCCCAATTTAAACCCAAATCCTCCTTGATCACCCCCCACAGTTCAATCTCGTACCACCGTGTCCATTTTTCCAGAACACATTTCCTTCTTCACCCGACACTGCGCCGAAGGGGGAGCGTGCGTTCTGCGCGTAAGATGGAGTTCTTTAGCGCAGCGGAGCTTCGTTAAATTTCGATCATCACAGGGCTTAAAACGTGACCCAGAGATCCATAATTCCGCGCAACTAAGGGAACCGTCTCATGAATCATAAAGTCCCAGCAACGAAGGCGGAAAGTCAAGGCAGGTTCGTCGACTCTCAGGCTAGGTTGAGCGGTTGTTAAATCCCGCGGAGAACTTTGCGCGGTTCTTATTGAAGAACCCGCGACTCGCTCGGGGTTCACAGAGTCGTTTCCTTGTCTGGGGACTAAAAGCGGGTGGAGGAGGGGCCGGAAACGGTGGAAATCGAAAAGGGAAACGAAGGAAGACAATGTGACATTGTCCCGCGGCATCCTACGAGGCCAACACACAGTGGGATAAATCTTACATTTTCGCGGGATGGAGTTTGAACAAACCTCCCTGAAATTGCATAGAAAGGAATCTCGCGAAAAGGGAATTAAAGGAAGCGAAATGGGCTAAATGACAGGGGAAGGAGCTTCAACAAGTAGAAGCCGCAGAAGCGCTCCTTTCAAAAATACAAGCCCTTTCAGACGAGCCACGGACTTCCATGCTTCTTTCATCGCAAGAAACTTTCACGTGATTGCGGCGAAAAAGCACAAGTTGCAAACGTTACCACGAACTGCCTTTTCATGGATTTTTGATTCGTCGAGAGAAGAAGTCGTACGTGTGCGTTGCAAAACGATTTCCTCTCTGCAGGGCGTCTTTATTCCATGAAACAATAATTTCTTCCTTTAAATGTTGCATTAAGGGCCATTCTGAGGTGCACTTCCTTGCAATATTTCTGTTTGCACCTGGGAGTGGTGGCTTTGAAGAGGGTAAATTGAAGGGAAGCTTTGACAGTTGTGAAATGAGTGGTGTTTTATGAACGTTAACATTAATTTCACTCTTTGATTCGTTGCAACCGCGACATCTTGTAGAAGTGTGCAGGTCGGCGACGATTGTGGAGCAGGGGCACGATGGTGCGTGTAACGATTCAAATTAATCTGTTCTCGGGTCGAGAGAACTAATTGCTAGACCTAATGACCGAAGTTTCCACAATTATTCAGAAACCTATGCCACATTTTGGCCAGAACGTCAGCGCCACCCCTTTCGCTCTGGAAAATATGTGCGGGCGAAAACGAACGTCGATAGCTACGAGCTCGAAGAGAGGGAAGAAGCAGCTGGAAATTTGGGTCCGTAGAATAATTAAGGGAAAATCCTATTTTTTCGGCTAAAAACATATCAAAATTTGGGATTTTTTTCTTAAGAAACTAGCGATTCGATTCGTATGAAATTTGGATCATGTTTTTATGAGCCTTTGAAGAAGCTGCAGATTTTTTTTTATAGAGTTTTAATAATAAATATAGGAGTTATGCATGATCCACAAACAGCAGCGCAAAATTCGTCACCCGTTGGTGTACATGATTTTTGTATTGATGTTGATATTGATATTGATATTGATATTTACTTTATACATAGGTAGCTTCAGTTTGGTCATCCAATATAAAACCAAAAAAATGAATCTAGGAGAGTGATGAGTTTTGAAACTGAAATGTCAGAACCGTTCATTTTTGCTTTCCAATTTTGCCCAATTTTCTTGTGTAACAAAAAAAGTATAATAATTTATCGGTATTCTGGTATTCTATTATGCATAACTCCTATATTTATTATTAAAAATTAATAAAAAAAGAACTGCAACTTCTCCAAAGATGCATAAAAACATGGTCCAAATTCCAGATGAATCGAATCGCTAGTTTCTTAAAAAATAATTCCCAAATTTTGCTATGCTTTTAGCCCCAAAAGTAGGATTCCCCCTTATCAGTTTGTCGAAACACAACCTTTTGTCACCATGCTTCAACTGCACGGTATCTGAAAAATTCAAATCCACCGTGTCCTTTGCAGATACGAAAGAATAATTTGCAACAAACGTGCTCGCGAACAAGAGAGATCCTTTCAGAACGAATGAATAATTCCGCTGTTTCCCAGGGAAACATGGCTGCTTAGGACTGTTCGAGCACGTTTGATGCAGGTAATAGAAAATTCACGGGACAGGCTTCTTTGTCTCTGAGGATTTGACCCATCGCGAAGAAGGTCGACATTTTCATTAAAAGAATTTGCTGGGTGGTTTCTTCATTGTGGTCGTTGTAAGGGGATGGTGGAAACTCAAAGAACTTCGCCAAAACTTGGTTGAAAGAAACTACAGAATTAACTATTTAGAGGTGGATTTTCTTGGCACGATTAAAAATGATTTGAAATGTTGGTTGCTTTATTTGAAATGACGACGTAATAGTTTTAAAAGTTCTGTGGTGTTGTGTGATTAAGAAACTCGAAGTGGTAGAGATTTGGGGGTGGATAGAATAAATTGGCCATTAATGCAATCGTCCTCCGTTGCTTATCTCACCACCAGCTCGACCAACGAAAGATTTCGGCGCGACTCTAATTTCTGCTCGTAATAAACAAAGTTTACGAGGCAGCAGCGTCCAGAAATCCACGTATAGCTCAACCGCCGTGCCAGGGATTCCTCTCTGCATCACGGAATATGCAAATACAGCGGTGGAAATTGGACCAAACGAGACAGAGCAGGACCTTGTTTAATTAACAAAGCGTTTTTGACTCGTTTCGGCGAGAGTTCTTGGTAATGGAAAGGCCCATTTAGTTTTCGAAATTGTCAGTTATTCGTGCTGTATACTTTAGAGAGAAGATCTTAACGTTCCCGCAATTTTACAACTAGCCAGTTATGGTATCGCAAGTATTCGTGGTTCAGTCAAACGAGAAAGAAAATAAATTATAATCAACTGAGAGTATTTATAAATTCTCTGAGTCACATTTTTTATTGACAGGGTCGTACTATTATAAGTGATTCAAATTTTATCAAATCTCAAGCTTATTTAACCCCCAGCACGCGAAGACTAATTTTCTACTTACATTAACAAAAATTTACATTATACTACACATTATTATATCATCCCAATGACATATAAATCATGCTAACAGAGAAGCACTGCTTCCGCTACATGAAAACTCTTCCCCTCACGAAGTCTTCAGGGGTGGTTCCGGTCCAAAAATGGCGATAAATGGATTTTTTTTAAATTTAATTTTTTGTATGTTCAACCTTTTAAGAATACGTGTTTAAAAGGATTTTTTGCAATTCGAAATGTCCCGAAGGCCCGCGACGCCCCTTCCACGAGCGTTGAAGGCCAACGCGCGAAGGGTAGTCAGCTTCATGTCGCAGCGTTAACGAAGATGCGTTTCGACGAAACAGGACTTCGCCGAGGGTGAGGGGCAGCGATCGTCCGCGGGGGTCGGGGTCGGGGTCGGGGTCGGGAACGGCGGGAAAGCAAACATGCAGACACGCAGGGAGCGGGATGGAAATAAAGCGACGGCGAGGATTGAAGAACGAGTTGTTGCGTGCCCGGTGTGCACTCAGAACCCTCGCGACACTCCTTTTCGCTCTCTTTCATTTGTCTCGCGCCGAGTGGCTGGCAAGCTGATCCCAATTAAAGCAAGTAGATGTGCCCCGACGTGGATGACGCGGCTCGAAGGGGAAGGCGGAAGTGCTTAGCATTCGGGGCTCCTTCATCCATGGATCACGAATTCCCGCGATCGTGAGAGATAGCTATGGGTCTGGAAGACGCGAGGCCGCGTCTGTCCGTTTCCCGTGAAATATCATTCCCCTCGGACATCTGCAGCGGAAGTTCCTTTGTGGGGTGGTACGAGCGAGGCAACTTGACTGTCAGCTAATTTCGACCGCGGGCGAGGCTTTAGCAACTTCTCAACAAGTGAACGCTGGTAGGCTGCAGGGGGGACTACTGGTAGTGGACAAAAGAAGGGTTAAACTGCGAATAGTAACTGAAGCAAGATAATTCTATTATATTAGAAAAAAAGCTATGTCCCTATGAAACTTTGAACATCTTTTGTGTTCGAATAGTAACAGTTTTTCGGTTGCTTGTGGCCTCAAATTATTCTGTGAATGCTTGCGGATTCGTTTTCAGCACACAAAAATTTATATGAAACGGCTATTGAATGTTACAGAACAGAAAAAAAAGTTGAATTTTGTTGGACAGTGTAATTATCTGAGGGAACGTGTGCAGGGCTTGCT
Organism: Andrena chrysosceles; assembly: GCA_963855975.1. NCBI lineage: Eukaryota > Metazoa > Arthropoda > Insecta > Hymenoptera > Andrenidae > Andrena > Andrena chrysosceles. The sequence goes on along the minus strand of OY979769.1, from coordinate 44,319,661 downwards.
TTGTGATCGAGTTGAAAAAGCAGGGTTAATTCTGAGGTAAAGAGAATTTCGTTTGGTATTGATAGAGGTGTTTGTAGATACTGGTGGAAGTGGATTTATAGTTACTGGTGGAAAAATAGATGTTTCTAGATGAATTTCTCTCGACATTAATCTCACAGCAGGTACTGCAAATAACTACCATGGAATCAACACGTGTATCTCAGGGCGAGGCTGGTGCAAGACAATTTTATCTCGCGCAGAGGAACGCTTAAAACTTGGTAACCGATACGAGAAACAGTGATATAAGATGTAACTCAGTCCTCCAACTTTCTTTGCCCGCGCCGCTCATCCTCGGGGGTTTGTACATTTTTGATCAGTTTTCAAATCAACTTCGAGAATTCCCAGGCGAAGGGGGATCTTGTGAAACTACCGCGAGTTAAGGATTCAAGTTGGCTGCTTTATTATTTTTAGATAGGTACTTTCGAAAATTGTGCAATTAACACTGGCACAGGAAAATCTTCTTTATTGTATCGCTGTCGAGCCACTATTCTGATCAGCGGCTCCACATACTGCCATCCCTTATGCCACGCGTCCCAATTTCATCAGGGTATCGCGCTTACAATGATTCAAATCAAGCGCGACAAACAGATGGACATGTAGATCACCAGTCACCGTATCAACGTCGTATCGCATGGCTGATCCGTAGCAGATGAGCCAATAGATCGATTAATAACAATAGACCGGTAGGAATTGACCTGTGCAGCAGAGGGATAATTACGTGATTGAACAGCTGTATAAATAACATATCTTCTTTCTGCGAATAGAGGGCATCGTGTTAAACAAATTTCATTATTCAATTTTTCACAACATTCAGCTACCAGACTTGAAGCAGACCCCTGAAACTGAGCCCACGATTATATTCCTTGCAGGTTACGCAGACAATCAATTTGCAAATCAAATATAACAATATTTATCGACTGTATATCGTGTATGTATATCGACTGTATGTCGTGTATAGCTCTACACCAGCAAACTCTCAAATTGTTTCGTGCACGAGCATAGATCTCAAATTACCTTTGCACAATACACAATGGCCCTCCGGGTTCAACAATTGCCCAAATGCAAAATTCTTTCGACAAAAACGGAACCTCCATCAACGTCATCAAATTACTAATGTACCACCCGAGTCAGCTATAAAGCCAATTCGCCCCATTTCCATTGAAACCTTCGGAGTGAGCCACGGAGAAGCCAGTAGCAAAACTCATTGTCAGTTTCGTGGCGGGCGATGGCCAGTGGCGCCAGTGAACTGTGAAGTAACGAAACGTTCGCGTGATACACGAAGACAGTGACGAATGCAGCCTAGGGATAGGCAAACACCGCAGTGACGAGGGCACCTGGACCATCCGGATTCCGGAACCGGAGCACACACATGGAAGACACCGCGGAACGCGTGATTTGTCGACGTGTCCGCGGATCAACGGGACGTTATGCGCCCGTAATGAAGAGGCGGGCGAACAGAAGTCGCGCGTGTCCCATGGCGCTCTTCGTTTCGCTGTGCAACGGCGATTCCATCGCCTGGCGCGTAAGTGCCTCGGCACGCACCTTGATGATGCCTTTTCACCGGACCAGCCTCCAGGGAGCGTGTCTGCGGGGTTTATTGCCGACCGTGGGGTGGACTCTGCGGAAACGCGCATCGGTCGATAAAAATTCCGAGCTCCTGATGACCTGCGAGGTCTAGACTCATTTCGCGACATTGTGCTGGAGGATTCGGGAGGAAAATCTGTTGTGGGGGTGGAGGAACTCTCTGGAGGATAGCTTGGAATGTGATCGATTAGATGTGGTCGGATTTTGATAGACTTCTTGATTTTGGGAGGGTGTGAGATAGTTGTGGAATAGGTATGTGGCAATTGTGGTGGTTGATACTAGGATAGAATATTTTTATTATTATTTTGTGAAATTGGCTAACTAGTGGTGACTGAATTACTGATTGTTTGGAATTTTATATAGAGGTAGAAGTTGGACGAATTTGTATTCCACTAGAGTGGTCCTAATAGTAATAGCGACTTTATTAGATCATAAAATATATAATTATGTGATGAATGTTTAATTACATATTTCACGAGAAAAATTGCTTGCGAAAGTAAATTCGTTCGAAAATTTACGGCCCCATTCAACAGAGTGTAGTATCACCAAAAAGAGTTTGGCAACGATTTCTGGTTGCATGGAAAATTTCGCGGAATTAGTTTACCACACCAGATTACTTCTACTTCACGCCACCCCGTTGTTCCACTGCGATTCCATTCGCGCCTGAATCGCGCTAACTTTAAAAATGCAAACACACGTGCAGCACAAAGCTGTTGCATATTAAATTCCGCCAAAGGGGAACAAGCAATTAAAAATTTCTCTCCTCGATCGATTATAAAGCTCGCCGTGATAACTCCCCCCCCCCCCCCTTTCAATCCCGCAAGAAACGCACAGATAGCGGGGATGATTGAAATCTCGCTTAACCAGTTTCCAAATAATCAAACATCGAATTAATAATAGAGTCGGGCGTAATTTCGCAATACGTCGATAACGGTAATAACCATCACCCGTTAATTGCGCTCGATCTTTCTCAAATTTCCGCGATATTTCACATCAGCAAATATTACAACATCAGTGATTCCCGATTCCGCCGCGACCAAAGCTACGCTCAAGTTCCACGTTGATAATAAAATTCCGTTCGATTCGATCAGACCGACCAGAACGTTAATAATATTCCTGTTCGTTCTGCGGCGCTCGCCCGCGACAGTCCGTTCAATATCACACTTTATCGCCGAATTACACCTCAAGTTTTCTGCTCTTATTACGAGAGGAAAACACTGTAACGGTCTGAATAGTAAGGATATTTTGGGGATTTTTTTTCAACTAAATAATGCAAGTAAATCAATGCATTGCATAGTATAGTTAATATGTACATATTGAAGGGTAAACAAAATTTTTCAAACAAATTCATGACTCTGGCGGTGACAGTGATTTAGCCAAACGATTAATCTAAATTCAAAAAGTCAAAAATATTTAGAAAATAAATAGATACCTACGTCCATTACAGAACGTACAGAAAAATCACTAATGAAAATTCATATTTTAGAAAGAAATGCTGTTGAAAAAATAAAGGGGGCTGTTAATTAAAAAAACCTCAACGTCATGTAATAAAGGCGGGTTCTTCGCACAATAAATGACCTTCCCTGTGTGAATTGAATGTATAGTTCCCTTTGAATGCTGTCAACGCGGTAGAAAGATATCATTCTCAGAAAAAAAAGCGTTCAAAGTGACACCGCTTCGCGGAAAACACTAGGTATATCACCGTCAATATTACGAATTTCTTGAAAAAATTTGGAAAGTGCATTCTTGAAACGTATGTCATTCAGAAGATGTAAATAAAAAGATCGATTTTTTCCGATTTCGTACAGTATTTTCCCCCGTTCAGTAGAATACCGGAATCCAACGTCGCTCTAGCTCTAGCAGCCGAAAACGCTGGATCGCGACGTCGAATTATCCGCGACTATTGCTTTATAGGTTATCGAATATTATCGACGCAAGCTTGGCGAGCACGACTGCACGGATAATACGCATGGGATGTGCATTAATCCTCTGAAGCGTGATTTCTAATCATGGCTGTCGGCGAGCGATCTTGTTAAGCTAATCCGCTTATGGGATAATGAGGGACGATACGCAGCCAGACATGGGACGCTGGTTGACCGAATGAGGGAATACTTTCGCATATCGGTAGTGTAACAGTTTCTGGTGTCCGGCACATCGTTGGCGGTCTTCATATCGATTTCACGAGATTGTGCTGTGGAGGAGTAGAGGAAGTGATCTAAATATAGGCTGGCACTTTTATTTCAGGATTTCTGCCACACCTGTTGAAAATTTTTATGATGCGACACTTGCATCTACGCATTAAATATGTTTACTTTATGATATGGAGTTGAAATAAACTGAAGAAACTCTTTTGTTCGAAGACGTTTTGCAACACAACACGTTAACCAAACAAAGGCAAGCCATTATCTGTTTCCCACAGCTTCTTTTGTTTCTCAGTTGTACTTTTACAACTTTTCCGCAAGAGTAAAACACCCACTGCGACCCAATACTTGGACTGGCCCATATTTAGACCCTCAGAATTTAGGGGGTTAAGGAAGCATAGGCACTCTGGTAAAGAACTGAAATCCTGTGCTTGGAAGTTTTGTGAATAATTAAACATTGGGCGTAGGTAATATAGAAGTGCTATTCTTCTAGAAAGATAGTAACTGCACTGCTTTAAAGAGGAGGAACCAACGTCATTTCGCAGTTGCATGCTTGTTTGACAGTCTCCTTTGCACAGGAATGTTACGTTTTTATCGAACCACGAAATGTACACTTTGGAACTACTAAAGTAATTAAAACTTCTTCTAGGTTACGTGTTCGCCAGGTATTCCGGAATTTAACGCGCTGTAAAAGGTTCGCGATTGCCTCGACTGAGGCTAATATTTTTTCCATCGGAGTATATTTTCTTCGGGATACGCGATAACCTCTTTTGGTATGGTCGAAAGAGCGCGGCCCGCGAACTTTCATGGCATATTAAAAACAGTTTCCTTCATTTCCCGCGGAATATGAAAATATTCCCGGGCAGCAGGAAGAGTTTATCTGCCGTGTAACAAAGCAGGAACACGCTTATAGTTCAGCGAGATAAAATTATTATAACCCCGCGTTTTAAGACACCGCTGTTTCGCGGAGCGCAGCTCCGTGGAGCGGAGCACGCCAAGTTTTAACACCTACAACCTTTTTCATAGCCCTGAAATTTTCAAACGCCTGCGTCGCACTGTTGCGCCCTCAAACCGCACCCCCTTCATTTCAGGAATTAAACGCGGAAGAATCTTAGCGCAGAAACTCTAAGGTTTACGCTATCGTTGTGCGCGCTTTGCAAAATATACACTTCAATGAAAAGTTCAACTTAGAAAGGTGGGATAGATAAAAACTCTGCCTTCCGAGTGGCCGCCCCCAAAAGTCTACTCCCCACTTCCAAAATGACGAGGAACCTTACTTCAACAAGGATGGCATCGTTTCTGAATATCTGTGCAAAAGAGCAATCACATCGTATGCACTGTTATGGAAATATAATGACAGCTATTTTGCAGCATCAGGGCAAAACGCACAAACATCGTGTCTTCATGCAGACATATCATACTAATTTTTTCACGACAAAAAAATTTGTGAGTATAGTTAAAATGGCGATTAAGATTTTAAGCAAAAATTTGTGTACTGCACTTACATTGATTGCCCATAAAAAATTCTGGAAAATGGTGATGAAACTCGCGTGGTAGACCAGAATACCTCCTTAATGCTTCTCCCGTTAGAAATTTCTCGACAGAAACCGAAACGCGTAGCGCTCATGAATCACGATCACCAGATACCGCGCGCTCAGGTCCGGGAATCCCCATTCCGCGACGGGGACCCGTAACAGAGAACCCCTGGTCCCGCGTATCTGCAATTCTGAACGTGACGTGGCCAGGCATTCGTGTGCACTCCTTCGTGCATCCGTTATTCACGGGGCCCGCGTGTTGATTATTGTGCCGCCCAAGTACGTACTCCCCCGAGCGCGCACCCTTAGTTACACGCTCGAGAACCAAGACAGGGAGGAAGCATCGGGTGAAGACAGCGAAACGGAGGAAGGGGGGAGGGCTTCCGGAGAAGCGGTGTCCCTGAGATGGAAAGAGAAAGAAGGAATGAGTTGGATGGGACGGGAGCGAAAAGAATCGGCGTTGGAAGATTGAGATAGAAGGGGAAAGAGGGAATGAGTTAGAAGGGGCGAAAAGAATCGGCGTTGGAAGGTTCGACGCGCGCCACGAATCGAGACGAAGGCAAGGAAGACGGGGGAACGAGGTGGTGCACAAAGGGGGACGCAGGATGAGGAACAAGAGGCCGACGCGAGGGGTGAAAACCGAGACGAAGCTGAACGCGGGGGTGAGACCGAGAGAGGATGAGGTTTGTTGGGAGGAAAGATGCTCGAGGAGACTCGTCGCGGTACAGTAGTAAGGTCGCCTGGCGTTTGTAGAGGGTAGAATGAATTCATATTTACGGAAGCTGCATGCATATGCGCGGCTTTAAGGCGGGTTTGCGCCACGAGATACCAAGCTACACCGTTCGCCGCATATCTGGAAGCAGTCCGTTATCTGCTGGAGCCGGAGGATCCTGGACCAGGTCATCTCTTATCCAATTTCACGCGATTCCGCCGCGAATTAGGCCGATAAATAAGGCTGCGTTTATTGGGGGGATGGCCAGCCGATGTGAGTGAGGAAATTTTGGCGGAGCGCACCTGAAACACGAGCCGCGCGATCCCAGGTTGCAACCTGGGCATCCACTAACGTAATAGGAGAACCTGAGGGATAGTTGAGATTGGTGGTGCCTACTTTCTGGACGTAATTGGGATTAATGTTTGATCCTGACGTAGAAATGAAACTTAATAAAGTGGAAGATTGACGTCGAGTCTGGCTCGCTTTGAAGTCGTTGGGGAAGATCGGAGCTCGTTCGCTCGTGAATTTCACCAGGACGATCGAATCGAAGGTTCACGCATACTTTTAATGTATCCCGTTTTGGAGCAGAAGTATACAGTATATAGGGTGTGCTCCGCCTGAAGAATCTGTCTGCGATAATAGTTTCCAGGGAAGTGTTTCGCAAACTTGCCAACACGTATACACGAGGATGAACAAAACTGCAACGAACCGGTTGGTAGGATGAAATTAGTTTACCTCGGGAGTCAAGAGCGGCATTAAGGATCAGGATGAAGTTGGACTTGGGCGGAAGTTCATATTAACGCAATGGAGGCAGCTAGCATTCCTAAGAACGGACTTGAACTCTCCAGAATCCTCGGAGCCACTCGAATCCCGTGCACGGACTTTAACTTGGACCCGACCCGTACGCGTTATCATCCCTGTATCCTCTCGATTCTTAATTCTATTAAACGTTCCCGTGGAAGTTAGCGTCGAAACCAATTTAGTCCCCCGTCTTGCTCAAACATCTGGGCGCTTGAACTTCCGCGGCTGCAGCAGGGACGCGTGTATTAGTCTGAAGGGTGTTGATTAAAACTGCACGCGTAGTGAAAGTTGGGATCTGAAATGCAATAATACCCTAGTTCAACGAGCTGCCCTTTTCCGCCTATAAATATTCATCTTGGGAATATACCAGCGAGACATCTCCAGGCTGCTCCCTCATTTCTTAGCTAAACACCCATGTTATGTACTTAATTTACACCAGCAACTAGCAGCGCCAAGTATCTTAGTAGCATTTAGTACCTACATTCTTTTCTCAGAAAGGAATTCCGAAATCGAAAAACTGAATACTTATTCCAGGAGTTAGTTACTGATTGTGAGATTTGCAAGGCTTCAAGTTTAGCCCGCAGCAAAAGTGCCCTTCATTCATTCCTACTGACCCCCTCGTCAGTTACATTTACTCCATGGAAATATCCTTAATCTCCATAAAAATACTTTTAACCAACAGCAGTGACAATCCTCTCAAGATTTGCTTCTTATCCATTATTCATGGTTCCTATGTTACGATCAAAGTCACCCGACAGTACACAGTGTTAAGAACGCTAAGTTCAAGCTCCGCGAGTAGCCGCGCGTAAACCGTGAATATACAACCTCTACTAATAAAACAGCAATACAAACCAGCAAACAATTAGACGTTCGACGAGCCAGCAGTCGTTGCGCGAATATTTTTCCTCTGAAAAGCGAGCAATTGGGACTGCAGCCTCTACAGGAACGGGACGCGGCCTTTTCATTCTGGCGCGACAATCGCCAACGATCGAAAAGGACGCCCCGCGACGCTCCAGCGTGCACGCGCCTCCACGGGGCTGAAAAGCGGAGCGTTAACTGCTGATAGTCTCGCCCTCGCGGCGACCAAAGTTCGTGGACAAAGTAGTCTCTCATTGTCTCCAACGTCCGATTGTTCTGTCGCAGCGCCGACTCCCTCCTCCCCCGTTCGCCACCACCCCCTGTCCTGCACCCGTTGTTTCCGATGTTCCGCCACCCCCTTTTCCATCAGTTTTTCGTTTCCTTTCTCGCGACAACGCATCTCGGCCACGCATATGGTGTCTGAGCCCCGCGGTGACAGCGCAGGGCAACGAGTCCGCCCTGTTTATTCTGCGCGGTAGAAATCTTTCTACGGGCGATACTGGCGCGCCATATGCCATTAATTCGACCCATTCATCAGCATCACCCCAGGTGTGTCGTGCACGCCGATGCAACGGCGAATTGTTCCGTCCCGTGTCGTAATGCACTCGACTCGTGCCACCAGATCTTAACGTTTCGAGATCCGACGCGCTCCCCCCCCCCCCCCCCACTCACCCCGCAGGCGCTGAACGGAGGCCTGTGGATCAAGCACGAGGCTCGATGCAAGCGTAATGAGATTTGCGTCGTTATATATTCTGAAATACCTATTGTTAATGTGTTTTCGTTACCTTATTAAATTTACCTTACGTTGTTTGAATATTATAAAAGATGATCGCGAATCAAAATGGTTTAGGAAGCACTGTAGTATGCAGCCCTTCACTTTATAGTCTTTTATTATTTTGGAAGAGGAATTCTAAAGGAATGATAATTGATCTGACGATGCTCGTGGGAGATGTGGTATGAAGTGCTTTTCTGATGTAGGTACCTAAGGGTGACAAGCTTCGAAGCTCTGAATTCCATGAACTCATAATTCGATTTTAGTTCGTAAATGTGGTTAATGAAGCGTGATACTTCACGGTACAGTGGGCCAAGGAATTCGACCTGTGTGTTCAGATGTAACAACAGCGGGATTATGCTCCCCCAGGAGGACTACTTAAACTGATTAAAACAAACCGTTAATGTTTTCGCCTTTCCACGCATGAGAGCCCCGTAAACCTCGGCGTGCGCGTTTGAAAATGAACTGACGGCCAACGAAATTTCTAAATTTACTCCACGTTCTAGCGTTAATCGACCAGACGCGCGTTGAGCACGTTGCGATCACTGATTACATAGATTCAATAAATCAAATGTATGCAGGCAAACAAATTATTTACAAAATAAAGCTACCTTTGTGTACTTTGCATTATACTTTCGTTTGAGATTCGCTATTAAACTCTTCAGGATGACACAATTTATATATTCGGAGGTGATTCGTTGTTTGGGTGATCCATTTTGGAAAAATTGATGGCCAGACGGCAACTCGGTGAACAAGGATTGATGGGGAGTCCTCGGCGCCCGCGGTACTACCATCGATTAATTTTCAGTCAAACTTTCCGAGTAACTTCGCCACAAATCTAGCTCGAGAGGACCGCGCGTACCGCGATGGCGGATCTCACTTTCGCGGACAGTAGGAAGAAAAATCTCCCGAGCTAATACCGGAACGGCGAGTTTACTTCGATCTGGATCTCTCGTTTCCTGGATCAGACTGGCCTAATTCGATTATTCAGATCGTCGACGGATTCCTCCTCCCCCAAGCAACATGTCACGTCAGTGGCTGACGCACACACAAGCATAAGCTGCGTCTTAGGTGTTGGGGAATTCAACGCTTCCTGTCCCTAATCGCGCGGAGGTGCGTTGCTATTCTGCTCGTGACACGTTTATCTGCAGGAACGAACTCTGAACGCTGCGATATTGTCCCCGTAACGCAGATACGTGGCGGGATTGTTACACTGCCGGCAACGCGCTGGGGATTGTGTTGGCAGACAATCGGTGGGAACGAACCAGGTCTAAGGGATGAAACGGATAATCTGCTCGAACATTATTCTGCCACATGATCTAAATCGTTAAACACACTCGCTTACAGTAACCAAATCTAACACTTTAGCATTTAGAGTGTTGTCCAAGTGTCTTCGATTGTTTGCCCGTGACGAAGCAAACGTTTCTGGACGGCTTGACCGACTCGAAATGGTAAAGGTTCATCAATCCAACTTCAACTCTAAATTCTAATATACATCTCCAACTTCACTTCGACTGTCAAAACACTTAAGCAAGTAGCAAATCTCTGTCGTTCGATTAGGTACTCCCTCCTCGGAGAAGTTTAACCGTCCCCTAAACTCCCGCAAAATACCTACTATGGAAGAATCTTAGAAAGAGCCCAGAGGGCAGTAAGAGGATGACTGAGGGGCCGATGAAAACCGTGGAGAATGAATAACCGCGAAAATTACGGTATCCGGCAGCCAGTGGAACTTAATTAAACCGCACTAGGGCGAAAACGCTGCAACCAGACGATAAGCTGTCCGGCTGCGAATAAAGCGGCCGTGGAAGTCGCACGCAGCCGCATATTACACCGTGTTTGCCCGTATGGCCATTTGCATAGAAGCGTGGCTACGCTGGTCGCAACGTTTGTTGAACAATTAGCCGAATGCAAATATCGTGGAGTGGTTTCGTTGGCTCCTGGCCCCCTTCCCGCGCTCCTTCTCGCGTAAAGGGGCCAGGCTCGCGTGATTAATGAGAAAGGGGGGCTCCTCCCGCGGGGACCAAGGGGGATTCTAATCCGTGGCGTCAAAGTGCGGCTGGAGAGTGCAACGGGAACGTCATACGAAAATTAATCCAGCGCGAGATCGTCGCGGCTCTCGAGCTCCGTGCGATCGCATTACGTCAATGAGACGACGCGCCCTTTGATGGAAGCTTTCTTCTGCTCCTTACCCCGTCGGCTTTTCTCGCCTCTGGCCCACCACGGCCTTCCAGCTTCTGCTGGTTTTCATAACGCGAGGGTGTTTCGAGGTCGCAGAATTTGGGGTGCAGTTGTAACTTAGGGATGGACGGAAATGGGGTAGAGATGTGGACGGGGGATGTTGGTGAGGAGGGGCGATGGACGGGAGGAATCAGTAGGGGGTTATGGGTTATGATTTTTGATGATGTGGTGGTGGTTGTGGGAATTTTTTAGTGGTGTTTTTGGTGGGTGTGTTAGTAATAAGGGCAGGTGATGGCTGAGAGGTATGAGTAGGGGTAGTTTTTTAGGGTGCGGGGATGGTGGATCCTGGAATTTTTGGGTGGTGTCTTAGTTGGGTGTGTTACTGATAAGTAGTGAGTAAGGAAATGAGTAGAGAGGGCAATGGCGGAGTTAACAGGGCGGCTGATGAGCAATTGCCGCCTGGACCCCTGTACACAAGGCCCCGCAGGACCCATGACCAAAAAAAATTATGATTAGGTATACGTATCTAAACACTACATTTTTTTCTCGAAAAAGCCAAAAGTGAACATATAATACTTGTACACTGAGCCATCGATATACTGTACTATCGTTTTACATACTTCCTGAAGCCCATTGATCGAAGATTCGTTCGCTAAGTAATAAAATTCCTGTAGAATATATAAATACTTGTGAAGTACACTTCCAAGATAGAGGACACCAAAGGGATATCAATAAAGAGAAGTAACACTAGAAAGAGAAATTTTCGAAAAAAGACAAAGAATGTTTGTCGAGAACAGCGAAACAGACACCCTGCTGCATTCTGTTCGTCCTGCAATGGCGACTGTCTTCAGCAACAATGCATTCGAGGATTACTAAGAGCGACAGCGCAGCTCACCGTCATTCTTACAACGATCATATTTCAGCAAGACGTCAGTCGTCTTTTCTCTTTCACTTGTCTTTCCTTGGACAAGCATCCAGAAATTTCTCGAAAAACAACATCGCTAAACAGTACCTGGTAGGTATGTATTGTGGAACAAAATTGACATCACTGGGTAATTGAAGTAATACTCATTAATTGAACACTTATTCCATATATTGCATATGAAATGTTCAATGAATTTAATTTTCTTATATAATCTTCTTCTTAAATAATTTCTTGTTTTACCTTGACGACAAAAGCTTATGCTTAGGCAAAGAGTGGGGACATTCTGTATTTTTACCCAGTGGACATTTCCTGTTTTTAAACAGTATAGGTACCAAATCTTTAAAGTTATCTTACGGGGATATTTGAACAAGAATACACAATTATTTTTGGTGTAGAAGTTAGAACGTAGAACCTATAAATTAACGGCGAACAGCAGATCCACTCAGAAGACACTGATTCTCGTCTGATTAGGAAAATGAAGCTGCTCTGAGCATGGTCGGTGCCCAACTGGGCGCTCATCCGGGAATTTCCGTGTGCTGTTGGCGTCATCAGTGATTCGGAAACCACCTACGATTATAGATCTCCGATTAATGGCCGGACAGTAGTCCATGTCGGTTAAACACACGTCGAACGTAGAATCTCGCCGGGGTCTGCAATCCAGAACCCGGGATTCTAAAATGTAGAATTCAGAATATAGAGTTAAAATCTTGAACACTAAATCCGGAAAGTAGAACTGAAAACTTAAATTCCAAAATATAGGAACTAGAAATTTAGGAAAGAAACCTTTGTAAGTAGTCGATGTCAACGATAAATGCGGCAAGTGTAGGGTAAACATGGAAGCTGGAATCCAAAATCGACAGTCCAAAATTCAGAACCTACGATCTAGAAGGTGCATCCTGAGACCAACGCAGCCTAGTGTCCAACAGCTAGGAAGCACAGATTGCAGTCTGCTGTTTAATGCAGGGAATAGAAAATTTAGGACGTAGGTCGTAGGAGTTTGGCGAGCAGCGCTCGTTACCAGTAGCGTTCGTATTAACTGAATTCAACTGGACGTAGGTACTTCGACGAGGCGTCCGGATTAACGAGCTTCCGTTCTACCCCGACGCTCATCGAAAAAAGCTGTCCGGTAACAATTTTTATCCCCGCAACGGCTGGCGGGCTCGTTGTTTTCGCGCAAACAGCTCGTTGAACCGTAAATCAAGCCGCTGCGCGAACACAGGATCGCTTTTATACGATATTAACCGTAACGGCCAGGATTAACTAAAATGTCACATACCCGTGATTACAGGCTGCATCATAATACACAGTGGATTCGACCACAGCGGAAGAGAAAAAAGCGACGAATTCTGATTACGAACGTGCGTCACTGCGCGCCATAACCATGCGTTATTTGGTTTCCCTTACAACGAGCAGCGTGTATTCCCGTGCAACGCGTCGCTGGACAAAAACGTTAAAGCACAGTTGAATCGTAATTTCTAGCCATTCCAATGGTTCATTAAAGTCGACGGGGAAATCAATTGACCAGAACATGCTTGGCAATTCTTTTGTGACCGAAGCTTTTCTATTTTTAAGAATAGTGTGCAGCAGAAAGTTATAGTTAATCTGAATGGGATAATAAATTATAAAATAGAAATAGAGATTGCACTACCTTAATATCTCCTCCTAATTTCCAGGCCTTAATATCTCTTAGACCCGAAGCGAAACGCGGGGGTATTTTTCTAGTTTATAGTACAACACACTGCTTTTCTTAAATCTGAAACGAACGACAGTGAGCTGAATTTACTCCAACAGGAGTGTGCAGCGAAGTCTTAAACTACCACTCCTAACTTTTTAAACTTAGTAGTCTGTCTCTGCCAAGTGAATAGTTTCCAGCCACAAAAGTGCCTCTTCCTAAAAAGCTCCCAAACTTGCTGCCACTATCATCCTCGCATTACCCCAACCAAATCCACCAAGTTGATCCACCCTCAATATAATCATTCACACGTTCTCTAGCAAACCGTGGCCACTCATTTCGAATCCACCCTGCCAGTAGAAGCTACCGTCGTTTTTCAGCCCCTGCACGTCGTCGTCGAGGGACTCGTCTCGTCGAGCTCGAATAAAGTTGCTCGAATCTCACCTCCCCCCGAGAAGGTCTGGGTGGCTGAAGGCAAAGGGGGGAATTTTTTCGCGTCTCGAAAGCGGGGCGAAACAACAGCTCGGAGAACGTAGAGATCTCAATGCTATACCGTCGCTCCCCGGGGAATATTCTCTTGGCCCAACCAGCGCGCAACTTACTTACAAGTGCTCATACATATGTATCCCATCAGCATGCATATAACATCCGAGTAATTAATGTATGGCTGCCTGGTCCCACCCCTCTGCTTGCCTTTGCTTGTCTCCCTTGCCCCCTTCGAATCACTCGAAGGGATTTCGGCGTCATCTGCGTGCTACCACTTCTGCCACCTCTTCAACCCCCTTCTCGCCCTTTTCCTCTCCTTTCCCTCGGTTTCCCCCACCCCCGTTCCTCCACCTGCTGAATCTGACGTTCGGTTATTAAATTTGAGAAGGGACCGGTTCCGCGAGTATCCCCGCAGTTTCTGTGTTTCTCTTTTGCTCGAGCTCGCCGCGCGGTGTTAATGGCTGCGCGCAGAGCGAATCTCGGGGACCAGTTGAAAATTAATTAACGCGGATTGAGCTGTTGGCATGGCTTTAAGAATTCTGAACGTTACGCACGGTGTTCTCGCGATTGAAACGCGAGGGGTTGAGTGATAGGTTCTAGTCGAAACGCGTCTGCGTTTTATGAGCCCTGATATTTTGAAACGAAGCGAGAGCTTTTCTCTACCGTGGCTTGGTTCAGATTCGAGAATCCGCGGTTTCTTGGATATGGCCAAGGAGGAATTACGGAAGTATCGCGGTTCGCTTGGAGAAATGTGTTTCAATTCCCAGCATTATCTGTCGGGACGAGAACAATTTCAGTGGAACAACACTGATCATCCCACGCGCTTAAACGCCCACGCAATTTTCCTAACCTGCCCCGGCGTGGCCAGTGCCCCCCTGAAGCGTTTAGAAAACAGTAAAAAACTGCTTTTCAGCGGGGCTCGCTCACCGAGAACCGCAACGGTAACCGAACGCCGCGGGTGAAAACCGCAGCATAATTATATCAAGAAACTGTGGAAAGAAAGAAGAGAAAAACGTGGAACAAAATACGAAAGGCTGGCCGAGGAACGCAGCAACAAGTTTGCCATGTTGCCCGACCACTGACACTGGAAATGAAACAGGCACTGGCAAAGATTTTCAGACAACTTGTCTGACGATACGATGGAAAAGTTTCTTGTATTTTATGAGAATAAAAACATATAAACTTCAAAAAGTATCTCACATACAGCTCTGAACATCTACATTGTGATCTCGAGAACGAGACATGAAGCATAATTGGAAGATCGAACGAGCCCGCCGAAGGCAGAATGCAGAATGTCTCGTTCGAGATGATCACGGCGCTCCCATAATTAAAGAGATAATGAAAGGTATAGAGTAGTAAAAGTCAGAAAGAATTTCTCTTTGCTTCCCCACCCTGTGATAATGCTTTAAAAGTATAAAGTTCAGATGGCTCCGCGGGACCGAGGGGAAGTTCCCGGCGTGCGTGTTTGAAATTTTGAGGCTGAAGAGTGTGGCGACACCTGCGTACACTATTATATCTTCAACCGGGAAGTGGCCTAAAATTGAATTTCTTAAAAGAACATTTCCATTCGCGTTCCCACTTGACAAGTCTTCTGGAACACGATATTGCAACACACCTCAATATAAATAACTTGTTAAACTTTAAAAACAGGTCCATTATACTCCCAGAGGCAAATATCAAAATCGTTTATGGGGTAGTAGTTGTCCATGGATTCGAATAAAATCGCAGAATAATTATATCCATAGATTCATACAGATACTAAACACACCACGATATCTGAATTGCTCTAAATCACCGAACCCGTCACAACGCGATGGAATCTCAGCCCAATAACTCTCCCCTAGCGATCCTCCACAATTCTCCCCAATTTTTCCCCTCTCGCCGTTTCGCTGGCTTCCAAACCACCCCTCCAAAAACTCCGAGCAAATTGTAACCGATCGCCAGCGCTCGTTCCAGCGGGCGGAACGGCGCCGATTCAACCCCCATCCTCCCCTCCCCCGACGATTATTGACTCCGCAAATTAGTAAGGAGCATCCCTTCACCATCGTGCCGACCTCCAATGAAGGCATATAAGCCTCAAGTCGAGCGTTTGCATGAAATTTTCAGCGGAACCTCCCGGCGCACTTAGGACGGGGCTGCGTCGCGGGGGAGGGCAGAGGAATGGCGGATCGATCGACATCGATTAAATGCAAAGTGGATTAAGATCCGTGGGGGCCTCCACGGTCGCTCAAGTATTAGTTATGCCGGCATAAATACACACGACCGCGCGTGATTTCAATTTTAGACCGTTAATGGACGCCTGGGTCGGACTCCTCGTGGATCACCGTCCCTCCCAGAAACCCCGTCGGGAACAAACACGCCGTAATTAGTCGACGTCGAACAACATCCAAGTGAATTAAGATGCGGCTTACGGCCGAGCAAATATTTGCTAGGTCTCGCTGGCGCGCCGCGATTCCCTGCTCCCTTTCCACCCTTGCGGCGAAGGGGAGGGGGGCCGAAATCGCATCCCGCGAAGAACTGTGATGCGCGAGCGTGGGTGTTTGAAGAGTACACGGAGGGCATGTTGCGTGGAATGCAATTATGTCGTGGAGCAGTGAGACACGATGGATGGGGAAGTTCAAAGGGTGAGACGGAACGTGTATCGTGGGTGGTATGGGGGTGAAGCTATGGATGAGGAGCAGGTGTGGAGGGTCTCGCACGTAGGGGTCTGAGGACACGGTGATGACTGCAGCACTTTTATTCTTTATTTCGAATTGATTAAGGGTAGGTAATTTAGAATGTCGAGTGACAGCCCCTTTCTCCTTTGTCCTTTGTTGTGACTACTTGATTCCTGATTTTCAACCTCGCCGATGATACGGTGGGCATTGAGAATAAATATAATATAGGGGTTGGATTTGTGACTTCTTTATTGTCTCTGAAATAATCACTTTCACACTTCCGTTGGCAAGTTCAAAAAATTCTGGAACATTACGAATATGCAGGGGATTTTCTCCTGATTACAACGCAATTTTTGTTTGCTGCCCAAATGCACTCTAACGGTGTGTGTAATTGACTCCTGAAAACCCGGTTATTTTCCGATTTTGTGTTATAACTCGTGAAGTGTAAAATAATTTTTTTACTAAGTAAATGATAGATGTAATTAAAAGAAGTATCATTTCTATAATGCAATAAAAAACGAAATTATACCTGCAGTTAATATTACAATATTACAATGAATGAATCATTATTCTGGACTACCTGCTGGTAAATATCAATGATGCTACAATATTTTTGCACTTTTCACTAAGCCCAGGTTTACCAGCTGAATTTTCCAAATTTTATTGTATTATTTCTCTGAATAATTATTAATATTTCGTGAGGACTTCCTTTCATTAAATTGGATGTTTGCAGGCAAAACACCGTGAATTCATATTATGTGTTGCACTTTCTGTAGCAATTCCAGAACAAACTAAACCGCGTGCCGTAATTACTTTCTTCGCCTTCTATAAAATTCCGACTGTTTGATGTCAAATTTTACAAATTTTACAAATTTTACAGACTATTTAACAACAGAAACAATATTGTACTTTTTCAAATCTAGTGTGACACTAATCCTGTCCCGTTCTGTCCTAACCCACTTGCATTGCTTTCTGACCTAGACGGCGTTCTCACCGTATTAGCCAATCCCCAGCATTTTTTGGAATCCTTCGGTCGAGAGTGAACGAGAGGGTAGTCTTTCGTAAGCTTGCCACCAGCCCCGAGCGTGGAGCCTATAACGAGAATTTCCCGTACTTGCATTCTCGTATTTCGAAAAACCAATCAACCTACTAAACTCGTATAACACGCAACGCAGGTGGTCGTGTTTATTCGCGATAGGATCCCCGAACACCTTTCTCGGGGTAGTAGATTTTCGAAACTAGAGACGAAGCGAACGCTCGTGTGACGAGCGTCCGAAAACAAGGGGGCAGGCTCTGGAATAATAGGCGGCAGGCTTTCAATAACCGCGCGATAGAATCCGAGCGAACCTATTTTCCCAGAGGCTGGTGTTCCGCCCGATGTCAAGCGTCCTTGCAATCGGTGGAAAAAAGCACGCTGCCCGTCTGAATATCGCCTCGTCCACGGCCACCTCTATCTAGATTCTAGGCAGTAGGCACTAGGCACCGTGTCTGTCCTTGAAAGCCTGTTTTAAATACTCCGCAGCATTGTTTGCGGCAACTTTCAGCAGCCGCTTTTACTACCGCAAACAACCATTTTCAGTTAGTTTTCTTTCCATCCGCCCGATGCGCAAAGTGAATTTTACTGCCCACTTCCACTCCGCTCCCCTTTCATTTCCTACGCGGGCTCAAGCCTGTTTGGTAAATCTAATCCTCGGTTTTTCATAAAAATCCCTACGACCCTCGTCCCCATCCACTCCGCCCCTCTCTTCCTGTTATATACATTTCTTTCATTCACTTTTTCCACCTCCTCATTCGCTCTACATACACCCCCACTGTTTCTCGTTTCACTGTTTTCATTCCTTATTTTCCTTTCTCCTTCGCTATTATTTTTACCATTTTTCCTCTCTTGCCACGCTCTCCTTTTTGTTTACTCTCTGACTCTCTGTTTTCCCACCCCTTCTGTTTGCCTTGTCTTATCGCCGCTCCCTGTGCGTAGAAATTCTATGGCAGAGAAAGCGGAGCCTTTATCTTGTCTTTTTGGTCAACCCGCCTTCTCGATTTTCCTCGTTTCGTACACGTTTTTGACGTCGCCCCCTTTTCAGTGGGAAACCATTGATCGAGAACTGTTACGTGTGCCGAAAACAACGTATCGGGTGGGAAACAAAGAACAGGGAGGGGCGAGCGGGGGATGGTGCTGGTTGCGAGTAACGAACGAACGGGGGAAAAAATCGCCAATCGTATATTCAAATGTAGCCCGCGCTCTGCGGCGACCACGGATCGGCGGGCAACAAAAAATGGTAGAAATTCCATTTAAAATGTTTTGCTAGAAACAATATCCATCGGGGTGCAATCCCCTGCCACGAACATCGATTTTATTAATTTTGACGTCCTTGAAAACGACACGTCCGACAGTGACGAAAAAAACTCTTTTATTCCAAACTGTAAAACTCCGAAAGTTTTCATAAATTATACACGAATATAATAACGCTTTTTAATTACCGTATTTAATTATCGTAATGCCTGAGGATTCTCTGTGACGTCCTTTAGTTTCTACTCAATTGGGAAGTTCAGATATTCGACATGTGTAAAGGAGATTTTTTGGAATATTTTTATTAGTTACAATGAACGCGTATGGGTATTGAAATTTGTATTGGTAGTTAAAGAATGCTTGTAATGTCCGTCGATTGAATAAAGAGAACGATGTGTTGTGCAAGCGAGCGATGCGCGTCCAATTTTCCACCAGAGATCCTCGGCAATACGAGAAAAACACGCATTAATACACAATCGTGCAACCGAACAATGTAACCGGTTTCCATGCCGGCCGCTCGTTTAATCGACCCGATCCCCCGTCGCTGGAGGATTACTGCATTAATGAACGCGATTGCTCCGCTCTGGCAATTAATGTTTAATCAATCCATGCCTGTTTAATTGTATCGCCCATTGAGAACCGAGGCCATCATACGTCCGAAATGACGCAAAAGAATTGAATTTTCCAGCCGTTCAATTCCACCGACGCGAATCGACGGGAATGTTCGCTGGATTCCTGGATTCTTCGTTTCACCGTTCTCCGTGGACCAACATGGAATAACATTCCCAAAAACCGTTACGTTATGCCGAGAAACTACATTAACCGTCGTCGTTCGATTCAGCTTAGCGGATGAACCTTTAGCAATCCTCCCCGAGGTTGATTAACTACTTATTGTTAGTTACAATTTCGAGGGGGGTTCTTCGGGAGGATTACTGGAAGAATGAAAGCAATCTATGCAGTTCCACTCGTTTCTGCATCTTGTTCCTTCTGTTATCAATGAATTTTGGTAGACGCGTGGAAGAAGAATCTTTTTTTTATAAAATATGTTAATAGGGTTTTTTAAAAAAAATCCGAATTTTGACACTTTCTAACGGTTTCTTTTTTTCTTTCTTTCATGCCTACCTGTGAGGACTGAGACCACATGTATTTTCGTTTTTTTTCAAACTTGAAGATTCTTTTAAATAAACGAAGTATATATTTTAAAGTTCGTATATTATGTTTTGCAATGCGACTTACAAATAAATAAAGAAATTATGGGCGATCTCCCGGCAGTATTTGTTTTTAGCACCTTGCGATAACCACTGAAATGAAAAATTCGACCAAATTTAGTTAGTATATTAGACTATCTAGTGCCCGATCGTCCATTACCCCGAAAAATTAATTTGCTATAAAACGGCAGCTGCTCATAGCCGAAGTATCGATTTTCGCCACAGAATCGCTCTCATTTTTCATAATATTTCAAATGTAAAATAAAACCTGTGCAACGAAATATAAAAAGCCACCATCGGACACCAGTAATTTAATATACTAACTAAATTTGGCCCAATTTTTTATTTTTGATGAACCAGGTCAAAGTTGCCGTGGTAAAATCCATCCATAAGTCACGTTTCTTTTGTCGAATTTGAAGTAAACCTGATGAATCATTTCAAAATTACAGTATGGTACTATAGACTACATATATTGGATACATGTATTCAATATTATATTAATATTATATTATATTAATACTCTATGTATATACCAAAACCGAATTCTCTCCTTTTACCAATTTAAGCATTCGTTCTATTACGTCCTCATGATTCCCGTTGTTATTTTATTCCATTCATACTGTAATATTCCAGCCCTAGTGTATTCAA
The DNA here is from genome assembly GCA_963855975.1 of Andrena chrysosceles. NCBI lineage: Eukaryota > Metazoa > Arthropoda > Insecta > Hymenoptera > Andrenidae > Andrena > Andrena chrysosceles. Next base: position 44,299,158 of record OY979769.1, on the reverse strand, counting down.
AGGATTAAACTTACAAAGCTCACCGCGCCAAAACACATTTGCTACGCATTCTCAACTAAGAGCAAAGTGCATTTTACGTAACACACGCTTAAAGCTGAGCGCACATATACCCCAACCAGAGCTAACAAAAATGGCGAAAAATATTCAATCCGCGTTAAACACGTTCTCTACAAACACAGCAGATACCCCAATACTTAGGGGCACGAGTGTAAAGTCTGAACACCCCAAAATTCTCCATGAAGCGTAGCTCATAACAGTCTCTAGAAACCAAAGAAGAGTTCACAAATTTGAAGGAGAGGTGGATAGCTGATAAAGCGTTGAGTTGCCAATAAAAGCATGGGTGCATCAGAGAAGGTAGGATGGGAGGATCGACCAGCTTCCAATTCCGCGGCGCAACAAACGGGCCATTGTTCCCTTTGTTCCAGCGAGAGAACGTAATACAGCCGAAACGATTTTTCACGCTCTGGACGGGTAAATTAAAATCACCGCCGCATAAAACGGCCCTCCCACCCCCGGCCAGCCCATCGACCCTCCGATTTTCTCGGGTCGCCCCAAGTGACACGGCTCTCAAAAACATTTGTCGCCTGCCCCTCCCCCTCTATTTTTCGATTCAACGATCGACAAGCGAAACGTCCGGCGTTTTCATCGAAATGTTAAATGGGTCGTAAGTCGTCGCCGCTGCCATTTTCAATATTCCGAATATTGCCCGTGGCGGACGACCCCTCCCTCCCGACCAATAATTAATGCGGCGTCAATTAATTGCTCTTCTGTTTCACCAACCGGCGACGGCGAATTTACCCCTCGTTCTGCGAGTCAAATTATTCCTGGGAATCGTGCGTTTCATGGGCCATTTCGGACGTAATACGTGGTCCTTGATATCGTAGCAATTTCCTTTTGGAAATAAGGCGAGACGCGGAGCACGAAAAGCTCATCGTAAATTTTGCGGGATCTGCGCACAGATATTTATTATTATAAAATTTAGAAGTACAATATAAATGCGTTTCCAAAGTTCACGTCAGTCCTTTTTTCGAGCCTGTGCCATATTAGGTCTCCATTCTATGTTAGAAAGTCTGTAAAAGCTTCACTGCAAGCCCTTCTGTTTATAAGCTAGCAACGTATTGCCTCTTATGATAGTCGAACGAACTTTATGTTAATCCTTCTTCTTCTTTCTTTGGCCCTTTTTGTGGCTCGAAGATCGCAGAGGGATTGATTTTCGAATCTGTCTCATTCCTTTCAGCATTCGCATACCCATATCTTCTTCAATCGTCTTTACTCCAACACGGTGCAAAGTGGTGTAAGTTGTTAACGTTACACTGTGTTTTTGAGAGATAGATTCGCCGTAATAGATTCGTCGAACGTGAAATTAGCGCTTTAATTACATTCCTGAAAGCCTTTGGAAATTACCTTTCCATTAGCTGCAGCGCGGAGGATTAGCTGCCAGATTGGAACTTTCGACGTCTCTATACCCAGCTCACTTTTTCTTCATTGAATGCGTGCGCAAAATGGCCCCTTTTTAATTGATAAATATGGGAAGTTGAAGTGAACCGAGCGGAGGTGTGGAAGATCAAAAGAGCACTGTGAAAAAATCGAGGACACTTCAAGGTTAAGTTCTTATCCCCCTCGGCAACGGGTAGCCCGACGTCGAGAACAATTTGCAACGTTAATTAAAACTCGTCCCGTTGCCCGTTCGCGTGGCTGTCAAGAATATTCAGCGTCCGTTGAGCCGTTACCTCGCTCGAGTGCATTCCTTCTCTGATGAATATGCAAACGGGTTTTAATACGCCAAGTATTTGTTCGCGTGGCCCACGATCGTGGAGGGAGCTGGTCTCGGGGGTGGTTCTGGTTAATGTATTAATGATTTCAACCGATCACGCTGTTCTATTATCGAGCGGATCGTCGTCGAGGAGCAGAGATCCTCTATCGATTTCAGCAAATACGATCCTGGGATGCTAATCCAGAGGAAAGATAGAGCGAATCTATCTTCCACGTGAATGTGGTACAGATGATCTCTTGAGGGGCTGATAATAATGTCACTGTCTTCTGGTAGAACAGAAGTCATTTCCTTAACACTCCCAGCTCTGGGACAATCTACGCTCTGCTTCAATTGTGACTAATCAAGGATATAGTCTGAGATCTAGTTTAGGTTAGTCTAGCTTATCAAACCCTATGATATTTAATTTTTTTCTGTCAACTTTATGATCTTCTATTATAGCAGACATCGTAGAATCCTAAATTAGAAACAATCATCGATATCTAACAGGGTTGAAGTTCGTTTCCATCAAGCCCAGGCAATCATTTTGCTGGTAATTCCTTAGACGTCGGGTTGCAAACACACCGCTGGATGATCCATCCATCCGCGGTCTTTCGTTTAGTTTCGCATGATAAGTAGAGGCACGTTGTAGTTGGTAATTGATAGTGTGCAATAGTCACAGATTAATCGACCATTCTCACCTGTCACCACAGTGGAATCCGTCACTGTCACAATTCTGTGGCGGATCACGCGGGGTCGTTTGCGAAAACTGCGTCGACTGAACGTAAAAATCAGTAGATCGAGCGAGATAGATATTATTTATTTAATTTAGAGCGTAAACCATCTGGCTCGTTGAAATTTAAGGAAGGAAAGCACAAAGTGTATAAAAGATAAGATTATGGTGCGAACAAAGATATAGAAGCACGTCATGACGGGGAAGATTGTTGATGGATTCTTTACTGGGTACTCAAATGAGGATAAAAAATCGCGAAAGGAATAAACTAAATGCTATATGGCGTTGGAGGATCTACGTAAGCTACTTACACTGTTCTGCATGCCTACGGTAGTTATAGCTTCAACGGGGGAGTTTGAAGTGTAAAATGGACGGGGTGTTGCAGTAGAAGCATTATGAGATTATTGTAAAAGCAGTATAGAAGTAGAGTGGATCTATTGAAGAGTTATAATGGAAAAATTCTAGAATAATGGAAATTCTGTAAAATACTGTCTGCATGAAATTGTTGAATTGTAGGAATGGAAATACACGAAGCTAAAGACATAAAATTATCCAAAGATGCATAGTACAGTAATTTCTATAAACGTTTCATTGGATGTGAATTGCAGAATCACAAATATATTTCAGAGAATTCTTTCGAAGATAATGGAGTGCTCGTACAGGTTGAACAGGAGATTATACCAGCATTTAAAGTTACAAATAGATTTTTATTTTCAGAAGTTAAGACGTTTAGACTTTTAGGTAGTGATTAGGTGGACATTCTTAGAAAGCATTTACACAGGGCAAATACACGTAAGAATAAAACTATGCTAGGTGTAATTGTCATTAACGAGTACATTCGGTGTAGCGCTACACTTAGCCTCCACTTGTCGGTAGTTTAAGTATTAAGGAGAATTATGTATTCGCCACACGGCCTAAAGAGACCAGTGGCTTCAGAGCGGCCCCGGTTAATTGCTACAATTACATTTGATTAATGCCCCTAATTACACTTTCTTTTTAAACTCTGCAACGACCCCGGTATCGTTGCTCGTTAATCAGCCTGGTTAGGCAAATATGTAATGAACTGTGGTATTGGACGTAACCCTCGCGTGCGATCTGCGTGACAGAGTGGCATAGAAAGATGTGAGAATATTTGAAATTTCAATCGGAAATAGAAAATTTTCAGTCAAAGTTGAAGATTGAACTTGATATTGGGATTGATCTCGAAATGGTACTCAAACTTTGAACTCGGCGTCAAGATTGATCTCAAAATCCAACTCGAACTTGAACTCTAAGACAAGTCAAGTTTAATCTCGAACTTGAAGTCAAATTCAAGGTTAATCTCGAACTTGAACTCGAAGTCAAAGTTTCGACCATTACAATTGAAATTGCGCTCAAATTTGAAGGCTATCGAACCCCGCAACTAAATTACCATAAAAACAAAAGGCCTCTAAGTTAACCCTAGTTCGGCTGACGAGGCACCCGGATGACTATTTGAACTTACTGTTATTTAATAAACCTATCCACTACTCCTAGCAAAGTGATTCTCCTTCCTCCTACACATATTCTGAGCAATGCCACTTGTAATTATTAACATTGCTTACATACGTTTTTCGTGCAGATGTATATATAAAATTAGTCACCAGGGTGACTGCGGCAGCCTAAATGAGTTCTAAAATTCGTCAGCCGAACTAGGGTTAGTACCTCATTTTCTTCTCCCCCTTTCAGTATATCTCACTCCCTACCAGAGAATATAAAAACTACCTGAACCTACAGTTCCATCACGATCCTCCCGCACAATCCTAAACTATTATAATACCTACATCTCCGCCACGGTAATCCCGAACTTCACTGCCAGTTTTCCGACAAATTTCTATAACGAACCGCACCTATAACTTACCCTTCGATCATTAAACCAGAATACTCGTTGTAAACCACAACCGCGTGCTCCCTTGTTATATCATATAACTGACTCTCGGCTCGTCTTTGTCATTACAGTGACAATGATAGATGCGGAGGCAGTGGCAGGTGGAATTGCTCAGTTACCATGCGACGTGGAACCGCCGGTCCCTGGAGACAAGCTGCATCTAGTTATTTGGTACAAGGAGGAGGCAGACGCGCCGATATACAGGTAAATTCCACTCTTGCATTCCTTACATCCGCTGCATCGTGGTATCTAAATCATCCACGCCTCACCGCCAGACTATTACTCCGAAGAAAAAAGAGAACGAAATGGAAACAACGAAATCAGATGAACTCGAGGGAAAGAATCCCATCTTTTGGAACGGTATCAAGGTCTCTCGACGGTGCAAAGAAACGTGATTCCCTCCGCTCGGTGCTCTCCTTTCGAATAACCGTACCGGATCACTCATCCTGTGCAAATATTTTCAGAAACCGGAGTACCGAAAGACTCCGTCGACGAGATGGGCGACAGTTGTCGATCCTGATCGCCATTTCGAGATTACAGTGTCCGATAAACGGATTGCCGATGTGATTTCATAGGAGTCGGGAGATTCACGCAATCGCTAAGGTTTATTGTGTTTTTAGGGCGTGTAGTATTTCGAAATTCCTGAGATAAATGCTGCATTGCGGACAGTCCACTTTCTCGAAGCGTTCTTTCCATAAATTCATTCCCAGCGAGAGAATGTTACTCCTGAAATGTTGCCAATTTCCCCCCGCGCTTGTTTCTCGTTTGTAATTTCGCGTCTAGTGGTCATTATCTACCTTTCACTGTTCCTCCCTTATTTCGCGTTTTCTTTAAACAGAGCTCGAGCTTGAGTCTCCTCGAGAGGTCGTACGAGTTTCCCCGCAATTCCCTGCTTATTTTCGAACATTCTCGACGGAGACGTTATTCGATCGGATGAAGCGCTGCAATTTAAAACATTGAAATCACCGGTCGAGGAAAAATGCAGAAAGCAATGATTGAAAGGGGTAGGAGATTCTACTTTTAATCGATCCATGTCCACGCAAATCAGCCCTGAATTTTGTGATTTTTCAATCTCGGCGTAAATCATATGGTTACGTTTAATTAAAGTCTCTCTGGATAACATAAGGGAACGACGCGTTACAAATGTTCTTTATAGAGGAGGGCAATTAATATTTCTCAAACTCATTGACATCAAAGTGCATAGGGACGTGATTCTCGCTGGGAAGCACCGCTATTATGATTCAGGGGGGGGGGGGGTTATCTCTGTTCCCTGCAACCGCTGTCATCGTCAAAGCAGAAAGAACCAATTGCATTGCAGCACATGCAGCGCATTGCATTCCCTTCTTGGCGAAGGCGTAGTCGGAGATCCATTTGCCTGCAACGTTTACGTCAAATTAAACGTCAATTTGGATTCGTTCGTTGGTGCAGAAATAACGGGTGCAGGTTTCTGTGCTTCCAATCGTACGCTGATCTTCCATTTCCGCTAATTAAATTCAATGCTGGAAATTGGTCTCCCTGATCAAGAGTTTGTACTTCACAGAAATAATTAACTATGAGAAATGACTATTTGTAATGTAGAAACTACACAAACGATCCCCTGGGATTCGTAATAACTGGTACAATAAAGTTCCAGAAAAATGAGGAGGACAATTATTTTAATTAACTCATTTAAGGGTACCCTCCGGTCAGAATGCTTGAAAAGTACGTGATTTTCATGAATTAAAAAAAGGAAATAAGAACTTAAATCTCATTACCCCCAGATTAGATGGGTTACCAAAATAACTTAGTGATACCAAACGCAATACTTAAATGCTAGCATTAAGTTACTTACGTAATGGCACAGAAACATGAGTTCTAAACATTCTTCAGACCACCACTGTATATCACTCAGGCATATCGGAAGCATCAATGAAAACTTATTCCGATTTCCCATTCTACCCGCCATAAAACGGCCGAAATCACTTGCTGCCGCTTGGAGAAAGGACACCAGCCGGCGGCCAACAAATCCACTCTACCGGCCTGGGAAACTCTATCAAAAAGTGGAACGAAGAAAACTCGTTCGTACAATGTCCCTCGCAGCCTTGACAGGCCAGAACCACGTAGGAGAGCCGTACATAAGTCCTCCGCGGACCGGTTTCAGGAAGCCGGCCCGCAGGCATCCGCTCGGCCGCAAATCTCTCGCCCGCGGCGGCGTTTCGCTCCGTAACAGGGAGAAAAAAAGATTCGAGACACCTGCTCAGGTGCGGCGGGTAATCGCGTTCGACCCGACGATTCGCCCAGATCCAATCGCGCCTCGATATCGCATTGGAATCTGCTTTTCCTCCCGTTCACCTCTATTCTAGAATTTCTCTCTCAACAGGCAGGGAGGAGCGGATTAACAGAGACAACCGGCAGGTTTTTTAATCACCTACGATCGACAAATATTTGCGCGATAGGTTTCATCGGGAAGCACGTGGGTACCAGCGCTTTGACCGTGGCCCTCTCGTCGAATCGATTTTGTTGTAATAACGCGACCGTGCAAACAGAGGGTGTGGGAAAAAATGGCCAGCCAGATGCTTGACCTGTCGGCGAGATTTCAGGTGGAACGTACGAGGACTGCGCGACAACATAGTTGTCAAATGAGTGGATTTATTAGGAACGGTAAAGCAGCCCGCGGATACGCGTGACGTGCGCGCGTTCTACAATGTGCCGGGGACAATACGGCACAGTGTCGCCGGGGACAATGCCGTGGCTGTGCGGGCTGTGTGGACAGTTTGTTTCGTACGGGGCGATAAACTCGAGAATAACGAGACGGTGTGTCCTTTCGTGGCAATAGGGTCAGGCGGAGGCCGTGGAATTGAACGGGGGATGTCTGACGGATTGCTGCTCAAGGGCTGGGAGGTGTGGGGTCGGTGGAGTGGGACGTTATGAAAGTGTATGGGTGTAGATTTGTGGGGACACTTGAATGTGGTGCCGTGAAAGTAGGCCAGCGGTAGAAGTTGGGCCCGCATGACTCCGAGAGTATGAAGCTACAAGGCTGAAGAGGTGGAGCTAATTTTGGGGAGGACGCTTCGGCGATGGCGGGACCGTGGAAGTGGAAAACGGCTGGAGAATTATTGCAGGAGAATTTCGAGATTAGGGTGGAAGTAGTATAGGAGTAGAGTTGAGGTATCGTAGAATTATAGTAGAACTAGAGAAGGCATACTGGAGGTCTATAGAACCTCGTAGATCTATGCCACACTCTGAAATTGCAGAATTGCAGAACGAAGACATGAAATTATGCGGAGCTGCGAAATACAGAAATTTTATTCAAGGTGAATGCGAATCCCTTCGAAATTGAATTAACAGAGAATCATAAGGAAGCTCGATCAAATGGCCAGATACATATAGAATCCTTTGATGTCTTCGCCATCTCTGTATCCCACCTGCACGCCCCAACGTTGCTATCGCGACTTTATGCATGGAAACGAGGAGAAGCAGAAATCCCATCTTTTTCGCTGTAGTTATAAAAGACGGGGCGCTTCACTTTCCTGCACCTACTATTTCCGTTAGCACGTCCTCCCGAGCTATATAGTTGTTCTCACTATTACTAGAATTTCGTGCAGCGAATTGGATACCTTGTCTCCCCTTTTGCCCTCGATCGCCATGCTTCCGCTCTTGAAAATGTATCGTTTCTCTGTGTTAAAAATCTAGATTGCACGCGATACTCTTCTGCAGGCACTTCAGAGATTGCGATCTTAATATTTAATTCGCAATGGTAACTTAGAATTGTTCCCATAAGATTAACAGTAAACGTTGATGTTTAAAAGTGCCCACTCACCATCTTTCTTATTATTTATACACAATTGCTCGTATAAATGTCATCTCACGATATAAAAATTAATTTTACTAGAAGTCGCGTTCTTCTATTACCCAGAATACTTATAATAACCTCGTTTCTAAATTAAATTGCAACCCAAGAAGTACAAAGATCGAAGCAACCATTTCATCAAGCAATGCTCCACGCCTCCCCCTACATCTATATTCCTCTTTCCTACCCTCCCTGTGCATGCTCGCCAATAATCCCGTCTCTTGCCGTGTCTCCTTCAGCCTGGAGTAATCCCTTCCGTGGTCGTCTCGCGACGGAGCACTCCATGCATGGCGACGTTTAATTTCATAAATGTTCGGTGGCTTTAGCCACAGTGTCCTTGTCGACTACTAGGGTTAAACGTCCATAAAATGAATTGCTTTCAGCCCACACCCCTATTCCACCCCCTCCCCCACCCCCTGTTCGACCGCCCGCCGCATATTCAAGGGTCGCAAGGATCGCGACACAAGAATTATGGCCGCCATATTACCGTTCCCTGCATGTAAGTAATACGTCCATCACCCCGTCCTGTAACACCGGAAACCCGTAGTTTTATTAAACCGGGAGCTCGTCCCGCCCTCGTCTCCGCTCGCAAGTGTTTATTTCAGCACGCACGAGACTTCTGCGGAGCTGAGAATTCTTATACTACCCCCCTTGTTGCGTGTCTGCACCGAATGGGATAAACAGCCGTCTTATATCTCCTCCGCCTTGCACTTTTATGCTTCCCTTCCCTTAGACTCCAGCTACGCCGATACGCGGTAAAGGGGTTGCAAGTTTCACAGCGGCAGCGCAGAGTTTCCCTTCGTTTAACAGTCGGCCTTGTTTGGCGGCAAGCTCGCTGCCTCCGAGCATTTTACTCGTTTCTTTATTCGTTTCTTGTGCTGCCTTAAAGCCTCGTCATTGGGGCGAATTGAGATGTGTGTATAGTGCTTCCGTTGATGATTCAAACGAAGAGTTAGGGGAATGGTGGCGTGAGAAAGTGAAATTGGTGGGAAGTAGAATGATAGTGCCTTATACAGTGGTGGTCAGAGATTGGCAAAATTTTTATTTAAATAAAATTTCGAATAACAAATGAGAGTTAAAAAAATTATTCGCCATATGTGTCGAATGAAAGTTAGAAAAATTATTCGCCATGTGTCGAATAAAGTTAATTTTCTTATTCAACGAGAATTTATTCAACTAAGATTCTTTCATTCGTCGAGCGATTCAACTTGAATGTCGAATAAAGTTTTCAACTTTAACTTTAACTTTAACTTTAACTGCATTCGATGTTAAATAAAGGTAAAACTAAAGTCAAAGTCAAAGTCGAAGACGAAATTGAAGCCATAGTTGAAGTTGAAGTTGAGAAATTATTAGGCGCTCAAGTTGAAACGCTCGACAAATACAAAAAATTATCTTTATTCGTCAAATAAAAAACCTCTATTCGTTGAATAATAATCTAAAGTTAAGGTAACTTTTATTTGATCCGTTATTTAAATAATTTTTAATTTAGTTAATGCCTAACTATAGTGGCTGTGAATAGGATGTTTCAAACTTATATTTTTACAGTTTATATGTTATGCTGGTATCACTGACTTATTCTAGCAACCCCTGAACTAGGACGTATAAATTTCAAGATGTAATTCTTTCTATTGGAACTTTCTTGGTATTGTAGTTAAAGATAGACGGAGGATATTTATCAAGAGTACTTTTCGTGACACCTTTTACCCTCCATTTTTCGATCTTCTTCAACGATGTCGTATCAAGAAGTAGTACATTTTCAATTCACCTTCCTCCCTTCAGATCCTCCACCACAGCCAGACCCTCCAACCTCCAGTTGATATATGAATTGCACCAAGCTTAAAGGTATCTCATTGTCAGATTGAAATTATAAACGAGGCACTATTTCTCAGGGTGCATAAGTAACACGCCTCCTGTATTACACCGTCCAATTTACGACTCTCGATCACTCGTGGCAAGGAGAAACTACTATCGAGCGATTTTTCCAACGGCGCCATTGCCCAATTGAAAATACCAAAAGCCATCAATCGATTGAATAAAAAGAAAGCACGATGTAAGAGGTCGCCCTTAAATTATGAAAAACTTCGGGGGAGGTCGCGAATTTTTTACGTTTCCTTCCGGGGCAGGGGGTCAGGTGACGTCTTACGAAATATTTTTGTAATCTAATTTTCAATATGAGTTGCCTAAAAAACGCTGTTTCATCGCATACACAAAACCGAGTTAAAATAATTATATAAACCTTTAAATGAATTTTAATAGCTGAAAAAATGGAATGTAGACAATATTACGTACGAAAGGGCGGAGGGGGTTTAAATATAAAATCTTCACTACCTACTTTAAAGACGACCCCTAATCTTACAATAAATAAATTGTTTACGTGTAAGTGTGAGTGTAACAAGTTAAACAAATTGTGTAAGTGAAAAATTCTTTAGAATTGCGCTTTTTTTACAACTCCATCAGCTGTAAGCAGCACAACTGCGCTGAAATTTTAATCCAATTTACGTTTGGCCCCGCGGGCGGGAAATTACGCAGGGACGTCTGAAAATTCTCGTCCAATTACAGGATTCCGAGTTAATACGTGGATATTAAAGAAACGGTAAAGGGTGAACGTGTGCCGCGCGTGCCCCCGGGGCGCCACCCTTTCAGCGTGCACGTGCTTCCGGTGGTTCAAAGCGCGGGCTTCGCGGCCGCGATGCAATTAACCGTGAACTTTAACGCGTGATGCCGGAATAATTGGTTTGCGCGGGGAAATCGGGGAAGAGATCAAACGGCAACCGGGAACCTGTTAAAAATTGAGTTTGGTTATTCGGTTAATTTTACGGTCAGCTTGGTAATCCCGCGGATGTCGCGGGGTGGGGCTAATTTGGTTACGAACTCCGATTGGCTGGAACTAATAAGCTCGAACGGGCCGAATTCAGTTTAACCGCGAAACTCATCGATGATAACTTTGCCCAGTGACGCGATAATCGAGCCTCGAAAGTTGCCATTGAAATCCTTTATTGGCGACGCAATGAAATCTATCACGCGTTAACGAACGAGCTACTAGTGTTGGTAAAATGTGTTCTGTTAGGTATTTTAGAATCATCGTGCGCGTGGAAATTGAAGACCTTGCAGCAAGAGGGGTGCAGCTCCTCTTTTAACAGTTCTTGAGTTATGACGAGCAAGATAACAAAAAAAATTTTATGCAACTTTTTTCCTCAAATGAGCAATTCATTGCAAATTTTGAAACTCCACCCATTAAAAATAAAAATAAAAACTCATCACTTCAATCTCTACTACTTATTGTGTGAAAATGTATATTTTTCAATTAGTGTTCTCTTTTCAATGTTAAGTCAAAGCCATAATTTTATAAACAGTTTTTTTTCTAATTTATTCGAATTTGGTAAAGATGAGACCCTCCTGCTGCATGGTCCTCAATTATTTTTTAATTTTCAATCTTACCACGTCTGATGCTTTTATAATTTTCCTCGCACTGCACTTGTACCTATATACTATTTAGCTTCCAACGTGTTCGTTCTCAAAGTCAAATGTTTCTCGAGATTGCCAGCTTTTTCTGGACATTTCTCCAAATTACCCAGGCCAGTTTGGCATGCTTTTCGGGGTTGGCGACCGTTTTGGGGATTTTTCTGAAATTAACATTCGTGGGAATGCGGTTGAGGGGGGGTGAGCGGTTGGTGGGCGACGAAGGGGCTCGGGAATGGGAAAAACACCGCAGCAATGGGACAAAAGGTACATCCGCCGCTGGGAGTCGCTCGTAAACGTTTTAAAAAATTCCGTGATAACCGCCCCCGTAATAAATGGCGCGCATAATAACGCTGACGGCATGTGCTTCGCGCTGATTACAGGAGGAAATGGAATTCACGTGGCAAATGTCGCGGGCACATGTGTCTTGAGATAGGAGAAATGGTTGTGGTTAATCACCGAGGTAAATAGAAATTTGAGGGTGAAAACAGCCGCCAGCGTGAACCAATCCAATTTCTCCTTCCCCTGGATTTGGAAATTTGTCAATTTAAATTCATGGGCAGCTAAAGCCTTGGCAACACCACTACGCTGCTCCATCGCTATTAAATTGTTGGATTTCTGAATGTGCGTATTAATTGAGCACATTAATAACTTAAGAAATTAATCACTTACTTGAAAGAAAAAGACAGTTCGCTTTTATTCAATATTCGACGGCGCGTGTTCATGGGGTCGTTAGACGATACGCGTCGCGATGCAGAGGGTGTAAAAATGGGAGGAGCAAGGAAAATGTAAATAACTCGTTGGAAAAATTCCTTTAAGGCGGAGGTAGACGGTGCTTTGATCCCCTTAAGAAGCTCTCGCGCCGTCGATACCCCATAAATTTAGTTAAAAGATCCCGTCGCTGTTGCATGGCGGCAGCGATCGTAATAAAAATAGCCGTCGCGTAAAAGCGAGATATTAGATGGTAAAGTGTCTGCAGGATCTCGCGTGACTCCGTGCTTTTCTTTGATAACCATCCCCCTCACGCCCACTTTTCAAACGTATTTCCCGGATTGATCGTTTCGCGAGAGTTTAGCGGAGGCAATATGAAAGTTTCGTCCGACGTCCCCCTCCCATTCAGGCTCGAATCGAGGAAGACACTCCGCGACGTCCATCGACCTATCGATGCGAAAGTAGCTGTCCCGTTCACACGATACCTTAGAAACTTTTAAACCGTTGCGTCCTTAACTCTTTTCGAGAAATGAATCGTCCTCCTAATAATCACGCCGAAGTAGTTGATAACAGACATGAAAATAACTAATCTTAAACAAAATTTGGAAAAAAGTCATTAAGTAAAAATACCATAACTTTTAAAATTTGTCTTATAACAGTTATGATGTCTGCTTGATAAGGGAAGACACGACGGAAATAGTGGAATAAGTCAATTCTCTTTTTAGAAGACCGGCTTCTTTTCTCCCCTCCATTTAGTCCGCCAGAAAATTTAACCCCGTCGCGTTTCTCACAGAGGAATATCGAGTCCACTGCCCCACTTTCCCTATGCCCGCGAAGAGACGAAATCTGGCCACCGATAAGGCGAGCACAGCGCTCAACTGCGAACAGCAAAGGTTCATGAGCCAACAAACTACCTCCGCATTATTTATTCCCGCCAGCCACTTCTGAAAACCGTTTGAATCGCGGGTCGACGGTATCGCTCCCCGCGCCAGCCCCGAAATTTGTCATTCCACCCCGTTCTACCCCTTCCCATCGTTGCACTAACACACCGTCCGCCGAATGTTTACAGTTTCGACACGAGAGGACAGAGCAACCTGGAACAAGGAAAACACTGGCAGGATATCAGCCTCGACAAACGTGCCTTCTTCAGATACTCGGAGCAGCCCGCGAAGCTCACCCTCGAGAACGTCCGTGAGATCGACGCAGCCGTCTACAGATGCAGGGTCGATTTCAAGCAGTCGCCGACAAGGAACAGCAAAGTCAATCTCACAGTGATCAGTGAGTGTTCAGAGGATCTGATCCCTGCCTCCATTTCTCCCTGCCACGCCTACAACCTCCTGCCTGACCACTCGTCGATATCGACTACTTAAAAGTTATTCTTTCCATCTTTACCATACAGTCTCTCCTCGACGAAGTTCCCGGACCTTGTTATTTTACAATTCTTTCATGCTTGCCCGTCCTTCGGTTGCTTCCTTTTTTCGCTACTTCACCGAGAATCTTTTGATCCCCTCCCCCCTCTATATTCCTCGCAGAGACGCGCACCACGTTCGTCCCCTGCGTCTGTCTGTTTCGTTGCCCATTAATCTTTTCGTCCTTCCCCCTGCCCACACTTGGAGCCTTTTGTGTCCATTACTTTCCCCTCGACGCGATAATGCAATATTTCTGGATTTGTCTTTACTCAGTTCCCCGCGCCTTTACTCCGCGCGCCCACTCTTCCAGCGGCCCGTTTGGTTCTTCGACCAGCGTCGTCCCATTTCATTATTTCGTGGTCTTGCTTCCGTCGTGGAAGGTCTTCGATTCGAGGATTTGCATTCGTTTTATTCGCTATTCCCTCTTCCGTTTACCCGCTCATATTGTACCGCGTATTCCTTCCTTTTAATGTGGAGATTTCTTCCTACCATCCGCTTGTCTCCGCGAATCCCCCGTGACCCTTTACATTCATCCTTTATCCCCGCCGATTCCCTTCGCAGGCAAACACGGGCGCGCATAAGCTTCTACGGGTGTACGTATTATAAAAAGAACACGAGAACCAGGAAGAATAGGATGGAGCTTATTTTTCCACTATGAAAATATGATCTCCTTACCATCTCAATTTGTTCCTTCTTATAGGTACAAAATAAAATCAAGCAGAATATGAGTACAATTGATGTACCTTAACGATGGTGAAATTTTCAATGTGCATGATAATTATATGGAAGGGCATGGGACATAAGAAATTTCTTCAAATGCATTCATTTGTTTATTAAGAAAAATCGAACTGAGAAAGGGTATCGTTGTGTCCCATCTGACATATAATTAATAAAAACAATCAGTATATTGTACCTTCACATCAGGAAATTGACACTGTCTGGTGTCTGAGCCTCTGTGAACAATAAATTTAACAAATTATCAATGTTAATGTATAAATTAAAATATGGCCATTATATGTTGAATTTTCAGAATTTTTATAATCTTTTACTCACTTGGGCTACCCCTAAACATTACGGAGGCCCTTATTTTCAAACTGCGATTTATTTTGCTCTCACCCCTAATATGGTTCTATTTCATAAAAAAAATAGTCCCCGAAAAAGATTATTGCAATCGGACAACGGGAAAGAGTGCCGACCAGGCCTTAAAGTTTAGAATTCATCAATGGTTTGAATTTGAAGGGTTTCTAAAAAATGGTAAGCCCTATCGAAATTTTGTCCAAATAATATTAAAAGAGCATTGGATTTTCTACAATTACTGTATATATAATTTTTTCGTGCTTGCAACCATTTTTTAGATAATAGCCTTTGAATATAGAGAGGTCCGCACTTCACGCGTCCCATCTGTACGATGTGACGTATTATCTAACGCGTGTAGTATGGATCTATCTATATAGCACCGTTCTAGGTGGTGAGAGCAAAGAAGTAAAAAAAATCAACACGTATAAATAAGGGCCACCCTACTAAACGTAAGAAAGTTTTGTCCAAAGCTATTATATTGTGTTTGTGTATCGAAAAGAGCAAATTAGGCTGGCAAGACTTATAAAAAATATTTCATTTTTTTATCTTTCAAGCTCCACCCTAAGGAAGAATAATTTTTATCTCCGCCTGTACATTTACCTTACACCCCAGACCTTCGTATTACAAATTCCTCATCTTTCCTTCTCCACCCCCGTTTTCCTATCTGACCTTTCCTTCGTGCCTCATCGTTTGCTTTCCTCCTTTATCTCAGCAATTACACACTTCTACCGCGCCTGGGAAAAAATCGCATATAAATTGCATCCTCTGGCTCGATTACCTCTCCGCCCCATTTATTCTCCGTACGTCATACTGCACGCAAAATATTTTTATTTCCTGCTTTTTCGTCCATTTCTCATACACACTTCTGACTCTCGCCTCATCTGTCGTTCTCCCCCATTTCTGTTGGTTCGATAATTCCTCTTACGCCTCTTTCTATTTGCTCGACGCCTCTGACGCTCGCCATTTCTTCAACCCCTGTCGCTCTTCTTCCGCCTGCCTACCTCCTCTCCACCCCTCTGGCCTCCTCGCCCGCCCTTCGGATTTCTCAGAGTTGATCGAGGCTTTCCGCGATTAGCTTGAACAAACAGAGAGTGGATCCAGCCTTCTTGACCCGGATCCACGGCTCATCGAGCTACGATTAAGAGGGAGTTTTATCTGAAAGTCACCCGGGAGTCACGGGAAATGCGAAATTAGATCGGCGATCTCTCTCGTCGAAATCAATACACCGAAGACATCGATAAGTAAACTCCCTCCATCCTCTTTCGTCCGAAATTATTTCGCTTCCTTCGGCTCGTTTAATTAATTGGCTCTGCGAGACTCCCACGTCGTAGGTATACCTATAGAATTATTCCGTGTCCCTATTGAATCGTAATAACTAACGCTAAATAGACACGTCTACCTTTCGACAAAAACACCGAATATTCCTGCGCCCAATCATATGGCGCTTGGAAAACTACGGACATCCACGTGTATC
Organism: Andrena chrysosceles; assembly: GCA_963855975.1. NCBI lineage: Eukaryota > Metazoa > Arthropoda > Insecta > Hymenoptera > Andrenidae > Andrena > Andrena chrysosceles. The sequence goes on along the minus strand of OY979769.1, from coordinate 44,282,810 downwards.
CATTTCTCCTTTCATAAATTCCTAGAACACTAACGAATTATCGTCCCTCCGGCTCGAAATTCCAGAACACTGAAATCACCCCCGTTATTCCCCCAGAAACCGGCTCCCACTCGTTCAGTCGATCTTGCATGCCAAGAGGAGCGTTCCTTTATCCAAGTCAGTTTCAATTCCGCGCGTCTAGCACGGGAAAAACAATTTGCATATCATAAGCGTCTCGCGGGCACTTAAGTGCGCCACGGGGGAGGGGTGGTAACGGCCGGCCAGATAAGAATGCTTCCAGCCCGACGTGTCTGGCAGAGGACACGCACACCGCGACCGGTCGGAGGGTAATTCGTCGTCGCGCAAATTGATTTGCCCCTGCAGAGGCCACCTCTCCCTCGTCGTTCGCCGGAACGACGAGGGGTGGGCGGTGGCGTGCCCCGTGGAAAATAAAGAAGGGCGGTCGATCTTATTGTGCGAAATTATTACAGTACCGCCGGAGCAGCTGAGCATATTGGACGAAGACGGAAGATCTCATATCCCCTATTACGTGCTGGGCCCGTACAGCGAGGGTGCCTCCCTGAATATTACCTGCGTCGCCGCTGGTGGTGAGTACCCCCTTTCAACATTGCCCTATTTGTCCCTTTACCCCTTTCTCGCTCTATCCGCCGCGACTCCCGTTTTCATTTTTGAATATTGTCTCTTCCGCGCCACTCTTCGATTCCTTCGCCCGTTCCACCCTCACTCTGCCTTTTCTGTGGCTGCAGTCCTTTCGTTTCCTTTCGTTTCCTTTCGTTCCTCACCCCCTCGCTATCGATCCATGTATTGTGCTGCGTACTACGTTTGAGTGCTTCGGGCGGCACTCCTCCCGAGATTTAGATTCCTATTGCGTTCGAGGATTTAAAAAGGGTTTTTTGGCTCTGCCGTTTATCGTTGTGTCGCGCGGAGCGTGTAACTTATCGGAAGACTTAGAGGGTTTCTGAAGGTGCGGGGATTTATAAACGAATACTTTTACGTAACTAATTTAATACTATAATGGGAATTTAGGCATAGACCTACAAAACTGTGTAAAAATAATTATCGAATTAAGGATTGGCGGTGGGGGTACCCTTAGAAGTATCGATTTTTTGATAATTATTTTTACGCAGTTTTGTAGATATAAAAAAATGCCACTTTGTTTAAACTTCTTTTCGATATCTCTCACCGTTCTTGAGATATTCCACGAAAAAGGAAATTCTGAAACCGCATTATGATACCAACAAAAAATGGATTTATGTTACTGAATTTACTTAATTTTCTGAATTTCCGGGTTGCTCAACTTCCCTTGTAAACTTTAAGTATTATGTTGCTCTCACTGATAGATGTATGTAGGTCGTAGGATGTAAATGGAACTATCTTATTTTAGTCACAGTTCAGAGTTCATAATTTCTTTTAACCACTACCTACTTACCGTCGAAGTTTCTTTTGGTAGATATTCACGAGACCTCTATAACTTATTTGGTATATTTTAGTTTTACTGCGTGTATTGCATCCGGTTACGCGACTCCTTCAACTTCATCTACTTTCTGTATTGGCATCACCCCCTTGCCCTGTCTTCTGTTCACCCGTCTATTCTCGGGGCTTGGGTCTTTGACACGCGACACCGAACGCGACGAGATTGGCAGTTTACTCTGTTGGAATGTAGATTTAGAACAGTGGGATCCCAGGGCCTGCCAAAGAGCGTGTTTCCTATCCTCCGGGGTGGTTCTTCAAATTTTCGTTTCTGTCGCGCACTCTTCTTTATTGCTTTCGTCTCACTCCGTTCAGCCCCCAGTTTATTAGCTGCGCGTTTTAAGGCGGTAACTTTATATGTCTAGATTTGCATGCGAAAAAGCTTCCGCTCCCCTTCCTGCCCCCTCCTCCTTTCAGAGGTATGCGTGAGATTACGAGCGCCGGTATCTTTCTCGAAGTGACGTTCGTTTCAGGAAGCCGACTTTTAGATTGATTAATGTAATAAAAGAAAGGAATCGCGTTATTTCTGGAGAAGGAATTTGCAGTTCATTGGGGACGGAGGTATTTTAAAAATTACGAGCTTTAATATTGACTTTACTGCGTTTTCTCGTATTAAAATAAGGGTTTTTATGTTACGTGTCTTTACAACAGTGACACGCTAGAAACAATTTTAAGAGTCCATTCTACTTTGTCGGTCGACGAGAGGCCTATTTGTATGAATTTTTTTGCACAAACTAATGTACGGATTTTAATGATTTTTGGGGGTAAATGTTTATTATTCCTTGTTATATAGAATTGCATTTTTCATATTTCCAAAATTTAATTACAAATGTGTGCATTTAAGACGCAATGTTTGTGCATCTAATATGGAAGATAAAAACGCCGTGTTTATGGGTCATGCATAATTCCTATATTTATTATTACAAATGAATTTTAAAAAAAAATTGCCACTTCTTCAAAGATGCATGAAAACACGATCCAAGTTTCCGAAGAATCGAATCACTACTTAGTTTCATGAAAAAAATCCCAAATTTTGCTATGTTTTTGGCCCTAAAAATAGGTTTCCCCTAAGAAATTAGAATCTGAATACTGAATACTTATTTTCCAGATTAATATTATTTGTTAAGAAATTCAAATCATGTGGTATATTATAGTGGACGGATATTCGCTGGAATTATTTTTCTCGTAAAGAATATTATTAATGTTTCACATCTTGTTTATTATTTTGCATTTATGCTCCATCAATTTTAAATACTCGAGCATCGTGGCGTATAACTTCGACAACATCGCGCGTGTATAGTGTGGCGCCCAAAAAATTTCCATCAACGGTTGCGGGGTAGATCGGAGAAGCACGCGGAAGTTGATCGCTTCGGGAGAGCGAAGTATGATTAAAATGAAAATTTAATAGCGCTGGATACCAGCGAAGAAGATGAAGCTCGAGATGCTGCGCATCGCTTCCTGTACGCGCGTACGCGTTTCACTCGCCGCGTCTCCGTTACTTGCACCTTCAACCCCTTTCATGTGCGCCGCGCACGCTGTATAAAGATTGATAAACAGACCCCCACGGGGTGGAAAACAAGGAACCTGGGAAAAGTTGATTGAAGACAGGAGAAACTGAACTAATACTTTTAGTCCGGAGCAAAATCATACCGGATCTCGTGAAGCAAAAAGAAACTAGTCCCGTTTCGATTTTTGTGATTGAAGTAAAGCAACTTTGTCTGCTTCAATGTATTAAACGTAAATTTAATAAATAAAAATTTAATGTCATTTGTGGTAAATATTTTCATTTTGTTTCAGTGGAGATTAGTCAGGAATTTGCTTTTATTCGTGTTCACGATTTAATACTGAAATGTAAAAATTCTTGAAAAATGTTTATTTTTTGATTATGTAAATGATGATTCAAGTTAAATAGTAGCTAGTGTTGAGTAGCTAGTATTGCTCACTTTCGTTCTCAATTTTCAGGTAGAACTGAAATGGGAAATATCGAAATAGGTGTTCTTGTAACTGCTAGGGGTTGTCTCACTACGCGTCGACTCGCACTACTTAAACAGACCTTCGGTAGAAACATCACATCCCTGGACGCCCCAGTAATCTCCTTGCACTTCGAACAATCTTCTACTATTGAAATTACATTGTACTGCATTCGAACCTTCCCTCTGCTCGCATATTTTACATTTTATTCGTGTTACTTTTACATACTCCTTTTACTGTATGTGTATTCAAACTGGCAGTATTAGGTCATCGACTAAAATATTAAATTTATGTGCTCAATTTAAATTCTACGTGGAAGGCATCTCCATAAAATATTAAGTTCCAAAGAAATAATAATAACTCTGGCTACGAAGAACAAGGGAACCAGGACATTTAAGTAGCACGAGAGCATCCTCTGCGTGCCATCATCGCTCAACTCTCCCTAAGCTCGTTTTACCAACATCGCAATGTCCCATCGAGACTTATAAAAATATTTACACGTGGCAAAATGAATTTTTCAGTAAAATGAAACCCGAAACTTGTCCGTGGATTTTTATTACACTACACAGCTTCCCAGCGCGTCAAATAAGTATAACATTCCCCTCGACATCGAAGAGCTTTTACGCAAGATTTTTCTACCTATTTAAAAAAGTTACAGGGTTTCTGAAATTCTCCTTCGTATCTCCACAAATATTGAAGTTACCACAGAGATGTATTTCAAGTGACTAACCTTCTATACCACCTTACACCCCTTTCCCCTACAACAGTTACTGGACCATCCCAAAAAGCATCGTCTATTACTAAATCAATTTTCATTCAAAATATTCCTTTTGTCCTTCAAAAACATTGAAGTCACCACTGGTCCTCTATGAAACCCTGCATCCCTTTCCACCACAACAGAAGATATTTAATCAACAATTAATAGATCAACCTCTTAAAAGCTCCTTCTGGATACCGCGTAAATTTTCATTCGAAATACTCGTTCCCAGCTGCAGAGACATCGCAGACGCTACAATGGCATGTTACAAGTGACTCACCCCCGTGATCGTGTATCAAGCATAACCGTGCAACGCGTTCACACCTCGGCTGCATTAGAGCGGCCCCGCAAACCGCACCGCGGCCCGCGCACAATTCCCGCCGTTTATTATTTGCGGGAGTGTATTTATTTATAGGGAGTTGCAGCCACCGCGGAGAGACTTGCGCGCCATAATCTGGAGCGTCTCCGTGCTCTTCCCGCGGGGCGCGAGATGTTATTGCCCCAGCGAAATATTTCGTCGTGGATTGTTTCCCTGTGAAATTGCCGTGTTCAACGCTCCGTTTCTGCAGCCCGGCATTACTACCTGGGCGTTTGTTGTCATTCGCGCGAGAGACCGGGGACGAGGGAATCTCCTGGAATGGCGCGGGAATCGAGCGAGAATAATTTTATAAAGGCCGCTTGTTTCGTGCCTGAAATAGTTCCTCCCTTGCAGAAGCATCGCCCTAGCTGGATCCTTCAATAAGGATCCTTTCATTAATGCTGATTTTGGGAGAGATTAAGATTAGTTAAATCTTTTTCGTGTACTTAATTTTAAAATAAATGCCTAGTTAGTTATAGATTTTTTAGTTTCTTTATCATTTTCTCAAACAAAAATCTTAAAGATTGCTGCTATTTTTAGAATCCAAAGTGGTGTAGCCGCTTACGATTCTCGTGTAAGAGCCTCAAAAGTAACTCATATTTATGAATCTGACTTTAAAAAAGCTATTAAAATTCCACAATCTATACTTATATAATCGTTGCGTCACTGATTCATCACCGTCCATCTCAAACTGCTGACCCTAGAAACATAAAATTCGGAGGGAATATTCCTTTTGCAACGTAAGTGCTCGATAAGAAGGGATTTTTCGATATTCCAACCCGAAGGTGATAAAAATTGGTGAAATATGTTTCCTTGGACTCCTTATTATTTCTTAAGCTCGGTTAGATATCAACTTGGTTTTTACTTACAAAGGTTACCCACACAATTGCCTAAAAAACAGGTTCAACATTTTACCGCAATCAATCCCTAAGGGGGTGAAAAGGGTACTGTATGTATTTCCACGGCCTTCTTAAAATCTTTTCGTCCCGATTAGATATCTACCCACATAAATGTCTAAAAACCAATTTCAGGATTTTGCCCTAATCAACCCCTAGGGGGTGATGAAAAGGAGTAAAATGTGTTTTCATTGAGTCATTAATATCACTTAGGCCCGAAGCGAAGCGCGGGAGTAGTTTGCTAGTAATTAATAAATAATAAGAAGGATCGACAGAAAAACAAAATTCTGCAAATTTCAAGGTGCCTCCTTATATCCCAAAAGAGTTTAATCCAATAATAACAATAGTATTTAGAAAAAAATCATACACATCAGTTATTTTTGGAGCTGTGTTCGCGAGAATCCCCTCTGGAGGTTATACGAAACAGGTTCGGTTGAAGGGAGTAAAATATTTCTACCGAAAGTTATCTTTCTTCAAACCAGTATTAGTGTGATCTGAACACACTGTGCTTTACCAAATGAGTTTTCTTAAAGGGATCCAGCATTCAACAAATATGGCGATTAGTTTCATAGTGTTTAACACAATATCCCACTTTTGAAGCGACATTTTAATACCAGTTACACTTGTAACGTTCACTTTATGTACATACGAAGATCGTAGTAGAACCACTAGTCCGAATTCCACACTCACGTACCATCGGGGCTAGTCAGATCGTCACACCATCCCACGATGTTTAAATCATTTCAAACCCCGTATCGCAGACACCCCCTCAACCCCCGCCGATGCTATCCGTTGATTGGGCCGACATGCGTAAACAGAGAAACAACACGTAAAAGCCGAGGGGGATCGGGCAGCAGCCTCACGCGGAAAAAAATATCCAACGGAAATTTGAAATTCCTGTTGCCAGCGCGGCGTTGATTCACCTCTTTAAATATTTGTATCGTTCCCCCGTTGTTTATCAACAGCGGAAACACACGCATGACCACATGCAACCTGTTTTTTCTGATTATTCATCCCGTTATTTACGGGGTGAAATAACGGTGGAATCGGACCGTCCAACGGAAGTCATCCTATAAAAAAATATAACGGGGATTACGTTCAATCTTTAGGGTTAGGTGATCGTCGATCGGAATTGTTTTTTGGAACAGTGACTGAATTGTTACTATTTTGAAGGTTTCTATGGCATTTGTGGCTACTTGTTCACATTTCAAATATTCCATAGGCTTTATTTCAGCCCCCTGACTCTCTATTGACGACAATTTCGTTTATTTAAATATTTAATTATTTAAATATTTGCTATTTCTATGCAGCATAGTTTCTATATTACAATGTTCTGTGAAAAAAAAATCTAGAAAGGAAATTCATCTGGCGTATTTTAGCAAATTCCGTTCACAATTGTGTTTGTTTTAAGAAATCCTGCAAATGACAATTTTTATTCTACTGTAGAGGTTCTCCCCGAAGGGCACAAAAATCTTTCAACCTTCGTCGAATGGAATGGTATATTTTCTTTATTCCCGTCATATTTCTGTTCGAAATTATAATATGTCTCGCTTGCGGAAGGGGGATGCAATAGGGCGAATGCAGGCCCGGATTAAAGGAGGGCTAGGGGGGGCTATAGCCCCGGGCCCCACTTTCCGAGGGGGCCCCGTTCTAAGCGATTAGCTCACTACCCCCCCCCCCCCCCCCCGCTATTCAACCACGGAGGGGCCTCGAAAGTTTGATATGTAGCCCCGGGCCCCAAAAATCAACCACGAGGGGGCCTCGAAGGTTTGATAGCCCCGGGCCCCAAAAATCTTAATCCGGGCCTGGGCGAATGTGTTTTCCACCTGGGCGTATTGCAATCGATCACCCCCCAGCGCCAGATATTGATGTTTCAGTATTTATGGAACCTTACCAGTTTCCTGATGACCACCGAAATGCCTTTCTTCTTTCCAGAGGAAACACGTTTCATATTATATCTCCCTGCTCCACATGCCAATCCCAACTGCAATCTACTAATCATTAAACTCGAGAAATATCCCTTAACCAATCCACGTTTGTCACGAGAAATGTAACTTGAAACATTAATAATAACACCGACTAAACCCTTGAGAAATTATACAAGGGAACTCGAAATATCAAACTAAATTCAGTCTTTTTCTTATCAAAAACGACGATGCTTAGTAGCTAAAGAAAATACTCCCAATAATCAGAAGCTTAAGAATGAATTTCAAAATAAGCCAGAAATTTCCTCTACAGAATCATGAACTCAATAAATTATCACAAAGTACTAATCTTTCTTAAACAAGTTAGCTTCAAGTATTTCTTCAAGCACCTTCTATCCAACCTTAACCCTCGTGCTTTCAACTTCTCGCTCCCCTCGAAGAACTCGACACCATTTGAACTCCTCCGCCGTCACAGAAAAATAATAATTCAATCTGAAGCGCGGCTCTAGCTATGTAACAAATGCACGCCCACTTCGACCAAGCGAGAAAGATGAAAACCGAAAGATACGCGACCGCCTTTTATTGAATTTTTTTCTCGTCCCGTGAAAACGGGTCGAGTTGGCCTCGTCGATGAGAACCGACACAAGCACCGCCCTCGAGCTGACCCTTCTTCTTTCTTCTGCTCGATTTCGCCAGGTCGACCGCAACCGCGAGTGACATGGTGGCAGGAGAACGCTCTCTTGGACGACACCTTCGAAACCGTCGGCACCAAGAGGGTCAGGAACGTGTTGCGATTGGAAAGGCTGAGCCGCGAGCATCTGAACACTATCCTAACATGCCAGGCCTCGAACAACAACATGGTGGCGCCTATATCCAGCTCTGTCACCCTCAACATGAATCGTAAGTACCCAGCAACAAGGGAGAAGGTACTGGTATACATAGAACAGTTTCGAAACTATTGGAACGAGTCAAACGCTTTTATGAAAGTTATTGAAGATGGGGGATGAAGGGGAATTGTGCGTGGTGTTATGGAGGATTAAGGGGGTATACCCGTTCGAACGCTTGGAAAATGTGTACATTTTGTGGATTTTTTTACAAGTCAACGGTTTGATGAATATTTTCACATCCGATTTATCTTATAATATTTCTAAAACATCAATCTATGAAAATGTGTAAAAAAAATCCGATTCTTGACACTTTCAAACGGTTATACCCCCTTAAGGGAGGGTGCCATTTTGGACGCATGAAAATCATAGCTTTATTTAGCATTTTTTTTCTTTCAAACGATGATCTCAATAGAAAATCTGATTAATTACATTTATTATACATCTCTTGAAGATCAAAAAACAAGTATTGGTTTATTTTTTTGTCAACGAAATGGCCATTAACTCGTCAATGGGCGATGCGCGGATCTCCGATCTGGTGTTTCCTCGAATAAAAGATCGAAAATTTTCTGAACTAAAGAAGTATATACGGATATTCCAAAATAAACATTTTTATCAAAATAATAAATGTTTGAAGATAAATTAAGATTTTTAGCAGAAAAATTTGGTTACAAATATGTCTCTAGCTAAAAATATTTTCAACCAATCGTAAAAATCTGTACATACTTTTTTAGATTAACATAAAAGGAGGACTCTCTTCAAATTTCAAGTCAATCGGGCGAATAGTCCTTGAGAAGGATGCACTGTTGAAAAATAAAAGTACTTTTTAATCTTCAAAAGATGTATAACAAATTGAGTCAAATATTTAAAAAAAAATGCTAAACAAAACCTGTGATTTTCATGCATCCAATGTGCCCCCAACCCTCCCTGTCCCTTAAGAAGAGGAACAAATATATGAAATTAAATTCCTTGTGTCAGGGTTAGACTTAACAGCAGAAAATTGCTGAATCTCGCCAATTACATCTCGTCGTACAATTAGGTTCATATTACCTACTCTAGCATAGTTCCAATTTTCTGTTAATTGTGTACAGATGGGAATGTAATAAAGACTTATTATTATTGGTACATACAAAACAGGCCTGTAGCGTTCTAAATGCCTCGTTTTCAATTTCATGGAATTTGTAGGTGTTCCTCGAACACATTAATTGGTAATTGCAGTAAAACGAAACATGGATTTGAATGGTAATAGACTGACTTTTGCATTCGTTTCAATGTGAATTTACGTACATCGACGTAACTCATAGTTCTACAGTACACAAGGTATACAAAAAATATCTATACTTTTTTAGCAATAATTAAGAACACGACCAATATGAAACCGTTTCAATATTGACACCAGTGTTGAGCTACGATCCTTTTAAATTGAAATTCGGAAATGTTTGGTTGAACAACAGTCAGCTAGAGATCGAACTATTAAAAACGAATTTTTAACAAACAGTTCGATTATACCAGCCAGCACATCCGTCCGCTATCGCCGGTCGATTTCCTTTCCATTATCCCAGCGGTCAGATACAATTTGAAACGATCGTGCAAACTCTCGTTCGCGGTGCATGGCCACCTTCCAGTGCATTATGGTCCTTCGAGACTAATGGACGGTACACGTGTTTCAGTGAAGCCACTGTGGACCCGCATGCAAGGAGAAAACCGTCCATTTAGCGCTGGCACCACGTACGAAATAGGGTGCGAAGTTGTGGGTGCCAGGCCAACGCCAAAAATTGTCTGGACCAAGGGGAGCGCGATGCTGAGGAACGCGCGGCAGACGGTAAATCTCGGTTAAGTTAGCTAGGTCAGGTAATATACAGGCCGTTCCGTGAAATGTGGCCACGACTTTCAGGGTAAAATCACTGATCACAGAAATAGGCTGAGCAAAATCCTTGGCGACGATTGTTCCTTCGACTTTCAGTGACTTTCAGAGTTGAAGCTGCTTTTATATCGTAAATAAGATATGGGGTGCCATTCTTGGCAGATGAAACAGTTGGTTTTTAGCAACAGTGGGATTAGATGTTTTAGATTGATAAGAATGTTCTGATTATTAAAGGATTCTTTGGCAATAGAATTGTATTTGTCAGTATATTTAGAAGTGCTACGTGGACTGTTAAGGGGACTACTTCAGTGAAATTGTTTGAAAATCAAGTATGTTATTAATTACAATAAGATGAAAGCAAGCACAGACTCTTCATTTCACATAATGTAAAAAAAATTTCTTAAAAAAATTCAAAAATTTCGGGGAGAATCGCCCCTTAAGTGTTAATTTTTAATTAATTAGCAAAGCGCTATAAGCACCTCCGAGAATTCTTCTTATCCTGAATTCTGTCTTACCAGATATCCACATCTCGCGGAACGTCCTGTACAACAACGAAGCCCCTAAAAATATCGTAAGACCTAAAACGTGCTTCGAAATCACGCTTGGAAGCAGAAAGCCCACAATTGTGTTAATAATCAACAGCTAATTTCCACTACGAAAATAACGATAATCTATAATACCAGTTTACCAGCACTTCCCATCGGGCTAACAACCAATCAAATACTCCCCCAATAATAGCATTCCGAACGCGACCGCGCCGTCAGCACCGGATAGTCGGTATTCTAAAACGCAAAACGGATGTTCGATGATCGCCGAGGTGTGCTGAACAGTCTCCATCACGCGAAAATGGAACTTGCAATTATTTCACGCCCGAGTGATCCGGCGGCATAATATTTTCCTTCCATAAAGTTCAATTATCATGGGTTGTAAGAAGGCAGCGCGGTCGCGCGAGCAGCTTAATTATCCAAGGATGAGAAAAAAGATTCTCTTAAAAGTCCCCGTCGCATTTCCCACTCACGCCTGATCCTTTTGACTAATATTTTGGGAAAGGCTGACTGGCCTTATCGGGCCGGATCTCCGGCGCGGGATCCTCCGCTTCCGCTGGCCGGGCGCGCCAATTCCAATTCACCGTGCCCGCCTCCCACGGGCTCTGACGTATACCCTCGACCCTTGTTTTTTCTGCGTCCCGGGTCTGATTACCGAGAACCGTTCGGTAAACTGTTTTAAATTCATGAAAACCCTCCCGCAGATGAGCCCCGACAACAACGTCACCACCAGCATCCTCACCTTCGTGCCGAGCATCGAGGACGCCGGCAAGTTTCTCTCCTGCCGCGGCAGCGTGCCGGATATCCCGGATTCCGAGATGGAGGACGGCTGGAAGCTCGACATACACCGTGAGTGTGTTCCCCAACTTTCATATAAATGTAAAGCCCCGCTGCACCCCCTTCGCGCTGGCGAAACCGCGCCCCACGACAGGTGGCCGTCGATGCCCCGGCGGAATAAATAGAATAAACCTCCCGCCAACGTTTCGTCGCCTCTTCCGCCGAGCTTTCGCGCGGCTATCCCTCGGCGGTTCCTTTGTTTTCGCTGTGGATTTCAGGCACCCATTCCTTTACGCGGCACGATGCGAGAAAGCTGGGAAAATGGTGGCCCCTTTAACTGATTGGGAATTTACATCTATTTGTGCTCGCCGTTGCGAAGCCTTTCGCTTTCGAACTTGTGCGTGGTAAGTTGAGTTAACGAGTGGCTAATACCGATGACGTTTAAGCAGAACTTTCCACGGGAAATGGAATTGGAAGTACGGAAGTAGTATGAAAGGGGTTATTGTGAGTTGCCTGACTACGCGACGACTCGTACTACTTAAACAGATCTATTCTAGCTTGGTAGAAACACGCCCCAGTGATTCCATTGCACTTTGAACAAGCTTCAGTTATTAAAATAATATTCCACTATTATTAAGAAGTGACGTGACTTCACAAGTTACTTATTATTTATTTGACTTTTCTTCGAAATGGAGCTTCAGGTTTTGGTTGAAATAAAAGTCAGAGTTACTGCAGCCATTATCATAGCTTCAGAATGCACATTGTAATACGAGATAATTTACAATTCTACTCTCAGTTGAAGACAAATATTTTTGGACACGCATGGAATCCCATGCTAGGATCGCTTAAGAATTGTGAGAGAGAAAGGGTACGGTGTTATTACTGTTTACATTAACATTATTTTGCGACGCAATTCGTAATACAGAATAATTTACAATTTAATAATGCAACTGCTATGGCGTTGAAAGTGTATGCAACTCTGCGCCGCGAAGGCTTCAGATTTTCAATAAAACGGGCAGTAGAATGGTAAGCTCCCCCGACGGGCGTAATTTGAAAATCCACCGTCATCCCTTAGTTTTTGCCGCGCCCTCCGTCCGCGGGAAAAACCAGCTGCGCGGCTGTCCAATAAAAATGAAATATGGTTGATGAGCGATTTATTGCACCGCCGCACGGAAACGTAATTTAATTCGCGTAATCGATAGAAAGCGCGTCTAGGAGCGATTCTTTCGCCGCGCACGGGGCGAAAATCTGTTTTCGAAACTTTCCGCGCCGCGTAGTGGGACAAACTGCACTTTTTTATTTCGAGATCGTAGAACTTTTGACAGAAATAAGATAGAGGGATGAATCTTTTTCGAGCTTAAAGCTGAGGTGTTGCAGAATTAGGGAAAAATATTGAAAAAGTATGACAATGTTGTGAAAATCAACAAAGTGTTGACAAAGTTTTCCTTGAAAATTTATATCAAAGTTGACGATTTCAAAGAAAAATTGCATTTTTTCCGTCGTAATCGTTGAAGTTTTTCTTTGGATTGTTACACATCATTTCCTATAAATTTTGACGCGCTGAATTCTGATCTGGTTGCAAAATTTGTCGTGCCCTTCAGGATTCGTTTGACAGATTTTCAAAGTCAAAACTTGTCTGTCATACTCTTTCAATATTGTTCCTTTATTCTGCAACACCTTGGCCATAAAAAAGCAGCAGTGAAAAAAGCAACATGTGTTGGAAACGTCTATTCTACGCGTCAACGATGTCAACATCCCCCGCTTGATTATTTCTTCGGATTAATTAAGATTTTAATTGCATCCTTTAAACTGGAATTCGCGTGCAAAGTGTATTGATTAAATTACACACTTTCATGGGCAGGCTTCTTGGAACTGTGTTCGTAACAAAGAATTGGGAATTTTTTAGTCAAACAGCTATTACGAAGTTCACCTGTGATAAGCGATTTAATGAGAATTTCAATAGTTTCTATTTCACACTGGTCGAAACAAAACCATCTACTCTACATCATTACTTCTTCAATGCTACAATCCCTGCTAGATTACTTGTACGTTCCCGTGATTCCATCTTGTGCGGGGATGGTCAAAGGTTGCGGTGAGGGAATAGCCCTATCAGTGGCCATGGTCAATCGATTGGCTTCGCCCTGCCTATACCAGTTCCCTTTCGAGAAGCTGCAAAAAGCGCAGCCCGCTTCAGCACATAAGCCTCTTCGACGATAATACCCTTGTTCCATCAAAGTGTGCCAGTTTTACTCTCGCCCGGCACAAAGTAAAGTTCCCTTCAGCTGCTTAGGAGGCCAGAGTTGCAGCAATCTCCTCGAGCAGTAAATTTTTTTTCCCACGTTAAATCTTCCATCTCAGACACTTCCTTAGCCCTTGAAGCCCGTCCAGCACCAAATAATTGTCTCCCCGTAAATTTCCGCCCCCTAAGACCCTCGGTACTTAAGAATCCGACAGCGACGCGTTGTGCCTCCAATATGCTGTCCGACAATGGAAACTAGCCATCTTGGCAGCCAACCAGAACACACTATAAACCGAACAGAAACCCTTAAACCCGGGACGACGGCGATGCCAAATATTTAAACTAAAATTCCTCCGACTACATTTCTCCTGCCTCCGCGTAACCCTATTTTCGCGTACCCACTTCGAAACCTCAAAACAACGCAACCACGTTTTACCTCGCTAATCACGGCGCCCTTTCACTGTACCTTACCCCCTCTGCCCCCTTCTCGATATTCTCCATCGCACGTTTCATTCCGAATCGATGCGCAAACAGTTCGACCCTGGAGTCCTAGAAGTCGATGGGTTCGTTTCGTCCTCGAAATTAAACCTTGCATCGAAAAGAGGAGCACGGGACAGAGGGTGGGGGGAGGGGGCTGGAACCTTTTCAGTTAGCCATCCTGCGAGCTCCTGGACCCGCGTGTTGGCTTCACGCTCGATCTCCGCCTCGTTATTAGCAAGAAATCCGCTCCCCTGGTGGTAGTTCGATATCGTTCCTCCGCGCTAAAAACCGCGGCTGGGGGAGGCGTCGCGGGGGAGGCAGGCGCGGGTAGCTAGAGAGGAACGAGACAGGGGAAGGGTGGCAAAAAAGGAGAAAAACAAAAGCCGCGAAAGAGCAGCCGCAATATCGATTCACGACGTTCGCCAGCTCTCGGGGGGCTCTTGCTTATGATTTCTCTCGCCACCCCCCTCCGCCCCCTTCGGCCCCGCGCAACTCGTAATACGGGAACAAATCCGATAATTCCACGGCAAGATTCGTGCCTGCGATAACCAGTAAATTTTTCCACCCCCCTTTCCCGTCAACCGCCCACCTAACCTCCCTTTTCGTTATTTCCCCGTGTTTCTCGCGTTTTCTCTCACTGTTCCTCGCGAAATCGTGGACGGTGGGAAAGAAGCGCTGGGCGTAGGGGACACGGTTAAACCGATAAGTGGAAGGGGGATGAGAGGAAGAAGGTTGGGGGGGGGATAATCAGAGAGGGGGTCGCGTTTTTCAGGGCTATGCTAGGCTGCGGTGAGAAAGGAGTGAGCGGGTGCGACGGGGTCTGAAAGAGAGGGTGAAAGAGGAGTTCGGGCGGATGGGGTAGAAGAAAATGGAGGGAACGAGAGGATCTTTAGCCGCGGATCGGCATGTACCATTAATTTTCGCGGAGCTGAGCCGATCTCCAGTACCTTCCCCCTTTTCTCTCCCTTTCTCTCTCTCTCCCTCTCCCTCTTTCTCCACCTCCCTCGACCCCTGACCTCTTCTGCGGCTCTCTTTGCCGCCGTGCCGGGAAAAACTTTTATATTGGACAGTGAAATCACGGCGTTAATCTGGCAGCGACCGTGGCAGGAATTGCAGGTCCGCATAACACGGCGGGTTCGTTATCATTGCTTTTTGCGTCGCAGCGAGTCGAAGGGGGTGGCGCGCGATTTATGAGTATATTCTGGGCAGCCTGGCTGAGGGTATGTACCTGTGAAACGGTGGACCTGGCTCTCCGCTTTTGAGATACCCTCAGTGAAAGATGGAATTTTACTTCAAAGTTCTGCGGTAACGTGGGCGTATTCAAAGTGAACCGGTATTTGTATTGCTGGGAGAAAATGAACGTTGATATTTGGCGGCAATAGTAGGCTTTCCCTTCACCTATTTGGTTAGTTATCCCCGATACACTGTTTTACTACCTCCTTCTTGACGTCGACAGGGTACACAGGAGGTGGTAGTAACACTTTGACTTTCGAATATGATTACGCAAGAGCTATGAGATTACAATAAAAGTTGTTATACGAAACTGTTACTTACTTATCTGACATTATTGAGTCACGACTAATTCGCTGTATGTCAAGTAATATCCAAGTTATTAATAAAAAATGAGAATCGGAAAATGTGTCACAAGCGAGCCGGGTGAAAAAACTTGAAAAATTTAATCTGAAAAATTCAGATTAAAGATTAAAAAAAGAAAAAGCACACACTTGCAAGGGGGAGTATTTATAAAACAATCCTGAATTAATGAATATCAACTCCATTCTTAAAAGCAACTCTTCCTGATTTTTAGGATCAAAATGATTGTAAATGCTTTCTTGTTACTTATAGCAGCTGTCATACATCACAGAGTAGATTCATCATCTTTTCATGTCTGAAGGACAGTCAACAAGTGGTCGATAACATGCTATTATGAAAAAAAAATTATCCTCAATTTGATGACAAAACTCTGAAGCCTCCAACTTTAGATTTCAGCTATTTAATTATAGATTTCATCTACCAAACCGTCTGTTAACATTCTCTTCTGCGAGATCATTAAATATTCATTGTAGTGATTGCCTCAATTGAGGTGCACCATGGCAACGAGGCACAACTCAGGGATACCCATTGTGTACACGGCGAAAGTATTGATATCCGATCGGGCCCTGGCATCGAAACCACGGCTCTTCCTTGGAGGAGCCGCATCCAAGGAGGAGCATTGTGTGATTAAGCCAGGGAACGTTGGTCCAGTTTGGTTTAGCTGTCTGATCTCCGGCGGATTGCCTGGGGGAGCTCCGGCCAAGAAGGATTAACGGGGCAAAATTGATTTTGTTGTTGTCAGAACGATCCACGTTGTATCGGACGGGGGGGGGGGAGTAGGAATTTAATTTGTTTGCGTTGAATATGTTGCATGATAATGGTTGCGCGATACACGAAACCCATGTTTATCACATGATCGTCGCGTAAGCACTCTGTAAACCCTGACTCTTAGATCGGTAAACATGAAGTTAAATTACACGTACCCTAGGTTACCTATTGACTTGTATCAAAAGATAAATTAGGCATCCATTGATCCCCGGATGTAGCGTTTCTATGCGGGGAATTGGATAATTGATACTAGACGATGAAATGGGTAATTCTACGCGACAAAATGGGACGAAAATCAGGAGTAAAACAATTACGATGGAAGCTCCGTTCTTTAGTTATTAATATCTGAAAATTCGCGTAAAGGGCGCCTGAAGAATGGCAATTTCCGAACAGTGACGTGCGTTGCGTAGGTCAGTTGGGGCGCGTAGGGGAAGCTACAGACATGCTGGACCCCGAATTGCCGTCCTTCAGGCGTTCCTCACTGAAATTTTCGAACGTTAATAACTAAATAAAAAAGGCTCCACCGTAATTTCTTTACTCTTCATTCTCGTCTTATTTTGTCACGCAGAATCGCCCATTTCAATTTGTCAAAAGAAATTTCAAACTGTCACTGTACTATCAGAAGGGCGTTGCGATATGGAGGAAGGTTTAAAAAAGACCGTCAATTCCAAATTAATTCTTTATTTATTTCACACAGAAAGCAATGCCATTTTTCTTCGCAACAGCATAAATTCATTTGGAATATAAAGTTTTGTCGCCTCCCGTCGAGTATCGTTATTCCCAGGCTGCCTGAAAATTGCCCAGCTTAAACAATCACATCTGTCCACATCTGTATAAATAAATATGAGCCAAACCATCCCCGCAATGTACACCCGTGAAATCGATCCCAATTACGCATCCTCCGCCGCTCATCAATTACACCCGACACAGGAATAATTCCTGTTCAACCGCGTCCACCGAGAACCACCGCCTCTACACACGATAATTCTCCGTTTTCTTGCCCCGGCGTTGTTCGCTGCAACCCAAAGCGCAGAACGCCGTCCCGTACGGTTTGCAACCCTCGGGCCAGCAAAACATCCGGCCATTTCTTACACGCCTCTTGGCCCATACACAGGGTGTCCCGTTTCAATCGATCCACACGACTATCGTCGAACCTATGGTGACATCGAGGAATATTTCATAGAAAAATGAAATAGCTAAATCTAGAGGGGTATAATATAATGTCACGAATACTCCACTACTCTTTATTAAACCTACCTCGATTAATGCATTAGTAAGTGTGTAGTTTCATTTGAAACACTAAAGTTGACTTTCACATCTTTTCTAAAGTTGCCCCTAGAAAAGGCCAGTTTGCATTACATTATACCACCCTCGAAGCCATTCGACTTTTATCCAAAACACTTCTCGATATCACCAATAACTTGGAAGTTATCCGTCCGGGTCGGTCGAGTGCTACACACCGCATACACACGGACACGCGTAATATGGTGTTGGTTGAACTTTCAGACGAGCCAGTGGTTACCCTGGAGCTTGGCAGCAATTTGAACTTGAGCGCGATCCGTGAGGGTATCGACGTTTACTTCGAGTGCAACATCAAGTCCAATCCCTGGGTTTACAAGGTCTCCTGGCGACATAACGTGAGTCCATATCATCCGGCTCGTGCCCCGGCGTCGACGACGACGGAAACGCTAGCCACGGGACAACGAAACCCGCGTCTCAGTCGCAGAATCGATAATTCAGGGGTGGTGGGCGGCCGGAAGCCTCAATCAGGGGGCGAGATTAGGGGAGAACGCGCACCTGCGACGAGAAGTTTAACGTTTGAAATTTACATGCCGATAAGCGAGCGCGGGGCGTTCTTTGGGCCGATGGCTGGCGTCCCCCTTCGATAAGAAATTTATCAGTGAATTTTGAAACTGTTCACGTCACTCTGAGCGTGGCAGGCTTCGATGGCGTTCTAAGTTTCTCTCCATCAACGTATTTAATGGAACTTTTGGTAGGTGTGTTTGGGAATCAGCTCGAATCACTGTATATTTAATAAAAGAAGCTTTATTATTGCGTGTGTGGCGCCAACGATTTGTTTTAAGGGGAGGTTTCGGTTGAAACGCTCGAAAAATAAGTGATTTTATGAATTTTTTACGAGAAGAATATACAATATATCCTAAAAATGTTTTTAGCTTTTATTAATACAGTCTTTAGGGTACGAAAAAAAATTTGTTTCGTGTTTTCGGCCTTGATGCATTTTCCAGGGGCTACCTAGTGCAGCGCTGCAAAAATAAGATGCCTAAACGGTAACCACAATTTCAAAAGATCTACTGAACTGATTAAAAACAAACTTGAGGCATTTGATCGCAATTTACCTCACTCGCATCATCCTTTAACATAATTTTTTGAAACACGGGTTTTCTTTTGATTTGCACATTTATGAGTAAAATTGCGCGACTTTTTTTAGTATTACGTTCAAATGTGCACTAATCATTGTAGTTCTGGTGTTGTTTGCCGCGACAGAGGATAATGCAAATTTAGCAAATTTGAAAATGAACAAATTTTATGGTTACCGTTTAGGCGTTCCTTTTTTAGCAACGCCGCACTAAGCGCCACCTAGAAAATGCATCAAGACCAAAAACATAAAAGAAACATTTCTTTTTCTACCCTAACAATTATATTAATAAAAGCCAAAAACATATTTTAGGTCTTTAGGATATGTTGTAACCTTATCTTGTAAAAAATTCATAAAAATCACCTATTTTTCGAACCTTTTGAACGGAGGATCCTCTTACTGATTAATTATACTGACGAGAAGTGATAGAACATCCTTGATGTTTTGGAATCGAGTTACGTACTTTGATATGCGTATAAAGGGAAATTCAGCGAGCGACGTGTATAACGTGAATTCCATTTAAAAGAATTTGGATGGCTTTGAAAAAGTAATTATCTCGTGGCAATAACGCCAAATATAATATAAATATAAATTTAACCCTCCGGACTTTGCAGCTTTTTGCTCAAACCAAGAGTCGAATGAAATGATTAAAATTTTAATTATTAACTGTAATTTTATAACCATTAGCTTTCCTGTTCCGAGGAAACTGTTATAAAATGCAGTGTATTAACTGAAACTTATATTCCATACATTTTTGTGTAAATAACAATCTTTTATTTCATTGAAAGTAGAAAAAGTGCCAATCCTATCCGTCCCAAGCTAATTAGTTCTTACATTGTTTTACAGAAGTGACGTCGGACGTATCAGTCTTTTACCACTATTGGTAACTTATTTACAAAGAAAAATTGCATTAAAATGCTACACTATAATATTGTCATTGCCATGTAGAATGTTTTCCGGTACAAAATGTTTTTTCTTAATTTTACCATTTACAGTACTTTCAACAATGCCTTCATTTTTCGACACCAAAAGCAGCAGAGATACCTAGCTTTTTCCATTTAACTGCCCCGCATATTAGGCCACCTGGCGCGCCAGCTGTGTAAGACGGTTGCCCTCTACAGGCGTTTCATGGTCCGTGTTTTAGAGCATACAAATTAGCATGTAACTAAAAAAGTAAGCACTATCGGACCTATGTATATGTACGTATACCAACATCTCCCGCCATTTATAACTGTGGAATCGATCCTGACCAAATCTCCTACATTTTCATTAACTAAACGCAGACGCAATGAAATTCATCAGCACATGTCCAAACGGGATCCCATATCGCGTTTCAAAGAAATACAATTTCGCGCGGTGAGGATTACATTCTCCCTCTGAGAGGAAAGAGGGCTGGGAAAGATTTATTTTAAACGAATGCAGACGTCGTCCTTTTGTGTCGGTATATTGCGCGCGGCTTCCATAAATATTTCTCCTCGCGCCTTGGATCATAATGTCATTGTAGTCGCGTCTTTGTCGATTCCTCGTTTGATTCGAGACAGGGCAGATGAATGGGGGAAGGGGGGCGTGTGGTATTTCTACAGCTGCCAGTGTGTTTCGAGAGAATTCAAAGGAGCCCCGCGACGCGGGGAAAAAGAATAAAAACGAAAGACATTGTCGCATCGAGGCAACGCTGAGAAATTGAAAAACTATCTGCAGCCATCGCCTCTCGTTTTTCTCCTCCTCGTGAAATCTACGCTCAAAGTTCCCCCGTCGATCGCCGCTCCCGCACTGCCCGCTGATAAATTAATCATCGGGAATGATAAATCATTCGGGACGAGGCAAATTGCCTGTCGATATCCGAAGGGGTTGTTGGAAGAAAGCGTGACACGTCGTCGTCGTCGTCATCGCTCGTCGAAGTTATCGCACTTGATTGTCGACCCGATGCATTTCTGATTTCACGCTCCCAGGGCAATCCTTTGTACCATAATCCAGCAACGGGGACGATAATTAGCAACCAAAGCTTGGTGCTGCAAAGTGTGACGCGCAGCAGAGCCGGGATCTACACTTGCATCGGCAGCAATCAAGAGGGCGACGGGGAGAGCAACCCCCTGAACTTGGACATCAAATGTGAGTACCATTTTCGCTTCTTTACTGGTAGGTGTTTAATTTTTATGGATCTCTATTATTTGGAGAAGTTCCTAGACGAAGGTGGCGTTTGTGTTAGAAAATGGAGTAAGCAATTCAAATGAGAAACGAAAGTTATATAAAAAAAAGTCGCAGAAATTTTGAACGTTAATTTTAGAAATTCCACAGTAACATTCAGGTTTGCTAGAAAAAAATTCCAAAGCGAGGTTATCAAACGCATCCTAAAATAAATTTAAACACTCGCGTAACAAATATATAAGCACAGAAGGAGCACGAAGATTCTCGCACTATTACGTTTCCACGATTTTTCAAACCCAACAATCACAATTACCTTTTCCAACCACGCAAGCACGGCCCACTCGAAATTCCCCTTGCAATTAACGCCAGTGCGCCAATGAAAATTTTTCCATTTACCTTTCGCCGTGACGTCGCGAGCAAAAACCACCCGAACTCGATCTTCACAAAAAGGACTTTAATTAAGCCACGTGAAAACTTTCAAAAAGCCCGGGCATACCCCCGCGATATGTAAAACTCCAGCGAATACAAGCACGAGTACGAAATATCATATTTATTTTTCAAATTGCGTGCCTCGAGTATCATTCACCCGAACGAGATATTTCTGAACGCAATATTGCGAGTGACCGATTGAAATGCAGCAAGATAACCGAAGAGAATGAGGCCGAATGGGTAGAGGCTCTTAGGGGTTGCAGTTGGCGCGCAACGAGGCGGAGGAGGGCTGCCGTTTCCTCTCTGCGAAGAGGACGTTTAGGAAGCAAAATTCTTTCGTCGAGCCCCACGGACCAGAGATCGTTACGATTCCAGCTTTACGTACTTATACCTGTTCATATATACTGGGACAGAGTGCATGCAAGGGTTGGTGTGTGCCGGTCGCTAAAAGCGTTCAAGGAAACCGGCTCGCAACAACATGCTTTTACCACGTAATGAAACATTTACCGTGAGACACGCATAAAGCCAGCATCTCGCCTCTGTCGTCGAGCACGCATCCCACGATGCAATACCATTCCCACAATACCGTCATTTTTACGATAACAAAGCCCGCTTTTCCCTTGATTCGCTGCTGCTTCTGTTTTCCGCTAACTGGATAGACAAGGACGATTGGAACAGAGCAGTTCTCGTTTGCCCGATGATGGTACCTGTTACGCTTTTAGTTTTCACTGTGGACATTTTCAGTGGATGTTTTGATACCGACTGGGGGTTAATTGATAGTACTGGATTGAACGGGAGTATGGTGTGGGGTAAAGTTTTAGAAAATGGACGTGTTTTCGGTGGTTTCATTCGCGTCGACTTCTATTTAATCAGATCCGCTCGGAAACCGAGTCGCGGGGTCCTCGTCCAAACGTCGATTTCGCTTTCAATTTACAGCACTCCAATTCGAAATTCCACTATTAGCAACAACCCGGATATCTGCTAAGTTCCAGTGTTCGCCCATTGGCGAAGAAACTCCGTGAGAGAAGTCGGACTCGTTCGCTCTAATTCCACCCGCGTCGACTCTGATTTTATCCGCTCTGTGCACACTAGGGTGGCCCTTATTTTCAACCTGCGATTTCTTTTGCTCTCACCCCCTAATATGGTTCCATTTCATAAAAAATAGACCCTGAAAAAGAATATTGCAATCGGACAACAGGAAAGGGTGCCAACTAGGCTTTAAAGTTTAGAATTCATCAATGACTTGAAGTTGAAAGATTTCTCAAAGACGGTAAGCCCTATCGAAATTTCGTTCAAATAATATTAAAAAAGCATTCAATTTTCTACAATTACTGTATATATAAGTTTTCCGTGCTTCCAACCATGTTTTAGATAATAGCGTTTGAATATAGAGAGGTCCCACCTGTACGGCGTGACGTATTGTCTCTAAGCGACATAAAAAAATATTTTCTGCAAGTTTAAAGATGCCTCCTTATATCCCAAAAGAGTTTAATCCCATATTAACAATAGTTGTTTTAAAAAAAATCATAAATATCAGTTACTTTTAGGGGCTGTTACTCGAGAATCCCCCTTAAATCCGCCCCTGCCCTGCGACCATTCTACTTAAACACCCCATGAGTTATCTCGCACGGTACCAATTCCGAGCCCAAGGCCACCCTTCAAACGCCTCGTCCATCATGAGTGCGTCGCATACCACCCCCCTCAAAGTTGATCGAATCCATTTCGGATTCCAGCGCGACCCGACGTCCCGGATCGGATCCGCCGATCGCTGGCTATCGAGCCGACCGCGTGGAACAGAGGCGACGCACAATTCCGCACGCTCCTGTCCCGCGCGATTCGAATCTCATCAAACACCGCGGCAGCCGCCTTGGAGCCGCCTCCAACTGCCATTTAAGCTGCCAAACATGGCCGTTCCACGCGATACACAGCCGCTGGTGGCCGGCGGGCAGTGAATTCCGGCATGTGTCAGACGGTGGGCCACGTCGATGTTGCCCGCAGTTGCTGGCGTGTACCGGCGGCCGTCGCGGATTAGCCGCGGCAGTTTACGGCCATCGGGGCCATTACACAACGATCCGGCCATATGGACGCGAGCAACAGAGGCGAGACCACCCCCGATCGTAACTTACAGCGGGACTTGAGACGGAGGATTACGCCTGTAACGCGTACACGCGCCCCCCTGTAAACGCCGCCGCGGCTGAAATCGAACGATCAACCGCTAACCGCCCCCGCTCCATCCCCTGAAAGACCGATGACGTTGGGAGAGAATACGGGCGGCTGAGAGACTGACGATTCGAAGGGGAAGTGCGAATTTTTTAGTTACGAGTTTTTAGCCAAATTTAAGTGAATTAGAGAGAATTTTGGTGTGATTGCGGGGGAAAGTTTTTTTTGGAAAGTCCATGGGGAGGGCAGGAGAATGCATGAGGGAAATTAGTGAAGAGAGTATATGTAGATTTGTAAAGTATAGATCAAGGGAATTGGCTGTAGGTTAAGTTTCCATGGCTGGCTGACCAGTCACTGACTGCTTCTACTTGTGGCTTAGACTTCGCGGCTCCCTCGCACACGGTAATGGCACTATGTAGTCGATAATTGCCACCCATGCATTAGTCTGCATTAGTTTGAACGCCATTCGGTGCACGTGTTACGAAAATTAACAAAAGTTTTGCGAATTCAGTTTCGCGACGTGTGTATTGTACAGGCAGTCTTACAATTAGCTACGTTTCAATTCAGCGATCATGGAATTCTCGTGGGCATTACACAGTGGGCTAAACCAACATTCTAGCGCGATAAAAACCCAAAAAGTCATCGTTTATTATTTGGGTATTTATTAGGGTTATATTGACCTCATCAAACTTCCTCAGTCTTTAGTGGTTTACAGTCATGAATTGCAAACATTTTTCTGTGATGGCTTTTCTTCCTCCAGGAACGTAACATGTTTTGTTATTAATTTTTTACAGATCACATAGATAAATTTATCGAAGCTCTTCTCATACTTTTCTCTTAGCACATATTCTAACTTTATCGAAGTGTTAAAAAAATTGCAAATGTTTACAAATGCTGTGGTTTTCGTAAATAATAACACATATATTTAAGAACTTATTGGTATAAAAGTAATTTGCATATCTGTGCGTGTTCTGGAGTTATGAAACTTTTTATTTTACGAAAAAAGAACGATTCCTGCAAATATGCTCGATTTATTAGACTTACCAGACAATTATACAACAATAGACTATCAACAAAAATAATTCTTGTAGTTATACATAGAAAATAAAATAAAAATACAGTTAAGACAATTTTTCGTAAATAAACAAAATTATCATGTTTATATCTATCATTCAAGTACATTTCATTACTTATAATTAACCAGTAACACTGTTAGAGACGTAGGTAATAATATCTTTTCGCGCTAAAAGCATTGTTTAGCTCACTGCGCATCCTTGAGAGTTCTTTGCCACTAGATCTCTGTCAAAGATTCTCACAAGAAGGGCAATACTTCAAATGTGAGAAATTATCGCTACTACATTCCGAAGTTCCATAACAAATTATTAAATTGATTAAAACGGGTATCGAAGAGGCTCCTCACAAAAAGCTACCATTGCCGCACCTCTTATCACAGAAACTGTCAGCACAGATTTCACAAATTCCCCACGTTCAATCTTCCTCTCGAGCTACAAATAGCGGCCCCCTGTCCCAAAGGCTTCTTCCAGCTTCGAGTCCCGTATCAACGACACAATTACCCGAAAATATGATTCCACCTCTAACGGGCTACCGTTTATAAACGCTCCACCCCTCAGCCACCCAACCCCCAAACAACCAATATCTTAATCAACTCTGGAACTAACGTATCGACGAACCACCTTAATACCTTAATAAACTTCCTAACCGACGCACACAGACGCGAGCAACTTTCGAAACTCTCTGCCGATCCGGCAACTCGCGGAATGAAATTTATCATTTAGCCGGAAACTGGCCGATTCTCCCCGTCTTCTCGAAACAATTACCAGCAAACTCCGCTCTCGGTCATCCACCCGCCCATCCCTTCACGGTTTCGTTGTCCCTCCCCCGTAATTCAATGTAACAATTACCCAACAAAATTGATACGGTTCAGCGTGGACGAGCGTCGGGGGGTGGGTGGCGCGGGGAGAGGGATGAAACGGTGTCGCGCCCACAAATCCATCGTCCTCACCCCTCTCCCCTCCCCATCGAAAAACAGAATCGTCCACTCGAAGTTCTGACTGCACAGTCTACTTAGGGGACGAGGGGTGGCGAAAGGGGATGGTCGCAGGGACGCGTACGCGCCACTCCCGATTCGGTCGATCCGTTGCACTCGCGTGCTCACACGAACACGTACATATGGCACGTATGCAAATTCGGTGAACCTGCCGCAATGATTTAGCGCGGGGCCCTTAATGTCGCTGTGCGGGAGAGTGACGCCCGCTCTACCACCCACGGGTGTCTTATGAAACGTCCCCTCTTTACGTGGTACCACTAGATGTTCCGAGAGTCTGTCAGAAAATTTTATTGGAATACTTTGTGTTTGCCAGCTGCTCTTTGTTCGTGGGCGCGTCTTTTGTGGATTAAGCCGATTTTCTTGCTTAAAAATTCTTACATCTGAGCGCGTTGAAAAATCAGAACTTGAAAGTTCAGTTTTCAAGAATTGCGAATTTTTAAGCAAGAAAATCGGCTCCCGAATCGCGAACCGGGTCCCCGCACACCCCTGATATTTAAGCGTAGGGAATTCTTGCTGACACGTTCATATAGCTTTATATGTCGTGTAACATCAAATCAGTGCGATACAAATTGGGAACAAGTGTTTTGTAAATATGATTACTATTTAAATCTTTATTAATGGGCTGAAGTTTCCATAGACTGTGAAAACCACCCGATTCGTCCACATGCCTCTCCCGTAATCACTCGTCACCGATTTAATATCCATCGGAGCTTTGAAGGAAAAGCTGCCCTCGGAAATTCCATTGCTTCTTCTTTCCCTGCGAAACAATCATCATTATTCCAGCGCAACAAGCTGCCCCCCCCCCCCCCCCTTGACCGGGGCCTTCTCAACAGCCTCGTCGGACCATTTAACGCGCTCACTGGGTTTCCTCCACTTCGCCCCCCGCCCTCCCTCTCAGCCACCTCTTCAGTCGAAATAAATTAACGGCGCATTAACGTTATGGAGTTCTTACGAAATTCTCACCGGGCTATCCGGCAATTATTTCCGTTTTAATAAGCCCCTTTTCGGCGTGCTAAACGTCGCGAAACGCCAGTCGTTCGCATTTAATCCGCGCTTTCTTTGTCCCGTCCGCGCTCGCCATTTTACCCGGCAACTAAGCGGCTTAAGATCCAACGACGAAAGCGTTCCTCCTTGCCCGTTCCGCGCGCATAATTACGTGTCCTAAAACGGAATTGAAATCTTAAGCTTCGTTACCGTCATAAATGGAGCCCGAAAATACCGTTCCAGCTTCGCCACCCCTCTTCTTCCGCCCGTCCGCTGCCCCGTGGTATATAAACTCGACTCGGCCCTCGTACTCTATTTGCATGTAAATTATTAGGAGGCGAAACACAATGCGACAGAAGCTGACCCAGCCTGAAAAGGAAACGCGAACGAATCGCGTCAGCCTCGCTCGGTCCAACGACGAGTCTACTTTGTTCGCAAAATGACCTCTCGTTTCGCGAATTACGAGCGCTCGTCGTAATACGCTAATTGGCGTCGCGCTGGCCCCAAGGCGCGCGAGAATTGTCTAAATTGCGGGGATTCAGCGACTCAGAGCGATAGGCGAAGACGAGGTGGAGTTTCTCTACGTTTCTTCAGCTGCGGGAGCGCAGTTCGCGGTTGATTCTTTATAGGCGACGTGGCAGTTTCGCGAAAGATGTTTGGGGGATGGTTTCACCGATTTTAGTAGAACAAGTCAATCATTACACGCGTTTACCTCAAGTAGAACACGTCAATCATTACATGCGTTTACCTTAAGTAGAACAACTCGACGATTACGCCTCCGCATAAAATTACGTCTCGTCTATCCCCTTTACTCCCAATACAGAACACGTATCTTCTTCGCCTAAACTCCTCGCAATTCACCTGTCCCCAGCCTTCTTACCCCGAAACGAATAAACGCAATGCCCCATGGACGCAGTAAAACACACAGACAGAATGGAATCACTGTTACGATCGGCGCAAAGATTCCCGGTGGATCGATGGGCGAACTGTGAATGACCTCCAAATTGGCTGGCGAAATCTGCAGGAATGTGACAGCCGTTAAAAATTCACGGGGCCGCAATGCGTCGCGACGTCTAACACGATCACGTCGCTCTAATGCCTTCGGACGTCCAGACGGATCGATGTCCGTGCTCGCGGATTCAAGGAAAGCTTCCGAGGCCCGCGTAGTCTGTCGTCGAGTCGATTTTCATGTAATTGCATCCCCGTCCCCGCCCACCTCTCCAAAGGGAAATCCAGCCAGTCTTCCGTGCTTCTATGAGTGACACACAACGGCGGCGAACGTATCCCACCACGTCCGCGCGAAAATTTCTCTCGAGCCATCCCTCTATGTATAGCTGTGATTAATAATCGAACGGATCAAGACCGTCGGCTAAATGCCACTAAAACGGACCTGACGCGTTCTGCTAATCGATTCATCTGTCAAATAAGACGTCCTATGGTCGGCATTTTTCTAAATTATTGTAATAATTATTATAATAACAGTTAGGTATGAAGGAACTTAATGATTAATTGAAGAATGGAAATGGTAAACGATATAAGTGGCAAGAAACTAAAAAATAATTATTTTAGTGGAAACAGATGTGGATTATAAGTGCTAGAATAATTTATTTAAACTATTAGGACTATCTCAAGATAGAGGTAAGATCCTAAGTGCCAACTTCACTGTGGTGAAAAACGATGAAAGTGTCAAAATGAACACACACGCGTTTTTCGTTCCTACTGAAAATTTTAACTACTGCCACTTACATCGATTTCCATTTCAACTCTTTAATTAAATAAATCTGTTGAGTGATAACGTGGGGAGTCTGTAATTACAGTACAGACCATCTAGATTATCACAGGGACACGTTTGGAATAACACTCGATTCTAACGTAGGTACCAAAGAACGATCCCCATCCCAGCCTCCGAGCGCCCTCGTTCATCCCAAAGCCCGGGCAAAAGTGTCCCATTCATTACGATAATAATAACTCACAAGTGACCGCAGACAAGACCAGTTCGTCATAACGTCGTACACCCGAGCGCGTGGAAACTACAAATTACACGTGACCCAGATTCTCCATTGAATCAATAACAAAGCTCCCATCGCCGGGCGAAATTACCGGAACGTACACAATCGCGCCGGCCGATAAACACGCAATTAATGGAGGGAAAAGAAGGAAGCCAACGACAATCGATGCGCGACGAAGTGGTTTCGACCTAATTGCACCGCCGTCGCGGGGGCATCCAGAGATTAGACGAGCGAGTTTCTACGGAATCCCGGGCGAGATGATTATTATTCCGTCGAGGGCGTTGCGCGCCGCTAAACGGGTAGCCGAGCGGGCGGGTGTGTGCTAATCGAAATCGTTCGCGGGGACCGGTGGAAATCGGATCCCAGGCCAGCCGAACAGATCTCGCGCTTTCTTCTATCGCGGAATCTAGCCCCCTCAAGCGGGGAAACGTGGCCGACGCGAGGTACTCTGCCGGGGCAACGGAATTATACCTCGCGGCCGTTCGTTAGCTTCTCCAGCGACGCTCGAAGCGATTCGCGTTCACGTCGCCCCTCGACATCTCGCGAATTCCGCGCGAGGAGCCACTTAATACGTCGACGTCGGCGAGGCGGGATCGCTTAAAAGAATTTTCGCGTGTACGCGCGGAGAAAATGGGATGTATTATGGTAATCGTCGATAGTCCGCGGGAAATACGACCTTTCGGGAGAGGGGGTTGAATTCAATGATCCTCGGCTCGGATCCTCGGTTGCGCCCGCTCCCTCATACCCACGCGCGTGCTCGCGTATGCACGCTGCTCGAGACGCGCGAACACTGGGGGGCGAAATGTCCCCCTCTCGCCACGAATTCCACGCACGTACGTGCTTTCCCGTAGTTTGTACCTTTGCGCGTCGATTACGCTCGCCCCCCTGCCGCTCCACCCAGCCATATCAACGTGTCGATCCACCCTTCTCGGGGCGCAAGCGATAGACCCCCTTCTTAGCGCTAATTACTTCTAATTTTGTACCGTGCCTTTAGTTCTCCGAACACTAGCACAGGCGTCTTAAACTGGGAGAGCTCAGCAAGTTCGAAGCAAATGTAACTGAAACCTGTGTGAGCTCTAAAGGAGAGATAAAGGTAAGAAGGGAAGTTCCGTAAGACGAAGATTCTAATTTTTGTGGAACCTGGGAGGCCTTAGTAGAACGACGATTTTTATATGCATTATAGATTTAGAAGATATACAGGAAGATATGGGAATAATTAATTTTCAAGAGATATATATTAATTGTCTTCTACGAACCAGCAAAGTTTCCAATAAATTGGGAGCTTCGGGACATCCAAGTTCTCTTCAAAGCGAGCCCTAACCGAGATCTAACCTGTAGCTAGGTAAGCCCTAATTTGGATGTAACCTAAGCAAGCCCTAAGCCGGAACCTGAGGCAGCCCTTGCTTAGATCTAGCCCGGAGCTGAATTCCTAACCCAGCTCCTGCCCCCTCTTCGCTAAAGCCCATTAATCCTGATTTCGTATCTGGCCTTAACACGAGCTACTTTTAATAAACTGAGAATAGATCGGGGGGAGTAGTAGGTCGAAACAGCAGGGGATTAGGGAATCTTCTAGCTACACGTGCGGTAGACAGACCCTGTCAGCGGTTCTTCGGGGGTGATAGATTAAAGCAGGCTATGATCCAGGGACCCACGAAGAAACTGACGAGCTGGTCCAAGCGCAGGGATCGATCGATACCTTACCTCGCTCTTGGAAACGCTCAGCCGAGCAATATCCATTAACAGCGGTTAACTAATGTATCTGATTAGGCGTCGCTGGTGTATCGATGTTCATGCATCATCTCGAGTCACAGGCATCCATAATGTACCCCGATATCTGGCTGGTAGGTATACACGTAACCCGATTGGATAAGTTACCGCGGCTCCTCACGTCAGACCGCTGAAAATGTTAATCATCGGCGGCCAACTTCGGAGGAACCTTTGATCGGCATGGATTATCGCGAGGAGGGGGAGTTTTTTAATGAAATCTGTAATGAGAGGGGCCATTAAGTTCTCCAGTGAATTTAGGCGTTAACGCGAGTTGCGGAACATTCTTACCGATCTTCGCGAGATTTTTACGGGGTGATTAAGTATGCCTGCCGATCACGTCGCGCTGGGTAGCTAGTCGTAACCAGCTGGCCGTTTATTGACACAAGGCTATTCCATGCGATCTGGGTCTGCCAGCTCGATGGTAATACGCTGCTCTATATTCTTCCTGAACGTTCGCCGCGCGGGAACAACGAAGCTGGTCTTACTCGAACAGGCGTAATATTCATACGACTCGATTCGAGAGCGGAGGAACTTGCTGGAATCGGAAAACTTTGCTCCGGCTTGCTCTCGGATATGGAGGAAGTTAATTGTTCTGTCTCGTTTCTTTGCCCGCCGTGAGGAGTATGGCCCCGGTGAATAGTGGAATTTAATGTAACGTTATGGGACAGGGGCACCTTAGACGAACTTCAAATGCCCGTGATATGAAGCTTCGGATTATTATGTAAAATGTTGGAAGGGAAAGATCGGAGTTTAGTAGTATTAGTGAAAGTTATATTTACTATGGATACTGGGTATTTTCCGAGCAGTCGCGTTCTTAATTCTGCGAAAGTTTTCTAATTTTCTATTCTAGTATGTTATATTAAATATGTGAACTGTAGATCGTAGGAGGTGATACTAGTAATACTACTTCAAACAGATTCGGTAGAACAAATAGTAGAAAATGAAACGTGTGATTCTATGTGATAAAATAAAATAAAAATGGAGAGTAAGGAAGTTACGACTGGGGCTTCTTTATTTAGTTATTAACGCCTCCAGGCGTCCCTTACCCAAATTTTCAAACATTTATAACTAAATAAAGAAGGCTCCACCGTGATTTCTTTACTCTTCATTTTCGTCTTATTTTGTCACGTAGTGTCTATTTAATTTTCTACCACCTATCACCGAACACCCCGTATTCTTTCAGAACTAGCAATACTAAAGAAAGAATTACTTGAGTAAAAAACTCCCTCCATTAAATAATATCTGTACTAAAACTCTTCTACGAACCATTCGACGAATTTGAATTCTACTATATTGGTGGTCCAAGCACCTGACGTCTGATCGCGTTGTTATTGCAAATGCATTTAGCGTAAATTAGAGGGTGTTACCTCGCCCGGAATAATAATAATGCGAACAACAACGCCATCGGCAGAGTCGACGAGCAGAATCCTGTTAGCCATTTCGAGCACGACTTCGGCCATCCCTTTGCAATAATATTGTGCCACCGACGACTGAATTATGCATTCGGACGACATAAATC
The DNA here is from genome assembly GCA_963855975.1 of Andrena chrysosceles. Classification (NCBI taxonomy): domain Eukaryota; kingdom Metazoa; phylum Arthropoda; class Insecta; order Hymenoptera; family Andrenidae; genus Andrena; species Andrena chrysosceles. The sequence continues at coordinate 44,250,825 of OY979769.1, read as the reverse complement.
GGTCCGATAGTTAGCAGAGACACTTGGCACGTAGCGAGCCATAGGCGATGCGTCATTAATGCTTAATGGACAGACATTAATTCGTTATTGTCAGTGGACGCGGGACGGCAATCGATAGGAACTTCCGGCCGTCGTGAATTTCGTTGAACATCCGTGGCAATATGACTGGCGATCGCGAGCGCATCTCTCTTGCTACGACATCGCGAAGAAAAATGTGAATATCGACGCGGAATGCCTCGCCCCAACCGCCTTACTTCTGTTTTGGTCCATTTGGAAACAAGATTGAATGGGAAATGGCGCAGTCGGTGATAAAAATGACTTCGATTTGTACGAATTTAATTAAACAGCTGCAACAAACGCCTAAAATCATTGTCCACCAATGCGTGCTATAAATTACCAATTGCCGTTATTTTAGGATACATAGCGTCAGCTACAAAATAGCAAATACACTTACGATGTAAAAAATTTCGACACCCTCGCGACTTTCAGCTACCAGCGGAGCGTCAATAACGGAGCAATAAAGTCTCGGGACATTCGATTCAGCTGCTCGAAACCTGGGACATTTAATATTCTAAAAACCGTTCGAGACGCTGAAAGCTAGCGCCCCGAGGTTGTCAATAAACGTCGCTATCCCTGAAGCGAATGAAAATGTAGAAAAGGGGGAGAGGGGCTCTCTTCTCCGACGCTTCAAAATTAAATAGTGATACAATCGTGGCAACGAGACGGGATAGACGCGTTCCACGTCAATCCACTGATCGTTCACGGATGACAAATAAAGGGGCCGTAATACCAATAGCGCCGGTGAATTTACGAGATTCTTCCATCGATCTGTGAGGGACGTGTAACGCGTGAGAAAGGATTTACATACTCTGAGAAACCACAGAGAAAGAATGCTGGGGAACAGGGGTCCCATCGCCCTCTTAGAGGTCTGTGCATAATCAATAATTGTTTGAAAATTTTCCACACGAAGAAAACAGTTCAAATTTTCAATTCATGGATTCGGCGAACCCCCCTCTTAAAAATTTGACGGTTAATAATATTTCCTGTAGCAAATCAAACGCTGCATCGAATTCTACGTTAAAAAGAGTCGGTTTTCTTCTAAAACCGTCCTCCAATTTTAATTCCAGCGACTGACAGTCACCAGTTAACTATATAAAGATCGTGGAGGCAGCTCCACTGTTTCGTTCTCCGATCGATTTATTTCCAGCTGTTTCCTTCATTGGCATTCAACTACAAGCGCGTGGATATCGGTCGGTGCGAGCTGACAAAAGATCCCACGCGGCCTCGACTTCGGGGGGGGGGGGGGGCGGAAGCCGGTGCCCCGGCCCCCTACAAATTCAATAATACTTTGTACGTAGAAGCAGAAAGTAAAGGGATGTGTAGGTACACTGGGAGACGCGCGTGGGGCTGGGGAAAGACACAGAGTGGAAAAGGGGCTGAGCTTTCGTTGATTAGATCACTGGAGAAACTCCACGCGATGTCCACCACTCGTCTAACCCGTGACCTACGACCGAAATCATTCCCCACCCTGTCCTACCGTGCAGGTCGACTTCAATCGTACAGAATACGTTTCATAAGTAGCTCGACAAGCTTCGATAATTCTATCTCTGATCAGAGGCAGTCTCTCTTTCTATAAAGTGTCTGGAGAGTACATATCGAGGTTCCGAATTTAGTCACTCACCTTACCCGCGTTATAGATTCCGATTCATCTTCGATCCCCTACGAATCGCACACCTCAACTTTAAATTTGAAAACTTCCTTTTCTGCCTTAGCCGCGGAGAAGGATACTATTCCTTTTTCTCGGTCACGATAGCTGGAAGTTTCATTACTACCCATCCATCTCTACTCTATTTTCGCGGCTGCGCTGTCATTATTACCCACCAACATCCAACCCACCTGATTACAACGAATTAAATACTATTATGAAGCTCGAGCGAGCAAGTGCATAAATTAAGAAGCTTTCGAAGACAAGAGCACCCTTCAAACTTCATTTCACCGAACATTCTCCACCCGTAGCGACAACCAGGGCCCGCCACCATGACGTCGTTGCTCTCAGGAGCGAGGGTAGATTCTACCGTGCCATATACGTCGTCCATTATACATTGTGCGTTACGTATTAGCGTGAAATCTGATGCCATCCTCGGCTGCGGTTAACAAGGACTCCGGGAATGGCCGGGCGTCGATTGTATCACTAATACTTAATCAAGGACAGTGCCCCCTCCCCCTAATCGGGTTACCTTTGTCCCGTACGAATATTAGATATCCAGTCGATCACTGCAAGTCGCGAATCAAAAGGCTCGATTTACGTTTCGGCGATCAAAGGATCCTCGACCGCGGAGCTCTGCGGGATTATTATGTTGCTGCGTTAGGGTGGCGACGTAAGGGGGGTTGAAGGAAGAAATAGCGATACAGAGATCCTTTGTTTTAACGAAGGCGCGCGACATCGTAATCAAAGGATCGAAACTTCGTTAGGGAGCGAGGGAGGGGGGGGGCGAACTATGCAGGCAAGTTTAGAGGCGACCGTACCACGACGGGGACCCTTAATGAGATTATCTTTACGGGTATGTTAGTAAATACGGGGCGGAAATGCTTGGAAACTGATACACTGTATGTATGATCAACTGATAGATGGGTATTTTTGAAAGACATCGTGTGTTGGCTGCTTTAGAATTGTGGGGGAAGATTGATTGGGTAGTGGTTGCTTTGAAAAGAGGAGAGTGGGTTTGGATAATTGTAAGACTATAGTGTGATTATTCTTGAGGTATTTGCATTTTGGGGGGAACCTTTCTCCAAGTAGGAGAGAGGGGCTATAAAAGGATCAGGCTTTAAATGGGACAAATCATTGATGACGTCTAATGTCCCATTTAAGACTATCTACATAGACATGACCCCTCAAATACCTATCATAATATTATCAGAAATTGACGCTAAATAAAATTGTCCCTTTTATAGAACCTCTCCCTAACACGGATATATAAATTAATATAGTGACTACTCAGTCAAAGCAAGGGAAATAGTTGTGAGACAGAGAATTGTCCATGACACTAATTTGAAAATAAAGGAAACAAGAAAATATATCAGCCCTTAAGAATGAAAAAATACGAAAATATCACGTCTTGATTGCGTTCAGAGATGCTAGCTCGACGCTCATATTACTACTTATAAGGATCTTGATTTCACAGCCTATGGGAAGAGATGAAAGGAAGGTTGAGAAATGCTAATTGAAGGGGATGTTGTCTATTTTCCAGTCACCCCCGTCTGCCACCATGGCCAAGTGAAGGTGTACGGTGTGGCGCGACAGGAAACTACGAGGATACCCTGCGAACTCGAGGCAAACCCACCGGAAGTGGCGTTCACCTGGAAGTTCAACAACACCATGGAGGCGGTCGACATACCCCAAGCACACGTAACCAGCGAACGCACCCGTTCGACTGCCTCTTATACACCGATGACCGAATTGGATTACGGCACGCTCCTCTGCTGGGGCACCAACGACCAGGGCACTCAGCTCGAACCCTGCGTGTACCACATCGTGCCTGCTGGTGAGTGCCACTTCAACTAACAATAAATCACATCGTCGGGCAACTATTTTCAGGACACGTGGAGGAAATGCCAACCTTATTAAGTTCCTTTTCATCAAGTTCTACACCGTGGTTTAAATGGCTTAAAAAGTAATAATTGCAAAAAAATTGCTTTGCATCAGAATTGTACTAAATAACCTCTTTCTTTGATTTCATAATTCTACTGTTGCTATCCAATAATAGATTGTAAGTAAGGGGTAGGAGGAGACTTTATCTTACTCAAATATGGTAGGGTATTGGTTTCGCTCTTAAAACTATTTTCTACGCAGCAGTTGTGTTAATAGAGGAAAGAATGGAAGCATTAATTTTTAACGAGTATTATGAGCACGCAAGGGGCCAACTGCATTTCACCCGCGAAACCCTTAATCCAAAGAAAATTCACATTAATTTCGGCGCGGAGGTGTTGAAATAATACGCGCTGAAATGGCGAATCCGCGGCGGAAAATGGCGGAGTGCTTTATGGAAAAACTTAGTTTTTAATTATGTAACGGTCGGCGGAACGGAGGAAATTAAGATTTTCGTAAATATAAATCGCGGGGATTTATAGCGGAGAGACTCGAGCGGAGTGGTACAGAGAGTGGAGAGGGGAAGAGAGTAATCCAGAGAAAAGTGTCTCTCCGGGGGATGCTTGATAGACGTAAATTAGATTTAAAAAGTTTCCTCATTATGCAGATTAGAAACAACCGACGACCACTTCCTCGTCGCTGGACGCCCGTTTCCTTTCTCGTGCCTCGCCATCCTCTGACCTCTTAACGGGATGTAACGGGGAAACAGCTTCCATTTTCCTCGCGATGACAGAACTGCACCCACCCTTACCCAATGGCCGACGCAAGTAAATCAGATTCCTGGTAACTCTGTACTCGCTGTTATTGCGATTGCCTTCGAGGTTCTTCCGGCTCCTTTGAATCCCTTCATCTTCCTATTCCAATCGCTCCAGCTCGTTCGGTGTCCTCTTTCTTTTCCTCCGCTTAACATTGCTCTCCGATCAGCGATCCCTGCGTTCAGGTGCAAAGACTGGAAAGCTGGAATTTGAAGTGGAGTCGCCATTCGAGAGATTGCAGACAGATGAGTCCATGCGAATTGCTACTTGGAGGTGTAGGTAGATTAACCCTTTGAGAAATGTTATTGCCGTTGGACGAAACTTTAATAGATTCGATGAAATATTCAAGTTAATCGGCAGAATGATAGAAGGTGCAGAATAAGCTTATTGTATAAAAAATTCACTGATCAATATTGAACGCTTTGTGGTAGCTTCTTACTCTCCAAACTCTGCCACGGAATTACAGAACAATCAGCCAGCCAATAATACCAAACGAACCGTTGCAACGCGAAAAGGATCCGAGCATCCCGGCTAGCAGCCCAGAAAACACGTTTAGTGTTTCCTTTGGGTGCTCTCTCGCGAACTCCAGAAACGGGAAAGCAACGAACCGTCCTATCTCTAGAGCACGGAAGTGGGAGGGGCGGCTCTTGTGTGTACAGGCGCGTCGATACGTGACAAACGCACTTTAGTGCCTCTGTGCGGCAGTAAAGTGCCGAAGCAGCGCGATAAAAAGCGTCATTAAGGCGAACGTTGCATGAAACGTAGGTGGCGAAAGGCTGGGTGGGGATACATTTCGATCTGAGTGCCACTAGCCAGGCGAATGGAAACGGAAAGCCTAACTAAGCCGGTACCGCTTGATTAAAGACGGCGAAACGTCGGCACTTGGACGCGTACGTGGACCCGCGGAGGTTACCTCCTGGCCCTCTCTGTATTCCGTCTTTGCCGGGGGTTTAGGCGCCTGCCCTGACACTTTATGCGCCTCTGACTCGCTTCATCTTCACTCCTCTCCTCGTAATCACGGGTCAGGAGATCTTGGCCACCGAGGATACAGGGCGGGGCAGCACTTTGGCTTCGTTTGCTTTAGCAAAGTCGAGGAGGGTTCGCTGACTACTGCTTAATTTTTAACAACTATCTTTGGGTAAAGCGATGGCAAGCTTGAGGGTAGAGGGATGCGATTAAATGTGGTCGCAAGGGGCGTGGTAAGGAATGATATTAGATAAGGTTGTAACAGAACCAAAGTAGATTTCTCGGTTTTTAGGGAGAAGATATAGGAGGTAGTAGAATTGATCCTTATGGTGACATATTCAGAACTGTATCTACATGCAAGCAATCCTGGTGATCCTCGAGTTATGGAAGCCAATAGAGCCCCTGAGTTGTAGAAGCAATACTGATTACTTAGGCTCTATCGATACTAGCACCTACGACCCTAGTTTAACCAGAATCCCATCCCAATGTCAAGGAACCGTATCCCCAATCATCCACGTTCCCGCCTACGAATGAAACTCTTACATAAACGGTGATATCAAATATTTCATCCTCCCCATTGGATTTTCCAAAAGTCGCTCGCCTACCACCACTGTTCCTCGACTTTAAACAACTTCTCCCCAGCGTGCAACCTCGCCCGAGTCCTAAAACACCCAACTCCCTTCCTCTCTCGCTACCGCGACCTCACTAATTATTTACTTTCGCCAGGTCACCCAGACACGCCGCACAATTGCTCCCTTCTGAACCAGACGACGGACTCGTTGTACGTGGAGTGCACGGACGGCTTCGACGGCGGTCTGCCGCAAAAGTTCACGATACAGGTGGACAGGGAGCCAGGCACCAGCAGCACGTCCACGAAACCGAGCACGACCATCTCCAACCAGACGAGCAAAGTTCCGTCGTTCTCCGTGAACAATCTCGAGCCTGGGACCACCTACGACGTTCGCATATACGCCAGCAACAGCAAAGGTCGCAGCGAGACGGTCCACTTCCGCGCCACCACCCTGAATCTGCCCGAGAGGCGCACAGGTGAGTGCGATCCCCCTTTGAATCTAAACGGAGAGGAGGGACGGGCCCGAGGAGCCCCTTCCCCTGGCTCCCGGGAAACGATCAAACGACGGCTGGACACTGCCTCGTCGACGCCGAATCGACGATGCACACACACTCTTTGCGATTTCCTTTTGAGCACTGTCTGCTACGCTGCACGGCCTTGCATCGTAGAGCTCACCGTGACTATCTATATATCTCTTCTTTAGTACACACCTCTGCTCTCTACGACCCTCTGTCTCACTATTTTGTCTCTCGCATCCCCGACGTCCCGCCTCGCCACGTTCAGACTACATCTATAATTCGTTGTTCCTCGTCCTGCGCGCGCGAACCATGCCCACGCAGACCTTCGATCAAGATCGAGGGAGTGGGCGAGCGTTGCGATACGACGAGGCTTCGCGTCTCGATGAGATCGTTCAGGGTTTTCTTGAGGGGTCGAAGGGTTTGGCGGAGCAGCTTGGGGAAACGGAAACGTTGCTTTTGCTACTTACGGGGTTCTGGTACTTACACAGAGGACTAATTCTTACATCTGAGGGACTGGGGTTTCATGTTCTGGTGTTTTTCGAGGGGTTGCGGAGGTGGGGGTGGAAACTTGGGCCTGCAGATTCTGTAGGCGTGGAGAGGAGAGTTTACAGTGATCGGAGAAGTAATTTTGCGAGAACATTGGTTATTAGATATTCAAATTAAGGAACAGGTACTATTGGACAGCAATGTTGATAACATAGACCCGTCAGAAAAAGTCACTTTTATAGTTTTCATCCTCATTAGAGTGGTCCATTTTTTAAGTATAATCTGTAGGTTTTCTACAAGGTTGCATTTATTCCAAACATGCTGACTAACACCGGTGAAATAATTTGAGCCTATTCAGACAATATTTGGAGGTCACTAGGATTAATTAGTCTGTTTTCTAATTAACGACTGTCCAGCTGACGTCCTTGTAGATTTGCGGGTACTAGTGGAAGCCATTTTTATACCTGGCATGAAAACAACTTTTTTTTTTACGCTGTTAAGGAATAATATACAGTTAATTATGTAAAATAATGTTGCAAATCGTAGCGACCTGTAAATACGGTTTATATGGGCCAGCTTTTTATATAAACACTTCTTTTGGTTTAGGGAACAAAAACAGGCTAGTGGAGAACAACAAAGAATACAAAAAGAAAATCCCGTAAGACCATGGACCACTCTAATGTTCATGCAACAGAAAATAGTTTCCAGTGTCTGAATTAACCTCACGGCTCTTATTTCACATCTTCAGATACATTTGATGGAAAGTGTGCTCTGATTTAGTACTCGAGTCGAACTTCCTTCATCAAGACCAAACTCAGAATTAAATCAAACCCAGTCCCACTCGAGTCTAGTTACACCCGAATACCTAATTAATCTAAATTAAGCTACTCCCCGATCCCACCCCAAAATGATTCCCAAAACTAAACCCACACCGAACGCATATGACCTCCAAATATTCAAAACTAATCCCACAGCTCCTCCAACTGAAATTCTTAAAATTTACAGAAAGTCCAGCTTACCCTTAGCTTCGTCCTAACTCGAACCCAGTTCCCCGCGATCGTAACACAACCCACAACAAATCTGACTATCTACGACACAGACGAAGCGTCCAAACACTTTTCCATCAATACACAGCTCACGCCCCCGAAAACCTCAGACAGGAAAAGGGATGACGACGTCGTGTCGCAACGTTTGCTCGGTCTCGTATCCTAGACGCGCGATTAGGCGCCTGACACTGGTCGTTCCGTGTCTCCCCCGTCCACCATCCCTCTCTCCCTGAATTAAATCGACAGACTCCTGATTCCGTCGGACTCGATTATCGTCCCCCGTGTTTCGTGGTCCGTGCGCGTCGTTAGCTGCGCCTTTAGTCACGGACCGATGAAAAACACATCGCCCTACGCCCGGGATCCACGTCCACGGACCGATCCTCGAAATCTCAGCCGACGTCCGCAACCCCATAACGGCGGGCCGATAATTGCACTTCACCTGAGGTTTCACGCGGCACCGGGGCTTTCCCGAATTCAGTTTTTTCCTCGTCTGACGGTCGAAGCCGTCGAAACCGCCCCCGTCGAAACAGAGATTAATCATCCTAATTGGCGATGTGATTTATTGCGGTAATTAATCGGCCCCGATGGATTTAATTAATGGGCCGATTATGGTAATTAATTTCACGCGGCGCTCGCTTACGCATTTAATCGTGCCGGATTTTAGCAGAAATCTTGGACGGTCATGTGATGCGATTGAAATCGACGCTTTCGACCACTGAGGCTCCTTAAAGTAGGTTCTCCTATACGCGGCTGGACGATTTTCTCGAAAATGAAGCGCGATATAAAAAAAAGTTACTCTTCCTTTTCGACTTATAATAAGTAAATAAGTTGAGAAAAAGGGATAAAATTTTTTGATATTGCCCTTCATTTTCGAGAAAATCGACTTCGAAATTCTTGACGTTGCGTCCAGTCGCGCATAGGAAAACCTACGTTTACTCGCTCCCAACCTCCTAAAAGTATCCATCCTACACTGCATCGTCGCATGGATCGCGACGTCATATACGTAACTAAATGAGGAACACTTCGAGGGAAAGATCTTTACACTCTGAAAACGCTATTCTGGTGGACCTTGGTAATCTAGCAAAGGGTAAACGGTGGGAGCTCCTTTCTTCAATGGTAAACGAAAATATCAGGGATTCAGACAGCTGAATAATTATGTCGCTTCAAATTAATTGCTCGCCATTTAAAGCGCGAATCGTGGATGCTGCATCGTGTTGCGAAATGTTAAATTAATTACGAGAAACGTCAGAATCACAGATTACAGTGGAAGGGCACGAATGGAAGGGGATTCGGTTGGGCAGAAATATTTACCCCCTCCATTTTTTCAAGAGGTCACTAAGCAGCTTCCGGGGGAAAAGGACACCCCTTCTGGGCTGCCAAAAATAATTTTATCCCTGTGACTCTGCCAGATTCCCGGGGCTCATTCTTCCTGCTAATTGCTAACAATTAACCGTGGAACGCGGGGGCCAGCTTTCCCGTAAACGGCCTGTGTACAGTACGCGTTAATAATGCGTGGCTAATTGGGATGGGTGGCCGGATGGGTGGGCCGTTCTCTTCGTCGTTGACTCTGCCTATTCTGTCCGTTGGCTAACTGGAAATCGGTGTACTTCATCCGACTGTTGGCTCGCGCTCTAATTGTCAGGGGGCTATCTTTTATTACCAGCGGGGGGTGTGAGGGGGAGGGGAGCTCGAATGCACAGTCGAAATTACGTGTTTCTCGAATCGAAAAGGTGGGCTCTGTCGAATATACAGCGTGGCGACGGGTATGATTCAGATTTGAACACTATCAGAGTAGTCGTTGATCACGGAAGCAATCTGACCACGACTCGGGTATTAGAATAGAATGTTTCGAGTAACTTCAATAGATAGTCGAAAATTAAATGGGCGATTCTGCGTGACAAAATACGATCCTGAAAATTGGAAATATAAACATTCAAGTGAAGATATTACACAGAATACTAATAAAGATTTTACAGGCGTTTCACAACTCGATCTTTCAAACTCCTCACTTTCGGCTTATTTTGTCGTATGGAATCACCCTGTACATTTACTCCTGCACGTGTAAGGTGATTTTGGAAAAACGAAAATCGGATTCGACAGTCTCACTTTTTGATATAGTTTAAACTTTGCCTCATAGACTGTCCTGTGCCTCTGATTCCAACGGAGATACCCCACTGTCCCATTCCGCGTGATTTATCCTGTATTCCACTGGTTTTAAAGAGAAACAGGATCGAATGTCGCTAAAACGACGCAGAGGCGTTCGATAAAGGTAACGCGAGATCGTGGACACGATAATTTTGTTTGTTTTCGGGACACTGAGCCGGGGGAGGTGGCCCCTGCAGTGGTATGTGCCAATAAATGAGCTGGCAGAGTGTCAAGTAGTACGAGTCAATGATATTTGCCCCGACAGTCGATAAAACGCGCGGCTTTTTCCCCGTTGGAAATGATTCTCGGTTCTTTTTTCTGCCCGGTTGATAACGTTGCACCCGTCCTATTAATTGCATCATCGCTAGTTAACAATATAAATATTTGTTATTTCTGTTACATCGAAGAAGATAAACATATTCGTGGTATTTAATATAGTTACAGACAACGCTACAATTAAACGCTATTAAACTTTCCTTAATTTACTTCAAAGTTCACCCAACATCAACTGTATAAACATGCTATTAAAATCAGCCACACTTTCCCCTGATATATTCACGAATATTGTAATAGCTCAATAAACGAAAAAGAGAACGAAAATCTACATCAGCGTTCACCTCGTTAACCAATTCAAAACCGTATTCGCACGCCAGATTTTCAAGCAGACCAAAAAAAGAAGGCACGTGCAGTAAACTGAAATTCACCCCGTACAATTGAATCGCGCGAGTTCGCATCAAAGAACAAAACGTCGGACCCGTAATTATTCTCGAACAAAGTGGAGAAAAATCCGCGTTCAAATGAAGCCGATATCGTTGACCGGCATCACTTGATTCCCGTCCGCCGGTTTATTGGCTCGCACCACTGTCGCGCTCGAACTTTCACGCCGCGCAGAAGGAAAGAGGGAAATCAGCCGAGGGGGGATGGGGGTGGTCTGTCTAGCCGTTCCAGATCGTTCACGCGTGTAATGCTTCTTCTGTCGAGGCTCGTGAATATTTTGTCGTTCGATAAAACGTCCGTCCGCCGAACTTCCGCCACAGACTTAGTCCCCCTCCGCCGAAAGTCAGATACCCTTGTTGCGCGACGTATAAATGACGAAATCGAGCGGCACGATCGGCCCTCGTATCGTATGCCCGCGCCGACGAATGGCAGATATCGATTGCGCTGTGACATTTATATTAAAGCACGCCGGTGCGACTCAACGGCGAATGAGAAACGAGGGAATGGCAGGTTTCGGGCGGAAATCCATTGCGATCGGCTCGCAATCGAGTCTGCCCCGCGAAAGAAGAGAAATTTATGACGCACGGGTCCAGGCCCCCCATCGACGGATACTTCGATAGGTACTCTCTGTATTATTTTCCTTTTATAAATCCACTTGAAGATTTAATGTTGCTCGCGACGTGTTCTCTCACCTCCACTCGTCGGCCTTGTAAGTCTCTGTGGGGGAAAGTTCTTTTCGAAGCCGAAGGGAGTATATGGAGTCCCTGCTGATTTCAGTTACATTGGAGATCGAGGGGTGGGTTTATGGAAATTGAATGGGAAATGGGAATTTAGTGGGACGTTTCATCGATACAATGTGCGCGAGTGTAACTTTGACCCTTTCGGTGATAAAGTATGATAGATGATTTCTTCCAATACTTCTGGAGGAACGAGCAAATATAGAGCAAAGTCTAGATACAGTATTAAAACTAAAATTCCTGGGATTTTGCTACAGGGGCCTTTTACGTTTCGACGGTTGAGTTAGAAATTCAGATATTTAGAAGTAGAGGTGACGTTGCAAAAGGATAGAACAGTATCTAAGTAGTTCCTAGAAATTAGTAAACCCTCTTACCAGCTAATAACCAGTAACGAGTATCGACTAACTACCGTCACTATTACGAAACCCAGCCTAAGAGCACTCAAGCCAGTATCAAGATTCGCAACTGAAAGGGTTGAAGCGCTGCACCCCTATCTCGAAGCAAACGAAATCCCAAAATCCTCAACGGACAAGACGTATTTACAACCCGAGCACCCCGATACACGAAACTCAAAGAACCGTCCACACTGAACACCTCAGAAACTGCTTCCAAAGAAACCTTCCAACCCCCTCAAGGAAATAACACCAGTAACATCTCCCAACGTATCCACATTAAAGACAACGCAACGTTCAAACCTCTTGTATATACCAGTCGTATCCCGTTCACTTCGAGCCTCCGCGCACGCACCCTTTCCGGAGGGCGCCCCTAGAAAACGAGTTCCAGAGTCGCGTTGTGCTACCTCCGTCAAACCTAACGCGGAAATGAAAACGCGTCCCGTCAGCCACCACGAACCCTCGAACCAAACCACCCAGACCCTTATAAATAGCCCCCCCCCCCCCCGCCCCTGAGACAGTAGCTGTAGAAGAAAGGCTGAGGCTGGTGTGTTGTGCCGGTGTGGTAGCAGGTGAAAGGCTGGCGCAACCTCCGCCCCCGGAGAATTGTACGATCAGGGAAGAGAGTCGGACAACGGTGAGGGTGAGCTGCGCCGAGAGCGAGTACATCGACCCGCGCACTGCCACCTATGTGCTGCAGGTCTTCGACGCGGACACCAGGCGTCTGCTCGCGTCCGCGACTAGCATGACGCCTAGCATGCTCGAGATCACCGATCTGCCGGCGGAGAGGAGTTACTCCGGGCTGGTGCTATCCCTAAGGATCATGACGGAGCACGCGATGAGCGACGCCACCGTTCTCCACAGCCCGCACTATGTACAGGAGGGTAAGACACAGGAGCACCAACGATACCCAGGTAGGGGCCAGCTAGCGTTCGATTTCGAGTCCAGCGCGCGTCCATCGCGTAACTGTCCCCGAAACTACTCCCCCTTCTTCTTCAAACATCTGTCGAGATCCAGACCTGAACTGAAGCGTCGACGGGTGTGATCGCTTTAACCTCGATTAGAACAGATATTCTTGTTGCTTTCGAGGGTAGGTGAATGGAGGGTTGGATGCTGCGTTTGGGGTTCTTTTACAGATCGAGATTTTCGAGATTTTTCGAGTGCTTTGAATGGGGGATTGAGGGCAGAGTTGGGCATTAACTAAATTAAAAATCATTTAAATAACGGATCGACTAAAAATTACTTTAACTTTGGATTCTTCGACGCATAAGAATAATTTTTCTAACTTTTATTCATTATTCGCAATTTTTATTTAAATGAAAAATTTGCCCCTCTCGGATTGGGGTTTTCTTTGTGGCGCGGTGTTGTGGCTAGTGTTGAGAGATCTTGGGTACAGGAGAAAGTGGTTTTATTCTGGGATTGATGATGTTAATGGTTTTAATAGAATCATGTGAGTTGTGATTGAAGTTTATGAACAGTAAGTTATCATAAGTTTCTCTCAGTATCACCAACACCGCGTCACTGAAGACAGTATCTCGTTCAAAAACACAAGAGTAGTCTAGAGATGTTGAGAAAACTGAATCTAAAAAAAAAAATCCCGCATGTTGATCGCAACATTTACCTTTTACCGATAGACTCGAGAGCGACAGAAATATTTACACTGGTCGTGTTAAGAGGGACACCCCGTACAAAGTTACCCTGGCATCGAGAAATAGATAGCGATTTAGTCGCAACTGATACGCATCATCAATCTGCCGGGACTGATAGAATCAGCAATTTCTGTTTCTTTTTTTTTTCGAAATTTCTATCATATTTTCTGCTCGCCAGGTTTCAAAGCTGCGAATCAGTTAACTCACGACAGTTCGCATCGGAGTCATGGAATTTGATTAGAGGATGCGCTGAGTAACTGAGTGAAGTAACTGTTCGATTTCGAGTTTGTGCATACCGGCCTGCAACTAATCGCTAATTGAAATCCGATCGAAATTGCGTTGCAGCTAGTTAGCCTTCCGATTTCAGTTTCGCGCGCCATCGATATCGCGACTCGCCCTGTCGAATTTACATCGGTGCCTGATCGAGGATCCTTATTAATCTCAATTAATCTGTGACTCGGGATCTGAAATCAAATGCGCTATAAAGCCATTTATTATTCAATCTGAGACCTAAATCGGTTCTTATCATTCAATACGACCCCGGAATCTTTCCAATTGCACCACTGTACCTTACCATCGCGAATTCATCAATTAAAACATCTAGAATTATGTTGGCACTCCCCTGAAACTTGACGCATCTAAATATCACTGTAAGAATAGTCGAAGGTGTGCATCGATATAAAGTGAAGTGGTTCGATCCTGAATCAGCACGCGATATCAAAGTGTCAAATTATGCTGTCAAACGTTGCATGGCTAGCCAATCCAGAATTCACGACGACCGAGCATAATCCAGAGTAAATCCAGGATCGTGTAGAGATCAATTGGCCTCCGATTTTAATCATTAAATCACTGGATCATCCCCGTCCTCCCTGGGCGGTTCATACGGTGGCAAATCCGGCTGAAAATCTGATCCAAATTTAACGTTCACCTCTGCCGGAATTAACCGGTACCTGGGAACGGCGTAAACACGAGTCTCGACATATGTACCTTGTCAAATTGTTTGTACCTAACTGTCAAAGCTGACTCAAGGCCCGTGATATAACGCGATCTAAAACTAATCCAGGGCCGAGTGGCGGTTGAATGGAATTCAATTTTCCTGCTAAACCGCTGGATCACCTTATCGGATCTATCTATCAGCACGCCAGGGAGTACAATCCGCGTTTAATCGATTCCGATCGACGCTGGATTATTCTACCTTGAGGCGGCTTTACAGGCTGGACCGTGTCGGACCGAAAACGCAACAATTTGCCGCCGTAACGGTCTGCCGCGAAAGTGGTTCGAACTACGCTTCGGCGGACATTTCACCTAACGAATAGCGAATAGAGTCGCGAATCTGATCTGATCCATTGACTTTAGTCTTTCTTATGAACTGAGATATAGTTGGGCGTTCGTTTCGACATACTCGTGAGCACGTTTTCAAAGAAATGATGGGTAGATATAGCTACTTTTTCTAGTGGAACCTTCTATGCGAATCAGGGAAGATACTCGAATGCAAATTAGGGTGGAAAGAAATGTAGGGGCACAATTGGGTTTTATTATTCATGACTTCTAATAGTTGGCAAAAGTTACCTTTTATCGTGGCATTTAACCTGTCAAAATCTGAACTTCAATAAATATTTTAAGATGACGTAAATTAAAAATTATTTTTTTATTGATATTGTGAATTTTATTCTATCATGCAATAGCACTTCTTTTTAAAAAACTTACTCGTTACATTTTTTACCCCTGTATCCTATCTGACTGCTATCCAACAACTGAAGAAATCTTAAACGTTGTAAAAGTGACGATACTTATATTGTATAGACAACTGAAAACGCAAATGTTTAAAATAAGGGCTCTGTTGCTTGAATTCTGGACAGTGAATGTCTTAAGGCTATAAAAAAATTAGCACATACAAAACTTTAAAAGCATGTTTAAGAACAAAAAGTTCAAGTGTTTTTCACTATTAGAGAATCATCACAAAATTTTTATTTTTTTCTTTCCATCCTAATGCAAATATCTTTAAATGTCTAGAGCACAGATGTACCTTCAGCTTTAAATACAATAGTATTCCCTTTCCAGTTGAACTATCTCTGAAATATCTCAAAGCATCTAGAACACAGACATACCTTCAGTTTTAAGTACAACATAGAACCCTAAGGATACGGAGAAAGTTTCCATCGAATGACCTTACACCGCAATACCGCAGAATCTCAGTATTCTCTTCCAGAATTTCAGAATTAAATATACAACACTCCCGAAGTGAATAGCATTCTTCAAAGGCACAACTTCAAACGATCGAACTCGCCCCGAGACTCAGCTAGTGAATGTACCTTCAAGAAACTCCACACGGCCAAAACGAGCCATCTTAAAAAACAATCAGCTCGTTCCTAGGGTCCACCAGTTTCGAGCTGGCCGTTCGAATCTAATACCCTGGATTAAACGATCGGAGGGAGGGGCGGGGAGTTGATCGCGGGAGCAGGCCGTTGCTGATTAAATTTGTAGAGGGACATTACCTCGACTCCGCGTAACGTGTCGGCGGTTATTAAACCGTCCGTTCGCCGTCCGTTAACGCTTAAAGCAGACCGTAAACGGAGCCGCAGAACCTGATTACAAAACGTCTTTCAGCTAACCGCCTCGGATATGCAAATGGACGGTGCCCGCCCCCCTCGCGGATTCGTTGCCCCCCTCATGTACACCCGGCAAACGTTTGGCACGTACGCTAGAGGGGTACGGAGAAGGGGCGAGATAGAGAGATGAGGGTAGGTAGAGATAGATAGGGAAAGTCGAGAGGACTCGGCTGGTTCCAAGGGGACACCACTAAGGCAACAGCCACTTGAACGTGCGAACCTGAGGACGTTCAACCGAAATTGGTCTGTGGCTAAACGCGGCGGTCTTCGCCCAGAGCGACGAGGGGGGGTTCGATATACGACGGTATTGTGCGCGTACGAGTGCACCGTAAATCCACCGCCTGATTGGTCTTATAAATAAATGAACGCCGTAATTGGAAGCCGATTAAACTGCTGGCTGATACGTTGTTCAATAACTCAACGATGCCACCCCCCACCCTTTATATGGAGTATAGAGAGATCGTTCTTTTATGTGTGCAGAAGGGTGGACGACTGTGTGGATGCGTAATGGATAGAGTTTGTGCTGATTTCAGTTTCTTTTGGGTATATAGGGTGATCGGTAATAGGGAAAAACGAAATGGGTGATTTTACGCGACGAAATAGGATGGAAATCGGTGGAGGCTTTGATTTTCGGTTATTACTGCTGGAAAATTTGGGACAGGAGCGCCTGGAGATGGCAACTCGACGACCAACGGGACGCGTTGCGTCCAAGTTGCAGTTCTTCAGGCGTCCCTTACCCAAATTTTCAAAGCGTAATAAGTAAAAAAATGAAACCTCTACTGCAATTTCTTTAGTCTTAACTTTCGTTTAATTTTGTTGATTTTCGGACGACGGATTCGAGGTCCATATTGACCCACAATTGTACCTCATCCCACATTTCGACACAAAATTTTGTTTCCCTTACAATTAGATTTTGGTGTTTCTGCGATGATTACTTTGGGTTGAATGGAGATAAAGGAGTGGAGAGGGATAATTGAGATTCGTGGAGTGATATTAGGTGTGAGACAGTGGAAAATAATAGAAGCGTCGCTAGAATAGTATTTAAATTCAAGGGGAAGAGAAAACGGTTCTGGGGAGAGGCTGGCAGTAATATAAAATCGCTTTCGAATTAACTCGGCTCCATCTTGGGAGTAGTGGAGAGCATCAGGCTTTCCTCGGGGTTCGAAGCTGACGACGGCCATCCCCCCGTTTAATATCAACTTAGAATCACGGGGGCAGAACAAGAGGGCCCACTCGTTTAGGGGAGTTCGTGAATTTAAGTGGATTTTGATTAGTCTCGAACTTGAGTGTCACCCTAGTTCCGGGCAGTGCATCTGAATCCCAGATTTATTACCAGCCTAACGATCATTCGCGATCTCGACGAGGGCTGCACCCTGGGGATAATCATTCTCACGTTTTGCCCTCGACGAAGGCTCGAGCCGAAGCGACGTGTTTATTTAAATATCCATATAGTGCTTGCACAAAACTATTCTCAATATTGAAAGAAAGAATCTTCTCCCATCGGATATATATATATACCGTTCTCATCCAGATCTCCTTAAATGATGAAGAAGTCAAGATAATTAAATAGCACCTGTGTACTTCTGTTTATGTTAGTTATGAGCTAAGAAAATTCCTCTTTTCGAACCTTTCCGAACGAAGTGGTCAACACTCGTCAAATCCTATTAACTCTACTCTTAGGGATCAAGAAAAGCTCACGAATCGTTCTCTCGAAAATGAACTCCTGTATATCCCCAAGACACCTTTCAACGACAGGAAGACCAATAATTCGCTCAGCCTGTTGCAGAAACGAACCCCCAATCTATCTTCCCTTCGAGAGTATCCTCAGCATCGGCAATTATCTTTCGACTGAGCCGAATCAGCTAATTGGCGGTCAGTTGCCCGCCTACACGGATCAATTCGATTAACCGGCGTCGCGGGCACAAACACAGCCACCGTTACGCCGTTGATACAATCGATTAATCCGAAATTAGCTCGGCTCGGTTAATCCGCGAGGCGCTTGATGAGTTGCCACGACATCTCGGCGTGCACCGCGATTAACAATCGTGAAGAGAAGGGAAGGCGAAGCACTCTTCGCAAAAATTGCTCTGGCTATAAACTTGTAGCCAGTGCAAGTTACGTAGTCGGCTGTCTCCGAGCTTTCTAACAGACTCAAAGCCCTGCGTCCCTGGTATCTTCGAGGCACAACTTCAACCCACGAGAAGCTAAACCTAATTGCCAGCTGGCTGATCATGGAGAGTGATTACACCTTCGCTCACTGACGAGCACTGGGCTCGCAAGGCAAAGGGGAATACTCGAACTCCACACTGGAGCTGACTGAGGACTGTTGGTAGACCAGATATACCGAACTGCTTCAGCTATCTAACTCTATTGGTCCATAAAGTGGCACCTTTAACGGTAGAAGGACCCTACAACCCAAAATACCTATTCACCTTGGTCTCAGAGTGTTAAAATACTCATAGTAGTGGTCAAAAGAAAGTTTCGTGCTTACTACTAAGATTTACATATTATCTTGGTATTACCGATCTATTCTAACCAACCCCACATGCATGGGATATAAAGAAACACATAGGTAATCCTTTCTAATGCAGCTATCTCATTTCTGTTACCGTTCACAGTTTAAACTTCCTGTTAACCACTACTGTATATCTAAAAACTCTCTGAAAAATGCTCTTCTGGGCCGACTGACACTCAAGAACGCTACCATCTTCGACCACCCTCTGTTCTTCCAACAACTTAACACTCCCACAACTGCACAGACCTCTTTAACTCACAATGCTTAAATCCCAGAGATACTCCAAGGCGTGGGGCCAATAGGACTCATGGTACCATTCCGCGCATTGACACTTTTTACTTTATTGGAGAGTAAGAAAAAACACTGAATGTACTCCTTCTATTTAAGTCTATTTTTCTGTGTATACATAAAAATGGCAAAAGCTAATAAAGAATTTAGAAGAAAAAAACACAGAGTGCTACAATCAAGGACTCGATGACCCACAACTGATAAGCTAGCTTAGGTACCCCGTCTTGGGATCATGCTCCTGGGGTTGAAAAACGCTACTCGGGTAAAATCCCAAGCCCTGGGGAAGGGGGGGGGGCTTCAGATGAAAACGAAAACAGAGGTTCCACACCGATATCAAAATCGAAATATCGATCGTATTCCACAGAAGGCCCGACTTATCGTTCGACAGCTTCGAAAAACGTCAACGCGCCGGGGGAGGGGTTGGAAGAAGGATGGAAAGCGGAACTACCTTTACGCCCGCGTCACCGGAAGCGTACATTTTTACGAGCTACTTTTTACGAGCGACCCTCTCTCTCACTCGTCATCCCCCGATCCGTGCACAGAGTACAGAAAGCTCTGGCACGGGTGGAAATCTCTGCAACGCTTTTAGAATGTCATCGTTCATTTGACGCGTTCGCTCGTTCGTTTGGCCAACCGTCCCCTCCCCCGCGGTGAGTGGTCCATTTTCACCCCTCCACACACTCCCCGATTGTCTCTGAAACTGTTTGTCGTCTCGGAAGAGAATGGTTTCCAGCGACAGCACGGGCCGTTTCGAAGGGAGCGGCATTGTGCTTGTTTCTGAGCTTCGGGCTCCCTCCAACACCGCCATTTTCCTGTTTCTTTTTATCTGGCCACTTCGCGGCCCGTATCGAAACGATCGGGTGGGATTAAAGTCTCGGGGAACTTCATCGCGGGGGTGGCCACGGACGTATGAATCCCGCCGATTGACGGAGTATTTTTGGACGGAGTTTTCGAAAAAAAGGTGGCGAATTTGGAGAGTACCGAATAGGAAAGGATGTTTTAAAACGAAGAGAAAGTGGAATGAGGGTCTTCAAGTAGTATAGACACATGTTATGCGCGCCGTCGGGAAAGGGTTGCGTTGGGAACACTTTTGTCTTCAAGGGGAGGTTTGCAGAATGTCCATGTAAGTAACCAAAGTGTAATGAATATTATTGTAATTATTTATAGTGAGTCAATGAAACCGGAATGCGAGGACCTTTCAAGTAGTAGAGATCCGTGTTAAGCGCGCCAACTGCAAAGTATTGCTCTCGGGACGCATTCATCCACCCCCCACTGAAATGGTTTCATTCCCTTCGATAATGGATACTCGCGAAAAATCATGTAGAACGGAAAGGTCAATGCAAACCACCCTGCACACTTAGTGAATGCGATGAACAGTTAAATGAACTAGAAAGTAAAGGATGACCCGGGCAGTAGAACGTGCCAGAGAGAAGCAGACATTTAGGGGATACTTTTTGCTTGCAACGGCGCGCCTATCGCTTACAGATCGTAGATTTATGTTACACCTGTTTCTCTGTAGATCTTGTCATTGCATGCGAATGATATGGAGTCTTGCTACGGTAACTCGAACGTAGTGTGAAACATGCCTAGATGACGCACAGCTTCTTTTCACTGCCACTGACAAATTCACGTCCGTTGTCGCCACTACGCGGGACGTTGGTCGAGGTGCTAATACTTTTAACAGACTTACGTTTGGTGCTGATCGATTAACAAAACAAGGGGATCGGAATTGACGCTTTAACACGGTGTGCTTTAAGTATATTTAAGACCAAGAGAAGATTGGGGAACGGTGACCACTTCGCAACACCGTTACTCGTCTTGAATTCAGTAATTTCGAAGATTTAGAGGATAAGATTATCGTGATTCACTTAGTCTTAAATGAAACCTGGTGGTTTTATGATAAATCGTGTACATATTGGAAGATATTTCAGTGTGTGAAAATTTGTTATGTATTGTTATGTATTGTTAAACTTACGACGATCTTTCGTATGATCTAGAAACTACTTCTTTCTGTGAAGCATCTAATTTCAAAATAATGCATCAGTATTGCTTTGAAAATAAATTTACACTCACAGTGGATGCGAAATTTTATATCGATCACAGTATGGTCTATATTTTGAATTTGAAAATTAAGTGTCCAATTAAATTTGCGCAGAACCCTTAAGGAAGAAGAACAAGATTTGGTCGAGTCACGTTTTGCATTGGAAAGTATATATCCCTCGCAAGGATCGCCCGATATATCCTCGACAGTCGATTAATTATACAATGTGCGATGTTGACGCGATAACGAGAACGTTTAAACTTGGTTCTAATCCCATGATTGCACTGGTTTCCTTATTTTGCGCTAGACTGGAGGGGCTATCGATAACGCTGTCGCGACCGGAAACGACGATCAGCTCCCGCGATGATTTCATTTACATAATTGTCGTTGGGCTAAATGCGAAACGCATTGGACCGTAGTTAATCAGACCCAGGCTCGTTTATTATCGAGATATTAATCCATTATTAGCTACAATGGCGCCGTAAACGTAAATCAAGCTGCCGGGCGAAATACCGTGAGCAAATATATCACGATCACGCCCAATGTTGTTTGAATTTCTTACATCGCCGTATTAAACACCAAAGAAGGGCGCTACCTAAAATATAGCAGACTGAAATCCCAGTTTTCCACTCGATCATGAGGATAGAAATATTTCACAAGAAATGGAACACGTATTTTTTAAAATTTCAAAGTCCAAAACACAGATTCCTCTTAACGAAACACCGTGTTTTGATTGTCAAATGGTACCTGACTGGAGGCCATTTAATTTAACTTTCGCTTAAAAGTAAATTAAAAATCAGGTGAAAGGTTTAACAATAATTACAAGACTTATTTTGCTCCAATTTCTTCTTCTTCTGAAATATTTCACAGCACGCACATGGTATGCCAAAATCACAAACTCTCTATCTAATTCCAAAAGATTTCATCAAATTCATATAGTCAAAGAACCAGGCCAAGAAGAAACCTTCCGTGCAATCTGTATCTCGATTGTATTCACAACACGCGATTTTTTAACAAAAAGAATGCCAAAGAATGAGCACGACGCACCGTCGAGTCGTGTTCACTCGTTTTAAACGAACGCAAAGACGAGAAGTCGAGCCTCGCGGACCCCTTACCCCGTGATCCCTCTTAAATGCGAGCCTCACGATGGGGAATCCTCGCGAGATCATCCTTTCGACGATCGAATCCACGTGCACGTCGAAGGAGCTGGGAAAGTAGAGGACGGTGTGGACTCAGAGCATTTACCACGATTTTCCAGCACTGACGCCGGTGATGCTGTCGCTGTCTGGGCCATTGCTGGGCGCGGTGGTCGGAGCAACGGCGGGTCTTCTGCTGGTGATCTTCGTGATAGTCCTGGCGGTGAGATTACGGTATCGACCGAGGCCTCAGGAGGACAAGGACTCTCACGACGACGGCGGCATGGCGAACCTGGCCGCGTCCGGCACCGGCAGCTCCTCTCCACGTGATAAATCGTCCACCTTGCCCCTCAACTCCGACAGCATCGAGAGCTTCGAGAAGGACCCCGATATAATTCCTCACGCTAATGGTGGGTAATTTAACGAACATCTGGCGTGTCGCCTGGTCACCCAACCTACCCCCTTCTCAAGGGGCCGACAACACTCGTGAAAAAGTATCCTGTCATGTGTGATTCCTTGATTTCTTCAGCCAACCCTTTGAGTGGCGTCGACGTGTCTTCGCGTGGATATTTTTTGAAACCGGTCGAATGAATTGTCCGATCGTACCTGGAGGTTTAGTGCGGAAAGGAAGGCATTTGAAAAACACCTTTGCGCTACTCAAAGTGTCAATACCTAATATTCTGTTGCGTTGTGTGCTCTGTTTTTAGGTGTACGTATGTAGGTAACGTTTATTGGTATCTCTGGTTTTAATGACAGAGAATTTGCATAATTATCTACAGCTGTCTTTCCGCAGAAAATTCTTACGCGGAGCTGTGCAAGGGTACCTCGCCACGCTACGTGCTACACCAGCAACGAACGGACCCAAGTACCTTCACCCATGTCAATAACGTGAGTAGAAATTGCATTAATTGAACAGGGCGCTGAGCGTTCCGCGACGAGAATTCCGTACGCGCACGAAGTAAAAGGCAACGAGAGGTGCCCCGATAAAATGAACACTTGGAAGGGTGGCTCACGTAATTTTCAGACCGTCGTACCTGCCATTTTTTATCTTTGCGTTGGCGACACATGCTGTATCGTCGAGAACGTTTTTAATTAAACATTCTGAAATTAATATCAATTTAAAATTCAACGCTAGCTACAGAGAGTCCGGGTGACGGTAGAGATTTAAACAAAACGATGCAGGGTGTTTGACGATACGCGAAGCGAAACTTCAAAGGCGTACATAATTGGCACAGAAAGGCAATAAAACAAGTTCGTGCAAACTTGTTTTATGCCATCAGAGTCCACTCAACCCGTGTCGTCAAGAACAATGGAGGCACCATCAGTTTGCACCGTAGGGAGACCCATCCAGCGAATTAAACTGTTATACAACTTGCTCGTCTGTTTAAGTGGTTACAAGTTGTACAGCTCTGTACGGTTTTGCAGGGAACGGAACTAACGTACGCCGAGCTGTCGCTTCGAGGCAACCGACGAATACCGCCTAATTGTTATCAGCCGGTACAGGTATCCAATATTCAGCGACCTCAACTGCTACCCATGTCGACCCTGACGCGTAGGCAGCCAATCCAGGAACCAACGATTTACGCCCAAGTCGCCAGTCATTCCAAGCCGATTTATGTGCCGCCCCCGCATCCGTACATGAGTCGCGCCAGCGACGAAACCACGGCAGAAACTCCGTTAATCGGACACGACAATAAGGTGACAAGAAATAGACGACCCGCTACATGTGCCCCATGGCACGGTTATCGTTGTGCTCGATTTACGCGACACACGCGATTTATAAACTTCCTCTGGACGAGTATTCGCAGATTTCGGGGAGATTTGTTTCAATTTACAAATGAATGTCGGATGTATCTTGGATAGCAACATTTCCGCGAGAAATGGCAAGGTGGAGTCATCAAGATTGTTTCGTGGTCATCTCAGCATTGCTTAGAGTTGTTTTAGAATCGTTTCGACAACCACTGCTTTCTCTCCACACCCTGCCAACGCCGTTTCAATAAAATTTCAAAATTATTCTGTTCACAGATCACCACGATCACGCAATCGGGGAGCTCAATATGGCGCACCGACGCGCCGCCAACTTCGAACACACCAACGACATGATTCTAGACCGCTCGATGTTCAATCGACGCGAAACATTTAGCTCTTAAACGTTTCTCGACGCGCCCGTTACTAAGTTAAACTCTCTAATAGAAAGAAGCAAGAGGAAGAAACGAAGAATACTAATAATAAAACGATAAGAATGAAACGCACGCACGGCATCCCTCGTGTTCTCGTTTGCGCGGAACGCCGTGCGGAAACTGTATCGTTGAGGCCTCTCGTGTCGCAGGTGGTTCCAATAAACCGATGAACGATGAAAGTAATTTAAAGAAGAAATACTGTTCGCGCGAAGTATAGGTACGAATTATATTATAATATGCTTTCCGAACGATTCGTGATAGTGTTGTTTAAGCAGTAACGAGAAACCGATCGCGATAGCTCGGCGCGCGCGTCGAGATACCGCGATCGCGATTCACTCGGCCAGCAAGACATTTCTGTTTCGCGGGTGAAACGACCGATGGCATCGATGGTCCTAAAATATCGAAGGGCGTCGAATTGGCGGGCCCTTTTCAGCCGTCCGTAAAACAGAGAAAGAGAACAGACGAAAACGAGATCTCTCCAGGGCCTGTGCAAGGTTTCTTTGCTGCCTCGATTCTGTGGATTCGATCGGTGACGATGTTACAAAAAAGAAAAGAAAGAAAAAAAAAGAAAAAATACGCGATCACATTGCACACTTCGATTTAGTTCGTAAGTAGAACGCGTTGTCGTTTGCGATGCCACCCAAGTACAATCAAGACGGCGAATCTGTACAATTGTTTCGTTCAGTATTACGTTTGCAGAGTGTAACCGTAGAGAGGAGAAAGGAGAAAGGAGAAAGGAGAAAGGAGAAAGGAGAGACGATAATTCTATAATGGCAATGATGATGGATGGATATATATGTATATTAAGCGTGCGTCGAAAATTGACACGGTCTCGTGGTGTTTCTCAGCAGCTTGGTTATTTATTGTTGGACATAGGCGACGCGAAATTTTCCGTGTACAGTGCGGGTCTAGATAAAATGCGGTGTTATTATAACGATGTTACGTAATCGTGAATAGAGTTTTTAAAAAAAGAGAAAAAATTTTTGACGATTTCCGAAATTATATATATATGTATATGTATATACGCGTCTGTTGGTTATCTTAGACTCATTCTGTAACTACGATCGTTGCTCATTTCGAAGCTTTAAAGATGGTTCTTTTCTTTTCTTCTTAAATCGACTGGTTACCCGCTATTTGCGCGCTAACGTTCATTTAGCCTAAGTCGTTTAAGTTAGAATGTTACGGTAAGGTAATCGTATCTTTGCGTCAAGTTAAAAGGGACCGCGGGTGAAGGGAAAGGAAATGGAAAGGCAGAAGTTAGCGTCCTTTTCATTTGTTAGTGTTGTTAGAATTTAATAGAAGCTCTGTCTTAACCAAAGTATAATATTTCAATGGGGAATCTTGCATTGAATGATAAGATCGTTATTAGCCATTAGCACACAGTTTCTTTTACATTAATATTAATGATAGCCCGTACGTCGATATATCAGTTTTCTGTCAATTTGCTAATAATATCAGTTCTACCGTAATTCCATATTAACGTTTACGTGTTACGTTTCCATTTAATTATTTTAGGGAAGAATACCCTATTTTCGTAGAATGCTCTAGTTTTATTTCGTATTTATTGTACCATAGGTTTAATATTATTTGTAGTCTAAAGGGAAATGTTTGTTAAACGAACGAGAAGTATGATCGCCCTACGTTACCGACAGAGGGTTGCACATTAGACGGGTGAAAACGATAAGACATTTCGAGAACAGCAAATGAAGTTCTCCGATGTTCCGTTGCGTTTCTAATAGAAATAATAGAGACGTTATCAGAAGACTGATGAAAAAAGAATGTAAAGGACAGACGAAGTGTGCAGAGAATTTATATTCCGCGATACGTGCCATATGAATGCAGCGCCATCGGGCGCTGCGTCTCGAAGTGATTCGACATTGTTACATAACCCCTATAGCGTAATACAGGATCATACGTCCACGGACGTTTATTCAAAGCTCGTTTAATTTCACACAGCTTTAAGATTCGCGTTCCCTTCGTCCCGTTTTATGAGTATTAGAATCGTTTAATACGTCTATGCGCGAATGATTAACGGGCGGCAAAGCACTAACGGATCATTAAACTTCCTTTCGAGTTACCGACACAATCACCGGCAGCGCGCGAAATTCCGCTGTTTGAATCCGGATTCTGCGCATTCCATTCAAGCTAAACGATCCGAGTTAACAACAGTTACCGGTCGTTTTGACCTGAGAAGCCGAATTCGAATGTTTTTAAACTAGCGTTCACTTGCAAACGATTATCGATAATCTCGTAGCTCTGCGTACCATCGCATTACGTTAGTCAACGACGACACTTACATCTTAAAATGCTTAACACCCCAATTTAAACGTTTCTTCCCGTTCGATCGATTCTGAATTTTTCTCGTAAGCTCGATTACACGATACGAATTTTATACCGTTTTTTATAATCGATCATCCGATCGGAGTGGTCGGGTACGTTTACGAACGACCGCAGCTTGCGTGCTGCGTCTGATCTTCGTCTCCGCGGATTTCTTTCCGAAGTGTAACGGAGGTAAAAGAGTTTGGCAAACATTCTTACCTTTCCGAGATTCCAAGATAACCAATCGTGAATCCATTATGTTGACGAGGCGAGGTGGAACCGTAAAAGACAGCAGAAGTGTGTTTAGTAGATAGTTAACATGATCTTATGGTGGCAAAATCTTTTGCTTCCGTTATCGCGTGAATAGAACGTGAACACGAATTGTCGCGTCGCGGGTTGAAAGCACGAGACTCGATACACTCGGCGCTTGAATGAAATTTTCGAAAGCCGAGCAGCTCGTCCACCCCCACGATTGATGACAACTGCTCTGTTTGCCAGCGAAACATTCTCTTATACTAAGCAGGGTTCTCGAATAGGCGCATGCGCGATAGGAATAGATGGTGAACGCGCACCGGCGCGAAAATATAAATGATAACCGAGAAGACAGGTGAGGGAGAGAGGGAGAGAAAGAGAGAGAGAAAGATGAAGAAAGAGAAGAGATGGAAGAAATATTCAGTATTTTGTCAGAAATTCGTATTACCAGTGTAACAAAAGACTTTGATATATTGTTAGTATGCGTTGTAGGTATTACGGAATAAATTTAAATATAAATATACAGGATATATTAGCATACGCATTTATAAACGTGCGTGTGCCTAAGAGATAATTAAGATCTTATAATTTTAAATGACTTTTAATATAGGTTTACTTGTGTAAAATAAGAAAAAAAATAATTGTGCTCAATAAATTTCAATAAATAACGATTTTGCCTATGCCAATAACGGTTATTATTGTAATTATTTTTGTATAGAGACGTAAGATGATATTATCTGAATTATATGAATACATTATAAATATATAATGGTAACCACAGCATACATGTGTAATAAAAGTATTTAACATTGCATGCTAAGTATCTGTAATGTCCCATACCTATCACTTCCTTCAAAATGATTTACTTCGTTACGATTTATTAAAAGTAAACACGAATCCGAAAATTTTTAATTCTCTGCCACTACGTTTAATCCTTTAAGCTTTCCCAGAGGGCGACACGCGAGCTTATTCACGCTGCTGAGCACTGCTGAGTGCCGCTGACAGCAGAAGTGAGGTTAAGTCCACCGTAGAAATAAACAGTTTGGTTAAAATGAAATGATTAATTAAATGAATAACTACTAACGTTATCCAAGTAAAAATATGAATATGAGTGCATCCATGAAACATCTAAATTACAATTTATGTAAAATATATCGTCGCTTCATACACGTCGAAAGTAAACAAAAGAAACCGATACAGTGGTTGAAACCCACTGGATATGAAACAAATGTTACAGTGTACAATCCTATAGCCAAGTGTAAAGTACCATTAATTTCGAAGAATAAAAACTTACTGACTTGGTATATTTGCGGGCCAACTGTTTACGACTCTGCACATATTGGGCATGCCGCGTAAGACATTTTCACTTATCATTACCATCCTCACGAGACACCATTTCTCTGTTTTTCGTTCCATTAATCGTAAAAACTATTATTCTGCTTTACAGAACTTATGTGAAGTCGGATATTATTAGAAGAATATTAACAGACCATTTTAAC
The DNA here is from genome assembly GCA_963855975.1 of Andrena chrysosceles. Lineage (NCBI taxonomy): Eukaryota > Metazoa > Arthropoda > Insecta > Hymenoptera > Andrenidae > Andrena > Andrena chrysosceles. The sequence continues at coordinate 44,222,358 of OY979769.1, read as the reverse complement.
ATAAACATTGTAATGGCCATGTGTATAACGAACATAGATGATAAAATAATAATGCGCTCAAGGGAAACTAAACAAAATTACAAAGACCTAGCGGAATTCTATGAAAATGAATTTATCGAAGATATGAAAACTTTGAACGTCATGAAACCTCATTTGTATTGCAGGGTTACCGACTATATACCGCAAATCATCCAATTTGTCAATAACATTGTAGACAAAGGCAATGCTTATGTTGCGAAAGGTGGTAAACAAATTTAAAACAACGATTGTTCGCTGTAATTTTCAATTGCTATGAATGTTAATTCCTTTGTTGTAGGATCTGTGTACTTTGATACGAGCAAGTACAATATGTATGGCAAGCTGTCGACTCCATGTTCGGACGGTAATCACCCTGACAAAAAGTCGGCGTTAGATTTTAGCCTGTGGAAGGCAGCTAAGGAAGGAGAACCATTTTGGGAATCTCCGTGGGGTCGCGGAAGACCAGGGTGGCATATAGAATGCAGCACAATTGCAAGGTAATGTGCATCTTTGAAGAACAAGATCTGTTTTTTAAGAGTACGATGCAAGCAGCAAATTGTTATTTACGTAATGTGAACAAAAGTTTGTATTTCGATTAGCACAGTTTTTGGAAATTCTGTGGATATTCATAGTGGCGGGATAGACCTTGCTTTTCCGCATCACGAAAACGAAGAAGCACAATCATGTTCTTACCACGAAGTCCAGCAATGGGTAAACTATTGGTTACATTGTGGGCATCTATTCTTAGAAAACGTAAAAATGTCCAAAAGTCTCAAGAACACGATTAGTATAAGGGAATTCCTAAAAAAACATACTGCGAATCAACTCAGGATGCTTTGTCTACTTTCCAATTATAAAACTGGTATATTTCAAACGACGCATGAAACGACTAATGATTTCGAATTAAACATGAATTCAGCAAATGATTTCGTTATTTGATTTCCAGGAATTAAGTATTCCGAGGATATAATGGTCAATGCAGTAAATTTACTGAACAAAGTTGAACACTTCATTCACGACTGTGACAATTACACCGCTGGGAGATGGAGCACCGGCAATGTGGACGAAGTTACATTAGTTCGGGTCTGTCAATCTTATTACTAGACTCGGATGTTTATGCAAATGCATATATTGATATGCAAAAATTATTTTGCATATTGCATATGCTTTATTAAGAGACATATGCACATATGTTACATGATTCTTTTATATCTATCTCACTGTATTTGTTTGCGATCATAGATGAATTATGGAGCCGTTACGTGACATTAGTGATAAGTACCACTGCTGGTAACATGCATTCAATACAATCGCCCGATACACATAAACAATTTCGATAAAATTAAAGAAGTTCGATCATCTGTTTCTCTTAACACACGAAAATAGTAAAATTTCACTCTTTACCTTATTTCTGCAAATAGACAGTTGAAACTTTTAATGGATGCAATTTCGTTGCAATTGCAACTGCCCAAGATGTTTTCCAGCAGACACAAGTTGCTCAAAATTTAACATTTATTAAGGTACATTTACAAATTCTTCCAGCCACAATAAAGAAATTGGCAACTGTCGATCTACCCTTAACAAATTCGATGAAAATAGACATGGCATATTTTACATGCATATTTGCATATATTACGTGCATAAACATCCACAGTCTACTTATTATCCTATCTGAATGCCCGCACGGAGATATATTTCAAAGAGCAACAAAGACAATTGGATTTTATTTTAGTGTTTAGACGAAACGATGAGCGATGTTAACAAATCACTAGCAGACGATTTTAACACAGCACAAGCCATGCGTTCACTCATGAATCTAGTTGATACAGGGAATAAAATGTTGCACGACTCCCAAGTAAATATGAATATATAACATGTATAAATATTAACGGGTTATTAAGAACATCTTGTTTTATCAAATTTAGGAATCTATTACGAACAGGGGCATACCTGCCGTAGCAGCAGTATCGAATTATATATCGACGATGTGTTCAAAACTTGGTATTTCGTATTCTACAGTGGCAGATGAACACAGAACGAATACTATCATCGAATATTTTGTGAAGTTCAGGAACACGATACGAAACAGAGCTATAGAGCAAGAAGCGAAAGATAATAATTTACTCGCCGCGTGCGATAAAGCACGATTAAACCTCCTCACGTGTGGAATAACAATAAAGGTATTGCTAATAGTAGAGAAGTAGTGGGCTCGTAAATAAGGTGAAATGGCTGGTAAAAATCTTAAGCACCAACACCGTGCGCAACAAATATCGACGTTTGCGTCAGACCGATCAACAGAATCTATTTAATTTATATCAACGCAGATTCACGTCTGGTTTACAATTTCACTATTTCTTTACCGTGAATAATCAATACTCAAATAACTCAAATAATTTGACTGCAAAATCGTGCACACGGCACATCATGGATTGGTTCTTGTTCTAGGATTTCAAAAGTGAATCCACCTGGAGCGTCAAGAAATACTGAACTGGATACTGGATACAGCAAAAGGATTTTATATTGTAAATAAACGCTTGAAATAAAAAAGGAATTATATTTACATTCCGCTCCATGCCTAAATCCATCAATCAGCTGAGTCAGTAACGTTCTTCGATTTCTTTAAACTACTATCGTTATCATTATCAGAAGTTTTTCTTTTAATAGCAGCTTTCTTTTCTGCCATTGTTTTCTTTAATCCTTTCATCTTTCTTGTTTGAATGCTATTGATATTCTGCGCTCCAACATGGACACGACCGAATGTGGTTCCAAGTTTGCTCACAGACATATTCTTCTTCTTCTTCACCTGTAATTATATGTTGAATGAACGAGTCATGTCATCCAAGGATTCATCAGAGTATTTATCGTATAATAAAGGAATATTACTTTTAGTTCCTTGGGTTTCTTGCACGCCTGTTTAAACAAGTCCGCCGAGGCAAGTTTTGTACGTCTACATATCAAATCTGCTCTTGGGCCTATTTCTTCCAATTCAATTCTTGGTATTCTGCAGTCCGACTTTTTCAAAAGTACCCTGAAACAAAACGACCCTTGAAAATAACAGCATTTCACTGGGTAACGTAAAATCAACTCACCGATAACTACGTAGAAGTATTTTATTTTCAACAGCGGTAAAACTCAGAACGTGTTCAAGACCCTGTAACCTAATCTGTTCGACTGGTTCCCTTTGGAACATGTCCACAAATAAATTCTTAATCCTATCGAGTTCGTGGTTATTTTCAAAAAGTTCCCCGTTGAAGACTAACAGAGGCTTCAGTCCCTCAGAAATTTTTGGAACTTTAAAATCCTGGAGACCTTTATAATTTTCTATACCAAATTCCACCATATCTAATAATGTATGCTCATACATTCTTCCCATCACGAGATTGTGAGGACGCTTCTTATTATGTAAAGCTATCATGAAAAGAGGCACATTGTGTTTGACAGAAAACTTCTCTATAAGCGTTATGTTTTCAAACGGCACTACATCATTTTTCTTCTGCATCAACTGCGCGTCTGGTTTCTTCAAATCATACTGAAACAACGCACAGCAATTGCGGTACATGTTAAAGCAAAACATAATTTTTGTCAGTAATCTTATGATCCAACTTACCAGATCTTTCATGAGACCTACTACAATCTGCGAAGTGTTTTTCCCTTTAAAACACATGGTCTGTTTGACATCCTCTATTAATTTGGGCTCCTTTTTTAAAATAGCTCTTTTGCCTCTGTGAGTAGTAGGCTTCCTATAAAGAAAATCGTACATTAGGAACAGAAATACATACACGTATTTACAGAAGTACAAATTTTTGCTCCAGTCATATGGCAAACACGGAGAAACAGAACATGTAAAACAATAATATATGGGAAAAGTAGAAAATACATATGAACATGTAAACATTAGCAATGTTTGTAGTACATTGGAAACATAACCGAAAACTGTCGTTTCATGTACAAGATGAAAATACTCACACTACTCTATTTATTACAGGCATTGTGACTGGTATCCCAAAGACTAATATTTTTTAAAATATCTAGCGTTCGGAGCACTACACAGCAGTCAGCACAAGTCAGCACACGTGCTCGTCAATGCTCGTTTTACTTTTACCACTGGTCAAAATCAAACGCTAAAGTAGAGCCACGGTGTAAGAAGGAAAGGTGGTCCGACCCGACTCCGCTACCCCCACTACTGAATTCTTGTGATCTAAAGTGTGTAGTTCCGCCAAAGCCCGCTATGTTCGCTAGTGAGACCGCGTACCCGTCGGTGAGAGGTGTTACTGTGTGCATAGACTCACGTATATACACATGTACATACTGTAGACAGCGTGGGGGCGCTGTTGCTCTACGCACATCAGTAACAACTCTCACCGACGGGTACGCGTCTCACTAGCGAACATAGCGGGCTTTGGCGGAACTACACACTTTAGATCACAAGAGTGGGGATGGAGTCGGACCACCTTTCCTTCTTACACCGTGAGTAGAGCGACGGAGACAAATTCAAATCTCCGGCAGTTAATCCGGTCATAAAATATGACAGAGCTAGGTAGCGTGCTCAGAGATACATTTCAGTTATATAAAATGGCGTATTTACACGGCGGCTCGCGTAATATAACCCAATAAGAAATTGCCAATTAACGATGGTACGCGGCGCGCTTTTGCTCCGCTTTGTTTCTTCAAGCACGCATAAGCTGTGAACTTAAAGCAAAACAGCAATTCCAATAAAACCGGTACACCATACACGTATATATAGAAGCAGCGCTAAACAATTGGTTATCTTCCACGGGAGCGAATGTTATGTTCGAGCCGCGAGATGGATTTGCGCAGCTTTCTTATCTACAGTTGGCTATCCCTCGAAGTCACGTCTGTCGGCCATTTTGTTAAATTTATTTCTAAACGTATCCCCTCCAAATTGAAAACAACCGAAGGTCGACGCTGTTCTCGATCTCGATAAAGTATTTTTGGTTAGGTTAATAGCTGTGTAGAAGATATTTTAACAGTAAGTAAATCATCGTGATCGAGCCTGTTCGCATCAATACCGTATCGAGGTAGAGATTGTCCATACACGCGTGGACGAGTGCCGCTTTAGACATAGTTCGTAATGTGTAATTGGATGGAAGGAGGCTTGGCGTAAAGAGAGGCTATGGCTACTACTTTGATCATATGTAAAATAGTGTCGCCCGATCGGTCACCCTTTGTTTTTCGCCGACGATCTATCCGGCATTCTTCTCGGCCGATTTCTCCGCGTGAAACAATTTTCTATCCTGAAATGCTCTTTATAACCTCTAAAGTCATAACCTATATAATATAACCTTAGATGTCAACATTTTAAATATTCGTTTGTTGAAAAAGTTCGCCGGATACGTTCTCGGAGAATCCGAGGAACGTAACTGACTCGTAATTCTGCGCACCGAAAATGTATCATTCCCAACCGAGATTCGTACGTTATATCTCCCCGATATTGCATCTTTTCCATAACGATATTAACGTATATTTCGATAAATTCATGTAAATTCTGGCTTTAATTTAGCATACAGCGTTTAAGGAAAGTCATTTGACTCGAGCATACAGAATTTTTAAATAAAAACTTACCCTTCCTCCGGTTGCAGAAGTATTAAACATAATTGTTTTAATTCATGCTATTCGATCAATTTTTATTTGCATCCGGGTAAACAATTCTTTTTTTCCCATGCAAAATTCTAACAAGCGTGCGAAGTCGCGGGTCGTTGAAATGATAGATTTCAAGCGTAATGTAATTAGTTACATTAATATTTACTTCTGACCTCTGTGTAGTAAATCCTTCGCATATCTATGGTCTTTATATCGCACAAGCGTCGCCTATGTGAAAGAATAATTGATTAGAAGAAAGGCAAAATGGTCTATAAGCGTTCTTCTAGAATATCGTTCGATCGTGTTACATGAGATTTTTACATTTTAGTGATTTCAGTGATTAAATAATTTTGCAATAAAACAAAATGGATGTTGCTGGAGATCTAACGTTACAATGGGTGGAGGAGGTCGGAAATGTAATTCACGAGGAAGTAATATGTGGTCTGGAGGCGGAGTTAGTCGCGCCAGAAGAGGAGGTGATAGGAGCTTGCGAGGAAGTAACGGTCGAGGAAACAGTGGAATCTGTTCCCGACGTTACTCCTACGACAGAATCGGAGATATTAATGGTACCGCAGACTAGCGATATGGAATCCATTTACATAGTGCCACAAGATCAGGGTCACGACTATCTGAATATACAAGTCACAGAAGAAGTAATCACAGACAATTGGGATAGATCTGGTCCTGAAGATGGGTAGGTTTCAAACGGGCTACATTTTTTATGAGAATTCAGTAAGTTCGGTAATTAATTGATTTGTAAATTTAAAGGGTTGAGATACCAGACACAAAAGTGTCTCACGACAACCTGCTTGAATACGACGATATGGAAATACCATTACCAATCGATCAAGATTCTTATACAAATACCAGACCTTATCCGTGCGACTTCTGTAGCAGAAGGTTCAGGAAAAAAGCGAATTTAATGAATCACATGGTGGCGCACCAGACAGATCGCCCTCATGGTTGCAACTTGTGCGGTGCACGTTATGCCCGGAAGTGTGATCTTATGAATCATTTGAAGATTCATGCGTACGCGCCGTCCCGAGACGGTCTAGAAGACGATTTAATCGACGATGACTCCCTCGCGCCGGAAGAGGAAGAGTCTACTAAAGGCAGACGTAAGAAAGTTCAATCGAACGCGCCGAGGAAACGCAAAAACAACTCTGCTGTCCCGAAACGCAATATCGAGGACAGTAAAATCGAAATGGGCAAGTACGTCGCTAAGTCTTATGATTACGTTGACGAGGATATGCGTCTTTTGGAAGAAGTGACTAGCAGGAATTCTACGCGCAGTGGTAACTATGCGACAAGCTCCAGGTGGAGCGAACAGATATCGTCCGTGTCTGCTGAACCTCAAGCACCACGATGGCCTATAACTGACCCGACAAAACCATACGTGTGTCAATACTGCGGCGTTGGGTTCGCGAGGGAGAAGGCGCTTGCATCTCATGCGCGCGTACACGGCGGTGACAGCCCGTTCGAGTGTACATCGTGCGGTGACATGTTTTGGGATGTCAACAGTTTAAGAGAGCACGTTCGCATGAAACACGGCGGTACCGTACAATCTGACACAGAAGAATACGATAACGATGCCACGTATACGGGTGATGAGAGATTCGGGGAATTCTATTGTAACACTTGCGGTGTTCCGTTTCATCGTTTGGATTTACTTAAACGTCATCAAAAGTAAGATTACCCAATAAAACTATGTTACTTTCGTTGATCGAAGTTATGAGTAAAATTACATTTTGTTCCAACTTTCTGCTGATTTGCAGGGAAATTGATAACATTATGATATTAATTTTAATGTTGATTACACTAGGATTCATGTCAAGCAAGAAGTTGATATGGTGGAAGGTTCGAGTCAGCATCATGTTTGCAATGTTTGCGGAGAATGGTTCGAGGAGGCTTTAGCATTGTTAGCGCATGCTGAACTTCATGCTAGGTACTATTTAGAAAAAGTTTATATAAATGTAGTAGCAGTAGTGTCGGATATCTGTGTTCAGTATTCAGATGTGCTTAAGGCGTTGGTAAAAATAACTAACATGCTTTGATCAGATCGCCCAGTCGTCGGTGCTTATTATGTGGCGAGACGTGTCGCGATGACGCCGAAGTCGCGGAACACGTCCGGAACAATCATGCCGAAGATGCACCACCAAATACATGTACACTTTGCGGAAAGACGTGCAAAGATAAGCGCAGTTTATTGAAGCACTCATGGGTTCATAATGTTGATAAGACGTTCGGATGTACAAAGTGTGGAAAACGCTTTCACAGCAAAGCTAGATTACGGAGGTATTCAGCGCAAGTGCATCTCGCGCGCTTTTAATATCAGCTTCTTACTTATGATACGTAATATTCTGTTCCAGACACATGGTATCACATCGTAATAAGATGGTAGCCTGCGACGAGTGCGGAGAAGAATTCCCCGATGGTAGAGCTCTTGTGAGTCACCGCCACTCGCATAATAAAGACTTGGGTGGTCGTTCTTTTCCGTGCAGAGAGTGCGGGAAGACATTCGGGAGTCGCAGCTCGCAACAGATTCATATACGTATTCACACTGGAGAAAGGCCGTATGGTTGTAGATTTTGTTGGAAAGCATTCGCTGACGGTGGAACATTGCGAAAACACGAACGCATTCATACAGGTGAAAAGCCGTATGGATGCGCGATATGTCCACGCGCTTTCAATCAAAGAGTAAGATAAGATTCTTTAGTTTAGTATTTAATGTTTCCATTCAAGTGCATTGTACTCTAACACTTGCTCCTTTCGATTCTCCCAGGTTGTTCTCAGAGAACACGTGCGCGCTCATCATTCAGGGCCTGATCCGAAATGCGTTGGCAGCGTCACCCCGTATCTGTGTAAAGTATGCGGCGACGCGTACTCAACGTCTGAGGAAATAGTCGCTCACATCGTGCAGCATTGCGACGATAATACCGCTCTAAGACGCCAGCCACAAACTGGTCCGCGCAAATACAAAAGGAGACGTAAACTGAAGCCCCATGAAACCAGCACGATACTGCGGATGAGCGAGCAGTACGACATTATGGAAGCCGGCTCCGACTCGGACGATAATACGAAGCGGAAACTCGGCAGAAAGAATAAACAGCATCGGTCGAACGTCGAGGAGGGATATCAGAACGTTCTTAAGAGCTTCGAGAGCTCTTTGCAGAACATAAACTCGATCGTTAGTAATTCAAAGCTGAACCCGGGAAAGTCGAAGCTCTCGAAAAAGAAGCTAAGGAAGGAGGAGAAGAAGAACGAAGCTCAATCTTCGTGCCAACCTGGTAGACCAAAAATGATACACACGCAAAAGACAAGAGTGCCTGTAGAGATCGGTAGCGACGGAGTTAAGAAGGGGCAGAAAACTAAAACCATGGTAACAAGGACTCCGAAAGTGATGCCAAATGAACATAAGTTAGGGATCTTTCCCGGTGGGGAAAGAAATAGACCGCGGACAAAGAACGTTAGTTACCATATTGAAGGGAAGCTTCAACCACCACCCGCAACATTCCCAAAGCCAAAGGACGATATTAAAGCATCGGCGCCGATGCATCAACATTCGTTAGTGAATGTGAAACTGGAACACGACGTGGAGAAGGCGCCCAGTATCAATCACAGGAGTAACAATGGCAATATCCTTGCCATTAATAATGAGAAGATCGAGCCGACGCCCAGGAAAAAGTCCGGCGTCTTGAAGAAGATCAAAAAGCAGAAGCATGGAATTAAGCAAGAGCCGATGGACATAGATCAGGATCATATACAGAACAATAACAATACAGAGAATACGGATTCCAGCCGATTAATGGACCACGCGGTAGATGGTAGTCACTTAGAAGTCGCTTTTGAAGCGAGTGTTACAGCCGAGGAAGAGAAATATCTCCCGGACGTGGACATGAATAATGCGGGAGACGTTGGGAATGTAAAGCTTAGCGTAAAAGTCGAATCGACGCCCCAGCGAATGTTGGCCGTTCACGTGGATGATATTCCAGAAACTATAATACCGGATGCCGTAGAATATACATGTGAGATGTGTTCTGCAGTGTTTTCCAGCCGTGCAGAATTGCTGGTGCATGTTCCAATACACATTTGATTTAATTTGTTCGATGCAATTAAAGGAGGTATGCGAATTTGTTCTATTTTGAGAATATTTGTTTAATCCAGCAATATTTTAACACTGTCAATGAAGGTTTCTTTGTTTATTGGAATTGGCATTATGTTACTATGCCAAAAAACGTCCTCTACTCGTTGCTCTATGAAGTGCACTAGATCTTTGTGTTTAACATATATTTTAAAAGTTGATGCTGTCTTTAGTTTATTGTGTCATTCTAAGGTATGTAGAAACTTTCGAATGTTCTCGTTTTCAATTAACAATATTATTATATCCTTTTTATACTACTCATGTTTCTAACGATGGAAAAGCGGGGAATACTATTTGGCTCGAAATTCATATTGAATGATGACACAGTGGGGGAGGTTACAGATATTTTATACGTTTACAGTTTACGAAACCAGTTACCGCGGTCAAAGAGTCACAATCTTAGACCACTTTTCTGCCATCCACAATTTTACCATGAAAATTAGTTAAAGAGAGAGAAAGAGGAAAAACCGAAATAATGGCACTTCGTGTACATAAAATGCCGAGGCATTCTAAACGTTATTACGAGTGTGTTCTGTAATAATATTACTCCTTTATATAAATTAAATTTACTCTGTACATTTGCTTTTAGCTTCTAAGTGATTAGATACGCGAGAACTAATGCATTCGATCACTACGATAGACAATTTGTACACAATATTATTATCCGACTCCAGGTTGTTTCTCGTGAATTAAACTCTTTTTTACTCACAGCAATATTTAAAGGTCAGTGTAGGGCGATTGGTAGATGACAGGTAAATTTCTTGATTTCCATTTGAAATGAAACTGAATATTTTAAAGGCACTTAGAGAAAGGCGCCGACTTGCCCAGAAATCATGCACGCATCGCATAGACACATCTATAAAAATTAGTTCTCGTTCTATGAAACGTTTTGTGACTCGAGGAACACGATTACATTGTTACTGTTTCATTAGTATTTATTATGTAATAAAAGATACGCTCATCATTATGGTATACTTTGTTTATATTAACATATCTAAATGGTTCCCGGTGAAGTTATTGCGGGACCGTTTCATTAAATTTGGCATTGTACATGATGGATTGTATGAAATATTATATGTAGAATTTTATGAAGAAGGAAACATTAAAAGCTAAATGTTTTGAAGTCTGAAATTATTTACTTAATGCTTTCGTAAATTATTTATGCACAATCAGATCTAAGTTTTAATTTTATAAAAGAGTCCGAGTTTCTTCATTCTGTATATACATTATGACTGCCTCAATGTTTACGTTGCATATTGGCAATATTATCTTACTAGTATGTGATTCATTAATTTTCCAAGATTACTTGTATTTTGGTGCTCCTATTGCATTACATTTTACATTACATCAAATAGTACAATTCTGGAACAAACAGAATTATCATAGTCCTGTTTCCGTTAACATAAATTTATACATTATAGGCGCATAAGAGTTTAAGTTTACTTAAGATCTTGTGTTGCAATTTCATACGAATATTTTATGTGTATACCAACAGGTAGCATTTGAATCTTCTTTTCATAGAAATAATTAATGATGGAGAGACATCTCAGTTTTCCTTCTAATTCTAATCGAGAAATTTAATTGTGTTATTTATTATTATACAAAGATGGTATCAATTTTTAGCTTCTTGTACTACTTTGTTTCTTCGTTTATTAAATACCTTGCGAAACGGTTTTTAGTAATAAACACTAAGGCGTATTTCGTTTCACAAAATTCGACAGAATCTTACTGAAAATTATTTCATATAAAATGTTCTCCGGCAAGTGGAGTTTTTACACAAGAGTATACGTGCTTTTTTACCACTCCGCTGATATTTTATACAACGCTTGTTTAACAAAACTGTTTGCATTGAAATGTGTAACGCTTCGAATTGTTTGAAACTCTGCAGAATCGTACAGTAATCTTTAAAAATTATTTGAAACGTTCATATATATTTTCTTATGTAAAATAGTTCGCACAGTTTTACTACATTTAATACATTTAATGCAAAAAGAGCAATGTAGATACCTTTCGCGTACGTTTCACAGCTTCAAAGCGATTGCATGTATATACATATGTATGTATTCCAAAAGAATATTAATTGTATTTCAATGGCATTATGTGTGGCAATCAATCAAAAGCAGTGCGTGCCCTATTTTTCTAGCCAAGAGATATTTTGAATATGAAGAGAATCCTGATACTGTCTGCAGCATTCTGCAAAAATGTATATACATATGTATATTTTATTATTTGATGTTCTTATCCGTGTCTCTTCAGGAATGGCCGCACAGTGCCGCGTTATTTGTTTGCCTCTGTATTCTCATACGCAAACGTAATCAGTTAAAAAGCATTCAACGAGTAAGCAAAAAAATTGGTAATATTATTACTGAGAAAATTTCCAATGGAAATAACATTATAACTGTGTTCAAGTAACATAGAGTATGCGTTTAATCGTTGCATTCATAGGACAGCATCATATTTTGTATGTTATGTACATACTCGAGAAGTGATTACTTCCTTTAGTGATATATGTAATTATATTGATGCTATTTGAAAGAAAGAAAAAGAAGAAAAGTATTTAAGAGCCATTTTGGAAACACTTAGAATGACAGACTATAAGTCAGGCTTTGTACAGTTTCAAAATTACGATATAAGGTGTTTAAGAGCAGGGAAAATTATACGACCAATGTAAAGTAACAATTTTTGGGGGTAAAAAATGATATGTAAATACACATTTACATAGGAGATGTTAAAAATTCATATGAAAATTCATATATTATGTATAAATGATTTGTATTTCAGTGTTACACACGGTTACATTCCCGTTTAACGGTAGCTTTAATGTTGTTTAAGCGTGACTCAGAAGTTTCGGGAATTCATTTAATTAACGCGTGCATAGAGCAGCCAGTGCAGGTGGCAGTAATCGCAAAGATAGCGTAAAACGAAGCGAGACTCGAGGTGCGGAGGGTTTGAAAAACAAACGAGTAGTAAGAACATGTACACAAATTTATTTTTTTTTTCAACTGCAAGGAGGTTGATCGCATGTAAGTATCCGTGGCTTCTTTCTATGGATAAGCGAACTAAGCATACTTAGCGTAGCGTTACGGTACTGTGTTGCATGATAAAGTTTTAAACAGTTTGAGAAGAACTCCTACATGTATTACTTCAGTTGTAAACTAAACTCTAAGAATATGTATAGACTTGTAAGCACTAAATTAGCATCTCTTCGATAGGGCTATATTTGTATCTGTCCGGGATGAAGTAGGTAAAAAAAAAAGGAAAGAAACTGTACATATTATTATCTTGGATATGGTACGGTGGTTTATTGTTAATCGTAGATGTATTTTTTTTAAATAAATTGTCAGCAATTATAAAAAATACAATTAATTATGTCCGCACAAAGTCACGGATAATCAAGGTACATATGGTAACGGCATGTGTACAATTGTAAATATGCATTCAGTCATATATTTCAAAATTTTGTAAAAGTCTTTCTTCTATCCCACAAAAGAGTTTTAAGAGAAGTTGAGATTATAATTACGCATACATAATATTATATGATAATTTTGTTGAATTGCTCTATCAAGTACTTGATCCCACTTGTTTCTATCTCGGGGGCTATATGAAAGCTATATGCGAGGTACAAACTGCGGTAAATGTAAATGAATGGTAGTTGCATATAACTCGACTTTATACTGCGTAAAGTCTACAAACTTTATATTATTAAAACCAATATTAGTAGTATGATAACAATGTTTTCACCATTCATAAAAATGTGTATAATATTATCTATGTTTACGTTAAGAACAGATAAATAATTTAAGATACTGTATCTTTGACTAGGGAATAAAATCACAAATACCATAAATCTCTTTCTCGAATCCCATACATATCACAGAGACTATGATTAAGAATGCTCCGGTGATACTGGTCGACGAGGGTTGATCTCCGAAGAAATATATCTGCACGATGTAAGCCAATATGATGTCCAAAGATCTGGTCACCGATACTTTTCCTGCGCCTTCTATTTTCAATGCTTTGGTCACTAACACTTGACCGCACAGTCCAGTGAATGCTACCAGCAGAATTCTGCCCCAGGTATACCAATCGTCTGGCAGTCTCAGGTTCTGCTCGTGCCTCTCTGACACGACGAAGAAGAAGAATACTGCGGTGACCAGTGCCCACCAAGATAAAGTGAAGATTATCGCTGAGTAATGAATCTCTGAACACTTTCTCATGATCACTATATTCAGAGCTGTGAATAACGTAGCTAGAATAGCAAACACGTATCCTACGATGTTGTACGGTTCAGCTCTATGTATCTGTAAAGACAAATATGTTTCAGGCAAATTGTTAGTCGAGGCAGATTACATTACAACATCATCTCTTTACCTGGAATATAAACGGTGGTTTAGCCACAAACACAACACCAGCAAATAGCGCACACATAACTACCACGCGCAATATTCCACATGGTTCTTTTAGGAAAATGAAAGATAGCGCAATAACAATGACTGGAGAACTAAATATGATCGTCGTAGCATCTCCTATGGGTAGCATACGAAAGCTATAATATAATAGCGACAGAGTTGCACCGCCTACTATTCCCTACGAAGGGTAGAATGATTTGTTAGGATTAAGTTCTAACTGCGAATCATTTCTACTTCTTAATATGCGAAAGAAATACTGGTATTACTTGTCTTATAGCTTTAACGTACCTGGAAGTGCATAAGTAGTCTTTGACCCTTAGGACCGAAAAGACTTTTGGAAGCTCTAATCGCTACAGCAGTCATAACTAACATTTGCAGAATAGATCTGATAGCCAGCAATATCATAGGGTCTACATTCTGGATTGCTTTGACTAGCGAGGAACTGATTGTGAAAAATGTACCTGAGAGAAATGCCAGGAACACTCCATACCATTTGGTACCCTCTTGATACGTCTGAGCATTGTTAGCGAATTGTTCTGTGTGATGGTACGCTGGATGTATACTGTTATAAGAAGTTGTATTTTCAATGCTGAACTTCATCGTTTAAGTAATGTAACAGCTATACGATATACGATTTTACTGTACGGAATATTGATGGTACACTACTGTCTACCGTTAGTGCGTCTGCCGTCTGATAGAATTAGCATACAGCTTTGCACGTCAAACAGCTTATCGAGGATTAGTGACGGTAGGGAGATTTGGAAAATATAACAGCGACCGGATTAAGATCCGTCCGACTGTAAAACTATAAAACGCTACCGACAGTGCACCGAGAATCTAGAATGAAGAGGAGATCTGTTATAAAAGACATAGGATCGTAGATCCCATCAGTCTCGTTTACCGTGGATTGTTTTTTAAATTTCATCTTATCCGTGTCAATGTGGCTGGACCAAGAATATATCTTAATAATTATGTAACTGAATACAGATAACTGGAATTCAGATTTCTTGTTAACCGAATTACATATTGATTCTGTTATATCACTCGTGTAGCTCTCAAACTTGATTGTGCAATTTATTTTTCTTTGATAGCTGAGAGGTAATTCTGCGACAGAGTTTACACAGTCGCACTGATTTAAAATAGCAAAAGAACATTTTATTATAAACTTTACATAGCTAATAGGTTTCTGTAACTGCAGATTACATTCATTTATATTGAGTCGTATATCTGAACATCAGAATATTTAGTCGTGAGAAGAGATCGATCAGTCCTTTCCAAATTGTACGCCAGTCTCTGGTTGATCTACACGGTAAAGCGTAGCGCCCAAGTTAAAGTATCCTAAGTATTCGATAGTTTCTGGTGTCGTATCGATATGGTAATGTCCTCCCTCTCCATGATTAGAGAAGCTGTGGAAGTGTTGGACACGTAGATCCACATCCTGAAATTATGACGTATGCGTAAAGTACCAGAGAATAGAGTTATTTATGTCAAAGGTTTAATGCAATTGCACTTACACTTTCAGAGCTGACGAATGTACCAACAGCAACGAGGGGCGTTGACATGTTATAAAAGCGCAACCAGTTGTTGAGTTGTTCTTCAGTATTAAGAGGGGTAGTAGAAAAGTCTCGCATAACGTGCTGCTTAATTTTTCCATCTCTCATTAGAAACGCTCCTCCTAATCCTGCAATCATAATAATTTAACACCATTATTCAAGTGAATCTCTTAATAGAGTTCATAATTCGCGCAATACACTCACCGACAAGATTATTTTTATAATGTTGCGCAATTGCCTTTTGCATGCAGGCGATGAAATCGTCACTGCCAGTACGTTTCTTGGCATGCACCTTTAACACCTGCCCTGGTTTCCCTTCGCTGACAAAGAGGTTGGCCAACAAGGCTAGCCTCGTCTCCTTATTAGGTAAATTCTCAAGCACGCAGTCTCCGCTTTTCGTGTCTACAGATGCAATGCGAGTTTCATTTTTCACACCGGAGGGTGAAACCTTCATATTCATTATGAGCTGAAAGAATATTTGTGCGATAAATATATGAGATATAACAGAAACACAGATTTGTGAGTATACCTCGCAGTTGCTGTTTAAGTAAGGCCATGGTCCGGCACCTGCTCCGATCACTAATGAATCTTTGGAGTACTGTAAATGATTCAGAAGCTGCTCGACATCATAGAGTTTGTTTTTTTGCACAGAAGGAAGAAGATAGGATGGACCACCGATTTCCAACAAAGTTGCATTGCCATTTAATCCTTAGCAAACAATGTAATATATTAATTTAAAGCAGTTTAAAAAAGTATTTCATATTTAAACTTTTAATTACCTGGTGCAGCGAGGGTGAAAGGTTCTGCTGTTAAATCTGGACAGTCAACGATTTCTACTTGAGCCTCGTCAAAGTTTTTAGCCAGTCCTTCTTGTAAAACTGTAAAGCAAAGTATACGTTATGATATCAGATTCTTTTGAAAATTGATAACTATGTTTCAATATTGAGAATTACCATCTTTTATTTCAGTAAGAGAAGGTACGTGCAGTTGCTTCTTTATAATGTCCAGGTCTTTTGCATTTAACGTAGTCATTGTTGATGTATGATTTTTATACTGGGAAGTATGAATTAATTTAAAAGAATATGCAAGAATAACGAAGAAGTTTCTCTGTGATAATAATAGCGCAGTATAAATTGTGTCTGCGCGGAGAAAGTTTAACTGCGACGCTCGCGAGAAGTAAAAGGACTGGATAAAAGCCGAATGTAATTTTGCTATTAAAACTTCGTCTTATCTAATCGCGCGACCTTCTTTCGTAAGAGTGGAAGAAATAATCTACTACACGTATATTTATGTAGTTACGATTACGGTAATGCGAAGATGTAATTCTTTTGAGATAATTAATTGCATGTGACGTGATATACAATTTCTTCTGCATAACTCTCTAGGTGTTAAAATAAAAGAAGATAACGAAAATTATGCAATTGGAGGCATGGTATAGTGAATCCTTCCAATCCAGCTTGATTAATTTGAATGAGTCACGTGCTCTTCACGGAATTCAAATGATAATCAAATGAACAATTACATAGTACGATTGTTTATTGATCTAAACATTTTTCGAGACTTCATGAAAATCTCGTGACAAGAAGTTTAAGGATATAATCAGGGGCGGATTTGTGTATGGTCTAAGACGGCAAATTTTTCAGAGCGGCATATTTTTCAGGAGCGGCAATTTTGGGGGGCGACAAATTTTGAGCGACAGAAACTAGAAATGTTTAAACGCAGGGTCTTGGGACAACTTTAAAAACAATTCACTTTTTTTCATGTAACTAATTAGCAAAAACTCACACGTGAGTAGTCATATTGAATTACTTTTGAAACCGTCCCAACTCTTTTCAATTAAAATATTTGATGATATTTCACGGAAAGGGCGACAGACGCTTGTTACCCTAGGGGCGCCAAATCTTAAAATCCGCCCCTGGCTATAATACGTATGTAGAAAGACAGTCATTCCCGAATGAGTATCATTCAAATACGATTTTTGAAAAGGTTTATCTGTAAGAAACAGCTCGAAAAAACGCAAACACGATAAAGCGGGCTACGAAAAAGAAAAATTTCGAGTGTGTCGGACCATGGGATAAGATAATGAACGTTTTGATTGACGTGAAAAACTTTCCTGTCACAAATTATTTATGGTTCTCTTCAGAGATGGCATTACGATGCAGTTGAAGCGGCTATCCAGTGACACTCGCTTATTACGTAGCTATGTGCTTATCAAATATTTAAATATAAATGAATTCACAGTAACCTTTGGACAAATATAGTGTTAAAGCTCGTGTGAATAATTACAACATCACACCTCAGGTGACTACTAAACCTCGTGAAGCTTAATTTTAGATATTTTCCATAGAAACAAAATCTTGGGTTTCAAGTGCTTTGGAAATCACAGTACTCGATGCGATATCAATCTATCCACTTAGCAAAGTGAAATCTTGATTACAATCCGCTACAAGAGGCTCTAGGCATTTCAAATTTCCCATTCTGTGATGTCATAGCCAAAAAATTATCAGAATTTTCAAGATGACAGTAAAGTGTTTAAAGGGATCACCCTTAAATTTCATCGATATTCAAAATTGCGAAAATGCGGTTATCTCTAATAATAAGTCGATTATCGATTTAATTTCAAGTAACGTTAGCTGCCATGGGTAAAATAGTGAGGCGAAGTTGTTATTCCTCACTGAAACTTGAAAGAAAATTCGCCTCGAGTCTGTGGTATAAAATAATCACGGAAGAGGGTTGGAAGACACGTCGGTGGTCGGTAGGGTTGCCGTGGATGCGCATTGGGCGTCGAAGGAGTCCGCCGCGTATCACTGGCGGACGTTCCTGGATCGCATCGTCAGTATGCGGTCGCGCATTCCATGCGGGAACACCTGTTTGCTCTTTCGGCTCCTACGCCTTCGCTTTTCGCGTCCCAGGCCGCGTGAATTTTAATCGGTGACCATTCTTTCAAAACTAACCACCGTGAAAAAAAAGAAAACCTTCGACCACTACTTACCAAACGTCCAAAAAAAAAACACACACAAAGGCTTCGAGCGCCTCGTTCGATCCAATCGGGCACCAATCGTAGAAAAATCTCTACGGAGTAATTTTTCAAAATACGATACCAGCGAATGATAATACACGCAGCGGAAACCAGTCAGTTGAAAGTTGGAAGATTATCGACCGAGATCGACGGGGGTAAGGAGGAATCGTTAAGTAGTTAGAATCGTTCGATATCGGCGTGACAAAGAGAGATCTACATCGTACGCGTAGAGAACGCTAGGGAGAGACAGAGAGAGAGAGTGATCGCGAGCGGGGTTGAGACGGAAAGGAGGAACGTTTCTAAGTATCGTCGGGCGAGAAAAGGAGGCGAGGTACCAAGAGAAAGAGTGAAGGAGAGGAAGAGATTTAGCCGCGAGAGAGGAACGTCCTCGTGACTTCAACCACGTGTCTCTCGTGGTCCTCGTTTAAACACGCGTAAGAGCAATTTTCTTTATTGACGTACGCCGGTTGTTCGTGGCCGTTCGTATTCACGGGTATCATAACTCTTGCCCACCTAGGCATGCAGGCATCTTCGAAACTCTACCCCCACGAGACCCGGGCATGAGGCATCCGATAATCCATTATTTTCACTGTTTTTATTCGCATGTATCTTCTCCAGGGCATCGATGTGATCGATCGTTCGACCTCCCCCCCCCCCCCCCCCATCGCCCCTCCCGTGGCATGCATCTAACCTAACGTATAAGCAAAGTGTGACAGGAACTCGAGCTGGATCACAGGAACGCTTTGTTCTATCGCATGCTGTACGAAATACTTGTTCTTCAAGCATCTCGGGTTCGCGCGTTCACGGTCTATGCGAAACGAGACCGATCGCTATTTAGTAGGATCGCTTCAAAGCGTTTAGATCGCTTTTGGGTGCGAAATCAATGGATCGTGAGAGTCCAAATGGAAGGATTATAAATTTCTTTCTCCAGCATTGCTGATGCCAGTTTCTTTGACTTGGTTAAAACGCTTGTTTCTATTGCAAGTCCAGCTGCGTTTCGTTCTTCCGTTTTTCCTCGGTCGACGAACATTCCGATGAGAAGCTGACCGCGATTGCGATTCGCTCCGAGACGGTGGACTTAAGAGCCCACTTAGGTAGCTCGAGTCGAGCTGCGGAAGAGCTAATGGCATTTCAGCGCGGAGACAGTTCGTACGCAGGTGATCCAGAATTTCTTTCAAGACAGCGAGCTGCTATTAGATCGATTCAATTACACTCGTCTTTGCTGGTCGCGCGGTGAACGGATTCTCAAGCTTCCTTTGAAGTTGCGAAAACTCTTTCGCAGAAACTTCCATATCGTGCGAATCTGAGGGTCCTCGAGTAACTTTGCAAATCCCTTGACAGTTTAAATATACACGGTTTCGAGTGATAAAACAAGTAAGAGAAGTAGAAGGCGGAGACAACTGGAAACACGCTAATTGCGAAATTCTCAGCCCAAAGTCACATTTTCTCCTCAATTACTCGCACGCAGGAAGTCTCAACGAAACGCGCGGCGAAGATCGATACCGACGAGAAAAAGCAAGCGCGTCACCTACTTCGAAGACGGAAATCTCCCGATTTTCCAGCAAGGGTTAAGTCGAGCGCATTTAAGGGTCCATTCTACTTTGCCGGTTGAAAATGAGGCCTATTTTCATGATTTTTTTTCAGTACAAATTTTATTGTACGAATTTTAATTTTTTTTTGGTAAATATTTATTATTCCTTGCTGTGTAGAATTAAATCCACACATTTGTAATTATATTTTAGAAATATGAAAAATACGGTTCTATACAGCAAGGAATAATAAACATGCAACGAAAGAGAAAATATTAAAATTCGTACATTAGTTTTTGGAAAAAAACTCATGAAAATAGGCCTCTACTTCGACCGGCAAAGTAGGATGGCCCCTTAAGGGACAATATACACACCTGGGAGGCAAAAACTAGGACGGATTTGAAGAACTTTTTTCTAGTGGAGAATTTTTTTCAAAGAAATATTATATACATTAAAAAGATCATACTTTTGCCTATAAAATGTGAAATTATCATTAAAAATTTCGGAGAAGCTGCGTTTTTTTTAGAAAAGACGTCAGCGGTAACCATCATACCCTCGCTGTTTTTTATCTGAAACAAAGAAGGAAAAATTATTTTTAATATAGGGTAAAACTATACAATACGCCCCATTTGACAAAACGCCCCACCATTATTTTACGCACACAAACAAGGATGCATCGACGCGATCATCAGATTCGAACTTGCCTCAGTGTTATTATTGCGGCAGTTGTGGGCGACTGAGGCAAGTTCGAATCTGATGATCGCGTCGATGCATCCTTGTTTGTGTGCGTAAAATAATGGTGGGGCGTATTGTATAGTTTTACCCTAGATAAAAAAAACCTAAGTAGTATTTGTCGCAACCGATTTCGATTTTTTCAATATCTCGGCAAAGGGCGAGCATTTGAACCTAGAAGTCGACTTTCTGAATTCTCACATTTTCAGTCATAAACTCGTTGTACGGAAACTGCTGCAACGTAGTTTTTTCTCCAAATTTTTTAACGAAAATTTCACATTTTGTAGACGAAAGTATGACTTTTCTAATGTATATAATGTTTCTTCGATAAAAACATTTCTCCACCGAAATAAAAATTCTTCTAATCCATTCTACTTTTTCGCCTCCTAGGTGTATGTTGCTCTTTAAATCGTGTCCGCGAGACAGCTCGGCCGCCGTCGCACGTAGTACATGTACGCACGTAAGATTGCGGCCGGTAGATTATTTGTAGTCGTTGCCATTGAGATGGTTTTATGGTAGCCCCTTGCCCCGCGTACCTTTATATCGAGACTGAATGGACAGAGAGAGCAGCCTCCTCTATGAGATAATACGCCTGGTTGTGCCCAAGCCATTCAGGCCCGAAGTCGGATCCATCGAATCGCGAGAGATCGCGCGAGGTGAGGGCGGACACCGTGGCCTCCTGCAGTCATGCTCACCGTACACAACGAGTGAGTATATCGGGCTTTGCATGCGATATATCGTTGTTCGGGCCGCATCGATACGCCCGTGCACACCTGCCCGTCGCTTTCGCCTCTTCGGCTTCGCAGAAACCACCATGCTTCTTCCTCTGCTGTCGAGGCTCCAATCGCCGCGCCGATCTGATTCATGACTTTTCAGCGGCCACCAAGTTTGCACAGGGGTGGATTAAGGGGGATTTCTTTTGGGTTGGATTATTTAGAAACCGAATAATCGCCACACCGGTACTTTTCGCAGATTTTTATGCACGCCTTTGCAAGTAATTTAAAAGAAATTGTCAGAGTTTTGAGAATTATTGAAGTTATTTAAGAGAGGGGGCAAATAACTGTAAAAAATCGGAAAAATCGATTTTTCTTTTTCACATTTTCTGAAAGACGCGTGTTTCAAGAATGTTCTCTTCAAATTTTATGAAGAAATTCGCAAAATTGACGGAGATATAGTATTTTCCGTGAACCGGTGTCAAGCGCGCGACTGAACCGAGCGGAACTTTGAACGCGTTTTTCTTAGAATCACATTTTTCGACGGCCTTGACTGTCTACAGAGAAAACTATACATCCAATTGACATGAGCAATAGACTATGTAATAGACGTAGGCTTTTACTTTCCAAATATTTCTGTCTTTTTGAATTCGGATTAACTATATGGCCTGCGCATTGTCAACGCGGCAAGCACGATTTTGCCGCAGCGCACATTTTGACGAAGAAGTAGGTACACAGGAAACGGATTTATGAATTTGACTGAAAAAATTTTTTACTCTTATTTTCAGACCATTACAGTGGTCTGCCCCCTTATCGCTAAACATGGCCCTGTGTTGTGCGCAGCAGTAGTCCGCGTACACAGTCCGAGGTGCAGCAATCATGTAAAATCGAAATGCTTTTTACACCAAAAAGTAAAGTGTGAAACTTTACTGGCGAATTTAAACAAAAATTGTGAAAATTACACAAGAATCAATTTTTCCCCCGCATTTTTACGGGAACAAATCGTCTTCAATCAGTTATAAAATATTTTACAAACATCCAATATTAGTACGTAAGGTCCATACTGTGGAGAAAGGAATTCTACAGTTCCAGTTAAAATTTCAAGTGAAAATATTCATTCGTTCAAAAGTTATGACGTACGTCGTACATGGTGGCTAAAAATGTAGTTTCAAGATAAACGGCTTCAAAGCTAAGATCCCAGCGTCAATACCGGTCAGCGCTATAATTTCCATAATTATTCGAATTTCCTAATGAAACTTTTTTGTAAATATTCACAAAGGATGACACTACCAAAATTTATAATAATAAAGAAATCGATTTTTCAAGATTTCAATAGTCCTGATTTTCAGAGATTTCAATCCTCGGCTTAGTGTCGCTCCACAATTCCATCGTCAACGTCCCTGAGTTCCGAGGTTCCGTCGTTTCCTTTCGCGCTACCGGCTTAAAAGTCTTGAGCTCTCGAATGTTTGAAAATCCCAGGTTTCAAGTCACGGGTATGAGGGGAAGCTCGCGTTGCGCTTGCAAGCTTGGATCCTCTTCCTCGTGAATACCTACTCCTCCGATGGGCGCTACAGACTTTAAACTTTCTCGGAGGGAAGATACGCGGACCTCGTGTGTCCCTTTGTCGTTCGTGGTCCTGTGCAGATTATGCGGCTTAGCGATGGGACGGTATCCTTATAAGCGAGTACGTGGGAAGCCTGGGAAGTAAGCGATTTCGTGGCTTCCTGATCGTGAGATCCTCGATAAGGCGACCTCTTCAATACGATCAGCATATCCGTCGTACTTTAAAACAGCCATTCTCTGCCACCGCACCCTATGTCCCTCGAATTCCCAATTTCATTGCTTATAGTAGACTGTCGCACGCGGAGCGTTGTTCTCCAGCTTCTCCGAACCCACGTTGACCATCGATTACCATACGGTATGCCAAAGAATGTCCCTTTTGATGAAGCTTCTGGAAACCAGGACGAATTGAAGCAAAAAATGGTCAACCTTGGTCTCCTAAATTCAACGTTGATGATATGTGATCGGAAACTGAGCCGAGAGGAATACCAGGCGCCAATGTAGACGCAGGGAGATTAACGAAAGTAATCCGCGCGAAACGAGAAATGGCCCCGTGAAATGAATCCTCCTGAAGTGCAGAAGAGAGTCGATTTCCAAAGGAAGATAGTGCCGAGGGGTGAAAATCTAACTCGTACACTTTCAATAGAGGCGGTGACTACTAGGCGGTTTAACTAGGGTTGGAGGGGCATTTATGAGGTGAGCAATTAGGAAGGCGCGGTTCCGGGTCTGTGACGTGAATCCTAGGAACGTCATGGATTCCCTTTGCACCGTGTGTACAGCAACACGGCAATAACCCACTACAGCGGCGGTGCATTATCTAATGGTGCGTTGGCTGTCGCGACAAGTATGGGACAGCAGAGGGAAGGCTCGCGCCGTGCCTCTCTGCGGTTCATTAATTGTCGCCTGCTCGAGTTGCGTTACTCCGAATGTCGGAGCGACAGCGATCAAGATATTGATGAAGAAAATCGTGGCAATCGTCGTAGCTCGTCGACTCTTCGTGGCCCAAGGCCTCTTATCAACTCTGATACAGAACGTTATTCCTGATAGCTGGAGCGTGGGACGAGCTTTCGACCTGGGATCCCTTTGACGCAAGGGTCTCAGGATACACTGATTTCACGCACGTTTGTACGCAAAATTTCAAGCGAAAGGAGCAATTTACTAGTATAGTAATCCTGGTGATCGCTTTAGACTAGCATAGATACACGCGGTCGCTGGCGTTTCCTTCGCGTCGTTTCGGCTCCCGTCCCCAATATCGATCGAACTCTTCTCTTCTCCGTCGCAACGCGCGATGCCTGTGCAGGTGAATTCGACTTTTCCTGAACCCCCGGGGAGCCGCGGCTGTGTCAACAAACGTATCGCGTGATATACCCTCTTATCCATTCGCGCTAATGCACAGTGCACCAGCGCTCATTCCGCTGTCCGCTTTTTACGCTCAGCCACGGTCAAATGCATTTTTCCAGTCTTTGCTTTGCTGAGCATTGTCCTTCGACTGTCCAATGACAACAGCTTCCATTGTACACAGCTACTACGAGCGAAAGGCCTCTAAAAAGGAGGTCAGAGCGTCGTAAGGAGAATAAGGACATTTGTAACGGAAGCGAGGTGAATTTTTGCCTTGCGGAAACGTTCGAATCCTCCCGCTAGCTTCTTGGCTTCTTCCCTTTGTTTATCACGCTACCGCGGTCGCCATTGTCCCACAGAGTCGTAGGAGACGCGTGCAATGCAATAACAGCAGGGCGAGAGCTTCCCTTCGTCGGTGATTTGATTCCGCGCCGCTTCGCCTCGGTCCTGTGCAAAGCTCGGTGGAAGACAAGGGGGAGAGCGGTGGACGGGTATTGTTCCGCGTCGTTCGACTGGAAGAGGACCAAGAATCGCCTGGAACTTCGCCGAGATTATTGCCTCGTATCCCGAGAAAGGCGGTGAACGACACCAGATATCACATTGTTCGCCTATGGTTTACGGAAGTCGGGACACGGGGCGCGTTTCCCCGGTATATTTGGTCCCCTTCCCGCATGTCAAACACCGGCTGTCGCCTTCCTACCGATTAATCGGATCCGAGGGCTTGCGAAGAATTCCTCCAGCAAACTTCGAAGTCGCCTGTCCTCGCTGGACCTCGATGGAATTCGTCGGGGGATGAAAGGGGACGTTCGGGATCGTAAGGCGTTACGGTGCTGCTCCCGGCCGCGGTAACATCTAGTCGTGGCGTGAAAAAGGAGGAACGGTGCTTACTAATTTGTGTCTGAACGTACACTTCCGACAATCAGGTGCTATTCAACGGGCGGATGCCTTTCGATCCTCTCCTCGGACGTTTGATTTCCTTTCACGGCGCCGTAGGAGCTAGGAACGCGTGTATCAAAGACTGCGATCGCGTTTAGAATAAGGAGACTAAGGTCTTGCTCTTTCACGGCTCGTTTGCTCGATTCACTCCACCTGCCTCGGCGAATTAAAGGGAAACAAAGGGCGCCGTGGAGTCGAGCAGTTGAAAGAACCTAACGCGGGAAGGGTGCAAGCATGCGATGGTCAAAGCAACGTCACGATAGGCAAATAAAAGTAGAGCGTCGATTAAAAATACCGCGCGACTTTGAAATACCGAAGCTCGTCGATGTTTCGTCAAAGTGTTTAATTTCGGGGTAATTCGATGCATCAGGCACTCGTAAACTGTTGGCGTCATTTAAACGTGCTTATTATGTTTAACTTTCAATCGGTCGAAGAGTGACCCTCGCGCGCCGCGCAGCCGTCCGTAAATATTTCCCTCTTAATGTAGTTAAGTGTAAAATAGCTCGCATAGTTTAATTACAATGCTTGCCCAGCTTGTTGCGCGCACACACACGCCCACCCACACGCAGCCCCGCGTCGCCGTTGCAAAAGGTTTCAGCGACGAGCCATATTACCTCAGCACTACCAGCATTATTGTTGTTACCTCGTGGTCGCGGTAGAATTAAGCATCACTGCTGTGACGTTCACAGTGGGTGGAAGAGATATAACGCGATTGTAAAAGCAGTGGGGGCAAGTACTTGCATCCTACAACTAGGCATCCTACCACAATTAGGCACCTAGTACCACTAGGGACTATAGTGTCATTAGGTACCCTAGCGCAACTAGAGTTCCTAATACCACTAAGGGCCCTAGTACCACTAGGGTTCCTAATACCACTGGGGTTCCTAATATCACTAGGGTTCCTAATACCATTAGGGTTTCTAATACTACTAGGGTTCCTAATACTACTAGGGTTCCTAATACCACTGGGATTCCTAATACCACTGGGGTTTCTAATACTACTAAGCACCCTAGTACCACTAGGCACCCTAATACTTGAAATTCTTAACAAATCCTTAATTCAGAATCACTCTTGGAGTCGACTCGCGATATATTCTCCCACCCACTGCACCGTGACTAATTGTAAGCTCCTTCGGCCAGGAATTCAGCAAAGCTTCGGAAATGATTTCAGCATGTCGCCCCGTAACGGCTCGTGCGTGGCGGAAGTGAGCTCGGTGAGGAGCCTGTCGTCGGACGATGTCTCCGCGACGAAGGCACACCGGAAGAAGTCCTGCTGGGCACGCGCCACCGATCCGGCCCATCGCCGCGGACGTCGCATCCAGCTGCTGCAAATGCTGGTGCTGCCGTTCATACCGATCCTGGCGTTGATCGTCCAGACGGCCAACACGCTCCACGACATTCTGATCTATCGGCAGGAGGTCTCGGACATTGAAAGTCAGGTAACACGACACCTTTCTAGGATATATGGTCTAAATCCACGATGAGATTTTACAAGAGACAAAAATCTCAGCAACAACTCAATGCAAATAATGGAAATAGTCGCGATAGATGAAATTTTTAAAAATATATCATGAAACTTGTCTCCTGAGAGTTTAATTTCATGAACCTAATGACAAAATAATTAAAAATACTAAAGTAACGAAATAATTATCTCGTGAGATTAAAATCTCGTCGTGGATTTACATCTATAGAAAGTGTAGGAATCAACGCAGATCCTTCGTTCGGTTTTATTTCACTGCCACCTCAGTGCCTCGAGGCTTCCTCTATCTATAGAGCAAAGTCATTGATACCCGAAACGTGGGAGATCGTACAACCCCCTCGCTTTCTGTTCGCGATAGAAAAACGAAGCTTCCTGACACGTGTTCTCTCCTCACGCAATTATGCGAGCAACGTAATTAGGTCGAGCTCGTATAATTCAGTGGCAAATCGATCGACGAACCGTCTAAAAGTAACGGAGGAATGGGCAAACATCCACCACACCTACGCACCCGCGTCCCTTTCTCCAGCATGCACGACGCGTCGTTCAACTGGGCTGTCCCATTTCTTCCATCGTTTGCTCTGCGCGCAGGGCATAGTTCCCGATAACGAAACGCCCCTGTCTATGATTTACAACGATCGCCCTTCGATTTCCGCTCCCCGGCGGCGATAACCAAGCGGTATAATCGCCCCTGGAACGAATTACATACATAAATCGCGTGCCATCGCGTATTGGGCGACGAGGGTTCGAGCTTCGTTATTTATTGAAATTCCACGATCAAGTGGGTTCATCGGGAGACAAAATGCGACGGAAAAATGTTAGCAGAACGGAATTGGCGGTGTCTACGATAAAGCCAGGGCCGGTGGAACCATTATGCAAGTTATTGCAGGGCGCTAAAAAACTATATCGCACCCTTAATAATAAAGAAATCCAACTCCCACATAAACAAAATGTAAATGTAATTCTTTTTTGTTATCGTACCCCGTAAAGACAAATATATTAAATAGAAAACAGGTGCAAAAATTTGTAGGCGCCAAAATTTTCTTGCATAAGGGCGTCAATTATCCTCGCGCCGGCCCTGCGAGCCACGCTCTTGGTGCTCGTCAAATTCCGCGTCCATACAAGCACGAGTAACACAACAATATCCAGCTGCCGTGACAGGTGTTTTCCATACGGTAAATATTCCATTTCCAATATGCGCCGTCCGATTATTTAAATCCTCGGCAATCTATCCGGGATATTATAGCCCTCCAAGCAGAGTTGGGCATTATTCGAATGATCTCGAATAAGAATTGCGAATAAAATCAAGTTCTTCGAGAATAACGATTTTTTTTATTCGAGATAAACATTTATTCGGATAATGCTCAACTCAGCTACCGAGAGGCGAAAGCCTCGTCCCCGGCAAGAGTGGATATGAAAGTTATCGACAAATTTGAATCGGTAGCAGCCCTTTCGTGGTTGACCCCGATTCTTCATTTTCCGCCTCGACGCTTCCTTTAATGCATAATCGTCTTCTCCGTTGCCGTACAGATTAAGTTTCTGTTACGTTATTACGGGACAAACGTCAGGCGATTTTGCACCCTTGGAGATACTAACCGCTCCCGTCGGCTGCCTGGAAGATTCTCATTTCTCATATCACAGAAATTTTCATTCCCCCGGTTAACATTTACTTGCAGCAGCAACGCGTTGAAAATCGAAGGTGGAAGCGGCAATAGAAACGGCTCGATCGATTAGGCACGTTCCTCGTCCACCCTTCAGTTTCCAACAAATCTGTTTTCCAAATCTGAACCTATTCCTGGAATGGCCCTGATAAATGAAAACGATTGCACGGTAACGAAGATCCGCGCGAATTGGATCTGTGCTACGCGTTATACACGGCCGAGAGGATTGTCCCGCGTCGGCAGATTGTTTCGAAACAGGACTCTCTCCTCATGGGGAATTAAAAGAGTTTAATGAGTTTTTTTTATGTCACCCCGGTCTGCTCTCGCGAAACAGATGTCGATGTCGCGGGGAACCCTAGAACAGGGTGGGAAGGAGGAAATGGGAAAAGTTCTTCGAAGACAAAAGCTTCGTCGTTGACAAAATTGACAAAATTGACAAATTTGACAAAGCCGACAAAACTGACAAAGTTGACAAAGCTGACAAACTTAACAAAGTTGGCAAAGTGGACAAAGTTGTAAATATTGAGAAAGTAGGCAAAGTTCACAAAATGGACAATGTTGGCAACGTTGACAAAATGGACAAAGTTGACAAAGTCGACAAAGTTCACAAAGTTCACAAAGTTAACAAAATGTACAAAGTTGGCAACGTTGACAAAGTTGACAACGTTGACAAAGTTGACTAAATGGACAAAGTTGACAACGTTGACAAAGTTTCTTTCCCCGGGTTTCCCCACAGGGAACAACTATTGTCCTCCCACGTATCGAGCAACCGATCTATCCGCCGCTAGCAGTCGGTTTATCGACCAGCAGCGTCAACGACGACATTTCGTACCGCGATGTAAATAACCAGCAATAACCAATTCCATCGCTTCACAATACGCCGGGCATTGACAAAGGCGGGTCCGGTATTGTTTCACGGCGCGTCGAGTTCTTTAGAATGGTTCTTGGAGCGAAATCGTATCGCTGCCAGCGACGATCGATCCTCGCGGATAGCTGGATTTTCAATTAACGTGAGGAGCGACGGGAAGGGGGCCGGGGGTGACTCTCGTCTCCACTAATAAAGGGAATTCCTGAAAGAAAAACGAGCGCGCTTCCAGTGTCTTGAGGCTCGAGGCCCTCGCGAGCGTCGCCGAGGCCGAATGTTTTGTCAACAAAGGGCCGAGCGTAAGTGAACGGGAATGGGTGGGCAAAGAGGATTAACGTCCTTTAATTCCACCTTTGGGGGGTGATGGGAAAAAT
Source organism: Andrena chrysosceles (assembly GCA_963855975.1). Lineage (NCBI taxonomy): Eukaryota > Metazoa > Arthropoda > Insecta > Hymenoptera > Andrenidae > Andrena > Andrena chrysosceles. Next base: position 44,192,432 of record OY979769.1, on the reverse strand, counting down.
TTCCATAACGGAGCGAGGTGGCCGCGGCTCGCTCGATGATGGACGTTACGCGAGGGTGGATCAGATCGAAATTCATCGGGGTGCAGCTTCGAGTACACCCCCGTTTGGTCTCGAGTTAGCTGTTTGACGAGCACGATGGCGCGGACGGCGGAAAGGAATGGACGCGTCTTCTCCTCCTCGCCTCTCTGCCCGTCCTTCGCCCCACGTCTTCGTCGTCCTCGGTGTTTGCCGTCGATCGTAAGCGTGTCGAGAGTTTTATACACGCTCGCGTTGCCCCCTCTGCCACGCCCTCCGTAATTAAAATCCATAGGAAAACCGGCCAGGAATTTCCTCGTTCGACTAGGCTACGGAGAAGCCGAGTCGCCCCTTAAGGGCATCGATTTCCTCTTGCACTCGTCAGAATCGAATTAATCGGCGCACGCGACAGGGCGGAGCGTTAATTGCAGCTCGCTGGTAAATAGGGGACATTTAATGGATGGGTGGATGTAGGGTTCACAGAATTTAGGAACAAAAATTGGAGTACACGATACATAGTAGAGACTAGCGTTAAAAGTAAAAACGAAACAGAATACAGAAATGAAACACGGACAACTGAATAACTATGTACAAATATGAAGACCTACCGTTACGTGCTACCGCTTTGTGTATTCTGGTTTTAAGGGGGTAGGTAGTGGACTATTGGATACTTAAAATCGTTAGTTTGTTTGACGCTAAATTACTTTGATACCAAATAGTCGTTATAGTCGTGTTTTTCACAATGTATCGTGGGTACTCTTGCGAGTAATTACAAAAATATCGTCGGAATCTATAAAATTGTCGAAGTTATTAATCGTTGAAGATAGTCTTGTACGGCGCGCCGCTGCAGGTGGTGTAACTTTAGGTGAGGTAATCATCTGAATGCAAAATGCTTTGGGGTGACTACTTTATACACCAAAACCTACACAGTGGAACTTTGCCGATGAATTTGCACAACAATTTTAGGAGTTACACACGAATCAATTTTTCTCCCCACATTTTTACGGATAAAAATCGCCTTTAATCAGTTATAAAATGTTTTATAACCATCTAATGTTGATGCAGGAATTCCACTATGTAGAGGAAGGATTTCTACACATCCAGTAAAAATTTCAACTGAAAATATTCATTCGTTCAAAAGTTATGATGTACACCGTGATATACGGTGTTTAAAAATGTAGTTCCAAGATAAACGGTTTCAAAGTTATGTCCCCTACACCAATACCGCTCTGCGAGGCCGTTACTTGGCGGTGTACTCAGTTACGTTCAGCGCTATAATTTCTGTAATTATTCGAATTTCTTCATGAAACTTTGTTGTAAATGTTCAAAAAGGATCACACTTTCAGAATTAATACTAATAAAAAATTCGATCTGCGAGGCCGTTACTCGTCGGTGTACTCAATTACGTTCGCTGTTATAACTTCTACAATTATTTTAATTTCTTCGTGAAATTTTATTTAAAATATTCACAAAGAAAAGACTTTCAGAATCAGTAAAAAAATAATCGATTTTTTGAAGCTGAAATAGTCCACTACCTCCCTAAAAGTAGAAGGGGATGAACCATAGAAGAAGTCATTTTCATTACAATACAAGTTACCCAGAGTACAAATTCTGTTATAGTTTCAGAAGAATCACGTTGAATTAATTAGGACTTGGAAGATTAAACGAGACATAGAAGGACTCGGTAATCAGTGAACAACGAATTTGAATTGAACAGGGGAAATGTTTAAAAATGAATGCCACTTCGTTGTTAAACAGTTAATGCATGTACGTGCGAGAATGTCTACCGTGATCCGAAGATCCGTGATCATGAGTCTGCACGGACGCAGGACATCCTGTGTCGTGATTAATTCTGGCGCAGTGGATGAAGCGTTACTAGGCCAGACGGGCGAAACTGACATCATCTTGCTGGATATTTCCTGCTCTCGATGGATGAACGTGTCGCCATCGCGCGCATTATCGAAAATTATCAGGCGCGACAACGGCGGGGGACGGTAATGGATTAGAAGCCAAGTTTCTTGGGTACCAATTAAAGTTAACGAACTCGAAAGCCTCCGTTCTCCTTGATCGACTCCTCGCGATTCCGCCGCACGAGACCGCTGCGAAATATAAAAAGAAAAGCGCTGCGACACGATGACCCCGCGTTCACGCCTGTCGCATCTGTTACCATCACAGGCGATCTATAATTATCGGAAGACTTCGCGTGGATGAAACACAAAAGCCATCGCGGGTATAATAGAAGGCCATTTAGGCACTTGGAAGTTGAAGCAGCCGTTCGACTTACGGCCGGGAAACCTTCGGTCACTCCATCCTGTCCATTCTGTCCCTTACGACTAATCGACTACCTCCATCTCCCTTCGCAAGTTTCACGAAGACTCGAGAACAACGCTGGGCCATTAAGCGGCGCAGCCTCGGCCCGTCAAACTTGTAGCTCAGTGGTCGTCCAGGCGAAATTGTGCTGAACAGGACGAGTGTAGGTAACATGCCACGGCATGGCTCTTGAGAAAAGAAGTTTCTAGAGTCCTAGAGTATATGTACACTGATAAGGCTTTAAATATTGGATTTGTTTAAATTGCTTTTTATTAAAGCACATGTTCGCTGTCGATCTCTTCAAGTTTCAAGAGTGATGGAATATTAAGAGAACCGCATTTATCACAAGGGGTAATAGGCGCAAGCTGGGAGCCTCACTCTCTATGGGGCTATATTTTAAAACCTTACTCCTCACAAACAACAATATAGAAAACAGTCTACTTGCAAGGAAAGATCCTGAACCCGAAAATTAAAAAAATTATGGAACTCTGTGAATATGTAGGGGATTTCATGTTTGCTGCCTAAATTCACTCGAAGGAGGTAAAATTAATCCTCTATGGAGGTAAAAGTTTTCCTCCCTACACGTACATATTTCACACAACCGTAGAAATCGACTTGTTCTTTTGAGGTTTCATAATGATGTTGCTCCTAGGGTAGTGTTTTCCAATCTTTTCTGAGTCGCGACCCCCTATTAAATTTAATAAGGCAAAGAGAACACATTAAAACAGGTATTTCAGAATACAATACTAACTTAACAATATTAAAGAAAAACCGTGGCGACCCGCCAGAAAACAACTCATTCGCAACTCACAGGTTGGGAATCATTATCCTCAGGTCTCCAAACTTACAAATGGGACCCTGAAAATATTAACGAACATTCTACGGAGTTACCGCTTAAAATATTAATCGAGCGTCTTTCTACCTTGCTTTCAGGTAACAATCGCCACAGACCTGGGAAAGGTAGTGACTCGGATGCAGTTGGAAAGATCCGAGGTTGCATTCTTCATCTACACCAACGGCAGCACCCTCAGGTACCACTAGAACCCAAAAGCTCCAAGGGGATTCTAATTCAAACATTAATGACATTACTTGCTCGAAATTCGTAAGGCGTTCCCGAAGTTCATTTGATCGTTTCGCTTCAAAAGTCCCTCTATCCCCGGCTATACGTGACTCAGCGGCAAAAGCCATTCCTCGCGCGGGAAGGAACCCTTTACTCTACAGGCCAATGAAAACAGATGGGCAACAGGGTGTTCTCTAATCAAGCCGCCGCCGAAGCAATACACTTTTCCCACCATCCCGGCGAAACAATAGCGGCGAGGAATACAAGAGCAGCTCCCTCCAGACACCGCGTCGGATCTAAATTAAGATCCCCTTAATCTGTATTATAACGACAACAAATTACCTTCGCTCGCTGATAAAACGAAACGCAAAAGGGGCCGTGGTTCCTTCGGCGAATCGTTAAACTACAGCTTCACCCGCCTTTGATTTAATTACCGGTACTCGCGAATTCAAGGATCGAGGTATTAGACCCTTATGGTCAGCGAGACGTGACGCGTTCACCTGACCCTTCCGCTTCGGTTCTTTTATAAAAGCCGAGGAGCAGTTGCCGCTGGGAACGTCGACGAAATTTACGTCGCGGTACCGATCCCGCGGCAACTTCGATGAAAACGCCTTTGGGCCACGCGTGCCGGGCGCGTTCACTGAGAAGAACGGATAAATATGTAGCTTGCCGGCCGATTTATCCACGTAGAACTAACGGGGCACGGTCTGTTGCGTCTGTTGAAGGTCGAACTTGACGCAGAGGTTCGCCATAACCGATCAGGCTCTCCACAACATGACTACGTGGCCCCTGGTCTCGGTGCCGAGGGACGAGAGCAAGACGCAAACCTATGACGTGGTCAGCAAAGAGGCCTTCCAAGCACGCCTCGAGGATTTCAGGTAACGAATCGATCGGCAAATACACTCCAGACACCGTCCACGTGGTTCGCGCGCTAATGACGTCAGAGTATCCCCCCATGTGCCTGACGGATCCGCTTTGATCGCCCCATCGCCCCATCGCCCCATCGCCCTAAGCTTAAGCGACTCGAGCGTCACAATTTCCATCGCCTCCAAAAAATACTGTAGCTATTTCCGCATATTAACGGTGTGGAATTAGAGGGAACGACGTGGGGCGAGAAGGGTTGCTAATTTCGGGTGAGCGAGAAACGAGGAGAAAGGGGCGATAATAGTTTTCGATCAGAGGTGGGCAAAGTTTTATCTAAATTAAAGTTTTCAGTCCGAATGAACGGTAAAAATTTTATTCTAATATATACGATTCTAATTTGAATATATTAGTTATTTAAATAATCTTTTATTTAGATAGTGCCAAGCTCGGGGAAAATATAGAATACCTATTGAAGAATAATTGTCTATTTTTCAGTTTTTATTTAGATAATGCCCAACTCTGTTTTGGATTCGAAGGAGATAGAGAGATTTAAGGGTGAAATTTGGAGGGTCAGGTTGAATGAAGCGCGGCCACTTCAAATGACACCGTCTTTCCAAGCAACACTCGATTGCGTGGAAAGTTACGGCGGAGGCCTTTATTCCCTCGAGCCTTCGCTCCGACACTTGTTGAATTTCCATTCAGCCTCGAAGTGGAGAATTCTCCTCCACCGTGGCACTCTCCCCGCTGGATAAAGAGATCCGAACTTTCCTCTTCGATCTTTCCGCGAATCGAGTTTTCAGCTCGTAACACGAAACTCGCGAAACTCCTCAAGCACGCAAACAAATAAATCGTCCGATGCAGGACGTCGTTTTATGCAATCTTTTATGCAAAACTGCTCCGCATCTCCCTTCCAGGGAAACACCACTTTAGACTCCCCTTCGAGGAACTTTGCCACATTCACTTTCCAAGTTTTTCATCCCCTTTGTGACTATACCACTCCAAGAGTTGCCAAGTTGCCTTGTACTCAACTCGATTATCGCAGCGAGCGTGCCATTAGAAGTAAACAGCAGAAAGTATAAGTACACTGTACAGTGCAATACGTACTTAATTATCTAATTCACAGCGGTGAGCCAAAAGGCACGGCAGAAAGGCGGTGTCTACTTTTGTAGCGTCGCTGTCGTGTCGCATTCGTCTTGTCCGATCGATCGGCGTGACATAAAAATACGCGGCCAGGGCCCGGTTGATCCGAGACCGCCGCGGACAACGGCGGTATCGCGATGCAACCGAAAAGGGGGTGAGAGAAGAGGAGTGATAAAGGGGACGGAACGCGTTGCAGCAGGGACGGGTGGAAGCGCGGGAGAGAACGACGTTAATGCGGCCCGATCGGGGATATTTGCAGAAGGCACGTTTTTCATTTGGCCGAACTGAAAACGACGGCAGGGTACCCGGCCACTGGGCACGTATACCCGATAAAATCGATACCGCGGTGAAATATCGATGCAAATAATACCTACAGACCAGCGTAGACACGAAATTCCCCCAGCTATCAATAGGTCTTGATAAAAGAAGCTGTCGATTTATGAAAATATACGGCAGCTTATAATCGTTATTTATATCCTTTCGTCGCAGTGACGTTCAGTGGCGGATTTAACGGGCAGCCGTTGAGATGTTGCTGCTTGGAACCTGCTCAGAAGGCCCCATCTGCAAAAAAATTTATCAAAACACTATTTTTCTTTTTGTCTCCTACAATTTTTATATCACAGCACGCGCAAATATATTTGTAATCGAAGAGTTATTGTACAAAGCACTGTAAGCGCCAAAAGTAAAAGAAAAATTCATTTGTAGAAAAATGTTCTACTATACACAACACTATACTATACTATACCCGTTTCATCCTAAGAAAAATCCCGTTCCGCGCTGGGATGATTCTGAGGAGGTGCTGGTTGGTCCGACTCCTCACTTAACCGCCTACGATTTTCTCCGCCTTACCGTCTGTTACCTCTTTGTCAACCGTTTCGCTGCGAGCAATAGCCTGCGTCGGGCCCGTAGGCGGTAGTGGGGGCTGCGCAGAACGGCCACAAAACGGTCGGGGCATAGAATTTTTCTTAGGATCAAACGGGTATATAGATAATTCTATAGTGTAAACTTCTATACCTATAGAATTTTAAAGCAATTTACCTTTGTAAATAAGTTACCAATAGATGCTAAAAGATGGGAGTTGGGTTATTGTAAACTTAGCATATTTAGCAATCAAAACAAACAAATTTCGTGAATAATTTAAAATCGGGGAAGTATTTTCTCTCCTGAAAAATTTAATGTTTGGCACTTACAGTATTTTCCACAAGAAAATAGTTGCCTTTGGATCTCTATGCTGGGCTCTACATAAATCATGGCGTACGAGGAGCGAGAAGGTGTTAGATTCCTAAAGGGGCCGGTTTGCAGAGAAATTCTCCATCGATCGAACGAGGGCTGGCTGACGAGGGCCGCCTCGGCTGTGACGCGAGCGTGTGTCAGACAATGGGACGCATTTCTGTCAGCGGGAGCGGCGGTAACAAGCCGCTAACAATCCTCTCCGTCTTTCAGACGTACGGGATATTATACGCTGACGAAGACGATTGGGGAACAGATACGTATTAACTGGCGATCCCGTCGGGGACGAAATAGCGCCGTTCGATCCCCGGCGCTCTATTAATCTGCCGGGCCGATCGATCGGTCGTCAACTGAATTAATTAGCGCGCAGACCTATCTAGGCGATTATTCTCAACGTCCCGGCGGGGCCTATACGACCGCGGCTCCTTTCATTTCGGCCAATTAATGCCCTAATGGCACTCGTTCGGCGGGATGAAATTCGGGCGCACGAAAGGTCGATCGGGTGTCCCGAAGAAACGCGCGTTCGTTGGCGAACGATCGGCTGGGCGAGGGGCGTATGAAGCTCCGCGGTGTAATTGCAGTGTTGGGTGCAAAAACGTTGCGAAGTTAGATATTTTTAATAGCGAAAGTGTTGTGCAAGTGTCAATAATATTTAAAAATTTCCCTTTCTCCTTTGCAGTTGCATTATTACAATCGGAATTGTGTAATAAATTAATCAGTGAAATTAATTTTAATTATAACCCCTTTAGCCTCCATAAAATGGAGAAATATAGAACATAATGTTTTTTAACATTATTCTTTATTGTTTATTTAATGTTTGAATAATGTTTGAAGAAATATAGAATATTGAAAAAATATAGAATATTGAAGAACTATAGAATATTAAAGAAATATAGAATATTGAAAAAATATATGTAGAATATTGAAGACATATAGAATATTGAAAAAATATATGTAGAATATTGAAGACATATAGAATATTGAAAAATATAGGATATTGAAAATATGTGATATTATATACGATATTGAAAAAATATAGAATAGGGAAAAAATATAGTCACAAAAATAGTCACAGATCCTATCATCTCCTGGGTGATGTACGGTTGGCTTAGATACGAGTTAGAGTCACTTGATCAACATCGATTCACAATATTTAACATAGCTCTGTCAATTTTAAACATGTGGCATTGGAATTCGAAGGGCATATGTAGAAAACAACGAGGAATCTAATTACGCGTTTTATTCAAAAAGGGCCCGAGTGTCCCGAGGCCGTTCTTGCAACCGACAGTACAATTGGACCACGTGCGCGCATACGCGACGCCGATAACGGCCTGCACGCGCTTTGTACACGTGCAATAAATTCCCTCAAAGAAATCGTACCTCTTTTTTTCCCTATGCCGCGTGTCGGCCTTCCCTGTCGGACCACCTTTATGAGCAATGGATGAGGTTGTCACACATGAGCGCGTGACCGCCCATTTAGAGCAGTAGACAATATTTTTAGACCCCTCTGCCCGCCTCCCTCCTGTCAACCCCTCCTCCACGGCCTCTTTGTCGCTCACACTATCGCATCTCTGGCTAAAAGCCGGCTCGATACATTGTTTAGGTCGACTTTCCGTCGACTCGATCGAGCCTCTCTCCTCGCGGCGAACTGCAGCTTGAAACAACAAAATCCACGACTCGATCCTCCGTCTCGATCAACGTCCACCAGAATACTCGAGCCCCTTTCAAGAGGCAACCCTCGCTTCTCCCGCCGCACAGTGGTTCCAAAGTGACGTTTTATGGACAAAATTCTGTATCTCGGTGAATACTCAACCGATTTTTATATTTCTCTGTTCGTTTTGTCGGGTAGTAAATTTGCTAAAATGTCAAACGGCTGAATCGCGACCAAAATGTGTTTGTTTTTCTATGTTTCTTTCTGACAAAATTTGATGGAAACTTTAGTAAAACACTCCTGAGAACTATTTTGAAAAGATTTTTCTTATCTAAGTAGTTTCTTTATGTAAAATCTGAACTGAAACTTGGTAACAGGGAAAAATATAAAACAGGCGAATTTTTGACACATTAGAATACTTATTTGAAGGGAAGAAAATTTCGAAAGCTACTGTATGATATTTTAGAAAATTTACTCCTCGATGAAATCAGCATAAAATGATAAACTCGGTTGAGAACTTCACTGAGATACGGAATTTGGTCCACGAAAAGTGACTTTGGAACCACTGTGCGTCGCCGCGAGCGGGATCCTGACACGCGGAGATAAAGTCGTTCAGGTTCCCATTAGAATATCGCAAGCTGGCGCGAAAATTTCGCAGGATTTTCCCTCGACTACGAGCTGTCACTGCCGGCAGCTACCGAAATTGAATTGGAGAACGGAGCTTTGCGAGAGCTCGATTGCTAGACAGCCGTTTCGCGAAATATACAATTCCGTGTAGCTTGTGCGCTGTTCGTGGCCTTTCCTCGGTAATTGAGCCGCGGGAAGAGCTCGCGACGAGGCAACTGCGAGGCAACCGGCGAAATCGATTGCCGGTGTGTAGACAACGGTACTCGGCGGGGCTTTGAGTGCAAAGTTTGCCGTGGTTTCGCAGGCAGAAGATCAGCTCGGAGGAGAGCAGTATCACCGAGGTGATGGCCTGGTACACGAGCGTGAACGCGGCGATGCTGGACCACCTGACTAATCAGATCAAGGAGACGGACAACAGTGGAGTGTGGAGGTGAAGGAATGAACACGATTTTAGCAGCGGCTTCTCGGCGATAGTTTCCGCATCACGATCGGTTCTGTGTAGGGGAGACCGGAGCAAGTTGATTGCCAGTTGATGAAAAATATTTAGACTAATTATATTTTGAATATTGCTCCTTCTAGAGTAGGTACAATTTGGGCTGGAACTATTTGTTGAATTTTTCGGCATTTGAGTATTCGAATACTGCAGTTGCTCAATTATTTGGCGAATATAATTCCAATATCCAAGTATTCCAATATAATTCGAATATCCAAGTATTCGAATAATAACATTCTAATACTAAAATATTCGAAGTTTATTCCTAGAATTCGAATACTTGTAAAATATTCGAATATTAAATTATTCGAATAGTCCCAGACCTAGGTACAATGCGTAGGTCGATGTTATTGTGGATCGGTAACATAACCGATCGCCAGCAGTCGTGGTTTTAACACTGTATATAATCGTCGCAATATTTCTAACCTTGTTTTTTTATTTTTCATACTATTACATTAGATACAAGTTCAATAACTGACAGAGTGTAATTCATTCGAAACGCCGTGACAGTGATTGATTGGACAAAACATTTCCAACATGTACAAATAACATTTTTTCATTTATTTTGTATGTATTTTCTGCAGTTTCCACTTGCAGTATATTAAAGAGGAAGGACCAAAGTATATTTCAGCATGTTTGTTATTAACTAATTAATTTCAACAAAAATGGCAAAAATTGAGAACTGTACCTATCAACTTGCTCCGGTCTCCCCTAGGCGGCACAAAGAGTAGGGTAAAATAGGGTAATGGCGGTCACTTAAGCTATAATTGTAATCAAACCAAGGTATGTGGTGGAATATTCCTTGAAAATGATTTTTTTATGAACATAAATTATCAACCTATTTATAGGATACGAAAATAATTAGTATTACATTGATTCATTCAGTAAAATTACGAAATACACAAAAGATGTGTTTGACCGTTATTGTCCACACCTTCGGGTAATTGGGGTTTACGTTGCGAGCAATCGCGGTCTATAGAGGCCGCTACATTTTTCACACGTGTAACCATCGGCTGAGTCCCATCCACGAAATTCAGAATGGACCCAGAGACCACGAGAGATGCATCGAAGCCACATTTCATGGCCAAACTGATAGCAAATAATACACTTGTACCTACACTGTTTTTTTTTTTCAAGAATTTCGGAAACCCAATTTCCTTTGCCAGTTGTTCTAGGGCGTATTTTTGCCATCTACAGAATAAAATTGTTGTGGAATAATGGTAATCACGTTGCGGACACTAACGATCAAGCGATCATCATTGCCTGCACACGTTTTCATTAATAAAATTGAAGATTACATATATAAATTAAATATATTTATATTCAATTTGATTCTAATTCTTTGCCCTTACAATATATCTGTATTTACGTAAAATTGAAATGTAAAAAAAGCTTCACAATTAGTATTTATCTCTTACATTGTACACACAAAATATAACATCAACGACATTTAAAATACAAAAGGCCTTGATTGCTTAGCCACGATTAAGGCGCGGTCATTCGACAATACAGAGAATGGTATCGTGGGATGTAAAAAAAAAGAAATTGCACATTTCGCATATGCCGTTTTATAATAACAGTATTGACCATCATTGCCCGCTGACCGCGATTGCCCCATTCTCCCTACGAATGGGGAATAGAAATGAAGGGGAGAGAGAGAGAGAAATTTCGCGTTGCAGGTATCTGATAGCGTTTAAGAACCTGCTGAGGAGCATCGAGAGCCTGGGCATCGCTTCCGTGTACGGGATCAATTACTTCGGACGCGGGATACTTCTGGGGGACAATTACGTCAGCTACGTTCGCCACGAGGCCCTCGGAAGTGACCTCCTCACAGGGTCCCTCACATACGTGCCTTCTCTCAAGCACTTTTACGCGGAGCTCACGCGCACCATGCCCGACTACGGCAGAATTAAGTCTAGGTACGCGAAAGGCCCGCGAAGAGGCCCCTCGATCGCTGAATCTGCGCGGCGAAGCGAGTTTCAAAGTTCGGACGTGCGAGACGTTGTCAATTATAAAGCACAAATTCACCCCATAAATTAAAAATCTTTAATTAGTATATTCAAGTATTTAATATTGCGGCCCGCAATTCTTTCAATTCTAAAACGTATGTCAGAAATAACAAATTCACCCCCTAAATTAAAATTCTTTGATTAGTAAATTCTATATTTAAGTATTTACTGTTGCGGCCCGCGTAGACCGCTCATCACTGATCTAGGAAACGTGTGCATTTACAGGCGCGACGAGATTCTGCGGAACCAGAAGGGGGAGCCGAGCGTGGACGACGCGATCGCTTACTTCGACTCGATGGCCACTTACGTGGACGAGCTGCGGAAACTTCAGCGAGAATTACGTCACATGATAAGGTACATTTTCATAATGGGATTGGTTGCACCAGTGGGCGCGGTCTATCGAGCAGGACGATGATAGCTATAGTTTTGTTGGAGCAGGGATTACGTGAATTCCACTCTGCAAGACGCGTCTAATAAGGAAGCTGCTGGGATCGCCATAGTCGTCCTGGTGCTGGTCGTCTCTCCTATCATTATAATACTAGTGCGCAACGCTGTTGCGACTATACAGGTGGGTAGAATTTTGCTCCACAGGCTTTAAGCCGATTTACACATGGAGCGTGATTAATAAAACGCAACACAGTTCAGTGAGATGCGCCACTCCTTGTGGTTTCATTAATACTTTTTAATTGTTTCACATATCCCTTGATCTTTTTATCCACAAAATCGTTATTTGCATGGGGACAAATTTCACGTTTGCTAAATTCAATAAGTTCGTGGTACCCGTGATTTTTTAAATTTTTGTTTTTGTAATTGTCTGATTTTATTTTCCACAAGCGGGGGAAGCTTCTATAAATTTCAATGAAGTTTTCTAAACTGTCTTCGGATAGGGTTACTCAAAACACTCAGATCCAATAACGAAATAGGAGGACAATCTATTCTGAAATCGTTTGGAAAGGAGGACGTCCCCCTTTTCAAACAATTTCAGACTAAATTGTCCGCCTTTCTCATTTTTGGAACAGGCAAATAGTGATGGAATTTTGCCGGGTGAATTTGAGTTCTGGATAAAACAAAAAGTGAAGACATTTACATTTCAGTGAAAAAGGGGGCATGTTCTCCTTTTGAATACCATATAGTAACCCTATCTCCTAAGACTTTCATACGCTCCAAAACTGTGAGAAAGACCGTCCGTGTAAAGCCGACTATTATCCTCGGGAGATCCGCGCGGGGTCTTGTTTCAATCTTGTAAATGGGAAACAACTCGATCGAACGGCACCGACAGCTTCAATTAAGCGACGCGTGCTTCCGTTCCTTTCGATTGAATTCCAATTCAGCGGTATAATTCTCTTACCCGCGCCGCGCGGTCGCTCGTAACGCGGCTAGTCAATAAAAGTGGAAGACTTTTATCGTCGCGCTGCCATTCTCCCTCGATTCGCGTCGACTATATGGCTTCTCGATCGCTTCAATTCTGGAAAAAATGTAATCGAGACGAATGCTCTGGTAGTAAAGGGACGCCCATGGAATTTTAGATGTACGCTGCGAATTTGGCGCAAAAAGCGCGAGAGCTGAAGCAGGAGAAAGGGAAGAGCGACACGTTGCTCTTTCAAATGCTACCCCCGAGCGTTGCGCAGCAATTGAAGCAGACTCAACAGGTACATCGATCCCTCTCACGTTTAACTCTCCTTTATTTCGATTACTTAGTAGTTCCTTCTGGTTAAAAGGTTCCAGCCGAGTACTACGAAGCAGTGACCGTGTACTTCAGCGATATCGTTGGCTTCACCGAGATCGCGGCGGAGAACACTCCCCTAGAAGTAAGCTTCCTTGATTCCTGATTTAAGGGGGAGGCTCTTGTAGCGGATAGAAGAAAAACAAGAAAATTTGATCCCAAAGCCGCGGAACGAAATTCGAAAAATTAAACCGGCCACTTGTTCAACTTTGCATCTTTTAAACAAAATTTCTTGAATTTTATTTGTTTCCGATAAATAAAATGGGCATAAGCCCTTATAACTCAGTTATTCGCCGTTCTTTTGTTAATAAAAAAATATTTTCGATTACCTTAATCTGAAAATACAACATCTTAAAAGTTTCAGACAGATCGATAGATTAGTTTCTTTAAAAAAATTCCCGAAAATGATTCGATTTTCAGTTAGCTACGCGAGGCTCTTCCCTTAAAAACAACCACCGTGTATCGATACTTTAAACCACCGCGGAATTTCAGGTCGTGACGTTCCTGAACTCGATCTACAAGCTGTTCGACGCTCGCCTCGAGTGCTACGACGTGTACAAGGTTGAAACCATCGGGGATTCTTACATGGTTGCCTCTGGCTTGCCAGTTAGAAATGGTGAAAATTGCACCCCTTTCTTGCGTTGCCTTGCAAAATCACCACCCTATCTATTGATCCATCCATCTCGTCACTGGACACGTTGAATCGTGTTCGTTGTTGCAGGAGACAAACACGTTTCCGAGATAGCGACGATGGCGCTGGATCTTTTGGCAGCGTCGTCGGTGTTCCAAGTGCCGAAGCGACCAGGAGAACGACTTCAAATACGGAGCGGCGCTCACACTGGCCCCGTTGTCGCTGGAATCGTCGGAAGCAAGATGCCCCGTTACTGTCTCTTCGGAGATACCGTGAATACAGCGAGTCGCATGGAATCGACTGGAGAAGGTACTATCCCCGCTGCAAGCTCGAAATCGATGAGGTCTTAATTAGATTGATAATGAAATTCTTGTTGCGCGTAGCCCTACGAATACATATTAGCCTGGAGATGAAGAAGGCTTTGGATGCCGTGGGAGGCTTCAAGATCGTGCACCGGGGCTTGGTGGACGTGAAGGTAAACGTGAATGCGTGGTTCCTCTACGAACATTAAGGGGCTACATGGGTACCATTGACAGGTCGGAAAATAGGGACATTTTTGAGATTTTTTTTATATAAAGAAACGTTAAATTTAAAAATCAAGATATACACCTTGTTGTGTATAAATTAAGCTGTATTCTGTGCAAAATGTAATTTGATATCTTAAGAAAAGGTGCCGTAGCAGCCCTGTTTCTCAAGTTAAAGCATTTGCGGTTCATAGTTACATCATTTGTGGTACCGATAATATCTCAGAGATTACTAAACCGATTTGAATAAAATTTTGCATGAATATTCTTAAGACTATAATCTAGTGCTTTTTGGCGCCGATTTTGAAAAATTAAATTTTTTGGGAAATATCAGCTACTCAAAATCAAGCACGCGATTTCCGACCTAAGTTTTCATTTTCGTTTGTTAATAAAAAACAAAACAAGACGCTAATCGGAAAATCGCTTAGAAAAATACTAGATTATAGTCTTAAGAATATTCGTGTAAAATTTCATTCGAATCGGTTTAGTAATCTCTAAGATATTTTCGATACCGTAAATGCTGTAACTATGAACCCCAAACGCTGTAACTTGGGAGAGGGGGCTGTTATGGCACCATTTCTTAAGATATCAAATTTCTTTTTTAAGAGAATACAGGTTAATTTCACGTTTCTTTGCATGAAAGAAAAATCCTAAAACTGACCCTATTTTCCAACCTGGCGAGGGTATGTAACCCCTTAAGTGGACCGCGTGAATAATATGCGTGTCGTTAGGGCAAGGGATTGATGGACACCTACTGGCTGGAGTGCAAAGACGGCGGGATCGCCCGTGCCGCGGAGTTGGATCTGCCGTCATTCTTCGAGGACGTCCGACCGGTCTTCATACGCCGTTTAAGGGAAGAAGGTACCCTCTGATGCGAGCCGTACTCCCGACGGGACCTATGGTACCTGAACCGACCTCGCACCCCTTACATCCGTCTTTCGCAGCCCAACCTCATCGACCACTTAAAGAGGCCCACTCAAGGACGCAAGAACCGCCTCTCCCATCCGAACCTGCACATCACGCCGGTGAAACCGCCGCCGCAGTCGCAGTCCAGCATCGAGTCCCAGGACTCGGCGACCTACGAGGGCACCCATTCGACGACACCCTGCCCGCCCAGTTACTCGCCGGCGAGCCAACGTAGCCGCTATTCCCAGCCGAATCTGCCCACCCTCCTGGTATCCTACGACAGAAGATCCAGCGGCTCGCCTGACCGTCGCATAAGGATGTCCCAGCCCATTCTCAACTCCAGCTTCAGCGGCATCAACTTCGCCGGGATGAATCGCGGCACCAGGCTGTCCTACACCAGCCTCCGAGCGGCTTCCGGGGATAACAGCATCAACGAGGCGGAGAGGCTGTCAGCACCCAGCGTACAAGGGTTCAGCGTGAGCTCTAGAGGAAGCCTAACGATGGAGCAGGGTTCCTCGAGGCTCTCCCAGCCTGACATACGACGGTTCAGCATGCGCAACGATAGTTCAGGGAAACGGGAGCGCCTCTCTCAGCCGACCCTGGTCACCGGGGATTACCATCCCAGCCGCGGGCAGCAGAGACTGTCCCAGCCCTGCCTGAGCACGGGCAGGGAGCTGAACCTGCCCACGATGGTGTTCCACTCGCCTTCCCCGCCACCTGTCAAGCACAAGAGATTCTCGCCGGCCATACACGCCAGCCAGAGGGACCGCCTGTCGCAGCTGGACATCGGTGCCAAGTACAGGTGCTTCAAGGAGTCCGCCGTGATGAAGTTCAACCGGGACAGGTTCTCGATACCGGAGCTAGAGACGCAGAACGATCTCAGGCTGATGGCCGGCACGCCCAAGCAGAGGTTCAGCTTGGACAGCCAGCTGACGCGCCAACAGGACATCACTCGGTCCAGACTACTGCCAATCGCCAGCTCGCCGATCAACGAACACCAGCAGACGAGGATCGACGAGCTGACGGGAATACCCGGGAGCAAGCTCAAGACCCCCACCAGGGAAGGCCTCGGGAGTGTGCTCGTCGCGAGTACCACTCCGATTCTACCGTCTACCGAAAGGCAGCTACTGTCTTCCGAGTTGACCAAGAAGGCCGGCCAGGTCACCCCCGCAACGACCAACGCGAGCACCGCCCAACAGAAGGGCCAAACAACCACGGCCAGGTTCCGATCCGTCTCGCCGGTCGCCGCCAGGGAGAGGATGTCCGTGCCCGAGATAAGGAACTCGAGCCTCCGACGACTCCTCGACCCGCCGACCAGGCAGAGGCACAGCATCACCGGAAACCTCAGGTACAGCATCAACTCTCCGATCAAGCCTCTCGATTTCGGCAGAAAGTCGCCGAAGCATCTATTCGAGGAGGCTCTGGAGAGGTTCCGCAGGGATGAGAAGGAGGAGAACCGCAAGAACGAGATACCCCGGTCGGAAACGATCGTCAATATCATCGACCAGCCGAAGCATGTACAGAAGCATTATTCCTACACTTACGAGACCGCTGATGACTGTAACACGATACTGGGGAAGATTACTATGTCCGCGGTGCCGAAGAAGAAGTATCTGGAGAGCAATTTCGATGAGAACGAGCAGGTGATCACCACGGTGATCGAGACGGACGTGCCGATGATTATGGCCAGCCCCAAGTACGCGAAGAAGCCACCTTACGCCAGCGACACCCCGAAGTGGATCAGGAAGTACCTGGATAACGAGAGCCCGAAGGCGAAGCGGAAGACGACGAGTGGCAAGGAGGCAGGCAATAAGGAGAAGTCCAGCAGGAGGAGCAGCCGGAGGAAGAGCTCCTTGGAGTCTATTGATAGCGAGAAGGTCACGGGGAAGGTTCGGTCCAAGTCGGTGAGCAGCGGGGAAAGGAACCTGATACCGAGAAATGTGATTCCAAAGCCAGAATTGAAGAGCATGAAGAACACGTACGTCAGGATCGTGTCCTCGAGTAGTGCTCGAGAGAACAGATACGAGGTGAAGGTGGAGAAGAGTAATTGGGGCGATGGTGACGCTCAGGGACCGTATGGCAACGATTGCGACACGGACTCCGATGACTCCACGTCTATTTAAATATTTTAAATCGAGAGATTCGAGAGGGGTGAAGTTGATGGTAATAGTCAGGTGGGTAAGAGATAGAAGGAAAAGGAATTCGTCCGAGCAGACTGAACAATCACATTTAGAAATGGGGAAGCTGACGCAAGCTCAACGCAGAGGGCGACACTGGCGCACGTCGTGAAGTAAAATATCGCTATAGTATTAGAAGTTGTGTTTATTTACATTTTTTGTTATTTACTGACTGTTGATTTTTTAATTAAAATGACAAAATAGGCGGAAATTATGGACATTTAACTGTTCTCCAACTTAAAGATTTAGTACGGAAACGTGCCTCATGATGTATCAGTTTTGATAGTAACAATGATAAATATCGTTAAGTATTTGAACAGGTGAGTTCTTACATTCTATTTATTTATCTGAAACGCCGATGACAAGTGGCGCCTGTGTTGGTGGCGCCATCAGTGTCAGAATGTTGCAGTCAGCTTCCCCAGCAGCGTGGGATTTACAGAAAGCCAAAAGGGAAATTTTCATGTTCTGTACTTAAACCACTGGAACACTACGAATTTTATTAGAGAAGAAATCTGATATTTTCGCTATAGCTGTGGAACACATGGACCATGTAATAGAAGACAATTCGACTAGCCTAAAGAACGCCTCGAGAGCGAGATAACGAAGAATGACACGACCGATCCGAAGAATATTTTCTCATTGCTGTTGTATGTATATATATATCGTGAATTATAATCGACTTAGAGATTTGCAGAACGAAAAAGGGGATATAGAGATATAATACGTTTGTAGCGACGACTTCTGGATCTTGATGCGTTATTTTTCATTCGATGTGAGCCGAGGAGCAGTTGTTTTCTTTTTCTTCTTTTTGTATTAAAGTAAAAGTAAGATACCGTGTAAATATTCGAATTATATTCGGTTGTACACATACTTCCAAATATTTATCGTTACACGTATAGTTAACATGTACTAGAAGAATTCTGCTCTGTTGCCATTATTATTATCCATGACGTCGCGTTCAAGATTATATACGGTTTATTTTTTAAATGTTTATTGCTGTGAATGCGGGACTGACGACAAAATACTGTAGCTGTTGCCAGCATGTGAATTTCGTCCGCGTGACGTTGCATTGCAACGGTTTCGCGGTATGTGCGTTGAGAAATTTCTATTTTCCTTCGATACTAGTCATCGATGAGATTCTCGTGTGAATGGAAACACCTATTACGTGAGATTACACAGGACAGCTTCGGAGCCTTGTCAGGAGATTAATTGTGTAAATGTCTATGCCCTAAACAATGATACTTTAATAGTGTATGGGGAAGGAAAATGAACGTTGTATTCTCGTCCATAAAATTGTATCCTCACGAACTCGTTTTTTCACACGAATATGACACCATGTAATGATATCGTCGTAATACTATGATATCGGAAATACGGTATGAATGTAATATTGCGATCATGAGTGTGACACTTGGTTACCGTTTGTCTTTAGCGTGAAAAATGTTAGTTTCTTTATGTACGTCATTTAATATACGATCAAAGAAGTTATTATATATACGATATATAAAATGTAATCGATATGAAAAGTATATAAAGTGTATTTAATTTTTAACAAGTTCGAGTTGATTATACATTATTTATTCCTTATAATTAACTTGTATTTTATCTACATTTTGCTTATGATTCATTAGTTATCCACGACATTATTATTAAGATTCATTTTATGTACTACCATATGTAGTTCAATTCGTTGAAATCACATACAGGAGTATCCAAATTCATTTATTTTCATATTTATTTGTAATCTGGGGTTCCAGCTTTCTTGTAGCGAGACTGTAACTTATTATGCAATTATATTCAATAACAAAATTCTTTATCTATTGCTCCTAAAAGCGTGCTATATAGTTATTTGATTTACCGATTACGGCAGTCAACAGGTCAGTCTTAGGTTAATTGGATCATAGCATGATGCAAGAGGTAGCAGGTACTTTACTGCTAGACAGAGAGAGAGGCATAGTGTTTGTGACAAGGAGAGAGATACCTGACATTAGGAATACTGAACAAGTCTCTCCTCCTGATACATCGCTCCAAAATCTGGCCAAATTTTTCAGACCGCTCTAAAATGAGTTTCGTAATAGGATAACATGATGTCGAAAGAGGTGGCACTAAGTTAGCGCCTTCGGAGAGAGAATCCAAGGCAGAGAAGTATTGTGTGCGCAAAAACGGTTCTCTTTCAAGGTGGAAAGTAAGAACAAAGTGGATATACTGTAAAAATTCTTGTATGCACATCACATCACAAAGAAACGTTAGAAAATACATGCAAAAGATTTTATTTGATTTCACAATATTTGCGCATCGTGGATGCCCCAAAACATAATTATTTTTTTCGATTTATTTAATTATATATAGTATTTTGATGATAAAATATCTACGCCTACGTTCCAGGACTACTGAATTCATCTCTTTAAACAGTTTTATTATCGACGAGAATTGTTTGTGTAATTAGATCTAGCCTCGTATGAATCGTTACTCAGGCTACTTTGTAAAATTACAACCCAATTGTAGGTTTAAGCGTTACATGCTATCAAGTAACGACTTTGTTGCGAAGGCGGTGTTCCTTTAGGCATGGCATGGAACAAAAACGATTGGAATTGTACTCGAAAGGCACGCGGCCAACCATATTTACGGCACATTGGAAGCACCGCGAGATCACGGCGCAACCTTGCTTTACAATACGTTGCTCGGCAGCTAATGCTCTCTGCAATATAAACGTGCATGGAATTTTTAATAATTCGATTCTCGCTAATAAGAAGAATTAAGCTCTTGCTCTTTTTGAAACACGAACCTTTTCTCTGTCGCTGAGACTGAGAAATCTTTGTTTCGCGTCTTCTTCTTGCTTCTTAAGCTCGAACTCTTTCCGTTTCACCTTCACCTTCTCCCGCTTCATTTTTCTGTGCTGTCTCTTCTTCTCTAATTCCTCCTGTTCTATTTCATCCGTAAGTGGTCCGGGGATGTGAGCCTTCGCCAACAAATTCATATATTATATCCCAAGTGATAAATATATTTTACACAGCGGATAATAAAACATCGGCTATAAGTACCTTATTATAATTGAACCTGTCAGGATTAGTGGCCATGAACCTCCTAAAAATATTTCTAGTTTCCTTGTCGTTCGCTGCGGCGTACGGTGTCTGCAACTTCTTATTTTTATGGCATGGATCCGAACCGATTTCTAATAGTTGCCTAAAATCAAATCCCTCGGTAACACTACTTCGTGTACCATAAAAGATAACATTCACCAATAAAATATCGATCTACCAGACTAATTTCAGATGTCCACCAAGGGCTGCTAAATGCAGCATCGTGTTTCCATCCTCGTTCGAGTCATTCGCCAATTTTATCAAGTCATCCATATTTATAATCGGTGCAGCTTCAGCGGTCGCGTCTTCCTTACTCTCTTCCTCCAATTCTGCGCTCTTATTTATCTCGGTTAATAAACCGTCGATAACGGACGACAGCATTTCACTGTCGCCTAATTTGCACGCGGACCATAATTTCATTTTAGCACCGCCCAAGATTTCGCTTGCCGCACAGCCTGAAAAGAATTGTTTGATTTTAATACGTGCAAAGGGGCGAGTGCGCGTACGAAAATATTTACAAAGTAATTCAGCGTCTTTCTTCGGTTTCTTTCTCTGTCGCCGAGCCTTCTTGTTCTTCATGTATCTCGGTACAGTGTCTTGGAAAGCAAGTAAATGTTCATTGAATTCTAATTCGAGTTCTTGCTCGATTAGAACAACGTTCCCTGGAATATTGGCACTGCCTAATTGGCTATCTAATTCTGACTCCGAAGATGACTGTGCTAACCTGGCAACGATATCTGAAACGCAAGACGATTATATGCAATTGCACGTAATGTAACGAAAACTGCATATAATGTTTTAAAATTTGTACCAGGCAAGGGACGGCTCGGACTCTTCCTTGGTTTCGCTCTGTCTATGTGAGCCCGTGAATTCTTATGCTGTCTTTCTGGCGACAATTGCGCAGGTATCTTACTTTTATCGTTATCTTGAATAATATGCGCATTCGTGGCAGTGTTAGCCTCGCACTCTCCATTTTCTACTTTTTCAATCGCTTCGCTAGCTACATCGACTTTTGAAACTTTCTTCCTAATTGGCTGGCGTGGTGAAATGGGGAACGAATCCGTAAAAGCAGCTGCGGATCCTGGAACACGGAAGAATCACACTTGATTGAAGGGAAACATTTGAACGACCGCTGATATCGAGGTGCATATACTATTTACCATAAATCTCCATGGTACTTAGTACATCGTATACCCTCTTAACTTCGCTGAACGTTGCTCTACGGGTAGGAAACGGCAATGGTCTTAATCTTGAGTCACTTTTATCTAAAGGTGGATTCTTCCCACCGAATAATACAGTGCGGTTGTACGGCCCAACCGCTCTGTACAGAATCAGAGAGGAGTTATCAATATGAGACGACCATGATTCAAGTATATCTTGCACGTGCTGAAGAGTACAGAAACATTTTATATAGATGCTTACAAATGGAAGAATAGTCGAGGCAATAAGTTTAAATACCTGAAGAAGAGATGCTTCGTTATAACGCCGCAAACTGGCTCCAGCACTCTTCGCGTGATTAGTCATTGTACGCGAACTTTGGGCAAATCCTTGCTTTGCTCGTACGGTGTAAAAGTGAAATGTTTTGTGCACGATGGGTTCGCCATCTGAAATGAGGATGCGGTTGTTTATGCGATAAATAAATACATTGGTATACACATTAGAGCTGTAAATATTCGAATAATTCAAATAATTTCTTCGAATATTCAGAGAATTCAGAGAATTTCTTCGAATATTCGAATATCAGAGAAATCAAATAATTTCTTCAAATATTTGCATATCAGAGAATTCAAATAATTTCTTCAAATATTCGAAAATCAGAAAACCCAAAGAATTTCTTCGAATATTCGAAGTTAATATTCGCAGTGACGGAATTTCGGATTGTACCGAATAGGAATATGAACACGCTTTATCGTGAAATTCTTTTCATATTGGCCTTTAAAATTATTTGTTTCTCAAATGCATCCATACTTAGATTATTCGAATATTCGTTACAGCCCTAATATACATCTTCCTATCAGTTCTATTACCTTGGAACACAGCTGCCGCAAAGTGGCCTCCACCAATCATGATAACAGTCCACGTTGTCTTTCTCCCACTGTCTAATGCGTGAGCTATCATCTCATTGTCTACCTCAGGAATTTCCTAAAATGTAATTGCATCTCTCCTGATCTGGCAAGTATAGACACGCCATGTGATTCTAACAAAGTAGATTAAATCACAAGATAAGATCATAGACATGTATGTCTGTGCTTATAGTGAATTGTCCACGAAACTATACTCTCTAAACGATACCAAGTGAACGGACCTTCTTATTATGAAGCAAACACCTATATATACTAAATATATTCCCATCGTCATTCTCAAAGAAGACTTTCGAATGACGACTCGCAGCGACCAATAAAGTCTCGAGCTTTTTCTCTTTTGTGGTTTCATCGCAACATTCCGTATCGGAGCTGTCAGAATTTGATTCTACATCTTTCGCTTGTTTCTCTACTTTCTTATTCTTACTAATACTGCTTTTACTCTCGCACTGTCCGCTAGGTGAATTGCCCGCCTCCGATAGGTAGGTGTCCTCTTCATTTTCGGACTCTACGTCGCTCCCAGATAGGCTCGAAACATCGCCTACAATGTCGGTAACATTACAAGAGTTGCTACTTAAAGGCAACATTATCGATACGGAAACAGTGTTTTCCACAATAATACCTTCATCGGCTAAGAGGCTAAATTTATCTTCGCTAATGGGCTTTAATCCGTTTAAACGCTGCTTTAAATTATATCTGTGCCAATCCAATTTGTAATGGAGTCTCTGCTGCGCTTTATCTTCGAATACAGTGTTGCAAAACGAACAACTCAAGGAATCCGAAACAACCAAATCGTCTAGCTGACTTAATATTTTCTCAGTTTCTGAAGCTGAAACGCCAAGGGAAACAGTTTCGGTAAGCGTTACTAATAGTTAGCTATCGGTAACAGTATCCTGTCTCTATCAAAACAAACTGTAACCTCTAACATATGGACCTGCTTGACAGAAGCTAATCCCGCCTCTTAAATGACGTAATGGAACTACAAAATGAGCGTAGGGGTTCAGAATCCTTAAAGGATTGGCAATCGTCAAAAGTGCAGATGTGGAGCTACTTTATGCACAAGTCTCGTGTGCAAACAAAAATTATCATGAGATAATTGAGTAAAATGAAGCGATATGAATATAATTACCGGATGACGAGCGCGATTGCATGCATTGTGCAACTTTGATACCCCTTGTGATTCTGTTAAAGTCCTCTTGGTTGTATATTTTAAACATTCGGTGATCCATTATGCGTGCGCTATTCTAAACTCTTAGCTGATGACGATGTTCCTGCGAGCGCTCTGGAAAGAGAGGAATCCGGTTACGGCTGAAAGGAAGTGGCCAAAACAGAATGAAATGCAGGATTTGATAAGGGCAATACTCTGCTTACGGAAGAACGAGTAGCAGAACCACAACTATCTATATACATACTAACCATTCCGCGAACACGCACATCAGGTTTCGCGATAATTACGCGCCAGGTGCGGAGCGAGAAGATTCAATACCCGCCCCGGTCGTAAAAAATTCCTACGCGCGTATTAAGTATTGTAAATACCTAGGTCGTCGCGCATTTTGGCGAAACGCGGCGCTACGAGGAGAAAAGTTTATAAACAATTCATGAATGAAGCACAGCGACAATTAATTGATTATTATTAATTTTCGCCAAAATGCGCGGCGGCCTTAACACTGTCGATTATGGCATAAAGAAATATGAACGAGCTATATGTTCATTGTTATAACAAAAAGCTTACATTCCAGTGGATAGCGCATCTATATATTTTTCATACGCCTATATATGTGAATAATGGTGATTATCGTGTTTCAAAGTCACCCAGTTACCCCGTTTTAATTCGGCCCTGATAAAAGATTACATCATCCCGCATCAAGTGTACTATCTTTTGCACATATGTTAGATCAATGCGTTATTTAAATTTGAAATGATGAAATGCTTTTTACTGAATTGGCAGTGGCGGATTTAAGGAAAAAGGCCCAGGCGGCAAACGTTCTGAGGGTCTCATTTTTCGGGAAAATGAAAAGATAGTTTATTAAATCGGGCTTAATGTAGTAGTACGGAAAAACATAGTGTTTGGATAAAATCATATATTTTTAAAGATGGGACCTTTGGGCAGGGGCCCAGGTGGCAACTGCTCATCGGTCGTCCGTTAAATCCGCCACCGTGAATTGGTATAAAAGTTGCTGCGATTGTTATATATAAAGTATTGGCATCACAAAATTTGTACACAAGTAGAACCTTCGATTTATTAACATCATATTCGTAACAGTACATTCAAAGACAAATTATATTTAGAGAATAATAAATAAGTTTCCCAAACATTCTACTTGATCGATGCAGACACCAAGCTTCCGAGGTACAATGTTAGACTTACACTTATTTGAATTAGAAAAATATTCTGCATATTACAGTAGCTTCCTAAAGTAATAGTTATATATTTACAAATACATAACATTGAGAGGTACTATACATAATACTTTGTGTTTTACTGTTCAATGCTTCTTTAATTGAACATTATATCAGGATTTTACAGACAATCGTCTTAAATAGCGGAGAAACTAGACGACATATATATAAAAAAAAAAAATAATTTACCGAGAGTACTGTGGATTTGTACTTTTTAAATTTTTATATATTGTGCACTGCATATTATAGCTTCTTATATTATGCTCTCAACACATTTTCATTGCACTAAACACTTCCTTTCATTCGTAAACTATGCTCATAACATCGAAATCTTAAATAAACAATAATTTCAATAACACACAGCATTCACAGTTCCTTATTGCAATACGTATGCGTAAAAAATACTACATTCCTACTAAAAAATATTATCTGGCTATATACAGAAAAATAGTTTCACCGGGCGATTCTTTTCTGTGATGAAAAACATACTTTTGAATTTTGCACGATATAAATTAACAAACCTTATACTAGAAGCCGATCGTTAAATTAAATATCTTAGTAACAAGGAGCAGAGAGGTGTTAGAACCAGATTGTTAGTTAACATAAATAGCGAATAAATATAATCACTGTACAATGTTGCACCACAGGAAAATCTTGTAAACGCACACGCCGCTGCGTCGTTACGATGCTTTTAATAAATTAAAGACACATATAGATGAATATTAGTATCCCATTTAGCACCCCAAACAAATAATTTATTTGTCCTCCCGATGCCTGTGAATATCTGAAACATACACAGACGACATTAATGGAATTTGCATTTGTCTAACGTACGAATTTATTAATATTTATAGACACAGTCGCTTCGAATATCGACCTACCGTGGCTTAGAAGGGCTGAAAGGGGAAGGTGGATTGATTCCAGGTATACTGCTATCTTTGTAAATAATGTACCAAGTGAAACCCGTCATTACAAGACCGCATAACGCCGCTCTTATTAGCCATCCGTATGTTTTACAAAACAATGTCATCACATTCACAACAACATCATCGTATTGACTTATGTTAGCAAACTTTTCGCTCGCAGCTGCTACTTGCTTCGCGGCGAGCTCCGAGACGCCAGGTGCGAGCGACAGATCGAATATATTCGAGACGTTTGAGAATACAGCCACTGGTGAGATTACATACTTAGAGCTATTTTGTAGCTGGAAAATGTCCCCTAAAGAGATGACACGAAAACATCAGTGCTAACGGTACTCGTTAATTTCTTAGCATGCAATGCTCTAATAAGCCAATGTGTTTCTATCAAACTAAGTTTATTAATTAGCAGTACCAAGTAGGTAAAAGCAGGGTGAGGAGCAATTACGCTTAACAATGGAGGGGGAAAAACACCTTCAGAGTGGTGGTAATAGTGTGCGTGAACTGACGCTGTTCAATTCACGCACACCATTACCACCACTCTGAAGGTGTTTTTCCCCCTCCATTGTTAAGCGTAATGGCTCCTCACCCTGGGTAAAAGTAATGACACCTTAATATATTTGAGAGAACTAAAAGGACAAATGAATTTCTAAACAGAAGCAGAATTCTCTTTACCCATAGAGAACTAAAATGACAAATGAATTTCTAAACAGAAGCAGAATTCTCTTTTCCCATATAAGCTTTTAGTAAGCGCAAATTGTTTCCACAAAAGTTTGAAGCGCGTCAATACGAAGATATTGGACAGGGAAGTTATCACAGATAGCGCGCTACTCTTAGATTATCATTAGTACAATAACATAGGTATGTACAAAGGTGTAGAGCAAGGGCGTCCAAAGAATTTTTTCCAGGGAGTGGGCGACTTTGGGATGATGGTAAAGAAAAATATACCCCTCTTGCATTTTTTAACCCATTTTTTAGTCGAAATTAAAAATTTAAAACCGAAATTTAAAAATATTTCCTTTTTTAGTATAAACTTAATAAAGATCGATTTTGAGAAATAAGCGATTTTTTCTGAAAAGCCAGGGGGGTAATTGCTACTTTTGCAGCCCCCTCCGGACACCCATGGTGCAGACGATCATGCAACGCGTATTAATGCAGGCTGACACTACACGCGAATTGTTAATCGGACAAATAATGTTATTACAGTTATCAGGACGTCACTCACCGTAATTGATATATAATTTCGCCAAAACAATGGACAACGGCATTACGAAGAGTAAGAAGCTACAAGACCTCTCATAGAGCTCTGTTTGATTCCATAACCTGGCAGGCTGAGAGTTCTTGTTTTTCGCTAATTCGTTAGTACCATTTAAATGTACATCTAGCTTCTTCTCAGCCATTCTTACTTCCGATTACGGGAAAGTCATGCGTTCTTCCACCGGCTAACCCAATGATGGACTGCGTCTGACACGAATCGCCCAAAATAACAGTGAATAACAACATCCATATACATACATGACACTGCGTTCACGCATGCGCGCTGCATTCCAGGACCGTGCCAAGTGTACTTTCTCCTCTGCGCAAGCTAACGAAAACGGAATTCTGAATTCTTTGGAACGTTGGTTGATTAATAAAAATACCGAAGAGATATGAAAAATGCTTAGAAAATCGTGCGACTTGTGAAATAGATGAAATGCTTAATAGTACCGGAACCACGAATGATTTCTAGATTCCAGTTCGTCAGTTGCAGAGAACAGATGTGTGTGCACGCGGTTGCAACGTCACTGGAAACACGTTACGAGGTTATGGAGGGGAGAAAGATAGGCCAGGGATTTTAGTTAACCGCATTCGTCATTCGCTCGTCGGCGTAGACAGTTTGAATGTGGGAGCTGGTCTCCGACACGTGACGAGTCGTGTGCACCAACACTTGTATGGAAGCGTAAATTTCATGTGTGCACGGATTGTTGAAAAAATGGCAGCGCAAGACGAGGTTGGCATCGGGGATTTGGTGCTTTTGGATGAAATCACCGTGGAGAAGGTTGTGGATAACTTACGGCTCAGGTAAGACCCGCATCTACTGCTAGCAGTGGCGTAAGCCAGTAAACAAAGAAATTGGCGGGAAATCAGGAAATGCGAACGTGCCTCTTTTTACGAGGAGCGTGACAGGTACCCTTCGCGCGTCCCGGTGATATTCTGCTTCACAAGACATGTACCGAGAGGGCGTGGCTAACCGTATATTAGCAGGTGGTCGTAATGCACCTCAAGTACCTATTTGGATTTGAACTTGACCTACAAAAAGCCTGTCGAGTCGAAACGCACCTTAACGTTGCATTAAAATTCACTCCCGACTGATAAAATCTTCTCCCCCATCATTTCCTTGAATTCTTAACGAATAATAATCATGCGTTAAATTCCGATGCGTGTTTTAATATATTTCTTACGACATCCGAGATTCTAACGCAGGTTTAGCCGTGTTAGTCGCGTTCGAAAGAACATTAGTTGGTTTCCTGATAAATAACGTTTAAGCCTTATCAGGTTCAGTATTCTATGAGTCACCGCCTTCGGTTTATACTTGAGCTGGATGTGCATTGCATTCGATTATTGTACCGAATATTTAATTTCAGCCTCTTCTACCTTTCACGCATGCGTGAGACGTTTTTAAAATCAGATTACCTTTAAAACAGTGATCGATGTTTATTTTATTGCACACTTCGGAATATAGATATACTTTTCCTGTACGATTCGGGAAGATAATGCTCTGCACGGGATTAAGGACTTAACTATACGGGGAATGACTTAGTATGAGCGCTTTAATTTACACTCGCGATTATTCTGTTTTGTCATAATAACGGAGGAATTCGAATAAACGTATGATGCATTCTTCCCGTAATGAAACTCGCGATTAGTTTCTAATACGAAGTAAATTACAAGTCTCAAAGTGCAAGTTAGACGTTGCTGTCTATCGCATATTCTTGATAAGTAGATAAACTTTATCTTTTACAAATATTGTCATATAAAATGAAAAAAAGATGACTATTTTTCCGCGACACAATGCATCATGCTCCAAATACATTTTACAACTTAGATTGATTTTTATAGTACATGATTATTTATGCAATTCCTGATTTATTATTTCAGATTCAATGGTGGTAAGATTTACACATACATAGGGGAAGTATGTGTGAGTATAAATCCATACAGAAGTATAAACATATACGATGCTGATTATATTAATAAATATAAAGGTAAATAATTATACCGCAAATATACTGTATTTAATTCCCCCAATGTATATCCGAAACATTTGTAATAATTGCATTTCAGACAGAGAATTATTTGAAAATCCACCGCACATTTTCGCGATTGCTGATGCGGTGCATAGAGAAATGAAGCAGCAACGTCGAGATACCTGTATCGTAATAAGCGGAGAATCAGGATCTGGCAAGACAGAAGCGAGTAAAATTATTATGAAATACATCGCTGCGGTCACAAATATAAGTGGTCAACAAGAGATAGAAAGGTATATTGTACAAATTTTGTAGGCCGGGGTAGTTTACCGTTGGTAAATAAAAATACAGTAAAACTCATTCGCTTGTCTTTAGGATTATAATATTTCTAGCATTTAAAATGAATTTTTCTTGTATGTCAGAGTAAAAAATATTCTCATTCAATCCAATTCGATATTGGAAGCCTTTGGGAATGCAAAAACGAACAGAAATGATAACTCGTCCCGATTCGGAAAGTACATGGATATAGATTTCAATTTCAAGGGAGATCCGATCGGTGGTCATGTTACAAATTATTTACTGGAGAAGTCAAGAGTCGTGTATCAACAGAGCGGTGAACGTAATTTTCACTGTTTCTATCAGGTACTACTGGCGATTCGATCTGCTACTTTTTATTTGTAACAATACACGAAAGATATACAAAATTCTACGTGGAATTTACAGTTGCTGAACGGCTCCAGCGAAGGAGAATTGAATAAGCTACGTCTAGTGCGGGATCCAGCTGCATATTTCTACGTTAGTGGTGGAAATTGTAATAAAGCGAGCTCCACAGATAAAAGTGATTATAAAACAGTTATCTCCGCTATGTCTACCCTTGGATTCACGCAGCACGAAGTGCAAACAATCTGGAACGTTATTGCTGGCATACTGCACTTGGTTTGTTATAATTAGAATAGCGAGAATAAGTCAATTTCAGTAATTCATTCTGTACATTAATATTACGAAATTTGTAGGGTAATATTACATTCAAAGTCGACGAGGACAAGCTTTTAATTGAGAACAAGTCCGCTCTAAATGACACAGCGAATTTATTTTCCATCAATCCACACGAATTAAGCACTGCGCTTACGCAAAGAGTAATAGCAGCGGGCGGGGAAGTGATGCAAAAGACTCATACATCGACAGAGGCAGAATATGGAAGAGATGCCTTGGCAAAGGTAACGTGTCTTACAATTTTACTTCCACCACTTAATGACCATCTAAATATTGCATTAAAGACTTCTAACTTTTCCAGGCTATATACGAAAGATTGTTCACTGAAATCGTATCGCGCGTTAATAATGCGATTAATGTAAACGACACAGATGCTTACAAGAGGTATAGAACAGTAATCGGGGTGCTTGACATATATGGATTTGAAATTTTCGATATGAACAGTTTCGAGCAATTCTGTATCAACTACTGTAACGAGAAATTACAGCAATTATTTATTGGTAAGGGAGTTGCGAATAAGCTTACATTAATAAAAGATTAATCCTAATACTTGGTACTTTAGAATTGGTGCTGAAACAAGAACAGGAGGAGTACAAGAAAGAAGGAATAGCGTGGCAGAATATCGAATACTTCAACAATCAGATAATTTGCGACCTGGTGGAACAGTCGCATAAAGGAATGATAGCAATTATGGACGAAGCTTGTCTCAATGTTGGCAAAGTTACAGACGAAGTCAGTTTTTCAAACTTGTCGCTTGAATCAGAGATCGTTGCAGCTTTCTCAGAACAAATCTGTTTCAGATGCTGTTGGAAGCCATGGATCGAAAGCTACTCGACCATAAGCATTATTCTTCCCGACAATTGAAGCCAATGGATAAAGAACTTCAACATAAAGTACAGTTTAAGATTAAGCACTACGCTGGGGATGTAGTGTACAGTATTAATGGCTTCCTAGATAAAAATAAAGACACATTGTTCCAAGATTTTAAGCGACTACTTTACAAGAGCAGTAATCAAACCGTCAGCAAGATGTGGCCTGAAGGAGCTCAAAATATCCTCAAGGTATATAAACGAGTTTCATCTACTACTGTGCGTTGAACTCCTTTTTTTATTTATACGAACTTATTCTAGACAACGAAAAGACCTCTAACAGCTGGAACTCTCTTCCGCAATTCCATGATAGCTCTGGTTAAGAATTTAACCAGCAAAGAACCGTACTACGTTAGATGTATCAAACCGAACGAAGTTAAGTCGCCGGTTGTGTTCGACGAGGAAAGAGTAAATCACCAAGTACGATATTTAGGCCTCGTCGAGAATGTGTTGGTCAGGCGAGCTGGTTTTGCCTACCGTCAACGATACGTCACGTTTTTAAAACGGTACTATTCTTGTTCTATAATAATTCCATGAAAAAATCATTACTGCATCACTAACCAAGCTATACTCGCCAGGTACAAGATGATATCTCAGTACACTTGGCCAAACTTCAGAGGCGGTAGCGACAGAGATGGTGTGCGTACTTTAATGGATGAAAAGGGCTTCAACAATGACGTGAAATACGGTCACACTAAAATATTCATTCGGTCACCTCAAACGCTCTTTGCGTTAGAGAAGGTTCGTTAACTATGCCCGTACGAAATCGTTTCTGTTAAGACAACTTCGCCAATACTTATTTGCAGGGTCAGATTATGACCTTTAGTGGTTCTAAGTAATTAAAAAATTTTGAGGCCCCCTTATACAGTGATCACTTCAACGCAATGTACAATTTCTTAGGTATTTCTGATAATTTGACTAAGAAACGTTTCTAACAAAAGTTAGATTTTAAAATTCTAAATTTCTATGGTACCCCCGTTTCTTGCACTTCCCCATTTTGTTTATTTGTTAATCCAGCACTGCTTATTTACCCGCAGGCACGCAGTGATTTGATACCTGGCATCGTGATACTACTGCAGAAACAATGGAGAGGATACTTGTGCCGCCAAAACTATAAGAAGATGAAGGCTGCGATCGTTATAATGAAACACTACCGAATGTACAAAATACGAACTTACATTAAGGAATTGGAGAAGATTTTCCGGAACGCAAAGACGATGCGAGATTACGGCAAACGTTTACACTGGCCTCGTGAAAATTTCGCTGTAAGGCATGTGATACCCGCTTTGAAAATGATGTATGAGAGATGGTGGGCGTGGATGATTCTGAAGCTTATTCCTAAAGAAGATTGGCCTCAACTAAGATTAAAGGTATACGCTTACTTCGTTACGTTAATGTTAGTTAAAACGAACAGCAGTATTAATAATAATTGAATCTCAGATGGCTGCGGCAGCAGTTTTGCGTTCGAAGCGACCTCACTGGGGACAGGAGAGACGCTGGGAAGGAAATTATCTTTCGAAACCAGACGAGAATCCTCTAAGCGATACGTTCAACTCTTCGATAAACAATCTTCGCAATACTGATCACTTTAAGACTATTCTTTTCAGTGCATTTATCAAGAAGACAAACAGGTTTGTATAGAAACTTATCGTAGCTAATCTTGAAACATATTGTATAATAAGCCAATTATTATCGTAGGTTCAATAAACCAAAGGATCGAGTGTTAGTTGTAACTGAATACGCGATATACAAGCTCGAGAATTTAAAGTTCAAAAGCATGAGGAAAGGTATGCCAATAGCTGAGATCACAGGCTTGAGCGTGTCGACTGGAAGGGACCAACTCATAACGATTCATTCGAATCGAGGGAATGATTTCATTATGTCGATCGTTGCTAAGGATGATAGAGTTGGAGAGCTCGTTGGTATTTTAAGCAATAGATATAGTCAGTAAGTATACGCGTGCATTGAATTTGATGTATTTACTGCATTTGTATTTATTGTATTGTATTTTATAACAGATTACGGTCCGCTGACCTCCACGTCACGGTGGATGTAAGGTTCAAATGTATGTTAGGGAATAAGAGCAAAGTATTACGAGTGGAGGTGCAGCCTAAAGTTCACGAGCCCACGTTCAGAAAGGAGGGCGAAACTATTGTGTATGCTATCCCACCTTCGGCTGGGATAATTGACGGAGGTGCAAATACAAGGATTCAGATCAGGACGGCTAGTTAAAATAAGTACCTAAACTGCCTTTTTTTTTTAATATCGATGATAATCGTGAATATTATGAGTTCGACTACTTTTAATGCTTCCACGGAAGCGCTTCGAAGCTTTTATCGATGCATTTTGGAGGCTTTCTTAAGCATCTTTTTAATGTACAAACAATACTATTTTATGGAATTTATATCGGTCCTTGTTTACGGGGTCGTAGGAAGAAGAAATACAAATGACAACGCATTTATTTGATAACGTTAAGTATTCCCTAACAGAAATACGAGGAACGGCAATGTACGTGGATAATTTAACCCAGAATGCAATTGAATTATGTAAAAGTTATATCTTATAATTAATGGGGAATGTGAATAAGGAACCGGATCCCGCGAGGTTCCGGGGGAATAGAGTTCATCGCTTTTAATATTTAACGAAAGAATTCCTCTCTGTAAATACGTATTAAATCTGTTACAAGTAATGCATTCTAAATTACAAACAGCGAATACATTGCTTGTGTGAATAAGTTGTAAATTATGAAACTGGAACGTAGTTTAAGAGAATTAAGACAGCGTTGCCTTAATACAAAAGAAATCGTAACTTGATGCAGATGCCTTAGACGTATACTATTATGGCCTTCTACTTAAAAGTATTTTTGAAAATGTATTTTTACACTGTCGCTAGATGTTTATACACCGCGTTAAATTATTAGCCATGCATGAAATACAATTTAAAATCAAAGCGGACATGATTAATTTAATAAGGATTCTACCGTTCATCGAAGCTTTGTCATTATATATGGTTATCACATTGAAAATTTTCTAATCACGTTAATGTTGTAATATTTTATCGTAATTGTAATAATTTGGTATAAAAGTGAAGTAGATTGTATTTGAAGGAAAGGGAAGCAGTATACATATTGTAAAATGGTGCCATTGTTAACAAATAAACGGATGTTTTGATATGTTTATGTTCATTTATAGAAGGACAAGAGCAATAAATCTGATGTTTTATGAAAAAGGAAATGAAATTCATCTACCTGTCATATTTTTTTATTGTTAAAGTGTAATAGAATACATTTTTTTATACAAAACAATTGTATAATCTAATCGATGCGTTGATATAAATATATGTATCCTAATTCTTTTGGTGGATTTTCGGATAATGCAACCTGCAACAAATGATTCATGTAAGTATTCACATCGAGTCCGTGGAATTTCTAATACTTCTGATCTATACCTTATCATCATTATATATCACCCATCGATCATTTTTCAAGAGATGACACACGTAATGCCCCACCATGGTCGATGTTCCCATATGCGATATAAATCCCACTAGCTTGTATTCTGAAAATAATAAACAATTCGTTGTAGAATTCGAAAAGTAGAGCACAAATCGGAATGTAAAAGCACGCACGGCCACTTCCGTCTCTGAATATCTCCTCCAGATGTGCAGGCTCATCCTCAGCTTCTGAAGTATCCATTGCGCCTTGGTGACTGAAGATCCAATCTACCGAGCGTTCTAAATTGTTATCAGTCGCTCTGAGTGCCTTCGTCGCTTCTTCTCTCGTGAAACCCATTCCCATTACCATCGCCACGGCTTCTTCGTTCGCCACGAATTTATCTCTCCCTAAAACGAAACATATCGCGTAATTAGACAAAGAAGGAGTGACAATTTGACGAGTTAATGATATTGAAAATGAACCTGGTTTCGCGTCGACTCCGGGTGGCAAAAATGGATCCGCGAAATCTGAGTCGGCAATGTGTTCCATTAACCAATTACTAGCAGCTTCTAATCCACGATTCTCCGTGAAATACAGAGCTCTTTTGCAAGCTTCCGGTGGGAATCCCATGTCTGTTAACTGATTCAGTATCGCGGAATCGTAAACAGGTGGTGGAGGCTCGGAGCCAGCTGTTTCTGGCAATAATTCTTCTGAAGGTTGCAAACCGGAACCGCGAAGGGTGCTTAAATCCAACATGTCTGGCATTTCTACAGCCACATCCAACTTGATAGGTGTCCAATCTTCTTTTACCGTGAATTTTTTTAAATGGATTAATAAATAATCGGGGAAACTGGCTAGCCTAGTGGTTCTGTAACAGAAAAATCCACTTGTTGATCGCGTACCGTACATATCGCATTACTTAATCCATTACTTACTTCTGTGCTGTTGTCTTTTCATTCAACGCCGAACTGTAGAATTGTTCAACCGTTTCAGATCGTATAAATGCTTGCAGGCAAGACGAGAGCTTTATACGAGGTCTCACTAGTGCGTTCGAGTCTAACTTCTGTCCTTTCGCTTCGGTTTCCTTCTTCAAAGCCTCGTAAGCTGCGACTTCTTCCTACATATATTTATATATTTATTAATTAACACGTAGCAGTAGATTAACATTTCATTTATGTAGCTTATTTACCTTGTTTGTGGCAGCTTCTAGGGGTATTGGAAGCGGTAATAGGTATTCTGGGCGATAAGTGTACTTTACTTTTTTAGAACGGCTGCACTGATACCTTTCCTCGACTTTGAATTTAAAACATTCAGTAGGATTCAGTTGGTGACGACTGTGACGCTGTTCGATCAATTTCCTGACATTAGTATCATAGTTTAAACTTAATACGAAAAAGTATGATAAGAATAAATCAATCCGTTTTTACGTGCGCGATTATAGGTAGAGCTTTTAACTTAATTACATCTATCATGTTCATTATATGAAGAATGAACTCTTGCGCGTCCTGTTGCCGGTTCGAACAGAATCCAGGGTGTCCGCGACCAACTAGAGTCTTGAACATTCGTGGAGGAATACCCTGACGCGATTCGTCTTCGTTAACCGTGCTCGGTTGCACAGAATATTTACCAGAGAGTAAACCGATTCCAAGCTTAGCCCTGCAATATCGATATCTCAGTTTAATTACGATTTAGAACCTTCCCTCGTGCAGAACAGTGCTCTCGACAGTTTCAACTCACATTTGAATATTAAAATCATTTGCTGGATCGGCGTAGCTTTGTTTGAATATATGTGGCGCGCCATCTACAAATCTGAAATTCGTCTTTGATTATTACGTACTAATCCTATTACGAAGAAAGACAACATTTCTTTGACAACACATCCATTGCTCATTTAAAATAAACATAGAAACCTTTTAATAAAGTCCGGAATCACAAGCAACATCTGCATAACGCTATTCAAATAACAAGAGTTCCCCAAATTAGCAAGTCCTGTGTATCCCGGTCCATACAAGGGTGTTAGTTTACTTGCTGCTTCCTGAAGCGCAACCCATTCGCTGAATCTCTGATTAAGGTCCAATTCAAGCTCGATCATCGACTTGTCAGTCTTCTCCATCTGGGCGATGTTGATACCCCAATGAGATAAATGCAACACTAAGTACGGATCCTCGACCATCTCGTCCTCGTCGTACGAGAACACATCGGCCTTTCCTTCTTTGGTTATAGTCCCTAGTTTCACAGCTAAAGGATAACCAGTGATCCGATAATGTTCGACCGCGTGATCGTTCCCTCCAGTTCCGTCGTAAAATTTACGTCCACAGAGAATACTGCCGTCGGTCAAGTTGAGCCACAGATTTTGAGTGAGATCGCATTTCTCGCATACCCATCCGCTCGGAGGTATCTTCTTTCCATTGTCCAGCTGTTTAAGGTTCGCTGCGTGTCTGAAGATCCAGCAATTACATAAAATAAGAATAAAAAGTGATTTATATTAATATCGCAGTTTGGAATCTCACTTTGAAACTGCTTTCACTTCTCCGTCCCAAGTCCCAGCCAAAGCTTCTATTTCCGCTACTTTCGTCGCTGATTCTACCTCCAACAGATTCTTAATCGCAAGTTCCACCTGTAAAGTACTTTGTGTAATTTCTTCGTTACTTTGGTTTTTAAGTCTACGTCTGCGCGGATCGTACTTGTAATGGTAAATTGTCTGTTGGATAGGGTATCGTTGTGAAGTTCGGCATGATAACAATTTGATAAGTTTCATGGTAAGTGTACTTCTGCTGGTCCGGGGTAAACCCGTCAGCTGTTCCTATAGCTAATCTGGTGATCTTCTTCTCAGGACCCTCTCCTTGATGCTCGGACACGATCTATAAAAGATAGAACGCTCGGTGATGATATATTCCAACGTATGTTTCTCAAACTCAACAAGTGATTCACCTCTTTTCTTCGCCTTTTTATATGTAGAAATACAGGATTCTCGGTTAGCTGGTAATAATGCTGTATATGGTCCTGACCCAATCCCAGGAACGTGGTGAGATTAACGTACAGGCCAGTAGAAGCATCCTTAAATAAAAAGAAATCATACACGACACGCCGCTAATGTTATCGTCTTCGATTATAAGGTCGCGGTGACATCTTACCGGGGTGTCGAAAGAATAAACACACTCGTCCTTATACACTTTGTCGTGTTTCTGGGGTATCCTTATTTTCTGCAAATGTTTCATCAACTCCTCCATCGTAAACAGAAAGTGATCACTACAAAACGGGAGAACTTTTCTCTAGAGAATTGAAAATAACCTATTCGAAAAGATCGCCGGTTTGCCGTATCGATGATATGCGTGATCTGCGTGATCTGCGTGATGATGCGTGAACACGGTGTAAGAAGGAAAGGTGGTCCGAACTCCGACCCGACTCCGCTACCCCCACTACTGAATTCTTGTGATCTAAAGTGTGTAGTTCCGCCAAAGCCCGCTATGTTCGCTAGTGAGACCGCGTACCCGTCGGTGAGAGGTGTTACTGTGTGCATAGACTCACGTATATACACATGTACATACTGTAGACAGCGTGGGGGCGCTGTTGCTCTACACACATCAGTAACAACTCTCACCGACGGGTACGCGTCTCACTAGCGAACATAGCGGGCTTTGGCGGAACTACACACTTTAGATCACAAGAGTGGGGATGGAGTCGGACCACCTTTCCTTCTTACACCGTGTGCGTGAATCGTGATTTTAGGAACCGACAGAACCGGAACGCATTCGCTTCTTCTTGTTTCTCTTTAAAAGCCAGTGGTGCTCAGCTTGCGAAGCACGCCACTTTCATATCTCGCTTCGGTGTATAGTCTGCTCCTAGTCTGCTCAGATGAATTTTCTATTTAAGAGAAATTGTAGAAATTACGAAGGAAAAGGGAAATATCTTTTGATATATTTCATTGATTAAATAACTCGAATCGTTGTTTTTTTATACAGTTGGTTGGTTAATTTTAATAGATTTCAAGTCGAAGTCGCTGAAGCGTGCATATCTCCAGGGGCGCATTTGAAGATGTGGCGCCCCGAGTCTAACAAGCACCTGTCGCCCTTTCCGTCAACTATCATCAAATATTTTAATTTAAAAGAGTCGAGAGAATTTCAAAATTAATTCAATATGGCAACTCATATTTGAGTCATTGCTAATTCCCTATAGGAAAAAGAGTGAATTGTTTTTAAAGCTGTCTCAAGTTTCTGTGTTTAAACTTTTCCTAATTTCTTTCGCTTAAAATTTGCCGCTCCCGAAAATTTGTTGCTCCCACAAATTTGCCGCTTCCAAAAATATATCGCTTACCAAAATTTTCCGCCCCTGTATACCGCAGAGCATTCTCATTCTGCTACGTCCGTGACGCTTCGAGAACAAAACTTTTTGGCAGAGCATGGCGGAGCAGACCGTACACAGATACCATGTATATATACATGCAGACGTGATGATGATTCATACTGTCATTAACCTAAAAGAAAGTTTATATTTTATTCAAACCGATTATTGAGGAATAATCACGTAAATTGTTTTATGGAGCGAATATGTCCGCCTGAATCATGTACGCTGTTTATTCTCCACGTTTACTATAATTTACATTTCGTTTTATAACGATGGAGAAAGAAAGGTATGTTCCTGACGTTTTGATCTATTCTGCACCTTTCATTTCTTGTCTGTCCGTTCAAATTGTGTAATAATTTATGTTGTATTATAACTTCATATTTCAAATACGATCAACTGTTTAATACATTTTTACTTGTACCAGATTTACGATGCTCCTTTTGGAACCAGGGGAGATTTTTTTTGAAGATTATAGTGTTCAGATGAAATCGCTTGATACTTCTATTTCAGAGGAGCAAAAATGGATAGACGGAAGATTGAAATTATGTTCAAAGTCCTTAGTATTTGTGAGTAAGGATATTAACCAGCCATTAATTAAGATCCAGCTAAAAGAGGCTATAGCTATAGATCAATGTGAAAGTAGCAAAGATATAACAGGGTTGGTATTCGCATTCTCTGATATCTAAAGGTGCGTTTAGACAAAGCAAACAAATGTTCATTTTCCCCTGCTTTGACAAAATTCAAGTCTGAAGGAACATTTGTTTATGATCGTCAAAAAACTCGCCAAACATTTTGGAATGCTCATTTCATTTTATGAAGAACGTTTGGCTCGTATAAACTACACAAACATTCGCTCGCATTCTCCACGAACATTGTTCGATTGCCATTTATACTAAACAAGCACGAATTTTATCGAAATGAGGAGCGAACAAGCATTTGTTCTTTCGGTCTAAATACACCTTATGTATGCACCATCTCTTTTTTCACATCGCTAAACTTGACTTTATTTTTAAGACGCAACAATGTATTGTCCGTCGAATGCAAGCAGTACGTGGAGATGTTGGAGAAAAATATACTCGCGCCATACAAATTTGTACACCAACATGCCACTTTCTGCTTCTACTTTAATTACGCGAAAGTAGAAAACTGTCTTCCACACATTTTGCAGTTACTCAGAGCAGCTACACTGCCAACCGCTGAACAAAATGGCATGGTACTCCTAATAATTATTATTTCCTCGATTTATATTAAAGAAGTAGGTTTATTAAACTTCTGTTATCACAGATTATGGCTATCGTG
The DNA here is from genome assembly GCA_963855975.1 of Andrena chrysosceles. Classification (NCBI taxonomy): domain Eukaryota; kingdom Metazoa; phylum Arthropoda; class Insecta; order Hymenoptera; family Andrenidae; genus Andrena; species Andrena chrysosceles. Next base: position 44,152,429 of record OY979769.1, on the reverse strand, counting down.
CATTCGAGACAATCCAGAGTGTCGTTTGATACGTCTTGGTTAGAGGACTTATACGAACAGGTTGTCTTAGAAACTCAAGCAAATAAAGTACTACCTCTCGTTATAAACCCAGGAAGAATACTTCTAACGACTTCCAGAATTTATTTTCAACCTTATAACAATCTAGACCAAGTAGGTACTCTAACGCCACTGTGATAGACGATACTTGTTTAAATTATTAAAATGATAATTTTATACATTCAGCATCCAGTTCTGAAAATACAATTGAAGGATATAATCAATATTATAAAGAGAAGATTTCTTCTACGACAAGTTGTGAGTATAATTTTCTGCGTCCAATCTGTATAATCCTAGCCATTTGGTATACGTTAATTTTTTTTATAACAGGGACTTGAAATTAAATGGTTAAGGCAGACAGAAAATAAAATCGAACATCTGTTTATATCGTTAAAGAATGAAAAGGACAGAGATGAACTGTATACAAATCTATTAAATCAACCTACTGTGTCTTTAGAAAGAGTTCCTCAAGATCAGATGACTATGAGATGGCAAAATGGTTCTTTGTCAAATTATGATTACCTCTTGTACATAAACAGGTAACTTTCATGCGAGTATAAATCAGAATAACCAGTTACTTTGTAGCGACTTTGACTAAATCTGTGTTTCTAGTTTGGCCGATAGAACTTTCCACGATTTAACTCAGTATCCAGTAATGCCTTGGGTGATACAAGATTACACCTCGTCCACGTTGGACTTAAACGATCCCAGTGTTTATAGAGATCTTTCGAAACCTATCGGAGCTCTCGAACCGAATCGACTAGAAAGATTAAAGGTACGCAATCTTTTGGACAGATTCGCACATGCTATGAAGTAGATTATAATGTTATTGCACCTTAGGAGCGATATTTGGAGATGTCAGAACCAAAGTTTTTGTATGGTTCACATTATAGCGCACCGGGATTTGTGTTATTCTATTTAGTACGCAAGTACCCGCAGTACATGCTTTGTCTACAAAATGGAAGATTCGACCACCCGGATAGAATGTTTAATAGGTATGTATTCTTCTTAAAAGTGTACATCAAAATCTTGTTGCAAAAGTAGAAACTTTGATACGCCTATCGGAGCACTGATATTGAATTAAATTAGTAGCGATAGTAATATGTGTATGAAAATATAATTCCGAGTCGCACGGACAAGGCAAAATTTTATGTTGGTCGCTTCTCACACTGTTAAAGTACATAATTACTCTGTCAACTCTGCAGAAACGATTTTTTGTTTCACTCTTACCAACAAAAACACCTAACAGTGTAGCTGACGTATGGAAAAATGTTTTGGTGAACATGTCTGACTTTAAAGAACTGGTCCCGGAGTTTTATGACACGAGCAGCGGTGGTGATTTTTTGGTGAACAGTTACGGTATCGATTTCGGGTACCGACACGACGGCACGAAAATAGGAGACGTTCAGTTACCACCGTGGGCAAATGGTACGTCCTTTGACCTTTCGGATTAATGCTTGTCGAAACTTTAATCACTGTTAATCGCCAAATCTTAGAACCGGCTCACTTTGTGCAAGTATTGAGAGACGCTCTAGAGAGCGATTTCGTTTCTAAAAGTCTCCATCATTGGATCGACTTGATATTTGGATATAAGCAAAGAGGAACCGAAGCGGAGAAAGCTAGCAATGGTATCTCAATGTCTTACGATCGATTTATGCTAAAATATCTAAAACGGTATATATTTTATGACGCGCTGTATTCCAGTATTTTTCCATCTGTGCTACGAAGGGGCAGTAGATTTAGACACTATCCGAGATATTAATGATAGACACGGTTTGGAGGTGCAGATCATGGAGTTCGGGCAAATACCGAAACAGATTTTTACATTACCTCACCCTAAACGCTCTGTCTTAATGTTGGATAAAGTGCACGCAGAAACTGTTTCTACGTCCCTGAAAAGTGGAATCGGTATGGTACATTACTGCCCTTACTTTCAAATCAGATTTCAGCGGCAGATAAATTCAGTCAGCAAAGTAAAGTATGATTTCTTGCAGAACGTGAAAATCCTTTAACGAAGATGCTTGAATTAAGCGAGTTGATAACGTTTCAATCTCATAAAGATAGTGTAAGCAGCATTACAATGATGAATAAAGACAGACTCGACGAAATAGTGTCGGCGGGACAAGACGGAATGCTTAAATTGTACAGCATAAAAAGCAAAAAGCTAACGCGTAGCGTGGCCTTATCATTGCTACCACTCTCTTCTTGCATATCATATTACACGTCCTCCAATCGTAATATATTAGTAGTAGGTTCCTGGGACAATTCACTGTAAGAATTTCACTGTATTTTCTTTTTGTGTGTGCGATAAATGTTCGGTGCCTTTCCAGAAATTTTTTTTTAATAAATCGCGAATAAGGGGAGTGCCCTCAGAATCGCGTTCCACTCTCGATGCAATATATCGAGAGGAAACTGTACAAATCATATTTGTAGCATCATAACATGCCATTAATTTTTAATTTACAGATTTAACAATTTTTTAGGCCTTTTAGGCACTTTTTCTCTTGCAGCGCCTGTGCATCGCACATTTTGCACACTCAATCAGCCGGGTCTTAAAATACGTATTCAAATTCTATCACTAATCAATATCATTTTACAGAATATTTTATGACGTCGAATTTGGCAGAGTTATAGATACTTTGCAAGGTCACGAAGATGCTGTTTCTTGTCTAGCTTTAAGTCCATCCCGCCAGATTATTGTATCTGGTTCGTGGGATTGTACAGCGAAAGTTTGGCAATGTTATACTTCCGGATCGAAAATAAAACTAGCAGAGTGCCTTATCGCAGAACTCGACCACGATTCTAAAATAACGTGCATCAATATATCGAGGTAGTTTTCGTGCTTTCTAAATTCTCGAAATTAGTCATTGAATTTTGTAAAATTTTAATCGCGGGGACACTTTCGCAGAGATGAGACGTTATTAGTATCCGGCACGGAAGACGGAGAGATCTTTCTATGGAATATGGATACATATAATTTACAATTTACTGTAAAAGGTACCTCACAAAATAACTATTTCTATTGATTGTTTCAACATATACGATCGAATCTTTTTTTTGCGTAGGACATACCCGTAAGGTAAATGCACTGGATTTTGACGAAGAAGGCAAAAGTATAATATCGTGTGCAGAAGACAAAGTATTAAATATAATCGATATCCATACAAGTACACAGATTTATCGTATAACAATGGAACACGAACCTCTGACGTTGACGTGGCTGGGAAGTTTTTTATTGATAGGAGACAGCAGTGGAAATATTAATGTATGGAATCGTCAGGGTGCAACTATTGTTTCGCAAATACATTGCCACGATGGTAAAGTGTATACTGTAATTGCTTATATTAACATGATAATATACATAATATTCTGTTTAAACCAAGCTCTTTTTCCTGGTCACTAAGAAAGTTAATGATTTCCAGGACCAATACACGCATTATTGGTATCCGCAGAGAATAATATACTGTTGACTGGAGGAAAAGATAGAAAGTTAATTGTGTGGGAGTGTACCAAGCTGTGATTCATCTTTTACTATTTACACCGCGATTGAAAAGTTTGACTATAATCTTGTACTGAAAGTCCTTTAGCTTAGGAGCTAAATGTAACATAGCAAACATGCTGACTAACATTCAGAGCGGCCTACTCTCTCGACGAATTGTTATAATGTTTATTAATAGCTTAATATATGTTAGAAAAGATTCATATTTTAGTACACTTTGTTTTGTATAAAGTATAGAGCATTCCTAATGATTTATCTGAAAAGAATCTTAAGTGCAAACGTATTACGTTTAATATACTGCTCCGCAAAGTATGCGTTTTCACTTCTCACAAACTTTATTCTAAAATAAATTTTTTTATGTATCAAGTCGTATATATATAATGATATGTATCGTGTAGTTTTATGTATTATTTGGGTATATCTTTCAGGTTTTACCGTTCAGTCTTATTACTTTTATAAGATCGTTAATCTAAACACGAAATTAGCATAGTTTACAATTATGTTTAAATAAAGATATTTAAATACAAGCTACAAATAATGTGCGTTCTTTGTTCCATTCATTAGAGATTTAAATGCTGACTAAGTACTGTCGCGAACATTTCCACGAGGTGAAGGGAATGTCGCAGTGCATTTCCATCGAGTACTATCGTGTATCTTTTAACTATCGACGTACTTGCGGTAATGACTTTCTATCGCTTCCGAGAAAATTACTTATATTTATTTTCTGTACATTTTCATTCCGTGTAATTACTTTCATGTTCCTAGACATACGTATCCTAACATTCATAAAAATAAATTATACAATGGAGGCTTAGAGTTATCCCCTGCAATTACTACAGATCGTTTTGTCACACCTACACACATACATATCTTTCCTTTTACCTATCTTCTTTCGCTTTCGATTGCTGGTCAGTCGAGTGCTTCAGCACTTCCGTCAATGATACATGCGAATGGTCCAGCTGTTTCAATTGTTCGTACGTTATAAAGAATATAATGTTCCATGGTCCCATCCTGAACCAAGTGGGCACGAAGCCTTTATACAACGCCAGGAATCCTTCGTTCCTAAATGTCTGTGGGGATAATAATATTGTATACTAATTTGTTGAAAATGTACAAAAGTATGTGTAATATTTAATGTTACGTACTTGTACCAAGCAGTCGATACTACTACTATAGATATGAGGTGGCAACGCACCACCCCTGGTACATATTCTCCTTTGATTCATCAGACGAGTCTGCAATCACATCGCTTTGTGAAATACAAGTAATTATTAGTAGTACTCAGAGCCGGCCTTCTCTATAAAGGGGCTCTGATGGAAGAAATATTTCGGGGCCCAAACAATTTCTCAACGGTAAGAAGGCGTAACATTTCTTCACAAAGAAAAGGATAATAATAACAAGAATTAAGAGGGAGTCCTATTTAGGACGCTAGGAATAAGATGATTCTTGGGAATTTTTTTCTAAGAAACTGTTAAGCGGATCTTTTTCAAATTTTCAGGGTATTTTAGTTCACATTCAAACAATAAAAATTAATTTTTACGTTACAAAGTGTTCGGTAGAAATGAAGATATATGAACACGTTCGTTAGAACTCGCGCGCCGAAGTTTCAAATTGGCGATTGTAATGCCCCATTTCTTCCCTGAAATGAAAAAAAAACAAGGATTTTCTTATTTCTAGTATAATTACATTGTCGATGAACCTAAGACATTGATAAATAAATTCAATTGAAGAACTCTTTTTTCCATAAATAATACGAAATATCTTGGGGCAGAATCTTAACTTTTTCTTTCAAGTCCCACCAATTTGCCAACTTTTAACTTTATTTTTGTTTGTTAGGTTCATCGACAATGTAATTATACTAGAAATAAAATCCTTGGTTTTTTTATTTCAGAGAAGAAATGGGGCCACCATTAAAATCGCCAATTTGCAACTCCGGCGCACGAGTCCTAACGAACGTGTTCATATATCTTCATTTCTACCGAATACTTTGTAATGTAAAAATTAATTTTTAGTGTTTGAATGTGAACTAAAATACTCTGAAAGTTTTGAAAAGATCCACTTAACAGTTTCTTAGAAAAAAATTCCCAAGAATTACCTTATTCCTAACGTCCTAAATAGGGCTCTCCCCTTAAGAATATAAAATAACAGAAATAAACAAATAAATATCATTAAATCTATCATCAAATATAAATATCAGTTTTTTTATATTTTTTTTATTATCTTCTTTTTTCCTTTTTCCCTCCCTGTGGCCAGCCCTGCTAGTACTAACTGATTATACTTACGCGAACAACATCTATAGGTGTAGAAGCCACCGCGCTTCCCATGCTGGCTATGAAACTGGACCTGAAATATATATACTCGATTATTTACACATATATGCATAAATGTAAGTGTATATTATTTGAACCTCTATCAACTTTAAACCTTAGAATTAGTCGAGCACGCATAAGTGCAATTATACAATAGTTTCTCTCAACACCGATTATATCTTATTCCGATAATTTAGAGCAACCCTTATCCAGGCACTGTCGATTAAAATGTACATTGCGATGTCTACAATAGTATATGAAACGATCTGCGCACAGAATACAAGCACTGCTCCGTATATAATACGAACGAGAAAGAGAAGCCTTTCGGCGTAAAGCAAAAACGTTAATTTGAAAAGAAAAAAGAATGGACCAAGAAACATTCATGAAGCAATTGAAGATGTTTAGTTATCTGGATAACAGTTTCAATGATTTCTATGTAAAATAAGGAACGTCAAACGCGACTTCCATTTTGATTCACTATGGTCATCTCAATGTCCACGTACTGCATATGCCCATGTACACGACAGTGTGAAACCACCTGGAAATAAAGTTTTTCACCTTTAGAAAAATATTACTTCCTTTCCAAACAAGCGCACCGCCAATACAGTACTAATAAAGTAAGTACTATCTTTCGGGCACAAGATTACTTAACATATGCGGCCAATGATCTCTTATAAATTATGGCAAACACCTTTATATTCGCTAACTAAAATTGACACGCAAACAGTAGACGATAAATGGTTATTAGAAAGACTGGGAGATACATTTAAATGTTTAGTTACTTATATAGATATACTCACGTGACATCACATACTGTAAAAATAGTGTATAAAGTGTTCACTTCGAAAATATTATCGAGCATTTGTTAGTACAATAAACAATATAGAGACGAACGTATTATAAAATAATTGCAAACAGCCCGGATAAGGGTTAATTCGTATTAAAGTCCAACAAATTCAGACAAATCTATAGTCATTATTACTTTGTAGAACTATCAAAGCTGTCTCGTTTAAAACAGATAAGTATTACTAGTACCAGTACTAGTTTCAACGACGATAGTTTATCAGTGTTTATGTCTATGATTCTTTTCACTATATATGAGCATGATTTACTTACACAAAATGGTTACTAACACTGTCTTCCAGTAAAGCCATAAGTCTATTTTTACTATAGTCATATATAGGTAACTCTACAGCCGCAATAATTGCTGCTCTTTGAGCAGTAGGCCCTACACCCTGTATATAAAATCGTCAATGTAAAACAGTTCCTTAACCAAGTGAAGGACAGAGTGCACGAAGAGTCTCTTGGTCTTTCACATACCCTCCATAAACCCCGAATACCTTCGTGCTGATAGACATCTTGAAAGCAACCGAATAATGATAAATTTGATTCAGCACCTGTTACTTGCATACGAACTTTAACCACATCAGTGGGATTAGCTATTGCGCTGGAGATAGCGCCCGCTACAGCGGCGCATACAATATTTATAACAACCAAATCCTCCGTTTCCCACCTCTCCATGGCTGTTTCCTTTAACGAATAATAGGTACCGAACTTTATAGTCCCATAAGTGGCTTGTCTTAAAATAGCTGAGCTGATTCTATATAAGCAAAGTATTAATAAGGATATATAAATCTTGCATTAAAGAAGTCTCTTAGAAAATAATTGGTAAACCACACTTACCCAGAATACAAGGCTTTAAATCCTTCCTGCTTTGATATTTGAAACAGAGCGTCAGTCATACCAGAATACTTTAAATGCGCATATTTCTTATCTAATTTTTGCCCTTGAATTTGCAGTCGAGTCTTCGTCGTGTCCAAAGGAAACGTACCTAGCGAAGAATAAGTGTTCGGCGATATTATTTTCAATGCAAATTAGATTTTGCTGTGGACTTCTCACACGTTAACGTCTCATACCTAATTCTGCGACGATTGACGCCAAACCTCCATAAAGAAAAGGTCTCCAATCCTTCCAATGACTCTCTCCCATTACAATCAAAGTATCTTGTAATTGAAACAGACAGTTAAATAAATGTTGCTGTACGATTAAGAAATAATGAAACAGTTCGACATCTAGGTTAACGCAATTTGAAATCCACATAAGTGAGATAGTACGTATGCGAAGAAGTTCGTTTAAATATAATAAGACACGGGTACATTTCCCGACAGGTTTAATACACAATTCTCTACTGTAATTCAACTGTAACGCCACGATATCAATTGGCAGTAATAACAACAAATAATTACCTGTAAACGCGAATAGTACTGTTGAAAGTTACAAGCTTTACGTGCGAATGATTTAAATAAATAAAAAATACGGAACGTAACGTTAGCGGCTTCGCGTTAATTGAAAATCTGCTAATATTCAACTCTACGTATAAGCTGATTTTCGCATCGCTCCTCGGACACGTTCAAAAACCCTGTAAGCAAGTGAACAGCCAATCAAAGAGAATAGGCATAGTCTTGATACTATTGACTGGCGCAAGGGAATTCAAATACAATCCCGAGCATTCTACATTTCCTGCTAACGAGTAGATTATTACCGATATTATTATTCTTTTGCTTTTAAGAAGGGTGTTAAAAGTTCCTTCGATTCTGGATAAAGAAACGCAGCAGTCATCCGATAGCCATCTAGCAGTCGGATGCAGGAACTAACGAATTCGCCCCGCGACCGATAGGCGTATCTCCGTCTTCTAAATGGAAAGAAATTGGAAGATGTTTAAACACAGAGGCTTGAAACAACTTTAAAAACAATTCACTTTATTTTCCATCTAGCGAAGTAGCCAAAACTCACATGTGAGTAGCCATATTGAATTCATTTTGAAACTTTCTCCCCTCTTTTCGAAACTTAATAAATTACTGAATAGTACGAGTTTGATGAAATGTAAAATAAACTTTACAAATTTTTATCAGACAGATCGAGAACTTTACCATTTTCAAGTCGCACGCGACATTATCGATTTAAAGTAGAATACGATCGCAATCCTACTAGCGGTTAGAATTGAAACTAAGTATTATGAAAATTGCTACCACAGATACCTTGTTTTTCACAGCAACAGCAATAAATTAACATTTTTATCACTGACTATGGTTGTGTAACAAGTGATAGTCTCGCTAAAAAGACTGTTTCAGACACGCCCAGTAATTTAGTTGAACAGTGAGTAATTTAGTAATTTACCGTTTAATAAATAATGGTAAATTACTAAACTAGTACACGCTACTAAACGCCATATACACGACTAAATTACTGGACGTGTCTGTTTCAGCCTTAAAGGGCCTAGACTCCCAGATTATAAATACACAAAGAAATAAACTATATATAAGCAATCTTACAAATAAATAAAGGGATTAAGAAGAATTTAGGCTTATCGGGTCAATAAAATTTATTTTAAAAACTTTATACATATATAAATAGAATTAAACTGCATAAAAAGTACAATGTAATTAAAAAAATATGGCATTGCATGGAATATTTAGTTAGATATACAATTATCCAATTGTTCGTAACACATTTGTGCATATCCTGTTCTTTGTACAACTATATGTAAAAAAAAGATACTGCTTAATGGTAGAGACAAACCTCTGAATGAATAAAAGCTGTATAAACAATGCTTTGGAATAGAAATGGATCGATTACTAATCTAATCGGCTCTGACTGGAACTCTTGTATGTACACCTGCATTATTCTGGTAAATATATACTTGTGCTAAAATGGCAACATCAATTACAACTTGAAGAGCCCCGCAGACTGCGAATTGAATAGGCGCCTCTTTTATTACAAAATAACATGTTTTAAACGCATCGCCTAACGTCCACATAGCAACCATAATCACGCTAAAACCAAAGTAAAATCACTGAGTAAGCAGCGCCGTTCTAGCAATAGCGATAGTTCTTATTATCTGGGCAATGACTTCGTACCTCATACCATTAGTCGATTTACTAGAAAAGTTACGGACAAATTGCGGTACACCAAGCATAGCTTCCGTTAATACTGCGAGCAATCCCACTGTCTCGACAAATATCGGTACATCTACTAACAGATATGTGAGGATCCCCACTAGCGCCGCAAATAACAGCATGAAGTCTAAATAAGATTGAAAGTCTGTCCATTTCCAAAAAAAATTTGCGTCGAAATCTATTTAAATTAAACGTTAAAGTGGCTTACGATTAGAAATGAAAATAAGTTGGAAACGAGCTGTGAAGGAAATACTCAGCCTAGCGTTAATGAACTTACCAGCAAAGACGCGCTCTCTAGCTTTTATTATCTGATTTCTATTTTGTACGGTAACGCAAAGCTTAATCATGACGAACATGGTAACGATCATCAATATACTTTGCAATAAAAGAGGCATTTCGTATCGTTTTCCAAACCTGCGAAAAGCACAACACTATATCATATTAAGCTAGGCGGCTAAGGTAGGCGATCCGTTAGAAGCAAAGATACGAACCAAAAGAAAATGCGCAAGCTATTGGCTATCAAAAGCGTGAGGCATACATAAAGGGAGAATCCTTCTGCATTCTCCCTTTTTTTAATCTCTCTATACTGGGGTATATATGGCACGATGCCGCCGAAAATTATCGCTCCGGAAGCAACCCAGTTCGCTACGTCTTTGATAGTTAGCTGCTCGTAGACATTATTCATTTTAACGGAAATTTTTTAATCTATACAACATTTCACTACCTACGAGCCATTACATGTGACGAATTTTAGGTTATATTGCCAACGTTTTGGGCCATCAATGATGGCCCATCATATCATCAATGAATCATTTAGATTAAACAAATCTACGATCGTAATAAGATAATTGATAAACCTCATTGCAGCCTGCTATTTAAAATAGACGATGATCTTTGCTGCGATCGTTTTATTGATCAAAAGTGTACAACGAACGAAACGCAATACTAACTGCTCATAAACAAAGTCTCCGAATAAAACTACATATAAACATTAATATAAAGATTTCATTACCGACTGTAAGTAAGAGAATTCGAGAAAAAATTTATCGACACTATATTTAGGAAATTTATTAAAATATCGAGGCTTCTATTCTTTAATGCACAAAATACAAATGTAATTACAATTAATGAATTAATCGTACATTAAACGCAAGTACAAAGTTTACACTGATTTAACTGTAGGTAAATATTAATACAAATGAATTCCATCGATATATAATCAAACTGCAAGCTTACGAGCAAGTAGGGTAATAAAAGAATACTAAAATAATTTTAGAGTTAATCTATTAAGATTTCGTTTACAATTATTCTTATGATAAGCGTAAAACTCTTATGATAAGGTTTGCATCCACGTGTTGGATACGAACTATGTAATTAGAGTTCGCGTAAGTTGCTTAGCAACCGAATAGTAAAAACAATTTTCAGCCAGTATATCGTAGATATGTTCATTCTGCGGATGGTTGCCAGTAAGATATAAGGTAAAAATTTTTAATGGTCATTGTCTGATTCTCCAATCACTGTCTCCTCAAAATTTTCAGTGTTTTAAACGTTTTTCATTTTCATACAAGAAAGAAGCACGAAGTGAAAGGGCAACGCTACAAGCATCGGCTAATAAACCACCTGCGCAATGACGAAATGCAACTGGGACGAGTGTAATCTGAAAAGTACCGGTGCGAGGCACAGTTTTCTCTTTCTTCTTTATAATATGCGTTCCACGGCTCCTTCTCTGTAATCTGTAAAATATTTTCCAAGCACAGCGTACAACCAATGCGGTCAGAACTATTTCGAGCAGCTGACAGCGTACAATTCGATGACTTCCCACCTGAGGCGCATTTTACTGGCGAAATGCGTGGTCGACGCGAAAAACAAAAACTACATGAGCAGGAGGAAACAATTGCTGAAACAATATAACCGTAAATCACGATCGGCGAGGATCGAGATTACGAACAGCTTAATCGATAGATTAGCTTACGACACCTTGCATCATCCAGCGGTAATAAATTGCTCGCGCAATATAGTAAATATAGTAAATCGCTGATTTCCAGGAATTTCGCGATTTTCGACCTTATTCTGCGATTTTTAAGCGTTTATAGCTCAGAGCAACGTTAACCGATTTTTATGACATTTTAGGCATGTATACAATTTACTTCAATCTACAAACGGGTTTTTTGAATTTTCATTACAGGCTCACAAAAAAAAGTTTAAAAAATGACATTACTATTTTTATTTGCTATTCCGACCGAGTGCATTTTTTCAAAACGACGAAACACGCCACTTAGCAAACTAATCCTTGTAGCTTCCCAAAAAACCTCAACTCGTTTGGATTAATTATATAAATGTTATGCGATTTTAAAAGTTATAAACTTTCTTTCGTCCGCCACTGTAGTTACACTTACAATTAATAGCGAATGCGTATAAATTAGAGATGGCTACACAATAACGAGATTCGAACATTTTTCTATTTGGATCGACGAATAGGATCTTTTAGGAAGGAGTTGCGTTTCGAAGTACTCGTGCCAATGCGACGAACAAAAGTACTTCACCGACTGTTACGATTACGATGTAATTTGCTCGCGATCCAGACTGCAGAAGCATGTAATCTGCCCAGCTTCGCTGACGTCCAAAACAAGTAGATCGGAGTTTGTGAAATCAAGCGGCGGAGGAGCGAAACAGCAGACAAAGACCGAGTTTAACATTGAAAACGTTTCAGAGCGCAGGTAGAATGAAATTTTCTGTAAGACAAGATATAGCTGTTATTAATTCGATGATAAATTCGGACGTAGGTATGAGGAAGATTCGATGCTGTACGAACCCGCTTCAGATTATCTGCAAACGCAAGGAAACAATCAATTACCGATGCCGGTGGATTCTTCGAGGAGTTACGACAACTCTGATATCGCAACATTACGCGCGAACACGATCGCTAAACGGGATGGATTCGTAGAAAGCGAGGAAGCGAAATGTGCAAAGTTTGTATACGAGATTACACGCGAGATAATGCACAATGGTCTTTACACTGACAAAGAATTACGAGGAGTGTTCAAGAAACACGTGGAAAGGAATAAAGATATTCTTGACATGGTCGGAATCACGCTTTAATCTTTATAATCTAACAAGGAAAGATCCCGAACTCGGGAATTCAACAAATTCTGAGACTTTGTGAATATGTAGGGGATTTCCTCCTGATTACAGCGCAATTTTTGTTTGCTGCCCAAATTTACTCTAAGGAGGTGAAATGGACCCCTTAAATTCCGGCTGTTTTCCGATTTTATGTTATAACTCCCGAACTGTGAGTTACCAAATGATAGCCCTAATTAAAAGAAGTAACTTTTGCCTTGAAACTTTTTTCCTATCTCTTACAAATTGCGAGTTACAAAATAAAATCCGAAAATAGCCGAATTTGGCCAGCAAACAAAAATTGCGTCGTAATCTGTAGGAAATCCCCTGCATATTCACAGTTTCAGATTTTTTTGAATTTTCGGCTTCGGGATCTTCCCTTGTAAGCTAGAATTGACTACTCGAACGTGTAAAGTAATGCGTTGCCTACACTTTGAACAGGACACGATGCTGTACGAGATCTATCAGTTAAGGCTTCATTTAAACATGCCAGACGATTCGGATGACGAAAAATTTCAGGAACATCTTGATGACAAATTCTCGAATACTTTGAAAGTCCGTCCACCCACGCCGCCAAGGGTTCTGGACGAAAACAAGGTCCTTGAAAGATTGATGTATCATAAATTGAACGAAAATACAGATAGATCGACGCGCAAACGAGAGAGATCGGTCTTAGTCGTCGATGCCAATCCGGAATTAATTGTAACCGAGACAGATGTTCTTGCATCGTTGATAGAGTCCGATATCTCGCCTGAGCAAGCTCAACAGATTTACAGGCGACTCTCTTATAAGAGCAAAGACACAGAACCCCCGGATCTCGTACGTTAAGTAAATTTGATAGATAGTTCGGTATCCCTTTCGTAACTAATTGTTCTTATTAAGCTGAACATTTATTCCAGACTCGGACAAGATCGGAACGACCGAACGGCGAATACGCGGATAAAAATAATTCTAGTTCAAAAGAGCTGGACAAAGCAACAAATTCTCAAGGGAAAAGTTTTGCAGCTAGTGACGTTGTAACACAAGAAAACAAGGATATACAAATATAAGAGCAAATAGCTGTACATTATTAAATTATGAGAAAGATTAGGAGTTCGTGAAAGTACACTTGCGGAAAAAGTTTGAGACTGTGACAGGCACCTGCTTAGAAAATATAGCTAATCTTAGGAATGCGTTACTTTTAATTGTTATACTGTTTATTGATAGAACTAAGTCTTGTGCCATAGTTTTTACAATATCAGTTCCTTTTCATTTCTGTATACTTACTACAATATCAACAGAGATAAAATATGTAGTGGAAAAATACATGCTTTATTATGTACATGTATAATTACAATATATACGCGATCTGTTCAAATAATATATATTATTTATCCATTAAACGTATACACTATAACTCTAAACGCATGCTCACACATTTGTACAATACGCGATCTGCGTTCTAGATATTGTACAGAGACTATTATATTTAGTGTACGCATTATATGTTACACAGAATTATACATGGCCTCTAAGGCCAAAGTGGGCTAGCCTTCGTTATCATTACATCCTTTTTCTAATCACTATACAGAAGCGGACGTGCATATGCACTTTGTACGTAAGTTTCACAGTTCTCACTTATAATAAAATACACATATTTATGATTTATAAAATCACATGCGCTATTCATAAAGTCTCGACTGCAAAAACGAAAGTTTCTTCTAAAAGCGAATCGCATGATACTAAGTACTAAAAGAAACATAAGATAAAAAAAAAAGGTACTCAATTAAGTTCTCCCTACAAAAATGCAATTATAAGCTGGTATAAACAATATAAAATAATTAGAGAGATATTCTGATACGAATACAGTTAAAATGAATGTCGCCTTCTTGCATCTGTTACCTTGCAGTTGATAAATTTCACTCTTTTGCATTTAGTACCATAACAACCAGAAACTTTGTAAGAGGCGTCTCTGAATTGTTTTTCTAACATGTAAAATATGTTACATGTTACTATATATATTTATGTATATATAGTTGACTAAAATAAACTTAGCTGCACGGAAAAGAATTTCGTGACAAAAATTTCCTCTCATCCTTGAAAAAGAAATTTCTTCGATTCTTATCAGCTGCCATCGGATGCATTTGAAGATGAATCTTCAAGCTCTGGAGCATCAGGACGTCTATTTAAAATACTTAAGAGATCCGTTACGTGGCGTATAGTAAAATCTGGTTGCGGATCTTCCTTCAACAAGCGTGGCTTATCCACTGTTGGGATCCAAACTGTTCCACCGAGATCTGCTTCTATTCCACCTACATACAAGTGACGAAAAATATTGAATTAGTGTGGTTCTTGATTCTTCTAATGTATTTACATATTTATCGTATAATGAGAATGTAGTACCCAGAATATCGGTTTCCAGTTTGTCACCGACCATTATGCAACTATCTGGTTTAACGTTTAAAATTCGACACGCTCTTCGAAATATTTCCCTCTCTGGTTTCTCCCACGACAAATCTCCAGAAACTAAGATGACATCAAAGTATTGTTCCAGC
The DNA here is from genome assembly GCA_963855975.1 of Andrena chrysosceles. NCBI lineage: Eukaryota > Metazoa > Arthropoda > Insecta > Hymenoptera > Andrenidae > Andrena > Andrena chrysosceles. Next base: position 44,136,957 of record OY979769.1, on the reverse strand, counting down.
GAAAGCTTGCGTATCTTCTCCCACTGAGCGTTGGAAGGGCCATTGGTAATCAAACCTAAGAGGTATTTCACCCTCAGCTGTCGCAGCATGGATATTACATCTGTCGCCAGTGTCAGATAGTAATATCGCAGGCACAGCCATCGCTCGTAAATTATTTTTGCTAGATACGAGTAGTTCTCCCCGAGTGCTTTACTCCACAAAGTCGTACGCCAAACATCCAAAGCGTAACTGACATTGTCGGGGCACTTTCTAAAGAGCTTCAAATACGTCGTTGTAATCTTGATAGACACATCTTCAGGAATGCCGTATTCTTGTGTCAGTTCCTCGGCCAACTGCAGATAAATTTAGAATACCAGCCGTTAGAAATATCTTCATTTCGCAACATGTGTCAAGCGATATTACAAGAATGATGAACAAAATACAAAGTATATACTAAAGGAGAATGATATTGGTTTCCACGTTCAATAAAGTATATAGCAATGTAGTTTAGTATTTGGAGAAAGCGATGATCTATGTTAATAGAATTCATCGAGAGGGCCAGCTAACGCAACTCTACATCAATGGAAGTTACAAGTATTGAATGTGGATTCTGATGGCTTAACCAAGGTTTTGGGGGTGGGTGGTGGTGGGGGAAAAAGGATACAAACGATCAGTTAGGAGTTTAGGTCACTTAATTCATTTTTTAATGATTACCTAGAAAATGCATTGATTCATTGAAATACTCGAGCCGATTAGTGGACACTCGAAGTGGCACCCACGGTCGTTGCTGTAATCACAACAAAATCAGTTGTGCCAACAACAAACTTATATTATTCCAACTCTAGAAGCCTTAGCCAAAAGGTTGCTGGATGTTAACACTTTTACCTATCACAGATTCTATGCTGCAAATTAGACGTAGCATTAAAATTAATCTCGGTATAATTCCTCAATATTAAACTTTTCATTCTTCAATGCCAAGGTGGGTAATAACGTAGAAGAGAGAATACTTTAAAAAACAATTCAATTTAATAAAGAAGACCATATTTTACAAAATCATCACTTACACATAAACAATTTCTTTACGTATATACATTTTGAAACTACATCAATTATGTATCAAATATATGTCTAGCGTGTAAATTTCTTTTTAGTAATCTACGATTTCATACAAAATCTAAAAATATTTGGATGTGAGATGTATTTCGATATTAAAACCTTTACGAGCTATTTCGTCCATTCAGATATTCATTAACTACTTTGCTTGCCAGAAAACTATTTCTAGATATGATAGCTACCTAAATTTACATGTGGACTGTTTGCACACAGTTTCGCTGAACTGTAGATGGAACGTATTACTATGATGCATGTGTTATTTCGGCAGAACAGAATTTCAAGTTAAGAAAGACATTTATAAAGAAACTTGCATTTTACACAATATTTGTATAAACCCCTTAATTAATTTTTCTCTCGATAAGAATATAAATGATAGTTCTTTTGTTCGAGATATTACAAATTAAAAGAATATTCAAATTTGATTTTAGTCTCCAAAAAGAATTTTTCCAAGTTCCATCATACGATGATTCCTGCATACTGTTAGAGCTCCAGCTTTCTTCAAAACAGAAGCAACATTTTCATCTGCTTTGACTAAATGGCATAGGAGATCTTCGAAAGCAAATTTTATATTCGGCTGGAGACTCCCTATCTTTACTTTCTTAAGAGTCTCAATAATTTCTGCGGCCCAGCCTGACTCGAGAGTGAATTGCGCGAGCCAAGGTATCACCTTCAAAACTCCAGCCATTGTTTGCATTCCGAGGAACCACAGTTCCATAATTTCCATCCACCGTTCTTTATACGGCATAGAAACGACAAGTTCAGTTGGATCGTTACTCTCATCGATTATGTACGCATCCCATAAGAACCTTATAGTAGCTTGAATGTATCGACATATAGAGAAATCATTTTTCTTAACGAACTTTGCCTGCTGCTTCAACAACAGTAGCCCTAAGATCGCTAGGTGACCATGCAATACTAAATTCTCTGGTATTTGTTTAAGTTCTGGGAGATTGCTGAAAATGAACTTCAATAAAGATGCGAATGTAGGAGAGTCTTCCATTAATTTTGACTCTAATACAGTAATGTTCATTAAAACATTGCACACAGAAACCATAGCCGTTCTTGAATCTTTCATTGCTTCCGATACATGAAGTTCAGGATCTTCTTTCTCCGGTTCTTTCAACGCTTTCAATCTCTCTGATCGTGGTACCGGTGGCTTTTTATAATGAACAATTGTCCAGTGATAAGATAAACATTCCAACAAGACTTCTTCCTGTTTGTGTTTAAGCAAAATCTTCCGTGCATCTTCTTCTACTGCTAGATAACACATAGCTGGTAAGAATAATCTCAATACATCGATCTCGCTTAAAGGATCATAAGTGGTTGGTTCCACGGCTGATGACCCGTCGTCACCTTGAACTTTGGCATTTGCTTTAGCTTTCTCAGCTAATTTTCGGTTTCTGTATGCGTAGAAGGTATCGTTAGCTACTGTAAGGATATAAGGTAGAATCGTGTAAACCTGGGAACGCATGGCTTTCGTTTCTTGGGCAAGCCATGCTGCTAATACTCTCACCACGGCACAGATAAATATTCGTTCTTTGATATCCGTTAACTCTTTCATTTTGGAGACCGCCGTGACCAAACCAATAATCGCTGCGAAAGCTCCTTTCAAAGCGGTATACAGAGATTGCTTTTCTTTCTCTTCTAAATCAAGCTGATCGGTAATAATGTACGTAAGAGAGATTTCAAGAATAACGAAGCAGGATGTAATTAAATCTGCGTTCGCCATAACGCTTTTAAGTTGCTTCCCCTCCAATTGCATTCTGACTTCTATAGATGCTAACTGAATTAACAGTAAGAAAAATACTTTAGGTTTTTCTTTGTCTGATAGGGTCCACTCTGCTCCCAGCAAATCCATCATTACAGATGCTAGTTTCAACGCTGGGTCGCGTTGATTTTTGCCTATCTTTGATCCGAGGATGTCGAACAAAGCTTTGTGGATGCTAAAAGGCCAGGATTCATCCTTAGAGGTTGCATTAATGGTATCTCTTCTACAGGACATCAATAAAGCTTGCAAAATTGTGCATAATTCGAATTTCCTTTCTGTGTGGTCTGTCTCGAAGTCTAATGCGATTTTATTTATAATGGCATGAAAGGGTGCAGTGTCCGTTGCGTCCCAGGCTTCTGAGCCAAGTCTTCCAACCAAAGTGACTAAAATATTCAAAGCCTGATCCGTCTGGAAACTCTTTTCCGAATAAATATCGCACATTTTCGAAATCGCTTTCTGCTCGAGCAGAGCCTTCTGCCCCGGAGGATACTGCGCGATGCTCTGTAGACATGTGTAAGCTTCGCTAACGATGATCAGCATATCATCGTCTGCGTCTTCGTCGGCTTGAGAAACAATATCGAGCAAGGCTGGTACGTGAGAAATCATATCCGGGTGAGAAGCTAACTCCGGCTCTCCGCAGAACGCAGAAAGTATAGACAACGCTACGGACTTATATACTTGCGGAGGGCAATCGACGGGGACTGTTTGTCTAGATAACAATTTTTTTATGAACTTTGTCCCGATAGCTTCGAACAGCATCTTTTTAAGTGACGTTGTGCAATCCTTACTATTCACTAGTTTCGTAATCATAAACAAAGCGGCGAATTTCTCTGAGTCACTTTCAACGGCCTTTAAAATGGCTACGCACTTCTTCACACCCTCCGTGGTACCCATTGTTATTTATAAAATTGAATATTCCTTTCTTTTACGTTTATATAATCTTCCTTTTCCTGCGAGATAACGATACTTTAGGCAAAGCTCGCAGATAATTGGTATTAGGTATTAGTGTATCGTTCAACAAGGTTTCACCAAGGATCGCATCTTTCACATGACACAGCTAAAAGCCAACTGGCAGTACTCCCAGATCGAACCCCTTGGAACTAGCCTTGCCCTTTGACACACTCACTTAGCAGGACGAAAATAAAGCTGTACCACCACAAACGTTATTCCACAAACGTGTGTACAACCCGCCCAATACTAAAGATGTAAGGTTAATGATTCCGTTTCGGTTATATTTATATTGCAGAAGCGAAGCACGCGGTGTCGATTAATTTACTGACACCGATTTACGTATCGAAAAATCGTAGTTTCCAGAATTGTGCACGACAATTTGCTCCTTGGGAATTTATTCGAAAGAAATTACTCCGAACGCGACTTTTCTCTAACGAGATCCCAGCATAACCTTTTTCTCGCACGATGCGCGAAATTCTTTTAAACGTGGACGTGCAGTAGGTTCGACTGGTATCCCAGGATCGTGAAAAACTTGAGCAACGTGCTTGCACGGTTTTTCTACGTTGTGTCGAGCGTCTGGACAGCATATACCAGCAAGTTCGGTCGAAAATAACCGTACGGGAGAAAGCTCTATATCAGGGAGTCGGCTCGTATTACAGAGAGGCTTCTATTTTCGTACGATCTTCGTATACAAACGGAAGCGTGAGACAGTAGATGTGAAACATAATCGTCGGAAAAGTTCTTCGAAATGCGGGATAAACAATTAAACAGAATATACACGCGGGCCAGCTAATGAATTGTTACCGACACGAGTGACCTTTTCTACACTTTTCTGCTCGACCTGACATCGAATCCGACGGATTCATTTTTCGCGCACTCTCCAGAAGGAACACGTAGGTATATACATACACGTCCGTAAACGTTTTATTGGTATCCTGACCAATACTGATCGTTTATATGCACGATATTTATCTTGGAATGTATATTAGCGTACCTTTCGACATGCCTGATTGTCGCCCTTCCTAGTCTCGATCAGCGTGTTGTCCAAATCGAAAAATACGGCGCTTACAGATACGATCGACGAACAAAGAGGCTTCTTATGGAAAGTCGCCATTGTCATTAGAAGGGTGAATCTGCTGTCGTGTTGTCAACCCAACGATGTTTCGACGATGAATCGCGCATAAAAACATATGATGTTCATAGAGCGGCTCCCCTTCTAAGAACACTTTGGGGAGGGATATGCAATTATCTCAATGGCCAGACGTCACAACGGACCGCATCTGTCTTGACTCGACCTAATACCCTTCGTTCCTGACCTTTTTCTCTTCCTTCTGATTTCCTTCTCTCTGACCATCGAATGGAGAGACATCTTTGATAGAAATGTACGGCATTGATCGTCGATAAATGCGTGATCTAATTTTTATATCGACACGCGTAGCAATTCCGCTCTTATCAGCGGAGTTCCGCGAGAAATTTAAATTTGGCTTGTTTGTTGTACATACTTGTATTAGTTTAAGATTACTTTGTGGTATAATGGATGTCAAATACAATTATTAATGATGATGTAAAATTTAAGGAAAAATAAATTATCGATAGAGAAAATATAAGGAAAAATAGATCATTAATAAAGAAAATTTAAGGGGAAAAACTTGTATTTGTGTACACAGCAATATGTCTTGCACTTTGAATGCTATTGAATAATATTGTTAATGCACTAAGAAAATGACATACATATCTAGTGATTGACATCCAAATCGCCCGTGATTTTCATTAAGATAGGTTTTCCCATTCACGACTGAACGCAACGTCAAGAATTTCCAAGTCGATTTCTTGTATTCCTTTTTCTCGACTTATTTACCTGTTATAAGCAGAAAAGAAAGAGTAACTTTTTTTTATATCGCGCTTAATTTTCGAGAAAATCGAGTTTAAAACTCTTAACGTTGCGCCCAGTCGTGTACAGGAAAACCTACCTTAAGAAAACCAGGGGCGATTTGGGCGTAAGTGGAATTCGCCTCATATGTGTACGCGCCAGATTATTGAAAGTCGTTTTGTTGTGGATAGAGCCATTACGATTTCAACGCCACATGGTGCCGGATGGCGCCAAATCTACCTACTTTGAATTTGATTCGTACTTGCTGTATATTCGCGTTTTCAATCTGTCGCGCATAACACGTTTTATTTCAAATAAAAACCTTAAAAAACTATTAAAAATGACAGCTACGGCAGCCACAGCCACCCTCCAGGGTGACGAAGAATTCGAGGAATATAACCCACAAGCGAAATTAATAAAATCTCTCGAAGTAAGTTTACTTTTTAACCTTTCTTGCATTACTCCGATTAAACTTTTTTTTACAATTCGTTTAAAATATTGTATTTAACAACTGTCTTTCGTTTAGAGGAATGGCATAACAGCAGGAGATATAAAGAAACTAGAGGAAGCCGGTTTCTACACCGTAGAAGCTGTGGCATATTGCCCAAAGAAGCACTTAATTACCATCAAAGGCATTAGCGAGGCCAAAGCGGACAAGATCCTGCAGGAAGCTTCGAAATTAGTTGTGATGGGCTTCAAAAGTGCCACTGAAATTCATCAAATCCGAGCGAACATTGTTTACGTCACTACTGGCTCCAGCGAATTAGACAGACTATTAGGTGGCGGTATAGAAACTGGTTCTATCACAGAGATTTTCGGGGAATTCAGAACAGGGAAAACTCAATTGTGTCACACCCTTGCGGTCAATTGCCAGCTACCTATAGACATGGGTGGCGCGGAAGGGAAATGCCTCTACATCGATACAGAAGGAACCTTCAGGCCTGAAAGATTGATTTCCGTCGCAGAGAGATACAAAATCGCGGGCGATTCTGTTTTAGATAACGTCGCTTGCGCCAGAGCTTACAATACAGATCACCAGACCCAATTATTAATTCAAGCTAGCGCTATGATGACAGAATCCAGATATGCGCTGTTGATAGTGGACAGCGCGATGAGCTTGTACAGAACCGATTACTCCGGAAGAGGAGAATTAGCAGCTAGACAGATGCATTTAGCTAGGTTCTTAAGAATGCTGCTTAGAGTAGCAGACGAACATGGCGTCGCTATTGTTATAACCAACCAAGTAGTAGCGCAAGTCGACGGGGCGGCGAGTATGTTCGGAGGAGATCAGAAAAAACCGATCGGTGGAAACATTATAGCACATGCTAGCACGACGAGGCTATACTTGCGTAAAGGCAGGGGGGAAACTAGGATATGCAAGATTTACGATTCGCCTTGTCTGCCAGAAAGCGAAGCGATGTTTGCTATAAATGCGGATGGGATTGGGGATGTCAAGGAATAACGTTACATTAATTCTCTGCATATATTTTTAGCTGTAAAAAGTGCAGACGTATTTTCAACTTGTACATGATTCTCTTAGAATATGAAATTTATTACCGAAAACTATCGATTAAATAACAAATCTAATATTAAGTTTAGTATAGTTATCACATTTCGTATTAGAAAGTGTGATGAAAGAAAAAGAGGAATATTAAACAATTCATTTATGTTTCAGAAATTGAAATTTTATATCAATTGTAAAAAATAAACGCGATAATTTTTATAGATTTGTAAATACGTTGAATTTATTTCGTCATTAGTTAAGATTTGTTTACAAGGGGGGTATTTTTAAGCCAAGTCGGGTATGGCGAATATCAACGAACGATAAGAGTCGATAAAATTAAAGATAAGATACGTAAAACGGACATTTTTGTGCGCTAAATGAATTAAGGAATCGCAGTTGCAGCGTTGTTCGTTTCGCATTCGTCAATCATCACGGTAAAATTTGGATTCTTTACTAGTTTAAGAACTAGGGTGTACAGCAGTGCCTAGGAAACTTTGGCATTTAATTCCTACGTTTTATGGAACACAAAGGTGTTGTATGCTAAATAGGCACATAAGGCATATAGTATACGAAATATGTTTCTTCGATTATAAGTAGCTGTTTCATTGTGTGTGTTACTTTATTTTACAAAATTAATTTACAATGTTTAATTTATACACGCGGACTTTTCGTCAACAAAGAATCGTCCCTAAGAAAGTACTTCGGTATTTCCCGCAGCCTTTTTCGTGCGGTATTCAATTTCAGACAAAGAATATCGAACCAATTCTGGCAAATAGTAATATTAAGCGCTTGAAAAAAAAATTCAATTCGTGGTGGGTTATATGCCGTGTGTGATCTGTGCAACTGTAAAAATTAAATGCATACATACATAAGTACACGTATACCTATATATGTATGCAGAAGTCTAATCTCACTTATTTGCTGACATGCTTCTTATAAAACCCGTTAACCTGAAACACGTTTTGTAGACTTATTCGTTTAGAAAGTAGTGCATTTATTCACACCCGTAAAAGAATTTATATAAGTTGAATTGCGTTCAACGGATATATTAAGTAAAGTTACGATTTTGCATTCCAGTGTACGACATTTCCACGGAAACATGAGCGACGATACTTTCTTATATACTTTGCCAAACAATCAGCCGGTGATTTCCTTAGAATGTGGAACTGCATTCAACGCTTTAACCACAAATGAAAAGTTATACGCGCATTATTTAAGTCAGGCTGCATGGAATGGCAGTCTTATCGTATTTATACAAACTTCCCCCGAATCGCCATTAATATTTGCTATTTTACATAAAATCTTTGTATCCGAAGCGGTAGATGAATTGAAAAAATCTGCGCTCGACGCTGGTGTTAGCGAAGATGAATTTACTGTAAGTGAACGGTGGTAGCCTTTCGTTTCTTAAAAGTATTCGTCGATCTATTAAAGTAATTATATGTTTCAGGCTTTCTTGGTATACACTTGTGGGATCTTGGCGAATGCTGGTAATTACATATCGTTCGGCGATAGTAAAATAATACCCAACATGTCGAAAGATAAATTCGGAACTATATTAAGAGTTTCGAAGGCTTATAAAACCAAGCCCAAAGACATCGAAGATATTTGGAATAAAATTCAGAATGTGATGTATTCGATAGAAGACAAACTGAAATCTTTGGGACTAGGGGATAAAGGGGTTACAACTTACTTCTCTGCTAATTGTACGAAGAACGATGCCGATCTAGTTACCGAGTTTATGCAAGAGAAAGGCTTAGAATCTTACAATGCAAGATGTTTTAAGACTGTGAATAAAGCTGTTGGCAGTATGGATACATACGAAATCAGACTAGCTTCTGTGAAAACCGACAGCGATCCGAAGATCACATTGTCGGAAGAAGTCTTTAAGAATGCTAAGTTTAAAATTACGAGAGGGGATTATGACAAGCTTTTGGTTCCAGTTGTCGATAATCTACAGAAAGCAATAAAATACGCAGCGAACGAGACTCAGAAGAGTATGCTGAATAAATATATAGATCACTTTAGTACAGGATCTCTGGAAGATCATAAAGACGGTTCTCGATTTTGGATCAAAGACAGAGGACCAGTTGTTGAAACTTATATCGGTTTCATTGAAACTTATAGAGATCCCGATGGACAGAGAGGGGAATTCGAAGGGTTCGTCGCGATGGTGAATAAAGAGATGTCTGAAAAGTTTGCTACGTTAGTAAGCGAAGCGGAAACGTTGATACCCAAGCTTCCTTGGGGTAAAGAGTTCGAGAAGGATGAATTCTTGAGACCCGATTTCACATCTTTAGATGTTTTGACATTCTCCGGATCTGGTATTCCTGCAGGTATAAATATTCCCAATTACGATGAAATTAGACAATCCGAGGGATTTAAGAATGTTTCTTTGGGTAACGTGATCCCTGCGAATTTGAAATTGGACGTGATACCGTTTTTATCCAAACAGGATCAGAATTTGATGAATACATACAGAGTTGCCAGTTTCGAAGTGCAAGTCGGTTTGCACGAGCTCTTGGGTCATGGGACGGGTAAAGTGTTGAAACAGTTGGGACCTGATTCGTATAATTTTGATAAAGGAAAGGTGAAAAATCCTTTGACTGGGGAAGTGATAGATAAATTCTTCTTGCCGGGCGAAACGTATGATTCGAAGTTCGGTCCAATGGGATCCTCTTACGAAGAATGTAGGGCAGAGGCGGTTGGACTCTACCTATGTTTAGAGAAAAATATATTGAGCATATTTGGGCACGAAGGCTCTAAAGCAGATGATATAATATATGTGAATTGGTTATCCCTGTTGTGGAATGGCTGTGCGAAGGCCTTAGAAGTTTATCAGCCGTCTACTAAGAAATGGCTGCAAGCTCATTCTCAAGCGAGATACGTTCTACTTAGAGTTTGCATAGAAGCTGGCGAGGATTTCGTTAATGTTACCGAAACGGAAGATGGGAAAAGTTTATTATTGTCTGTAGATAGGTCTAAAATTCTGACTGTTGGCAAGAAAGCACTTGGAGAGTTCTTAACTAAATTACAAGTTTATAAAAGTACAGGGGATATCGAAGCGGCCAGAGAGATGTACGAGAAATACAGTGAAGTATCTGAAACAGGACCACATCCATGGGCACGTTGGAGAGATCTGGTTCTAGCTCATAAAGAGCCTCGAAAGATATTTGTACAATCGAACACGGTTGTGAATGGTTTGTATTCAAATAATTAATTAGTTCTATTCAGTGTAAGATTTGAGGATTATACTAATTTCGTTACTACCCGCACAGGTGAAAACGCAGTAGAATTGAAAAACTATGAGCCAAATTTTGCTGGATTGATTCGGTCTTGGGTGGAAAGATTCCCATCCATCGATACTTCGCAAGCTCTCATTGATCTTTGGGAAAAAGATAAGCAACACTTTTCACTTGAAGATAATTAAGTGAAATATCAGTAAAGCTACCATTATTACTATTCGAATTTTGTGCGCTATGATATACATGCATATGTATGTATATATGTATAAATAGCATACACATACTTTGTAAGCATAATCATTTATTGTTTTTCTAATACGTTTCGAACGAACGATTGTTTTATACGAAATAAATACCCATTTAATTTACACTGTACACTACGTGTCTCGTAAATCTAAAATTTATTCACTATTACTAGTTTTAAATAACTAAAGTAAGTGTAATAAATTCCACAAAAAATATATGCTCGATTTTTCTACATTTCTTTGTATATTTAATAGAAGTATAACTATTTTAAAAGTAACATGCGTACTGTTCATTGATTATCCCGTAGATAGTGTTATTAGTTCGTTTATAAATGTTCATATATCGCATAAAATGTAACAAGTGGTTGTAATATTGCGCATGCCTGTTATTCGGCGAATTGGCGGGAAAAGCGTGAAGAACGTAGTTCGCCGAGCAACATGGTGTCGGAAGAGTCGTTAATTTCGTGCTTCTGCAATTTGGGTTGTGATGTTCCCGATGAAGCTGTTGTTGGTAGATGTAAGTTTCTGATACAATCATTTATTTCTAACTTTATAATTGAAAGTTCGATGTCTAATGTGCTCGATTTTGTCAACTGCCGTGTCGATTAAAAGTTGCGACAAGTAACGTTGGAACACCTCAATTATTTAATACATATTGTGTTTCATTGTTGCCGCACATTTTACCATCGCATGTATTTTTGAAAACACATGTTAAGGTGTATTAATGATAGTTAACTATTCTATATAACCTTATCCGGAAAAATGATTCAGTAATGCTATGTCATTCAAGTATCAAATGTAGTTTAAAACAAGATTCAATAGCATGTATAAAACTTGACACTGGTATGTTCCATTTGATTAACATTGCCACAAAATATTCTCAACCAGGCCTTCAGCTTTGCCGTACTTACGGCATCGACGAAGAGACATTTGTGGAAACATGGGTAGCGTACACTGTTCCACTGTCTCTAAATATTGATCCAACATTAGAGAATCTTAATAAAATGGAAGAAGAAGAATTAAAGAAAAGCATGGATGTTTCTATAGAAACGGTTGCTGATGCAGCATCGAGTATGCAAATCAATGCATCAACCAACCAAGAACTCCTGTATCCTTTGCTGTAGTTTAAAATCAAGTTGAATAACTTTTTACATTTTAATATTATCCTTACATGGATTTTTTATGTACCGTTGCAGCGGCGACAGTGTTTTGGACATTTATAGCACCGGTCAACCTTCTACGTTAAAGGTAAATCTTTAATTTAGTTAGAAATTACTTTTTCTTTCTGTTTGCATGTCTTTCTAATAACAATTAACAAGTGTTTTCTTTGAAACACTTGTACACTTTTAAATATTTCTATTCTTTCAATATACTATGACTAAAAAAATTTATATACATAGTTTGTTGCAAAGGAAATGGGAGAATGATTAAGTGATTCAGATTTTGTCACATGTATATTTTTTAATTCGAATTAATGCCGAAACCTCGTATTTATCGTCTACTCGACCCATTGTCGAACTTTGAGCGGGCTATTTTGATGATTTCAAAAGCCGCTTGTTCCCCTTATTCTCTTTTTCAAGAGGGAAAGGTCTCCACCCCTGTAATGGCCTTTCGGCATTGTTGCCAGATTTATGAAACTACTCGTTCTTTATGGGCAATACAACTGAAATCTATCACGGGCGATCGAATTTCCTCGTAAAAGTGTTTTTACTTTATAAGCTTTTAGTTTAACTTTATTGCGCGTCGTAATTTTTTTAAAATCGTAATACTTTCATGTCGTCCGAAGTATTTATCGTCGAAGTTTGCCTCGTGATTATGGATCTAATACGGAGTCAAGATTTATGCAGAAGATATAACTCGGAAATATATTATACTTTGATCGTTAATTTGTCAAATATACTTAAAATCGACTAGAATTTTTATAAACGTGCACGTGTAAACGCTAGATTCTTATTTATTTGTTTCCCTCACACGCGTGTTCGATGGTAGAAGAAAAGCAGAGACTTTAAATAATTTAATCATAACCTGAAAATACAAAATTACCGTTTGCCTTTTGAAAAACGATGCAAAAGCGCAGTACGTTGATAAAACAAGGATACATTTTACGTGGAACCTCAACCTTGGCATTGCAATGATTTACGTTGCTTTGGCAACACTGTCCCACATTCTTTATGGTCGATCTATGGTCTATAGTAGCAATGACGTAAGGTCGCCTCTACCTGTGGATCTAATTCTTTGTAGAACATTCAGGTTTCTGTTTAACAAACTTCTATAAATCCGAAAAAGAATGTCTCCTACTTTTACCACTCTTTAAATAGTTTTTCGGTTAAAGTGATTTTTAATTGTTCGTTGAACGTGCAGTAAAAATTTATTTAATTATATAAGTATAGCTACAATAAGCTATACATAATTGTTAATGAATAAGGAGTCAATATTTTCTGTTTATAATTTTATGAATTCCATTTTCTTTGTCGTCCTTGGCTTAATGTTTGTTAAGATTCGAATCTCTTAAAAATCTTCGCAATCGCAGATATTCTTTATGCCTGTTAGACTTAAAACAAATTCCAAATATTCCAAAACATTTCCAAGCTACTTCCCTGTAACTTTCATTTCAAAATAACGGTATTTCAGCTGTTGCTGAAACTTTCTAGTCCCAGGTATCTTTTATACCTGAACCCTGAAAGGTGTTCTCGAAAGCGAAAAGGCATTGTCGATGCATTTTGAACACGCCACAGAACGTGATCGTGTTCTACCGTGGTTTATACCTATTTCACTTCTATTTACCAACTACGATTACATCGTTGCAAAACATATACAAATTCTAACGGAATTGCAACTACACGGTATCAATGGATACGCCGCGTGTAGCGGAAAGCAGAATATATCGTGCTGCATCTCGGCAGCCTTACTTTCGACGTTGAACGCTTGCAGTATATACGAGTGAAATTCATCGCGATTCCCCCGGCAGGTGGTTTCTCATCCCGAAGGGAAGCGTCGTTGTTGTGTAGAATCTTGTCGAGGCACCGTAATTCCCGCCACAAAAATCGTCCAGGTAGATCGCCGCCATTATCCCCTCCCCTATCGCCCGGACTCTCCCACAAAGGACACTCTTCCGTGGTGGGGAATAGTCGGATTCATTCCTATTGGTGGAAAAAAGACAGCGTGCCTGCCCGTATCGCGTAGAGAGGGGTTCTCCTTCCATCCAAGAGAACTGACCAGATTTCTTCAAAGGGTACGATTTCAGTTTTCAAGGACCCAGACTCCATTATCATCCTGACGCGCGCGTGCGCGCGCGCGCTCGCTCTCTCGCAGCATTTCTGAACAAAGCGTTGTTTCCTTCGCGTGCTTGCGATGCGGTTTTCGAGTTATAAGTTATAAGGGGATAGATCGCCGGCGGTGCAACGGAGGCTCCGCTTTCGTGTGACGAATCGACGTTGATACATTCGAAAGATCGTTGAACACGATCGAATAATCTCGATGGCGTCGGATCGACGACGCCACCGACTTGTCTGTCAGCGCGTCACGCGGACTCGGAGTGTACCGTCGAGTGGTTCGCCGGCTCGTTTTGTGGATTTTACATATTGTTCGCGTAATCAGTAAATTGTGATATTTCGCTGTTGTGACGTTGCAAATGGTTTCGTGCGCGATGCTACGTATCGCGCTGGGGGGAGTGTACGACGTGGTGCATTACATCTTGAAACGGTCGAGCGGAGCGTCGGCCATCATGGAATTCGGTTTGAGTGAATTTCATACTCGAAAGTCATTCCGCCAATCGTACAGCGCCTCGCGTCGCAACGACCTGTTGCTATTACTACTGGCTGTTGCCCGTTGCTGCTGTTCTGCGTTTCGGCTTCCTTCGTCGTCTCTGCACTTTCGAATCGGTACGATGAAAGTAATCGCGCGTTCGTCGTGTGAATTCGTGCGCGATCGAGCTCGTAGGAACGGGAATGTACTCCGTTTTGGGTAAAGTTCTCTTCTTTTCATCTTCGCTCAAGATCGCGCGAATGCAGCTAGCTCGCGTTAAACGCATAGTAGGCAGATAAATACATTAACATTCGTGTCGCCCGCGTGCGAGCGAGAGTAGAGTATGCTGTGTGAGAGAAAGAGATGGAGAATCGCTGCTCGTATTGTGTGTGTGCACGCACGCGCGCGCGCGCGCGCGAGAATGTCGTCGACCGTTCGTCGAGTCCTGAGCGTCGCGTCACTACAACCTGTTGCTTCGGCTATGTCGCATGCTTTTTTCGCTGTCGTTCGCCCGTTTCTTTTTAGATGCTCTCGAAGTCTCTCGCGCGAAGGTAGTCTATCTGTTTACCGAATAACTTGAAGGTACGCCGCGAAGTTCTCGGTTCAATATTTCTCGACTTGTTGGCGCTAACGTATAATTTCGCACTGTGTAATATTCTGTACATAGCCATGCGTATACGGATATGTGAACGCACGAGTGCGTTAGTGTGTGTGCGCGTTGTATGCGATACGATTCTCTTAAGGCCGCGCGTCCAATCGTCTACAATCCGGTATTTTGTTTGCATTACGGTTCGCTTTGCTTTACTTGGCACACGTATGCGAATTTCAGCATAATTAAAACCGATCTGTGAAATTCCCTTTTACCAGATAGTGTTAAATGGGCCAATGTTGGAGAAGGGGAACTCGATTTGGCTGTATTTCTTTTTAATATCGTGTATAATACAATTTCGCTCTCGTATCGGATAACTGATTTCGCGTGAAAGAATGTAAAATCTGTTTCTAAACTGTCGACATTATTGTATTTATGTTTAAGCCTGTGCTTTCTTAAGTATCGCTCGCTCGAAAGATCGGTTCCTTAGGGAGCTGCTCACGTCCACCAATTAGCTGCAATTGACCAACAACCGACTGTGCCCGACTTCTCTCTCTCCCTCTGCTTTAATTTCGTTCTCTATCCTCCTTGCGCGTTTTGTGCGAGAAATTCGAGCCATCTCCATGTATAAGAAATAAGAAGAAAAAAAGGAAGAAACCAATACTCGTACGTAAAAGCGAGACGAACGCCAACGGATTATTCTGTGGCGTTACAACTGTATCTGGTAAAAGCTCCGTGTTATTTCCCACGGTATCTTTGCGAACAGTGGGGCGAAAGATTGCCCAGGGGCGGATTAGTTCGCGGAGAGAGGGATTGGAGGAGAAATAGTCTCTCCCGACTCGTAGTTGTGTATTCGTCGGGGAAAAGAAGGGAGAGGGGAAAGAGAGAAGCGGAGAGCCTAGAGCTCGGTGATCGACCCAAAGTTTTACACGATGTGGTATAGCAAGTATCGTTCGAATGAATCCCCAACGTGTTCGCATCCTCTTCTTAACGTTCGGACCGAGTATTGCTTATGTAACGTACATTCCGTGAGTGCAACTACAACACATATACATATTTCTCCGTAACTAATATTCTATACGGAGATCAACAAATAATCGTGAGATGTAACAGAAAAGCGATTTGAAATTTTACGAACTAACCGGTCGTGCGTTACCAAAGGAAGCTTGAATTTAATTTAACGCGATAGTATCGAACGCGAAGCGACAAGAAATAGCCTGAACTTGATTGAAATAATACGTAATAAAGCGAGCGGGAAGAACCGTCAGGTTAACAACAGTTAACCCTTCTTGTTGCATTCCCTCCTGAACGCGGCAGCTATCCAATGTAACTATGCGTTTCTCCGTCGGTAACGTTATCGACTTGAAATCTTTTGCTGCGTCTACGCGTCGCGTTTTTCCGCGAAATCCCGGTCATTCGGAACGTGGCGACGCTGCGCGACGCGATGTGGGCTCGTGCAGAGGAACAGATGGACCGGGAGGATGAGAAGAAAAGGAGAGTTGCCTGAATTTGCCAAATGAGTGAAGGTCTAGTGCACAGATGATCGAGTTGTGACTAGATCCACACTCATTAAGCACGTTCGGGACGAGACATCGCAACTTCAGCTGGCGATCACGGGAAACGCTACTTTGATGGAAACTTCTCGCTTCCCTGAAAACTTGCTGTCAACGTAGAAAACCGAGGATCACGTGAAACAGATGATTCCATAGACGAGTATGAATGTGGTGCACGTTTTGCTTTGTCTCGTGACTAGATACATACTCGTCTACGGTGGTCTGTTCTTCTCTCGGGGACGTTGCACAAGAAATATATTCCAGTGACATATCGCTTTCAACGAAAGTCGCCTCGTTAAGTCTACTTACATTGGGATACTTTATTTCGTTTGTGTTTTTTTCTTCTGTTTTCAAGCAAACCAAGAGAGCGAGGAGCCCGCTAATAGACACGGGGAACAATAACAAAATACGCGCTGTGGATCAGACGTTTAGCCCATCTACGTACAATTCGAAAGTGTAAGCAGTTATTATTGCTTTCAAGGGAAAACACAAAAATATTTACAACTTCGACTTTAACCGTCGGGATATCTCGAAAGATATTCGGAGTTTTATTTCCCGCGACCAAAGGGCTTCCCAATCTGTTTTGGGGCCGTCCTTAAATTGCGTGAACGTAATTTTGGTGATTTCTTACCACCTACCCCAGTATAAAAATTCGTAAGATTCTATATTCCAATCCCTTCCCCCGTCCTTACTTAATATTTTTTACACTCCATTTTTCAGTTATTAAAATTCTTTTAAAGGTTTACATAAATCATTTAACTCGGTTTCGGTAAATTTAAAGTAAAATTTTCTGGAATATTAATGATAGAATTTGAATTTATTGAAAATTAGGTTAAATATGTTACATAAGGCCCTCCCTCCCCCGTAAAAAACATAAGAAATTTGCGACTCTCTCCCCCAAAAGCTTTACGTAATTTAAGGACGACCCCTTCCTCTCAAAACGTTTTTCATTTCCCCCATTCAGCCTACAAACTTTCAACTGTCGAATATTGAAATTGGCGTATTATGCTTCTTGTGGCTCCCTTGTTACCCTTCTCACGCGTGTATCAGTCGATTGCCCAAGGAATGCGTTCGTTTAATACATTTGTAATATCGTTATTACAGAAACGTGCCCAATCGCGCCCCAAGCACGACCGTTAGAGGCAAAGTTCTCCTATACTTCGGTCAAGATACACAGGCCTGGAGCAAGCCAAGCAAGCACGACGTATCGATCGCTAATTCTGATAATCCTCATGTACCCAAGGATGTGGTCTACATGTACGAAATGCTGTCCAAACAAGGAGCCGTCCTTAGCGGCAGTTGCGAAAGTTTTGGCGAACGCCTGTGCCACATTTGGAACGAAACGGGAGGACCCAGTAATTCTAACGTGCGTTACGTGAAGAATGTGCTGTCCGTGAATCAAGTGCCGTTTAGAACCTGGGGCAGGATATCCACCGTCATCGACAAATCGGCCGGCAGCAAGATCGTGATGCTGGAGGGTTGCAGAAGATCCAAAGGCGATAATAACGCCCCTGTGGTGCGCCTCGATCTTAGCGGGATCAAGCGTTACTCGGTGTTCCCGGGGCAGATAGTCGCGGTGGAAGGCGTCAACACCGCGGGCAGCGCTCTGATGGTGAAAGAATTGTTCGTGAAGGGGTACGCGCCGTTGGCTGAGAGCCCGAACTTATCGGCGGATTTGAAAGTGTACGTTGCGGTTGGCCCGTTCACACCGTCCGAAAATTTGAACTACCAACCGTTATGGGACCTCATGGAACGCGTCGCGGAGGAAGAGCCGAATATCTTGATACTGGTTGGCCCAGTGGTAGAGTACACCCATCCGGAGATCAAGAACTGCACGTTGAAAGATACTTACCAGGATCTGTTTGACAAAATTCTGTCGAGGGTGATGCAATGTTTGCAAGGGTACATATTTAGTTACATTAGGTACTAGTGATTTTTAATATCTTTTTATAATAATTCTATGGGGTTTAGGAAGTCCACGCGGGTCGTGTTAGTATCCTCCAATCGCGACGTGCACCACGACGCGGTCTTCCCCACCCCAGAGTTCGCTATATACGCCAGCAAGATTGGATCGAATGTCGCGAATCTGCATCCGATGCCAGATCCTTGTATTATAAATGTGGAGGGGCTGCGCATAGGAGTAACTTCGGTCGATACCGTCAGGCACCTGGGACAACAAGAAGTGTCGTAAGTGTGAACACTGTGTGTAGACGGAATTTCGATGTAACGAGCACACTTTTTCAGGAACACGCCTGGCATGGACAGACTCGGTCGTTTGGCCGATCATGTATTGTCCCAAGCTACCTTTTATCCCCTGTACCCACCTTTCCCGGGCTTGAATCTCGACACGACGCTTTGGAAGAAATACGCCTGCTTCGAACAGCAGCCTCACGTAATGATTTTACCCTCCGACGTTAAGTACTACTGCAAGGTAGTGAACGGCTGTCTCGTCTTAAACCCAGAGCGATTGCAGAAATACATCTACGCGAAACTGCTCGTACGACCGGCCAGTAATGGCAAGTGGGACCCGAACAGTGTGTCCTGTGAGATCGGAAAAGTCTGAAAATTTACCTTCTGTATTTTTTACCTGCTTTGATATGTGATTTTATTAGCCTTACGTTGAAATTCAAATATGATGTTAATAAAGGGGAACGCTGCGTAATTGATGGTTTTTAATTTCTCGCAGTTTTCGCTGATTAGCGTAAATGTAGTAGTCGGGTGTTTAATAAAAATGTGCTCGTAATGTGTTGAATTATCTATATTTTTGAGTGACACACGCTCGGGGGGGGGGGGGGGGGGTAAGGGGGCTCGCAAGCCCCCTTACCATTTTCGAGTCACATCCAACGGTATCGATTGAGTCTAAAATAAGATTGTAACGCTACGCGTGGCAGGAATTAAAATTCAACACGGGTAAAACTTAGATCATTTGAAACCCGCGATTTACAAATGATTCTGTTGGAGTAACACTATAAAGATCGTTTTATAAACGTATTCCGTGCAACGACATTTATATTTAATTAGGATATTTGACAATCACAGCTATCGGCTCGGTGGTCCTCACCGATTTCCAGGTCTCACCGCGAGGAGGTTGCTGCCTTTCGAGACCCGTAGAGAGATGGATGGAATTAAAGTTCCATCCATCTCCCTGTACATGAAAACCTTAGCCAACTAAACCAAAGAGATGGATGGAAACAAAGTTCCATCGATCCTTTCGGTTTAAAAAGCGCTCGGCGTCTCCGAGACGATTCCTCTTGCTCGGATGCAATTCGAGCCGTCTATCACGGAGACTGGGAAGTCGGACCGGGTCACTTACGCGGGCAGTGGCTGATAATAAATTTCTCGATTCCCCGCTAGAGGTTAGCACTGGCCGTGTTTGGCAGCGTGATTCCTGTCTCTGTTAGTAGACGCGTGATGCCGCCACCTGCACAACAATCGGGACCATTGAGTTTTCTGCTTCTAGTGAGTTGTGGAATCGGCCATTGCTACAATATTTTTCTCGTGATCGAAAATCATTTAACGTCGATGGAGATACAGAGACGTTTACGGATCTCGCGGTAAGTTCTTGGATCTGTTTTCGCGTTTGCTCGTCTCCGTTTCGGTGCGTTCCTGCAAACGGAGCAAACACAACCGTGCATCGACGATCTGCCAAATTCCCTTCCGCCATCTTTGTTACAAATTCGTTTACACATCCCTGTGTATGTCGCACTTTTTTACTGTTATTTTACACTTCCCGTTTGGTTTTTAAATTCGATCCAGACGTCGATTGCCACGCGTATTGTACGGATCGCGAGCCAATCAGCTTCCTTCCGAATTTGTTCTCTCATTTCGAAATTGACCATGTAGGTTTCACAACTGCTGTTATGGCCTTGGTTTTTTCTGCCAAAAAAAACGCCAGTTATGAAATCAAGCCTGCGACGGTACTGAGAATTTGTGCCTCCTCATGCACCCATGCATTCTATAGTGTGTTAATGGATACTTTTATGTGGCATTGTTTTCGGTTTATTTACGGAGTTCAAACTATTTTAACTAGTTTGATATATGTTTACTTAGGTCATATTTACAGCAATAAGTTATTCGTTAAGTGCAGAACACGTCGCTCGAGATGTGCGTTTGCAAATTATCTAAATGTATGAAATTAACATTTTCCAGGCCGAAATCTTTATCTTTTACAAGTTTCATCGTTTTATACAACTTAATTGGATGATGCTCTCTTAAACCAGTTCGAGCATAAACGAAAATATATCTATGACTGGAGAATGTGTTTAACGAGCATATAACAAATATCAATGAATTTGCGTTTCACAAATCAATGACTTACTGATCTCGTCATAAAAGTGGAGCACACGTTCATTTCTTTTTCATTATTACGATTAAGCTGATGCAGTACTAGTTTGAATTCTGGAACAGTACCGACAGCCGAGATTACCAATTTCTTTATTATCGACTTCAATTGAATATAAGTTCTTTAAATGAAGACTATCTGAAACATTCAATTGAGCTTGATAAACTACCACTCGTGCACACTTTCTTATATATCAGTATCTCGCCAATTTTTTATACAAGAGGAACATTAAAAAATATTTTTTTTTTAAATATTTTTCACAAGGCGTTTTATTCCTCGTTTACATCGTGCATCGTCACAAGTTCAGCTACGAAATCTAATCGTTGGCAAACCATTGTTTGACGAAAATTATTTTCCCGATTTCTGGCGCCTCTATATAAAGTTTCTTAAAACAGACAATCCATTGATTCGTCCTCATTACTGTTCAGAATTCAGGGAACCTTAGCTTCAGTATAGGCGACACCGTTCCCGCCGGAGGGCGCCAGAATTTTGCGCACAGTGCCCATATACGGGACACAGATAGGCATACCGAGAATGCGAGAAAGCGAGAGTGCCATATCGATCCAGTTTATAGTCTACCTACCTCAACCCTGTCTATACAACTTCTACCGGCTGCTTCCATTGGTATAGGTTCCGTTGCTTTTCTTTCTCTCTCTCTCTCTCTCTCTCTCTTTCTCGTCACTCATCAGTTCTTTAGTCCATCCTCTCGGCACACAGAACTCGCTTTACCGACTTCGGTTACCTTCAATTTCTTTACCACACCGCACGATGCTTCTAATGAATTCACGCACGTGTTTCATCGTACATGCGATACGTTCCATCGAAGATATTTTTTCCAGAAACCTCGTTCGATCGACTAGATATCTTATGCAAATCCTTCAATCGCCGCGATCGTTTTCCATATCGGGTATATCAGGAAATATCGAAAATACGCCGAGGCGAGGTTGCGTAAGTGTTCTGGTTCCGGATAATCCGCTGGAAAACAGTCGTAGGCGTGCGGGGTCGCACGCTTTAATATTGAACTCGACACGGAGCTTACGATTCATACATATCCGCGATTAAAGCCAACGATCACACTGTTTCGGTTGCCTCCCCTATTTACGCTGTCTGCGGCAGCGCTCGAGATCATTACGCCTGGAAGAATCGTATCGTGAGCGATGTCTCGAGCCGTCAGGTGGGTAGCTTAAAAAGCGTTTCGTACACGAGAATCATAAAAAAAAACTGTACTGTTTTGAACGCTTGGTATGCTCTTCGTCAACATGTTTCCACCTTAGGATGTTTATCAAACGACGGTATTCCTGCCGCTTGAGCGTATGCAGCGTGAAGTTTTCGCATTTCTAGCACTCGATGCTCTATTGACAAAAGCGTGGCGCTTAATTAGCCTCGCGGAACGAACTGTTTGATCAATCGCTTCGCGTTATAAGCACCGTCAGCATTACCTCCCGATAGAGCAGGTTTTTTCATGCTGTCAGGTGGAGGCACTCGAGATAGATGTTTACATGTCGTTATGGCCAAAGCATCGATAACAGAGATCCTAGTCTACTCGAACGAGAAGAAACCAGAATCCGTGGCTCGACCGAGCGCCTTGTTAAAAGCTATAAAATCTCCATCGAACGGGTGGTCGTGGAGAGATGAAAACTCCGGAGTCTACGCCGGTGGGCTGCTGTTTTGGGCGGGCGACGGCTGTGCGCAAAAACGGCGGCAGTCAAGTTCAAGGCCACTGGCCGCCTCCCCCTCTCCTCGCGCCCCTCCGCCGGCTGACGAGCCGACGCCTCCACCCCTTCCAGCCCTGCCGCCACCCCTTCTACCTCCGCCGCTGCCTCAGCCGTCACAGCCACCGCCCCCGCCGCCCACCCACTCACCCTCCCATCACTATATATACGTAGCACGCATAACGCCAGTAACGTATCAACTCGAGGCCGAGCGCCGGACCACCGTCGGTTCCTAGTTTCAGGGAGAGTTGTGGGGCTCGATCGATCTACCTGAGCTAGAAAATTCAATTGGCCCCCGTGCGTTCCCCGTGGATCCTGGGGACGTTACTTAACTGCTCTGCCGGCGATAGTTGCTAGAAACGCGATTTAAATGTATCTATGTGCGACGACGGGAGAGTCGTAAATCGATGAAGTACATCGACTCTAAGCAATTCGAGAGTTAACGACCGATCGGTTGTATCCGCGATGGTATCCACAGTTGCAGTAACGATTCATCAATAAGCGCAGTTGAATTTAAATCCAACGCTCCGAAAATGCGAACTGTTCCCCGTCAGACACGTCGAAAGGAATACCGCGACGAGAGACAGAGCTTCTATGAATAGGACGGATACTTCGTTGCCTGCATGCACTTACGATTTCTTCGTAAGAAGTGGCTGATTCTCCGGAAGATCTCTTTACGTATAAATGAATAACAATATCGAAGCCGATGACGATAACGGACGATCGTGCACTGTAATTGTCGTGCGCCTTATTAAAACGCTCCGCGGTAATCTGTAATTTAATTCACATTGCGCACGTGCATAATCGAGAGAGGGTGTTGCGCAAGTCGAAAATTTACAAGTTTTTTAGTAAAACGCTCACGTGCCTCGTGCACCGAACTTTATTTCGTTCTTTGGGCCATTTTTTGGAGCAGCAAGCTCCCGTTAAATTACTCGCGTGTCGCGGGACACCCTGTATTCGTGATAAGGTAATTAGCGTGGTAAAAGCGCGTTTCGCGGATTCGTGGCGCTTCGTGTTAGGATCGGCCGGGCCCGTGTCCCCCGTATTACCGTATCCCCCGTATCGCCGTCAGTCGCGTACGGCTCGTCGCGCCGTAAACGTCGTGGAAGGGGGACGGTGTTCACGGACGTGTGCGCGCGCGCGCGTGTGTGTCCTATCCTATCCGCGTTGCTCCGCGAGTGGTATCGGTTCCTCAGCATTGCTGCCCCGTTTTCCCTTTTCACCGTTGAAAAGTGCAAGGAGTAACAGTCACAGTCCCCTCGTGCCGTTCGATCAACACACAACGGATGCCATGGATGCCTGGATGTATGATGTGGTACGTGTCGTCGTCACATAACCTCTCTCTTCTTCTTCGTTCGATCTCGTGGCTTTGTTTACGTGCTGCGCGCGCGTTCCCTGCCCGCTCTCGTCTTCAGGCTTCCTCAGCTGGATATCGGGAGGAATTTCCTACTGGCGACCGATTTATCACGAACGTTTAAATCGCGAAGTCGATGCGCACGAGTCGGAGCAGACAGTTCGTTCCGCGATAGCTCGATGTTCTTCCCGAACGAAATACTTCGTTCCCGGCTGTCTCGCGATGAAATATGCACTTTCGTTTTTCAGAGGCGACGTGTCGCCGGAGCCACGAGAAAGTTGGCGTTTGGATCACTTTCATTCCACTCCGCGACACGTTCAAGTTCACGGTTGTTTTTCAATGCCAGAGGAATACTATTACCTATCCTCGTTCCTCGCTCCGCGCACCGTCAGTCTGCTTTAGCGGTAACTCGGTTATTACGTTACAACGCGTCTGTTAGGTAATCTATCCCGTGGCTCACCGATCGTTTTTCCACGCCTGTCGGTCACTGGTTAATCACGATCGCCTCGATGTTCGTTCGACGATCATCCGAGACCGTGAATCTTCGAAATTGGACGATTACGCGCAATGCCATCAAATACGTTACATACTGTATAGCGTACGATTTCAGTTGTTACGTAGGGGCTGAAATATTTTACACACCCGACAGCCGGGAACCACGGGATGAAAAACTTGTTTGTTTTGATGATGGCGGGACACCGAAACGGGCGACTCGGGCAGCCAAACTTTTACCAAATACATTTTCTTGCATAGTTGCTGAACTTGAGGCGTTCCTCGCGCGTTCTCTTATATTCTGGACGCTGCTTATCGGTACTAAAAGACACTTAACGCGAAGTGTACTTTTCGAATAATAACTAGGAACCAGTGGGAAACAGTGTTATTAACAGCAACTCGTTTTTCGCCGAAGGGAAGGTACAGAAATAATAATTTCCAGCTTTGGAGGTATTGAATGAGAATTCAAATAATTATCTGCATGACGTTTACAAGGAATTTGATTATTTTGCGCGTATCGATATAAGAACGATTTTCACCGATAACGGATACAATAACAATTTTTGCGTCAGACTGCGAGGTGCTCGTTTGAGAATTTTTCGACTTTACCTTGAACTCTATTTGAGGTCCGTTGATATAAAAGAATCATTGGCCCCCAGTTGATCCAGAATGAAGCCGACTGCGTTTATCGAGTGCGCTGCTCGCTCCACCGTAGCTTTCGTAGAATCGGAGTTCGTTTTCTTCTCTCTACCTCCCGTTTTCCAACCCGAAATATTCGCGCACGAGCCACAATACTGTCATATTGGCCCCTGGCATGGATCGTGTGCATGGTGTTCAGCCGGTTGAACGCATTAGGGCACTCTCATACGCACCTACACCCACGCGACACAAGTCTTACGCAATTCCACGTGCGTAAGGCGCGGACAAACTGTGGAGTCTCGCCCCGCTCAGATTTTACTTGCCGTTTTAAGCCGCGCGTGCACCAGCAGCCTCATTGACACGCTCTTGAACTCGATCGATGCGGGCGCGGATAAAACGATTTCTTTCCCTCGGAATAAATAATCAGTCGATGCTATCGCCGGCCATTACCGAAACTCGGCGTGTTAGCTCGGAGCTATTAGCCACCTTGACATTGCAACGGAAATAAGATGGTGGATTCCGACACGGGGAGTCGGCGAAGGAGAGTGGCCGAAGCGTTGGAAAGCTGATAAAAAAAATATTCGTCGCGTGGATGCGTCAGTCGATATTTTCGGACCCTTGACTCTTACCTTGAGGTTAGAGAAGCTTTCGAATCTGTTCCGAAGGCTCGACCTCTGCTCACCCACGATACACTTGGGGGCCTTTACGGATTCTCATTCTCGTGGCGGAGATGGATTCGCTCTCGCGACAAGCCCGTTCCTCTCGCGCGCTATTTTTAATGCCTGGATACCAGGATGGCTATTCTCGGGGGACTAGCGCTCGAAGGATAATGGACAGAAATTTCTCCTCGCGGAGTAGGTGTACGAATTAACCATCGCTATCTGCTAAGAAGGAAGAGGTACGTCCACGGTAGAATACCGCCGTGAAGGTGACTTTTGTAGACGGTGCTCCTGGTGTACGTGTACTCGAAACGAAGGTCTTGCTTCGCCTTAATTCTGTTTACATTTCTCTTGTCGTACATGCTCGCGAAATTGCGTGCGATATTTGGGTACACGTGCGTGCAATCTCATTTGCGCTGCATTCCTCGGTAGGTAGATACAGAGCGCTGGAAAATAAGCGACGCGGCCGGAACGGCCATGAAGATTTCTGGCATTGCGGGCGAAAACGGCCGAACCCACGTAAAAGAAAAATTAATTAAAAAAATAAAGATTACATTATCGCCACCAACTCAATTTCGCCAAAACGCGGAATAGCCGTTTTTGTCCCGAATGCCTCATTTATTCACAAGCAGGTGACTTGGGGAATACGTAGTCGATCTCTCGTTTCTGAACAACAGTCGTGTAATTGATTCTTATCAATTGGGCTACCACGATTCCCCGCGCAACCGGCGTGTTGTCTGCTTTTACAAGGAACGCCCTGGGCAATCATCGGCTTTCGGAACTTCGCCGGGTGGTGGGGCGGGCGAAGTTTGAGGCTACGAGACACGCCGGTGACGTCATCCGCAGAGTCGGGCCAGCCCTAACCTTGGACAATGCGCGAAACCAAGCATAATCTCTTACGTGGGATTTTTGCCTCGAAACCTGAGCGTATCTGCTGTTCCATTATTTATTTGTTTTGCTCCTTTTGCATTTATTTGTCGCGTATTCGACTTGTGACACGGTAACTCGGTCACGATATTCCAGTAATTTGAAATCATAGATTGAGCTCCCCGGTTCCACAGAGAGAGAACAGGTTTTTGGAACCGAAGGAGCGTCGTTCTGAAATTAGCTCGGCGATAATCTAGACGTTATTATGATGCCTCGTCGCTATTCCTTTCCTTCTTATTGGATAAACTTGCGGCGAAATCGGAGCATAGTTGTTACCGAAGACCCTGGCCTTGACCGCGGCCCAGGGTCTTCATCCTTCGACGAGGGAGCGGGGGTGGGGGGGATCGATTCGTTCCCTGAACTTCTCAATTCCCGCGAGCGCCTGTGCGCGCCGATCGCGGTATTGTAACTTAAGCGACCATTGTAATAATTCAGGGTGTCCGCGATCGACTTGTTGCGAAATCGTGCGGCCGCCGCGTAACTAGTCGCGATGCTCCTCTTTTTTTTCCCCATTTTACACGAGAAATTTATCCGATGAAAGTAAACACCCATGTACGTGTGTAGCGCGCTAGAGAGCGCCGCGACGCACGGTGCTCTGTATCGCCGATCTCCTGAGCCCTCGCGCCGCCGAAGATAAGATTACGTAATCCGTGGAACACTTTCACGGCCGGTGAAAGCACCGGCTCGCTAAAAGCGGGCGTGATTCAACGGCCAAGTTCCCAGCTAGCGGCTCATCCGTTTATCAACGATTCGAGGGAAACGATGGGGCCATTATCGCTCGGTTTCAGGTTCAGATGTCGCACGCGACGGTGCCGCTACACTCGACTAACATCACGCACAGTAATTTCGTTGGAATCGTGCTCCGCTCGTCGCGGGGATAACGACTCGTTCGGTTTATCGGTCGCGATTCCGATGCCATAAGCTCATTCCCACGAGCTCCCTTCTGCGCGTGCTTTTCTTTCCAGGCAAATTCAGCGGGGAAGCTTTGTTCGACTCGCGCGAAACCCGCGATGGCGATCGATGCCGCGCTTTTTCATCGACACAGTAGGGGTATTCTAATTTGCAGCGGAGACTCGTGATCGAGGAGCACTGGCTGTAAAATAAGGCAACCGTAACAGCCAGCGATCGGCTTCTTTTTTCTTCGGCTCGTCTCTGTCGCCTAGGCTTTTTTCTTGCTTACATAATCGACCCGTTTTAAAAAGACGTTGGGCGAGTCCCGCGCGCGCACCTTGAAAATTTCGATGTCACATGGTGCAGCCGAACGAGAGTCGCTCGCAATAATGGGGTGTCGCTTATAGGCTTCCTCCGCGTCTCGATCGCACTTCCGTTTCCACGGCTCTGTATTTATTAGGCCGGTGAGAATGAAATATCGTTTTTTTTCGACGTTTAAATTTCGAGGTGGGATTGCACACGCGGATCGCGACACATGGTGGCCATTATTATACGCCACATTACAGAGGAAAAAGTCTGTTACTGGAATAAGAAATCGACTGGGTGGCTGGGAATGAAGCAACGCATGGGAATGGGGAAGATGACGCAAAGCTCGGCGCAGATGGCGCCACTAGCGCAAGTTTTGTGGTTGTGCCCGAGTGCGTATGTGTGAATTGTTTGCGCGCGAATTTTTCATTTATGTATCGTATAAATGGGAATGCGTGCTGGTGGCGTCACGGGTGGAAAAAAGTTGCAGTCATCTTCCTCATTATTTCGATTAAATATAAATAGAGGTGAATCGTAAGTACCACCATTGTTTCGGTCAGACAGAATCACATTTCTCTCACAGTTTCGGAGATCTCAAAGTAGTTTAAGTATTCCTAAGCCTGCGTTTGTATTCCGGCCGCGACAAATGCTTCATGAAATTTAAAAAACCTGGTCATCCAGCTTAGTTTGCTTATGCGAGGGAATAATTTAAAACGCGAACGAGTGTAACGATGCAATACGTGGGAATATCGGGTAGCAGGATAGGTCTGTGATAAGCAATTGAAAAGTGAGGAAAATATAGCGTTCGGAAACTTGCGCGTTGCTTGGTTCCCCCCTCGAGGAAAACGATGTATCGATGTAATCATTGTTATCGCGCTACCACTCGAGAAAGAGAGCGCACCAGCACTTTCTTCCTCTTAACAGCAGCCTATGAGTCCCGTCCCTCGATCGTTTTCTCGTGCCGATCAAAAACGCAAGAGTTTCGAGTGCGGAAAAAGTTATGCACTGTGTTCGATCAGTGGAAGACGTTCGAAGCACTGTAACCTAACGCGGTGTAAGGGTCGCGGCTGTTTGCCTCGTGTCTCTCGGGCATTGGTAAATAATAAATGGAATCGCTACGAGGGGGCACACTTCGGTCGCAATTAAGCCACGCGTTATCGCGATGGAACTAAAATTACGGGTGCAATCGATATTTGGGTCACGGTCTCCTCTAAAAATGGACTCGCGCTCGTTTTTTCTCTTTCGGGCGCGCGGCGTTCGACGAAGGGAACCGCGGAAACCTTGATCGAGACGGAACGGTACGAGGTCCGCGCGGAACCTATCGGAGGATTTGATCCACCTGCCGACAAATTGCCCGGCGTGAATCTGGCTCACGTGTAATTCAAATATCGTAGAGATCGAATATTTCGCGCTGGCTCGGGAGGCATGCGGGTGTTAAGGATTCAACGATTCGCTGATCGGTATCGCTAGCGGTCGAATGGGCGCTGGGTAATAATATGCCCGCGGTTTAGGGTAAACCCGAGCGAATTCCTTCTTAGTCCGATACCGCTGTCTGTCAGTATTCGCATTACAGCTTCTCGCGCAAGCTGTCAGAAGCTGCGCGGGCAAAGGGAACAAGGGAAAAGAATGGACCGACACATTGTCGAATGTCGAGCATTCGACACGAGGAAGCTGAAATGAAGTAAGACGGACGGAGAGACGCGGCGATATTAGCGCGACAGAGAGAGTGGCAAGCTATGGATGGGAAGCCTGGAGGGAGGGGGGAGTCAAGGTCGCTGTGGTCGGCTGTTTCCGTCGGTGTTCGGCGGCTAAAATTGTGTGTTGGCGCGTTCTGCGGCCTTCGCGAGCGCGGCCGCTTCTCTCCCCCCCCCCCTCTTCCTCCCCTCCTTCTCCTCTCCTCTCCCCCTCTCTATCTCACGCACACAGAAAAGTCAAGTTCAAGGCTATCCAGATAGCGACGCACGATACGTGTCTCTTTCTTTTTCCATTCTTCGCCCGCTCCTTCCGTCTGGGTTTCGGTAACTGCTTAATCGAACGAGAACGGGTTAGGGACGAGGGAGGAGGTGGGAAAAACGAGACTCGGGCGAATGGAAGAGCCCTGCTTACGCAATCCTCTCCTCTCCGTTCTCTCTGGCTTTCCTTCTTTCCGAACGACGCCTGTCCCTCCCCGCGCGACATTGTCTGGATCCCCCTCTCACCCCACTGACCCGTCGGTAACGATTCGAACGAAAACGCGGGGCGAAAGGGAGTTTTACGATCGTTTATCTTCCAGACGTCGGTTACATCGCAATGGCCAGCGGTGAGTCGGAGCGCGAAGCGTCGGCTGCGTCGGTCGGTTTTTATTCCATTAATCCGAACGTGGGAGACGCACGCGCTCGCGCGCGCGTAGCAGTCCCGCGGCTAGACAAGTTTGAGGTTAACTAGATGCCCCGATACCTCCGTTCAATCTTCTTTCTTCCCTTCTGCTTGCCTAATGAGCTGTTCGATCGACCGCTTCTATACGCTGCGTCGAAAGTAATGAGGTCAGACGTGGGGCGCTCCCGAATTTGGCGTATATGCGCACGTCCCTGAAAATGGATCCACTTTTAAATGTGGGACAGTCGTATATATACCGACTGCGGACAGTGTATATAGTTAGGGATTTAATGCCTTGCCATGAGACTGAGGGCATTCCTGTGGCAAGTTCAGACGCGAACCTAATTGGGTAACAGGAGTATTAAATGAGAACGGGGTTTCGGCCGATTTCTAGAATAACGCTGATAAGAGGGGAACTCATGCGCGAACAGTCGCGACGCGAAGTCTAATAAAATCGATAAGGCGCGTTCTCCAGCGGCGCCTTGCCATTATTTCCCACAGTAGATGGGCCGTGCTGGGGAGACGCTTGGAATTAAAATTAAACGCGACTGTATCGTTTCGGAAGGAGAAGAAAAAGAAGCCACCTTCG
Source organism: Andrena chrysosceles (assembly GCA_963855975.1). NCBI lineage: Eukaryota > Metazoa > Arthropoda > Insecta > Hymenoptera > Andrenidae > Andrena > Andrena chrysosceles. Next base: position 44,106,133 of record OY979769.1, on the reverse strand, counting down.
CGATAAGAGCCGTGCCGCTCCGCGGCGCATAAATCTCGAGGGACGCGCTGCGCCGTCTCTCTTTCGTATTACTCGCGAATGATTGCAAACTGCATCCCGCAGAAAAGTCAGGTTCAAGGCTAACCAGATACTCGGCGCTCTTTCCTCCTTCCTCCCTCGTCCTCTTTCTGCGTGCGTTTAATATACGACACCGAGCCGAGCGCGAGCGAGAATGGCACGAGGAGGAGGACCGCGGAGGAATAGGCTTACGCAATCCTTTCACCGTTACTTTGTTCGCCATCGCCCTACCTACCGTTCGCTTAAGGACGTTCTGCGGGAACTCTCTTTTACCGATGCACGTGGCTGGGTCTACCCTTCTCGATGGGATATCGAATATCGATCACGAATTCACCATTCCCTAGGGATAGTAGTAGAACTCTCGCGTTCGTTCCTAACGCGATGATTCCGTGATCCCTTGTGGAGTCGGGGGACTTTGCGAGTCAGATTGATTTCACTGAATTGTAAACTAAGTTCTTTCATTCTTCTCGGCATCCTTTCGCGCGCAACGAGGAACACGCTGAGTGTTTACTCATCAGTTACGCAGGTGACTCTGAAGTAGGTGGTCTAATGCTAGAAGCGTGTCGTACTTAGTACAAAGCAGCGGAAACAAGAGGCTCGTAGCTTTCAACTTCCAGCGCTTTTCATTCGTATTACATTGGACCGATGAAGATGTGTCTATGGTTTCCAAAAGGTTCGCTTGGAGGAGTAAGCCAGGTAATGACGAATAAAAGTGTTTGCTCAATTACGCGGCTAACGAAGCGGCCGCGCTCATATTCCGAGAACACCGAAGCTGTGTGCCGCGTATTTTCTGAAGTCAATTCTAAAAATGCTTGCGGCGTTGGTCGCGCTTAAAAATAGCGGCGAAAAAAAGTGCAGTCTACTGCGCGGCAGACTGTCTCCTCGGTTTTCGGGGCTTGCCGCTTGAAAGCGAGCGATGCGAGGCCGGATCGCTAATCATCCGCAACCCGTTTGCAAAATCTATTATACCGACGGTGAAGATTTTACAATAACATCAGGCTTGAGCGTACTCCCCCTTGATTTGCAACGCTGTCAGTCCTCGGGCTCTGCGACTCTGTGCTACACTGCAATTTATTCAGAGTATCGAACCTTTCTTGCCGAGTAGTCGTAGTTGTTTTGCAAATTGTTGGATTGAAGGAATCGGCGATTTGTTTGAATGTAAGAATCAGAGGTAGCATCAGGTTAGGCCTGATAGAAGCTACGTTGAACCTCGACTATTTTATCGGTCTTATTTATTTTTTCTTTTTTCTTTTACATTAATTCCTTTCGGTTATATTTTATTTTTTCATGGTGTAATAAAGACGTTTTTTGTATTATTATTATTATAATAAGTGAGTTGGTTCTACGAGAAATCGATTTTTCTAAATTTTGCAAATATGCTATTCACAATTGAATCAGCCACCTTGTACTCATAAGAGAAGATCCCCAACCCAGAAATTAAAAAATATATGAAACTTTAGGGTATGTAAAGGATATATAGGTATATATAACGCAATTTTTTGCTGCCCAAATTCACTTTAAGGCTCAGTGTTTCTTAACCTTTTTTAAATCACGATCCCCTTTTATGATATTCAAATAACCTGCGACTCCACCCCCTTATGTAAGGTAAGGTAAATTTAATAAGGTAAAGAAAACACATTAAAAACAAGTATTTCACAATATAATTCTAGCTTAATAATATATAAAAAAAAAAATAAAAATCGTGGCGATCTCCCAGGAAACACTTCGCGACCTACTGATTGAGAATCACTGCTCTAAGGGGGTGAAATTGACTCCTGAAAATTTGGTTATTTTCCGACTTTGTGTTATAACTCGCGAACTGTAAGAACTGTAGTTACCAAATGATAGTTCTAATAATTGAATTTTTGTCTGAATTTTTTTCTATTTCTTACAGTTTGCGAGTAATAACACAAACTCGGAAAATTTTCAGGGGTCAATGTCACGCAGTAGCGCACCCAGAGTAGGGTCAAGGGGCCCTGGCACCCCCCAAAGAAAAAAGGCAAAAGGAGATTGTAACCGCGTAAAAGAAAGCTAATGTAATCTCTGTAAAAAGAACAGAAAACTGGATTGTAGTCTCTAAATAAATTTCTATAATCATCTAATGAGTTTTGTTGAGTTTGTATTAAAAATATTTGTATCCCTTCAACTCGGCTCCCCCCAAGATTAAATCCTGAGTGCTCCACTGATTCATTGCTTTTTTTGAATTTCTGCTTCGGGGATCTCCCCTTCTCAGTGAACGACAGTACACGCTCAAGACTAAGAGTTTCTTGTTTGATTGCTGTAGGTTTGTATGATGTCCGGTACCGGCGCCGAAAACATGATCGGGAACAACAGGACTATGGCGAACATCAAGCAGGAGGTCGAGAATCCCACGACTCCCACGCAGAACTACCAAGTGTGTTCGCCGACCACCACTCTTCAACATCAAGAGGTATAAATCAATCATGTATCATCCACAGTTCAAAGTGTCGCTACCCACAAAGGAGAGGGAAACGGCAATCGAACTGCGCGTTAACGTAGTTCGTTACTAACGGCCGTGGCCTGTTGCAGGTGATTTGCAGCAAGATGGAAGTGCCAGCCGATTACGGCGGAAGCGGCGGCAGTCCTGGCAGTCCAGAAATGCACCACTGCTCCTCGACCACCCAGCCCTTAGGGACGCCTGAGGTACCTATACGCGATTAGAATCGAAGCGCGCCGCTGTCTTCCACATTTAAGCTAGAACGAGAACGTTCCTTTATCCTCAGGAAGGCGTCAAAGAGGAGGACATGATACCGAGAAGGCTTTGCCTGGTGTGCGGGGACGTGGCGAGCGGATTTCATTATGGGGTCGCGTCCTGCGAAGCGTGCAAAGCCTTCTTCAAAAGAACCATACAAGGTAAGACGAGCTCCTTCCAATATATAAATATTTTCTCTTCAAGCACTTTCCAGGTAGCACCGTCAGATTAATTATAACCGAACAACGCTGTCGTTGTCGCGCGCGGAATTGTAACGAAGTCTATCGGACGACTTGGAACATTTTAATGTTCGAAGCGGCATCGACGGTCTAGCTTTCTAGAACCTACAGGTGCCCCCGGAATCGTCACTGGTGCTGCCTGGACGAGGACCGCGTATATTACGATAAAATAGCGAGTAATTTCACAGGTAATATCGAGTACACGTGTCCTGCGAACGGGGAATGTGAGATAAACAAGCGCAGGAGGAAAGCGTGTCAAGCGTGCAGGTTTCAGAAGTGCCTTCGACAGGGCATGTTGAAGGAGGGGGTTCGATTGGACCGCGTCCGAGGCGGCAGGCAAAAGTACAGAAGATCCACAGACCCCTATATGCCTGTGAAGGCAGCTCCTTTGGAAGGTGATTCCCTTAATAAATCCTTGGATATTATAAGCACGTCAACATCCTGATCGCGTTTTTATAGGAGACGCCTGTCACGAGCTAGGCGCACGGTTAAATCTTAATGTTCTGTTGTTGTTTCAAGCGACCGTAGCGACAGGAGCTTCTAACGAAATAATAAGTAAGCCATTGCTATAAGCTCCCTTCCATTCATCCTGCTCGATCTTTAAGGAGAGGTTCCGGTCTAGAGCCCCAAAATATAGGTGATCTTTAGGAATTAATTAGAGGAAAACTACTGTATACAATTTAATGGGACTTTTAGCATTGTATTACGGATGTCTAAAATTATAGAAATATATTTTTGTTTTGTAATTAAATCACTGCAGACGGCACTGGGGAGTCGTTGAAGTCAAGGTGTGAAAAAATTCATCCAAATCGGGGGACCTATATCTCCAAAAGTTATTATCCGATTCGACTGAAACCTTTTTATTGTGAAGAATATACTTCTGGCTAGGGGGAAACCAGAAAAATTACGAAAATGACATTTCTTTTTAGAAAATAAAGACACTTGAAGTTTGAAATCACTTTTTCCCTATATTTTTCGTCCTTTCAACGCCTTTGAAAATTATAAATTTTCAAATTTTTGGACTTTTTTCTGGTTTCCCTTCTAGCCAGAAGTATATTCTTCAAAATAAAAAAGTTTCAGTCGAATCGGTTAATAAAGTTTGGAGATACAGGTCCCACCGTTTTGAGAACACTGTTTCGTGAAAAACGCGTTTAAAGTTTTACGTGAGCGCCGAGTGGCCGGCTGTTGTTGCCCACGCATTTGCCACTACTCAAATGCCTATAACTTCGGGAATTTTACGAATTTCAACAAATCCTTTTAAACATGTATTCCTAAAAGGTTGAACATTTGAAAAATGAAATAAAAAAATCGACTTTTAGACCGGAACCTTCCCTTAAGGCCACTAGACAGTCGTTTCTGTCGAAAATGAAGCATTTCTTTTTTAATTAATTAGAAAAAAAGAAATTGAAGCTGCGGCTTGTTCTATGAGACGCAATGTTTATTAATTTTGGAAGCTTTAGGGAAACATGTTTCTGTAGTCGAAAATAGGTATTATGTATGACGCTACAGAAAGGGACTTTTTTAAACAGTTTCTTTTGTTTTGCAGTGAAAACTCAAAAATGGAGGTTACAATTGATTCAAATCAAATTCGAGCATGTCAACGAAATGTGTAGTTTCGGTCTGAACCTAAATTGAAGTTGATAAAAACTCTTACTCTTTATGAAAAGAAACTTAAACCTCATCTTTTTTGAAAAATCGACATTTCGTAGCTGTCATTTTCATAATTTTGCTTCTTTCATAGGTTCACTTCAGAACCAGAGGTATTCTCGAGTAGAACTAACAAGCAGTTTGCCAAATTTCGTTTCGTTTCGTCAAAATCGCTGCAAAACAAACGAAACATTTTTAAAAAGCCTCTTTAATGATCCCCCTGTAGCATCATTGATAATACATATTTTTGACTAAACAAACATGTTTCTTTAAAGCTTACGACGTTAATAAACATTGTACCAAAAAACAAGTTTCCGCTTCAATTTATGTTTTGTAGTTAATTGAAAAAGAAGTGCTTCATTTTCGCCCAAAACGATTGCCTAGTACCCTTAAAGCTCGATTTATCAATAGCCACGTGCCATGATCTTAACATTAATGCATCTTCCAATCTCGCGTAGAGACACGTCCAAGCGGAATTCAAATAGTGAACAATTTTATGCATCCGCAGATAACAAGATGCTGGAAGCTTTGGCCGCCTGTGAACCCGACATGCTGCAAGTGTCCAATCTCTCGCACACCCTCGATACGGATCAGAGAATACTGGGACAGCTTTCAGACCTATACGATCGGGAATTGGTCGGGATAATCGGTAATAGGGTTATTTCAAACACGCAAAGTTTTATTCAGCAAATTTTCGGTGGCTTATCTTAATTTAATACATCGAAGGTTGGGCGAAGCAGATCCCTGGCTTCGGCAGTTTAGCATTGAACGACCAGATGCGACTGTTGCAAAGCACGTGGGCTGAGATCCTGACGTTTAGCCTCGCGTGGAGGAGCATGCCAAACAATGGTAGATTAAGGTTCGCCCAGGATTTCACCCTGGACGAGAGACTCGCGCGCGAATGCCATTGCACAGAGCTGTACACGCATGTGAGTATATATTATATTTTATACTGTTATGGGGGTATTCCAATCTAAAACGCGCTATTTTACACATTTTTTTTATATTTTTTATGGAGCATTTATACAACTGTTTTCGTCAATCTTTGGTTCATATATTATCCATGTTTCAGCAATGTTTGCAAATTTTTATAGAGAGAAACAATTCAAAATTATGGCAGAGAAAGTGTTTGAACGCATTCGTTAAAAAAAGTCTTCCCATGGTTGTCATTATTTCGGCTACTGTGATCAGTTGAAATAAAAAAGAAACAAAGTGCTATAGTCTCTACCAAACCAAAAGAAAACAATGGCAGCACTTTGAAGTTTGACTATCAATTTTTTCATATCTTTCGTATCTTTCCCAGACTAAAAAAACTGAGAATAAAACATTATTATGAATTAACATTGGTACGGGCGATAAAGACACAAAAAATCTGGGATCAATCCGTCAAGTAGATCTTAAGATATTATAGCAACCATTTAGAAAACATGGTTTTGAGAAAAACACGTTTAAAGTTTACCATATCACTCATTGCGGCATCGTTCAAACACCTATAACTTTCCTAATTTTAAGAGTTCAGATATAGTGCTTTCCAAATACATTCTGTAAGCAATATTCTTTAAGAAAATGTACAAAGAAACAAACGAATTTTAAAGTAGAATACCCCGTTAAACCGCCACGGAGAACTTTCGCGGTATCATCACTGATTACCGCGATATCGCCTCGCCCTCGGTCATCCTCAATGCTTCGTTATAATCCGCCGATCTTTGGCAATCGTTTCATAGCAATTTAATGATATCGCCTTGCTTTGAACAGTGCATCCAGATCGTTGAAAGGCTTCAACGATTGGGACTGACCAGGGAGGAATACTTCATACTGAAAGCGTTGATACTGGCGAACAGCGACGCGAGGTCGGATGAGCCACAGGCGCTCTACCGTTTCCGGGACAGCATCCTGAACTCCCTCTCGGATTGCGTGGCCGCGGTGAGACCGGGACAAGCGCTGCGCGCCACTCAGAACATGTTCCTAGTGTTGCCTAGCCTGAGGCAGGTGGACGGAATCGTGCGAAGATTTTGGTCCAGTGTCTATCGGACGGGGAAGGTACCGATGAACAAGCTCTTCGTAGAAATGTTGGAAGCTGTTTATTATCGATGAAGCGGGCCCACCTGAAGCGGCTACACTCGATTCAAAAGGGAATCCGTATCAAGGACTCGTACACAGAACCGCTGTTATTCGATCGGAGAGAGAATATCAGCGTTAATCTTACAACGCGCTGGCAGTGATGTTAGAGGGGGTGCGTCCCGTCGCGTGCCCCCAGGAGTATGAGCGATGGACAGTGGAGTGATAACGGGACGGAACGGGAGAGAAAGAACGGAGAAAGAGAGGGGGGAAGGGGTGAGACGGAAGGGGTGGAAATTGTGCAATTCTGTTGTTTTTCTTTAAGAGAAAGACTCACGAGCAAAAGGGGCTTTATTTTTCGAGCGCAAAAGTGTCGGAGCGTGGAGCTTTTGGCCAGTGATTCCAGCGGTCGTCGAAACTCGCGAGACACCTTTTAGGGATAGCAGGCACACACTTTTGTCGAAGTAACCAAACTTTCCTTTTCGAGTACCCCTTTTACAGGTACAAGAGAGATAAACAAAAAAAAAATGAATGAAGAATGACGTTGTTTCAGGATACATAGGGTACCTAGTACAAGACGCGAGACGCTTTTTTCCCGGAGCTCTCACTTTAGGATAGTGTACGAATTGTCTGCCTGGCGAGGCGACAGAGGAATCTACCAAATAAATGAAAAGCGCGTTCTCTCGTTAGCGTGTACAGTGTCGGCGGGATCGCGGGACGCCGATAGAGCCGGTGTTCGTAGGAATCAAACGTGAGACGTACTAACTGTGGGTGTTTGACGTTTACATCGCGTCCGCCAGAGTTCAATCAAAATTCTTACACGTAGCTGCAGTTTGTTTTAGTCGTGTCCTTTACTCCGCGAGATGAAGCCAGTGTCAATTCGAGACTAGAGAGAACAGGGGGAACTCTATATTTTTTAATAGCGTCGATTGGGAAGGGTACGGTAATTTTATATGTAGAGTAACTGCACTCCTACACCTACACGCGTACGTCGCGTACAACACACATACACGTTTTAATACCACGAGGCCGCGAGGACCGATATCTAAATGTAAATCGATGTGTGTACTGCATTGAACATTCATAGTTGTATAGTTCCAGCGACGATGAATTTAGTATGCGCCATTGTACAAACGTCGAACCAATTACGCGGAACCAAGGGCTGGCTAGTGAACAAGGAAGAGCAAAAGAATGGCTGGATCGTTCTCCAATCAGGGCCATGCTGTTTTCCTTTCTTTTCTTCTTCTTTCGTGTGTGTTTTTCCTTTACGAGACGTCGTGCAAAAGAAATTTGTTTCGAGGACTGACCCCTGGCCAGGTTGCCGGGGCTTTTAGGAGAGAACTGAAGCAAAAAAAATAAAATAAAAGGAGACAAGAAGAAAGAAGAAAATTTAATCGATTGTTGAAATGATTGCGAAATGTTATTCGCGCGTGCCACACAGAGAGCGTAGGAGAATATATATTATATTATATTATTATATTATAATTATATTATATGTATTCAGGGATCTTTATTATCTAGTTATTACTGTTACGAGATCTGTGCACGGATCTTGCGCATAATATCTCGCTTGTTTCGAAGCGAACAATCGATAAATATCGCATAGGAGCTGCTATTCTACGCGCGGAAGTTCAATTTTTCTAAAAACGGAAAGGAGGAAACACCGTTCGCGAGACAAAATTAAGTGGAGATTTTTCTTTGTCGGTTATAGGACGCGACAAGGTTCTCGCCGATCCCCCGATCAGCCATCTGTTGTATGATTCGATGCTGACGGGTAAAGAAGTCGTTTAACGAGAAGTTGTAATTGAATATTTTATTATAATTAAACGTTGTTGAAAATTCCGCGGACGTCGGGAGACGTTCGGCAAGACGTTGGATCTGATCGGCGAATACCTTGCGACCTTCGAAGCGTGGGAAGATAGTCATTGTAACGTTTATTAGAGTGCAATAATGGTAGGACAGACGCGATCCGTTAGCGTTCGACTCGATCGGAGGCATCGCGACGTCCTTTTGAGTTTCCTTTATTTCTGTATCTCGCCTTCGTTCTTCTAACGTTCGAAACTTTCTTTCATCCTCCTGCATTTAAATACACGATGCGAACCAGTTCACAATGATGCTTTACGCATGACTCACGTGTGACGCTTTCTCCGATTATCTGTTTAATTTTAATCGCCCCAGGGACGGGCCGCATTGCGAAATAGACGGCGAACGCGAGAGGAGAAAGAGCGAAAGCAAGACCAGCCGTTGATCCAATTAATTTTCGCAGGTTTCGCTGTCTCTCCTCTCGCCTGCGATTCACGAATCGAGGATTGATCGTTTATACTGGAACAACCATTGGTCGAGTTTTGCCATGATTACTTTAGCTCACTCGAATATTTGAAAGATAATACAGCATTGACATTCGAATATCTGCTATCAGAGTCGATATCTGTTCTCCTTCCTTCTTTTCCGTTTGCGATTGGGACGTCGCGTTTCCGCGCTGCCCCGCGATGCGAGATGACGGTCCGAGCGCGAAAATTTCGAAAAGGGGCCTAACGAAAGCTCGGGCAGGTGTACGTCTAAATGAATTTTCCGGCGCGCCGTGCCGAGAGCTCCGCTCGCTGGTCGATCTGCTTGGCTCTTTTTATCGCGCGAATCCGTCGCGACGACGGGCTGTTACCGATGCTTGATGAACGATACCGAGCGGCACGAATCGATCCATCCGCTTGTGTGGATCGCTGAATTGAGGAACGAGGGGGAGGGGGAGGGGGATGAAGTGGTTGGGAAGAAGAGATATTTTTACGGGTCGAAAGGTTGTATTTCCACGACTTTTAACGAGCATTTTCCTTCGTGCAACGTTCATCGATTCACCGTTTACGGCTGAATCGTAGTCTCAGGGTTTCAAATAAAACAAACAAACAAATGATACAAATTTAGACACATATAAATAGATAAGGCGCGCGATTATATTTGTGGAGCAAAATATTATAATAGTAACGATAATAATAACGATGATGATGATGATAACGATAATAACGGTGAAGAATATTAATATTAATATTAATGATGATAATAAAGATAACTATTGCAAGAAATACTGTACGGTGACTTATTACGCGTAACGTCAAACGAAATCGTTTGCTTTGTGTTTTTAGAACATGAAAACAGAGCATCTGCGTAATGATCTTCAGTAAGGATGATCTGAGAAATTTTTTAATTCTTAATTAACCAGAACCTATGTTGCTTTGCATAGTAGAGGGTATGCTTCAGTAGCGCACTCGGGATTTAATCTTGGCGGAAGCTGAGTTGAACGGCTAAAAATATTTTTAATGCAAATTCAATAGAATTCATTAGCTGATTATACAAATTTATTTAAAGAATAAAATTGAGTTTTCTTTGCTCTTTGCAAAGCTTTTGAGTTACTTCAGTCGTGGTTATATTAATCTCCTTTTTCCTTTTTCTTTGGGGATGGCAAACAGGAATGAGCAAGATTTTTATTTAAATAAAATAACTTTCGAATAAAAGTTAGAAAAGTTATTCAAAATTGTATTTAAATAAGAATCTTGCCCGTCTCTGATAACAGGGCTCCTCCTCTGTTTGCGCCACATGTATATTATTAATCTTAATAATCGTAAATATGCAATTTTCCGTGAAACAACTGTGCTTACGACTTGAGTTGCGTCGGTGTAGTTACAAACCAACGATTCCTTTAAGCGAACTTCTTTTTCCACGCGACAAAGACACTTTGTAAATACAATTGCGAATTTGTACAATTCACCATTATCCTGTACTTTTCCTTCGCTTCGTGGTCGCGCTGCGCTTGCCTCGCGTGTTAAGCTGAAGATGACGAATGGTTTGGATCACGGAAACGAGATTCTTCATGCATTCTAACACGTGCTGTTTATAATATAGCCTCAGTGTATACTCGATATTCTATTCCCCGTCGAAACAACAAAGCGATTCAAGGAAAACGTTCCCCAAATTCCACTTACCACGAGAAGGTCCCAAAAAATAAATTACAGCGCGATGTGCCATTTTTCTTAAAACTTCAAAGCCCTGTAACTCGTCTTAAACTTTCCCCCATTGCACGTGCTCGCCTTGAAACTGTAGTTGCTGCCGTGTCGTGTCGCAAAAATTCGCAAACATTCGAGTTGGAAATGTGCCGATTCCAACGAAATAGAACACACGTTCGCCTCAGTTGGCGCAGCGATCATGTCGCGAGAGGTACTTCCGCGGCTGCACCTCTACTTATTGCCGTTCCTCCTCTTCTCCCTTCGCAGTAAGTGTCATTTTCCATTTTTATACGCACAGCTGTGCCCCGTTAACTAGAAAAAAAAACGAAAGAGAATTGAAGAGAAAAGGGTTCCCAGAAGCAAGCTCCCACGTGCTGCCCGGCGATTGCTTGGAGTTCGACGTGAACGAGCTTGAGGATTATTTGTCGGAGCTGGATCTGGAGAACGTGCCAACGATCAGCATGATGGTCGGCCAGTTCCAGTGCCCGTTGACGACGTTGCCCTTCGGCGCCCTTCGCTCCGACTGGGCCAGGCTGCTGCTGCTGCAGAGAGCGCAACCAGAGGGATCGATTCTAAAGGAGAAGCTGGCTCGACTCTTCAGGGTCCTGGCGATCGCTTATTTCCAGATGGAAGAGCGTTTCGACGCTACGGGAAGCATGTCTGCGACTACCAGCAGGTGGGTACGAGGAAATATATAAATCTTGAATAAGCAACCCTCCCTTTTCCACCACCCCAAGTCGCTCTTTTCACCGTGCCTTACTCCTTCGCTTGTTTCTTCAGTGCGAACGCTTTGTCTACCCACGGGAGCACCGGCGCAGTCAGCTCAGAAGGAAGAACCAATGCAGCGATGGAACTCCGCAGCTCGGCAACCGATTCGAGGGGAACAAACGAAATCCTGGAAAGTTTTATTCCGAGTGCCGCTCTCGGAGGATCTATTGACGAGGCTGAAATTCAATCAACTACCTTCACGAGCTGGAATCTCACCGGAGGAGACGCGTCTGATGGAATGCTCAATGATGGTTCATCAACTACCGTCGTGTCTTCACCTGTTGGCGGGAGGATCGATACTGCTGGAACGGTGGAACCATTTGTAACCGCTTCTTCAGGTGCTATCACTTTCTCGAGTGTCGGCGCCGGGACAGGGAGGTCTGTAGAAACATCGGATAATTATCTGGACAACGGCGCAGTCGATGGAGGGTCTTTACAAACGGACGAACCCGCTACGCCGCGAACAGAGGAAGAAATAAACGGCGACCGAGGAATCAATTTCCAGGAGGAAGTGCAATCGACCACTGTGGACTCGAAAGGACACCGAAGTACAGAGAATGATTTTATCTTGGGAAGCAGCAGTAGTCGTTTTGTGGAAGGAAGGACAGTGGAGCGTTTTGTAGAGGGGAAGTTAGCGAGCGAAGTTGTTACCCTGGAGAATGCAATCGATGACTTTGATGCGACAGTTGAGCTTGTTAACAGTTCTTCGATTGTAATTCCTTCTGATGCTTCGCGCTTGACTTCTGTTGAGTACCAGGCGTCGACGACGGAAGGCGTTGAAGGGGAAGAAACAAAGGGATCAACTTTTACGACGATTGCTTTCGTAGAAAAGGGGATTAAGAAACCTGTTGGCAGAGGCGACTCCCCTATATTAGATGATTCGATTGGCGCAGAGGATGAAGAGGAGAATATGGTAGCTGAAGAAGGTAGAGCTCCTAGCTTCCCGAAATTTGCAAATACAAGTAGCACAGAGATCCCTGAAGTAAAAATCGCGACGGAGAGTAGTCTTGGAATTTCTGAGAACCACGACTCCGGGTCGGCCGAAACTTTTACTCCGAATCAACGGGCCAACATATTCCAAGTTTCCAAAGAGACCCCTTGGAGCTTGCCCATCTCCACTGTCTACCCTAATAAAATAGGGAGAGCTTCGATCTCGAGGAAACCCCAGTTGGACAATGAATTTTGGAAATACACGGTGACCTCGCGAAGCGTTACTCCGGCTGTTGCTACTTCAAGATCGACTTGGAAGCTCCCTGATCGACCGAAGGTGAGAAACAAGCTAACGAGGGGCCCAGGCAAGTCCAAGAAGCGCGGAAGTTTGAACACCAACGTAGAGAAGAATTTCAGGTGGTTTTATAACTTCGGACGAGAGGACAAGGAACATGCCAGGTAAAATGATCATGCTTTACATTAGCGCTTCAATTTACGATCGATGAAATATGTTTACGTTTATTCATTGTATCCTTCAATGATTCCAGACGCGGCAGTCAAGGGATCCACATCGAGTGCAACGAGATTTCGGGGGCTGAAAACTAAACGTCCCACCTGCAATATTCCATAACCCGACTAATGGTGCGCGTCGACAGCCGTCATAGGGTTGGAGGTAATCGTAACGGTAACATGGAGAGAATTCCATGGACGAATCGAATCGAATCGGTGGCAATAAAGTCGTTGGAATTTCATCTTCCGCTGGCTCTTTCCCTCCCTCGTTACACCCGATGACCACTTGCCGATTCTTATCAGCGATACCGCTGGGCCAGTCCATAAATTCATGAGCCGGGGCACACCGCCGACTGATATTTACGAGCTCTGCACCTGGCTAACGCGTTCGTCGTGCTTTTACGGGCCGTCGTAAACGAATCCTCTTATTATCCCCGATCCTTTATACGTCCGCGTCTCGTACCCTTTTTACCAGCCCCCGATTCAGCCCGGGTGGATGCAATTTACGCAGCCAACAATCGACGAACGGTATCGTATTTCCGGGGGCGCGATTACAATCCGGAATCGTTTAAAATTACACGGGGGAAAAAAGATACGGGCTGGCGTTCAAATATTTTCGTTATTCCTCGGGAATCGAAGGGTGGCGTTGCGGGCGGGCGTGGGGTGGGGCGAAATTGGCCGTGTCGAGTTGATAATTGGGTTTACGCGGAACTATCGATGTGATTCGATGGTTTAATAACGATCTTTTCAAATAGCAGGCACGATCAGTTTAATTTTCAACGGCAGCGTATTGGCGCCGGCTAATAGCGCGAATCGGAGCAACGGAAATAAACAGGTTCGGATTTGCGTTTCCCCTGGGAAGCTTGGTAAAAAGTGATAACTCTCTCCGCGGCATCTTGCGATTCCAACGTTCCATTGTAGTGGAATTAATCCTCACGGTGTCCGCGGACGAGATCCTCAAGTACAACTCCCCCGGTTCGAGGGGGAGGGCGATTAAAGTCGGCCGATTATCCGCAACCGCGTTCCTCGGGTGTTATCGAGCCGTGTCGGCGGCGATGGGGTGGCTTCTTAGCAGAGCGGGGCAACAAAGCGCGGCACATTTATTAGAGTCAACAATTTCGCCGGCTGCAGAACGGATTAGCGGTACATCGCTCCTCGTAAGGAAACAAATTACCCGCTTCACCGAGACACGAGTACAACGGCTTTCCCGCTTTCCCTCTGCACCTGGCTTTCCCAATTTCTCACGCCGGTTTCGAGAAAGAGTAGCACCATTCGCACTCCGTCTTTGCAATTTACGTCCCCTCTCCTGCGGCGAGTTCCTTTCAGAACTCCATTACCAAAGGGTCCCGATGGTTGCTTGATCGACATGCTAAATAAACTAATTTATGCGTCCACGCCTGTCGCGTGGTGCTAACTTTCCGCGTTGTCGTTACCTGCGGACCGCAACAGATCTGCATAGATATAAGATATAAGCGTCCCCCAAGGCTCGAGGCTTCTCCTTAGGACGGGATTAGCGACCCCGGGGTGCCTGAGCTAGTTCACTGCCGCCGTGCGAGAGGATCGACCGAGAGCAATCTTCGCGAGCTGGTTCCGAGTTTCAAGAGGACAAGGTGGCTGGTCCCACGAATGCCCAGCTTGTCTTCAGGTCCGTTCACCGAGAATTCTGGAGCTTATCTTGCCAGTGCTTCGATCAATTACAGCAGGTTTAAGCAGTTTACGAAGTATTCGCTAAGCCCCCTCGACTCTGTCGAACGATGTAAGTTACAGAAGAAGACGCGTTTTGCTGGTTTCTTTGAATCCCGCGAGCAGAAGACGTGCAATCAAGTGCAGAAGGTTTCAGGGACGTTGAGGGGAAGACTCAAGGGGAAGGATAGACAAATACAAGGCGATCAATCGCAGGCAAATGGCAGAAGTAGCTGAGAAGGGACGGAGGGGAGGGAATTCGCCCTCATTACTTATCATTTCTTCGCGATTACCCTGGCGCTCGGATTAGTCGTACATTGTTTCGCGCGCGAGGAAACAAATTAGCTGGCTCGACCGGGAGCGCGGGATCGAGAGGTAGCGCTCGTTCTCCACGGTCTTCGTGTCGGGAATACGGGAATAAGGGAATACAGGAGTATACCCCGGGCGGAACGTTTCACCCGGCTCCTGACCGTTCGTCAGGATTACTTTAGCTTCTCGAGCTGCTTCAGAAAAGGCTTCGGCGAGGCTAGTAGCTACCCACCACCGGCAGCAAGCTCACGGAAATCATTTAACTGGGCAAGGGTGGAGGAGGAGGTTTGCGCAGGTTGGCAGGGAGCGGGCGAGGAGACGCTCGGTAATTATTTTACCGCCGAAAGCGAGGGGATGAGGGAATGCAACTTGCCCCCTCTCGTCTTTCCCTCCCCTCTCACCCCGATCCCGCCGGCGGCTTGATGCTAATTCTTACTAATTGGTTGCATTACTCTCGTTTTATTCACCTGCCGCGGTTGCTTCCTTTTCTCCGGAACGCCCGTCTCGATTATTCGTCTTTCTTTGTCTCCTCTCGCTCCCGCGGGCTTCGTGCCATTAACTACTCGCCCGATCGATCGGGAATACACTCGCGCGATTTAATCGCCGATCCGTTTGTTCGTTTGAAAATTCTCGATCTTTCCGCTCCGATTTCTCTCTCCGGTTACGGTTGCAGCTGGTGGAGGATAACCTGAACGTCTGGGTTCTAGGATTCGAAGTCTAACCATGCTCGCCGCCAATTTGCGGAGTCGACAGGTTCCTCCTCGGTGGACGTGGGATAGAAACAGTCGGCAGGGATTTATTTCTCTCGGCGAATAAGAATAAGCTACCCGCGGTCCATTACGCCGCGCTATAATGTTATCTCTCGTGCTTTTTATTTTTTTGTGGGCGAAGGAGAAGGGGGAATTGGGCCGGGGAGAATCTTCTTCGCCCTTCCTCTCTGGCAACGACTAATGCGCCAGACGATGAATGTAAAATCTGAATTAATTCGATCCTTGGATGGTGGAAGCAGAGGAATGGCGCTCCTCGAGGTGCTTCAGGCAGGATCGTAAGATGGGTTGCGCATGGTAGCACGCTCTTCGTAAGCCACTCGGTTGTTGCAGCAACAGAGGAGCTTGAATTATAGCGAAATAAAGTAACGTCCCACCTTATGCCGCCCCTGCGGTGGGGGACAGGAAACGTTATAAATAGGAGGCTGCTCTTTGTCCCCGGCAACATGCTCCGTAACAATAAAAATCTCTCGCCAACCCCGAGGATCTCGTGGACCACGTGCACTCGCTGCTATGGCATGTGGCCAGTTCGAGGGTTCACCGCCCTTCTAACCACTTTCTCGCTTCGAATTTTTCGGGGTAGGGGAGAGGGATACTGGGAATTATTGGGAGTTGTAATCACCATAAATTAAGGGTTGACGGGTCGTCGTGGAACGTCTCGTAAATTTCTAAGGAATCTTTGGCGGGAAATTGGGGACCTTGTAGCATGAGGGGTGCAGCTTTATCTTTACCAATTTCAAGTAAATGAGAAAAACCTTTTTATAAAATTATTACTTCGATTTTAGAAATTTTCGAAAAATCTATTTTTTTATTTTTTTGAGGTACAACATCTTGAAAATATTCCTTCAAAGTGCCAAGTTAAACCGACCAAAATGGACAAAGTTTACGCGTGTAACGAGGTAGGTACCTAGCTATTGCCCAGAGTAGCGAAAATCATATTTTCAAACTCGATGACACACGTAACTCAAAAATTAATGAACCGATTTACTCAAGGCTCTGCAGGCTTACACTCGAAAAATGAGCGATATTTTGCCAAATATCGATGCTTCAACTTTGCATAGCCGCCATTTTGTCTCAAAATAATTTGTCCAAAATCGGGCCCAATAGCGCCTAGATAATTTCATATATTATCTAAAAAAAATCGAATTTTCAATTTTGGACAATTCTGCACCAAGCTACTACGGTTGTCACCGCAAAACACCTAAAAAAAGGACGTCTCGGACATCGCCTATAACTCACAAACCTTTCAATACTTTTCACCACAAAAAATACTGAAATATCCGTAAGATTCCAACTTACTCTTTCCAACAGACTAATGTTTAATAATAAAAGTTTATCGGTTTTTCTATTAAAAATTCTTTGGTTTTGACCGTTCTAGGTAGGCCTCCCCCTTAACATTAAAAACAGATCACTAATTGAAAAATATATATTTTCATACAATAAGTATAGTAATTATTCAGTTGACAAGTTTATATTTCAATTTTTAGCAAATGTTTCAAATCTAGAGCATTCATATTACTTAAACCAGTAATAGGTGCAGATTCAAAGTTTGCAATAAATCGCAATAGATATAGAATTTTTTTGCACATAAAAAAAATTCTGCTCCCTCTTGCTACAAGATCCTGAATTGAAGGGATTGGACGGGGAGTGGTATCTTCGCGTAGCAGAAGGTTTTCGGAGCAGGTATGTATATAGCGCCGAGGGAGGGGTGTGCGTGAGATAGCGTCGGATTGTCGGACGCCCTTCGCGAGGGTGTAATCATCTTTGCTCGGTGCCGTCCGCGGGAATCCATTCTCGTCACGTCGAGACAAACGGGCGCAGTTGACTCTCCATCTAAATCTCCTTCCTCCTCGCCTTGCCCTATCCCCCTTCGCTCGCACGAATAAGAAATGAAATTAAAATTCTCGAGGAGACTGAAACGTCACGTTCCGTGTCGACCGTCTCGTCTCATTCCACGGGGGCGTCGCGTTCGATCGCCTCAGAGCGTCCGGTGGATAAAGTGGGATGAGATCGAGGTCTGGATCCCGTGGATCGCCCGATTCACGGGCGTCGCGACGCTCCGACGGAACTTGTAGGAAAACTGGGGAACCCCGAGGGAACAGGATATCGTGGGATCGAGGAAGGCTTAGTACCTTGCTACTTTCCTCGAAATACGTTGGACTCTCTGGGGTCGGAGTGTAAGGGAAACACAGTTACTCGACGAAAGTACAAGTGTATAGTCGGAGTAACGTGCTACGATGCGTTACATATGTGGGATCAGGAACCTTCATAAAAGGCAGTCCGGAATAAGCGACTTCGGAGGGTCGGCTTTGGCGACGTTGGTAAGGCGGCTGGCCAGTAACGCGGGGGATCCGAAGATCGTAGGTTCGAGTCCCATCGCCTGGGGCCATTTTTTTTCCGTGGCCCCCGAACTTACGAAACATATTATTCCTACACATATTGGAATTTGGTGCCTTATCGGTTTTATTGTTATTATTATCGGCGGGAAACCCTGTAGAATACAGACCAGACAAATGAAAAGATAACAAGTGGAGAATAATACAATCTGAGGAACATGTACACAAAACGCCCCTACGCATGATGATGATAATCGAACGGCAAATCGACTGTGTGCAATAGATTTCAGAATGTATTGAGAGATACAGATAGCAGTTGAGACATCGATGATTTGTGTCACTTATGGCTCTATCGATGGGATCGGCCGTGTAATGGTAAGTCGGTTTTGTCTCGTGAGAATGAAGTAGTCTTCTTCCGTCGGCGAAAGAAAGGTCAGTGGGCCTCTTTCTCTGGAAGAAGAAAAAGCTACATGGTTGGCGAGGACGTGAAAGGGAGGAAGATATGGTGGTGGTTGGGTTAATTGGAATCGCCGTCAAAGTTCCTCCGAACTCCGTCAGCCTCGAAAGCATCGATGAAATTGCAGCAGCAATTCGCGGCGCTCCGACCGGTTTCCTCTTCAGCTGTGGAGATAGTGCTCGGGGTCCCTCGCTTGCTCTCTGTCCTCGTTTCCACCGAGAGCGACGAGGGAGCAAGGCTCAATCTCGGTGACGGTGCTCTTGCCTCGAAGACGCTTCCGCCTTCGACGGGAACACGGTGATTCCCTTTGACTCTTAAAGACGGCGCGATGTGTAAGTAATTGTTACTCCATCGCGGGGGTTGATTATAGTAATTTTCTCCAGCTCCCCGACCCGCCTACTTTTCTCGCCCCCTCCGCCCTCTCATTTACCCTCTGTCGCGCGAGACCTTTCCCTTTGTCCCTCGACGACCCAGCTCCGTCACAGAAATTAGTTTCGGCCTTGTATCGCGCACCGCGGGATTTATTCCATCAAAACGTCCCCGCGTCTCCTTCGCACCCGCGAATCTCCTTTGAATTCCGTTTCTTCCATCCACCGCGGCTAATTAATCGTCACTCCCACCGCCTCGAAGAATTCCCCGCGCGGAAAGTTGCCGTGCGATTCCAAGTACGCCGAGAATGTCCCAGCGATTAATTGCCCCCCACACGATTTTTATCCACCCGCGAGAAGGCCAGAGTGGGGGAGGAATATGTAGGAGGATATGACGGTAAAACAAACGGAATTCCGGTTGCCCCCTCGTTCGTCACGATGAGTTCTTGCCGGTTTTTCTCGCGTTGTCCTACGGCGATGGTTTTATCCCGTTTGTAAGTTACGTGCCCGTTTCTTCTGCGCTTCGAAACTCGCCGTCGCTCGTTAATACGTCCGCGCTGCCCACCTTTGACCATAAATCCGTCCCGGCATGATATTTTCTATCCTATAAAGGATGGCTTTCATCGAACGGTAGCGTTCCCGCGGATCTCTCTGCAACACAGGCGTGCCCGTTAATTTCTTCCTCGCACGCGACACGCTCCGGTCAGCGAGACTCCTCGATTCTTCCGAAATGCTCTCGGCACACTTGCCGAAGAGCCAGGTGAGCTTTCCACTCCGGCAGAGAAATTTCCAGCGCTAATTCATCGTAAACCAGTTCTCGGTTCGGCACACACAACCCACTTAACGCGGTAACGCGGCAGTTGGGCCGCGCCGCGAGCGTCGAGCGCGGTGCATCGTCGACCTTCTCCATCTTCGACATTAGGAAGTTGCAACTATTCGGGACGCTTGGTCCCTCGTTTGCATGCCGATACGTGGCACCGCACCAAGAACCGAGTCAGCCCCGGGATCCACGGGACTCCAACGTGAAAGTTCGGCCGCGTCGCTTCACGGCTAGGTACAAACTCCTATTCGGCGGAGCCGCGTGCAGGTACGCTCTCCGAATGGCAACCGCCGCGCCGCGACGTGGTCCTATCGAAGATGGTGCCTCGCAATTTCACGCGATTACCGTAGGGCTCTTCCAACTTGCCAGGGACCATTGCCGCTATTAGTCTTCATAGTTCTTAGATCGATGGCTGGATGAGTTGATGAACGATTAACTACCGACATTTGCTTACATTTCTGTTGAGCGTTTAGCTCGTGGCCGGACCACCAAGGACGCACAAGGGCGCCTTGTATTTTTCAAACCTTCATCTGGTAGACACTTGGTCTGTCAGTCCGTGCCTCGTAGACCTGGGACCGTTGTAAACTCGTAAATTTCCTGTATGGATTGGAAACTCAAGTGATCATTACAAGTCAGAGCCAAGGGTCCCAGGATCGCCGTGACAGAAAACAGACGGCCTCGCGACAACCCTTTCACGTTTTCCTTCTCCAATAGTTTCAACCACCTCTTTTTCCAAAGACACACCCTCTGAAGGAGGTTCTATCGTCTTCCTGCGTGAAGTCAGGCTCCTCCGGGTCAGAAGCCAATAGACCTTAAACGTATCCACATGAAGTATTTTTTGTACACGTATAGACCAGGGCTTTCTCATAGAACAATACATTGAATTATTCATTGTTAAACTGTTAAACGGAGTGTCTCAGTTTATTGAATGGCACACCTTTCGATAACTCTACGAATCCAGTGAGCTCTTGTGATCGCGAAACGTCGCAAGAATTAGTGACATCGCGTCGAGGGGATTTACAACCTCCTGCAAAATCGACGCTTTGATCGCTACAATTTCACCTACAGAATGCTTCCTTAGCCTATTGGAAACGGGAGAATTAATGACAGAGGGAGAAGAACTGTAGCGATACTTCCGACTTCGCTACAAGAGCGTCACCACTACAAATATATTTACCGTTAT
Source organism: Andrena chrysosceles (assembly GCA_963855975.1). Taxonomy (NCBI): domain Eukaryota; kingdom Metazoa; phylum Arthropoda; class Insecta; order Hymenoptera; family Andrenidae; genus Andrena; species Andrena chrysosceles. Next base: position 44,085,296 of record OY979769.1, on the reverse strand, counting down.
TGCTGTAGGTGTTCCCCTTGTACCAATCGTAGAGATTTTCCACGAGTCCACTAGCCGGTCCAGGACGAAACGCAACCTTCCTTTTCGCTCGTTCTGCCCTACCTATCAACCATTCTTCGACCCTCGCCAAAGACTTGACCGTGTATCGACGCGACGAGGATCACGTTCATCGAGGGTGGTTCATCTTAATCATCGATTCGTCACTCGCCATTGCCCCTCGAGGAGCAATCGCCTGTAAGCATTCGCTCTGATATACGATACAACGCCTGCACTGATGAGCACCCACGAAAACTGGCCCGGAATTCCACAGAGACACGAACCGAGCACGCCGGTCTGACCATATACCTGGCTATACCACTTGCGCTGGTAGAAGGTCCCTGGGAGGGGGTTCCAGCAGGGGTGAAGTTAAGGCTGGCTCGGACACGAGGGTAGACCGAATTGATACGTTCCCGCTGACGTGGACGCTCCGACCCGCAGCCCCCGTTTCCCGATAACAACCCTTAAATCATTTCTGGAACGGGGATCGGTTCGCTGCGTCGCGTCGTGTCATTTCGAATCACCGGTTTCCTCAGCTAGGGGTGGAAGCTGGTGCAGGGCGATACTGTCTTTCGGTGGTCGATCGCTGACCGCTGGTGAGAAATGGAGGAGCCTGTTCTGCAATAACCAACGGGCTACGAACCCTTCGATTTCTTCGCCTCGCTCTTATCCTTCGAATCTCGGCGTGAAAATATCAGGCGGAATGGTTGAAAGGAAGGCACGGCGGATTTAGGGGCAAGCTCGCTGCATCGGAAGCATACGATCCTGCGGAGTGGTCGAGGTGACGGAGCAGGCGGGCTGGTAACAGCGGAGTAGGATCAGCTACTCTTCCAGGAAGGGGTGCGTTGGCCCGTGAACTCGCCGATAACGCAGAATTATAGTCCTCGGCGGAGCCGCCACCCCCCCCCCTTTTCGAGCCAACCGCGCGCGGCTCCCTACAAAACGCCTATCACCGCGCGTACCGAGGCGTGAGCAGCCGACCCGACGCGACGCCACGCTTCGCACGCATGTATCATCCCCCGGTTGCTTATACCTTCGCTTTTGTCCGAACGCTTCGCTGGACCGTGGATTACGGTCCTCTTTTTATCAAGCAACAGAACTTTTGCGAGCAGAAGGGGGCTGAAACGGTGAGGAAGGAGATTGATAGCGGACAGGTGCATTTCTCTCGGGGTAAAGGAGAGGGATGAAGCTAGGGAACCCAACAGTGCTGCTAGATTGGGCACTTTTGAGAGTCAATTTGCGCTTAATTTTTTGCAAAAACCGCGAACTGGAATTTTAGCGGTTACTAAAATATAAATTGCCCGTTCACTTATTGTTCTTTCTTTTTTCATTGTTTGCATAGGTATTATCAGTAGTTTTTCAAAATAGAATCGTAAAAAGCACTTGCTTTTATTGTCGTTACACGAGAATCCTCCTTTAAGTTATTTTTATATCTGCATTTTTATTATTATCTAATCCAAAGAAACGATAATTCTGAATTAAAACATTCAATTCGTATTTTGGCGTCCTGCGATTTGTTTGGTTGCGCTATTGGGAGCTTTTACCTTTACGAGTTTGCGCCACAGGTTTCTGAAATCTGGCCACAATGGATTACTTGTTGACACTGTCGAATCCGCACCATCCACCTATCGTTTCCTTGTTCGACTTGAGTTGCGTTATACACCCCCAGTTACAGGGTGCATTGGCGATGTTTCTAAGAGACGACACGACGCTTATGGAGGGCGAGGCTCGGGCAGGCTGCACGCTATCGAATTAAAGTGCGCGTACGAAGGGATAACGAGGTGGGGAAGGCGGCGACAAAAAACTGCGAATTCCCGAGGATTTGCCTCGTAGGGGCAATTTGCTCCTTCTTCCTCGTAGTTCCGCGACATCGGTGGATTAGATTATCCTCCACGAACCCTGGGAGCCCGCTGCACTCCTGCCGTTCCATTCGCGACGATTCTCCGGGGCTGGGACACCCGCTGCCTAATTGGCAGCGTCCGACCATAATCGCAGGCCTCCTTAATTTAGGAGGTGGAATTTCGAGTGTTGCGCCTCGCGACAATCCTCTTCACCCGCGCGGGCTTATTTTGGGGGACGTTTAATGGCGAACAGGCATTTCCCTCTAAACAGTTTTGCCTTACTGCTTATCGATACCTATTATCAGCCTGATTAAATTAAATGGAGAATAATAATAGTTTCGTTTTGGATGAAGCTCGTTTAAGGTGGTGCACCAGCTTGTAGACCTAATGGGTAAATTTAAAATTTATTTTCCCAGGTAATTTTTCAGTGAAATATTGGGACCTTTGTAGGAGATATTAGTCAACATATTAACTTCATTTTCATACATTATTTATTACTTAAAGTTTTAAAATGGAGGAGTTATACAACATTGTCTACCGTCATGTCTTCTTGTCAGCTGGCACCCAGTACCGAAAGCGATTGGGTCATAAAAAATAAAAAATTCTTTGCCAACTTAAAGAAAAATCAATGTTTTACAATGCAGTTTACGGTTTTTATCATACATATGTTAATTTGTTTAATTTCTATAAACCACCAAAGCCGAACTGTTTCAGTGAACAAAAAAGATTCTTTGCGATTCTTTGTCATTACCTCATTTTATAAAATAATTTCAAAATTCCCATAACAGTGTTATAAGGAGTCAGGTTTGCTAGAATGTCCTTCCCATCTTGCAAGAAGTTATCGTGGACGATAGATAACACTCTCCGAATTAATTTTCTTCTGAAATCTTCCACGTGGTAGCGATCGAGTGTATCGAACCACCCCTAAACTCGGCTGAATCACCGAACTATTCTAGCCAACGATTAAGCACGAGCAATGGATCGTAGCGGGGGTGGTTAAGGCGTATCATACACCCCCGCTGGCACGGATAGCTGCTTTTTTATCGCCTCGACCGTTCCCCGGAAAGTTAAAGCAATACGTGCCTCCATAGTGCCGACGTTCTAATTCCTTATCGGCCGGCTGCCATTCGTGACCGTTGAATGGCGGTTTAATGGTCAGGGGGATCGAATATTCACCGACTAGATTTCTTGCATAATGCTCGCCCGACATCACCAACGAGAGAACCACGGTTCCTCATTCCCGTGTCGAACATTTATTCGCAAGTTAGTCCCCGTCCACTGCGACGAAACTCTCGGTCAATAGCCCGTCCGATTGAATTGTACTTCTGACCGTCTTCCCGCGGTACCGTGGGGTCCCTCGCGAGCACCGAGTTGCGAAAGCGTCGATTGCTCACGGGGTTAACATCAACAATGCTCGCGGGCTGGACGAGTTTCGTTCTACGATGGGGCGATAGCGAACTTCGCTCTTGGGATCGGTTTACTATCCAAGACATTTCGGTGGCTGTCCATTTCCGCTTGGACGTTTGGTGCAACTAGTTTCAAGCTTCGAAGCTTGTCCGGGTAGCCGCGAAATTCTTCCCTTTCTTAACACCGATGTAGGAACAGGTTTCATAATTTGGGAGAGACGGAAAAAGTGGACCTCGGGCGACGGGACTCGAGAACCCACGATCTTCGGGGGTCCGGTGCGTTACTGGGCAGGTACCTTACCAATGTCGCCAAAGCCAGAGTTGGCAAAAAAAGTTACTCAAACAATCTTCGAATTAAATAAATTTATTCGAGAATAACGAATACTTTTTTGTTCGAATAAAGTTTTATACAGTATAAATTGAATTTCGGCCGTAAAAATTGTTCTAATTAGAAGAGATGATTTTGGCACACCGGGTCGGTCTATTGAATAATTAAATTAAAGCTATTTCGCAATTTTGAAAATTTTTATCAAGTTCTAACGTCTCGGTCAATGATTATGACCATTATCAAGGAAAGTTAGACAAAAAGGAAAAATACTGCGTATGCTAGGAACGTGAGATTTGTTTAAAAGTATACGCAATATTTTTCCTTTTTGTCTAACTTTCCTTGATAATGGTCATAATCAGTGACCGAAACGTTGGAATATGATAAAAATTTTCAAAATTGCAAAATAGCTTTAATTTAATTATTCAATAGACCTAAATCATCTCTTCCAATTAGAATAAAGTTTTAATGGTACGTGCCATGCGAAACCCACTGACGGCGGATCAGTAGAAAATACCTACATTGTTTTTAGCTCGTTCGTTTAAATTTAGATTGCAGTGTATTCGAGAAGAACACTGCACAGAGGCAAAGGAGGTAATTACCCTGCACGGCTAGCGAGAGACCACGCGTACCTATTTGAAAAATATCAAACGCTCCGCGCGAAGAGTGGCGTTCGCGTCCGAAATGATCCTCCCCGGAGTTACCTTTTGTGAGTTCGCTTCCGCCCCCTCCGTTCCGCCGCGGTGCGTCAACGGGGAATTTTTTCGGAGGGAGCCGAACTGCTGTCCCCGTCAAACGGCGTAATGCGCGCTGATTCGCGCTCCTCTTTTTCCCTCGCGCCTTTATCCTTCGAGTTTTCACGCATCACCGTCCGCGCCAGTTGACAATGAAAGCTGCGAAACGGCGGAGCTTTAATATTTCCCCGCGATATCCGATCCGCCACCAACAATTACAAAAGAGTCGCCCTCCGTCGCGTCGCGGGATGTTTAATCGCTCTGTTACGCGCACAGATTATTCCCCTGTCGGATTAGCATCCGAAGATTGTGTCTGAATCGCAAGAAATTGGATAGGATCGAAATGGACTCGATTGAGAATCTGATTCTTTCGCATTCCTCTTCCGCGAAGGGCCGATCGGCACGTGACTTCCGTTCGAGGCGAAGGGATTGTGGTAAGATTGCGTTCAGAGCCGATCCCACCATCCCCTCGCTCTCTCTATTGTATCGCGCGTCTCCTCCCCCCCCCCCTTAATTAATTGGAGCCTCGAAGGAGACGCGGACTTCCGCGTGGAGGATCGCGCATCCTCGCTGCGGCTCGTCTTATCGCGTCTCGGCTCGGAGAAAAGGGCCAGCGGAAGGTTCTTATTTAGCCGATCTGGTTAATCTTTGCTGCGGCGGACGGCCGGGTAGAAAGATTGCTTTTGTAGTCGCGGCAGCGGAATGCTGAGAGCCTCGCGGATGTAATTTTTATTCATTTCCCGGGAGGGCGGGGAGCCTTAATGCCGGAACCGCCCGCAAAAGGGATTCCAAAGGTTTTGCCCCGGTTCGACTGCGCCTCCGCCACGGATCTCCCGTTATATTGCCTCCCGCTGTCTCGAGTTCGCTTCTTTTATTTCGGTTAATAGAAATACTCGGCGCGGTTCTCCGCGAACGAGACAAAGGGAGCGGCGAAAATTTCTCCGCGAAGACTCGGTAACCGCGCGCCGACGATATGCTTTCAGCGTCGCTCGGAGTGACGTCGCGAGTTACCTTACAGCGAATTTAACCGTTTAGCTGGGAAATTTCTGCTCGAACGTTGCGCCTCTTATTCTCTTATCTGTCGTGATTCCTGGTGGGGTAAAATGTAGGTACAATGATTGTCTATATCTTTTTGTCAGGTTTTTATATGGTTTTAATTTTCAGTTATTTTTCATTAAAATAAAATATCTTGAGTATCATAAACTTTTATTTTAAAGAAGTTCAATGAAACAGTAAAATAGGCATAAGAGTACAATCATTGGTACCCTAAAATTTGAGTTTATATAGAAAAAAATAGTTAAAAATGAAATTTAAACAGACTATTCCATTCACTATTAAACATCTACAGCACTTAGTAAATCTGTATTTCAATTCATTACTTACTTACAAAGTGACAAAATATAATTACTCCTCATCCAAATTTTAAGAAAACGTTTTTTTTTTTAAGAAAACAATTTTTTGTGATATTACCAGATGTAAAATGTGTAGTTCAACTATTGGAATTTGCAGTGTTATAACGAAAGAAAAATAAGAAATGGTAAAAAAACTACCTTCTATGCTCGTACCTACTTAATATTTAGCTTTTTAATCAGGAGTGCCAATGATTAGCACAGTTTACCTACTTGCGGCAAGGTGCAACGCGAGACGCGCCCTTCATTTGGAGGAACGCCGCAGCTAAGGGGCCAGAGACAGCGACGCGCTCGTGGCCCGAAACGTGCCATTTATCGAAGGAGATCGCGGTTTTGCTAGGTCGCAGTAGCGACTAGTATTTGCTATTTATCGAGGGGGGGGGGGGGGCGTAGGATTGCGGTCCCGTGACAGCGGCGAGACCGCGTCGTAATTATTGGTCTCGAATGGCCTGGTACCTTCGACCCCGTTGGCCCTTTTATCGCGCGGTCCAGCCAAAGTCCTATTCACGAGCAGAATCTTCTTTCCACCCTCTCTGTCAGTGCTCGTGAATTCGTTTAATCGACCAGACTAATCGGTCCCGCCGCGATCACCCTACCAATCCTAATTCCATCGCTACAACCTAGCGATAGAACACTTCTCTGGCCTTCAACCCCTGATTTTTCTTCATCCCTGCCGGATTAATCCCGTGGCCGTTCTTTCCCAGCTCGTCGGGAACGACGGTACGTAGGAATATTTTCAATTACATGGATTTCGGTGGTTGCAGTCGGCGCCCACGTGTGACACGTCGCAGAGACGGCGGCGAGGGTCGGGGGTAGGTTCGTCGAAAGGGGTCGGAGGTGGACGGCGGAGGACGGGGCGATGGGGGTCGGTGGTTTTCCGAGGGTGTGAGTTGGGCGTAGAGACAATAGTAGGCGGACAAAAGCGTGATATACGGCGACCCCCGGAGCAGTGGTATTAAAATCATATTTTTAAGCCCTCCATCCTATCCCCTCCTCGAACCCCCGAACACCCCCGGAGCGCGTACTCTCCGCTGCTACCGGCCCTATACCCTCGTTTCATGCTGAACCACAAAATGGCGGTGGATGGGTGGTGTCCCTGCGGGTCTCACGATGCTCCCGGATTTAATTGGATTCGTCGGCTGTAATTAATGCAGCCCCATCGGCCGTGGAAAGGTGTCCGTTTCGGGATCCCGATTTCTTTACCCTGGTCACCCCTTCTGCATGCTTCTCCGGGATCACTGGGCTTTGACGTTCCAAGGTTATTGATCGGTGGCACGCTCACCTACCCTTGTTTACAACAAATATTCCTCGATGTATTTCTGACATCTGATTGATAACGTCTGTTTATAATTACCGTCGCATTCGGCTGAGTAAATCCCGATCGGAGATCTCATCCACTTCAAGTTTCAGAATAGGTCCATTTGTACCAATACCAAGTATATTTTCGTCCATGTCCCGTTTATAGCCGCGATCGGTAAGCATTAGTGTCACTTGATCGACTCGATCCTGGAAATTCGAAGTAGATTAATTCGCGATCGTTCTATTGAGCGACGTAATTGAATTTAGGTATTGTATATGATTGATCGTCCATTAGTTTCGTCGGTTAATCCTGTCAAAGTTCCCGGTGAGAAGGGCAAGTCGAAATTCCAAGCGGGGGCTTGAGGTTGTGTCAAAGGTTTGAGAAGTACCAGGCGTGTTTCCATTTAAAATTCCGTGTATCTGCGGGGAGCTTGGAATCGGTGGGTCATTCAACCTCCTGATTTAAAGCCCTTCGAGGGGGATGATACACGCGGAGGACTCGAAACGTATCTCTGCATTTACACGCAGGCACGCGTGAAATGAATATCTCCGTCCTGACCCCGGACCTACCGCAACCCTTGTATATTTCATGGCAGCATCATTAATTTTAGACGGGCGACCTCCACCTTTTTCCTTGCTGCTTCAAAGGACCCCCAATGACATCGGTCGTGGGCGGTTTTTCTACCTTCGTCTCCGAGGTAGTCCACACCTGGAAGATACTATGATGCTCTAGATTTGGAGAAGCAAGATTTAGTTTGCCGATGTGGGGGGAAAAACGAGCCCCTGCAATGGGACTCGAACTCAAGATCTCTGCGCATCCTCGGTATACTGGTCAGCCGCGTTACCAATTTTTTCAACGCCGACTCTTCGAAGTTACTCTCTTTCGAACTCTACAAATACGCAAACTCACGGGTAGGGCCGGATGAAGACTTTTAGAGGCAGGCATTTCAGATAATTTGACTAACAAGTATTTCTAACAAAAGTTAGATTTTAAAATCCAGAAAATTTCTATGGTGCCCTCTTTCTCTTGGTGCCCTAAACACGTGCTTATTTTTCTTATTGGTTACTAATTCAGCACTGCGGGTCACCATTTAAATCGCACCACAGGCCGTTCCCAAAATCCGAATGCCAACAGTTTCTACATGATCCAGAGTATCACGTTACAGTGCGCCTAAATATCCAGCGCAAGCTAGGAACTACGATTTCCTCATAAATCATGATGAAGAATAAACAGTTTGACCCCGTCCAACACGCGTTTCACGCGAACCACGCTCGCAACTCCGGATGCGCTTCATTAGAACTTTTAAATCTCGTTCCGTGTCGTGGTCCAAGGACTAACTCTCGGCGCGGCCGAGTTTCGCAATGACGGGATGAATTTGCTGGTCCCTTGAACGTCGTTACACGTAGGATGACCACGGTTCTCCAGCCCGCGCGCATTTCCACGACTCAGTCCCCTATTATTTTTCCTGTGAAACACGCGGAACACTACTTCTCGACGAAAAGCTCGACTGAAAGAATAAATCTCAAGATGCTCGAGGAATTAATTTCCGTCGCTCACTTTTCTCGCGACGTATAATATTCAGCCAAAGCGGCCTCCCGATTTCATTCCACACCGCGCGAAGGGGCCGCGGAGTTTTGCGACTGAGAAAGAGAATCTTGGAATTAACAACGAGTCACGCTCCCTCGCCGTCTCCTCAATTATTCCCGGTTTCTTTCAGCGCGAAGGCGCGATTGTTGTCCGTTTTCACGGTGCCAGCCTGTTTCGCGAGGATCGCGTGCTCGCGCGAGGCGTTCTTTTCCCTTCAACGCGTCGAACGACCAGAGAAGCCTGGAAGGATCCTCCTAGGCGACTTAAGAACTGGAAAGCCGAGAATGCGGGCGGGCAACAAGTTGGGCTTGAGCCGGGCCAACGGCGACTGAAATTCGCGAGGAATTGGCCCCGGCGATGGGCCAATTAGGATCTGGAGGAGCTCTGGACAGGAGCGACTGTTGCTTGCTGCGCGAGGGAGAATCCTCGCGTTACACGGGCCATTAGGAATTACTTGGCGACACTGGCTTTCGGAAAAACGCTCCACTTTGTATAATGGCTGGTGGAAAGGAGCGGGAACTTCCGTTGTGTACTGTTGCCGCGGTTAGGGGTTTGCTCGCGCGTTGCCCCGACTATTTCATTTTAAAGTCAAAACGCCGAGCCGCCTATCCGGGGCTCCGAACATCGTAAGGGGGCTTGCTGTACTATTATAACTTTGTAATGGCCTACTAGCGCGTACTTTGCCCTGGATATTGCCTTAAAAGGCGCAGCCGTGAAACCGTCCCCTTTCGTAAATTTAACTTTCAAACTCGCGCCGCACCGCTCTCTTGGCATCGGCCAGCGCTATCGGCTTTTTCATGGCTCTTTCCCGCCCCTTCTACTTTCTCTCATTCTACCACCCTCCTTCTCTCGCAGCCGTGAGCACGCTCTCTCTCTCTCATTATCGTTTCGCGATCCGGATTACAGCCGCGATTACGAGCCTTCGTTTACCTGGCCTGCCGCTAAACTGCCGCGTCGATTAATCTTGCGGGACGAGATATGACCCTCGGCCAGAGCTGCTACACCTTTATCGCGCATATTGTAAATAGAGCGGCGGTAGCGACGCGTATGGAGGAAGGATAACTTCATCCACCTTCGTGCAGGACTCTTTCCCGAGGTGTTTAGCATCGCGTACGAGCTCGTTAACGAACGCAACGGCGCGCTCTCGCAAGTATACTTTCCGCCGTGAGAAATGGCAACTCTGAGACGGAAGTAATTAATGTCTCTGAGAGGTGGAGTCGGGCACGTGAGATTTTGATTCTTCTTCGAGCGATTTATAGCAATTCAGCTGGATAATTGACGGAATTGTAAAGCTGATAGTAATTTTTTAGCAGTGGCGGATTTAGGGAGAAAGGCATAGTTGGAAAAAGTTCCGAGGGACTCATTTTTTGGGGAAAATGAAGAGGTAGTTTATTAAAATTGGGTTAAGTGTAGTAGTAAAGAAATAATATAGGGGAGGGTTGCCTATATCGTGCCACTAAGACATTTTACGTTATATTTCATATTTGGTACTAATTTGAACGCAAATGACCATTGGATATTGTAGTTTGATCTTTTAAGGACCTACTATTATATTCTTTACCTTTTGTTCAGAACAAATTAATTTGTTATTAACCTTTTTGTCGTATATTGTATAAGGTACGATTTAGGAAACATGTTCGATGTATTTACAAACATCAATTTAAACTTTATAATGAATGTAATATGTATTTAAAATGAATGTCAAATATTCTACATTAAATCCGCATTTCGAAAAATACAAAAATACAGCACAATAATGCATTGTTTGATTATTATCAGCTAAAATAAATTGATAAAAAGTTACATCAATTATACCTGATTTTTTTTAATGTTTATAGCATGCACAAAATAGGGTGTAAGCTCAAAAGGTTTTGCTTCCATTTCTTATTTCGCATTTACTTGATACTTTTATTATCAGATGTCGTTTACATTCATTAATTACTGAGAAATTGATGAGGTACGATTTAGGTGACCAGTACGATATTAGCAACTCTCCCCTATAGTGTTTGGATAAAATCATAATTTTTGTTTTTTGAAGTTGGGGCCTTCTGGGTAGGGTTCAACTGCTCGTTGAATCCACCACTGCCTTTTAGAGCGGGCCAGTCGGCTATCGACGTAGGTAATTTTGTACTCGGCGCTATATTGGGCGCAAATTATTCACGGACAGCCCTTTCGACTTCGTGACGCGAGTTCCAAAGTTCGGAAGAAGGTCAGTGGTACTTCGCGCGGCTTAATTCGAGGAGGAAGCGAGGCAAGGGCGACGTGATTAAAGTTTCCATGGTGCAAGGGCCTCAGCAGCGTACAATGTCCGGCTCCTTTGGAAGTTTGCCCCATTGGGGCCAGCTTTCGAGGATGTCCTTAATCGGCCTGCACGTCCGCTTTTTTCGCGTGCTCCTCTTTAAAGCGTATTCATACGCGGCCACGTATGAATACGAATTGAGAGAGGTGGGGGTAGTTTCAGGGGAATTTGTGTTCGTGGCGATCATGCAACTTCAACATCTTGTAATGGGTGTGATGTAAGGAGTAATTCTTCTTTGATCGGTCGAAAAATGAAGCTGCATTGAAGATTTTTTCTCAATAAATACAACATAGAATGAAGTAAATCTTTTTGTTTCACCACTGTACCCTCGCCTTTACTCTTCGTGTATATGCCTTTGTAAATCATGTTTTTGTCCCACTAGAATAAAAAGGACCATTAATAATAATAATAATAAAAAATTTATTCACTCAACAGTACCCGAAATTTCGGTCTAATCTGAATTTACGGCACCGCTGCAAATCATGTACGGCTCCCCAGCAGCGACCAACTTATTGGTCGACCGTGGACTCGTCCGATCCCTGGATTACGATCTGTCCAAAACGCGCCAGCGTCCCCAGCGAACGTTTCTATGTATAAGCATTTCGTTTCGCGGTCCATGCGTCCCGCCCCCTTCTTTATGAATTGATCCCCCTCAAAATCTCGGTTGATCCCTTTTTACACGCGTCGTTGCGCAAGAACGCGCTCGATTGACGTATTCGTGTATTTATGAACGTAGGGTAAGCAGGCCAATAGATAGGTTTTGCTTAGAAATATTTGTTTTATTAAAAAAAATCAAAAACCTTGCACGTAAAAAGGTATAAATTTATGGACGCACTGTAGTAACATTAAAAATAAGCGAAAATATTTGTAAATTGGAGGAATGAATCTCTATGCAGTAGTATAACCCCTGCAAAATTTTAGAAAAAATGATTCGGTAGTTTCTAAATTATTTAACCTTCAATTTAACATGCATTCTTATGGGAACGCGCAATATTGAAAAATATAACTACAAAATTAATTGTGAAATAATAGGCCAAAGTTTAAAATCTTCTGTACTGGAAGATCAAACACTGAACAAAATTGTCACAAAAATTCCGGGGCAATTAATTAAAAGATTAATATATCGAAGTATAAAATGATGACAATTATTATTATTATTATTATTATTATTAAATGTCTTTATTGCACCATTACAATTAAAATTACAATGGAGAGTAGGCGAGGTTCAGCATTAACCGCTGCTTTACAACCTAACCTAAAAAGTTGTTGATACATAAAAAGATGGAAGAAAGAAAGAGAACAAGTAGACTAACACTAAATAAATAAAACAAAATAGCTAAGAACAGGGAAAGTATAAGAAAAAGCAAGAGAAAAAGCCATTTACATAGGGAACTGCGAGAGGATGAAAGAACGAGCACTCAGCTTAAATGCAGCAAACGATGACAGAGAACGTATATTAGACGGGATGTGGTTATAATAATAAGAAGATATGTAGGAGAATTCTACTCATAGCTCGTAGCACCAGGAGATGAACAGTAGGGCTGGGAGATAAATAGACAGTTTATACACAACAGATGCACGGGTGCATGGGCGTCCGGAGGGGGGTGCAAAAGGGGCAGTTGCCACCTGGTTTTTGAGAAAAAATCGTTTAATTTTCAAAACTGATCTTTATTAAGTTTACACTAAAAAAGTGAATATTTTTAAATTTCTGTAGTAAATTTTTAATTAAATTAGCACTATAAAATGGGTTGAAAAAAGCAAGACAGATATAATTTTTCTTTACCATCATCCCAAAGTTGCCCCTTCCCTGGAAAAAAGACTGCGGACGCCCTTGCACGGGTGACTGGCTAGACGAGTAAAAGGCTTATTAGCTACAGTAGGTACCTAAATCAACGCATTCTTAGTTAAAACATAGTTTATTTTACCAAAACTAAAAACGTACCTACACCGTTAACCGAAATTTCAGCTGTCCCGCCCGGAGCCTTCACTTTTCACCAAAGAAGAGCTTCGCCGCGAGTCGAGTCCCACTCGTCGCCCTCAATCGCCGATCGTCCCCGATCGGTCGTAGTAGGGAAAACGTTGTTTCGTCGCGGACAGTGGGTCGTCCCGTCAATTTATCGATTCGTTCGGTTGCTTTCCTCGGGCATTCTTGGCTGGCCGAGGAGCACGGATTCCTGGAAGCCCGCCAGAAGACCGAGCGGCGGTCCAGGTGGAGGCGGAAGGCTCGCAGCTCCGGCAGGGATTCCAGGGTGGAAAAAGGGTAACGGGGGTGAAAAAAAGGGGCGTGGAAGGAACGGGAGAGACGGGCCGGCGATGGGGCAAGGGGCGAGGACGACCACGAAATATTTGTCAGTCGCAAAGCCAGGAAGACCAGCCGGGAAAGTCGATTTAACGCCCGTTAAGGAAGCAATTCCTTTAAGAAGGACGAGCCGGGGGCAAGGGTGGCGCGACCCGGGGATCCTCGACCTTCCCGGACTTACGACCTTTCACCGGAGAATCGCTTCCGTCCGCCATTATCGGCGGACGAATGGAACATCAATAACCAATTTCGTAAGACTAATATCGCGAAAATTAGTTTCCTGAGGTCCCCGTTTCCCTTTTCCCTTGCCTCCTTCGCCCTCCCCCCTCTCTCGCACGGTATAACCTTCGTTAAAAGGTCTACGACCCGCCCGTGCTTTTCTTAATGTCCACCCATCCAGCGAAAGCGATCGTGAATCTCCCTTTATCGTCTCCGCTATATCCCGTATTTCCTCTTTTTTCTTTCTAGCTCACCCGCCACGCCGCCGCCGCGACGAGCAACCGATAATGTAGCTTTTAATCCGCGTCACCCAGATTTACCCCGGTGAAATATCCACCTGGGGCGCGCAGAGCTCGCGCAACGCGCTTCCAACGATCCCTTGTACGTCCGCGAGTACCATTTCCGCTCCGCGTCGCTGCTATTAACGTCTCTCTCTCTCTCTCTCTCTCTCTCTCTCTCTCTCTCTCTCTCTTTCGCGAGCAAATTTTCGATTCCGCTGTTGAAAAATTCTCTAGGAATCTGGCTCGCGGTACCTGCTTCATGTTTTTAGGATATTCTTAAACGCTTCGCCAGTAGAGAGCAAGTTATTCAGATATATACTCCGCTTTGTCAAACCGAGACAGAATATTAAGGTAAATTTGCACTTACTCGATAGTTCGCAGTGGATTTAGGAACCTTGGATGGGGTTGTTTCCCTGAAGGCTGTTCTCGATTGCTGGAAAAACGAGCGCGTTCCCAGCGTCAATTAGCCGTTCATTTTCATCGCGTCGGATGACGATCCGTTTCAGAGGGCGCGATGCGACGGAAGGCGGAGAAAGAAGTTTCCCGAGGCAGGTCCGCGCTCCCCTAGATACCTCGTGACTTACACAGTCAGCTCCTCTTAATTATAAATTAATTATCCGCCGAGTTATGGTCGGATTCTCGGCTCCCTTTCCTCTGCTAATTACGTCAGGAGCGCCGAAACTCGCCCGCCGCTCTCCCGCCCCTGTTTCAACCCCTCAACTCTCCGCTTTGCCCCGTCGTACCTATATAGCAGCATTCGACGACCGTTTCCACCGGTGTATCTCCAACTTTTCTTCGCAACGTCACCTTTTTGCAGGCAGCCTCCAACCCGGCTGTTCCGATGCTTCTTTTAAGACCGAAAATTTCCAGGCTGGCGAGCGTGCAATCGACCATAGAATCCCGCCCGTTTCTCCTCGGGGCAAGAAGTCCTCGCCCGCCATCCCCCTTAACCGTTCCGACGCGAGCATTAATTGTTTTGCCGAAATTTGCATTCGTACGGGGTCGTCGCATTTCGGGTCCGAGAGAAAAGGGGAAATTAACGGGGGCCATTTCGCGCTTCGCGAATTAACGCGTAATGTTTTGACACATCTGTGATGCTACCGATTTTCAGGACTTTTAGTCTCCTCTTATTCGAGTTCTTTGGAGTTTAGAACGCTGCGTAGGTATTTTGGGTTGCATTTCCTTCTTGGTGTTAGTTATTGTTATTCCTTTAGCGTCGATCCACTAACGGGAAAAATTGAACGACGACGGGGATGCCTTCGGGAAGAGGATTACATCAATCGGAAATTCGGGTCGCTATTGGAAACGATATTCCTTTTTTTTTTATCATCCGCGGTGGAACGAGATGCTCGGAATGTTAAAGTTGATTTATTAACGTTTGATTTATTTCCCCCGATCGATTCGAATGCATTTACTCCGGCGGCAAGATAGCCGCCCGCCCACCGATATACGCCGCGATCGACTTTTTCATTCTTCGCCCCTCTTTCGTTCTTTCCTCTGCACTCCGCTGCCCTTCCAACCACTTCCGTCTCTCTCTCTCTCTCTCTTTCTCTCTTTCTCTCTCCCGTCTTTTTTATCAGGAGCACCACCGCTCTCCAACGAACCCCGGCCATATTTTTCGGTCGGGGATCTAAGGGCGCAGGGTGTCTATTAATAAGCATATCGGGCCAGTGGGATCGCGCGATAAAAGTGATGTATGTCGCTCGAGTGGTCGAGCATCGCGCGACGCCCGCTCGATGGGATCCGTTCCTGGCCACGAGCAAATTTTTAAGCGTTATCGATACCACGGACGTCCTTCCTGATTACCGTTTCGCTTATTCACGGAGTATTCACTTGGGGGTTGTGTATTTAACTGGGCTCGCCAGCGATCTTCATCGTTCGGATGTCGAACGTTTCATTACCTGGATGTGAGTGGCAAAACCGAGAATCTACGCTATCCTCCTTTGTTAAAATCTCCTATCTAACGTTTCCAGATAATCGAGAGAACTGAAGTGTTATCATTCTCTTTGTGCCGTTCTCGTTTTACCTCATTCAATTTAAAAAATGGTATTTTTTCGTAATAGTCTAATTAGTAGATAATTTATTATTAATGTAGGGATTAATTAAATGTTTCAGATGGGATATTGTAACGAAGCAGTTAGGTTAAATGCATTAGGTTAAATACTGTTTTTAGATCTCTACGAAGCACGTAGAGCTTTCTAACTTTACTTAAGGGGGATTGCGTCTTGTTGGACCGAAAAATTGGAGGTCTTTGGGTTAAAAGCATAGCAAAATTTGTGATTTTTTTGGAAGAAACTCGCGATTCGATGCATCTGAAATTTTGACCATGTTTTTATGCACCTTCGAAGAAGTTGTTGTTTTTTATTCATTTAATACTGGTCCAAATTTCAGATGAATCGAATCGCTAGTTTCTTAAAAAACAAAATTCCCAAATTTTATTGTGTTTAGCCCAAAAATAGTATTCCACCCTTAAAAGATAAAATACGTGTGGAACTTCAAATCAACATCAGCGTATCTTGAAAATGAAAAAATTCTCAATAGGTAGGACATTTTAACTGCCGTGGGCCACTACGTTTCGCATCGCAGCATCGATCACTCAAATCGAACTCCTTATCTCCAGATCTTCGTTCCCCCAGCACACGTGCGCTGGTTCCCAGTAATCTTCGCGCGGAGCGTTGATCGCGATGAAAAAATGATGAAAAATTAAAAGGCGAGCGCGAGCACGCGTCGCGGAGAAAACTATAGCCGTTTAAGGCGCGCTGGCGTATAAACATGAAGGATGCACGAGCGTGTCGGATGCAAATTTCACGAGTTTTTGCAATGGCGTTGATGAATAAGGAATCGCGAGGTGGCGCGTAGCAGCTTCCCGCGCGAGACTCGGTTTCATCAAGTAACCAAGCCCCTCTTCCACGCCCATCCCCGGCGAGGCTGCTGCTACCCTTGCTCGTCGTCGTCCTTGTAATCCCGCCTCCTTTATATCTTCCTTCTTATCGGCTGCCCGCGGAACGAAGAGGAACCAAACGTGGATTCCGCGAGCGAAACTTGACTGAACGGCCGCCGTTCGTAACACTGCTGGGATTATTCGTACACGTCGTGCGCTATCTGCGAGCCCTCCACTCGGCATCTTTCTTCCCTCTCCTCCTCCACCGCCGTTGCTTCTCTGCGATCCAAAACTGCACAGGGTGGCCCTTTTTTATACGCCTAGAATTTTTTTTTCGTATTTTGCAAGGCCGTATTTTTAGTCCGGGACTGCAAATTTTGGGGGCGGCAAATTTTGAGCGAAAGAAATTGAAAAAGGTTTAAACTTAAAAAACAGTTCACTTCTGCTTCATGTAGCAAATTAGTTTCTACCCTTTTAAATTAGCATATTGGATGATATTTTACGAAAAGGGCGGCGGATGTTGTCATCCTAGGGGCCTCGACAGAGGCAATAGAAATTCGAAGCAAGGGGAAGATACGGGTATAGTTGGAGGGACCAAAGGGCTCTTCGCGATCGCCGCCAGTCGGGCGAACCGGATCCGGAGTTTTTCAGACGGTTGTGTCACCGCAGATGTACCGATAGAATCGCGAAGTTGGCCCGCTACCGAACAAAGAAGGACACACACGGCCGTGAAGTTTCCGCTGGCGAGTCCGTCAAAATTCGTGGGACATGTGTTAACGGGGAGGATGATCAAAATTTAAGGTGACAAGATCTCACGGTTGGTTCGCCGTTCCTAAGAAAAATTCTTTGATGCCCAGAGGAGCCTCCTAACTTGCTGGCAGCCTGACTGCCGCTCGCGATGAATTGTTCCCCGAGGTTATGCGACGCAAAGTGAACGCGCGTAATCTTTCGAAATTTTTGTAAGTTCGCGGAGCAACGGAAAATTGCACCCTCTTTTCGGTTCGCCGACGGTGCCTCTCGTGAAAGAGGCTCAGACGACAGAGGCCCGGAGAAGAGCTCCCCTCTCGGGCGCCAGCGTTTAATTTTCGTCCTTCGACGGAGGCAGACAGGCCTTATTGAAAATCTTTTGACGTTCGGCTTCCCATCTGCGCGGATAATTCCTCATCTCGGGACAAGGGGAATTTTCAAAGGCAGACTCCACGTGGTTTTCGATCCCCCCTCTCGAGCCAAGACCGCGCAGAATGATGAAGAGGGGCACCAAGTGTATCGCTCAGACCATCAACCTGTCGAACCCCGAGACCTGTATAAGGCCTAAGAGGATCCAGAAGCTCGTCAGCGCGGAAGTGACGCAGCCATGTCCGGGCACCGGGGGCTCGTCCTATTGGACCCCCAGACCAGTGTCCATTAAAATCTGCACGCGAAGGGACATGCAGAGGACATGTCCGCCGAAGGTGAGACCAAATCCAATGGAATTAAATACATTTAAGGGGACATTCTACTCTCTCGGTCGAAAAATCTGCCACTTTTCGGTGATGGTTTTTAAAATGAAATAAACACTTAACGTTTTCGAATTTCTAGGGGTATATTCTGCCACTCTTGAAATACAAGAAAAAAATCTCTGTTGTTTATTTCATTTTTTTACATAAATATTTCGCAGTGAAGTTGGCGGCTTCCAAATTGCTGGCGGTTGAAATTTCAGACGACTGGATCATCGGAAATAAAAAAACCAAACATATTTCTAATTCGCAGGAGTATGGTTATCTCGCTTAACAGAAAATTGTCTGATACTTCCATTGAGGTATTCTACAAAGCCTGCACAGTTTCAAAAAAGTCGAAATCTTCAGATAATCGAACTTCACTAAGAAGGGAACACCGCGAAGGGAAACCCACCATTGTTCTTGTCTTAAGTCACTCTATAAACTCGCAAAATTGCGTTCCAATCTATGTGGTCAATTCACTTTCTCGCGGTTCCTATTAATTGCGCGCGAGCCTTTCGAACTCCGGATAGGGTAGCTAGTACACAGGTCCGCGACATGGTTGACTACGACTACTCGATCGATCCTGGTATTTACCGTTAATGAGATTTCGACGACTCATTAACAAGCGACCTTTGCTACCCGAGTTCCCAGCTGGAGGCCCACCCCAGACCTGTCTCTGCGCGATATTGACGTGTCATGTCCGCCAGGGGACGGCGACGGTGCTCCAGCACCTGCACGGAATTGGTTAGTCGATACGTAGTTGCGTTTACCTGGAATTAGCCCGACAGTCCGGCGTGCACAGGTGTAGCGACACCGATGGGTCTCTAATCGAGGAGGACAGTTTGGAGTTGCTGCTACTTGTTAGGGACACGTACGTACGTGACCTCGCTGGTCGAGGGGTGAGTTCCGGGTGTCTACTCGTCCAACCGAGAGCAGGATACCCTCGAGGGCTTTGTGAATGGGACAAATCTTGCCTCCTCGCCTGTCCCTCTCCCTTTCTCTGTCATCTCGGCAAGCCCGCTTCCCATCGGTTCTTAATGTTTGCCTTCGAATCGGAGGTTTCGGTAGTGTTGGTCCAAGCGGAGCCACTTCGCTCCTCTTCTATGTAAATTGATATCAGAACGCTGAAACGTGCATGCTCCACGGAAGTCTGAAGGGTGCTATCTTTCGTCAGTGCAGTCGTACGCTTTTGAATATGCATCGTTATTTATGGGGCTGGTTCCTGTTTCTGAAGGTATGGCAGCGGTGTTTTCGTCGCTATGATGGAGTTGCTAATCTTGCTGGTTAACTCGGAGTTCCTTCGTTTGTCGTACAAACTACGGGCAAGTTGCAAAGACTTTGCATGCTGTTTGAATGCGCTCGCCACCGGAGTACCGAGTATTCTGCCGGCATAAATTCTCCAGGAAGGTCAGTTTCTAGCTACAAAGTTCCAATTCATGGGTATTGAGCCGTACCAAAATTGTTGACCTGTTGTTTATTGAGTTAGGTCTGTGGACCATCCGGAGTAGTCGTAGCGCAATCTGTAAACATACCCCTCGCGTTAGAAGCAGTAAACGAGCGAAACATTGCGATTGTCGTTGAAAATTCCGAAATCGTGCTAGACCTTGAGAGTCTAAGACTCTGTGCAAACGATTCCTGTTATGGTAGCCTGACGCTGTACGTTTTCGTAGCTCTGCGACTGCCCGCAGAAGATACAAGTGAAGTCGGCCAGCCAGAACTTGTGCAAGGCACTGCTGTTCCTGCTAAAGAGTGGCATCGCGGCTGGCCTTGTTTATTGGACGCACTCCGAGGGGTTGTGGGGGAGCAGCGCCGAAGTGAAAGACCTCTACTGCAGGATATATTCTACGATCGTGCCAGTGCTTCCCGATGTGTACAACGACCACGATGTAACGACGGCCCGTGAAAGCATAATGACACGATAGTGCTGAAGTGTGTGTTTTACACCCTCATCGAATGAAAATCGTTCGCAGATCGAGCTGCCCAGTCTGGAAGAACTCAAGTACACGTTCATCCAGAAGTACAATCACGCTGTGTGCACGATCACAACTTACATCATGGACGCGTCGACGAAGCTGCAGCAACAGTTTCGGGAGCTTATGACCACCCCGTGCGGGAAGGAGAGCGAGGAGGCTGTGAACGGGGTGACGGAGAGCGAGGAGATGATGGGCGAGGAGATGACGATCGAGGAGACGACAAGCGAGGAGGTGGAGACCGAGTAGGAACCATCCACAGGCTTTTCGAAATGTACGCGAAGATCGAAGAAATCCTAGATCCAATATTTCGAAACAAAAAGCGAAGGTGCCTGGGTGGCGAACGAGGGCTCTGCAACTTATCGTTTCGCTTCCCCTGTCGAAGGGGAGAATCGTTTAATCTGTCCAGTGATTTTGTAAATGCCGATGCACGAGTAAAATGTGAATGTATGGAACGGTGCTGTCGTGTTTGGCGTAAAAATGACTCAGCGACGAAGATCGGTGGAATTGTTTGCTCTTGGAATAGATGAGGTGTGGGATAGACGTAATGTCTTATGGGAGGTCGAGCCAGGCGAAGTGGAATATCGATTTCGGGAGAATTCTATGCTTTTGGTCGGTACTCTGTGTTAAATAATAGTAACTCTGGGAACTATATTCAATTCGATTACGGAAGCCTGTAAAGATAGTAAAAGTGCTGTTTCTCTAATTGTACCTACACTGCGTACTGAATAATAGTTTCAGGAAACACTGTATACATGATTGAGAAGGCAATCATATGGTTACACTAGATGGCTATGAAGGGATGCCTCGTTTCTCGGGTGTACACTGTATATGGTCGGTCTAAGTGAGTCATCGGGACCTAATATGGTACGTAGGTACTCAAGTAAGTATTCAGTGAACCTTGAAAATGTGACAGAGTTGCGAATGATTCTGCGTTTTCGCGGAAAACTTAATCTCGGTGTTTCGAATTCTTATGTTTCCACGACTTACC
This sequence comes from Andrena chrysosceles, assembly GCA_963855975.1. NCBI lineage: Eukaryota > Metazoa > Arthropoda > Insecta > Hymenoptera > Andrenidae > Andrena > Andrena chrysosceles. The sequence goes on along the minus strand of OY979769.1, from coordinate 44,064,240 downwards.
TACACTTCACATTTTACACTTCGCACTCCATAACATTACATCAGAACATCACAACATGACTCAACATATTATTCATGCATTTCTCTCAACTTAGGAACATATTCTCTTACGATCGTGGAAAATACGGTTTGAAAAAATCGACTATTTTTTAAACATTTTTCGAAAGTACATATCCTCAAGAATGTACTGTTAAATTTTCATGGAAAAATTCCGATTGTTTTAGCTTTGACAGAGGCATTTTGTAGGGAGCGCAGAGGCTCGGCCTCTATAGTTAAAAACTTTGAACGTGTTTTTCTCGAAACGTCATTTTTTCACATCGTGAAGATAAAATATCAAAAATCTATCGAACCGAATGCTTTATAAATTTGACTGCTTATTCTACACCCCTATGACTCTCGAAGGGACTACAACCAAGTATTTTCATCGAGGGTAACCTACCTTTAAAACCGAAAATAGCAAAAGATAAAACGTATAAAAACATTTTCCTTTAATTTTGCCCGCCATTTTGCTAATTATGTAGATAAATCACTAATTATAATCCGAGCGCTAGCGACAGTCATATGAATCCAGAATCTGTTTGGAATTTTGGTTTCAGATAGGTAGGTCTAACTACTGAAATCACCTGCGCGGGCGAGGCATGAATTTTTAAACATGTCATCAAGACTGCTTTCAAAAGCATTTTAAATGCAATAATTCTATTAGTTTTACATTTTTTATTTACTGCAGAAATGTAGTTTAATAAATAGAAAAAAGATTTATTCCATTACTATGATTATTTCCGCCTTAATAAATTCCTGAAATTGCTGAATTTATTGGTGCGCTAACCGGAATGACCCTTTAAGTAACTACGCGTTGCAAAATACAAAACTTTTCAACAACGTTGCAAACGAAATCCCGCTTTCAGCTTTGCGCGTTCCCACGAGGAGCCAAATTTCTGTTTGTAACTTTGTTGCAAGTGCAAGCCTGGTTCTACCTCTCTTACACGTGCAAGAATCGTGCAAGGGAAATCGGAGTGGGCTGATTTTTAAGATTCTGAATTTTTCACGGGGTGCTGAATAACATACCCGAATACTTAGCATGTTGTGCACGATTCTAAGATGACTAAAAATTCCTAAGTTTAGATCACTGCATGAGTAGTGTGAAGTGTGATCTGTAAAGTGTGATGTGTAAAATGTGACGTGTAAAATGTGACATTGTGATGCATGGAGTGTGAATTGTGAAGTTGGGAGTGCAAAGTGTGATATGTGGTGTCAGACACATGTAGAATAGAAACGTTGCAGGAACAGAGTAAAAACGTTGTGGACTATAATGTAGCAACATACCAGCAATGATGCATGAACGCTGTGAGAATAGCATACCCATGATGTGGGAACTCTGTGAAAATGATATACATACCAGCAATGTAGATATATCTCAAGAATGATGAAGCATGTGTACGGGAGGAACATATATTTAGTGTAGGCACTGTGTTGTAATAGTGTAGAACGTCACGTACCCGGCACGTTCTAAATCACGCCAAGAAATGTTGGTGACAGCAGCGAGCTTTTATTAAACAGAACAAATCGAGCTTACATGTAATATGAATTCTAACTAATAATGGCGTTTGCATGCAACGCGAAAGTGTTATGAATGCTGTAGAAGCCCCGAAGCATGTGACAAAAATTTACATCGGGTGTTACGTCTATCCCATGCCCGGTCTGTGCCCTCAGCCGCGACCAGCATGTCGATAAAGGTATTCTCGCGATGTTTCTCGCGCGTAAGCGGCTGAGATACAAGCACGGATTAAAATTCCGTTCAGGCTCCCTTCATTTTTCCTTAGGACAGTGTAGGGCACACGGGGGATTTCTCACACGGGGATGCTTGCATCTTAAGCGATTTTTATGGCATGCCTTTCTATCGCCGCGAAGCTTCCAAGCGGCGCGTGTCCTCTTGTATCCCGAGCGGGGCGGGAATTTATTTCCGCCTCGTGGAGGATCCATCTCGCTCGACAGCCGGGATTTTTTCACGTTCCACGACTAAGGACGACCCGTGGTTGCGTAAATTAGATCGGGGCGGACCATAAATTCGGCCCCACGGATTTAATGGAAGAAGGTGGAAGTTGACGTACTCTCTAGCAACAGCTCTCCACCCGCTTTGCATACTTCTACCCTTGGCCGTCGCTCTCGGCTGTCAAAGATGAGTTCGCAAGATTACACGGCGAATATTATTAACAAAACCGTCTTCTTTGCCGCGTCTGCTCCATCCCCTTCGAAGGAAACGGACCTGTTACAGGTCGCAGAAGGTTCGCGAGACTTGGTAAATACACGTCTTTACTCCGAGAACGTATCTTACAATGAATTTAAGATCGAGACACTTACCTTTGCCTTTTATGCGAAACGTATCTCGGAACATTTATCCGACGACTGCTTCCTCGAAACGAACCCGGGCGTAACTTAATCGAAAAGGGATCAGTGGAACGAGGGAAATCTGATCAGACCAACCCCTCTTGCTACCCCTGATTTTAATGTCGAATTTTTTCCCCCAATTCCCTCGCGAAATATCCCTCTAAGCTTTAATAAATTTCGGATTATGCTAAACGATACTTTAACGGTCTCCCGAGATCATTCGCTATCATTCCGCGAGTGGATTTGTTCCCGAAGCGAAGGTAGCTTGCTCCACTCCTCCTTAGAAACGATCCAGGAGCTCGTTACGACGCAGCGCAGTCTGTTAATTCAGGAGCGCAGCGCCGAAAGGCGATTTTCTTGGAAACCCTTTACCGAATTTATTGTGCGAGTTAATCTTAGTTTTATTACTGCCCCGGTGGCTACGTGCCGCGCGATAGTCGGGGGTCGTTATCGAGACCGATAGTCTCGGCCTTTGCTTTAACGACCGAGGGCGCCGCAGTTCCAGCCCCCGTATTTAGAGTCGATTAATGTCCATTAATCAAGGGCCGATGATGAATTCCGCGGCCAACATTCTGCTCGTTATCGATCGCCTCTCGTCCGCTTCCTTCCACGCGCTTTTTTGTAATCATCCCTCCCTCGATACGACCTTTGATACGTCCTCTTCAAGCGTTGGACGTTCCCGCTCGAGTGGAGCGCAATCAGAATCGAGGAAACATCGACGCGATCCGGGGAAGGGTCCTAAGGGACGGTCGATTCAAAGCACCAGCGCAGCTCGGACAGTTAAACAGTTTATTCAGATCGAAACTTTACGTAGTATATACATACGAGAGTTAGTAGACGATATGGAGGTCTGATATGAAATCACCTATACAGTGAACTTAAAATATAGTCGTCGATTTACACGGACTTGGCGTCATGCTGATTATGTACATTCGTTAGTGTCTGGGTTCCGTTTCCCCGCTCGCATCCGCGCCGCTCGGTACCGAGCGCCACCCTTCTCGCTCGCCGAGGAACCGAAACGTTGAGCGTTGCTGCGCGAGGGCAGGTTTCGAACAGCCGGACGCGCTAAGCTAATCTCCATGGACGTGAAAAAAGAGTGACCGCGTGGATCAGGTCGTTCGTCTCCGCGAGAGAGCGCCGCGATGTCGCGAGCGACGCGACGAATTGGTAATTGGTCGTGAGGATAGGATTTCAAAGGGATGGTTGTTCCGATAGAAAAAGGCGTTCGACTCCGAAAGCGAGGCTAGCTCTATGCCGCGAATGAGAATGACCTTAATTAACAGAGATCGTTGTTCGCCGAGTGTTTTCGGAAGCAACGACCTGCCGACGTGCGTCACGTTAACGAGAAATCCACCACGCTGACGTCCGCGGATCCCCCGATCGATGGAGCGATCGCTCTTCGAGCCGGGCTCCCGCGCGCGAAACCATTCATACTTCGATACATACTTATGTACAACGATACGACATTAACTAACGAGCAACGACTTTTTACTTACGCTTCTTTTTTTTCCTTTATTCGATTTTTTTTGCGTTCGGTTTTCTGTTAATACATCGAAAGAAACACTCGGTTCGACGTCGCGACGTTAAAGCGCGTCGCGCGTTGCGATGAGTAAACGTTCTCATCCGTTTCCTCGGCCGCTGAAAATACCTTGCTCTCTCGCATTGTACGTCACGGTTGCGCGTTAAAAGTACGAGCCCACCGTTCGGCGAGAACCTCGGGCGAACTTCGCGTCGCCTCGTTCTCGTAGGAATATACTTTGTCACTTTTCACAGCTTCCCCGTGCCGCCCCAAGTTTCCCCGTCAAGCTTCATGACTTGGTCGCCAAGTGTCACGTGGAAGCCCGGTTTTTCTGACCTTATAAATTGAATTTTTCACCGGGGCATAAAGGCTTCTCTCGAGTCCCCTCGCACCCCTTCTATTTCCTCCCCTGCTCGTCCCGGGAATCGAATGAAATTAGAAGAGCAGTCGCGCGACAGTGATTTCCTGCCTCGGGAATGGTGAAACTAAGCGAGTCACTGTTTGTTAGTGGTGTTTTTCGCGGGTTTCGAAAACGAAGCGTTGGGACGTTTTCAGGGGAGACACTTTTCTACCTTCGTGAGGGAGGATTGGTGGAACGCATCGATCCACGGACTGTTTTTCTGAAATTCGATTCGATTCCCTACGACTCACTCCTGAGTTGAATTTCGCTTCTGGGTCATACAGCTTATTGTCGATTCTTGCCCTCAATGCCAACTAGGGACGAAACTAGGGTGAGTGGCAGTGGGTGCCGAACGAGAAATCTTCGTAGAGAAAAGACATCATTTTGGAAAAGCTACATCAATGGGTTTATTAAAATGTATATATTATGTTATTTTATTGGTAATTAAGGAGATACACATTTTAGGCAAAAGTAATTAAAATTTATATATTTAACCCTCAACATGATCATACTTTAACCCTTAACTGGTATCCTGAGGTTAGTCATGACCCCAAGCACACAAGGTTCGCTGCAAAATTTTTGGTTCTCTAAGTTTGTAAACTGAATTTCTAATCAATTTTAAAATCATAGTTTAACTCTCTACGTTTCTATTATTTTAGACATTACCTAAGAACAAAATATTCATACAGGTTGATGTAATGTCGACTTTACAATTTTTTGTGTCTTTTTATTTGGGGTCTGCCACGACCCCAAGATACCAGTTACGTTTGAAAAATATAGTATACCAGTTAAGGGTTAAATTTTAATTTTCAAGGATGAATATATATATTCTACTATGCTCAAACTTTATCTAAGAATTTTAACGACTTAATTTAACAGATATTTTTTAAACAGCAACTGATTGAAAATTGGCTTGGGTCGAGTCGGACCAGTATGACAACTACGTGTGAAGAATTAAGTGCGACAATCAAAAGTTAAAATTTATTTATCTGTTATCAAACAGCAAACAAACTACTTAGGGTGCCTGCAATATGTTTGAAACAAATTCATTATGACTCTTTTTTATGCAAAGCGTGAACCCAACCCAGCCTCCTAATAAGAGCAATACAAGGGGGTAAAATGTTTGGTGGGGGTTGCAAAGCGGAATCCTTGCCCCTGGCGCTATACAACCCAGTTTCGTCCCTGCCAGTCCCCCTTCTTCCCAAACATTCGCGGAACGAAATCTCGGTTTTTGATTAGGAGCGCCGCAATTGGGTCGCGGCTATGGACGTCAGAGGAAACGGGGGAAAATAATAGAAGGATGGAATTGAGAATCCGTGTCTGGTATAAAACACCGCCTCCGCGGCCATTTTTTCACTGATCGATCAGCCACAACAGCGCGTTTCACGCGCCCCTGAACAACTCGGCAAAGTAGCATCGCGTTATCTTTTCGTTCCCCGGCTCCCGCCTCCCCCTCCGGCCCTTCTCAACCCTTAGTTTCCAGCGGCTCCTCCATCCATCTTCATTCGAGCAGCCGGAAGAGGGGTCGTCGGAGAACCTTTTATCTTTTCCCGCGTTCCCCGGCCTAATGCCTCGATGTCTGGAGGATTTGATTGGTAAGCCCAGACGCGGGTTTATTTACGTCCGTTCCGATTCGTTGATCAGGGAATCGACGAAAGACAGAAGCGAGCACTAAGAACCCCTCCGCCTTCGATCGCTCCCAGGCGCGCTTAATATTCATCATCCCCCGTGTCTCGATAAAAATTCGCCAACCGGCACTATCCGCGCGAAGTCGCGTCCTCGCTATATATTACCCGAAACAGTCGGCCAGAATTCTTCCAGCGAATTCTCGTGGACGCGCGAGCGTGAATCACGTAGCTAGAAAGAAATATGCGAGGAGACACTGTCGAAGATCGTTGCACCCGGAGTCGCCGAAGGTAAGGGAAGCAGGGGAGGCAAGGGAGAAGTTGCAGCGACGTTCGAAGACAGAAGGAGGACCTCGGTACCGTTCTCCCCAGGTGGAGGACTCGAGAGCAGGCAAGTTTCCAGCAAACTCTTTCCCAGACCGATCCTTCTTCCTTCGGTTCCCTTCCAGGGAGGAAAAGAAATCTTGACCCGGAGGACGTTTTCAAAACAATTTTCGACGAACGGTGTTCCCGGGCTTGAAAGTTTCCACGACAAACCTCTATCGCGCATTCTCTACCCGGACTTTGGATCTGGTTCGCTCGACGGCTCGGCACGGCGCGCGACGTCAGCCGCGATATTCGTCCACCGGACGGACGACTCCTGGCTCGCCGGCTCGCCGTGGATTGTCGCCGATCGTCGCCGATTATCGTCGCCGGCCACGGCACGGTAGATTGTCTGCGAGCCTTTTCGTCGGAGCGTTGGCAATTGGGAACTGGAGGCCGCTGTCATCTCGGCCTAGACGCAGCTCTCTGGAAGCCTGTTGGCCATCAGCCGTCGCTTGATCGCCTCGCCGTCCAGGCACTCGCCTGCCACCACGACGCCCTGTCCGCCACCGACGACCACCCCTTGACTGCCGCCGAGCACCACGCCAGCTTGGCCAGCGCTGACCACGACGCCCTGTCCAGCGCCCACCATCACTCCCGTCATGGGCATGCTCTGTAAACTCGGTATCGTGCTCCTCGAGGGTAACCTCAGCTCCGTAGGTCTTCCGGCGAATTTGTGGCAGAGCTCGTCTATGCTTGGCGTAGGTCCTGGCGTCACCCAGTGCCCCGGGGGATAGCCGCCTGGATAACTCGGCGGGCTCACCTCCACCAGGTTGCCCTCTGCAACATTCAAACGTCTACTATTCTTTTGGGACTCGTCGGGAGGGTCGACGCGACGCTATCAAGCGAAACGAGCGAGCGCCGTCTCTCTCTCTCTCTCTCTCTCTCTCTCTCGACTCCCGGCCACGTGACAATTAACCGCGCGGTTTTTGTCGCTTTTCTCCGCCCCCTTCCCTTCGGTCTATCTCGGAGGTGCGCGTTGACCGAAAAGTTCGTGCCACGGAATTAGACGAACTGCTACCATTGCGCCAAGGCCGTTGCGCATTTTGGCGAAGCGGATCGTAGATATTAATAATCATTGCATTAATTGTCGCTGCACTTCGGTGATGCATTGTTTATAAACTTTTCTCTTTGTATCGCCATGCTTCGCGAAAATGCGCGACGGTTTTAAGGGCTCTCTCTATCTTGACGGACTAAAAATGATGCGAACTTTGGGAATTTTTTAAAACAAAAGCATTAAGGTAAATGTACCATTTGTGGCCACTTTAAGGTACTTATTGCGTCTATTTTGACCACATCTTAAAAAATATATTTTTTAGGGTAACCAATAAATGTAACCTTATATTTCTGGCAGTATACTAAACAAAACATTTATAATATGAAATTCTCCTCATAATAATGATCTGCAAGTAATTTAAAAATAAGATAATTATGCACATGGCCAAAAAGAAGAATACAGCAACTACATACAAAAAAATTTTTGCATTGTTAGCATCAAATTTAAAAATGTGTGTAATCTGTATGAGAGTGGCTATCGCCTGAACTAGATTAAATGAGAAATACTGAAAATTACAAAAAAATGCTGGCGTCTAAAACAGACAACGATTTCTACAAAAATATCGCTGGTTTTTTAAGTCGCAAATGTCTAGTTTTGCAAAACTACTTACTTTTAGCACCAGCGAGAATGTGACATCTACTGAAGATATATGCCAAGTTTGAAGTAAATCGCGTGATTGTTTTTTAAGATACCGTTTTGAGAAAAAAGCGTTTAAAGTTTCAGGCACCGTTTTTTTAATTAAATTTCTTTTAAAATGTTGCCTAAATATGTAAAAATACAGACATAAAGTTTCCAATTAATATAATTGGATGGTTTCTCTTAAAAAAAATCCAAATATCGCGCTTCTTTTCAGGCCGTGAACGTAGAGGGCCCCCTCAACGCGGAAGGAATCTCGTAGCGTACGGAATAAGATTTTTCTATAGGGAGCTCCGTTACTATATTCCCGAGCCGTTGTATTCGAAGATTCCTCGAGTTTCGTATTCGTACAGGAGGGTCCTGACAGACTCGCCGCGAAAATAGACAGAGGCCGCGGAAATGGAAGATTGTTAGGAATATTGGAAGAAGGCGGCGCGTCGCGTCGCGGCGGTATCGTGGGAGCATCGCTCCCGTTTCTATTCCGGAAAAACGGCACGAACTCGGTCGGAGGGACGATCGACGATCGGGAGCGTATCGGAGGCCCCGGCTTGAAAGCTCGAAACGGACCGCAATCGCGCGTCGAGTGGTGAATGGGAAATGTTGTTAGAACATATCTCGCGCTCCCGTTCGCTTCGATCTCTTTTGTTGCGATGAAATACCGCTGTAACTGCGCCGCTGCAGCCCGTGTAAGCCGCGGTAATTGAATAGAATCTATACGGCCGGCTACTACAAATCGTGCCCCTGCAATTAGATTAACTGCGCGCAGCGAAAACGTTTCCTGTCCATTATTTGAAAATCCCAGCTCGTACGATCGATTATTTATACAAGCTGATCCGATATAGTCGTTGCACGGCCGACGGGAGAAAATTCTATGCGGGCGAAACGAGGGAACAAGTAGGGGAATGAATTTTTTGCTTCGATTTTGGAAAACAAACGATATAACGCCGAAAGGGGTGGATAAGAATGGACGATAGCGGTGTGCTTTATGTTGGCCCATCGATGACGAGCATTTACACCACTAACTTACCGAATTTATTCGGGATAACGTCGGGGTCAGTTTCCACGGTCTGTTGAGGGTTCTGCAGGGGATACTGTTGAGGCGGCAGTTCGCTGAGCTCCGCAGGTTTCTCGTGTCGAGGCTTCGACACTCTTTCCCTGCGCACCCGCACCACCACCACGAGGATGATCAGCACCAGGGTGACCAGTGCTCCGACCACCACGCCTATCAACGGCGACAGCACGATCCCGGCGTCTTGGCCTTGAAACAAACATTAATTCCCGACGATTAGCGGGGAACAGTTAGCTGAAGAAGAGCGTCGCGACGGCCCTTAAACGGCCACGGCGTAATTAACAAACATCCACGCGCAGTTTCAGTCAGCCCGCGACGTAATTTACGAGGACCTGGGGATTGACAAATGAACAACGGTAATTTATTTAAAATTATCGCGGGCCATAATTAAGCGATGCGCGGGGCCTGTAATAATCGCGCGATCGTTGCTCCGCCAGCGAATAAATCGTAATGTATCCGTGCATTAATAAACAGGTAACTACGGAATGCTCTAAATGGAACGATAATGATCATTACGAAGCGGCGGACAAGCTTTCCCGGGCAAAATCGACGATTCGCGTGTCGCGCTGCGAATTCCCCGTCGTGCGATTGACCAGGCGCGGTTTCCCTGCCGGTGTCCGTTGTGCCTATGCAATTTTTACTGAAAAGTCACGGGAATGCGTGTTCGCGAGACGGTTTCCTAAGGAATCGTTAAGGAACTCGTCCTCCCGCGGAAGTCGAAAGAGTCGTTAACTCGGTCCTGCTAGCACATTCCTATCTAATGTTCACTGGGGGCGCTGTTGCGTCCCGTGTGAGAGTAGACTGCGACTTTTTCAGTGGCTGGTGTTCAGCTTGAAGTGGAATTCGCTGGGAAACTGGTGGGCGAAGAAACGCAAATTAGAGCGAAGGATTAACCGCAGTGTGTGACAGCGCGCCGAGGCTACGACTGTTTTACAGCCCTCCCTGGCTATTTACCATCCTCCATTTTTTCCCCTCTTACAGGGGCCAGCGTACCGCGGTAAACCGTACACACAGGCCGGAGGAAACGCGCGTGCAAACGGCCCTTGTGTGTGCACACTAGTTAGCCCCGGACTTTGTTCAAATCTTTGCCCGCTAAAAACTGGACGAAAAGGGGCCAAATTCCACGCGGAGAAATCAGGAGCTTATGGTACCTGAAGCGAAACGTGACGAAAAGGATAGGGACTTTGTTTCGTTAAACAAAGTCCCATTATCCGTTGATAATGTTCAACGCTTAGAATTGTTAATTAACAAATAATATATTAACGTGCTTCACTTAGCACGCCAAGAAAAGTCTTCTTCTGGTATTCAAAGATGCGGAAGAAATAGCTGTAGCGATATTTCTGACTTCCGCCGCAAGATGTTCCCTCAACTACTCATTCCTATTTACAGTAGCGGACAAAAAGTTACCACTTTTTGGATTTGTTCTATTTTTCTTATTTTTTAGCATACATTTGAGACTGTGGTATGTTTAATATGCATAGTCTGCTGGAGAATTTAAAGCTATATAATACTTAGTTAAAGTTTAATTTATGTAACTGACAAACAAAGGTGTTATATGACATTGAATGGTGTAACTGGTAACACATTTTTGGGGCCAACAAAAAAGTTACCATGTTTAGTAACGTTTTAGGTTGTCCTAAAAGAAAGACGTGCCCCCATAAAATATTAGATTTTTTTCATTAATGTTCAAAAGCGGTAAGTTTTTGTTGGCTTTAAAAATGTGTTCTCTTGTTTAATGCCATGTAGGGGTTTTGTTTGTTAGTTAAATAAATTCAACTGTAACTGGATTTTATACAGCGTTAAATTCTCTTTCAGGATATGAACGAAGCTTTTTTTATTTTCTGCGTCCCACTAGTCAGACCCAGAACAAAAACGCACCCTCTTCTTCTCTCTTTCCGTCCTACCTACCAACAATATTTCTACCCCGTCAAAATAGCCACAGAATAAACCCAGACGATACAAGTCGATAAGCACCGCGGATGCACTTTAATCTTTACTCGCGGAGCGTTCCGTCGGCGCTGACGCGTGTATCCAGGGAAGGGAAGGTGAAATCTTGCGGGTTAATTCTTGGTTCGGCTTCTAGCACGTGACGCTCCAGTTGATAGTGGCCAGGCGTGGGAGCGGGCCTGCTGCTTTCCTCGGATAATTAACAAAACTGTTTTCTTGCAGCGCGAGTTAGCCAGCTGTGCTCGACTGCACGGTAGTTTAACTGGGACAGCAGGGCCACGCTCGTTAGCCTGCCCCCGGCGAACGTTTTTAATTCGCAACTTCCAAGTACTACATACGTGCGCGCGAGAGTCCTCTTCGTGTTGCACGAACGCGAGGGCGCAGTGAATCGAAGCCACACCGCTTCAAAACCTCCACTCGGCCCTGGATGAACGCGCACCGTAGATCGGCCAAGATCGTAACCCCCGCTGATTCCCTGCGAGGGTCTCGAGCCCTTCGTTCCCCGAAACTTTCGAGAAACTTGACGGAGAGCCGGGCAGAGGGATTGCCCGATGAAAAGGCGGGGTGGAAATTGAGCGCGAGCCCGCGGGGGTGAATCGACACGGTGCGCGGTGGCACGCAGTCGCTGGCGTACACAACGAGCCTCCTCTATACGTGTCGAGCATAATACAGGTGTATTTATGCATGTAAATAGATTGCTGCGAGGCAAGTGTGTGCGTGCACTTATACGCGGCAAGGTATTTCGCTGGGACGCGTAATGCCCATAAAACCGTGGGTTTAATCAGCCACCCTTGGCGGCCTCGCTGCTCCGGCCCATAACCCGACGAGAAACGTTCAGCGCCGCGCGTCCTATTACGCTCCGCGCTTGCCTTTCCGCTTATTCCACGGATCCTCGTGGCTTGCGAAATCTCCAAACACGAGTGAAATGGCCAGTCGAGGCGAGAGAGCGCGGCGGAGGAATCAATTAGGTACCAAATTCTTTTAATCACTTAGACAAGCTGAAGGTAAGAGTTCAGCTGAGTTAAAGAGGTCACTGGATCGTGACACTGTTGGAAAGATTCTTCCGTTTCATCGGCTCCGTCTCGCGCGCTATCTCTCTGAATACCGCGCAAGGATCCACGGGACGGGGCTTACGCGAGGATCGCCCGAGTTCCTGAGGAACGTCGGAGGAATATATTGCACGCGCGTGAGCGACAGGAAAGTCCTCGGGATCGGCGTAAAAGTTCTCGTAAAAGCACTGAACCGTGCCAGCGAGTCGAGGAGATTTCTGTCGCGCGGGCGGATGGATGGATGGATGGATTTATTGACCTGGGGCTGTATCCCTCGGCGACGAAAGGTAATGGTAACTTCGAATAACAGCGAGGATGGACAGGCTTGAGTTATTAAGGATGCTAAGAATGTATTTCAGGTTCTACTGAAGCAATGGAATTTTTTATAGTAACGAAAGAGATAATAGGTAATAATGATAAGCAATAGCAAGATTCGCCAAAGGCTTCAGTAACGCTTAAGTTAGGGTAGACCCGGACGAATCGGATCACTTTGTCTTTGACGGTAAAAAAATAATAGTTAAACATTAAAAAAATAATTTCTTATTATATCGCATTGGTGCGTCCCTATCTAGAATATGCATCGTAATCTGGAATCCGAGGCACGCAAAGTATAATCAGCAACTTGAAAGGGTACAGCATAGGTTCATGCGGTTTGTAGCCCGTGTTTTACGAAATTCGATGAGGATAGACGATCATGACTACGGTCCTATCCAGAGTTCGTTAGGACTTTCCTCCTTATCGAACCGCAGGACGGTTGCTGATTTGTCTTTTTATAGGGTAAGTCCGGGAAAGTTCGACCACCGGGAGAGTCCGGCCAGTGTTGATATTTTAAGACTGACGCAAGATAGGACACTGTGTGTCATTGACACAAAAGAAATGGAGAAATGAATGCGCCGACAAGAAACTTGCGGAGGCGATCTTCTTTCGATTCCAGGCTGCGGTTGTACAACTATTGGGCAGTAGACCCAGTGAACAGAGCCATATTGAGTGCGAATGACTTACTTGAAAACTTAGATCTATTCACTTGTTCACATAACTCTATGCGCACACATTTATTGAACCGTCTTTCGTAACTTGTTGTTTAAAACTGTTTGGACTTAAGTTCACTGTAATCCTAATGTTATATTTCAATGGAGTTTTTCCCGTTTATAAGTAAATAATAATAATAATAAGTGTCGTTGATTTATAAAAATGTCCGTTACGGTGCGCGGCACCTAAGCTCTGCTTTGGCACGCGGCAGCAGTTACGCCGTGGCGATAATTTCCGATTAATTATAGCCATTTACATGGGGCGGTCGTGATCGTCGCTGGCGATCGTATATTCCTAGGAGGGCGTCGACGGTTTCTCGTTAAAGTTGCGCCAGGAAGCTCATCCTCTTGGAACAACGAGGAAATATATTTGCCGCGGCAGCGGTATACACCTAAATCACGCGGATAGTCGGCAACCGGCTTCTCTGTACCGCGCCGCGACGTCAGCATCAGCCGCCATTTTTTTAATCAATTACTAGTTTTTAGCGGATCACGAGTTTCTTTCTTGCCCGCGCTGGGGGCGGGCGCGGGAGGGTGGTATAGTTTGCGATCGTATACCCTCCTAAGCCCCGACAATGTCTCGTAAAAGTTGCAATGGAAGTTTAATCGAGTTCCACGCGAAGAAACGTCTGGTGGCCGGGTACTAAAGATAAACCGGTCTTTATACCGTCGATCCTCGAGGATGGTCTAACGGGATTCCCGAGGAGAGCCAACCAGGGGAAATCGCATATCCCAGCGGGCTCCCGAACTCGGAGTTCATCGAAGTTTAGATCGCTAATCGGTCTTAACGCGGGGTCACGAGGGTCCTCGTCGCTTCCTGCTCCGTCGCCGTTGGAAAAAAGATACTTCCAACCTGCTCGAGATCTACGCAACATCTGTTCCAGCCCTTTCTACTCGCTGCCGCGGAGGCTCGGCAGTCGGCTTCTAATCTTCGAGGAAGGCATCCTTCATTTCTCATTCGAGAAATCGTTAGGATATCCTGCTCCGTCTTCCATTCGCTGACCAAACGGGAGGTCAGGGGAAAAGCTAGAACGGTGAACTCTGCGAAAGGGGAGGCATTGAGGAAGCACGCGTCGCAGGGATATATCCAGTCGCGGAGTAAGACGAGTCTCCGGCGCAGCGTCACGTGGTCGAGACTAAGTCACCAAAAAGCCCGGCTTAGCCGGGGCCAGATCTAACTTCGGCTCACCTGGATTAATTCGAACGTAAGGCTAACCCCGAATCGATGTTACCCTGTCCGTCCCTCGGCTAAGGCGACTTACGTTCCGGCAGCCGTTTTCAATTAATGAACCGCTCACGCGACTCTCTTTTCGTCTCCGTGACCGATCGCCGTCCACCCGGATTACGAAGGACACGGTGCACGACGGTCCTGAAAATTACCCCGTCCCTCCAGCGGGGATATTAAAAGGGTTCCGGGGACAGACGTCACCTAGCATATTAGCTTCGAATCGGGTAGATAGATGGTGCTATTTTTAGAACAGCTTTAGCGACCGTTTCCCGTCGAGTAACATCCACGTAACAGCGATCTGGATCCCCCGAGTGGTCCGCGCAATCAGATAGACCCGTTGATCCCTTTGCGATTTTCTGGATGCTAATACGAGGCGGTCAAGTAGCGACGTCGATGGTGGTTTAGTATCCTCTTAATTACGATCGGACCGGAACAGTCTGGAGAGTTCGTCACTGATTGCTCTCTATCTCCCTCCTGCTCGGTCTGCGGCTCCTGCTCCGCGCCCTTTGCCATCCCGTATGTACACGCGGGCGATAGAGGGAGAGAGAGAGAGAGAGAGAGAGAGAGAGAGAGAGAGAGAGATATCGTAACGCTCATGTGTAACGATAGAAAGCCGTGTGTACGTGGGTGAAATCGAGGAGCAATTACCGACGCAATCTCGCAACCTGGAGAGGATTCGCCCGCGGAGGGAAAGCAAGAGAGAGGCCAGGGGAAGGCGAAAGGGCGAAAGGGTCGAAGCCAAGGGCGATGTAGTTGCGGATCTTGAGAATCTCGTCCATAATAAACGCTTATCGAGGGGATTGGCCGATCGTCGGAGGCTCGAAAGGCTTAAGGCCAAGTACCCTGATCTCAATTATCGTGCGATCCGGTAGGAATGCCAGTGGTGTCGATGGAACCCTTTATCTAGCGCGACGCTGCCTACTCGTCTCCCACCCCTTCGAGCTCGCCTCTCGATTTCGCTTTAATTCGAATGCCCGCGAGCCATCGGTTTCGCCGAAATTATTCCAGCTTCCTGGCTTGTCCTGCCTGCGATCCCGCCACCGGATATTCAAATTACGCTTCCTCCTACCCGTCGACGCGACACCGGTTGCCTCCGAACCCGCAGAATCTTCGATTCGTCGAATCACCCGAACCGTTTCACCCTGAAACGCGACGCCGTTTTCAGGTAACGTGGAAGGCAGCCTGTTTCAATGTACATGCTGGAGGTAAAGCGATTTCGCGGCCGCCACTGAGACGGAAACACAGCTCGTACGTATGTACATACGTTTGGTGCGTGAACGGCAAGGAAATCTCGCGGCCCTGCTGTCATCTGATTTAGAAGTCTGTGCAACTGACGTCTTTCAACCACAGACGGGATATCGCGCTTTCACGTACGTAGGTACTCTAAGAGGAATCCTGGCGTGCAGGCTCGCGAATCGATTCGCCCCCTAATCTCTCTTTTCAACCCCGCGAACGGTGGTCTCTCGAAATTAAACCGGATTTACCGGGTTACCGTAGGCGGATGACGTCAATGTACCTCGATGTACGTCAATACTACTGTTGTTTCGCGAAATGAACTATTTCACTTGATACTCGGGAATAGTGGCGAACTGGCCAGGGTGTCAGGTTGCCTGATGCAATGGCAAGCCGAAACCCTGCGGGCACTTGATGAAGTGGGCCTCCTTAAAGACTGTAATTACTAAAAAATATACATTTATTGCGCAAATATTTTAATTGTAGGGAAGAGTAGGGTGAAATGGAACGCTTAACTTTGGGGGGTGATAACTTAAAAGCGGATGGAAACTTCATCTAATCCAAACGCATGGGCGTCCGGAGGGGGTGCAAAAGGGGCAGTTGTCCCCCCCCCCCACCGGCTTTTGAAAAAAGATCGCTTATTTTTAAAAACTGATCTTTATTAAGTTTATACTAAAAAAAGGGAATATTTCTATATTTCGGTTTTAAATTTTTAATTAATTTGGTACTACAAAATGAATTCAAAAAGTAAGCGGGCTACTCGGAAATTCAAAAAATTCTGAAACTTTGTGAATATGTAGGGGATTTGCCCATAATTACAACACACTTTTTGTTTGCTGCCTAAATTCACTCGAAGGGGTGAAATTACCACCTGAAAATGCAGATATTTTCCAATTTTGTGCTATAACTCGCGAACTGTAAGAGCTAATAGAAAAAAAGTTTCAAGACAAAAGTTACTTCTTTTAATTAGATCTATCACTTGGTAAAAAAATTATTTTACAGTTCACGCGTTATACCACAAAATCGGAAAATAATTGGATTTCCAGGGGTCAATTACACCCTCTTAAAGTGAATTTAGGCAGCAAACAAAAATTGCGTTGTAATCAGGAGGAAATCCCCTACAATCTACATATTCACAAAATTTCAGAATTCTTCAAATTTCCTGGTTCGGGATCTTCCCTTGCCAGTCGGCCACTGCCCTGGGACTGTTTTCCACCCGTTGTTCAACAACCATTAAGTCCCACTTGCTGCAACGTACAAACCGTCCATGTCGTTACCCAGTTCCCCGGCCAGAAGAAGACGCACTTCGTACGCGATTACGTCGCTTTCTGCGCCAATAACGTGCTTCTTAACGGGGTATCGGAGGTTCCGGTGACCTCGAACGCCCGTATTCGGGTGCGTCGCGGTCTGGACAGGCGAGTCCAGTCGCAAAGCGTCCCATTTGCGGCGATGCTCAAACAAAAGGATTGTCTTGGGGCGGGCGAACGGTCCAGGACGAAAACGGTGGCGCAGTATTAAGCGGAGCCGGCGGCAAAATTCCGATTCAAAGGCAACGGTCGCCGGTCGTGTAATCACGGCCAGCCGTTTCCGCTTAACTCCGGGCAGTATTTAGAGACAGGCTTAGGAACTCGAGAATGGGCCGTTATGATACTTCCGGCAACATTACCTGTTACGAATGGCGTGGACAGTAACGGCCTGGCCATGAACCGTTTGAGGAATTTCCACGGCTGCGGGCAGAATTGCCGGATAACTCGGCGGCCGCTTGATATAAACTCCGTCGCGGAATATATTACGCCGCGGGGAATATTTCTTAAGGACTTAACGGTGACTCGTATAGCGATAATAATCGTTTCCCCTACGGACGGGACATCGGTCCGTGTCGCTTTAATGAAATTTAAAGGGGCCTGCGACTCTGAAGAGGGGCGTCGCGACGCGTCGAGCCGCGATGATTGCCCGCGGAGGAATTGATGGCCACGATGTTTCATTACTCTATGAACCCGTTTGCTCGTTCGTCGCGCTTGAAACAGCAACGGTGTCGTTTTACTTTTAAACGCACCCTCCGCGTCGATGGCCCTCGAAATGCTGATCGCGCATTGAATCGGTAATGCTCAGCGGACACGCGAGTCTAGCCTCGCGATGCTTTATCCCCTCTGCAGCGGAAACTCGTCGGTTTGATCGCTCTTTAATTGACGCGGTGTATACACGGGCGGGGGAGGAAGCACTGTGTATCGGCGCTCTGCGATGAATTACACCGACGCGACGCGACGCGACGCCGCGTATTGGGAACTTCGATTACGGTAACGACACGCGTAAACACACGAGGCAGCACGCGCGATCGCTGCAAACCGACTGTCGTCGATCTCCCGTTAATCGCGACACGCGACGCACTTGTTCAACATCCACGTGCCACGATCTACGCGACTCGATATCGCCGCCAGGTTTACGCGAGACACGCGCGTTCCAGCGGTGCTTTCGCGTCGAGACAATCAAGCAGGAGCCCTTAATTGAACGATCTTGGGGCACAGGGTGGTAGAAGAACACGGTGGGACCAACAGCGAAGCGTTTCTCGAAAGCATCTCTCGAAGCTCGACGCGTCATCGAGAAAGCACGACCACCGTCCCGGGTCGACGGCGAAATAAGATGACAAGGAAGGTTGCGAAGAAAAAACAGCCGGGCGAAAAAGTGAGGGAGCTTTCGGCGACGTCTGACGAGAGGTCGAGCAGAAACAAGGAGAGCAACGGGGTCGGCGAAGAGGCGCGGTGGAAGAGAGAAAAATAAGGACGAGGGAGGGGGTAAACAGAGCTAAGTGAAGTTAACGACGGAGCAAGAAGAGCGGCAAAAATGACCCGGGCAGAATTACCGCACGCGAAACGGCTTAATGTCCAAAAAGACGAGCGAACGAACGAAGGAGAGAGGGGACACGCGAGGAAGAGGGTGCGAGGGAGAAGGTGGAGCCGCTTAATGACCAGCCTGTACATTCGTATCTCTCATGGATGGCTTCTCTCCTTTCTCCCGCTCTCTCCCCTTCTTATTCACCCTCCCCCTTTTATCTCTCTTTCTCCGCCGCCTTTCCTCGCCGACTTCCGCACGCTTCCGGCAGCGGGTGCCGTTGGGACCATTATCTGTAATTGCTTTCCTTAATTCGATGCTCGTTGCCCTGCGTGGCGAATGGAAAAAACTCTTCCAACGCATCCCATCGGCCGAAGGGCTTAAACTGGCCCTAGGCAGAAACGAACACGCGCGCCCTAAAAGTGACGATTTCCAGTTCCCTGTAACACAGGGGGTGAGACGCCTGTGGAGAAGCAACTGTCTCGCGTGGCGCGTGTCGAGTGGCTTGATATGCTGGCGCAGGGTGAGACGTTAAGTGGATAAACCTAAATATCTGGCTCCTAGGGGGTCGAAGGTTGTCGATGGTATTTTTACCAAGAATTCCGAGACACGCTCCCTCGAAATTGCTCTGCCCTCCGTGGGCAGAAGGGCGGAATCGAAGAACGCGGGAGGTCGGGAAGCCAGGGTATTTAAATGCCGCAAGTTTCCAGCTAATGTCCTAATTACGCGCTAATCGACTTTCGGCCCGTTCATTAGGGAAGTGGTCGTTTCGCCGATCGAGTTCCAACGAGGGGGGTTTTAATGGTAAGTATAGATCTCGCGGGCGAAACTGACAGGGTTAGGCAACAGAAAAATGGGAAAAAGGGTGGAGACACAGGGACGCCAGTTGCCTCTCGTTCCTGGATCCTTGTGTGAAAAGTGTGTTGCATCGAGATGCGATGAAATTAAACGAGAATGAAAAGTTACTTAGACGCTTGAAACGGTTGGATGCGCGATACATTACCTCGCACTTCTGTTTCACTAACGATTCCACTGATTCGGTCGATGGGCAATCGAAGACTATTCGCTCCAGTTAGTTTTGCTCGCGAGAACCACAATCAAGCCTCTGCCTCTCTCGCTTCCTCCCGAGCGCGGCGGAAGGGCGAATCGAAAGATAATCAAATGCGGTCCGAGGGATAGATGGATGGAGAGACAGAGAGGTAAGTAATGGTCGTTTGTTCTTGGACGTCGTGAAGTTGATGTACGAGGAGTCGCGGTGCGGCGCGGTGGTCGGGAGCCCGCGCGTACGCGCGCACCCTCCACGCCCGCTCGCATCCCCCGTTCGCAAATTGATAGACGCCACCACGGCCGTAAATCACTTTACTGACAATTGATTTGGTGCCCTCCGTTTTACCTCGTTGTAAACTCCACGCCACGTTGATATTTACGATCGCGCGTGTACACACGACGTCACCCAGTGACACACTGCGCGCACCGCTCCGTGACGAACCTTTTACATTTTTACAACATACCCAACCCTTGACGCTGTTGCTCCCAGCGCGTGTTTCCTCCACAGTTTGTTAAGCGATCTCGTTGTACAGGGGGCGTGCAACGTTTCAAACAGCCGCGTGTTTTCGCGGGAAAACCTTTTCATAAACTTTACGGAATTGAATGCTTTTTGCTTCTCTGCTCTTTCCCAGCTACCCGGCGGCCTCCGCGGGGGCCGGTTTCCCCGAGCACAGCTCGGACCGCGGTCTAAGTAGCGTGACATACACAGACGGGTAATGGGTGTGGTGCATTCGTCTCGGTGTGTTGTCTCGAGGGTGGCGATCCGTCTTGCTTACCAGCCCCGTCGTTGACACCACC
The DNA here is from genome assembly GCA_963855975.1 of Andrena chrysosceles. Classification (NCBI taxonomy): domain Eukaryota; kingdom Metazoa; phylum Arthropoda; class Insecta; order Hymenoptera; family Andrenidae; genus Andrena; species Andrena chrysosceles. The sequence continues at coordinate 44,044,028 of OY979769.1, read as the reverse complement.
CACTCGGGAACAGCTACCTACCATCCGTTTCGAAGCCGGCGAGGAACCCGCAGCACACGGCTTGCGAGCGTTCGACCTTGCGCCTGCTGGATCCCCGAACCTTTGTTAATCTGCCGGCAATCGGTGCCGGTCATTATATTGATCAGGGTCCACCCACCGCGGTCCGTTTCTACTTGAACGCGTCTCTTGTTCGATTAAGCTCACTCGTGACAGGCGATTTTTCATTCTGTCGCGTTCCCTTTTCCATTCCCTTTCCCTTTCCCTTTCCCCTCGTGTTTATCTGCTCTAACATCCGGCTGCTTTCTCACGAAAAATAACCTTCTACCTGTCGCCACCCTCGTGTCGTTAGTAGCTATAAAAATGTACGACGCGAGGCTCTTCGATCTTCGACGTAGGTACGTACTTACATACCTATGTAAGTACGTACAATCCAATCTAGCGTAGGATTTTGTTGATATTTCAATTATTCCACGTTTTACAAGCATTTCTGTGCAAATTTTGAGGTAAAAAATTAAAGTTAATTCTTCAAACTGCTACAATTTCCAAAATAATTCGAATTTTGAGAAAATCCTACATGGAAGATAATATATTCCAGTTTATATATCTCTTTTATATTTCCTTCTTAGAGGATCCAGTCATTCCCGGGAGTGTGGGCCAGTTTGTTTATAATGCTCCGGGAAGACATTTTGTTCGTCACCATTTTATACAATTTTCCATAAAAAAATTAATATTGCTTTGAAAGTATATAAAAAAATCCAAGCCCAATATTCTTATTTATACGAACAAAAAAAAATCCCCAACTTCTTAATGGTTTCTGAGTGGGGTTCCCCCTAAAGGGCGATTAGACACGAATGAAACATAAAGCTGTTCTTGCCATTAGCTACTCTATAGACCCACAAAGTTGCGTTTCAATCGGTGAGTAAGGATGTTCCCCCGCAAGTACTAAACTGGATTAACAGTAGATTACCCTAAATAAACGATTAAGAAGACATAGTGCATGGACTTACCGGTTCGTTTCTCGGCGTCTCGGTAAGTAACCTCGCTGAGGATGACCGACTGGCTGCGACCTTTCGCGTTGACGGCGTAAACGGCGACGTGAACGCCGGCGTCCACCGACGCCTCCAATCCAGCCAGGGAGAAGCTCGGTTCCTCGGCGTTCGAGACGTTGTAAAGGGGCTGGCTGCTCGACAGGAAGTCCACGTCACCGTGGTACACCTCCAGCACGAATTTTTGCGGAAGCCCGCCGTCGTAGCCAGCCACGCATTTCACCTCCACACTGGTGTAAGTCTGGTTCGCCAGCGTGCAGTTACGTACCGGAAATGGCTTTCCTGAAACGAGAAGAACCGTCGTCTATACATAAACGGCACCGTTCAGCAAACTCGCCTGCTTATGGTCCGAGTCGTTAAAATTTTACAACCCGCGTTACGCGGACGATTAAAAGGAACTCGACAACTCTCTGGATGCTCCGGTCCAAAAGGATCGATCCGCGACACAGTGAACTTTCCGTTTCGAGGCCACGGAGTTGGTTATGGTGAGCGGGGAGAAAAGTTGACGTCCAGCAACTTCCCGAATATTAAAACGACTCGGCGCGTGAAATGTGTTTGAATTTTTTTCTAGAATTTTTGTGTCTGAATGTTTTAGCTACTCAAACAACACTACTATACCGGATCCCGTTAATATCATTTTTTGGAACGATGCGCCATTATTGTGGCTTTTACACGTAGGTAGCGAAAAAATTCTCCGTACAAGGGTATACCACCGCAGTCAACCCTGTCGTAGCTAAGATTTTTTAGATTAAAACGGGAACGAGATCAGTCGACATTATTTTCAAAAATCATTATAGTAATCTGGGGTGCGAGTGGAGAACCGATCATAAAAGCGAAGTGCGTGGCTCGATTACCTGGACCGGGAAATTCCCAATAGCTCTTTGCGACATTAATTTGAAAGAGACCATCCTAAAATTTTCGAAGCTCGCTGGCAGCTCTCCGCTGGGCCGGTGCATTGTTGTAGTGGAATGCGTCCGCGAAGTGCTATTACCATTTTACAAGTTCGCGCGAGCGCGGGTTGCAGGATAAAACGCTGACCCAGTATCTGATACCGACCTTATTCACAACCATAGCCATGAATTGTACGACCACCGAGACGAAGAGAAGCTTCATACGAATACTCGAGGCAAATCCTATATTTCCTGGGAGTGATAAACGTTTAACACACTAGATTATATCTATTGGTCTATATTCCACGAAACGCTTGCCCCAAGGGTTACCATTTCTGTAGTTTAAGAGACTCACTGGCAGAGTCCATGCTCCACTGCAGTTTGAATACATTTTGGAGGAGCCTGTAGTCCACGCTTACTTTGCGCGAATCTCTACCTGCCCTGGGGACTGCAGCGCTTCACAAGCTCCCCGTAATAAGAGCGAAAGCACCTCATCCCACGCGGGACCAACGATTATTATCCCGGCTTTTGCTCGTCCGTGGACCGTGGACGAATCAAACGAACGATGAAAATCATTTCCCCCTGAACTCGGTCGTTCCCTCGGTAGCTCTCGCCGCTAGCTCTGATATCGCGGTGCGCGTTCGTTCGAAGGAAATATCCCGGCCTTCCGCGATCCTGCGCTTCCTCCTTTGTTATCGCGCGGCCTCGTTTGTCGCCCTTTGTCCGGTAATATTTCCCGGATACTTTGTACGCTCGAAGGCCGCTCTACAGGTTGGCTGAAAGCGCGCGAGACCCGTCGAGAGACCGGGAGCTCCCTGAAAATCAAGCTTCCCGGTGAAAAATGTTTGCGCGACTACGAGTGGCAAGGATTTAGTGTACCGGGATAGTAATGGTCACAGAGATGTCCCGCCCTTTTTCTTCCTTCCCCTCGTTCCATCGTCGTCGACCACCCCCGCAGCAAGGCACAGTTCGGGACCTACGAAAATTCTTTTCCTCCACTGTCAGTCAAAGCGCGCGCAGTTTCTGTCTGTGATTCGAGCGCATCGCGTCGCTGTTTTTCTCTTTTCGCTTTTCTTCTTCTGATTTCCCGTTTCGTTTTTCATCTCGTTGCCCCGTTTCGCTGGCAACCCTCTTCCTTAAACAGACAGGGGAGGTATCGCAGCACTGAACGCCGACGAGGAAATAAATATTGTTCGCCCGTTTCGCGGACGCAGCGGCTGGAAAGCGAACCCTTCGACCTGCCTTTATTCCCCTTTGCACCCCCGGCCTACTTTTGTTTCTTTCTTCCTCGCTTTGTTTCTTTGTTACCCTTCTACCGAACTTATTTACATCGCGGGGCTCTTTGCTCCCTGGATTACGCTCGCGTTAATTTCAAACCGCACCGCCTCGCTACCCACGTCGGATCCTTTCGTTTGCTCTAAAGGATATATTGAATTTTCCAAGGGTTTCTCGCCCCCCTCGCGCCCTCGCTCGCCTCCTCCGCCCGACGTCGTTCAATTTATTTTCATCCGCGGCGTAATATATGTGCGCGGTTCAGCGGCGAGGGCGGAGCGGTGCATTTTTGTTCGCCGTCGATTGAAAATTCTGTTCCCCGATAAACTGGCCGCTTTCTTTTCAACTTATTCCAATGGCCGTATGAAAAATGGATACGCGGTTGGCGAATTTTTCACGGTTCGCGGATGTTCCCAGCCGTCGCGGTCGGAGCCTGTTATTTAATCAACATCGGCTCGGGGTAATGACGTTCCCGCGTCAGCGATTCTTTTATTTAATCCTTAAAAATACCGCTACGTCCGCCGGAAATCCCTCTCGAAAATAATTCTTTTTTCCAGACCCGCCCAGGCGCCGCGAACAATGCCCCAGCCAAACTCGAATAGCCGGCCCAAACTTTCTTTGAATCGCGAACTTTCGCTGGCTCTGGCCTCCTCGGCGCAGTTTCCGAGTGCCCTCGCCCACGCGATTTCCAATACCAATAACGACAGATTTCGAAATAATTCCGCCGCGTGGGTCGCTGCGAACGAAAGAGACTCGTCTCTTGGAGCTTTCGTTATACGACGTTGGCCACGTGAAATCGATGACACGCTCGATAGACGATCAACCGAGTGGCCTCGATTCCAGTGGAAACTCTGCGCTGTGCCACGGAGACTCTTCGCAAATGTCCTCGACAAACATTCGTACGCTCTCCTTGCCCTCGGTTCCTGCACGCTCAATCTTCCGCCAGGCTGACTCTTCGGGGTGAACAGAGTTTGCCCAATACACTATTTTTCATCAATTTTTTCATTCGTCCGCGGAACGTCCGCGGGTCGGGCCGAGCCGCGAGGAATGAAAACTCGACGACCACAAAGGAGGGAGCGCGTCGATTTGACGTAGCGTGTATTTGTCAACGTCAATACGCTTTCGGCAGGTCGTCGCGTCAACGTCACTCCCTATCATACGCCCGCGAGGAAAAAAAGGCGTCCACGTAGTCCCGAGCGGCGAAAATCCGCTCGCGGATTAATGTCGGTTTACCGCGCGATGATTGGTCGCGTCGCATTGTGCGCGCGGCGATAATTCCCGAATATCTGTCAGGGTGCTGACCGCTCGTCCCTCTCCCTCTCCCCTTCCTCCCGTCCCCAGAAACCGAGAGCCGATCCTTTGGAAAATTGGCCGATGCTTGAGGAACAATGCGAAGGCAAAATGGGACGCGAGCTTTCGTCGTGAGCGACGATTTCTAGCAAAGTCGGAAATGCGGGAATCGAGATTGTCCCGGTAGAAGAGCACTGCAGTTAATTTCTGTTAAATCTGACGATTACCAAGATATCGATCGATTCGGTTTCCTAGCATTGCTGTTAAACCCACAAAGAACGTTCACACAAGTTTACTCGAAGTGTTTGAAATGCTATTGAATAACATTTCGAGCTTCCACCCTGGGGCAAACATAATTATTCGCGCTAATTAGCTTCTATGTAGTTAAACAATAAGCTCGAGCTACAGATGGGTCGAACAGGTCGCAGGTTGAAAGGTTGGACGCTGGCGAGCCGATGAAACGCGATCCGAGCGTGTAATTTTAGTTTAGGGGCACTTCGGGAGAGATGCACCTGAAGGAGAGATGCACCAGTCCTGTTCGCGCCGCACTAAATAATTGGCAGCATTGATTGAATTGTTAATATTAGTATTCTTTTCTATGAATATAATCTTATAAACAAAACACATCGATCGTATTATTTACGTGCATTGAAACTGAAAAGAACTTTTCACTGCCTTGGATTTCGTACGAAATATTTCTGTGAACGGTGAGTAAAATTTGGATTATCCCTCAATTTTGGATAGATGCACCTCAAAATCGAAGGACAGATGCAGTATCAATTAATCCTCTTCGGGACATGCCGAGGGTATATATAAGGAAAGCAAATGCTCGTGCCAGAACGCCATGGACAGAAGAACAGCTGAAAAAAGCTATATCAAAGCTAAGAAACAAAGAAATGGGTCTAAATGCTGTTTCTAAGGAATAGTCCATATAAAAAAAGAGTCTCTTAAGAAAATATAGATCAAATACCGACTAGCCTAGGAAATATAAGTAAAAGGAGGAAGTAAAAGAAGAAAAAGTACAAGAGGCACTACAGAAGAACGTAAAAAGACAGTCTGGACTGCAGCCAGCGATGATTAGAACTATGAAGAGTGAGACCAAAAAAGTAAAATCTGAGATAATTTCAACTAAGGGAGAGACTAATAAGAAAGAATCAAAGATTAAACCAAAGAGCAAGTCAATCAAGACTGATAAAAACTCTGATGATTATTGTAATGAATGCTTAGAAGACTACAAATCAACCAGTTCTACAGTGGCTTGGATTCGTTGCCTGGAGTGCTTAAAATGGCTCCATAAAACATGCTCCATGTATCCATGTATTCTTTATTGTGTAACATGTGTGGAAGAGAAAAAAAGAATAGGAGTAGGGAGAACGGGGTAAAAATAAATAAGTGCATCTCTCCCGAGTCTCAAGTGCATCTCTCCTTCGGGCTTAGGAAAAGATGCACTTTCTCCATGTTTTTTAGAAAGCTTATGCAATATTAAAATAAAGTTTTTATACACTGTTATATTTTCTTAAAGGGGTTGAAATCAATAATTAAACTACATTTACCTTTAAGAATTTATATGCAATAGAAAAGATGTGGTGCATCTCTCCCGAAATGACCCTTCACACTTCCGCGTTTGAGCGCTCCGCAAACAAGGCATAAATAAGGGTCGAAATAATGGCATTAAATAATCGCCGGGGGGTTGGGACGGGTCGGTGGTTAGCGGTGACACGGCGCGGTCTTGATTAACGACCGCTTTCGAACTAATTGGAAAGATCTTTAGAGGCTGGACAATCTCGGTCTCGGAAGGGTAAATAATTGAGGCGTTAATAGTCCCGGCGGTTTGGTTCGGTCTCGAGGGTGCCAGGAATGTGCCGGCCTCTGAATAATTTACGCGCCAAGGATCTTTGGATCCGGCTGCCGGCATCCTCCTCGCGTTTTTTTCCCATCGACCCGCCCGTGACGTATTCGGAAGTCGGGGAAAGCAAGCGTGGGATAAAAGTTTAATCCGCGGGTTAAACAATGGAATCTTTTACCGGATCTGGCGGAACGTTGCGCCGAGATTTCTCATTAATATGTTCCATCCAAGTGGCCAGAGTCCCTCCTTTTATCGGTATGTAAGAGCACGCCCGTTGCAGTTTCCGCGAGTGTTCGCGCGAACGGGGGTTATGAAATCTGGGAGAAGCGCGGCTGAATTCAGGGGAGCTTGAAACATAAAGCGCGGTCGCGTTTGTACTGGCAGGAGGCGGGGAGAACGCGACGCGGAAGCTCGTGGCTCCGTTGAATATAGAGGCTCGCTTTTGCTCCCACCTCCGAGGGATTTTAACTCGATTTCCTGACCACTCGAGGAGTGGAGGTGGAGCACGGCCGCCGCTAGAGGGGCCCGGTGTAACGTTTACTGAGATCCGGTAAATACTCACCGGCGGCTACCAGCTGGAAGAGACACGGTCTCGCCTGTGTACCGACGAAATTGTCCGCCCAGCAGGACAGAGTGCCGTAATCCAGCTCGGTGATCGGCGTGTACCTGAGCACGCTCACGCCGCTCGACTTCTCCATCGAGAATCTGCCCGGCGCCACTTCCAACGTCTCCCCGCTGTTGTTGAATTTCCATCGGAAATTGTGCGCCGGTGGATCGGCCTCCACCTTGCATGCGATGTGCAGGGACTCGCCCCTCGACGCACCCACCACGATGATTCGGTCCTCCTTGCACACGGGCGCGACTGAAACACAGCCGATCGTGCGATCATTACTTTGGCTGCACGATGAAAGGCTTGGCGGAGCAAGTAGTCGCCGAGGCGACTGCAAGTTCACGGTTACAGGGCAGCAGAATGGATGAGTCAGTGGTATAGGTCAACGAATGGTCAGACGCTAGATGAACAACTGAAAAAGGGAACGATGGATGATGGAGATTCGAGCTTAAGATCCGCAAGTTCTTTTCGTACTGGCCAGCCTCGTTACCGATTCCCCCAGCACCGATTCTCCCATACTCTTTTTCGAATGCTGCATATTATTATTATTATTATTATTTCAACTTTATTGCTCTTTAAACGAGACAAAAAATGTGGTACATAAGGAGAAAGTAAAAGTGAGTAAAGGCGAGGCCGCAGTATAAACTGTTAATAAGCCTAACCATAATATAAACTATACATTACTTAATACTACGTATACTAATACTAAACATACTAAAAATTAATTAAATATGAATTAGCGAAACTAATGGGGCGCCAACTGTAATGTTAATATTATTTGCAAAGCGACAGTTTACATGGAGGAGCCTCACTAGTAATTATTTAAACCAATGCAATGGTGTGCAACCTTTTGTCCGAAGTGAGCCACAAGTAGAAACCTACTGCTCTACCCGGACCGCAATATTAAATACATAAATATAACTAATCCAAGAATTTGAATTTATGCCAATGTTGAGGCGGGCCGCGGGTTGCTCATCACTGATTTAAACTGTGGAAACCTCAAAATTGTTGGCGTGGTTTGTTGAAAAATTAGCGTTTCGATTGTACCTACGATCGAAAGTGATTGAACGCCCCCTATGATATCCTGTCAGCTGAAGGATAGTCGAGGACAGGGAGCATTTATTCCCGCGTCCCCTTCTCTCAAAAATGTTCGTATCACGCTTTGCAGCTTTGCCAGCGGGGGACTTTTGCTCGGACGAGATCGTTTCGCGACTGATGTAAAAAGATTTCCCACCTGCCGTCTCTGTCGCGTTACGCTCCCCGCGATATATATTTCTCTCAATTTATCTGCCTCCCCTATCTGCGCTTGCATTCGTCTCCCCTTTCACTTCGCGGTATAAGAGAGACAAATAGATGGACGTATCTTGTCGGCTCGAAATATCCGGGGGGTTAACAACGTGGAGTGACGAAAGGGGATCGATAATTCGCGCGCGTAATTTCAGCCGCGATATTAATAACAAACTCACAAACGTGTAATTTTCCCAATTTCCAATAATTAAGTAACGTTAGAGCAGAATAGGCGTCTGCAACTTTGTAATAAAAACTTGTACGCTGTCGGGGAACATCTGGAAAATTGAAAAGAGAGTGAAGCTGCGGGAAAGAGGCGAGGCTCTCGCTTTGAAAAGAAAGACGAAACAGTCGGGAACACAAAGAGGCAGTAGGATCGTGCCTCGAAAGCAAAGAATTTTCCTCCTCTGTTACGGCAGATAAGGCTGCCTACGAGTTAAAGCAATCGTCGAAAAAGTTTTTCGGATCCACCCCGACACTACCAAAGATACCACTGTCCCGATGCTCTCCACAGGCGAGCCGAGGTTTCGCTTGAAAACCAAAAGCTACGGCCCGATTAGGTTACCGGCAACTTTTCCATTTTCCCGTCGACAAAGGTCCAGCTGTTTGTCTTTTATTTTATGTAGCTACCACGCGGTATGGTAAATGGCAATTGACGTTAGGTTTCGAGTGCAAAAGCTTCGCCGAACGGTACAGTATTTTCCCGTTCGATGGCTTTTGTTCCCATTCGATTGTCCAACGTGAAAACGCATTCGCCCCGCCAGGAGTGCAGAGAAAGAATTAATTTGCAAATGTGCTGTCCGCGGGGTGGGGTCATCGGGGCTAAATAAATATAAGAGCAACTGTAAATAGGCGGGCTCTCGAAAAAGTTTTGTCGGGACGCATAATACTGTGCGCGGGATTCGCGTGCACAGCGATCGGATTAGTCGCGTGACGTTGGCGCGCTGTTCTCCGCGTGTTCTCTCGCCCTTGTCAAAAATTCAACGCGGAACAGACTGGGCGCAGATGAAAACCGGCCGACACACTCGTTTCCTGGCGCAATTATCGACGCGACACCGTAAACACTCGCCGTTACTCGCGCCGCCCGGAGTCTGTAATTCGAAATTAACGACGAGAATCGTGGAACGCGACACGACGCGCTTTTAAACAGCGTCGATGAAATTTAATTATCATCCGTGACAGGGCGGGGATCACGAGGCCGGGACGGTTAAGAGCCGTCATGGACTTTGATTTGACAAGCCTCCGCGTCTGGGATTTTTTCCACAGCTTCCGCTTAATTGCGCTCGACGTTGTAAAACTCGCTTTGAACGGGGAATTTGAAATCCGTTCGCCTGCCCCATTGATTTTCGAGTCTGTTCATTTTCGTTTCCGCGCGCATGAATGACGAGTCTCGCGAATACAGATGCGACGTTTAAATTGTTATTTGTCCCTCTCAGGCGTAGGAAACGTTGAGAATTTTTATGAAAGCTTCTTGCATGGGTGAATCAGTGGTTCAGATGTCGAAATCGAAAATGAGAAATTTGCAAGTAGGGAAAGTTCTCTCTTAACGCCGGACGACACCTGATATCGGACATTAAGTATATTATTCCGTGTAAATCCTAAGGTGTAAACCAATTTGATGAGTGTCTTGTTTTGTTTTTTATTAACAAAAGAAGATGAAAACTTAGGTCGAAAATCATATGCTTGACTTTGAGTAGGTGTTATGTTTAAAAGATTAAATTTTTTCAAAAATCGCGCCGATAAATACTAGATTATAGTGATGCCTAGTTGGCAGATGAAAACAAAACTGATTATTGGGAATTTTTTGTGGAAAATCTAATGTATATTTTTTACAACTATTAGCTTCTTTTAGAAGTGCATATATTCAGAAACTTTCAGTAATTTTGTTATAGGAAAATATTAAAAAATGAACGAATAACAGCCACTTTCTCAGTACTGTACAGTATATCTTCATATTTAAATCGAATGATTCTTTACATGAAAAAAAAATCATAAAAATGTCCCTATTCTCTGACCTGCCAAGGGTAGGTATGCAACCCCTTAACAAAGGAATTTTACACTCGTTGAAATGACCTCGTACCTCAGACTTACCCCGCCGATCGTATCAACCACAGCTTCGATCGGCATTGATTTAAATCTCCTTGTCCGGGCGGAAAGCTCGTTCCAAGACGAACGTGAATAGCCTAAAGCAAATGTCATTCCCAGAAGCGAGGCGACGATGTAATAACCGAGAAACTGAATCCAGACGCGAGGATAACTTCGATTCGAGAACTCCCGCGAGAGATTGCTGCTTATCCCGGCTCGTTTCCTCGACCTTTACGAGGCCGCGGTTAAATATCGAGGATCGCGTTCCCAGACTCGTTCCCCGTTGCATCCATACGCGACCACACTGTGGCCTCTGTTTTTACGATTTCGCGTTAACGTCCGACTGGAGTGACCGAGAGTAGCGAGTAAACGGTGTTTCGCGTGCGGAACGGCGAGAATGGGTTCGAGAGCCGGCGTTGCTTCAGAGATCCACACAGAGAGTCCCGCCTCGCGAAACCGAACGATCGCACGATTCGCGGATTAAGCGGTGCCGGCGGAAATGCTTCAATCCGAAGGCGAAAAGGAGTCGGCTCGCGGCCTTTTAAATCTGGGATATTGAATTTGTATACCGAGATTGACGGGAGGATACGGTGGCTTCTCGAGACCGCAGTGCAGTGGGTATAACCCGGGGAATTGGATATCAAAAATGTAGCTAGAACTAAGTACGCTTGAAATATTCAGCCGCCGAACGAGATCCTCGGTCTAGCTGCTTCGGATAAGTGTAGGAAGAAGCCGGTGGCGTACATACGTAACCGGTGGCCGCAGAGAGTGGTTGCTCGTCGGTGAATACGAGGCTCGTTACCGTGACCCACGGAGAACCTCGATTAACTCTGCTCGATTAAAATAAAGTACGGGGAAGTGGGTGACGGTGGAAAGTTGTTGGGTGACGGGAGCTGTGGCTCGGATGGTGTACTCACATTTCACGCGAAAATGAAGGGGCTCGCTCCGCGTTTCGTTCAGGTCGTTCGTCGCCGCGCAGACGTACTTGCCGGCGCTGCTCCTCGTCACGCTCTGCAGCACCAGGCTCTGATTCGACCAGATTATCCTGGCCGACGTGTTGTGCGCCAGTATTTGATTCTGAAAGCAGAGCATCCCATCTCGTCGGTCGGCAGTGAATAAAGTAGCACCCTGTGTGCTCCAAGATTGCTTAAACATGGTACTGTGTTCAGAGGGGGGCCACGTAAATTCTTGCTTCTGCAAGAGAGTGACACTAATCGGTAAGTGGAGCCTGTGCCTACCCCAGCGGGGGCTAATAATAGCCCCCGAACGAACCCTCGTATCTCTTAATTTACGGAACGATTAGTTGCACGCGTTGTTCAGGCCGACTTCGATCCGTTTCTTTCCCGTCCGTGCTCGCCGCTGAGACTCAGATTCGGATCGCGATTTCGTTTCTCGGCAGGCCTGGCCGCTGGCGATAAATTAGAGATAAACATGCACAGGATCGCTCCGCGACGACGTCTTCCTGACCGATGCGATGCTGCTCGCCTTATCACCAGGCCTCTGGCTCCTTCCAACGAAACAATTGCTCCCGCCGAGTATTTTTAGAAAGACTTTTACCGCAGCGGAGCAAAACGACCATTGCTTCCTTTACAAACAATATCTCCCGTTGTTCCCGTTCCGTAGTTCAGTTATTAGATCGAATACCGAGGGAATGGTGTCCCGGCGAGAATAAAACCTGTAGATTCTTTGCTATTGCGATCACGTTACCGAAGGAAGACGACTCGGCGAACGAACATGGCCCGATAACTTTTACGATCAAACATGTACGCCGTACTCCTCGCGTCTTTATTAGAAATTTATCCGTCGCGCGATGGACTGCCGGGAGACAACGTTGGGTGCGAAATCGTAAAGGCAAGAGCCGTCGCGAATCGCTTCTACGCGCTTAAGTTAACGCGCGAATGTATGCGCGCCAAGTTTCATGGCTGCCCAGGGGCGACCGAATAATATCGCGGGGTATTCTTTATCACCCGCGGATCCTTTGACTCCTGTATTCCTTTGTGGGGATTGACGAGACGCGACGCGAGTAGAGCGGAAGACGAGGCTGCCGGCTTATCAGCCGGCTAAGGATGATACAGCGCGGAGCGCTTAGTTGTTTAATCAGACCGGATGAAAAGAGCGCTAGTTTCGTTATCTTTTGTGCTACCTGCTTCCCCCTTTGTCCCGGCTAACGAGGAGACAAAACGAATGCGTTTGATTCAAGGATTCCAGGGCTCGCTGTTGGAAGAATTAACATGACAGCGGCGAGGAAACCGGGAGAAAAAAGCTGACGACGCCGACGCCCCGGAAATAGGGCGAAAGAGAAGAAGAAGCAGGGTATCGCCGACTGTCCCCGAAACGTAGTGAGCGCACCTTTTCAAACTGCGCGATGGTACACGTTTAATTAGGCCAGGCCCTGGGACAGAGTTTCATTATATCTTATTCCGTTCTTGTTTGCCTCGCGCAACAAAATGAAGAACGGAGCAAACGCAGCGTCCTGTTATTACAGTCGTCGGAAACTTCCGACCAACTCGACGCGCTCTGCGTCGACCTCGTTCAACCTGCGGGGTCCCCCGCAAACGTTTCACTCACACAGGCATTTCTTCCCGGTGTCTTTCCTCCGACGCGATTAGCAGAACGCGGTGGTGAGATGTGGTTAAACATAGGCGACACTCGAAACACCCGAAGTCTCTTGGAGAGATCCTGTTGGATCGCGTATTCGAAACCAACGGACGATAGAATGGAAAGTGGAACTGGCAAGGTTTCGAGCCAACAAGTAGTATAACCAGGCCACGGCTTGCTAGCCGGCCCCAACATCTTGCCAAATGCAGCCGCGTCTGTTTAATCGGACGAGAGACATCCTTCGAGCTCGTTCTTTGTCTTTTCGCTTCTCCATCTTATCCTCTCTCTCTATCCTCGAAACGTTTCCCCCGTTATACCAACAGACTCTCTTTTTCCCTGTTGCAGCGCCCCACAGCAGCGGAACCCGTTCGCCGAAGATAATTCGAAATCGATTCGAAACGAGGCCATTTGAATCTCGGAGAAGGTGGCACGGACCGACAGAGCAGATCAAGATTTCTTCTCCCCCTTCGACTGTCCTCTTCTATTCCTCTCCGTCTGCCTCCACTTCGACCCCGTTCGCCGCGCTGTTCCTTCGTCCCTCCGAGCGCAGGGATGGGTTTGTTCGATTGTTTTATAATCTCATCCCGCGTCTCGTCGCTCCGGGAATTCTCTTTCTCCATCGTGGCTTTCGTTGGTTAGGTAGCGCGTCGACGGAGAGACACTTAATTACTCGCGAGTGATTGAACGGTATTGGGGAGATCGTTTCGATCGATTTTATACAGAGGAAACGCTGCTCCAAGACTCCGCGGCCGTCGAACCAAAGAATCGGGGCTGGAGTTCCGGGCGAAACTTAGTCGTCATTGTGACAAGGACGTCGGGAATTTTGTAAGGGTCGACGCAACTTTTTCCTCGTCTCTGCCGAGCATCGAGAACGCGCTAACTCAATTAAGCTACATTGTAATCTACGCGATCCGGCCATCTTCCGTGTGGCCGAGTCTACGCGAGCAGCTTTAGCCCGCTTAGCATAGGTTAAGCCTCGGCTAAGACCGGGGATTTATCTTCGATTTACTCGCTCCCACGAAGACTCGTTAAACTGTATACTTCGTTAAGGCAGCCAGAAAAATTTATAAGAAATTCCATGGCACAGGCTTCTCTGCGCGGGATTGTCCGTTTTCAAGGTAACTCACCAGTTTTTATGCCTCGGCAAGTAGCCGCCAACTTACCAAACGACTCGGCACGCGCACCCTTCGGTCGAGCTTTTTCAAACTGAAATGTATTCACGGTGGTGAGTATGCTTAAGGGCATCCGCCGGTCAAAAAATTGTTTTTTTTTTGTATATTTTCATTCAACAACATCTGAAAAATGTCCAGTTCAAATTTTGGATCGAAATTTCTAATGGTACGGATTTTATTAGACGGTTCAGGGGGTCAACAGTGTGACGGCCTTGAAAATAAGTGTTTTTTTTAAGATGGATTGTGACGCAGGTATAATAGACAGGAGTGTGATTTTTCTTTTAATTAATAATACATTTATTTATCTAAAAAAAGAATCAATTTTTGTTTTAATCGAATAAACGTATGGAAAATAGGGCGCTCACGGGCAAGTCCCCGTACCCGTTTTTCTCGAAACGATTTTTCACGCATTATCGCCACGATAAAAAATGCAATTCTTGACCGAATCTAAAAATTCAAACGGAATTCAACTCGTAATTACACTGGCTTCCGTCCTACCCTCTATTGCGAATTTTCATACACTCATACATGTGTAATTAAAGAATATCTGTGGTTTTTTGATTTTGGATGATCCTGTCTAAAGTTACCGTGGCGATAGTGCAGGCCATTTTTTTGCAACGATGCAGCACACAATGCATACCAGAGGCAGGGGTGGGCAAAAATGAAATAAAAAAATTGTTTTATAGTCTACATTTGGAGCAGAATAAAGTGCAAAAATTTTTAAACACCACCATTGTACCTATACATTTTTCTAGAAAAAAAAATCATAAAACTCAACTATGTTTTCGCGCGATTTGACCTGGAGATGCCCTTATGGGAGTAAGTTACCCTAAAAATTTTCGAAAATTGGTTTTTAGGATGTTTGCATATTCCACTAGTTACATCTTTTCTATTTATTTTAAGCGCAACCGGACCCCGGAATTCCAAAAATTGAAGAAATTACAGTAAAATATGTACGATCCTGCAGTTGAAATTGGATAACGATGTCCAACTTTAAACGCGATTTTTCAGAAACTACGTTTTCCAAAATGGTGAACATAAAATCTCGAAAACTGCTCCAACACTGATAAAATCTAAAAAATAGATCAAAAATATTTTCCCTACAAAAAAGGATAAAATCAGAAACATCAACATAAAAATTGTATTAATTTGTTTATCAAAATTTTGCTTCCTGCACAAGATGGAGACTGCCTTTACTTTGTGTTATACGTAATTCACCTGTCCGGAATCATGTTCACCAGCAAACGGTACATCCCGTACACGCTCCGACATTTATATTTATAACTTTTTTCCTATAAATATATTTAAAATTTTCTTTTGGTGCATTAAAGTCAACGAAATGACGCTTAAAAATTAAAACAAAAATTATCTCTATATTCATTTATTACTTCAGAATATGCGTTTGAAGGAGGGTCTGATCTTGGGCTGTTGAGGGTAACCTACCCCCTTAAGACGCGAAATTCTGATTTCTAAGAGTGACCAGTTTACATACGTTCGGCCCATGAATCCCCTGTTAGTGCCTCGAATTTTTCGATCCACCCTGAACGGGGAGGCCTCCACAATTCGCGAATGCTCCCGGGCTTGCTGAATTCCGAATCGATACATCGGTAACCGTTGCGTAGGTACTTCGCTTCAGTTTTGAGAAAGCAAAGTTTAATGTCCCCATTCCAGGGGTTGGTCGTAGTTTCCAGCGGCGTTGCTCGCAAAGAGGATCTCCCCGAACCTCTCCATCTTCCACCTCGCGTATTCCCTCGCCATTTCGACGAAGTAGAAGCGAAAGGACGATACCGTCTCCACTGTTTTCATTTATCCTTCGCCCTAAACGAACCAGTTCAGAGAAAAAGTATCCTCGACCTTCCGTCCTCTCTAATCTCCTCCCTGTGCTCGTTGCGCGCGCTGTCTCTGCTCGTGCAAATAACACCCCATTTCTTTCGAGTTCGTTACAGTCACCGATCGAGCCAGAATACACGTGTGCTCCGAATCAATTTGCGGCGGAAAGCAAGCGCGGGGCGGATGCGAAATATCGCCAGGAATAATGGGCAAAGTGCAACGAGACTCGTGTAACGACGCGTTCGCGTCGATCGCTCGTCGAGACGGCATGCGTAACGAGCTTGTAAACGCGGATACGTTAATTAGAACGCCTTCAGGATCGCGCCGCAGGAACCGGTTCGCTGTTATTAATTCGATTTCCCCGCACGGTTTCATCGAAAGCGAGCTGGTCCTTTGATCGTTCGGCTTGAGGATCAGCTACGCGGCGCGGAGCATTTTCCTTCTGCTAATCGGGTTTAGATGGGGTAAATGAGGATCAACCCCCTCCCGTTAAATCCATTCTCCAGGTGCTGATACAACCTAGCCGTGTCCTATCGGTGACCCGCTACTAATTGCATCGTCGAGCTAAAACAATCGGGATCGCTGGCGGCTAACTTTATTTAGCCCTTTTCTACCCTCTTTGCTCTAGTCGACCCGGTCCATTAAGTATCCCCGTTGGAAATACAGCGTGTAAGAAAACTAGTGTTCCGCAGATAAATCTACTAGCCTGCATAGCTCGAGATTCGTTAAAAAGCCTCCCCCTGAATATGCGCTTCGTATTAGTATACGACTCTCGACGCGCTGATTCGACTCTCAAACTTGTGCCCGTTATTTTTGCGCGATTCTGTACACCTGCGGATTTGCTAGAAATTTGAAATTTGAAAGGCAGTCGAGAGTTGTCGAAAGTTGCGTTCGTATCTGTTCAGGTCAGGTGCTTTCAAAGACACGGTGCTCGCGGTTTAAGGAGACCGCGCTTTTGGGAATGTTTCTATATCCCCGACTCAAAGTTCAGCGAGGCTCTAAGTCAGCTCCTCAGCTCCTTGTAAGTAGAAGCTACGAGTTCCCGGAGTACCTAGATCTCGCCTGGAAATTCTTGAACCTTCTCTTTACCACCCCATATACTAGCCCGCATCAGGAAAGTTAGCCAATACGGGGGCTAAAATCTGAAATATCGTTTTCGGTTGCTCGCTTGCACCCTCCGAGTGGGGGTCCACATCGCGACAGATACGGAGCGTGAATTAACCGAGTCATCGATGTAGCTAGAAACTAGAAAGCTCGCGCGTCGCTGGGCTATCGACGCTAAAACTTTCCGTTTGAGGCTGACAGGAGTGCAGGCCCCCGGGTAAGTGCGAGCACGGTTTTATGCAACGGGTCTGGCCGCGCGAGGAGGCAGTTGGAACGGAGCCCAAAAGCCCCGGGAGCTTCATTTTGAGAATATTCGGGATCCGGAATAAGGGTGGAATTACTCGTAGCACGTGGTACATACAACCATCCTGGTACAATGGGCCACGGCATTGTCTCGCACGTCGCCGTTACATAAAGTAGGTGTTAACCGTCCTTTCGTACACGCTCCCGCGATATTCCATACACGCACCCCTCCAAGGTTAGCCGGTGGAGCCGCGCCGGACGGAGAATGGATGAATCCCTGAACCACGCTCTGTCCCGAAGATCGGCCGATATCGCCTAGCAGCGTTGCAGCGACGTTCTGTGGCCTGTGTGCTTCTCGCGATCTCCCCCGCTTCGTTTTAACGGATCTACATAAATTCCATCCCCGACGTGGTACCCGGGACCAACCCCCCTCGTGAGATCGTTGGCTGCTCGTTTTTCTTCTGTCCGATTTCGCGGCAGAGCATCGGCGTCCACGGCTCCTTACGTTCCGCATTGTTTTTCCACGAGCTTTAAGCTTCTTTCCCCGGGTCGAACGGACGAGATGCTATCGGCGACACCCCGATTACGAGGAATTCCGTCGAGGCGAATCGTTCGCGTCCACTGACAACAAAACCCCCGAATATCTGGCTCGTTCAATCTCGGCCCTCCCCCACTGGAAGCTTCACCTATCCGAAAGATTCATCGAATTTCTTCTCGCGTTTCGATCCCGCAAAGATTCGTCCCGGTAAGCTTCGATGCCGGGATTCTCCGGTGAGAATTCGACTCGGCCGCGGGGCTTCCTCTTCGCCCTTTCCCGCGGACCGAGAGGAAAAAACAGACTGAAGAGGGCGGAGAAGAAAAGGGGCTAGGAGAGGGCGTTCATTCCGGTCAGACGGCGAACTGATTCCTTGAAAAATTGCCAACAACTCGTGGCTCCTTCCTTCCTTCCTTCCTTCCTTCCTTCGTCTTCCCGTTTCTTCTCGAGGATCTCGCGAACACCATTTTATCTCACCTCCTTTGTTTCGTGGAGACGGTCATTGACTGCTCGGCGACTAGCGCTTTCCGGACAGACTATAAACTCAGGATATTAGCACGCATCAGGGAACGTTGTGGAATTGCACCCCTTTCTACTGAATTTCTCCTCGGACTCCCTACATTAAAACGGCCTTTTATGAATAATGGCACCCAAGGGAATTCCATTCTTTCCTCTTTCCGCGTCTATTTGTCCCCGTCCACGGTCTTACTCCCTAGATTACACGGAATCAACGCTCGACGCTGCTGCAGATGGGTTATCCCTGCTCGGACGTCGATTCCAACGTCGAATGAATAGCAGCGCCGTCGCTATTGTGGCCTCGTTACGGCGGATTGTTGCTGGATATGCGATTGGATACGTTTTACAGGGCAACTAGAGACACTCCTCCGTGACTCAATTATGGCCCAGAGAAGGGAAAATGTAAGCAAGACATAATAGTTGTAGTTTATACAAAAGAACACCGTATATCTCTAGATTGGTACCTATTACTAAATTTTACATAAGTTTATATGAAAAACGGGACTCTCAGTGCCACCCTACCCTACGTTCGACTAAAAAAGCCGGCTGGATAAAAGCGATTACGCGTTTCAACTTTTTCCGCCATTATCGCGTACGCCGTACGTGAAGCATTTCCTTCGAGGGGCTGCATCTCCCCGAATCGCTCCCCGTACACGTAGTAATGTGTCCGGCAGAAGAACCCGGAAGAGTACGGAGGTTTCGAGAGCAGTGTGCGGACAGTATTCCGGTCGAATAGGTTCCGTGTGCGCAGCCACGCGCCTCGTCTTTTCTTCCCTCGCTTCTCCCTAATTCTTCCTTTTCCTCGAACGTGTCGCAGACGTGCCACGCCGCGCCCCCGATAAAATGGAACTTATCTCTTCTCCACCGTGTGTCTTCCCAGCGGGAGAAATATTTTAATCCCCCTACGGTCAGCGCCGTCCCCTAGAAGGATTTCGGTGCGGCCAAAATTACGCGGGGTGTTTTTTCGTTAGCGAGCTTAGTCCGAGAAATGCATTCAGCACGCGAAACGAATGCAGCTACCCTCTTCGACCCACGTCTCTACAGAATCGTGGCGTTCCTAGATCCATTAAGTCCTCGAACTACCCCTTCATTTTGTTACACCTCTATTTCACATTTCGAACGCGCTCGCTACCTTCGGCGCTTCTTTAACAGGCGACCGTTTGAGCCTATTTGTTTCTTCTCGGCCTCGAGAAGCTTCCCGTAAAGAGGAGAAAAAAAATGCTTTCCGCTAGCCTCCAGCGCGGGCGTCTCCCCCGGAAGATTTGTGGCGGAGGATTTCGTGGCTCGTCGCGCGGGAATCGTCCGAAAATTTTTCATCGCGATTATATCGGCGGCATTGTCGCGACGTTTTAAGCAGAAAAATTGTTTCGCTGCCGGCGCGGCCAGCCGCCCTACCCCTCGCTTCGTCCCTTTTGTTTTAAAGCGATTTATCACTCTGGCCAGGGGAGATCGCGTGCAACCAGCTATGCAGAGCTTCGTTAAGTTCGAAGTTCGTCGGTGGCCGACGTTAATATTCTGCCCCGCGAACCGTGCTCCGGCTCGTTTCTTCGCCCGCGTTCGAAAAGACGCGCCACTTTATCCTCAATTCCTTCGGAGCTAACCAAAATTGTCGGTGATCGGCGAACGGTCTCGGTTCAAAGAAATCGAGACGACCCTTGCAGTCGGGGGAAGCCAACGGGACGGGCTGATGGGGGGCGCGTTTTCGGCTAGCAAGGATGATGCATTGCGGAATGCGGAACGAAGAAAAAGGCATCGGGGAAGGCGGAGGAAATCGTAGATGCTTGCGCGGCTGCTTCGTTTTCGTCGGTTTCTTTCGGCCCCTTTTTCTCCTTCCACTGCCTCATATAAATGCTGGAAATCCTTCCGCGTCGAGGGAAAGTTCCCTCATTATCTTTGATTACGTTTTCGATTCCTCTTCGCGCGACTCGCTCCGCCGTTCTTTCCTCCAGCGAAAGTTTCGAGTTCCACGCGCGTCTCCGCCTAGTCCCAGTTCAATTCTCCCCCTTAGAACTAGGCCCTGTAATTTAGTCGTTCGTTCAGCGACATGCTGATCTTTCGTTTCGCGTTCCAAGCGCCGTATCGGATTCGTAAGTGTCTAGATATTCGAAGCTCTACGTGCTCCCGCGTTGCACTACGCGATATCTAATACTAAGTAGTTTCTGCTAAACGTAGGTTGTAGGATATCCACCACCTGCAAGGATTCTCGGCTGGTTGTAAACGAGATTTGTTGCGCGAGAAAGGGAAACAAGGGGATCCGAGCGATTTGCCAAGGAAGCCAGTTGACCGTGGGGCAAGATATCCGCGCCTCGATTTCGCCGGGCTCCCTTATCTCCCGAGGAAAACTAGCGAGATCGAAATCCGAAGCATTCCTCCTCTGGTTTTTCCGAGGCGGCGACTTCGAGCGGAATTCCAACGTGCCAGCCTGATCGCGACTCCGTTGAAATTGATTGATGTACGGCCTGCCGAATCCGCCGACACGCCGCCCCTTCTTAAGCTCAGCTCGCCACCCCTCCGCGTCTTAGCCTCCCTCTCAGCCCTGCATTAAGTCCCGGACTTGTCGGATTGAATTTCGCGAGAGAAGGAACTGCACTGGGCCGATTCATTGTGAGAAACCCCATTACCCTTTCCCCGCCATCGCGACTGATCGGCGTGCAGAAGCAATAACGTCCATTTCCAAATCAAATAACGGCGCAACCGTGTGGAATTTAAAGTTTCGCCCGGTGGCGCTCTAATATCGCTAACACGCGAGGTCCCTTCGATCCACCCTCGGAATTCGGAATTTTTCCAGCTGCCCGTCTGTCACGCGGACCGATTATATATCGGTGACGGTATCAAGATTATGAAGAGCCACTCCCGCAAAGAGCATTTCATCTTTCCCCTCGTGCACTTAGGTGAAGACGAGGAGAGCATTAATAGGGTTCTTCCGGTTGTCTAGTCGGTCAATCCACTTTGCCGAGGAAGATGAAGAGTCGGGCGAATCTTTCACCGCCCACCCCCAGAGCGGCCGATTGGCTCGTCGATACTTCGCGTAGCTGCAAAACGTCTCCATTGTCCTCGTGAATGGTAGAGCCAGCCTAATCACTCTACCCCATTATAGCCGCTATTTCTACTTTCTTTTTCCTCCCCCGGTTCCTACTTTCCCCCTTCGTGCTCTCCCTCCGCAGGCCTTCCTCCCCTACGTCCCGGCTCCGTCCCTTTCCCGCCGTTTCCACCCTCTCGCTCTCATCCCCCCAGCGTTACTCCAGCCTTTCTTCGTCTTTACGATCGCCATTCGAAAGGTTACTGCTGCCGGCAATGGCTCCAAGCGTTTTTTTAAGGCCGACAGTTGGGAAACCCGGCTCGATTGCTACCTTGGGATTGATTGGCAGATAGAACGTGCCAATGGCTTCTTGTAATTCCTAGGCAAACCCTTCTAATCGGGTGAAAGGGCCCGTTCGCGTGGAGAGAAACGCTCTGAACGTACCTACTTACTCGAGTGGGCAAAGCTATGCAGGCATGGAAGGATCGTAAAGACACACGTATCCGTGTCCCCGCTACCGTCGCTTCCAACAATCCCTATGGTGATTTACGAGGATTCATTCGAAAACCGTTCGCGTTGAAACTGCTTTTACGACGCGATCAAAAATCGAGTTGACGGAGGGTGGTGGAATCCATTAATGGGACACGTGGGGTATGGTATTCGGGGGACGTAGAGGTACGAGCTGACCGGAAAGAAGTGTGGGAAGGGTCGATGAAGGAAGAAGCACGAGTGGCGGAGGTGATGTAGAACGGCCGCTTTCGCGGAATGAAGTCGGATCATATTTTTAAGATGCAATTTCGACGGAAATCTCTTACGCTGTAGCAGCTGCTACCCGTTAGACCGTCTAGTTGCCCGGCATTCCTCGTGAACTACGACACGTATCCGCCGAAAGATCCTCCGACTAAACGTAAAGTACGGGGCGAGCGCGAGGGGATGGGAAGTGGAGCGGCTCGGGATTAAGGCAAACGAGGGAAAAGAGAAGAGGAGTAACGAGCAGCTGGCGCACGAAAGGGAGGACGCTCGTATTTCTGGTCACTTTCGCGCTAAGCTGTTCTTAAGAGACACGCCAGATTTTTCGGGATTCCCTCGGCCCCGTTACGATACGTTTCCCCCTTCGACCTAGTGTCGACAGTTGCCTGTTCGTGAGCCTCCACTTTGATTCGCGGGACCAGAACGGAGATAACCGCACGCACGCCGTTTTCATTAAACCTCCCCCGTCTTTGCGGAATCAGACGGCGAATCCCCCGGCAAACTTTCTCCCTATCTAGGCCTTCGTCTCTGATTCCTGTTCACCAGCGTAATGGATGGCTATCGCGCGAAAGTTAACACCCGGGATTGCTTTGGGGAAACGACTTTGTTTCGTCGGGACAGCCAAACCTGGATGGTGACAGATTGAACCGGTATTAACGGATCGACCCGGGGATAAGACACTCGGGTTTAAGAGGTAAATTCCCAGGCTCGACCTATATCTCTGATTGTAAAAGAGTTTAACCGCCCGCGGTGGGAGAGACGTCGGATAACCGCGTTCGCAATTACGCTCGGAAATTTTCCAGTACCGTTCTCGCTCGCGGGACAATCGCGCGAGAATCTCGTGGAACGGCGTAACTGGGAATAACGGGAATTACATTACTCATCGAACAACTCATTTCCCGGCGAACTAACGTGCCGACGTTTAATGAGAGAGAAAAAAAAAAGGATTGTAAAGGCTTGCCTCGTCCGATCTAATAGATGCAATTCCGCTCATAACGAGGGAAAAGGGCCCGGAGATCTTTTACCGCGGAATAAATCTGACGGGGCTCTATCGGCTTTCGAAGCGTGTTTCGCGCACCCGCGCTAAGTCCCCGCCGTTCTAACGGCGCTGCACGGGTTGCTGGGCTGCCGAACGTCCTCGTACATTATGCAAATCGGGAATTTAAAGTTTTAGAGAGCGCGCGGTGCTCGATGTACGAGGCACTACGCGGGGGATAAGATCCGCGCTCGGCTGCGCCAACCAACCATCCCTCCGCCGGAGTGTCCCTTTACGGTCCGCGGATGTTGTCCCGTAAATTACCTGTAACGCGGCACCCCCTTTGTAAATTCACCGACTTGCACGCCCGTGCTTTTTGTTCGCGGCAGATTTTTACCCGCGAACCCCGCCCCATTACGCCCCCCCCCCCCCCTGGCATTGTGGCGCGGAGAGTGCACGGGAATTTGTTGAACGCCCCGCGATGCGGCAGCTTTAATAACGTCGTCGTGGCGCGAGCACGCGGGCATGGAAGGGCCGTACTCCCAGGACTAAAATGTAACTTTGTTAAGAAACGCACTACTTCGGGCGTGTCCCAGCGACGACCTGTGTCGCGAGAGCAGAGTCGAAACTTTCCAGCAACTTCTAGATTCGACTAGCGTACACTGCCAGGGCTGCTGCAGCGCGCTCCAACACTTTCCCACGGAACTTTCAGCGTTGATTAGTATCGGGGCGTGTAACGAATGAGAATTCACTCACATCGTGTATCCACGTCAACTTGGACCACGGTGGATTCGCTCGGATGTGGCACTCGAAGTAGACGTCGTCGCCTTCCTTGATGTCCTCGGGACTCAGGGTGGATCCCAGGTTCAGGGACACTATCGGGGGATCTGTAAGCAGAATCGAAGGGAAACGGTTACGCAGAGAAGAGACGGGGTAGAATCTATTAAGTAAATGAAGACGGTATTGCACCCATAGAGAATGAGTTGTCGAACCAGTCTGATGGACACAATAAGGAAACGCGACAGCTTTTCATCAGGCAGCTCGCTACTTTTCCTCGTAGAGACGGAATAGGATGTGGGGCTTAGATACGCTTTATCGTCGCGGTAGGCTCCACCCTCATAGAATTTCATCAACTTGATGCCGGCTTAAGACGCAGCTTAGGTCGTCCTCGGCACGCGGCAAGCTGTCTCGCCTCCGATAGCAAATTTCTTTCTATTTCTTGCTACGCGAGGGACAAGAGGAGGGTGGTTAAGGGCTGGCTGCACTACTGTTTGCCCTGTAACCCAAAAATTCCTTCCTCGCTGCAGCTACAGCCCCGAAATAATTCCGTGTATTTTCTTCGCTGCTTGTATCTCTCATTTACCGTCTTCATTAATTTAATCATACCGGGGCTCCTCTTATCCTGTTTCCTCCTCGAGGAGTTTATTCTTCGGGCGTTTTCGCAGGATTTTATCGCGCGCCACGATAAATTCACGCTCCCCCGTGCTTCCGGTGGCTCTTCTTTTCCCCCTCGGACTCCGTGTACCGGCCTTTCGAGAGATAGTATTAATTAGCTCGATCGCGTCTACCTCCCGGAGTCCTCTTGTTTTTTAACCCTCGATCCTTCGCTGCACCGTTCTCCCCTTGTCTCCCTTGTTTTTCGCTACTCCTCCCCGGTAAGATCCTCGCTCGGGATTGCAATAAATTCTCCCCCAGCTCTCCGCCGCCTCTGTCTTTTCATTTTCTTTCCCGTTCCTCGCGAATCGAGGCTTCCGTATGGACGGAAACGAAGACGAGACACGAAAAAGCCCCGGCTGGCTGCTGGGGTAATGCGTAATTCCAACGACGGTGCGGGGGCGACGGTCAACGTAATTGGATACGCGACGTGACGTCATTTCCCTTACTCTCGCGCTTTTTCTTAATAACCTCCCCGAGATATTTCTTGCCGGGCGTCGAACCTCCGGCGGGGGCCGGACTTTTTGCAAAACACCAGCAAACTTCTGAGGCGCCTCGTTCGTTTCTCATCTCCGGTCGCGTCTCCGCTCCGTTTGTGTATCTCGCTTCGACGAGAATTAAGCGGACGCGACATGCCGAGCCGAGTCCCACTATCCCGCGTATCATAAGAATTCCAGCAAAGCGGAATGAAACGGACAGTCAATTCTGTCTTCCACCCCCGACGCTGTTCCCAAAGTTGCCGAGTAATCCGGTCGGCGGAAAGTTGCGAAAGTTCCGATCGCTTCGAGCGCCGTTCCAATTGAAAAATTGTTCGCGAGTCTCGCGAGAGCTAACTGGGTTTTAACGAATTTAAGGCTCGGCGGCCTCGAAACATTTTGCTGCCTTTGGAGCTCGGCGGTCTGTTGAGTAGCACGATATATTTTACAGTTATTTTCTGAACGAAGTGTGTGATATTCGAGGCCGTGCGGAGGATCTTGAGCGCGAGGATTTCTAATGGAACAGGGACGCGATAAATCCAGCGAGCTCTCGATAAACCGAACCATCAGCCTGGACCCAGCCACCGTCCTGGCGGCAGGTGTGTCCGGTGTAATAAATAAAAATAATCTCGTAAAAACGTACATATTCATGGTGGCGTGGTTCCGCGGAGCGGCGGCCAGCGATCGTTCGGTTTTTACGCGTCGGACCGATTCGCCAAGGGGTAGACGACGAAAAGTAAACCTCGCGAAAATGCCGGCGACTTTTTAACCGAGTCGATGAGCGCGACGGAAATACCGGTTAAAGGAAATCCATACAGGGGAGAAGCGAGAAGAGGGTGACTCGAAACGAGAAAGGAAAAGGAGAAGGGTGGAAGGAGCGAGATGGTGGTGTGACTCGCGGATCGACTAAAATGATGGAATTCATCGTCGGTTTCCTGCGTTTTACGAGTCGCCCTTCTCCCCCGTACGCGGCATATGTTTTTTTTGTCGGTTTACGATCAACCAGATTACCGGACAGGTTCCGCGTAGGCGCGCAACGATCGGTCTAGCTGAAATTCGGCTGTAATTCGCTGGAAATCCGGCGCGGGTCGTTTTATTGTGGCTGTAAAAAAAAGGAACAGAAAAGAGAGAAACACAGAGTGGCGGGAGCGCGTGTTCAGCGTAAAAAGGCTCGTAAATCGGCCGATTTCACGATGCGGCTCGATGCAGGGAGATGAGACACCGAGGGTTGGCCAGGCCCCGCGTACCGATGCTTTATACTTTTTACGAGGCTCTCGCGAGAAGCGTATGCATGCATTAAGTCCCGTGGTCCTGAGCGCGGAATAAGCTCGAGCCACGGGAATCATCGAATATGCATTTAACGTCACGCGCGATCATAAAAGCTCGGTCCGACGAAGGGGGCCCAGATCCCCCGTTGGAACAGCAGTAGAATATACCTATAGGGTAAGTCAGGGTGATGTGGTCATACGAAAGAGATGGGCAGTGACAGTATTTTTTAGAAGGAACCGCTTGATTGCGCTGCCTCAGATACAAAGTGTCATAGAAACGGAACATTCTTAGTTCAAAGTGTTGGAATAGAACATTTTTAAAGGTTTGTAAATCCACTGTGAAATTTAAGCTAGTGCTTCGAAATGTTTGATCAATATTTTGGTCATCTTGTTCGTGTTATTTATGCTGAATATTTTTAATTCTCAAGATGTATTTTCGATAGTGCATTGTTTACAGTGTTTTTAATCTTCGGGGTTACGTTTGTTAGTCTAAGCGAAAGGGGAATGGCTATCTTACCAGGGCTTTAAGGGAAAGATGGTCAATTGTTGTCCAGGAGAGCTGGCCATACCATATTTGATGTAATTTCAGATATTTTGGTGAAATTCGGAGAATATTATTTCGAAACCAAAAAAAAAACAAGATTGACTAAGATGTAAGTCATGTAGTTATTGGATCCATGAAAATTGCACAGAGTTTGACACTGTGTGTCATGCAATTGAAGTTTTGTTCTATATAATTTTCGTTGCTTTATTTCAAATAGGTTGGCTGTAGCAGACTCTAAACGAAACTATGACCATCTCACCCGGACTTACCCTATATACATTTATCGTGTACTTACAGACAACGTCGATTTTCCATGATTTCTCCACGAATAATCCCGTCACGTTTGGATTCTCCGCCCTGCAGGTGATCGATTTTCCATGGTCCTCTACGCCCGGCTCGAATTCCACCATGCTCATCGTCCGGTTCTCCGATCTCTCCTCCTGCGTGGCAGAACGTTGAAAGTGGCATCAGAGGGGGACACTCCCGGGCGTACGGTTGGAGTGGGAGTTTCAAGCAGAAGGATTCGCGTCGCACCCTTTTTACGGCAAGCGCGCGGTAACTTTTGGGGAATAATAATTTGGCGGCGCATCGTGGATAGCGTTTGAAGCGGCGGCGCACGGTCCAATTCCGCGGACTCAAGATGGCGAGAGACGAGAAACGGGGAAACGAGCAACCGAGAACCGCCCCGGCCGGCGGAGAGGATAAAAAGGGAAGAAGAAAACGGCGGAACGAGTTCGACGGCACTCGGTATGGTTAATTTTGGTTATATTAAGGCCGAGAGGCGGACCGTAAGCAACGCCCGGCTGCAACATCTGCTGGAAATTCATTCCTGCTAGCCCGGACTCGAAAGGACCCGGAGTCCTGCTAACGCCGTTGGAATCCTTTCTAAAGAGCGCCGCCGGATTCCGTCGAGCGTGAATTTTACCGGCAGCTTTTGACGCGAGATTCTCCGCCGCTTGCGTTTTTCCATTTATTTTTCCACCGGTCCCGCGCGAAAAAGGAGAACCGCGGCCGCTACTTCGACCCGGAATTTCGTTTCAAAGCGTGTCAACCGATACTTCGCCCGACGCGAAGCGAGCGCTAAGAGGTCGAAACCAAAACTTTCCTCTTCCGTCGAGGCCGGGCTACCATATTCTTCCCGCCCCAGCACTTTTCCCGCAGCTTCGCCCGCCTCTCGCGCGTAACGAAGGAATTTCCCCGTTATCCAACCGCTGAAATTATACTTTCTCACGCCCTCCTCTAATTTCACCCGGCTGGGAACGATCCCGCGACCGTTGCAAACGCAGAAAGAAGCCCGGGGAAAAAAGGGGAGCCCGCAAAGCCGTCGCGGAATTTCATTTAGAAATATTTATACGGTCTTAAGTGCGCCGATGCGCCGGCACCGTACGGGAAATAAAGATAATATACCGCGCGATTATGCGAGGTTCCGTCGCAGTTTTCTCGGCGCTTTCGCGCCACTAACGAAACGCTTTCTGGCCGGGGCCACGTAATACGGAACGCCTAAAGACAGCCTTGGATGGCTATAGGATAATCAGGATGGTAATGCGATAGAAGCGGTCTACGTGTTCTGCCGTTCATAGGATCTGCTTACGTTAATATCTGTCCTCGGCTCCGCTCCTTCGAGCCCTCGAGCCACCCTTTCTTTCCAAGGATCCTCGGGACCAGCCCCCTTTTACCCTTACTCTCGCTCGTGCAACGCAAAAGCCTCGGTTACAGGCAATGTTTTATTATCTACCGCTTAGAAGCCGCGCCACTGTGAATTTTAAGGAGGCACGTCGCCACCTTTCTCGTCACCGCGAAAACGAGCCCCAACGTGTCCTTATCGCGGCTCCTTTCGGCTCCTTTCGGCTCCTTTAACGAGCCACGCTCACCCTTTCCCACCTCTCGATCTCTGTCACCCAAGAAAATTCGTCGGATCGTAATCTCTCGGCTGCGGAGTCCTGTAACGGGGTTAAGTAGAATTTACTTTTGATTGCCGCGCGAAGGTGTCTCTAAACGATCGTTGGCTGCTACCCTTTTTTCCGCGTTCCTTCGCTCTTGCGTATCTGTTCTCGTGGTAGCGAAAGCAACCGCGCGGATTGAAGGTAAGGCGGCCCTAGAATTCATTAAAATTCTCCGCGTTCCTTGAATATTCGATGCGCGACAAGGCGTACTCCCATCGTTGAATCTTCACACGTATCCGTCCCGTTGGTCCTCGTCAAAGAATTTTAATTCCACCGCGCGAAAGTTGGGCGTCAGGGGTTTGCTACAGCTGGTGGCCCCGTCGTCACAAAGGCGACTGTTTTGCCCCGAATTAGGATTCAGCTGAGTTTCCATCGGTGGCTGTCGTTTACTCCGTTAATCAGTCCGTGCAGTTGCGTCTTGGTCCCGGCGTCACGGGAGAACGGGACAACGAACGAGAGGTGGAGAGGGTGTACATATTGCCACTGCTGGCGCACGGGTACAAGGCGAGGCGAAGCGAGGCGTCGTTAAGCGCTGCGGCCAGGGCTTGTTAATGAACTACGCGAAATTAATTAGGGCCGCGCGTCAACGTGCTGGAGACAACGGCAACTCGCAGCACGGCGTACACGTGCGTTCGCTGGTTACATCTGTGATTCCGGATTATCGATAATGCGAGCGCCTCAGGCCTCGCGCCTAACCGTCGTGATTTAGGTCCGAGCGTATCTGCTCGTTCGCCGGAACGGGAGATTACCTTGAACATCGGCAAGATTACCAGCAACTGGCCAGCCCTCGCGTCTATTCGATCTTCTCTCCGTCCACGAGTACGCTACGCTCCCATTGGAAATATTAGGTACGGTCCAACTGCTCCGTCTTTAACGCCTATCGCGTGTTAGTGTGTATAGGGGAGAGTCGTGCGGTACCGACCAGCATACGGTACCGATCAAAGCTAGTTCTCCCTTCTTCGACCAGATATTAGCTTTTAGATGAATTAACCAATGAAAATCACAATTCTCTATAACCCATTTCGGGGCCATATTGTTTACTCCATTGCTCTCGATGTTCTGATTGCCTAGAGAAGTGTGTGATTCGATCGTAGAGTGTAAATCTAGGTTGCAACCAGTGCGACAAACGTAGTTGTAAAAGAAGTGGAAAGTAGATTTCTTCTATCAGTCAAAGTTTACTCAATCCAGTTGTGCCTCGCGTTTCCTCAATCACCCTCGATCGCGAATGATGAGTTCTAAGAGAAAGAAATCGAGTGGTTATTTGTTGGCAGGAAAATCCCACCCCCTGCTGGGCCCGAGAGGTGACGTTTTCCTGGCAGGGTAACAACAAGCGCACAAGGAAAATCTGCTGCCTGGTTTTGGTTCTCTTCTAGACGGCGAGAAGCTTGGAAAATGCTTGGCTGTAGTTAAGCTGGTATTCCGGCGGAAATGTGCTCTCACCGAGGCACATACATTATCGGTGAGCTTCGAATATTCCCATCGCCCCGAACACCGATTCTCGCGCCCAGACTCTCGCAACCCGACCTAAAAGGGCTTCTAATTTCGTAACGCATCGCGGAGTTGGATGGAAACTCGTAGTTATGGCTTTCAGAACCGCCGAAACGTACCGCTTCGCGTCAGAGTCTTTCTCCTCATCGACGTGCCCCACTTTGGGGGTAGAATTCACGGCTCTACTAATATCGCCTCAGCAAAATTACATGCACACGTATGTGTGTCTGTGCTCCTAAGTTCTTGGGGAACAGCAACACGATGCAACAGTTTATTTCAATCTCTCGATCGGCGAAAAATTCGTATAAGATGATACCAGACACCTAAACTTTAACCAGTCTGACTTAGGCAGGTATCTGCATTAGATTGTCGCGGTTTCTGCTCTTAAGACAAAGGGGTCGCAGCCGTTCGTGGAGCGAATGCATCTTGGCAGGTTCATTTCGAAGCGAGCCGATAGCAATGCTCTTCGTAGTTACATTATTGGAAACGTCGAATACCGCAACTTCAGATCGAGGTGGACGTATCGACCGGCGCTCCTATATCTGACCGTCCAAAATACAGGAAATTCGTGGTATGATTTTCGAGGCTCCTCGAACGAATCGCTGTACCCTCGTTACCTTCTCGGGTCGATCTCAAACTTTCCGTCGACTCGAATAAATCCTTCGTAAGGACATCCGTTTCCAATGACGTTTGCTGGCATTGTAACTTTTGTAACGATCCAGCAGACTCCCCGTGTCCCTCCAATCCGAACTTATCGTTGCACGATTTTTCGCGCAGACTCGTAGCGGAAATTACTACGAAATCGTCAGGTGAAACAACATTGCAGGATAAATTGGAAGGAGACTGGAATTCAGCATCCAGGATAGTAAAAAATATTCACGTAGCTGTGTAGTTCGTGGAACAGAGAGAAGGGTATGGTGCATCGAGTGGAAGTGACGAGTTATCTGGAGTAAGAGATCAATCGTTTCATTGTTCAGTTTCAGGCGGTGTTCTATTTGATCCTGTTCACGATTTAATCTTTCCCTTTCGACTTGTTACACCCTACTATCGCGGATCGCATCACGATCGGCCCGTTAGCCCTTAATGGAGCTGGTTGTAAAGCTACACCCGTGACTTAACCCGTCAGCACGGTTCAGATTCCCGGAACAAAGGAGGTGCAAAGCGGGGAAGCGTTTGCCGCGAATCGGTTAAATCGTCACTGCTTAATTGGCAATTAGCATGCGGCCAATGAAAATATCTGGAGTCGACAGGTGTGGCTGCTTAATTCAATCGGCGGGGCTCGAAAGCACCGGGCCTCCAATCGTACCTTTCAGCCACCCCTTTCACTGCGCCCCTACCCCCAGGTTTCGGGCTCGCACAATCGGATGCGACTCGAACCAAGCGAATCCAATCCGTTCCAGAAGAGTACCAATCCTCGCTTCTTCCTCCTTTCGATCCCCTTTTTCGCCCTCCGTTTCAGTCCCTCCGCTCGGACCGCTTCCATCCACCCCCACCCCCCCCCCCGACGTCTTCGTCCTTCCACAGAGCTTTGACTCTCTGTTTCTGCGCCGAGAACCTCTCCCAAGGGAAAGATTCGCCGCCGAGGGGTATAGTTATCGGTTCCCCGGAGCGTTTCGACCTTTTCAACCTCTTCCTCCGCCTCCTCCTCTCTTTTCCGCCGCACCCGGCAGCTTCTTCTTTCTTTCTGTTCCGGCAGCGAGTCTCGGCAGACCTCTTCCGAGCCAGCTCGATCTCTCTCCCCGTAACTCTGTTCGAGCCACCCCGTTGGAAAATCGAGCTGGCCACGGCGGCCAGCCATCGACGCCTCGGAGAACTCTCGCAGCCGTGTCGAGTTCAGTCGAGCCGAGTTTAGTCGCGAGCACTTCGTCGAGGGATCGATGGGGCTCGTTAACGCGGTCGATCGTTTTTCAATCACGGGAACTGGAAAGATCGGTCGCGAGTATCGGGCGAAACTGTCTCTCCGCGCGTTCAACTAGTGAAAGCATACAATGCTCCCCGATCGGATGCGATCTCGATGCGGGAATTAGTCGAGACGTCGATTGTAATCTCGGATCGAGAATTCACCGTGACCGTCGCCGATCGACCTTTGCACAGGTGCGCGCCGCTCGGCCAGAGGGATGTTAAGCGACGGTTGTAGCGAGGCGTAATTTACGGGACGGACAGTCTGATTTAAATTTAAAGGAAGCGAAATTGAAATACCTCGGTGTCAGAACGCGTTACCGTATTTCATCGTAGCCTGGGTCCAGCCCTCGAGGACGGGCCTGGTTAATTAACGAGCCACGAGCCCAACGAGCCCAACGAGCCCGGCTATAATAAGCAGCTTAGCTGTTAATTAAATGCCGCCCGCTGCCTTTTGTTTGTCTACCGGTACACGACAAATTTCGCGAAGGTGATGCGCTAATAATTAGAAAGCGATAACGGCCGGATTATCCCTGCTGTCCTACGCTAGCTCCCGGGAATAATGGCCCCTTCCACCACCGTCCGGGAATATTTTTGGCCAGTGACACGATGTTAGTAAGTTAGTCGGTTCGTCCTACCTGTCGATACCTTATTAATGATCCGATGCAAAGTTATATACGGGAACAGAGCTTAACTCGACGGCGAAATTGAACGACCCTTTGCAATTCTGCTTTCAAGTGACGTGACAAACTGAACGAGCTATAGGTATAACTTAGAATGAACCGCGAAGAAATTGGCGCATTGGCACAATGCTTGGTTCTCGATTTGCGTTTCGGGAATCAGTTATTTGTGGCTTATCGGGGAAAATAATTATGATAGATTAATTGATGGAAGTAAAATCTATTTTTACGGAGAAAAATAGCAATAACGCAATAAAGCAATAGAGACTTTAAGTATAAAGGATTGACATCGCAGATTTCCCACAGATAATCAGGGCAACTCATTAATTAGGTTGATTCTCTTAATGCGAACAAAATTTTAGATTTAAAAATACGCGGGGAGTCGTAAAAAAGTCAGCGTTTAACGGCAGAAGTAATAATTATACATCGTCTTTATTACACTAAGAAAAGAGGAATTATAACAGAAAAAGTAACGAACAAACGAAAAGAAAAATAAATACTTAAGAATTGTGAAAAATCTTTACTCAAATGTGCAGTGGGGTGCAGAAATATTCGGCCACACTTTAAAACAGAATAACTTGTTTAACATTGGTTCAAAACCCCTGAATTTTTTTTGAGAAGCTAGAATGATTAGTTTGCTAAGTGGCCAAAAAAAATTGCAATTGGTCGGAATAACGAGAAAAATAGTAAATGTCGTTTTTTTAACTTTTTTGTCTGTGCTCGTAATGAAAATGTAAAAAATGCCTTTTGTAGATTTAAGTAATAAGAATAACCAGTTAATACCAATAATTACCAGTACAAACATTTAAAATTGATGAAAATCACACATTTCGCCAGTTTTCAACAGTTCGGCAGTTTTCAGCCGAAAACTGTGATTTTCACCAACGGTAACTCTTTGAAGCTCATAGCTGCGTTAACCGATTTTGATGAAATTTTCAGCATGCATACAACTTACTTAAATCTACAAAGGGCATTATTTAACTTTCCATTACGAGCGCAGACGAAAAACTTGAAAAACATGACATTTATTATTTTTTTCACTATTCCGACCAATTCTATTTTTTTTTCAAAACTACAAATCACGTCACTTAGCAAACAAATCCTTCTAGCTTCTAAAAAAACTCAAGTCATTTGGACCAATTTTAAACAAGTTATTCTGTTTTAAAACGTGGCCGAATACTTTTATACGCCACTGTATCATCCCCGACCGAAATCGAAATGAAAATATAATTTCCGCGGTTTAAAGTCATCGATAAATGTTCGTTTTCGACATTTCACGTCGCGGAATACACACTTCTCCATCGAGACCCGTCTAACTTTCCCCTGTGCCCAATAAAGGAAGGAGCATAGCGAGGAAAAGGTCTTTGTCGCAAAGGCAGAGCGCGCTAATCCTCGCGGGGCTCTCGAAACGGGATAAAGGGTTAGGGCGCAAAGTTCCGAGTTATTATTTCTCATTTTCTTTCCTCACCGTGGTGTGCTTCAGCTGTCTTCTTCTTCCCTTGTACCAGGTGATCACCGCCGGTGGCCTCGAGCCCGTTGTCTCGCATTCCACCTCGTACCGTTTTCCAGCCAACAGAGACTCGTTCCCGAGTCCCTTCTTCCCCGGCCTCCTTGCGATCACCGTCAAAGGTTTCACTGCAAACCAACGATACTCCGGTTAATCGATCGACGTCGAGCAAGCCCACAGCCCCAAACGATCCGTCGATGGGCCAATGACATAATGCCCCGACCTCGCTCCCTCCCCTTCCCTCTTTTTTCGAATCACCAAGTCCAGCAATCACGCGGCCCGACGACGCTAATCGGCCGCGATAATTAAAGAGAACCGATAATTAAGGCGGACAAACGAGCGGTGGGAGGGTACGTGAGCCCGATGCAAATCGTGCCGGCCGATTTAACGTTGTAAAACCCCCGACCGAGCGGTCAATTGCCAGTCATTTGTCATTTTCGAACTCGGTGCGCGTTTCGTATGCGCCCCAACGCAGAACTACGGACAACACGCCGATCTTCTCCCATTTACGTACTTCCCATCTGTTTTGTTTTTCACATCCTTCTTTTTTTATCGAAAGCTAGGGACACAAGAGAAACGACGAGACGAAGGAAGGATGAGAGATACCTGTGCGAATGATTCGTCGATTTTTTCCCGAGCTTCTGCGCGATAACGATCATTACTCGGGGCAAACATTGATTTTTCCGTGCGTGTGTAAACGCGCGGAACGATACTGTTCCCCGGTATCAACGAGCAGGCGACGATCGCTTTGACGGACGATAAATCCGAGTTTCCAATTGGCCAATACCAGCCAGATACGATCCGCTCGTGCGTGAAATATGAAAACTACGAGGCTACGGTGGCGAGCCCGTGTACACTACCGTGCACGAGCTGTTTCGCGACGTCGAATCGCTCGCGATAATCAGTCTCGATAGTTTCCCGGTCCATTCCTTCCGGGGTGTCTCGTTTCCGTTCGTTCAAACATTACGATCACGGAGCAGCTACGGAAACGATCGAGCTTCCATTTCACGTTGACAAGTTGCATTACACGTTTTTAAATGAACGACAAGGTTGCGCAATTCGCTTGCCCACGAATATTTGATTCCCCGCGTTTTCGGAATCACCGGCCTTTTCGATTATCCGCGATCCTGTCGATCCTCGAGCCCCGGCGACGCGAGCGTTCGCCTCTCGTCACTGCTCACCGGTTTTTTAATTTCTCTTTCGTTTTTTGTTCCACCAGCCATGAGATGAATACACGCTGGATGGCACGGTCACTTGGTCCAGGTCGCGAAAATCAAAGAGCGAGCATCGATCAATCCCTCTCTCTCTCTCTCTCTTCGTTCGACATGCTCCTCTGCCGCGCCCACCCTACTCCGCTTGCACACCCTCGCGCCCTCTTCCCCTATTTCGCTGCCCGTTTCGTTATCTCCGCGGACGAAGGGTAGGATTTTTTTTCCCCGTTCGTTCACCGTTATGATGGGTGTTCTCGTTCACCAATAACGGGTCTTCAATTTCGTTGTCCGCTTCGTCGAAAATTTCGTGACTTTCGGAAGCACTGATAATTCAGCGCCGATCAATCACGCTCGTCGCTCTTCCCTTGCTTCCTTTTTCACCAGACCAGAGTTTTTCGGGCTTCCCCCACGAGGGAGGCAGGAGACGCGTACAAAGCCTTTTGGAATTATAAGTAGAGACTTAATTGAGTACTAAGCAGGCATAAAAAGGGGAAGAATTAGTCTTGATAACTAAATATCGCGAGGACATCTTTACAAACTTCAAGTAAATTAGAAAAAAATAATTTAAAAAATTATTTCTTTCATTCAACATTAACCAGAGCACAGTAATTGAAAAATATATATTTTCGCACAGTAAGTAGTAATTATTCAGTCAATAAGTGTTTATTCCTATTTTTGGCAAATTTTTCAAATCTGGAGCATTCATATTGCGCGACACAGTAATGGGTGTGGATTCCAAATTTGCAATAAATCGCTCATTTGTTATCGGATTTGCATCAAAAGTGTACCAAACAGATGTAGATTTTTCTTTTTAACATTTATTACACGCCATAACTCAAAAACTGTTCAAAATCGAGCTGCACTCCTGTTGCGGCAAGGTTCTCGATTTGATTTTGAAGGCTTGAAGACAGGAGACGCGAGGATCGAACGTGGCTTTCGGTAAACTGGCTGGTCGTTCGTTCGCCGACGAAGATGGGCGCGAGTTGAAACGAGATTCCCTTTAGGCGTATCGTCTCTCATCCAAGTTCCTCCCTAGTGGTCGTTACGGCCAAGCCACCGCGGGGGAGCAGATAATTGATCTATGAATTTTTCAGTTTACTCTGGAAATTAGCGTTTCGCCGTGCTGGCTTATGGGGCGGTTCGGCCGCGTGTTAACGAAGAATTCTAATTTTGCAGAAGCCCGGGGTTCTAGCCAGGTTTCACGGTTCCTTCGGCTTCCTCCTCCATCGAGGAGGGCTAGGCGGGATGGATGAGCCGGGTGGGGCTCGGGGCTGGATTTAATATATTTCTCGTCTTATCTCGCCTTATCTTCCCTTAAAGGCAATTCACAGCGGCGAGGGAGCAAAAGGATGTTGGCCCACTTTCGCTGTCTCGTAGATCTTATCGTTAATGCGGGACAAGATAGGCTCGGGGTGAGGCTTCTGATTTGTTAGCCACGCGATAAGAATTTGTATCTACTTCTTGTCTTTATTTCATTCCTCTTTTAACGGTGCTTCGCCACCGCCCACGGCTGAACACGGCTTAACCCCGAGGACTCGGTCGTTTCCCCTCACCCTCCGACATCTGCTCCCCCGTATCCCTCTTTCCTTCCCCCTTTCCCCCGTTTTATTTAACGCCCGGCAACGGTGCAGGATAATCGTTATAATACTCACGATTAAGGTCCAGGATAATCGAGGACTCCTTCGGCTCGATCAGGTCCGTGTTCCGTGCCTGGCAAGTGAAATTCGCGCCAAGGTCGGATCGACGGATGGGTTGCAGAGTCAACCTAGCGGAAGAAATTACAGTTCCTATGAGGCGGGGCGAAAAATGAAGGCAATGGTATCGGCGTTGCAAGTATGCCTTTACGTATCACCCATCAACAAACGATAGTTATCGTAGAATTTTCAGGCACAAAGGTAGGGTGAATTGACCAATAAATGAACAGCTAAGCGTTTTTTTCAGTTTTAAATAACGATAAAAGTTAAATAATGTCTTAATTTATTAATGAAACAAGAATTTGTAATAGAATAGGCTTTAAATATGTCTAAAAAAAATTGTTTGTGATTTTTTATTTGACCGGCGTCTGAAATAAATCATAAAAAGTCCCCAATATCCTAATGAATGAACAAACTACCCAATAAATGAATATCTTCTACCCAGTGAATGAACACAAAGAATTATACTTCATTTTCCGACGAGAAAACGCTGAAAACGCTACAAAAGAAGAAAGGAAGTTTAGGTGAGGGACCTAACATAAGGATATAAAAATATAATCTATATATTATAATAATAGGAACTTGACAAATTTATTTATATCAGAACACAGTTTACACAATATAATGGTTAACTGTCATCGTACGTGTTTTCTTACTACTTAGATTTCTCGCCGTGAGTGGCAGCACCCGAAACCACAAAACAAAAAAATTAATACCTAAGCGACCGACACGTTCATAGATTCAAAAAATATTAGTATCGCCGTTATCTCAATAAATTTTCCTTCATTCTAAATATAAGATCATTGTTTTCAATGAAATAATATTCTTGTTATACACGAAAAAAAAGTCAATTTGTTCATTCACTGGTCAATTCACCCTATCAGGGTCGAGTTCTTTTATTATTCGTCTACGGGTCGGGGGAAGAACAAAGCGTACCTGTTCTCTATAACGTCGCCAGCATTCTTCTCGTACTCCTCGTCCTTCACCTGGCCGTTGACGAGCCACCGAACCATGGGCTCCGGTTTGCCTGCAACACAAATTAACGAACCGTTAAGAACAGAGAAAAACGACTGGCCGTGGATTTACAGCGCGTAATTTTGATACACCGCCGATTTTCGCCAACAGCGAATGCCTCGTTCCCGTTTCAACTGAACGCTTCGACAGGGTAACGACTTAATAAACGACTCGATCGAACGTAACGAGAGAGCCGCGGGCAAGATTTACGCAACGGTAACCGAAAACATCTCGATCGGGCCAAGGTGTGGAGCAAATCGGGGATCGTATGGAGCGTAACGACTCACGGAAAGTGGTTTCGACCAGCGGGGAAAGTCTTGCTTGCGAGGTTCCTTGGCGGAGCTGGTGGAGAAGCAGGGACCGGAGGGAAAAGGGGAGCACGAGTGGACAGGGGGGTATAAACGGGGCTGGGACGAGCTTCGACGAAGCTACTAAAGGGTAGATGAGTTCCCAGGAACTTTTAAATTAGCCGATACCCCGGAGTTTTCGATGCGGTGCTGCAGACAAAAACCGGCAGACTTGGAGCCAGTCGCTTCAATAACCGCGCGTTACAGTTTCCCGTTCTGCCGGGGGGGATCGATAAATATCAATTATTGAACGACAGGAGAACGGATCAAAGCAGCTGAAATATTAAAAGCGAGGCTTGATCGTGCCGCCATTCCGTCCGTTCCTTGGATTCAAAAATCGGGACTATCTCTGAAACCGCCCGACGGCGACTGTGTCTAATGAAACATTCAAGACAAATATGTATTCTGGTACAAGCTGTGCATGCTTTTTGTTAGTTGTTAGGGAAAATTAAATTTTTTGATCTTTGATTCTCGTTGGAGGCAACAATTGTTCAACTTTGTTTATGTCAGTGTAGGGAAACAAAGAAAGTAGCTTGGAGTAATTGTGGATAAAGCTTTCTTGCAGTTTTTACAAGTTTACAAGTGGATGATTGTTTAATTAGTTTCATTTTAGAAGCGTGAGGACTCGCGGCTGGGGAAGTATAGGAAAATATAATTTAAGGTGCGTTTCCACTTCTTTACCAAAGAAGTAGGGAGTTCATTGAGACTAATAGTTTATTTAAGGGGTTATTGTAGCGTATGGAAGCACTTCAGTTTACATCATTTTTGTTATTTTTTTATGAAGCATCTATACAACATTTGGCGTCACAATTTGGTTCATATATTTATTCGTGTTTCAGTAATGTTTACAAATTTTATTCGAGAGAGAAATAATTTCGATTTCTGGCAGTGCAAGAGTTTGAACTCATTCGCTAAAAAAAGTCTTTCCATGGTGTTCGTTATTCCGAATATTCTGCTGATCAGAAATAAAACCAATATCATGCCTAATTAGGACGAGTTTGGCTATAGCTGGTAGCAGAATGGAAGGAACATTGACCATTCCAAAATTATGGTACGTCGATATTTGACTATCGATTTTCGCGGACTAAAAAGTGAGAAAAACATGATTTAGAATTAATTCTGCTACCGGCTATAGCCAAACTCGCCCTAGTTAAGAATCGTTTTGGTTTTCTATTTCAGATGAGCAGAATAGCAGGAATAACGAACACAATGGAAAAAATGTTTTCTTTACCGAATGCGTTCAAACAAATTGCACTGTCACAAATTTCAATAATTTCTCTCTAATAAAATTTGTAAACATTACTGAAACATGGATAAATATATGAGCCAAATTGAGACGGAAAAGGTTGTATAAATGCTTCATAAATAAATACCACAGATTGTATAAGAAAAATGTGTCTTACAATAAAAAAAAACCCTTAAGGGGTTATACCTACTTAGTCAGGTATCGCAAAGGGTCGAATGTTTGTGAATTTTTTGTTGAAAAAGCGGAAGCATATAATTTTACAGAACTTTTTGCACTTTCACTTTTTCCAAAAAAATCGCCTCTTTTCGACTTCCTGATCAAAATCTCCTAGGCAGTGAGTCTAAAGGTAAACAATACCAGCTTCCTCCCAACGTGTATACTCTTCGCAAATAAACTCCCTGCACTCTTATAACTTTCCCGTTAATTAAAATCGAAACCTTTCACCGTTCCCCTTTCACTACACCGTATCTACAGCGATCGGCGATTAAATATCGGTTCGGGTAGGTACGTTACCGCAGCGGAAAATTTCGAGCCGCGGGAAAACTACATTTCATATGCGCCGACCTAATAAATAAGGGTTCCTCCGATCCCCTTAACCGTTCGCCCCCTCGCGATGTACGTGCTTCGCGAAAGCAGCGTTTATCGAAAATAAATGGTCCTCGAAGAGGGGTATATCCGGTATATCGTATCGAGTTCCATTCGAAGGAACGTTCCCTGGATAGACTCCGTATTATATCACGGATTTACATATCTCGCCGGAATAATACGCGGCTCCGTGGCTAGATGCATATTTTTATTGGAAAAAGCTGCCGGTTATGGTGATAAAACGGCCCCGTATGATATACGAGCATTATAAGAGTCAGGTATGCCCCGGTAATGGGTGAGAAATCATAAAGCGAGAAAAACCGTGGGACGCGTCTATCGAGGGCGGTGCAATCTCTGTATAGGACGGTGGGGTTTCTCGTCACGGGGGTGGATGCGAAAAGGCCTAGGTATCGCTAGGAACAGAAGGGTCCTCGCATTCATTGTTATTCACTGTGCCGTACCGCTGTACCGGAATCGCAATTTAATCAGGACCGACGACGCCGACGCCGACGCAACGTCGCCGCGACACTTAAAATTGCAAGCCTGATCTCCGATGGAGGCGCCCCTAGATTAGCTCTCCCCGTCATTGTTATTCACGATGCCGGCCGATCTAGATTGCGTTTTAACCGTCTCTCGTTGCTTCCGATTCGCCGCGCTCTCGTTCCTACGTATTTCCACCGTGCCCATCTTCCCTCTTCCAGCTTTTATACAATTCAAACGACACCTTCCACCCTTCAGACGCATAGCCAGCCCGCAAGCCTGAGAGCACGCGGCAAGCTCCAACTGGGATACTTGCTATGCTGTTCCATCGCTGTTCTTTACCAACAATTGAGGAGGCGTCAGAGTTGTTGGAGCCTGGTCCTCTTCAAGAATTATCCAAACCTCGGCAAATCGTCCACAACAGAGGTGGAAGAAAATCACGGGGGTTGCTGATCCGTTGCTTCTTTCATACCACGGTCGTTTACCAGTGTGAAAGATTTTTCTCCGAGGGGCAGAGGACGACGACGACAGGCGAGGGGCGGTTAATTCGTAAGCTGAGCCGCGAGGTCGTTTGCATGAGTGCTTAGGGGCGAAAGCGAGGTCGTAGCGCGGTTGCGTGGCTGCGGAAAGGGTGGAGGACTAGGTGGTCTGGGTTAGCTCTGGGAATGGCTTCGGTACGCCCCTGGCGTTGACTTTAACTGTCCGACTATATTCGAACTCCTCCACTCGTAGCTCGGGCTCCCTTAAAACGACGACAACACCGGCGCTATCTGCGCGGCGGGAGGGTGGGCACTAAACTGCGGATTTTAATCCGCGGATACCGGACGATATCTTGCAGGATTAAGGCTGGTCCGCAGCCACTCGCCCACATCTAACAAGTTTACCATCGGTTCGAACTCTGCTTAAGGCAAATAGCCGTCGCTAGGTCTCGAGATCCTTGCCAGATCTCCTCTCCCGAGTCGCCCCTTTAACCAACCCCTCCTACCCCACAGCGTTGAGCGTCGGTATCCAAGTCTGTTCATTTCATCGGCGCCTTGATCCAGCGCTCCCTCTTGATTTAGAATCATCGGGGGAACGTTTATAAGCCGAACTTGCCGTCTATTCGGCGTTTAATGAATACATGGGGGGTAACTTTAGACGTTTAGAAGTTCTTGTTCCACTTCCGTCCCTATGATACTGCGAGATTAAAGGTTACCCGCGACATCGAAGGGCTCCGGTATCCCGCGCTACTCGAGGAGATACGAGAAGATACAAAAAGCAATCAAAGGCCGCGTTCTGAAAAGCAAACAGGAAGTTCGCAATATTTCTAATGGGTAAAACAGAGCGGGCTGTACTGCAGGGAGTAGGTCGGTGCCGATACGAGCGAGTTTAACTCGCTTTGGAAGCGGCGCGGAGCTTTGTCCCCGGCTCGCTCTCGAATAATTTTTAATATCTTTTATGGCGCCGCGAGTTCCGGCGCGGAGGATTGAAAAATAAATATTCTCCCCCGGTCGGCCAATACGGCGCGCGCAGATTGCGATCTCGCGACATTATGCGTACACCCGAGGGAAATAGGCAAAGTGCATCGCGCTTGATGACGCGAAAGAGGAAGATGACGGAGGTAAAAGTGGTGGGGCACCGTTTTCCGCTGCCTTTCCGTTGAATAATTATCCGAGTAAACTGGCTGGTCGCGCTGTCCCGACGCCACGGCCCACGGTGCTCGAAAATAAGCGAGCATTCATCGAATTTTCAGAGATTCTTCTATTATTCCCCAAGATATTAAATTCGTCCTGAACCAGTTCCAGATTTCTCGCGCTGTGATACATATTCATCCTGCATGCGAGGGGCGAAGAGGCAGAAGAGATTCTCCTCGCTGGTGGTTGGGCAGGATAGGGGATGGCGAGAGAGATAGGGGAACGAACACCTCACCTTTACGTGCGTATACATCCTCGAAGAAGGACCCTCGATTCTTTCCGGGCACGAAGTCGAGTAATTGGCAATAAATTCCGTGGGCGGGCTGAGTCGTAAAATTTTCTCGCCGCTATTGCCATAAATTATAGATAACACGGAGCCCCGTGGAGGGAGTTAGGCTTAGTTGTAAATCGCGTATAATAGACCGCTCCAGAAAAGAATGTAGGCGTTCCAATAGAAGTATCTACCTGCCGCGGTTAAGGGGGGAAGCGCCACTGTGAAAATTTTTTTCCGATTTTTTTGGTGCATTTTCTTAATGCTTGGGGTTTCGAGATTATACCTGCACAGTTTCAAAGTGGATCTCGAAAAATTCTGGGAGCTACGGGATGTTTTGTGTAGGTTACGCAGCCCTCGTAATCAAGTGCATACATAGGTAACTAACTTGGTGTCAATCGCACGGACAGTTTATGTCCAAAAATCCAAATGTATCTAATAAGAGGGATTATGAGTTTATATATTGTTTATAACTAGGTAGAGAATCACTGGTTACGACAATACCGTACACAGCTGCGATTATTGAGCTACAGAAAATAACTTCTGTCGAAACTTTAAACGCGAGTATCTCGAAACGGCATTTTTCAAAACGTACAGTATTGGGCAAATTCAAAGCTATTAACAGGAGGTATTCCAGGAGGATTGACATCATTGACGGTTCGTTAATCTCTTTCAAACAATCAATCTTTAATGTCGTCAACTGCTGACTGTTGTTATAACTGTTCTGTCTTACGTTTTCTATCAATGTTTCTTTGTTCGCTTCGTAGCGCTCACATTACTTTTGTTCTTTTCACACATATGATTGTATCAATGGGCTTCCGTTAATAAACGTACCTATTATTATTATTATTATTATTATACACAGACGAAGCTTAGCAATTGCTTATTTAAAACCGATGTATCCCGATAACTCTGCGAAGACGAATTTTCAGTAAACCACGCCCCGCTGAAATTGTTTGACCGGTGTGAAAAAACGTCGAGGTAAATCTCGCCCGGGGAAACATCCCCCGTGGAAAACGACGGAAAATATTTATCGTCGGCCGGGAGGAGGATGAAGCTCGCGTATTAGCGCGCGTCTCGTGTAATTAACGCGAGGCGTCCGCTTCAGTTTTTCAGGCCGCCAGCGCGACGGTCCCGCGCTCGCGACGAATTAAAATGAACGTCGAAGCAAGGACGCGTTTAATACCGGCCACAGGGTTTTTATTGCGCCGTTCGCGCGGCCCCGAGCCCGCAGTAAACCCTCGGCAGGGGAGCCGGAAACCGGGCGAAGGATCGGCGAGAAGAATCGCGGCTTCCGTTTTCGAATTTCCTGCCGCGCGACGGTTTCATCCACTTTATGAAGATTAGACTGTCCGGTTGGTATCTCGCGGTTGCGAGGCAAACACGGCCACGGTGTACCGCCGCGGAAATCACGACGTCGTATAAAGAAGAACAGACGCGCGGCTGGGACGCGAATAAACCTACCGATTATTCGTTCGCTCGCGCGATAACGCTCGCCACCCCTCCCGCCGCCGTCGCAACTCCGTTCGGGCAGATCGCTCACGGAAAGTGTGTATCGTCGAAATCGATATCGAATTCCGGG
Organism: Andrena chrysosceles; assembly: GCA_963855975.1. NCBI lineage: Eukaryota > Metazoa > Arthropoda > Insecta > Hymenoptera > Andrenidae > Andrena > Andrena chrysosceles. Next base: position 43,999,617 of record OY979769.1, on the reverse strand, counting down.
ACGTCCAAACAAAGTGCCGATATAAATATCGCGGGAACAAGCTCGCAATAAAACGCGCGGTCTGCGAATTTTTTACGACGCTCAAAGGATAGGAGAGAGAACTCGTCGTTTCTCGTTTGAATAATCGGATCTGATAGCTATACCGTGACGTTCGAGATGATTTTTTTCCCGCGTAAATACCCGCCACCGTATATCGGCGATATTCGCGATCTTGGGGCGAGTGGAATGGGCGAAAGGCGTCGGGCAAAAGTCGCCCGGCGAATTAACATTTAATCGGTAAAGTATACCCCGGTGTAATTTCGCATTGGCGGTCAGCATTTCCGCCCTCCTGCATCCGATTGAATTGCAAATCATTGCCCAAGTGCCGCCCGAACAGGAATACCGAGACTTGCCGAGAATTTATACAGGGTGGCAAGTAATTCTCGGCCGCGGACGAAAAGAAGCTGAAGCTTTCGTTCAATATTAAGTCGGGAAGTTGAATTACCTTCGACTTAATTAAGCCATCAAATTGCCGCGCGTCCTCTAAATAGAGGTTGGGACGGTTTATCTTCACTAAGAAATTTGCGCGATTTCGAGAGGGCAGAATGCAGTAACTAGGGGCGAGAGAGCGGGCACGCGGGAAAAGTTCCGACTCGAAAAGTCAAACAAGGCGGCGAGGAGGAATCGCGGAATTTCATCGGGCCGTTTTCCACGGACACGTCGACAGGGACGATATTGCCGATCGATCCCTCGTCCATCGAAAAATATATTTCGTATGCCCGGAGCGACGCGACGATAACTCGAAAACAATGGGAGGCGTCCTGCTGGAGACAGAATCCCAAGCACGAGACGATCTTCTCCTCCCTCTTTAAGGATGATTTACAATTAAATGAAAATTCTAGGCTCTAGGCGTGTAGGCGGGATCGTTTGCAGCGGTCCCGCTAGCGTATTGTTAAGGCTAAGCCGATCTTCTCGATATTCAATTTATACGCCGCAGTGCGTATGATCGATGCGCAGCGTCGATGCAATTCCCATCGAATCTGCATACGGCAATATTCCCGGCTTCGAATTTCGATGTATTCATCGAGCCCCGCCGCCGACGATGAGCATTCAATCGTCCTCGTACACCACCCTGTATTTGTACCATAGTTATCCAGTTTACGATATATCGGCCAGAAACGATTCTCGCGTCTTCCGCGGGATTCGAAATATCGTTCTTCAGCGGCCACGCTTCCACACGATCGATCCGTTGCCTCTACGCTCGCCCCACCGATACCGACAATTTCCTACAGAATCCCGAATAGAAGGTCCGTCCGATTGAACGGCTCCATCGGGTACGAAATATATTTCCACAATTGCCATTCTATCTTCCGAGGAGTTTGCTCGTCGAGTACCACTGCGACGGGACGAAAATCATACGAAAATATCCCGTCAAAGGACGACGCGGCAGCATTTAATCGGGCCCGAGGACAGAGGACGACGTCTACTCGTCTGCGAGGAGACTCAACGAGGGGGAGCAGTGGCTGCCGGGACAGGGGGGAGGAAATAATCTTTTAAGACGGACGAAGAAGTTGCCGCAGTTATAAACAGAAATTTAGATCCAGTTGCCAAAGTAAACACCGGAACCTCGGTAGTTTGGTGCTTCCTCTCCCGTTCCACTCGGGGAACGCTTGATCCTCCCGTGCCCCTGTCCTCCCTCCTCTTCCCTGCCCCTCGTCACTCTGCTCCCCCCAACGTGGAACTTTTCACTTAGCTCCGCTCGTCGATAAAAAGTTGCCTGATCTAATAACTGGCGACACCACTGACTCCGTCAGCCCACCCCTTCACTCCGCTTCGTCCCTCTTCGAGCCGAAGCTGCGTCGCGTCGATCCTTCGTCTCCGGTCCCTCGCTCAGCGTTGCACCGATCGAACTTTGCGCCGACGATTTCGCGGCGAGATAGAGAACGGACTTTCGCGAGAGAGCGGCGCGTGCGATCTCCGCCTCCGACGGACGGGATCTACACGGAGAGAGAGGGAAAAAGTTTTATTCCCCGGGTTCTCGTGTTTACCGCGCTAAAATTCGAGACGCCGTTAAAAACTTGCCCGACTCGGAAAGTTACGGGCCGTTTACCGAATTCCACGTATTCCGGGCTTCGACGGGACCCAAGTAAGAGTCTGTTCCGTTGGACGGAAACTACTGTCGGTTTTAGCTGTTCACACGGATAGAAACTTCCTGACCAGCCAGCCACGCGGAACTTGTGTGCCAGTTGCACGGCGGAGACTACTCTCATGGTTTGGAAAAATGCGTACTAACGACGGAACGTCCGGTTGTGAACTTTTCAGAGCAGTCGAGCATAGAAGCGAAAGATTAAGGTATAAAGATACTTATCAGTTTTGTGACAGAGCAGTGACAGTGGTAATAAGAAGAGGAGCGTAGACACTGATCTGACATGGAACTGATAAGTGTGTTCAGTGTTTCTTAACATTTTTTGAGTCGCGACCCACTTTTATAAAATTCAAATTACCTGCGATATTCCTCTCCCATATAAGGCAAGGTCAATTTACCCTTCCTTTCATTTATGAAAAATCAGTGTTACGTCATCAACAGAATATGAAAATGTAACCATATTAAAATAAATAAGTGCTAAAAATCGTCAACTAAAAATAACCGTGGCGACCCTCCAGAAAACAATTTGCGACCAACTTTTTAATTTTAATTTTTAATTTTAATTATAATAGACGGGTTAGGCTACCCTTTGGTACAATTAATTATAAAATGAGGTAGAGAAACGGACGCATATTAAAAAAGAAAGACAGAGAGAAAAAGAATGAAAAAGAAAAGCATGAATATACTGTATGAGATATTCAACGCAACAGACGTAAAAGCTTTGTAGGATGTTATCTATTGAATCGGAGAAAAAATCAAGTTGGTCGTGATAAGAATTAGCAATGGTACATATGTGATCGATGAAATTTCGTTTGCCATAGAGGATTCGATGAGCTTTTCCGTTAAAAAGATAACGATGCCTTAGGCTCTTAGTGATTGCATTGAAATTGTGTTGTTTTAGTATGGGTTGGCAATTAATTCGGCTATTTGTCACATTGAGTAAAAAGGTCAGGTCTGATACAATTTTTCTATTTTCAAGAGTTAACAAATTTAGTCTGGAAAGTCATGTATTGTAATTGTGGCAATATATAGGAATACTAGCACCAGATTTGCAAGCTATTAACCTTAGATATTTATGTCGAACGCTCTTGATTCTCCTGCAGTGTATTTTGAAGTAAGGAGACCAAATTATAGAGCCATATTCGAGATGACGCCGTACTAAGGTATTATATGTATAAAAGTGAAATTGTCTTGGTAGATAAATAGAGAAAAAGGATAAATAAAACCTAAAGTTTCGTACGCAGAGTTGATTATATTGTTATAGTGATCCGTAAAGCACAATGTTGACGTAAAGATTATCCCTAGGTCAGTTGTACTGTTAACTAAAGTTAAAGGAGAATTTCCTAAAGTATATTGGTGTTGAATATTTACACCTTTATGACTAAAACGGATCGCATGAAACATGGTGATATTAAACATAAGGCTATTCTCCATGCACCACTTTTCAAGAGAAAAAGATCGCCCTGAAGCAGAATAGTCTCTTCCGCATTTTTTATAGGTGAACAAATTTTTAGGTCGCCAGCATAGAGAGAAGAGAATTCCTATTTTTAAAAACACTAAATATATCCTTAATAAATCTGATAAACAATATAGGACATTCGACTTAACAAATTCAGAGTGAATATAAACAGGCTGCCTATTGCTTCTTACTTTCCTCATCTCTTACATTCTCTTCTATGAAAATTTGATAAGAGCAGTACTTACCACCAGTTACACGGCACGTGAGGGATGGCGTGTCGCCCTCCTCGTAGGGTCCCGCTGTCCCGTTCACTATCCTGCCCCATTGATCCAAAATCGTCGGCTGCTCCGGCGGCACTGTGACAGAGAGAAAAATCCAAGTCAAGAAACGAAGGGAGACTGGTAACTTCACGTAGCTTTAAGACCGATTGAACTTCGCGAGCGGGCGTCTGGCCCGCGTGTCGCCCTGTCAATCGAAATATTTCAAAAGCAGGAACGAAAGTTTCCTAATGCGATTGGTATCTCGCTGCGATTCTCAGCGGTTGGCGGTGTCGCGAGGCACTTTGAGCGAGTCTTCGGACGAAATTCGTTCTAACCGTGACCGACGGGCGCGGGGTATCGACTCGCGCGTAGGTATGATCGTTTACGGATTAAGCGCGGCGATATTTTTCCCTGGAATATTCGTTCCCCGGTCCGGAGTCGGATAAGCCAACCTGGATATTCCTCTAGCTTTTTCGTTATTTTGCAAGTTAGCTGCATACGTCCAACGTTCTCGATGGTTTATCAGCGAGGTTACGGCGGACCACACCTACCATACATTTATTCCCCTTTCCGCCGCCTCTCTTTTTCGCTATCACTCTATTTACCCGACGCATCGTTCGGCCGGAACAGCTTATACCCAGCGCGCGTATATGGAATCGGCGCGGCATTTTCTGGTCGGTTTGGGAGCGTATTTTCGATCAACCAACAAAATGCTCCGCTAGCGCACAATAGTCGATGTAACGCGCAGATTTTCACGCGATTTACCGATGACGGACGAGTCATCGACTGTTATCGCGTATCGCCGTCGCGCGCGCGTTACGCGGATCCACGAGCGAGCCGAGTGCCCACCGTGTATTTGATCCATTTTGCTAGGAACGTCGTGTAACTCGACGTTCCCGGGAAAATAAAAAAAAATATATAAACCGTCCAGAGCTGGCCGCAAAACGAGCCGTGCACGGTTTCCGCGGGACAGAGTCGTGCCATTTTCGCCAGCGATCCCCGGTATCGGGGACCACTCAAAAAATTGCTTTAAGCGGATATACGAACGGCCATTCGGCTCTATGATGTCGCGACAGAGGAACTGCACCCGCCGATCGAGCCTCCTCGTAAACTGCGTGAAATCCGAAATAACGTTACGGGTTCTTGCCGCTTCAGCATTCGCGATACATATATTCGCCTAAGCTCCTGCCGTTCCCGTCCGTCTATCGTCACGGCTGCACCCGTCGTAAATTTTTATTACAGAACTAAACGTTGAAATGAGTCCCACGGTCCTCGTTTGTTAAGGATAATCCAATCTGTATCGGCTCTACAGGCTTCGAGTGAAAGAGCAGTTATTTCTACTTACAATCTTAAGCAGCTTCCTTCTATTCAATACCGATAAGTATCTGTGATACACGTGAGGATCTTTGGTAAGAGAAATTGGCCTTAAAGTGGAGTAACGTCACGATGCAGTGACGTTTGTTTCGTCGATAGTCTGAGGAGTGTGAAAAAATTTGTAGCTCCAGGCAGCTGATCCTTCAAAAAAATGTTTACTATAGATCCCTTCGGCCGATCGGAAATTGCATTCCACGAATCGTCAGGCGAGCGGAACCGAGCGATGTAACGCGGATTCGATCAGTCGGGGACTGGCTTTTCGCAATTCGTGACGCTGCCCCGAGCGTTCGGTCAGTTTTTTTTTTCTGTCGAAAATTCGATATAAATGGATCTAGCTTTACATCCGAGCCGCGTTAGTATCACGAGGTTAACGACACGGGTCGGGGCGCTCCGGATCGCTCGAAAATCGTAGGGAAATCGACGAACGAATCGCGAAGCAGCTTAATCAAACGGTCCGAGTTTCGGTAAATTCAATTTCGAGCAACTCCATCGCGAAACCCTTTCCTCCGACCGCGATGAAATTTTATCCCCGCCCCGAAACGGGGGTGTAAAGTATTCATGAAGATTTATAGCCGCTTTTCAATCCATAATCGCCGATATCGACGAAAACCGAGCGCCGTTCTTTTCGGCGGCGGATGTCAGTGGCCGCGCCGATCAATCGATCGATCAGGATTTTTTTTCCCTCGAACGAGCATCGAGAGATCGGCCACGCTTCTCGCGCGACCTACGAAAGGTATATATCCGAATGGAAGCGAAACCTATGCCCGGTCGTAGATTTTTATTTTTAACCGGAAACCGCCGAAATTCTTTTCGAACCTTCACTCTATTCGACGCCATCGAGATTCTATTTACCGTATTTTCGATGCACGCCCCGTAATCGATAGGCGTTTACGAATTTATATTCCCGTGAAACAAAAACGCTTGCAAACGGTCAGTCGCCTGATAGGTTTTCGGGTCGTTTATACGCGGCCGTGGATTCATTTGTTTATTTGCATTAATTTTTCCAAGTAACGTTCCACTGATAGCGCATAGATTAAGGATAAATATCACGGCCGGTCGCTTTTGATTCCGTACTTTGAATAACGCTGGCGAATATTTGCTGCATTGAACGATGGCGATTTCGCGAAATTCGCCCCGAAAATGTTATTGCCGCGGTTCAGACAAGCATCCCGTTTATACGTTACGCCATTCAGCGGTGCAAAACGGATTGAAAAATATCATTTCGTTCAAACAGAAGCCACAATGGAATTCGAAATACATATTTTCTGTTTAAAACACCGGCGAACCATGCGCACGAATCCGAAGCATGTCGAGGGGTAGGTACAGTTGCGGGGATCAATGTGCTTTTCGAACGATTCGCAGGAGCAGGACGCGACGAATACACGAGTTTCACATTCCCCGGCGGTGTTCTCGCGAATTCCCGATCGGACGGGGTTGAAAAGTCACTGGAAAAGTTGCGCCCCGCGAAGATACTTCTCGCTTCCTGCCCCCGAAGGTGGATTCACCGACGAGGGTTAACCGCGAAAATTACCTAATTGGATTTATGAGGGAAATTAAGATTGATCCCTGGTCCAATTAACTGATTCGATCGTATGCTCCATCCGATTAGCGATATGAAGGGGATTAAACGTTGGCTAAGAATTATGGCCGTGGTGGGCTTTCCTCCGGAATTAAAGAGTCGACGAGATGCGCTCGATCGATGGTGTCCTCTGATTAAATGATAGCGCGGTATCGATTACTCCAGGGATTCTGCCGCGTCTTTGTTTCTCGCGTGCCCTTTTCTAGCCTCGTAAGATGACTTGGCTCGTTGTTTGAAATATACAATACACTCTGATTCGTCACGTCACGTCGTTCTACTTTCGTATCTCGTAGAACCAGGGATCAGGCTCTCCGATGCGAGTACAATTACCTAAATACGCTTGGAAAGATTCGGTCGGAGGCAGCCGGTGTGCGCCAGGCTGGCTGCCTCCTCGCGTTCTCGATAAAACGGTTGACTTTCAATGCCGTTACAGAGGTTATATCCAGGTCCTCGCGGGAGTACACGGCGGAAGAGGCCGGGGCGGGACGAGAGCAGCGAGGATAGCGAAGAGGGGCCGGTAGACGGGGGGTTGTAATGGCAATTACCAGTGGTAATCAATGGACCTCGCTCAGACCGCGCCGATAATTTCAGGGCTGGCTGGAAAATAGGCGCCTCTGTGTAGCGTAGCCCCCGCCGCACACCTATATCTGCGCCCGCCACCCTCAGCGCGGATCCGCCGCTAGCAGTGATGGCTATTCAATTCTCTCTCTGTTGCAGGCTTTCCAGCAATTTAGTCGCTCGCAGCTTCCTATCTCCATCGATATTATTCGATTTTAAATGTCGAAAACATTAGGCGGGGAAACGTACGGCATATTGGCAAACACGGTGCTATCGATCGGCTTGGAAACCGTCTTGGAGCATTGGCTCTCGAGCGTAGATGCATCAAAGATGTGAAAACGGTAGGGGAGATTGGGGCAGGTTGTAACACGGGGTAAATTCTAACATATGTAAAATATTTTCAACGACAAATCTGGTAACCGACAGCGTGCGAGAGCTGCTTGGCGATATTAGCGCCGTCGGTTTTAGTGACACAAACGAGAGATATGTATTCATTTTGTGGTTATAAGTAAATTTAGTATGTAGACTGTACAGCACGTAAGTAAATTTTATCTTAGCACTTTTATTTAAATTAACCGTCGTTAGAAACCGTTTGAACTTTTGCTTCTTTGTCGCAACCGAATCAGTACACATTGGTTTATTATAATATGTATGCATTTTAGTGATTTGATGTTTAGTTTCTCGTTTCCTGAGAAAAACGCAACCCACGAATGATTGTTTAACTCATCTATAACAAATGTTTAATAATGATCTGTGTTTTCATTTATATTCTTTAGAAATGTTAAATTGTATTCATATTTGTATTTAAATAAGTAAAACAGATGTGTTACAATTTACCCCGCACTGGGGCACATTGTAACAAAAGTTCAGATTTGTTTAAAATGAAGCTAGATGCCAAAGTGTCCAAGCTTTTGTCACGTACTTTCACGCAATTAGTCCACCACATATGTAAGTAGTAAATCGCGCAAATTATTTCCTGTTTGATGAAAACACTTTCGAGAAAAAACGATGAAAACTTTTTATTATTATTATTATTATTATTATTATTATTATTAAGTAAACGGGGGAACCCTTTAGTGTACATATTATAACATAAGAGAACAAACGATAAATAACAAATAATAAAGTATAACAGAGAATAGAAAAGTAAAAATAAAAAAAATAAAAAGTAGAAAGTAACAAACAAATCAAAAACAACAATATAAAACAACAGAAACATAAAACTATTCGTATCGGCGACAACAACGTAACCGATGAACAAAACGGGGTACACAGGTGACGAGGTTAATCTAATGGCAGACTCCTTAACAGCTGCCCCCTAAACGACGCAAGGGAGGCTACGAATAAGTTTATGTTACAATCTTCCCCGGTCTCCCCTATTTCATCTATTTAAAGTCACTGTCAGTATTGTGATAAAACACGGAGAAACGTATCTGGCTTCTATTCTGTCTCTTTCGCGGGAAACGGACGCGCCGCGCGAAAAGGGCACGATTAACGTTCGGAAATTACGGGCGGAGTGAAAATCCGACGGTTGATATCAGTTGATATGTCCGCGAATTTCATACGGGCGGGCTGCATTAATAGGATCGGAATGAGCGATTAAAACTGCCCCGCGAAAAACCATCGCTGAAAGCGAACGGGCGCGTGGAAGGGGCGACTTGTAATCCCGTGGAATTTTCAATGCTCAAAGCGTCACCGAAACGCGATAATTAAAAATATCGGCGTACGTTGCCGCGGGAATTACGTGTTTCGCGAGCTGGCCGGGACGATTTAATGCGGACAGAGCGATAGAGGGGAGGCGCGTCTCGTCGGGCGGAATATCGCGGTGACACGTTACAATGCGCGTTCGATTTGTTTTGATACGAGTCACGGATCCGCGACTGTGAGGGATTACCCGTTAAATAGATTCGTTCGATCGCTTGCACCCCCGCAGGCCGCGCTCCGTTATAATAATTCAAAAGCGTTCGTTACCCGCGGGCATTCTCGCGCACCGATGTCCGGCGATCCCGGTGAATTATAGCCGCTCGATTTAACGTCATAATTCTTACATTGTTATGGAAATTTCCTTTAACTCGGCTAATTACCGAAACGTCGACCCGCTCGTTTGCGCGGGCGATAGCTACCCTCCTCGCGCCGCTCCGAACGAGTCAGCGAAATATAATGCCAGCGTGCCGCGCGCTCTGCTCCCGTTTATACGCTTGCCGTTGTTCCAAACAGGTAACGGCAGAAACTTTCCAGAAACGGAAATGAACGCTTCGCGCGTTGCAGTTTGAGACCTCCTCCACGTTGGAATCGGCACATGGACACTGATGGTTACGTTAAATAATACGAGCTAGCAAGCGCGAAGACTCGGAGCCAAGGCGGTGCTCCGAAATTTAAAGCATATTCGACGGTGATTCGTTTCTTGCGCGGCGGCGGCTCCTCTCATTTAGCCACATCCACGCTGCGCATAGAAATGTAAATTGGCTGAATGCAGAACAGGTAAAGCGACAGTGGGGCTCTGTGCTTTAAATCAGGAGAAAGGAAACGATCGTAGCAATCGTTGCAGTCGTTGCGGGACATTTTCTTCGGCGGTGGTTCTTTGCGAATCTCGTTTCGCATAGTCGACTCAGCCAACCAGAGGGCCAGGTGTTGCCGGTCGGTCGAGTATTTTAAAACCGCGCCGCGATCTCGACGATCGAGTGGCACGGCCGTGCGCACCGGTGGCTCGTTTGAATTTTAGAACGATAGTGGAAACTCGTGTAGCCCGCGCCAGTCGTGAATTTAACTTTCCGGAAGGGATGGCGGCCCGGGGCAGGGGGAGTAGGCGGAATAGGCGGTGGCGCGAATTAATTCACGACCTCCTGACAAACCGTTCACCAGCCTGGCTACCCCTTGCCGTCGGACACCCCGTGCGCCCTGTTCCCACCGATCTCCGCGCCCCCTTTTCTCGATCTACATCGTTACACCTTTCCGCGCTCGGGACTCTGGCTCCCCGATTCTCCGATTGGCGAAAGAGGAGCAGCTGATTGACGAGAAACGACCAAACAGACGGAGAGCAAAGGAATAAAGGTCCTAGGAGAACGCGTCGCTTCGAGTTCTGTCCCAGTGCTCTGCCGCCTCCACCTTCTTCACGGTGTAATCTTTCTCGTTATTTTTATCGCTGGGTCTCTCGACAAAGTCGAAACATCGCGTTACAGGTTGACGTCAACTCGCGACTGGGGATTCCAGCTCGAGTTTTCATGGAAAACTACGTCCTCGGTATCGACTCGGCTGGCAGAGCCCCGTTGCCAGCGAGAAAAGGGGGACGAAAGAGGATCTAGTTGGCGAGGACGACGAGCTCCAGGCTGACAAGGAACATGAACGATGGGGCGACGTTCACGGCAACGAATTTGAAAATAAAATTTGACATTTTTATTGAAATCCGAGGACGAGGCATCGTGCTACGTCGTGTCGCGACCTGACACATCGGGCTCTCGCAAAGGGTCTAGCAGGGTAAGTATGGGCAAACGGCCCCCACGCCGATTCCTGGAGGTGTTATTTTTTAAACAATGCTCCTGGCCTGAAACACCATTGTGTAAAGTTTTAGATCGCTACCCCCCCGTTTAAGGGTAATACGGGGGTGAGCGCCCTTAACGTTATTATTTTTTATCTCGGTTACTACTTAAAATATTTGAATGAGAAAAATATGAAAAAAAGCTACATACTAACTGTACTTCGTGTATTTTTCTCGAAATTGTAAATCAATTATTAAGGGTAGAAAAAAAATAATTAATTTTTTGAGGGTGGTTTTTCGAAACAACCCTTTGAGTGACAACCTCCAAAAAAATAAAAAATAATGCTCTATTATGGTAGTATTATATAAAAAATCCTGAAGATGATCGAGTTGGTGGAACATAGTTAAATAATTTAAAGAAGATCATTATATTATAAAGGGTCTAGCAGGGTAAGTATGGGCAAACGGCCCCGACGTCGATTCCTGGAGGTGTTATTTTTTAAACAATGCTCCTGGCCTGAAACACCATTATGTAAAGTTTTAGATCGCTACCCCCCGTTTAATACGGTAATACGGGGGTAAACGCTCTTATATTTATAATTTTTTTTCTTGGTTAAAGATATTTAAATGAAACAAAAGCGACAATATTTTTCCGGATTTGGAAATGAATTATTACGGGTAGAAAAATATAATTTATATTTGGGGGTAGTTTTTGCACACAACCCTATGAGTGACAACCACCAAAAAATTAAGAATAATACTCTATTATATAACTATCATGTATAAAAATGTAGAATAGTCGCGTTGGTGGAAACATACTTAAATAACCCCTCAACGACGGCGACTGCGTCCCAATATTATTTTTACGCGGACGGCGCGGCGCGGTGAGGCGGCCGCGTCCCTCTATTCACCATACGACGACGTATCGACGTCGCGGTCCGCCGACAGCACGGAACCGTCGCTGTTTTATCGACATTTTGCTTGCGAGTTTACTAATAGAGAAAATCATGAATATTACGATAAAAATTGTTTGAGGGCTTTATTTAGCACCAGTATTATTTAGAAAAATGCCTGAAAGCAGTAGTGATAACTGCATTATTTGTAATTTTTCTTTAATCGATTATAAGTTATCAGCGTTTATATAATCAGAAAGACAGCAAAATACGCCTGGCTAAGTACGGATTATCCCTTCGATATGTGCAAACAAATATAAGCGATTATCACGACAAGGGGTTGTCATTCATAGGGTTGTGTGCAAAAACTACCCCCAAATATAAATTATATTTTTCTACCCGTAATAATTCATTTCCAAATCCGGAAAAATATTGTCGCTTTTGTTTCATTTAAATATCTTTAACCAAGAAAAAAAATTATAAATATAAGAGCGTTTACCCCCGTATTACCGTATTAAACGGGGGGTAGCGATCTAAAACTTTACATAATGGTGTTTCAGGCCAGGAGCATTGTTTAAAAAATAACACCTCCAGGAATCGACGTCGGGGCCGTTTGCCCATACTTACCCTGCTAGACCCTTTATAATATAATGATCTTCTTTAAATTATTTAACTATGTTCCACCAACTCGATCATCTTCAGGATTTTTTATATAATACTACCATAATAGAGCATTATTTTTTATTTTTTTGGAGGTTGTCACTCAAAGGGTTGTTTCGAAAAACCACCCTCAAAAAATTAATTATTTTTTTTCTACCCTTAATAATTGATTTACAATTTCGAGAAAAATACACGAAGTACAGTTAGTATGTAGCTTTTTTTCATATTTTTCTCATTCAAATATTTTAAGTAGTAACCGAGATAAAAAATAATAACGTTAAGGGCGCTCACCCCCGTATTACCCTTAAACGGGGGGGTAGCGATCTAAAACTTTACACAATGGTGTTTCAGGCCAGGAGCATTGTTTAAAAAATAACACCTCCAGGAATCGGCGTGGGGGCCGTTTGCCCATACTTACCCTGCTAGACCCTTTACGCACCGATCCTTCAGAGAGCAGAGCCTTCGAACGGTTTAACAGCGCCTACGTACGTTGATGGATTTTTAACGCGAGCGTCGCGCCTTTTAATCGACCTAATCCATTAAGAGTTGAATTCTACTCGAGCCCCGCGCGCTGGTTCGTTCGTTTGCCCGTCAAATACCGGAGAAAAAATCAGGTTAAAAGCGCGGAAATTCAGAATTTCTTGGTAGACAGAATTTTTCGGGAATTTTTTTTAGGAATTTCAACGTCGACGCTCGCCGTTGGCGTCAGCCAGGAAATAGCCAAGCGAAATTTCGCCGTCGCGGTGCATTTAAACATTCACGGGAAAATAACAGTTAACGAGGGGGAAGAATGTCGTTGACAAAGGCGCTCGTCAACTTCGCCGCGAAACTTTCGCGTGCCAACGGCTCTCTTGTTCCAATCGAGAAACAATATATATATATATATATATATATATATATATATATATATATATATATATATTGCTGTAGACGACGAATTTAATGAACCTTTACACTACGTTTACCACGCTATTCATTAAAATCGTCTCATTATTCCATTCCTAAAGTCGCGCGCATTCCTGCGGACTCCTTTGTTAATCCGCAGATACCTCCAAGATAAATACAAGAAGAACAGAGATCGGGTGACTTTAAATTAACAGAAGTTTTGGTATCGAAGTACTGGGATCGAGCGTTATTCCGAAACGCGGTTCGTAATATACTTATTGCTAAATCGGGAGCCTTTGAAATCTGCGTGCTTTCAGCGGAGTTGCTGCGATAAGGTATCGTTCGAGGGAGGGCACTATTTATATAGTACCATCCGACGCCGACGGTTTCCCCGGCTGCGAGGAAGTAAAATTTCCGCGCGTCTCGGGGAGTCCTTTTCCGAGTGCCGGTGCTCGTTCCTTTGGAGATTGTCGCGCGGCGGGATAATCCAAGATTGCCGCAGACAGAAAAAAAAGGATGAAAAGCCGCGAAGAAAGACGGCGAACAAGAAGAGACGGAAGGGGAGTGGGGCCTCGAGGATGGGGCGAAAAAAGGAGGCTGTGCGCGGAGACCGTAGACCGTGCCAGAACGGCGTGGCTTCTGTTGCCTCTCTGTATTACGAGGGTGGTAATTGTTCGGGAATCGATTTATCTCCTCGCGGGGGAGGCGAGGAGACGTCGCCTTAACCAACACAAAACATGCCGGGGACAATGATATTCTTGTCGATAACAATTTACCCTTTGTGCATGCACGGCTGAAACGCAGCTGCACTCTTCGCGGATGCGGCCACCCCCATTCTCCTCCGAGGATTAACCGCCCCCCGCGACAATAAGGGAGAAAGCTAGGGAACGGTTAAACCCGTCTACGACGTCGATCGACACCGTCTAGGAGCACCAGCGCATTTTCCGTACCTGGAAAAAAATATATCTCCTCGCGCTCGTCGATGCGAGAAGCGCGGATTCGGACGCGCGCCGCGGAATTTATTAAAGCGCTTATTTAGTAGCGCATTTGTTCATTCGCCGGCCGCGTTTTCAGTTCCACGGCGGAACAATAAAAATGCAAATAAAGAATTGTTCGCGCGGCGAACGACGATTATTATGCGCCGGCATGAGCCTCATAAATCGCCCACTGCTCGCGCCGTGTCGATAGGTAATGAAAAAAATAATGCAGGTGATTGGTTGGAAGCTCGAGCGTTCCTGCTGATCCCGAGGATGCGCAAATAGCCCCCGCGCAAATGTGACTGTACGATTTCCTGCATGTAGGACAAGTCAGGGTGAGATGGGCAGTGACAGTATTTTTTAGAAGGAAACGCCTGATTGCGCTGCTTCGACGTGGATACAAAGTGTCATAGAAAAGTAACAAAAACGAAGGTGGACGAAAACTAAAAAGAATCTGAGATAACCAGTTAAAGACCACAACTTGTTAGCCTGAAAGGTACATATGACCATCTTTCCCGGACATTATGGGAGATATGGGCAATGGCACTTTTTTTCATTTGTAAAATTTGTATATTAAATAATAATTTTTCGTTTATTGATATAAACGGACATGTAGACAAAGGATTGAAGTTTTGTTCTACATCATTTTCGTTGCTTTATTTCAAATAGGTTGGCTATAGGAGATTCTAAACGAAACTATGCCCATCTCACCCGGACTTACCCTATTTGGAATTTAAACGCTTTTCTGATACGCCAAGTCTGTGGCGCTCCGCTTCCTCTGCCATTCGTGGGTAATGTTTTAACAGGCACACGTTTTCACTATCGCGTATCGATCATGGGAACGCCGCTAGGCGAGAAGAGTAACGACGCTAAGTTCCCGGAGGCCTGGGACACGCTCGCGAAACCGTGTCAGAGCGGACGAAAGTCTCGAGAAGAAGGGAAGTGGGAGAGGGTAGAATTTGATACGCTCGGAGGAAGGCGGGAAGGAAGGGCGGAAGCGGGGAAGATAAATAATCTTGCGCAAAAATGTGGCGATATCGTTCTCGGAAGCCGAGAGCGGAATAATAAGCGAATTTTTTCGTGACATGTAATTTCGTTTGCGAATGCCATCTCGACGCGCGATCTCGCCTGCGGGGAACGAGCCAGAATCTCGATAACCGCTACCAATCTGCTTGATTCCCGGCTAGGTCAGTGGGTCGTTCGCGCACAACAATCCAACCAGCCGTTCCTCTTTTCCGCGCGACATCAATTCCACCCTCGTCACGTCCATTTCTTAACGCGAACGACACTCTCCCGCTCGTGGCATTCGGTGCGCGCCCGTTATTTCGGTTCGCGAATCCGGCTCGAGTTGACGGATGCGGTGCAAGAGGGTAGCGTTTCGAACGGAGAGAAGACGGTGAAAAAAGGCGTCGCGGCTGAGGATTAATTGGAGCACGGCAGATGCGAGGCGTCCATTTAATCCGGATAGATTCTTAAATGTTTAAAAAGCTGGGCGGAAGGCGAGCCTGCTCGCGGGGCTGATCAAAGCCGAAGATCAATGGAGCGAAGGTCTGCGTGTCGATGAGGCAGGGAGCGAGAGGCAGTGAGAGCGATAGAGAGGGTGTGTGAGAGGGCGAAGAGAGAGGGTGGGAGTCTACTCCAATTTCTACTCCGTCGGGTCTTAAAGCTGGGCTGTCCGACCATGCCGAGTCTCTCACCACTTACGATAATGTTTCTGCTCGTCTGACACCACTCGGCTATTACTACTATTGGGGAACCATTCCCTTGAAATTTAACACGCTCCCCAGTTGTCTGACTTAATAGTAGCTTCTACCATGAACGGGCGCCGCGGTATTTCTCTCAATAGGGGCTGGCAATTGACGCCAAGACTTCCATCACGCGAATGCGCCGTGAAACGTATGGTAATGCGAGAGGAATCGAGCGAGCTAATATATTATAACGGCTCGTAGCCGAGTTTAACGTTATATCGCCGCGTGCCAGCGCGAGCTTGCACGCCATCGCTTCGAAGCCCGTGTCGAGCCGAGCAGCTTCAATTCCAACGATCGCTACCAACGACTTCTTCGTCCCGCTAATCGCGTTTCGCCCCGTTCCCCACGCACAAGCAGCCGCGTTTCGTCGTTTCATCGTTTTCTCTAGCTGCGGCAAGCTCCGCGAGAACGCGATCCAATGCGCCCTGGCAAGGAGAGTTGTCAGCCGCACGTGTTATCAGTTTGCCGCACGATCTTCCATTAATCCACAAAATCTTTCACACGCTACGTGCGCCTGATCGAAATCGACCCGAGCGATGAAGCCGTTCGAACAAACCACCCCCGAACTATCCCGACAAGTGCCATTCGAGGGGTAGCAGGGAGGTGCGCGTGCATCGCGTGGCGCTTACTCGTATTCGGAGCGCTACTTTCGCGGAAACAATCGTTCCAGCCTCGCGTTTCAGGAATCCGTAGAGGAATTTATAGAGGGGAGCGTCACTTGGCGAGCGTTTCGGGGTGTCCCCGAAGCAACGATCGCGGGGTAAAATAGTCAGAAGCGTCGCTAGTAACCCTGGGTAATCGTCTTCGTCTCGAGCTACGACCACCGCAAGCGTCTGAAAGAAGCGAGCACGCGAGTAGACTGAGGAAAAAGGAGAAACTCGGCCTACCGAGCCTTCTCCTGCTTCCCTGCCCCTCCTACTCGTCGTTCTCTCTGGTTCCCTGGACGATTTGAATAAGCCTCGTGAGCCAGAAGCCCCAGCGAGTTGAAAAGCCGCGCGATGTTTGCCGAATGCCACTTCGTATGCCGGCAGCGCAACGAGGGACGTTTTTCAGCGCGTGAGCATTTTCCATACGTACCTACGCGCGGTGTTTTTACGGGGGAAGCATGTACACCGTCATGATTTGTTTTTTCTTTTCGGCGGAATTTCAGGGCGCGCCGGGAGCCAAGGTGAACCTTTAAGTGCTCCTCCTTCGGCAGGGGAAACCCGAGTACCTTCGAGCCTCCCTTTCTTCCCTCGCGGAAACGAAATGGACCCACAGACCGGGTAGTTCTCTCGGATACTACTCGAGCGTTCTCGTAAATTTTTATATTTCTACCCCGTAACGGCATTGCAATGAGATTCTAACAAGTGTATCACTGTTAAGAGCGCTTCGATCGCAACCACAGTTTCTTTTATACCAGTCATTTTGCCAGATACGAGGATTTTGTGTTCAATCACGGTGATTCGATAAGCAGTTCTGGTAATAATAAACACGGTCTCGCCGTCGAAAGAATACGCTTGCGCGTCATTGATGGAGTCCTTTTATCTTTCTCAACGCCGCGCGTCTCCTCGCTTCCTTTCCGCTCGATCGTCTCCTTTTTTCCCTTTCTTCGACCCCTTTCTCCGGCGATGGCTGTTCCATTACTCGCTACCCCGTCCGGAGGTTGCTTGTTAAATTTTTACGGCCAGCAGTTCTTCCGAGGACGACTCGCGATCAGTAGCCGTCCTTGCGTCATCCTTCATGGTCCACGGGAATTTGTGGGGTCTTGGGTGCAGCATGCGTCGTTGATACGTTTAATCGTCCGGGCTTTACACCAATGAAAACATCTATGTAATTTCAGGGGCTTGGCTACCTGCGACCGAGAACTCTGCTCACCGAAAACGCAAGGGACGAGGCTCGGTTGCTTCGATGCGAAACGAAGAAGAAAGGACACCGGGATGGAGGATGATGGGGACGTTGAATCGCTGGGCGGAAGGTCGTAAGGCGAGCGAAGACGGGGTCAACGGACAAAGGGCTGCCCTGTTTGACGAGATATAAGAGGCAAGATGGCTAGGAATTCTCGATGGCGGGGAACAAGAGAGTCCCGTTACCTTTCATGTTTCCGCCGGTGCACCTCGCGTCTTTCGGATGCGAACTTAACGTTGATTGGCTGGAATTCTGTGAAAGGGTAGATTTCGCCAGGCATTCGGTCGCGTCTCTTGCAGGCTCCCGTCGATTCGTATATTATATTTCTACGCAATGACTGTTCCCCACTAACGGGGGCCGATAAGTCAAACCGACGGACATTTTAATTACGCCAAGGCCAGATATTGCAAGGCACACGGAAACGAAGCTAATGCCACCGATCCTCGTTAATTTCTACCCTTCTGTCCTTTCCTCCTCTTCCTTGGCTCCTTCTGCGATCTTCCAAGGAAAGCTGGAATGGAACCGCGCAACTCCTTCTGCGTTTTTATCAGGACCAGAGATTTGAATTATGATCGCCGCGCGGTATATCGTCGGCCGATTAATCTTCGATTATCGCGGCGAATTTGGTCATTAAGGGACGCGTGAGCCAGCCAGAAAGAATCGTAAAATGTGATCGGTTTTTCCACCATGGTGGTGGAATGCTTTGACAGGTTCTCCGCTTTCGCTGTCACGGGGGAAATTGTAACGTCGCACAGTGGTTCGAGTATACGGGGTTGAAAATTGTTAGAAAACAAATCTGAATCGTATCACAGTTTATTATTTTACTGAAATATCAATAAAATAAAGATATGAATAATTCAATAAAGGTATTGTACTTTAAATATAATTATAAGTTATAACATTATGTCTATTCCTGTAATTTCTGAGTTTTTAAGTTTAAAACCTGGTTTTTGAAATCAGCTTTGTCTCCATCACTATTAAAACAGTGTTTAACTATATGTTCCACGACGTTCCACGCAACAAGGGTTGAATGTACGGAAAATAGAGACTTTGTAGTTTTATTAAATCAAATGATCGATCTGCAAAAATTTGCAAAACTATGTTTTGTGAATTGTTTTCGAGTGCGACACTCGGCAGGAGAGATAGCACAGTTGTTATATTTCAGACTTTATACGTAAATGCCCCAAAAAAGCTCAGCTCACTAACCCCAGAAATAATTGAGTTGTTAACAAATATTCCACTGAAACTGCTCTGCAAAGTGAAGTTGCCAGCACCATTCCGTTTGATGAAGATGATAATAAGATTAGCATGTATTGTAATTAACAAGAAATTAATAGTTATAAGGCACACTTATAGTTATAGGTAAACTATAATACTGTCGTTTTGGTTTCTTTTCCATTATTGAATTAGTTATATTTTTATTCTATTAATATTTTTACTAACATAATAAAAGGTGATATGAATCAGGTTTGTTTTCTAACAATTTGACCCCCCTATAAACCCAATACCGCCAAAAAATAATTTTGTCCAGTTAGCATGTAATATACTCGAACCACTGTATGTCAATGCGGAAGTAATTAACATCAGAGGGAACACTTTCCGCGCACCATAGAAAACACCATATCGAGCGCGCAGGATGTGCTGCTCCGAATTCCTGTCGTCCATCCCGCAACGAAGCCGTTCCGAATTCCCATGCCCATAGGCTTCCACGCTTTCTTTCCCACTCGCGATTCGCGGCCACTTTTTTCCGCGGCGAAGGTAGCTCGGATCGATCGTCACTCTAATTACGATGGCGTGCGTCCGTTGAAAAGTTAGGCCAAACTCCGGCGAGCAACGGGTTCGGCCCGCTCCGCGCCTAACTGGCCTAATTCTCGCCCACCAAATGGCTGTCCTTTCTCGGATTCTTCGGTGGCTCGTTAATCGAGTCCGTGTGCCGGTGCCTCGAGCTCTTTATCTGCTCGGGATATCCGGGATCGTGAGAAAAACGAGTTCGCGTTACCTCCGAGTCGACGCGCGCCTCCATAAATCACCACCGCTGCGGAATCTTCTTTTTCTCCGCCGGCCAACTCCGTTCTTCGAAAACAGAGATAGAGGTCGAGGGAAACAGCTAGAAATTTCTGCTGATCGGACCGATAGCCAGAGCGGGACCGTGTCACGATCCATCCGAATTTTTCAATTTCGAAAAACGTCAGCTCCGCCCTCCTCTACCCCTTTCGGGGGAGGCAAGGGACGAGGCCGTGGCGCAACACACATATCTTCGGAGGACCGTTATCCGACGCCATACGTCGTCTGGATAATGCAAAGGGAGGCGAGGGTCGGCAAGAATAATGCGGGCATTTTCCAGAAGTCGTCGACGAGGTAGAGAGACAGAGAGGGAACGAGAGAGCGAGAGAGAAACCGAGCGAAATGGATTTTCGCGAGTTTTCCATGGGATATGGGTTATGGGACGGCGAAAGGGATGAGAGGCTGCGGAGAGGGAGGGGGCAACGGTTCGGGGATACGAAACGACGGGCGAAAAAGTGGCCGCGATTCGTATAAAGTGATTTTAAGTGAGAGCCAGCTCGCCGTTTCTCCGGGCGAAAGTTCGCCCCGCTGAGATATGGCTGCAAATATTAAAATCTGCTGGCCGGTCGTCAAGGTTTCTAGCCTGGCTGCGCGGAATCAGTGGTTGCCATTCCTCTTCCCCGTACACTGCCTAACGATTTCTACCCTCTTCCCCGTCCCCTATCGTCCACCTTCCAGCTTCCAGCCGCGCGTTTTATCCGGACCGAGGCGCGTCTCCAGCCGGAAATGGAAGATTATCTCGGAGAAAAATGATTCGCCGCCCGTGCGAGGGTAACTTCTCTTCGACGCGGCCCTCCCCGCGTCATCGTTTCGATAAACGTTTCAGCCGTTTTCCTTTTCATCCCGTTCCATTTTATTCTCGCCGGCCTTCGACGACGCCTTCGGGCCACGTTCCCCGGGCGAAACGGTGGCGTGCTGAAAGCCACTGCTAGGAAAGTTGGCGGACACGCGCGACAATGTCGACCCGAGGCGGGGGGTGGACGGGAGGAAGAATGGCCAAGCAGTTTTCCCGGGTAAGAAACTTGTTAGGTCAGACGTATTAGCAGAATTGAAGATATATTGCGTCCCGCTGGAAGTGCTGCAATCGCGAACTGCTGCAAAACGCTCCTCCGATCGTAATATTCCGGCGCGGCGTCGCCGGGAACGAACTCTAATATTTGGGAGAATTATGACGTCGTATTTGTTACGGCCGGGCCGTGATATTTCCGTCCGCGTTGCTGCACGGCGGACACTTAACGTTCTCGCAATTGAAAGAGGAATAAATATGCGATTGCGAGAAGAGGAGTATGTAGAAATGAGGTGCCTCAAGTTCCACGAGGGAGAAGACTCGAATTGGAAAGTATTTGGACTGCGAGATAAGGGCGCATTCGAAGTTGGTTGAAAGCGCAGCTCGGGATTCCTACGCGAAGGTATTCGTACTTCAGAACGCTTGGCGTTCTAAGCTCCATCTGGAAAGACTTTCTAGTCGAGACCTTTCAAAGACCTCGCTTGAATTTAATTTCGTGGATTGTACAGCGCGACGATATGTGGGAGAAGCGGAGTTGTATTCTACGATCAGTATTCTTGCAGCGAGCTGAAACCGTAGAGAGCAGAGGCTGGGGCTCGCCAGTCGATTGGCGGATTGAAAGCCGTCGCGACGTTCTCCGCGAACGAGCAATAATTCTCGGATAAAAGATCGCGATAGGACCTCATATTGAAGTCGTCGACTGTCACCGGCGACGAGGCCTTCCGATTATTGCCAACTCTCGAACAGCCGACAGGAGAGATCGTGCACGGAGACGGAAGATCAGGGAAGCCAGGGGGAGGGAGGAGGGACGAGAGAGTTTCGTGCCGGGGTGGTGGAGACAGGGCTGGTGTCTCGTAGACGGTATTCTCGGTGAAATATTCGCCGGCAGTAGTACGGCGAGGAAAATTTTGTGTACTTATCGAGTTATGTACTCGCTCCACGTTCATCGGATGTATCGAGCCAATTTAGGTGTCTGCAGCCAGATAGCCGCGTGCGGGAGGGGCTGAAACGAGGCCAGAGCGGGGGCGGAACGCGGAGGAGCCGATTTCTACGTCAATATTTGCGAAACATTACGCTACGACGACGCAGCACATATCCGTCAGAGGAACACGAACGAAACACCTTCGCCACCGCGAGCCGTCCGCGAGCCTAGCGTTCCGTCCGGAACACCTTTTGTTGAGCGTTAGCTCGTTGCCGGGCCACTAACCCCTCAGCTACCGACCCCTGAAATGACAAAGTGATTGCGAGGCCCGGGCCCTCGGAACGAAAACGTCACTTTGCTACCTGAGGCCTCGACACTGAAACATCACTGTACAGACAGCCTCCAGAGTAGCTGGTACTGACGCGGCAGCTGTTTGAAAGACAGGGTCCGTACGAAATACGGAATTGGGCCGCCAGTGAAAAACTTAGGGTCCGTACCAGATACTGAGGTGGTAGCCGAAGGGCGAAGGACGCACAAGGCCGGCTTGTATTTTCCAAACCCTCATCTGGCAGACACTTAGTCTGTCAGTCCACGCCTTGTAGACCTGGGACCGTTGTAAACTAATAAATTTACTATTGGAAACGCAGGTGATCAGTTCAAGCCAGGGCCAAGGGTCCTAGGATCCTCGTGACAATAAACAGACGGCCTCGCGACAACGATCTCATGGATACACCAACACTTTGATCAGGATTTCCCTTTCGTATAGGAAATTTACCTTGTGGTCGTAAGACACCGCAGAAAGAGAGATTGACCTTTGCGCCGTCGGAGATTTACGTCCTCCAAAAACAGGCGACGCAATAGCTCACAACACCTTTCTTCTCTATGTATTCCGGGAACGAACCACGAAATTCGCATTATTGTGTCACGAGCATCGGTTAGAAGAGACATTCGCGAGCCTTCATAGAGGAGAAAGCACCGATCGAGCTATTTAAATAGCAATCGATTCGCGATACATTGTTACTCGCTCGACGAACATCAAGACACGAAAGAGCAGGAAAGAATGAATTATCCTGGACGCGAGAGCTGCCGAGGGAGAACAAAGAAATGGCACGGTGGATTCAAAACAATCATCGATGCCAGCCATTAATCTTCAGGACATTCATTTAACCGCGCCAGGGCTGCCACCCCTCGTTCAATTTCCCACTAATTACATTCGTATTCGAGAGCGGAACTGGTTGTGGCAGCCAGTTACAGCGGGGAGGCGGCTGCAAGTACGGCCAAACAGGTGGCAATACTCGTTGGGAGTCTCACGGGTCTTCTCGCGGGGAACTAACGTGATTACCAGCCGTTTTTGGCTACCCACGTACGCTTGAAGCAACCGATGCGCTGAATGCCGATCCCATTCTCGTCGATCACCACTCTCCTTTCGATCGCCGCGAAATATCGACCAGAATTCTCGAGCGGCTCGAGCCTGCGGAGCGCGCGTCGTGTCTACCCTAGCGGATCGGGCAGCCCCTAAATTCAACTGCTACTCGCCTTCGTCATCTTTCAAAATGAATTCCACGGTGTAATCGTATTTCACCGGCTGACCGTCGACCACAGCTGATCGATCACGAGGGCAGAAAAGGAAACATAAAAGCACCATAGGCGAAAGCATAAGAGCCATTTGCTCTACTATAAAAACATCAAATTGATCAAAGTCTCCCTTCCCTCTCGACTGTCGCTACTTCGCGGATTTCAACGAAGCTTCAAGAAAATAAAAGAGAGCGCACTGGAATTAGGATCGAAAAGCGATTAGCACGGATCTCGTTTATTTAATTCGGCTGGTTAACGAAGTTCCGCCTCCTGAACTGAATTCGCTGCTTTACTCGGCATCTAAATTACGCTGCTGCACGGGCTCCTTCGAATTAACAGGGATTTCTTTCGACCAACGTGATTATACTCCCTTTCTATCGGAGAATCTTTAACGTTTCTCTTGTTATCGGGTACTCGGAGGATCGAGGAAGCTAAAGTAGCTCGCTAGAGACACTCTTTAGAAACATTCTACCGCTGAAGAATCTACGTGAGAAAGTATCGTACGCCGAGTGAAGGAGTAACTGAAAACACCCACTTCCCGTCGAGGCGTTAAAACGAAACCATCAAGTAACAGAAGAGAGCAAGCAATTTCTGTGTTTCAGCGGACACGCGAGCTGTAAGAAGCTGCGCAGGGAATGCCCGTTCCCTGTTCTCCTATCCGCAGTCTAGGACTGCTCGTTTCTGCAGCCTGCATGGCTCAGCCCGAGATCTGCGGGGGAAAGTTCTTGAGGAGCTAACGCGGAGGCGGCAATGGCGGTGGCGGCGTCTACTTGGAATAATTCGCGTAGTTAGCGGCCGGCAGTTTATCACGCCGCGGGTGACAACCCTTGCTCGTTCGTACGCTCTGTTGGTCCGCGAGCCTGTTGTCGGCACACACATAGTTCAGCAAACCGAAACCAAGATCGCGGGGACACCAACTAAGCGGTTGGCTAAGGAGCTCCGCAAGACCGATTCCCATTGCATTCCTGGGCAACTAGACCAGATATATCGATGCCCCGACGCGACGTCCCTTTGTTCCTCGATTACTCGTCTGTTTCAACTGGACAAGAATCATCTGGAAAAGTAGCATCGAAGCCAACGACTCTGCTCCCTCCACCAGCAAAGGGAGCAATTAAGAAGCTGCGCCTTTGGACGTTCCGAGGGAAGTGCTCTTTAAGCAGCTTAGAAGTTCACGATAGCCAGCAATTACTTTCGTTTCTCTCGATTCACGGGAAATCCAATTTATCCAACATTTCTGTATGGTAATGCAGAGGAAAGAGCAAGTTTGAATATTAATTTTCCTTTGCCCGGGAACAGAGGACGTATACAAGAGTCAATCTCCAGTCGTGATTTGCCGGTACACGAAACTGGATAATTATTTGCCCGGCGATAATCGTATTTTCCCCGGGCTTTCCTCTCTCCCTTAAACACGAGATCGTAAAGTACTTTGTAATTTTCTGCAGCTTTTCCTGCGTACGCACCAGCTTCCCCGCCCCTAACCCCTTTTCTCTTAATCGTTTTAACGGAGATAGCAGCCAGTGTGTTTCCTAGGATTTAAGGCGCAGCCTTTTCCTTTATTGCGCGCTGCAGTCGCTCTAACGGGCGATCGTTGATTACGAATCTCGCCTTGGTGTCGTCGTTAAAAAAGCATTACGGCTAACAAGCTATGTAACTCCATTGGCATAAAGTCCGGGGTTGATGTTCGAAGGCATGGATATGTCGGAGGTATCGGTCGATGGCTGGTCGTCGCAGGGGCCATCTTTCCAATTTCGCCGTGGGAGATGCTGGCTAGCGGGCAACCAGAGAGGCTCCCGAAAATCGTGGGTGCGCGCGGACCGGCATTCCGGATTTATGTCGGTCATAAATTCATGCGACTTCGCGGACCGTTTTTCCGATCTCGGACCCCGTTCGCCAGCCTCTCGCCAGCCCCTTTTTAACCCTCCAACCTCCGCCACCAGCCCAACCCCCTTCAAGCTTTCACACCTTTTACTCTTGTCACATTCCGCGCGAGCTCTCCCATCTTGCCGCATTTTCATTTCGTCGGCTATTTTCGCGGCCCGCGCGACCGCTATCGCGTTGCCGTCGCGTAGGCGGCTACGGCACACCACCGACGACTAGAATTTCGAGGATCGATCGCGCTCGCTCGGCTTTCCAACCCTTTGTGATCGTGAAAGCCAGAGAGCATTTCCGTTCTCTGTTTCTCGCTTCTCCCTTTCATTCGGTTCTACCTACTTCCCTCGGCCCCGCCGCGCCGCGCCGCGCCGCAGCTCTCGTAGAATCATCGCGGCGTTCTTTCTCTCGCGGGAAAGAAAGCGGACGCGCGTATAATCGTCGGTTTAATTCGATTTGCGAGTGGCCTCGGCCGCTGGAGCATTAGCAATTCCGCGGAATAGGGGAGCTGGATTATCGAAAGAGAGGAGAAAAGCGAAGTGAACAGGGGGCCGGAGAGGACGAGAAGTACGCGCGATTCAATTTATACGGTTCGCAAGAGGACAGCGTGCCCGCTCGCGCGCGCTCGGGGGTTAATTATCCTTGCCACAGAGAGGCTCGATTATGTACAGCTATCCGGTGGCCAATAGCGCGCGGCCAACATTTTTCCTCGCTCCTACTCTCTCTCTCTCTCTCTCTCTCTCTCTCTCTCTCTCTCTCTCTCCATCTCGTCCCTTTTTTTCCCTACCGCGCGCTCCTCTCTTACTATTTTTGCCCATTAGTCGGCGCGTAGAACATAACCCTACACTTGCGCCGGCTGGGAAAAGGGTTGCCGACCCCGGGACAAACCCCCCATTCTCGTACGTGTGTGCAGAGAAGCGTGTGCGCCCGAGTAAAAGCGCGGAAAAAATTGCTGCTCAACGCTTTTCAAGAGAAATTGCTGCTTGTTGGAATAAAGAAGAGTTATTTAACGAGACGCACTACCCTTGTATTTTTCCAATCCCTCCTCGCCACCGATATCCCATCACTTTATTGCCACTTCGAAGTCCCTCGAGTGTACAACATTTTCTATGCAAGCAGCGTAGCAAATCAGAGATTTGGTTAATCGCATCGACCGGGAGGAGATATCGATTCCAGGGGAAAACGTCGGGACGATTTTCCGCGGAGCGAACGTGAACAGAGATTTCCCAGAGAGGACGCTAATGCAACCGGAAGAAGGTGCGGTGAAATATAGTCGGGAGGAATAAAAGGAGAGGGCGAGCGGAGTCAGAGTAGCGAAATGCCGAGGCCGAAGGTAGAGGCGGAAAACGAAGATTGAACGCGACGCGAGAAGCCAGAAGAAGAAGAAGAAGAGGAAGAAGAAGAAAAAGAAGGGTAAAGAAGAGCAAGGGAGACGGAGGTTAATTAAGGGAAAACTTAACGACGGGGTTTGTCCAGGCCCGTCCATTTCTATGCGTAGTTCCCTCGCTTCTCCCTTCCGTCCACCGACTTCGACTCGAGTTAACGCCCAAAGTTCCGCGCGGATTTTTGAAATTCTAATTCGACCGTCTAATCTGCTCGAGTCTTTCCCATCTCCCCGTCCCACCCCCGCCTCAGTAGCTGGCGCGAGTGTGACGAGAGCTCGTTTCGGACATGAATACGCGAGACGGATTCTAGTGGCAACAGCAGTGGGTACGGCGAAAGGAGAGAGCGTGGAAGCGTTAGTGCGTTCACGAGGAAGCCAAGGGAGAAAGCCTACCCTTCCCACCGCACCCTCTTAGACAGACAGACTGATATTGTCTACCACGTCGTACAGGCTACCTGGAAACATTCATAATCGCTCCGCGATGCTTCTCGCCAAAGAATAAAACGGTTTTCCGTGTAAGTAGCGTTTTTGAATAAGAAAGAGAACGGCCCATCTCCCGTACACTTTACATGTGATTAAAACCGCGGAGGTGATCTTCTGAGCAACAGTCTTCTCCGTTGCTGAAGCGTTCCTCGATAGACGATGGAAACAGCCAGTACTTCGAGCACGCAGCCAACGGTTGGCTATAGAAACAGAACTAATTGCGCTGTATTTAATTAAGCCGCGGATTATTTCCTTAACGAGGACAGATCTCCATTCTTCCTTCCTAGCTCTCCAGGCTTCGCTCGCGTCTTTTACAATTTTCCAGCTCCACTCGGGGCGAGGCAACGGAATTCTTGACAAACTCTGGTTTCGCTGTCGCTCTCCCTCCTTCTCTGCGGCTTCTATCGCCACCACAGCTATCACCACCAGCATCGCCACAGACACCCTTCTGTCGTGCAAAAACACCCGAGCGTAGACGCACGCCGGGGGGAACTTCCGACACACATGACGCTCGATTCCGCGCCCTTCACCGGAGGGGGAGAAGAAAATACGCACGTACGCGTGCGACCGTTTGTCTCTCCTTCGAGGAAGCGGTTCGCGAGCGAAGGGAGCCCCATTTTCACGCCAACCACTCTCGCCTATTCCTCTCCCCTATTCTACCCTGCCACCCTCCTTTGATTTACCGATAATATTTACGCGTCGATGATCGCCGACGACGCGAGAACCGCCTCCATTTAATTCCTCCCCGCGCGTTACCTCCGGTAAAAGGGTGAAGTCGAGGCGCCGAGTAGTTTAAGCGAGTGCGAGTGGAACAGTGTCTCTTGAAAGATGCACGCGCTTTGTATGCTCCCTCCAACCCCCGGCCGACGTTGCAGGAACACGAGTTTACGTTCCTTTGAACCCTTTGCGACGCAAACATTGTTTTCCGTAACGTCCACAGGAAACGAATTCACGCGCGATCAAATCGAACGGAATTCTACACGCTGGCTGTGTCCAGGTCAATGAATTACGCGTGATGCGAATCAGGCTTCTACGGAGTTCTAGCTATCACATCTGTGGAGGAAGTTTGGCATTTAGGCGAAAGGAAACACTTCTTTCATAATAGCGACCGATAGGGTAGATGTCCCAATTACTGCCAGTGTCCCAATTACTGCCACTTTATTTATTTTATGTAATAAAAACGTAACATATTACATTGTCATGTTACAAAATTTTTACATATATGTTATGAACACCTACAGTATTTGACAAATAAATTAATGATTTCAAAAATATGCGTTCGATAATTCTGGTTATTAATTTAGTTTAAATTTGAGGCAGTTAATTGGATTTCGGTAAAAAAAGACTGGCAGTAGTGAGTAGACAGTTAGTGGGTGGCAATCATTCGGACAAGACGATTTTTGAGGTGATAGTTATAGGTACACTAGGATCGTTCGCAAAATGTAATTAATTATTAATCAATTCTTCATATTTAATTCATAAAACTGTTTTTTTTTTAATGAAAGAGATGTCAAATAATATTATATTTCAAACTGAGACGATTTTCAGTTTAAACAACACGTGAAATGATTAAATGAAGTTCAGTTATAATCTTAAGGTGGCAGTAATTGGGACATCTACCCTACAATTACTCGTTACGTTCATCGGCTTCCGCGTGTTAAATTACGCACTAACGAATCCAGCAGAGTCTCGCGTATTTATCTTCGTGACCGTTTACAGTTCGGAATAAAAAAAGAGGACGCGGGCCGCGCGGCAATCGGGAAACTAATATCGTGCGTCATTCACGTGCCGGGAATCTGTTTCGACCCATTCATTAAACTCTCGTGAAGCCAGGGATTCTCTCGCTTGGAACGCTACGATTTCCAAGCAAAGCGCGCGTGCAAGGTGTCGCCTCGGTTTCGCACCCCCGAAGCAGAGACGAAATAACGCTGATTTCTCTGCGAAAGGTGAGACGTCGAGAATCTGACCGCGACGCGAGGCACTCCTTTCGTTGCTCGGAAGATGACCCCGCGGGTCAGAGGAGAAACTCGATCCAGTCCGACAACCGAGCTTCCGCCTTTCTTCTCGTCCGAGAAAGAAGCGAACAAGGTAGTACGACGGATACGCGGCGCGTATCGGCGGCGAGTATCATCGGCAATAGGGTCGAGCACGATATGAAAGAAAGGGAAATGACCGATAAAAAG
The DNA here is from genome assembly GCA_963855975.1 of Andrena chrysosceles. NCBI lineage: Eukaryota > Metazoa > Arthropoda > Insecta > Hymenoptera > Andrenidae > Andrena > Andrena chrysosceles. Next base: position 43,970,251 of record OY979769.1, on the reverse strand, counting down.
GTGGGTCGGGGGTGGCTTGGGAGCGGCGGAAGGATGCCGGTTACGAGGGAAAATCCAGTGGACGGACGCAATCTAGGAACTCTTGGGAACCAATCTCCTCTGATGAAAATACCTCCTTCAAAGCGGACGGTTTTGCAGCCGGGCCAATTTCTTTCGTGACTCTTTTTTGGAATATCGCGTGCAAGACAGGAGCCGCGGCGCCCGTTTAGCTACAGCTTCGGTGAATTCTCCATCGACTGCACTCTACAATCGACACTGTGCGTCGTATCTTCGAGCGAAGCAATGATTTCGCGCCGAGAGCCTAAAGACCGCGGCCCATTCATTTCCCGGAGGCTTGTTACCTCCAACGTTTTTGCGACAGGGTGCTGTTGCAAAGACGCGAGAAAGCTGTACAGATAAAGATCGAGCAATTCCGCGTTAGCTGGAAGGTCTTCCCGGAACCTGCACCGCGACATTTACGCCGTTCTCACCCTCCGCTTGCCTTTTCCTGCCTCTTTCGATACTCCGTCTCCCCTTTTCAGTCGTTATCCCTTTCCCTCCCGCTTTCCTCTCGCCCTTTCGCCCTCGCTTCCTAACCTCCTACCGATGGGTTAGGAGCGGAAGAAGGTACGGGATTGCCGCGGGAAGATGGATTCCGGTATCGAAGGATCGGGGCCAGGATTTTCCAGGTTATATTCCTGCCGCGAGCTATACGGGATATCCCGAGATTCGAACGTACTCCACCGCCGACTGCTTTGAAGAGCACCCATGAAAGTTACACCTTCTCCTGCCCCGTCGACTTTATGATCGACTACCACTACTGCTGCCGGCTCCTTCTCTCCTGCCGCCACTCAATTTATTTCGATCACTATTTACTCCCTAATCCCCTTTCAATTAACACCGGAATAGAAACCCTTCGCTATAGAATATAATTATCCTCCAAACGATACTTCCACGTCCGATGCTTTTACTTATTTATTTATCGCGCACGTCACGATGCAACAGCGTTCCATTCTCTCGCGCAGCTTCCTCCCTGCAAGCTTAATCCGTCGGACCACGCGTTCGACGAGTGAAAAGCGAAACGTTTTGAAAATCCAAATGAACACGGAGGAGTTTCGGTAGCTCGATGTATGCAGCGCTTCGAGGATCTGCTCCTCGAGGAGTCTTTAACTCGCGCTCACGTTCCCAGGATTAAGCGAAAAAGCGTAAACAGCAGCGAGCGCCAATAGAATATCCACGTGGCGGTGAGCAACGGACAAGGACGGGAGCAACGGCAGGGTCTGCGCGTCTTCGATTGGCTCATGCATTTTTCAACAGTCGCCATTTGTTTGATCAGACTTAGAGCCCGCTGAGAACTGCACTTTTCGCTCGACGTCGCCGGGAGTGACGGCAGGGCGACGCGGCGAGTCTGGCAAGTTGAGCGTGTGTTTGCCCGCGTATCATGGAAATGCGAGAATGGCTGGAGGAGCAGAAGGACGGTAACGCGTTAGATGCAAGCTTGCGCTCGCTCCACGATCGACCTTCTACCTCGGGAAAACTATCTATCCAACGTTTACTCTTGCTCGAACCCGAAGAAACACGCTTCCCTCGCCACGCGAACGTCTACTCATCGATTTTTTCCCCTCGCGTAGTCGCCTCATCTCTGACACCGAACAGGCTAATACGCCGCGCCGTTCGAGGGCCCTTTTCACCGAGCCGCTAAATTTGTTTGACACCAGAAATTAGGCGCGAGCCTTTTCAGACGCTCATAAAAGCGCCGCTTTGATCTTGATTAAACTCTTTCGACGCTCGCCACTTGTTTTCTTCTCTTTCGCAGAGAACGAACGCGCCCCGTGAGAACGCTTGTTAGGCACGACTCTTAGAACTGGACCTCGACTTGATACAAAACGCTTTATCTCGCGACGAGTACGAAATCGGAAAAATCGGGAGGAGAGGAAGTAGACAGAGGCTTGGGTTCTTGACCTGTAAGAGGTCGCTTCGGGTGTTGTATATATCATTAAATAATAAGAGAATGGCAGCATTATTTCGCAAGATTTATGTCGGCATTATCTAATAGCGAAAACTTGTACCTTGTTCTGTGATATATTTATAAGATTAAAAACGTATTTTTAGTTTAACAATTTATAAATATTAGAAAATATACATTAAAATATTAATCTCAACATCCGATCTCAACACAGTGATTTTGAACATTTTAATCTAAGGATCTGCATTAATTTACCCGGAAGAAACCTACGTGTGCGACCTTTCACGTGATATTTGGTCCGCCATCTGTGCCGGTTAATAACCGATACTCTAACGTGAGATCATTTTAATCGTTTAAAATTAGGAGTCACATTTTTCAAGTGGTATCGAAGGAAGCTCGGATTAGCATTCGTGGAGCTACGCTATGTATCGTATGTAGACCCTTTGTTATCTTTATGTGCCGGTGAGTTGACAAGGGGCGCAAAATGGCCTTTTCATTGATGCCATTTTTTAAAATAAACTTTTAACCCTTTAACGCCCAGACTATTGAGCCGTTATTTCAAATTTGTGAGACTAATATACCTATATGTTATATCCTGTTATTTTGAAATGGAAAATATAGGTTTTTTATTTTGTTTTTATAATAGTACACAATAAATTTTTGAGTAGAATGTTTGATTTTCTAACCCGCAAATATTGAAATCTACTTTACTATCAGGAAAAGGTCATCAGAGGGCTCAAATAAATGTATTATAAATAAAGGGCGTAATTTAGCAAGTTCGTAAAAATAGTGTTCAGCCGGAGCCTGATCGTATGTACCTATAGAAAGACTTACCGATCACGGTGAGGTTGTAGCGGAAGCTGCGCGTCTGTCCCTTGCGGAAGTCGACCCTGCACCTGTAGGTGGCCGCGTCGTGCCTCTTGATGTCCTCAATGACGAGAACCGCGGGGCTCGGGAATGTGGTTCGAAAATACGCTCGAGGCCCGAAAACGGTGGAGTCCGAGAAGTGTTGGGCTTTGGTTACCGACTTCTCTCTGGCATCGATCCTGGAACAGTCGGAAAAAACGATCTCTCAGGTCAACAGCTAGACCAGAGCCGCGTTTGTTTGCCGACACGTAATCGCCGCCGCGGCGCGCTCGGAACAATAGTGAGTCAGACCGCGATCTCGTCGCGCCGCACGGAAACGATAATAGAATTTATTGAAACGTCGCTCCGTAACCGGTTAACGTAATATAAATGTAATTCGCCATTTACACAAGCTGGATTGGAGGCGGGGGGAGGGGGGGGGGGCGGCGGCGGAGGTCGATAATACTTGGTAAATATGGATAGTTGGAGCGTTTGGAAACGCAATAAACGTTATTACGCGCGTACGTTGCTCTGCAATCGGTCGCGATCGATGATGCTCGAATGACGACCCTTCACGGCAATTCAATTATTCGTTTGAGATCGACGGAACAGAGAAATGCGAGAAATACAAATAAACCTTCTTCTGCCGCGGATGTTGCAAATTCGAGTCGGGTATCGAACGCCCTTAGAAGTCGTCCGAAGGGTTAACACAGAGTTCTATGGCTAATAAAAATATATGAAGAAGGAGACGAAACTTTGTCATTTAGTAGTTCGCCGAGTCACCCCCCTTCCCCCGTTTCCTATTCCCTTTTCCCCGGAGTGGCCGATGGAGGCCCGTTTGATGAGAATCGGCCAGAGTCTCGAGGAGAACCGGAAAGAGATACTCGATACCATTGTTCGCATTCCCAGAGACTTCCGTGGAAACTTCTTGCTACCCCGGGCTTTGTCTTTGTCGTTCTCGTTCCTCGTCCCTCTCTCGCTCCCCTCCCTCCGCCCACCCACCATCCCTGGATTCCCGGTTTTTTCTTCCACGGGACGCCCGACTCGCATCGGGGAATCCCAAGAATTCGCGGAACGGGCCCGCGGTATTCGATATGTATGTAGGAGGAAACGATCGCAATTTCCGGCCAATGAAATTCGAGTGGAGCGCAGAGATTTCATTGTAAGGGTCCGACGCAGAGAGAAAACCGGCAGGACGGTGGATTTGCTCCGAAAACTCTCTACCGTTACGATCCATCGAGTCGCTCGCTGGTTGTCGTTATTGCTCGCTTGCTAGAGGATATAATTATTTCGAATCGATGAAATAATTAGCGGGCGAGAGTGGACCGCTCGGATAACCAGAGATAACGCCATTCAATTGCTGCTGTGTTATACAATATTTAAAATTGCTGCGCCATATTGTAGATCCTGGGGCTAATGGCGAAAAAAAACAATTCCGGGGACGCCAGTGAGGTTAAATACGATTATTCGTTTCTAACGTTCCAAGCCGCAGCTTGCGTATGTAATAATATTACCACTTATACACGGTTTGCACAGCATCAGTAATGACTAGTATTCGCAATCGAAGCAGAGCATTAAAATATAATATCAAATACCTGGGATTTCGATTCTCTTCGATTTCCACAGTTTGCCACAGTTATTACCAGCCCTCGTGGTAGTAAAACGTACCATGGCCATTAGAGACGACCATGACTGTACACAATAAACGTGCGAAGAACGAGAGGAAACAAACACACTTGACATTCGAAACAGATTTAACCTCACACAGCGACAAGAGAACGACTGCGACTTTTTCGTCCTAGTTCTCCTGGCGGCCGCTAGATTGGCGCTCAAGGAGAAAAGGCTGACCTTTTGCGCATAATACGACTACAATCTCTAAGTCACGACGCCTCTCGCGACGGCCAGGGGAACTAAACAGAAATGGGCACACAAAATCGCTGGGGTAAAAGGTACAGAGTCGGAACACCTGTCTATTACACCATGACTGCCCCTTTCTCCTGCGTTAAGGGGGGAATCCTATACTTTGGGCTAAAAACGAAGTTAAATTACGATCGTGATCTTGATTCTGCGAATATTGTAAGTGATTTTACACTCCATCTCTACTGGTGGCCCAGATCGTTTCCTATACATACCAAATTACAGCCTAGAAGACCAGTGTCCCATGAGTCATGATAGGAGTAAAGCTGAATCAGCAGCATCGACTTGAGGATATGAAATATTCATTGTAAGTATATCGCGCGTACCATTTAATCCTATAGAAGGCGACAAAATTGATGCTTATTGCGAGGTTAGATCTTCCGTGACGATCACTATTAGCGAGTGTAGTTCGATATGTTTCCAGCAGAGTGGCAATTTCTGGGCAGTAGTCGTGCATATAAGGCGGAAGCAGATCGCGAAATAAATGATGGGGGGTGAAAGACGACGAGACAGGGTGGCTCAAACCGTGGAGATTGATGAACCGGGGGCGTTGCGTATCGTGAGGAGATTAAAACGTTGCTCACAGTTCCTCGTGTTCTGTCGTTTTCTAAGATAAATATCGTCTCTATTGCTTCTTCCACGAAATTCCACGATAATTCATCCACGAAGGGTCTCAACCCGACGAATATTCTATTACGCGACGTAATTAATGTCACGAATTCGTTAACTAGAATAAAATATCGTGCTTTTAACGAAATAATGATTGAACGGAAAGGTAATGAATTAAGAAATGGGCACGCTGTTCCATCCAGAAGAGCGCTTCGCGACTTTTTGTTATGTCTCGTCGGCGCGAGTTGCACTCGAATCTCATCAGACCGAAATCCGGCAATTACGCTGGTTAGTTACCGGCTACGCGTCGTCTTGGGAATTCAATGAGATATTCAAATACTTGGACGAAGCGACGTTAAACTACGACCGAGAAAATTTCTGCTCTGCGATATTCATTAACGAATGCCAGTGCTAAAAAGGTCTGGATCGGTGCTCGTGTTATAGCGTATGATAAAAAGAAAGGAAAAAGGTAAACGATGGGTGGAGGGAAAATGTCAAGTGAAATACTGTTATGGAACGAAGGTTTAATGCGCCATAATTATGTAGCATTAGCCTGTGGCATATAATGCGCCACGCCGTAATTACGTGGTCTTGCGATTCTTCGTATTTACGACGCTGCCGTCTTGACGGTCCATAAAATTAACGGAACCCCCGTGGATCCGTTTTCTGAGCTGCGTAAAATGCTCCTCGACGGATTCAGAAAGTGGGCGAGGATGTGATGCTTGTCTGCTCGAATATGTTCCTTCGCTTCTAAGCTTGCCGGAAGACGAGAAGGAATTGGAAATGTCGATCAGTCTTTGCTGGAACGAACGAATCAGGAAAAATTTAAAAGTTCTTCGCGGCGAGTGGAGCAGAGATTTGCCCGCTAAGCTACTTTCATCGAAGAAAAATTGATATTACGAGGCAGCGGCGTTAAATCGCGGAATTCCATCCAACGAGATTCATTAATTGTCGGCAACGATCCGACGGAACTCGCTGGAACTTTATAACGAATTGATACGTTCCGGTTCCGCCCGCGTGTCGAAATCACCAGCCCGCTTTGCCGGCCGTTAAAATATTGAACGCAAGGAAAAACTGTAGCCGGTGTAATTCGAAATAACATTGATCCTATGCGATTGTTTGAATTACCCAGGCGGATAAATAATTTCATTAGTCTCGGGGTCATGCTTCCCGGAATAATGCAGTCCGAACAATTATAAACAGACAGTGAAATTATTAATCAGAATGTATTTAGAACAGCCATTTTCCGCGTTCTGTTCAAATCAAATTTAAATCGAACGAGTATTCGAGGTGAGCACGAAGGGTAGATCTAGCGGGTGGTTTAACGGAGTGCCGTGCGTTTCTCCCGCGAATTATTATTTCACCCAGTGTCAGGTGGTGGACGATACGCTCGCTCGCAGGATTTCTCGCGGTTTATTCGCCAAACCAACTCGGAACCCGCGTACGTGCACGCATTATAAATATCTAAACGTGTACGCGGCCTCGCGACAAATCGAGTTCCATTCGTCGAGCACACATACGCATCTCCCTTTCACGAGTTTCTCAGGGAAACACGTAACGCTTCGTCGCCCACACCCACTCCATTTTTTTCTCTCCCGCGAGTAGGATTTTCTCCGGTGGCTTGGATAGCGTCGATAGGCAGGGGATGGGAAAACGAGGGCGAGAAGTAGCGGGAACAAACGCGAGACGGGCGACATTCGTAACGCGTCGGTCGAAACACTGCGTTATATATCTTGCTTCCAAACTTCGTGTAGCTACCACAGTTTCCTCATACCCATCCAAATGTCCATAAAAAATCCTGCAAATTGATTCTCGAAACTGAAATGGCGATCGTTGCATAAGCAAAGTGGGAATTCTTTCACATTTTCATCTGTTAACCGTTCATGGGGGGTGTCCGCGGCGGGCTGTTCGATCGACGTCATCGCGCCAACGGAATAATACGGAATCGATGTCTGTTTTATGAAACATTTTATCTCCCCGTGCAGCCTGCTCTCCAATATTTCGCCCCGTTCTCGCTCCACCACCTTCGCGACCTCTTCCTTCGACCCCTTTCTCGATCCGCCTTCCCTCCCCCAGCCCCCTCGCCCAGTCCTTTCTTCGCTGGCTACATACCACCCACACTTCCGCTCGGCCCTCTCCTCGTAAAAATGATGCACGCCCTCCGGGCAAAGGGTAAATAGCGACGGCGTAAATATACGCGACTCGTTTCGCGTTCCCCGTCCATTTTACGACCCCACTTTTTCCGCGGCGCGGGGGTGTTCGTCTTAATTAAGTTGCTCCCGGACGTTGTAGCCGATGACTGGTCACCCTAGGAGCCCAACGATAACGAGCTCCGGGTAACGATGTTATCAATCGGTCTGTTAACACGCGGCACTCGGCGAGATCGTTAATTTCATTGCTCTTAAACGAAACGTTCCTGGCCTTGTCCATCGTTCGCCTTTTTTTCCTCCGACGCTTCGACGAAGTTCGAGAAATTCGACGAAGTTAAGACGAAGATCCGACGAGAAGTTTCACGGACTCCGTCTGGTTGTCAATTACAAGGCTTCTCTAGGTCGGGGAAGGAGAGGAACCTTAGGGATTACCGGCGAGGCACGATCCATTTTGCATGCAACGGTGCATAATTACAAGGAACGCGTGGACGTTCTTCTCCTCCTTCTTCTTGCTTAGTTTCCTTTTTTTCTGTTTGCACCGCGCCCCATTTACGTTGCTTTCCTCCCGCAAGCTTTGCCGTCGCTCCTCCTTTTTGCTCGACGCTCTGCGGCTCCCCGGCGGTTCCGCGCTCTCCTCGTAAAAATGATGCATGTCCTCCGGGCAAAGGATAAATAGCAGCGAAATAAATGGAGACCATCCACCATTTACTACGGCCGCGTTTCCTTCAAGAATATTGTATTTCTGTTTATTTATGGCCACGCTAATTTCGTGACGTTCTCGCGGAGTTGTTTCTGCCGCGGAGGACGGGCTCTTTTGCCCGGCGAGACGTCTTCGAGGTTTATAAATTTATGCGTTCACTCGAGCGCGGCCCGGTCGCGTTTCTTCTCCGCTCCGTCTCTATTTCGTCTTTATTCCCCTCCGTTTTACGACCGGCATTTTTCTATTCCGACTCGTACCCGCTCCCGGCCTCTCCCGGCCGCGTAAAAGCCACGAGGATATTTTCTTTTTAAAGAGGCGAGCGATATAGGGGCGCGGAGGGGAAACGAATAAAAGGTGAAACCACCACGGTACGTTAAAAAATGCAAAAATGATTAGAGGCCGGCGATTAAAAATGCTGCCAGTGATTTCCAGTCCGTTAGCCGCGCGGCACACGGTTTTTACCCGCTTCGGCATGCCGCTTTTATTTGTTTTTTTTTATCTCCAAACTCATCCCCGCGAAAATGATAAACGGTCCGCGGGCAAAGGGTGAAATAACAACGGGAACATAGGTACGTACACACTCGTCATCCGGTCGCGTCACTGGCGTGCGTTGATGCTACGCGCTTCAAGCCGCGGCAATCCGCTCCGCTTTGCCCGATTTCGTTTCTTCCCGTCAGCCCCGAGCTTCCCGTTCAACGTGTGCTCGCGCAAATTTACTCGCTCGACGCGCTATAACTATGGAGTATCGCGAAACTTCATAACGATGGCTGGCTTAGGGCGCAAGCGGGTGAGAGGAAAGGAGATGGATATAAGTTTGGTTCGAAGTTTCCTTTAAATATTTGCCGGTATATTCTATTCCCTTCTCCGTCCCCAACTAATAATCAGAAGGGCGTGTGAAAATAATACTCCAACACCTAACTTCTACACGTCGTACACAGATACACTTCCCTCTCGCAAACTTGCATGATTGACGGAAGGTTTATAAAATACCTAGGGGAGAGATAGATACCCAGAATTGCCTAGACGTGTCCATTTCATGACTTATACTGTCCCATTTAAAACCACCTAATCGTAAAAGGGACATTTCCCACTTATCTGAAAATCGAAGATTTTGTTATTTTCTATGACAATTCATGAGTTTATAATATACTTTTATCGAAGCGAAATAAACACGCTTTCTTGTGATGTTCTTGTTTTTTAAATACCTATAATAATATTGTCACAAATAGACGCTAAATAAAAGTGTCCCTTTTATAGCACCTCTCCCCTACTCCGTAAAGCGGCGTCAGGATTTACGGGTGAATATAAGAATAAAGTGAATCGCGGGTGTCGACTGCAAGGAATCACTGTCGCGCAGAGTAGCTGGCGACATTGCTTTACATAACAGAGGATCGTATTACGATCGCGATTAAGATCGTGAAAATCGAGCACGGCGAGATTTAACCGCGCCGATAAGCAGTCAGCGAATCGGTATAAAGTTCCGTGGCGGAAAGTTGGACGTTAATGCGACCCGACGTGGCAGGCTGTCGCGTTCGAAGAACGAATTCGCGCCTCTTGTACGGGGACCGTATCCTCGTATAAGCGCAGCTTTGCGCGACGTAAAACGCTCGCGACAGCGATGGGGCGAACGTTTCACGGGGCCTCGAATTAATTTCAACGGAACCGCTGGCTCTCTCTTGTTTTCATGGCACTCCAAAAGTTCTCCTTTAACCCCGCCTGAGCCGGGATTAAAAAGCGATCGTAAAAGACGCTCTCGCAGCTGCGTCCGTCGGACCAGCGAGAGAACCGCCACTTTGGGATTACGGAACCGAGAGACGAATATCGTTATCGAACGGGCAAAGTGAGAGAAAATACGAATTGGAAAATGAATCGCTGAGGAGAGCATTGACGAATTAGAGCTGGCCGAAGGAACGGACGGCGACGAGAACTGTTTGCGTACACGTTAGTTCGTATTCCAACGATTGCTGTTTGTGTCCTCGTCCACGCTGTCGACGACAATGATTCTAGTCGAAATGGAAGTTGGTTTCGGGGGAATATTTCTATGGCCGCTCGCCCGCGGCCGTGCGCGCGTAGTTCGGTCCACGAGCAGCGCGACGGATTTCAGTAGAAATAACGGCATGCAGTCAGACATATCGGAACGGGCCACGTAGTTGCGGCTGACGCTATCGTGACGTACTACTGCCGGTCGAGTGCTCTCTGCGTTGATCCGCATCACCGCTCCCCACTCGTTCTTTTCTCTCCTCCATCCCGTTCTTCTTCTTTTTTCTCATTTCCTCGTCTTTCTTCTGCCTCGGTCCTCCGTTCCTTCACCGCTTGAAAGAAACTTTGGTAAAGTCGTTTTAACAAGCTCCCCTACCCTCGCTTACGCACAGTTCGAACGTTAAACGCGCATCTCACGCGCTAAATTCATTTCGAGTAATTAGGAGCGGCGTCAAAGTTTCGTGTTTGACGACCGTACCGGAGATACTGAATCGTGAATGCACATCAGCTTTAAGCGAACAGATATGCACGCATGCAGCCGGTAACGTTGATAGAGAAATAACAATGCGCGAGTTCAAGGGAGCGCACAGAGTGCAAGCAGTCACGGCTGACAATATCGCTACGTGCTATTGCGGTTTGATTGTATCTCGCGTCATCCCCCCGTTCTTCATCAGCCTCCCCGTTAGCTTCCGTTTGTCGCTTCGTCTTGGAGAAATTCCGGAATATCTCGGGCCGAAGCGATATAAACGTTCCTTTGCATGAAAAACCGTCCCCATCCGTCGCCCACGAGTTGCCGGGGTGGGGAGCTCATAAATTGAATCGGAAGCTGCTCTGTGACGCCAGGCGACGGTGAAGAGCTCGACGACACTCTGGAAATACGGCGTTGCCCTTTGATGAGCGAACCGATAAGCGCGATTGTCACGCGAGAGGAAAGTTTCATCAGACAATCACTCCTCCCCCTGTTATTACGGCATTTCGTCTCGCGCTTTCGGTATGCTCGAAGGCACTGCTTGCCTTTGGCCGCGCGTTATCGCCTCACACTCGGCCCCCGTGTTTCCCTCTACAATGTAATTTCGAAAGTGCCGACGTGTCACCGTGTCTTTCGAGTCTCGAGAGCGCTCGTGAAAAATTTATCGGATCCGATGCGCCACGGAACTTGTACTAGCGTTCAGTGGAACAGACAGTATCGTTACGAGGATACACAATACAGATCTCCTTCCACTGGGCCCGCGACAGTTGTATCCCGTTCGCGATTTGCCCGCGATCGGCGTTCGAAGAATTCTTGGCACTTCAAGGCTGGATAATCTTTGTCCTTAAAGGCAGGCCAGCTTGATAATTTCGGGTCGATAACGAAATTCAATATTTCCACGGTAATGGCCGGGCAGGGTGGCGATGGTAATGCGGTGCAATTCGCCCGCTCGGGGCCCGTGTTAATATTTAGGGTTACTGCTCGCGAACACGCCATCGGAGTGCATCACGCACTTCCCTGCAACTCTTGCCCGTACCTCTTTCGCTCGTTACCGTGTCGTAGCTTTTTCGAGCTCCCAGCCATCCCCGAAATTATTATTGCACCGCACGACCGCGCTGTTGACGATCAGAAAACGCGGTCAACCGATTCTATACACTTAGGTATCCCCGAGGAACCAGTAACAGCAACATTCCACTCGCAACTGTGTCTTTCTCGAAACGGTCCTCCCATCGGAATTCCAAGAAGCAATCGCCTGCATTGTTTTATGCAGAAAGACAACGCTGTGTCAGAAATCGTTGGGCAACGGAATCGTCCAGCAGGGAGCGCGAGTTTAAATTCGACGCGCCTGTCGAAAAGAACGCTCTAGTTAATATATCACTTTTTTTGCCGGCGCTGGTTCGGTACATCACGGAGCTTTGTTTTCACGGCTAAACATTGTTATGCAGATGGGACCAGACGGCATTGTTGTTCGGGTAGACCTCCGCGCACAGCCGCCACCCTATTCTCATGATAATTTTCGAGGATTATTTTTCGTAATTTCTCATGGAATACGTTGAACATCTCTTTCGTCGTTTTCTACAGTCGCGTTCAAAAAAAGAAGGGGGGGGGGGGGAGAAAAATGTGGACCACCCATTTCTATATTTCCCCGCTGGCCGCTTGTGTAATTTCTTTATTACAAATTGCCTTATGTTCGCCAGCGTTTCGCATAGAATCGCAAACATCTGAAGGAAATACTAGCTCGACGCGTGCGACGTGCCAGTTTTTGGCTGTTCCCCTCGTCAATTTGCCGCGTGAACGTGCAACTCGGAGCTCTAATCTAATTTCCCGGGAGTTCTTGTCTCATTAGACGCGCGAGAGGCGTTTGATTAACGCAAATAACGCCGCGCGTTGTTTTCTGAAGACTTTAAATTTCACGCCGCACCCCCGACAGTTTGCTCTCTCTTTCTCTCTCTCTCGCTCCACCCCCTTCGTCCCTTTCACCCGGCAGGAACCCTTTCAACGTTTCAAACCCTCTCAGAGGTTAAACGCTCGAAATTGCTCGGCGAGAGGGGGGCGTTGGTATACAAGTACGACGTGTCAGTATATTAAAACCTATTTACATGCGGGCGGAGCGGGTTGCGCGCGGAGCAATTCGCTTAAATTGTGTTCCTCCAATCCATTCGAGGGTTACATCCACCTACGCGCGCACACGCGACCCCATGTATCCCGCCGTGGCGGGAATTTTACCCTTACAATTGTGCACCAAAGTCGCGAATTTAAATCTATGCTCGCACAGCATCTTCCCTTCTCCGGGAATTTAGAGTCTCTAAGTATTTCTTAGTCGTCTCTCAACTTTCCCCTCCGCTATCAACTTGGAATTTCACTGAAACTGACGGGTCGAACGAGCCGATTTCTATCTAGAAACGACTGGTCAACTTAAGAGGCCGCACGCGCCAAGATGCGACGCGAGGACGGCGCTGCAGCCCGCTTCGGTCTCGATTAAAGCGACCGTGTCGTAATTCGGCAGGAACTGAGCACCGAGCGCGCCAGCGGAGACGCTAAATTCGGGGACGCGCCTCTCCCCGACGTGTGCCATCGACCGTTTACGTCCGGCATTATCGCATTATGCGCGACGTATCTTCGGGAGGCGTCGCCTGCCTCCATCTGTCGCGTACAGGCGCCTACATACACAAGCCCAGCCTTCATCCTTTTCCCCTCGGAGGAGACACGAAAAATTCCAACCCCCGAGTGTGCGTGACGCGGAAAACAGCGCGGCGCTGTTCTCCGCGGAAACTTACGGGGTCAACGGACGAGGGAAAGAGGTGCAACGACAATACCGAGGAAAGTTGTCGAGTTTGCCCTGAGCTCGATTAAAGGGATCTCTCGTAGCTGCGCCCCGAAGGTGTACGGTCGAAGGGAGCCTAGCAGTAGCAGCGTGATAACAGAGACGTTTGACCGTGCCAGGCTCGTCCCCGCGATCGATGCCGCAACCGAATGCCTTTACGCCGCGTTACGTAAATTCTCGCAGTTATATGCGTGCGTAACTCTCGTACCCCCGCGCGACCTTGTTACACCATCCTCGACGAATTTATGTGGAGGAACAGTGTTTGGACCGTTACTCGCCCGCCTCGTTCGTCTCTCTCCGTATTTACGCGCACGGATATTCGCTTCGAGCTACGATCCCGTGGATTCAAACCCCGCCAGGATTCTGCTGGTCGTTCCAACCCTCTACAAAGATAAAGAGTCCACAAAAACATGATTGTACAATGTAAAGCGAATAATAACAGCTTCCATCGATTCCCGCGACCGCAAAGTGTTCCGTTCGAGTCCCAAGTGAAACGAGCAACGGTAACGAAGAAATTTCATACTTCCACCAGCGGGCTGGCGTATGAGAAACTTTGGACGGTAATTGCGTTCGTTAAGAAGGGGAACGTGCTCTATTAGCGTGTGTACAAAGGGCTCGTACTTAAGTGGGGGCGCATAGATTTCGCGAAGCGGGCTTATTTACATGCAAATGTAAAAACGCCAGCAGTACTCCCGGCTCGTTCTTCCACGGAGTCTGTCGGCCACCCTGGAGGAATGGCTGATCCGCCTGGGGTGGAGGGGAGAAAAGATTCGACGCTCTTCGCGTTGGAAACGAAACAGGTGCGCCGAGAGTACGCGGTAACGAGAATCGATAATGGGGAGGCGAACGAAATCGTGCCTTCGACCAGATTCCAGCCACAGTTTAACTTCTATCAGTCAACTGTTCGGCGAACCGGATACGATCCCGGTCGGGAGGAGATCAAATTGGACAGCGATGCTTCGAAACAGATTCTTTTGACATCGTGACTGGTTACTCGAATGGCTGGATACGTTTCAAATAATCACGTCAGCCACCTGACCAGAGTCTTCGTGTCTGACAAGGCTGATACATATCGTTTTCAAGCGTGAAGCCACAGAGTTTGGGTACCTATATTCATCTACGGCTTTGTGGCTAATGTGGAGGAATAATTTACGGTTGGAAACTATTATCGTATAAGTTTCACCGAAAGATATCAATTACCAGATTTTCGTATCAGGGGGAATATTCTGAACCTAATATTGTAATATACATAGATAGGGGAGAGTGGAGTCAAAAGGAACGGGTGGGTAAAACTGAACATCAATGTTTCTCTTAGATAAGAGCTGCGAATGAGTTCGTATCGCGTGACATGGGTCCAAAGGGTCCTCACAGCATTTTGTGACAGACCATAGAACCGTGTGCACGTTTCTTTCCGTTAAGGGAGTTGGAAAAATTTCCAGTATTGACGTATTAATATTGTGTTGCACGTTCCACCACTTTTGGGCACTTGAATTCCGAAAATTAATAACGGTAAGTGTATCAAGTATTATACTTAAAACATATATTTATAGTTTTTATCATAAATAAATACATTTTAAATCATTAATTTCATTCTCAGTCGTTCCCAAAGATTTTACTTAACAATGCCTTTGATTTTCATATAAGTAGTCTAAACTCTAAGGTCCACTGAAGACTCCTGTTGAAGTCCCGTGTTTTTTTCTCCTTCCAATTTTATGTTATCACCCTCCAAAGTTAAGCGTTCCGTTTTACCCCACTCTCCCCTATCTCCAGTCTGAGATATTTCTCGTTATTATTTGACTTTGGGGAGAAGAAGGATCCGGGTGTCGGAAGTGATGGAACCGAGATGGGTAATATCCGAAATAAATTTAAACTTTTCCGCAATTAAAAGCAGCTAGGGGAGCGGATAGCAAAAATACCTTGCCCCGGTCTCAAAGGGTGAAACGAATTTATCCCGACGGATCGGTGTATCCGAGTAATCGGATCTATGCGCGGATTGATCGAGCTGCGAAACGAAAGGCTGTTAGGCAAGAACGGGAAACGCGCGCGTAAAAGTCGATGGAAATCGATGGAGCGGGATCGGTCGAGACTCCGGGATTAAAGTGAGCTTTTAAAAGCTCCACCCAGCTCGTCTCGCCCGTCAAACGTTTTTACATAGCGCTGTGTTACGCCGAATAATTCGACTTTAATGTATTTTCGTCGGACGAATCGGGTCGCGGGGGCCAAGCTGGTGGGCCGTCGCCAGAAATCGGATACCGTGAGCACCAATTAAATTATTTCCACGGTTCCAAAGCTTCTAAAGAGTCACTCGAGCGTATGCGACGAGAACAGTGAGCACCTGACTTTTCGAGGCCGCTACGATTTCGACTGCGAGGCCGCCCACTCCACGTCAAAGAAGAATCTTGCATCTCGAAGTATGGCGGTAAGAGCTCCTCGCGAACAGCCGGCGAAACTGTTTACGAGAGAAAGGCGAAACGGCATAAACAGCTTGGCCTCGGCGGAAGCTTTCGAGAGAGGCCTCTAGCTAGGCGATCCGTCTTGTTTCGTCTCGAATCAAATGTTTCGAGAGTAGAGGAGGATCCTGGCGAATTGCGAAAAGCTTACTATTATATCAAGCAGTTCGGTTCGACATTAGGAGCTCGCATCGCGACGGGACTATTAAATAGACTCTCGCGAGATTTCGCTTTCCTCGCGAACACATTAAGCTCTTTCAACGTTTAGACAATTATTCGGCTATACATCGTTTCACGATACACTGCTCAACTTCAGCTCGCTCTTGTTGTCCTAGTTTGAGAAAAATCAGAAGCTTCGCGTGTGTGAATTTAACACTGAAACGAGTCCCGTGTCACCCTAATATCGAAGCAGAACGCACGTTCTCTGCGATTCTCAGGAAGTTACTCTCGCTTTGGAAGCCCGAGAGTTGAGCTAAACAGGCGGCAAGTTGATAACGAACGGACGATATTTGCTCGGTAGTCGAGGCAGCAATGCCCCCGCGTCGCAGACTTCCATTTTCGTGACAGACACCGCGTGGTCGATAACAACGAGTATTGTGCGCGAGGACAGGAGATCGAGGCCATCCTTTGGCCCGCGACAACTTTCTCGATTGTCGGCCGACAAGGTGGCCTGGCCCGCGAATTCAATACGGCCGGACTAATGATAACGAGCGCGCGATTGGTCGACAAGCACGATAGAGGGTTGAATTGGAGCGGTCCCGTTGGCCAGATGCGATCCGCTCGTAGCTCATACAATTTCGGTTGGAGATTAGACGAACGAGGAGCTCGGAGAACGGAACGATCGCGAGCTCGCCTCGCCTGGCCCCGCGCTAATTAATTGGTCGGCTTCGAACTTGCAATTAACCGGTTGGCCTTCCATTGTCGAATTTTCAATGCGTAAAATTTATTAGCTCCGCTCCGCTCCGGTCCCGCTACCCGCCCCGGGCCAATGTAATTTTCCACGGGCACGTCGAATCGGGGCCACTCGACAGGAGGACGAGGCACTTGCGCACCGAGGGCCGCTAGCCGACTCTCTGCTCGTGTGCACCTGCGATAGCACGGACGACGATATTTCTGGAAGCTGGCACTCGTCTCCCGCTCTTCCACCCTTTCAATCATCCCGCGAGCTGTCTTCTCGCCAGCCTTTCCCTCCTTGTCATTCCCGCTTTATCGGCTGACACTCACTGCCTCCCGTGCCCGATATCAAGCACTTGGTCCGCCCGTGTCCCTCTGCCCTACCGCGTTTATCTCGATCTCTCGGCCGTATTCTCGTTCGCCAGCCTCCCACCTCCCTGGCGCGCCCTCTGATTTAGGTCCCAGCCAGCCTGCTAACTGATTGAGGGTGATTGACGCTCTGGCTGAATACCGGACAAGCCCAAAACCCATTATTTACTGCTCGGGCCTCGTACAACGTTATAATTGCCGGCAGCTATTCCACCCCCTCCCTCTTCCTCTCGCTTCGATTCGCCTCACACCCCCAGCCGACGGCCAATCCAACGAGTCGGCTTATCAGCCGATACCCGGCTACGAACCCACCCTGGAATTCTTGTTACGATCGCGCGAATCTGCGTTC
This sequence comes from Andrena chrysosceles, assembly GCA_963855975.1. Taxonomy (NCBI): domain Eukaryota; kingdom Metazoa; phylum Arthropoda; class Insecta; order Hymenoptera; family Andrenidae; genus Andrena; species Andrena chrysosceles. Next base: position 43,952,749 of record OY979769.1, on the reverse strand, counting down.
TAATTAAGCACACTATCCCCGAATTTCATCGGCGCGCGGCGCGGCGTCGTGTTCAACGAACACCGGGGAAAACCGAACCGGGGGGAATCTCGTTCGGCTTGAATTCCTTCCTTCTTCGTCGGTCCCTTTGTGTTCGCTCAACCATGATGCGCGCGGAGTAGCGGGGGAGAGCGGAGCAGCGCCAGAGTTGCGCCACTGACACCGCTCATGGATAAATTAGTATCGTAACAGCTAGTTTAAACGGAATGCGATACAACGATGAGTTGGAATATTAGTGGCAGCCGCTGACAGGATCCCGGCACTCGTCTCTCCCTCGTTCCAATCCAGGTAGAACCCCGTCAGAACTATGTAGCAACTGGACTCATTGTCAGTCGAGTTGCCCGCGTCTCGAGCAACCGCCGCTGGCTATTATCTTTTTATTTCACGGATCTCTGGATGAAAGTTTGAATCTCCCTTCGGCCTGGTCCCGTTTCGTGGGATGGCGGAAAAGGGATCGGAATGGTAACGCGGTTCGCAGAAGGAAAGTGGGCTCGAGCCGAGTACGTCACGTCCGGCATACAGTTTACTTTGAGAAGGATCGATCTCGAAGGAGTTAAGTGGCTGCCGGTTCTTCCAAGATGTATACCCATCGAGACTCCAGTAGGAATCACGTTCGTGGCCGGCCGTGCTCCATCGCGGCCCCTGTCATCTTAATCCCCGGGATCCTTTTTACACGGCTTTCTCATTCGCGTCCTCTGTGTACCGGGCTCCTTGTGGACTTTGGAGCCCGGGCTGGAGAGGGACGCGGGACCACCTTCTCCCTTATCCGCCTGAATTACGGCGAGGCACGTCCGCCCCTAGTGGACGTCCTCTGCTCCAGGCTGCTGGACGTCGTCCAGCTTCCACGGGAAAGGAACCTCCGACTTGCTCGAATGGCCGAACCGTATTAAAACGAGCCCAGCGTACGTGAGGCTAGATTTTATTCCGACGTTACGATATCGTCATCTTCGCCTTCACCCTGCCGTCACTTCCACTGGGGAGCTTTCCAATCGCCCCGAACATTAATCCAAAACCGTAGATAGTCATGGGCTGATGATTATCCTAGAGGACGAAGTCCAAGTCACTCCTCTTCGCTCTATTATAATTTCGCAGCGAGAGACTGTTGGCCGATTTAACCGGCATCCACTGCAAACGTAGCTCCGTACTCCGTGGAGTTCATCGACGAGACGTCACGTCTGGCACAGATGGTGTTGCAATCAGACTGGAACCGATCGGTCAGTCGATAAAAAGCTGGAGGATTGATATTGTCCGCGCAGGTGATAAGTTGCCAGTGATAGGCGAGTGGACAATAAATGGTCAAGCGCTTTAGACACGTCCCCGTGCACACGAACTATGGGGTCTTCCGATTGCGCGGACTACATAGCAAGCTTTCGCTTTATTCTTCGACCAAGGGGAAGGTCGATCGGCCTTGATGCCGATCACAAAGGGCTCCCCTATCGACCAGTTCCTTGTTCTTCCATTGTCCAGGGCTGTCTATTCCCTTGCCTCGGGAAATATTCCCCGGGAGATGTTCTCTCGTTTAAATTTCCCGATGCCTGAGTCTCGCGCTAGGTGAATTGGATTTAAAGAGTCCCCTTGGAAATATTTTCATTGGAATTTTCTGGAAAAATTCCGAGTTCGGATATCGGTGTACCGATTCCAAGAGCCGGAACAGAATTCCAAGTTTCGAGTGAGCGACGGCTCGCGGAACTTCTTCCCCGCCTGCATTGTGGAAAGGTCTTCCACGCGATTTCCATACTTCTGGCCGTCTACGCGCCACGGTAGACAAGAGCTATCGAGGGCGCAAAAGTTCTACGGCGTTTCTTTAAAATTTGCCGAGTACGGAGCGTTGATTAAGCGACCCTCGTTTCCCTCCCCTTTCGCCTCCCTTTCTTTGCGTCACTTTTTCCTTAGATCCTAGCTCGTTAAGGCGCGACCTGTGAACCCGGTAGATAGTAACGTCTCTCAAAGGGGTCCTCGGACGCGGCCGGTTTTCCGCCGCGATAACAAAATCGTTACCGAAGTCCCCGAGACCTTAGGTCTTCCAGAATCATCTGGAAACATCTCGTTCCTCCTTCACCGTAGACGACACGTCCCAAATATCAACCAAGTTTCGTCAGAGCTGTGTTCACAGCGCCGCGAGGATCCAGAATTTTAGCCGCAGCGAATACGTCCGTGGAATTTCTCCCCGATTCCTAGCGAGCAAGTTTTCGTCTGGAGAAGCTTCAGGGAAACCCGTCTCTCAAGGATACGCGAGACGTTCGGATTCGTCAGGTTGCGGGGATCGGTTATCCCGGTATTCTTCGCGAAGCTTCTTGGTACTTGCTAGATGCATCTTATCTCGCCAGGCCTGAAACTGGCTCCGAACTCGAGTACCGGTCGGGAGAGATAGCAGCGAATTGTTTGGTCCCCCGAGTAAACTAGGGTGTGTACAACGGCGGTTAGAAGTTGCCAGGATGCTACCAAAACGCGAGCGTGGGTGGTGCGAGGAACCAAGCGATTTCTGCTTCAACGTACAGGGAAGGGAAGAGATTCGGAGTTGCGGTTGGAATTGTAAGTCGAAGCCTGCTACGACACCGCGCTTCGAAACTTCCTCGCCGCTCAAGCAGACTCGACCGACCAAATTTGTCCCGACAAAGAAATAATCAACGCTTACGAGGCTCGAGCACGTACAACATCGACACCAGCAACCTCTCCGCGAGATTCCACCGCGCGTTCGCTAGTTTGACTCGCGTTACTCGCGACTTAATCGGGATAATTGGGAGTCCCGGATCATTCTGATGAAAAACGCGCGGGGAATAAGAGGACGTGACGCGGTCCGTAAGGCTCCACGGGAATCGTGCTTTTTCGCCGCGGCGAGAGCTCTCCCTCGAGTTCTTGGGATTTTAACGGCCGCGTAAATATGGTAATACGGTGGAAAAAGGAATGGCAAGGGCCGAGGAAGACCTCTTTCTACCTTCGTTTCTCTTCTTGCTCGTCGTTCGGTGTTTAATCGCGCGCCGCGCCGCGCCGGCGAAGTTGAACGTCGAATCGACGAGTGGGAGTTGTTTCCCTCACTTGCGCGGCAAAGATATCGAACAATGACGGGAAGTAGAGTTTCGCATTAAGGAAATAGAGGAAGAGTAGATGGAACTTTCGAACTTCCGTAGAGTTCCGGGGTACTCGCTACCGTGATTCAACTTGCCCCTCTCGCGAATACTCATTACTCCTTACGAACTTACAAATTGAGCACGTAAGCCTGGTTCGAAGAGTCCCAGGGATAATAATAATAATAATTCTGCTCGCTCTTTGTTACGTGCCCTCCCCAGTTCCGCGGCACAGCGCCGCCTCCAAGTTCGCCGAGGCTCGATGCGATTCTGAACAAGCGACTCATCTTTGCAGCCCCGTCGAAAGCAGACTGTTCTGAAAGAACTTTTCGAAACACCAACATTCCAACGTTTCTGGATCACGAAGGATCCAGCGACCTCAATATTCGGTGGGTATAATGGCATACAGAAAGCACCGAAAGTTGGCCGCAGATTTCTCCAACTTTCAGGGCGTCTTCCTCGAGCGTTGAACTTTGGAAAGCGTTTATAAGCGTCCCAAATTCAACCCGATCGGGACACTTGCTTGGCGTCTGGCCGTTGGGCAATTATTCGTGTTTGTGGCGCAGAAAATGTCTACATAGATCACGGGAAAGAAGGAACTGGCCATCGTGCTGCCGTGTCGAGGTACTCTCAAAGGAGGTCGCAACGGACGATCCGTCCGACCTCCGCACCCAGGAGTAACCTTATTATGCGTTTCTCCGGAACTCCCCGCTTTGCACGGATCCTGCAAAGTGGCGAGGGTCGCGTCAACCGAATAACCAGACCATAAACCACCAGAGGCCGGGGCTGAAGGATGGCTGGAGCAGTGGGTCGGCTGGTAGAACCCGTTTACGTCACCCGTAAACCGGCGTCCTGCGGATTTCGACCAGCAAATACACTCGCGGCTATGGTGCCTCGTAAACCCAGTCAAGACGCGAGAGCTGACGCACCGCTTTTCTGACGTCCTCCCACAGCTCTCCTTCTCCCTCTCTCCCCTGTTTCCGAGGAGATACATATTTTACAATGACGCCAATAACGTCAGCTGCCTTTCCTTTTCATCTTCGTATCGCCGGCCATTTCGATCCTCGGATTAGGAAGAAAGATTTACAAGTTGTAGTAAACGGAAGGTTCTGCCTCGGAGGGTCTTCGCTTGGGAGTTACAGGGCGCATAGGGTAGTCTTCCGGTCGTCAAGAGTGAATCTGGCTTTCAAGTCGTGTCAGATATCTTTCAAATGGCTTGCAGAGGTCAGAGTCCAGAGACACTGGAATACCTATTTCCTACCGTCCGATAGAATACGTAGTCCGCCTTATCGAGCGTAAGCAACTATAAGCTACGTTAAAACACGGAGTACGATGAACCAACGATAGTTATTTCCTACATGACAATCATACGGGAATGCCACCGTGATTGACGATCATTTAACCTGGTTGTTAGAAAGCCTTCATCGTCTTCTCAATTTCGCAAACTATGCAGCGGGGACAATTTACAATTTCCACCCCAGGCAATACTGGCTTGGAAATAAAGTTTCATTCCATTGGCAAGGAGTAGAATATAGCGTACAAGTGCCCTGCTAATGTCGACATTCATAAGTGCTTTTAGAATAAGGTATTACGAGAATTATTATTAAGGTAACGTGATTATCTTTGGGGCATCGTGAGCAAACGTCGGAAACGTGTCTATTTTCGTATTTTACCTCTTTGAGAAAACGCTTGGTTATTTCGGAAATTACAGGTTCTCGTTTAATAAATTAAGGCCACAGATTGTCACTCCAGAAGTATTTCGGGTATCTATAACCTTTATGTTACTAAAAATTCATTTTATTCGTGTGGTCTTTCCGTTACCGATCTTTCGCGAGAAAATATCTACCTACTTTTACATCGCGAATGTCGAATTTCTGGAATCGTGTTTATCACCTTTATCGTTGGAAATATCTTTAAAAGGGAGAAGAGGCAAGGGAGAGGGGAGGAATATGGGAAGAAGACTTCGATCGGGGCTTGTTATTTCGCGAAGAATCCGCGAGGAACTCGAGCGACACGCGAACGAGTGAGCGTTCCCTTAACAAAAAGTCTACAACCCAATCTTTGAATTTTCTTCTGAACTTAATCCCTTCCTACCTGTCGAAAAGTTCTCCTCGTCGAATTAAGGAACGCTGCAACTAACGGGGAGCACTTTCCTTCCTGTTGGGTAAAGCTAGCGCGGCGATAGGACTTATCGTATACCTGGAACCCCTTTCTCGCTGCGACAACTTAATAACGTAGGGGTAGTTTGAAAGTATGCTATAAATTTATATTATAACGTCGAGTGGTATAGAGTTTTCCTTGGCGCTAAAGAATCCTTTGCCACGAAACGACTCGATTTCTCTGCGTGGCTCTATCTTCTAGCTTCTCCGTCGCTAGATCCCACACAGCATCAAGAAATAAGAGTATAACGCCCAGCTCCCTAGCTCGACAGCGGTATCTTAGTTCGATTCCGAGAGATTTCCATCCGTTGCCGTTCGTTAATATCTAATTCGTTTAAATGCAACGGGGCGAGCCGATTCCGTAAAACCGAGCTACAGTTTTCACCGCGGCCGCGTCACGTAAAGTTTCGCCCGCTTAGGGGAGGGTGAAGCACACTCGGTATATTTACAGTAATAGTAGCGTGGCACGAGTTACTTCCGGACACCGGTGCCGATGCAGCCTCCGTCCACGCACGCGCATACACACGTACGTATTTCGCGTGTGCGATAGAGTTAAGTGCTGGCCAGCTAAGCGGCCAGGGGGGATCAGAAAGAGAGAAAGAGAGAATGGGAGAAAGAGTGAAAGGGGTAGAAAGGTGGAACGGTCGATTTAGAGGAAACACGCGTCCGGTGTCGCGTGCGGCCGCGGATATCTGATACACTCGGAACGCGAGCGTAATTCTCTTCGACGGTGTCGCGTTATTTATAAATCGTCCCGAACTGCCGCCGGTTATTATCACCGGCAGTTACAATTTTTCACCAGCGCGGCGCGTGGGCGCTCGCTCGCCCCGAAACGTCCGGTTAACTAATTACTATTAATTTAACGGGCGGCGCGCGTTCGTGCCCCCCGTAATTTCCAGCAGGCGACAGCCCGCGAAAGCTGCCTCGCGCCCGCGGATATTTCGATTCGAGTTCCGAGGCGGAGGACGCGTCCCCACGGAGGCTAGCGACGGGGCAGGGGAAAAAATAGATAAGGCAAAGTGCACGCTCGTTTAAAAGCGGCGCGATACGCGACCGGCCCGGCCGGTCTTTTGACGCAACCTCCGCACTTTGTTCGCGCTAACCAGGCATTATGGCTGCTTTCTGCCCCGAGACTGGCAAAACGCGCGACACTGCGTCCATTCCTCTCTCTTGCTCTCTCTCTCTCTCTCTCTCTCTCTCTCTCTCTCTCTCTCTCTCTTTCTGTCTGTGATTGTGAGTGCTCCTCGTTTGTGCCCCGTTGCGCGAGCTTTAAGGGGTGGCTTATTACGGTCGGCGGCTGTGGAAGAATTGTTGGTCACGGGGCGATGTACCGTGCGTATCGTAATATGTGGACACGGGATATAAAAACGATAAAAGGGTCGCGCAAACGTACATACGTGTCCCTTTTGATCTCGCGCCCGGAATGCGTTTTGCGTTCCTGTCCCAGTAATTCGCTTTGCAGACTGGGCTAGTGTGTCTGTGGTCGTTGAACAACTTCTCGTGCAAGCACGTGTTGGAAATCTTCTGTTCAATCAATCACCGTCTGAGCTGTTTGAATGAATTACACTGCTTTGAATTGAACTGAACTGGGATTTTAATGTAATTATAATATGAAATATAAAAGAATGGTTAGAGATATTGTGACGGTTATATACCGTAAATTGGGGGAATATTGATAGTACGGGGTAACATTGGCATCTATTTAACATCCATTAAAAAGGAAGAGGAAAATTTTTTGTGTATTTTCGCACTTGTAGTCCAATCACAAAAGATGCAATGTTATAATAGCATACTTAAAGCAAATATAAAAATGTTAATTCTTATAAATATTATATAGCAAAGTGTTACAAAAAATATGCCACTGTTCCCTCAGTTTACCGTACCGTGTTCAAACTACGACTGGTACCGATCACAATAACAAGGAGTACCTTAATTAAGGGGTAACACCACTCTAGGATCCATGTTTTTTTTTTGCTTAAACCATACTTTAGAAAGGAAGGAGGAGACGAACATCGACCTAGATGGCCAAATGTATGGTGCAGGCATCGCAGATTAAAGAAAAACAAAAATTTAAAGGATTAAAATGTTCATAAAACTTTAAACGCGTTTTTCTCGAAACCACTTTTTTCAAACTGGGAGGACGAATTTCTCGGAAACTATTGCATGAATCGATTTGAAATTTTTACAGTAGCTTTACAACAATATTCTCTTTGGAAGTACGTAGCCGTTTTTTGATTGAATGTATACTTTCTTTTTTATAACCAATTTAATGCTCATTTGTAGGGCAAAAAATCGATTTATTTCTTAACAACTGCACCACTTCCACAAAAATTGATTAAAAAAAAAACCCTACGTACTTCCAAAGCTAATTGTATATAGATTATAAATTTTTTTTATTTTTTGTTCCACGACTCATACATGCCGAGAAATCCGTCCTCCCGTGGCGGTGTTTTCACAAAAGCTGTTTCCGACGACGGGCTCAGTCGTCGCCATTTTGTATGAAAATGACATTAAAAAAATTATTTTTCATACTTCAATATGTGTTAAATAAACCCTCTGAAAAGAAATTCTATTCCGTTTGTCACACTCCCAAAATAAATTGTCAAATTTAGGTATTTTTTTCTGCCTCTAGAGTGGTGTTACCCCTTAAAACAAATTCGAGCCACGCATTGGACTGCGTATCAACCCACGCGGGCTTTCCAGAAAGAGAAATAATCAAAATATAATTACTCTAAATATTTTTCCAATACCACGTTTGCTATATCTTATCTGACCCCAGTATTTTGCTAGCATCATTTTGCCGAAGGAGTTCGACTGCAGGGTTGGCCTACTCGAGCACCCCACTCGGAGGCCTCGCGAATAATTCATGCGCGGCAAAAATAGTCCTTGTGCCTTGAGTGCATCCCCAAAGTAGCGGCCACTGGCAGCGATAAGTTCTGCATATTCCACCGACACCTTCGTGATTTCGAGGAATTGAATTTTAAGCGCGATGGTGCGCGGTCGTATTTCGGCTTATCGTGATGGATGTTCGGGAAACGAATTTCTTCTCTTGGATCCACCGAGGACTCGATGGTTTCCCGTGTAACGAAGGGAGGGTTAGGAAGCAGTCCGACTAAATCTCAGCCACGCTGTCCAAGAGGCGGAGATATCGTAAAGATAATTGAAAGGCGAAATTAAAGGAGGAGCGCGGAACAAAATGATACGATTAAAGCGACGTATACGAAGTAATCCCGCTGGGCACGTGAAATCTGGTCATGACGTAAGAGGATTAAGGTATTAAGAGGTTAAAGTTGAGAAGCTACCGACTGATACCGGCTCTTTCCGTCTTGTCAAATACCGCTTACCTTAATCACAGGATCACCGGACTCGTTACTGATATTTCGCGTCAGTGCCGGCGCGACGTCGGAAACGTAGAAACCTCTCGTCGTCGCTCGTGAATAAGATTTCACACCCGCGACACCCCCGGCGCCGAGGGAGCTCGAACAACGACGAAACTTGGAGGCGCCGGGCTCCTGACGTTGACGTACGCAGCGTAAACGAGAAATTGATTGATTAGGAAACTTTCTTATGTTAAGGAGAGTGCTACTAATATCGCTGCCGGTCCCGGTCTCGCCTCGAAATCTCATTACGACCGAGCCACGAGTTTAGTCAAACAGGCCTCAGCCGACTTTCGAACAATCATCGCCCGGAATGAAAAGTTACTTACCGCGGGCAAAATTATACAGACTGTTCCGAAAAAGTTGATCGGAACTTTGGCCACGAGTTTCGTTGCATCGAAACGGGAAGAGAAGTTCATTGAAATACTTGGTCAGAGAGAGAGAGGTGCATATTTATTGGGGCCGCTATCGAAAGAATGAGTTTTCCGTGGGAGATCGAAAACGTTCCCCGCAAGACTCGGCGCAAAGTTGATCGTTACGAATGTGGGTCGTGGCAGCGGGAAAGAATTTCGTCTCGACGAGGCAAGCTCGACCGAGGAAATTGTCGCGAGTTTCTTACAAAGACGAGCGACGATCCCTCGAACTTGCGCGATAAACCGTTGGAATAATCTGAGATTCCTTCCACGCAATTCCCTCGGCTGTTTTACGAGGTTTCGTCGAGCGGCCTTTTAACAGGCGCCTAATTCGTTTCCGCGTTGCGCTCTCGCGACCATTGTACTTCTGCTTTCCAACGAGCACGCGGTTCCCTGGGAAAGAAGTTTCTAAGAAAGCGGCGTTTCGCGAGTTCCCGCGACCCTTTATTTCCTCGCGCCCTTACGCCTTCCAGCACGAGCAATCCTCACTTCTGTTCCCTCTCATTTCCCCTCGGCACTTGTCTCGATTCACGTTCCCGCTCTCTTTCCCCCAACGGTCCCGAGACTGCTCTCGTTTCCTCCTCAACATACTTTTTTCAATTTATTCCCTCACGCACAGCCAGCCGTTCGATCGAATTTACGCGCAACACGTACACGTATGATTGTTTCCCCGATCCTCCTCCTCCCGCGTTCTCCGTTTCTGCGCCGCCGTTCGCCTCTCGTCGTATTCCTTTATCCTTCCCCCGGTTACATCTTTCGTTTCTTTTACCGTTGCATTTTCTTGGATACTCCGGCGAAGCGAATGCATACTTATGCAGGGCGCGCGCGCGCTCGTGCCGCGCAAACGTGGCCCATAATACCTTTTTAAATATATACGTGTGTACGTGGCTTTCAGGGACAAGTGGAGCGAAGGTGCCCGCCTCGTGCTCGGCAAAATACCTTTCACATCGGCAGCTACACTTGTCCCAGCGGCCGTATTTAACTTAAACATCGCGCCGCCTGAGAATACGTCCGCGAACTCGCGCGACACTAATTCAAAAGATGATAATCCGACGCGGCTGCTGCCATTCAGCCGACAGATCGCGATATAGTTCTTTTGAAAGATGCGAACCCCTCGCTGTGGGCGTGCATGCGGCAGAGAAAGGGTGAACGCGAGATATAGGCGCGTCGGGGATGGATGCAGGTTGAACGGGGGCAGATTTATCAGGCGCGCCGCGTCGGGCGGCAAAGTATTTGCATACATTCCAAGTAATTACTGGCTGCATTTGAAAAAATTACAGCCGCTCGCTGATGGATAGAGTTGTCGTTGCCGGGCGATATTTCAGCAAGTTTTTTCGGGCGATCGGGAGCCACTTGGAATCGTCGTTGCCTCCCTGGAGGCCTCGCGTGCTGTTCCGCGCCCCTCGTCACGGATATTTGACGAGACCGTCAGCCCGGGATCGCGAGGATACTTTTTTGTTCGCCTGAAATCATTATCGGCCGTTACCATTAATAATCACGAGTCTCGTAACAACGTCTCGCGGGACTCGGATTCGCAGCGCAACGCTCGCGAGCCCCGCGCTCTCTGCGTTCTCTCTCTTTTGTTTTTTATTTCACCCTCCGCAGTCCCCCTGGCCTCCACCTTCCCACCCTCGCTCCCTGACGTCTCGTTGTCGCGGTGATGCAACCTCGTTTAATTGCGAAACATTTCCGGCACAATACGAGGCGATGAATCAACGGCCCGCGGACTCTATTCCTGTTTAATTACAAAATATTCGCGGCTCCCGGCTAAGCCCCGCTCTCCGTGCCTCACCCCCCACCTCGCCCTTCGACGCTCTCGTAATCACGCGAATTCATTATTTCCCTTGTCCGCGGAGCCGCGAAACCATGCTTCTTCCGCTGTCTCCTGCGAAGCGAATTTTATCAGAGGCGGCTGCCTTGTATAGGGTTCCCATTCGCCCTGCGACTCGCGAGTCTCGCTCCATCGATCTCCGATTCCGAGGATCCACCCGGAACGGTGGAACAAACGAATGTGACGTCGACATCGTTATCCTCCGCGGCATTACTCGTAACAACGTCGATATCATTAGCGGTCGAGTAACGGAAGAAAATACACGACTGTACATCCGATTCTCTATCGCGGTTCGATGGCCCGCGGTCTAGATACGAATACGTGTCTTTCAGGGCTTCTCGAATTTTGTTTAATTTCGAGCGATCGATCACGGCAGTGCGCCGACCTGAATTGGAAATGGACGCGGAGCCGCCCGGCGGGTTCGCGTTTGTTGGCACGGTTTTCCGTAGCTTTGGATGCATGGAATACAGCCGCGAGCCACGCGATACGCGCTTAAGGGGGATTCTCCTCTAACAGCTCCAAAAGTAACTGATATTTCAGAATTTTTTTTACAAAACTTTTGGTTATAATGGATTATACTCTTTTGGGATATAAGTAGGCATCTTTAAACTTGAAGAATATATTTTTCTTTTTTAATGTCGAACCTTTTTATTATATATTAATTATTGTGGAATCTTGTCTGCCTCTTCAACGATGTAACTCCTGTTGGCGGGATGTGTAAAATAGGAGTTTCTTAAAGTTAAATAGATTACGCTGGGATTGGTCCACTTTAAAGAAAAACAAAAGAAAAATTGAAAGAGTTAGAGGAAAGTGGGGCAAAACCGGGTACGCGGGTCAGACGAGGGCGACGAGACCTTTATTTGTGATTTTTGTGCACTAGATAAATTAAAATAAATTTATGTACAAATTAATATTTGTTAAAATATCTTTCTTTATGGTTTCTAAAATAGGTAATAGTAATAAAGGTTTTATAATTAGGTATATCATATTTTATGCGTTTTTTAATAGGTACCCGATATTACCCACACCTGTAGGGTAAAACCGGGTACCTACTTGCACTCTTCCGAGAAATCCTGTTTTCCCGTGAGTCAAATAGTGTTTAAAAAAAATACACTCATTTTCTGATTCTGTATGGTCCAAGTAAGATTTCTAGCGGTGTCCAAAGTTTATTTTGCCTTCTGAATTTTTGCTAGCAGGAAAAATACATTAGGCACCCGGTTTGCCCCACTTTCTCCTGACTCTTTCAATTTTTCATTTTTTCCTTGGACAAATTTTTCATATTACTCTTTATCGACGAAAGAAGGTATTATAAATGAAAATCAAAATTAAAATGTTGGGTCCAGTCCCAGGGATAATTAATTAACTTTAAGAAATTTTTCTTCTTTTTGCCATGAGATGACTGTGATATGTGCTAAACCTGCCGCCAACACAGTCGAAGTGGTTAACACGATTGCACAATAATTAATAAATACTAAGAAGGATCGCCATAAAAAAAAATTTTACAAATTAAAAGATGCCTCCTTATAGGTATCCCAAGAGATTAATGCAATATTAACTATAGTTTTTTAAAAAGAAATTCATTAATTTCGGGGGCTGCTACACGAGAATCCCCCATTAAACTCACCTCTCACGTACGCGGTGCAATAAGGCTAAGGCCACGAGCGTGAGGCGTCGATAATCGCGCGTTCCTCGTCGCCTTGGCGCGTCTCGCGTGAACGTCTCGATTAACCGGAGCAGGCGACGCCGACGCGGCTTTATTCGCGACGCTCGATTTACGAGCGGCCGATAACGAACGGCCGTTTCGTGGGTTAAATTACTTCGTTAGCGGCTCGTTCGCGTGGTGGTTCAAGGGCCCCTCGGAACCGTTTACGCGTTCGGCGTAAATCCGACGGATCTCTCGGTGAAAAAGGAAGCGGCGGGAGCGCGTCGGCACGGTGAACTTCGATCGGATGCTCCCTACATCGTTTAAAATATCCGCGCGTGCTTTTCAACGAGCTTCGTCGAGCGTTAAGCTGAAACTCCATTAGTACGAAACGGCCGTAAAACGCGGCAGGCGCGGCGCGGCGCTTCGCTTTGCCCGCCGCGAAAAGCTTTGCCGCGGGTTTCGCGTCTCGCTCGAGTTGCCGGTAAACAACGCTCGAAAGGAGGGACGAGGAATGGGGAAAAAGCGAGAGAAGAAGCGAAAAAAAGGGAGGAGCGCGCTGCCGCGGAGCTGTTAGCGGGGATCAGAGTTTGCGGAACTGCTTTCAAAAGATCCCGCGCCTCTCGTAAATCACTAATCAATTGCCTTTCCTGACCGAGTCGCAAATTGACTCGACTGTTCAGTATTCCCGCTCGCCATTTATTCAGCCAACTAATTCTCGAATCAGCCATAGATACTCGCTTAATGCTCCCGTGCGCTGCATCCCCGAGTTGTTCCACTTAAAAATTCTTGCGCAACGGCAAACTTTCCCAGTTTCACCTCTGAAAATTGTTTTCGCTCTGAAATCGGGAGAAAGTGTCCTCCATAGTAGGGGAGAGGTGCTATAAAAGGGACAAGTTTGAATGGGACGATCGTGTTGCCAAAATTCTAATCGCATTACACATGCACGTTATTTTCTTGATTATGGTAACAGCAGTGCAGTAATAAGTACTTTAACAATTCATTTATTTCGCGCGAGACGTTTGAATGATCGAAATCTTAAGGCCACCAGGGTGCTCTTATTTCGCTGCGAAGCATTGTTCGGACTTGATGGGGGCGGACGATTACACGGAAACAGGAAACGTCCGCGGACACGCATCGCGCTCCTCCGCCGCTATCGTAGCAATAACGACCCCGTCGCCGTCACGACGCAACACGGCGCGGCAATGACAAGCAAGTTTCTGGTCGACGTTTTCGAAAAGTCCTCAACACCCGGACACTGCGGAGGAACAGATAACTGCGGTGTTCCGTTAACAGGTACTCGGCTTGCGGCGGTGCGGTCTTACCGGAAGCGCGACAACGTTTCTATACGGTAGCTCGGCTGCCGTACCAGCCATTACGCGTTCGTTACACGTACACCGACGTCGTTTCTCCGCGATGCAGCTCCTCCTTTATTACTCTCGTCGGTGGCTCCCCTCGTTTATTGTTATTAGATACTGAAATTCGGATAAGGGTCGCTCACCATCCCCGAGGAAAGCAGATTTCACGTTATCGTGCCGCGCTCGTGATTCTTGCGAACGCGAGATCCGTATCCAGATCCGTGAAACGAGCGTTCTAATTGAATTATTGAGAACGAAATCGCGGCCGATAAGCGGCTTCATCGCTCGTTAAGCAAGCCGTCCTCTTCCGCTCGAAATTCGAGACGCTCTGTACGTGGAACATTCCGCCTGGAACATTTCTCCTGCAAAGACGCGAGCGAGATGATGAACTTTCCAGATGGCAGATAGCTTCCTTCCTGAGATCCGTACAGCCAAGACTGAATGTATTCCACATTCTCGATTTACTTTTGAACTAGCAACGCTCGTCCCCTCTTATTCGCCGTTTAGTAGGTGCCCTTTCAAATCGCAGAGAGAATGCACGCCTTTGTGTCTCGATGCAGACGCGAAATGGGGGAAAAAAGAAACGGCTCGCCAAGTTGGGTGGTGCGTCCTCTACACTCTAGAGTCTAGCGGCTAGCCCTTGAAAAACGAAATTGTTTCCTTTCCCTATTCGTTGCACACTTTCGTTTTTCGGTGTTTGTGTATCGGTATCAAGTGACCAAACGGTTCGCAGCCACGGGCGAGTAAATAAGTATCCCTCGACCGCGAACGAGCCCGCAAAATGCTGAATTGGAATATCGAACGAATAGGAGAGCACACCGTGGACGTGGTGGATATTCGTAGCCGGATACGTTATAGATCGCCGAGAGGTTATTGCGCGTTGTCCGAGGGCGAAGGGGGCGCAGCGTGCGCCGTTCAATTCGTAGGGTAGTTAAGGGCACTGACGTAACTACTGCAGCTAATGAGGCATAAACAACCAGGGTGCTAGCTGCTCGACCCCATCCTCTAACCACCACCCGAAAACACCCATCCCACGTAACGTTTCACCTAACCAACTATCCTCGTCCATTTTAGCGGCCCTCTATAGTTTAGTCACTGTTCCCGTAAACTAATAATATCGGCGCCGCAGGACGGTCCTTTCGTGCGGGCAGCCTCGAATTTATCGTTTCCGACCTCGCAAACTATCCTGGCTAGCCGTGCCGCCTACCAGAGGGATCATTCCGTCGAAAGCTTCCTCCCTAACTGTTCCTGCCACTACGCGTCACTCGCGACACTCGCGCCCCGATTCCACCCCGGGCCGCCGCCCCTTTCTTTTCCTCTTCGAAGCGTATTTCCGGCGGCGCTTTTTGCCAGCGGAAGGGAGAGGTTACGCGAGCCTGCTTACAGCTCGATAACTGAATTATTCATAAGTCTCGACCACCATTACAGCTTTTATTTAATTCGAAATAACCTCGACGCGCTTCCAGCGTCACGGTATCGTTTCGCGATCCTTTCCTCGCCGGCTATCGCGATCCATCTCGCGATACCCGCGTCAGAATTCTTCCCTTTTTCTACGTTCGTTACCGGCTCCGTGCGTTTCCCGGCCGAGACGGAATTCTAATCGCACGCGACACGCAACAAGTTCGCGTGAACGAACGATCGCCGCCGGGCTTTTCGGAGACCGAGCTGCCAGTTATACTCGAGGCAACGGCCACGCAAAGAAAGGAATGGGGCTCGATGCATCGGCCAGATGCAAATTAATATTTATGCCGAGGCCCGAGCCACTCGGAGGGCCGCGGGTCGGAGAAATCGTCGAGACACGCTACTTCTTCTCACGCTTCCCTTGAGCCGCGCGAGGATTCGTGAAGGGGCGACGCGTGCGGGGCAAACAGGCACGGTCTTCTCCTCGCGAAACGTAACCCTGGGAAGCGTTAGTTCGTTCATCGACCAGACGTTTCTTTCGGCAATTACGGAGCGAGGCAGACGAATTTCCGGCTCGTCGTAAAACGTCCCCTCGAATTTCCTAACAGCCGTTGTTTCACGGAGCGAACACGCCTGGAATACTCGATCCCTCGGCTAGTTTCGGTCGACATTCTTCAAGGCGACGACGTCGACGACGGGTGTTGCTCGTCGGGAGAAATCTCTCGGTGGACTTTTACCTTCTCCTCGGCCAGGCGAGCCCCGACTAACCTGATAAGTTCTCTCCGCCCACGTAGCGATAATTACGTAGCATCAGCGAGCTATTCGGGCTCTGTTTACTCCAAGGAAAGCTCGGGGAAGTAGGGTCGACGATGGGGCTGGGCGAAAAAAGGAAAGGGATGGCCCTGGATGGAGTGAGAGACTAAGAAGGATAGAGAGAGAGAGAGAGAGAGAGAGAGAGACGGGGGAGAGGACCAGTGTAATTCTAACGGGTTTAAGAGAGTCGTTTTTAAAGCTCGTCGACCGAGAGAATCGGCGGATGTAGAGAAAGACAGAACAGGGACAAAAAATAGGGGAGCGGAAGAAAAAGAGAAGGAAACGGGGACGGCTGAAAAGAAAAGAGGGCCGGAGCGAGACGGCTAAAGCGAAAGAGGCCGGGGCTCGAGCAGGACGGAGAGCGTGGAACGCGGGAGAAAGAGGATGGACCACATCTATGGAAGTGCCTGGAACATCAGGCGAGCGTACTCCTTCGCGTTTCAAAGTAATTTCGTTAAACGCTCGTGGGTGGAACGTTTCCGTTGTTTAAGCGTATACCGTTCGTACTCTGCCGTGAAAAGCGATCGTTTGACTCGTCGGCTCCGTCTCTTTTTCTTACGACGTTTCCGCCATCTCCCGAGTGAAATTTCTTAATGTACCTATATTCCACGGCTCACCGGTCCGTCGAGCCGCCGATACGCCGAGCACGGGAACTTCTCTATGGAAAAGTCACCTAATGAATTCCTGATGGCGCAAAAACGGCCCTGCCAGGCGGGCAGCGGCGGAATTAACGTTAATTAACCATAAAAAGACGAAGAAGACGCCGTGGCAACAGCGAAGGTGCACGTTTAATCCGAGAGGGGAGATCGAATCACGAAACGAAATCCGAGCGACGTCGACTGTTTCTTTCGATAATCACGAAGCGGGGAAGCCATCTAGGATCGGATGGTAGGTCGTTACGCGCAAACTTGCGGACACTTCGCCGAGTGTGTACGAGCTCAGAGTATAGGGGAACAATTATTTTCCTGCTCGGACAAATTCGAGCAAGCCCTTCCGTAGAATTAGCTCGTCGAACGTCGTCCACGCTTTCCGTAGCTTAATTTCTGGCCCCGTATTCTCGATTCTGGTCAGACGACTCGGCCAATAACCGTTTCCGTAGAATTTCATTAGTCTTCGACGGGCGTTCGCCACGTGCTCGACGTGCGCGTAATCCGAACGGGAATCGACGATATTCCGCGTCGTCGAGTCGCGTAAATCGTTCCTCGGCTCGCTTCCCGTACTCGGGGGTGGCGGCTGAATTTCCGACGATCGTACGTTCTTACGAACCACAAGCACGAATAATATCGATGATCGTCGTCGGGTACGTTTACTTTCGCGACGTCGCCTTTGCAATTGATTTCTCGCGAGAATTTTCATTATCCATTCTTGTTATTCATTTCCTCAGCGACCAAGTGACCATTGGCTAAGGGTAATTGTCTCTGCCCTGTACGCGTAACAGTGGAACGAAGAAATGTTTGCAGTTGCCTCGTTATTCCCACGTGTCCCGCGTGGCCTCGTTTTAAGCGACGACATTAGCCACTACCTTTTCGTTTGCTCCGCAAGCTTCATTCCATACGCTTTATCTGGATCGCAGTGGAATCTAACCGGGGCGCGAGAGACAGCACGTGTGCTCGGTGTAATATCGATCGGCGGCCGGAATATATCTCGGCGAAAACAACGTCGTCCAATCCCGAGAAAGTTTTTATCTTGCCAGGGTGGGTCGGAAGCTCGGCTCGTTCGCGTTGCGGTGATGATGAGTGCGGACTGCGGGGACCACAATGATGGCAAACCGGCGACACGCCAGTGAAAGCGGCGCCGAGCGTATTCTACCCCCGTTGTCTTTGTTTCTAAAAGCTCGCGGAGGCCGGAGTGGAAAGTACGTGCGCGGCGGGAGGCACCGCTCGCTAGCGGAATCGTCGATCTAATTGCGAGTTTGGCTGGCGAGCGCGGCGCTCGCCAGAAATTTAAACGACGAGCCGCGGAAAAACGGACGATTAATGTCGCGGGAGGGAGAGGGTGGAGGATACAAAAGTAATTGGGTGCCGGGGAAAGCAACGCGGTGGCCGACGACGGGGCAAACGTTGACTTCGAGACGAGAATTTTTCATTTCCGTTAATTAATTCCGACGCTGCCGCAAAGAGACGCGCGCCAGTGATTAAAACAGCCCTCGGTCGTTACAATTCCGCACGGCAGAAAGGAAAACTCGACTCGCGGTGTTTTCCTTTGAGCGGGCACCGCGATGATATTTAATCAGGCTCGCGCAAGGAGGACTTGGGGGAGCGTGCGGTCCCGACGTCTCCGCGTCGCGGTGCCCACGGAATCGTTAGAAAGTTATTCAGGAAAAGGTCGTCGAAGGGTGGCTACGCTGATTCCGACGTATTCTCACTCGACACGCCTAAAACCGCCCGCGTAAAATTCACGCCGTCCTTTACATAATTCGATTCAATCGGAAAGCGTTTTCCACGTGAACACGAGTTCCTGAATGCGCGTCGACGAGCTGTTACTCGCCCTCCGCGCCCCTCTAGCCACCTCCGCTCGGGCTGGCTGGTTTTACACGTCTCAACCCTCTGAGCGAGCGTGGGTTCAATGTGTTCGGACCTGGCTTTTCGTTCGACGAAACTTTCCCCTCGGTCCGACGCGGCGGCCGGACACAAAGAAAAACCGGTGTTACTTTCCGAGCTGTCCCGTTCAACGAAATTAATTATGCCGTTGAATTAAATGTACGTGGAATATTAACGAGCGACCGTGTGCGCCTGAAACGTTCGCTTGACGTTTCAACGGGCTTGCAGTTGACTGCATCCGGGCCAAAGTCTGAGCGAAACGGACCCAGAGCGCTGTGCCAGGAAATTCGGCGCTGAGTAAAAATTCGCAATGGTTGAACAAAGTGAACCGTAACTATCTCAGTACGTGTGGAAGAAGAAATAATTTATCTCTATTCGTTTCGAAGGCTCCTGAAGCGGGCGAAGTGGACATCGGGTCGCGCGATTCAATAAATGGCCCCGGCCGCGCGGTCCCAGTGATTAGGAATCAATTAACTCGCGTTGATAATTCACGGTGAATAGGCGGGACGCAGTTACTTTTAATCGATGCTCGCCGCTCTGCATCGTATCGGCGATAAGCACCGGCCATTTCGACGGCTGTATCTCTGTCCCGATTGTTTCCCCGTTTCCAGATGGAATACCGATAACCGGGCGGAGCGTTGATCATTCCTGAATTTTCGAGCACGTATCCGCTATTTCAACCTTCTATTTCTCTGCGGCGCATCGAAAATTTCACGGACCGCGCGTTATTTGCGCCTCCCTCGGGGGATGCACAACACGATTCCGCTGTTTCCAGCGCTTTCCCTCGCGATCAGAAGCTCCGTTCCGGAAGATTAGCTCTGGATAGATGCAACAAGAAATAATGATACTGTGAACATCTCGATCGCAAAGCGCGAGGGATAATGTCTGTGAAAGGGCGGTTTCTCCGAAGCGTCGCAGATTGCTCAATATTCGACACCCCAGCGGCTATGAAACAGTGACTCAAGAAGTAGCCTCTTCTTGGTCCCACGATTTTGCAACTGAATTTTCAATCGCAACAAATTTTCAAGTTAAGGTGACAATTAGCTTCTGAGATATGGGAGGTCAATGAAGTGAAAATTCGATGACAGCAGCCGATATGCTTCGATGTAAGGACTCTTATGTCAGTCCAATAATTTAAATAATTGTTCACAGGGGGTTTACTGACTGCGAACAATGAATTTGAACATGTATTTTCAAAATTCACAATAACCGATTCAATACCTATAGCGAATCGTAGATATTCGTGAAAGTTATAAAATGAATTTTCGAAATTAAAGTAATATTTATGGTTTCAACAATAATTAGTTTCAATTTTGTGGAAGCCGTGTATTTTGATTGATGGAATCTCAATATACATGTTTACTTACGCCCGTGGCCACTGAGTGGCGCTGTATTAACGACATTCTCGCAATAGAAGTTATGAATTTTTAAAATCTAACTTCAAATTCAACTTGAAAATTTGTTGCAAATGATGTCTCATCATAAGGTACCATTAGACATAAAATACAGTTGCAAAATCGTGGGACCAAAAAGAAGCTGAAACAGACCTCTTTTTTGGGTCACACTTTCAGTAACTCGCCCCCTCGGCGAGTCTGAAATACTGCCGAACCCGCTCCTTAGCTCGTGCTCGTGCAATCTAGCATTCTACTCTCTTTCTCGATAGAGACGTTTACAGATGCCTCAAGTGGCAGGAAACGGTGCGCCAATATTTTCAGTAGTATCACTCGACGTCTGAACCAGCAAGCGGCGGAGCACCGAAAAGAAAGAAAACTCATGGCTGGAGTGGGAAAGGACACGAGAGGCTCCTGTTCCGGGGTGAACGGTCAATGAAGAAGTACGTGGGTGGAAGACGCGTGAAGGATGATCCAACGTTAGCACGAGTGCGCGTGTGTACGTAGGCACCTATCTAACGCCGAGGCGACCGAGCGTATCGCGAATATTTGTCAGGGATTTCGCTTTATTTCGCTTTATTACGCTCAGTGCCAGCGCGACATATGAGAGCCACTTGGAGCGGCGATCTCGTCGGTGATATTGTCGCGGAGAAACTGGAACGAGGGAACAGCGAGAGATCATTTACGCGCGATGAAATCGCGAAGGGGAATTGGCAACTTTCCTGTCAGACGTAGCTTGTCGCGGGAGTACCAGCTGCGGCGTTAAATATTTCTGGGCAAAGTTGCGAGAGAGGTAGCGACGCGGACGAACGATGAATTGAAAATTGCAAGCTGCGAGGCCACGGCGCAACCGCGCGGCGGAATTGTCCGGCCGTGAATGCGGGGGAAATTGGAGAGTCCTTCTGGACGCCCGGAGAATCTGCTCCCTTCGCCGCGTTCTTTCCCAAATCTTCGCACGTTCTCCTTTCCTTCCTCTCCACAGCGAAGCCGGTTGCCGCGGAGGATCGATGGCTTTCGAATTAACGGCCGGAGCCGCCGATCGCTATCGACTCTCCACTTGGACCGCCATCCATCTTGCTTTAATCGTTGTTAAGCCTTTCACGGAGTTCGCGGAATCGTGTATTTAGCAAATAATGGCGATATTTACCGGCACGATTGAGATTTACCGCTCCTTACCTCGTGTGCAACCGCACGGGCGTAATAACGACTGAGGGATTAGTGCAATTCCGAGTCCCTCGCAGTACCGCTCGACTGACGTTCGTTTCCGCAAATGGATTTAGTACGGCTGTCATCGTATCTATTATTCGATTGGTCTGTACTACTCTGTAGATCTCGAAAGCGGAGTAGTATCGAAGAACAGAACCCCTTCGATGTTCGCTTGGTAGGAGCTCCGCCACCGTTGACAGTGCAGGTTGAGGCGCACCGTTCCCTAGCTCGACTCGTGCACATTTAATGAGACACCTGCTACCACAATCGACCGGAAGTTTTTAATCTGCGTTCCCGTGTATGCATACGTTTTCACAACACGGTGACAAAGGGTGTCGCAGGATTTTCAACGTCTAATGATCGCTTGGGTCAACGAACGCCCCTCTGCCACCGCCTCTTCGGCTTTTCTTTGTCTCCCAAGGCATTGTGCGCCGTGTTTGCTAGCGACAACAAGCTCTCCTCTGTCGAACCAGCCCGCCCGTTCGATTGGCTCAGGCAACTAAACCCCCATCTGCTGTATAGCCGCGCGACACTGGTAATACCGTCGTTGCAGACGGGACGAAGTCCACGGCTGACGTTAAGGATACTCTAACGGAAAAATCTCCGTTCTAGTCGCAACAATTACCTCGTCCTTCGTACACTCGCGGATCAAAGCTCGTCGGAGTAAGAAGCCCTCGTTTCCGGTCCGCGGGAAACGTTGCGTCGACGACACTTAACTCGTTTCCGTTCTTCGATCGAGAGTCTTAGACTCGCCGGCTCGGCGAAATGGTTTACGAGGTAAAAGGATACCTGGGGACGCGGGGCAGAATGAAACCGTCCCTTTGAAGATTGCCGAGAGTGACTCGTTGAAACGTAAATCTCGTTTCGTTGGTTGTTATTCGAGGCGAGCGTAACAGGGGGGTAGTCGTCTCTAAAGAACGCGACGGCAGTCAGGACGTAAAAGGGGGCTGGCGTTGCGGAGATTCTCTCGGAGCATCTAGAGATCGCGTCCCCGTAACTACGCGCAACTGAATCCGAATAATAGCTGAGACGACGACTCGGTGAATTCTTGGGGTGATCTCGGGGGTGGTGGGAAAGGAATAGAGGGGGCGGAAGGTCGCGTAGTCGCCGCGGTGGCAGCCAATAATCGTACCGTCGGCAGTGATCGTAACGGGAACGAGCCGGATCTGCTCTCGCTTGTCGGACGAGTGTAACATTATTATAAAGGTCTGGTTCGCGACCGCGGCACCGGAACACCCGGATGCCTCGCGGAGAATAAACGACACACGTGTTGCGGGGATTTCGTTGGGGAAGTTGCTAGGAAAAAAAGTTGCCGCTGCCTCATCAGAAGTAACGGTAACGGCGAATTTATTCCCCTCCCAGGGACGCATTCTCTTCCGCTTTTGTAATTTCAACCACTCCCGCGCGCTTCGAGGGGCTCCGGTGCTTCTGCCGAGGTTCACGAGAGTTGTGCCCTACGTGTCCTTATGTTACACCAGCGACATCACGAGTCGAGAGGTCGAGCTTCTCGCAGAAGGTGCCTTTCGTTGTCTGTTGAATTAGGGTAAATCCGGGAGACGCGGTCGGACCGGGGAGTTGGTCGAGTCGCTATATTTCAGGCTCTCTACGTAAAAAAGCGTTAAAGTGCAGACCAATTACTTGTCTAGAAGCCAAACAGATGAATGAATAGCGTCATTTCGCTTCCTTCTGTGTTTTTATGGATTTATGGGCTTTGAAAGGTAAATTGAGGTTACATTTTTTTGTCAAACAGCGGTGTACACAATCGTATTTAAAATATACTTCTAAGTTTATTTTCTTTATCTGTAGTTGTATTCACTCATAAATAATTTTGCATTATCCTTTGTTAATTTTCAATGAATAATTATGTGAGTGATCTCTGTCAACGACGAAAACCATTTCTCCCGGCACCTCAAGAGAGATGGTCAGATGTCATGACTTCAGTTTTCAACCCGACTTACAGTAAATATTGTCTTAAAGCAAATATCAACCAGTTTCCTATCCAGAAACAATGTGTCGCGAAAAAAGAGACACTGCTTTCTGAATTCGCTCCATTATTCCAATACACCGGACTCCACTACTCGGTTCATCCGTTTCAAGGGAACGAGGCTAACCAAGCCCCCCCTCACCCTCCCCTCGAATTCATTTTACGCGTTATAATCTTTAATTAAGAGGAGTTTTCTACGGCGCATAATGCGAGATCGTTAGAGGACGCGGGATTCCGCGAGCACTCCGCTCTCTGTTTCACTCCCGCTTTCTCCAATTCAGCCGTCGCTTTCGTTCTCGTTTTTCCGTCTGGCCACCCACCTCGCTTTCGCCGCGGCGCGCCCCAAGAATCGGGGAAATCCGCGATCCACGAAATGGCCTCGAAGATCAAAGTTCCTCCGCTGCCGGGCGAATCCTAGGCGAATCCACGGCCGGGGCCAGAGGGTTTCAATTAGCGAAACAAATTACTCGCGGAAACGGTGGTCTTAATCTCGCGGCGGGGAGAGAGGGCGATCCGTGCGCGGAACTTGGATCGCATTCCCTCGGTGACGCGGCTCCATTAGCCCCTGTCGGTGCATCCGGTGCAGTGGTGCAACTCGTTACGCGGCTGGTCACGTGACGCGATGCACTCGAGGCCCCTGGGACAGCGCAGACCTTGCCGCGATCGCGAGGGAAACGAGCACGGGCGGGGAGAGCGAGAGCCTTAAAGAAACATGTCCAGCTGTGGTGGTAGCGTGGCGTAATGGAGGGCATACAGGGAAACGGGGATCAGGGATGGATAAAGGGGTTTTATTATGTCTGCGGGCGAGTCACGCGAGTGGCACGTAAGAGAGATATACACCGCGAAGCATCGGCAAAAACGGCCGCGGGGGTAGGTGGTCGCGCTCTGGTCCCGTTTCGCGGGAAAATGGGGGTGGTAACGGGGAACCGTATAAAAGGTTTTACTATGACGCTGTGCGAGAGGTGACTAAGAGCGGGAATAAAACCGACGTTACGTTTATTGTTTGACGACAGTCGTTGTTTCGGATATGGAAACGGAAGAGCAGGCAAACGTAGCCCTCGATTTTTACCCAAACCCTCCCCCTTTTCGTTCGATTACATCCGCTGGGAGTAGAATCGACTATCCAAAGATCGATTCGCTCGTACAACACCGCCACCGATAAGATCGATCAATTTCATACGTTTCTCGCGTCGTACATCTACAGCCGGGCATCCGTTGCTTCTTCGATTCATAAATAAATTACGTTCGCGTGACATTTGCCGAGCGCTGCGGTTCCCTCTCCGTCAATGGATTCCCGGCATAAAACGGCTCTCCTCGGACAAAAATGCGGTTGCACGCGGTCACTCAAACGGTTTTCCCATGACTCTGGACGTCCGGGCGAAAAGGGGGAAAAAGCGGAGGGAAAAGCGACGAGTCGAAATAGGAAGGGAAACATTGTGGAGCGACGGAAAGTCGGTCAACCGTCCCTTGCGACTGTCGCCAGATATTCCTTCCTTTGATTGATCATGCGCTAACGGAAGTCGCGCGTCTTTCTCGGAGTTTCCAGGACAAGTGGTCGCTCTGCGGACTTGGTAAACGGCGACGAGGATGGACCGAAGCCTTTGGACAGAAAAATCCTCGTTGCTAACGTTGATATGACGCGAGGTTCGAACGATACAAAGAACAATTTCGATGGGACTGAAATTCGTCCATAGGTAGCGGGGTTTGGCGGGCCACGGTAAGGCAAACTTTACTGGGCTACGTTAACCGCAGTTTCCGCGGAAATCTGTACAATTACTCTGTAGATCTCATAAAGGATTACGCCGTGGCCGTTTATGCCGGTGGAACAAGCACCCTTAAATACACGAGAGGCTTTGGTTACGCGGCGAACAATGTGGTTGCGGCGTTCGTTCGTAAAACCGACGCCGCGCGTTTCAATAAAATTTCACGAGAGAGTGCTCGCCTGGGTTGGCGCACGGGGGAAAGAAACAAGAGAGGGTGGGGGGTTGGCGCGTTCGAGTGGAATCGTTAACGGCAGTAGTAAAAGTAAAAGCAAGTCGGACAATCGGAAGGAAGGAACTCTAAAGCCCGTTATTTATTGGTATCCGCTCGAAGCGGGCCGGATGCGTGCGGAGAGTACTAGGTTGGCCGGTCGGCGATTCTCTGGCAGCTGTCTTCTCGCCGGGGACGTTTATGCGCTCGGATTATAGCCGGTCGAAATTGGCACGGCGGCACGCGAGCTCCCGATCAGTTGCTTTAAAATCCTGGCCCTTCGACGACGACTACGCGTTTCCGCGAGCGCGATTCCGATCGACAACGCGGGAATAAAACCTCGTTCTCGAACGGCCCCTCGTTCTATGCGCTCGCTACCGGGGACGTGCTCGTCCAAGCGCATCGACCGAGTGGAATCGGATACATTAGAGAATTGCGCTCGCTGGCTGGAAATTTAAACGTCCCACCGAACCTTCCCGACGTTTCAGCTTTATCTTAATTCCGCTTCGAAAAATAGGAATTGATTGGTCGAGGAAGGACCGCGTCGTGCGCCGAGCACGTTCACTCTTTTCGATACGAAGATCGAAAGAGGGGCCGGGCTGATTCGCGCGGCTACCTGCAACCCCTGCCTGGGAAATGCTCCCCGGGTTATTTCTGGTCGGCGGTTTGTTGATAACAGTGCCGAGATTTTCGCGGCATCACGAGCTGGGACGTTAAAGGGGATTTTATAGTCGGGGCTCCTTTTATTCGTGCGCGGCTTCGCCGTGGCGTCAACATTTTTTACTATCCCTTCGTACGAGCTCGTAAAGGCTTCTTACAAAGTTCGACGATCCACTGCTGCGTCGGCAAAGCCCACCGTTAAGGGATGACACGTCCCACGTGACCCGCGATTATAGCCTACCGGCTTTACCCGAGCCCTTATCGTCGCCAATTTTCTGAAAGGACTACTTTCGGTAACCAAACGCACCCTCAATTCGTCCGCACGGATCGTCATCGTCATCGTCGCATGTAATCGCAACTACCCCACGGAATTGGCACGTGAATCTAGAAAAAAATTATGCCCTTCGACGCTTAACCACCGGACTCACTGTTACATCGTTTCTTTTCCCTTTATTTATCGCGGGATTTTACCGAGCGACCAACGAAAAGTTTCTCCGCGACGAGTAACAATTACGAGTTTCACGTTCGCGCAAGTTCGTTCGCCCAACTCTCCCGTCTTGTAGGCAATTATTACTCGGTTCTCGGGTCAGCTTGCTATCAGTCTCGTAAATATTTGATCAGCGAAAGGGTTCCGCGAAGACCCTACGCCTATTGGGGAAGACGATAAGGCCTGACGGCAGCATAGACGGCCGGCTGGCGTGCGTGAAGACAGTAAATACATGGCGAAGCGCAGAGCGGAGTGCGCGTCGTGGCTCGTTACGTCCCGCGGCCCTTTAAATAAAGCGATAAATTTCGTTGGCTGGAGGGTGGGCGCGGCCCCATCCTCTCCACCCCCCTTAAGTAAAACCTCCGTTAAACTAGAAGAGGAGATTTATTGGGCGTTTAAATCGGTAAATAGTTTCGCCAGTGGGTAGTAATCCGTTTCCCGCCCATGGGAGCGGCTGTTTCTTCGCGGTGGAGTGGAGCAGAGGACCTCGCGTCGGTTCGACGCATCGCGAAAATCGTCCCGCTCATTAGAGGATCGTGCTTCCCCGAGTCATCCTCGGTTGGGTCACCGGCGCTAAAAAGCTGCGACCGCGATGATTTACGACTCGTCGACGGGTTGTCTTTGAAATCGTGAATATTTCCAATTACATACCTACTAACAAAACAGACGAAGCCACGAGCACTCCTTAGTATCGCGTTTCAAATATTCGCACGCGTGCCGCTATCTTGCGAAATGGGAAATTAGGCCAACTACAAGTTCGAACACCCTCGAAAGTGGCCGGCGTTAAGCTTTAACGAGAAAGCTGTTCCCGCGTCGTCGTTTACAAATACGAAGGGCTTTATTTCGCGTTGTCATGTACCGTGCACAGGCACCAAACGTGCACGGATTCCTGTAAGATTAATGTTTCGGGAGATGTACAACCGTTTTCAAAGGATGATAACTCATAGAAGAGGGGAAAGCGAGCGAGCGAAGGCGGAGCTGGCGTGCAAGCTGCCACTAAATTGTTCTCGCGGTGGAAAAGTGGACATGTCAACCTTCTCGTTAACCGCCTAGTGGCCTTTAAATAAACCGCTAAATCAAACGATTCTCTTCTCGCGTCTGCCTTTCTCTCTCCTTCGCGCCACCGCAACATCATTCAGTGGATCCGAGCCTCCGCTATGAATTACACTTTCGTATGCTTCAGTAATCACTCGTCTCGCTTTCTTTTTAAAATATCCTCTGATCGAGACGTCAGCCACGGTTCTTATTTCTCCCGACTTTCGTCTCTGCCACTGGCAAACTGATCCCGCTCGTGTTACTCGAAGCAATCGTTATTGCTTCCAAGACTTTCGCGTCGCATGCTCAGCTTTTCAATGTACTCCAGTGTCACGGTGTCGCGGTACACCGTGTTCGCCCGCGGCGGTACAAGAGAAATCAATATGTAGCGTTCATCGGGGCGAGAGCGTTAAAAGTTCCCGGGTCCCGCGATTAAGGAAATGGGCGGCAGCGCGGGATCCTATCAAGGATATGATCTCGGCTCCGCTGGAACGTCGAGGATGGAGATTAACGCGTTGGTGGATCGACGCTGCGGAGTAACGGGCAGGAAAACTTCAGGCGGCCGTGCTGGGAAACCTTTTATTATCCGAAGTCGAGGCGGGGTCGAAGAAACAGCTGCCAACTGGTGCGCGCATTATCTCGCGGATAAATGGGAGACTATAGGTTCTACTAAACAAAGTCGTTGAGATCTGTATCGATACATGTTGCAAGTGTCAGTATCGCGATACAAATATCAACGTGTATTTGACTGTCTCAGTATCGATGTATCAGTATTAGCTGGTGTCGTCGTCTGTATCAATGTACTGAAACGTCGATACCTAGAGCGTGCAACTGAAACGAATATCTATATGTTTCAACGTGTATTTTGTTGTCTCTTGTATCGCGGTACCAAGGTTTACTTTTTATCCATAGATAGATACATTTTGGAGTTTGTCATTTAAGGGGGAGCCTGGTGTAGTGGGGCAAAGAAACCGTTTTTTTGGCATAAATCAATAGTTAAACATCTCGATACTATGTTCCCAAAGCTGCAAAATGAAATTCCGTAATGTTACAATCAGTCTTTCTTCGGCATTTACTACCTCTCTCGTGACAGTGCATATTACATGTTTCAATTCTATATTTTACTATCTCCCATAGATTATTAAAAAGTCTGTCATTCATACGCAAATAGTTTCTGAAGCCATTTGGGTCATTCGATCTCACTTCCTAAAGTAAATTTAAATCAGTATATCTACGTGTTTCTCTCATATAACCATTGCTTTGTCTAAGTATATTCTTTTTTGACGCGTTATTCTCTTTAATGACTCTGATAATGCTACACCAATTGCTCTCCATACAGATGGTGGAGGCAACATTTCAGTACCGCGTTTTGTGCTGAACTGATGTCTCATGATTCTGTTTCAGCGTGCATATCCTATTTGATACTTGATACAAATCTCAGATACACGTATCGCAATCTGTATCGATACATACCTCAACGTGTATAGGTCCCTTAACTGTCATCTATTCGCGACAAATGGCCCCAAGTACATGTCTATCGAAAGGCTTCCTTTGTCCGCGGCGAAACATCGACAGAATTTCCCATGAACTCATTAAAAAGAAGAATAAGAACAGGTGTACCGTGAAACAGCATTAGCAGCATCAAAGGGCAGCTCCACATCGCAACAATGAGGACGATATGTAAATTTGAGGAGAGTTGGCGTCGCCCTCTATGGTATATCTGCTGTAAAACGTGTGTCGCGTTTATCCGGTTTGAACCGGTGGACGCGATTCAAAGGATGAGCTGGGTGCGCGATTACCTCGCATAAAGCGATAACATATGGATTTCGTTTGGGCACGGGTAAAGTCCTAATTTCCATTGTTTCTCGCGACGGAAGCGCGCGCGGACAGGAAGTCGGACGAGCGTGTACCATCTCGAAATGACTTCCACCGGTAGCGAGTAATAGCTTTGCCGGGACGGTAGATTAAAATGCTCGCGGGTTTTGGCTGTCGTCTGCGCTCCGTCATCGTTTATACAGCCGTTTCTAGCCGCGTGCGTGTGTACCCCATGGCGCGGCTAGCCGCGGCGCGTAGCACCGTGCGCGTTCTCTCTCTGTCTTTGTATGCGCGACAGGTTTGCGAGTGACCCCTCTGCAAAGCAACGCTTTCGACCACCGGCGAAACACGAGAGCCCCAGCTGTAATGAACCGTTCGTGCTCGTCGAAACCCTTTCGCGCTCCTCTCTCTCTCCTCCACCGGACCTCTGGCCCCATCGGACTTTCCCCGTTAGAGGAACATCGAATTTCCACCGGGCCGCGGTAATTTTCATCCCCGGCTCCTAAGGAGGTTGTCCCTTTTGCAAAGAATCTATTGTTATCCGTTGCTACTTTCCCTGCCAGCGACAGGTTACCTACTCCATCCCCGGGGAAAGCTGACGCAAAACGGGAGGGCAAACTTTTTCCGAGTTCCTTGCGCGTCATCGTCCGTTCCTCCTCTCTGGCTGTCGAGTGTCTCGACGAATTTGGAAGTTAGAACGACTACGGACAGCATCGGCAGTCTGGACTTGTTCCACGAGTCAAGAAGCACTCGATCGGCCGCGATGCGCGGGAGTTTGTCTCTGAGTCGTCGCTCGTAAAAGTAGCCGACTGAAGGGGCGGTTTTCGAACGCGAATCGATTTTAGTGGGTGTCAGGTGATTTCGAGCGTTGCTCGTCGAAGATCATTCGACATGTCCCGGTGAATAAAGTTCGTTAATGGTGGCGGGTATAAACGAGGCGCCCGGCAAATCCGCGATCGAGCATTTACCGAGCCGGGGGACGGAGTTTATTTAAATATCGGCGATATTCGTAATTGGTATAACGAGTCTCGTGACGGGCTCGTAATTAAACCGTAAAACTTTCCCCGCGGCTCCTGGCGCGCGACGACACCCCTTCCGTCGACACGGTTTTTCCGTCGTCGGGCGGATCGTCAGGACTCGTGTGTAATTCGCATAATGGAGCCTGGGTGTTAAATACACTGGCTTCCCTTCTGTGAGTGTATTCACGGCTACGTTAATGCGCTGCATTTCATTCGATCTCTAATTAGCAGTTCTCGAACATACATAAATAATGGATCGTCCCGATGCGTTATGCAGGCCGGCATGATATCGCTTTTAAAATGTATCAATATTCCGACGGCTGTATTTAATCGCGGAAATTCATCACGCCTGCGTTTTGACCGATTTTAATCAGATTTCATGAGCTGCCGCCCGCTAATCCCTCGCACGCTCGGCGGATTCGACTTAAAAAAAAAAACGGCGGAAAGCTCCCGGACAGGCGGAAGTGTGATTAATGGGGGTAGGCCGTGGTAGCTCGAAGACAACCGTCTACTCGCGAGATTTCATTTGAGCGGGAAGAGGGAATATCGGACAGATTAATCCGGCGTATTAAATTTCTGTTTAATTAGTTCGTGCATCAGGCCCGTCTGCGGAGACAGTAACTTAGTCCTGATGCTTAGACCGACGCTTCAACTTCCCTCCCCCTCGACATAACTTCCACCGTGTAGCCTAGGCTACGGCGGAGCCCTCGGCCGTCCCACGTTCGCTTAGAATCGCAGACATTTTAACGAGGCTTTTCATCTACCTGTCACTGGGAAAGCCTGGCCGCGGCCTCCACTACCCTTTTCCGAAAACCGACCGCACCACCTATGTTTCTCATCGGGGACCAGCCGCTTTGTAATTACGATCCGCCATGTTCGCCTCACAGACGGGGGACAGAAAGACGGACGTAGATGGAATGGGCTGGCGAGGGAGGAAAGAGGGAGGAGGAGAAAGTCGGTAGAATGGTAATTATTATCGGTTCGACGATTCATTTCAATGGAGTTCATTAGCAGTGGAAAGCTGATGTCCAGTCGCGGTCGGACGCCACGGAGAAAAGGGGGAAAACCCGCAAAAAGGAAACGGCGGAGACAACGCGACTCGTCCACTGGCAATTTCGCCCTGGATGTTTGCGTGAAAATTGCGCAGCCGGACTTTTACGTGGACTAACAGAGGACAGAGGCTTTCCCAGCCGTGACAACGACGGAGACGAAGCGACTTTTTCCATTTTAAATGAACTCGCTGACTCTCAGATGGTTGGGCTTCTTTACGTAGCGGCTGAGATAGTTCTGGAGGTTTTTGTAGCGCGGCTATTGGATATTGTTGAGACGCCAAATTTCGTATGTTTTTTTTGCCACCGTCTACTTAGAGATCTACTTACAGATATTCCCCACGCTTTTAAATACTTTTAAATACTTTTACCCTTTCACCAGCCCTAAGAGAATTCTCACCGAAACGAAGCAACAGTGGAGACATTTGCCGACCGAGAAACACAACATCTATGTAGATAGCCCCCTTTGGCCGAGGACTTTGATGAAATTCGCCTGCTAGCAGTGCTCCTCCGTCATTTTTATCCCCCTGTTGGCACGATAAGCTCATACATTTAATAGAAGTACGTGGTCGCGTGTCTCACAGCCCCTCGTGCGACCGAGAATCTCCATGGAACCCTCGACCATACGAGCACCACTAGTACCAGCTCGACTGCTGCACTCCGTTGGATGGGTTTGGAAAAAAGGAAGTAAGGCTGCTCATGTCCAGCGCGACCGCGGCGTTCTCATAAATTACAATAAATCAGGAATAACTGGAACGCACTGATTTAACGTGGACGCGCATACGCCGATACGCCGCAGCCCGCCGTCCAAGTACATAAAGCATAACTGGGCAAAATTAGTTTTTTTTATTTACCCTGTATCGATTAGCCCCCGGTATTTGCATATTGAACATTTATCCGATATCCCCGTAATATTGTATTCCCGATAATTTAATATTGCTCATTTTATTAACCCTGGGTCAATATCTGGCCGCGTCCGATTTTACGATACTGAACAGTTTGTGTCAATTTTCCACCGCCCATCTGGTTTGCCGGGAAAAAAGCGCATCGACGAGAGCGCCGAATTAAAAAGCGAATCTTCGAAAACGAGCTGTCCAGCGAACGCGATTACGCGGCCGCGGGCCGAAGAATTAACGAGAGGGCAACCGAGTCGAACCCTTGGCGTCAGTCGCTACTACTCTCGGCGTTAATTATTTATTTCGTCGCGGCAACAATCGCATGATACTATGAGCGCAGCTTCGTAATGATTCTCAAAGCTTCCTAGCGTAAGCTCGCGTAGAACAGTTACAATCTATCGCTTGCGGTAATTTGTATCGCGACCAGGCTTTGTGTATCGATTCATTGGGTGCCGTGGTTGCTTCTGGGTCGATGGCTTAGTGCCAGAAATGACCAGGGACAGGTCGATCTGTCTATGAAATAATAGACGAGAGATCGTTGATGACAATATCACATCCATTCCTCAAGAAACTTGCTAAACTACTGCATAAGGAAAAATGTATTTTTTAAACCACACGTTGATAGCGTAAAAATAACCAAGGACAAGTCGATCTGTCTGTGAAATAACAGACGAGAGATCATGGATGACAATATCACATCTGCTCCTCGCTGAACTTGCTAAACTACTGCATAAGAAAAAATGGATTTTTTAAACCACCCAGTGAATATACCTCGGGCATGAGTCCCCAACCTCTGTCTCTTCTAAAATAACATCGAGAGAGTGGTAGGCTCGAGTCGTCGACAGCCCACGGTCCCACGGAGCAAGTAGTACGCGCCCGTGCAAGTCAGACTCGGGGCTCCTATACCACTGACACTCCGACGCGTGCAAAATAGCTGCGGCTAAAGTTGTGACACGCTCAGTGATCGAACGGAAGCGGAACTTTTCCTAAACACCGAACCGTTCGTTGGCCGCAGTCTCCAGGTAAAGGAACGCCTCTTCGCGCGTGGAAGAGGAAACGTTAGAAAGCTGCGGCGCGACAAAGGAAAATAAGGGGAGCAGCGTTAAAAGAACGGCCAAGTCAGCCGCGATTTAAATGTTTCTGCCGGAGCAACGGAACATTAAGTGGCGGTGAGCGGTGAATGCTGGGGCCCGTGGTAGACGTGGCCGGAGGTAAAACGCGCGCGAAAATATTACCCCCGTTCCACCGGGCGGCTGGCGAGCTCGCGCGGCAGAAAAATTAATGACCCGCTCTTTATTACGCAGATGTGTTTTCTCCATAAATTACGATTTCAATAAAAGTGGCGCGGCAGTGTCGAATCGAGTGCACCGACGCTAATGGCTGTTTCTGCTATTGCTCTGGATTATTATTGCGTTCAGGGTGGCGAACGGGCAATAGTCGCGGGCAAACTGTCGCCTCCAGGTCGACCATCGTTATCGCTTTCAGCGATTCCATCTGGCCCGAGTAGATCCCTGGCAAACGATCGCTAGGCGATGCTCCCGCGTTCGAGTCGACGGCCGTTCTCGACGAGCGATTCGCGGGGCGGAGGTTCCACGCAACTGGGAAAAGATACGGGGCGAAATATTTTAGGACGAACGGGTCGTTATCGGCGAAACAACGAAGCAATAAACGTCCCAAATACCGTAATTTACCACGATATTCCGTGTTGCGCGTAGCTCTACTAGGCAGCCAAGAACACCGCGAACTCGCGGCAAAGCGCGAAAGTAAATAAACATCGAGCCAGTATTTTACTAAGCGAACTTTCAGCCCACCCGACGCTCCCTTTTTGTTTCTTCGCCAACTTTTTCCTTCCGCGGCTTTCTCTACTTTTGTCGCCTTTATGCCGGGCAAAAAGCCCTCGCGTGCATTTCTCTTTCGTCTGCCTGGGAACTACACCACGCCAGAACATCGCGCAATCTGTAAGCATTAGAGAAACCGCGGTTCAAACTATTTGTCACGGACGCCTCTAATTTTAAGGAGATCCGTTCGTTCTTTGATTGCAGTGCGGCTTATGTATCCTGCCACTCGGTTATTTAGTCTACAAAATTCTTTTAAGCGTGTTATCTCCTTTTTACACGGTATAACGAGGGCGTTAGTAATATTCGTTTGTTTGCCGAGATCACTTCTGGCTCACACCGCTAGGGAACGCGTCGCCTCGGTACACTAAAGTATCCGTCGTCTCGAGTGTTTCAACTGAGTCAACAGTTAAAATCAACACTCGGTCGAAGAAGACTCAGACGAGGGTTAAAGAAGCCAACGATACGGTGTCTCCGTGGGGGACGGAGTTTCTCCCCCTCCGCACCCGCCCCTTTCCACCCACCGTTATCTCGGGGAATTGTCGCGAGGGGGAACCGAAGCCCCTGGATGAAATTCGGTAGCGGGGTGGCGTTTTAATAAAATTAGTTAGCAAGTTCAGCCAATAAGGTGGCGATGAACGATGCGGTTGCCTATAGGTCGTGTTTGCGCCGCGCCGATAGTGATAATATTGCGGGAACAGGAGGCTCCGTTGGCTGACGCGAAAATACGGGGGCTACTCGACCTGGCAAGTTTCCTGATTAAACCTGTTAATTTGTAATTAAACGGGACCCGGTGCCGTCGGAGTTACCCTTGGAATCGCATAATGGACGACACGCGACGCGTTCGCTAACTTTGAACGAGAACAATATCAGCGGCCATGTTCCCGTGATCCTACCCTGTCGAGTTCTTTCCGGGGAGTATATCCGATCGCCCAAACATATCGAGTTCCCGTGAAACAGCAAGCTAGGCACTCGTAATCGCTTCTGCCCGTCGATAGCCGTTTCGTTTCAGTGTTTCTCTGCAACGCGACGAAAGTCAACAGCCTATAATATTTTTTCTACCCGCTGCGTCATGAATATCCGCGGCAAAGAGGGTTGTTTGCGCGAGCAGAGTTATTTTTCCGCTGACGGGCGGACTTGGCCGACTGTTTTCCTTTTAAGGACGCGCGTCAGTCGGGAAAGCTGGCTCCTTTGAATGCGTCCGAACGGACAGGCTCGCGGCGCCGTTTGAATAGCGAATCGCTCGCAGACGGAGGAAAGAAAGGGAGAAAGGGGGCGAGATGTTTTTCGCGGGAACGCCGTTGCGACGCTGCGCTCTATGAACGTAATCTATAATGAGAAACTGTCAGCCGGCGTAACAAGAAAACGTCGGCGCGGCGTAATCAGAAAACGCTTCCGAATGGTCGTGTTTGCGCCGCCTGTAAACGGGAGGGACGTTCACGGCAGTCCGGCACGTATTGGAATTTCGGATTCAAGATTGAAAAGCAACGCGCCGAGAGATTCTTGAGAGACGACCATGTCCCGGAGCAACCTCCATTCGACTCTGAATTATCGATGCGAGGCTGCCGCATTCGAGGCGTTCGCAAAGCTGCTTAAAAGGAAAAACTCGCGTTTGTATATACATACGTACATATGCACCGTCGAGGACTACTCGTAGCTTGTGAAAGGAGCTTGAGATGCGTCACTGTGCTCCTCGGGGCATCATCTCGCGATTGGACAATTTAAAAGTAAAAGACTGGGTGGTCGGTGAGAATCGCTCGCAGCTAGGCTAAATAAAGCACTGGATTTTCACCGTAGCGAAGACTTCGGTCTTCTCCGCAACGCCTATGTCTATACAGCACACTTCCTGGCGGCAACGTTGCAGGATCGTTGCAGTAACCTTGCAGTGTTGCATGGTTGCAGCGCAATGTCGATATAACGTTGCTGCGACGTTGCCGTGCAATATTGCACGGGGCGGACATAAAATTATTGCTGCATAGTTGCATCAATGTTGCGTTGCAATATTGCACGACAACGTTCCTGCAATATTTCTGCAACGTTACGGCAACATTTGGCAACGTTTCCACAATGTTGATGCAACGTTGCGTCAGTATTGCGGCAATGTTCCTGCAATTTTGTGGCAATTTTCCTGTAACGTTGCTGCAATGATGCTGCAATGTTGCGCAACGTTGCTTAACCTAAAATATTTAAACCTAAAATATTTTCGTTATTTTTAATGATACAAGAATATGTACTAAACTAACTGTGAGCAAAAGTAACATACGGGCTATTTGTACTTCTATGATTCTGCACACATTCAATATCGTTCGCGTCCGTCACGGACGTTATTTATATTTTTGGCCCCACTGGCCGAAATGTTGCAGGAGGCGGACAACGTTGCAGTGCCACATTTCAATCTTGCACTGCAAGGATCCTGCAACTTCGCTGCAACGAGAGTGTGCTATATGGGTGGACACTTCGCTACAATCACGAACCCGATTTCTTTCGAATATCCTCCCCTTCCTTGGACTTGTTTCCTCCCCGTCGGAGAAAGCTGGCAAACAAGCA
Source organism: Andrena chrysosceles (assembly GCA_963855975.1). Taxonomy (NCBI): domain Eukaryota; kingdom Metazoa; phylum Arthropoda; class Insecta; order Hymenoptera; family Andrenidae; genus Andrena; species Andrena chrysosceles. The sequence continues at coordinate 43,916,216 of OY979769.1, read as the reverse complement.
GCGCGGGTGGACAATACATCACCGAGCCAGATTTAAAACGGGATGCGAGATTCGGTCGCTGGCACGGGGACACGTGAAACGCGAATGCGATAGGAAAAATGTATAAAGTGGCAGGCGAAGGAGGGCAAAGGGGCAAGGATACCAGGCTCGGGCCAAGAAACGTGCTACGTGTGCAAAGCAGAATCCCGAAGGGGCAGGCCCCGAAAACGACTGCCGTCACGACAAAACAGGATCGCTCGCGTTCCTCCGCCGTGGATCTCTGGAAACAGAGGAGACGATTCCTCAAAAGAGAAGGGGATAGCGTATCGAACGGGGGCACGCTTCCGCGAAAACCCGCTAAGATTGATTACATCACCCACGGAGATGGTGAATAATCGTTCGATACTTGTCTCGCATCACGACGTCGTTACAGTAGATGCGAGAACACAATTCGAGAGGACAAAGACGAAGGTTCGTTCGAGCGTGGTATCGCTGAAGGAATGTTTTATACTTCATCCGATTAATTCGATCGTGGAACGCTGCCCTTTGCTTCCTGCTATCTTTGAATTCCCGAACCCTTCTACCGGTCAAGCTTCTCGAAAGTTTCGCAACCGTAAGGAAGCTCGCGATCCAATCTGCGAGCACCGTGGCGGTCCGCGATCAAAGCGGAAAAACAGCGGCGAGCGGGGCGCAGAGGGGTGCACGTTGGAACGAGCTGGCAATTGCCGCATTACCTATATAGTTTCTGCTGTTCAAGATTACAGGGCACGCGAGCTTTAAGCTCGGCAATAATGTTCGCGTTCAGAGGTGGACTAAGGGCACGTGCGACTTAAACGGTGGCACGAGACCTCAAATTATATGAACGTGGCATTACAGTCTTACATCTCGGACCCCATGGAACTCGGTTAAATTTTACGTTCCAGCCACTTTCCGGATCGTAATTGTCCACCGAGGAGGAACGATTTACGTCGTCGAATATTTCTCAAAGGCCGCGAAAGTTACGCGCCTCTAAAGTCCAGCAGAGTTTCCACTGAAGCGAGAAATACCCCGACTCAAGAGCGAGTATCGGAAGAATTCGTTAATCTGTTCGTTCGAAATTGCGCGAACACTGGGAAGTTGGAAAAATTTGATTGGCTTGGAAGGTGAGGGTGGAGGAAGCGCAGGGGGTGGAAGGTCGAGGCGTGTATGGGCTAGCCGAGGAGGATCTAAAATATTCGAGTCCCCGGGTACGCTCGACACACCGAAGGGACAAAAGGGGAGAGGGAGCAGGCTAGGAGGCGAAAGTACTCGGAGTGCTCTCACGTGAGACAACGAGGTTGACGGAACGCGCGTGCATTTACGTCCGTTGTAGCTCCAGCGAGCACGGGGGCGCGCGGCTAGAAAGAGAGAAAGGAGAGAAACAGCGGGTGGGAGAGATTAACGAGTGCAAGGGATAATTGCCGGGACACGCAAAACGCCGAGGCACTCGAGCCGATCTTCAGAATGTGGAAGGAGGAATAAAGGAGGCAGGGTGAAAGAAGGCGAGAGTCAAGAGGGGTGAACGAGGCGGAGACACTGGGGCTGAAGGACAGACAGAGAGAGAGAGAGAGAGAGAGAGAGAGGCAAGAAGGAGCGAGGGAGGTTGGGTCATGGGATGGAGGAGGATAGAAAGGTCGTTACGCTGCGGAGAAGTGGTGACAATGCCTCGACTTTAAATCTAGACGGGTAGAGGCGGCCGTAGAGGGAACCAGCGAACGAGGAGGAAGGATCGCTCGCGCGCGGCAGAAGAGGATAAGATCAGCGAGAAGAAATGAAGAGAAGAGAAAGAGCTTGGCCGCGTAGATCCGTCTGTCCGCCTGTCTGTTCGTTTGCCACGACCGTCGGTGTTTTGTAAAATTTAAGGAGTTCTTCGCGAAGGGGCGGCGTGGCGCGGAGAATGGGAAATGAAAAGTGAGGACAGAGATTCTCTGGCCGGCCTGGTCGTGTGTGCACTGGCGTAGAAGAAATCTTTGCGCTCAAGTGTCTCTTTAAATTCAACGTTAATTACGCGGACACCAGGCCCCTCTCTTCTCTACCCCTGTCTCCGTGAAAACTCTGCAGTTCTTTATTCCCCGCATCTGCTGCACCGTCGCGTGTAACAATCGAAAGGGAGAGAGAGAGAGACAGACAGAACAGAGAGAACCGTCGGCCAGAATCGGCTGTCCAACTACACAACGATCGAATGCTTGGACGCGTAACGGCCGCGCGTTGCAGGGCTTCGCCTCGATAAGCCTCGATTCGTAGTCGCTCGTGTGTTTCGGGAAGTGTAAATGATGTTACGTGCTCGCGCCCCCAGTTTCTGCGCCAATGCGCGCACCACCTATCGCGTACCCTCGTTCCTGCGACCGAATGTGTCTACACGGGCGTTTAAAATAGGTGGCCAGCTCTGAGAACGTATTCTACTCGCGAGGGGGATGAAAAAAATCCCATTGGGACTGCCACGAAAGTACTGCCATTCTACTTTCTCCTTGCGCTTTTGGCCCACGCTGAGATTCCTGTTCGAGGGCTCAATGAAGGAAACGGAACGGAGTAGCGCGCTTTGTCCGTGGTCTCCCTTTTCTTTCTCTACGCCCTTAACATCAATCTCAACCTGCGCTGGACGTTAAACGATCGGTATTCGACACTCAATACTACCCTTGCTCTTCTTCAATCCGCTTCCAGCATCGAACGAATCAGTGTCGTAGAGAAGTCGGACAACCATAACGTTGAAAATTGGTGGGTCGTTTTAGAATTGTCCTGTACATGGGACGCGGAGAGGGACAGGGGAATACGTGTAAACATCGGTCTGAATGTGAGAGTCGCCCGGTAAATAGATCGCAGGCTTTTACACAGAGACGGTGCTCGCGTGGGAAATAGGGTAACTGTACCTAATATCGCCAGGCAAAAGTTAAATCGCTGTTAATTGAATAATGATTGATATTTTTGCATGCAGCTTGTTTCAAAGTAAAGAGAAATTATTCATCTTTCATGTAGCATAAGTTAGAATCGTTGAAACCTACAAATTTTTAATTAGGAATTAAAAAACGTAAGACATGCAAAAATTGTGTCCTGAAAAAAGTGTACCTAATATCGCCAACTCAAGAAATATTGATTAATTTTAGTGAATCTTAATAGTGTAAAAATTTATTGGACTGTCACAATTTTATATCACATTCGGAGAAGGTAAATCTAATAATTCCGTAAATGCAAGAATATCTACTAGATAAACCATAAATATGTACTAGATTCTTTCTGTAATTGTCGATCACGTGACGCAGCAATTACAGTATATCTTCCTACATATGGTTAGGTACTAATTCAGTGCATAACCGATAAATTTTAGTGCTTACTTTGCGAGATATAGGGAGTGGCGATATTAGGAACAGTGGCGATATTAGGTACCTACCTACGTAGACGAGGGAAGCAACCCCCTTAAACCCCGCCGCGATACCGACGCCGACGTAAGCGTGAAGTGGCGTGGCCGCTGGCGCAACGACGAATGGTGTACGCGTGCATAAGCAGACACGCGCCTATACGGACGCATTCGATAGAACACACATTAAGGGCGGATTGTTGCGAGCGTGTGGCGGCCACGTTTCGCCTACCGAGAATAGCGAGCGCGGTCCTCGAGCGGTAAATCAGGGATTTCGGTGGTACGTGGGCGTCCTGGAACGTGGCCGATCGGTAGCGGTGGCTGCGAACCAATCCCGCTTGCAATTTTCGAGCGAGCCTGGGTAACGCGTGTTCGGTTGCAAGCCCCATCGATACCCTCGCTGTCGTGGAACGGGCTGGTTACGCAACTTCGCGGACGTTTTTACGACTCTGTCGAGAGCACGCCGAAAGGCAGACGCGCCAAGCATAAGCCTGGGGATCCAGCAGGATTTCCAGCTGCAAATTTTCCACCAGGCTACGCGATCTCTATCCATTGTTGCTGAGAACTAGGGCGAATTGATTGCTGTATATGTCCACGTAATTCTTCTGGACAGGTTTGCTTCGCAATTAAAAATCCAAGAGTCACTTAATTCCAGTTACAACGGAAGCCGTGATATTATTCCACGAGCAAAGCGGAGCCGTTGTTTCCCTTGCCATCACGGTCCTCCGTAAATAAGCCGGCGCGTGGAGAAATAGGAAAAGCGGGATGCTACGAAAAACAACTCTTCCCCAGCGGAAACGAGCTGCGCCGTCGGAGAAAGGGGGCCCTTTACCCGAGATGCGTGAAATTCGTAATAAGGTTTCGTGGCCTGACTCCCCGTGACCCCGGGGGACGATGAAGTTAAACAGAAGTGGGAAGCGACGAATAAACGAACGAAACCGAATCTAGGCCAGCCAGCTCGGTGTCTCTCCGCGAGGTCTCTCTCTCTCTCTCTTTCTCTCTCTCTCTCTCTCTTTGCGGCGACGATGCAGGCGGAGGCAGAAGCGGAGGCAGAGGTGGTGGGCGCGGGGCGAGGCGGGCGCGCGTGAAAAGAGATTCGTCGCGAGACGATTTCATCGTAATTACTCGGGGAAGAGCGATGGAAGCCCGTTGTTCGACGGAGCGTGCGCAAAGACAATTAACACGATCCATGTTAATTTGCGGCCTCGGCTCCGGCCTGGTATCTTTCCAGCGAGAAACCTTTAATTGGACGCGGGAAATAAATAAGAAGGTCGACCGTGAGCCGGTTACTTGGGGAAGGGAGAGGAAAGATCCCCAGAGGGAATCGAGAGCAACGGGAATCTGGCCGTTTCAATTTCAACGAGTTCGCCTGAACAAATATTCTTAGATAAAGAGAGCTCGGGAGCCGTCTGCACGAACGAGCCTGAATGCCTAATGGCGCCGGAGTATCCGAGTAACTATCTACCTTCCCCTTTTCCGCAGGCTTGCTGCGTGCGACTGGCTTATACGACGAATCACAGCCGAGTCGGATTGGTTTTTTTCGCTTCGCCACCGAGATATTTCAAATAACAGAGAGATCGTGAATGCTTAATTGTCCTCGGCGAGTATTCTCGCCATAATCACATCTCGTCGTCGCCGGGCCCCGCGGGATCGGTCGCGGGCCAACGGCCGTGCAACCGGAGCTGCTCAATCACGGGAAACAAAAGCAATTTTGATTTGTACGGCAAAGAGATGGCCAAGGAGCCTCGGCACGGGGGAACGAGCAATTTCAAAGGGTAGGCATTGTTTGCGTTTGCATCGAGCTTACGCTCTCAGATTCTTCCGAGGCTTCCGTTCCCCGGTCAAAGGCAAGTAGATACGTTTATATTTGAGAGTTGGGTGGGGAATGATTTCACGGCGACTGGTGACTCAAAGCAGAAAGCTCTCAGCCGTCCGCGACGAAGAAATAAGATAAGTGGGGAGAGCGCCGCCGAGCCAACCAGTTTCGTTCGGTTCGCTTCGGTTTCGAGAAAATCGAATTTTCGCGCGAACGTGCGAAATCGATAAACGGATTTCGCGAGGAGTTTAGCGCGGAACTGGGTCGACCGTGTCTAAACAGTCCCGTGACGCTTCGCGGCTCGTATTAATTCAATATTCAATCGACAAGTCTTGTGTGCTCCAGTCGGACGAGATGTCTGACTATTTCGCGGTTCCGACTACTGTCGCTCGCATCTTCTACATCCGCGCCCGTGTAACGCTCAAACGACTACGCTTTTTACCTCTCAATTCGTGCAACTTCCTCCCGGGAAATGCTCCCATTAACTTCTACGGGAAATTTAATCGACGCTCTAGACGGAATTTCCGGGTTTCTACCAGCTTCCACCGCAACGCGAAAATTTCCCACGTGAGGGGCAACGGCAAAGGGAACGGAGGGATGAAAGAGTGCAGCATCGTCGAACGGAATCTGCAAAAGATTTAGCCATTCGGTACACATTCAATAAATTGGAATTGTATCCCCGTGAAATTATGATGGACGCATCGCGAGAAGAGTTGGGTGTGTTCTACACGGTCGTAAAATCCGCCAACGTTTTAATAAATTCCCGGCATTACGTTAGGGGGTGGGGAGGGGGTAGCGAAGAGTTACGGGTGCGTTTATCGATTACTGAAACTTCGTCTGCACATTCACGGCGCTCGCCGAGACTAGACTCGCATATAAAATAGGTGATTTATCTTTAGCCCGCTTTTCTAACGAGTTACTCGATCTCTTCTCGCGCTACACGCGGCCAAACTTTCGGCCCACCCGCGATACACTTTATTTAACGATTATTCCCTCGTTCCTTGGAACGGCGGGGGTAATTCCATCGAATTATTCAAACCGCGAGTCGACCTTGAGGTCTTCACAGACGCATGATAATTTAAGAAAGTACACCGCCCCTTGAAGCTGAAGTCAAGATAAATATTTCTCCTGGGGGAGGTCTGCTCTCTCGATAGACGGGCATTTTCGTAATAAAGCTGGAACAGAGGCGGCCAGATTCTTCAGCCATTGTGGCCAACGTCTTAGCGGAATTCGTGTCCTTTTGAGACTGGCTCAAAGAAGCCGCACGCTGGATGCTTTTCACGAACGAAGCGTATTAATTTTGTCGCTGGTCTTGGAGTCGCGAACAGAGTGTCGCAGTTCGAGAAAAAGGAACGAGATCACGGGATCTCGGCCGGGATTATTATTCGCGAAAGAAAGGAATCTTCCCTCTCGTCGCTCTTTCATCGGGCGAACTCGCAATTTTTATCCTTACCTCCGACGACGGCGGTCTGCTTCCCGAAACCGGGAGAATGTTTTCGACCCGCCCAGAAAACACCATTCACCGCTGCAGACAAAAGTGAAAGAGGCCGGAATTTCGCCGAACGAAGTGCAATGCCTCATCCTCGTTAACTGTTGCAGAACTTATTTATCCAGCGTCGTCCGAATACTACATTATCCTAATCCCAGTGTCGCTATAGGTACCTGATCCGAACCAGTCACCCCCAGTTCTACCCTAGAAATACTCTTAAAACTCGGTGCACTTCCTCGGCTAGCTCTGTACCACTTTGGTCTCGATTCGATTCCAACTAGTTCCCTAGTTTAGTTCCAGATCAAGCTTCGTCAGAGTCCAGATCGGTTGCGCATCCCACGGTGTCAACTTTTGCGGGATACCGATGTATCACGGACACAAGGGCAGAGTTGGTACTCCCAATCTGTCGAAGGGTGTTGAGGGTAAAGGAGAATCGTGGCGGTTCGAAGCAGACTGGCGGCAAGATGGCTGACGGTTCCCTGGCTTTTTCTAATCGCATCGGAACGCCGCTCGATCGCGCTTAATCCGCGATTAAACTCCGTTTCAGGCGCCATTAAGCCGGGACCAAAGGACACCGGAATCCAGCATTGGGATATCGGCGAGATAGACGCGCGATCGATTCCCCGTTTAAGCCAGGCCTTGACTCTTCGGCCGTTCACCGATCGTCCCTGGCGCGAGAGCTCTCGGTGCCCGACTAAACGCGGGCTTTACCACTGTCAGCCCGTCGCACGTTCCTCTCTGGCCACCGGTTGTAACCTAACATATCCCAGATTCCACGGATCTCGCGATACACGGGATATCTGATCGGCACACCGAAACAGATCCCGGATTAGATGAAAACTGATCGACGCCCGTCGCTGCCGCGCGGAACAATTTGTTATTTAGGACAGAGATACGCCGCGAGGAAATTCGCTGAATATCTTTCACCTCTAGTTCTTCCGTTTCCACGTACCGCGTCATTATCCACCGATTTGCTCCACAATCCCGTGACTGTAACATTACGTGCGTGAAGCAGAGCTCGTCGGATCCAGCCACTTGTCGAGCTTTCCAGTTTTATCGCGCGAAACTGCGACAATCCCAGTCGGGCGAAATTAAAACGGCGCCAGTACTTTCAATAACCGATCATACTCTCGGCATCGAGCGCCATCGACGGAAAGGGTAAACTCGTTAATTCGATCGCACAGTTTTCCACGGAAAATCGAGGCGCACGTACCTACAACGCTCGGCAGATTTCACCATTCGGCGAGCTCGGTGTAATCAGGGGCGTGATTCGAATGAAAAATCGTCCGCGAGAGTTGTCGCTCGTGAGAACCTGGAGGACGTTTCTTCGACTTTAATTCGGTGGCGCAGTGAGTGTAGCTTCGCGGGGACGGCGAAAAATCGCGACTTTTACGAGCACCTCGCCAGTCGGAGACCGCCGAACGAAGGCGGTTCGCGCGGCCGGGACAAGATTGCTACAGGATGTAGCTGGATGAAAGGCATTCATAGACGGTCTCGCGGAGCACCGTCAATTCGCAGCTGTGAACGGCATCGCCGCGATGAAATTCTCGAGTGAAACACGAGCGAGCTTCATATTCGACTGGGTCGGCCAGCCAGTCGCCCGTTTCCAGCTGGTTTACGAGCCTAGGGACCCGCATTAATTCGTTCCGTCGACGGTTTCCGGGCGATTCGTGACAAGCACTAGTGCCTAAGACGAATTCCCCGCTTTCGCTTGATTAGGCGTGACTCGCAACGGATCTCTACCATCCTCGTCGGCGAGTGGGAACAAGCTTTGGCGAAGCAAAATTTTCTGCTTACCCCGTCGTTTCGTTCTTTGCTTTCTGTATCGAGGTCGAACGGAAGCTGTACACAGCTAGTGCAACGGAATCTATGATAATACAGTATAACGGTGTTGCAGCAGTGCTCTCCGCGCGTGCTACCCTGCCAGGAGAACGAAATTTTCCGTTTTACAATGTACACAAGACTGTATACATAAACGGGCGGGATTTTCATTGTATTTTTTCAAACAATTATCGCGCTGCTTTACTCTTCCTAACGTTCGCACAAGCAACGCGTTATTCCACGTCCAATATTATCGAAGCGATCGAAGCTGCTGGCTATTGTGAACCGCGGGCTTGGACGTGTGATTGTAATGATCGTGAAGTGAAGAAACTGGCAGCTTCATGATTCCCGGTAACGATTACCGATAATTAATCGTCACTCTCGTTTGAATAATATCGCTGGCCCGTGCGCGCTCGGAGCTGGTGAAAACGAGAAGTTGCGGGGGAAAATCGGGTGGGACGAGTGTATCGTGCTCGCTTCAAGTATCGCGGTATCGATGAGTTTCTACGAGGGGTCGTAAAGAGGAATATCAGCGAGGTGTTAATATCCGCGCGGCGGTCAAATTGAAATTATAAACGGCTACTACGAGAGGTTAATAACAGGGGTTATAATTCTCGCACTTCTCCCTCTTATAGCGTAATTAAAGCTTGATAATGAATCGAATCAATAACACTCGAACTGAGCCATCGCGAGAATAGGAGAGGACGACCCCGCTCGGAAGCTGGTCTCTGCCCCGAACACTTCACCCACCCCAAACTCCCGCGCCCGATGGAATTCATTATATCTGCCTCCCCTTCGCTTTTTTCCTCCCCTGAAATATTAATTCCTTTGGACGAAGGCGATCCACCGCCTTTCGGTCCGCCCAGTCCATCCATTTCGTCCATTTCGTCCCATCGAGGAGATCCCGGCTCGACCGATTCCTTGGCATTTCAATTAGAAATTAAACGTTCGGCTCGTTCCAGCGGGGCTTTGCCGGAGGTGGCGCTAGGCCCCTATCCATCCCGCGATCTCTTTCTTCCCAGCAGCAACAGCGGCGAGGGGATGAATTTTTAAAAAGCTCCCGGGGAAACGAGGGAGTGATTTGAAAGTTTCGGGGACGGTGAGTAGAAAAGTTTCGGAAGGGGAGAGGCGATGGAAAAAGGGAGTCACGAAGAGAGAGGAAAGCACGGGAGGAAGCAGCAAGGTATAGACTATAGGCACAGGCCATGACGATACTGAACTCGTTATCGGCGACACCACTGATTTGTCCCCACTTCATCATCCAAAGTCGCATCCAAACGCGCTGCGTTTCCAGCTAAACTAGAAGTCGAGTGCCCGAAAGTTAATTATGAGGGACTAGGGATTCACCGAGAGCCGAATGATTTCGACAGGCAGTGCAGAGGCTGCTTACCCCGGGAAACAATAGCCGGGGAAAAGGAAAGTTTTCAGCCGGCGAGGCGAGTTTTTACGATAAATCACGCTCACGAGATTTAAATCGCGGACCGAGGGAACGTCCGCCGCCCTTTTCCACCCCCCCCCCCCCCCCGTTCTCTCGTTACGCGCCTCGCAACTCGAGCCTCGGGCTCGCCTTTAATAATTAATCGGGAGCTATCGAGGCTGCGAGCGAAACTTCTTCGAGACGCTTCCTGTGTCGAAGTGGCACGAAATTCTTGGCGAGGAGCGCGAAAACGACGGTACAATCGGAGGACAAAGGTGGACGGACGGCGGCGGAGAGGAGGCGGCAGAAAAAGACAACGGAGGGGCGGAGTAAAGAAAAGAAAAGAAAAATCGTCTTCCTTCCTCCGGGGTAAAATTCGAGAACGCGAAAGAGCGTGTCGAGCGTTGCTCGGCGGCGTTTCCTGCCACCGTAGTATCCGTGAGACCAAGTTCTCCGGGAGTTGTGTTGGTGAGCGGGCTTGTATATCCGAAGGGACTACTTGAAAACGTTGGGGAATCCAATGTATCATCGCGCTAACAATACCACGGGAAAGAGAAAGAGAGCCGGGGGCGGGAGAGAAACAGAGGGGAAGAATCGAAGAGCAGGCTTGAACGGGGGAGAGGGTGGAGTGGGCGGAGAGGGGTGGGAAACGGCAGGGGTGGAGGCGGCCGTGTTACGGGTTACGGTTTGGCCCCCCTCCCGCGCCAACCACTTTGTTCGGAAGGTTATTTATTACTTATTGAAGCGGTCTTGTAATTTCCTCGCGTGATATACTACTAGCGGAAAAATAATATCGGCCGCGTATGCATTATGTATCCGCGGACGGCGCGGCGTTCCCTCGATTCGTACGGGCACGAAGCCCGACGGGCCGACGCAACCAACGGGCCTCGACGCCGATCGTGGCCGATTTCGTATCGAGGCGCCTTCGGACACGAGCAAACGTCTCGTCGTTCGGTCGTTTCTAGACGGAAGTCGCCGGACAACATGCATGCCACGACTTCGGCTTGTATTTAATGCACTGAATAACGGCTACCTCCGTTCAATTATTCAACGGGGACGAGTTCGTCGTGGAATCAGGTGCGCCGCGACGTCTCGCGTTACCTCCCCGTTCTGGGACGCACGGAATCCCCTCTCGTTTCGATGGTATTATCAATTTTCTTCGCCGACATTTCGGGTAATTCCCTGGACTTTCCGATCGGGGGACCGTCTACCCGGCGCACGAGTAATGGTGCTCGCAGCGCGACGAAACGACAATTACCGAACGGAATGACGCATCTGCAACCTAGGTCGGGATCGATAAATGACGAGAAAGGGAAGACAAAGTGGACAAGAGGACAAGCCGATGAATATTTCAACTCCCCTGGACACTGGGATTGACTGCGCGAGTTTGCGTCGGCTCCAAACGTCGCAACGGATATACGGTTTACACGCGACCCCACCGATGCTTGATTGACAAATTATTCCTTGCCTGGATAGATAATGCATACGGTATATATGTGATCGATGCTCCCACTCAGAGGCTCGGAAATAGTTGCGAGTTCCCTGGAAAGAGTCGTCGCAGAAATGTTGGGTATTCAGTTGCGACACTGGCCGCTTTGTTGACCCCGGAGGTGTCCTTTGATCCCATCGCGCAGGCAAACTTCCCGGCAGCCATTTCTGCCTCCTCTATTCAAACGCTTTGCAATGCTCGCGAAACTTGCCCCCGTTCACGCGTAATCGTACTGCGAAATTTCATATGTACCGCTCCGTTGTTTAGTCATTTATTCTTCGCCGCGGCGAATCACCGAAATTCTGTCGGCGATTGTCTCCAACCCGCAACTACGCCGATATTCTCACACCTTTCGGTATCGTAATCCGAGTTTTTTTTTCCATAGGCAACCTAATTTTTGCCGCGTCCAACGATTAATCTCGGCAATCAACGTGCGCGTCGCCGGCCGTTTTTCTCTTCGTGAATGGGTGCTCGTTAACCAAATTGGTGGATCGACCGGTCGACCAGCTGGGCTCCGCGTGTCATGCTTCCTCTGCGATTAGTCGCCTTTCGCATTAAAACCAAAATTACAACCACCCACTGTGTGGATGAAAAACCGACGAGCGTAGGTACGCTAGTGGAGCACCATCAACTTCGACTATTAACAGTGCTGCGAAATGGAAATAAAAAGTCTTGCTCGCTCGCGGGAAAGCTAGCCTACGTTGCCTGGACTATTTTTCGAATCCCGTATACTATTGTCGCAGTGTACACGCGAGTAGAAACGCACAGTGTATCGCGCATGAGCGTGGCGTTGCTTGCACGAGCCCAGATACGTTTCGGCAGAATTGGCCCGGATATAATCCGGCGGTGGCCCTGCAGCTCTTCTCGAAGCTGCCACCAGGCCGTCCGCCCCCGCACCTTCCGTTTCTCCGGCCCTTCCGGCAGAATGGACCAAGCCAGCGTACCATCGGTGGCCGTTGTAGCAACGCAGACTGCCACCATGGCTGGCTGGTGTGCGGTAAGTGGTACGGGCGCGAAACGGGTCAGCCGTAAGCGGCGAAATCGTTGCTCGCGCCCCAACCGGCTGGCTGCCCCTTCGCCGAGCCTCGCTACTGCCCGCGAGAAGCTTGTTCGACGCCGCCGGAAGCCGTGTGTAAGCCGCTGCGTCGGTCGCGCAGATATATCCCCGTGGTTTTCAAACGCCCGGGAGGGAGAATGCAGCTTTAATTCCGCCTTAAAACTTTCACTACACGCGTCAACAAATGGGATTAAGGCGTAGTGAAGCGTCCCGCTGTATGTGTTAGGCGTGCCGAAACTTTTCAACGATAGCACAGCCTGCAAGAGCCGCGGATTTAATTTCGACCCGACTGCTCGCAAGTGTTACTTTTTTCTCTCCACCGACGCGACTAGACGCCCCGGAAAACTGTGCTTTACCGGCTCGCGTAACGACGGCCATCGAAGTTTTCAAGTTCCCACGGTCGACGAGGAAGTCGGGGCGAAGTGGAGGTTGGGGCGACCGTCCCGGGGAATAATGCCGCTCGGCCCGAGACGACGGCGATGTTTGCTCGCGAGAAGGCGTTTCATAACGCGTGCTAAAGCGAAATAAAAAGGATAACCGAGCGATGTAACGAGGAACGTCGAGTTGAAATATAATAAAGGCCAGGGGGGGGGGGGAGGAGGGGAAGGCGAAGAATAATTGAAGGGCCAGCGCAGGCTGGGCGCGAAAGCGCGCGTTATTAAAGCCAGTCAGTCCTCCGCGCCGCGCGGTGGAACATAATTAAAAATCTAATTTCATTGCAGCAGCAGCGAACGCGAGCGGGCCAGCAGTGAAATTATGCCCTCGTAATCGTCTCATACACGAATATCTAAATAATTACAGCTTAGCTCGCGTACCGCTCGTTCGGATTGCCTTTGTTGCATCGTTTGCCGCAAACAGCTCCGACCTCTCGACAAATTAATTTAGAGAGCCCGACCCAGCGCGCTATAAGCGCCTATTTCGGCATTGGTCGCGATCAATTAATCAGCCGGTCGATCCAACCAATTCCGCTATAAACCTAATTACAATGAAACTCCATGGTTTCCACCTCGAAGCTTCTCGATTTTCGCGGATGCGCTGTTACTCTCCTCGCACGCTTCTACCTTGCGAAGAGAATCCGCGAGCGAGGGGGTTGAGGAGGGGCGGTGGCAAATGGACGGGTTTACGAGTGCGTATTTTTTTCCTCCGAATGTTTGAGAAATACGGTTGCCAGCGCAGCGAGTGGTCGCCCGGAGTATACCCGGAGTCTTGCGGCGCGCGGAGGGTCGCCGGCGTGGTCGAGGTCGCCATATTCAAAACGAGCAATAGCTCAGAGCCAGCCGCCGCTTATTTTATGGGTAATGCGTTTCGCCCGTCGCGGTTTTATTTTATTTCATGATTTGCTGCGGCAGCGTATGACTACTCGGCTCCGCAGGGCCGCGTTTACATCCGTCGCAGGGAGCAACGCCGCCCGTAACGTCGAAACCTCCCGACCCTTGCCCCCTTTCGCATCGTCGATTCTTTTTGCCGCTCGTCCGACCGGTCCAACCGACTAATGACAGATCCCCTCGCTTCGCAAAATACAGCTGTCTGGATATGTGTACGAAGCACGAACGCCTCGATATCAATGTAGAAGTTGCGTGAAATCGGATGCGGTTCGGACCGGCGTCGTACGTCCGGTAGCTTTGCAAACGCTCGGTGTTTGTCGGGAAAATAATACGACAGGGCGACCTGTTTATTGTTCGTGGAAATGTAAGACGAGCGTGCCCGAACGGAATCTCGAGCATCGAAATTTAATTTCAGCCGGAGGAAATTCCCCGGCAGTGATCGCTTCCGACTACCGTGTACACGGTCTGTCGTGCCGAGCGTCGAAATTACCGGAACATTTAGCTTTTGAAGAAGTTTCTGTCTCCGGGTGTACTTTGCGCCGTGTGCCGTGTACCCATGTACCGTGTACCCTGTACATACAGGGCCAGAACAAGCGCGCCGTGTATCGTTCCTCCTGTTTAAACGGGGTAAATAGGAATGGCAATAATACCCGGTACCTTGCGAACTATCGACCTATCGGAGCCCCTCTCGAGACCGATATTATGTGTTACCAAGAAATGAAAAACGAAACGAGTCTCGACGGCCACGCTTCCCGAGAGAGGACGAGATGGAAGGAACCGAGAAGGAGAGAGGAGAGGAGGGAACTACGAAAATACGTACCTACATACTCGTCGCGCACGAGCGTCCTAGGTTGCCGCCGATCTCAGTATACTCGTTCCTGTTTCCTTGTAATTTGTCGTCCCGAAGTATGCTCGGCGCTATTGGAACTACGATCCCCTGCCCGGCTAGGAGCCAGCCACTTGGAGGAAATGGAAAGAGACGAGACGAGACGAGGCAACGGAGCTCGTACTTCGGCGAACAACGCCCAAGGACTTGCGCAACAGATATTAACAGATATTGTCGTGTAACGAGTTCCACTGGCAGCAGAGAAAAAGAGAGACGGAAGAAACAACTCCTGTTTCCGCTTTCTCCTGGAGCGAGGTCTCCTCCGAGTAGGGCATCCGATTTTCAAATGCGTATCCGACGATTAACGCGCTTGAAAGGGGAAAGTTCGCAGCAGAGTCCCTCGCCAGTGTGGAAAGAGTATCTGCGATTCCACGGGCAAAGCGATTCGAAATCGTGCCGCCCTCTCATTACCGTAATGCGCCGGTCAAAGGTCGATAGAGACCTTTAGAGATCGAAAGCGGCGCGGCGCCAAGAGGCGGATTTTGAAGAGCGGAGGTTACGCGAGGTCGGAAATCGATTGTCCCCGCCGATATTAATCTCGTCGTTCGTCTCTGTGCAGCCGTAGCGACAGACTGGATGGCCGCTTTGACCGTCGGTTCTAATTGAAAGATGAAACAGATGGAGAGCCGTGGCTGGAACTATGAGAAAATAGTTATTCAAGGCCGAAGGGCCGCCGCCTCCTTCGAGCTGCCATTTGTCAAATCCCGATGAACTCTGCCGTGTCACGATGCTTCGGAGCACCCCTCGGCCATGAATTAAGCGACGACGCTTGCGAATTCGCGCGACGGAGCATTGTTCCGAGTTTCGAGCTTGCGGCTGTAGTTATCGAACTCTGGGACGCGCTTCAATCATGCGGAGCACGCCTCGGCGCCACAGATCCTTAAAGGCAATTCACCCCCCTTAATTGTTCCGCTAACTTTCCCCGAACAAAAAAATGTAATAAATCGCCTGGAGGCCGATCTACTACACGCGAATTAGTACGGAACAAAACGCAGCGGTGGTGCCTTAATAGTAATGATCAAAGCGTGTGGTTTAGTATCGAATTTAGCAAGCCGACCTTTCGCTCCAGATCGCTGGATTCTCTTCCACGGTTGCGTCGTCCTACGCGGCGGATATATCATGAACGGATTTTCCAAACTGGCAAGAATGAAACGGATGAGAGATAGGGAGGAACGGGAGAAAGAGAAGTCGGTGGGCCATAGAGCACGCAGGGGTGGGAAAAAAAATTGCATGCGCGAGCTGAAAGTTACGATTTTTCCACAGCCTAGCTCGCCTCACATAACGCCAGTCGGAGGTATAAATTTATGTGGCAACTTTCGCCAGTAACCAAATGCACACAGATCCGGATATTATATATAGCCCGGGGAAGTCAGTGAGGGGGTAGTTTATCCTTTGCTAGACATCGCCTAGACATTATGGCCCCTAGAATGTACCGCGCTCGTCCTTTCGAGAATCGACTCGGTGCAACCTGAAATCCTCCGTGTTGGTCCGCGTAAAATTATTTACGAGCGATCGAATCGGAAGCTCTTTGGGCGAGGAGCAAGCCGAGGGGAACGGAACGCGTGATTCAGGGTTTAAATGACCAAAGCAAGGACGATCCGCGACTGGCTCCATCGATTTTACGAATAAGTCGGCGAGTCAACGAGCGCTTGGCCCTTTGCTACAATGTGCTGTTAAGGTACGATTCCACGATCAGATTTCACATGAGACTTTTCTGTAGTGAGACAAAAAATCTCAGCGACAGATAGATGAAAATAATGGAAGTATCGACATTTGAAAATACTCAAAGGAAAACCTGCGAACCGCAGAGGCTGTTCTAATTGCGAGCATGAGCAACGTGCCTGTTACCTCAGATGCAAAATTATCGACGACGTTTGCGATAACGAAGAGCTGGTCGAAACGCGGTGGCCACTGTCGAATTTACATTGTGTATCCGCCTGCCAATGCCGTGCCAGAGGCTATTATTTGCAAGCAGCCTCGCAAGACGCTCTCCTCCACTTTAATTAAGCAGAACTCGGAAGCGGCAGTCGAACGTCACTCGACAGGGCCGATTGTTACTATCGTCGCTAACGAGTAATTTGTTTACTCGGGACGATATAATTTAGAGCGTTCTGCGGGATCGGATAATCCGGTACACTTCGGGGTAGCGTGGCGAGGGAGGGCGGGAGCGAGACGGGGGTAGGTGGCGCAGTGACGTGACGGACCGCAATCGCTTTACATATTCATGATGTAGCTTCGTGGACGTGCACCGCGAAATCATAGAATTCGCCCGCCTCACCGTCCATTCGGGATCGTTCCGCAATCGTCCTGAGCCTATCCGTGTCGTACGATTATTTTTCTCCCCGTCTTCTTGCATAAATCCATGAAAATCGTTAGTCGCGAGTGGATCCTCCGGCCACGATCAATCAATAATTAGACCCGATTCGCTGCGATTTCGCCGCCTCTCGCGACACAAGGTATCGCAATCTCTCAGAATATTTCCTTAAGTAAATTGAGAGGGCGGGAGCAGGAAGGCGGGTGTTACCGTGTAAGATCGTCCCCGTTCTTTCCCTTTCACGCTGATTAATCCGGCCGTATTAATACGGTTTTAACGAGCCAGAGGGACGGGCCGTCGACGAGGGTATCGAACGCTCGACACGGTAATTCGGCGAGCAGCTGAAAAGACGAGAAGCAGGGGTGCTGGTGTCGCGGAGAGCACGGGAACGAGACCTACGTGCAACCGATCGGGGGCGACCGTCTGCCGTCTGGATCCCAGGATCCCAGCCGCCGAGATATCGATTCGGTTCTCTTAAAGCGTAAAACGGGTCGTCGACTTTCATCCTTTTCCGTTCGACACTCGGGAATTAGGGTCGACGAATCCTTTCCGAGCAAGGAACTCGGGAGAAGGGCCTGAAAGCCCGGAGAGGACTCTGGGGGCTCTTTTTTACGATAAATTTCACCGAGCACCGGGTCAATCGTTCCGTCGACCCCCTTATACCGTGCTCACCCCTCCGACCGCTAGAGTCGCTCTTGTACTTAGCCGAGTACCAATTTCGTTTCCAGCTAATAGACGTTCCAAAGGCGCATCCTAGACGGCATATTTATTAATAGGCGATTCCGACCGTCCTTTTCCGTTACTCTCCTCTCTGTACCACAAAATATCATCCTTAAAGTCCGTCTAACCACCCCCACCTTCAAAATCCTGGCATCCTTTCAGCAAATCTTACCGTTTGAATGGGACTGGCTTCGTGGTAAGTTAACTCGATCAGTGCTCGATTACAACGACGGGGATCGATGGAATTCCGCTTTCTTAAGCTGTGTCGAGCGTAGCAGAGTGGACGTTGCAACAAGGAGTCGAGAATCTTGGTACATCCATCCGCGTAAGTGCGCTCAGGCCGGAGTAACGAGCGAATTCAAAGGACGCCGAGCAATCGAGCGGATTCATGGAGCGATCCGAGATAGTGAATGGGTCTATCGGCTGATCGAACCTCGTGGATGGAGTCGTGGCGGCTCGGAGGAAAGGGTGGCGGAAAAAAGGAGCACAAGATGAAGATGGTGGGCGTGGGTGGAACGGACAAGGACAGTGACAGGGAGGGGGAGGGGGAGGGGGTCGGCCGAGGAGAGGGACAGGGGCAACAAAAGAGCGAGCTGCGCGGCTCCCCTTTCAAAGTATTTCTATGACGTTGCCGCGTTTCGTGGTTCATTAGTGAAAAAGGGTTTCCCCCTTTGTTGGCCGCGATACCATTGCAAAATGCTCCCGGTGCGATTCTATATCGCCGTCTACTCAGCCTTCGCGACCATTAGCCGGTTATTCGAAGCGACTACTTTGTCAGACGTTCGCGAAATTTCGATGATAACGCGGCCAGCCGGATGTCCCGCCGACGCAACCCCCAGCGGTTCGGCAAAACCGGAGGAATGCCCGCCGATCGATCGCCCTCCCGCCACATTGCCGAACATTTCCCGAATTCCCGCGTTCCTCTCCGCAAGAAAACCAGATCGTTCCTATAGTTATCGTATTATTAGAGCCGTAGAAACAGCTCTGGGACGGATATGAAGGGTAGTCTGGCGATGAGGGCGCGTAGACGCGCCAGGGGGATGCAAATGGATGGTTCCTGCGGGTTCTCAGTCCGCCTGGATCGGGATTCGGGACGAGTCCGAGTTCGAGAATATCGGCAGTCGGTAGGAACTGGTTTTTTGCAATTAGCAAAATGGCAAGGGAACGATGGAGGCCTACAGGATGAATGCAACGCGCGGATGCATTGTAGCGAAGCGTAGTAGCACGCCTCACGCCGCATGCCTATCCGTGATAATTTCTCGAACGAGCACCGTCGGCCCTCGCCCACTCCCACTGGCTTTTCTATCCGCTCCTCCTGAAAACACTGCGTGCACGTGAACGCGTATCGGGCACAACGGAAGCGTTATCCGGTCCAGAAAGTGGCGCGCCTCGAAATTTCCAGAATAACGAGCCCAGCGTGAAAGCGTGCGAGGTGCACGAGGAAAATCGTAAATGAGAAAGCCACCGGCGATGCCGGACTTTTGAGCGCGGGCAAAAAAAAAGCGGAGAGAAAAAAAATACCGTCATTATCAGCGGCCGAAAAACCATTTAGTGCCACGTCGGCGATAAATATTCACGGGTGCGCGCTGTGTCGCGGGTCAGCCAGGGGCGGGCTGGTCGCGATCAAACGCGAAATAAAATTTGCCCGGCGAAAAACCGGCGAGAGCCGGCCGACGTTGATCCAGGATTTGCGGCCGCGGCCAGGCCAGTTCATTTTTAATACAAATCCGCCTGCGAGCAACGACTATTCCGCCAAGTGAACCGATTCGCTTGCTGAAATCAAAGACGCGCGGAAGAACGATGCGAATAAATGGTGCTCCATCGTCATCTACATTATTCGATGGAGAAAAATTCAAACGACGCATTATGTAGGGGGACCGGGGCTAGTTGATACAGGGGGCAGGTTGATACAGACGAATTATCTCAACACTGTATATAGGGTAAAGGTAGGTAATATGGAACTTCGTTAAATTTCGATAAAGAAATAACGAACTCTTCAGGCAATCGTGTATATAGATCTCTAGACACAATAGACGATGATACTGACAATTAACCCTCGGTCGGGCATCCATCGTTGAAAAAGAAACGTTTATATTTTTCGTGGCTTTATATTTTTCGTAAGCTTACATTTATTGCTTACACGGAAAAATATTATACTTTTTAAGAAGTGGCCAAAACTGGTACAATACCTTAAAGTGGCCACAAATGGTGCATCTACCCTATTCTACATTTTTTTATGGAGATGTTTGTACATAATGACTTCCTGTAAGATAAGTTGATACGTTTTCTCTAGGGCATGTTGATGAAGTGTATCAATTTTCCCCGACTACTTTTAATTGGATTTTTCCCTTTATTTAAATGGTAGGAAATTATGTCGTTACGTCAAAGCGCGAGAATATACGGAATAGATAAAATGGCTTTATTAAGATACATTAATAAAAAAAAGCAAACACTTCATGTTAAAGTGAAATATTCTAGACATCCATCCTTTACTCATTAAATGGATATTTTACAGATGTATCAACATGCCCCAGAGCGGTATCAATTTGCCCCGCAATGAGGTAAATTGATACATTTTACCTTCGTCCAAATAACATTTTATCATTCATTTTGTATGTATTTTTTCAACTTTTCATTTACAATATATTAAAGAGGAATGATCAAAGTATATTTTAGCATATTTGTTATTAAGTAATTATTTTAAACAAAAATGAAAAAAATTGGAAACTAAAAAACGTATCAACTTGCCCCGGTCTACCCTACCTGTAATTGAGGCATTCAAAGCATGAAACAGACTAACCCACATTTCATTGCGAAATTGAGTTGGTAGCAATAATGTATTCCAATAGGCTTACCTACTTAATAATCATATAAAATATGGAAAATTAATTTTTTTTCAACGTGGGTTACTCCGATTTTACTCTCAATGCCTGAATTCATCCAATCAAGTAGTACGAACGAAATTAGTCAGCCAGCACGAGCAGCTTGGAAACGCGATGCACGAGTTTGAAGAGGAACGTCTCTATCCTCTTGCGACGGTAAAGACAGGGCCAGAATGGTGGTTAGAACATGATACAAATGTCGGGGAAATATCGGGGAGCACGGGACAAAGGAATAACGCGATTGGTGTGTGTCCCGCGTCGTTCCGCCCTGAAATGGACACCGCTTTCTGGTCCACGAGTCGTTCGGGTCGAGTTAATCGGAATTCCGTAAATCGGCCGGAGAATTACGGGAATCCATTTGTCGATGCTGGGACGAGATTAGAGCCGGCGTTGTGCAAACAGAGGCAAAATCGTGTAAACGACGCTCTAATCTGCGCGTAACAATACGAGATTGCTCGTTATTAAACGGACGCGACGCGACGGGCGTCATTTGCGCGGCAAATATTTCACAGCGGCGCGACGTCGATTAAACTGTCGTCCTTGCCAGCGAACCGCGCAGCAACAACGATTACGAACTTACTATATGTATAATAACCGAGAATCGTGTTACGAAACTACGCGAGTTAAGAGGGCTCGAGCATTTACACACACCTCCTTTCTCTCGCCGACTGAAAGACAAGACGTGGACCAGCGTCGTTTCCTCGCGGAACGCGAATCTTGTCGAGCGACGCGACGGATAAAATTGATAGTTTGAGGGTGATTCTTGGCTGGGCCGAATAATGACGGAGAAATTGAATTGATCGGCGTTATCAGGTTTGGAATGCCGCGTGTTTGCAGGGCGGTGGACGGTGTCCGACGCAGCCTATTCCCTTGCGACAACAACAGAGCGGCAGTTTACGCCGGTTTGGTCGAGGCTGGAAATTGGCAATTACTAATGCGTGACCAATCCCACGGACAACTCTTGCCAACAACCGTCGCGTCACCGAGCCGCAACAATCCGGGCATCGCTCGCCCCGCTTCGATCGCTCGTCGGCTCGTCCATCCAGCCGAAAAAAAGGATGCTCCACGGTCTCTGGACCCCCTTGCAGATTGAATATCGCCCGGTATACACGCGATTACGCGAAACGTTCGGACTTCCGCGCGGCCGGAAAAACTGAAACGTTCCGTCGATTCGCCCCGGGATTGATTTACCCGGAAAAAAGTTCGTTCCGGGGCTAAATTTGTAGCTCGGGCAAACGGAAAATGCTCGTTCCACGGAAGCTGGATGGCTTTACGCGCTACGCGCGAAACACGCGCGGGAACGAGCCCCCAGAGGGGAGAAGTATTTCGCGCAAGGCGTGGAAACGAGAGGGAAGTATTGACAAAGGACGATGGGAGCAGAAAGAGGTGGTGATTTTTTTCAAGAAACCGAATCGTTTATCCTTTTAACGCCGCTCTTGCACCGGCTCTGCTTTTATCGCTTTAATTCCCCCCGCTTAACCTACGCCGACGACTCCTTCCCCGCGGAGAGAACGAAAATACATCATTCCAGTTTCTTTGTCGAAAGGTAAGTAGGTCGGACTACTATTATCGCTTTCCATCGGGGCGATCCGACGGCCGCGTTCGCCTACCCTCCAACCAAGGATTGAATCCCATCTACTTCGACGCGTATGTACACATAGTCGCTGTCGCGTCTCGTTCCACATCGGGATTCTTATGTGCCGAGGCTTCCCGCCGTGACTTTTCTTCACAGCGGAATCCGAGCGCGACGCCGCTCTGTACAAACGCTCCAGCTCTTTCAGCTATTGTTTGTGGAGGCTTCCAAGGGGTGTGACGCGTTAAATGAGTTGAAAGGAAAGAGCGCAGGGCAACCGCCCCACGCGTGCTGCAGCCCTCTAGCCAGGCAGACGATTCGAGGGCAGGTTCCTTGAAGCGTCTCGAACGCTCCAAGTCAAAGCGGCGGTACAGAGGCTTGGAAGTCGGCGTCTTTGGAGAATTTCGGAAACGCGGGGGCCAATTGTGCGGCGAATCGACGAGAAACTCTCGCAGACGCGTCGAAGCTGGCGAAGGTGCGCGTGTCAGAACTCGGTGTTAAAGCCGACTTTACTTAGCACGGGGCTTCTCCTACACCCACGATGCATATTTATGAATCGTCGTCGTCGCCGACGTCGCGTCGTCCCGACGAAAAAGCCGACTTCTCGCCAGACGGCAGCATCGATTAAACGTCATTCGATATAGCTAGATTCAAAGCAACCGTCCCACACCTCCTCAAGAAAACATTCATTTCTATCGTCAAGTCGACCTTCGATTTTCCCTGGGCGATGTTTAGCTCGCGAAGATCGAGACCGGCCACGTCTTCCTCCGCGCCGGCGGATCCGCGAAACGCAATTAGACGGGCAAACGAGAGTCAACTTTTTCGAGAAATCTCGTTATTGCCCCCGCGTAAATCTGGTTCCTGGCAACGCGCAGCTTTTACAAAAAGACAGGAAGGAGGATAAAGAGGGGGTGGGCGAAGTTTTTTCTTGCCGGCTACGGGTGGCGTGCGTTAACCGCGTTTCGCAATTATCGTCCATTGTCGCGTTTACTTCCGTGCTGGGAAAGTAAAACGAAGGTGAGCGTGTTTCGCGCAAGCGTTTTTTAATTTTCAATTTAGACCGGTCGCGTTGCGCCGCGTCGAATGGGGCGGGAAAATATTAGAGGGGCGATCGGGCGAAGGGAGGAATACGTGGAACGAAAGCGATGGAGAAAGGGAAAGTTGTCGGGAAGACAACCGCGAGGGGGATGAATCCCCGCGAAGGAGCTACACAGCGGGGGCGGGAGGGGGTGGAAGACGGTTAAGTAACCAGCGTGTACGCGAAACCGAATTGAATTAGGAACTTTCCGCGAGCACATGCTCGAATTTGCATAAACGCTGCGAGCTCGCCTTGGTTACAAGCTCGAACACGCGGCCGCCCCTTCGCCTTCCCAGGTACATCCAGGTATTGTCACGCGCGCCAGTATACGTGCCGGTTAAATGTTGAATGTTAAATCCACCGAAATAGCCCCGTGGCAGCGGACAGCCACCCGCTCCCCGCCCTCCGCGGCGAATGCAAAATTAATTAGTTGCTTTTTGCGTACACCGCGCGGAAATTAGAGGCCCCAGCGAGCAGCGCGAATTACACGAAAACGATGGAAATTAGGCGGCTTCGTCTCTGGTGTATCCCGTTATGCGATTAGCATTCGTTCAGGGATTTGCGGCGATAGTTTCTGCCGAAAACGCGGGCGAATGGTAATGTCGCCGCTGTGATTCAGTGGCTCAACGGAGCACAGTCACGAAGCGCAATTACTCGCCTTCGCCTTCCAGTCAGTGGACTATTATCAACTACAAACGAATCGTGTTTCGTCGCCCCAAAAAAAAACACCCCTGCTATCGCCTGCCTCTCGCAGGCGCCCGCGACAAGGGCACCCTGCAATCTCAAACTTTTCCGCCCCACCGTCCAAGACTCCCATCTTGCGAGTCGCCCTTTGATCTTCCCACTGACAACTTCGAGAAGCGCAGGTTGCAAGACCGAGCTCTCGGGCGCCTTTCCCCGCGTTTCGTCTGTCACGAAATTAAGAAATATTTCGCGTCTTTCGCGAATCAGTCTCGTCGAAGGACGATGTTGCTTTGCCGGGCGCAGACGGCTCGCATCGTCGCGCTCCCTCATTGCAATGAATTTCAGAAGACACTCGAGTTAACGAAAGGGTAACGCGACCAGCTGGATAGTAGAGAAGCTAGCAGCTTCCTTGTTGCTGAAAATAAGTGTCGCGAAGCGGGTTACCGTCGTTTAAATTCCTGAATAACCGCGCTACGATAATACTCGAGACAGCGTTGAAGAACAGAGAAGTATCGCCGCAGTGTTAGGACGATTTGAAAAAAAGCACCGACTCTTGAGCCTCCCGCGATACTCTACTCCCCGGCGCATCGCCGTGAAATCTCGGCGGAGAATCGCTGGCGATCCGATCACGATCCACCGACAGGCTCGTCCGTCATGCTGTCCGCTTTTTCACTGGCTCCGGGGCAACGTTTCCCTTTTTTTCTGTCGGGCCCGAAACCTCTCCGAGGCAGAGGGGGAGCAGCGAGCGACAAGTCTGACGGGAATACCGTCTATATAACACTTTTATATTGGAATCCATACGAGCCTCATAAATCTATCGAGCGAGTCGCGTTTCAACGGTCGGACGTACGAGCGAATAGAGGTAAATCTGCCGTCGTGAGGGAGTTTCGAGCACGGCGATCGGTGTTGCGTGAAAATCCTCGAGAAATCACCGCTGTCCCCCCTTTTTTCCTCCTTCGTTCCGTTTCTCTTTCTCCTTCCGTTTTACAACGCCTGCGGGCTCGTCGCCTCGGACCAGCCACTTGCAGATCTCGCCTGGCACAATCTGATATTGTTCCAAATATCAGCGGCACAACGCTGCGCCCTCGTGGAGCCGGCGAGTCGTGAAACACGCTCTCGGTGCAACCACCCGTCGCGAGAGACTCCGCCTCGCAGGCGTAATTTATATCGCACGTTAGACACTTTCGCTGGGCAACAAGAGCAGTCCTTGATTAAGCGAGCCCTCGTCTGCTCGCAGGATGAATCTTAATTTCCTCGTTAGCTGCTTCGTAGATCATTGGCCGTGGAAGCATCGTTGATCGATCGACAGCTAAGTAGATAAGGCCGCGGATACTCGAGCGTGTATCCCAACTTTTATATATTTCAGTTTGTCAATCGTCGAGCTCCAGGCGTTTCGCCGGAGTTAGCAACCTCTGATCTCGAGCGCCGGCTGTTCGATGTCTCGAAGGGATATCCGGGGCAACCCGGGGATCGTGTAATTTTCACGAGATCGAATTTAGCGCGCGAGGAGCGCGAGGATTGGAGGCCGCGTTATCGAAGGAACAGGCGATAATTTCGCCACGGAGACGGATGCGATTAATTTTAATTTACGAGGGCAAGGGAGATGGGACGAAGGGAACCACGCGGGGGGATTCCAGTCCTTTCGGTGATTACACGGACTCGTGTAACGGACACTTGGAAGGTTCTAGATGTTGTGTGGTAACCGAAAAGGAGAAGAGAAGGCATGAAGAGAAGAAAGCAAGTGCAGCGGGTAATCTTGGTACTTTGGCGAGTCGAGGACGGCGATGTCGGGTCGGGGCGAAGTGGGACGAGAAAAAAGGAAATCAGGAGGCGCAAGAACGGCCAAGGTGGAAATGAAGGGGAAGGAAGCGAAGGGAAAAGAGAGATCAGGAGACGGTCTCGAGGTTGGTCGTTGCAGGGCGACGCGACGATTTCCGGATGATTATTCTCTTCGTGGCTCGGTTTTTCGCGAAGGGTACCTATTACCAAGCGGCTGTGAGAAACGGTTGAAAAGAGGCCTGCCTCGACGGGGTTAAGATCAAAGGAAGTGGCTCGAAGCGGCACTGAAGGGTCGGCGACTGCTACTGGCCGTAGGAGAAACGACCGAGAGAGACCCGTTCGCCGCTGAATAAGGGGGTAGTTTCAGCGGCGAGCAGGGTCACCGTGAAAAAGGGCACCGCCACGTATTCTGCACGCAACGGTTGCCTAAACAACCCGCGAAGGGCCAGCGAATCCGATTAGATTCTGCCCAGTGATTCGACCTAACCAAGTGACAACCCGGACGGCTCAGGATGTCTCCGAGGACGAGCCCCCAACCCTCGTCCTTGTCACACCTTCGCGCTCGTCATCAGACAGGGGTGGCGAGCACGTGATTTCACTTTGGAGGGCGGCCACATTTATGCACAAGGCGAGCCGCGTAACTTGTTTTCCTCTAAATACATTTTGGGCGCCCACCAACTCAATATCCATTGTCCTATAAAACACTTCGCCTGAATATTTCAGCGCAGCTTAACTTGCATCCCTGTGTACTTGCTTCTTCTCGTCTTTCAGCTCTTTTCAATACTTCCTCCCCTCAAGCCCAACCTGTCCAACGGTGATCTTACTCGAAAGGGGAGAAATAATATTTTCCCAACGCTCATTGAATTCGTCTGAACGGTCGTTAAAGGGAAGCGAGAAAGGCTTACTGCTTTCAGTGGAGAAACTCTGTACACAAAGTGACCTCGTATGCGGGCACAGGCTGCTACATATTTAAAAGAAACATATCAATAGGCAAGAGAAACGTCTCGCAGATTGGAGCGGCCGGGAAAAAGTCCTTTGACGTGGAAGAAGGCTTGAAAGGCAAGCCACCCGGGCCCGTCCTTTAACCCTTGGACATTGGAAAGAGTCGAGTGTACCGGGAACGGGGGAGCGAGCGAATGGAAACTGGATCGAAGACCCTTTACAGGTTCCCTCGTTTCCGGTTACCACGCGAACGCGGGGAATCGAAAGCGTCGGTGGAAGGTAGAGCGTCCGCGGAGGGCAGCGTCTTTTTCCCGGGGAGAGAAGGGGGCGGTCCTTAAAATACGCTCCCCCTGGAAAACTGGAAAGGTTACGTTTGCTTTTGCCCCGAGATCGACCCTTATCGGTAGCCGGAGAACTGCTACGGGCTCGTTTCATCGATCTCCTTCCCGGTAAGTAAAGAAATGTCGTCGTCTACGTCGGGTATTGTTTGCCAAGAGCGCCGGCGTTATCGTGCCGGGAATAAAAAGAAGTAATCTCGCTAGTTCGGCCAACAAAAAAGTTTATACGCGCGGCCCGGAAGGGCCCGCAGCGATTTCTCCCCCGCGCTGCGTGAAGCTCCGCCGAGACGGGGAAAGGTTACCCCGCGTTTACTCAATAAATTCGATCGAATAACTGCCTACGACTCGGGGCGCTCGCCTCGAAGACCATCAAAACTTCAGAAAAAGACCAGGGTAGTCGATGTAACAGACGTCTCCGAGTATCAAGATTTTCCAGAAATTCTGCCAGATCGCATAGCAGCGTTCACGATTCTCCGCGATAAAAATGGACGAGATCGTTGGAAATAATTACCGGCGATCGGATACACCCCTTCGGCCATCGGATACATCGACCGCAGAGAAACTTTTTCCGCTGCTGGCTAGAAGCTGTCTATCAAGAAAAACCGATCTACCGTGCGATAATCGACGTCTGACGGCGAGTCTCTCTTGCTCCTCCGTACTATCTCTTGGTTATCCTGTAGCTTATGTCGGCCATACCTGACAGGAAGGAGAGGAAGGGAAGGAAGCTCCCGATAAGGGTAAATGTACTTAAACGTGCAGCTCTCTATCGCCCATAATGGCCGACAGTATTTCCAACTTCCCTGACGCGAGGTGCCGCGTCCCTCCACTTGATTACCTACCCTCGGCAAACACAAGTTTTTATTCGTATTTATCTCTCATTCGGGGATCAGTGTTTTCAATCCTAGACGACTGACTGTTCTCGAGAAAGGTACCAACGTCTTTGCAGAGAAAGCGATCTGCTTCGGTAAACGGATGGCAGAGGATAAACCTTTCTGGCGGATGACGTCGCACGGCCTCGTAGTAATAAATTATTCCGCGCAGAGATGGAACGCCAAGTTCTCCGCAAAAATGGCGAGGTGAGGGAGGATCTCGCGGCCCGATCACAGAGCACGTTAATTACACAAGTCCGAATTTATCGCTCGGCATACATATATCGCGTTAAAGCGCTCGTAAAGAAAAGCATCGTAGGCATCGTCGCAGTTATTCTGATTCATGCGTCTGCTTGCAGGGAGCCCCGAGTGCTGCTAGACCGACAGTTTTAATCATTCTTTACAGGAACATCGTGCCAGGGTTAAACGGGCCGGCTCCTCCGTCCACATTTATGCCGATGGCGTTTATCGCGAGCACGCCGGCGCCGTATATCTTTCTGACGCACTCGAATCGTTGTCCTCCGCTGCAGATACATTCCTCGGACTCATTTAATTTCGTTCGCATAGCGCCGTTTATTCCGCCGGCCGTGCTTCCGCCTTTGTCCCGACTCAGCTTCTGCCTCTTCCTCTTTTTTTCTTCCCCCAACCCTCCGCTCGTCCCGTCGTCCGCGCCAATGGAAAATGTAACCGAGAGCGGAATGGCCCTCTTCGCACCTGCATCTCGGCAATGCGGAGATCCATAACTCCTCGGTCGAGGGCAATTCGGTCGATTCCCTGAATACGTAATTGCCTCTTCCTCTTCTGCCTTCGTCGCACGTTCCTCTACCTTTCTCATCTTCCATCCACCACCCTCCAACCACCTCCAACCCTGTCCCCCTTTCCGCTTCGCTCAGTCCCCCGATGTATCGTCGATATTGCATCGCGCAGACACCGTCGCGTCCTCGATAGCTACAGACCAAAAAAGAAACACCACCCCTCCGACGTTCGAGCTGGCCAGAAACCGTCGCGATCCCCGCCGCGAGTTTGCTCGCGAATAAATCGAAGGATTAATCTTTCCTTGCGCTTTCGTTGGGAGAATGCGACAAAGTCGCGGTCGGTAATGCTTCTAGTGGAAAGGTTATCACCGGTCTTTCTCGGGAACGGGAGCAAAGATTCGCCGTTGCGCAGACGTAACTCGACATTCAGACTTTTATCCTCAGAGGAATCGCGGGGGTAACGCTGAGCTATGCATCCTGTCGCCCGTATACTTTCACATCTTCCCCAGCTATTTGGTCGTCGAAATCGACTGTGCTCGTGCGAGACTTAAATTCGAGGTTCTGTGAGTCTTTCCCTCTACACGATTCAAGTACATAATTGGCTTTCAATTAAGCGAGTAACCGAGCGTAAGGTTGTACAGGTGTAAAAGAGTGACCGAGGCTTACGGGATGACCCACTGTTTATACTTTATTGCAAGCATGCTTGAAACGTGAGCCCTTCTCGCGATGAGGGCTGAGAAGATCGAAGGGCGCGTCAAGGCTGGGGACCAGGTGTCGAGTGCTCTTTGACAAAGGGCAACGCGTGGCGCGGCATTAGAAGCCTCGCGTTCCCGAGCTGGTGGGTGCGAGCCCCCGAGCTTCGTAAATATCGAGTTACGAGGGCGTAAAGATCGGGATTCCACGGGGGAACCGTTTGTTATTAGCGGCCGCGTCGATACGCTCCCTTGACGAAGAATCGAGCAATCGTATCGATGCGCTGGCCAGCGAGGTGGCGCGCCACTTGCGCGTTCTTCCCGCGCTGCCTTTTATTCTTGTTGCGTATCGATCGATCGGCGGAGCAACCTGTTGGCCGTGCAAATATTTTCGCTCAAACATATTATGTACGTCGGGGGCTGGCGCGAGTTCACAGCGCAGCAACACTGAATTCGAGCGGCCTCTCCAGGCGACGCGACGCTTCGTAAATATCGCGTTACGAGCGCGCAAAGATCCGTGATTTGATCGGGGAATTGTTCGTTATTAGCTACTGGCTGTGTACAAGCTGGTTGCTCCGACGCTGGGGCACATCTCGCCGCGGCGCTCTCGGGGTTACATACCTACCTACTCGCAACTTATTCGCCTGCGCTAAGGCCGCGTATCCGCGAATTCCAGCTGATAGTTTATGGGCCCAACTTTCGCAATTATAATTCCCGTATAAACCGCATCGTATTTTACGGTGATTCGCGATACCGGATCGTGTATGAACTGTAAATTGTCTTGCCGTTACCGCGCGGTTTGCGGCCTGTAACCGCTCGCGGAGAATAAAGTTCGCGAGGAAGCGACCCAGGAAATTCGGCGCTATATCGTCTGCAAGCTGCTGCTTACCCCCATCTCGTGGATCTGGTACGATTGTGTTTGAAGCATCGATATCGTATTTGTCTTACGTACAATTCTGTCAAGGCACACTCTTGTCCGTTCCCCCGAGTCTTTATCGAAATTTCATTGCACTCGTGACGGGTCGGTACCGAGGTTATTCGATCGAGGGTTCCTGCGATGGCTGAATCGCCTGGAATATCGACGAAACAACGAGTCACGGGCATGTGGCATTCTCCGAATCGCGGATCGGGGTGTGGGATATCCGGTTGGCTCGCGGAGGGAGCTTGGGCGCCGTAAAGTTGCAGGCTGCTGGAAAATAAAGACCACGGATATCCCGCGTGGGAATCGTTCGTTATTAGCCGGCCGGCAATAAGTTTCCCTTATTGCCGCGTAAACGATGCACTCGCTGGCTGCGCGGCGCGCTGCCGCCGCAGAGGGAGAGTTTAAGGGCTGCTCCACGGCCAGACGTGGACAGAGTCGGAGAGGAAGGGGGACGGCGAGGGTGTGTTTCGAGCGGGTAATATACAGACACCATTTTTAAAGTTAAGTATCGCCAAGCAACGCGATTTAAATGGAGATGGACGAGAGACCATTGCCAGTGGTAGCCCAGCATCGCCGCACCCCCACGGGTGACACCCCTCGTTTCTTTGTCCCTCCTTGCATTCCACTCGGTTTCCCTTCTCCCCCGACACCTTTTTCCTCTTCGTTAGAGTCTCTTTCTACCCCCTGATCTCTCAATTTCTCTCCATCCCGCGACTCCACTTTCTTTACACTCCCCTGGTAGCCTGCAACTCTCCCGTGCCGCGGTTCAACGTAACAACCTCCTGCGACTTTACATCGAACAGTTTAAACTTCATCATTCGCAGTTTGTATATCACACTTCACGATACAAGCCTCGTTTCACAGACACATGTATTCGATATGGGAGACAGGGGCAGATTGTAACAAAAAAGTTTTCACAGATTTTTCTCGAAAGTGTTTTCCTCAATCATTGATTTACTACTGCCCTTTAGATGTACTCTTAACAATAGACGAATAGTTATTGATAAAAGTGTAACGGTTTTTCTAGAAAAAAATCCCAATGAAGCTCATTGTTTTGACCGCTCTAGGTAGGCGTCCCCCCTTAATTAAAATAAAAATCCTAACACAAAATTTACTTACATGCTCTAAATACTAAAATTCTGGACTATGACGGTACTAATATCGTCAAGCATCTCTCGCATGCTGCGGGTTATTAGATTTGTCGTTCAAAAGATTTTACTTATGTTACAATTCACCCCGTGTTACAACCCACATTTCTCTCTTCTCTTGCAACGAAGAGGCAAACAGAAATTTTATTTCGCGAACACGGAAGTTTCATTTGCAATTAATGCTGAAGAAAACTATGTATATTGTCATTAATTTGTAACTTTTGTCACTCGCTGCGCCACCGCGATGCGGCGTTTACTCCCGCGAATAAAAGCCCCTTCCACCCGAGTATTTACAGACCAGGGGAACCGGGTGGCAGGTTTCACGGTGAATGGAGGAAACGCTTGCGCAACCACGACCACTTTGTTCTTTCTCTACCTTGCCCTATTATTCCCACCCTCGCCTGTCATTATCGCTTCTATCGTTTCTATATTTCCTCTTTTGTCGCGCGCGTCTCGGTGCACGGACAATCGACGATCCTCGCGCGATAACGAATTAATGACGGTGTCCCCTCGTTAGCCTTTTCCTTCCGGCTGGCCGCGCCGCGCTCGTCAAATGGAATTTCGCCTGATCGAACGAGAAAGTATTACGCTGCGCGCGACGGAAGAGCGTACGCGGAATATTCGTCATCTAGCTGGTAAATTACAATGCGCCGCGCCGAGCGCACTTCATTGTACGAGTGGATGCGCCTATATATCCGCTTTATTACGTAATTTCAGTCGGCAAATTATTACAATTCGTCCCGGCGGTTTGCACTGTTAACGATGTTTGCATTATACGTGTGTACAGCGTGTATATAGGCGGGCGGCGCGGAGGGGCAACGTTGCACGCGTGAACGAGCAACAAATAGTGCAATCGATAGAGGGCCGCCGCCTTTGGTATTCAAATCAAACACTTTCCGCGTATCTACGTTTATAAACATCTATTATCCTTAGCCGGATAATGAATCGCCAATTAATTACCTCGCGATCAATAACAATAACAAAAGAGCAGAAACTCGCTAAGGGGTTGACCAGCCTCCCACGTTACAACCCCATCGAGAAGCCATCATCCCCCGATTAATCGCCTCCAAGGCGGTATAACGTAAACAAGCCATTTCAACAGTTTCGACGATTACCGAGAAGCAGGAAGAGTTTTGGCACCTCTTCAAGCATTCACAGGAAACAGAGAACCGTCGAAAATTTGGCAAACGAGTTGCAAGCGAATCTACCTTCGCTCAACCTTCAAATCTCAAACACCACCGCCGCGGTTTCTACGCGATTCGTGAAAAGGCCAATACGGCAACAAGCAAGCTTCCGGTCCGTAAAGGAAACGCATTCGCTGCGTTAACGAGCCCGCGAGCTACGAGCTCATCCGAAATTCTATCTCGCTCGAGCGAGTGGAATTGTCGTGGACGTTGATGGCGCCGTTTCCGTGCGATTGCAGATGGGAAAGGGCGAGTAAGAGATTCGCAATCAGGAGGATCTCCGTTTGTCCCGGGCGTGAAGCAGCGCGGCTCGGCTCGGCTCGACGACCGGCGATCGTCGCCGACCGCAGCACTGTCAACCTGCGTAATTAATCCACGTTTCAGCGAGCCAGCTACGCCCGACAGCAGCCTAAGATTTACCGCAGTCCAATTTTACACCTGTCCGTCATACGGGCCCGCGACCACTCACCTTTCGCCTGATATAACCCGGTCGTTCGGGTAATCGTCAACGTTTCAGTCCCCGGAACTCGCGCGTCCGTTCCGGCCCGACCAAGACGCCTCTCGTCCGGCCGCAGCAGGACGATTAATCGCGAACGCTGTAGCGCCGAGCGCGCCGCGGTGGCCGAGAGATCGATCGCGTATTAACCTCGCAAATTTAGACCACGGGAGTACGTACTACGTACGCGATCGCAATTTTCGCGCATCGATTTTCCCCGCTGCTGAAATTCGTTTCGATTTTAGCCGGTCACGTCGTCCCAGGCCGCGCCATCAGAATTTTAAAAATCAGCATAAATTCGGTCCGCTGCGATAGCCACGCGATATCCTCTCCCGTTTTTCTCTCCCCCTCAATCCTCGTCGCTCGTGCTTCGTTCTGAGCGCATATTAAACATCAATCCCGACCCGACGCGACACGGCGGAAAACATAATGCACGGCTACTTTTGTACGGCGGATACGATGCGTTGCGATACATTTTCAATGAAGTGGGACGAAGGATCCCGGCGTCCCTTTGTGCCGCACGATGGTCGGGCGAAACGCGCTTGATTTCAGGCAAGCGTAACGCGAAGCGATCCGCGCCGCTTTATTTCGTCGAGCCAATATTTCCAGTCGGCAGTTTCGAAGGTTATTGCAACGTGGACCGAGCCAAGTATTACCGGATTCATGGCTGTCTTTAGGGCCGTTCGTACCGGCGTGATATAACTTTTGATTGGAATACGGTTTTACTATTCCGCCGGAACGCTTTGAAACAACTTGCGTCCGCAGAATCAACGGCTCCCTTACGCTTTGCCGTTCGCCGTTGGGAGTGACTGCGGGTGACGGGCGACAGCGCGAAGAGCTGAGGGCTGAGGGCTGACGACTCACGTTCCCATTCTATTGTACTTGCGCGTCAGCGGGAGTCGATAAGCGGGAATCTTGAGATCGCTCGCCGTCAACTTTGTCGCGGCTTTAATTTCGGCCCAACAACGAGAAGAAGGATCGAATTTAGAGTCGTATTATTTAGCGATCCATGCGGAATAAACGCGGCTCGCTCGCATAAACATTAATTTCAATATCCCGCCGATATTTTCCGCCCGGGAGTTATCGATTCCGTCTGGCTGCAGAGACGGGGCTTCGATATCCGATTCGACGTTACGCACTTGTTATTGTTGCTGCAGCTGCATCGAACTCGATGTTATTGCAGTCAAGCCGGCGTGATTGACGCGGCGAAAAACGGGCGCAATGAAATCGCGGAGAAATAACGCCCAAGATACGACACCGTGCGTGTTGCAGCCCTCTGGCACGTGGATATTTTTACCGCCTGACCAACGATCCTATTCGACGCGCCATTACACGTCATTCTTCGTCACCCACCGCGGGCGAGGAATAAAGCAGAGATCGAGAAAGGGCGCGATTGAAAATCTCATCGAATACAACCAGCGCGGAGTAAAACTTTAACGATCTCTTTGTAACGGCAATAAACGTCACCCCGGGCGCACTGTTATCACGGCTATCATTACAAACGCGACCAGTATATAACAGCCGCGAACTTGTAACGATAACGACGTCGCGGGGCTTTTAGCCGTCACCGCGGAGCATTTCTGCAGGAAGGGCAGAAAGGGCCGAGCTGCCAGCGGACGTGATAATACGCGAGAGTTCGTTTGACGATCTCGCTGGATCCCGGGCACTGCTATCGTCGTAATTATTTACAGAGTTGCCGGAGACTCGGAGCTCCGCAACGTCCATCTCGAAGCGACGCGACGAGACACGTAGTACACGTGCGTGTGCCGAAGGGTTGCACGACACTCGGGGGATGCCGCCGTCCCCGTGAAAGTAGCGAGACGCCACGTCGATGCACGCCACAGGCTTGTTAAAATTTATGAATATTGCGGCGGAATAATGGGGTTTCCTGGTAGTTCGCAGGCAGCGAGCTCTTACAGCTATCGTCTTACAGAAATTTCGAGGGAAACGTGATCGCGTAACGTCGCGTAAACCTTGAAAAACCAACGACGAATTTATCGACACCGTTCGATACAGCGGGAGTCCCCAGAGTTCCTCCGTCGATTAGACGAAACAAACGACACAGCTAGTTAAAACAGGAAACGGGGACACGGAGGCTCGATCCGTCGACAAAACGATGAGAGATGTGTAAACGCGCAGTAAAGAGGAATCGCGCTTTCCCCCATTGTCGCGGGGACATTGGAGGACAGCCGGTTTACGCAGTGTCAACGATCTTTCGCGTTGTTCCGCGTTGTTTGGCGATCCGCGGACAACAAGGAGCGCGGTAAAACGTTTTACGAGCGTCCCATACAAACAGCGACCGCGTTAAAACAATCCGGCCGCGTTACAATTACAGGCGGAACGGAATATCGGTGCTCCGCGGGAGCCACGGATACGACTATTGTTGCACGGCTGGCTCGCGTCGCGTCGCCGCGGAAATCGTCGATTTGCGTGATCCTGGCGAATCCGGGGCTGACGCCGCGTTTCCGTTTCATTCGCCGATCGAACGCGCGTCTCTGGCGCTGCTGGAATGGATACTAGGTAGGTATATAATTGCACGAGTGCAAATGAATCGTGGGAGAGAATATAAAGCAGTTGATTTACAAGCTGGTGTTACAAAGCGCGGGCGTCGATGCACGTTGCAGCAAGTGGGTAGATAGTTACGTAGGACGTAGCGCGAAAACTCTGCAATCTCGGCGAGGATCTGAGGAACGTGCGGGGAAATCTGGTGGCGAGGTCCGATCGCGTCGAAAGATAGGGGAAGGGCCCCCGGGGGCAGCTCTTGGAACCCTCGGGCTCTCTGTCTATCGTGGCGAAACGAGGCACGCGTGAACACGCCCGAGGGATGTGGGGGGGATCGATTTCGAGAGAGCTTTCGCGGGCATTATGTGATTCGGATCTCGGTATTATTCTATAATCTATTCCGCGGGATGATAGTGTCGGCAATGGCGGTTAGGGTCGGTTGCATGCCGACCCGTAGCCTCGTTCCACTTGCACGCCACCACCCACCAATAAGCACCCTCCCGTATCGGGTTCGCGCAACCCTCTGCACCCTCACACGCAATCCCCCTTCTTCGAGCAGACACCAACCATGTATACCGATATTCGCGGCTTCTAACGTCCTTGATTATGGCTGCACACGCTGCCGGTGATACTAACAAAGAGAACAGAAGAGAGAGAGAGAGAGGGAGAGTGCTTCCTCGTTGCCCCTTATTTGCCCGCCGATCCGGAGACTGTCTCGAACAGGAGGAAAGAAGATACCGGCGCGGCCCCGGGGCATCAGCAGAGGATAAGCGGGTAAGAGAGCAAAGAGAAGAGGAATACAGCGAGGGGATGAACGACGACACCGCACACCTGATTTATGGGGCTCGTAATGGAGATGGGAAGGCTGGATATCCGCGGCGCCATGCGATGCCATCTCCTCGATTCGTGGCTGAACGTCTTCCGTTGCTTTTACCATACCGAAAACCGAGTGTTAGAGCTGCCTCGGGACCGAAATTATTTCGCTACCGTGGAAGATAATGTTGGCAATCTAATTTCCATTGTGTCTGCTGATACGGAGAAATCTTTCGCGGCCTTCTTCCCTGATAAATTGCACTGAAATCGGGATGTTAGTGCAGGCAAACTACCGCTTTTATAGACGAACGTAAAAGTCAACTTTCGTTTCGAAAGGCGAGCTTCTATCAGTCGATGCTGTTGCGAGTCAAATAGAAAAAATAATGAAATTGACTTGCATCGGTGGGGATATAAAGAGAAGCTCCCGGGCTGAATGATGTTCGCGAGTAGGAAATTGTGGACCAACGAAATCTCCATGGAGCGAGAGTTCACTGTGCTGCCTGCGTGGCGAAGTTAATTTTTCTATCGTGCCGCGTTTCACGAGCCTCTATTCGCACGATAGAACCCCGTCGACTGATTTATATGTGTATTAACTACGCAACAGCGATAATTACAGTAATTACAATTAATCAGATTTATGCGTGTTAACTATAAATCTGATTAGATCTGGTTGCGCAGGTATAATAGCGGTTAAATCTCTGCAAACGCGGCGACCCCGATCCTGGTCAAGTACAAATTATCGTGCGAACGCAGCGCAAACCTTCGCCTCCCATTGTTGATCGAGCCGAACGCGAATAATATTTGTCACAGAGGGGAGGCATTGAAATCTCAGCAGCGACAATCGCGAGGAGCCCCGATACCCCGTTACAAAGCGGTCCATTCCCATTCTTCTGCCCTTTCCTCGCGCGATACAAACTGGACCATCCATTCGTTTTGACAGCTGCGACCGGACAGCGGGCATGCTTGAATAAAATTTTCGACCCACGACCGACATAGAGGGCGCGACCTCGGAGCAGCCGGCGACCCCGCTGGCTCGTTATAAAATTTTCAAAGAGAATCCCTCAAGATTTTCCCTGGTAGGTATTCGAGTACAGGTCTTCGTTGGTACTCTGCTCGAGCTCCCGGCTCTCAATTAAAACGGATCGCGGAGAACAAGTCCAAGAGATACGATAATTGTGGCCGACAAGGTCAGAGGGGAGCAGCGGGGCGCCGTAGCGCCGGGGATTCGGCGCAAAATGAAAAGGGATAACCGAACGAATGAAATTTATGTCCGTTTTCGTGGCGGTTTCGCGCCGGGTCGGATCCCGCCGCTCCACGATCGAGATTTTCAAATGGAGTTCTCGGGCGAAGCAATAGGTTCCGACCTACGAATCCGGGGCCAAG
This sequence comes from Andrena chrysosceles, assembly GCA_963855975.1. NCBI lineage: Eukaryota > Metazoa > Arthropoda > Insecta > Hymenoptera > Andrenidae > Andrena > Andrena chrysosceles. The sequence goes on along the minus strand of OY979769.1, from coordinate 43,878,493 downwards.
TCCGAGGCCAAGAGATCCCCGGCCAGTTTCGACCCGGCACGTAATCCAGGGACGAATCCCCAAGATCAACGGTCCGGTTTCGCTGGAAACTGGAAACCTTCCGTCGACCGTTCGACCTTTCCTAACCGATTCGTAGGTGTAGGAGGACTGCCGGGCCCCGCGGGCTCTGCTAGAAATTTCACTCTGTTTGCCTACCACTCTATCTCGGCCGTTTAACGATCGCGTTACAGGGATCGCGTGTCGGCAACTTTTCGCGCTTTCCCCGCTCGCACCCTGTTTGCACCCTCGCGGAAACTTTTCCTCTCCCGCAACTTTCTTGTTTCTCCGGATCCTCCTTAGACCGAGGGCGAGCTGTCGGGCTATCGGGCTTATCGGCGTGCCCGCAAATGTTGTTGTTCTCGTTTGTTCGCGGAAGATCGATAACCGTGTGGGCCTCATCGACGCTGCCTCCTCCAAGAGGTCAACGCAACTGGGGTGAAAGTTTATCGGGCGGAATCGTTGTCAGCGTTACAGCCGAGGCACGAGTGCGGAAATGGCGGCCGTACGGATTAACCCCGTCAAGATCAGTGGTTTCGATGGAGCCTATACTTGAGCGGGATCGAGAGCGCGGCCAGCAGCCCGGGGGTTAGGTGGCGAACGGGGTCAGGAAGGTGCTCCCGGGTCAAGATGCGGATTAGGATCTCGAGGGGTCACCTTGCGGAGCCCGACCTAGGTCTATATATCTACGCCATAAATTACGTCCGACTAAATACATAGCTCTCCTATGAAGTGGCCGTTCCGAGATCGATTAAAGGCACGAAAATACGCGGCGGACGCTCGCGGAGAAACCTGCATGACTCGATGTGTTCGCGATCAAACGACAACAAAGAAACGAGGAGCATTGAGTAGGGCAGACTGGGGAAGGTAGTAACACTTTGTCTTTGGAATACCAATTCCAAATCAAGTCGCGGTACAACCGATTTCTACTACCGATGTTACAATCGCCCCGATCAGACTTTTGAACTTAAATTATAAATTTTAATTAACGAGACGCGCAAAAGTGTTAAGTAACGATCAGTATAACTTTAAAAATGGTCATATTAAGTATTCAAAAATAGAAAAAGCACGTACTTGCAGAGGAAGTACTTATATTACAATTTTAAATCGGTAAGAAAAAGCTACTTTAGGGTATTTAAAAGTTATTTTCTTTGCTATACATGTCTATTTTGTATCTATACTGCTAGAACATGGATTTGTGTATTCCAAATATCATTCTTTATCATATATCCAAAATTTATATTAATATCTATCATATGTTTCGAGATATTTAACATGTTACAATCGCCCTCCTGTTACTATCGTCCCCGGTCTACCCTACGAAACGCTAATTATATCAGACACCGATTGCCCAACAGGCTAATTAGCGTACATCGCGTGTATCACTCGATAAATCTTATTCGGAGCAGCAAGCACTCTTGCCTAAAGTGGATTACGACTACTCTCGAGCTTCCTGCCTCTCAAATTGTGCGAGCGAATGCAAACGGTGCTCGATTAGCCTCCTCGTAAGCGCGTACTTCAATTCAGCGTGTGCGCATTTTAAAGACCGACCAGTTTCGCAGAAGCCTCTCCGATCTCGCTGTTATCTAGGAATTTCCACGGTTCTGCTGCGTTAAAGATGATCTACGGGGTGGAACGAAAAGCGATATAATCCCGCGCAAGTAATTTCATTGTTCCGGGAACTGTGGGTCGGTGGTGTTGGTAGCATGAATGTCGTCGGGAGAAAGTATAGCGGCGGGCTATCCGTCGATGTTTATGGTATCGTTCGATTACGCGCGTTGCGTGGGCGCCATTCGCCCTGGGTAATATCCTGCACCACGTTTATGAGATGCGCCGTCGATTCTAGCCGCTGTATTCTCCTCCGTCGAACGACCCACTCGCTCTACCGCAGTTTCTTCCCACCCACCCACAAGTCGAATAATTTTCAATCGTTTCGTCCGAGAGCGTGCTCGCTGGTTACGTAATAATTTCAGCTAACGGCAACGTCGACGTGGCTATTAGCGTCAGCGCTTTATTGCATCGCTCGCGTCTGCTAGCGGTACATAAACCGAGCCCCAGAGTGCTGGGCAATCGCGCAGCTATTTCGAGAGACCCGTCAGATTTATTCGGACAAAGCTTCGAGCCGCGTTCGCTAACAATAAGAGGACGCGCATAAATGTTTGATAACACGACGCGATAGAAAGCTGTGGCTGGTAGGAGAGGATCCGTGCGTGTGTCGTTTACTGGGACAGGGGTTGCCGAGGGTGAAGGGCGTGTGCTCGGCTGCGCGCATAGTTCGCATACCAACCCTTCCTCGCATGGTATGTTATAATTAGTGCTCGAGCGAGCGCACGCAACATTGATATGTTCACGAGCTTCCGAATACTTCCCTAATGAGATGGCTTCGTAAACAAGGGGTTAAGTGTTCGCGTGTCTCTTTAACCTGGCTCCCACCGCCCCTGCTGTTTTTCGAGCCTCCACGGTTCGACGAAAATGTCGAGCTCGCGAGCCCTCGATCGTTGCCCCTAAAATTGCATCAAAGCGCTTTTCGCACGAGGGTGGACGCGAGGGTGGAGAAATGAAACAGGAGATCACACTGGGTAAATCGTCCTGTTTGAAACCGAACCGTTAATATTCCAACGGAAATTGCTTGTCCGACCGCTCCTGGCCCCTTTGATACGCGGGGGTGTTCGTAAGAAACGAGTGACATCGTGCTTTCCATCCCAAGATACGATTATCGCGAGGCAATTCAAATTTTCATAAGCGACCAATTAACGCGGGGAACTCGGGGCGTGGCATCCTGCGAGTATAATCGGTCTGTCTGGTTTTTGAATTCAAATCCTGCTCGAGGACTATTAATTACAGAACGTCCGACAAACGTGGCCCGCAAGCTCCACCCCCTGCGGATCAAAATGTCAAACCGCGTACTCTCTCCCTCTCTCTCACGTCCGTTCTCTCTTTTCCGCTTCGTGCCTCGCGCTGGCACCGTTTCCTCTAGCCTGCCAGCTGGGACGTCGTCGATGGCCTCGATACGAGCCAGAATAGCAGCGCGAACGACGATCATCTCGAAGGAAGCGTCGAGGGATGAATAAAGGGGCGGGCTGGAGCGAGTGGAGGAGAAGTCGCGAGGTCTCTTACGGGCCAGCTCCCGCCGCAGTAATCGTTACTTTCGATGGCCTGCGAACTGGTAACGCGTGGAAAAGTGCCGTTCGATGTCGTCGCGCGTACCTACCTCGGGGGTGGGTTCCAGTCACGCTTACCCCCCTCCCCCTCCCCCCCGCCCTGTCGAAGTTTCGCGAAGCAACGTTGCTAACGTCGCGTCTAGTCAAGAAGACGTTTTCGCCGATACCGCGATATCCAACCCCCTTGATTTATGAAGCTCGCCAGCCCTTTCACCGTGCACGCGACAGATCGAGGCGAATCGATACCCCTTAGTTTTTCTCCCCCGAGCTAATAACGCGGCTGCTGAATGTGTCAATTAATCACGCGAGCTCGCACAAGTGTACGACGATCCGATCCGCTCGGATCTTCTGACGGTGCAGTTACCACGATCCCAGAACAACGAAGAGGCGTCGCGAGGGTTATCAATTATTCGCCGATAAACCTGCCATCCAGGATCTAGGAAGCGGCGGCAGCCCCTCCCTCCCGTCATCCCTTCAACCGCCGATTGAAATTTATCGACACGTTATAATTACGTGCCGCGAAGTTGATCGCGCTTAGCTGCGATCCTCATTAGGCGTGTAAGATTAACCGTTATTGGAGATCCTGACAGGCGTTGCGCCTACAGTTCCATCACGGTGACTGAATTCGACACTGAACCGTTGCAGATAACATTCAAAGCTGTCCACTCGCCGAGCGTGACGAAACGTCGAATCAGGAAGGGACAAAGGTCCGCCGATACGCGTGATCGCGAAACGGTAACCAGGCCATCTTTCCCGACCACGTTAATCACGCTCGGCCGCTCGGAAAACCACCGCCGACCTCCGTCGAGCGAGCCATTGAAGAATCGTAAAGACTGATTGAAAAGTCAAGCCGCGAAACGGAGGACGTTCGACCGCGTCGATTACCGGTGTCCCTTTGAAACGTGACTTTCAGGCAAGTGGGAAAAGCGGATAGGGTGCCGGGGATGGGGAGGGAAAAAAAAAAGAGCTCGGCGACGTATTAATCGCCGGGTAACGCTTATTTCCCCGGGCATCGAGCATTGTGTGTACGTAGTTCTGGCAGCTGGCTGCTTGAAAAATGATCCAGCTTCGGGCCGGTGGTGGAGGATCCTCTGGCGAGGGGTGGTAGAGGGTAGGAACGAGCGAGCACCCCGCCGTGCAAGTTTAATTGCGAAACTTCACCCAACTATCGCAAATTACGGGAAATATCGAAAAACGCCGGTAATATCGTGCCTATCCGCCCGCATTGTGGCTGCTCTATTTTTATCCGCGGGTTTGTTGGCCCAACTATCCCGCGCGGACAGCAACGAAACTCGTGTACGCGCCGAAGAGTCCGGGCAGGGAATGGTGGAAGGTGCAGGAGGGAAAAGTGCAACCATATGCCGCGTACATAGGCGCGCGTGTGATATAGCTGTGTGTCGGGGTCAGCCAGCAGGGATAAGCGTTTTCGACTTTTATTTGCGCTCCGTCGGCGAGCGCAATGTTTGTCTTCCGTGCACGAGTCTCGTTGAAAGTATCGAAGGGCTTCGAAATACGGATTAATCGACGGCTACGTGGCAGGCTTATTTACCGATACGCCGTCTGTGAAGGGAATGGAGATGCGAGACGGTCCAGTCGCGGGATTGTTCACGTTTATCCGCGTTTTATTCCATCGGAAGAGCCGTGTCTCGTGCAAAATCATCGGTGGAATTGCTCCACCCGAGCTTTGGTCCCCTCGAAATTTCATCGCGATCCCTTAACGGATATTCACCAATGTCGACTTTAAAATCGGTTGCGTGGCTCGTTAAGAGAAATCATAACGAGTAACCGGTCGAGATAATTGTCAATTAAGGGGAATTCGTCTCTCCTCGGATTACGTTTCGAAAGGAAACCCTTCTAAACGTTGGCGCAGCCTTGCCGTTCGTGCGCGTGCTCTTTGTTTTTATACTCCGCGGGGTGAAAAATTATTCCGAGCGGCGGGACGGTATTTAAATTCAGACGGTCGATTTGCAGGCTCATTAAGGGAAATTACAAGGGCGCGACCGGGCGAAATAATTGTGAGTTAAAAGGTTTCGTGTCTTATCGACACTCGAGCATCGCGTTCGAGGTAGTCGCCGCGGCGAGCTTTCAATTAATAGCCGTTTCAATTAAGCAGCGTCGATGGTCCGCGCCGCGAACGTTCGCGCGAGATCTCATTGGAGGCTAAAAGGGAAAAACGGGGGCAAACCTCTGGAAAGAAAGGACAACCCTTTATGAGGGCCTCGCCGGAGGTGTTATTGCAGCAGACTGGGAAACGGGGCAACATCTCGCGAGCCGCGTTCTCGTCCTCGTGCACGTCCGCGAAACGGAATGCAGAAAGGAATTTCGAGTTCGAGTGGCAAGAGGGAACGCGAGCGGGCAACGAACAGTGACGTGCGTTTAATAACGCGAACCGACCCTGTAGCCTACGTCACGGTGCGCCACTGGCCGATGTAATGGGAAAGAGAACGCGATGCAACGGCCCCGGTTTACTGCATATTAGCCAGCAGATTCCTCGCCACGGATTCCTCGAGCGCCGTGGATTTTTCAGCGTCGCGGCGAACCGTGCCGAACGGAGGCGTATCGGCAAGAAGCAGCAGCACGGTCTTCCACGGTGCATCCTTGATAAATCCGAACGCGATCGCGTTCCTTGAATTCATTGCATAAATTATCCGCTCGTGGCCGAAGCATTAGCGCACGTGTAAATCATCGAATTACGAAAGATCTCGCTACTAAATAAGAAAGAGAAATCGTATCACTCACGTGTACAGGGGTACGCCGGCCTCGTCCTTGAACCAGAAAACCATATGCAGGGTGTCCTCTCCAGGTGGAGTGATGTCGCATGGCAATTCCGCTGGCTTTCCTTCCACGACGCTGATATTCACTAATGGCACTGCAAACAAAACGGGATCGGTCCCACCGTTAAACACCACCTTTCTCCCAGTCGCAGCAATTTTACGAGAACAGTACACGAACAAGTATTTTATTACAGCAAAGTCCAATCTAAAAGGAAGCCGAAGGAGGACAGGGGAGGAATAACCGGGACGGCGTTCCTCGATACCGGAAATCCAGATATTCCGATGCGGACACAATCGAACGGGGATGATCCCGGGTAGCGATATGTAAAGCGCAGTCGCTCCCGGATTAAGAGATCCGCTTATGAAATTCGGTTCGGTACGGGAGTCGGCGTAAAGCAGCCGCAGCGCCGTGCTTGCGGAAGACGATCCCGTAGCGGAGCAGGTAAGTGGAAAGCTCAAGAGGGTCCGATATCGCGCGGAAAGGGCAATTCCTCGGGGAATTTCCGGTAGGCTATTTCGAAGAAACGAGTTTCCATTCGATTCGGTCTGCCGCTTTCGTTTTCTCCGCCGGCGCTGGACGACCGAAACAAGAATCGAAGCTGCAAGCACCAACCTACCCGCCCCCACCGTCCGCGCACTCTTTTTTTGTCCCAGACCTATCCGAACCAACGAAACAGACTCCCCCACCCTGTGCCGCTTCGTCGGATCTGATTTGTCGCGGCCGTGTAATCTTCCCTGGCACGTCCTTTATCGACCGTGCCGTGACGCCCGAGATACGCGCAAAATTTCTGTTTCGCGGGCAATAAATTCCGCGCGGAAAACGATCGCCCGAGATTCTGAAGATTCTTCCGGGAAAATCCTGAGGGGGTTCGGGCAGTGGGGCAGCGAGCAAGAGAAAGCGTAGGGATTAGCATACGCTTCGGGCGAATTTATTTCGCGGCTGTACCGGCCGCGTCGGATATAAATATCGCTTAAGAACGGCTCTTTATCATATAAACGCCCGGCGCGGCGTAGCGGGGCTCATTTGAATTCGTGCTTTTTCCATGTCGTAATGGGCTCGAGCGACGCGCAACAAGCAGTTACTTCCCCTCTGTTGATATCACCGGCGTCGCCAAGCTTGTACGAGCAACGGTTCTTACCGTCCCCTAGGGGAGCAAGAAGCCTCGGCAACATCCTTCCTAGATCCGTCGTAATTTAACGTTTACTTCTCGCGGCCAATTCCCGTGGAATTTTTCATAGCCGTCGGCCGCGTCTTCCCTCGCGGCTCCCGTAATCAGATTACTCCCGCGCCGCTGCCACCGCCGTGCAAATTAACCAAAAACCCGCACGGCTTAAGCGCGCCGCCGCGAAATTAATGACGGCCTGCGGCCTCGGTATCTCCGACGGTGAGCAATCCGCTGGCGTCACCGATTTTCCAGCCCACCATGCCGATTCTACTTACATATTTACACGGGCGCTTCTACGTCGCTGGACACGAAAGCGACCGCGGGCGAAACCATCGATCAGCCGCGAACAGCAGGCGCGCGTGTCCGCGTGTAGTTTAAATACCAGGGAAGCCTTGAAAGCCGTTTCGATTAATGGAATTCCGCAACACGTCCGCAATTAACCCTCAAAGACCCGAGGCGCTGGTCGAACGGTCCGTCGGCGTGCTAATGGCGGGCTGGGGCCGAGGGCCCGCGCCGCATTCGAAGCGCAATTTAATGAATTCGTTATCGACCAGAATCAACGCTCGCCACGGCGTCGCGAACAATGCCCGGTCCAAGACGCGTCGCGGCGAACCTCCGATTTCCATCCATGGAATTTTCGAGGGCACTCCGCGCCGCGCCGCGTCGCTGAAAACCAAACGGGAGCCCGCTAACCTTCGGCCACGGTCAGATTAAACGGTTTAATTAAACGGTGTATGCTTCGTCCCTTGGTTCCAATCGTTTTGTCGCCCAGCGTGAAGATCGGTAGCGTATGCATGGGACCCCACTGCGTAAACCGATCTTGCAGCGTCTCGAGTTTCTGCTAGTATTTGATTGTCTTAGAAAAGCTAAGTAGGCTGTGTATGTCGTTAGGATGGGGTAGAGAGATACGCTGTTGTATAAGTTGGGCGACAATACCACGCCGTATATCCGATGCTACCGCGTTCTGTGCTACAGAGGAACACCTGCAAGAAACTAAGGAACCGACTAACGCGACTTCTAATTTGTCACGTCCGCTGGCGAGGCCCTTCGAGTTAACGCAACGCCAAGTATTGTAGACGCGTGGAAGGGACCGAGGGCGACAATGGGCGCAGACAATGCCAGCACTGATACGCTTAGCGCGAGCAAAACGGTCGGCCAACTTGTAGAGACCTATCCGCGGAAGTGCAGCGAAACGTGGGGAGACGTGGCGAGGGGAGCTCGAGTACACTTGACTCCTCGTAAATAAAGGATTCACCCTGTCCTCTTCGGCTCATCCTCGCCCCGCAACCCCTCGCCCGGCCTCCCCCGCGTCGCGCATTCTGTCGCGAATCCATCCGACCGTACGAATTGCCGCCATAATGTCGACTAACAACCGATCTTCCGGCTCGAGTTAATTTGCGAGCAAGCGGCTGCAGCTCTCCCTGCTCTGACGATCCCGATGTTTGCTTTGTTGAAACGAACCCCAGCCATTATCCCTACGGTGTTGCGACGCCCCCTTCGTTCGCGACTCTTGTCTCTCGTCGACTCGCCCCGTGAAAACAGCGGAGGATGAATGGTCCTCGGGTGAGCCTGGGTCGCGCCAAAATCATCCATCTTGCGCGACGCTGCATCGCGCGGTTAATGAACGTGACGAATCTTCCTTGCAAACTTTTCGACCGCGCCGCGTTCGGAGCGTAGATCGAGTGGCTCGAGAAACTTAGTCGCGGCCGGTTTAGGTCGTTCGGATACCGTCGAAACGCGACTGCAATTTCACCGAAAAAAGATTGCATGTGGTGGCGTTGATCAGTCGCGGGGTTTTGTTTCTTGTCAACAAAATTTCTTTCCAGGGATGGATTTGTGTATAGAGTAGACTGCAGCCTACTCAGGATGGTAAATTTGCGGGGGCCAGCAAATTTTGGGGAGCGACAAATTTTTAGGGGTGGTTAATTTTGGAGAGCGACAAATTTGGGGGCTGTAAATTTTGGGAAGTGACAAATTTTGGGCAGCGGCAAACTTTAGGGGTCGGGGACAGATTTTGAGGGGTGACAAAATTTGAAAAGCAACAAATTTTGGGCGAGAGAAATTGGAACACGTTTAACCCGGCGTTGGTAAGGTGGGGAAATTTAAGGAGAGTAGTAAGGTGGGGTCACACAGACCCCGCAAATATTTCACTCTATTATAGAAATCCTTATAGTTAATTAAATTTTTATTACCCAAAAATTCTTAACTAATTAAACATCTTTAATTTTCAGAAAAATATGCTCTTTCTAGGTTATATGATGAACAAACTAAATAACACTGCCACGCGTTGTTAAAAAGTTATACTCAATTTAAAATCCTTGGGGTCTGTGAAACCTCGCCTTAACAACGCCGGGTTAAACACAGTGGTTTGAAACCACTTTAAAAACATTTAATTAATTTTGAAACTGTTTCGGATCTTCTGAATTAAAATATTTGATGATATTTCACGGAAAGGGGGGCAAACGCTTGTCAGCCTAGGGGCACCAAACCTCCAAATCCACCCTCGTTCTTTTCCGTTAATCTCTTAAGCGAGTATATTGAACTATAGAACGACTGAAATCGACGGTTTCCTCTCGGTTGGATTGCTTAGATACCAAATAATCACCATACCAGCACTTTTCACAGTTTTGTATGTACGCTTTTACAAGTAATGTAAAGTAAAAAAATTGTCACAATGTTGAAAATTATTCAAGTTATTTGACGCTAAAAATGATCGTGGTCCCGCAAAGCGCGCAGCTGAAATTGGTGTACATAGTCTGGGGTGAATTTTGAACTCTGTGTAACTTTGCTGGCAAATTTAAACAAAAATTGTAAAAGTTACACACGAATCAATTTTTTCCCACATTTTTATGGAAAAAATCGTTTTTAATCAATTATAACATGTGTTTACAAACATCCAATGTTGATGCGGAAATTCCACACGATAGAGAAAGGAATTCTACAGCTCCCGTTAAAATTGTATGTGAAAATATTCATTCGTTCAAGAGTTATGATGTACACCGTGTTTGAAAATGTAGTTTCAAGATATACGGCTTCAAAGTTTGGTCCCATACGCCAATATCGCTCTGTGAGGCCGTTACTCGGTGGTGCACTCAATTACGTTCAGCGCTATAATTTCCGTAATTATTCAAATTTCCTCGCGATACATTGTTGTAAATGTTCACAAAGCATGACACTTTCAGAATTAATAATAATACAAAAATCGATTTTTCGAGATTTCAATAGTCCTATACCCCGTTAAGGAAAAATCGGACGAATTTCCTCGAGTTATACCCACGACATTGCACGCAATCATTTACTATTTACAAGGGACGTTCGACAACCCGGAAATTCAGAAAATTATGAAAGTTGGTGTGGAAGTAGAGTAGTTAAGATAATACTTCAAGTAATTAAGATAATACTTCAAGTAATGAATGTGTTGTTATCATAATGATTAAGGGCACGTCATTGAGTAGCTTTAATGAGTTTTACTTTGGATGCAATTTTCGGTACCTAGGGGAGAGGTGCTATAAAAGGCACAGGTCTTAAATGGGACAAATAGAATTGCCAAAATTCCAAACGCATTACACATGCAAGTTATTTTCCTAGTTATGGCAACACTAAAGTCGGTATCAGATATATTGGCCGGTGAATTCGTTTTCGGGAACAGCGATCGAGAAAGAATCAATGTTCTGACCAATAAAGCTCCTGAATTTTTTCGGAGCTGACACACACCTATTCTGATGTGTGTATCTTTACGCTGACAGCTCGGTTTGGCCTACACCCCAGAAGCTTGGCACTATCCCCAACACTTCTGGCTCACTCTTGTTCTGCGAAGGCGAGAGCGAGGCAGAAAACGTTGAGAAAAGGAGCACCGAGGCAGGCAAACTGTGTGGTGGAAGAATACCCCTTACGAAACTCACCGGCCAATATATACTGATACCGACTTTAGTGCCCAGTCATTTGACATAAACTTCACTGCGGTCTCATTTGCAACTTGCTAATGATACGCGGTTGATGTTTGTCGGCAGTAAAAGTAAAATTTTCGTTGATTTTCTGTGTCGTTTGCTGAGATCAAGATATATACAAAGTGTTAAAGTATTATATCATTAAAATAGCCTGTATTCAACTGAAACGAAAATACTTAACAGGTAAGCTTAATTGATTGTTTTGTTTGTTTTGAGGTTATTTTATATTAAACTCACTTATAGTCTAAAAAGGGACAGCATAACAAGTCTTAAATGGGACGATCGTTTCATGGCTGTCCTTCTCATACATATGTACTGTTGGACACTATATTTTACTTTCCTGTAAAGTTATTAGTGTATCATCTGATACATAGGTGGCATTGTCTTAAATTATCAATTATTAGTTGATGGCGTATTGTTTCAAATTTAAGAATTAATAAAGTGACTATTCGAAGCGACAAACTTTATCGTCAAAAATTGACAATAAAATCATTAATCTACAATATGAAAACGTAACTACCTATTGTAGTACAATTGATCTCATTTTGCTCAAGTAGAATTTATTTTCTAAACTACCTATTTTATTATTTAAGTGTTTTACAGATTTTTTTCTATATGTACTTATATTTACCATTCGTGGATATTCTTATGTTGAACTTATTTTGTGAGACACAAATTTTATAAAAAATTACTGTATAACTAAAAAAGCTGCTAAAGCTATGATTAATGTGACACTATGAAGATAGTCAAAAATATTGATGGTTTATAGCAGCGATGCCCCGATGGGCGGTCCGAGATAACGAGCATTCAAAGTGGAAGGGGGTGCTCGAAACCAATGACGTTGCCCATACAGCACACTCTCGTTGCAGCATAGTTGCAGTATAGTTGCGGTGCAAGATTGCAACGATTCACGCAACGTTGCCGCAACTATGCAGCAATAATTCTATGTCCGCCTGCTGCAACGTTGCACAGCAACTTTGAGGCAACTTTGCACGGCAACTTTGAGGCAACGAAAAACTGTTTAAAAAAAATAAAAAAAGTTATTGGTCACGACAGATTTGAACACCGGCCCGCCCGCATGACAATCTGACGCGCTACTGTTGTGGCCACGGAACCTTCTTGGATGTAGTGTACTGTAGATGGTATATATATTGATTACTCTGTACGTTAAAAACTTTCATACTACATGAGTACTACGACCCCCATATATTGTCGTTCTAAAAGCACTGTGCGCCGTGCTCGCCTTCACGGAAACATCAGTTTGGCACGTGCCACCAGTAAAGTAGATTCTGACTTATGCTTGGAACTGATTAAATGGTTGCCTTCTCCGACATATATTTTATATTTTAGTTCATTATACTGGATGTCCGCGGGAACAGTAAACACCTGGATATTTCCTAACGTATTGGAGATATAAAAGAAATTGTTTACATGAAATTGCGTGGTTGGAGGGGGCAAATTTTCTACGGAACTCTTTTTTTTAACAGATCACTTGATAGTGCGTTTCAAGACGAATTCAATAAAGTATAATGTATACACTTTATTTCAGCCGGTTTTGGAGATATTATGTTTTAAAATTTGCTAACGCCGCAAAGTTGTGGCAAAGTTGCGACAAAGTTGCGGCAAAGCTGCGGCAAAGTTGCTGCATAGTTGCGACATAATTGCGGCAAAGTTGCTGCATAGTTGCGGCATAATTGCGGCAAAGTTGCTGCATAGTTGCGGCATAATTGCGGCAAAGTTGCAGTGCATTATTGCAACGCAACTATGCAGCAACTATGCAGAAACAATTCTATGTCCGCCCCGTGCAATGTTGCACCGCAACGTCGCAGCAACCATACATCGACATTGCACTGCAACCATGCAACATCGCAAGGTTACTGCAACCATCCTGCAACTTTGCCGCAACGAAGTGTGCTGTATGGGTGCAGGCATGTCACTTAGGCATGTGAATTATTTATGCGTATGAAAAGAGATTATCCTGGAATATTTCAGCATATATTTTCAAAATACAAAACCTTAATATTAAGGGTTGGTGGTGGTTGTAACTTGAAAAATATGTTTTTTTTTCGAAAATTATTTTTACGCGGTTTTAAAGATATAAGAAAACGATGTACCTTCTGTTTAAACTTCTTTTCGATATCTCTCACTGTTCTCAAGATATTCCACGGAATAGAAAATTCTGCATTTTTTCCAAGTTGTAATTTCACCCCCAAAAATTGCATTATGGCACCACCAAAAAATAGGGTTACTACTCTACTTGCACACCAACTTCCATAATTTTCTGAATTTCCGGGTTGCCGAACGTCTCTTGTTAGTCAAATTGTAGTTGCGTTACGGTGGTGGACGAGCGGCGTCGGTCCCGAAATCCCAAAGAAACATCTTCGAACAGTTTCGCTCGCAAGCTTCGCGAAGCCACGCTGGCTCTGCAGGGCCCCGTTCCTCGCGTGGCGAACTAGATGAAATCGGAACGGATGCAGCCGAGAACGAAACTTGGATGCAAACTCGCAGTTCTCCCCTGGCTACGGTTATACTCGGTAGGAACGAGTCCGCTAGCTGCCGTTAAGGTTACAGCGTTCCGGGATGAAAATATCGTAAAGACGGTCGGAGTCGTTGTTACGCTGTCGATTCCACCGCACAAAAGCCGAGGAAAGTCGTTCGCGCGCGCTCAACCGTATTCGATCGCCAACGGAAACGGAAGGTGCATGGATATCGTTGCTCGTTCCAATTCCCGCGCGGTAATCGTCCGTTGGTTCGGCAGCGATTAAAATGTAATCGCTGGATGGGTTCGGGGGGGGGGGGGGTACGATCAATCCGCGTCATCGCGCAAGATTTATGAAAATACTTGCTTTCGCTGTCGTGTCGCGGTGATCAACGACGACACACAGAGCGGTAAGTTTCGGATGAGTTCGAAGGAGGACTCCAGCCCCAGCTCGATGTTCGTGGGAAACTTTCGTTTTTTCCCCTCCCGCAACTTTACAAACTTTTGTTCAATCTTCCGTGTGCCGCGTGTGTCTCTCGCCTCTAATGGAAAAGCAGAGCCCTACGCGACGGTTCTGCATTTTCCGCGCGTCTGAATCTCCGATCCTCCGCGGCTCGCATTCACGCGCACGCCCCATTGGTCCCTGAATTTTTATAATTGAACCACTTCCACCCCCGCGGCGGTTTCGAGACCCATTTCGCGTAGATACACGCAGTCGACGATTCTGCGAGCATAATTCCCTCGTCTTTCTGGAAGGGTGCTCTCTCGTCGACGGCTCGATCGATTTGCTTCGTTGTACGGGGCACGATGAAGCGGAAGGTGGGAGGAGAAGTCAGTTCATAAAATACAAACTACGCAGGCGAAGGTGGTGTTTGTCGTTGATTTCGTGGGAGGATTCAGCGGAATCAGGGCTGCGCGCATACCGGCTCGCGTTGAAAATTTCACGTTGTCCTGGTAGTCGAGCGACACAGAGCCGAAGAAGAGGTAAGTGGAGGAAGAGGGTAGCGGAGGGCGGGGCGGCGAAGGCTTACGCTTTATTGCGTATTTACATATTTTCGCCGAATCCCCTTGACGTTTCATAAAATTCAACGTCTTTACAAGGGTCGGCGCGATGGCGTTCCCAGGACGCTTCGTCGACACTTTATGCCTTTGAATTTTCGCGACAAAGATTTTTCCCCTCGCCGGCAGCTCGTCTTGAGTACCAGTCTGCCGTTCGCGTTCACGTTCCCCTTATTTCTCGAGCGGATCGTTTGAACAGAGCGACGCGACGGCGACGGTTCGCGGGCTCTGGGGTAAAAAGGAGAACACGCTCCCAGGAGTCGAGGGAATTTAAATTTCATCGCTATCCCTCCTAAGTAAATCGCGTTTCATAATTGCGATTGAAAGCATCGACGTGGCCATACATCGTGCGCCGTTCCTGGGCGATATTTCGCTCGCCTCCGAAATTTCGGATCACTGCTTTCCAGGCAGCACGAACCTCCCGCATACAAATTGATAATATATTCGAAAGCATCTCCTCTAAATCGTGATTGACTCGCGAGTGGCTGATGCCGGCTCATCCACTACCAAGCTTCATTATGCAAACGGCCCACTTCAGCGCCGAGCTGCTCAAACTATTTTCCGCAACCAATAATGGTATCGAGCTTGGAATAAGTTGCCTGTGCCTTGCGTCCAAAGCACCGCGACTTGAAATTCGAAAGATCCCGGGGCCAGAAGCGAATCAGGATCACGGAGGAGCGTTGAGTCTCGCGAGCGCTGCAGCTCCGTAGAGCCGAACCGCGTAAAATTAATTAGGACGTTTACGAGCGTCCCGGTTCGAAGGCCGCTTCCGTCGCGAGACGAGAGCCTCGTAAAATTCGACGAAAAGCTGGATTAACGGGCCCCGTTTGGGGCTGTTCCGAGCTTCGACCCCCTCGGAGCCGGGAAAAAAATAATAGGGAGCCGCTCGCGACGTGTCGCCGGATGAAACGTTAACCTCGTTCCCAGGAGAATTTTCGGAAGCCCGTAAAAACTTGATTCCTCGGCGGGGAACGATCGGTCTAATTAAACACTCGAAGATCGCCGGACGAAACGATCGCGACCGCCGCGCCGATTCCTTCGGCGTTCGTGTAATCGCCGATGGAAATGGTAGTCGCCAGGCGAGCTAGCTAATTGAGAGGTTGGTCCCCGGGGAGTGGAGCGAATCGCTTAACTTACCCCACTTCCGTTTCCTCTGCCCCTTGGAGATTGCCCCTCCGGGTAGCAGCGGGGGCTGGTACCGCTTAAAGCATAACGACGTCGCCTCGGAATTATTAACAGCGCCTTATCC
Organism: Andrena chrysosceles; assembly: GCA_963855975.1. Taxonomy (NCBI): domain Eukaryota; kingdom Metazoa; phylum Arthropoda; class Insecta; order Hymenoptera; family Andrenidae; genus Andrena; species Andrena chrysosceles. Next base: position 43,862,622 of record OY979769.1, on the reverse strand, counting down.
CTCGGGGGCACCATTGTTGTCCGAGGTCTGGTCCCTCTCAGCGCCGTCTAGTGGCTGACACGTGTGCGGGTGGGTGTCGATTGGCGCGAGACACCCGCGATGGGTGCGCGCAATTTCCAAGGGGAGAAGCACGCGAGCGGGGACAACGAGCGTCGGGGGATTCAGCTTCACCGGCGGCGCAAATTATCGTCTTTATTTAAAAATAATCCCCTACGCGGCTGGCACGCGGGAGGGTGCACGGGGAACTCGGTGACACGATCGATAACGTTAAACACCCCGGGAATTTCGGGGACGTGGTCGCACGGGGACATCAAATATTAACGAGCACACTTGCCCGACCCGGGGCTACAAAGTCCGTAGACGGAAGGGTCCCTAATCGTGTTGTAAACAAGCGCGCTCTCGGCCCCGCAGTTGTGTTATCGAGTCACTGTTTGAGCAGAGGATAAAGGTCGACGCGAATTCCGCGGGCGCTGCTCCCGAAAATTCTTGGCCTGTTTGCGCTTCATGGAAACTCGCGCGGGGGTCGTGCAAAACGCGTAATTACCGAGCTTCCTCTGTTAGACCTGGGATACGCACTTAGGCATCGCCATATTCGCCGTTTTAAACCCATCGTTTATTCATCGGATTAATAGCTCGCAAACTTTTGCCTGTCCCGCCTAGCTTTTCTAGCTGGCTAACCTGGCCGAAGGAGCTCACTGGCGCGCCGTCTTTCCGGAGGTTAAGATTACGGTCGAGGTTTCTCGGCAGTCGGACGTCAGGACGTTGCAGCCTGACGTAACGTTCCGTCGCGCAGCGTTGCAGCAGCGTGGATGTCCGACGTCGGTGTTACAGGCTGTGCAGTTGCCGTTGCATTGTGCAAAGCCGGCACCCGGCCGCGAGACACTGAGTTACGAGCGACGGAAGGGAGGTCGCGACCACTTCCGGTTGTAATGTAGTTTGCGCAACAATGGGAGCCACAATAGGCCAAGGGAGCCACGTAACGCGGCTCTCCCTTCGGAGACGTTGGCCTTTGACCGAGGATCAAAGCTTCGCTCCCTCTCCAATGTCGGGCCCACCCCGCATTATCCTGCCTGGCCACAGTCCTTTAAGGGATGAATCCGATCGGCCGGATTTCGCGTCTAATGAAATTTGCCGTCACGCTGCTAATGTCCCCGAACGTTCCACTATCCTCCGTCCTCCACCGCGGGGATCCAAGTCACTTGGATCGATACTTGTATAGATAGAGCTACCGATAATCGAGCAGCAACCTTCTCCACGAAGTGATACCCTAAAGGCGCGAATGCAGGATGAGATTTTGAGTGGGGCCTTTCTGTCACGAGACAAATATCTGGGTAACTAAATGTGAATAATGGAAATAGTCGCGAGGTGAGATATTGTAAGTCAGACTCGCATAAAGTGTATCTTATAATTTAAATATGGATTTGTGTAAAGAGCAATGTGGCGAGATCTACAACAAGTGCATTCATTTCTTTTGTGTCAATGACACACAGTGCCCTATCTTGCATCAGTCTTAAAATATCAACACTGCCCGGACTCCCGGTGGTCGAATTCTCCCAGACTTATCCAATATAAAAATTTATCACGAAACTTGTCCCCTGAAAGTCTAATTCCGTGAAATTAATGTCAAAATATTTAAAAAAGAATAAAATAACTGTCTCGTGAGATTTAAGTATCCGGCGAGACACGATATTTTTATTTCATCGTGGATTTGCACTTTAGACAGTTTCAACCGAAGTCCTATTTCTATCTGGACCACGACACGATCGATCCTCTCCAGCCAGCAGGGCCTCGCCGATCGTACCGTAAATATACCTGCAATCACGAGGAACCCTCTAATGAACTTTAATGATAATTTTCGTCCGCGAACGACAAAAACCGATCGCAATCGCCGGGCAAAGTTTCGCGCGAGTTGCTCGGCGATACGACGACTCGCTTCCGCGAGTAGCACGATCGGCCGAAAAAAGTATGCGCGAGGATGAGACCATTTGAATACCAGGCCGAGTTCCGTATCGGAATTTCAAACGAGCTTCGTGTTTAAAGTGCGCTTAATCAACGTACTTTCGGGGCGAAACTTGGATCGTTGATCGCTAACGAACGTATTAAAGGCGCTTTTTCCATCCAAGTCGTTTCGTTTATTGCCGCGAATAGGGAACCTGTCATCTAACCGTTTCTCCTTCTCTATCTTTCAGCCAGGAACCGTCGAGCGGAACAGGACCAGAAAGAAGAAGAAGGAGAGCTGCAAGACGGTAGGTTGAAGCGAGCGAAGAGGGATGTGGATTTTCAGGGGGGTGCGGCTCCGGTGGCATTCGTATTTCGTTCACGACGGTCGCGTAAGTTCCAAGTGGAATCAATGGCGAAATAAACGTGGACGCCGGCCGACAGCGTGAAATTGAATTAATCCTGAATTAAGAAATGGCGCGCGGTGCGGGATCGAGGCAAAAGAAGTCCGAGACGGGGAAGAATTCCGGACGGACGGTGAAGGGAGAGAAGCTGCCGGAACGGGCGAAGAAACGGATAGACTTCTCGCGAATGTTCTTCGAAAACTTTAAATAACGTTTGTAAACTCCTGCCCAAGTAATTCGCGTAAGAAAGGCGGATTCGGGATTCGCGGTGAGTGGCGAATCGAGTTTCCAACTCGTGAAATAATACTACATTTTCGCGGACGATTGTATTCCGACGATGGATACCGTGTTACTTTCCCCTTTTGTCGTTTTCCCCCTTTGGTAATGTTGCCACATCATTTCTTGCGAATAGTAAGCATCCACTCTTTCCTTCGAGACATCGATTTCGTATAATTAGGTGTCGGAAATCTATCGAAAACTTCCAACGTCGCGCGACTGATTAAGAATTTTCAGTAAGAAAGGCTGAACCGCGTCTTCTCGACGTAGTCAACAGCGTCCAATCACTTTGCGCTCTTTGCTGCAAATGCGGCGCTGCTTTCCATTAATTAACTTATTATCCCGTTAAATTGCGTTTTAATTAATGAAATTGGAAAAGTTTCGCTGGTCATCTAACAGTCGATCGTGTCCCCTTTGCACGCTGTGGACTTTGGCTCCGGTTCGAACGAAAGCAATTACCCGATCCTCGATTAGTACGTACGCCGAACGTACGTGCGCCGCTCGACGACATATTGATATTTGCTTGTTGCACGCGTCAATACTGTCACTTAACAAGCAAATACCGAAGCTGAGGCGAGGCAGATAGGGGAGCGAATCTACCATCAATGGACCGCTACCCGGTCGAACCTCGTACTGCCTGACAATGGCAATCTGTAGCCATGCGAATTCTATCTGCGGAATGCCTCCTCGTTCCCCCGCGATAACACCAACTGCCATTTCACCCAGCCGAATGCTCGCTATTTACAACGCTGCAAAATTACTGGGCAACTTGTCGCTGCAAAATGCTGCAACAGAGCTCGACTAAAAGAACTACTTGCGAGACAGTGGCGGGCCGGACGCGATACGCGGATAGATTGCAATGAAGTGTAACTACTCGTGCGACCAATGTATCGCGCCGAGTACCCGATGGCGTACCGATTGTGCCGACCGTGAATGCACCGGCGATAGACACGGAGCTTTTCCCATTGATCATTTTCCAATAAATAGAGGCGGACTCCATCGCTGCATTTGCCCCTCCAGCACTTTCATTCCGAATTTGGAAACCACTGTGCGCGTATACCAGCGAAATCGTTAGGAAATATTTTCGTGAGATACAAAGTTATTCCACGATCGATGTCACTCGAATCTAGGACAAAGATCGTTTCTTTTCGTTCTTTTCATCGTTACACCGTGGGCCAATAGTAGGGGCGCTATTCGTCGGCGAGTTTCTCTGCACGGGCGATCGATGGCTTTCGCTGAAGCGTTCAGCGAGGATATCGCGATGCGACGCGATGCGCGAAATGCGAAATCCTCCACTTTTTGGGTTGGTTTGGTGCAGCCGCACGCGCCAACACACGCGGGGGAGTCGCGCGAGCGCGCCCAGCTGTCGGTGGCGTCGGATGCCGACGGAAGTCGCAGCGAAGCGAACGCGCGCGGCATCGCGGACCGTTTTATTCCGCGCAAACGGTGCCACCCAGCCGGAACGGAAAATAAGCGCGCGAACGTCGAAACTCCATTTGACGCGTCGCGTCGCATCAGATCGCGTCGGAAGGGTTGCGCGGCAGGCGATTGCCGAAGCCGACCGGCCGCGAGGGAAACACGGGCGGACGGTGTTCCGCGCGGATGACTGTTGTAGCGCGCTTGGAAACGACAACCTCCGATCGACCGGCAGAAGCGCTCCGTTCGGCGCCGCGCTAATTAAAACCGTGAATAATTGACCGTCCGACGCTTTCCAATAATTAATTCCATCACCGGTGATAACGTCGCGATTCATTCCACGTAGGCATAAAGCGAACACCCGGACTGAGTATGCAGCGTCTGCGTGCTAGTGACACGCGCGAGCAAAAGCTGGTCCGCCGCAAACACGCACGTTTGCAGCTCGTTTTGTGCACGCTCCGATAGTCTCCATACCACGTGACAATGTACCACCTACGCTCTTTGTGGTCGCTCGCTTTTCTTAGTTCTTCTCTCGATTGCGTTGCACTTCGCAGCTGGAAGATGTGTGAATATTTTTATTTTACTTTATTATACGAGTGACTCCTTTTATATGAAGGTATACAAATTATTGTCAGGAAATGAATGGGAAGTTATGTGGATGCTCTAGTGGTGGGCATCACTCGTCGCGTTTGTACTTTGAAGAAAGTAGGGTAAAGGCACCAGTAATTGGTTATGTATCAGTAGTTAACCCTTTTCAGAAAAACCTTATTTTTTTATGTTGACAGAAAAACGTGAAAAATAAGGTTTTTCTGAAAAGTGTCAACTACTGATGCATAGTCAACTACTGGTGCCTTTACCCTAAGTGCAATTCCGAAAAAGCTGAGTCTGTCAGCATAAGAAATTGGCTAAATTGCACACCTTAGTAACCGGATCGGTGTGGCCAAAAGAGGAAGTATGTAGTTTGGGTTTGAGGATGTATCGGACGTACAATATTAGACATAAGTATAAGAAATTTGTCTAGAAATAAAAGGAAAATCCAATTAAAAGTAGTCGGGGAAAATTGATACACTGTATGAACATGCCCCAGAGAAAACGTATCAACTTACCCCACAGGAAGTCATTATGTACAAACATCTCCATAAAAAAATTTAGAGCATATAAACAAAATAACAAAACGTAATTACCTTCCCTTCAAAGGACTGAATGTGATGCCCAATTAATTTCAGTGATAAAATTTTCCATCCCGTCTCCAGACGGATTGGAAAGTGAACACAACTATTTACTTTTTCTCTATAGAAACAAAAACAGTTTAAAATAGATTGCTAACGTTAAGGTACACAGACGTACGCTAGATTGTAGTAAAGAATTGAACAAGAAGCTTCACAGTTCACATATCTCGCACACAAGGAGCTACATATATACAGTGTCGAGATAATTCATCTGTATCAACCTGCTTCCTGTATCAACTTGCCCCGGTCTCTCCTGCGTGTAAAATCAGTGAAAATTAAAATCGTTATAACTCAGTAACCGTTTAGTGAATTCGTTTAAAATTTTTGGAACCCATCAGGAAGATTAAAAAGAACAATTTCACAAATTTTCATCGACTTGGTACCATTTTGAAGGTAGGTCCGATACATCCTTAAACCGAGGAAAGCTCTTGACTCTTGTTTCTAGTGCATTTAAAATTTAAATTAGTCTGCTGGGGAAATTGTGGGCAGTCTATTTGTGTAAGCTACACGCGCGAAAGATTTGCCCCTTCTTTCGGGGTCGTAAGGTCCGATTAACTCCGTGGTACGTGGTGCTAGTGGCTTCGTCACTCGCCAAATTAATTTTCAGCGACTGATTTGAATCGCGACGAAAAGAAAACTCGTTGCTACAACTGTCGACTGTTTGATTAGACCAGGCGATATTGTCTGAACGATGACTGTATCAAGAGTACTAAATAGACCCTTGCTTGGAGGTTATATAGGGGAAGGGGGCATGATGGAGAAGCTAAGCAAACATGCAACAAAATTGATAATTATACCTTTTATATCAGTTTTGATGAATCAGTATATAATTAGAAGTTAATACTTTAACCTTTGGTACATAGTTTGAGCAACATTTAAATAAAAATTTGAAGTTATTAAACTGATAAAAAAAGTAATGAAAAACCATCTTGCCCCTTCTTCTAAATATTTTCACGATCGATGTAAATATGAATTTCTTCTAAATTATTTTCTTCCTACTCTCGTACAGGAGTTGTGGGACCATATCTTTTAAGTATTCGACAAGTTCTTCCTCATTTGTTTGCGAAAGTACACTCTTAATTGGACCTAATGGTAAACCCATGATCAATTCATTTCCCTGTTTCCATTTTTGGACACAACGTTTCAATGTTGTTTGTGGAAGGCAATATTCTCGAGCAACTTTCTTATACCCCACTTTGTTGCTTACGAGAGAACGAGAGAAAAATAGAGAATACCAAGCGTATGGACTTTTTTAAAGTCAATCGAAACCCTTTGTAGGAATCCTAGAGTTTTGTTTGCCGTATGAGATACCTGATTGTAGTGATCCACAAACCCCTAGGTCGCGTACAGTATTCGCAAGAGGGAGGACAGTGTATAATATATGTGTAATATTATACAGATTGAAAGGTAACACGGTAAAGTTACAGAATTTATACTCCCTCGTTTGTATCCCTCGCGTCTACTGTCATCTCCTGCCGTAAAAGACAATTTATGGAAATTGATGATCGACTGGCGTTCGTCGCAGAACGTTTTCCACCCGCCCGAAGCTTTTAAATGGGAACGTTAAAATGTCGCGACCGGGTTGGAAAGCAGTGGTAATGAATTTTGTACGGGCGAGAACGCGTCGCGAGCAATTTGTCGAAAAATATTTTTCACCGGCGTCGAGTGGAGTGATTGAAATGTATCGAGCGTTTCGCGATGAAAGAAGCGTTCATTTTTCTCCTACGATCTACGCGGATGCGATGACGAGTCCCGCGGCTAACTGTATCCACACAGGTATGTAACTAATTTTCCTGGGCGACGCGCGACGGGAACAAAAGGCGCGCGCGTGCCTCGCTGGCCGCGAATACGCGCGCTCGCGGGAACGATACGGAAATCAAGTCGCTGGTTTCCGAGAGAAGGGACAAGCCAGACGGCAAAAACGATTCGATGGAGTGGCAAACGCGTGGAGAAATGGAGCGACGAGCGAAAGAGGCGGCAGGTGAAAGGGAAGCCGAGCGAAATGGAAGAGTAGTGCACGCGTAGATTGGCCAGCGCAGGCGGAAATAGAGCTGCGAGCAGGAGGAATAGAGTGGCTGGGTCGTCGCGCTAGCCAACAGAGGGACGAAGAAATTAAGAGCGACGAGCAGCGAAAGGATTGCAGGCGCGACGAATATGCTAAGGATTGGTCGATGGATCTGCAGCTCGCTACCGATCGAGATAACGTAATTTGTAGCCTCTGGTTAATTTAACGAGCGCACTCGTAGACCAACTATCCCATGCATTCGGCGTCATCGACGCGTGCCGGATCCAAACTCGTCGCGACTCACCTTTCGCCGTTACGAAACGAAGATACATCTACAGCCTAATTGAATCGATTCTGGGCGAGATGCGTCGAAGCCTCCACTTTACGCCAAATATATCGTTGCAGCGTACCTACTTTTTTCTTGCCTCGATCTTCTCTGCTCTCCGCGGAGTCCTTATAAAGACGCCTACGTAACGATCCAGAAATGAATTCTCTGCCGCGGCGAGGGAGAACGTTAGCGTTTGATGGATGAACACCTCGGCAGGCGTAGATAATCTCGTCGGTTGCGCAACACGGCGCGAGTAGCGTGTCAATTGGTAATCGAAACGCATTCGCCGCTCTTCCAGCTGGATTAGGAGAGCGTAAGTAAATCGTGCTGAATGGAATTGGGAAGACCGGTTGGCTGGCTGAAGAAATTCAGGCAAACAGAGGCTTGCCTGGGTGAGCGAGACGACATTAACGTTCCAACGCGACACGGTGCACCATCAACCGGTTATTTACGCGCATCTAATTGAGTCACGTAGAAAGCTTCTTGCGGGCATAATTTTATTCCAGACGCGATATTATCGGGCTCCGTGCAGGTGGGAAGAGCGTCGGAAAGTCTGAGCCGGCGCTGTGCGCTCTGCAATTGTTGGCTGACCTGAATCGTTGGGAATATTAGACGAATCATTGTAATTAAAAGTAAATATAGCCACGGTCCCCCACCAGCCAGCAAGAGAGCGGGAGAACGAGAGTGCAGGAGATCGGTTCAACCGCGAGGATATAATAATTGCAAAACTCAAGAGCGAAGACGTAATATGATAGTAGTGTTTTTACGAGAGCCAGGAGGTCGCGAGAGATCGTGGCGAACGATTTCCCGGGGCTCAGCAATTCCGCTAAAAGTCTTAGCGTAATTATCTGGAGTCGCGAGTGAATCTTCGATATCGTTCACTAATTCGACCGAAGCGCGTTTGTAACTTCTTTCTTTTTGCGCTCGAACGGCGCCGAGCGGAGGAGGTTCAACGAAACCTTCTTACGCTTGGAGTTAATTTGAAAAATGGATTCGCTATTTTCATTTGACGATGAGCAAACGCTCGTTCCCCTCGTATTTCGTTATGCCACTGCAACGCGGCCGCGCAACGCATGCTTGGAAAATTAGCAGACGACCCGCAGGAAGGGAGAAGCTTGCATAATTTCGCGAAATTCTTTGGACGTGGAACGTGACGGCGAAAGGACGGCAAGGATTCGAAAGGAGAATATACCTACATGTAAAAGATCAGGCCCCGCTCCTCGACTGTCGCGAAGAACCACTTGCCCGCCACGAGCAATTGTGTGTTACGTAACGCTAGCTTCGGAGACAAAATAGTTAATTTGATTTTCTCATTGAATTAGAAGGCGGGAGGCTCGGCGCGGCGCGAGCGAACACGGGGGCAGCCGGAGGGGAGCACTTTGTGATTAAATGGAAAGTACTTTCGCGCAGGGAAGCGATCTTTCACGCTTTCCACGTTTCCAGAGGCTCCTTTCGTTCCACCTCGGGCGATCCGGCTGGTAATAATCTGCCTCAGTGACGAGCTGCAACGTCCGGCCTTTATTTCCGGCTCGTTCGCCCCGGTGTCTTTCTCGTTACCTCAGCGTCGCCGCAACGTTACGTTATACCGCGTTACGTGGGTGGACGTGCGCGCGCGAGACGCTCCGTTTATCGAGCTAGCTTCGGTCATTAACAACAGTGTCGGGGGAACACTATTCCTTCCTTTTGAATATTTATATACTATTAACACGTACCGCCACTCTATTTGTCATTCCTTATCACGCCTTCACAAGTCACGTTCGAGTTTGGTTGATGCCTGTTCGAATTGCTGACAAAAAGAATGACCGTCGAAACTTGCTGCAGACGGATCGCGCCGATATTTCTCTCGCGTTAAGGATCTGGCTGTTCATGAAATTTCATGAAACTCCACCGCGGGGATGAAGAAGCCAGCGATCGATCCCTCGAATCTTGATAAACGAGGCACTGAACAAGGGTGGGTGTGTAGGTAGCGCGATCGCGTGAACGGTTCTTGGAGTTTCGGAGACGCGTTGCGATTCATCTCGAGCCGCCTGTATCGTAATCGCCCGGCCCAACGTTCGGCGAGTCATCGATTTCGGGGTGGCGGTGAACGGCTCGACGATGGCGGCGTTATTAGAAGGGTTGCGGCGTGGTATAGCCCGAAGGGTGGGACCAGGGGCAAAACCGACGGAATCGTGCATCGGTTAAGCCGAGAATGATTGCCTCTAATTTCTCCTGGGTAGGGCCGCAAGAAACTTCCTAATGCTTTCAACATGTTCGCTGCTAGTCGGTATCAGAGCGGACCGCGGTGGACGGTTTTTGCCGGCCACGTAGCGTGGGAGCCGGTTGCTTGCGTCGAATCTCCGTCCACGCGAAAACAGAACGGTCAGTCCCGTTTCTCCCGATTAGACCATGTCGAATTGAAAAGCCGCGGCTGCAGAGGAGCTCCTCGTTCTAAGCTTCATTGCTAGGCAGCAGCTCCATGGGAGAAACGTTGCGACCGCGACGGATGTTTTACCCGGGAATCCGTGGAACGACATTTCCCGAGAAGTTATCGCGCTGAAATTAGCAACCCCAACTAACTCGCGCTGCACTGGCCACGGCGGTTCGTTTTCATTTGGTTACCATTTCCATGGCGCGGCTCTGTCCGGGGGCGGATGGGATACCGGTCGCCGTTCCCCGTTTGGTTTATCCGTTGCTCCACCTTTTACCGTCAACCACATTCGCAACTTCGATGTTTCAGCCTAGCAGATTCAACCGGCTCCTCGATATACAAATTTTACTATTCTCGAGTTTCTTTGACCCCTGAAGTCTGAAAGCATAACGAAGAAGCTACGGGTTGTGCCACAGACCCAGTTTCTGTCGCTGTCCCCAACGCGAAAGGGGGAAACTGGTTCGTTGGAAGTTAAGGTAAATGTACCAATACTCGGACGCTTAAGGGGCTTAAGGAATAGCGGCAAAGTTTGTCTCATGATTTAATTTGTAAAACCATCTTGAAATAAAAAATGTTGTTGAAATGTGGCAGATAACGCAATATTATACTATCGGAAACTGAAAAAAAAGTTTATGTAGGGGAGACCGGGGTATTGTAACGTAAGCAAAATCTTTTGAACGACAAATCTGGTTTTTCTAAAAATTAGGTTTTTCTAGTAGATATTCTTGCATTTACAGAATTATTAGACTTCCCTTCTCCGATTGTGATGTAAAATTGTGGCAGTCCAATAAATTTTTACACTATTAAGATTCACTAAAATACTCTTTCTGTAATTGTTGCTCACATGACGCAGCAATTACAGTATATCTTCCTACACATGGTTAGGTACTAACTCAGTGCATAACCGATAAATTTAGTGCTTACTTTGCGAGATATAGCGGGTGGCGATATTAGGAACAGTGGCGATATTAGGTACAGTTACCCTAGAAACTTTACCAGCGCCCTCGAGACTCCCTGCAAGAACTCAGTCGTATCCGTTTCGCGCGTCACGACCTCCAGTCCGCCCGCGGACACTCCTTATAATATCAGTGATAAGATCAACTGGCTGAAAGCGATGAATGCGAATACGGGGGAAGGGAATTCCGCTAGGTAATTGCTCGTTCCCGTGTTGTCCGTATTATTCAAAGGTCCCAACCGTCCCGTCGCGCCAAATAAAAGAGACGTTCCCCCATTTCGATGTTATTGCATTACAGCGCGCGCCGCGGCGCACGCTTGGAACGCTAATAAACGTCCTTCGCCGTGTTCCGTGCATAGACACGCGAGGTGAAATTAAATGCGAAAGAATGCAATTTCGCGACGTAACCATGGTGCCGTCTCGCGTGTGCGAGCGTGATTCCTCGTCGCGTCGCCGAGAGTTTCCGTCGGCCGACGAGTTTCGTAAGAACCGTTCGACGGGGCGAGAGAGACGGGGGCGGCGCGGTGATGTTCATCGAGGATAATAGAACCGAAAGACTGGCGTCTTGCCGCGTGCCAGATAGTATTCATACAGCGGCGCGAGCGCGGAGGCAGCAGAACGACGGAGGGGACGCGAGAGCGAGGAGGAAACGGGGGAAGCGGACCGGGTAGCAGTGCGACGAACTTCGAACAAGTCGAGCAATCTGGAATCGAATGGAGTTTCGGAGACTTAGCCGAGTGAAAAATTGCAGGAGCAACTTTCGCGATGCTCTCAGACCCATTAAGCGGCTCAACAAGTACGATTCCAGTAACCGTTTTGCCCGTGGACTTTGAATGGAGCCACGGGGGCGAGAAAGTGAGAGCTACGCGAGCCCGGCCGCCTGCATCCGAGAGAGAAAGAAAGCCGGTGGCACGGTCGGAGGGAAAATTGTTTGTCGGAATCGCGGAGCGGGACTCCCAAGGGGTAGAGGGGCCCGGCGGAAAACACGAAGCAGGAAACACGCCGGTAAAGGAGCCAAATGCAACGACATCGTCCATGCCTTTTAACTGGATCTCCGCGCACCGCTTCGACCTATTCACCTTCGCTACGAAACTCGTACTCGGTCCTTCCTCTCGTTTCCCCCTTCATCCCCTCCTGCCTTACCACCCTCCTCTCTCTCTCGCTCTCTCTTCCCTTTGACCGGGCCGGTTTAATGGAATGCGAACGAGCCTCCCTTGCCCCGATCTGCGTATCGACCACTCCACTTCAACGACAACTAGCAAGGGTTAATTGCTTTTTTACGATAAATTGCCAGACCCGGTTTTCCCTAGTGGCACTCCATCTCCCTCGGCACGGGGAAAGGTGTCAAACCTGTAAGGGACCGTTGCGTGACTCCTCGCCAAATCGGTAATCAGGTATCCCCGAATACGTCGAATGCCGAAGACGGTGCTGCGCTTTCCAAATCCAGTCCCACGTACTTGCTTTCTTTACCAGCGAACCATTCTTTCCTTTATTTCTTAGCTCTTCCACCATTCTATCCTGGCGATCCGCGTTCCATCAAAACGAGAAACCCATTGTTTACCATTCGCGCATGGACTTCATTAACAGAGGTCCCCTCCATTTCCGTTCCGCGTAAAGAAATTGAGTTCTTGGAAACATTTCTGCATTAACGTTCCCCCCATAAGTAGAAATACATAGGTACTCGCCTTCGATCATGCTCTTTCCCGCTTACGTTCGCTTCCTACATATGTATATGTACCTCCTCGCTTCTTCAGGTACCGCCCTCGCTACGGGCTAGACAAACTATCGGCGAATTTGTAACTCACTCGTGTCCGCGGGCAAAAGACGCAAATAAGGGTTTATTTAAACCGCGGCGCCTCTCTCGGAGCGGTCGCAACGAAACGGAAGGGTATACATTATACAGAATGGCCTGAAAAGGGGAAGGCAAGGATGCAGAAGGAAGACGAGCAGACCGGAGGTCGGAGAAAAAGCCTGGTCCTGTGAATGGATCAAAGAGTGAATAAGGGGACCTGGCTCCGCAGGGGGAGGCGAGTTCCTCTTGAGCCAAGAATGCTCTAATTACAAGGACGTACCTAGGTAGAGTTGGCGTTCAGAATGCCGCGTTTCGCCGTTAAACATATTTTTCGAGATATTGTTCGACCCTTGGAGGAGCGAAGGAGCCGCGTAACGAGCGAGGCTAGGGTTTAAACGAGGCTAGACAGGAAGGAGAATGGGCTTCGGTGGCGGGCAGTAACCAACGGCGGGACTTTTAATCACAGAGCAATTTGAAAGGGACGGCGGAGAATCTTTTGTGGTGCGAGGAGCAGGTTTATTCATCGGGCGCGGAGAAAAGGCGCGTCGGTGGTTTGTAATTTTTTCGATAACCACGTCTTCGTTGGACTCTAGTAGTCTAATACGGTTTAGCCGCACCCTCGTCCCTCGCAGCCGCCCTTTTCCCCTGGCTTTCTTCGCGGGGGGAAAGTTTCGAGAGGTCTACTTTGCGAGAACGTGCCAGAAAACTCTCGCATTATTTCGTTTCTTACAGAAGAAAGCCGAGCACTCTGGCCCCTTTGCTCCTGCAACTTCAGCCCCGAGTCCGGCTTTCCCTCGCACGACGAGTGGCCCGTTTGAACCAGCACTTTTCTATATGTTCGCTCAACCAGGCGGGCGCATAATTTTTTACCCTTCCGTGTACCTTTAACGGCGGGAGCAACGTTTCTGCAATTCCCACGAAACACATTTTCCAGCGATCGTTTTTCTGTTGCACTTTCCATTCACCCCCTCGTTCATCGAGGCCTCGATCGTGTATCGAGCGGCGCCCTCTTCTTTCCCGCCTTCTTATTGCTGGGCTTTCGAATGCTGCTCTTGCTACGTGCCGCGGGTACTGCCGCAGAGCCGGGGAATTTCGTAATAATCGTGAGCTGGCTGCTAAAGGGCGCGCGCGAATTTTCGACGGCCCCGGAGGGTAACTATGCAGGCTAAAAGCAGACGCAGCCAAGTAAGCAGAAAGTGCATATCGCGCCTTTCAGTCATCAATGCTTTCGTGTCTCGTTGCTAGGATGGCAGGGGCGCGCTGGGAAGGGCGCAGGAACGACGTACTTCGGCTGGTCCCAGCACAAATTCCCTCCGTAACAACACCATACGGGCGACCATTCTTGCTTTATGAAAAGAGAGCAGGAAAGGTTGAAAGGAGCAGATCTGGGTCGAAATGCTCTCCGCTGAAGATCCTCGACGCTCGTAAACCTCCGGGTATCTTTCGCGAGTGGAAGTCGTATCGATTAAATGTATGCCCAGCTTCCTCTACACTCTACAACGTGTTCACTTAGACAATATACGTAGAACAACGGTGGCAATTCGAGGACTAAGCAACTCGATGCGCTCGGAATATAATTGAAACGCCAGTTGACTACTTAAACCAGCGTTGCCCCGATGGGCGGTCCGAGAGCACGAGCATCCATCGCGTTTTTCAAAGCTCGCATGGAAAGTAGGGCTGGGACTATTCGAATAATTTAATATTCGAAACGCTGAGTTAAACAGTTTCGCTTACCTATTACGATTACTTAAAATATTAGGAAACTCGGGACCAACGAATCCGAGCTATTTAGTCTCCATTGAAAGGGAGACTAGAGGTGATCCTGGACCGTTGGATACTGTGGCGGCAGCCAAATGATCGACACACGAGCGCCAAGTCGAGGCTCGTATAAGAGAAATACGTGTCGCTGATAGAAATTAATTGATCGCCCGCGCGGGAGAGGCATCGGCCGGCCGCGTCAATCCACTTTAATTAATATCCACTTTAATTGAAAATATAGGTTGAACGCGCACCGAGGGAGAGGCGTAACAAATCGAAATTCCCACGCGGGAAGGGGCGTAAAATTGACGATTATTTCTGTTATTTCTCCTCTCTCGATCCCGGCAGCTGCAACTGGCGTACTTGACGGAGGAGGAACAAGAGGATGCCGGGAACGAAAGCCGCGTTCGAGGATCCGAATCGGTCGGTAAGTGGCTGACAAGCCAACCGGTACAAGTGCTGGTAACATCTTAGCGCGAACAGTTGGCGGACGTAAACGAATCCGATTGTAACGGAGCAAACGCCACTCGAGATGTAACCGTGCACCTTTCGTACACTCCGATCGAACCTCTGTAACCGAGGCTTCGGCCGCTGCGCAGCGCGCGCGTTCCTGCGCGCAACTCGAATGGAAATAATGGACCCACAACGGACCTCTGTTTTCCAATTTGTATGGTCGACGGTCGCTGTTGGTCCGCGTGAACTGAAAGCATCCAACGAACCGCAGCGTTTGTCAATAACGCCTTCGGGACAAGATAATCGGTTTATCCCTTTGAAAACACGCAGCAATGGCAGGTTTGGCCAGAAACGGCTTAACAACAAACGATATTTCGCCTGGTGGACATGATATTATTATCATACGCTTCCCAAGATTACTCCGCTCGTAACCAGCCGTGTATTAGCATTCATCTATTGGAATTCGTCCAGGATTTGGAGGGTCAACTCTCGAAACGTCCTTTCATACGCTTCAAAGTCGAAACCGTGGTACGAAAAGCCGCGCCTTTATGCTCGTTAATTCTCGTTAGAAGGGTTGTACAGAGCAATTTCTCTTTGCTCGTCGTTTGAGCCTTAAACGGTTTTAATTCGCCGTCACATGGTCAACTCCCGTTTGAAAATTCGTAAGCGCTGTTAATCGCGCTGACGAAAAGTCCCCTCGTGTTTCGTCTTCGCTGTTTTCGATCGGGCTGATCCTCCGCAAGCACCCCGCCGTTAATGGACGCGAGCCTTATTTTCTCGGGAGCTCGTGAGAACCCGTCGCCCAGTCTTCGGACTTGCGAAACACCGGTGGTGCACATCCATGTGTAAATATTACTATTGGAACCGGCGAACTGCTGGCTTACGCCGGATTCTCGAGTCAGGCATCGAAGTCACCCGTGTAAGCCCGATAAGGAGGGCAAAGATAATATTGTCACGGGGCAAGTTTGCAGTGGTTCTCGAGTTATCGACGATGGTACTCGCAGCTTTTTACGCCCTGCACCCCCGTTTTCCTAGATGCCCTTCCCACGGTGTCTTTCCCGAAGAAGGTTGCGCGGAGGGAGCGTTGCGACGTTGCGACAGAAGCCAGGCGAGTGCGATAATTACGCTAATTATTCGGCTTTGCCCGCTGCGGAGGACGACAAATGCACGCGTTGAATAATTCAGGGCATTTCGAACGCGCGATACTTTGGGGCGTATACCGTACACGGCATTTAACGAGTTCGTAATCCCTGACAAAAGGGGCTTAGCGAGCGGGGCGAGAGCTTAAGCATCGTGGCCGTTACTTGAACGCAATTCCTCGGCGAGATCGATGCCGATAGCTGCTGGCGTCGCCCAGCACCGATGTGGGTTAAATAAATCGATTCGATTTCAATACCAGTAACGAAATTTCCAAGCGATTCATGCCAATGGCTTTGCGGGACAGTGATAGATTTTTCCACGCAATTCTGCTCGACCACGACTCTGGCTCAGTTTCGTCTCTGTTTGTACACATTGGAACTTGTCTGCAGCCCAACGATTCTACTACGCGTAGGGTAAACCCGGGAGACGCGGTCGACCTAATATAAAATGGCTATTAAAACTAATATAGAAATTACTTATTTTATCAGACCAAACTTGTATGTTCAGAATTTTATGCTGATTCAGAAAAACTGGTCGGTATTTGTTTTAAGACAATATTTACTGTAAATCGGGTGGAAAACTGAAGTCATGCAATAATTGCTTATAATGCAAAAAATGCTTTATACGATAGGCAGCTACTGGGAGCGGCAAGTTCGCAAACCTATGCGTTCTGTATTTCTTTAGCGATCAAAGTGGTCCTGACCCCATGCGCCTACTTACGGGTTAAAGCCTATAAATCCAGAAAAACACAGAAGGAAGCGAAATGACGCTATTCATTCAACTATTTCGCCTCTAGAAAAGTAATTGGTCTGCACTTTAACGCATTTTTACGTATAGACTCTGAAATATAGCGACTCGACCAACTCTCCGGCCCGACCGCGTCTCCCGGATTTACCCTATCAACTTTCTCCATGTGTCGTTAACTATTTCTCGCGATGGCAGCCAGCGCAATAATTCGGGGAACGCTTACACGCCTAGGTGGCGAGGCGGTAGTAAGAGCGTGCTGAACGACTTGATGCCGTCAGCTGAGCCCCACGGTATACAAGGAAGTACACTTAGAGCCAAAGACTATGCCCAAGTATCGTACAAATCTTACCGCAGGGGTCGAGCTTCCGGTTTCGCGGTGGCACACCCAGCGCAATGGCCGAACGATGTCGCCCGAAAGCTCTCCCACATCCCCTCCGGGTCCCTCGAAATTATTGGCACCAGACACGAATCCCTCGATATTCTCCCGATCCACCGTCGTGCATTCGCAACTCTTCCGCGATTACGCTCAATAATCAAGAGACACAAGCTCCTCCGCCTATCTTCTAGCTGTAAATTTCGCTATGATAATTTCTCCGGATCGGGAAGCAGAGTTTGCAACCCTTGGAATTCCCCTGAATTTAGTTTAGCCAACGACGTTGACGCTCCGTGGCTCGAGACGGCGCCGTTTCAAACTTCCTCCCAGGAAATTATTAAATATTTACAGTAGATGGAGATACGCGTAGACGGGCGGATATTCCCGAGATCCCGTCGTCGAATGCTCGAGTCGCAAGATTAACAGAGCCGGGCAAAGTAACTTGGCGCGCTTTATTTTTCCGGGAAATAAGCGGAACGTTCCGGCTCGGTTGCTGCTGCAAGTCGGCGATTCGAGGGGACGCGGTTGCCCGCGATTCTACGGGGGCTGGCTGTGCGGCTGATAGAGAATTCAGCCGGCAAAAAGTTTCGCGGTGTAGACGGCGCGACGACGGGATGGGCCTGGAACCGGAGGCTGGCGAGAGCGGTGAAACGTCACTGCAAGCTAGCCTACCAGCGACAGTTTGCTTATTTAAGCTCGGCTTAAGCAAAGCTCTCGAACTCGTCGGAATGAGTAAAGGAGAACGGAACGGAAGGGAACGGAAGGGAACGGAAGGGTAGGAAATGGAAGGGAGGACCGAGTGTTGCTAGTTTGCCAATCGTAAGATCGAACTTTCCAACTTAGCTAGCGCGGTTCGACGGTGTAACCACCGTGCAATCTTCGCCCCCCGTGTGTGCCAGTCAGCGTGCATCCATCGTGTAAACTGACCCTCCTCTGAATTGCGGATACAGCCGCGCTACTTCGCAAATTACATTGGCCTCCCCCTATCGATTCTGTCGTCGTACGAACGCCAGCGAGCGTAGCCACCTACCTGCATCCTATCTTCCGCGCCCTCTTCTCCATCGAACTCGATTTAATGAGAAGTATAATCCCTCTCGAGTGGCTCGTGTGCTCGCGCTGAACAGAGGGAACCGCTGCGCCGTCGACCAGGACGGCCGTTTTAATGAAATACGTCGCTCGGACCGTACACAAATTTATTTCCCGTCCGAAATCAACTTTCAAAGTTATTAATTCTTTTTAGAGGGAAATTCTGGATTACCAGCGACAGAGGGGGTGGACCGGGGCAGGTGGCTCTGCCTCCCTCGGAATAAATTTCGCGCGGTAGCCGTGCCTAAATTAAAAACTTCAAAAGAAACGACGGTGACAGTACCGTTGTCTTTATGAAGCCCTGCGCTTACGTAATACGTATATCTCTCCCCTCGTCTCGAGCCGTGTGACCAAACCTGGTTCCGCGCGGAGAGGAACAAATATCGACGCCGACAAAAGTTTGGGCCTCGGAAGCGGTCGTATCCCAAGACGTTTGTCTCGCGCGACCGTTTCCTGGCGAGTTATCCCTCGTTTCCGTCGCGGCGCTTTTTAAGACGCGTGGATGGATCCCCGTAATTCCATCGGGCTTCCTTCACCATCCATTATCGCGAGCCGTCCGGCGAAGCCGGCGGAAAGATAAACGAAGCACGGTTAATATATCCGGGAACACGAAAATTCCAGTCCCTTAGTTCTCTCGACCGCGAGAGCCGGAGAAAAGTGTACTGTCTTTGCTCAACGACGGCGTATCTTTTTACGATAACTGCGATCGTTAGAAGATTCTTTTGTATCGCGTCGGGCTCCATTTAGAAACGTCTCGACGCGTTAGCGAAATAATAGAGCCGCCGTCGCCGGCAGAATCGAGTTTGCTCAAGGATATACCTGGCTGTTAACTTTAGACCGTTAACGGTTCTCCGCATGATTCTCCAGCTGGGTTACCGGACTCTTAATCAGTCGCTAGCAGGTAATCATACGATCGATGCGCGATAGACAATTCCGAATCGACGAAGCCGTTAAGTATGCAGCTGCGTCAACAAGTTTACCCGGCAATTCCAGCCTGCGCGAGACTCACGTTCAATAATAAACTATCGGCGCCAAGTATCCGGGGGATTTCATTAACAGTTCATTAGGTAACGAAATAATATTCGACGCGACCAGGCTGGCTCTTGCGTAATCCTTTGTGAAAAGGAATAGCTGGGAGGCTTGATGCGTCGCGCGCGAATGACGGATTATCCGTGAACGAGATGCGATCGCGAACCCGCTGGGAGATTTTATATGATGTCATCGGCATTTTCCGCGACGGGGCCGCGCCACTAAAACCGAGCGCGCGTATAAAGGACGACAGGCATTACCGGTGCATCCCACGCGCCGCGATATTCGGCAGGGTGAAAAAAAAACTAGGGGCTGTTTGTAGTGGCCGCGCTGCGACAAACCCGAGTCCGCCTTAATGCTCATAACGTGCCTCGATAAAACGGACGAGCATCCTGTAAAATACGGACGAGACGCGCGTGCTAGCGCTCGATACGACCCATAGCCCTGCGCCCCGTTCACTTTAGCCCTTTCCTGCTCGCGCAATCGTACTCTCCTCCTCTTCTAGTTGGCGCCGGGATAAAATCCGCACCGGAACCATTGCGACATCGACGATCGAGGAATCAAAGGGACGGAAAAATTGATCAGCCGTGCCTCGCTAGTTTCTAATCCCGTCGATTCTCGCAAATGTTTTAAACTGATCTGACAGGGCTTTGAGCATCTCTCAGGCCCGCGCATTCACAGACTATACTACTTACCGCGCTTTCGCCGCAGCCACGGTATACGCGTGTTTCAGGATTCATCAGCTTTTAGTTAGTCACCTGACGAGCCCACCTCCGTCGGAGTAGAGCTCCTTCGTTATGCATTCCTCCGTGCAGAGAACAGAGGAACGCTGCGTACGAAAATAACCGCCAACTATGGTGGCGGGCGTGCCTTGTTTTTATGTAAATTTGACTTACGGAACTTCACGACCGTTTCAAACCTGGGATCGTGGCTTTTCTTCGCGTCACGCGTGCCTTCTTCAAACACTGCAGTATTATTTGCACGGCAGGTGGCATGCAACATGCTAAGCAGGGATAGGTATGCGAGTATTTGCATCCCGCAAATAAGTCGGGTAGACGCGCTGCCTCGCTGTTGCTCATCGAAACGTTCGCATATTCCAGATTAGTTAATTTTAATCTGTGGATTCTGTTGGAAGAACGTCACCAGCGTGGCGTAGCAGTGCGTGGACTATCCTCGCGTGGTTGTCGAGCGGGGGAGAATCGTGGGCTCGTCGAAACGTCAAACAGAGGAACGCGGAGCGCGTAACTCTTAATCTCCGTAGAATGAAAAATATCCCAGCGACGTTTTCCCGTTAAAGAGCCTCGCGTTCAAGCACGAAGCCAGCGCGTAATCAACGAACGGGAATAACTGGCTCAAACGGACAGCGAGCCGCGTTTGATGTTCGGAGCCAATACAGTCGAGATTACCGACAAGTTATGCCGACGTAAATTCACTGTCGGTCGCCTGGTTTCTCTCTTGCTTCTTCCACCGCCAGCGTGCAGGTTCATTTTAATTATCAGATGTACATAGTTGCGCTGGAAAATAGTTCAACGGCGCGAAAAATTTAATCAGCCGACCGGCCAGTTACATTACCTGTTTCGCAAAAACACGCCGCTCGGCAGAAAATCCGCACGAGCCGAGTTTTCTATTTGCCAGCATGAAAACGTAAGCGATAGCCCCCGAGGCTGGCGAAAACCGCCGCAATTTCCCGGATTTAGAGGCGACAGTTATTGTTCGCCTATTAATTATCCTCTTATTAGACGGAGCCGCGCAGTTTCATCGCGGCAGGACGACTCGATGCGTCATCGATAGGCCCCGGGAGAGCCGATCATCGAGATACAAATGGAAACGCAGAATCACGCGTTATCGATTCCGCGAGGAGACCCCTGCTGCTCGCCGAGCCAGCAATCCGCCGAAGAAAAACAATGGGGCAGCGTATCCGTTGACAAAACGGGAAATACCTTGCGTAAACGGGCGTTCGTCATCGAATCCGCTAGTCATCGAAGGATGTATGCGCGTCTCTTCGGCACAGATCCGCGTGCACGGCAGAAATGAAAGAGCTGGTTGCTAGCTTCCCTACCGTCGCGTTTATTACGTCCCCCGGGGAAGCAAGATTAATGAACGTATTAATGGACGGCAACTCGCGCGAAATTCTTCCGCACCCCGCTGCCGTAAAAACACCCTGCCCTTCTTACAGGGTAGGTACTCTTAATGCGACGATGCTCTTGGATACCGTCCTACCTGGATGCCGAGGGCAAGAAAGCGAACCACTTAGGAGATGGCGATAGGAAGAAACATCGCCCATGTTGCTCGCTGAAAAACTGTTAACCGCGCCACGGTTAACACGGGAGGACAATATTTTCCACCCCGACTCGGCCATCTTAACGGAAGGTTCGGGAAAGCTAGATGGGTATCGCGTCTGGCTTACAAACGAAATGGTAATTTGATTGCGACGAAGTAAACTCCGTGGGAATCGCGGGCAACGTCCGCGACGAAGGTAGAAGTAAGGAGAGTCTTGTTCTGCACTCTTTCCCTCCGATCTGTCTACTGGTAACACTTATTATAACCTCCCGCGTGCCGGTCGAGTTGTGAAAAGCCGTAAGATAAAATTTATTGGAGGCGTTCGTCGACCCGGTCTCGGTGGCCGTGTGACAACCGGAAAAAAACCCGGAAGTCCCATTGTCCGCCGTTGCACCGAGTCTCCCGCGAAATATGATTTTTGCTCAGCCGACTGTGCGCGCCGGGAACAATGCGGATCTACGGATCCATGGATCCACGACGGCTACCAGGGTTCTTCGGCTCGTTAGAGGGCAAAGTCGTTTGTCGATTAACGCGGCGAGGATCGTCGTTCGACCAGGGTTAACCACGCAATTAGTGGTCACCGGTTCGAATCTCTGTCAAGGAAGTCGCGACGCGGCTGGTGAAATCTTCAACGACACCGTTGCTCTTCCATTCAGAGAAAACAGCGTAAGGGATTCTTCTTCTGGCAGAGAAATACCTAGGGCACGTTTCCTTTCGAACGTTTATTTCCGAAGGTATTCATCGTCGATGCTCGACCTCCACTTCACTAACTTAATCGAACGGGATAGTATTTAATATCCTAATATCCTATATTGGCTGCAGTCTATTCAACGGAGCGGCTAAAAAATGCATGGAACGCGTCCGGGATATCGGGGGTCGTCTAAGGGCAGACAGTCTTTGATCCTGGAAATCCATCGGGCCAATGGCCCGCGCGCAGAATCGCGCGCCCGCACCCCCAATAGCGGCGGCGTTGGGGGCGTAATAATAATCGCGTAAAATCGAATCGGGGCCGGTAATTTCGGTAATGGCCGTTTCTGTAGACAGGGACGGAAGAGTTACCGATCCAGGGTGTGTGGAGGAGCGCGCGAGGGCCCGCTTCGCGTCCTGTATCCGGTGTCGCGCACATCCGTTGCCAATGAATCCGAGTCTGCTGGCTAAGTGGAACGCTATTATCGGTTCGTACGTGCGCGTTGTCGCATTATTATATTCTGACCGCGCTCGCTACGAAATAACCGGCGCGGCGGTTCACGGTTTATTAACACGTGGAACGCGAACGGTGGCGTGCCCGCGAGCGCTCGACGTTTACGCGGACAATGTTCGACCCGTGAATAATTTCATCGCGAAGACCGAACTGTTCCGGCGTGCCGGAACCGGCCGAATTATGACCGCACGAAGAGCTGGACGCGTACATATATACGAGCGTCGCGTCGCTATATAAAATAAAAGGACGCGCCTCGTAAATAAAAGGACGCGCGTCAAACGAGAAAGGAATGGCGTTTTAAATCAAGTTTCCGGCCGCCACAGGGCGACGAGCTCGAAGGAATGAACCGTCGACTAAATCCACGCAATCAGCGTTGTCCTACGCCCGATTAATTTGATAAACTTGAGTGCGTCAAAGAGAAGTCTCTAAGGACCGCGGGACAACGTTGAGCGTTTCACTTCTCTTTGAATTTCAGATATCAAGCGTGTCGCGATTCGCCGAATGTTCTAGAAGCTCCGCGAACCGAAGGGAGGAACTAGTCGGGATCGAAAGATCGACACGCACGATAACGAGAGATAAGATGGAGTCCTCTCGCGATTACGCTGCGGAAACTACGCGGCTACGATACTCCCGGCCTTGTGTTCTGGCGTACGTGTCACGATTCGGAAGAGTCCGTTGTTGCGAGGCGGATATTTCGAAAAACAGATTTTCGCGACATCGAAATCAATCACTATTGCATCAGCCTTTAAGAAGGCAAATGCAAGCAAAGTGGCGATGGCGATTTTTTATCGCACATATAGTCGGGAACGCAAACTTCTTCAAAAAATTCTTTTCCCACGGGCATTAGTATGGGGTCTGTTCTAATCATCCAAAATAGAAAAACTAAAGTTTATTTTCTTTATATTTTATACAAGATAGAAACTCGTCCGAGGTCCCAACCATAGCGACAAACATAATAAATAAAATAAACCTTAATTTTTCCATTCTGGATGACTAGAACAGTTCCCACACCAACGCCCGTCGGAAAATAATTTTTTTGAAGAAGCTTGCATTACCGACTATATGTGCCATAAAAAAGTTCAAAAAAATTCTGAGTATTACTTCAAACATACCTCAATATGCAGGCAAAACGCCAACTAATATAAACTTACAGTTATTGTTAAATAAATTCCCGAAGATGGCGTTGAAAAACGGACAATTACACTCAATTACTCTAGAGTATACCCCCTTAACCCTCGCTTGGCGTCCATCTGTCATTCGTAGCCGGTCAAATTACCGTTAAAACTGACAATAAATACCTCTTTACTTTAACTGTACCTTCAAGAAATGTCAACTGAAAAAACACAATTCATAATTGCTCTCTTTGACCACCGGAGCATTAACAACAGCTTGACCGAACTGAATAAACCACAGGTGACACGTTACCGTGCGACGACACGCGCACCACGTAAGGGTTAATCAGGCACAGTTTGTTTCCACAAGTGACACTGGAATCTGGATTCTAATCCCGCTGCGTAATAAGTCGCATGTGATAGACTCGTGTTCCCCTTATTTTAGGAAATATGACCTTGAGCAAACATGCTCCACACCTGCCAAAAAAATCGTGGAAATTTTCTCGTTGTACCCATTCGCATGGCTTAGACGGGGAAGAGGACGACGCCTGGGTGGGGGATGAATTATATAGAGACGTTCTACGGTGAGAGGCTTTACAGTTACAGCTAGCTCTGTTGCAGCTGCGAGGCTGATACTCGGTACGATCTATCGCCTAACCACGCGCTCTTAGTGTTTACCTACCGCGAACAGTCGCTCGTGTATTGTGCACGTCGCGTTTTTTTCATCCATACCTCGACGAGTATTCCCGTGAAGTTACCAGGTAACAAGAGAAATGGGATTAATTGTTAAAGGAGTGGCGCGATAGGATTTCGTATTGCCTAATAGACTTAACCAAGTGACACCGTCGTAACGCAAAAATTCGGCCGCGAAGCTGAGCTTTAAATTCGATCGCCCGCTAAGCCGCGAGTCGCGGAAAAAGTGCCACGGGAAATTCTCGCGGTTATTCTCCGGGTCGGTTGTCGCGGCGCGGCAGTGCGCTCGGGAGAGTCTGCCAACAATGAAATATTACTAAATCATTTCCGTCACGCGCTGCTTTTTACTTTTAGCGCACGGTCCAGACGATAAAGTAATCGTTCTATGTATTTTAGAACGGCACGAACGGTACGAGAATCCGCCTTAATAATAGCCGTCTTCTCGCCTACAATTTTTTCCCTCGGTTTCTTCCTTCAAATATTAATTCCCCCTGCTCGCGCTCGTTTGTGCACGCGCGGGAAATGCGGTCACGTTAATTAGTGGTAAATTAATTAATACGGCCGGTTAGGTAGACGCACATTAATTCACTCGTCTCGCTAATTAATGCGCGGATTTATTTCGCCGGGATTTTAGTTAGTCGGTGGGTTTACGTTATTGGAAACGACTCCCTCGATCTGCTTCAATGAAACCGATCGTCCTGCACGCGCGCGAAGAGGATCGAAAAGGTGGCCCGCCGGCACACACCTGCCGCTTTCGGGAGAAAGTTGGCGCAAGCTTGTGCCACCCGATTCTGGCGGCTTCAGTGTGTCCCTGACTTCGATTGGCAAGCACCGGGTACGGACATTAGCTGGTAGCAAAAACCGGAGCCTGGACGAAACACGAATACCTGACGCGATAGCACGCGACTCGCCGTCCAGGTGAACCGACTACCGGCGCCGCGGGGCAAATCGTTCACACGTCGCGACGGCCGCGTTCACGAATCATTAATGAATCTTCTCGTCGACATTCGTCCTTTCCCATTTCTTTTGTCTTTACATAACTTCATTCAGATCATCTCCACCGACGCGCGCAGTAATTGCTCTTTTCATTGATCGCAGAGATGTTGTACAACGTGACCGCGACGTCGCCGTGCTCGGAGCCGTACCTGGGCCCAAGCCTGGCGCAATCCTGTCCAGGCTCGCAGTTTTTGACATTCATGACCCTCCTGGACACGTTCATCCGTGCGAAAGATGACATCTCCCAGCTGTGCGAGCGTGTCAGGCCGATCGATCCACCGGAGCACTATTACGATTTCATCGTCGTCGGCGGTGAGTACCAGATAATTCGGCGGCAGTGTACGCAGTGTCTGCGTGGTATCGCAGTAATTTCAATTGAAACGCGGCTGAAATTTTCATGCATCTCGCCCCGAAATACCGTAACGAAAGCAAATGGCTTTCGCTGAATGATTTACGGTCGGCAGGGTGTCGGTGCTCCGCGTGCTCAATTATTAATGGCACTTTCCCATCGTTCAGATGCGAACGGGCTAATATAATAATAGACTTTAATGGAAGACGAACTTCCATTGTAGGGAGCGGGAATTATTCAACGATATCCGGGCGCATTAATTTAACGGTGCTCGTTAAAGTTACAACGCGACCCGAAATTTTACCAAAGTGGAGTCGCTCGTTCCGAGCTCGCTCTGGCGTCCATCATCCGCGAAAAATCTGTCGACGGGTACTAGGAATCGGTGCATCATCGGGGCAGAGATCGCGAAAGGGTAATCGCTCGAGCGACTCGCACCCTCGCGGCTGACTACCTAATTCAGCTATCGAGCCGCGCGAAAAACTTGACCGGCAGGGTCCGTGACACAAATTCGAATTGAAAGCAAACAGGTATGAACGCGTGCCCAATCGGACATCTGTCTCCCCGTATGCATTTGCATTTGATCGGCGCGTATCCATAATAATCGCGGCCTGAAACGATCGCTGAAAAGTCGGCGACCATTCGACCGAACAATCCGCGGAATATAATTTTCGCGTTAAACACGAGCATCGGGCGAGAAGAAAACGTCCGAGTCGCCATCGATCCGTATTTACGGGCGTATCGACGGATGTTTGTGTGCACACGTGCGCGCCCAATATGCGGCTGATTGCGGCCAAGTAATCGTGTATTCAAATTAATCCGCTTTGTCGATGCTTTCCATCTGCCACGGTCGGGCAACTTACGCGAAAAATAAGGACGAATCGGAACGAACCAATTCATCGTGATATCGGTTTATTCCGTGGCAGCGGGGAACAAGAAA
Source organism: Andrena chrysosceles (assembly GCA_963855975.1). Lineage (NCBI taxonomy): Eukaryota > Metazoa > Arthropoda > Insecta > Hymenoptera > Andrenidae > Andrena > Andrena chrysosceles. The sequence goes on along the minus strand of OY979769.1, from coordinate 43,835,715 downwards.
GAAATTCAATCGGGGTCGAACATCCTTGGTTAGCTATTGTTATCGTCGACGGAGGGAAACGTTAATGAAAGACGCCTCTCCACGACAACGGAAATGCCTTTTCGATGGATCCGTTTCGTTTCGTTACGATCGAGTATCGTTATCTGGTTGGCGAAAAAATTTTCCGACCGACATGGCGATGTATATTTTCGTATTAATCCCAGCAAATCCGACTGATTCGATTCGATCCAAAGCAGACGTAGAGGACGCGGTGCTGGTAGAACAAACGAGCGGAGCAAATACCCGGAAATTGAAATGAAAAGAAGCTCGCCGCAACCGTGGTCCCGCGGTCGCGTTATTACGTTCCATTTTTGTTCCAACGCTGCAGAAGCTACGGAACGGCAGCTTTAAACTAAATAATAAAGTTCCGTTACTACCTTTTTCCCAGCGGTGTAATGCCGGCGGAAAAAGACGCGGCCGAAGATATAATCCGACGAATACGGAAATAAAGGTAGAGAAAGATCGAGGGATATAACGAACGGTGACGTGGCCGTGCAAGAAACAAACGGCGCATCTTAGCGTTTTCTGAACGGGTGTAATTAGTAAACTTCGGCGACAAGTTAACTCGTTACCAGCGGAACGAACGACGACGTAACTCGTCTTGGTCGCTTAACGGGTTAAGGAGGACGGAACCGGGGCAAGCTTCGCGCTGCTGGAAAAAAAAGGGAGCTCGTAATTGGATATTTTACGAGCCGGTCGTCGAAACCGCCACGCAAATCCGCGGCGCAAGTTTGCGGCTTTTTTCTACACGGTCTCCTGGTCGGTTTGACGGTCGGACTTCTTCCTGACGGGATCACCAACACCTCCATCCGATCCCCTCGCGTCATGCGTTTAACAGAATTCTGCACGCACGTTCAACGTTCTCCCTTATCTATTCACGAGCTGTTAATCGCCGTTCCCGAATCTCTTGAGATAGTCTTCGTTTGCACGTGGACACGTGGGCAAACACTGCCGCACCGTTTTCAGACATAGCGGATTGGAAGGTACATAACGTTTTCGGGATGTCAACGTCAGAAATTATGAATGTTACGTCAACGTTAGAACAGATCGGCGTGTATTTTTAGCTTATAATTTTAGAGATTCGTCGTTATGTAGACCAACGCTTCTTCCCGTTTGTAAGAAGATTAGTAGCTGATAATGACTGGCCCATCTAACACCGCAGTTTTAAATATCTCTGCTATCTTTAACGATACGTGTGCACAGCTAGAAGCTGTTTGAAGACAAGCATATTGGATCAGACAAATAGTACGATAAACAACATCGAAAATCTGTATTAACCACCATTATCTCGTTAATGGCATTCCATGTATACTCGATTAACCGCGATTGTGTCATACGTACACCCAAGTATTAACCGACCAATTGATTACAAACTAGTTAATTGAATATTCGGCAAGCTGATAAAGCCAATTATAATCGAGGGCACTACGCGCAGCGCGAGCCGCAAACTTCCGTCGAAGAGGAATCGCTGGGAGGTGTTTACGGGCTGATAATTATAAACAGAGGAACGCTTAACGAAAGTGACCTAGCTTTCTTACAAAAGAAGTTCCTCCATCGATCGAGACTATCGCTGGCGGAAGTCGGCGTGGAAACCAGGATACTCGCGTTACATAAATCGTCGAAGAGAACCGGTTCCTTTCGAACAGTGAATAATTAAGCCTACACAGACATTAGCGCGGCATTTGACGGTTGTTAGAGAAGCGATTGGACTGCAGGTGTACGCGTGCCGGCAAAGACGGTAAAACACAAACTCCCGCTGGGCCCCGCGAGCCACGGAATAGGTGGTTTACGGTCGGCCGAGCCCCGTATTTCCATAATCTCGCCGAATATTCAACGTATCGCACGATGAAAACGTTATTTTCTCGATGACACTTCCCTCGGTTATACCCCATTCTTCGCCTTGCTTTTTCCCCCATCGAATATCGATGCGCCGGTCCGCGCCCATTAGTGTAACTCCTCCCTCGTCGACAATTTTCAGCGGTCCGTTTCGACGCGTCCTTTACAAGTTTCTAAAACCTTCCAGTGATTTACCTTCGACCATAAAGCAATAGCTACTAAATGCTTTCCACCCTGTCACCATTCCTTTTATCGCCTTCGCTCCATTAAATTTACGCCCGTACGCATCGATCTAGTGAAATTGCGGAAGGTAACAATGGAAGGTTATATCGATAAGTCTGCCGAGTTGTTAGACTTTTATTCGTCGATAGCAATTCCCCCGTGCAAGAGTGCAAACGTTCCCGGAAGCTCAACGGCGGTAAGTATCGTTGAGGCATCGAATATAGAAACGAGAAGCGTGCCGTGAAAGGACGTGGGAGATGAATTTACGCGAGAATGGGGGTGTCTTGACCGAACGGCTGAACTGTCTGTTCGGTGGCAGGATATCGTCGAACGATAAGTATACCGTCGACTAGAAATGAGCGGTGGCCGTAAAGATACAAATCGACGGGCGGAATAAGCGACGCGAAGCCGCTTTATGCGCGAATAGACTCCGACCTGCTGGCGGAACAGCGTAAATAAGGTAGCGCCGCGGTACTGGGAGAAGATTCGCGTTTCATCGACCAGCGTCGACGAAACGGAAACGGAATACGCCGGACGTGGATCGAAATATGTCTCCCAGCGGCTATAACTCGGGTCAGATACATAAAACTGGCGGGAAATCGTGGACGATCGAGGGAAATATATGGTAAATCATGGGAGTTGCGTTGATCCACGAATCGATCGAGCGATCAGCCGGCGCAATGGATCGCCGCGGCGGTTGCGTAACGGTGTCGATCGTTTTTACCAGTGCGGAACCGTTTTCACTCGATCTCCTGGCGTCGCAACAGCAACAGCAACCTGGCTGTGCTGGCGAAAAATCACGCGACGCGCGAGAAAAACCGGAGGATACTTCTTTTCGCGGGACTGAACCCTATCGCGAAAGGTGCCGGGCGATCGGGATTTATAGTCGATTCGTTGCGCGGTTCGTAAAGCAAGTCGACACGGCCACGCTGCATCGCTGCGTTCCACTTTCGGAACTCTATCTTCGGGGTATCACTCGGCACCTCGGTCCTGTGCTCGTTTACGGGGCAGTCTTCTCGGGGAAGGTGGGAAGCTTGAACTTCAGAGTTCGCGTGCAAAGAAGTTTGAAAGAAATTATTTGGTTTTAAGATTAGGTATAAATAATTATGACGACTGTTCTTCGATTTTAGAATAATTTAAATTTAATACTCCATTTAGGAATTTCAGGAAATTTCCCCTTTTTCACCGGTCACGACACACCTTTGCTTTCGGTGTGAGTAACTCCATTGACCGCTGGTGGAATTTAGCCAATAAGTTCTTTCACACTGTAGACTTTTTTTTAAACACTACTTAGTGTCTTTCAAGAATCAGCTATTAACTTTAGTGCGCAACAACTCTGTCGAATTCCTTTTGTCTTAGAGTAGCGGAAAGGTGGGATAGTTGATCAGCGGGAATACATGATCACAACAGTTTTTTAATTAATATATTGGCAATTTGTACTTGCTGTCGCGTTCTCGTGGTAATGTTTGCATTATCGCAACACTTCACTAAGATAATAAATATTTTTTAGAAAGTTAACGTGTTATGTACTCTCAAAGTTCACTGATCAAGTCTCCCCTTCAGTGGGGGATACTTGTGCATAACGTCACTGACAGAAAATGTTTAAATTCAGTCCTTAAAATTAGTTTTCAGTTCTCAAATTTGTACAAGTATATTGAGAATACTCTAAGAATCGTAACTTAAATAATTAAATACAAACAAAGCAAGCCATTATTATTATTTTAAGAAAAAAGTAAAACAGTGATCAACTATCCCACCTTTCCCCTACCTATACTACACCTTGTCACTTCTTGTCATAGCTTACACTTGTCCCGTCTTCTGTTAAGTATATTGTACCTCTTACCGAAGGGTGCCCACCCTTATATAAATAAATAACATATAATAAATATGGCGGGAAAAGTGTTCTCGCTTGGTTTGAATAACACAGCTCCGCGACAGCTTCTCGACGCTACTCTGTCTCAATTAGCCAAGGCAAATAGACGGGAATCAGGGCGAGAACAATAACGGTGGAATCGCAATCGACACGGCTTATTTTCCACGCTATTGCGCTCGATCGATCCAGCCGATCGAAGAATACCATCGGAAAAGCTTTGGACGCCCGAATATCCTTTCTACAATTGTCAGACGTGAATTCGACGCCATTAAAAGCAGAACTAATTATCACGGTTAAGCTGGCCTGCACGCGGTTGCGTTTTCTTCGCCTACTCGCCAGTCACGATACCTTCTTTCAGATGAAACGACGCGTGCACAATAATTCCTGGCAACTCGTTACACTGTGCGCGCACGATCGCTGAGAAGCGTGATATCGCCCGCCGTTACTTGTATTGCAAAAAGTAACGAATTAGTTACATAAAACCGTAGTATAGAATTCATAATGTTTGCCGACCAAACGGACAATTACGCTCGAAATTAAACTAACAATTCCAAGAAGAAGGTATTCATATCAACTCTGCTGATTAGATGTGTGCTTCCGCAGCTGAGCTTATACAACGCGATACGAAAAAATGAAGCCTGTTACAACCGCTTGGCGAAGTATTAAAGCTATTGACATTTCCAATTCAATTTCTCTTATTTAAATAGACAAATAGTCTCTGATTCCGCTATATATATGCGATGATCATGCTCATTTCAGACCACCTAACAAAGTAGTTCATATAACAAAGTAGTTCATATAACTGGAAGTTGGGTAATACTAAACAGCCAAAGTGTTTTCCTCATGCGTTTCGCGCAACTGTGCAGTGTGCACAGCAGCTCTCCGAACGTAAATAACACAATTGTCACTTGCTTGAAGTTTCCCTAAACTTTGCTATCTCCAAGAAGAATGCCCGCCACGATAAAGTGTTTTTGCATACGTATGTTACACACACAACCGACAAGTTTCACGGGCGCCGTCGATAAGCGAAGGTGCCGCCGCATTAGAAGATAACCACGCGCTAATCTATACACGACACTTACCCGACAAATTGTTGTTGCGAGGAATAAGCGGGCACGCTCTTCCCATTTCAAACGAATGCGCGGACGTCACACGGCGCGTGAAAAGACGACACGTTCCTGGTACATATTACTAGGGTAACTTACCGGCTTGGAAGCACCGCGTTCCCTATTCGCGTAAGAAAGTGCGATTTCCAGTCGAGCTTTCCTCCACCCGCGCGGCGTCGAGCTCGCGTGCGTGTGTTCGTGCAAAAGCCGGCCGCGCGCGTCACCCGCAAATGAAGGTGAAACACGTCTCGCGCTACGGGAAGCATAAACATACACGCACGGCATAATTACTTTTACCTGTTGGCACACCATGGCCAAGGCCTTATCGAGCGGCTTTCTACCCCTATCTACGGCACATTTCTTTGCGACCGTTGCACCCCGCCTGATATATCGCTCATTAGTCCACTAAACGCGAATGCGTTCTAACAGTATCGCGCAACGAGTCCCGAGTAGCTACTCTTTAGGCAGAAACAACAGTTTTTATAGAAGACTAACGAGTTGCCCGTTAATAGCTATGCACGCTTTTTTTCTCTATTACTTGACAGGAGGAACAGCCGGCTCCGTGGTAGCATCTAGGCTCAGCGACCAACCGGAATGGAAAGTTCTGCTACTCGAAGCTGGCCCGGACGAGCCACCGGGCGCAGAAGTGCCCAGTATGGTGGCGATGTTCTTAGGTACGTCTGCAACTGCTTTCCTAAGACTTAGCTACCCCTCCATCGCGTAGACCAGGCCTGCCCCATCGGGTGCAAATACCTCCTGAATTTCTGGGACCCGGGCAACAGCCGAGCGCGGGACTTTAAAGTTGCTACACATTGCGAAATTTGTAATAAGAGAACTGCATGAGTGTGCGTCCATGTAGGCTCGTACCACGACTCTTTGCGATTCTGGGCGCCGGGTCAGGAGCCAAGCATGGAGCTATTTCGTTGCTCGGTTTCACGCTCGGCAGTGCTATTCTTTGCTACTATAGAATTATTTATTATGGTAAGGAACCCCGGGATGATGCATATGTGTAACAAGCAATAAAATTGAAAATATAGAAACGTATTATACAATTTCACCGAAACATAACATATAATATATAATATATAATATATAATATATAATATATAATATATAATATATAATATATAATATATAATATATAATATATAATATATAATATATAATATATAATATATAATTATATAATTATATAATATATAATTATATAGTATATAATATGTATGTATATATTTATTAGTATATAATTTTTAACTTTTGCAAATGTGTGTGTATATATATCGTTCAATAAAATTCTGTTCTTTATCTTTGTAAGTTATTTATTTTTATAGTAATAACATTCTAAATATGTTATGTTTCGGTGAAATTGTATAATACGTTTCTATATTTTCAATTTTATTGCTTGTTACACATATGCATCATCCCGGGGTTCCTTACCATAATAAATAATTCTATAGTAGCAAAGAATAGCACAGCCGAGCGTGAAACCGAGCAACGAAATAGCTCCATGCTTGGCTCCTGACCCGGCGCCCAGAATCGCAAAGAGTCGTGGTACGAGCCTACATGGACGCACACTCATGCAGTTCTCTTATTACAAATTTCGCAATGTGTAGCAACTTTAAAGTCCCGCGCTCGGCTGTTGCCCGGGTCCCAGAAATTCAGGAGGTATTTGCACCCGATGGGGCAGGCCTGGCGTAGACGATAGATTCGATGCCTTCCGCGGAGCAGAATTACTGTTAAACGATCCGGAAACAAGAGCCCCGCGGACTGTTACGGCTGAACAAGTCCCCCTGGCTACCGTTGACCCTCGTCACGCATGGAGATCATTGTTTCTCGCCTAGACATAATCGATTCCCTGTCCTTCGTGCAGGCTCTGAGATCGACTGGCAGTATCGAACCGTGAACGAGGAGAACGCGTGCCTCGGGACCGGTGGCTCGTGCTACTGGCCGAGAGGTAAGAATCTCGGCGGCACGTCGGTCCACAACGGCATGATGTACACGCGCGGACACGCTAAGGACTTCAACGACTGGGTGGCCATGGGCAACGAGGGATGGTCTTGGGAGGAGGTAAAGCGAGAACGATACGAACAAAAGAAAAAAAAAACTTGAAAAAAAAATAACAGAGTGGGCTACATGGCGCACGCACCCGAGTTGTGAAACTCGAGTTGCGTGTAGTTAACGAGAGCGGTTTGCCAATCCGTCCTGTCTGATTCACGGCAATAAGCCGCGGAAACTTTTCAGCACGACACGCTACTTTTTGCGCCCCGGTTATGTAGGTCTTGCCGTACTTCACCTGCTCGGAGAACAACACGGAGATCAATCGCGTCGGGAGCAAATATCACTCGACCGACGGGTTGTTGAACGTCGAGAGGTTCCCTTGGAGGCCCGAAATCTCCAGCGACATCCTCGCCGCTGCTGCGGAGAAAGGCTACCCAATCTCGGAGGACCTTAACGGTGATCAGTTCACCGGCTTCACGATCGCCCAAACCATGAGCAAAGACGGCGTCAGGCAGAGCTCCGCCACCGCCTTTCTGCGGCCGTTCCGTTACAGGCGGAACCTCCAAGTCGCTCTGAACGCCACCGCCACGAAGATCATTATCGAAAACAAGAAAGCGGTCGGCGTTCAGTTCTATCAAGTTAGTATGCATGCATAATAGAGCGGGGATGGTGAAATATTGTGGCAGTTAGGGTATCGGAATCTTCGTAGCGATACGGAAGAATTATATACCTGTCGGAACGGTTACAAGAAGACACCGACATATCAGTGACAAATTGGTTCGATATATCCTGCTCGATTAGCGATGCAGCTGCGCGTTAACTAATTCCTTCTCTCGGACTTGTAACATTACGAAACTGCATATCCCCGACGGGAAAAAAGATTATGCCAAGATTAATAATCATAGGACTCCCTTGAAATCAAAGTCAAGATGTTACGTTTTTAGGACGGCGAGCTTCGTGTGGCTCGAGCTGCTCGCGAGGTGATTGTCTCCGGCGGTGCTGTCAACTCTCCACAACTCTTGCTGCTCTCCGGTATTGGGCCGAAGGAACATTTACAGGATGTGAACGTGACCGTCGCCAAGGATCTTCCTGGTAAACAAATCACGCCACCAGTGTACAACGTTCCCCCGGTTAATCGAATTTGTCGAGGCTGAAATACATTTTTCCGCTTTCACCAGGCGTCGGCGAGAATCTACAGAATCACGTTTCGTACACGTTGTCCTTCGACATCGATCAGCCGAACGAGTTCGAGCTGAACTGGGCGTCGGCTGTGGAATACATTTCGTTCCACAAAGGGCCGATGGCGTCCACAGGGTTGTCGCAATTGACGGGGATCATCCCCTCGATATACACGTCCTCCGAGCACCCTGATCTCCAATTATTCTTCGGGGGATACCAAGCGGCATGCAGCGTCTCCGGCGAGGTGGGAGCTCTCATGGACGATGGGCCTCGCAGCATAAGCATATCGCCGACGAATCTTCATCCACGCAGCCGAGGTACCGTTCTTCGATTCCCAAACCTCCTTACCCTCCTATGGATATTTTACGTCCGATGATACCACCCGAATCTATCTCTTCACCAGGAACGCTTCGTTTGGCCAGCAACGATCCTCTAGCCAAGCCCGTAATCCACGGAAATTATTTGAGCGACCCCTTGGACGCTGCTATTCTGGTGCAGGGAATCCAGATTGCATTGTCGTTCAGCAACACCACCGCGCTAGAGAAATACAACATGACGCTGAGTAACACGCCCCTGGCAGCGTGTTCCCAATACGCGTTCTCGAGCGACGATTACTGGACCTGCGCCGTGCGCCAGGACACTGGCCCAGAGAACCATCAGGCTGGCTCCTGCAAAATGGGACCCGCCAGCGATCGTATGGCCGTGGTCGATCCCAGATTGAAGGTGCACGGAATCAAAGGATTGAGAGTGGCTGACACGTCCATCATGCCGCAGGTACATACTACTTACTTCATATGTCTCTCTCTCTCTCGCGAGAACTCGCGCCCCATATCCCACCCTGCTCCCTTATCCGCGAATCCAACTAACGCAAGTGTTTTGTTCCCAAAGGTGACGTCCGGTAACACGGCTGCTCCGGCAATAATGATCGCCGAGAGGGCAGCCGCGTTCATCAAAGAGGACTGGGGTGGTGCCGGAACGCAATGGTACGGCCCCCTCCTACCCCCGTGGATGCCCCCAGCCCCATGGAAACGCTATTACTAGTCACTAGCAATTTGCCATATTTCGTAGTTCCCGTTCCACGATCGACAACTCGCTGGATCTATTGCTTTGGGGGATCAAATACATCGACTGGGACCAGGCAGTCTGGTAGTCAAGATCTTCGATCGATCTAGTCCATGATCCAAGCGGGTTTCTTCCCAAGCGAATTACGTAGCCGACGATGCCGGCGTAACGTCACCAAAGAGACGACGACGACTCCGAAAGGACACGGCACGCCTACATTTCTCTCCTCGCCGCCGCGCCGTGATCGAGTCGATCGGAAGCGTGGAACGGAAATTCAACGAACACTCACGCTAACGGCGTCCAACTGTTGCTGATCCTATTGCCACTTCGTTATTGCGCTCTTCCTCTTTTGCCTGCGCTCTCGTCTTCTTGCTGCTCGGTGCTGAGGGTGTATCGAGTTGGGGCAACTAGAATCTTTTATCCGAACTTGCTCTGCCGATCAGCGATATTGCCTCCGTGCGCCGTTCCTCTTCCTACGCGAGCAGAAACAGGAGAATCTGCAAAGGCTGTTCCCGGAACGGGCAAAGATTCAAGGGGCAATCTTTCATATGTTCTGTACGGTGTGTAAATCGATTTCGGGTAATATTAAAGCCATGTTTTAGCAATTATCGGAGTCTATTTCTCTATGGAAGTGACATTGAAAGGATGTTGCTATTTCCCGCGACGATTGCTTACGTAGGTGGAGTTTAGTATCAATATTTACCGTTCTTCAAAATTAGCGTGCGCTATTTTTAGCTCACACTTGATCAATTAGCATAAACTTTGTTATCTCTAGTTAGTTCTATGTTGCAGGTTCTGCGAATTTCGACAGCTGTCTAAAGAGATTGATACTTTCTTTAGATTCCAAAGAAATTGTACGATTTGGTTTTGAGATAAGCTGAGTCGTCAAATTGGAACTCGTCGTATTCGTCTGGAACTTTCGTAAGCGTCTTCGCGCTACCTAATTGCAATTTGTACAGATCGAATGTGCTCATTTGAAAACTGGTGTCATATCCTCTCGTCTATTTTCCTTAAGCTGTTGTTTAGGAATTGTTTGCAATAGCTGTTGCGCCATAATGTACTCGTCAATGACGTTCAATTATCGCCTCGGTTTCACGGCGAACGCTGACTGCAAATTAAAAAAAGTTCATAATTAACTATCAGTTACGACTGAAAAACTGTCAGTAAGCCTCGGTACGTGACTGTGCGAAAGCACTGAATTCGAACACTCAGCAGGGCTTTAGAGACGAAAGGGAGTCTCTCCCTTTCCATAGCGATAACCAAAGAGATGAAACACTGTATATCCTCTGGAATAGCCCGAACGATAAATCTAAATAGATTGTCAGCGAGCGTGACGCGGTATGAAAGCAGAAATGCGTCACTGTAAATCAAAATCTTGCTAATAAATAGTTTTTATGGCGGAAACAAAGTCGTGTACGTTTTGCCGTTTAATGCGTCAACGGCGCAGCCTTTCCTCCTGTCCAAACTTGTCCACTTGTCTCCGTTCTTAACGTGACCGCGACACGTAATTTTTCAATACAAAGAAACGTTAGCTAGCGCGTACACCAATTTACATGCATGATTGTGTTATCGATAATACGCGAGCGTTCCACAAATATTTTGTTCTTATCATCTTCATACATATCGAGCTCGTAAAAGTTCGAGTATATAAGAGAGTGGCGAGTAAAAGTGGGCAGCCAGTCGAGAAGGTACAACACCGTCTCATCCGCACCGATTATTTGGGCACTCTTGACCGCGTCTGCAAATCACCATGGTACGTTGACATTTTCCAATTCTCTATATTTAACTAATTGTACGTGCTGGTTCACCGGCCGTCGCGATGCACGATCTTATTACCCTTTGTCGCAGTGTTTGGGTCAAAGTGACGGCATCTTGGCGCCGCAATGTCCGCATCCATTCTTGGGAGGTCCTCAGCTGCAGGACGTGTGTTCCGCCAGTACAGGTCTTGTATTCCTGACCGTGTTGAATAGTCTTCTGGTTTCGAACCCGAAGATCGGTGATCCATGCGGTCGCGTGACTCCAATCAAGAGACCAGCACTCGAGTACGACTTCATCGTCGTGGGTGGTACGTTTGCAAAAAAGATTAGAAGCTTAGCGCAGTGTATCGAACTATATATTTATGTCTTGTAACAACGTAGCTGGAGCTGCTGGGCCTGTAGTAGCTGCTGGTTTGAGCGAGGTGAAGAAGTGGAGCGTTCTTCTTGTCGAGGCGGGACCGGACGAGCCGGCTGGGTCTGAAGTACCCAGCAATCTGCTGCTATACCTCGGTAATTGGGTCGTGCGATCGGCGCAGCGACGGGTTAATCGGACGATAGTAATATTCTCGTATTCCTTTCGCAGGTGGCGAAATGGACTGGAAATACACGACATCGAACGAGTCGTATGCTTGTCTGAGCACAGGAGGCAGTTGCTACTGGCCCCGAGGTAAGAATCTCGGAGGTTGCACGGTGCATCACGGTATGGCTTACCATCGTGGACACGCCAAGGATTACGAGAGATGGGTTGAGAAAGGCAACACGGGATGGTCCTGGGAAGAGGTACGGTACACATCGATCGATTTACTACGGAGAACGAAGTTAATGCAATGTCAGAAAAGTTTTTGTAACCTGCGAGCAACCTTCTTCTAGGTCCTGCCAGTGTTCAAGAGGATGGAAGATAACAGGGAAATCGATAGAGTAGGTACGAAGTACCACGGTGTTGGAGGGCCCCTGGTAGTTGAGAGGTGAGTCTCACGCGGTTGGCTTTTCACTGTTGCATTCCGAAGACAGTTCCTCTGCAACCAAGCCCGATGCTTTCTTCTGTCCCGGTAGGTTCCCTTGGCATCCTGTTTTCGGTGAATACGTTTTGCAAGCGGCGCAGGAAACAGGCCTCGGCGTCATCGAGGACTTGGTCGGCGACGAAAACAAGGGATTCACGATAGCGCAAACCATCAGCACAGACGGCGTGAGGCTCAGCACCATTGCTTCGCACATTCGACCGAACCGACACCGTAAGAATCTTCACGTAGCCGTGAACGCGACCGTCACGAAAGTCAGGACCATCAGAAAGAGGGCTACTGGCATTGAGATGATAATGGTGAGATGTCGCGTCAAGTTCACTGTTCCAAACCCGTTTGACCTTTCGCTGCTAACCTTCCGAATGTTTTCTCACGCAGAACGGCAAGCGACACATAGTGAAGGCCAGGCGAGAAGTGATCCTGTCAGCTGGCACGATCAATTCACCTCAGCTATTGCTTCTGTCAGGAATCGGACCGAAGAAACACCTGGCCGAAGTGAAAATTCCCGTGGTGCACGACCTGCCAGGCGTCGGCGAGAATCTTCACAACCATCAGTCGTACGCAATTGATTTCAGCCTGGACCAGAAATTGTCCTCCGAGTTGAACGTTGACAGCGCGTCCCAGTACGTGCACAATCAAACCGGGCCAATGTCGGGCACAGGTATGGCGCAGGTCACCGGAATCCTGGCGTCCAAGCATACGACCCCTGACGACCCAGATATCCAGATATTCTTCGCTGGCTTCCAGGCCGTATGCCCGTCGAAATTAAAGACCGCCGACTTGGGATCGTTCGGCGACCGGACGCCTGTCAGGATGACCTCGGTCAATGTGTTGCCAATCAGCAAAGGTGAGCGCACCTTTCCATTTCCCTCGATCGCATGAACCTTGCTTTATGCGACTCGATTAAATGTTTGCCGGCAGGTGTTCTCAAGCTGAATAGCAAGAATCCATTGGAGCCACCTTATATCTGGAGTAACGACTTGGGAGAGAAACTCGACCGATTGAGGGTAGTGGAGGGTATCCGTATAATCCAGAATCTCACTTCCGCCTCGTTATGGAAGAAAATCGGCCTGAGAAACGAACACGTACGCCAACCCGAGTGCGCCCACTTGCCGGAGGACAGCGACGAGTACTGGGAGTGTGCGATCACTTATGTCACAAGACCGGAAAACCACCAAGCAGGCACATGCCAGATGGGCCCTGCTTCGAACCCAATGGCCGTGGTCGATCCACGATTGAAGGTGCACGGAATCAAAGGACTGCGAGTGGCTGATGCGTCCGTCATGCCAAGGGTAAGATTCTACCATTCACGTAGCAATTCACTGACATTTCCGATCGATCTACCGATCCTATCTTTAATGCACGTTTCCATTCCCTCGGTTAATAGGTAGTGGCAGGTAATCCGGTTGCTGTTATCAACATGATTGGACAAAGAGCCGTGGACTTCATCAAGGAAGACTATCGTATCTCGGCGTAAAAGTTCTTGCCCCATACAGGAGCGAAATCATGACTGCTTTGAAAGCTGATGACACTTTGTGATACTGGGGAAATGTCGCTTAATAATAAATAATTGCAAAATTTCGTATGGAGAAACACGAGTACGCTTGCTTTTTACCCCGTCACACAGATGCGCGCAATATGTCGCGTTCTAGAACGAATTCTTGCCTTTGCGCCTGATTGTGACCGAGTAGAATCCCCTTTGATCACTCGCGACGAACTAGTCCGCAATTCTACGAGATTCGACTCTGCGAAACTTCGCACCGACTCGATTACGAGATCGACCCTGTCACTGCCCACTCTCACTGGTCTGGAGACTCGGTATAATATAAATGCAGTTAGTCTCGGAGCGGACGCGAATGTTATAAGGCGGATCGTTAGGGTTACGACCAAATGCCCCGAGTTATTCTGTAAACAACGCTGACCGATTCGGAAACTAGCCGACATAAAGCGGAAGATCATCCCGATTCGACCACGAGGCCATTCCCTTCGTCAAACACTGAACTCGAAGACGTTAAGCCCCGCGAGATTCCACGAGATTTGGCAAGAATCTGAAAGTTTTATCCACCCTCGTTTGGAAAGGAATATTTACTCGAGACGAGGAGTCGCGGGCTTCCAAGGGCGAAGACGAAGGCCCGTCAGCCACCATCAGAGAAACTAATTTCGTTGCCCCTTTTCGAAGTCCAATAAAGCGCAATAACGCGGTTTAATTAAAATTAATAACGGCCCGGTTGGATCCGTCCAGGACTGAAGAACGCTCGGCCGCGATATTGTCTGGCAGGATTATTAAGATAAAAACGGGCAGAAGGAAAAGGAGAAACGAACGTCGGAGGAGGTCAGGCCGGCGGAGCAATGCAGCCTCCAGAACCGAGGGGGGCAATGCGAGCTGCAAGTGCACGGAGAGGTGCACTTGACCTCCTTAGACCTGCGAGCGCACACGCGAGCGCGATGCACGATGCACGTTGCCAACAGCGGTCCCGCGACCCTTCACCTCACTGGCTATTCAATAGTCTAAACTTTTCCGCGGTTTGGTAACCTCGCCCCGGGAGCATGCAATAGCGTCTAGCTAATAAAAATTCGCTACCCTCGCCTGGCAAAGCAGCTGAGGTATTCTTAGATCGATCAAAGTTCAACGAGAAGACGGAAACAAGCTTGGAGAACTTCAGCGCGAAATGACCTCCCGCAATAAAGAAGTGACAGCCGTTGACGGTCGTTGGACGGTGTTCCAAGGAGCCTCTTTGAAAACCGGAGAAGCCCAGCATTGCCTCCGTCAACGGTCACTAATTAACCCCGCTTTGAAAAAGGAAGGTTGATGAACTTTTCTTATTGAAATGGGCTCGAGAGTGTTGCGGAACATGAACGGACGCGCGGGGATCGTCAAAGAGTGGCTAGCCGGCGCGAAATAGCTTGACGATGGAAACGATCTGAATTGAGAAACAGGAAAAGTCGATCGCGTCGATTAGTTTAAACCGTATGCATCGGGGGCAACGAGCAGAGCAAGTCCTTGATTTCAGGCTGCCTTACGGTCCGCGATTCTACGTTCACTCGGAAAATGGTGCCGGCAACAACGCTCCCGGAATATTGCCGTGCCTCCCACATTTACCAACGCGATCCAATACAATGTCATCGTGGCTGTTCGACACGGTATCGGTGTATCGGCACTCGTTGCGAAACGATTCCCAAGATCCTAATCAGCCTACTCACTTCAGTGGGAATATCAGTTGCTGCGCCCCTTCCTTAGGTGCGTACAAGCTTGTTCAGGCGATTAGAATCACCTGGCGCATCACTTTCGCATCGACACCTTAATGTTCCGCTCGGGAAATCACCCTTTATACACTAGCAATTAGAGGCACAGTGGAGTCGTAAATTGAGCAATTAGGCGGGGCCCCAGATTCAGGAGGAAACACAGAACTGCTTTATGGTTTGCACTTGAATGGGACTAGTAGAAGCTGAATGACACGCGATGTACACAGTGTAACACTCGGAGATTCTATTGTACACACAACAAAGCTGCTTCGGTAAATTACTTTTATATACCGCTCGTCTCTGAGCCTCGATTATAAATAACTGATAAGAGGCTCCATGCTACGTTCCAGAGGACTGTGTCGGGGAGGTGGCTGTCGCGTCGTGCTGCTGTCATATACTACACACTACACATACTCCAAACAACCCCAAGTGAACCTCAGCTCGTCGTACTCCCACACTTTTCCCAACGACCTTGCTCGACCGCTCGAGACTGGTTTACCTTTACGCCTCGATGGTTCGACCCACTCCCCTATTTCTCTTCCAACTGGTCCAAATGCTTGGTCAGCGAAACAGGAGATATATATGTAGGTCAGTTGACTCAGGTGCCCGAGTAAACAGGTTGTGGCGTAGGGTCGTAAGGTGCATCAAGCTTCTCATTCATGCCCCAGTAGGTAGACTCGCGGACTCGAGTCTTAAGCCTAGTCCGGGCCAAGCGAGAATTACTCGAACCCAAGTTGCCAACACTTTTGGAAATGATGTGTTGCTTGTAACATCGCTGAGTCTGTGAAAATGGACCATGTGTGTTTCTTGACGACTTTGGGAAAATTAGCTTGCATATTAATTGGGAGTTTCGTCAGCTGATAATTGTAGGAATAGGTCTCGTAATTTCTATATGTATATTTCTATATGATATATCTATCAACTGGGTATCATTACTCTGTTGCAAGTGGGACCGCAGTGAAGTTTATGTCAAACGACTGGGCACTAGTGTTGCCATAAACAGGAAAATAACTTGCATGTGTAATGCGTTTGGAATTTTGGCAATTCTATTTGTCCCATTTTTAAGACCTGTCTCTTTTATACCACATGTATAAACTCCACACGTGCAAAGTGCGTTTACGCCACTTCACGCTAATAATCGTGACGTCAGGCTGATCTTGTGACATCACGATATCCCTATCACCACGTGTGCATATTATTTGCCAGTCCACTGCTTCGATTCCAACACGTAACACTTCCGCGATGCATTCCACGCTAATCGTCACGTAGCGAAATTGTTTTGCCAAATACGATCTTGTTTTACGAACGCATCGGCGTTCAATAGCGATTTCATGGAATCACGAGCGCGAGGATCGGGACTGGCTTAAGTGCGCCGACTACTCGGCGCAGATTTCGCCCAATTTACCGCGAATTTAGCGGGCGCATTTAATTAGCTGCACGCGCGTTACTGTAAGCGACACTTAATCCCTCAACGATCTATGAACACGAAACTATGGAATTATTAAAGAGGACCCCTCGCGATCGCACCGCGTCGGTCCCCGCCGCGACGACACCCTCTCGATAAGATTGATCAAGGCTCCGTTTGCCCCGACCCAGCCGCGCAAAAAACTCCGTTGTTCATTAATTATAGTCGAATCACTGCGCCGTAAAACCCCCTCCGAACGTTGGAATCGTTCGACGTGGCTGCAGCCGTGGTATTTGCCGGAGATTTAATTGAATTGGAACGCGTCGATCGAGAGGCATTGGAGCGCCTCGCTAATTCGATCTTCATTCGGAGGTCATCCACGTTCGATGGAATCGGTTTGGCAGAGCCTGCGGTGAGCCAGGCGTCGTTTATGATTGTTTCGCGCGAATCACGGGCAACACTCCACGACGTTTCCTGTAGCAGCGCGACCGATTTGGGTTCGAGAAGCTGGGAGACCTCCGGAGAGAGGCGAATAATTGGCCCGACTGCCCGACAAATTGGAAGGCGTAACAGCGTCGTAGCCGTGGGGGCCAAGGAACGAGCGACGGGACGAAAGGCTGAGCAGATGATGACATAAACAAATTATAAATAAAACATCGAACATCTCGGGGACGCGGTTAGCTGCTCGGCCGTGGCGTACACCATCCGCGACGTCGCGTCGCGTCGCGTCGTCCCCGTCTCGTCCTCTTGGTCGTCGTGCTCGTTGTCGTCGTGCCAGCAGCGTAACGACTGCTTTGAATTTCATGAGGGTGCGAATGAATTCATGGTGGGATGGCGCGGTTTACCCCAGAGACCCGACGACTTCAAACGCCTTCCATGCCTCTACCCTACGCGCGGAGCGCGCACGCGCGTGTAAATTTACAGGGCACCAAGTCTAATTCGGAAAATAATAACTGCTTGGTTCGAGTAATAACGAACGGCCGACGCTTGGTGTATGTATCACGAAGAGGACCCTCGCGAACAGTTCGGGCAGCACGAAACGATCGCGGCAACGAGACCGACGTTATTTATTCATTCCCGTCTAGCCAGCTGGAAAACTAAGGATAGATAGATCGACTCGTCGCGCCTCGCACCGCCAATCCGATCGGCCCGCGAGCGAAAATTTACCCCCTGTCACTTGGTGACGCAACTGGTCGCTCGGATGACAAGATTTATAACATCCCGCGTCCTCGATTCAGACACCGTTCGCTTCGACAAATGCATGGTATCGGCAAGTCGAACGAGAGCTGACGAAGAAGAAATTCGCGACACGCTGACCGAACGAAGCCATCGATTACGTAAGGCTGTCCAACGAAAGGGAGCGTTTAATTGGCAAACGAATCGCCAAGGATCAAGCAATCTGCCCATCGACGCGTGAGCCTCGGCCTCGATAAAAACAGCCCTTGCAGTTCAGTATCGACCTGGAGGGGTACGTCGATCCCCCTCCGATGCTCTATCGGTCGCGAAACCTTCCCATGAGATTCACTCGGTCGGCTAGTATTGGTCGCGTAGCCTTTCTTTACCAATTATCATACCTATACGTAACGGCGTTAATATGCGCTTTGTCAGCTTATCAACGCCAAGTAAGTGCTGCTTCTCAATGAACGTCGCGATAATAAACAACCTCACTACATTACATTCGTGAAATCGAACTGGGAAATACCGCTGTTTAGTGTCAATGACAACAGCCGTTAACGTCAATTCATTGGCAGTACCGATATGCATCAATTTCCAAGTAGCTACAGTTCATTGTAAATTGTCATTAGCGGAGCGGTTGCATTTATCGACTTCTTTTAAATAATATAGATATACGTAATATAATTACCATGTATCGCTGAGACATTGATGAAACAAGGTTAAACACAGCTCGGTTTATTACGCGATGAATGCCTTCGCATTACTCCTCTTAAAACCCCAGTTCCGCTGTTATCTTCGTCGATTGTCTGCCCGTACAAGATACTAGCCACTCGAGGAAGAGCATACATCGGATAAACTGACAAGACTGAAGGTACATGACTCGGGGAACTCGAAAGTTGCGTGCAATTAGTCGTATCGGAGTAGCACGCTACTATGTACGAGGAAGTGGATACAGTTTGAAGAGGCTAGAATAGAACGGAGTGGCCCACTCGGTGTGGTCCCCACTCCAGTTATTCCTCAGCAAGCGAGCTCGATAAATTCTTCGCGCCTTTCCGGGGAACAGAGGCGCCGTGTAATAAATTAATCCGGTGTCGATCGTGGGGCGGGGTCCGTGGAAAATTGGCCCGGAATTCAAGGAGGAGCTCGAGACCCGGAAACAACTGCAGCCCTCGGTTGGAACAACTCCGAGAATCGAGCAAGTAGATGATGAATCCGGCACGACCTGGCGTTGTCACGCGCCTCGGTAATCTGTCGGATCCCCTGGGCTCGAAACGCGCGTATCCGCGCCCTGGGCGCGTGCAGCGGCTTTGTTTATCCAGGGCTGCTTGCTGAGATAGCCGTGCTACCAGGAACGATCGTGCATCGCCGTAACGTCGAATCCGAAGAACGTGGTTCGTTATTCTTGAACGAGCGGGGACAGCCGCAGTGGAGAAAGGAAAATAGGGGCGAGGTGGCAAAAGAGAAATGTAGAAGCGACGAAAGCGAAGGCTCCTCCCTCCTTCCACCCCAGTTCCGTTCCTGTTCCTCGACGACCGACCCTCTTCTTTCGAGAGACGCGTCCGGACCACGGCGCCAGTTGTCTCCGACGTCATCTCGAGTAATTGCGGCTGCACAGAACCGCGGCGTAACGCGCAAATGCGCTTTGCAATTCGAACGAGAGCTTCGACGTCGGGATTTAAACACCGTTTGTCGTCTCGACTCTGTCAGCTCTAGCCTCGGCAAACCTGCGAGGATCATTACCATATTTCCGCGTCGATTAACCCGGGGGAAGAGTAATCCAGTCCATTTTTACCTGCTCGAGTTCCCTACGCGAATTTCCGTTTCAAAGTACCTAACTTCAACCGATTCCTCCGTGGAATCGTTATCTTTAAAGCCGCGTGGGCGATTGTGGTACACGCGTGCGCGTGTACTGTTTCGTCCAAAGTGCACCCTCTCGTTCGACATTGTCCTTGGAAAATCGGCGAGGTTGTAAGCGCGTAAACGCTGTCGAGAGGGAGATTTCGTGCTTTTTCACGTGTAAACGGTCTCTCATTCACGCCACGTCCGTGGTAATAACCTCGCCAGAAGGAAACTCGATTTCATTTCTTGGGGGAGAGGAGCACGGCGTGGCTACACGTAAAGAATCCAGAACTGAATGTATACATCGGGCCGCGGAATTAAGGGTGCGAAGCATAATACGGTTGGATTATTAAAAGCCACGATACGAAGAGCACAAAAGCCTCTTAAAAAAGGGGGGAAAATATAGGGTGGAACGCGGTCTGGCGCGTTTTAGTATTCCCGGGCGGAGCGGCGGAAACGCGATAGGCAATTAACCTCGTTACTGGCAGCCGGAACGTGCGTACGTTCTTCTTGATTTTCTTGCCACGGCCAGCCACTGCCGCGAGTAAACGCGTGCGAACACGCTGTTACTACCTTGAAATTGTGCGGACCAGGCTACTAACGGGGAGGGCGACCATTAACAGCATTGGTTGGGCTCGAGGGAACGGGTTCTTACCGACCGCGTCAATAATGCAAACGCGTGCAAGCCGCGGGGTATAAGCAAGACCGTAAATATTGTGCCGCGACGCTGATGGCCGCGGATACCTTGCCACTAAACCTACGGGCAGAGGAAGAAACTAGAGGAGTGCAACGAGTTCGAAGACGTGGATCGCGAATCTCGATCGTTGCTCAACCATCCACCCAACTGCTAGCGAAGTAAGGTAAATGTCCCAATACCTGGACACGTCCCAATACCTGGACATGTCCCAATACCTGGACACTAGTGCAAAAAAAATCGATAGTACAACAGTTCAGTTATCCAAAACAGTTCAGTTCTCTAAAAGACTCCAAGATGCAAGCCACTGATGCGTTAACCGCTGTAAATAATGTTTACAGTAACCATGGAAAACGTTTCTGTCGAATGCATGTTGGATATTTTTAAATAACCTGAAACGTTGCTCTTGTTTTCTTTAAACAGTTGAGAGTAAAATTATTTTTTTTTACCTTTCAGTTGGTAGATACGCATAAATTAATTGTTATACTAAATTCTAAAATAATAATACTTGTAAAGTTTGATTTATGAAAAAAAATCGCTTTTTTAATCCGTACACGCCCATGTGCATGAATCGAAATAAGAATTAATAGAGGATTGAAATAAAAGGAATAATAAAGGTGTGAACAAAGGAGAATAAACTTTAAATGTCGCTTCTCTCTTTACAGGTAAGATTGTACATATTGTAAATAAGCGTTGTAATAGAATATAATATAATAAAGGAAATAACCTCTCTTTACAGGGAAACAATTTCTAGTTTGTTTTTTGAAAATCCTTTTGTTCCATCTATAATTGTCTTATATATAAAATCGATTTGTATAACTGAAAAATTCTCAAACGTGTTTCCGCCGTACCTTAAATGTCCAGGGATTGGGACATTTACCTTAGGTAGTCGAAAGGTTTCTCATCCAGCGATCTAACGAAGACGAGACAGCCGATAAATAACGTCGTTTCGGCGGACAAAAGTGTAAGGCATCTTGCGCACCACCCTCCCTCGCGGAGCTATCCGTTTTAATCGTCGCGAAAAAGGAGGTAAAAAGGTTGCTGCGCTTTGCGTCGCTTCCGTTACTCTCCTCTGGCATTCTGTCCGGCTTCTGTGCGTTCCCCGTGATCCCTATCCGTCCTATAATTCCATCACGGCCGTTTTGCACCGTCACACCGCATCCTGAGCGTTGAAAAATCCTCGCGGCACACCACCGACCAATGCCCGTTATTAAGAATAATGATTGCCGAGGACTGGGGACTGCTACCCGAATACATATTCATGAAGGTAAGTGAATCGGCCAATATCTTACCGGTGGCCGTTCTTCTCTCCCCTTTTGTTCGAAAAACCCAGCACAGACGAGGACCGTCTCACCGACGGGGGACGGTTGTCGGTGTCGTTTATAGACCGCGTCGAATCGCTTTAGCTGTCGCGGGACGGACGCGAAACAAACCGGCACGGCTGCTGGTACATTTCGTCGAGCGTGCGAAACCGAAACTCCCGCAACGGCTCGATTTCTGTCCGACACCGTCACGTCCGTGTCGTGCCAACTCGCGGCCCCTCCGCGTCTTCCTTCCCACCTATTCTCTTTTATTCAAACCGCGAATTTTCACCACCACTTCGCGATCCATTGATCTCTGTCCGCGCGCTCGTAGCCCTCTCCCTCCACTTCCATTTCACCTGCTCATTAAAGGAAGTGCCTTTCCATTTCATGAAAGTTTCAGTCGCGGTGAGTATCCCGCTGAATCCACTGATAAGCTCTATCGGTACACAGCTGCTAAATTTAATAGTCATTAAGTAATCGAATCTAGTCTCTAATCGGGGAATATCAATTTTCCGCGAGCATATTCATAACCCGTCAATGAATAATGCTTTGATCAGTGTATCCGACGGTGGCAATTACCGAGCGGCCTACATAATTCAGGAGGCGATTCTCTGTGTTTTGATTTGAAACTTAAATGACCGAACGATACACGTGCTAGCGAGTCGAACAGTGAATCCCATTGAGTTCGGTGAGACCGATTTAGAGTAAAGAAAGTATCGGGATTCTCGCGGGAGGAGAGGCGAGGCGAGGGCATGGAATGGAAAGAAGCTATTCGAGAATCGAGTTGGAGGCTGCATTGTTGAGGGGGAGGGAAGAATAAATCGGTCCCGACGCCGAAGAGTCAGGTTCGCGTGGAATTCGAGCTGCGAGGAGTGAGGAGTCGCGCGTCGATCCTTTTCACTCGATTAAGCCGCGCGTTGATCGTGATTGGATCCAGCAGCAGGCCCGGAAGAATCAATTATCCTTACGAGATCCGGAGGCCTTCCTGTCGGCGTATTCGAAGATTTCCCCCGAGCCAAATCGAAATCGGGCAACTTCCACGACGAACACGGCCAGCCCCAGACGATTAAGATCTCGAAGAGTCGTTGTTCGCGTCGGGTGTATTGTCTTCTCTCGACGCGTCCCAACAGCCTTCGCTCATTCCAGGGACGACTACCCCTCTTTCTTCCTCCTCATTCACTGGCCCGCAGTTTTTTACGCTGCGGGATTTACGCCTGCAGCTTTATTTATTCACGCTTTAATTACCGTCCCGAGGCTCCCGCAGCAGGGGTGTCCGGGCACGTGGATGCACTCCGAAACGAGAAACTTCAGGGTGGCACCGAGATTAATGGGCTTGGTTAACGTACCCCTCTCCGCGGTGCGGCGCGCGAGAAATTCGCGTTGTGTACACGCGTGTACACATATTTGAGAAGGAAAAATGCAGGCGAGGGATAAGGGGGTGGCAGAGCAACGATGAAAGTAACAAGGACGAGTAATGTCGTTATTCATCGGGAGCCTGGTGTTCCCTACGTTGTCTCGAAATGACGTCGGCCAGGGCTTTTCAGGCTCTTCTTTGTTCCAGAAACAAACGGTCGACCCGTGAAATACTTGACTCCATTTCATCCCTCTTTACGACCCCGATTCCAGCCTCCGTATAAGTCGGGTTTGAGAAATTTCCTCCAAAATTTTATTGTCCAACGGAATTGCTTTCTTCGACCCGATCCCGTCGCGCGTTTGCCCCGCGTGCTACCCTTAACGTTAGATTCCACACCCTTCCCTGCTCTTCGCTACCACTTCTTCATTCTCGTGAAAAGTTTCGAATCGTTCCCTTCACGGCTGCCAACGCTGACCCGAGTGAAAGCGGTTCGTTCTTTAAAGACAGAGGGCTCGGGAAGGCCTAGGCCTCGCGTTCGTTGCCGAGATTCCGCAGCGGTGCAAGTAGCCCTCGAAGATACCATCGAGCCGAGCCGAGTCGAGTCGAGTCGAGTCGAGTCGAGTCGAGTCGAGTCGAGTCGAGTCGAGTCGAGTCGAGTCGAGTCGAGTCGAGTCGACCGGAGGGCCGATCGCAGAGGGCAAGGGGCGGTCGGCATTCATCCGCGTAGATAACATCGCTTGTTAAATCGACCCTCGCCACCATCGTGTACCCACCACACTTACCTGCAGGCCGCCTCCGTTGCTGCCAACATCCTACTGACACGAGATAGCAAGTCCAGTCACTAGCTCATCCAGCTCCCTTCTGCCCCCGATTGTCTACAGTTGCTTCTCCGACAATGCCACATCATCCGCACACGACCACTGCCACCACCCAGCTGGCCACTGTTACCAATCACACCGATCCAACCATCTGCCGGTGAATGCTGCCGCTCATCCGATTAGATAATCACCGGTCAGATTCAACCTTCCTCCAATGCACACGCGATCCTTTACAACTTCCTGCGTCTTCCTCTGCCGTGGCTCCACTTGTCGCGACCATTCGATAGCTCATTTTAATGGCACAGAGTCCACTTTCCCGAAACATCCTCCAGAGGAATTGTAGAACAATCTATAATCTCGTATCGCTAAACACGTTCTCGCCTAAATACCAATATCCTTTTCTATCGGTGAAAAGGGTGTCCGATAACAAGCTGTCTGTCGATACGCGTCCGCGTATCCCACGTCGGCCGTTATTAGTTTGAAGCATCGACAAATTGCTCAGCTGTCCGTCCGGCCGTCTGGCTGGCGGTTTCACGAGGAGATCGCGGTTCCCCATCGCGTTTTTAATCCGCCCGGTGATTTCGTTCTTTTCGTCACGGGAGGAAACCATCGATGCCAAAACGGGCCGTCGATGGGTTCGAGTAGGTTTGATGTTTGATACGCGGGTATCGATCGTTGTCAGTTTCAGGCGGCAGCCTGAAAGCCCCGGCCAATCGGGTCAGCTGTTACGTGTAACGCGGTTAACTGTCGCGTCTCGACGTTCCTATCGATTCACTCATCTCCTCTTTTTTCCTTGCTTGCAGCGAAGGCTATCGATATCAGCTCGTCACCGTTCAACCGGGCGTCGAGTGTCGGACCTTGTCATTCTCCGAGCAGCCCTCAGCTCGCGTTACGGCCGGACGCCGCGCCGCTTCGGATGGCTATCGTTTCGTCGATCATCGACTGCGACCCACCGCTTTCGGACGCAGTATTTACGCGCAGGGATCGTCAGCTTCTCTTTACGAAGGCCACTCGAGGAGCGCGATGAACCTTTTTACGAGCACTCGCGAGACCTAACGACGCCTCTCGCGGTAGAAGGTAAGTGCGACGAAAATAATGCCGGTAATGGGAATTACCTTTATCGTGGCTTTATACGGGACATAAAGGATGCTCGCGGTAACGGCGGGTAGAAACGAGGAGCCTGCTTCTCGATCGACTTGTTTGCCAATTAAGCATCTTTGAGAATGCGGGGAACGCGATGTGTACGAAGTTCGGGGTAAATAGTAGAGTGTGGCTCGCTTTTTGCCCGCCGAGCGGGGAGTAGGTAGAGCAAAGAAAAAGGATGGCGAGGGTGATGTTGGTTGGACCGTGAGGAGGATAACTGCAGGGGGCGACACGGCTTGGGAAACAATCGTGTCGCCCTAACAGCGTCGATTTGTCGAACGACGAAAACGGTTCACCCCAATTTCAGATCCGGTCCCTCTGTAGAACCGTTCACTTTTCGAACTCTGTAGGGGGGGATAAAATGTTGGCAAAATAAATAGAGCGTGGCGCTAGTCTATCCGGGTAACCCTTGAAAGATCCCCATGAAAGCGGGAACTTACTCGACGAGGGCCGAGGGTCCGTGGCAGAAATGTCAGTGAAATTAAGCGAGAGGGAAAATTCGTGAAAAAGCCCCTTTTCCGAGTGTCCCGGCTACATCGGGATCCTCGAAAATCCCTGTGGCAATAATCCACGAATCCACTGGTCCGTTCCGGCACCGTTCGAATCTACTGCTGTCTAAACAGCAACCGGAAGGAAAAGCGGTCCACTGCGATTTCACTGCTCGGCAGATTAACGCGTTCATTTATAAAGTGCATTCAAATCAGCTTGTCAAAGCAGCCCCCGGTGAAAATGGAGGAAGAAAATTCGTGAAAAGGTCCACGTGAAAAGATTCACGGTGCTTCTCGGAAATCCTCTTTGTTAAAATCCTCCTTGGCGATCTTGTCGTTGAATTTTCAAAAAGGGCTCCCTAGGTATTCATAATCTATGTCCCTTCCACGAGGACACCACCATTTGCGTGTTCTGTCCACCTAAAACGATCCACTGTTGCATTTTTCAAGGGTCGTTGAGGATTCCAAATACTTTTCGATGGATTTCCCTTGGTCGCGCCCTGTTCGCTGTGAGTGGAAAAGGGGGTGAGGAGAAAACACAGAGGGGAGAGCAGATGAAAGAGGAAAAAATGAGGGACGCGCCGCGTCGCGTCGGAGAGAATGATTTCGAGCGTGCCGCGACAACGTTTCAACGCGGAATTAATAGACACCGGGCAGCAGCGCGCACACGCTGTGTATCCCACGTATTTGCTCAAGCAGAATCGCGCGTTTTTTGCAGGACAAAATTGCAGCTTAATGCCAGATCGTTCGCGAAGGCGCGAACTAGCGAATTGGTAGCTTCCCGTCTCTCCCGGGCGTGTCCAGCTAAGCGAGCGAAAAACGAACAGGAGCGAGAGGGTGGAGAGGTCAGGCACATGTGCATCTACGCGAAGCCGGAAGCGGATACGGCGGAAACGGGATGGAAAGGGCTGGGTAACGGGGTGCATGGGTGCATGGGCGAAAGGGTGAAGGGGGTGGTGGACGGCCGGTTGGTCACTGCGACGGAACCACCGTGCATAAATCCCTCGCTTGACGAGCGCCGTTGTTTTTGCGATTTACGAAGCGCGACAATATTTGCACATTCGTCCTGCGCGATCGGTGTCACCGACCCGCGTTCCGTCGCAAAACGCCACATACAAATCCAAGCTCGACGATAATCATTCAAGAACCCCTGCGCTGTTCATGGCCCTCTACACTATGTCGCGTCTTCTTGAAAAAAGTGGACACTGGTGTCGTAGTTACTCTGCACGTTTCTCTATTTGGAAGCCCTCGGAGTTCGCGTCGATATCTTTACCTAAATTCTTGAGTATCCCTACTTCCGATACCGCCTGCTCGCAACAGAGCACCCCGAAAGCCCGGTAACCGCGAAAAATATCCGATAACTGATGTCGGATGCACGGTCGCTAATTGCTAACCGTAAACTCGCAGCAAGGGACAAGGGCGATAACTGGCGCCGCAGGTTTATGTAATGAGAGCATGCATTTGTTCCCCATTGTTTCGCGTTGCTCGTTATTTTTCGAGGCAACTTTCGTAATAACGATCACCGCCGCGAACCAGTCGCAGCCTGGCTTAGCGTTAATCAATTCCGCAGAAGCAGCGAAACTATCGGCATTTCACGTCGGGCAAGCTTGTACGCCCCGGTTCCGCCTATCGATCCGCGAAACTGTTTATCGTTCAACATAATTGGACTAACGAAACGGCGGTCAGAAGAGGGATCGGCGAAAAAAAAGCGGGCATCGTTTCCAAGCCACTAACTTCGAACGATAAGCGGCCGCTGCAAACGACCCACTTTTCCCGCCGTTCCATATATAACGAAAGCCGTACGCCCCTCGGTAACTTTACTTTCCTTCCGCTCGGCGTAACCTCCCCCCCCCCCCTACACCCTTTTCTCGCCCCCGAAACGAGCCATTCTCTTCGTCATTAACGTGCCAATTTCTTTCTTTTTTTCACCTGCTCCTTCCTTCGTTTGCGCCCTCGATGGCTGCGCTTCCGTTGTACCGTCGACCGAGCCGGATTATGCATGCGGCTAATAATAAGCTCCTCCCGTCTATAAACGTTCACGAGGGTCCGGTGGTACGATTTACGCCAGGAATTTCACTAACGAAAAGTCCTCATTCAGCGATTCGCTTCAGCGACTGATTCAAAGTCAGAGGCAGCTCTGCCTTTGAGTGGTCGCGGGGTTTCGCAGCTATTGTCATTGTTAGTATCAATTCAATCTAGATGTGGGTTCTGAGATCGGTATCGACATAATCACGCCGGTAATGACCTACGAGTTAATTGGCAGCCGTGCAAATCGATTTTCGATAATCCGTCAAAGAAGGCCAACCGATCGGCTTTAGCGTCGGTGCTCTAGCTGCTCGAGAGCGCGCAATTTCAACGTCGCCTGTTCGATCTTCCGCCGAAATATCGGCGATCCATACTTCAAAGGGTATCGCCGAAGCCTCCGTAACAACGCTCCGACCGTGGAACACCGGGAACGTTGCTGGTTTTTAATTATTTTGCAGAAGCTGGCGACAGCTCGTCTGCTCGGCCGCGCATTCTCGCGGAAACTGGCGTCGATATTGCCGCGTGTCTTCCGACGATTCGTACGGTTATCAATTAATCAATTAGCGAAATCACCTAGTAGCGCAATCGACGAGCAATCGCAGCCTCGTTCGAATGAAACGACGGGGACGGGCGTAGAGCAGGGGAGGAACGGCTCCCCTGTTTCGCGCCGATCAAATTCCCCCATCCGATTCGCAATGACCGTAATTCCCGCGTGGAAGACGTAATAACGTGTACGCGGTCCCTCCCTCTCCCTCTGCCCTCTTCCTGATCGTTGCAGTTCCTTTCTCCCGTTTTAATTCGCAGTCACGACCTAATTGGAAAGAATGCAATATCGTTCACTCAGCGAAGAACAGCCCGTTTGTCGCGGTACGTAAAATCGTTGGCTGGCGTGCCACGCGAGACTGCGTCGCTTGAAAGCGATGATTCCGCGTGCATCGTTCATTTTCTAGCCGTTTCCTTTCTGCCGCTAGCTGCCGAGCAGCGGATCGTACCTCGAGGAGGCTCCACGTCTCGCTCCTCGGTTCGAATCAATCCCGTATACTTCTATCCAGCGATCCCCAGCTGCGTTAAGGGGACTACTTAGGCAGTCGTTTTTAGTCAGAAAGAGACTCTGTTCTTTATTTATTTGTAAAGATATGAAAGCAAATCCAGATGTATCCTTTTACCCAATGTTTATTACTACTATACAGATTGAAACAAAAATTGGTAAGAAATATATATGCGCTTTAAAAATGACGCTGCAGACGCGTAAAAATTTTAATATTTTTCCGTCGTTTTGCTTTAATATCGGTCTTAAAATGTGACGTAATCCGATTATAAAGGTGTGATTCTTGTTTGCTGGATTCATAGTTTCTGGGAAAACCTATAAAAACAACAATGAAATCAAAATTATACGATTGGTGGCTGAACAACGGTGATTTTTCCGAGAAAAATTTGTTCTTGTTTGGGCGCTACTAAAATCCTGTGACTTTTAATTTTTTTATGAAAATCTCGAATTTTTACGGACCATGTCAGAGGTTTGCCCGGAAATTACACGTTTTACACATCCTGTAATTTTTTCCGAGTCAATTTGAACCTTCATTCGGTCGCAATCAGGAAAAAATGAAGAAAAAAAAATATTCGAGAAAAATGCGTTTGAAGTTTCTGGGTAAAGGCGACGCTATAACTTACCGCTTGACGTTTTTAGCTGCCATGTCTCCAATTTTGCGAATTTTACTATAAACCAAGCGGCATTTTATTCAGAAAAGATAGTGCTTTCGGAAAGTGCAATAAAAAAAAAGATTTTTCGACTGCCTAGTCCCCTTAAGGGGGGGAAGCCACGGTGACGGTCGAAGATAAAGGGTATTTTCAAAACATTTTTTTATAATGAAATGTAACTTTCTACGAAAAATCCACATTGAAACTGTGCAGGTATAATCTTGAGACTCCAAGCATTAAAAAAATGCACAACAAAAAGAATCGGGAAAAAAAATTTACAGTGGCTTCCCCCTTAATTTTCAAACTACCGCTTGCTTCGCAATTAACAACAGCCGATTTTTTATCGCCGGGACTGTTATACTCTGCTGGGATTTGCCACGGTGGCCCCGAAGCGGAGGCAGAAGAAAAGCGTAATTTCGAGAGAATCGGGACTTCATTGACGGGAAGCGAAATACTGGTGGAATCAACCGTAGAGTAGAGGGACGCGACGCAAACGCGGGGATCGCGAGAGAAACGCGGTCACGCGATTGCGTTTACCCGGTCTTTTCCTCTCGGCCCAGTGTCGCTGGCCTACACCGCGAGCAATTTTCCTTGAAAACGTCGTGTTCCTGTCCGACTGCTCAAAGAAACGAGGGTTACGCTCGCGTGTTTCCCTTTGAAACGTCTTTGTTGAGAGAACCAGGAGCTAGTGACCGCATCAGGGCTAACGACGCGAGCAGATCCTTGCTTAGTACGTTCTTTCTTCAAGAATTACTATTGTCCGGAGGCTGCGCACGCGAAAAAAACCACAAGGCCTTGCACCGAACATCGTTATACCGTTTAAAGAGCGCGCCACACGTAATTGAGCTTAACGATCCCTGAAACAAGCAATTACTTAATGTCGACGCTAGCTCCCGGGCAGCAAAGATAGCAGGTAGAGGGATTAATGCAAATTTCTCGTTAAAATGCTTCTATCTAAGTAGCCTGTAGAGCTGCTTTTCGAACTCTCAGCCTTTCGCCGCTTTTGCGTCTCGGGTGAAATTCGATTTCGCCGGTGCAGCTCGGCAAGTTCGTTGAAGAAGCCTTTTGGACTCAGCTGGCACCGTCGAAGAATCAAATCGAGACGTTAGTGGTCGACCGGACGATAGAGATCGCGATGTAAATGATGGGTAGACAAAGGATTCGTGTAAGTACTTTGTAAGAAGGTTTAATGTACTATATATGGAGGGCACAAAGGAGACACGCGCTAGGGAAGGAGGTTTATGAATCGATCATAAGTCCGGCTCGCCTTTTGTCGGTAGTGTTCCATTATGGCTCCATTGTGAGCCACCTTCTTCGAGCGTGGCCCGCGAGTATCAAGCTGAGCCGCGTTATTGCTAGATGCAACCTCGACATCATTAATTAACTTTAAACGATTCCATCGGCCTGGCCCATTCTCCCTGCCGGCCCGATCGTTATTCAACGCGGACGGAGGGCTTCGACTTGTCAAGCCGCCTCGACCGCAGCCAGTCCTCCCTAGCAAACGGAAATGATTGATTCGCCCGGGAAATTATATAGAAAACACGGTCGGTCCGATTGAAATTTACCGATGGAAAATCCGTCTTCGGTCGCACGTGTCTCGAAAGCAGAGCGGGGCCGGTGAAAATTTGATGGGACTTCGGCGAGGCTTTGAATTCCCCCAGAAATCGATCCGGCCTGGGCTCGGGCACGATCGCGATACGGCCGAGGCGGTGGAAAATAACGTAGCCTTAAAACGAAAGCCGGCGGTTGCGCGGGACGGGGGCAGGAAATCGCCCAGGAAAGCCACGATGCCCGATAATAATGCACTCTCGGCGAGAAGCCGGGGCGACGCGACGGCTGCTGGAAAGGAGAACAGAGCAAAGGGATCGGGGCAGGATGGTCTAGTCCTCACGGACTGCCCTATCAGACTCGGGTAATGGAGGCTGGGACTAATTATACGCGGCGTATTAATCAGCTATCGCGTTACTTTGAATTGGAACTAACGCGGAACATCCCTTTGCAGGAAGGATGGAGACTAATTATGACGGAGTGACTCGCAACTCTCCGCGACGTGTCTGCGTCTGGCATCTTCCCGGTAACCGGGACTAGGGTTGGCTCGCTCAATTCTACCCTGCTGACCCCCTGCCGTGAAATTACGCGGCATACTCATCCGAACTCGTCTCGTCTGCCCGTGAATTGCCCGGAATTTGCATACGTTTGCCGTCCTTGACTCACGGCTCCAGAGAATCCCGGGTCGAAGCGGGATTATCTTATCGCCCTCTCGTCAAGCCGAATGTAGGTTTGGAAATATCCGCGGAAAATGGGCACCGGTGACGCTCGACCAGCGTAGAGAAAATACTTTGGACCGTTGTAGTCGACGGTATCTCGGTGGCATGTTGATCGGTTCTGTTCGTGTCACGTGTTCGCTTTCCCGATATTTTCTCTACCGTTATAAGGCATTCGCGTGTACGAAACCGCAAATAAGAAGAGGGCGAACGCACGGAACACCGAGGCCACAGTCAATTACCCCCGGCCGGCCACTCTCCTCCTTTTTGTATAAACTCTAGCTAAACAAACTTTCCCACTTAACGCCGTCACGTGAATCGAACGGATAACCAAACTAGCGCATGTTTCGTGAAAAATATCGAGCGGCCGAGCGCGTCCAGCCTCTACAGTCTACTGCATCCACGATTCGAAATTGGACGCGATACATTATACTTTCCCGTCCGCGTCGTTATTACGAAACTCCCGCCCACGGGTAAGTCCTTTTAGAGCGAGCCGCCCCGGGAGGCGAGACCTCGAGGCAGAAATTCCCCGGGAATAAACTTTCCTCGGAGCTTTGCAAAAACCGCCCCTCCTCCCCCTTCGCTAAGAAGAGCGTCGTATCGAATATTCGTGCGGGCGATACGCGTGTCGATTAATAACGACACCGCCCGTGGCAAACGGGAAAAGGGACAAGAGAGATAAGCAGACGTACGAGTGAACACGAATCGTAGTATATCAACGTCGAGGCTGATATATTCGCGTCTCCAGCGATCGTGGTTCGGTAACGGATTAATATAACACACGTACGATTCAATTAGCCCATTGTTTGCAACTTCCTCCTCCGCCTCCGAATGTGTTTAACGCGATTTCGATCGCAGTCGCCGGGCACACAGAAGAAATTGATCGCATTCCCGCGCGTTTTCTGCGAATTCGCGGGCCGCGGATAATCACGGACGACCCGGCATTCGAATGCAAAAGCGCGGCAGCGCATAATACGCACGAAACGAGCGGGCACGCACAAAACGGAGATTAATATCGCCGTAATTCGTTGGCCAAATATTTATTTCGTGTTTAATTAATCGTTAGCTTTTAATGGCCCTGCCATATTTCCTGGCTTGTTTGGCCGTCTGGCCGTGGGCACCGGCTATTCTATTATAAATTATAGCGGAATACTATTAGGCGCCTCTGGCGTTCGCCGGTTTTATCGGTGACCAGCCGTGAATTATCGACGCTATCTTTGCGCGTCTCGCGAGTCGTCCTTCCGATATAGAAAAAACAACACGATTTATGCGCCAGAGTCACGAGGATCGGGAATGAATGAACAGCTTTGGGAGGCCTCGTGATTACAATTCGGTTTGTGATTGTTTTCAGGTCCATGCATACTCATTCGATGTGATTACGAAGACGAGATCGTCCGAGGATTTTCCACTGATTCTCGGCGGGTTAATCGCGGCCGGACAAGACAAGCGGAGGTAAACACGCGAGAGGAAGCTATCGACGAGGTAGCGAAGACGAATCGGGCGATTCGAAGAAATCTCGAGGCTCGTTGGGCCGCGAAAGCAGGTCGAGACAGTATCGTGGCCGTGGTGTACGCGATTCCTCCCTCGCGCCATTCCCCTGTGGAGTACGCCGACGGCTGCCGGCCCGTAGTCACGCTAGCACTACTAATTGCATGTCCGACCAAAGTATATCACTACTACTGCCACCCCTTATTCCCAGCCAGCGCACCGAATCCGCTCGTTTCGCCTCGCCTACACTTTCCTATTCTCCTCTCCCACCTCTTTTCTAGCCTTTTCTCTCTCCGTCCCCTTCCCCCAGCCTCGCCTGACCAACACTTACCCAGCCGATTCACGTCTTCCGTCGCTCTCGACCGTCTCGAATTCCCCACTGCGCCGTGCGTTTTGTAGCGCGTGCAAGTTAAGGGGTTAGCTACCATCAGGAGGTAAAAAAATAATCGATTCTTTGGCAATTTATTTCAGAAAGTACATGCATATTCTTATGCAATGGTTTCTGTATTCAGATGACGGACGCTTTAACAGGTTATTATATTTTGTTTTGGTATAAAAATATTTATTTATTGCGCAATTACAACTGATTTCCCGGAATGTATGTACTTTCTGAAATAAATTCCCAAATAGGTAATCGATTCTTTTTCTACCTCCTGACGGTAGCTAATCCCTTAAGCCAGCTACATTCCAAAAGATCGCGACTCTCGAGATTACATTCGTCGTTGCTCTCCGCTCCCCAGCCTATTTCAACTTCCGGTTTCACCTTTAATCCTGACCACTGGTGATTTTCCGTCTCCAAAGCTACCCTTTGCTCTCCGTTTCCTTCCTTCCTGCCTTCCCCCGCTCGTCTAACGAGCTAATAATCTGTTTCGCCGTGTCATCCATCTCTGGTCGATATCTCGTTCCCCGTGCTTTGTCCTCAATTATCGCCGGCCGTGCCCCCGCCAGGCGTCGTTTCTTCGCCACTGTCCAAACGGACTTTCGTGTTCTCGCTTTCGCGTTTCGCAAGCAGGATAGGCTCGCGTCGAATTTCACGGAAGTCACGATTTACCTCCGGATGCCTGACACGCGTTATCTTCCTCGTTCCCTCTGCCGTCCCCCTCCAACCCCGCGGCAGCTCTCCTCGCGATTAATCTGATGGGCTTGCCCTATATTCTCCCAGCTCTGTCTCTTCGTTATCCCGAATTTATGATATCGTTTGCACAACTAATTCGTTCGGGGCGCTCTCGTCCTCGTATTTCCCTCTGACTGTCTTCCACTTCCATCGAGACGTCCAACTCTATCCCCTTCGTTTCCACCCGGCAATTCTTAAACGTAGCTGCTCAGACCTTGGATGCATTTCGTCGACTACGCAAACTGTTGTCGCGTTTCCAGGTTTTTCCACGTCAGCCCCGAAATTCGTGGTCGATTTTCTGAAAGCTGCAGCACGGTTGCGCGCGATTCAACCGCTTTCCTTCCTCGCTTCTTCTTCGCCCTTGTGCTTCACCTCGTTCCACATCTCTCTTCAGCCGCGTTTCAACCTTTTCCTCTCTCCTTTGCCGCTTCATTCACCCGGCGTACATCGCGATTATTCCACCGCCCGAGCATGAACAATCGATTAATGTATTCATCTGCGCTTACTCGTTATTATGGCACACTTTGCCCGGAATATAGCGAGGCAACTTCCTCGTCTACCTCGCTCCTCCGTCGAATGCCGAACACGACAAATTGCCGGTTAATGCTTTCTCCCTTCCAGTTTGTTAATTAACAAGATTGCTCCATCCGGTGCTTTTAACGTCCAGCAGGCAAGTATCGGCAAAAGGGAAAGACACGGCCCCGGAGGGTTGCAATTTTTCCCTTATTTATTAACGAGGCAACGGGGAGAGACGCATTTTCTTACGCGACCGGTCTTTAAAAACGTTCCATTTTCGCAGAATTACACGCTCCGCTCGCACGAACGCGTCTAGAAATTCTCGATTCCCGCGTTAGCATTATCCCTTTTTCTCTTTGTGTACTTCGTTAACGGGCTGCCCGTTCCGTTCTTCCGCCGCGACTAATCCGATCGATCAGTTTTTCCCACTGTTGCTCGCGCCCCTTCTTCCAGCGTGTCATTTTTCCCGTCCCTCTGGCGACGAGAAGAAACTCCCGTTCAGCGAAAATTTCATTCACCACTCACCAGCAGTTTCGCCAAACTTCCAGTTGCAACTTCGCAAATAAGCTTGCCGCGACGTTTCTCCCATATTTAGTCCTCCGTACGATACCCAGTTACCTCGAAATCTCGTTAGCGCCCGACGGTTTTCATTCCCGTGGCATTTTCAGCTCCAACGTGAACGTCCGCATCCTTTTGGCGGCTTTCTCGCGGCCCTCGATCGCCTCGATGTCCTTTCCTCCGTTCGATACGAGACCACGACAAACTACTTATTGTTAGCAGCCTCGAGGATTATTCGGAGAATTCATCACCGCGCGCCGTTGTTCGCGAAATATCCAGCCATTGAAAGTGTTTCCACGAGCGAATCACGATACACGCAGCCTGTGATTCCTCTTGTTCATCAATCGTCCACCTACAAGCTCGCGTGGTTCGCTCTATCCGCTGCGAGTAAGAGCGGAACCATGTCGAATTGTATAGGAGGTGCACGATACACGAAGAGGATTCGCGCATGCTGCACCCAGTCGATGGCACATGGCACGGATGGCAGGGTGGAGGCAGAACGAAGCGGAGAGGGTAGATAGAGGTTCGCACAAGAGTACACATTCTTTCTCTGTGTCTCACCAGTCTGGTCTTTTTCTAGCTACAGGTGCACTGTTCCCTTTCTCAGCGCTGCCTCGCGATTAATTCTCCGGTGAAGCGTGAACGCTCTGACCGAGCCCCGGCAAAAGAGCCGTGCAAGGCCTCTCGCTTCCGCCTTCCGTCCCGCGGAGAGGAGAAAACATGAGACGCTCGAGCGATACGTCTCCCCCCCCCCGTGATTTCTTGTTGTCCATTCGCTTTGTCCGCGCGATCGCGCCGCGGGTAATGCTTTTATTCCACCGTCGCGCCTCGTCGGTCACCTTTAACTAGTCAATTCCCCTCGACGTACTCCTCAATAGCGATTTATACGCCCGAGACACTGGGGAAATACTTCTCCGTGAACAGCTCGACGTGTGCGCGCGGAAAGCTCGCTGGGGTTTCTCCGATAAGCCTAAGTGGAGTAGGTATAACGAGTCCGTGTGCATCGGCTAATACATCGGACACGGTTGCTCTCCGAAACGGCATTAGAGACGGGACCAGAATATTTATGTAAAGTCTCGTTCCCTTCGAACGGACTGCGGACGTATAATCGGATAACCTGTCAAGCGGCAGTTTACACGAAATATTTACGAGCTCCCGGACACGCGTACACCGTCATCGACCGAAAAACCCATTCCGACTAACGAGCCGCGCTCAAATTTCAAATAACTCGCTGGTCCCGGCGGCGTTCGATCCGCCAAGGGTAAATCGTGCGAACATTTGTCAAGATTCCCGCGCACGGCCACGCGCTCGCAGGAGACCCGCTGACAGCCGCTATTTAATTAACGTCCGCCTATCAAACGCTTAACCGAAGCTTTCCGAGCGCATTACTAATGATCAAAGCCCAAACACCGTGCCCTTTAAAAGGATCTCCTGTTTCCACTCCGCGCTGCTCTCGGCGATCGTTGCTGGCCGCCCGTAGGAATCGGGCGCAAGTGATTTGTGCGCGCTTGTAGCACGATGCACGGGCGTACGTCCCGGCGAGGCGACGCGAACACGTAAGTCACTTGGCGAGTGGGTGTTCCACGGCGAGACGCTTTATTAATGGTCCGCAGAGGCTCGAGGTGCGCGAATTTCTCCCCCCGAAGTCCGTTATTTCTAGCGAGGGCCGTTAAGGCCGGCTCGCGAAGACGCGGTGTGGCATTAAATAGCTGGGGGGAGAAAAACGAGCGATAAAATGCATCCCCGCGCGGTAGGAGGTAAATTAGAAGGCGCAATTATCGCGATCGTCTGAACGGTGATTACTAGGATACATGTACATATAGATGACGAACGATTACGTCGCGTCGCGTCGGCCACGCGTATGGGCGACCACTTCTCGTGTCGATCGAGCCAGCTGCTTTTCTGCCGTGACACGTCGCCGACTGTCGCGTGCCTCAATTAAACTTCATTACCGGAGCGCGGGTGATTGCGATCTTCTTTACGTAGGCCGTAGGGGAAAGAAACGAAAGCTCGTTGCGATCGTTTGCTCGTCGAATTCGACGAGGATGTTCGACGGTCTCTAGCGAGGAAAAAGGAAGGAAGGAATTTTAAGTAGCCGCGGCTGAGCGTGCACGAGACGCTGCCTATTCGTGAGCGAACGTGCGTTCGTGTGCGCTACGAAGGAAGATATCCGCAAGTATCGCCTGTATCGGCAAGAAGGGGCGATTACGATGCATTGCGGGCGAAACTGTTGGCAAGTAGCGATGATTAACTACCGTGCCACAGCGCAGTTCCCGAATGGGGATTTCCTGACGACGGTGCAGAGCCCAAGTGTAATTTGCGCGACGACGATTGGGCGACTTGGAAATCTGCAGAGACCGTCGACACTCCCGACACACGCCGAGTCGTTCGGGAAACGTCGACCCAACTGCGCCCTTTGATCGTTCGGCCGAGATAAATATCGAGCAGTTTCCCAACAAGTCCATTTTGCCTCGGGACCCCGGCCCGACCCTGCCCGTTTTCCGAAAGTAATTCGTTAATAAATAGCACTACTCCCGTGCTCCGCTATGTAACTCCACCCTCTCCTCTCCCTCTGCTCTCTATTCTTCGGCCGACGCGTCTAAAGTCAACAAATCACTCGTTCGCATAGCCCAGGCCAACGATCAATAATGTCCACGCTGGGGCAAATATTAGACTTCGATATTACGAGATTACGAGGCGAGTTTCGATGTGAACAGCATTTCTGCGTGCTGCATCGCTTGCTCACTGGATCAAATTAAACCCCACATGCTGCCCGATCGTTGGATGCCTGCGTCTCGGCACCGGCTAACGCGTCACACTTTCCTTGCACGATTCAATGAGCTGCAAATCTGAAGCGAACTCTAGAGCGATTATTCGGCAATAAGATTACTGACGGTCTTGAATAAATTAAACTCGTCTAGAAGACATATCTGTCGTGACCCAGCGCTCTTAGAAAATGTCTAGCTCAGGTAAACAAATGTCGGAGCGCA
The DNA here is from genome assembly GCA_963855975.1 of Andrena chrysosceles. Taxonomy (NCBI): domain Eukaryota; kingdom Metazoa; phylum Arthropoda; class Insecta; order Hymenoptera; family Andrenidae; genus Andrena; species Andrena chrysosceles. The sequence goes on along the minus strand of OY979769.1, from coordinate 43,797,507 downwards.
TGAATCTCCTTGGCAGATGCTAGTGGCGGTAGTAAATTTCGCCATCTGAGGACGGAATAGCGATAGAATTTGGGTCGACGTTATCGGACCTCAGCGACGTCACGTTTAAAAATGCTTCGTCTTCGTGACCGAGCGGAGTTGCCGTTCCAAATACCATCGGGGTTCACGTGGATGGTTGCGAGGCTGCGGATAAAAAAAAAAGGCAACGCTTCGCGCCACCGTAGAGCCATGGAAACGGTGCTCCGACTTAACGATCGGCGCAATTGACCGAGAATCGCAACCGCCGTTTTTTGGTGGCTGTCGCGGCATTTGCCGCTGCGCGAGTTTCGCGAAAATTCTCTACTCTCCGGTGACCGATGCCGAACGAGCGAGCCGTCCGCGTCGTCCCGCGATCCGTCGCTGTGACGCGTCTTACAAAACTGGCAGCGTTCAGCGTGGTTAATCACGCGTTTGATTTATAGTGATTTACGATCGCGCGCTCGCGCCGAGCGCCATAGCACGGCCAATTTCAGGGGTTCATACATGATACGCGTGCAACGGGCTAAGTGAACGAGCAGATGAGAGGAACAACGGGAGCTAGAGGGTAGGAGGGGCGAGGTAGAGGTAGTGGATTTATTGCCAGGTTACCGAACCGTGAATGCAGCCGGACGAACGGAGAAAACCGCAGGAAACTCTGTCATTGACCGTTGGTAATTTCTCTCACTCCCCCTCTCTCTCCCTCTCGCGTCCCTTTTCGCGATAATCCTCTCTACCCTAACTGCGTCCTTGTCCCGGGCACTCTGTACCAGCGCAGCTGTCTCCCCTCCTCGGGCTGGAAGCGTTCGTTGCACGTTGCTCATGCAATTTCATCTGCTCCATAACATTATCAACTCGTAGGCGAAGCTGTACGGCGGTCCAACATTTAATCGAAACAGATTTCAATCGATCCAATTGTGCCGCGAGCTTAAAGCAAAAGTCCTGCGCGTTACGGGTCTGTATCGGGGACTCTTTCGTAAGGCTGATATCTATCTCGCGCTTGAAAAGTTTCCTACGGGGTGGTGGTCTTGGATGGATACGCTATCGCCCTGGCGCGACGGAATAATATAAAAGAGAATTGAAATCTCGGGATCGAGGAGCCGACTCGATTTCGTTCCATTACCAGATGCTTATCACGGGCCAATCGCGTTTCGAGAGCCCGTACCACACTCCCTCGTCCAGGTTAAATATCAATGATTTCCCGGCGATTCCTCGGAGATGGCTGGCGCTCGTTACGCTTACATCCCCGGCTTGTACGGTATTAACGGGATACAGGGAGCGCGGTAGTTAATAGGGGAGTTCGAAACGCGGAATAAGGACGGGACGGTGTGGCTGAGAGTCAAAATTTGATATTCCTCTAATTAACGTCCAGCCCACGAGAGAACGTGCGAGACACGGCGAAGTGAAGCGGAGGGAGAGAGGAGGAGAGAGAATGGGGGGAGAGAAACGAGCACCACTACTGCTGGAAATAAGCGGAATATGTAGTACTACTCGGTGGCACGTACACGGAGTCGGAACTAAAGCGAGGTTAAACAGAATTCTACTCGGTAGTCTCTCGTACTGGATCCTACCACACCATCATCCCATAATTGAGCTTTATCACTCCTATTGCGAGTAGTTGCCCCTATCTAATTTTCTGCCCCTTTATTCGGCTCACTGTCCCGACTCCAGTTTGCTCAACTTCCGGCCCGAGAAAAAAAAAAGAACCAGCCGGTTGGCCTGACACCGAGGAAGAGAGGGCGCGAACGGGATAAAAAAAATACAGGTCGGGATTAAAATGAAGCTGAACACGACGGCGTACTCTCACCAGCCTTCTCTCGTCACTTTCCGTTTCGACGACTAATCTAACTCTATTCCGGTGGCGTATTCAACCAACTATTGCCCCGACGGAGCTGCCCGCCTTTATACCTACCGTGAAGCCCGTGACCGAATTAAAATCCGCTGGGAATCGAATGAAAAGCTCGGTTTCATCGCGCCTCGTTATATCGCGAGCCTACTTGACCCTTTAAACCAGTCGCCCACAACTCTGCGAACCAGCGGCAGCACTTATTTTCTTTTTTCTTAAAAAAAAAAGGGAAAACCTAGCTACTCGATATTCTACCGGGGAGCTTGTCCCTTTCTAAGAATAACCTCAACCTATCGATCATACGTCTCGAGCTGGCACGACATCCAGCATCAAACATTTTCGCTTGGAACATGAATAAACCCTTTCCCGGCCGATTGCCGAATTACGAGCGTCGAGACTGGTGCTTTTAGCCGTAGATATCGACGGATGTATCGGTGGAATCGCGCGTTGAAGGGTTTAAACGACTTTTCCGAGACTCGCACGCGTTGCATTACCGATCGACGGCGGGTCGTCGCGTCGGTGGTAGTCGCAGGTGAGCGCGCCGAGCACAGTCAGTTACCTGACGATACAGGCCGTTCTGCAGTTACGATGAATATACAACGAATACGACATTAGCAAGTGAAATCTCCGGAGGGGGTGGAGAGTGGAAAGGGGGCGGGGATTGTCGAGGGTAAAACACCGCGTACATTCAAACTCCAAACAAGCCGATGCATAACGGAAGATTCTACCTCTAACCTGTTGGCTCGAGCACCGCCATCCACGGCCACGCTAACGAAGCCTGCTCGAAAATTCTTTCAAGATAGACTTTCGTAATACAGTGTTCCAGAAAGCTTTCCCTCCGTTTCGATCATTATATCCGCCGGAAATTCGACTGGCATCGCTCGGAGCGTCTTGAAAGCAGTGGAGTAGATGCAACGGCGGCTGACTTATACGACAGCGTTCTACTTGCAACGTACAGGGACGGGTTCCTGCGAGGCAATCTCTGCTAACTGCAAGACTTGCTTGAGCTGTAAACTGTTCGACCTTCGGAATTCATCAATTAATCGAGGATGTAGCAAGTTGTTAAGTCTCTATATTATCAACTCCGCGCGCTTGTTAGGCAAGAAATCGAGAAGTCAGTGCTGACCAACATTCTGCTTGCTCGGAAGCGTTTGGTTGATGCACGACGGAGAATATTCTAGGATGTGAATCGACGAATCTCGACGATCTTTCGTGGAAAAACGCGCCTGTCGATGACTTTGACGAAGCTCCGAGGACCGATGTAGGGGACTTCTTTTCTCTCTCTCTCTCTCTCTCTCAAGAGCGAGACGCTTTTTTCCGTGGCTGAAGGAATTTCCATGACGCCGATCGACGCAGCAGAGAAAAGAAATGGGCCGCTTTCTCGCTAATAAACGATATTGATACAAGGGTGAACGGTAGGGGAGCGAAACGGAGACAAACGCGTTAGGTCAGGGCGGACGTTAGTCTCGTAGAGGTCCAGTTTTCTCGATCGTGTCCCCGTGTCTCTGTATCTCGGGCATCGTTGGAGTTTCTTCGCCGCGCGGGACCGTGTGTAAACGTCGTGTGTGTCTCGGTCCGAGAACCGTGGCTGAATTCTCGTGAGGCGGTTGCTTCCCATCCCCTTCTATTTCCCAGGACTTCTATTCCAAGGGAAACGGGATCGTCCGATTCTTTCCCTCGGCAAAACGATAGTACCGCGGGCTGAGTCGGCGAAATATATTTCACGGCGACCCGGTAAGACGTGCCGGCGACATCGTTGTTTTTTGACCCCTGCGCCCCTTCCTCCTCCCTCTCTCCACCGTCTCTTTTTCCCTTCCTTTCGTCCAGCGACCCAGAAGCTCTCCCCCCGTCGTCCCCGTTGCAGCAATTTTATCGCGTACCGCTCAATGTTATTGCGGTGTTAACAGGGTGCTTAAAGAAAATTAACCTTTATCGCTCGGACTTTTAATCCGCCGGTGCTCCAGTTGGCCGGGCTTTAAACGGCTTAAGCGGTAATCGACAAAAGGATTCTTTAGGATAATGACCCACGGTCGACGAGTGTTTGGATCGCCGCGCCGGTCGAAGTGGACGATATAAGGCGAGGTGCCGTTACGGTAATCCTTTATTATGTATTCTCGATGATCCAATTAGACTCTTCTGCGCCACGGTCGAATGGATCGCTTTAATCGGGAAAGCGTTATTACGCGAACACGTCCGCCTTAATACCGTTTTACCTGCATAAACTACAATTCGATCGGCACGAGCGGTAAGTCGATTAGTATCTCGAGCAGCACCTCCTCGATTCTGCTCTGCCGAGGGTAATCTACCTCAGCCGTCTGGACTTTAGCATCAGATAGATGGACTACCTATATAGAGGAGAAAATGGAAGAACACGAACAGAGGGGAAGTTCTTCCTGGCATACAGGGAACGTCTCGCGTAGCAGCGGGCATAGAGAAGAAGCGAAGGTACGCGTATCAGTTTGAAACGCGTGCAGTCGTTGGTCTATCGGGGAGAAAAAGAGATGCGGCTGGCGTCTGAGGCGCGCCCCTAGTAATAGGCGAGCAAGATAGCGCGGGTATATCGGCGCAAGCAGGATGCGTCGGTTTCGTCGGTTTCGCTGGGTACCGGGGACGCAAGTTTGGTCCTATCTGTCAGTGGCAGGCGAGGCAAGCCCCGAGGACATAAGGATCCAAAAGGGTGGCACTGGCTGGGAGGGAGGAGGGCGCGAGCCAAGGAACGAGCGAGGGGCAGGAGGAGAGAGACGGGTAAAATTGCCGCTTAAACATGACGCGTGCACCCCGAGTCAAACTGCGAGTTTCCCAACGGTCCCAGCCCCCTGCCTCCTTCCCAGTTCCCTGCCTAGCTGGGTTGCCTCATCGAAAGCTCCATGCACACTCTCGGTCCCTCCAACTCGTTCGATAATATTGGATATGGCACCCCCACCCTTGCCTCTCTGTCCCGTGCTCGTCCGCCCACATAACCACCGACTCTCTTCCTAACCCCGAGTCGACCAATATGCGGTAGAAGTTATGTGGTGTCGCCTTATCCCTTCCACCTTCCATTCCACTCCCTTCCAGCTCGCCTGTGCCGAGAAGATGCTGAGTTCTCGAGTTTCTTAACTTTTCCTTACTTACTTCTGTCCTTCCTTCCTTCCTTCCTTCCTTCCTTCCTTCCTTCGTTACTTCCTTCCTTCCTTCCTCTTTTCCTTACTTCCTTACTTCATCCCTTCCCTCCTTACCTTCATCCGTCCTTCCTTCCTACCCCCTATCACCCTTGCTTCCTTCCGTCCCACCTACTTTCCCTCTATCCTTTCTTCCGGTCGGTGTGCTTTTGCCTATAAAGTCGGTCTCGTCGAGAACTTAATATCTCTAGGCGTGCCTCACCGTCGTCGGACGGAATTTTATCAGTGAATCTGCGCCCGTTCGATTGCTTCATCGATCACTCCCCCGTAAATTGCCAATAACTCTTCTATACGTCTAGTGTATGTAGTTATGTTTCGCGGTCGTGCCTTGACTACTTTCAGAACTAATTTACCGACGGGACGGGGACAAGGCTTGCCTCCCCCTGCCCCGTCATCCCTCTCCAGCCCTCTTCCCGATTACCTCCAGAACAGCAAGGGAATTTCTTCTTCGGTAATAAGAATTCCTCGACTATCCCAAAGGGGCGATCCACCGATGTCCGTATTAATATCACGATCAACCTTGATTCAGTCTGCTCGGAGCGAGCACTTTTCTTACCGGATCTTACTCAGTGAAATCTTTGAAATTCCAGTGCCCAAGCTATCCAGCAGCACGCGCCCCCGCAACTTTTCAACGATGGACTTTTTAATTTTACCATCCAAAAGCGCAGCGGGATATTCGGTCCTCTCTCCTTGAACACCCCAATATCTGGTCGATGCAATTACGCAAATGAGCATATTTAACGCACGTGCGCCACCAGTGTTCAACCGTGCCACGCGTTAATTTCGAACAAATGAGAACGACCAAGTTTCAATAAACCTCGAACCGTCCGAATGAAAAATAATCCGAAGCGTGACCCGCAATTCCGTGCCATCAGCGAACGCTCCGATAGCGAACGTTAATCGAAAGAGAAAGACAGGGATACGCAACATCGAAAGCATTCGCCAAGAGTAAATACAAAGCTGGCGGAAAAACTCCACCGGCGAAATAACTAAGTAATAGCCAGCGCGTAATCGACTAATAAGCATGGCAGGTTCCGTGTTAAAGTTACATATGAAAACGAGATTACTTAGGGAACGAGCCGATAGAACGGGACGAGGTTGCACGGAGGGCGTTATTGTCGGGGTAATTATCCACGCTGTCCTCTTTTTCCGCTTCACGGCTAGCCCCCATAAAGGGAGCTGACTACGTGCTTTTACCACCTTGGGGGGCGTGTCGCAGGGGACGTTGCTCGTTCGGGCAATAAAAAAGCGCAGCGCCGTGTGATCGAGGCACACACGATCCTACATCAGCGTGCCTGAGGGGGGAGAAAAAAAAAGGACAGATTTAGCGCCACTGAACCGCTGCAGGTTTTGTCTGCATACTAGCTGGTAACCGCGCATAACACGCCCGTAACCGATACCTGCCTGCCGTTCATGACCGATGACCTATGCGTTTTCTTCGCCCCTTTCAACCGTCCTCTCTACCATTCCCATTCCCTTCCGCACGACCAGTCGCCCGGCACCGAAACCGATTCGCGACTGGCTCTATTATTCCCGCACAGCAACTTTTGCTGCGCTATTGGAAACGTCGCCGCAAAGTTCGATCTCCTTTACCTCCTTCCCAACGGTGCAATTCCTTCCTCGACACACCGTGAATTCAATCACCGGGCCAGGCTCCTCCCGCGCTGCAGCAACACGCGATTACGTAACGCAATTAAGAAGCCCGCTCGTTTTGACGTTACGAACAGAAATCGTTCGTGGCTCGGGCGTATATCATTTCCTACCGAATTTACTTCGCGACCACATGTGAAATTGCAATAAATTAAGGAGTAGTTATTAATAGCCCGGGGGCATGCGATGCACTGGACGAGCGAGCGTGCTACGACCGCCACCGCGGTGTAAGAAGCTGTTGCGCGTGTTTCGCGGTAGTACGACCGATATACCGAGCGCGCTTTTACTCCCCGGTTAGGTAAAGTTTGTTCGTGGACGTAGCGCGATCGAGGAAATATCGCCACTCGCCCCGATGACGGACGTCTACTGTTTGCCGGGGGAAGGGTCAAGGAAGGAAGCATCGATCCGGCAGATATTCGAGAGCGCTCGGCAGGCAAACGTTTCTCCCACTAACGAAGCGCAATGACTAATTATTGAATGCTGAACGGAAATTCCCGTAAATGCGCGCGTAATATACGTGTGTACACGCGCAGTCTGCACGGACAAACGCGAAACATCGACGGTCGATGTTTAATCATCGAATCAGCGTAACAAGTTGAAATTCGACAGTAATACGAGTTTATCAACGAACCGCATCATCGTCGATCCTCCTGCCTCGGCCTCTCCAAGCCGTGCAAATTCATCAAATGCGGGCACGGTATTGGCATGCAAACAACTCGCCAGAGTATCGCCGGACACTTTGGTTTGCTCTGTTTCGATATTAAAATTCTACCGCTCGGATTCGATGGGGCGAAACTCTGAACACGCCGCGTCCAGAAAACTTCAAGTTTCATTTGAAAGAGGAGAAAGAAGGGGGAAGAGCGAGAGAGGAGAGACGGAGGGTAGGTATCCCTTATTAATACCCCGCGCGCCGACGCTGAAGTTCCAGAGCATCGTTGCACAGACTACATACACGGACGCGACACATGAAACTCTATTGGGTCATATCGCTGGATCTCTGCGGTATTCTTCCAGCCACGATTTTCCAACGTCGCCTACCGTTCTCCGCGGTACCGGCAGCAATCTCTGCGTCGTACACCTAAATGCCAAAGCCCCGACGCCGGTAGAGTGAGAAGGGGTCTCACGTTGATTGGAATCCCACAAGGAGATACGAGAAGCTGATTAGTTCCACGGCTGAATGAGAGGCTAAACAATGCCGCGGCGTCGGAATGAATGAGGACGACGGCAACTCGTACAACGCGGTTCGTAACACGGACGGATACTCTCTCTCTCTAGCTATCGTTCCCCGTCGATTCCTTTTTCCCCCCGTTAAATACGTAGCCATCTATAACGCTGCGTTCCGGTACCGGAAGCACGTGCGCGCGGCCAATCACGGCGAAACGAGCCCGTACTTTCCCGCACGCCAAATGAACCCATTGTCCCGTTGTATAAACGTCCCCGACAATGACTAATTATTCAAGAACGATCGCGCCGCTGATGATCCGCAGACGATGAATAATGACTGTGACACTCGTCTCGGCGGGGCCAGCCAGCTTCCGTTTCCATCCGTCCGCACTCGGGACGCCCGCGCCGGACAAGCATCGAAAATACTGTAAACGTACGTTTACCTGAAATCGAGTTCACCGTTCCAGGAAATGAGAAAACGGTGGCCTAGGGTCACGAATCGGCCGAGCTTTCCATGAATCCGACGTTTTCACGACCACCGCCACCGCACGCCGTTCATATATTCAGTGATACGCGATCCGAGCGCTTGAGAGTCATCGACTGCTGGAATCAAATCTGTAGTCGACGCTCGAGCCTACCTCGGTCCACCGTTTATAGTTTCTCAATAGAGAAACTATCCGTTCTGGATTTTCATCCACGCTTTCCGGCTACACCCTTTGATCTCTCTTCGACAACAAAGTAGAATGTCTCCCCTCTTGGAGCACGCTGCACATTCAAGAGATTCGCAACTCTCTCGTGATAGATTCGGAGATTGCTCGGAATGTCTCCATCGTTCCCGGTGACAGCAATGCATCGACTCGAGTCAGCGAGTTTACACGGGAAACGTACGAATTTCGTGGTTCTCTGCGATTCCAAAATGCCAGATATCCGAGCGACGCGGCTCATCCGAATTCGCGCGAAAGCACGTTCGCGGCACAAAAGCCCGGTATCTGTCATCTGGCGGCGTCGTAAGTATCATCGCTGTAATAGACGAAACGGACGCAAAGAGTAGCGGATTGCGCTGCAGGTTGGCTGCGCCCTGTGACTCTCGAATCTATCGTCGATACGGGAGGTGGACCGGTATCGAGCATCCGGAGCATCTAGATTCCAGCGTCTAGTATCCAATACCGATCGTGTTATTGCGAGAGCCTCGGGCCGGGGGGCTGACATGTCAACACGTTTCGCCGTTAATGCAAGTTTCCAAGAGGGCCGCCGAGCAGAGCGGCCGCGATAAGGACGGTATACATCGAGAGGGTTGGTTAAGGAAGAGTTACGAGTACGTGATCCTGAGAGTATCGAGCGCGTACGATCGATTGCTAGGTCGCGTTTGAAAATTAGGAACACGTCCGCGTTTAGCTGGCTCGTAGGCTGTAGGCGTGCGCTGCGGCCAAACCAGCCACGAAACCGTACAGGCTCTTGCATCTTGATGCGCGTAACGCGCCACGATTATCGCGATATCCCTTTGAACGCCTGAACGTCTCAATGCCTCAATGTGTCCCCGCGTTCACTTGCGTTAAAGTAGATGCTGGAGGAAGCGGAGAGTTTACGTTGGAGAGAATAGTTTGAACGCGAGACGCAACGCATAGTGGGACGAGAATGCCTTATTCGTTTAGACATTGACCAAAATTTGAAGTGTCGAGATTCTTGTTCTAGGTATAGCTTCATTAAAGCAAACATAAAGAAATAAACTTTATATTCACATTAGGTTTGATCCAATTCTATATGAATCTGACCTGTATGAAAATTTCAGTGTTTTGTTTTCCATGTGCACCACTTTAAACAATTATTGCCTAAATCATATTACTTCATAAGTTCTCAATATTTTACATAGGTATTACTGAGTTTCTTATTATTAATGATTTTGTACAAAAAACATTCTGAATTAACATGGATTTCGTCAATAAACAACTGTATAAAATAAAACTACGTTGCACTCAACACTCTGATAAATCAATTAGTGATTTAAAGTTTTGCTCAAAGTCACCGAAGGTCTAAAATGCTTGAATTTAATCCTTTAATAGTAAGGTTTTAAAAAGTAGAAAAATTACCTGCTACTAGCTGGGATTAATAGAATAAATTTATTTTACAGTTCACAAGTTATAACACAAAATCGGAAAATAGCCGGATTTTCAGGGGTGAATTACACGCCCTTAGAGTGAATTTGGGTAGCAAACAAAAATTGCGTTGTAATCAGGAGTAAATACCCTACATATTCACAAAGTTTCAGAATTTTTTGAATCTCCGAATTCTGGATGTTCCCTCGTTATTTGTAAAAAGCCCAGAAGGATCTCTTTTTCTAAATCCCAGTTATTCTACTTAACATGAATTGAAAGTGTGCAAATTTTTAAAATGAAAGTCCAAAACCGTTTGAAAGTAATTATCATGTCCAGTTATTGTCCTTACGTCGTTCCACTGTGCGAGGTGACGTTGCGCGGCTGACCACGCTACACGGTCGAGCATATCACTTTACGGTTGGCGTGGGTACCGCGCGCGTTTATTGTAGGCTAAAATTACAATGCGAATTGACGCCCGGTCTTACTCGTGTTTCCCAATGGGGGGATGTTTTTGCCCGTAGCGCTGGCCGGGAAACCGAACTACGAGTATTCTTCGATGCAATTGCACCGCGTTCCATTGACCGCGACAAGTATCTCGGTTGGCGATCAGCATTCAGGGCATTGGCGCGGCTAACGACGGGGCGCGTTTCATCCGATAAAATTAACGAACCGTTTAATGAGTTCACCGGCTGCCTCTTTCGGGAGAAAAGGCGCGGGGTGTGTACGTCAAGCGGCCGTCGATATCCGAAGAAGAGTGGAGGAGTTAGCATTACAATGCCGTATATTGCCCCTCTGGCAACACTTACATAACCGGCTCGCCCTCCTGCTGCCAAGTGAGGCGCACGACTGTATCGTAATCTAAATTTGAAGCTCGTATCGATGCCGCTTCCCTTCATATTCCGTGAACGGAATATCCGATCCTCGGCGGTATCGACCACCGTGAACAGAGGCAGGAATACTACTAGCATCGTTCGACGACCAATCGACAAGTCGACAGGGAAATTTCATTTAACCTGAAGCATCGAAATCGGTGAGTATCTCGTCGGCGGGCCAAAGGAAGAGCAAAAGGTGCGCATTTTCTCTGAACAGGGGCAGAGATAAAGCGTTGCAATAGTTGATCCCTAAAATTCTAGAAACGTGAGAGATCGAAAACTAGTTCTCGCTGGAATCGTAGTCGCGCGATGTTGCGATGGGGGATGCACGCGATATGTAATATCGAGTGGGCGCAAAAAGCGCTCGGCAAACTTTCAATCAATCGTCCCGTATTGGAGTAGTAACGGGCCTTGTATGGGCGGACAGTAGGGGCCGGTGGGGCTCGCTCTCGCTACACAGCAGTGGCGGGCGCAGTAGTCGTGGATTTATTTGGTCGGACAGGAAACAGCGTCGCTTTACCGCAGAGAGGGGCGCGGATTTCATGGATAACGCTGGCTGCTACAGGGCCAGAGAAGCGTCGGGTACCAGGAGAGTGGGAGGGATGGAGGGGGCGGAGGTGGGAGGTGGGACGAATAGGACAAGGACCGAGGATGAGGGGGAGGACGCAACGACTAAAGGACGAGGACATGCATATTAATAGGGAAACAAGTACCGAAATGTCTGACCACCGTGAACGAGCCGACGTCGTTGTATCGAACGTTCCGACCCCCGTCCACTTTCCACCGCCACCCCTCCCCCTTCCAACCCTCCTCTCCATCCAGCCAGCCCATTCTCCCTCTTTGCGAGCGAGCGTTTCGGTTTCAATTCCGACATACGGCCCTCGCGACACGACTCGCCGCTGATCCTGATGAACGTCGTTACGTTAACACGAAGGAGATCGATTACAGCCCAGATCAAATACGTCGTACGTATCGGCCGTGAGCAACGAAACGGATCCGGGGTATGTATATACGCTAGCAGTTAATTATAGTCGCGTTAATAATGTCGAGGGAGAGACGTCGATCGGAACGCAACTGCCATACCCTTCGCATTAGTTACGCATTGATTTTCAGCGCGCCCAGGCGGAGTTACATTCCTCGTAAATATAGAGCCACGAAGCTAGCAGGCAATCTAGGAATTCCATAGCAAGGGGTAATTAGTATGTGCGCGCGACACTGGTAGTTGCGTATGTAGGTACACACGTACGTTTCTGCCGTAATCAAAGACGCGTGGAAACTTGCCCGGGATCTTTCCACTGTGCGCGATATCCATATCGCGTATCTGTTTAGTTTCGCTGCGAAGTGTTCTGGTGACTCTTGAGATGCTTGGGGAATGTCTCAGAGTCGCTAGGGAATTGCGATGTGACTTTCAGCACGTAGGTTTTAGGATGTGCAGAGGATCGAGTGTCTGGGGCTGCTCTGTTCTTCAGTCGCGAGCAATACGTCCTCGACTTGTAAAGAGGGCAGTTTCAACAATATTGAAGGATCACGGAAAAAAGGGTGCATCGGAAACGGGACTCGAACCTGCGATCTCTAGATTTTCGTTGCGCGATGGTCAGCAACTTAAGGTAGGTTTTCCGATACGCGACTGGACACAATGTCAAGAATACCAAAGTCGATTTTCTCGAAAATGAAGCGCGATATCAAAAAATTGTATTCCTTTTTATCGATTTATTTAATTGTTATAAGTCGAAAAGAAGAACATTTTTTGAAATCGTGTTTCATTTTCGAGAAAATCGACTTTGAAATGTTTAACGTTGCATTCAGTTGCGTATAGGGTAACCTAGCTTTAGCCACCTCGACTATCGTCGACTCCCCAGGTCTTGGTTCCTCCGTGACCTCTCGCATGATCAGGGTTCCTGATATCCACAATATCTAGACGGATAATAGGGCGAAAGCAACGATGAGGATGGATATAGTTTAATAGTGTAATGGGAATATATGGGTCAGCAATAAGTCAGGGCGATCTAATCGACACACGCTTAAGCTGGGTTTACACCTGACGAGTCACTCGGTCTGCTACGATGGCCAAAACCTCCTACAAATATATATTCCAACGCAACAAACTTCAGTTTCACACTAAAAAACCTTCCCCACTTTCCTCGTCCTCGAAAATTGTAAAAGCTCGCGGGGACAGTGGCGTAGGAAAATGTAGAGTGGAGGAACAGGAGGAAGGGTAGGACGCGTTCGTGTGCACACGTTCGTTTGTTCATTCGTTTGTTCGTTCGTTCGTTCGTTCGTTCGGCCAGGCAGCGGGTGTCGGTGGGTCTGTGCGAGCGAGAAAGAACCTCGCTCGGAGATAGAGGTAGTAGCTGCCGCATAAATTAGTGGTGAAAAGTTAATTGGAGCGGACACTGGCTCGCGTTCGCAGTGGTACAAGTTACACTCCTACCGCGCCACACTCGAAACACCCAGCCCTGTGTTAGCGCGCCTGGCGCCCTTGCCCCCGCCTACGTCGACAAGCGTGTTCGGTATAGAAAGCGCAGGAATCGTTAGGATTTTATTGGCGAGAGCCCTTGTAGGCACGTACTTCGATCTAACATCAAACAAGACACGATTATACAAACGCGTGGTCAATTTAACCGTTCCCTTCGACCGACTGACCTATTCAACTGTTCACAGCAGCCACACACGATGATTATTTAGTCTTAGAAATTCGTAATTACTGGGGAATTCGGGGCCGTAAGAGCACTGCATCTCTAGGGGAGTCAGCCGATTCCTTGCTCCCGGAGATCGATCAACGTCGCCCAGCTTTGATGGACGCTGAAAGGCCACGGTGAAAATTGTTCGAGCCGCCGGCGAACGTCACTCGACACCCCATTAATTTTCCGAGCGAGTTGCCGCGTTGCGCAGCTCCTCTAAGTAAAAATGGAACGGCGCAAAAGCGGAATCGGGGTAATCGCGGCACGAATTCGGCCGGTGCACGCGCGTCCGGATGACAAGCGCGCAAGCGGTAACGCGCAACAATCGGCCGCAGTATCCTGAATTATCGGGGCCGGCCAAACACGCTGATTCGGCCAAATTTGTAATTTCGAATTCGTAATTATTGTCAAATCGGAACGTGTTCGACCGCAATTTGCGGTGGCGGGAGGGATTCGATCGGCCCATCGACGTTTCGATGATAGAACCGCCGTCACCTCGACCCTCCCGACCACTCGGCCAGACCTGGAGATCGATAGTAACGTTCGTCCATGCCCCATGGAAGCCCGTAAGTAAACAGAACACCTCTGTGCCCTTCTTCCCGAAACAAGCTCCTCCGACTATACGCGTTTCCATGTTCGCGAACCGTCATCTTTGGTAGATTAAAGTAAACAGCCGCGGATAGTACGCAAACAGGAAGACGCGGGACAACATGTGATTCGCCTCGAGCTGACGAACAAACGGGCAAATATTTCAGAAACGATCCGAGGCATCCTCGCTCTGCCGTTCGTTCTAACTTTGTTGTTAAGATATTAAAAGGCTACGTATTTGCTGGGAGGTTAAGGCTGCCCCTACTCCTCCCCCGTGCTCCTTAAATCTCTCGAGGCTCTCTAATCAGGGTCTCGAACAAGCAGCGATACGAGCTCGTTGCCGTTTTCATGGCGGGGTAAAAGCTAGCGTAAAAAGAAAATCCGTAGGAATTTCCCGGATATATTCGTAAGGGCTATAGAGTTGTTAGGGGGAGAGAGATCTGGGGTCGGGGGAGCAACGAAAAGAAAGAGGGAAGGGTCGAAGGTCGTGGAGCAGGAACGGCAACGGCAGTAGCGGGAGTCGAGCATTGTGCGGCCGCGTACACGAGCGCGCACGCGAACGTGCAGGCGGGGGTCGTGGCTGGTAGGTAGTTTACTTTTTAATTCGGACCGGCCCTCGTACTTTAATAAAACCGTTGAAACAAGCGGGGGTTAAAAAAGGAAAAGGAAGAGCGCAGCACACGCTGCCAGCACCGCCTTGCTCTTTTACATCCACGGTTAACAGCATGCGCGCGTACGCACGCTTATATACCTACATTGCGCGAACCGCCCACGGTTCCTGGCTTTTTAATTAATGAACACCCGGTGAATACGCTCCACTCGAGTATTCTCCTTATTACTACTACTAATAATAAAAATGATGGCGGTAATTATTGTTATTATTATCATCATCATCGTTTTTATTATTACGATGACCGTTACACGGGAATGGAGGTTGGAGCCGGTCGAGGCGAAGCTGCAAGGACGGGAAAAACCGAGCTTTCATTAAAGTCGCGAGCATTACCGGTCTCCTCGCCCCTTGATAACGTATCGGCTAATTTCACGCCAGACCTTCCCACGGAGCTTCTCCGCGCTCAACGACTTCGCGGTGATACGGGGCTGGGTGACTCCTCCGTTCCTCCGTTCCTCCGTTCCTCCGCTGCCAACTCTAAGCAGCCCCCAAACATTTAGAATTTATTCGTGGCCAAGCCCCTCGCCGTAGAAACTCGATAAGCCGTTCGATACAGAGCAAAGGGAACCCAGCCTGCTGGACTTTTGGGTCGCGGGGGTGTGTACCCCCATTGACGAGGATCGATTGTTGCGCTAAACTCCATCCCCTTCTACCTCTCTCTCCCTCTCTCTCACTCTCTCTACCGTACCCTTTCAGTATTTTCCATCAACTCTACAACTCTTTTCATCCGCCTCGTTCATCCCCATACTTTCCCAAACAATGGGGACTTTTACGCGACGCGGAACTTTACATTACAGCGTTCTAGTAAAGCCAAGTGGTTAATTAAAACCTGTAATATGCGTTCGACGGGCTGAATTTACCGCGACGCACTTTTCCGCGTGAATTTCAGTGACACCGGCATCGAGTGTGCACGCGCAAAGTGGCGCATTATCCGCCGCGGTGTCGTTGCTGAAATACGCTGCGCGGAGCAGCTATTTTAACCGGAGAAACTAAATATGCGTATAATCTGTAGATTAAAGAAAAAAGATACAGGAAAGGTTTTAGGATAGCTACGTCGTGATATTCGCCTGATATTTGCCCCGCTCGCCTCCGGCTCGGCTCTTTACCTCAGAATTCATTGTGCCTAGCATTTTGCCGAGATTAAATCGCGCAAACTATTTCGGGGTTTAATCTGATCCCGCGCGACCGTCTCGCAATGATGCTTGCCGCGAGGTAAACGCTCAGGATCCCAAAATTACCGCTGCATTTCCGTTACCTACGCGGTGTTCCATTTAGGAAACACACTTAAAAATAAACCGCGTTAATTCGAGCTCCATTGTAAGATTCAGCTACCTTTCGTCGGCGGACCATAGTAACTTAATGTCGATCGAGTGCGACGTCCTTAAAGGGGGCTAAAGATCGCGAATCTTCCGACGACACTGCGCGTCCACATCCTTCATTTACGAGGTAAATCCCTGGAATACGCTTGATTAATATTTTACGATCGGAAGACTCCGAGCACAGACTGAGATCAGCTTCCCCCGAAATTGGACACAAGTTGCGTGGGAAATGGATAGCCGAATTGCTAAGGAAGCCGATGGCGGTGAATCTCGGACGAGGTGGATTTTAATTCTGGGACGGGACCAAGTAGGAATGTGTCGCGGTTAAATCGGGCTTCAGAGCGCCTGTTTAGAAGCGGCGCAACATTGCGCTTTACCGCGGAAAGTTAGGAATTTAAGATTGTTTGCGGGCGGCATTAAGGGGACTATTGAACCGTCCAAGGACTAAGTGTTTTTTGCGAATTAATTACAAGGAGATGAATACAAATTGTGACTAATAATATGTTCGGCTAATGTTTATTAACCCTTTAGCGCCAAACTTATAATATATAATACATTCCTGTTTTTTTGCCGTTTCGCTGTTTGTTAAGGGATACATGTTTAGCGTAGTTTTATTCACTGAAGAAAGTTGGACCTATCTGAACCATGTATTCTTTGGTTTTATGCATTTTGACCTCTGAAAAAATAAATTAAAAAATAAAAAAAAATTATTTGTATAAAGATATATAAATTCAGACTATTTTTAACGATAAAAACAAAACGGAATATTTTCCTTTAACGAGATCTAGGTGCGGGCACTAAAGGGTTAAAACTATAAACAGTAAACAAATTTGTAAAATATATATGTAGACAAAAAATATTTGTTTACCGTACGTGATAGTAATAAACATTATGTAAAAGGAAAAGTCTGTGCTTCCATTCATCTTCTTATAATTAATTCGCAAAATATACCTAATTTTCGAGCGATTTCCCTGGCTAAAAGTCCCCTTAAACCCTGCCACCAAAAACATAGATTTTTCGGTTTAATGGGAATGACGGTTCGTCGGAAAGTATAAAAACGCTACTATCGCTGACGCACGAATAATTACCAGCTATTATATCAAACACGCCGCTCCCCCGAAATAACTTTGATTGCGCGTCGATGTATTTACACTCTACGTGCGGCGCCATTGTTCCGTTGTTCCACATAATGAATTTTAATACAACGCGGCGCGTCCTCGTCGACGGGAAAATTTAAATTTACAGAGACAAAGTACAGGGAGAACGTCCAGCCGTGACGTGGTTTTTAATTCGCCGTTTGAAGAGCGTCGAAATCGCTGTGTCGCGTTGTTTCGTCAGAAAAAAAAACGAGTGGCCGAGTAGGAAGCACGCGCGCGATCGCGCAGATAAAGCTCGAACGATTGTTAGGAATCGTTGTTTCGAGGGGGCATCAGTCTCGTAAACGCTTATCTCGCCCGCGTGCCTCCATTCTTAGCACCGTCCTGCAGGACCTCCGCAGCTGTATCCTCCCGCTAACGATCTCCATCCAGCTTCTTTTCTTGCCTGCTCGGCTTTTGTTCCTCCGATCCTTTCCTCCCTGTTCGCGCAGCCCGGAACGAGCGCGCGCGAACGCCGCGCCGCAGCGCGCCGAAACGTTACAAGCTAGAGATAACCGTTCCGCCGTGCTAAACTGCACTTTCAACGACCGTTACGTACTTTATCGTCGCCTTCGTTTTGATACGCGCTCGCAAATAAGCGCAGCGAGCTTTTTCGTCCTCGGGACGACAACGGTCCTTCTCAACAAACTTCTCGCCCCCGTTCAGCCCCCAAACTTACCCTCACCCTTTCGTAAACACGCCTTCCAAGCTGCTACAGTCCGAGCCGGTAATAAAAGCCAACTTACTTTTTAGTGTAGAACTACAAGTGTCAGTTGTACTAAGTAGCAGTAATATAAATGCACTGGCGATACCGTCGCGTCGAATCGATGCGAGGGATTCCTAAGCTCCGCATGAAAATTCAACGAGACTGTCTTATATCTTCTCACAAGTTTAAAAACACGGAGATAATTTTAAAGTAGCACGGGGATATGCCCGCTGCACTCGATTCCTCAGGCAATAATTGACTTTAAACACCGGCAACCCTTTTCACCGGCGATCATTTTATTTCGCTCGGCCGTAATTCCTTTCCTTGCTCCCCTCCGGCGAGCACGTCCCCGATACGAGCGGCCCCGCCGTAAGACGTCCGTTTACGAGCCCGTTACGTACTTCCGTTAACCGAATTATCCTTTTCCCCGCTCTTCCTCCGATCGACGCATCTCACGAGGAGAATACCCGGTACGGATAGAGTCCGCCCGATAATTTGACTTTAATCGATATTTATCGCGCCGGATCGGCCACTTTGGCTCCTCCCAAAGTGCACTTCCGTTATCGGCCACCTACCGACGGCGCGGAGAAAAAATACCGAGAGCTCGTTCGCAGCCATTCACCGAGAGACAGATAAAGGGGGACGACAGTCACGCATGAGGGATATACAGGCTCGATAAAATAAAGAAAAACGTAGGGACAAAATTTATGACTCTTTTCTGCCGTCTAACTACTGCTCGCTCCCGGCTTCCTCTTTCATTAAAAATGAAAGTCGTT
Source organism: Andrena chrysosceles (assembly GCA_963855975.1). Taxonomy (NCBI): domain Eukaryota; kingdom Metazoa; phylum Arthropoda; class Insecta; order Hymenoptera; family Andrenidae; genus Andrena; species Andrena chrysosceles. The sequence goes on along the minus strand of OY979769.1, from coordinate 43,778,830 downwards.
CGCGTCATGATTACAAGCTACGATGTGGCCAAGGAAAAGCGAACGCATCCCCCTAGGGATAATCAACGTCACGCTGGAGAAAGAACTTGACTAGCGAAACATTTGGTTTACCCGCAGTAACATGAGCCCCTCATGCCCCCATGTTTGCACCCTGTAAACACACGCTCGTATGCATGTACGCATAACTTCGCCTTAACGCTCATAATCGGATACGTACACCGCCATAGATCCCGGAATCCCAATGAATTTGAAATATTCGCCCTGTTTGCTTGGCCAAACCAGAAGCTAGCATCTCTCTACAGACGGGGATCCGCCCGCAGCGCTGTGCATTCTTCTCGCCTGGAATTAACGAGCTGTTGGCGAGCGATACCCTAACCGAGCACTCGCTTCGTCTCCCCGATCGTGATCCGTGAAGCGCTCGAAACGAGAGAGAATGCGATATTCCTCGAGAATTCCGTCGACCTGTTAGTGCGCGCCGCGGGAATCGCGTAACGCGAAAGGCTCGACATGCGTGAGATATTAATTGGTACGAAACAGTCGAACGAATATTTCGTTTCAATCAATTTCGACGAGGAGGAGTAGCTTTAATTGGGTGACCGATGATCGGGTGTGGAGCTGCCACGACTCGAACCAGTTGTTTCCCGAAACCTCGAATTCCGTGAGAACGTTATCGTTCCCATGGAAATTCATGATTCTCCTTCGAGAAGATGTGAGTATGGGAAGGAGGAGGGTTGAAACATTCGTGTAGAAGATACGTTAAATATGTATTTCGAGGGACGAGGCGGGAGGAAGAAGAAAGGCGATGGCGAAGGCGACCCACAGCAGTCGCGGGCTGATTTCGAATTCAGTCGAGCAATCGCTGAAAAAGGACGAAATCCTGGCAGACAAACAGAAGATTGCCTATATTGTAACCAGTCAACGGGTACGAAAGAGACGCAAACCGGAAAACTAGAATACGTGGTATAACCGTTCCTTCTAATGCTCCGCCAAATGCGTCTCTTTCTTTTCCGCTTTGCCCTGATACTCTTCGCGCGTATCAGAACGCCACCCATACAACACACTCTCGTTGCAGCAAAGTTGCAGCATCGTTGCAGTGCAAGATTGAAATGTTGCACGCAACATTGTCGCAACGTTGCAGCAATATTTCTATGTTCGTCTCCTGCAACATTTCGAGCAGTAGGGCCAAAACTATAAATAACTGTATTAATAATATAATATGTGTCTACGACGGACGCGGAATCATAGAAATATTGAAAATATAAAAAAAATAAATATATATGATAGAAATTTTTTTTTCTTTAAACTCAAATTATTCGAAAACGAAGGCTCATTTTGACAAACTTCATTAGGGTTTTGTAACACTACACTAGCGTAGGGTAGTTCGAAAAAGTGGTAACTTTTTTGTGCGCTACTGTAGGTATGTACTACAACTTCCACCCTGTGTCATTCTACACATTAAAATATGCATGTTGCCGCAACGAAGTGTGCTGTATGGGCAGGAAGAACGCGCGTTGCAGAGTTGATACCGAGAGACACCGATTTATATCGATTAATTGAGCTGGCTTCGTAACCTTTCAATGCTCGCAATGAAACGTAAGTACCCGATGATTTAAAAGAATCGCGTGCTCCCGAGATTGAACGAGAAAAGGGCGTCCACGAAGCGGAACAAAATCAATGTCCCCCGTTCGCTGCAGCCTCGTAAAAAGGGGGATTATTCAAGGCGAATCTGAAATCGAAGTTGATCGTGATCGCGCGGGCGTTCGTCGACCGTACATCGGCCGGATTACATCGCTTATTACTTCATGAACGACACTTCGGCTCGACAATCGTGGATTCAAGAGACGCGCGAGATGCGCCGTGAATTCTGAAACCGAGTGACTGCGGGAGCAGAGAAGAGGCATCAGTTTCCGGCCACGGAAGAATCCCTGATCCCTCCCCCCTCAAGCTGCCGTGACGACATGAAAATTGGACGACTTTATGGACGACTTTCGCTTACCCCTTTGGAATCCTAGATGGGACTCGCGCTCTGCCCGATTCCCCGAATCGATCGCAATGCGGAGAAACGTCGAAGCAGAGACACGCTCTTCCTTTCCCTTGATCCGTATTAATGACTTTCCTCCTGCGTATTGCCGATAGAATTCTACACGGCTGCCCCCGCGAAAGGGTGGCGCAACGTGCGAAGAGAAATAACAGACGTTAGTGCGGTATGGAGTTGAGGGACGTCGAGGCGTAGATGGCATCGGGAAAACAATTCCACCCTCCCTTGTTCTTATACGGGGATCCACACTGGGTTACCCTTGGTCAAGAGACTCTGAATAATTACCGTGAGTCGAAGCGTGGCAGTGGTAACAGTCCCACCCTCTGACACCATTTTACAAGTACTTTTCATTGCGAGCTTTCCACTCGCCCCGACCGAACAGACATCGACGCGACTCCCCTCGTGTCGCGCGCAAGCTTGCACGCGAAAACAGCCAGAGGGAGAGAGAGAGGAGGCCAGAACTATGATTTATGCGGAGAATATATTTTCCGTTAGAGTAAATTCCGATAGACGTGCTATAAACGTATAAATATTAACAAATAACGGAGTACATGAAGCTCGGTGCACAGGCGCCCTGAATAAAGCGGTACGGATAGCTTGAACCGGAACGCAGCTGTCAAAAGTTCGCGCTACCTCGACTAAAATTTATTCGCGTTTATTGGCGCGGACGCTTTTAGAGCCGAGGGAAGTATTTAAAGAAAAGAGGTGAAGGGAATTATTATGGCAACTGTGCGTTCTTTCAATAATTTGCTGACAGCTCTGCAGCCGAACTTGTGTGGAAATGGACCAAGTGTCCATCCAGTACTCGTACAAGAGCGGACAAAATAGTCACCACTTTTTCGATTTGTTCTATTTTTGTTATCTTATAATATCAATTTGGAACTGTGGTATGTGTTTGACATACATATTCTGATGAATAATTGAAAGCTGTATAAAACCCAGTTAAAATTGAATTTATATAAGTAACTAACAAAAATAATTTTATGACATTCAAACCGAGATAACACATTTTTAGTACCGACAAAATAGTTACCAATTTTGGTATTCTTTTAGGCCGTCCTAAAAGCAGACGGTGCCCTCAGGAAATATCAGATTTTTTATTACTTTTCAAAAGTGGCAACTTTTTAACAGCTTTAAAATGGTGTTATCGTGCTTAATGTTATGTAGGGGTTTTGTTTATTAGTTAAATAAATTCAACTTTAACTGGGTGGTACACAGTTTTCAATTCTTTCTCAGAATATGAATATTGAGCACATACTGCAATTTTGAGTTGATGTTAAAAAATAATAGAGTTAGAGTGGATCGAAAAAGTGGTAACTATTTTGTCCGCTACTATATACACGTGGGAACGAAATGATTTCTGGACACACGTTCATTAAAAGTTTCTTGTTCGTTAGAACGAGTAGCATGATGCACGCTCCCAAAGTTCCACCCTCGACCTTTCTCCGCTCCCTAATATGTAGGACCGCGACGGAACAACGCGTTCTCCGCTCGTTACTCCGCAACATTTGCGGGGGACGAAGACAACAAACAGGAGAAAAAGAAAATTCGCGAGGCGTACAATGCTAACCGTTGTCGCGCCTTCAGCCACGTTCATCTCAGCCATTCTCCTTTCGCAGCCCCCGCTGCGTTTTCTTTCCCGGCAAATCTTGTCCGAGCTTGCCCTTTTTCCCCTCCATTCCCAACCGTCGAACAATAAGGATTTTTCTTCCACGCCAGTAGACTTAATCGACGATCGTTTTTCATAAATTTCCGGCCAGACCGAGTCCCTTCTCCTCGCGTGGCTGCAGGAAGAGGATACCTAGCTCGATATACGTTAGCGGCCTCCGCAGAGAAGGCGCTCCCTATTGTTTTTACGTGTTCTCGCGAGCTTCGTGCTCCGCGCAGCCAGCGTAGGCACCTTACGACCCCGTTCTCCCGTTCTCCCGTTCTCAGGCTCCTCCAGGCTGTCCTCCTTACGTGTCCCACCGCGCACAATACCCTTTTCAGAATTCTTCGCCACGACGTAAATATGAGGCAAGTATCGCGAAACATGTAGCGCGCCCCGTTACTCTTTGTCCCGAGCTCGGTTGGCGGGACCGCGGCCGCGAATTCGTCGCGCTCTCCCCCTCCGGGAAGCGATTTCCACGGGATCGATTCGCGGCGATAAACAAAGGCCCGGCGTTACAGAGCACACCGGCCGTGTAAATCGCAAAAGCGCGATAGCCGACAAACGGGGGGCAGTTTCCTCGGTTTTTGTAATCAGCACACGCTGACTCGATTCCGCTGGTCCACTTCGGGGCGAAACTCGATTGAACCCCATTGATTTTCGACTAAGGGATTAGATTACACGATTTTTGTTGCAGCTTTTGTTCCAGTCGCCGGCAGGTCGATCAGACGAATTAGCGTCAATTTCACAAACTGGCTCTTTCAATTGGAATTCAATTCGCCTCTGCCCGTTCCGTAGAATATGAACGGCGATCGGGGCTCGCTTGAATTATTGACTCTCGACTGGATAAAACTTTACGAGCCACCTCCCCCCTCCCGCCCAGTGAAATCAAGGGAGAGACGAGCGGATTCCGCGATATCAGCGAGAGAATCGTCGAGGCAGCGACGCGATGCCAGACAATGCGACGAGTCTGCGAAATTAACGATTCCGCGGCGGGCAAACAGGATGCGGTTACGGGGGTAAATAATAGAGGATAACGGGGAAAAATTGAAGAACCAAGCGGAGGAGGAGAAAGCGAGAGAAAAGGGGATGGTCGATTCTGGAACAGCGGCGTGTTTAATGCGGGGAAGTTGAAATTAGTTAGACGAGTGTCCCGCATTCAGCGAACAAATCGCAATTAACCGTGTTCCGTTGGACGATGCACATATTAACTCGGATTAAAATAGGAACCGACCGCTGCCACGGTTATCCGACGACGTGGCGAGCGAGTGTGTTCCCCGCAATTTCATTTGGCATTCGACAGCGGCGCATTATTCTCCGCCGATTGTTTGCGAGTCGAATGTGTATCGCGCGATGATCGCTCACAGAAAGATCCACGACACTTTCCGCGTTAGCTACACTCTCTTTTCCTGCCGCGGAACCGTCCAGCAGAAATTTATCGACGATACATCGGCGGAAAGCGCGGGATCCAGCGCATTCTTATTCAAAGTAGCCGCGCGAGTGTAAGCGAGCGGGAATAATGTGCAAATACCTGTGGAGAATCGCGGGTGCTCCCTCGTAAAGTATTCCCGTGCGTGTGGAGTTTTATCGGGGAAAATAAAAGCGGCTAACGTCCACGGTTTCTGGATCGCGACGCTCCCAAAAGAACGCTACCGAACGCCGCTCAAACATTTATGTTCCCGAGGTTATTCGCGAGACGCCTCGCGCGTCATTAATTTCGTCGAAACGCGAACGATCCATCTTTATGTTCCTTTCGTGGGAGATCGTATCTCGTGGGAGGCGAGCGGAGAAGAAATTCCTTCGGATCGAAAGGTTGTTGCAGCGCAGGCTGGGTCGACAGAGCCCCAGCTGCCGCACCAGGCGCGGTGTATCCGTGAATTTTCGCATGACAATGCGGGAATATAACGCATTGTGTAAACAGACAGGGGCGCAATCTGCAGGGCGCACAGTGCGTGAATCCTGGACATTCGACGACGACGAGTCGGCGACGCGACGGCGTCGTCCACATCGTAATCGTCATCCTCCGGATCCAAGTTGGTTGACGCCGCCTAACCATGGACAATGGGACCACGGCCAGTACGGTACCATTATCCGCCTCTCGCGTCTATGACAACCCCATGAATTATGCAGCGTAATGTAGACGGATACGCGGCCCCTCCTCTGCACGCTCGCGCGCCGCGAACCTTGTTCCATTACCGATCCTACCGAACCGCTTTCAGCCGCACGATTTATCCCGCTAACCTCCCTCGCCCTTTCGATTTATGCTTCTCTGCTGGCCTAAGACCTCGGCTCTCCTTCACCCCCACTTACAAATCGAATCGTCGCTAACACCACTCCGCTTACTTTGTACTGCTACAAGTATCGCGAGTTACACTACTTTTCAAAGGAATCGTTAATTCTCTGGGATATCTGCGTTGTTCACGTCAGCCTTAAATATCCGTTTCCGTTCGCGAAAGCATGTCGCGGGACACGAGAAGCCTGGATGTAGATGCATTCGCTGCGAGAAACACGGTGAAAACGAGTTGTCAATAAAGACTCCCCCAATCTAAGAGATCGTGAATAGGGGATGTTTTGAAGCGAGTGAACCGTGCAACTGACGCGTGCAATTTCCCCTTTCCGGCGCAGATCTTGCAGGGACGGGATTTGCAACGGGAACTTTGAATGTCGTACGTTCGTTACCCAGCCTGTATAATATAAAGCCGCGCACCGCAATTGCCAATATTACAGTCTCTACAATATCAATCCGCGCGTGTGGTTATCGCCGCGCCCAAGTAGGGAAACGCCGATGCCATGTTCCAATCCGACGAACGCCACCCCACGCTACCCTACTCCTATATTACCAGATTCATATTACGTCGGCTTTGACTACCACCGTCAACATCGATCCATTGAAAACGGTACGTGCTTACGCATCATGAATAATTCGTACCTACGAAACGACGTATTCATGGCCGACAACTCCATCCTCTCACCTCGTTTCCCTCTCTTTCCAGTATATCGCAGATCCGAACGGTCCACACGTTTGCGTCCAAATTGCAGCATTTCCTCAAAACTTTCGGATCACAGACGCCGGACGAGAATGCGGAGGACGACAAACTGCCCTACGGGGTGTTACAAAGAAGGTCACAAGATGGCACGTGGTGGGGACGACTGAAATCACGACTGAAGTAATTCAAGAGCTTTGTAAAAAGAAAAGAAGAATGGATTTTCTTCTTTAAATACTTCTTTTTAATTACCTAATGAATTTTATGGAGTTTGTATTAAAAATAGTTTCATCCCTTGAACTCGGCTCTCCCCAATGTTAAATCCTGAGTGCCCCACTGACCAGAGGCATGCAAAAAGGAGAGCTACAAGTTCGTTACTCGAGTGCACTGGAGACTCGCGTATTTCTAAATTCGACTGCCTGGGTAAGTAATCGATTCCTTGGGCACTCGCACGGAGAACGGTTCCACGGTCCAATTGCCCCCGGTGTATTCCGAGGCCACCATGTGCGTTTCTACCGATCTCCCTATCGGACGTCCGTCTATACTCTATACAGACTGAACGATCTGAATTCCTCGGGAAATTTTAAAGCGATATCGCGAAGGTACACCGCCCCTCTCGGTTTTGTAACGCAGATCAGGGGGAAGAAAAGAGTCGTGCGAAAAAGTTGCAGCCGAGGGAACTATAGAAGAATCGTTCCTGGAGAGCTTCAGGGGGAAAGTAATATACACTCGGTCGTTTCTCGCGAGCTCCGGCGATCCTCCTTTCCCCGGCTTGCTTTCGTTTGCGCGCGCTTCCCTTTTTTTTCCCCCCTCGGCGCCGATCCCCGTCGTTGCTAAGCAAAGGAACCCGGGGAACGCTCGCGAAAAATAAGCGAGACGCGATTGCGCCGGGAAGAAGGTTACGCGGACCGCAAGGAAATGGAGTTTCGAGCGAGCACCGAAACTCGTCTCCCTTAAAAACGAGAGAACCCTTACCCCCGGCTCGGATCCACCATACAATCTGCATCGGCTTTCGCGGTTCCGTCACGATGGGGAAACTTGGGCCGGCCTTCCGTCGCCCAATTATAAAATTCGCCGCGTCCGGAGGATGCGAAATGAGCGGGCCTCGCGGTGTCGCGACGAATCAATACGAAATACTTTAAAAGTTTCGCGAGGTAGAAAGTTTGGAACGAGCCTGGACAAGAAACTGCTGCGCTCAAAGGACGCGAGAAGAGCCGTGTGTCCGACGAAATCGAAGTTATCGCCGATAGTTAACGAGTCGTGAAGCACGATTAAAAGTTTAAAACGGTTACCCCCTTCCCCGGGGGCTCGGTCTACTTTTTAACGTCGAGCCGCGCGGTAGATGCTTGTGTTTTTCCAGTCGGTTAAAGAGGTCCACCGAAACTCGACCGCCCCCCGTGGATTCTTTCCCTTTCGCTCGTTTCCCGGACAGAAGTGGACCAATCGAGTTAATGGATCGGCCAGGTACGCGAGGCGGAAGAGGCTGTCGCGATGAAACAGGGAGCAGAGGGAGGAGAAGAAAATCAGGGAATTGGCTAGCGAAAAGGTTTAATCGTTGACGGTGGCGGGCGTAATCGGGGCCTGGGTAAAAGCATCAGTCCCTAAGGAGTCATCTATTTGGCAAATGGATGACCCGTGGAGCTGGTACCGGCCGAGCAGGCACGCAAGAATCCTGCGGGGATATATCGACTCAAACGTTACACCGTATCTGTCGTGTTATCGCCAGGAACAATGACTACCTATTACGCGACTCCACGGTGATTTTTCACGATTATCGTAGGTCATCGGCCTGCTCTAAACGAGTGAGCTTTCCGTAATTGCAAATTGGTCGTCGTGCCCGACGCGCGCTGCGCTGCGCCGCGCCGTCGACACGGACGCCGACACTGGCGAAACTAAACCTAATCTACCGAAAACATTTACGTCCCCCCTAATCGTTCCGCGCGTAAATCGCCTCGATTACAGGCCGAATCAAGATCGTCGTGAACGTTCCGCCAGCGCACGCGCGCCTCAACGATCGTTGGTCTTCTCGCGAGACGTCGCAATCAACTTATTAAGTCAGATAAGAAGGGCGGCTGCGCTCGCGAGTGCTATTCACTGCGCGGAGATATGAAGTCGTTGGAATTCGTGCTACGTCTTCAGACTCGTACCTTCGGTTCGTGACTATTCCGCGATGTAATCAGATATCCTAGGGGGTGCGTTCCTAGCCAACTCGACTACGGCTGAGTCGAGCCCCAGTCCGGTGCCGTGATCGATATCGGGGGGCGAAGATTGCGCGACCTCCGTCGGGAAGGTAAAAAAACACGTGTTAATCGTCGGGGAACACGCACGATAACGCGTTCAGCTGGAAAAAGAGTGCGGGAACCGATTCGCGACACGTGAAAACGCTCTGTCATGACTGGGCCGCGTAACTCAGAAATTAGTAAGCTCGCCTCTCATTCCGGCCACCTGCAACTACCGATAACGATCCGGGACAAACCGCTCGACTGCTTGCGTTCCGATTACAGCTGCCACGCGCGCCCGCCACCTGCTATTAAGGATCAGCCATGAAAAGAAACGCGACGATTCGTGACCGGGACGATATACTCTCTGCTCCGCTCCGCTCGTAACTCACAGCAACCCGGCATTAAGGCCGATCAGTTAACAACAGGCAATATCGAGAGCTTATAGCCGTTAACGAACACTCGATCGATGCTTCGAGACGGAGCTCGGCGGAGGCATTTCGGAGCGGCGCGTAAAATCTTTATAAGAGAATAAAACCGGGAAATATTTAAATTTTACGGTCACCGATAATCCGACAGAAGACGCGAGCGTTTTCCCCGTTCATCGAATCAGAAAGTTTTCGAAGGCAGCGTCGTGAAGTAAAAGCACCGGTGCCGTTTAAACTTTAGTATATGCTATTTAATAAAGGCCTGTTGACAAACAACAGGCAATTTACAGAGTTCCGAATTTTTACTTGGTATATTTTTTATCCGCTTTTTCTTTAACGTTTCATTTCAAGGAAAACGAAAAACAGAGGTTTATTTTGCGTCAGATGTGGCGCAATTGATATTGCATTTGGGTACACAACGCTTGTCTGGCATCTGCAAAGGAATGTCAAAAATATCCTACTCTCCATAGGTGGTAGGTGCTGCTTCATTACAGTTTCATATTTATTAATACAAATACAAGAAAAAATTGTGTACTGGGGGTTGTTTTATATTCGCCGTATTGTTCTACTTTTGCAATTCTAAAACATTACAATAATATACTATTTATAAGACTTGTAGACACACATAAAAAAGTACGGGAGACCGGGGAAAAATTGGGACGTTAAAGATAAAAGCTCATCTTCACCATTTTCATCACCACTGTTATCATTATCCTTCGGTATTTTGTTTAATTTTGTGGCTTTCTACCTTTTTACTTTTAGTCCTTTATTAAGATTTAGTTTTAATTTTGATGACGTCGTCCTTTTCGTTTCTTTGTTATACACATTTTGTGCAAAACCGGTTACCCGGTTTTACCCCTTACGGTTTTGCCCCAGCATACAATTTTATAAATATTACGAATTATCAAAAATTCCATCCCGAAGTAAAAAAAACCTTTTAATTATTTACAGTTTAATATGCAACAATTAACATACTTCACACCAAAAAGTATCGACCTGAACACTGTCAAATCAAAAGTGTTTGAAGTTTCTTAATGATCGAAAATTATATCAGAGCCTTCAAAAACACACAACACGATATAACCTTAGTAAACACGCTTGAAACTTGAAACACGATTATCTTTTGTTGATGAAATAATGGACATCCCTACAATATGTCGCTGCAACGACGCGGGAAAATTTAAGGTAGTTTAAAAAATAATAGCTTGTCCCGGTTTTCCCCAGGTACCCGGTTTTGTCCGAGTTTCCCCTACACTATTCTATCGTATGCGGTGCTCCTTTTATTAGATACGTCTGCAAGCGTCGGAGAAAATATCCTGTGCCAGAATCTGGGTAATACATAATTTAAAAACTTCTGGCACCAGCTGTCTCTCAGTCGATTATGTCATGCCTGCAATTAAGGCCGCAGTAAACGAACTTCTGTCGCTCTTAATTAATTATTTACTCGATCGCGCGCGGCGTTAAGTAACCGGCAGGTCTGCACCTGAGATACCGTTTTATTAATCTTACGAGCTGTCGCCGGTTAATCGGTAAGATTCCCTCGAGTTTGTTCACTTAAGTCTTTCGTTGATTCCCGCTTTCACACTCGACACTGATATATCGCTGGCGCCAACGTGGATTGACGGCTCGCCATTGGTCGGCGACGTTCTGTCCCCCCTTTTCTGATACCCAATTTCCCCTGGAAGATCACGATTTACTTTGTCACCAGCCACTTCCGATTCGATTGACTTTTTATCACTGCCGTGGAACCGCGTCGCTCTGCTCCTTTCACGATTAAATTACTCCGTATCCGTCGGTGCTGGCGACACTCGAGACCAATTGCTTGGAATTCATTTAGAATTAACGCCCCCCTTCGGTCGAACACTTTGGAGAATCGGGTCAAAAGGCTGGCCTACGGGAAAGGCTAGCGTTTCCGCATATTTAATTTGGAAATTGCCACGGCGCGATAAAAGTCACTGAGATTTATTCGATACGTCGCAAAGTATATTCACGAATCCACGTATAATAGCGCGGCAAAAGCTTCCGCTCCGAGAAACCGTTCGTTGTGGCTTCGGAGCGAAGCTCGGAGAAGCTGCGATTCAAATCATTTACTAGTGCGAGATGATCGAAAGAAAAGTAACTTCGTTTACCACTTCGCGTATATTCCCTTGAAACAGTTGAACCACTTTGCTTCGCCAGCGGAATAAACCGCGTCATTTTCACCACGTATATGTAGGCGCAGTTAAAGAACCCGTGTACCGTTTCGTTGGCAAATATTTTTCTCGCAGTAAATGTTGGTTAATGTTTCTGCAGCCTTTTCCCTTGGAAAAACCAAAGGCAAAGAATTGCTCGGTGGAAACGTTTTGCACGCCACTGTACACTAGTGAATTTTCATGACATGCAAGCGATGTTTTGTTTTCCAGCTCTCTGTACGAAACAATAGACGGAGGGGCCCCTCAAAGGACAAAGCTCAATTAGCAGTCTCGGAAAACTTTACCCGCTTTTATTTTGAAATACCTATAAAAAAAAAGGAGGAATGCTATTTCAAGAGACCATCCAGCATTCTCGTTCCCCGCAGATTATCCCCGGTAACTGGACCTTGTAATTCACTTCCACCTTTTTCGACTTCTCCGACTTGCCCGACTTCATCGACCTCCACCCCCTCCTACCTACCTATCCATACACTCTGCTACTCGATTTGTCTCCGCTTCTCATCCATTCCCTCGCCCGATCGCTCGTTCGCCCAGCCATGGCTCTTTCGATTAAATATGTTCGTCCATCTGGCGTGCGCGACGACGCGAAAGCAATTTCCGAACGATCAAAATCGCGTTCCAATTACCGATCGACCCGGGCAAAGGAATTCGGAAAATCTCCGGGGGATTTAGAAAATATGGCCGGTGGAACGAGCGCTCGCTGAAACTGACAACCGGTAATTAATGCATCACTTTATACCCATGAATTTATAATTTTCTGTTACGGCAAATAGTAGCCGGCTAATATTTGCATGGGCAATAGTTTCTCTGTTAATTTATTATCGTTCGATGGGTCGGGGCCAACATTGGCGAAATTCTATGCAAATGTCGTATCAAGTTAGCTGACGCGTTGTCCCCGCTGTGACGCGTCGCTTCCTTTATTTCCATTATACAGGAAATAAGTGTTTCAACGATATTAACGGCGGCTGTCGATGGGGCGACAATATCTCTACATTCTTTTCTCGGGGGGCAGGCCATGGATCTCGACCGGTGGCATTGTTAGCAGATCGGGAGGAACGAGCTACTAAACTGGTCCCGAATGGCCTCCCCGAGTGGGTTTCTTAGAGCGGGACCGAAAACTTCGATATCAAAAGAATGCGGAAACTCCATGAACTAACGAACAAAAACTGCAGCCCCGATAGCAGAGTATCGGGAAGATACAGACGGGGATAGCGAAGAATCAATGATCGAGCGTGCTTCGGGACCCCGCTCCTCTCGTTTTTATCGGACAGCTTGAAATAATTGGAGTGCCGTTGAGAACGCGTAACGATCCGTTCTCACGGAGCTAAATACAAATACTGTTTCGTGCGATCGAAACAAACAGCTGGAAACGGAAGGAGCAGAAGTGGAAAGCAGAGGCGACGAGTGGCGCGATGATCGCGCTGATTTCGAGGCGAGGGGATTGAAATTGGACGAGACGGAGCCGTCCGAATTTACCCTATTAGGAGGGGCCGGTGACAACGAGAAGACACGCGTAAACGATGCCACGTCTCCTCCGCTTACGTAAACGTCCACCCGATCGATAAGTTTCTGGCGAAATTATCAAGATTACGCCGTCTAGCTGCGAAATTAATTCAACGTTAACAAACCGTGACTCCCTTTACGGCGCGGCTCTCTGCCTCTTACATCGCCCTCGCCGCGACACGGCGAAATGCTGGAGAGCGTCTGGCATCCGAGAACCAAAGCGAATTACTCGAATAGAAGGAGGGTGGCGAGACGGCACGCCGCGATTCTGTGGGTTAAACCCACGGCCATCTTTCGCAGAAATTGTTGTAAACGCGACCAGGCACGTCACGTATTTCGAACATGCAAATCGATATGCCCCGTGACGAAAAGGCACGCGAAAATCTGCGGCGATGTCTTTGAACCCGGGGACCGTAAGTAGTCCTAGTTCTCGCTAACTCGCGCGCCAATTCACCAGCGTATCGATTCGACGCGATGTCGTTAACCGACGCAGACATTTATTTACGTCCGTCTTTCACGTGCCCGGGGATTATTTCGCGAAAGCGAATATAGACTTTATCGAATCGCGCCGAGATGTATTGGATATAGCGGGCGAAGGGACAAAGAGAGAAGGAGGGTGGCACGCTCTTAGCTCCCAAGTAAATTCGTACCCAGGCAGACCTGTCGGAGTAAGATCGAGCTAGTAGCATATATTCCCCCTCACGGCTCTCTCCGTTATCTCTGCTCTCTTCCATCCTCCTCTTCCTTTTTCGCCGGCGCGGAGAATCGGTGATAGGAAATAAGCTGAAATCGTTCCACGAGACAACAGACCGGAAGCGAAATCGGTTCTGTCGGCAAGATTCAATTTCGACTCCGCGTCAACTCCTGCTGCGGCATCCTTAGGGGTCGAGATTGCATGTGTCGACAACGCGATCCCCAAACTACAAACTGCGAGCTAGCATCCTCTGCGCATAGCTACGCGAAGGTCCGCAGTATCAATGGAGAGACAGCGTTTCTTCGGCGAGGAATAGTGAGCCGTGAACAGGCAAAGTCTCGATCAGCGTGATTAATCGTGGAATGATCAATTAATCCACGGCAGGGTTACGTTAACGGGAGGAGTTTGAAGGGGTCGGGAGCACAATCGGGAGATATCCGCGCGCAATTTCGCAGGAAACGTCTCCGCGCGCGCCTCGCCTCGCCTCGCCTCGGTCCGAACTCCCCCGTCGCTGACAGTTATAGGACGTCTCGTTTGTAACTGTCGGCACGACAGGATCGGGCTTAAACCCCCGAGATGCATCCTGTGAAAATCAAGGAGGGAAAGGGACGAACGACACCCGGCGCAACCGGCGTCGAGATACGCCGAGAAATATTGGGTTCGACGTGTCCCGGGAGCGAGGTGAACGCCGACTCCACGCCATCCCTGAATACAGCCAGGAACCAGCGGAAAAAAAAAGAAATAAATAAATCCAGTCGGCCAAATCGAGGCAGCCGAAAGCTCATACGAAAAACGACAAATTTATTTGCTCCCACATTTTCGAATGGCGCGCCTACTTTGCGACGCTACGCGGACACGGCCGATCGATGGGTGTCGAGGTTTCGCAAACCAAATTTGCGCGTGTCAGTTGAAGTAAATGTCGATTCAATCCGTAGATAGGGGAGGGTTGCCTATATCGTACCATTTAAGACATTTTACGTTATACACTAGCGGACAAAAAAGTTACCACTTTTTCGATTTGTTCTATTTTTGTTATTTTTTTTTAGCATACATTTAGGACTGTGGTATATTTAATATGCATATTCTGATGGAGAATTTAAAGATGTATAAAATCCAGTTAAAGTTGAATTTAATTAACTGACAAGCAAAAGTGTTGTATGATATTAAAGGGGGTAACACATTTTTGGGGCCGACAAAGAAGTTACCACGGTTAGCAACTTTTTAGATTGTCCTAAAAGCAAAATGTCTTGACTTTAAAAGTGTGTTGTCTTGTTTAATGTTATGTGCGGTTTTTTGATTGTTAGTTAAATAAATTCAACTGTAACTGGATTTCATAGAGCTTTCAATTCTCTTTCAGAATATGTATGTTAGGCATATACTACAATTTTGAATTGATATTGAAAAGTAATAGAATTAGGGTGGGTCGAAAAAGTGGTAACTTTTTTGTCCGCTACTGTATTTTATATTTGGTACTAATTTGAACGCAAATGACTATTGGATATTTTAGCTTGATCTTTTGGGCATCTACTATTATATTCTTTACCTTTTGTTCAGAACAAATTAATTTGTTATTAAGCTTTTTGGCACATACTGTAGAAGGTGCGATTTAGACAACCGGTCTCCTAAATCGTACCTCCACTAATAACAGTATCAATAACAAATAGACAAGAAAATATTCAACATAAAGTAATGACTATTATATAGTTACAGATACATATGTATATGGATCACACACAGACCATTTTAAATGTTTATAGGACGCATCAAATAGGGTGTAAGCTCAAAAGGTTTTCTTTCTATGTCTTATTTCGCATTTACTTGATATTTTTATTATCAGCTTTCGTTTACATTCATTAATTACAAAGAAATTGATGAAGTGCGATTTAAGTGACCAGTACGATATTGGCAACTCTCCCCTATAAAGTTTACCTCGAGTTTCAAGTGCAACCGTGTGAAAACACGGGTGGAAAATTTCGAAAAGCGTGACCCTGAAAGGGACGTGTCGATCGTCATAATGCTCGTCATGTTCCCTTTGAAACAAACCCTCTCATGCTTCCTTTCACCAAGCACCCCGTGCAACAAACACTCGAACCGTTACGCGCTGTTAATTTAAAACCACGTCGCGTGCCCATTTTTTCGCAGCGAGATTCAGAGCAGAAATACAGAGCTTTCGCGTTTTCCCTTGTCCCACGGTGCTCGCGCTAAATCGCGTAAGCTCAGATCGCTTCGAACGAGTTCCCGTCCTCCCGCTTTTAATCGGCACCGAGCAAACGTTTGACGACGGCTCGCTGAAATTTTCCATTGCGCGTCCTCCGCGCGGCGAGCTTTTTCGCAACTGATGCTTTCCGAAAAGCCGTTCTCGCCCAGGGGCTGGTCGAAACTCAAGCTAGAAAGGAAATCGGTTTCGCTGATGCGATTCGAAGAGCGAGCAAGAGACAAAATAGGCTATCAGCTAGGGGACGCCAAGCGCCGCGAGATAAATAGCGGGCCGCGGGAACAAGGGAGGAAACTGTAAAAGAGCAGCGAAAGGGAGATCGTGAGAGGCCTTTGCTCGTTCGCTCACATTTATCCCTGGCGCTCGGTCATCGCTGGAAATCAATGGGCGGTGGAAGTTCGAAATGGAAATTACGGCCTCCGCGTGCGGCATTAGCGACGCGAGTTATAAATTCTAAAGAGACACCAAGTGCAAAGACCAGGATGAATGCACCGGCGTGAACGTTGTCTCCTCTCGTTTCTCGTTCGTGGTCGTATTTATCGCCGGAGAACGGTCGAACGCGGAAAAAGGGGAAGTATTATTGATGACGAGGTGGCGAAAGGTTGCCCGTGCCAGTGGGGCGAACGGAATAGAGTGGAGCAAGTAAAAAGAAAGAAGGGAAAGAGGCGTCAGACGTGCGGCGGGCGGTAGGGGCAAATTAAGAAATGGAATAACCGGGAAAGAGTCGGCGCTGGGAAACAGGTTGCGCAAGCGAATGAGAGGAACGCGGAGGTAAAAGTGGCGGCCGGGAAAGCCGGAGAGCGAAACGAAGAAGTCCGAGCGCGGAAAGGAAACTGCGGGGTATCGGTTCGTTAAACCTGCACGGAGAAAGAAAAGTCGACGAGCCCTCGATACGGCGGGCGGCGCTAGGGTCCTCTTCACGGTTGCTCCGAGTTTCTAGCAAAGCGCGCCGATGTCCGTGTGCCCTCCCTTCCCGTACGTGTGGACCTCTACGTGCTTTTATGCGCGACGATTTTCCCTTGCTCTCGTCCGACAGCCCCGGAACAAGAAGACGAACGACTTTCGCTTCCCGAGCTTCCCAGACGTTGCTGCGAGCGGTGCATCGTAGCACGGTAATGAGAGTGACAACTGGGTAATAACGAAAACGAAAATAAGTAAATAGTCTGGACGAAGATACACGTAGAAGAGCAAGAATACAGCTCTCCAATTTGCAGTACCTAATGCGATTAATTGTAAACAACAGTAGTGTAAAAGGAGGACAGGCTTATCTAGAAAGCTGGTACCACGAGAACTTCATTATTCCCGCGGATAACTTTATCGATGATACCTACTTCTCGCGTGGGTATTTATGCTCGCGAGAACGACGGCCGACGGGCGCGCAATAATAAACGATGCCGTCGATAATTGTTGCGTTACAGGAATATATTTACTGTGGGGAGGCGCGCGAGGGATGGTGCTCGCGGCCCATCGCCGCGTATATCCTACCGGCGATCATATTTTCGACCATTATTACCGCGTCGAGTTATTGCCGTGGCATCAATAATTAATAACGAGCTGGATCCGTCGGCGCGTTCACAGCGGGAGCGTGGGCTGGCGGACTAGTTCCACACCGGGACAGAGGGTGGAGAGTCGGAGGGAAGAAGAGGGTGAAACGCCGCGAGAAACCGTTCGGCAGAGTCCCGCGTGCGACCGCGATCCTCCTACACCTCGCGGAATCACGGTACGTGTCCGCACCTGCCGATAAACGGGCTTCGAGTCTGGCCAAACTCGCACTCGAACTCCTTAAGTTGGAAAAGTTTGAAAGGGGGCTCCGACCATTACACCGGCCAACTTCCGGTGCCTGGTGTCGCTCCCCTCCACGAATCCTCCTTTGTCAATTTTTACGCGCGACGCGCACGCCAGTGTTTAGGAAAAGAGCCTGCGAGAGAAGCTGGAGTACGAGACTAGGGAGAAAGAGGACCTAGAGCTTGACAACCGCGGCCACGAACGTTAGGAATGTCGTTGATCGCGGGGATCGAGCCGATCGACCGGGCCGCTTGCCCTCGAGACACAGCCGGCTTTAATCGAATTCCCGGCGCTGTTGTGCGGAGTTGCTGCAAGTCGGAGAACTTCCGTATCGAAGACAATGCGCGAGCCTCGCGTCAAAGGACAAGCGGCGTGAGTCTGATTACGAGCACTCCTGGCCGCCGCGCCTTGCTACGCCGAGCGAAATGAAGTTTTCAATCACCCGATAAGGAGAAACTACCGCCGTCTTGGATCATGAAGCGCATTATTCCTTGCCCATTATTCGCGGACCCCTCGATAATTTCATTCCACGAAGTATACCTACACGTCGCCGTTGCCGTCGCGTCGACGCGAATTCGCGCGAGGCTCGATACCCGCCGCCTCTTCGACTGTTAACGAACCGTCAACGCCAACAAAATGTTTCGCGACGCGTCATTCCGTAAATTGAATGTCTGGCTAGGTCGGTGGAAAATCCAGGACCTACGTATCCGTCAAATTTGATTACATCCAGCTGCACTCGAACGTTCGCAGCGGAGATGTGTAGCTCGCCACCCTGGGAGTACAGGGAATGCGGGCACGGGCGTACGTGTATCCGGTACATTATGTATAACACCTGGGGAATACATGTCGACCCTTCTTCCCGCGCCGCGGTCCAAGTCGGCAGTCGGATGTCGTCGGTGCGCTGGAGGCGGAATCGCCCGTAAATCGGTTAGCTCGTCAGGCCCATTTCCTCCGCGGCTACGTCCCTCTCTCCACGATGTTTTTCACCCCCTTTGCTTCATCCGCGTGACATTTTTTACCACGCACAATGGTGTAAGCGGACGATTTCGATTCGTCGATTTATTACGCAGCTAAAGCCCGCGAAAAACTGCAACGGTCGGTCGCCTAGGGCGAACCTCCCCTCGCGCCAGATACACCGGCGCGGCGGGAGTGGTAAATAAAAGCAAGAAAATAGCGGCGAATTCGGTCTCCCGCTGTTCGCGACGCGATACCAACGCGGACGAATTTGCGCCTCGTCCTCGGTTCTCTCGTTTCCACGCTTCGCACGGCGAAATTCCCCCCGAAAACGTTTCAACGACGAATTACGCTCGTAGCTCTCGAAAGGCAAGCAAGGTCGAGGCAAGGTTTCGCGAATTTTTCCCTCCGCGAGAGAATGGCGCGACATAGGTACGTACGGTGCCTCTGTACATATGTATGTAGGTCGAGACAGAAAGAGTGGGAAGGTGGATAAAAGAGTAAGAGTGGACTTACCCGATTTCTCGTCGACGGTAGAAGCGATCCCGGCGACGTAGGAAACAGCCTTCGTTAGTCCAACGAACAACACCAGTACACTCCACATGTTCTCTCGTTATTCCTCGTAACCACGCTCAAGAATCCCAGCACTTGTAGGCGAACCGAAGGCAAGCCACGAGAAACGGCTTCGTCCTGTCGAGACTAAGCTGTCGGCGGCTCGGTTGCTACCCTCGCGCGACCGAATCGCGTTAAGTCATCTTCACGCGGTACCACATTCACTCGCGGCCTTTCGCACTTCAACGTCGCTATCCAGCGTCCCGGCGTCGCCCGCGATCATTGTCAGCCTCGCCGGGGCAGGCATTCTTCCTCCACCATCGATATATCCCCTCGATTCCGCGCGGAAAAGAAAAAACGCCACTGAAAGCCAGCCGGCAGTTTTCTTCTCAGCCCTTCGGAGGGAGCAGCTTAACGCGTGCAACCGATTTCGCGCATTAACGTTCGCCGTGTGTTTCTCGAGCGCCCTTCTATCCGGCCGACACTCCTGTTTTTCCTCTCTAGTTAAACACTAATTAAAGCTGCACCGCGGCACCGCATCTACCGCCGCCTACCGCAACACCAGCGCGGCCCTTTTCCTCCTTCTTTTTTCCTCCTGCCTTTCATCCACTCCACGGCCGTTATTAAACCGTCGGACACGCGTGGTAGCCTGAACGGGCCGCTAGAAAACCTGCCGCACTTTCGATCTAACCGCGCGCCGCTGCCACCAATAACTTCCAACGACGGGCATCATACCCCCAATCAACGGCGACCATGGCGCGTCCACAAAGGCCGCAGAATTCACCGCATCGATGGCCACGGTATTCCAGAAAATAACGTTCCCCCGCGACACGGTGTCCTGGCCAGTGTTCTTTGACCAAACTGCCCTACCTAAAAGCTAACGCTGCTGCGGAACAACTTCCTCCGGTCGAGCCAGAGCTTTTCAGATACCTCGGCTTTCCGGGAAAAAAGAAGTCCCAACGCTGGTGCGTGTAGCCTGCTTCCAATCCTCAAACACTATCCGTTGATTTGGTCCAGAGGCTGGTTAGGGGACGGAGCAACAACGCTCAAGCCGTAAAGGACCGGTCATAGAAGACGGGCATCGATTTCCACCAGCCATCTCGTGTTCGCACGCGAGCCTCGGGAAGCATTCGAACCGGGTACAGATGAGTTGCCAGAGAATCGATGATCGCTGAGTACCCCGAATAGCAGCAATTAATCAGCGCGTACCCGTTCGTCGACCTTAGCCCGGGGCTGCAGGTCCGAATAAAAAACAAAGCACTGCGGAGATCTTCAATCACGCTGGCTCACCACAGATTTTCGGTTTTTCTGGACCGGGTCCAAGCTACGACGACGCGGGCGGAGCGCGGTGGCCTGCAATCACGTTGGTCTGCCAATGGCCGCGAACGCTCGCGAAATCGATCCCGAGGAAGATTCGGGAGAACGCTACTGTCACTGGATCACTCGCTCTATCGGAGGACGGAGAGTAAAGGTGGTTGCTTCTTTTCCTTGGGTTCGCGCGCTTTTGCACCGCGACGCTGGCCGACTCTACGCAGACGTCGACGCTCCTCCCTCGGATGCTGGAGCGCGACTGTTTCAACCGGCACCGAAAGCCACCCTGCGAATCAATTCACTGGAGGAACATCCGGGTGATCGTCGCGTCGCGTTCATTGATAATCGTTGCCTCGGGGGTCGCAGGAAATCGTCACGTGCGCGAGGCGACCAGCCCGTCCCGTGTCACTTGAACGAGTCCTTCGAACCGCCGAGCTGTCAAACGAGCACATGCGCGACGCCCCGGCGACACGCGAGGCGGCAATCTCGTACGTTACTTGTCTGTTTTTATTATTTTCTTTTTTTTTCTGTTTCTCGTGCCAACCGACGGAGATCATAGGGGGTTGGTAAAAGGCGCGCAACGAGCAGCCCGACAGCGCAGGTCGACGCGACGCAGAAACACGTGGTCCTCGACCGACGGCGGACGGCACACTGACGGAGAAGACGAGCAAACGGCGCGGCGACGGACGCGCAGCCTGCAAAGCCTCCCGAGGAGGTGGAGATGTCGGAGGAAAAGCTGTGGGTAGGGCAGAAGGGGGTGAAAGGGAGGCAGAAGGGAGTCGAAAGGGGCTCGGCGTGTACACCGTGCACCCCGATACCCAGATAGAAGGGGATGTTTGTCCTAGCGAGGAAGGGCGAGCGTTCGAATAATACTCATTGCTGGTAAACACCGTCAAAACGGATGCGTAATGGAACGCACATGCGTTCCAACCTGCTCGATAATACTAGCTTCGCCTCTCGTCGGGTCGGTTGAAATTTCATATAGGCTGGCCAGATAGGCAAACGGGATTTTTTCACTGTCGATTGTGGGTAGCGATTACACATTACTGGTTCAATTAATATCTTACACGTTAACCCGTAACTGGTATCCTGGGGTCAGTCATGACCCAAGTACGCAAGATTCGTTGCAAAATTTTTGATTGTCTAAGTTTGTAAACTGAATTTCTAATTAATTTTATAATATTAGTTTAACTTTCTACGTTTCTATTATTTCATACATTACCTAAGAATAAAATATTCATAGAGGTTAATCTAATGTCGACTTTATAAACTTCTGTGTCCTTTTTATTTGGGGTCTGCCACGACTCCAAGATACCAGTTACGTTTGGAAAAACAGTATACCAGTTAAGGGTTAATTATGCCAGTTTCGGTGCACCGTGCCTCGCCATCACAGCCTGCCCTTGTTTTACCATTACTTCCAGAGTAAATAGGTGAAAGAGATTCTTAGAAGGGATTTGATTTGCTCGCCAGTTCCGCGCCGCTCGATAAAACGATGACGATCCGAGGAGGAAAGGCAAACAGCTACAGATACGTCTGCACACTCGCCTATTTCAGAAAACAATCGGGGACAGCTGTTCTGTACACGGAAGTTGTAGGTCTGTGTACACAGTCACGTGTGTTCTTTTCGAATAGAATATTTCCTCGATCTGCCATCCCCTCGCGTACCATGACCATGCGCAAATATTCCGGAAACATTTCTCGGGAGGACGCGATCGAATCAGACACCATGTAAAGTTCGTTGTCGGTCAAAGATCTCCTCTACTAGACCAGGGGCCAGACTTTGGGTACGCAACATCGGAATAGCGACTGGAATGGGAGAAAAAAAAATGGAGAGGAGCGCGGGGGTGGGACGTTTACTCGACCCGAGACGATTCGAACAGAGCTTTTGATAGTAGCGTTTAGGTACTTGCGCGTACTCGGTCGTCCGTGGACGAGTGCTTGCTTTCTGTTCGGTGTCGAAGACGGTTTATAGTGGTTTAAGAGGGCTGGAGAGTGGCACGGGGCGGAGGGATGAAAACGGAGCGACGGAGGGGCTAGGGTGACTCCCGGGAGGATAGGCGAGAGGAGCGGGGTGGAAGAGATCGAAATAGGGTGAGAGACCCCCGGGCGAAAGAGGCGGATGAGGAAGCAGATGCTCTGTGACTCTGGTGTCACGGATCATGGTCATCTTAAAAGCTCCTGAAAGGCAGGAATGCCACTCGCGCTTTCTGAAAGCTATCTTTTCGACGAGGGAATGGCTTACTCGGGGCTGCCTCGCACGTGTGGTCGCTGCCCGACCACGCGTGTGTGTACGTGTAAAAACACGCGAGGCTCTCTCCGCTACGAAAACCGCCACCCTCTTTGCGGTGTAATGATTTTACTCGTTACCAACGGCGTGCACGCTCGATAAAGGAACCACCGACAAAGGACTAATAACCGAATCCGAGCCCTTTCAGCTCGCACATAGACGTAACTGCACTCGGCCGCCGCCGTTGTGTCCGTTTCCTACTCGTCCGTCCATTCTCGGTCGCATCGGAATTAAATCTGTACACGCGATATTGCGTCGCTTGCATACACCGACGCCAAATGCGATAAAGGACGTATCGCCCTTTTCTCTTTTTCCTTTTTTTAATTCCCCGCTGTTGCAACTTCTTGCCACAGCGAATGCACCACTCCTCGAATCGATCCTGAAACAAACGTCGAATAACCGCCCCACTTTGCACCTGTGTTCGTAGAACGATGTAACGTTGACACGGAGAATCGGGTAGAAGCGTTGGTCACGAGTATTATTTAAACCTACCAAAAGTTCCATGATAGAATCACCGAAGCTAAAATAGATCTATTCGTTTCTTTCATGTGCCTGCACACCAGTCGCCGGGCGAAAACCAATTCCGTCCGGGCAGGGCCCGAGCTGGATGAAACGCAACGCGGCAACGCAAAGGGCTGAAATATTATAACATCAGCCTTTGACTTCCGCGGCATCCCAATGTCCAAACGTGCTTTTAACGCTCCCTCCGATTTCACGTTCCTTTTCCAGCTGTTCGATCTCCGCGCGACTATCGCCGTACGAAAAAGCGGGAACGTGTAAGAAGCGCACGCTACCTGGTTGAACGTGCGTTTCCGTGACGCAGACCGGAGAAATCACATTTAATTGGAACGCTGCGCGGGAACACGCGAGAGGCGGGAGAACGTCATCGTCGGGCGAAAATCGCGACCGTTCGAGCCTCGATCGAGCGACATTACGCAGAACTCCGCTATTAACGCGGCCATTAGGCTCGCGGTTAAAAACGTTCTGGTTCCGTGCGATCGGAGCGCGCGATTAAGCCCCCGTTTTCCTTCACGCGACGCCGTTTACTCGATCTTCACGAAAGCCACCGCAAACCTCGCAATTCCCGAAAATCACCGACTGCCGCGAGAACCGAGCCGCGATTGGCGAGTCGAAATTCTCGGTGTTGGTTCGAGGAATAAATGTGTCGAGAGGAGAGTCAACGTTCGCTTGATAGCTATGATCGTTTTCACATTGTCACGTTGAATTGTTAGTTAAGCTTTCGTGATTCGGTTGTTCGTATCGTCGGAGAGATTCGCGCGTCCAGAGAATTTTCTCGGGTAACCGCACGCGGCAGTAGCTATCAACGCTGCCAAGATCCCTACGTTAACGACGATCTCTGAATCAAGAACCCGTCCTGCCCCCGTTGTACCATAGACTTATCACGCAATGTAATTTTGTGTCACACGCTCGGGGGGCTCGCGAGCCCCCTTACCATTTTCGAGTCACATCCAACGTTATCGATTGAGTCTAAAATAAGATTGTAACGCTACGCGTGGCAGGAATTAAAATTCAACACGGGTAAAACTTAGATCATTTGAAACCAGCGATTTACAAATGATTCTGTTGGAGTAACTTGGTATATTTCAAAAAGGTGCTGAAAAGCTGAAACAATCAACTACGTTATGTTAGTAATAGTGAGACCAGCATGGAAGGAGATTAAATAAACATAATAAAATACAGGACATGAAATAAAATGAATCAAGCAAATCCATAGACGAAATACATAAAATTGAAATAGAACAAATTACGAAAAACCATCGACGATATACCTATCTGAAACAGAATAGAATTCTGATTAGCTGCCGAGACCGAACCAAACTCACTGAAGGTAAGTTTGCCTCGATCTGGGCCCTTAACCTAGATCGTAGGCTTTAGCTTGATTCCGTTTCGCAAGTCGCAATGCTTGGGAAACGTTACCAAGGAGCCGAGCACACCCACGCGGAGGTACCTACGAAAGTGACCCATTTCTACGAAATATTTCTGGTCCATGTTCGACCAATGCTTTGTGCATTTTAAAAAATTTGGAAAAAGTCTTACAAAGATTTTACGGGTTTGTCACAAATATTTATATACCTGTTTTATTCAGATTTAATATTTAACCTAATCCAATTTTTATAGTATACCGGTGGCATAGCACAGAATACTAAAAGTCACTTATCTCAGAACCACCTTTTGACCAGATACGCTCTTTCGAATTAACACTAGGGCTGGGACTATTCGAATAATTTAATATTCGAACATTTTACAAGTATTCGAATGCTACGAATAAACTTTGAATATTTGAGTATTCGAATACTATTCGAATACTGAGGTACTCGAATAGTATTCGAATACTTGTATATTCGAATTATATTCGCCACATAATTGAGCAACTGAAATATTCGATTATTCGAATACCGAAAAGTTCGACAAGTAGTCCCAGCCCTAATTAACACGGCAGTGTAGCAGAGACGAGGTATATGAGTCCTATATCTTGTCTGCAGTTATTGACACATATATTTTTTATTCCATTGACTTACTACCAAGGTTATCAAGGTCGTTAACCCCGCGTTGTCATAACATCCAATTCATAGCTGCTCGACCGCGAAAATGAATATCGCGTAAGCGGAGGGTGGATTATAGAAAAGTCTTTATTAATAATTACAATGACTGCGCACACTCTACGGTGTACTGATTAAGCTCGACGGTAAACAAGACTATGCGAAGAATCGCTTCATCCGGGGAAGAGATCAGCTTCCAGCGTGAACACGCTCTTCCACATCGTCCGTCCTATTGTACATAAGTTTCATATACAGAGGCCAAGCTCTGTTACTTCTGGGACACGGGTGTGCCTCTGCCAGAAAGAACGAGCAGCTCCTCTCAGACTCTCAGTTGGTGATCTTCGCTGGGACCTCGAAGCACGAGATCGTGTTCTCTCCGTCCATCAACGCGTAGTGTATCACCAAGGAAATCTAAAAACGATTCTCAGTTTCATGATATAGCTTCGCGTGGCGTTCGACTAACAAGGGAAAATCGGTTGCCCGAGCATCCCGATTTTTTTTAAACTTTGTAGGTTCGTCAAGGACGTCGACAGACGTGTAAGGTAATTTTTCGTTTGCGCCCACTTTCGGTGCTTCGGTGTGAAAAGCACCCCTTGAAGGTTAATGTGTGATTTCCTACTTTCATGTGTATCTTGTAAATTATAGCAGATATCAAAAAAATTATTACTATGAAAACTGAACAGCCTTTTATGACGTATACAAGCGTCTGATCAAATTGTTTAAAATTTGTAATTTGTACAGTATAATGTTCCGCACACAGAAATTTCAAACAATTCGATTACATAGTTTTATACAGAATAGTTTTCAAGATATACTGGAAAATAGAAAAGCACTCGTTAACCTTTAGGGTACCTTTCACCCTGAAAAATCGAAAACGAGGACAAACGAAAAATTGCCTGTACTAGTATCTCCTCTACAAGTCTGCACAGTTTAACCCTTTAGCGCTCACACCTCGATTCCGTTAAAGGAAAAATATCCCGTTTTGTTTTTATCGTTAAAAATGGTCTGAATTTATATATTTTTAAACAAAAAAAAATTTTTTTTTTCATTTATTTTTTTCAGAGGTCAAAATGCATAAAACCAAAGAATTCAGGGTTCAGATAGGTCCAAATTTCTTCAGTGAATAAAACTACGCTAAACATGTATCACTTAAACTGTTGCAAACAGCGAAATGCGAATGCAAACGGCGAAACGGCAAAAAAAAGGAATGTATCATATATGATACGTTTGGCGCTAAAGGGTTAAGAAAAATCGGGATGCTTGGGTAATCGATCTTCGCTTGTAAACGGTCAAAAGAAAAAGAAAATAGGCGATTTTATCGGGTAAGCGAATTGCAAAATTGCCACGAGCCTTCCTCGCGCACGATAACGCGACAACAGTCGTCTATTCTAGCATGAATTGCGACATTATTAGTCCCGTCTAGCCGATATGATACTCGCGTTTATCGGGCCAGATAAATGACAACGAAACGCTGTTTTGATTTGCTTGTGCCCCGCCATCTGTTCCTACACAATCCTCCTATTATTATAATTCCATTCATCCTAATATATGTTCTCTGTCGTCGTTTACTTCCTTTATAAACACAGTGTTCGTTCTTTTATCCTTTCCCGGTTTCCTCAGTAGTTACTTAAGGGGAGGTTCCGGTCTAAAAGTCGATTTTTTTTATTTCATTTCTCGAACGTTCAATAGAAATACGTGTTTAAAAAGATTTGTTGAAATTCGTAAAATTCCCGAAGTTATAGACATTTCAGTAGCGGCAAATGCATGGACAACAACCGACCACGCGGCGCTCACGTAAAACTTTAATAACATTCGAATACTCAAATATTCAAATATTCAAAGTTTATTCTTAGCATTCGAATACTTGTAAAATGTTCGAATATTGAATTATTCGAATAGTCCCAGCCCTACACGCGGATACATAAACGAAACTGGTCAGCAGATTTGCACGAGTAACTGCGAGTACTTTACCGTGGGGTAGACCGAGAGTATAGGGAACTCTCGTTTGTAGAGGTACTCGGTGCCCTTTTTCAATGAACATCCAGCGCCCGTTCCGTCCAGGTTGAAAACGCTATCACACGCGCTCGTCCCGTCTACGCCGACGAAGGGCAACGGCACGCCCAGGATGGAAGCTTGAACAGCGTTGGTCAAGATATTGGTGTCCTCCTGAGGCACGAAGTTCTGTTCGATCGAGTACTTCGTCCTGCGCCTCAGCTTGCACGGCGGCTTGTTGCAACCGCTTATCCTAACCCGACTGGAGTCTTCGAACTTTTCTCCTGAAACATGAAATTGTCGATCTCCACGCATTCGTCGATCGCAAATAACAACAGAGTGCCTCCGTTCGAATGACATTGAAGAGGATTACATAACCGGTCTCTTCAAAGCGATCCGCTGCTTCGGGTTTATCGTGGACCACGTGTATCGTAATTCTGACATTAGTAAAGATACGAGGGAATCGGTTTGCCACGGGTTAATCACTGTAATAACGCTTCCCCGTTTTGCACTGCTCCTTCGTTTAATTACATGTGATCGTTACAGTAGTGAATATGAGATACACGCGCGCTACGATTTAATGAGGGTACACGGATCGAAAAGATATGAATACAGTGTGTTTCAAAGCACGTGAGGCACTCCAAACCGCGGGGAAGACTTTTGCACGCGGAGGTTTGGCGTTCCATTTTCGTTTGCTGTCTTCGAATCGATACTGGGGCTGGGAGTATTTGTCGAATTTGTCGGTATTCGAATATTCGAATACTTCAGTTGCTCAATTATTTGGCGAATATAATTCGAATACTCAAATATTCGAATAATAACATTCGAATACTAAAATATTCGAATAATAACATTCGAATACTAAAATATTCGAATACTCCAATATTCGAAGTTTATCCGTAGCATTCAAATACTTGTAAAATATTCGAATAGTCCCAACCCTAATCGATACCCTCTTGCCTTCTGATTTATGCCGCGTGTTTTGGGAACACCTGTAGAGCGTACGAGAAGCTGTCCTTTGTACGAACTCTGTACAAATTCTGTACCAACTCACAACTACAGCCCTCGCTGAAGGTCCAAACGATCTGTCCGTCGCGTTTCAAGGGAACTTTCGTTGCTTCACGGTAATCCTCGATAAAGCAGACCAAATTACCAACTTTCACGTTTGAGCGACTAGCGACGTTGCATACTTTCAAACGAAACCGATAATTCTCCAGGAAACTAAACGTTACGTAAACATACAGCGACAGAAAGTAGGGAAGAGAGAGAGAAACTCTAGGATGAGACGTGTTTGCTTGTTGATTCAACATGGAACTTGAACCTCTAAGTGTAAACATGGAAAACGTTCGGATCGTGGAGCACGCGTGCAAGGAGAACGAAACAAGACCGGTTGAGCTGCTGTAAACTCGCGGCACAATGAATCGAACGGGCATAATCGGCGAGGTAAAGTCGAATCGAATTTTTACGCACCACTGCCGCACTGGTTGACTTCGGTGGCGGCGGCGAGCACGAACAGAGCCGCGAAAACAAGAATCGTTTCCCTCAGCATGATCATCGGTGAAAGTGTTGCGGTGGAAGAAGAGTCAGAGTAGGCAACGGGTGCTGGCCGTTCTCGCTTGCTCCAATCACGTCCAAATCCAACTCTCGACTGAGCCTGTCGCAGTGGGATGCAACGTTATGGCTAGTCATTCGTCAAAGGTCACTTTAAATAGCTTCCCCTTCCCGCAAGGGACGAGTGCCCAGTGGGGATACGGGAGAAAAGCGAGTCACATGTGGAAGGGGTTCTGTAAATTCATGAAACTTCGCGGGGAACGCGGTCTAGCGGGCCAGGCAAAGTCAAAGCCATGCGCAAACAGCAGCAATCAGCGATCTCTGGGCCTGGTCTAATCTATTAGTTCAACAGTCCAGAACTAATCTTGCGACAGTGATCGTTTTCTCGCATAATTTTTCAAACAAACGACATTTTCTGACGCGACGTTGCTAGGAAGCTCACCACTACCTATACGAAGAACGTAAGAGAATTATAATAATATTAAGAATAAGTACATCTGGATCCACCAGGTGCAATATTTCGAGAAACTGACGGTGCGCACGGGAGTATTAGTTTTAGAAATATCTAGTAAGGGAGAGTGGGGTAATTGCGAACACCTAAAAAGCAAACAAAACGAAAACTATGTGAGAAACAAATTTGTTTATGATTTATAAACATATTTAAACTATTCGTCTATAAAGTACTGTGACGAATTTTTGAAAAATTATAATGAAAATCAACTTTATAGTGAAAAAGCAAAACCCTTTGTGTTCGTGATTACTGGACTGCCGTGGGGTGGTAAATATCACAGAAGTCGCACAGGAAGCGCGACTTCAATGGTCAATCCTTAAAAAATGTTGCTACAACCTATACCTAATGTAGTTTTCAAACTCCTCTTCTTCTGCGTTAGAAAAAACTGCACTTGGTCGGTATATCGAAAAAAATAGTTTCAAACTTTTTTTCTCAGTCTGTAATGAAAATTCAAAAATCCCTTTTGTAGATTTAAATCCCACAGGTCTTAGATTCCAACTTTCAGCGTTACTACATCATAATTCTATTGCTCCCGGATCCCTTTCGGCCTTTCTCCTCCCAAGTGGAAAGCGCGTCTCATATTAAAAATGAAGCTTGTTACTTTATTGAAACAGGAGTGCTCTCGTCGTGGCCGTGCTCCAGAGTCGCTGTGATCCTACGCAAAGGTGCTCGAACGAGCACCGTTCCCCGACAATGCATTAATTTCTTTTCCTTTCCGAGTTTCCACGTTTGAGTTTGAGACGCGAGCCGCGACCAAACGGAAATGAAACGGACCGGCGCGACCGCGAAGAACAAAGCGCCGGAAATTAGCAACGCTATCACGCTCCTCCGGCCCTCCTACAAACGGAATTCCTTGCTGCTGCTTAGAAGGTTGACCTCTGATTATTGCTCGCGAACGCGATGGACACTGGCGTTGCAATTCCGTACACTTCTGCCCGGAATTCCCGCGTTTTTCCTCTCCTCTCCAAATTATTCCTTCCAAGCGAACTTTGTCCGCTGGATGGATCCCGCGTCGACGACAAATAGATCCACGACCTTCGTTCCGCTAGTACCCGTCTAAAAGCGTTGCGAAATTTCTCTGGAACCACGGTGCCGTGATTCCGGACATAAACAAAGAGGAAAGACACCCATGATACATGTCCTGATACATTCTATCGTAGCCATTGTCGTTACATTGTTGTAATGACGCACAGTGTCCCGCGATCCCATCACTTTAATTCATAAGTACCGTAATTTCTTATCTCAGTTGCAGGAATACACGTGTCCTATCTTCGTCGAATTCTCTGCTCGCGAGTCAGAGGACGCTGCCCTCGATTCGTCTCAAGAATATTCATGACGTGCACAGAATTGTAGTTTTTCAAATCTCTTGAATGATTCGTTGATAAGTTTGCACGCGATAACGGCAGATACGCACGCGGTCGTCGGGCACGAAATGCAGCACGCGTGGTAGAAACTCGGGTAGAATACAAACGAGCAGTTGCCAGTGACAGTAACCTTCAGACAGAGAGGAAGAATTGCTGATGAGTCCGTGGCGATTATCTTCCGCGTACCTATTTTCGTAAACCTTTTTCATTTCAGTATTGTCGTCCCCTATGGAGAATCGGCTCTCGGCAAAAACGCCTCGATGGAAATATTCCACGAGCTCGCACGTTCGAATTCCCGCGGTTTACCTCAGCCACAACGCTTGCTAGAATGTTTCTGCAGAGGTTTCTTTTGATAGCGAGCAGCGAGAAATTTAATTGCGCAGCGTAGCGAGGAGTAAGTTTCACTCGGTTGCCTTGCAACCTGTGTCCTGCCGCTTAACTCGTCTCTAAACAATGTAATTGAGTAATTGTTGTGGCGTGCGGGAGAGTCGAATTAAACACGTATCGTTGCGTGCTCGACAGTGTCGTTTGCGCTTCGCACGATCGGAATTGGACGCAGGACGCTCGAAGGGACCAGAAACGTTCCTCCGTTTCGACTGGAGAATACTGGTAGTTCAACGACGTAAATAAAGATTGGCGACGGATTGACGACCTGGCGACGCAGCAGGATTCTCGGAAACGCGATACAAAAAACGTGATCATGAAAATGATTACGCAGCCCGCTCACGAAGGTAGAGCCTTGGTAGTCGTTGCGCGTACGATATTTCTTGTACATACCGAAGTTATAATTCCGCAGTCGATTTCCTTGACGCTGGACTTTCAGACGCGACCTATCCTTTCCTTAATCATTGAAATTATTACGTAGACGATACCTGGTCGTCGGTTGGTCGAGTAACTAGCCGAGATGAAGTAAAAAGCTTGAAGTTTTTACTCAACCTTATCGCTGCCTCGCGGCTATTTACACGTTCGACGTAATGCAAATAAACTGGGTGACTCATCCGACTCAAAGTGCTGCCGAAAATTCGGGCGATAAAGTACAGGAGCAAAAAAGTTGTCGGTGACGAAGTTGCCCCTACATTTCACTCGCAGTCGACCTTGTACAGTAACTTGCAACGATGCAGAATGAAACACGCAGGAATTCAACGAACAAATGCAACGATGGAATTAACTGTCTACGAAGAATCGCCGCGCAGTGGTCGGTATTGATGATTTAGCAAGACAGAAGTCCAAAATCATGACCATCCAAAATGAATGAATATCTTGGTAATACCACAAGCTACTCGAAATTGAAAAAAATTGAAATTTTTTGAATATGCAGGGGATTTTCTCCTGATTACAACGCAATTTTTGTTTGCTGCCTAAATTCACTCTAAGGGGGTGAAATTAACCCCTGAAAATTCAGCTATTTTCGGATTTTATTTTGTTACTCGCAATCTGTAAGACACAAACAAAAAGTTTAATGGCAAAAGTTACTTCTTTTAATTAGGACTACCGTTTGGTAACTTACAGTTCTCACAGTTCGTGAGTTATAACACAAAATCGAAAAAAAGCCAGAATTTAAGGGGTCCATTTCACCTCTTTAGAGTGAATTTGGGCAGCAAACAAAAATTGCGTTGTAATCAGGAGGAAATCCCCTGCATATTCACAATGTCTCAGAATTTTTTTGAATATTCAGGTTCGGGATCTTTCCTTGCGAGTCAGAAATATTGGAATGATATGCTCTGCAACTTTATACGTATTCCAATCAGCGAAACGTACGCGAGTCGGCCGCTTAGTAACCGATTGTTAGAATTCATCAGTATCAGCTATATATCGGAAGTGCTCAATTGTATCACGATTTAAATTGTTAATTACTTTGAATAATGGATTGCAGAGGTACAGGTAACTAGTAAATCAAGCATCAGCCATGAGTAGTTTAATTTCCAACGAACAGAATTACTAAATATAATTATAAACATGATGGAATTTTTCAATAGCTTTCGTTGGAAAAGCCTTAGATATCTAAGAACCTCATGGAACCTGAAAATTGTTCTGCTGCTTTGTTCTATTTGCTTTCTAGAGTACATATTCACAAGTTATAGCTGCAAATATTTGCAACTCTACACAATTTTTATACATAATTAAAATAATTCTATCTTAAAAAGTGATGTTAAATTTGTAATTTATTTTAAATAACGTGGTTGTAAACAATTTTTCTCTACAAAACACAGTTCTTTCTACATTCTAAGAAACCCCAGAATACGAATTTTGGTTTTAAAAACCCTTGGAGGTTAACTTAAAATTTTTAAGGGTGGTAAAACAACGTGGATGGTGTTTTCCAAACAAATAATAAACATTTCCACCTAACTGACGATTCATGTTCAACCTGCGACTTTTATCCCGGTAGATTGTTATTGGACAGACCACTGTGCGCCGGGTATTTTCTCTGGTTCCTCTAGCGCGCGGTTCGAACAATGCGTGACTGTTAATCGCAAGGTCTCTCTTTCTCCACGCGACCTCTTCCAAGGCAATTATCCCATCTCGACTAATTAGAAGCCTGTGTAAGGGGCTAACTCGCTTATGTCGGCTAAGTAACTGCGTCTTAATTTTCCGCGAAACTTCGATCCTCGCGAAGCATCTCCAAAGAGAAAAGAGCGAGCAAAAAGGGAGGAAAATTGAGAAGAGCTGCTGAGCAATCGAGTTTCGCCGGAAACTCGGTTAACCGGCGCCGTTTCTAAAAATCGATCGAACCAGGCACGGATTATCTCGCGAACGGGTGTCACGATTAAACGCAGAAACGTGCTTTCTTTCGCCGCGTTTCTAGATACGATATCAGCTTCATTGCGGTTCAATGAGTTGCATAGTGCTGGCTTGCATAAACGCCGCTTCATGCGGTAGGTTGAAAAACAGTGGAAAAGTTGTTTTAGCGGTGTTAGATAAGTGATAGGATGGGACGATAGCGAGGATCGTATAAAAGTCACACCAACGCTGGGCAACGTTTCGGTTACGGTATGCTGGTAACAGCTTTTCGAATTCAATGCAAACGTAAAAAGGCTTGCCGAGGAATAGGTTACCAAAAGACTTAACGCTTGCCTGCTTTCAATCATATAAACATACAAATTTGAAACACTCGATCTTTTCCATTCAGCAGGTATAGATCACTCTGTTTTACCAACAGCCAACAAGAAAACGCAGGCGTATAGATCGCCCCGCTCTGTTCTACGAGCAGAGTACTTTCGCGAGAGGGCACTGTCACTTCCTTTCACAGGCAGCAATAAAGCCGCGATCCGCGTTCATTTTTCCGAGCTTCCACTACCGATCGATCTTTACGAAACGCGCATAAGGCTTATCCAATCTAGAACAACGAATCAATTCGTTCCGGAACATTTGCCGCAACCCCCAAACAAATCATTTTACGGCAGTTGCTTGCCTGCCCATTCGTTATCTTTTCCTTCTCTCCTTTTTTTTATCACCGATTTCATGCCCGTTCGATCGCTCGGCATATGGCTCAGCCAGGAGTCCACGATCCAACCAACCCGCTCAGCATAAAGCGAAGCGTTTTTGATTTATACCGAGCGGTCGGCGGTTCGCAGCTGAAAACGAGCATCCGGCAGCAAAGAGAGGTATCTAGGGCGCGCGAGTACGAGTGTGCCTGTCGTAAAGAAAAAATTCTTAGCTCTAAAAGCTTTTTACGGAGCCCCTGATGGACGATGACGGCGTTAAAGCATGAAACCGTAAAAAACGACGCTCGGAGATCTCTCACTGGCTCTCTCGGCAGAATGACCCGATAATGCGTTCCCTCCGCGATTGGACACGTTCGACTCGCTGGCGAGCTTTCCCGAATACCACGCGATCGGCCCTCCGACAGATCTTTGACCTTGCCGCGTGGCAATTTTGGATCGATGAAAATGTATCGTCCCCCGGGCCGCTCTTGTTGGGGGCAACTTCCATTTGCCGAGCGGACACGGCTTCCACCGAAGTGTCCGAGTATCCGGCAAGCTTCGAACGATTCGCAGTTTGCCGTTGCACCAGTCCCGAGATCTATTTTCGAACAGGATGTATTTATAACGAACCTTACCTTTCGCGGGTCGAACTACGTGCCTGCACTCGCGTAAATGGTATTGCGGATCGGCTCAGCCTCATTTCGAATCCGAAGCTCGGTGTGTATGATGATTAAAGTATATGTATCCTCTGGAACAGAAGAGGGTAACACGAGTTACGTTATTCTTCTATTTATGCGTTTATCGTAATAGATGGAATTTTGAAGTATATCACTCGTTCACTTGCTAGTTTCAATTCGAAGGTAGATCATAACCCGTGACAGAAAGGAAACAAGTATGTATGTTGAATAGGGAGTGGGTACACCAGAGACAGAGAAATCAGAGAGTCATCTCTTTGGAGATGGAAAGACACCGCCCAGCGGAACAAATGGAACAGCCAGCCAAGGGTTCCCGGGATAATCTCGGAAAAGCGGGATAAATAACCAGACGGTCCGTAGACCGAACAGTTTACTCGTTTATATTTGGATACCGATGCATTCTGCGATCCCTGCGAGTTTGCATCTCGTTCAAAGATGCGTCATCCGTGTTTAGAGCTTTATTGCCCGGAGCAAGGTCCGTTTGTCGTCCCTGTCCCGCTCGGTTGTAAGTCACCGAGGTGCTTGAGATTTCGTAAGACTCTGGCCGATCCACGATCAACCGTCGCACTTTTCGATACTTAGGAGATATGCCAGCGGAGACACGCGACGAGACGCGTTATTACACGAAATTCTGAGCTACGACCTTCGTGCACGGCGCGCTGCCGTGAATTAAACTGCTTCCAGGAACAGCCTGATCTAAAGCCGACCCAGATACCCTGCATTCGCAACCGACGAATGCTTCAAGCGTTTTGGGACACGCGTATCCTTCTGGGCAAAGAATCTAGAACGTTATCAGTGTCGCCAGAGCAACCTGTACCCTCGGATCGAGAAGCCACTCGAATGAATAGAGAAAGCTTCGTTAATCCCTTTGACAGTATTGGTGTGTCTCTTCTCGACGATGTCAAAACGTGCACGGGCCACAGAAAATCGGACCTTGAGCCCGGACGAATTTCCCATGTCACGATGGACAGATTCGTGCCACGTGATACCGTTCGCTAGCAGAGGCTCCATCGGAGAAAAACGAGAGATCGGTTGGGAGCTCTGTCCTCGAGTGGCGAAGGGCGGAGAGAGGAGAGGAGAGGAGAGGAGAGGAGATACGAGAGAAAGCATTCCCATGGGACGCGCCACGGGAGGAGATTTTTAAAGTGACAGAAGTCCTCTCTGTCAAACAAAAGCTTATTATATATTAGCTAGTCCCAAGGCGGATGGGAAGGAATTTCTCTTCCTCTTTGACGGGAACGGGCGTGTTTGTCCCGCTGCAAGCACTCCGCTCCGTTTTTATTTCCACTGCGATTCTCCATCGCTGCGTGAAACATTACGCGTGGAAAGATAGGCGCTGGAGGAGTTTTCCCCTTTGAAATACGGGGCTCGATAATGAGCGCGAGCCTCGCGAGCAATTAGAGGACCGCTCCATAAACCGAGCTAGTGAAGTCGGTCGCGTAAGTGCTCCTCGAGAATTAAAGCGAGCGGAGTGGATTCGGGAAATTTATATCGTCCAATTGTGCAGGCTCCGATGAATTATTATTTGTAGCCGGGTCCCAGCGAGCACCCACCCCTCCGCTCGGATTCCAATTCCACTGCGAGGAGAGCGGAACAGCGAAGAGTAAATATAAAAATACGTTGCGCGATGCAAATCAGGGATTCTGCTCGTTAAAAACATAACCTTCGATAAGCGAGGCTCGTTGTCCACCTAGCATTAAGTGACATACGACGTTTCCACCGCGGCTTGACGGAAATAGCGTTATGGCATACGCGAGCGAGAAGACGCAGCGCGAGAAAGGGGGAGGTACATGTAGAATGTAGAGTCGCGTACGAAAGCGAGCAGCCGTGTGAACGGAAAGGGAATCTTTGTGGAGGAAAGACGATGGAGGGAGGGAAAAAAGTGGAGGAGGGAAAATGGATGAATGCTGGGGTATCGAAGGAGCGGCGGATAAAGCGTGAGGATGAAGAGAGTAGGGGCAAATGGAGGGGAAGCCGAGGATCGAGAGATGGAGACGAAGAGATACGAAGGAGATTCTCGTTTTCTGCTGGGACAGGTGCACGCCTCTATTTTAGCGAGTTCGCCGGCAAATGTTTTGTCCATCCTGGAATAAAATCGCGGCATTCCTCTGCTCCGCTTCTCCGCGACCTCGACCTGCTCCTTTTGGTCTATTCGGCTCCCTCTTTAGCTCGGCGGCTAGATCCGAGCGTGGAGAGATCAAGAAGCTAGCTTGCGCTCGCTCCAACCACGCGAGAATTGCATAATGTTTCGTTTAATATCCCCGCAACAGCAAGCCTCCGCACCCCTCCGTTCGGTTTTGTTTATCGCGAGGAGGGACTGCGCCTGACGTGAACCTTCGCGGAACGGTGAAATTTTCTGGCGGACGGGTTGGTTTTGTTCCGCGGTAACGAGCTCGGTACCAGCAGCTTGCCTGAGCGTGGGAACAATAATAAATTCCTTCTGTACGGGTCCAATTTAGCGACGGTGACGAGACACGTAGCTAGAACGCGAAAAGAATGCCAATATCTCCTCGTAAAAACTCGAAGAATTCGGGGATGCCGAATTCTTGGCGCCAGAGCGTTGGACGAGGAACTCCGCGCGCCACTTGACTCTTTCTTTCCTTCCCGTTTCTATATGTATAGTTCCTCTTCCTTCTACTACTTCGTCCCAGTATAATCGCGGCGTAATAATTTTAGTTCGCGTTAGATGCTTTCTCGACACGCCACGGTGCCCGTGAATCTCGCGCATACGTAATGACCGCACCAAAATTATTCGATTCCCATTCAAGAGGGATCCACTGGGCGTCCCTGAGATTTTCTTTTTCCACGGAGGTATCCGACGTTGGAGATTCGCTCCCATCGATGGACGCCTCATCTGCTGAAGCGTCCTCATCAGCGAGCATTTTAATTCCCCAGGAGGATCGCCACAGCCCTGCTAGAATTCAATTCTCCCATGGAACCGGCTGCAAGCTCGATTTTTTGCGGGCTCCAGGAATTTTTCCGGCATCCGGTGAATTATTAGCTTTCTCCTCGCGGCTTTCCTCGTCGATACCGTGGCCGTCGCTCGTTTTACAGCGGCGTTTATTTACGAAGTTTCCTGGAGCGCAGGCGAGAAGAAAGAAATAGCCGTGGCGCCTGTGAACGCGAGAAATGTGACAGAATCGAGACACGTGTTCGCGTCCTCGGAATGAAGCGAGCCCAATGGACTTGGAGATTTATCGATGCATTAGGACTCTCTATCCCGCTGCAAACGCGCACTCGAAAAAAACGATTGTCGCGCAACATCTTCTGCTTTATTCAACGCTGCCCGCCATCACCCGAAAACGTTATTTTTTTTTTTATTTACGCACCTCTGAATTTAATATCGCTGTCAGTTCAAATAAAAGCAATCACAATCAATTATTCTATCTGTTTTTTTTACATACATATATTGGATGTGCAAAGTCGGATCACCGTTGGCTTACCCGCTGAAAAAATTATTTGTATTTATGTACATACTTGATGAATATCCGTTTTATTTTATATCACGCGGGAAGTGCGCAATTTGCAAAGAACAGTAATGGTGGCAGATTCCACGGATGAAACTCGATGTGGAATTCTCCTTTTCACATTCATTAAGGGATAAAACGATGAGGAAACTTGAAAACTGAAAAGAGTGGAGGTTTTTGTAGATGACTTTGCTGCGTCACCGCCATCTAGTTTCGTTCCGAGAACAGGACAATTTGTTCATAGACAAAGCGACCGGTTAATCGGTTGGTCCGCTCGAAAATGAGCGTGGTCCCTCGGGTATTAACAAATGTTTCCTATTACACGAGACCACACGAGCCGCCCGGAATAATTAGCAGCCGCTCCAACTGTATGATTCCATATGGGGCATCGTTGTGGGATTTCTAACGATTCATTCGCGAGAGAGTCGTAACCGTGGCGTCGACGAGGGGAGGTGCAGCGCCCTCGTAGGGCGCCGGAAAAGCCTGTGGCCCTCGTGAATCATGGTGGCCACGCAAAAACACCATAAAAATAATATGGCTGTGTCACGATAGGCCAGGCGTGACTCATCCTCCCACACGAGTCGCTGGAACCGCTGCTGGATCTTACTTCTGCGGAGTGCAGACTCGATCGATAAGCCACGGGGGTCTCCTCGTGGAAAGGACGCGACGGAAGGGTGCCCTCGCGACTGGGGTGCGGTGCGCCCCGTTCCCGTTTCGACCACCGACGCGGAACACGAATAGCGACGGATCGCCTTCGCATTGCCTCGAGACCTCGAGATTACGCCCCGCGATACGGCTTTTCTGCTGAAGGGCGGGTCTCATCCAAGACGCTCTGGCCGAGATCGGGAAACAATCTCGCGAAAAATACGAGTCGGTATTGTTATAATGGATGGGTGTCCCACAAAAGTTAACACCGAAGAGGGATTGTGGACACGGCTTTTATTTTCGTTGGCACGAACATCATGGAAATGCAACCAATAGGTACAACTTGTACATAACTCACAGTTCTGATTTGGTCCGAGATGGGGTTTGCTTATTTTTTTGATTTTTTTTGCATGAATCAATAGTTGAACATCAGGATAATATGTTCCCAAAGCTGCAAAATAAAATTCGAAAAATTAAACCGGGTATAGCCGGTTTTGTTACAGAAGCTGGTCTTTAATAAATGAAATATAGCTATGGTGTAGCTAGTCGAAAATCGAACTTTCGGATATATATCCATAACTACCGGTAAACAAGAGTTTTTTAACTGAAACTTTTTTTTAAGTAGTTCATAATACTATGTAAAGATAATAAAAAACGGGAAATCTGCATCAAGCCGTTGACTTGTAAAAAAATCTAAAACATGTACACTTTTTCTGAGGGTTCAAACGGGTATACCCTCTCAAGAGTTTGGGACTTGGGAATGTCCTAACAGTGGGATTCGAGCTGTAGTGGGATCAACTTGCTAGGAAACTTAACAGGGACCGTTAAAAACTAAGTAAGTAGCAAGGATTGATACCCACTCGATATGCAGCGATGAAAATAAAATTCCTGGCGTGCAGTTTAATTTTTGATGTCGACCTACCTAGGTACATATGTACAGATAGAAATCCGCGCGAGAGGCGCTTATGCAGCCTATGCAGCTCGATCGAGTGACACAAAAGTGGTGATACATAAATATTAATGGACAGGAAATGAGCCTCGCGTCGTTTCGAATCGTTGCATTTAGATTAATATCGATCGGTTTCGATTCTCGTTAGTCATCGCCATGCGTTCCGTGTTGCACGTTCCCGAGGCGGGGGCGTGACACGTTCGTTTCCATTGAGTCACTATTAAGTGGAACTCTTTGCTTTTGAGCAAGCTGCTTCGAGGTAAACGATGAGTAACCCCTAAGTAGATATTATTCGCGCCAATTAACTTTTCACGCGAGGCGTATGGTCGCACGCATAGGTAATTTTGTCCAAGGCACACGTCTCGAGTCTCCTTCATTTGGTAATGAATGCCTACTGAAGCCAAACGCGAAGAGTACATTAATTTTCTATATCGAACGACTCGATTAAAAGTAGCTGTGACGTTATTAATATAATGCACCGATCCCCCGTCTAGTGTAAAGCAAATATTTTTAATGGATCTCCAAATTTTCCCTCTGACATCTGAACCGAAAGTCATAGAAACATAGTGCCACCCTAGGCTGTGCGTCATGCCACAGTTTCTGCGTCACCAACCTCGATTCACCCACCGAAAAGCACAATTTCCTAAACCACCGCCCTTAGCCTGAATATAGTTTGTATTTCAAGTTCGATTCACATTCGCTTCAGCTTTAATTCGGCTCGCAACTCTTATAGGATTTATGTGCACTGCATCAGCGGTATGTACAAGCAGGAAAGGATTAAATCTTGATTCCCGAGCGATTCAAGACCAGGCGAGACGTTCAGGCCGGAAGTATCATATTCGGTGGCCCGCATACGGACGAGTTATCTCGCAGGAAATCAAGAATGCCCACCGTTTACGCGTCCCCATAAACCGACTCGGTGGTTAACGATCCTCGTTGTTAATTAAAAAATATAGAAGCTCGTATTTGTCGTGGGTGAAGGGGTGTTATGACACACGGGCGACAGAAGGGGGGATTTATCTCCGTGCTCGAACGACTGACACATCCTGTCCACGTGTCGCGCGGGCTTAAACGATTTTGATAATAACTCCATTCGAATTGATCGAGACGGTGGGCGCGCGAGTGTGCGACGCTGGCCCGTTTAAGGACCACCTACGGGCCCCCATAAATTTCGCGGTAATTCACGACAATTACGTCGCTTCTATAATTCTATTATTTATGCCCCGCAAGGGCTGAAGCTGACGTAGTCTATTCACCGGAGGGATGCTAGATATCGATCTGCCTTTTCTCCGCCATCCCGGTTCGCGCCAAAATCCAGATACACCGGGAAGCAATGTGGCCAGTACACAACGACACCCTCCCTCTAGCATGGGTCCGCACGCAACTTTATGACCAAGAGATTCGATGCTCGATGACGGAGGGGCTGGTTTAATGGCAGCTGCCAGGGACACGCTCGAGAATTGCTCGGAAAATTTTGGTCGACAGCGAACGAACGATTCATTTCGATAACGCGGCCACGCTCCGCCGATTCGAAATCCTGGCCAATGGAGTCGTGAGATAAGGAGCACGTGGCTCGGACCTTTTTAGATGGTACTTCCCGTTGCTAATTGAATCGCGCCCTTTCGGTGAGTCGAATCGAATTACGAACGGCCCATTACGTTGGTTTCGATGCGCCGAGAAAAGTGGTGGACTTCGAGCCGGTGAATTAACATCACTTGAAATGACGGGAGAGAAACTAGAAGGCACCACAACGCGATAGAATTGTTTAGTTGTAAAGGGGGCGAAAGCGGCACTAACGCGGAGAATAAATACAGAGCGGCTAGCAAAAGTTTCGAGTGGCCAGCAGAGCACTCGAATACACACTGGCCGCTGCGTTCAATTGTACCTAACCAAGTGGACGAACTTGGATGAGATTCTCATTCATCAAACGAACGGGGTCATGACAGAAACAATATTTGAACGATTGCCCCGGGAGATGCTCCATCCGCGACAGATTTTACGCTGCCGTCGATAGCCATCGCGCTTTTATTTTGACCTGCTCGTTGAAAAGTTCGAAACCTACATCTCCCTCTGTTCCATCCTAAAGAACGCGTAACAGCTGTTTTAGCAAACACCCAGCGATTCGCGGCACTCGATTCCAGATTCGTGCATTCACGTGGGTGCGCGCGCCCGTTCAAAAAGAGGGTGTCGGTATCCAACGAGGGAAACGCGAGGTTTCCGAAAATAGATTCTCCGCGAACCGTGCGACGACATTAGAAACACCGCGCGTATAATGCTGCTCTACCGGCTTCAATAACACCGAGCCACCGAGCTTTATTTATAAAAAAAATGATAGAACCTAGAAACATTGCGCGGAGTAAAAATCCCCCTACAAGTATCTCGCAAAGTATACTTTCCCCTTTGATCCAACAAGCAAAAGAGCTTCAATTGTCCACCGAAG
Source organism: Andrena chrysosceles (assembly GCA_963855975.1). NCBI lineage: Eukaryota > Metazoa > Arthropoda > Insecta > Hymenoptera > Andrenidae > Andrena > Andrena chrysosceles. The sequence goes on along the minus strand of OY979769.1, from coordinate 43,736,423 downwards.
TCTTCTCTGCTCGACACTTAGTGGAGAGCCTCGACTGCCACTTTTCTAATTGAATATCCCGATCAAACTTGCCCGCCAGTTTCCAAGATCCTACCCCCCGTCAACTTGGTGCATACAGAATGAAAGCAGAGAGAATGCTGCAAAAAAGGAATAAATAGAAACAAACGAATCACGCCGTCGAGGAGGATAAGCCGAGTAATCCATCAAACCCGGCGCAGCCATTGGGTCGACACGCTTGTCCTTTCAGAGCGCATTCCTGACCCTCGGCTCTGCTGCTGACTCCACCCTCGATGAACATGCTGTAGCATTTCTAACCCCCTCCACCCGTAGGCTCGCGTAATCGTCTGTACGATGATACGCTAGAAACTCACCCCGCGTTTGTTCCGCCGCACCAAACTCGGTTGCGTCCCCTTACAGCCGAAGTCAACCAAAGAGAGAGAGAGAGAGAGAGAGAGAGAGAGAGAGAGACAGAAACACGCGCTGGAGCGGAACGCATGCGTTCCCAACCTCCCCGCTATGTACCTACATTATTCCTTGGTTCGTGTTTGTGCGTAAGTCTATATTCGAGGAAGAAAGAAGAAATTCTTCCTTCCCTTTCTGAACACAATCCCTAAGTAGATTCTCTGGTTGGTGGAGTCTCGCGAATTGTAAGCTACGTAGATGTAGGTATATAGACTTTATTCGTAGCTGATGTAAGAGCGCAAGGAAAGGAAGGGTTGCAGCGGGGGAGGACTTGGCGCGCGTCATTAGCACGGACGCATAACGCATAGCGGTGCATCTCCGCGGGATGCACTTTCGCCCGCGTTAAGATGCGTGTGCATTTGGAGCAGGGCTCGGTCCGTCGTTAACGCGTGGCCGTGTGCGTGCGGAACCGCGTGTCCTCTTGGGGCGGTGTTAAACGTGCGTGTGCCCCACGAGGAGGGTGCACGAGTGGGGGCAACTACACGCGTGTCTTCGGTTTTGGTTTTAGTTCCGTGGCAGTCGCTGCCGACGACGACTATCTCGAACTGTTGCCGCCGCTCGACGGTTCCGTCACCGTTGCAACGGCAACCATCGACCGTACACCACGCGTTTTTTCTCTTCTTTCTCCTCTTTCTGTTTCCCCTCTGCCTTTTTCTCACCCCGACGGTCTTCGCGTTCCGGAAGACGCGAATACCGCCACGACGCTTCGCGGGATTCCGACCGTGTTCGATTTGACGAAAAGTGCAATATCGAAGTGCAGAAGACACCGAACGATGCTCTAGTGGAAATTAGTAAGGCTCGCCGAGATTTCCAAGTAGAAAGCCCGCATTCCTTCCTCACCGCGGAAGATTTCCACGCGACAGGAATGATAGAGCTCTGCGCGCGATCGAGCCACCTGATCGACGATCTAATTTAAACCGGGCGACGCGGGAAAAAGAAGCTGCGGCCCAAGAATAACACGCGCTCAATGCAAAGGGAACGAAACGCGCGTGCGAGTAAAAGGAAGGAAATAAGGAAACCCCCCCCGAGTCGTTTTGAAGGCGAGATCAAAGTTGAAATTGCTCGGGGGAGTGGTGAAAGTGGAGTGCGGGGAACGGATCGCGGAGCGAGCTGAGGAGGAGGCGCGCAAAACGAACAAAACGAGAAGAACTCGGAAAACGAACAAGACGTGATCGGGCTCGCGACAAAAATTCTGACAAAGCGAAAAGAATTCAAGGGACGCGAGCGTGCGAGGAAAGAACCCAGCTCCGTCTGCAAGCCGGACAAAGAGTGGGTCCGAGTGTCGCTTGGACGCGAAAAAACGTCGGCTCGTTTTGTTAATCAAAAGATTTCGACCCGGCTCGCGACGTGTCCCGACTAATAACGAACATCTGCGGCCGCGGCGTCTAGCGGCGATCAGAAAGAAAAGACTCCACGGAAGGAGAAGTCGAAAGAAAGAAGAACTCCGCAGGAAACTATCCTCGAGTATCGACGTTGACAGTCGAAGGTCCTTGCGCCGGCTGTCTCATGCAGAACCCCATCATCGAAAGTGATCAGTGACCGAAAACTGTCGACGGACACAAACACTGTTGATCGAACGCTATATCGGTAGTGACAATCTATAATTCGAATCGCTGAATAGTCTTCTTAAAATGACAAACTGATAACCAGCAATTGCGATCGAGAATGTGTTCCGTGTCACTCGTTCGTCTCGGTTCGATCGAGAGAGCAGCGTCGGCGTCGTCGAGCGATCGCTGTTCAAAATATCGGCAGCGAAGTTAGTCGTTAATCCTGTTGCGGCCGAGACGCGGGAACAGCTGGATCGCGCAGGACCCTGAATGATTCTGCGGTGTCGATTGGACGTGGCGGTGCCTCGCGCGTCAACTCGAACACCTGATTCTCGCCTGCCGGTTCGGTTCGAGATGCGGTGCACGTCGGGACACGTGTTTCTGACAAGTTTGCTGATACTGCTGCGAGCACGTCGGGCAAACACAGCTACGGAGGACTCGCCCGAGTTCCAGAACAAAGGTAACGTTCCTCTGACATATGTATTTGAGATTGTTTGAAAGAATGACAGCACGTTTGGCAACTCGATTTTTGAACGCGAAATTGCTTTTGCGTTCGCTGAAATTTCTGGAGTAAAGACACTTTGGGCTACCAACGAAGTTGTCGGTGATTCTTTTGAGGCGCACTTGTCTGCTGTGTACGGTAAATTATTGAGAGAAAGGGGGTATGTACACGGTGAACCGTTCGGGTGCTTATTTCGGAGCAAACGAGCACAGTGACCTCGCCCCGATTTAAATAAGTTAGAAGTTAGGTGGCACGAGCCTATCGACAGCAACCGGAAGGATTCAAATAGACCCGCACACGCCCGCATAGGAACCGTCAAGTTTTCGCTGTCCCGGACCTTCAATCCGCTCTTTATGCGTCTTTTAAGAAATACGAGGGACAGCCACCAACGATTCACTTCTACATTCAACGATCATCGATATTCCTCTCTAGATCATCTCCCCTTGCCGATAACTTCAGAGTTACGGGTTTGTTTAGACTATTAACAACCAAAGTAGCTGTTCCAAGCTTGTGGAACGAGTTAACTTCAATGTGGCGCAAGGACACATTGCATTTCAGATTGCCTTCATACACTATTTAGATATCAGTTGATTTATATTTTGATGATATCGACCTGATAATATCAGGTTCTCTCAATATCCAAGTATTCGAATACTATTCGAATATACAAGTGTTCGAATACTATTCGAATATTTAAGTATTCGAATACTGATGTGTTCGAAGCTAATTTTGACCCACTTCTCACCATACTATTCGAATACATCAGTATTCGAATATATCAGTATTCGAATACTCAAATATTCGAAGTTAATTCGTAAAATATTCGAATATTAAATCATTCAAATAGTCTCAGCCCTAGTAGGTATACCAAAGGGTTTCCCGATTAATAATAATAATAAGGGTAATAATAATTTCCTTTTAACTACAGAAATAGGCGGATCACGTGGCGTGTTTGGTATACTCGCTGCAATTTACCAGGATCAGGCACGTTCGCGAGCCAAGGTAATTGCGTTATTAATCTTCGACGCCCCGTTTACTCTGACTGCCGTCCATCAAAGGCGGACGTCGACCGACGCGACGCTTCGGCGGCACGACGAAGCGCGAGCGAGCGATTTAAAAAAAGAAAAGCGCCGTGTCACCAATGTTTTCGATCTTACGGACACGTCCGATCGGATATTTCGGTCGACGCGGCGAGCAAACGCCCCGCGGTTCTAGGTGCGAAAGAATTCGCGTGACTTTATTTTCGACGCCGCGCAAAGGCGCCGCTTTTAATTTCTCACGCCCCCCAGCCACGTGCCGCGGCAATCATCCAATTTAAAAAATTGATGAAACCCTGGAGCAGCAGCGCCGTGCATCGCGTGCCCATCGTCGCATCGCGATGCAGCGGAGTGTTCCGATACCGCGGGCTAAAGTTCCACGGGTGAAGAGGAATGCGTCGCTCGGCGGTCGAGCGTCGTTTATAGCTTTTAGCCGAGCAGACGGTCCAAGAGAGGACTTCTCGCTGAAAGTTCGAAGGAATTCGGGCAGGACCTCTCCGCGAGCTTCGAATTCCGGCCCCCGGTTCTAAAATATACGCGTATTGTCGTTCCCGCGGATAATAGGTCCGCCGACGATTCCTTTATTCGAGCGAAAATATTTGGGGACGGAAGCGTAAATACAGGGGCGGGCCTCTCGACGATCCATCATCGCTCCTGTAGGTATCGCGGGAATCTTTACATGTTTGTTTAACGGTAAACGTCAGCCCCAACGAGCTCCCGCGAAAGCAACACTTTCCGTGAAACGAAAGCATATAAAAGCGCCCGCCACTTTCCGCCTCATCTCACCCGGTATCTCTCTCCGACGTCTTCCTCACCCTCGCGAGCTAATTGCGCTACAAATTGTCTCGCCGAAATTCAAACGAGAAGCTCGAGCTATCGACTATCAAGACCTTCGGGCTCGACTCGTTCGAAAGACATCGTCGAGCTGAAGATGTTAGCACGGAAAGTGTCACATTACTTGTATGATTACCGAACGGAGCGACCGGAATTTCGGAGACGATGCTGGAACGTACGCCGAGCTCAAAGTGCTTGACGATGCAGAAAGGCATCAAGTTGGGCGATGAAATTTCTCCAAGCGGCGCGAAGAGCGGCCCTTTAAAGCGGGCGGAGTTTGAATAACAAAATAGATGAGCCGCAGGGACGCAGAACGCACAGCCTCGATGAAATTACCATACAAAGTGATCAAACGAGAGACCTTTATCTGTGCGGCAACCCCTGGACTGGGACACAAAAGGGTGCCGACGTCCGACCGCTGGAAGGGAGCTCGGAAAACCGGGATACGTTCCACGGAGAAGCTTAATCTTACGCATACTCGCATGTCCTCCCAGCTACAAATCCACTCGGGGCAATTCTGGGAGGAGTGGGTACCTAAATAATTACAGGTCCCCGAATGAAATATCGAACGTCTCGATTCCGCCATCGCGGGACCTCCAGCGATGCCTGAGACCCTCCTTCGTCCCCGTCATTTTTTACGAGTCTAGAGCTAGGACCTTAGTCCCTCATATTTCACGATGATAATCGACTTACGACCGAGAAATCCAGCCTCGCTAGCCGGCACTGCGAGCGTTTAATCGGACGCGCGCCGCGATCGCCCTGAGATTTTCAATAAGCTCGAGAACAGCGATGCAGCCGCTCCCAAAGGACCCTGGAACAACCATCGAATCGGAGCGTAGGTGGTGACAGTTGGAATTTTATTGGAAAACCGAACTTCTTCTGGGAAGGATAGCAACAGGTGTTGGCAGGAAGCAAGTAGAATTACGCGAGGATGAAACTGAGCAAAGCGTGGCTGCAGGTGGATAGATTAGAAAGAGACGTGCACGCGCGCGGCCAAACACGAATTTAATAAAACGTAATACCCCGGCTTATGCACGAGCGTACGAAAGCAGGATCGACCTGACGGCGGCCTGCGATAACGTATCCACTAGGGGGAACGCGCGACAATCGAAGGAATTCCATCGATCTGGCCTGCAGTTGGAGTCGCGCGCCAGACAAGGCGCGAATACGTTTCGTTCGCGAAACAAAGGCCAGGAAATTGCACGGCAATTAGCGACGCGCTACGTACGGTGTGTCTGGAATAGATAGGCGCCGATAAAAACTCACAAATTAATTCCATATTGTGCGGGCCGCTGCCCGCGGCGCCGTGGCGCGGCTGCTTTACTCATATTTCCACGTTATTCCGCTCGTCATACTCGCCGCTCGTAAATTACTTTAACGGCCGTTTTTAGGCGCTCGCGAATTCGATTCGCGAAAGATGGATGCCGGATCGGGGGCGAAAGGAAGGGGCGAAGGAAAGGGCCCGCGGCGAGGGACACGAAAATAGACGACTCCGGCGGAAGCGCGGTTTCCCAACGCGCGCGATACAAAAATAACAGGGTTGCCCCTCGGCCGAGCATTATTTACATAACGCTACACTCGGACCTACAGATTCCTTTCCTCGAATCTTTACCGATTTCCGTCGGAAACCCGAATTCTATTCTCAGATGCAACGGTATATCCCTGAGCCGGGGGTTGATTGTTTGGACAACCCCTCGCTTTCCCGCCCCTACAGCTAGAATTACGGATCTGGGGTAGTCGGTGTTAAAAAATCGTGCTCGACTGTCGGACCGTTTCATAAGTCTTCGCGTTTACTCTACTGTTTAGCCGGAACTTTTATCAACAGTCTGTAGGGGCGAAGTCTCGCGTAAACTACGAGGCGTCCAGCAGCTGCTTGTGTTCAGAGAAAGCGGGTATAAACGAAAGGGTGGTCAGGAGCCAGATGATTAATGCTTTCGGCGGAGAATTGTCTGTGTGGTCTCGAGGAGCTCGGTCCAGGTCCCTGGCGAAGCAAACTTCCTACATCTAGCTGGAATCCCAAAATTTAATTAGCTAGGAGTAATTCACGAAGGGGACGCAATCGACCGGAGGACCCTACAACATTACGTAACGGCAGACTTGCGTTTCTATTAAGCACGCCAGTTTACGGAGGAGATTGCTGGGAGTAGTAGCGCGGAGCAACGACGAAACGCTCTGTCGAGAAGACAAACTGGCTTCGGTCGTTCGCCTTTCAGCGGCGCGTTACGTCGCGAGAATACCAAAAAGCTGCACGAGATGGGAAATCGAGAACGTCGGCGGGACTAGGTGGAACGGGTCGCTTGACGAGTCGATTTTAATCGCTTCTAACTTCTATCCTTCTTGGGTCCCGAATGCTGTCAGAATCGCGACGCTTCGCTGCACCGAGCCTCGTGCGTACAGAGTATCGAAGCGATGAAGTATCATCGCGAGAGATTTAAACTTAGAATCGTCGGGATGGCGTGCAGTTTCAGCCACGAAGAAAATAGAAGCGATGTTGCACGTGCGGGAGGACCGGTGCTAATGCACACCGCGGTATGCCATTGATAACTCAGCCATTCTCTCTTGGCAGCAATCTCTCGGTTACGTGATCCACTCGATCGCCTCACGGGTCCCATCGCGAACAGCTGAATCTCCGATCGCTGTGCCCGGTAAACGATTATGCGACGAGGAGCATGGAGTGCTACCCTCCAGGGCTTGATACGTCGGATTCACCACAGATGCAATAGAATTCCGTTTGATCCCACTGTAATAGAAACGTTTTCTCTCGAACATGTATTGTACCTATAACGTGCAGCTTCCCGGAATAGCCGATTCCGGCGAATCTGAATTGTAATGAGCACAATAGCGAGCCAAGAACGTTGCACGTGGTGCGTGCATTGTCCCCTGATTTCGTTCGTCGAATGCGAGCGCATCGTACGCGACCAAGCGTGCGCGACGACAGTCACACGGCCACGGAGTCGCTTCGTTAGTGGCGGTTTTCTCCAGCGTCTCGTGTCGCCCTTAACGAGCGGCCGAGTAGACGACGAGAAGGGGTTGCAGCCTGGCTTTCGTTGGCTACGCGGACCTTTCGAAACAGTAACACGCTAACGACGAAATAAATGCATGCCTCTGTGTACATTTTTTTTAAGGTTCTACGACTTACGCTCTTACAGCGCCGTTGAGCCTGGTGTGGGCCAGCGAGGGCGAGGACGTGGAGCTGCCCTGCGACATCACACCCCCGATACCCACCGACTCCGTCAGCATGGTGCTCTGGTTCCAGGATACTGCTGGAATACCACTCTACAGGTAACCTTCTTCAATTGCTTCTCTGTAGCTTGTATACACAGTTCTGAAGCTCATTTCCTGCACTCGACTTCACTTGGTTTATTTACACTGGTAATTCAAATAATCTGGAGCCTTTTGAGCGACGCAAGACGGTCCGCTTTAATTACAGAGTGGTAAATTACGAAGCCATGAAATTGCAATTGGAATTGTAGGAATGGGTTTCGTAATTCTTATATGATCGGGAGAAATGTAAAAGAAGACCTCGGGCGATGGGACGTGAACCTACGATCTTCTGCGCCTCTGCGCTACTCTGCCCTCTTTAGTTAAAATGTCCTATCTAGCATTTTGAAACAACCGAGAAAACTGCATTTTTTTTTCATTTACTTTGTACCATCCTTATTTTCCTTCATTCAAATTAAAAAATGTTGTCATTATTTCGTAATAGCTTAGGGTAAAACTATACGATACGCCCCATTTGACAAAACGCCCCAGGCGCTTTATCCTGTCGCCAAAGTCGACCCTCTTTTTATAAATGCGTTAGGAGACAGTATTATTGCAGTTAAAAGTGATTATTCCGATTACCAGCGAATTCCTGCAATGTAGAACCTGTGTGTCGTTAAAAATTGTTACCAGGCTAACCCACTTTCGTTTCTACATTTTCCACGACTTTATTTTACGAGATAAACGCATTCTTTCGGCGACCATTTTGCATAGTGGACTTCCTGTTACATACCGCGCGGGAACTTGCGCTGCCGGATCTCGGCCACGCTTATTATTTGTAGATACCATTGTTCTGAGATCGCATCTCGAAATATCTCGACCCGAGCCCCCGGAAGAGAGTCCCTCTTTACGGCCGCTGTAGTTACTTTACAGTCTATTGTGAGCTCTAACTTCCCGACGTTTCTGAAAATACATCAGATATCCATACTCGCGTCCTTATCGATGCAAGAGTTCGCTGCAGCTTCGCCTATCGAGAGGGATCCAGTTAAAATTCTCAAGCAGCCATTCGAGTCCCCCCACAACGCGCGATTCATCCTTTAAACGAAAGGGAAATTGAGGTAGATCGCGTAACATAAATAAACAAGAAGAGATTCGTGGATTGTTGGCATCGACCAGTGGAATTTCTTAATACCAGCAAACTGCCAGAAATAGATCAGCCGATCAAACGTCATTCCGTACTGATAAATCCGCGTAAACAGTTCCCGAGTTGGTTTATTTATGAACGAGGGGCGAGTTCGATCGTAAAACGACACATTCGTTGCAAGGGGCGAGGCAGTGAAGTAAAAAAATTTCCCTGAAAAAGGGTAAAACACGTGGGTTCCGAAAGGCGAGAAGGCCGCCGCGGCCGGGTCTGTTCCGCGTCAAAGGATGATCGTAAAAAAAAAATACAGCGGGAGAAAAGCAGCGACACGCGAGACGAACACAAAGCAGGTGGCTTCGGAGCCTTTACGGGTTCGGTTATTTGCGCCGAAAACGCTTCCATAACCGGTGGCAGGAGGAGAAAAAGAGGAATAGAAATACGAGAGAGGAGAGAAGCGTGGGATAGAGGGGCGAGCTGAAAGGGTGGAATAACACGAGTCGCCTGACCAACGCGTTTATAACTGGCGCCGCAATTTGAAGGAAATCGACTGCGAATTGCTCGCTTTTTCCGCGATGGGTGCCGCGGTGATTTCCTCCTCAACATTGCGTAACGGTCAAACGTTGCCGGTGAATCTAAATTCGCTGACTACACGCTTGCCAACTATCCTTTTTTTCTCCGGTAATAGCCGCGCGTGCTAGAGTTAGTCACCGAAACTGGCCACACCGGCTGTTTACCCGCTGCTTTTCCGTCCCGGAAGCGCCAACTTGTTCGAGCGTCATTCGATCGTTGACTCTCGTCGATCGGGCCAAGCGTGTACTCTGCGAATCGACAGGAAACGTAACCCGGTTACCCCGATACTTTGATCTTGAGACCGTGCCGGGAAAAAACGAAGTTGTTTCACTAACGAGGGATCACACTGACGATCTACCTCGCTGAAATAAGGACGTTTAAGTGCTCGTGATCTAAGGGTGGCTACTTAAGGGGTGGGTACATCGTTTTAGCTTGGATGCAAGGAACGGGGATCTCTCCAAGGCTATTCATTGGGCGGTCAGCGACGACCTTGGCAAGAGGACTTTCTTCCAGATCGGTGATGGCCATCGAGCCAAGCTGAAAGTCACTAAGGTCACGTATAAGGACCAAGGGATGTTCCGGTGCAGAGTAGACTTCGTCAACTCCCCGACGAGGAATTTCCGAGTGAATCTTACGCTCGTCGGTGAGTATCGACTCGTTTTTATTTGAATATTGCGACGAAATCTAACAAATTCACGGTTGCTTAATTTGCTTAGAGGAGCCAACGAGACCTGTGATACACGATGCCCAAGGGCGAGAAGTGACGGGGGTGGGTGGACCCTACCTCGAGGGTTACAGCCTCGCTTTAACCTGTCAAGTGTCTGGGGGTAAGTTGACCTTTCTTTTCTACGACGATTGTTGTTTAACATTCCGTAACACGTCTACCTCAGGAAGACCAAAGCCTTCTGTAACCTGGTGGAAGGACGGCGAGATCCTGGACAGCGTTGTCGATACCATGGCTATCGACTCGCCCAGCAAATTCACGGCGAACCATCTCTACATCGATAGAGTGACGAAGTCGTTGTGGGGCACCAAGCTGGAGTGCAGGGCTCAATCGGCGCCCATGGCGGCACCGATCGTCCGAGAAGTCCCTCTGGACATTTACCGTAAGTACCTCGTTATCGTCTGTCGTCGTCAGATATCTGGTTGTTTCGGTGCCGAGCGGCTTCGAGTAGGGAAAGAGTGGACGGAACGTTGCAAAAAAAGTCAACCGCGAGCAAAGTGCGAGCGTGGCATCTGTTGGCGAATAAAATAGAACGAATGTGCGTGCTGTTCAAGGTCGCTCCTTTGAATCTGAACGCGTGCTAAATGCGATCGCGAGCGAGTTAAGAGACGGGCTTCGCCGATTCGCCACGTCCACGTGCTACCATCTTATTTCCGTTGCGTCGATAGCTTCACTGGCGAAACCGCCACTCAAAGGGTTCGTACGAGCAAACACCTTCTAAATCTTGATAGCCGAAAGGCAACACTCCCTTCCTGTATTCCAAGGAAACGCGCCGGAAGCATCGGAAAGAAACGCAGTTCTTATTCATCCGAATGTCCTGCAGCCTCGCACGGTGACAGAGGGAGAAGAAAGAAATTTAAATATAGTTGGAGCGAGTGAGCCGCGGCGGAAGCGAGATGAATTCCAACGATTTCGCGCGGACCTCCTTAACTCCTTTGACGGTCGCATTTCGTGGAATCGTCGCCGAAAGTAAAAATACGCGGTCCGAGTGTCGAGCATGTGGCTCCCTACGCCTGTTATTTTCGCCCCGACAGGGCCGACCACGGTTATGGTCCTGCTTGGGAATTTTTTTGCGAATCCTTGGGGAATCATCTCTCGAAACACTTCGAGGAAGGAAATGAGTTCGGAGATGTTATAAAATTGACGTAGCGCGTCGTGGAATGCTGCGGCTATGCTTCCCAACGAGATGTAATCGAAGGTTGGTTCCCGCAGTGAAGCCAGCGGTCGTGAAGATCGTGCTGAGCGAGGAGCAGATTTACGCTGGTCGGCCGATTGCTGCGCGGTGCGAGACATGGGGAAGCTCGCCCGCGGCCAGGATCGTCTGGAGGCTAGGCGGACAGGTGATAGGCGACCCGAACGTGGCCACCACGCAGAGAAGCAATTCTACGGTCAGCAAGTTGGCTCTGGCCCTGGGCAAGCACGACGACGGCAAGGAATTAACCTGCAGAGCCGAAAATCCCAGATTTCCCGGCGGGGTGCTCGAGCAGACTAAAGTCCTCGATGTCGCCTGTGAGTCTCTGGTTCCTTCCTTCCACGTCGCGTTCTCTTCGCTGACCTTCGAAAGCGCAACAACCACTGTACATCGGATGTCTTCGGTTTCTGCGTTTAGATGCACCAGTCGTCGCTGTCAATCTAGCCACGGGTTACGTTCTGGATATACTCAGAGAAGGGGACGACTTGAAGCTTGTCTGCAACACGGAGAGCAATCCGCCTCCGACTACTGTCAACTGGTACCACAACGTGAGTAAAGAATAATCCTCGAAGCACTGCCATATTGATGTGGTATCGGTTGAAGAAGAATCGATATCGATAATTGATACCAAGTACCTAGAATTTCGATGCGTATCGATATTTCCTATTAAGTACCTACTTTGGTATCGAATTCATTGAACATCATCAATAGTATTTATCAGTCCCATCACTACATATCGTCCTTTTGTTTTCATGTTGCGATCATGGTATTACAGGATCATCGATTGGAGCACGACGTGGCCGAAGGAACGATGATAGCCTCGAACACGTTGACGCTGAGGGTGCTAACTCTGGCCCATTCCGGGGAATATTCCTGCGAGGCGGTCAATTCCGTGGGAGTGGGTCAAAGTCCGCCGATTCACATCCACATGAAATGTAAGTAAGCTTTGCCTCTCTGAGAAATTTGTATTCCTAACGGAGGCTGTTGTTACGAAAGATGCGCCGAGGTGCAGGGTGGGCTACGAGCGACGCGAGATCACGGCGGGTCGCCACGAGCCACTGTCGCTGCGATGCGAGGTGGACGCTACGCCGAAGGACGTGGTGAAATTCTCGTGGACGTATAACGGGACACGCGGCGACGTCTTGCCGATACCGAACGCCAGGGCTCAGAATAACGGGCTCGTTAGCGTGCTGGAGTACACCCCTACCGCTGACACGGACTTCGGAACTCTCGCTTGCTGGGCGAGCAACACCATCGGCAGACAAAGGACGCCCTGTATATTCAACATCGTGCCAGGAAGTACGTGCCCTTGGCAACTGATAACTCCAACAAATTCCCTGAAAGAACTCTGGCCGAACATTTTGCTGGGTGCCTGGTAACGCGCGCAGCCCATCTCGAGGATGGGTTTGAAAGTTAATAGCCCACTCGCAGCGTAATGGATCTCGTCGATTAAACCTTTCCTTAGGCGTGGGCGTAGTTTAATGCCGTCGCTGTTCTAACACCATCTGGCCGGGGCTTTTCGCAATCCTATGCTTGTTCCTCGCTGGACAGCTGATGGAAACGGACATGAGTTGAAATCGCGGTCACGAAACAGTTAATACTCGGGGAGAGGTCCATCGAAATTGCCTTCCATCTATCTCTTTCGCGAACAAGCGCTTTCTAAGTAGCGGTCGATACGGAGGGAGAGCGTCCGCTTACACGGGCACGATTTATTGACTTTAGAAGCCGAATCCGTCTTTGAAGTGGACCTCGCGGCGTTATGAAATGCTCTGTGTTCCTAACCGAGTAAACGTTACGATTCGCAGAGCCACCGCAACCGCCGTTCGACTGTTCCCTGCACAACGAGACCAGCTCGCTGGAAGTGAATTGTGTCCCTGGCGCGGACGGTGGTTCCCCGCAACACTTTTTGCTGGAAGTTCGGGCGGTGCCTGGCAACCCCGGAGTCGTTCAGGTGAACCCACCCACGTTGCACGCACCTCAGAGCGATCAGGGAACGGTCGGAGAGGTCCCAGCTATATATCAAGAGAGAAACCCGAGGCCTAACTTCCAGCTGCACAACCTTGAGCCGGGATTCGACTACACTCTGTACGTGTACGCGGTGAACGGTCGCGGAAGGAGCGAGCCCGCGCTCTTGGAGCACGTCAGGGTCGCCGAGCCTATCGGCGGAAAGATGGAGGAGAGGACGGGCATCTTTCTGGAGGATCTGAAGAAGGCGCTGCCCAAGGCCAGCTCGGAGAATCTGATCATCGTGATCGCCTTGACAGGTACAGGTAATTGGACGTACCGTTGTTTTTCTTCAGTTTTCGAAGCGTTATAATGTATAGGGTAATTGTGGGAGAGATGCCGCACTCGGAGAGACGCCGCACTATCGGTATTTCAAGGATGTCGGTAATAAAATACATCATTGCCGATTTTATTTGTTTAAGGCTGTTCATTTGGGTTAGTTTGTCAAGCCAGAGCGTGTTTCCTGTATTATTGTTAAAGATTTTGCTGTTTTTCGAGGTAAGCCTAGCGTACTTTGCCTGAATAATTATACGTCGCGTCTATTTTTACTAATATAGTAGCTAAAAATTCATAGTTTTTCTTGATACAACATTTGTAATACGTTAAGGGGACCATGTAGAATATTTCCTTGGCAGAATGGGTTACTTTCGACTTAGCATGTGGAAATACGAAAGTGCGGCGCCTCTCCCGGGCATTTCGGATAGACGCCGCACTTTTATTTGGGATAGATGCCGCACTTTGATACTGTACTGTTTCGGAAACTAAGTCGATTTAAATGATGTTTTTAATGTATAAAATACCAAAAAAGTTTTTTAAAATAGCTAACGTGGTATCTCAAGGCAAATTATTTATTTTTAAATGAATAATCTTATAATCGAAATATATTTGTGGACTATGTACTATCTTTTCAAATTTTTTTTTTATTTTAATCTCAAGATGCCAACTGAATATAAAAAAAAATCGAAAAGCAGAAATAATATCTGTTCCTACTGTACCCATTTACTTTTCCAATGTTATAATTGTATAAAATAAAAATGTTTCATTTTACTTTGTTTTTACTATTTTTTTATATAAAAAGTTAGAATTAACAAGTTTAAATCGAAAATTAAACGTATTTCGAAATGCGGCACCACTCCCGCATGTGCGGCGTCTCTCCTACCAAAGGATGTTTTTAGTTTTAATTTTTTTAAGGGTGACAAATATTAAAATTTTGATTTTCTTTAATGCTAGTAGAATCACAAGATGTTGAACTAATAATATGTATCCTTGGAAAACATTTTCATTGCAAAATTTAGACACGGTGACAATTTTGCGTAACGTGCGGCAACTCTCCCACAATTACCCTACTTCAAGATTTTTATTTGTGGATGAGTGTATCCGTGGACCGAGCGATGACGTAATTTTGGATTAAAAGGTGCGGTGGCTTTGATCCTGATCGGTATCGGAGTGGTCATCGGACTGGCTATCTGCAGGCGACGAACCAGCTCCCCTGTTAAAGACGGGCCTGACGATTTTACCACACCCACCTATGTCTCTGCTCAAAGAGTCGAGCCGAGGATCAGATACTCAGGCGACAGCAGACGCTCGCAAAGGACGAGCCTGTACGTGGAGGAAAATCGAAACGGTAAAATGGTCTTCTATGCTATACTCGAGGAATCGTTTTAACGCGCGAATGCTCCAATTGTTGTCAAATATTTATCTCGTCGCTCTAAGTCCACTGCGAGTAGGGTAGGGTGGGGAAAAAGTTCCGGTTTTCGGATAAACCTATGTCAAATTTAGTACTAATCTAGAGATATCTGGTGTTATCCTTATCCTTATCCTTACTAATATATAAAAGTGAAGCGTTGTCTGTTTGTTTGTCCTTCTTTCACGCCTAAACGGCTGAACGGATTTCAATGAAATTTTGAATATGCATTAAATACGTCCTAGATTAGATTATAGGCTATTTATAAATATGCTATCTAAAATAATAAATAATAATAATAATAATAATTCCTGGGTGAAACCGGGTAACAGGTCAGTTATATTTGTATAAACTATAACTATTATACTTTACGTTCATCACCCTACCCTACATACACCTATACGTGACTGTTTGCTTCCTTTTTCAGAGCCGGATCTGCTGCAAAGGGTCGAGATCGATGTGCACGACTAACGTGCACCCCTCGCTGCGTTATTTTGTTGAGCTAAGAGTAACGCTTGGATATTCACCGTTATGTATTATACGTATTCGCTTCCCGCGACGTCCTCTGTAGATATAAACCGGGCGCAAGTGCCTACTTCTGTAGATATAAGACGTAGCTGTATAAGTCGTAGGAAGGTAGCAAAGGCATTGCATTATGCGCTTGATCCGGTGATCTAACGCTGTTTCCAGAATTCCTGTACCTGTACTTTACGATCGTGTTCGTGAACGTATCTTTTAAACCGTCGGCCAGACGACGAGTTTTAAAGCGTTATTTATTGCACCCTGCGCTTCGTACTGTAATTTACGTGCCATTTTTGACGCGAGCGGGCGACGAGCAAAGTATTATAACCGAGCGTCAGCAGTGTCCTTGTAACAGACGACGCTCAAGCGACAGCTTGTCAGCTCCCGCGGCTCTAACGATACTCGTAGCGTAGAGGCGTAAAGTGTATATACAGATATTTTTACAATCGTTCCCGTAAAATCTAAGACAATTGAATTCCTACGTCCAATTATACACTTTCCAGCCGCATTCTCTCTGAGCACGCGGCGCGCCGATAAGTATAAGGCCATCGAGAGACCGAGAAGCTTATCCAATTGTGTACATAGTATAGAAAATACCGGGTTACGTATTATCCTGGTGATTAAACGGCCGAATAAATCTCCATCGAAACGCGTACGTGTCTGATGCCTGCACCATTCGTATCCAACGATGCCGCGAGCGGAAAAATTGTTTCACAAACGAATCGCAACGGTTTCCCGATAGTGAGCGCACCCCCAAGCTGCCGATTTTTGTGCGGAGGGGCGCGTACGTTTGGTAATCGGCGCGGTTTTGATATCGTTACAAAATGTATCGCGCACGGTAGCACGATAGCAGCCGCCGTAAACAATTTTGCAAAAGCCAGTGAGCGCAGGCCGCGAGATGCTTGTCGCGCGATTTCATCGATATAAATAACGGCCGAGCGGCATCGGTAAAGTCCGATATCCGTGAAATAACGCCGTACTTCCGGCGGGCACGAGGGCCCACAGAGTATCAGGTCGGTCGAAAATAAACTGTGCACTGTTTGGCGGGATACTCTGCCGTCTGTAATAAAGTTCCGGCCTTTTAACCAGCTCTTGCAGCTTTGTGTACGCCAACTGGCCGAAGGCGATCGCGAACAACTGTTAGGCAAGTGGAACAGCCAACCAAAACATCGCGCCGTGCACGATTGCTTGGATTATTTGTGCATCGGACAGGCTGTTTGCTCGGACGGCTCTTTAAGCAAACACGGATTCGATCTTGACGGAATCAAATAGGACCCCCAGGACGCCGAGGGAGCAGCAATTCGGTATACCTGGGGTGAATTCGTCGCGAGAATTTCGAGATCCAACATTTCGATGCGCCCGGTGATGTAAAGTTTTTGGCCACTGGTGACGTGATGTAATTTGAATGATTCAGAAGCGAAATCCACGGCAAATGTTATCTCGATCCATTTGGACGGGCAGCACCACTGAAAGTTCAATAGCATTTCGTTTATCCAATATTTATTTACGCGCAAGCCCACATAAATATAACGCGCGGTAATTACAGCCGGAATCGGAATTCGATACGGTGGAACGGCAGAAAATTTACAAATTATAATGCGTGCAAATATGAGCTCGATCCCAATTACCTGGCGACACGCAGGCACATTGAAATTTATATTAAGCATTAGGAAACGCAATTATTAAACGTGCGCTGTGGATTTATATGGAAATGCGGGGGCGTCCTTGCGTCGGGCCAGATCGTGTCCCCGGCAAGTCGTGAAATATTGCAACAACAAACTGCAAAAAGGGGGAGAAAGAAGACCGCGCGCAACGATTCCACGATCAATCCTACTTTGCATTCATTGCCATCGGCATGGCGGGCCGTCGACGCTCGATTAACCGAAACTTCATCAACGTCGCGATAATCGTGTCGCCGATCGCGACAGATATTCTATTTTCGTTGAATTAGTTGCTGGCGCGGCAATTACAGGAAAAATTCAATCAGCATTACTGGCGTTTCCGTAATCGCTTTACAGACTCGCGTTAAAGCGCGACCTATCGGAATTCTTGGATCGCTTATAAAAATTCCCCGTCTGTCGGGAAACGAGGAAAAAAGTCTTTTGCTGGATCCCGTTTGGCTTCTTTGATTACGAAACAAGAGTATTTGAAGGGTAAGGGGAAAAACGAGGAATGTCCACTTTTGTGATTATTCGATTTATAGCATATTTTATTGGTGGCAAGCGGGACTATCGAACTGTCGAATCGCAAAGGGTTGTAAAGTTCAAATGCCTCGCAAGATAACATTAAAGTTTTGGTATAAGTAATGTCCACTCTGCACTGAAACAATAGTACATTGCGTGACAAGGGAGAGAAGTAAACAATTCACGCGAGGCAAAATTGGGTCTCTCCCTTGTCACACACTATATTTTTTCAACACCTGCATGAAAGGTGTGTTTTTTGAAAGCCTGCTGAGCGATTCGCGAAAAAAAATATGGAATATCTACCGTGCCCAAAATGTTGATGGATTAAAATCTTTCTTTTTTCGTTGAAATAAACTAAAAAACTGCTTGCGATAAGGATTCTAATTTGTGGTTATCTCGCCATTCCATAATTTTTTTTATATATCGTCTCTTAATTTTCTTTTGATTTTGATGGCAGCAAATTTTCTTCAATCGCTTTTGCAGCTTCTGCTACTTCGACGGGCGTGTGGTATCCCGTATCGCTATCACTCTCATTATTACTCATTTTATCTTTTAATTCAATCTTTTAATAAAAAGGTGCGCTGTGACAGTTGTAATATCAAGATAAAACCATTGAGCTATAATATAAAAATACCTGGAGAGTGAACAGAGCAATGGCGGCCGGTCCGAGAAAGAGGGAAGATAACGGGTGAACCTATCTCTGTCTTACAACAGGCTATGGATGTATAGTGCATGTAAGTGAAGTTATCTGCGCACGCACATACATACATGACATGAAGGGATAATAGGAAAAAGGATAAGTTCACCGCTTAACTTTTATTTCCCTCAGGCCGCTGTCGCCTCTACTTCTTCCCATTGCTGTTCACTCTCCAGGTATTTGTATAGCTCAATGGATAAAACACACATGATCAATTGCGATTAGTCGAACAACTGCATCTTCATACCACAGGGTAACGCCAAACTCCAGTTTCCCCGGGAGCAAAGTAAAAAATTGCGAATACGCATGCGCGTAAAGTCTTTTTCCCTTGGGAAAAAAGTAGAAAACGCGAATACGTCTGAAATTGGTCATTTTGCTCCCGCTCAGCAGGCGTAAAAAATACCCATTTTCATGCAGGTGTTCATGCACTTAATTTTCTCGATAAAGACGTTTTGTGACATTCCCCGTTCTTTCCCCTACCCTTCAATTTTCTTCCCTTCCTCGTTACATCTCATAATAAGTATCGGAATATGAAGACCTATAGATTGCGTGGCGAACGAAGAAGCTTATCAGGGCTGGTGGTGGGCGAATAGGTGAATCGCAAGGGTAGTTGAAGACGGTTGAATCGAGTCGCGAGGCGGGCCCAGCTCGCTCGCCGTATCTGTAATGAAGATGCAAGTGGACCGACAACCGTTGCGAATGCAATTGCGTATTACAGAGGTGTACAGAGGGCGGAACGGGCAGGAACCACGGTGTCGGACAGATAATTAGGTTATACTTTGTAGGACGGCAAGCACGGTATTATCGTTATCATCATGGGAAACTACGCTCGTAGAACGCCACGGGGTATCCGTGTTATTTTCAGCGAACCTGCCACCCCCGTCGCTGCGTACGCCCGTTAAATCCGACATGCTTGGAGTAAACGTTCCCCGCGAGGCGAATAAATCTTTTTATTTGCACGCGCTACTTTTAAGAAGTCCTGAATATCTTTCAATTTCCCTGCCTCTGCGCCCCTGGGGCACCGTGCTCCTCTTGCTCGCGAGCTCAGCTTCCGAAATTTCCTCCGTACTTTCCAATTATTCTGTGAACGATAACCGTTCTTAGTTAGCAGCAAAGGGTTCGGTGACATTTAGTGGGGAAAGAGAGAATTTTCGGTGCGTCAGTGTCGCGGCTGAAAAGTTAACGAGCCCTGGTAGCGAAAAATTTGTTCTCAAAGCTACGCAGTCGCTTTCAGCAGTCGAAGGAGGAGGCGAGGACGACACTTTGCCACTCGCGCTCCAAACTTCTCGGGCTTTGTTCCCCTAATTGTCTTTAAAGTTGAATGGATTTAATTAAAGAAAGAAGGGTGGCTCCTTGTAAATACCACGAATCTGACATTTTCCAGCGCGACGGCGAACACGAGCTCCCCCTCAGGTCCTCTTCCTGGCGAATAATGAGCTGTGTAATTGCTAGTCGTAGCAGAGTGTCCCGATAACGATTATCCAAACCAGTTGGCGAGTATTTTATCCAGTATCGAAGGTTGTTCATAACAAGCATGTGGCGGTAAGGTAAGCAGTTTGTTAACGAGCATCAAATGCTACTGTTACGGGTGGCCGTGTGGCGCTGAAACGACCACATCAAGCGGATCTCATTTAATTGGAAAGCGTAATAAATGGGCATGCGCACAGACGTTGGGATTGATGCACCGTTGGACCGCGATGCCCAAGTCCACGCGAACTCGCATTAATTCCATTAAAACTTGGACACTTTCGATGAAAATTATCGACGAGAGTCTGAACAAGGGGATGGTTTTTCGTGTCGAGTCGATTAATAAAAGAGAAAGGGGAAACGGTCGTGCGAGGGGCGCCCGATACCTACTGTTATGTTTAATTGGTGGAAGTTGAGGCGAGTGGAAGAAGAGCGCGACAAAGGATTATCTAGGCGATCCATTGTACAATTTATCGAAAACGATACACGAGCTTTTAGGCGAGGCTCGATTGAACGTAATGGACCTCATTAATTCATCCGCCCCGTAGAGCAGAAAATTTAATACGGAATAACGTATGACTGTAATTACCATAACGGTAATTATAAAATCTAATTAAACACGTAAATAATATAGTACAAGGTGATTAACGGGTAATGCCACAGTAGAGCCCGGAAAAGCAGCCTGATTTTGAGAATTTTTTAAGCCAGTATAGTGAATGGAATACAAAATCTATTTGAAGGCCTTTATTGTAAATACCTTGAAGTATGATCCCAATTTTTTGATACAAAAATTAACATTCCCATAACAACGATCCCCCGTTTCTCGACGCTGCACCTAGTTAGCTGGAACCTTGACACGCGAAATTTATGCACTAGCGAAGGCGCATCGACGAGAAGACGATGGGGAGGACTGCAACTAATGCCGTTCAGTAATTTGCTCCGCGACCCAATTCCAGCCAGCAGCCACTCCAAGATTTAGTGCGAGCTAATCCACCTGTTGGAGAAATAAATCTCCCGAGACGATTCGATTGTCCATCCCGTCGCTTCTATCTTTTTGAATTTCATTCGTAGGAAAAAAGTTCGGGGGGACGGTAAATCCTGGAGCGGGACATTCGCGACAGCGCAAGAAAGGACTTTCGGCTCTTGCCCCGAACGAGAATTGCTTTATCGCGCCGACTTCTGTCCGTCGACATTTAATCTCTTTTGTTCGGAGGTTCGGTCGTTATCCAGTAGACTCCTACCATCGAGCATTGCCTCCGGGTTCGAGCTAATAAGCTGCAACGTTTAATAACGCGTCTCGCGGAGGAAAACGTCCTGTTAGACGCGAGAAGGTGCGCTTTCCTTGCAGGTGCTGCTTTGCCGTGCTTTACCAAGATTACCGCGATCACTTCTTTGATCGCTGCTCAATAGACCTCAAACAAAAAGGTGTGAACAAGTTGATCTCGAAAAAAGAGGACCGAAATCGCAGGGGTCTCGAGAGAAAACTAACTCAACTGCACGCGCGACGAAGGAGAAAGCAGCTTGGCTCAGCTCTCCATCCTTGGTGGACAAGTTTTTTGTCGAGGGGAAAAAAGGTGTGAACAAGCATCGCCAGAAAAAACGAGGGCAAGGTCTTGGACATGTGCAAATAAGCCAGACGAGGCTCGATCCGCGTGGAAAAAGGAAGCGTGAAGTTGCAGGTGCGCGCGAGGACGAGCCAAGTTGTACGCTCGCGAGGCGATCAGGTTTCACGATGCTCAGTGACAGAGTGCAAAAAAGTGAAAACAACTGAATGAAGAAAAAAGGGCAGCTTCTTCTTTCATCGGTGCTCGTTTGACCGTGAGGGAACAAGGTGTGGACAAGCAGGTTCAGAAAAAGACGTGTGCAAAGAAGGAGAAAGTTGGCCTATGCTCGAGCCAGGGTGATCGGCTTTGACGAAGCTCTACGATCTGCTTGATAGACCAGATATGAACAATAGTTACAGAAAAAAAGGGTAGATCAAAGTGCCTGTCAGAGACTTTTTTTCTTCTTCAGATATGTTAATCGATACAAAGAGCCGATGCAATTAACACGGTGTCAAGGAGGAGTGTTCGTTTGAACTTTGAACCGTGTCCCGTTAAGCGCGTTGGAAGGGCGCGGCGTACACCTTGCAGGGCCAGCAAAGATGTTTCGTAACGGCGTACCTACATTGCTCGGCTGCTCGAAGTCACTAATTATTTTCCGTAACAAGCATAAAATATTCCAGCGGGTGTACAGCGTCGACGGCAATGATCCCAGCAAGGTATTACGTAAAGTCTCCCTTTGTCTATCCTTCGCCAGCCATTTCTCCTCGCCGCGCATCACCTGTCAAATACCTTACGAGGATGAAAGCGAGAATGTTGTATCGTTTTCTTGGGGGAAACTGGATTAAAATAGCAGTCTCCTGAGGAACTAGGAACTACTAACGGATTCAGATCGCAGTGCTTCATTTACATAGTAACTTGATGGAGCGCTCTATGGAGAAGTGGTCTGGATGTGTTTCATTGAATTTTAATTGTCTGCTTTTAGAGAGTACGAGTCGACGACGCGTAATTACACCGAAGAACTTTCGATACGGCTGAAGTAGAATAGGGTCGTCCGTCGATTCATCGGTTCGATGTCTCAAGTTTCTCGTCCGCCCTCCTCCCGGGCCCTCGGAGCGTCACGAGTCTCACAATGCGAGACGTAATTACGTTACGTTAATTAATCCGCCGTCTTCTCTGCCGTCTGTCTTCCCCTTTCTCGCTGCCCCAGTCGATTCCTTAGCCGCCAGTTTGCAAACCTCCCGGGCTCTTTTAATTCGTCGGCAACTCCCGATGAAACGGAAATGAGTTGTCTCACTTCCGTTTGCAGAAGATTTCACGGTGAATTTGCGAATCCCTCGGTCCACGGTGGACCAGACATTCGGCACGATTCAACAGTCTCGTTCAATCTCTCGTTCATGGAACAGAGACGGCGAGAAGGTTACGAAGCCTCTCGGCTCTTACTTTCACCGCCCCTTGGAAATGTTAATTTCATCTTCTCCTGTCCCACGCGAAAATTTCGGACCTCGTCCCTCGAATTCCCAAGCAGCGACCCCAACCACATCTATAAAAGTTTCAATTTCAAAGACATTCAGCCTTCGATCGATCCCTGTTTCCTCCTCGACCTGGAAATCACGGTAAATTTCATACGCCGGCAATTAACGAACACCTGGATGGAATGTTATCGCCGGCTCTATTCTCTCGACTTAATTTTCGAGAACCTTTGTCGAGGTATCGCTTCGTCTATCCTTCTCCCTGCAAGATCCCCGCGGGAACGATTGCGGCACAGCGAAAGCCAGCTTTGTGATCTTTCCATTAAAATTTCGATTAAGGCCGAGACGAAGAGTATCGAGCCTCCGAGATTCCTGGCTTCGGTGTCGATAGCGCGCAGCCTTGCCGATGAAAAATTCTTTGTCGCGGTGTCTGCCCCGCATCAATTTCTGTATACATACCTACGGTGAGTCCGAGCAAGGAGCTCTTGGGGCCATTTAATGCAATCGAATTTCAGGCCGACACGGTATTATTTTTGAGAGCTGGCGCGGTATGCGGTAAGCGCATTTCGCGTCACATTCAACAATGGAGCGACAATGAATTCTCGATCGGACGTATAATAGACCGTAAGCCTCGGCACGACTATTATTGTCGGCATGTGGCGGTCGTTGCGGCTGCCGCAGCCACAGCCGCGGAACGCAGGCTCGTGAAAAGGGAAAACTTGGGATAAAGGTCCTTTATGGAGCATCAAAAGCTGGAAACGCGATCGTAGCTCGTACCAGCCTCGAAGCACAACGGGCAGCGACACTGGTTTGAACGACGCGCGACCCGTTAGTACATATAAAATTTTCAACGAAACAGCCGTGTAGGTACCGCGTGTTGTACGAAATTGAAAAGTCACCGAACAATGCGGACGTTTCACGTGAAACTGCGAGCACTTGGCCAACATTTGGTAGGGCTGAGTTTTAGTTGGGAATCACATACCGAGGCTTCGTTGCACGAAGAAAAGAGATAACGCGCGATCGGCATGATTGCCCGTTTCAGAAGCTTTTCGATCGCGGCCTTCGGTTGCAATGGGCAAATATTTGAGGATCCCCCATGGCACGCGTTCAATTCGGATTCAATTCGAGGCGTCCTCGTAGATTCGGCCGGTTTCTTTTATCACCGTGAAAAATGATCGCGTCGATCGTCGGAACGACCGGGAAACGGTCCAATCTCCGTAAGGGAAACTAGTTATACCGGATAGACACGGTTTTCAACTTTGCCAGGTCGCGTGCCCGATACTACTGGGACTAGGCAGCCGATACATACAGACTGATTTCGAATTCCGTTTCCATTGGCTGAGGTCTAGTCGCGAGGACAAGTATGCGATAGTAATTCTAACTTTTCGGAAAAACAGTGGACCCGGCGAAACATGATGTCTACTACCTTCGCGTACATTCAGGAAAGGAAACGGGGGACGCTCAAACTTGATAGCTGGATCATCCTGATGGACACTGTATCCGCATTCTCGTATTTCAGTGGTAGCAGAGACTGAGACTGGGTCAGTTTTAAATTCTACTTTGTGATCGGCGAGGAGAACAGAAGAGGCCGCGGCCGCAAGAAATCCAATCCCGCCGCTCTGCAGCGCGTCAGATTGCACCGGCTAAAAGCATCCACTTCGCGCAGCGACAGTTTGTTTTACGGACGTACCATCCCCACGCACCTCGCTCGCTGTCCGATTCATTCTGTCCCGTTGCATCCCCCGTATTCCTCTTTTTCCCTCGCCCATTAGCCAGGCGTCTGTTTTTAGCAGCAGTCTCTCTCGCCGTGAAATCTCGAAAGGAACGCGCGCGGAAACGCCAAAAGTCCTGCAACTTTCCCGTTGACTGGCAGCGAATTCAGATGCGCTCGAGATTGGCTGTACTCGAGCGAGCAAAAACGAGGAAGGGTGTGGCAGCAATTCCTGCGATACGGAAGATGATACATTCGGCAGGACGATGCAAACAATTGTCCACGGTCATAAACCTCCTTCGCATTCCCGAGTCGAGTCACGCGCAGTCCGCGCGCAATCCACGAGTGAAACGTGCAATTTAATTAATCGCTCGCTTCGCAGGACTGTGCCACACCGCGGTATCTACAGTTTTTATTAACGCGTACGCTTCGTCCTCGGGTTTCTTACGGTTTCTCGAGCTGTCGCAAACAACGCGACCCAATTTCCGCGCGACGAAACCGCGAGTATCTGCTCGAGATTCTCTCCGAATTCGGTTACGAAAGCTTCCGGAACGCCGAGCTGGCTTATAGGCAGCTGTTTTCTCAAGCAAAGGTTGCGTTGTTCGTTAAAACGTGATCGATTGTTGTCGATCTTGATGTTTGGTTCGACGTCGACGAACCACTGCTGCATGTTACCCAATCGAACTTTGTCTTTGTTTTGCCATAGTTCATAGGATATACAAAGTTTCACGTAAATATTGACCGTATACTCGCAGCTCTACGAACCGATACCTCTGTTTGGAGTTTGCGAGCAACGCAGCGATTTTTTTTGCTGCGACGGGGATCGCGAACGGAATCTCTGCGGGGTTGCAGAAAATTGTGGAACGTTAAGGGGACGGTGAAAGGTGGAAAGAAAAGCAAAGCCTCGAGAAAGGCACCGTAAGGGAAAGCAGGGAATACTCCCTTTCACGAACAAACGCCAAGTTCTGTTTTGACTTTTCAACTACGGGGACGCGAGCCGCTCTCAAGCAAAATCGGCTTTCCCGGCTTTCCGTTTAGTCTAGCAGCTCGGCTCTCTCATTGAAACGAAGTTTATCAAACGAACTACGGCCTGGACGCGGGAGCTGCCGCGGAATCAGGAATAGAATTGTACGGGCCAATGCAACCGGAAGCGCAATGAACTTCCAAACAAAGGCTGAGGTGCATGTATTTTCTTTATAGGCGCGACGACACCGAACACTCGCAATGTCCACTCGTATGGAAATTCCCGTTTTAACGCGGGTTTTTCCGTTTATTCAAATATCACGGCTGGAGATTAGCGACATGGTCAACCACGACGTTGGTCGACGTTGGAAACTTTCAATGTCGGTTTAAAATAATTAGAATAATCCCAGCGCAGTTTAAACTTTCCGCCATTCACCGAGAATTATCCGCGGAAATTTCGGGGAATATCACGGCCACCGCAGCGAGAAACGGAAAACATATTTACGATTCGCGTGGCCAGCATAGACGCTACGCTGGCTCCGCAAATCGCGCGTGAAGCGTTCGGAGATGGAAAATACAGCGAAACTTGAGAAATTACGACCACGGTGGAATTCCACGGAATAAATAAAGCTATTCCTTCCACTGTTGTTCTTCAATCCAGGTTTTACCGTTTCTGCCTCGTGACCCTCGGAACCATTGGAATCAATCGATCCTATATATCGGTGTAATTATACCCCAGAGTACAGAACACAGTCCCTAAATCCACCTGATTAATACTTGGTGTCGTAAACAGTTCATCCTCTGCGCGCTGAGTACGGGTGTTTATAATTCAATCTGAATGTCCCATCGAGAATAGGATCGTTTCGCTGAATGCGTGTCGCGGCTCATAAATTATTGCCGTTACGATCGATCCCGTGTAATTATGCGTTCCTGCCATTGTTTAGAGCACGTTTCGCTAGCGCTTAGCGGCTCATCCGGCAGAAACAGCACAGCGGAAAAGTCGTAAGAATTCTTCACTGTTCTCTTCCTGTTAAAATGGTAATTTAACGAGTCCCAAATACAAAGAAGAAGGTAGGGGACGATTCTTCAACATACAGTGCCATTATCGTACCCTCTCGTTAAAAAAGTATTAAAGCCCAGCGTTTTTCAGCACGGATAACGCCTTTTTCCGTCTATTTTCTTTTGCGTATTTCCGGGAGAACCATCGATCGGATTAAAGTGACCCCTCTCCCCGCCGCGGCTCGCATATTCTTGTTTGCGTTTCATACGCGTCATCCTTCTAATCGCCGGTGTCTACGCTCCGAGAGGCTCGCCCACATTTTCCGTCCGGTTTCCTTTGATCAAATAAAGGCTTGGAACTTTTAATCCCGAATCCAAACGTTCGGCACTATTTCACCAGCTGAACCGTAAAATTGGGGCAATCCTCGCGAAATCGGCTGCGCCGAATTTCCCGGAGCGAGACGTTGGTCCCGTGTCGACGACCGACAGTCGAGCTCGCTGCGAAACGCAACAATCTTCGCTAAATTGTAATGATCGCGCCTCGAAGACGCTTATTCTTCTTTACGGTACCCACTTTATACCGGCTGCAGTAATATTCCATGATTTCGCCGTGAATAAACAGCGGCCGTTAAGTTTACTTTATTCCTGGCAAAAGCTTGCTGCAGTTTTTCCCTGCACAAGAAAAGTGGCGGTACTGGGTTAATTCAATCTGAACGGCTTGTTGGACGCTGCCCGGTTAATCTTTGAAAGAGGCAGCCCCTGTAATGTGGTAATACCGCTGAAATATAGATGCTAGCTTTTTTAAATCAAAGTCCAAAGGTGGATAATTTCTTTTAAAATCCGTCATATATGATCGATATAGCTTTCGGCGTAATTTAACACGCTTCTCTTCGCGATGTAGTAGCTCGAGTTCACAGATTGATGGAAACGAAGAGCGTTAATAATGAAAAGCTCTTGAAGCGGCGCTTTTACGAATTTTTCGGTACAGAGGATATCCTTTTGCAGGGAATGATTAAAACAGTCACAGAACTGTCGCAATTTTTACAGATTTATATTCTGGAAAGCGTTCTGTGTCTTCGTGGGACGAGCCACGACACCGTGGACAATATTATTACCAACCCTTTCTACATGTCGCTCGGAACAAAGCCGCTGGTAGTGATCTCGGTTCTGTCGCAAGTATCGCCAGCGCCACTTAATCCCCTTAACTGTGCAGACAATTCTGTCGCCACGTTTCTGTGAGTATGTTCAAAGTTAATTCGGAAATTAAAGTCGCGAAACGTTGAGCTCTGCTTCGCAGCCAGGCTAATAAGCGAGGTAACGGGGCAAACGCTAGTTGAGACACACGGGTAACATTAAAGTCGTAGCAGCCTGCACGTATTGCGCTTGTTTGTAATAGCTCTAACCTGATAGCGAAACGCAGCGTCGATTAATATTTACGAGCGGCGGATAAATATCCGCCAAGATCTGGCGCGCTGCGTTCGCGATCCTTGTGGATTTCGTGTGAACGCAGCCGCAGTGCTGAACACCTGTTGGTGCCGCGGGTTCCAAACGCGAGGAATATCAATTAGCGTAGCAAGGACGATCGCGACTTATGAATATTTCAGTGGAGATACTCGCAGATCTGCGGCGAGGTAGCGGTCTCCGTGTGTAAAGCCACATGTTCCGGCGCATCTACAAATAGATCAGCATGATCTAGGTCTGGGGAGCTGGTTCCATTCACGTCCACTGCGGTAACTACGGAAACTATCGAATATCTGATAGTTCAACTTCGATATCAATCGTAGAACGAAAGGGTGGCGTCCTTGGAGGAACGAAAGGAGCAGTTTAGGATTAAAAGGGTGCAGGAGGAAGCAGAAGTTGGCCTCGTTTACACGTTGACGTCAAGAGTCTGACGCTCCGGAACGACCAAGCAAGGCTTCCGCCGGGAAACGTCCGTTCCTGCCGCGTTCCGCTACAACGGAAGGCAGAAAGCCGCATTTCGCGAGAGCTTCCCCATTCTAGACGGCAGACGGCGGACTTTTTTTCGTTACTGCTGGCCCAAAAGGAAGAGGAACGCTTGCTACCGAAAAATAAGAGCATCGTACTCCGGAGAGTCGTGCATCTGTTTCCCACTTTGCATAATACTCCCCAGGGGGCTAAGAACGGTTTTCCTTCTTACACGCCCGCCTGTCCGTCTTTATTTTCCTGCTCTTCGTAAACCCACTCGTTCCCCTACACGGTCAGCTGTCTCGTTGATCCTCCGTAAGCGATTTGCACGGCGAGGATGGGGATTTCGATCGACTTCACTGTCGTCAGACGTTTCGCAGTTTAATAACGGATGTGTTTAACTTTTTCACTCTGTACGATGTTGAATCGCAACACAAATTCTACCGTTTCCACGGGATTCTAATATACTTTTGTAGTGGCGCGAAAACCAGCTAGGGTCGAGGTGTGTGTGTGTGTACGTGTGTGTTGTCTAGTCCGTACTATGTATGTATTGGAATGTTATGAGAGACTCCAGGTAGGACGACTCGAGGAGTCTTCGTCGTAACGCGAGAGAATACGTGTGATCTCTACTACAAGCTGTATATATATTTCTATTAATTATATTCATCTTTTTTCCTCGTCCAACGAGTTGTGTAGCCCGTTAAACCTTCAATCCGAAATCCCACACTTTTAACAGACGCCATGGCGCACAGTGGTCCGAATAGGGGAAGTAGAGAAAAAAGTAGGAAAAAATTATCCTGCTGAAAATATTCCAATTGGTTAGAACGTGAAACTCGATGGAACTTGAAAGATATTCCTTGTTAATTGTAAAGAATTTTGACAATTTTCTTTATTTTATTGACCCTTACTTTGTTCATACATTATGAACAGTAATTTTTAGTTGACGGTATTACTTGTTAACGCAAAAGAATGCTCTTCATTCTAGAAAAAGAATAGCGAGAAAATATTAAACGGGGTCGTCAGGGCATCTCTAAGAAGGAAGCCGTTTTTTCTGGTGGAAAATGTATCTTTAAAATGTCCAACTTTAAGCGTTCGTTCTAATTACAAGTTTTATTAAATTTTAATAATATTTTCAGTTTCGAGACTGATGGACATTTAGGATGTAGTATACATTCATTAGATTTCGATAGGGGAAAGTTAATTTTTTCAGCCGAATGTCCCCTACTACTCCTATTGGGACCACTGTACAGCGGGTCTGACAAATACGGATTTCTACTACTAGCAAGAGACTTGGTCGACTTTATTATACTTTTCACTCCGCTCTCCTGCCGCGGAGTATCTTCCAACCGGCACGATCGTTCGATCTTTTTCATACACACTTATCATTCGCACCTGGCACGCGGCAAGTTGTTCCAGTACACCTTTCTCTTGCTTCGAATCAGCTCGAAGGCCGTTGCGGAAGTTGCTGGAAGTTCCTAGAGGCGAATCTATTCGAGGAAAGAGTCTCTGTCGAGTCGGAGCGAAGCTTTTATCCGCCTAAACTCTGTGAAGCACGTGGAAAAAGAGGAAGCCGTAGCGATCCGACGACTCGTCCCGGGCAAGCCGCGCACCACAGAAAAATCCCGTAAAGAGCAGAGAGACTCTTACAAGCGGAGCGTCCACGTTCCACCGCGAAATTCCCCTCGGAGAGCCAGTGAAATTTTAACGACAGCGAATCGCGGCGGTTAGCGACGCGAAACTCTATCGTTAACGAACTTTCAAGCGGAGAGGCAGCACGTAACGGCACCGGCCTCGATATTGGCAGTGCTGCGAATAGCATTAGCGGCGAGCTGTCGGCGTTCCCGCGTTGCGTACGGTCTTACGGCCGGATGGCCACACCAATTTCTGCCCCTGTCGCCGTTCGAACCAGCGAGGCCCCGTTCGCCGCGTAGTTGCTCCCGTCTGAATTATGAACGCGCATTAAGTATGCATAGACATAATGAAAAGTGGCCGTGGCCGGTCACCGTGCGTCGATCAAACTTTCTCGCGCAGCACGCCTCGCTGCGCTGGGTCGATCCTCTGTCCACAGCCCCGCAGGATAAATCTGTTTGCCTCCACTTTCGGGACATTTATTTATAGCAGAGCTCCGGCGTCGCTGATGAACATCAATCCGCATCCGTCGACCGAATACGGTTTGTCGATCGGGCAAGGTCGCTGGATTCCACGCGCGATGGACAACGATACCATGTCAAAGGTTTAATTTCGCCCAAAATCGAGTCGTAGCTGGCGGTGATCGTCCCGTAAATACACATCGAGCACTGAAGCGCGTGCTGGAAAATTATGTCGTATGTGCGATCATCGGTAATGCATGGCGCTGCTTTGGTGTCGATGACCGGTGCTGTGTATCGAACGAGAATGGAATAACTGGGGATGATGCGAATTCGAGTACAGTGAAGGTATCTTAAGCGAGGACCAATTGAAAGCACACACTCGTGGCTGCCTCGATCCCGCCGCTACCTTCGTGGAATATTCAAGAGCAATCGGGTTGTAGGAATCGGCGCGTGGCCAGTAACGATCAGAACGACCCAAGGACCGTGTGATTCTTGCAGAAAATTAGCCGACCGGTTAGTAATTACGGCCTTTGGGCGACAACGGTGACGGTACGCGCAGCGACACCACGCAGCAATCCATATTACATAGCAACGACCTAATTGCACCGAGGCGAAGTTAAGCACCGGTACTCGCGGCTACGTGATTCATGGGATATCCACCGGCTATATTCCGAGTTCGGCGAATATTCCCGAGCGCAGAGGGAAGACAGGAGATGGCCAGAGAGACGGAGCGACACTGATGAAACACTCGATTCTCCTCCTTAAACGTGTCCATATTTGATATTCGAACGATAACCTCGCGAGTTAAACGCGCCGGGGGAATCCGTTTTTCCAGCGATGGACTCGCTGCCACCTGCACCGTCCGCGATTCCTCCGCGATGTACACGTACCTACGTGTATGTGCAGGAAAAAGGATCGCTCCACCCCCGGTAAGCGAGTAGAAAGTAAAGAAATGTTCTCGCCATCTGCCAGATTTCTCTGCCCGTGGAATCCCGAAACGGAGGCCAGGCTCCCCTGAAAATTTCTACCCTCATAATTTATGCCACACCGACTTGTCCCTAGAATACGCTTTTCACGCTCACCCTCTTCTTTTTTATCCTCCCCCTCTTTCGCAATTACCGGACCCTTCTGGAAAATCCCAGTTGTTTATATCGATTGGGAAACTAGGGAGAGATTAAGTTCCCACGGGCTCTCTCTGTTTCTCTCGATCCCGGTGACATCCCCGAGTGGAAGCTATAGCGCGCAATAAGGGCGTATATACCTACGTCAGTTGAAATCCCATCTCGGAGAATAAATAATAAACGATCGATAAAGGTCTGAAGCGAGCCGGAGCGACGTATCAGTTTGCAATTCCAGTTTGCATTAGCGAGATGCGGAGAAGCGCCCCATCGAGAACGGAAAATCCCGGCGAAGGAAAACGTCTTTGAGATCTCCATTATTATAGCGGCAACGAAATCAATTGCTCGCACTTTTGCGCCACCCCTGCTTCTTTCGCCCTTTCCGCAGGCGAGAGATGGAGCGGCAGGCCGCCAAGTAATATGTCAATCATTAAGTGTGAAAGCTAGGGGAGCGTTGCCACGCGTTACGCGATGATGGAGACACGTCAAGTTCTAACGCGACGGAGTCAAAGATGCGGAATCGCGACGGGAGGCGTAAAGACATCGAAAGCGGGGCTTACATTCGCCGGCTGGTGTATCCCGCGTGCTGGGTTTGCACTTGAACGGCACAATAATGCATCTCGCAGGTACAGAGACAAAAGTCGCTTGGCACCTCGACCGCGCACCGTGAAGCTCTTTGAGCCGACGTCTTCCAGCCATTGTTAGAGCTGAAATCTAGGACGCGCGAGGGAAGACCGAGGAGCGGGTGAGCCGGGCCAGGCTAGAAAACGAACAGAAAAAAGGAGGTATGAAACCTCTGACAGAGAAAGAGGCCGCGTGATACAGCGTATAAAAAAACACGCAAGGAATGAGCTGGCGAGAGGAGGAGGAGCGGTGCTAGCGAGTAAAAGCGAGGAAGGAAAAAGAATGCAAAACGAGCTTGAAAGATTTCGCATTGGATTCACCCCTTCCCAGTTCTTCAACCTGTTCTCTCTATCCGTCTGTCTACCTCTTCCATTTTCCACCTTCGCCGTGTCGTAAGATCCCGTGTTCCCCCGGAACCGTGTGTATCGTATCGTTTAAGGAGAAAGAAACGGAAACACTGCCAGCGACCAGCTCTGGCATTCATCCTGGAAGCTCGAGGCAAGTTTCCTCGAAGAAGGCAAACGGTAACTATTTCTATCCCTTTTGCACTCGTTTCGCACGCAACAATGTTGAGGAAATTAACACGATTCCCCAGTTTAATCGAGCGATCCCGCACAGGCGAGCATTGTTTCGTTCGAACAGGATGGGAGAAGCCGAACGAATCAAGGGAAACGAGGCGGTTTCCGTGTGAAACCGCGGCAATTAAAATCAAGGAAGAGGAACAGGCGTTTTACTGGTCGCGGGGGTTAAGGGTTGGGCAGGAATTGCCAGAAGCCATGATAATTCAGAATTGTTTCAGGAAGATGTTGAAATTCAAATTAAACATCCTGACTTCTGAAGTTTCCTGGCTCGGGGCCTGTAACTCTGCCGCAATCAGGGTAGCGTTTACCGCTCTTAATTTTCACGCTCGTCCACGCGAACATCTTACACCTGTGAATACATCTGCGCGAACCTTGTCAGTGACTTCGCGAGCGCGTGCCAGTTTGTTGGCATACCGTTAGATAACCCGGCGTTTTGGATTGCTAAAACGTGTTTGCGCTATCGATATCATCGTAAGAGAAACAATCTTGCGAAGCCTGTGCACAGACTTCTCGAAAGAGCAACAGATTCGAGGCGCGCGCATCGACGGCTTCAGGATCGAGAGTACCGTGTCCTCGTCGATTGTCAAAACACCGTCTATTCGCTAACGAACGGAATAACACGGCGGCCAGTAGCCTGTGTAGGAAGTGCAAGCTTGACACAACCTCCAGGAGAATGGAGCAGCTTCCAAGCTAACGTCCTGGACATTCGCGTAGCAGGACCGAAGAGTAGTGGAGGGACTTGTAATCTACACTTGTTGACTTTCGAACGATATATCCTTTGCGCTTTCCTAAACGATTGATACACTCGTCAGTTTTTGTCCAGTTGTGTTGTGGCCACGATATCGCATTTTTTTTTATTGGAGGGTGTATGCCTTCGACGACATCCTGTCACACTCCTTGCAGGTTATTAACCCTTTAGCGCCCGCACCTAGATCCCGTTGAAGGAAAAATATCCCGTTTTGTTTTTATCGTTAAAAATGGTCTGAATTTATATATTTTCAAACAAAAAAAATTTTTTTATTTTTTTTAAAAAATTTTTTTTCAGAGGTCAAAATGCATAAAACCAAAGAATACAGGGTTCAGATAGGTCCAACTTTCTTCAGTGAATAAAACTACACTAAACATGTATCACTTAAACTGTTGCAAACAGCGAAACGCGAATACAAACGGCGAAACGGCACAAAAAAATAATGTATCATATATGATACGTTTGGCGCTACAGGGTTAAACCCGCAAGAGTTCATTAATTGTTGGCGATTGAGATATGTGTGAGGATAATGTGGAATCAGATTGACACACTGCAACGTGTTAAAATCTCAAAAATACAAGGCGCCCTTGTGCATCCTTGATGGTCCTGCGACAAGCTAACGCTCACCAAGTTGCAATCAACATAAACGAACCTTAACCCCTCAAGCTGGAAGATTTTCTGTCCAGAACAGTTCCTAACTGCGGGATGAATGTCATTGGTTAAAACCTTGACCCCTGCTGTTAAGGTGTTACTACATAGCGGATCTGAAGAAGTATTGTCAAACTTGAGTGCTATTGGTCGACTCTGCTGGAAAAGTAAATACTTGGGCGGGCACAAAATACATACCTCGTATCTGTCTATTCTTATGTAAAAGTAGTCCGATTTACATGACATTTGGTACGATTTTCATCAGAAAAACATAAGGAATCCATTAGTGTTATTTTCATATCGATACGCTGAAGAATAAAGAATTTCTTAATACGCTGTAATGAATATTTCACCCTCGACTGCGGGGTGTCGACCTCGAATCGCCGCGGTCGGCCGAGGATTCCTACCTGTTTCAGAAATAAAATAATTCTTTATTCTTTATCGTATCGATATGGAAGTGACACCGATGGATTCCTTATGTTTTTCCGATGAAGATTGTACTAAATTTCATGTTAATCGCACTATTTTTAACGAAGCTAGAAAGAAATTATACAAATGAATGTTAAACGGAATTTCCTTCATTATGCTCCGAATCACGTCGTTCGTGGTGTTAATTTCATCGGCGAAATATAAGAAATCGATTGGCGCCGTTTTCGCAAAGATCTGATGATACCTGCGGAAATCCGGGACATTTTTCATATCTTAATGTATTCCAACCACTTCGAGGGTCGAAAGCCATAAAATTCGGTGAGGCACTGCGGGGGGGTTGCCTTCGCCACGGGATGCCAGACAGCACCTCTTTGAGTCCAGTGGCTCTAAGATCACTCTGTACATATCTCCTCCCCAAGGCCTACAGAAAGTATTTGGGAAGTGCACAACACGCCTCTAATTCGAGTGTCCAATAGACCGTGGTCCCAAGGCCTAATGCTGACGCCTCCGCTTCACGTTCCATGGCGAGCAGTGCTCGTCATACCGTCGTTGAGGACCTTTTTCTCATGACGAGTCCTGCTCGTCATACCACACTGAGGGGTTAATGCCCGGCGAATTCCGCAAGTACGGGTTTGTATGTCGGTCAAGACCGCGCCGTGTTGCATGGCACCAATTAATCGCGTGACCATGTATTTAACGTAATTATTATCGCTCAGGGGCTGGCCACCTCCGACGCATACTCTATTGCCAGTCGACGCGTCGTTAATTTGCGTTTCATGGCCGCGAAACAATAGCCCCGCATGCATCCAACTATCTTACACGGAATGAACAATGAACTCTCGAGAATCTGACGGGAACGCAGAGGCCAGATGACACTTTGACGTTGATCACTCCCCTGAAGTTTCAACAATTCCCAAAGGGACAATGGGCTACGATTCTCGCGAATATGATTGCGGATTATTCTGTCAAAAATAGAGGAATAAAAGGCCCCCACGTTCATCGACAATATTATTGTGCGCGGTTGCAAAAGGGAGAATTGAAACGCAATCCCCACGTCGCGGACCAACCGATCCCCGCTGAATACCGAACCTAGAGCTGTTCACGAGGTTGCAAATAACAGACATCGAGTAGACCGAATGACGCTGAAAATCTAATTGCAGGCGACGTAAAAGGGATTAACTTTATCGTTCGGGAACTGTTTAAAAATTCAGAGAGGCGTGAGGACAGCTGGAAACGAGTCAGTCGCAAGGTATCGATCGCTTCTTGCCCGATCGGAATGCTTTATGGGACTCCCGCGACAAGTGGACCACGAAAACAACAAAGTTACGAGAAACGAATTAAAGCGGCCGCCCGCTCGATCGCGATCGCTCCCCGCGCAGATCGTCAATTATTAGTCCTGTAATCAAGGTGAGTGCGATTTCCAATTTTCGAGGTCCCGCGCTCGCGTCCGTGGACCAGATTCGGGGCTGTCCGCTCGATACAACGCTAGCCATTAAACCGACGACTTGAAAAACGCCCATTACTTTGATTAACCATCATATTTCCGTGGCGTCGATTCCTGGAAAAATCCTCGCTAGGATCGCGATTGCGATTGCCCTCGTTTGTCTCTACACAAGTTCTTTCCCCGCGAGCAAACGAATATAATGGATTGGAACCGTCCTGCCGAGCTTTCGAGAATATCGAAGAGGTTGCACTTATTAAATTAGAAAGTGCATTTAATCGCTTTCGAGTTCGGAAATGTACATAAACGTGGCGCAAGGACGAGGCCAGCGATTCTCGAATAAGTTTTGGAGAAGAATAACGTCGGGGTGTCTCAATACCTCCTCTGTCTTAAAACTTCCCAACTTTCAAATTGCCGGCGCTTTTCCGAAGGTTGCTGAACTTTCAGATACCTGCCCAGTTTACCGAGCTGGCAGGGTGTTTAGCGAAATCGTAGTGAACGCGCAGAAGGCATCAACGGCGCGATAAGGGCGCCCGTACAAGCTTTCAGCAATTAATTCGGCTTAAATTTCATCGAACCGAGATCGTTAGGAGCTGTTTACCATAGCCGACAATTAAATCGCGCGAAAATAATTTAATCAATTCTCTCGCCAGCGATTCTCGCCCGGTTAAATGACATCAAACGACTGCCGTCATCGTTCGTGTCAAATCACCACTGTCCTCGGCTCCAATCGGTG
Source organism: Andrena chrysosceles (assembly GCA_963855975.1). Lineage (NCBI taxonomy): Eukaryota > Metazoa > Arthropoda > Insecta > Hymenoptera > Andrenidae > Andrena > Andrena chrysosceles. The sequence goes on along the minus strand of OY979769.1, from coordinate 43,699,629 downwards.
CTACGCGTGTTCCAAGTGCTCCCACATTACTTAGTTTTGTTCCCACCACAGTTCGCGACGACGATTACGCGGGATCTCGACATTCAGAGACAAAGAACGGGAGAGAATAAGGCTCAATGATTCACAGGTTCACAGACGATAAAATTTCCCAGGGATTCGTAGATACATCCCTGTCGCTCATACCGTGAAGCGGAAGTAAGCTGACACCGCGCAGGTATTAATCACCAGCGTGACATCACTCCCGTGGAATACCTGCGAAAGATTAATCGTCCCCCTTTTCTGTTTTATTACTCGCAGCTTTGTAATACATATCGAGTTCATTGCGATAAAACCAGCGGCTCGTGTGCCACGATGCTCCTGTGAGAGATAGAATAAAGGATGAAAAGAGGGTGGAATGGGAGAATGAAGGAAGGACAGAGGGAAAGTGGCGGTTAACTATAGAGGTTACTTGGTCGTTTTAGTGTGCTTAGGGACAGGACGCGCTATCCGACAACCATTTTCCCCTATTCCACGCTTATCTAACGCTATCCAGATCCATTCGTCGAGGCGTACGTACTGCCGGCAGTGCCAGCTTGCCCGAGGAGGGTCTCGTAAAACATTATAACCATTGTCAGTCCCTCGTTACCAGTATCTAGCCAGCTTCCTGAAACTACATCGCTCTAAACGGTTACGAGCACGCGGTTTTTTCTCCCATCATCGCGACGAGGATCTCAAACGTGCGTAGCAGTTGATAATATCCGCGCTCCGCAGTGAGAACAAAAGTGGTTGAATATCGAGCAATTAACTTGGCCAAAGAAACGTAGTCGTTCGCAGATGACGAACAGTCAGCGGCTCCGAGTATTCTCGGTGTCGAGTAGAATTGCATTCCTGATAATTCGCCGATTTGTTCGCGAACCGAAGTGAATCATTGGAACGATGATAGAATCCCGATGGATGAAGCGGCCGCGCCGGGATTGGATCGTTAAAGCAGAGTCGACAGTAATAGAAGTAATAGAAGCGAATGCGGTCGTTGCCACCTGAGACGAATCATCGGCGGAATTACCATACCGAATGATCGGGCTAGATGTCTATCGTCATCGGCTGATACGCGGCTATTCGAACGGCTGGAAGTGGAGCGTTGCCCCAGAAACCGATTGAATTTTCATAGGGTGGAACTACGCCAGCGGCTCGAACAAGTGCTCCAACTATGCCCACGAGAGATCGATGCCGCGGAGCAACGACGTTTCGCTCTTATCTTTGAAATTAATTTCCACGGCCGGGGCGATAAAGAAGACGCGACGAACGCCTGTAATCCTTTTCCCGTTCTCACGGTTCAAGGAGGTTATCGATGTCGTTTGTCGGAGGAGAGCACGGTGTCACGTGCAAAGGCTGCGTGTCGCCTCGGCGTCGAAGAGGTTTTCCGAGGCGCACCAAGTGCTTCCAGGATAGGAGTGCATTTTATGTGTCGCCCCGATCCTTCAAGAGGCGCGGGAGTAAAAAACCTTGAGGTAAAAAGGATCGAGAGAATTGATTTCTCACCGAGGTACCACGACCATCGCCGCGTCGCGCACCGAAAGGACCTTTGATGCCCAAACACTCCTCTGTTCTTTTATTCTCTCACCATCCTCCGCATCGATACCCCCTCTTGTTGCTTGTCAATTCAATGGCCAGATGAAAAGTGTGTTTCATTTAGAATAAAGTGGAAAATATGATCGATCAGACGCGGAGTGATTATCGTTGCATTCGCCGGATCGTAGGGAACCTCGAAGCGTTGCACAACACACGGATGTAATTTAGCCGGGAGATAGACATTGGCAAACTCATCAACAGCAAATTACACAGTTACACCGAGCGAGACACTTGGGAGCAGCTGCGGCGTCTGACTAATTGACGAGATAGCATCTTGCGAAATAAATCTCTGCTCGAAGAGAACCACGAAATCGAACGCCTCTGTGACATCAACTAACGACGATTGATACAACGACGAGACACTGTAAAGAGTCTCGTTAAAAATTGTGTTTACGCCAGCTCGGCACATCACGCCGGGTATTATTTGATTTAAAGCTTATTGTTGCTGGTCGTGTAAACATCCGCGTTAATTCTGCGATAATAGAGCCAGTATCACGTTCCGCGCCACTAGCACTGGTTCATTTCGCGAGCAGCGTCGAAAACACCGACGAATTTAATTCCCTGTTCCCGTATTCCATTTCATTGACCCCCCACCACTTGATGTACACGTCACACGCCGCCTGACTACGCGCAGCACATTCGCGGTTTTTGGGTCAACATTGAAATCCACTCCTCGTCTGAAACTCAGCCGCGATATACCGCCGGCTATAGTCGATGCTCGTGATTACCGTGATTCATTAGCGAGCCGAAGGCACGGGCGAGACCGACCATTTAGCCGAAGACAATGGGCCTCGAACCATAATCCCACAATTGTTCGCGCAAACCCTGGAAAAAAAGATGAAAGCACAGAGAGGAGTAATAATAACGCTTCCCTGTCCTCTGTGTATTCACCGCGAAGCTAAAGGAACTGGAAACATCGTCACTGCTATGGTCGACGGACGCGAAAAATTGTAGGCGCGTCTAATGATCGAGGATGTAACGAGTTATCAGCAATTCCTGTCCCACGGGGAATGTCGATTGCGTAGGTTCGAATGACGACGCCCGGCGTGCGTTATTAAACCGACTCATGGAATGGCAGAAACGTCGATATTGATCTCACGAGACGAGCCTTCATTTCCTCCCGCGGACTCGAGACATTTGAATTTTTCATTGCTCTCCTCGATGCGCACCTGCTGGGTATCCCGCGCGGTGTGTCACACGGCCAAACGGTTCGGACGAATCTGGATCCAACGTTCGCTCTACTTTCATTCGCTTTTCTGGCAGAATTTTTTGAATTCTGTCCAAGCATATTGAAATTCTTTGAAAATATGCAAACTACACCAGGGCCGTCCTAGCATTTCTCTCGATCCATGCCAGCCGGGATATGTTTTGAAGCTAAACGCGGCTTTAAAGCTGCTCATTCAACGAGCCAACTAATAAGTGAGTTTACCAAAGCGTATCAGTAGTGGATGGATCGTTAACCTTTTATGTTCATTGCAGTCGTAAACCGCTCCCCTAGGAATCAGCCGGATAACTGTTTATGGTAAAGCAAGTAAGCTGCCTACAAATCACCATAACGTTCGTTTCGCAGAACACGCGTAGGAGATCACAGTTCTCGACTCCGTGTTTCACTATATCGACGGATAAAATTCCAGGCTACAGGGGTTCAGATTACGCGAATTATTAGCGCGAAACGTGGCAGCAGCCTGGGACCGGAATTCGGAAATATTTTCCAGTAGAATTGTCGGTGTAGTAGATAGTCACGAGTAATCATTTTTCACGTTTTCCCTGGAGGTTGCCAGTGTAGTCCTGGCCACGCCGACGGCCACGCGACTTTTAGCGTATACGGTTGTCGCGTAGGCAGGGCACGAAACCACGCAGCCCGTCAAATAAAACAAAGCCGTGGAGACCGCGTGCGGAAGTTCACACCACGACCGCAGAAACGGCTGGCAGGCCGACCAGGAATGTGTGCCAGACGTAGGTACACCTCTGGATCCCTGAATCCCTGGATCCCACGAGCACTGACCGACCAATTAACCTTCTGCCCACCCTCGATCCTCTTCCTTCCCTTCTAATTACCCCGCTGCCTCGCCAGCTGACCTGTCACCATGCAAATATTTCCTCCGCTGTTGATTTTCACGAAATGCAGAGTAGCGGGAAATAATGTCACAATCTTTCTTCTGCACTTTTGTATAAATAATTTGATTAGTAAATGGATATACCTACGTCGTTAAGTTGGGAAAGTCGAAAAGCTCTATTGCGTCACGTTTGCGCGATGCCTTCGTGCAAGCAACGCCTCGTGTTCTGGATTCTTAGGTCCCTTACTCTGACCGTAAATATTAAAGCCGAAAACATCCGATTGCAAGGAGGATGGAAGCGAGCACGTCCCGTCTTTTGACGTTGTCATTCCCCCCGAGGTTTAAGCTCACCTGAACACACGGGGGCACGTGCGTCATGCATGTATTTCATATTACCGTCGCTTTTTCAGCGTGAAACTCCAGCGCGAAGAATTCTCCACCCCTTTTCCTTCATACGTCCGCGAAGAAACGTTTCCCATTTACGTCGCGGTTCCCTCGGCGATCACTCTCGATGCGAAAGCTTTTGATTTGTCGGCGGAAATACCGGGCAACAATCGTGTTATCCGAACTGATGGAGGATCCCTTGAAATAGAACGTGGAAACGGGAACACCTTCGAGCGTTGCATCCGATTTGGAAGATCTATCGGTAAGGAGAGTGGGGTACACACTAATGCCGGGTAATCGCGAATGCGATGTTACGGCGTTTTAATAAATAAAAAAGATGTTCCCTCTCCAATAGCTAATAGTTTAGGTCGTATCCAACACCAGACAGAAAGTAATAAATACAGAACGCTCATGCTATTCAAGATAAACACAATTTATTATTTTCATCCCACCAGTGGGTCACGCCGTCCCAAGGAACAGTCAAACGTGACCCACCGGTGGGTCACGCCGGCGTGAACGTGTTAAATCTACAAAAGGGATTTTTGAATTTTCATTACAAGTTCCGGAAAAAAGTTTAAAAACGGTCTTTACTATTTTTTCCGATATTCCGACCAATTGCAATTTTTTTCTAACCCACAAGAAGAGGAAATTGAGAAATACGTTAGGTATAGGTTGTAGCAATGTTTTTTATGGGTTGACCATTGAAATCGCGCTTTCTGTGCGACTTTTGCGATATTTAACACGCTGCTCGTGATTAACGACAGGCAAATAATCACGGGTTTAGCTTTTTCACTATAAAGTTGATTTTTATAATAATTTTTCAAAAATTCGTCACAGTACTTTATAGATGAATAGTTTAAGTATGTTTGTAAATAATAAACAAATTCATTTCTCACAAAGTTTTCGTTTTGTTTGCTTTTTTGTTTAGGTGTTCGTAATTATCCGACTCTCCCTTAACGTATGATTGCAAGCAGGACACACTGATACGCTCCAAGGGCGATCCAAACGCGCGAAATTCGGGGGACATTTAACAGAACGCTTTGCGCTCTTTGTTGCGCGATAGTGCCACTCCGCTGTTGGTCGATAATAAATAGAAGGCCATTTAATTTCACAAAGCTCGCGAGGAAAATAATCGCCACGCGTTTCATATTCGCGAAAGCAATTTTCCCGGTAGATTACATCGTTGCAGGAATCCGTACAGCATTATTTGCTTCTGAGCGATAAAGTTCCCTTAAAAGCGGCCGAGCAAGCGCCGAAGTTAATAATCGCGAAAGGAATCGACGGCAATTTTTCACTAGCTCCCTTCTCGCGACGATAAATCGTGTCGGGAAGTTGAAGCGTGAGGCATTGTACGTTGCGAAGTTCCCTTCGACGATTTACAATTTGCAATAGTCCATTGGCTGGAGCGTTGCACGAGTACGTATTGCGTTCCAGTTCGCTTCGCTTGAAGGATAAGGTAAGATTTCAGATTCCAAGTCATTACGCGTTTCCGTTACCATCGTTTATGAAGTCCCGAAGTTCTTAAGTTCCAGATACGTCCACTAAACAATAATCACTAGCGAAATCAGCAGTATCGCTTGCATTGAAATCGAGGATAGGCAGATTGCCTGCCGTCGCGCGTGAAATAATATGCAATGGGACAGAGATGTGGGTCAGTGAAGGCCAGTGGTATCCACCGGAAGCCCAGTTAGGTTCAGTAATAAACTTTTAGTAGCCTTAGTCGGTCTGAGACTTACCGCGCGAAATTCCAGGTGAAATTGAACATTCCACGGCAGGAAAAGGCCAAGCGAACGTCCACGACGTGCGTTAACGTGCGTCGTAAAGCCGAGTGGAATTACAGCGGCTGCCAAGAGTCCTCGGAGCCGAAATGAAACGTCCCAGCTGACCAACACGTTCCGTTAAATCTTGTCAAATCGTTATTAGCGCGGAGGACGTTTGACAACGATCCAGAGATAGGGAACGCTGGTCGGTAATGAGTATCACTGGCCACGCAGGGAATAGGATTTACTTGGCAGAAGGAACGCTCGCGCATGTACATATCCTGTTTCTGATCCCCCGGCGCATGCATTACCAAGCGAAATGCACTCGCGACAATAACGCAATGCTACGTGACGCGCGGAACTGTCGGCTTTCATCGCCTGACAGCCGCGCCTGTTCAATTAAACCGCGGGAAAACGAGCCAAATGCGACGAGAGTGGAAAAAAGATGAAACGCGAGAGAGGCACTCTGAAAGCGCAGAGTGACCGATGAAAGACGCGAGAGATACATTTTCTTACGAACTCCGCAACCATATTTCCTGCGATTTTTAAAGCGATTAAGCTTCACGACAAAGAACACGCCGTAGTAACAAATATTTATAACGTGGAGGCTCCTCTCTTTTATCCTTCGATAAAAGGCGGGAAAAAGGGCAAAGGCTAAGTCAATATGCCAAAGGTAAAAGGAAATGAGAAGGGAACGCCAAGGGAACCTGCAAAGAAGTCGGAAAAGTTAATAAGATTACAGAGCTGGTCCGCGTGGAGAATGAAAATAGAGATCACGCGACAGAGGTACATGGATGTCGGAGGGATCCTTAATAACGGGGAGAAATAAGCTAACAAATAGGGGAGGTAGGTATGCTGTTAGAGGAACACGAAGAGTGGAAAGAAAGGGAGCGCGAATGCTGGGCAGAGACGTGAGTGAGCTTTCGTGCACATATCATCGGGTACAAGTACGCGCGAGCGGAAATGGATGGACGCGAATATGACGGCTGTGCCCGAGTCAACTCAACGGTACATCCAGCTAACACAGTAAACGCATAACCCGGAGCGCCGAGGAATCTCCATGTACACTACCCCAGAGAGCTCCGTATCCTGTCACAGTTCCTAGTCTCCACGTTAATAGACTTGGACATAGCAATCCTCTTTCCGCCCTGACAACTGTCAACCACCACAGATTCTTACTATAACCGCGCAATATCGGTAAAACGAGCCCGTATTAGAAGTATCGATTTGACCCGGGCACCCAAGAGATCGCAACTATCCGAGACGTCGCACTCAACTACTAGCCACTTAAATATCCAGTCGTCCCAAACATCTGACAGATATCCAGGTAGCCAAGTATCTCAAATATCAATAGCACCAAGTTCGGGCGACCTGATACCCGTTCCAATATCCGCAGACACACTCGGATTATCGTCTCCCTTATAGGTTTCAAGTAACCGCAAGCAAAGCATTGGTGCTGCACGGTCTCCAGCACACGAGTTCATCACGACAAACCGCAGTAGTAACAGATCGCTGTGGTCAGACCCCCTCGGCGAGCTTCAACTTCCATGGACTCTATCGGATCGACATCCGCCTTATAGATGTCATGCGGCTGACAGGAATGTCAACATACGAAGACAGACTTCAGTGGTGAAGTGCTGGTTGCATCAAGAATGAAGCAAATAGAGTTTATAGCTCGAGTTGCTAAACATTTTCGGCAGATCAAAACACTTAAGTTGTTATACGTGACACTTGTCAGACCACAGGTGGAGTACGCATCGGTAATTTGGAACCCAAGTCATAAGCAATATGTTAGCTTAATCGAAAGGGTCCAATATAATGTAGGAGGTGGTCTCAATAAAGCCCAAATAAGTATTGGGTTGGTGCAGAATTATCAGGCGTGTGTATTGGCGAGTTATTTGTTAATAAAAATTCGCCCGTTTTCCAAGCAAATGAGAAGCAGTTATTGAAGTAGTTGTAGATGATGACTACGCTCCGGAATAATCACTTCAAAATGTTATTGTCTAATTTGTATGTTTCTTTTTTTCATAATAAATATTGTTTAAAAAACGCCTAATAATTATGCACCAACCCAATAACAATTAAGAACAACGTTTATTAAAGCGATGCAGACGTAGACGTTACAGTCTGGAGACTAAAAAGGAACTGAACCTTCACGCAGGCTCCAGGGCAAGCAGAGCCTCGTCTGTTGTCAATACGTGACCCAGGTGGGTGGCCCCAACTCGTCACGCGCTTGAGAGTCCCAAGACGCAAAGGCGTCTGGACTATCTCACGGCCCAAGAAGGGAGCCTACTAGACTAAACAGTCTACAATAAGTTCCTCGTTTCTTCACTCTCCCACACTTTTTCCTACGTTTCAACTAAGGGTAATCGAAATCCTTTTGCAATTATTGAAAAAGGTCGAGAAGCGGTTCTCGATTCATGGGAGACGGATAAAATTGAAATATATTTCGTATAATGCCTTAAGTGCTCCATTCTGCCGTGGCGTTTCCATTCGAACGTCACCTCTTCCCTTTCGCTCGCTCGGTACACATCGGTTCGGTCGTTCCACGAAAATATCGGAGGCTTGCATGCCGTCGGAGTCGGTCGCCCATCGACGAAAACGACAGGAAACCGTTTTCTTGCCACGGCAACCTATCCAGGAGAAAGCTTTCTTGCCGCGTGGCTCCAGCGCCGCATACTCCTTTCGTCGCTGTCGCGGAAAAACGTGTGTCATACTACTTACGTAGCTGGCGAAACGTCCTCCCGTCGGGGACAAACTGTCGCGTCGGCTTCGGAGCAGCTAAAACTGTTAACATCGAAAAACCTCGTGGACTACTTGAAACCGACGTTCCAATTATAAATTGAACGATCAAAAAATTGTGGACTGTTCTTCCGAACTGATGGACGATAATTTGAATTGAATATGGAAAGTCTTTGAAAGAGAATGAGCTGGAGATGTTGGGAAATTCTACGAGCGTAGAGACAGTTAGACGGAGGGGAGAAAGTGGGCGGTGGAAAGTGTCTTGCTCGCACGATTATAAGGGTCGTGCTTGCACTGACGGGTGCAGTCGTGTCGGTCTTTGCAGGTTGCAAGCGGCTTACGGCTGCGAGGAGACGCGTGCCGAAGTCTTAAGGTGTCCTTAATCCAATCGTGATCAGCACCGTACCGCGCCGGTTCCACGCTTTCGCCAGTTGATCCCTCGAAATTGGATCGATAAGCTCTTATTCGGTCCACCGCTTCCAACTGGATCCTGGGCGACGTTCGTCGAGCTGCTTCCGCTATATTGGGACTGCTATTAGGTAGGTACGTTCCGCGAGCAGCTCTCCGATCCTGCTTCCTCTCCCCTTTCTCTATCCGCGCCTCGATTCCACGGCATTGTATGTACAAACTGCTTGCATAAACCGGTATCGGTGTTCCGATAAGCGGCGATAAGCGTCGATAAGCGCGAACACGGTCGTCCCGGGCTTATCTTTCCTCGATCTTTGTAGCTCAGCCTCGAAACAGTCGACGAAGTAACGGCGAATCGGTTGACTCCTTTATAGCCCTCGCCTGCTTTTCTCTACGGCCGCGATTTCGATTATGTGCTCGCGTTTCAAGGAACGCGAACCGTTCCCCATTCTTTACTTGCCTCGGCGAGATCCGTTGTTCCCGCGAGTCAGGGGAATCTGAAAATTCAAAGGGGTGGTAGCTCTGCTCGACGGACGTTCGATGCTCCCCTCGAGTTTCCAATCGCGCTCCGATCACGGAAGACACAGCCGTTTCTCATCGGTTCCCGCGTTAATTCTTTCCCCTCCGGTGATAGCAGCGCCGAGAGGATTTGTCAGGATGAAATGCAATGGACAATGGCGTGATTAGTGGCGGGGAAGTTCCGCTGGTCCAACTAATGGCTTCGGTAACACGATCCGATTGAGTTGCTGGCGTTGCACGGCGCTGCGCGGCGTTGGTTCATCATTGTCTCGCTCGAAACACGGTGCTGAACATGTAAACATGCATTGTATCCGCACGGGGGTGTTTTCTAACGAACGACCGCCGTAATCAAATTGGACAATGGAAACGATGACGTCCCTGTAAACTGCTTCCCGCTCGCCGTTATAATTGCTGCGTCACTTCCCGTTTACCCGAAAACAACGAAAAATCTCGCAGGTTCTTATCTCCTCTCGTGTCTTTTTTTTTTTAAATAATCCTTATCGCGCGGTGTTCTTTACGGGGAACGTATAGTTTCGTCACAGTCGCTGGTGCAGAGCTCGCTTTCCCCTAATTCAAGGTGTCATCTGCTCGCTTAATTGCTTCCGCGCAATTAACTTGTCCCAGGGATGAACTGGAGGAGAACGCACTGCTCTACAAAGGATTAACAAATGCCAAGTCCGTGGCGCAAACGACCGCGTATTTTGCAGATATAATGCTCGTTACGCTACGGCGACGAGACAAAGAACCCGCTATAGTTCCGTTTGCGGTTCAAACAACGCACCAACACACGTTTCCAGAAACTGGTGAACGCTGCAGCTGACCGATACGCTCGCCAGTTTGTGCGTTGAATTCGGGTAAGCCGATAGAGGCGGAGGGCTGATAAGGAAGAAGGGTTAATAGAGATTGCAGGGAGGAGCGATTTGCGGCGCGGACGATGGGTCGGTTTAAAGATAAGTGAAAGTAAAGCCCTCGAGAGGGTGAGCGGAGGAGAGAGGATAGAGCGGGTACACAGTGCAGTGGCCTTCCAAAGGAAAGAGAGCGGTTTCTAATAACACATGGCCTAGCCAGTTCCTCCACCAGCACCTCGACATCCCCAACAGGACGTAGACACTATCGACTTTATTTACTTTTATCGTGTCCTCCCTTCGCCCCGAAGCGCGCTACTCTCTTCCATTTACTCTTCCGCGCGCTTATTTTCTCATTTTTGTTCGCCGACCTCCATCCACTCCTGCACCGAGACTTTTATGGCCGAGACTGTGTCGCAAAGAACAAGACCGATGAGAGCCGAGGTCAAAGGAGATAAAGAAGGGTTGCAACTTTTACGAGAGGGCCAAGTACATCGACCACTGCCCCTCGACGGACCACGATCCTTCTTTCCCTCGCTTGCCATTAGAAAAATCGCAACCCTACGATTGATTCGTTGTGGTGCGAAATTTTTTGCAGCTTTGGACACCGTTACTGTGTTAAACGAACGCGACGTCATATCGAAATTGTGGAGAAAACAGCCACGCTGGAATTTCTCTGAAGCGGAACACCGCCGTTACTCTTTAATTTATTCATAGACGCGTTAAACTATTCAGTGGACCATGGAAAACGATTATGACTCTGTAATTTGTTCAAGTCGTGCAGCACGGGCTACCGCGTATATCGACTTGCAGCAAAAACTGGACGCTTGCCCGTGCGACGCCTCTTCTTTTTTTTTAATATTTTTTCGTAATCCCCAGTTAACAGTGACTCCGATTTCCGATATAAACGCAGACAGATTCGCCTCGTGTCGCATCATTACCGTGGAATGACTGTTAGCGAGCTTTTTGCACGGTGGAAAATCCCTGCTCACTTTTGGATTGGTAGCATTTCGAGGTCGGGGACTATCGGGATCGAATCGTTTTCCATAATCGTTGGAACAAACGGCGCGCCGATAACGAGCAGCATAGATCCGGGAACGATCGTTGAAATCGACTCGTTTCCAGTTCACAAGCGACATTTCACGGTGGGTATATCATTACAGTAGCACGGGTTTTCAGCAGGATGGACGAGCGCTTGACGTCCGCCAACTATGAACAGTGGACGGACCCGACTGCATCGATTTAGCGGAGACAGCAGTAAATCGTTTTAATTGCATATTACGGAATCCAATTGCCTGTATCGCATTTCCTTCGGTATAATTCGACACTGCATAACGTACGATGTAATAATATGATCTCATTACAATTTTTGCTCGACAGTAAAGAGCACGCGTCCAGTTAATCGAATACACGAGAACGAATGAATTATCGCTGCAACATCGCGCCCCCTTTGATCTGAAATTGAAAATTTTCATCCAACGCGATCACCCACCATTTGCGAGAAAAAGGGAGAGAACGAGAGAGAGGGAGCAGGTGTCCACTCGCGTTCTTTCGAATTGAATTTGCAAATTATCAGATATTACTTTGATCCGTGTTATCTGCTCCAGCGAGCGTGTGCCTTTCATCGCGCATGCAACGAGACATTCCCACTATTCCGATTCATTGGCCGGCGCAACGAGCCTCGAGCGTGCGAATCCACCTTCGTAAATTACTTAGCGGTTGTAATTCACTTCCGCCGGGTAATAACGGAGCACGACGGCGGTTGTCTGGCTCGCCGGTAAGCATTAAATGACAATTTACCCAAAAGCACATCCACCGGTTATTGCGGTACCCTTGCTCCCTTCCTCCGTTTGACAGCCAATATTCAATTATTCTTCTATTCGCCACAAGTCTCTTTCTAGCCCGGCAATCTGTGCTACTAAGGCGACGGTGCAGTGCTGGGAGAATTACGAAGAAACAATGAGGAAGGTAACGTATCGATGGCATTTCCTAAAAAATGACCCGACGTTTTGACGTTTCACCGCACCCGCTCTAGATTTACGCGTGCAAGGTTACCGCCGCAACAAATGAATCCTTCGAGAGCGTAACCATGGGCTAATTAATTGCCCTCCCGATGTGTACCGGGTGAACGTTGTTTACGACACAAACATGGCCGTTCTTATTAACGCACCGGCTCCCTTTGTGTCTTTCCCACTGGATTTTAGAATTAATCGCTTACGAATGGCGATGGAAAGCGACCGTCGCAAATCACGGGTAATTCGCGACGTACAGGCCGTTACATATCATTACCATACCGGTAGGATAACCGGAATAATTAGCGGGCGATAACGTGTGCGCGAGAGCAATAAATTGCCCTTTCGGGGTTACATTTTATCTCGCGTGGCCGAGTGGTCCGAGGACAGACTAGAAAAAAAGAGCTATGAAAAGCGTGGAATAGAGGCAAAAGGGCGAGACAAAATGGCAAGTCGCACGAATGCGCATCGACTCCGTTCGCTCGAAGGCCGATTCGATTAATTTTTCGATTCCAAGCGATTTTCGGGTCGATTGTACAGCGGAGAATGGTTTCCGCCCAGCCCGTTCGACTCACTCTCGGTCCTCTGCCCCCACCCTGCCATATTCATCCCCCGCCGAATTTCGTCTTAATGGCTACGCGAGCCCCCGTAGCGTTTCATTTATCGCCAGACAGAAAACAGGAAGAAGGTAAACGAGTTCAGTTAACCGAGTTGCAACGGCGCAGGCCAATGCCGGTGGAAAATTACGGCTATTAATCGTAAAACTGTTTTCATTAGCTGGCTTCTTTTCTTCGCGAGGATAGGTATTGTAGCCGGGGACACGTTCCACGCTCCAACGCAATTTCGTCGGTGCCGAGAGAGTCGCGAAATCAGAGCTCCCGTCGCCGCGCCCGGCATTGTCCAGCTTTTTTTCCACCCAAGCTTTCCTGTCCGCCTTCCACGTAAATTAGATATGTGCGCGCGCTTGTTCAATCAAGTCGGTCTACGTACACACGGGGAACGTTTTCGATATTCGCTTCATCGATTGAAGTCCTGCATCAATGGCCACCGCGCGTCCGACCGGTCGCCCGGGTCTATTGGAACGGGGACGTGGCAACAAGATTGCCAGCCGAGAAATATTTGCGCGATTTTTTTCCTAGACGAAAGCAGCGTAAATAACGTCCACGCCAGCCGGGTATCTCGCGACCAGAGGGAAAGAGAGCAATGGATGGGAGCGAAAATACTCTCGGATCAACCTACCGCCAACTGCTTCGTTTGCGCAACGGAAAAACGAGTAAAACCGAGAGACCGGCAAGAAATACGAAGATAGTTTGTTCTCTTCGCTAAAGTGTAAACAATAAGAGGGTCAGAGGGTACGATACAGGTGTATGAAGAATAAAGAGCCCTCATTTATCAAGCCGGATACAAAATCCAGCAAGAACGACGACCACGATTAGTTACGTACCGGTGCGATGGAGGCTTGATAGTCCTCGAGGGAAGAATTTTACAATGGAATGAGAACCGACTTTGCGATTTTAAAGCGCAGTGTCGTCAACGACGCATACATTTTCCACTCCGTTCCCTTTTAGATCGAAATCCAACTTGCAACAGCATAAATTACACACTTTCGATACGATTCATTATTATTAATATTAATCGTCTTTGTTACTCTAATAGAGGAAAATATAATATTTACAAAAGGCATAAGAAGAGTAAAAGCGAGGCTGCAGTGACGACATTGTTGGCAAGTCTAACCGTGAACTATAAACTAAATTAAAATAGGTACCTATCTAGAACAAAAGAAACATTAAGAAAAGTAAGATATCTGCTCCCCGTTTCAAGCTTCCCCGAATTCGATTTTCACTGTTTCTTAGCCAAGTTTAATTCGATCGAATTTGAATGATTCCGGTTGAATTACTGTCGTCGGGGTGTCGTGCCCAGGCGAGATGCATCGTCGTCGACAGGTGGAGGAAGCGTTGACAGACGTTTGCCGGTGTCAAAGCGGCCGACGCGAACGTGCAGGCCTTTGCACCGATTAGATAAGCGATCGCGTCGAAATTGCCGCGTGAAACACGCGGCAACGACAACGCCGGGGATAATGAAGGTAACCGCAGCGCCGAAATTACACTCGGGACGATAATCGAGTTAGCCTCGCATCGTTGTTCGCCCACAAACGGCGCCGAGCTTTCCCTAAGCGAGCGATACCTTTCCCCAGAAACGAGGCGCACGTTTTCCCTCGTTGTGAGTGAAATATCCGTGCGAACATACTTCCTTGTTAGGTTTCGCAGCCGTGTTTAGCCAGCGATAGTACATGTTCCCCGGTGCTATCGATCGTCTCAACCACCCAGCGTCCGTTCCTGCCACGAAATATCTTGATACAGTAAATACGGAAACGTGATCTCTCGTTACCCTCGCCGGTAATGAGCCTCGTTATTTCGTTGGCCGGTTAGTTTTTCACCGCGTCACTTTCGCGAATTCCCGAAGCGGTCGGCGAAATTGCTTTCCCGCCGGAGAATTCGCGAAACGAGCGTCCGTGGAGGAGAATTACGCGGAGCGGTGGCGTTTTGTCCCCGGTCTGGAGTGGTTGAACGCGCGTGGCTCTCGAGCAGGCGCGCGCGTTTAAGAGTTCCAAGGGCGCATAAATACCGAGCTCGTTTGCTCCGAACCAGCCCCGCGTTCGAAACTCGGCCCAAGAAGAGGCTCTCCCTCGCCACGCTCCACTTTCCTCCCGCACAATATGCCTCTAGCGGCGCAAACTTTCCCAGATCCTGCGGACATATTTTTTCGTGGAAACGTCGCGAGGCTGCGCCGCGTCTTAAATCATCCGGAGGTTCCTGGTACTCGGCGGGGTATCCGCGCGCGATTCGACTCGAGAAACGGAAAGGGGAGGAGGCTAGGAGGCGAGGAGAAGAGAGGCGAAGCCGGAGGATAAAGGGCGAACGAAGGAAACGGAAGGAGGCGAGGACCGCGCGCACAGAAACGAGACGTCGGCAACCCTTTGGTTGCCAGCTTCCGAAACGGGGATGGAAGAAGAGGATCCCTGCCAGTTACGCCTGCCGGACACGCAACCTTCCATGAATTATGATCGTGCAAACTTAGTCTCTATTAAAGTCATAAATTCCCAAATTCAATAACACGTCGGGCCCCGGCAGATACAACGCCCCACTACTCGAACGCTTTTCATCTGTACGTACCTGCTTGCGTACGCTCGATGCCCACTTTTCTATCCACGCGAATCAACCCATGCTTAAAACTAATACTCCCAGGCGGTTCAAATTATTTTCGGAACTTTGAATAATACAATATAAATGTTTGAAGTAATTCGAAAATCCAGATTAATTCTATGCAAACATTCTAACCTCACACGAACATAAATAATTAAGAGTCTACACGGGCTTTGTATTAAAACATTTAACAGTAAAATTGAAGGCATTTGATGCTCATATTAGTTCTTCAACTGACATTTCCATATATTTTGTCAAATTCAAAGATTTATTTTTGCGGTTTTGGCCATAAAATCGCAAAATTTCCCCACCGTGCCCCGTCGCGATCTGACAAATGGCCGCAAGCTGGAATTCGGCAGTAATCCATTCGTCGTTACGTCTCTGCTCTAGCAATCGGTCGAATATCGATATCGTTTCTGGCAGGTTGCCTTTTGATGGGGAACGCCCGGCCAAACGGAGCTTCGTCGTTTCTTGAAGCAGGAGTTAGGCTGCTCCCGATATCTGGACTTCCCCAATTCGGAGTTGACGACACACCAACCAACGCCACTGTTTTCTGGCCCCCATTCGGCTTGGCTCCTCGAACGATTCAACTTGCACCGACTACTCGGCCGCCCGTGGCAGTTGCAACGTTGATTGCGCCGCGCTGTGTAGAGCGTAGACGTATTATCGCTTGCAGTAGCAGTTTCTGATCTCCTTTACAGATTACACGCTCGAAACTTCGACAGTTAGCATCGCGATAAATTATAGAGCACAGTCAAGAACCGCGCTCCTCGACGCGCAAGTATCCCAGCCGCCGCGCTGTTACGACTCGCGAGGCATTACCCTTCCCGCAACAAGCGCGCCGATGTTCCGAATGATGCACTGCCGAAGTTCCCAACTTTTCGGGCGATGAATCTTAATTCGAGCAGGGTGTTGCCCTGCCACATAACCGTAAAGCCGGTTCCCGCCGCGGCCGGAGTCGTAAGCAACGAACAACCGGGAAAATCGAAGCGCGGTTCGCCCGCCGATCCCCGTCATTACAGGGAATTTAGCTCCGGCGAGCGTGAAAACGTTCTATTTGCCGTACTCCGCGGAACGTTTTATTGGATTAAACGAGATACATCCGACAGCGGTTCAAAATACCAGGAACAGCGCGTTTCGATTCCGTGGGACGAAATCGCGTGACCAGCTACCCCCTAGTTCATTAGCCCGTATCTCGTTAACTGAGCTATGTTCGTTGCATAAATTCCCCCGCAACAACAGCCATTCCTGGCGTGGCAAGTTTATGCGAAGGAGTTGCCATGGTGCCTGCGGTTAATCCAGTTAACGCGAGTCCAAAGAAACTCAAACAGCTTTGGAGAATTAAGACAGGATCTCCAAAGAGATTTTTACCGGAGAGATCAGGGTTCGCGAGTTAGGGGTAACGAGGGTATGCGAATCACGAGTTCCATTTGGTTCTAGCTCTATAAAAAATGCTAGCCATTTCCATCGAAATGGGGCACAGCTCGCAGCTTAAACTCCTTGCTTATTTACAACAGGACAGCAAGCATCGATCCACGAGGAGAAACATTTTCTTGGACGGTCTCGCGAGCAATAACCAGCGAAGAGGAACGTTTTCCTTGGGCGTACATTATCGATTTCGCTTTAACCAGCGCAAACTGTCGGGAATCGTAGCTGCGCGCGCTTATAAATTCGATGGTTAACAATGACGCGATAAATCGCGGATCACGCGCCGTTATAATTTCCGGAATTTCGCAGCCGTCAATCACGAGTCGCTCTCTCATTACGGAATTTATCACGTCAGGCAAGAAACTTGCGCGTGTTAACGATCACGTGAAAGACAACGGCTAATGGTTCCAGTCGCTTCGCACAGCTTCCATAAACAAATGGGCGCTATAAGACAGCTGACTCGAGGAATACGAATAGACGCGGTGGATATTCGCCGAGCATATCTGTTCCGCCGTGCAACGATAATGGAGCCGTGTTAATTGCGGCGTTAATGCTGCTCGCCTGCGGTCGTAACATTTCTCCCGATGCAACGGGACGTTCGGAGGTTTATCGAGACACGGTTACGAGCGAGTGTATAGCTGGTGTTAGAGCCAGGAATTTTTCCGACCGCTATCCCACTTTCCTGTCTCTCGCTCGTTCCTCGAAAGTTTGTAAGCTGTCGCCTGTGAAAGATGTCGGTACGTATCGCATGAAATATTCGGGGCGCAGCTATTTCCATACATTAGTGGCGTCTCTGGCGTACGGAATTCTCGCGATAAAATCTGGATTTCCGGTACTCGCGCGGCGAAGAAAACGGGGGAATTCCCAGCGGGTTTTCCCGCCCCCCTCGATTTCGGGAGAAGCCAGCCGGCAGTTGAAACGCGACGAACAAATTACGGCCGGTCTTTGTTTTCGTTGCGTTCGCATTGACGGTCGAACGCTGTTTGAGCAGAGGAAAAATGATGGTGACGCAAACTGGGGATGGTCCAGGGGTGGTGAAGTGAAACCGGTATAAAACGGAACGCGTGGCCACGCTCTCAGCAAAGTAGTTTGGACTCGACGCGGCGGCGTGTTGCCACCGTGGCCGCGACCAACGGCGAGCACGTTTCAAGCGTTTCGATCGCGATCGCTCGTCCATATTTCCCTGCCTCGCTACCGATCCCCGTGTTCCCTTCTTCTGGAGGGTTCGTGAAACGGCGCCTTTGCCGCGGAGACGAAGGGAGAAGGTCCGAGGGGAAGCGAAATTGAAAAATTCAAACGGGCTGCCCGCTGCTGACTGCGAACACGAGTTGGTGGCTTAAAAGTGAATGCTAGCCGATGTTACTTTCCGCTTCAGAGTTCTCCTCGAGCGGACCGAGGGAAAATCCTCCAAGGTATAGCCGGCGCCGCGTAACCGGATACACGGGAATCGGCCAATGCTATATGTCGTCCTGGCAAACTGATGAAATCTCGCGAAAACTGCTACGAAGCACGGGGTGAATCGATCGAGAGAATTCAGTGAACGGGTCGAATCGAAAGGTCGCGGTTTCCACTCTCCAGACGACAGTTTATTTAGAGGGTTGCTACGAGGTTGTAAAGCAAAGGGGATGGAGGCAGGGAAAGTCGTCGGGTTTACCTATGGGATTTCTTCTCGAGTTCTTGGCCATTACGTGGCGGAGGCAAATCCGTTACATCGAAATTGTCCGATGGCAATAGAGGGTGAGTAGGGGCGAGTGGGGTAATTGCGAACACCTAAGCCAGACAGCAAACAAAAAGAAAACTGTGAGAGAAATGAATTACAAATAGGGATAATCTCGAACGTTCGAGACTACACCATCCGATTTGTTCGTCATTGCCCCATGACATAAAAAAATAAAACAGAATTTATTTCAGGGGTTAGAATCATGATTCAGGCAACGCCTTGGTCACAAAATAATGGTAACAAGTACTCTATTTCAACTTTAAAAAATCCCAATTATAAAATTCAATAGTAATTACATGCAATTGAAAATGGACAAAATATTACTTGAAACATGATGAAAATAATAAATTGTGTTTATCTTGAATAGCATGAGCGTTCTGTAGTTATTACTTTCTGCCCGGCGTTGGATGCGACCTAAACTATTAGCTAGTAGAGAGGGAACATCAGTTTTTATTTATTAAAACGCCGTAACCTTCGCTTTCGTGTTTGCCCCACTCTCCCCTACGCACAAACTTTTCCCTTCGTTAAGATCGAACAAAAGCTGATGTCCAGTTCCCTGTAAAATTGTTCGCGTGACAGCGGAAGATTGAGAACCATTGTTGGAGATTTATACAGACACAGGCGAGAAGGCGTACAGTGCCGGTGCAACTAATTAATGGCACAACGAGCGCCCGGCTCAACTACACTCGTCACTCTTTCCGCTCGTACAGCATACGCGCGCACTTGTGCCAGATTAGATGGAGTAGTTCAGTGTTTTTTTTTTCCTCCCGGCCTCTGACGCAGGCCCCCTCCCCCCTTTCCACGTCTCTCTTCAGTTCCCTTTATTCCTTACACACAGGCGAAACCACCCCCGTGACGTGATTATTTCTAACGAACGACCACTCCAATTCTGCCCCGGGGGGATCCTGTCGAAGCTTCAAACTTATTTCTCGCGGCCCTATCGCCCGAATACAGCTGCTGGAAAAGCGACGGATTAACGGGAAGCAATAAAGAACTTAACAAGATCGTCAGATATCACGCCGAGCGAGCGTCTAGCAGACGTCCGAGCTGAAGGTATCCCGCGCTGCTCCAGAGGATATTTGTTGTTACCCGCACTCAGACGGTCCAACGTCCGATACGACGTATTTCCTCTTTGGAAACGTAAACCTTCGCTTTGAAAGCAAACGCTGTACTGCAGCGAGAAAAGAAAAAACGGCCGCTTAGACTAACAAATCGAGAAGATTTCGAGCAGTCCAGGCCCATCCGTGGAGAATTCGAAAATAAAGCTGGTACACCGTTCGAGTCGGTCGCGGCCCTCGGCTCCTCGACAACCTACCGGATTACCATAATTCCAAAGCTTTTCTTCTTATCCGGCACTTTTCGAGCGACAGTCGCAGGAACTTTGAGAAGATGCAAAAGGTCGCCGTAAGAGCGGCGGATAGAAAAGATGAAGGGAGAGAGGGGGATGAAAAAACGCTAGGAAGGTTCGAGACTTCACCTCGTTCTCGTAATCCATTTCTCCTTCGGTGGCCGAAGGAGCGAAAGAGGATCGTGGCCGAAAGCGCGACAAAACTTTCCCACGCGAACGCCGGGGGATGGTCTTTGATAAATGGCGAATATACGCTCTGCCCTCCCCACGTCCCTCCAACGAAATTTAGCCCATAATCCGGCAAGATCGTCCGCCTCCTTCCTTTCCTCCGTAATTTGCAAAAACTTCGTAGCAAACGTTTTGCAGCTCGCACGGTTCGGAAGGGATGAGCGGAAAAACCGCGAGACATCGGCGAACGCGTCCCCATAGACAAGCTTTTACGTTCCTTTCGCTGCACGATCTTCTCTGGCGATTAGAGAGGGTGCGTTTGAGAATCGATGGCTCGCTAACAAAAAATAAACGGCGTGGGATTAAGAATACCAGATCGCGTTCTCCCAGTCGTGGTATCGAAGGGGGCTAAGAACGGAGAGAAACAGCGACGGCAGTGAATCGGTGCGAGTATACTACATTTGCCACGACCTAACTGTTACAATACAATGGCTTTCTTTTGGTACTTTCATCAAATGTCTAGCATTTTTTAATTATGCTTTTTTACGACACCCCATCTTACCTCGCTACCTCGTCATGCCCCCTTCCCCTACTATGGTTTAAAAAATAAAGCGCAGCGCGGAAGTGTTTCCCTTTAAATGCCGGAAATCGTCCGAAACGTAGCAACTCGTTACGAGACTTGGCCCCTCTACTTTCCGACGTTTAAACTCTGAACGAGGATTTGCCGAGGCAAAGAAATATTTTTTTCCCGCGGATCCCTCGCGCGTCAGCTCGCCCGCGTTGACTCGTCCCGACGTAGCCCCTTAATTAAAGGCGGAAATGACGTCTGGACGCGGGGCAAAAAGGCGGCCGAGACCCCGGCTCGCGGTCCTCGACCACCAAATTACACACAACCGAGTGAATCGCGCGCACCTTCCGCCCGGGCCGAGGCTTTTTCGATCGAATTAAACAGAGGGCTACGCGTTTAATTACATCTCGCCCGCGCGTCGAATCTTCCTTCCGTCGAGTCTTCTCGCTCGCTTCTGGCTCGCTTCCGCTGCGCTGCTGTTCCGACGCGCTTTACTCTTCAACCAGATCTCCCCTATTAATATTAATATTCCCCGAACGCGGCAGGGCGCTGCACACGCTAGCCAACGCTAAATATTCAATTTAATGACTGCGAGGCTAGCGCGTAAAACCGTGAACTGTAACGATAATATAACGACTATTCAGCGCTCGGTCCAGCGTCCGAAAGGTAAAAGGTTTACGCGAAATTCTGCAGCTCTGATTATAACCGGACGGGTTAAATCCTGTGGTTCTGTGATTTTCCCCTTTCAAGCTCCAATATGCTTTCAGCTTCCCTGGCGTACAATTTAAAGCAAGCTGCTTCTGTGTTATCAAACGATCGATTTAGAGGGCGTGTCACTGTTAGAAGATCGTTCTGGAACGATTGGAACAGGAGGAAACGAGGAGATAGCGAACGAACCAGACAAACGTCCGTCCAAGTTTCAGTTAAGCCAAAGTGGATTAGACCAGGTCGAAGAAAGGCGTTCGCGGGAAAGTATTAATTCTAGAGACTGCCAATGGAGTGTTGCTGCTAGAAATCTGGATCGAAAGCAATCGTCGCTTGCTCGTCTATAAGATTATACAGACTCCCGACGTTTCTACAACGATCTCAGCTACGTATCACCTGTTTCATCTGCTTCATAGAGAAACGTCAGAGAATGGAACACAGAAACTAGCTTCGATTGCAATGTGGAGAAGAGCTATGCACGTGTGCAGGTTTAACCGCAACTTGGTCAACGAAAGTGCCTCTTCATTACCATGTTACCATGCAGCACCACTTCCAACGAGCTTGTCGTCGTGTTTCCTCACTCTTGGCTAACGTTTAAGTACTCAATCCTCTGGTTAGCGCCATCGGCGCTGTCGCGCGTAGCACTGACCGCTACCACTTGTGTTTTCTCTGGGAATTTGCCGAAGACCCATGACGGACAATGTTCCCTAGTTTGCTTCGAATTTCCCGTGAATTTAACCAATGTCTCCGAAGCAAAACGACAAGTCGGAGCGGCAGCGCTGGAAGACGAAGGCGGGATCGACCGATAGTATCGTAATCGTTCCACTTGCCCGACATCTCAAGGTTTTCGTTCCGTCCTCGTTGCCCTTGTAAACGCTACCCTGCGATTCCAGTCACGAACTCTTCGCTCCGGTCCAATGATCTGCTAAAACAATAGAATCGCCTATCGTCCACGACGTTATCGTAAATACTTTGCGAATTCAAATACACCGTTTCCTTCGAACACGAGTTACGCTAGGTGGATTGTCGCGACGGCCACTCGAGAATCCAGGAAATTAATTACCCCGCCAGAAGAAGGCAAGCGACCCATGAACACTTTAGACATTCTTTCCACGTGGTCTTTGTTAATGACGAGACAAAGGGAAGATTAATACTTCCGCGCAACCGTCGCCGGCAGGGGCGAGCTCGTGGCAAGAATTTTAAGCCGTTTCGAACATCAATCAACGATACAAATTCTTGAGAACCTTTTGAATCGTCAAAGAGTCTTAAAGATCTATGAAGGTCTTTGAGAACGTCTCTGGACACGAATGACATTCGAAGAGTGCATCAATGTGCAAATAGGGTTTATGAGAAAGGCCGAATCAAGATATTTGTGGGAAAGAAGATACCATAAACTGGGGTAACATTGAGATACGCCGGGGTTACATTGGGAACTATACGCATGAACATATAAATTCGTATTCGAGATTGAGATTTTATTATAGGTAACTTTGTTACATATTAATAACTTATCTTACAGACTTCAGATTAGTAAAACTTAACCTGTTTATGCTATTTATATGATGTGCCAATGTTACAATTAGATTTAAGTTAAGATGTAAAAAATAAAATAAAATAAACAAATTTAAGTGTCAATGTATCTTACTGACTTCAAATTAATAAAACTTCATCTGTTAATACTATTTATCTGATGTGCCAATGTTACCCCGTACCGGCTGGTTTTTAATATATTAAAAGGACACAAATTTTCTGCATTTTCACACTCGTAGTACAATTACAAAAGATGCAATGTTATGATAGTATACTTAAAGCAAAAGTAAACATGCTAATTTTTACATTATATAACAAAATGTTTGAAAAACCTGCCAATGTTCCCCAGTTTACGGTATTCGCTGCGACTAGTCGCGGGTATAAAGTGCTGAGCAACGACTGCCAGGCTTCTCGACAACGACGCTCCCGAACAGGCAACTGAATTATACTTGGCAAACTATACCGCCGCCCATCCTTTACCGAGAGAAATTAATTATTCCACTTTCCCTGCTCTTCGATCGTTAATGAGCTTCGCGTGAGCGGAGTGCGAACACTTTAAGCTGCCATAACGAGCAGTCTTCCGGCTCGCTCGGTTTTCATTCGTCCCCTTATAGTCTAGCCGCGACCCTTTTACGTCGGGCTGCTCGCACGCGTACACACCAGCCAGTGTGTGTGACCAAGGAATTTTTCAGGTACCTCGTTCATTTCACGGAGCTTTCTCCTCTCCCTTCCGCCGCCTCCTTTCTCCACCCTTCCATGCCGCATAGCTCCGTTGCTCCCCGGCCAACGAAAAGCTTTTCATTTTGCCCATTAGTCTAACGTTCGAGACGCTAAATACAATGGAGGCGATGAATGGAAAAGAAGCCCCCCGAGTCTACCCGGAGCTTTCCACCCGTGCAAATTGGCCCGACTTCACTTCACTTCCATCCCTTTCCCCGAGCCTTCGATTTCGTCTAAAAGATAAACTAGTCCGACCAACCGATGGATTGCACTCCCCGCGAAGCCCGCCTTCGTATTCCTATAGAGCGTCGTTCCAGGCAAAGATTATTCGATGGAATCTGGGGAATCGCGCAACTATCTCGAGGGGCAAGCTACGCTTCGCGAGCAACAATCTTAAGAATTCCAGTTAAAAGTAATAAATGTTCGTTCGAGCTGCAGCGGCCCGGCCGCTCGGCTACCGATCATCTTTAAACGAAACTCCAGATTCGCAGCTCAACACAAAGAAATTCTGCGATACTGCTGCCTACATCATTTGCCGCCAGGGACCGCGTTCCGTGCGCTTTTCTCGACGGCAGTAGGGCGGCTTTTGACTACGTCTCTTCGAATTTTTAGTAGCAAATCCGTGCCAAGTCCACTCTGAAACGTCTGGCGTCCATTAAAACATTTCTCAACGGCCCTTTGCACTGCTTTCAAATTTTTTCCCCCATTCGGTGCGCGTTGGTGTTTTCCGTGGAATTTGTCGCGCGACTGGCTCGCATCGAATCCACCCGCGAATTCAGGGAATTACTTTCGCCTTTTATTCAAATCGTGCACGCGTCACATCGGTGAAGCGTTAATCAACCGATCGATTTGTCCGTAACGTCATTTGTAATCGGGAGCAACTGTGCGGCGAGAGCGGCCAACAAAACCGCGCCATACCCGGCATTAATTCGCGCCCGAAAAGATTCATTTGCGAGAAAATAATTTGCCCGCTGTACGTTACAATTGGCCAATCGATGATCAGAATCCCGTCCGTCTGCGTCTCCGCGGTATCGATGGGACCGACGACAAACGTTCATCGGGAGTAAAATATGATTGCGCCCTGTAAAACGTGTTTCACGCGACTGGCAATTTGTTTGCCGGGCAAACAGCGACGGATGCTCGACTAACGACCAGCATTCGTGGCGTCGACAATTATGCCCGGCTCATTCTCGCGGCACGTCCCAGCGTACCTCCATCGAGATTTTTGTCGCGTGTGCGACCAAACGGAATCCACCCACCGTAAAGGGCGTTACACGCAAACGGCGTGGACGTAAATTTTAATGCCGTGTGCATGAGTGACGACGCACACGCTCTTCCTGAATCCATTAGCGACCGCTTTGCTCCGCAGGCATTATATTTCGGAGCGTAATTCTTCTGAAAATATGTTGAGTAGGGGAATAGGTATCATACTATTAACTAATCTGATGGAAATATAAGCAAGCGCAGTTTTTCTAAGGCACGGCGTTGTATCGAACGAAGAATGTTGCGGTAAAATTAAGGGCGCTCTTAATTCTTCTAATCTTAATTCTTGTCACATTGAGTCAACATTAATAATTTAATCAGATAGCCAAATGCCCTATCAAATATTCTAACCGGTTTAATGATATTTCACACACATAATTTATAAAAAATCAAAAATTGAAAAACTGGCCTTCCAACCCCGGCCTCCCGGCCCGACGTTAGTTCACTGGTCCCTCGTTTGCCAAAGGCTGGTGCAAAAGACTCGGAGAAATAAAAGTTCC
Organism: Andrena chrysosceles; assembly: GCA_963855975.1. Lineage (NCBI taxonomy): Eukaryota > Metazoa > Arthropoda > Insecta > Hymenoptera > Andrenidae > Andrena > Andrena chrysosceles. Next base: position 43,674,141 of record OY979769.1, on the reverse strand, counting down.
GAAGTTTCTATCCTCCTTCTTTCGTAAGCACGCCCACCCTGAAAGCACACACGCGTTTTTGTGTGAGGATCACATTATTCCTCCCCCGAATCAAACGTGGAACGAGGATGAACGTTGTTATCTCAGACGAGAAATTTCACGAGTTTCAAGATCGAGTTGATACGTCAAGACTTCCACTTGGAAACACCCGTTCCCATTATAACTTTTTCATCGCCCTCGACGTTCATTCCCGCGTTCGCCGCCGTAATAATTTCATTTTGCAAACACAACGGTGGCCGTCGCTGGAGAACTGTCCGCTGAAAGGGGCCGAGACTCCCCGTTTCTGTTTCCCTTTAATTCTTCGAGTCGAGAAAACGGTACTACAAGCAAACACTGTTCCCCTCTACGAGAACGTCACACCCGGCTTCTTCCAAGCGGGCACTATAAAACGGCGACGAATCGTGGAGAGCGAAGGGTCGGGCACAGGGGTGGGCGAAAAGGCCAGAGCAAACGAACCAAACGAGTAAATAAGGAAACGTTTCAAACACAAAGCTTCATAATTTATGGCGGGCCTTTAATATCAAGACGCTCCTCGGGCGTGCTGGAGTTTCTAGCGCGCGAGTTGAACGGGGTCGGTGAATCGAGGGAAACAGAAATGAAATGGAGAAGTGTACGGGCTGATGGTGGATGATGCGACGAAGCGCGATATACCAAACCGAAGAATAGTTCGGGATCGAGAGAAAGGAGAAACAGAGAGCGAGCCGTGAGGCGTGGAAGAGTGGCTGGGTAAGCGGAAACGGGTCTGCAGTGCCCGATGGAAGACGTTGGAATAGAGAAAGAAAGTACGTTTAACCGAGGAATGGAAATGCCGGATTGGCGGATGCTGATGAGAGACGTTGCCTCCGAAGCCAGAGAGTGGGCCGAGAATGAGCTTAGCAGCTATTCGTTCTTTGAATTTTCAAAACACTTCTTCTCCCTTAAACCTCAGCCATCGAGTAAAATGGTGGCGCCCGCTACCGCCGGCCAGGAAACGAAGAATAACAAGCCGCTTTACTCTTTTCCGTTAGCTTTACATTTTCGCCCGCGCTTGGAGACGAAAGCTACGGGTCGTCCAGGATCAAAGCTCGTCGCACGCGGAGAAACTCTATCGAACGTATTTTCTGATTAAATACCACCGGAAACTTCCATCGGAAGCGTTCATATGATTGGCAAAAAGGAGGAGACCGACTAGGAAATCATTCCGAAAATATTCCCGCAGTCACTCAACTGTCGAGCGAAGTTGGCAGAAAAATTTCCCGATGTATCGGTCTGAAGTTTATTAATTACGTCTAATTCAAACGGCGATGGCAAACCCTGTAGCTGAAGCTAACTTGTCGTTAAAGTCAAACTCGGCGCACAACTTTGAATAAACGACAGGAACGAGAGGTGGAAACCCGTGCGAAATATCGTTTCGAGTTTACCGAAACGCGCTGGTAACTCATTGAAGCCCAGATTTCTCGTATAGAAAAGAGCAGCGGCAGGGAAACTCGCGAAGGGGAGCGCGTTAAACCCGAGTTCATCGCGAGTGTGTGACTTCCATATGCAAATAAACAGATAGCCGAAGTGCGCGAAACGTGACCGACTCGGGCCTCGCATGATCTCCTTGTCTGCTCTTATACATACATCGATACTTTTCCTCTCGCTGTTCGAATTCCAAATTGTCTCCACTGAAACCTGATCCATCCCCAGAAACCACCAATTATGATCCCCTATGGCACCTAGAGCTGGTAAATTGTTTGCAAAGAGCAGCTTTGTAAGCGCCTCAGGAGTCCGATCTTCCGAGAATATTATTGTAATTGGAATTCATGAAAACCTCCACTTCCGCCGTAGTGGCATAGAGAATGAAATGCCCCCGCTCTTTTGGCCCCCGATTGAATGAAAATTTTAAAAACCACCGTACGTTTTCACCTTTGAAATAAAACGGCTCGGACGGAAAGGTTCGTCGTTTAAATATTGGAGATGAAAATGTATCCCCGGAATCAGTATCCCGTCCAAAGCGTTATTATTAGACGCTTCCTGTTTGCAGGCAATACTAATTATCGTATTGCCGTCGAGATACCGTTAATTCAATCCCCCGGCCATTGGTACCATCTCTAATAAAGGGAAACGGGCCGGAGAGACGGAAATGGCGCCACTTGCATTCCCTCGGAGAAAACTTTTTCACTTTGTCTTCCAGGATTCGATATAAAGCAGGAATATTAACGTGCCGCTATTTCGACGTTAATATTCCTCGGTACTTCTTCTGGAACCCCTCGCCCACCCCCTCCGCTTGCTCCCTTTATCTTCCCTGTCGTCCTCGGCCCAGATAAGCGCAGGGCTGTTTCTGCCGGTCGGACTCGTTTCAAATCCCGCATCGATCTCCACCGTTGAATTTCCTCCGCGTAATAAACTTTATTCTCCCGACTACTTACGAGCCATTCGAGACGTCTCATCGAGACACATTGTGCCTCGTCAAAGACAGACGCCTCGATATCGGTTCTTATTCCCGTTATTCAGTCATCCACGTGTTAATAGCTCCCTTCGTTAGACCTTTCGGCGCCCCGTGCTGGAGTTATTGGTGAGCAAACCACGTGGTTACACGTTAAACTCTAAAGAGTACACCTGAGGCAGCGTTCTTCAACCTTTTTAGTTTTTACATCTCCGAACCGGCGAAAGTAGGAGAAATATTTATATAAAAACCAATGTAGATAGTATTTCATTCATTAAATCTACCGTCATAAAATTACAATTTAATTTAATATAAATTTTTTCATTTATTTTGTTAGTTGATTCGGGCAAAATTTTCCATGGACCGGCGATTGAAGAACACTGCCCTAAAGGGCGGAGGTACTCCAAAGGGATTTAGGCCGCCATCGTGGTGGTTTCGTTTCGAAAAATGCATAGTCTCGGTAGTCTCGGTAGTCTCGCTCCGCTCGGTCGATACTCGGCCAGCAAATTTTGGCTTCTGTCCGGTCGTTTCGTCAAACAATCCCAGAAAAAGCTTTGACGGCTGCCAAGGGGAACAGATTCGGGGAAGGTTGAGCCAGCCATCGAGCCCGATAGGTCTCTTAGTATATCGGAGGTGAGAGATCGACCCTTGGAATTGGAATAATATAGGGTGACCCGGTCCCCTGGATGGTTCGACAGCGCGTGCCAATTTCCTCCCTAGGAAATACAGTCTACCCGCCGCGAGCATAGACCGACCTTCGTTTCGGCTTTAAAGGTTTTGCCTGGGCTTTATCGTCCAGTCGGAAGTAATTCCTATGCTAATCCCTCTTTGTCCATGAATGGACGGTAGCTGTCTCGAGGGGAGGCGTTCGTGCTGTCGGTAACTCGATGTTGTACGCTGGATTACGCGGAACGAGGCACCCTTGTCTTACTCCCTTGCAAAATTCCTACCCAATTCGGTAAATTCTCCGCAGCTTCCGCAACGAACTGGGCAAAAGAGTATCTACCCCTCGATATTAGTCCTCTAACTTATCTCGATGACGTTTTTGCTTTCTGAGACTCGCTCCGGAGTTGTTCGCTATTTCCCAGCGCGTGTAATTTCCTCGCGTCCTCCCTGCCGTGTCGTCAAAGTAATCATATTATAGCATTGTCTTCCTTTGACGGTATTGCGTTTCAGGATCGAACCATTACCGAGCTCGCTGCCCTGTATTTCAGCGGCCTCGTCTTTTCGATCAGTCTAAAATTAAAGAGCGCGAATACCAATTTCCGTCGCGGGGCTCCAGTTCTTCGCGCAGCCGTTTCATCTTCCGTTTCCCCTGCTGTTCCCCTCGTTTCAATCGAGAGAAGAAGAAGAGGAGGATGCGAGGGAGAAGCACGAGACTGCGAAACGTTGCTCGTCAAGAGGTACGTACCTCATCCCGCCGTGTTCGTTCCCGTGGGCGCCCGGGATCGGCTTCTCTTGATCAATATTTTATCGCGTGACGCGATTTATTGTATGCACGCGTGTGCGAGTTGCTGGGAACAGGGAAGGGAGGAGAAGCCGGTTGCGGCGGAACGAGGAAAAACTCCGCCACGTTTCGACGCAATCACTTTTACGGCGCCTCTAAAGCAGACTTGCCAACTCACCGCCTTCGCCTGATATAAATTTAAATTATGCCCCGTGGAACCGTGCCCCGCTGTCTTTGGCCGCCCCTTTGCACTCGAGGATCAGCCGCGCTGGGTCAAGAGAACTGCTGCACAGGCAGCAAGCTCGAATAATCGAATCCATAAAGTCAGCAGGCGTAGCCTGCTTTATGTTCCCTGTCCACCCGTCTTCCCTTATTCCTCTACCCCCTATTACTCCTCCCTTTGTTCTACGCCCTTTGGCCTAACAGCCAGTTCTCCGCCTCGGTTACCTTATCCTTGGGCTGAAATTTCGGATACCATTCCGTTTCCCCCTCAATGTTGGTGTACGACGCGATAAGCATCGCTCGATCATCTGAATTTGTCCCAGTCGCTGGAGGTAGGCAAGTAAGTGCCTTGAACCGAGACAGAACTGTACAAACACACCGTGTAATCAAGGAAATGATCGAATTATAGCTGCTTGTACGAAGTTGATTGCTCACTCGCGGAGTTATCTTGATGGCATACGACGCTTCGATAGCTCAGAGGCAGAGTGGACCATTAATTGCTACCAGCAATTAAGCGTCTCCTTTCGTAGGGCATAGTCTGAGGGACGGTTCCAAAGCGAGGCTGGTAAATAGAATGCAAGAACCTAGGAAAAACGGAGACGCGCTGGTACTGAACGGAATTCAATTTGAAAGTTGCTGGCCAATTGTTCTGGGATCCTAAAGGACCACAATCCTCCGAGTCCTTTGCGTTACTCGAATAATTACAATTAGAAACGGTGCTGCTTGACTTCCGGATCAGTGGCTGGACACCTTAACATCATCGAATCCCGGAAAAGGAATCGAACCTTTAATTACCGAAACGCTTTCCCAATTATGCAAATCCTTTTACGAGCTTATCAACGTTTAATGTAAGAGAAAAGGGACAGATAAGCCTGTCTTTCGGAGCTTGCTCGTGACCGTGGAATTATTTTCGCGACTATTCACCGTGAATCAAGAAATTTGCGCTTTATTGGCGCCATGGGATGTTGGGTTTACGAAAATTAATGGCAGACCGAGTCATCCGGCCGGAAGATGAAGCAGAGGGCGATGAAAGCCATGGACTAGACGCTCGAATGCTCGTATATTCGACCTCTGAACTAACTGCGGAGCGAAGAAGAAGAAAACAGGAATATCCGGGGTCAGAGGCGAACGTTATTACTCGTTCACACTAGATCCTTTTACTTAGCGAAATTGAGCCGGCCAAACTACCTCGGCTACACTCGTCTGTGCCCGCTCTAAGAACGAGTTTAGGAGCAAACATGAAATAACTCGATCGTACGAGCAAGATCTCGTCTAGCCTCGGACGGACACTAGCACCCCATATAATATTCGCCTTGATCCTTCCGAACTACCAATAGAAAGTTCCAATTTTTCTCACTCCCTATCCCGATTGGAATTTAGCTCGTCGCGGACGAGAGTGGTAGAAGCTTGCGGGGATCGATGACGTTAAGGTGGACGTTTGTGATTGAAGCTCAATCTCGTTTTATAATGCGTCGGTTAATCGATAAGCGATCGCTTTCCGTAACGAGGCTCGGATTCAATTAGGGGGCTATCGTTGTTACGCGATAAAGCGGAGAATCTCCGTCGCGTCGAGTGGAACGGGGGATGATAGCCTTCCGGCTTAGGAGGGCAAGTAATTAGGAGGCACGTAAGCGTATCGGGCACGCGGCCTGGCAATTCCACGGTCAACGAGCTGGCCTTGATACTTGCTGGATACTGCAGGACAACGATCAGCAGGGACACAAGCCAGGGCTCGAGGAATCCTAGATTTCCCGAAGGATTTGCCACGCCGAGAGGGAACCGGTGTCATCCCACGCGAGCCTTTCTTATTTCCATCGCATGAGTACTTCCCAGTTCAATATCCGAATTCAATTTGAGCCTCGACCCAAGCCCAACGGCCGAACTTCCCTACGTATCGCGCGACCAATGATCAAAGCCTCCCCTGGAACCTCCAAACTTTTCAAGAGGAATTTTATTATTCCCCCGACCGAGAGGATCATCTTTACCTTCGATCCGCATCCACTCTTCGAAACCCTCGGGGCAACGAGCGCGCTATCGCCGCGGGGTAAAAACCGAAACGATCCGTCCCGTTCGCGGTGTACACCGCCAACTTTATTTCAATTGCGAAATCCGCGCTATAATTATCGATCAGAGACGCCCGAGGGCTGCGAGCGCGTTTCCTGCGCTCGCTAACCTACTATCGAAAGCTTCACCGCGAAACGGAGTTGCACCGCAGCAGACTATTTCAGAACATTCAATGCCGTGTTTCAATGCCGACATACTAACTCTGTTTAACCGTGCTTACTCTAAATTTTCCAGCACTGTACTCGACATTATTCTGATTACCCCGTGTCCCGTTATTATCTGCAGCAGCCGCGTGTCGGTCCAAAGTTGCAATTTGAAATTCACAGATGCTAATAATCCAGACAAGCCGAGAAGCATTGAAGCACTGGCTCGGCGCGTCGAGAAATACCAACGCGTCCCGCCTTCAAACTTTCAAACGGAAATTCCACCTCCGTTCTGTATTTCAGCACGTTAAACGGTTACTTCTAGGTGTCGCAGCCGAAAGCTATGGGACCGGCGACGGAATAAAGAAGGGAGGAGGACTGTGTGTGGAAGCGGAGGCAAATAAGGGGAGGAACGGAGCCGTCGATATCGAGGGAAAGTTCGAGGGGCAACAACAGCCCGGTCATTGCGAACTTTCTGGCACATAGTGCAATCTCGTGTTACGTTACCGCATTCATAAATTGATTAGAACTCTGAAGAGCCGTCCGGCGCAATCCAATTACTCGTATCTGCCCTTAAGACAGCTTTGACACGAGAATTTAACGGTAACTGACCTAGCTGAATCGTGAATCCGTAGTCACGTTACACGCACTCTATCGATAGCGTGCCGAAATTGATTGTTCATTAGCGGGCATCCCGTTTTAACGCGATATCGTCTTCCCGACGTGGATGAACAGCTGCGATTAATTATTTAGCCCCGAACCAGATTTCCGATCAGCAAATCTTGTGTCCAGGATATTCGTAAACTATCGAAGGACCAATTACTCGAAGGATTCCCATTCCACCGCTGACAAAACCACCGGCTATGCTTAATGGTAATTACCTATTACCGATATTTTATGGCCTACGAACTTTCCCTGGCGTCGACTTTAGAATTCCAGTTTTTACCTACCCCCATTACCAAAAACACCAACAATTTTCTGGCGGGCGAAGCTCGGAATATAGATACACGGAGCTGTTGCGCTGTCACATCGAAATGCAACGATTTAAAGCGAAGATTTAGATTCAACGGACACTAATTGTAAAAACGGGACAAGAACTTCCACTGGAACGCGCTCGAATGGCTCGAAATGAAATTTTCCTTGATCGATGCACGGATTTCTCTCTGATGCAGGTCACGGATGTGAACACACGCGTGTACGACATCGAACGCGCCGCCCCGTTTTTACTATCAGGAACACATAAATCGCAATCTCGTCTATGCAACGTTCGAACAGACGGACGCAAATCGCCCCGGGGCAAAATGCATTCGACGGAATTTGCTGAAGCTTCTAATGGATTTTTAATATTCCTAGAAGGAAATATTCCTGCACTTATAATAATCCTATGCGGCGTTAATGTTAAATCAGCTGCATTTCAAGAAACGTCAAGATGAAAACCCACTTCGGCTTCGTCTTAACTTTTCCTGTCTCGCGCTTTTCAACTAGGTAGATATTCAGTTGCCGCGGCAAAATGTAACGTCTTGCTTCTAATTCATATAGAAACTCATGTCAGACGGGCTCCGAGGAGAGAAGGAAAGGGGTGAGAGACGTGACGGATCAACTCTGGCGCGAGGGATAAGAAGCTTGAGAAGAGAAGAGAGCCACAAAACGAGTATACGGTCACGAGTGCGAGAAATATGAAATCTTACAACGTCGCCGCTGACAGGAGTCACGTCTAACCTCGTGGAAGCTCTCCTCGTGCAACCTGTTCTTTACAATCGCGGTGCAAAATTCATGACGCCTCCGGCTAACCATCCTACCTTCCAATCTTAAATTCAAAATCTTCTTAAGATCCGGATCCTTTACATCCCACTTCTGCGACTGTAAATTTCCTCCACCTGCTGCAACATCCCCGAACAATGAGATATATCGAAAGTCCAGCTATTCTAGTGAAATGGACAAAACCTCCGAGTCGAATGACACCGGCTTTGGGCAACGGCGGTGATCGTTAAAATTTTATCGGGATAATAAAAAGTGAATGCAAAATTGCTCGCGTAACGTGCGCCGGCTCTTGCCGATAGTGATATTTCACGGGTGAGGGAAGAAACGTCACGGCGCGAGTGTTATACGATCGAGTTTTTCTCCTGTAACGGCTGGGAATCGTCGCCTCTCAGTAGATTTGCATTGCATCAATCTCGAAAAATGGATTCGGGATGAAATTTACGGGTTCGCCTCGGTCGGAACTGAGCAATCAGACGAATGAGTTTCGAACCGGGCGTGTCGGTTGAACGACGCTCTCGTCACTTCCTGTAAACGACCCGCTCGATGAAAGTTAGGCTTAGATAACAAGCGAGCGGTGTTTGCGAAAGGTACGATCGTAAAGTTTTCCATTTTACGGACGGATCGAAGCTGACAGAATTGACGCGCTGTGCCGTTTAATGCGCGACTCGTTGGTCGTGCTTACCCATAAATCTATAAATATAAATCCCAGGGCTTTGTAAACAGTAATGTAAATTATCGTTTCGATGCACACCGTAATGCTTGCATTTCACGCTGTCGCATCTACGTATATTTCGAGCCGACTATACGCGTTATCAAATCCGAACACAAAATTTGTTGGTCCTTTAAAGAGAAGCAGTATTTAAACTGAACTATTTCACTCGATATAATTGAAATTAAGTTCCCGAGGGTAGTTGAATATCGATTACGCACAGAATAGCGGCAACGTTGGTTTCGCTTCCTTCAGGGCAGGGAATTTTCAACATTTCTGAAATATAGAATAATATCGATTCGATGTCGGCAAAAAGTGGAGCCTCGTGCACCGTTTCGAAAGCACTTGCGGCCACGATTGTTCATACTGTTGCCTTTATTGTAAAAGCACTCGGAAAAGAGGCGCGCTGACATTAATTAAATCGATTTCTAGGAAAATCTCCGGCCGTACACAGAAAGCCGTTCCATCGCGAAACGCTTCGAACGCGAAGAATGGAAAGGAGAAGTTAATAGAACTACTTGCAAAAGCTGTGGAATGAAATTGCCATCTGTATTGTAAACTTTGACAGAGCAAAATTCCTAGATAACTTATTCATCTAGATGGACTAGAAAGGTTGCTAAAAAGAAATTAAAATAAATGATAATAGGATTACTTCAAAGCTACACTTTTAGCGTATTAAAAATATCGTTATATTACCGCTTCACTAATCTCCAGAATTTACACAACAGTAAGCTTTGCCATGTTTCCCTGAATTCTCGATTCTTGAAAATAAAGAGACAATGGAGGGGAAAATATAGCACAATTTTTTTTTACACGACGAGAGTGTTGTTTTCAGTTTTGCATCCAACGAATTTAAAGTTGGAAATAAAACACGACGATGAGCGCAACGGAACGAAGAAACAAGAGCCGGGCAAGCGCGACAATGGGGCCGTTTATGCGTTACCATTCGATTTTCCGACTGCAGGCTAGCAAACAATAAAATCATTACTCCTCCTACTAGTTGTTGCTGATCCAGCATTCTCTTTCTGCGACGAGAGAATGTCTGTTTCCGCGGTGTACTCTACAAAACCCACTCGGAGAGAAAGAGAGAGAGAGAGAGGGGGGGGGTAGCCCTTGTCGTCGACGAAAACCGTTTCGCCCCACAAACAAATCGTGGACGGTGCCAGATAAAACTGTAGATATTAGCACAAGCACGGGACGTATCCATTTTTGCGCTCGCTTCTGCTGCTTATTCGATATAAAATTTATAACATTTCCAACAGGCTCTGCGGTCGATTGCAAATAAAAATATTCAGGCAACTTGAAGAACATACCGTAAAAGATGCATACCAAAACTATTTATGTGTATATGTTAAAATTAATAGGACAGTCACCGCGAAAACAGAATTAAGCTCGCATTCCAAACTGAGAAATAACCATTCTGTACAATATAGGTACGCGGTACTCAACGTACATCCACGTAAACCCGTCTGTCACGAAGCTTGAGCTTCCCCCATTTTTCCATTTCGCTTCGTTTGCCGATCCTCCAACTCCTTCGGACTGCAGAGCTCGGCAAATCCTCGGTATTGTTTGACGGCATTAACGTCGCTGTATATTCTCACAGTGTTATTCCCGGTGTTTTTTATCTTCCTAAATTCTGACCCTTTGCCTTTCTTTCCTGGCAACGTGAATTTTCAATACAACGACAATATCGCGTAATCCGCGCGGATTAAATCGTTCTGTAGTGTTGGGCGGCGGAGCTGTGCGGCTGCGTGCACGCTGGCAATTCTATAGCGAGCGGTTCATTAATCGTCATAATTTTGATTAGCGATGTATCAACGCCGAGTGTATCGTTAATCATCGTTTATGCAAAATATCAATTTGAACGCTGTCCCATGTATTTATTACCGTGCCGTTTCACAGCAGGCCATTATATGCGATAGTCAAATAAATATACAAATGACGACCAATAGCGACGGCAATGTCGACAGCGATGAATCATTGTTATTAATTGTAAGAAGGTGTAGCTTCTATTTAGGTCGAACATTACGCGAGAATTTCACCCATGACGATAGTATCTGCGTGTAAAGCTTCTGGCCAAGGAAACTTACTTCGGCAAAGATATTTGGCCATCGCAAAAATCCGACCGCGGGGTAATATTTTTGCGGTTAGACAGACATTCACGGTCCCGCAAGTTTTTGCATTTCTGCATTTCTTTAAAGGGAAGAGTTACTTCCCGCTAATGCCCCCACGTTCGCCTACACATTTATTATTCGCGAGGCAAGATGAAGATTTCTCATCGGTCGGCACTGCCTCGCATTTCTATAGTTCCCTTTTCCTGCCCCTCGCCCGGCCAGATCCACTTTCTTCTACTTCTTCTATCCCTCGCAGTCGCGCGCTCCTTCCTCTCCCCACGAGATCTGACACGACCGTGGAAATCCCTCGACAAACTTTCGAGACGATACCCCTGTTTAAAAAGTTCCGTCGTCCGTTCGCGAAGCGATCGCGAAGCCCCACTTTAACCGCAGCACGATTGGTCTTCGAGCGCTTTCGGCGCCGAATAAATTGTTTCGTAATTTTTGCAGCGCACGAATGATCGAGCCCTGGTCGGTGTCAGAAGAGCTGAGAGAAACGTCACACAGTGGTTACAAATCGCAAAAAAGCGGCAAAACCCTTAAACGTACTACAATTTTGTCAGAAATTGGTGGTCGGGGGTTTTCGGGGTCGCTGATTACGAATCTGAACTTCAAAATTTTGAAAACAAAATGGCGAATCCAATATGGCCGACATGTATATTAAAAACTTGATAGATCTGCACGAAAATTGGTATCCTATTGTTTTTCGGGTCGCTGATTACGAATCTGAACTTCAAAATTTTGAAAACAAAATGGCGAATCCAGTGTTGGATTTAGCCCTTAGGCTAACAAGGCTGAAGCCTAGGGCCCCGTTTAGCTGAGGGCCCTTCATTCTAAATATTTTCTTCGAAAAATTAGCATTTTTTTATATTATCTTTATTAACTTGTATCTTTAATGTTTATTTATGTTAATGTTATGTTTAGTTTTGATATTCAATGTTAATTTTGAAATTAAATTCTTATTTAGATTATACAGGTATTGTGATAAAACAAACCTAGCCTAGGGCCCTCTGAAAGGTAAATCCGGCTCTGGGCGAATCCAATATGGCGGACATGTATATTAAAAAATTGATAGATCTGCACGAAAATTGGTATCCTATTGTTTTTCGGGTCGCTGATTACGAATCTGAACTTCAAAATTTCCAACGATTATTGCTGCACTCTGACCCTTATATTACTCTTACCGATGCTATTCCAAACCGCAAAAAAATTCCTCTGAAGGTACTCGAAATGGTGGTATGTCACCAAGAAAATGTAAATGAAAGCTCAGAGAGCACAAGTAATATCAATTTTTTAATATGCATGTCCGCCATATTGGATTCGCCATTTTGTTTTCAAAATTTTGAAGTTCATATTCGTAATCAGCGACCCGAAAAACAATAGGATACCAATTTTCGTGCAGATCTATCAATTTTTTAATATACATGTCCGCCATATTGGATTCGCCATTTTGTTTAAAAAAATTTGAAGTTCAGATTTAAACTCTTATTATTAATAATTGTCTATGAAAAAAAATCCCACAAACCAAAAAGTGCAGACCTGAAAGAGTTCGTTCACGGAGAGCGTAGATAGATACTAATAGGCACTTTAAATGCAGATATCTTAAAAAGGCGCAAATATGCGCAAGATTTTGCAATTGGATATCATACTTCACATATTACTTTACGTCAAGAAACCTTTAACTGAGTGAAGTTCGGTGAATAAAGTAACTATTTTCCTTCCGTTGTACTAAAATATGAGTAGGTTTTAGGACATCTTGAGAAAGGAAGTACAAGAGTATCTTCAAAGATATTTTGCATTACTCATGTGCAAAATGTATGTTTATAACACGTATCTTGATGGTAAAATGTGTAACATATGAATTTTTTAAAAATAAACTTTGCCTGATACATTAAACATGCGAGCGTTTTCAAGCCATCTAAAAAGTACGAAATTTCGTCAACTTTGATAGCCTATATCTCATTAACCGACCACTATATTTTAAATTTTCAAACGGCATTTGTTGCACTGATGTATATATATTAAATGTACCATACTATCAACAAGCTGCTATTCACTTCAGAAATTGACTTTTGGCCAGCTTTTCGGGAAAAGGCACCACTGTGCGTCACTTCTTCGTTACCTAGCGCCCTATATCGGTACGCACTTACCTACCTACTCCGATTCTTTTCCCAGCCACCGGTTCGTAAATACCAACAAAGCCACTTATATATGACCCGTGTGTACATACGCGCCCCGTGCTGCGATCATGTACTTTTCATATCTCCGACGCGCAGACCCGCGTACCCATTCTCATCTATTTCTCTATCGACACGAATAGCTTGCAAACAGGAAAGGATCTTCGTTTGTGCTCCATCACCGAGAACATTATTCACATTATTTAAACGTTATTAACTTTGGAGAAAAAGAGTCCTAAGTATAGGAGAGACCGGGGCTGGTTGTCTCAAAGGGTGGGTTGACTAATTATTAATAACTTTGCACCGATATATGCTGTACTGAGGAAACATTCACTGTAGAAAGAAGTCTCCCCTACTAAAGCTTCTACTCTTTCGCGAAATACATATTTGCTGCGATAGAGAAGCAGGTACATATTAAGCTTTGCTCAACCATTGATCGTGGCTTAATTCGACTGCGCTTTATTTAATTGCCCGTGTACCGTGGCTTTACAGGTGAGCGGGAACCAGAAGGGAAGACCGGAAGAGCGTGGGAAAGAACCGATGCTCCGTGTGCGCATTAATTAAAAACTACAGCGGACATTTTCGATGCAATATCGTGCGGCGGAGAAGTTTTTTCCCCCTGCGTGAACCGCGAAAAATTGGAGCGGACAGGAGAGGGCTGGAACACATGCGCCAGGTACGTAAGGGAACACGCGAATTCGTCGTGGCAGGGTAGCGGGCTGAATTTTCTAGAAGGGCGTGGTGCTGGTGGGTGCATATGAGAGGCAACCGCAAAATGCGGGGTTGCATGTCGGTACGCAGGCCGCTCTATGCACGACCGCCTTTTGCGCGTTCACAAAGCGCGATTTCTAACGTTGCTCGTTGCAACGTCGACCCAGCTGCCCCGACCGCGACGTGCTTGTTCCTCCTCCGAAATGTCACCGCACTGGCGATCGACGCAACAAAAACCCAGCTGAGCGGTACGGAATTTCGAATAATTTTAACTACATTTCCATGGGAAATGGAAATTGGAGAAGAGACGCTGGGTTATTCGGTCGCGCGAAAACGGAGATAGCTATGCAATGCTCACACGTGGATCTCTGAACAAGTACTACAAGCACAGATGGAACGACTGATTGAATCTCTGCGAGCTAGAGCTTCGTTTAAACTTTGATATTAATGTGTATTTCTGTGTGCTGCTCGGAAAGTTTCTGTATCCATAGCCCTCTTTCGTGAAAGAAACTCCAAACCGAGCTGCTGCAAATTTCTGTTCTCAAGTTAAGGAACATCTTTACACTGGCCGAGTGCATCAAGCTTTCAACAGGCGCGCGTGTACAATTCTACATTGCGTTACCGTAATTCTCACCGAATTACTCGCATTATCCGCGAAAACAATGTTACCGGCAATTTCCCCGCGAGATCAACGTCGAGCACAATGACGCCAGGTAAATCTCGCCTTCGCGATGAAACGTCTCGCTGCATTATTACATTTCAGACTTTGCACAGGCGTTTCCGTGTTTCCATTTCCGCGCAATCTTCCGTTTACATCATCGCGCTGCAGCGTCAAGCAATCCTTAGAAGCCTGTCTCGAATTTAATTACGCCCCTCGGCCTGTCTTGGGCAATTACCCCGGAATTTAACAGACCGCGATAAGTCTTTATTAAAATTCCGTTTGATACCGTGGAAGGGACGTTTTTCGCGCCTCCGTCGATAACGGGATAGGAACGAAGCCAGTCGAAACAGATGGCACGGTCCAGACGAAAATTCGGTTATCAATTTTTTCAATATTTGATTGCGAGGCTATCTGCGATCCATTTTAAACTCGCCCCTCTGCCGACACCTCGAGCGAGCTGCAGCTCGAATTGATCGTTCATATAAATACATCTCCCCGTGGATTCGTGAACGAACGAAGAATATTACTATCTGGATTCCCACCATCGATCTTCCCCCGACAAAAGAAATCTTCCGAATATTCTGCCACAGTCACCGCGAGTCTAACTCGAGTCAGTAAGCAAGCGAACACTCAACACAGCTGACAGTGTGCAAGGTTCTGCAGCTATTACCGAACAGTATCACTAACGATAAATCGTTTGTAATCAGGCGTTGCTCGCATCAGACCGGCCGTCGCTTGAACATCTGAGACTACAGGCCATAAGGAAATGAGGCGGTTCGGCTGACATAGCTCACCCGGTAACCGATCTCTATCAATGTCTGCGTTATTGTAGGCCCTGTATGCGCGCCACTTTCACGACAGAAATTACCCAATCCCTCACCAGTCACCAGCCGCTCCCTCTGACCGCCCTCTCCGTTTCACACCAACTTGCAAGTACGATTACCACGTGGCACAATGAACATCCGACGAGCCACACGTCGCTGCGAATCTCGTGTAATCGACTAAGTAGGCAACGGTCCTCAGCGACAGGCTTCGGTCCCCAGGAAGAAAAGTTTCGACGCGGGAAAAAGAGCGAGCCCGTGATGGGTTAGCGCGGGCGAGCTTAAAGTATCACGGGAATAGAGCTCTCGCTGCTTTCGACGTGGACGTTTTTAAGTCTAATGAGGTGTAAGGGAGCCGACAGGATATGGAGGTTGAATGAGCCAACGAGCCGTAAGACAACGAGCGTCGCCGAGATAATACGCGGTGGGAAGCGAGAGGGTGGTTCGGGGTAGTCGCTCGCCTCCTGGAAATAGGTGGACGTGGACCGGTGACGCGGAGGACGCAAATAAAGTGGGAATATGCAAGAGAAATTTATTGGACTGGTGGTCACCGATGACGGAGGAGAAACGAGCGATGCCAGTCGAAGACGATGTACCCGATACGTACAGAGGAAAGTCCTTCGGGGCGTTCGAACGAGCAATTTGCAAAGGTTCTCCCGGCGCTTTTCGTAATCAAGGATATCTGCGAGGGGGAGGAGGTATCGAGCGCGAAAGGAGAAGGAGGAAGACAGGGTGGAACGGTCTTGGGAATGAGACGGAGTAAAGACAGATGGAAAGAGAAGCGAGAAGGGATTGCCGATGAAACCGATAAATGTGTCAGGCAGTAACCTCGAAGCCGGGGCCCCAAGATTCCGCTCAACTTCTAAAAGACTACGAGCAGCGCTGGGAAATCGACGGAACGAGATGGAAACGGGACGGAAGAAGAGGTATTTGCGACAGAGGATAAATTTTACGCTGCAGAGAGACTACGACCTCGTAAAAATGGCGGCGACACTAATTCCACGGCACGCTCAAAGACATCCCATTCGACTGAGCGCTGCTCCCAGCTGCGTATGTCTCTGCGGCGGCTCCGGCTCCCTTAATTTTGATTTAATCGCGACAGAACGTCTCTGACGCTCGGAGGAAAGAATGGAAGGATTCCGGCTATGAATCCTTTGTACCAGCAAAATGGAACGTTCTCTTTCGAGCTCTGCTTGCGAGGATATAATTGAGTCACGACTCCATAAAAGACGCGTCACTGCCCAAGGAAGAGGGAAAAGGCCTTCTGTTATTCGAGTCTCGAAGAGAAGTTATGACTCGTGAAGTAATCATCTCTTGTAAAAAGAGGCCCATAATTGGCATTATTCGTTCGTATTTAAATGAGCCGAAGTTCCGAGGAATCGGGGGGCCCGCGGCGAGGCGCAGAAGGAAATCAGGGAATTCAAGAGAATTCTCGCTGACGAGCGCATTCAGTGAACCGTGGATGACTAGAATTAGCGATTGAATCGAATTGTCTGTTCGAAATGGCACAGCCCTTATTCGTTTTAGCCGAGCTCAGTGCGACGCGGTTCATGCGGCCAGAGGCAATATGTACTCGACGCACCATCCATTATGCGGGCCCATTATTCAAATCTGCAACCACCGGACTACAAATATCATTACCATGCCCCTCTACTCTTTCGTATTGACCGCGCTCCTCCTTCCACTTGCCCTTTTCTGGCAACACGCGATCGCCGCGTTTGCTATCCTCATCGCGATTACACATCACACGCCTACCACCGAATAGAGAACCCAACTGGAAGCTTATCCGATGAAAAGATCCTTTCGTCTCCCGCATCTACATTTACTACGCCATCTGGGCGTAAGCAGGCAATAAATACGCGCGTCATTAATGCTCTCCCTAGCTGCTTCAAGAACACAAGACCTGGGCAAATGGTCGAGCGGTAACGTCTTATTTGCGGCAACTTGAAAAACATCTTGGGAAAGGTTGCCGGGTTTTTGCGACGTGTGCCTGCTACGTTTACGCGCAGTTAAAGTCTCTCTGGCGAATCGTGCAACCACTCGCAGCAACTACGTTTATATTAAGCGTGTGGTCGACACGGTAACCGAAGCGACCTAAAGCGCCATCCGCGGACTCTAATTAGTGCGAGTACGCCGAGTTAGCGGCGCCTGCGCTCCGAATTTCCCCGCTAATGCCGGGAAAACACGAAACGGCACTCTTGCACCGGAACTGAAGCGTCCGCGCTCATCCTCCTGAGTACGTGTTACACGCCAAACGACACCCGGTAAAAATTATTCTTAACTGCCCGCTCTCCACCGTGTCGTCTACCAAACTTAATATTTCTGCGGAGACTTTCCCGCGAGCGCTGCTACCGGCCGTGTATTTCCCGCGGCGCGCAACCAAGAACAAACTGGATTCAGCCGATCGGTGCGCGGCGGGGATATATCGGGGAGACAGATATTAGAGACGATTCCGAGTTAGAGTGACAGGAACAAGGGGCGTCACCGTCACCTGTCGAACTCGGCACCGGACGATACCTAATACGAGCGTTTCCTGGGTTATGGAACACTCGATTGGTACACGACGTAACCGTCTCCTGGCCCGCGATTGCTTCGATACCTGTCGGGCTGCCGATATTAATCACCGAGGTCCACGTCTGTCCGCGCGGCACTCGCGACGGATTCGTGCGAGTAGCGAGAACGACCGAGTTGTCCTGGTAATTAACGGTACAGCGCTCGAAAACAATGGAGAATAGGTAGGTAAGAAGCGTTTGGAACGTATCAAGGTATTTCAATGTTTAGACGAACGAGAGAATGATAAAACGTTTTCGTAAACAACCGTAGACAGAGGCACCAAGGGAGTTTCTGTCGAAGGAGTGGGTCGATCTAGGAACGAATTTACGTGGCGCGCCACCCTTCAGAAACTGCGCGACTCGAAAATTCGATGCAACAATGCATTCAACTTAATCGGGCAGAACAACGCGTCTGGCGTACGAGTCTGTGCACCGGGAACGGAGCTTAGTAAACAACACTCGGGGCATACACGTGCACCGAGGAAGCTCGTAGACACGCCAACTTGCTGCAGGGAAGCACACTTTCTCTTCCGCCGGCGAACATTTGTGGATCTTGAAATCGAACGGAAATTCTCCGTGTCCTCTCGCTTACGTATGTGGTCGCCAATCCCTCGACCATTCATTAGCAAACAATGGGGACACGAGAAGAAAAAGAGACGGAAATTGGAGGAAAGGAGCGACGTCGTTTGTTCCGAGATTACATCTTCGGATTTCTGCAATTTTGTTGGATGAAAAGAACCACGACGAAATACGACACCTACTTCGTGTCTACTTTCTGCTGAAGAGCGCCGGATAGATGTTGCAATTTTTAGTCGCAATTGCGCAGACTGGAATGTTTGGCAAATATTTAACACGGGGGCGCGCTTGTTGCATCGAAACATACATAATAAGCTGATTCGGGGTAGCAGCCCGAAGATAGCTTCGCGCGTGTGAAACGTAACTCCTATCCAGGTATCCCGCTACGTGACTATGTACTTTTGGGAAGGAACAATAGGGAGTTGCTTGGATCCAAGTCCGCGAAAATTCAATTCGAGCAAACTGCTCGGTAATTGGAGCCCGGAGGTAGCGGCTAACGAAATAATTCTCGTGCCACGTGGAGACGGAATATTCAATTTTTCCATTGTATATCTATGCTAGGAACAGAACCACGTACCCAACACACTTCCACTTGGAGTGAATTGCTCCAAAGGTGCGTTCCACGAATTCGCTAAGTACGCCGAGGATTTTTAAAAACCACCTTCCTCGTTTAGCCAAGAAACACGCGAAGATATTGCGAAGAGCGAGTAAACGCGCCGGTCGAAAGCAATTTAAATGTAAAGCAATCAAGCTGGCAAGTAGTGGCCACTAGCCCCCCTTCCTTTTTCTTCCTCAATTTTATCCCCTGGAGTAATTGAAATTGTTGTCTGCCCATTTAGAGGAATAAAACTCGCTTAATTATTTTCGTATAAACGCCCGATAGTCGAGGGGAAATATACCGGCGCCGTTAATAACGTATTCGTGCAATGAGACGGGATTAAAAGCTTCCCTTTGAAGTAGATGGGGGAAAAATAGTAGCAAAGAGAATGGTGGATCGGGGCGGGAAGTGTAGCAAAGGGGGAAGAAAAGGCGAACAAACGAAGAAACGATGAAAAGGGAGCGGAGGTTGGGGGTGGAAGGTAGCATCGGCAGGACGTGCAATTGTCTTGTCGCAGAAGCTCGGATAGTTTCGCAACCGAGAGTACTTTAAGCTCTTGCTACGGCAACGAATGCACCAACGGTTCATCCATATTCAGTAATTGTACAGGAAACGAGAAAGACCGAGAGAGCTCTCTGCTACTTTTAAGGTGCACGAAAGCGTGGAGGCAGCGACTCCCGTGATATCGCCCCGCGTTTTCAAAATGGCCATGATCTACATTCCGCCCTCGCTTCTGCCCTCCGAGTACGTGCCTTCTTTCTTCCCGCGATACATGCTGCACGCATCCCCCGGCATCTGTGCTCTGTTATTCGCGCTTTCCGAATTACTCGCCAGGCTCGAAACGCGTGGGTGCCAAACGCACATGCGGAGAATTCGCGAAACGTCGAGGTCCCCTCTACGATTAAAACTTTCTCGCGGACTCGAGCCGCGCGCGATTTAATTCCTCCAGTTTCCCAAGGATACGGCCGAGTTATTTCACCGTCATTAAAACCTTTAACTAGTTTTCCAGAGGGCTGCAGAAGTGAAAGAAAAATGGGACAAGGAATGTCCGAGACTGGGAAAGGAAGAGGGTGGACGGCAGAAAAACTTCACTTGCAAATCTCCGTCGGTGAAGTTATTCACCCTCGCAAGACTGTTCCCTATTCAAGCCGCGCGCTATCCACAGCCGATGATGAAAGATTCTGAACCGTAACGCGACCCGCAAGAAAGGGATGAATCGATCGATCGCTAGCGAACGAGACTTGGCTAATACAGTCGCCAATGCTACGTATTATGTACGTAAATCCGAAATACCCCTGCTTCCCAGTACATAGTGTAAACCCTTGGGGGTTTGTTACACTTTTGGTTTGCATTTCCAGCTGTTTGCTGCTTGTATGATTTCCCCGCTGGGTGTTCAACCACCATTGCAAGTGGCAGCCCTCTGACTTCGTCTTTACAATACGAAATAGGAAACTCTAGGTAGCTCGATACGTCTGGCGCGCGCTCGGAGGCACGCGTTGTGCTCCGCACACAGACACAGACACAGACCTCGCCAAACCCTTGAATCACGGAAAGCCCCTGAAATATAGGGTGCCCCCCGTCTGTTTGTATACGTAAGCTCGTAGTAACGTGGAAGCCGCGCGCGGTTTCCGGCTCCTGGCGGGAACGCGGGAATCGCGAAAACGCGGCCCCGCCACTAATTTGCTGAAATAAATTCGTAGCTACGTTCAGCGTTCAGCTGAACGCCCGGTAGAAATGCCGAGGGAAGAAGATGCCGGGAATCATTTCCGGTTCCATGGCACACAATAGCAGCTTTATTCAGGTGCACGGAATTAGCATCTGGGCGGGGAGGAAGAGACAGGAAACGGAAGGGACGCCACTGCGGTGGCTTCGCCTCGCTGATTTCTTCCTGCACGACAAGCCGGCTTGCCTGTCATCGGCTCTTTAAAAATCAGCCTTGATATCGAATCACACACTTCTCTAAGCAATCGGACTGTTACGGAAGACGTAAATCATAGAATGTCGCGGGGCATTGAACTTTTTTTAAGACGACCGCGTGTTAATATCGTAAGAATGTATTCTGGGCTTGGCCTGGATTCTGCTGATAGGGAATAGAAGCAGAAAATCGATTTCTTCACAGGCCATGTACCTTCCCGTTTAAAAGACAGGCTTCTGACACCAGGCAGGGATACAGGTCGCTGCTTTGTTCGGCAGCCATGATTCACCTCCGGGCCCCGGCTAATGCCTTTGCGAAGCGTACTTGCTTGCAACGGACACCGTTGGTTTTCGGAAATAAACCGAGAAATAGGATTTGGCTACGGTAGAAGCTCGATTATCCGAACTAATTGACCAAGAATGTTTAATCGAGGGAATTGTTGAGCGTAATATCAGCTGCGATAGAATGGTTTTCCAATTTTCCGCGGGCGATCGTGGGTTAGTTTGTAGGTAGAGGCGGAGTCACCTGCAAACCGTTCTCGGTACAACGAGAGTAGCTCGTTCGGTTTGAACTGTATTCTAGGATCGGACTCGCGGTTCGCCGCAGCACTTCCCGCTGGAGGTCCGCGGTTCCCTCAGGAATTTCTGCTTCCTACGGGCCATTCCGTAGGGAACCTCAAGGCGCCTCAGAGTGACCAACGGGAACTATCGAAAAGCCGCTGCATATTATTGATATCACCTTCGATCACTACGAAATGCGTGGACCGTGATCGCTGGCTCGAGAGCGGCGCCAAAGAGGAGGGACATTTCCGAGGCAAACAAATTCGGACCAATTTTCTTTGCCAATCGAGGAATTCGAGAGAACCTAAGTCTATCAGTCTATCTGATCGGAGAACTGATCTGATATAGAGAATTCGGTGGAGCTCTATTCTCCGAAAAACGTTCGATTAGAGCGAAATGAAGTTTTCGTGCGGAATCTCATTGTCAGTGTCTCTCAGGCACAGAGAGGCAACGCTGCCCTTTGCACAAAGTTGCGATATTTCAGGAATTCAAGCCGATACGAACGTGAACGCGTTTCGTTAACGGCTCGGATTAAGAGCCATGAATTGCGAAGCGATTTACACGCGATAAATGCATCGTCTCGTTGAAATGGAATTGTGGTAAACCGCCGAACCGTGATGCGAATAATTTCAAGGGATCCGCCGAAATTCGTTTCGGAATAACAGAAATCCCGAACACTATTCGTGCTCTGTCCTTCTTATAACGAACCCTTTATCCCGATCTCCAAGCTCCCGGCTGAAATATCGAAATAGCGCCAACTAACGGGGAAGAAAAACAAAGGGTTTAAATCGAAAAAAGGGCGAATCCATAGTACGGCAATCAGTAACAAAGAAAGGCGGGAAAAAGCATCGCAATTCCGTGAAAGGGATGAAAAAGAAAAGATAAACGAAGGGATTGAACGAAAACAGGAGGATTGAAGCGAGTGGTCGAAGAGATGCTGAAGAATAAAAGAGGAAAGGGACTGGGGGAGGAGAGGTAGGAGTTGAAATGGTAAAAATTCCTAGAAACGAGAGGATTAATCCCCTTTGTCATTTAAATTGGAAGCGATGCGTGTCACGCGGCCGCGGCCGCGTTGTCAGTCGTTATTGAAACCGTTATCGATTTATTGCGGCGCGATTGCACGAGGTAGGGAGAATCGCGGGGGGTCGGAGGCGTGCGTGGCAAAGAGGGTAATTGCGAGAGAGTGCTGGAGCCGAGGCTGCGCTGATAATAATTGAAATTCGAATAACGGACGTTAACCCGATGTTTATGCAATAACGTGCCGCAAGAGGCGAATTCGAAACGATGTCCGATACCAGCTGCAACTTTGCTGCTGAAATTCGTTCGAATCTACATTATCCGTAACAGGTCCTAGCGCTAGTGGGTGGCCGTTTAGAGTGCGGGCGATCTATCGCGAGAAGATGGAACTCAGATAGCCCAGACGCAACTGTGTTCGTTCGAATTCCGCGGTAGGAAAGTAGTCCGAAGCGTTGCGTCGACCCTTCGTCGACAATGTTTTCGGTATGCAACCGGATTTAGGAAGTAATACGGGCAAATTTACGGTATCCGAGGAGCAGAGGGCAGGAAAACCCGGCAGAGAAATATGTAAATCGAATTCCGTGGCTGCGAGGGAATGTGTGCCGGAACAATTCGACTTTCAAACTTTCCCCTTACTGACTTGCAAAATGCTTCGCCGAGTTACGCACGCGGAAATCGATGGTGATTAGAATAGGTTCGCCGCGGCGGGATCCAACTTTCCCGCGAGGAAACTTTGTCGCGTAATATTGAAAGAACTTGTCGTCGTTTGACTCCGCACGCGACGTTCGATTCTCCGATTTACATCTGTTGTAGGCGCGTAGATTGATCGAAAAGGATAAGCAGGATTTTGAACATGGGATTTTAATGAAAAAGACCTCTCTGTCCGGTTTCGCGGAGCGGGCACGCGGCAAGAATGATGAAGTTCTTTAAATGTTGCTGGGTGGGGGGCCTGCGTTCCGGAAACGACGCGACGTTCCTTATCTCCGCGTCCGTGCAGCAAGGTGTACGATTTATGACTGAGCCGACTTCTTACACTTTCATATCTTTTTCCTTCTGTTCCCCGAAACTCGCGCAATCTCCTTCGGGCCACTTACACCGGCTTCTCGTTTCTTCCTCGCGGTCTTATAACACGGCCGAATTGCAGCGTCGTGCAAACTCGCGCAGCTTCGCTCCTCTCTTTAACCAGCCATCCATCGTTCCATCGTAACGTTTCGATGTCGAGCAATTTTCTGTTCGTTAAAACGCAATATCTGCCAGCGGATACTTCGCGCCGGAATTCTCCGTTATTTTCAATCAAATTCCCCTTCATCAGCATTGGATTAGCACAGTAGTTTTATTTACAATATTTCCCTGGATGTAACGCGACGGCAATAGTACAGAACAGCCGACGCAATTTTGTTTGAATAACACTCGTGGCTGGCGTACCATTTAATCGATTCTCTATTAAACGATAAATCGGCTGTTTGCCAGTGGCTAATATCGCGTCGTTAACCCTATAGTGCACACGTAAATTAAAATTACATCATTGCACACATTGGGCCGCACGGGCCCATATCTCCGAATCTAAAATGCATGGATATTTCGAGAAGAAAATTTTACACTACACGTAGGTACTCTATTGCACTCGATCTTTATTAAAAAAAATATTTAATAACAAAACGAAATACTGAACAAATATTATCTTTAACACTACGAGTCATCGTTAGCTGAATCTTTTTCAATATTACGAGAACGGTTCACTTGGGCCTGTCAGACCCCACGTGTGCATTGTAGGATTAACCGAGCCTGCGAAGCTCGCGATGCCTAAATAATCAAATTTTCTCTTTCTTCAAGTCTTTTTAACGTATTTCCCTTTTCTTTATCATTTTCCCTTTTCTTCTTTATCTTCCCCATTCTATTAAAGTCGAAATAAAACTGGCAAATAGGTTTCGCGTATTCTTTTCAGTTCGCGTAAAGGGAGAATAGCTTGGTGAATAAAATTAGTGTACGTTCACCGTGCTACGCTGAGATCTCGCGGCGTTCTGCCACATATAAAGCAGGATCAAAGAATGCGTACCCTTAGGCATGAATTCGCCAAGTTTAATGCAGCCTCAGGTACCCCTCTAAGTAGGTATACCTATATGAAAGTATATGTAACAAGGATACAGCACGAAATCTCTTTTATAATAGCATACACCTTAAAGCCGATTTGTTGCTCGCTCGGAGCAACTTTCGCGAGATACGGCACGATTAAGGGTAAAACTTTCTGCCGACCGTCCTGCGAAAAGGATTTCGCAGCGCTCCCGTCTGCATTCTTGGAAAACGAACCAACTAACTAACAAGAAAGAGAGAGAGAGAGGTGGTACTGCACTCGCTCGGCAACTGATCACTCGCCTGAATAAACCAAACGACAGCATCCCCTTTACCCTTCTGCTTATTCACGTAGCATTAATGTCACGATGAAGCTTTTCAATTTTACAAACCGCAACAGCTGGTAATGCATACTTACACGCAAAATATTAAAACCTTTCTGTTATGTTGAACGCGTCACGCCTGCCTAACGTGTAAGTTAAATGTATAAATTATACAGCTTTTGTAACCAAATCTGCTGGCGTACGCCCTCAACAAGGCGTGGTATTTACAGTGGATGAACAAGCATTCGTTAATGCTCGAATGTTTTACGTTCATCCATACAAAACGATAAAGCATTACCCGCAATTTGTCGGCCGTGTTTACTCGTTAAAGTTATTTTATAAAAACCGACGATTTAAGTGATATCAATCAAAAATAATCCTGTGTAGTTATTGTTTATATAATACGCCAAGATTAAATTATCGCGCTATCAACGTTTAAACTGCGAAATTATAGAAAACCGCAGTAGGTAAATAAATATATGCACCGCTGGTTACTATCACAAGCAACTTGCTAGAATTTTAATTCCCATCTCTTTGATTTCGTTTATTTGCTTCTCTGCGCTGCAGACTTCTCTGTCAAAATGAGGAATATGCATTAAGAAACTGCATTGTTCGGTAATTACTTATTCCCCATCGATATTTCTTGCTATAGGTAGATGGTGACAGTGGACGCAGTGGATCAATATAAACCGCTCAGAAAGTTTCCACCTCTCTTTTCTCATTATTAATTAAGTAACAGCTAATGCCGACGGGGAAATAGAAGCAGTGCGATTCAGAAACTTGGAAAGTTTCCCCCGACTCTCTCGGTCGCCCACCCCCATTTCTTCGAATCGTACTTTGGAGCGATTGAAATCAATACCCATCACCCTCCCCCTTCTCTAAAAGAACGCATTTATTATTTAACCACGGATAATAGTCCACGTTACGAAACGATCCCGATGAAATCTAACATTCGTCCACGTCTCTTTATTACCATCTGTTCCCTTTCTGGCATTACCCGCAAGATTACTCATTTCCCCAGCAATTTGTTTCTTTCGCATTAACGAACGTTCGCGTTTGCTTTTGACATTAAGTGCAGAACCTTTACCGAGAAACTCGTTTCGCGGATTTCACAAACGATTATGCCGCCGTCCAGAGGGGAGATGAAAAAGTATCCTAATAAATATCGCCCAATGATTTGGCATTACCCTGTTACGCCATAGGAAAGTCTTTTCTTACGACCCCTTTATCCCAAGAATTACTCATTTTCCGCACAATTTGCCTCTCCGAGGAGTGCGAATGAAAACAATGTAAACGCAGCGCTGGAGAAATCCTTGAGTTTTCCACTGGGCGCTGCGAATAATCGTGTCTGAAATGTTTCAACGAAATTCTCAAACTTCCCCGATCGGATCGATCGTTTCTTACCGACGAATGCAAGTCGATTCCATTGGATTTCGTGGACGAGGAGCGGAAATAATTTGAAGATTCATGGGAATATAAATGTAGTATCGTTAAGCAAATGAAAGGGAAGCGAAGTTTTCGGTGAAAAGATCCGTTCCCAAGCAGGTTGCCGTGAAAGCGATAGGTTCGATGAGAATGGGAGACATTCGAGCGAAAATTCCCTCGTAACGAAGTGGAGCCATAGATGGAATCGAGCGAAGAAAAAGAACAAAGCCCGACTCGTTGGGGAAGTTCGATGAATTAATGAATCGGCGGAGTACGCCGCTAGAGAATTTATTGTGAAAGTCCCAGGATCGTTTCGCAACAAAGTGCTCGCTCGAGAATGACGAACGATACTCTCGAGTCGCTGCTGATGAACGTTGAAACAACGTAATTGAAGGCTCGAATAGGGAACCCTCGGATTCGCGAGGAATTGAAAGATCGTCGATAATTTTTTTCCCCTCCCCCTTTCCTCCCACGCCACGTTTTTCTTCAGGCAAATATGGAAACGAGCGAAACAGCGATCCCTCGATCTGGGAAATCAAAATTCGCACGTCCGTTGCACGTTTATTACGTTACTTTGCATTCGGTATGGCCGTAACGCTCATTAGCAATTTAACGACACACGCGCAGATTAAAGCGGCAAGTAATTCATGAACGAAATAGTATTTCGCAATTTCAATATCTCTAATTTACGAGCAGCATTTCGGTTTCAATGAAAACGCGGGGACCGAAAAACAGAGCGAAAAAGGTGTCGAACGCATCGTCCTGTTTAAAAAGCTGTATCGAAACGTTGGAAAATTACTCGATATTTTTCGGCTCTGTACCTGACCAGCTCATATGAGAGGCATTATATTCGTTCCGTGGAAAGGACAATGTTTCATATTCTCGTGTATAAAGCGGATACTATTTTTGACCGGACCCGCGGAAATTGTGGAAATCATGGAAAAAGTCATAAAGTTTCGTGTAACGAGTGCGACGAGACCACGTGATCGTAATCAGAGTAATGATATTCTCCACAGAAATACGGATTGTTTTCCTTTCATCCGCACTAGTGCTCAACTATCGTGTTTTATACGCAATTTCGTGGAAAAATGACCGGCAAAGCTTGTGACAATCGCAAGCCGCCGCAGCAGTATATTTTCGTGGGAAAGCGCGCAGTAATAAAACGACAATGAAAAGTACGTAAAACGTTTGGGTGAAATAATACCGGCATTGATCGTACTTTCTTTTATCATCCAGTACTTTCCCGATTTACGAGCCCCCCTCGTTCCGCATCCTTTTCATCCCGCGGCCGTGCGACGAAAATCCACGAAAATTAAAAAACGTAGTCCTTGAAGAACAGATGTTTCTTAAGAGGCTTAAGCGATTACAGCTACTCTCTTTTTCAACGTCCGAGAACTTCTCTGCGTATTATCTACGAAAGGAACGTCCGCTCGGAAACACCCTTTGTGCAGAAATATATAGTCGCTCCGATGCATAATTAAAATTACTCGGCAAACTAACTCTCGCTTCAACAAAACCTCAAATGAATATGTTGGCTAGCTTTTAGTACTCTTCTATAAATCACAAATGTGTTGTAATACCTAGGTTACATTCGTCTGAACGGTCCGCCGTACCCAGGATTACCTTTTCCACAGTAGCTACATTTTTCAGTTCCAACTGAATTATCGCGCGAAGAAAGTAAATTATCCGTCGCACGTACGGATTGTGCCAGTCAGGGATACAAGCCGCCGGAAGTAAGCACCGTGCCGTATTAAATCACGCTCGATTGCACGCGAATTCGCGTTTTACGCGGCAGAGAACGTGCCACAGAATGCGGCAGAATCGTGGCATTATGATAATGCATCGGCCATTCGTTTGCTGCTCCCACGCCTTTAGATCCATCTGTCGCCAGATTATCGGCGGGTTCGACAATAATTGCTTGCAATAATCCTGACAAGAATTGTCGGTCCCTCCTCCAAAACACCTCCGTCTGTTCGTCCTTGTGATTTCTTTCTGGCCCGTTCTTTTCCCCGGGCAGTCCAATAAAAATTGATCAAACACACCGCGCGATTCGGAACTCTCTGAAAGTTCTGTCTTAAAATTGTCCCGGGCGACCTAACGGGCGTTTCCGGCCGAGTTGCGGGAGTTTATCGACGCGCGAGATCGAGCGCGCGAACGGGGATTCCGTAGGAGAAGATCATCGGGCGCAGTGAAATAGCGGTATTATGATAATCGATCGGCCATTCGATTTCTCGTTACCAGCCCATACGCGCCGGCTACGCTTGCCCACCGTCGTAATAAACCAGAGAATCGACGAGATAACCTACTCCTCCTCCATTCTTCTAGGATCTAGATTCTAGCCGAATACAAACAACGATACAATCGTCGAAGCAATTTTCCTGGCCCCGATGAGCGATCGGGAAATTCCGGTCGCGGTCTAATGGATGGTTCCGTCTCGTTTCTGTCGGCTTCCTCCGACGATAAGAACAGTTTCGTTCGAGTTAGCGAAACTAGGGAATTTCGACGAACACGACGGAAGCGGTAACCACCCATCGCAAACTCCCATCGAAACGAACTGTTTCTTCGTGCTCACCGAGTTTCGTGGAATTTCGCGAACGCGATAATCGCGGGTACCATGCAACCGGCTTAGAAATCAACTCCTATCTCATGTCTCGTGGTGTTATCTATTTTTTTATGCACACTGTAGAGCGTCGGTCGTTTTTAGGGTGTCGGTTTTCAAATTAAGGAAAGGCTGACGTATTGAAATTGATATTGGTTACGCCGTGCTTCTCTACAGGGATTACTCGCAAAATGAAACTGATTCAATTGTACGAATTTCAACACTTTGTTATAAGACTGAGGTAAGGGAGACGCGTCCTGCGACCGCTCAGACAGGTGTAACGAGATGAAGAGAGCGGGTCTCTGGGTTGAGACGCGATGCAACGTTAACCGATTTTGATGAAATTTTAGGCATGTATACAACTAACTTCAGTCTAAAAACGGGGTTTTCAAATTTTCATTACAGGCCACTAAAAAAAGTCTAAAAAACGACCTTTACTAGTTTTTTTGTTATTCCGACCACGTGCAATTTTTTCAAAACAACAAAACGCGTCACTTAGCAAACTAATCCTCCTAGCTTCTCAAAAAAACTCAAGTCATTTGGATCAATTGTAAAATAGTTATGCAATGTTAAAAAGTGTCCGAATATTTTCGTTACACACTCAGAGTTGGGCATTATTCGGCTAAATTTTCATTCGGATACGGATTCGTATAAATCCCCAAGATTTATTCGCGAATAACAAATGACGATTTTATTCGTCGAAAAATTATTCGTTATTCGCGAATAAATCTGTATTGTTATTCTAGCCAGATTCGTTCGAATAAGAATTTATTCGTTATTCGACCTGAATGAACGACGAATAAATGTGATACCCTGTCGGATATCTATCGATGGAAGTCTGTACTGTGTTCAACATATGTTTGGACGTGTGAGTCTGGAAATGTGCGTATTTGTATGTATTTAAAAACGTTCAATGAACGGTTATAATTTGAAAAGATTGATTTTTTCATTAGTTTAAATGGATTGCCGTGAGCAAATTTTATTTAAAATAAATCAAAACGCCACTCTATGTAATACCGCGGTCATATATCTTTCTGTAAAGTGCGAGCTATGACAAGAGTTACTTAACCTAAAACATTAGGTCTCACGGGGTCAGCCAGTGGTGTCACGATACATGGCTGAAACCACGTGATCATTTTATTCGTCCGTTGAGTCGACTAAATTTTTATTCGAATAACAAATTATTCGAATAAATTTTCAGTCAAATAAAAACTTATTCGTTATTGTCGAATAATTTCATTTTATTCGAATTTTTTATTCGAAGATTATTCGAATAAAAACTTATTCGCACAAATGTATTCGAATACGTATTCGAATAAAAATTTAGCCGAATAATGCCCAACTCTGTACACACTGTATGTATACGGAGTCGAAACAGACTTTCATAGTTCCACCTTCAATATTTCAAAGAAACATTCAATTTGCATGCACACACGCTGGAGTATGCGAGTCGCGTTATCATTAAACATTGACATGTATATACGTCCCTTTGTTGTACGTCGAAACTATATATAGGTACTTACCTAGCATCTTTTCTCCAGGTACAGTAGCCAATACACTGCAGTTGCTGGATATGATCGAAGAGAATAGCAACAAGCAGAAGCATCATAACCTCAAAGGCGAATCACAAGCATGGTCCACTTTCCTTATACGAGTGTGATCGATGGGTCGAGGTGGTCGAACGGATCGAATAATTGCATCCGCAGGGCAGCCATATTGTCAGCCGTGTGGAATTCCAGGATCCCGTTGGATTCGGTGCTCGCTGAGATAATGCACTCGGTTGACAATGAAAAGTAATAGCCATCAGCAAACTGTCAACGGGGAGCAGGGCCACTGATGCCGGTGAGAAAGTATTCGATGCATTCTGGAAAGCTTCTGGCATCGGTCTCTCCTCTTCTGCCTCCCCGCCGCCCGTAAATCCTAACCTCTTTCGCAACCTTGCATCGCCCCCTCTCTTTTTCTTCAGTTTCCTTCGGAACCGAAAAGTGGACTGTCGTATCGAGCGTTTCCGACTCGTTGGCTTTACTCGCTTCCGGATTCCAATCGGTTTCCGCCTTACGAGAAGGACTTTGGGAACGTTTACGAAGTCGGCAGCTTCGAGCTAAATTTACAGGACCGTGTTACTTTCGCAGGTATGTAGACGCCTTCTCTGGTGTACACATATGTATTTTAAATATGTCAACTGACTATCACAGCTCACCACACATTTCAATTTCAACAACACTAACCATCACTTTCGACTGTCATCTATTGTAAAATAGATTCGTCACTCGCGCTGTCGTCAACATCACGCGAGAGAGAAAAACGTGTGCGAACTGGTGGGAGAGAGAGAAGTATAGATTCACAATCGACCGTAATGCGCATGCGCCGATATCGTGCGAACTGGTGCGACAGAGAGAAGCATAGATTCTCAATCGCCCGTCTATCTCTCTCGCACGATATCAACGTATGCGCATTACAGTCATTTGTGAATCTATACTTCTCTCTCTCGCACGATGTTGGCGACAGTTTCGAGCTCCCAATGAGACCTCCATGTGTATATGCTCTAAGGCGCCTACACTCCATTCCATATAACAGCAGACTCCCTACCGATTTAACCTCAAAGTTGCGACCGATCTGCGCAGCTCTCACGGATCTGACACATGCGATTAGTCGTAGCACTTTCACCGCCGGTTTCTTACCAATCACCAGAATAATCCCTACGCGGAACGGATTCAGTCTAAAGTGGAATCCAGTGTAGTCAAACACTCAAACCTAACAAGCGGCACGTTGCGTGTGACTGTCATTGTGCCATCTGACATCCGCCTATTATTGGTCGCGGTTCAACCCGCGTATGGCAATATTATTCAAATCGCTAAAGCCATACGCGTTCGAAAATTCCTCGCTTCTATCACGAATATTTTCTCGACCTCGCGTTCAATGTGTTTAATCTTCATCCCCTTCACTGTTAAGGGGGTACAGAAATATTGAATTCTTAAAAAATCGATTTTTTTTTACTATTAATTCTGAAAGTGCCATTCTTTGTGATGATTTAGATTTTAGAATAAAGTTTCATGAGGAAATTCGAATAATTACGGAAATTATAGCGCTTAACGTAACTGAGTGCACTGGCGAGTTACGGCCTCGCAGAGCGGTACTAGCGTAGGGGACTTAACTTGGACGCCGTTTATCTCGAAACTACATTTTTAAACACTGTATGTCACCGTGTACATCATAACTTTTGTACGAATGAATATTTTCACTTGAAATTTTAACTGGGCGCGTAGAATTTATTTCCCTGTAGCATGAAATTTCCGCTTCAACAATGGATGATTGTAAAGTTTTTTATAAACGATTAAACACGATTTGTTTCCTTAAAAATGTAGGAAAAAATTGATTCGTATGTAACATTCACAATTTTTGTTTAAATTCGCCAGTCAAGTTCCACGCTGTTGATTTTGGCGTAGAAATTACTCACCCCAAAGCATTTTGCTCTCACCTGCTACTATGTACACCGACTACAGCTGCTTTACAATACAGGATAATCTTCAGCGCTTAATAATGTCAACAAATTTGAACATTCCGATAATTTTGTTTTGGGAAATTACTCGGAAACGCGTCCACAACAAACTCTGATAATTAAGGGGGTAATGATTACTTGGTATCTAAGCAATTGGACACAAAAGAAACCATCGATTTTACGTGTCTAATAAACCTGTACCCCTTTAAGGGGGTATAACCGTTTGAAAGTGTCAAAAATCGGATTTTTTTCTTTTTACATATTATCATAGATCGATGTTTTAGGAATATTATAAATCAAGTCTGATGTAAAAATTCGGAAAATTGACGAAGTTATATGCATTTGAGTGAAACATCCCAGGTAGCACGGGGCGGCGTTTAGCCGTCTATAAACTTTTGTATATGTATCCATAACTTCCGAAAAACAATACTTTTTTAACTGAAACTTTTTTTTTAAGTAGTTCATTATACTATGTAAAGATAGTAAAAAACGGGAAATCTGCATCAAACCGTTGACTTGTAAAAAAATCCACAAAATGTACACATTTTCCAAGGGTTCCAACAGAAGGATAAACGTTTCACAGTTTTAGATGTGAGAGGTTTGGTAGTATATTATTAAATCATATGACGTAGTAATTATGTATATACAAGCATATGAATCTATTCCGTGGCTGCTCCCTGAGGTAGTAAATACAATATCGCAGCGCAGAAATTTCTACACGCATAATTAGATGCCAGTACCTACTTGAAGATAGGAGCAGCAAGTAACGTTACATAATATCGGCTTCTTGATCAGTAAACCGTACCAGAGTGCATCACCGATCATACTAACGCTGTATGAACGGCTAAACTGTGCACAACTAATTATCAAACTATATCACGATACGGTTCACATATTTATTTATCCATTACGCTCCGATCGTTCGCAGAAATATATCTTTCCCTCCGGGAGCACCTACCCGAATGCGCAGCGCAACTTCTTAAAGCCATAACAATATAGATGTACGTGAAAAAAAAAGGAAATCCTATCTATGCAACATGGTGCAACCCCGTAACGTCGCGATATTCCCCGTGAAATTCCATCGCTTCCTTCGCACGCCCCCACGAATAATGGAACATGACGTAAATACACGTATCTCGACATTTTCACAATTTTCAATAATGTCTTGTAATTTTTCCGGGCCCACGGAGTCGCGAATGTAGGTTACTTTGCGACGGCAGGGTAAACACCCTACCGGTATCAAAACTCGTGCAACGAAGAATTTCCGGCTTCGCGAATCCGTTTTCGAATTCCAAATATTCCAGTCTATACAGCGTGTTCAGTCCGGCATAAATTTCCTTCCAATCCTGTCAACCCGAAATACCGCCAACTAAAAAATACTTTGGCCCGATGTATATTTTCTGCTTGCTCCTGCTGGCTTTTGAAGGAATAAACTCTGGAGGACGGGCAAGCAAATTTTCCATCGGCTTCTACCGGTGTGTAGTTGCATGCTACACTAGACTAACTCCTATACGTAATCTCGTGTCGATCTGTTGAATGCACATCGGCAAAAGGTATCCGAGTTCACTAGTGTTTGGTCGGTGACCAGAAGAAGGCAAACCCGAGGAACATGTTCTCAAAGCACAGTGCTGTACAATCACATGTCTACCAGTGAGGTTTCTCGGAAGCTTCTTGTGCCCCGCGATATTCCTTCAAAGCTTTCCTTTCCTCTAACGAAGATGAATTACAAGAAACCCAGGCTATGACTCTTCCCGGCGAATCGGTACCTTTTAGGATCGCTTCCGCTGCGGACACTCGTTTCACCTTAAAACTCTTTTAGCGAGCGGATCGACTTCCGCCTCCCTCGGATGCTTTCACGTTGCTCCGCGGACAGCACAAGAGAAAAGAGTATCCTCTTATATTTAACCCAACACTGTTTGTGCTCGGCAATTGGAAGCCGTTGATCTAACGAGGAAACGCGATCGAACCATCCAATCATTGCTAAATACAGGAAGCTCGGTATTCTCGGTTGTTGGAACACGCGAAACGTGTGCCTTTAACGAACCGTTCGCATCTAATGGTTGCTCAAATACCTGACCCACTCTGACTTAATTCGGCTGCGATAATTCGGCTATATGCCACCAAAGATTCTCAGTTAATTTTGTCTCATCTGCATTACAAGCTAATCTCGCAAGAGTACCAACGGCGAAGCACATCCATTACAGTTTTATCTATTGTCTCGTGCCTTGAATTATTGCGTTCAAGCCGTGCGGCGGTGGAAACTCCGAAAACCACGTTTCCATCAATCGTAAATATTCGAATGCTACCACGTATATATGATTAACGATTTACACGACGCGGCGCGGGTGCAGTTGCGAATCAACTTTCTCTATTCACCGGCGAACGTCGAAACTCCGTGAAACGCGCGTTACGGATCAAGTTCATTCCGAACTCCTGAGTTCCAGATACACGCTAAATTGCAAACTCGCCACTAGACTTTCCTCAAGTTCCGCGCGAAAAGCGCTTCATTTCCCGGTCGCTGAATGTTGCTGGTTTTAATGGCCTACGCCCGGCCCGCGAGAGTGTGACAAACAACTGCGTGAAATCTGGAATTTTAAAATAACGAGCATAAGAGTGCCGTTAATGGAGAGTGATCGCGATCATTATTTCCTTACTGCGGAGCAGGCGAAGGCGTAACCAACGTCACTCGGTAATTCCCGTCGCACGGTAGAGGCCGCGGTCCCGGCTTCACGGCCTCGCGATTTCCGTTACACCACCGCGGGGCTTTTGACGCGTTTAACATACCGATCGCTCGTTAACGATAATACCGGGGCATTTATTAAAGAGACGTTACAACGGGCGAATAAAGCTGATGATGGTTTCCCTTTGAGCGTAACGAGTTAAATCCTCTTGCTTCATCCGTTCCAAAACCGACAACATTTTTAAAGCTTATTGGTGGCTAGTTGGCGCGTTTCGTGGGTCAGGGATTAACGTTGTCGCACACCACGCATCGCGCAATTACCGAGCTAATGCCGGCCACGAAAAATGTTTACAATAAAATGTCGGCTCGTTTCACCAAGGAATTAAATGCCCGTGCCGCATTGCCGTGTGTACCTCCGGCCCATTATGCCACGCGCCGATTCATTACTCCACGCAGCTGCTACATGTATCTATGCGCAAATATTCAACAGATTTCGTTGCGCACAGTTGAACGCGGATTAGCGAAATTCAATTATGCCGTTACTTTAATACGCTCGCTAACTAGGTAGGTATTGAAAGAAGTTTCGGGTAGCGGACGATTACGGCGTAACTGTTCGATCAGACCGTTTCCGCGGAAGCCGCAAGCCGAATCGGAAGCTGCTTGCGGTCTGTTTTCATCGATTTCCATCCAACTAGCTTGCTACTGGAAGTCAGCCTGGTGGTAGAAGTCCCGATCGAAAGGCAACAAGAAAATCCAAGGTGTTTCAAGGCTGATCGTAAATCCAGCCGCTATCGCCGTCCTTCGCACTATGGTCCTGCGCAATTAATCGCGTAAGTGCATCCCAAGTGGCTCCAGGGAGCCGGGCGAACCTACTCCCCGTTTATAAGTGAAGGCTCGATTAATTTCGATCAACGCTGGACGATCGATATCAGGTAATTAGCAGGCGAAAAAGCCGCCGGCATCGGGGCCCGAATCTCATTAATCTCGAATTCGTAGCAACCGGACGCGTATATCGCGCGCTTTTTGGAGCCGCCCGGCCGGAAGCGCGAAACGGCGGAGCACGTTTTCCCAACCCTCTCGACGTCTCGACCCGTCTGTCCCGTTCCCGAGCATTTTCCCCGCGCTTTCCCCTTTATCACCCGGAGCGAAGCTTGCGAGCCCGCGAGCTCGCACGAAGATTATCGAGCTCGCACGAAGCAGGGGTGTCGGAAAAGTGGGGTGCACGGGGGTAGGGGTCCGGACTAGGTACACGCCAGAGTGATGCGCGGGGGTGGGGTGGGTAGGAAAGAGGTGGAGGTTGGCTGAGTTTGGGGGCGCAGGTTGGAGCGAGGATGGTATCCGTGCGCGAAAGTTCATAGGCAGCATCCAGTGACATCGCGGAGCTCGGCGCGCGCGTTTCGTTCGTGACGAAGGAGGTTTCGCCGCTTCTTCCGGTCGGTACCCTCGATGTTTGGCGATCGGGAGAGTCGGGGCCAGCGCGAGAATCGCTCGCCACAGCCAAGCACCGACGCGATCCCCAATTTCTCTCCTACTCGATTTTCCGTCGCCATTCAGGCGTCGGCGCTTTGCCGTGTCAAGCCGACGATCGTTCCCCGGGATCTGTGACCGATTTTTGTGTTTACAACGGAATCGTTGCTGCGCTCAAATCGGATACGCAAGCAGGTGGTTATCCTTCTTCTCCCTTGACGAAGCTACGTCACCGCGGACGAGGTGAAGGCAGGTCGTGGTGCGAGATTGTTGGAGTGGCGATCGATGGAAGTAGTGCGTGAGAACGCGGACGGAACTCGAGAACAGTGCAAAAGAGATATGTTGCTGGGGGTTGGAGTCGTGTGAGTAGCGTGTCCTTAGGGCACCTGATGACAAGACACAATACCACGTGTTCGCGGCGTAATTCACCCTGGACCTGAGTTCACCTCGCAGGGATACACCTGCAGGGCAATGTGGTGAAAGTGTGAACAGCAGTGTGTGCTTGGAGTGGATACTGGCAACGGGGACTGCGAGCTTTCCTACCAGACAGGTAACGCAACCATTCCTCAAGCAATTCTAGAAAATATTTTCATTGATCTCTGTATAAACTGTCTTAAATCAAAGTGATAGAAGAACAAGCTCCGTTTCATAAAATCATAATAAAATAATGAAAATGCACACGATGATACCCCCTTCATCACTCCTATTAATCCTCTGGTTTTTACTCCGAATCCTCTGAATGGTGAAAAATACTTTCCAGCGAACGGTTTCGTTGATATCAGCCAGGATATTTTCGATGCATAATTTTTCACAGAAAGGCATTTATCCGCGTTCGAAGTTCTGATGGATGTCACCATTTATCAGTCCCGAGCTGGGTCTTTGTCAACTAGCATGACAGAAAGGGTATCGCGAATTACGCTTGCCCGATTTTATTTCTATTTTTCATTGGCGTCGGTCGCGCGACGAACGGTAGCGCCGATGAACGTGCGCGTAGACTCGTTGCTCGTTGGTCGATAAAAATAATACATTTCAATCTGTGATGCGCAAAACGACAATCATCGCGGCATTTGTTCATCGCTCGCCTGGATCCTGCTGATATGTGCAATGCTTGTCCTCTGTACATAGTACACAGTTATGTACGCATGGGAATACTCCTGACAGATGTAGACTCCTCTCCCGATGGCGTTTTCTCGAGGATACCGTAATGCAACCCCCTAACGACATCGTTACGTAATATGTTCCGCGTCGACTCCGGTTCCCATCAGCGTTACTTGTTTCGAACAATGCGGCATTTAATAGGAAAGAAGTTCCCCGGCGTGCGTGCAGCTGAAATTGCTGGAATTTAATTTTTTTTCCTCCTCTTCGCGCGTTGCTGATTGACGCTGAATTTTCACGAGCTTCCCCGCGTTGATAAAGTATGCTTTCGAAATGTTCATTTAGGACGGGTATCGTTGGGGGCGTGCAAGAATGAATACGAAATTACACGAAGAATATGAAAGTTTCACTCTTAAAAATGGGTCCCTTCGAGAATGGTTTTATGGCGGGGAAGTTTGGGAGCGGGACACGCTTGATGAACGAAAGTACAAGTAACTGCCTATTCGAAACTTCCGAAATATGCCACTCCTCGCAGTTCTCGTCGTGAAGCTAAAGTTCGCGCGGAGAAAAAAAAGCTGCGTGTACTCTGAACCATCCACTCACGGTAAATTAAGTACTCCACCATGTACCATCCAGCTCCATTTTCTTCTTAAAAACAACTCGTTGGCTTGTGCACAGGACACTTTTGTATAATCGACCTACAAGTTGAAACGACTATTAATTCTAAAAAGCCAATTGGTCGACGTTGAATTATGTATCTGCTTCCAATAGCAGAAAGATTTTAGTGGAAATAGAATCATGGGTCACTGGAAGGGGAGGAGTAAAAGACCACGTCTGTTTTCCCCGGGATTTCATAAACCAAATTGAAGATAACTTCATTAGCAGCTCCTTTAAGCCGATACGGAAACGTACCTTTTTGATCGGGTTTCGGAAATTAGCGTCGATTTAAAAACATTAGCCTGCACGAACGATGACCTAAGATACCGAATGAATCTCGATAAATCTGTAGGAATCTGAAGGCTCGCCAACGACGGGCCTCCCTCGTGTTGGAGCTCGTTAATGGCCGTTTAACAGGTTCGTGAAAAGACGAGGCGACTCGAACTCCTCGATATCTTGTCCATCTAACTTCCTACGAGAACGTCGCCGGTCATTACTTCAAGTTACTCGAACGCCTCTCATGCTTTTTACCAATTTCAACGTCGAAACCTTCGAGCCCCATCTGGGCCACGAATCGATGAAAAATTGCGCGTTAATAACGCGATGTAAATTACTTTCCAAACGCTCCGGCGTTATGTTGTCGAGGTTCGTGGGCATTTCTCTCGATCTCGAGCACCAGGGATTCCTTTGTCGATAAAGCAACGGAGGGAATAAAGATTGCAAAATGCGAACACGTCACGTGTATCTCGAGAAAACGCCTGGTTGGTACAATAACAGGAATAAAGCGGACAATAAAGTCCTCCATTTCGTCGAACATGCATTTCCAGTGGACAGGGCCCTGGTCACGTATCTAGTGTACGATAGTTCAGCTCGAAAGTAGAGGGAAAGTAAGTTCGCGTGTGTCCGACGTGGAGCACATCAGAAAGACAACTCCCTTTTTCGACGGCGGTACCAATACGGTAACTTCCTGCCACGTTTCCTTGAAGCACCCCGAGAAAAGGGGTGAAGGCACACGAGCAAAAAGTACTTACAAAGTGTCGTAGACGCTGAACGTGTTCCGCAATGTCGAAGGAACGGGCACGGACCCTCCGCCGATAACGCCGATCTCAGGAATCGAATCTGGTCCCATACTTCTACCCCCGTGTTTCTCTCGAGGACGTTCAGCACGATTTAGGTAGCGTTTTCATAAATCGCGAATCCCTCCACGTTCCTCGAAATCATTCACGATCTATTTGCCCCGAATATGTTTACGTAGCTTTACATTTCGGTCGCGTGGCTGGGCGTCTTTCGAAGCGTTCGCAGCTGGTCCTCCATCGGGTGCCCTCTCTTCTCGTCATCCTCTTTGCAAGATTATTCCCGTTGCAAAGCTATCGTGGCAAAAATTTTTGCGAATCGTCGATTGAAATATCCAGGGAAATTTAGCGAAACTTGAATATAGGTACAGTTTCGAATGGGTCGCATAAAATTATTCATGCAGGCCGTTACGCTCCGTTGTACGGAACGATAAACATTGAAAAACACTTTGAAAATATTCCAGCATGCTTGCTTTTGTTCATCGAAAACTGCCCGCAGGAGATGCTCTGCTCCCGCTGTGACCAAGAAATACAGAAAAGGGCGCAGGGTTGGATTGGATAAAGATCGCGAATAGGCAATGGGCGGAGGAGAATCCTCGATTAAATCTTCTAGCGTCAAAGATGAGCAGCAGTCGTCGGCTAAACCGACCGTATGAAATTCAATTCGATTTTCTCCTCCTGTTTCCCTTTCGCCCTACGACGATTCGCGATCATTTGATTTTCATGGGAGCCCTTAGAACCGTATTTTTATTAATTCCACGAGCCATTCCAATTTTTCGCTACTTCGTATCTCTACATCCCGATCGACGACAACTGTAAGACTTCTTTTGCGCATAAAGAATTATTCTCGTGGAGTTTGCGAATTTGTGTAACGGCACAATAACAGATTCTACTGCGAAGTTCCTTTTCCCTTTAACATCGAAAATACCCGCAGCTGCGTTTATTTTTCGGCTTTGGGTAACGTGTGCGATTTTTGTTAACAGGCAAAAGCGATTGGGAGGAAAAAACGTAAACGTCGATAGGATGGTTCGAGGGTGAAATAGTCAAGAGACGTTCGTCAGTATGCTGTGGATATTGATTGCAGTGGCGTGCATCGAGGTATCGACCTTTGCCAGCGCACAATCGAAAAAAACCACTTCTACTCAAGAAGATGCGAACAACACCGAGCCCGATCATCCGAGTAAGTATTAACCCGAGTAATGTTATCCACGCTTTCTATATTGATTCATTAGCGAGAGCATGCAACCTCCGCTGTATCCGGCGGAGCAATTATTGAGTACATAAGGCAAGCATTTTTTCCGCACAAGCATTTTCTGCACACACACGTCAAGTTCCCGTGAACGAGGAAAAACAATTTGTTAAAATAGCTGCACGAACGTGCTGCGGCAAGAGACTGCTCTCTTTAGCCCGTCGTGCGTTATGGGAATGCAGCTTGGAAAATAGAGAAACTACTCGCGCAAATTGCCGTGCAAAAGTTTTTCTCTAATTTATCTGCACGCCCCCGCACACGCCGGGGGAATATCAAAATGAATGTTTAATAGATACGTGGCCGGAGATTAGATTCGTGGAAACTCGTTGAAGAACTTTTTCCGATACGCATGTACCACACCACCGTGGCAAATCAAAGGACGACGCGGCCCGGGACAACGAAGAAATTTCGCGAAAGTTGAAATTGAAAATATTAGACCCGGGTAAAAAATGCGGGGAGCTAAAGAAAGAGAGAGGTGTATCGACTTACGAGTTTAGATTCCAAGCGCTCCCTGCTCGGCTGCTCGCAACTGTTCGACCGTCTTCGGTTAATTGAATCGAAAATAGAGTCGAGCATCAGTCTGGTGCGCTGTTATCGACGAAGGAAGAAGAACGCGGTAAGACCGCCGATGAATTGCCGGAGTTCGTAATCGGGGTTTAGCGGATTAGTCGAGGCTCTATAGAGCGTGCACTTTAGAAATCCCGGACGAAACCAAACTAATTAGATATGTGCGGTGGGCGGTGCGCTCTGGGACATACCTACATATATAATTAATGCGGTGCACCGAGTAAATGAGAAATTAATTACGATATGGAAATCAGAAGGATCCCTCGGCCTGGTTTACCATCGCTACCTAGGGACCCCAGTACCACACGGATAGGTATACGTTTCTTTGACGCGGACGCACGTACTGAACGTGAACTCTGACCAGGCACGTGTTACGAGGATGTAGCACATGTGCCGGGCTAAACTGAATCCCTGCTTTCACGGAGGGGATGATTGGAAAAGCGGAAAATCCGTCGCGTGGATTTCAAAGAACGCGGGCCAAAGCGAAGTCCATCCTCTCGTAACTCCCCAACCACCGCGACGATCGCTTCCTTTTTTATTCACCGCGTACCTAGTTGAGAGATCTCGCAGAATTTACATAGGAGCGTGCGCTCGTTACTCGCGAGTCTGCTTCGATGTTCCGTACGTAGTCCCTGAGCACCAGGTACCAACGGAATCGAACTAGTTGAACGGTTAAATATCGAGTTAAGTATCGGGGTAACCCTGTTGTTGAAGACAGGCCAACGAAACTATCCAGTTTACTCTACGTGCTCGCGAAAGCATCTCTGCTAGCTTCTTGGTCAGCGCTAATCTCGTTCAAGACCCAGACCCACTGGCATCGACGACTCCCTTGGGTCCGTCTTTCGACTTCCTTACGTGGAGAGAGTAAACCATCGACTCGCTGGGTTTTTCCAAGTTTCTCGGTAAACGGATGGTTAAAGGGGTGACGATGGCAGAGGGTAATAAAATTCAGCCGGCAATTAGGTCGAGTATTCTTCGAGCTCAGCCGAGATAAAGTTCTTGGTTACTCGTAATCTCGTTGATTAACGAAGGTCGACCGAGCTCCTCGATTTTTTTAAATGAACTTTAAGCCAATTAGAAGGGACGGCCCGGATATTAACAAAATAGAAAGTACGCCTTGTCCTCGAGCGTCGAGGAACTTCGCTGTGCCGTTCGAGGATCGATTAAGACTCCCGGCTCGTTTTCGAAACGCGTGGAGAACGTCGCCGTTTTCACTTGGAGAAGGGAAATAGGAGGCGGGAGTATTTGGAGCGGTGTAGTTGAGGCTGTCGGGAAGGGTAGCGGCAAACAGGGGCGTTTAACGTGGCCCGCAGAATAACATTCTTCGATTTCTGTAATTTACATCGATGTTCCCGGCAACCGAGATAGCTTCCCGCTACTAACGAGTTTGTGAGCTCGCTAAAGTATTTTCTTTAGTGGACTCAGCAAAGAATTCTCAAGTCCCTCGAACTCTTTAGTAGACTCCGGCTGCTATAGAGCGCAATCTGCTTTCACGGTTATTGGATTCCAGTGTTCGCAAACAAACG
Organism: Andrena chrysosceles; assembly: GCA_963855975.1. Taxonomy (NCBI): domain Eukaryota; kingdom Metazoa; phylum Arthropoda; class Insecta; order Hymenoptera; family Andrenidae; genus Andrena; species Andrena chrysosceles. Next base: position 43,631,417 of record OY979769.1, on the reverse strand, counting down.
GGGCTGACGCGTAAATTCGAGGCACGAGTGCACGGCCCGCGTAAAAGTCGATCGGTGTATACGGCTTTTGCAACACAAATTTACCGGCTGATCTACTCAGCCAGCGGGAGAAAACTTTGCTCCCGCGAACGGCGAAATTTGTTTAATTCGCCAAGGCGATCGTGTAAAATCTCAAAAAACTTCTAAAAACGTCGAGTGAACGGGAGGAAAATATCGCTGCGGGAAATAAAACGAACCGTTGACGCTCTCGAAGACCCTACATCCCGGAAAAAAGTAATATGATTTCGAGCGGCAAGTATTTTACCGCGGAAATACGTTTAAAGGCACGCGGGAGAGAAATCTACGGTAAATGCACGGGCCCTTAAGTGTCCTTTCAAGGGGTGGAGGGTGCTCCATCGCCGAGAAGGGTCCGTTGCGGGGGAAAAAAAAGAGAGAGAAGTGAAATATCGTGGAAAAATTACCTCCCGGGGGGAGGATACCTGAATGGAGACCGGTTTAGATAAAAATTTCCTACCTTTGTCACGGCTCTCCCTAATTAAAGGTTCCGAGATTAATGCCGTAATTTTCCGGTGCCTCAGGCAATCGATACGTTTTCGCTCGGACCATCTCCGCCGAATCCTTTTCGGAACCCCCGACGTCGATTTCCACAGAAGCTACGTCTCCTGGAATATTTATTTTAACGCGTGGATACTAAGGAGTAACTGTTCCCGCGACTCCGTCAGCAGCTGCACAAATTATTTTCCGTCATTCGTACGTACATTTTCACGTACGAAATTAAAGTTTTTATCTGGTCTCGGACATTAGGAGTTCCCCCTCCTAGGGTCTGGTAAGGAGGACACATTAATTCACCGAAAACTCGCGAGAAGTTGGAAGAACGATTTGTAGCCGCGATAATATAAATTGCCATTCCGCGAATTGCGTTAAAACTTTGCAACGGAGCCCGGCCGATAGATCACTTTAAAAGCTGCAGGCGATTCGAAGTCGTTGCACCTTTTGCGCGGTTCACGCTCGGCGACGATTGTTGCTACGGGCGAGCGTTCCCGCGGCATATCATTTGGCGCAGCCTTAAACTATCTAATGAAATTCGTTACACTGCGGGGCCACGTACTCGTTCCGGATACTAGCTGCTTTCAGCCACTGTCTCGCATCTCTTCTTGCAACGACGGCGGCACTAGACCCAGCTGCTTGCTCGAAACAACGATCAAGCCGCTCTAACGAGTGTTTAAACTAAGCTTGTTAACCATCATGGACGAGCAAGAAGCGTCGATGCGAAGCGAGAGGGTGTGCTGGGATCGTACGGCCGACGAGGCGGCTTCGTTCCTTCGAGAACAGCTATCCTTCCCTCCTCGCCTCTTATTTTACACTCGCCCCCCGTTGCAAGTAGTTTCAGATTTACGACGCGCTTGCTGGAGAAAGTATTAATGCCGCGCCAAGTAATTGCACTCGCCAATCGACGGGGGACTGGATTCGTCTGGCTCGTTGAGCCTAACGTTTGTTGCGCGTCCAATTGAGGGTGCTACGCGTCGCGGCCTTTAGCGTTCGAGGGGCGCAATTTTTACACGCAAATTCCGATTAGGGGTGTCCCACAGTCCTTAGACTATCAGAAATTGCTGTAAAAAATTTCTTAGTCCCGAGAATGAAATTTTTATTTCAACCGAAGTTTTAAAAAATACGTAAAATAACATGTGCGTGATTTTTTTATATTTGGTTCGCCTAACTTTGGACTTTACGAAAAGAACTCCCTTTTCTGCTACTACCCGCAACCATTTGAGAAATATTTTTTTTGGGAAGTACTATGTAGACCAAGAATTCTAAGACAAAACAAGAAATTTTTGAAAAGTAGCTTTGTTCTGCACCAGGAGGCAAAAAAAAAAGAAAGTTCGAAACATCCGATCTGCTTTTTCCAATTGTTTATACGATCATAATCTACCATGACTTTTCCAACCTGGATGCCGTCGTCAGTTTTAAAATAGCAATCAAACCGCGATGCACGTTATAAAAATAATTTGATACAAAAATGTTTCGAACAAAAGTTAGTCAGTATTCAATTGATAACAAATTGCAGAAGTGAATATTGATAAAAAAACCTTTTATTCAATAACAAATTGATATCACCTCAATGTTTTTAATGAAACTGTATATTTTATTATACTCCAATCAATGCATCTGTATACTCTCTTTATAAAAGTATTACAGTACTCAGGTCGAAAACTGATCAGTTCAGAAGTTATGAGTTTTGTCCAGAACGCCGATATACTACGACGCACTGTGCGACGGTCAGAGGTGTTCTCAACTAGAACTGGGACTATTCGAATAATTTAATATACGAATATTTTACAAGTATTCGAATATTATTGTATATTAGTGTGAAGTGGCTCAAAATTAGCTTACAAGATTTCATCGTGACAAATAAACCTACACATACATCAGTATTCGAATACTTGGATATTCGAGTTATATTCGCCAAATAATTGAGCAAATGATGTATTCGAATATTCGAATACCGAAAAATTCGACAAATAGTCCCAGCCCTATTCTCAACGAGGATTCTCCCACAATGCTGCAGGGCATTGTTGAAACGCACCCCTGCTTACGCAGGGCGGATTCGGCACAGCAGGAGAACCACTGGGTCTTTTCAAAAGCGACTCTCTGGTGAGAACGCCGCTACATCAGCACCGCCTTATCCTTATCGCGTGACGGCAATATGTCGAGGCTACGACATTCATAAGAAAGGACTTCTTGTTTTACCAAAAATATTATTAACTAATAGGCAGGAGTATGATCAACGAGGGATTTCTCATAACGCTAGGCGTTGTTGATGCATACCCTGACCAGTATGAAAAATTCTGCGCTCTGAACGTAACAAGGGGACCAGCGGACTATCTTGAAATTTTAATTCTTCCCGTGTAATTAACTGGTAAAACCCGCCCAAAGCGGCATAAAAGCCTGGAATCGATAATAGGGAATCACTCTAGGAGCCGATATTTTGATAATGTCTCTTTAGGACGCGAGCTCCGAATTAAAATTGAAATAATAATTAGCTAATCACGAGCAACGGACAAACGTGTACTGCGGGGATTTCGTATCCCTACAATAATCTGTAATCAACGGTGCCAAATCCGTACGCGGATATATTCGCCGTACCGAAGTGAACGGCCGTTCGATGTGCCTACCATCAAACCAGCTATCCCCTCGTTGCTCCAACTCTGCCGATAAAAAGAAAAATTAAGCGAAAGTCGCGTTAACATTTTCTGCGCGCTTCGAACTCGTATCGCTCGCAGCTGACAGATATTCATCCGTTTTTGTAGAAAAAGTCCACCGTTTAAGCTCAAGCCGGTGAACGGCCATTGACCTGATTTCTCCACTAATTTCTGCCGCTCCCGCGATTGTAATCCGTAGCCCGAGTAATTTAACAAAATCCTAGAATACCTACCGTAGAAACCGGATATCGTTTCTGAACCTCGATGACTCGGCGGCAAGGTCGGTGAAACGCTTTTGAATTATTTTTGCATCAATACGTGTACAGCGCTTGCAGTTGGACGTTTGCTTGTGGCTGTGCTGTGCATTCGCTCGAGCGAACTGGCGTATGTAGAACGAAAATTCGGACCGGCGATTGAACGAGCCCCCAAAGTTCGAAACACACGCTGTCAGAAGTGCGGAACAAGAGAGAGAAAAAAATACAGCGTTCCGTTTCCCCTGCACCGAGCTTGACGCGTCGTTATTTCAAAGAAGCAAGGACCTATTTCTAATAAAACGAATTTATTACCAATTCTGTTGAGAAATGGGTCTTACCCGTATACGGGAGGGTTGCCTATATCGTACCACTTAACACATTTTATGTTACATGTCATATTTCGTACTAAAAAAGTCTTCGCGACAATTAAAACCGAGGAATGGCGCGTAGGTGCGCTATCAAAGAGAACCATCGCGTCTGTGGCAAATGTCGCTAAATCCGCTGGTCAATGAAACACCGTCATTAAATAACGGCCGATACAATCGTGCGCTAACATTGCGCTTGCACTTGTGCAAATAAATTCGCGATAATCGATATATGCGTGTACACGAGCAGCATTTGCTTAATGTGCCAGCGACACATCGATTTCTGTTATTCGAAAAGCGTTCGCTACCTACACCTACAACGTTTCATCGGTTTTGTCTCTCTACCTGTCCGTGCCTTTGCCACAGACATTGCACCCGCGATGCCTCGATCCGTGTTTCCGTCGTGTCGATGTCGTCTGCAAAGTTTTATTTAGGGCCCAGACGGAGCGCAGCTTGTAGCTAAATTACGAGGTGAAATTTACACGAAGCTAGAATGCGGCTGCGACGATAACGGCAACGCGACAGGTCAAAAGAAACAGACTAACTGGTAATTAATCGGGTTACACTCGCGAACGAATCGAATGTCCTCAAAGGTTAGTTTTCCGCCGTCGGTTTTCCCATACCGTGTCCCGAATTTCCAAAATTGCATTAGCCTTGCCCGCGGCGCGCGTGGCATTCGTTAACGATTGCGTCAAAGCACTTCGGAGCTTTGCACATCGAGGCAACTTGCGCTTTTTTTTTAGCTGATATTTCTGCCGGAACGAAGTAACTCGCAAGTTCTCTCGTTAGAGCAGATTATCTTTGAATACACGCTGCACGAGATCCCCATGAATACGTTACCATAACGCGGGCTCGCGTGTTCACTGAAAGGCAAAAACAACTCCACGCAAACTCCAAATGAGATTTCGAGGGTTGCTAAAAACTTCGTCCCCGCCTACCACGCTCGTCAAATCATATAATTTAATATTAGTCCGCGCATTAATAATCTGTCGCCCTCGACCACGTTCAAGCCTGATCCACTCTTGATTACAGATCGATCGATCAACGTGATTAATACACAGCCTCTGATTAAGTGGGTGGTTCCTCGCGTCGAAAATTTTTGAACGTCCACACTGAAGCTGAACAGAAATTGTTCATCTTATACAAAGTTTTAATTACGCGCAGGTGATGAACGACGCGTCGGAGTGCCGAAAATTCTCAAGGCTGTCACTCGCATCTTTTATATTCTCGTCCACTCGTCGAGGGAACGAGAAGAGAGTACAGCGTTGAATGAAATTTAGAAGGGTATTCGTTAATTGGAACGAAGGAGAGGAGTGTTTACCAGATGTAGGATGATTAAACCAGAAGGATCGGGGCAAGAAATTAAAGCCCGAGGGAAAAAAGTTTGCTTGAAGTAGTCGAAGGCGCGTGGCCGCGTTATAAAATGGTGCGGTTAAAATTTTCGCGGAGCATCGCGCTTAAAAGGCGCACGAAAGTAGCGTTTCCTTTCACTGACAATCCGCGTTTCCCCAAAGAAAGCGGTGGTAAAACTCGAGGCGTACAAAGCGGCATGCCTGGAGATCGGAGAGTAGTGAAGTGGTGTGCACTGCGCGAGGGTCGGCCGATGGATCTGCTCGAGGCGGTCGAAGTTTTAATTAATCGGGAGCACGAGGCCACGGGGCCACGAGGTATTTTTATTAATTTTCCTTTCCTTCCTCCTTTATCCGTCGTGCCTCCCGACGGGTGCTCAGAATCAGCTTGACCCTAATAGCGTCGCGCTACCCGAATGATAATTGCTCTAAAGTTCAAACGATCCGCGTCGCGCAACGCCACGCGTTGATTACGTTTATCTCGAGGAAACTTTCGCGCTTAGAAATGTATTTCCCAGCTTGGCCCCGTCGCGTCGTCTCGCGCCTTCTCCGCGCCGGTATATTATCCAAGCGGTGCAGTTGCAGTCTCGGTTATCCCCGGCAGTGATTACACGCGGAATCGTAGAATCGCGATAACTCTGGGCGGGCTTAGTCGAAAGTGGGATTAGCGAGAGGAAAGGCACGATAAACGGCGACTAATGTCTTACCGCCGTCCAATTATCGCGATTGACCAGGTTTCGCGCGAAAGGGGTAGTAGCTTGGTGTTCGCGCGAGCCGTGATTCTCTGTCCCTTTGAATGGGCCGCTCTCGTTTCCTCTAAAAACCGCCGCCCATCGATAATCGATCTCCAATTCCGATGAGTTTGACGCTCAGAGAATCGAATCCACCGTCGGCTATATAGTGGAGCGGCGTCGCTGGCTCGAAGGTATACTCGTTAACGACGTTGACGTCGGGGCCCGATAATCCGTAGTCAATTAGCACGATAACCGATTTCCAGGCTTCCTTCGTGCCACACACCACTCAACGTATCCACGTCCCTCGGTGTTCACGTCCTCTGGACGCGGAATCTGCACCCGGCTATACCTCCCATCATCCACAACCTCCACGACGTCCTTCCTCCTGATTCCTGCCGAATGCAGTAACGCTGTTTACCCCATCGGCTAAATCGTCCAGCATATAGGTACGGCCCGCCGGTAACTGCATTGGATGGATGCTACCTGCGATAAGGGCTCGATGCACCTTTGCCTACCACGGTTACGACCCCACGACCGATCCGACCACCCAAATCCACGGATATCTTGCTCCGATTACACCCGAAACCAACGTCGTTAACCTTATGCTCCCCAGGGCTGAAAATTATTTCGTCCGGACGCGTAAGTTTCACGAAAGCTCGCGTGCTCTTCAAGTTCCATTAGAAAACTAGAGCAACGACCCATCGTGAGCAGCATCGATACACTGATCGCCTCGCACCTTTCCACTGGAACCATCCGCGGGATCTGTCGTGTTCAACGAACGCGTTACGTAATATCGCGTAACGTATTCGGGAAACGATCACGTCCAATGCACGCGAGAATATTCACGTATTATCAGCGCTAATTCGATGCCGCTCGTTACACCGATACTTCTTCGTCATCGGCGCGGACGTTCGCTACGCGCTTGGTCAATTATGTTTTCAAGCTAACTAATCACACATGCCACGGATGAATAATTACAATCGCGTTTGTTTAATCACCGTTGAATGATTCACACCCGGCCGAAATGAGAGCCAGCGCGGCCTCGACGAGCCCAGAAGAGAGAATGTATTTCAAAGCAGTTTTAGCGAAATTTTCGATCACCAAAATGAGTTCGTGCCGCGATACCCTCGCGAACAATGCGAGCCATTACAACCATTATTATAATGGTATCCCGATAGCGTTCGCTACGGTCTCATTATCATTCCGCGCAAGAAACTAGCAGACGCGAATGTAGACGATTAGTGGCTAAAGATTAGGAACACTTTCAATTAAAATTTTACACAGTAACAACGTCCCTTTTAATCTAATAGATCTTTTAAAACTAGAGATTTAAACTTGACTGTACAGTGGAATTTCAGTTGAAAATGTTTTTTAAATAAAGTAGCTGTAACATGCTGTATTATGGACCAAGCACAGAAAAGGGAAATCCAAGAAGAAAGGGTGTATTGGGATCGATTTAGCTTCCCTCGGATAAGTACCGTTCGCTGCCGATGAAGAGAGCATAAGTTGCAGTAGTAAGGGTTGATGCCAGGTCAGGCAGAGTAAATCGCGATAAGAGCTTCCCGACGGGGAACAAGTCCGAGTTTCTTTCTGACGTGATCCTTAAGCGAGCCACGACTTTTCGAACGGCACAAAAAGCGTATGGAATGTGAAAGAATGGGCGAGCGAGGGGGAAGGGAGAGGTCAATGAGAGAGAGGGAGAGAGAGAGAGAGAGAGAGAGAGAGAAAGATAAAAGAAGGGTAGCGTGCAGCGCTTTCGATTTCAAACTGAATAATGCACTCGGTGCCGTGATCTTTGCCATTCCCTCGAATACAATTTCTCTGTTGCGAACAACCGACTCCTACCAACAACCAACCGTCTCCGTTCCCACGTCAATTACATCGATCGCTTTCTGCTCGTTCTTTATAACCAATCTCTGGAATGCGCGCTTTTTTCCTCCCTTTGCCTCGAGGCGCGGTTACTAAAAGGAAATGGTAAAGCGGGGCAACGGGGGGTGGATTGACGGGCACTCGGGGAGGGAAAAAGGAACCGAGAGACACTGTTGAGTCGGTAACAAAGCAAAGACAAACTTGTCGATTTTCTTGCAAATGAAGAATCAGAATAGAGAGTCGATGTCGCGACCAACCATTCCCATTTAAATGCAAGCTTTTTCAGAACTCCGTGCCGCGAGGATTGAAGATTCCGACCGTCGCGGTCCACTAATTTCCAGGGAATCTTACGGAGATCTAACAATAGTTGCGTCGCGTTCCCAGTTTTCGCGGAAACGACCTCGATAAAGCGTTGTCCCATTTAGTGGCAACGCCACGAAAATTTCCCTACGCAATCGGTTGACTCGCAGGAAACCGCTAAAGCCGGAAATGGCTTTCGATCTTCGCTGTTCCGTAAACTGGTCAGTTAGTAAACAGCGAATGAGCCGGGAGCGTTCGTGGGATGGGCCCGACTCTTTGGCCGGCGTCCAGCATCTCGTTCGTCGATGGATTTGACGTGTACTCGTGAAACATTTCTCATCGAACCTGTCGACGCGCGAACGTACCATCGCGTACGTGTACTATCTTTTTTTTTTCTACGCGCGAACAAATCAAGATTAAGCAATGGGGCGCGAGATTTATCGACGCCCCCCGGCGCAATTATTTCCACCTTTGTCAAGCTGGGCATTCGTAAATCATAGATGATTGAAACGAAACCGAAATTCCTGGATGCTTGAAATGGGACGCGGATCCGCTGTCGATAAACAATGCTATAAAATTAAGCCGAGCACGCACGTGCCGGCGCACAGGCTCGATTCGTCTCGTAAACCCGGACGCAAACACTGGCATTCACCGTGCACGCGTTGTGCTTTACGATGCACGCTTCGCGCAGATTTTGATCGGCGTAAAACGAATGTTACGCGGTGCCGTGTGTTTGAAACAAAGTCGTGGAAAACGGTTAAAAGGTGAATGGTTGGTGACGATAAACGTGCCCGACTGTTTGCGAATTACCGTCAGCCTCGCTGTGTGCTCCATGAGAAAGGGTGATCCGCGAAACATGCGAACGTTGACACTGGTAACGTTCACCGCTCTCCCCATTATCCCTCTGCCCTTTAATGCATTTCAGAAGTACCGAAACCATCGTTCCCGTTAGGCCCATAATCCCTCGGCTGAGAGCCAACGTTTTCCCTGGGTATTAGAGTCGAGGGATGTTCGAGTAACCTTTTCTTCCTCCGACCACACATATCCGCTTTTCTGTTATTCCATTAAACTATATCTAGCGATGCGTAGTGCGTGCTGTCACGAGCATACTAAAATAACTAAATGAACCCTGTATTCGCGTTTGTCCATATTGGACCAATGTTTCGAGACGGTAAACGAAGCGTCTGATCCTGTGAAAGTTGCGATCCAGTCTCGATGGGCTCTCGATACTAGTGTAACTGAATAAAGCACCGGCTTCATACAGAACCAAAAGCCACGGAGACAAAGAACCCCTAGATTTGCGTGCAGTCAAATGTCCACGCGGCTCGTCCGTCTGTTTCGATCTCGTTTCTGTGGAATACTCGTGCGACACAAAGCGAACAAACTCTGTGGAGTATTTCGTAGACACGACTCGCAGTACGGTATATCAGAAATCGTTCTTCAATTTTTATTTCCCTGTTATACTCCGCATTCGTTGCTATCCAGCGTATTCCTTAAACAAGCTTGAGACGACTGCAAAGGAAACTACATACATATTGCGTTTAAGAAAACTTCATTTCTCGCTGATTGTGGGTACACAAGTTTCCCACGACAGTTGTGCAATCTTGTCGACGATATGTATATAGTTACATGTAATTTCCAAGTTTGAATTTCACTTTGATGGTGACTGAAAGTTGCAGAGGTTTTAATTTGCTGCGTGGATCGATGCCGAGTAGGGGAGACCGGGGCTGGTAGGCCAGTTTTTCAGTTTCTGATTTTTAATAAATTATGTGTCGAAATATCATTAAACCGGTTAATATATTTGATACATTTGGTTATCTGATTAAATTATTAATATTGACTCAATGAGACAACAATTAAGGTATTTTAATGTTTTTCTAACACCTTCCATGCTGGTCAACCAGCCCCATGATCGGGGTAGGTTCACCCGTTGAGACAACCAGCCCCGGTTTCCCCATATGCTTTCCAATTTACCTGACGAGCTGGATTCTTTGCCAGGACGATACTTCCCATCGCGAGACGTTTCGCGGTATTTAATCGATCGAGGGTGTGACGAACCCGGTCAGTTAGGATTTTCTTCACCCCCTCAACCCCGCACCTCGTCGCCCATGGTTTTACCCTTTGTCGAGATACCGCGATCCGATTCAGCGCCCTCCTGGCCGCTAGATTTCCCGTCCAGCCGTCTTTCAAAACTTTCACTCCCCCTCGTCGTTCCATTTTCCCTTACCGCGGAATAAAGGCTCGTAATGTATGCAAGCCAGCTGCACCGAAACCTTTACGACCCGTTTTCTCTGCAGGCCGGCATTCCGTCTCGGCGACCGGACATAAAGAACCAGAAAGATATTCTGCTTGGCCTATTCTTTTCAGACTCGCTTCCAAGTGGAAGGCATCCGTTAAATACGGAATTTCGCGAGCCTTCGAAATCATTCTTCGTACATACCTCTCGCGCTCCCTCCTTTACTTTGCCACTCGAATTTCTTCTAGCGGAAACTCTGCCCTTTCATCTTCTCGGCCCAAAAAGTATCGCCACGGTACACATCTCCAGTCGTGGCATAAAAGTTTCCTGCCGCGTTGAAAAATTAATAAAACGTATCGAGCTCTCTCTCGTTGTAGGGATGCTTGAAAGGGTCTAGCTTGATTGGCGCGAATCGACTCGCATAGAAGTTACTTCCTGTGCAATCATTACGATCGAATCTAAGGCGAAGCGGAACGAAATTCGCGGGACGCGGAGGAGATTGGGGGCGGGTTCGCTTCAAAATTCTAGTCCGAGCGCAGCGTTGCGGCAATTATACTCATCAACAAAAGTGTCAGGGGCAGGCTCGCTTTATTATATGTCCGCTTGCCGGTGCCGCGCGGCATTATTGTTTTCTAAAGAATTTAATTTAAATTCCGACCCAAGAAAAGTCCCGGCGCACAATGCAAAATTGTTTTTATCTAATAGGTTTTGATCTACCTTAATTAGCTTCCACTGACGTGCTGCAGATAAGAATTCACAATTAATTAGCTTCCACGCCGCTGCACACTGTACAACGACGAGCCTTCTCTGGAAGGTCTATTTCATGAAACTGATATACGCGAGTCGCACAATGAACCCGTTTCGTCACCCGTTAAGTCAGGACAAGAGAGCCATGACAAAAGCGAGCTCGATATTCCTGTTTTAACGACATTATCCGCGTCCCGATGATAATCGCGATGCCTCCAATTCGGTGCTCCTCAATTTCCCCTCTATTCGCTTCGGATTACGCTGGAATTGTTTCTATCCAGCGACAGGAGCAAAACGTTTCAGGATGTTTCCGATCTTTTTCGCTGGAGCTCCCCTTCCGGATCGAGCCATGCTGGATGATCGAGTTAAGGGAAGTTCCGCTCGCGACGAAAGCTCATCCTTAACCGAGCGTGAACGGAAGGGCGGGCCGTTGAAACATTTTTGATTCGATTCTCCAATCTTCCGAGCGTAAATCTCGGTCTCGCGGCCGGCCGGACGCGGTTCCACACCGTAGCTACTAGCCAAAACGAATTTCTGCATTACCGCGTAACAGTTTGCGAGGGCACGTACTCGCGTAAAGTCGTTGTAACGCGAACGTAAATGCAATACGTGTTTCCGTGCTAAAATGCGCGGAGCCTCGAAACGTCCCCTCGTCGGGACGAACGCCGCGGCGACATCGACTTAAACGAATTTCACCGGCAAACTCCAACTCCACGGCGACGTCGTCGTTTTATCGCGAAGCTTATTCTACTCGGTTGCGAGGGAGCACCGCGAACCCCGCGACGCGTGCGATAATTCTGACGCCCTGTCCTTCATCCCTTCTCTGGGCATTCTTCATTTCGATACCATCGAGAGAGGATGCGCGGACAATTCACGGGTGGAAAGAATAGTGGATCGAGCGGCTCGATAAATAACGCGACGACGGATGTTTCCCGTGGGAGATGATTTACGAGCCAGACCGTAAATATTCCCCTGTCGTCGACGTCGATTCGCGAGGGCTTCTTAAACAATTAACGCGGCGGTTAATTATGCGACGACGTTGAATGCTCGATGACTGTCTGAGGTGTGTCCCAGTCGGAGCCAGGCGCATCGAAAGGCGCGACAATGCCGAACGCGGAAGGATTATTCATGAGCCGTCGCGGAAACGACACGGCCGAGGCGCGGCGGGACGAAGTTGCCCGATAAAAATCTGCATTATTGCCGGAAGTGGTCGACGGTGGTGCCGGGATAGGGAACAGTGAGTGTCGTGAACCGTGCTTAAGTGCCCACTTTGCGTCGAACGACCGACAACCGATTTGCTTTATGCACGGCTCCGCTATACTGCTCGCGGTTCTTTCGTCAAAAAAAGTATTGATCACGATTTTCGTGCGTCGCTGAAATGAATCGCTTGTTCGTTAGTGACACGGGGTTCCGTGCTACAACATCCGTGACCGTTACCACTTTCTGCAACCTATTTACGCGAGCATGTTCCGTGTGCAAAGCTTCCAACCGGCGCGTGGTTTATTTACAGCCGCGTGAACCGAGAATATTTTCTGGGCAGAGGTGGAAGAGCGCCTCCATTAATGCTTCAGTCACGAAACGGGCTTGTCGTGTTTCCTTGGCCCAGGCATATTTTGCGATTTAAAAAATAATTTATTTCGCCCACGATTCTTCGCTGTCGGTTTAATGCCAACCTGCGATTAAACGAGCCGTGTGCGTGCGCGCGATTTCCACCGGAGTGTTAAGGTATTATATTTCATTGAGTGGGAGAAGCGTAACGCAAACCGTTTACGAATACGTTCTAACGGGTGAATACGAATAAGCAATAAATTATTTCCACCCTATTAACGTAACCGTCGATACTTCCTGCCCTGTGGTAATGGATCACTGGCAGGTTTCTCTTTTTCGGAAAACCTGCCCGTAACTCCCGGCTCACGTCATAATTCTTAATTCCGAAGGTACTCGAAACTCACCGCGACTACCTCGGTAAAAGGTTTTTAAACGAGGTGTCGATACGTTTCACTTCTCAGGAATCGAACGGGAATTAATTACTATTATAGTTTCGCGGAAATAGCTACGGTTGAGAAACTCTTTTCTGCCTCTAGCTGTGACTCGCAACTGTCTTCGGTCGGACTGTACTGCCTACTATTTCCATCACTGTATTTCACAATACTTCTCTATCTTTATTGCTACCCCTCCGCTTCACTTTCAAAGGAACGCATAATTTTACCAAGCCATAACTTCTTATTTGTCCTCGCCCGATAGTCGAGAGCACGACAGAAAGTTTTCAACACGTTGTGAATGTGTTTCAGTACCCATGGAGTCGATACAGGGGGTGGCAGGACAGAGGGCGACTTTACCCTGCAATATACAGCCGCGAGAGCCGAACGACGCCGTCTCTATGGTGCTCTGGTTCAAAGAGGACAGCGGCGAGCCTCTCTACAGGTAAGCCATCATTGTTATTTACGAGGGATGCCTTTCAAATCACTGCGCCCCTATTTCCCCGATATTTCCAACCACCCCATCGCCACTGTTCGTGCTCCCCATGCTCTTTCGACCGCGTATCGCGTGTCTGTTCTCAAAACATTGCACGGCTAAACCACCCCGACCGTTTATTGTTACTTCCAGCGGCTAGCTAACAGCAAAACGAAGCTTTCGAAGTATGCGAAGCCCGATGAACGTTCACTGATCACAGACATGTCTTATACACCGTTCTTCCGCAGCTAACGCGACAGTTTAAGCGCAGAAGCTCGATGACTACGCGAGGTTAGGGTTTCCTCGCAATATCCACGGCTGCACGGACGGTTCTCTCGCGGATTTGCAAGCGATCCGGTGCACTCAGGCCGAAACCGAAGATCCTACGACGAAACTGGGATTCCGTTAAGCTGCAAATCGTCTCCATGTTCTATTCTTCGCGCGCCAGTACGCCGGTGGCTGATTCGATCCCCGTAAATATCGCCTTTATGGAGAGCCCCATAAAATCGGGATCACAAGCATACCGAAAGTACCGTCATACCTCTCGAATAACGCTCGCGGAGAAGCCCATTATCTCTCTCCGCCCATTTCCAGACATTTCTCCGCCATTTTTGTCTTTATTTCACGAGTCATCCCTCGGACGGCTTTACTCACGACCCGCCCCCGCTGTCTGAACACCGTTTTCCTTGTACTTAATTTCTACAGCACTGCGAGTACCTAAGCACACGAGCGCTAAACTCCTCGCGAAATCAGATTCAGAAAGAGAGAAAGGAAGATTCATTTCGCCCCAGCGGTTGTTCAGTTCCAGTTCCGGTTAGCGGTAAACAGTTCCGGGTAACTAGAAAATCTCGGATCTAAGGGCAGTGGATGGCGCTCTGCAGGAACGAGCCGGCATGCTATATGCGCCGGCATTATCGTGTCTCGTAAAAAGTCTTATTTCGCGCGGAGAAAAATACATAAAACCCACCGGAAACCCTTTTTTATTCTTCTCGCGAACGGTTGGACCATTCCGTTCGTACTTTGCCGCCGCTTGTACGAGCAGATAAAAACTTTCGAATGTTCCTACGGAGGCGCCAATGACATTCTAGCTGCGGCAGCAAAATTCAATATTAATATTTAATCTCTGCCCCGGTTGCCGGCGACGAGCAGGAAATTTGAACGAGAAAAATACGAGCGGAATAAATTTTGTTGCGGGCATTGACGCTTCCCGAATCGGGCTAGAATTCATAGGATTCCGTGCGCTTCGTCATCCGTGGCGAAGCTTTTCCGCCGACTGCACGGTATCTATGAGAGAGGCGATGCTGGGAATGGGTTTCGCGATTGTCAGAGAAGCCGGGCTGACCGAAACACGCGGCGATACACGTGCGGCGTGGTGAATTTGCTAAAGAACGGTCGGGATTCCGATCTTTCGGTGAGAATGCTAGTGCCAAACGGAGAGGAAGCGCGATCGATGATAGTTCGTTGCGAAGCTCGAGGAGGTAATAACGTTGCGCGCGGAGCCAGGCTCGCCTTCTCAGCCGGAACCAGCTTCAAGATGGCTGTCGATCAATCCCCTTGTTACTCATGCATTGGTACAGCTGTGTGTACATGCATAAATGAAGTTATACGGGGCACGCGAGTACGATCGGGCCAACAAATAGCGCCGCCTGTACAATATGCGCTCGCATCACGCTCGGCCTTTAATTAATGTGCTCCATCGTCGTAAAGTAAATGAACGTCGCTTATGAAATGCAAATTTGGACAGGCGGCTTAATTAGAAGGCGTTAGGATTAGTCTGGGATTATTAGCGAGCTGTCAAACTGTTATTTATTCTATGAATATAAAGTCGTTGCATTTAGGGCGACTGTTCCATGCGTTTCGGTATTTCGGTTCCTCCGAGGTGTCGCCGAGAACGAATATGTACCAGGCGCAATTGCCCGGTGGCGCGTTTTTATTCCTCGGACAGAAGTAATAATAAGGCACAAAGCGTTCTCGCAGTAGTTGCCGTGAAAATTTTTCGAGATTTCCCACGGATACGGGGGAGGGAATGAGTTACTCGAGGCGGCGACGCTAAACCGCCCTCGCCTTCTGACAGAACGAACAACGCCCGCGCTTATTAAACGCGTGCCAGGATTAAAAAGAAACTGCTTGTGCATTCAGGAATGTAATAGCCCTCTTTCCCGGAGCACGGTCTACTTTCACCGCGCCAAATATACTGCGACAGTCCGAGAAGAGTTAATTGCTTCCCAGACCGCGCGAACGGGAAGGAGTTTAGCTTGCTCTGAACAAACGTCTGGACAGCATTATGCGGGTGTTATCGCGGAGCGTAAAGTGACGCGCGTTTAAAAAACCGTGTTATCGCGGCGGATCGCGTGCCACGAAAGTGCGCAACGAACCAAGTGCGAACGAATCGCGAGATTACGGTAGAAGCATCGGTGTGGGGTTGTAGAGAGACGCCTCGATCTGCTCAAGGAACTCTCGGCTAAAGATCAAACGTCATAGCCAGTGTAATCGTACACTCACCGTCAGACGCATCGACTAACGAGAGTACGCCACTTGGCATTTCCGCTTAACCGTGTAGGATCGTTGACACGAACACAGACGTACCTATTCCCGGGTGCAACCCTTAACCCTCGCGATATTATGCCGCCGCCATCGCAGTCGCTATTAACCTGCCTCCCATCCTTCCCTTGCTCGGTTCCTTTCGTCGGTCCTCGCTCCACCAACCCTCTCGCACTTTGCTATTCTTTCTGTGCCCGATGCCTTCCGCCTTGCCAGTCGTTCGAGCTGTGCGACAGCATCATCCTCGTTTTCATCGACGTTTCACGTTTGCTCGGCCGCCACTCCACCCCCTTTGTGTTCGCTCGCCCTTTCTATTCTTTTTTTTCATCCCCCCGCGTGGAATTTTCTGCTGACCAAGGTTTCCGGAAAGATGTCGAACATTGAATGCACTAATCTCGCTGAATTTTCACCCTGACGAGGCAGCCGAAGTCCGGTGCCTGTTCCTTCGTCGTAATCGCGATGGTTTTTACGGCAACTCGATGGGAAATTGGTCTAACGAAGCCTGGTTCCGGTTGAACGGCGCGGTGATTCAGAAGTTAATAATTAGAGGGCATCGCGGCTACACCGTTGCGATCCTGTAATCGTCCTTGTACACATACAGGCGCGAGGCGGCACGGAGCGGAGCAAAGATCATCAAACTCACATACAAACTTTAATTACTTCCCGCGATGAATCGCTGGATTGTGCGGTAAACTTGGCAGAGTACCGACGTGCACCTGCGAGCTGTTTCCGCCGTTTCCGGCTCCTTCTATCCAACGGAAACGCCGATCGAGCTGACGTCAGATGCTACCCCGCCGAGTATCGTGGCGTGCCCGCTCAACATCACCCTCCTCGTCGCCACCCGCACCCCTAGCGTCCATCATGCTTCGCAGGACTATTGTTTCCGCGCGGTGCAGCGTATTACCATACACCGTTCGAGACCCGGGAGTCCAGCAGGCCGACGCGACGCTCTCATCGCCCGTATTATTACTCGGCTCTACGGCACTTTTATCGCATCTCCGTACGCTCGATAGCTTTCATGTGCGAAACGGGGTGGAGAGAGGGACTTGAGCCAAATGTGTTTCTCGCTGTTAATGAATGGTGCGGGGTTACAAAGCCGAGCATGTCTGTTAACCTTTCTCGGCTGAAGCTCTTAATGCGTTGGCCCTCAACCACTGTACCGAGTGCGTTCCTGAACTCTTCACTCCCGACATTCAAGTGCACTAGACCGTACAACCATGTGTTCTCTGCCAAAGTACCTATTTACTCTGCAGAAAAGTTGTAAATTCACTTACCGTCGGGCTATATACAGTTTTCGAACGGTTCTTGAAACGCGTCGAGGGTAATGCGTTTTGCAGTGGCACGTGGTTTTGCCAAATCGAGGAGAGAAGCATCGAGCTGACTACGAGGACCCAGCGAGTTGCGAAGCCCGGTTGCTTGCTCGCCCGCGTAGGCAGCAACGTCTATTGTAGAAGGTGAGAACCGCGCGGCGGTGCTCAATTAAACGAAGCTGCCAGTCCGTCGAAATGTACTCGTATCGAGAAGTCAATTGACCCGTTTTCGTGCTGGCATTGTGGTCGACTTACGTGCACGGTGTTACGTGTACCACGGCAGGTCGGACACGCGTTTCACCGGCTCGAATTATCGCGCCATTGTTCGCCCTGTTACACAACATAGTAACGGATTTCTCGTGTGTGGCTATGGCTACGGACTAACCGGCAAACCGTACCATCCGTTATTACGGGCTATTGTTACGCGTCACTCGTTTCGCGATTAATTCATCCCGGCATTTAACTAAAACCATCAACCAGTACTCCATTCTCCGTTGGCCAGAAACTGGTCAGTTTCTTTATTCCGCCGAGTGAAGAGTGGCGCCCATTGTCCAGTGCTGGAAATAACTTTCTTTAAATTCACCGTCGCTCCGTCCACCCACTGTTCCCGGGTACAGAATGAAACCGCTCCCACTCGGGGAGACCGTCTGACTACATCCGTACACCGACCACTGTCGGATACAAGCCTCGAGTAATCGCTGCGGGCTGACCACATATGTTCCTCCACTACTGCGCCCGACTGGCAGACTTAATCACTGACAACCCAGCGTAGATCGAATCCCATTCTTAACTTTGCAATATCGTCTTCGCTATCTGTACGTCCATCGCTGTCCCAATTCTCAGCCAGAATACGAACAACGATTTCAATTGTTTTTCCCCTTGAACGTGTATATTCGATTGAACGTAACGAAATTGAAACTGCGTTGCTTCAAGTTGAACTACGTGGTTATCTATGCAACCTGGCCGCAATTGGTCAGAGAGTTGCATGGAAACAGTGGAGATTTAATGATAACTCTGGCGAAACCGCCGCTGACGATTCCCCGTAGCTATTGATAGATAAATGGTGACCGATCACAGATCATCGGACCTCATTTACATTTGCGAGCACAGTATCGGCGACCGCTTTTATCTCTCGTACGTGTGCACCCAGATAGCCCGGGCTCGATAAACGATGTCAGTGCGCGTTTGATGTCACATATCGATATCGATAAATCATGTCTTTTAGAGCGACCGATGACAACTGCTAATTCACGGCACGCTAATGAACCGTTCGACCCCAGATTTCATTCCACGCGCAATACGTTTCATTTGGTATAACGCGAGCTTTTTCAATTTCAAACGATTCAGAGCGAAAATAACTTTCTTTCTATTTATCGAAGCGAAGGCAAAATTACGACCACTTGAAATAACGAAAATCATAAGTAATTTGATTTTCTTTCGCTACAAAGTCAAGCACAAATACGTAAGTCGCGCACGTTCTTTTTTTCGTGCTTATTCTTGCCCGAGGGTATTTCAGTCGTCGTAAACCATGTCATTTTCAAAAGGTTCGCGTAACGTAATGCCTTTTTCTATTTTGATTTCCCCCGGGTCATCATCGTTTGTCTGCAATGGCGATCGAACTTTCCACGGCAAATGGGACCGACCTTTGAAGGTGCAGACCTCTATTTTTCCTGGTGATGAAGCGTTTACGATTTCTATTTTTATTTCCCTTTTCTCCAGCTGGCAGCGAGTCAGCTCCGATCGCAATACCACTGCTCGTTCTTCGCGCAAAAACTCTGACACGCAGTTGCGATCTAATTCCGCGAGCCAAAGGAAAAATCGAGGGACAGATTATTTAGTGTCAATTAACTCTCGCACGATCAATGATTAACACGTCGAGGAAGTGGAGAGGGAGGGAAGTGGAGCAGACATGTAAGCAATCGCAAGGAAAACATTGATCGACAGGATGAATTTTTACTCCGTGGCTCGTTTCTTCCTCGCAGTTAATTAATTAGCATATGACGGTGGTTCCCTCCTATCCTTCGTTTAGCCTATACCATCGCGATCCGACCTCCTCGTTCCCCGTCTACCTCTCTCGTTCACGCACTATCCCCTTATGTTTCGCCGGGCGGAAACTCGTCGCCTCTCGGTAACTCATTAATTTGACGCCACTTTGCGAGCGAGGGGATTCATTCTAGGTCTCGCGCCTTCCACAGATTTAACCGAGAGTGCGATATTCCAAACATTTCCAAAATCAGTCGTCAACCGTTCCACCAACTTGCTGGCTACCATTGCAACAGACCTTCACCTTTCTTCCACTTTCGCAATTTTTAATTATAAACCCACCATCCAGCAGAAGAATATACTTCACCATGCTGATCAATCGTCCACACAGTCAAGTAGAATAATAAATAGCGACGCACTAACTCAGGACCCAGCGATTGTCGTTGGTCGTGTCGGTCGGAAACGCAAGGGGAAAGCAAGGGGCGGTAGGCAAAACGAGTAACAGGACGCTTGTCAAGGCTGCGGGCAGCGAAGCCTTGTTTTCTCTGCTTACGTTTTATTTGCATTCGCGCAAACACGGATGGACGCTGGGGAACGCGAACTCTCGCGTCTGGCTGCGTGGACACGCGTCCACGTTCCGGCGAACGCGCAACCCGAACGATGAATGTGAAAATGTCGCGCCGCTCGCAGGATACGTTCCTTTTGTTTTTCTCATCCATTTATGCATGAAGGCAGCCCCATGCTTAATCCACCCCTCTCCGGGGAGAACGCATTGAAGCACGCCGTTGAAACGGTGCATCGACTTCTTTTTCCGGTTCCGCTGGTACGAGCTCCCTCTACCCCTTGCCAGTTCTCCGCCTTGTCACGAAATCGAGCGTGTTCAACGCGCTGATTTTCGCGCCTCGCAGCCAGCGATAGCGGCGAAACGAACCGCGAAGCCCCGTCAAAATACGACATTTCTCCGCGATTCGGAAACATGGGTCGGTCGGGATTTGCGGGACGTCCTTCCTTTCTTCTTCGCTGGATAACCGGGGAGTGCGCGTAATGAAAGCAGTGGCGGTTCGATCCGCCACTGGGGTCGGTTCTGCGCGAGGCTGACGGTGGTCCTGCGAAACGGGGACAATGCGCGACATACATCTTGCTTTTCTATCTCCCGCTTTAATACAATAATTCTGTCCGGCGTGCTCGCATTCCCCGACGTCGTAAATACACCCACCAATTGTCTGGCACGGCCGCTGCAATCTTGAGAGGAAACTCGGGTAGGGGCGCTCCATTCGACTGCCTCCGCATCCCTCTGCTATAGCTCCACCCTCATTATCGACTAAACGATTTTCGCATCGATCCTGCCTCTAGTTGCCTGATTTTTCACTCCGAATGGCACACAGTCTACCGTTTCAAGCTGATCGATCCGTGACTGGGTAGGTAGGCAACTGACCAGCTACGTAATTGTGAGGGATTTTCAATTGTCATGCGTCGAAACTCGGCGTGAGTAAATCTTGACCACTGATTTATCGATGGCACTGTTCTGTGAGGGTTCGCGAAACGGAAGACGCATCGGAATGAAGAATGAATTGTTGTGGAAGTATGAAAATGATTCTGTAAAAATTGAAAGAGCTCGGAGATGGAAAGCGCGCGCGGAGATACACTCGATACAGAACGATCATCCGTCTTTCGGGATTGCCGCGGAACGAGTGCATTGTGGACTTCACCAACCACCACCCTTTCCGAGCGGTGCGCTCTTTTGTCACTCTCCGTTTCTTCCACGCCCCCTGATCTCTCCCTCTCGTTCCCTCTCAGCCTCCGCATCGCCCACCCCCCTGATTCCACTCTTTTGTTTGCGTTCTTCCATTCCGCAAAGCGCTCCTCATCAGCGAGACGCGGATAAAATCGACCGGATGATCAGAGAACGAAGCACGCTTAGTGGTCGTTGTATGAATTGCAATTTCCTTAAAAAATTACTTCTCTTGTTTGCCTTTCAATTCGAGTAATCTCTTGTCTGCGATTCGCTCGGGGCCGTTTACGAGCTCCACTGGAAATCGCTACCACTCTGTAATTCCCCAGGAAATATATTTCTATTAAAATTATTACTGGTAATTCAAGCATCAAAATCAAAGTGCACGCAGACATCGAGCTTTCGTGAGAAAGGAAATCATTTCTCGATTAATTGCCAAAGTGTCTTCTCCGTTTCACTCGCTCCCACTAGAATCTAGATTCTAGACGCAATCTCGCCTGAATTCTCGCAGCCGGCGGAATCTGTCGGCCGAAAATTTCATATCTTAGAGGAAACATATTTCACGGTGGAAAAAAAACGACGTGGCTCGGTGTTAGGATTTTACGAGAGAAATATATTAGGGACGGAGGGCCAGGCGCGAACTCTCGCGCTCGCGTGGGCTCGAAGAGACATTTAATGTCCCCGACAGGTGCGGAGGGAGGCTGCGCGAAGCGGATGCCGTCGACGCTCGTGTAATCGGATATTATATTCACCGATCGGATTGATATCTCTGTCCTATTATGCTACGGCATGAATCCCATTTTGAAGAATGCCGAGGCGCGGTTTCACAGTGATATTTGAATAGAGGATAGGCGGGAGGGGCGAAGGGGATGATCGGTGGAAAGTGGCAGCTAGAAACGATAGGGGCTGCTGGCTCGGCAGCGAGAACCAACGATTTCGACCGATCGAAAGCGACGGATACGGAAACCAACGTCGAACCGTAACCAGCAGCCTGCGAATCAAGAGCCGCGAGTCAATGCGAGCGCCGTGCCTCCGATTTCCATGCACGTCGGGATTTTACGTTCGCATGGAAATGTTCCCGATCGCAGTTCTTCTGAAACGCTGGGACGTTAATTAAGAATCGCTTCGAAATCGCTTTAATTAGGGATTAATTCAATTCCGCAGGTACAACGACCGACTGCCCGTTTTTCCTGCCGGAGTGGCAGCTATTACGATTCTCAAATAGCCTCCCAGCTATCCAACTTACCGCATGGTATTTTTATCACCGCGTCCCTTGCACGCGTTTCCGTAACGCGTTGCAAATAGGTAGATACCTACTTACTGTACAAGAGCTTCCTCGCGCTCGTTAACAGCCATTTTGTCATTATCGCGGCGATGAAAAAACAAATGGGTCGAATTCGCGTATTGCGACAATTACTTTCTACCCCCGTTTAATCGCGTTTAATCCGAGCTGTGATTCGAAATTCATTATAATCGCGGTGAAAGCCGCTCGCTGAAATTTATAGCTCGAAGAACTTTATGGATGTCGCGGGGGAGTGAGGCAAGGTTCCGCGGCTTACGTCTAATCCCAATTAAAAATCGTTTTATCGCCGTCCTTCCGAGCAGCCACGTTTCCGGTGAACGTTCGGTCTGTTCGCCTGTCCCAGCGAACCGAAGTTAACTCGAGCAAATTATATTTTCCGGTCGGGGTTGGGCGGAAGAAAAGAAGGCACGGAAGCGGGGCGGGCACCGGCCCGAGGAAAAAGGGTGGAGGGCTAGAACGGGGGTGGGAGGGACGGGAGAAAGAGGGAAAGAGAGAAATGTGGTGCCGCAGTGGCGACGCCGTCTGCAATTACAATGCTTTAATTTTATGCGCGAAGTTAAGCTCCCTTTAAGATTCCCGAGAGTGGTTGAGACCCCGCGGTGGCTCTGTCCCCTAGCACCCTACGACCCCTTCGGGGTTTCCAACATCTCCGCGGAACACTCGTTCCACCGGCGCTAGCGTATTCATGGGAAACGTTCTTTTAGCTCACGGAACCGGCTGGGTCTTCCGACGAGACGCGGCAATTATTTTAATTTGTTTAGAGACCATTCTCTTCCATCACCCCATCCCTTAGCTCTTCTCGCGCCGACAGACTATCCCAGCAACCATTTTACTCGCGCCCATCCGATCGCCCTTCTTTCCTGGCCTTTTTTTCATTCAAGCTTCTCACTATCTGTCTCTTCCTTCACCTGTCCGTAATTATTCCACGACCCGTAAACGCTCGTTTCCCATCGCCTGCATCTCGAGACAATCCCACCCACGTATCCTCTACACGACGCAATCGGAAAACTCCCACAGCAGAAAAGTCGGAGCAAGAGCAATTGTCACCTACCCGTCCTCGCCTAATCACGTCCGCGCCTCTTCCTCGTTCTTCGCTTCGATTACTGCTACCCCCTCACGCGCGACGCCCACTCTCTGTAGACGTCTTGGTTCCAAGCCTTTTTACGACTTTTCTTTCTCGTTCGTCGCGCTCCAGTCGTTTCTGGATGTTCCTTCGTTTACCGCCGCGCCGCCCCCGACAACGAAGCGTGGCAATATATCTTCGAGAGGTGTGTCGTTAATGAGGATTTTCCAGCACGAACGACGCCTTCGTAGACACTTTGCTCTTCGCTGCAGGAACAACTGCGCCCCTTTTCTTACAACAAGCGAGACTGAAACTGTGTGAAAAAGACCGATGCTCGTTGAAGCAAAACGAGGGCTCTCCTAACAATGCTTCTCCTTCGATTAGCGTTCCACGAGGTGTTTGGGCTCGTTTCGACGTGGGCACGCGATCCGTTATTTTTTCCACCCCCCGCCTGCCATTTCGACGGATTTCGCCTGGGACGAGGGTGCGCGAGGAGAAGCCAGGCGGTAATTAAGAGTTTTTCCGCGTCCCTTTAATTCCTCGTAAATCAGCCGTGGTGGAGAGGAAAACGCAAGCTGTATATATCTACGAGAGGAGACGAGTTGCGGGGATGCAGAGGGTGAACGCCGGCGAGTCTGCCGAGATCGGACCCGGTGCCTCTCGGCAAGCTCGCCCGAGTCATCGTGCTCGTTAAAAACCAATCCAATTTGTCTTACGACCGCGGACAAACTGTGTCGAATGAGACTGCTGTCGAAAGTTGGGCGCTCGAGTCAACGTTGGACCGCCCTTTCGTTGATCGACCGTGCAACGTCTTATCGTAGAAACTCGGCTTGAACTTTGTCGCTCGATTAGACTTACGAACTCGTTTGCTCGACGCTTCCCGTGATAATCGATTAGCTGACGCGAGAGCTTCAACAAATGTCCGCTGGGTCGAGCCATCGCAGGAGAAAATTCTAAACAATCCTTCGGTCGCCGAAGCATTCTGCTCGCCCAGCAACATCGGATCCAGTAGGACGCGATGTTTCCTGCGCGATATAGCCGTTGATGTCACCGAGGGCAACTTCTCGATATAATGTTCATCCGTTCGGTACGTAGTTATGAAATTCTCCGTGCCGTCGGTCCTGCACAACGAGAAGGTTATCCCCTTCCACCCCCTGTCCGGCATTCGAGCCCCAACTCTGATACATCTTCTAATGCCATCTCGGAGAGCCCGATCTCCGGAGTAAAAGGTTATCTGACTCTCTCGGTCGAGTGCACTTCTGTCGGCCTGTATTGAGTTTCAAGCTCGGTACTCGGAGGGTGAGCAAACTCTCCTCCGTTCGGACCTTCCCCCCGACTATGACGAATCGCGAAAGTTGAGTGAAAAATTGCACGGGTTCGCGTACGTGTGGGTATACATCTAAGAGCGTACGTGTCAGCGCGTGAATGTATGCGTCTGGCGCATCATCGTCGCATCGCTCCTCCATCCTGGACTTTTATTCCGCCGCAAATTAATCTCCGTCGGTCTAACTCGCGCGCAACGCTCGACTGATCCGTTGTTTTTTCAGCTACGACGCGAGGAATCGACAATTCGGCAAGGCGAAACTCTGGAGCGCCTCGGAATTCTGGGGAGACAGGGCGTCTTTCAGAGCGAGCCCCCCGGCCCAGCTGACCATTCGGGATCTGCGAGAGAGGGACGAGGGAGTTTACAGGTGCAGAGTCGATTTCCGAAACTCACCCACCAGGAATCTCAAGGTCAACTTCTCCGTTATCGGTAAGTCCCTCAAACTCTTAACGCATCTATCTGCCCTCGGTACCATTTTCCCCGAAAGCTTGAGCAAGCTCCGAAGCTGCGGTAAGAAAGAAGACGGTCCTAAAACCGTGGGTCGTAATCGTTGAAATTTAAAGACACTTTTCAATCTACCTCACCCTTGGGGGACCAACTTCGCCGCT
The DNA here is from genome assembly GCA_963855975.1 of Andrena chrysosceles. Lineage (NCBI taxonomy): Eukaryota > Metazoa > Arthropoda > Insecta > Hymenoptera > Andrenidae > Andrena > Andrena chrysosceles. The sequence goes on along the minus strand of OY979769.1, from coordinate 43,606,045 downwards.
TGCGCGCGGAACTACTTGGAAACTTATCGAAGTTTCGGCTGGCTTTGGTACTTGGACGGATCGCAGGGAATGGGAAGTATAGGAAAATCGTCGCGACGATTGCTGGTCAGCTGAAGCATGATCGTTAAACGAGAACAGCCGACCGCGATGGACAATCGACAAACGATTGTATCTGGAGAGCTGCGCGCTTTGCGGTCGATTAGTCTGCACACCGACTCGTCATTCTATCGAGCTGGTCGGCTTGATTGCCCCTTCGGGCACCACTCGAATAATGCCACTCGGACCTTACTTGTCGATCAAGGCTAATCAGTGTCCGAGTAACTTTAATACGCCTCGGCGCTGATTCGAGAAGTCAATACTGGGTAGCGAAGCTAGAAAGCATCAATGCGAATATTTCAAATTTAACCCAACTCCACGGAACACTATTTAGCTTATAATATATCGCATATTTATCCGGAAATCTGAGTGCTACGATACAGGAATAAAGAGCGTGTTTCTCAGCGTCAGAAATGGGCAACTCCTTTACCCCGTGCTTTTTATCGAGTAACGCGGGTATACGATTTCAAAAGACGCTTTTGCCAGCGCGAAATTTTATCTCGACGCAAAAAAGGCTACAGCCTTTGGGGAAGTGATTGGCTTATTACATAGGAGAGGAGAACAAAGCCGCTGGACCGTTGGAGCGTGCCTGATCGATGGCGGTATATCAGTTTTCGCCTTGGAGGCTGCAACTACGGTCAGGGGTTCTTGATACTTGCCGAAAGTCTGAGACAGACCCAGAGGAGCGTCAGCTCTTGTCTCTTAATAGAATCGAACCGGTATCGTGGCCACCGTTGAAGGAGAACGCGCTTCGTGCTTGTCGCCGGGCAGAAGCCCAAAGTCCTTTCAGGCAACCCCTAACCCAATTTGCCCATCGATCGGCTATTAAACTCAGTTAAAGCGCGGACTGTCGATTCCGCTCGAAGGAGTAATCGGGAGAACTTTAAGACGTTCCTGAAATCTGCCGAGACGTGGCAGGTGAAGAAAGGGAAGCTCGGCGTCCAGCCTGTGTTCATCCAATCCTCGCCAGTGCCGTGAACCTGTCTTCCGTACAACGCGTGAAAAAGAGTAATGGTCAAGGCACTCGCGGATGAATCTACGCTTCTGGAACGGTGGACGTTTCTTGAAACACACTGGGAAGAAATTCATCTGGACCATGGACATGGAAGGCTAAGATTGTCTTGGTTCTATTATCCTCGTTCCATTACCAAGCGCGTAGAAACGAATGTCGACGGAAGATGCATGGATATTGGGTTAATAGACGGCCAAGTTGGAAGCATATCCTGACGCAGGATCGGAAGCTCTCCGAGAGGTAAGTAATCGAATAGACGGTAGAGCTAGCAGTCGAGAGGCCATCGACGTAGGAACACCGCGCCGCTGTGGCTCGTTTTACGCCTCGACGCACGCCAACGCCAAACGAGATCGGTGCTGCAAGTTAATTCGAAACTGCGCCCAGGCCAGATAGAACGGGCTAGGAAGGAACAACGGGGTGAATATATCGGGAAAGCAGGGAAGGAAGCTTCTGGTATACATTCGTGCCTAAAAGAAATCGAAGCGGTAGAGCTCAGCCCCGTTAAACGACGCTGGAATCTCTCGTTCGTTGCTCCCGTTCCTTCCTTTCTCCGCCGTATTCGCTCGTTACACCTCGAATATTCCGCCATACATTTCTCCATTAATCGCGGCGCTGGGGAATTGTGTAATAACTGGCGGCGATGCTGGATATAAAACTCAAATAGCGCGCCTCTCTTTATTCCGGTTCGTTCTGTCGTTCTTGGGAGTTAACGCCGAGCGTGTTTGTTCTTCCGGTAATTTTCCAGCCGTGCATATAGTAACCGTGAGTCGCCAAGTCCCTTGGGTTCTTCGATGGAACTGTAGAAGCGGCGCTCGGCGCTCGGCGCTCGACGCTCGTAGGAGCCGAGGTCGCTCCGTGTTTGAAACTTGCAGGCGAAAGCTGCTGAGGCGTCGACTCGGTGAACGTTAATCCGATTAGGATTTAGTTTAGATTTTGACAGGAAATGCTGGCCATCCTCTGGAACCCTTCGGGCTCGTCTAATCGCCGATTAAGGAGAAATTAATTCCGTCTTATCCCGCTTTCCACTCGCACCCCCTCACAACCCCATCCTCCTTCTCTCGATAGGTTTATAGGTACATCTCGCCGCGTATCGCCTTAAATATCTGCCCCGGCAGTTTATCTAGTCGCGAGACCGGCCAAACGCCACGCCCTTCATTATCTAACGTTATTAGTTCCCGAGCTAATGACTCCCTATCTCTTCGTTTACGCTCGAAACTTTTCGCATCGTTGCGAACTACCAGATACCCTATCCCGCGTGATTATGCGCGCTTATCAAAACTATCGTCGTGCTTTCGCTTCGCGGCGGCTCTTGCCAACCGTACCGCTGAATTTTCCTTGTCGCCGACAAAAATTGTTATATATTACTTTGCAACCTAGTTAATTGCAGTTCCAACCGAGTTAGCCGAAACCGTTTACAGATTATTTCTCTCTCATGACCGCGTAGGAATGTTTGACAGATAACTTTTTAGTAACTCCGCTTTCTACCCTTGCTATAACTACTCTACAAACTAGATTAAACTCTCTAGCGACTCCCTAATGAGGTTCTCTAAAAATCTCTCTCGAAACACTCGTCATTTACACTATCTCCCTCCCTAGAGAGATTCTCTCCCGTGCCTATGCAATTCTAACAACACATTCCAATAGACTTGAGACAATCCGCCAGACAGACTCCCACGTAGTATTTTATTTTTATTATTATTATAAATATACGGGAAAAAACCCATTGTGTACAAAGTTCCATTAAGACGAATTACAAAGTCTGAAACACTTATGAATAAACAGTATCAAATGTGGAATTATTGTTGCTCTATGTGCTTGTGTAACAAAGTCTTTAACGAGTTGAGGGATCCCAAAAAAGGATCTACACAACTGAAGGTTTCATTGGCTACAATCATTGCTCTGTTAATTGGGTCTACCGCATAGTAGTAATATTTTGGAAGTATTAGTATTGAAATTTATTTACTACGCCGTTGTATCGAAATCGATGTAGGTAATCACCAGCGAACGGGAAGCACATTATTCCCTGAAATAGATGCTTCATGCTGAATATCCACGCTTAAGCCTCTTATCGGCGATTACCCATTAGCCCCATCGAACGGAGAGTAATGCGTTGAACCCTTAAAGGGAAGCGACGTCCCCTAGCGGCCGTGTCGTACAACCTACAACTTCCGCTATCGTCTTCGGCTCGTCCTCACCGGACGTTACCATGCATTTCCTACTCCCTTTTTGCGCGTCTCGGTGCCGTCTAATGCCTCAGAGTCGCTGCTCGATGTCGGGCTCCGTTTAAGCCTCTTATCTGTAATTACCCGGGGACTCGGAAGATGGGAAAAGGAAGGGGCTGGTGTCTCAATGAAATAAGCCGGACATCAAACACTCGCAGCTACCCGAGAATCGGTTTTTCCATCAGAGTGCACGAACCTCTGTCGCCAGTTATTCGTGGAAATTAAATATTCTACCGAAGGGGAAACGGTGCGTGAACCCCCCGGACGAAGGGGGTTGCGAGGGTTGCTTCTCTCCTCGTCGAAGACACGCGAACTGCGAGGACAGACTCGCGGGGGAAAACACGGGGGAAATTATGAAATACGAAGGCGGACTGCACACACCGGGGATAGTCGTTCCGAAATTTCCGCGTGGAAATGACGCCGCTCGTATTTCATCGTTAACGAATTCAATGGAAAATTCAAGGAGGCTCCTGGCGGCAGTCGGTGTCTGTATCCGGTTGACCAATCGCGTCGTGTTTCGCGCTCCATGTCCTCGGTTCCTCGTATTCCCACTTCTACCAACCTCTTTCGATTTCTCCCCCGTCGCTACCGCTCTGAAAAAACTTCTGCCAGTTTCTCCACTGACAAGGGAAGATCCCGAACCCGAAAATTAAACAAGTTTTGTAACTTGGTGAATATGTGCTGCTGCCCAAATTCACTCTAAGGGGGTGAAATTAATAAAAACAAACAAATTTCATTTTGTAACACGCAATCTGTAAGAGATAGAAAAACAGTTTCTATATAGACAAAAGTTTCTCATAATTAAATAGTTAAACATCCAGTTCAGAAAAACGTGAAAACGTGAAAAAACCTATTTTAGAAAATATTAATATATTTGTTTATAACTTTTTTCTAATTGTATAAACAATTGATAAAACTTTTACGATTTGATACATCTAATTAAAAGAAGAAACTTTTGTCTTGAAACTGTTTTTGTATCTCTTACAGATTGCGTGTTACAAAATGAAATCGGAAAATAGTCGAATCTTCGGAAGTTAATTTCACCCCTTTAGAGTGATTTTGAACAGCAAAAAATTGGTATATAATCAGGGGGAAATCCCCCACATATTCACGAAGTTTCAGAATTTTTTGAATTTTCGGGTTCAGGATCTTCCCTTCTGAGAACAGCCTATTTAAAAAAAATAGAGAACAACTTCTCTCGCCATTCTACCGCGGCTCGACATTTTTATGATATAAAATAAGCCTCGTCCTCGTGTCTTAAAAACAAACGTCGTGCATTTCCTCTCACTGAGTCTCGCGAATAATTCACCACAAGCCACGAATACTGTATCGTCGATGTAAGCTACTCTGACCCAGGGAACAACCCCTAACCGAAGTAGATAATGGTGACGCAGATTCTGGACAGAAGACACAACACAAGAATTCTCTGGCGCGGTCGGTTCGTCGTGAAATAAGATGGGAGGATGGCCGAGGGAGATTACTTTCGCGGACATGCCGTTAGTCAGCCCTCTAAAGAAATCATGAATCGGGCGAAACGAGGGTTAATAATGTATCGACTCGACCGGAACTCTGCGGAAAGTTGGCCGAGTGGTCGGCGGCCGTCGAGAGTGGAGGGATCTCGGTTGGAAAGTTTCAGCAGACGAGGAAAAGAAACGCTAACCACTGAATAGGCATTGGTCGTCGATACCTATATTGTTTGCCGTGGCGACTGGCGATCCGCTTCCTCTAGGTTCCTGTCGGTTGAAAAATTCTCAAACACCAGAATGCTTTGAGAATTTCAAAAATCCCCGAAAGAAGCGAATCGTCCGCTAGTTTCTTCGTGGATCGTTGGGTAGGATCGATAGAGCACGGCGGCTGTATAAACGCGCGAGATATCCACGTCTTAGGAGACGTAACCGTGGAAGGATTTCTCCATCGTCTCCTCCCTTTCAAAGCGTGCCCATGAAATCCAACGGTTTCCGTTGCCATTCTACCCGTCCTCTTTCTATCCACCTACTTCTTGTCGTTCTTCTTCCCGTTCGTTTTTCGAGCAAAGTTCGCCGGTCGCCGGGGGGCAGCCACGAAAACACGACGGTCCTCATTAGACGGAAGGACGTCTACAAGAATTTTAAAACATCCTGTTTTCCAAGGAAGCTCGACGACTGATAGCTTCACCAAGTCCGGGGTCTTGACCGACGACGACGGAGGGAAAGGACCTCCACCATCCCCTTCTATACATCTTTACTACCCCGTAGATTCTTGCGGCGAAACCCTGAATACAGATGAATTAAGAAAGCTGAAGGAACCGTGTAAGGAGGTGTACCGCGGGAAACATTGGCTGGTAGATTGATCGATGCGCTTTCATTCAGCCGCCTCCGTGACGCGAGGGGCAGGAAGAACGAGAGGCGAGAACGTCCTTTGGAGAGATGGTCCTGAAATAGCGCGTAAAAGATTGCCGATCGATACGGTGACGCGTCATGAATCATAAGAGAATTTCAGAGTTCGCCAGCTTTCGAGCCCTTTGCCGCGGAGCAATGGAAAAGCAAGCGATGGAAAGATTCGCAGACGGTCCACCTGCCGTATTTTTCCGCGCCGGAAAGCTCATTCGTCTTTACCATCGTTCGCGTGATCCCTTCTCGGCGATCTCTCCTTCTTATCCTATGCAACGCTGCTCGAAAAGGATATACGTTCCTTTTGCCACGGGATCGCGAATCATCATCGACGGGGAGACGTTTGCCACGTTGAAACAGATAAGAATTGTGTATTTCTCAGGGACCAGAACGGTGCGAATATCGAGAATCTCCGTTATCGAGCATCGTTCTTCCCGCCGCTATGCAGGAATCGTGCGCGAACCCAGGAGGAATGTAAATTCGCTGGCATAATTTATAATTTTCAATTCGTAGGGGCTCGTGAGGTTCGCAGGGCTTGCAGCGCGAATCGAACGTTCCCTTGTACCTACGTATCCGATATCTTGCTCGGCGTATCGAGCTGAGGAGATTGGAAGTAGAATATAGCTTGTTTTCGGCGGTCGGCCGCTTGTATCTGGTTGTTGGAAGCCGGGACCTTTGATTCCACGCTGGGAAACCTTGATTACAAACCGGTGAAAAAGATCTTTGCTTTTGTGACTCTGTTCGCCGATAGCGAGAGAGGGTTGCAGGTTATTCGAGTCACGCGTAGGATTCGCCGTCATTCCCGATATTCCTGCTTCGGCGTATCCTGTCTGTTGGTGGCTCTTGAACGTGTTCCGATCAGAGGTCCTCGGCATTCTCTCCTCTAACGTTCCCACGTTTCGCATTCCACCACCCTCAAAGACGTTCCGGTCCTCTTTGGCCTCTCTCGAGCGGAATTGCGTAATCAGCGCGCGTACTTGCCTCAGAAATTGAATCTCAACTGTTCTTTCCGGTACCAACAATCCACCTCCCGGGGGACAGGTCAGCGATTGTTGTACCTACTTACGTACTGGCTACAGTTTACAGCACGGCAGGATAACTGAATTAGGTCGAGCCAGGTCCTTACAACTTTCCTTGGAGTCTCACTGTGCGAACGTTTCACTTCAGAGTGTCACACGCGTGCCCTACAGTATCGTAGACAAAATTGTGTAGACGTATTTTCTATTCTTGAGCCGCTCTAAGGCAATTCTATCGGTAACAGTAAAATGAAAAGTGCAACCTTTTTTTATTCGTCTAAAATTGAAGCTTTACAAGAATCGTCCGAAAATTCAAATACGCAGCGAAAGGATTAAGGGGGAGCGTGGTGTAGCGGGGCGAACGAACCGAGTGTTTTTTTTTGCATAAATCAATAGTTGAAAATTACGATAATATGTTCCCAAAGCTGCAAAACGAAATTCGAAAAATTAAAGCAGATATAGTCGGTTTTGCTACGGAGCACCAGGTTACCAGAAAACTTGAAATGTGTTATTCTTGAAACGACAGTTTTACAATTGACAGGTAATGCAACTCCAAAAATATTCAACCGATCGACTTGAAATACTTTCTTTAAAAAAAATTCCCGAAGAATGCCACAGTTTTCAGCTAGTTACACCAGGCTCCCCCCTTAAGCTACCTTCAGGAAACGACTCTAACAACTTGGTTTGCCATTGTATAGAATGAATAATGAAACAGGACGGCGCAAAGCACGCAGTTATATACAACCCACTCCTTCCCTTCCGCCACAACAGCAATAATAATTGATAGTACGATTACCTCGTAAAAGACGAAGTTGTGGAGCAGGTCGAGCGTGGTTCCCCTTCGAGTCGATACTTGCTCGTGGCCATGAAATAATTGATACGGCGCCAGCGTGCTCCTGGCCCCCCGGCACAGCATCGAATCCAAGTGAATTACCGCGACGCGTCGCGGCCGATCCAGTTGCTCGATTTCGGCCGAAAGTGTTTCCCGATCTTTCGCTTTCCGTAAATCTCCCGAGCGGAATGAAGTTCGGCAAAGTCCCGCGAAAGACTCTGTCCGCCCTCGAATTTCCCCGGGAATCTGGATCGCGATACGCGGCACTAGGGAGACGAAAGTAAAGCTTTCAGGAAACTCGAGATGGAAAAGATGAAAGCGGTCGGATCGCGAATGGAAGACCAGTTAAGTAAGTCCCGCCGCGTGGTAAGTCGGCGGATTTTTACGTGGAACAGGGAACTCGTCTTTGTCCGGCCTCGATTCTCTCCTCTATAAGCACCGTTTGTCTGTCTGTCTCTTTTAAGAGGCGTTTGAGCGCCACCGCCGCCGGCAGAACATTTCCAATTTTCTAATCCGCCGAGAAAGGTCGGTCCTCTTTTCTCGAGGACTGTATCTCGCAATCGAAACGTCCGCGATTAAAAGACCGAAGCAATTAGGAGGAAGCACTGACGTTTAGCCGTCTCCTTTCATCAAAACTGTAAAAGTTTATGAACTGCACTTTTACTTGGAATTATCGCGCGATCCGGATCAGTCCGTTCGTTTGCAAGCTCTCCCAGAAATAGCACTAACAAGAATAGAGTTTCCACTACGTAAACTTACTATACTCGGATGAAAGGGAGCTTCGATTGAAGCTACACGCAGCAGTCGAAAGGAGAATGGGTCACAGAAAGTTTGCCAAAAGGAGGGGAAGCAGCAAAGAGCGAGTAGAGCGGGAAAAACACGGGCTTATGAGTTCCCGGGTTACGCATGAATGGTAATTGCTCGGCGTCTCGTTATGGCTGTTCTTTCTCGTCGAAAAGCTAGAAGCGTTGTGTCGCTCACGATCCGGGAATGAAAATGCCTGCCACAAAGCCACAAAAGCGGCGAAGGAGCGGGAATGGCTTCGACGGAGAACGAAGGAAAGCATGTCCTCGAAAGCTTGGGCGCGAGAAGGCCGTTTTATGCGTGCTTCGTGGATCACGGCCGATAATAACGCTGCGACTCCTATTTCACCTCGTTTCTCACCACGCCATAATTTTGTCGAGACCCCTGTATCTCGCGTCCGAGTTTACGACGACTTTAAACCAGACGAGGTGTCAGAAATGGCAACGTTTTCGGAGATTTCGCGTGTCTTTACAAAATGAAACGAGAATGGAAGGTCTTAGACGACACTTCCAGATGCAATAGTTTCGAACTTTAATTTTTCAACGATGATAAAGCCCCAAGCTTTTCCAGGATGCACGACGCACAGTGGGGCTGGAGAGGAAAAAAGTCTTAGTTTGTATAGACAGTAATATTAACAACATTAAATAAGAAAAAACAATAAAATAACAATAAAAATTATAAATAAAGTATTGTTACCATAATCGATACAGAGAAAACATATTTCATAATTATTTATTAATACTTATATAACGTTCCTTTTTTTATTACAAATTAACATTTTAAGATTTTAAGATTTTTAGGCTTATAACCAGGAATAGGAATCCTAATGTTCTATAATGTTTTATAATGTCCGAGGCTAATTAATTCATTGTTTATGTAATATTACATACTTATTAGTACATAATTATCATATATGGTTTTTGTATACCGAATGTTTACGAGGTTTATTACTATTTCATTTGTTAAAGATGGTTCAATTTTCTCACTGTTCCTGTCTATATAACTGTTGACTATTAACAAATAATATAAAAAAAGTACTAAAAAATATTGAGAAATACCGAAGTTATGAGATTTTTTCCGCGAATCCTATGGTACGTGGCCCACTGTCCGACGCGACCTCGTGTAAGCCCGATTGCACAGAAAATCGGAACGCGTTACCAGACAAACATCTGCGCATCTGCACTAGTATTGCGACGCCGAGACACCGACTCGATTTTAGAAACGTGTCATCGGCTCGATCCTCCCCTGAGGATATCCAGAATATTTCCCTGCGATCTGAATGGGATCGCGAACAGTTCCGGAGCACTAGTCGACTCTCCGTTGAGAGAGTTTCGCCAGATTCGTCGCTTTGTCAATCTTTTTGGTTAGCAAGTTTTCCAGAAAGTTGGCGTATCGACACCTTTGAAATTTCACCGCCTCGCGAGGCTCTTCCCCGAGGTACACACACGTGCCACGTTTTTCTACCCGACCCTTTCAGTCCTCCTGGCGAATCCTTGAGGGCGATACGTACGGGAGTGTAAACAGACTAGCTTGTGACGATATTTGGTCGAATCGATACTGATAGCTTTGGAGAATATCCCGAGATGTATGGAACCGTCGACCGTAAGTTTGGTCGATGACTAAGGCGCGTGTACCGTCGATTCCTTCCGACCCCCTAAAAGATTCTCCTTTCGTCCCTTTCGCTCTCTCGTCGGGTGAGCCATGCCGATTTCCGAAGGGAGAGACAAAAATTTGTCCACGGACGATTTGCCCGGAAGGACGGGGGAGGAAACTGTGTCCATAGGACACGGCGCGTTCGATGAAGGATGGGGAATTTTACGGGCTCGTAAACGATTCCGACGTCCCCGTAACTCAACGCACGACCTCTTCCCTTCTGTTGCTCCTCTCTCGCTGTCGCTCCAGCAACCCAGCAACCCAGCAACTCTCCCTTGACATTGTTTCCGGCCCCTTTTCTCCGTGCTACCGCCGTCACGTCCCTTCCGCAACACCCCCATTAATTTCTCCTGCTTCGCGAAAACCCGCTTCCCTCGCGTTACCGTCTACCGCTTCCTGTCGATCGTCCTCCACCCAGGATCGTCCCAACGATCACCCCCGCCGAAGCGTTGAAACCGGGTTGCGCTAGGGTCAGAAATAAAGGACGTGTCTTTCGTCGACTTTCATTCGGCGCGCAATAAATTGCCGAACCATGTAGTCGTCTAGATGATCCGTCTTTGAATTCGAGCGTCCCGATCCTTCGACCAGCCCCGAGATAGTCGAACGATCGAATTAAATGAAACCCCGAGACCCGACCATTCATTGTCCTTTGGAAACGCTCCCCCGGGATTACGCAAATATTTTCCCTCTGGCCCATTGGCTTTCCGCCTCTTTCCACCTCTTCCCACCGTCCTCCGGCCTCGACGTACCCATTCGTTTTCGTACATAGAGCCCCCAGTCTGTGCCGTGCCCGTTCTTTTTATGCGCGCGCGTTAGTCTCGTTCGATCCGAAAGACCAGCGACGGTTAACGGGACAAACGAGCATGGTTCATTCTAGTCAACTAAATTCTTCAAGGAATGCCTTTTTAAAATCTGCTTCGTCGCTCGATTGCACTTTAATCCCTGATCAACCTCTCTCTCAACTCGGATCACTCTTGCAAACGGATGCGTCTCGCGATCCCTGCGTCGTCGGAAATAACAGCTCGGTTTACGACACGTTAGGAGAAGTCCCTCACGTTCGAGCAATAAAGTGTGTCTCCTTGGCTCGCGCTCCTCGCGTCGTAATTGATGGTCAACGTTCTTCGACGCTGGTTTCGGGGGCCATGATTAGTATGAGATCGGCGTAAAACGTTTTGGGGATGCAGGCGATATTGCGGGGGCGACTGGCCCGTGTATATAGATATAAAAAGGGGGCAGACGATTCCGAGGAGGATAAAATTTATCACCGGCTGCCGGTTGAGGTGAACGGTATCGGAAACGATATCGAGATTTATCGCCAGCCAACGGCGCGGCGATTCCCCGAAAGGGATCGGTTCCCCGTCTTCTTGGTGGCTCGGGGCTCGAACCACGCGTCTCGCAGATTCAATCGAAAGGCGCCGCTCGATACGGCCCGATACCATCGATTGCTCGAGTTGTACGATATATAGCGATGACCGTTTGCTCCCGCTGTTTTCGCGACCTGCCTTCAATTCATTTGAGAATTTCTCATTTCCGCCAAAGTGTACCTACGTAGCTGCACGCAGTGGCCTTGCACGAAATCTCTCGGCGACTGCCAGCCTTGCCCCTGATAAAGATTTTACCACCTCGCTGGCAAGCTAGCCAGACTACCTCCGGTTCAAAGGACGAACGTCGTTTCCCGCGAATAGAAGCGAAACGGTTGAAAGAGCCTCCTTTCGGATTAGTTGAAAAGTCGCCTTACGAGAAGATATTATCCCCTTTTCAGTCCGCAGCCCGGACCCTTATTTCAAGATTTAGACAGCGCGACGCAAGATCATTCGTACCCCATCTTCACCTCTACCTTCCTTCACTAAAGGGGCGAACAAAACCTCTGAACAAAATCCACCCTCTTTGGCACCGTCCACTGATCCCTGCGAACACACGTACCGTTCGCATCGACGACAGCCTAAGGTGCCTCTCAAGCCACTCGACGATAAGAAGGCAGTTAGCATCTCACCAAGCTAAATGACTTTACGAAGCGAAAATCTGATCGTTGGAGGCGAACAGGGTAGCCGATGACGTTGAGAACAACAGCGGAAGGTCGTTGAGAGGAAATGAGAAATTCAATTGGCGAGGGGAACGAATCGTCGACCATCCAATAAATCTCGAAATCGCGCTCGACGTCACGATACGTCGTTCGCGGTTTCGATCGCGGCTTTTACTACCTTGTAAACTCTTGCCCGCTACGGCGGCGCTTATATTCCTGCGGAAAGGTGAACGAGCTGGCCGCCGATAGAGAGCAGGGCAAACGGAGAACTGGGATTCGTTCCCGTTAATCGTTACCGCGGAATAAATCTCCGAGTAATCCGTGAACTACACGAGCGATTTGGGGGAAACTTAGCGACCACTTTCGCCACGATATCCCACGACGTTGCGATATCTTGGGAATATAAATGTAATCTCTGTCAGAATTTAGCTAAAGCTCAACCGCGACGGGGAAAAGGCGCGTGGAACGAAACGTCTCGAATGGATCGTACATGGAACACGGAGCATATCGCGTCACAGGGTCGGAAATTACTTTGGCGGGACTATATCCGGTTACAAGGACAAGGGCAAGCGTTACCCATGGGAAGAGATGCGGTGGATCGCAAGTTCCCTCGCTCACCTGCTTACTCCTTTTTGCTCGCGATACGGCGCGGCGTGGCGGAGGATGAGGATTGCTTGTCAAACGCAAACGTTCGACGTTGCGACAAGAGAAAAATGGCCGACGAGATGCGAGAGGAAATAAAGAGTATGCGGGAAAGGTGGAGGCATTGTCCCCTGGAAAGGAGGAAAGAATAGAGAGCAGGAAGAAACGGCGAGGCAGTCTTTCTCGGTCACGTTTACCTCGAGTCGGCAGCGTTCGTAAAACATCCAATTTCCGTAGAAGGTGCAAACCATAAAACGCTATGGTGTTTCTATTCCAGCACGGCGAAATGGCGAGCGTGCAGGAATCCTCGTTCGACAACTTTTATCGTTCACCTAGCCCGCGGACCGTTCCGTGACAAGCTGTTCAAAAGCGAAGGCGTTCCTCGTCGCGAGACGGCTTGTTCTGTAAACCTACTCTGCGGAAACGTGCGATTTTTCGTTCCTAGTCGAAACGGCACCTCTATCTCCATCGAATTAATGGCGAAACTGTGCTCGAAGATCGGAGTGACGACGCGGCAGATTTCGAGCGAACAGGAAGCGGAAATTGTGCGATAAAAATAGGGGCGTGGACAGAGCGCAGTGCAGCTGCGCTAAATAATTTGCTGCCCCGGAATCGCACGTATTCCGGACTCGTACGCGTTTTCCCCGGAAAATTATTAATTCCCCGACGGAAGATAGAAGGTCGTTTGCTCTTGGTCGACATAAATTATTCTGTCGGCGTGACGTCGCGTCGGCGTCGGTGTCGGCGACGCGACGAGGCGAGGCGAACTCCTCTGGCGCGTCTCACTCGCGAGCCTCTGTATAACGCGAGCGAGTCGAAGGAATACGAAGGATTTCGTCGAGAAAACTTGGCCAGCATAATTTGCCGCTGGCCCGTGGAAATTGTAACGCATTGCTGCTCGCCTTCGCTCCTCTCATCTCGCGTGTATCCGTGCGCTGAATCATTCACGCTCGTCTGGAAACTAAACGCGATCGTATGTAAACGCGTCAGGTTTCTTTAATTACCTAAAGGGCCACCTTTCTTTTTCTACTTATTTACTTGCTCCCTCTACTTCCGGTTTCGGTCATTAATATCGTCAACCAATACAAAACGGGGACACATTTGCCAATCACTACCTAGAGGATCACTGCTCTATTATTCCCTCTATTCTTTTCCGTTTTTCACAATCGAGTAGCTACAAGGCGGCTGCTCGGATCATGAGTCGTTGCACAAACGGATCGGAAAATTTGCAAAGGTAGTTTTTAGCTCCCCGTTGATACGATGCGATCGCCGGTACTATCGCGGATAGGGCGCGTGACACCGACGCAGACGAGTGCCCGTAGATAATAGGCATTTAATCGATTAATCCGTGATCCGACAGGGTCGGCCGGAAAAGCACGAACGAGAGATAGCGCGATGGTAAAGCAAGGGCGCGACTCGTTGGCCGTTATCGTGGAAAATCCACCTGAGAGTGGAATGGGGCACGGGGCTGGTGTTTCGGTGAATACACAAAGAAGCGTACGTGCGAGGCATACGCGGAAGGAAGAGGGCCGCCTAAAAATAACATCGCCTGCACCCACGGCCGAGGAATTTTCGTAAATTTTTAACGGTAATCGTTACGTGGGGCTCGGGCCGATACCCAAGTCACGCAGTCAGCCACCAACACGCGGAACGCGGAGGGTGGCTGGGTGCCGCGCAACAGCCTCGGCCTGAGCCCAAACCCACGATAACTCAGCGTATCCCAACACGTACACGGCCTTGCTCACGAACCTCTATCCTCCGCCAGACAGACCAGCTAGAGCCGCGCGAGAGCAACGGAAAGCAACCGTCGGCGTCGCGAGAATTCGATAAATTTGAATCGCCGGAATATTTTGCACAGCCTCGCGTGCAACCAGCCGAATGTCGAATGCTCTTCGACCACGTCCTCGCGCCCTGTCCCCCTACCAACCCTCTACCTGCTCCTTTCACGATTTACTTAACAGCACCGAATTGTTTTCCGTGGCCCGGTGTTTATTCGAAATGGCACGCGACCGTCCTCGAAAATGAGAGCACCGAGGGGGTGGCAAAGGATCAATGAACTCTCCACTCGTCTCTCGCCTTCCGAGCTACGACGACGCTAACAAATTGCGGAAATAAAAAATGAATTTGTTGGTTACGGCGGAGGGCAGTCGCTTTGGACGCGGGTTCAGCTGTGCGCTGGGTGTGAAGACCGACCAAGATCCTTGTTGCCGGATCGTCGCTCGCAACACTGCTTCGTCCAGGTCACCGTTCCCTTTTCCCCCGTTTCCCCTTTTTCCTTTTTCCCCTTGAAAGCCGTTTCCGCGCGTTTCCAGTCGGTGGCCTTTGCCCCGTTCGACGGGGATCATCCTCCCGGAAGAACGAATGACAAATGGCAGGACTGCGATACCCGTGTTATCTCCTGTCACCAAAGGATTCTTGCTTGCCCCGTGGCTTTCCTTCCTTGCGCGTCATCTTAACCGAATCAACATACGCCCGGAACACTTTGCCCCAATCACTGCCGTTTCCCCTACGATGCACGAGTCTATGGTCTACCACGAAATGCTGCGACGACCTTTTGGTCCCATGTCACGCGATACCAACTCATTCGCAGCTCTTATCTAAGAGAAACATTAATGTTCCGTTTTACCCCACTCTCCCCTAGGTGCCTACACGCGCAGGATGGCAGAAGGAAAAGCACATTCAATCGTTCGTTTGTCCGACTGGGAAGCTCTGCAGCCAGATTTAGTTTTAGCAATCGATACGTGTTACGTGCTCGACGCGATATTAAATAAAAAATTTCAAATCGCTCGATTCGGGGCCTCGTACAAATATTTCCCGTGCAAAAAGAATTTCGTTCGATTACCATAACAGGTATCGGACCGAGGTGTTGTTCGTATAACGCGGTATATTGCTAACTCCCGCAATATTTAATCGATACACGCAAAACTCCCCCAAAAAAAGAGACGAGATGGGCGCCGCGCGAGCGATAAAAATATCGCTCCTGAAATACGGCGGGGATGCGGCAATATTTGTAACTCCTGAAATATCGCAGGCATTACGCCGCGTTGCCGATCATTTCTCTAGGATAATACCGTTAGTAATGCACCAATACGGGCGTATCCACGTCATTTTTCAGCGGCGCGTATTTTCGGGGCGTGGGTGGACAGCGGTTGCCGCGCCTATCGCCAGTGCACCGATGGGTCCTAGAATTACGTCCAATTCCCCTCGTTATGCACCGTGATTGGTTGCGCCGTAATCGCATCTTTTGCTCGCAGCCGGTCGGTTCACCATTTCGATGCAAAACTCTGAAACAAAGCAGCCGCGTACTATTTGAACAGTCGGGTCGATAGATCGATCGACGGACGAACGGGATTCTAGAGTCGCGTGAGAACGCTAGCGCGTTGCCCAAAATGTGCGAAATGCGCGAAAGCGGCTTCGAGGGGAGAACGGAGGACAGACTTGAATCTGTATAGGCGTACCGAGTGCAATGCGAGGGAAAGGAGGGTGCGGGTATACGTTCGAGCACGTCGCGGCCCGATAGCGTCGGAGAATATCCCGCAAATGGTGCAACCGAATCGTGGCAAGGAAGAGATAGCTACTCGCCAGTTTCTGGCTACGTATGTATAGCAGCTCGTGCACCGGCTCAGGCTCGGGCTCAGGCTCCCCTGAAAACGTAGAGGAGCTATATACGAGCGGATATATTCGCTCACACGGGCAGAGACAAACACGCACGCGTAAACAAATGCGCGGCGGATCGTGCATAACGCCCTGGCGACAGTGTCGGTGTGCACGATCGCGAGCAAAAGCGTACGCCGCGCCCGCGTGTCGCGTCGCGTCGGGAAGCTTGCACATAAAGAGACAGTCCAGAGACTACTCTGCTGCACAGCCGACGAAATAAGGAGCAGGGCGAAACGTTAGCGGCACCGAGGATCCTCTCCACGAACTTGTCGAACGTGACGAGACTGGAACTCCCCGCCGGAATCCACTTTCCTGTAGCTTCATACCTCCTGTATCCACGATCTCGTGTGCACTGCCCGAATGTCGCGTGTCCGTTCACGGTGCAACGGAGTACATCCGAGCATTATGCAGACGTACGCTTGCAGCGGCGAGGCTAGAGACACGTATTATTTTACTATTATACCGAATGTTGTCAGCTATGTTTCGCTGACAGGGCGAGTTATCTCAACTTTGCGACAAATATTGGTGGAAGCAGGGACGAGGTATGGGGTAGGCCTAAATATCCCCTTCTTGATAATTCAATAGTTTCCATGTGCAGTCTACTTTAAACAGGGGTGACTCCGGCAACTGGATTCAAGTGAATAAAATTACAGAAGCCGATGAACTCACAAGGGAACACCGCGAACCCGGACTCGCCGATTGAAACGCAACTTTGTGGGTTTTTAGAGTGACTCAAAACAAGAACAACGGTGTGTTTCATTTGGGCCCTATCGCCCTTTAAGGGGGTGAAAACTGACATCAAAGTCAATTTGGTACTTTCACTTTTTCGCGTATAACTGTCAAAGTACAACAGACAGAAAAAAGGTTTCAAACAATAGTATAATGGTGCAATAAGTGCTGCAAACTTGCGTTAACAAAAGTATTGAAAAAAGTTTGTTTTCGATGAGGTATTTTTTTTAAACTCTTTTCAATATTTTGTTGACGCAAGTTTGCAGCGCTTATTGCACCATTAAACTTCTGTTTGAAACATTTTTTTATATCTGTTGTATCTTGAGAGTTATACGCGAAAAAGTGGAAGTGCCAATTTGACTTTGAGGTTAGTTTTTACAGACTTAAAGGGCGATCGGGCCGAAATGATCGTTGTTCTTGTTTTGAGTCACTCTAAAATCCCACAAAGTTGTGTTCCAATCGGTGAGTCCAGGTTCGCGGTGTTCCCTTGTCAGTCAAAATGCATCTTCCTTCATCGGACTCTTCTTAGAATAGTACAATATTGATTCCATATAATTTCGAGCCCTACATCGCAGGTTACAGCCCCCACTTGATAGTCTACACTGATAGTGATAGTTCGAATTTATGGAAACGAATGCCATGGAATCGCATAAGTCACTGCAGTGTGTTCAAACTCGGTGAGCTGATAGAGCACCAAATTCTGCACAATTTTCCCTTATAACACTCTTCCATACGACGTCGAACAACGGAGATATACGCGTTTGAAAATTATTGGCGACCTGCCCCTGTAGATAGGCAATCTACTTACACCACTGGTCACTTCGAAAACTTTAAATGTCTGTAACTTTGTTACAAGACGTCCTACAGGGAAATTTCATTAAGCAAACTTGTTCAGCAGGTCGCCCCCTACAACCTCACGAAGTTTGAACGCACTAGCTCAACTTTATGAGAGCGAACACCATAGAATCCCATAAGTAGTCGCAGCGTGTTCAAACGTCATAATCTTGCAGAGACGATCGGACCATTTCTTTTCATGATTTAAGATCAAGCGAGCGAAATTGACAGGACTTCTGTATTACCATTGCTAAAATATTTTAATTCTACTCCTACATTCTACCCATACTAACGCCGAAATAACTACTCCCAATTCTTTAAAATTCTTACCTCGATAGAAGATACGAAATGAGCGAACAATTCTGCACGAACGACAGGATTAAACGGCAACGAATAGTTGAGGGGGCAAAGTAAACGTTCGGGAAAGAGGTAGTTCAATAGCAAGTGCGTGATACAGTCTGGGTGTCGATAAATCTGATCGATGTCATAGGAAGCCCGTGGATGGGCGAGAAGGGTAGGATGTTGGAAGTAGGAAAGTGGAGTCCGTTAAACGAGCTTAACCTGTGCCGCCGCGGCGAGGCATTACTCTCGACTAACGGGCCGTGTTGCAAACCCTATTAGCAATATATTTTCTCGGTCGACCGGATCCGCAGGCCGGCTATTGTGCCGCCGGGCAAACGGTTTACACGTTGTCGTTCAAACATGTCCCCACGAAAGATCCTCCTTCCAGTCTCGTGGAGCGGAAGCTCCCCCCTGGACGGTCGCGGTCTCGTCCCGCGACTAGTTTCCACGTTGCACCGGGATCCAGAGATTTGTGCCGGTACAGATTGCATCCGCGCGTGGATTTCCTCGAAATCTCCAGTCACCCTGGGATTCTTTTTCAAGTATCTCCGGCAATTTCGAAGACATTGACGAGGGGAAGGAAATGTCGGAAGTAGTATCGTGCGGTATTTAGTCGTCGGAGTAGCGACGTCGTTCGTCCTTCTTCTTATCGTCGACGAGCCAGAGAGCGCGTTAAACGTAACGCCACTGGCCCGGAATATAAAAGTTTACGATCGAAATTCACCGGAGAGCTCGTGTAACGATATACAACGGCGTAAAGGCAAGAGCCATTCGCCGAGAAGTCGCGCCCTGAGTCCCTGCTTTACGACGTAACCCCTCGTCGCCCGCGACACCCGCCCGTAGACGCCGGCGTCTCGTGGCTCGTGGCTCGCGTCTTCTGGCTCAACGCGACACGGGAATCCTTGGAAAAGTCCTCCGGACTGGTTGTACGAAAGGAAGCTATGACTGAACTTCGCATACGGTATAACTCTCCTCTTACCTTCCAGCTACCCTTTCCCCCGGGGCGTTTACCTCTTTTCTTCCGACGCGCGATCCTAGAGCAGGTTTACCACGAAAAGGATTCACCGGGGGAACATCCTCTGCGCCTCTTCCTCGCCAGGATCGGGGATACACGTGGAGCCGTGTAAATCGCGACCCCCCAGAGGCGTGCTTCACCTCTGGTCGGCCTTGCAACCGCTGGAAAATCTTTCAACGCGGTGGGTCTTCGGTAAGGAACGGCAGTAGGGAAACGGAGAATGGGGAACACGAAGGGCGGAACGAAAATGTCTGTAGAGTCGGAGGAACGTTTACGCGAAGTCGAGAGTAACGCGTGCGTGTATCTAAAGAAGAACTCGTTTGCAAGCCGAGATATTCGTAGTAGAATTGAACCTTTGCGCGGTTGGAACAATAGGGGCCGGAAGGAAACACTGTTTTCGTTGGGAAACGGCTGGATTGTCGGAAGAACAATGCCCAGTCCGAGGGAGGTTGCGTCTTGGGAGAGAGGAGAGTGACCCGAGACGCTGGATAAACGCGCTATAAAAGGTCGTGAATACCGGCATTAGCGTCGCTAAACCGTCGCCTTGGGCGGCTCGGCTGTAATCTCGGCCAAGATTACGACGTCCGTCTGCTCCACGGACTCCAGGGATCGGCGAGTCTTTCGCCCTCTTTTCATCGCTAGGTTCGCGTCCACGCGGCAATCGTTCTCGAGAGAAACGATGCGAAACGAAAATCCCTCCTCGGAAACTGTATCGTCCCCTGTCGCGAATCGATCCACGTGAATGCTTGCTTTACGATTTTATGGCCGCTGCTCCGACGAATACGATTAAGGAGCTCTATTCCCCGAGGAGACGGGAATGGAGCGGACGGAGAGAAGGCTGATACGATGACGAAGCGAAAACTACTACAACAACCTGATTATTTGGCCAACGACAGCACATCGAAAGAGAAAAACAGGCACAGAGTAGGGTAAAGAGTACAATGGTTAGTCACTTAAGTAAGAGTGTGACATAAATAATGAAGTATAAATGTGAATTTAGTAAATTTGAAATGGAAATCAATATAAATAAGTTCGAAAAAACCCTAATAATTTAAAAATAAATAGGGTTTATAAAAAAATCAAGAATGTATAAAAATATACGCAAAATGTGTTTCCTACGCAGAAATATAGTTATTGGCATGGTCAAGACAGTAATTGTCCAATCGGTTCGACAGTGATTAACTGCTATTTGATACATAATATAACCTAAAAGAAAATTTTACCTGATTTGGTGATAGAAATAAGATTAAAATTATTCAATAAAAATGGATATATTTTATTATGTATGTATTTGTTGTGTTTGTTTCTGTTTACAACAGGGGGATAATTACTGTTTCACCATTAACATGGTTAAAAAACAGTCACTGACCGCCCGGCCAATTACTGTCATTCATAATTATTCATGTGACAGTTGTTGGCCCCCAGTATTTTTCATAATATATGTATAATTTTAACAAATAAGTATATACCGAATATGAGAGATATACATACCATAAATACATTACACTATTCGCAAACTTTCAACTGAACTCTTATGTTTTTTTTTACATTGGTATTTCTTTATACTCATTTATTTCACAAAATAAGTTCCATCACTATCAGGTGACCAACCACCGTACTCTTTACCCCTACAGAGTGAGACACAATTCGTGGTACGATAAAAAAACACAGTTTCTTTTTATTTATCTTTTGTATCTGAAATATTCGCGGTGTTATGGTTGAAATATTCTGCAAAACGCAATAGCGTATTGTTTGGACCGATACGATGACGATGTTTACGCGACGAAGGCACAAGTAGAAACAGTATGCAGTGTAGAGCCGCGTCAGCCAAGTAGTATAACTCAATCACACGCGCGCCCGGTCTGCTATCGAAATCGATTTTCCCAGAGCCGGGGTTCCCTATGAACATTTTATTCCACGTTCTTCCCTATTTCACGTTAATGCGGTAAACCCCGTGAAGATTGGCGAGCCGATGTATAAGTAATGTCTCTCGCAAGCCCAACCCGCGAAGGAACAATAAATATTCTCAAAGCAGGTGGCGAAAAGGACGAAAGGCCCGCGATAGTGGTACGTGCTGCCAAATCAAGGTGAATCGTATGCGGAATATTTTAGCATCGCCAACGCCGACACGGCCTGGGTTATCGAGTTTATTCCAATGTGCTGCTCTCCAACGTTTTAGCACCGGCGAACTTTGCTCCTCGCGTCGCGTCGCGATCTTTCCCTCGTTTCGTTCGAACCGCCATCACCACCGACGCCACGTACATACGCCCTTTCTTCCCTCCCTCGCGAGGGCTCGTTCGCTCCGTTTCGCGGCGAAGAGAGCTCGCTGGAGCATAGGCACACGCTTCCAGCTGACGTTGTCGCGACAATAGCCGAAGGCAATTTCCATCTGGCATATCTGGGGGAGGACACGTCGCGATGGAACACGGCCTGTTTGCGCTCGTTGCGGCTCTGACGTGAATCAAGCCGGCGCGGCTGACGGAGGAGTCGAAGGAGAATGGAGAACCGAGGGAAGAAACGGAGGGAGCTTCGAGTCGAATGGAAGCTATTTTACTTGCGTCCTCCCTCTGCGAGGCACGATCCTGCAATCGCGCGATCCTTCCTGCAAGCCCTCGTTACTCGCCTATCCGCGATATCCCTTTTATCGTTTCCACTTGACATCTGGAACGTATTACCGTACAAGTCTGCCCGGTTTTCTGTTCGCAGTGCCACCAGCCAAGCCGATAATCTACGACGCAAAGAGGAGGGACATGAGCAAACTCCTCGAGGCCTATCCCGAAGGGGCTGACTTGTTCCTTGTCTGCGAGGTTCACGGAGGTGAGTGTCAACGTTCCTTCTTATCCTGGAGGCCAACAACGGCGATCTCTAAAGCCATTTCAGAAAATCCTACGCCGCTCTGATTAGTAGGTACACACGCTATTTGCCTCGCGAGAAAATCATCCATCGCGACGTTTCACCCGCTGCGGATTAATTGGCCGGGAGCCGGCCAGTTTCTAATAACAGAGATAATGGATCGGTGCCAGTAATTGCCACTACACGGCGAGGGGAATGAATTATCATAAGTAGCTGCGCGTCGTTTATAAAAAGCCGGCAGACAGTATCCGAGGATCCGTCACAATCGATCAAACCGCGCGGCGACAGCGTTCACCCGGAGCTTTTCTCCCCGAGAAAACTCGTTGGCGGGGAAATTTAATAGAAAAATGCTGCATCTACCAGCAAGAAAAAAATTAAACTTCGCGGTAGATTTATCACGTCTCGTTCTCACCTCGATCGAACGCGAAACGGAACGAGAGAGGAAGGATATTTCGTAAGCGTCGCGTTTGTTGCCGCGGAAAGGGAGTTTGAAAGAAAAATACCGCGATGTCGAGTAGATATGTCAGGGCCCGTAAGCCGTCTTAGGATCAGCGGGTCGCGATTCGCCCCGGTAATATCTGCCCCGACGTGTACCGTTCGCGCGAGTGACAGAGGGGAAGCCTTCACGCATAAGCGATCGCGCGTAAATCGCTGGGGAAGAGGCTGTAGAGGCGCAAACGTATTTCGAATCTTGCGTACCGAACGAGAAATCCCATTTCCTTGAACCGCGAGTATTCACTGGCGCGAGTCCAATTCCATTTAGAGACGGCGCGGCGCGCCGCGCCACGGCGTTCGCGTACTCGAAGGAAGTACGAGGCGAAGTAGACGACGCGAAGGAAGAACGGGACTCGATGGAAACGAGGGGAAGCGGCGAAGAGGCTAGAAGAGTCCAGGCTGGTTTTTCTCAGGCTCCTCGCGGTGCTGGGTGTCGTGTCGCGCGATGAATCCCTTGGACCCGAGCCAATTTTAATCCCCGAAACTGGCATTCTCGCGACGCGAGTCACAGCCCCGCGACGAATTATCGCCTTTCCCCGTCCCTCCAGCCTTTGGCTAATCATTAGTCGAAAGAACAGAGATCTCCGTAGAATCTCGTAGTTTCTTTGCCCATCGATCTTAACAATGATCGATCCTTATTTGACTCCGAGAGTGTAGCCACCAAACGAGCTCAGGCTAGATAAAATCAGAGCGATTGAATAGTTGGCGTTCACGAGAGCCAGAGCGCTCTCTCTTAATTTCAAGCTGATATCGATAGCCCGGCTTCCGTCGCGGAGCTCCTAGAAAAATTCTCCCGGATCGTGGAACATACTTTCGAATTGTTTTACTTTCATTAAACGTCCGATATTACTTTGCATACTGGAATCTGTAAAATTAACGGGGAAACTCGGCACCCGCTCGAACTTTCTTTAATTCAGCCAAGAATTTTGTTCGTTTTCTCTCCGCGGAGCCTTTCCAACGGTGCTCGAAGAAGATTACACGGGTTGCGAGTCGCGGGAAAGCCGGCAACCAGGCAAGCAGACAGCTCCCCCGGACAAGCGATTTGTCACTCGACGGTGAAACGAACTTTCAACTTGTTCCGGGGAGTTTTTCGCTTTTGCGCGCGCACAGGTAGCCGATGACTTCGGGACGACGCGACGCGTTCGCGTCGGGTTCGCGATCCTGGCGAAACTCCCGAGTAGCCGAGCAACGAACCAAGAAGAAGAAGAAGGACTGCCGGAGATCCGGCGACACAGAACTTTCGACAAATTTATATTTTCCTCCTTCTTCGCGGCCCGGCAGAATCGCGCATTTCGCATTCACGTCAGAATCCCCCGACTGTCGCTTGCTTGCTCAGCCACACTTCGCTCGAGTGCCTGCCACACAAATTCCACCACTCCGTTCCTTCTAATTTCAGCTGTCTGAATGGATAGACCTAATCGCGTTTGCGCTATTACGACGAACTACGCGAATGAGCGAACTTGCGTGGTAAATAAACTCTCACCGGATACTTCGAAAGCTCGCGGAAACGTGGCGTGTACATAGCCCGTGGGTTACCGTTCTATCGGTGACGCGAACAGAGGGCGTAAAGACTCACCCTCTCAACCAAACCAAACGATCTCGTTTCTTCTTTTCTAACGGTCGGCTAGTCGGGAATATTGGGACGGATGACAAAGAGGGAGGAGAGCGAGTTTAAACCCCCGAGCGCTGCCATTGAATGCGACGCAATCAACGGGTCGTGCACCGACTACCATATGCAAAATGAAACTTTCCTGCTCCCTGGGAAGCGAACACCGGCGACGCTGGTCGACTTTAATTTATTCTATTAGAAGATAAAATTGCGCGAGATCCGAGTCTCGCTCCGCGGAAAAACAACGTCGCGCCGCGATGTCGCGTGTCGTAGCTAACGTTTTCCGATTGACCGACGAGCGCCCCGAATCTGCTCCACCGCGAGCAACTTTGTTATGCAAAACGTCCGGAGGAAAGAGCAAATAAAAAGAAATTGCTGGCGATTAACTGGAACAATGAAGAGGCGGGCTATGGTCTCCGATGCGCAATCAAGAAGCTTAACGCGTCTGAATGAGGCGTCCATTGTCGTGGCGCACACAATATGCTGTCTTCAACCTTTTCTGCGTACCGCGATGCTCCAGCATTGTTTAAACGTCACCCAGAAAGCAGTTGTACAAAGAGCCACCGTTAAACGCTTCTTTTAACTCGACTCGTTGCCAGCGAGACTCTTTCGCTTTAACCTACGAACCTGAATGCACACCGCGATGCACGTCTCCTTTGTTGTTTCCGCGATCCTTGGCCTTCCGGTTTGCACTTTGTTTTTCGGTTCGCTTTTGCGCTCCGCCGCCGTGCCAACTGAATCGAAAGTCCGAGCAATTACTCGTAAATAAGACGGCGTGGTATTCAGAGAAACCAGCAGAAGGTAGAAGGGAGAAAAGCCTTTTCAAATATGGAAATTGAATATTATTTGCAGTCACGCTAATTGCCATGGATGAGAGCTCCCTCGCAGGGGAATCTTGGAAGTTGAACCGCTTAGCCAGCAGTATTCTAGTAGCACCAGTGCCAGGCATCGTTATGGAGCTTCTAACACAGCACTAGGCAAAGTATTGCTCCCGGAGTGTTGCAGCTCGATACGTGTTCGCGGGAAAGTTTGTCGCGGAAAATTCCGCGAGTTATAACACCAGCTCTGAAATCAATCCTCGATCGTTCGACGAACGGATAACTGTGTCTGGCGCTGTTGATATTATTTCATTAGCACCCGTGCCATCTGCGATAACAAAGTATACATAATAGATTCCCGGAGGGGCAATAAAGATCCACCTCTTGCTCCCCGCTGACAATCCCTCGGTCCCTTACTTTCCAACCTTTTCTACTTCCGCCCCTCCCCCTCTCTCTCTCTCGCGGAAGCAATGAAATAATTCCCAGCGACGCAAAGCGGAAAGTCGAGAGCGTGCGACATTCACCCTCGTTTCCCCTTTCCACCGGCCTTCTATCCCTTCAGACTGTACGATCCCTCGCCTCTGTCACTTTGCCGCCCCTCGCTCCACTTCGTTCCCAGCACTCCTCCTGCATAATTCGCTTTCGAAACAAACGACCTCCCGCCTCGCTCGAGATACCTGATCCAACCCGAAATACCGTTATTCGCATATACAAGCTGCAGCTCGCGATCCATGCAAATTCCGCCGTACAGGGTGCCCCATTTCGATCGATCCACGCGAACATTAACCTCGGACATATTTTCAAAACTCTTGCTGGTCAAATTGCGAGTCCTTCGTTATTGAACATATTGCGCGAACATCGGTTGCTTGTTGTATTCTAGGAATGTAAGAGACAACAGTTTACAAGTGTTTGGAGCGGATCGATTTAAATGGGACATGCTGTATAAGCGTTAATTAATTCGAATTGCTCGTGCGAGCAAACGTCGACGCGCAACGGGCGAGACGGAGAGTAAGGGCGTCTACGCTTCGCCTCGTAAACCGAATGTCACTGTAAACTGAATGTTCCTGTTGCACCGCTGTAAGGCTAACGCGCTATATTCGCAAACACCGGGATTTTGATAGTTCTATTTCGGAACGGTTGTATTGGATCGCGCCAGAGATTCGCGTCGCATTCGGCGCCGTTGCTGTTTGTTTGGCACAAACGTTACGCGTTAATTAGTCTCGGGGAACAATCACGAGCAGCTGGTAATCATTGCACTAGTCGTAAACACGAAAGTAATCCCATCATCGTCTGAGACTCGACGTTTCAGTAGCTACGATCGCCGACGCTAGACTTTGCCATCTAGTCGTTGGGGGTGGAAAGAAATCGGTCCACGAACGTTTATGTAATTATGGAGGGCAGTGTTCATCGATCCCTCGGCGGCAAGTTCGCGCGAGTAATTAACCTGGGGAATTAGGTGTCCGTGTGCACGGTACATCGGGACCAATAAATTGACGAGCGGACGTCGAGCGGTTTCCATTGCGATCGCTATTGTTGCGGCCGAGTAAGGCCCGTCTAGCAGCGTGATTGACGAGCAGCTAGCACTCCCTGATACACATCCATAGACACGGGAGCAGTCTCGATGCACCGTCTACTCCGATTAGTCCAACTGCTCGAGTTGTCCCGCTCGACGATCGACCGGCTTCCTACGGATAAGCGATAGAGAGCCACTCCGTCAAACAGATTCTATGCGGGAGACTCTGCCTCTGGCTACCCTCGCTTCGAACCGCGAAAGTGCATTACCGTTTCTTTGTGACCAACGAAGAAGCTGGAATCTCTGATATATTTGTAGGGTAAGCCCGGGTGAGATGATCATAGTTTCATTTAGAGCAGTGGCGAGCAACCTTTTGTCAGAAGTGGGCCACAAGTGGAAACCTACTACTCTACGCGAGCCGCAATATTAAATACATACTGAGAATTAAAAATATTCAGCATAAATAACACAAACAAGATGACCAAAATATTGATCAAACATTTTGAAGCACTAGCTTAAATTTCACAATGGATTTACAAAACGTTCTGTTCCAACACTTTGAACTAAGAATGTTACTTTTCTATGACACTTTGTACCCACGTCGAAGCAACGCAATCAGGCGTTTCCTTCTAAAAAATATGACCATCTCACCCTGACTTACCCTAAGTGTACGAGTTGCGATGCTCAGCTGTTCTAAGGTGACTGGTCTGTTTGATTCAGGTAAACCAAGGCCGCGAGTAACGTGGTATCTGGAGTCTAAGGTAATCGATGCCCCAACGGAGGTACGAGAGACCCAAGGACCAGCCGGTGATACCAATGTCGTAACCATAAGCAACGTGACGATCGCGGGTCTCACGAGGAGTCACTACCACGCCAAATTGTTCTGCAAGGCGAGCAACACTCATTTAGCACTGCCGCCCACTACCGCCGTTATCATCGAACTTCACAGTAAGTAGATCCATCGCCAGCAAACGATCCAATGCGACTAATTAACGCGATCGACGAAGCTTCCTCGTCACGCGTATGTTACAGCAGCTCGTACTAGTAACCATCTAATTAACCACGCAAGCCCCGACGAACCCGGATATCCAATATCCGTGAGTCGTTGGATGATAATACCTGCGCGGTTAACAGATAAAGACACGCGCGCTCCCGCTATCGTTGCCGCTTAAGAACTTTCATAGTTGCGCCCTGAAAGGGCGAGCCTCGATCCAAGCGCCGGCAATTATCCGCCCACAAAGGGCGGAAGATTTCAATAACGTCGTTCAATCTGTTTAAGAGTACAGCAGCTAATTCCTTGCCGAGCCGTGAAAGCCCAGACGGTTATGCTAATGAAACGATCAATAATTAATTACCTTAATTATCCGCGGGGGTCGAAGGGGCCGAGCGTTCCACTCACCACAGAGATTTCGTCGCTCGATTGCACCGCTCGTATCTGTCCGACTAAAACGAACCATTTTCCCGTCCTCTTCTCTTTTTTCTGCCACGTTTCGTACACACGATACCCGGCCGAATAAAAGCGACCGAAGCACTTCAGACAAGAGAGGGCGAGTATCGAGCGTTCTCGCGGGCATTTTTCGATTTTAGTTGAAAATAGGGGGGCGCGCAGCTAAGCGACGCGGCCGCGTCAAACTTTTCGATGAATTTTTTTCCGCTAACGGGAAAACGGCAATATGAATGACGATAGTTTGATTCGACGTGGCGAAATTGAAACATTTTTCGCCCGATTACGGTGGAGACAGCGAGATGTACGCCCGGCGGCGAGTGGCCGCGGAACACTGCGAATCACGGTCGAAAGGCAATCTGGGTTTCGATGTCATTAATAACGTTACTTCTACAATTGCCGGAAATTGTCCGAACCGCGGTGAACCGCGGCCCCCCGAAACTATGCGGTATGCCTGCAGCAATGTTCAATTAAATTTTATGGAATACATGCACCTACGTATCTATGCATCTGTGTATATGTACATATGTGCGCGTTGGTGAAGGGGCGACGGACTCGGTACGCGCGTTCCCCTCGGAGTTTCTCAGACAATTGAGCAAATCGAGAAGAAACGTGTAACCAACGACGGAAAAATTTTGTCGCAGGTATAAATAATTCATCGCGATAATTGAAGAGAATTCACGGTGACGGCTGTTTCCTTTTCGAGCGCCGGTGACCTGTAAACAGTCGATCCAGAGGGAATCACGTTTCCCGTTTACTCGATGGAAACATTGAATCAATGGAGAAAATTAATCGAAGAGATTGAACTCCAACGAACACGTTAAACGGGCGGTTTGATCGTCCACAATGGGGAGAATACGCCTGATGGGAATCTGATAGGGTACGTTGTATCGCGAGCTCTCGGGACGTGGTTGGCCAGCTAAAATTATTGTCGTCTTTGGCGACGTCTTCTTGAGATTCAGAGTTCCGAGAAGAATGGTTTCTTCCCGAAGTTTCGATGCGCGGTGCTTTCCATTCTCGGCCAGCATTAAGAGTTTTACGTAGTTGGTGATTCGATTAAAATGTTGGCCGCGATCACGAGCGCCGGCCGATGGTGGAAATTAATATTAATAATTTTATAAGCATCGACCCGTCAACTCATTGGTACGCTCGAGACTCATCACGCGAGAAACTTTGTCGCCGGACAAACAAGTTTAAATGAAATTGCCCACCGCGGCAAGTCTATTGGCTGCGACGGCTACGCGAAGAAACCGAAGCGAATAATTCTAGACGGAGTTGTCGGGTTTGCTAATGCTAAAGAGCCGCTTGGGAAATACCCCGCTAACTGAAACGCCAGCTTTAAAAGGGCCTCGAAGTATTCTCCGAAAAGAGATGCTCAAAGTAAAAGAGAAACTTCCCACTACCTTTCACTTTCGCTTCCATCCCCCTTCTCGCTCCTCCCAAGAATATTTTCCTCGGCGTACCATTATTTTCTTATAGGTGCAAGGAAAGAGAACCTTACTTGCCTAGATACTTTAGCAATAAGACCAATCGAGTCGGAATATAGTCCGATAGTATTAACAGTACCTAAGTGTGTGTTTGATAAAGCGTGCTCTTAAACTTTGGCACAGTTCTCCGCTGAACTTTCTATTATCTTGCACTCCCCGACGCTCTGCCCTCTCGTCAAACTTGCTCGTCACACTCTCGAGCTTCGGAGTAACCTTCTTTCAAACTCTGACGGCCGGCGAGGAGTGGCAAGAAACGTACGGCTCATCCAAAACTCGGCGAGCATTCCTCGAATTCTTTCCGGGGACTGCGCTCGTGGAACTTCACTTTGTCGCTGGCGTTTAGAGACGCAGGCGCGCAGGCCGCCAAAGGATCTCTCGCAGTCTAAATTCCAGCAATTGCAGCCAGTTTCAGCGGTTCAATGAAGCGGAAAGGGGCTCCCGCGAGATTGCTCGTTCGTTACGGCAATTACAATTACTTAGGACGCGTAGCGCTCGACAAATATCGCGGCCGTTGGTTCCGGCGAGACGTACAGCGTAAGACAAACGTGCTTCCACTCTCCTCGCCGAACAATTTATCTTTCTTAACTTCAATTTCATAGGGCCAGCGAGCGTTAAGCGGTCCACCGTTCCGTAGCACTTGCCTGTATTTTTCTTCGGTACCGTCTAACGGCCACTCAAAGCTTATCCACCGAGGGCGGACGAAACATCGAAACTCTCTGCTAACTTGGTTCCTCGATCCTCCGTTAATTGGGGCTGGGTTAGATGAGGCGCGCGGCGAATAATCGAAGGGCACTCGGGTTCAACTACTTGAAAGTCTAACAAGTTGAAGGGGAGACGACTGGACGGCAGTACTTACCACGCGAGCTGATTGCATCCCCGGCCGAGTCGTTTATTTGCGCCTACCACGGGATCCACCGTATAAATTCGCCGTAAATATTTGTATAAATATTTCATGACTGGTCGATGGCACGGAGCAACGCGTCCCTCGAGTATACGTACCTATATAAGAACCTTTTTATTCAAATACGTGTATACATACTCTCCGCGTAGCAACGAGTCTTAATAACACTATTAGCGAGCTGGATTGTTTGCTAAGGAGAAATTAAATTCGACGAATAAAGGGAGGATATTTAAACGATATTCGAGCCGCGGTAGTTTCCCTACCGCAAACGAAATCTCCGCGAAATGCTAGTTGGAAGGCGTTTGCTCGAACCTGGAAATAATTAATTTCAGAAATTTCATCCTTCGTTCTGCAGATGAGAGCGAAGATTTGCCGAATAACTGGCGTGTACGGAATCCTTTTCGCTATGTGCAAATAAGCGGGACGTGCACACGAGGGGAACGTGGCCCTAAATTAGCTGCTCTCTATATTCGAGTCGACCAAGAAGGGCTGCCAAGATAAAGATTAACCCACTCCGGTCCTATTAGTCGCGGAATAATTAAAGGCACGATCGAACAAGTGTACGCTGAATAATCGCAGAATCCCTGGCCGATATACTTGAGATTCTAACGAACCGAGCAGGTAGATAGACTTCACGCGCGACTCCGACTAAAATCGCAGCCGAATGAATCTGCTTTTTGCTGCTTCCATCGAATATATCTGCATATTTACCTACGTGTCTCTAGAACCGTGGCGCGGGATGCAATAGCGTTGATTGAATCGAGGAATACATACATGATTCTCCGTAGACACTTCTGAAGCCTACTCCTCGTCTCAACTAGCCACCATCGACGACCAATAATTTCTCGATTTAACAAGACCGTACCGCCACGTGAAAGGACACGGCGAAAAGAAGGGATCGACCGTAAATTAGCAAGGCTTTTTGGTGGAACATTCCCGCGGAGTGGTTCATTTTCATTAGCGCATAGAATTAGAGAACGTGGCTGGGGAAAATTGGTCGGCTGGTATTACAAGCTCGAGGAATCTCGCCTCTCTGCCTCCACGTTTCGCCAACAAAGAAGTCTCATTCAGCAAAAATGCAACCGGCCAAAGCGCCGTCGTCGATTCCTCGCTAATTAGTAAGAAAATTAATGAGCCTTTTTCTCACTAAAGTTTGCCCGAAAACTCGTTAATCTTTCATAGCTGGGAACATTAGCGCTCGGTGTTCCGTAAAACACGCGTATTATAGTTTCAGATGACACAGAACGATACGCTGATAAGGCAACACCTCGTTTTCCCCCTTTTTCCCCCTTTTTCTCGTAACACCGACAACGCTCCTCTTTTTTTACCTCATTATCACAGAAACTGTACTTGACGTTCACGAGAGGCTCCGCAGCGACCGCGGCCAGCCACCCCGCGCAAGTGGTAACAGTCAGTCGCGAGTCAAGCAGCCCCGCAGTAGTAACGGTCTATCAACAATCAGACACCGAGCACAAGTTCCCTCCTCGAGAAGAAATCATTCCTGGCACACGGACGAAACCTTTTCCCCTTAGTTCTCTTATTGTAATTCACTCTGTATCTCGTTGAAAAGTTTATCACTTACAATTAGTAGAATGGAGGAAAGACTGGCGCTTCGAAAAATCAAGGTTCACTTGGTTGACGAAGTTTACACCGCGGCGGGCTTCCAGAGGATCGTTGGAAGCGCGATTTCGCGAACAGAGGCGAAACTCGGGAGATTTGTGGATCCGCGGAGTCGCAAACGGCGTAACGACTCTCGAAAGCACCCTCGCCGAGGCAACTAAGAACGAAAGGGTTTAAACCGCTCTCGAGACGAATGAAGTTCGTCCTCGTAACCTGGACCCTGATAACTGAACTCGTGGCGAGCAAATAACTCCGTTCTGAGATTCTCTCTCTCTCTTTTGGACGAATTGCTGCGAACCGCGTACCATCTTGATGGACCGAAATATAACTTGGCCCAGTTTTGAGACAGAGGTGCGAGGAGGTCACGAACGCGAAATCAGAGGTAAGGAGTGATAGAAACTCTACTGACAACCACCGTTCTGTGTAGCTGTGGGTCTTGAGAAAAGAAGGTATTACATACATCGTCGCTTCGCTGAAGCAGCGAATTGAAAGAAACGGTGTGCGAGTAAGCCTGATGAGAACGTAACGATACGAGCCGCGAGTTCGCCAAAGTGTAGCAATAATATCGTTTAGGATCGTGCTGGGTCTTGGCGAAATTTCACTTTAGTCGACGATTCTCGGTGGATCCGCGCATACGGGACGTTCCGTAATGTTCGCTCGTTTCGCAACTCTTCCACTTAATCTACAAACGAACCATTTAAACTCCTCCCCAATACAATCTTCCCTCCTATTTATTCTACTTTACGCGCTCGATTTTTTCACGTCTCTCAGGGCACATTACACCGTCGCCTCTGAACACGCCATTTGCGAAACATATTAAAGGCATAAACATGCTGGAAGACGTTGGAAGAAAGCGCGAGCTGTGCGTGCAACAAATCCGCATTTCTCTTTACGACAGGGTTCCTCTTTACTCTTTTTCCCTCTCGGCGTCGACGAAGGAATTTCGACGGATTTCGAGCGGAAATTACAGGAAGACAGGTATGGTAATGCCGAGGGAGCCGGCAAGAAAAACGTAAAGATTATCTCGTGGATGAAGCGAGGCCGTTAAAAACTAGGGTCGAATTCACGGTTCTTCGCGGCCAACGACATGAATTTTGATTTACAAATTAAATTTCAACTTCACCCGGCGAGTTTCAGCGGCAGTAATTTTCCGGCTGTTTTTGTTTTCGCTCGCAGTCTCTACGACTTCTAATTACGCAGACGTTTCTTCCTTGCCGTGTGCTTCCTCCACTCCGTTCCACGTTTTCCAACCCACCGCGGTTGCTTCTTATCGATCTCCACTCCCCTCTTGTTCGTTTTCGAGAACTTTTTTCGAATCGATGCTAATAGCGGGGAGGCGTCGCGTGGCGAAACGAACACGACGAGGAAACTTTTCCAGTCTGCTGAATGATTGCCGTCGCCCCTTCAACGCGAATGCACTCGAAATTGCTTGCCGCGATATCGTCGAATTATCCACTTGTTCTCCTGAAATACCAGTGTCTGAGAAATCGTCGCTGTTACCGCAACTTTGGATTTGAAAAAGTCTGCTTTTCGAGGAGGAAGGATAACGTTTTTGCGGCTACTCCAAACTTTCAACGGTTGAGACAGATAAACGGGGAGGAAAAAAGACGCGAGTAATCGGCGAGAGTCTTCGTTTCATTTCCGACGAGGCGCGCGAAACGAGGAAACTTTTTGTTTGGACAGCGAGCAGGGCCGCTGTCCCGAAACACGCGAAACTGTCAGGATCAGTAAGTGCATCAAAATTGTGGACAGAGGCGAACAAAAAAGTTCCTCGGAGCGTAGTCTGGCTCTGACACAGTTTTCGAGCGACTAGAATGACGGTGCGGCTCTGCGCTGCATAACGCAACGGTCCCGCTCTTCTTTTTCCCCTGTTTTCTGTTTACCAGCTCGCCCAGACGAAAATCTCGCACGCGGAATTTTGCGTTCCGCGGGTTACGCGGCAATCGCGTTTACGCCGGCTCGTTATTCATATTTTTAAAATTCCCCCGACTTCAAGATTGCTTTAGCAATATCTGGCGCGGAAATGAACCCACTGTGAGCCTTGCCCGCAATGCGAAAGAGAGTACCAATCTAAAACGATAAAGGCTATAATGAATTAGAGCGTCGAGAATTCGAGAAAGCGTTCACATCGCCGACATCACCTACGGTGTTGTAAAAAATCGAATTGTCGTCAGATGCTCTCGTGAGTAGAAAAAATAAGAAAGTTGGGGGCGCGCTTGGCACGACCCCTTTCTAACTATGGTTATTCAAGTGGACCGCCCTCGCCCGTTGCAGTCACCCAGCACGGCAAATTTACGTCTCAGCAAAGTTTCCCCGGGGTCTTGCACGGATCAGTGGAAAGTTGGAAATCTTTCGCGGATGCTGCGAGCCACGAACGCGCTCCGCCACTCTATTTATCCTCGTCCTGGCTAAAACCCTAGAAGTTGCGGAGCGATGAAAATCTTTGTAACGTCCGAGCTGGTTCGCGGTCTGGTAACGAGGCGGCGCGGCCAAACTTTTCTCTAGAGTCTAGACTAATATCGCGAGAAGGCAAGGGTCTCGGCCATCGTTAATCGAGCCGCTGAAAAGATTCGACCGCCTAGCCGCAGAGTTGCCGGGAACGGAAACGCGTAGACACCGAGTAACTAACGCTTTAACGATCCCGAACAATGGCGGATGATTACAGGCTGGTAACTAGGAACGGTAACGGCGCGGCGCGGCTCGGCGTCGTCGGTCTGCGTCAGCGGACGGTTTCCGAGCTGCACGGCCCGAACGGAACGTTTAATTAATGCTCGGTTATTTTCCCGTTGGCTAGCTAGCTGCCCGCAATCTCGTCATCCAATTAATAACGAGTCACTCCCGGTGAAAAGCCACTGTCAACGCGACCCGCACCGGAATTCCCCAACGTTCCCAACGCTGTGCGTCTTTTCAGAGGCGATCACAGGGCTGGCGACTGTTAGCTTGCGAAAAGCGAGTGCATAATTAACGAGCAAGTCGGCGGGAGGTTCTTAAACCGTACGCTTGTTGCCGGATAGGCGCGATCGATGAGTGCTGCGAGGTTGGATGGCGAATGGACCTTTGTCGCGATGCATCGAAGCTCTTAAGACGCATTAAAGTTTACATGGGCTGATGGAGTGTAATGATGAGTGGGGTAGTCATACAACGAGGTTAATGTAGGGAAACGTTATCGCGGAACGAAATTATTGAAATCGGCTAAGGGCGAAACGGTAAGGAATGATTAACGACGACTTATCAAGTTGGAAGTAATGTAGAGTACCGAGCGAGGGTCAAAAGTTAGGAGAAAGGGCTCGACTCTCCTTCGCGAAACTTGTCCGCGTCGAAAATCGCCAGTGGGACATTTCCCTGATGACTTAAACGAAAAGTTTGCGGAACGAGTGTCCGCCTTGAATTCTCGCGACAGACCGTTGCGTGTCGCGCTATCGCGCTCCGTTCGTTCTAATTAGACTTCTTATTAGCTTCGGCCTCTTTTCCCTACGTATTCCCTTACCGCTTGCAGTTTATTCGCGAAGATAAGGGGAGGAATTCTTTAGACCGCTGGGGACTGTATGGTCTTAATCATTAAGCTTGATCATCCTTATCGCGAGCAAGTTTCGAGACGAAGCGGACTCATGCACGCACGCGTTCCCATTGAATTCGCGCTTATCACTAGCGAGTAGTAGCACCTAGATTCTCTAGCAAACCTGTTCTAATCCTTTGCAAACCGTTACGAGAAACGACCAAGAAAAAGCCGAGGTAAAACCTCGCGATTTAGTGGACGAAAGGCGGCGTTCCCTTCGATCGCTTTTAGCACCCTGTCGCAAAGCAATCCTTTGATTGAGGCGTCTGCCGATATCTGCTTCCAGTGAGACCGCTGAAAGTCGAAATTGTGGGAAAGGACAAGATACTATCGGCGGGGAAGAAGTACGAAACTAGGTGCCAGAGCACAGGATCAAAGCCGCCAGCTATATTAACCTGGTGGAAAGCTTCGAAGCAGCTCAAGAGGATCATCAAAAACGTGAGTAAGAGCAGATTTTAATCTTACAAATTACCAAGATAAAACCCAATCGAATCCAGCCTTTTTACCAATTAGACTTCATTCGCGTTATGGACCGCAGATATAAATGACTTTTCTCCTTCCTTCCTGCCTTCATAAGTGTAATTTAAAGCAAGAAAGCGACAAATCGTTACCAACGATATAAGGAGAAGAGGGGTTTAGATTTTCTCAAACTTTAGAGAGATAAAGCAATGCCACCTCGATAACGAATTCGTATTCTTCGCACTGTTACTCGGACCCTTCGATTCCCACGATCGGATTAATTCTATTGTCACTGGTTTAAGGGTAGAACGGCTTTGATATTGGGCCGCCTAAACAGATTTCCTACGAAATTTCTAACGACGTTGTTTCGTCGTGTAACCATAACCGATAGTTAGCCGGAGAGACTGAAACGTTCAGCATCCCCTCACCTCCTACCGGTTCACTTGGCAATTTAATAACTCGAAATTGTATCACCCTCGACGGGACTGTAATGTAGCACCTCTAAGCGGTTAACACAGTTTGCTTGCCAAAAATTATTTGCACGTCGCTCTACGCGACGAAACGCTATTGACGACAAACCTTGTGTCGAATTGATTGCGAGACGTCGGCGTCGTTCCCGGTAAGCATGTTACGGAATATTATATTTTTTATGAAACAAAAGGCTTTTGTAATTCCACAAATGCGCACAAAAGATTTCACTCACAGTAAAAAATTATATTTTAAGATATTTATAGTTAAATGTAAAGGGCGGCAAAAGTGATTTTTGCTCAGAGCAGCGAAAGCGCCAGGTCAGACCCTGCATCTGATCGAGAAAGTTTCGTTATCGACATTTGGCGTCGTTTCTACGAAATCATTGTGGATAATTAATCTGTCGGATGCGCGAAAACTTTTCTGCGAAGCCACTTTTTCGATGGCCAGTTGGATCGGCCGGAGAATTTACGAGCGCCCGAGGCTAAGGTAAACCCCGAACTCCGAAAGTGCGCGTAATCCGTGTCACCGGCGCACTTGTTCCTGCAAAGTGGCAAACAGTTGGACGGGACGTAATTGATGTTTAAGAGAATCGCGTGTTCCTGTGGATAGACGGTTCGTTGGTTCTAAAAACGTTCTAAAAATCACGAGCTGCGCGTACGTGCCGGGTAAAGAGGTGAAGAGGAGGACAAAAGGAAAGAGGAAGGGACGGAAAAAATACGCGAAGCACAATGCAGCAGGCGTGGTGGCGTGCCAACGACACGGTCGCTCATAACTCTCTACGTATTCTCTTTCTTACAAATTAATCTTGGAAATCCAGCTTCCTAAATCAACCCGGTCGTTGGTATTAAGATTCGACAGAGAAACTTCAAGACGCTCTCCACCGCGTAAAACTCTTTCAAACAAAATTGTCTCGGAAAATGAATACCTGCGTGTCTCTGTCGAAATTTAGAGGAGACAGTGATTTGGGAAGGAAAGCAGAAAACGATGTTTTCAGCAATAAAATGTGGGACTGAGTGCTGAAGCAAATGTAGCGTCGATTCGACGCAACGGTACTAAACGGATTATTTAGGTTACACGAAGAATAAATTCTGCCAAACAGAGAAATGAGAAGGAATGGAATGGCGGTCCTAAAAAATTCCGGGTTCTAAAAAAACAGCTTTCGCCGTTGAAACGAAGGGTATTTTCATTTCGATCATCTTGTCGTAGAGGCCGACGAAATGTTTGCAGAGGGGGTGGATGGTCCCGAGGGAGGGACGTTTAAGGGGCGTCATGGAGTCGTAAAAGACCCCAGCGACTTCGGAAACTTGTTCGTTGAAAAACGCCGAGTCTCGCGAACGCTGGAAGGGGTGGTTTAACGAGAAAAGAAAAGAATTGCCGGACAATTAAGGAAACGGGAAGAAAAAGCTGACGCGAGAGGGAAAGCAGATATTCCTGGCGTGATTCGTGATTTATTTAAAGGGACATGGGGAAATTAATATCGAATGTCGAGCCAGGCATCGATACGCATAGAAAACGCAAGAGTTGCCGGCTGATTTATCGCCGCGTCGATGCTGCCAGTGCGACTGGATTAATAGTTTCATGGAAATGACAGACAGCTTGATAATAATTTATCGGTCCCGTCCATGTAATTGCTATCGAACCTTCTGGGAGCATCTGGATTGATAACAGGATCATCAGTATCCGTCACTGGATTCACGCGTATGATGATGTTCGAGGTAGTGTAATGCTGAAACGACCAGCGCCGATCAGCTGAAGCGCGAATAACTGATAGTTAATCGTGTAAGCGGGATCTGCGATTAGGATTCTCTACGCGGCAAAGTGTATAGTTCGGAGGAATGAGAAAGAAAGACAGGATCAGGATCGTTTGGATGGTAGGTCGACGCATTTAATAATTGTCGGGACGTTGGGGATAAACGTGGACGATTTGGAAACACGTGTTGGCAGGGTGAAACGAAATCTGCGGTGCTGCGTCGACGGAAACAGAACGAGATACCTTTGTGCGGGGCGGTTGTATTTGAGTCGACCGACTGCGGCTGGAAAGCAAGCGGAAAGAGTGCTTCGAAAACACAGCCGCGGATCAAAGAGTTAAATAACGTGGAATTAACGAGCAAAATTTCAGGTGACTATGCGCGAGAACTGTTTCCTCGACGGTTTCGTTGCGAGATCAAACTACCGTTTGCTGCGACTAACTACCCTTGCCTCGTTTAAAAAGTCACGAGTTTAGGAACGATTGTAACTGCGAATCAGGGGAAGACTGTGATCAACCACCTTGTCAAAATAAATTAAAAACGAATACATACGTATTGTTGTAGTGACACTGTAGTTTTATGCATATTATATCCCCCAACATCAGAATAGTATAAATAAACTTACCTGTCTTTCAAATATAACCAGCACTGTAACTTGGTCTAAAAACTTTCAGACTCGCATAAAGTCTTAAGTGTTTCCTATAATTTAAATATGGATTTGTGACAATGGTCAATGCAAAATCAACAACAAGCGCATTCATTTCATTTGTGTCAATGACACACGGTGCCCTATCTTGCGTCAGTCTTAAAATATCAACACTGCCCGGACTCTCCCGGACTTACCCTAGATGTTAGAAATATCAAGCAATCGAGCGAATGTAGTTAACAATGAGGTTCAGGGACATCTCTTCACCTTTATTAATTTACGATACGTTGGAGGGAGCGATATTGATGGAGGGAGCCTGGACGAAAGAGAACGTGTATCGCGTTTAATCGCAGTGGCGTTTTGAACCTCTCCCCAAGGACGTGGCAGATAGTGTCGGTTTTGATAAGGTCCAATGACGCGCTGCGCCTCAGAGTCTCCTCTATAGCAGCATTTAAACCAGGCAAGATGGAGTGAGCTTCAATACTTTTCTAGCGAACCACCGTGCAGGCCACAGGGAGGACGGAAAGAAGAGTGAGTTCCGCGAGAGACCACGTCTTGACTCGATGGGGTCACCGTAAGGAATTTTTCTATAGGGTAAGGCCGTCAAGTCACGAATTATATACGTTCGCAACCGTTGGGACCTACCCATGTGTGTGCCAGCAGCAAGCGACGCAACGGGAGAAAAACGGTCACCCATCTTTCCCCGTACCTCGCCCCAGGATGCTTAACTTCGGTGATCGGACGAGAACCGGTGTTACCATCCCGGCCACTGCCGCTGGCCCCAAGGACGTGGCAGGGAACATCAACGACCGTCACGGTACCCAACTTGGCGCCACCTAATTCGTAGAATCCATTAGTCGAGACCAGGAACACCGTTTCGCCTGGTACTTCTCGTTCGAGCCGATGACAGTCAGAGTAATGGCGAGGCTGGGATGATAATAACCAGCGAGGCAACACTACGTCTGTCGGGACGCGACCTGTCGTTATCATGTAGGGCGTGTATTTTAAGCGGGCTTTTTAACTCAACACCGAATCCCAACAACAGTTCCGATTTCCCGAGGAGCCGCTACATTTTCGAGGAAGAAAATTGCCCCGATAGTTGTGCGCTCCTGCTAAGAGATCCTCGGGATTTTTATACGGCGATGGAGTCGTATCCGGTACTCCTCCATGTACCTAATAAATTTTCATGTCAGTGTCTGTACGGTTTGCTAGTATCGACGTCGCGAAGAATAAAAGGAAAGAAAAAAACGCGACGATAGGGAATTGAATATGAACGAAACGCTCGCTCGTCTTAGAAACAGACATCTGGTTTTCATCGTGCATGTTTCATCGGTCGAGAAGGATTCGTCAGTGACCGGTGCGCGAGACAGTTTGAGAGACTGCGACATATAATCTGGCTGGATCCGACCCTTTAATTCTAGCCAGAATATTTCTCGAGCTTCCTTTTGGGAAATTCTAGCCCGCGATTCTAGCGGGCTAATTTTCGCCGAGCACGGGCGGAAAAATGAAGGCGAACGGAGATGTATCTGGCGGCAGAGCCTAGTTGGCCCCCCTCTCGCTGCGAGAGAACCCGCCACGTATTCGGAAATCCCCGGAAGGCAGCAGCGCGCCACTAGATTTATCTCCGAGGACCGATTTTCGGGTAATATCGCGGCACAGCTGGCTTTTCCCCGCGGATCTCCGCTTTAAGCTCGAATTTGTCGCAGTTTCGCGTATTATTAGTTCCACGGATTTTATCGTGGCTAGTTATTAGCCGTCTGGAGTTTTATCGCGCTGTGCGAGCGTCCGCCAACCAGAGGGCTATCCTCGCGTGCCGGTGGTGCACCGCCTCTGAAAATTTCCACCGGGAATTACGGCGAAACGACTAGCAGACTCCTCCCATCCCTTCAGAATTTATTTTCCTTCGGTAGCTGCGCGGATACCTCGAATTTCCCGTGATTATGACGCCGATCCAGCGGAATTGACCGGGCCGTGGAAAGAATCGAAAGAAGCGGAGGAAACGGAAGAGAAGACGGCCCCTATGAGTCGAAGAAACGGACGGAAACAATTTACAGGGACATACATTTTAGCGAGTATCGGGGGAAAGGCGATACCTTGCTTCCCCACCGATCT
Organism: Andrena chrysosceles; assembly: GCA_963855975.1. NCBI lineage: Eukaryota > Metazoa > Arthropoda > Insecta > Hymenoptera > Andrenidae > Andrena > Andrena chrysosceles. The sequence goes on along the minus strand of OY979769.1, from coordinate 43,565,067 downwards.
GTCGGCGTGCCCGATTCCATGCGGGCGAAACCAGCAGGTGGCTCGAGAAACACGAAAGACGCGGAATTTATGCGTCCAGGCTTGCGTCGGCGGCGGTGGATAGGTAGAGCCGGTACGCCGATGGAATATCTTGCCCAGTCTACGTCCTCCACCATCGGGAAAGTAAGGAGAAGTTTAATCCCAGGCGTTTTAGCCCACCGCGCCGCGATAACGCGGCACAAAGGGACTGAGCGCTACATAAATTGCGTCTGGTTTCTGCTTCGCTTCCGCTCGTCTTTCGCTCTGCCACGCGAGCCTCCTACTCGCGATAATCCTTCCTTCACCCGCAACAATTCGTTCGTTCACCGCCGTTGTTTCGCTGTCCTAGATTTGTCAGAGAGCGAGGGTTACGAGTTCACTGCTAACGTAACAAGAAAAGAGGCCACTGGCGGTTTTATCATACCTATGTATCTGGCGCTGTGTAATTAAGCATGCTAGCGTCGCCACAACCTTCGCGTCGCATCCACCCAATTTCCCCAGGAAACCTGATTAACCGAGCTGCTCCGGCAACCTGCCCGGAGCAACCACCGTTTTTACGTTATTCCATGCAAAGCCGCGGCAAAATCGAGAAAGATTTAACCCACTGATCGATCGGTTAGTATGAAAAGCGACTGCGGACGATGACGTCCAGCGACGGGCGAAGCAAAGCGCGAGACGCGCGATGCGTTTGAAGCAGCGCACCGCTAATCTCATTCAATTCAAACGAACTGCAATGAGATTATAAGCTTTTCGAGCTAATGAACCCCATTGCCGCGCAGCCGGTTTGTTATCACGGGGCGGTGAATCCTTAATAGCTCCCATCCGCTTGCGAATTTATCGTAAACAAAGAGCCAATATTGACGCGGCTTTGACCAAATTAATGCTAAGAGACTCTGATGGTCCCGGTACACTCACGCCTCACGCTCCGGATGATATTGCGTGGATGCACAGGTACCTACTGCGTTGTCAACGGGAAATTTCAATCTTGCTGCTGGATAATAGGGGAGAAACGATATGTTGTGTCACGTGCGCATGGAGTTTCAAGTATTTCAAAAACATTGAAAGGAAATCGAACGCGGCAGAGAAACGGGCGTTTTCAATGGACGACGCTACGTAGAGTGAAGTTTTTTGCAATCTACGAATAAATTTATGTAGGTACGTAGCGGAGACCGCGAATTATTATTATTATTCGTGTTTATTACTCAGTAAATATAGGGTGTATGTACCAGTAAATGAAAACGTATTAACGTTTGAATATTTTTTAGGTATTAAAAAGGAGTAAAATAAATTATTAAAGCAAGCAACTAATTAATTAGAGATTTCTTTTATTTCCTTGCTTCATACCTATCCAAATAATTTCTGCAACACGTGGAACGTAATGCGCTGCAAACATAATTTTATAATAGTATTCAATCATTACCTTTAAATGTTCCTTTATTGGTGCGTTTGCCCTACAAAGAAAATAACCATTAATATATGAAGGGTTGGCAACCAGAAGTATATAACTTCAGATTTTACATCTATCGAAGAATCTATCAAGGATTCGATTCTAATTTCGGAACAGCTATTCCGCCTTGATAACCCGCTTTTCTCACCCGCGTGTTCTTCCGCTATTGTTTTCGGCGAAGGAGCAAAGTCTCGCTACAGAGAGGCAGAGAGAGGAGCCGGTGCGCGAAGCACGGGCGCATATTTTCCATATCCGAATCTACATGAATAACGATACTGAAATTTCGGCCCAGCCGCCGCCATAAATTCGCCAGGGAAACGTTTCGGCTCGTTTTCGAGAGGATTCGGAATTCCTCGCATCGCAACCCCCCCTGTCGCCCGTTCTCGTTCGATATGCCTGCTGGTCGCTTTGGCCGTGGCAACATTTGAATTTGAAATTCCCTGCTTTTTCCACGTTTCTGGCCTGACGTAACTCGTCGCGATCTTTCCGTTCCACGCTTTCATTTCCTTTCTACATTACCGTGCCGCTCCAGCTCCCAACCATTTGATCGTCAAAAGAATTCTATGTTCCTGTAGGTACCTACAATAACGTAATAACGGGCAGATTAATCCTGAAATAGAAGCACGAAGAAACATCCTTCAGCGAAAAATACAAAAGCAATGGAATTAGCACGAGCCGCGGTCCGCTCGAGCGACCTCGATGGTCATGGAGATTTAATTCAAAATTTCTGTACAATTCCAGAATTTCCGTGGCAGTAATTTGTCGCTCTAAAAATTGCTGAACGGGTATTCAGACGTCCTGTGAATTGCGCGGTCGTTTAATCAGCAGATGGCTGTTCATGTATCATCTACATACCTATATTGAAATTTTTTAATACGCTCGGGATTGAGACAAACATGCTCAATTTGTGGTGACAGTTTAGGAGCAAGCTAAGTAGATATGTCGACATACGTGTATATCGGTATACCGATCAGTTTCAGGAGGACGGGACAAGCGTGAGCGTGCTGCAATGGACACCGTCGATCGAAGACGAGGGAAAGTTTCTCGTGTGTCGAGCGACGAACCCGAAGCTGCAGGATGCCGGTATCGAGGAACGGTGGAAGCTCAAAGTACACTGTGAGTACATTCACCATTGTATTTATCATTCAATGTGGTACAGAAATTTGGTATTCGTCCAAATGTGGCATCCAACTATTTCAACGAATGGAAGGAAACCACCGCGGTGGAATTTTGACCAGAAGAAAAGGAAGGGGGGCTACGCGGATACGATCGAAATTTTGTTCGAGATGCTTACCGGATAAACGTCTTGAGGGGAAACGGTGGGGTGGGAAAGCTCACCTTCTCCAGCGGAAACAGGGAAGTTAAATGTCCCCGGCTTAAAGGGGTCCGTGAAATAGGTGACTGCCGAGCAGCATTGATTTCTCGTAGAAACGTGCCGTCCCCCGTTATTGCCCCGCGCGAAATACTTCACCGCTATGTTAATTGCATCGAAGGAGTACGGAATATTCGCCGTAGTATATCACGCAGGTACAAATTGCACGATCCCGGGTTTACGATCCTGTCGTCGACATTAAATTGAATCTTGCAAGCAACACACGATATAGGGCGTTTCGAAGATTGGCCAAGTAGGTACGTTATAACCGGGAGTTGGGCTTCGATAAAAGTCAGAATTTCAACTCGTTCCGCGTAGAATACTTGACCCGATTTCCCGACTAGAGAGGAGAGAGCAAAGAGTAAAACTGGTTACTGCTACTAAATTCGTCTTACCGTTCGCGACCGTTAGTTTCTCGGGAGGGTCGATTAATCATCGCGAGGGTGGGAATTAAAACCACCCCGCGAATAAGTTGTCGTGGCGATATCTTCGTTAAGACTTGATCCGTCGATAAGTCGAAGGTATGTACCTAGGTGCCTGCGCCGGGAACAACCACGCGATACAGTTTCCGTGGTGACTTCTAACATGGCAATTCGACTCCGTAACAAGGATCGTATGATTCCTGGCTAATTTGATTCCGATGGATTTCCCTGACGTGCAATCGCCCGAGCGGCATATGTATAGAGCGCGTTACTACGAAATTACGTGCCAGACGCAATCTGTCCTACCAACATTTACCTGCATAACGTAAGCCAGAAACGTTTGCTAGCGCGATACAGATACGAGCTATCGTTATCCGTTTATTTACGACTGTGCGTCTGATCGGCCACTCGATGCATCCGCTATTATCCTTGTTTCCGACGCATGCATATGTGTGGGAATTTGGCATTAGTCCGACGAATAATCGCAGCCCGTGCGGTTGAATATCTCCAGGAATCACAAGGTAATCGAACGCTACCAATGCAAAGAAGATTCCGATTTCACGCGTCCCTTCACACACTGCGAACTCTTCGTTCGCTTCAAGACCACAAGACACTGCGTAGGATAGACACAACAATCATTATAAACAACAAACGTCTCGATGCTGAAACTGGGGGTAGAAATTCTAGGCCTGGTAGCTCGATCGGTTAAAGCAGTGGTCCGGTAAATAAAAGGTTCCAGTTGAAATCCCCAGGTAATGAATCGGACGTCCCACCCCTTTTCAGTTTCATTTACGGCACGATAAATAAAAGGAGATTAATTCTGAAAAAACGAAGCTCGCGGAATGCAATTGTCCCACGGTTAATAAATGCAAAGTCTACATAAACGCGTCGATCTTCCGTGCTTTTAGTGACTTAAACATTCATCCGAATACGGCCCGGGTGGTTTTAACAAAATTATGTGACGGTCAAAGGTACGAGGAATGACGTTAAGCTCCGTCCCGTAATAAACCTTTAACGTGCTCCTGCTGGAATCGGTACTCCGGTTTCAATAGCAGCTCCCCGGTGGATTCCCTCGCGGGCGAAGAATCAATTCGAAGGTACGGAACGGGGGCCGCGATCCGAATAATCCCATAATAACGCTGTAGGCTAATGGGTGGACTAAAATTCAAATGCCTTCCATTAAGTACAGACGTGCGCGCGTTACACCGAAAGGTTAATGCTAGAAAACCGTCTGGAATGTTGATAATAATTCTGGGCAAATTCCGGACACCTGGCCACTGTATCCGTTACGCTTCGGTCCAGCCTAATGTCCGCTGGCACCGGTCATAACCGGAGTACCACTGTAAATAGCTTGAGCTCTGGAGTTATTTACGCATGGCATATCTCACTGGTGCGCCAGTGGTATTCCCTGTTCTTCTGAACCGCGTAAACGGCCCAATAAAATTTCCCGTTTCGCGGAGGATAAACGGGTGGGCCGGTGCTCGTAAATACAAGCAGGAATTTGCCTGCACATGTAAAGATCGTTAACGCGGGCGACAGTCTCCTTTGGAAGAAAAAAAGAAGGAGTCGTCGCGTAAACCGTTTCCATATTTTAGCATAATCCAGTGGCTGCGGGGGTGCGTAGCGCGCAAAATCGATTCTTTCGTCGAGAACCTCTGCCGCGCCGTTGTTGTTGTCAAGTGGGCCACAACGGTAGAGTTTAACAGTTTAACCTGTCCAGCGATACACAAACGTATCTGTCAACGTCAACCTCGAGCTGTCAGTAGTAACGATACGTGCTTCATCAGACACGACTCGCATCGGCACGCTGCATGCTTGTTTCGCTTGTTTCGCTGGTGACGCCGCACGGCGTCGCGCGCCGCGGCGCGGCGTCCGGCCTGCTCTAACGATCGGAAAATCTCGTCGAGTATTATACCGACGCGACGCGCCGACGGACGCAAGCAAAAGCGACACGGAAAAAAAAAGACGAACGGAATGACTACTCGAGCTCGGTGGCCGTGGAACGCTGAAAATTAATCGCGGTCGATCGCGTGCGCACGGGCCTCGCCTGACCGAGCAATTTAAATGGATCTGGTGGAATTCCCGAGCACACCCGATCGTCGTGTCCTTGCGGCGAATCGAGGATCAAAGGGGAAGAATCGGTTTTCGCCGGAGTATCTCTTATCAAAGTACATATCGACTCGCTGCTGAGCAGGACGATTTCGGGGGTGGTTAAAGGAAAAGTGTAATTGGCTGGAGGCGGTAAGGGGGAATGGGTGAATGGCATCGGCCGTGTCACGCGGTTAACGATCTGTTCTGCCGTACGAGAACCGGCGTCCCGAGTGGAATGCGAGGCATAGCGCGTGTTCATTTGCCGGAAAGCTATTTCCTACCTTCCATTACCGGACGATGCCGTGCCACATATTTGTGTTGGTACGGAAGCGCGTGTACACCAGCCCTCTCTCTCATATCCAGCCGCACGATCGAATCTCCACTATGCTCTAGCGGCCATGCCAGAACACCTCGACACGTACGACCGTCCTGAAACGTGGGCCAGAACCACGTAAAACGGATTCGCGCGTCAACGTTGCGTCGACTATCGTTCATTAATGCCCGTGTTCCTTTGATAAGTCGATCGCTAGAACCTTCCTGTAACCCCTTTACGCAAGAAATACTTAGCTTGCCGCGGCTGAAATCTCCTCTGCTTCCTCGAAATTTCAAAGCCACGTAACCTTTACAAACTAAAGATAGACGTCGCGCGATCTTTTATCGTGGCATCGCTGCGGCACGAGCTCCGCTGCTTCTCCGTCCCAGCCATTGTCCAGATTGCTTCCAATTCACGTGCACAGTCCACTTTCCGTCGCCAGCGAGGTTTTCTTTCAAAAAGGCTCCTGTATAGTTTCGCGTGGATCACTGCCAATCCTCTCTCTGACGATTAATCCTTTCTCTGACGTTGTAGCGACATATCTACGTTGGTAACTTTTAGGGGGCAGCAATTTTGACTGGATCAAAAGCGTTCGTACGTCATTAAACAACTGTCTGTAAGTAATTGCTGTTTTTTTTTGTTTTATGAATCAGGCTTGATGTAAAAAGGAAATCTATCGCGGCATGATTCTAGCGGGGTAGAAAGAAGAAGTAGGCGGTAAAGGAAAATGATTTCTCGGTGGTCAGCTAGGAGGCGAGTACCAGCGTCCCCGGCAGCTAACCGTTCCACAAATCACCGTGCACGCGATAAACGTTCAGCGTCGGTTTTACTCGGTTATTTATCGCAGTGCACGGCTAGAGGCCAAAGGTCGAAAGCAGTCGCAGTCCCACAGTTGTATGCCTGCGTAGATTACTCGCGTATCCTTTCGTCCGACGCGTTTATCTCCTCCCTCTTCCCGTTCCTCCACAGCTTCCTTCAACCACCCACTCCACCGACTTAACGCGATCCAGGGGACGACAGCCTGCAGCCTGGCAGATGCAATCGATGACGAGCGCGGCGAATCGACGCCGCGCGTAAAATCTTGTCGACTAATAGTACCTATAATAATTTTCGCGTCCCTGAGCAAACACGCGGTAAAGCCACTGCTACTCGCCAATTACCTATGCCGTTACCGAAATGCGCGTCTCTCGGAAATTATGAATTCGGGTCGGCAACCGACGACCTACCGAGAAACCGGGACGCCACCTAGCGCAGCAAAGAGAAAGGGGCCGCGTTAAATCTAATTAATATCTACGGCATAACTGTGTGACAAAAGCGAAACAAGGGATGGGGCATCAAATGTGTCATATGAAAGGACCCTCTCTCCCTCGGACTGCCACGGCTAACTACGTGCTGCTTCCAAATTTCCTGTATGTCTCTACGTACCTAAAGCAGACGAAATGCTGAAATTTGCCACGTTCAAGCACTGCGTTCTGCTAGTCAAAGGTCGCTCGGCCTTTGTCCCAACTGGGCTCCTCCAGAAAAAGCGGGGAACATTGTTACGAGAAGCGGTATCGAGCTAAAATTAATAGTCTAAAGTACTTAGGCGCGGCAGCCGATCGCTGGTCGATGGCCCCGTTGCCTTTTACCGTACGCTAAATCTATCATCGTAATATAATGTCGATAATTGCCCCGAGTCTACCACTTCGCTGCCGTTCGGCTCATTAACCCGATAACTTACAGGAAAAAATGAACGGGGAACTGGTGAAGTCGTGACCGGGAAAGTTAGTCGGTTGGCGATGCAGTCTCATGCGTTCGAGGGTATTAGACTCGAGTGTCTGCCGTTTGACAGCTAGCCGTTGATAACGGAAGTGTAAATTTCCGTGAGAGTCTGACGGCAGGTTCGACGGAGAATTCCCGACGTTCGTTAGACCGTCGTATGATAGAACGCGACGAACTCGTCGGAGCGTGCTTAACGACGTCGTACAACTTTGATTGGCTACGCAGACTTCGACGGGTCGCAACTTCCGGCTTACCCTCCACCCGAAACCTACGTATTGTCCAGACAAAGAGGTTCCCTGGCTGCGTCTCTCCCATAATTCGCGCTCATGGCTCGCTATAGTGTCTCAGCCAAGAATGATATACGCGCTCGTGTTCGTCCGTCGAGCGCCACCCTGTTTGCTGGAATTTCCCCCTTTGTTCGTCGCATGATTATAAACCGTCCTGAGAGTGAATTTCCAGGGTTCAGTTGGAAGGGTCGGGGTTCGAAAACCTTTACGCGATTTCCGCCAGCGGCTGTTCGCGGAACGAGTTAAGGGATCCACGTTATTTCCCTGTACGTGTATCCCGGAAAGTTTCGTCCAGGAAAGGGGGATCGAGCGGAGTTGAATATACATGTACACACGTCCGAGGGGCAGCGTCACCTTATAATCGGAAAACCTACGTGGCGGGCTCGCTCGTCCGTAAAATTGCAGGCCCTTTTCTATCCAGCGTTGTGAGATGCTGCTTCTCCGTGGGAACCAAACATCCAGCCACCAGCTGGAACACCGTGCTTCTCTCAACGACTTTCGCGACAAGTTTCGTGCCCAAGTTTACGATCTTCCGAGATTTCCGCCTACACCTCGCGAACACAGCGAAACGCAGAACGAATTTCCCGCGATCGAGTTTTCCTCGGATCCTCCGGTCTCTCTGATCCAACTCCTATCCCGTCTCGTTCTCCCCCGTGACAATTTTATTTGCAATAAATCGCCGGGCCAGTAGGCATCCTCCCCCTTTCGATTCATAGAGAAGAAACTACGCTCGAATAACCAGAGATTTGCATTCCGGGACGGGTGGTAAAGTTTGATTCGTGGGAAATGAAGAGCGAAAGAATTCGCCGGAGTTCACTCTGTGTCCTGTGGATCGTCAAGTTTCCAACGATCGATTAGGCCTTCGCTGGTTTTAGTAGAATCGAAAAACTACCCCTGCTTCGCGATCAAATTTACGATCCGCAACATCCCAGTTGTTATCATCGTCATCGCTAATAATTATTCGCCGTGGCAGCCAATGCGTCATTGTTTCGAATTAAGCTCAGCTTAAATATACCGTCCATCATGCGGAGACGATTTAGCAGCGGTAACCGGCGCACGCTTAATTCTACTCTAAATTTTAATACGCTGCGTGCGTCGTTTATTATTGATCGCGGGGAGCTGCGAAAAACAGGTGAACGGATTTTGTTTCGCGAGCGGGGACGCAATCTGCCTCGGTTCCTTCGCCGCTGTTCCGTTAAACTTGCAGAATCAGCCTGGTTTTTCCGTAACTATCGAACGAAATAAATCGGCACCGCGAGGTAATTAATTTCTTCGCCGATATACGGGGCAATTCCCAGGCGAGGAATATCAAACGCGGCAACAGAAGTGTAATTAAAACGTGGCAGACATTGCTTCGACTTGTTGCTTTGCTTTGCTAATCCATCACGAACGTACAAACCCACAATTCAATCGAGCAACTTGCAGCTCTGCCCCGCAAATACCGCGGCTACATTTCACGACCGGTGCCCGTTTCTCCAGCTTCCTTTTTCGGTCTTGTCGGCATTCCACGATCTCCCAATTTCTTTGCACTTCATTGTTCTTCACCTGTCCCGACACTCCGACATATGTTTGCCATGAAACTCAGTTTTGGAGTCGCCGATCAATCTTCTCTTCATTTTACATAGGTTTGTCAGGCCCGCCCTTAAGAGGGGACCCCACCCAGAAGTCACTAAAAAGTTTGGGATTTTTTGTTGGTATAAATCAAAATATCGGGCTGGGATTTTTTTGTATCGGAAAATGTTCTACGTGAACATAGAATTTGATTTTTGGCACTTGCAGTGTTTTCTACAAAGACTCTTCAATGAGGAAGATGACTGCAACTTTTTTCCACCCGTGACGCCACCAGCACGCATTCCCATTTATACGATACATAAATGAAAAATTCGCGCGCAAACAATTCACACATACGCACTCGGGCACAACCACAAAACTTGCGTCATCTTCCCCATTAATCGAATAACGCCGATAGAATCTTATTCAGCGTGTGCGCGAAAACCATTCGCTCGCGACTTGGTCGCAGTAGAATCTCCCCGTGCGGCTCCAGACCATGCGACAGACAGGAGAGAAGGCGCGAAATGCGACTGCTCGAAAGGTGGGTCGGACAGGTTAGCGAATACAGCAAATACTGGTCAAGTTTTGGGCTGCAGCTGGCATTGCTCGCAACGATTGCGTCACAAAGAGCGGTTGTGCATGACAAAGTAAACCGTGTTGCCGAGCAGCCAGACCACGAGGAAAATTGAGGAGGAGCACCGCGAGCGCCTCGACGGGGCCGCACCGCGGCAGCTGGCACTTCCACCTCGAATACCACTCTGAGTCCAGGCATTTTAATCAAAAGCTACCCCCTCTGTTACCTTCGCCGCTTTCTTTCTGACTTCTTCCACCTTACTCCGGCTCCGAGGGACCTGGTCGCGCGCCAGGGAACCACGTACCACAGGGAGCGGAATTTCGCGCGCTTAACCCCTCTTCTCGCGACAGTTAACGTTCTGAAATTGTCCCGAAGCGTTGCCGCCGCGGGGAACGACTTTTCGCACGGGCCCTCGTTCGAGTAACTCGAGTAAGTACGGTAAGTGTTGAACATTGACGGGTGTTCCGTGCGGAACGAAAGCCGCGTGAACCGGTGAATTTTTAACTCGGCAAGTGGAAAGGACTCGCGGCCGTGCTAAAAGCCAACACCCGCCTTTTGCGGTGCCCCTGTACAAGTTATTCAGAATCGCGTGCGTTCGTACTGGAAAAACGGAACGTCGAAACATTCGCGAAGGAACCGTATGCCGTCCCTGTTTATACGGCGAAACGCAACCGTCTGGCAAAATTGATTTCGCGGGACAGCGGTCGCTGCCGCGGTCCGACCGAAAATCGCTAATTGGGAAAGCATAAATGCAAATTCGCTGGATCCAGTTCGGCCGCACAGTAACGGTGACGGCCCGTGCTCTCGCGAAAATATTGCGCCAAAATTCGAAGCGATCGCTACCGTCGCTCATCAATCACGTTTATCACGGCCGCGCTCTGATTTTTCTTCCCCTGCCTGTTCTTCATTTCTTGTTGACAACGACGCGCCGAACAAACACCGGCCGACAAGAAATCAATAAGCGAACAAACGGCAAGGAAACGGCCAATAATGTATTCGACACGAAAGCCACAAACGGAAACACTGCGACGAATTCTCGATGGGTCCTAAATAGTAACTCTTTTCGCCGCATTATGGCGTTACATTGTTTTGTTAACGATCTCACATCTGTCCTCGAGGGCGGATAATTCGATAGCTTTCCCTTTCTGCGAGCCCAGAGGAAAGTAAACGAAGGGCGGTGACAGAGGAGCGGTGGATTCTTGCCATCGTGAGCGACTATCGAATTTGTCAAGCACGAGTGCATCTCGTCACGGGTCCCTGGGAGCGCGATAACGCAACCGGCGATTACGAGAGCGAACTGGAGGAAGGAAACGACGCGACGCGACGCCAGGAGTCGTGAAACGAGGCAAAAAGAACGAGGGAGGGACTGAGGAAAGCCATTGTAGATTCCCTTTTAATATTTAATAAAGTTGCCGCTCGTAGTCGCGAAAGGCGTAACGAGATGAAAAGAGGCGGAGGAGAGAAGACACGAACCGAGGGAGAGGCCGCAGCGAAAGGCGACATTTTCTCTTAGGAAAACCGAGACCCCATCCGGTCGTTAGCTCTGTCCCGGTGACTTACGTGTCGGAATGCTTGCTGCTGCTAAATTGGACGCGAAGGTTAGCAGTAACGAATAACCCCGTGCTCGGCAACGACGGTATTCATCTTTCTCGCGACGCGGACGTTATAATAAACGGCGAACGGCCGAGGAATGGCTCATTGATTTACGACGGAAGTATCGCCATTCACGGAATTGTGTCAAGCACGGGAAGACGAGTACAAACAGCTTTTGCGGCTACTCTTAGCAGAGTAGACACTAATAACCCGAGCGAAATTTCCGCGCTGGTCGTATGAAAGTCGATCGATATGATCCCTGAAAGAACGATGCATGAATCGCGGCATGTGACCCTTAAAACAGAAACAAATTGTTGGGCGTGCAGAACATCTTGTAAAAGGTTACTGCTACCGTTCGCGCTGGCGCGCTGAATTCCAAAAGAGACTCAAAGCTTCCTCAGTAAATATTTAACTCGACGCCACGCCAAGCCGGCCTGTCCGTTCCAAGTATAATTATCGCTAAAAACTCGAGCCAAAATGGCGCCTGAGGCCTTAATCCTTTGACTGCGAAACTTTCCTCGCGCTACTCGACCTAGAACGTACAATTTGCTTCTTCTCTCGAGATGCCGGTGCGACGCGGCCGCCCGCGCAAAATCCTCTGTCATCTCGGCGATTAAACGGGACTACATCAAGCCAGTTAGCCAGCCAAGAGGGGATAACGAATGGAAATTCGCGAGATAATTTTCTAATCGCATAGGAATCTTCGAATATTCTGCCACGCGACCAGCGCGTTGCTAAACGTTGGAAGGCAAACAGTTCTACTGGCCTCGGGCCTGCTGTGTACCCCAACGGGGAGTTTCGGTATTTCCATACATATGCATGCGACTGCGTGTTTGCGGGGGCGTCAGTTACCCCGGTGTGTACGTGAACATTCACGGTCGCAAGTAGCACCGGTGATGAATGAGAAAATGGAGCTTCCACTCACGGAGAGGCCGTGCCTGCTGGCTACGAAGGATTCCTGAATCGAGGGGGTTGGAAAAGGGTCGGACGGGAGTAGCTGGAGCTAGGCGGGAAGCGCGTCTCTCGAAATATATTACAAGGACCGAGCTGGGCGGTGAACGTCAGCCACGACAAATTCCTTCGATGTTCCTTACCCTCTCTCCATCGCTATTTGCCCCTTTCCCTCGCGAGCGGACCACCTCTTTCACGAGGGTCCTTCGATTTCCCGTCAAAGACTAATCCGACACCCTGGACATGGCTATTCGCCTTTCCAAATCCAGCCACGATCGCCCAACTTGTTCCAACAGATTAGAAATATTCTACCTCCGATTTCTAAAGGGAACCCAGAACCGTCAAACATGAAAACAATGCGGGTTTTCAAGATAATTAAAGCACAGTATGGACCACCATTTTCTACTATAACAAAACAACGTAAATGGGGAATATTTAATCGTAACGAACGGCAGTACTTTTGGAGAAATTGTTTCAGCTGAAGCGTCGTTTATAAACTAACATTTTCAATGTGAATATAAATATCCGTAATTTGGGGCGAGAAAGAGAGCAAACGAAAGGCTCCCTCTCAAAGAAAATAAACAGTTTAACGAAAAAGTGGATGCCTGTGAAAACCTTGGTGCACGGTAAACAACGTAAAAATACAAAAATGCGATGCGTAATGGCTTGCGTTGCCTGAAAAAGCACGGAGCATATAAACAATCCAATGGTGGTGTTTCATTTTCCAGAATATTCCCAATTATCTATCATCGAAATTCCGGATAAAATGTAAGGGACTGGTCTGTAGGATGACAGGACGCATTTGTTGAAACAGTTATTCCCGCGATATCCTCTTCGCCGATCAGAATTCTCCGTGATTCAGTTCTCCGGGGAAAATAGTGCAGAAACTTGCGCGAACTGGCAAAGAAAATACGCGACAATTGAAAAAGTTATTGCTGGCTTTCCAGGGAGTTAGGTAGATTCCAGTTTGCGTTAGGAATTTTCGAGAATAAAATTTTATCGAGAATTTATTCGCCGACCTCCGGAGACCATGATCTGCCTAATGGCCTGCATTGCCAATAAATTTCGAGAAAGCTACCGAGGTATGTTTAATTGCAAAGCTGCAGCCGGAACAAAGGTATACCCGTAGACGGTTCGCTTTCTCGCGGTTTTCTTGCTAGTTCGCATCTTAATTGCCTTACTTACTGCGAGGAGACTGTACTCTGCGAAACCCCAATGAATTCCAGTAAAAATCCTATGAATATTTACAAATGTTTTATTTGTACCAAGAGTTTCAGTTCACCTCCTCTTCTTTTACCCACCAGTGAATTGCATAATCTTTCTAGAATTCCTGTGTCCTATTGATCGGGTGGCCAATGGATTTCTGCGCTGGCGAATTCGTCTTTCTATATTTATGAACAGGTGTCGAAATCGTATCGGTGATTAAAGAGATGAGAAGGGTGAGGAAAAGTTGGGCAACTTCGGAGGTAGTTTTTGCCGCAACTTTATCTTCTCCTCGTCGAACTTGGAACGATAGGTGGCGAAAAAATATCCGGCCTTTGAAATGTCGAGGAACTCTTGGGAAGTCTGACAGTTCTGACAAACGGAATCGAGCGATAAATTCAGCGAGCGCTGGCTCACTCGATACAGCCATCCCAGCGAATATCCGGAAGAACGAAAGTCTATTTTACGTTCGGTGACGAGCATGGGCTGCGTCATAAAAAAATGTTATGGCTATCAGGCTATCGGCGAAGTCGCGTACGAGAAATTCAGTCATTCCGCGGTGGCAGCTCTCTAACCCTCCTAAATCAGAATCGTCCTTCCGGGCTGTCTCGGACAAATCGCCTACAGCCATCGATACGCAGATATTTGCATAGCTGAGGGACATTGTTAGGAAGAACACCAGTACCTATCGATGGGATCCTCCCTTGTGTCAACGAGGATGCACAGGTGTTTCCCCAGAAAGGGTTGGAAAGCCACAACTCTCGGCTTTGAATAATTGCAAGAGTATCGACTGTTCAACGTAGCAGAATTAGGATAGCGTGGGGCTAAAGGTCAACGATATATATATATAAATTATTTAATATTAAAATTAATATATGAAAGACATAAATATTAATTATAATACTTTAAAAATAACCTCCTGTTTACCAAAATTAATATTTATGTATAAATATGGTTAAATATACCTATATTAATACCCCTGTAATTACTTATAGTTAAATAAACCCTCTAATTTGTTTCATGTCACAAAAATTATTAATAAAATTAAAAAATTACGTATTTGTTGAAATTTTAAAAATTCTTTTTGGAGGAAATAAATTGATAAATTTTTTCGTATAAACCTATGTAAAATTTGGTATTAACAATCTAGAGATTTCTGGTGTTATTTTGTATAAACTATAACTATTATGCTTTACGTTCACGAAGTTCATTTGTTGATATTGTTATTTTCTGTTCAGTTGTACCACAAAATGTTTGACAATGCAAAATGGACTTGTTGCCCCACGCACGGGACAAAAAGTCCATTGCATATGGTAGGAAGTAGAGCTGTTTCGAGACTCGAAACAACCGAGCCGAGCCCGGCTCGGCCCGAATGTCCGAGCCGAGCCGAGACTCGAATGGTTTCGGGTAACCCGAATGTTTCGAGTAGCTCGATTTCTTCGAGCCGCTCGAATGTGTTCCGGGTAGCTCGATTTTTTCGAGCCGCTCGAATGTGTTTCGGGTAGCTCGATTATTTCGAGCCGCTTTAATCTGTTTCGTTTAGCACGATTTTTTCAAGCAGCTCGTATGTGTGCTAGCTTGGTATAGCGTTTTGTAGGCACCGAGTATAAATTAAGTTAGATGTATAATATGAGATGTCTAGATGTGAAAACCATATCAAGTTAACCCTAAGTTCTCGCAGGAAAGAAGTCGGCTCAACATCAGAGAGAATTTGAACTTAACCTTGAATAAGTTTGAAAATATCCTGAATGTGATTAAATTTTTCAAAGAGATAAATTCGCTTGATCTATTGTAATGGAGCACTAGGTAGCTCTATGTATGGTCGAATTATGTTATGATTTATATTTTACACCTTCTGGGAAACCAGATTCAATCCAATTACTGCTCTCGGGGATATAATAAAGTGAACACTTATATTATATATAGAAAACTTTACTAAAGTTTATTTCGTATGCAAGAACAAAAGTGACGAAAGTGAAAACATATATGAGAATATATTATTATTATTATTATTATTATTATTATTATTATTATTATTATTATTATTATTATTATTATTATTATAATATAAACGGGACAAAATTAAAAGATTCAATGTCATAGTATAATATATTGTATTATATACAGTAACATTCACGCAAACGCTAAACTATATACAATGTATATAAAAACGCTATACCAAGCTAGCACACATACGAGCTGCTTGAAAAAATCGTGCTAAACGAAACAGATTAAAGCGGCTCGAAATAATCGAGCTACCCGAAACACATTCGAGCGGCTCGAAAAAATCGAGCTACCCGGAACACATTCGAGCGGCTCGAAGAAATCGAGCTACTCGAAACATTCGGGTTACCCGAAACCGTTCGAGTCTCGGCTCGGCTCGAAAAACCGAGTCCCGCTCGGTTCGAACTTCAAGCTACTCGAATGTTTCGAGTCTCGAAACAGCTCTAGTAGGAAGTCCCTAATGTCTTTTCGTGTAATATTAAACTAAATAAGTAAAAAACCTCTTTTCAAAAACCTCTGTTCGTTCTCCTACATCGTAGCAACGTCGTAGTGTGTCTCGCACTTTTGTTTATGGAAGTCGCAGTCTTCCCCATTTTTTCATCCATCGGATGCTTTTACGGAAGCTCGCCGATCGATGCCGTCGATGCGGGGGCGAGGCGATGCCATAGCCACGGCCGGGCCATCCACCTCCATCCCTCCTCCACTCCCATCCTTTATCACGCACTACCATTCGCCTCCATCATCGGACGTCGACGCTGTTGCCAGCCGCAAAGCGAGACAGCCTTCGTCTCTTTGACGTTCATCGAATTATTTACTCAACGTGTTTTCGAGCCACGTCGCAAGTTTTTTGCCGAGCCCCCCGCCTCCCATTCCGCGTACTGATTTCCCCCCGACTAACGTACACAGAACGGTCCTTGCGCGGCAGCCCGTTTAATTGCTCGTCCACCTTAAACGGGAGAAACTCGAGGGGAAATCCAGCTGGAGAGACTAGAAGCGCGTCACAGAGCAGCTTACCAAATGCAACTGGCGAGGATGAGTGCAATGATAGCGGTGCTTTAATAAATGTTAACCGTTAATGAATCCCGTAAGAAACATAAAACTCAGCTAGCACCGGCGTCGCGACGCGGCGTCTTGCTAGACGTTTCCCGGGGAGCAAGAGAACTCGACAGGTGGTGCAATCACGGAAATTCTCTCGTCGGCAAGTAACTTTACGGGGCTTTTACGAGGCATCCGATATACAATTCTACAAGTAATAAGAACGTCGGAGCAGCTTTTGAACTTGATGCCGCAATCTTAGCAGCTCCCCTACAACTCGGTTTTTGCGTGTAACGTTTACTCGCAGTGCCATCCGTCTTCTCAAAAGAGACTGCACCTGGTCCAGCAACGGAGGCTGATAAAATCACCGCGAAGCAGTGTCCAAAACACGTTCTCCCACGGGCGAAATGGTCAGCCTGAATTTTATTTCCCCTCGCAGAGAGCCGAATTTTCGCTGAAATTTTCGCGGCTACAAAAAACTGGAAAATCTGACAAATTATATTCCGAAGCTCGGATCGGGAACGCGTGTTCCGTGTACACGACATTTATATCGGCATTGCAATCGGATTAGTGATAACCGATAAAACCGAAACGCGATTGTGGCGCGGATTGAAAATCTGGCAGCGATAGGTATAATTGTGGGAGAAGTCGACTGGCTTTCCGCTGGATTGCGGAGGGACGCGAGGTATCGACCGCGTGCCAGCGGGCAGACATCGGTAATGACGGCTGACTTGACGACAAGTTTCAAGTACGTCGCCGGAGGAAGTTGGACCGCGCTGGACGATCGTGATTAATTAATGCGCGAACCGTAAACGATGTCTCTCGAATCGTTATCTACGTCGCGGCGTGTGCGATTCCGGGGCCCCGGTACCGACTACCGAGAGTCTGATACAAGGGCTTGCCAATTTCGCGGTCCAAGCTCTGCCCGTGGCGCACACCACGACTTCGTAGTATCGATATTGCGGTCGAGTGGCCAATTTACGAATACCTACGAATCCGGTGATTTACGAACAACAGCGTCAGGAGCACAGCCCGAAGTAGCTCGACCGGATAATCCACCTGACAGGCAAGAACTTACTACGCCCGGTGCGCAAGTTTTCGGGGAACAAAGCAGAAGCAGGTTTAACGAGATCGTCGATATTCGTCGAGCAGAATCGGCTGGTATACACACGATTACGCGGATCGATCGTCGGCGAGGAACCAAGCAATCCTATTTACCTACCCCCAAATATTTTCCCGGCCCCAATCTCCCCTCGGTGCTTCAATTTTCAGAATGCAGCCCTTAAGAGCCTCGCTGAATCCTTGTTCATTAACGTACTTAAGTAGTCGACGGGTATTCGGAGTTTGCGCTCCTTCCAAGGCGCCCGACCATTGCCTCGGATAACTACTGTCGAACGGCATGCACCTTTCCACTATTATTTCTCCCTGCCGCTCAATGAGTGGCTCGTTGCTCATGGAATGACTATTAGCGTCGTTGAGGCAGCTTCGTTATCATCCCGAAAATTAACTCGGGGCTCGTAACCCTTAAATGCGTCTGTACGGTATATCTCAACGACCACGGTACCAACGAAACTTGCTGTCCCATTATTCTACACTCGGACCTGTTCACTTAACCGCGTAGAATTTCAAAAATCACAGATGAAAAAGCCTTTGTCAGTCGAATCGTTTTACACGCTCGCTGTTTAACTCGAAGACTATTGAAAAGAAAGTAAACCAGAATTGCAGGGTGACGTCGCCAGGGGGGACGAGAATGTCGCCTACGAACGATAAATCGTGGCATTGTCTTCGTACCTTGAAAAGCCATTATCGACTACCATTATTCGCGCAGCTAAATGGCTTCGTTTCGGATCCCGCCGCTATCTGACGATTCGATACCTGCGAAATACCGCCGAGGAAATTTCGCGTTCCCCGAATCGTTAAGCTTCATCGTTCACCCCGATCGGTCCAACTCTAAATTCTCTGTCAATTTCGCGATATCCCTTGGCATTAACGGCCCTCGTTCCCGTCCTACGTCGAGAATCTCGATTTAATTAGAAACTCGTGGTATCGCTATTGCAGAAGGCAACGTTTCCCTTCGATTCTTTCCACCGCGAGCTCGTCAACCCTGCACAAACGAGCGCCGCTATTAAAATAAGTTTCACCTGAGGAATTCGAAGCTCGAGAATCCCGAAACTCTTCGGTGGGACTGGCGCCGCGCGCCACTACGAAGAGCCCTGACTAATTCCTTACGTTCCACAGCGTTCCAAGAGTTTCGGTGGTTCCAGGCGTTCCAGCTAAGGGGATAACTGATGGCCCGTGACGAGCGCGAAACATCAGCCAGACACTAGACATCATTTCGAACGACGAAACTTACGGTTGTAATGAACGCCGTGCTTCGCGGGAATAACTGAAAGCCGGAACGCAGGCGACTTCATTTATAGCCGCACCACACGCGGAACCTCGGAATTTCGACTGCGAAATTCGCGGGTCCAATTAGCAAAGTGACGGGGTACGGAATCGCGACAGGATGATGGTCGTTCGTTTACACAGAAAGGAAAGATGTCTGATTTTCCCTTCCTAGGGAATTGTCAGAGGAGTCTTGAAACCGGTGAACTTCTTCATTCCGCGTTCCCCATTCAACCGTTCCTTAATACTTCCATCGGATGACCTGTAATCCTTCGATTCGGCAGACACGTAATCCGTCGCAATGGGACGGAGTCTTACCAAGAGAAACAGGGCTCCTCTTTCATTGTCGAAAGCGGCGCGGATTTCATCCGATTGAATGGAACGTCTCGTGCCTTACGCGTTCATTGTTTCACGGATATTCTCATCGCGCAGGGGGTTGCAAGACCTTCTAATTTATTTCTAAGTGGCTGTCGAGCTGTCCGTACGCGCAAAGAATTCTTTCGATATTAAATCCCTTTGGACGCGCGAGATCGCTTGGCTATCAACCGAATAGAATCTCCGATCTCCCGGTGTTCCCCAAAGATCAGGGGGTGGAATCCGGTGGATCTGCAGGACACGTAATCCGTCCAGTGCGCGGAGACACGTAGTACGTCCCCGATCGGATAGCGCGTGTCCCATCCAGCAGCCTTTTCGAAAATTTCACGAAGCGCACCAGGGCGCCGATATCAATCGGGTTCATCGCGCGATGAGACAACCGAGCGACCAGGAGAATTCCGCTGGGCGATATCGAGCCGATCCATCGGCACACTCTGCAGAATTCATATCGCCAAGTGGCCCCTCATACAGGCCGATTGTTCCAGACCTCTTCGTTCGTGCATCCCCTTCCGATTTCCTTTTTTTTCTATTTCCCTTCTTCCGCTCCATCGGCCGATTCTTCTTCTCTCCAGGCCCGTGATATTGCGGGTAATCCTCGACGCGCGAGGTGTCTCTCCAGTTTCCACGCGAAAGAAACATTTCACACCGAGGCGAATAGGAGATACAGCGGAGTGCGCGTGCAGTTACTAACTACTACGATTATAACATCCAGGAAACTTTATAGAATAACATATCGCATGAATTGCTTCTAAGCTTCTCTCAGCCAGTACACACCCCAAACGCCTCTTCGAGCCTCTCGTGATGACACTCGGCGCGTTGTTTATCTTTCGAGAGGCACGAGAGCAAAACTGTGCCAGCCACGAATATTGAAAGCTGCTCCATATACCATCACCTCGCTCGAAACTTTCGACTTCGCCGTGTATACGTGTACTACGTACATGTAGCAATTCCGTTCTACTGTAGTTGGATCGATCCCTCTACACTCTACAGCATTCGCGGTCTAGATCTTATTTTCCTCACACGTATCTTTCCTACTCGCATCATTTCCTTCTCTTCCCCTAGCCTTCAATTGCTTCCCCTTCGAGTTTCTTTTGCGCCCTCTCTTTATGGAAAGCATCCCTCTGGCACCGGCTTTGACGAATTGCATTCGCCCGACGGGAAAGCCCGCGATCTCTACACGGTGTTAGGACGAATAATGCTACACTTCGGCTGCCAAGCTTCTCCTTGTGGCGATCGTTTGCAATAAAGCGTCGCCATTGCTCTCTATCGCGGGTCTCCGATATCCAGCCGATAAAATCCAACGATATCGAGAGAATCATAGGACGCTGCAGATCCCCGAGTGTCAAACCTATCCGGAATTTCGATAATATTCGAGAGCAGAACCTTTGCTAAGGATCGAGCTTCAACCGATGCTGCACATTCTCGCGGCAGCAATTACATCCACTTGGCTACGGACAGACAAACGAATTAATTAACGCGATCCACGTCGCGATATCATCGACCTCGAATTGAAACGATAATGAGATGTAAAAATAGAAGCCTCCAAGCGTGAAATAGTGAATGAAATATAAAAAAAATCGCTGCGAATGGCTTTGTTCTCCACCACTGCCTCTTTCGATCGTTTCCTTCAACTCTAGAGCGGCTCGAAACTGCTCTTCCGGTATCTATAATTGTTTCGTCATCGACCGTCCACGCTGACGCCGCCGCTGCGTCGACAAATAATGGCTGAACCGAAAAGAAACCGACGCTACGCGAAAATAGGTTAAAGTCCCGCGATATCTCACGGTATAACCCGGCTTCTTATTCATAAAGTTTCCACTCTTCTTTGCGCGGAGCATTTATTCGCAACCGGACATCGACATCCACGTGAACGATCTTTAGTCAACATCGTAATCGTGAGTCTTGCTGCAAACCGTCGGCTAGACGAACCTTTACAATTGAATTGAAAATCGTAAAGTAAAGAGTAGGTACTTGGACGAATGGTAAATTCTCCTACAAAGTAACAGGGATGAGCAGCGAGGCAAATATTGAAACGAATTCGACATAAAAGTCTAGCGTAACTACAAACTACGTTCGGGAAAATATAAGAAACTTTCTTACATTCTGGAGTAATATTGACGTACTCGTCGTTTCGCTCGGTATTATGATAAAACGTTGCACGGATAACAATAGCGCGTGCCATGTTTGACTCCCTTTAATGCAGAGCTGCTGGAACTCACACGCGAAAGACTTTTGTTCCGATAACTTGACTTCAGTTTTGCGCTGCATTTGTTACACAAAAGCTCCGTAACGCTGTCCCGTATCCATTTGACGCGGCAAGAAACAATGAGATAATGCGCGTAGCTAAAATCAACTACCCGGCAGCAGAAAATACAGCGGCCAAACCTCCGATAGGAATATCGAACTTCCAACACCGATGGATTTTAGTTTTGCAAGGTGAAAAGCGTATTACGCGCACGTTTGCATTATTGTCGAAAAATTGTTCGCAGTCGCGAGACGATATTCCGGAATTTCGAATTCCCGAAAGCATTCACGGTTTACCGAATGCACGTCCAGCGAAAAGCTTTCATCAGTACGTGATAATAATGTTCGGTCCTTTGTATTCGGAGCGGATAACGTTACAGGTGCGTTAATAACCACCGGAGTACAGATACTAGCTTGTAGCAACCAAACGCAGAATTTGCATCGCGCGTCATCACTGTGCATTGTACACGCTTGTCCGTTATTCAATCGTACGTAAAAATCCACAGCATTAATTCCGCCGATTTCGACATTTTACATACGTTTATTATCGCCTCGTCGCAACCGTGAAGTTTGAGTGGAATCGTTGTGGTATCGCGAGCGCGCAGGGACGCTCGTCCACTCGAGATAAGGTAAATGTCCCAATACCTGGACACGTCCCAATACCTGGACACTAGTGCAAATAATGCTGATTATTACGTTTAATATTTGCTTTATCCATAAAAGAATTATTTTATTCAATTACTCAAATATTTAATAAAATATATTCATATACATATTTTTCTTAGTAAACTTGTAACAATCGTAATAAAAGTAAATTTTCTTGAACTCTCCAGTTTACACCATTTTAATATTGCTCTTGTCTGATTTGGTAAACAGTCTCTATATTTTCTTAAGCGAATATTATTAATAATGTTTAGTATATTGGTACAACTAATACAATTTTAGAAAAATGGTACCTTGTAGTATTATTTTTTTATTGGAAAATTAAACTTAATGTTCGCATTAGTTTTTTATTCGCGTGTCTATCTTCTGGTACAGTGAAATCCCAGAACGTCCCCAAACCTGACCACGTGTACTAACTGTGAAATAAGTACATGTTATTGTTGACACAATAATAAAATAATTATTTAACACCTTAAAAATAATTTGCACCCTGCAAACACTTTGTATTCTTTGTATCTTACTTTAATGATAATATTTCATTCATGTGTAAAATTCGTGTGTAACACACGAATACACATAACCTTAAAATTAGTCATTCACTAATAGATTCTTTTTACATAACTTTATTTACTGATTTGAATAAATTTCTTATACAGGGGGAATATGCTAAAAGAAAAAACTATTGTGTTGTTTTTTTATTTAATTTCCCTAGGAAACATCCAAAATCATGTGTCCAGGTAATGGGACAGTAAAATCGGGACACCGGGACATACTAGTTAAGCTGTCCAGGTATTGGGCCATTGTAAGGACTACGAATTTTCAATATTTTACCAAATTATTCAATCCTACAATATGTTTTCTTTGTTTAATGATAAAGTACACACCATGCCCCATGTAATTGCATAATCGTTTGTATATAAATCGATTTGTATAACCGAAAAATTCTCAAACGAGTGTCCGGCGTACCTTAAATGTCCAGGTATTGGGACATTTACCTTACCCACGGAAGCGGAAAGCTCCGGATTCGCCTCGTTTGTTCTTTAATTGCGCGTGTTATTAAAGGACAAGCAAACTCGTAGAGGTGATTTTTTGCGCCCGCTTAAATGGGCCCTGCGCCGAGGCACGCCGCGCCGCGCCGGTAAACGAGGGCGTTCGCTTGTTCGCGCAGGGTTGCGCGGAGATTTTCGTAAAAGGCGAGCGCATAATGAAAATTAACCCGAGACCTGGCCGTCAGCGTATAATTGAACGCGCCACGTGCACTTCGGGACGTCGATAGCCTGCAACGTAAACGCTGCCCGCTACCGGATACGCAGATTCGACGTACACCGTTTATTACGACGTTGCACACAGACGCCCCGTGTTCCACAACGCGCGCAGCAACACTTTGCCTGTTTGCTAGACACACAGCGCCAGCCGACTGCTCATTCCGGCTTTCATTCATAATAGAAACCCACGCTCGAAAATGCTGCAAACTTTAATCCGATTATAAACGCGGTACGTAGACTAACGATGGTCAAAGGGCATGCCCCTTTGTGCAAACTACGGCAGGTACACATCGACAGCTTTGTCTATGGAAAATCTGTGTTCCCGAATGCTTGGCTGACCATTATCGGTTTATTCTACTGATCGTACCTCGCGAAATGCTTCCTTTCGCGACGTAAGAAATACGCGAGGCTTTTCCAGGGGAATGCATTGACACGAGGCTAGATTACCCCCAAGTTTAAACGCATGATTGTACACGTGATAGAGGGTGTCCCAGTTGTATGCAGCTGCACGTATTCCGTGAATTCGAACGTGCCGCTGGAGTTACGGCGCTCGGGTACATATTGTGCCATGTCACATGCATGCGCTATACCGCGGCCTCTTGCTAATTTATTTCACGGCCGATCCGCTCGGCGAGATATAAGACGCATCGACCTATCGTGATTCATTGTATAGGGGAGAGGGGGGTAAAACGGAACGGGTGAGTAAAACGGAACATCAATGTGGCTCTTAGATAAGAGCTGGGAATGAGTTGTCATCGCGTGACATGGGACCAAAGGATCCTCGCAGCATTTCGTGACAGACCATAGACCCGGGCACACGTTACTTTTCGGTTAAGAGAGTTGGAAAAATTTCCGGTATCGACGTTTCAATATTGTGTTGTACTTTCGACCACTTTTCGGCACTTGAATTTCGAAAATTATTCCTTACGCTACATTTTGATGTATTAAAAACTTCTTTACCTCACGCTGAAGTGTAAATATTAAATGTTTTTTTAGTGATACCTAAAACATATATTTATAGTTTTTAACATAAAAGAGTACATTTTAAATCATAAAAATAAAGATTTTGTACGTTTACATGGTCTTCAAGTGGGTGCTCCGTTTTACCCCACCACTTGAGCAAGGCGAAGATTTCAATACCTCTGGTAAATCTCATTTTCCTTCATTCCCAAAATTTCTTCTTAACAATGGCTTTTATTTTCTTATAGTCTAAGGTCCACTGAAGACTCCTGTTGAATTTCCATGTCTTTTTCTCCTTCCAATTTTATGTTATCACCCTCCAGAATTAAGCGTTCCATTTTACCCCACTCTCCCCTAAATATAAATATAGTCATGGATTCCATCCGATCCCACGAGATACGAAATGTACATGCCTATACCGATGGGAGAAACGAAGCAGCGTTATTAGCATTAACATTAGAGTAAATTTGAAAGCTTCTTTTCTACATCTCGCGAACTCTTCCCTCCTATTCGACATTCAGATCGCTCCCGTCTGCTCCGTCGAATAACACGGCGCCCGTTGAAGAAATATTTGCCCGGCGAGCATCTCGGCGGTAATTAAGGGTTACCCTTTCGGCAGTGATGTTTCTTCCGGAAGAAAAATAATTTTCCGCGTCTGCAGACATCGGCGAGAATCGACAGCGAAGCCGTAGCAAATCGAAGGAAAATATTTGAAGTGCAGAGCAGCCAGTTCGCGCAGATATTCCGCGGGAAGGAAAAATCGGGTATCGGTAGCGAACTGAAACTTTCTTGCTCTTTAACACGAGCACACGTTCCTATTGAAAACCGCTGTACAATAGTTTCGCTTTTCGATCGTTCCCTGCCCACCAGCTTATTCGATTTCACGTTTGCTGATTCGCGTTTCAGCCGAGCGAGAATGCAAATTTTATTAAACTGGCCTGGCTAATATATGGGCATTATTGTGCAACGGTCTCGATGAGCCCTCGATTCATAAATCACCAATGCGCCGGATATATATTGCCAGCTGCCACGGTTACCATTTCTGTTCCGGCGAATGGCAGCCTGCAACGAGCTATGAACATTCACCTTGTCCTAACGTTTGCGTTTTTGTTTTCTAGTTGCCCCGCTCGTCACCCTGAAGATGGGCTCGTCGCTGAATCCGAGGAACATCAAGGAGGGCGACGACGTTTACTTCGAGTGCAACGTCAGGGCGAACCCTAGGGCTTACAAATTGACATGGTTTCACGAGGTACGTCAAACCGGCAGCAGACTTCTCTTCCCTCGTCATCGCGCTAGGAAACTGCGAAACTGGAGAAGCTAAATAGTCACGAAACACCTTATCCAGTGCCTCCATTGCGTATGGACCCCTAGTGCGCGGAATGAAAACAGAGGAGAAAGAGGAAGCGTGGAACCGTGAAATCGTAAAAACGCTCCTCGATGAATCGACGGGGGGCGTGAAATTAAACGACGTACCCAGACAAGCGCCGCTACCCCCGAGTTTGCTTTATTGCGTGGCCGTAAAAAAAAAGGTACAAGAGCGTAAACCCGGCGTAATAATTTTGTCGCGGAATAAAGCCTGGAAAAGGCCGAAAATCGCGCTATAACAGGGACGAAAGAAGAGCCGCCACGGTCTTCGAAGAGACGTCGGTCAGGTTGCTTCTCGTTTGCATACGGAGTCGAGCGTAAATTCCGACCGACGGCGACGCGACGTGGCTGGCTAAAGCGTGAGTAATGTGCCACGAAGAAACAAGGCCGCAAGAAAACGACGGTTGCGCTGGCAGCCTCGTCCTTTTTGTCTTCCCTCGCGAAAAATATCGTGAAAAACTCGTGGCTCGCACCTGGAAAGCTCGCGCGTTATCTTCGGTCACTCGAGGATCGTCGAGTTAAGCCTCTTAAGGGGGATTATGCTTTCCATCATTTTCTCCGGCGGGTCGAAGCTCTCTCTCCCAAGGGGTCGGCGAAATCCTAGGAGCGTTCTGCTGCTCTGCTTCTCTGCTCCCTCGTTTCGCCCCCGTTTCCCTCGCGACGACCTTTTGAGCTTGCGACGCCAGCTCGTGCGCGACCAACGATATCGACAACCACGCGGAACGAGGCTAAATAGAGAAACTGTGTCCCATCGGCAAGTCGCGTTAATCCCTGTCAAAGCCCGGTACAAAGTATTCTCAGATTCTTCTCCTTCCCTCCCGTTCACCCTTCCCGAAGCGAGAACGTTTGCCGGAAACGGATATCTTTCACCGGATTAGGTCGATCCGTAAATAACGAGCAGGACAGCGCGCCACGTCGAGGTGTTTATAAAGCACGAGTAGAACAGCTCTTTCCCCTTTCCTTTCTATAACACACTCTCTACGCTTCATTAATCATTTACAGAAAGTTATTCGCGTCGAGTGACCTAATACTGACACAGTGTATGAGCCCAGCCAGGATCACCGGATAGCTAAATTGACTTTTCTTTTGAACGCTTCGGAAAGCTCGCAAAGGGGGAGCAGGAAGCTTCCCGACGCGGACAAAACGACTTCTCATTCATCCTTTCAGGGAGCGAGGGTCGGTGATTTTTTTGCCAAGCAAGTTACCTTGCAAGAACCATACGTAGCGGGAAGTTGAAAATTTTTCTCCAGCATCGGCAGGGACGCTGCAGCGCAGCCGCCCGGGAATACCCAAAAGGATTTTTCAAATTATTAATCTTGACAGATCGCGGAAGATTCCCCTTTGCCGGATGCGAGGAGGGGAAAAACGAGTGAAGTTTGGTAGGAAAAAGATCTGCAATTTCATATTTCATGTGGCGCTGCCGTTACCCTTTTCCTGCGCCGCTGCTTCTCTCTTAACTATACGCTTACGCTTACAGCGCTGAAACACGAGTAATCTGTTCTCCCGACGATGGATTTTAAGCTCGACGACGCACGCGATTCTTAATTAACGCTCGCTCGCTAATGGCAAGAATTACGATCAAATGAACCCGGATAATCGAAAGTTCGTGAAATCGGATAAGGGAGGGGAAAAAGTTTTAATAATAGGACGCCTTCCCTTGCCGAGGAGTATGATTCACTGCCGGGTGAATGAAAAAAGTCGGGGAGAAATTCGACGAATAAGTAACAGAGTTTAAAAGTCTCGGGGAAAGAGTTTCCATCGGTGGTGCAGGCTGTGGAGGGAAGGAGGGATAATTCTAAATGTCTCGGAGCGTTTGGACTTCGCGCGCTCGCGCGTCGATGCATCGGTGCATCGGTGCACACGCGCGTTCGTGTGCATTCTGTCGAAATTATCGTAAATTTACGAGCCCCCGTTGTCACTTCCCGTCCATTCGGTGTCCCTCCACTTCGCGCACTCCGAAAACCAAACCAATAAATTGCCCACGAATCACCGGGCAGAGCCGGTTTACCAATCCGTAAAAATGTTCGCGTAAAAACGTCCGCGCGATGAAATTTCCCGCCGAATGAATGAAACCGTGTTCACCGTTCCCTGGAACGTCGTCCAAGCTTCGGTATACCCGCGAAAATGTTCGCGAAAATCCACTGTCTGTGATTAAAAAAAATGACACGATTTTGTTAGCCATTCATACGAATTAACGACGCAGTCTCACAGTAGGAAATAGATTCGTTCTGCTTTTGAAATCGTCAATGGTATTACGCTGAACATTTAACGTCCAAACGAGCTATAGCAAGCAATTCGCGCGTGGAACGATTAAAATTATTTAAACAATAAAGGCCCGATGGTCAGTTGTATGAAAGCCGAGTGCGTTCCACCTGCACTATTATTTTCGAAGCAGCCATTGAATCAGAGCCGATAGTATGAATTCTGTCGGCGGAAACGCGATTTACACGTGTAAACGCACGACGTGGATCAGTTTCGAGGTATCGTTTCGTGCACAAATTAAAAGGGGAGAAAAATGGGTACGGTTGAACGTCACGCACGGCGTGCGTGCTACCCAGTGACATATTCAACAGCAGATAACCCCACGCTGTGACATGTGGTCGAAACTAAACCCGTCGGACGCGTTACATCAAGGCAGCTCTTCCGCGGATTTACTAACACGCTCGCGGATGACGCCCGTATCATCGTGCTACAGATATGTTGCGTACAGGTTCAGTGTAATTATGCGTGCAACCGTCACGACCTCGTTCTGCCTTCATTTTTCATTTTTCACCCTCGAAAAAGTAGTTGCAAGCTTTTTCTAGCGTAAACATATCTCAGCTGTTTCTTAAACCCAAATCAGCTGCATTGTTACTTTCACTAGTTACTTTTGGAAAGGATGAAAATTTCAATGACATTCTTTTTTTCATGAATTTGGATTATATTGATGCAAAAAATAGAAAATTTTGTGATGTATTTGCGTTATTGTAGACTTAAGTATATTTAGCAAAGAAGGTTTTTCTTTCTCCTGAAAAAAATTGGATTTTTGGTACTTACAGTGTTTTCTACAAGGACCCTTTAATTCTGTAAAATTTCCACAATCAATCATCGTACGAGAGGTAATCGGAAATGAAGAGTGCCTGCTTATGCTTCGTGCATAATGCAGTAAATTAAAAATTTTTACATCACGGAGCTTTTCCATTTATATCTCTCCAAATTTCTACTGATGAACCGAAATATTTCAACATGAAGCACCAATGTACAATTCTATGGGCTTTCCATTCATCCTATCCACTAAATAATGGAAATCCCTTGAATGAACACACATGATGCAAGTTCGCGGGGCGAACAAGAGAGCTATGTAACATTCAGAGTAACATTTGTGTTGCTCGTTGGAAAATGAAGCGTATCGGTTACTACATGGGAAGAATAGAAAGTGGTGTATTCGATGCATCTGTGTTTTGAACTGAGCAATTAATGTTAATAGCAATAATAGTAACAGCACCACGAACAAAGACATACCACTATCCAATTCGAGATAGCTTCGCGTCGCTCGAGGCATATTCTTGCGCCGTACAATTATCACGTACAAGTTACCCCAAACTCCTCGAAACCGAATGAAACACACACACAACGCTCCTTGCTCGCGTAAAGCAAGCAAGGATGCACGTGTATCCGACAAAGCCACCAGCTTCGTGGACTCCCCTATCCCTGTTCCCTTCGATTTTATCCGTTTGTATTAAACGCGAGCGAAATCTGAGAGCAACAGCAGAACGTAGACAAAATCAAGTCAATTAAAAAGGGCCATCCATGAAATGCTCGTGACAAAGCTCCCTATACAGCACACTTCGTTGCAGCAACATTGTGGAAACTTTGCTGCACAGGGCGGACATAGAATTATTGCTACAACGTTGCGTACAACATTTCAATCTTGCACTGCAACGATGCTGCAACTTTGCTGCAACGAGAGTGTGCTGAGTATGGGTGGTGTAATGCCGGTCCTAGATAACAGAGGAAAAACATGAACAAACTCGCGGTTTTAACCCGGCCCAATGATGAAATATTCAGATACATAGTCTACTCGCCCCGAGACATGCGCGGGAATATGGAATTCCCGAGTCTGCAGAAATAATCGAGTTTCCAAGATGTACATCCATCCACGGTCTCCATTTCGCGCGACACGCCTTGGGCCGCAATCTGCTTGCAAAGCCTTTGTCGGAAAGTTACGAGGAAATTATAATATTGCCCGTGTGCAGACGGAGACTCGAAGGAGCGTGGAGGACGAGCAGCCGCGAGAATTCGCGCGGCGCTGGCTGAACACGGGGCCGCGACGGTTGTACGTACACCCGCCCAAGAGTGTATATTTGTAAGCCGGTGGCCAGAAATTAGTGTAACGGCGAAAATGCACACCTACGCGGCAGCTGACACTGACGCGTAGTTGTATATGCAGGAGAGTAACGAGCTGGCGGGGAATGAAAAGGAAGGGTGCAAGATAGTGTTCGAGTCGTGAGGATCGTTCATAAATTCTCCTTGGTCCCAAGCCCTTGGAACGAGTGGCAGGAGAAGCTTCCTCAGTGCAAACGATGTCTTCGGTCAAGCCGAAGAAAATCGAGCTGCGCGAGAACCAATTTCTTCCTCCTAAAGGGCAAAAAACGATGCTCGTAAACTTTTTCTTCCGCCTTTACCTTTGCGAATCTCCATTGAAAAGGTTTCGCCATCTCCTCGGCTCTCGCGTGTTCATCGAATCGAAAGAAATTGCGCAGCGCAACTACAAAGTCGTTTCAAGAACTGCGACGACGCGCATCGTCATCGAAAGGTTCGGTGATTAAACTTCGCGTGTATTTAGACGCGTCTTTACGAGTGGATAGGGCGCGGGAAATGCTCCGAATACAGGGCTAACTTTCCAATGCTTCTCTGACCGCGCGGCTAACTTTAGCCCGTGACCATAGCTGAGGATGCTTAACTATGTATGGCGTACGCAACAAACCTTAAACCGACGTCCCTTCCCTCTTTCTGTCCTCTCTAACACTCCGCTAGTTTGCGGCGTTTTTTAAATGTTTCGCCAGTAAAGATTCTCATCCGCTATTTTCTATATGGATGGCGGAAGAAGGGAGATAGCGATAATGGTAATAGTGACGAAGAGACTGCTCGATTACGACGGTGTCAGAGACGCGATCAAGGTCTACGAGTTTGAAATTACATCGTAATAACCGTACTCCGTCATCCCGCGATTATCTGATCCTTCACTTTGTCCGAGAAATCGACACTCCTGTCACACGCGCGCGCTCTACCCCCCCGGGGATCATACCTCGAGAAAAACGACACGGCGACTTCTATTTCCGAGGATATTTCACCGAGAAGAATATAATACAGAGGACTGGAATGTTCGGCTGTTTTCTGCGAGGTTCGATAAATATACAATTGAATTGGTCAGGCGAACCACGAGGTTCGACCGAGCATACCTCCTCCTCCTGGTATCATTTGGTTCTACGCTAAGAAGAAGTCCCGCGCGTCCTGGCTCAAATCTCCGCCGGAAATGCTTTAATGCAGGATCTTTTCCACTTTGTTTATTCAGGAAGAAGAGCTCCATTACAACGTCACCGCCGGCATAGTGCTCTCGGACCATTCTCTGGTGCTCCAGAGCATAACTAGAGAATCCGCTGGGAGGTACACCTGCATGGCCGTCAATGTCGAGGGCCGCGCCAGTTCTAACGCAGTGAACCTCCAGGTTATGTGTAAGTATATTTCCCGCTGTTACGGCGTCGCGTCGCTCCGCGTAACAGTGGAATGAAGAAGAGAGAAAAAAATTCCCAAGCGTTGGAATGCCGCGATAAAACTGTGCCCGCATATTTCTCCTTACGAGCTGGACGGGTAATCGTTGCTTTTATTCCCCTCGATGTTAATGCACACGCAACGTGCTCCCAGTAAAGTTTTATGCCCGATCTTTGTGACCGCCTGTTTTTCGTTCTATAGTTAATGCTGCAGCGCGAGCAAACAATGTAAACTCGCGCCCCCGCTTTCCAACATCCGCTTCCCATTACGAATTGCATTATAGAGATCGCGTCTGGGTTGCAGTCGCTCCTGTCTGCAAGCACGTTTTAAGCTCCGCCGGTTGGAGGTATCAGAACGCGACACCGCCACCGCTCAACGTCCCCGAAGAGGTTCACGGAGCATTGAAACACGAGACCATCAGCTTGGTGTGCGAGGTCGACGCCAGCCCGACCTCCGTCACCTTCCATTGGACCTTCAATAGCAGCGGGGACCTTACCGATATTCCGTCCACAAAGTATACCAACGAAGGCACCTCGAGCAGACTCAATTACACTCCATCGTCCGACATGGACTACGGAACGCTGGGCTGTTGGGCCAGCAACGTGGTCGGCCACTCGAAACAGCCCTGCCTCTATCAAGTGATCGCAGCAGGTTTGTCTGAGCTGATTGTGAGTTATATCGGTCAGAGCTAGAGTTGCCACCTTTTTTACAGAAAAATACCGTACAAAAAAAGGAACCCTCGAAAGAATTGAAAGTACATTTTAATCTTATTAGTTTCTATTTCTTCCAAACATATTTCTTATTGCTTTAGCATTACAGAGCAACTTTTTATCATTTTTATAAAGATTTATATAGATAAATTTACTTTAATTTATTTTAAAGTACGGGTGGCAACCCTAGTCAGAGCGAGAGAGTACCTGGGCTACGCAGGGGGTCGCGTGCACGGTCGACGTGAACATTTTTACCGGGTTGCAAAAATGCGTGACCAAAAGAATATTGCTTCTAAATTTTATAATAATAAATATCGATGCAAAGGGTCCAACTAAATTTACGATGAGCTTTTCGTGGACCGCGTAGCCTTTTAAAGGGCTATTATCATTTAGAAGCCCAATTTTTTGCGACTTTAGGGACGACGTCCGAAAGAAGTAGGTTCACAGTTTTTACCGGTGAGCATCATCCACAAATTTTTTACAACTTACTGAAATGTTAATAACGATGTGTTGATAATGCTCATGGGTAAAAACTGTGTAGTTTTTTGTGCGTCATCACTAAAGGGAATAGAGGATCTCGTCCTCGTAGACGAGAATACTCTTTAAGGATGTATCGGACCTATCCTTAAAGTGGTACCAAGTTGATGAAAATTTGTGAGATTGTTCTTTTTAATCCTTCTGATGTGCTGCAAAAATTTTAAACGAATTCAGTAAACGGTTACTGAGTTATAACGATTTTAATTTTCACTGATTTTACACGTACTCTTAGGGAAAGAGACGATCTTGACAGATAAAACAGCTGAAAAAATATTGAAGAAATGGTACCAATGTTTTCATTTTTTTTTTAGATATAGTATATGGATAGATGAAAATATCTGCCGAGTTTCAATTGTTTTCACTACACCGTTTTAAAGAAATAAATTATAACTTGAGAACTTGTTTTTTACACAATTTTCATATCTTCATACAGACATGTCATACTGATGTTTCACGATAAAAAAAATTGTAAATATAGTTAAAAGGACGATTAAGATTTTAGAAAAAACTTTGTTTACCTACACTTACTTTCATTGCCCATAAAAAAATCTGAAAAATGGTCATGAAACTCCCGCACTAAACGAGAATACCCCGCTTAAAGCACGTCGCCGGGTTCCGTGGAACGCGCTGAGACCGCCTCTCGCCGGTCCTGATCGCGTAGGTACATCGGAAGAACCGTCAGCATTCGTTCGAAAGTATTAACGAAACGAGAGTGCCTTTTAATTGTTCTTTAACCCGAACAGATTGGCGAGAGCCATGCTCCATTTCCGCCAAGCACTGGGAACGTAGAGGGTGGAAAAAGCCTCACTGAAATCCCCGGGGAATGAACGCCGCGAGACGAAAAACCGCCTTGTCTCCAGCTGCTCGTCGCGTCGAGAGCCCGCGTCACTTGTGTCCTACGCGTTTTTGCGAAAGTTTAATGAAAACCATAATTGAATATGTTCATTACGGCGTACGCGCGATGCGCCGGTATCCGACGTCGCGATTACGGCGAATATACTGACCGAGTCCCGGCTGAGTCGCTGAGAGCTTGCAGCGGACAAAACTAGTTCCGAAAGCAGCGAAATCAGCGTAGTTAGTTTGGTCCCCACCCACGGTGCACGATCCACGGGCTGAGCGTGGTCAATAGCTTGCCCGGATGTTCGGCGTAGCCAGCACGCGCGTGCACCGCTTGCGGTAATTGGACACATAATTTATTTTCGGTGGAGAAGCAACGTATTTCTTATGTAATTACGGGACAGCAGTTTTTTGCCAACCGACGGCTAATACTCGGCCCGCGAGAGCGAACGCGAAATGATACACCGCCCCGCGGACGCGAGTAATTAAATCATTAATTGAAAGGGCGATGCGAAACGTAAATGGAAACGAGATGCTCGCGAGGCGAACGGAAACAAGCGGCGGGTCTCGAAAATTCATGGGACGCAGCGTCCTGTGAAAAGAAAAGCTCGCAAGGGTGAACCGTTCAAACAATTCTTACACCATTGTTGCGGCAAAACAAACCGCGGAATGAGTTAAATAATTTGTGGGCTGTGTGGGAAGTATGGAAACCGTATTAAAAGGCTAGTGTAGATTACAGTTTTCAAAGGGAAAGGGCTTTAAAATCGAAAGAAATCTGCTTTTATAGCGGTCCCACTAATTTACACCACTACAAAAGATTATTCCCATTGCCCGTTACACGAGGAGAAAGAAAAAAAAAGAATAGCCACGCTGACCACATTGTCCACCGTTTCCACAAGCTTTTTCCAGCCCCCTATTTGCATACAAGTGATCTCGTTAATGCAACACCATCGTCGATAATGACGGTCGTGGGACATAATTTCATTGCCCGCGAAACGGCGCAGCGTTGCGTTGCGTTGCAATTTTCGCTGGGCAATAAAAGAAAAGTATGGGAACCGCGGCGTAGCGACGTAACTTTTTTCACTTCCCGCCAACAAACATAATTGCACGGTACACGATCCTCGGTTAACACACGCGTGCGTCGGTTTAAAACAAAGAGAGATATGCTACCAAAGTTACTATTATTACAAAAACACATCCAAGACACATCCATGATAGTTAAACAGGACGTCGTTAATCACCGCCAGCGAATTAAATAGTGAGTCTGTGTTAGAAAGGCGGTAAATCAAAAATGGTATGTTGCCCGCAGGCAGGCCATACCCGTTGCAAAACTGTACGGCCTACAATCAGACCGGCTCCTGGATAAGGATATCGTGCGTGGAAGGATACGACGGTGGTCTACCGCAGAAATTTGTGGCCATCGTGGACAAGCAACGGCTGGAATCGGCGAACCCCTACTGGGAGCTGGAGCTTCACAAGCCCACAACGGTCGCCCTCTACGCGGTCAATATGAAAGGGTCTAGCGATCCGGTGATCATGGAAGGCGTAGCGCAAAAAGGAGTGGCCAAGTACACCGGTGCGTAAGTACCTCTGACACACAAGTTGAACGGGGGAATACGAAGAGACGGAAAGGCAGCATCCGCTTAATAAATCTCTCCCCTCAAAAGATCCAAGCTCTCTTCGTTCAGAGATGAACAGGAGAATTCCGCGTAGCTATCCACCTACGCTCCTCACCTATTATATTCTCCTTCCCCCCGATCCCTAGTGCGTTTACGGTATGCGTTCGTCTTTTTAATGAACGAAAGCTCGCCTTCGAGTAATTAGAATCGACACACTACCGAGCTCGCGCGATCCTATCTGTCAATGGACACGATCGCAGCCGCCTCCGCCCTTCGACGTTAAAAAGAAAAAAAAGACAGGACTGCAGCGAAATGAGAATTGAACGCCAGGATGAAACCCTATTTTGCCTTTTCCCGCGTACCGCTTCCCCCGCAACTACAGCTGGTATCATGCAACTGCCGATGCACATGGTCGTTCGGAAGCACATAACACGAATGAGAAAAATTCGCTTCCCCGATCAATGACCCGTTCTCTTTTGTATCGATTATTTCGACACAAACATTTAATTGCTCGTTCAGATATAAATCCCCCCCGGGAAGCGTACGCGAACGCGAATTTAATTACTTTTCGTGGGCCATGTATCGCGATGAAATTACTCTTTAAATTCCGTATCGATTCCCGATGTGTTGTCGTCGCTATTAATTCAACGTTAACGAAATGTTTGGAAATAGGTCGTTAATAATGAAGTTAACTGTCGTAAAACCTCGCTTTTCCATTGGGGCTGTAGGTATAATCACCGCGAGCTGTCTGGATTTTATCAAGCCGGTATAAAATTATTAATCGTTGTCGGTACACACGAGATCTTGCGGAGCGTCTTAAGCGAGACAGGAAACACAGCAATGCTTGCCGGGGCCGGGACAGCGGAGCTCCCAACCCCCACAGAATCCGGAACAAGTCTCAAAATTTATGAGCTATTATTATGCATTCTGTTTTCTCTCATCCGTTTCTTCCCTGTACTCGCTGGCGTGTCGTCCGTCCTCCAATAGAAGTACCGGTCCAGACAGTCCTCCTACCCCGCAAATTTCGCGCCGTCGTTCATTAATCTCCCATGGCGACGACGACACCTCGTTCAAAGAACTGACGTTGAAGAAGAAGCAGCCGGAAGTGACGGAATTAATATACGCAACATTTCAACGAGTATACGTATGTCTAGCGTCAATAATGCTCGAGCAACGCGAAAGCACCGAACTCTAAACCCCCTTGGGATAATCGTTCCAACCGACATTCCTCGATTTATTGCAAACGCGAGGGCATTTTGAACTAGAGTGTCCCGTGTCGGATCCTCGCTCGCGGGGCTAGCAACGCGTGAATTAATAAACGGGTTAATCGAACGGCGCCGGGCGACACCGCTTTCTCAAAGTTTCGCAATAGACCAGAGTAGGGTCCTAATTGGAAATAGATTAAGTTCCCCGGAAATTTGTTGCCGCGATTCGACCAACAAAGTTCCCGAGGGAGCGCGAATGACAAACAACTAAATTGGAGCTCGTCATGTGTCTCGGAGCGTGGTTGTACGGGGCTCGTACGGGGAAAGCCTAACAGACCCTCGGCAAGCGGAAGAAAGAGCAAACACGTAGATGAAAGATTCGCGGCTGAAAAGGGGCGAGCGGAGGAAAAATGGAAACTACATTTCAACCACGTGTGCTGCTAAATGCATTATGTATAAGTAGATCTGGTAGAGATTTCGCTTATAGACGAATCGGCATCTTCGGTGGATATGTCGCCGATCCTGATTGGCCTGGGAGGCACGGCGACCGGCTTGGGGCTAATCGTGACCGGGGTGCTGATGGCGCTTTGGAGGAAACACGCGGCCACCCCGACCAAATCAAAGCCACCCCAACAGCCCAGTATCGCGACCTTTGCTGGCAAAGGCGAAGAAGAAGACGGCAATCCTGATCTCATACCCACCACTGCCCTGACCAATCATTTCGCAGGTAAGAGCCACTCCACGCTATATAGATTCACTCGATCAACCGTGTATAGCTGCACGCCAAGGGTAAAGTGATATCTTTGAGGGTACAAGCACCCGAGGGCAAAACCAAAACACCTGCCCACCTTGATGTCCCCGTGGCGGAGATTGACGTGACGGTGTCCAGAAACTCTACAAGATATGCACCCCTCGGCTCTTCACTTTCAACGCTCAAGTGCGCTATCATCTCCACCCTTCGCTATATTCCCCCCCCACTTGTCGCGTATCGAGCTATCCAGCCAAATTCCAGCGAAAGACAGTCAGTGTCCGATAGGTATGCAACGGCAAACGCGCTTCTTTCATTCGCATTCAACCGTATCAACGAAAAATAACCCCCCATCTCATCTGGTGAATTTCTACTTCGGACTGATGAAAGTGCTCCGTTTAAACGAGAATCGCAAGTATATCGAGTCTCATCCTAAACCGCGACCGCGGTTAACGATACTCTCAAGGAAATTGCTCGTAGAGAACGCGCACGCTATAGGTATCGATTCATTTCCGCATTCGATGCGCATCGATTCACACCTGTAATATTTACATTTGCTTGAAACTTTGTCGATCGGATAAATAAACATCGAAGCTGTCGCGTGTAATTCCCGTAAATGCCCGTTACGTGGTGCGTGCAATTCATTTTCCCTTGCAATTTTTATAGGAATTCGATTAAAACAGACTCGCCGATTACGTTGCCGGGGGAATCGATGATACGATTGACGTTAAGCTTCCGCTGAAACTTGTTCCAGAGAGGAAGCTCCTGCACTACGGCTCCCTACCGCGAAGGCCACGTCAGCTGGAAGGGCGTGAGATGTCCCACGATGTCGTAGAAGATTCAGATTATCCACGAGCGTCGCCAAACGTGAGTAATCGGATTCCGTCGCCACCTCGTCCCGCGTGAAACAAGAACGCGCGATGCTGGCGATAAAACCGAATCGGTGGGATCACCTCGTAAAATAATGTTCCGTCAGTCCATGCTCGTGTTACGCGATAAATCTTGCCGCAAATTCCACGAACCTTACCGTGGAAGATATCATTTTAAGCGCGCGGCCTGCCAATTAATACCATCGCGCGATTTTATAGCCTGCGAATCGCCTGTGTCTTGTTACAGACGTTTTACAGCCTCCAGAGGCCACATCGATTTTCGGAGGCGGTGATAAGGAGCGCCGCGATCCAGGAGAGTTGCATTTAGGAAGGAGACATCCACGAAGAAGCGGAGTGAAACGAGACGAGGCTCCGGTAGCGCACCGGCGAAGAAGAAAAGAAAACGTGACCCGAGTACTCCGCCACGGAGTAATGGGGGCTTGACGGGCCACGTTTCCGTTGCAACACACGGGAATCAAAAAAGACTAAAGCCATGCTTAAGCTACGTTGTACATGTTCCAGCGTACGAAGACATTTATTAGCCACTCGATAACAGTATGCCTTTGTAAATATTGTATATAAATAAAACACATCGATTTCGTGTTACGTGTTTGCATAAGATTCCACGCTCCTTGGACCTCGCCCGAGCTTTTAAGAAGATTAAATTCGCGAGCGAATTCCTGCGGATCTCGGAACAATAGATTCTTAGTAGCATACGCGGGCGAGCATTATCAATATTTTCGTCCTTGTATATTGTCGAGGTGAATCACGTATTTACAGCGCGAACGAAACAGAGAGACACTTGAGTACCAATTTCGACGACTGTAGGTCGAAGATGGATGAGAAACTTGGAACGATTTAGCGAGCAACGACCGCAAACCGTGCCTTTTGTTCCCGTCCTCTGTAGCGCACTCTCAAACTAAATGGGAAGAAAAAAGGATTGGCCGTAACGGAGGCAGCTATTATCGCATCAGCGTTCCTTTCGGATTTGGATCGTGCTCTGTACTATTTTCCTCGAGCGATTTAATGTATTCACGGTAAAAGGGAGACGGAGTAGTTGGTATGTATCTCGGTGTAGTAGTCAGGAGTATAGCTTGAGAACGTATACATACATTCGCGACGGAGCAAAGGGTGATCGTATAAACTCCGGTCGGTTATCGTCGAAATCCAGGCCACGGGAAGGACACGATTTATCGTGGCCTCGTTTCGTGATAATCTTTGTTTCAAGACGCGGGAGACTCGGATATCTAATGAGTCTTTCCTTCTATCCATCTCTCCACTGTTTTACAGCGCAATCTCTCGGTACCTTTCACCGAGGCTAAAATGCATCGGACTGGCCTAGTCGGCCGTTACTTAGGTCTGAAATCTCTTCGATCGAGCACATAATTTGCCGTTGGAAGTCAGAGACATCTAACGACGACGCAAATGCTGCTCATCGCGCGTCTTCGCGATAATAGTCGAGCATTTTCGTCGGAGGAATACGTAGTTGAAAGCCAAGAGTGGCAGTACACGACGTGCCGGGGCGAAGTGAATCCTCAACTGTGCTATTTAGACTTTAGACTGATATAATATCTTCTTCGTTCGTGTGCAGATTTAATGCTCATGACACGGGTTTATTCAAGGCAGACTACACTATTCTAGCACTATATTCGTTCTCTGTGATTTCAGTGGAAATCTGAGGGGTAAAAACATTTCTTCGAATCGTATGTATAAAAGGCTATCGATCACCGTCCACAGATGTGGCTAGCTTTCAGCGATGGCTGTCGATAATCGATGGGGGGGTCGGTAATAAATTTTCACCGGCCTATATCAAAGCGTAACGTATGGACGAGGATTTTATTCGCATTCGAATGGGCTACGTCTCGCGAGCCGGGATTTTATTAAACTTGAAATACGATTCTACGTTCTGACTGTTTAAAATAAAATTCCACCAGCTACCAAAATGTCATCCATTCGCACGTTCGCAATGAAATAATTAATGCATTCGTTCGTGAGATCCTAGCAGTTCCAAGCAAATTATTTCGAATGAAAGAAACTATCGCGAATGCACATTCTAGCATAGCTAAATTCTTTAATTAAAAAAACATATATTTCAATCGAAGATTTCACTTTAATGTTTCTCAATCGTCTTACCTTGCCTTTTCCTTCTAACCACTGGTGTTTGTGTACAACGATGTACCTACAATGAGAATAGCAATCGTCAAATTCAACATTTTCTTTGCTTCCAGGTATAATGCAAACGTCAAAAATACACAAAATTACTTTAGCTCTCGTTACATATCCGTTGCACATACTTATCACACGAAACTTTGTCACATCATTTTCACAACACTAAAGGTGGCTCATTGTCTCCAGAATTTAAAAAAGCATTTGGAATTTTGATGTGTATGGTCATGAAAGCATACTCTTCTCGAAATACAGTATGCAGCGCCATCTTTGAGTATCGATTTAAAGTATCCAGGTGGCGACATCTCTTAATACTAGTTCGAAACAATTCCGAAAGGATTATTAGTAGTGGAGGGTGAAGATAATGTTTATTACATGCTGCCAACGGTGTCAATAAGCTGCCGAAATTGACAAGCATTTACCACACAACAGTGAAAAACCTAATCACGATGTCTCAAGCGAAAGGTATATTGAAACGAACATCAAATCCTCTAAACATTAGTTTGTACCGTTCATTTCATTGATATGTAAGTCGCTTCTGTTTTTAAAACGATGCACACATTAAATCCACGCGACAATGTGCTAAATCGGCATTTATCTTAGCGAAATAAACAGACATACGAAAACATTTGACATTCTCGTTTTATGATTGGACAAAGGGGGCAGAAAGAACCGCGGGGGCCGCTATAACAAGAAGATCAACATCGGCGACAAGGGGAGAGAAGTCGTGGAGAGTATAAATGAGAATAATTCCGTTGTGCAGCAATTTCGAGCTTACGCACTCGAATTGGATGACAAACACGATCGTTTCGAAAGAATTGTAAAACTCGGCAGAGACATCACTATACAGAGCAAACGAATTATTTTCCTCTTGCACACCATAGATAAGAAGAGCAAGCAAGAATCTGTGATTCTTGAAGTGAAAACGCGACTGCAAAACTTAGTGGACAGTTACTTTAAGTCTATCGCGGCCGAATTAGAGAATCAAGACGCGTATCAGTACCTTAAAGCCTATCGTGGCAGCCTAGAAGAATACATAGAAGCTGAAACGTTTTATCAATACTTGCAAGATGAAAATTTGGGAAGTTGGACGGAGTTGGAAAAAACGCTTACTTACAAGGTCGAAGAAGAGGACGCTGCGGTTAAAACATTGCAGACTTTAGTCACTCCGTACGAATATATATTAGGAATCGCGGACCTGACTGGAGAACTCATGCGCAAGTGTATTAACAACCTAGCAACGGGAGACATAGCTAGTTGTTACCACACGTGCAACTTCGTTAGATATATGTACAAGGGTTTCCTCGGCTGTACAAACACATCGAACAGGGAGATAAATAGAAAACTCTGTACTCTAAAGCAAAGCCTTCACAAAATGGAAAATGTTTGTTACACCATTAAAGTGAGGGGTTCCGAAATACCAAAGCACATACTCGTGGATGTAGCAACTGAAAAGTATGCGGACAGTGACGAAGGATATCAAGGATATTAACTATCCATGACTGATATTTATGTTCGAAAGTGATACAAGTGCTGTGCGTAATCGCGAGCCTATACCAATCAGAAATACTTGATTATTTTCACATATTTATTCAATATTGCTTTTATATATTTCATTCATTAAAGTCAATTAATCCCTATCCCCCCTTTGTACTTCCTTTTATTGACTGAAAATTTTTAGACCATATATTTGTAATCCTTTTAATCACTCCTGCGACTTAAGTACTAAAAAAGATTCACTATTTTTATGTCCTCGCTTTTGTTCTATTAATATATAGTATATATTAATGTAGATATAAAAATAACTATGATCGTTAATATAAACATCTGAATTCTCTTATTAAATCTATACAATTTGAAAATATTGAAAAGATTTTAACATTATAAAATATTTATCCTCTTAATCGCTTGAATCGTACTCCCAGTCGCTGTCTTCCATACAACTATTCAGAAATATTAGTTCATCAGCGTCCGAACTTTCTCCACTGCTAGAAGGTTCATAGTCGGATTCATCGATAGATTCATCTTCGTCTGAATCTTCTGCGTAAAAATCGTCTGCATCGGGTGAAGTATACGAAGGTATTAGATTCATTGGTTTACGACGGTTGTTTGCACCGTTTCTTGTAGTATGTTTGTATTGCAGTCTGTGTTGGGGATTTGTGCGATAACATCGTATACCATAATAACATTCTTTCCTGTCATCGGGAATGTCGAAATCAGAATCCCCTGGATGACTGAATTCAGCTTTGTGTTGTGGATTTTTCCTATAAAAGAAAACAATCCGGTTAGAAAGTTCTTAGGCCAAAAAAAAGAAGCAAAATTACCTGTAACACTCCTTTCCATATATGCATTTCTCTCTCCTGGGAACATCTACCGCTGCGCCAACAGAAGCATTTGGTTTGTCTGTTTGCGCAGACATAGGAGATACTTCATCTGTTGTAACAGGTTTGTTGTCTTGACTCGTAGAATCCAAATTTTCAGAACTGCTGAGAGTTTCCTCTCTTGGAAGGACTTCAGCAACCATTTCGCTTGCATCTTCGAGCTTACAAGGATCGTTCTCCAACGAAGGTAACCGATCTGTGTTTTGGGGTTCGCTTATTAT
Source organism: Andrena chrysosceles (assembly GCA_963855975.1). Lineage (NCBI taxonomy): Eukaryota > Metazoa > Arthropoda > Insecta > Hymenoptera > Andrenidae > Andrena > Andrena chrysosceles. The sequence goes on along the minus strand of OY979769.1, from coordinate 43,522,144 downwards.
TTGAGACTTTGACTCAAGAGCTTCATCTTCATCCTTGGAACTATCGAGCGATAACGTGTATGAGAATTTATTGAAATGTCTAGTCATTTTGTCGTCGAATACCGAATTTTAAATTGAATATAAAACCTTGCGTCCTGAATTTCCTCAAAATTCTCAAGTACCACTTCAGCGGCACATTTATCGTCCATCAAATGCTCTTCATTTAGAGTTTCACCTTGCGCTTTAACAACATCATTGTTGTTAGTTAACAGTTTAGTCAGTGCATGATTAGCAGTTTGCAAGTTATCCCCTTCTCCTGATTCCGAGCAGAGCTTTTTATTGGATATGTCGCTAATTATATCTTCATTAGCCTATAATTCAGCTATTACAGAATACTGAAGTAATAAATCGTACTGGCATTAAAACATTGACTCTATACTTTTCGTTTTGAAGCATGTTCCTTAATATCTTCCATTATGTCAGGTACCGATACAACTTTAAACCAACACTTGTACGGTATCACGGAACAAATGTCTCCTGGTTTTATCGGAACGGTAGTACCCAATTTAAGAAGTTTCCATCGCGAAGATTCGATAGATTTCATGTAACATGGTGAAACCTGATATTAGTAAAATAATTCCTGTAGAAAACTAACACACGTTGTATTCAATCTATTCGAAAACATAACATTTCTGTCAATGCGAAATTCGCACGGAAACCTTAAACTTCAGCTTACCGGCGTTATTGTCATTTCATTGTCAGGTAATAAAGTTATCGTTGCAGCGTGCTTGATAATTTGACCATTGTCGTACTAGAATTAATATACACACAATAATCTGAGAATTCAAAATACTCTTGAATTGTGAAAAGTTTCAGATTTTAGAGCCCCAATTTAACTTTCGGCGCAATACACGAAACACAGTTATTCGTCACATGACAGCGTGCGTTCGTCGACGCATGCGCAAAAAGGTGCGACGCGTCGTAACGGAAATTTCAAATCTCGTAACAGCAATTTCAAATTGATCGTGTCTCGCGAGCTTTTAACGTCGCGTTTCAGATAGTTTCTCCCTGTAACTGAGTGTTGCGATAATGTGTACTTACTTCAGTTATACCACCCGGACTGATGATATTATTACCTATCTGTAAGTCCACTTTTTGCACTAAGTCGTTGTCTACGCGAAGTATTTGTAATTTCTTCATTTTGAACGCCTACGTAAAAGCTGGTTAATTTTTTCAACCGCAAGATATAAAGGATTTTTCATATTGTGGATCTGGCACAGAACCTAATTTTGCTTTCACGATAAAGAAACATTATGCACACGTAAAAATAACAGAAACACGCGTCGGACATAATCGTAGTCGGCTGAGGATACACTACTGATAGCAACTTGAGCAACCGCCATGTTATACAGCGTACGTATGACTTAAATTTAAATTTTAAGTCGGTGTCCTTTTTAAAATAATTTTACAATTTTGGATAATTATGTGACAAGGAGAAATACACGGGAGCGCTAACAATTAAAATTTTTTCATTTACAATTACAAAGAATGTACACGTTTATAAACAAATGATGATGTGAAATGCAAAGAGAATTAGAAATTTGTAAAGCTCTATGTGAAAATGTCTCATAAAAAAGTCGTCAAGTAGGAAATGATCGATTAGCTTTACGTATATCTGCGTAGATGTAATCAGCCAGATGAATCTGCCAATTTACAACTTAGTTATCAAAATACATTTTCGCATCGTTGTACTTATCCTTAGTTGTAGAGAAAACGCGATTGTAAACGATCGTCAAGCAAACACCGCAATACATCGTGAACGAAATCATTGTTGCAATTTTAAATATATTCGCTTGTCGACATAAAGAAATCTTGTTCGCTTTACAGAACGAGAAACTATATTGAAAAGATAACGAATCATTACAAAAATTAAAGCCTTTCGATATACATATGTATCTGTTGAACGCAATCAAAGAATTATATCGCAAGTGGAATAATAAGTTAATTAATTAACTTCACCCTTCGATGCTATAAACTTTGATCAGTGCTAATCGTGAAACAGAATATAATATTTATTATGGATTCGTCGTTCGGCTTACAATGTAGGAACATTATAAATCTCGGATTATACAAATCAAATATATAGTTTTGTCATTCAACAGGCCAACGTATTGTTATCGTTGGTTTAATAACGCATATCGATATAAGAAATGTCCAATTTACGAATACAGCTTAAGAATTATTCATTCGTCTTAGTACACGGCAACGCGATTCACGACATTAGCATAATTCTCACTTTCATCACTTACAATTAGATAATTAGTCAATGTCAGCATACATACATATCACAGCATACCTCGTAGAGCTTGCATGACAAAGAAAAATATTACGTATTCATCGTTTATCAATAATCAGAATGTGTCGAATGCAAAATGACGCGTCGGATAACAACTACACAACTCAAATGTATATTCTTCTATCAAGTATCCCTTACACAGTTAACTTGGCAGTCATCGAAACAGGGGTGGTGCTGTTATTTTTGCAATGAAACTTTACGGTTTATAAAACATATGCCTATCATTTCTCTCATCTATCATATTTCAAACAAATTCGCTCCCTTCTGTCTGCTATTCTTGTAACGTACAAAAATGAATTTTTATACATGTAATATGCCTATAAATTATGATTTGGTTTGTCACAATGTAAGAGATGAGTGTGTACGAAAATATGTTTCGATGTACCTTTAAATTTTTCTACGAAAAAAGCTTTCAAAAAAAGTATATTATCGTTGCGACCAGTGGTTCCCAACGGTTGAAATATAAATCGTATCTACTATCCATTTAATGACATAAAAAGATTTTTAACTATTGTTTATGATTCATGTCAGGATGGATATTATTGTCTAGGAAACACTGGTTTACAATTATTTAAATCATATAGTTAACTGATTACCGTTTTGATTCACTAACACATTTAAAAGAATGCCCATGGTAAAGGATGAAAAAATCTGGCATTACTTCCGAACCGTTAAAATATTACACGCAACGATGCAAACTATTTTTACATATCGACCTTAATATTTTAACGTGTATATATATATATATATTTATTTATTTGTTTATTTATACAAATTAATAAATAGTATCGCCGTGTGGAATATTTCATTTGAAATACTGTTTACCATTAGAATATTTATTAACTATTTGTTTATACACTCATAGTTATTTGCTTCACTGTGATAAACGTCTGTATCCGAGAGCTATCTGAAAATCATTCATTGATATTTTTTAATGACTCTTGAAGAAAAATAATCGATTGACTGATTGATTGAATTAAAAAAACAATCATGCTTATAATCAAATAGCATGACAAAGCAGTGTTTTTGTTATGATACAACCGAAATTTTGGTATAAAAAAAATTAATTTACTGCCAAAATATGTAAGATTTTATAGCTCTCAGATACATGCAGTCGCTTTTTGTATCAAGTCTTCAACTGATCGTGCATTGACGATGCACTCATTATAGATTTCCAATAAAGCGAACAAGTTTCTTAGGGAAACATTTATGCGTCTCTATTATAGGACAAATAAAAATTTTCTTCGTTATGTTTAACTTACGATCTTATTAAGGCAATTTAGTTAGCGACGATCGGATTTTGTTCTTGAATTATATCAACAGGAAATTGAAGCATAAAGAAGAGCCATTGTAACATATGTTTTCGCTAAATATCTAAAATATTATTAAAAATTAACAACGTAGCAGAGTAATATTTGCTATAATTAAACTTTGAAAATGAAATAATTAACATAGATTTTGCTGTATAAATGATTTAGCCCACTTTTCTCGTGTGTACTAACTACCGAAGATAAAAGTAACTTGCAATAACGAGTATGCAAATAAAAAATACTGCCGAAAATATTTCATATTTGCACATTGCTCTGACTGATTACAATAAATACATTTCTCTCACTGATCTATGTCGCAAAAAGCAAATTATTTAAAATAACGTCTCTAAACAATCGTAAACATTAGTAATACAAAGGTTCTTGTAAGCATGTAGTAACAACACCATTCGATTCAAATTTGTTAACTTAACAGGACCGTATTGGAATGATGTAGTGTACAATGTATAAAATCAAACATATTGTATGCATACATATATATACGATACATGTATACAAAATTTACTTATTATTTTCACTGAATTTTCTTATGAAATAATTGTAGAACTATGAGATTTAAATGCTTCCCTTGGGTAAATAAGAAAGGATAGAAAGCAAGAACAAATGGTATGCACCAGATTTAACTTACCAAATAAAAATGTGGCTTTAAGCATTAAGCTGTTAGATGCCTTTATGATAATTCTTTGATTACCCATCTTTAAACAGTACTGGAATAACTTTCACTTGGCCATACATAATACAAGTGACGATAATGAGTATATTGTTGAAACTGCATTTCCGAGGACTGCAGTACACGCAACGACGGGACGTATTCTTCTTCATACTTTGAAGATGTGAGAATATCTGGTTCTGGCTATACTATGGTACCTCCACCTTCCGCAGGACTAACAACATGGAGAGCATTTCCAACCTGTCCTACTCCTGGCTGTAATTAAAAGATGCAGAAAAATTCACTACCAAAAGTAGTTCCGGTTCATTCGTACAAAAATTCTGCAAATAGTCAGAAGCGCATTAAGAACAAATCTCATTTCTAAAAAGTACATTAAAGAGTAGTGCAACAATAGCATAAAAGTATCATCGAGACACAATTGAATAGTGCCTTTGGCAAGGCACGCGCTACAACTTCGAGCAAATATAAACCTTCTATACTACATGATCCAACGAAACGGTGAACAAGTCAAAGAAACAATAAATTATACGTACCATGCGATAATTCTGGGGAAGGCTAATCCATCGATTCTCTTGCATCAGCCAAAGCATGGTACAGAACATTAATCTTTCCAATCAAAGTAAAAAAATTAATGCCTCACCGGCTTAAAAAACAAGCACAAGCATCTTTCCAATAAAATTATAAGACTGTCGCTATAAAAGAAGCAATGCACGCTATATGAAAATTGTCAACAAAACTTTGAACTGGTTAAGTCGCTAAAACAGATAAGGGAGCGTAAGGTACTTTGATGATAGAAATGCTTTATGCAAAACACCAGGAAACTGCCGAATCTGATGTCTGAACTCCAAACACTTCGGATCGCTAAAGTAGCACGTACAATCATGCTGAACATTGCAACCAACGAAACTGAAGTGAATCGCAACTAAAGTAAATTATATACATGTACATGTCCAGGTATGAATATATATATCGATAGGTGTGCACGCATAACGACTCAAGGTTTCCTCTGGAGTTTCTGCATCGCATTCTGTATAAAACTCAAGCAGGAAGCAAGCAGCAATGTTTCATTCAAATTTTTGCTTTATTGTACAACAAGGCAATTCATTGTTTTCAACAGAGGATTAAATGTCACATTATTATAGTCTGGGACAATAGTTTGACTAAGTAATTCATTGACTTTCTATCATTCGCTAAGCTAAGCTAGTAACACTTTACAGGAAAGAAAGAAGGGTTTAAGGGGCCTGCCCTGTTACAAAATCTTATGGGGGGCGCAAACAATGTTACTCTCAATGATGCAAACCAAACATAAATATATTCTATTTATAATTATACTAATGTACTTCTTCAATATTCATCATAATGAATATATTTTGACCAGATGATCATTAGGCACAGACATAAATGGAGGCTTATACTATGAACGAACTTATGCTCTTTGCATTTCTAATCATTTCCATTAATTTTCTTGATTAATACTTGATTATTAAACGTTGTAATTGCATGCTGAGGAAAGGATAGAAAATTTTGTAAACGTAATAGACAAATCGGGACGGTAAATCTGTCCATTCATAGTACCACCCATCCGTACATTTCTGTAATCGATATAAAATACAGACTAAAAGATAATGCTAGAAGATCTTTAATGCTTTCCAATGGCACCTTTTATAATATATACTGCTTTGGATAAAACATAAACTAGGATTTAATTTGTAGATATGAGAAAAAATACATTTATTCTCAAATAAAAATCTTTCAAAATCAGCATTGTATATAACACATATGATGCCGCAATGATATTATTCGTTACAATACCAAAGTCGAAAAAATAACAAAACTACCCCTTTGTGTCCTTCGCATTTAATAAAGTTTTACGTCTAAAAGGGCATCTGCCACCTAATACAATTCAACAACAATAATAGGAAAATCGTCCAAAGCATTATCGTATCTTCTATTTGTTTCGTTCAATAGCGATAATGATTTTAAATTCTATTTCTATTTATATACAAATTGGAATTCATCTCTAAAAAGAAACCCTACTTCACAAAATTGTAATAACAGTTGAAGATGGGTTACATCATAGATCGTTAGATCGCAAGGAATTAATATTGGTGTAAGGATTGCTATGATGGTGTGGCCTGTGCAGAGTGCTGCTGATGGTGAGTGGACCTACCATGTGACCAGGCCTTGCCCATGTGTAGACGTATCCATCTTGACACGCCGTTACGAAGCAATCTTCCCTAAACACTAATTCAGTCAATCTCTCATGCGCCAACTTCTTGCACACCAGTGGTTCTAGCACTGGGCACTCATCGAACCTAGGACACCAGGCAGTTCCTATCAACCTCATAGGATCGTCCATCACCGAACTAACCTTTTTATTTGCACCTACTAAACTTCCACTGACACTGTTCGTATTACTACTCGTATTCGAGTTAGCTGTAGCTTTATCCCCACCACTGTTTTGCATTATCGTGCTATTAGACGCACCACTACCTCTCATCGTGAGGCTAAAGTTCCTTTTATGATTATCACCTTTACGCTCGCCGAACCCAAGACCTGCTAGCCTTTGCGTCAATGAATTTACCGTCGACACTGCCGTATTTGTACTCATGCTATTGTTACTACTTTCATTATTACCACTCGCGTTCTCCTTGCAATTAACGTTATTCAAATTATTGTGTTTAGAATTGTTCAAGTGGTGATTCGTCGTCGAGCCATTACCACTGTTGACCGTCCCCGAAGTAGAAAGAGTACTAGAACATGCTGCGGATGGCCTCTGCTTGGCGCACATCGGTTGCCTCAGCACATCTTCCGTAATATCCCACAAACACAATTGAGTATCCTGCGACACACTGCCTAGCCTGTAGCATGTACCACCGGACACTCTCAACTCTGAACCACAAGAGTTTCTATTCGAATGAACTCCTTGCGAAGTCGTCGACAGACGATTAGACTTCTCGTGGAAGTGATTATGATTATTATGCGGCAATGTCTCGTCGTCCGAGCCACTGAAGTCAGGATCGTGATCGCCGTAAGATGTAGTATAAGGATCAAAGGCTACTACGCTTACCCAGCTGTGATGACCCTGACCTCGAGCTACCACTCTCTTCTCGTGGAAGCTCCAAATCGTCACAAGATCGTCTTCGCCTCCAACAACGACGTATCTTCCATCCGGCGACCAACATACGCACAAGAATCCACCGAAGTAACTTCTCGCCGAACCCACTAGCTCCATCGTATTATACTGAAATACTCGTAGGAACCCATCTTGGGAGACTACGGCTAAATTTGAACCGCAAGGACTGAAGGCGAATTCGTTTATACAACATCCTTCAGCACCTATCACCCATCTATACAATGGATTTCTGGTAGATTTTGTCTTGCAAGTATATATGGCATAACCGTCTCCCGATTTAAAGGACTGGTAGTGAGGAGCTGTTGTGCCGCACAAAAGTTCTTCGTTATATAAATACAGTTGTCCGGAGCTATGAGATACCAAGAAGAGGTTGTTCGATCCAGGAACCCATTTTATACATGTCACTTTACTTTTATCTATCAACCTCTGGAAGATAAAACAAACATATTTACAATTGTTATATTCCTCGCAGGTCGTATATAATTTTACAAAAAATATCAATTAGAGAAGAACGTATAAAACGGTAGGGCTAAATATTAAATGTATACAGGAAACGATGCATCGGATAACACATTACGAACCACTCGACTATTATTAATTTTTCTGTTTATCATGATTCAACAAGATAACACATTCGTATCAAGAGAGATTGGATAAGTGCTGACAGAGTTTGTACACGGTATTGGAAAATATCTCCCTATGGTGGTAATAAGCACATAGAAATTATCATGCAAGCTATCAGCTTATCTTTGGCAAAGATATTCCCACACCCACAATTTTAGGATTGTACAAGCAATACTTTACAATCTCCTAGGATATCCGAGAGGTTTAATACATGATTTACAACATCCTAACTCGTTTCTCTTAATAAAGCATCACTTACATCTTCATTGTATAATTTGCTAAGCTCCTTTTTTATTGGATCTATCAACTGAATCTGCCCTGTAGAGAAACCAACTAATAACGGTGCACTATCCGCAGTTGCAGTTGTTTGATTAAAATTGTGGCAAGTTGGATTAGTTCCTTTATATAATTTTTTGTCCAATGGTTTATTTAAATCCACAGCCTGAAACATTTTAAAAGTGCTATTCAAAAAGTATCTTCGCTCATCAAGAGTTTACATAAGATTTATATGTAACAATATATATAAATGCCTTAAATATGTTAATATTACACTGACTAGTAACCTAAACGTAAGAATTAAACTGCTCTCAAAGCTGGAGTAATCAAACTTCTAACCATTAATGGAACAAATATACTTTTTATATATTTTAAATAAGATCTGTCAAAGTAACCATTAGTGCATCATAGAAAATGGATGAAAAGTGTATTCGATATTAAAGGGAAGATCTGACTACAAATAATTCGAGCGAATGCGACTTAACATGCATGAATACATAAAGTAAGAGGATTCTGTATGTTAGGTGTGGTGATGGCTGCAAAGATGGAGTCTAAGTGTGTAATTTCGAGGTTAGGTCTGAACGAATCCACGCTCGATTAACCATAGAGACATTAATGAAACAGGTTGAACGCAGATAGAACTTCTCTTACCTTTTTAACACCTCGATAGACGTAAACATAAAGTTCCTTGCCAAAATTGAAACACATTCGGTCGCCGAGACCCTGCGTACCCGTGGGATCCGTTGGGTCCGGTAAAGTTACAAAGGACACCCTAACGGATGCGCTTCCTTGACTGTTCGTATAACCGACTCTATTTGGCCTCGAATACTCCGACAAAGTCATTAGCTTATATGTTCCTTCCCGCGTGACAAACTGTGTTTTCAAGTCCTCCTTCCCTCCTCCATCCAGCTGCACAGCCATCTTACCACCAGCGGTGCGACGGAGGAGCTCATCAGATACGGAAAAAACTTTCGTTGGCTCCTGCCTTCCTGCACGCCCGTTGGCAGTCCTTTGCCCGAATGCTTCGGCAAGCTGTTCAACACCTACACGGCGCCTATTCGTTTTTCAGAAACTCCCAAATAATCATAGCCTACCGGTTCTATACGCAACCACTGTTAAGGGCGCCTCAAGTTCTATATCGAAACTGCCCGTACATTTACGACCCGCAGCTCACGCTCTCAGCCTCGTATAGAATAACCCGGTCCCCACCGTGCTTATCAAATATTTCTTTACGCTTCTGCGTCACACCTGCAACTCTCAATACCTACTTAGGTATTGCATTCTTCGATAGAATCATTTGATAGAAAGCTTTAAAGTGGCCACTACTGCGTATATAACAGCACTCAAGATACATGGTTAATAAAAAATCTATGTTTTCATATATTTTATCAAAGATACGTCGATATGATATTCCTTATATACATCATTCCATTCATTCTTAGAATTCTTTTTCATTAATATTAATGCAGCCGCATGGTGGGGAATAATTTACAAATTAGTAATGCAATTTTTAGCATGTAGTACGATTAATTACACGCCCAATGATCGCGTTTAATTAAGACGTAAACGATTGTAAATACTATAATCTTGATTTATTTGTTGTTTTTTGTAGGACTATAGCAATAAGACGAAAGAAGATTAGAGAGTATACGGCCCTGTCGGCGGCGTGTTATTACTGCGCACGCAGCATCGCCTGTTCGCCTGAACTCGTTGGCTCCGGAGGCCTGTCAGGAACCGGATATTTTGTAAACAACCGAGCAAAGAGTTAATTAATTTTGCCCACTTTTTTTCACTTCCTGCGTTTCCCTTCCGTTCAGGTTATCAAGAACACTTGTTAGTGCAGTTGTCACTGACTACTTTAACTTGTATACTAATAAGGAAGCAACTAACCGGCAATAAAAAAATCTTTTTCCGATATGACAAGCAAATGTCTTTTCATTAACGTGCGTTTAATTAGCTTCTGAAAATCTTTAATGCCTGTTACTGGTTATCATGTGACACGCAAATTGTCGGAAGACTCTGATTCGCGAAATGGAGGATAAGGAAACTGGTAATTAAAAAGTTCGATTTGCTTCGATAACTTGTCTATTAAGAACACCGGTCACGTGATTTCCGTGTTACGAGGATCTAACTTTACAGATTACTTCCGGTTTTCCAAACGGCAGTTAACTTACTTCGTGCATATTTAACAATGTACCAATTGATGAGGCTTTGTTTCGCAGCGACGAGGGGAACACATACATGTAAGTGTATTTATTCATTATCGTAATAATTCTGTATAGAATAATGTCTTAGTTATATTTGTCTGACCATTTACGGCTCTAAACACAAACGTTATTCGATCGGATGACCGTTATTGCATCTTGATACTAAGTTTCTTTAATTGCTAAGAAATTTAAAGTGCTGTGCTGTTTTTGTATTTCTAAATCGAAGTGCTACGAATGATTCATATATAAAGCGTCTTGCGATCCATATATAAGAAGGGAAAGTATAATGTTTTATCGAAATATAATCTGATATTAATGTTTTTAAGCTTATATTTATTACAAAGTACATGAATTGGGTATATATAACAGCTTCGAATGAATCGTAGTAGGGATGTCTGTATTTTAAATTTACCGCTCATAACCTATTTTCTGAATACATGGCGATGTAATTTTGCCAGACGTGAGGTTGTGTGCGTGTAGTGCTTATTGAAAAACTAACCTAACTCATCAAAAGTTAAAATCGTGTATGTTCTCTCAAAGTATACATTGTTTAAATACCGTTTATGCACGTAATTCATGTAATTCTACATAGCGCGTAGCAGTAATACCTACATTCTATTTTTTAAATTTGCAGTATTGATTTCTGTCGATTAACAAGTAGTAACAAGTGATAAACAAAGACACGTGGGTTATTTTTACGTGAGGGCTTGAGAGAAATTTAGTTTAATATGTGCTTTTAATCAGTACACGAGGATTCTTATCGCGATGGTGCGTGGTAAAAGACCGACTCGAGGTGGAAAAAGGAAATTCAACCGACACGAGAGTCGGCCGAAACCGAAGAAACGTAAGTTTAACTTCAGAGAAGCTTCGTACGTTAAAGAACGCGAGGCCAACAATCAGGAAATCGAAAAACGTAGAAAAATGTTGGAAGAAGAAAGGTTACAGCAGGAAGGATTGGAAACTGATAGCTCCGACAATGAGGAAGCAAATCCTGTGCAAGATTTATTATCTACGTTTTCAAACATTAATAACCTACGAGCAACTGCTATAGAATCTGCATCGGAAAGCGATAGCGCCGATAATGCGGATGCCGTAGAAGAACGCAGTGATCGCGACGAAGACGTAGATAACGCGACAGACGACGAGGCACAGTTGTCGAACGATAGCGATAACGAAGAGATTAAAATAAAGGAAGCAGATGAAGAAGATCCCGAAACTGCCCAAGAAGATGCTGGTTGTTTAAAAGATCCATTCTCTATTCATCTTCACGATGATTTAACCGATACACTTTACAAAGTGGTTTCCAGCGTCCCCCAAATCACAGAAAGACAGAAAATAATACGGTCGACCCTAGGAAACCTTATTTGCGAAATTCCAAAGCCCATAGAGGATATAAACGATACAGAAAAAAAATTAAAGGTTTCTGTTTTAGAAGATAAACAATTTGCAAAGTGTGGTACTCTTCCGTCCCTGATCGATAACGTAGATTGGAATAAGTTGTATATAAAATCTCAAATTCAAGATAATATTATAAAAGCCAATTGCTTGAATTTAAAGGACCATGTTGGCGCGAACCCATCGCCACTCACTCCTTTGCAAAAGGAATTGTTTTCAGTGATAAACAATTATCAAGATTTATATTATCCTGAAAGGACATTCTCCAACGCCGAGGAAATAAGATTTATATACTGCTTACACGTAATTAATCATGTACTAAAGACTAGGACAAAAGTATTGCATCATAATGCAAAGATTATAAAATCAAAGTTTACTAATATGGCAGAGATCCCAGATGAGTATAGAGATCAAGGATTAGTGAGACCAAAAGTTGTAATAATAGTCCCTTTTAGACATTCCTGTCTAAAAATCGTTGAATTATTGATATCTATTTTAATCGGAGAAGACAAGGGTGGATCTGTAATGAATAAGAAAAGGTTCATGGACGATTTTAGCGGCAATGAATTGACAATGCCGAAGACGAATCCAAAGCCCGAAGACTACGAGCTAACGTTCCAGGGAAACACAGATGATACTTTCAAAATAGGAATTTCCATTACAAAAAAGACCTTAAAGTTATATTCAGAGTTTTATTCCTCCGACATAATAATCTCATCTGTCCTAGGCTTGAGAATGTTAATAGGAGCAGAAGGCGAAGCAGAGAGGGATTATGATTTCTTGGCATCGACAGAGTTACTGATTCTGGACCAAGCTGAATTGTTTTTAATGCAAAACTGGGACCACATGATACACATTTTAAATCATTTACACTTACAACCGAAAGGTTCCCACGGGACAGATTTCTCCAGAGTAAGAAGCTGGTGCGTAAATGGATGGACTAAATATTACAGGCAAACATTGATATTTTCCAGTATTCATGTGCCTGAAATTTATGGAGTATTTAATAAGAAATGCTACAACTATGCGGGCAAAGTGAAAGTAATAAATCCTGTTTCTCCTGGATCTATTTGTCAAGTGGTTGTACAAGTTCCTCAAGTCTTTCATAGATTCGAAACTCTAAGTCATTCTCAAGCCTTGGACCAAAGAATGGAATTCTTTGTAACAAAGATACTTCCTCAATACAAGGACAGAATTATGAATCACACGTTGATTTTCATACCGTCTTATTTCGACTTCGTGAAGTTACGAAACTACTTTCGAAAGGAAGAATACAATTTTGTACAAATTTGTGAATATTCTAAGGACGCAAAAGTAGCAAGAGCCAGAGACATGTTCTTTCACAGCAGCGCGCATTTTCTCTTATATTCAGAACGTTTTCATTTCTTCCGTAGAATACGAGTGAAAGGCATTAGGCACATTATATTTTTCGCACCGCCCACGATTCCCGAATTTTATAGCGAAATGTGCAATTTCATGCAAGAGGCCAATCAGAATCGACGATCTGGCTCTGAAAGTAATATGACTGTAACTATTTTATATTGTAAATACGATATTATGCAACTTTCTGCGATCGTCGGTACTGAGAGAGCAAATAAAATGTTTGCATCCGACAAATCTATCCACATGCTCATGACTGGCGAGCAATAGGTGGAAGAAGAACATGCGGACAATCTATTTTCTATTAATTAAGATTGTAATATATGTGGAAACACGCAGTGTCAAAGGCTGCAATTTTGTACTGCGAATAACAAGAAGCCTCTTCATGTTTCTGATTCTCGTAAATTTATTTATTATACGATTAAAAAATTATACGAAACAAATACAGTCCTGATTACAGTTCAATTCATTCATGCAACTCGCCTCATCGCTTCAACCGTACAATTACGCAGTATAAAAATTAAAATCTTCGCGCGAGCACTGTCAAACAATCACGACCCAGTCGAATGATTATTCTTCCGTCCAAAAAATATACAATCTATCCTTTACGTACATACAGAATTGAAGAGCACGCTTAAATTATCTACAGCATCGTAGGCCTCTAATTAGGAAGAATCAAAAGTAACTAAAATAAATGCAAATTACATCGAATGGACACCCGTTCTAAGTAATTAACGCGGGAGCAATATCTTTTTTCTTTTCCTCTTTATAAATCTGAAGAATCGACTTAGTCAATGTGAACTAAATCGGCATATTAATGCTATAACAAATCTGAAGGATTTGATTATCTATCAAGTACTATCTGGACCCGTTTTGGTAGATGTCTCGCCGCTCTCGGTACTGGGATCTGTTCGAAAATCCTCAGATTTCGTTAACGGCGAAACACTCGATGATAACATCTTGGCGCTCTCTGATAAAATCGTTAGCAAGCCCTTTTGTCGTTGAGTAGCAGCGATCTCCGGTTCCGCAGTTTGTTCGCTCCCCATGATCATTGGCTCCGTCGCCATCCTTTCTATCTGCGTTTCTGAAAAAAAACACAAAGCCAACTTAGGACATCTCGCGTGGTAATAAACTTTTTTTCAGTAACTCGCAATTCCGACGCCACGAATAATCGCACGAGTCATTCTATGCCATACATTCATACACATCCGTTAGTTTAACGCGCAAACAGGAAATCGATTTAAAAATATGCCGACTCGATGATTGAAATGCTGCTTTTACCGTTCACGGTGAAGGGCGTGGCGAGAGGATTCGTTGATTTTGTAGTGACACATTCCGGCTTCGCTCTCAGCTTGATCGGCACATCTTTGGGGTCCCATAGGAAAGTATAGTAAAGTGAGAGCAGGATGGCTGCCATGCTAACGAATATAACGTAGGCCACCACTGTCAACACCCGTACCAATTTCTGTTTATGCTTCGGCTCGTACAGTTTGTCTTTTATTTCGTATCCTGCCAAACGTATCTCATTGCCTGTCGCCTTGTGTTCGCGATTCCCGAGTGTACGGCTGATACTTGCCATCACATTTTGAGCGCTCATTTTTCTCGGCAACTGCATCCTTGGTATACGTCTAAAAAAAGTCCACTTTACTCGCCCCTCAGTTTCAATAGTAGATACCAATTTCCAGACAATGTATCCCAGCCTTCGTTAAGTGATCATTGGAATCATTGAGCTTCCAGATTCAATAGAAACTACACCGATTCGATACGAGTTTGCAAGGGAAGTGTCAAGAAAATCATTGTTCCTCCTCGCAACTCTGCTTCCAAATGTCACGTGTATTTATAACTTTCCAGGTTTGTTTACATTTATCAACGATCAGCAAACTCGTGGAATTTACCGCTGCGAGCGGCGCGGCACGGACATACCTTTCTACGAAACGCCCTTAAATAGGATACCTCTGCACGAGGCACGTCCAAATTCTCCACCGTTTCTGAACCATTGTCCTCGTACCTCGTGTGCGTGAAACGTTCGTTCGCGTCCACCCTTATCGCCTCTCCAATTTCCCGGCCAGGAAGCGAAGCTTGTTTATCGATGGGGCGTTACCGCAGGACAGCTGCGAGTCGACGACGGAGAAACGCCGAGATTTCGCGAGAATCCGTTCCGAGAAGGCCGCAAGCTTTCCCGAGGACGTAACGCGCGCAGAGGGTTTCTCCTCGTTGACGTTCCCACTATCCTACGATTATTTCTGTCCGTTGGCTCGCGGATCAACGTAGTTTCCCACCAGTGCAGCTGCTAAAAAGCACACCCATCCAATGACACTGAGCAGCTTTCACTGCGCAAGTCCGGGAACCTTGACTCGTCGTGCTTCGTTTCGCAAGCTTCAAGGGCTGCTCAACTTTACGGGATTCACCGTTGGCAAATGCCCTTAAACCGATACACTCGATACAGCCTTACATTATTTTCAAGGCTCTCCCATTACGTATCGACATCTTACCCTCGTCTCCTTTCAAAATGAACACGCTCGTGGAGGAACATCTTCATTTCCCACTGTTGGGATGTCTACTTTTAACTGGAAACTCGTTATAATCGAAGTTTAACGCCGAAGGCGGGAAAACGGTCAATTCGTGCTCAGCGAGAACAACATTCAGCAGAAGTATTCTATTTTACGAGGGATATAGAAGCTTATTTATACGCGCTTGAACAGTTACCGACGTGGGTAGCTAGGAATCGTAATCATCCCTTATACCGAAGGAGAAGCGTTACGGTGCTTCCGCTGAGGTGACGAAGAAACGATTAAAAAATGTTGCGCGAGCATTTTACGTAAGCTCGAGCTTACGTCTTGCTTCATTGTATATGTATAACCGTTATGCGTGTGCGACAAAATCCCTTGTACATATATTCATAAGGAATAGCAATTACGTAAACGCGGTCATCTTCCTTGGAACCACGGAGCGTTAAAAATATCGTAACCAAAGCCTGCTGGAGCGAGAATTCATAAACTTTGTTCAAAGCTGACGGAGTTTTCGCTTGGAGAGCCAAGCTACTTTCACGACGTTTGCCCGTTTTACAGAGGCGCGCCTTTATTTTAATAGCATTAAGACGTCGTTCTTCGATCACTTCGCGAACAAACACAGCCTTTCGATCCGTAGACATTGCTCGATGAGGGCTGCGTGGTGAATTCGGTTACGAATACGCGTTTCCGTGTCAGGAGGTCAGATGGCTCTTGTTAAGTTCAAGTGTATTACCCACGATTAAATGCTCACCGAAAAGATAGATAATTCAAATTAGATAAGCCTATTCCGAAGCCACGGCGATCTTTCAGTAGAAATTGTAGAAGCTTTGTAATGATGCAACGTTGAAGAAGCCATAACGGATCGACCTGACCCTGTTTCAGTTATTACGAGGACAATACGGATAATCATCGCAACGCCAATCCATCGATTATCTTATTTCTAAGGTTTTAATCATGACTTTTTATTTTGTCTGTATCGAATGCTCCCGCTTGTGTCTCTATTCTCTACTCAACTATCCGCAGTCACTTTAAAACAAACGGACGCTTCGACTAATGGGAAAATACTCGTGACCCAAAAAGTCCTTTACATAATACAGCGTGTAAATTGTATTAAGCTGGTTTTACCTTTGAAATTCGCAGCAGCAGTTGCTGGCTTTACAGGTGATAGGTCCGATCCTCGTGTAAAGTCCAAATTATCAGAAATATTCGTGGTTGATTGATTATTTACAGAACGGTCAATATGGTATACGCGAACCGTGTTTCTTTCGGTTTCAGGGTTTTCTATATTTCTTGGTGTCATAATAAGGTCGGTTTCATTAATTATTGTAAACGCTCCAGTAGTTGTGAAGCTTTCACTAGTTGAATCGGATTTAGAGTTCTGATTAATTGCAGAAGTATTTCCAACCCCGCCGATCGCAATGTTTATGTCTTTTTTGATAGCAGCTGTTCCATTTTCTGCCTGAAAACTGGCTGGAATGCTATTCTCCCTTCTTCCTTGGATAACAGCCGAGTTCTTTGTCAGATTACGATTCAACAGATAGCCGTATGGAGACTTGTATATGGCACTGTTTGTGGCATTCGTAAACCGATCC
This sequence comes from Andrena chrysosceles, assembly GCA_963855975.1. Taxonomy (NCBI): domain Eukaryota; kingdom Metazoa; phylum Arthropoda; class Insecta; order Hymenoptera; family Andrenidae; genus Andrena; species Andrena chrysosceles. The sequence goes on along the minus strand of OY979769.1, from coordinate 43,504,691 downwards.
TTATTCGCTTCATCTCCAGAAATACTCGAAGAGACTAGCGCGGGGAACGTGGCATTATCACTGACTTCCGATGAAATTATATCCCCGCTCGTCATCTCACTTTCGTCCTGTAACGCTGCACTTTCTTCGCTCGGTTTTCCCGTCAGATTCGACCTTCCTCCTTCCTCGAGAGTAGCGTACTTAGTGAAATTAGCCCAGCTTTTTAGACAGGAATCCCGATTACGCTTTGAATCATCGCCTCTGTTTCGCAAATACTCCATTAGAGAATTTCTTAACCGAAACAAAGATTCGTCCAACCTGCCACGATCTTTTATTACTTGATCAGGATCGTCGATTAGATCGCTCATGTCGGAAGTATCGTCCGCAATACGGCCGGCGAACTTTACGGGCACACCGTTTGGAAAGAAATTATTGGGCTGATGTTGTTTGGATTGATCGTGCATGATCGGTGGATCGTCTTTGAGGAATTGTACTTCAGGCTCGCCAGATAAATGAACTGGCTTCCGGAAAAGTCTTGGGTTCGGTGGTTCCCAAAGGAATATGTAATACGCGCTCAAAACTATGGCTACGAAACTCACGGAGAACATATAAGCCATCACGGTGATGAGACGTACGAGTTTCTTCGAGCCTTGATTCTCATAAATGTCATCTTTCTTCCCGGCTTCCCCGGCAGGACCTTCCTCGCTGCTCGCTTCCTTGCTCATCTTGCTTCAAGCCTTTTTACAGATTTCACACACAATTCCGATAGATTAAATTGTTGATTCAGTCGCTTCAAGCTGCTCGTTCATCTTTCAATCCCTCTTGCCTTTGTTCTCGTCTCCGTTGAGATTCTTCTCTCGTACTGTCATCGCGCAGTAACGGCAAATTACATTTCAGAGTGATTTAGAGAAAAGATTTCACTGAGTATATTCACGCGAGCACTAGGTAGGCCTTTACTTTTCAATCCAGGCCATTTGATCGGAGCCCTGTCATCGCGCGCTTCGTCGAAACCGAAACACAAAATATAAAGCGAATGATCGAGAGGACGCGTTCCGAGAGCGAAAGCACGCAAGACTGCAAGTTCTCGACAAACGCTCGTTCCTTCACCACGTGTTCGATTAGTGCGCAAGCGTCCTCAAGACATTACGTATCGTTCGCTCTAACATTTAATTCAGAAACACCCTTCGTTCCACGAGTAATGCGACTCAAGATTTTCATTTCGACTTCCTGCTTGATCAAGCGTACGCTCCCATCACGTCTTCGTCCTCTTGCTCTATCAAAGAACATTCGCTGCATTGCGAAGACAAGAGCTTCGCGTTGTTACAGGTACACGACTCTACGGACGTGTTAACGGCGATAGAACTCGTCTCATGTTGGTTGCTCGAAGAGCTGCCAGTGCTGGGTTTATCGCGAAAACGATTGGGAAAGTTCTGGAAAATAGTGACAAGCGAAGTTAGGCAAGCCGGAAATACAGAGAATTATGCGAATAGTATGCAAGCAGAGTAGTTGATGCGTAAACCTATTTTTTATTTGGAGGGTGAAATCATCGCTTGAAGAAAATGCAGAATTTTCTTTTTCGTGGAATATCTCGAGAACCGTGAGAGATATTGGAAAAAACTACTGACAAACTAAAATTGTACCTGGTAATGTGCCTCTGGGCTCGAGAAAGAGTCCCGTACATTCGGTCCCGTGCAAGACTGCGAATTCTCATTGATTCGAGGGCTCGGCGCATAAGGCAAATTCGGCACGCATTGTTGACTGTTCAGAATTCGAAAAACTTGAGCCAGCAAATCGTTCGAACCTTCGAAACAGGGTATTGGAATGGTCGTTTGGACGTTTTGTCGAGCGATCAACGAATTCAGAGCGGGCATCAGTGCAGGGGAGTAAAGTAACACAGCGAGTCTGGAGAAAAAGAAAGGAAACGCGAAAATGGGAATAACTTTGTGTTATTAAGGGGACTAGGCAGTCAAATAGCTCAAAGATGAATTATTTTTTACGAATTAATTACAAGGAGATGAATACAAATCGCGGCTAGTAGGTTTGGGTAATGTTTATTAATATTATAAACTGTAACAAATGTTTTTTGTATAATATATACATATGACGGCACTGCTTCTTTAATCTAATGTGCAGGCGTTCTTTCTGCGGTTTTACATGTTCAAAATATATTCCTCTCTGCCCCGAACCTCAACATTAAAGGGTAAAAGCTCTACATAGTTTTTGATATAAAAAAGAAACATTATCTATGAGAAACATATTTCAAAAAAATCGTTGTATCGGTTCAAAACCAAAGACACTCCTTCTAAAACACTGTATAATCAACCTCGCGTGGCGCCATTTGTAAAATAGATTAAAAAATTTGACACTACGTGATAGTAATAAACATTATGTAAAAAGAAAAGTCTGAGCATGCTTTCATCTCCTTGTAATTAATTTGCAAAAAAAACTTGATGTACCGTTCCTTTCGTACCTTAACATCTGAATGGTGAATCCATTGGGGTCCAACATGGGATTTGAGGCAGCAGGTTGCATCATGGGGGTGTAAGCTGTATGAACGTTGCTTCGAGGAGTTGGGGTTCGTTTCTGTCCTCGAACGTTTCTCTGAACTAGTCGCTCAACATTCCTCGACGGGTTGTTTATTGAACGTGTTCTTTCATAGGGTACCTTTCTGAAATGATTGTTCCAGTGGCTACGACTACCTTGGAACGCTTGATTAACATGGGAATCCTCTTTGCGGCGCGCGTCCGTGTTCTCGAAAAATTTCAATCGTTTAACCAAGTATTTCTCTTCCAGGTCGGCAGCCGCTTGTCGAAGCTCGGCTTCCAATTTCGGCCCAGAAGTATCGCTACCAAATTCTGGCTTCATTATTGGTCGAAATTTCGATGTATTTACCGTGGGATTGGCCTGCGTATGATCCTCATGTTTGACATGCAAGTCAATACAGCGTGACGTTTCCGGTTCGTGTTTCTTGTCGAACCCTTGGCAGCCTTCCATCAGTACCTTTTCATCGTTCATGGTGGCGAACGACTAAAAAATAACATTATCCGTTAGTACCAAATGATTCCGCACGCTTAAAATATTTCTAATAATCGACATACTTCGTTCTTTAAACGGGTCAAACGTTTATTTGGGATGCTGGAAATTTTAATGTCATCGAATTTATTTGTTCCTTCGTGAATATCGCTGTTTACCTGTAATACATACATTCGTCACTTTCCATTATAAAATATCTACGTGTAGTTTGATTCACGTTACTTTAGAATTATTTCGATTATGTCTTGAAAAGTCGGTTATTGGAGTTGCGTCTTGTGGAAGGATCACGGCAACATTGTGCGTTGAACATACAGCGGTTAAATTGTTATTCAATGTTCTTGGCCGACACGCGCGTTCACCAGGTCCTTTTATAGGATACAGATCACCTTGCAAATTCTAAATATTTGGCAAAAATTTCATTAGAGATTTACGCGTATGCTGTCGAAAATTTCTGTATGAAATTTTTATTTCAAATCATTTTTTGCCCATCTCTGCCATGCAATGGCTTAATCGGTAGTGATCGATTACAAGGATTACCTGATAAGGGTTCCCCCGCTCGGTCCAGTCTACATCGTCCAAAGTTCTGCCGATCGCATCTTTACTTCTCCTCGCGGTATTATGTTTTCTTCTCGATGAAACGTTAATCCTTTCTTGATTCCGAATCTCGCAGACGTTAAGACCTTTGCTCCGATTTCCCGATGGAGTTCCGGACGACTGTCCGTACTTCGCCAGCGAACATCCCTCCCAATTTACACCCGTCTGTGACTTTATGAAAGTCAATTCGCGCGTGTATAGAAATAAAGTCATTAATAAAACACCGGTGTTAAAGTACCGTTTCGTGGACGGGGGCCGTATTACGCGATATTACGGGAATCAACATTTTGGTCCTCGTCAGTTCCCGTTCCATAGCCACGTATCTGTCTTCCATCTGTTTTATATAATCTAGGAAATATCTATTGGGTGCATGTCCGTAATTACTAAAAGTGAAGTAGAATATCTGTTAGAAAGGGAAAGGATTGCACAAGGCGATGGTAATTTGCGGGCGCAAACAGGGGAACTGCCCAGAGCGGCAAAATTGGGGAGAAAAAATTAAAATCAATAGAAACCAATAAAAAAGTAAGACCTTTTGGAAAAACGGTGAAGAATTAAATAGGTGATACATGTTTGAATTTAGTAGGAATCAAACTCGTAAATTGTTTTTAAGTCACCCCCATATAATGACCCAACACTAACTTTTGCTGTGTCCTGATATACAAGTCACTCGGTTGGAGACGATCAGTGTCCTCTACAACGATCAAATTTAAATCCAGGGTCAATCCGTCGCGCCTCGGAAAAGGGATGCTTGTCAGTTCTGTAATCGGTGTTCCATGCCCTTGATTTCCGACAAGTTGTCGAAACAGCTCGTTTCGTCTGCTTTGATCGTGCTGGTCGCTTACCGATTCCAAAAAGATCTGTCGCCCGAACATACTTGTGAATTTGATCGTATACGGTTACGGGGAATTTTGATAGGTGTGAATCGTGGTTGGAGAATATTATGTACGAGCTTCCATTTATTTAGGCTAAGTTATTCATCATTTGTTTTTTTTCCTTTTCCTCCCCGAAGAAAGCGCGAAGTTCCCCTCGAGAAGTTCGCGGAGGAATGTTTAAATATTTCTGCTTGCTTGCATATGTAGGGACAATAAACATCATTCTATAATAGCATCGGTATGAAACGATGTTTGAATAAAACTTTGTGTATACTTTCGGTAGAATGAAATTCTACGCGAAGATTTATTTCGTGCTTGCAAAACAAAGCATTCATGCTTCCCGTGTATATTTATTCAGCTTCTTTTGATTAATACCAACAGGCCAACACGCATGCCGGAATTTGGTATTCCTGAGCCATTAGCGACCGTTCTCTCGTATCTTATATAGTTTACATCATTTTTTTCGTAATATTGCGCAGGGCACTTATTTCTGTTTTTGTACTCAAAATATTTGCAAATATGTATTTAGTTGCCGCGCCGCGCGAGAAAGATATATATACATAGGGATGGCTATTGCGTGAGTGCGGCTGGTGTCCGAGAATGTCCGAGAATAACCGAAAATTGCCGAGAATCAAATGCACTCAATGTACGCGAGTTGAGAGAAGAGTTTCTGCTCGCGACGTTTTAGAATAGATGGATATTTTAGGAACGTGGAGTTTTCGATGCTAAATGATTAGCGTTGATTAATTGGTTAAAAATTGGACGAATAAGGTCCTCGCTCCTCGTGCAATCATCTTTGTCGTCTGCTGGTAGACATTTTGGTGTTGCGTCAGGTGCGGTAGCGACTAGTGGCGATGAGCTCTCCTACGTAAACTAAACATCACAAAGAGTTCGTGTTCTTAGATGTGTTGTGCTATGAGTCATTCTACGGATTAAAGAATTCCGAGCATGGTTGCTCGGAAGGGACAGTGTTCGGTAATGAAGAGAAATTATTAAAAGTGTTGCTTTGATTCTCGTGTTATGAAGGGCGTAACTCTGTCATCTTGTCTGTTGATCCTTTTGTTGTGGAATGGTCAGCCTTGCAAGAAATTTGAACACGTCGGGTAGTGTGAGTAGAATCGAAAAGCAATGTCCTAATTGAGATAATTCTATCGTATCTTTCCATCGTCTGTCTCGATCTGATATAAACATAACCTCGCTTCGCTGTCTTCTTTCGTTTGTCGTATCGACACGAAGCGACAGTTTGTAACTGGTGCGTTTATTAGGGAGCCGTATTTTTTGGTGCGTCTCTCAATATGGACGAGGAAGAGTATCTTCAACCAGTGTTGGCTTCGAACGAAGACGAACATTTTCAGACATTGGATACAGTGCCAATTGTATCTGTTTCACTCGTACTCGGCGTAAGTGTCAATTCTCCGTGCAATCTTTAGGACCCCGTTCTAAGCTTCTTTGCGCGATAATTTACGTGTATTTTTTTCAATGTTTCAGGTGTGCTTAGAAATTACAGGAATTATATTCGTGTGCGTCTGGCCGGAGGAGCAAAATAAATGCGACACTTATTTTATATATTTATACCTCCATTGCGTTTATTGGTTAATAATTATGATAACGGATCATTTCGTGAAAGCAAAGCATCACGAGCTTCGCATTTACGGATATCTTGATTTTTATCAGTCAACGTATCAACGCATAAGGACACCTCTTTTCATAGCGTCGCTATGGACGATGTGTTATTTACTGTTGGCTGTGATTCTACATCACACGCATAAAGTTAATTACGAGCAGTACTGTCGAGCGTCGGAGTGGTTCACTCCCTTGAATTATATAGTTGTCCTAACTACGTTAGAACTGATGATTATCGTGCCAGTTTATGTAAATTATATCAGTAAGTACACGGAAAGTTGAAAGTACCATGCGTTTAAAAGTTACGGGAATGGATAGAACTAAATTGTTTTTCACCTTGCAGATAGAGTTCTAAGGTTCAATCGATTGCGCCCACCACCCGATGTCACTCGAGAGGAGTGGTTGTCGTCGTTCACTCAAGACACGTACGCAGGTAGTTCGGAAGTAGGTTACCACGATAGGGGATCGAACTTGGAGGAATTACTTGAAAAGCAAGCAGATTTGATAAGATATTTGAGAGATCACAATGTTAAATTAAGTCAGAGACTAATAGTGATGAAGCTCGAGCGCACATTAATATTGGATGCATAAATTTGTTGTGATTTATAAATTAGAAGCTTTTAAATTAATTGTGCGCATTGAAATGAAATAAAACTATTCACTCTCTTCTAATCATATTCGATTGCACTGTTGATTTGGTATTTGACAATTGTGGAGATTTTAGATGAGGAATGAAGAATCCTCATATGTAAACCTCAGAATCCTTAGATCATAAGATTTAGAAATATACATATGTGTTTAACTTGTGTAGCTTCCATATATGTTTTCATTCTTACAATGTTTTCTCATTGAGTAAATATTTTACTTTCTTATTTATGTGCATTCACTTTATACGTTAATGTATACATTTTCTTGCAATGCATGCTTTGTCCCCATTTGTAGACATGATTTCATTCAATTTAGATTGCTAATATTCGAAATTCACTTCACTTAAATCATTGTACACGTGAAAAGTTTGCAGCAATACATATGAGAAAATAATTGGGAAAAGGTTTAAAAACATATTAGTTTAATTAATGAAAATGAGAAGGTACGGTATCGCCACTCCAAAATGAGCCAGTTTTTTACCGAGGTATTCTCATTGTCGAAATGAGATGTATTATAAAGAATCAAAAGAAATTCTGTGATAAAAAGAATATATGTAATAAAAACTCAATAAAGTATATATTTTTTTGAATGAACCATACTTGTTTTAACATTACGTAACATAGTTGTTTCGATCATGTCGAGGGTATATCGAACGACTATAATTAGTGGCTGTAGTGATATTCTTCAAGGCGCAACATTTATTTTTAATTCTATTATATCGATCGAAATGAATTAAAAATATTATTACCTTGTTATTTGTTTGCAGTGAGACAAAGAAATGTTTCATATACGAGAATTACTTTTATAAAAGAGGCGTCGATATTCCGATTCAACGATATATGTATGAATGTATGTATGTATACCAAAAGAAAAGTGAAATCGAACTGCATGCTGGAAATATTCTGATTATAATTTTGATGGAGAAGTTGAATAGTAGTAGGACGAAACAATAGATATTTAATGTTTTTGTTGTCATAGTTTAATATTAACATGATGACACAAGTCTATTCGAATAGTTTTATACATTTGTATATCTGTATAGTTCTATAAATGCCTAATAATACCTATTTTATGTCGATACAAACCTGGCGCGACATGCACGCAGACAGACGAAAGATCGTACTTAGAATTTGTTGGTCCGCACGTAACGTGAACCTCCTACTTTTCACAAAACACGAGAAAATAAAAGATTCCCGAATGAACACCTCGTCGATGCGCGCGCCACTACGTTGCAACGTTTATTTGCCGGTGAATACTTTAGGTATATGAGTTAGATGGATTACGTTGAAAAAGGAATCTATTTACAAAAGCTCTACGTGCATTCCGACAGGCTTCGAATTTCTATACTATTATACATATACGTACGCTTATAGTATATATAAAACTAACTTACATGTATGGAACACTCAAATATACAACGCTATAAAACGTAGAAGCTTGTACTTCGTCGAGATTTACTATTTATTATCCACGATCGCAACGCTTCGTGCGAAAAGCGAAATTACAACGTTGCATCAACGATCGGTGCGTCGACGTTGACAACACAGTGCTACGACCAAAGCTTCTCATTCTTAGCTAGCACTGAGTTTTCTTGTTTGTTGTTTAAAAGTTTTGTACTACGCTTAGGCCAGCCATTTATGCTGTGTATAGTATATATATATATACAGGAAATACATACGTTAGTCCTTTTATCTCGTGATTTTTCATAGTATACATATACGCCGAGTGTTCCTCATTATTGTCGTAACTAGAAGTAGTTCAGACTTCGTGATAAACGCAAATAGGGTTGATACCTCTGCAGGCAAATTAATTACGAACAATTCTCCTAGATTGATGACCGATCAAGCCCCGCTTCGATCCGCCACGCGCCATCCTTCTCACTTTTGCTAAAGGAAAGTAGGTATAGTGTGTACTCGTTCAGACCCGTCGCACTAAGAATTCTACGAACGACGAGAAAAGCAGAGACGCGGAAGCGAAGGTTTCACTCCACGCGCCGGCTCGCGTGAAATTCAAGGAAAGCGTAAAAAAGGAAACATTATTTTACACTTCAGGACTAACCATCGCGCCCCCGTGTTGCCTCCGCGATAACATTTTAATCAAGTGCCAAGTTCTCAGTGCGAACGGTCGTTGGCTCGGAGATTTGTCTCTGAATTTTTTGCTCTTTCATCGCTTCCGTCTGATCGAGCAGCGCCGACGGCTTGCCCCGCGTCGAGTACAGCGTGACGTTAGCGAATTCATTTCTACAGAAACTAGAATGTTTGCGGCGATAGGCGCGCGAGGTTATGTCGACATTAGTTCTTTCCGCGCGTCGATGGCGATGGGAATGGCCAATGTCGAGCTGCTGTTTCTCTATTTCGCACAACATTTTCCAATTAGCTGTTTGTGTTTGAGGAATCGGTGCGCATCGCAAAGGCGCGGTGGTCCCAATCCTACGACTGTTCTGCCCGATTAAGGATGGAATCACGCGTGCGTAGCTCCCACAACGTTTCCTGTCGCCGTCGCCGGCGCCGAGAGCTGCTCCTCGGCCTCCATCATCTTTAGCTTCCTCACTACTTGAGCGTGTTCTTCCAGCAGCCTCGCAAATTCTCCCCTTCTCGTCTCGGCCTCCACCTGGATCTGCTTGATCCTCTCTCTGGGGCCACCTGGGCTGTCTAACGGCGTTTGCGAGGACGAGTTCTGGGAGCTGCTCTCGTTCGACACACCGTCCAAGTCCGAATTCTCGCTCGATATCGAGTGAGAGTCCACGTCGTCAACGATCAGACTGCAAATTAAAACAGAACACCGTCAAAGATACAAGCACGATAGAAAAATATATTCTCCGAGTTCCTTAATTTCCTCAGTTCCCGATAACGTCGATGAAATATTTCTTCGAAAATTGCTCGACCGTCGCGTCGCGTCCTGCTCGTCTCGAAGAAAAACTCGAGGAGGGGCAGATCGATCGTTGAACGTCTGAAAGCTGGGTTTCGAGAACCGAACGGGTTCTGCCGGCTAATTGTAAGGAGGACGGGATTTTCGTAGTCGGTCTCGAACTATCGACGTTCCGCCCTGCAGCATTGTAGTGGCAACAATTGTCGCTTGCGTCAATGTTACGTCATTGGTACTGAAGCACGTTGCCTAGGCCGTGGATAACGGATTGATTTTACGTAAAATCTTCCATTACATTACCGGCGAATGTGTCCCCTCTGCCGATTAAATAAGAGAACGTAACGTTTGTCTACCTTCTCACGAAAATTGCAACGAAAGGGGAAGATGGCGGGGAGGGAGAGGGAAGGTAGAGAGGGCAAGAGAGAGAGACAGAGAGAAGATGTAAAGTTTCAGGGACTTGTTATTTGCGTCACGGTCTATAACCATAATCGTTTGAACCGCTCTCGTACGATACAGTGCTCTCTATAGAGCTATGAAAATATTTGTACTTTAAGAGTTATAATCTGCGGAGCGTGTGAATTAGAAGCCGAAAAGATCCGTGTGGATAATTTCTGGAAAGATGTTCGGTAGGAGGAGGATGCTGTTGATTTACCATCGACTCGCTAGATCTCGGCAATATATCGCGAGACCTTCGAAGCCAGAATGGACTAGTATTATTTGTGCACCAAACTGGATTGATAGCGCATCAAGATGATCGTATAATCCGACGATATCGACTACCACCGCCCACGCGGACTTTTCCGCCGAAACGATTACAGAAAGGTCGTATTGGAAATTTACTCCCACGAAAATTCTGGAAATAACATGTTCGCGAGCGCGCGCATGATCTGGCCCCAGGATACGCGAATCTATTACACGGGTGCGTCATGATCGAGAACTGGCGAGACGTCTATTGCTCTAAACTGTAAAACTTTTGCGCGTGACGTTTGTTTTGTAAGAAATCGTAATACCACTTAAGTAGTCGATGGAGATGTTCGCGATGAAGTAAAAATTTTGCAGCCGCTTACCTGAATGCCCCGTAAATTTCTCTTCCCGATGCCATCGTCACTGCAATGTCAGGCAACGACTCTGCAACAAAAAATACTGTGACGTAAATTCATGAATTCCAACGGAAAGCCTTTTGCGAGTGTTAGTTCCACGAATCGAACGCATGCACGCGACGAGATTTACGACACGGTAATTTCACGGATAACGCGGTGACGTTTAATAATTTTTAATCGCTCGCGATGCTCCTCTTTCGAAACGATGCGGGGCATCTTAAGTAGCCTACTGTTGTCAAATATTGCTTAACGACCGAGCAACGCGTTGTTCCCCTTCTCGGAGCAATAAGACTTCCGCTCGTAGCGGAAATATTAAGACGAGTATAAATGATTTACGAGCTTTTCGGCAATACCGTTAAGATCGTTACACTGGCTCGATTGTGTCCAAGTAGACATAATTATGTTACACGCATCTCTGGCGATGACACGATGCGTAAAGGAAGCCTCATTTATTTCAAGACAACTAGCCTGTGTGTACAGCAGAACGTGTCATTGTTCGCGTCTTGCAAGTTACGTTGGATCAGTTCGCGGGAAGTAGTTTTCTTGGTAGTTAGGTGGAGTTGACGATATCAAAGTGTAGAACGTTCCCGATCGAAATACGATAAATTCTTTCCGAAAAGAAAGATAGGTCGAAAGCATGTTGGCTGACATTAACATTGACGCGCTATCATCTTCGTTTATCATTTATAGGCCAGACGATACACCCCCGAGCCATTTTCTTATGTAAATTGCATAGCTCCGTTTTATTTAACGTGGATCGATTGGCGAGTGGTCCTTGTATCGGGTCATTGATCGTACGTGAAACGATACGCTTAACCACCGATCTCCCTTTCGGTGGTTTCACCGTAAAACTTGATCGATAGATTTAGCAAGCTTTTGCCGATCGATAAAAGTATTGTTTACCAAATATCTGGAAGATTTACGACGACACGTTGGAGAATACCGGGCGCGGTTGCCCGCTGTCATCCGGCAAACGGCAGCGAGAATTTAAAACTCGGGCCAGATGGCGATCGACTATTTTATGCGGTCGGCACGTGCAAATTTATATGACGGAAGCACACTACGATGGGTGCATTTACACGTGCCCGCCTCACGTCACATCCTCCTACGTCATTAGCGGCACGAACTTCAATTATACTTGGCTGAATATATTTTGCCCTTGCCGTTAATAGCACCGCTTAAAAGTTGCGCGAGATTAGAGCCACCGATTCGACGAAGGTGGTGACTTATTTCTGCTGACTTACAACCGATGGATCGCGCTTATCGCCCGTCTATTGCGGATCTGTATCGCCCGAACGACCGGCGCGATGTTCGCTCTTTCTAAAATAGGATCGCGAGCTTAGATCCTTCTGGATCCGGGACCTTGGCCCCATAGAGCAGAGCTTACGTACGTTTCGTTAATAAAATGATTAATTAAAAGCTGCACGTGGCCCGAGCGTCTTTCATCCGAGCATCGAGATCTTAATAACCGATCACCTTGGGAATAAATTTCAGCGTCGATGCTACTTCGCCCGTTCGAGATCCGTTAATTGTCATAATACTGATAACACTACCGCGGGGAGAACGAACGCGACGAACGGAGAAGCACAATAGCCGACGCGCAGTACAAAAGAAATTCTCTTTATTTGTTAGAAGCTGGGAATCGACCTTCGCGCCGCGCCGAGAAGAGGATCCGAGCTTGAACGACGAGTACTTCGCGACCTTAGACAATGCGACCTGCCCACCAGACGTCCACGGAACCGTGACCACTTCTGCCGGGGCCCGAGAGAAACCAGCGAGAAACAAAGAAGGTAAGAAAAGTCGTGAGAGAGAGAGAGGAAAGCATCCTCTCGTATTATTACACCGGATAAACGTCACAGCCGTTTAGAACCAGTTGTAACGTTTCTACTCGAGATTCCTCTGTCGATTTCTAGCTGAACATTTTCATAACCGTTCGTCGAGAGCACTTCGCTCTAATTGCACGGTAGAATCGTCGTTTTGAATGGACGCGCGAGATAAGTCGGAATCTGAAGCACAGCCGTGCGTGCCAAATTCAAATAGTTCGCCTCGCCTCGTGAATTCTAAGTAGATACACACTGCTTTCGGTTAGACGCGCTTCCGATCGATTCCACTGGCATTACTGGCAGGCTAACGATGCACGGGATCAACAGCCAAAGAATAAAGAACACAGAAACGACGGCTTTAGCAGCAGAGTTCTCGGACAGAAGAATAGAACCGAGCAGTTACGAGATGTTTAGACGATTGTCATAAGGCGATCACGGTTAAAGGAAGAAACTTATAAACGGAATATCCAACGATAACAGGAAGCTCCGTCGGAAAACACAAATACGTTAGCATCTATATATGTACATACCCCTGACCATCTGTGCTTCAAAGTTTCTGCTGTGTCGGCGACTCTCTAAATCGTCTTTTGCCGATCGGAGTATCGAACCCACGTCAAGCGATAACTCGAAAAGGCTCCTCTGCTCGGTTTCGATCAGACGTAACGAGGCTTGAACTACGCGAAAGGTAAAGCTCGCTCGAGTTCATAAACCGAATAGAGCGTAACGTATTCTGAAGAGAAACGACAGAGAGTACGACGTTCACCGCTCGAAAGACTCGCGCAGACTGATCAGCTCGGCCTCTATTGCCGCGCGCCACAACCTCAACTGCAGGTTACCGCTCCACCAGAGAAGGGGGATGCAACCGACAAATTTTATTTCGCGTACCACCCTCCGCTGCCCACCTCCGCCTTCTTCTTTTACGCTCACGCTGTTTTCATGCACTCAAAAATCTCTCTCACTCTTCCCCCTCCCTCTCTGTCTTACTTTCGTTTGAATCCAACGTGCACACGTTATCGATCGAATATCAGGATTAATCGCGCCACGCGTCATTCCCCTCTCCACCGAAAAAACGCTGCCAAAACTTTTCAAGTACAAAGGAAGCAGGGTTTTCTTTAGGGGAAACGCGGACGGCATCGCCGATCGATGAGTAAGTTTTATAAAATTATCCGCCCCCTTTTATTTTCGTGCCCGTCGTTTTTAATTTCGCCGGTCTATTTTTCAACGGGCGGCTGGTCTTTATTGCCGTTAAATGATCCCGCGAAGGACCGTCGATCATTCCCTCGGAGACAATTAACCGTTCTCGGTAATTGTTTTTCACCGCGGATTCCAGCCGCTCTAACGTCACGGCATAGCGAAGCGCGACCAAACGAATAAGCAATTTGCCACGGAAAATTGGATTTCGCTCGGAGGGGCCCATTCGTTCGGGGAAAACCTTTCGGAGGTGACAGACTTTGTCGGAGGGGAGGTGACAATGCTTCCAGTCGATGCTTCTCAGAAACGGATCCGGGTAGCTCATTTAACTGGCAAATGAATCATCGTTCGCGATGACGTTTCCACTGCTCTTTTGAATTTCGACGCACTGACCTGGCGCGCGATAAAATTGCATATTGCCTGAATCATCGAACGTCAACGGGATCGGTATATGCCTTTGATAACCGGTATTACCAAAAGTATGCTCTAGTAGCTTTAAATAATCTATCACAGAAATAAGATCGCTACAGCTCTATATAAGTGCGCCTCGCGCTAGCTTTATCGCGACGTTTTTCCGAAATTAAACTGTTGACGTTTCCGCGGTAATAAAATTTTAAATCACGAGTTCCCCGCGATAACACGAACGACCCGTCGCGTCGCGTCGCGCCGCGTCGTCATGGGTCTCGCGTCGTCACGGGTCTCGCATCTCGGCGCTACGCATTCTCCACGCATCATTGACTACTTAGGTACTATCGCGGAGATCCGTACATTCCGATTGCAGCCAAGTCTTTCATTCCCTTGCGTAAACATTTAGAAAAGGCGGTGGAAGTTTACTAAATAATAACAAGTATTTTGACGAGGACAAAATAACATAGATTAGAATAAATCTGATAAATACTCGAGTACTATAAATACTACTTTTATCTTTTTCGTGAGAAACGGTATACGGAGCTTCACGCACATTGGTCTGGCAGCGGGATAGAGGGAGCATGTCTACATTGTCGGATAATAGGAAGAGGGGATGCTAAAGTTCCGAGCGGTAGTGTATGTCGGGTTTCAGGGTCACTGCGAGGCAGTACGCGAAACACAACAGACGAGGACCATACAGCTCCTCGGGGAGTCTGGTGGTAAATTATTTCGGTTGGTCGCTAATTTTGTCGCGGTATGCCATGCCGCACAGAGACGAGCGGTGGTTAACCACCGCTGCGTACCGTACAAAGTGTACAGCGTACAACCAAGCGTACGCCTTAGTACTTACTATTTAAATAGTAGTCTGATTGCGAGCGTCCTTTCCCCCTTCTTGCAACCTCCTTTCCTGCCCCTTTGTCTCGGCTCTTTCGACAGCATTCGCTCGTCGATTGGCTCCCTATTTTCGCTCGTTAAAGTCAATGTTCAATGTGCCACGCCGCACAGTGGGACGACGCGTACAAATTCCCGGACATTGGCAAAAATATGAAGTACCTTTTTTTATTGATATAATTATATGGGCATTATCCTTGAGTATTAAGGGATACGAAATTATGAAAAAAGAAACTTTTTAAACATTTTAAATCCCGAATTTTTAACAGTAAATACGTTGTCTTCTGGAGACGGCTGTCATATGAATGTAAATAATTAGTATTAATATAATGAAAAAAATTCTACAATCATACGACACATTGGGGTTGACTGTAAAGAAGTTGTTCATAACAAAAAAACCCAAAATTTAATGATTTTATTTATGTTTTTCAACCTGTCAAAAAAAAAATGTTTTTTGTCGATTTAAAAAAATGTCCAAAATTCTCCAGAAAAATTTTTATACCCATATAATTACTAAACATTCTAGTTTTAGAAAATCCAAACTCCAGCTGCGAGAATTTGCGATTTTGAGCAGAATTTATAAAATTGTGTACGCATGTGGGACGAAACGAGTAAATATGTATCTAGACATTCCTTTTTTTGTACCCGATTGATTATGTCTTTATGGAAATGAATATAAATATGATATAGCGAACGATAATTCATAAAATTAGGTTATTATTATTAAAGTTAATTAAAGCTTAATAAATAAACGGCGAAGCATCGCATCGCTTTCTTATTTTCTTAAGAAGAAATATATGTTTCAGAAATAAATTTGGGCAGCCGAAATTATGATCAAACGTAATATTTATATAAAATACTATGCATAAATTGAGACAATAAAGTACACTTTTCAATATTTGTAGTAATTTCCGTTTCATATAAATACTGATTTTATGTAGATCCTTTTTAAGGCTTGCCGGTTTCACTGAAGTCCTTTATATTTGCACAGAAAACCAGACAAAATTATTTTAAAATTTGGTAAATTTTCAAAGTATCATAATTTTGTTAAAATTCATCTAAAGTTGGTGAAACAAAAACCATTTTAAAGTTTGAACTTTCTACTTTCCGACTCGTTGAATCACATTTATCGAAATGGGTGTTCAGGGGGTAAAATCCGCCCTCAAAGAAGAGTGTGTCGAGCTGCAAAAATTTGTTGAAGTTTGTCAAATGCTACAGAGTGCAAACAATATTTTTCGCAATTTTTATGTTCACTGTCGGAAAGTATGATCATTTACCTTTAAAATAAGTTAAACCTCATCAAAATAGGATGTTTTTTAAGAAAGATACGGCCATGTCCAGAGATGTCTACGTTTCGTACCACTGTGCGCCGAGCAGTCAGGGTCAACATCTTCCTCGAGCCTCAGAAAAGCTTCTGGTGTCAGCGAGCCGTGCGCCACCCTGAAAAACGCCAGAATTCCTCCGGGGAGTTAGAAAAAAAAGGAGACAAGAGAATTCTCGTCCCGTCGTCGCTGTACGTAGACTCGTAGAACCATTCTTCTTCCCCCGCTATAATAATAATTCCTACGTCCCGACCGACATCCCTTTATCTTTCGCAGCTCGAACTTCGCGCAAACGTTTACTCGGAACGCAGAAAATATTTCGTCGACCCCGGTCCCCCATCGATCGTGTCGATTTCTGCGCAGGAAGCGTATTTAAAACTCGGTCAAAATCCTCCAGTTTATTTGGATCCTCCCGAGCGTCAGTTACGGAGACGTAGCGCCGTTGCCGTCTTCGAAAATAAAAGGGACACGCCGGTTCTTCACCGGGAATAAATGCCATGAAAAATTCAGCCCGGGTGAGTCGCGGTTCGGTCAATAAAAGGGTTAATTGCGAGCACGTGACGCGGTGGAAAATAAATAGCGGCCGTTATCTGAATCGTAGAACACGCCCAGGGATCGTGAGGACTTAATGAACGGGATGTGCGTCAGTGATAATGATCGTCGAATATCGGCCCGTCCAATCAGAACGGAACCGAGAAGAAGACCGTGAGCTCTCGTCTTCGTCCGAGATGAAAACTGTCTCTGAGATAATGCCGCGTGCGTCAATGCTGATACTGTATCTTATCGAGCTGTCGCCCAGCTTTTGCATAGACCGTAATCTACAATCGCCGTGAAAAATCGTCGCCGAGAAGATACGCGGACGGTTTTTACATCTTCGGCGCGGCCGGATTTCCCGCGTTAGCCGAACGAAGAAGGGGCTGAGACCTTCGGTTTCTTAAAAGACCTTGGATCTGGAACCTGACTCAACGCACCAGACATTTGATATCGAGGTCAGATGATTCCCCTGGGTCCGCAGAGGGGAGAGAGAGAGAAAAAAGGACGGTTTGTTTCTCTTAGCAAAAATCGCGAAAGCGCGGGCGTCGAGAGATTCCGCGCATACCGGGACGAGTTCATAAATCCGAATTTCTTCATCCCCCATTCGGCTTCTTCCACTCTAGCCCATTCAATTCGCTTTCGTCTGAATCGAATTCTCCTTGGAGTCTATCCAATGCAATGTTATTCCTTGGTTCGGCTCAGCTTCCGCAAAAAGACCAATTATAAGAGGGCTACTCGATCCGAGGAAAATTTCCTCTCCCACTTATTTAAAGAAAGGAACGCTGGGCAAATGTTTAAAGTGTCCATCGACAAGCTTGAGCACGAAACGACGCGACGCGGGCGATCGGAAGCCTAAAACCTAAACAACGATTAAAGCGTGTAACGCGAATAGGATTTCCTATCGGTGGAATAAGAATGTATGAAAAGCTTTTCCGGCAGATTGGAACGTCCGGCCATGCTACGACGCACGCTCAAAGTCTATAAGCCGCCGAAGAGTATTTTTGTCCGTGGATATTATCGATTGCATATACCCCTGATTCGTTCTCTCTTGCTCCCGCACGCACACACACATACAGCACGTACATTCTTCTCTTTATTTTCCCTTCTATACAGGCTTTCTTCTGATCCAAAAACTGATCAACGAGCCGCGCGCGTCCCCTCGCGTTTACAAATACCTACACAGTCGTGTCCACGTGAATCCAGCTCGGGCTTCAGCCGCCGATACGAAATTCCTTCCGTTTTTAGCAACGGCCGCTGTGGTAAGTGGTAAACTTCCGAGCCCGGGGAACGCCGATATCGCGTTAATCTTTCAATCGACCAGAAACGAACGGGGCATCCAGCATTCAAGCGGCGCTTGATCCGCGAACATTTCGCCCATTTTTGGCGACGCCGAACCGCCGCGCCGCTCCGAAGCTCGTCCTGGCAAATAAACGATCGATCCCCCGCCCGGAATTGCCTTGCCGACCCGAGAACCAGGATATTTTCGAACTTGGAGAATCCGAGGGAGTCGCTTTCGCCCCGCGCTTCTCCGGCGAAATCGTATTAGAGGCGAAGGGTCTGACGCGACGGAGCACGAGACACCAGATCGGCTCAGAGTTCGTAAATTCGACGCTGAGTGACGTGTCTCATAATCAATTGTGATTCACTGCAATGCGTCATAGTGAATAGAGAATCTTATTCTTGGCCCATCGCTGCTCATTGTTCGCAGTCACCTACTTTCATTTGCCCAATTGTATCGTTTGCTTCGCGCAACACTCTATGGCTTCTACGAGCGTACGTACGATACCTACACTCGCGAACTCTAGAATAGGCAATCTCACAATCAGCCAATCCGCGCGGTTTCCTGATAATTTTCAGCTTTCCAACCGTCGCGGTTTCGGATACCTAGCTTCTAAATCTTCATCCGTTTTGCACCGCGCGCGGTAAACAAGCGTTACACTACGCATCGATCTTCTATTTATCTTTAAAAATGATATTCTTGAAAGGTTGCCGTTAAAACGGCACCGCCCTGCCGCTTCGATCTAACGTTCTGTCGACATTGTCGGAATTTCATCAGTTTGCTGGTGTTTGACCGCAACACGTAACTATAAATAGTTTAAATAATCACGTGACGCCTGCATACCAACGTGTACGCGTAACATTGTAGCCAGTGGCCATTTTCAAGTGCTAGGCTCGGAGAGAAGAGATCTGCTGAGCAAATCGATCGGTTCATTTTATTATTCCTTTGCAAGGAAAATAAATAATGGGCGCAAACTCGAGGTGGGAAGGTTTAAATTGCAAACCGACATTGACCTGAGGACCTTGAATAAGTTTGAGCACGTTACGGAACAGTGGAGCGGGGCCCACTGTGTACAAGATTAACGGTTCTTTGCATCTGATTCTCCAGCGAGACGTGCGGGCTCGGTAAATCAAGTTTCGCAATCGTGGAAACGACGAATTCTCGCGCCATCCACCATCAAATTCTTCATTGTTCCGTCGAGCCAGGGAGGAAATCGTAAAGCAGCGAGTCATAAACTTGTCCGAGGTCGATGAAAACTCGGTGATCCCTTAGAGTTTGGCCGGTCCGCCGTTTCGCGAAGCTTTAAAAGCTTTTCGCTTTAAGCATCGATCTTAATAGCCCCAGCCGATGCGAGGTTTCAATGGCACTGGCCGTTTCGGTGTTCTTCTCGGAGAAATTGTAAATCTCCTGAATCGCCCACTCCGTCCAATGAGATACTCCTAAAACGAGACAAGGGAACTGTAGGAATCCCTGCCTTGCCCTTTCTTCTCCCCCCGCAGGATTTACGATAGATTTCAAGCGTGTGCTTCTCGGGTTCGCGACCGGCTAGCCATAAAGATAGCTTTTCCACCTCCGAGAAGGTGGAATGAAAAAATATATCGCGGGCGCCGCTTCTGCGGCGAATGCTTCTGTTGTTTGTTCAGCCGGGCGACTTCCTGCGCCTTTCAGCTTTCGTTTTTACGATTGTCCTTTACACGGGGCGCTTACGCCATTGGGTTCGCGCAGAAGAATCGGTAAAATAACATAGACTAAGAGGGCGGTTGGAGTAGTACGAAGTGAGATTACACGGACGAGAGAGGATGAGAGACCCAACTTCAACACCAAAATGGCGGAGGCCTGGAGGGTTGGAGGTGGCACGTGTTTGACAGCCTAACTCAGTGGCGTAACAATGAAATTTATACCGTTTACATTCCCCGATCTCTTATAGCCCCGATTCCCGGCTGCCGCTTTAAACGTAATAACAAGGAAGCGGCAAAATGATTAATTCTCGCAAATAATCCACCCTCGAACATTATTATTTCTTTCCATGCGAAACATCCCAGCGAGACTCGCCTTATTATCATTCAAGAGAAAGGAAAGCAAATCATAAAACTTTCCACCGCCCCGGCCTTTGCATTATGCAATCCAGCCCGCGATTTTGTTTCTCCGCGATAATCGCAGTGCAAAGAGACGCTGCTTGGCTCCGATCGATTTCACGCGCACGCTTCCACTTCGTTACTTGAACAAACTCCAGTAAGGAATGCCGAGATTTTTTACAAATATTTAAACTCCGATAACGTCTCCGCGGATCGGATCGAGGAAAACGTTCCATCTAGATCTGCCGCGGTTGTGGAGAATATTTTTATCCCTGCTCTCCGAAGCCTACGCCTCTGAAGTCCGACCACCCCCGCGTACCACCCCAAGTACACCCCTAATGACGTCATAGGACAGTGGCGCCAACAACCCCGCACTGACGTCAGCTCTGAACATTGGACTATTGGACAACCAAGTTACCTTTGTGCTAGGAATTCCGCGTTTCTCTGTTCCGTGCTGCAGTAAAAACCGATGTAATGAAGAAATATTTTCAAAAAGGTCACGTCCCTTCCTCCGTCATACATTCGTGTCGTTCACGTTCGCTTTAATACTCTTTCGCACAACGCTCGGAGAATCCCTCGCAGCGGAGATTCTGCATATATTGCGCCCTTATCGAGCCGGCGTAAACCAGCACCTCCGTCATCGATTCACCATGCCGACGGCAATGACGATTTCGCTCGTCATTCATTACCTGATGTTCCCTCGCGATTACCCCCCACTGTTCGCAACGGTTAGACCAGTGTTATTTTTGAAGCTGCTCGATAACGGTATGCCAATAACCTTCGACAAATGAACTTTTCGCATTATTTCGCGGTAATTGCCTAGGGAATTAATCGACGGAGAAAGATAGCACGGGAAAACGTCATTGGCGCATCGAATCGGTTCAATGTAGAGATAATCTCCGGGGCTCTAGCTTCGCCGGGGGCGCGCGTCCAATTCCGTGTCACGAAAGATGAATTAACGAACGTTCGGGTTTAATTGGGGTTGAATGTTGTACATTGACAAGAATAGCTTCATTCAAACTACACGGCGCGAAGCTAGCTGACAGCGACGGGATCGTTGAGTCTTTTTTTTCTCCACTTTTCGTTGCTCTTTTTCCGTCGGTGGATTTATCGCGTCCATTTAGGTAAGAGAATCTGAATGAAGTTTAACGATGAGGATGGCGTAACTCGGGGTTCCGGGTGTGTGGCACGTGCACCTACTCGTGAGCGGAGCGTAAAGCCTCGTCGGCGCCAGACAATGTCGCTATCGTCGGGAGATTCGGAAATTCTGGAATCCCGGAAACACCCGGTCGCGCTACTCTCCGATCGCTCCTCTACCCCGTGGCTACAAAGTGTCCCGTCTATTTTCGAAAATCATGCATCACGCCCCGCGATAAAGCTTCCCCGCCATTTCCTCGCGTTACCGTCCAACGGCCGGCATTCCATCGCGCTCGCACGGCCGAGGGCGAGAAATGCCCGCTAAATACGTCAGCGTTGGAGATAAAGCTACGAGAGAAAATTACCTTTCGCGCGACATTACCGTGGCTGTTTCTGATTCGCGTATCGATTAGATCCTCGTTGGTTTAGGTCGCGGAATAGGGGAAGATCGCGCGATAGATTTCCGTGGCGTTGAGAAATTAACGAGCCTGAAGCCAGCCGTTCCTAGCCTCTAGCAATTTTCTCGGTCGAAGGAACGAGGAAGATTAAATTCTAACGTACACGTCTCAAGGTTGAGTGGATCAATATTTTTAGCGCGGCAAAGTAAGGAGAAAGCAAATTGTTACCGCCTGTCCTGGGAGCAGCGAATTCACTTCTCCAAACTTCCGTTCTGCGTTCACGTTCCTGCCAACCTCGCCGACAATTCATTACCAATGTCACGCGTTGAAACGGATAGATATATACAGTATCGCCTTTCAATTTCGCATTCCTTCTGCTAACATTTCACTCTACGCGGATCGGGATCGCCTTCCTCGAGACTGTAACACATATACCTGTCGTTGACGCGCAACGGGCAATTGATCGTCACAATATTATTCAGCCTTATTAAAGCCTGTTCGCCGCCGTATTTCAACCAACATGGCTAAATGGATTGTCATAAAATTGGCAGTCGCCCAGGAATATCATCCCGATTAACTACCATATGAAAGTTCGTTGGAACGAACTGCTACTTAAAGCGTCCGCAAATACCAGCCCAGTGTATCTGAAAATAACACGATCGAATTGTCGAACAAAGTTTAACGAAGGCACGCTATAATTCAACTTCGCCGAAGTCGCAGTGGATAAATAGAGTTACGCTTCTTCAACGAACGAACGAAGGAACGATCGATGCTCGTAAATGTATGATGGCTCGATGGAGAGGAAAAAAAAAGAAGAAATGCCGAGATACTTCCGCGCTCGAAAGGCTTTTGTTCGAAATACGAAGCGTTGCCAAGCATGTCTCTTAATTGAGAAATAATGTGTTCGACCCACGCTCGCGATTTCCTCGGCGTGTTGGTAGGGATTTACGCACGCACACGTTTACGTGTCCTACGTGCTATACGGGGCTCTGCTTACGTCCGCACATCCCGCTTTCTCGACGATTCATTGTCAGTGATATGCGCGGCGTCCTCGCAAGCCTACGGTCGGACAAACGAACGCGGATCCCTCCTTTTATTGTCGCGTCTGTGACGTCAATTCTCTCTAATCTTGGCGCTCATTTCCGAAAATTATGATACCTCCGACAGGCCAACGTACGATGGACCGACGGGCGTTTAGGACGATCGTCGGTTTCCTGATTACGACCCCCCCCCCCCCCCCTGCCTTGTACAAACTGTTTCGCCTTGCCGTTCACGACTTTTCATTCCGTGAATCGCACCTCTATTTTCCACTCGAACGACGTGAAAAGGAACTTCGTACGATTAGAGATCGGTGGAGTAATATACCTACTCGTCAGGTTTTTCCAAGTCGATGGAAAATCGAATACATCGAACGCGTTACGAAGTATACAAGGAGCGTTGCAAAAGAGGAAACGATTACCCGCGAATGAGTGTTCATGACTCGGCTTGTTTAACGTGATTGTCGGGCCACGCGTAAACATGGTAATCGCCGATCATTATATGTTCTTCTCTCACTCCTCGGCAATCGCGACTGATGGCACAAGATGCCAGCGAAACGTACGCGTTCATCAATGCTTTTATTATCGATTTCCACGTTATCGTATTAACCGCCGATGTTATGTAACAGTTGCCAAGGTCGAGGTACGCGAACGTCCCCACGGAGGAAAAATGGCAAAAGTCAAGCCGCCGTTCTTCCTGGGTGGTTGTTTAATTAATTTTATCTATTCGACCAGCGGCTGGGTTGGCACGCAACGCGAGGAGGAGAGAAGCGTTACGTCACGGCGAAATAATCAGTCGATGGGAATATTAAAAGTTACTTTCTTCCAAGGTGGGGAATGGTTTTCACGTATTTACGAGGGTGCCCGAGTAAAGCCCAAAGGGAGCATTCGATGGAGTTGTTAACGCACTTTGTTGGCCCCGCTTTCCATCGGGCTACCGCAAGAAAACTAATATGCGGCTTGTTTGTTACAGTGACATCGGGCCAGCATATGCTGACCCATATAGAGATACGCATTTAGTATGGTGAGTTATCCAGAGGTAGCTGGCACACATATTTAACCTCATTTTTGCTTCGAAGCAACACTGCTTAGAGCCCCATTCTGAGCTAGTCTATCTCTCGTTTGGCCTACTTCGAGCAATCAGGGGATCACCGCGAAAACAGCTCCGCGAATGTTTACATTCTCTATGCGAAAGGTATCTCAAAGATTCGTCTCGCGGAATATTCCCTGAAATATGTGCCGCACGTGCGTTCGTATCGACGCGGCGGGGAATTTGCGAAGCTGATTTACAGCCACCTGATAGCTCGTCGCGGTTAAAAGAATTTCGCCTTTCTCTGTCCGAGGGTGCACCTATCGAAACGAATCGGTATGCAGTTCATCTCACCGTTCGATCTCGGTGGAAACTCCGAATGAATTAGAATATTCGCGCGTAAATAAAGTGGATCTCCTTCAAATATTCAAATGCTAGTGTTTATTCTCGTAGAAGTATAGACAAAATAGGCGATGCATGAACATACAGTGCGTGTTAAATATGCATACGTGCAGTGTGAATTAAATATAGGAACATCGTAATAGTTAAAATATATTAACTCTCTCGTGCACATGTTTCTTATCATTCTTCTAGGGAAGAACGCAGAAGACTATTTTACAAACATTGCGGATACACTCAGCTGTAACGCATCTGTTACTCGCGGCAGAAAACAAAACGGTCTGACGTTCATGAGCTTGTAGTTTGAAGTTCAGTTTTGTCGACCTTCCGCTCTTAACGTGACCGCTGCGAAATTAATAATTCCTTAGCATATTCGTCTTCCTTCGCGATATATCGTACATTATTTATGTATATGGTTACGGTAATACTAAGCAAAGCGTTCTCCGATATGGGTCAAGTAAAACGTCAGAAACCTGCACCAAACGATCCGTGCGTCTAAAAAAGACTGTCTTTTTATTCTTCAAAATTTCTGACGCCTTACTTGCGCGTATTTTCAGCCGAGACACGTTTTGCCATAGAAATAGAATACCTTAGGTGGCTTAAGGATTAATGCGACGCGGGATACGCAGAATGATAGAAAGTTCTTCGACTCGGAACTTGAAAGATTCGAAAGCATCGCAATAGATGGGGGAAGACCAACGAAGATCGACGTTCAGCCTCGATCAACCGGTTGCCCCTGATCGATAACGAATCTCATGGATGCTATAGCGTTGACAATGAGAAATAAATAGATGGGGATGATGGGAGAGTGAATAGAGAAAGATTCGAAGCGATTGAAATTGAACAACATTCAACGGGACTCGTACTTAATTGGCAAGTATTCATCATCCTCTTGCGCGCGGCTTAATGAGATGCGACACTATTAACAAGGGCGTGTTTCTCAACGAGGATTACGCGTCTTCGTCGCCCCACTCGAAAACCTCCTCCCCACCAGAGGTCATTTCTTCGATTTTTGGTGCTTCTTCGACAGCCATTCCACCCGTCGGAGCTTTGTTTTCCGCTCCCTCTGGCTCCTCTACGAATGGATCGGGCATCTCGAAAGGTTCCTCTTCGTGCGCATCTTCCTCCACGATCTGCACGGTAAAAGAAAGAACAGAGGATAGGTGATAGTGATTTAAGAGGAGAATTAACCGCGCGGAATATCTCGGTTACCCTTGTATCATCGTCCGCCATCAGCTCGTACGGCTTCTCCTCTCTCTCCTGGTCTGTGATCTCACTCTCCACTGCGTCGTCGCGAGAATGGTCGAGTTCTTTCACTTCCTCGGTGTCCTCGAACGTAACTTTCGCTAGCCTCACCTCCGTCTCCTCCTGTTGGCAAACTTTTTCGAGCTGCTCCTCCACGACCATCCTCTCCTGCTCCTCCAGCAACGCCGCCACTCGGGCTTCCTCCAGTTGCCTGGACACAGGGAATCGATATTTCCTTCACCACCCGAAAAACCTATCGCTCCTTATCACCCGCCCTAGAGCACCAGCTCGCAAATTACCTTTCCGCCTCTAGTACTCTTTCGGTTTCCAACCGATCGGCTTCTATCTTCTCCTCCTCCACTTTCCTCTGAGCTTCGGCCTTCTCCTGTTCGAGTATTTCGTCGAGATGCATCGATCGTTCCTGCGCCGCCTGTAGAGCCTCCCACGCCTTCACCTCTTCCATCTCTAGATTCACCAGCTGCTCTTCGGCCGCCTTCTTCTTCTCTTCGTCGCTCCTGTCGGTGAAACGTTGGATCATGCGATCTAATGATTTCGCTGCGTCGCGCGTAAAACCAGGCCGAGTTAGTCATGTTACAGCAGCCGAGCCTTCGAATCGATCGGGTTCATTCCCGAATATTTGTTACTTCAATCCCGAGGTTACACAGCGTCCTCTATTGATTGTTCTGTATAGTAGCGATCCGAGATCGACTTCGAGAAGGTTGAAGTTTTGGCGAGCGCATCGAGTTATTAGAAGCCACCAGGTTACCTGGCCGAGTTCAATGTTATGGCGTTAGTGGTTTCGCGAGCAGCCGACTACTATATCTATGTGATTATTTTCATGCGTTCGCTGGTTGTATAACCCTCTACTACGTATAGCTACGTGCCAACTATAATAAAGCTGCCTACCTGGCCTCCTCGGCGGCCTTAACGAGATACTGCTCTATCTTTTTGATCGCATCCTCCTTGTCCTGTTTCACTGAAATCAAAATACACTCGTTCAATTTTACGCTTCATCTAAATAATTCATCTTGCCTATAGGGTGCACCTTTCTACGGAATCGGGGGACAAACACGTTTCTAACATTCTCGTGCATCGACCATATTCATAACCGTTTGTTTAGTATCCAACAAGGAATCGCATACGTCACAGGACACGTACGACATTGACAACGTTTACATCTTGCAAAATACTCGCCCACTTGCCCGATATGCCTGCTCCGAATTTTCAACTCGAGTCCCTTCATTAAACCTGTTCCGTGCGATAACATACCGTTCTTATCAGCTGCCTTGGTCTCGCCTGTTCCTTCCGGTTCACTTACAGCTTCCGTAGCCGAGGCTTCGGAACTAGCTTCTGGTACCGTTTCTTGCTTAGGTTCTAGTTCGGCTGCCGATTCTTCAGGTGCTTGCTGCTCTTTCACGGGCTCTGGTGCCTGTTCTGGTTCCGGTTCAGGCTTTGCAGGCTCTGGTACCACCTCAGGTTCTGGTACCGGTTCAGGTTCCTTCACAGGTTCTGGTACCGGTTCAGGTTCCTTTACAGGTTCTGGTACCGGTTCAGGTTCCTTCACAGGTTCTGGTACCGGTTCAGGTTCCTTCACAGGTTCTGGTACCGGTTCAGGTTCCTTTACAGGTTCTGGTTCCTTCACAGGTTCAGGTTCTTTAACTGGTTCAGGTTCCTTAACAGGTTCTGGTGTTGGTTCAGGTTTCTTCACAGGTTCAGGCGCAGCTCTCGCTTTCCTCGCGGATTTTAGTTTCTTCGCGGGCTCAGGTTGTTTGACCGGTTCTGGTTCTTTCACAGGTTCAGGTTCTTTAACGGGTTCGGGTTCTGCGACGGGTTCAGGTTCTTTCACAGGTTCCGGCTCCGGTTCCTGGACGGGTTCCAATTCTATCTTCGCAGGTTCGGTTTCCACCCTTCCTTTCTTAACGCTGCGCCTGCTTTCTGCTTGCGGCTCCTGTTCTGTTTCTACTTTTGGCGCTACAAGACAATACGGGACAATCTCTACACCACGCTCGTACAGAACACGGACTACATAGTCAGGGTGTTACCGGAAGAGAAACGTACCCTTCTTCAGCGATGTCTGCTCCACATCGGGCTGTAACGCTCGCGCTAGAATGTGTCATACTACGTGAACAGACGCAACAGAACAATATAGGTCTACTTATTAACGGGTGTTAGACAAGATCTACTGACCCTTCCGCAATTCTCTCTCCGTCATCGGCACGTCTGGCACTACAGAATACATGGAACATAAACGTTTAGTTAGCGACGAAACATCGGCATTGCGTCTCTGCATCCGCAACTAAATCGGCTGTGCACACCAAACGGAGCTTTGTGTGAGAAGTTAGTCAGTGAAATGCGTGAGAAGTGTGTAAGGCACGATTGTTAAATCGTTATGCGTACGAAGGCTGATAGAAGGTTCCGTAAAATAATGGATCGGATTAATATTGAAGCATACGATGGTGTGCGACGAATGAATTAGGATTGACGATGACACTGTTTCTGGAATCGGTAACATATACAGTTACGACGAACTATCGCACAGTACGATTCGAGGGAACGATGGAACCAACGATGAACCAGATTCATTGTTCTCGTTTTGTTTTGATGACTCGGTTCACGTTTCGACTACAGTCCCGATGCTCGAATGATGGTCAATTAAAAACACACACGGCAGGTATATACTTAGCATCGTGTTTCCACCACTTCTGTTTCTGCTGCGAAAGTGGAGGTTTATTCTCGCCGGAATAATTAGACAGCGCTGGCGGAACGAGGAGAATTCGTGCGAGGCTCACCCCTTTCGGCGAAGGATTTCGCACTGCCGCGATATCGTTGCCGTCGTTATACTTTGTTATCGCCGTTAACATTAATGCCTCTTATTAGCAACCGAAAAGCACTCAGCGCCGGTTGAGAAAGAAAACAGACGACCTAATTACTAGAATTATAAAGCACGTAAATAAGCTTACCTCGAGGGTCGGGACAACGCATTCGCTCGCGCTAGCCATTCCCTACTAACTTTCCAACTCTCGTGCAAGGGAAATAATTCACGTTATCGGGTACGATTGCTTTATTCTGATAATTTTCTGGCAAGCTTGGACATGTTCAACGACATTAAACTTAATAATGCGAACGTCGGGTTAGTATCAAGTGCAACGAACGCGTAGAAATTCCATTCGAGTCTTTGGGTTCGTTCGAATTCGTGTTCTCGTTTCGGGATCTCTATCCAGCGAGACTGAACGCAAATCGCTACTGTGGAATTACGAATTATTTACAGGGGAGTCGACACTAAAAAGAAATAGCTTCCAAGAGAATTCTCAACCACCGATTTCGGGCTTCTCGTCTACACAGAAACGATCCCGGATTAAACGATCTCCCGCGGCGCGGCGTTAATTCTGTGCAAAGTGTTGTTACGCGTGTTTTCGAAAGTAGGCGCTGGATTTTATCGCTGATTTTTTCAGAATAAACGTATTTAACGCGACGGTAGTCACTCCTCGGCCGGCTCCTCGTTCTCATTCCCTTCCGCCTCCGTCGCTTTGGTTTTTGTCGGATCCTCGTACAGCTCTGGAACACGATCCCTCCATCCCTTGCCTGAAACGTTCAAAAAATCCGAACTGGTTCTTCTGCCATTTGCTAGCCGCGTGTACGTGTCCCAGTCATCTGGTTCTGCCTGACACTGGAGTCTGCCTTCGTGTAAAATCTTGCTCTCTTTTTCCGTTTTTCGGTTTCACGCCGTATTGTTCGACTGCTCTTTTCTCCGTTCGTGTGCGCGAATCGGGATCGCGGCCGCGCGCAACACGCGATTAAACAAAGAAAAAGAAAGTAATGGAGGAAGAGACGACACGAAAAAACCCGACGGTACTGTCTCACACCTTCGTCACTACGTGTTTCATTAGACACAATATGTAACAGAGATGCACAACTACAGCCGTACAATAAACAAACATGAATAAAAAAAGAAACTAAGAGAGGAGTAGCTGTGTAACGAACGAGGAAAAAAAAACACCAAGAAGATATATATAAAGAGCCCAGCACAGCACAACAAAAATCATCATACAGTGCGAATCAATGGCAATCCATTCAAAAAAGAGAGGAGAAAAACGTAGAGTAACGAGCGGGGAAGAAAAAAACCAAAAAAAGGTGCACACAACGGCGTCCTATGGCCGCTTTTATTTTCCAAAATTCGCTTCAAGATAAGTTGTTCAGTGGTAACTCGCGAGGAACGCTGGCGTGGAATAACACCGCTTCAATTTTACTGCCGTATACATGGGGCAAATAGAGCGCTGACAATTCGCAAGAATTATTCCCAATTGAACCTTCCTCGCGATTACTCGTTTACTACCATGTGCCTCTAACTACGTGTGTTGTATATTCCGAATTCAGTCGTGCTCCAGTAAAAGCAAGTAGGTAGGTATATGTATTTATGTATCGTTCGTTCGTGTCGTCATTCAGGTGGATTAAACCCACAGAGGAGTCGAGAGATGGTCTCGATTCACCCCGCGATCGTCCAAGTCGTTTTCCGTTGTAAAGTGCGTGATCGTCGTTTGTGTCGTCGCGTCGATGTAACCAGATTACTTACAGGCGTTGGCAGCCGCCTGGCGGTTCTTTTTGTAGTAGCTGAGAAAATTAACGTCGTTCTTGATGTCCGATGGGCGGAGATCGGCTACCTTGAAGTAAGGTCTCCTGACGGACTGTGGATTGCCAGCGACGTATTTTACGCACGCCAGGTTGCCAAAGTTACCCCTCTCGGGCACCTCGTACCAGGTCACCGGCTCCGGGTCCTTTTTCGCGTTCTGCTTGCCGGATATCAGCCGACGGACGTAATCCCCGCTACGCATTCGTTCCGGCACTATTTCTTCCAAGAAGTCGCTAGAAATCAAAAGTCTCGGGTTACACTGGCACTCTGCCCGCCGCCTGTAATGCTTTCTATTAAGCACCGTCCCATATTGGGTAATTAGATCGACTCTTATTTCTTATAATCGCGCACACGCGTAAGAAATCGGTTCGTTAAGTACCTGGCTACGGCTCGCGGGACGAAGACGTGAACTCGTCGCATAAGGGAGTCCACTCTGGCACGTATTTCCCTCGCCTCGTCGTCGAAGTACTGCGAAGAGAGACACGTAAAATACACATCGTTACGTGACGCGCTCTCTTGCGAGAGGAATTAGTGTTTGCTATGGTTCGCCGTTACTCGATTAGTCCTGCTAACTGTGAAACCGAATTCGCCAGATTAGGTACCTAAATAAAATAGGTGGTAAAAGACGCGACAGTTGCTAACGAAACGATCGAGAAGTTGGAGCAGCTGCGTCCGGTGCTCGAGTCAAGTGCGATTCGCCGTTAAATGGTATAAGTATTGATATGAAAAAAGACGACGCGATTCCGCTGTACGAGGATGCCAGATGCCGTTGAAATGGTTCGTGATGAGATGACGAAGAGGTGCGACGGCTAAGGTGATCGCACGATGGACGATGATGCCCGATGATGACACGGGGTGATGACTCGATCGCTCTTGTGTTAAATGAATATTTTTCCAACGCATTTTCATCCACGATGGACGTGGCAGACTTACGATGTGGTCTCTGGATTGAAGATACTTTTCCGTGTAGGACTCGGTAGACGGCCTGACCAGGTTACGTATCCTCCTTAGCTCGGCTGCGATGATGCTGGGTCGTACGCGAGCATGAACTCTTATCGGTATCACGTCACCGCCATGGTACACCGTATGGTACGGCATGTGGATTACAGTGACGAGCCTTTTGTGAGCCACGTATGGCATGTGGGGAATACCCCTCAACTGGAGGCACGAACTCTGCTTTACTAATTCGTCGAGGCTAGTCGTTACGTTCCCAGCAGGCAATCAGCGTAAGAAAAGCGTGCGATAGCGTGGCGAATTCACCTCTTTCTCTCTCCCTCTCATTTTCCTTTCTACGATAGCGTCGACGAGATCGATCGTGATCGTGTCCGGTAGCTTCAGTGGTAAATAGCAGCGGGTCATTCGTTCCGAAGCGTGACGACGATGGTTACGGTTAAGACGATCGAGGCACTTTCATGTTTTTACTCAGCTGTGATAAGAATGACTAGCGGCGGATGAGTGCGGTTAATCGAACAAGTGCGCTCGAGTTGTGACGATCGATGAGGATGAATCGCGCGAAAGGCGCGTTTGAGCGACGATTCTGATGATGTGATTGCTGCGCGAACGTTCTGCAACGAGATGCGGATGGAACAAGCCGAAAAGCGTCGTTAAGCAGTGTACACGTAAAGCAAGCGTTCTTATCTGTCGAGCGGGTGCAAGTCGAGAAAAGGAAAGAGAAGAAAGCTGATAGGTACGAATGAAAATGCGGCTATTTCCCTCGGAAATTGCGGCGCCGCTATCAAAATCCGCGATCGCACTTGTTGCGGTTAGTGGCGTTTCGCGAGCGAGCTACATTCCCGTTTGGCCATCGAAAACTCGGTGATACTTACCTGGAGGATCGTGGAGAGCGGTAAGGTGATCGGCCGATCCTGCGGTCCCGCTTTCGTCGTATTTACAGGGGGGTGGATATTTTTTGTGCGATTCGTTTAATCGATTTTCGGCGAAATCCGGCGGCGGCAGGGGACGAGGAGTCACATGGGAAGCAGAATAAATAGAAAGAAGAAGAACAACAGCCGGTTAGTAAATTTGGCGATACAGTATCACGTTTCGGCACTTCTCTTTTTTTTTCCTTTTCCTTTCGTTTATTTGTTCGTTGATATTTTTTTTTTCTTTGCGCACGTGTCTGTCGTGAAATGACGATTATCGGTCCCGTGCTCTCGACATGTCGGGGTAATCAGAAAACGGTTTGTTACCTCCGACGAATGAATTGACCGTGTTTCGCGAGCAAAGCATTTGGCCAATTGTCGCGTTGTGTGTCTAACGAGATTACGATGAGTTCGGGTTAGTTACGGTTAGTTTAGTACAGATTGCTCCCAATCGACGGCGAAGATCCAAGTACGAGGACGAAAGCGAGCGAGGCGAGTCGTGATCCTCTCGTATTTCTCTGTCGCAGGAGAAACTCATAGCTCGTCTTTGGTGGCATCAGGTGGTAAACGGTTTATTTGGCTCGTTGAAATGAATTTGTACAGAGATCGTTACGCGTTCCTTTTAATTCACACTTTGCACTCTACATTAGAGAAAACGAAACTATGCTTGCACGAATACAAAGTGTTCGCTCCACTATGCGAAAGCAACAAAACACTCCCACACGTATAATCCATAAACGGAAAGAGACGAATTACAAAAGATGTTCTACATCGGGTGCATCGAAGAAACTCGAATGGAAAGCTGTGAGACGCGTCTTCGTTGTGGCAAACTGGCCACGGAGAACAAAAAAACATCGACATTCAGCGCACCGTGTACATAGGTATAATCACTATCGGCTATGGTTTCATGTAGAGCTGTTCGAGTACTCGAATATTCGAGTCGAGTCGGCACTCGGTTTCCGATCCGAGCCGAGTTTTCGAATGAACCGAGCGGCTGGAAACAATCGGGTGGCTCGAACGATCCACATGTTTCGTTCGTCAATTGCAACCTTCACTATGCAATCTACTCGCTTTTTAATCAAGTCGCTCGCTTTAATCGAGCCGCTCGGTTCTTTCGAGCGCTCGGCTCGGATCGGTTATTCGAACCAAGTATATCCCGGCTCGCTTGTTCCGAGTACTCGAACAGCTCTAGTTCCGTGCCGTTTAAGGTGTTAAATGTGTTCAGCCATTAATGGTACCCAACGATTAGCGAGACTAGCTTCAAAACGACTAAATGCAGCTGTGGGCTTCGTCTTCGGTAATATACGTGTTACGAATAATACGTAGCGACAATTCGGATAACAAATGAGAAAAACCTGAGCCGCCTTCCTGCCCATCGGACATACAATACACACTGGAAGATACAAAGGACGCGACTGACAGAACTCCAAGTCTGGTGACGAGCAGCGTGAGACAGGAAGGCGGTGTTTTCGTTTCACCGAAATCGACGTCCGCGGGAGTTTAACTGGTTGAAAGTACATATCAGGTGGAGCGATATGATCTGATTGTGAGATTGAGAGACTGGGACGTCGAGATCGGTGAAACGAAAGTGTCGGGGGTTAGGGGGTCGGCGGAGTCTTAAACGCGGTAGGAGTAATGGCGGTAGGTGGTGCCGCCAGGTAAACGACCGGAAGTGTGGGAGTCGTAAGAGGAATGATAGCTTCCAGGACCGCCGCCGGTAGATGTCCTAGACGACCTCTCGGTCGAGTACGATCCATACGGTCCACTCTGCCTCTTCATCACGTTCTCTTCGCTGTAGCTAGTCTTCTGCGGACGACGGCTGTACGGATCCGTGGAGGAGGAACTCGACGCGCTGGTGTTGGTGTAGGCATAGCTGTAATGCTCTTGGGCAGCCCTCACCCCGACTTCCGGATAGTCACGGACCACGTAATGCCGAGGCGTCTATAGATTCGGGTTACACAAGGTCAACAATCTGGAGAACAGGCTTTTCCGGAGAACAGAACGCCACTCGCCACTACCACTCGTTGTCTCGACTTCTCGACTTCTCGACCCTCCCCCTTCGTGCTTCGCCTTTCGACCAACATTGGCCACGTCGTCGGAAACACGAAGAACGAAACTTTCCAAGTATACGAGATTTTGCAATTTGCCTGTAACAGCGCGCGCGCGGCCCCGCTCTATTCGAAGCTGTCTTCCGTTTGGCTCTGTTCTCCGTTTCGGAATAACGTGTGCTGGGGAAGAGGACATCGTGTGCCACGAGATAATTGGAACGGGGGAGAATAATACGGCGCGGCGCTTCGAATCTATCCGCAGAACCGTAGAATGCTGGTTGAAACGAGACTCGAAAGGTGACGCGACGCGACGCGTGATTCGACCCTCGTTACCGAACAACTATGTAGGTACATACATATTAGGTGTCTAGACGAAGCGTTGGGGGATCGTTGAAAAGAGGATGAGAAAATTAGGCGGAGTTAAATATGAAAGTACAACGGTGAGTAGTTTATTCGTGTTACAACGCGGGAAAAAGAATAGGGTAAGAGGGTCGAGATAAGGCGGTTCGCGATAATATGCGATCTATCTGTAGACACACAACGTGCGGGCCAATTATAAACGTGGAGCGGTACACGTATGCATTAATAATGTCTCCTTGCCGAGATATTCAGGACACTCGGAGTGCAACGTTGAGCAACTGAACTCGCCCTTGCCAAGAAACACATGGATTACGTTACGCGAAAGTGTGTACGTTATGTTCGTGTTCTTTGATCGTATTCTAGACTTCTCGCACTAGTCGGGTGCAGCTCGGTGTCTCGTTTCTATGTCCCTCTCGATTCCCTCCTAGAACCTTCATCCGGAGCCTCTTTCGATTACGCTCCATCTACGCTCGATTAATCTTCACCAAGACTCGCCTTCCTACTATCGTTGGCGCATAGATACACATTTCACAGATACCAGTCACGTCACGGTGCAAATAGACTCGACCGAATCTCTTTCTTTTTTTATACCACAGATATAATAGGTTAGACGTTGATCGCTATAGAGCCGAATGTTGTGGAGCACCACTACCTACCCTAGGCGTTCGCGTGCACGCTTGGGAACGGATCCAGTAAACACGCTCTTCAAAATCGAGGTACTTTATTCGTCTGACGTGCGTACAAAGGTAATTAAAAATAAACCAACGATGGTTCGAGCACTCGTGGCTACATGGAGAACACTGAATCTCTGTACGGGCATAGATATGTGTGCGCGTCTGCTAAAAACGGAGCATGCAGATATTAGGTCTGGCACGAGCAGAGGGAACCTAAGGGCTAAAAGCGTCCTGCGCGGCTATTGTCAGCACTATCGATTATGGAATTCCAATTTTACCCGTAACGACGCTCGTTTCGAAAAATCCCCAGACAAAATCCATAGTTCAGCGAGCCGATTTGCACGTAATACTAGGTATGCTTATCCAAAGGTCCAAGGTACATCTAAAAGCGGTGCAAAAGGGCAACCCTAACGTCTGTACATTCTCCGGCGCGCGAAATGGTACCTCGTTCGGTAACCGACTAATCTCTACGAAGCAAGGTATGAAAATATCTTCCAGTTTCAAAATGATGTTTCCCAAAAAATGAAAAAAGAAAAAACGGAATCTTCCAGCGGAAGTATCGTTCGTTTGCGAGGTGCCCCTAGAATCGGTACCACGATGGCGTTTGAAGTGCCATTAATATCTTGGTGCGACCGCTGGCTGGAGTGGTGGCGTGTCTTGCAGCACCTGGTTGCCTGGATAGTATTCCCTTCTCGAACACGTGACCCTTGGTAGCCAGCTCGGTGGCCGCGTCCAAGCTGACCTTCGATACCGCCCCGCCGTCCACCAGCTGCCGTTTGTGCTGCTCTTTTGCTGGATTCTTGCCGCGCACGACGCCCTCCTTGTCCTTCAAGGTGACATATTGGTAGAATTCCTTCTTCGGATCCTGTTTCTTACGACCCCAAACGGTGAACGGGTCCGGTACCAGGGATGGCCGTGGAACGAATGGTACCTTGTCCCAGGGGAAGTAGTCCTGCTTCTGTAAATTTCATCCAGCGTTCGCGACGCTCTTAACTTCCGTCCATCCGTACTAGCTTCCTCCTTCGTACCTCGGGTCGTCTCTCTTTTCTCTTTCCCAAGCCCCGACCAGGGAGGGGACTTTGTTCCTTTCGACGTCTTCACTTCCACACCGATCCTCCGCGTTACCGCCAACGCGAACATCGATCACCATGCTATCGAATCGTGCGGTCCGTCTCGAACTTTACAAAACCAGGGTTCGCTTATGGCTTAACAAGTCTTATAACTTATAGCCGTTTGTCTTGAGGTGCTTTACGTGGCCCCGGGAGCCGCGTCGCGTCGCCTTCAAGTATTACTTTTCGCCCCCATCTTGCGCGGCGTTTAAGAGACTCTAGAAATAGGCCGTTTCGTATAAGTGTGCACAAAAAATGCGTGGATGCTGTCTCTCTTCTCTCCCCCGCGATCAGTGTTGACGCGACGCGAGCCTGCTTCGTGCCAGTCACGGTACGCGTTTCTTATCCTCGCGCAAAAATAGCTCGAAGCAATGTGAATGGTACACGGAGGAACGCAACACCCGCGGCCTCATATTCGCCCCCGTGCATTCCGAATCGCTGCTCGAGATTTCCGCGGCAGGCATGCCTTACGCGATTCCCAAGATTAGTAATTGTGTATCGGACGATTTCGTGCTGTGAATCATTCGCGTGAAAATTTCCCTTCCTTCGGCTCCCTCGATTCTTTGCGCAACATCGCGAACGGCACACCCCCTCGCCGCAACATTTCCGGTTTCGCTGAATAATCTTTCTGTAAAATTGCCACGGAATGACAGGGGTGGTCCGATGGTCCTTCGCGTGAGTCGACTCGCAGCAGCAGCCAAACATTCAACGGTATATACGTCGGGATCTAATTATAACTCGAAGAATCGAGAACTCTCTTTCTCCGCTTCGTTGGATGAGCGATATTTTAATAAAGACGGTTCGAAGCTTCTCGTTAATCCAGATTATTTCCGACGGAAATTTACGCCCGTCGATGCCACCCCGGGCTAGCGAAAGGGGATAGAGCGCGCGCCCCCGCGGCACGGGGTTGGTAGCGTAAATATGGCTACCAGAAATCACATATGAATTTCCGTGACGAATTCTAGCAGCCGTGGTGGGAGTCCACGTCGCTGGTACGTCGTGAGTCTAAATTAGGGCAGAGTAACGCAACACCGACGCTCCGATCCCCTCTACCCAAACGGAGAAAGACGAGAAATGTCTTAATAACACCACCAACTACGATCTGGAAGACACTTCCTCGTGTCCCGATTCGCTCAATCTCTGTCCCTTGAATCGCTCAAGATGCCCGAGGTAGACACTTAGACGAGGATCTTCCGGGCATAGTTAGAATCACTGAGGTGTTAGGTATTCGGGTCAGCTTTTAGCGGCACCATTGATCCACGATCGACAATGGGGCGACGCGATTATTCGAGCTGTCAAAACACACGTCCCCGAGCAAAATCTCGCTGTCAAGTTCTCCCCCTTTTCCTCGGCAAGGATGCTAATAAACAATAGCTGGAAGGTGACGAGTCAGTGTTTAAAAACCATCCCTTTCTCTGCTAACCCTGAAAGGACCCGCGTCACTTGCTCCGCTCCTTGGAACGATCCGATAATTCTTCAAACGGCTTCCTCCGCAATTCGTTCGGCTACACTCTACATTCTTAAATACGGCCTGCTAGATCGCGTGCAGACATCGTCGAACAAATACATTTTCCTGTTCACAGACCCAAGATCCGCCGGGTCGTACGGCTATCTAAGTTTAACACAACGGAGTCCCGGAAAATGGCTGCAATGCTATGAATAGTCTTTCTTCCGACTCCCTTGCTCTCATACCACTATTTATAACAATTTCCAATTTTTCGTTCGTCGACAGGGACGAGCAGCGTCACCTAAAGCGCAACTTCCAACCTTCGGATCGCGATCTCGACGATTTCGAGAATTACAAATATAGAAATTGATAATCAACGATAACTTGCGTCGCATCGTAGCGAACAGTATCATAAGCTAAAGTATGTTTACACCCTTTACTTTATCCCATTCTTCTATCCTTCCTCTAAAATAGGTACTGCCCATTCAGAAGGCTCAACTTAATGTTTACATAATTAACACAGAAGGGTGAAAAAAGAAAAAACGTAGAGCTGAGAAAACCCCGGGTATTTCAGGGTACATATGGCGTGTACATACAAAAACAGGTTCAAAGACGGACACAGTGAGGGTGTTTGTTGACAGCAAGTCACGAAACCCCTGCCAGGGTGCCTTTTCGTCCGTCTAATTCGACGGATAACTCGCAAGAGAGGAGCTTGTTTGGTGCAGGTGCAAATGAATTCCGTAAACTGGAGGTTGGTGACTGTGCGATTACACGCATAGATGCTTCTAATTAAACATCCGGCGCAATACTCGGCTCGCGCTGTTAATTGCGCACGTTAACCGAAATACAGCCGGCATTGAAATCGCTGATCTGTCGTGTAATTGTATTTGTAGTGAATTTCCGTTTGGCTACCGGGAGACACCGAGTGCACGTTTCTCGAGGTCGGGGATAAGTAGTAAACAGTAAGAATAGTGGCGACAGTAGTAGCAACAAGTAATACAGTGGTCGGAATACAGTGTGGAAGTAGAGACTTCGAAATTGCATCGAATTCGATCCGCCGACAGTAACAACGATCCATTCGTTCAAAGCGGACGCGTTGTTCTGTTTCCGTGGTCCATGTTGTGGCTGTCGTTGATCGATTTCGTGAACGAACGGGGTGATGAAGGCGTTTCGTTCTTTCGATCGTCCAGAAATCAACGTTTCGCCGTTTCATCTATGTACACATAGGTATAGGTGCCTATATTTGTATCGAATGGAGCATGTGGTCTGTCATTACCAAATTATAACGCAGTATAGACGCAGCCAAATCGTACGCGATCGGCAGAGGATCGGTCGAAACGTTGATTCGGGATCGGATAAAATCACAAGAGGGGTGGCTCAGTGAAAGTGTTTCCGTGTCACACGGGGCTCTTACTCGACGTTAGTGCCATCCAGCAAAACATTATTAAGACATACTTCATCCCGCTTTCTCGGCAATCCCATGTATACTGACCGTGACGCTGTAGGACGAGACGAGGGGCCGCGTATAGGGCCGTCGGGTCGTGTAGAAGTCGCTCTCGTAAACCATTTTTTCGCTCTAACTTGCTTCTTCTCGGCTGAAAGTGTTCGCTTCGTTCGTCGGTGCTATTACTCTCCAGCTATCGTCGTTAATCGACAATACGAGGATCTGTCGTAATGATAACGTGCGCACCAAAGGGTAGGAGATCCGTAACTGCGGCCGCGATGGAGGTTCGTACGGTTCTGCCCGTTCGCCGAAACTCTTCTTCTGCCTCTCACCGCCGGTCACTTCACCCCACCTCGCTCTGTCTTTTTCTTTTCGTCGAGCATACACGCGGGAACCGACACGCCTCGCGCATGTAGTCTCTCTCCCCCGACAACACTCTCAGCAGTCACCACTTTAATTGCGTCACTTTCAGCACACGGCCTGATGCATCGAAAGAAATAGATTCGTGTTAAGGTTGCAATCGGCCACCCTCTTTCGTCGCCCTCCCACGCCCTCGTCCTCGCCCTCGCCTGCGATTCACGGTCCCTTCTTTTTCCTTGTACACATACATGTGTTCAACGGACCTTTGCGAATTCGTTGCCCGGCACTTGTCCCGCTCGATCGTTAAAACTTGAATAAACTAATAAACCGACGCCCCCGATATCCATGGAAAAATATGTATCGGCAGCTGTCGGCGTAATATATTCTCCCTTTTCGTTTCATTTTCTTAAGCGGCGCGCCTGTAACGCCGTGAGTTTCGTGGAAAAAGAATCGTGTCAAGGTGCTGGAGGAATCCTCGGGCACATTCTTCAGGGGAGAATTATCACGGGCTGCGATTGGTTCTTATTTCTGTGTCCATTGCTCGAGTTATCGTGACGCACAAAGCAATTTGATGCATTGGAGAAAAATCTCCACCAAAGTATTGTGTTACTGTTAGGATCGGTGTGCTATCTAATTTAAAACACCCAGCAGTATGTTCGTTCAATTTAACAATAGGCGGGATTGCTGATTAAACTTATATTACATCAGATGTTACACTGGCAATTCTCCAGTATTTCGCACCAAGTTTTACGATTGGATCCAATTCTAGATCTTTCTTACAAAAGCGTTAACAATCTGGCGCAAATTGTTAAATTCTTTCTCTAAGACAATTACCATGTATCCTTCCATTGGGATTTCAAGTGTTAGGAGAAATTGATCTAATGCCAGCGCGAATACCTCGACGTCTGCGCAATTCCTCCAAGTTTAATTCCGTTTTTAAATAACCGAATATTGGTTGTTGCCGTGAAATTTGAAATTCAATATTCACGTCGCACGCGCAACGCTTGTAAAACTTTGTCTTCCTTTTACAAAGTAAGCAGCAATAACTTGAACGGACTTTTTGTACTCTGCCAAATAGAGAGCTATAAATCTCTAGGGAAATGGAGCGCAATCTATTCGCGTCGTTCAAAGTAGTAACGAGGAATGGAGAGCTATTAGAAATACATTTGTTCTGTGATATATTAGCCAATCAATTGATTATCACTGTCACTGTCACCGTGAACTACGAATGCTAGGATTATTCTCAAGAAGGTCTTTGAGACTGATATTTTCTATAGTTAACATAATCGAAAAACACAATCGAAAATTGCAAATATAAATTTTCAACGTACCCACTTTTTTCTAAAAATCGATGTTTTCAGCAATAATATAAACAGCTAGTTTATGTTTGGACAGTAAATGAACGGTAATGTTGCGTGCTACACGGAAACGAGGAATAACATTTGGAATATCAATACTATGGTAAATAACTTTGATTATACATATGTTAACACAGGTGAGGTAAAGGATAGTCCTAACATTTTATGGGAGTTCGTGTCACACGAACTGAAATATCCACTTGATGAAAATTCAATGTAGAGTCTACGGTAAACAACTCTGGCATCTATACTCAACTGTATTAATAGAAATATTAATTATTCTACTGGACTTAATTATAATAGAAAATCCGGTAAAGGCAGTAAAAGTGTTTTTCCCCGATCGGATTATTCCCAGAATAGTTCGAGGTACTACTCACGCTCTATGCACGTACAGTGACCACGTAATTTCTACGCTACTCCTACATTATTGTCACGCAAGGCAAATAAGTAGTTCTTAATTTGAGAGCTCTCCACGAGTGTGAATTGTAAACTCTAAAGGGTAGAGTGTGAGATGTGAAGAGTGAAGTATGAATTGTAACCAGTGATATGGGGGTGGCGTGTCGTAGAATGCTACGGGTGTAGAGCTAAAACGGTGTGGGAATAATATGGGAACTGCGTGAGTGCAGCGTGGGTGTATTATGCGACTATTTTAGGAATGGTAGAAACGTCCTGTCGATTTAACCCGATTTATTTCAGGGCACAATTTCCTGGAGAAAGTAGAGCCCACCCACGTTTCCCTTGAGTCACGATGACTTATTTCAGAGGACCACATACATCAGGAAGAAATTAAAAAGTACCTATAATTTGTAGCAATGTGGTTGGAAGATCCCTAGATAGGAGCCACCTCAATCGTGTATATATGGTTGCCTGAAACCACAGACGCGGTATATGATAGATATCAATCAATGCATTTTTCTGTCACCGATTTGGGGTGTCCTAGCACAGACGAGTTATAGGATAGACCTATCACGCAATGTAATTTTATTATTATTATTATTATTATTATTATTATAAATATACGGGGAAAAAACCCATTGTGTACAAAGTTCCATTAAGACGAATTACAAAGTCTGAAACACTTATGAATAAACAGTATCAAATGTGGAATTATTGTTGCTCTATGTGCTTGTGTAACAAAGTCTTTAACGAGTTGAGGGATCCCAAAAAAGGATCTACACAACTGAAGGTTTCATTGGCTACAATCATTGCTCTGTTAATTGGGTCTACCGCATAGTAGTAATATTTTGGAAGACTCGGGAAGAAGAGCGGCCTAGTACGCATATGCCTCACTGGGGCATTAAAGGAAATAGAAGCAAGAAGATCAGGGCAATCGATATTACCATTGATAAGCTTGAACAGAAAGATCATGTCCGCGATATTCCTCCGGCTCTCTAGAGTGGCGATATTGAACATTCTCAGTACTGGTCGATAATCATGGTCATCTCTGTCCATTGGGTGGCGAAGAATACGTGAAGCAAACCTTAAGAATTTATGTTGGACCCGTTCAATTAACTTTACGTACTTCACATGCCTTGGGCTCCAGATAACTGAGGCATATTCGACATGGGGCCTGACGAGAGCTACATATAAGAGCCTTAGTGACTCTTTATTCTTAAAATCCCTACAAAATCTGGAGATAAAGCC
This sequence comes from Andrena chrysosceles, assembly GCA_963855975.1. NCBI lineage: Eukaryota > Metazoa > Arthropoda > Insecta > Hymenoptera > Andrenidae > Andrena > Andrena chrysosceles. Next base: position 43,462,275 of record OY979769.1, on the reverse strand, counting down.
CAAGGTCCGCATTGCCTTGCCAGTACAAAACGCATAGTAGGATCTAAAGTCGAAGCACGACGTTATACGGACACCAAGATCCATAACTTCGGAGACTTCCTTAAGAGTAACATCATTTAGTTTATATGGGTACTTCACGCACGATCTCTTACGCGAGGCCCTGAGTACCATACATTTCGCAATGCTTAGATGCATGTTATTCATTGAACACCATTCCTGTAGTCTGTCCAGGTCACCTTGCATATCAATCGAATCCGCGACGTTATGGATAACCCTGAAAACTTTCAGATCATCCGCATACAACAGAAAGTTTGTATTAGATAACGTGTACCGGAGATCATCGACGAACAAATTAAACAGCAAGGGACCCAGATGCGAGCCCTGAGGAACGCCCGAGGTGACACTTATTGCGGAAGAAAGAGAGTTTGATACTTTGACCACCTGCATACGCCCCGATAAGTAGCTCTGAACCCAGGTTAGAAGGGGCCCACAGAAACCCCGACTCGATAGTTTACGAAACAGGACCAAATGGTCAACGGTATCAAAGGCCTTATGGAAATCGGTGTACACAGTGTCAACCTGCAGACCCTCATCAAGGGCCCTGGAAACGTAATTATGATACACGGCTAGATTCGTAGCCGTTGATCGTTTCGGAATGAAGCCATGCTGTTCGACACATAAAGAGCTTGTGAGCTGCGAAGATAACATGTCGGTAACAATATCCTCGAAAACTTTTGGCATCACGGAGAGTTTACTTATGGGCCGGTAATTACGAACATCCGAGTTATCCCCAACCTTAAATACTGGGGTTACAAGGCTAGTTTTCCAAGCAGAGGGAAAGACACCATTTCTTAGGGAGGCATTAAAGATATTCCAAAGGGGCCTCGAAAGAATATAACTGCACTGCTTGAGGAGCAAGGGAGGCAATTTTGTGTCACACGCTCGGGGGGCTCGCGAGGCCCTTACCATTTTCATGTCACACCCTACGTTATCGATTCAGTCTAAAATAAGATTGTAACGCTACGCGTGGTAGGAATTAGAATTCAACACGGGTAAAATGGTACAGATTCAATGGAAAAGGAAGGAAGGGTTTAGCCATCTGTGGATAATGTAGATTAAGAGGTAGCTCTAAATGCTTCGGGCTGTCATCGTAGATAGTGTACAAAAATTACGGGTACGGCTGTTGCTTTTCGGTAACAGTCTCACAAACTGTTCACGCGTCGAAGAAAATTTTTGTGATCGTCAGATCGGACGCCGCAGGAGCGAATCAGTCGTTGTATTTGAGAAAGATCGCTGCGACTTTAGAAGCGTGCATCAATCAAAGAAACGAAAGCCACTGATGCCACGAGTTGGGGCTGTCACTCCCGGGACAGTAAACAGAAAGTGACTTCGTCCTTCGATTGCACGAGCCTTTATAATGTCCGTGACTGAGGAAAGAATTCAAGAATTAAATAGATGTTTCCTGGAGTTTATGAGCAAAAGCGAGAATGCAGACTCCGCGACGAAAGAGATTTACGATGATCTCCTTGACGAGGTCTTAATGGGATTTGTGTTCGATGTACACCGAACTACAAAGACTGGCAGCTCAGATGTCGAGGAGGGCATACCCGATGACGAATCATATGCCATCGTAGGTGAGTAGACAAATAATCCTTCTTAAAACATCCTAACAAAACTGAATTCCATCACTCAGGTTATGTTTATTTACTATTTCCTCCGCATAAGGGAAAAGTTATCGCGCGTATGTTCGGATGCATCCCCCTTTCACAGAGTTTACCCCAGTGTAACATCTTTCATAGATTCCCCAGGATTGGATGTCTTCGGTCAGCACCCTGTGAAAAAATCTCAAGAATGCAATTGCCCGAATTGCGACAGAGGAGTGGCGGCTTGTCGCTTCGCTACTCACTTAGAGAAGTGTATGGGCATGGGAAGAAACAGTTCACGAATCGCATCGAGACGCATAGCCAACAATTCAAAGGACCTGAGCAATTTCACTGGGGTCATAAGCGACGACGACGACGACGTCGATTGGAGCTTAAATAATGATAAGCGTAAACGCAGGAAGGACCGCAATGGTATAAAGAGGACAAAGCAACAGAAGAATAGTCAGAGAAACGGGGATAGCATGAACGAACACATTCACAGCAGCAACGAGAACTCCCCATCGAATTATGAAAACATGTCCTTGGAAGACAAAAGAATTCTGTTGACTCAAATCTGCGGAGTGATATCGGAACATACTAAAAAATTGTGCACAAGGTCCATGCGTTGTCCGCAACACACAGAGGATCAAAGAAAAGAGATGAGAGCAAACTTGGAGTCCGGTGGCAACGCTCAGACCGGTCAAGATAATCTCCACGTAGACGTAGATACCTACGAAGAAGGAGATGGACAGAATTTGAGAGAAGCTTTGGCACGTTGGGACCGCGAAGGCTCGAGTCACTCGAGCCCGGCGGATTCAACGTCTACGACATCGACATCTTCGATAAGTAGGAAACGGGAGACGAAAACAAAAGGCAAAGGGAAAGGCTCGAAACGCGACCGTGGTTCTCCCATTTCGCAGGGCGACTAAGATAGTGTATCTAATTTATTTTCTAGTGATAAAAACTGTTTAACAGGGAAAATTATGTATTAATAATGTTCCTATTCATTGTACAAAGCTTCCAGAATACATTACTCGACACGAAAAGCAGCTGCAACAATTCTATATCTTCGAAATTGCTTTTGAATAGCTACAAAATAAGGGAAATTAATTGTTCATTTTTCTAAAATATGAGAATTTAAATATGTATAAATTATCATATGTATATCCAGCGTAAACTGTTTCATCTTCGTAAGAGGCGCTGCGCTCGAGGGTTCGCTCTACTTCGTATACGCGTATAATACGCGTTTAGTTCATGGTTAGAGGGCGCCATTTATTTTCTTTCCTTGTCGGACGTCACTTAACCTCACTTGACGCAACACCAGGGTATCGTATACGTGTATGTACAATTGTAAGAAAACAGAGTGAAAGGTGTTTGATGCAAAACTCTACGAAAATAAAGATGATAAATGTACAAATCAGCACTGCTTCGGGAGCAAAACCAATCCTTACCATTGATACACCGCTTAAAGTTCATGAGTTCCATGATCGAATCGAGGAATTAACTGTAAGTACTTAACTCAGTGGATCTAACCTTAAAACGTTACATTTATTTAAGGTCAATTCAAACGATCTCTCTTGTAGAATATCTCCCAGGAGAACTATTACATCGTGCACAATGGAAAACTCGTGGATAAAAATGACACTTTCTACGGCGGCTACGTTTCTCTTGTTCCGCGATTACTCGGCGGAAAAGGTGGTTTCGGTTCCATGTTACGAGCAATCGGTGCGCAGATTGAGAAGACAACAAACCGCGAAGCTTGCAGGGACTTGAGTGGACGTAGGCTTCGCGATATCAACGAGGAGAAAAGGTTAAAGGCGTGGATCGAAAGACAAGGGAAACGGGAAGAAGAGGCAGCTGAGCGCAAGAAAAAGAAGTTGGAGAGACTCTGCGCCGAACCTCGACACGAGTTTAAAGATCACACCTACGAACGCGAGAGGTCGACTCTAACGGAGAAAGTTGGAGATGCAGTGGAGGAGGGTTTCAAAGCGGCTGGAATGTCTGGAGTTAAAAGAAAACACGTGGAAGAAGTTACAGCAAATAGGAAGAAGACGTTGCTAGACCTCGATATTGATTCGGACGAACTGGACAGTTCCGAGGACAGCGAAGAAGATGAAATTAAGCCTAAGAAAATTAGTAAACACGACGAACAGATATCGCACGATAGTGGACATTCCAGTGATGAAACGGCGAAGGGTAATAAAAATTGTAATGATACAGAGAGTGAATATTCAGAGGCTAGTTCCGACAAGCATATTAGCAATGAAAATTTAGATTATAAGGACAAGACAAAAGAAGACTGCGTTGTGGCTGATAGTGTAACATCTACTGATGAATGCATTAAAAGTTCTGAATAGAAGAGTTACAAACCCATATAATCAGTTTTTATCATTTTACATTTATTATACGATTGGAGTTTGTACATTAAGTTTCGCATCGAGCATTAATTGCATAACGTATATTCAGATTTTATGTTTTAAAGGTACCGCTGTGCCAGTATTCACCGAATAAAATGTTAAATAGTCATTTTCTCATCCGAAATTTGAGAACTATTATAAAATATCAAATGCCATAGTTTATTAAAGAATGTAGTTCGATATGATCACTAAATCGATATAGGACAATCTAGTTGGTGTCTTAAAACCTTTATGTAATACCTCAATATAATCTCCATGCAACTAACTCATTAGTAAGTTTAATACCTATTGTAAATAAGACTAACGACGTAATAATCGATTTGAAAAAGTCTTTTACAAAGAATTGCTTGTACTTGCATTGATATGCCCATTTGTAAAGATGTTTTATGTATTTTGAACTAACTATATGCAGGGGATCAGTTTCTGTGTATTTCTTCTGAACTTGCGTATGCACCAAGTGTGTTAAAGCTCCCAGGCATATGTAACAGCAAGTTTTACGGCATTTTTTTCGTGAAACGAGCTGGAAAAGTTATATGTATATGTTTATCGAACTGTATAAAAATATAATCAAAGAGACAATGGAATCTTTAAACGAATCTCACATTTTTACAAATTTGGTTCCTTTTAATAGACGGCGCGGCGGTCAATGCAGATGCCGATGATGTACAAGTATCGTACTCCACGGCCATTTTTTCTCCGCGGAGTACAAATCGGATAAGTAAAATTTTTAAATTCCTTTTACATGATGACGTTTACAGATTTATATGTTTCAACAAAACCAAAGAATATCGAAACTGATATTCTTTTGTTCGATATAAGATTTCTCATATCGACGTGCGTTACGAAAAGTAGCACGTTTCAATTTTCTTACGAAAACTAGCACGTTTCGGTTTTCGCTGCGAAAACTAGCACGTTTGAGCAGTTTACCACGAAAAATAGCATGTTTCGCCTTTTGCTGCGAAAACTAGCACGTTTGAGCGGTTTGCCACGAAAAATAGCATGTTTCGTCTTTCGCTGCGAAAACTAGCACGTTTGAGCAGTTTGCCACGAAAACTATCACGTTTCGGTTTTCGCAGCGAAAATTAGCACGTTTGGGCGGTTTGTCATGAAAAATAGCATGTTTCGTCTTTCGCTGCGAAAACTAAAACGTTTGAGTGATTTTTCACGAAAAGTAGTATGTACTTTTGTAAGCAAATTGGAATAGTTGGCTACAAAAAAAAATTTATACCACAGCAACCGACACGATTTGATTTTTGCGCGCCCATATAAGTCAGGTATGATCGAATATGATCTAGTCAAAACTTTGTCCTGATCTGATCATAATATAGAAGACGAAAGTGAGAAATATTCAATATGAATGAAATAGATGGGAAAGGTAGCCGAAATATCGTTGATCACAAGTCCGAGATAACGCGGACACTTGCTACGTGGAAGCAATGCCAGGAATTGATGGGGATATAATCCAAAACGTGCTATTCTTCGTGGCCAAACCAGATAACGTGTTAGTTTTCGCCGCAAATTTCCAAATGTGCTCTTTTTCGTGGCTAAATAGTATAACGTGCTAGTTTTCGCCGCAACAGTACGAAATGTGCTATTCTTCGCGGCGGAAGACGAAACGTGCTAGTATTCGTCAGAAACGATGAAACGTGCTTCTTTTCGTGGCAAACCGAAACGTGCTAGTTTTCGTAAGAAAATTGAAACGTGCTACTTTTCGTAACGCACGTCGATATAATGTAGGCAAGTAGAAAAAAGAGGAGACTCAATTCGGCTACTGATCAGATCGGAATAACTATGATATATATGTGCGTACAGTACTCACTAACAAAGCGCATCTCACCGCTGGTTTGTATCATCGGTGGAATCGTGATGCTCATCTCCCCAAGGTCGCGCGCAGAAATTCTGTTGCAGGCGGCCATTAATGAAAGTGGACGGAGTTACGTCGTATGAATTCTTCAATACCAAATATCTGTTAAAAGCTTATTAAAACCCTGAACAAGTCGAGAGCAATAAAAGCATAAGTCATTGCCGATATCGCATACTGGTTCTTCCATTAACATACATAGTACACACTAGTATAAAACACGCTAAATGTACAAGGAAAACTGGTTCTGTTCCAAAGAATCGTGTCTGTTCCCGCGATACAATCAGGATGTAATACTCATGGGGAACTTGGGGTGTTCCCACTCGATCGTGTAGCACGCAAGCGAAAGAGACCAATATGCGTAAAAACGATTGCGCTGACCTTCCCTTCATTTTGTTTACATAATTTCGATGACGTAGAGAGCGCGCGCTCGGACATTTAAATTGAACAATGCCGAAAAATCTCGGAACAGTACAGGCTTTACGATAGAAGGAACAGGCTATTACAAGGGAAAAAAAAACTTTCACGAATAATCGCAGGCTGGTTAATCAATCGAAAGAGAGTTAAATAGTGGGGGAAGCAGTTTGCCCTGACTCCGGTCATTCTATCATCGGCGGTGTCAGTCGACAACCTGATCTTCGACACAGCGGCCGCAGTATCCGCCGGCGCGTCAAATTAATATACGCCGCATTCACGATTGATTCGCAGAACTTTAGTGAGAGTTAAGAATTCCTTTCGATTTTCAACGACAGTTGACCCTTTTCGTATTAAGTGACGCGTCAAACGGAACAATGCTTAAATTGTTTATATTGAGTGTCTTTCTTCAGACGTTGAAATTAATCTCCGTAAATGCCCGTAAGTAAAGCTAACTGACTATATTATCCTCATCCTAATGATTGGCGTACATACTTCCTTCGGCGAACATGAACATACGCACATTTAAAGAGTGCAACATTCGAGTAACGAACACAGCTTTATTTGCTAGTTATATTACGAAATGACGCGACGGGAAGAACCGTCCGCCGTATCAAAGCAATCATCTGAAAGAATCCGACGAAGATTACTAGTAAAATATGCGAAGCTGTTGAGTTGTGAGATTCTTGTACATTCAAGGCCGCCGCGCCGTACGGATCCTCAGCCGGACAGCAATTAGCATTATTTTTTCATACGGCGGAATATGACTTTTTCTTTTCAGAATACGCATCGAATTGTGTGACACCCAACGGCGCACCTGGCATGTGCATTGGAATACGATTATGTCCACCTTTGCTGAACCTGCTTCAGACTGCATCCTTCGATCAAGCAGTAGTAGATTTTTTGAGAAGATCACAGTGTGGTTTCGAGGGCAGGGACCCGCGAGTTTGTTGCCTGATACAGAATCCTCAACCCAATATCCCACCACGTGACGAACTTCCATTTACAAACAATCCGAGACCAATTCCAAGTATCGATGAGCCAACCGCTGTAGACGACAACGATACAAACTTACAGTACGATCTGTCCAGTAATCCCCTGCTTCCCACCGATTGCGGTAAAGAGTTGACCCAGAGGATCTTCGGCGGCGAGAAAACGGACCTGGACGAGTTCCCTTGGATGACGCTATTGGAATACGCTAAACGTAAGTGTCCGAAATTGGCCAAGGAGCTAAGTATCCATTAGAAATTGGTGTTTTTCAGCGAACGGAAAGACTACAGCTTGCGGAGGAGTGCTGATCAGTCGCCGTTACGTTGTGACGGCGGCCCACTGTCTCAAGGGCAGCGACCTGCCGAAAACGTGGCGACTAGAGAGCGTCCGATTAGGCGAGTACAACACCGCGACCAATCCGGATTGCATCTCGGACGGCGAGAACGGCGAAATCTGCGCGGACGAACCGATCTCGGTCGGGATAGACGAGCAGATCGTCCATGAGAGTTATCGGCCGACGGCCAAGGACCACAAGTACGATGTGGCCGTGCTGAGACTGTCTCGCGACGTCCAGTTCACAAATTACATCAAGGCTATATGCCTGCCGTCGAGCTCCAGTTTCGGACAAAGTCTGTACGTCGCCGGCTGGGGAAGGACTGAGAACAGATCCTCGTCCGACGTGAAGCTCAAGCTTTCGTTATCCATCGCCGACAAGGAGCAGTGTCGAACGACTTACCGAAACGCGGGTGTGTCGCTTGGTTACGGGCAAATATGCGCCGGTGGAGAGACGGGCAAAGATTCGTGCAGAGGAGATTCGGGTGGCCCTCTGATGTCTCGTGAGAGGGTTCGCGACGGTACCGGAAGATGGTCCGTTGTTGGTGTCGTCTCTTTCGGCCCGTCACCGTGCGGCATGCCTGGATGGCCTGGTGTTTACACTCGAATAAGCGATTTCGTGCCCTGGATAGTCAGCAAGATGAGACCATAAGATGTCCGGTTCTAGCGATGTATACTTCTGCGCTCCCTCTTAACAGCCCGCTTCTCACGAACGCACCAATATAAATAAAAATTTTATCGCATTCGATTGCGAAGTAAATAGAATGCTGCTTTTTTGTAACGACCAAGTTGTTGTATGCAGTTGCTCTATCGCTATCGGCCCCGAAGGTTATCGTTTTCGTAGGTCATAGGAAAATCATTTGCATTTGTTATGTGCGTCGCGACTAATAACACGAGATGAATAAAATTCCTCTGAAGCTTAGAATAATCCGTAGAAATCGTTTGCCACTATTTACCGCGAAACCTATTGTCCGACGCGTGACGTGAAACACAGTCGGAATCGGGAATCCCCCCGAGTCACTTTAATCGGTCCGGTGATACGTGGGAAGAAAAATTCTATCGCGGTGGAGCGTCGAAAACCGACGAGTGAGATATAACCGTAAAAGGAAAGCGATGTAAAACATTCTTCTTGGAACTAACTCGCAATGCTGTATGTAACCGGTTCACCGAAAAAATCGAATTGATTGGGAGGAGGGCAAGCATCCGCCATGATTTGAGCATCCCGGGTTCTGATTAGTTGAAAGAATTTTCCTCATAATCCCTTCTCTTTCTCCACGACTTCCTCTTCTTTTTGTAATTCAAAGACCAACAGATGGCAGCAGCTAGTACGCTGAAGACTATCGCGCGAGTCCGTCCTGGCCTGTCCTCCGCGCAAGCAGCAAATAAACATTTCCGAGACTGGTTTATCCGCTTTGTTAGTGATTTGAAAAATTGCAAGAGTCAAGTTCTGATAGGACCACGGAAAGAAATCGTAATCAACACTTTAATATCTTACGAGGGAACATCGCCGACGCACAGTGAAGAAACACGGCTGCAGAATAAAACTATTTGAAGGCAAAAGAATACCTACAGCGGCGATACGATCTCAGCGCTGATCATGATCATCCGCCACGGCCTCGTGTTTGTGCTTGTAACTCTGTACGGAATCTTAGCGCGTGAGTAGAATTTTGTAAATACGTAACCGAAAAGTAGATACGACGCTCCTTCGTTTGGCTACTTGTCGTCGCTGAATTTGACGGCAAACGTTTCGAACTATTAACTCGTAGTTGAGCAAAAGGAATTTCATTTCACGTGACGAATGAAGTTGGAAAATTAATTAGCGTAGCGCGTAAATTTATTAATTATTCCTATCAGATCTCATTCGAATGTAATGTTAAGTTCTTAGTTTTTACTTGTTTTCTACAAGACCGTTTTGGACTGATCATAGCCCGCGCTCCACTCCAAAACATAGTTTCTAGAGATAGTTTAATTAATGGTTGCACAAAATACTTTCACCAGTTATGTAATTATAAATTACCAAAAGTTATTCGATCCATGCTAACCTTGGTCCTCCGGAGTTCGAATTCTTCGGTAGGAAAAAAAAATACTTTGACTAAGACTCGAGCACACCTCGATAAGATATGCACGATCCATCCTGACCTTTTCCTTCTTGTGCGCTATCTGAAAGCATGGTTTTCTTTTCGCAGAGGATGGGTGCACCACCCCTCGGAATAGACCCGGTGTTTGCGTAATCGTATACAATTGTCAGCCAGTGATGGAGATTCTTCAAAAACAAAAGCCCTTGTCTCTAGAGAATCTGAATTATTTGAATAGCTTGCAGTGCGGCTTCGAGGGAAAAAGTCCGAAAGTGTGCTGCGAGCAACAGGTACGATCTCCACGATTTCCGCGATTCAAAGTGCCGACGAAAGAATTGTCGGTTTTAGATTACGGCAACGCAGTTACCAACTACGGAAGAGCCAGCAACCGGAATTCCCGATCCCCCGGACGTCTCGAATCACCCAAACTTAGGATTAGTGAATGCAGATACGTGCGGGCCGTCAACGGAACAAAAACTCTTTGGTGGCAACAAAACCAACATTTTCGAATTTCCATGGATGGCGTTGATTGCTTACGATACCGGGAAACAGATCCCAGAATTCCGATGTGGTGGATCGGTGATCAATAATCGATACGTGCTCACCGCTGCGCACTGCGTTACCTCGTTACCCAGCGGTAAAACAATTCTAAGCAGCTGATAAAATTAGAGAAAAATTGCGGCAGGTTTTTGATCGATGTCGTTATCATTCGTAGGCCTAAGAGTGACCGGCGTTCGAATCGGAGAGCACGATTTAAGCAGGGAACGTGACTGTAACATAGACAAGGACGGCGTGGAAATCGCTTGTGCCGAGAGATATCAAGACTTCGGTTTAGAGAGTGTACATTTTCATCCAGAGTACTCGAGTAGTAAACTACAAAACGACATTGCTTTGATACGATTAAACGGAGATGTTGATTTTCGGCCGAAAAACGCTCGATCCATCTGCTTGCCGATTGGAACAGCTGCTACCATGACCCGTAAAAAGGTAAACACGATTATCAGGGATAAATATTTTATCTCTGTGTGTATACTTCTTTTTGTTTCTGTTAAATATCGCCTACTTTGACGATCTGTCCGGCCGACAGGTGACAGTGACCGGTTGGGGTGCAACGGAAGTTGGAGTGCGCAGTGAGAAGTTGCTGCAAGTTCAATTAGATCTGATTAACACCGAGAACTGTTCACGGGCGTTTAACGGACGCGTACAAATCTGGCATAAGCAGATATGCGCGGGCGGTAGAAGGGGCATAGACGCTTGTGGAGGAGACAGCGGTGGACCGCTCCAAGCTCCAGCAGTATATAAAAATACCGTAAAATATATACAGTACGGGCTTGTCAGCTTCGGACTCAAGAACTGCGGCACAGCCGGTGTGCCTGGTGTTTATACCAAAGTTGTGTACTACATGGATTGGATTCTAAACACTATTAGACCATAAAGCACATACACATCACGCATCTATCTTTTATTCTCCAAGCTATCTTTAACCCAACGGTAATGGTGCATTTCTAGAGCCAAGAACTTGACGTGGAAACCTTTCAAATTTAAATAACAAAGTAAGCTAACAGCAACATTCTTCGCGTTGCAGGATTTGGTCCAATTTCTTACTGCAAGTGATATCGTACTGCGATTATTATTATGTGTACTTGATCGTATATTTTTATGTCATAACTCTATACTTACTCGCTCTGATTTTTTATAACAATATTACAATAAATCGTCATAGATATGTTTCTAATTTAAATGTACGTATATCGTGCAACATAATGTTGGAAAATTTAAAGGTGCCATATGAAATATTGACTGACAAGTAATATTAAAGCAATATTACATTTATAGAACGATTAACTCATTAGAATTAACAGCAATTAATTTTATATCCACCAGCGTTCATTAAAGTTTATATTCGATGGTTATCTCTCTATTGTATCATGCATCTAGCGTATCTAGCGCGTCATGCATCTATTGTATCAACTTATCAAGCATCCCTCTGCAACGCATTTACATCGCGATCGCCGATAGAAAACCATTCGTTGATAGGCAACCTATCGATTTCGATATCATCATTGATCAGTTCTGCCATTTCGATTATACAGGGGTTTCGGCTACACGTGGGAATAAATTTAAGGGGTGATTCTAGACACCATACTAAGACGAAAATCAAGAATAATGATATTGCGGTTGAGGCTTCGTTTGTTAGTTATAAGCGATTAAAGATATGCCTAAAAGCAGGCAATCCGCGTGCATCGTTGCACGCGCGGCATGTTAGGCGAGGGGTCGAGCAGTAGGCGTCTGTACATCGACTATGTACCTCCATCTACCTCTACTAACGGAATTTGAAGCGGCCGCCGCGCCGAGGGTACGGTCAAACCCACCAACACATGTCTGAACTTGGAATGGAGGCTGATCTACTGTGTCAATTGGAGCGATTCCGTACAATCCTTACTACTCACAAGCAAAACTGACATTTGCAAATATCAGTGACCATATTCCACTCGCCTGCTGCTTTGATAATTATGCAGAACAGGTGTTTCCTCAATGATTTCAATGATTTTTGGATATGTTGTCGGGGACATGATTGTGAACAACTTTTTCCTATATTGTAAGTCCGGGAGAGTTGGACCACTTTTTGGAAAAGAAATTGTAGCATCGTTATTTTTCACATTTTCGTATTTTTGTGCACACTAAAGCAAAGCCCAAGCAATTTAGGATATATATAAATTATAGTGTGCGATAATTTCAAATATTTATTTTCATTTTCAACCACAAACATTGGCACTGCAACTGGTTGGTCTCACCCGCATGTCGGGGTTAGGTGCGGTGCGGAAAAATCTCGGAACAGTTCGGGCTTTACGATAGAAGGAACAGCTATTACAAGGGGAAGAAAACTTTTACGAATAATCACAGGCTGGATAGTGAATCGAAAAAGGGCTAAATAGTGAGGCAAGCAGTCAGCCCTGAACCTGGTCAGTCGACAACCTGCTCTTCGACAGAGTGGTCGTAGTATCCACCGGAGCGTCAAATTAATATACTTTGCATCCACGTCGATCCGCAGAACTTTAGCGACAATCGAGAATTTCTTTGGACTTTCAACGGTCGTTGACCCTTATCGTGTTAGGCGACGCGTCAAACGCAAAAATGGTTCAATTGTTTACTTTGAGTGTGTTTCTTCAGACATTGACATTAATTTCCGCCAATGCCCGTAAGTAAAGTTAATTTACTATATTATTCCTCATCCGAAAGACGCACATGCATTTTATACAATAAAGAAATAGCGTATATCACAGAGTACACATTCGAGACAACGAACACAGCTTTATTTGCTAGCTGTACTGGGACATTCCAACATTTCGGATTATTGTGAAACTGTCGTAATATAATTCGGAGGTGTCAGTTCCTTAGTTGAACAGTTATACCTAATTTATTGAAAAAAGATCAACGCAATATTTTAAACAACTGTAAGAGCCATAATTTTTAAAATTTTGAAAAATCTTTCAAGATACGTTCATATACCACTAAATACTACAGCATATTCAAGATTCACCAAAATCCTAAATGTTACTTCGAAAAGTGTCCGATTTCGCGTAGAATGACACGATGGGAGGAACCGTTCGCCGTATCAAAGCAATCAACTGAAAGAATACGACGAAGAGTACCTACTAATAAAATATACTGTTGATTTGTGAGAATCTTGTACAATCAAGGCCGCCGTACGAGATGCTCAGTTGGACAGCAATTACCTAGCATTATTTTATATACCGTGGAATAAGACTTTTTCTTTTCAGAATACGCATCGTATTGTGTGACACCAAACAACACACTTGGCATGTGCATTGAAATACGATCATGTCAACCTTTGCTGGACCTGGTTCAGGCACAACCCCCCGATCCAGTAGCAACAGATTTTTTGAGACGATCACAATGTGGTATCGAGGGCAGGTACCCGCGAGTCTGTTGCTCAAAACAGAATCCTCAACCCAATATCCCACCACGTGACGAACTTCCATTTACAAACAACCCGAGACCAACTGAAAGCATCCAGGAGCCAACCGCCGCAGACAACAACGATGCAAACTTACAGTACGATCTGTCCAGTAATCCTTTGCTTCCCACCGATTGCGGTAAAGACTTGACCCAGAGGATCATCGGCGGAGAGATAACGGACCTGGACGAGTTCCCTTGGATGGCGCTACTGGAATACGCTACGTGTAAGTCACCGAAATTAGCCGAAGAGTATGTTCTCCGGCGAAAGAGCAAAGTATCCATTAAAAATTGGATGATTTTCAGGGAACGGAAAGACTACAGCTTGCGGGGGAGTGCTGATAAGCCGCCGTTACGTTGTGACCGCGGCCCACTGTATCACCGATGTGCCGGAAACGTGGCGCCTAAGAAACGTCCGCTTAGGCGAGTACAACACCGCCACCAATCCGGATTGCATCCCGGACGGCAGGTACCAGAAACTCTGTGCGGACAATCCGATCTCGGTCCCGATAGACGAGCCGATCGTCCATGAGAGTTATCGACCGTCGCGCAAAGACCACAAGTACGATGTGGCCGTGCTGAGGCTGTCTCGTGACGTTTCGTTCACACACTACATCAAGCCAATATGTCTGCCATCGAGCGCCAATTTTTCGCAAAGTCTGTCCGTCGCCGGCTGGGGAAGGACTAAGAACAGTTCTTCGTCCGACGTGAAGCTCAAAATTTCGTTATCCGTCGTCGACAAGGAACAATGTCAAAAAACTTACCGAAACGCGAATTTGTCGCTTGGTTACGGGCAAATGTGCGCCGGTGGAGAGACGGGCAAAGATTCGTGCACAGGAGATTCGGGTGGCCCTCTGATGTCTCGTGAGAGGGTTCGCGACGGTACCGCCAGATGGTCCGTCGTCGGTATTGTTTCCTTCGGTCCGTTACCTTGCGGCAGGTCTGGATGGCCTGGTGTTTACACTCGAATGATTGATTTCGTGCCCTGGATAGTTAGCAAGATGAGACCTTAAGATCTCTGGTTTTGTAACGAGATGTTTCCTGATTATAAGAACAGAGTGATGTATACTTCTATGTTCCCTCTTTACTTAATATAAATAAATATTTTATCGCATTCGATTACGGATTAAAAAGAATGCTGCTTTTTTGTAACGTCCAAGTTGTTGTATGTAGATGCTCTATCGCTATCGGTTCCGAAGGTTATCGCTTTCGTAAGCCGTACAGCAAATCATATGCATTTGTTATGTGCGTCGCGACTAGTAACACGAGATGAATAAAATTCCTCTGATCCTTAGAATAATCCGTAGAAATCGTTTGTCACTATTTACCGCGAAACCTATTTGCCGACTCGACGCGTGACGTAAAACACAGTCGGTGTGGGAATCGGGAATTAGGAATCCCCTGAGTCCCTTTAATAGGTCCGGTAATTCGTGGGAGGAAAAATTCTATCGCGGTGGAGCGTCGAAGACCGACGAGTGAGATATAACCGTAAAAAGAAAACGATGTAAAACATTCTTCTTGGAACTAACTCGCAATGCTGTATGTAACCGGTTCGCCGAAAAAATCGAATTGATTGGGAGGAGGGCAAGCATCCGCCATGGTTTGAGCATCCCGGGTTCTGATTAGTTGAAAGAATTTTCCTCATAATCCCTTCTCTTTCTCCACGGCTTTCCTCTTCTTTTTTGCAATTCAAAGACCAACAGATGGCAGCAGTTAGTACGCGAAAGACTATCGCGCGAGTCTGACCTGGCCTGATCACCGCGAAAGCAGCAAATAAACATTTTCGAAACGGGTTTATCTGCTTCGTCAGTGATTTGAAAAATCGCAAGATTCAAGTCCTGATAGTGGCCTGTCTTGGCCACGTTGGTATGAAAAGGACCAAGGGAAGAAATCGGTATCAGCACTTTAAGGTTTTACGTGGGAACATCGCCGACGCACCGCGAGGAAACACGGCTGCACAATAAAATTATTTTAAGAGAAAAGAATCCCTTGAGTTAACTCATCAATACATAGTATCCTGTTCTTTCCGCCATATACCTTTTAATTCGACCTGCGCAACTAACTCATGCGGAGTTACACCGTCGCTTAAAAGTAGTTAGATAAATGAATGTAATCGATATATAAAAAAGTAGGGACGAGATTTGAAAGCAGACATTTACACATCTCTTGCAAGTGTATTTATGCTTCTCAAGGACACGCGATGCGTGAAGAAGATTTTTGGCAGAGCTCAAAAGTAGAATGAGAGAACTAATTAGCAGAATCCGAGACGAATTGAAAAGTTTAGTTTACGTCACGAGTTTCTTGAGATGTACCTGACCC
Organism: Andrena chrysosceles; assembly: GCA_963855975.1. Taxonomy (NCBI): domain Eukaryota; kingdom Metazoa; phylum Arthropoda; class Insecta; order Hymenoptera; family Andrenidae; genus Andrena; species Andrena chrysosceles. The sequence goes on along the minus strand of OY979769.1, from coordinate 43,446,245 downwards.
AGACCATAGTTGACTATTACGAGTGCCAAATCACTGCAAACGAACGGGCTACGTTGAGAAAGTCATAAATTTCCTCAAGTATTGTCTTTCCCGCCGTGTAACGTAAGCGCGCATTTTCATCACCATCCGAAGATGGAGGGAAAGATGGACGCCGATTCGCGAGGGCGGAAGAAAATCCGATGGACAACCTACCGCTTGGATCGGATACAGCCTCCATTCTGATCGGATTATGGGAGGACCAGGAGGATCTTGCCGTCGACTTTATCGACAATCTCAGAACTGGCTTTGCATCGTTAGTCGTATTCTGTCTCTAATCGCTCACGGTTTACCTGATCAGTTCGAACTGATCTCGAGAATAAACTCTAAAGTTTAACTTCAAACAGTGTCTTTGACTTTTCTTTACTTGAAACACCACACTGATTGTGAGTGCAGCAACGAGCAGAGCGGTTCAGCGCACCACGAGCATCAACCCGCGCCCGAGTTCCCAAAATCCCCGCTAAAATACGTAACATACTTTGGTATATAACAGCGGTGGAAGAATATTGCGCGAGTCCTCCCAGGTCTATCCTCTGCTAAAGCAGCGCATAAACAATCTTCGAAACTGGTTTATCCGCTTCTTCGGTGATTTGAAATATCGCAAGAAGCAAGTTCGCACAGTGGCTCGTCTGGCATCGCTGGTATCACGCGGATCGAGGGAGAAATTCGGAATCAACACCTAAAGATCTTAGGAGGAAACATCGTCGACGCACAGTGAGGAAACACAGCAGTGCAATAAAATTATTTGAAGAAATAAGAATACCTACAGCGGCGATACGATCGCGGCATTGATCATGATCATTAGTCACGGTTTCGTGATTCTGATTGTGACTCTGTACGGCACCTTAGCGCGTGAGTAGAATTTTGTAAATACGTACTCAAAAAGTAGATACGACGCTCCTCTGTTTGGCTATTTGTCGTTGCTGAATTTGGTGGCAAACAACTGTACGATTGGTCCAGTAGTCGGCCGTTATAATTTAAATAATTAGAATTTTGAGAAAAAAGAAATTTTTAAATATTGAGTACACACATCATGAATTTTCAACCACTTAACATTCTGACGATTAACAATAAGTATACTGGCTGACTATTGGCATATGAAAGCCTGTGGTTAGGATTTACTGGCTGACTATTGGTAAAAAGGGCGTTTCTGGTTATTTTAGATATTTTATAATAAAAATTGTTGTACTATTAAAAAAATCATCCACACATTTGAAAAATAGATACATTAAAGAATTGAACTGCCAATAACGCATTTAAAAGATAGTATATTAATAATAACAACGCGTAACACGAATTTCCGCTTTCCATTTAATGGCCGATTACTGGCACAGTTAACCGTACCCATTGAATTCTGTTTCACAACCGACAGTATTAATATTGGTTGGATCTAGAACAGGGCGGGGGATCGCGCACCCGCTTGCGGGCGCGTAAAGCATGGTAGCGAACCGATGTGAGTATGTGTTAAATTAAACTCGGTAGTTCTAGTGTTAACTAAAGTTTTTTTCGACTATTTCGTAAACTAAAGCCGACCGCCACAAAGTTTAAAGGGAAATGTTGTTCAGACTAATGTTCTTGAAAATATATGTCAGGGTCATTGAAATTGGAGATGTCTCTCCTAAAGTAAACATTTACCCCATTTTTGACTAATCGCTGCGCGTAGCCAGTGCTTCACTCCGAAACATAGTTCCTATACATAGTTTAATTAATGGTTGTAAAAATATTTTCACCAGTTATATAATTACAAACTACAATGCTCAACTCTACTAGACGCCGTCTTCCGAAATTTGAATTATTCGATAGGGCAAATAATGCTTTGAGTCAGAAAGCGTGTTTTTTCACAGAGGATAGATGCACCAGCCCTCGGAACAGACCCGGCGTTTGCATAAACATATACAATTGTGGCGCAGTGATAGACATCCTTCAAAAAGAAAGGCCTGTGTCTACGGCGACTCGGAACTATTTGAATAGCTTGAAGTGCGGCTTAGAGGGTACAAATCCGAAGGTGTGCTGCGAGCAACAGGTACATACAATCTTCCGTTTCATATCACGAATTTCGTTAACGATCTTCACGATTCCCACGATTCAGAATCTTCAAACGGTGTGTAATCAGCAAAAGAATTGTCGGTCTTAGATTACAGCAACGCCGTTACTCACTACGGAACAGCCAGCAACCGGAATTTCCAACCCCCCGGACGTCTCGAATCATCCGAACTTGCAATTAGTGAATTCAGATATGTGCGGGCCGTCAGTGGAAGACAAAATCGTTGGTGGCAACCAAACCAACATTTTCGAATTTCCATGGATGGCGTTGATTGAATACGACACAGGAGAAAGGATCCCAGATTTCCGATGTGGTGGATCGTTGATCAATAAACGATACGTGCTTACTGCTGCGCACTGCGTTACATCGTTGCGCGGCGGTAAAGTCATTCTAACCAGCTGATAAAATTAAAGAAAAATTAGGGCAGGTTTATGAACGATGTCGTTATTATTCGTAGGTATAAGAGTGAAGGGCATACGAATCGGAGAGCACGATTTGAGCAAGGAACGTGACTGTAACATTGGCTGGGACGGCGTGGAAATCGCTTGCGCCGAGAGATATCAAGACATCGGTTTAGAGAGTATACATTATCATCCAGGGTTCTCGAATACTAAAAGGCAAAATGATATTGCCCTGATACGATTAAACGCAGATGTCGATCTTAGGCGGAATAACGTACGACCCGTTTGCTTGCCAATTGGAACAGCTGCTACCATGACCCGTAAAAAGGTAAACACGATTACTTATCAGGCATAAATATTTTCTTTCTCTGTGTCTACTTCTTTTTGTTTCTGGTGATTATCGTCCACTTTAACGATCTTTCCGGCCGATAGGCGACAGTGGCGGGTTGGGGTACAACGGAAAATGGAATGCGCAGTGAGAAGTTGCTGAAAGTTCAATTAGATCTGATTAACAACGAGGACTGTGCACAGGCGTATAACCGACGCGTACAAATCTGGCATAAGCAGATGTGCGCGGGCGGTAGAAGGGGAATAGATGCTTGTGGGGGAGACAGCGGTGGACCGCTCCAAGCTCCAGCAGTTTATAAGAATAAGGTCAGGTTTATTCAGTACGGGCTTGTCAGCTTCGGACTCGAAAACTGCGGCACAGCAGGTGTTCCTGGTGTTTATACCAATGTTGTGTACTACATGGATTGGATTCTAAACACTATTAGCCCATAAAGCACATACACATCACGCATCTTTCTTTTATTCTCAAAGCTATCATTAAACAAACGTGTGCGTTTCTACAGCCGAGGACTTGACGTGGAAACCTTTCAAACTTTTACAAAAAATTAATGTGACAGCAGCTTCCTTCGCGTTAAAGCACTTGGTATAATTTCTTACTGCAAGTGATATCGTACTCCGATTATACATGATCTTATATATACTGCTTATGTCATATAACGCTGTACTTTCCCGTTCACACTTTTTATAAGAATATTACAATAAATCGTCATAGATAAGTTTGTAGTTTAAATATACGTATATCGTGGAATATAAAGTTCGAAAATTTAACGGTACTATATGGGGCATTGGGAGCAACAACGGACTAGCACACATTTTTTCGAAATTGAGTTAGTAACAATAATGTGATAGAGTTTCCTTCAGACTGTACACTACCATTACCTACATTCAGTAAGAAAGGCGCAAAGTCAGTACCACTGGAGCCATAATTGTTAAAATATTGAAAAATCCTTCAAGATACGTTCATATATCACTAAATACTACAGCACATTCAAGATTCACCAAAATCCAAAATGTTACTCCGAAAAGTGTCCGGTGTGATTTGAAAAATCGCAAGATTCAAGTCCTGATAGTGGCTTGTCTTCGCCACGCTGGTATGAAAAGTACCAAGGGAAAAAATCGGTATCAACACTTTAAGATCTTACGTGGGAACATCGCCGACGCACCGTGAGGTAACACGGCTGCACAATAAAATTATTTTAAGAGAAAAGAATCCCTTGAGGTTAATTCATCAATAGTATCATGCTCTTTCCGCCATATACCTTTTAATTCGACCTGCGCAACTAACTCATGCGGAGTTACGCCATCGCTTAAAAGTAGTTAGATAAATGAATGTAATCGATATATAAAAATGTAGGAGCAAGATTTGAAAGCAGACATTTGCACACCTCTTGCAAGTGTATTTATGCTTCTCAAGGACACGCGATGCGAGTGGCATGCGTGAGGAAGATTTTTGGCTGAGCTCGAAAGTAGAATGAGAAAACCAATTAGCAGAATCCGAGACGAATTGGAAAGTTTAGTTTACGTCAGGATTTTCTTAAGATGTACCTGACCCAGACATTTATTAGCTGTTACGAGTGCCAAATCACTGCAGACGAACGGACTATGTGAGGAAGTCATACATTTTCTCAAGTATTGCTTTCCCCGCCGTGTAACGGAAGCACGCATTTTCATCATTCGCGACGTCAATTCACGAGGGCGGAAGAATAGTACTAGTACCGCTTGGATCTGATACAGCCTCCATTCTGATTGCATTATGGGAGGACCAGGAGGATCTTGCCGTCGACTTTATCGACAATCTCAGAACTGGCTTTGCATCGTTAGTCGTATTCTGTCTCTAATCGCTCACGGCTTACCTAACCAGTTCGAACTGATTTCAAGAATAAACTCTAAAATTTAACTTCAAACAGTGTCTTTGACTTTTCTTTACTTGAAACACCGCACTGAGTGCAGCAACGAGCAGAGCGGTTCAGCGCACCACGAGCATCAACCCGCGCCCGAATTCCCAAAATCCCCCCTAAAGTACGTAACCAATTTTAGTATATTACAGCGGTGGAAGAATATAGCGCGAGTCCTCCCAGGTCTATCCTCTACTAAAGCAGCACATAAATAATCTTCGAAACTGGTTTATCTGCTTCTTCGATGATTTAAAATATCGCAAGAAGCAAGTCCGCACAGTGGCTCGCCTGGTACCGCTGGTATCAAGCGGATCGAGGGAGAAATTCGGAATCAACACCTAAAGATCTTAGGAGGAAACATCGCCGACGCACCGTGAGGAAACACGGCAGAGCAATAAAATTATTTGACGAAATAAGAATACCTACAGTGGCGATACGATCACATCACAGCATTAATCATGATCATTAGTCACGGTTTCGTGTTTCTGATTGTGACTCTGTACGGAACCTTAGCGCGTGAGTAGAATTTTGTAAATACGTAAAAATGGTTGTAAAAATATTTTCACTAGTTATATAATTATAAAGTACAGTGCTCAACTCTACCAGACGCCGTCTTCTGCAATTTGAATTTTTTCGATAGGGCAAATGATGCTTTGAATCAGAAAGCGTGTTTTTTCGCAGAGGATAGATGCACCAGCCCTCGGAACAAACCCGGCGTTTGCATAAACATATACAATTGTGGCACAGTGATAGACATCCTTCAAAATAGAAGTCTTGTGTCTCTGGCGATTCAGAACTATTGGGGTAGCTTGAATTGCGGCTTTGAGGGTACAAATCCGAAGGTGTGCTGCGAGCAAGAGGTACATACAATCTTCCGTGTAATTCATATCGCCGATTTCGTTAATGATCTTCACGATTCAGAAACTTCGAACGGTGTGTAATCAACAAAAGAATTGTCGGTCTTAGATTACAGCAACGCCGTTACTCATTACGGAACAGCCAGCAACCGAAAATTTCAACCCCCCGGACGTCTCGAATCATCCGAACTTGCGATTAGTGAATTTATATATGTGCGGGATGCCACCTGTAAGAAGAATCGCTGGTGGCAACATAACCATCGTTTACGAGTTTCCATGGTTAGCGTTGATTGCTTACGACACCGGGAAACAGATCCCAGAATTCCGATGTGGTGGATCGTTGATCAATAAACGATACGTGCTTACTGCTGCGCACTGCGTTACCTCGTTAGGCGACGGTAAAGTCATTCTAACCAGCTGATAAAATGAAAGAAAAATTACGGCAGGTTTATGAACGATGTCGTTATCATTTGTAGGCATAAGAGTAAAGGGCGTACGACTCGGAGACCACGATTTGAGCACGGAACGTGACTGTGACATAGACAAGCACGGCGTGGAAAGAGTTTGCGCCGAGAGATATCAAGACTTCGGTTTAGAGAGTATACATTTTCATCCAGAATACTCGAGTACTAAACTACAAGACGACATTGCTTTGATACGATTAAACGCAGATGCCAAAATTAAGTGGTATAACGTACGACCCATTTGCTTGCCGATTGGACCGGCTGCACCCCTGACCCGTAACAAGGTAAACATGATTGTCAGGCATAAATATTTTCTTTCTGTGTGTCTACTTCTTTTTGTTTCTGTTAAATATCGCCCACTTTGACGATCTGTCCGGCCGATAGATGACGGTGGCGGGTTGGGGTACAACGGAAAATGGAATACGCAGTGACCTGTTACTGAGTGCTCAATTAGATCTGATTAACAACGAGGCCTGTACACGGGCGTTTAACGGACGCGTACAAATCTGGCATAAGCAGTTGTGCGCGGGCGGTAAAAGGGGAATAGACGCTTGTGGAGGAGACAGCGGCGGACCGCTCCAAGCTCCAGGAATATATATGGGTCGTGTCACGTGTTTTCAGTACGGGATTGTCAGCTTTGGACTCAAAAACTGCGGCACAGCAGGTGTTCCTAGTGTTTATACCAATGTTGTGTACTACATGGATTGGATTCTAAACACTATTAGACCATAAAGTACATACACATCACGCATCTTTCTTTTATTCTCAAAGCTATCATTAAACAAACGTGTGCGTTTCTAGAGCCAAGGACTTTACGTGGAAACCTTTCAAACTTTTACAAAGTACTCTAACAGCAACATTCTTCGTGTTCTATTCCTACCACTTTAAAATTTAGATTAGAATTTCCTATATACAACGTAATTGAATTGCCTTTAAACTTCACGACTTTTCCTCAAATATACGTATAATACATTTTTCAATATTCGCTTCTTTTTTTATTGTTTATTTTCTGAGAAAAATTTGTAGCTTGTCTTACCTACCGCGACCGGTCAAATGACGTGAAGTGTCGGTAGGAATAGTGTTAAAGCACTTGGTCTAATTTCTTACTGCAAGTGATATCGTACTCCGATTATACATGATCATATATATACTGCTTATGTCATATAACGCTGTACTTTCCCGTTCACACTTTTTATAACAATATTACAATAAATCGTCATAGATAAGTTTCTAGTTTAAATATACGTATATCGTGGAACATGAAGTTCGAAAATTTAAAGGTGCTATATGAAATAATGACTGACATAATTAGACTTACAGACCGACTAACTTGTTACAATTAATTAATTTTATATCGACCAGCGTTCATTAAAGTGTGTACTTATATATTCGATGGTTATCTATCTGTTGTATCATGCTTGTCCCTCTGCAACGCATTTTCATCGTGATCGCCGATAGAAAAGCGTTCGTTGCTAGACAACCTATTATTTTCGATTTCATCATTGATGAGTTCCGCCGTCTCGTTTATAGAAACTTTTAATTGGCCTCGGTCTCCCTTCTTCTTGGAAAACAAGCTTTGAGATTTGCCTACCGATTTGTCGGAAGCATGCGATGTAGATGCTTCCGATGACTTTGTCGATTGGCTTACAGACAGTACGGTTGCAGAAGAACTAGTTACCGATCCAGAATCTGGCCTAGGGATGTTCTTGTAATCAATATATGAATCTATGCTACTCGACTTTTGCCTCTGTTGCATCTTTTTCTTTTTCCGCTGCAACGTCTTTGTCCTGTCTTTCTCTTGTGTCTTTATCAACGAATGGTAAGTCTGGAGAAGACATTTTGATATTTGCCCGCTTCTCGGTGATTCATCCCGGAGGAAGCGATTTATTGTACGCACTTACCTGAGAATGACGTTCGAAAAGGGTTGGTATTTGCGTGACACGATCCAACATCATTTCCATATGGAGTCGATGACGCTCCGCCTGTTCGCGTGCTTCGTCGCGACGAAGCGATGTTCGCAAACTAAGATCTCTCTTGTGTTCGTGCCTTACGTTAAACATTCGTACGTGTACTCGTTACAGGGTTGAAAGTTACATTCATCCATTGTTACTATGGTTTACACTAAGCCGTACCTTGTTGCAGATCTTAAAGCTCGCCACACTGGATTACGCCCGACGAACGATTCCCTTATCTTTATTCCTTGCTCTCGTCGTTTCTCCTCCATTCTTTCTCTTATTTCGCGTTCCAATTTTTCTCTACAACAAAAACATAAGAATGCTTATACCCTTCAGTAAAATATCAACGAATCGTACGAATAGTTTTGTAGTACCGTGAAATTTGGCATCTTAAAATCGCTGCTAAATTATTTTCCCGCAACGGCAAAAGCGACGCTGACTTACACCTTTCTAATGGCATTGGTATACTATCCGACAGTTGCGAGGAGTTTCGACTCTCGTTACAACTCCTAACCGCATCCTGTAGATCCGTACACGCAGATTTCACGCGCTCCCGCCTCGCCATTGACGGAGGGAGGGAAGAAGACTTCATCAACTCCGCTGCTCTCACCCTTTTCTGTAATTGTCTGGAAATTGCAGCCCGTTCTAGTTAAATTCTATCCTACATCCAGCCAATTTCTAAGTAACATTCTATATATTATATTGACCTGTAATATTCGTCTTCAAGCATGCGATCATATATATCAGTACTGAAAAGATTTTTAGGCACTGGTTTAGCCTTGAATTTCGAGCACGCACTAACGCTTTTGCTACGAATTTCTGGACTAGACCTTGCTAAAGATCTCCAAGCTCGGCGATCGCACTCGAGTCTAAAAGGACGTACCTGAGACATTAAATTTAAGGCACTTTCTTCGCGGATCATACGACTTCTAGAAAATAAACGCATAAGATAACTATATGTATACCGTTATACAATTCTTAAGGAAAATAGGTGAACGTGTACGACGTAAATAAGAACAAACCGTTCTTCCTTCTCCGCTAGTAACTTGTTATAAAGTGGAATTTTAGATGTTAGTGGAACTGGTCTTATACGCCGTTTCTTATACGGACTCTTCTTATTACTTCTTAAATTTTCGCGATCTACTTCTTCTGTTTCTATGTGTGCCATGTACTTTTCTGCTTCTTCCCTGAAATATGTGTCGTTATTACTGGACTATCGTAATGGAATTTTTGAATTAGCAACGCAAGGTATTGCTTTGTTACCGCAGAGTGAAACTGAATGGCTTAGGAACAGTAGGATGCCATTCCCTTGAACTACTCGCTGGTAAGCTTCTTGTCTCTATACTATCTGTGTCGCTTTCTATGTTATCGTCATTCTTCAATTTATACCATGTCCTCCAATTGTTACTAGCCAAGTGTATTTTCTCATTGCACTCTGTTTTTGCTTCTTTATCTCTTTGTTTGCACCTGAAAGGGAGACAACAGAATTACAATCCGAAACTGGTAAAGCATATACACCTGCAGTTCGTTGTAAATACCTATTCGTCAACAGATCCTGATCCTCCACGAGTCCGGCAAATTTTCCAGAAGGGAAAAGCATAGGACTATTCATTCTGGACTCTTCCAAATAACACTTTTTGCCATTTAATTTTAAGTCGTTAATATCGTTCTTAGTTTCAGGTTTCGACCTCTGACTACACTTTGACGATGAAATGGTAGATACATTTGTACCCTTGCCACTGACAAGTGAACTTTGTAAATTCTGTAATAGTAATCTTTGTTTCCTCTTTAAGTAATCTACTTTCTGCTTGAACTGTTCGTTAGATAAATGATGGACTTGATCGTAATCTGGTATACTTTCAAAGAATTCTATAAAGTTGTTCACGATCTCTCTGGGGCTGGATGCCTCAGAGTCGTTAACAAATTGATCGTCTGTTGCAAAATTAATTTTACGTTTTTTGTCGGTATCGTCGTCGTTGTTACTGTTTATAAAACCAGGACGCTCGTAAGAAGGTGTTGGTTGCCTACTGTAAGGGTCCACTGGGACTTTCACGCAAGAATTGTAAAATGATGTGCCCCTGTGCTCTGTCATTGCCTATTTGGCATTTAACTATATTATTGTCAATCTTCTTAATCTTCTTAACGAGTACTTAATCGAAAGAATATTCCGAATCTGTAAAATTCAAAATGCGTTAGAAACCCCGCGCATCCATGTTTGATGTCTGAACATTGGATCAATACCCTACCTTTCATACAGCAAATTCGCAAAAACTTGATAGGCTTCAAATGTTTATTTAAACAAATAAATATTGCTATCACTTACCTACGTTTTAAGTACGAAACTTGCATTACCCGTTTCGTATTTATTGATGTACTATTGGCGGAAAGATTTAAAATTCATTTGCAGGCAAACAATAGAATAATTTCATTACGTGTATCACTAGTTTATGGCTACCATACAAAGTAATTATCAATTTCCCCACAAAGTTTGTCTTATACGATCTCTATTTTACGAAGCCGCGATCACTATGCGAAAGCAACTCCTAGAATAGATCAATGTAACCTCATCGTCGTATTCGTCACCATGGTGAAGAAGGGGCGTGAATAGCAAAGAAATTTCCATCATAAACAGCGAGAAAGCAACGATACTAACAGGACAATATCACAATTCAAGTCTTCCTACGCTAATAAAGACTATTAACTTTCCATAGAATAACTCATTATTCGTAACAATAAATCAGGTATAATCAACTTTATGAATGAATGAGCATTATCTAAGATAAACAATCAACGTTATTACGATTACATATTACTCTTAAGGGGGTAGACACAGGTAATGCAGCGCGCTGTATACCGACACAATCTGGCCCGAAACATGGGTTTAGTAGAATACGCTTTTCGTCCTTATATGAGCGAATTTTGGGCTGGGCGAGGTCTTATTCGAAAGACGAAGGTTCAGTGCAGCGCGCTCTAGTCATGGTTCGACGAGATTCTGTTGATATCTAATAATATGAGTGTTCAAAGTAGAGCAAAAATCGACAAAATACATTCGCATGAATCCAAGTATTTTTAGGTCACTAAAAGAGTTTGTGACTCAATCGATGACCAGAGCGCGCTGCACTGAACCTTCCTCTTTCGAATGAGACCTCACCCAGCTCAAAATCTGCTCACATAAGGACGAAAAGCGTATTCTCGTGAAACGCATTCCCAAATACGAGTTCCGCCATATTGGCGATAATACAGAGCAAGTCACGTGACAAATTTAGTTGAGCTAGTGGATACGAGATGGCGCCTACTCGGGAGGACTGCCAACGTGGAATCATAGCAGAACTAAAGCGTTAACTGGAATCTTAAAACGGCGTTGTTATGGACGCGCATTGATGGGGAATGTGAACACCACTTCAAATAATTTTTTAACTTATTACGTGATTATTAATCGTGTGTATTTCTGTTTCACAGGTAAGGGACTTTAAAAGGCGTTACGTACAGAGCCGTCTTAACAGTATTGTAGGCCCTGGGCTAAGCAATGCACTGGGGTTCGTGGGGGCCCCTGCCCACACACGGGAATATGACTTAAAATCAGAATTGTGGGCCCCTACTGCCATGGGTCCTCTGGCGATTGCCCAGCGTGTACATGCCTAAAGACAGCACTGGTTACATGCGATCATTGACTGCATTTTGGAGTGTAGTTACGGATTTGATAATTGCGCAAGACATGGCTTTATCTGAATTATGAATTTATCTTCACATCTATGCATCTTCTATATTACAAACGAATTTATAAGATTTCATTGTATTGTATATCACTTTTTTCAATAAAATGCAGTTAAGTGATAAAAGAACACTATTATTTAATAAGCCTTTCTCTTCCACCACATCCTATCCTGCTTATTCCAAATCACATATAAAAGACATGCTAAACAGAACACCTAAACTTCCATGCTGAGCTGCTTTTAAAACTCTATGTTAATGCATTGTTTTAAAGAACAAATTCACTCGTTCTGCCACCTCTTTCGACATCATGTTATCCTGTTACGAAACTCATTTTACAGCGTTCTGAAAATTTTGGCCACATTTTGCAGCGATGTATCAGGAGAATATGAAGCGAAAGGAGGTATGCTGAAATTCTGCGTCGAAAGCCTTTCGAAACCTCTGCGACTCTGCGTCGAATACTTCTCCGCCTTAGATTCTCTCTCCGAAGGTGCTAACTTAGTGCCACCTCTTTCGACATCATGTTATCCTATTACGCAGCTCATTTTAGAGCGTTCTGCAAATTTTGGCCAGATTTTGGAGCGATCTATCAGGAGAACATGAAGCGAAAGGAGGTATCATGAATTTCTGCGTCGAAAGACTTTCGAAAACTCTGCGACTCTCCGTTGAATATTTCTCCGCCTTAGATTCTCTTTCCGAAGGCGTTAACTTAGTGCCACCTCTTTCGACATCATGTTATCCTGATACGAAGCTCATTTTAGAGCGTTCTGAGAATTTTGGCCAAATTTTGGAGCGATGTATCAGGATAACATGAAGCGAAAGGAGGTATCATGAATTTCTGCATCGAAAGCCTTTCGAAAACTCTGCGACTCTCCGTTGAATATTTCTCCGCCTTAGATTCTCTTTCCGAAGGCGCTAACTTAGTGCCACCTCTTTCGACATCATGTTATCCTGATACGAAGCTCATTTTAGAGCGTTCTGAGAATTTTGGCCAAATTTTGGAGCGATGTATCAGGATAACATGAAGCGAAAGGAGGTATCATGAATTTCTGCGTCGAAAGCCTTTCGAAAACTCTGCGACTCTCCGTTGAATATTTCTCCGCCTTAGATTCTCTTTCCGAAGGCGCTAACTTAGTGCCACCTCTTTCGACATCATGTTATCCTGATACGAAGCTCATTTTAGAGCGTTCTGAGAATTTTGGCCAAATTTTGGAGCGATGTATCAGGATAACATGAAGCGAAAGGAGGTATCATGAATTTCTGCGTCGAAAGCCTTTCGAAAACTCTGCGACTCTCCGTTGAATATTTCTCCGCCTTAGATTCTCTTTCCGAAGGCGCTAACTTAGTGCCACCTCTTTCGACATCATGTTATTCTGATACGAAGCTCATTTTAGAGCGTTCTGAGAATTTTGGCCAAATTTTGGAGCGATGTATCAGGATAACATGAAGCGAAAGGAGGTATCATGAATTTCTGCGTCGAAAGCCTTTCGAAAACTCTGCGACTCTCCGTTGAATATTTCTCTGCCTTAGATATATTGCAGGTTTAAAATTTGGATAGGAGTATGTATGAAAGGTATTTCTCAATAATAATACTGTCTGTTTCAGGTTTTTCCAATTTATTTGAATAAAGATTTTTACAGTGTTACAATAATGTATATAATATATAATTTTACTTTGTCGGTTATGTAAAATCACTATTTTCTTGTGTTCATTGTTGAGATTTCCATCATTTGTCCCATATAAAGTTCCTATCCACGGCGAAATGTACCCAAGTTTCACCTGTAACCAGAAGAAAAATATTTCAAGTAATTGAAATTTACAATGAATTTTCTACGTTTGCAGTACCAGCCGATTTTCCGTTTAAATTTTTATAAGTACAACCATCGACGAAGTATAGGATAGACCTATCACGCAATGTAATTTTGTGTCACACGCTGGGGGGGCTCGCGAGCCCCCTTACCATTTTCGAGTCACACCCAACGTTATCGACTCAATCTAAAATACAATTACAATGCTACGAGTCGTAGGAATTAAAATTAAAATTTATAGTGTTATGACTAATTTCAGGAAATATGTTGTACAATTCCAATCACTAATAGATTTTCGTACATAGTTACTATAATAGACAAGTTACGCTACTAAAAATATTTTTCTTATTACAGGTGAAACCTGGGAATATTTCGACGTGGAAAGCTACTTTATGGGGGCCAAATGATGGAAACCTCAATAATGAACACAAGAAAATAGTGATTTTATATAATTTATACTTTATTGTAACGCTGTAAAGGCCTCTTAGGCGAATAAATTGAGAGAAACTTGAGACAAACTGTATTACAATTCAGTAATACCTTTTACATATTCCTATCCAAATTCAAAACTTGCAATTTCAAATATCTATGGTATTACCTTAAAAATACCATAGTATGCAGCATGCGTGCATTTTTAAAAGCAACTCTTATATCTGATTAGAATATTTGACAAGCACAGCTATCGGCTCGGTTTGCACCGATTACCAGGTCTCACCACGAGGAGGTTGCTGTGTTTCGAGACCCGTAGCGAGATAGATGGAATCAAAGTTCCGTCGATCTCCCTATACATGAAAACCTTAGCTCACTAAACCAAAAAGATGAATGGAAACAAAGTTCCATCGATCTCTTCCCTTTCGAAATACAGAAATGCCAAGCAATCACTCGATTTAAAGAAATTCAGCAAGGAAGGAAAGACTAATGGTGAGCATAAAAGGAGTATTGGATGGCGCAGTTCCTACCACCCTAATGTCCGAGTCGAAAGGGAAAAGCGCTCGGCGTCTCCCAGAGGCGATTCCTGTTGCTCCGACTCATGCAACCCGCCAGGAGCACACTAGGTGTGACCTGACTTAAGCCGGCTTACGCGGAGATTGGGTAATCGGACCAGGAGACTTACGCAGGCAGTGTACCAAGCGGTACACCCCCTAGGCCCCAAACTTTTCCCTTTCGACAAGAACACCAGAGGATGAAACTGATCCACTCATACCAATTCCATGCTCAGTCGCTTGCTTCCGGAAATGGAAGCAGCGGCGACCTCCTCATCGGAGTTGAGGAGCCTACGAAAGAGCAACACAGTTAATACAATTCTGTGACTACTTGGCCCTGTACATGAAAACCTTAGTCTACTAAACCAAAGGGATAGGTGGAAACAAAGTCACATCGATCCCTTAGGTTTAGATATCGAATCTGGGGATCTGCCAAGTAATCACTCGATTGAAATAAATTTAGCAAAGAGGGAAAGACTACAGGTGAGCATAAAAGGAGTATTGGATGGCGCAGTTCCTACCACCCTAATGTCCGAGTCGAAAGGGAAAAGCGCTCGGCGTCTCCCAGAGGCGATTCCTGTTGCTCCGACTCATGCAACCCGCCAGGAGCACACTAGGTGTGACCTGACTTAAGCCGGCTTACGCGGAGATTGGGTAATCGGACCAGGAGACTTACGCAGGCAGTGTACCAAGCGGTACACCCCCTAGGCCCCAAACTTTTCCCTTTCGACAAGAACACCAGAGGATGAAACTGATCCACTCATACCAATTCCATGCTCAGTCGCTTGCTTCCGGAAATGGAAGCAGCGGCGACCTCCTCATCGGAGTTGAGGAGCCTACGAAAGAGCAACACAGTTAATACAATTCTGTGACTACTTGGCCCTGTACATGAAAACCTTAGTCTACTAAACCAGAGGGATAGGTGGAAACAAAGTCACATCGATCCGTTAGGTTTAGATATCGAATCTGGGGATCTGCCAAGTAATCACTCGATTGATATAAATTTAGCAAAGAGGGAAATACTACAGGTGAGCATAAAAGGAGTATTGGATGGCGCAGTTCCTACCACCCTAATGTCCGAGTCGAAAGGGAAAAGCGCTCGGCGTCGACCAGAGGCGATTCCTGTTGCTCCGACTCATGCAACCCGCCAGGAGCACACTAGGTGTGACCTGACTTAAGCCGGCTTACGCGGAGATTGGGTAATCGGACCAGGAGACTTACGCAGGCAGTGTACCAAGCGGTACACCCCCTAGGCCCCAAACTTTTCCCTTTCGACAAGAACACCAGAGGATGAAACTGATCCACTCATACCAATTCCATGCTCAGTCGCTTGCTTCCGGAAATGGAAGCAGCGGCGACCTCCTCATCGGAGTTGAGGAGCCTACGAAAGAGCAACACAGTTAATACAATTCTGTGACTACTTGGCCCTGTACATGAAAACCTTAGTCTACTAAACCAAAGGGATAGGTGGAAACAAAGTCACATCGATCCGTTAGGTTTAGATATCGAATCTGGGGATCTGCCAAGTAATCACTCGATTGATATAAATTTAGCAAAGAGGGAAATACTACAGGTGAGCATAAAAGGAGTATTGGATGGCGCAGTTCCTACCACCCTAATGTCCGAGTCGAAAGGGAAAAGCGCTCGGCGTCTCCCAGAGGCGATTCCTGTTGCTCCGACTCATGCAACCCGCCAGGAGCACACTAGGTGTGACCTGACTTAAGCCGGCTTACGCGGAGATTGGGAAATCGGACCAGGAGACTTACGCAGGCAGTGTACCAAGCGGTACACCCCCTACGCCCGAAACTTTTCCCTTTCGACAAGAACACCAGGGGATGGAACTGATCCACGCATACCAATTCCATGCCCAGTCGCTTGCTTCCGGAAACGGAAGCAGCGGCGACCTCCTCATCGAAGATGAGCAGCCAGTAAATGAGCAACAAAGCTAATGATTCAGTGACTACTTGGCAATTTTACATGGGGCGTTAGCCTAGGCTTCCTTAGATGTCTTCTGTCACTCCCTTCCCCGCAGAAGAGTGAACCTGAAAAGCTGAAACAATCGAACACGTTATATTAGCAATGGTGTAATATGCTTGGGGGGGAACTAAGAAAATACATATTAGGCTCGTACCGATCGAGACCAGAGTGACCAGAGTGACCAGAGCGACCAGAGTGACCAGAGTGACCAGAGTGACCAGGGTGACCAGGGTGTCCAGGGTGTCCAGGGTGTCCAGGGTGTCCAGGGTGTCCAGGGTGTCCAGGGTGTCCAGGGTGTCCAGGGTGTCCAGGGTGTCCAGGGTGTCCAGGGTGCCCAGGGTGCCCAGGGTGCCCAGGGTGCCCAGGGTGCCCAGCGTGTCCAGGGTGTCCAGGGTGTCCAGGGTGTCCAGAGTGTTAAGGAGCTCCCGCGTACCCGGAGATCTTGCCGGCTCGGAGGATCGACGACGACTGAGGATTTGGAGGTACGTGTGCACTTTGGGCAACAACAGCCGCAATCACAACAAGGTCGACGGTTAATTTCATTTGCGAAAGTCAGTTAATTATTCGATAAAAATTGATATTTCCACTGAAATATTCATTCCAACGACTATTACTATGAATAATCATGTTAACAACATTTACCCTGACCACCCAGTATAAATAATTATTAACTATAATCGATACAACTCGAGATATCACGCAATTAGTAACATTTGGCCTTGGATTTGCAAATGATTTTCTACGCTGAAGGAATTCTCTTTTATTCTCAATGTTTAATCGTTCGATAAATGAATGTTAATGCTTATACATATTACATAGTATTATTTATAATGTATAAGTACATTTTAGTTGAACTGGGTGTAAATGAATAGCGCTTCGAATCTACGTATATGGCGAAAACTTCGAAGCACTTCGAACAAGATTCAAAGCTTAAAACTCTTGAAAGTCTTAATAAGTCTTGAGTTTTTATAGGTCTTGGAAGTCTTGGATGTCTTGAAAGTCTTGAAAATGAACATCTGGTTGCTAAAAATTAGCCACGTTGATCGGCCAGAGGGTTTCGCCAGGGTTGCAGTTTCGACTGTATTGTCCCGCGAGTTGTTGGTGAACGTAGATACGGGTCCAAAACCTACCAAGCTTTTGAAGCAAGAGTTTCAAGACTTTCAAAACCTTCAAGATCTATAAAGACCTTTCAAGACTTTCAAGAGTTTTAAGCTTCGAATCCTGTTAAAAGTGCTTAAAAGTACTCGCCTGATATTCAAGACAGATTCGAAGCTGTTCAAAGCACTTCGAATCCAATCACTACCTGCAGGAGTGTTAGTAACAACGTGAATTTTTAATACTTTTCGGCGTACGATACGTGAAAGGGTTCTACGACACGCAAAGTACTAATAAACAATGTCATCTTGCAATTTATAGCTTACACGGGCTTTGAAGAAATACCATTTTTGAGCGTCATAGTGTCTTGATTCCCAAAATGGATTCTCGGCGAGAAATCCGCGTGAGTCGTTGACAAGCCGAGTGAAAGCATAGCGTAGCAAAAGCCTGCCTTCAAACAAGTCACACGGATACAAGCACGCACACACCTTTCAGCATTTCAACCCATTTCAAAGTAGTTGCTGAGTTGGACGCTGTTCATGAGCAGGTGCCACTAGATTGTTGAGCTTAATTGCTCCGCACGCTGATGGTACAACGCAATAGGTGAGAATTTCTTTCCTTATTCAGAATAGAATACGGAAATAGCAAACAGCTCCCTCTCGCGTGCATCAGGCAGCGGCGTATCTATGGGTAATACCATTCCAGTGCAGAAAAAACCTGCTGTAATACCGACCGGCCGAATCCGGTAGACCACGTGATGTGTCTACCCCCTTAAATGAGATATCATTTAAAACCGAATCGTCAAGAATTCATTCATAAAAGTTCCATTCTTCATAGGATAGAGATTTGTTTATATTTATTTGTTACTTTTAACCCGATGCAAGCTCATGAAAAATAGTTGTACACAAACGTTCAAGAATTTGTTTTCTCCTTTACGGTTCTTGGCCTCTTATAGGGAGACTGCGGCTCAATATGCAATCGTTTTCAATATTCAAAACTGTTTATTTATTGTTTTAAAAGAGTTTGAAATACTTGTTTAGTTTATGGACACAGAATTCGGCGCGCAGCGGTGAAAGCTACGAACTAAAATGGGCGCCAAGAGTCCTAATCTGGAATTTATGTACATGTTTTCACGTCCATTTTTTCTGCGTGATAAATAAACAAACAAATTTTCATATTCTTGCGAATAACAATTACATACCACTGTCAATGAATTCGACTATTGCGAAGCATAATTAATTATCGACTTTCCAAGCGTAAATTCGTTTACTTTTCAAGTCGCATCTCAAAATATATACCTACAGAAGTATATACTTACATTTCGATTTCCTACCGGCAGTCAGCGACAGTCAAAGAATTAACATAAAACAAGAAATGGCGTCGTTTATGAAAGCGGTGACATGTCGCGGCATTCTAATGCCAATTTCGAAGAAATACAAATATGCTGTTCCCAGTGCAGCAACGGTCGTAACAAGAAATTGTCACGCGACTAAACAAAACGATGAAAATTATGATGTTATTATAACCGGCGGTGGGATGATTGGAACCACACTTGCTTGTGCAATAGGTTAGCTATATGTATTATTTACTCGGAATGTCATTGAAAAACTTCGTGACTAACATAATTATTTCTAAACATCTTCCGAAGCGAATAACAGAAGACTCGAATGCAAAAGCATCCTTTTATTAGAAGGTGGGAAAAAGCTCGAGTACAAACCAGAACAGTATTCCAATCGTGTTGTAGCATTAAATCCGCAAACGCGTATGCTACTTTCAAGTATAGGAGCATGGCAGCATATAGAAGCAGCACGATATTGTGCTGTACGAAAGATGCAGGTACCGAAAGAACTTCGAACAAACTCTGGTTCGAAAGCTTGTAATAATGTTACAAATGTTGCAATTAAATATGAAATCATTAGTAGGTATGGGACGCTTCTTCCGATGCTATGATCGTATTCAACGAAGGAAACTTGATGAATGAGATTGCTTATATAGTTGAAAATGATTTGTTATTGCACGCCGTGAACAAGCAATTGGAAGAGAAAGAGAATGTAAATGTGATTTATGCATCGAAAGTTGAAAACATTAAATTACCAAAAACACAAGGAGAAGATGCAGAGGTTCGATTGCAAAATGGCAATAAGTATAAAACCAAACTATTGGTAAGTAGATAAAAAGTATAATAATAATCAATTTGGTTCGACATGTACATCACTCAATTACCATAGTCTCTAGCGATGCTATCAACTTTGTTAGTTAAATTATCCAAGCGTGTACTAATATTATATAAGCATTTCCTTAATTCAGCACCTAATTCATTTAGCTGTTGATTGTCGCTCGTGGAGGTCATACTATAAAGTCTGCTTAATCTGGAATTACTCGCTTCTGTGGTATTTGTATTGCGCCTGAATCCATTTTGTGCAGACGTACTACGGTGCTTTCTTTCGCTTACCAAGCGATACACAGCTTTTATCAAATCTCGCGGCAAACGTTTATCACGGGGGTCGTTAGGACGAATCTGAATCGCGCAATGATGCGGTGGCTGTAAGAGGAGCGCACCTTTTCTGCAGGCTTTCATTATTTTATTCGGTGCATAATCTAGCAGCTTGGAAAATAACATACTTTCCAAGTGCGCTACTAATTCTGCTCTGCGTACTAGTCTGTCTAATCCAGCACATCTTCGCAATTCTTGTATATCCGATACTGCGAGTCCCATCATTAGATTCGTTAATATTACCGTTACTAAAATAACAAAGCTTAAAAGCATTAAGTGTGCTGTACCAGAATATAATATCGATGCATCTTCGTCGAAAAATACATCCTCGAATTCTAATTCCCCGGACATCATTATAATAGTTTTCAACAGACCGACCAGGGGATTATTAAATGACTTGTAATTCTTATGTAATACACAGAAACCTAAAGAAAACCCTATTATAAGGCACATGTAAGCGCCAAGGAATTTAAAGAAATTAATCGACACTTGAGTAAACATTTGTATGTAAAGACCAAACATTGGAAATCTTCCGACCACCATCATTAATTCTATCCAAATCAACAGAATGCCTAGAGCCGCTGCATGATGCTGCCAGTTTTGAACTGGCGTAATTAGTACTATACTCGATACTAAAACAACGCTCCACTGAAGCCAATTTTCCCATCCCTTGACGTAGCATGACATACCATGAGCCATTTGAAAGAATTCCTTACTCGCCAGAGTTACCGTAAATATCAATACTGGCCAGAAGAGTACTTTCCTGAGTTTCTCAATGTTCCAAAAATACGTGACAACGATATACGCTGTAAAAAATGCAACGAAGATGAAATGAAATACTAAACTGCACAAGAAAAATTTACGAATTCTCAACCATTTTAAGTACAGAAAGCTTTCGCACAAAGGGTGTTTCAGTAGGTGTCTTTGCCCAACCTCTACGAGGCATAGCATTAAATCTGCTTCCCCTCTGCCACCTGGTACCAGTGGTCTAAAGTCTAATCTTATTTCACAATCGACGTCACCCAATTCGTGATCGTGTAAAGAAATGGCTTGGTCCAGACGCGAAATAAATCGCGGTAGTACATCCGGCGTCCTGCGCACGATAAAACTTAATGCAGAAACACCGCCCTTTGTTCTGGCAGTAACATCTGCTCCTTTTGCTAGTAATATTACCACCGTCGATGAACTTTCGTTTAATGCCGCAATATGCAAGGGTGTATATCCAAATTTGTCTGCTCTGTTTATTAAACCACCAGCCTTTTAGAACAGAAGGAAGACAAAAGTATATATCGTTAAGTTGTTGTACATTCTCAGGGTAATCATTTAAATCAGTAAATGAACCTGTATCAAAATCTTCACCAGCTCTATTCCTCTGGTAGCCTTTGCAACTGCAGCGTGTAATGGAGTGCGACCGTCGTTGTCTTCTACGTTGATCTTAGCACCAGTACTTATAAGTATATCCATAGTTTCTGCCGCTTGGGACAAAGTTGCCAAATGTATTGGCGTTTGGCCTCTTGAATTTTTTGCTTCACACATCGCACCAGCATCTATCAATAATCTTGTGCATTCTGCGCTACCTTCTTCGGCTGCTAAATGTAACGGTGTCGATCTCATAGAACCAGATTGAACCCTCACGTCTGCTCCGTACCGTAATAATAATTTTGTGCAAGTAACTGAACCCAAGCTAGCCGCAACGTGCAATGGTGTTTCTGTATAAACCTACGCAGCCATTGTTTATTCAATGCGAATGAAAGATTGGATAGTGAATAATACTTGTAATACCTGTGGATTGTTAGGACAAGCGCCTGCTTGTAATAAAGCTTCGACACAATCTTCTGCGTTGCTTAGAACAGCATAGTAAAGAGGACTTTTCCCAGACAGTCCAGCATTCACGTCTGCTCGTGATTTTATTAAGCATTTAACGGAAGCAATGTCTCCAGTAGCGGCAGCACAATGTAATGGTGTGCATGTCCTGTTAAAGTCCCATTCGCACGGATTCGCGCCATACTTCAATAATTCTTCTATAATTTTTACCGAAGCCGCACAAGCAGCTAAATGCAACGGCGTCCTGAAAGATCAGTATATCAGTTTGTCAGAAGACGATCGTCGCGATATTTAATTTTATACCTGCCGTCGCTATCTCTAGCCGAAACACTCGCATTTTTGCTCAATAAAGCTTTCACTATTTCTACTTGGCCCAGGAAGCATGAAACTAGAAGACAAGTACTTGGCCATCTCATAAAAAGTTGTGGAACACTTACATTCGTAGTTAATAATGTATGTTGAACACACCTATTAAACAGGAATTTAATTACACTGGGTATAATTGTTACGATTACAAATGTATAGATCATTGTACCCATTTGCAAACGACTGCGTAGAAGCTTTCCGAACGTCACGCGTCACTTCATTACAATCGGTACTTAAAAATTCATCTAAAGCTTTACGCAGCACATCACCCTGAAGAGTAGAAATAACACCAAGCGCATGTTCTCCTGCTGGAAGATTGGACAACGCAAATTCAATTTCCTCTCTATTCCACGGTTGTTGATTCGTTATTTGCTTTTCTCTTATATGAAAGGCAATAGATTCATCATTGCTATCTTCAGAAGTCACACTAATATTTTCTTCAATATCAGTCATCCAGATATGCTCATTGTTTCCCTGAAATTACATATAGCGAACAAATAACACATATAAAATCTTCTTTCTATACTTACTGTATCATGAATAACAATAGAGGGTGTTGCTGCTGTATCTTCCGCCTTTGGTTCTTCCCGTGGAACGCGACTGCTTAGAAATCTTCTTAAAAGAGGCTTTTTCCTTAGTAACGACATATCTCTTTATATTTCTTCTTTTTCCAATCAATATTTAATGATCTAAGAAGTTGCATTATATACAGCTGTAGTTTTTCTATTTTTAAATACATAAAAATCTGTAACTCTATAATACCTGCATCGTGTGTCCAATATCTAACTTCACTCTCGAGTGTTTAAAAACTATTTAAGTTGCCTCAGAACAGGACCACACATGTTCCTTGGTGTTTATAAAACAGAACTGGCATATATTTAGCACCCACTACTTCCTGGCCTAAGAGTGTAACAAGAGGGAATTCCTTCTGCTACAATCTTTCCTTTTCAGAATATTCCTGCTGCTATTAATACTAGAGAACAATGGAGAATATTATACGTGCACTGTGCACAATTTCACTTTTAAAACATACTCCTTGGTGTAACTGATAACAACATCCTTTGAGGAAATAAATGTATCTGTGTGTTATGTCTCTTTCTTGATATCATTAATATGTGTACACGGTATAGTTTAAAAGCTAAGGTGTCAAATTACTACATGTTTTAAATAGTTTTTGCACAAGTTCTTGGACTATAGGTGTATTCACAAGTTGCATTCTTTTAATAGAACATATAGTCACTGTGTATGCAAAATCACAAAGCTTAAATTTTAATAATAAACAATTAAATGTATAAGAGAAGATACTATAGATATGTAAAACGTAATAAATTCTGGCAAGGTCAAGTCTAAAGCAGTTTAAAAGACCATTCACTACTTCCACTGAAATGTGGCACAAAACTGAAGTTATTTCCAGACATATTTGCTGGCCTCTTAGGTCTTCCCCTTCCTACAGCATAATACTGGAATCTCTACCTAACATTACTCTATTAATCCTCTATTACAGTGTTGTTCGTTATCACGATAGAATAAACTTGGTTGCAATCAAGTATTAATATCAATACCCATATCTTATGGAATATTTATTACAGATTGGAGCAGATGGTGCAAATTCATTGGTACGTCAAGCCATGAATACACAATACGTGAAATGGAATTACAATCAATTAGGCGTAGTTGCTACTCTCAAATTATCAGAAGTAAGAATTGTATTATTGTAAAATTATTGTTCAACTCCTTTTGAAACCATACTAATTACATTTTTGTTTCAGCCCACAGAAAACACTGTCGCCTGGCAAAGATTTCTACCAACTGGTCCAATAGCTTTACTTCCAGTAATTTTTTTACTTTTATAAATCAAAAAGAATTCATTGAAGCACTATATTGATGCTTCTGTTTTCATTACAGTTAACAGATTCTCTCAGTTCGCTAGTGTGGTCGTTACCAGTAGAAGAAGCCAGAAGACTTCTAAAAGTCTCAGAAGAAGAGTTTGTCGACAGGATAAACGATGCTTTGTGGAAAGTGTATCCAAAAACTGGTATAGTCGAAACTGGTATGAGAGGACTACAACAGGTACTCGAAAGTTTGTCGTTACAAACGGGCGTGATGAGGCAATTACAACCGTCGGTATCAGCAATCGTAGAAGGATCCCGTGCAGCTTTTCCTTTGCAATTTGGTCATTCGGTGTCTTACGTTCGTACAGGAACTGTTTTGATAGGGTAAGTAAAGAAGTAATAACTAGTGGAAATATATATTATACTCTAATATTTTGTTAACGTGGCATTTATCTTGTACAATACTGTAGATAATGATTTTCATGTGACGTTTTCAGGGACGCAGCACACAGAGTCCATCCATTAGCTGGTCAAGGTGTGAACTTAGGTTTTGGAGATATAACGATATTAGTCCAACTTCTTGCAGAAGCTGTTATAAATGGTGCCTTCCTCGGTGATATGATGTATTTAAAGAAATATGAAACATTAAGGCAACGATACAATGTTCCAACGATGCTCGCTATCGATGCGTTACATCGGTTGTACCAAGGAACAGCTACTCCTCTTGTCCTAGCTAGAAGCTTAGGATTACAATTAACAAATGCGCTTCCAGTGATAAAGGTACACCATGGAACAAGAGATAATATTAACAAGGGGTGATCTCGAACCCGGAAATTCAAAAAATTCTGAAACTTTGTGAATCTGTAGGGGATTTCCTCCTCGTTACAACACAATTTTTGTTTGCTGCCCAAATTCACCAGAAGGGGTTGAAATTAACCCCTGAAAATTCGGCTATTTTCCGAAGAAGAAATTTTTTGCGTTATAACTCGCAAACTGTAAGAGATAGAAGAAAAGTTTCAAGACAAAAGTTACTTCTTTTAATTAGATCTATCATTTGGTAAAAAAATAATTTTACAGTTCACCCGTTATAACACAAAATCGGAAAATAACCGGATTTTCAGGGGTCAATTACACCCCCTTAGAGTGAATTTCGGCAGCAACCAAAAATTGCGTTGTAATCAAGAGGAAATTCCATACATACTCACGAAGTTTCAGAATTTTTTGAATTTCCGGGTTCGGGATCTTGTAAAATTAAGTAATATACTCCATTGCATATTAATTGAAGTGGTACAATTTATTTCAGAAAGCGCTGATAGAACACGCGTCTGGTCGAGCAATGCATCAATAATCTTTGTACAGTTGAAAGAAACGTCTACTATTGTGATATACTATAATTTATAATACACAATTAAGCACTGTAAATGTAAATATTACTGTATGGTATTGTGATAACATAGGTGTACACTGAAAAATTAATATAAAATATATATATATAATTTCAATTAGTACTGTCATATTTATAAATCAACAGAATTATAACCATTATGCAAATAAACTTTCTACTTCATAGAAATAACATGTCACAAAATTTTTCTGTAATAGTTTGACAAAAGACAATAAATTTAATGATTCTCATAGAACGTTCAAGTTCCTTGGCGTGTGCCTTATGTAATGATAATATGAAAAGGTGTCAGAATGTAACGGGAAATCGTAGTTTTATGCAAATTTTCCCTCATTCCACGTGGGTAAAGGTTAATAGTGTATGCATGAACACAGGTTAGGCCTGTACATATATTTTCATCATGTCACTTTTCCCGAGAAACCAAACACTTAGAGGAACATTTGATACAATTAACTGGATATTTTCGAAGAAAATGTTCGAAAATTAAAATAATTCCGACGAATGTAATCTTGGAATAGAGAATTTCGATTATATTTTTATGTACATAGTCAACTGATGTAATAGGTTACTCTCTAGATTTCGAAATTTATGAACAATTTCTGAATCAGAAGGCGCAAATACGTTATATAACACCTGTTTCACGTCTCTATTTGCATATTGTAAAATATTACCATCCCAGGAAGCATTACAATTCCGCTCAAAGGTAATTTACTGTTAACTGACTGTTATGCCATAATTGAGGTATTCTTATAACTAATGCTTAATTTCAGGATTACCGTGCAAAATTAGACAAGAATCGACAATGTTTGTGTCTAGAAGATTATTAAAAGCAGCTGCGCTTGGAGCAATCGGATTAGGCACCTTGGCGTCTTGGAGAGCCAACGAATACGATTTAGGATCTATAGGCATCGTACGGCTGGGACGTGCTGCAGTTACAGTTTTTATAATAGGTAGAAATTATAAGAATGAATTGTATGGTAGTGGATTAAATCCAGGTACTCCAGAGTATGT
The DNA here is from genome assembly GCA_963855975.1 of Andrena chrysosceles. NCBI lineage: Eukaryota > Metazoa > Arthropoda > Insecta > Hymenoptera > Andrenidae > Andrena > Andrena chrysosceles. Next base: position 43,419,742 of record OY979769.1, on the reverse strand, counting down.
GGATTTAACATCAAAGGTGCACAAATATGGAGCGGACAGGCTTTTAGAGCTCTGCTGCGCCAACAAAGGCGTTTACATAAAAGTAGGTCAACATATCGGTGCACTAGATTATTTATTACCACTGGAATATGTTAGTACTATGAGAGTATTGCATAGTTCTGCGCCTCAATCATCTTTTCAAGATGTGCTCACTGTTCTTAAAGAAGACCTTAAGAAGGATCCGTATGAAATATTTGAATCTATCGATCCCGAACCTTTAGGTACCGCCAGTTTAGCACAAGTTCATAAAGCTGTATTAAAGAATGGCAATGTTGTCGCTGTTAAGATTCAACATCGATCGGTCAAAACTAATTCTTATGTGGATATAAAGACTATGTCAGCTTTGGTAAAATTAACGTCGCTAGTCTTTCCTGACTTTAAATTCCAGTGGCTCGTCGATGAAACTAAAAAGAATATTCCTCGAGAATTAGACTTCACGCAGGAAGGGAAGAATGCTGAAAAAATTAAAAAGTTGTTTTCTCATTATCATTGGCTAAAAATACCAAATATATACTGGGAGTACTCGACGCCGCGTGTTCTAACAATGGAATTCGCAGAAGGAGGTCAAGTTAATGATTTGAAATACATTCAAAGCAATCATTTAAATCCATACGAAGTTAGCAGTAAATTAGGCAGGCTTTACAGTCGCATGATATTTGTTGTTGGTTTTGTACACTCCGATCCACACCCTGGTAACGTTTTAGTTAGAAAAAAAGATAACGAAGCTGAGATTGTACTTCTAGATCATGGGTTGTATGCAAATCTTTCTAACGAATTCAGGTGGGAATATTCGAAGCTTTGGTTAGCGATACTAGATGGTGATAAAGCTGCGATGCAGACACATTGCGCTAAATTAGGCGTCGCAGACTTGTATGGCTTACTGGCTTGTATGATATCGGGTAGATCTTGGAATACAATTATGGCTGGTATACGACGAACGAAATATAACGTAGAAGAAAAGAAAGAATTTCAAAAGGAAATACCTCATTTATTAACAGAAATTAGTCATGTATTAGATAGGGTGAATAGACAAATGTTACTAATTCTGAAAACAAATGATCTTGTGCGCTGCATCGAATGTTCTCTGAATACGGAAGCTAGAATGTCAGGAATGATGGAAATGTCAAAATGTTGTATATATTCTGTATATGGAGAGAAACTGAAATCTTGCACGAGTCCATGGTCGAAATGGAAGTTTTCTATAGCTAAACAATGGGCACTTTTCAAGTTGTCTGTATATTACATATATCTAGGAGCATTAAATTTTGATATAAAAGATTCCTTAGACTCTCTTCTAAACGACGAGTTTTATGCTTTTTAACAATAAGTTCTTTAGGAAAAATATGCGTTTTATTTACATTTAATCTGTTACCAAATTCAATGATGTAATTAAAATGTTATTTTGAAAAACAGAATGCATCATAAATTATTTTTGCGGAATAAAATAATTTCAAGGAAAATTGTACGAAATATTCTTGTATAAAATATGCAAATAAATATGTCTGATTTAAGTTTTGCATGCCAAATGACCAAAGTATGAAATGATTGTGTGTTAAGAGGCCTTTATACATAATACCTGGTGTATGTTTTTCTTATCAATTGTACAAATGTGTTGTGCAATGACAATACTTGAAGAATGCCATGGAATATTGCATGTACATACAGTGGATTTTGTTGTTTATTTATTACTTAATATGTACAAGAAAGATGTGTATTCTTTGAATACAGACCAAATAGGAACAAAGTATACTTGATTGTTTATTCTATTTAATAAGAAAGATGTATATATAATAAACATGTTACACAAAATTATATTTTCGTTCAACACTTTTTCATATTTTATTTTGCCAAGAACAATCGCATTGTTAATATTAATTGTTCACCCTCGTAAAAATTCTAGTAAATTGCAAATGAACTACGACCTAAATTATAGAATTACAATTAAAATAGAATATTCTATGCTCTATTTACTCTATTTTTATTGTAATTCTATAATTTAGGTCGTAGTTTATTTGTAATTTACTAGATTGTAAAAGTTAAATTATAATAATATCTACGTAGATGTAAAAGTTAAATTATAATAATATCGATGAAACACACAACAGTTTCTATAAGGAAATTCGGCAAAGACTTCGGGACGTATTCGACGTATTAACTGCGTCATTCGTTAGTCATAGAGCGCGTTTTGATGCCTCATTGCATCATGATAAAAATAAAGATACCACGTCATACGTGCGTGTTTCCACGTAGACCATGATGTGGATTAATAAACTATGGATTCAAGGGCAAACATGAATTTCTGTTAAAAATTGTAATAAACAGTATTTATAATAAATACAATTTTATGCATCGCTACTCCCTGACGTTGCTTCGATTCCTTTACGTTCAAATAATGTATGAGAAATTGTTTTCTATATTAAGTTACATTGTAATCATTCAGTTTTTACGTATTCAATAACCGTTTTTTGTTTTTGAAATAATATAATACGCCAAAAGGAAAGCGTCCTTTCCTTATTGTTGGGTGTATGTATACAACAGTTACTCTGGCCAGCGTTGCCACGTTTCGTGATTTCTAGGCATTTCTACGGCATCATGTATTTTTGCTTTAGTACAATTATATACATATATCTACAATTATGTTGCTAATAACCATTTTTCTTGTATACCTGTATTCATAAAAAATAGCTATACTCTTTAGATATCATTGAATTATACCCACATGACTATTAAACTTAATTCGATGTCATTCTCTGCGCCCTTGAAACCTTTCTAGAATTTACATTTATTTTCATTCTACGGCCATAATAAACGCGTTGTTGTGTAAGTCGTTTATCCTACAGAGAACTTATTCCGCCTTGTACTTAAAAATTACTGAAACAACGTTTGCTAAACGTTGCGAAAGTTACAGGAGCAACCTTTAATACACAAAGTTTAAATGCATTAATAATAGATTTACCGCTCACTCTTGAAAATGTGTCAACGTATTACATACGTTACGTTCAGAAGTAATTGGGGAATTGGGTAGTTCATTAAAAATAATGAAAGCTATAATATTGATCGAAACGACGCGAAGAAACTTGGCAACGTTGGTATTATCCGCAACGGAAGAACACAGCGTCGCACGAGAAGGCACGCGATTGGTGGGGAGGGTTGACCGCATAACACGTTGCTACGCAGCAAACTATTTTATAAAATTACCGAATTTTAACGGGATTCGTAAATAACTACAAAATTATTGCTAAAACTGAAGCCACTACCTTTGACAGTAGATTAGACAAACGCATTTTTCAAAAGCTTCGCAAAAATCATGTTAATGAAGGCTTTCGACGGGGACTATTTTCTATTGATCGCGCGTAAGGATACCACATAGTGGTGAGCGTCGGGGTATATAAAGTCTCCCCAAATGGCGCAGCCCGGGCATTTCCTGAGTCATCTTCGAACGGTGGAGGCTGTATCTTGCTCGACGGTCCGAAGTCTTTTTTTCCGTTGTTACCGCGGGGTTTTCTTCCGTCGTTCGGCAAGGAACACGAGCCAGATACAGGTTGGTTGGTGTCCCCTTACTTATTCAATACTTAGGTGGAAAAGTTTAAAAAAAAGCTGTAAAAGAGCGTGTGATTACTATCAAGTTGGTATTAGCCTATTGTTTTCCAAGAAAATCGAAGTCTCAACAGTTTGTGCCATATCTACGTTGAAAAGAATCATCCTAAAGAGACTAAAAGTTAAATTATGGTGGCTACTACGAGGCCTCGAGAGATCGACATCGATAAACCAAGCCACACCGAGCAATTAACGAATTGGATCAGTAGAGTCCGCTGCAAGAAGATCATGTGCCGTCGAAGTCGCAAACGCGATCTGCGCGTCGAAGCAGTGCTCACTTATTCGCTGTTTAAAGCCGAGCACGAGCTGCGCAGCAAACAATTGTCCAGAATCTCAAAGTGGCAACAGTTCAAAAAGCAATTTTTGAAGGACGCAGATTATTCGAATTGCGACTTCTATCACGACGGGGACATGAAACGCTCGAAATCTTACCAGCCGAACAATCCATGGCAAGGGCCTCTGTGCGCCGAGTTGAGCAGTCTAGACAATTTTATGTCCAAGTTGAGCGCCGTCAAAGCGCCATTACATCGATGAAGAGCCAAAAACGAAGATGGACGACCAGGTCTGAAAAACCTGGAATCGTGTCCGAGATGATCCACTTTTGAAGAAGATATCGTCAGCAGCTTTGTCACTGAGGATTCTTCGGCGTCAACTTTAACAACAGCTAAATGGAATCCTGCCTCCGTGATGCAGTACCTACTGTACCTTGTCGGTACTGCGGGACCTAGAAGTCGCATCACTATCCTGGTGTATATCTGGGTATTTTTTACTTGCAGTCTCGCCGTTTGAGATGGCAATGGGACGGGCGGAGGGAGTTGCTGTTCGCAGTGATGCTGGGCGTACCACAGGGGGACGGGGATCCCATGTTCTAGTCTCTACGCCTTCCATCAGTTTGGTTTGTAAACTGTATCGAAACCGATGTATTTCTCTTTGCAATATTTTTGTGAAGTTACCAGTATTCGAAGTACAAAGTCCGTTTAGAGAGAATGTTTAAGGAGCGTTTGATCGGATATTTTTTTCTACTTTTTCAGAATTACTACAGTTTCATTGAAACTTAAATGCGCATTTGTATATAGCGTATGAATTCTAAACAAGTTTGTATAGAATATTTTTACATAGTTGATAAATTTAACGACAGTGATGAATTGATTATGTTTGTTATTCAAAGGATATCAAGGAACTTCGTATGTAGATTTTGTACCTTTATGCAGGGCGTTGATTTTTTTTTGTACATAATTGTGATATACAGCGGAAGAGGAGCAGAACTGAAAGAATAAATGTTGAAAAGAAAAATTGGCAAATTTCTATCTTATTGTGATCTTTTAATTCACCGTTATTAATGCCGAAAATCCTTTTCAGTCTAGCGTACACCTTACAAAATTCTATCGCACGCAAGAGAACTGCACAATCGTCGTCCAGGCTCTGTTGGTCGCGTCAACGGCGACGTCATTGGCCTGTCCATATAACCATAAGATTGAGATGAGAGGGAGGAGTGGTTGGTGAGAGAGGATAATTAGTATGGGATGGAAAAAGGGGGCCAAAGTCTTTGTTTCTAGAAGTTCACGCATCAAGCGTTGCGGCTGAGTTGCACGGCGATCAAGTCACACACAAACACCTTACATTCGCACTATTGTATCTCAACCAAGCATCGGCTAGTCCCAAAGTCATCTGGCGCGTGCGATACGCAGGTCACTGCGACAAGCGACAGCAAACAGCAAAAATCAAGCCCTGTTTGGTGAGCTAATCCCATATGTCCGTTACCACCTGTGCAAACGTGTTTTCTCAGGTCCAGAAAGGTTTCCCCCGATGCCTTGGGCCACCAAGTAAATGGTATGGGTCGTTCTGCTCATTGACGTACAACGTGAAGTCATCTATGTTGGCCGTCTAGAGCTCTGCCGTATTATCCCGTTTGAATTAGGATAAAACCGCCCCCAAGAAGGTGTGAAGAGAGTAACGCGTTGCGTGTCTGTCGAATTGAGACGACCAAGAACAGCCAGAGTTACTCATCGCAAGTAGCACAACTAATTATTATACGAGCATGCGACTATATGAAGGCTCAAATCGAATAGGAAATTGCAACAATTTTATACAAACATTTTACAAGTTGCATTGGGTATATATTTCTCGGTATTCTGCCGCCGGATAATTATTTCCACAGATATCAGATCGTTCCTGAATTATTCTCCGCTCCTAGAACAAGAGGATTTCTGTAATATGCTCTACATGAAAGAATAGAATAAGCGCTTAACAAAAGGTATGCAGAAGGTTGTGCGAGCACAGGATAGAGAGAGGTATCAGTTCACGTTACGGGTTAACCTGACGCAACAAACGATCAGCACATATTTTTGTCAAGGATCGATGGGAGGGCCGGGGGGGTGGGCATTTTGAGAAAATTTTTTTCTCTGCAGAAAGACATTTGTACAAATGGCTGCGTGGAGTTGGCTATCACTTTCAACATCGATAGGAAAGCAGTGGCAACTGGCAGATACTGGCAGCTACGCTTAAACTTCTAAAGTATAACACCTAAATATCTCCGACAATTCCATGGAGCAGAATGATGCAATGTTACTTGGAATTGCAAGGAAGTATATACATATATATATATTCAACAACGAAAGCCCGACATCTTCGAACACAAGCGAAAGTTCTTAATTTCATAATATTATCAGTGACTAAGCTGGGATGCCGTAGAAATTCTGTTCTCACATGCTAAAAGAGTGGTATCAAGTATTACGAATTTATGAATTTTTTTTTAAAAATGTTTTCTTGGGGAGATTCTGTTCGGTGTGTCTGTTTTATACCGCAGGAGTACCAGAAACATTCGTTATCTGATGCACGCGCTTAAGCGACAACAGGCAGTCATTTCGGTTGCTGGAGCGTGTCGTGTTCGTGTTACAGAAGGTACATGGTATGCTTAAGGTAGTAGAAAGTGGAGAGAGTGGAGGAGGCGTTTGGGATAGAAGGGGCGGCGGTAAAGATTATGTTTCAGCTAGACTGGCTATAGAGTTGCGGGTAAATCAACTGCCGTGCACTTCACTATGTTAAACTATGCACTTTAGAATTGTAACCGGACCCTGGTGTGTATTCGTGCTGAAAACTTTCATAATGAAAAACTCTTGCATTCTGAAAGAGGTAGAAGAAGCATTACGGAGGACAGAGGTAATAGCTTAATACGGATGACCAATTGACGTTATAAGTATCAGACGTGTTTGGGGAAGACTCGGGGGGGATGGGTACGCAATTTTGTTGTGAGCTACAGGACTGACTGATGCTGCATCCTACCAATCCTCACATTGGACGCGATCTATATTCGGAGGGGAGGATCGATCCATTCATTTCATACTTAGTAGCAGAAAATGTGCTACGGTTTCGGTAACCTGAAGCAAGCATAAAGTGAATTTGTAACTGGCAAGCCCATGGTATCGATGTAAGTCTTTTCGAGCCTCATCAAATCGGTTCTATAGATATTCGGGACGACTTGGAGATTTGCTCGTTTATCAAGAAAAGGAACGGAGATAAGAGCATGTTATATATACATGTACATATGCATATATTAACTAAATTGAATTCCTGCTGTAATGGCATTTATCTTCGATAAGGTATTTTAGATTAACCAGGTGATGCATTCTGATATGCTTTCTTAATGTATACTTAAACGTAGTTCGGATTCGTTTGTTATATTTTCGTATAGTTGCTCGTGATCAATGTCGGAGATGTATATGAAGGGATGGGGGCGGGGGTGTAAAACAATCTTGGCTTTTTTCCACAGAGGGAGATTCGCTGACGGCCAGTTGCCTGAAGTTGTTTTTATCGAAAGTCAACCAAAAGTACGGTAGCGTTACAATTGTAAATATACGTTTGTAGTATGAAATGACCAGGGCTAGGATCGTTTGAGTCTTTAACAGTAACGAATGGTCTTTTGGTGTTACCTGTTGGATGGATTTGTGATATTTGCTTCAGAAAATGCAAGATAATTTTCCTGCTGAAGTATGCGTTCTGTAATCAGCAGCCGTTGCTCTACAGGGAAGGCTGTGCTGTGCAATACCTCTGTTATACATGTATGTATTGCTTCAATGAACACTACTTTTATCACACTGTTAGGAAAGGGAAATTGTAGCTAGTAAATCATTGAAAAGTACTGATAACAAAATACGAATACGCTCGTGTGGATGAATTCATTTGAAACGAGTATATAACAAATTGCTAAAAAAAAGTTAGTGCCTACTTTAAATGAAAAGTAACAATGTATCGAGAGAGAAAAGCAGGATAACCGAGATCGCCGGGCTTGTATAAGGTAATAGTTACTTTTATTTTCATCCAGATTTATCATTTAACATAAAGATTTGGTTTTCATGAATCTAATGTGATTGGAAATGTTCGACAAATCGTAAGTGTGAGGTATAATTTTTGCAGATTGTTATCGAGGTTGATTTTTCATTTGACCGATACAAGTATATTCGAAAAGAAAGTTTGTGATAAGTGCTAATGTGACAAGATAGTTTTTTTTTAAAAAAGGAACATACGTGATTTATAAAATCCATTGAAAGCAAATTATATAATTACGCTGTATAAGAACATGGACCAAATGACTTCGAATCTTTATGTTCATCAACCGCAGAATTCTTTTTCAAAACTATAGTTACGTGAGAAAGTTCATCGCTTCGAGTTGAATCTATATGGTGTTGAGTGTATAACAAGTTTTGAGATCCTATCGCAGTGTATTTTCACTCTCTCGTGAATGCGCTTCTATGTTAAGTTTTGTGATTATGAATGGACAACACGTTGATCGAGAATGCCCAGCAGCTCTAGCTTTGACAGAGTATAAAGTGATGAAATGACGCTTTGGCTTAAGAATCTACAAATAATTGATATGATCCTAGGAGTACATTAGAGAAACGGCTTTTAATTGTAGTAAGACTTTGGTGAGTGAGCAAGCGTCAAACGCACATTTTCCTAAAACACTTCTTTAAAACCAGTGATTAGATTTATACATGCCATTAGTTTGTGATTCATGGTAATGCTCGTTGAGTGCTGTGTATTACGCTTTGATGGCTTCTATTGATCTGAATATTTCACATGTGTTCTGTAATTTCTGCTTGTGCAGTTCCATTGTATGCCTATAGAATTGTGTGTAATTTCAAATAAATGCGATACATAGGCGGGTTGGGGAAGGTGGCGGGGGAGGGTCACGAAAATTTCATTTAAATCAGGCACATTCCAAAAAATATTCAACGGCGTTAAGCAAGAAAGAACCGAATTTGCAACTGAAGGGAAAAATATGTGGAAATAGTAATGTACTTATCTCTGAAAGATGCGAAGTTTAAGTCCGAGACAAATACTTGCGTTTCATACGAATACTTTTAAACAAGTAACGGAGGAAAGGAAGGTAAAAATGGCAGCTAATAGCGCTGGAAGCTGAATTCGAGTATCCACCAAAGGTACATGGAGTTTTAAAAACTTAGTCTATTTCTAGATATTTCAAATTCTGTGATCACCCCTATCTGTTCTACTTAGTCATTCATTGACACGAGTTGCTTTCGTTTTCCGTGTTTCCCCTTCGGAAAAAGCTAATCAAGTGTTTTAGAAACTGGTTCCCGGTCATGAGTTCGTGCAGATGACGAAGGCGGCGATATATACACCTTTGGAAAGTCGAGCCGGTCCATAATTCTCTGAAATCCAAAATACATCAATGGCGTGTTTCCGTTTCCAAGAATCTGCTTTATATTGGCGTTCGGTGGTTTGCTGGTGGCTTCTTCGTGGTTTTATCGATCGTCGGATGTCCGGAAAAATATTGTCGGCGGAACGTTGAAGTGCACGGCTTTTTCCCCTCTCTTCCGTTGGCGAGGAAAATGCAACTCCTTATCCTGTTCGAAATGGAGGAACGACTTCGAAGATGATTTCATTCTGTAACTCATGGGAATTTGAGTCGGATATATTTGGATCGTTATTGCGCCCCTTGACGGGATCACACACAAATCGTCGACGCTTGTTGAACAAAAATCGCTTGAACGACTGCGGGTTTTGCTCTTGGGGTTTTCGACAGGCTTCCACGCGACGAGGGTCATCGATGCAGAGTTCCAGCAAAACAGCCTTATTTACTTACTTAAAAAAGTAAGTCATTCATAACGAAGTACCTCACGTATTTTCATTATTCGCGCAGGGAAACTAATAATAAGTTTCTTCTAATTTTCAGATTTTATTGCTAGATTCTGTAATTTTCTAGTATATTTTCTCAAATGCCAGCTGCCAGTATATTTTTAATACGTTCTTAGTTTGGTTGGAAATCGTAAAATGGAATGTCGATACTTTAAATATACATAAATGCGTTACAAAGTATAAAAGGAAATAGGAACGCGGAGAATAATGGAACATCACGAGATTATACAAAAAGGTTGGGAGGACTATGAATACTGTAGCAGAGAAATGGATAAAAAAGAACTAGTGATTCGAGATTTACATTAGGGGGGAATTGGCGCGAAATCATTGATGAAAGAGGAGAGTGAGTGAGAGGATCATCAGAATATCTGTTATCATGATAATGGGAGACATCGTGGAAAGGGATCATCGCAGAAGAGGACTCTTTACCACTGTTTAGGAGTATGGAGTATTCTAATAGACATCTTTCACACACATACAAGACTCTGTGAAGTAATGCATTTCTTGTGCAGAACTTCATAGGATACAGAGTACACAGTATGTCAGCGCGGGACTTCGCGGGATGCAGAAGAAGAGGATATCGACGCGGCACTTCGCGGGATGCAGAAGAAGAGGATATCGACGCGGCACTTCGCGGAATGCAGAAGAAGAGGATATCGACGCGGGACTTCCGTAGTTGCAGAAGAAGAGGATATCGACGTGGGACTTCCATGGTTGCAGAAGAAGACATCAACGTGGGACTTCCTGAATTGCAGAAGAAGATATCGACGCGGGACTTCGCGGGTGCAGAAGAAGAGGATATCGACGCTGCTGGACTTCGTAGAATTCCAAAGAATAGGATTTTAACATGCAACTTCAGAGATACAGAAGAGATATTTATTTATTTATTAACAGGGATATAGAATTTTGGCATATAATGTTAAATGATGTTTTTTGTCATAAGCTTAAAAACGGTTAAGTTAAAATATCGATACCATGCAAATATTACTTACAAGACGTAATATTGGTATGAGTTTTCATTCGCAGCCGTTCAAATTTTATGCAATTTGCAACATTAGACCTTATTTTGTACATTATTTCATATTTCAATGATCAGTCATTATTTAAAAAAAAAAATTGTTATAAGTTGGGTTTCTGTAAAAAATACACATTGGATAACTTGGAGGGATATTAGGCCTAAAGGGAGTCGTGGGAGAATACTAGGACACCAAGAAGCGACTTCGCGGGACATCAGGACTAAGAGAAGACATCGCGGGACGACTTCGGGGGACATCAGGACCAAGAGAAGACATCGCGGGACATCAGGATCAAAAGGCGACATCAGGGCCAAGAGAAGACGGCGCGGGACATCAGGATCAAAAGACGACAGCGGAGGACATCAGGACCAAGAGAAGACGACGCGGGACATCAGGATCAAAAGACGACAGCGGGGGACATCTGGCCCAAGAGACGACAGCGGGGGACATCGGGACCAAGAGAAGCCGGCGCGGGACATCAGGATCAAACGACAACAGCGGGGGACATCGGGACTAAAAGACGACATCGAAGGACATCCGAATCAAGAGGCCATATCGAGGGGCATCAGAGCATCGGGACCAAGAGTGGCGACTTTGAGGAACATCAGGACATCAGGAACAAGAGGCGACATCGAGGGACATCAGGAACAAGAGGCGACATCGAGGGACATCAGGAACAAGAGGCGACATCGAGGGACATCAGGAACAAGAGGCGACATCGAGGGACATCACTGCAGGACCACGAGGTGACTTCGAGGGACATCAGGACCAAGAGGCGACATCGAGGGACATCAGGACCAAGAGGCGACATCGAGGGACATCAGGACCAAGAGGCGACATCCAGGGACATCAGGACCAAGAGGCGACATCGAGGGACACCAGAATTAGGCAGATAACTCCAGGGTTATCCAATAAGATGAACTAATAACATTTATCATATAGGACATTTTTAACGATATAAAAAATTTTAATTTCAGTATTTTAACGATATAAAAAAAATTTAATTTCAGTATCCTTTAATCATGTATAGGTAACATATCACTATTATTAAAAAATATTTCTATGAATACATATTACACATAAGTATTATGAAACTCAACTGTGCTCATAAAATTATAATGTATAAATTATAAACACTGTTTAATAAATTTGTATTTTTTTAAAACTCAATATTTCTAGTCCAACTGGATTTGAAATACATTACAAATAAAAATACTATGTTATTACACTTGTGTTCTTTTCATGTGTATTTACAAACATCAGTTGTAATATGAGAAGATAAAATAAACGAAATTCTGAAGAAATTCTAAATGTAATATAAAATTCATTGCCCATCACCTTCGACGCTCACTCGCACGATTGTTCAAAGTTTGTAATAAATGATTAGATCTACGTTAACGCAGAGACTTAAAGGGTTTTTTATGCTAAGATTGGACTTTATTTAAATTATACACATTAAAAATAAAAAATAATTCAATAAATATTTTTATTAGAGCTTTAATCTTTTTATATCTTCCGGGCGAAAATCAATTCTCAAGGAAGCAACGCGTCGGACTTCAGCAGGTGTCAGCCTCCATGCTATTGCATCTGCACCACAATAATCTGCCAATTCTTCCACTTTTTCTACACTTAATATCGTTGCTATCTGCGTCAAACGTGCAAATGTATCACGCACAGACCACGAAGTAGCGGCAGCTAAATAACTTGCCAATGATCTTACTTCTTTATCGAGTATGAGACCTCCTGCCTACATAATTGAAACAAAACGCTACAATAAAATACGATTAAGTGAATGAAAATTATACATACCCTATTAAAAGTGGATTTTAATACAACTTTCTCTAAACGAGCTGTAATTTCGGCAGTGAGAAGACCAATTAAAGCATCATAGTTAGATGTCGTTAAACTTCCTTTAAAACCTTGAAGCAAACCTTCCAAATTCATTACCAAAGTTTGTACAAAAGGTTCTTCCGTTTCATATCGTAATAGATCATCCTGAAATATCCACGGTGTCATTGCGATTGTATCTTGCCTATGTAGACATTATTTCTTGGTTTACCTCGTTAACGTGATGATCCACGGATAAAAATGCATCGACCCAAGGAGTAACTCTTGGTTTAACAGCACTTACACGCAACTGTTCTAAGCCATAATCTGTAACAGCTCGTAATATCGACATAACACTTTTTAAACCGGATAAACAACTGTCGATTTTACCCCTCTCCTTGTCTTGCATGCTAGGAAATGTTCCGTCTATTTCAGCGCCGAGACTCTTGCACAGCGTTTCCACATACTCGATACTTACGTCGGTATTATTTAAATATGCCTATTTAAATTAATAAAAGGGATTATAGACCAATAAATCACATAGATTAAATACCGAATAGCTTTGAAATCATCATTTTACCAAAAACATTAGACGTGCTAGTTCCGTATCTGAAGTTTGTAAACGACCATGTTGTATGCTCGTTTGGAGAGCGCTATAAGCTTGAGCCAAATCCAAATATCCAGCTGGATAGCCTTGTCTTAATCGATTTCTCAATCTATTTGCGAACTCTCCTTCTAATATACCACAAGCCATATTGACCACCGCACAGACACCATCTATGCTCCAACTTGACATAGAACGCCTGTACAAATATCATTTTTACAAAATTAACACGAGGAGAGTAATATACTTTTATCATTGGCAATGTCCAACAGATGTCTTTCGAATACCTTACACATTTCTGCACTATAAAGAAAACGTCATCGACCATACTAGATGTTTGTTGATCTTGATCCAAGGTATCCATTCCCAATGCTTTGTTCACGCTTTCCTCGAGGAAGTACCTTTCCAATGCAAGATAAGCGCTTAGGAGTTCTTGCATCCCACGCGCTAAATCGGAATTATTGATTGCATCTTCAAATTCGTGCATTAACTCTTTAAACTGTGCATCGTCTGTTGCGCTAATTTCTATATCATTCTATAATGAAAGTAGAACTTGAACATTCAGTCCGTAAGGTAGGCTGTAAATCGAAATTACAAAAGGGGTATCTTCCTTACTTTAACTCTTCTTCTCAAGAAGCGAATATATAATTCTGCTCGCGAATGCATTATCGTGATTTCTCCTAATAGCAAATCGAATTCTTTAGGATCTGCCCTCTCGGAACCTACTCTCCGGAGGTGATCGTTCACTATTTGCACTTTTTTGGATATACATCTATGCTTCGCAAACTCTGCGATAATCTTTTTAACTTGCCTATTTAGAGAACAAGTAAGAACATTAATCTTTTATATCATTCCCAAGTTCATGTAGTTACCTATTTACCTATCGCATTCCTTTTGTAAAATGGAAATTGTCATTAATAGTCTTCCAGGTCCATAATATGTTTCGATTATCGGTTGATGTATTTCTACGATCCGAGCGATGCCTTCGAATAATAATGTCATAGTATCAGCAAAAATCACAGACGCTCTTTTATCACTGCTTTTAATGTCCAGAGCTGCTTTCAAATTCTTTTGCGCTGTTTCATGTAACTAATGTTGGAAATGTACAATTACATGAAATTTGTAATATTCAATTGAGACATTACAACGAGGAATATACGATTACCTTTGTGCATAGGTAGCTACAGAATTTTTTAAGTCCTTCGGAATGCATCCCTAATAAGGGGAATATTTTAAAAAATCTTTCAACAGATGCCAGATCTTCAGACTTTACTGCTTCGTCGAACTTGTGCGTAACCACAGTTCTGAGCTGCAAAGCTGCTTGTTGCAAAGTAATTAGGGAACTACTAATGCTCGTATGATCCACCGCGATGTCTTCTGCTGTTCTTTCTAATAACTTTTGATCCATCGCCAAATAACGGTGGACGTGCGCAGCACCTTGTTCGTAATCTTCGTTACGCAGCGCCATGGCTACACCTTCGCTGCATAATTGCAAATCAAGAATATCGTTGACACGTCTTTGGCATTCGCACACTCTGCTCTATAAAATAAAGTAGGAAAGACGGTAATTGAACGACAACTAGCATATGGTATTTAATAACCAGATATAGCAATTTAACGTACCCTTGCTAAATCTAGTTGTCTTACTTTGGCACTTACGTTCTCTGCTAACTCATTAGTGCGTGCAATCATATTACAAAATTTCTCACCTTCCGTTCGTATTACTACAACATTCGGTAATACCTTGCTTATATTTTGTAGCTTTGTTTCTACGTGACATTGTCTTGAAAGTATATTCTCCAGAGTCTTTTCTATCTTAGTCTGCAATTAAACAGATGCAAGAAACACTTGTAAATATGACAGTGACAGAGAAACAGTAGCATTGACTTTAAAAATTCAAAAATACGGAACCTCATCTTCCGATAATTTATCGAGTATTTGTTTCAAATTTTCTTGATTTACAGGCAAATCCATAATATGCATCGTATGATTAGACGCAGGATTGACAGGAAATGTTTGTTATGGTTTGTTCGGGTTTGTTAAATATCGCATTATGGTGTTATCCCAGACGAGATATAGGCATAGGCGTCGACAAACTATAGTGGGATAGACAGGGCCGCCTTTACCAATGGGCTAAATACGCTATAGCCCAGGGGCGCAAAAATTTCGTTCGCGGGCATTGTTTTTGTTCGTGTTTGCCTTGGTGGAGACCCGGGTTGTAATCGGGTTGTACTGCCTTGCACCAATTGCCAAGAAATTGCACCCTTGGATGCTAGGGCGTCAAAAATTTTAGCCCAGGGCGCTGAAATTTGTTAAGACGGCCCTGAGGATAGATCCACTGATATATATATAAGTACTATCAGTGATACGAAGCCACGAGTCAAAAGTGAAGCAAAGATAACTCTTTGGTTATCTTTATAACGTTAAAAAGTGACGTCACTTGTGGGCAAAAGATAATTCAAAATGGTTAGACCATATATACAAGTGAGGTTATATCTTTTTCTGTGAATAATTTTTAATAATTGTGCAAACATTTTGTATAAAGAATTGCAAAGACAATGATTAAATCACATTTTCGTAAATATTTCCACCACTACTTTGCCCACATGTGACGTCACATAGATGATTTTATCTTTGCGTCAAGGAAGTTATCTGAAGTAGTAAGATAGAATAACATAGACCTGCGTTAGTTAATGCAGGCGTGCAGTCCACCAACGCTCTCTATAGGCAATCATGAAATTCAGAAACGGCGGATCATTTAAGTTTAGCAATTTAATGGAGATATAAATCAAGAAAAAATGAAATATTTCCAATACACGTTTGTTATTTTAAGTTTTTTAGATTATGCACACGCAAATCCTTACCTACTCGCGTTCCAATAATGAGTAAGACTAAAGTAAGAGAAGAATTTCTTATGTAGCTAGATATCATATTTAAAACGTTGTTACGCGGATGTTAATAAACTATTCTCGCCCTTTTGCATCGTTTAATTTGCATGCTCGTTATAAAATGAATGAGAAAGAAAGGCGTAAAAGTGTGGATCAGTAATGTTGATGAATGTCGGTATAAGTGAGAATTCACCAATGACAACGCCTCTAAAGCGTTCCACACATGCATCGCATGATCGCAACGGCCCACGCATCGCGCGTGGTTTCTATAGGAAGTGGAGTTCTTTTCGCGCATCTTACGCGTTTTCCTGAAGGAAAATGGCTACCAGCTGTCATTTAATTGGGAAGTGTGGCTTCTAAAGTGACACAGGATCCTGTAAAAACTCGGTTGGACGCGTTGCAAGACTGTCTGGCGCGATGCAATTACATAACGTTGAAATCGTTTGGTAGTTCGACGCCACTTCTCATCTAGATGCGGAACCCGTGAAACCTTCCACAGTGCCATGAAATTCTATTCCGCTCTACTGTTTACAGTTTTTATTTTTCGGGAAACGCATCAGGACTAACGCGTCAACGCTAGCTTTCGCGGTCTTCTAATAATTCAACCGTCGAGACGCGACGGTTCCACTAGACAATCGCCGCCGACAATTTTAACCGTGCTACGTATTAAGGGCCAGAAACTTTTTCTCACTTCACTCGCGTTATTACTCCGGGAGCGCATTAATTGCAAACACGGTAAAATATCGTTCAACAACATTAGTTATTTCATTCTCTTTAGTTCATGTAAACATTACTCTTAGTTGTCAAATATTCCTGCGTGTCTGGCTTGCGCGCTTATTTTCCTTAGCGTTTCAACGTAAGTTTCTGTATTATTTCAGAGGAGCAGTATGGGTTCCAGTCAACAGTTCTCTCTTAGATGGAATAATTATTTAAAGCACATTACCTGCGCCTTCGACACATTAAGGACAGAAGAAGATCTGGTTGACGTGACGTTGAGTTGCGAAGGGAAGAGAATAAGAGCGCACAAAATGCTCTTATCCGCCTGTAGTACATACTTCAGAGATTTATTTAAGGTAAATTTACGAAGGCATAGCGATAAACTTATCGCCACTGTTATTTATCAAATATTATAAACCATTTCGTCCTTTAAATCATCGTAGGAGAATCCATGTCAGCATCCCGTCATAATATTCCGTAATGTAAAGTTCGACGACTTGGCTGCGTTAGTCGACTTCATGTACCAAGGCGAAGTGAATGTTGTTCAAGAGCAACTGGCTAGTTTCTTAACAACTGCCGAGCTGTTGGCAGTTCAGGGTCTCACCGATGGTACTGGAAAGGATAACGACAGCTTAGTCGAGGTATGTTATCTAAGATCGGTATACGTTGTACAGAATTCGACAAATAATCTATTTTAATTACCTTTGAAACTGTGTTCTAGGATGACATAGATATTCCCAATGAACCTGAAATTCAACTTCAGAATACTTCTAGTAAAACAACAGCAGAGAATAAAAGAAACAAATCACCTTCGTCACCGATGCCTTACCATGCCAGCGATTTACAACCCGACGCTCCACCAAGCAAAAGACGAAAATGTAGAGAGAATGCACACACAAACGCGGATAAGGCTGTAAGTAACGCCTTATCCGCAAAAGACTCCGACAACAAAACATCAGAAAATCAGACGACGTCTGGCTCGGATCCCGTCGAAATAATCCCTCTGATGCCGAATTTGAAACTGGAAATGCCTGAATATTTAGTACAAGACGGAAGTAGCTGTAGTTACGAGGAGCAGAGTTTAGGGGACAGTTCGCTAAATAAAATTGGTATAGAAGACACCTCGTCTAATACTCCCGACCATGACCAAAAGCCAGATATTAGTCAAACGTTTTATTCGAGTAGTCAGTCCACTACAGATAATTTGGATCTTAAACATCAGGCGGCGGATGTTGGTAAGAGTTAACGACATCATAACGACATATGCCTATTCATAGATATGTATAGATAGATATATCGGATAATTTTCTGTTTTAATCAGGACACTTGCTTTCGAAACCTAGCACATCCGGGGAAAGGTTAACACAAGAAGCAGTCCAGGGTAAGTGTTTCTTTTCTAACGTTTATCTTACGTTTGTATAATACAAGACTCTGTGCATTGCCATATCTTTTAAAGTGCAAAAGAATACTGTCGATAAACAGAGTTGTAACGAAGGATAGAATATTTGCAACGAAATGCGCGAAAAATAAGAAAATTTTTATGAACAATCTAACATTTCTCTCGATCAAGGCAAAAGACATGGCATCGCGGATAGCTTTGTAGTTTTGTACTCATGTGTCACGCACACCAGGTGTGCTCTTTATTGATTCGGAAATATCACGTGAATCGTTGCTGAGCGGTAGAATTTACACGTGTTTTGTTCTCGTTGTAAAATCGCCGGAGATATCAATATGCGGTCTTTGAAATACGTTCTCTTAACGTGGGTACAAAACACTTTTTATACATATTTTTATATGCATCTTTAATTAACGGTCAGATTAATTCTGTCGAGGTTTGATGACAAAATTATGCAGAGTAGGAGGGTAATTGATTTCTTTATTTGGTTCGAGGGGATAGTTGCGTAAATTTCTAATACTACAAATTACATGAGAATTCAAAAGTAGCATATACAGCTTTGTACTGTTTTCACACGCACAAAATTCTTTAGCGAAACGTTGACAAAGTTAAAGGGTCGACACTGTCGTTTCGTAATGAGCAAGCTCAAAAGGAGTAAACAGGATTCACTTACGATTTCTAAACTCGATCGATAGAGAAGAGAAAATAGAGAACATTGCAAAGAAATCCATTCGTTCGAAAGTCTTAGGTTCTACTGAATACCAGGCTTGATTGGACCTTAGGTCCAAGCTATACAATTCGTCTGTTTCATTTTGGTATTTCTTTTTTTTTTCAATACTTGTGGAAACATTACGATCGTTTTAATAATACGATCGCGTGGCAAAACATAGACGCAAATGTTTTACGAGTCTTTCGGAGAAATGCATTTCCTCCTGTTATAGAAAATTACTACAATATATTTCTATTAATCGTTTAACTGTACTATAGCATACAGAGTGCATGTTGTTTTTTTTTTTGGATATAAATGTATGGTATAGGCACTCGGGTGTAGGTTGAACTGTAGTTACTATGTAGTAAGCATTGCCAAGTGCTGTATGTGTGCCGACAATCATCAACATTCCTTTAATAACTCGAACAAAGTCACCACTATATTCCTTATTTATGCGCACTAACTGTAAGCATACCTTTTTGTGTATACACTAAAATACCTTTCAACGCTGGTATGAGGTAACTTCTTTAAATCGTAGGACTGTACAGGACGTTGACGCGCGTGTGTGTAGCAAGTATCATACATGCCAATTTACTTGCATGCAAAGTTAATCTTAAACTCGCTGAGCATTCTGATGTTACCATTAACTAAATTCTCATCGTTCGCAGCATCGAGCAGCATATTTCGAAACAATTGCCGGTCAATTGGAAAAAACTATCATCCCTATGACGCGTCTGACAATAATTGGCACTTAAGATTAACTTGCAAACTAGTAATCAGGTTGTTGTAAAGAATACTTCGTAGCCTTGTGAAACAACTAATTTGAAGTAGTAACGGTGATGGTGCTGGTGATAGTGGCATGTAAAGGATCTTTTTCCACACTTTAATATCTCACTACTTATCTTTTCTTTCCGTTATACATCGTAAAGTTGATGAATCAATATGGGTGCGTGGGATTCCGATGTTTAGGATCGAATCGATATGCCATTAGAACTCGAGAGAAATCGAGGCGACGCTTTCTTCTGTACGTTTACGGTATATTTCCCTTGAACAAACTTGCAATTGTCTACGCACGGGCATAAAAGAAGTTACTTTCGTCGTGACGTTAATGTTCGTCGTATCTTTGCGCGATATAATCTTAAACGCGACCCGATCCGAAATACGTTTGGTGCCTCTAGTGTGCAATCTCAACAGGTAGGTAAGCAAGCAAGAATATCTTTACGTTCACCGTTTAAGCAGGAGCATGAATATACGATAATACTTGGTGGGAGCGCGAGTCTATCGAGAAGTGATAGAGCACCGATAGCTACACCTTTCCGTGCAATGATCAAGATACCGAAACAAGGGCTCTCGAACACATCTCTGTTTAATTCCCTCCGACTTATAAGCGAGAATAACAAAGACTGTACGCCGAAATACTCGCGACTGTACGCTATTGAACTCGATTGAAAGGACTGCTCGATAATTGCGAGTGTTGTGTGCGTACGCGTGTGTGTGTGTGTGTGTGTGTGTGTGTGTGGAGCGTGGAATTAGTCTCCTTTGCTCGCTGTAAGCGCGAAAACATAACCCACCGTGAGACCACGTTCATTGTAATCGCAAGTCGATGCATCGGCCTCCAGCAGGTTGACGATAACGTGCCGAATCGAGGGATCTTCTGCCATAGATGCTGGAAATCAGTAGCCGAAGCAGGCACGATCGTTTCTCGAGCCGTTTAAAGCTTTAAAGTTGACTTGCACACCGAGACGACAAGGCACGCTTCGGTTTCACATTCGTGAAGATGTTGACGACAAGTGTTTGTCTAGCGTTCACGTAAAGAGCAGATTGGAACGTACACACGTGCCCGGAGAGGACGTAGGAAGAACACTTCCGAGATGATCCAGCAGAAACATTGCGTCGAAGCGAGAGGAGCGAAGGGCGTTTACCGAAGAGACGGAGAACTGTAATTCATCGAGTGACGAGGATTCGGTTTTAATCGGATGGAGAAAGATTCGCGATCTAATACACGATAAGTATCGATTATTGCCAGGCTACGTCGCAGAATGAGTAAAGCGGGAATGGGGGTGGGAGGGGCGAGGGGGTGAGAAGGAAAGCGAAAAGGCCGGAGGATTAAACGATTTTCGTGATTTCGAGGCGGAGTGAAACCGAAGAGAAACGGAATGAGAGAGGAAAGAGAAAGGATGAATTCGGCTAGCACCTGGCAATGCTATATTTCCATCTAAACACACGCATATACGTACGAAAAGATATATCGTGGGTATATTGGTATCGCTGAATACTTTAGACTGGCTTTCACCTTTCACGGCTACGGGATTGGTTGGTGCTGGGATTGGTGGTTAAAAAAAAAACAAACATTTGTTTACTAATGGTTGCCTGCATGTGGACATATACTTAAGAATTGACTAACCGAAAGTGTTTGGCCAATGTGTTTTCTCCAGGAGGGATTACGTACGTATCTGGTCAGCCGCATAGCCTCAGCAAAGCAAACGGCCACGGAAAAGTATGTGTACACTGCAAGCAGCGCGGAATGGTCACATCACGTGGAAAGCTCAGGCAGACGCGCTTCAAATGTTGGCCCTGCAATGCCTGTTTGTGCCGCTGGCCATGTTTCGTCGATTTTCACAAAATGCGCGCCATCCCGCACATCCCGCCCCCATAGCACCAACTCGCCCCCTCCGGCCGCCCCGAGTTAATACCGCTACTCAACTAATAACGCCCTGTGCTTCTCGATCTTTCGTGTTTCACGTCTACGACCACAGACAGAAACAAAGAGCAACGCGAACCGAAACACTGAGGATACAGCGAGAGAGAGGGAGAGTGAGGGGAAGAGAGAAAGAATTTAAGGAGTCAACGAGTCAGCGAGTGAGGGAGAAGGTTGGGGAGGAAACCATTTCATGCTCTGATATCACCTGTAACTCATACGGGAATCCACGATTATCTACTTTCTTTTTCTTTCTTTTTCTTACATCCTTTTTTTTCTTCTTCCGTGATCGTTGATATTTTTGTAATTCTGCCTTCGTTCTCCTTCCAATGGCAAAATCTTTCTCACGTGCATCGTCATCGGTGGATCGCATAATGGGTTATCGTGCGTAACCTATCTTTAGGTTTGTGAAGTTGGAACTTCCAAGTATAAATTTTATATAAAATAAAAACAGTCTTCGTTTGTCCACATTTGTCCAAACATAATTTTTAGTTTGTCCATTTTTCAAATAGAAGTTACGACCAAATTAAAAAGCGAGTCAAAAGTCTTTCAAGTTTTTCTCCATCCAAATCGTTCAAGTATGTATATAGTTTGAAGGAAATGCGGTGAAGTTTGTTCGTAAAGATTATTGCTCATTTGTTTTAGATTCTTTATAACTCCCCGTTGCAGAGTGGACAAACGTGAAGAAATCGTGGAAATCATATCCCACTTAAAGCTCAATGAGAAATTTTCATGGGGTTGCTGATGACAAATTTCTTAATTCGGTCATAATTGTTTTTTGAAGGGTGGACAAACGAAACTTTATTTGGACAAACGTGGGCAAACGAAGGTTGCTTCTATTTTATAATAATTTGCACTTCGGAGTGCCAACTTCACAGACCTCCCGCCTTCTCCTATAGGGAAACACGATCGGATGTGACGCGTATTATTATTCCTGTTTAAACTAGAGACGTTTGTTTAGACGCTGGAGCATTGGCGCATCTTTCGCTGGTTCGTAGAGAAAGCAAGGGCCGGAGTCCCGTTCAAAGCGTATCGTACTTTTATAATTTAACGTTAGTTGCAAATTTAGCGTTTATTTATATCCCGCGTTAATTGTAAATTGTCGGTTAGATTAGATATTAGATGACGCAGAAATTACGGCGAATCGCCCGGTAGGGGACATTCACTCGGGCCACGTTTCTGTACTTCTGTACTTTTTATGTCTGGAGCATTTGTCGCTTTCGATAGTCTTATCGATACGATACGTATGCCGAAAGATTATTATTTAACTTAAATCTCGACTCTATACGTAAGACTGCGACGAGGTAAACTCGTTACCCAATTAAATCATTTTACGCTAATATTTTACGCCCCATCGCCAGGAATACTTATAATCTTACAAATACTCGGTACCTTTCCCTGTACAGTGATATGTGTTTCGCCCTCCTTTTACAACGCGCGCGTTTCACGCATTCGTTCACACTGATTTCTCGAACGCTCCTTTATCATCGTTATTCATTTCTACTTGTATATCGGTACCTATATATTTCACAGAATACTGACACCATTAATCACTCGTCGTGTGATACTTTCCACGTTTTTTGCCTTCATTATGCGACGCGAAGTATGAATCGACTACCGAACGAAAAGTATTCCCTTGATCACGCGTATGTTAACGTTACGCGACCGCGAAAATCGCCTTACAAAAATCATGCGTTCTTCATCGTTGTTGTTGTCGTTTAGCGCTCCGAAGATCTCGTAGAATTAAGTTCGCTAATGTTATATCGAGTCGAACGAACGCTTCTTGTACTTGTATGTATCCCATGGACCCTTGTATCCCAAGGACGGTGCGTATCGTGCTTCCGATACGAACACTCATAGACTGACACCCATGACTGCAAATAATATTTTAAAAGTCGACTGAAACTTTCCGATAGTGTAGTTTTTTTCTTTTATTTTTTTTTAAAATCCAGCTGCTCGCTTTTACGGTTCGTTGCGATCCACGAAGACCGAAAATTCGATGGGATTAAACGCCGTCCAGTTTGTTCTCTTCCTAATATTCGCGACAGGTCGGACATTGGGTCGGACGCGACTGCAGCTTGAAACGTTGTAAGAAACCTCGACTCGATGATCGGCTTCGCAAACAATTTGTTAAATAAATACGAAGCTTCTAATAAAACGAACCGCACCGATTGTAATTGACGAGAGACCTTACCTTTCTTGACAGCAATGTTGCGATCCTTCAGAAAGTCACGTACTAACGAGCAAGAGTGGGAAAAGTATCGCGAGTCTCGAGCCACCGAAACGTACGGCCGCGTTGACACCCTCGATTGTATTTCAGAAGCCTGGGAACTTAGCGAGCTTGAACCTCCTTTCAGTGGTGTCGTATGCCCTCTGTCTCTCTGTTTGGTCTGATCGGACTTATTCTACTAAGCTTGCGCTTTTTACGCACGACACGCAAATGACTACACCAAGAGCCGCGAGAGAAACCATACGATCCACTGCACTCGTATCGTTCAACAGTGAAAGCCGCTTGTCGATCGTTCGATCTGTGAAAATTCCGCGAGCAACGTCACCAAATTTTCCAATCGCGTGGGAGAAATTCGAGATCCCTGACACGATAGAAAGGAGATGGAGCGTGGCTAATTGCGTTGTCAGCTGGAGAATCGCTTGCTAGCGATAGAGAAATTCGACGAAAAGACTCGCGAAAGGTTTTCGACGATCGTGAACCGTAGAGGGGTGGCGAATTTGGCGAACGCGAGAGACAAGCGCAAGCTATTGAACGGTATCGTGCGATACGGTAGGAAGCCGCGGAAACTATATCCATGCTTGGACATGGACACGTAGTGTTGTGTGGTTAATATAGAGGTGATCTTGTGTGTTTGTGTTTATTTGTAGAGCGAGCAGGAGATACCGCTGGGGGCGGGGGTGGCAGCGGCGGTGCTGCAATCGCGGACCTCGTCTCGGACGATGACTGCGGTCAGTCCACGGACACAGAATTGTTGTTTCGCTGTAGAATTTGTTGGAAGGGTTTCAAGCATCCGATGTCGTTGACACTGCACAAGGACTTGCACACAGGGCAAACCAGGTGTCCGATTTGTCAGCGTATCTTCAGTCGAAGTTACGACATGAAGGCGCATTTGTTGCGCATCCACAAGTGCACGTTCAGTGTCGACGCTAAGTTGAACTTTCAAAAGTAATCGAGCGTAGCAGAGCAATCGCGGGAACGTTGCGCGGAATTCTATCCGCGATCACGCGTTTTTAGAACTCCGATTTCTTCGTTTACTACCCCTATGCGTACTATCTTTTACTTATTAATTAGTAACATTTACGTTTTACCTATCTAAACCCGTGAATGGACCCACTAGGCGTTCACGCTAAACGATTAAGATACTCGCCTGGGCGCGTTGTTACTCGATAGGATCGAAGTCAGCATCGTCCCCTATACTCGTTCAATAGACTGATGTCAGAAGACTCGAACAAGGTGCCATCGACGAAAGATGACGCGATAAAACGTAAAGTTCCTCAGAAAGAAACGTATATAGAAATTAAGCGACTCAAAGAATCGAGACGTCTTTGTCGTGCCCTTATGAGATAAGGTTACGCATCGATCGTTGATAGTTTTCGTTTTTCTGCGTATCTTGCATCGAAACGATTATTAGTTTCCCCCGAGATCATGTACATATAAGCGAAGTCAGCGTCGCGTGTAGATGGTGGTAAAGATATAGCGAAGTCGTAAATTCAGTCGTAGATTCAGCCAGAAATACTTTTCCAATACTTCTACCCTGTTCCATTCGTCAAGAAATTTACTGGCTTCAAGTCGCTTGAAATCAGTAAACTAACATGTTATTCACTTGGAAGTTTCCTTACAAGTTTCAAGCGAAGTAGAGAGTGTGAACTTTTCTTGCCTTGAAATAATACAACTTAAATAGTGTGAACTTAAAGTCACGAAGTGACTTGGAGCCAGTAAAATTGACTAATGTGAACGAGTTTTTACGATCCCAAACAAGCATCTGTTTCTCACGTTGCAACGTTCTTTTCAATGTCCCTGCCTCGATGCTCGTAACCAATTTACTTCACCGCTTCCACTGGCTCTAGATGCGTGGCCAGCGAAATAGGGAAGTGGGGCAGCCCAGTGAAGCGTTCAAGCGTACACGGTCGAGTGCCGGGAGAAGGACACTGACAAAATCACGGGGAAAATAAATCCGAGCTTCGGTAGAGTCGTAAGAAGCGTGTATCTCACCTTTCATTCACTACTCTCTCTTCTTGATCCCATTGACTAATTCACGGAACTCTGACTACCGAATCTATCGGTTTAAGAGCCCAGACCTGGCGCCTGAAATACATTTACTACGTCGAGACTTGGCTGACTTTACGACTTCTCTGCATGCCTACCTACCGAGTATACGCGTTGACAAAATCGCGACTATTGTCGGTGCGATGCCCTGAATTTGTTCACTTTTACGTTTACACGTTGATACGTCGTATCTATTTATAATTAACGTTTTACATTATTACAGGATGTTTGTATACGATTCGCTAGGCAGAGACCACAGAGTCTCGAAGGATATGTTTGATATTCGAACTATTGTTAGGAGATTCAAATAAAACTGTCCGAAAAACTGCATTATTTTTTTGTTTCACTCGCAACACGCGATTGTGTTTTAAACTGGGCGTCGGTTGATTGATCGGATCGAATATACGCGAGCTTCTCGTGGTCCCCGGTGTCCCGCGAGGAAACTCTTCTCTTTTCCTTTGGCTGAAGGCTTCATTGAACGTGCTTGTGGGAATATCGCTCGCAGTGGTTACACCGTACACGACGACAGCAAAGCATACACACACCCGAACACAAATCACGTTCGCGGAGGTGGGCGAGCAGGCGCGGAAAGGTGATTCTTCGTGTACAGTCACGGGCTTTAAGCGAAGAATCGTCTTGCCTCCTCGCATCCTGTGATACAATCCCCCTTGATCTGCACCGAGAGACATTCAAGTTTCACGCGTTTCCAAGGCGAAGGCCAACACGTGCTCGGCCGTTTAAATTCTACCAAGCCGGTTGCACTTCTCTCGATGCGTGACGGTTCGAAATCGGCTATAATCCACACTGAAAGACAGTGGCAAGCAAGCAGCAATGACGTAGAAACTAGAATCTCTCGCTAGAGATTCCAGGCATACGCAAACGACGAAACTGTATCACATAAGTATGAAGCTGTCCGTGTGTGTATGGGAACACTTTGGATTGTGTGCGCAGAACCAAAGTACCACCCTACGCCTATTGGGAATCAGCAACCTCTTCACGAGCATCAGGAGCAACAAGTTCAGCAGCAACAACCGCAACAACAACAGCAACCGCTGCAAGTGGTGAACTTTGGCCACGAAAAGCCGAGGCGCAGGACTAAGCAGGGCGGGAACGGTCGCTGGGTTTGCGATGTCTGTGGCCGGACGTACAATCGCGGAGACTCCTTAGCTCATCACCGTAGCATACACAGGGGTGACACCGTTTGTCCCATCTGTCAGTCTGTTTTCACTCGAAAGTACACGATGCGTTGCCACATGCTGAACGTACACGGCGCTGTCGCGAGGTACCGCGGGTCGAGGTTATCGGCGAGAATCACGACCCGCGCCCAGAATTTCCCTCGGGAAAGTGGTCCGCCGAGCTCCGATGGTTCGAGCGAGGATGCTGAAACAGTCGACCCGGGGGCGGATTTGGAGGCATGGCGCCCCTAGGCTAACAAGCGTCTGCCGCCCTTTCTGTCAAATACATAACGAGTAGGTATAGCATGACATAGAAATTGCGCGCACTTTTCGGCCGTACTTTTGTAATTTTGTAATTTTATCATTATATCATTTCGTCGTCATTTTGTTCTTCATTCACGGACTGAATTTTTTACGTCCTTATGGTTTGCTTTGGGAAAGGAGAACGGCGGGTTTGGGCGATCTGTAATCGGGAATAGTTATTCTCAAGTGGAATAGGAGTTAAATAATAGACGGACGACATATCAAGCAGATCATTATTTTTATTAAAGTTCATTCCATTTTTACTCTGCGATGTACAGAGATGTTTGAGGGGGAAAATGAGTCGAGAACGACGTTAGATTAATATCTTTCATGCTCCTGAATTCGGTTAATCGAAATATCGCGTGCAAGGTTCTCCCGCGCTCCCGATATTTTTCTCTTCGAAGGCTGAGCTCCGGCAATTTATAGCGTAAGAATAACGACGAGAAGGAGTTTTCTCGCGGAGTATGAGTATTACGTAATTTGTTAACACAAAGGATATATCTATATATTTTATCCCGTAATCGACGAATCGCCGCTTTTGCTCTTGTACTTACATCAACTGAAAATAAAGACAACGTAGAAGATGTTTTGTGTTTTTCGTCCAAGGACGCTAGGCGTTACTCGTAACGATTCGCGGTTGTCGCTGAATCTTTTCAACTCCACATGGCACACCCACGCTCGCATATGAAAGTATACGCGGTCCGACCAGGCGTGGACTGGTGAAAAGGAATACATGATTGTCGGTTCACTGCACACGACAGGCGTTTCGACAAAGTGTCTTGCGATTCACAGAGAGCACAGCTTCTCGTGTACCGCGCGTAAAGGTAAACGCAAACGGTAAATGGTCACGTAAGCGCGTATGTGATCACCGTAATTAGAAGATGCTTGTTTTGTGACTTTCAATTGCATCTCTAACTGCAACCGATCGACACCATAAAAAAAAACTAGGACCTCTGATTACTATTGTGCATGAATGTTGAACAGTTTTGTTGTACGTACATACGTTGTTTTGTTGTCGTTCAAACGTTGTCTCCACAGTACACAGTAGCATGATTGCTCCAGCAGTTTACGATTTGCGTGTTCATCACCCTCGTGGTTGCTCTTCTCTGTACAAACTCATCGTGTGTGCTGCCTTTTATTGCCGCTCGTCTCCTCGTATCGCTGATAGTTAGACGGAGACGCAGTAGTGAGCGATTTGTGCAAAAGTAGATAGCGCGCGTGAGAGAGGGAGAGAAAGTTAGGAAGAATGGGAGAAAGAGAGAATTGAACGAATTAACGAGGAAACGTTGAGAAAAATTGCGTGCGGTTTTGTTGTAACGTCCGTCGATGGACATAGTTTTCGTTCTCTAACGATCGTTCGATGAAAGATAGAGAGAGAGAAAGAGAGAGAGAGAGAGAGTACAACGTGTATATATAATAGTTGAATACGTAGATACCTACGTCGCGTTTGGACGGCGATACGCGGTAAAAGGATAACGATCAGAGAGTAAGATGAGCAAGGTAGAGAGAATGAGAGACACACGATACCGATCGATCGGGATCGATATCGGGAACGGGCGCACGCACTACCATGAACGTGTTTATATCTGATTTAGATTCTCGTACGGTGGTCATCGAACAGCCGTCGCATTCGTGCAAAATCTGCGGTAAAACGTTTTGGAATCGGGACTCGATGTACAAACACATGAACATGCACAAAGGGACGACACAGTGTCCGGTGTGCCATAAAGTGCTGAGCCGTACGACCCACATGAAGCGACACTTAAAAAATCGGCACGGCTGGCTGGGCGTCGGGACGACCGCCGCCGCAGCAGCAGCCGCAGTCGCGAACGCCACAGCCGCAGCTGCAGCCGCCGTCGCAACTGCAACCGCAACCGCCACCGCGGCGACCACAACCGTCGTCACCGGTGCCACCGGCTCTTCCGCCGCGGCCGATGCCTCCGCCTCCGCCACAACCTCCGCCCCGACGCCAATATCCGTCTCCTCCACCGCGATCGCACGGCAAAATGCCGACAGTCCCACCAACGTCCTCGAACCCGCTACCACTTATACCACTATACGTATCAGGGAGAGCAGCGTCGAACGAATCACCTCTAGTCCTATTCCTTAGTGCGAGCATATCTTGTCCAACGTAGAACACCCGTCGACGTAAGAGGGGATAGACGATAACCGATCACCGATACCGAAATCATCCCCCACGCACGCGAACCCCTTACGCTTTTACTTTCCACAACGCGGTGCCCCTCCCTCGTCTTTACTGTTCGTCGCGCCAATCAATATCAAGCTCGCCGCGCGGGACTGATTTATTATCGATTGCTTTTTTCCCCCCTTTCAATTGTATATAATACTTGTATTTATTTATCGCTCTCGGGAGTTAGAGCGTTCTCCGAACATTGTACCTACGACGATCCGTGCTACGGTGCTTTATGGTAATGGACCACCTCGTGTCTGTTTTCCATCCAGTCCCAGCGATTGGAATCGCGAAGTCGTTTTTCCGAGCAACGAATCGTAGCCGCGCTCTCGCCGCGCGTTTAGACCTCCGACGAGACGAATATCGCAGGATAGATGTCGAGTCATTAGGAATGTGCGAAACCAAAGAACCCTATACGTCTCAGACGTATGTACCTATAATTTGTTACGATACGAATTGTACGGGCGGCATTTATCGTAAGATCTATTCCACTCTAGTCGTCGACGGGAAACTTATAATTTAAAGATGCCTGTCTTACACTTTACATCCTAGTCATTTGTACACACGCGTGTATGTGTACGTACATTTATGTATATGTGTATATGCATATAAGAAAGGAGCAAGATGAAGAAGATGGGAGAGAAAGGAAGAGAAAGAAAGAGCGAGTGAGCGGAGAGAAAGAGAGAGAGAGAAAAAAGAGAGAGAAAGAAGAGGATGAAGAGGAACTCGCGTGCGTAACCACGCGGAACATCTACGTAAACGTTTTTCTAACCAAAGACATACAGAGGAAAAGAAAGAAAAGCTAATTATTTTATCTAGTCAAATGAGTTCGGTACTTAATAGCGTTAAGGAGGAATGTGCATCTTTCTTCGTGCGATCGATCACGACCAACACCGTGAACGATAGGTCGAAGGTGAGATTGGATGGAAACGTTCAAACCGTTTTCGAGGCTTCCGATGTTCTTTTTTTTAGTTAAATGAATATTGACAGATTCGATGATTTCTAGCCAATTGTACGCCTCGTCGTAAGCTTCGAGATCGAGCTAGTGTTTTCTGGCTCGTGTTTTCACTCTTAAACGGCCACGACGTTTCTTTCTCAAGGAATAACGAGAATAAAGAAAAAGGAATGAATCGAGGCATCGAACGTAACGCGTCAGCGTGAATCGCTGCGTGCTAAAACGATTTCTTTCCTGCTTCTCACGTTTCAAGTCACGCGAATCTTTGGCATCCTTATCAATCGCTTCGATGTACTTTTCAACACGCGACACCGCGAACGACGCTTTTTTTTCTATCGAACGTACAGACTCGTACTAATACCTACGTGCCATTTTCTTTTTTCTGGTCTTTTAAGCGGAGCTCGCCGAAATGCCTGCCGCGTGCTTTGAGGGCTCGGCGGACTTCTTTCGGCAGGGCGATTGGCATTTTAAGTTGCTCATTTGTGCGTCTCGGGGATTCGTGTCGCTCTCGGATTAAAATATCGGTCATAGGGTATACGTTTACGATATTAACCATACTCATGTATTTTAGTTAGAAGCTTGGGGACTTGCCAAACTTGTGTACGTGTACACGCGTGCACATATTCTATATAACTTATAATACATAGAAATCTATTTTCTATCCCGACGCGGATGCGACAGAGTTAACGCCCCCGTTTCTATTATATTATTACCTTTATGTTTACGTTACCACACATTTTGTTTCATTTTGTTGTGCCTATTGTTCATTTGTTTCTTTGATTTTTAGTTGGGACCTAATTTAGGTTCACCTTCGCGCGTTATAGGCTAATTTTTAATCCAAAGAACACTCTAGTCGGGACAAGCTTCGGTTTTCATTCCGCGGGCTATCCCGGTTTAAGTCTATCATTTATTTTTTCTCGTGCAATTACAAAAGAGGCTATTGTTTGACTGCAAGACAAACGATCCACCCACGATGTGATCTCTTTGTTCGGCTTTTCCAAGGAAATCCAAGCTGTATGCCAAAGCCTTAGGAACGTTGTAAATCAAGTTCAGCGACGCTAAAACTAAAGTATATTACACGAAGCTTGATTGTGACGTGACGAAGTACAAATTGAAGCTAGTTTACAGACGTCATGGAGGGAAGAACTTTCAGCGCGTCTTTCGCAAATTAAATTGCCACGTCTCGCTACGCCGCTGATTTCCGACAGCTTTGCGCGATTCCGCTTTTTATGCGAAGCCAATTAAAGTACGCGAGTACCGAGTATTCGATCCGAGTTCGGTGGTAAATCAGCGTGGTAGTGGTAGACGGGCGTGTACACGGTTTATTAACATTGTTTACTGTGCGCCAGGGCAAACCTTCCGTTGGCAGATTAACAATGCTTGCGTTAAAATTTGCGATCGCATGCGAGATGTTTCGTGCTTGTTACACTTTACGTCGCACAACTTGCACGTTTACCTTTTATTATGTAATTTCGACGACTTTTATCGAAATTAGCAAACATTTTATTAGAGGCACGAATCATTGTTTAGTGCGGTACATATATAGTATATATACATACATATTCCTTTGTACGTTAATTTAATCATATTTTTTTTATTATTTATGTTACCTTACGTTACGATGTACGTTAAGTTCTGTAAGGAACGCGGAATTACATAGATATTTACACAGGTTCATTTATACTTGTGTATAGTAGACGTATATTTAATTTAAAGGAAACGAATGTGCACATTCCTCAGAAGCCACAATACAAATAAGTACAAGATTGCCAATTATTACTTTAGAAGAATTGATATTTCTTTCTTTGATTATTTATGAAAATAAGAAGCATCTATATATAAAAATATATAAATATATATATATATATATACATAAAGATATTATAATATATCAATTACATAATCCTATGTTTGGCTTATGCGAGTTAACGATGTAAGTAAAAACGAAAAAAAAAATATGTGTGAATAAAGTTTCAAAATGTGAATTGAACCGAGTCCTTTACTTAAATACGAACGAGAGGCGTCTTGTCAAAATTTTGCTCTCGTTGTGCTCGAGTTAAATTTGTTTCGTAAATTAAAGCTTGATCACGATAAGTAAGTATATGACTGCGTACTTCTCCTCGTTATCGAGCAATCCCACGCTGACATTTACGAGACCAGCATTATCGAAGGAATGGGCCGAGAACCCACCACGTACGATGTTGTGGATGCTTGCGAACTCTGCGCGGTATCTAATCGATCCTTCTAATCTATTTACAAATACCTACCTCTACCTACAAAGACGAGTCGATTAATTGCAAGTAATTGGGCTACTTTCAGCGGGTCTCGTTGCAACGTGTTAATCAAATACGCTTCAACAATTTCTCACGCTTCTCACTGTCACGTTTCTCTTTTCTGTTCGATTATTGTCACACTAATAATAGCATCAGCGTGCACCACCGTCGACGCGAGGCTGCGACGGCGCGGCGGTAGATTGAACGAACAGAAAGACTTTCTCGAGACGGGAGTTAGCGTTCTAAAGGGATCGTCGGTTGATGTCGCGACTGGCGCGACTGGCAGCCTTCCTTGCCTTGAAGGAATCGTCGGAATCAACCGAGGATTCCAGGAGGCGATTGCCGTTAGGAGTTAGAAGGCGGGCGTTAACATCCAGCACAGGTAGAGCAAGGATGATCTGGTCTGTGTTACGTGTTACCGTGCCCCTATCTGATTCAATGTAATTCACTAGAAACCAATGAACGAGGAATCGGCGGGTGACGTGGCTGTTAATGTGTTGCAGGGGGGGTGGGACGCAATCGGAAGCATGTTGGCGATACAACTGGTCAAGTGGTGATGCAGGGTCCAGGGCGTTTTTCGTGCAGACTCTGCGGAAGCGTTTACAAGCACCTTGCTTCGCTGACCCAGCACCTTGAAGTGCATCGCAACCAGACAACCTGCATCCTATGTCACACCACTCTCAGTCGTAGAACCGACCTGCGACGCCACATGCGTCTGAAACATAACATGCAATGGCAAAAAACGATCCAGAAGCAGCGCAGCTCGAAAAACGAATTGGACTCGTAGATATTTCATTTTGACGCGCCGAGAAACATTGCTTCTCGTTCCGCCCTGGTTCCCCTACGTTTCTTATCTCATCTTATTTCATCCGAGTATCTACATACATTCGCGTCCAATTATTTTCTCCTTCCTTTCCGCGTTCTCTTCATTTCTTCTTCTATTAGCTACTCTTCGATGCGAAAAAACTTTCTCGCCCGATAAGTCCGCTCTCACGTGCACACTGCGGCGAGCCGAGTTAAACGCGTATGTCCTTGCGTACAGTATTAAAAGTCAAGTTAGAATCTAAGAAATCTTGCATCGTCTGTGTATAGTTTTTTGTAATTCTTCGACGCCCTCGCGAATTTCTTGCAATTAGCGTTGACCGACGTTAAGCGTGAAGAAGAAGCCAACAACTTCGAGGACAGTAACATGGGACTTAAAAGTTATTTATCGTTTACCCGATCTCACTTTCGTAACGTGACTACGTCCGACATCAGTGTCCTACTGCTATACTTATCGTTCACTCTCTAACACTTAACACTCGGAACGTACAATATTCGTTATCAGAGCGAGCCGATCACTTATTTTTGTTCCCCTTCTTCTTTCCCCGTTCAGAATCAGAGGCAACGTCCACTTCTCTTCTGATTCCGCGATTCGGTATGCTTGTCTTCGTTATACGCTTTAGGTGTTGTGTGGTGGTAAGGAATCCAATTTAATTAAGAGACACGCGCTTTATTATTAATGTGTAACGCGCTTAATCTATAAAACGTCCTCACACTGTAAGGATTCTAGTCATTATTATACAGTGCTTTTTTAGGGTATTCTTGAAACGTTTATTGCTCTTGATCGTTTCTTGAGTCGGCTGCAAAAATCGATACTCCCAGGATCTCTGTTACGCGTCTAATTATTATCGTTAAGATTAACACGATCGCGGTTCTGTTCTGATAATAATACAATCGCAGCGAGCAGACCTTGTGTCTGTATTTTTAATTGAGAAATAATGGCATTCGAGAGGTACAAGGTATTCGTCATATCAATAGTAAAGGATTCTCACAGCGTTCCAATGCGAGTCACAGCGATTCGGTGAAATGGAATCGTAACTATACGTACTATACGTCGCGCGCAAGTTATAGCGTTTATCGAGATTTCTCGGAGCGGACAGAGAGCAAGAGATCGAACCGTATCGCATAAAGTTACTGGGTAATCGCTATAATTGCGCAACGACGTCCGCGCGAGGCTGATTTTGGACGAAACTCGCGACACGTGTCGCGAAATCGTCCCAAAGATACTTCAGACATTACACTGACTCTGTTTACACGCCCGTTGTTCGCGTGCTCGATTTTCCTTTGCGACCAACACGGACTTAGCTGCTTCGAAGGAGCGCATAGACAGTGCCTTACACACGACTAACTAGTTTTACATATTTTACATATTAACTTTCCAGATGTTTACCACAGTTGACCGCGTATAAGAGACTATAAGAGAACCAGAAGTTTTATTCCTTTCGCCGGTGGCTTCGTGTAAACATTGTCTCTGTAGGGAATTAAAACGAACCAGGATCTTCGTTAATCCACTAGTTCATGCGACCAGAATACACGATTTTCGATCGATTGATACGGTATCGGGAACTTTGACTACGCAACAAGCTATTCGTCGATCTTTCATTAAACAGTAATCACCTCCGCTGAGGTGCCGAGACCCTAATTTTTCTTTTATCGAATCGGAGTGTCACTTGTATTCGCTGATAATCTTCTGTTCCGCGGTTAGTTGAGCCGAGATGTACCACGCTAGATCTCGAATATATGTTATTATCGCTAAGTAATTTATCATGCCCCGAGGATAATGAGTAAATCTTGAAACGGAAACTCGTGTGAACAAGAACGATCGATTGATCCTTATATTAAGATGCAATGTATCAGGATTCTTTGAATGTACGTTTGGTGTATTAATTCCAGTAAATGAGTAACATTTAAGAAACGTTTAACGAATAAATTACGATTAAGTGCGAGGCAACGCAACGCAGCGTGATGGATTTTCCAAACATAATACGGAAACACGAACATTTGCGAAGTTCGGTTCCCTGGATTTACGTGCGTGTACGAGTTTGTAGGTGAAAAATATAAAAGGTATCTACCGTTTATTTCAGTTGAAGTTAGTTCTCCACCTTTTCGCGAGAAATTCGCAAAACTTACGAATAGCAAGCTGCGCGTAACGAAATTTCGGTTTTTGCGACTAAACAATAAGGAAACGCGTTTCCGTGCACAATGAAGCACTTAGCCGTAGGATTACGTAGCGTTAAATGTAGATGTTCGCCGTTGAGGATCGCACGAAGCTTCGAGGAGGAGAGAGAAAAATTTTCCGAGGTACTTTGTAAGCAATCGATCAGACTAAACGCGTCTCACCGGATATTAAACGAAGCATTGTACTTGATTGTTGCGAGGCGTTTTCTTCTCTTAGTCCGTAAGACATGTTAGGGCGACGGTGTGTGTTTGTACGACGCCTCACACACGATAGTTAAAACGTGTTAAGGATAGTTGATTAAGTCGATTTAATGAGCGGCTGCCGTCTCGTCGTCGTACCGATTAAACGATATTTTAATCAATCGCGTCTAAAGAGCAGTGCATTTACGAGAATGATCAGTTTTGCAATAAACAATTGAATCCCACACAGGCCAGTAGGTTTCACGAAGGAACAAATCCGCGTAGGTATATCTCATATCTCGATGATATTTTTCTTTACCATTGCAAATATACGGTTGATCGTACGAGACTGTGAAACGCATCGCGTATGTACCTAGCCACCCAGAGACACAGGGTGACTGTAGATATACATAGATCGTGTTAAATATCGCCGATAGTCGCAAACTTCTTTCGTTTCGATTCGAAAAAAAAAACGTGTTACGTGTATGTACTAATTGTGAGCTTGTAAGTGATTTAAAAGCGATATAAAACCATGCTTTAAAATGTTATTACAGCAATGTAAATAAATCGATTTACAATGGAAGTTCTAGTGTTAATGTCTTTACTGAAACGACGCGTGCGGAGCTACTTGCGCGACGCCGTTAAACGATCGTTTCTCTTGAGCACAGCTCGCTCGTTCGTGCAACTTTTGTTGCACTTTTGTTCGCTCTTCGTTATGCATTCGACGAAAAGACGTACAGTAGAATCGTTTATGGTAGCATTTTAATGTTTTTCTGTTTTGCGGGTAGAGTTTTGCATTAATGAATGGTAATAACGCATTTGGGATTACTGGTGCTTACGAGTCGGAGAACGGTCTCGGATGAAATATATTTCACGCGTCACGATGCCTTTACGGTGTGAGTTACAAGAGGAAATAAATTTATAGAGACGCTCGCAAGGATACTACCACCATGGGGTTTGCATTCACCAGGATCGTTCTGCGTTAAATGCGGTGTAACGTTCACCACGCAGCACGCTCTTCTCCGGCACATTACATCGAAACACGAGGAGCCGCGGAGTTCCACCGCGTACTGCAATATTTGCCAGCGATTTTTCAAAACCAAGTGGAGTCTGGCGACTC
The DNA here is from genome assembly GCA_963855975.1 of Andrena chrysosceles. NCBI lineage: Eukaryota > Metazoa > Arthropoda > Insecta > Hymenoptera > Andrenidae > Andrena > Andrena chrysosceles. The sequence continues at coordinate 43,382,622 of OY979769.1, read as the reverse complement.
ATAACAGTAAATACCACAGGAACTGAGATATCCCCCAATTCTCGTTGACTCTATATTCGGATCGGGTCTCGCCCACGACAGAGACTTTGAGAATTTAATGAAATGAAAATTCGATTGAGCAGACACTGGGGCTCTACCACTAAATTATTTTATTAAATATTTATTTCAATTCTAAATGTAACCGTTCAATCACATTGAGATACACAGACGATTGTGAGTTCTTACAAGCACAGCGCGCATGTAACATTGGAAAGCGTTCCATAACATTCATACCCACATTCCAAACCAGGGAATGTCATTATTATAAGCCTCCCCTTAATGCGAGTACCAAATGCAACACCGATCCACCTTGGACTTTATAATCTTGCGCCGTTTTCTCATCGTTCCTAGAAACCAACAAAACTTTCTGTACTCTTACATTTTAGAGGACTCTTTTAAGTGAAATTCAGGAGTAAGAACGCGACCGTGCCCTTTACTTTAAACAATATATCGTAAGGATTAAGCAAAGAAAAATAACGTTCAAACGTCGTAATTGATGGAACAGGGATGAAGAGAGAGAGACAGCTATCCGAGTCGTACTCGCAAAGGGCTGTAGAAAGTCATTTTCCTGAACATATTCCATCAACGCCAAAGAAGATAAACGCGACGAGAAGATGTAAGGTTTGCGCGTCCAAAGGGCTGAGAAGAGAATCTCGATACTATTGCTCTTATTGTAATGTAGGATTATGCGTTACGCCTTGCTTTAAACAATTTCATGTTCAACCCAATGCCGAATAAAATGTTAAAAACATATTACTTTTTTACGTGAAAACAATTTCTTTTATGATTTCAAATTATTTCTATTTCAAACTATACCTACATTTGCTTCCCAGAGAATATTAAGCGCTGCTGTTGCGGTGGTATACCCTCCTTTTCCTCCACTCTTTCCTTGATCCTTTCTACCTTATCTGTTGGTTCTATATCTATTTCAATCTATGAGAACAATGACATTCGTGATAACTATAAATCTTGCTTGCGCGCCTATTTACCATGTAACGAAACGAAAAAACAATGCTAAATACGAAAGAAATACAAAGACTCGTGGCGTTTCGTTACACGGAACGGACCGGAACTTCTAACATTAAGTTATTAAAGTTACATCAAATGTCATGTTTTTGTATCGTTAGATGACAACGCGATCTAATTTTACAGTCTCGCGTCTTTGTCGGGCATAGATCGGTAAATAGGATACGTCGCGTTGCATCTCAGAGTGGAAAAATTTATAGGATTATATTTTGGTTACTTGCCTCCTTTCCTGTGAGAGTCTGAAACAAGGTTAGAATACATGCTGAAAACCTGATTACAACCGCCGTGATTCCAATTTCGTCGGTCGTTGCTCTTACCTTCACTTTGATCAACATTTTTTACAAGTTAAAAAGTAATTTAAATAATTACTGTACGCTTAAAAATTAATAACTACTGACACACACAGATATAACTTTGCGGCTCTTTGAACTCTGTGGAAAAATTGTTGTGGAGCTGCGTGCGGTTAAAAGTCACCGTGCTTCCATCTAACGGTGACGAGCTTATCAGCTTACGATATCGACGCTTCTCAACTCCAACAATATATGTCCGTGATTTGTAAGTTATTTAGCTAGCTCTGAATAAAACAGTTATTCATGTTTTGCTTAATAGGAAATCTTGTAAATTTCGGAGGTTCGATTGCCCACTCGACGCGTCGTAATTTAATCAGAAGCAGGTATATTTAAACTTAAGAAGTGGGAATACTTGTATCTACCTATGTAAATATAATTTATTTGTAACAATAAATGTACCAGCTAATGTTATTCATATTATTGTATATACAGTGATACATGGAGTATTATAAAATGATACGCCGATATTTGTACACAGTCCTTAATACTTTCTTTTATGAAATGAAAGCTTACAGATGGAATCTTTTAGTATGTTACATCTTTAATTTCTCTTCTTGAGCGATGAGCTGGTTCTTTATCTTCTGCAACAGCTCCTTTTTAACCGAATCTGGCACGAGCGTTCTAGCTCTAGTCGTAACCATAGAGAGCAACTTGTCATAAGTAATATCATGGCCGTGCTCTTTTATTAAATCCTTACAGATTAATTTTACTTGATCCCTCCATCCACACTCAACCAATCGACGACGTAACAATTCTTTCAGTCTAAAAGAATGCAAGTTAAGTCAGAAATCATAAATTTCATTTCTTTCTCTTCCTACTCAAATGTAATTGTTTTAAAAGGTTTCTCGTAACGAGGTGCATAAGGCGCAAAAGTTTGTTAGCTGATTGTTCGAGATTAATATGCGAACACTCGAAATCACGATTCAATGTTAATAAATATTGATAAATAGGAATGTAAGCAAAGTTGCTTGCCCATCGCGATCGCCGACCATCACCAGCCTTTGATGTGGAGCAGTCTTCATTTAGAATGCTAATTATCTTCGCTTAGATACTAGTAGAATTTCTATTCCCTTTTATAATCTCGTCGGAGGAAATCGCACTGGTCGATGCAAAGCTGTGACATACAAGAAAGGTTATGTTGTGTTTTGTCTTCGAAGCTTCATAACCTAAAACTCACTTATCGTTCCGCCTCTTATGCTAGGATCACAGAATAACTGAATGCGATCAAGGATTATGAAAGAGCCGTTTAAATCGAGCTTTGAAGTGTAATCAACGGTCTTCACTTACAAGCGTTACACTTTTGTACAAGTAAAGTACTTCTCACTCGTAAGTAAATGCGCAAGATTGTCACCGTAACAGGCGGTTAATTCTGTGAAGGTATTTTGAGATTATGCTAACGCAGCTCACACAACTATGTTTCCAATGATTTCGAATTCGTTATTGTAATTATCTTATGACGCGCAACACACGTTCAAAATCGTCTGTATAGTAGTAATCGATATGTTTATGTACGTTTCAATATGGTTAATTATTTTGTATCCAACTTATCAATAAAGTTTATGCGAGACTTGTCTGTAGATATTTCGAAGTCACTATTTGCTTATTGCGTTTATTTAATTCGAATAAACAGTTTTTGTCTGTATCAGCTGTAATAACTCTCTAGGGAATGGCATCTACAAGGGTAGTCAACTACATTCCTTACAGAAGATTCGCTGCCGTGTCTAGTTTAACAAATACCCGCATTTTTGCTCCCTTCGACGCGATATACAACAGTCAACAGAGTTTATCGTATTGCACGAAGAAGGCGGTTGCTAAAGCTGACTCTGTCGAATCTCAGAACAAAATGCAGATCGGATTTGCGGAAGTAGGTAAATTTCATATGTCTTTGCTAAGATATTAGCGGTAAGAAATCTATATCCGTTTAAATGTCGATTTTATTTCAGTTAAAGAGAACACAAAATCTGCTGGATACTTGAGCATAATAATTGGTGGTATAGGAATCACTGGTTTCATGTTTTATGTAATTTTCAATGAATTGTTTTCTAGTAAAAGTCCGAACGGCGTTTACGGTAAAGCGCTAGATAGGTGTATCAAAGATCCGAAAGTAATAGACACTCTTGGACAGCCCATAAAAGCTTACGGAGAAGAGAATCGACGTGGGCGCAGGAATCACGTGAGGTAAGGTCAACTAACATACCATAAGGTCAATACCGATTATCGTCTACATTCTCTACATACAATATCGTCTTATGTAATGGTGTAGTCACGTAACCTTTGAGAAGGATGGAGTGCGACACATGCGAATGAAGTTTTATATCCAAGGAATAAGAAGACGCGGCACTGTGAACTTAGAAGTGCAAGAAGTAAGCGATTCTCAATGTTAAAAACATATTCAGCGTTAGGCTTGATTACCGACTCGAATTTCATTGCAGGACAAATCCGGTTACTACATATTCAGATACTTATACGTACTTGTAGACGATATAATGAGAACTGTTATAAAGATAGAAGATATTAGGAACGAGAGTACGAGTTACAGTAACGAGACAGAATTTGATTTAATCTAATATTTTAAACCCTCTTAAGTAGTATATTTGATATATTGTATACAAATGTGCTTGTAATTAGTTATTTGCAACATTTATTTTGAATAAACTTTTGTAGAGTTTGCGTGGAAAAAATGCTGGTACTTAAAACGAAAGGCAAAACATCGACAAATACATATTTCTGCTTGTCGCGTAATGTTTTTCCGGGAACTATATGAGTAACTGTATTTCTCTTTAACTACAGTACGATTTTTAAACAGTTGGACAATTACGCGGAACAAAAATTGATTCGGACAGTTTCGGTTTGCGGGTAGTAAGTGTCCGAGTTCAAGCGAAGTAAATAAATTTGCCTGTCGATGGTTTTGAAACAGTGACACATGTGTTCGTCTTATCGTCTGTGGATTGTATAAGCGCAGTTCGCATACTTATAAAACATGAAAATCGTGAATTATTAATGAAGTAGAGACGCGTTGCTTAGAGCTCGCATTCCGAAAGCTGAGAAGCCGCAGCAATATGCCTACGAGAAAAGGTAAGGCATATCGTTACTGTTAGCAATCGCCTAAAAATTCACCGAAGGCTGCACGGAGATCCTGTCGTTTGCATCATTCTCTGCCAGCTGATCGTCTCTGACAGTCGCTCATCTACTTGCGAGCAGATCGTCACGACGCGTTGCCTCTATCAGATCGCGCTACTGCTCAAAACGTGACGTGATATCATTCGTGTGCAGCCAGTAGAAATTCTTCGGCGAACTGATCGAATTACCAAAAGCGCGTCTAAAATAATCGCACATTTAGACGTCCACCCAAGTAGAACCGGTTCATTGAAAATTCCCAACGCTCTAGTTCTTCGAACACACGAAATACATCCGGCAAACTATCACGACCTAAGAACATTTTGCTCGCGCGAACGATAGGATTACTTTTTCTGTCGGTGAATCGATGGTTTAACTGCACCAGCTGCCCTTGATCGAATAATTACTACCTCGAGGTTCCGATTTTCCTGCGGCAATTCAAAGGAGCGCTTTCTTGCGCAGAACTGCGTTCCGTGAAACGAATCTAAGCATCAATTAAACCTACCTCGTCCTCGAAAGAAGCATTAACTCGGACTATTCTGCGGAAAAACGTGCGAGAAATGGATCGACACTAAAGATCGCGCGACACGTGTCGGTGACAGACGCAGGCTGCGCGAAATAGAGTGATTGACGCCACGAGGAATAGAGGAGCAATCACCTTTATTGCAATCACCTCATCATGGGTTTGATAAAAATGGGCAAGTGTTGCTCGTGCTTCTCGCGATTCCGAGCAGTGTTCAAACCCGAAACCGTGACCGACAGTCCTCTGAAACCAGTGTGCACCAAGCCTGAGTGTCTTCCACGTCCACCCACTACGCCTAAACCAGGTAAGTCCTATTCAGATGAATTCCACCCCCGTTGGAATTCCACGTTACATACATTCCACTGAGTCGTTGCTCCTAAAGCTGTGCGTGATTTACATTGGGCGCTACTAATTACATTGGGACGCGTAACCCGCAACACCAGTCGCATTCCTATACTCGTAAATCACCGGGGATGCAGGCTTTTTATCTTGCCCTCCTAGAAGTTAATTTCTTCGCTCGTCTCTAGCGCGCTTGACCCGTGGCTGAACGGGGTTAATTGGCTATTTGTTAGGTAAATGATATCGGAAACGGCCTGTGCGTTGGCACGTGTCAGAAAGAAATTACGCGAAGCGGACCTAAGGGTCAACGATACCATTCCCGAGATAATATTATCGAGGTGGATGCTGGTGCTCCCGCGACCGTAACTCTTTACAGTTCGCTCAACAAATTTCCAAGACCAGATCACCCCTGTGACTCAACCACTGTGGTAGAACCAAATCTCACGAATACCGAGGCACTCGGTGCGATACAGCCGCTAAGTTTTATCGTGCTTCTATTAATACGTCTACGATATTGGAAACTCGTGGTAGGAACCCGCTAAGTAATTTTCAAAATCTCCAGCCCTCGGCAAAACAGCGTTGTTCTTCCTTCGTACGTGAGCGAACATTACGTCTATTTTAAGAGAGCACGTGTTGGCAAGTGTACACAGTGTCCTTCGATACCCGATATGCTCCAAACTTGTTTTTCTAATCGCTGGTTTTCGAAGCGATAGCTATGAAGCGCACCGAATTGTAGACGATGCGTCCTTCTCGGCGGTGATGTCACTATTACCGCGCAAATACACCGTCCCATTGACTCGTCTCGCACATTATCAGTTCCCATCCCCGGTGCACGTCTTTGGTAAATAAAAGTTGCAACATTCTCGCGGAAACGTGTTAGTTACGAAGATAGAGGTGGCACGTGGCATTCTTCTCGAGCATTTGCGATGCGGTACAGTTTCAAGGTGAGACTGGTTCAGAGATTTACGAGAAATAATTTTGGAGAGGATATTCCAAACCCCATAGTTTGGCCGTTTAACCAACGGGTTCCCCTGAAACTAGCAAGCAAACGGAAATCGCGGGTGTAACGCGGGCCTTGCCGATAGTACTTCACCGAAGAAAATAAACTCGGGCTCTCGGCCAGATGGAAAGTCTCAGCTTCCGACTGTTTCGCGAGCACTCATCTCGAATGACTCGCAGCGGACTCTCTGCCGCCAGCGCTACCAATAGACGGCTAACGATCTTCCGCGTGACATAGAAAGTTCGAATTAACGCGACGCTGCAGCGTGCGCTTACGGCCTCGAGGTGCGAAACATTACCATGAATGAAAGCGAACTTACGCAATCGGCGCGGCGCCCTGACCGTACAAACATCGCGTCACTTTTAATTACGGAAAGTCGTGTCATTATCTTTCCCCTAAATACCCGCGGCATTCCATAGCGAGCTTTTTTTACCATTCATGAATCAGCCGGAAGTGAGTGCGAGCTTCTCGCGAGATTAGGCGCGTGATTCAGTTCGACGAATCTCGCGAGCGACTAAATGACTTCATCACAGATACCCGCGAAGTGGCATTCACCCCCTTTACCCAATTTTATCCCGATCACCTCGATGACTATCGATCGTCTAGGGCGCAATGATAGTTACGTAGAAAATAAAAAAAGCGTCGCGTCCGGATTACAACGCGGACCGCGTCGCGACGGGGCGCGATAGCGTCGAGGAAGAGGCAAGCCGCGATTAACGCGCGAAGAGCGTAATTTATTACAAGATAAGCATCTTCGAAGTTCCGTGTTTCTTTAAAACGCCCGCCTCTCCGTCGTTTCGCGCTTGATACTCCTACAATGGCACGCACCGACAGGAATGCTAATTTTATGCGACTATTGCCGCACGCGTGGCGCGAAAAAACTGCAGCAGAAAGATACTCGGTATTTATTGCCGCGGCTGCCGGGCACTTTGTAAAAGTCGCCGCACAGGCCTTCGACCAATTGTTTACGTTACAAGTGTTCCTGTCACGGGCGCGTAAGTATTCCCTCCGCGCCCCTCTGGTAAACGGATTTCACCGTCGCATTGAAAGCCGACTATTTTTACGTATGACCGATCGCGCAATTTTACCGCAGCCTCTGTTTCCGATCGAGCAGGTCTGTCTTCGATCCAAGTGCTCTTGGACTTGACAACACAATCGTCTAAACGCCATATGGAATATAAATTGCAAATGTCTCGCGCGTTGCGTTGCGTTAAAAGTAACATAACGCGTCATCGCACCGAGCTGTTAGGGATAATCTGGATTCTAGAACACTTGTGTGTGTGTCTGTATATATAGCCGGCTGATGAACACCGTTATTTTTAATCGAAAACAATGGCTATAGGTAGGCGAATCGCGCTATGAGTTCAGGTCGGCTGACTGACTCACCGAAATAGCTTAGGTTTCGTGCGAAACCGGTTCAAGTAATCGAACGACGGTCGTCACTGTGCCCAGGTACCTACTTACTTTGTTACGCGACCCATTTGACACGATATTTATTACGTAACTACTCGGCCATCCCGTCGGTTACTACGCGATCGATCAATATTTACTGCTAATTGATCCAACGGGGATATTATAATCGCGTTAATGGATTATTATATCAGAGAGTGGAGACCGAGACGGGGAATGTTCGATTAACAAACTTGCCGAGCGTAAAGGCTCCCGGGGACTAAACGGCATACCGATAAATCTTCTTCCCTCCGTCTCGCTTTTCCAATGCATCGGGAGGAGGATTTACGATGGTATCTTCATCTCGCTCGTCGCTTATCTATCCGACGATCCGCCGTTAACACGTGTTCGCGGAAACAGCTTCCGCGGTTTCGACTTCATTGTTCTCCTCTCAAATACATCGCGTGCATTTCCACGTGAATTCTACTCGTCGATGCGCATGACTTTGTAGCGATACTGGATAATTTGATTTTGCTCGGGCGTTTTTCTCAGCGATACTTAGGTAGTTACGAAAATTCTGACAGATGTTCGATCGAAGGCAGAAAAATCGTTCCAGCTGCAGCCAACTGGAAACGGGTGACGGTCAATGCGAGCGCGGCCCCGTTTCTCCGTCGAGAAGAACTTGAATCGCGAGGATCGCCACGTTTCCATCGTAAATGGAAGCTGCTGGCCTCCGGATAATAGTCACTCTCCCGCGAATTAAGTCACGAACAAATGTCCGACAAATCGATCGCGATCAATTACGCCGCTCGATTCCCGCAATCGTACAATGTATATGGAAATGAAGCGAAGCAGGCACCTAATTACCGTTTCCAAAGCCGGCGAATGTAATGACTCTTTCAGCGAACCGATCGATAGCTTTTCGCCGACCTCGTTAACCGCCTCTGGATGATTTCACTGTCATCCACGATTTTCTGGCTAGCAGCTGACCGAATCGGCCTTTTACGAGCTTTCGCGGAATTTCTATGGACAATCGAGTCCACGATTGCGAATAAATAACGCGAAGTAATTGACAGGATGAAAAGTAGGTGACTCCTACTGGCAAAGGTAGTCATCGATGACACCATGTATGGCTGCGCTCGCCGATGCAGAAAAGTCCTTGAGAGCTCTCCTAGAACGCAGCAACCCACCCGACGCACCGTGACGAGACGCTAGGCGCCGCGCGTCGCGCTAGAGCTTCCTTCCTCGCCGTCGACGAGGAACGGTGATCCAGTGATTTCTCGGAACTCCTAGAAAGCGAAAGAGACTTGGACGCGACTGCCGCCGATGGATTCAGTCTTCCGTTCGTTTCCGAGGGACGAGTCCGCAGTCCCGAGTCCTCGAAGGATGTTTTATAGATTTTACGACCGCTACCGGCCGTTCAATGATCGCCGATTCAGACCGTTCCCCTTTCGATTCTACTGTGAGTAGTTCGCGGCGCTCGTTGTCGCTTTCGATTCTATCCGATCCAAGCGTTCATTGAAAAAAAGACAACAGTTCTCGTTGGAAGAACGTGGGACTTTTAATTATTCCGCGTAGAATAATTCATCGTCGACGGGGCCCCGATCGTACCTGGCAATCTGCCACGCGCACAGATTTAGTAACGTATTTCAGGATGCCCATTGTTCCGCGGAAACTATCGTTACGCAACGTGTCCGGCATCCTTCGACATCTATTTCAGGCGTAACGAAAATTCTGTGTTCTCCATTCGCAGGGGAGGATTTCGATGTCCCGGTTTTGACCATTTCGGACGTGGACCCGTGCATCGCGGAGAATGGAGACAACCACAGGACGTCGAGATACGAGTTGATGGCACGGGAGGATGAGAAGAGGAGGCTGATCGTCAGACGGGGCCAGGCGTTTTACTTGCACCTCATGATGTCCAGAGATTACGACCCGAACATCGATGGAATGTCGCTGGTATTCACGGTAGACGGGATCGCGAAGCCGCAATATGGACACGGGACTCTCGTCGCGACGCCGGTTCTTTACCCAGGGGAAGTCTCCGAGGGATCCTGGCAAGCCACCGTCGACGCCATCCAACCAAATTTTCTGCGATTAAAGGCAAGCGACGTTGCTACGTTTTACTTTCATAATGATAACGCCATAACACGGTGTTTCCTCGTTGCGCTCTCCAGATCGTTCCGGCCCCCGACGCCATGATAGGCAAGTGGAACATGGACATCGACACAAAGAACAGGAATTTCGAAGGAGCGGTGAGCTACACGATGAAGCAGCCCTTCTACCTCATCTTCAATCCTTGGTGCGAAGGTATCGTTTTTCGGCGACGAAACTAATTCCCCGAGGATGAAAGACGGGAATCGCATGTTTTTCATCATCTTTCAGAGGACGCAGTGTACCTGGAGGACGAGAGTCAGCGGCAAGAATACGTCCTAGCGGAGGACGGGCTGATATGGCGCGGAAGTTACAATCGGCTGAGGCCAACGGTCTGGAAATATTCGCAGTTCGAGCGGGACATATTGGACTGCGCCCTGCATCTGATGCTGCAAGTTGGGAAAGTTCGAGTCACGGGCAGGAACGATCCCGTCGTCATATCCCGAGTTTTGTCAGCAGCCGTGCGTAGCCTCTAAGTTTTATCGCGGATCTCTGCCTTGGATCCGGGTTACAGAGCTTTTGTCTCGCTTCAGGTGAACTCTCCCGACGACAACGGAGCGGTGATGGGCAACTGGTCCGACGATTTCGAGGGTGGCACGGCGCCTACGAAATGGCTTGGCTCGCATAAGATTCTGCAGCAGTATTACAAGACCAAGAAGCCAGTGAAGTACGGGCAGTGCTGGGTGTTCTCGGGTGTGCTGGCCACAGTCTGCCGCACCCTGGGACTCCCCTGCCGCGTGGTGACCAACTACGCTAGCGCGCACGACACCCAGAGCAGCTTGACGGTCGACTACTTCGTCGACGCCGAGGGTAAAGTCATGGAAGAGCTGAACAGCGACTCGATATGGTAAGTAGGCTCGACGGAATGTCAGTCAAGCTGCGGTTTACATGGCGATCCTATCGCAGGAACTTTCACGTGTGGAACGAGGTCTGGATGAAGCGACTCGACTTGTCGCCGGATTGCTCCGGCTGGCAAGTGATCGATGCTACTCCTCAGGAATTGAGCGAGGACGCGTATCGCTGTGGCCCGGCTTCCGTGTCCGCGGTGAAGAAGGGAGAGGTCCTTAGACCTTACGACAACGCCTTCCTCTTTGCCGAGGTGAACGCGGACAAGGTGTTCTGGCGGTACAATGGACCGACTCAGCCTTTGAAGCTGATACGAAAGGACGTGTATGGGTGAGTTGCTCAAAGCTGTTCATCGGGAATCCGGAGAAATGGAATCTTATGAGGAGAGTCTTTCAGGATTGGCCAATTCATCAGCACGAAAGCGGTCGGTAGATGGGCGAGGGAAGATATCACTCATACGTACAAGTATCCGGAAAGTAAGCGGTTCATCTAATCGCGTAAAAGCTCGTCTCTCTAATTCATTCCCAATATGTTCTTGCTACTTTCTCCCGACAGAATCGGACGAGGAACGGGCTGCCATGCTGAAGGCACTGCGTCAAAGTCAGTCGTTGTTCAGTCGGTACTATCTCAACGAGGAGTTCAACGATATTATGTTCAACTTCGAGCTTCGCGACGATATCGTGATCGGGCAGCCCTTCAGGTCTCCGTCTTTTTACATTTAAGGGGTAATGCCACTGTAGAGCTCGGAAAAGTAACCTGATTTTCAGATTTTTTATGCGAGTATAGTGAAAGGAATACAAAATCTGTTTGAAGGCCTTTATTGCACATACCTTGAAGTATGATCACGATTTTCTTTTAATTTTTTTAATTTAATCCGCGGAAGACTATTTTTCAGAAGAAGCTTCTTTTGTTGAGCTGTGGTGCCACAATTTTGTATTAAAAAAATTAAAAAAAATTGTGATCATACTTCAAGCTATGTACAATAAAGGCCTTCAAACAGATTTTGTATTCCTTTCACTATACTCGCATATCAAATTCTCAAAATCAAAAACTTTTCCGGGCTCCACAGTGTCATTACCCCTTAAATGATCATCTAGACACTGTTCATGTGGACGTTAACCAGGTGTTTCTTTTTACAGCGTCGTGTTGCTGATTAAGAACAGGACCAGTTTCAACGAGTACCGGGTTTCCGTGATCTTGAGAGTGGAAACGGTGCTGTACACCGGCCGCGTCGGTGACCCGGTGAAGAGGCTGCACATAGATCGACTGGTAAGACCGGGAGTCCTCGAGGAGGTGCGTATGGAGGTTTCCTGGGAGGAGTATGGGCCCCGATTGTTGAATCAGTGCGCGTTCAACATCGCCTGCTTGGCCACCGTCAAAGACACTAATTTCGAGTACTTCGCGCAGGACGACTTCCGCGTGAGGAAACCCGACATCAAGATCACGGTAAGTACTTCGTCGCGTTAATCTTGTCAGGATTCTCCTCGCCGAGACTCAAACAAGACTTCTTTTGCTCTGCTAGCTGGAGACCAACCCGGTAGTCGGTGAGAAGCTAATCGCAAGCGCCAGGTTTAGGAACCCGTTGCCCATCCCGTTGAAGAAGTGTAGATTCCTGATCGAGGGTCCCGGCATGGACGAGCAACTGAAGCTGAAGATGCCGGACTCGGTGGAAGTGGATGCCGAAGCGGAGTGCTCGTTCTCCATGGTACCAAAGTTCGAGGGTCGCGCTACCATCGCCGCGAAATTCTACTCCAAGGAGCTCGAGGACGTCGATGGTTTCATCAACTTCATGGTGAAACCGGCGAAAGCAATCGCGAACGGCGAGTGACCGACACCGATGCCACTTGGCCAACCTCCGCGGAACACTTTTGTATCTTAACTTCGCGCGATAACGGAGCGAATAATCGTTCGTCCGCAAACGTGTTCGTAGACCGACCACAAAGCTTTTAATATTTATCCTTGTATTTTGTACGCAATAAACACTGTTCGAAGTATGTGCGGCAGGGTATACCCACGCGTTTTGCCTTGGAGCAAACGCGAGAAAGGGACAAAAGGAATAGAACTAATGGAATATCGGTTGGAAACAGGCTTCTGCATTAGGCGTAATAAAAAATTCAATCGACAGGGAACTACCTGAGCGAGACTACCGGCTACGCGCGACAGGCGATATTAACGAGGCAGCAATCGAGGGAGTCGCTCTGTCGAGTGCGTGATTATTCGGCAGAGGAGAAGGCTGGTTAAAGAGCGGATCGAACGAAAGAGGCGAAAAAGTAAAAGCACACGGAGGATGACGAGTGCCGGTGAGCGTACGCACGACACTGACGCGAGCCATGTATCACCATCTAGGATATTAATGTTGAAATATAGCGGACGATGAATGAGAACGATAGCTCGGCGAGGAACGTGGTCTTTGTCCGCGCCACCGAGACAGGAGCCATCGAATCGGCCCGAAGAAACGGATCGACGAATTTCGTTGGACGGAGTCGATATCGATTAAGACCGATCGACGAAAGGTTAATTTAGGGATCCCCCCAGGTCCCCTCTACCCCCTCGTTACCGAGGCGCTCGTTTATTCCGGTGCTACGGGGACGAGGAATGCACGAGCCGTCGGCGTCGCCGGGCATCGGTCAGGGGCAAGGTAATATTTTCGTAGCGGATTCTCGTCCCGATTAAAGGAATAAAGGAGAAGAGAGAACGGAACGATAAGCTGGTAGCAAGTGAAGACGAATACGAGAATGCTGGAAGGGAGAAGAAATATGGTAAAGGAAAGGTCAGAGCCGGGCGGACGGGGAGGGAGGGAGAGAGGTAGCGAGGAAGAGCGAGGAAGAGCGATACGAAGGATACCGATGAGATATGTCTAAATACATAACCGTGACACGTGATGGACGTGTTGCGGCCCCTGTCTACAGGGGTCTCGAAGAAGCCTACGGGGCCCGGTACCGATCTCCATTTCGATCCACGGGATTCTGGACTCGGCACCCTGCTACGCGCTATGCATCAACACCCAAGATCCATCCCATTATACCTCATCAAAATAACAAACACGCCTTCCATGCTAAACCAACATTCTTTTGTTCCCATCGAATCCCAGGATCCATCAGAATCACCGCGAACAGTACGTCAGTGACGTATATGTTTTCGTGTAGCCGGCGACCGTAGGGGGTCTCGCAGGCTCGCAACCGCTCGCAACAATCCGAGAAGATACGTACCGTGAAATATTGCTCGGTGTCAAGGGGTCGAGAGTGTGACCGAGATTCCCATTCCTCCACGATTCACGCCAAAGTTTTTCTCTGTTAAAATCCAAACACCCGAACGGATAGAGTGTACGGGATATATAAGAGAGCCTTTTCATCCCTTAAACGGCCTTCTCGCTTTGGGGGCACGTTTCTAGATGGCGACACGATCCACGAATCTTCGGAACATTCGTTCGGCAACGTAAACTTGAGACTGCTTTCAGCGGAGAGCCTCCCTCCACGTTGCTTTCATTCTTCGCTGGATCATAGATGTTCGATAAAGCTTATCTCGAATGGAAGTGGAGATCTAAATCGTGGCTTACGGATAACGAGCGCGGGTGCTAGATTAGTAGACACCGCCAGCGATCTCGCGGTGGGTAGTTTATTGCCAACCGTATACAATCATAATCGAGATGATATTGGAAGGGAGCGAGCTCGATAACGCGTAACACCCGAATCGTTGCATCGGTCAGTGTATCTATGTATAGGCACAGCTGTTATCTGTACTCATCGATTCGATCCCAGGCGGAAAGTATTCTCTGTCTGAGCTGCGACCAGCCATCTAAGTAATTGTTCGGGATCACCATCGAGGAATTAGAATTCTTGTCGACGAAAGCCGTAAATTTGAGCCGGGAAAGATATTCGTGCAATTTGCCGAGGAGGCTAGGCGGCCAAAGAGGACTTGGTTGCTCTTCTGATTCGACAAACCGCTTCCATCCGTTTACGTGGAACGGTTGAACGGTTGAACGCCGACCACGGCGTTGGACTTAATTTCGCGATTCGAAGCGAGGCCCGGAAACGGCGCGCTCGCGCATCCAGCCGCATGCACGTGTAAGTAATGCTTCCTGTCATCAGGAAAACTCTCTGCAGTAAAAGTCTCGGAACGGTTACGACCTTCCCTTTTACGTCCCCGGCCCTTTATTTCTCACGATTCATCCGCGTAGCGGAGCCCTCTCTCTAATTCTTGAAATTTATTTTCCAGCCGAACAGAACGAACGACAAGCCGTCCGGACGGTAATTAGGAAACGGCGCGCGGCAAGGTGCGCCCTCAGGGTTCTTTTCCACCGAGCCAAGGTTCGATCGATCCTCGAACTCACCGTGGACCTATCGAGTCGCACCACGGTCCACTCGTCACGTCCCTTGACAGCTTGACGTTTGCCCTTCTCTGTTTGCCCGAGGATTCCCCGCGCGGTTTCCTCCAAACAAGGGCTGAACGACCGCGTAACGACGAGAAGAAAGCTAACTCGTCGGATCGACGCGTCCAACTCCGGTCATCTGTTTCCCTCGACACAATGATCCCGCAGCTAGAATAGAGCAAAACTCCACTGACCGTCTTTTGTCACCCCATATCGCTTCCGAACGATTCAGAGCGAGGAATCGCGAGGAGTTTCCTACTCCGGCTGTGGCAGAAGAGCAGCGAAAGCTGCGGTAGGGGCGCGACACACGCGTACATCGCCCTATCGAATTCGAATGTAATTTGCATCGCGACCGAAAGGTTGTTTACCCACGCGCGAGCCGAACAGTTGCGAGCTGCCGGCTTATTTGCGGGAGGATTTCGTGGACGGTGGAGAGGAGCGGCCGCACAGGCCACTCCGCCTTCCTCTGTATCGTCGAACGAAGGGTGGTGTATCGAGGGATCGTAGGAGGGATCCCGAAGACGATGCGAGCCAGGGAGGGTCGCGAAAAAAGGGAGCGAGAAATGGCGCGTCTACCTTATTACGCATGCACCCCGTCCAGCAAAAGGGACTCTCGCTCCCTGCCTGCCTGCCTCCCTGACTGACGCGTGTACCTCTTCGCCATCGCACAATCAACCCTGCTAGCAAATGCAAACAGAAACGTACACGGAGAGCAGCGTTTGCTTATCGACCTACCGTGGAATTTACACGGCGACGGTCGCAACTCAACGCGTCAGAAATATCCAGGCAAGCTATCAATGGTAGGGATAATGGAAAAGGATAATCGGTAGAGGCGAGAGCGTCCGAGTCTACTCGGAAAGAGGAGAAAGAAATGGTGGCTGTCGGTGTAAGAGGAAAATGATACTTGTTAGCGATTTTAGCAGCTCGGGTGAGCGAGGAATTAGAAGGGTGTCTGGGATTGGACCGGTTCACGAAATTGACGGAGTTCAAAGGATATATTTATCTCGGGAGAGAAACGGAGGACAAAGGACCGGGGCCGATTGAAGGGAAGCGAATGGTGTCTAATGTGCCGCGCGACAGACACGCCCGAGGAATCGCGTGTCGGCGATTAGCGTTTAGCGGAAGGAAGGATGATCGTTTAAGCCGGCTAAGCGTTTGAAAAGGCGAAACGACGCGGCGCGTCGCGGCGGCGCCCGCGGTCATCCCGCGGCCATTGTGACGGCCATCTTTGATCAGCAACTATTACGTCGAAATGACGGGTTGCAGGGAACATTTGGCCGACGTGGACACGGGTGTCTTTGGGGCACAATGGGAAGACCGGTAGCCGGGTGAACGACGGAACCGCAGCGCTATTGGATTCGTCCGAGGGACCCGAACCGATTGCCGCGAACCAGTGACGCTGCGCCGCTTCGTCGGAGTAGGTATCGCGTGCCCCTTGTAATCGCTTGTCACCCAAATTGGCCCAATTCCGCAACAACGTTATACGATTACGCTCGCCACATAATTCCCCTGAAATGGCAGACATCTACTTAGGAAGTAATTTTCTTTTCTAAAAGTCCGCGCTGCACGACATCCTTTGTTGCGCCAACTATCTCGGCAACAACTCCACTCGTTCCAGGATCGTGTCCGACTCGCAACGGTCCGCTAAAATTATCGGTGCTTCACGGTGTCCACGTTTGTCACGCTCGTCTGCTCCTTTCACACATGCGATTTGACAATTGTAAACCGCGCACGGTGTCGTTGGGAGCAGCTTGGTCCATGAGTAGTTTCAATGGTAGGTGTGTTATAGAGTCCGGCGTTGAGGTTTCTGACAAAAAGCAAACTATCCATGGTCGAGCAGGCGTTTATCGGACCTATTAACCTTTAAGGGTCATGCCTAATTGGCAGGCGAAAAGAAACGTGATTTTTTGTGGAAAATCTAATGTGGGTATATTTTTTACAACTATTTGCTTATTTTAACCCTTCGTGGTCACACGGGGTGTATTGTACCCCAAGAGCAATTTTCCATTTGAAATGTCGCACCTTTACGTCTTCCAAAGGGGATTTATCGCAAAAAAATAATAAAAATTTTTTTAAAAAAAATCGGTTTTTCCCACAACCATGGAAAATCGCTCATTTTCAACTACAAATTTTATCATATCAAAATTTATGTTTCTAGAAAAAGACTATTAGACCATGACTGTATAAGTATTACGAATGTACAATTATCACTAAATGGTTAAAAGATTCAAAAATACGAAAATGGTAACTCAAAACATGACACTGGGGTACAGTGAACCCCGTGTGACCAATGTGTGATTATAAGAAGGTGTGACCACGAAGGGTTAAAAGTGAACCGGACGTTAAAAACGAACCAGATAAACTCATATATTAACAAAATCTTGTTTCTGATTACAGATAATCCGGCTCTGAGAAATCGTGTTCACCGCGCAGCGCCATTATAAAAACAGCTTCCGCGAGACTTTCTGTTATTCCTTCATTATTTAATATTTTCTTATAACAAAATTCCTGAGGGTTGCTGAATATATGTATTCCTAAAATAAGAAAATAGTTGTAAGAAACGTATATCACATTTTGCACAAAAAATTCCCGAAAATCACGTTCTTTTTCGTCTGCCAACTAAGTAGGCATGACCCCTTAATCTCGGGGAGGAATGGCGCGTTAATGACCAATGTAACTACTTACTTACTTACCTACTTAGGTGCGCGCGGAGAAATGTTTGCCGGGGCACCAAGGACAGCGATCGGGAAAAGGCGGTGTACCTATTTTGTGGGAAGGCGGAACGCCTGTCCCCGGGGAGAGATCGCGCTCGCCGGGTTTATATAGCCAGTTGACATCGAAATCCAGTGACGTATCTAATTGGGAGCAGTTTAACGGCGAGGGCGGATCAGCGGGATAAGCCGTAAGCCGGCGAAGCCGCTGCACGAGATCACCCTAGGCTTATAACTGCCGGGGAATCTTCTCTTCGGACCTCTCTTTTCTAACTACCCTCGTACAGCGGTTATATACAATATACCGTAGCTATATACCAAGAGTATTCCGGCCTTTAGCCATGATACGACGCAACCCTCTTCCCGCCTGCCCCCAGCTGCTACCCTCGCCTATCTAACAGAGAATCCGGCGTAAATAATGCCGATTATCCCCCCGGCAATTGTTTTATCGACCGAGCTGTCCCGCTCCGAGAGCAATCTCGAAAGAGGGTGGCTCCGTTCCGCGCCTCACCTCCGACCTTTCCCCGTATCCCACTCCACTGACCTTACACAGATTTACGAGTCGCTTCGCAGAGGGTGAAGATTCGCAAAGTAAATTTCTTCCGTCTTCTTCCGAGGAGTACCGGGGATTTACAGAAAATGGAGCCGCGCGGTTTCGTCGAGGCGACTAAACTCTGTCACTGACACCGAACAGATGCGAAACCAACTGGTCTGAGAAGAATCTTGCCGCCCCGATATCGCGTCGCTTTCGAGCTTCACTCTCGCGAACGATCACCTTTCCAGCTTCCTAAGTAGTAATGAAATCGATAAAAAAATATCGCGTCATAATTCATCCCCCTCGTCGGGGGCGAGACTTTTGGCCGCGTTGCTATAGCTCGCGGATAACGAGCGCGTTTATAATTTTCAGGGGGTTCCGATCGGGCCAACCGGCTTCGCTTCCTTCCTGCCTTAATGGAACAAGTAACCGCTCGCTTTTTCTACTCCCCCGCTAATTATGAAATTACCCAGAAACAGTGCCACTCTCTCTTCCTCTGGTCTCTTGGAGCAATATTTGAGCGCGAATTATGCTGGTGCTCTCTTCATCCTCCTCATTATCTCCTCCTCCTCAGGAAGAAACCCTACCGGAGCTCCCTCCTTTCGCCCGCTGCCATTCACCATCGCAGTTTCCCTCCGAGGCGACCTCGCTGCTGCTACCGTTCAGAGAAACTTTATTCGGTTAATGGAGCCCGCCTACCCCGACTTAGTACTTACCAGCGTTCGCGACGTTCTCGGTTTATTTCGAGCTCTATCCGCCAGCTCGATTAATATTCCTCCAACGATGCGCCAAGGTTCTGCTGGAATCTCGCGGGAATTAGCCCACCCTCCCTTAGTCGCGCCACTTGAAACTTGAAACGGAGCTTTCGTTACGTTCGGGTCAATACGTATCCGCGCCCCTCCGCTTCTAATTACGACGATTCCTCGCGGAAGTAAACTAGGTCGCCGGGAACCAGCGAGAGAAAGACCCGAAACGATTACTCGTCGGGGCCGTGTTCCCGCCCCAACATTCCCATCGCCCTTGCTCGTCCCTCCTCCCCACCCTTCTTTTTTCCTTCGCGATCCTAATGGCTAAATAAGTCTGCCCAATTAAAAAACTAATTTCGATTAGGGTCCCCGAGCGACCATTCTGTATCGTGTAAGCACAGCCCGCGGGGCGTCGCGTCGAGGGGTGACAAACTGGGGAAAAACGGACGCGGTCCCAACTTTCTTCCTCGCCGTTCCAACGTCGAAGAAAAAGTACGAGGAGAAACCGAGTAATTTCTGGCACTTCTCGCGTCGGAATCTTTACGATCGCCCTTTACCGCGAGGAGCAGCGATACTCGAGGAGATATCTTCTCATCGATTAATCCGACTTTACTTTCCCCGTTCCCCACTTTTCTCGCAGCGAGGAGCGGGCGGAGGTGGCCGTCGCTAGAATTCGTGATCGCCAACGAACCCTTGGCAAACCACTCTTTTGTAAAATACGCTCAGCCTCCGCGAGGGTTTGTCGACCGGCAGATCCGCAGAATTTTCCCCGATTCCCCACGGGCCTGCCGAGCGAATCGCTCCGAAGATACGTATATATATTTATTTATGCGCGTATTAGTATTTATGTAGGTGCGTAGCTACGGGCCCGTGGCACCCCGCGGCTCTTAGGCGTGGATGCTTCAACCGGTATTTGTTATTCTAATGTTGCATTATATATTTGTTTGGGAGGTGGGGTGGAAGCGTGGGCGGGCAACCCGAAGTGTGAAACACGTTGTAACGCGTAGCTGCTCCTCCTGGAATTCCATCCTGCCCGGTTCCGGCCTGACAACGCCGCGCCGTGCCGTCGCGCGCCCACCATATCCCGACCCCCGTGAAAACCTTTCCGTCGATCCGGCGAGATTTCTCGATCGACCGGGCCCGTGCTGGAGGGCACAAAAGATCTCGTGGACGGTTGAAACGCGCCCGGAGTGGCTTCTCGCGGCGCTAGCAATTTATTCCTCTTACAATCCGTCGCTGATCTGTCTGTGTAAAAGGGACGCGAGACATCGCTTCTCGTTAAACGACCTTTCGTAAACCCACGAAAATACCGTGAAAATGGACCAGTATCTTCGGGCCGGGAGATTTCTATCTTAGGGGGGCCAGCGTTGTGATCGTGTCCCGTCTACGATAAATTTACAACTCCGATGTTTCCTAGACACCCGGTGTTCTTTCCAGGAAAGAAACATACTACCGGTAGCGGCAATAAAATGCTGACTTCATTATGTCCGTCCGTACGTCCGCCCGCCTGCCTGCCCGAGTGCCGCAGGTCACAATTAATAGTCGTCTCGATATTAATTCCCGGCCGTTCCGGAATCCCGGCAGACTCGTCTCGCGACTCGCGTTTTATTATCTCGTAGAGGCGAGCGCGTATTTTACGAGGCATCCCCCGTTGACCGGAGCCGGTCCCGCGCGTGGCAAATAAAATTATAATTAACAAATTGCCCGCAACACGGGCCAGCGACGTTGGAATTCGAGAATTAATGCCAGCGCCCGTGGAAACTGGTTCCTATGTTACTCCGCGTAACCGCGCTTCGACGCGGCTCTCCGTATCGACGAGACCGCGGGTAGGGTAAACTCGGGTAAGTTCGTGGTACAGGTTACTTCGTGATACTTTTTCATTTATCTGGAATTTGAAATTGTCTGATTCGATTTAGATGGAACAAAAGCTAACAGACAGAGTTGATCTTCTGGTTTATGTTGTGGTAAAATAATTAGTCAATTGAAGTTAGTGTGATAGAGTGAGGGAGCATTTTGTTCCAGCAAATAGGAATTATTTAGGAACTATAAATTACAATGTACAGTTAGAAGTAAGATTAATATAGGGTAAACCAACCAGTAATTGACCACATACCAGTGAATGACCATTAGGCAAAGAAATGTCAATTATAAATTTAAAAATTAGTATATGTTTATAAATGGAGTGTAGTTGCACGTTTAATATCCCATATTTTCAGTTATGCGTATTAAACAAACATTAATAAGTACGATTCTTAATAAAAGTATGTGGTCATTTACTGGGCTTCTCATTCAACAATTCGGTCATTCACTGGTTGGTTTACCCTATAGAAATAATGTATAAATAAATGTATAGATAGATAATAGATAGTTAAGTCAGGTTCCAGGGTAAGGTTTCAAAAAAGCATTATATCCTCGACTCACTTTCAGAATATGTAAATACTAGCAGTTAATAGACAAATTCTTAAACTATCACAGACTTACCCGAGTTTACCCTACACAGGTCCACGCACACTCGAGCATCCCCTTGCAACCGCGAGGCTGTGTCGCCACGTAGACGCGCCTCTGTCAGCTAAGATAAGCATCCTGTATCTAAACTTTAATAGCATGCCGTGTCTAACGCTCGCAGACGATCTCAAGACGACAGAACCTACTCTCAATACATCCAAGATGTCCAGGCGAAAGAGGAAGATTCGCGTACGGGAAAAGAAGAAGGAGAAGCTCGGCTGGGGTTGTTCCGCGGGCGGAGAACAAAGTGGCGAATAATAAAGAGTTTAGTACATCGTTAAATTATACAGGGCTGACCGGCATCGGTTTCCGTCGGGAGGCGGGAGATTTATCTCAGCCGGCCGCGGCACGATTCGCGAAATCACGGGAAGAGGGATAAACAAACACGCGCCGAACCGGATGCAACCGCGTTTCCTCGAGAGCTCGATCTTCCCACCGCCCTGAAATCTCCGCCCCCTTTGGATTACGATGCGCATACATTTCCACGCTTTCCATATATTTGCTCGGGCCGAGCGTGAAACGAGCGTCGACGTGCTCGCGTGTCGATAGCTTTCTCGCGATCGTTATCGTGGCGGGGCTTCTCCTTCCTCGGCTTTCCGCGTTTACCCGCGTTAAAACGAACGTCCGTCTCCCGCGCTGCGTGCTGGCGGGGCGATCGGACAGTCGGTTAAAAGCTTAACGATCGGGGACTGATCGAACTCGTACGGGACGAGCTTCTGGGTATTTCGGGGCCGTCGCGTTGCCATCAGCAAAATTACTCGCACGGTACGATGGGTCGCGGGTTCGTTACAGACTGTCGCTCGCAGCGCTCGCGATGCAAATTCGTTCACCGACAGACGTTCGATAATTGCCTCCGATCTGTCATTGGATAATTCCTGCTCTGGCATCGGGAACGGGTGGAGGCCGGGGGAATGGTAACGGTAATGGTAACGGAGCGAACGGTGAAAGAGACTCGATTTCGGAACGACCACCAGACGGAATCGCGGCTCGATCGTCCGAATTGAAACGCTCCGAGAATTGCCATCGCTTCGAGCCTTCGAGCTACCAACAGAACACACCCGCGAGAGTTCGAGCATGCTTCTCACCGACATGGGTTATTCATGGAGTAGGTACCATAGTTCTCTGCTCTGCCCCTTTACACGTGTTCTAACACCACGCACGCACACTCACCTCCTTCTGCTCCGCTCCTCCCGCGATCTCTCCGAATATCTCTTTCCACGTCTCCTTTTTCTTCCTCTCGATCCTTTTCCCTCGCCTCGCCACTTTCCAACCCACGCATTGTAATCTGCTTGATGCGCGCTGCGGAGAGAATGAGAAGCAAAAAAAAAAAGGAGAACGCGGAGGAGGAATGTGTCGCGCGCGGCATGTGGCCGCATTATGTACGCTTTGCGTGGCCGCGATCGGAACTTGTGAAGCGCGCCAGCGAGAAATCCTCTTCCTATACGGCCACCGAGGCTTTTCGGCGATTCGTATCTGCTTTAATTTGAATAATCGTCGCCGGTCGCGTCGCCCGCTCTCTTTCGGCTCGTAACGTTATCTCGCGGCTTTATCCTCGCAGATGCTGGCTGGAGTGCGCGTCGCGCTGCTCGGGCCCTCGAGGGAAACGGCTATAGAGACGGGAGAGATGTCTGCGTAGCTTACGCGCCCGCGTTTACGCAGACAGTTTACGTCTCGCACGGCTAGAGATTCGATTCCCTGCTCTAGAGGACGAAAACTGGCGCCGCGACGCTCTTGACGGCCTGCCGGGCCCTCGACTGCCTCTCGAGTAGCTACAAGCCGATGCCCTTTTACAAAGATGCGGCCAACTCCACCTCTTCCTTTTCCCTCTCTGTGTTTACTACTCGTCTGGTCTTCCCTCGACATCGTCTCCTCGTTATCGCTGCCGCGAACGGCAATTTCGTTGTTATTATTAGGAACACCCAGGGGGGGGGGAGGGGAAGAGAGCAAGCAACCGTGTGTTTACCCTCTCCAGAAGCCACTCGAGAAGCCGAGAAGCTCGTGCCGCGAGAGATTTTCGTTTATAGTCCGCCCACGGTAGGTACCTACTGCTCTGCACGCAAACCCCCGCCACCAAAGGCGACTGCCTTTCTTCTGCTCCGGTTTCTGTTGCCAGGCTCGGCAGATGAGAAAAACAATTTGCAAATGGCCCCCGGTTCAACTACCGCCGGCGTTACGAGACTCTTGGGCGATAAACGAGCGAGCCTCAATGATATCTCCCCCCTTCGCGATTGACAAGGATCGATCGATACCCACGCAACGTACTCCGAGGACAAGATGTATTCGGTGCAGTCATCGAAGAGCGAAGCTCGCCACCGAATTCGAGCGGACGGCCGCGGCGCGGCGTGGGTGGCCTGCCACCTCTACTGTCTACCTTCTCTCCAGCACCGGTAACCACTACCGGCTGGCCGTGCAGCGAGCTGGCCACAGGCCTCTCTTCTCTTCCGATGATGAATGACTTTCGTGTACCTCTCCGTAGCACCGTGCCATGCACCGTCGCGGCTCTACCGTCTCTCCGCACCCATCTCGTTCGTCCAGCCCCGTCTTCCCTTTCCATCGCCACCATTTCTCCTCCCCGTTCACCCTATATTCGTCCGGCTCCTCTTCCTTTTTCCTTCCTTCCTGCCCGTGTCAACCCTTGCTCTATCCTTGTCCTTTCCTCCTAGGTATTACTCTGTATCGCCGTCTCGAGAATCTTCCCCGGTGCTCATGATAATTTCCTTGTTTCCTTGCTCGCTCGGATGAAGACGCCTCGCGTACAGAGGGTAAAGCGGACCGAGGTGCCGAGCCGTCAGCGTCGCCGTCGGTCCACGGTTGCGACGTTCGCTCTGTCGCAGGTAGAGACGCCGAGAGGTGACGCGTATACGCGAGAAAGCCAGTTAAGTGGATACAGTCGTAGCCCGTTAAATGGCGAGTCTCGCCACGGGTGACGAATTTGAAAGGCGACGGTGACACCTCGGAGCATCCGCAACCGCCTTAAAAACATTCGAATGCCAAAGGAAACGGGGGGTCTGGGACAGTGCGTTGCTGCGGTTCCAAAGGCTCCTCGAGCATGGCCACGTCTTTTCAGCTACCTGAAGCAGAGGAAGAGCGAGAGAAGAAGGATGGAGAGGGGGAGAGAGAGGACACGGGTCTTCATATTTTATACGGGATGGGATCCTTTATGCGGTCGACTACGGGGGCACCCAGCGTGTCGAATAGAATTCAGGAGGCCGGTACACGATAGGTATTTTGACATGCCCGAGAAATTAGTATAATAAAGGGGGGCTAGGTAGACCGGCTAAGTGCCTAAACACACGCCGTAAATCTCACCCTCGGTGCTCTCGACGATCCAACCAATGCGGTAAAACGCACTCTCCGCGATGGCAGGAGCACCTCGTGCTGATGCTTTACGAGTCCATGGTTCTGATCTTGTCACGGTTGATCGATCGAATTGCGTCTCCTGCGTGCCTCTATATTAGTGTGGTCCTTATATGTATGGTGAGAAATCAAAAGTAGTAATACCAAAGATATTTTAGAGAAGTCTAAACTTTAAATGCGCACTCTTGCCCCACAATACTCTATACGCGAAATATAAAGTCCTTGAGCGACCTTTATATAAGATATTTTTTTGTCGAATAGAAGATTTTAAGAGGGTCAGCAATACAAATTTTAAAGTTGAAAAATAAGGACCACTCTACTCTATATTCTCCACCTATTCCGTTTTCGGTTCTCCTGCTCTATTTAATTATAAGCTTCTACTTTCATCCGCATGCCCGTGGCATTAGGGGAGACCGGGGCAAGTTGATACAGAGGCATGTTGATGCAGACGAATTATCTCGACACTGTATATATGTAGCTCCTTGCGTGCGAGATATGTGAAGCTTTTTGTTCAATTCTTTACTACGATCTAGGGTACGTCTGTGTATCTTGACTTTAGCAATCAATTTTTAACTGTTTTCGTTTCTTTAGAGAAAAAGTAAATAGTTGTGTTCACTTTCCAATCCGTCTTGAGACGGGATAGAGAATTTTATCACCTAAATTAATTGGGCATCACATTGAGTCCTTTGAAAGTAACGTAATTACGTTTTGTTATTTTGTTTATCTGCTCTACATTTTTTTATGGAGATGTTTGTACATAATGACTTCCTGTGGGGTAAGTTGATACGTTTTCTCTGGGGCATGTTGATACTCATGAGGAGTGTATCAATTTTTTCCGACTACTTTTAATTGGATTTTTCGTTTTGTTTCTAGCAAAATGGTACGAAATTATGTCAGAAAAACGAATCGCGGAAAAATACCACAAAATATTTTTCAAAAAGCGTGTGTTGCTGTAGAAAAAGAGTCGATGCTACGTCAAACCGCGAGAATATACGAAATAGATAAAATAGCTTTATTAAGATACAATAATAAAAAGAAGGAAGCACCTCATGTTAAAGTGGGATATTCCAGACATCCATCCTTTACTCATTAAATGGATATTTTACAGATGTAGCAACATGCCCCAGAGCAGTATCAACTTGCCCCGCAATGGGGTACATTATACCTTTGTCCAAATAACATTTTTTCATTCATTTTGTATGTATTTTTTCAACTTTGCATTTACAATATATTAAAGAGAAAGGACCAAAGTATATTTTAGCATATTTGTTATTAAATAATTAATTCAAACAAAAATGAAAAAAATTGAAAATCGAAAAACGTATCAACTTGCCCCGGTCTCCCCTACATAGCCCCGAACTACAAGCTTCGCACGTTCACGTGTCAAGTGATAAAACGCAGAAAGATCACATCCACGTCAATATTTGCGACGATATTTAAGATACCGATGGATTTGTCCGGTCCCTCTACAAATGCCGGAAAGGGTGTTGCGTGTCGACGGACTTGTATTAAAGAAACTCTGAACGCGAGCAATCGCGATGCGAAGTTCCACCTGGAAAGTCGACCCAGCACGGAATACGCCTCTATTAGCAGCCGGTGTGGATACGTATATCGCGACTCCTGGGCTAGCAGCAATGGCATAAACGCGACCAAAGGATTCCCCTCGTCTCGACTGCGGATGCTGCACGCGAACGTGTACTAAATCGCAAGCACCATCAAGGACGTCAGGATTGTCTTTGCTTTCATAAATTGTTGCACTACCAGAGACGATACAACCCACTGCGAAAACCTCAAGGAGCGCTGGTCGATTATGAAACTTTCACGATAGCTGAACTCGTCTTGCCAATACAGAGACGCTTGCTTTCCACTGAGTTTATCCAGTTTAATAGAGTGCATTTGGAGAAACGATGGTGACGAAGCTCGCTTGGAATCGCGAGAAATGTTGGAGAGATGCTGGTTTCGGAGGTGGCGGAAAGGCGGTGCTACGCCAATGCGGGTACAGTCGCGGTACATACGTAGATACGTAGGAACACCGGGCATCCCGTGCGCGAGGGGTCGATCGATCTCTCTTTCGTCGTTGCGCGCGGCCACGCCGCCGCCGCCGCTTCGAGATACCTCCGTTATCGGTGCTGGATACGGCGCAGCAGCGTGGAGGTGGTGGCGGAGGTGGTGGTGATGGTGGTGGTGATGGTCGTGTCGGTGGTTAAACGAAGGCGTGGCCTGGAGAGAATCGGCTCCGGTGCGCGCCGCCCTTGTCGCTTGTCCCCGCGTATCGTGGTTTCCCGTGTTTCTGCAGCTCTGCAGGGTCACGTGACCGCGTCCCGAACCCTCTATCTAGCCGGCACGACCGCCTCGGCGAGTCAGGGTGAGCGAGGAAGGTTCCGCCCAGGAGGGGAGCCGCGCGCCGCGCGCACTTTTCCGTCTCTGTCGGACGCTCGGCCCTCGGGTCGGTTCGGGCGTTGCGTCGTCTCGGGTCGCGTCGCGTCGTGTCGTGTCGCGGTTCGGCTCGTTATCGGGGTTCGGTGAGCGGTCAGGCCCCGAGCGCCGTTGCCGTCGCTGGTGTTGGTGGGGCGAGCGGTGCGCGTGGGAGGAGGAGCGGCGGCCCAGTGGAGTCCGGGAAGTCGAGCAGCGCAGACGCGTTCGTCCTGCGCCGAGCCGCGCCGATCACGATTCTCCGCCGATACGCTCTCGACCAGCAGCATCATCTTGCAGCGACGCGACTCACGTCCGTCCATTCCCCGAACGGTCGTTCGATACTCGCGGCATAGGTTTCGGGTCGCGCGCGACCGCTCGTGTCTTCGTCGCTAAACAAGTATCGTCTGTCGCTGGGATTCGGGATTCCACGTTCGTCGAACGAACGGTCGATGGGAATCGGAGGTGCTCCCCGACGTGTCTTCCCGTTACGTCGTAGACGGCACGGAGGTGCCGCTGGACAAACGACACCAAGCGAATCGGTAGACTGACGAACGGGAGCGAGTTACGACGCGTCTCGTCGCGAGTGACGGTGGTGATAACTTGTAACCTACACATATATCTTAGGCGAGGGAGCCAAGTGATAAAGGACGTTGAAGGACGTGCGAATTGAAAGGGCACGAACAGCGAGAAGAAAGAGGAAGGAACGGAAAAATAGGGATCAAAGTGTCGTGTGGCGCGAGAAGGGATGCCTACGAAGGGGGAAAGGGGAAAAGCTACGGACTTCAGCATCGCGGCCATCATGGCGCCCAGGGGTCCGTCCTTCGGGCATTACCACCTGCAGGGCATCGGCAACACCGCCGCTACCGCTAACACCAACTTGGAATGTCCAACTGCCAGAGGATTCGTCGTCAACTCTGCTCTCGATCACCGTGAGTTTCTTTTTTCGTATTTCCACTATCCTTCGAAACATATGCGCGGTCGGGATTCACGATCTATCAACCGTCTGTCTTCTACTTAGCAAACTTCCTCCACCAATCGTCGTTCTTTAAATCAGCTAATTGTGTATTTATCTCGAAAAATTTGCTACGCTACGATCACGACGTTTTGATTCGTAACGTTTACGACACCAACGCATATGGGGCGAGGTTGGACCCCTAACTCTGCAATACTTTGCATGCGATAGTACAGTGGATCGAAGCTTCGAACTTGAGCATAACGAAGATGGTCGATAAAGCGTTAAAAGTCTCCGAGGTTCGTATCTGCGATCTCCCAAAACGCACAAGTTCGATCAGTATCGTGTTTCGCGTGTTCCGGGCAAGCCTCTTTCTTTCTCTTGCCCGGCGGGTTACGAGTCGATGCAATTTCTGCACCTGTATACGTAATCCAAAACCTGAATTAACGTTCAACCTGATCGCTGCGTCAGATAAATATTGCGACCAGTAGGAATCCCAAGCGTAGACAGGAAGAGTACGCGAGTATCGAGCGTAGCAATTACACAATGCGCAAAAAAGTCTGCGGGCAGACCTCTACTCGCGAGTTTGTAAACAAACACGGACGTCTGTAGGTCGTGCCTCTTCATTCGCGAGAGCCTAGCGACGCAAAGGCACGGTGTTTCGTTCCGTCGGCGCGTCATGCGTCGAAATCCCGCGAGAACTGTTTAACACGCTGTTTCTCGGTAGGACTGCGTTCTCGGAAATCCTCGAACTCTAGAACTTCTGCCCAATACCGTAGCGCGCGTCGTAACACTTTCTGCCCGACGGGGTGAGACTCGGGCCTCGCTAGACCGTGATTCTCTCGCAAGATTATCCTCAAACGCGGATGATTTGCACCGTAACCGAGATCCTTTGCCTCTAGCAACGAATGGTAGAATCACGGTACTTTTTATAGCCTCTCCCATCGTTTTAACAAGAAACAAAACCTGCCTCTATCGTTAATACCTTGTTCTCGCGCGCAACAGCCAAGAGTGCGCGTCTGAAATACAGGTTTTCGCTGACAAGGGTCCCTTTCGTCGATCGTCGAAGATATCTTGTAGAAGTTCGTCTAGCCCGGGTACTAAAACTTTCATTCGCGATCGCCTTAAATTTAGTCGGTCAAAGAGTCCGCCGAGATCCATTAGATCAGGCGATGACTGGCTCGCGTCCGTTTAATTAGAAATTCGCGATGTATCAGACGCGTGAAAATAGAATCCCGACAGTCGGGGCGAAAAAGACGCGCTCCCGGCGGGGGGTCGGATGATAATTAGCCTCGGGAATGGGAGCACTGCCGAGCAGAAAATAAAGCGACTAATTGTTGCCAACGGATCGCGCGTAAATTTTACCTGTTCGCACCGAAATTAACGATCCGGCTATCTTTGAGCTTACGGCGTATATTACAACAGAGTAGGTACCTAACCGACTGCCGCGCGTTGGCCGAAGTGGGAAACGGGTTGGCGGGATGCGCAAATTGGGCGCGTTGGGTCCAAGACGAAAACGAAAAGGAAATCTCGCGTATCAGGGACAAGAGAATTTTCCTCAGAGGAAATCGTAAATTGCTCCCGTTTTTGTCCCTCGGGGTATCTATTCGTCCGTCCAGCGCTTTCAGCCGGTAATCACATTAGCGCACTTAACGACGCCATTACAGCTCCCGTGGCTGTAATCTAGAGATTCTTAATCGTTGCCAAGAACAAGTTTTGCCGCTTAGAGGGAAAGAAAGGGAAGGGAGTAGGCGGAGAGGTGGAAAACATTAAATACCAGCCGCAATTAGATTCGTAGGATCTCCCTGTTGCCGCCGCCGCCGCTTGTAATCATTGTCCGTGAGTAGGTACGTTGTATCTCGCAATGCTACCGGATAATGGAGGAAGGGTGAGCGGCGAGGTGTGGAGAGGGGAGAAATTTGCATTAATATCAGAGCGCGAGGGAAAGCGCGCGTTGCGAGGCGGTAACTCGAAATCAATTGAAGCTCACGGGAGTGTGGTGGCGTGCAGCGGCGCATGGGCGCACGGGAGCGGGCGCGTTAATAACGACTTAATAACAATAATGAAATTGGCCGGGTGATAACCGTTGAAACGGCTGGTCGAATCCCTGTCGAAGGCCGTTGGATTCGATGCTGGGAGTTGTCTCGTAGCGGCGGATAATCTTGCCTGTATTTGTCGG
This sequence comes from Andrena chrysosceles, assembly GCA_963855975.1. Lineage (NCBI taxonomy): Eukaryota > Metazoa > Arthropoda > Insecta > Hymenoptera > Andrenidae > Andrena > Andrena chrysosceles. Next base: position 43,352,070 of record OY979769.1, on the reverse strand, counting down.
TTTAGCCGCGCGTCCCAGCCAAGAATCGAGAAAGAAGCGCGCGCTAAGTCGGCCGGTGTAACGCGATCGTTATTTGGCTCGTTCCCGTCGATCCTTTTGAGCAACGTCCTTCGGAACGGCCGGGTGGTGACAGGATTCTGGGTGGTCGGCTGTCGGTCGTGGCAAAAGGAAGCTGACGTCAGTAGCTCGGTCATATTTCTTCTTGCCTTAAGATCATGGAACATGGGACACGGGGACCACCTCTTGGTGCCGCACTACGGGCAGAGCTTTAACTCCTTCTGTCGCCCGGAAAGCTTCCGGTAAGGCATTCGTTTTCGTCCTACCACTCGCGCGCCTTGTGACCGTTTTGTTGGGCGTCTGGACGAGGGTAGTTATTCCTCCGTGATAGAGTACATTCTCACGGACTCTTTCGATTTTTTTCTACTTTTGCTACCTCGTCTCTCCCTCGAGGTTTGCCAATGCCTAGCGCCTTTTCGTTCGAGCTCTTAGAATATTGGCGACTCATCTTGTGACGCGCATTCAGGGGAGTAACGATAGGGCGTATCGAGTGGAAGGCAGTCGCGTGTTGTTATACAACGTTCTTAGCGCACACACGACGTACATGGTACGTGCAGCAGGTAGTTATTGCGTCCGTGTTTGGTCGCCTATAGTGCCAATTACGATGGTGATCTTGGAGGGCTTCGGAAAGTCCTTGGGTCGGCCCGAAGATTCGTCGCGCGTTAATGACATCCCTATCGACTATCCCCGAGGCGTTTGGCGGATCGAAGTTGCGGGCCGGGGGTGAGGGGTAGCAGGAATTCGAGATGAAAACCGCGAATATGCGTGATGTTCGTGAAAGAACGCCGCGGTCGGGGCGCACGCAACGTGCACGGTTGAGGTGTTAATTTTAACACCAGGCTTTCCTCGATGGTTGCCGTTGTCGAGCCACAAGTTTCACGAAACCAGGCTCACTCCCAATGGCTCAATAAGGAAATTCCGTTGAATTTCGTGCTGCGTTCTCCACCGCCAACACTCGCGGGGCTAATTGTACTTACGTACGTAGGGCACTCGCGCCATCGCCTTTGTAAACGGCGGCTATTGTTATTTTTAGGCGAGAAACAGCTACGAAGGTAAAGCTGGCATCGAAGGGCTCGAGGGACGGGAAGAAGAGGGTACGTGCGTGTGCGTCAAGTGCCGCGGAGTGCGTGTACGTGCACGCAGATGCACGCGAGTGCACGCAACGAACGGCAGACGCACGCGATGCGCCGCTGAACTTGCCTTCGTTTTTAACGCGCATTCGCTCTTCCTCCTGCCCGCTGCTTCCAAAAATTCACCCCTTTTTTTGCACCGCGCGCTCTGCTCGATTCCCGAACGACGACCCGGTGCAGTGCAATTTCAGTTTTTGCGCACTGAGTCTCCCTGATCGCACTATCGTTTTTCTTCTACTGTTTCGATCGCGAAAAGTCCCACCCGCCGGTAGTTTAACATGTACCTAGTTGCGGGAGAAAACTGTTCGCACCGATGGGAACGTTGAAAGACACGAAATATTGGCCTCGAATTCTAGAGACTCCCGCGAGTTTATAAGCAGAACGTTAGAGGGAAAGGGTGAAAGTAATTGGTAGACGGCATCGCTGTCAAATACGTCGTCGGAAATTTGACAAAAAAAACCGGTTTGTCCACGCGCGTACCGTACAAGGTTCGCGTATAACAGCTTGAAAGGTTTCTGAAATGGCTCGAGCGACGCGATGCCAAACGCCTTTAAAACGGTAACTGACTTTGAATCGGTGGCTTCTCCGCCCGATTACTGGTTCTCTTCTCGAGGGGCAGAACCGTTCCTCTTCACCGTCCACGTTCCCCGCAACTGCAGTTTCTAGCTCGAGCGATCCTTCAGTTGCATTTCCGCGTTAGTCTTGTAATTGGTGCCTGCGCGAACTAGCAAGGAAGAGAAAGGAAGTTTCCTACAGCGTTAGGTGTTGAAACTCATTCTCCATTTGTTCCCAAACACTTTTGCCTATGTCCTAAAGTAATTGAATAATTTTTTAACACGTTGCGTTCGCGACGGCTCGAGATACAGGTTACCTACTTACCCGCCCTGCCGAACAGGCGTGTTCGACCAAAATACTTTCTCGAGAGGAGCAATTTTTTTGCCGATCCGCGACACGGGTGTACGTGTATGCACGCGTAAATGCACGGGTATCACTGGCGGATCCAATTTGAGATACGGCGCAGGAAGACGCATTGTTCGCGTGGAATAGTACAAATTAACAGATCGGTATCGTGACCGGTGCAATTAACATTGTGTACACTGGCCCGGTGGATTGGCTTTCTTGAAATCTGACGGTTTAATTAGGCGCCACCTTCGTGGCAGATGCGCGCCCGGTTCGATTAATTACCCTAGCCCCCCAGTTCTCGGGCTCCGCGTATCGTTTCGGTACATCTCGCTCATTTAAATCGACACGCCTAATGGTAGTCGCGTCGATGAAAAACTCGGTTCCGGGGCCGATTTCGTTTTGCTCCCAGCAGGTATATTTGTCACCTTCGAAGGGACTCGGGAACCTTTCCTCGGTGCCCCGTATCCACTCGATCGACTGCACTTTCTCATTTTAATCGGTCGATGCACGCGCGTGCCAGTGTCGTAAATACGTAAATAATCCTCGAGTGTCTTATCGGCCGCGGTGATTAACAAATGAACAACCAAAGACGATGTAGTGGGGAATGTTTCAGGGTCGAGGACGTCTCCAGTGAACATAGTGGCGACCGCGACCGTTGTCACGGACGAGGCTCTTCTGGCGGACGACGAGGTGGAGAATTGCGAGGGCGAGAGCGAGGCGACGGAGAAGTCTGGCAACGAGGAGGACGAGGAAGTGGACGTGGACGTGGAGGAGTGCAGCAGCGTAGACGACGGCCCGGTTAACGGGGTGCCGGACGATCTGAGCAGGACGTCGTCGACGAGGAAGGGCCAAGACGGTTACACCGAGCACGACCGGAAGCATCGGCTCAGGACCAGTTGCAACTCCGACGAGCTTCGGGACGTCGAGTGCCACCTCGAGACCAAGGAGCTGTGGGACAAGTTCAACGACCTTGGCACCGAGATGATCATCACGAAAACTGGCAGGTAAGCGCACCGCTTAAGCGTTCTACTTAGGTAGAAACCGTCCGAACCTTACACGTATCGGGTTCGTCGATGTTTGACGCGAGGAGAGGAGAGGAGAGTCGCGTGTCGCGCGCGCAGGTGCAACGGAAGATGGCCGAGCCGCTGGAGATAGCTAGCGAGCAAAGAGACATTTGTCTCGCTTCGAAGTTAACCGATTTCGGGGGAATCGCGAGGGGACCGCAGGCCGGAAGCCTTTGCCAGAGAAGGAGTGGAGAAGCAAGCCAGGCGGTAGGGGAAAGCCTGGCTTGCCCTCGGAGTTCGAGTTAAACGACTTTCCGTTTGTCCGAGTTACGACTCCGTTAATTGACTGAATTTAGTATGTGCGAACAAAACTGGACGAAAAACGCAGGCTCGCCTGGTAACGGGAAAAATGGTATTATTTTCGGGGCGTAATTAGACGCCGTTACGCCAGCACGATTACGTTCATGGCCATTAATTATCGCGCTCGCGACAAAGGCAGCGGTTCTGGGCCGCGTAACCCTCCGACGGCCAGCGGGCCCAGCGCGGCGCGGCCAGAGCCACGGGAAATTACGACAACTCAAACACAACTTGCAACGACGTACTCGAACTAATGGATTTCATTGACTGACGTTTTACGAGATATTTAAGGGAGTTTCGGGTGTAATTTATCGCGGCAATTTATGCCCCTTTGTGGACACACCGCTCGCGCTCCCGCTTCCCGCTCGTACGTTCATTTTTATAGGTATGCTAATAAAGACGAGGCCGCAGCTGCGCGCTCTAAGGATGCGTGACCGCCAAGTCCAAGTTACGAGATATTTGTGCAAGGGTGACCCGTCTAGCGTTGGCCCCTGTGGAACGAGGTCTCTCGCAACCTTCGAATCGGCTCGCCGCATTTCGCTTATTTTTATCAGTCGCCGTAGCTCTCGGTCCCATCGAGCATTTCTCCGTTGCATTGCGCCAACGCTCGATTTGTCGTCCATCGCTCGGGGCATTTTACGGCGGCGGTCACCGAAACGTTTCTTCGATTCCGAGCTGAACAGGCGGACGGACAAGCTGACGCGTTATCATCGAAAGTCGAGCACACGCGATCCAATCGTACTCGAATGTCTGTATAGGTATATAGATATATATGTACATACACGAGCGGCGTAGAAAGTAGATGGGAATCGAAAGCCGTTCGAGAAATGCCTCTCCGATAAGGCCGGACGCGTAATTATAAATATAAATTACCCGGGAAGAGTCTCGATCCGAATGACCGATTCGCGTGCGTTTCGACAACGTTGCAACCTTGAAACTTATGCGCGAACCTGCACGGAAATTTATGCGACGCGGAAATCGACGAGTCCGTATGCGCGTGGCTGGTGGTTGCCCATAGAAACGATCTCTTCGGAATTATGTATGCGGCTGGTAAAAGTTGGAGCCTCTGGAATCTCCGCGGAAAAATCGAAGTGTGTAAAAGATTTTGAGAACGATTCCGGGGCGTGTCGGTGGCCTGACGTTCTCTTCCTGGGCACGATCGATATATCAAGAACGCCGGCGATGCACGAATAGCGTCGTTAGCGCGAGAAACGTTGCCACGAAATCCCCAGCTGAACGAAAACGTCACTCTCTCGAGTGACAATACGAATTCGGACCAATCAGGTGGAATTGTCTGGCCCTACGGGGTGCCAGGACCATACGCTCCTCTGATTCTTCCTCGAGGACTAGCTCACGGGTCTCCTTTTCCCACGTTGGCACCCGCCACTTTTCACTCTCTCTCCCTCTCTACCTCTCTCTCTCTCTCTCTCTCTCTCTCTCTCTCCTCTACGCCGTCTTCTTCGCCTTCGCGTGCCCGTCCTCCTCGCGACGACCTCGATTCCGATGTCGTGAACAAAGCCAATTTCGTGCGTGCAAACTCCAACTCGCGTCATTCCCGGCCGAAAGGAACAAGCGCGGGGTACTACTCTTTTGTTAACGCGATTGACTCGTTCAAGGAAAGCCCCTCTTGCCCCGAATCCCTCGCCTCCTTTTCCGTAATTGACCAACTCTCGTCGATATACACTCCGATCCACCTGACTCGATAACGAATCCCCTGCTATTCCGCTCGGCGAGGACGATACCGTGGCCTCGACGGATTCCAAGGCTGCCTATATAGCAAGCAGAAGGACGCTCTTTCACGCTCTTTCACGCGCTTTTCCAACGGTCTCGCTACGCAACGCCGAAAGCCCGGACGGTCGCCCGAATTCGAGCTGCTCGCGACGAGCGTGTGTATTTTTCAAAGTTTAAGTGGGCAAACGTGGTGGAGTGCGAAGCAGCGGGCAGAATAGGAGGTGTGGACGAGCAGGTCAACGGAGAGAGAGACAGGATACCGGCGGATAGAGGGTACTCGTCACGCGAACCCTTCATCAAGGTGCCAGCAACCTACATTATACACTCACACGTGCCTCCACGAGCGGCGGGGTGAACGTGCACGTTACGCGAGAAGCGAGAACGTGCACGGATCGCGAAACACGCTGCGCGGAGAACAACCGACCAACCAACCAACCGATGCGACGGCGACGGTGCAATGAAAAGACGATAGAGTAACCGGGACAAGAGCGGACAGTGGGATGGAACGAGACGGGGCTGGGTAAACGTCTATTTATCCCTGTTACCCTGTCCTCTCGGCCATAACGAAACCCCGAGCGAAATAAGTCGTCCAAGAATCGCCAACGTCCTCTGATCTACGACGAAATTCTTGACGCGAGCTAGCGCTCGATATAAACGACCGGGCGGAAGGTGGAAGGTTTCGTCGCGTAATTGTCGAATAATTTAGCGGCCTCGAGTAACCGGCACCCGTCCTCCGAAATGGTCGAAAATCTATCTACGGCGAGGAAAGAGCCACGGCATAATAATTATAACGACGACGGCACCTGCTGCTGCTGCTGCTACTGGCTGCTGGCTACTGCTACGGGGTGATGCTAAGTCATTAGCTCGGCAAAACGTTTTAGTAACTCGGATGACCGTGTTCGGATCGCTATAATATCCACCGCTTCCGTAATCCATTTGTTCAAGCCCTTCCGCTGGCTGCTCCCTCGGGGCTGATGCCCTCTCCGACTCCACTGCCACCCTAAAACGCCTACAGGCTGATTCAGCTAGCGCGACCGTTTTAAACAACTCGAAAATCGTTTACTCCACCAAGTATCTATATTTCTGAAAATAAAAGACGGAACGGTAAGGAGGGCAATTGGTTAATTCGTTATAATTTCGTTATAATCGAACAGTCTCCTCGTGCAACGACCAATCTACTCGCAATTTAAAGTTGTCGGGCTGGGTGAATCATCCGGTACCCCATGCCCCTGTCCCAGGGAAACAGATGTACCAATACGCGCGCATTTGTACGCGCAGTGCGCGTGGTTCGAGGCTGTTTAGGGTGGTTTGGGGTCGAGGTGTTCCTGCGATTATGGGCTCGTTAGCCACGGCCCATGGAGGGCTTGTTTGTTTCTGCCTAATTTGACAGGGAAACGCGGCGCGCAACGTTCGCGCGCAAGCTAGAGAGGGACGGGGTTGAATGGGAAAACGGTTGTTCGTTTCCTCGACGATCGCCTCGCGTATCCTCGTGATCCATCGAGTCGTTTCGTTTTAGCGTGTCGGGTCGCGCCTCGTTTCCCTATAACTTTCGTTTAATTCGCGAGCAAGATTTGTTGCGGATAGGGACTTGCAGCCGCACGCGCGCAGTTATATAAAAACGCGAGTGGCGCACGATCGTTCTGTTTGCAAATTCGCCCGCGAGCTGCACGCTTCGAAGAATGTAGGGCTCCGGACAAATTGACTCGTCGCTCGTGATTTTCGATAAAGATAAGGGTGCTTGTACGCGCAGGATACGCGGGGGTTAGAAGCGTAACGTGGCTAGGGAGGACGTAGCTTCGGGGGGAATACCCGATTGACTTGCTATCGATACTTAATAGTCGTTTGAATGTATTCCCACTTATCCTGGATACAGGGGAGGCCACCCTCCACGGCGGGTAATTTTCTCGATGATATATCGCGACACGTTCCCCGCTTACAACAGACTCTTATCGACAGAAAAACGTGGGACGATTTTACAGAAACGTTGAACGCATTTTACTTGACTCGCGAGGCAACTGGAAAAATTCATCGACGGAGGAGCGTCGCGTCGTCTTCTCAGCAATTTATTTCGTTCATCTTGTCGTTTTACTCGGCGCGTGTTCATCGTCGAAGACGTGTCCAAGCTGCTCGAAGACCAATCGAACGACTGCAGTGTCCAAAACAATGTCTAACGAGATTCCTGTTCCGAGCGGACGAAATAATATGGGTTTCTTGGAACGCTTCCACCCGTTACTGGAGTAGAAGTCGAAAGCTCGTTCATCCGTGAATCGATCCTTGCGGTCGGTGACTTTGAAGCGATTGTGGGATCTGCGGTCTGGATGCTCCCGACCCGATTGGCCGTCTTTCAATGAGCTGGCACGATTTGTTGGGTTCGTGTGGCTTTCAACGTGATCGTTGTTAACTCTGAACAGCGGCTCGTCGCGTTCTCGGTGCCCGTATAATTATCCCGTCGTTGGTCTCCTTGCACTTTTTGGCGCGTCACAGATTCCGCGTACCTCCGTTCACCGCGAGAAACGGATACGCGAGGCTCCGGGAGCCGTGGACGAAGAGAACGTATCGTTACAATGGGATGTGGCCGGAGATCCTCCAGCACAGAATAGCAATAATTCCGCAGAGTTGACTGGACAGGAATAGTTGGAAGCCTTGGTTCGGCCACGCGAACACTGCAAGGAGCAGCAGAACGCTGGTGTAAATCATCGCGTTGATAATGCGGCACCAGCATCCCGATGTTCGTATTGCTCCAAACATACGCGCTACGCGCACTATGCCACCTTTGATCGCGACGGATGCGCTTCTAGCGTAGACACTGATACTAGACATCTCCAACGAACGCGACTGCGGTCTTCTAGCTCTACGTCTCCTCTCTGTCTGGCTTGTTTTGTCTTCGCACGACCGAGCCACCTCGGCTTCTTTAATTCCCTCTTTCTCTTCTTCTGACTCTTCCCTCTGCTTTCGTTGCTGAGCTTCTTCGTAAGCCCGATCTGTCTCCGCGCGCAAATCCTCCGAGGTGGTGGCCTCATCCTGCAAATTTGAGACAGTCGGGTCGCGGGGAGGTTTGCCAAACACTGAAAACAGATCTTCCTGGCATAGCCTCATCCGAATGCACGGCGGAAGTTCCTGCAGAATCGAGACCATATTCTTCATGCAGCTCGGTCGACACGTTCTGTTGCGCGGGTTGCACGGGCCCTGGCATTCCATGGATCGATCGACGCACGGGCGTCGAGGCGGATTCATCTTTCTCTCGAGAGGATCTCCTTCGATCGCGCGCGGGGTGGCAGAAATTTAGAGAGGCGCCTGGTCCAAGGTTTATCGTCGTTCTGGCAGTATCTCAAAGGGAACGTGGTGGTCGTTTTCGGAGGATTGGCCAGCGAGGGGGAGAGAGTGTGGTTCTCGAGGCCGTAGAGGAGTCGTCGCCGTCGGTGTGCTCGGGCGCATCGACGTCAACGAAGACGCGCATCTGCTGGCGCGTGCGCCTCGACGCTCGAGGTGTTGAAAAGTTGACTGCATATAACGAGGTTCAAGGGTGACTCGCTCGTAACGAAGCTTGAAAGGCCTGCGGGCGCTCCTTTCAATCAAACTGACTAGTTAGACGCGCCTCTACATTGGATTCTAACTGGAGAACTCACCACAGATCCAACGAATCGGTCATTCCAGAAACCTCTGACTCGTCACGGATCTATCCGCACTTTTGCATCTCTAAACCGCGTGTTCGCTACACTCTTACATCGTAGCGTCGAGTTCTCCTTTTAATACAGGTTAAACGTCAAATTTTTCAGCAGCTTTGGGAAGACATTAACCGCGGATAACTTCGGTGCTATCGTCGCGGAAACTTTACATATATGCCTCAGTCTACGCACGCGTAAAGGTAGGCTCTCACTACGCCTCGCCTCGGATCATTTTATTTTTCCTATGTTTTTCTTATGTATTTTGAAATATGGAGTAAACTGGTCAGTTTTGGCATTTTCTTTTCAAATTGAATTTTAATATACTTTAAGTTTATTTCAATTATTACTATTCGTCATTTATCAATAGTAATGTCCAAATTACATTACAAATCTATTCCCACACATTTTAATTGAAAGGGAAAAATTGAATTCGACTTCAAACTTTTTTCGTCTCACTTTGCCCCGGTCTCCCCTAGACAGGAGTGCGAAAAGAAGTTGCGCCGAGTCGAGGCGTAGTGAGAGCCTATCTTAACACGACGACGTTGCTTTAAAACGTTCCGCAGAGGATGTCCGAGTGAAAGAAACGGGATTTAATGGTTTACAGGCGGATGTTCCCGACGTGCCGAGTGTCGTTCAGCGGATTAAAGTCCGAGGGCAGGTACGCGGTGCTGATGGACATCGTTCCGGTGGACAACAAGCGATACCGATACGCGTACCACAGAAGCTGTTGGCTGGTCGCGGGCAAAGCGGATCCTCCGGCGCCGGCGCGCCTCTACGTACACCCGGACTCGCCGTTTACCGGGGACCAGCTACGAAAGCAGGTGGTCTCGTTCGAGAAGGTCAAGCTGACGAACAACGACATGGACAAGCACGGCCAGGTAAGAAATACCTCGGTGACACGTTGTACCTACCGTCTAATCGGTCACCCGTGCGCCCTCGTAAACGGGGCATGTGGGTCAAATATCGATCATTTCCGAGCAATCTCCTCCTCCGCTCCCACCGAACCGACGTGTTCGTATTTTTACGACCGCGAAACGAGCGAAAGAAAGCTCGGTCGAGGACCCGGTCAAAGCCTCACGGATCCTCGGTGACGCGATTCGAATGTCACGCGGTTCGGTTACGTCCACGCAGACACGCAGACACGGCTCGAGCGTTGCTTTACAAGCCGAGCCAAGAGTAATGAATAATAACGAAGTGGACTCGCGACTGGTGCCTTTTCCGTTCGACGCGTGGACTCCCAAAATGTTTGCACACGGGCCGAGTCCTCGCGGGACGCGTTACATCGCTGGTAAATCGCGACGCACTCGGGTCGTTTGGAACAAAAATTGCCGCGCAAACGACGAAACTCGAGGAGGTCCACCGCGAGAGACTGCGGAGGTACTAGGGAGATACGACGTATCCTTGTTATTTATTGGTAAATTCACACATCCGCGCGTTTCCCCGTCTCGGCCGGTGATTTGGCGACGGCGCGGGCGCGTAAGTTGCTCGAAAATAAGGCGGACGATTTAACGAACGAGCGGTGCCAACGACGTCGACAATGCTCACGGATTACAGTGCCGTTTCTCACCGACAGCATCGCGTCGTTTCGCTCTCCTTCGAGGCATCTGAGACGACGTCGTTGACGAGATTTCAGACGTTCGCGCGCACCGAAAATGGCCTCGTAAAACGGATACGCGGCGATACAGGGAACACGTAGGCGTGGTTATCATCAACGGCCGCTCGTTAATCGTGGGCGTCGAAGCTGCCAGCCCGTGAAACGTAATATTCCGTCGTCGTGTCGACCGATCGATGACAAACCAATCTTTCCGCCGCGCGTGCTAAACCTCTCCTCTCTTCCTTTTCACTTTTCGCAATTTCACTTTTCTGCTTTACCGCTTAATTACATACGCTCGCGTGCGGATTCGTTAACGGTGTCGCGGCCGCTCCGACTCGCTGCTCCTCTTGCCACGACCGTTCCCGCTTTTTCCTCTCCGCCCTCGACTCTTTCGCGCACGCGAATATTCTACGAGCATCGCCGTGATCGCGATAGCACCGCACCTGGAAAGCATTCGAGACTCGTTTAAAAGCTCGTGCGCGTGGAATCCTTGGAAGTTAACGAATTACGAAGGAAATGCGACACGGTGTGGCAAGAGAATCGAGTGCGTTTCTTTCTTCACCGCTGAGATATCTCGCCAGCGGCCGGGGACCTTGGCACCATAAAAACTGTAACTCTATGGCGAAAAGAGAGTAACGCGGGAAAAAGGGCGTAGCGGCCAGGAGGCGAGAGGCGAACAAGGGTCGCGCGAATCGTACACCCGCGGACTGGCCATAATGTTGGCAGCATTATAGGCGGTTAGGTGGTGGTATCGTAGGTGGGTGTGCGTTGTGCGTGGTGTTTGTGTGGCGCGTATAGTAGGCACGACCGGCGTGCCTATAAGCTAATAAATTGAATGGATGTTTGCCCGGAGCTTTTGTCATGATGATCACGAGTAGCCCACGCTTGGCCCGTTGAGCACCTTTTGAATCTCTCTCCACAGCCAGTTTCCCGTCTCTCGCGCGCCCTCTCCGCCTCGGGATCCTCGCGGCTCTCTCTACGGCTCGCGTTGCTCCGTGCGAACGCGCACCACTCGCTTATTCACCTTTCGTTTCGTTTCGTTTCGTTTCCTCTTCGTTTCCACTGGTTTCCTCCCGTCTCGCTTGGCTCTATTCGTACGCGATACCGCCGCATATAGAGGCGTTTACAAGCTCGACGCGTAGCTGAGCCAGAAAGCTTGCCTGACTATGGGTTTCCTTCTCGCACCCAGGGAAACGGGGCCCGTTGCACACCGGACGAACGCGCACGGTTCGACCCGCGAGCGTAATTGGACGCTCATTAGCGCCAGCTTACGATCCTAACGGCGATGCTACGATTCTATCGCGAGGCAACCATATATAATACATCGTGTCCATCGCCAGGAGAAATCCCACTTGTACCGTTCCCTCGCGCGAAACCGCTCGGTGATTTACAGGCTGCGTACATGTATAATAAGATCTACCCGGCTACATAGTTGGGCTCGTCCCGTGACAATAGGTGGATCGTTAAACGGGCTAGGCGCGCGTTTTTAGCAGGAGCTGAAGATTTTAGCTGGCCTGCGGAGAGGTGTGCGGGATATACCTACATGCGTGTAAAGAAACGGGAGAAAGGAAACGCGAGGAGAAGAGGGATAGTGGTTTGAAGGAAAGGAGGAAAGAAAGAGAAGGAGAAAAAAGCTAGGCAGGCGAGTGCCGAGGAGAACAGACACACCGGTTAAAAGCAGTCGTGGCGAGCTGGGAGAGCCAGGAGAACCACGCAACGCCAGTCAACTCAACTCGACGACTCAAGTGGTAGGGAACATTCCTTCGCTACGGCCACTATTTCATCGTTTCGTATGACGCGATATTATAAGACCCCCGCCTGCGTGCCGGCTACTACACGGTGGTCCAAAAGCAACCATCCACCTGCGACCAACGACGCGACGCAGCCGAGTCCTCCTTCTGCGGGATACCTGCCGGGAGAGGAACCCGCGTCGCGTTTCTCGCGCCCGTCTCCGTCCTCTCGCTCCGTTTCTCACCGGATGCTCGCGCCTGCAATCTCCAATCCACCATTATTCTCTCCCGTTTATATCCAAATTCCATTCAAACGTTTTACCTACACCGCGACGAGAAATCAACGCGCACCGTGAGATCCAGTTTAATTCCACGAGATTCGAGTCTGGTCTTGATTATTTTCCATTTTTCTCGTTCACCGAAGACCGTCGAGTTGAGAGAGAAAAAACTAAACGTGGCTACGATAAAATTCGTTCGCTTCTCGTCGCTAGACTCGCTCCCTCGAGAATTTACACTTATACCCATTCCTTCTAACCATGGGACGGGAAAAAGCATTCTTTTCTTTGCCCGTGGATTGTAACCGTAATCGGTGTTACGGACAATGTAGCGTGACTGACTCATCGCGAGGAAAAAAACGTTGGCCGGTGGCTGTAGGTATACTGTATAAGCGGCAGCGCGAGGAGGAAATGTTGGAATCAAGGGGTATTAATAATTTCTTAACGCGACGCACTTGTAGCGCCGGAGATGCCAGCAGGCTTTGCTCAGCCATAATATTGAGATTAAAAATGATTTACGACCCAACCCACCGGTGAGATAGCGAGCATTCAATTGGGATTTACGGTGTAATTGACTAAACGGCAGACGCGGAGGAAGGCGCGACGAATACGGATCGATTCGACGAAACGCAAGCTTGCGTTATTATCGATATCGCCCCTTTATCGCGAACAGATTGCTAGAGTCGACTGCACCGCGGGATTGGCGCGCGTTATACCGTCCCCTGGGAACCAACAACCGTGTATTTAAGCGGTTACGTTCAACCTTTACGAACGTTTCACCAAGTCTCTAGCTTTTGCTTTTAGTCTCCGACTCGTTAACAGACGGACGCGTCGCGATCGGTGAAAGATAGGCCTCGCGGACAAGAAATACTCGGGCGGCGTCTCCATAAATCACTTTTAATCTTCTATCGACGTCGCCGACGTTTCGAAGCGCGCGTCACACGCGCAATTGTGTCATGCAAATTCGCGGCGAGACCCGTGGACTGGAATAAAAAGCAGCGGAATCGTAGCCGGTCGCAGGAATCGATCCCTCGGATCCGGAACGGGGCGACGGGACGCCGCTGGAAAATGGTGGTTCTCACGATCTCGCGCGGAATGTCCTGCAGCCTGACGGCGAGTATTAAGTTTCGTGTTCTCGGCTTCCTGTAGGCATACCTGGGCGAGCCGGGGACCGAGCGACAGCAAGGGTTGATAAATTAAACGAAAAGTTATGCAGATGCGCTATTTTATCTGGCCGTCGCTGCCACGCATTCGTACTCGGGGCGTGCATTACATCACGCGAAGTAGTCCCGTATGCCCGAAACGCTTTCGTGACGGCGCGTCAGCCCTCGTACACGGGGTGTGTCCGCGGCTCTTAACATCGGCGCAAATGCTGAGCTGGTGGGTAAAGAGGGTAGATAAAAAGTGGGACTAATCGTGAGCGTAGATCGAGGAATTTTGAGACAGCCTTCGTCGTCTGATATTCCGAGTAGAGTATTGTGGGGCAAGAGTGCGCATTTAAAGTTTAGACTTCTCTAGAATCTGAAGCATCTCCTCACTAATTGGTTTTCGGCTGGTTGTCCTCTTATCAGTTCTAACAATAAATGAATAAGACAATAAAATAAAGTCATATTTTTTATTAAAAAAGTTAATAAAACACGTATTTTGGAAAAATATTGCGGATTAAAAATTAATAAGAAACCAAAAGCCGATATCGCATACGAACTCTTGTCCCACTGCATTGTGCGAACTTTTGCCCCCACAGCTACTTTTACATTGTTTAATCAATCCTGTTATCTGTGAGGAGAATTGTAAACTTGTATTAGCACTTTTGAATAGAAGAATTTCAGCTCTTTAAGACGACGTATGAATTAAAATATATACTGATCAATTTATAGGAATAATATTAATTCCTAAAAACGAGAATATTACATCAGAACTAACGAATTCAGTACTTACCGCATTGTACGATAACAAAACGAAGCACAGCTATACTCCAAGTCATTTTAGAAGGAACTTGCCGACCGACGAATCGTTGGCGTTCATTGGTGCCGAAACAAATTACTATTGGCTATACCCCAAACAAACGCTTCCTCGGAGCCAATGAGCTCATTCTACATGCGCGAATAAGTTCCTTCTAAAATGACTTGGAGTATACACAATTCGACACTGGTGACTCTACCTTGATTGACAATTCACTGTCAATCACCATTGGCAACTGCCACAACTCAAACTATGAAATTCGCATGGTGCGAACTCTTACCCGCTGCGAACTTTTACCTACTTTTACTCTAGCTGAAAACGGGACGCCTGGGAATAAACGATTCGAAATATTCGGCATAGAAAGCACTGGAGAGGCTGCGGTGCTTCCACTAGCGCACGCTTATGGGCGGATCCGTGTGTGTTAGCTTGTGCTTGTGCGTTTGATGGCGTTCACACAAACGATCCGAACAGAGTAGAGCAAATTGGAGTTCTGACAGGTTGCAGTGGGGGGTGTCCCACCATCCAACGGTGCAGAGGAAACGGATAGGGGCACCCCGGGAACCCAGACACCTATAATCGTGCGGGCATAAAGTTGCCCGCTTGGAAACCCACGTTCACGGGACCATAGGACCACGGAACCACGGAACCACGGGACTCGCGTACTCGTTATCCAGGCTCGAATTAAACTCCAGACCTTTTTCCTTTTTCTCCATCATCGAGGGAACAATCTTCCAGCCGGACGACACACACCGCGCACTGCGACGGTCAAGATATAATTTCCTCCGCTCCGGGTTCTTCCCCCGCACTACCGTGCCACGCTGCGGCTGAAATAATTTACGAAGCGTTACGCAACGGGAATCATACGGCGTACAAAAACACAAAACTCCGCGTCGTTTCCGCAAAGTCCGTGGAAATTTTTACGATCGAGAGGGCAAGGATTTCGGTGCCACGCGTTCACCTTGAATAACCACCGCGTGGCGAGGAATGCGGTTGATTTTGGAGCAGGCTGTAGACTTCGCGGGAAGCCACCAATTAATAGCCGGTTTAATCGATCAAGTGGCCCCGGTACACTTGTAACGCGGAGTCCAATCACGCCTCGGAGCGATCAACTACTATCCCTACATTTTTTATGATCTTTACGTTTCTCGCTTACGTTCTGGATAACCTCAGCGCGAGAGTATATAGGATTGCTTTTTCTTCGCTCAGCCGAAATCCTTTGAATCACTTGCTCGACGGTGTTGCAAAAATGGACGAGAGCTTGCGAGTGGACTTATAGATCCGAACCGCGCAGAGACACCGCGAGCGATGATAATTCGAGCCGTGAGAATATATCGATAACAGTAACAGTAAATATTCACGTAAACGAGCGCCACGAAGGAAGAGGACACGGGTGCCGCTCGGATATTAATTTCACGGTATAATCTCGTGTTATAAAAATAAATTACGACGGACGATCGAGCTAGCTCAGCCAAGCGGTCGGTGCTGCCCGATTAAGTAACAAAACGTTCCCGGGGACATTTCCATCGGGACCAACCGTGGCCGGGACCGTTCGATCCGGAGCTATCGGTCGTTCACTGCGATCGCGGCCGTGCGAGCCTATACCGATGCTACGAGAAAAACGACTATAAATCGCGCGTGTAGTACTGCTATCAACGTGTATTACATAGACGCCGCGTTGTTTGATAAATCGCTGGATGCAAATTGCGTGCGTCCGACGCCGACGCGACGATGAGAGAGAGTGGGTACTGGCTTCGATTTCTTCACTGCGCAGGCGGTTCAACCGCCATTTACCGCGATAATTTCGATTTGCGGGAACACCGCAAGCCCTGAGTACACTATATAACGCATTACCGAGAATCTTGGAAACGTCCGAATGCTAGATCCCCCCTAGAATGGATGGAAGATCGTGAGCGATCGCGCGAATGATATCAACGCGGTATTATCGCATCGCGAGACAACAATGCCACGAGTTAAGTCAACTTAATAACGCTGAATCGCCGAGTCACGCGCTACACAAGCGCGGGTATAGGTATGTATACCTACGGTTCGTTTAACGCGGCAGGCGCTGCCTCGGCCGGTGCTCGGCGGTCGAAAAAAAAAATTGAGACGTTTAGTTAATTATCGAACGACGCGATAACGGCGCGTTTCACCTCGCTCTCCCTCTGCTTTCCCCTGGCTGTTCCCTCGTAATATTCGGACAGGTCGTACGCAGAATTTTCCTTTTTTTTTGCAACGGCGCGGTAGTATATTCGTGTCGGAGAGTGTCTTGCTGCGTGTTAACGCGCGATCCCGGCCGCAGATATCGGAGATATATTTCCAGCGATAATCTTGTCGCTAATAAAAATCGCATTTAATAACGCTTTACCAAGGATGTACGCACGGTGCATCGTAAGTTTCGCAACCGATCCTCGGCCTTAATAACACCGCTAAAAGACCGATAACGCTTGCATTTCGATACAACCGTGACCGATAAAAATATGATGTCTCTTTTACCGGTTATTCCGTGCCGCAGCGTTTTCAGACCGGTCTGCTCGAATTCTAGGCTTCCTCTTTCGGATGAATTTATTGTATTACATATTACAGAGGTCGCAGAGGGGGGATTAGTCGTCGACGAATGTTTTCCAAGCGTGTTGTGGCGAAGAATATCGTAGGTTTCCACGTTTGCTGGTTACAAGGCAACGAAATAAGTTATCCGATTGGATACGTTCACGACAGGTTTATCAGGTGGGCATCGGGCTTGATTGTGAGAGTGTTCGTAGGTGCAGAGCACGCGGTTTCACGCGTGTGCCGGGTTCCCGTTCTCGGGTTCCGAAGCGACGATGGATCCGAGCCGGTCGTACGAACGAGACCTTAACGCTCGCTTTCAACTCGGTCCTCACGATCGAGCCTCCGAATTGCTCACGAACACTCGACACACTCGTCCCTTGCCACCTGTGCTTGCTCGTCCAGCGGTCTCGACGGTTCTCGCGCGTCGCCACGATTTTTCCTGCCTCGTAAATACTTGAAAAGGTCTGCGGCGCGATAACGTTCCGCGATTCCATGAGAAATACGAGAAAATGAGGAGCAGTCGCAGAGGAAAGCGTGCGTGCGTAGGTACAACAGCTGCTGGGGTTTCGGTTCGCGACCGCGAAACTATCGATTTGGTAAGCGAGATGTAGGGAAAGACGACGTACGTGTAAGCGCGTCCAGGTAGCTCTATACGTACTGTACGCTCGTCAAGCTTAAGAAGTTGACGCGCCGGGACATCGTGTGCACGTGGAAAACTCGCGGGTGGTTCGTGCGAAATTCGCAATTGTGTCGAGAAATGCCAGCAAGGCGCGCGTAATATTCAGATATTTACATCGAGTGCATTACACGTGCGCGTTATGCGATACCTTAGCGAGAAACTTGTTTCATCGTAGTACAATGTTTTAGACAGGAAATCGATACGCGACTTCTCCTTTCGTTCTATCGACTACTTATAGGTATATATGTATACATATGCATATAGGGCTGACAAGCGTGCCTGATACGACGTTAAACTTCGCTACGTGGAAATAATAGAATCGCCGTTTAAACTTTAAATTATAACGTAGGTGTAGGGTAAACTCGGGTAAGTCTGTGATAGTTTTAGAATTTGTCTAATAACTGCTAATATTTACATATTCTGAAAGTGAGTCTAGGATATAATGATGGGTCAGACAATTTCGAGTCACAGATAGGGGAGACCGGGGCAAGTTGATACGTTTTTCAGTTTTCATTGTTATTCATTTTTTTTTAATCAATTACTTAATAACAAATATGCTAAAATATACTTTGGTCCTTACTCTTTAATATTATATAGTAAGCGAAAACTTGAGAAAGTACATACAAAATGAATGAAAAAATGTTATTTGGACGAAGGCAAAGTGTATCAATTTACCCCACTGCGGGGCAAGTTGATACATCTTTAAAATATCTGTTTAATGAGTAACTAATAAATTTGAAAAATATAATTTCAATCTAAATACCTTTCCAACAGTCAAAAGTTCAAAGATCAAACAGATTTTTAAACAAACATACCTAGAAAAACATTTTTATTTTCATTTTTTTTTATGTCTGGAATATCCCACTTTAACATGAGGTGTCTTCTTCTTTTTGTTATTTCAAACCATTTTCCAAGAAATATAAAGAAAAAATTCAATTAAAAGTAGTCGGGGAAAATTAATATACTGTATCAACATGCCCCAGAGAAACCGTATCAACTTACCCCACAGGAAGTCATTATGTATAAACATGTCCATAAAAAAATGTAGAGCATATAAACATAATTACAAAACGTAATTACCTTACCTTCAAAAGACTCAATATGATGCCAAATTACTTCGGGTTATAAAATTCTTTATATCGTCTCAAGACGGATTGGAAAGTGAACACAACTATTTACTTTTTCTTTATATAAATGAAAACAGTTAAAAAACGATTGCTAACGTCAAGGTACACCCACGTACGCTGGATCGTAGGAAAGAATTTATCAACAATTTTCACATATCCCATTGAAATGAAGCTACATATATACGGTGTCGAGATAATTCGTCTGTATCAACCTGCCTCTGTATCAACTAGCCCCGGTCTCCCCTAAACGAAAAAGTATCACGGAGTAACCTGTACCACGGATTTACCCGAGTTTACCCTACACCTATGGAAATCTGGTCGCGTTACTCGCCGGAACACGAAACTCCCGTCGATTATCGTAGCCTCGGTTGATTTATTCTCTCGAATCATCCACGTACCTGTTGCAAAACTGACGAAAACGATTGGAAAATGAAACTGGGGTTCCCAGGACGCGATACAAATCGCGGCATTATTTTCGTTGCGTTATCGATTTGCTAGATAAGTATCTAATGATAACCGGCGAACGTCGCGTTCACGTTCACGTTCACGCCCGCGAACGAGTGACCGGACGCTCGTGAAACTTATTGCCCGTCGTCGCCTGTTAACGTTCGAAACGCGGAACAGGATTTATAGGACGCTCGCAGTTATTTTCGAGACCTTAATCAAGACTTTATAAATCATCCAGCTCTTGGTATCTGGCTGCAACCATTCCCGTTTTCTATTTTCAGATCGTGCTGAACTCGATGCACCGATATCAGCCGAGGATACACTTGGTCCGTTGTCGACAGTCGGACGACAACAATCTCCACATAACCGATCTCCAGAAGGAAGAGCACAAAACCTTTATATTCCCCGAGGCTATTTTCACCGCGGTCACCGCTTATCAGAATCAGTTGGTGAGTGAAATCGTGTTTGCAATTTGCTCGTGGAACTCGACTAATTCCGTAATAGAGGGGTCTCGATAGCGCCGCACCGCGAGCCCGAGCCGATACGCCTTATCGAGCGAAATTAGTCCAGTTGCCGGCTTACAAATATACTTACAAACCGCGACGCAATTACCTGGACGTTTGCCGATAATATTTGCAGATAACCAAACTGAAGATCGACAGCAACCCGTTCGCCAAAGGTTTCCGAGACTCGTCCAGGCTCACGGATTTCGATCGGTAGGTGGAAACTTTGCACGTCCATACGCACTTCTATTGCCTACTTATATACCTACACGCGCGCAAACACGACACCAACACACTCGACGCTCGGTGCTTTCTCGCCGGCAATCCACCACGGTAGATCGATTTGTTTCGCGCATATTTCGAGCCGCGGCTGAGGAGCTTTCGAGCGGCAAGCAAGCAGCTCGGCTCAGCGCGGAGTGCGGTGCGCCGAGTGAAGCGATCATTACGCGCCATTATAACGTCGGCACCTTAATCATAGCGCCGGCCGAATTATCGCGCGATCTTTTAGATCTCGTTAAAAGTGGAAATTTATACAACGCTAAATGTCGAAGGAGAGGCACATTTGATCCTGAATAAGCGTGCGCACAGCCGGGCGATTCCAGAGTTATCCGCGATCATCTATCTACATGAATGACGATGCACCTGCTGGCTCGCTCGCTCGCGTACGCTCCTCTGCGTTTATGACTGGGGCGGATACATGCGTGACAGAAAGAATTTTTTTCACCCTTCACTGTGCACGTTGGCGCGCGCGCGCGCGCTCTCTCGCCACAGCGCAACCGCACACCTCGTCAAAGGATTATCGTCAGCAGCGACAGAGTAACGTTCCAATAAGTAGCGTTTCCATTAATCTTGGCAGATGGGCGCTACCTCATTATCAGTCAGTATATTCGCCGAGAAATAATCGGTCTCGATTAATTACAATTTCTCTGGCGGTGTGTCTGCCTTCCCAGGCCCAGCGTGTACCTATCGCGCCTCGCATCGATCCTTCCTTCCTCGTCGCGCTTCATTCTGCATACACACTTGCTCGCTTAGCGATGCCGAAAAATATTTTGTACCGTTTCGGCGTGGAGCAACAGTTGCGTCGAGGCGGTTTGTAATCGATACCTACGCGCGTCGACCGCGCAAAGCGACGATTACCTACGTGGCAACAAAATTCTCGCGAAACGATTATCCGGCCGTTTCACTTCAATTAACGAGTGCGAACGGTGGCTACTTTCGGTGCAAATACGCCCACTAAATCGCTAGCGCCCGATCCCGCCGTTCTTCCGATCGCGACTCAAGGTTTTATGCAAATGCATCGGCGCGGAGTAGGTACCCGTGTGTGTCGGTGCATCGAGAACGACCGCTCAACGCAGTCGTCATCCGTTGGATTGCGCACGGCTCTAAGAAGGAAAAATCCCGAACCCGAAAATTCAAAAAATTCTGAAACTTTGAGAATATGCAGGGGATTTCCTCCTGATTACAACGCAATTTTTGTTTGCTGCCCAAATTCACTCTAAGGGGGTGAAATTAACCCCTGAAAATTCGTCTATTTTCCGATTTTATGTTATAACTTGCCAACTGTAAGAGATAGAAAAAAGTTTCAAGACGAAAGTTACTTCTTTTAATTAGATCTATCATTTGGCAGAAGTAAAACAAATATTTTACAATTCAGGAGTTAGGATAACACAAAATCGGAATATACCCGGATTTTCAGGGGTCAATTACACCCACTTAGAGTGAATTTGGGCAGCAAACAAAAATTGCGTTGTAATCAGGAGAAAATTCCCTACATATTCAGAAAGTTTCAGAATTTTTTAAATTTCCGGGTTCGGGATGTTCCCTTGTAAGTAGCGCGGTCGAATCGCCAAACCGATATCTACATATATCCGACTCCCGAACGCATTCAGGTACGCAGGCCTACGTATGTTTATATTTACCCTGGCGTCTCGTCGCGCCTCGCCGAAGAATCCCGCGCCGTCTGCGCAACACCTGCTTCGGGGATCGTGCAAACGAGGCGATTAAATACCTAATTTGTTCGCCCGTAATGGAGTAATAATTAAAAGATTTTAGTGCCGCCAATGCCGCGCGGTCTAATTTAAAAACTCGTTAGTTATCTACGACAGATTTCCAATGTCTCTTTCGTCGCAACGAGGAGTTACGGAAGTTCGAACGGTGTTCTTTGATAGGGACCGGGAACCGTTCGAAAACGGAAAGCAAAGTAGATACTCGTCTCGCGTGCTGTCCGAACCAGGAGATATACCTGACGGACGATCTTTTTGGCTCTCTCGGGACGAGTGTTGTGTTCGGTCCAGCGCGGCGGTAATCACGCGCGAATCAGAGGCGTGTCGGGAAGGAGGCTCAACCGGGAAGTCCCTTCGTCGACTAATGCGTTCGACGCGATCTCGAATACGTTTCCGAGAATCGGAGGACTGGCTGAAGTTTTCAGCGTTCCTCGTAAAACGTCAAGCCCGAAGGAGCCTAGCGAAGGACGTGAGACGCGTTGACGCGTTGACGTGTCCCGGTGGAGAACGCTAGATCGGCCACGGAGAGGCTGGTTTCTCGGTGGATAGCTGTCCGATAGCGACGAATGGAAGGGAAGGTCGTGACCGTTGTTTGCCGAGTGTAAATTCGACTCTTAAGAGACGGACACAACGTTACGGTCGTCGATCGACCACTTTAATGACACGGCAGTTTGTAGAAGACGATCATCCCGAAATCACTGCCCTGGCCTACCGCGACCCTCCTCAAATCAGCACCTGCCTAACCGAGATCACGAAAAATCTTGCTGCATCATTCCGTCGGTCGGGCCGGTCCACTATCGTTAAAACTTCAGCTTCGAGGACAACCAGGACGAGAGAGCTCTCGCGACGCTTCAGCAATGGGAAACGCATATTTTGATGTTTTAAGTTGGAGTTGGTCTATTAGGATAACTGGGCGTAGGCGATTCTCAGCGATCGACGAGTGACGAATTACCGCGAATGTCCTCGTTGGTGTATCGGAAGGAAGAGGAAGGAATGAAAGGGGAGCGAAGGCAAAGGCAAAGGCGAATGCGGCGCGGCACGGCGGTTACAGCAGTCGTCGTATTCGGCTGCACGGATGCGGCTCTGTCGGCGTCCAGAGTTAATGAGAGAGCGGCCGTACGGGGCAATACGGCGCATGCTCCCGCCCACTTCACGCCGCCGCTGATAGATAGATGCCCCTCCGGCCCTTTTGCCCCTCTCTTCTTCTCTCACCCTCACCCCCTAGCCCTTTCTCTATCTCTCGAACGATCCTCGCCCCCTTTCCGCTTATCCTCTCTACTATCCTCCTCTCTCCCTCACGCCCTTTCCCCGTCCCCGACCATCATCACGTCCGCGTTCGCATACGTGCCCGCAAAAAGCCCCGAAATCGTTGTTATAAAGATATTACGGTAACTGCGAAAATTTAAGAACCGTTTATAAAAACGTGGCTGCGCTCCGTCTCGTCTGGTCTGGTCTCGTCTCATCTCATCTCGGCTTGCCCCGCCACGCCTCGCCTCCTCTCGCTTCGTCTCACCTCGCGCCGGTCCAAATTTATGGCCAGCTGCCGCGAGAAACTCGAAATTGCCTCAACGCCGTCGATCGTATAGACGTCCCCGAGAAACGTTCGAGTACCAGCATTGTCGATCGCAGAGGGGGGACACTCGTTTCGTGACATTGATCCTCAGGGTACCCATCCGCCTCTGGGTGCATAGGAATCACTGACGATCACTGAGGAGCCGTCTGTTTCCGAAGAACAACTGCCGCGGGAGTCGCGACTTATGGTTTCTGGGGATCGATGAGGATTCGTGGAAGAGGTACGTTGCTCGGTGACCGTTGCAGGGCGGCCGTCGTTGTTATCGCTGTCGCGATCGCGATGCCTCGTGGAAGCTTGAAAATCGACGAAACGTTTGGTCGTCGATCGCCGAAAGTCATAAGGGCGAGGGATTACGGTGAAGAGGAACAAGGGGGAAAGATGAAGAGGGAAAAGAGAGGGATTCCAGGTTGCTCTGGTGCGCCGGTTCCGGAGGGCAAGGAGGGCAGGGCATTCATCTATATTAGCTTCGAGAGCGGACGGCCTGTCATTACCGCTGCCGCTCTGGCCTTCTTTATCCTCCTTCAACCTCCTTCATCCTCTTCCTCCCCTTGCAAACTCTTTGCCCTCCTCTCTTCTCTCTCTCTCTCTCTCTCTCTCTCTCTCTCTCGTTCGTTTCTCGAGCATCCTCGAGCGAGGAAGCGTTCCTCCGTTTCGCGTCCATCGGCAGAACTAGCAGCATCCAAAGCCCGGGCAACTGCTCGGACAGCTCTAACCGATACCCAAAGTCCTCCTTCGCTCTGGCCCATTAGCCGACCGCATTACCAAACCACCGCGCCACGTCGGACGGACCGACCAACACAGAGAGATTGCTGGGGACTCTTCCTCCGAAGAGAGACGGTCGACGGGACGGTAGAGGGGAGAGAAAGGGGCGAGAGGAGAGGTTCGGTGGCCAAAGAACACTACGGAGCTAATAACCGCCGTTTAAAACGCAAAAACAAAGGTCCCGCCGTGCATCATCGGGACCTTTAGATGCGATGCGGCATGGAGAATGCGCGAGGTAGCGGGAGAATCGAAGGGAGGGTACCGGCGGAGAATAAAGGGTGGTGAAGAAACGTTGGTCGCGTACTATCTTGCCTGGCGCTCGTACGTAGCTACACTTACGTACCTATATATCGGCCGGCTATCTCGAACGCGTCAGGGTCATTACCGGATCATTACCTTCCATACCTACCGTGCGACGACGATGATGGCCCCGGCTTGCGAGCTCCGTCTCCTCGCCCTCAGCCTCAGCCTCATTCTCAGCCCCGCTCGTTCGCGCGCGCGAGCGTACCCGCTGCGAGGCGGGCGGCAGATCTGCGCACACTCGCGAGCTACTCGCCCTACGCGGCTTCCACGTAATAGAGGGCCGATGCGCGTGTGTGACCCTCTGGCATGTACACACACGCACGAAGAGCCGGCTCGATCGCGCGTCGGACTGCTCGGCGGCAGCCGGGTAAATTACAGGCTCGACCGTATTTTGCGTTGTTTTGTTGTTTTTCAACGCGCCGAAAGGAAATGAGCGAGCAAACGCGTCACGCCACCCCGAACCTGCTAATTTCTATTCATATTTTATGGCTATTAATTTCTTCACTGTTACACTCGCTCTTTCTCTCCTCCTTTCTCCTTCCCTCCCTTGCTTTCTTTAGTTCTTTCTTTATCCCGTCCTTCATTCGCACTGCCGCGCGCTTCTTTCTTTCGAATCTTCTTACCCGTGTTTCAGTGCGATCGCTCGCCCGTTTCTAATTTGCGATTCTTCCCTTTTCTTCCTGTCTGTTCTTCTCCCTGTTTCTCTCCTTTCGTCCAATTCTCTTTCACTTTCGCGTAGTTCCTTCGACCCTCTCGTCGATTTGGATATAAAGAATTTCATTGTTCTTAGCAGAGAGAGAGAGAGCTTAGAATAGGAAAGACGTTGGGAGAGTATAAATATTCTCGGTGGAACTTGTCGTCGTTGGTGGATTGCTGGCAGTGTTGGTCGATAAGACGCGATCGATCTTTCTCGCAGCCCCGTCTGTTCGATCGTTTTCGTTCGCAGGATGCGTGCGAGCGAAACCGACGAGAGTCGAACGAAGCCGCATCGCTCGATGAACTACCTTCGGCCATCAGTGGGGTGTAACCTATTATTATCTACCACTTACCTAATGCCCTGTGTCAGCCTCGGGGTAGGCGGAGAATAACAGGCTCCCCGTTCGATGGAATCCCCTCCGCGCTAATATCGCGACCTCCGCTACGTCGATGCCTCTTACGTCTTGCGCGGCTCCGAAACCACGCTCTCCCCCTTGGAAAAACTCTTCCCCGCGGGCCCGAAGAAGCTCTAGGGAGGCGGCGGGAATTATCGCGTGCTCCGATTTGAATGGGACCGACGACGAGCGCGTTGCGCGAACAAGCCTCGCGTGAGAAACTACGGAACTGACTGTTTCGAGATCCGTGCTCATAGCGGACGAGTCGTTCCGCTGGTTCGCCAAGTCGGAACGCGAGACCACGCAAAGACATCGTTCCCGACCGTATCGAGCTTCTTCAGCATCTCGAGGAACGAGGGGAATTACGTAAGAAAAACTGCAGACACGCGAGCGAAATCGCTGTTAAGAAGGACTCGTTGCGTATCTACTTGCACGAAAGTGCAATATGTAGGGAAAAGTCGTGCAGTACCGATTGCTCTAAGTTTTATTTGGTATATCTTGGGGTAGAGTCGATAAAGATCAGAAATGCAAAAACGTGTTTGTAGTATATGTAGATAGAACTTAGTAAAAGGAGGGAAATTATTTTTGGGAAATTTAATAATTAGGACATTCCACGCCAAATCGAGAGCAATGGTGTAAACAATATGGCCTCGAAATGGGTTCTAGAGAATTGTGATTTTCATTGGTTAATTCAAATAAAGTGTTAATATCTGGTCGAAGAAGCGAGAACTAGCTTTGGTCGGTACTGTACGCTGATCGGTATTGCACGACTCTCCCCTACGTGTAGGGTAATTGTGGGAGAGTTGCCGCACGTTACGCAAAATTGTCACCGTGTCTAAATTTTGCAATGAAAATGTTTTCCAAGGATATATCTTATTAGTTCAACATCTTGTGATTCTACTAGCATTAAAGAAAATCAAAATTTTAATATTTGTCACCCTTAAAAAAATTGAAACTAAAAACATCCTTTGGTAGGAGAGACGCCGCACATGCGGGAGTGGTGCCGCATTTCGAAACACGTTTAATTTTCGATTTAAACTTGTTACTTCTAACTTTTTATATAAAAAAATAATAAAAACAAAGTAAAATGAAACATTTTTACTTTATACAATTATAAAATTGGAAAATTAAATGGGTACAGTAGGAACAGATATTATATCTGCTTTTCGATCTTTTTTTATATATTCAGTTGGCATCTTGAGATTAAAATAAAAAAAAATGTGAAAAAAGAGTACATAGTCCACAAATATATTTCGATTATAAGATTATTCATTTAAAAATAAATAATTTGCCTTGAGATACCACGTTAGCTATTTGAAAAAACTTTTTCGGTATTTTAAACATTAAAAACATCATTTAAATCGACTTAGTTTCCGAAACAGTACAGTATCAAAGTGCGGCATCTATCCCAAATAAAAGTGCGGCGTCTATCCGAAATGCCTGGGAGAGGCGCCGCACTTTCGTATTTCCACATGCTAAGTCGAAAGTAACCCATTCTGCCAAGGAAATATACTACATGGTCCCCTTAACGTATTACAAATGTTGTATCAAGAAAAACTATGAATTTTTAGCTACTATATTAGTAAAAATAGACGCGACGTATAACTATTCAGGCAAAGTACGCTAGGCTTACCTCGAAAAACAGCAAAATCTTTAACAATAATACAGGAAACACGCTCTGGTTTGACAAACTAACCCAAATGAACAGCCTTAAATAAGTAAAATCGGCAATGATGTGTTTTATTACCGATATCCTTGAAATACCGATAGTGCGGCGTCTCTCCCACAATTACCCTAAGTATGTACTCTCTCTCTCTCTCTCTCTCTCTGCGGTTGTTTGGAACGCCGAGGATCAGGTCGGAATCGGATGGAAAGAAAGGCGGAATCGTGAGGAGAGCGATATCGGAATGTTCGGTGGTCATTTGGCCGTGAACGTCGGTGAACGTCGTGAACGGTTGGACGAGTAACAGCGGTTGCCTCTAATTAGAACGTTTGGAGCGTAACCGCGCCATTACTGGGAAAACGCGCAGACTCGACTCGTCGGATCGACAAGGAATATTTATTGGCCGGTGTAACGATCACGGGAGGGCCAGCATAGCGCGAATAGTAATAGGCGCGCGGCTGCCTCAGGCCGGCTATGGCTACAGCTACAGCTCTCCCGTCCCGTCCAGCCACTGTAATTAGGGCTTTTATTGTCTGTACATAAGGAAGCTTTATGAAAACATTAAGGATATAATTCAAGGCCGGCAGGCCACGGCGCGTCGTGAATTGCAGCCAGGGTTAATGCATAGAGACTCCGGCGTGCTGCGTCATTTCCGTTTTGCGTATAGCTACAGGTGCAACGCGTGGAGCGCGCGCCTCCGTCCGCTTTGTTCCTCGCCTCGCTTACCTCCGCTCCGCCTCCGAATCGCGTAACTCCGTTCCTTCGATTCATTCTCGCTTCGCGATTGAGCAATTTCCACGCGAGCTCGTCTTCTCTTCCCTTTTCTTCGAACAACTTCTTGTCCTTTGGCCCTAACAGTGGCCAGGTGCTTCCAACGAACGAAAGATCCACGGATATGTATGCTCGATCGATCCATCTAAATCGAAATCGACACGGGTACACGGAGCGTGTCTACTAATAGAGTTCGAGCGTTTGGACAGCGATATTTCAGAAGCGCGAAAAGAGGAATGGCCGTAGACGTGGCGCGGCGCGGCGGTGTGTGGTCCGGCACGTTGGAGCGGACGGCGATTAGCCCCAGGCCTCCCTGCTCCCTCTCGCCTCCCTAATCCCTCGGCTCTTTGAGCCAGGGCTCGTTTCTTCGGTCCCTTCGCTCTCGAGCTCTTCCTGCCTCCCTTTCCTCTCGCTCTTCGCTTTTTCCACCGCTTCTACCTTACCGAGCATGCCGCGAAAGTGAGCCGCACTCGTCGCGTCGGGTAGAAATCGTGTAATTGATATTTTCGATTGGATACTCGTACCAATACCCAGCCGACGTCCACCAATTAACCCACAGACCGGCTGGACATTTATCTCTCCGGGCACCCTTCGCGTTTCCTCTCTCGCCCCTCCCACCGCTCTTTGCTCTTCCGTCGTGGAGGTCCTGAATTCACGCTTCTGCTGGGTCGCATAAACGCGCGCCTCTTCTAGTTTCTCTACACGCTCTACGCTTTACGTCCTTTGGTGTCGCGTTACGCGTTAAGCGGCGTACGGCCGGCTGGTAACCGAGACGCGCGAACTGCACACCGGACCCATTGTTCCTCTTTCACTTTTTAGTTTTTACTCCCCATCGCCTTCTTCTCTTTCGCCCCTTTTTTCATTCACTTGTCCTTTTTCGCCGTTCCTTTGCCCTCTCTTTCTCCGCCATGCCCCTCGATTTCGCGCGCCCCTTCCCATTGTTTTCTCGAATCGCGCTGTTTAAGCCTGTCGTCTCGATTTCCATAGGCAATGGTCTCGTCTCGCGTTCGTGCAACCAACGACTTTACGACTCGCGACCCCTCGAGCAAGTGGCGAGCCGTTCTCGCCAGCGAAAGGTCAACTTTCTCGCGGCGGTCTTGTTGGGATTAGCGCGTCGGTTAAATGCTGGAGGAAAAGTTTGGAGAGGGGAATCGTCTCGCGGCGCCTCCGAGGAGACGATTGCCGTCGAACGACGACCGTGAAAGAGAGTCTCTTCTCTGCGTACACTGGTTCGGGGGTTTCTCGGGATTTCGAGGAACCGGATGATCAATAGGAGGTATCATGGTCGGGGCCAGACCGCGGTGAAATTATCCGAGGAGCCGCTGGTGTCAGGTTTTCTTTCGACCACTTCACTTGCCAGAGACTACCGAACTGCGTGTCGAGCGTGGAGATCGTCTTCTCAGGGGGGCGACGCTGGTGGGATCCGGTCTCATCGTCGCGACCAACAGAGAAGCTCCTATTTCGAAAACTCTGGTTCCCTCGCTGATGTTCCAACAGCAGCCGAGCTCGCTCGACCTCAGAATCGAAGGGGTTCGAGTAGCACAGCTGGGGGAACGTCCCCGGCCCGTCATCGTTCGCGGTCATAATGAAGTCTTAATGATCGAGATAGTCTCGGCGATAATCGCAGCGTGTTTGCGTACCACTCCCGCGCGTAATCACGAAAGTAGGAAATGACGGTGCAACGTGCGCACCCCACCGCGCCGCTTCTCAGTGATACCGACCAATAATTATCACGAGAATATCTTGCGAACGCCACGAAGCGGATGCGCCGTGCCGCGCCGCCACGCGTTTTCATCCACCAACGTCCAATAATTCGCTCGTTAACGTCCCTGCCAATGTCAGCGAGCGATCCTCTCTCCAGCGCACAATCGTTCGTAATTAACGCTAATTAAACGCTCGTCTAATGCACCAAATCATCCATCGCGTTATTCCGGGACCAACTACTACGCGGACTACGAAGAGAAAACGTCGTCTTAATTAACCGCGGACGCGCGCGTCCCTTCTCTCGTCCGCCCTTTCCCTCTCGCTTTATCCGCGCCAAATCTCTTCCATTCATTCTCCCTTAAATGCCACTTAATGCCGATAGCGTGGATCGATTAATCACCCGGACGAGTATGTCTCTGCAGAGCTCGGTCTCATCTTTACCTCCCGGTGCTAGCCGGTTAGCGTGTTTATTCGCGATCAAGTAGGGGAGTGTGGGGTAAAACGGAACGCTTAACTTTGGAGGGTGATAACATAAAATTTGGAAGGCGAAAAAGACACGGGATATCAATAAGGAGTCTTCAGTGGACCTTAGACTATAAGAAAATCAAAGCCATTTTTAACATGAATAATGCATATCAACAACCGTTTTACCCCATGAAAAGTGTTCCGTTTTGCCACACATGCAGTCATTTAGTAAACATTTAATATTTACACTTCAGCGTGAGGTAAAGAACTTTTTAATACATCAAAATGTAGCGTAAGGACTATAGAATCCAACGATCCACTTACCGTTAATAATTTTCAAAATTCAAGTGCCGAAAAGTGGTCGAAAGTACAACACAATATTGAATCGTCGATGCCGGAAATTTTTCCAACTCTCTTAACGGAAAAGTACCTAACGTGTGCACAGGTCTATGATCTGTCCCAAAATGCTGTGAGGACCCTTTGGTCCCATATCACACGATACCAACTCATTCGCAGCTCTTATCTAAGAGAAACATTGACGTTCCGTTTTACCCACCCGTTCCGTTTAACCCAACTCTCCCCTATTTCCACGTCAATCGATGGATTAATTCGCTTTTCTCACGGATAATGCGATCTCGAACGTACCTACTTATTATCGAGTTAAGAGTCCGCTTTTCCGCGATACCTGCTTTCCTGTCGCAACTCTGTCGCTACTCAGCAGCTAGCCCCAGTCGGGGTCGTTAGAAACCAGTTCTAAACGCCAATTAATCTGCATCGAATGCAATCTAAGTAGGTGAAATTCGCGATGCGCGCTTACAAATAAGATTCTTGTAAACTGTCTACAGTGTCTACCTAACTACCGCGGCTAAAAAGACCGTCTTTCATTCGCTTGTTGCAGAGATCCAATGGAGCTGATGGAGCAGCAGTTGGTGAGGTGCGGCGTGGCGCCGGTCAGACTGTACGAGCACCTCGCGATGTCGTCGCCAGCGGCGGCGGCGGCGGCCGCAGCCGCCGCCGCAGCCGCCCTCGGTGCTCAGCAGCAACAGTCGCAGCAGCAGTCGCAACACGAGAATTCTCCGCACGCGCTGCCCCCGTGGATCACGCCGTCGACTGCTCTGTTGTACGGAGCTGTCGGGCAGACGCACCCCGGAGCCAGATCCGCCACAGGCTCCACGTCCCCGTACCCAGCGATCGCAGCCACTGCACCTTTTCCCTATCCCTCCGCTCTGCCCTGGCCTTGGCAGCCGACACCCGTCGCGATGATCTCTCGAAGATCCTCGCCCCCCACAGCCACTGCTCACTCCCTCAGGTACACCCCGTATCCTCCCCCGGCGAGCACACCACCACCGCTCAGGGCTCGCCCCGCCACCCCCAATTAGCGCTCCCCCTCGACCGTTCACCGTTGATAACAACGAGGTATCGTCGCACCACTTCCTTCTCGCTCGAAACCACTGCGAGGGGAAGAACGACGATCCCATCACCCATCTTTTCCAAGGGTGTCCGACAGCAAGCAGAGGGACGCGCGATCCAGCCAAAGAAGAACGCGGGGCAAGGTTTCGTTCGAACGAAAAACAGCCCGAGGAGTGCTCGATTCTGCCGATAGACCGGACAGACGTTTACGTAGGCGTTGTTGCTCTACGCGAAGTAATCGCGGGTAGAGTCGGAGGTTGTTAACGTGTACAGACCGCCGAGCAAGTCAGCAGATTATACGCTCGGCGATAGGTGTCGTGTTATGTCGTCCTTCTTGTGTGGCGAAGAATTCGGCTTGCTCGCATCGCATCGGCGCGCTCCGAATTCGTCGACGCTCCTCGTCACGGCTCGATACGTCAGCGCTTCGTTCTCGCTCGCGGAGGGAAGAGGCTCTTCTCCCCTCGACAATTCTCGCTGCTCCGTGTCGAGCCTTTACTTAAGTTAGTTTTAGGGAAATGGCCCGTACTTTGTTCGCTCTCTGTGTCCGCGTAATGTAACCGTAGACCTCTCCGTCTTTTGGAACTCGGGAAGGAAGAGGGCCGTCAGGTATGCTACGCGAAATCGAAACGTTTCAGAGCGGAGAGAAAACGGCTCTCCCGACCATCCTCCCTCTCTCTTGCCTCCCGAGCTCCAGATATTTGTACATAAAAGAGAAAAGCGATGTTCGCGCGAATTAGATTGGTCGAGTCGCCGTAGCGGCGCGAATCGACTCCAAGTGAATATGTAATATATATGTTCCAGAAGCGTGAGAGAAGAGCTGCGTGAAAAAAAGGTAAAGAGATTCGACCGTAGCTGTAACATATACCACGATAGTATTAACGCGTCTTTCCTCGAGACGGTGGAATTTGTACATAAAATCTTTTATGGTAGCGAGTAGCGTTAATGCCGTATTCTCGATGTAGCACGGATAGAAATAAACGAATTTTCATTAACGCGCACTTCTTGTCTATCTCGTTATCCAGGGTTCTTGGAGTGCCTGCGAGGGGTGGCTACGAAAAGAGAGGAGATTTCGGAGTCCACGGACTGAAGACTGCTTCGAGACCGATCCCCGTCTCTGGTCAATCCTTTCTCTCCGGTTTCTCTTCCGTTTCTCTTCCGTTTCTCTGCCGTTTCCCGAGGCGGCGTGGTGCCGGCGCGACGGCCTCTGCTCATCGAGTGGCTCGTCACGCCAGCCAGGCTTCATCGCGCCTCCAACTGCCGTGTAATTCTGTTACACCTATCTGAAATTAAATAAATTCATTTCACGGCCTGTCAACGAGCAATTATTTTTAGACGCAGACGCCTTAAGGCCGGTTCGTTCCGTGACCAACAACTTCGCGACCCCTCAGGCATACGCAGAAGCGCGTCCCTGCTTGAAACGTTCGTGTGTCGCGCATCTGTCGCTGTGAATACTGCTCTGTTAGACGTCACTCGTACCTAATCGAAGTAATTTTATTGTAGGAATCGATGAGCCTCGATAGCGTGACCTTCGAACGTCCCAAGGTAGGTATAAGTATATTTCTGCTCGAAAGATTTTCGCAAGAAGGAGAAAAAGCGGCTGCAAGCGGTGTCCGTGGGAAGGTGAGTTTCGGTCTTCCGTATAATTGAACGAGTATCCGATAAATTCGTAGCACCGCGAGATCGAGATCGTCGGAGGACACGGAGTGTATCGTGTATCCGGCCGCGTCGGAATCAGCGCGTCCAAGCAGGAAGATAAGGAGGAAAAGAAGAGAAGGAGAGGACGAAGAGAAGGAGAAGGAGGAGGAGGAAGGTTTCACCGGGGCGCGAAAGCGATCGTGTGTTACGTCGTGATGGGTGGAGCGAGGTGAGAGAAACAGAGAGGCGGCTCCCGAGCTTGTAATTATGTTGATACGAATGATCTGCGGCTCGCCGCAAACCGACGAAGAGGAGCAGAGAAGCGAAAGGAGGAGGTGGAGGTGGTGGTGGTAGAGAAAGAAGCAGAAGAAGCAGAAGAAGGAGGAGGAGGAGCAGGAGAGGGGGGAGGAGATGGAGCCTCTAGCGGTGCTCAGTGTGCTCGCACTGCTCACCGGCTGCTCTATACGTGGCCGTTTATCCTGTTCCTTGTCTCTCCGAAGGGAAAGAACCCTCGTTCGGTCGCTGGAGCCGCTCGGTTCCCTTCGTGTACCGACCATACGCGTTGCTCATCCCCACGCAACGAGTAAACGGCTTTAGGACCGTGGCGAAACCAGTTTAAGTGGTTAAGCGTAGATGTAATTGATTTCCATTTTACGAGGCTCTCGGGGAAGACGCTCCACCCGCCACTGCCATCACCACCACCACCGTACCCGCCACCCCCACTATCACGGATGCCCGTGAACCAACTTCGTCTCCGTCTCGCACACTTGTAACGCGTTAATACGCCTTACCACGTCATAGATCCGATCTTACCGAGTAGAATCGTTCCCTCGCACCGTCGAACAACCAAAAAGATCCACCACCTCAAACCACCCTTCCCTACGATCTTCTTCGTCCCCGTTCACCACCGCGAGAATCTTTTTCGCAACCACCGCGCTGGCTCACGAGCAAGATTAAACATCCAACGAAGATTACTCGCATTCTACTCGAATTTTAATTACTAGCTTTCAAATACTACGGCGAGAGCAGCGCAAGTGAACGCAACTGGGAGACGATCTTTCGCCTCTGGATCGAAATTGGCCCGCTGGTGGTGTGGCGCGGCCTGCGCCACGATGCTGCCGTGATGAATTGGACGAATGAATAATGAATGAGTCACGGGTGCACGGATCCAGGCAGGCGGAGAGGCAGCCGGGCCGAGGACCAGCCCGAGGATGTCGCGGCGCGCGGAAGGATTTTAATGAAATCCAGTGACAGATGTCCTTCATTCGTAATTCTGCCTCGGATCTTCGAATCTTTAATTTACCCCAGCAAGGCCGCTCAAGCTCTCCCCCCGTTCCTCCCTTCGTTTCCCTGCGATTCCCTCGGCCGTGGAAACGCGAGTAGTAGGTACGAAGGTTAAAGTTCCACCCTCCTGTGCGCGCTTCCCAACTTGAACCAGTCCGGCGAAGTTACGATCGATACCTTAATTGCAATTGAACGAGCTCTTCGGAGCGGTGGCAAAGGTTAATGTACCATTAAGAAGCACTTTACGAGGAAGGTGGAGTCGGTGCTCGTGGCCGTCAGCCAATCGTCGGACCGGCTGCGGAATCTTCCCTTTTTGGCGGCTCCAAGCACGCCGGGAAAAACTGGGATCGTCCATAATTGTTCGCTCGCGGAACGTTGCCTTAAAACGTTTAAAAAGAACCGTCGTTGCAGCAAAGAGTGTTCTGACAAAAAAATAAAACACGTAGGTTGGTACACGGTGGAGGAATGTTTGGAGTCGCGAGGTTCAGCTTGCAAGAGTTGGACGCGTCTCGTTCGGCAGAGGGTAGAGGCAATTGGAGCAAGGGTCGGTGGCTGGTGGAGCGTCGCGAATGGAAAAGAGAAAATTCGAAGCGACGCGAGGCGAGGCGACGTCTAGGAGAGGAACGGCCGCGTCGTTGAAGAAGGGTCGGAGGAAAAAGAAGAGGGGTGGCCGTGACGGTACAGCGCGGCAGTGAAAGAGAGAGAGAGTCGCTGGAGAATATGTAAATTAGGAACTCCGTGTGAATGCGGAGATTTATGGCGGCCCGTACACATTTCTGGCCGCAATAAATATCAGTAAGTAGCGAGGCGCGGGACCGTCCGGATCGGGTCCGAACCTCTTGCCAACGAGCTCGCGCACTCGCGTACTCGCGCGCTCACCCTCCTCGCGGGTACCACCGGCCGGGCCGCGACCGTGGACGTTCTCTCCCATAGGCCATTAATATCGGTGGAATGCCTGAAAAATAGTGGTACGCGCGATCAACGCGCGGGAGGTCGTTACGTTCGACCCTCTGCTCCCACGAGTTCCTTAGTCGCCAAACCGTTTCGCTCGACATCTGTTTTCCTCGTGCTCCTATCCTTGCCTGCCTCGCCGGAACTAAACGTCTATTGTCACTGGCGCCTGCAGGCGCTCAGCATCTAGAATCTACTTAGAAGAATGCTTCCTTTCTTCGCCTTCAATTTATCACCGCCCGTCTGGGTCTGTATTTAGATTCCATGATCCGAGAGGCTGGTCGATATCCCTTTCGCTGCATTTTCTATGTTGAAGAGGTCAAGCGTCGGCGTCGCTGGGATGTACTTGTAGTACGGTGATCCTTATTTTTCAACATTAACCCTCGTCAGGCGGCATACCGTTAAGGAACTAGTTTCTGATCAGTTTAGAGGGCTTCCCGCTTTAATATTTATTTTTAACCTACTAAAACTTTCAACCATAGACTTTTTTTATACTAAAAGATGAATTAAGGTTTACACTTTAAGGAAAAATTTTAAAAAGTTGAAAATAAGTATAATTTAATTATTTATAAGGTACGGAAGAATAAGATGACTAGGAACTAGTTTTTGATCATCTGAAAATACATGGGAACTAATTTTTTATCAGGTCAGGAACTAGTTTTTGATCATCTGAAAATACATGGGAACTAATTTTTGATCAGGTCAGGAACTAGTTTTTGATCATCTAAAATACATTGGAACTAATTTCTTATCAGGTAACGAACTAATATTTGATCAGATACTAATACTAATTAAAAAGAAAGTACCAAATAAACTTATTTTTAGTATTAAACCATCTAAATTTAATTTTTTTTATAATTTTATAATGTTCTAACCTAATTTTTATTCAGGTGATCAAAAATTGGTTCCATAAGAAAAAAGTGGAACTAAATAATGATCACTGACTTTTAAAGCAAAATGATACATATAATACTAAAATTCTTTCGCTACATTGTAAAGTAAACTATTGTAAGCAAAATGTATGGAAATAAACTTTAATACCACAATAACCAGTAAAGAAATCGACTGTGGCGTCGATAGTGATCTCTTAGTTCGAACAGTAAGAGATGGCGTTCAACAGAGGCTTCCTTCAAGTGAGCTACCTTACACATTTATTTTCACAAAAACTAACAATACTAACTGCTTTCACAGACAACACGTATATTTTTGAATTATCAATTTTTATGTTAGTAATTATTTCAAACAATTATTTAATGACATAAACTGAAAAGAACGATTTATTTCATGAACTGATCAAAAATTAGTGCCTGATCAAGAACTAGTTCCTTAACGGTAGGTACAATTGTAACTTTTACGTTTTTTTAAATTGGAATAACTTTTTTTCGAGAAGCCATGTAGAGCTGATGTTTCGTGTCTTCTTTAAATATTTGGTCTAGATTACATAGACCAAATTTCAGAATAATATCTCTACCCCCTTCGGAGATAGGGGATTGAGTTCAGGATTGCAAAAATTGTGCCGCCTGACGAGGGTTAAAATTTCTATTGTCTGACCCTCTTAAAATCTTCTATTCGATAAAAACAATATCTTCGTGTTTTTTTATTTATATATTTTGATATATAAAGGTCGCTCAGGGAATTTATATTTCGCATGTACCTACCACAAGCTTGGCAACTGCGACTTTCCATAATTGAGAGCTGCAGATGTGAGCAATTTAAATCTGTATATAAAGACTTATGCCGCAACATAATACAGTACACACTCGTTATAAACCCGTTTCGTCTATGCAATGTGTGCCGGAATTTTAATATTACACTCTCACTTAAAAGTTAATAAAATTATTTTGTCCTTATTACAAAAACTTCTATCAATTTATAGGAAAATAGTAATATTTCATTGCCATTGAGCGACCTTAATATATTTTAACAAAATTTTATACGAAATTCTTTTAAGCTATTTGGAATCTTCTGAGAGGGTCAGAAGAAATTTTAAAAAATTTTGATTTCTCACCATACACATAAGAAGCACACTAACTTGTAGGTTCTTAGAATTAGAGGCGGTCCCGATCGCATTAAGCCTTCCGCTACACCGAACGCCTATGTTCTCCATGGACCGCCGCGCCGCGGTTTCTACACACCAGAAGCTATTATTTATAAAAGCCTGCCGTTAAACGTCCTCCGCGTACCACGACCGCCCATTGTATTCGCGTAACGCAACTTTTTCCACAGGGAAACGGCGCGGCGCTCGCCAGCTCGCAGCTATAATTACCGATGGTTAGACGGTTAGATCGTTAGTGGATAACGCGACGTAATTCACCGTCACCGAAATCCACTGCATCCTTACTCAGAGTCGTTCGTCCCGAACGCAACAGCTCGACGTTCCCGAGATCCTCGAGCCGCACGGTCCACGATCGTTCCCGCGATTGCGCCATCGATTCGGATCCTTGTTCCAGCGACTCGAGCGATTCAGCGTAATGAAGGATTAGTGGAAAGAAGCGAGGCGTGCATCGCGGTGGAAAGAGACCATGGAAGGAAGTTAGAGGGACGGAAGGGGCGAAGGCGAAAACGGAACGGATGGAAGCGATGGGTCGGTAGAATGCGAGAGAAGAGAAGGCTGCCGGGTCTCCGTGGGTGGCTGCCGATCCCTTTCCTTTTCCTTCCTTTCGCACGCACACTATGCGAGTGTAGGACTATACGTAGGTACAGGCATTAACCAACCGCCTTCCCTCTCTTACGCGCTTTCAACTACCGCGATCCTCGCCAACCTATGCGCGCAAACACTCGCCTACGAGACTAACCACCTTTTAACCAACTACTTACTTCACGATAGTCCCCTTTGATGCGCGAAAACGACGCGGGACGCGAGCGGAAACACGCTCTCGACTAACGCTCTTCCGCTCGATTCTCCGGGACAGTGGCGGATTTAAGAAAAAAGGCCCAGGTGGCAAACCTTTTGAGGGACCCATTTTTGGGGGAAAATGAAGAGGTAGTTTACTAAAAATGGGCTAAGTGTAGTAGTACAGAAAAAAAATAGTATTTGATTAAAATCATCTTTTTTTTTAAGATAGGGCCCTAAGGGGCCTTCTGGGTGGGGCCCATTTTTAGGGAAGATGAAGAGGTAGTTTACTAAAAACGAGCCAAGTGTAGTAGTATGAAAAGAAAGTAGTGTTTGGATACTTATACGTAATCGTAATTTGTTTTGGTCACGGGGCCCTGCGGGGAGCCTTCTGTGCAGGGGCCTAGGTGGCAACTGCTCATCAGCCACCCTGTTAAATCCGCCACTGCTCCGGGACATCCTCCGCGGCTGATAACAGCGGAAAAGCTGCACGGCGACAGCTTATGTAAATCCTGCGATTCCCTGACTCGGCTAGCTCGACTGTCGATAGAAACGTGAAAACGTTTGATCGCGGCGTGGGCGTTAAAGGATTTCACGACGTTTCGACAGCACTTTATTGCTTCCATATTACTGTAAAGTTTACGAGCCCCGAGGCCGGATGCGTTCTACTCCGAGGATCATCGGGCTGTATATAACGCGGCGCGTCTCGCCGCGCCGTAAAAGCAATCGCGCCGTGCGATATGCGATCAATTACAA
This sequence comes from Andrena chrysosceles, assembly GCA_963855975.1. Classification (NCBI taxonomy): domain Eukaryota; kingdom Metazoa; phylum Arthropoda; class Insecta; order Hymenoptera; family Andrenidae; genus Andrena; species Andrena chrysosceles. Next base: position 43,313,155 of record OY979769.1, on the reverse strand, counting down.
GTTGGTCGCACATCACCGTGCCACAAGATCATCGTCGGAGTTGCGTCATCGAGCAACGAGCCATAAATTCCTCGCGACAGATCACACTTTCGCAGAATCGCCGTTGAAGCTTCAACGCCGCGCGATCTTCGACGCGTTTCCCAAGACAAGTGCCGTTTCTTCGAGGCGATTCGAGGAGCTGGCAAAAGAATACGCTCGATCGTCGACTCCCCGTGAAAACGATAAAAGATCGAAAAAAGACGGCGAGGAAGAAGAAGAAGAAGAAGAAGAAGATGAGGCAGAAGTCAGCCGGGCTGAAAAAGAAGGAGCGAAGAGGGAGCTGGTTTGGTAGGAGAGACGTCGCAATGGTCTCGAGATCGAGAAGCAGGGCGAGAGGGACGAGGTCCAGGGGGCGGTTATTATTTACAGCAGTCCGTAAGGCGTGTCACAATGGCATTGCGGGTTTCCTCTTGAAAGTCCGACAATGCGAGCGGGATTTATGGAAGAAACTTTCAACAAAACCGTCAATGGCCCACCCTCGCCTACGAGAGAGATGCTTTACCTAGCATGGGAATGGGCACAAATATTTTCACCATAAATTCTTCTTTTTATCCGCTGCGCCCCTTATTTACAGTCGCTCTGACCTAATCCATCCCCACCAGCCAGCGACCAGACACGGATACCTTTTCTACCTGTTACAACCTACGACCTCGTCGATGCTTCGTTAAACTCTTTCTCATTACTCCTTTGTCTCCTTTCTCATTACTCCTTTGTCTCATTGGGAGCCAGCGATTTCGTCGCATCCCCAGCAACAACTGTGCCCCCACTGGTACCACCGTTTCTCGTTGCACCTCGGGCGAGAAGATGATTTAGGAATCTAGGAATCCACAGGGAGGCGAGAGCTCTTTTCACAGACTCTCTGGCGAGCGAAGAAACAAGACTACACCGACGGGGTACAAGGCTCGTAACTACCAGGTATTTGCGACTAATCCAGCGACAGGATCCAGCCCGGATGGATGGCTCTTCGCGTAATCTCGTCGCGAGTATCTCCGCGACCGAGGCCGCGGCGCGGAAAAACCGACGGACGGCGGTGTTTTGCCGAGTACGTAGACTTAAATGGTTCTCGGTGGACGTTTTGCCAGCGATTTTTCTACTGCCCGCGGATCACGGGGTGTCGGGATCGGCCCTGGAAAAGAAAGGAAGCCGCGGGTGGACGGAAGTGCTAGGCGGAACCGAGCAGAAACATGTGCGCGGTAAAAGAAACGCGTTTGCGGGACTAATCCGTCCCGGTGTCCTGTCCGGGAGGACGATCTTATTTATGGGATTTCGCTGGTAATCTCCGCTGTATCGTAGACGCTCGGCGGACCTGTGGACCGGCGTCCTTATCGGATCGCGGAGATTGCGCAACGCAATTTAGATCGATGATTTAGATTGACTGGCAGCGATCGATATCTCTCTATCGCGCGATTCTCTCCGCGCGGCACCGCTCGAGCTTCTCTCTCTCTTCCGTCACGCTGCGCGCTGTGAGAAAGATATCGAGAGATAGCGAGCGTCGCGGAAGTTGCTCGTTCGTCGGTTCCTTTCAGCCTCGATCTGCCAACATCCGAGCGTTCTCCTTCTCTTTGAGTCTAGCGTGGCTCCCGTCAAGCTACGTCCTCTCTGGCTTATCGAAAATGAATTTCCCAAGCCCTCGCTCGAGTGTACATTTGCGCGAACTCGTGTATCAACTGGGAAAGTCGATGGAGAGAGGAAGCTGTGCTTTGTTGAAAGATCCTCGGGGATCGTTGGGATTGTTGGGACAGCGCCTGCTGCGCCGAATGTTGACTCTTGGCTGCGGTCAGCGTGACAAAAACTACCCCTCGATTCGACACGCACCCCTGGGCGCCCCATCGACCCCCCGGGTGCCCTTCGCGACCACTCCAGGCTCGTCTAATTCTCTCCGTCGCCCCGAACTACCATTTCCCGCTCAGGTCCTGCGATTAGCCTGCTGAGATTCGTCTCACCAGCCTCGCCGAGGGTGCACTAGCTATTCTTAAGGGCGAAATCCCGCGTCGGGAAACATGCTTCGTGGTCCAGTTTCCGGTAAACACCACGGGTCGTGGTAGAAAAGTCGTTGGGAAATTTATCGCGCACGGATCGTGCCTCGATCGAAAGACCGGGGAAGAAGAGGATCTGGCTCGATAGGTGGGAGAGGAAAAATAGTGTGAAAGGTGGGGTCCACGAACGTGACGGTGCCTAAATTTTGAACGAACAGCGACGTCCCTGCGAGTACCCACGATTTCACTGTGCCGAGGCCAAACATCTTTTCATCGCCGGATAAAGCATAGGTCCTCTATTCAGTAACGAACCGTTAACTCGACGTAAATGGCCGGAACAACCCTGTCACGGGGCGCGTCTCGTTGTTGTCGCACGGCAAGGAGGATCTCTATTTGAGAGTTTACATCTCGAAAATGCTCTTTTCATGGATAACTTCACGCCGCGTTACTGGCGACGACGGGCCTTTTCCCTTCCTGCCCCGCTTGCAAGGACAATAGTCTGCCTTTTGCCCGGCGAAAACGTTGCTTTGGGGCGTGTTGCCCAACGGGAGGCACCCGCTCCAGTCACCGAGTCGGGGAAAACGTGTCTCGTGCGGTTTCCTCGAATTCTATTAACATCCCTTAAATGGACCGTCGAATAGGAGGCGACGCGTTAAACGATTTTCTATTCCTCAACGGAGAATCGACGTTAGAGCGGAGAAACAACGATTCTCAGATCCTCGCGATGATTATATTCTTGTAGATACCTACCTACGTAATTCTTGAACGACAAAGAGTGTTGTTTATCGGCATTTTACGCGATAGCGAGGACTATTTAAGCAGACAGTGTATCGTTACGCGTCCCTTGTGGTCGGTGTTGGTGGTTGATGGTTGGTCGCGAGATCAAGATTGTCAGAGGAGGCGAGAAAGATTGGGAGGATCCCCATTGAAGCGTTGCCACCCTGAAAATGGTCTTTTCACGGGCAACTTCACGGCGCGTTAACGGTATAAGTCGCGTCGGCTGTCAAGCTTCGCACCCCGATCACCTGACTTTTAAAAATTCTGTGCCGGGGCGTGTTCCCTTTCAAATAAATCCGCACGCGTCACGACGCGTCAAAGCAAAGGCATAGAGAACGACGAAAAGCTTAACGAGGGATAAGCGATGGTTTTCTCTCGACGAAGAAGAGCGTTTCGAGCGACTTATCGAGCGTAAACAAGCGGGCAACGCTGCAGTCCCTAGACACCGGGAGCCGTTAATCGCAAACTCATCGCCTGCCGATGATACTGTCGCAGCAGGTAGACGGAAAATACGCGAGGCAAGGGATGCGAAAAGCTTATCTCTCGCAGAGATAGAGCGGCCCGCGAGATATCTACCGAGAGGGAATTTCAGGGGGAAATACTATCCCGCCGTATTTCGGGAGCAGTCCAATTTCGCGGAAGCGGAACTCGGGAGAGAAGAAGTTCGGTCGAGCGTAAACTGGAAATTCGCAGGCATCTCGGAGAACGTCTAGCCGACGATTCCAGCAAATTTTCTCCCTCTTCTCCCTTCCACCCATCCTGCGGCCTTTCCCTCCAATTCCCTACCACCCCAGCAGCAAATGAATTTACAGAAATATTTCATAAAACGCTGCTTTATACTTTCCACGCTTCCCCGCTCAAGAACCATCGGAATTCTCCAACAACTCCTCGAGGAGGCTTCTTCAAAGCAGACGTATCGTAAGAAGACTTGACTCGCCGAAACCATTTCGAAGTTCAAGCATCCCCGTATGCTTTCCTGCTTACCAAGACAACGGAGGCGCGTCGAGGGTTGCTCAGGAACGTTGAGACGTCCCGACCAAGTGGCACTGGCGGCGTTATTGAAACGCGAGCCAGAAGACGAGTGGGTTACAATAAACAGCGGGGTTGACGTGGAGCGAAACAGAGGGAAAAGAGGGTAGGTACCGTCGCGTAGACCTGCGTCGCGTCGCTTCGGCGACGAAGCAGAGAGGCGGAGAGGCGAGGTGGCGAAGAGGCGGAGAAGATCGGTGGTGGCGGTGGTGCGGCTCGCGGTGGCAAGAACGCGCGCAAGAAGTGTAGTAATGTCTGCCGGCGGCCAAGCGGCCAAGCGGCAGACTATTACCACCGCATGAATATGAATGAGAACAGAAGAAGGAAGAAGGAAGGAGGAAGGGGCGAGGCGAGAGAAAGAGAAGCGGGACGGAGCCGCGAGCGGAGGATCGAGCTGCGGGAAACGGAGAGAGAGAGAGACAAAAGAAGAGGAGAACTGTGTTGCTCCAAGGGAAGCCGAAGGAAGCTGGAGCGTGGCAAGACGAAGAAAGCGGCGAGCGAAGGATGCGGAGGAGAAGAAGGAGCGGGATGGGGCGAAAAGAGGGTGGGGATTGGCGAGGGAGACGGAGGTAGATGGAACGGGGGAGAGGGCGCGCGAGGAACGGCATTCAATTAGTCTCCTAGTAATTAGCCGGGAAATCTTCGGCTTTGTCGGCAAGATCCTCTTCCGACGCGATAGCTGGACCCGCCCGCCCGGGCGAGCGGACCCAGCGGACTCAGGCAAGAACACGGACCGGTACCTGCGTATCGCAACTTCGCCGTTCACCGAGTTCAGCCAACGGGCAACGTGCGTGCCGTGGTCGCGGTTTTTCAACTCAGCAAGAACACGCGTAATATACACTTGCAGTTGGGCATTTGCAAATTTTCGATTCCTCGGCAACGGCAATCTCGTGTCTCCTTATCCTTCATCCGTAGCCTCGTTGCAAGCACCGCCCTCTCGCGATGTTTTTACTCGAGCGGTTCGTTCCGCGCGATTAATCGGCCGATCGAGGCGTTTTCCTTGGTCAGCCGATGGGCAAGAAACGGGAGGATCCTGTTCCAGATGTGACCCAGGCTCACAGATCCTTTGTTCAGATTCACGTTTCCAGGGTGTTCCACTGTTCTCGCACTCCCAGACGACCCTCCACTTTCTCGGCAAGTAGCCTCGGTTGTTTGGCCCGTGTCCCCTCTATCTTTCTAGCGCATCTTCCGCTACGGTTCGGCTCCATGTCCAAACATCGTGACGCGCGGTTTACACCTGGAAGCCTGTGAACCGTGGTAACGCTGACAGTAATTTACCGATGGGCAATCAACTTTAGTAGCGAGATCGCTTATTTTCTGGCAACCCAGTCGCCGTGGTTGTGGAGCGAACCGAAGGGGAAAGGTCCGTTTACGCACGAACGTCGCAAGCTTTTTACGCGGCGGAACTCGAACGGCTCGGCCCAGCTTGAAAGAACGTGGAATTAGTCGCGTACCCGTGCATTACGCTCGTAAATTGATTTCAGCGGAGCGAAAGGTGAGCAGCCAGGCACCCCTGGAAGGGTTGTGCGCTTTTAAATATCGCGAACGATTTGGATCGTCTGAAATCGTGACGGCGTCGATCTGCGGGCTTTGCGGGATCGTTACTTAGTCTATCTGTAACGTCTCACGAGTTTCCTCTTGTGTCTAAAATATAGGTAGGTATTTATAACTATCGATGAATCGAATCGCGAGCACAAGTCTTCATCGTGGATAGGTTGTCTCAGAGGTCGGGAATAAAATAATCGTAAACGGGGACAGGCTGGAGTGGGAAGAGGTCTGCATGGTGTTCGGGGGTGGTCTACCCTCGACCATGGGTGGCCCCCTCGGTTTCGTGTATCGCGACAAAGCCAACTAGATACGCGCACGCACCCACTCGCCCGTCTTGTCCTCTCCTCTAGCCCTCGCGTTACACGGATTCGACAAGCTTCGCTACACAGGCTCGCCCTGCATCCCGTCGCTGTCAGTAAATCACCGCTAAGGGCTGCTAAATAGCAGCAACCTCTCCTCTTCTTTCCCCCCTTGCTTCCTCCTTCTCTCTGCTCCCCTTGTCCACTCGCCGTTGAGGCGTGTCCGTGGCTGTGTGTGGCCTCCCTTTTTGGATAATTCGATGTCCTGTTCGAAGTTGTCCCTCTTGCCATTCGACTATTCCGTCAGGTCAAAATGCGTCGGAACGCCGCGTCGAGCCGCGCCGGCTGGCTGGAAACTCGGCCCCGAGTTGCATTCACCCGCGTTTCCTGTTCGAACCGTGAAACGAGCCTCCAATCTCCGGAGCACCGTGCGGAATCGCTCTTTCTGCCGCGACAGCAGCGCGTAATACGTACTTCACACATCCAAAATGTACCACCTTTTTCACATACATCACTTCGAACAGATATCTCCTCGCTGTGACGCACAGTGGTTCGAGTATACTACATACTAGCTGGAGAAAATTATTTTTTGCGGGTTTGGGTTTATATGGGGTTCAAATTGTTCGAAAACTATAATTATGGTTAAAGTAGAATACTGTCGTTTTGTTCTTTTTCCTTTATTCAATTAGTCATATTTTTATTTTATTGATATTTTTAGTGAAATAATAAATTGTAATACGAATCATGTTTGATAATTTTGTTATAATTTTGTCCAGCTAGCATGTACCTAGTATACTCGAATCACTGTGCGCTGTTGGTAAAAACTACATCAGCTGCATGAAAGAGTAAGTAGATACCTTTTCCATGGAAAATAAAAACAATTTTTCCGGTGACTTATATCAGTTGATTTCTCATAATTCATAATTGCAAGTTGGTACTGAACTGTTCAAACGCGTCGGAGCCATCGAGGTCTTCGTCCTCGCGTAGAAAGATCGCGCCGACACGAATTTGCGGAAAGGGCGGCAAGGGCAGCAAGGGGTGGTGGTAGAGTTGGCGCGCTCGTGAGAATCCTCGGCGTTCGAAAAGGAAAGCGCGCGCTTCGCCGGGACTTCAGAGAGAGCAGCGCGTTAACGACCGAAACGCGTTACAGATGCGTGGTAATTTCGAATGATTAGCGGGGTAACACGAGTTGAAGCGAATCTGTGGAGAAAGAAGGGGCGTCAGCCCCGAGTTCCCATGGCTTTGGATTACCGCGCAGTATGCCCTTCCAATCCCAGCGAGTTTCCCGATTTCTGTGCAACCTGATACCCATGCGAAGGGTCGTAAAATCAAGATATATCGTTCTCGCAATCGCGATCGAAGTCGCTCGAGGGGGTGGTTTCTGCCCTCGCTTCGATCGGTTTGCGCGAACCGAACTGTGGAATAGAGACGTAGGATTCGACGACGTCGCGTCGGTGCAGGTCACGGCGGAGAGGTTACGAAATCGGTGACATCTAGTCGCCTCGTGCCCCTCGTTAAACTTGCTCGTGTCACCCTCGCGGCCACCGCGTCGCCCCCCGAAGTCGAAGCGCGGGGCTAATAAATATCGGCGGATACACTTGTGCCCCGAGTCGGGTGTGCGTCCGTGCGTGTTGCGCGTAACAGCACGTGCGCACCGTCCCGTCTCATCCCAGATGACACCGTTTTTATTGGCAGCGACGTTGGGTCTCGTTTAGGGGCAATCATGGTAACCGAGCCGCGCCACCGACCGGCCACCAGCTTTCCGAGATATTGCTGGGTTCGGGGTCTACTCGGGTTCTCCCCTCCGAATCGTCGACACGATTTTATCCTGTGCTGCGACGAGACCCCAATCGCGAAATCCACGCGTCCGCGGATGAATTGCTCCCGTACGCCGGCGACTGGTCGATCGCGGAGGTAGAAGCTATCAGGAAAGTGGACTTTAACCGACGGCAGCCGGATGACAACGCAACCACCGCGGACCTTAATCCGATACGAAATACGTGACTGTACGGTTTCGCGTCCCTTCCGTAAATTGAATCACCGGCACGATACTCTGTATCGATGTTTACGATCTCGAGAGTGCCGTCCTTGCTTGCCACGCTCTCGCAAAAACCCCGGCCACCCGGAGTCGATGCATTATTTAGCGAGAGCCGAGCGAAACGAGCGGAACGCGACCGGACGTTTGTCGCAAAATCTTTTGCCCGCGGATTGCGTCGCGCGCAATTCTTCCTCCGCGAGATAGATTGCGCCCATCAAAGTTTAATTTGCCGGAAAGGAATGGAGCACGGTCGGTGCTCGGCTCCCCTTCGAGTTCACCGAGGCGCGAGTAACAACGGCCGAGTGGCTTCGAGCGCTCAAGCAGGTGCGATCCGAATCGATAATCCGATCTGTTCACGGAGAAACGGGATGCCCCGCCAATTCTTTTCATTTTCCTACAGATCAACTCTCTGCTCCCTTCTTTCCCAATCGCGAGTGAGGGTAAGTAGGGGAGTGTTGCTAATATCGTACTGGTCACCTAAGTCGTACCTCATCGATTTCTCAGTCATTAATGAATGAAAACGACATCTGATAATAAAAATATCAAGTAAGAGCGAAATAAGAAATAGAAACAAATCCTTTTGAGCTTTCACCCTATTTTGTGCGTGCTATAAACGTTTAAAATAATCAGGTATGGTTGGCTAAATCGTACCTTTTACAGTATGTGACAAAAAGATTAATAACAAATCAATTTGTTCTGAACAAAAGGTTAAGCATATAATAGTATATGCCTAAAAGTTCAATCTACAATATCCAATAGACATTTGCGTTCAAATTAGTACAAAATATGAAATATAACTAAAAATGTCTTAAGTGGTACGATATAAGCAACCCTCCCTATACCCGCGCACACTCCAAAACGCTAGGACAAATGGAAAAGCGACCGATGGAAATTCGTCGGTCGACTGCCGATTTCCACTGGATGCGCTTCTAATCCGAGCTGCCGGCACGTGCTGGGGGGTGGCAGGAAAAGAGGAGCGTGCGGACGAACGAGCGACACTTGACTCCGCTGGTCGGGCCGGGAGTAGCTCCCTCGAAAAACACCTCGATCGTGCCGATTAACCAGCGACGGCTCAGCGTCTGGTCATCCGACGCGGATCAGGGAAGCGTGCACGAGGCCCGCTAGAAACTATTCCACATAGTGGCCCGGCTGTTCTGTCGCGTGTGTTAAAGGATCTACCAAAGAAAGAGTGGTTCGTGCCAGAACGGTGGCATTCTAGAGCGCAGCTGCTTCGATCCCTGAAACGGGTATTTAAGAGCGATGATTTCCTGTCAAAACGCGCACGTATCTCAGCGAAATCCCACGGCTGCGGTAGGAGGAGGCGGCGCGAGGGTGGGATCTCGGGTTCGCTGGAGCTTGAACCGTGGGATGATGTTTTGGATTTCTTAGAGCTGGGATGGTCGTCGAGTATCGATTCCGCGGGAGGCGTTGTCACGCGGTTTCCATTACCAGCGGTCGCGTAGCTCTATACTGTACACTGTATAGGTACTATATACGCGTATAGCTACGTGTAAGTAGAGGCGAGGAGGGAGGCCGTTGCTTGCTGGCGGAGTAAGCTTTGCTCGGGCTTATTATTTCGGCCGTTAAGAAAATAAACAGAAGGCAGGAAAACACGCGAGGGCCAAGGGCTGAGGGCTGAGGGCCGAGGGCCGAGAGCCGAGGACCGAGCGCGCGGCCACCACGGAAATTATAGGCGGCCGAGCCAAATGGCTTGAAAAATGCTCAACCACAAATCAAGGTGCCGGTTCGTTCGGCGTGGGAGCCATCTGTCGGTTCGTCGCCGCTTCCCTATATCGCCCTGCGTTCCTCCATACACACTTACACGTATACACGCGCGCATTTATATATTTTATTTTCCAGAGGCGTTCTCCAAGTGGCTGCCAGAGGCGCTACTTCCTCCCATTTACTTACCCCACCGCCTAATTATCTACCCCTCCCTTCGGACCTCCCTTCGCGGCTACTTCTACTCGCTCTGCTCTTAACCGGGACTTTCCACCCACCCGCTCGCGATTTTCCGCACAGCGCCGGAAGCTGCGATTTCCGCGAACGTCCCGCCAACGGTTTCCAAGCGAAATCCTCGCCCACTACGCTCTACTCTTTCTCTCCCTGTTTCTCTCTCTGTCTCGCTGGCCCAGAATTAAAAACCACCGCGGCTAAGTATAGTCCCGAGAAGCAATATTCCGTGGCGGTGGAGCGGCTGACCGTGCAGCACACTCGACGTTCTCCCATTGATATTGCCTGGAATCATTCACGACGCATAAACATCTCGTATTACACGTACGGAGCTCGGAACGGAGAGTAAAGAGAGAGAGAGAGAGAGGGAGAGAGAGAGAAAAGCCTCGGGCCGTCGAAACGGCAGAGTCATGGTCGCGCGGCAGCGGATTGCCATATAACGACCGTGTTGCACAGTCATCTACACCCCGCGACACCCCCTGTAATCACGCTGAATCCCGAGGAACACCTTGCGTCACTGTCCACACGCAAAATCGTTACGTACTAATTAACGTTTCGATATGGTGCCGCGGCCGCGTCGAAGCCTTGCTGCCTCCAATCAGGCTAATTGTGTTGCGTTTCGTTTCCTCTTCTTTCGTTTTGCTTCGCCGCTCCACCTCCCCTTTCGTTCCTGTCCTTTTGCAGTCTCCCCCCTTTTCCTTTTCTTTCTCCTCGCTTCGTCTAAGACGCATCCTGTTTGCGTACAAGCCCGCTAACGCGTCCAAGTGTTTGCAAACCTCGACCACGCACGGAGGGCAATCTACCGATGGATTAACGTTTCAACTTTCGCGGTTATTGGAAAAGTTGGTCCGAGGGACATTGGACCGCGGAAACCAGGGACAAGGTTTTGAGTATGAGTGGACTGAATCACAAGTCCGAGGGATCGTAGCTCGCATCTGTTCGCCGCGTCGCTCGTTTGCCCGCAAACTGCCGAGCGGTGTCCGTCTTCGCCGGAAAGTCTGCATATTTCTTTGGGATCCGAATCACCCTCGGATACGTTTCGCGAGTTGAATTTTAAACGCCACGCAACCAGGTCGCGTCCTCTCCTCCGCCTGTGATAGCCGCGCATTTCTCATCGGCAATTAATAGCTACGATAATCCATCTCTCCCTTCAGATTTCCCCAGCTAATCGGTCAAACTATATCTCTCGCGATGATTTAGATCGATTCGGGTGAATCGGTTACGCGACCCGGCACGTGGCATATTTCTAAGTAGATTCGCCGACGCTTCGCGCTTCGTCGTCGAAAATATCTGCGAACGATAGCGATCGTTGGTAGGGGGCGTGAGGACCAGTGTTCTCGTCGCCTCTAGCAGCAGAAGGGTTAAAGATCGTGCAAGCCTGTCGAGGGGGGTCCGCCGGTTTTCACGGGAGGTAGAATCTCCCCTTTACCCGCGATCAACTGCGAGAGATAAAAGACGCGGAACGCGCATGTACGATGACACGTACACGCCCACGGGGTCCGCAAACAACCCCGTAAAAGAGATCGGTCGGGTCGGGTCGGGTCGGGTCGAGCAGGCGGCGAGGGATGACAAGAGGGGGGCTCGTCTTGCACGCGCCGACAAATTGTTTGGGCCGAGTCAGTTAGTCGCAGCACAATGGAACGCCACTTGCCAAGATCCCAGCTACGCCTCCTCCCTCGTTACATTACATTACATTACATTACATTTATCTCTCATCCGTGAGCCTTTATCCCTCGCCCACCCTACGCAGCTCGGACCTATCTAGCGGTGGGCTTTTGTCGCTATGGTAACACCGCATCCTGACACGTGGCCGCGAATCCTCATCCCTCTCCTCCTCTCTGTCTCACTCTCTCTTCTCTTAGTATCAATTTTGCAAACAGCATTTCAAACCGAACCAACGACTGGTTAGGTAAGGAAAGCGCAGAGAGTCACCGGGGAAAGTGAATTTTCACCGAATCGCGACCACTTCTATCACGCTGTCTATCTGCTGGTCCTCGGAAATTCGGCGGACGAGTGACATCGCGGCACGTGGCTCGTGTGTATGCAGCAGAAGATTCGCGATTCCCGCGGGGGAGAAGCCACAGCCACGCGACACCGAATTCGTAACGGAGCGGCGTCGTCGACGGCAGGGAGTTGCTGCCCGCCACTGTGCATCGGTGCGATCGATCTCCCACGCACCAGGGCCATCAGGGCTCGCACCGTTCACTGGCTACGCTGTTACGTTCAAACGGACGTTTGACCTGGCAAGGGTTAAATTCGTCTCGCGTGATTTTTCGCTCTCGTAGCTGCACCCTCTGCGATTTCATTATCTGGTTCACTGTGTAGGTATAATGTCGCAAGCTTGGATTAAAAAGAGCGGAAATTAGACACCTAGGGTAATTGTGGGAGAGATGCCGCACTCGGAGAGACGCCGCACTATCGTTATTTCAAGGATATCGGTAATAAAACACATCATTGCCGATTTTATTTGTTTAAGGCTGTTCATTTGAGTTAGTTTGTCAAGCCAGAGCGTGTTTCCTGTATTATTGTTAAAGATTTAGCTGTTTTTCGAGGTAAGCCTAGCGTACTTTGCCTGAATAGTTATACGTCGCGTCTATTTTTACTAATATAGTAGCTAAAAATTCATAGTTTTTCTTGATACAACATTTGTAATACGTTAAGGGGACCATGTAGTATATTTCCTTGGCAGAATGGGTTACTTTCGACTTAGCATGTGGAAATACGAAAGTGCGGCGCCTCTCCCAGGCATTTCGGATAGACGCCGCACTTTTATTAGGATAGATTAATCTCAAGATGCCAACTGAATATAAAAAAAAAATTCGAAAAGCAGATATAATATCTGTTCCTACTGTACCCATTTAATTTTCCAATTTTATAATTGTATAAAGTAAAAATGTTTCATTTTACTTTGTTTTTATTATTTTTTTATATAAAAAGTTAGTAGTAACAAGTTTAAATCGAAAATTAAACGTGTTTCGAAATGCGGCACCACTCCCGCATGTGCGGCGTCTCTCCTACCAAAGGATGTTTTTAGTTTCAATTTTTTTAAGGGTGACAAATATTAAAATTTTGATTTTCATTAATGCTAGTAGAACCACAAGATGTTGAACTAATAAGATATATCCTTGGAAAACATTTTCATTGCAAAATTTAGACACGGTGACAATTTTGCGTAACGTGCGGCAACTCTCCCACAATTACCCTATCTTACCAGATACCTACCGGTTAGTAGGTTTTATTAGGGTGTCGAAAATGGTGATGTATGTATCGGAGGTGATAGCTTTGTTCCATTGAGTTCACAGGTATCTGTGTCGCGATCGGGTAGCGAAATCTGCAATTATTTCATAAGAATGGCCCGCTTCTGGGTCTCCCACTCCTTTCCGGGCCTGCTCTCAGCGAGGGACCACGGCGGACCCTGTAATTCGCGCGGCTTTTAAATTGCCCGCGGCGGCCGCTTTGGTAGACGATTTGGCAGCTGCCGTGATTCGATCACCAATCGCGCCACGGAAAAGTATCGACGATAAGGATGGAGGTGAAGTGAATTGACGCGAGTTTCCAGTTACATATTTCGGAGGGGGGACCCAGCTTCACCGTGTCTTCACTTCGCGACAGTCTCCTCAGTTTAACGAGCTCAATTATACTTCGCTTAGGGTGATCCGCACTCGATGATTGCAGGGACGGGCACGAATTAGGCCTTCCAGGCGAAGTTTCCTAGGAAGCAGCGCGACGAGAGGACACCACGGGACGATCGGAGTCGTTAGCGCGTTTCCAGGTCCCAATTTAACCGTCATTTTCACTCGGGCAATTTAGTGCACCTTTCCGCCCTTCTCTGATATCTTCATAACGTGCACCCCACGTGCGATTCTTCACTGTCGCGGTTCCGCGACGCGGTTGCCACGGGCCTCGTACATCGCATACTTCTTTATTCTGCTTCTAGGGAAATAGACTTTACCGGTTGCGAAAAAAAATTCATCGAAACCGATGCCAGATTATTAAACGGTATGAAACTCGGTAGTGGAATTAACAGAACAAATTACAAAAATGACATTTTTTTGAGAAAATAACGACACTTGAAGTTTGAAATCACTTTTTCCCTATATTTCTCGTTCTTTCAAGCCTTTTAGAAATTAGGAATTGGTGGTTTCTCCACTACACAGACGCATATTCTTCAAAATATAACTTTCAGTCGAATCGGATAATAACTTTTTGACATATTTGTTCCACCGGTTTTAAGAGCACTGTTTCAAGAAAAATGCTTTTAAAGTTTTATGAATTTGCTGCTACTCAAAAGCCTATAACTTCGTGAATTTTACGAATTTCACAAAATCCTTTTAAACACTTATTCCCCAAAGGTGAAACATTCTAAAAATAAAATAAAAAATCTCGATTTTTAGAGCGGAACTTCCCCTCAAGGTAGGAACAGCTTGGCTTGGCGGGGCGATCGGCGTAATTTGCGGGCTGTCAGGTTGGCGGCTCTCACGGAGAGATAAAATGCCGGCGATAAGCATAATTTGGCGCAATTATCCGAGGGATTCTTAATTGAAAGCGGGCGCGTCGATCGATGCGAGTTTGACCGGCCGAAGAGGCGAACATATCCTACGATACATAATAGCGCGCGTCGTAGAGGCCGCGATATCTCGGCGATCTCGGATATCGAGCGCCTTTGCCCTTTCACCCCGAGATTCCACGTACTCTCGTTACTCTAACCTCGAGTTTCTCCGACTGGACGCATTGATCCTTGGTTGCGCCATGGGCGGATCTTGCCGCGGCGCGAGATGCGAGATCACTCGGGATCATTCGAGGATTAGTTTCCGCTGCTAATCCTCTCTCTCTCTCCCGCCGAACCCCCAACCTCCAACCTCTCCCCGACGCCGAGCGATCAGACCGTTTCCTTGGCTCTCGGTGCTCGGTATGTGCAGGCAGGATCGATCGCAACGTTGTTGCACGCGATAACGAACGTCGAGGCTAATCGGTGTCATCTAGGCGAGCAATTAACCTTCAACGCGAAGATTTCTCCGAGAAAAGGGGCAAGAGGCTGCGCTTCTTCCCGAACGACAGATCCGAATCGTGGGTATCGAGAGGTTCGCAAGGGAACACGGCCCGGCCCGTTCGTTCGTTCGTTTACCTACCTCTTTAAGATCTTTATCCGAGGCGATAAAGTTACCTGTGGACACGCGTGGCTACACTCGTCACGAAGGGTGTGCGGTTTTTACGACGACACGGCTACGAACTATTTAGATTCCGAACACTTGTAGATGGAATCGGGATAGCGTTAGGTAGGCCGATAAGGCTCGACTAATTATCGAAATGTTCCAAGTTCCTCGGCCGGTCCCGGGGCTACCACAAATTTACGGGGCTATAGACAAGATGCTAGCAACTTTACTTAGCTGCTGATCAAATTCTCGCTAATGCGTCTGGCAAGTTCGCGGCGCGTCTTCGAGGACTTTGAGTTTATAAATCTCGATGAATATCTTTCCCACGCGCGCGATCTTTGTGGAAACAGTTTAGCGCAGCGGTATCTCGAAAATTTTAAGATCCGCCTGTCGGCGGGGAGATCGATCCGAGCGTCGATCGATCGCGTTCAGGGGGAACCGTTTCGCCTGTTCTGCCCGAGGGAACTGGTCGATTAAACGGCCACGATCCGACGAGAATTCCTGGATGCAACCAACAAACCTGCATCGGTTTCCGTGTTAACGCAGTGTTGAAAATCGGTATAACTATCCATCGAACGATCTAATGAATTGGAAAATAATTGTAGAACAGCTGACAAATGAAACGGAAAGGGAGGGTAGATTGTCAGGTGGTTGAGATTCGCGATTTCGCGTGGCGTCGCGTATTGACTCGCGGAGAGTCGAAGACGAGACGAGACGAGACGAGAAGCGAATAGATTGGCAGTGGTACGAAAGAAGGAGACTCGGACGGACCGCGGAGAAGACAGGAGGGGCTTGCAAGAGGGCAAGCGGGCGGATGTGTCTGAGGTAATTGAGGCTACGGGTCATCCGGGTCGCAAGAGTCACGAGTCACGAGCGAGCGGCCGCGAACAATGCTGAGAGACCCTTCTTCTCCCTTCTCTTCCACTTTCCTTTCTCCTTCTTCTGTTTCTTCTTCATCTTGATCCGAGTTTCCTCGCTTTGTCCCATCTCGGTCTATCGAGAGGTTCTCTCCTCTTTCCGCGGCGAGGCGCGCCGCTCACGGCGTACCGAGGCGATCGCGAGCAGAGCTGACGGCAATCGGCATCGGTATTGTACCGCGTGGCGTCGCCTCCGTACTTATTAGACTCGATCCGAGCACCAGATTAACATTGAAACGAACGTTATTTATGACGCGGCATCGTTACGGCACGGCCTAGTGATGACCCACGATACTCGTGTCCCGGCACATTGCGGCGCAGTGCGGCGTCGAGCTCTCGCTCGATTGGCGGCACTCACCCTAGTCCGGACCTTTGAACATCGGTCCCCTCCGATTTCCTTTCTAGAGTGGAAAAAATCGGTGAAACCACGGCGATGGAAAAAGGATAGAAGGGGAGACGCGAGGACGTTCGCTAAAAAGGCGACGTGCTCGGAAAAGGAAATCGGCGCAGCGACGAGAGGGGTTGGGAGGGATGGATCGGAAGAGTGGTCTCCCACGCCACGAAGCCCGGACGGGGCAATCGAAGACAAATTAGCGTTGCGTGATGCGCGTTGATTCTCCTCGATAGCGGAACGAACGGACACGGTTACATAGGCTAGGATCGGCGATGCAGAGCCACGCGGACCAGAAACAACAGCACGCGTACCGATCGACGTTCGCGCCCAACCTCTACGCTCGACCGCAATTCCCCGCGACGTCGGATTCCAGCCGACTTGAACCGACTTGAGCCAACTTGAGCCAATAGGGAAACGAGACCGGACTGACACCCCGAACAACGGCTGTCGTGCCGCAACCTCGCCGAGCCTCTGCGTTTAACTTCCACGTCGATCTCTCCTCCCAGCGATCGCTCTTCGCGGACGGCGGACGACGACCACCTCACCTTTCCTCCTACGTTTTCCCACACCAATTTACTCTTCGACGATCCACTCTCGGATCAGATTTTTCAAACCCTCGCGACTCGGGCTCCGCTCTCTTACGGTGATCACCGCTAGGAGCTTCCAGGCGTAAGCTATTCTCCTTCCTGTCAATCTGACAGCTCACCGACACCGAGATGGCTTTTAGATTTGTTGGGTATATGTACTAGCCTCTATGCTACCTCCGTGGCACAGATCACACAGCACAACACACTCTAAGTGACACGCATCACACTCTACATTTTCTACTTCACAATTCACGTTACGTGCTCTCTACTTTGTAGAAACTGCGTAGTGGTCTTAGGATGGTGCACAATATGGTAAGTAGTCAGATAAGTTATTCAGCGCCCCGTGAAGACGTAGCAAACTTGCAAATGTCAAATATATTTAACAACGTTGCAAATAAAAATGGGACGATCGAGGAATAGAATCACAGTTTTCAACTTTGTTACACTTTCGCCGTGATGAAAATTGTGGTATTACAATATTGTTGCAGGTGCAGCGCGAAATTCTGCTTCTCTCGCAGATGCGGCAACTGAAAAACGGGGTGCTCCGAAATTGTTCGCATGATTCCCGCACCTGCAACAGAGGCAGACGCAAGGCTTTAAATGTACTTGCAACAAAGTAGCAAACCGAAACTAGACACTTCAATCTATAAATTTATATAAAGAAACTAACAAATGTGTAACTTGCTGAAAGAATATCTTGCTTATGTAGACGAAATTACCCCGCTTTCCCCTAATGTGTGATGTTATCGAGCGTAATGTGGGAAATGTACCCTATGATGGGGTGCAGCCGTACTATAAGAATGATTTTAATACATTACCTATTTATATGTAATCACCAGAGTCATCGTGGTGCGAAGAATTTTCTCGACGTCGGTATTATAAGTGGTTTGCATGACGCGAACCCCATGCTATACCTCGTCTGCAGTTCTATGAAAAAGCAACGGTATCGACTGTTCTATCCTTTCAGCGTATAGCGCGAATAGTGCGCAAAGGAACAAGAAGAGGAGTGAGGAAAGTGGACGGAAAGTGAATCGAATTTAAAGGAGCGAGGGACAAAACGCGAAGCAAGTGAAGGAAAAGGTTTGGCGGAAGGAACTGGTGCGTCCTTCCAAGTTAATTGCCAGCAGCGAGCCGAGGCGAAGCAAACCGGAGCGTCTTCCACCTTCCACCTTCCACCTTCCACCTTCTATCTTCTACCTTTACCTGTAATTTACGTAGCAAGCTCTGGACGCGCGTCGTCGTTGCTCCGAGCGGTCCGTTGCCGCTACAACAGCAACGGTTAATTACACTGCGCGTACGACGTCCACGGGACAAGAGCGAGCGAAAGATCCCGCGGTGAAAATCGATCGAGCGATGTAAGTACGTAAATACGTATAACTATGTAGGTAGGGTAGGGTAGGATACACACACCCCTCCCCGTTTACGCTCTACGGTTGTGTTCGCAATGGTTTCGCCCGGTGGAAAAGCGTTCGCAGGATGGAGGAGTGCAAGAGGGTTGGAGAGGTGGTGGGCCCGTGAATTATCGGGTTCCTGTTAGTTGCGTGTCGAGTGTTGCGCGCCTCCTCTCGCGACAAGACAATTGCCGCGCTTCCTGATATAGTTTGCGCCTTTCCAACTGTAACGAACGGAAATTCTTCAACAGGCTCGATCTCTCCCGCCGCTGAAACCCTCTCGGTTTATCCTCCTTTGGCTGGTTACCTCGACACGCCTCGATTCCCCTCTCGCCTTTCCACCTCTCTCTTTTCGTCCTCCCGAGATTTCGATCGGCCGATGTTTACGTAACGTCCATCACTCTGCGAGAACGTAATTTACGTAATCGATCGCGCATCGACGGGTCTGGGCCCCGTCGCTCCGAGCCCGACAAAGGACCGACGAGATATACCCGGTTTAATTTAATTAAATTTTTTCGAGATTTACGACCGGATAATTACGGGGCAACGCGTCCTCGATCGTGCGCGCTCCGCTTCTTATCGAGACTCTTCGCAGCCGCGTCGAGCAAATAAATTACGTCCGACTAACGTGTAGTAGCGCTGGAGACGTGCAGGGGTGTGGGAAACGGCGGGGAATAATATTTCGATTTGAGGAATAAGCGAGGTCTAATCTGTTATTCCCCTTGTCCCTATCCGTGGCGCGCTCCCCTCGCGTTTACCAACGATACGTGACAGCTTATTTCCCAAAAGAAATGCCGCACGCCGCGCCGGGACCCCTCCGACACGGCGTGAGCCGACCGAGCCCACTAATAAACTTACATCCAACTTCATTTGCCTGTTACGTTGCCACTTGGTCGAATTAGATACAAACGAGGAAAGGAGAGCTTCCCCTCGCATGGGGGAAGAGCCACCCCGTTCCTGCACCTAATCTTTTCCCTCTATAGTCTACACCGAACACAATCCAGCGCGTTGGGTTATTTAGTTCCACCGGGGCCAATTTTCTATTTACGGGATTTAACCTCGCTATCGCTCGAGCCTCCCCGCGCATAAATCTAAAGTCACGAAGATAGACGGGCGATAACAGCTTCGTTGCTTCGGAGAAACTTCGCTTACGATGACAAATGGATTTCATTGGACGGCCGTGCGAAGAGAAACGGTGTGCGTTCGATGTGCGCCTAGATCACACGTATGTAGCGTTCGCTGTTTCCTGCGGCCCTTGCTGCGCGATTCGACGCGTGAAAGCTTCCTGTATAAATTCACATGCTAAAGTACGTAGCTGCGCCTCGCGTCCCCGTCTATCTGCAAAAGAAGGACGACCCAAAGAGGTGCACGGGAGTCGGAGTTGATCCGAGTCGGTTGATCTATCGCTGGAGTGGTTTACCCGGGTAAGCTTGCACGCTGGAGCGTATCCGGTGGTCCGCGTTCCGGCTGACCACTTGGTATCTGTAAAAGAGACGATGGCCTCGACTTGTCCACGGAAGACGGAGCGTGTTTGAGAATTTTCGGGAGGCTAAATTGCGGGGGGTGTGTTGCCGCATCCTCGAGAATCCTGCGGGAAAGCGGACAGGGTGGATGGCGGGACTCTACTCGACTCTACTCGCTCGGTTCATAGCCAGGGCACAATGGGATCAATATCCCGCTGGGGGATAAACCCCGTAATCCCCTGGCATCTGTAGGCCACCTGCAGTCGAGCGTTTCGTCACGGACTAGTCGCGCGTTTTCCTCGGTGTCACCGGGGCCAAACACGATTCCAAATATTTAGACAAGTTTGCCCGCAGACAGGCTCCATTGTCCTTCATCGATCCAAGGCTACTCGCGATCGATTGCATCCACCGATCACGTCGCATCCTTTCCCTGAAAACCCTTTCACTTTGCGCCAGCGGAGGAAAGCTTCTCAAAATTATCTCCCCCGAGCAGAATCGTCGAAAACTGAACTCGGTCGGGGCTGCAAGCTTTTGACGGATGGGAAGATTCTCGGAAGACGGTTCCGTGTCGGGGCGCTTTGAAATCGATCGCGATCGATCATGCTGATGTCTGCGCGGCAGACCAAAATGCCAGAGATTACACGGAAAATCGAGGAGCGCGTCGACTCTGCTTCTTTTCTTCCTTGGACACGTTCGCTGTTCATTTTTTCGTAATCCCATTGAATAGGGCGGGGAAGAAGGTACCTACGCAGGTCGAGCGACTCGTCCCGTCACTTTCAGCTTCCCCCTTGTACGAGTCAAAATATTTTCACAGCCACGCGAGCCTATTGTTAAACTCTCGGATTATTCTCAAAGAAGCGGCATCCCCCTGCTCGAACGCTTCAGGTAGCATTCGTCGAGCATGGTGCCCCGGTTCGATAGCTTTTCAGGATAATCTCGCGGTGATTTGAATGCGTAAAGGTGACTGGTAGAAATGGAGGAGAACTCTTTGGCTGGAAACTTGGCTGCCCTTTCGCGTGGCGATCGGTTTTGAAAGGGCGCGGGAATCGGGGATTCCTCGTCAGATCGGACTTAAGCGACATTCGAGCTACGCGATTCGAGAACACCGCGCTGTTCGGGGACTGGCGTGCCACCCAACCAACGGAGTCTAGCAAAGAAAAAGAGCCGAGGCTTCGAAGGGCGAAACTTGAGACAGCGCTGCTTCCTTCCTCGCTTTCTCTCCACTCGTGTCTCTCGGTTCGTCCTGAGAGGACGAACAGAGCCAGCACTTTTCGCTCGCTCGCGTGCACGACCTACCGCGCGGCGCTAATCTCTCCGACAGATACGCTCGAGAAAAATCAACCCGTCTAGTTATCACACCGAATGCCCGGATCGAACCTCTTGTGAAACGTGTCATCAAATTTCCAACGAGCCTTGAACGTGCCGAAAGAGATGTAGGGTAGATGTACCATTTGTGGCCACTTTAAGGATTTCCGTACCATTCACAGATACATAACTTACAAAAAAATACGTACACAAAATAAAAGAATATATCAGTGTAATCCAAAATCTACAGATAATTGAAATATTCTACGTTGAACAATGTTTTAAACATAATTATTTAAAAAATCATTATATTATCGTGCCGGACTGTTTTGCACCGTTTATGGCCACGTGTGATTATTAAATAAAACGGGACAACAAAACAGTAGAAATGGTGCCAACAACCCATACTTAGACAGCTTAATTCATTGTAATGAAAGTAAACTAAGAATACTTAATATATCGGAATAAATAAGACAGTGGCCACAAATGGTACATCTACCCTACCTACGAAATGTTGAGTTTGAAAAATGGCAAACAATTGAAATAGGAAACTACTTAGAGTGCGGCCGTTCTCGTCGCGATTCAAACGACACCTCCACTACGGGAAGGTAAAATGTTTCCCGCGGATTGTGTTCGGCGACAGCGAATTCTCCGGGCCCCGTATCCCCGGCACGGTCGTTGGTAACGCGTTGGCAAATTAATTCAATCAATTAATAGGCGCTTAAGCGAGCGCTCGGTGCGGCGTGGCGCGACTCGACGAATAAGCGAGGCTCGGTGGTGCGAGTGGTAGCTCGTGGCGCGGGTGGCACGGGTGCGATCGGAGCCACCCACGCGAAACGATGCCCTGTGGTTCGCACCTACGTGCAGCCGCATAGCCACGCGTACCTACGCTGCCACCGCGTTTCAAGAGCCAATCGATACCGGTGGCATCCTCCGCCACCGCCATTTTATTTCGCGGCAAGCCCTTTTTTACCCCTACCGTCGCCACCACCGCTGCCACCGCCGCTCTCGCCCGCGACAAATTTCAGATGGAAACCGAATCTAACGATCGCTTCCACCTTCTCCCTTCGTCCTCCCCCCCCCCCCCCCACTTTCTGCCCCTCCTCCCTTCCACCCTTCCTCCTCGCCCACCCACCACTCGTCCAACGGATTACCCATTCAGTCGAATGCAGGGTTTTTGCATTTTCCCTGGGACGCGACGCGCGATACCATCAAGATTTATCGTCCCGTTCATTTGTTTGTCGCGACCTCGTCGCGCTGCATCTACGCTAATCTACAGCTCTATTTCCCAGCCGTTTCGTTGCCGGTAATCCCATTACGATGGGAATAGCCGGGAAAATAGGAACGTTTACCCGTCGATTCGTGTGCCGCCAGCTGCACCTTAGGCGCAGGCTTTCCGCGAGGCGAGAAGAGGCCGAGGAAAAGCTGGCTGGCGTGTCGGCGGGGGAGGGCGAAAGAGGGAGGAGGAAGAGGATGAGAAAGAGGAAGAGAGAAACGGTATTTCGCGGCAGGCAGCGTAATCTAAACGAGCGATCGGGATCGGATCGAGATCTGATAATCGAGTTGTTGGCACCTGTGGCAGCGGACATAATTAATGTCGGCTAGGTGCTACCGACTGCCCCTCTCCCCGTGCTCGTCCTGCTCGTTAATTCCCGGCGGGACATTACCGAGCAAATTAGGCGAGCCAGGTATCCCTCTCTCGCTCGTTTCCGCGCCACCTCCGACTCCCTCTCGTCCTTTTTCCACTCTCCTCCCTCTACCTTCCCTCTCCTCTCCCCTCCTCACTTTTTTCGTCTTCTTTCCACTCTGAAACGCGGGATAAAGCGTGGATCGGCCAGGAAGTGGGCGTTTCTGCCTCAGCTTCCAACGGACGCGTAGAAGAAGAAGAAGAGGAAGAAGTAAAGCTGCAAGAGACTCGATGAGAAAGATGCAGAAGAGCAACGCGCGTCCAGCCGTGTCCTCTGCTCTCCGTTCTCCACCCGTTGCTCGTCGATTCTTCTCCCTTCGCTCCTACGGAGGCAATTAGCGATTTAACGGACTCGCCGAACTTGTTAGGTCATTATCGGGAGTTAGCTACCTCGAGGAATGAGAAAGATGAAACCGGGTGGAAAGATGGAAAGCGAAAGGGACGTGGTTCGTTGACGCGCGGCGGGAAGAATTCGGCGCGGTTCGTTGTGCCAGAAAGGGAGGCCAAGCCAGTCAGTGGCGAGGAGGGTGAGCGACCGTGCAAAGCCGTTAACGTTTTGTGTATTCAAATAAAGAGCGTCGATGCGCGCATTCGCACGCAACCTGCCTCGACCTAGCCAGTCTCGGCGGCGGCGGCCACCCGACTCTGCCACCAGCTAATGACTTTATAATGCCTTCATTTCGCATTAAAACGGCACCGGTGCTGGCGACCCATCCACCGATGTCCCGCTTCGACTTACCTCTAACTCCTTACCCTTCTCTCTGCTCCCCCTCTCAAGACAAGTCCAGAGCATTCCACCGAGTCCTTGATTCCCTAATCGCGTGGTTGGCTCGAGGATCCGGCGAAGATGCCTGCGAACGCGCCACCCTGTACTCGGTTAACCGAACAGATCCGCCAACATTCGAATCGTCGAGCTCCAAGGCAACAAGTCCTTGCACGCCGCCGACAGATCTTTCGCTACCCTTTAAATACTCTCAACCACGGCTGACGTGGAAAGTTCCATTTCCATCGAGGGTAGGGCTGGGAATATTTGTCGAATTTTTTGGTATTCGAATTTTCGAATACTTCAGTTGCTCAATTATTTGGCGAATATAATTCGAATATACAATTACTATTCTAATATAAAAGTATTCGAATACTATTCGAATATTTAAGTATTCAAATCCAATTCGAATATTTAAGTATTTGAATCCTATTCGAAGATTTAAGTATTCGAATACTGATGTGTGCGAATAGTATGGTGACGGTGTGAATTATAAATCAAGTTCTTTAGGTTCATTTGTCAGGAAGAAATCTTGTAAGCTAATTTCGACCCACTTCACACCATACACCAGTATTCGAATATATCAGTATTCGAATAGTATTCGAATACATCAGTATTCGAATATATCAGTATTCGAATACATCAGTATTCGAATATATCAGTATTCGAATAGTAACATTCAAATACTCAAATATTCGAAGTTTATTCGTAGCATTCGAATACTTGTAAAATATTCGAATATTAAATTATTCGAATAGTCCCAGCCCTAATCGAGAGCCAGAACATCGTAGGCACCTACGTCCTGCGCTAAGAACGCGTTACATATTGCCTTACCTCTGAATCCATGAAGTCGTTTAAATGGCAACTGGTGACGCGGCATCCCAATGGGACCACTGTAAGAACAGTCGATGAGAAGTCCTGATGATCAACGTCTGTGGGAAGGTTGAGTGGAAATTGGGCAGGTACGAACGAGTGTGTAGGCTCGGTACAAGAGTTTATTACGGTTTATTTACAAGGGAGCAGCTTGCACAGCAGTAGGTATGCATCTTGACAACACAAGCATCAACGATATAACGCTCTACGCTAACGCTAATCGCTGTGGCGACCGTGATCGCCGATTAAACTATTGTGGAAAAGGCGCAAAGCACGTGCGCTCTCTTTGTCTCTCACTCTCTCTCTCTCTCACTCTCACTCTGTCGCTCGCTCAAACACACACTCATTCACGCGCGCGCGTTCTCTCCACTTCGGACACCGGGCAAGGATTTGCAAAGTTTCGCGGTGGAATTTTACTCCCCCGACTGCTCGTCGCATTGCGTCTTTTCACGTCGAGTACGGAGTCGAAACATAAATAACGATAACGGTGAGTCGTGATACGAAATATACAACTTATATTACACGAACGTAGCCGATACTTACTAGGGCCTGTAAGTCCATACCTATATATACCTATATACATTAGACACCGCCATACAATATGTATAGCTCAAAAATGCATATACCTGCGCAATTCAGATACGCGTCGCTGCCATTCACGGTTGACCGTTGATCCTACGTATGTACAGAGCGCGTCCTGTCCTCTTCCCTCCCGCTCGCTCCTTCCCCGTTCCCCGCGATTCAAGGTAGAAATATACTTGGCAAGATATGGTACAATGATACGGGAAGTGTCAGACCGCCGTGTCTGTAAATCCCAGAAACAACTCGACAAACATAGAAACAACTTCTGTTGTCTCTCCGGTCCCTTCTGTATCGCGATTTCCTATCCCTCACTGGTGTCTTTCCCAAAAACCGAGAAATGTCCGACTGCCTAAATACTAGGCAACTCATACCTGCAAGGTATCGGCGCGATCACCGACGCCCGTCGCGAGCCAAGGGTCGCGCGACGACGGTAAATGGTCCCGAGGTTTTCGAGCGGCGCGATAACGCGGGCAAGTGGAGTTGGGTGAGTTGGGTCGGTTGGCTCGCGGGTACGCGACGCTAAGGACGCGATGGCGACTACGAGGGCGAGAGGTCCTGCACATCTCTGCCGAGGCTGTCGGTAGGAGAGGGAGTCGCTCTCCTCGCGGGGGAGAGGGAAGCGCCAACAGGGGTGGAGGATTTCGGAGCGGACGCGGTGTGATAAGGCGAGAACCGATGGTGCGCCAGGGCTAAGGCCGACGGATAAAGGGGTCGTGGCGCGGCTGGGCCCGTCGCCGGGTTCTGGGAGCTAGACCCAGCTAGCTGTTGCTGCTGTTGCTGCTGTTGCTGCTGCTGCTGGTGATGGGCAGCGGCGAACAGAGTCGGCCCAATTGACGAAGCCCACCACAGGTGGCCCAGCTGCTGTTGCTGTTGCTGCTGGTGCTGTTGTTGCTGCTGCTGACTGGTCCCAGCGGGCGAGGCGCCAGGATAGACCAGCGCGGGGCCAACTAGCTGGGCGTAAGGGCTGACGGCCACCGCCGCCGCTGCTCGCAGCAACATCTGAGACCGCGCTGCCCAGAGCGCCTTCTCCTCCAGACTGAGGTTGCTCACCGCGCCCGCTTGGAGCTGGTCCATTTCGAACGGAAGTCGATGGGGAAACCTCAGCGACTGCTGTTCCGCCAGCATCGACTCCATTGTCTCCCTGAAAGGGAAGCTGCTCCATTATGCATTTTTCCGCTTTGAACGGGGAACGCCTAGAGCTGCCAATCGAACGGTTCGAATCGCGCCCCTCGCCCTCGACCACGCCGTGCAAAACATTTCAAAGATTTACCTCTCGAAATCGGTGAGCCGCGACGAGTCCCGGAACCCCTTCGCGAACGGATTGCTGTCGATCTTTAGCTTGGTGATCTGCAACAGAAAACAGACGGGCGATTCGTCGGGCGTTCGGACGCTCTAAAAGGGAAATCGGCCGATCGGCCTTGTACTCGGGCTCGCTCTTGCGCTCGCCTCGGCTGTCGCAAATACCCTCTGTCTTCTCTCGGAAATTACGTCATCGGACTGCAACGACGCGTGCCGGAAAACGACCGGCTGTTTCGAAACGGTTCGTTTCGTCGATCGGGAGTCAACGGCTCGTAAAATTAGAAGAAGGCGGGTCTTAGAATGTTTTATTGTCGAACTGAAATCGCTCGCGATAGAGAATTTACTCTGGATGCAAAGAACCACGTTCGTTTGCGCAGGAACGGTGGAACCCTGAAGCGGGAGGGTCCTAACACTCCTAACCGAACGGCACCCTCGCGCAAATCCACCCTAAGTAGTCTGCGCGCCCCAAGATGGGCGTTTCGCGTTACCCAAACGACCGACCGGCCGGCCACCCACGTCGCGGCGGATGCACAGGTGGCCCCGGTCAAAGTCTACGCGCTAAATTAGCTGGGTGACAAGATCCTTTCCGTCGCTTCCGCAAACCCTCCGAGAGCATCTTCCTTTCCCTATCTTTCCTAGAGGGAAAGCATGAATAAGAGCAATTTGATCTCGTCGGATCGGGGCAAAGAAACTTTTAGCGACAATTTGCTCGCGTCGCTCGTTTCGCTATTTTTCGGAAAACCGTTAGACGCGCTTGCAACTACGATAGTGAGTTTATTTACTTGGTAAAAGGAGCCGCTGCTCCGGAGGAGAAGACCGGCCCAGAAGGGAAAGCCGGGATGGAGAGGTTAGAAGAGAGGAAAAAGAGGGACGACCGAGCCAGTGTGAAGTGGGTGGTCCAATTACCCTACGGTTTCGCGCTCACGAGCAGCACGTGCAGCCTGGTAATAAGACTCTTTCCTTCAAAGCCGAGGCTAAGCCGCGTTAAGCCCGGAGCTGCCTCGGTTTTAGTTACGATTCCGCTGACATCATTAGCCAAACATCTGGCCCACCTCCGCCGTCAGCGTCCTCCTCGTCGTCTAGCTACTTTCACGTCCTTCCGCTCCGCTCTCTTCCACTCTCTCCGACCACCACCGCAGGCATCCTTTCGCCCTTCAACATCCGCGCCTCCAACCCCGTCGCCCCCCGCCACCTTTGCTTCCTCGCTTTACGATCGCTCGTCGCTACCGACCGCGCTAATATCGCGCTCGCTCGCGTCTTTGAAATCGACCCGCGGCCCGCTACTTTGCACGAAACGCACTCTTTGATATCGTGCAGCTCGTTTTACGCGAGCTACGTCACTGACGACGGCGCCGTGCCCTCCGCACCCGCTGTTCCCAACGTTTACGTATCTATCGTCCACAACCAACCATTAATCTACCATCTCGACGCGTGCGTACGTCTTCCTCCGCCGTGGCTAACGGGCTACGCTTCGGATCGGAAGAAAGTTTTTGAATCGAGCGATACGTAAGAAGAATTTCGTGGGGACACCCTCGATTTTGGATCGTACAGCACTGGTGGGTAAAGTCGCGGGTAGGAACGACGACCAAGTTATACGATTCCGCTGACACGGGCCGACCAAACGCTTGGACCACTTCCCAAACCGATTTACAGCGCGCACGGTGGACGCGAAAGCGTTCACGAGCTCGCGCGCTCCGCGGCGAGTGGTAGGCCGTGATAAATTTCGCAGCGAGCTCCACTCCACTCCGCTCCGCTCCTCTCTCGACCGATGCCAAACTATCGTCGGGGCGAATAAATCGTTCCAGCCACCGCCGTGTCCCGCCAGATATTTTACTCTATATCGAGCTAGCGGGATACCGGGGCGCCGGGATACCGGGAACCGCGAAAAAAATACCGGAGATTTTTGTCCTCGACGGCCGCGGCGCGGAGCCGATCGGCCCGCGAGCCGAGTTCGTTGCCCTCTCGCGTTTCGCGAGCGCCCAGAGCGATCGCAGGAACGAGTCGTCCTTCGAAGACAGAAGAAGAAAAGGCGTTTCGAGAAGTCACGCGATCCCCGGTAGCGTAAAATTCATACGATTGACGAGCGGTGGCGGTACCGGGGCACGCGCGTCCAACATGCTTTCGCGCACTTTCGCGCACTTTCCGAACAACCGAGTTTGTAATTTGCTGAACCGAACAAAGGCGCGACTCGCCGGAGCGCTCGTCGAAAGAATGATAGCGTTCGCCGATCGAAGGACAGGTAGCCAATTATCTTCCAGCTGCGAGTGGCCGATGAAAATTGAGAGAGAATTTGCGAACGCGGTGGGCGCGGTGTCCTCTCGAGGGGCTCAACCGTCCCGGTTCTCCTCGGGCTCCAGGCTATTTCTCCACCGTCCCACAGTGCTCGAAAATCCAGAAAACCCGGCCAAAACCATGATTTCTAAAGTCACCAGTTAGGCTTTCGGACACCATCACGGTTTTCGTCACCCGTCTGGCTACTAATTACCTACCAACTGTTAGAGGAAAGTAAGTTTGTCATTATTCGCTACAGTTCATTCCAAACTTGAGTATTGTCGCAGTGTTACCCTCTTAGCGAATATTGCTGGTGCTCTTTGTGACTCTTAAAACTCTACTTAAAATTAGTAGAATAAACGCGTCTAATGTCGCGTCAGCAAATCGACTTCTTTTCTTTTTGTGACAAAATCTGCAGCTGTAGAAAAATTTCTTCCATTTTGAGTGGATGTTTTCGAGGTCGCGATTACGAATATTACCTAAATTAAAATTGCAAAAATATTTGTAATCCTAAAAAAAAACTATTTTTATGCTATGTTCAACATGAACTCTACTTACAACTATCAACTCTACTTACTAAGAAGAGTCTGAGTCTCCGTCACGTTGAAACTATTTTAACATTAAAATACTTTTTTTTGTAGATTATAAATATTTTTTGCAACTTTGACCTGGAGATTCATAATCAGCGACCTCGAAAACCTTAACACTAAACCTACCAGAGCCTGGAATTTAATAATTTTGTTAAAGTCCGAGAAGCGGTCACTTGACCGCTCTGGTAAGTTTAGTGTTAAATAAGATACTCATTTTTGTACAAATCAAAGATCACCTTTCTGTTTGGGCCAGGTTTCCTCGATTTTCGACCACTGTGCGCCCAGTCCTTATTGCGCCCTCTATTAAACTGTTCCGCGCGAAATGTTAGCTTTTTCAACAGCACCTAAACCGCTCCAACCGCAAAAACCTCTGTTCCTACTACTTCCTACATCCTTTTCGATCGACTGAACCGTTAAGCCCCTGCGCAGATCGATGGTCCGCGCCCTTCGAATTTCCCGGCTGGACGGCAAGCAGAGAAAAAACAGCCGGCATTCCCGGTCGCCACGAGCCCGCTCTCGATCCCTCCGCAGAAGCTCCGTGAGAGCAAAATGAAGCCGTAGGTAATTGAAAGGGATGCTTTCGCACCCGGTTCCCTACTAATAATAGATTTAATAGAGACGCGCGCGCTCATCGAAGAAGGGGTCCCGCGCACCACTATTTAGTGCCGGTTGCGCGCTGTCACGCTTACCCGCCTCTGCTGCCTCCCCTTCCTTTCTCCCCATACACCCCCTCCTCCACATCCTCCCCGTGTCTTCCTATTTTACTTTTCTCGCGAACGTCGCGTTACCGGTCACCGATGCACAGTGGCGGATTTAAGAAAAAAGGCCTAGGTGGCAATAGTTCTGAGGGCCCATTTTTCGGGAAAATGAAGAGTTTAGTATATAAAAGGGGGTAAGTGTACAGAAAAGTATAGAAAAAAAATATAGTGCCTGGATAAGATCATAAGTTTTTTTTTTAAGACAGGGCCCTAGAGGGCCTTCTGAGCAGGGGCCCATTTTTTGGGAAAATAAAGCGGTAATGTACTAAAAACGGGTTTAGTGTAATAATACAGAAATAAATACTTTGGATATAATCATAATGTTTTTCTTTAAAGATGGGGCCCTGGGGGGCTTTTTGTGGAGGGGCCCAGGTGGCAACTGCTCATCGGCCGCCCTGTTAAATCCGCCACTGCCGATGCAATTCAATTTTCTCGAGCCGCTGATAATCGATGCGCTGATAACGACGGATCGCGCGATACTCTCGATCCACGGGGTGAGAAGGGGTGCAGGAAGCAAACGAGTCCTCAAGGAGGTCGAGAAAGGTGGAGGGATGGCGTTGGTCGTTGTACCAAGTTGAAGCATGGCCGCGTCGCGATTCTTGTACGAGCGGGTAAAGAGTCTGTAGACGTACGCGCGCGTGTGCGCAAACCGACCAGCCGGCCAGCCGCCAACGCGCGCGCATAGTCGCCGTGTGTGGCTTCCACAGGGGCCTCTTCTCCCTCTCCTCCCTCTCCTCCTCCTTCTGCCCCCACTGTCTCATTTGAACGCGATTATTTATGTTTTCTTTCGTTCGTGCACGCCGACGCCGACGCCTGCAGCCACTAAAACCATCGACTCCTTCTTCCTCTTCCACCTCCTCTTCTCTGCTTCTTCGTCCACTTTTTCCTCCTCCCTTTCTCCACCTTCTGCTCCTGCTTCTGCTTTCGCTCGCGTCCTCCCTCCCGCTACCCCCGACGATGATCGCCCCGTGTCCTACGTCGTTCCGTCGAGGATCGACGACTTCTTTCGCTGTCGACGCCGCCCCGCCACCGCCGTTCCCCGGATTTTCTCCGGAATTCACGAAACGTGAAACGACTTAGCAGGCAGTTGCCCCCGTTTCAGCGGCGAGCAGCTAATTAGCCGATGTATAAAGGCACAAAGTATAAAGATAACGGCCGACGATTTATTACCACGGGAATTTTCCGCTGCGCTGATCGCGATTACGATTACCCCGCAATTATTTCGGGGCTCGATAGAACGCGCCGCGTACTTTCAGGCAACGATACACCGCAGACTCTGCCCCTCGCCCGAGACCGAGCGACAGCTTCGCGAAACCCTCGAAAACGCGATCCAGCCGCGACGAGGCCGAAGTTAGGAAACTTTAAACGTTTCTAACGATCTCCAGGAAGAGGCGTGCCCGTGACGTTTATCGTGCGTCGTTCGACGCCGAGCCACAGAAATTTATGAATCTCTTTCCGTCACGTTGGCACTCTTCCAGGCTTTCCTTCTGCTTCGCCGAGCCGCGTAAACACCGGCTCGAAACAATGTCACGCGGATGAATTAATTATCGGCTTGCAAATTTCCCCGCGGCATTTCGATCGATCCTTTCGCAGAGATCCTCGATCGTGTCTCAGGAGAACTATCCAGGGTCCTGTGAAACTGGTATCTACGTCTACCTACTCCATTGAAACCGATGGAAGGCGAAAAAGGATCCACGAGTGTAAAAGTTTGGATCGGCGATATCGTGTTCGCGAAGCTTTAATTTCGTCGAGATATAGCTACCTACGCGTTACGGAAGCTCGTTGGTCGAAGCTGGGGTTAGACCGGCGCGCCCGAACGAGACGTTATCTCTTGGCAGGCGTTATCTGTTTCGGGACAACTAAATTGGATAACCGAGCGATTCGACGGCTAGCCTGTTCCGATAAGTTGAGCGAGACCGTGAAATTGGAAAGCTTTCGAAGAGAGGTAGAACGCGGCGCGGTATAACGCGTAGCTTCGATTACTACGAGCTGTCGAGTTTAGACGACGACGACTAGCGGGACGATTAGGAGAGAAGCAGGAGAAATGGACTACGGACTATGGACTACGGCTGGCGATAAGGAGCCGGCAGAACGGATGGAGGAATAGCAGTGGCAAGCGTGGCCAGAGGGAAGAAGGACGGCAGTTAGCTTATGAATTATGACGCGTACGAGCGAGAAAGACGAATCGAGTCGGTCTTAGAGGTCGTTACGAGAGTCCGCAGAGGGAGAGAGAGAGAGAGGACAAGAAGAAGGCAAAAACGGTTCGCAGCGATACGTAGTAGCTCGCGCACGGGAAGTGGCAGTCGAGGAAAAAAACGTCGCTCGCTGCTAAATGAGCGCACCCCTCGACGACAACGACGACGTAGACGACAACGAACACGACCAAGACGAAGGACAACGGCGTACACGCGATAACGACGAGCGACGGCGGACGAGAGACGAGAGACGAGAGACGTAGATGAAAGACGCGCGAACCGCGACGAATGAATTTCGAGACGGCCGCCCTGCCGCGCCGAGCTGCTTCGACGTATCGCGACTCTGGCACGAATCCTTGTGAAACAGTCAAATCAGCCACGATGGAAGTAAGCAACCGTGTTGCTGTTCAATGTGCTAATGTCCGGCAGCTAAGTGGATCGGCGGAGACATCTCGCTTTATGGATCTGTCAATGGGAGCATCGCGACATGAATGAGAAGTAGGATAGACGGAGTCTATATCTCTACTATCTACTATCTACTAACTCAATATCTCTACTATCTTATTATCACAAACATTAAACGAAAATAAACTTAGAAGTATATTCTAAATACGATTCTGTACAACCGCTATTTGACAAAAGAGGTTAAATGTAACCTCAATTTACCCTTTAAAGCGTATAAA
Organism: Andrena chrysosceles; assembly: GCA_963855975.1. Lineage (NCBI taxonomy): Eukaryota > Metazoa > Arthropoda > Insecta > Hymenoptera > Andrenidae > Andrena > Andrena chrysosceles. Next base: position 43,280,585 of record OY979769.1, on the reverse strand, counting down.
TCCAAAAAAAACACAAAATGACGCTATTCATTCAACTATTTGGCCTCTAAAGAATTAATTGGTCTGCACTTTAACCCTCCGGTACTCGCGCGTGTGCACGGAGTGCACGGATGTCAGTTTTTGGCTGAAAAAACGTTATATCGTGATATATTGTACCCAGCACACCTATGTATTCTTCCAGCGGACGTTTTTGCATAATACTATGTACTTGTCAGGTTAAAATTTAGTTTGGAAGTGTTTCTGATTGAATGAAAACGAAAATATGCCGCGTATCTTGCCGGCGACCGCGCCCGTGTACTCACAAGTGCGCCTCCAATTGCTTTGATTTTGGATATGTTTTAGAGGACCGCAAAATAAGATATACGTGTTTTTTTATTTTGCCCTGTTTGTATGTTTAGGGGGTGAAACCACCCCCAAAGGTTTTCAGGTGTTCGTCTCCGATTGTTCTGGTTTTTGGATATGCTTTAGAGGACCAAAAAATAAGATATACGTGTTTTTTTATTTTGCCCTGGTTGCATGTTTAGGGGGTGAAACCACCCCTCAAAGGTTTTCAGGTGTTCGCCTCCGATTGTTCTGGTTTTTGGATATGCTTTAGAGGACCGAAAAATAAGATATACGTGTTTTTTAAATACAGATAAATGTATATAGGAACCCAATTTTAGCATTATTGCCCGAGCCTAATCATTTTTCTTAATAATACGTCACCGTGTACTCAGTGCACGACGCGAGTGCTCGCGGGATCCAAATAGGCGCGAGTACCGGAAGGTTAACGCATTTTTACTTATAGACTCTGAAATATAGCAACTCGACCAACTCTCCGGCCTGACCGCGTCTCCCGGATTTACCCTAGGCAAGTGGGTCGAAGCGTCGAGGCGCGAAGGTGAACAAGGTTGCAGCGTCGGAGCAAGGTGGTGTAAAAAAAACGTGGGTAAACAAGTAGCAAAGGATCGCTGGACCTAACCTCCCCCTCCGCTTCTACTAATCCCGTTGAAGAATACACGAAACGGTGAAATAGGACACCGTAGTCGGTTCGCAATGGTTTTTCTACACGAAAGGGTGTATAAAAGCAGGATGCTGAAGGGGGGTGGAGGGCCGAGAAAAGAAGAGGAAAGGAGGTGGGCTGGAGGTAATTGCCAGGGCATCTCTTCGCACCTCATCATCGTCATCAACAGCCGCATCGTTCACTCGTGGTGTCGCAGAGGACGAGGCTGGGTCACCGGACCACCCCGTTAGCGCTTTGAACACGCTCGATTGCCTCGCCTCGGCTTTCTCCTCATTCAAACGGCCGCCACGCCGGATCCCGGATTCTTCTCCCTTTATTAAAGAGAAAACCGCCGCGACGCTTAAACGAGCGGGATCGCAAAACGAATGCGGTTGGGTCGCGAGCGCCTTCTATTTTTCTCGCCGCGTGTTGCTCGACGGGCGCGTGTTCAAACGAGCCCAAGAATCGCAGAAGACCACGGGCCGCTGTGGTTGCGAGAAGTTGGCGGATTCGAGGAGGATTCCGATCGTGCGTGGTTGAGAAAGAGAGAAGACGAATGGAAGAAAGGCGTCGCGCGCGCTGCTCGGAGGTTCGGACGCCGCGTGCTGTTTCGTCGAGTTGCGTGAGTCGACAAGAGGCATCGCGACGCCCGTGGAATGCAAACCAGCCGCGGAGCTGGACCACACATGAGGCGCTCGCCCCTAAACGACTATCGTAAAATACGATAATGCTTGTCGTCCTCGTGCCCCGAACAAGGAATCCGAACTTGCACGCGGGTAAGATTCGTCTCCGGCAGGGGGGTGCCACTCTCATTTGCGATTTTGTGACAGTGTTTTAACTGACACCTAGGCAGTTCGAATATTTTCCAACTAAAATTCAATATGACCGTCCAACATAGTCTGCGAATCCAGTAATAATCTATTATTTGCTGCAACGTTTGTTGTATTTTAATCGCAAACCATACTGAGGATGATAAGTCCAGTTTTTTCGACAGCTTTTACAACAGTATTGATGCAGTGTATCAACTGATTTGAGGACGTCTTGCATTTTGTGAAATAAAGCAGTCAGAGCAACAACGGACTAACCTACATTTTTCTCGAAATTGAATTAGTAACAATAACGTACACCAATAGGCTCTACTAACCATATAAAATTGGAAAAAAAATTTTTAATGTAGGTTGGTTCGTTGTTGCTCTGACTCAGTGCTGGATTTAGCCCTTAGGCTAATAAGGCTCAAGCCTAGGGCCCCGTTTAGCTGGGGACCCCTCATTCTAAATATTTTCTTCGAAAAATTAGCATTTTTTTTATATTATCTTTATTAACTTGTATCTTTAATGTTTATTTATGTTAATGTTATGTTTAGTTTCGATATTCAATGTTAATTTTGAAATTAAATTCTTATTTAGATTATACGAGTATTGTGATAAAAAAATCAAATCAGCGTCATTTTATTTTTTACATTTAACCGAGGGCCCACCAAATATTCAGCCTAGGGCCCCCCGAAAGGTAAATCCGGCTCTGCTCTGACTGCCTCAAATAATAAGCAAATGGGAGTTTCCAGTTCGATACGATACCATTTAGCATAAACACTAGTGCATAGCCATATTGAATTTTAGTTCGAATAAATTCGAACTGCCACTGCCCCAAAATCACAAACGAAAGTGGCAGCCCGCTGGTCTCCGGGTTAAATCTACCTAACCAAGTCCCAAAGAAAACCAAGTTCCCGATTAATAATCGATTACTCAACCGCTGGCATCGCCATAACGTGTTTACCGCGAGGCCGAAGAAAACGAGGCGCTTTTACTCGTCAGAGTCTATCGAGACTGAAGGATTTCACGCCGCGTTTCTACGTGACCCAGTCGCAATTTTCGAAAACAGACAGAGGGACAACAATTTGTACGTTTGAATCGGTGAAGAGGAAACGATTATCCGAGGCGAAAGCCAGGCGACGAGCAAACTATGGAGAACCAGTCCCGAGGGCGCGCGGCATACATCGTCGAGCAGCGAGGGCTGCCGGGAGCGCCCGCGCCACCGTGAAAAAAGAAGACTAGCGGGGAGAGGAGAAGGTGCAACGGAGAACGAGCGGAAGAGCTGAAGAACAGAAGGGCGAGAGAGTGAAAGGGTAGCGGTAGCGAGAAACAAAGCGAGACACTTACGAGTTGATTCTGATAGGCGGTGACAGCGGTGAATATGGCCTCCGGGAATACGAAGGTCTTGTGAGGTTCCTTCTCGAGGTCTGTTATCGGCTTGGCCGTGCCCGAGTCCGGCCGCTTCACCAGGTGGATCCTCGGCTGGTATTTGTGCATCGAGTTCAACACCAGCTGGAAATCGTTGCGATTTATCAGAGGATTTACAAGCCGGGAGCCTCCTCAAGGATACGTTTGCAAATAAACAAAACGGGACGCAACGGCCACGCGGTACCGTAACGTCGAGTCGCCGCGCCGGGTTAAACGTTTCCAAACGACCGCTGGAGATTTCAAACAGACGCGACCGCGTGTACCATTTCGCGATGCTATCCTCGTAAAACGTAGGGGAGAGGTGGGATGAAAGGGACACTTGTGTTTAGGACCAGATAGTAAAAAAACTAAATAACCATTCGAGTTCTAATTGGTAACATTAGAAAGGCCAGTTATCTGACTATAATAATACACGGGCCTATTAAGCTTCTCTCTATATTTACATGTCATATTTTTCGTTTTTTAAAAAAGTGTGTTTTGTCCCTTTCATAAATTGGCTGTATTGAAAGGGACATGGGTGTTTATGAATGGGACAGTATAATAAAACCAGGTAATATTAATATCATTTTTTTAATTATTATTTATGCAGGTACCGAAATCACAGTAGCTATTTTAATTTGTAATAGGAACTAATAACTCAACACTTAAGCTTATGTAACTAAATGATCTTAATAGCTATAAATAATGAATTGTCTAATGGCATCCTAACCCGACTTTTAGGTGGCATATTTTCACTGAAACAAATAACTGAATATAGTAAGGTTTCGAAAGTGACAGGTACGAAAATGACGTCCCTTTCATAAATTTTTGTTGTGTCCCTTTCATAAATAAGGCACCAAAATTGAAAATCTAATTCCTACAATTACAATATGACACAAAAAGGATCAGACATTATACGATATCGTTCTTAAATAAATACCTGTTCAGATGCAGTAATAGAGAAATCTGTCGCTGGTAACAGCACTTCACAAGACAGTTCAAGGAAATACTATATAAAAGTTATACTTTGAACCTCAAAAAAATTCAGTCTTGTATTTCTGTCGTCGTAGATACGATATCGGCTTGAAATTTGGCTTGATTACACATGAATGAATGTGGCTACAAAATAACAACACTTTTGGCCTGGGCAGATCCTTTATCTTTGAGATAATGACCATGTCCCCTTCAATACGTGTCCCTTTCATCCCACCTCTCCCCTACACACACGCCGCGCCAAGGGAGACGCGCGACGCGATCGACTCGGTCAAACACCCTTTCGGAAAAATCAACGTCACCCCTTCTCGAGCGTCCGCATAAACCGCGGATGAAGACAAAGGGAAGGATGCAACGCTCGCTTTCGTCCTCCTCCAACAGGAATCGTCCCGAGGACCCCGTAGATCCACGATACAACCGGATCCCGATAAAAGAAAAAGCGTAGGAATTAGGAGCACTTGGCTGCTCTCAGGCATTCCCGTTCACCATTCAAAGGAATCACTTTGCCTTCGTCTGGCAGCGTGCAACACCCTGAATACAAAATGAGCACCGTGAAGAACCGCTGCGCGCCTGCCCGATCGGAGGTTCCTATTTACGTCAGTCATCCGATGAATTAAGGACCCTGCCGCTGCCGGAGAGGAACGGATACCCGGCCACGACAGGCCCACAAACACCAACGGAGGCGGGGTGGGTACGGAATCGAGGAAGCGTATTAGGCGGTACCGTAAATAATACGATCATCCTCGTGGCCGTGCTAATCTAGAGCAAGGCCGCGCTTTCGGCGTTCGTACGTTCGTCCGCGATACGCTCGATCGAGCTCTCGCGTCGGAAGCTCGAGCAGATGCGACTAGAACGCGCGAATCAACGGAAATACCTATATACTCACGTGGCCGTGCCTGTCCATGTCGTTGTTGGTGAGCTTGACTTTCTCGAAGGAGACGACCTGCTTCCGAAGCTGCTCGCCCGTGAAAGGCGAGTCTGGATGGACGTAGAGCCGCGCCGGCGCCGGGGGATCGGCCTTTCCGGCTACCAGCCAGGAACTTCTGTGATAAGCGTACCGATACCTCTTGTTGTCCACCGGCACGATATCCATCAGCACCGCGTACCGACTGTCCGCCTTCAACCCGTTGAACGACACTCTGCACGTCGGGAACATTCTTCTGCGAAAGAAAGTGGGCTGAGCAACGAGGAGGCGAAGAGACTGGCGAGAGAATGAATCGGTAGACTACCGTAAACTGGGGGAACATTGCCAGGTTTTTGAAACATTTTGTTATATAATGTAAAAATTAACATATTTACATTTGCTTTAAGTATCCTATCATAACATTGCATCTTTTGTGAATGCACTACAAGTGTCAAAATGCATAAAATTTTTGTCCTTCTTTAAAACATCTTAAAAACCAGAGGGTACGGGGTAACATTGGCACATCTTATAAACAGCATAAACAGGCTAAGTTTTACTAATCTGAAGTCAGTAAGATACATTGACACTTAAATTCGTTTATATTATTTTATTTTTTACATCTTAACTAAAATCTAATTGTAACATTGGCAAATCATATAAATAGCATTAACAGGTTAAGTTTTACTAATCTGAAGTCAGTAAGATAAGTATTTAATAATACAGTATATAACGTAACAAAGTAACCTATAATAAAATCTCGATCTCGAATACGAATTTATATGTTCATGCGTATAGCTGCCAATGTAACCCCGGCATATGTCAATGTTACCCCGTGCTGCCAATGTTCCCCCAGTTTACGGTACGGGACGCGGTGACTTCTCGAGGGGGGTAGTAAAATCACGGAGCTGGTTTCCGTGATAATCGGCGGTGGAACACGGGTCGTACCAATTTCAGGGTTAACGCGGTGACGCAGTGGAGAGGTGGTGGTGGTGGTGGTGTTGGTGTCCGGATAAAAGGGGAGGGCGAGGGGGCGATGGAAGGAGCCAAGGGGCTCAGGGGGCAGAGGATGAGGCCTGGCGCGAATGTTTTGCCTCGGAGGCCAAACATTAATACCGTGTCGGGCCCCCCGCTGCTCGACCACTAAAACGCGGGGACACCCGCCGATCTTATCTACGTCTTCTCCTCGGTCCTTGTCGACTCGGTATGCATTCATCCCGCCAGCGCCACGAGTGTGAGTAATGCTTTTATTTATCAAGCCGTCCTTTGTTAATGAATTGAACTCGGCTCGCGGGAGATGGTGCCCTCTTCGATTCCCCCGCCTCGACTCCCGCCATCGGCCCACCGCGAACCATTCACCCTGCCCTGAAAACCGTTTCTTTCTTCGCGCGCGCCTCACCGATCCAGGCATTCTTTTCCTCGATCTCGTTGAAGCTTCTCGAAAGCTTCGCCAATTCCCTCCTTCGGGAACGTTCACGCCCACTTGGCCAAGTTGCGCGCGAGGTCGCGATCCGGTGGCAACGGCGCCGCGGAGGACGAGGGGTGGAGTAGACGCGGGAAGGGAGCTTTCCGTGGCTGGAGGAAAGAAGGGTAGTTCGGGTGTTTCAGTGTTCTGCGAGTAACGAGGAAGAAGGCGAGCGCTAACGAAGGTGGGAGAGCGTTTCGAGTGGGCGAGGGTGGTGGCGAAGGGTCGCGCGGAGGGTCGAAAGAACGAGGGCTGGTAAGTTGACGTCTGAAGGGAGCGACGAGCAGCGTCGGGACGCAGATCTAATTACTAACGCGCCAGTGTGCGAGGAGCGTGCGGCTGGGGGTGGCGGAACCCCTTCGGGAGTCTCCGAGCACCGAGGAGGAGCATAGATGTTGCCGCGGCGGCGGTGGCGGGCAATTAGGCGCGCGTCCGCCGCGTCGCTTCTCCGCCCTCCCCCGCCTTTCATCTCCCTTCCTACCTTTCTCCCTCGCATCCCCCTTTTAGAAGCTTTCCGACACTCTCGCCCCGTCTAATTTCATCGTCGAGGGTCGCCGCTCGGCCGTTTCCCAAAAACTCGACAATTTTCTCCTTTCAGTCTATTATATTATTCTACCAACGGTCTTGCTGATTAATAGGTACCCCCGTAGGTATCCACTCGGATCGCGTTGCAGGAATACACCTAAGTAGGGGAGAGTTGCCAATATCGTACTGGTCACCTAAATCGTACCTCATCAATTTCTCAGTAATTAATGAATGTAAACGGCATCTGACAATAAAAATATCAAGTAAATGCGAAATAAGAAATGGGAACAAAACCTTTTGAGCTTACACTCTATTTTGTGCGTGCTATAAACATTTAAAAAAATCAGGTATGATCAGGGTTGCCACCTTATCACCATAGAAATCCCGGAGTGCCACACATTCCAACCCGGAGATTCCAATATAAACACGGAGATGGAAAAAGCAAAAAAAGTTTTGTTCTCGAATATCCGGAAAACAAATGTGCGATTATTTTAAGCTCAAACAATTCAGAATTTATAAATATCTGTTTTTTTAATTAATATCTATTATTGTATATAAAATTGATACCATTGTATAATACCACATTTTCTTATTATCTCATTTTTTTTCTACAACCCGGAGATTTCTTCAGTAAAACCGGAGCCCGGAGATTTGCTTCGAAATCCGGAGTCTCCGGGCCAAAACCGGAGAGGTGGCAACCCTGGGTATGATTGATGTAACTTTTTACCAGTTTATTTTAGCTGATAATAATCAAACAATGCAAATTTGTTCTGTATTTTTGTATTTTTTCTAAGAGCGGGTTTAATGTAGAATAATGAACAAAAGGTAAAGCGTATAATAGTAGGTGCCGAAAAGATCAAGCTACTATATCCAATAGTCCTTTGCGTTCAAATTAGTTAAATATGAAATATAACGTAAAATGTCTTAAGTGGTACGATATAGGCAACTCTCCCCTAAGTAGAGTAGGATATCCTTCGTCATTCGTCGCAAAAAGATGACGGAAGGAGAAAATTCGCGGGGCTCATTTCGCGACTGTAACCTAAGGAGCGAATTGCCCCTGAGACACCTTCGACCAGATTTCATCGAAGGTGTGATTCCTCTGGAAGCCTCGCACCTTCGCTCGCCATCGCTCGTCTCAAGGACTTTTACAAACTGGCACAAGCTTGCTCGGTTTCCACACCGGTCCGGCTAATTGACCGACGCGACGCGACGCGGCGCTCGATATAGCAATTTAACCGACCGCTTCCCTTTTTCTACTCCTTTTAATTCTCGCCTTGTAATTTCATTCGTACCCGACAGCGCTCCGAGATGGAATATTGAATTTCAGTGGCTACTTCCCCGGAGAATAGGATACTTTTTTCCCCCGAGGCCTAGCATCAGAGGACTAATGAAACGTCTCGCGAATCCTCCCACGGAAAAATCGTTCTAATTTATCACTATAATATAAATCCGCCAGGATCGACTGAAACCGGATGCTCACCTTCCAGTTTTCGTGATGATCATCTCGGTGCCCAGCTCGTTGAACTTGTCCCACAAGTCCTTGGTCTCAAGATGGCACACCACGTGCCTCAACTCCTCGCAGTTAGAGCGCTCCTGGAGCAGGGGATTGACAGGGGATGCGGCTTTCCCGCTGGTGCTTCCGGTGTCATCCGTCTCCGGGTCGTCCTCCGCGACGATCGATTCCTGAATCGACGATGGCCCGCGGACGACGCCAGAGACGCTCGGTTCCCTCTCTGAAACGCATACAAGAGGAAAATGCAGCGCGACGATGTTGAAGCGGCTGGTATTGTTTTTTCCTCGCGCGAGAGAGATAGAGAACGAGTCATCGACGAGCTACGAAATTACACCGTCTATCCGGGGACGAAGGAAACGACTCGTCCGGTGATGAAAAACAAGACCTTAAGCTACTTAGCCTGTCGCGATGGCATCGTTCACGCCCTTTTTTCTATCACTCGCAACCGGTAGTCGCTGAAATAATAGGTATTTACCGAAGTCGAGTAACGATAACTTTAGCGGGAGTAAAGTTAGCAGCGTCTCCTATTCAATGGGCGTAGGTACAATCGGAATAAAGAGAAGAAGGATAGTCCATAAGTAGGAGGCCCATTGCTTTGCATAGGTAACTCTGTGAATCGTAAATGAAGATAGTGTTGTCAGGAGGGAAAGAAAACGATGGGAAGTTTATAGTATCGGGGTTGAAACGCTGGAAATCGATGTGCCGGCGGTAATTAATTGTCGGACAGGGAGTTATCGCGGCGAGAGGAAACCTCGTGTGCGTGCGGATAATCTCACGGGTATCTCGGTATATTGAAAGGTTTCCAGCTGCAAGCGATACAGGTACGTGCAACGTAAATACAGACTTGACCGTCCTAGACTCTCCGCGAATGTTTTACGACTACTTAAGCCTAGCATCGTGAAATAGAATTGCCGTTGATGTAAGTGGTAATTCGTCGCTAATGTCCCGGGACGCGGTGCGACTCGACGCCGCGCGACGTGCCGTGCCGTGCCGCATCCGCGAGCAGCTCTTGCGAAAATCTTTCCACTGTAACACAATGAAGTCGATTCTCCCGCTAATTAGTGGCCGATCCCAAGATCGGGTTGCGCAAAACCGATCACGCGAGGGCACTCGGCGTTTGTTCGCCGTTGCCGAGACGCCTTTCGCTCGTCTGGCCCAAAATCGCGAGCGTGACGGGGATTTGCGTGGAGTGTGACTCGCGGTTGGTTCGCAACACGGATTCCCCGTGCCGGGCAGATCGTAATCCATGGCGTTCGCGAAACGCTCGCGTAATTAATCGATGCAGCGCCATTTTCTCGGATCGTTTGCTTCGTGTTTCGTGCGCTGCCGAAGCTGGAGCGTAATGAAACGCGAGCGACTAATTCTCCATCCCTACCCACTTCCATCCTCTTTCTCTATGTTCGCCGGAGCAAGACGCTCGCGTCCACGTCGGCGAGGATAATAACGACGCCGCGGTAGCGGCCGGGGAAGACTAATTATCCACTTACGACGGAGCTTGTTTTAGTTTAGCGTTATTATCCTGATTCTTATTATTATTTTATTTCACTTTCCTGTGGGCTGCGCCAGTCCCAGCCTCTCCCCGCTTCGATTGTCCGCGTCCTTCAGAAGATTAATTTTCCCCGAAGCAAGGGAAGCGAACACTCGAAATACGCGCGGTTGCGATTTAAAAGGCTCATCGCCGCGTTATCTCCGGCTGCCGCGATCAAAATTGAAAGATTACATACCTCTGTGTTTACGTCACGCTTATCTTTGGTCGTCAATTACGCCGGTGAGGGTTATTATCGAGGTGTCAACCGAGCGACAGGTGTTCGTGAAATTCTCATCCCTGCTTAAGATTAATCACGCTCGCCGATCTAGTGGATCGTCGTCTTCTATTTCCGATTCGCCGAACGCCGAGTTTCGGGCAACCACGATTGCCGTAGAGAACGAACGAATCGATCGTCTTCGTGTTTCGTTGAAGAAAGATAGTTGGAAAGGGGAGAACAGATCGAAGTCGATCGTACCGACCGCTCGCAGCGATACGTTTCGATGTCCAGTAGCAGGCGTAAATAGAAACGAGTTTCACTCGACTAAATCACCTGTGGAAACGAAACGATTCCTTCTGCAGAGTCGCGCACGCATTCGGCTAGCTTCGCTGCTGCGGCGATGCAGCAGGTGCGCACAACCGATTGCACGAAATTAACGGGAATAAATTAATAATAAATTGGGGCGATTTTAGTGATTACTTGGCACGAAATCATGGACGGTAGCCGAACGGGCTCCTGTTTCACTTAACACGACTACATACGCGGAACGCTTAAAAATTACTTTCGCTCGTTAAAACGATTCTGTTCGCTTGAAACTCGAGGGGACGGAGAGGAAGAAGGGCGAAGGAGCTCCTCCAATTCTTTACGCGATCCTTTATTGCCGTCAGGCGAAGCGATCGGTCTCCTTTGAGTAACGGCTGCTGCGTGACTTAAATCTCGACTGCTTCCGTCTTCCGCGTTCGATCGTTTCCGGAAGCCAGGAATTCTCGTCCCGCGATCGGTTCGAAGGAGGTGTAGGGACTCGCCGGAGAGGGGGCGGCGTGACGATAATAATTGAGGCATTTGATGGAAAAAGGGCACATACGCCAAAATGCCATTTCGAGTAAATCGGTTTCAAAGCTTTCATTATAGTATAACTTAATGAAAAGTAATGCAATCAAATCTAATTTTTTTTAAGGATGTAGTATCATATCCTTCAAACGTTTCGTAAACAGAAGTCATGATTTGAAAATAATATGTGTCTTTATTTAATAGTTTTATGCAAGTGGTTTATGTGCCCTTTTTCCGTAAATAGGGTAAATTCGTAACAAAATTGCTTCTTTGGTTAGTTATTTACATATAATTTTGTTTACATACTTCGTTGCCAATTTTTTATACATTTCTTAAATAAAAAATACAAAATGAAGGGCAAAACTAAACAAAAAATGTTATGTTTTAAGTAAGTATTAATTTCTTCGATTTTTTGCAGCAAGCTGTCTTACAAATCAATTTCATCTTTCCTAAATTCGCTTCTTTCCTTGCGGATTCGATACACGCCTCACTTTCCATAGTTCCTCGCTTACATTAAATCAAACGTATTGCACGACCAGACAATAGACAGCACGGCAGCGCGACCGCTCAGCGGCTACGTAGCTGCATGTCGCTCACGCTACGTAACAAAACAGCATTTAGCTAATTTAAACGTGGGAGAAGAAATGTCCTTGATATATTATATATATATAACATATTCCTGAGTCGATTTAACCGATTTACGGAAAAAGGGCACATAAACCTATGTGCCCTTTTTCCATCAAATGCCTCAATTAAATGTTAAAGGGCGAGTTTTGGCGAGATCGTTGGGGCTAATTGGCCGGTGAGGAGAGGTTAGCGCGATGTGTGGTCTGTCATCCGCGTATTTTTATTCGACACGGCGAACGGCGGTGTTAAACGACTGACGAAACGGATGACGAGTCGCCAGAACGGTTGGTGGCTGCGCGTCTGCCGACTGAGCTCGACTTTCCACCGAGTTTACGAGCAGCCTCGTCAAGTGAGTTACGATTCCGAGTGCGCGCCGGATCAAAGACGCGGCACAGGGACAGATTGAAACGCGTCCCACCGCTAATGTCTCTCCCGCGATCTACGAGAACACACCAAACCTCGTCTCCTTTCTTCCCCTTTCCTTTACTTTCCTGCCCTTTCGCCTCCGCGATTTCATTGTAAATTTTCGTCACTTCACGATATTTACGCAAACCAGCCGCTGGTTCCTTTGCCAGTCTCTCCTCTTCTGCGCGCAGACAGCACGGTCGAGCCTTGCATCGAGCGTATTTTTAACGGGCCGATGCGATACGATGCGGCGATCGAAGCGATAAAGGTGTAGCAAAACCGCGCGCCGGAAGCCTCGGTCCAGCCACGGAGACAACTTTACGAGCGAGAAATAAGCTCGCGATATGAATTACGGGCATCGCGCCGCGCTCGTTGCGAGATAGAAACGGCTGACTGTAGAGTCGGGTCCACTCTCCTTAGAAATGCTAGAGATTCTAAAGCGCAGCTCGGGACCAGAGTTGGGCATTATTCGGCTAAATTTTCATTCGGATACGGATTCGTATAAATCCCCAAGATTTATTCGCGAATAACAAATGACGATTTTATTCGTCGAAAAATTATTCGTTATTCGCGAATAAATCTGTATCGTTATTCTAGCCAGATTCGTTCGAATAAGAATTTATTCGTTATTCGACCTGAATGAACGACGAATAAATGTGATACCCTGTCGGATATCTATCGATGGAAGTCTGTACTGTGTTCAACATATGTTTGGACGTGTGAGTCTGGAAGTGTGCGTATTTGTATGTATTTAAAAACATTCAATGAACGCTTATAATTTGAAGAGATTGATTTTTTCATTAGTTTAAATGAATTGACGTGAGCAAATTTTATTTAAAATAAATCAAAACGCCACTCTATGTAATACCGCGGTCATACATCTTTCTGTAAAGTGCGAGCTATGACAAGAGTTACTTAACCTAAAACATTAGGTCTCACGGGTGTCAGTCAGTGGTGTCACGATACATCGCTGAAACCACGTGATCACTTTATTCGTCCGTTGAGTCGACTAAATTTTTATTCGAATAAGAAATTATTCGAATAAATTTTCAGCCAAATAAAAACTTATTCGTTATTGTCGAATAATTTCATTTTATTCGAATTTTTTATTCGAAGATTATTCGAATAAAAACTTATTCGCACAAATGTATTCGAATACGTATTCGAATAAAAATTTAGCCGAATAATGCCCAACTCTGCTCGGGACGCTGCTTTCTCGAGGAACAACGCGATCTGTGCCTAATCGATATGATTCCCCGATAAATAATCGGTTACACAACTCGCGACAAATTTGTCAATCTCTGCTTAAGATCGAGTCCTTTCGTATTTGCAACTGGGGGATTCCTAATTCTTCTCTCGTTATCGCAGCTGGAGTAAAGTGCGATGGAACTGGAAGTTCGATGACTGATTCTTATCCAACGCATTCTCGCGATCGGTGCTCGTGACCCGTTGAAACCGAACTTTGAATTCTTTTGGGATACGAAAGATAGTGAAGTGGTTCTGGAGTGCGACACAGTTCAAAGATGGCATGCATACTTACACGCGAGCAAAGGAGAAGCATTAAGCTGTTATCTGATTGCGACGGAGAGCTTCTGGTTGATCGATCAATCTGTCGACAAGTAATTAAAGCAGGTACGCCTTGTTTGTTTGCGAAACGTAAATTAATCTGGTCGTGACGCGGTACGTTTTTCCCGGATCGCGCACGATAAAATTGCCAGGCTGATATTCGACGTGCCATTTCTTTGAGGGAATCCCGAATGTGCTTGGCGGACGGCTGGTGGAAGGATACCGCCAGCGATTCGGGCGCGCGCTCGATATCGACGCGGAACGAGCATCCGCGTGACAACGAGACGTTAAGAAATGTCGTTCGCGCCTCGTATCTCAAAATATTGTCGTTTACACGTGGCAACAGCCTCAGCGGGGCCAACAAAACTATAGCTTCGCCTTACACACCTCGCAGCGTCCGGCTTCATGCGACAAAAAAAAGAAACGCGTAACCTCGTCAAAAAAAACTTCCGCTTTTGATAAATCTCTTGTAGGGTCGACCGAGGTAAATCGGATCACTTTGTATTTGATGGTAAAACAATAATAGTCAAACATTAAGAAACTAATTTTTTATTATATATTCGTGACTAGTATACTTTTGGCTTGAACATTACTAATAAATAATAAAATTGAACGTAAAACTGTTTCTTCTGCGAACAAAAAATCACAAAGTGAGAAATATCCGATTCGCCCCGGAAATCTCTGAAAAAGCTGAAATTTTCAGTACAAAATCTTTAAAATCAACTTAAAGAAATCTAATTTAATGACAGTGAGGTGAAGCGAGACTATTTAGCACACAGATCGAAAGGACATTCTCGTTTTTGCCGCTTCTATTTTAGCACAATTCTCGTAACACCACTCTTTCCAGATAATCTTTTGAAAATAGACGAATTCATTTTTCACCACAGTAAATACAATGCGATCTTCTTAAAACCATTAATTTATTTATTCTTCTCGTCATTTCTGTAGGTTTATTTTTATCACAGCTTCCATTATTTTTTTTGGATCCCTGATTGGTCTTTTTTATGTACGTATGAACCGTTTGTATATAATCAGTTATCATATTTATAATAATAATAATACTGAAATGGAAAAAAAGAGTGAAATGACGTTGTCCGATTAAACTAAATTAAAATTAAAATTGAAATCAAGTCGGTGCTAGCCTGTTCGAGAAACTCGTCCGATGATCGAGTCACCGACGCGATACAGGCCGGAAAGGAAATCTCCGTAATTTTTCTGTCGTTTCTAGTCGCGGTTCTGACTCGAGCGGCGGCCACCGATCTGTTTTACTCGAGTAGCGGCGCACGATATAATTCCGGTTGAACGAACCATATCGCCTCGTTTCACTCACCGTTTACGCATCAACCCGCATCAAACAGCCTAGGAACAACGGACGATAGATGCCGAATAAAGCTGCAACTCTAACAAAACGACAGAATGATTGTTCAAAACAAGAGAGAAATTTGCACTGATTTTACTTGGTCGCTCCAATTGGACGCTAGCATTATCAATTGGCGAAATTCATCAGGGGATGAAAAGGGCGTAATTGCACTCGGTGCTCGCTGAATGACTCGTAAACGCGCAAACTATTGCGAATATCGCGAACGGTGGATCAAGACGGAAGCACACATTCGGCATTCGACAAACTATTCGGCCAAAGTATTCGCGTGTATCGCCACTCGTGGTTGGAAACTGCGAACATTCGTCGAGAAGTTCGCGCAAGCATTTGACATTCGGGGAATAGAGAACATGGAACATTTGCCTGCGACGTTTGATCCGCACGCGTAAGTAGTTGCTCGCCGAATGTCGAATGTGTGGTTCCGCATTTATATAAACAGCAAGAAGGCTTTCGCGTCCGTTGGATTATGAAGTGATCCCGTATGCGATGAACGGCGATAAAATTGTCAGCGTTGCGACCGAACCGAAGATTATTCGTCCCGATTTATCGGCGCCGCTTATCGCGTATCGCCGCGAGAAATCTTGCTGGTTGCGAACGCAAGGTTCAAATAGGTTGTAGAAGGCGGCGGATTTTTTGGAAACACTTCGGGCGAGTTGCTGCATTCGCAGTCGCCTTGGACGTATCAGCGATCGTTTAAGCGGAGAATTGGTCCAGGTAGGCGGCCACGAAATGCGAAATGCATAAATCCGGGAGACGCGGTTGGGTCGGAGAGTTGGTAAAATCGCAATATTTCAGACTCTATATGCAACACAGCGTTAAGGTTTGGAACAATTGCTTCTTTAGGAGTCAAACTGTTGAGTGAATAGCGTCATCACGCCTTCTTCTGTGTTTTCCGCGATTTGTAGGTTGCAAAAGGTGCGTGGACGCTATGATTACCCTCTTTTATCAAAGAGTGGGATGCAGGATATAGTTCTTAGTTAATTTACGTTTAAGGTTTTTGATAGTAAGATGGTAGAGGTATTGAGGGAGAATGTTGTGAAAGTATTTGGTCATATTAACCCTTCCTTTCGAATTTAACGAGAAGACCAACTCTCCGTGCAGAAAGGAGAGACGGTCGAGTTATGATTGGGATAGATAGCTGACTTTAAATTATGGGTGAGAGATGACTCACTTACGAAATTTGGATTCTATCAATTGAAATTTAACTAAATTTACAATATTTAGTGAGGGTATATAAATTAAAAATAAATTGGATTCACAATGAACATGCTAAGTAGATGCATTAAATTATTAATTTTGTAGGGTTAATCTATTCCTTTACATATTATTCCTGTATTAATTATTTTCAATAATAATAATATTATTATGATTAATTTTTCTTGTCGTCCACAACAATTACATGTATCAAGATATATCGTACATGATTTATGTATTCATTAATTATTAATTATTAATAATAATGACAACAACAAAAACATCAACAATAATAATAAATAATATTATTGTTATTGTTTGGATGCATGAATCGTGTACAATATAATTATCTTGATAGATGTAATACTTGTGGACAACAAAATAAATTAATTAGCCTCAACAAAACAAAAAAATGAATATTTGTAAGTATTTTTTCTCAAATATTAAAATAAGTTTTTGTTCATTAATTAATTTGTTCACTTTTGTATCCATTTGCTTTGCTAATCGCCAGTAGATAGGTAGTTCACTTTTCGTTTGATGCGTTCTTTCTAAAACACGACCAACTCTCCTAACAACGAAAACCATTTCTCCTAGCATCTCAGGAGAGGTGGTCAGATGCTATGACTTCAGATTTCTCCCTGATTTTCAGCAAATATCGACCAGGTTTTGTGAATCAGCATAAAATTCTGAACATATTAGGTTCATTCTGATACAATAAATAACATCAATATTAGTTCAATACCCATTTTAAGTTATGTCGGACCGCGTCTCCCGGATTTATCCTATGTGGGTCGATGCGTCGAGTCGTGTCGCTGGAAAAAGTAACGCGCCAACACACTCGCTCGGGTCGCCTTCCTGTCGCGATCGAGTTCGCGTTTACACGTCGTTAATCCACTCGAGAGTCGCCGTTATCTTCCTGTTCCAAGATCGATATCGAGCCACTCAATGCACCACCTTTGCCCCAAAATATTTACAGGACGATTACGAGACGATACGTTTTACATCCCCACGCACATACCCGCGCAAAGAGCTACAATTATTCGATTGGAGCAACTGGTCCTTGTCGCGTATCAGTGTCACCTCGAAGCTAATCCACGAATGCGTAGGTAAGGGGAGAGGAAGAGAAGTCGCGAGTGGATCGAAGAGCGATGAAGGATCGAGGAGGCGATACCTAAAGGGTCGTTACGGTTTCTAGTTGTTCCGAGGTGATCAGTGTAGGTCGGCCTCCTCCATCTGGCTGCGAGTTAATCGATCCGGAGCCGATTCCAGCCGGTCGTAACTTGTGGCTCGGTCGACGCGGCGTGTCGCAGCTCCTCGCTTAACTAAGTCATTGGCTATTTATTACGGTTGACACTCCGACGAAACCCTACACGCCGGCGTGAAATTTTTTTCGTCGCCGGTGGCCTCGTGAATACGAGCTACCGTTTGTCCCGGCCTCTCTCGCCCAACCCAGCTTTCGATTGCCTCGTTTCGGAGGCAACTTGTTCGCGTCGCGATTTTCATCGAGCTACATCCCGAAAATGGAGGAGCGCCGCTCTCGCCGCCGACTGAGCCAAATACCTCGTTCCGCCCGATATTCATCAATGCCAAGGTGTCGCGAGGACCCGTACCACCCGACCACCGCTGTCAACCGTTCCACTGCGAAACGCGTTATCTCGTTGACGCGTGGTCTGGTACCCCGCGCCAGCGGAGCAACGCTTTCGCGTCACACCTACCTCGTTGCGTTCAACTGATAACGTTTCATTCGCACAAACGAGGATACGATAAAGATTCGCGGCGCTGTACCGGTTAAAGGTCTCCGTTGGAGAAAACGAGAAGACAGGTCTAACGGGTGAGAGATCCACCTTCGAAGGGGAGACGTTGCTGTCAGTTAACGAGTCACGAGTCGAGCGAGGGATTGTCGATTTATTTAACAATTTCCAGTGTGCGGAGGCTGTCATCCCGGCGAACTGCTGCGACGGGGGCAGGTAGAGAGAGACACAGAGCGAGAGAGTGAGAGAAAACGAGGGGGTGGTGGGGAGTTAGTGATGAAGGGGGCGGGGGATGATGGCTGGGTGGAGAGGGCGGAGAGGAGGAGTAGCGCGTGTCCAACACACGTGCACTTAAAAGGGAGAGAGGGAGAGGGAGAGTCTGTTGGTCGATTCATCGCGCCGTTTACCCAAGTTTATTTGGGAACGACGGTCCGTTTCCGTGGGTGAATTGCACCGTGGCCAACCGTAAATTTCGTCCGCGTAGAATCTTCGTGGGCGATTATTCGCCGCGGGCGTCCAAGATACGCGATGATGAAACCAAACACCGAGCCGAGTCTTGTTCGGACGGACGTCTGGCTGGGCGAAGCGGCCACGGTCGTTTCCAGAATTCCGATGAGACACCTCAGCTGGCCGCGCGAAACGACCGTTTCTCGCCCGAGGAATTAACGCCCGGATTCTCCGCGGGGACACACCGCTTCATTCAGAACCTCGCCCGCTAAATAATTCATTAACAACCGGACCCCACCTCCAGCACCTTCGTTCCCCCGGATCCAACCACGTCCCATTGCTTTTTTTATTTTTTCCTTTCCATCGGCCTCCGAACTTTGCGCAAGAAACGTCTCCCTCGTGATTAAGACCAGTCGCCGGTTTTACGTCCGTTCGCGGCTCGAGCGACAGTTTTTTGCGCACGTAATAAGTTTCGGAGGCGACTTAGTCGATTCTAGGAAGAGGTGTAACGCGATAGCTATCGAGAAAAAAACGAGAAATACTCGACGACGGGAAATATCGTTCGAGACGAATATCTTTTTTGCTCGTTAGAAGAAACGAAAGGGTGGCGGGGCAGGCCATTATACGGGACCCAGGCAAAAACGATCCCGTTACACGGGCCAGTGGAAAAAAAAAATCAAACCTACGACGTTTATCTCGATAATGAGCCTGCGACGAATGATTCTTTACGTTCAGCGCGCAGCGTCGCTCCTGTATTGCTCGGCCGTCAACAGAAAGCGTGTCGACGCGTTCGCCATCTTATCTTTACAAACCGATTCGTACCGTGCTTTCCCATTTCTATATCTCCCCGTCCTTTATTTTTCCATTCCGAGCCAGTCCGCAGAGGAGGTCTGTAGCGTGGCAAGGACCGTACTCGTACCGTTTACTGCCCACGGAAACGCTCGTTGACAATACTGTTTTGGCAACTTATCGCTCGAGATACATACTTCTTGTGGCACGAGTGAAAGGGGGATGCAGCGTTAGAGCGAATGTCGCTAGTGAGCAGAACAGACATTACGTGGATGACCAACGTACTCGGGGTCCCTGTCGAAAGGACTACGACCGCGACACGGTTTTTCGTCGCTCATCGCTTCTCCTAACTTTCGATTAAACGTAGAGTTGGAATAGTTGAAGATAGGTAGTTGGAACTGTAGCCTAAGCGAGGTGGTTCGAGCTTCTCGCATTTCCCCGCGGAAAATACAGCCGATAAGGACTATACGGGCAAGCGTTATCGCAAGAGAAATTGAAGAAAGAAAGAAAGACACTCACCGTGCTGATGCAGCTTGCCACCGCCGACGGCCTGTTGCTGCAACTGTCGATGAAGGTGCGGCTGTTGAAGCTGTTGCTGCGTTTGTTGGTTCTGCTGCTGCTGCGCCCCTGTCGTCTGCGATTGTTGCGGCTGCTGCGATTGTTGTTGCTGCTGTTGCTGCTGCTGTTGCTGTTGTTGACGGGAATCTCGAGCCATGATGGCCGCGATGCTGAAATCGGTGGCGCACTGGCGGTTCGAGTTGCAACTGTTGTTCAAGTTGTTCAAGAGGCTGCTGTTCGGCGAGGGGCTGGAGCTGTCCTCGCCGTCATCGCGGGTGCAACCAGAGGTTAAGCCGGTGGAAACCGCGGAGGCGGCGGTGCCCTCGGCCTGCATTTTTCTCCCAAGAAACAGATGTCGAGATTCCTCGTCGTCCTCCTCGCTGCCGGCTCCTCCGCCTCCACCACCTCCTCCACCCCCGCCTCCTCTTCCGCCACCTTCTCCGACGCCACCGCCACCGCCACTGCCAACCCCGAACGAAGACAGCGTCAATCCGTTTCTCTTCCTACCGGCGAGGCTTCTCGACTCCAGCAACATCACCTGGCGGCTCTTCCTCGCGTATCTCGCGCGTTTACCAATTATTATTATCGAAACACGCAGGATGTTAAGTTCGCACGGGCCACTGGGCCAGGCCTATTCCTCTCGGAGGTAGTGGTGAGCTTCCAGGGAGGAAACCTCGACATCCTCCCGCCTTGGGCGGACAATGCTTCCACTTGTGGGCCGGGCGAAACCAGTCGGAAACAACTGTCCCGAAGGAGACGGGCAGACGCGAGAACTCGTCGTGTTACGTCGAGAGTCGATGTGCGCGACGACGCGCGCGCATCGCGACGACACTTGGATATACGTATGTCGCGTTGTTTCAAGTGAGCTCCAGCGGGCAAAGGTGCACGCGCGAGAACTCCGACACGGGAACACTTTGATTTCTGAGCTCTCGGGCAGAGGCACAGGTCGCGCGGAGTATCGACGAGGGGCGAAGTGACACCGGCCGTCCCGGGGGGTTATCGACTCGGTCGTGGCGCGATGTCGGGTTTGTATCGTTTCGCGGAGAGCGTGGTAAGCGTGGAGAGGCGTTCGAGTCGAGCGGAGAGCGCGGACAGAGCGAGAAACGAGAGAGCGACCGGTTGCCCGACAGACTGACCCGCGCCACCGGCGGTCGGCTGCTCGTTTCGGTCCCCACCCCTTGCCCGCTGCTCTGCTCGGCTCGGCTCACGAGCTCGATCGTCCGCGTCGCGTCGCGTCCCGTCGCGCCACGCCGCGCCGCGCGGGGGACACGACGTGGCAAGTGCGAGGGGCGCAGAGCGAGCAGCGGGAGAGAGCGCGCGCCACTCTGCTCGACACGGGGCGAGAGACGATACCCCGAAGAGGGAGGAAAGGCGACGGCGACGGTGGTTCGGTAGGCGGCACCCTTCGGACAAGCTCCGCCCGAACGATCAGCACCCGACTCCGCCCGCAGCCTCTCTCCTCCTAGGAATTTGCCCGACGAGCCGAGCGACCACCTTATTACGCCGTTTCCGTCCTTCTCTCTCTCTCTCTCTCTCTCTCTCTCTCTCTCTCTCTATCTCTCCTTTCCCTTCGACTCCACTCCACTCCACTCCACTCCACTCCACTCCACTCCACTCGATCCCACAACGATCGCCAACCGGCAGCCAGCTGTCTCTCTACCAACTCTCGGCTACGCTCTCGACAGAGTTCCATCCTTCGATTTGCTCGATCATTCCACCTTTCCTTTTCTCGCTTTCCGCTCGTTGCCGCGTCGCCGGAACCTTAGCGATTCTCCGTTACCAGCCACCACGTCCACGCTAATGGTGGTGGCTGCGGCTGTGGCAGCGGCGGTGGCTGCGACGGAAGCAATGGTAGTAGTAGCGGTGAGCGTGGTGGTGGCGGGTTGTTGGTGACGAAGGCGGTGGAGGCGGCAGCGGCGACGGGAGTGGTGGTGGATGGTGGTGTGGTAGTAGTCGCGGATCGTACGTGCCTCTCCCTCTTGCGGTTCCCTCTTTCCCGCGAGCTATTCTTTCTCCTCGTCCGACAGCCGGCCCCTTCTATCAGATCCTCCTCTTTTCTCCCGTCCAGCTTGTTTCTTTCGCCACGGACGGCCTCCCGATTCTCCCGTTCCTCCCGTTCCTCCCGTTCCTCCCCGAGCCTCGAGAGCCCTCTCGCGAGCACATCTGTGCGCGAACGAGTAACCAAGAAGGGTGGTACGACATTATGGTTTGGTACGCGGTATCCAGCCACGGCAGCTGCCATTTTTTCTTCTGAGAGGGGGCAATTGCTGACAGGGACTGCTATCCTCTCTCTGTCCTCCTCCCTCTCTCTCTCTCTCCCATACTACATTTCGAATACTTCCATCTTATAGAGCCATCGCACGCTTTGCAAAATATTGTCCACTCGACGATAGCTTAATGAAAATCAACATAGGAGCATCGACGTTGAGACATCTTTTACTTGGATCCAGGGGTGGTTGGTTCTTGTCGAGCATCCACGGGTGGAGACTCGAGTAGAGTGAAGGTAGGTAAAAGTTCACACCATGCGAATTTCATTGTTTGAGTTGTGACAGTTGCCAATGGTGATTGACAGTGAATTGTCAATCAAGGTAGAGTCACCAGTATCGAATTGTGTAGCTGTGCATCGTTTTGTTATCGTACAATGTTGTAAGTACTGAATTCGTTCTGATGTTATATTCTCATTTTTAGGAATCAATATTATGTCTATAAATTGATCAGTAAATATTTTAATTCATATGTCGTCTGAAAGAGCTGAAATTCTTCTATTCAAAAGTGCTAATAGATGTTTTCAATTCTCCTCGCAAATAACAGGATTGATTAAACAATGTAAAAGTAGCTGTGGGGGCAAAAGTTCGTATGCGATATCGGCTTTTGGTTTTTTTTTTATTAATTTTTAATCCGCAATATTTTTCCAAAATACGTTTTTTATTAACATTTCGATTAAAAAATATGACTTTACTTTATTGTCTTACAACCGGCCGAAAACCAATTAATGAGGAGATGCTTCAGATCGCTTGAGACAAACTAGAAGCAGGACTTTCATAAAGAAAAACCACTGCAGATTTGGGAATAACCCCAACAACATTGTTAAGTACATACTTATGCAGGAAAATAAAACACTTCTTCGGATATTTCTCGGTGCGTTCTTTTATCTCATAACATGCGAACTTTATATCGGGTAAAAGTTCGCATTTGACACTTTGTGGAAATATTTATTTTATATAAGTTGCAACAGGTAGATTTACATGATGTCACTCTCTATCGAATAATAAGGGATAGTAGTTATTTCTCACAAAATGATATGTGCTATCAGTGTACTACCAAAGATTTTAGAGAAATTCAAACTTTAAGTGCGCGCTCTGGCCCCACAATACTCTACTGTCCCGGAATACGACGATGCTCAATGCCACGGGACGCCTGGAAACCCATCAGCCTCTGGTTCCTCCATTTCTCTGCATCTTCACGCACTCATTCTTCCTCCCCCATTTCCCGATTCGTCGCGGACGCGAGCGCCCTATCGATTCCCGGATTTCCACAAAGCGTCCAGCGGAACAGACTCCACGGAGAGGATCGACGAGGGCGGTTAACGAAGACGCGGCGCGTCTCGAGAATAAAAAGCTCCTCGAGCCGGCATAGGTGCGCGCGGCCAAGTGGGAAGGGGCCAGATTGCTCCGGATATTATTATAATAAAGCAGGAAATTGCCTGTGCGCGCTAAATACGTAGGTAGCGATACATGGATCGCGCGCGATATCATCGGCAGATTATTGTAATTATACGCTTTAAGATGTATAAAAACTCAGGCACCGATATTATTACGAGTTAGAAATTTCACGCGATTCAATTCCGTTATTATCCGCGAAAGATAAATATTATAATTCACCGGGGAGCCACGGCAGAAATCAGCCGGAAAACGTGGAACGACGCGGTAAACCGCGATTGGTACCCTCCTTTCTCTTTGCCACTCTTGCTGCAACAAAAACCACGCTAATCCCGTCCCTCACTTGTGACCTCAACTTTCGGCTCCGGAAAACTCCGGCAATTAGTATCCAGTAGCCGCGCAATAATCCCGCGGAACGTCATCGCATCATTTTCACGCGGCGTTCCGTTGATCGCCACAGGTTCTAGCAAAGGCATAGAGACTTTGAATACTCGAGCCTTTACTGGCACAAGGTCGGTAGCCCACTATTCTGTTTGTCGTTTCGTCAGCTGTTTGCTCGAGACAAAGAAGAGACGGTCGCCGACGCTGTAAAGTAAATTCGAGCAGTGTGCACCGACGTAGGTATCAAAGAGAAAGCCGTTGCAGCATCGCTTCCGGTCGTTCGAGCCTCTTCCGGGCCATGGCGTGGCTTTTTCCAGACGAGAGACTCGCGCTCGCAGATGGTTAGAGCCGACGCGAGGCGACGTTACGATCAGGTGAATCCGTTTAAATACTCGCGGTCCGTGGGAAACCACTTCAAAGGATCGCGTCGAAGCAGAAGGCTGCTCTACGTAACTTTATGTATCTTTATAGTCGTTCCACCGGCATCCCTGTGTCTTTATTGACACGAACGTGCTACGCGGAGATATATTTAGTCGGCAAAAACGGAGTTACTATCGATGATCCTGCCCTTACGACTACACAGGCCGCGTATCTCTATTCAAACGCCGCGCCGTCTGGCCGACACTGAGCGGCTAACAATTACACCGTCGTACAGGGACAGTGAACGACACACGACACGCGATACCAATGGAGTCGCGTTCTTTTCTTGGAGCAAGGGGCATCGAATCCCATCGAATCGCGTCGCGGGATGCCAGCGACATTGGGAGTTGCCAGGGATATCCTGGACGCAGAGAGTTTCTTCGCTCTCCATCGATAGGATGGACCTCCCAATGGACTGGGAGGGTACAACTCGATCGCCACGGCTCGTCCTCGGGGTTGTCGCTTCGTTTGGGGAGAACGCGTAATCTGCTTAGCCTGACGCTGATCCGGACAAATCGCCGCGCGGTTACGCGGCACTTATTCCCGTCTTTCGATGCTCAAGACCACCACTCTCATTCTCCGTCTACGTTTTGTGGTACGAATCTGATCGATGACGTTGCCGATCTTTCGATATCGACTCGAAAGACGGATCGTCAGGCTCCAACGATTCCCCGCGTTTCCATATTAATCGCGTAGTCGAGTTGATACATGTGTACACTTTCATAGATTCCTCGAGTGAAGCCTGCAACGAGTCACCATTTTGGTGCAATTATATTTGCCTTTGGAGGACGTGGCCGGCGGCGTGAAACGTCGCGAGGAATGGCGAAATATCGCAGGGCGGTCGCGTGATTAAAGTGCCTTTTATGATTCTAAACTCAAGCGTTTCCCGGCCACGCTGCGTTCGCTTTGGCCCGAATATTTATGCGCCCGGCGATTTCATTTTCTGCGAGCGCTCGGCTGATTGACGGCTAACTGGCTCCGCCCGCAAAACTACCCGTAGCTACGCTCGGGTTATCCCCCTATTTTGACACGTTCGATACTCAATGGCAGCGCGATATTTAATAATATCGCGAAGAAAGGTCTTGGTAACACGAGCCCAAAGGCTCGCGTGTCGGAGCGGGACGTTTGGAAATTCACGCAAAAGCCTCTTTGACGAGTGCCGCTCGTGCACCCGCTCGAAAATCTCCAAGTAGGCAGGCAGGTACCTGCAGTCTGCAACCGACTTTATGGCTCTGTTGTGTTTAGGTAGGGGAGAATGCGGCAATCGCGGGCAATGATTGTCAGTATTGTTATTATAACATGGCATGTCCGAAATGTGCAATTTCTTTTCTTTACGTTCTTTTCCTTACGTGATTACTATTATTCCCCAGTGTAGAATAAATATATCTTTCTTCGTTAGAAGAACTTTATTCTATAGATGGCAAAAATGCGCCTTAGAAGAACTGGAAAAGCCAATTGGGCTTCCGAAACTCTTGAAAAAGCAGCGTACAAGTAGATATACATTATTTACAATCAGTTTGGCCATGATAATGAAATGTGGTTCCGATGTAGGGTAATTGTGGGAGAGACGCCGCACTATTGGTATTTCAAGGATATCGGTAATAAAACACATCATTGCCGATTTTATTTGTTTAAGGCTGTTCATTTGGGTTAGTTTGTCAAGCCAGAGCGTGCTTCCTGTATTATTGTTAAAGATTTTGCTGTTTTTCGAGGTAAGCCTAGCGTACTTTGCCTGAATAGTTATACGTCGCGTCTATTTTTACTAATATAGTAGCTAAAAATTCATAGTTTTTCTTGATACAACATTTGAAATACGTTAAGGGGACCATGTAGAATATTTCCTTGGCAGAATGGGTTACTTTCGACTTAGCATGTGGAAATACGAAAGTGCGGCGCCTCTCCCAGGCATTTCGGATAGACGCCGCACTTTTATTTGGGATAGATGCCGCACTTTGATACTGTACTGTTTCGGAAACTAAGTCGATTTAAATGATGTTTTTAATGTTTAAAATACCGAAAAAAAATTTCAAATAGCTAACGTGGTATCTCAAGGCAAATTATTTATTTTTAAATGAGTAATCTTATAATCGAAATATATTTGTGGACTATGTACTCTTTTTTCACATATTTTTTTATTTTAATCTCAAGATGCCAACTGAATATAAAAAAAATTTCGAAAAGCAGATATAATATCTGATCCTACTGTACCCATTTAATTTTCCAATTTTATAATTGTATAAAGTAAAAATGTTTCATTTTACTTTGTTTTTATTATTTCTTTATATAAAATGTTAGAAGTAACAAGTTTAAATCGAAAATTAAACGTGTTTCGAAATGCGGCAGCACTCCCGCATGTGCGGCGTTTCTCCTACCAAAGGATGTTTTTAGTTTCAATTTTTTTAAGGGTGACAAATATTAAAATTTTGATTTTCTTTAATGCCAGTAGAATCACAAGATGTTGAACTAATAAGATATATCCTTGGAAAACATTTTCATTGCAAAATTTAGACACGGTGACAATTTTGCGTAACGTGCGGCAACTCTCCCACAATTACCCTATCTCTTGTGACCTTTGGGCCCATTCCGAATTTTGTGGAAGAGACTCAGCCGATGGTTACACATGCGAAAAATATAGCAGCCTCTAGACCGCGATTGCTCGCAACGTGACCGCTAATACCCGAAGCTGTGGACAACAACAGTCAAACACATCTTCTGTATATTTCGTAATTTCACTGACTAAATCAATATAATACTAATTATTTTCGTATCCTACAAATAGGTTGATAGTTTAAGTTTATAAAAAAAAACATTTCCAAGAAATATTTCACCTCACACCTTGATTTCATTACAATTACAGCTTAACTGTCGCATTAGGCGCGCGTCAACAAGAAACGAAAAAGAAATCACTGCCGGACAGGAGTGGCCCGTGTCAAAACGTCCATGATCGATCGATAGTTGAACGAAATCCCTGGAATTCTGGGTACCTAGCAAAAGGTGCCACGGAACCCGAATGTTACGAACGATGATCGAGCAGCGACAGAAAATAAAAGAGCGTCGCAGTGTGGAATCGAAATCGATGAGAAAGAAAACAACAATCGCCAGTTTCGACCGAACTCGTAAGACGTTCCGGAATTACGTGTAATTCGCGAATTCCTCGAAACCTCGCGGCTGCGCGGGTCGTCCTCCAAAAAGCTTGCGGAAAGACAGACGTTAATTAAAACTCGGCCCGCTCTCCGGCTCGCCAATTTTCTCGGAGGATATCGCTTGAAACCACTTAATCGCTCCACCGCAGAAGTGCCACCAATTTGCCGGCTATACGAGTAGGTTTAGGGTGGCGCGGCGTTCTTTCCAGCTCGCCTCGAGTGCAACAAAGAGAGCAGAAGGAAGTAGAAGCAGCCGAAAAGAATGGAACGATCGCAGTTGGCAAGCAGAGCTTGGAAAGATAATCCCGAAATCAATCGAGAGGGACGAACGCCTATTAGACAGTGGTTAGCTAAATCCCGATCCGCCTTAGCTTTTCTCGCGCGTCTTCCCAAGTCTCTCGCCTTTGCACGACGAACAAAGAGAGTTCGATAAATCGAGGGTGACTATCAAGAGCGCCCCGCTGTCTGCTTTCCATTGTTCGTAAGTTTTTATCCGAAAATTGACTCGTTTTATCGCGGGTATAGGTACTACCTGCATGTAGTAGTCTAGCAGGAGGAGTGGTCTCGCGAGGAACGGCAACGAACGTCGAGGACGGGGACGGCGACGGGGACGGGGACGGGGACGGGGGCCGTTGCGTTACCCCTCGGGACGAATATGATGTAAATAAATGATGAGCTGCCCTTAAGGGAGTGGATATTAGAGTGGGGGTAAGAAGTGTTATGAAACATAATTAGCGGCCGCCGCCACTGACTCGCGATGATTACAGGGCGGTGAGCAAAAGTCCTGGCGATGGAGAAGGGAGCCGATGCGAGATAGATTTCCTGGCTGGCTACGAGCTACCTTCTTACCTTCCTAACGCGCGCGGTGTGGCGCGGCGGTGCGCATGTGGTCGCCGACCGCACACCGCACACCACACACCGTTCAACGCGTAGCGTTCAACGCTACCCACACTGGTTCCGCACCCAACTCACACGCTCCCGTTCGACACCGGTATCGAACTACACCCACACGGTCGCCTATGCTCGAGCTTTCCTTCGACGGTCGACCGAGCAATTCCGTCGGTGCTCACTGCTCACTGCTCACACTCGAGATGCCGCGTGCGAACACACGCGAACGGGATTTGCACGTGCAACGCTAACCACCTACGTGCCGGCCTACACAGTGGCGTCGAATCCCACAGCACTCCCTTGTCCACCGATTTCCCGCTGCTTCCGCCGTCACGTCGTTTCCTTCCTCCTCTCGATGCCGTTCCACCGACTCGCGGAACTTTGGATCGTTTGCGATTTTCCTTATCGCCGTCAGCCATCCAACAACCTCCCGTGCCAATGGCCGGTCGCGTTCGTTAGAGCAGAGACGTCTCCACGCATCTTCGACCTATAGCACCATCTCTTAGGTATCTATTCTTATTAGAGGGCGAGAAAATGGTCTAAAAGCTTCTGCTCGGTAAAAATCGAGCGGGTTGGATACGCCAGTGCGAGTGCGCGGTGTATACGTACGTACGTAAACTTAATGATCGCCGGGTATAGTAATTGGTAGCGGTGCTCTGCGAGCGAGCCACTATCGGGCGTCGGGTAGGCGGAACCCAGCTTTTTTCCAATTTAATGATCGACCGTTGAAAACGTACAATACCTACGCCAACTCCTTCGTTCCCTCGCTGTCGCGAAAGATGAATTTCTTTCAAAGGACCACCGTCTAATTCCATCCAGCTCCTACGCCAGCATCGCCATGTTCGACAACGCGACAAGGCCTGCCGCTTCTGCTGCCGATAAAATTTACTATTCCCGACGCTTCTCCGGGAAAAATACTCCGCGAAGAAACGCTGGATCCACTCGTATAATTCACGAGCGAGAGGCGCTCGGAAAAGAAGGAAAAAGCGCGCGGGGAATCGATTAAAAGGGGGTGGAAAAAAGGTCAAAGATGTTGGCGATGTGACTAATTTATTAGCGAGCATTTGCCGTTACGTTTACGGACCAGTAACGTTTCACGAAATCGTCTTTGCCCCTCGTGCCGCCCTCCAGAGAAGTATGCTCGCAAATTTTTATGGTAGTCGGGTTGTTTAAGGACCCCTTATCCGGGGTAAAAGTGCGGAGGATCGCGACCGAGTGCCTCGCGTCCCAGAAACTTTCCCTCCCAAACTGCCAACTTATCCTCACCGCGTTCGACAAAAAGACGTATATACGAATTTTACACCGTTCATCGCGGTTCAAGATGCGCAGCGTTCGAGTGCCTCGAAGCCGCGCGATTGTCGCGCCGTTGCAAAAAAGCGCCGGCTCGCCTGCATCGATTAATCTGAAAGTTTTCGGTGGGAACTTTTACCCGCCAGGTACACCTAGCGATTTAATCGGCCACGGCGAACACAACTCGGCTTCGGTAATCGAAGGGGAATCGAGGGTTTTTGCGCGATGCAACCGTCCGACGGACAATTTCCGGGGAGCGGAGCAAAGAAGATACCAGGAGCAGACCGAAGGCGGGGAGGAGGAAACGAAAAGAGGAGAAGGGAAACTAGACGGCGTCTTTCGCGTAAAGGGAACCGCGACCGTTTGGTATGCCGTGCGGCGCGACAACATGCTGCGTTATCAGAATTATTGCTGAAGCCCGCGTTTCTAACCAATACGAAGTTAATGCGGCGCGTTAACATTCGTGGGGTGCGCTCGATGGCTCGCATCCCCGCAAGCTGTGGCCGGACTATCCCGTTTCAGAAGCTGCCCTCTTACTCTCTTCCACGTGCCTTCCGTTTTCCTCTGCTTCTCCATCTTCTCCTTCTGCTTCTCCGTCTCCTCTCGCACCCCCGCACCCCTCGGATATACCCCGGCATATTGCTTTCGCGCACGTACGCATATGTCGCCGAATATCCTCCGTAAGGGGTAGACTCGCAGGGGTGGACCGGAGCCGGTGGTTTCGCTGGCGAACCACCGTGCCTCTCAAGTAGCTGTATCACGTGCTTTATATAGCCGAATAAACTTTTGAAACTATCGAAATTGTTCGACGGTGGTCCGGTGGAAAAAGTTGCCGCGGGAACGGCCGATCCGGGGACCAAAGAAAAGGGGGAAGAGAAAGATAACCGGGAGAGCGGAGCGGTCTAGAGTCTAAACGTTCGACCCGACCCACTTTCCTGCGTTTAGCCTGAGAAAGTTCGCGGCACAGCCTGTTCCTCAGAGTCGCGGGGCCTAAGCAGTAACGAATACATTTTTCTCTCGGCAATATCGGGCCCGATATCGCGGCAATAAATGGCAAGGATATTATGCATCGGCCTAATAACGATCGTAATAAACTTACGAGCTACTTTATGGGGCAACCGCTACTGGATGCTTTCGGCTGCTTCCACAGATGACGCGGATCGTAAAAATTTCGTCCATTTTATTCTACACGCCTTCCACGCCCGAGCCGCGCCACCCCCGAACCTTTGCCAAATCGATCGAAACGTCCCTACAGCAGACAAATGTCCTCCGCGCTGCTCCTCTGAGTCCAATTACACGCGTCGCGTCGGCCCGTTAACAGAAAACTTTCAACGTTCTTTAAGGGGAAGGTCAAAACAACGTGATTCTTTGGGAATTTTTTGGGGAAAAAAGATAAACTTTTGATATTAAATATTAGTCTATTAGAAAGAGTGCGTCTTGCGGATATTTCAGTATTTTTTGGGGTGAAAAGTATTGAAGGGTTTGTGAGTTTTAGGCGATGCCCGAGACGCCTTTTTTTGGGCGTTTTGCGGTGACAACTGCAACTCGGTGCAGGATCATCCAAAATTGAATGCATTTGTAAAAAAATCTAAGCAAATCCAGGTGTATTCTTTTACCGAATGTTTAATATTATCATAGAGATTGAAAAAAGGTTGGTACGAAATATACATGTGCTTTAAAAATGGGGGTGCTGACTGGTAAACATTTTAATGTTCTTCTGTGGTGTTCGGGTAATAAAAAGTGTCTAAAAATGGACTTATAAAGTGACGTAATCCAATTTCAACGTGTGATTCTTGTTTGCGATATCCGTAGTTTCTCGCTGAACCAATAAAACATTAAAATTAAGACAGAATTATTAAGTTAGTGGCCGGAAAACCGCGATTATTTCAAGAAAAATACGGTCGTGTTTGTGCGCTACTAAAAATCCGGGACTTTTTAATTTTTTGATGAAACCCTCGAATTTTTATGGACCATATCAGAGATTTGCGCCGAAATGGTACATCTTTTACACGTCCTGTGATTTTTTGAAGTCGATCTGAACCTTCGTCCATTCGCAACTATCCGAAAACCAAGAGAAAAGAAGATTCGAGATAAGTTACCACGTCACCTTTTCATCTGCCAAATCAACAATTTTGCGAAAATATAAATCAAGCGTAATTTTATTCAGAAAAGATAGAACTTTCAGAAAATGCAATAAAAAATTCTACTTTTCGACTGCCAAGTCCCCTAAATACCTGAAAGTGCAGGGGAAGGATTAAAAACCCCTTTAAATCGTCGCCCGCTCTTAAACCACGGCTAATAGAGCGAAGAAAAGATTGCGCTCCTCCCGTTTCTCTATTTTAAACGCTGTATTATACGGTTCCGCTTGTTAGCCGACATTTTTCTCTCAGCTCGTCCAGCCCTTCCAACAGTAGATATTGCGTAGCGCGCCGTGAAGAATCTCTTGTTTTGACGTGGCCGATTTCGACCCGCGACTGAGATTAAACTGTTTACGGTTAAAACTGCTGCGAATTACACGCATCCGATTTAATCCCTGATTTACGAGCTCGAGAGAAGGACGGAACGCGGGGCTACTGGCTGATCCCGATCCCCGTGGAGAATCGAACTGTGAACGTAGGGCGAGTCGAATTCAGCACCCTTGACTCGTGCCACCGTCCATCCGTGAATCTCGTCGTTTCAGCCTACGCGACGCACTCGTGCAAACCTCGCGCCCTATCTCTGCGATTAATTCTCCATACGAACGGGTCTTTCATTCTTCCCAATCCATCGGCAGTTGCGAGCAACGTAGATTTTGAAAAAGTTCCGAGTCGCGTAAAACACGAGCAACCGATACGTCCGCGATCAGGTACGCGTATCGGGCGAACACGCGAGCGAACGCGATAAGTCGCTGGACGCGATAGAGAAGCCGATTCGACGCCAATAAATCCTTCGATAGCGAGATTTACGATTCGGAAGGAGCGAGGGTGGGAACGGCGGGAACGAAGGGAGAAGCGTGAAGAATTTAATGAAATCGGTGTCGCGATTTTTTTTCTAGCGCGCCACCTCTAAGCCTCGGATTAGAGATCGGATCGACGTCCGTGGAGAATCGAGACTTTACGATCCTCCCCTGTCGCCATCGGCTGAAATGTTTGCTGGCCCCGCGCGGCAAAGGGATCGACAGATCGAGGAGCGATTGAAAAACGCAGCGGCGCGGATGTAAGGGATAAAAAAAGGCGGAAAAGAGGAAAGTTTGTAGGTCGATAACGCGTACCTATCCGTTGAATATCTGTTGCGGCGCTGTGTCGGCATCACGTGCGCGCTAAACGCGAGGCCGAGTTAAGAAAGTGCGCGCGCTGAGAGGCCACCTAAAGTAAATTGATTCAAATTAGTTCCCAATAGCATGTAATAAGCCGCGTTCCCGCGGCGTCTCTGTACCCTCCTATTTCGCCTTAGATACGTCATTATATCGGCCGCCGCCTAATACTTAGGTCGATAGGTGATATAACGTCAGAATTATTGCCTGCATACCGGGTGAACCATCACGTACGCAGTGCCACGTAACGTTTCGGAAATTGCGAGCCGTGGACAGGGTAGGCAAACGTTGAATTAACTGCGACCCACACTTACGCCGACCAGAGATCTATCAACCTCCGCTTGATTCGATCTGCGATCGAAAGCCGCGACAACAACCCCCGCCGATTCCGTGCCACTTCTCTTGCGAGCAACTTGACAAACAGTTCAACGACAGAAGAACGATAGTTTCCGAGGAGGAAACGCGCTGACGTTGATGCGTCCTGTTTTTATTCCTCTAGAGCTTCCTCGAAACGTGACTCACGTTTCAATGGATCGTTCAATGAATCCAACTTGGCATGCAAGCTAGACTTCAACGACCACTTCAGATTCGGAGAAACGAGCTTGAAAGCTTCGATGGGAAACCCTTGGAATTATTCGCTCTTTCGGGGAATAGATAATAGATACAAGGCTGGGATTATCGTGATATTAGTTGCGAGGAATCCGACCGCGAGCGCGGTGTCAAGAAAGGGAAATTAAATTAGTGTTTTCGTTAGGGTGGAACGGTGGAGTGTTTTACTGGCTCCACGGAGCACGACGAGTGTTTCGGAACCACTCGACCTACCCTCCTCGTAAGCCTCTTCAAATATCATGAATATACCCTCGACGCTGTGGCTTGAAAAAGGTTTTCCGTCACGAGGATTACACACGGTAGCGGTGGAAACAACATTAGCGCGCGGCCACTTGAGCAAAACCGCGCTCGAACGCTGACAAACGATGACGCGATGATTCTTTTCTTCCTCCGCGAGGAGAAAGGATATCGCTCCGACACCACCCCGCCCGCGAGCCTGATTAATCACCGTCTAATTAAGGAGACTGCCTCCGCTATTTAAACCTCCAGATATTACGCTACCGTTAACGTTTACGAGTTATTCGCTGTAGAAACAGGAAAAAGGAAAACTGTTGGAAGACTCCAGACGAGAACGAAAATGTTATATTAATGGTATGCAGAGTTTCGAGTTGGGTCGCTCGTCAAACCGGAGAGGTGAAATGTGGCTTCGAGACCTCTAAAGCGTATCTGATCTCGTGGCGGCACGGTGATCCGTGAAACATCTTGTTAGCTCAGTATAAACGGATAAAAGCTGGGTCTATGGAGAGTCGCTCGCACGAAAGGAAACACCGAGCACCTTTTCTTCAACGCTCGTACGTTTCGTCAAAGTAGTTGGTCAATTACGAAGCGACGAAAGTCGGTGAATAGAAGATTTCCGTGAAAAAAACTCCGCCTGTTCGATCCCGCGCACGCTAACCACTGTTAACAGTGCTGCGAAGAAGTAGCGTTTCGCGGTAGGAATCGCGATGCTCTCCTCTCGCTTTACGATATCCCTCGAGGGCATTCTTCGCAGCTGCCTACAGTAGTCATCGGGGCACGGTAAGCCCAGTGGCGTTACACCGTTAACTCGACTCGATCGGCTCGGTCTATCGGACTGCATCGGTTTCTCGCAGTAAGTATTTCTGCTTCTTAACGTTATCTACATCTCGCGTGGCTGGCGGTTCTTCATCGGCGATGCTGCACCGTTGTACTCTCACACATAGCTGCACGTGGAAGCGTTAAAGCGCAGAAAACCAGCCAGTAAATTCTAATCGCCGTTAGCCCGAGCGATCAAGCTTACCTCGCGGCAAGTAAAGCGCAAAAAGACGTTGACGCGCGACTGTTCTCGTGAAAGGTGTCTGTCGAGAGTGGTGAAGAGGGCCGAGCTAGCCGTCTCTGGAGGAACGTTGGAAAAAGTCAGGAGGCGCGAGCGCCCTTCTGTGTGTGGCATATGCGAGCGTGCGAGATCTCAGCCCTATTAGAATACGTCAAGTTCTTTCGAACGATGCATCCGGCTATGCGTGGTCGTTTTTTCATCGATGCACCGTGTCCGCTATCGGGTTCGTGGATCGTGCATTCTGTTCGCTCGCTTCACCGATCGTCCCGGTATCTCGGTTCCTCCGCGGGGCGAGGAGAACAGCGAATCCAAGCCGAGACTGGTAGCGAAAGAGTTTCAAGTGTAGACGAATCTGGTCGTTTATAGGGTTCGCGGTCGAGCGAATTCTGCGCGGGACCTCTGTCGCTACAGGTAGAAGAGAACATGTTACGCGCGCGGATGTGTAGCGGTGTTGCGGGTGTGCGCGAGGACGGTGATAGGTGATAGAAGGTGATGGAAGGTGGTAGAAGGTAAGGGGAGAGAAAGAGAAGGGAAGCAGAGCTCGCGCGCTAAGGAGGGTGGGCTGACGAGTGGCAGGTTGTACCCGGAATACCCACCGCGGTGCTTCGCTCAGTGGGGTCTCCTCTCTTATTCTAAATGCTGGCGAGCCGAGAAGAGGACCGAGCCGATGTTATCTTCGCCGCTGGAGAGGGATAAAAGCTTAAAGGCTGCAGCCAACTACGATGATACCACCGGTATACCAGAGTGTCAGAAGGCTTGAAGCCTCGAAGAAGGCCTGCAACGTATTGCCCGCTACGAATGGACACGAGGAGGGAGGGCGGAGGGAGGGTGGAGAAGGCTGGGTGATTCGGATGAGGGAGCCCAAAGCGAGGAGGAAGAGGATGGGCAGATTGGAATGCGGTGACCGGCAGGCTGCGAAGCCTTCCACGCCACGCCGCGCGCCCGACAGGGACGAACGAAAGAAAGAGAAGAGAAAATAAAGAAAAGCGAAGAAAACGATAGGAACGAATGGCCTAACCTTACGTTACCCGGCTAACACTGGGGGACACTGACGTACCCCCCGCAGAGGAACGCGCCAAGCTAACGCATACACTGATCGGCCCTTGCACCTACACGTTACACCGATCACAGCCTAACGTTTTCGACCCAAACACTCGAGAGAGCCTACTTTTTCTCTCACGATATCGTCCCAGGCTCCCCTCGCCTCGCCGCACCTTGTCTCACCTCGCCGATCGACACCCGCGAACGGCAATTTCACGGGAGACTACGAACACTATGATGCCCCGAAGACTATGGATCGCCAACAGATTCCATACGTTCCTACCTAATTGGCGCGCGTGGACGTGCCTAATTGATTCGACCGGGGGAGCCGATCCAGAGGTTGGAGAGATTTATTGGCAGCGAGTCTAGATCTCTCTCGATCGATCTAGATATCGACAGCGCGAAATAGAGGAGCACGATACCTACGGGTGGATCGGCCGCGGTGCGAGAAACGAACGGCTACAAATAGATGGTGGTAAGAATCGGCGGAGGCGGTAGATAACGAGGATGATGACAGCAACGATGATTTAATGCTGTGCGCAACTTAATGACCGAGTTGGGCCCGAGGGCCTCGGCGTTATTCTTCAGGACCATTCACAACACTCGACGACCCTGCGCTCATCATGCGACCCCCCGCAGATTCCATGCGCAGCTTAACCCCAACGTGCCAATTCATTTCCTCTCCTGCCGGCATTAGCCTTGGTTTATGGTAGCATTTACAATTATAATCGGCCGGCTCGCTGACGAGGAGCAAAAAAACACCCGAAACCCGAAAGAAGCACGAACGACCGCTCGTTCCCTCGCACCATCTTCCCACCTTTAACGTCACCCTCTCCCCTCAGCACCCAGCACCGTTTCATCGGCCGCTCTATCGTCATGGAAATTATCGTCCGAGCATTCGTTCGAACGATAGGTGTAACTGTCCCTTGCTTCGAGGAAACTATGATCGCGGGTTTACTTTCGGATCGATTTGTACAACGGTCCTGCGATCAGTCGCCTTGAATCCTAATCTCGATCGTCGATCTAATGGGACGAACTACCGTGACGATTCCGACGAGATCGAGCCCCTATATCTCGGAACGGGGGGGTGGAGAGAAGAGGGTGCTCCTCGGAGATTCGACGGATCAGGGCCGGCGTGTGAAAAGATCTCAGGCAGCAGGTGTCTTCGAGACCGGGCAGATGAAAATCTCCGCGTAGGTATTTATCGCTCGAAAAGCCAAGCCACGCCTACACTTCGCTGGCCACAAATCAATCGACGAGCGACAGGCTATAGAAACGCTTCGGGCTCGCAGGAGGAAAACGACGTCCTCCCGCTTCTAGACGCGGGCACAAAAGGGTGAAGGGGCAGAGGGAAAAAAAGAAGTCGATTTGTCAAGCTTCGAAACACGCCAGTCGATTACACCGGCAACGGCACCGATAACGCTAACGAGAATGACGCGCGATCGATGTACCGACGAAGGCCAGCCGCGTCACCAGCGACAGCCACGGGAAAGCTGCTTCCGGAGACACGAGCAACGCGTATCGAGACATTTTCTTCCCTCTTTTTTTATAGCTACGTAGCCATACAGCAGGATATTCCGACCGGCGCGCAGTGGTCTGTCCAATAACAATCTAGCGGGACAAAAGTCGCAGGGTGAACGTAAATTGTCAGTTAGGTGGAGATGTTTATTATTTGTTT
Organism: Andrena chrysosceles; assembly: GCA_963855975.1. Classification (NCBI taxonomy): domain Eukaryota; kingdom Metazoa; phylum Arthropoda; class Insecta; order Hymenoptera; family Andrenidae; genus Andrena; species Andrena chrysosceles. The sequence continues at coordinate 43,243,004 of OY979769.1, read as the reverse complement.
GGAAAACATCATCCACGTTGTTTTACCACCCTTAAGGGGAGGTTCCGGTCTAGAGATCATAAAAATTGGTGATCATTAGGAATTAATTAAAGGAAAACTACTGTATATAATTTAGGGGAGAGTTGCCAATATCGTACTGGTCACCTAAATCGTTCCTCATCAATTTCTAAGTAATTAATGAATGTAAACGACATTTGATAACAAAAATATCAAGTAAATGCGAAATAAGAAATAGAAACAAAACATTTTGAGCACCCTATTTTGTGCGTGCTATAAACATTTTAAAAAAATCAGGTATGATTGATGTAACTTTTTATCAGTTTATCGTAGCTGATAATAATCAAACAATACAATTTTGTCCCGTATTTTTGTATTTTTCTACAAGCAGGTTTAATGTAGAATATTTGACATTCATTTTAAGTGCATATTACATTCATTATAAAGTTTAAATTGATATTTATGAATAAATTGATCATGTTTCCTAAATCGTACCACTGCAATCCTACTAGTAGGATTTGACAACTCGTATGTTTATAGGTTATGTACATATATCATTTACATAGGTTATTGCGGCCTGTGTGTGATCCATATACATTTGTATATGTATAACTATATAATAATCATTACTTTATGTTGAATATTTTCTTCTCTATTTGTTATTTATACTATTTTTTAGTGGAGGTACGATTTTGGAAACCGAGAGGTACGATTTAGGAGACCGGTTGTCCGAATCGTACCTTTGACAGTATGTGACAAAAAGATTAATAACAAATTAATTTGTTCTGAACAAAAGGCTAAGCATATAATAGTAGGTGCCTAAAAGATCAAGCTGCAATATCCAATAGTCATTTGCGTTCATATGAGTACCAAATATGAAATATAACGTAAAATGTATTAAGTGGTACGATATTGGCAACTCTCCCCTAATGGGACTTTTTGTGTTGTACGAAGGAGGTCTTAAATTATAGAAATATATTCTTTGTTTTATGATTAATTATTCTAGACGGCACTGGGGAGTCGTTAAAGTCGAGGCGTCAAAAAATTCATCCAAATCGGTGGGACTTGTATCTCCAAAAGGTATTATTTATTTTACGTTTCGACGATTATTACTTTTCTGAAATATGTATAAAGTTGCATAGCATATCATTCCAATATCTCTGACTCAGCAACTTGTGCTACAACCAACATTTATTCATTTCGAATGGTCACGATTTTGGACTTCCGACCACTGTGCAACGCAAAGGATAAAACACATAGAATTTGCTAACGGTCAAACGATCAAACGAATCGAATGGAATCGCCGTACCCAATCTCGCGTTGTATACGAGCTACAGGACCGGCTCATTTGTCGCGTTAATAATTATAAGAAGGTGTGACCCTCCCTCGCTCGCTACACCTACGGACAAGCATATTTATGAATCTCAGCCTGCGAGCGCGATCTCGCCCATGACAGACGTTCTCAACCGTTACCTTTCGATCTCACCCAATCATTAGCCTTTCAACGTTTCTCCGACAAGATCCAAATTTCCCTAGTCTCTTTACCTACTCAATTCATAGGACACTAAGATCGTACGATGCCCTTTCGTGTTTGGTAATTACCAAGTATAGAAGCGGAGAATCCCAGAGCTACTCTCAGTCCTAACAGAGCGAGATTACCTACGTTATTGGCTCGATATCATTCGTTTGGTATACTCGGAGAATTACCTACGCGCAGAAAGCTGAGGTGTGAAAACGGGCGTTGGAGGTGTAAGGTAGAAAAGGGCGGGTTGGGAACCTCTAGGTCGCGTAGGTACGCGCGTATAGGGGCCTGAAACCACGGGGGGCGACGTAAACTAACCGCCGGTTAATTATTGTCCTCTCGCACGGCGGGCCCAGAGAGGCATCCCTCCTCCGCGCAACAGAGACCGGAGAGAATGGAAAGGAGAGCGGCGAAGATGCCGCGGCAACCCCTTCCCCGAATGGGAATGGGCCTCGAATGGGCCTGACGCGGGGACCTGCGCGACGGTAAATCGGTGCCACCGAATAAACTCGAGTGGGGGGACGGTGTAGGAAGAGTTGTGCCGTGTGGGAGAGCGAGCGAAAGGAGAAGCGACGCGTAGAGGGGAAGGCACGAGAACTCCCGAGGGCCTGCTAAGGACCAGAACTACCGTGGTAGCATTCAATTAGCCTCGCGGCATGTGAAATATTATTGTCTGGCTCGCTTCATACACTCGATTTTTAAAAGGGGAGAAAGAAAGGCATTACGCCGACCTCCTAACATATTTCACCACTGAATCATTCTCCCTTTCCTCCTCTGCGGCTCTGTTTCCACCAGTGGAACCCCGTCTCTCCTCTCCTTTCGTTTCGTTTCACCTCTTGTATAAGTACCAAACCAAGTGGACCGCTCGCCTTTTGGCCACCGATACCGAGATTTCTCGCGGTTCGGCGATCAGTGATCGCTGCTCGTTCTCTCGCAGACCTACCTCCGGTTTCCTCTCAGCTCCGTCTGCGCCGCGAGTCGATACGTTTCAATTCTTTAAAACGAATCGATCGTCGGCTATAGTAGCCGAGGCTAACGAATCGTCGAGGGAATTTGAAACGGCATCGGTCACGACCGTTCCATCCACGATAATTGAAACGATCCATTCCGAACTAAATGAGACTAAGGAGCCCTCGGTCACGAACCGTTAAATTATTCGACCAGTCATAAATGTCTGAAACGTGCATATGCTATTAGCCAACACTGTAACCGATGGCGCGTTTCCCAATCGACTATACCTCGGGCAATTCAATAGTTAGTCGAGGAAGCACTCGGCCCACCAACCGGCAACGCAACCAATTTAGACACCGCGTCTTCATTAAACAACGAGTATTCGGATCTTGACCTCCGCAGTTAGATAACCCTGCTGCCATCTGGTTGCCCTTTACCTCGGCAATTCGCCCATCGCCACGCGTCTCGAGGAACGAGCCGCGAGCAAGCGCACAAACCACCCCTCCGAGGGAGGCTCGGTTATCCCGGACCGCAAATCTCGCGACCGAGAGCCTGTCGAAGTGCCGGGACACCGTTTCGTCAGAAATCGCGAGGGAAGTCGGGAGACCAGAGATCAGAATGGTGAGGAGCGGAGCAACTCTTTGTGCCGCAAATCAAGAGATTTCCTGGCAAAGAGGATCGCTGCTGCTCCGTACCTACTCAGCTACCATTCATTCTTGCCTCTCCCCCAAAATGAATTAGCAATTATCTACCGCGACGTTAGGAAAGAAAGGATCAATATTGATTGCCTAGTCGGAAAGAAAGGATCCTCGCGGAATAGATAAGATTCTCCAACTGCTATTGATGCGAACGTACCCCGTGGAAGGGATAACTAAAGCAGAGGCGGTAGCCAGCGAATAGAGAAAATGCGATAGAAGGGAGAGAAAGCGATTTCGATCCGAAATCGTTTCGTTGGAAAACGATAGCAGAGGGTGAGAGGTGGGATTGGTGGAGGCAGAGAGGGAGACGGGGAGCTCGCGACAGGAACAGCGTTGCCGTCGAGTTGTCTGGCTGATTTCCTGCTTCGAGTGGAGCGTAGTCGTCCCTTTAGCGATTCCCAGGGGATAGCGGGAGGTTAGGGGTGAGCCGGTTGAACGGTGCCTGGAAAACCAGAGCGTGGAAGGGGTTCGCTATGGGGGCGGGAGTGCTGATGGCGGTCGAGCGAGAAGAGAAGGGGTGCCAGGGACGGCAGAGGAAAAGGGATCAGCGAGAGAGAGAGAGAGAGAGAGAGGCGCGCCGCGCCGGAGCGTGTAATTGAGTCCCGTGCGCGATCGCTACTTTATCGACCCCCTTACGCCTACACCCCCGGCCCCACCGCCCCTTCCTTTCCAACCCCTTATCTCCTCTTTCTCTCTGTCGGCTCTGTATCTCGCTCGGAACCAACCCGCCGCCTTCCAACTCCATCTTCCGCTTCTCCACCCTATCCTCTCTTCTACGCCGCGATGAATCTGCTATCCTTCTCGCCCGGCATACCCCTCCGTCACCGATGAACGCACCAAGCACGTCGACTACGAGGACAACGACGACGACGACGGTCGAGAAGCAGAGGGTGGAAGTCGAGCGAGCTTCAGCGTCCCGAAAATTGATGAAAACGAGCTGCCGTTCTTTCGCGCGATTTCACTCACCGTTACCGAAACGGTTTTTTTCGCGGAGTTCTTCGCGATCGGATTCCTTTCCAGCCTAGGTACCTACCTACTTAAGTCGCGAGAGAACGAAAGTCTTTCAATGCCTAAATATTTGATGCGACTCGTTACAGGAAACTATTATTTCAATAGCGTTATCGCAGACAATCTGACAGGCGAGATTCGCGTGTAGCCTGACGGTTTGCATCAACGAGTCGCATATATCTTTAATACGATTCCGAGCTCGGTGAATTATCTATGAAGACCAAGTATATCGAACCGAGGCGAGGGTCCCGCTGAGACTCATCGGGCCAGCTTTATTTAGCCCTGGCCAATTCACACCAAAGATGAATCTGCTTCCACGGCCGCCATCAAGCATCCGTGGCAGACAGGTACGCGCCGTAAAATCCATACATACCAACGTCACGGTTAGACATATATCAATCCGTGGCTAGACGCGTATCGGTCCGCCTCGGAAAAAGGTTGGACGCGCAACCCGCCACTGCCCAGTGAACGCTACCCGTGCGTTCAGTCCGCGCAGACAGACGCTAAACGACCAGCGACCAACTTTACCCAGCCTTTTCCACTTGCATCTTTCCCTGCATGCACCTGTACCTAAGTAGCATTTTCCTATCTCGAAAAGAAAGTTGCCTTTACGAGTCCACCGTAATTACTGGAGCACCGATTCGTCCTGGATAGAAATTTATTGTTATCATTATCGGATTCGCGTTACGCAAAGCTTAATTACTCCGTCGATCGGACTTTCAATGGAGGCCCGAGTTGTTCGTCTACCTCCCCACTCGCGAACAATTAACTAATTTTTGCGTAATTGCGACTTGCCAGCCTCCGAAGCTATTTCTCATTTCCCGCGGAGCAATTACGGTGAAACCATGATGATTATTTCGAGGCTTTCGCCCGGCGAACGATCGATCCTCGAAACAGTCATTAACCGATTGGAAGCGTACGTGCCCGCCACGGGAGTCGGCAACCAAAGGGTTGTAGCTATTTGTAACAAAATTAAATTGATCCCTGCGAGGCTGGAGATGGACGCGTTACGGATCGCCTCTCGTCGCCTCCCTCTACCACCCGCTCACCCCTTTCCCTCGCGGAAAACCCTCTCATCTGTCCTGCAGCCGACGAGCAAACGAACGGAGCGAGGAGAAAACGAAAGAAACGACGGGGGAATAAACGCTGGGCCGAAGGCGAAAGAAGGAAAAGAAGAAGACGACGTAAAAGGAATTAAACCCTTCGGTCCCGCGAGATCCTTTTAGGTGGCCGATCCGCGTAATAGAGAAATGATTTGATTAAAATGTAAAGGAGGTCCGGACCTTCTGTTTGCGCATTTCACGGTTCGCCTGTAAAAAGCACGGAGCTACCCGTTAGACAGATGGCAGCCGCCGCACTCAATGGCCTGAGAAATTGGATCGCGTTTTAACTCCCTTACGTTTTCAGCCCCGAGCCACTGATACCGAGCTCGCAACCGGCAACCACCCGAACCTTTTACGTGCCGGCCATGCGATCTCAATTCCGCGTTAGAACAAACTACGAAAACTCCCGGGGAAAGTCGCCACCGCCATTCCCACCGTCGCCGGTATCGCCACCCTTTCCAACGGTATCCCAACAGTTTTCTCGTTAGACAAAGAACGGCAAAGGGCAAGTAGATTTGAGCGCAGCATCTGGGCAAATTGCTGACGACGGGAACGCGAATGAGCGCGATTGACCAACAACGCGGGGCAAGCACGCACGGTTTAATCGCACGCAAAGCGAGCTGGAGCAATCTTCTTTATGACGACGATCGAACATCCCCTGGGAACGGTAATTTCGAACGAAGAAACGTATCGCGCGGTTACGCGTGCGTGCTTCTGCCAGTCATACGACTATCCGAACATTGTGTTTCAAGCTGGCTAGCAACAGTCGTTTCAACGCGTAAGGTAAATCGAGGTGAATCAGGTCACTTTGTGTCAAACTGTAAAAAACTAATTTTTTGTTATGTAGGTATTCGTGACCAGTATACTTTTGGCTTGTACATTAATATATAAAAATTAAAACTAAACATAGAAATGTCTCTTTTATAAACTAGAAACGAAACAGTGTGAAATATCCAATTCGCCCTGAAACTTGGGGCGAATCGGATACCTAACCCAAAAATTTCTGGAAAAAAATGAAATTTTCGTAAGAAAATCTTTAGAATCAACTTACAAAAACTTGCAATATTCTTTAAAAATGTTTATTTGTGTTCATATTTGTATTTAAATAAGTAAAACAGCTGTGTTACAATTTACCCCGGACTGAGGCACATTGTAACAAAGGTTCAGATTTGTTTAAGCTGAAGCTACAGTAGCGGACAAAAAAGTTACCACTTTTTCGACCCACCCTAATTCTATTACTTTTCAATATCAATTCAAAATTGTAGTATATGCCTAACATACATATTCTGAAAGAGAATTGAAAGCTGTATAAAATCCAGTTACAGTTGAATTTATTTAACTAACAATCATAAAACCGCACATAACATTAAACAAGACAACACACTTTTAAAGTCTACAAAAAGTTACCACTTTTGAACATAAAAACATCTAATATTTTGTGGGGGGACATTTTGCTTTTAGGACAATCTAAAAAGTTGCTAAACGTGGTAACTTCTTTGTCGGCTCCAAAAATGTGTTACCCCCTTTAATATCATACAACACTTTTGCTTGTCAGTTAATTAAATTCAACTTTAATTTGATTTTATACATCTTTAAATTCTCCATCAGAATATGCATATTAAATATACCATAGTCCTAAATGTATGCTGAACAAAATAACAAAAATAGAACAAATCGAAAAAGTGGTAACTTTTTTGTCCGCTAGTGTAAATGTCTAAGTGTCCAAGATTTTCTCACATACTTTCACGCGATCAATTACCACATATGTAAGTAGTAAATCCCGCAAATTATTTCCTAAATAAGGAAAACAATTTCGACAAAAATTGTGAAAACTTTTTTGTTCCAATCTGTCCCGGTCTCCGCTACCTACAGCAGCCGAGGCGTGCCAAGATGTGGAAAATTTTATGGAGAAAATTCAGCGACGAATGAAAATGGCGGTAGCGTGTTCATCGGTAATACAGGGTGGTTCCCATCGAGCTCGCGAACTCGAGTCCGCGTATAGCCGTACGGTCAATTGTCGTAAAGCCTGACGGCGTATGCCCCACGGGAGTTGAATGGGTAAAACCAAAGTACTGTACGAGCATACTAAACTCTCGGCCCTCTGGACTCCCTCGCCCTCACCCGGTAGCAACGGTGGTGGTTAACAGTGACATCGATATCCCCTGCCAATGCCGGTCCTAGCAGCGATCTAATGCCCTGCCGTGTCAGTACGCTGTCGACTTTAGTGGTTTTAGTCTCGATTGCGAGGATGCTCTAAATAGTGGCTCCTCGTATTGCGCTCTAATCGAATGGAACGTCCCGTCTCTCTCGCTCCCCGGGTTTCCTCTCTCGCGTACAGCTACACCACATATGTATCTCCCTCTCTCTCTAGCCTCCCCCTCCCGCCAGTTTCCCTCCGTCTCTATCTCTGCCTCTGCCCTCGCGGAAAGTAAAGCCGAGAAAAGACGGGAATGGGCGTGAAAGGAGAGAGAGGGGCGAGACCGAGGGGGAAAGAAAGAGGAAGACGGCGAGCAGCGTGGGTGGACAATCCGGGTTTCTCGCGAGCAGAAGGTGATACGGAGGCACGGTCGAACGGTCGTGCTCGTGAATGGTAGGGATGAACCGGGGTCTCGTGGTGGGAGTACGGATCCATTGGGAGCGGGGATAGCTATCGCGGTGGGGATGCCGATGAACACACCGAGCGACGACGCCGCCGACGACGACGACGACGACGGCGGTGGCGTCGGCGGTGGCGAGAGGGACGAGCAGGGGGGCCTAGAGGGGTACTAGAGGGGTCGAGGAACAAACCTGGTGGCAGCAATCACCGTGAGTGGGCGACACGCGCTTCTCTTCTCCTGGGTTATCAGCCTGATGAGCCACTCTCCGACCTCCTCCCTTCAGCCCCTTCTGTCGCCTTCCTTTTTCCTCTTCCTCCTCACCCTCCTCTCGATCATCTCTCCTCGTGTTCTCTTCTCCCGCCTGTTCGTGTCCATGTCCGTGTCTCGCGCTACCACATCGCCGGGACCTGCACCAAGGGATGAGAGTTTATCACCAGGCCGTTCTTCTTTCTACTCGCTATATGTACACGGTATGTAGATACTAACATACGCCGCCTAGCAATGTCGGTACTTACTGTCTCAAAAGTGCCACGACACGGCGGTGCACTTTTTCCGAACTCTATTCGTATGACTCTTGAGTCAACGTTCGTTCCATCGCTGATCTTTAATGCTCGTTAAAAAAGAAGGCCAGGGGGAGGTAGAATAGAGGTGGGCGACGTTTGCGAGAGGTCCACGCGATACTCCCGCGGGGGGAGTAGCGAAGTAACTACGCTACTTACGCTAAACTGTTCGTCTGCTCGGACTTTCGCCATATGACGCTACCGATCGACTCAGCTCACTTACCGAGGGGCTGGTAATGATGGCGAGGGACGTGATGTCGCAGAGGCGACATGCGGTAACATCGTATAGACAGACGCCAAACGATTTGTATTAAAATGAGCACTGCCCCCGCGCTGAAAAGCAATTCGGTGGAAATGAGGAAGGACTGCTAGGCAACAGGAGGGTAAAGAAAAACAAGCGAGATACTTTACCCTGTACCGAAACTCAGAACCGAACGTCTGCTTCGAAACGCGATTACGTTCGTCGACATTTGTCGTTGTCGTACAAATCGACACCTAAAGTTGCGGTCATGCGTCGATGGTGATGAGTAGGGGAGGTTTTTCAGTTTTTGATTTTTAATAAATTATGTGGGCGAAATATCATTAAACCGGTTAGTATATTTGATAGGGCATATATTTGGCTATCTGATTAAATTATTAATGTTGACACAAAGTGATAACAATTAAGGTATTTTAATCAGTTAAGTAAGTTCAATCAGTTAAGAAAATGTTATTAATAGTAACTTATCTCAGTGGTAACAAAATAACACAATGTCACAAGAGTTGCTTCATTATAAAATATTAATTGCTTTCTTTCACATTTTAATAATAAGTTGAAAATTTGTTCGACTTAAACATTAATGATAATGTATTTATAACATAGTGAAATTTAAACAAAAAATAAAAATTATTTTATGAATAACAAAATAGCAATTTAAACCTTATTAACGTTATTAAATACTCAACCAGCCCCGGTCTCCCCTAATTTACGTCAAACAACACAATCGAAGAGAAGCATCGAAAATTTTCACGGTTGCGAATTTCTGTCCTCGCGGGGGCAAAATTGAACGTAACAAGACACGATTCGTCCAGCTCTAGCAACGGCCCGTTCGTTAGCCTTTATTCGTCGATCGGTCAAGATCAGATGCATCGAGGCACGCTTGCCCCCCGCGGCTTGCGTCCATCGGAAATCCAGATCTGGTTGGCGACGACTACAAAGACGACGACGATGACCAGTTCGTTGTCAGGCAGGCATGTTAAACGAGTATGCGTTCCTTGTAAAATATAGAAGAGGGAGAGTCCTGACGCGACGCGACGCACGCGTGTACGCGCGATCACCAACGGTGATCAATCACCTTCAACCGCGGTCGTACAATGCATGTCGTGCCACCAGAATCTGCCCGCTCCAGAGAACTATTGTTGCCACCCACGTTGCCTCTCCATTTCTGCTTAACCCCTAACCGCCTCATTCTAGATTCCCGAAAATCAAAACTACACCGCAGCCAACAAATCTTCCGCTTCTCCAATCGCCTATCGGTAATTCCAGCTCCGCGCCGATATACCTAATCCATACGTGGCAACCACGTTCCCGGGCGGAGCTTATAAACGATTTCAAAATAATATCGGGCAATCCGTGCGCGTACGGAAACACGATTGCCGTAAATCGCGTTGCCCGATCCGAAATCTAAAGTTCGGATAAGCCGGTATAAATATGTGGAAAACGTTCCCGCGAGAGATACCCTTCGCTACTGTACGATCGACTTGGAGGGGCATCCCTTCTAGAAACGAGGATCAGGAGACGAATTTTAAAGCTTTCGGTCAGTCCCGAACGAAAAGAATGGGCGTCGTAAAACCAGAAACGAACGTAGCTTCCGTTATCGGATCGACTATTGCCATCTTTAAGGAGATCTCGTAGGACTTCCCAATTCAACTCCCACCGGAGCGAAAATTCGGTCGCTTTTAATCCAACCCAGTTAGGAAGCAGAAAGAAGATGACAGATGTAGTGATCTAAGAATAGACGCTACCACCGCGCTAGATTACGCGTAATCTCGCCACGACTGCACTATAAACGCGTGGAAAAATCGTCTGGGGCTCTGCATAATTTCTCGTGACAACGTGACAGGCTAAGAGCTGCCTAACGTCTGGATAAGTTTAAACATAGAATCTAGATCTTAAACGCTGGTTCCTTTAAGAGCAACATTGTCGGTAGAGCAGAAAGAAAGGTGGGCGACACGTGCCACTTATCCATCGCGTTATCGCTGAAACCATGGCTGGCTGGATAGTGGATACCAGGAGCTGAGCACTCGAGTGGCTCGAGTTCGTCCAGACAGCTTTGAGCGGTGCAGGGCTCTTGTAAGTCACGATCCTCGCGTGTTCCTCTTGAGCCGATAGCTCCGTTCCTTTCTATGCATAAACCATACCGTTGTCTCCCCTTTTCTGCGCTCTCCCCCTTTCATAAACACCGTTACGAGACTGCGTTGGAAAGTTCTAAAAACCCGCATCCACTGCTAGTAAATACGGGGAAAAAAAGAGTGGCAATTTAGCGACGCGAAAGATCGATGAAAGATTTCGTAAGACTCGACCGAGAAGATTGCCTAAGTAACAGCGAAGTGGGAATGATTTTCTATAGGTAAGCGAAGCACGCGATGCCACGGCGCACAGTGGGACGAAACGTAGACATCTCTGGACATGGCCGTATCTTTCTTAAAAAACATCCTATTTTGATGAGGTTTAACTTATTTTAAAGGTAAATGATCATACTTTCCGACAGTGAACATAAAAATTGCGAAAAATATTGTTTGCACTCTGTAGCATTTGACAAACATCAACAAATTTTTGCAGCTCGACACACTCTTCTTTGAGGGCGGATCTTACCCCCTGGACACCCATTTCGATAAATGTGATTCAACGAGTCGGAAAGTAGAAAGTTCAAACTTTAAAATGGTTTTTGTTTCACCAACTTTAGATGAATTTTAACAAAATTATGATACTTTGAAAATTTACCAAATTTTAAAATAATTTTGTCTGGTTTTCTGTGCAAATATAAAGGACTTCAGGGGATGAATTATTATTTTCTACAAAAATGAATACGAGAAACGAAGGTAAAACAGACAGTTGGACGAAACGTATAAATTGCTGGACATTCAAACACATTCTTGTATGTGACCTATCATATCTTTATCAAAATTAGCATAAATATTACACACATAAACTATTTTATTCTTGTCATTTTTTGTTGATCTTGAACTAATAACCGGTCAAAAACTCAAAAACAGATATCGAAGATAAATACGTATAGTGATATGTATTAATATGGAAAGTTGCTTACACAAATGCTTTCATAATGTTTCCGATGTACTATCCAAATCACCTTGTAGAGAGCATACCACATCCACCGATTCTTCTGTACTCCTTTCAGTATTTATATGAAACGGAAATTACTACAAATATTGAAAAGTGTACTTTATTGTCTCAATTTATGCATAGTATTTTATAAATATATTACGTTTGATCATAATTTCGACTGCCCAAATCTATTTCTGAAACATATATTTCTTCTTAAGAAAATAAGAAAGCGATGCGATGCTTCGCCGTTTATTTATTAAGCTTTAATTAACTTTAATAATAATAACCTAATTTTATGAATTATCGTTCGCTATATCATATTTATATTCATTTCCATAAAGACATAATCAATCGGGTACAAAAAAAGGAATGTCTAGATACATATTTACTCGTTTCGTCCCACATGCGTACACAATTTTATAAATTCTGCTCAAAATCGCAAATTCTCGCAGCTGGAGTTTGGATTTTCTAAAACTAGAATGTTTAGTGATTATATGGGTATAAAAATTTTTCTGGAGAATTTTGGACATTTTTTTAAATCGACAAAAAACAATTTTTTTTTGACAGGTTGAAAAACATAAATAAAATCATTAAATTTTGGGTTTTTTTGTTATGAACAACTTCTTTACAGTCAACCCCAATGTGTCGTATGATTGTAGAATTTTTTTCATTATATTAATACTAATTATTTACATTCATATGACAGCCGTCTCCAGAAGACAACGTATTTACTGTTAAAAATTCGGGATTTAAAATGTTTAAAAAGTTTCTTTTTTCATAATTTCGTATCCCTTAATACTCAAGGATAATGCCCATATAATTATATCAATAAAAAAAGGTACTTCATATTTTTGCCAATGTCCGGGAATTTGTACGCGTCGTCCCACTGTGCGGCGCAACGATTTGTAAAGAGCGACGAGCGTGGAGTTTTGCAGGGAAGAGCGGCGTTTCCGCAGACCGCAAACGTCGGTATGGTTTCGCGGCTCGACAGAATTCCAGGCAGCCGAGTATTCGCGTGTGGACGAGTAATTACAGCGAACGCAAACGCCGTTTACCGTCGCGAGAATAGCGACTCCCCTCCATAGAAGCTTGATGTGGGTACATTGGTACCTGCGCCACGGTGTTGGCCCGAACGAGATGGATGGTTACGTTCAAAAAATTTCGTCGAAACGGCGAGTAGGAGGTCTGAAAAAGGATCTCGCAGTAGAATCTGAAAGAATCGATGGTATCTCAAGAGGGCAGCCCCGCCGGTGTTGATGCTGGTGGCAGAGGAGCACCCCCTCGATGAGGCTGCGACACAGATCTCGCGCCATTAGTCAGCCGAGGGGTGGTACCGAAGCCGAGCGTGAAGCAGCACAAGACAGCGTAGGACAGCATAAACACAGGTCACAGAGAGGAGACGGTGCTCGGTGTTAGCGTGGACGAGACCGGCCGCCCATCGTGAGTGGGACACCGCGTAAAAATGAGTTGTGTCAACGTGCGGCTCGAGGCCCCCCGCGCGGCTGCCACCAGGTGGTCAACTTGTTTTATAATACGCGCCTGCTCGTCTACGGGCTTCTTTCTACGTGCTCGTCTTTTTCCACGCGCTTCGTTATTACACGTACGCGAGCAACCCATCCACCTCCGGTCGTTGCACCCGCATCGACAGTCAAAACCATCATCTCGCTCACCGGGATCCCCCGACGGAAGATTATTCGCAAGTGATCTCTTTCAGTAATTCGTAAGCTCGCGTCCCTCTAAATCTGAGCCGCTCGGAGAATACGAAAGGCTTCATTAAAATCGGCGTCCGACACTCGCCGGTGGTCGCTCATTCTCGTTTCTTAAGTTAATTGGTGCGGGTAATTGGCCGGGGTCGGGGTCCCTTGTACTCGCGTTCGAATCGAGATGAAAGCGCACGTCTGGCGCATACCTGAGCTCTCTTTCCCGTGGATGCAAGAATCGATTCGAGATGATTAGCGATAATGTCAAGGGAGTCCAGAGGCACGTCCGTGATGAGTCCGTGACTGGCGTACCTTCTGTGTCGGCGTGGTTAAGTCGCTCCAGTACGCCGATACGTAACCACGAATCCACCTAATTGAAGTAACCACAAGGCGCAACGCGCTACGTTATACTACGCCGGTGCGATCACTGGATACCAAACGGTCGCTGAACAGAGGGAGGTGGTAGTAGTTTTCCGTGCCAGAGAGAGAGCGATCGTCAGAGGGGGGTGGGGTGGGGTGGGGTGGGGGAGCACACCGAGCACACGCGGATGAAAAAGGACAAGGCAAGAAACGGACAACAGCGCAACGTCAGCAACAGAAAGGAGAGAGGAACGCAACGCACGATTCACGAACCACAGTGGGCAAACTACGTACGTCGACGATTCCTCCTGATACCTCCACTGGATCGTCAAATGACTACCTCCTGTTTCTGTCTCTCAGCAGCATGCATTTCCGTTCGCACGTGCCGATTCCAGCGGGGATTGTACATTGTACTTTAGACATTGCATTGCTTCCTAAATGCAACCAGCGCGGCGATTGGCAGCTGAATTGAGATTCACTTGAGACGCGAAAGCAAACGGCGAAATAACGAGATGAAAATCCGTTATGCATAGTATAAATATATTTATGTGAATATTTCGTTACACGATTGTGTCTACATATCGTGACACGTACAATGCTAATAAATGCCACCTCTTTTAACTGGATACAAGGTGTACAAGTCGATCGTTGATTTCTCCGCGCGGTACTCGCTCCCCTCTACCCTATGCCGATCGAATCAAACCGATCGCGCGATAAACGTTGCCCGTATCCAGTTCTCGTAACGTTAAAATAAATTCGTGAAAATACATTAGGCATTCAATTTTCGTTTACCAAATTATACGATGGTCGTTCAATAAATAATACGTAATCATCCGAGTACTGGAGAACAAGCTCGTTGCTCGTTGCAACCGTCTGTCGTTTCCGCTTCTTTAACCATCACGCGTATTAGACTTAAAAAATCCTCTCTGTCGCGTATAACGCGGCCTATACCGCTAACGAATCCGTTAATTAAGGAAATCTTACAAAGTATAAATGCATGTTATCCTCACCTGCTCCTCTATCGCTTCGATTCATCGTGTCGGTGTGTCTGTGTCTGTGTATAGCCCGCGACAAACGTTGATATGTACAAAATCAGATGTGGAAACTGTTCGAAATCAATGCGGTTCTATGGAAACTTTCTGTATGACATAGCTGCCATCTAAAAATATTTGTAACTTTGCCCGATGAACAGAGACGTCAGTAGTGTATTTTCAATTCTTTCGTTATATGCAATCAGAAATATAAGTATCTAAATAATGTGTCTATTATATAATCGTATGCCTATACGTTTAACGTTAATCCAAAAATCTCTAATAATCATCTCCCTAGAAACAAGTGAATTAACCCAGTATGTTGAAAACCAATATTTTGATTTCTTTTTCCTGACAAGCTTTGATTATTTTATAGATACAACGAATACCTCCTTATATCGCGACTCGTTTCAATGATAAATGAATGAAGCACGAAAACTGATATTAATCGGTAGCACCAATTATTCTAACGGAAATATCAAAGGCATTTCGGATGATGCAAATCTCTTGGATAAGATTTATAAAAGTAATAACTCTTTTAAACGGTTATCTTCAGTTTCGACGCAAATTTTAAAAAAACTTTAGGTAACTTTTGTGCAGTACGCTTCAGGAAATACATTCGGCCGTGTCGCAGAAGATCTCGCGAAGCTGATGAAAATTTCAAGCCAGAATTTTACGTTCAGTGGAATGTGGTCACGGTTATAAACATGATAATACAGAAATAAATCGATCGAAATTGTCGCGCTCGTACTAGCGGCTTTTAACGTTTCCTCGACGATAATAAACATTTCTTTTTTCAAAAAGGAACCATGTAAGCACAGTTTCGAATTTTCTAACAGTGCTTTATACTACGTGTTAAACTCGCCGCTCGCTATTGTTACGCGTAACTTTCCTTCCCTTCGGGACATGTATAACTGCTCGCTCTTCTTACAAGAGAATACACTTCCTTCTCTTTACTGGTTCTGGTGGCTCTAGCGCAGCTAAGATAGCTTCGTCGAATACATTTTTCAAGCCTTTCTGCAATGTTAAATGCCCCGTATCGTTAGCAATGAACTCTACCAACAGGAATACACGATTTAACTCGTAAAATATTACCTGTGTTAGAGCGCTACATTCCACGTATTTCACCGCTTTCAGCTCCTTTGCGAGCTTCTCTCCTTGTTCCGCCGATATCGGTTTCTGCTTGTTCTTCGCCAATTTCTCGATCGTGGCAACGTCATCTCTCAAATCGATTTGAGTGCCGACGAGGAGAAACGGAGTCCTCTGGCAATGATGCGTTATTTCAGGCACCCACTGAAATAAAGTGTTTATGAAATTCCTACTTTTCTGCGTGTTAAACTACGTTTTCTATGCTTTTAAGTAACGAACCTTTTCTTTGACATTTTCAAAGGAAGATGGTGACACCACGGAGAAACAAACCAGAAACACATCTGTTTGTGGATAGCTCAACGGTCTCAATCTATCATAATCTTCCTGACCTATAATATTTCGTCGCATTAGTTTTTCTCTTGCCGTAAAAAATTCAATATTAACGCGAACCCAAATTAAGTCTTACCAGCGGTATCGAATAATCCTAATGTGTAAGGATCTCCGCCTATCATTACCGTTACCGCATAATTATCAAAAACCGTAGGTACATATTCGGATGGAAATTTGTTTGTAGTATACGAAATCAAGAGACACGTTTTACCCACGGCCCCATCCCCTACGACGACACATTTTATTGTCTGCATGTTGCTGTTTACTGTATTACCTAAAACAACTGTATGAAATATGTACAATCCCGACGTCCAAACACAAGTAAATTGGCGACAATTCGAGTAAAAGTTTTCGATAATGATGCATGCAATATGTCAATATGGCATTCCGAGAAGAAATAAGACGAAAAGAATTGGTCAAATATTCGGATACTTCGCATGCGATCGAAGTATTAATTAATGCTATCGGAGCTTTTCCTCTGCGCTAGATATGTAAAGATATGTTGAATATAATCTTTCTCGTGAATCATATGCGAGCTTGCTCCGCCCTTAACCTACAAGTATGCAACGAAATGTCCAGCATAGGAAGATCAACTATTTAAGAGCGTGTTATTCTTTCCGAGAAAATCAAGTAGTTTGTATTATTTTTCATATTTGTTTGAAAGTCGCTACGCGGAATTACTGTTCGTAAAGGGAAAGCGTATAAACTTCCCCGACGTGAAAACAATTACCTACAACTGTACGTCTGTCATTAAAGGTTAAAATCGTAGCTCATAATCTTAAAAAGCAGCGAATGAATGGCTTGAGATATTTCGAGAGGATATGAAAAAGAGAGTATAAACAACATTTAACACTCCGGCACTATTAGTCCCGATGTATTCTACGGCACTTCGAGCACTTCACATTTATCTCGAAATACACATTTCCCTCACGGATACTGATTCACTGATGCACACTAATGCTTGTCGTACACGCCTAAAATCCAATACACACGATAGCGGATGCTACGAAAGTACCTAGTGCTAGAGGAAATTTAGGAACAAGGGGTGAAACACTGAAGTAAAAAAGAATTGTATAGTTACTCTTACAAACTTTCTCGTCGTCTCATTTAGATGTGTTTGTCATTTAACGTAGAAAAACGTTCGAATTACAAATTTACGTATTTCTAGCCCCGCCTTATTAGCCTGTTTTGCTCTCTTAACTCTGCCTCACAGGAATGAGGAGTGCTAGTGACGAGAATCCCCATTCGTCCTTTAGTAATGGCGTCTTTTCACACCGTTGCAATGGGGAAAGTATTAACCTAGATATTTGAACTAGAAAATATTGTTAATTAAGGGGAGGTTCCGGTCTAAAAGTCGATTTTTTTTTTAATTTATTTTTCGCATGTTCAACCTTTTAGGAATACCTGTTTAAAAGGATTTGTTGAAATTCGTAAATTTCTCGAAATTATAGCGGCAAACTTTAAACACATTTTTTTCGAAACAGTGTTCTCAAAACGGTGGGACCTGTATCTCCAAAAGGTATTATTCGATTCGACTGAAACTTTTTTAACTTTTTTTATTTTGAAGAATATACTTCTGGCTAGGGGTAAACCAGAAAAAATACAAAAAATTGAAAAATTGAAATTTTTTGATACCTTCACTTTAACGACTCCCCAGTGCTGTCTGCAATGATTAATTATAAAACAAAAAATATATTTCTATAATTTAGGACATCCTTATTACAATGCAAAAACTCCCACTACATTATATATAGTAGTTTTCCTTTAATTAATTCCTAAAGATCACCTATTTTTTTGGACTCTAGACCGAAACCTCCCCTTATTTCGACAAATAGATCTTTACAATATACACATATATCTCTCCATTTGCAAATACAACTTGAACACGCGCAGACTTAAGGCGGTATTTTGATTGCTTGACGCGAGCCCAAGCGTTAGTTTTTATTTCAAAACATGTATAAACTATTTATAACAACTAATAAATAAATGATTATATTTTCACTTTAGTTAAATACAAGAGTATTATAATTAAAGTTGCATATTCTAATACAAAAATACATTATAATTTATTCCCTGCACCGTTAAAATGTACAGTTGATTTATCTTATTAGGACGTATGTAGTTTCATTATTGCATTTGAGTGTATGGTAATTACTTATTATCTTGGTTCGGGTTTCGAAAATGGTTGAAGTGACCCTGGTTGAACCCAGGATAAACCCAGTGCTTTGTTCTCATCTTCTTCCTGTATCGCATACAATTATAAGTACACAATAAAGCAAGAACATTTTCATTCGTTTAAAATGTACCTTGGGTTCATAAATTTCTTGTTTAACGGAATCATGAAGCTCGCTGATGTATGGATCAAACGCTATATAATGAGGATCGTCTATCGTGGGTGGATTATAAACATTGTCCAAGCTTTCTCTTACGCATTTCGTTACACGTTCTCGAAATGCTTCAAAATTATTTTCCAATCTATAACATACGATTAAAGCAAATCAAGTTCGCACTTGTAAATACAACATACAATTTATGTACTTACAACATAGATGCTTCTCGATTTATGGGATTCATTTTAACATCTACTTTAGAGAGGATTTTTGTTATAAATTGTATTAATTGCCAAATTCTATTGCTTTTCCTCCACTCGGAAAATCCCCAAGACGTACACAATTCTCCAGATTCAGGATCGATCAGAGGATGAAAAACTGGAGTTTGAAACGTGACTTTCTAAAATTTGAAACATAATCAAAACCGCTTCTACGATCGAAATACTATAATTCGAAAAGTAACATCTTACGGGACATTCTCCGTCTGGAAAGTTCTGTGGTAAAGTAATAGTAAATCTAAAGATTCCTCCTTGATAGATTCCTTGTCGAACAAATTGCACGCCAAACCACGCTAACACAAAATAAACTTGTTATAATTAAGCGCTTGTTGCGACCATTTAGATAAGAAAATGTGGCAAACAATAAATCATGCACATATTTACATGGAAACCGTTATATAAGACGTAGTCAGGATAAGCAAGACCTAAGAATCAATTGATATTTGGCTTAAATAATTTAAATGCATATTCTTTTCGCGCGTGAAGTGCATTTAGAAGAAAAATTCATTGCTACATATATATCGTGTTACTTACACAAGGAATTTTGTGCAGATGGTATGACATAAATGCCTTTCAAATCTTGCGAACACAACATATTGCTACGAACAAAGAAAATGGGAAGAATTTTTTTGTATTTTATACGAGTGATTATACAACACTGTGTTCATTTAAATAACTTACTATTCCGATAAGACATTGTATTCCTGTAAATACACAGCATATTCTTTGTTAGTTTGCAGCATGATTGGCCTGTCGATCATTTTCACGGACATACTCAACTGAGAATCTCCATTGGTATTTAATGGTAACAATTTCCTAAATGAACCTTGCCTCTTTAGATTATCATCTTTATTACCATCAGCCTGGGATAGATAACAATCAGTCGTTATATCTAAAGCTAGTCATTTGTTCTTGAGAATGAAAGAAAGCGCGCGACCACTATCTTCCATCTATTACCTTAACTCCTGACATGATGGTACGAATAGAAAAGTTTATCAACAGTTAACAGTTTTGGCGATCTTAAATAAAGAAAATGTGACCCATGCTTTCACAATTTTTGACGGATACCTGCTGACATAAACTAACAAATAAAGAGATGCGTCATTCGTTGTTCTGGGCGTGTGTATATAATGCGTAACATTGGCCATCTCAACGGTAGATGAATAACATTCACCGACAAATAGGGTCGATAAAAATCAATATGAACTTCGACACATGAGCAATCTTTCCTTATAATTATTTAGCGCGTAATAATCCTTTGACGCAATTATATTAAAAATACTTTCTACGATCTACTTGAAGAAATTCAATAACAATTAATGTATTATATATACCGATGAAGATAAAGATACTACAGTCGAGATTAATTGGCAAGCACTTCTCATTTATATCTACTTACGTGGCGCGCACACGAGTGTGCGTGTATACATATTTCTATTTATCGGAGAATCGACGAAGAAGGTGTAACCGTCGATAAAGAGGGACTGGAAAAGGAAGGCAAGGAAGACCTGCGACGAATAACGCCGACAGGTTCTCTACAGTCTCTTAAAAAATCAGACATTCCGCCTCTGTCGCGTACATAAACTTTGATTAACATCGAAGTCTGACAACTGTCAAATGACAAGTCCACTTGGAAGATTACATTCGGAACAGTGAAATGGCAGCAGAGATAAAACCAGCCCCGGGTGTAAATCATGACAAATTCAGCACAAGCCGCAAACCAATACTTTTGTCGAAATTGGAAGGATGCAATGATGATGTCAATGCGGCTGTCATTATACCGCGGGAAGAAGGCGTAATTAGCGTTTGCGATGACAGGTACATAGGAAATGCTTCAGTGACAAGTTTCAGATTCACTTGCTTAAATATCTCATATTCTTCGATAGACAACTCTACGTTTTTTCTTTCTATATATATATATATTCATTCGTTTCGTTACGCTTCTTTGCAGAACCGTTAGAGTTTGGCTGAAACGCGATTCCGGCCAGTATTGGCCCAGCGTCTGCCAATATATGGCAGCTGGCGCGACATCGATGCACTATTCCGTAGAGACTAGGCAGCTGTTTGTCGGTTTGGAGAATGGAACTATAAATGTATGTAGCGTAAACGTATCCGACGGGATTACTAATACGTACTCCATGCCAAGATAGATATGTCAGTTATCGCTTCCAGGAATTTATTTTGGAGCAAGATTATAATCGAATGATCGCTATGCGTGAATACGCGGCGCATCAAGCAAGAGTTACAGGTGTTATCTTCGCGCCGAATTCTGAATGGGTTTTAAGTATAGGTCGTGATAAAATGTTTCAATTGCATTGCTCGGAAAGTGGGCAAAGACTGGGATCGTACCAAACAGATGCATGGTATACCGCATTGCAGTATCCTTTCGTATAACACGCTTTTTCTTTATCGCGAGATCTTGGTAGATCGGTCAGCGCCATTTCTGTTTCTATTTAGTATCTCTGCATCGCCTTAACTCGCACAGATTCGACGCACAATCCAAGCATGCTTTTGTCGGCGATTATTCCGGACAAATAGCGATGTTGAAATTAGACGCCAATGGCGTTACGCTAATCACTACGTTAAAAGCGCATACAGGGAGCATTCATACATTGGCATGGGATTCTGAGAAGCAACTTCTATTTTCTGGAAGTTTCGACCAAAGCATTATAGTGTGGGATATCGGAGGGCGCCAGGGTACAGCGTACGAACTTCAGGGGCATCAGTAAGACAATTTGTCTGCCATGAAAGCATTTATAAGCGACACGGGATCAAAGATTTTTCTATGTAATTTCACAGCAACAAAGTAACAGCGCTGTGCTACGCAAGTGCCGAGCGTGTGCTGTTGTCTGGAGGGGAGGACGGCGTGATAGTGTGTTGGGATATGGCTACGAATAGAAAAGAAACTGCGGCATGGGTAGAGTCCGATACATGTCAAGTACGTAGTTACAAGTATATAATAGAGTAGTCTTATTTGAATTTCTTTGTAATAATGTACGAATACTGTTATAAATTCAGGCTTGCGGACGGCCATTTTTCTGGAACATCAAAGCAATGATGGATCAACGACAATTAGGTTTAAGGCAGCATCACTGCCGTCACTGTGGCCGTGCATTGTGCGCGCGCTGCACATCCCAGAGAGTACCAATACCGACGATGGGCTTTGAATTCGAAGTTAGAGTCTGCGACGCGTGTCATATTCAACTTAAGTCCGCAAAGTTAGTAGATCCTTCTTGGCTGAGTTAAAGGTAAGACGCGTTGGAGGAATATTTCAATAATCTTATGTATTTGTTATTTAGCCAAACGTCTTTAGCATCATTTCATGACGCAAAGCATAGCGTTGTCGGTATGGATCTCGATGCACCCCGACGAAGATTATTGACCATTGGTCAAGATCGTCTCATTAAAATTTGGGACATTGCTGCTCTTTTTCAGTGAACTTCCAAATATGTTTGTTTATAAATAATGAAACTAATCAAATCGTAAGATATAAGGGAATATATTGTCATATTTCAATGTAAAAGTGTACTATCCAGAGCCTATTTTTATGACCATGGAATCAGTTCGTTTTGATTACAACCAAATAGGTTTTTATATATCACAATTTGCTTATTATAAGGCATTCTATAATGGTAGAGTAATCTAAGAAACCGGAATAGCATATTTATGAGATCACAAAAAACATTTTAATTCCCAAGCATTTTGTTTTGGTAAATAAAAACGATACCACATGTGTACTTGTTAAGCAAGTAGTAAACGTTAGTATATTTTTTATCACTTCTTATTTAGTGCAACCATATTTTTTACTATGCTCATTTTAATTGAATCGTCTACGTTGTCAATTCGTGCTTTATGTATCTCACAAGGGAATATCCACCCAATAATTTCCATGTTGACCCACAGAAATTGAATGAAAGTATATTTTCTCTGGCCTATAGTATAACATTGATCGCCTTGAAACACACAACAAATTCTTTATTCACGGATGATATTAATCTGTCTAAACATTTAAATCGCAATAATTTATTAAAGCAATGAGCAGTTAAACGTAACAGAGGTTACTGTAGCTCCTAGTCGTTCCATTTGCTGTATTTCCAATCGTTTAATAATACAATTTGTTACCAGCGAGCGAGAGATAGATCCATCTTACAGGCTGTCTCATTGTCCATCGACTCGTTCCAAACGTTTAGAGATAGGTACAGATTACGCAAAACTTAGAAGCATGATTGAAAAAACGCAGAAATATTAGTAGAATAAAATAATTACGGTAAAAAAAAGTTTTTACACATATCACGATAAGGTAACTCAACGTTTATAGTAAATCCTTTGGTTCTTATTTTAATTTTGCATCGATTCTATTTAATGCTAATGATAAAAGAAGTTGTGTCAAAAGAAATAGCATTTGTTATCGCTATGCACTAAAAGTTATGAAGAGTAGGATCGTGCATTTTAAATAAATCGATGTGAAAAAATATAATTTATGTAAACATACCTTGCACACGGTAATATTCATCTTCATCGTGGATAATTATTCTGTTCATTTGTAGAATTATCTATTAAGTCCTTGCATATAATTTATATAACAATATGCTGCGTAACGAATATATCTTGCATGATCAATGTTACTACACTATGTGCGAAGTTTCGACCACGAAATAGCTAATCCGAATGAAACAAAAAAACGTGCTTACATATGTATAATATAAAAATGATTATCCGCAACTATTGAATCGAAATAGCTATAACATTGTTGACACTGGGGTGTTCACTACTTCGCGTGTGAATGCATATATTATAAATTGCAAAAATCGTAGTACCGCGCCTGTATAACGTTAATGTGAAATTCATATAAAATGGAAATATATTTTCACTGTAAACGACTCGGTTGCCTGTCTCACTCAATTCGCGAATTAATGCGACGAATAGTAATCGCGGTCTTACTAGGAAGCGGGAATAATTTTATTTCGAAATAAACGAAGACGTACACGCCGATTCGTTTGAATTAATTTTGGCGCCCTTTGACTCGGTCGGTACGGTAGATATCCCGATCGGTAAAGCGAATACCGTTGATAACGGCTCAAGGGGGGAAGGTAGCGGCGCGGAGTCGCAACAGGTTGCAGGTAGACGGTAGGTGCGTTGCGTTGCGGCGAATGACGTCAGAAAAGATCGAGAGAAGAAGATAAGGGTCGAGGAGGAAGATTTCACGATCTTCCGATCGACAAACGGCAGAGTGTCGTGGAAAAGTGGAGACGGGTACGGTTGTACGGGCATGTACGGGTATGGTGAGGGAATAATCGCGTTGTTAAGGTATCTCATTGCATCGGTGGGGTGTCGAAGTGATCAGAGTCGAAGCGAAGCCGGTCGTGGTGCCGTGGTCTAGGCCGTTCGCAGCTCGCAGGCAGTGGTTATTCCACCTCTTCTCCGTTCGGAGCGGCTTCGCTTCCACCTGGCACGCCCGATTCGAACCGAAGCTCCCCGAGTGGACGCGTTAATGTGCCGGTCACCGTGGCCCATCCTCCGGAACGACTACTGTTGCTTTTCGTGTCCCATTTCCTATCATCGTAGTTGGTCGTAGTTGATCGTACTTGGTCGTAGTCGGTCGTAGTGCGCCCGCCGCCGCCGCGATCTTTCCTTTTTCCACGTTTGTCGCTTCTCCGAGCGCCAACCTCTTCCGACGATTCTCTAGTCACGTCGGACATGAAAAGCGCGCCTTACGTCGCCTTCCAAGTGCAGTGCAGTGCCTCTTAATGGAGTGTGCCGACATATAGCCGTTTTCGTCGTCTTTCTCGTTACTCGCACAAGGTACGTTCCAATTCGTCCATCCTCTCGAATGGGAGTACGTATCGTTCGCTCGCGAATCCACCTTCCTTCGCATTCCTCTCTTCCAGCCTATGTACGCGTAGCTGCTTCGAAAACGCGTGTATACATTTTTACCTGTAGATCGAACGGAAATCTTACCACGGTACACGTCATTTTATAATCGCGTTGCATCGGTAATTTTGACGGGCAATCTGATCGACACCGGGCCCCACAACGATATCTTACATCGTGCTTCTTTTAATTCTGCGCGTAACGCCCGATCCCTGTGAGGATATTTGTCATGCGCAACGATATATGTACCAGCGATAAGAGCAAAGCTGAGGCATGCCAGGCTAACGTAATTACTCGGAATGCACGCGCACGCGTAACCACGGACTTTAATGCATAACAATAAGTACACTGAGATAAGCATACGTTCCCGATAAAGCTAATAATATCTCGCGCTCGTAAAATCTCGGGAATGTTTACCAAATCATCTGATATCCGTGTACATACCCGAGTATTGGGGTATTTGTTGGTCGAGGAGTCTAATCCGTTCTCCTACCATCAACCAAAATTCAAACTCAAGGATATTCTCTCGCGGGAATTTAATCGATAGATACGCTAAGATTACAACTAGGACGTTGCCCTCACGTCTCGAGCAAATGAGTCGCGGTTTGCCGTTCAAACGAGAACGAAAATGCACACGTGGAAAGCGATTATGACGTAAGGGGCAAAGGCACGAAGGAACCTAAGTGGAAGGCAGCAGTCTCAAAAGCTGCCTCGACGATCGTATCGAACTTTAGCCAGTGAAGCGAAATTCAGAGGAAATATGTAATGGTGCATCGTACGCTCGGACGCACGCGTCTAGGTTCTATATTACTATATAGATATAGGAAGCAAAGTTCGAGAAAGGAAGCGTCTAACCGTTTCCTTTAACTAGCAAAATAATACTCAGCTCGACGGTTTTCCTGTTTCGTGCAGAGACGGTTCAGACGAAGCGCATTCACTGGACTCGACGACTCGACGCGATCACGCGTTGTTGTTCAATCACCCGTTAAAGTCTCCAGCGCGTGGTACTATGCCGTTCACCGTTCCCCGGATATTTTCAAAGTCAATGACTGCGACACCTTTTTACGTTCGGCCTATCAAGTTCAAGGGAAAACGTTCGGATGCTCGCGACCAACGATTTCGTATTTGTTTCATTCGTCCCACTGTACCTATCCCAGGATCTTCACTTTAAACAAGTTGAACAGTTCCAGTAACCCATACGCCTCGGGGAAAACTGCTTCAAGTCGATTGGTTCGTCGACCCAAGAGTTACTCGTGCGAATATAATTTCAAGCAGATCCATCGTTCTGCTTCTTCGAACGAAATTGACGCCGGATTGATTGCCAGCGACGCGTAACCGCACTTTCGTCGCGTTCGATCGATATTCCTCTGTTTAGAGTTTAAATCGCTTAGAAGCTCGCGTTTAACTTTCCTCGATTCGGTTCAGGTGCATTTCCTCGACAAATTGTTCCGTCACGAAGCTTCCTTTGGCGACGGAACAGAGGGAAGAAGAGAAGAGGAGAGATGGATCTCGTGGAGAGAATCCTCGATGGATGGTCTTGAAGCCGGGCGGCTCAGTGGCAGCAGAAACTGTCTAACCCACTTTTGCGAACAGGTTTATGCTTGTGCTGCTTCCACTGTAACGGTGATCGGCCAGACATCATCGTCGCATGCTGGAATGATTTTTCTCCGAACAGATAGACCGACCGACCGCGTGCTTCTCGTCCAATACTCGTAAGAGTGTTCAGAGACGACCGCTAGCCACACCGCGATTCATTTGCTCGTTAGTCGTTACGAACCGGCTGCGAAGAACCTCGCGAACCTTTCGCACCGATACAATTCTTGGTCCTACCGAACAAACACATCGATCCCTCCCCCTTCTATAATATATTATTCCTCCTTGAAAAGGCAAACAAGACAGAGGCGAGAATGAAAAATCGTTGCTTCTCTTTCAGGCGGAGTGCCAACAACCACGACTTAAGAGATGGTCATCGTCACGCGGGTAAGTGTCATCACTGTCAGCCACGTTCACCCAGAAAATTTCCCTTCTTATAGTCTAGTCCAGACGCATTCTACCGCGGCGTCGAAACTCGTGGGAATTTAATTCGGCGTTAGCGCTTTCCTTGGCGTCTCCTTGAAAGACGGTCAGTAGGAATCTGTGGCAAGTGAAAATGACGGAGCCAAAGCGAGGCGACGGCAGATTCTTTCTCCGCATGAAAAGTCATGCTCGGGGGACACGTGCGCGAGCGCACGGTTTCTCTCCGAAGGTTGAAGGAACGCTCGAGATTCCAGGCTTTGTATTGGATTATCCTCCGTAGATCGGCGGATAGCCGCTCGAACGAAACCAAGAGTCGGAGAAATCATCGGGCGAATGATATTTAACGATCGCGCGGCTATTATCGTTACGATAACTTGGGAGATAAAGTGACATTGGTGCGATACAGGTTCAGGGGCAATTACCGAGCGGGATCGATTTCATTTCGTACCGTAAGTTCCAGCCGGAATCCACGCTATCCCCGTGCCGGTATATTTCATTTACACCGTGAGCATAAGACCGACTGGTTTACCTTCGCTTTATCGCCACTCTCAAGGCAGCTCTCGCCTATCTCGGCAACAATATCTTACGCTCTCAACTTATTTCACCGAGAGCAATCACCTCGTTTCGAAGCTGCATCGCGTACTCTACGGACACACTGTACAGTTTCGTGTACATGCACCTCGCGCGTAGTTAACGCGGGACGATGGCGCGAGGTATATCGAGACGAATGGTCAGTTAATTAGGCATAGTTAACGGTCCTTCATCACTTCGCCAATGCCCTGTACGGCGCGGCGTCGTAGGATTTCGCGCGAGCGAACCAGCCGTCGTATAACGGGACGTGAATCGTTTTACCGGACACGCGTTTGTACCCTCCTAGCCTAAGCTGTTCTTTCCCTATGCGTGCGGCTTGCACACGTAGGTATTAACGGCTGGCACGCGCGCGCGTCCACACGGCACACAGCCCTCCGTTGCCTTCTGAGAACAAGAGGGGGCCGCGGTAACGACGTATCATAATCCGCGATCGGTCACTGTCCCATTGTAATTCTTTCCAAGAAAAATCGGCGCGCCACTCCGCGACAGTTTACTAATTCTAACGCATCTACGAAACGCGATGGAATTTTTTATTCGCGTATAGATGATCGAAAGTAAAACTGCGTGGCAAAAGAAGGGCCAAATCGGACGGTGGTTCGTTTCGAGGCAGCGAGCGGATGAGCTCTTCCGATGTTCCGGTGAGCTGAACAATCGGAACGTATACGAATATCAGGCGCAGGCTGTGCAGTCGTATAGATGTGTTCGTATAGCATAGGATAGGCTAGAGGTTCTCAAACTTTCTTTCGGTTAGAGAGAGGAGTCTATCGCTCACGTTCGATCTCCCGTACGCTCGTCTATCGCTCCATCGAATCTACGAATACACGTCGTTCACACGTGGTCGCGCAAAGAGAAGAGACCCGCCGCGCATCGCCTCGCCTCGTCTCGCCTCGCCGTTCTCCTTGCAGCGTCCTTCGTTAAAGCCACGATACTTTTCCAAAGGAAAACGTTTTTTTTTGCGTAACATTGAACGAACCGAGAGCAGCAGCAACAACAACAGCAGTTTGAGAATACCTGTTTAACGCGCATACGAGCACGCGAAGACGGATGCCTAGAGGGAAAAGGAGGGTTGCCTTGGACGCTAAGAGGAGAGAGAGAGAGAGCGCATCGCGGCAATGCATACGGTTACACGGGGAACCCGGTGCATAGCGCGTTTCGTGGGAGTTCGGCGCACCTTAACGAACTTGCTCCGATATATTTAACAGAAACGCGAAAGGGAAGTTCGGGAAAAGGTTTGGCAGCCGACACGCTCGGTGATTCTGTTCACCGGAAGCTCCCGTCCCCGCCGCGTAACTCGTGAAAATTCTCGCCACGGTAAACAGTCGAATCGAAAGCGTTTCCTATAGCTGTCTACTATTTTCGATTGGCGGAGCTCGCGCAAAGTCACGCGAAGCCGCCATGGAAGCCGGAGGAATACTCGCTCGTTTAGACTCGCTAACTCGATTATCGCCTGCGGGGCGAGCGGGAGCTCTCGCCGAGTAGAAATTAGTCGATCGGGAACGATGGAACCCGATACCTTCGTGCAGGACAACCGATGCTGTTCGAACCGTATGACACTGAACGCCTATGTGAGGCGACACGACGCCACGGTATCGCTCGAGCAGATTCGTTTTCCTTTCCTTTTCGCCTAAGCGAATCGATCGGCGGACGCGCGAAATGAAACCGCGAAACGACCGGCCGGTAGGTTTATCTAATAACCGGCCAACAACTACCGGTTATCTAATTGAACCGTTTAAGGTGTCGTGTTTACAGTCGGAGAGCGCGCTAATGCGTTCTCCAGCTCTGGGATTAATTCGGGTCAAGCTCATATGCGTGAATCGAGATAGTCGAGGAAAGGTCCGCGCAAACCTTGACTTTATCCGCTCGCCTCGTTCCCACACGGACCTTTTTCTTCCCACCTTCTAAACGGCAAAGTAGTTTTGATCGCTCGTATCTTTAATCGATCTCTGGTCCCCACTGCTGCGCGTAACGCGCAAGAGAAGACGAATGCGCCCGAGGCGCGCGGCAGTGTTTCTCTCCATTGTCAACTGGAAGGCAAAAAATTCTAGCTACGAAAGCGTCGCCGTTGCCGAAAGTGGGACGAAGCGAAAGAAAGGTGATTACGCGGAAGAAATTGCTTTGCAGGGGGATTACATATGGATCGAACCAATCTCAGGAAGAGAGTTTGACGTTGCAATCGGAGCACGAGTAATTTCCGCGGAGGGCAGACGCATTCAAGTGAAAGACGACGATAACAAGGTAATCCTTACCTACTTTCCGTGTCTCTCGAGGAATCGAGCTCGGCAAACTCCGCGCGGCTCAAAGTATGGCGCGAGAAAGTGGTGCGCGCGCGGGCCGCGGAGCAACGATTTCGACTGTCTCTAGAGGTTCGGTTAAGCGAAAACTCAAACTTGCAGGAACAATGGCTGACACCGGAGAGGCGAATAAAGGCGATGCATGCCACTTCTGTGCAAGGTGTAGAGGATATGATCAGCTTAGGAGACCTCCATGAAGCGGGCATCCTACGGAATCTATTGATTCGCTACAACGAGAATCTCATATACGTGAGTAACTGGCAAGGGAAGATCCCGAAACCGGAAATTCAAAAAATTCGGAAACCTTATGAATATGTAGGGGATTTCCTCCTGATTACCACGCAATTTTTGTATGTTGCCCAAATTGCAGTTTTGGGGGGTGTAATTGACCCCTGAAAATCCGGTTATTTTCCAATTTTGTGTTATAACTCGTGAACTGTAAAATAAGTTTTTTTTACCAGATGATAGATTTATTATAATTAAAAGAAGTAACTTTTGTCTTGAAACTTTTCCTCTATCTCTTACAGTTCGCGAGTTATAACACAAAATCGGAAAATAGCTTAATTTTCAGGGGTTAATTTCAACTAGGGCTGGAACTATTCGAATATTTTACAAGTATTTGAATGCTACGAATAAACTTCGAATATTTGAGTATTCGAATAGTATGGTGTGAAGTGGGTCAAAATTAGCTTACAAGATTTCTTCTTGACAAATGAACCTGAAGAACTTGATTTATAATTCGCACCATACTATTCGAATACCTCAGTATTCGAATACTTAAATATTCGAATACTTGTATATTCGAATTACATTCGTCAAATAATTGAGCAACTTAAGTACTCGAGTATTCGAATACCAAAAAATTCGACAAATAGTCCCAGCCTTAATTTCAACCCCATCGGGTGAATTTGGGTAGCAAAAAAAATTGTGTTGTAATCGGAAGGAAATCCCCTGCAGATTCACAAAGTTTCAGAATTTTTTGAATTTCCGAGTTCGGGATCTTCCCTTGTGAGTATCGTACATGCGACCACCTCCGATTAAAATGAACAAAGGTCTCTACCGATAAGTTTCTATTCTCCTGCAGACCTACACAGGCTCCATTCTAGTCGCTGTGAACCCGTACCAGATACTACCGATCTACACCGCCGAGCAAATAAAACTGTACAAGGACCGGAAGATCGGAGAGCTGCCGCCTCACATATTCGCTATCGGCGATAACAGTTACGCGCACATGAATAGATACGGTCAAGACCAATGCATAGTGATCAGGTATCGGCCGCTTCGTTTCCCTTACTGTACTTTGAACGGCTCTATCCAGTCTATTCAATTCGCAATAGAACGGTTTGTCAAATTCACGAATATTTGTGTCTTAGCGGCGAAAGCGGAGCCGGCAAAACGGAAAGTACGAAATTAATTTTGCAATATTTGGCAGCGATTAGCGGCAAGCATTCTTGGATCGAACAGCAAATATTGGAAGCGAATCCAATCCTGGAAGGTAAAGTATGCGGGTGGCACGCGAGTAAAGAGAGATTGAAAGACGAGGCCAACCGGGACAATGTAGAAAATCGCTGACTCGATGTTGTTGTCGCGTTGTAGCGTTCGGTAATGCCAAGACGGTACGAAACGACAACTCGTCCCGCTTCGGGAAGTACATCGACATTCACTTCAACGACCAGGGCGTGATAGAAGGAGCGAAAATAGAGCAATACCTGTTGGAAAAGTCGCGAATAGTGTCGCAAAGTTTGGACGAGAGGAACTACCATATATTTTACTGCATGCTGGCTGGCCTCTCGAGGGAAGAGAAGCTGAAGCTCGAGCTGGAGGATGCGTCGTCGTACAAATATCTCACGGGGGTATGGTTTCTGTTCATCTTACCCTGCCCAGTGCCCAGTGCCTTAACCACTGTTTTCGTTGCTCATCGAAATATCCCCGCCTGTTCCCTAGGGTGGTAGCATCACTTGCGAGGGCCGAGACGATTCCGCGGAGTTTGCGGACATCCGATCGGCGATGAAGGTGCTATTATTTTCCGACGCGGAGATCTGGGAAGTCCTGAAGCTACTCGCTGCCCTGTTGCACATGGGAAACGTCAAGTACAGAGCCACCGTTGTAGGTAAGCGTTCACAATTTAACGGCCACACCACAGTGTCACCAGATTTCGCCTGGAATTTCTTCAAATCTCCGCTAATTTCACAGACAACCTGGACGCTACGGAGATACCAGAGCAAACGAACGTGCAGAGGGTGGCGCATCTGCTCGGCGTGCCGGTGCAATCTTTGATAGACGCTCTCACTCGCAGAACGATATTTGCTCACGGTGAGACGGTTGTAAGTAACAAGTGATTACCGTTCAGTCAAGCCGCGTAAAAGCAATTTCTACTCGCGAATCGTAACGCGTGTTTCCACGCAGGTTTCCACCTTGTCCAGGGAACAATCAGTGGACATTAGAGACGCGTTCGTTAAAGGGATATACGGGCGATTGTTCGTGCACATCGTGAAGAAGATCAACGAGGCTATCTACAGACCGAAGAATACATCCCGGAGCGCGATAGGTGTGCTGGACATATTCGGCTTCGAGAATTTCAATCACAACAGCTTCGAACAGTTCTGCATCAACTATGCGAACGAGAATCTCCAGCAATTCTTCGTGCAGCACATCTTCAAGCTGGAACAGGAGGAGTACAACCACGAGGCTATCAATTGGCAGCACATAGAGTTCGTCGACAACCAGGACGCCCTGGATCTGATAGCCATAAAACAGCTGAACATCATGGCCCTGATCGACGAGGAGTCGAAGTTTCCAAAAGGCACGGATCAAACGATGCTAGCCAAGATACACAAAACCCACGGAAGCCATCGGAATTATTTGAAACCAAAGTCGGACATCAACACGTCCTTCGGGCTGAACCATTTCGCGGGTGTCGTGTTCTACGACACTAGAAGCTTTCTAGAGAAGAACAGGGACACGTTCAGCGCTGATTTGCTCCAGCTAATTCACATATCGTCCAACAAGTTTCTGCAAGCCTGCTTTGCCGAGGACATAGGCATGGGCTCCGAGACCAGGAAGAGAGCGCCCACGCTCTCCACGCAGTTCAAAAAGTCTCTGGACTCTCTGATGAAGACGTTGTGCAGCTGTCAGCCTTTCTTCATCAGGTGTATCAAGCCGAACGAGTACAAGAAACCGATGATGTTCGACAGGGGACTCTGTTGCCGGCAACTCAGGTACTCCGGCATGATGGAGACGATTCGAATACGCAGAGCCGGTTATCCGATCAGACATTCCTTCCCGGAGTTTGTCGAGAGGTACCGATTCCTGATCCCCGGGATAGCGCCGTCGCACAAGGTCGACTGCCATGCGGCCACCTCGAAGATCTGTCACATCGTGCTAGGCAGGTCGGACTATCAGCTGGGTCATACAAAAGTTTTCCTCAAGGATGCTCACGATCTGTTCTTGGAGCAGGAACGCGACCGTGTCTTAACGCGAAAGATCCTGATACTGCAGCGTAATATACGCGGCTGGGTTTACAGGCGGAGGTTCCTTCGCATGAGAGCGGCCGCGACGATCGTTCAAAAATACTGGAGGGGTTACGCGCAACGGCAGAGATACAAGCGTATGCGGATCGGTTACATGAGACTTCAAGCATTGATCAGATCGCGGGTGTTATCGCACCGATTCAGGCATCTCAGGGGGCACATCGTTGCGCTACAGGCACGCGCCAGGGGCTACCTCGTGCGGAAAATGTATCAGAAGAAATTATGGGCGATTGTGAAGATCCAGGCTCACGTGAGAAGATTGATCGCCCAAAGGCGGTACAAGAAAGTGAAATACGAGTATCGGTTGCACGTGGAAGCGCTGAGGCTTCGGAAGAAGGAGGAGCGTGAATTGAAGGACCAAGGGAACAAGAGGGCAAAAGAAATCGCCGAGCAGAACTACAGGGATCGAATGCAGGAGCTAGAAAGGAAGGAGATCGAGATGGAGCTGGAGGACCGACGCAGAATGGAGATCAAGAAGAATCTGATAAACGACGCTGCTAAGAAGCAAGACGAGCCGGTGGACGACAGCAAATTGGTCGAAGCGATGTTCGACTTCCTACCCGATTCAAGCAGCGAGGCTCCCACTCCCGCCAGGGAGACGTCCGTGTTCAACGATCTGCCCGCTCCGAAGGCGGATCAGCAGGAAATCATTAGCCCCGTTCAAACCGCCTCGGAGGACGAGGAAGATTTGTCAGAGTTCAAGTTCCAGAAGTTCGCGGCCACCTATTTCCAAGGGAACATCACGCATCAGTATTCTAGGAAACCGTTGAAACACCCGCTGCTGCCTTTGCACACGCAAGGGGATCAATTAGCCGCGCAAGCCCTCTGGATCACGATACTTCGTTTCACCGGAGACCTGCCGGAGCCCAGGTTCCATACCATGGACAGGGACACGACGTCGGTGATGTCGAAGGTGACGGCGACGCTCGGCCGGAACTTCATACGCAGCAAAGAGTTCCAGGAGGCTCAGATGATGGGGATGGACCCGGACACGTTCCTCAGACAAAAGCCGCGATCCATCAGGCACAAGCTGGTCTCCTTGACCTTGAAACGAAAGAACAAGCTCGGGGAGGATGTGAGACGGAAGCTGCAGGAGGACGAGTACACAGCGGACAGCTATCAGTCGTGGTTGGAAGCGAGGCCGACCTCCAATCTCGAGAAGCTCCATTTCATCATCGGCCATGGGATACTACGCGCCGAGCTCAGGGACGAGATCTACTGCCAAATATGCAAGCAACTAACGAACAACCCGTCCAAGTCGTCGCACGCTCGCGGCTGGATTCTTCTGTCGCTCTGCGTTGGATGCTTCGCCCCGTCGGAGAAGTTCGTCAATTATCTGCGCGCGTTCATCAGGGAGGGACCGCCAGGTTACGCGCCCTACTGCGAGGACCGTTTGAAGAGGACGTTCAACAACGGAACTCGGAATCAACCGCCCAGCTGGCTAGAGCTTCAGGCGACTAAATCGAAGAAGCCGATCATGCTGCCGATCACCTTCATGGACGGGAACACTAAGACGCTCCTTGCTGATTCAGCCACCACTGCCAGGGAACTGTGCAATCAGCTGTCTGATAAGATATCCTTACGGGATCAGTTCGGCTTCTCTCTTTACATCGCTCTGTTCGACAAGGTCTCGTCGCTGGGCAGCGGCGGCGATCACGTAATGGACGCTATCTCCCAGTGCGAGCAATACGCCAAGGAGCAAGGTGCTCAGGAACGAAACGCTCCGTGGAGGCTATTCTTCAGGAAGGAAATATTCGCGCCGTGGCACGAGCCGACCGAGGATCAGGTCGCCACTAATTTGATCTACCAGCAGGTGGTCAGGGGCGTGAAATTCGGAGAGTATCGCTGCGACAAAGAGGAAGATCTGGCAATGATCGCCGCTCAGCAATATTACATAGAGTACCACACGGAGATGAACGTGGACAGGCTGTACACTCTTCTGCCTAATTACATTCCGGATTACTGTCTGACGGGTATCGACAAGGCGATCGATAGATGGGGCCATCTAGTTCTTCAAGCATACAAAAAGGTATTCCAAAAACACTTTCCCTCATAACGCACCTTTATTTACACGAAACTTTTCCGTTTACAGAGCTACTACTTAAAAGAGAAAGTACCTGCTTTGCGCGTTAAGGAGGATATAGTCGGTTACGCAAAGTTCAAGTGGCCCCTGCTTTTCTCTCGCTTCTACGAGGCGTACAGAAATTCCGGCCCGAATCTGCCGAAGAACGACGTTATCATAGCCGTCAACTGGACCGGGGTGTACGTTGTAGACGATCAGGAACAAGTGCTTCTGGAATTGTCCTTTCCCGAGATCACCACCGTATCTAGTCAGAAGTATGTACATCTCGTTACTCTCCGTGCTCGGCTCGATTCTCGCATCTTATCATCCCTCTGCAATTCGCTTCCAGAACGAACAAAATGTTCACGCAGACGTTCAATTTATCGACGGTGCGAGGAGAAGAGTTCACATTCCAAAGCCCTAACGCGGAAGACATTCGCGACCTGGTGGTATACTTTTTAGAGGGCCTGAAGAAGCGTAGCAAATATGTAATCGCGTTGCAAGATTACAAAGCACCGGGGGAAAGTTCGTCGTTCCTAAGCTTTCAGAAAGGTGATCTTATTGTATTGGAGGACGAGAGCACCGGGGAGACTGTACTTAACTCAGGATGGTGTATCGGCACGTGCGAAAGGACCACCGAAAAGGGTGACTTTCCAGCCGAGACGGTCTACGTGTTGCCTTCGCTTTCAAAGCCTCCTAATGATATATTGGTAACGCCATCGATACTTTAAACTTCGCGGAACGCTTCTACTGCTGCAGAATAATCGATAAACTTTACTTTTAGTCGTTGTTCAGCATCGAAGGGACGGAGAACGGTCGGAAACTCTATCCCCAGCAAGTGAACGGAGTAGAACCTCGCGATAAACCTCATACTCTCGTAGAATACGCTATCGATCATTTCAGGTAAGTAGATTTTCGTTCTTCAACTACCTGTGGGAAGCTAAGGATGAAGAACGACATGTATTTTTGCCGTAGAACACCGCCAAAGAGGACAATGTCGAAAGCGTTGACTTTAACGACGGCGCGGCGCGGGCACAACGACGAATTGTGGCATCACTCCAGAGATCCGATAAAGCAGCCTCTCCTGAAGAAGTTAATATCCAAAGAGGAGCTGGCCGAAGAAGCGTGCTTCGCTTTCAACGCGATCTTGAAGTACATGGGGGATCTACCGACGAAAAGACCACGCGTCGGCAACGAGTACACCGATCTGATCTTCGACGGGCCGCTCAAGAACGAGATCCTACGGGACGAAATTTATTGTCAAATCATGAAACAGCTCACCGACAATCGGAACAGATTGAGCGAAGAGCGAGGTTGGGAGCTAATGTGGCTCGCGACCGGTCTCTTCACTTGCAGCCAAAGTCTTTTAAAGGTATAATAATTCTGCTCGTACACGTGTGCTCGTCGCGGATACGTATTCGTTGCAAAACATGCTGGTTTAATCGTTCCAGGAACTGACTCTGTTTTTGCGTACGAGGCGGCATCCTATATCCCAGGATTCATTACAAAGACTGCAAAAAACTTTACGTAATGGTCAACGGAAGTATCCACCGCATCAAGTAGAGGTAGAAGCTATACAGCACAAAACCACGCAGATATTTCACAAAGTGTATTTCCCAGACGATACAGACGAGGTGCGTACTTTTACCGCTTTTCTTGCTCCATTTCCGTTTGAAACCGATTCCTCACGGTATCTGTATCATTGCACAGGCATTCGAGGTGGATTCGTCGACCAGAGCGAAAGACTTTTGTCAGAATATCGCCCAGAGACTGAACCTGCGGTCCGCGGAAGGGTTCAGCCTGTTTGTAAAAATTGCCGACAAGGTCATCTCGGTCCCGGAGGGTGATTTCTTCTTCGACTTTGTGCGACATTTGACGGATTGGATCAGAAAAGCCCGGCCGTCACGCGACGGTACGTTCTTAATTACCTTCCGGTAGAATAAACTCAGCATTTTACAGTTCCTTGTTAATCGTGAACCGAACGTTTAACGTAGGTGTTTCACCTCAATTTACGTACCAAGTGTTCTTCATGAAAAAGCTGTGGACCAACACCGTTCCTGGCAAGGACAGAAACGCCGATCTCATCTTCCATTTCCATCAAGAGCTTCCTAAATTGTTAAGAGGTAACGATCACTTTCTATTCGATCGGTTCATTGCTTCGCGTCTCGCTATTATTCCGCTAATCGTTTATCGTTCTACCTGTTGTTAGGATACCATAAATGTACTAAAGAAGAAGCATCGAGACTGGCAGCGCTGGTTTACAGGGTTCGCTTCGGCGAGAGTAAACAAGAACTCCAAGCGATCCCGTAAGTGAAATATATGTACATATATTACGCGTCGCAATAACTTAGCCAGCAAAAAGAAATATAAAACAATAATTTAATGTGCACATGTTTAGGCAAATGTTGAGAGAACTCATACCAGGGGATCTGGTAAAGGTACAAAGCTCGAACGATTGGAAAAGATCGATAATAGCGGCGTATAATCAGGATGCTGGTGAGATATTACATGAATGAATCGACGATTCAATGAAACTCAACGTTACACTTCTTCTACGTCTATACGCGATTAACACAAGTACTTGTTATCACAGGAATGAGTCCAGAGGACGCAAAGATAACGTTCCTGAAGATCGTTTATCGGTGGCCAACATTTGGTTCGGCATTTTTCGAAGTTAAACAAAGCACAGAACCAAATTATCCAGAATTGTTGTTAATTGCAATTAATAAACACGGAGTGAGCCTTATACATCCGCATACGAAGGTAGGTAAACTCGAGGAAACTCGACGCCTGCGAGTAAATGCTACTCTATTAGGTACATTACGCAAACTTTTTATGTTACAGGATATACTAGTAACGCATCCTTTCACTAGAATCTCAAATTGGTCGTCGGGTAACACCTATTTCCACATGACGATCGGAAATTTAGTACGAGGCTCGAAATTATTGTGCGAAACCTCGCTCGGATATAAGATGGACGATCTTTTAACGTCGTACATCTCGCTAATGCTCACTAATATGAATAAACAGCGTACGATACGGATAAAATGAACGCGATTGTGTCTCGCTAAAGCACCAAGATCTCTTTCCGTGGAAATTAAACAGAAGCGAAAGAAGAAATCATTGTGCTGCCAATAGAAAGTGATTTCGTGCTTGTCGCTATCGCAGACTTATATAACTATTAATGTTTACCATTGCCAGCAAAGCACTCGGAGAATCTCTAAAAGTTTCTCTATAAATATGCAGACAGGAAATAATACGAAGCAACTTTTCCCCGTTTACAATAACGAGTTCCAAGTAGTAACAGATATTTTATACGTAAACGTTCGCCTTACAAATTTTTATAACTTATATATACATATGTACATACATACATACACATAGGCACACATGTATGTACGTATATGTTACTAATTACAGAGAGCGTGGTCGCCGCGTTATCGCAATCATATTCATCCACTAATTTATAACTGACAATGAGCTGTTACGATAATCAAGAAGATATAAGGGGAACCGTGACTCACGTGTACACAAATAATTAGCTGAAAAAATTGTATATGATTTATTTACAAATAAGATTTTCATATAGTTTTGTAAAATATTACTTTAATATATTAGAATGAGATGTAATCGAAGAATTTCACGTTCGAACATAATCTGTCATTTCGAGGCAAGGACAAAACTTTGTGTGCAACTAAAGCTATGCGATCGAGAACTCGAGAAACTTCAAACTACGTACATAGGTACTTACGCATGGACGTAAATCTATTCGAAGCTGTTTTCCGGTGGAACGAATAACAATGGTTATTCGTTGATTATCCGTCCAATGATACATGTAAGGATGTAATTATTATTAACTCGCAATTTATTACTGTGAATAAAGATAATCGTGTTCTTCAGGTACTCGGTGGAAATTTTAATCGTGGGTAAATTCCCATGGCATACGTATACCGACATTCTTCTGTTACAATGGATCTCTTTGGGAAGACAATTCCCAAAGCGATCTTATCTCGCTTCCTGCTGTAGATAATTATATTCGATGGTATCTAGAAAAAAGACTGTACTCTACTGAGCCGATCAAGTCGAGGATTCGAGAAACGCACCACTTCCACCCAACAGTTTCGCACCTTCCGACTTAACAAACTCGTCTCTCTTAAAACGAGAATTCCACCTGTCGTTCTCTCGCGTCGTCTGATTATACCTACTTTACAAAGCTAAGGACTCTCCTTAAAGTATCGAATCCAAGAAGACTCCTTCGCAGCTTAATCGTAACACGAAAGTCGAATCTTGGGAACTGGACGTAACAGAGAGGTCGTAAAGCAAAGACTTCGGTTATATAAATCTGTCTAATTTATTGTAAAACATAGAGAGACATAGAAACGTATATGCGTAGACTTGTCTTTCGTCTCGCAATATGCACCGATGCATACGTGCTTCTTAAAACCAGCACACTTCTGTCTCTGCGAATTGTATAAATTACAAGGAACCGATATATCGTCGACAGGTAGCGAGATTAATGGAAAGCGTGCACGCTATTTTCATACGTTAAAGAAGCAAACAAAGGTTTGACCAGCGAAACGACGCGAATTCTGCAAATAAATAATGATGTTGGTAAAGTGAAACCGTGGTACCCGCCGAATACCACGCAAAATCTATTCGAGTGGTGCTGATTAGTTCGACAGGGTTTCAAAGACTTGCCCTTCACTTTCTGCCACGTTTAAAACTACAATTATTATTCCTATG
This sequence comes from Andrena chrysosceles, assembly GCA_963855975.1. Lineage (NCBI taxonomy): Eukaryota > Metazoa > Arthropoda > Insecta > Hymenoptera > Andrenidae > Andrena > Andrena chrysosceles. The sequence goes on along the minus strand of OY979769.1, from coordinate 43,202,961 downwards.
TCATGTAAATAATTTTGCGAAACTAATCAAGATGTACCTCTGGCGTTACAAGTAATCATAGTAAAATGTAATCATATCCATCGTGTGAATCATACGTCGGTATATACATGAAATAATAACGTGCGTTATTAGGAGCCATAGACAAACCCAGAGTGGAAAGTCGAGGACAGCTTCCGATGCTAGGAGGGAAAAAGGTGAAGTCACGCGAATTCGATCGAATCGTGAATTCTAGTTTCCAACGACCCCTCGCAATTCAACATCGACATTTGCAAGGCTAGTGTTTCCGGTATTACAGTCGTTTCGACCCAAATAAGTATTTATCTTCTGGGAACGAGTGTACTTAATGTCGAGTGCACAACCACCTTTAGCGATTGATATGCAATTGCACGGACCAAGCCGTAAGTTTTGCCGGCTGGTCGTAAACGATACAGGAGACATCCCGCGGTGTGCTATATCGTGACCGATACAAGCCTAGATCTCGAATCCGTGCCACGAAATCTCCCAATCTTTCGTGTCACGTGATTAGCTAAGTATTCACATTCGTACAAAGCTTTATAATCCTAGAACCGTTATAAATTATTATCTTCTCTGTGTAAATTTGTATCTCAACGCTTAAAGCTACGAACGTACAGGTTGTATGAACAAAGGGAAACGATACACGACACATTGTACATATGTATCCGGATGGGCATGTTCCTGAATGGAAAAAAGAGGACGGCGCGCGATGCTCTAGCTATTTAGCTCTTTAGCTCTATAGCTGCTACGTCGTCTTCGTATTGTCTAATTTCGTCGGCGCGCCATCGACTCGGGGCAACAGGTCTTTCGGCACGTAGGTCGTCGAGACACCCTGGTCACTGGTCGGCTCGTTATCGACAGTCTCCTCTCGATCGCCTCGAGAATGAATAACGTTCGAAAGAGTGTTCGTCTGGCTGCGTCGTGAACTTTGGTGATGCGCACTATGATTGCCCGTGGGACATCAGAGACCCGGCTGTGGCGGTTGATGCGTGTTCCACGGTACGTCCGCGATCGCGGGCGGCATGCTAGCCTGATTGTGCATGGAACGCGGGGCTCTCATGATTTCGTCCGCCGGTGGACAATGTGGCCGTGGTCCAGGCTCCGGGGTATAGGTGAATGTTAAGCCCGTCGCGTAGATGATACCGTCGTTGCGTACCAACGAGACAGGGACTTGAGTCGGCTGCCTAACCCATAGCCACTCGCCCCTGAATTGCGATATATCAGGGACCACGCATAGCATGCTCTCCTGGCATCTGTACATGGTCTCAGCCTCTACGTCGCCGAACCATACTTGAAGATTCGGGGTAAAGTTGTCTCCAGTTAGCTCGAGCATCGCGACGTCACCGCCGCCGTTCAAGTGCAAACTGTGAACGAGCGGGACCGGCGTGACGGGCGATCTCACTGGACCCATGCCCTCGAAGAATTGATACTCCGCTTTGTCGGTGCTGATTATCGTCCAGCAGGCGCCGTCGTTGATCATCTCTTTGTTCGCCTCCTTCGGGCACGGGGTCGCTTGGAATTGTATTATGCGCTCTTGGGACAAACAGAGGTACATGTGATCGGTGTCCTTCATATAGAAGGCGCATTTGTGGAGCTGCGACACTGGATCGTCGGCTTCTAAACTAGCCATCTGTTTGTCCACCTTACGAATTACTAAACGAGGCAGTGCCATCCCCGTTACAGAGCATACCAATTTCACCGTGCTCCCGTAGTGCACGTACCCGTCCCGCACTTGAAACTCCTCCGACTCGCTCTCGTTATCGTCCAGCAGGTGTATCGTGAACGCACCCCATTGCGTAGAACTCGCGTGAAAGTTGCCGTTCTCCACGTGAAGATACCGCGTGCTCACCGTCTGGGATCGTAGTCGATTGAACAGTGCCACTTTCGTTCCGCTCGCGATACAGAGATCGGCGTTCTTCAACGATTGCTTCTTCTTCGACGGCTTCGAGATCACTTTGATCCTTTTACTGTGAAACACCCCGATGTCGTGCCCGCTACCGTAGAACATCTTCACCGAGAGCATGAAGTGTTTTCTCTTGTCCGAGTCGGATATGTACAGTGTCTTTGCCGCGCAATACTGTTTGCCGTTATTCAGGTCCAGTTGCTGCATGTCCTGGTCGGAATTACCGATACCGATGAACGCGCAAAGTTGCGCCGATTGCTCGCTCTCTCCCTCGCGAAGCATCTGCTCCTGCCGCATTCTCCACCCATCGCCGAACAGGTAGATACACGGCGGCGGACAGAAGAACCGTTTCTCGTTACCGTACGATTTTTGCGCAACCTTTGCGTGAAGAATCACGATAACCATGTCGCTTCTATCGCGCAAATAACGCTCCATTGCCTCGCGCGTCAACCTTTGATCCTGGTGATCCGGTCTGTAGACACCGGACCCGAATCGCGGATAAACCGACATCACCGAAGTTGGCGAAGGAGGAGACTGCATTCCGTGCGCCATCGTAGGCAACCCAAACTGGTGTGGCATATTTAACTTCCACTTTGCTTCCTTCTACCACAGAATTCCACCGAATCGCTAGGTTGGCTGCGTACTATCCTTGTCATCTGTACATCTCATAATTCCCATCGCCGCTCTACCTGAAATAAATTCGATCGTGCACAATTACGATGCTTAGCCTTCCCTGTTACTCGAACACGCGCGCTTGTCTCTCTCGAATATAGCCATTGCTATTAATCGCCGAAGACTATAGAAATAAATGTGCCAACTCGTAGAAAGTTAAGACTAATTTCAGGAATATCTTCCAGCGTCACGTAGAATAATGCGAAACAACGCTGTATTATTAGGCGCACGCATTTGAATAAATGCAGAAACGTATTAGACGTTGCTAGTTTCAAGCTTTAGCGTGAGAAAGATTTTTGTTTTTCATGACACAAGATGTAATTAACTCTAGGTATCTTTTAAATAAGCTGCACAAGAATTGCTAGTCTTAGTACAGGAAAGAGGAAACACGCGTATATACTGTGGGAACCAAGCTGAGCTCATTTTTCCTGCATGAATTAAATCAACCTTATACGTCGTTCCTCTACAACTGTGGCTATGTTTCTATAAGCGCAAAGGTATCTTTTTACTGTTTTCTATTAAAATAATTATAACTTTTACGCGTTGCATCCGCGTTATTATTATTGCGCGTAGAAAGGAAACTACGATTACTTGAAAAAAACTTGCACAGTTCTCTCTACTTTACTGAATAATAGTTAAATATACGTATATGGGTGATATTCCAGAAAAATAGAGGAACTCGTATTTCCTGGTGAAACTTGCGAATCCAATTGCGTAGCTTCGGTTACATACGTAGACTGTTAGCTCTTAATTGAATGCACTAAGAATAGAAATGCAAAAGCATTGTACCACGCAAAACAGCTAGAGCAAACTGGCAACTGCTTTGGATTGCAAAAGCTTGCATCAATACGATGCGCGAATGACAAATCCATTTAAATTTTGAAGCATTTACATTAATAATATTACGAATAATTTCCACTGCAAATTGCAACTAATATAAAAAAAACTAATTAAAAGCCGAGGGTTGCTTAGGAAGAGAATCTACTAAAAATAAAGACTGGTGTAGTTATTTTGATAACAGAAATTCAAGCTTATACTCGCTCCCCGCACAAGTTGTCAGTTTAAGCAACGAGCCGAGAATATTTTACGCGTAAAAAGTTGTTGCGATACCCTTCTCAAATAATTATTAACACACTATCGCAGTCGTTTATTTACCTTTTCGGCACAGGGAAGGTTACAGTGAAGAGAAACAGGTTACGTTCTTTGCACTCACCTCATTTTCTATAAAAGCTTGAATCTAAACATAAATCCCAATGCATTTTCTAGGTCGTCGTTAAATCACAGATATCCCAGCGACCGTCGATCCTTCACCATTCGCAAATCCTTTTGCGTCCTCGTCGACTATTCTCCCTAATCCATTCAAAAAACACCTGTTCACTTTCCGAATTTTCCGAACAGTACTGCCAACCCTTAGGAGCAATTTCGCCGCGCGCGCGCGCCACTTTAAATCCGAGATTCGAACACAGCGTCTCGGAACACTGCCTAAAATTTCCTATAATCACGCTCGCGACGACAATATGCTTGTGAAGTTCAAAACATTCTTGCGATCTCGTCGATGTCAGACTGCCTAACTACGAACGAATAACACCCGCTGGAACGAGCCTGTGAATTAACGCAGAACCTTTCCCGACGGTACTCGCCGAGTAACTAAGTCCGCACCGACAACGTAGAGTTATTACTACCGCGCGTAAGTGGCTACATCAGGAACGTATCTATAGAGCAGAGCAGAGTCCTTGAGATAGAAATGCTTCAGGCACGTCGCGTTAAAACGTTTCGAATCCCCTTTCCTGTGATTAACAGTAATCGTTGAAGAGAATTCGCGTCTAAACTTCGGAGATAAACGGTAACAATTAGGAAATAGAAGGCAGTTACTGAAGTACGTTCTCTTTGGTCCGATTGCCTGAAGATTGCTCGTAAAGTTACACTTTATATTTCTGCAGGAGAAAAGTAACGCTACAACTTTTAATTGATATAGAAAGTTTTAACAATGATCCCCGATTCGTTGAAGGTCTAATTACTCTAATTGAAAGCGCATCGACAGTTGCTGCGGGACTTAAATGGTTAGTTACGTCAGTGAGCTGCAGATTCTATTGTTTCACTGTTGTAGTACAATGGCCTGGTCGACCCAAGCGCCTCCAGTTTCCCCTCTTGTTCCCCACCTGACGTGAGCTACTCCCCTCTGCCCCGTAGGTACCGTGGAATTGCTGCCGCAAAAGGATGTTGGGGTTACCCTGGGGGGCGTGGGAAAAACCTGCTGTGGGAAAGAGTGGGTGGCCTCTACCTCACTTCACTTCTCTGATGATGACGATACGATATATAACATCATGGGCGGCTGTGAGTGTGTACACGCGTGTGCAGTACACGAGGTACGCACACAAGTAGACTTCATGCATTATGTTACGTATTTGTAGACGAGTCACACAATTGACCAAAAGCCTGATACTGCGTAATATAGGACGAATGCGTGATAGGCAAATTAACGTTCCAGGTACTCGTGTACTTTTTATTTCATGCTCATCGGAAATGTTTTTGAAGAATCTATTGTCATTTTTTTCTCACCTATTCGCGGGCTTTATACGATATTCGATTGTTTTTGCATACGAATTTTTTTAAGTAAACTATGTATCGATGAAAAAATATATATATATATGTCATTCATTCTCGAAGCACTGTATGAGAATCTAATATAAAACTATCAATTTTTTAGTAATATATTCAGATATATCGATTTTTTGCACGAAATCTGTGTAAACAAGTTTCATAACTTTAATATATAATATTGGAGAAAAGTTACTACTTCAACCCCTAATGTGTAAATAACTCGGTGAAGTTACATTATATGTTAAGTATTAATCAGTATTCTAAACGTAGATATGTCATTTTACGAAAGCGGTTACGATGAAAGTAGGGCATCATTAATAACATGCAAAAGACTTAGTGAAGTAGAATTGCAAATTGTCATGACTCTGGCATCTGCTTAGCAATATATGTTATTTAATAATCCTCATGTTTTCAGTCAGTGAATACGTAAAAGCTGAATTGTTTGAAAAGTCGCACTGCCACACTCTGCGAGAGCAAGTCGTGCAAATGTCGCGAGCGCGCTTAACGTCGCGTCCGACTCTGTTCGAACCTATTGTTTCTGTGATCAGCTGATCGGCACAGTGTGATGTCGATTGCGATTGATACAAGAGTTCGCAAGAGGAGATGCTTGTTAATGCAACATAAAGCAGTCAAGTTAGTGGCTCGCACTGAGACACTGGGATATGAAACAGCAGTAAGTAAAACTATTTTTCAGCGTTATGTGTTTAATAAATTATTGTGCCCAAGTGTTTACTCGGTAGTTAGGTTATGAATAATTGAAGATAACTTTCGAAAAGTTTGTTTACCTTGGGCAACTTTGGGATGATGGGATAGAAAAATATACCTCCCTTGCTTTTTTAACCCATTTTATAATGCCAATTTAATTAACAATTTAAAACAGAAATTTAAAAATATTCCCCTGTTTAGTATAAACTTAATAAAGATCGGTTCTGAAAAATAAGCGATTTTTTTTCAAAAGCCAGGAGGGCAACTACCCCTTTTGCACCCACCCCCGACGCCAATGTTTGGAAATTTAAGCAGGTTTACGCTTCTTTAAATCTTGAGCTTTCATTTTTTTGTGGATCCAGTGTTAACAGTGTACTATATTGTTTGTATATACTATTTCAGTACATATGCTGTTTTTCTAGGTTTCTGAAAAGACATAATGGGTGTTTATGGTCTTTGGCGTTTACTTGACGCAACGGGAAAGCAAGTTCCGTTGGAGACGCTCGAAGGAAAAGTCTTAGCCATTGGTAATTCTCTATGCTTATCTTCTTACATTTACAGATGTATAAATATTCGTTTTGGTTGAAATTAACACAATATTTAATCGCATAGATATATCTATCTGGATCCATCAAGTATTACAAGGATATCAAGATCGCTTTGGCAACCCCAAACCTAACGCGCATCTTATTGGATTGTTCAGCAGAATATGCAAGCTTCTGTATTATAAAATCAAACCGGTGTTTGTTTTTGATGGAGGCGTACCATTGCTTAAGAAGGATACAATTGTAAATATTTATTCCAGAAAAATCTAGCCCGTAGTTTATAGATCTCTATCGTAGATTTCTCAGAAGATAGCAAATATGAAAATACCTTTTCCTTATAACACAAGTTAACGAATTCTATTTAATTTAACTTTCTAAACAGCGACTGTGTGTATGTTCGTACGAACAAAACTGTACTTTTATCTCGGCTTTAATATTGCCTGTACATAATTAGTTTGCTGTGGGAACCAGGTAGTGAGAAACGAGGCTCTCATTCTTTTCCATTCACAGGCCTTACGCAGGAAGCAGAAGTGTATGGCCAAGAATAAGGCCCAACAGATGAGGACAGAATTAATCAATAACTTATTAAAGCATTCTACTGTGAAAACAGTTCTCAATCCAGAGGACCAAAATGATACGAATAATTCCGCCGAAATAGTTTTAAAGTTGCAAGGCAAGACTGTGGACGACATGTTTAAGTTGCCAGACATGCCAAGCACGAGCAAAGTCGAATTAAGTATTACCGACGACTACGAATCTGATTCGTCTTCGGAATCCAGTCCGCGGAAACAAACGAAATGGACTGGAAACATTCATAATGTAAATGTAGCCAGTGCTGAATTTAAAGGTTTGCCAGCTGATGTGCGTTATGATATTCTTACGGATCTCAAGGAAACAAGGAAGCAAAACTCGTGGGGCCGTTTGCACGAAATGCCCGACGAGACGCACGAATTTTCTGGTTTCCAAATGAAACGTTTGCTAAAGCGTAGATTGGTTCAAGAGAGTTTAGAGTCTGCGGAGAAAGAAATGGGAGGAAAAACGCTCACGTTGGATGAATTAGATAAGTTATTAACCGAGCAGGGTGTATCTACGAGCGATCGTGATTGTGATTATCGGATTGCCGGAGACAGTACAACTAGATTTATTTATATCAGTGGTGCGTCATAGTTTCTCTCATTTTCTAAACTGATATTGTACTATTTCTTCATTGCTATGCATTCTATGTTGCAGATAAAAGTGCGTATTTTAAGAACAGTAGCAACGACGTTAATTCAAAGAATAAAAATGCTATGGAAACTATAAACGAAACGGACGAGCCTGTAGCTGAGTCCAGCAAAGCTGTACCAATTTGCGAAGATATAAATGAATACGAGTTCGATGATGATTGGGGCAGCGATGTTGAAATACCTACTACGAGTAGTTCTCAACTATATATGGACACGAGTAGTGATTCAGAAACGGAAATTGAATTGAACGAAACGCAACCTTTATCCAAAAAGTATTTCGGCAAAAACAATATGAATCCTGCGTTAGCATATATGCTCGAGTATAGCGGATTAACGGAGAAACAGATTATTACGCTTCTTGAACAAAATAAAAAGGAAGCTTTTAAAGATACCAAAAACATCTTGAAACCGTTATTACCAAAGGCATCTGTTAAAACACCAAGTTGCGAGAATATAGATAACGGATTGAATATGCAACAGTCTGCTTCAACGTCCAAGGACGACAAAGTCTTTGAAATAGTTGACTCTATGGACGCGATTAAATCCTTTTCTGCATCAAAGACTGAATCGGCCGAGTCGAACACAGAATCGAATATCAACCTGCCACTTGTTGCAGCTTCAAATATTTTAAATAACAAGCCAGTGGAATCGACAGAAGTAACGGTAGTGAGTTCAACAGATTCGGATTCCGATGATTTCATAGAAATAGAAGATGTGCCGATACCAGTTATAGACACTGCTGTTAATAAAAGCGCTTTGCCACAAGCTATCGAAATAACATTTAAGTCTAATCAGGACATGGAAAATGACATGTTTGCTGACGTGTTTGAAGTATCAGACAGTGAGTCGAATGTGGACACATCTCAAAATGTATCGTCGTCCAGCGAGAATCCTGAAAGATTGGTGAAAAGTTTTCCCGATCGTCAGGAGACGCAACATAAAGTGATTTCAGAAAAGCCGATGGTAGAATTAGTGGCAGACAAAGTTAAGAATAAGGAATTGCTCGATGCAATGGGAATGGATAATTCTGAACTACAGTCTACAGATAAGGATGCAGGTATTAAAGATACCAGTGCGCAGCAGGAGAAAAATGAACCAATAGAGATTGGAATTGATTCTGAAACGAGTAGTGCAGAGGTTGCGCGTGTGAACATCTCTGTTGATGCCAGGAGAATAAGTCCTATACCAGTGACCGACGACGAACTATTAACTTTAAAAGTACATACGTAAATTCTATACGAGGTCTATCTTTAAGTGTAAAACCGGGAATCCAGCGGGAAGCTAAGCTACCCTATGCGATGCTATGTTTTAGTTTAGGTTTTGGTGGAAACGGTTCCATAAGAATGTATTGAAGCTAATTTTTTTAAAACGTAGCATAGCATCGCATAGCTTAGCTTCCCGGTGGATTCTCGGCTTAAGTCAGATACATAATAGATTTTGCTTGTAGGCGCGACTGGAGGACGAACAAACAGAGCTAATGGCAAACATTGGCAAATTAGAGCGTCAAGGTATTAATATTTCTCATCGTATACGCGTCGAAGCTCAGGTACAGTGTGATGTTAACGTTAGATAGGATAACGTCGTGTTTCTCATAAAATATAGACTGTGTAATTTATCAACAGGAGCTGTTACGATTATTTGGAATACCGTACGTTGTTGCGCCAATGGAAGCAGAGGCACAATGCGCGTATTTGGAGCAAGTTCACCTCACCGATGGTACGATTACAGATGATTCGGACATTTGGCTGTTTGGAGGGCAATGCGTTTATAAAAACTTCTTCGACAACAACAAAAAAGTTCTTCAGTATCGTCTTTGCGACATACAACATCATTTCAGTAAGTTTGATAGCCTTCTGTTGGACAAGGAAGAAAGAGGAATCAAAAGTTCGGAATAAAGCATACCATTATTTTCCAGAATTAACGCGAAATGAAATGATACGACTCGCCCTTTTAGTTGGTAGTGATTATACCGTGGGTTTAACAGGCATTGGGCCTGTGACTGCCTTAGAAATTTTGGCAGCCTTTCCCTCGCAAGGAGACGATTTATTGCAGGGTTTGACGAACTTCTGTTGGTGGATGAAGAGCGGGAGAGTCGCGGGTCCTGGAAGAACCACGCTGCGAAATAAAGTGCAGAACTTAGAAGTTCATAAAGGTAATATGAGATTAATCCTTATTTTTATATAGACAATACACGATTTATTTCCTGCTTTTTTTGTACATAGGATTCCCAAGCCAAGCCGTTGTACAAGCATATCTTTTCCCCGAGGTGGACGAATCGAAAGAGGGTTTCACTTGGGGCAAACCTAACACGATGATGTTATCGAATTACGCGAAACAGAAATTCGGTTGGACCAAACTGAAATTCGATGAAGTTATGGCGCCGGTTTTGAAGAGATTAGAAGAAAAGCAAAATCAAAAATTGATAGACACCTACTTCAAATTGCACGCTGTCCCAAAACCGATCGAAATGACTATGAGCAAGCGAGTTCAGAAAGCTGTGCAGAGATTGAACAATAAGAATCCAGACGACTCTGAAATTGCGGAAAGTACGCAACAGCAGAGTAAGAGACTGAAATCTAAGTCTGCGAATGAAACCCGGAAGAAGAAAAGGGAATTGTCGAACCAGCAAATAAAGGAATCGACGAGCCAACGGAGTGTAATTGAGTCTGATAAACCTAGCACGTTTAACGTTACTGTCGGGAGCGATCCAAATATCGAGGAACACATACCGCAGAGGGAAAAGGATAAGGCGAACTCTCTGAAGAAAAAATTGCATGCCATCGAAGTACTGAGGAAATCTAAGAAGGGGTTAAACAAAACAAAAAAAGTGAAACGTTGCGTAAGAAAAGTGAAGGATAAAGCTGGACTTTCAGAAAGCGATAGTGCGAGTTCGTAGTGTTAGTTTATCGTGATGTTATTTAATTGGAACTGAAAACGGATGCTGCAAATAATGAAGGTAAATATAAACGCAATAACATTGAGTTCATATTATATTATTTGTACTTTTATGGTTTAACCAAACTTTATAAATATCTCGTTAGAAATAAACTATTTTTATATAATATGATTGACAGTAGAAGAAATATTAGGTACAGCTGATACTTAGACTAGCACTCTCACGATAGAACGATCACACTTAATGCTACGCTTAAGGTATTGTATAAATAATCCCCGCGTCTAAAAATTTTTGCTAGCTATGTAAGTTCCCCCAAAGAATCATTCAAGACTTATTTCGTTTACCTTTTTGTACATCGTAAACACGTTTCAGTTTCATCGTAAAACTTATCTGGTCTATTCTACTAATACTTTTCGTAATACTAATTCGACGGATGCGGAAAGGATACTTTGTAATTTCTAATCACGTATTCGGAAGCATATCAGCATATTTATCGAACTCCTACCGATTAACGTTGCTGGCCTATTGTACATTTTCTGTAAACCGAATTGGACGGTCAAGATGATCCATCTGATGTTCCTATACTCATTTTCGTTACACATTCGCCTATCACAGAATAAAAAGAGCAAACTGGACGTATTCGCTTAAAATCCAGCGGTTCTTCCTTCTCTGCGAAAGTCCGAGCAGGCAAATATTTTGCCGTGTTCTTTGGTCACAGCTGTAATGGCACTGCCGATTCCCGAAAATGTAGTAACGTTATGTCCAATGCTCGATAAATAACTTAACACGTCCGGAGAAAATCCCTTCTCGTTCTGTACGGTCATCGGAAATAGCTGCAATTTTTTATAGATTTCCGTTGTATTGTGTTCTTAACAACAACATCGGACAATCATCGCGCCTCTCAATCATACCTCGACTCACCTGATGATGAATTCTATGTGCATCCAACGCTCGTTTTATGTTATATCCTGACCAAAGGTTCAATACCATTCCGATAGCGACTCCAGTTGTAATTTTAGTTCCTCCCGCAGCACCGATCACCAAACGAACAGATCTCTTTTCGTCTACCTGTAAAAATTACGTAAAAAGACTCGGTAAAGTTTTACTGCCGTGGATAAGCAATGTTTCTATAACAGTTGTGTCACACTATTGATTTTAATGGATTTCAAGAAACGCTCACTCGTATAGGAGTTTCATAACACTGTCCAACAGTCATTTTAGTCTGTAACATTCAATAGCCGTTTGTTATAGACTCTTGTGCGCTGAAAACGAATCCGCAAACCGTTTGTCGCCATCAGCCTCAGTTTTCGGCAAATTCGATTTTTAAAAAAATGCAGATTTTCAACTTTGAACATCTTTTGTGTTCAAACCACTGTCTGCGCCGCACGTTTTGCCAAACTCTACGTGTACCTTCCATCTAACGATACAATTACGACACTTACGACTATCGTCGGACTCATGGAGCTCATAGGTCTCTTTCCAGGACGAATAAAATTCGCCGGCGAAGCAGGTAAATCGAATCCGTTAGTTATATTCGGGGAACTGAAGTCGTCCATTTCGTCGTTGAATATTATCCCGGTCGATCTCGAGCGTATCATTGCGCCGAAACTATCAAACATAAAATAAACGTTAGGAGAAAAGTATTTCCCGTATTCCTTCTCGCCAATCTGAAAGTCTACGCCTAAAACGTACACCTGATTTATGGTCGAGGTCACCGACACGGCCGATCCATCGGGAGCGAGGACAGACACGTGAGATGTTCCTGAATCCTCCGGCGTAACCGTAACAGCACCATAATACTTTGGATCGTTGTTCGTTTCGTCGTCTCTGATTCTCTCTCGTATCATGTTCGCGTAATCGGGAGACGTCAAGTTATTCACTATCGTATCTACACAAATAGATGGTTGGAAATTGATTTTACGGTCAAGCTCAGGAGGCCAAGCTACGATTGCTCTCGGTCGTGGCCAGCATTTTATTCTCGTTGCGTTAATTGCTCGCGCCTCGTCGTCGAACTGGCAACGTAACAGCCGTCGGCGCTTTTTACAAAGAGCAGAGGAGTTAAATAGAATAAACGCGCGAACCGCTTAATCGTCCGTGACGATAGTGCTTAGTAATTTTTCATTACGTTAGCGAAGTAACAATCGTTTATCGCGAGTGTCCCGTCAAACGCCCGTTACTATTGAGACAATTAAGTTCATTATTAATCTACGGTTATCGCAGAGTTTTATCTGAAATGCGGTTACACAAGATGACAATACAATGTCTGGATTTGTAAGCTGCTTATCGCAACGTTTCAAAGACTACATACTTGTTGCGTACTATTATGTTATACGGATGATTGTACGATAATGCGAATTGCTGACTCACCGACGTTTTCCACATAATCAGGATCAGCGAGTTCGGTCCTCCTGGCGTATCCCCATTTGAACGTTTCGACAAAACGTTGCCACATGACGTTCTTATCGCTGGTTGGTACCAATCCGCGTAGAATATTTATAATGAAGGTGAGAATTGCTCCGGAACCCGGTGGCGGTGCGGTATACATGGTTAGATTACCGATTTTTGCCTCGATCGGTTTGTCCCATTTCACTCTACGAATAATCCCCCAGTTCGTTATTCAGTTTCCCTCTCGCATGCCTCGGTGACATGGACATTTTTCGCGTATAGTGCTCGACACTATTTTTTGCCGAATATATGATTATGTATATATTAATTGAAACATAACTGACCACGAAAAGGCATATACAATCTTCTTAAAAATCATGTAAGAAGAAAATAAGACAGAGACAACAATTTGCATACACGAAATTTACGTACAACTTTAGAAAACTTATAACGCAGGCAAATTTATTGCGACACATTTTTTTGACGATAAAGTTTGTCGCTTTGAATAATCACTTGTTTACTGATTCTTAAATTTGAAACAATACGTCATTTTCTTTTAACTAATAATTGGTAATTTAAAACAATGCCATTTATGTATCAGATGATATACTATTTACTTTACAGGAATTTCGTTTAACCTTTAGGCTGCCGCTATTTTTTCGTAAAAATAGGGGTCCTCTTTTTCCAAAAATTTTTATGTATGAGTAGTCAATAGGTCCCATAGAGTCGAGGGGGTAGAACCGTGCCAAAATAGTGGCTATAGCAGCAGCCTAAGGGTTAACTTTTCTCGTGACCGATCGGCAAAAAATAGTTTTCAGCACTATATCAATGAATAGTACTCCAGCAAACCTGTAATTTCGTAGATCATCCTTGGTGATAATACCATTGAAGGCTTTAATCTCCTCCACCAGCTGATCGCCCATGCTGCCATTGTAAAATATGTCAGGTCCATGCTTTGCGATCAATTCCAACGTCGTGGCTAACTGTGGCCTCTTTATCCTATCGTCTACCTAACAGTCAATCATTCCATCCCGTCGTTATCAGCATTCTTAATGCTCTGTATACGCGCGAACAGATAGCGCATAGCGGTGTAAATATAAATATCAGCGCATTCACCTTCCACGTGGAGTTGGTGGCCGGGTTTATCAGGATTTCGGCTAACGAGCCCTCTTTCCTTATCATCAGTTCTTTGTTGGCCAAATACGCGGCTAGGTAATTGCTGACGCGGGACCCAGTGGCGCAAAGAGAAATGGTTGGCACGAATAAATCGGACCATGGCAGTTTACCGTACTTTTGGTGCGCTTCCCAGTAGCCGCGGAGTTCCCCAGGCACAGCGACCGCCAGTCCACCTGTAAATCGTGCGTGAATAGTTGGATACTCGTCTCGATATAGCAGGCACATCGCGCGTTTGCGTATCCATGCGTGTGCGTATTAAAATTCGGTAATTATATGGAAGAGGGCACACTTTCATGGACGTCCGCAGGGGTGGAGGGCAAAAGGGGTAGTTTCCCTCTCCTGGCTTTTGAGAAAAATCGCTTATTTTTCAAAACTGGGTAAAATGGGTTAGAAATGCAAGAGGGGTATATTTTTCTTTACCATTATCCCAAAGTTGCCCCTCCCCTGGGAAAAGTCTCCGGACGCCCCTGCACACCTCACCGATTTTGATGAGCTTCAAATATGTTGTCGGGGGCAAGATTCTCAACAACTTTTTCCTATATAAGTGGCGGATTTAAGAAAAAATGCCCAGGTGGCGAACATTCTGAGAGGACCATTTTTTTCGGGAAAATGAAGAGGTAGTTTACTAAACGTGGGCTAAGGGTATATTAGTACGGAAAAAATATAGTTTAAATAAAATCTTAATTCTTTTTTAAAAAAGGCTTTTTCGAGAGCACCTGTCGGGTGTGTGGGGACTCCCGTCAACACCCCGACTCACGTCGCTTCGCTACCCGGGACCCGGGTTGCAATTAACCCGGGACAAATTGGAAAGTGGAATGCGTTGTGTCGGAATAAGTAAAAAGAAGTTTTTCGCAAATATCTCCGAAACTAAAGCCGAGCGGCGATAACACGTATAGCAAAAGTTGTTCAGAATGACAATCTTTACAACATATTTCAAGGTCATCAAAATCGGTGAGGAGGACTAACTTCTAAATAATTACCAAAGCTTTTTGGCGAATATCTCGGAAACTAAAGCCGAGCAGCGATAACATGTATAGCAAAAGTTATTCAGAATAATCTCATTGAGCTGTGCCCTCTTCTATATAATTACCTAAAACTCTTCCAGAAATATAATCACCTACCGTACATAGCCAGGTTGGCGTCACCTTTGAACATGTTCTCGTGTGCGGCGGCCGGGGCTGTCTCTCGTGCGTCCAGGTAATCCGCAGTTTTAGTTCGCGCGTCCCAAATAGTCATTAGGAATCCACCACCTAGACCCATACTTTGGTTCGAAGGAGAACAGTTTGCGATTATAGCTGTGTATTGTGTAAGAAGAGGATCATGGAATAACGTGGACCAAGACAGCGCTCAAGCTTCTTACTTACCTGTGCAAAGACGCGACCCCCTCGCACAAGAGCGCAGCTATCGCTGCGTCCACCGCCGACCCATCTTTGGCAAGGATGTCGGCACCGATCTGTGCGCACTCCTGCCCGTTCGTGGACACCGCGCCCTGGCAAACAGACCGCCGATCCAACCATCAGCAAATCGTTCTCAATCCACAATTACTCAAACCACAGCAAATATATTACACACGATATGTACATATGTGTGTACACGTATTAGTAGCGGTGTTGCTCGAGCGGAAATAGACGAACTTTAATGAACTATCTATGCTGGATATGCTATCGACCATTTATCTACTTTCTATAGATTACCTTCGTGTACTCTCCGAAATTTGAGGAACTGCTCGCGTCGCCGCCATTCTCTGAGTGATTTGTGACGAAAACGATTATTATCGCAACGATCAGAGCTAAGATTACAACGGTGCTCACCCCAGAAATTAGGAGTATCTTCTTGTTTAGTCTGCATAAGGAGAAAGCATCGAGTTAATCGTCGACGTCCATTCGGTAGGATCCATAATTTTCGTCGGTGGAAATTGATCGTGTTTGTTTGTAAAATCGCGTCGCTGGTAAAAGAGATGCCCAGTAACTTCAAGCGTATCTATATACCTATACTCGATTGTTTCGACGCTGCGAAAAATGCTTTTCGACACTTTACCGATTCGACCAAACGCGCCTCAACACTAGTACCTATGTATGCACATTGTGGATATGATGAAACATATATAATTTGTTACGAGAGAAAAGGTAATCGATGACCGAGAATTTTTAACCGTGTAACAATGAAGCAACTTTATCGATCTGGATCATTATTGGCGCGCGTCTGCGTGACTGGTAACTCTGCCTTTATCGATAAGAATTTAGAAGATCTGAAGGAAGAATAACATTGTAATTGCAGCCAGTACTGAGTACGCGTGTCCGTAGCAATGATATCATGATTATCCGATTTACAGAAATATCTTGAATATGATTTATTACTTCGCGCCTTCAATCGTGCTCGATGCGTTAGTGTTAGTATGCTGTAAATTTGCAAGACGGCGTTATCACGCGACGAGCATTTAACAACATACATTGCAAAGTACGAACAGTCTATTAAATCGCGAACATTCCGCTCTAACGTTCTTCCTCTACGATCTCAGAGCACATATCTTTTTTGGGGGGATAATTCATGTACTTGGCGTAATTTTTTTACTTTTTTAAAGTTTTTTTATGGGTATCTATATACATATGCTTGGACGCAGCACGCGGCGCAGCGCAAAGAAACTTTACAGAGTGTGGAATTAAAGTAATGACACTTCTTGACACAGTATCGCTTCTCGATTACCTCGTTTTGCAATTATAAGAAAGATAGGTACACTCCAAGGCGCGACTCCCGAAGTCCACTGTTCTGATACGCCAGCAAAACCTTCGTATGTCACGAATACTTACCTGCAACTGTACGTCCAGCCCCGTCGAGAAACATCCAATAACTTAACTTTAACACTTGCACGATAGAAATTATAAATTAACGATTATCCGAATAATCGCGATTGTATATAACCGGGTAGAGCTCGTCGCGATTGAGTGATGGCAATCACGTAGAGAAGTTGGAGGGAAGAAAAATCGGCCGTGGAAGGTGTTGGCCGAAACGTAAGGAGTAAGAAAGTCTTTACAAACCTGATCATGTTGCGCGAAGAGAACGCGGTTACACGGAGCGCTCAACCTTGACTAAACGTTTCACCAAGCCGATCGTTGCCTCTTATACTAGGTACAATACTGATTCTATCTATTCATCCCCACTACTCCCTTACATTTGCAATGTCAAATTGCTCTCCCGATTTCCCCCATCTTTTTCCAACTGGCGTCTCCAATCGTACATCCCTCCAAACTCCATTAATCGTTTTCTTCGCGTTCCACCGAAATATCAGAGATTTTCGTTTACATACTTTACGAATGTTTATAGAATGCTCTGCGAGATCTGTACGCATCTTTCAAGGTGCTGTTGAAAATCTGTACATTCGTCGTATCTCATCCGATATCACAATACGTTCTCAGCCCTAAATACATATTTACTTCGATACGACGAGCATTTATACCTACCTTATTCTGCTTACGCGCGCGTTACAGTTTCGCCTTTGAATTCTGTTGTAATAACTTATCGAGAAATAGTAATTCCGAGTACGCGCAGGCATATATTTTCGCAAATCTACTTTACAATCTTGGTATACCCCATTACGCATAAAGTGCATAAAAATCACCGAATTGTGAAATACCTATTATAGAAATTATAGTTTACACGCGGTAGAAATTCCGAATCGTATGGAATACAAATGTTTGTGAATTTTTCTCGTGCGAAAAATATTCTACAAAATGTATTTCACACGGCGGCTTTTTATTCTCTAAAACAGGAAGACATTTGTGATGCATTGTAGTAAATATTGATACATACGGTGGCAAAAGAATGAACGAATACTCATTCCGGGAAAACGCGTCGCATTGCGTTGCGAGTTACAGCGACTTGCGTTACCCTCTACCGGCGAGAAATCTAATCAACCTCGCAAATGAGTAGAGCAGTCGCTTTGAAAAACGGCGAAGTCATTTTGTGAATTTAACAAGTTCGACGTTCTTCTTAAAAAGTTAAAGCTATGACAGCGAGATACGACAGGGCTATCACGGTATTTTCACCGGACGGGCATTTACTTCAAGTGGAGTATGCCCAAGAAGCTGTGAAAAAAGGTTCTACAGCGGTACGGTCACTAATCTCATTTAACCTCCTTTACCTTTGCGGTGAATTTAATGCGGCACTTTATGCGTTCCTCGCTTTAAGTACATCTTCTCTACAATATTTTATAATATACCACACTTTATTAGTGATTCGTCGTCACATTTTCATTCGATTCTCCAAATACATTTAAAATACAACATCTGCATATTCGGATGACTTTTGCATCTTAACATAAACATTCGCTTGATTCTCAACGGAAAATCTGCTAGTAAGAAATTCGATTTTATCCTAGGTCGGCGTTCGTGGCAACGATGTAGTCGTTTTAGGTGTCGAGAAGAAATCTATCGCCAAACTACAAGAAGAACGCACGGTGCGGAAAATATGTCTTCTCGACGAACACGTTGTAATGGCATTCGCAGGTCTGATTTCAATTTGAAATCTATGAAAAATCAGCAGTTACAGCGTCGTAATGAATACCATTCTTCCTTAAAGGTTTAACCGCGGACGCTAGAGTATTAATAAATCGTGCGCAGATAGAATGCCAGAGTCACAGATTAACCGTAGAAGACCCTGTTACTTTGGAATACATAACCAGGTATATCGCGGGTAAGGATCTAGTCGTAGCGTACGTGAATCAATGTTCTGGGAATGAATATATTAATTATCTCCAGGTTTAAAACAGAAGTATACGCAAAGTAACGGGAGAAGGCCCTTTGGAATATCCTGTCTCATAGGTGGATTCGATTACGACGGCATTCCACACTTGTATCAAACAGAGCCTTCGGGCATTTATTACGAATGGAAGGTATATCTTATATAGAGTAATTTGTTTGTTACGGAAGGAGGAAAAGAAAAATGATTTATTCCTTGTTTTAAAGGCAAACGCGACTGGTAGAAGCGCCAAAACGGTGCATGAATTTTTACAAAAATATTACACGCCGGAGGAAGTAGCGACAGAGAAAGGTTCTATAAAGTTAGCTATTAAAGCTCTGCTGGAAGTAGTACAATCCGGGCAAAAGAACTTGGAAATCGCTGTGATGCGACGTGGCCAACCCTTGCAGGTATAAATTCTCTAACTTTCTATAGATTTCTGCGAGAAGATGAAATATTCTTCTGTGCTATTCATTTTCCACTTTTCAACATCGTAGATGTTAGATTCCGATACTATCGATGAATACGTCACGGAAATTGAGAAGGAGAAGGAAGCAGAAGCCGAGAAGAAGAAGCAAAAAAAGTGATGTCTTTATACGAACTTGCACTTTTATTATTCGTTCATTAATGTTTCGCATAAAATAAATATACAACACATAGGTAAAAAGAATGAAACAAATCTGTCAACTTTTTTTTTTATTTATATTTTACTGCCATCTCCATAGAAAATATATGTACATTTAAGTATATTTTTAAATACATGATTTAAAATTCAAGCTATTATTGTGGAAAATCATCTTTCTTTATTCCCCATTCCCGTTATGTAACACGTAGTGCCTAGATCATGGAATTGTACATGTGAGGTCACGTCGATACTCTACTCTGGTGTTCGGTCTGAAATCTTTGGTGCGTAGCATCGAAAATGTATTACGTCTTAGAAAGTTTAAAATCAGTTCGATGCAAATGCAAATTTTATTCTGTGTACTGCGGCGACAGAAATCTTCCACGGTGATTGAACAGATGAAACGATGGGAGATTTCGTAAAGTTTCCCAAGATTTATTTTCTAAATCAACCACTGCTCGAATTTCTTTGAAATCACCAGCAATGTACATTACCCCGTACATAACCATAAACAAGCTAACGATGCCTTGTATCAAGATCTGTAATAAATAAGTGTACTTCTTACTCATTTATATACACACGTCATGGATTAAATTTAAATACCATCCAATACGTACATCAATTGGTAAAGTAGTGAATTCTTGCTCCGTTATTCGTAAGTATGAACGATCTGCAAGAATATTTGAAATCACGTAGGGAAGTTAATCTAACCTAAGGGATAATGAATTAAAGTCTAAATAATGTTAGATACGAATCGGATACTTACGTTGTGCAGCCGAATACGCTGCATGTAGTATTGACATCAATCCTATGAGTGTTATAAATCTATGCAGAGTTGTGGCAGGCATTTTAATTGATATGACAAGCTACAAATTATTCACAGCAATTTAACTTGTGTGTCTGATTTCCAATTTACAAATCGTCTCTGTCGACTAGGATAGAAAATATAAGGCTCCTATTTAAACGCTGAAAGGTGACAGTGCATCCATGAGCACGTGTTAAATTATGTCCAATTATTTCTGGCCAGCAGTGATGACTTTCAACGTCAAAAGTTTTTCTCCGGTTCCTGACACTGACGTGTTTTCACGCCGATGCAACAGGAAACATATTGATCCACAAATTTGATCTAGGGACATTGGAGTACTTTTTGGATCGTCCATTATTGAGCTAGCGCAATAGTTAAATCGCTTTTTAAATTATAAATCTATATAATGGTGTAACGTAGTATCACAAAGACAAAGTATAGAAGTTAGTGATGCCGATCTTTTGTTGGATTTTATCGTTGGATCGATCTAACATCGATCTTTTTAGGACAAGTATGATCGTTCTTTCACCGATTTTTTTTAATTCCGATCTATCAAGGATTGATCCTTTTTTCCTTAGGATCGATTAAAAAAAATGAATTTTATGCTAGTATGCAGCAGTGGCGGATGAGCAGGGTGGCCTATCTGGGCCCCTGCCCAAAACAGGGATGTCCGCGAACTTTTTTCCAGGGAGAAGCAACTTTGGGATGACGGTAAAGAAAAATATACCCCCTTGCGTTTTTTAACCCATCTTATAGTGTCAATTTATTTAAAAGTTTAAAACTGAAATTTAAAAATATTCCCTTTTTTAGTATAAACTTAATAAAGATCAGTTTTGAAAAATAAGTGATTTTTTCGACCTGCCGAATCGGCCAGACCACGTGACGTGTCTACCCCCTTAAACCGGCGTTGTTATGGACGCGCATTGATGGGGAATGTGAACACCACTTCAAATAATTTTTTAACTTATTACGTGATTATTAATCGTGTGTATTTCTGCTTCACAGGTAAGGGACTTTAAAAGGCGTTACATACAGAGCCGTCTTAATAGTATTGTAAGCCCTGGGCTAAGCAATGCACTGGGGTTCGTGGGGGCCCCTGCCCAGACACGGGAATATGACTTAAAATCAGAATTGTGGGCCCCTACTGCCATGGGTCCTCTGGCGATTGCCCAGCGTGTACATGCCTAAAGACAGCACTGGTTACATACGATCATTGACTGCATTTTGGAGTGTAGTTACGGATTTGAAAATTGCGCAAGACATGGCTTTATCTGAATAATGAATTTATCTTCACATCTATTCATCTTCTATATTACAAACGAATTTATAAGATTTCATTGTATTGTATATCACTTTTTTCAATAAAATGCAGTTAAGTGATAAAAGAACACTATTATTTAATAAGCCTTTCTCTTTCACTATATCCTATCCTGCTTATTCCAAATCACATATAAAAGACATGCTAAACAGAACACCTAAATTTCCATGCTGAGCTGCTTATAAAACTCTACGTTAATGCATTGTTTTAAAGAACAAATTCAGTCGTTCTGCCACCTCTTTCGACATCATGTTATCCTGTTACGAAGCTCATTTTAGAGCATTCTGAAAATTTTTGGACAGATTTTGGAGCGATGTATCAGGAGAACATGAAGCAAAAGGAGGTATGCTGAAATTCTGCGTCGAAAGCCTTTCGAAACCTCTGCGACTCTGCGTCGAATACTTCTCCGCCTTAGATTCTCGCTCCAAAGGCGCTAACTTAGTGCCACCTCTTTCAACATCATGTTATCCTGTTACGAAGCTCATTTTAGAGCGTTCTGAAAATTTTGGTCAGATTTTGGAGCGATGTATCAGGAGAACATGAAGCGAAAGGAGGTATGCTGAAATTCTGCGTCGAAAGCCTTTTGAAACCTCTGCGACTTTGCGTCGAATGCTTCTCCACCTTAGATTCTCTCTCCAAAGGCGCTAACTTACTGCCACCTCTTTCGACATCATGTTATCCTGTTACGAAGCTCATTTTAGAGCGTTCTGAAAATTTTGGCCAGATTTTGGAGCGATGTATCAGGAGAACATGAAGCGAAAGGAGGTATTGCTGAAATTCTGCGTCGAAAGCCTTTCGAAACCTCTGCGACTCTGCGTCGAATACTTCTCCGCCTTAGATTCTCGCTCCAAAGGCGCTAACTTAGTGCCACCTCTTTCAACATCATGTTATCCTGTTACGAAGCTCATTTTAGAGCGTTCTGAAAATTTTGGTCAGATTTTGGAGCGATGTATCAGGAGAACATGAAGCGAAAGGAGGTATGCTGAAATTCTGCGTCGAAAGCCTTTCGAAACCTCTGCGACTCTGCGTCGAATACTTCTCCGCCTTAGATTCTCTCTCCGAAGGCGCTAACTTAGTGCCACCTCTTTCGACATCATGTTTCCTGTTACGAAGCTCATTTTAGAGCGTTGTGAAAATTTTGTTCAGATTTTGGAGCGATGTATCAGGAGAACATGAAGCGAAAGGAGGTACGCTGAATTTCTACGTCGAAAGCCTTTCGTAAAGTATGCAACTCTTCGTTGAATACTTCTGCGCCTTCGATTCACTCTCCGAAGGCGCTAACTTAGTGCCACCTCTTTCGACATCATGTTCTCCTGTTACGAAGCTCACTTTAGAGCGTTCTGAAAATTTTTGCCAGATTTTGGAGCGATGTATCAGGAGAACATGAAGCGAAAGGAGGTATCCTGAATTTTTGAGTCGAAAGCCTTTCGAAAACTCTGCGCCTCTATGTTGAATACTTCTCCGCCTTAGATAAATTGCAGGTTTGGAATTTGGATAGGAGTATGTATGAAAGGTATTTCTCAATAATAATACTGTCTGTTTCAAGTTTCTCCCAATTTATTTGAATAAAGACTTTTACAATGTTACAATAATGTATAAAATTTATAATTTTATTTTGTCGGTTATATAAAATCACTATTTTCTTGTGTTCATTGTTGAGATTTCCATCATTTGGCCTCTCAAAATTTTTGCCACCTGACTTTTTTCTTAAATCCGCCACTGGTAAGCAGTGTTTCCGGACAACATTTTGTTCCGGCGGGTTGCGCCGGATGTTTCGCGGAGGGGGAACACCTACAGTAACGGTTGTAATGTTGCGTGTGGCTACGCCAGCGCCAAACCAAGCCAAGTGACGCCAACGCGAAGCCAACCACGGCCAACCAGCGTCGCCGAGAAATATGTTGTCGTCGGCAATCGACCTCGGCAAGCCTGTAGTTCATGCTTCGAGCAATTACGTTCTTGAACAAAGTTTGAAAGGGAATAAAGTTGGCGCGCTGTGCGGCACGCGAGACACAATCGTCCAGATTCATCCACATTCCTGAGTACTTTCAGCGTATCATTCTTGTAAATTCACAGAAAAACCGGCTAAGGAGCAACGTGCGTTTCTGGGGTTATGCATTTAGTTTTCAAATAATATAGTGAGCTAACAAGCAAGTCAAGTCGAGCGAATTCAAAAATGGATTTCTTGGAATATAACGATATAATCGCAGAAGTCAAAGGAGTTATGGTAAACACTATATCATGCATAATTTTCTGAAATTAATGTTTTACACCTTTCTAACTTCACTATACATCACTTTTAATTCCATATTATCGCTATTGTTCTTTGTATAATTGGTCTTTTTGAATGTGTAAGGTTAGAGTCTCATTCATGTTGAATTGCAAAGTGCGTACACTATTTTCCGTGAACAGAATTATCACTCGTAACTCATCATTTATTTTTATTATAGTTTCAGTTATCGAAGTAACGTCGATTTCTATGTATACGTACAATCCGAATTTTCTTCACCTTATCTAAATAATATTTCCTTTATACAGACTCCCGGAAGATTAAAATTAACGGACCAGCACCTGATTTTTAAGAATCAGAAGACAGGTAAAGTAGAACAGATTTCGGCGTCTGATATGGAAATGGTAAACTATCAGAAGTTCATTAGTACCTGGGGTCTGAGGATATTTCTGAAAAATGGTACCTTGCATAGGTTTCGTGGCTTTAAAGATGCGGTAAGCGAGAAACTTAAAAACAGAGATATTCCGAAAGTTCGGCACGCGTCGATGGAATATTTATGTTAAGCGGTTAATGGCACTAAAACATTTTTTACATTAAAAAAGCTAGGAATAAATGCTGTGTCATTCAGATTACAATTACATGGTAATGTTTATATAGGATCAGGAAAAAATTGCGAAGTTCTTTGCGCAAAACTATAAGAAAGATATGCTGGAGAAGGAGCTCAGTTTGAAAGGCTGGAATTGGGGCACAGCCAGGTTTAACGGCTCTGTTTTGAGCTTCGATGTTGGCCATCATACTGCATTCGAAATTCCACTTTACGATGTTTCTCAATGCAACACGGGAAAGAACGAAGTTACATTGGAATTTCATCAGGTAAATTGACAAATGTTATGTTCCTGATAATATATAAATTTTGGAAGCTTTAAGCGCAGCAGGGCTTGTGCAACATTAATAACTATGATTTTTCAGAACGACGACGCCCCTGTAAGTTTAATGGAAATGAGATTTCACATTCCGGTTAGTGACAGTGCGGATCAGGATCCCGTTGAAGCTTTCCACCAACAGGTTATGGAGAAAGCTTCTGTCATTAGCGTCAGTGGAGATGCAATCGCCATATTCAGAGAGATTCAGTGCCTTACACCTCGGTATGCATATATATTTTACACGTAACACGAATACCAGGCTGGACATTATTAATTCATTTTATCTTTTTCAGTGGTCGCTACGACATTAAAATATTTCAGTCATTTTTCCAATTGCATGGTAAAACTTTCGATTACAAAATCCCAATGTCAACAGTTTTGAGGCTCTTCATTTTGCCACACAAAGACAACAGGCAAATGTATTTTGTGGTAAATCTGTTGTGAATCTAAATACCCTTGATTTTCACGATCCTTCTTAGTTCGAAATACCGATTGGTGTTTTTATTTTGTAGGTCAGTTTAGATCCACCGATTAAACAAGGTCAAACCCGTTACCACTATTTGGTATTGTTGTTCAATCAAGAAGAAGAAACTTCTATCGAGCTACCTTTCTCTGAGTACGTGATATATATTGTTAATAATGAGATTGAGATAACGATTTGTACGTGGATATTTTCGTGCGTAGGAAATGTTTCTTTAAATACTTCGTGACTTTTACAGAAAAGAGTTGAAAGAAAAGTACGACGATAAATTACCGAAGGAGCTATCAGGACCAACATACGAGGTGTTGGGGAAAGTAATGAAAGTTATAATCAACAGAAAGCTCACTGGACCCGGCAATTTTCTTAGGTATAATAACTCATAAAATATGAATCGGGAATATTTCAATGTGCTGTGTTCTTATCGCTCAAAATTTTCAGTCATTCCGGGACTCTTGCGATCAGCTGCTCCTTCAAAGCAGCAGCGGGCTACTTGTACCCCCTAGAAAGAGGTTTCATTTACGTTCACAAACCACCGATTCATATACGCTTCGAAGAAATAGCATCGGTTAATTTCGCTCGCGGCGGTGGCTCGACGAGGTCCTTTGACTTTGAAATCGAATTAACCAGCGGAGTTGTGCATACATTCAGCAGTATTGAGAAGGAAGAATACGGAAAGCTTTTCGATTTCATCACTTCGAAGAAGCTCCGCGTTAAGAACCGAGGCAAGAGCGTAAGTAACTCGCGCTCTCCTACATTTCGAAACAATTTTCTACCCGATTCTTTGCTTCATTCCTTATTTTCTGTAATAGGACAAGCTGAATTACGACAATGACTTCGGAAACAGTGATCAAGAAGATGAGCCAGATGCTTATTTGGCAAGAGTCAAAGCTGAGGCGCAAGAAAGGGACGCAGGGGACAATCAGGATTCGGAGGATGAGTCTACTGATGAAGATTTTAATCCTAACCAGGTACGGTTCTATCAGAATCGATGCTTCCATCTTCCCCGAATAAATAATTCTACGTATTCGTTTCGGTGTAGGATGAGAGCGACGTAGCCGAAGAGTACGACAGCAACCTTAACAGTTCGGACAGCGAAAATGATTCTGATGCTTCTGGAAAGAGTCAGAAGAAAGAGAAGAAGGAGAAGAAAGAGAGGAAATCGAGATCTGCGAAAACCGTGGTGTGTATCGTAATTTATAAAAACAAAGTACAGTTGGAGACGGAAGAGTAAATGCAGGAAGATTGATTAATTGAGAATATGTATGTTTTTAGTCGGAGAAACCAAGAAAACGCAGAAAGCAGAAGAAAGAAAGAGACGCGAACAAACCCAAGAGGGCACCGACCGCTTTCATGATATGGTTGAACGCTACGCGAGAGAAAATTAAAGCAGATAATCCCGGAATCGCGGTCACAGAAATTGCCAAGAAAGGAGGAGAAATGTGGAGGGAGTTGAAAGACAAAACTGTAAGTGCATTAACTCCTTACCAATTCGCTCCTTAGTTATTACACGTTGTGTATTTAATTTATCCTTGTTTCTATTGTTTAAATATATATATGTTAGGAATGGGAGGAGAAAGCAGCGAAAGCGAAGAAGGAGTACACGGTGGCGATGAAAGAATACGAAGCCAGTGGAGGTGCACCGATTAAAGAAAAGGTGGAGAAGGCAGAGAAGGGGGAGAAGAAAAAGAAAGAAGCAAAGAAAGAAGTGAAGAAAGAATCTCCTAGCAAGCTTATGGCTGGCACCAGTTTTAAGAGTAAAGAATACATTAGTGACGTCGACAGCAGTAGCGATGAAGACGTTAAGGTACAGTAATAAAGAATGTACGGTGCTCCGATGAAAAGAAGTCGGTTCAGAAACTCTAAGGTCCGAATAGTGTATCCCTATTGTCTGGCGGGGCAACGTTGACGAATACAAAGTAAACAATCCGGACACGGGCGGCGGGAGCCAATTAGAGCGAAGGACCCCTCTTGCCCCTGTGACATTTCGACCGACTTCTTTTCATCGGGGCACAGTAGACGTTAATCTATTAACATCAGAATTTGCTACTTCGCGAATGTGAAATCAACTTTGCTCGTGAAATTCATATAGAAATCGGAGAAGAAACTCTCGGATGACGACAGTGGGGAAGAGAAAGGAAAGAAGAGAGGAGACAAACGTAGCGCGGTAATGATTTTTTTCATTATACTATTCCCTGAATTTAACTTTCACTTATATTTCAACTAGAAGTGACGCAATTTATTAATCTCTTCTCGATTAGAAATATCCCTCTTTAAATATACGTTGATCAGCGATCGATTGTAAATTTGCTCGATTACTGTGTAGGATGCTGATGACAAGAAGGCGAAGAAAGGAAAGAAAGATGAATCTGACGAAGGAAGCGACGAGGAAGCTATCGAAAGCACTCCACCTTCCAGCGATGCAGAGTCCAAGGATAGCGAATAATCACGGATGAAACATTTATAATTACTTTTACTTTACATGTACTATTAGGATTTCTCAAGATATTAAATCAGATTGCGAACTTAAAGCTCTTTGAGGCCCGAAGCTATATTACGTTAAACATCTGCATTCGGCTAATTCTGATTTATTTAAGATTCCTTAGCGGTTTTCAAAAATGTTCGATCTGTTAAGAATTCATATTCGAGACTCACGGGTGAAAGAGTCTCATTTCTTCAACTGATAACAGTCATACTTACAGTATCAATAATTAAGATACGATCAAAGTATTGTTTTAAACTTTAATGTACTTTTTTATCTTTAAATTAATTTATAAATAAATACACGCAAACTTTGTATTACTTGTTTAAATCTTCAAACACTATCCTTTCGCAAAATTAAAGTGAAAGATAATTGTTATCTCCAATATTATTTATGATACTGCATAATATTAATAAAAGCCTAGTGACTTCTACAAAATAAATTAATTTATTTCTATCTTTATTCATAAAAAAGTAAAAATTTAATTAACAGTTCAGAACTTGTATGACTTATATATTTACATACATCGTCCTAATATATATATACATATATATATATATATCTGGCATTTACTAACACCAGTGTACCAGTTTTTGGTTATTATAGGTTAGAATATATTTTCTGACGATGAATATAACGTACAAAAATATTCAAAGAGCAATTCAATTACAAGCCAATCTTTTTATCGAAAAGACCATTCACTTTGAGCTTTGAATGAACTTGAAATCAATACATTCTTGTTTAAGCTGTTTCCGATGTCTACTCAATATCCCTCAATAATGGATATTCGACAGAGCGTAGGATTTTATGATCTCTGTGTAAATGTACCAGCGAACGAAACGAAAAATGTATATCCCCTTTTACTGAGGTTACACGAATTCGGATTTAAAACGGTAGCAATAAATACTGATATAGATGAGAGTGTTCTGGGCACAGATAAAAAGAAGAAAAAGAAACGCACCGAAGGGGAGCCGCAGCAGAGTATTATTCCTGAAGCTATTGACACAGAGACAATAAAGAAAGATTTCGCTGGGAAGTTGAAAATCTTCAATCGAATTACGTTCTTATGCTCCGATCCTGCTAAGACTCATGCGCTGAATCATTGCGCGAGTTTAAAGAAGTATGATCTGTATGCCATTGCTCCGAAAACACAGAATGCGTTACAGTTTGCGTGTACTCAGCTAAACGCGGACATAATTACATTAAAATCACATTCCGTAACACTTAAACTGAACAAGAAACTGTACGACCAAGCCGTCGAGAGGGGGATGCATTTTGAGATTCAGTACACAGATCTGCTGAGTGTAGAATCTAGAAAACTCACTATTCACTACTCGCATCTGTTTCACACTTATGGAAAAAGTAAGGTATAACGATATCGACGTTGTAAGTTTAGTTACTTTTTGAGATAACGAGAACTATGTTAATACTGTAAAGGAGTGATCTTAATTCAGTACTGCTTTTATGTAGAATGTGATATTATCCAGTGGTTCTAACGATGTCGGAACAATTAGAAATCCTTATGATCTGATCAATTTATCGTACTTGCTTGGTTTGAATGAAATTAAAGCGAAGGCTTCTATACTACACCAGTGCAAGAAGCTTCTTTTGAAAGCAGGTAATATATATCTAGAAATGAAATGTAAATACGTGTACAGAGAATAGAAATAACACGTTACGTTCTCAAAGCTTTTTCTTTTATTATTATAAACTTGTATCTGATGTAGAAGCACATTTGTAAAAAATATGATTATTTACGTGTTTCTTTTTAGAAAGAAGACGTAGAGGGAAGGCTGCTTTCGTTATCGAAGAAGAAACAAAAGGAATTAATAGTGTTAATGAAGACGAGACACTTTCGAAACGACTGAAGTTGTAAACGAAGTTTCTGAGGAAAGCACGAAACAGCAGTGAGGGAGATATTACGTATTCCCTTCGATTTGTAATATTAATATTATAAATACGTTGAACTTGGAAAATTTTTCCTTTCAGTAAAGAAATTCCATTTAATTACAATTGTGAAATATTTTAACAGTTATTTTCGTATTAAATAATCGGCTCTATAATAAAGACACGTAACAAACGAATAAATATTCATAAAGATGCAGCGGCTACTTAGACATTTCAAAATATTTCAACAAATTCTTCTGCATTAAAAGTTCTATTTATATGAAATAACAGCTCCAATTCTTCAAAGATATTAGACACAACCCTTAGAAATATAATCAAATATATGCTTTATTTAGAATACTTGGAAAGAAAGTAAATTATCTCGTCTGAAAATCAATTACCTTTTATTAATGCAGATATCTAGAGAAAAGTACGAGATATCTTGTCATTTTGAGGAGAGTAAGAAAAATACAAGTACAAAAAGAAGAATTGTTCAAGAAGATCCTTTTTATACTCTTACCATTTCGCTTGAATTAATATGTATGTCAAGATTGTTCTCCTCTTGCATACTTCCTCCTCAAAGAACAATTGTTTCTGAAGAAAACTCATTTCTTTCCCATTGATCATTTACAAATTGAAATCGTTATAATCTTTGTCTTATATACAATTATATTCTACAAATCGTTCCGATTAAAAATCCTATATCCTATGCCAAAAATGTAGGATACACTCGCAGCATATCCTTTATACTGTGAGTAATTTTCCAGAGCACCAAGGACACGGATGGAAATTCGGCTCAAACAGGCAGGAATCCTTGCAATCTTTTATTTCCGTCAAAATGTCTAAGAGTTCCGAAACACTTTTGTTCTCCATCTCCAATTCTACCTCTTCTTTTTTCTTTCTCGCGACCACAACATCATTCTCGTCCGTCTCTGAAAACAGTTTATTATTTAGCTGTTGAATACGTTCCATTAACATAAAATGTAACAGCATTTATATTTTAATCCAGCGCAAGTTTAATTTGCTGGAATTAATATCGCAAATTAAAAATAAATGCAGCAATTATACCTGTTTCAGATAGACGTTCCGTTCCATTAGAATGGATATATTCCTTCTTGAGAAAATCACTCAGCAGAATTTTCAATTTATGCAGCTGCTCTTGTTGTTGATTTCTTTGATCAAGCAATTGCCGAAAAACTTGTTCTTTTTCTCTCGCCCTACTGTGGAGGACTGCTCTCTGCTTCTGATATAATGTTATATATTCCCCTAAAAAGAGTTTACTTAATACCCATATCTCAATATATAAATTGTACTCGGAACATCGTACCTATTGTCTCTGTTTCGCTTTGGAGTTGCAACACAAGATGTTCGAGTTTCTGTTTCTCTTCTGTAAGCTCTGCGACTCGTTCCATCGTGTGCTTAAATCTCTGTTCGAGCTGTTTCACTGGTTCCGGTACCGCAGCATTACCTTCCTCAGATGTTTCCAGATGCACTTCCCCTTCTTCGTTTGGCACATTATTAACACTTGTAGCGCACAAACCATTCTCGGAAATACTGTCTTGTTTTTCTTTCAATTTATCTATAAGCCCCTGCTTTTCTTTCTCTAGTTTCCCTATAGTAATCTAGTACGGACACGAAACTTTTTAATTGAGATATATCACAGTAATTTTATAATCATAATTACCAAGGCATTTTGAAGCTCCCTTTGGAAAGTATCAGCGTGATATGATTGCGCTTGGTAATGTTGCATTTGATCGGCTATCTGAGCATTTTGGAGCCTTTCTTTTTCAAGCTCGTCCAGAACGACCTCTTTCTCTTTTAGCTTTTCTTTCAATTCTTCTACCTCAGTCTCGACATTATTTAACCGAGCATTTAATTTACGCCCGATAGAACGCTCTGCTTGAAGTTGTTCCGTCAAGTCCAATTTTGCGTTGCTCTTAAAAATCATGTTGACCCCTTATGTAGTCGATTTTAAAAGCTTACAAACTCTTGTTTACACCTGATTGTATTCTAAATGTACACTTACCAGAGAAACAAAGGCGTTTTCCATGTCAGTTAATTGTTCTTTTAATTGACGATTTTGATGAATTGCTCTGGATGCTCCCAGCTGCTCACTTTCAAGAGCAGTGGCTAGTTTTGTTACTTCAGCTTCCTGATTGCCCGCTTCGCGTAAGTCGCTTATATCTTTCGTTAACATTTCGATTTGCGAATCCTGTAGAAGACGTAAAATATATCACCTAACGAACGAGATCGAATTAATCGAAATCATTATAAAAACCTGACCTTCTCGGAGAGTATAATATGAAACCTCTCTTGCTCTAATGTAAGTTCGTCTATATTTCTCAACAAACTATCTATTTTATCCGTACTATCTTGTAAAGGCAACAAGCTCTCTAACTTCTCTCTTTCTTGTTGCAATTGCTGCTCAAGCTCGGATAATCTTTGCACGTAACTTTGTTCCCGTGACTTTAAGTCTTCTATAGTCTTCTTCTGTACTTCCACCTGTAAAAGATATGAAAAATTCATTAATACAATGCAGATTTTCAATGTATCATTTTCCTGACTTTCCCTAAATACTTTTTTGTAAGAAATATGTAACACACCTCGTTTAATAATTTAGCCTGTTGCATGTCTAACTGTTTCACGTAATTCTGATACTGTTTATTGGTCTCGTCTTTTTCAGTGCTAACAGCTTTCAGAGATTCCCTGGTTTGTGTCAATTCCTGTTCCAAAAGAATCGCAGCGTGCCTTTCCTCCTCTGTCGGCTTGGTACCCTTCATCTGTGGTAACAAAAGAACTAAAGAACGCACAATTTTTTCATTGAAGATATCTACGTCTATATTTGTTACCTGTTGTATTCTAAGTTCGCTTAACGAAAGGAGCGCTGTCTTCTCGTGGAGCTCTTGCTGAACAGCGATTAATTCCGTTTTCTTTAAATTCAACTTCTGCTTCAATTCTGATACCTCCAAATTCAAATCTTCTTTCTCTTTCTTCATTTCGAAGAAGTTCTTTTCAAGAGAGTCGTGCTGATTTTGCAACTGATGAAAATTTCTCCGTAATTCTTCGTTGCTACTTTTCAAACCAGCCGTTTCCTTTTCTAATTCGATTATACGAACTTGTGAGTTTTTAAACTTTCCCGTTATTTCCTCCATCTCTTCTAAAGAATAATTTATTTTTCATCGATTAAGCGTTTGTATATAATACAAAGATTAATGTGCCCACTGTTTTCAAACACTGAAACAAACCTGAACTTTTCCTAACACTTTGCTGAGCCTGACTAAGAGCGGCGGTAAGCTCCGCCTTCTCTGCTATGAGGATTCCTGTTGTCTGAGTATGAATTTGAAGCTGTTCTTTCAGAGGATTTATCTCGCGCGCTAAATGCGTTTGAAATTCTGCCTCCCTCATTCCTAATTTAGCTTCCAATTCTTTCACCCTGCTATGCTGGTCGATTCATTATAAAACATTTCTAAATAAGTTGCATTTGGAAAACGCACCAATGTTACAATCAATGCTATATATTTACTTACAGACTCGCTAAGTTCTATATGCAATTCATTCACAATCTTCTTCTGCTCCTCCAAATAGGAACTCAAAAATTGATTACGACACATCAAATCACAGTCCAAATTGTTTTCCACGTGTTCCGAATCATTAGTTAAAACATTCGCAACCGCAGAAGCCATTTCCAAAAGGTGCTCTTTCTGCACTTTTGGAAAATCACTTAATTCCATCGTCTTCTCGATTTCCAGTCTGGAATTAATCTCTTTATGTTCTTGTACAGATTTGGCAGTCTCTTCCATAAAATTCTGCGGTCCTTCATGATTTATCGTACTTCTTCCATCGACCGCTAAATCTGCAGGTATCGTTACGTTCGTTTGGAAATTTTGATCAGACACGTGCGTGTTATTTTCAGTAGTAGGCTCCAATGTAGGTGTACTATTTACAGCTTCGGAATCTGATTTATTACTATCTGTATTTTGACACTACAAATTAACCATAAATATTAACATTTACGCATTGATTTTTTTAAGCTACTTCTGAGCTGTTAAATACTAACGATCTTTTTACACAATCGCAATCATGAATTACCTGAGAAGATAAAGGATCCCCTGAGTCGTGTTTCTGTTTCGCGGAGCCATCCTGTATCATTTTGTTCATTTGAAATTCCCTTAGCTATAAAAGAAACGTGAAGCTCGGTAAGATACAACTAACGATAATGCTTTATACAATTACAGCTTGAAATCGCTCTTAAAACATATCTATTAAGAGATGTAAGCTCTCCTCCTACAATTAGACACTCATCGTCCTTAACAAATAAACGAAACAAATAAACGTTTGACAGTTCACATAACCCAAGTGTTGACAAGTCGGAAAACATGAGAACTTGGAATAGGAAAGCGAAAGTAGCTTTCTTCTTCTGCGATTTATGCATAGAGGAAGCTTATCGAGCAATACATTTAAAAGCTACAAGCTTTCAGGAAGAGTTAAACGGTACAGGAGATATCTACGTAGCTGTCAACATTTTAATGAGACGATACCTTTTTCTTAGCAGCCAACAGCTTTTCGCTTTTACTTAAATTCATTTCGAAGTATGACACAAAGACTAGCAAATGAAGCTGTTATTTACTTCCTAGTGCAATTATTTACATCATCGTAATTAAAAATATTGTATTATGTATAATCGAGGTTATCTCATGCCTAATCACTTTTTCCTGTCCATTGATTAAAGTTAATTCGTACAGAGAACGACGACATGCATGCAAGTTGGAAGAAAATACGAATTGCGCCATCTACCAAGATTTTTAATTTATTAAAATATGTTTAAGTTAGGTTCGGTTTATTTTCCTTTCTTAAAATATGGAAGATTCATAAATGGAAAGAGAATAACATATGTTTACTCAGAAAACAGGCTTAGAAACTAATTTTAATGAAATACTGCGACGCTGTAAGTTTCATTAGGGTAAGTTTCCTTATACGCGACTGGACGCATCGTCAAGAATTTCAAAGTCCATTTTCTCGAAAATGAAGCGCAATATCAAAAACTTGTATTCCTTTTTCTCGACTTATTTATTTGTTATGAATCGAAACGAAAGAGTAACTTTTTTTCATATCGCGCTTCATTTTCGAGAAAATCGACTTTGAAATTCTTGACGCTACGTCTAGTCGCGTACAGGAAAACTTAGCTTAATGAAAAAACGGGCGATTTGGGCGTAAGTGGAATTCGCTCTCTGTTGACTTTAGTCAGTTTAGCACAACTTGGCCCAACTGTGAATTGGTTCGATGAAACGTAGAATTGTAGATACTCAGAGAACATTCTATTTGTATAAAAAAGTTTAAAACAAAGGTAAATGTTAAGTATTATTGTAAGCTTGTGCTATTATTATGCTTGTATATCGCGAATTTTATGTTACATCCGATCGAATATCAAAGTTTTATATAAGCCGAAGGATGCATCATCAAATTGACAAAAGCTTGTAGTTCAATCATGAATTTGCTTAATATATTTTTTTAATAAACATTTAGTTTCGCTGTCGATCGCCCATGTATGCTCGTTCTCCCAATTTTTATACCAAATATTAAATCGTTTACCAAGTACCAGAGAATATTTTAAGTACCATAGATCCGCATGCAAATTAAAATGTTCAACGGACATTAAAATTTCGTCCATATAGTACGAAAAGTAAATTTATGTTAATTAATATAATATTCCATACCATTCATTCGAATTGTTATACTTTTATTGTAACTTGTGCATGTTTCTATTACAATCAGAATTTGTCGTTTATAGAGTAGCCAAGATGGGTGTGCCTTCAGCGAAGAACCCTGAAGCCATGGACGTCGAGATTATTTCCCCGGAGAGTCAAAACGGCGACGGGGATGTCTGCGACAAGAAGGACACCGACCTCCAATCGATTCAGGATATTCGCGAGCACACTCGACAGATAGAGAAAGCTGTACAGAGCAAGGAACCTCGCTTCATCTTAAGAGCTCTGCGAACGTTGCCCAACACGCGTCGCAGATTAAACTCCAATGTGTTGCGAGGAATAATTCTGAGCTTCTACTCGAAACCATGCACCGAGCGCGACGCGTTGCTATCATGGCTGGAAGAGCCGACCGAATCAGAAGAGACCCAGAAGCTTCGCATTTCTGCTATGAGCCCGTTACCAGAAATCGATGCTTATATCCACTTACTGGTCCTCGTCCGTTTAATAGATACAGGAAGACACGAGGACGCCGTTCAATGTTCAGAGGCATTACTGCAGAAGATCATTGCACAGAACAGGCGCACCATCGATTTGGTTGCAGCAAAGTGCTACTTCTACTATTCGAGAGCGTATGAATTAGTCGGAAGATTGGATAAAATTCGTGGATTATTGCATTTAAGATTAAGAACGGCGACGCTAAGGAACGACTTCGAAGGGCAGGCAGTATTGATTAATTGCTTACTAAGGAATTATTTGCATTACAATTTATACGATCAAGCGGATAAGCTTGTACTCAAATCGACGTTCCCAGAATCGGCTAGTAACAACGAATGGGCTAGATTCTTGTATTATTTGGGACGTATTAAAGCTGCCAGACTAGAATACTCAGCTGCGCACAAGTATCTTGTGCAAGTAAGTAAAAGTTCTCGTTGTTCCTCCTTCAATTGTTAAACCTTTTCTTCTCATTCTTCGATACTTCCCT
Source organism: Andrena chrysosceles (assembly GCA_963855975.1). Classification (NCBI taxonomy): domain Eukaryota; kingdom Metazoa; phylum Arthropoda; class Insecta; order Hymenoptera; family Andrenidae; genus Andrena; species Andrena chrysosceles. The sequence goes on along the minus strand of OY979769.1, from coordinate 43,166,674 downwards.
TTTTACAGGCTCTCAGAAAGGCTCCGCAGAGTACCGCAGTAGGCTTTCGTCAGACAGTACAGAAACTAGCCGTAGCGGTGGAGCTTCTGCTTGGAGATATCCCTGAACGTCAGATCTTTCGACAAGCAGCTCTGCGTCGTGCTTTAGCGCCGTATTTCCAATTAACGCAAGCTGTGCGTTTAGGGAATCTCCAGCGTTTCGGAGAGGTTCTAGAGAACTTCGGGCCACAGTTCAGGGCAGATTATACGTTCACTTTAATCCTCAGACTGAGACATAACGTTATCAAAACTGCGATTAGATCGATCGGGCTATCCTATTCCAGAATTTCTCCCACAGACATCGCGAAGAAGCTGGGCTTAGATTCGAGCGTCGATGCAGAGTTTATCGTAGCTAAAGCTATTAGAGACGGTGTTATCGAGGCTACCTTGGAACCAGAAAATGGATACATGCGCAGCAAAGAGACCACAGATATTTATTGTACTAAGGAGCCATTGCTTGCGTTCCATCAAAGAATTACTTTCTGTTTAGATTTACATAATCAAAGCGTTAAAGCCATGAGATACCCTCCGAAATCGTATGGGAAAGATCTAGAGTCGGCGGAGGAGCGCAGAGAAAGGGAGCAGCAGGATTTGGAGCTTGCCAAGGAAATGGCAGAAGAAGATGACGATGGATTTCCTTAAGTTGTTCAACCTTTCAATGTGTTTGCTTTTAATAAAGCGGTTTATTACGGAGAGATGTTTATGTTAAATTTTCTTGTATACAGTAAACACTTTTGTCTCAACAACCATGAAATTTGTAATATTCAATGTGGAGTAATTTTTTAAAAAGTTGCTTTTTATAAAAAAGAATTTAACAATCTTTTGTAAATACATTCTTTAAAATTTCCGATCTGTCTATGAAATGTGACTATTATTTATGATATTGAGCGGCATTAATTTTCATCACTGCATATATTTATAACATACACGCGACTTCACGTTTCATTAATCCATTGGAATTATGAAGAGATTCCCATCTGTGAAACGCAAAGCAGAAGTGAAAGTTATAAATACATTAGTGACACCATATTCTTATTTAAGCATTGGACATCATTGATTTGTCATTTCTTTTCACTGCGTAAAATACTTTAGCAGAGACTTAAGAAAAGCATTTATGCCTCCTACACCTGAATTTCAGGAATCAGGCGAGCAGAGATTTTTAATGGGAAATATGCAAAGTTGTAATGGCACAAATTTTAAAAATAATAAAATCGCAGACATTTTATATTTAGTGAAAAGTTCATAGTATATTTCACATTTTTATAAAAACGAAATCTTACCCACTAATTCGGTAACTATTCATTGAATTACGCCACGATGTTTAAAGGCTTCGTTATACTTGAAGTGTTAATAAGTTTTTGCGTTAAAAGAGTGTTAAACATACTCTCGAGAAACGTTAATCCTCTCCAAAAAAAAAAAAGATTTTTCTAATAATGACTTTCGAAAATTCTCTGAAAGAGAATGAACTTAAAAAACAAACGATCCTTAATTCTTAGTGATCTTAAAACAATTTTATATAATAATGAATTCAACTTTTCTGCGAGAAATAAATCTGTGTAAAAAAGAAATAAGAAAGAATAACAATTACCATATGGATTTTTACACGGTTACACGTTCATAAATAAAATCCGTTTATGACTGAATACTTGCAGCGAATTATTCAGTTGCGTTTACTATAATACAATTAATATACAATACTGTCACTGTACAATAGTCCTTTCCCCCGTTCCTTTTCATTTGTACAACTTTAACAAGGAACTCGTAAAAAAAATTCAGTAGAAAATGCAGCCTCTCGATTTAATTAAGCTGCCGAATTATTTGTAAACTGAGAAACTAATTATTACCGGTATAGAACAGTTCAAACTTTAACTTGAACTTCGATCGATGATTAGGAAGATTGATAAAGATCTTTGGTCATGGGTTTCATGGAATACTGCTGTCTTTTGGAGTTCTCTACATGTTCTTATCGATCGTCAGTCTGAAACGAAATATCGTGTAAGATAACTCGTTTAAAATAAATAATCTTCGTGGATAACTTCACTAACTGGTTTTACCTTGCCTCGCTTTAAGTATGTAAAAAATTATTAGAGAAAGTAAAAGTAGTCTTCTATCGATTAATGTTCGAACAGCGTCTCCTTTAAGAGTCATGTTTGGCCTGAGAAACTCATTGACGTCACGATAGCCATGATGTATCTTTCCAAAACAGAGGACATTCATATTCCTGTGAATCCCCCTGCAATCGTAATCTTCATAGCCATCGCACTGGCACGTATTTAATTTTGCAGCTTTCTCCTGCCTCGTTAAAATGCTTATTGAATTGCTACACCTAAAATAATTTCCACATTCATTCAGTTTCACTGTTTTACGAATGATAATTTTGTAATATTTCCAAATAAAAGCATAACAAACCAAGAGGTAAAGAACGATTGAAACAAAAGAAGCTACTCACCTTTTAGTACATTTCCGTCCTTGGAACATACTCTTGCAGAACCTGTTATAGTATGTGAGGGCAGTTTGGCACAGGGCATCCGCGTTACAAATCCAAGTCGCTATTCTACAAGACACCCTCGTCTTATTCATCACTGTCGTCACAGAAGATCTACAGATTTCAACCCTCTGCTTGGATTGCACGCACAGGTCATCCTCGCATTCGCACTGAATAATAATGAACTTTTATTATACAGATTCGTGTGATACTTGTTGTAAAAATTTTCAGGCAAACTTTGCCCCAGGAGTGTACATCTTTCTTCCTTTTCACTGTGATCTCGCTTTGCGAGAAAAGAAGGGGGGGTACAATGATAGACGTGGTAGTAAGAAGATAAATAAATGATACGTACCGTCATAAGTTCCTTGCCCTCGTCAGTACTGGTGAGAGCGATGAGGGCATGTTGGCAGGTCTCGGAACAATCGTTGCCTTGGAGAACGGGTGCGCAGCCCGTGAGATAGTGTTGCAGAGCACTGCCGCAGCCTATCCTGTAAGCGCACTTCAGTTTCGCTTCTTCGCATCTCATTATCGAACTTTTGGCCATATCCCACATTATCGTATTAATTACCACCATACCCATTAGGATTATGGCCGATCGATCCCAGCAGCGTGACATCCTTCTAAAACATTCCGCCAAAAGAATTTTCGTCCGCGTGAATCTTCGTGCATATCGAAAGCTTTGGTGAATAAATTCGAATATTAAATCGACTGTATAACATAAATTATCGTCGTATTCCCACCTCGAGCTTTCGTAGGATTAACATCTCTAACGGCGATAAAAGGAGCGCGGTTTATACGCTTTTTGTTTTAATCTTCAATACGGTATATGAATTATTCAAAGTCATATTTTAAAATAGATAAATATTTTGGTATTCGTTAAAATAAATCTGGCCCTTTCCAGGAGAATGCCTTTCTCGGGAGTTCGAAATCTTTAACTAGAATTCTAGTTAAACACTTCGGAAGATTTTCTCATCATTTTTCATTATTATCATCGTGATTGCATGTGTAATAGAGACTAATCGAGTGTTTATTTTCATTCCACCTACATTAACTGTTTACAGTCGCAACTCGTATCAATCGGTTACAGGATCGACGATGTAAGCTGTAATTCGAGGACGGTGTTAGGTGTTAGTCGCGGAGAAAAGTGCTTGCGGAGTCGTGTAACGGATGTGTGGCATGAGGGACATTCCACGACATTCTTAAAATAAATCGGATCTCTGTTTGTCATTGGAGTTAATAGAAAGGATCTTACGTTTGAACTTGAGAGGCGCGAACGGCATTGGAAATTGTTAGTCATCGTGCCTCTGAGAAATACGAAAGCTCTGCTTTTACAAATATTCCTTTAGCAGAATATCTGTACTTTCATTCGACTCAATTATTTCGTAAAGATTCATAAACCATCCGAGATTTCATTTCCGTCGGAATCTTAACGACTTCCGTTCTGAGCAAAGACCCCTAATTGTTTCAACGAACGGCATTCGTTGGTCCCGATCGGAAAGCTGCATATGGTCCAACGACACGGGTAATAGTAACGAGTCGAAGGCAAAAGTGTTCCGGTTGTTGCTAGAATTTCTACCAGGACGACGCCGTTCACCGTTCCCCAAGTGTACTCCCGCTCACTCTCTCTCTCCCTCTCTGTCTCTGCTGATACCAGTAAAAACGCTGGCAAGAGGACGGGAAGAGGAAGAGAAGAGGGGTGAAAGAGAGCACGTGCGCCAGCGCGCACACGGGATAGTGAGAGAAAGAGGGGGGCAGATTCTACCTGAGAGCGCTTCATTGCCAGCGCTAGGGCCGATGCTGTTGCGCACCAGCCCCAAAATGGACCACCAAGACGTCGCAGACGTGGCAACGAGGGACAGATGGCCCAGCCCTATAGACCCTCAGTGGTCATCAACTTCGCTTTGCTCCCGAGTTCAAATCGCACTTTGTGCAAACACAAGAGGGAAACATTGGAACAACAGCAACGGGGTTGACTTAGCTGCCGTTTGAAAAATCTTCCATCACGCCCAGCCAGCATTAACGAGCGCGTTCGAGTGGCGTGACTTTGGTATCGAAATAAGAAAGAGCACGTTCGTTGCGAGAAACAGATACCCAAAAAAAAACATCGATTACGGGGTACAAATTATTTTCCAAGATTGCAAATATATTTGAGATCTCGGTCTAGAGAAGTACATTAAAATTAATCGATATATCGCATACATATCATGATCGATATATCAAAGTCAATGAGTGCGCTGGAAGGAAGTTTGAATTAGTATCACTATTTTCACATAGATGTGAATTGCTTTTGGTTATTCGAAAGAATATTTTTTTTAGAAAAATGTGGAGTAAGAATTGAGTATTTTTATTAAATGATAATCAATGTATAATATGTGTGTTTGATACATTTTTCTAAATATCGATCAAGGATCGAAGTTCTTTGATATAAACGCATTCGCAACTGCGTTTGCGCGAAACAACACTCTTGAGACAATATGATTATTGAAAGTATGATTTCGTGGTACTTTTATGTTTTATAATGGAAACGTTTGAAGAAAGTCTTTCAAACGCGTAGGCGGAACTTGTTTAAGTTGCACCTTTTTCAAAAACATTTTTCAATAAATATTTCTATCTCGGAATTTCGCGCGTTTCGACGTGGTTGATACATGTGTCGCTCTTCTCACGTATGCCTTTTTTATCGTTGAAATTCGATATAAACTAAATGGAGAATGCGTACTGTATACAATTGTACAATCTGTTGCATCAATATACACATTAAGGCTGCCCGTGATTCGCATACTTAACGTCGCTTGAAAATAACAGATACGAACCGACGAGTTAGTACTCAATTAAAGCTGTATCACTGGCTCAACTCAATTCATCTTGGTGACGCTTTCTTTTTCTTCGGAGTCTAACAAGCTGTTTAAGTGAAGCGCGCAGCATCATAATAAGCATCGAACGTTTCTACGAATGTGCTTCGCGCTATTGAATAAGTAACATTTAACGAACAGTGCCTACTACTGTAACGCGTAATATAAAATAAATCATCCGTGATCCAACTGATGCTATACACTTGTTAGAATTTCTTATCGAAATACTAATACTTGATCTTTAACATCCCCTAACTTATAAAACGAAACATATCATTTACGATGTTACAGATAAATGAAAGATTGAATATATCGTACGTTTGCGCGTATTTATGCATATGATCGACTTTACGTTCATTCAGTAACTACTAAAACCTCGCGTTTAACAAACTTTCAACGAGCAAAAATAATTTTTCGCCCGTGAAGGAGATAGAATGCATTGGTACTAACCTTGCAAACAATCACATTGTTCTAATAGCCGAGAGAGATGGAATTTAGGATCCCAGGTGCAAGCTAATCCGCCAATGAAAACTGCGATTTCGTGTCAAGAATTATAATACACTATGCGGGACCAGAGAAGGGAAGACAAGAAGAACCTTCCTCAGTGGCGCACGGTCACCGAGACACTAGATTGAGTTGTGACGGCCTGCCCCGCTCTATCGAGAAACTGCGCGCGCCGCTCCGCTTCCCCCACCATTAGCCACTGGCCCGGGACCGACGCAACTACTGATGGACTTAAATCGCCGATGAAAGCTAGAGCTGTCAAAGCACTTTGCATTTCACATTCATTCTAATACTACAATATAGTCACAATTTAATAAATTTACTCAACACCATAGAATCCCCCTTTATTAAAGTATTTATAAAACACTGATTTCGCATAATCCTTCAAAATAGACAATAAAAGACACGAAAATGTATATACGCACATATAAAAAATTCTTTTGCACGGTCTATCACTTTAAATGGATATCGAATTCATGTCACACGGAAAGTAATCTTTCGTAATTGCAAGCAGATTTAAATATCTGATATTGATATTCTGTAGTTTCTTTGAAGCTATAAGTGATTTGTAAGGCGAGAGAGAATTGTTCATGGTTCGTTGGTTCCGTCGCCGTCTCATTGCCATCGCTAGCTCTATCCTCCACCCACAGGGGTCCAAGGTGCCCCAACCTGCTTCGCTGATTGAGACACCAGCCTGGTTCCAACACTATCCCCCTCGCCCCCGTCCACACCCGTACCCTGCCAGAGCGACGTCGAACAGTCCGGGCATTTAGATGCGTTCCGTTCTTTCTTACGTTTCTCCTTCTTCCCGTGCTTGGTCTTCCATCGGGCTCGCTTTCAGGCCCCTTACTACTTCTATGCCCTACCACCAAGCGTTCACCGGGCTCCTGTGACTCTCAACTCAATCTCGCTCCTCGGGACGAGAAACAGAGGACAGCGCGGAGGAGATTAGCTGCTCGAGTACAAATTGAACCGGTTAATCGATTCTGCTGAGGAAAGCCAACAGCACCGAAGGAAACGAAATTGCGACCGCGCATTCCTTTCTCGTCTATCACTTTATCCGACCTATTACTGCCGAGTATTGGTTTCTAATTTCTGCCATCTACCGTGAAGGCCAATTAGGAGGAATATTGTAGATATTATTGACCGCAAATTCGGGAGCTCTCACTTGGGCCCTGTTTTATGTGCTTTCTTCAGAGCAAACGAGTGAGAAGAGAAGGGTGGGGGGATATTTGTTTCAGGATTAACGAGTCGACGAGAGCGCGTGTCTCGGTTTACTTAGGGCATCCTACGTAAATGCCTCCGGGATTCGTTTGCTCGGGACTGATGTCCTATTGAAGAGCCTACGAGCTTCGCTGAAACGAGGTAGATGCCTCTCGACGGTTCTCAATCTGTTTACCAATCTGCTTGCTAATTCCTTTGACACTTCGTGCACGCGTGAAAAATAAGGGGAACCGGGACGACCGCGTCTCTCCGCGTGTGAATCACGAGGATTAAAATTTCGCACCGATCGGATCGAGATATGCTTTAAAGCTGGCTTCCTGTAATACAGGAAATGCGACGGGAGATTCAGATCAGTGAAATTACGATGACGCACGAACGATCCACGGGGGAATAAAGGAAAGAGATCGTCAGATAAGAAGCGAAGATGTACAAGCGATATCTCACGTTCACGAATTTTTAAGAGAATCCCTTCTCAAACGAAATAATACCGGAATATCTTTTAACAGTGATTGAACAGCATCGCGAACATTTTTTTATCTATTCCAGGCAGATGCAACTCGGATCCAATCGAAGCAAATTCTATCGAGTTTACATGTTTTCTACTGAAGTAAATCTAATGCGGATCGAATATATTGTTGAAACGTTACGAACACCTAACTCGGCCCAGTATCTCCAGTTTGTGTAGCAGCGTACGAAGGGTCAGCATGGCGGTTTTCGTTTTCTCTCTCTCTCTCCCCCTCCCCTCTCTCTCTTTCTCTCTCCCTCTCCTGCTCTCTCGCTGTCAGTTTCTCTCGATGGTCTTTTTGATCTTCCCGAAGCAATTGTCCCAAGCGAGAACCCGGTTGAGGCAATAACGACCGCAGGCCCCAGCCTATCCTGTACCTTCTGACGTCTTAATAAAGCAATCGTCCGATTTCTTGAAACCCTCCTTTCGCTCCGAGCCACGCTTTCAAGCCTCCTGCGGAAAGGCACCACGCTCCATTGTTCATCTCTCTCCAACATTCCGATTTACACCGCGTTTCTGTCCATTAAATAATCAAAATTCGCACCAAATAACAGCAAATAATAAGGCGATCGTGCTAAAGTAATACATAAAAACGTAACAGTATTTACTCTTTTTAAAAAACATACGGATTTTACGAAATTGTTTACAATTCGATTTTGTGAATTTCCTTTTCACCAGTACAGTTAAAATTAATATATTCTGTACATTCGAATGTAGAAAATTCGTTCGTCTTCTATTGTACAAGTTAAAGTTTGTAGAAACTGGCGGACGTTTGTAGCAGTGCATTCTGTTTCCAGAATTCCGAGGAAACGAGCGTAGGGATTCTTGAAAGGCAGGCTTACGGAAGGTTACCGGTCACGCTTCGACGACTTTTTGGAAAAGCAATTAACCTCGACTTGATGTCGGTTTAACGCTTGCCCCTACCGCTTAATCTCCCTTCTGGAACTCGCCGTTCAAAAGCGAGAACATTTGAAAGGAGAACTGAGACATATATTTTCACGTAAAATCTGGCACCTGCGTTACACGGCGCAGGTGTCAGGCGCGAAAGAAGTTATTCCTTGGCAGATGAACCGATGTCAAATACTTTATTCCATACACAATGAACAATAATTTTGTATTTTGTAAAAGAATACTTTATTTAGATCTCAATTTATCCATCGATTATAATCGTTTCGGCGCAAGCTTACAAGAACAATACAAGTTACTTTAATGTAAATAAAAATAGAAAAAATAATTCGAATAAAACATTGTACAGAGCTACTATAGTAAAGGCGCGTATCAAAAAGCGACACATTCTTTAATACAGTTTCTCAAATTCTGCCCAATATTTTCACATTGCGGGATAAAAGCCGGCCGACCGAGCGTGCAGCGTGTGACAATTGCGAACACATTTTAAAGGAGTATAGAATTCAGAAATAACGCGCACCGTTACCACTTCACACTTAGAAAGACCGATTTCAAATGTCTGTTTAACTCCTCCAGGATCGAAATGAAAGTAAGAAATTAATCAACTTAGTAATTTTTATTGTAATCGTTACAAACGTTAAATGCGAGTCGCCATTTTCGTTTCTTATGCACTAACACGCCGGAAAGGAAGCGAATGCCCCAATAAATAATAAACGAAATAGATAGAAATCGTTGAACAATAGTTGAAAGGGATAACTATGGATAACTGTCGGTTAAAAAAGGGAATTGCATGCGGTTTTATTTTCACTTTTCTCGGTGACGTTACCGATGACTTGAGGACAATAGGGGGAATTCGAACGAAATTCATGCGATCGAGAAAGAAAGAAAAAAAATGTCGTTTACTACGCTAAGCTTTACACGTACTCTAAGGCTGACAAAGTGCAGCGGAACATCTGTCACAGAAACTGAACAAGATTGTTAAACGAATTATGATGAAATATATATATATATATATATAGGAGAGAACGTATGGTAATTGTATTTGTTCGGTACCGAAGTTATTCTCCTTTATGTATATCGTTATCGTTATTATCGTCGGACACTTTCATTGGAAAATAGAAGCGATAGTATCAGTTTCTCCTTAAACATTTCGAACGCACGGATGGTAGAAAAGTAATAGAAGCTGGTCTTTCCCTTCTGTCACACAATTCTCATGCTTTCCTCATACATGCATACAAATATGTTTTTTTCCGTTTTTTTGTCTTTTCGCATAGTATAACATAGCTGTACACGAATCACTTATACGACTACTATATACACTAAGTTGTTTCTTGTGTCTTGATTCTTCGATTTTGAAATTTCCTGTGGCAGATTCAATCGAATCGATATTAATATAATACCGAAATTAATTATAATATATAATAGTAATAATATTATTAATAATAATAATTGTAATAGATCGTCAACATAGATATGTATAACAGTATAACAAATACAGTATTACGTACTTGAAACGAATGTTCAATACTAATAGATACAAAAGGATACGCTTAGAATTTAGTAAAATTCGAGAAATTTTGTAATATTATAGAGTTAATTAATTTTTACCTAATATTACGATAATTCCGCATATTGCTATCTTTGTACTATTTTCGCTTGAGAGAATTTATAGGGAAGAATTTTGAAAACGAGATATCGATGCCGATCGAACTACCCCAAATAATTCGAGGGTCGAATCGGATCTGCGCCCGGGAAAGTCGAAATTGATAAAAACTTAAATAAACCTCCTAGGAGCTTAGGGACTGTTCCTTTATTATATCACACTGCTTCTGGTCAGTTTTCATTCTCCTTTTATCACTCGCTCAATATTGAGTATAGCCCATCTTTATCTCGCATTAAACTCCGATGTCCCCAGCTACTCCACTGATGTTCTTGTTTCCGGGTAGATGGCATAATGAAAGAACGGTCCACTACCAGAAAATTCGTGAACGCTAATTCTACCACTTATACTAACATATTTACAAATTATCGCGTCGTCGGTATGAATTTCCGTAAATTCCAAGGTACATATCACGTAACAGTTCGCCTCTGTTCTTTTTACACAGAATAAAGCATTTCAAATTTCGATTATTTTTCAATCATTTCTAAGAATACGTGGACACGCTTCGAGCGATATTTCTGGTAAAATAAACGATAATTTCCTACTAATAATAACTTTTCATGGGGAAGCGCGTACTTGAAAGGGATATATACTTCTATATCTATTTTAGGTGCCATATATTGCGTTAAAAGTTCTAATTTTACAGAAGTCTTCAGTACTCGAGGAATTTGAATATTTGCCTTCGAATCATTCAGATATTGTTCTACACTTAATATCGTCATAAATGAAATGTTCCGTGTTATGCACTTTTGAGTTTCGCCGAATTCATCTCCACGTATTCCCGATCCCTGAAACAACGTTTAACAACTGCCCCAACTATCTTTTCAAATTACTTAATCTCAGTTTGGCACTCATTTTCTCGCATCGTCGCTATCCTCCTCTGTACTGTACCTAAGCGCAGAATATACGTATTCTTGGTGCGAGTTTTCATTTCCGTCCACTAACATCCCCTGTTGGATCAGAATTTGATTTCCCTCAGCCACCATCAGAACAGCACCCTCCAAATCGTCTAACTGCATGCCCTCCTCTTTTTCCTCGTTTCCTTCATCCTCTTCGTTCTCCTCGTCCTCTTCATTCTCCTCGTTTCCCTCGTCCTCTTCAATCTCATCATTTTCTTCATACTCCTCGTTCGTTTCATGCCCCTCGTTCTCCACGTTCATCTCACTCCCCTCTTCGTTCTCCTCATTTTCCTCGATCTGCTCGTTGATCATATTATCTTCACTGTCCTCATTCTCTTCGACGTCTTCGTTCCCCATTTCCTCGTTCTTCGCGTTGCCATCATTATCTTCGTAATTCTCTTCGTTCACTCCAGCCTCGTCGTTCTCTTCGATCTCCTCGTCGCCCGCGTTCTCCTCGACCTCGTACTCATTTTCCTCGACAGAGTTTTCGTCGAACTCGTTTTTCATGTCATTGTAGTCCTCGTCACTTCGATTCATATACGTTTCCGATTCAAAATCCAAGGACTCGTTGTTCAATAAACCCTTCTCGTAGTAGCTCACCGATTTCGGCGCGGACTGACTTCGAATTTCTGACAGTGCGCACATTTCTATGTCCTTTTCGGACATTTGACCCAGTTTGTGGCCTACCAATTGCTCCTCGGACATGGCTGCAGAAATCAGGGGCATTATGGGACTGAGGATCGGAGGCCCGTCGTCATCCGATAAATCCACATCATTCTTCTCTGTATCTGAAACAATTATCGTATATTTATGTTTGACGGTTCGCAATTCGTAAAGGATTCTTAAGGGGTTATGCCTAGATTTTCAGGAATTTTTTGTGGAAAATCTAATGTATATTTTTTACAACTATTTGCTTATTCTAAAAGTACATATGTTCAGCAACTCTTAGTAATTTTGTTATATGAAAATATTAAAAAGTGAACGAGTAACAGCCACTCTCCCGGAAGCTAGTTTTTTTTAGCGATGAGCATGATTTCTCCGAGCCGGATCATCTGAAATCGAAAAGTCGAAGAAGAACGAAGGATTTTTGTTTTTGATGCAAACTCTATTTGTAATTTACGAGCAATTCAGACATCGAAAAATCATGATTTTGTGTTAAACGGTCGCCATTTTGTCTGAAATCACCTTTTTTTTTAAAACCATTCGTTCACGAACGAGATAAAATCATATATGAATAGAATCTTCTTCACTGTCTGATTTCAGATGATCAGGCTCGGAGAAATTGTGCTCACCGAGCAGCGTCATTATGAAAACAGCTTCCGCGAGAGTGGCTGTTATTCCTTCATTATTTAATATTTTCCTATAACAAAATTCCTGAGGGTTGCTGAACATATGTACTTCTAAAATAAGAAAATAGTTGTAAGAAACATACATCACATTTTCCACAAAAAAATTCCCGAAAACGACGTTCTTTTTCGTTTGCCAACTAGGCATGACTTCTTAAAGGGGCCCTTGATTTATTCCATTACCCATGCTCTTTGCGTCCTGAAGGCGTTCCAAAGCGAAACGCTGCATATTCTTCTCCTCCATCTCCAAATTGTCCAAGTCCTCGGAATCTTCGCTATCCGAGTTATAAGTGATATCACCGGTAGCTCTAGATTCGCCCTCAGACTCGTTTTCTTCCTCAACCTCGGTACTACTACCGCTTTCCGACTCCTCCGTGTCTGCTTCGTCAGCTTCAGATTCGAAGTCCCCTTCCTCCACTTCTTCGATCATCGTATCATCCGCTATCAGGCTTCCCTTTTGGTAAAAAAATCGTGTTCGAGTGTTTATTACACGTTTGAATCAACTGATACGCGACAATAATAATCTATCGCCAAACCGGCAATACTGAAATCGTACGAACATATATTGATTATAGCTACTCACTTCTGGCTTCTCCTCGTTCTTCAAACTCTCTTCTTCCGTCTTACCAGAACACGTGTTAACATGATCGGGATCATCAGTGACATTCTTGTGGCACTTTGGGCACAAAGTTTCATTGCTCGCATGCCCAATATGAATACTTGTATGCAGCAGCAATTTACTGCGCGCGTTGTGATACCTACGGAACAGAAAAATTGACAGGATTGATAGAAATGGTAACGGCGCAATTAAGGCTCCATTATAAATTGCAATTCTTCGCTCATGGAAATATAGATTCTGTAGGACACAATACCTGCCGCAAGTTTTACATGTAAAGTTGTTTCCTTCGCACGAAAGTGTCGCCTCGTGCATAGCTTTCAAATGGTCCGCTAGATCGCCGTAATCCTTGCAAAGTTTCAAGCACACTCCGCAAGTAACTGCAGCCTCTGCTCGATGGAAGCGTATTAGGTGTTGCCACAAGTGTTTCTTCGCTGGCCACTGTTTCCCACAGACTTCGCAGGCGCATTCTGTGTTCGTCGACTCGTCGTAAACTTTTCTTGAATCTTTCCTTGAACACTTGATCGGTGGCTTTACCCTGGAACCACGTACAGATAAATATAATGTAATCGATTTTATTCGTTATATACTACTACACTTTATGCTATTTACCTTTGGGAAAGTGGCATGAGATTCGGAAGAGGTCTCTGGCCTGAGAGTTGCAGATTTATATCTTCGAAGAGATTGAAATCAGGTATATTCAAATTTGACGTAGACTCTTCCTTTTTGATTTGATTGTTATTCTTCGAAATATCCACTCGATTACCGACCGCACCTTCCCCGTTGTCTAACACGTCGTTTCGCGTAGGCATCAGCTCTTCCTAGATTTAATACGTCTCGTATGAAGTTTATACTTAAAAATTCAACTCAGGGGATAAGGAAAACATCGCTTACTTCTTTTCGTAAAATGCTTCTTTTGCAGGTTGAAATGTGATTCCAATACAGCGTTTTTGTACAGAATTGCCTCTTACAATTCTTGCAAACAAAATTCATTTTCCCGCGCATCCTTCTCTGCTCTTCCTGTTTTAATCTCTTGAACATCCTTTCTGGATCTGTATTATGCATGTTACGATAATGCTTCGAAAGTGCGTCGCTGTTCACGAACATTTCGGGGCACATTTCGCAGTCGAAGGTATCCGTCATGGATCTTCGCCTCTTGGAGTCACTGGAATCCTCATCGCACAGATCAACGTCGTATTCCAAATCGTCAGGCTCTTCCTTCACAGTGATATCAGGAGACTGTAAAGCAAACGATTAAACGCTCGCAATTTTCAACCAGAACGTTGCGTTTACATTCAAGCACGGTGCATCTAAAACTCGAACGAGCTTACCTCTATTTCGAAATCCTCATTTTTCGATCCGATGTCGAATCTGTATTCAAACGCAGCAAGCTGATCCTTCGGGACGTTGTGCACGGTTTCGTAGTGGTCTCTGATCGTAGAATCTTCCGTGAACACCGCTAAACATTGCTTACAAGTCCTAAATACTTTCCCATGGCACTTTTTAGTATGATCAAAAGCTTTCCACTTCGACGCATATTGTTTCCCACAGACTTGGCAGGTATTAGGTCTCGAGAGCACACTGGAATGAACTTCTTCGACGTGACTTTTCAGCTCCTTCGGATCCTTCATCGGGATCAGGCACACTCCGCACGAAACGCCAATTTCGTTTCGATGGAGGGACAGCACGTGCATTTTCAATTTAAGTTTATTCTCAACGGTGTCACCACAGAAGTCGCAGACATTAGGATTCGTATGATATCTTGAGGAGAAAAGTTTCATAATCATTAGGGTAAAGAACATCGCCCATTAACATAACGAGCTGCGGTAAGTTCGTCGGTTAATAATTGTTACAACAAATAAGTTACCTATGGTCCTTTCTATGTGCCTCTAAATCCTCCTTCGTCCTGAACAACTTTCTACAAGCCCCAAAATTGCAAGTCAAGTCTGGATGATCCATATGCTTCACCCTGTTATGCGTCATGATCCCCAATTTCGAAGTGATCGTCTCGTTACAAAGGTGGCACGTGTACGTACTGTGATGATTCTCGATATGTTTTTGCAGGCTGGCACGATCCTTAAAGATTCTCTCGCACGCCCTGCATCTCGTCAGCAACGCGCCAGGATCTTTCCTGTAATTCTGGCAGCCCTTCATATGTCTACGCAAAAGGTATCGCTTATGGAACCCTTTGTTACACTTCTCGCAATAATGCAGATTCACTTCCTCCGTCTTGAACTGCCTGTTATCCTTCCCATCCTTCCTAGAGTCCGGCTCGTATCTGTGTATTTTCGAGATGTGCGCGGCCAGATGGTCCTTCGAGGCGCTGGTTTTCAAGCAGTAGGGGCAGGTGACGTCCTCGTGGCCTTTGTGCACTCTGTTCACGTGCTTCCACAAGTGAGAGGTTCTCCCGTAGCATTTATTGCAGAGATCGCAAGGGAAGAGGCCGTGAACGATCCGTCTATGATTACACAATTTCTCTAAGTTAGCGAACTTTAAGTCCGCGCATAGTTCGCAGCTCAATTCAGTCTCCCTAATTCGCCCGTCCACTTTGTTCTCATTGTTCTCTTGCCCGTTATCGCAGCTATCTTCGAAGCCGTGGATCTTCCTGTGCCTGGACATCTTAGATTTGTTAGAGTACGGCCTCCCGCAGATATCACAACTAAAGTCGCCGTTCGTTAACGGCCAGTGTTTCGATTTCACGTGGGCGCTTAATTGCAACACGTTCGAGAACACTTTCAAACAAACGCCGCATATTAACGGGACGGTGTCCGAATGAACGCCCATAACATGCTTCCAATAATCGACCCGGCTGCCCCAAAGTTTCCCACAGATCTCGCACGTGTTCGGGGACGAGCCCTGTATCGCGTGGTGCTGCACGTGATCGTTCCTGAGCGACTTTGTGGCGAAGATCTTACCGCAGTCCTCGCGATCGCATTTTATCGCCGGCTCGTTGCCGTGGCAAGAGCTAACGTGCAGCCAACGTTCCCATTTACTCGGGTGCGAGCTGCCGCAGAGCTCGCAGACGAAGAACAGATGGTACTGGGCTCTATTGCCGCCGCCGTTCAAACTGGACGAATTCAGAGAATCTCCTGTTGGCATTAATTGTTCAGACTGAAAGGTTACAAAAGTTTCTTTTATCAGAACTTCTCGAACGAAAACATCGATTCCTCTGTTTGTTTTACCCCTTTAAGAATTCTTACCCTATGCGCATTTCTTTGGTGTCGTATTAAATGATCCTCATTGGGGAATGATTTATAACAAATATAACAGTCTACTTTGTCTACGTCCTCCTCGTAATCGAGCATCTGCTCGGCAGTCTCGTTGCCATTAATGTTCTCCCCGTAGTAATTACTGTTTAACTGAACGAATGTCGCGGGATCGTAACTGGGATCTACGTTGTGTATAGACACGTGCGCGATCAGCTTCTTCCTGGAATCGTGCTGCCTGCCGCAAATCGTGCAGCTGTACCTGAAATGATATTCTTAAATGCTTTACGCCGCACGAAACACAGGTGGTTCGTCTTTTAGATATCTCTTTCTCTTTTAACGTGATACCTTCTCTGTTCGGAAAGTAATAGCTTCGAGCCACCGTGATACATGTTTACGTGGTTCAGAAGCTGGGTGTTGTCCGCGCAGATCTTCAAACAGACGCCGCACGCGAATGCCGCGCATTCTTTGTGGGTGGCCCGAATGTGGAGCCACAGAGATGCACGATCGTTGAAATCGCGAGTGCAAATTTCACAGACAAATACGGTTTCGATTTCAATGAGATTCTCATGGCCACTCTCGCGGTCCTCTTCGTCATTGTCAGCGTTTGTCTTAACATTTCAGAAAGCAACATGAACATTGGCAAGATAAAGTGTAATCTCACCGAAGAATACTGTTTAATTGTGAAAGACGATTGAAATGTACCTCAGGTGACAAGGGAAACTCAGAACACTTCGCCTCGTAATCGAGATCCATAGATTCGTTCCAATTCTGCGAAACGATCTTCTTCAAACACTTGTCGCTCTCTACAATGGGGCATGGATCAACGCCGTGTAACGTTTGGATGTGCCTGCTTAAGGAAGACTTGAGAACGAAATCTTTTTTACAAAGAATACAGATGAATGGCTTATCGGCATCGTGGATCGCTTCGTGCTCTTTTAATTCCTCGACCGAGGTGAAAAACTGGGGGCAAGATTCGCAGTACCATTTCTTGTCACCTTTCATGTCCGTTTTGTCTGTTGGCAAAAAGAGAGAATACATCCGCTATAATTTAAACGAACCTTTTACGCACAATTTATAATCGAATTGCTGGCCACTTTACAATTAAAACTGCAGGACTTAATACTTCTAAGTTACCTGTTTTTGGTAGCTTTTTTGGTTTATAATTCGTTGTGAATTTGTCCTCGAAATCTCGTTTAAGACTGTCACCTTTCGTTAACGCCTGTTTCAAGATCGTCAATTGCGGGTTCTTAGCCAGCTTTGCCTCCGCGCTCCTAAAGAACAGAAAACGGTCAGTAATCAGTGAATTTTTGAAAGTCTCTCGCGAGACTTTAAGACTGTACCTGTAGTCTTTGCTATCGTCGTCACTACCAACGCTGGACGTTTCGGAACTGTCCACGATTTTATTGTCCTTATTCTGATTTTTCCCCGATAGATCTAATCTCTGCTCTTCGCCGCAGATTCTTCCATGGAGATTCAATTCCATGGGATCCGTGCATATCTTCCCGCAAGCGTTGCACTGGCATCTACTTTCCGGACGATAGGAACTGTTCACTGGGACCTCCGTGGGTGCTGGAAGACCAGCGTGACGTGATTTTATATGTTCTTCCAAATTTGTTCGGGTTGAGTAGATCCGGGAGCAATAACCGCATGTCACTGCCGGGTGGCCTCTAATACAAAGATCATTATATCATCATTGTCATTATCATTACAGTACGAATATGTGTACGGTACACCTTTAGATATTTTAAAATTAACGCTCTCCTCTGCATCCACTCAGAGCATAGTTCGTCCTCCCCTAGAATTATTCCTATCGAATCTATGCTCTTTGGTTACGGCAGTTTCAACAGTTCGTACAAGCGCGAACGATAGTGTGTAATTTGAAAAGGGAGAGGGGACGAGAATTGATATCGATGTGTTGTATAGGCGGGGACAAACCTGTGTGTTGTTGAAACGTGGCCCCAACGATGCTTCGCGGTCGAATAAGACTTGTGACAAAGATCGCACTGGTAGGGCCTCTTGTAGGAAGTATGATCGTCAGTAAGAACTTTCTCGCCGATCACGTCACCGGCGCCCACGTGGATACGCGCGTGCAACGACAAATGGCCCTTCGAACTGAACGCTTTGTTGCACAAGGAACAAACGTAAACCTCGTGTTGCTGAGATATGTGCTGCAATCACGCGAAACAATCAAATACGTTGTTGCGTGTTTTTCCGATGTAAAATCTACAGAGCTTCTCCTATAAACTTCGATAGCATACCTCTGACGAGTTATTCGGAAGTTCTTGACGCCTCGACTCTGATGTTTCAGGCTCTTCTGTGACCATCGAAGTCATCTCCAGGAAGTCGCTTGGATTTGTTTCCATATCCATTTCGTACTCCTCTGAACGACGATCTTCGGAGTCGTCCACTATTGTTGCTTAAAGAAAAGAATCGTAGAACGATATACTTATTATTCTTTTATTCTATTCGTGATTTCATAACACCAAAGGCAAATGAATAACGCGAACAATGCGAGTCTCGTAGTAGAAATAAATGGAATACCTTCATCGGTGCCACTGTTATCAACCATATCTTCGGTCTCGTGGTCAGCTTCCCCGTCAGAATTTAATCTGGGCGGCGTGCCTAAGGCAGCATTCGGATTCACGATGGGAGCTTCCGGAATCAACACTGGCATGCTTTCCTTTCTCTTTAGGAGCTCCGAATCAGTGTAACATGTCAAGGTGGTTGTAACACCTTCGCCAGGCTGAAACATAGAAATGAAAAGTTATCTGCGCTCTTGTTGTTGCTGTTGTAGGTGAGAAATGAGGAGCTCACTTTTTCCGAAGGTGGTAGACATCTTTCCAAGAGGGCCACTGCATTGACGCAAGCTGTTCTAAAATCGTAGAAATTCTCCAAGTTGTACATGCACCGATAACACAGACATTTTGGTAAGCGATCATGTTCTGCAATCTGTAATTAAACAATCGAGCCTTATGTAAGCGAGATCGCTCAACTAAATGACAAGAAACTTATGTATAACGGACATTGAAATTCATGTAATTCATTTTAATGATTGTGTACTTGGTGCTGATAGTAAGAATTATATAACTTCATACAGGGACACAGTATGAGTACGTGTAATGCAGAAAATAAGGATAACATAGAAATAATATATCTCATGGATAATAAGATATATTATACATTTCCAAAGGATATATCACATTTTCGTAATTATATTACAATTCGTTATATATCATCGTATGTTATCTTACTGAAGTTAATTGAACAAACATATATGTAGCAATAATATAGCATTAATATAAAACGAAATATTTACACAATATACTATAGAAACTTTAAAAATATATTCAGGATTTAGGTAAATATTATTTACGATGTGAAAAGAATTTTAGGAAGTTAAAGCCTTGGGTGATTCAAAGTAATAGGAAATAAAATAAATGAAAGATATAATAAAATGCTATCATTAATATTTGAATTCACAAGAAGTATATTGAAATCTAGATGAAGTAATTAAAACTGAAAAATATCTATAAATGTTTAATAATAAATTTGCCATGGCATTGTAAACAAAAACAGTAAAATCATTGCAGAATGGAGAAATTGTAAGATTGCAAAATCTTACAATAGATAGAAATAAACAACAAATGCTAAAAAACAATTATTGTTAAAACGAAAAGAAGGAAAATTATTTATAGAAAAGAGGATTCTTCTACTTGAAACATACGAATACTAAAATAAGATTATCTTCAATGTACATGTCAGATACGCAAAACTAATTTTTCTGCAATAAGAATCTTAAGAAACCGAAAGTAAATAGAGAACAAAGAGGGGGGATGAAAATGAAGTGAAAGTAACAGTCTACGAATAAAACAAAAACGCGCCCGCTACAAAATTTATGAAAAATATTTGACATAAGTAGAACTGGTTCCAAATGCTTGCTCCCACAAAAGCAAAAGGGAGAAACAGAAACGAATATCTGCATACACATGGCAAAGTACGTACATTTACGAAAAAGTGAATTGGAAAACAACAATGAAAACCGCTGTAAAAATTCTACATAATCCAACAGACTTTCTGCAGCTAACTTTACAGGGTCGAAGAAAATAAAGGAAATGTTACGAAGCCATCGGATTCGAAACTACCGAGTGGTACACCCAAAAGGGGCACGCTAAGAAAAGTCCTCGATCGAGGACGCATTCTGTCAGAGATAAATCGGAACGCCAAGAAATTAGCACGTTCCCCGAGAGCGGTGATTATTTTGAAGAACAGGTTCGCAAGAGTCAAAGGGAGGCCCCGACAATGGGGGGGGAGGCGCGTGATATCACGTACGGACGAGGACGAACCTTAAACGGCAGACAGGCTTGTATCTTGTCAACGAGCTGTCTGTTCTTGCCCTCTTGACCGAAGATGTCCATCTTGACGGCGTCGTAGGATGCGCAAAGTCTGCAGAGCTCCTGGTATCGTTCCCTGGGCTCCATCGTCGGCGTGGCCACCAAGAGGATCACGTTATTGGCCGGAGGAACTTGGACAACCCGAATTTCCCCGTGGCAGCGTAGAAAAAGGCTCCTCTGGCCCGAGCTCGGCCTTCTTCTTCTTCTTCCTCGGATCACATCCTTCGGAGCGGGGATCCGCGGCTCGCTGCGACACCGCGCGGCTTCCGTTTACGGGCTACTTCCTGGCGATTTTCACGACAGTTAAGGCCCCGGGCGCCGCCATCTTGTACACAGACACTTGTTCCGTCGGCTCTGCCGTGCAGCACCGCCTCCATGCCGCTAGGCATCTTGCGCTTCGGCAAAGATATCCGCTGATTTTTCCACACTTTACAAACCGCGAATTGTATTTTGGCTTTGCGTAAGGCTCTGTTCATATTGAATTCATATCTACGGCTTCGCGGGCTGTTTACAATACGCGCGACGGTCGCTCGGACGAATCCGATTGGCGCGAAATTATCTGGTTGCAGGGAGTTCCCTATTGGCGCGGCTGGGAGCGTTCAATTGAGGGGGTTTTAATTTAAATGCGTGCGGGTAGTAGCGCGGCTTTAGGTGATTGGTAATTATGCGCGTTTTGTGAATTTGTTTGTTTTATTTTATGATCGTGCTTGGAGTTGAGCTGGGATAAACCTGCGGTACAGCGTTGGTTTAAAGCATTTCCATGAAATATTGTAGAGGAGATCGTGAAACGGATGCATTTGCTGTCGCGCATTTGCGGTGGAGGGGGTGGAATCGAACGACCCATCGGATGTTATGCGGTATATGTTTACTAACCTCAATCTTATAGGTTTATTGGGGTTCATCGAGTAAAAGATCTGTGACCACAAGAAAATATTCTTGTAGATTATTTTTTCTATTATGTACCAAGGATACGTATGTCGAATAGATCTCACGTTTTTCACGATGTGATCTGTCATTTTAAATATGGATCGAGGTTAGGAACCCACACACGGGCATTCGAGTGTGTTAATGCTTATTTTAATTCACACTTTTGCCGCTACGCGCCGCTAATATTTGTGCGTTCAGAAACTCATCAAATTTTCAAAAGGCTTTTTTAAGCAACAAGTAAACAATTTTGATGTTAAAAATTGTTGCATAACGATTTATAATGTATATAGAAAACGTCTATAACCTCAAAACGAAAATAAACAAATAAATAAACAAACTGTATGTTCCTGAACATAACCTCCTTTTTCATTCGACGAATTGCGATGGAAAATTAATGAAATACCGTTTCCTATAATTAATTTATGTACTTTTGCAGTATGATCTGTGAATACATGCCCTTAAAAACTTTTCTACAATATATTTGCAATTATTTCATTCATAATTAGTTAGTTATTAGCAGTTCTAGTGGTTCCAACATATGGGTTACAACAAACGTTTCGCTCTATAGCGAATGCTTACTTTATTCAACGAATTATATATTTTCTACAAATAATTTGTACACATTTGCTTTTGGTTCTTGAAGTATAGACCTTCGACTAGATTTCTATATACTAGTTGCAATTATTTTTGTTGTAATTCATTAACTGTTAGCAGTTCTTACATGGACGAGTACTATATATCTTTGTCAACAACGTAACCTAATAATAAAACTTAATTCCGCAATTTTTCTCAAACACGAAGGGTAAGAAAGGTAAACTTTAAAAACTGTAGGAATATAATTAAAGTTTTATGCATTTACTCAGTGGTAGATTTTTTGATTCTGTCTTTTAGTGTAATTTGAAATAATGGATAGACCCTGCGATCCGTTTAGTTTTAATAAACAAACAGCTACCTTACTACGTGGCTTGGGTGCATCTGAATTAATACCAGAATGCAAAAAAAGAAATATATCAACCCATGTTTTGCATGAGCTAAGTACACAGGAATTGATAATGTTAGGTAAATTAGAAGGATTTCAACAATAGCGTTAAATAAGATCATTTTCTTTTGGACAAGACAATTTGAATTTCCTTACCTTTAATTAATTGGCTCCGTACATTGCGAATGTATCCTTTATACTTTTCGTTGGATGGTAATCAGACTACTTGTTTATACTTAATTTAATCGATCTTAATACAGGTGCCTCTTCTCAGAAAGCGGAAGAAATAAGGAATGCTTTGGATATAAAAAGGGAAAGGTCCGCTATTGCGGTAACAAGTGTTAAGGACAGGTAGAAGCTTCGTTAGATTAAATCTGACGACTCACTGAAACAATAAAATCATGACATATACATGAAATTAATAGAAAGGCGAGCAGTTACAACTTGTAAATGTTTTAGGATCCAACATTTCTGCGAAATAATTAAACACGGAGAGCAACAGTTGTCTCTGATACAAGCATTCGTAGCTTACTATCGATCACGACTCTCGAAGGAGAGAATCAATTTCTTTGTCGATGCCAACAAGTGTTTAAGCGCTTCTCAGATATTACCTATTTCTATTAACGCAACTTTGGTGGAAGTGGAGGAGGCGAAGAAAAAACTTAACGAACTCGAGCAACTAATTTTAAGGGTAACGTTTAATTAATAAGAGAAGTAATTTTATTTACACACAGTCATATGAAGAAATTTCTTTATTTTTACAGTCGAAAGTGAAACCAAAATGTGGCAATACTCGTATATTCTATGTTTCGATTAGTATAGGCTTGGTAACATTTGCAGTGCTGAAAGTGTTGCTTTGATTACATCAGTGTACACAATGTACAAATAATAAATAAACGCTACCACTTACATAATCCTTGCGCATTATTGTTCAATAATAACATCCGCGAAAACCACTTCAAAGCTACAAAGCTTCCATTCATATATCTATACTTACAACTTCCCGGCATTAATATCTTGTTAAATTAAAAATCAAACAGAAATGAGCCGTTTATTTCGAAAGCGGCCTATGTCAATTTTTTTTTGTTGACTGTAGTAACGTGTACAACTTGAAGTTTGTATTAACAATTTATATATAAAAATTTTTAAATATAAATGGACTTCAGTCACTTTCAAAATAAGCGGCACAAATATTAAATTAAATAGAAAACGATTGTATCGAATCCGGGCAACGCTATCGATTGGCGTTGCCTGCCATTATTCAAATCGATAATCGTTCTCAGCATAAAAATTAATCGACCATAAACAGTTCTTACATATCAAACATGATATTCGTTATATCGCAAAACATTTTATTAAAACTCTATTATAAATTTATTATATTATCGTACATATTCTCCAGTTGCATAATGGCGTTTAACAATGTAAATCGAGAAACCTTAGTACAAATGACCCCGTTCAGATGGCGAACTAGTTTATTCCGAAAGATGGCGCAAGTTCAAATAGTCACAGAGCCTCCCCTGCGCTCGGAACAGAAGCCGCACGCCATATCCAGCATATACCTATACATCAGTGGTGGGATCCACCCTAAATACCACGATGGTGGGGGTAGAAAAAAGGATAACCTCCCTTGACGCGTGCGCGCTTCCATCAGCTTCGAGCTTTCAAATTTCAGCTCAGTCGCCCTAAGATGGACGGTGGAGCGTACGGTGGAGGAAAGGCAGGAGCCCCTTTCGACCCCATTGCCTTCGTCCAAAGGCCTCAAGTCATCCTAAGAGCCGTATCCCTGGTAAGTTCTCGTATCGGAACACCCGAGACCTTCTCGCTCCTCACGGCGACGTCTTCGAGAATTCAGCGAAATGTCGATTTTATGCGACGAGCATTGATTTTAAACGATGAACCCATCTCCGCCACCCCCTCCCCCCCTCTCTCTCTCCCCCAACGCACCCTTCGCCAACATCGCACGATGGGGTTCTATTGATTTTTCGCGAATCCCCGCGATACTCCCCATAATACGGAATCTCGTATAATTTTCCGTCGATCCCCCTCCCCGTTGCTCGAATACGTTTTATCTCGATGCTTGAAAAGGGTGGATCGAATCGGAACGTTTACGGTGCTCCGTGTGTGCCCCTGTCGAGCGGATATCGCCGATCGCCGTGGGTCGGATCCCGCAGCTTTTAGAACACGGGGGATGTTTCGCGGTTTTTTCAATGATTAGAGCTGGTTTCCGTTTCGGAAGAGGGGGACGAGGTGTCGGGAGACACCGCGGGATCGATCCTCGGGACAGAGTTCGAGGCGGTAACTACGCGCACGGTTTCGCCGAGATTCTAATTGCACCAGGGAATGTAGGGGATCGGCTGGTTGCGAGGGGGGCCTCTGTTAATTGACGTTTCGCACCTCGGATAATCGACCATTGCGTGAATATATCGCACCACTTGAGTCGTTTGATGCTTGAGGCCGCCGGAAGTATCATTCTGCCGGAATCATGCCCATTTCTCGTTGCGAGTGGTTCAATGATTCAATGGGATAAGAATTCCGCGGCTTTCCTGTTTCCCGATGCGAGAAAATATCCCGAGGTCATTGGAATAACAAACAATTTCAACCGCACTTTAATTCATAACGCTTCTGTTATTTTAGAGCATTAAGATGATTATTGCGTCGTAAAATATTACATTCGCACAACAGTGCGAATTGGTTTATTAAATTCCCCGAAATGTTTCACGTTCGGTGTACAAAATACGCCGTTCGTACGCGCGTACATCCGGGTAATCTGAATGGAAGAATTAAGAACTTATCGGGGTACGAAGTTCCAGCTGTATTGATTATTTTGGGAGCCCAAACTTCCGAACTTGAGGATTATATTATTTCCGTGTTATATTGGAAATATCTCCTACAGTAGTTACAATTACTATTTTATTAATTATCGTCAATCTTTTATACACATTATAGTTATTATTTCTAGTTTATCCTTGAGGTATTCTCTTTCTGTTATTAATAACGCTCGATTTGTTTTGTAAGTGTTGCGCTCCTTGCGGTAATGTAAACGAAGGAATAAATTTTACGGCTGCTTTAATTACTGCGTCTCGTAATTAATTTCCTCTACATTTCAGTCCCGTTTCTCAGATCTTCTGACCTTCGTCTAATCCACTTTCGTGTCAAGGCGGAACTGGACCAAGTCTAACCTACATTCGATTTTACATAAATAGCAGCGCGGAAGAGGCAAATATTTTTAGGGGCGCGGAACTGAATTCCAATTTAAGCACTGAAATATCGAATACAACCCAAAGTGAATACTTTGTAACAGATTTCAACGTCCGTTCCAAACTTAGCATACATCTTCATCCACCCCTTTACTAACTTCCTGTTTCCTTCGTCGCACGAAACTGTTCGCCCAAATTTTACGACGTGCCCTAATAATCGTATTAACAAACACACTATATATGCAGCACTTTATGCCAGTCAATCGAAAATGATAGTAACACCATTTAGCAACACTTCTAGCCATAGGACACCTTCTACCATTAGGACACCCAGTACGGTGTTCTTTTATAAAGACAGTGGTTGTCATTGAATGAACATGAAACCAACCATTTCATTTTACAGCTCTTCGCGATAATCGTGTTTGGATGCATAAGCAACAAGGGGTACATCACAAGGGAAGACGGAAAAGAAGTGTGCCTCTACAATGAGGATCACAACGCTTGCAATTACGGGATTGGGATCGGTGTGCTCGCCTTCCTTGCCAGCATCGGATTCCTCGTCGGGGAATATCTGTTCGAGCAGATGTCCTCCGTTAAGACCAGGAAGCACTTTGTCCTCCTCGATTTAGGGTATCGTTGTAAACTTCGTTTTAGGGAAAATGGCTTTCGCATTTACGTAGAATACCTAGTGGTCGAAAGGATGTTTGGACTGTAAATAGTAAAGAAAATAAGACAGTTCCATTAGGAAGAATTATATCTTGAGATTTATGTCCCATAGATTGGAGTGTTGCCAGAATAGGTCATTGGTCTCGATGTAATACTTAAGCCTGGCATGGAATTAGTTACATGGACACTTAAGAATATGAGTTTCGAACTTTCTTTTCACCACGATGATAGATGAAATATTATCAATTATTCCCAGGGTATAAAACGTGTGATGGTGAAACTACCAGTGATTAAGTTTCTATCATCGAAACTATTTTGCCAATATTCATATTAGATTCCTCAGTAATTTGCAATACCGACGAAATATTGAGATCATTTTCAAAAAGGACGCATGGTTCTGTTTCAGGGGAATTAAAACATTGCATTCTGGTGTTTAGATTTTCAGGTTTCTGGGCGTTCCTCTACTTCGTCGGGTTCTGTTACTTAACCAATGCTTGGAACAAATCCCTTCCACCAAATGAGAACTACGGAGTGAACAATGTCCAAAGCGCAATCGCCTTTTCCTTCTTCTCCATTTTCACTTGGGTACATAGATTATTATAAGTTTTGGATAAATTTACAAGTCAAAGTATATACGTTCGTAGAGGCGCAAAATGTATTACATTGATTTCAAGCTTTCGATTCTTAGTCCCATGTTAAATACCCTTTATTTGTTTTTCTACACGTTTGATAGGCCGCCTGTGCCTGGTTCGCCTTCCAAAGATTCAAGCAAGGGACCGATGCAGCTTTCGCGCCTAGTTACGAGGCGGATCCTGTCGGAGGAACAGGATATACAAGTTATCCCGATGCAACCGACACTGGCTACCAGGACCCGCCATTTGGCCAGCAGCAGCAGCCACAGCAACAGCAACGGATGCCCGATTTCCAAGCTCCGGCTTACTAACCCCTTCAAACATAATTTATCGCTATCGGTAATGCAAACTTCATTTCAATTCGCGTGCAATTTACAACAGCCCCATGCGTCTCAAACATACCAAAAAACTAGTGTAAGAAAGAGGAAGTTAAGAATCACGGGGGTTGAATTTGAGTCTAGTTAATCCCTTACTACAGCACAACTCCATTTATCTCAACAAAATCTTAGCCAATTCTTCATTTACCTGTTGAGCTCCTGTTACATGAACTACTGTCGAGCGTCGCTTCAGTTACACTAACGTTTACAAAAAGAAATAAATCTTATCTGAACGCGAACTCCGGTTACTCGAACGAAAATTGATAGGTAGCGAGGCAAATCAGTGAATACTCCTAGCATGAACGATTCAGATAAATGGAGTTTAACTGTGTATTAACATCCGATGAGACTCCTACTGAGTCTAGATATGAACGTCGACCGGTATCTCCATAATTCTACTAACGCCCGGTTGTGTGGTGGCCTTTCAGACACAACGCAAGAATCAGTAGGAAAACGAAGGCAGAAGCTCCTCGAGGAACTTTTCGATCACTCGATAGGTCACTGAGCAATGTCGATAGAGTAAGTTCTCATAGTAAGACAACTAGTGAATGAAAGAGAGAAGGAATAAGGGGGATAAAAAGCGAGACGAGGGGGAGGATTGAGAGGAATCACAGGAGCAAGCGAGTTGGAGAGAGTTGGAGGAATAAGGGGGGAACATGCGCGCGCGTGTACATGTATGCATGTGGTGTATGCGTATGAATGAAGAAGAAAGAAGATAAGAGTGCATGGGTGCGTACGCACGAAAGGCAACAAACGTTACTTGTTAAAACTGTGCTTCTTATTGTTGACCACTTAATAAGTCTTACACACCTGGAATCAGTGGCGTAAGCAAGAACGAAGAAAGAACATAAAAAAGCCAAAAAAAAATTAAGAATGGAGTATGGATTACTTCCCTCGGGTACACAATCGAGATTGAGGCAACGAGAGAGTGCAACAGAGCGAGAGGGAGCGCGCGCGACAGAGAGAGAGAAGAAGAGAGAAAGATGGGCACTCACCATCCACAGAATTATATATATATATAAATATAAATATAAATGCATATATATATATATTAATATAATATATAAGGTGTGCCGAAAATAGAGCGGTACAAGCGAGAAATGTAAGATTTCGCGTCGCTGAAGTGAAAATAATCGTAGAAGAGTGACTTTTCTTCTTTTTTTTCCTAGCGCTAAATGCTCAGTACTCTCGAATAAGTTGCGATTAAGAGTTTTCAATGTGCACCGCAGCTTTTGTCATCGATTTCGGGAATCGAGGCGCGTTCCCAAGGGACGTCCCCAGACGTTCGAACAAACGCACAGCTGCACTATGCATTTTGATCGTAGCCGGATAGTTAAGACGAGAAAGCGAGAAGGATAGGGAGAAAGAAAAGGCGGAGATGTACTTCTGTTCGCCTTCTCGATCTCGAGCGAGAGGAATCCCTTTATATTTTTCCTTTGTATTGCCGTTTTCAGAACACCGTGTATATGTACACGTATATAAGTACACGTACCGAATGTACGGCGATGCCTGGCTACAAGATGCGGCGGGGATATCGAGGTACTAGTAGCGGGGCATCGCGGTATAGAGGAAATGTAATGTAAACGGATAACAGAGAAAGGATAGCGGCTCTGTAATAATTCTTAAGTAGTTACATGCACATATACTTTACCGTGTTATAACGTGTTCATAGAGGAGCCGCGGATACGGCTGCGTATCGCCGCGATACATGGGCGACCACCGTGGATATTAGGATCCCGTTGGAAATATCGAACCATGTGTTCTCGATTCTACACTTATCGTTGCTAGGTCCTCTGCTCGCAATACGCCCACGCGTGTCGCGTCGACGTATCGGCGGATCCCCAAGTACGCTTTTTATGAATCAGTACCGGATGTTGCGTGTCATCGCCGTGCCACGACCACGTGCCATTGCATACCTTCAAGCTAATCTGACGATCGATCCTCGATGATTTCGGAAAACCAGCAGGGAATTCAAGGCTGCTTCTCGTTACAATCTCGTGCTCCAAACTCGCGGGCACGATTACTCCAGTGTACTTACGCGATCACCGCCACCGAGAAATTGGGAGAATTTTTTGAGTCAGTATGTATCGATACACGGCTCGTTAAGGTGCCCCTTTGTTTGTGAATCGTAACATTCTCCACCCAGTTTCTCGATTTACTTGTAATTACGGCGATAGGATTGCGTCTCACGACAGTGCGAAATTTAATTTCTTGTTTCTGATGTTGACGATCCTGTATTGCTGCAGTATTAAATGCAAATGCCGCTTAGTTGTTTAAACGCAGTGTCGCTCGTAAACGACACTGGATCCATACTTCTTAGGCACTGTACTGATGAATGATGACGAATGATTTTTTACATTCCGTTTACTTTTACTGCATCTCTAACATTCCAGCAATATCGGGGCGACATTGGAATAAAAGATCTCGGGGCTAAATGCACGACTATTACTTTCCCCCGTGTCGACCACGCCGCCCGCGTCTCATGGTCTCGAATAGCGGTCTCGCACGGTAGCGTCGTATCAAGAGCAACAAATAAACATCTGTTTTTACGATAAGCTGTACTAATTTTCTTTTAGAGCGCTCTCTATATTGCGCTCTTCTTAATAACGACTCGAATTGGTGATAACATAATTTACGTGCCCATTATAGTGACACCAGTGCGATAGTAAGTTAGAGGCATCGAAAGAAAAGCCACGCAATGAAACTTTAATGAAGATAGTACCGAAAGGCTGTATCATTGATTTCAATTTGGAATCTCACTTTGTTTTTCCTCTTTCTTTTTAAAGTATCGCCGCGAGTGTGTCGCGTGGTTTAGTCACTATTCTGGGCAACTTTCCTCCGAAAAAGGGAAAACATTCTTGGGCCAATAAGTACTCGGAACTTTCATGGTGTTTCTGGACCTCAGTTTTTGTAATAACGACTGTTTACTACTTCGCAACGTGAACACTGTTCTCTTGCTGAGAAGAAGGAAATATGTATTAAAATGGTATCGATAATTAAATAGTTGTTGTATCATTGTGATTGTACTAGGTGTCTCATTTTAACGGATACTATTGCGTCCGCGTGGATGCGAGCTAGTCGTTCTATTCCACTGGTACAAATACGTTCGCGATTTATTAATAATCCTCTGAAGGATCGAACGTTATCATTCATTTCTATTACCCCAGTGTCCTGTCCCCTCGCCCATATTTGATAAATTATGAAAGTACCGAGGCTACTACCTCCCCCAGCTCCAAGGATCGTCTGTCCGCGTTTAGAACCGAGGAGAACCACTAGCTGCCTCCGCTCCCTTGGCATCAGTAAGACGCTAATGTCGCATTGTATGAAACGTTTGATCCGTCGTAGATCGGAACTACTGAGACACCTAGTATGTAACGTAGCTGTATTTGCATTCGAAGCAGTAAAAGATCTGAGTGTTTAGAAAGAAGTATAATCGTGTAATTAACTATAGACGAGATACGTGCAAGTAATTATTTTTATGCGAGTCGAACGATCGAATGGTATAGCCAAAAAAAAAACCAATAAGCTTCGATTCATTGGCTCTCTAACGCGGTAACATTTGCGAACCAACTGGAGCCGCGCCCCGCCTAGGAGAATTCCATGAACGGAGCACAAACATCGTTTCATTTCTAGCGTTATTTATGTCGCAAGATTTCATTAGCGTAGTCGACAAATGCTGGGAGAATTAACGAGAAACATTCGGACCTCTATTTACTATCGAACGAAGGGCAATTATATTAACAATTTGTGTGTGTGATTAAAATTTAAAATTATCTCCCTCGCAGTACCGCGCAGTCTATTTCTCGTTGTTTTCCTAACATTCCGACTCGTAGCTCAATTATTCACGATATTTTAGCTTCGACAACGGAGACAGAACGCCCGTCGTCTAATAGCGTTCCTCAGACTTGAAAACCGGGAATTTCTTTTCGCGGTTTCATTGCATTTTCTATATCCGTTGAAAGCGTTACTAGGGTTTGTATTATTGAGTAGCGTACTTCTGTTGTTTAATAAATTTTGAGTGCCTAAAGTGCGACCTCATCTCCGTGATTCCTTATTTATACCTTCCAGCTATTTCGCAATCTCCACTAAATATTTAATGAAGAATAATCTGAGCAAAACTTTCATTTTTTACAAATCAAACTTCCCATAGGATTGTGTAAGTAAACTAGTAAAACTTCGAACTCCTTTATAAGTAGTTAATATCTAACAAATTCTTTCCCTTCGTTCCCTTTTTGTTGTTGCACCGGTTGTTTGATAAAAAAAAGAGAAGAAAAGTGTGAAATCACAGAGTACGAAGCCATTATGTGGTTCTGAGGCTTCATTGGGTCGACAGATCGATCGTTGTTCTGCAGTAGACTAGGAATTACACAGAATTCTGCGGCTCATCCCATATCAGCAACACCCGCCGTGATAATCTGCGCCACGAAGCCGCCCACTATTCAAATGGTAGCTCTGCTCATTTCTCACGTTTCTTTCGTCGTTCGACGATCGACACGCGTCGCGCTACCTTCTTATCCTTGGTAAATATTAATTTCGCCGAGTATCCTTGATGCTTATTATGTCTTTCTACTGATCGTTAAAGTTTTCCTTATTCGTGGTGCACCGGTGAAAAGTGGATTGTCGTGAAACAGAGGACGCGAGTGAACTTGAAGATCTATCGTTACTGTAAAGTGTAAATATAAGTATATATACACACTCGCTGAAGGTTGGGACCTAGGCGTTGATTTTGTTTCAAAACTCAGAACTTGTGTTTATCAACATTGTGACGCATCTTGCTCGCGTTCTACAAACTGCGCGGTGCCGCTAGTAAGTCGATTGCCTTCACGAGAGATTTATATTAAGATGATAGTTAAGCTTCGTTTGTTCTAACATCTTGCCGAAATGTTATTAAAATATTCCAACTGTCAATTCTAAGCTCCTGATTCTTATGTTTTGAAGAAGTACTGTACATTCTGCTCTTGTTCCTCTTTTGATGCTAATAAACGTCACTAAATCATGAATTCATTTCGATTCTACAGTTACCGGCAGAGTTTCACCAGCTGCGAGATCGGCGATCGATATTACCGACGGTTGCAAGCGTCGCCTCTGTTGGTAAAGAAGGGATTGACTCGGGAAGATGAAAATATTTGACAAATTATTTCACAACGGGAAGAAAAGGAAAAGGAGACGGGATTCGAAAAAGAATTCGGTGAAGAAGAGGGTCCAGATACCGCACGATAATTTCCTATTGGCTGGGAACCAGACAAGAAGACATAAGCGAAAGTATAAGGTAAGGAAATTACCGATTAAAAAAATAAATGTAACGGATATGGGTTTTGTATATCTCACGGAAACATTTATATACTGTCAACCATGTAAAATATATTCGTAAAGTAATGTCGAGGAAATTATTGTTCAGTTGTTCTTTTTCTAAAACTGTTTTGGAGGAAACTAAATATTCGAAATTATCGATGCTCCTTTTCTCCAATTTAATATTATGTATCTCGGAGAAAACTATTACTCGAAAGAAATGACGACTACGCGAGAAACCTGTTCTTTTAAATCGATTCGTCACTTAAAGCCATCGCTAAGGACTCACACAAAGAAAAACGACAGTTTGACTGGAATATGACACACCTCTCGAGCAGCTGGAATGTGTTGGCCTGACTCAGGTACCAGCCTTCCACCCCTCCACCCCCTTAGCCTAATATCCCTCCCCCCTAGATTCGCAGGTAGCTCAGATTATTTCACAGAACCCGGAACAAGTGAAATGCAGGTTAAAGTCTCCCTGCGTCAACGTAGTAAAACCAGAAGATGACGAAATATAAACTCGAATGCGAGTCACTTACCTGTTCGTTAAATAAATAGTAAGCTTCAACAAAATTTCTTTCACGCTGACATCGTAACTACATAACTTAAACAGAGCGGATACATCCAATTTAACAGAATAGATTTCAGTAAAAAAATAAACCATCAGTCTCAAGTCACACATAATCGCCGAGTATTTAATAGATATGTCACTCCGACTACCAGCATCTCACCCTGGACCGTTCGAAATGCGCGCATGCATCGTGGTTCGTGCGCACGTGCGTTAGGTTCGAACGTGACTTTCATATAACGGGTGTGCTACACGGAGCGATTCCACAGTTTACTACATAACCGACATTCAGACTATAAACATATCAATTCCAAGCCTACGATTAATCCTGCAAAACGAACGTTACGCACTCGACGAAATCGAAATTGTAACAACATAAAATTAACTACAGGAATCACTGCGAATAATACGATGTAGTTTCATCGTTCCCTAATTATCTCCGGGAATATCCATCCCATTATGTGGAATGAAAATTTACGCAATGCATTTCGTTATAATTGGATAGATGTTAAGTTTGGCACACGTCGATCGTGATTGACTTACGCACGCAGGAAACAGCGTCACCGTCGCGACTGAGTCAAGTTCACAGCTTGAGATCGGGCCCATCACTATTCGCGTCGAAAACCGGTGCGCAGGCACGCGCATGCTGTACACCCCCTCCCCTGCGCAGGTCCCCTCCATTCCCCCCACTCCTCGCAACACGTTCACTAAAGGGAACCCCGGTGCTCCTCCCCGCGGCCGCCAAGCCCGTTTCTCATCCGATTCGCGTCGACCTGCTGCCTTGCCCGTAGCCAAGCCACGCTCGGGAACTACGAGCCGATCCTCTCGGACAGGAGAATTTCTCGACTTCCCGATGCGTGCATCCGTGCGGTTCTCGTCGGCTTTTACTCGTCCGTTCACGTCGTCGGCCCCGATCGCGCGAGCCGTGCCGGCCGATCGTGCATCGCCGCGGAGTTTTTCACCGTGGATCTTAAAGCGTGGATGTTGAAACGTAGTGTGCCAGTGCCGTTCGAAATTCCGTCGCCGCGGCCCCGTGAATTTTCTGTTCTAAACACTGCGGAATTTCGTGTGCGCCTCTTTATAGCAGGGGCAAGAACACGACGTGTGTTATAACCGTGAGAGCAAGAGATTATATCTTTATTCGTGGACGTTGGACGTCACGATCTTCCCTTTCTTCGAAACCGAATGCCTTCTTTCGTGTCTGCAAGATGCGAGGATGTAAAAGTTCGATGGCTTTCCTTTGGGAGAATATATCGTGGATCTATGGTTTACAGTTTACGTGATACACCCATCGTAAGGTCCTTTTCTTCTGACATTGGGGAACTGTGAAGTCCTTCTACTTCGCTTTATTTCCTTGTGTACAGCTCGTATCGCGGCGAATCGGGAGTAGAGGATTTAAATGATAATTGTTGGCGGTAGCGTTTTGATACATTCAGGGCGTATCTAACAACGTATTGCTGATTTTAAAACAGCGAATGATCGTTGAACGTTTAGGTAGGAGTAAGGTGAATTTTCCTTTGCTTGCGAGTCTTCGCATTCAGCGATGCGGAAGTTGAGGTGCTTCCCTTGCTTTCTGTACATTTTCTCACAGTTGTTCTTTCGCTGGTCTCGAGAGGGTGACTAGGATGATCGGAATTCGTTCCTCCCTGACAACGTGGTAGAGATTTCTCGAGTGGAACCGTGGGATTTCATTCTCCCCGTCCAAGTTTCCCACTTGCCGTGCTTCGAA
This sequence comes from Andrena chrysosceles, assembly GCA_963855975.1. Lineage (NCBI taxonomy): Eukaryota > Metazoa > Arthropoda > Insecta > Hymenoptera > Andrenidae > Andrena > Andrena chrysosceles. The sequence continues at coordinate 43,131,675 of OY979769.1, read as the reverse complement.
TTTGCCTTCGTAGATCCAGATCGAGTTCGGGGAACGAAAGTACGGCTAATAGAAGCACTGAAACCCTACGAGCTGTAAAACCCCCCGAACTCACCGCCTGCATTTCCGTGCAACAAGTGGTCTTCAACGGAAACTCAAGGTGTAACCTTAAAATCGGAATTTCTCGCATCTTCCGGAGCAACGTGATATTCTAGTGAAAATCACCCCCACCGTTATCATTCTGGGAGATTCGTGAAATTCATCACTGCTTATAAATATTTAGTTCCACGTAGAATTCTCTCGCAATAGATGAAATTCTATTGGAATCAAAATTCCCAATGAACTCGACACCCTCGCATCGCTGACGGAAATGTAAAGGCTTCATTGTTTAGGCTTCTCATTTCAAACTTCGCCCTCGGACGTTTAACGAAGTAGTAGGTTTTTATAAACTCAGTTTTGTATGCTAGAAGATAGTGGCCGCTGATGAAAGACTTATTGTGCAGTCAGCAGATGTGTGAAGAGGTTACGGAAACAAAAGCTTCCTCAAATACCGGCGGATCGTAGCAAGGAAATGTTTAAACCTACCTAAGCGCCAACTGTGCCATTTCAACTAGCATTACTGCAAAACTACTGCGTTGATCAAAGGATAAGGCGGTTGCCGAAAATCCCCCGCAAGTAGAACAGAAATAAAGGTCGCTTTCAAGGAACGTGTAATTAACAAAGTTTAAAAATCGTGAAAATCCAGTGGACAATAAATATGAAGGACAGCTGTGTAAAAGAGCGTAGTAAGAAGACGGTTGAAACAAATAAGAAAAGGTGTTGCGCGTGAAGAATATTGTGGAGGATAGAATTTACTTTCGAGTACTTAGAGGGAGAAGGAATTCGATGTATGAATGAAAGGAAAAGGAAGAGAAAGAAGAAGAAACGAGCGAGTGCTTGGAGTCAGTTGGATCGAACGAAATATTCAAGATCGCCGGGGAAAAACGGCCGAGCGTGAAACATGGAATTAGAACGACCAGGAAAGTGAAGGTCTGACCACTCGAAAGGAAAATGGAATTCCATAACTGCTCGTTGCTTTGAATTGTTCGCGTGCTGCGCGCACCGATTCATCGGCATAAAACGCCAGCGAGAAAACTCTCTCGTTGGAAACGAGGTCGTGCGCTCTTATGGAAGAGAGTATCGCTTAGAAACACAGCAGAGGAAAGCCCAAGAAGAAGATAAGAAGGTGGAGGAATCTGGGATGCACGTGGGCTTGCTCGCTCCTACGCCATTGCCCGGGACGCCTATGCGCCGGAAAATTCCGCCAATAGAACGCTCCTCCGTCCCGTTTTTCTAGCAGACAGGGGGCTGTGATAAATTTCATGCACTACCCTGTTCTCTTTACCGGGCGAGACGCGGAGTTAGGTTAACCGATTGTATAGGAGCAAGAATTGTTTAGACAAAGAAAGCTGCCACGCGGCGAGTTTGGAAAACACTTTGAGAGGGGGGAACGATGAGCGCAGAAGTCGTTTGACTGGAAATATGTTTAAAAAGGAAGATGAGAATTCCGTCTGCGGAACGATTGACGGGTATTTTGGAAAGAAGGGTTTTTTGTAAAAAGGAAAAGAGACGAAAAAGTATCGAATAAGTATTTTTTAGTGAGAGTGCAATGTTAAATACGAAATGAAAATTCGATAAACGAATTTCACACAACTTGATTAGAAGAAGAAAAAGAGGTCGAGCGTGAAAGAAATTATGCTTCAATAGAAGCAAAGATGCGAATATAATTTAGAAGAAGATATATGCAGAAGAGTGCATACTTGGCCAATCATGGTTCTTCAGAGGTGTTGAGGGGGGTATTAATCCCGAGGCGAAGGTTTTCCACTGCGCGAGAATGGACCGGAACGACAATAACGTGGGCGTCGGAAATTCGGGGAATCCCTTGAATTCGTCCACGACCACGCACGGTATTCTTCACAACACTCCCGGTGGAACCGACACGCAGGTGCGGACGAAAGAATTTTGCGTAAATAAATACGAACTCCTACGTGAAAAGATGACAAAGAAAGAAAATAACAATAAAACAAGATTCAAGCTATACCGAAATTTGTTCATCAGTTCTAATATATTCTACAATTTCTCTTCTAAATACTCATAGATAATTACTTTCAACGAATAAATACTATTGGCAATAATATTTTACCTAATTACCGAATTTTCAATTCTAGATCGGTATGATGTGTTGAAATCGAAATTAAATTATTAGGTCCGAGTCAACAAACAAAGTGTCGAGCGGTAGAAGAATCCTGTTAACGAGAAACCATAAAATTCTCATCCAATTACCGATCCGCTTGTTTCCTCGAATTCTTTCCGTCTGTTCGCCGAGAACTAGGTTCTGCGAAACTTAATAAAGGAATTAGATTTTGTTTTTAGTTAACTGGAACAGGCGGAAGGTTTTATTTGATCATTGGGATAATCGAAATGAATGATGAACGTTTGGGTCGATAATCAGTTCGATCGTAACTTCAGCCCCATCAGCGCCATTTATGCTTGTCGGAATATAATCTATACGATCACGATGTTTTCAGCGCGTAACGAACATTTGCGTGAATGGTTTTTCAGAACGGAGACAGAGGATGGGAGGTGCACCATGTCACAGTTACCAGAGTTCCCGGTTACGGATTCGGGATCGCGGTTTCCGGCGGCAGGGACAACCCTCATTTCACCAATGGCGACCCCGCTATTGCGATCTCCGACGTCCTCAAAGCTGGACCGGCTGAAGGGAAGCTGCAGTAAGAGAACTAAAATCATTGCAACAGCCTACTTTTAATCCTTCTAGCCCGTTAACATTCAAATACCTCTCATTTTCCCAGGTCAACGGCCGTTTACAATTGAAAAGAGCCCTTGTAAAAAACACTGTAAGTGCTAAGATCAAATTGCATTACCATTGGCACGCAGATCATTTTCCGATAAAATTGTTTTTTACTTTTGGCACTAATAGTATTTTCTACAAGGAGTCTCCAATTATCAATAAACTCTGTGGCACGTTCATAGTGTAAAATATACTGTTTCATAGAGAACACTATTAAACGAAGTATGAACGACGAATGCGTGAGCGTTAAAGTCTCAAAGACCCACCCACGTCTTTTCTATAGAATCTAATCAAATTATAAGTTTCTTATATGTACATTGGCATTGGCCTTTCGATGCAGTAGATTCTTTCACGAGTTCGTCACTTTTCAGAGTAAACGATCGTATAATTTCTGCAAATGGGATATCACTGGAAGGCGCCGATTATGGAGCGGCCATCCGCGTCCTCAGGGATTCTGGGTCGACGGTTCTGTTGGTAGTCAAGCGTAGAGCTGCATCGAACTCTTCTAGCAACCTAGGGAACCCTACGCTTCAGAGTCACCGGTTGACTCTAACGAGAAATAATAAGAAAGACGGTGAGCGATATATCTTCCACTAGCAGTGCTAACCAGCTGTATAATTCACATAACCCGTGTTACAAGCTTTACCTTTGCTTCGTACAAACGTAGCTCCGGCATATTAACTATAATAACGGTTCCGCCAAATATTTCTTCCCTCCATTCAGATTTCGGGATTGTCCTCGGTTGCCGGCTCTACGTGAAGGAAGTGACGCGAGAGAACACGGGGGTAAAGCCGGGAGACGTTCTCACCCGAATAGGCAGCGTGGCGACGGACAATATGAGTCTGAAGGAAGCTAAGAAATTGATGGACCAATGTAAAGACAGACTGTCGATCGTGGTGACTCGAGATAATTCCTGCTGTCACGCTCAACAGCAAACGAAAAGTGAAGCCGGGGAGTATCTCTCTGGAACGACGAGTTACAGTAGCCAGAACTTGTACGTTCCGCCGCCAACGAGGCAGCCGATAGAAGACAAGAGCAACCTCGTTCCCAGAGGCCGTGCCAGAGGACCTTTGATGGACGTCTCCCTTAGCCAGCTGGATCTTCCCGCGACTCCCACCGTGGATCCTCCAAGACCACCGCCTCCTAGACCAGAAGGTATGACTTCTATACATGTTTCCCCGTGAGATCGATACGATTGTATTGCGTATTTCAGTTAAGATTTACCTTTTCTATGCCAGATTACTACAGCACTAGAAGACAACTCTACGACGAGGAGTTGTCTCGGAATAAGCTTCCAATGTAAGTTGTACTCTTCGATACAGGCAGGAACTTCACCGCTATCGTACGGGCAATCTCTGCTAGCCTCTTTCTCAAACTTTCAGGCCGGATCCTCGATTCATTACTTTCCAAAAAGAAGGATCGGTGGGTGTCCGATTGAGCGGCGGAAACGAGACAGGCGTGTTCGTCACTGCTGTTCAAGCAGGGAGTCCGGCATCTCTTCAGGGTTTGCAACCTGGAGATAAAATTCTGAAGGTGTGATTTGGTGTATCGAATACTTAAGGCAAAAAGAGGAGTGCGAAGAGAAGGGATTAAAACGCGTTCGAAAATTCTAGATAAATGACATGGACATGAAGGGGGTGACAAGGGAAGAAGCGGTTCTTTTCCTGCTCAGTCTTCAAGAGCAGATCGACTTGATCGTTCAACATCGGCGACAAGAATACGACCAAGTAGTCGCTTCCGGGAAGGGTGACTCTTTTCACATTAAGTAAGTGTTCGAATAATCCACTTCTTAATTCAGCAAGCTTTAACGCCGAGAAACTTCGTTGAAACGTTGCAGGACTCACTTCCACTACGAGCAACCGCAAAAGGGCGAAATGAGTTTCCGCAGCGGGGACGTATTCCACGTAGTAGACACGCTGCACAATGGAGTCGTCGGCTCCTGGCAAGTATTCCGTATCGGTAGGAACAATCAGGAAGTGCAGAAAGGAATTATTCCGAATAAAGCTCGCGCCGAGGAGCTGGCGACCGCACAATTCAATGCGACGAAGAAGGAAATGAGTGCCAGTGAAAGCAGAGGTAGCTTCTTTAGGAGAAGGAGGAGCAGCCACAGGCGTTCGAAATCGCTTGGGAGAGTACGTTTCCTTTGGTATATTCAGCCCATTACCTTCTGCTACAGCAGCATCCCATTTGTTTAAACAGTTTTGGCAGTGAATGAGAGTAAATTGTTTCTGTCCTTTAGGATCACTGGGACGACGTAGTGTTCTCAGACAGCGTCAGCAAATTCCCAGCCTACGAGAGAGTCATTCTTAGGCATCCAGGTTTCGTCAGACCAGTAGTACTTTTTGGACCGGTCGCAGATTTAGCCAGGGAAAAGCTTCTGAAAGATTTCCCCGACAAATTCACATCCCCGCGTAAGCAATTAACAAACTCAGCGGACGTAGACTAGTTTCGAGAGGTCTAAAGGTGGGTCTGTCTTTATAGAAATGGAGAATCAGTTGGATGATAGCGTTGGGAAGAACACAAAGTCGTCTGGTATCATTCGACTGAGCGCCATTAGAGAAGTGATGGACAGGGGGAAGCACGCTTTGCTAGATATCACTCCGAACGCAGTGGATCGACTGAATTACGCGCAATTCTACCCGATAGTTATCTTCCTGAAAGCCGAGACGAAGCAGATCGTTAAAGAGATGCGCGCTGGGATCCCTAAGTAAGTACCCTCTGAAACAATCCCCCGTCGATACGAACCTCCGGAATCTGTGACTGAAGAACGCGAACTTTCCGCTAGATCTGCGTACAAGAGCAGTAAGAAGCTTCTCGAGCAGTGTCAGAAGCTGGACAAAATTTGGGGCCACATCTTCAGCGCGGTGATCACGCTGACCACGCCGGAAGCCTGGTACCGCAAGTTAAGGGAATTGATCGATCGGCAGCAACAGGGGTTACTGTGGATGAGTCAGACTAAGGTAAAGGTGATTTTCTAACTCGTCCCAAGGTAGCTTTCATGCTAAGTGTTACGGATAGCGCAGCACGACTTTAAATATCTAAGCAAGAGCCTAGCGAAATAATTTTGCGGCCAACGAGGTGTTCGTTTGGCTAAAAATGCACGGGGATGTTCGAACTGAAACGACGAAAGCCTTATCCGATCGGAAGCCAATGGGATCACGTTGATGAAATTATATTATAATTTATTGTAGCCCTTGTATGGTCAACAAATGACGTGGGAGCCATGCCAATCGGCCGGTGACCCCCGGGATTTACCTCCCCCTCCCGTACCCCCGATTTCGAAGGAAACAACGTTTCACGACGTGAACGAAAATGACACTTATCACACGGACAAATTATTTTCATTACCCTCTTACCCGTCTCTAACTTCTGACGTTGTCCGTGAGCAATTTTTCGGCTACATTTAAATCCCGCTTTTCCTAGTCAGGTGTCTTGATTATCGCCAACTTCCGGCAGCCGGGTCGCGATTCATTCGGATCTTGATAGAACGGATCGCACATTAATGCAATGTATGAGACGCGAGATTCCCGACGAAGCGCATCGCCTCTGTTGTACTTAAACGTTATAAGATATTCGAGACACCTTGCGTTTTATGTTAAGTTTAATTCTGCATGGCCATACCTCATAGCTTTATCGTGTACCATTGTAATCCGTAAGTTAAAATTATCGCATAGTATATTTCTATATGCCGTTAGTGTTTAAATATTAGTCAGAACGGATCGGGGAAACGTTTCATAATTTTGTATATCCTGAGTAGGAGGATTCTTTTTTTAAATAAAACTATCGAGATTTCTTATTGGAGGCAGATTAAAATTGGAAGATCACGAGGATCGATGAAGCCTAATCATGATACATGCAACATGTATATAAACCTGGCGAGACCTCTTAATTGAATTAATTTTCTGGGCATTTCTTTGATCATTCATCATGCATCTTCTTACGAGACTAACAGAATGTTTTGGTGGTATGACTTGTTTCGACTTTCACACCCGGGGGGATCTCCTGCGCGGAATAACTGTCAAGCATTTCGCTATCCCAAAAGAAACTAAGAAGTGATCGAAGGATATTAAAATACTTCTGACTCGAAGCATTCTGTTTCATCTCTTCGCATAGATCAGTTTAATCTTAATCCATCCTGTAATCTATGAGATGCCTTAACCGAATTTATAAATTAGCTTAACCGAATGGCAAGTATTTGTTTTTCATTTCAATTTTAACCCTTTCAGACACTATTACTTTAAGCACGTCATGCTCTTGAATTTATTAACTTGTTTTAATAAAAACTTTAACACGCTTCAAGAAACTTCAACATGAAAAGGTACGGTCGCTATTACCCACAAATGTTTCAAATGCGTCAAAGTACACTGTGTTATACACGGAGAAATAAAAGAAGAGATGTCTGAAAGGGTTAATAGAGCATAAACCTCTGTAACGTGTCGTCCTCTGTGTCCTGCGATGATAGCCGGAAGAGGCACTCTCGGATGACTTCCTATTCCCGATGACTTCTCGCCTCTCCTATGCTTCCTCTCCGGAGAGTGACTTGGAACTCAGCCCAGCACCGGCTTTGTCAGGTGCCCTGGGTGCACCGTCAAGATTGAAAAGCAGCTCTGACCCAAGCATTGCGACACAAGATGACATTGCTGCGCCACCACCATACTCCACAACTTATCAGGTAAAATCACAACTGTCGTAACTGACTGAACCACGATCTTCCTAATGCAAGATGTAGGATTGCACATACCAACGACAAGTATACAAGCCAATTACCAGATACTTTTGCCCTCCAGCAATCCTTCGAGCAATCGAAGAGGAGATCCCAAGGAGGAATGGGAGACGGGAAGTACGGGTTCTCTTTATCCGGGCAAGTCAGCAATCAATCGGGATCGCCAGAATATCTGGGTGGCTCGTTTGAACCAAGATCCTCTCACCACACGCCTCCCGATTTACCTCCACGCGTGGATCGCAATGTAAAGCCGAGCAGTCAGTCGGCACGAAACACTATCGTGAGATCTGCTCAAGAACGGCTGCTCACTAAAACGGATTCGGTATTGGACGTCGCGAATTATATAAACGCCACGCCCCATAAAGCTAACGCTACGTCGTCGCTGGAAAGAGCTCAACCGAAAGCGGTAAGAATTGCTCGAACGTCCTTTATACATGCTTTATACGCCCTTCGTTTCATCGTTACCTTTTAAACGCACGCGAACAGGGAAGCTATGATAGTATGTCTTCCTATGACTCCTACAATAATACGAATGGGAATGCGAGTTACGGAGCGCAGGGCTTGAGCACGTCCACTAGTCGACTAGGCCCCAATGTACCCGACGACTTGAAAAGCAGCGGTGCACCAGCGAGATCGCACGATCCGTACAGATTCACCAGATCTACAGCACAACCGATACCCGGTCACGATCCACAAACGCGAACCGATTACGCCAAATACAGGTACAGTCCTACTGACAAACATAGAATTCACTTGGCTCGTTAACAATCCACCGTCGAAGCTGATTTATGAAAGCTGACGAAGATAATGCCTTTTATTGCCAATTTTCTGGGCCCTACTTTCGTCCATGGTATCTTTATTTCAGAAAGATATTCACACTGTCTCTGCCTCGACGTTACGCCTCCTTTCTTTCACTTTATGTTTAGAGTGATTGCGCGGAAACCTCGACCATTGAGAAGAGCTTGTAGAATATACATTTCTAGTCGCGATACATTAGTTTGAATGTTTTGTCATCGATTCTTTCATTTTCTTTTCTGCTAAGAACGCAAAGAACACAATTCCCCGAACTTCTTGTACGTCTTACTATGAATTGAAATCTGATTTACTGTGCAAGAAACGTAAGATGTACAAGATCTTCGGTTCGTGATTTAAGCTAGAATTTACTAGGTCCCATTCTTTTTTGGTAGTCTCCGTTAGCTTATTCTGTTGGATAACTTGTACCCTTCGTATCTCTGTCCATGGATTTCTGCGAGCTTTTAGTGTTGCCAATATCCACCGCGCCCCTGTAAGCTAGGACACTTTGCTTTGTCTATTGTAGCCGCACAACCGATTACAAGTCGATAACGCTCCCGCAAAACAAACCTGGGGGATCGTACAAGCCCATACCGCCTCCGAAGCCAAAAAACTACAGACCGCCGCAAACGAACTTGACGCAGCCAGAGAATAATGGGAACGAAGGAGCTACTAATACTCATCAACATTCGAAAAGCTACTCCATCGCCACGTCTCATGTAAGTGCCCTCTCTAAACGCGAACAATTCTCTGCTACATCGTGCTTGAAATTTCAGACTCTGGAACAAAAAGCGGCAGGATTAAACTAAAAATCTTCTGCTGTGCTTGTAGGTAGAAGGCACCAACAATGGTCAGCGCAACAGTAGCCAGTACTACTACAATATCCCACCACCGAGCCGTCACGATTCAAATTTGGGAAACTCTCATCACAATTTGAGCCACCTTCCCACACCTGCGCACAGCCACAGCCTGAGCCACACGCACCCACACTGCAGCCCGCCAATAGCGTCTCACAGTCACAGCAATAGCGCCAGTCAATTGAGCCTCGGCCTCTCGCACAACAGAAACAACGCGAATCACAATGGATATGTTGTGAATAACGGTCACAACGCTTCTGCGCAAAATTTCCCAGCGAGCCCGGGGCATAACAGAGAACCGAGCGGACTGGACCTCGCCGGAAGTAGGGAGCAAAGGGGAAGCGCCTTCGAACTTTATCGCAAGCCTGTACACCATTACAACGCAAGGTAAGAGTAAATTTTATAATATTCAGCCTTTCGTATCGCGGTCTGCCAATAAAATCATTCTCATTCTTTCAGTTAACGTGTGCGACAATCCATAGTTTCTTATAAAGAAGGAAAATGAATGGGCGAAACATTTAAAGATACGGAGACCTCGTTGCCGTAATAATATTTGAAAACGGCAAAGAAGTAGGAATTCCAATAAGGGAGCCCTATTTTAACAGAAATAGATTAAAACATAGAGAATTAAACCTGTTCCGTTTTTTTCCACTCTGACTTTGTATATACGAGTTTAATAAATGAAGAACATAACAAAGTTTTGCGGAAGCAATTGTTGAATAAAATTTTTTACTCAAAGTTATATTAGCGAAGTGAATTATCCTTCTCCCTTCTCCCAGTATCGCGATACTGCTCCCGAAGAGGGAGTTTTGTATAATTCATTACGGTGCGATTTCATGCTGACGCTCGACGCTTGTTTTGAGCATCAAAACCAGTCACGTGATTGGTTCACGGGACTTTCAGCATCAAGCGGAAAAGCTGAACTCGGTTTCGCTTTTCCGCTTGAAGCTCATTCGCTCCGACTCACTCCTTAGTTTGTCAAGCGTCGGTCACGTGATTGGTTTTAAGGCTCATAATGAGCCTCGACGCTGAAAGTCCCGTGAACCGATCACGAGACTGTTTTTGACGCTCAAAACGAACGTCGAGCGTCAACATAAAATCGCACCTTTATGCAATAGAATGTGTTTTCTTAGGAATACCTTCCGCGAATAAGTCAACGATTTTTATAGGGCAGGTTTACTTTTGTACAACGTTAACATACATCAATAACATTAATATTTCTATTACATTTTCGGAGAATCTTGACTAAAATTGACAGTAAATCCCTTTCCGGGTAATCTTTCTAGAATCTCCCCACAAAATTCTCTAGGAAGGAACAGAGGAAGAACAGTTTAACTCTTAATTGCTACAATATCTTTTAGAAATTCCGCTATAAGTAACTTAATTCCGCGAGAACGATACTTTCGGTATATACATAAATATTTAAATAAAATATCAGATGCTTAGAACAGATTCTTTGAAGAATTTTAAATAATTTAAAAATATCCTACATGGGTAGTAAAGGAATCTTATAATTAATTACGTGCTAGATTAATTTCCCCTCGAAATCAAATTGACGGGCATTGGTTGTTCGTGTGTACAAATTTAAAACTAATACGGATTAACTGAATTCTACCACGGTCTACTATTAATCATACCAACTAAGAGTTAATCTGAAACGTTTGATTCTTATGATTAATTTATACTTATGGCTGCATTACTGAAACCTAAATCAACTAGGATCACAAAAAGAAATTAAAACCTTACAATATGTAAGCTCCTGATATTGTACTATACCAGTGTTCCCGAAAGTATTTCTTATATATGTCACTAAAGTATATATACAAAAAAATTAGACATAAAAAGATATTGACTCCTCTTTCATTTTTCCCCATCAGTAATTCTTACTATTCAACAATAGCAATTACCAATCATATATTTAGATATGTAATATGTTATAATTTATAGACAAGCTTAACACTTTTTCGACTTAGGTCTTGTTTACTAAAAAACTTCGTAATTGAAAAAGTCATAACACTCTTAGACCTCCCAAGTTTCTTAGACTTAGAAATTCTGTGATTAAAGGAGATCAAGTAAAAAAACCTGGAAACACTGGTCTTTGATTAAGTGACCTATGTAAAAGGCAGTAAGACGGAAAGAAATAAAATCCATGATTTACGATACCAGTTCGATAGTAAAAATAAACGAGCACGATCGCAAAATCATGGCTTTTACCTTTGTTCGATTATAATACTGGGCCGGAATCGACGTCATTAATATCAGCGTCGATCTGTCCCTGGTATGGTACAACAGAACCTTGATTATCCGAAGACTTATAACTACAAAGATACCTAGAAGTAAAAAATTTCATTATTTCATTTCGCTGATCACATTCTCCATACATTCAGATTCGACAGCATCCAAATTGAATCTTATTTATTTACTTTTTGATTAAATTCAAAGTAACTTCGATATATCCAATATTTATCTAAGATTCAATGAAAATAGTAAACGTTACTGTAATACCTGATTCGATAAAATTTAATTTACATTTAATTGTCTCGACTCTCTTAATCATTCACCGAGTTAATTTTCTACGAATTATTGCATGACAGCTTTTGTGAAATTGAATTAAAAGAACCAGAAACATTTTAAAACTCGGCCGGAAGGACATTGGCGTTTAAATATATCTTTCGATTCTGATGATCAAGGTTCTATAATAATGAAAAAATAAAAGAACAATTCACTTACTGAGTAACTAGCGAACCGTACTAAGCGAAAATACATCTATAATGCGCCAGTTATTGTCAGTTTAATCCCAGAGTATTTACGACGGCAGAAGAGAGCGGAAGGGCGATGTTCATTGAAGGCCCAAAAGCTTCTCCGCGACGCCGAGGTAGTAAACAGTTTGTGCGATCCCGAAAAGGGGCGCTATCACGATCATTCTGCAGGCTCCGCCTTTAAAGAACGCCGTAGGACCTTCGTTCTTTAAAGTCTTACTGCAAACACAGGGATAAAACAATTAAAGTCTGTGCTACAAATATCATAGCCTTGTTCTAAACGTTTATACTCACCCGATGCAATCCAAGACACCATTGTACGTTGGTTCGCCGGGAGCCTTCTTGATTACTTGCAACCTAGTTTTGATTACGTCGAATGGATTGACTAGAAGTGCGGCTGTGGAACCAGCGGCGCAGCCAGCCAAAAATGAGCACCAAAATACAGCTGTTCGCGGGAAATGAAAATACAATTTTTAAAATAATGCTCAGAAGGATGTCGAACTCTAAATGAGTTTCCAAATATAATTCTCGTTAATGTAAAATAGACTTACAGGATCCATCCTCCCTCTTCGGACCGATATCATTCAGTCTAGCAAAAAGTGGGAAGTAGATAACAGAGAAGGTGACGTCTCTGAGCGCTGTCGCACCAGTGCCTTGATAGAGTCCCAAAATGCCTCTCTTTTTAAGAAGTTCTTTTGTTAGGGAGACGGCTGACACCTTTGGCACACTTTTCCCAGCTGCAATAAGATCAATTTTCTCTTTCTCAGCTGTCGTTATGCTTTCTCCTTTCGCAGCTTGACGACTCGTACGTTTTATTTGATTAAACCTTTTTTAGTGAGAGGTATCGTTCCAATGTACAGCTATTAAACTATGTGATCACTATTTGGAGACATGTTTATGGTCTTTAGATAACATTTGATAATGGCTTTCCTGAGTCTCGTCGAACGAAACCAAAAGCAATATGCCACAGCAAACAATTCGAACTACCAAAATCATTGAAACCATTAGTTTCTACTATCATCGGTTAGTTATGTATTTTGTACGGAAGAGAAATGAACGACCAGCACATAGATGTAAATACAAGGGGACTCTCAATAAAACACAAAAGGGTCAATTGTTTTGGGGATCGTGAGGAAAATCATTTTCCACCAAAAAGAAATTGTAATAAGTGCATAAGTGTGATAAGTGCATACCTTCGAGGACCAATAAAATTAGAACGGATAAATCACTGGCATTCTTTTAAACGAAGAATACAATCTATAAAAAAAATTATTTTCTTTTCACAAGAAAGGAAAATAGAGAAGAAAAGAGGACTTCTCTTTTCTGAAGAATAACATGTTTGAAAAAGATCGAATTGTCGAGAATAAAAGGTCAACATTGGAGAAAACATTGACAATCAAAGTATCTACTCTAAATTCGAAGCAAATGCAATGTTTTGAATCTTTACCGATTCTATATTCGATACGATGTCGTCCGTCTTCGAACAAATCTTCCTTTTCCTAATTCTATTAGGTAACGCGGATGTTGTATAGCCGTGAGCAACACCAAACGAACGAAATAAAACCCCTGGAGCAAAAATCATGACTGCAGTTCATTAACAAACTCATCTGTCGTATTTGTAAATACTCCTCCAAATACGTTAATCAGAATTAATCGTGAAGCATTCAGCATATTCGCGTGATTTCTAAAGAGAAACAAATCTTTCTTTTAAAACAATATTTTGACTTTCTTTTCTTTCGTTTGTTAATATTCACTAGTGACTTTATGCGACTTAATGTCTCAAGTCTTTACCCCTTGTTAATGTAAACGAGCAAACTTCGCAAAGGCTAGTTACCTTTCTTCGCTGCCATGGCTACTCGTCCAGCGTCTTGCATTTGAATTTTCAGCAGTTCCATTGGTGTTGTGACGACAATTTGGCATGCTCCTGCTGAGCCACCCGCAAGCATTTCGCGTTCTAATGGCAGTTTCTGTCTGTGAGAATAATAAACAGCTCAAACAACGGCTCAAAAATTTACGATCAAACGTAACAATGTTCAACATTTGTCGTGGCACAAAAATCAACGTACCCAGGTCCAGTGGACAGATAATGACGGAAAGTATCGTTGGCAGTGAGTTTAATGGCCTTCTCCGGCGTAATCAGAAGAATATTTACAGCGGATCCTTTGTACATGCCGAAGTACCCTTCAGCCTTGTAAGTTTTCTTAAAGCAGTCGAACCTGGAAGTTGTTGTTTAAGTTACTTATCAAATATATAGACAATCAACCATGCATAATATGAAATACTTACATAGATTTGTACATCCGTTTGCCATCGGGCCCGACAACTTGATTCTGTAGTCGTGTTTTAACCAAGTCCAGTGGGAACACCACAGAAACACCGATAATACCTGCGATTCCGCCATTTATAACTTTCGGTAGGAGTCTATGATCAAGATAATTCACAATTAAGATTCATTAACAGATACTATAGAGAGATAAGGGATCGTTATTGTAACATATTGTAAATCATTCTTATCCACTGCAAGCACATTTAGATTATTAATAAACGCAACATTCTTTAGCTCCTGCATTATAATTACAAGCTCTCCGTTTCATCAGATATTTTAATTGCAAACATTTTCCACTTACTTAAATTGATTCGAAGCTTTCGCGCCGCCCTTTTCCATTGAAACTAGAGTTTAGAACTTCCGCCCTGTTACATTACAAAAAGTTTCTTTTTATTCTATCTCTGGATATACCACTAATGATACATTATCGTTACATAGATTGAAACAGTAATTATTTCTACGTTCCCAGAAAAATTATAAAGCTCCCCTCTCAAACCAGAATTAAAACCTACACCAACCCCAAAGGCTATTTATATGTATAAACTCCTACGTATTTAAGAATGTTCATGATATTGTGACATTAATAACATTTGTCAATTGTCTTATACATAGGGTAGAGGCAGGTAATATGGAACTTCGCAAAATTTCAATGAAGAAATAACGAACTTTTCAAGCAATCAAGTATAATAGATCTCTAGACACAACAGACGATGATACTGACAATTGAGCATCAGTCGGGCATCCATCATTGAAAGAGAAACGTTTATATTTTTTGTGGGGTGTAAAAGTTTCTGAAAAGTGCATCAAACAGTTAAATATTGTAGTGAAGTGTAGTATGTTGCAAAGTATTATTTTGATACAATTTGTCATTGAATATGTGTGTTCTTGATTATTCAACAATAGTTTACCAATAAAGCTACTTTCTTCTTAGTATAATTCTTGATTTCTTGTCGGAACATGAGTGTACGTAATATGGAACATACCGAGTAACATAGATGAAGTTGAAAATAACGATGATGCAGATGCATATTTTGTGATCGTAATTATAAAAATAATGACAATGGAAAGTAGACCCAATGCATTCGCTGCTTTCAGTGGGCACACAAAAAAATTATTCACATGCCCAATGTGTAGGAGACGCAGAAAGCATGAATGAATTTCAGAAATGATGTATATTTATTTATTTGCATCTTCTACTTAATAAATCTTCATTTTTAGTAAAAAAAAAAAGTAAAGATTTTTTAGTTTTCTTTACAAATTTCCTAGGTGTTCTATATTAGAACCCACTTTTTCGAACGGCCGATTTTCACACTTTTCAGTTTTTTTATTATAATTGCAAAACAATTGGATTTTTTTACATTGGACTATGTAAATATAATTATGCATTAGTACCTGCCTTTACCCTAATTGAAGAAAATAATAATTCACCGAATTACTAAATAGTACATTCAAGACCAGAGCACAATACCATGCATAATACAGTTTAGATTTTTAAGAACGTGATGATAAATGTAACTAAACAATCGAATACACTATAATTTATTTGTGATTGTTAAAATTAAATGGCCAAGGTACAATTTTA
Organism: Andrena chrysosceles; assembly: GCA_963855975.1. NCBI lineage: Eukaryota > Metazoa > Arthropoda > Insecta > Hymenoptera > Andrenidae > Andrena > Andrena chrysosceles. The sequence goes on along the minus strand of OY979769.1, from coordinate 43,115,806 downwards.
TTATACTCGGTTTTAAAAATTTTTACTACGCCGATCACGTGACGCACGTGCACCAGGCGCAAATACGAAAACAGCGCAAGTATTTTCTATTATAGAAATGTAGATAAGAAAGATTACGGCGAACGTTGATGATTTATGAATAGTCACAATGTGTACTTAGGGTATGTTACGTAAATGGCCCCTATATGGCCATATTGGCGCATTCTGTTGCTGTTTCGCCTGTCGAGGAACGCGACCTGGACAGATCATCGATTTCTTACGAAACCCAGAAACTACTAAACGACTGCTTTGGCTCGCAACGAGCATTCAACGAGCGTTTGAATATTCAAACGATTCCTCTAATCAGTTGAGCAAGTAATTTCCAGCGGTAGCTTGTAACTTTTAACAGGAAGAATGTGTAGAATTTGAAAATACGCTAGAATGACAATTTTTAATATAAAAATATTTCATATATGAATATCCAGTATCAACCTTATTAGGGGTGGGTTCGAACCTAATTTTTAAATCCTCGATACTCTCGAAACTTGAAGTGGCGATTCCGTTTTGTAAGCGGAATATCTTGCTTTAAGAATTAAAGTCAATAGAATTTTTGCATAAAACTCTATTGACCATAGGTGAACAAAATTTTCCCGTTTATAATAATAATAATAATAATAATAAAATACAAAAAAAATATAACAATATGCAAATTCTCGAGGACGCTGCGCATGATTCTTTATTCATTGATTTTACACATTTTCTTATCTGGGTTTCGAGTTCTCGAATCACGAAATGTGCAATTTCGAGTTCTCGAATCACGAAATGTGCAGTTTCGAGTTCTCGAATCACGAAATGTGCAGTTTCGAGTTCACGAATCACGAAATGTGCAGTTTCGAGTTCTCGAATCACGAAATGTGCAGTTTCGAGTTCTCGAATCACGAAAAAGATGCAAAGTTTCGAGTTCTCGAAACTCGAAATTTTCTTGGATTTCGAGGTTTCCACACTTCAAGAAACCCATCCCTAGTCCTTATTAATTTGCAGCGTGAAATCGATCACTCGAGAAAAATTTAGTGGATCGCCAAAGAAGCTTGGACACATTCGAAATATATAAATAAATATGAGCAAAGACACTTGAATTGTCTCATGCCCTTTCTATTCGAGGTAATAGAAGTCGGAATGTTCTGAAGTAGACCTTGTAACGATTTTGAACGTCTTCAGCAATTTTCGATAGATTGGTGTTCGAGGGGTTTCGATACAAGTGTCGATCGATTTCTCTTACAATGACGCTTGACTCGATTATCGAGCTCGCCCGCAATTGAACGAATCATTTCAAATGAAACTAACGAAATTACAAATGAATTGTCGATCGTTTAAAAATGTGACTGGCAAAAGATTCATTATATTAGAGACTAAAGACTGTTTTGCAAAAATGCACTATTGGTTGCGACTATTCCACTAACTTTCGTTCGTCATAACTGACCTACTTGTGCTGGCAAGCAGCAAAGTGATAATGGTTTGATATTTCAAACCCCTGTGAATTTTTTAGGGAGCAGGCCTCAACATATGGAACATTCACAGAAATTCATTCGACTTTCAACGAAGTCGATATCCCAGTTATGGAAATTGCGGGTACATTATCGCTTACAGAGCTTAGCTAATCTCGAATGGAAATTTTTTCGCGGCTCGGTGATTCGAATTAAAGCCCTCGCGGATTCAAATTTTTCCACGACCTTGAAATTTGTCAATATAATGAAAATGTAGAGGAAATATTGCGTAACAAATTAGCGTACACATAACGATCTCGTAAATCTTTGCGCAATGCAACTATCTTTGTAAACTTGAAACGATAGACTCCACTCCAAGGTCCTTAGAAACGTTTCAAACTCTACGTAAGAAAGAAAACTTCGAAATTTTTCAATATCCATAAGACATAAACGAGGATTTTAATACAAATGAAATGACGCTAGCAAATACGCTAAATAAACCGAGAAATTGATAGATGAATATTAGTAAAGAATAATATATTTGAAATCGTTCGCAAATAATCAAACATGCGAACGAATAATGCAGTAATTGCACTTACATGCAGTATTACTGAAGATAGAAAAACAACGAGGGAATCTAAACGACGATACATACACAAGGAAAGTGCTAAATACACGAGTATGTATATACATAAACGATCAACAAAGTAGGTTAGGCAACATCTGAAACCGTGCACTTGAAAGGTTAGGTTGCGAATGATGGGAAACCTTGACAATACGTTTCGCGAATTTACAATTTCTGTCAGCTAATGACAATCCATAGAAGCTTTTTCAATTAGATATATTGATTTCTCATATAGGGTAAGTGTGGGTATTACTGCGGATGCCCCGATTACTGCGGATATTCTAAAACAGATCATATTTAATGTTAGAAAGTACATAATCTCTTGAAAATTTTTAATAAAATTATTTTAAACTCTATTACAGGTAATTATTAATAAATATGTACAGCAAAGTTATTATTAATTCTTTTATCGTAGTTTGAAATTCGTCAAGGCGAAACTTCGGTCGATTCCCGATATGGCGGTCATGAACACCTACTAGGAAAACATTTATATTTTTGTTATTAATAGTAATACATGTAATGTAGAATTATTGTTCGGTAGAATAAGAGTTATTTTTCCAGAAAAACAATCAATCAGTCGTCTACATTTTAGTTTTAATTTTTATTTGTCACCGCAGTATTAGGTGCAGTACTTTACACCATGTGCATGTATTACTGCGGACCGACCATTGCGCCACCTAACCTTTCTTCCGACCGTATTCACTTCTGTCTACGTAACCTGCAAAGGTATTAAGGTTATGTTTCGCCTGACATCAGACCGCAGTAATACATGCGCAGTAACTGATGTTTCGTTAGTAACTGGCACGCAGTAATACATGCATGTCCGCAGTAACTCATGCAATGACATTGATCGACAAATCTCTGTGTTTTTAATTAACTGTACATATTACCCCGCCCTGATATTTTTTTATGGAATTATTAAGGTCCCACCTTTCTTTTAAAAAAAGAAGGAGGAACTTTCATTCATTTGAACGCCGTATCGAGGGTTCTAAAGTTAACCTACCTTAAAAGTCCGCAGTAATACCCACACTTACCCTATTGATTTCCTCGCGAGATCCTATCGATCCACCAACGGGTCTCAATGGTCGATTAAAAGCAGGCGAAAGGTTACAGCAGGCATTAGATCGTCGGCAAGCAATAGATTCTTTCTGGCGTAGTTTGGCCGATATCTCGGATTGACAGCCGACCGGAAATTCAGCAGAAGACGTGCTCACCGATCGAAACTGGAGAGTGGTCGTGCTTGGTGTATCGTTGGCGGTAAGCAATTCTTATCATCGAGGGCGGTGATAAGGTTCACGTGGAAAGCTCAATCGCAAACTGGCGGTGTGACTGGCATGACAGTCGGCAGATTTCGTATTCACTGAAGATCCCAAAAGATAAAAGCGAACTCGCCACGGTCCACGGGTGGAACCGTCGGCTCACTTACGTCACTGGCTGACCGCGCCAATCGCAGTGCGCCTTTAACTGCGAAAGCGCGACGGAGGAAGAGAGAGAGAGAGAGATTCTGTGGGTTCAATTCCTCCCTCTCCTGCTCTCTTCTCCGTTCAAAAGATTCTATATAAGCGATATTAAACGAATGATATTGTATTGGCAATACATCTGCCATAATTGAGATCGATTTACCCGATAGATAGTTGAAGCATAATGCAACCTATACAACTATGTAATATATATTACAATAAAATCCTACAATAAACCGAATTATAATTTTGGCTGTCGGTCAGTATTGTATCTTTACAGTTAAGACGCACGGAATACATATTCACCTTCAAGAGTCACGGAATATTGTAATATTTATAAGTCGCAAGAAGTAACTTTTTGTATTGCGAACTGATTTGAATATGCATATTCGTAATAAATGACCGAATATTAAAATGAATACAGATAAATTAATAATGATGTATATATATGATAATATAATTTTGCAGAGAACTTCTCGTACATTCATTTTTTGTTTCAAAGTTTAGTGGAGAATAATCAAAAAGTATTCTGGTGCAGTAACGATATTTGAATACACTTTGAGGCAAGATAGTTCTCTTTAATTCATTTAATTATTATTTCTCGTTCTGTGGCAGGCAATTTTGTAGATAATCTGTGCATTTGAATTATTCCAGCAAGAGATCCAATCAGAACTGTTGTATACTATCTTCCGAAGATGGCAGGAAGTGCTCGGTTCAAAACACGGTTCCGTTTCTAACAATTTTAACTCGTGAACCGTTAATAAGATTCCTCCGTATTCTATTCCTTCCTTTTAACAGAATGTTCCTTTTTAGTGTTGCGTAAAAAATAGAAACATTATTTGTACATACAAGAGAATTAATTGTTTAACCATTTAGATAACGGACTTATTAGATCAATCAAATATTGCAACTTCTGATGTTCATCGTTACCAAAAAAAAGTTGATTGTTTGGTACCACAGTGCTAGTTTAATATGATTCGATAAGAATTTGTAATATTTATATACCTGAAGATTAAAGAATATTATAGTTAACCTTGCTACTCAATTTCTATGCGAAGAAAAATTATTCGTTTTGTGTTATTTTATCACTATTCGTTTCCTGTTATATGTATTATCTTATTATCTCTCTTTCAATTATAAATATATTGTAAAAAGGAAGGATTTGAGTAATGGAAACAGTGCAACTGGAAAGTTCATCCGAGGAGGACGATGATGTGTATTTAAATTCTGTAGCGAAGCTGAAAGGTACGTTTACATATGCTGTTGTATTAATCAACTTAATAATTTATGTAGCCTTATCACCCACTTGTTCAATGTTTCTAACCTTTCAAATTATATTTCCAACATTTAGTCTCATGCATTCGTTATAAAATTATAGCCCTGAAGAAGAAGAAGGCGTTGGTACCCAACAAAGAGCAGGATGAGACCAAGAAAGAAGAAACGATAGAAGTGCCAAAGCACGTCTGATATAAATAAAATAATGTTCATAGAAAATTAGTATCTCCTAGAGTTTTCTAGCTTACAACGTATAACGTTGGATTAATATAGTAGTTTTCATGGCGAAACATTTAAATAATTAGTAGTTTTCCTGTTATGCAAGTTGCATAGCATAAATAATTTACATAAACTATTTCGTTACAGTATCGAAGTTATTAAAGAGGTTGTGGTGCCAGAAATCACAAGTCGAATAACCAGGGGCAGTCGAAATAATCCTGGTCCCCGCATAACGAGACAATCACAAGTAAAATAATTTGCATTTCTGTAAACTTTTAAGTACCATTATGTATAAAATCAACGAAATGGTTCATTGAGTGGAGGTTCCGGTTTAGAACCCAAAAAAATAGGTGATCTTTAGGAATTAATTAAATGAAAACTACTGTATATAATTTAATGCGACTTTTTGCATTGTATTAAGGATGTTTTAAATTATAGAAATATATTTTTGATTTTATGATTAATCATTGCAGACGGCACTGGGGAGTCGTTGAAGTCAAGGCGTCAAAAAATTCATCCAAATCGGTGGGACCTGAATCTTTAAAGGTATCTGATTCGACTGAAACTTTTTTATTTTGAGGAATATACTTCTAGGGGGAAACCACAAAAAATTACAAAAATGACATTTTTTTAGAAAATAACGACACTTGAAGTTTGAATCACTTTTTCTCTATATTTTTCGTCCTTTCAACACCTTTGAAAATTATAAATTTTTTGTAATTATTTCTGGTTTCCCCCCTAGCCAGAAGTATATTCTTCAAAATAAAAAAAGTTTCAGTCGAATCGGATAATAACTTTTGGAGATACAGTCCCCACTGTTTTGAGAACACTTTTGAGAAAAACGCGTTTAAAGTTTTACGTGAGCGCCAAGTAGCCGGTTGTTGCCCATGCATTTGCCACTACTCAAATGCCTATAACTTCGGGAATTCCAACAAATCCTTTTAAACACGTATTCCTAAAGGTTGAACATTCAAAAAAAAAAAGGAAAAAAATCGACTTTTAGACCGGAACCTCCCCTTAAAGAAATTGGAAAAATGTTATACAGTGATTGTACAGAAAAGAATTGGTTCTAAAATTATATTAATATTAATAGTTTTTCCTAAACTATTTCTAGAGGAGGGTTTATCAAAATGAGGATCTCGATTTGGAAATTGTTTCCGTAGAGGGAATAGTTCCTGTAGCAGAAACACCGCAGTCACCAGATTTGATAATCTTTGAAAAGAGTATAGATTCCAGCGAGGATGAGAATTACGATATCGATATTAAAATCCTCTGGCGTTCGAAAAACGTCCATCGCCTGAATATTCAACGTGTACGTAGCTGCGATGACTTAAAAGTAACAATGAATGCATGGATGAATGCGAAGAAAATTTTGATTACTGAGTGAGAGAATGAAATCTTCGATTAATTCAACGAATATATAACTCATTAAATGACATATTCCAAGACATTAGTATTATCGGTTGCTCTCGTCATTATTAAAACAGAATTATCGACATCGTTTCAGAATGAGAACTTCCGAAAAATCTTCGAACATTTCGCGAATCTGGAGCAGGTCTCGATAGACGAAATCTTGTTAACGAAAAAAGACAGGACGATTAAAAAAAGTGATACTCCAGCGTCCATAAATTTGTCCGTGATCGATATACTCGGTAAAGTGATTCTGTTGAAATTATTTGAAATCAAAATTACCTAAATCTTTGTCGTAACAGATTTAAGAATGAATATACTTTGCAGAAGGTGGCATTGTTAAGAAAGGCAGTACTGTGGCTCAAAGGAATGCGGAAGGGAAACTCGACGAAGACGTCTGTATCATAAAAGTACAAACAACCAGCAAGAAGAGCCTAACAGTAACGGTTGAGAAAGACGAAGATTTTAAAGGTCTTTTAGCGAAATGTGCGCAGGAACTAAATGTCGCAGAGTCGAAAATTAAATTGTACTTCGATGGAGAATTAGTAGCAATAACGGATACTCCCGATTCATTAGAAATAGAAGACGAAGCATGTTTCGATCTTCGAATATCTTCCTAGTTAATAATTTTATCCCTATTTATTGAAATGTATTTAATAAAAATTTTAACGAATCATATTTATAATGAGTCGCTTGTTTCGTACGAAAATTCAATTGCCACACACCGATGTAACTGAATCTCAGAATTGTTATTGGAATATGCTCAAAGATTTCAACAAATTATATGTTATTAGTGAAAAATGTATATTTGATCTCTGTTTTATTTTATTAAAACTTCTCAGGGAATAATTCACGTAAATCTACATCAAAATTAATAGCGGACCATCAGACTGTGGCAAGACCATGGTCTCTTGTGCTTCCACGATTTTACTACGAATTATATTTCCCTCCGCATCAGTTTCGTCGATCGATATCAAAATATTCGAGATAACAGGCATCGATTTCCCATCGTAATCTTCCGCGCCCGACTTTTCCTCTGCTTCCTTCTCTCCGTCTTCGTTCCCCTTTTCATCCGAGTCTTCGAGAACCTACACAAAAACAGTTTCGTCTAAGAATAAGCACTAATCACAATTATACCCTACACTAGGAAATTGATAGTAAAATTACCTCGACTTGAGGCACGCTGGAGCTCTGATTCAGTTTAATTTTATATTTTTTGTCCTGAAGTTTTGCCTGCGCGACCGAAGAATCGTTCTCTTCGTCGACAGCTTCATATCTAACCATTTGCAATCTATAACAACCATCTTTATCGTGGGTGTATTGAAATCTCGTGTGTCCACTGGGCAGTTGCAATTGATGTGTATCAATTAAATGCTTCGTCAGTCTCTGGCTTTTCCTGTATTTTATTGGGCACTCGTGGCAGCAATACCAACGCACCTGCATACCATGAACTCGTTCTATATGCCTTAAAATATTCGAGAAATTCATCGTTACGATGTCATTGCTCCCGGAATTATTCTTTCTCCCCGTTTCATTAGGTCGCGTTATCTATTACCTATCGAGAGTATACGCGACTTTGCACGTATACAAACACCCCTCGAAGTCGCACGAAAAATTGGGCCCGCTCGTGTGCACGGTCATGTGAGAATCAAGATCCTGTTGAGACTTGGCAGCGTGATTGCAAAGCTGGCAAGGAAAGCTTCTTGTAGAGATATGTCTGTATCGAACATGTTTCGCGAGACTGGTAGGCGTGTCGCAGCTCATATCACAAAGAGTGCACTTGTAATTGAAAACGTGCACTCGCATGTGGTCCCTCAGGATTCCTTCCGTCGGATAGAATTTGTTGCAATGAGAGCACTGGAATCCCTGGACTAACAAATAAAATAAATCAATTCACATTTATCGATACAGTTATGTCTTTTTTATCTTAACTTCGATGCAAGCTCGGTAACGAGTGAAATTCGATCTACAGTGGCGGACGAAAGAAAGTTTACAGCTTTTAAAATCGCATAACTTTTATAAAATGAATTCAAACGAGTTGAGTTTTTTTGAAAAGCTACAAGGATTAGTTTGCTAAGTAACGTGTTTCGTCGTTTTGAATAAAATGCACTTGGTCGGAATAGCAAACAAAAATAGTAAATGTCATTTTTTAAACTTTTTTTGTGAGCCTGTAATGAAAATTCAAAAACCCCGTTTGTAGATTGAAGTGAGTCGTATACATGCCTAAAATTTCATAAAAATCGGTTAACGTCGCTCTGAGCAATAAACGCTTAAAGATCGCAGAATAAGGTCGAAAATCGTTGATTTCCTGGAATTTAGCTTCTCAAAAAAAACTCAATTCGTTTGGATTCATTTTATAAAACTTATGCGATTATAAAAGTTGTAAACTTTCTTTCGTCGCCACTGTAAGTAGTAGAATATTTGCGAACCGCTAAATTCGAATAGACGCGCGTTATTTCGGAAAGGCGGGAAATTTGAAATCAAGACTTTACCATCGATCGGAATTTGTCGCTTGCAATGCACGTGAAACTTTGTATTAGAAGCGAAGGTAGCTCCGCAATCGGGGCAGGCGACGATCTTTTCCTTCGTATGACGTCGCACGTGATCCCTTAATTTGTATAAATTGGGATATGCACTGCTGCAGCCTGTCCATTTGCATTCTAAACCCCCCTGAACTTTATTGCCCCGTGGACCTTCCTCGACGTGAGCAGCAACGTGATACAAATACAGTTGATAATTCCTGAAGTGCTTCAAACATTCCTCCCAGCGGCACAAAAGTGGTGCCGGGAGGTCTACCACATTCTTCCATTCCGAGTCTCTGCGACATCTCTGAAAAAGGTAAATTCGAATTTTATTAGCGACGAATTAAATTTCGCTTCGTATTAAATTATATAAAAATTGAGTAGTTCCTTACCGGTAGCTTAATTCTGGCGCGAATATTTGAACCGATGCATTTCAATTTCGTGTGAAACGCGTGGTAATTCACATGCCTGGAAATCTCGTCGGGCTCGTTACTTTCATAGAAACAGCCGCTCCACTGACACACGTAAACGTCCACGCCTTTCTCATTGGTCCGCGTGCTTAAATCGGACACGTGTTCAGCCACGTGACTCACGTATCTCTCGACGTGATTGGTTTCGTACTCGCAACCGGGCCATTCGCAGGACAGATGAAAAACTTCGCGTTTTAGCGGCACGCCGACTCTCCGCCGTTTTGCGCCACATTCCGATACAGAATCGAACTCGGAATCTGTATTATAACTATCATCGTCGTCTGCCTGTTTCCTCTTACCATTCGTCTCGTCTGTGTACGAAAGATTTTTCTGCGTCTCTACCCAATCGTTACAGCACTGCTGCACGTCCTTACTAGTTATTAACTTCTTCCCGAATTCTGACATTTCTTCGATTCCCTTCTACGAACTTACAACCGAATGTTCCCCTCGATATGCTAATCTCACTTTCCTTTGCAATAACAATGGAAACTTGCTAAATCAGTTTCGGCATTTTAACGGTTAATTATCCTATTAAAAGTCTCTGGTTTAATTAACAAACTTAGATTTGTCGACTAATCTTCAACGTCTACCTTATAACTCTCTTATCGATGCTCGTGCATAGTACTCACTTGTGTTCGAATACCTAACCTGATTGTAACCTAACGGGAAACAAATGCCAAAATAAACTGTTGCATCGAAGGAAGCTTTTGCTATCTCACTACTGGATATTCAAATGTTTCGAAAATTCCTGAACGAACAAGCATGGAAATTATCGATTCTCTCGGCGGTAACAAGATACGCAGCGTTCACCCCGCCAATATCACTGCGAAGACACCTCAGCGAACACAAAAGATGTTCTACGATCTACGCACTGTCTTCTGGTTGTTACACTATTTCCTGCAACTTTCTAGTATCTAATTTCGTACCCGAAATTACGCGGAACACGTAATTTTAGCTCGAAAGTAACTTCGGTGCTGTCTTTTACCAGACACTTCTCGCGTTCCGCCAATTTTCATTGCGCATGCGCCGCGCAGCTTTTAACAAAAAGTCTTTCAACATCTTTATCGGGAATTTAAAGAGAATATGAATAAAAACACAATTATGCTACAGTTAAATTGAATTTAACAAGTTTAATATTTGTAGCTTGAAACCCGTCGTATTTTCATTATATTTCTAGAAGTCAATATGTTCGAAATGTAAAGTGGACATCTATAAATTTTGAAATTCTTACAGTGCCTTGCAGTTTCAAAGAATCTGTTCATTCTCTAAAAACCCAATTTGAGAGCGATGTAAAAGCTTGCGCAGCAAGAGAGTACCAGAACCGTGCAATTATTTGCAACGATTAGTTCCTTTTAGTATTAATTTTAAATACTATTTAAGTTTTCTCATTTATTTCTTATTGTCTATGTTCTTTTGCATGAAAGGATTTGGGAAATGCGGTGTGGCGGTCATTCGAATATCCGGCCCAGAGGCATCTGTAGCTCTAAAACAGATGACTTCAATGCCCAATCTAAAACCTAGAATGGCTCTTTTAAGAAAAATCTACGACCCAGAAACGAAAGAAGTACTAGACAAAGGCCTCTGCCTTTGGTTTCCAGGTACTCGAAATACTAAAAAGTGTAACGCAGTAAACTAAAATTGTACAAACACTGTGCATCCGCGCATCAAGTAAATACACTGAAAAGGAAATTGAATATAGTTAATAACTAATGGGAGATTTCAGGGCCCTATTCTTTTACTGGAGAGGATTGTGCAGAATTCCATGTTCATGGAGGCCCGGCGGTAGTATTATCGGTACTCGATGCACTTTCGAAGCTGCGTTTTCAATTAGCGCCTCCTGGAGAATTTACAAGAAGAGCTTTCTTAAATGGGAAATTGGATTTGACCGAGGCAGAGGGTATAGGAGACCTGATAGAAGCCGAAACTGAAAAACAACGGAAACAGGTACAGAATATTCGCATAATATTAATGTTATCTTCATTAAAAGAATAAAAGATGTAATAATTCTGAATTTATTACAATCTCTTGCCCAGTTTTTTACCCTTCCGTGATTTGTATTCTTTTGAATGAGATAAACCTTTGAGAAGGTAGCACTCTGTGGATTATTTTAATATAAAATCTACCATTAATAATTCAACAGGCCTCTAATCAAGCTAGCGGTTCTCTCCGCCGTCTCTACGATTCCTGGCGAATGAGCCTTTTAAATTGCCTCGCTAGCTTAGAAGCTTATATTGACTTCTCCGAGGAACATAGTTTAGAGTCTAATATTTTAGAGGATTCTAGAACCACATTGCAGAAATTGTCTGCAGAAATTCAGCAGCATTTAACTGACGGCAGGAAAGGGGAGATTCTGCGCACTGGAGTACGCGTGGCGATTCTCGGGGAACCTAATGTAGGAAAAAGTAGTCTTTTGAATCTCCTTTCTAGGAAAGATGCGGCGATTGTCACGTCCACTCCAGGAACGACAAGGGATGTTATAGAATTAACGGCAAATATCTGTGGGTATCCAATGGTTCTTGCGGATACCGCTGGAATCAGGAGTGACCCAGAGAATGAGATAGAAGTAGAAGGTATCAGGAGAGCGAAAGAATACACGAAAAGAGCAGACCTTGTTATGTGCGTAATAAGTGCTGAGAAATGTTTTCAACGTTCTTTTGGAGGGTTTTTAATACGTTATAAAAATCTTTTGGGAATAAGAACGGAGAAAGTCATTATAGTGGTGAATAAAGTAGATTTACTTGTAGAAGAGGAGAGAAAGGCGTGGAAAGATGAGAATGTTGTTGCTCTCTCGTGTAAAACACAGGAAGGCTTAGAGGAGCTTACAAACACATTAGCGCAATATTTTAAGGAAATGTATGTAAAAAATTACAGAGTTATGGTTAACTATAAGTCTGGCCCGGATAAAAGGTCTATTCGATTATTTAATTTAAATTTATTTATCAGATGCGGCGATCCTTCGGAAGAGAACCCTGTAATCAGCCACGCGAGATACAGAAATCACTTGACACGAGTTACGGAATTCCTCCAAGCATACTTCAGAAAGACCGAGACCCAAAATTACGATATGGCGATATCGTTGCAAGATATTAGAGGCGCGGCAAGGGAACTTGGAAAAATAACTGGTTCGATTAACAACGAGGAGATTCTTGATGTTATTTTCAAAAACTTTTGTGTCGGAAAATGAGGATTGTCTAGAAGTGGATAAGGTTGAACGTAATATTAACAAAGAGGGGATTATAAATCACACTGTATCGATTAAAATAATTTATTAGCTTTTAAACCGTATCATCCTTTTTTGTAACAAAAAATTAATAAAAATGCCTTTCTTATTTAAAGTAGTCGTGTCAACCTTCTGCAGTCCTCTCTTTGTCTGTTCCCAAATGAGCTACGTCAACTTCATCTAAGTTTATATTTTGATCCTTCATAGCTTGCTAGAAAACAAGATTATTATTTTACGTTGATTACAACCTTCTCGGAATCGCATAAAAATGATCGTGTACTTCTAATGCATCGTCGCGTGTCAGACATTAAAAACACTTTGGTCCAATCTGTGTCTTTATCGTTATTAAAAAAGCATTGCGAGATAAAAGCTAATTATTTTCATACGTTCAATTTAACATTTCTTGCAAAATATCTTTAGATTCTTATAAAGTACAAAGAGAACTATAGCGAATTCATGTAAAACTTCTAAAATTCCAGAATGTGTAAATATAGTACAACTTTTATATTCCCAATTAGATCAATCGACCAGCATTAGTATTGATTTCATGAATTTACGCGCCTCCCACCCATGCTTCCGTGGTACCACCAAATTTAGGTTAGCGTGCTTCCGAATCTTTAAAATTTATCAAAATTTCAGTAACATTTGCATTACATTTTTTCAAGTTTCGAAATGCCCAGCCATTATTATTTTGTCTCTAAGATAAAGTCTGGTAGTTTAATATATTTACAATTTGAAATGATAACGATAACAGAATCGTACAAGTCATACGATTGTTTAACCTTTTAAATACAAAGTCCCCTTTAGTTAACGTTCGAGTATCGAAGAGACACGACATTACTCGGCAAGAATCGAGAAATAAGCGATATGAGTCTTCACTAAATCTAACTTACCGCGACGCATTCGGTATAAACTTTAAGCAACGATGAGCACTCACTGTCGTCATAAACTCCGCGCAAAAATTTCTCAGAGAACCAGACATTAAAGCAGTGGTCGTACTTTGCTTTCAGATCCTTGCAAGCCTCCATCATCTATTGTTTCTTTATTTATTCCTACCGAATCGTTTCGCTAACCCTTTTTCACTCAACCGATCGCGTAATAATACGTTTGTTCGTCGAGGGCCTGTTCGGTCAACCTTACATCTTCCAGTATTTGGCACGTGTCGATTTACTTTATTCTATCTCGCATGCTTAAGATAATCGTGCAATTTCTTTGCCGCACGAATTAAACGATTCATTTTAAGTAATTTCACTTGCGACGTGAACCATCTTATTATACAGGATGAATAATAAAAACCGTCAAGTGAGCATTTTTTTTTAGAAAAGTATCGCCGACGATGACAAAATGTATATTTCTTAAATATTTTCTAATGAGAAATGTGGTGAGGGTGGAAGCTTTAGTTGACGACTGCGCGTGTTGCGAATGATTAATTTAAAGCGATGGGTTCTAACGATGAATAGTGGAGGAAATTTAAATTTACCTGAAGGCACTGGTTATATAATTTGAATTGATTCGAACACATAGAGTCGTCGAAGTTTCCCTTCAGAAATTTTTCGGAAAACCAAAGCTTGAAGCACCCATCGTACTCCTTCTTGAGTTGGTTACAAGCTTCCGCGAGGCTATTCATTTAACTTCAGAGTTCGGGCGAACTTCAATAAAAGAATTCGCCGAGAACGAGACCCCGCGATTTTCAAACCAAGATTTTTATTCGCATCGATTGTCCTCCCGACTGATAAACTATGCCTATAAAAAATATATTTATAAATTCATCGCTCTTAAAACGCGATTTGAAGTTAATCGAAATCGGATCGTATCGAATTTTTGAGTCAACCCTTAGAGTCAGCCCGCGATCGATTTTAATCGAAGTGCTTGAGTATCGACCGAGATCGATCAATCGAATTGCGTATTTCGGAACTGCCGTATCTTTCGTTCGGATCTTATTGAATTTAATGAAATTTGTTCGTATTGGAGAGGTTCGCAATGTAATTTGTAATTAATTAACATATTGGAAGATTGGGAGAAACTTACGACTTGAAAATCCGTTTAAAAAGGGGAGTCCAAAAAATGTTGACTACTAAAATACACGAGGTATTTTGTGGTTAGTAATGAATACGCTGCGTCAGCTAGTCAATAGTTGATGGTTCTCAACTTGCTTTCTTTTAAAATTTACTAGAGTGCAAGGAATACCTTGCACCCATAGGGAATTTCAACAAAATATAAATATTTACTTTTTACAATTTTCTATCTCATTAACGAATCTCCAATCTCGAAAAGCGTATTACAAGATCAAGTTAAGATCTTACAATTTGTGCGAAATTTGGTCTGCTAAATTCTCAAAATTTTTAGAGACCTAAAATTATGAAAATCCAATAAGTCTTATCTTATTCTTTAAGGAAACTTTATTGAGCCAGAGTATAACAGACGATATGTATTTTTATACCTGCATTCATATTAACAAGACTTACATCTTAATCAGGTCTTAAAGATGTGTACTACTAAATAATTACATTTGGTACACCTAGCATAGAAAAGCTAGCTAAAATGTTTTATGTTAAAAAGTTGAACATCGGTAGAAATAAATATATTCGTGTGATCGATTTTCGACTAAATTGAATTAGATAAATAGTAAAAAAATACAGCTGTAACATTCAGGCACAAATACTTTATAAATGAAATCGCTAATTATATTTAACTGTTATAATAATCGTTGTAGAATATCAATTGGAACTTGCATTGTTTGATCATCAACTAAAACAATATCGAATACTTCCATGTACGAAGACAAGCTACTTTCAACCTGGAAAAAAGTTATAAGAATTAACGATAGATATTTCATTTAATATTTGATAAAAAATATATTACTTACATTGTCATATAGAAAACCAATTTTTAGTACTGCGCATGCATCTATCGTGCCAGCTACCATCGACGCATCTCCCGTAGTATCGCCCATTAAAAGAACATTTTTCCTTCCGTCGAGAACTTTAAAATACTCTTCGTCGATAGCGTGTTCATCTTTGTTGAAGACATGAATTAGCCTTTCGTTTTTAAAGCCTGCTATTTGCCCGTCTTGATAATTGAGAAAATTTGAGATCACCTTAATGCGAAAGTAAAAATTGCTTTTATAAAAATGACAATTCTTCTGGCATCCTTATAAAAGTAGTAAATGATATTACTTTCACATTATCGAACAGCACTCCGTGATTTCTTAAAACAGCTTCCACAACATCTCCTAAGCCAGCGCTAAAAACCAGTACAGGAACTTGGGCAGACTGTAACTTTTTTAACAATTCTTTAGCACCGTCTCTTAAATCCGTTCCATAAACTTTGGCTACTTCTTGTATTTCAGCAGGATCGAATGATATTCCTTTTAATATACGTTCCGCAGCGATCATCCAGTCTGTCATTGCCGTTGCTTTTACTTCGGACGACAACTGGGGATCAATTTCAATTGGCCTATACTTTTGGTAGAGTCTAGCCGACTCTTTTGAATACGTCTCTGGAAGTTGCTTACATTTGCTGAAGATCCCTATTTTTCAAAATTCAAAACAGACTTCTCCATTGCGTAATCTTTAACTATCTCATCTTTACTCGTTCCAATATTATTTCATTTCCTAACTCTACGTAACTATTGCGTATTACATACCAAAGCTGCTGAGAACCTTTTTCCCATTAACATGTTGTTTCGTTAATGTTAAGTCAAAATCGGTAATAATCTGAAAGTAGGATTTCGTAAATCAATTATGAATTTCATCTTAGTAGAAAACAGTTTAAGGATTGATAATTCATGCTGCTTTAGCAGTTTTAGTTTACGTAGTCGATCTTATAAGAAACTATTAACAAACATACCTGCAACGATTTACATCCGTCCCTTAGGATTGCGTTTATTGTCTGTAGAAGAAGTTTCTTGTCCCTGATATGAACATGGTTTAATTTCAGGGTTGGAAACTGCATTGGGAAACATAATGTCAGATTTCTCTTAGAGTTACAAAATCTAAAAGTTCTTATATAGCTTAAAACTTAATTGAAAAGCAATTATTGTAAAAAGGGCCACTTGTGGAAACGAGGCCGAAATTATTCGTTTAAATTCCATACAATGATAATCTCAATAATTGGTAGGACAAAGGAATTACAAATTATTTTTATATATAGTTAACTATAGCGTTCATTGAAACACATACATAAATTCCTTAACCTACAGTTGCGTATGTTTTTAATAATAATTACATGCCATAAGTTTGGATATATTAACTAAATATTATATATCGATCTTACAATAATGTCGAACATATGACAAATGTAAATAATCCGCAGGAGGTTAGTTCGCTGAGTTTATTTAATGCTTTATGAATATAGTTTTCTTCGAACATGTATATTTTATTAGATTATTCTTTAGTCAGTTATTCAATTTATTACGTTCACTCCCATGTAAACTAATTCTTTGTGAAATATACAAAGTACGTCGCAAAATATGTAAATGAATGGTAAGGCGTTTGAGGTTAATTTTGGTTATGTATTGTAGCTTCCACAAAAGTTTTTTTTATTTCTTATTTTTCTTATCGATTTGATGATTGTGCAAAATGAGAAATTCTTGGGCTCGAATTTAGAAAAGAAAATAAGTATCTAGCATTTTCTAATGAAAAGGAATTTCAGAGTTTTTATTCATTGATGTGGCTATTAAAGATGAACCGTCGGAATGTAATGTGTAAAATGTAAAATATCCAAGATTTGAATAGTAACTGAAATTTGCTTTCTTTATCTTATTACATAATTATTCATTTTCAACATATAGTCCTTTTGAAACAAAATATGATTGGTTACTCATAGCACATTCGGCAACCTGCACTATAGTGCGAACTTTTTCGCTTCTAATTGGCTAAAATTCGCATTCCGTGCGACCGTCCGAATACGCTATCAATCACAGAAGAAATTAATTTTCACACAAATTACTATTTTTCAGCGTTCCTGTAAAATATTTCATATCAATCGTCCATTCCATTATCCATCAGTTTCAAATGTATTCCAATTAACCACGGCGATTAAAACGGATATCAATAATTCGTTTTGCGTTTCCCTGTTTTTCCGAAATTTCGTTAACATTTAATGTTGAATAAAAACAGGATGTCTCGTAAATTGTATTTCATTGAAATATATAAGGAAAGTCAAACGTTTTTCTTATAATTTCTATTTAACTTTATCGCGTCAATGTTTATCGCTGCCAAGGCGAGCATTAATTGTTAATATTTTTAACGGAGAAATTACAATTGGGACATATCGAAAAGCGGATATTATATAAACAAGGACACAATCGAGTTAAGGTTAGGTAGCAGTAGAACGACCATTGAAAAATTGAGTACGGAGCAAGGTCAAACACGATTGGCCAATTGAAAGACCGCGAGAAATTTAAATTACTTACGTCGTGTAGGCCCAGATCGGGAGTCACGGACGTCATTCTCTTCCTTTTCGCGTCGAGAACAGACTTCCACCTACTATTTCAGGGGCCCAACTGATTTTCGAGTGTATGCACGCGTTGAAGAGTCCCCACAGATCCGATCGGCCAATCAGCTGTGGCGTGGAGCACGTGACTCACAGCTGGTCACGTGACTTTGTTTTCCTTTGTTGGGCTCCCAGCTACGTCAGTTTGTCGGCCTTGTTTTTTCGCTTTTCTTTCGTAACGGTAATAATAACAACTCATCGAACAATATTTATCATTTCTACCCTCCACGATAATGGATTGTAGGAGCGTAATGGTGTAATAAGATTGTACATAAGCATTCTATATTCGTGGTAGAACGTTTAATGGTACTTCACGAGTGTACAACACAATCGATCGTTTAATATTCGTGTTTCAGTCGAAGCTATTATTAACAATACGCAGAATAAACTTGGTATTTATAAGAAATATTTATCAGCTTCGATTGCTTCGATATTACTATTATTACAATTATTATTAATACGGTAAAATCTTGTCGGGCATGGTCGAATATCGGGATGATATTCCGTTCTGATAAAGAATACGTATGGCTACCATTGCAAGGATTTCATGGCGGAGTGATAACTGGGGCTGTGCTGCGAATAAAATTGGGAGTACCACCTGCGATAGGCGAGAATGTTTCTGTCTTCTTTGACGAGGAGCGGTTGCCTCTCGAATTTCTTTTGGTTCCAAATTGCCACGTCCCTTTCGAACATTAAACATTCCGCGAAGAACATTACACTGGCGTACGGACCAATCAGCGGCGGGGAATAGACTATATGAGTCACCTGGTAAAAAATACAACAACAGTAATGAATGCTTTACAAGTATATCCATATCGAAGGAAACAATAAAATAGGGAATTCAGATATCACGAATTCACCTCCATCGATAAAATCTATATCGATAATAAGTTCAAACTTAGAAGATCCGAACCTAAATTTCTATTAACAAATAATTTGTATTACCAGCGAACACGTAATAGCACTTATTGTTAGCATTACTTCCTATGTTCGAGTAATGAAAATTTATAAAAATATAAATAAACTGTAGGGTTTCTTAGAAAGTCTCTAAGAAAATACATAGTTCGCGCGATTGCTTGTGTTACGTTGTGATATTAAAGATTATCAACGCTATCGCCAATAAAGAAAGCTACGAGGAAGGTGTTAACAGGCCCAGATTAAAGGGGTGGCTAGGGGGGGATGCAGCCCCGGGCCCCACTTTCTGGGGGGGGTCCGTTCTAAGCGATTACCTCACTAAACCCTCTCCGCTGGCCTCGAAGGTTTGATAGCCCCGGACCCCAAATATCAACTACGGGGGGTGGGGGGTCGAAGGTTTAATAGTCCCGAGCCCCAAAAATCAACCGGGAGGGGCTCGAAGGTTTGATAGCCCCGGGCCCCAAAAATCTTAATCCGGGCCTGGGTGTTAATGATAATTTCAGAGATTGAAGTGGAATAAAAGACGAAAAGAACCTTTTGTAAGAGGGGTTCCATCGGCGTCACCGTTTGAAGGATACATATAGGCCCTAAATAGGTATCCATTAGTAATTCAACGTATCCAGGGCCGATTTGCTGGACGTGCACGTCCAGCCGCAGGAGTTCGAGCTTCTCGAACAGGACCAGAGTGTGTCTGAGCGTCGTGTACGCTCTGTGGCTCAAATTCTCGGCGTTCTGTTTCTTCGATTCATCGTTGTCGGAGTTTTTATCGTCTGAATACGAATGGTGCGGTGCCCAGCCATCGTTTATCCACGAATGCCGAGCGATCCGTGACATCGGGTAAGCGATACTCGAGAATACCGCTGGGCCATGAACCGCGCTGAGATGAGCCGTATCGGCGCCATTCTCGGCGACTTCCTGAAGCAAACGATACTTTTATTAACCCCAATGCCGTTCTGATACACCGCGAGAGTGATAGCTATTTCCTGGAAGAGTTCAGCTAATTTCTTTTTTCGTAATTCAGAAAATTATGAAAGTTGCTGTGCAAGTAGAGTAGTTCATCCGTAACGTAACCCTATTTTTTGTTGGTGCCATAATGCAATTTTTAGGGTGAAATCACCCCTTTAAGAAAATACAGAATTTTCTATTCCGTGGAATATCTCGAGAACAGTGAGAGATATCGAAAAGAAGTTTTAACAGAATGTGCATCGCTTTCTTATATCTACAAAACCGCGTAAAAATAATTTTCAAGTCAAGCAGCTCTCACATACTGCGGTTCAACAGATTTTCCTTATGTTACAATTTACCCCGTGTTACAACCTACCTCGGTCTCCCCTTCCTAAAATTGCATCCAAGGTGAAACTCATTAAAACTAATCAATACCGTACATGAATCATTATAATAACAGCACTTTCGTAGATGCCTTACTTGAAGTGCCTTAATAGGCCACGTTGGGAACCACATGATAAATAAATAATGCATGAAAATGACTGCAAAAATGACTTTACAATATATACCATTGTAAATGTTATCATTGTATACATTGCAACGTATACATGTATATTTTGCAAAGTCTTTGTAATTTTTCACGCATTATTTATTTATTGTGTGGGTTCCAAAGTGGCCAATTAACAAAACACTCCAAGTAACGAATGTGCTGTTATCATAATAATTCATGCCACGCCATTGATTAGTTCTAATGAGCTTCACCTTGAATGCACTTTTAGGTACGTACTGTCTTGCTCAAATAATATAATCGAAAGCTGTTTAAACTTTATATAAATACTAATGTAAATATGGATTTAAGAAACCATTTTATTAATGGAAACTACTAAAATGGATTTCAAATTCGGTAATAGCGGTTTTATTTGTTTGCAAAAAAAATATTGATTTGAAAAATAAAGATTTGAAAGTTAATGGCAAATAGGTTTCCTTGATTTTAGCTTCCACGATAAATGCGGGGCGATCGTTACCACATATTTCATCTTAATTTCTAAACAGAGCTTCGCATCTCCTGTATTCGTGCTTGCGAGTTTCTAGAAACGATTTTCCTGTTCTTTCAGATCGCATCGAACGCGAGTAAAAGAAACAATTTCCCTTATCGTTGGTAGTTTCACTGTGTATTGAAAATAGTTATCGACGAAAGTAGAACGAGCCCAGCTGCCGTTACGTGACGATTTTTGAAGTACACGTTTAAAGTACTCTAGCTGGCCACAACGATAACATCTAAGATACTCCGAAACAGAGAGGAAGGTATATCTCTGAATTCGTTTAACTGACCTGTATGTGGCAGTTGATAAGAAATTCATTTCGGCCTTGGTAACGCCATGTTCGGTCCGAGACATGGCTGACCGTTTGCGGCTGCCAAGCTGGCTCCAATCCTTCTGCGTGGTACCACACGAAAATAATCTCGTTCGCTTCGCAACTCTTCCATGTCTTCGTTCTCGCGATATGCGGCACTGAAATCGAGGCGTTCAATGAGAATCTGTCGCGTGCCACGCGATTCTAGGAAGCGGGTGTACCTGTAGCTCCTCAAGTGAACAAGGAGAACATTGACAAAATAAGCCATCTATCTATGCTCCACGATCACCCTTCTCTCACAAAGACGCGCGAAATAATTTCTATCTATCAATTTCCTCCATCTCCACTTAGGAATCAGCTACAGGCAGGGGTGGATTTGTATATATTGACAATTTTGGGGCGAAAGAAATTGGAAAAAGTTTAAACATGGAGGCTGGAGACGATTTAAAAAACAATTTAACAATAACTGATACGTGAGTTGTCACGTTAAATTAATTTTAAAATCGCCTTAATTGAAATGCGTGAAACAACGCGACACTAAAGCAGTTTAGTCAGTTAAGGGGGTGCGTCCCCATTCGACTAGTCAAAGAAATTGATCCTTTGTTTCATTAATATTTATTACTGTCTATTAACAGAAATCGAGACCACCGAATGGGAGCACCCCCTTAAACCGCGGGTTACCTTTATCAGTGTATGGAATATGATTGCACTGGCCATCAGAGCCACGGAATTGCCAACCGTGAAAGGGGCATTCCAAACAGTCGCCTTTCACTCGACCACCCTCTGCCATATTCGCCCCAAGGTGGGGGCAGTAAGCGTCTAAAATCCTCACCGTCCCTTTATCTGTTCTTTAAACGAATATTACCGCTGATTAATCCGCTCGACTTCTGCGCTCCGCAGTCAGATTGAAATGCAAGTATCGAGGTACCTGAAAACGGCAAAGTTTTGCCCAAGGGCGGCCACATGCTTCACTTGGCCCCTCTTCAGCTGCGAGCTCTCTAACAGGGCGAACCATCCGTTCGGATAAACAGGCGGGAGCTTGCCCAATTTCCGTTTCTTCGATTCTAAATGATTCGCTAGGACCTTCTTGCCGCTCCCCTTTATTCTCAGATCCTAGAAAAGGCAATTAATGGTCACCCTCAGTATTTTCTCTCGAAGCGACGGCGCCAAGAAACGTTAAAAAGTAATGTCAATTTCGGAGTTCAGTTGGAATTAAAATGGTACTAAAAAACGTCACCTTCTCCTCGGCGCGCGAGATAAACGTGTACAAGCTATTTCCTTCGTTCGAGTTCGGTAGGAATTCTCGCGGCGTTAAATGAATCACTGCTGATAATTGTTATACAGTAACTCTAGGAAGATGTTTCCCTTTTGAAAGGACGCCCCGATCCGCTGACGCGGGGAAAAAGGATTCTTCTACTTTTACGATGTCACGCGCAAAAAGAAATCTGCTTCCTCATCTGCAAACATAATGTCATCGCTTCGACCTCGCGCTCGCTTCTTGCGTGTCGCCTGCGTCGAACCGTGCCGGAATCGAAGAATCAGAATAACAAGAACTTCAAATATTGGCGGATCTGTGAATCCGGGCTCCTCACTGTTCTTCTCTATATTCCCAAGCAATTCGTTCAAGAAGAGGAAAAATCGTTATCCGAGCGGTGGGTGAATGGTCAGACAGAAAAAAGGTGGTCTCACCGTGATTTCAATTCATCCCGCCGTCTTTCTCTCAGTTAAATAAAAGGAGAAGGAGAGCGAGCAAATTATTCCCAGCTGTAACTGTGGTATAACGCTACACGCAACTTTGAAGCAGACTTGGCGCGATTTCGATTGAAATTCAATGCTAATTCTATGGTAACCTGACGCGATCCTCGCGTTTTATCAGCTTTTTTTCAGAATCCTAATCCATCGTTCGAGGGGGGAAGAAATGTTTCCATTTTTATTCGCGCGCTGAATTCAGATCGATTCGAGGAGGAGTGGAAAATCTTTCGCTTCCCATTGTCGTCGCGACGGCACAATTAAACAGGCTAGCCATAAACAATTATTAGTGAAGAAATTTGGAAAGTATTTGCTGAAAGACAAGCAGCATGACATTACGCTTGGCTGGGTTTTAATTACGAACCTAATTGCTAATTTCTGATTGCATAATTGCAGGTGCTGGTTCGGTGACGTTCGCGTGTTGTTGGATAAAAAGGGGAATATATTTCTCGCGATGTTTACCAGTGGCGAAGGGTAGAGCGATATGCAGTGTAAGTAAGTAGGTAAGCCGGGCAAAGGTATCGAAGAGGACTCACCTTGATCCAGTTGATCTTGTACAAATAGGCAGCAAGGAGGATACCAAAAAGTAGAAGAAAAGCACCACCGAGGTTCCACCATCCAGCCATCGCTGTCTTCTTCACCCTCTGCCCCCGAACGAAGAAAAGCAAGTGCACTCGAAAAACTTGTCCCTCCGGAACACCTTCGGAGCCACCTCTCTTACTCCTTGCTCTGACTCTCCCTCTTCCTCCCTTCCTTTACCATCCACTTCTGCCACTTCTTCCTTTTTCCTCTTCCCTTCCCTCTTCCTATGCTCTACTTCCTTCTCTCTTCTTCCTCCCCTTCCTTCTTCCTTCGCGCTCCCCTTTTTCTTCCTTCTTTAGTTCCCTCCTTCTTTTACCATCCTCCCCTTGTCTCTCATCATCATTTCTTCATCTCTTTTTCTTCTTCTTTTATTCTTTCTCCTCGTGTCCCTCTTCCCTTTTGCTCCGCCGCCTCTCCCCCCACCTCCCCCTGCTTACACTCTCTTTTGATATTCCTCCCTACCCGGTGGAATGCACTCGATTTCTAAGCCCCGTCTCCAATATCACTTTTTCCCCAAAAAATTACTGCCAAAGATCGTTCGCCTTCGCGAGGTTTCGCGTCTACGTAAACATAACAATGCTAGCGGCTTCTGGTTTCTCGCTTTCGCTGCTTTTCGCTGCTACCGTCTGTGTTTTTCGTCCCATTCGCTTCGTCTCCCTTCTGTTCCTCTCCGGATTATCGCTCTGTACGTCGCCTCTCGATCTTCTCCCGCCGATGCTGCCGGTCGGTTTGCGTCCCTCGCGAAGAAATTGGCCGATGGCCCCCCTTCCTAGTCCAGAGGAGTCACGGGGCCGAAGACGAATGTACGGCGGGCCGAGGGAAGTGTTGGAAAAAGAGGAGACGGAGAAACGCGCGGAGGACCCTTCCAGACTGATTCCGAACCCTCGATCGTTTTTCGAACGACTGAGCCACTTCATTCCTTAGACAGGGCCTTTTATACCTTTCCGACGTAGACCACCTTCCTCGGCCTCCATCCTCTTCCTCAACTCAAACTTACCGCATCTCTTCCGAAAGCCCCCTTAACACGTCCCACTATCAAACATCGAAACGAGATTTTACATAGAATTTTATTTTCACAGAAATTAATCCAGGTCACTTATACACCACCTAAAATTCAATTTATCATACTCGTAGCTTTCCCCGCGTGAACGAGGATATTCAAATAATTCAATCACGAGATGTTTGTCTATCAAAATGATAGAAAATGCCCGCGAAAATGACGGAGCGGGTCGAGGAATATTTCGTCTGGCCTTTGCGAGCGAATGTCGCCACTATTTTTCCGCTTAAAATTATGTATAATACACCGGCCGCGACCAATTTCCAAGTCCTTGTTGCATATCTCTTCTACGATCGGCGAATCGTTCTGCTTCTGCTTACCCTCCTTGCCTTTCCTTTTTCCAGGTTCCGTTTTATCGACGCCAGCTATCAGCTCCCGACCGTTTGTATCTTCGCTCCTAGACTTTTCCACATTTATGTTCCTCCTTTTGCCCGCCTCCCGTGCTCTCCCATTTTAATGTGCCTCTGCCAGGCTGACTGCTGCCGCGCCGGCACACATATCTCTACTAATTTCCACGACTTACACGGCCCCGCTCGAATTTATAAAGCTCCCTGACCGTTCGACGGGAAGCGCGCGGACAGATCGGTATCTGGACCCGGAAGATTTAGGGCGAGCTTCGAAATCTTTGGCCGGCTGAAGGCTGATGAGGATTCGTCGCTGATGCAGCTTGGGCCTGGTTTGAATAGTATTCTGGAGAGCGGAGTGGGCATCAAGGTGAGAGATGATTCTCGAGGAGGAAACGATGAAATAAATGGCACAGTTATGTATTTATTCATATTTTTATTGTACGTCCTACGGATTATAAAGATATTCTAAATGGTAAATGGTTATCGACGCGCACGTAGTAGCTAATTATTCTCGCATTGTTCATTAGTGTTTACAGGATTCGCATACAAAATCGAAATCGAAATGATTCCTGACGAAGGGGTCATTAAGGGGTTACATACACTGGTCGAAATAATCGATTTTTCAGAAGGAGGGTCCATGGCCCCGGAATTGACGATTTTCTGTGAATTTAAAAAAAATTATCTCACTTTAACCGGGAGAATTTAAACAAAGTTTTGTCGAAGCTGCGCTTTCCAAATCGCCGCCAATGATATTTGAGAAACTACTGAAGCGATTGAAACTTGGCACGATTATTTCTCACATCAGTGTTTAGACTTTTTGTTGAGCCACAGGTTGGTTTTAATTATTAAGGAGTGATGAAATTTGTCAGAGAAATCGGGCACTCATAGTTTTTTTAAAATAAAAATTTTGAAAATAGCGTATGATAAAAATTAGTTTCTTTTGCGTAGGATAAATTTGCCTAATTCGTACCTGCGCCTAAATCGTACATCCGCTGTTTCTTTTAAACTAACACAGTCACAATCGCTCGTTCGGTAAAACTGTATATAATAGTTAACTATATATATGCAATTAACAAGCCGAGTCATCATGCTGTCACTCCACAAAAAATATAAAGCAAGTTTTTCGGGTACTTTTCACTAAAATTTTGCCACGATTCTTAAGGATTTTGTACAATTACTGTTTGTGAGAAGCAGTGAAAGAAATTTCTATGTGAAACTACGTCCATTTTCAAGTTTATTTCTTGTTTTGACACCAACAAACAGTGCCCTATATCTTAGCGCCATAGAATTTAATTGAAATTTACCTATTTGCCTATTTCGTACCACCATGAGTAAGCTTAAATCGTACTGGTACGAACATAAGAAACACTTTTCTTTCTTTCTTTATGATGACACTCAGAGGAGATATTTTTGTTATCAAGACGAATTATCTTATTTTTTTTGGAAAATATTCTCTAAATTATAAACTCTCAAGTGCATATTACGATTTTTCATTAAAAAAATTACTTGTAGGTAAACAAATTTCATAAAGCGTCCCCTCTTTTCACGGCCCTAGGTGTATGTAAACCCTTAATGAAAATTCACTCGTACACACGCAGCACTAAACAGTAACTAAATTGATTATAGATTACGCAGTCAAATTACATAACTCGCGAATTCGCTAATGAATAATTACTTTATCGATACATTGGGCGAGGCGCTTCTTTGAATATTTATTTTGTTGAACTCACGCTTGTGTAAACGTTTAATGAAACAGTAAACGAACAAATGAATCGATTAGTGAGATTTTCGTCGTTCGTTCGTTCGTTAATCAAGGGCAGCGTGTTTCAACAAATGAACAAGGAAGCGATCCACCGGTCTTAAAATTAACTCGGTAATTCGTTAATGAATAAATGAATGAAGTGAATGGAGAGTCAGTTCATTCATATATCGCGTTTTAACAATATGTTCGTATACTAGTTCGTTCATAACGATCCGAAAGGATCGAATAAACAACAAATTGAAGGCACTGCGGTGCAAACCAAAAGTAAAAACAGATCAACAGTATATCAATTTTGGATTTTTTTCTCTTTTTCTTAAACATGGAATCTTTAACGTTATTTGTAACAACTTTCAACAATTACAAGATCGTTTTCTGCGAAACAATGAACAATGGAAAACATTCTCTTTAACCAGTTACAAACAGAAACGTAATGTCCGAACGAAAGCTTTTTCTTTTTTTTTTGTTTTTTAAACTAGCCACATATTTCACGCGAATGTAATACCGACAATTTTTCACGCACAATTTATCGTTGGGATATCGTTGTGCGTAAAAATCGAACCGCTCCAACGCGAAATATGCTCTCTCCTTCTTTTTCTTTTTAATCGTAAAACAAAAACACAACTTTGGTCAACGAGATTTGGATAACTTGAAAATTCCGTTTGGTTAACATTAACTCAACGAGGCATGAACACTAACGAGAAGCTAACATTAACTGGAACAAGCGAGGGGGAACGACAAAACTTAACAAGAAAACAAACACGATTAAATTTCTAACAAAGAACCATCAAATTTCGTAACGCCGTTGGATGATTAACAAATGGCCAACAAACGGGGAGCAAACTTAACAAATCGAAGCAACGAGCGAAAACGAAAACAAGCATCATCGATCTTGATCACTATTTTCTCTTCCGATGATCGTGGAATTTTAATTCGAGAGATTTTGATTTTCCACTCCAACCATTCTAGGACTTGCTGATGATTTCTTCTCCCGAAAACTGCTCGAAACATGGTCACGTTTCTCGCAATCGAGAATGCATTACATTCCAGTGATACAATTTATCTTGAAATAAAATAATTTCGATGATCAACCTTGTCAAAGTAATGTACAATCTTCTGAACAGCCTCTTCCTTTTTTGTGGGCCCAAGAAATGAATGTTCATAGGTATTTAATAAAATGAAAATTTCAATTAAACCATGTCCGAATTGTTTAAAAATTTCTAAACATCCCACTTAACTTTGACAGTGGTAGCTGAATCGTTTATACAATTTTGTTTCTCCAATTTATCAAGATATTTGAAAGATGTGTTACTTGAATATTAATAATTTCCATCACAGCTCTCAATTTAAATGTACGAAATATTCTTGTGTCCCAATGTTTCTACATTCTCTTGAATTGGATATTCTTGTGTAATCAGAGGTCTGGAATATGTTTCAAAAAGAATTTAACACCGAGCTTCCCCTTTTCATTCTTAACGAATTAAATTTGATGCCCAATTTGAGAAACCACGCCTCTTCACTCAGTTTCTATTCCTCCATCCTCATTTTTTTCTTTTTTTTTTAATTTTCTTCATCTTTCTTTCAATACTTCTTCGTATACATTCCCATCACATTAACGAATCACTTTAGCTTGAGGTAAATCCAATAACAATATGTTTCAAGTCCTGCTGTATTCTTTGGCTGTGCATCTTTCAGACCAAAATGTTCTTCTTAATCTCTTCTGTTCCAAATTCCTCGGATTTGTCTCCATTTAGCTGATTTCTTCATCCCTTAAGCATCCTTGTAGCAGACGATGTTGATTCATTTCTGATCGTCGAAGTGGCGTTTCCTTCTACTTTTGGACTCCTTCTTCATGGTGGGTCCATCCTGGCAATTGATTGTTAAAGGCTTCATCCTCGCCTGGCCCTCGGGAGATCTGGAAGGGTGTGAGTGTTAGCAAAAAAGAAAGCGCCATCTAGTCTAATCTAATCTAAAAAATTAAGCTTCGTAAACCGAATGAAAAAAGAAACGAGAACAAAAGGTAGAAAGAATATTGTGAATAATTGCATAGCACAGTTTTGAACAGTTCCTTTCGTCCAGTTTCGACGTTCTATCGATAGCTCCTTTTTTATTCGCGTTTATAGGTTTCTTGCCAAGCAAAGTATTAATCATAATTTCACAGTGAGTTCGGGGGTCGCGTTGCGGTCGAATGTTTGCATCGATTATGCAATAAATCGCAAGGAAGTTCCGGGTGAAATTTTCAAATCGCACGCATGGATAAAAAAATTTCGCACTTCAATCAGTCTTCAAATTTTTTGTTTTTACTGAATTTTGTTTACTCTCCTGCAACCAAAGCTTTTCAATGAAATTTAACTGCAATTCGACTTGTGTTATTTTGCTTCGATTTAAATTGAATCGTATGTACTCTCTTTGTGGCTTTTTATGCAATGAAATGGAATATCTTTTGCGATTTGTTGTGTTTCATTTTTAACACTCTTCGATGTTATTTGGTTCTACGTTTTGCTTATAAGACATTATTGGGTTTTATTTTGTTCGTCTTTTTGAGAATTGAAATGATATCGATCCTCTTTTTCAGTCAAACGGTATTTTCCATCATAGTTATCATTATTGCATTTTATACTGTCCATGTAGGGAGAGTGTGTTCCTCTTATTATAATTCTATGTGTGTTTTATAAAAGAAACAGAGTCTACTGAACATTTCTATACATAGTTCAATAAATTCCTTGCAAGTCTGTCTACCCTGATTTCTCAAAAATTGAGCTGCAAAATACATGTTTCTTATCTTTGAGAAATGACGTGAATTCTTATTAAAGCTCTATTTCTTTGGAGATTTTTAATAAGTCGTTAATGTTCAGTCCAGGCTTAATAACAGTTATCAAAGTTCAGTCTCTGCTTTTTACATTTACGTTTATTTATCTTTTAATTTCATTTCCTATTTATATTCTTCGCGACATGTGCACAATGTGAATGTAATAACGACGTGATATGTTGCCTGGCACGATTATTAAACTGCAAGTTTTATATCAGGTCGATGGATCAGATCGAAAACAATTTAAACTCTGATAGGTACCAAGTTGTGATTTAACAAATGAAGCCTCGATGCAATTTGTTCTCAGCTATTATACACAAGATTTCCTACTGTTTCTCACTAAACCTATTATTTTTCTATTTGTATCTTGAAACACGATTTACATTCACGTGAGATTCTATAGAATTATGAAACAGATCCTCAGAACAAAGTCGAGATATGCAAACATCGGTGAAATCGAGTGACAACGGGTCATGGGTTGGACTTTAAACAGTCCAAGCAAGATTTCGTTGAATTGCAGCATTTCTGGTGGCTTTAAAGACTGTTTTACTTGGTAGCTTTCAATACTTTAGTAGTAAATAAAGACTTTGGTAATAAATCCGAGACTCTGAAATGATCTCCGGAAATTCGTAGAAGATTTTGATCCACGGATTTTGATACGGTTGGTGGATTTCAAGGAAGACCTTGACAGATAAAGGGTAGATTTTTATAGATTCAGAATAAGGCCTTGATAAATCCTGACGAAACGTTTGCAAATTTATAACGACGGATCCACACGAAACTGATTCCGATTTTAAAAGCCACAAACTCGGAGGCGGGGAACGTTAAATCCAGATTATTGCTCATGATTATTTCCTCGTATAATTGGATCTGCAGCAGATCTGTGAGAACTGGAGGAGAGGTAGGGAAGTGTTTTGAAAGAGCTTGAGATATGTAGAAAAAATGTAAATGGTTGGGGAAGGTTCGATGGTCCGAGGCATAAAATGTATAAATCTTAGGGTGCCCTCTTTGTTGGAGTCAGTTTATTTCAGGCTCTGTCTGTTAGAACAACCATTTACGTAATGGCCCTGGATAAAACAATCTATTCCCTGAATTGATCGAAAAAGAACGATGGAGTAAAGATAGTAAAATAATATCGATCGGATTGCCTTATAATATTGCCTTGTGGATTATGTATTGTTGTATTATTGTATTGAAACATAAAACACTGTGGCTAAAATTTTGGAATAACCTTTTCCTATGTTATATTCATTAAAAAAATCCGGTATCTTTTTTATTTATTATATTTTCTGACACGGTTAAAATAGCTGCAAATACTCTCTGCTTCCTGCCTTTTCGGTAATTATCATTTACAACGGAGTTCTCATTTATTCTTGCGAATTTTCGGAATATTAACGATCAATGATTCTTTGAAGTTAAGGAATCCTTTGTATCCATTGCTTCATACCGGGTTCGGATAAGAATTGAGTCAAAAACGTAAGAATCTTTCTCCCTGGGAAGTAAAGTTTCACGTAAATGTGTGGAATAGTGTTTTTGGAATTTTTCAATTGCAAAACCAGTTGAATTGAATTTTCCTTTCGACGATTCAATGGAGAATGAAGATATTCCATTTCTCTGTACTTGTGTAACGTTTGCTGTCTGTTAGTTTCGGGCGAATGCATTTTCTGTATGTAACAACTCAATATATATATCTTGTTTATTGTTATTGGTGGCTCATACTGTTTGCTTCTTAACGTGTCGACGTGGTGAACGCAAAAAATATCCATTTCAACGCGGTTTCGATAATTGACCCAAATGCGTGAACCGGTAAAATTCGAAGTGACATTTATTTCAAGTGTAATTTCAAGAGCGTTCCATCTTTTATACTTCATATTATTTTTATCAAAGTGCTGCTTTAACTAGCGTTTATTAGTGCCAATGGATTAATTAAAGCCTGATCGATCACCAAATTTATTCGATAATAAATAATGAACATTATATCGAGATTCTTGCAAATTTGAACAGAACGTGAAGCATACTTGATTTCGTGTTGCCCTACTTTGTTTATATAATTTTGGAGACAGTAGTTTTAATTATTGAATGATTAGTCGCCAGTAGAGTAGATTGATCGCAATATCGGAAGTGGAAGCTATTCTACAATTTCGATTAATTTATGGATGTTGAAATTTTCACTGATTTCTGTATCGTTTATATCAAAGTGTAGTAATTCGATCGATGATAAATTGTAAATTGTATCTTGATAAAGGCATCTTTAAATTAATCAATTATTAACGAATTGAATTGGAATTGAATTGTTTGGATTTGCGAATTTGTTTCGTCTGAAATTTTCTAACTTCGATATCAAATGACATGCGGGGATCGCGGACTTATTTCTGAGAGGCCAAATGCGTCCGGGTTTCATATTTTGCTTCGTTCGAGATTTCGATGCTTCGGGAGGTGTGGCGGGCGACGAACGGAGCACGGATGAATTTTGAAAAGAAATTTTCGACTGGATCTTAGTGCCTGGATAGAGTAGGGCCGAGCGAAATTACTTGGATTCAAGCTAAAACTAAAAATAAATAAAATAAAGAAAAATTAAATCGCCGTTGATCGACTCGTCTCGCGGATTAAAAACACATCGAGGCGTGAGTGAGTGGTTTCGGTAGCTGGTAAAAAATATATTCGAATGAAGGAATATGAAGATGTTGATAACAAATTAGCACGGTTCAATAAAAACAATGGTAGTAGTCGAAGACCAGATGTACGGTGTTAATCGTTTTGTAATACCAAATTTTGGGTTTGTAGTACCAATTTGATAATGGTCTTTTCTATTTTCGATTTCTTCTTTTTTACTTTAGTGTCATAGATTGTAAGAAGGAAGTAAAATGATTGGTTGACGTGTCTTAGAAAAATTGAACAATTTAACATTTTCGTGGGAAGATGAGAAACGAGTTTTTCCTTTTTTTATTCGCGAGAGATTGATTACTTCTCCTGACTGATGGATTTTTCAATGTACTCGTTGAACAATGGTTGAATTATCTTAGTGGTTTCTTCGTGTGAGATTTTTCTTAAATAAGGGTTCTTTCAAAACATAAATTTCAATTCATATTTTTAACGCGACATATGATTAATGCTCGAAGCACGATAAACTAATACATTTTCGAATGGTGCGGTTGTATTGATAATGGACAAGTTGTACTGTAAGCTCAATAAAAACGAAAACCTTTTGAACCAGTTAGTGATAAAAATGTCGAGATATGGCGTGAGATTATAGCCTTCATAAAAAGAAAATTGTTGTATGTAATATTCTGCAGTTTTTCAGTCGGTTACTATTCGACAATAATCTCCATCATTATTCTTGCCCAATATTTGTTAGTTTCATTTGGAGAAGTGACACTTTATTTACAGAAAATGCTGAAGGTGTTTAAAAAATTAAGCCTTTTTATAACAGACATTTATTCCTTCAATCGTTTTTAGTGTGCATAAATTAAACCAATTTCTCTCTTACACTCAGTATATCGTTTGCGATGCGAATTAGAAACAAAACAAAACTCAAGGGGAACCGAATGTTAAATCGCTCTTTGTAACATTATAAAAGTAAAAGCTGCTTCGAGTTCCTCCAAAGAGCATACCCTCTATTTCTCTGCTATCATATTAAATGTCACCATGTTGTTCAACCGCGGGGGGCATTTTTCGATATTCCAACATTGCAAATGGAGGATTTCAACAGGCAGAGTTCTATTACGAATATTACGATAATGAATGGATTCGTGTATTTTGCTATCGGTCAGTGGCGCACACAGAGGGGGGCCAAGGGGCCCTGGCACCCCCCAAAGATAAAGGCAAAAGGAGATTAATATAACCACGACTGAAGTAATTCAAATTCTTTGTAAAGAGAAAAGAAAGCTGGATTTTATTCTTTAAATAAATTTCTATAAACACCCAATGAATTTCATCGAATTTGCATTAAAAATATTTCTATCCGTTCAACTCCCCCAGGATTAAATTCTGAGTGCGCCACTGTTATGGGCCACTGTTATTTGATAAAAGAAAATACATTTTAATTATATCTCCCACTGAACCTATCTGTTCCATGATACTGAATTTGGAAAAAACGAGGAGCTTTTACCATTTGTGTGCCATTGTTTAGGGAGCAGAAAGTGTCTGTGTAAATTGACCGTTTTGAAAAAAGTTTGCAGACATGGTCCTGTTAAATATGTTTGCGAAAGGCTGATTAACAATTTGTCAACGTTGATCGATGCACTTACTGTGAAACTCAGTATGATTAAAGTCATAACTGTATGGAATTCTGTTTTCAAATTGCCTGTGGCGTAAGGAATTAAGCTTCGCTGACTAATTTGAATATACCTTGCCATTCGTAAGCATTAGAACACCTGCGATACTTTTCGCTGCTTTTATTCTCTGGCTTTAATATAAAATAGCATCTTTCTGCTCAAACATTAAATTTAAGTTTGATGCTCGCGATCCTATAAATCGGCTCGTCAGCGTTTCCAATTTGTATTCAAATCACATTGATTTTTTCTGTGGATCCATACTAACTTCCAATTTTTTACTGTCATAGGTATGTCTTGTTTTTCGTGACCCGTCATAAAAAATAATAATAAAAATACCAAGTGAAGCAAAATTTATTAGAGCTCTTCGATAAAATTAATTAATAATTTCCATCACAGTTCTCAATTTAAATGTACGAAATATTCTTGTGTCCCAATGTTTCTTCATTCTCTTGGATTAGATATTCTTTTGTAATCAAAACTCTGGAATCTGTTTAAAAAAGAATTTAATACCGAGCTTCCCCTTTTCGATAAAATTTATTTCCCAACGTTCTAAGAGCGTCCTAATGCTTATTAACAACAGCGTATACGAGATAGCATTATCAATCTTCTCAGTATGTAAAAGTGGCTACAGGTTCCTCCATTAAAGTCAGGCCAACGACACTTTACTCTGAATTGTGTTTTAGGGGATTCCTGGATTCAGTGTGCAAATGGGAACAACTGTACACGAAGCATAGTCTAAATTAAAAAATTCTCTTTCACTGGCTGGTCCAAACAGATTTGAGAGTTCCTCATGCGGTCTGATCAGCTATTCCCTATCGTGCTCGGTGGCTCGATTTAAATTATCACGACGAACAACGGTGTACGGAAATATCTGCCCCAACTTTCAACGAATCATGAGAAATTAGCAATTAATTTGGTTAAGCAATTATTCGAAATTAATAAGGGGTACACTCTGTGGGGACACTGTAAAGCGTCAGAAAGTTTTGTATCTGCAACACTTCTCTCTGGTAATTCCGCGGAAGAATGTATTTCGAGGCATATCGACAAGCTTCCACTGCAAGAGGAAAGGTAGTGAACGAAATGCTCCGCGCATCTTCTGTTCAGACTTTTCCTGCTTCGATTAACGTTCGTCAAGGTTCGAATGATTTACCACGGGGGGTAAACCCTTTGGCCCTCGATCTTTCCGAGATGACTCGAAAGTATTCGGACTATTCGGGATAGGTAGCACTGTTTCTAATCAAGAATGTTAGTAGTTTCGAGTTCCTCTCATTTTACACCTAACTGTGCTTTCTGCAATTTGTATATCTGTGCGTTTCGCGGTGGACGCTTTTATTTATTGAAAAGAACATCGATGGGGGTCTGAATTTTGAAACGCTCGCCAAAGGAAATTTAGATTCTTCAAAGTGAGTTGCTAAATTTTGGATATTTGTCAAATTATTATTATTATTATTATTATTATTATTATTATTATGGGACAGAACCCAGTGTATATCTACAAACAGTTGCAACAGAATATTTATATTCATCGAGGAAAACCATTCAAAATGTGCTTCTTCAAATAAAAAAATGCCCGTTTGCAATTGAGAGCAATAGATAAATTTCAGATTCTAGATCAGCGCGAATGATGGACGGTGCAACAGGGACTGTAGTGTTTTATATAAGGCTATTGCGATTTCCCAGATCATCTGCAGCTGTACAGAAACGTTCGCAAGGCTTGTATTTCAATTATACCACTCTCCTTGAATATTCGTTAATAGATGAAGGGAAAACCAGTAACCGAACAATGAATTTCATATGAACATTTCTGGAGAAGTAAATCGGAGAAATGGTTGCACCTGCCTGTTTTCAGAGGCTGCGAAGAACCTTTGCCAGATCAAAAACACTGTAACCATTCTCCCCAATTAAGTACACTATTATTATTAATAATCTATCCAAAGTGTGACACCCAAAATATATACGCAGTTAAAAGAAATTCTCCCGATCTCTATTAAATTACAATTACATGGCTATTAATAAATTGTCCGCCGATAATTTCGCAGCTGTTCCCATTAAATCTTCTGACACTAAACGAAGCCGCCATAAAGCATCCCGAAATTGGATAACTAAATCATTTCGCGTGGCATCGAGCCGAATTTCAGATTCGTCGATACAAGCTTCGATCCACGTAAGAAGTACCGGGTAAAAATACCGAAAGGACCGCTTGCAAAGAAGATGAACCTAACACCAACATCTCTCCCATGATTCTGCAATATCCAATTGGGCGATCCGCGAGAACGGCGAGCGGATTTGAGACGAGAACGAAACGAATACGAGAGACAAGTGAAATTAAAACGGGGGGTAAGGGTGGGTAAATAAAAGCTGCCCGAAATCGTGAAATTTTTGCGTAGTCTATCGAAGCACCAAGATCGTGATTGCCAGAAACGGGACTCACCCTCTCCGATAGAAGTGGCCCTCGTGGATCCGTCCGAGGCGTTGGCTCTCCTCGCCGAGTTGCGAAACACTTCTGCGCCTTTCGAGGGCAGTCGCGGCCCTTAAATAGTCGCTTTCGACGGGTGCAAACGTTGCGATGGCTCGTGAGAAAATCCCGCGACACAATGCACCCTCTTCCTTTCGTCCCACGGGGGTCGAAGGTCACCTGGCGAGCTGGAGATTCTTACCTGTTTCCGGGCTGGGCGAAGGGGATGCTCGCCGTTCGGACACGCCGCCTAGCCAGGGGGATGATTGTGAGAGGGGAGAGGCGGTAACGGTCGTTTCTTTTCAGCGCCGGGAGGAAGGGTGCAGGTCCCGATTCGTGAGAATCCGATCCACACGAGGGAGGGGAAGAAAGTTCGGGGCACCTTTGAAACCCGAGACAGCTTGCTCTAGCGGGAAAAGTGAAATTGGTCGTTGCAGGAACCGCGCGGGATAGGGGAGTTGCGCTCCAGATGACATACTTTTTGTGCCTGGGGCAGATAGCTGCAGGATTGAAGGTGCTAGAGAATAAAAGCAATGAACAGTCGTTTGTTTAAAATTTAAGTTTATTTAAAGTGAAAGATCGGTCTCGTTGCTTTGAGATAATAATAAGGATAAGGGGAATGAGGTACATTGTAATTGTCGGTGCATCATTCGTAAGTAAGCTGCTTTTTTCTTGGAGGAACTCCAATATTATGTTTATATGAAACAAAAAATTCGAAAAGATTCTTAATCTGTATGAGTATCGCTATCACTTGTGCCAAAATTGTTTAATTTTTCAGATGATCAAAGTGGAATGACCCCTTAACTTACTATATTAATGGCCCAGAGCTCATAAAAATAGGTGATCTTTAGGAATTAATTAATGGAAAACTACTATATATAATTTAATGGGAGTTTTTGCATTGTATTAAGGACGTCTTGAACTATAGAAATAAATTTTTCGTTTTATAATTGATCATTGCAGATGGCACTGGGGAGTCGTTAAAGTCGAGGCGTCAAAAAATTCATCCAAATCGGTGGGACCTGTATCTCCAAAAGTTATTATCCGAGTCGACTGAAACTTTTTTCTTTTGAAGAATATACTACTGACTACGAGGGGAAAGCAGAAAAATTATAACAATTACATTTTTTTTTAGAAAATAACGACACTTGAAGTTTGAAATCACATTTTCCCTATATTTTTCGCGCGTTCAACGCTTTTAAAAATTATAAATTTTCAATTTTTTTGTAATTTATTCTGGTTTCCCCCTAGCCAGAAAAATATTCTTCCAAATAAACAAGGTTTCAATCGAATCGAATAATAACTTTTCGAGAGATAGGTTCCACCGATTTTGAGAACACTATTTTGAGGAAACCGCGTTTGAAGTTTTAAGCGAGTGCCAAGTGGTCGGGTATTACCCATGCATTTGCCGCTACTCAAATGCCTATAACTTCGAGAATTATACGAATCTCAAAAGATCCTTTTAAACACATATTCTTAAAGGATTCAATATTCGAAAAATGAAATAAAAAATCAATTTTTAGACCGGAACCTACAGAACAACCTACAGAACACCAACAGAAAGTTAGTTCGTGATGAACTACTCTACTTGCGCATATTTTTCTGAATTTTCGGGTTGCCTGACTTCCCCCTTGCGAATATGTTATTATGCGGGATGAAGAAGTAATTAAGAGGGTGCAGCAATTTAGGTATTCGACCTTTCAACCCTTATGGGGGTGGCATAGGGGTCTCGTTGGGAAAGGAGTTATTCATTGCTGCGAAAATGGTACATGTAAACGCGTTTTGTGTTCCCAACTTCTCTAAAGATAGTGCAGATATGCTAAAAGTGGTACGTTCTTTTTTAATTTCTTAATTTGAAACATTTTAAGAAATATGATTGTCTTTTTGATTCTCAAATTTGTAATATCGTTCGGATTACTGAATGCCCTACTAGTGCACAAAGTTGTTCAATATATACGCAAGAAGGAGAATATTCGTATAAAAGGAAGTGAACGCGAAGGAAGTTCTACGAACATGCGGTGCTCGCTATTTTCTATATTGTATTTTAATAAATAAAGAATTCTATAAACAACGTAACTATATGAAAACACTAAATTACTCTATCACGCAATATTTCTTACACCGTTCCTTCTTTCGTGTCCCAATATGGTGGCTCCGCATCGCGTGCGTTATCATAACCCTTTGTCTCCAACTGTAAACATCACCTGTAAAAGTTTCAAAATGGAAGGAGCGAGTGTAAACGTTTCACAGTTTAACGGCAAGTAAGTTCGGTTAAAGTTTTAGTTAGCCGCAGCTCGTTTTGCGCAACAGGAATTGATATCCATCAAATTGGTGCGTTTCAACCGGTTCATGATACAACCCCGTCATCTTGTTTCTCTGTCTCTTTCGCCTATTATTCGTATCGTTAAGGCGGTTCCACGGGGAGAAGATCCAGTTTAACCTCTCGTAACCGTTGAGCTTTTCTTCTTCGTACCTCAACCCGTTCCTCACGTGCTATGTTCTTTTAAACAGCCCCCTCTCTTATGCTAATGAAAAGCCTACATGTGTATGTACACGTAAACATGACACGTCACCACATGTAAGGGCACTGAAATACCTAGAGAGACATTTTGCTACGAAAACCACTGAAATAACATCCTTCCAACTATTCTAATAACTATTCCCCATTCGCATACGTACAGTTAAATAATTAATTACAACAAGGGACATCTTGGAACGCTTATACACGCGTATCAAGTAATCTAATTCTTCTCAAACGTTCCTGCGAACCATTTGCGACAAACGTACTCGCATAGCTACGTATGTACATATTTATTAAAGTACCCCATTACCTTCGTAGATACTTTCTTATCAACAATAAGTACGACATACTTATCGACAGAGATATTACCGACACCGTTACCGACCGACTTGTAAACTTCATTACCGACACCTGGTTCATACTCACACAGATTTGAGACAAAATACACGCGCGCATATGAAACCATGTACACGCGGTACGCCATATTCATTTGTTCTCCATTTCTACGATTAACTCGCAATCAAGGTCGGCTAAGGTGACTTGACGCTCGTGATCCGTGTATCTAGCTTTGTTTAAACTGAAAAGATACCACTTTCGGTGTTGTCGTTCGTAAGAGTTGGCGAAGAGTTTACGGGGAAATAGACGAATAGCAACTACGTCTTTCAGCTGGGAGTGTGGCGGCTCCTGTAATCCGGCTACTCGGAGGCTAGTTATGTCGGAGGGTCTGAGGTCGGGGGTACCTGCTGGTGCGGGACTCACGTTGACTGGGCGTCCGCGCTAAGCTCGCCATCAATATGGGCATCCTGGAGGAGTCCGGGGTGGCCAGGTTGGCTAAGGAGAGGCGAACCGGGCCAGAGGGGAAACCCAGCAGCCAAAAGTCTCCGTGGCGGGCAGTAGTGGGATCGCGCCCGGGAGTGGGACCGCATTGGCAGCCTGGTCGATATGACTCGACGCATAACTTTTTTCCACTTTTTTCCCACATTCTTATTATCAATATAATCTATCTAACGTTCTATCCCCATCTTTTAACACGTCTCCTATTTTTAACGTTCAATTTTTCCTCATCGCGTCGGACCATTGTAGTTCGAAGCGACGCCATCTTCGATGCGATATAAACTTTTACTTTCACTTTTCTTCGGAGTAAAAGTGCATTGCGACGTGGACAAATGTATGATTATTGATTAAGGTTGAAACAGAATCTCCGTTTCTGTACGGCAATGATGAATATTCTACCTTTGGTGTATAAAGTTAAATGATACCTCGATCTCGTACTTTGCTATCGAATCTGATCTTACTTCGAAAAGTACGAGTAATACATATGCAAGTGCTGAGAGGAAATTCATATTTGGATCTTAAATTCTTTTGTTAAATTCTCTGTTACAATAACGTTGTTTCTTTGACCAATTTCGAATAACTTTTTGCGAGAGGTTAGGGCAGATCTTACTTCAAGCTTTCTCCTCCGTAGGGGTTGCAAATATGAATGCATATGCATTACGTAGGCAAATCTTGCGATTTACTACTGCTGTAAGTTTTACAACCAACCTAAATAATCGCAAGACTACTACCGAGAAGTCTTTTTAGTATCAAAACAAATGCAAAAACAGTACAAACGTTTATTTGAACACAATCTGCCACATGATTAACAATAAGTATGCATTAAAAATGTACATATGTATTGTGATAATGTTAGTAATTTTTTATGACAATTAACTTACTCAAAACATAATTTACTCGCGATCACAGTATTACGATGTGTAATGGGAATCTGAAGGGAAAGATGGTACTCTTAAAACATATAGGAAATTCTTTTTTATTTTCTCCTTGTTGCTAATTAAATATTTCATTCTACCTGCCTTTTGTCGTTTTTTCCTTTCACCGCTGTACGCGCTAGATAAAAAACCACCACACTGGAGGCTTATACGAACATCAAAGACCACATGACAAAAGTCACGAAGCTTTAGGATATTTTTTAAACGAAAAAGCGTTAAAAGAGATACAAGGTATATATATTTCTATAATTTTTGTTTTTCTTTTTTGGCTTGTTCAGCAAGTGCTTCTAAACGATCGTGTTCCGCAATTAAGGCATCTATTTCATTCGCAGGAAGGATTTTTGTCTTGGTTTTGCCATTTTCTCTGGTCAGAGTAGCCATTTCCACTGCAATAAAAAGATTAGAACATTAACGGATCATATATCTCCAACTCTCTACAGTTCATAATTATATTACAACATCACGAATTAACTGCACCTTTCTCTGCAGATAGTTTATTCATATCTAAGGTTTTAGAAAGCACTTTTATAGCCAGCTCCTTAGCGTCGCTCAGCGTTGTCTCCCCATCTTTATATTCCTGCTTCAACGAAGATACTGCAGCAGCAAAGTTATTTCCAATACACGTTGCCTTCCATCCACCGTAGTTTCCACTCGGGTCCGATTGGTATAA
Source organism: Andrena chrysosceles (assembly GCA_963855975.1). Classification (NCBI taxonomy): domain Eukaryota; kingdom Metazoa; phylum Arthropoda; class Insecta; order Hymenoptera; family Andrenidae; genus Andrena; species Andrena chrysosceles. The sequence goes on along the minus strand of OY979769.1, from coordinate 43,074,441 downwards.
CTGGTACCCGTAATGTTTATCCCACCCCATGTACAAAATCGAAACTCCAAAAGGTCTCTTTCCACCATATTGTGTGTACGCTTGTTTCACGTCGCAGAGCCAGGAGACAAGTTGTTCGCAAGGGATCGGTTCTCCGTATTGTAGCAGATAACGTTGCGCGATCAAGCGCAGCTCGTTTGTTAACACGTTGGCGTCAGAAGTGATGCCGGCAACGGAGCATATGATATCGTCGTTTAGTCTATAAATCTTTTCAGAGAAGAATACTTCGTCTAGAAGCTTGTTGGTGTTGCGTCGTTCTGCTGCGAGCAGTATGCCATCGGTCGCTAAGATACCGAGGCAAGTACCCGCGTGGCTTATGGCTTCCATCGCGTACTCCACTTGGTACAGACGACCCTCCGGGGAAAAGATCGTTGTGCGGGTATCATACCTGCGTGCCTGTGAACGTAAGACATTGAATTAGGGGCGCTGAAGCTTGAACGTGGGGGATTCAAGTTTTTTGGTAACTTAATTTTATTTGTGCTGTTTATTATAATCCGCTTCCAATATAAATCTTGTATTAAGTATGCGAACGTAGAAGCTACTCAACGCAGAGGCAAATGGTACCAAATTTTTCAAATATATATACCGTTGTATCAAACTTAAATCCATGGCAAGGATTGTTGCGATTTTATCGAACTATATAGAACGTAAGAGTTTTTGGCGGAAAAGTTAAATGAATATTGATATCCTAAAATGAAATTCGAATACAGATTCGATCGCAGTTTTATTTTGTTAATATCATTCAACAATTTCTATTCGAGCTTGATGACAATGCAATTTGTATAACCTCTCACTCAGAGTTTTCTCGGAAGAATAATGAGAAATAAGGGGTAACAATAATGATAATAATCACGATCTAATGTCAGATGAATATTGTTAAAATTTACCATTGTAAAGAATTGTTTTTGTAACAGTTACAGCACTGTGACACGTGAAATCGAAAACTTGACACTACAATCAAGAACGATTTGTATTAGTCGGCGTTTTGAAGATCTTGTGGACACACGAGTGCGTTCTGGAAATCGATGGCGATGTTTCGTAAAGGGGTGTTCGTAGTACTTAACTATTTGGAGTGTGGATGGAAGTTTATGGAAGGTGAAGAATTCTTTGGGATTGTTAGGTTTTTTAGTGGGGATTTTGGGATACGGACGCGGGTTGGGCCCGTGGCAAAGAGGAGATATAATTAGTGTTGGCTAGAACCGTGATTTGTGAATCACGAGTGAGCCGATCACGTTCGTTCCCAATCACGGTGATTTTTCACAGTGATCCGTGATTTTCGTGATCGCTTCTGATTGGTGGAGAGCATAACTGCTCTTTGCACGCGCCACATAACCCCAATTTCTATTTTTTCTCGAAACATTCTCAAGGCCTCACTGTTCTTATAGAATCTCAGTTGTATATTTTGAACCAATGTAATCGTTCTTGATCTATTTAAATTAACGAATATTTCTTCACTTTAGTTAAAAAGTATGTGAATACTTTAGCCAATCAAATCAGTGCGTGCATACATTGACTATATATTCGCTGAATTAACACACTTTGACTGTAATACAAGCTATATTGAAGTATTTTATAAAAAATAATTCAATCAAGATCAATAATTACGATCACAGTAAACAATTCACTGAAGTTAAAAAATCACAATCACGGTCGTGATTTAACTTCAATCACGATTGTGATCGTGATTCTGCGATCACTGTGATAAATCACTGTTAGTGATTTTGCACTCCATCCCTAGATACCTATAATAAGAGGCGTCACTCGACAAGGACAGAAATAACCTAGGGAAATCACTAGACAACCAATTTAAATGCCCATTCGGCCCCATTCGGCAATGATCGGTAAACTTCGGCAATAATCAGCCAAATGCCTTAAGGTACATTTTGTCGATTTGAATATCCCACTCGAATGTACAACCAATTTAAATGCCAAGGTCAAGCAAGGACTTCAAAGGTCCCGCCCGGAGTGACGCCTCTTATTATGGGTGCGGTCCGATTCACGCAGTGAGTGCAGAGATCGCAGCGCAGTCACTGCGCGCATTCATATCGTTCCGTTTCGTTACTGCGGTTCATGCGTTCTTGAAAACGGAACGCTTTTCCCTGCGTTTCATGCGAAATCAAGATGGACGCTACAATGAATAAAGAAATGTTGGTTACAATATCCTCGATATTAATATTAAGTAACAGTGATACTGAAATTAGCAGCAGCAGTGATTCGTCTGAGGAAAGTGAAAATGAAGATAGTTTATTAACTGATAATTTAGAATTAGAAATATTATACACTTTCTTAATTATAAACAAAAAAACACGCGGGGAGGTGGTAGCAGAAAAGTTAACGGGTTATGTAGAACGTGTTATTCCAGGATATTCTAAATCATTATTCAAGCTACATTTTCGGTAAGTAATATCTACATAATTATATGTTTGTATTTAAAAAAAATAACGTGAAATAATGTTTCTTCGAAATGATAACCTAGAAAAGTGGCAGCTGTGATCATTAGAGAATTAATTATTTTTATTACTTTTCATTAAATTGTTGAATTTCTCTATGTTAGAATGTTGCCGGAGACATTTGAGATTTGGCTATGGGTTTTCACATGTGTTTTGCTTGCAAGTTTGAATTACAGAAACAAATACGCATGCGCGCAGTGACTGCTTCACCTCGGAATATCTGCGTTTGCTGCATGCTCGCTGCACCGGAAGTGAAAGGATTCTAGGGAATTCTCTGCACCACCACTGCGCGCAGTAACTAAAACGGAACGGTTGTCTCTGTACTTCATGCGCAGTATGCGTGAATCGGAACGCACCCTATACCGTGGAGCGCTGACCACTCTGCTCATCGGAGTGCGGGTATTTTAAATAAAATAGAATGCAAGAAACTATTTGCAAGTTAAACTTTGGGATTTATTCTCAGTATCAGGTTAAACTGTTCCGAAAAATAGTCAGTGGCAGAATTAAGCGCGTTCGCAGACTTTTTTCTAGGAGGGAGCAACTTTAGGATGACGATGAAGAAAAATATTGTAATGAAAAAACAAGTAGCCCACTTGCTTGTTTGAACTCATTTTGTGGTGCCCATTTAATTAAAAATTTAAATCCGAAATTTAGAAATATTCCCTTTTTTACTGCAAACTTAATAAAGATCAATTTGGAAAATAAGCGATTTTTTCACAAAAGCCAGGGGCTCGGAGCGGATTTTGTAATGCCAGGGGCATTCTGCCCATACCAGGGGCGTCTGGTCCTCCCACAGATCCTTATAGTCCACTCAGGATGGAGGCTGCATTCGATCCAAGCGGGCTCTGTTCCGAGGATCGGGAAAACAACCCTTGAAGGAAATTTATGACTTCCTTGACATAGTCTGTTTGGAGTGATCTGGCACTCGTAATAGTTAACAGAGACCAGAGACATCTCAAGACATTCATGACTTAAACCAGACCTCGCGATTCGTCTCCGAGGCTTCTAATTGAGTGTCCTCTTCCTGCTTTCCAGCTTCACCCAAGATCTTTCCCACGCATGCCACCCGCATCGCGTACCCTTGACAATCATACATACTTGCAAAACATATGCAAATGCCCGCTTTCAATCTCGCTCCTATAGACATACTTAGGTACTTTACGTATCGATTACATACAATTCCCCAGTCACGTTCAAGCGATAGCGTAACAGGATGCTTTTTTACGAAAAAAATAGTAATTGTATCGGTCATTATGATTGTATGATTTAAATCATAACTCTGTAAAAGGACTTTACAATGGAACAAGACAAAGTACTAAGAAAATTGGTGTATTCTTTCATTTAACCACCGTATCAGTGAATGAAAATCAGGAAATTCAACTATTCTTTGACTATTTTTCTGTACGAAATTTATGACGATTTTGTTGATAATTAAATAGTTATCAATAATTCTTGTATAGGGCTGTAAAAGAACGGGACACTGTCTGCAGTAAATATTCACTTTATTCAACGACTTCCTACAAATAATTTCTGCACATTTTCAGGTGAATCTTGAAATATAGGCTCACGACTATTTCTCTGCACATTTGAAATTATTTCGTTTATCTCAGTAATTCATACACTTTTGGAGCTTAAATCGTAAATATGGATCTGCAACAATTTTCAACAACACTTTCTGCGTGCATTTTATCCAAGAATAAGTATGTGGTTATTAAATATTTTTAGAAGCAGCAAGTCCAGATTACCCTTTGCTAAGTGGAAGTAATAAATGAATATTATCGATGAATATTGTTGCGAAATGAATTACAATGTCGCTGCATGTCGCCTAGATCCATAAACTGCGAACAAAGAATATAAGAATACTTTCCCCATCAGTATCAAGACTAGTACTTATTTAACAAGAATAGTACCAATTATGTATGTCTTCGTTTCTATCTTCAATGCTTCACTCTTATATTATATTAATTAATAATGACTTAAAATTACGAAGAAATTAACGTCTAGTACTTTATATAAAATAATACAAAATAATGTTCGTTAATTTGATATTGAAATGATCCTCTGCATTATCCACAATCTAAGTAGATACAATAGATTGAATAGCTCGTAGGATTATAAAAAAAATCTAATTTCTTACCGTATGAATGGAAATAATCGATCAAGAGTCGCTGTTTTTTATTACCATTCCATCAACTAAATTTGTAAAACATACCCTACTCTGGTATTAAAATAATAGAAACAGTTAACTTTACTCCTTAGCAAGGTAAGAAATTCTTTTCTTCTTCTTCATTCGAGATTTTACATTCGCCCAACAAATTCTTTACTCTTAGTTTTAATAGTACGTTAAATCTAATTGTCTATTTCGAAGTTCAAGTAGTAAAAGAGAGCAGAAGATATCACAAAGAAACTAAGGGGACTCTTGCTTGTTTTGTGGATCACAGTTCTCCTCATCATCATTGTAACCATAGATAACACTGAAATCCTCTGTATTGTTTTCCAGTGTTTGGTTCCTTGACACCTCGGCCTTCAGAAACTGATAGGCGATAGTGAATCCTCTTCCAGTACTAATCTTCTTCACTTCTCCGCGAAGAGTGGCCGCCGATTTTGGAATTAAATGGCGAACCTTCTGAGATTCATTTCCCGTTGCTTCGGTCCTATTTTCACGAACGCTGGAATTTTTATCTCTGATTTCATTAGACCGATCTAGCTTTACGTCATTATCTTGAGAGTCATGTCCCTTCATCTTAGAAATATTCTTTGTTCCCGAAACATTGTGCCCTGTTGTGATCGAAGCATTATGCCCTGTTGTGATCGAAGCATTGTGCCCTGTTGTGATCGAAGCATTATGCCCTGTTGTGATCGAAGCATTATGCCCTGTTGTGAACGAAGCATTGTGCCTTGTTGTGATCGAAGCATTGTGCTGGTTTGCGGAAGTGCTTGTGTCTCCCTGAAGAATGTTTTCTTCTTCTTCGACCTGAGAAGTATTTTTCTCAACCACGGAATCCTTGGGTTTATTCACGGTGACTTCTTTTAATTTGGAAATCAGGTCACTGATGGATACATTGTCCGTTCCTCCATTGCAAGACAACGCTTTGGCAGCTTGCTTAGGTGGTCTTAATGGTGATCCAAATTCCTATTAAAAAGAATGATAAACAAACGGTTAATAGTAATGCAACCATGATAAAAATGGAGTCGCTCGAAAGAAATATAATTCATAATATTAACAATGATAAGAAAATCTCGAAACGTACTGGTTCCTTGTACACAATATTCTGTGTACTATTATTCTTATTCTGCTTATTCTCGAGAGCGGATAACCTCTCCCTTTCACGTTGCTTGAACTCCTTCTTCTTGGCTTTCGACAAACCTATCGCTGTTCTTACTATCGGTTTGTTCGCTGTTGCGATTAATGGATTGTACGTCGGGGTATTCTGAAAAATAGATTTAATTTTATATATAGGAACAATAGTATGCTTATTTTGAATTTGATGGTTTCGAAGTCTAGTAGTTACATTAAAAGTTTGAAACACTGACAAGGAAAGTATCCCAGGTATCCCAATTTCGGATATGTTTCAGAGGACCGAAAAATAAGATATACGTTCTTTTTATAGCAGCCCGTTTTCATATTTAGAGGGTGAAACCACACCTCGATGTTATAAGATTTTCAGGTGTTCGTCTCCGATTGCTTTGGTTTTTCGATATGTTTTAGAGGACCGAAAAATAAGGAACAGGTGCTTTTTTAATTTGGCCTGTTTGCATGTTTAGGGGGTGAAACCACCCCTCAAATTTCATGAGAATAGGTGGTGTCATTCTCAGATTACTTTTAAAAACAACGTATATAAAAAAACACGTATATCTTATTTTTCGGTCCTCTAAAACATATCCAAAATTCAAAGCAATCAAAGGCATACACCTAAGATACTTTCCTCGTAAGAGCTTTGTTAAAATTAAATCGAAAATCACCATTAAATTGAATGAAAATTACATACTCCAAACCAGTCTTCGTTATCAATGGTATTAGTTTTCAGGCTACATGCTTCCTCTATAGGAACTGTTCCCACTTCTATCTGTGGTTCAAACGAAGTTGTGTAACACTTCATGTTTCCACTGGTCGTGCATACCGAAAGATGATGCTGCAACAATCGCAACAGGTGCATTCGTAAGATTAAGAAATACCGCAACATTAGCGGAACAACTCGTCGCTGAATCACGTAAAACTTACCTCATACTCGTATGGGTCTAACATATGAGTGGCATCAAAGGGGCAAACAACTTTGTAGTTCTTCGGGTAGTTCCTGCGACACTTGAATAAATGTTTCTGAAGTCTGCCTTCTATGATCCGATGCGACTCGTTAAATGGGCATTGCAGATAAGGCCCGACGTAACTCATTTTTCTGAAACAGGAACGACTTTGTTTACATTACAGAATTACACGATATTTTTCGACTCTGCTGGGAAACAATATGTGATCATGTTAGCTTTACTTTAGCTACATATATGAGAATTTTAAGTTTCAAAGAGGCCAAGAAAAGCTAATTAAGATATTCTCAGATGCAAAGTATATGCTTAAACAATCACGATATCAACATTATCGATACTAAATTTAGACAAGTGTAAATTGCGTCGGTAACGCCTTACTTACGTTTGCTGATCTACTTAATCCTCGGAATAGTGTCGAAATACTACGCAACTTTGGCAGAACGTGAAAGTTAAGAGACGCAGCTGCAGATTAAATGATTTCTAATTATTCTTCCTTATCAACTGCTACTGATTAAAACCGTATGATATGCGTCAAGGTAACAGTTACCGTTTAAATACGCAGCAGAAATGTATCACACATGACACAACTACAAAGAACGGACGAAACGGGCGACAAGTTTTTTGCTACCACATACCAAACATTAAGTACGGTCTTCAATAAAAAAAATGTATGACCTTTACTTAAATGGCGGTAAAACTAGAAAGCAATCGTGTCATACAAAATCAAAACAAACTCACTTGCTTTCGTGAATAAAAAAGGTAGTTTATCAGATTTAGAACCGACAAATTTTAATGTATTTTAACATATGTATACATGGGGCGAATTCCAATTACGCTCAAATCGCCCGTGAATTTCATTAGGGTAGTTTTCCCTACACGTGGCCTGCCGCATCGTCAAGAATTTCAAAGTCGATTTTCTCAAAAATGAAGCGCGATATCAAAAAATTTTATTCTTTTTTCTAGACTTATTTACTTGTTATAAGTCGAAAAGAAAGAGTAACTTTTTTTCATATCGCGCTTAATTTTGGAGAAATTTGACTTTGAAATTCTTGACGTTGCGTTCAGTCGCGTACAGGAGAATCTAGCTTAATGAAAATACAGGCGATTTAGGCGTAAGTGGAATTCGCCCATTGGTATTCCAAATTCCCTTGAAATTAGCTCACTTAATTATAATTATGTTACGAAATCTCGGATCTCGTGGGAAAAAGAGGTGAAAAATGAAATGGACAATTTCTGATCCGCGCTTTGAAACGCGCGGAATTCAAAACGAAGAAACATTTTATTACCAAAAGTAGCTTCAATGTTGATTTATTCTCGCAGATTTATGATTTACTTGTTCACATCCAACTCGAAAAATTCTCCGATTGATCTCTCGCGTTGCGCAACCGTCACGTGTGATGTTCATTTTACATACAGGGTATCCAATCTCTGAAGCATATAACTTGAGTTGCACCACTATCGCGCAAGAAAGGCACACGCTCTCCTCGCGCAGTATGGCTCGCTCGATTCCAGTCGTGATTTGTTCAACCACGTTATACCGAAGAGGTTTTCTTTCATTTACAAGCGGATTTCTGCGTAAATAATCAAGGATCCACCATGGAAGACGAATGGGGTACGCACAAATCAATATACGAGCATCTCAGCCATCGCGAGACCGTAGTTGCATTCGAGGCACTGAAATCATTTAACCTTCAACCTTTACAGATGTCGAAAACGCAGAGGCGAAATTCGACCTCGCTATCAGATCCAACAAGTGGGAAGGCGAGGACGAGGACGAGGACGTCAAGGTTGTCTTTATTCTTTTTCTGTTATAATTTATACGAGTCGTTTCCGAGGATCTTGCCCTTAAATCGACAGCCTGTGAAATACGATTAACCTTTCACGGGACGGGTCAACACGAGACTGATAGCACGACAGTGGATTATTGCCGAACGAACCGGAAGTTTGCCTTGAATCGATTCGAGGATCACGTCGAAAGCACGTTTCAAATAAACCACATAAAATTTCCATTTAAATATGAATTTATATTTAAGCGAATCGCTTTCGGAGTAACCTGGAATTCCATGAAACTGACACGAGCTTTTGTAACGAGAGTTAAGCCGCATTAAGTTCCAAGTAACTTAGCGACTTAACGTCAAATCTAAAGTTTTAGAATTCGGTCGACTTGTGATTCGAAACAAGGCACGAGCCTGAAGTACGATTATAAATCTGAATAAGTAGAAATTAGTTATAGCTTAGTTAACACGAACGATAGATGATTTGAGAATTTCAATGTTGGATATTATAATTGAGTAAAGTCGAAAATTGAGTTACCGGTATGTAAAGTTAGTATAGATATATTCTGCTTCGATCAGGAAGCATGATTCTCTAGCTATTTGAAAGGTTTAGGTAGAAAGTGTCCGGGAGCGATAGATCCGGGGCACAAGATCCAACGATCGGTCCATATCGTGATAAATTAAAACTGACCATTTCGATTTAAAGTACTGTCGGCTCATACGATAATTTTAAAGGAGAAAAATCGATTAACAGGATAGTTGGGAAGATGTTGAAGAAGAGAAGAAAGATGTAGAGAAACCCGCAGAAGTGCCTAAGGCCAAGCCAAAGCCAAAGAAAGCTTTGGCAGAAAGGATCGAACAGCACGAGGTATTTTGAATCTTCGCTCAGACGCTTCAAATCTGTTTTCCTATTTCGTCCGACTGTTTAGTTGATCATTCCACTTCCTATTACGCTTCTTCATCAACATAGTATTAGAGACAAAGATTCTTAATAAAATCAGAATAGAGTCTGCCTAATTAATTTTTTCCATTTCGTTTCCCCTATCATCGTAGAAGAAGGCAAAAGAAGAAGCGGAAAGAAAAGCTAAAGAAAAAGAAGAGGCACTGACACCAGAGGAGAGGAAAGCGGAACAATTGAAGCGTCAAAGGCTCCAAGAGGAAGCTGACCTACGTCTAGCCATGGAGACTTTCGGTTTGTCCAACCTTGTTGATTTTTCTCATCGCAAGCCGCACAGAACCGACAAGAAATGACTGCGTTAGAAACTTTCATCCGTTAACTCTTTGCGCTCCTGCTTTCATTTAAGCAATACTATTGATATCAATTTCGGATAAATTATAATCTTATGTAGCTACTACTAATTGATGGAATGAGGAACTAGAGCTATTTTCTTTTTTGTTTCTAAGCATTAAAATTAATATTTTGCTTGTGAGGCATTCCAAAGTATGTACGCATTTATTTTTTTGGGTGGGGGAGCTTTGTCTTTTTGACTGATCCTGTAAATCGAATTATACACCTGTAACGGAATTTTTGCATAACGTTGACATTTTGCTGAACTTATAGCAGAGCATAGTGATATAATAAAAATGATAAAAGTAATTAGTATATACATTTAAGTGTAGGTTCATTATTTAATTTATTCGAATTTTGTTCAGTCTTAGTATAAATTCGGATGTAAATGTATTTGGAAAGTATTATGAATTAGCAATATTCGTCTTATTGAAATCTTGTGCTTCAATTTCCTTCATTATTGAATCTCGATCTTTAATTTAATCGATCTGAACATTTCTTTTTATATACAAACGATTTGCGGCTGTTGAAAGTTGGAATGTTTAAAAAATTTTACTGGGCGCATACTTTATATTTATAATATATCTTCTACACCACTATTTAACGGAAAATCTAAACATAAAAGTTCTGTCTATCGAAGCATTGATAATTGGACCGCAAAGGGTTGATTTAATATTTATGCTTTAAAACGAGTTCTTAATGGCTTATTCTTTTATGCTTTATCTGACGTAAATTAATATGAAGTATATTGATAAGCATTGAGTATTATTGGTGTAAGAATCGTAACTATTTGTACTTTTTAAATATATATCAATTAAGGAAGTAATCACGATTAATTATCTACAATCGATATTAAATTTGTAACGATTTTCCTATTTTAAAAAAAATATGAGATATTTTTTTATACAAACTTAAAATATAGTTGTAAGAATTCTATAAAATTTTAAATAGCTCTTAACGTGCTAAAATATTCTGCTTGAATTTTACTATTGATATAAGAACGAAAAGAAGTTTCTAGAAATCTAAACTCTACAAATGTTATACTTTAAAAGTTATGCAGTCATTAGCGCGGTTACAATAATTACTTAACGATTTCCAAACATCTTCGAGGCATTAATCTTTTAAAGTAAAAGTTGATCTTGTGTCAGGAACTGTACTAGAGACGCGAAAATGTATTCAAACGAAGTAACGCAGCTTTTAAATAAAATTACAAAGAAACTGTTATTGTGCGAAGAAATAAACATTCCTCTTTCACGAAAAACAAATCAGACGTGTCTTATTTATCAACATTGATCTCCCGTACCGTTCCTGATAAATATTTCATTTTCTCAGTAAAATTTCATTTGATGCGTTAAAATATTTCATGATTCAGCTTCGTATCCTACATTACTTGTTCAATTTTTACATGTTCAAATTGTCATTATAACCAGTAGACTATAATAATTATTAATCCGATTCCACCGAGGAACATATTATAATCCACAGAATTAATGAAAATCTTCTGCATCAGGCACACTTCGTTATATTTTATTGTTTCTCCGTGAATGATAAGTTTATCAATCGATTCCGTTTAGAATTGCGAGAAATCTACATTTTTCTAAACGTAAGAAAATTAAAAACCGTTTCTCTTTTGCTTTAGGGGTGGCAGAAGAACCTCCTGCGTTCAGCCTGGACAAGACGGTACCTAACACGATGGAAGAATTTGAACAATACGGGAACCTACTTGCGGAAAAACTCAATCTGCTTGCCAAGAGCGCCGAATTCTCTCTGTTCGCAGAAGAACTTGTTAAATGCATTGCACTCAATTGTAAGTACGCTATCTCGGAAATATGTAACGAATTTAGAAAATTAGAGCAAGCTATATCACGAGTATCATATTACGCTTGAATGAAAGATTTCCCGATCATCCGCTTTCACGCGGATACCCGAATACTTTAAAATTAATGTGTCGCCCGTTGGATTTTCTAGTATCCTCGACAGATCTGAAGAAAGTGAAGGCGATGGTGGATAATCTTCTGATCGAGAAGCAGAAGATGGAAAAGGGGAAAAAGAACAAGGGAAAGGGGAAAGCGAAACTCAACCACAGGGATGATAACTCTCTTTTGAGCGAATACGACGGCTACGTTTACGATGATTACGACGATTTCATGTAGCGACCTTTTCATCCCTTACTCTTATTACTCCCTATCCCCTTTTCTAGTCGCCTAAATACACGCAGATGGTTATTAATATTTATCGCAGATTTTATATCCTTTATTCACTTTGTATTCGAAGTGTCCTGTTTCATTCACTTTTTAACTGCTCCACTGGACATTGCAATTTTAAACATTACAGCCCTCTTTTGTAGAATTTCTTATATACATATGATAGAGTATGTCACGCACATCCGAGGGATGTAAAAAAAAAGAAGAAAACATATCGTTAATGTGTTCTAAAAACGATGGAAAGCTTTTTCATTAAATCTGTTAATACTCACCGGATCGATTAAATTGTCGTTCTTTCTAAGGAAGTCGGCGGTTCTTCAAACACTTCGCAGAATTTAATTATGCTTACTGTATATTAAAGTCCAAAGTGTTCTAACTAGTCCGAATTGTAGCGATACGAAACTGTTGAGAAAGCCAGGGAAACGCGAGAGCACGAATAACGGTCCTTGCGCCGTGAGCGTCGCGGAGTAACTGACCTGAACCGAACCAGCTGGACAGTGTTGCTCGAGGAATTTGTCCTTTGAAACATGTTTCCTGCGCATGCGTAGATAATCGTCCCAGCGCGCGAACGTGCGCGTGTTCCAGGGTTCCTTGTACTTTTATATATACCCGCACGATCTAACGAATCCCGTCACGACATGTGAAACTGTTTGAATAATATGTTATGAAAATAATGTACTTTGTTGTGAGAGTCTTTCGACGTCCTTACTAATAGTAGGTGTGATTCTCGAGGTGATCGTGATAAGTAAGTTAACGATTCTTTATTAAGCTTCTTGTTACATTGAATCTTTCACAGAAGGTATGCGTACAGTGAAATGAAAAAATTACATGTATTTCGTTAAAGTTAGAGATTTTGTTTTCGAGCGTGGACGAAGTTCATGCGCTTAATCTAATTCACAGAGTTGCTTATCTTAACAGCGGTAAAACTAAGAGTACCGTTTAATATATTATAATAAAGTTAAGGATATTTTGTTTTATGTTCTTTTTCCAATAAATTTTACTCGTTATAATAAGCTTCGTATTCTTTCTTCGCAATAACAGTATTATTTTCTTTTATATATATATATATATATATATGTATATTCTGTTGAATCTGAATTATTGTTATAATAACTTTATCTTTAGAATAGCTGATCTTTCTTAGTTTTATTGCAATAATCTCTAGTAATATGTTTCGCAGTAATGTCAAACAAACATTACAGTAAAACTACATTCTTCTTGCGATCGATTTATTCGATCGTCAGCTTCATTACGATAAATATATCTCCAAGTTTATGCAAAACTATTCTTTAATTTGTAACAATATGGCACATTTTGATAGATTCAACTATTTCAGTAGAAGCAATTCAACCGCTCCTCATCTTTTCAAGCGAAAGGAATATTGAATATTACTTCCATGATGATCTGAAACTTTTAATATACAATTACACAGTTCTCCGTAATTGATTAATAAGTATCAATCAATTTTTATGTAATGCTGGAAACTTCACTTGAGTTTTAAAATTATTTAATTGAGAGTAGAGGTGTAGGAATATGTTTTAATGGTATCAGTAGTAATTACACCTATTTTAAAAATTAAACGCGTCGCGATAGTGAGACGAATTGGACGACTTAAAGCAACATGACCTCGCAATGAGAATTATACCTTGAAGAATTATACCTAAGCTCGGGAAAACCCCCACCGTTTTGAAGATTCTCCTGAACACGTGTTCAGCACTCGGGTCCTGCTCTTTCGGTTTTCAATAGTAATTGACGCATCATAAACGACAGCTGGTTTCGTATAATCCGCCCGGATTTTGTCCCTTCACGGTTACCTGAAGCTTTCCTAGCTAAAACTCATGTTGCCATTATAAGTCGCTGAATTCATCTGGACGTCTTCCATTATATCTATAGAAATGTCGATCCACTTAATAGGAAATATATCGACAATTTTATATACCCCTTTGATCATTTATTTTTTTTGGATCAGATTTTATCATTAGTCAGTTAATTAAATCCTTTTCATTATGAAAGAATCCTTCAAATATGTTTCTCTCTAAGCTGTATAACTTTTCCGAATTACTACCTTTAATACAACTAATAAAAGAACGATTCGAGTAACTAGCTCTCTTTCGATACGACTTTTAATTTCGAAGCTTGTCTCTAGTATGGAAATTTGATTGACAGCAGTTATATACCACAAATTTGATATTCTCTTTAAATGTTTTACAATATTTCATTCGTCTCGAGTGGTTTCGGGGATTTATAAACTTTCTTTAAAATTAAGGATTACGAGTGTGTGTCGGAAATCAAATAAAGTGTATTAGAAAATAAAATTTATTAAGGGTAAAAACTTAATAAAACTCGATCAAATTGCCCAAGTACATTTTAAAGTGATAACTTATAATTTATATAGTTTACAATTTACTTAAGTTGGAAAAGTATCTTCCGCAATATTTCATGATATGATTATATTTAATAAATTATCGCGTCACTTAAGAAATAATATCAAATTTAAAATCATAACACAAGTCTAATAATACCGAAGAAAATAACTATGTTCAACTTAACGATTTAAGTGACTTCCAATTTAAAATTACGATTGTACTTTCACGTATATATCTAGAATGATACACTGATTATAATTGCAAATGCAACTAAAGTCTCTCCGTATAATGGAGAATAAAAGGAACACCAAAAGTATGTAAATTTAAAACGGATTTACCTTAAAGACCTTTTTTACATAGGAATGCTGTCTTGCGAGTGTAAATCGAGATGACGAATTAGAAGTAAGAATTGTTTCTTTTGGAATGTAAATTTGCTATATAGAATGTTAAAATTACAGTTGAAAGCAATGAAGCACGTTAGTCTTCCTGCGATCTGAGGACCTTGTTAACGATCCGAGTCAAAGGAAAGGTTGCATCGAATTTACATGTGTTGTTCCAGTCGTCGACGTTTAAAGACAATATCATCGCTCCTCCAAAGTTATTTGCACGGATCCACTCGGCCTGAAAAGTTAGTTCAATATATTTTAGGGCTACATGGGAATAGGGCTGGGACTATTCGAATATTTTAAAAGTATTTGAATGCTACGAATAAACTTCGAATATTTGAGTAGGTATTCGAATGTTATTATTCGAACTTATATACTTACATATTCGAATAGCATTCGAATACTTGGATATTCGAATTATATTCGCCAAATAATTGAGCAACTAAAGTATTCGAACATTCGAATACCGAAAAATTCGACAAATAGTCCCAGCCCTACACAGGAATGCATATAAATTCCAATTCTCTTCGGTCGACTTTTATAGCATGGATTTATAATTTTGTCCGCTTTCTCTACCTGACCGCTATAACAATTACAACCCGTCGTAAAAGAGTTCTCTTTCTCTCAAGAGGCAGGTAAAACACGGTTTCCGTACCTTGGAATAAATGCTTGCGGTGTCTTCGTAGGATACCCATTCCCTGTCCTTGTAAGCGTACGGAACTTTGCTCTCGTTTTCGAAAACGCGCTTCGCGCCATTCTGAAGGAACTGGCAAACCGTGGGATAACAAACGAAACCCATATCGCCCAATTCCCCGAATCCGTTCGCTGGGGCAAGTAAGCCGTGATTCAACGGGTTGTCCAATTTATAAGAGTGCCCATAGGTGGGGATCCCGATAATCAACTTTTCTCTGGGCATGCCCTTCGCAAGCCAATACTGAGCCGAGAAATTCATGTTCAGGGTAGAAAGGTACCCAGATTCTGTTGAACGCGGAAATAACGGAGCGTTGAGTCCAGTGACTGGGTAGTACCAAACGTAAAAATGGTAGTCGTACGACATCAGGTTCACAAAATCTACATACCTAAGGAATAAAGAAAAACCAATGAATCATATATAATTCATCTTAACGATAAGATAACTCCGGTACAATTCGCTTACTTTGCCATATCCACCACGTCGTAGCTTTGATCGACGATAGCTTGAGGGGCAGCTACTGCGACGGAAAGGATTAACGTTTGCTCGGCGCGTTGAAACTCTCTTTGTAATTCTTCTAACAGCTGCACGAAATGAATTTTCTCTAACTCGTCGGCACCGAGCCATGCTGGAAACTCCCAGTCCAAGTCTAATCCGTCGAAACCAAATGACTCAGTCACGTTTAGCACTGACTTTATAAACCTGCGACAAAAATTCACCATCTCCGTTGTAACTGGTTTAAACAGAAAATAGTGATACGAGAGAACGTAAATTACCTCTTTCTATTACTGTGACTTTTCACCATTTCCGAGAAACCTAAGTGGAGCTCATTACTGCCGCCAACACTGATCATGACCCTCAATTCAGGTTGCAGGTTCTTCAACGCGAGGACGTCCTTGTAGACCGACGAACTGTTGCCCAGATCGAGGCTACAGTTCACCACGCCCGCAAAACCCACGATAATATGCGTACAAAGATGAGGGTCAATGTGCGACGGACTGAGCTCCCAGAGCGTGTTCAGGTCCCCCGATACGGTGTAATAACAGACGATGATCTGCCTGCGCAAACAGAAACAATTCTCACCCGAACGATGCTTAATAGTATTTCATAGATGATCATCTGAAATCTATTTACCTGGAGGAGTTGGCGTAGAAGTGCTGTGGCGAACTGACGCTGTTGTTCCTGTCCGCATTCTGGTTCTCCTTCGTCGACTCGGCGTACATCCGAGCCCGACGTACCCACGTAGCAATCTTGGCATTGTTCAGCAACGTCTCTGTGTCGAGCGCTTCTATTCCTGGAGAGCGAAGAATAAGGATTCCTATCCAGGTGCGTGTTACAAAAAGAACCCCAAGTACCACGGATACCAATATTAAGCACAACACTTGTGTTCTCCAACGAGGTCTAAAAACGAATATATAAATGTGTGTAAGTTTCGTACAGATTAAAAATTCAAACAAAGCGATAAATCGTAGGTGAATGCTGTATTTATATTTTATAATTTTCGATTAGCACATGGCTATAAAAAATCCAGGTAATTTTACTTTAATTTATGAGTCTATATCGAATGTAAACTTCCAGAACATTTTCTACGGATTTGCATTCAGTTTAACAGAGGAAGGCTTCTTGTGCCATAGTAAATATAGAACAATCAATATGCCACACCTGTAACTTTTGACATACACTTACACGTTACCTACACATGCACCATAGTGTTTGAAGAGGAACAGAGACAGAAATGAAAATACTCAATAAAGAAAATCGTGGTATAGGAAAGTATGTTAATTATAATTTTAAATATACTTATAATATAGAAAGTCCTAGCTTGAAGTGAGATAAAAAGTTGTTTGAAGTAGCTCACTTGACTCCAGAATTATAACATTCAGTCTGCTGTGACTTATTTAAATGAAGCATATAATTATATTTGAAAAATCTAAACAATTTTATGTAAATAACAGAGAATCTCTAGATTCGTGATGCATACAAGATCAATGCATTTTTTCAAAGATAAGAGTCTTATCAATTGCGGATGATTATATACACGATCAAAGGTGATAAATAATTTATTTGTATGTACATGAATTTGTTCACGTGACTGTTATAAATTATATGATTCCACGATATTAGAATGACTAGCTAGATGAAGTCATACAAACAATGACTTTTAAAAATACTTTACTATCAACAATAACGATAATGAGACTAATATCGTTAGAACACATTTATGCGTTTCCATACGATACTGAACTTGAATCATAATATAGGAGCGAAGACAATCGATAATTAAACTGTGTATAAATATACTGTCTATAAATAAGTTATTAAACAATTGGTGTATAGGTATTTAGGTACTGTGCAAGATGAATGAAAAGCAAACTGTGTCTATGGTTTAGAGAAGCATGATTGTGCATAATGGTCGCATGACTTACGTATGTGCGTACATAACATAATTACACCTGTAAAATTGAATGTTACTTACTGTCGAACGTCGGTTAACAATTCATACTTGGCCTGAGGCACAGGAATTTGGTTAACCATTGAATGGAAAATGCTCGTGGCGATTGACGCTTGAGGACGCTCGTCCTCGAGGTGGCTTACCACTTTGGTTACTACGCCCAGTGCGATATGACATGCCGATATATACGTATACGCACATATCTAGCGATGTAGGATTGACGAGGGTAGAGCTCTACTGCGCACGAGTAAGTAGGTGGAAGCGGGATTATTTCGAATTCTCGTGAGATAGACGAAGAATTTTAACTTCCCGGTCTAGAGCCCCCAAAATAGGTGATCTTTAGGAATTAATTAAAGGAAAACAGCTATATATAATTTAATGGGACTTTTTGCATTGTATTAAGGATGTCTTGGATTATAGAAATATATTTTTTGTTTTATGATTAATCATTGCAGACGGAACTGGGGAGTTGTTAAAGTTGAGGTGTAAAAAAATTCATCCAAATCGGTGGGACTTGTATCTCCAAAAGTTATTATCCGGTTCGACTGAAACTTTTTTTATTTTGAGGATTATACTTCTGGTTAGGTGGGAAATCAGAAAAAATTACAAAAATGACATTTTTTTGGAAAATAACGAAACTTGAAGTTTGAAATCACTTTTTCCCCATATTTTTCGTCCTTTCAACGCTTTTGAAAATTATACATTTTCAATTTTTTGTAATTTTTTCTGGTTTTCCCCGTAGCTAGAAGTATATTCTTCAAAATAAAAAAGTTTCAGTCGAATCGGATAATAATTTTTGGAGAAAACGCGTTTAAAGTTTTACTATAACTTCGGGAATTTTACGAATTTCAACAAATCCTTTTAAACACGTATTCCTAAAAGGTTGAACATTCGAAAAATGAAATAAAATACAATCGACTTTTAGACCGGAACCTCCCCTTAAACTGCTAGTAAATCAATTTTTTATATCAACAAATATTTTGCAGTATTCAATTAAGATGTTTATGGAATATTCCGAATTGCCAGAGTGTTTCGTGTCGCGTAAGATTTTTTAGGTACCTGTAATTTTTAAATGGTGGATTAGTGAATTAGTACCGAATGTTTATAATTATTTAATGAAAATCACGAATATGCTTGGAAGCTAAATGTGCGTATATATTTTCAGCAATAAATATACATTCATTTGAGTAATCACGTTACAATATGTGTCACGTTACGACTAGTGATGGGATTCGAAGCACTTCGAAGTGCTTCGAATCTGTCTTGTGTATCAGGCGATTAATTCGAAGCACTTTGAACATGATTCGAAGCTTAAAATTCTTGAGTCGTGATAGGTCTTGAAAGCCTTGGAAATTTGGAAGTCTTGAAAGTTTTGATCGTCTTGGAAGTATTGAAACTCTTGCTTCAAAGCCTTGGTAGGTTTAGGACCCATATGTGCGTCCACCGCCGACTCATGGAACAATACAGTCATAAACCGCGACCCTGACGAGACCCTCTGGCCGATGAACTTGCCCGGCTTGTGGCAACCAGATGTTCATTTCCAAGAGTTTCAAGACTTCTCAAGACTTTCAAGAGTTTTAAGCTTCGAATCATGTTCGAAGTGCTTCGGATCCCATCACTACTTAGTTACAACTTCAACATTCACTCACTCACGCATTTCTATACTTGTTAAAGCGATACAATAACATTTTATCATTTTCCGTATTTTACATTAAATAACTTCAAATGAGAGCGTAGTACGTAAAATATAATTTACATAAAATAATTAAGATAATCGTAAATACAATATTTACAATAATCAACAAGTAGAAAAATCTGATAAAGTCGAATAACAATTATTAACAGCATTTGAAATTCAAGTAAAATTGTAATCGCAGAACATTATATAGATATTATTTATAAAACAATATATATAATTTAACGCGGAAACGAAATAATATCAAATATTTTTTAAAGCTCTTTTTCATCACTCGATCTGTAACTAATTAATACGAACGATAACTGCGATGTTCATTTTAAAAGTAGAGTAAGTACAAATCGTAGGAAATCTAAACTTAAAACTAGTGTGCAGAGGTTAATTCAATGTTTTGTAAACGATATTGAATATTTCCATAAAGGGAAGAGCAATTACTTAAGTATTATATATTATGTAGGACGTAATCAGAATTTCGCTTAAACATTTTGGAAAATCACGCAGATTTTCCATGCACCATAGATGTTTACTGACTCCCACCACTGACTAATGACTCATCTTCTGGTCGGGGGAACCGTTTGTAGCGTTCTTGCGACACGAGATAAACTGTTAAGCCACCAAACAGGATTAACAGAAGCCCAATTACATTGATTAAGACAGCTTCGCTCCCAAGCTTCGAATAATTGGAGCTGAAATTATATATCGTAATGTATCGATTGAAACATGAACAGATCTACGACATTATGAGATCGAACGAATCTGAAATATGAAAACATTCGTGTACCTCAAAGTGAAAATTGCCTTTTCATTGAGCCCTAGAAGACAAGAGGCAATTACACCGACAAATCCCGCCATGCCAAAGTACACGTGAATGGGCATATATGCAGTACGTAAAGGAAGTTGTATGCCCGGATACAGGAAAGACAGAAATCCAGCGAGCCACTAAAATATCGTAATAAATACAGTAATTCCTGCGAATTAAGAATATTATATCGTTCAACTGGTTCCTGTTATACCTGGCAGCAGAATAGAATTACGCTGGTGAGACCAACCCAGCTATGGAGACTGTACATGTTCGGAATCGGTGGCGAACTCAAGTTATGACTATCAAATACAGCGATGAGAGCGATTACCACGAGTGTAACGACGAACAACATTATGCCACCATGGAATAATTTTAGCCGCCGTTTTCGTTGATTCCTCTGAGTTCTGTATATCAACATACCTGGAGGCATTGGAAAATATTAGAGGGGATAATGGGAATAATATGTTATTTGAGATTAGAAAATATACCATTAGCGTATAGAAAGACGAATCCAATAGTCATTAATAAAGGATGCCAATTAAATTCCAAGCCTGGATTGGATCTCCAAGAAAAGCCACCTCTGAAATGGCTGCACCAAACCGTGACGAGAGTTACCAGTACTACTCCGAAGACTTCCATTAAAATCGTGAGCGGTGCAAAACCTTCTAAAGATACGCGGGGCTCTCTTACTTGCTCCATGTCTGAAAAATAACTTCGTAATCGCATTAATGTTCCGATTGATTAAGTACAGCTTAAGGACATAAAATCTTGAAGCCAAAGTGTAATTCATTTACGAAGTAAATAAAATATTTAGGCTGACTAATTAAACTTTCTGCTTCTCGACGAACGACATACTTCGAAGTATAAAAAGGAACGACATACCTAAACATATCTGATACTCGTACGGAAAGTTTGCTGACATGATTCGATTAAAAAGTGAATTCCCGCTTGACAAAATTCTAAATACTCTTTTCTACGCGACTTTTACACCTCCGAGTATTTAAAACAACTAATAGTGAAAACTCAATATTCCTCCATTTTTAATAACATTCTGGAAAAGTTTTGAAGTGTACAACAGTTTAAAGGTGTTTATATTCTACATTCAGAATTAATTCGCCACATTCACACGTGTTTGCGTAATGAAATAATTATTAAGTTCCTTCGTCGCGATCAAACTATTTCTAAACCGCTTTGCCATAAGTTTAAAAGATTCCAGAATGCGTCATTGTGAAAAAAAGAAACAAATTGACATGTATTTATGTAATAACTAATATTTATCAATTATACAATAAATACATTTATTTTCTGCGAATTGCGTCTTTATTACTGAATACAATTCTTTACTAACATAACTGTTTATTTTACAAAGAAAATATAATAATCAATTGTTTAAACGTTAAACCCTGATCACATATGGTTCTATGCAAATAACGAATTCACTCTTTTTAATTTCATTCCAGCATTAGCTTCCCTCTGCTAAATATGTACATTTCTTTCTTTAATACACTTCCATATGGGTAAAATGGCCATGGTAGTGTGACTAATAAACTTTTTATAAACCAGGTTAGAGTTTGCGAAAATGTTACTGTTAAATGGCATAAAGCAGAAGAACGTAAGAGCAAATGCTAATTAAATCGAAAGGGGAAAACAAAAGGAGCCGCTTTAACTAGCTCTAAAATACAAAGTTCGTTGCGTTACCTGTGGATTCTCCACGAGAACGTTTGAAGGAAAAATCAACAGGTACACGTAGATTCCCCAACGGCGCACAGTATATTATCGATTTTACGCAGTTATATAGAACAGGATATTTAAATGCATCGCGCTTCTAGTCAACACAGCAACTAATTGTAATATAATATTAGTATTCAAAATTAAATCAATTGATCTAGTCAGTTTAATCGAAGGTTTGGTTAATCGAAGTATCCTTGCGAAATAAAAGCTCAAGGAATGCGTAGGAGCGATACGAGCAGATACGAATAAATTGATTAAACGCCTATTTACTTTAGGGCGACAGAGTTATATCTGTCGATGCGATAAGGAATTTATAAGCGAGGTATTATAGTATTATCGATAACGCGCCATCTCAGTAATATAATTGAAATTCAAAGATAACCTCAAATTGTGTTGGGGAAACACAGGAGGGATTACGATTTTGAGGTTATGGTTAGCTAGTGTCGAAGTGTTGTGGTTAGAAAGATTCAGAATGATTGAACGGGGAAGATTTCTTAGAAGTTTAATTAGAAACAAGCAAATTACTTCTTCATTGACCAAGCGCTATTCAGAAACTGTCGCAGCTGACGACAATGAGAAGACTACTCACTTCGGATTTAAGACTGTTAAAGAAAGCGACAAGGCGAAAGAAGGTGGATTTTCTAATTTAATAAATTTCCTGAAGAGCTTTTATGCTTTCGAGTAGAAATTATAATCGATATCTGTTCTTGATAATTAAATATTTTTAGTGCACACGGTGTTCGAGAGAGTAGCGCACTCCTACGATCAAATGAACGATGCGATGAGTTTAGGGATTCATCGCATTTGGAAAGACATTTTCATTCAGAGACTCGGACCTACTCATGGCAGCAAGTTATTAGATTCGGCTGGAGGCACGGGGGATATTACATTTCGGTATTTAAATTATTTGAAGAACACCCGCAACCATCAAGGTCTGAAAAGCTCCGTAACGGTGTGTGATATAAACAAGAACATGTTAGACGTAGGGAAAATTAGAGCGGAGAAACAGAATTGGACTAGTCAAGATAACGTCGAAATTAATTGGGAGGAGTGCGACGCCGAGAATCTTTCCTTCGAGAATGATTCGTTTACAGCTTATACAATTGCTTTTGGAATACGAAACGTGACGCATATTGATAAGGTGAACTTTTGTTATACACTAGCTAAACGTTCGTTGTATAGAAAGCGACGAAATCAACTGCGCAGATATTACTTTCAGGTACTTTCGGAGGCTTATAGAGTATTAACTCCAGGCGGTCGTTTCATGTGTTTAGAGTTTAGTCACGTAGACAATGATACTTTAAGATGGTAACTCTTATTTTTAAATTAAAGTCCTGGTATTGTATTATGTAAGATTATATTACAAAGCTGAAATTCCTGCATAGGTTCTACGATCAATATTCGTTTCAAGTAATACCTGTGCTGGGTACGCTCGTAGTGGGAGAATGGCAGCCTTATCAATATCTTGTTGAAAGTATTAGAAAGTTCCCGGACCAAGAACATTTCAAGGTGAACGATATGCTACCACGGAACAGATTTTATAAATAAAATAGTAAGCTTATTATTTCGATTAACCATTGCGATTACTTGTTTCAGGATATGATCGAAGAGGCAGGGTTCAGAAATGTAACTTATGAAAATTTGACTTGCGGAGTAGTAGCGATTCATTCAGGGTTTAAGTTGTAATCGAATCATACCTCGCCGTTTTGTACTTAGTTTGTAAATATATACTGAAACGAAATTGACACTGGAAGTATGTTGTCTCTGTGATATTTAGTACAAAACATAATTATATTTATTTTCCTCGAGTTAGTGCAAAATATATTAGTAAATATAATGGCGAGTTGCATTATTTCTTATTTAAAAAGTGCGTCAATCTTTTGTCTATTGCTTGCTTCTGTTCTTGCGTTAGATCAGTGATTTTCATCACTTTAGGCTTCTTATTTACATTCAATTCTAATTCCAAAAGATCATCCAGTGTTTTTATTCTTTGTTCAGCATTCCGAAAACTCTGGAATATTTTTTATAAATGAAATGGATAATAAAGTTGCTGAAGATATTTTAATTGGTGTAACGTACCATTCTAAGTCCATGCTCAATCTCAGGATTGTTTTTCAATTTTTTCTTTATAGAAAATTCTTTGGCACTGAAACCCAACAAGTTTCCTAGAAGCTAAAATAATATACATATTTCATTTATTCATTGTGCGTTGAATTGAAAGCGAAGGTATGCAATGATCGCAGGAGAGAACGTAACATTTCATTCTAAGTGAAATATAATTACGTGTACCTCGTTTGAAAAGGAAACGTCCATTTTCCCAGTACCATCTTCTATTGTACCTTCTAACATCCAACATGAATCCTTTTTTCCTAATTTTCCAAGACTTTCTACACGCCCGCGAATTTTTCTATGAGTGATCTCCGTTATCACTTCGTTATTTATGTCGTGAATAAATTCACAAATTTTTGGCATATCTGGAGAAGTTGGTCGTTTCGTAAACTCTGTAATCTTTCTATCTGTTCTGCCTTTTTTCAAAATTATTCCCTCAGGAGGAGACATAGGAACCTAAAGAATTAGTTTATTACTCTGGTTAACTTTTAATAGTTTCCATTATAATTATTTATGATCACAATCATTAACTGTGCTGGGCAGAATAATAACAATAAAATCAATTTAATCATTCGCAAGCTTACTATTCTCTTTCCTCCGATTAAAGGCGCAGACTTTTGTTTTGGATTTTTAAATACGTTTGACTGCACAGTGCTAGTCGAAGGAACTACTTTATCCGAAGGCCGTACAAAATTTGAATATAAATTCTGCTCCTCCTTTTTAAGTGATTTGCTATGGAACTTTACATCCTCGATCAATTCTTCTTCATTTAATATGATAATATCATCACCGTCTTCTGTTGGCAGAGCTCTAAAAGGAGCTGCAATATTTTCCTGCTGTACTTGCGATTCTATAAGCTGCCCTTCATCGACCTGCAATGAAACATTGATTGAAAATATAATTTTAATTCTAATGCGAGTAGAATAAACTGGTTTATTCGAATAATAGAAACTGTTTAATTAAGACAGTAACCATTTCTAAGAAACAATCGTCATCATCAAAGATAGCGTTTTCTTCGCAATTCTGCTCTTCTTGTATCACAGTGGTAGCATTACTGGTTCTTGCTTCGATTTCAGTTCTAATTGCATTAACATTAGGTCGACTAGCGGTTGTACTGTGCGAACTTTCAATTTTAGAAACTTCCACCAAATCGATTACAAAATCATCTTCGAACAAAGTATCCTCTACTTTCGCTTCTCTTTCTACTTTTGGGTTATTTGCTTTCGAGTCATTGTCGTTGTAAGGGTCAGGGTTCTCCTGTAGGTTTCTGCGAAAGAAGGATTAAACAATGTTTGTTTGTTCGAAGTTTGAACGATATAAAAACTCAATTTTCTGTGACGCTTTCTAAATCTATCTTACAATGCTCTGGCAAGGACATTTTCTAACGCATTGGGAATTAGTAAACTATCCACTTCACCACCAATTCCTTTAAGCTTTCCTTCTTCTAGTAACAAAACACCTTTGCGACATTTCACTGGTCCGATTATTAGAACTTTATATCCTGGTAACAACATATCCTTAAAAAAGAAGAAAATATTAATGGTTTCTTCTGTACAATTAAAGAATCTTTCTTTCTTTCTTTCTTTTTTCAGTTTGACTACAGAATAATCGTAAAATACGTACGTTTAATCGCGATATATAGTTGTATTCAATCGCGATTACATCTTGCAATCCATCCGTTAGTCGCAACTGTATCATTCTTTTCTTAGGAGGTTCCCACTTCTCGAAATTCTCTGTTTCAGATGGGTCCACTTCAGAAGTACGAGGGTTTCTTATTTGCTCTAACTGTTTGTACTTCGATGTCGCGATGTCATACATTTGCTCTACCTTCGTTAAGAAGAGAGATAAAAGGGCAAACACTTGTTAGAGGATTAATAATACAGAAATTTTAGAAAAGTCTCGACAGAACGTTAGGAAGTACAAAAAGCTTTCTTGGTACTTAAAGATAGTTTTAAGAGAACCAAAGTACCTGAAGTATATAATTTTCGGATAAAATAATAAATTTCTGTTGCGATAGATTGCGCGGCAGACTTCCATTTTCATTATTAGTTTGTCTCAAATCACTGAGTTGCCATTGCAATTTTACAAACTCCTGGATGTCCTTATTAGTCGGCTGAAAAGAAACATGTACATCGTGTACATAACTCATATATTTTTAACATTTGCGAAGCTGACTGCATATTAATAAAGAAGAAAAGAACATATATTCTCTGAATTTCAAATAGAATTTAAAGCCCGTTTCTTACGTGTCGTAAAATTGCTCGAATTGTTTGGATCAGGTGTAAGTTTGAAATTATTATTTACATTTGTGTGCTGGTCCACGTAGAACTCTATGCAATCTCTCAACCATTCGTCATTCATTAAATAGAATTCCAATTTCAATCTGCTTTTAATTCCCTTTAATATATCTTCGTTCATTTCGAGCAGTTTCTAAGTTTCAAAAGTAGCTATCAGCCCTATATATTTGTTTATATTTTCTTCAGGATGATCAATAAAAGTGAAGAATATTCCCCAGTCGCTACGAAAATAAATTCTCTTAGTTCTTTCGAACGCGACAGTTTGTAACCACGGATTTTCATACGAACACTCCTTTAAGCTAATTTGAAAACGCGCCAAAGTTCCCGCGCATACAAGAACGCGCAGCGTGCTTCGCGCCAAAAATTTGTCTAATCAAAGGCGAAGGAAAATCATCTTTCTCTAAACTGTTATATCGTTAAATGTATTCAAATTTTTATACGCATTGACTGAAGATTTTATATATCTTTTCATTCGTGTAGACTATTCAAAATGATTACGCATTTCAGGTGCGACTCGGAGTCTTCTCTCCGTAATGAATTTATATTACTTTAATTCTCATGAAATTCTTATGAAAATTGAGATTCTTATGAAAATTGCATCGTTCCATAATAATTTCCATCCCCACCAAACCAGCCCACTTGAGCCTATTTTTAGTCCTTTGGAACATACGTCTCTCCTGACAACCCTAGTGGGGGTGTGCTACCCTTAGTGGGGATTTAACAAAGAGACAGGTGGTGGGGGGAGAAGGAAGCAAGCCGTCAGGGTAACGCATGCCTTCTGACGTTTCAGTCGGCCGCGCGAGCTAGTACCGTGAGCGTGTTACTGCGTAGTCACCTATCCTCTCCCCTTTCTCCCTCTGTGTATCATCCGGTCTGTTTTTCTCTCGCGATATTCCTGTGCGTGATTCGTTTCGCGAGTGCGCGGCATATCCTCACGAATGAATGTATATCGACACACGTGTAGTGGGAGGTACGTACGAAAATTTCTATGTACCCATCGACATGCATATAATACATCTACATAATCTCTGAACGAACGGTTCTTATCACCGAACGCAAAGTATTATTTCCCAAAGTGCCCGGACACCCGAGAAGCAGGTTAAGAGTATTACTTATTCCAAACGATGTTACTATCGCTAATTCACGACGGAGATAACTGTCGTGTAGTCCTTTCACCTTAAATCTCATTATGGCATCTAATACGTATCCGTCCCCTCGGTTAAAACGGTATTTTCGTAAATATGGTATAAATTAAGTATGAAGAGATATCGATATCGTACGCTTTGGCAATCGAGTTGAATGAAGGGAGTAATGAAATTAATGATCTCAATAGCAAGCATCGAATTCAACCGTTAACGTTGGTCGTTAGCTTTTTGCTTTTATTTCTTATTGGAGGGAAAATGGAACGTTGCTGGTTTGGTTTCTATGGTTAGGTGGGTCAGCTTTGTTACATTTCTCGCGAGACGAGAGGCACATACGTACACGCAGAGGTTGCATGTGTTCTGAAACGTAGTTATTCGAAACATATGTGCACGGTCAGTACACGTACGTAGTACGCAGATAGGATCGGTGTGTTTTTAGAAGTGTGTAACCGCCAAAATTGAGAATGTAGTCAAGGTCGAAGATTGCTCAATTTACGGGCACTTCCTGTGCACCGTGGCAGCGATTTTTTCATTTCGGCCAGTTTGTTACCGAATAGCCGCGTTAACGAGTTTACCAGAATATTACGCGATTTTTCCACCCTTTCATTCGTCCCTCTCGCATGTGTGCTGTCGAGGTAGACTTCCGTGCACCGGAAGCACGAGAACAGAGGGGAAGAAATGGATATATTTCTGCCTCTCTAACCGCGAGAAACAGGTTCAATTATTTTTGCCACGAGATGTTTATCGATCCTTCCATCGCGGCTAAATAATTCATCGAAAATATGTGCACATTGAATTTCGAGCTTGCATGTTTTCAATTACGAAATCGATGAACCAGAAATAGGACACATCATAGGTATATTTCGTGGGGGGAAAAAGATACATACACATTACTGCTTCGGAAATGTGTAGTTAAACACTTCCATGTTCGACACTGAATTAAATTATTACTGGCCAAATTGATGTCGAGATGTTCATCTTCGACTTTTCGCTCTGAAGTCGGAAGTCGGGAACCTCGTATATTTCGCGGGGTAAAGAGTTATTGCACTATTGCTTCAGAAATAATTGAAGATTTCGATGGTCGATGCCGAGTTAAATTATTACTCTCCGAATCGATGTCGAGGGGATTATCGATGACTTCCAGTTGGAAATGTTCGACTGTGGAAATCGGCGAGTCGGAAGTTACAGGGATTTCGTTCGCGAGGACACTTGACGTTGCTCCTTTGAAAATAATCGCGCATTTCAGGGCTCGCGCGAAATGGCACAATGTTACCTTTGAACTAACGTATCCATTTACATATTACACAGAGGTCGGTCGTTTATTTATGTGCAGCCGCGGAACAAAACTCGATACGGATCGCGCGAGCGTACGGCACCGTGCATACGGGGGAATAAAATTTATGACGCGTGCATGGTAATAGGTTGAGAAGCGTACAGGTAGGCCGTTACTCTAACGCCATTCTGCAACTCTTTCCCTGTCGGAAGCTAGTTAAATTTTCACGTCTAATGGAATTTTAAATTATCGAAGCAGCGCCCAGGGGAATTCTGAATATTTACGCTGAAAGCTTCGGAAGCTGCTTACGAGCAGGATTTCTTTTCTCCGTCTGAAATCTACAGAAACAGAGCGCTAATTATTCCCGAATACACAATGCTTTTAATCGCATACAAATTCAGGTACTCGCGGTTACAAAAAGTGCCATTTAAAGGACGACAAGCTATTTTCTCGGGAAGAATTTCATTCCAGGTGCATTCTAGGTAGCAAATTTTTGCAATCTTATTTACCGCGCATGGTTTATTATATTTGGCACGGTTAGAGGGACACGAGCGAAACGCAACCGAAAAACTCCCACGTCGATAATTCTAACTTAGGTGTTATCAGGTACTCGAAATCGCGACGATAAAGTCCGCGAACGTTTGCGACCTAATGGGTGTTGCTTTGGGCGTTTAACAAGATGCTTTTTAACTCGCGCTCTGTTGATGTTTAATTCCCTTGCACGCACAAAATTTAATTGGTCGCTGAGGGATTTTAGCGCGCTTTAATCATGATTGATAACAACCATCGTTTCGGGTACAGGCTGCGCGCGTTTTCAAAAGGAATATGAGGAATAATTCACGTGCCCTGCAAGTTCGTTCAAAAAGAATGGAGACGTTACCATCCCGCGCTTTTTTGGGGGGGAGTGACCCAGAAGAAGTATGAGGGCGTATATCACATTGGAGGCTCCGGTGAGCCCTAAATTATCAAGAAAGGGGTTGGTCGTTATCTCTAATAGTTTCTAAGAAGACAGGTTGTAATTAGGGTTTATACAAAAAGCGACTTTTGATAAAACCGGTTTATCGAATTCTACTATTCCAACAAATCGGTTGAACCGGTTTTCGAATCGTTACAAAAATATAATTAAAATAGTAAAGAAATATTTATACTTATTTAAAAAATTCTCAATGTTTTTTAAATTTATGGAATTACAAAAATACATTAAAATAAAATATACTCTATCTACACAAAAGCAAATAAATAAAAAAAAATTAAAATAACTAAAATCCGTGGAAAATATAAATTATAAATCTTTATTTCATTTAGTATTTTTCTCCAGGAATTATGAACTCATGAAGATCATTTTTACAGTAAACTGTTACTGTATAATATACTGGTGCCCGAGGCGACATCGAGTCAAAATGTTAACGTTCCCAATTAAATAATTAATTTTTCCATATTAATTATAATATCTGCAGCCGGTTTTTCAAATTTAAAACCCAGTTTTTTAAAAACTAACCGTGGGTCCGCGATCGTTAATTAATTTAATATTTCATTTTCCTTCGCTATTCGACGCGCCGTAAACGCTTCGATATCCGTCATTAGCACGGTCGTTTAATAATTTAATTCGACAGCTGATTTCCTACTTATTTAATCATTCAGTTGATCTTCGAAGTATTGCTAATTAGAATTTACTCGTTCATTACTCATCGGCCGGCGGAATGAGACCTGTCGATTCAAAGTATGATTAACACCGGGAAGGACTTGTGCCCGTTTTAATAACCAGAGGAACACTTTAAGGAGTTAAACGTCACCAGAGATTTTAATTGCCAGCGGCGGTGGAGCGCGAGAATTAGATTCTTCGGATCAAAAGACGCCGTAGCATTCGGGATTGACAAACGCAACAGAGCTTCTCGCAGTTCTCCCCTAGCCTCTAGTTCGCGGTAGTAATTCGACTCGGCTACCCTTTGTGTGCACATAACACAGCGCGCCCCCTCGCCTTTGGCAATTTGGAAAATTATAATTTCATAACGCCCCGCTTTTCTTCCGCTTACCTCGCGCGCACAGCAAAAACATGGGATTAGGGGTGGCTGGATTAGATGTTTGTGTCGTTAGCTCGCGTTAGCATGTCTATCGGAATTACCTGCTCGTCGCGGTTCGAGTATAGGGAGCGTTATGTGTGTTTAGGAATTAATAGGATCCCAGTGGCTGTAATTAATTCACGGCCGAGGCATAGGGTGCATATAAGGGGATGACGAAGAACGGAGATGCGTGAAACCTACCGGGGGAGGGAAATGTCGCGGGGGAAGTTGACTTTCTACGGGTGAAACTCGTGCCGTGTTACCGGCGGCTCTCAAAAGTGACGATTGAAATGTGATGAGAGAGACGAGGGGGGTAGCGTCAACGAAGCCCGGGGACAGAGTAATATGCGCTTGCAAACATCGAGGGGATGCTCGACAAAGGAGGCTCCTAGGAAGGAAAGGTTGAGAGCGACGAAGCACCCCCTGGAGACGGCCGCCTCCTCGATGATGAAGACAAAAGGCACCTCGTGAAATTTCAGGTGAGTCCTTGGAATCCTTAGTTCTGATCTCGCCAGATTCTGCTGCAAATAATTCGCGCGCAGCGGTGGCCAAAAGAAAGCATCAAGCTTGTACTTTTCGAATGCATAAGAAAAATAATTTTGGAAATATTTTTTATATAGGGGAGAGCGGGGACAAACGTAACACTTTTTACATTTGGCCTAGCTGCCAATTACCTCTTACAGATATAGAAACGAAAATTATGCCTTAAGATAGTGTGTTTCTTGGTCTATCATTTGACCACAAATTCAGCCTTCCACAATAAGTGGTCAAAGAGTTATGGCAATTTTCCCCAGTGACTGTCATTGTTACTTTTGTCCTGCTAGGGTAGGACGAAAGTAACATACCATGGGAACGAAAGTAATACTAATTATTTTGAGGAGAATTAAGTAAAAACACTTCTCCCAAAGCAAAATAGGATTTTTTATTATCAGAATCGATAGAAACAAACATTTAAATAAACATATTTTAAGTAGGTAACGATAAAAAAGTATAACCTGCTTCAAACATTTTTTTGATACTGTGTATTTAATTTAATATGGAATCTCGTATAACTGCCCCAAAAGTAACTAATATTTACGCATTTTTTTAAAAAAAATTATTGTTAATATTGGATTCAACTACTCCCCGTAGTGACGTGTTACTTTTGTCCCCAGCCATGTTTTTCAGCATAGAACTGTTATAACGTACAAACTCTACAAGACTTATTGAAATCAAATACAGGAACTTATAAAGACATTATCTAAGAACGCTCTAACAAATAATTGGATCAATGTCTATCGTTTAACCATGAATATTAACAAAAAAACCAACAGAGGAGACACTAACCTGAATGATAGAAATAACGAAATCAGCTTGCCCACGTTATACGAATCGTTGTATTGCTTAGCGTCACTCCGTGAAAGAAAAGAAACACTAAACACGCGTAACTATGTAAAGCAAACGCTTTGGAACCTTTTCTGGAAAGCGGGAGAAGACGTGTTACTTTCATGACGCCGTTACGTTTGTCCCCGCTCTCCCCTAGGTGTAAAATGCAACGGTATACTTATTTCCAAGCATCGTTTTGTTTCTTCTATATTGTTTACCTTATAGCTTTTTACGGTCCTCCAAATCGATGGAATATAATAGATTCTGAAATATAATTTCATTCCCGTCAGGGATCATCCTTAAATTACGTAAGGGTAATTTTGGCGATTTCTTACCCCCTTCCTTCCCCAGTATAAGAATTCGTAAGATTTTATATTGCAACGCCTTCGTACGTAATATATTTTCCATTGAATTTCTTGAGTTATTACCTACAATTCTTTTAAAGATTTACATAATTCATTTAACTCGGTTTCGGGAAATTTAAACTAAAACAATTTTTCTGGAACATTAATGGTAGAATTTGTATTTATTGAAAATTAGGTTAAAAAATATTACGTAAGACCCCCTTGTAAGAAAATGTAAGAAATTCGCGACCCCCTCCCCCCCAAAAAAGCCTTACGTAATTTAAGTACGTAATACCCCTTTAAGTAATACCCCTCACCGTTTAAACTTTATACTTTCTTTCCACCACTGTACATCCCTCTGCATTTAATTCTGAACTCTAAACCTTCGTCATAATGTCCAGAAAAAAGAAGTCGAAGCTCTTGGATCTCGAAATCGATGAATTTCAAATTACTTAATGCACTTCGGTGATCATAGTTTAGGTAAGAGTGTTGCCCGAGTTCTATGCAGTAAACACAGGGTGTGCGCGATCGTAGCAGCTTGCTTCAAGTGCACGTAATACTTGTTGGAAGTGTTTATAAACGTGTGTTTGAAAATCGCTCGTTTCCGAGTTACGAGGTGTTTCTTCCGTTGCAAGTCGAAATGAAATTAATTTGCCGCGCAGGGGTCGAGTTTCCTGCGCAACCTGTAGATACAATCGCGGTGGAAATCGGGTGGACAGAGCAGACTTCCGCACGTCTCGGGGGAGAAGGGAGATTCCGAAGCTCAGAGGAGCGAATGTTATAAACATCGGGAACAGAGGCCCTCTCTCTCTCTCTCTCTCTCTCCCTCCCTCTGTGTCTCGCGAACCGAGGACGTGTTTCTCTTTAAAAGAAATTAGCAGCGATACCTTTCAGGGCTCTTGGCCTCCTCTCGAGTGCTCTAGAGCGCAGAGTGCAGAGCACGAGTCATTCGGTCCTCTGCGCGCTGTGTACACTGGTGTCCTTATTAACGATACTCCGGCGCGAACTGCATCTTCGTCACGGTGAACTTGACGGCATACGTGATAAAGGGAGAAAGTGGGGAACGCGATTTTATTCCGTACGGCTGGCAACAGGGGATCAGAAATTTTTATTTAAATCAAATTTCCAATATCGAATAAAAGATGAAAAATTTATTCGCCATATGTCGAATACAGTTGATTCGGGTTAACTTTATTTGACGAAGAATATTCATTTTCTAACTTTTATTCTTTAAGAGAAATTTTATTGAAATAAAAATTTTGCCCATCTCTGCTTGGTAACAATACCGATTATTTATTAGATAGTTATTGAGAGCAAAAATATATTACAAGTTCTTGTAATCAAAGTACATTTCCCTGGGCTATTATTACATTTTGCCTTTTCCACTTTTCTGGCGAAAGTATACCTAAGTGTGGTGTATTGAATGAGGAGCTATTTGAATAAGGATAGAGTTGATATGTTGAATTGAATTCTATATTTTTTCTCTCCATTTTTTCATATTTTCGGTACACCTTAATGGCCCTTTGTTTTCCAAAGCGATGTTGTAGTATTTCGAAAACACTGTAGTCACCCTTTCCGAGTTTGTTGAAAGATTTCAATTGGTTGTCCGTTGCGTGTAGTTTGGATCGCTCGAGTTCGTGCGCCACGGAGATTTAAATCCAGCGATATTTCACGTGCAAATATAGCGCGGCGGAGCCGCGAAACTTCGTTAAAATCTATATGAACCACGCGGCGATCAAATGATACCTAGTTGGCCGCGGAATTAAACGAATCTTTGTTTATAAATGGAGTATAATCTGCGAGCGATTTAAATGCAAATGCGGCGAGCAAATGTGGAATTAAAATACGGTAATGCAGGTGAACTAGTGTCGAGTACAAACGCGGGGTGATTCGATTAAGCTTTCGCACCGGCCTTTTCGGTACGGGGGAGTTAATTGCTATAATTCTCGTAATATGCTCGGGAATGTGGAGCGGCCAGGTGTGTGGAATCTTTGCAACAAAAGAAAATCTCGTGGAAGCCTTGGGAATAGAATAATCGATCGGGAGACACTGAACGATTTGAATCGAGGCAGGTGCATACAGGTAGCGGATTGTTTTTCAAATTGCAATTTCGTTGCAGCGTGGCCCATTTGGTTTAATACTGCCAATTAATTTTAACAGTATAAACGGAAAACTCCTGTTGAATTTTTTGCGTGCGATATTCCGTTCACGCGCGGCAGTTGCGCGTACACAATTACTTCCGTTTAATATTCAGAGGTCGCAGTGCTTCTGCATTTGTAACGTTAACGTGCGAAATTAATATTCTAGTTTATAAAATCCTGCGTACCTCAATTTTCATTGGATAGTAGTTGATTAATTGATTATCCACGGAGGCTATCCTATAAAGTGATGAAATCGTTTCTAGTTCAGATAAAGTTAAAAATATTAATGTCTCAGAAACGGCAGAATATTTTAGCATTGCTGATATTGTGCATCATCCTGTTTTAAATTCGTTCCGAAATGAATTATCGTAGTTAAGGGGAATTGAATCAGAAGAGAAGCTTCTAGGTATATGTTTGTGTGTTTGTCTGTAGCCTAAAAACTTTTACACGATAAACTGTAGGATCACGAAATGTGCTTCAGTTCATTATGCCTGACTAATCCGGGTGAATGTGACAATTTCGCAAAAAGAATCTAAAAAAAATTATTCTTTTTATAAAATCAGTATCTAAATTTCGGGCGAAGCCGAGTAGTAAAGCTAGTGCTCCTATAAACTGGGGTAATTAGTTATAACATAAACGGATTAATTATTGTCACACCTATCGGACATTACCACCTTTAAATCAACGTTATTACTTTTAACGATGTAATAAAATATCCGAGGGAAATTGCTTGGATGGAGGGTTGAATATAAATTGGTAAATGATATTTTCGAGTTTTCAACTTCACTCTTATTTATTGATACAGCTTCGCCTGAATGTCGGTTATGTCACTGTACACAGAAATGATTTTTGGTCCCTTTTAAAAGGACATCGGCGACCTCGATTCGAAGATCTCGGGAAATACGATCCCTATGTGCCGTCCAACCTCTTTCGTCGAACAATTTTCTCATCGAGCACTGTTTTCCATCGTTAAAAACGTGTTTTGCACGTTTTATACAAATAAACGAAGAAGAAGAAACTGCCAGAAGTACTGTAGCGTCCGAATATTAATGGAAGGAATATTAAAACCGCGATACCGACCTTTGCTTTTCTTAAGGGTTAACGCAAAAAATGGTAGGATAACTTTGAGGTGATTTTAAAGAAATTCATGAACTTTATTAAAAACGTAACATAAGGTTCTCATGAAATGTGTAAAGAAGAGCAAAAAAATATTTTTTTCAGATTTTCTGAATAAAAAAATAGCCGCACAGTTGATATGTATTTTCAATTTGAGTCATTCCGCGGTGGATTTTTTCACGTCCACACCATTGGACGTAGAACAAAACGACAAAAAGTTTTAGAAAATATATTGACTTCTGAATTCCTTTTTTGTTAAAAAAATTCGAGAGAATATTTTGTCGTTCTTCTTTATACATATCATTATAACCTGATGCTATATTTTTTTAATAAAGTTCATATATTTTTTTAAAATCACCTCGAAATTTATTCCACTATTTTTGGCCCATCATCGTGGCGTTACCCCTTAAATTCCCGTTTAAGTTGATTCGGCGGATGCGATTTTCCACGAACACGCGCGGTAAATGGATGATACACGTTCTGATACAGGCAAGTGTTAAAAGTACAGGAAGGAAGTGCGTGCAGCTCGGAGAGTGCTCCATAAATATCGGAACCCGTCGATCGGTTATTATCAATTATCCACTCCAGCTCTCCATCAAACAGCTGCGGGGACCCCCGTGTCTTTACACCTTTTATCCGTAAACCGCTCGACTCCTGTCGATTCGAAACGTAGAGAAAAACGTTATCAGTTATCAGCCCGGCACTGCCTTCTCTCTACGCCAGTTGATTAAAATCTGCAAAAATCTGAATATTGAAATAGAAATGGACGTTAAGAAGATAAATAAGCTTAAACAGACGAACATAAAATTTTCATTAAGCAGATTTAATTTTTACAAATTTCCATTTCGAGCAAAGCCCTACAATTTCGAAAGCAGATCAATTGTTGAAGGCATCCCGAGTTTATGCGACGAGTCTAAGTATGCGAATTCTTTGCGCAAAAAGGGATCGAAAAGTCCTTTGCCGAATCTCGATCCGAGGCTTCGTTCTCGAGATACGAACGCTTGAAGTTTCGGAGCCCGACTTCCGGTGCGCGTCGTTTAACCGGAAGTCGGGGCCGCGCGACATTGATCGTTCGTATCTCGAGAACGGAGCCTCGGATCGCGAAACGGTAAAGGACTTTTCGGTTCCTTTTGGCACGAGGAATCCGCACGGCCTATCTTCTCGGGATTCTAAAGGCGGATTCACACGGGTCAGTCCCGTCGGTACCAGTAGTAGAAAGCATCGTTTCCCCGCTTTGGAATAGAGCAGTTCGCACTTGCACGTGCCAACTACTGCCACTGAAGAAGCAGAAGGAGACACAAAGAGATACGCGTGAATCCGCCTTAAAGATGCAGCAGTCGCTGTTGAACCTCGTCAAGCATCTACCCGTTGGAATCGATTCTGGGAGGCTCGAAAGCCTCGAGGTGTCGGAGAGTTGCACAATGTCCTCGAATAAATCAGCGTAACGTCTCGGCCCGCGATGCTGGCGATTCTCCGGGGCTTCGGGAATTCCAGCCATCGAGCGAAGAATTTCGAAATTCCCGATGCCCTAGTAATCCGTTCCACCTGGCTTCTGGAGGCGTGTATAAATAGAATGATTCTTTGCTCTCGGGATCCCGCGCGAGCGTCGATCCGCCCGGAGGATTTCTGTTTCACTTTCGGGAAGGCCGGGGGATGATGAATTCCGCGATGTCTGGGGCGTGCGGGAATATATGGCCACGTCTGTTCTGTGCAGGACTGGTGGTACAGGGCATGGTAAGGATGAACTCGCGGCCGTGGGCGAGACGGAGATGACCACTAGATCCGTGCCTCGTCCCGAAGACGAAGACGAGGAGGACGAGGAAGAAGAGGAAGAAGAAGAGGAGGAGGAAGAGGAGGAAGTCGACAAGGAGGCTCGCTGGAGTCTACGATATCACTGCCACTGATATCCGCTCTCTCGTCGCATCGATGCCGATCCCTGCGTCCATTGACAGAGGTAATAATTTGCCCGACAGTCGTCGTGAATTTTCCCAACAGATTCCACCTTTCTTTATCAGTTTTACCACACACCGATGTGGCCCGCCTTGATTATATTATATGAGGTGAATAGGGAGAATCGACTTTTTTACGGATAACAATTGCATCTCCCTTTGGGAGGAATATCATTTATCACGGAGTGTCATATTATTATTCTG
Source organism: Andrena chrysosceles (assembly GCA_963855975.1). Classification (NCBI taxonomy): domain Eukaryota; kingdom Metazoa; phylum Arthropoda; class Insecta; order Hymenoptera; family Andrenidae; genus Andrena; species Andrena chrysosceles. The sequence continues at coordinate 43,036,301 of OY979769.1, read as the reverse complement.
CTGAATCGAAAGGCATTGGTAAAGAATTTAGCCATTTTTATTGTCCCACGCTCTCGTTCGGCGATTGGTATAATTTATACTCCGTCTTCCCCGATTAACAATGTTAATTTCCTTTTCCTCTTTGTCAAAACTCTCTTTGGTCTTTTTACTCCCACTGTATTTTTTTTCTTTTTTTGGGGAAGCTCATATTTACGTATTATGTTTATGTCAATGGTGAATCCTCGGCAACCCCTAATCTATCAGATACAATTCTTTCTAATGGAACTATATTTTTCCTGTCACCCTCCACAGTTCTTTAAGAGCTCTCCCTACATTGACGGACGAAAAATGATGCGAACTTTGGGAATTTTTTGAAACAAAACCATTAAATATATTTACTTTCAGCTTTGTGGCTTTATTTGTCTATTTTTAGAGAATATGGAAAAAAAATTGTATGCAAAAATAGCGGTTATATCCGGAGTTATAGTGCTTCAAATAAAGCGCCTTACAAAAATCACATGCGCATAGTTAGCATAAAATCAACCGTTGTAGTTGTCTGAAATAGAAAATTCAAAAATTTGTGTAATCTGTATGAGTGTGGCTATCGTCTGAAACTACTTAGATTAAATGAGAAATACTGGAAAGTAAAAAAAACAGCGACTAAAACATACATGGATTTCTGCAAACAATTCGTTGGTTTTTTAAGTCGCAAAAATCTAATTTTGCAAAAACCGACTTAGAATTAGTTTTAGTAACAACGAGAATGGGACATCTACTCAAGATATACATATACCAAGTTTGAGGTAAATCAAGTGATTCGGTTTTGAGATATCGTGTTAACCAATTCGAAAAACATCGTTTTGAGAAAAACACGTTTAAAGTTTTAGGCATCCATTTTTTTTTAATTCAGTTTCTTTTAAATGTTGCCTAAATATGTACAAATATAGGCATTATAAATTTTAATTAATATAATTTGAGGGTTTCTCTTGAAAAAATCCCAAATATCGCGATCCTTTTCAGGCCGTCAAAGTAGTCTGACCCCTTAAACCTTCTTTTAACCACTACTGTATAACGTACTTTTGGTAACGTCACCGTATCAGCGAAATTAGTTACAATTTAAATTTTAAAAGGTGCTTGTGAAGCTGCGATTGAATTATACGCCTTATTTTTCCTTCCCGTCCCTTCCGAAGGAGAAATTGTTGAGGCACGTGCGATCTGATGGGGGGATTCTTTCTGCACGGCAAAGTCGGCCAAGTGAATCTTGACCCGATCGGATTGTTTACGCTCGGGACCTTGACGCTCGCCAGACCACCAAAGAAATTTCGGAAACGAGCCGCGGAATATTCAGCCCCTGTTACGAAACTTGTTTTCCTTCAGCGCCGCTCGTTTTTCTCGCGTCGCTTTTATCGTGGCAGTTATTTTCCACGTGGAGATTCCTGCAATCCCCTTTCGCGGCTACCTCGGCGCGATATGAATCCCTTTCGCCCAAGTATTAACCACAAAAATACCCGGAAAAAATATTCTAATAACGGTATCGTCGAATTATAATTAAGATTATAGAAATTAAATCTAGGTAAATGTGCCCTTCAAAGCACTTCGTACATCCCCGCGTTCAAAATACGAATGACGATTATACATAGTAATGGAATAACTAGTAGCAGAGAATTTCCCAAGAAATTACCCACACCCATGAAACGCAATTTAAGATTTAATTCGCAGGAATTTTAAATCACACCACTGTGGGCCTCGAATATGCTAGTCGACGTGACTCAATCGGCTTCCATAGCGCTCGATTTATCGCCACGTTAAACGAAGACGCGGTCAATTATTGGCACTTCGAAGGGTCGAAAGCACGATTAAAATAATGGTTCGAGGAATCGAACGTCGGGCATGATCGAGCATCTACGGGTACATTGAGATGAATCCGAGCCGAAGGCCGCAGTCTAAATTCGTCCCGTCGGATCTCAGCTCTTATTCCTCTCATGGATTCTACACGTGACCTTCGACCATTCACATTACAAACGATCCATTTCCCTGGGAACCATTCATCGTCGTGGATCTTAATATCCAGCGGTTCTTATCCGCATCCTCTCCCCCCAGCTGCCCCGAGTATCATCACGCTAATACGCGGCAATCCCTGCAAAGTATATCATGCTTCTGAATTAATTTATCGCCTCGGAGGATCCCCTCCCGGATATGTTTACCCGCGGTCGGATCCCGCGAAATCCCTACCGGTGATCCCCCTTTGTCGTCTCGCGAAAATGGAGAGCGAAACGCTGGCAAATTAACCCGACTCGTTCGGGCTCTGAAGAAGAGCACGATATTTCCGAGCAGTTCTGTTCGGCGCGCGTAAACACAGGAGGGCAGAATTCTGCAACGGAAAGTTGAAGAAAATTTCTGGTCGCGTGGGGTGCGATCTACTTTCCCTGTAAATTTTCTTGCCCTTTCTTAAAGGGAACCTTCGTCTTTCTTAACGCGAGCACTTCTTTCGAACACTGCGGGGTTTAATATGGTTTCATCTTCCCTTTAAAAGAGCGGTAAGCTTAAGAGGCCTACCACGATAATTATATCCCCAAGAAAAAGTGACTTTTATCATGGCCACGTGCTTCTTTGAATTAAAAATATCCGATCTCGCCAGCACCGGTCGAAAGAAAGTTTAAGCTGCGAACGATGACGGAAATAGGTCCTAAAGTTTACGTTGTAAAGTGGACCTGTGACAGCGATATTAAGGTCATTATGTAGATATGAGGTTTAAGGGCACCCTTGTGTCAAGTCACTCTAGAAACAGGTCATTTTTAGGATTTTGTTTTTAAAAGAAGTAAACGTCGCAGGGTCAACAAACTTATCGAAGTGTATTTGTACATCTTTAAAAATAATAGATTCTTTTTCTTTTTGAAATTTTATTTAATACTGCCGATACAAAAAAAGGTTTTCATCTGCGAAATTTGTAACGCCTCGTACAATTGTGTGAAATCAAGAAACCACGAAAATTCTTATTGTTTATAAGATTGTTCGTGGAATCATCTACGGCCATAGCAAAATATTGTAATCTCATGTTTTGAATGACGTTTGAACCACAAACGTTGAAAAAGGTAATTTTGCGCATGAAAATTTTTATAAAAAGGAATTGATTGATCGAGTTTGAAATAATTATGTGACTGTACAATTTATACCGTTATGAATTTTGGTGTGAAACTTTCCGGGGTATTCTCGCGATGTTATACTACAAAAATATATGTATATATAAAAGAAATGATTTTCTAAAAAATTTTAATCGGAGGGTCCCCTTAAGCTCTCTTTTGTCCGCCACTGTACCTGCGAATCTAGTGTTAGCTGGCTCACCCTGTATATCCCCTACTGCGTGCCAAGTACCCCGAGTGGTTTTGCTGCTTTTCCTTGTTGAGCGAGTTCAGCGAGCTGTTTACGCTCCCCAGATCCTTTGAAACTGCCGAGAACAAAAGTTTTCGGTCCGCAACAAGTCAAAATAAATTCGTAAACGGTTTAGTTGTTCGTCCGCGGTGCCAGGATCTTAGAACCTTGAGCTACTTAAGTCAGCGAGCTCAATTTGGGCATCCCCCAAGTAAGAGGGGGGAGGAAAAGAAATGCACGGAGCATAGAAGTTCCCCTGCAAAGGGGTGTACTCCGTAGGTCGACCTATATTGGGTTCGACCTTTGTCTTACTGGTAAACCAAGGCCGGATCAAGGGGGGTCGCAGGCCCGGGCCCAAATCTTCACGGGGGCCGTTCTAAGCCTTCTACTTACGTAACAAAATAATTTAATGAAATTTTGTTTACTGCTTCCCTTTCGAAATAATTAGAAATCGCGTTAAGAGTTTATTTTAAAATATGTTTTAGATGCGTGTCTTTTAATATTATTTATTTGTGCCATTATTTTTCACTATAATTAAATGTCATTTCATTTTATTTAGAATAAATCTCGCTTTTGAAGATTTATGTATTTTATTGAGTTTTATTACACAAAAATTTACAATGGGGTTTTTAAAGGTTTGACAACCCCGGGGCCTCAAAAATCTTAATCCGGCCCGAGGTTTACCGAATTCTAATTAAATTGGGACGTAGTCGTTCCCGTTTTTGCGCGGACAGAAATGGGACAGGATGTTGGGGTGAGAAAATGTGAGTGATCGAAATTATAAAGGAGTCTAATTGGAATTAGTGGGCACTCGACGGATCGGTATTAGTGCAGAGATGAATGCGAACGATTGCAGGTGATTATTTGGTGACCCTGGCGTACAATGGTTCTCGTAGGCGACAGATGGACAGCTTGTTTTAATGGGTCAAGTGTGAACTACTAATTACACCGGTTTCCATCCGCTGACGGACCTGCTTTCTGCTTTCCTCTCCGATCACTAAATAATCATCGTGTGAAAAATTGGGGAACCTCTGGAATCTCTCTGCAATCTGTTTGAATTCGACTTTAAAAGACGGTAACAAAGTAGCATTCAAGATTTAGAGATGGCATAATGCAGACAATATTTAACTTTCAATTTTAATAACACGAGTGATTTAATTTTTTTTAATTTCATTGCAAGCTTATATTATATGTATACTTTGCATCATTTTACTTACTGGCATCCTCCAAAGGTAAAGGAAAAATGAGATTAATGTATCCACAAATGAAATAATTCAAGAGCTTCGTAAAAAGAATAAAAACTCGATTTTATTCTTTAAATAAATTTCTATAATCACCTAATGAATTTTATTGAATTTACATTAGAAATATTTTTATCCCTTCAACTTAGCTCCTCCCAAGATTAAATTCTGAGTACGCTACTGCACAGTGGTATCACAGAAATCTGTATCCCTTCGGACACTTAGTCTGTGCGCGACAGTCGCATTCTACTTAATCAGGCTGCAAGGATTATTTGCCCCTCGCGCTTTTATAAAATGTTCACGCAACGATTTCTAATTGCGCACGTCATTTCAGTACAATTATCAGCTACCTCTCCATATGTTATAATATCATAAAGTTACTCTTATCATCGAAGAATTAAGCATGACGTCACTAGAACTAAAAGCACGTCTCTCGTAACTTGATATTAATTTCCCTATCCGCACACACCAAGCACTCTTCACCGGCTATAGTGAATACGAAACTTCTAGATCCTCTCTCGACGCAAACTTCCAACGGTAGAACTTCCCCTAAACCACCCTAAATCGACAATGAGAGGAGCAAAATCTTTAGATCACGAACAATCGACAATGAGAGGATCAAAATCTTTAGATCACGAACAATCGACTTGGCAGCTCACTCTCCATCAAGTTCGCTTTCGGTCAGATTAAAGGAAAGTAGAAAAAGAAATTAAGAGACACCGGACATCGTCTTGGGGATCGCGGCTCGGCTTAGGTGTCGGCTACGAGCAACGGCCGAGGCAGATGGTTAATTTCGATAAGGCGGCGAGCTTATTATCGAGTGGGTGGAGAACGGAAGGCGGCCGATGTAAGCACGTATCGTAGCTTTTGTGGCTGGCAGAATGGATTCCATAATGAGATGCCGTGTAAACTGGGACATCTAATTATACTCGAGTGCACACCACTCCAGAAACGTTCGGTCGTCCCTGGAGCGGGAGCCTGGCTCCTGTCGAAACGATAACGAATATTCAAGGATCAACCGGCGGCCATCGGTGCCTCGCGATATTCGAAGACCAGTAATTTGCTGGCCCCTCTCTGCTCTTAACGAGTCTTCGATATTTCTATGTGTACAGCGTCCCGATTGGGGCGCGACGCCTTTGGCGAACGGACGTTGCGAAGGGCCGAAGCAGCTCAAAATTTTTTGCTCGCCCGAAAAGCGAAGTTGGAGTAAATTAAAAAAATCTAAATAAGGAAATAGTTGCATTATTACTACTTTTTTAAAATTGTTCTTCTCTTTTATTTTGAAGTTAAATGTGGTGTAGCAGATCGTCTACAATGCGCAGTGTAGATTTAACGCGGCGAGCTGAATCCGAGAATTCAGTAGCTTGTGTATGGCGTGAACTGTATTAAGCTAGATACCAGAAAATGGGAATTGCGCTGCTTCGCTGTTAGCCCGAGGATCTCGTAGCCGTGTTTAGCGCTTAAAATGGGGGCGTTGCTTCGGCGTCGGGGGTGTAAAGTTTTCTGGAAGAGTTTCGGCTGCTTCATTGGGCGACCTGGCTGGTGTTATAATGGGAATTGTAATGGAATGGAAATTGTGTTGCTGGAAATAGTGGACCTTCGGGTCAGTGGAGGAGGAATTTATCATCCGCGTCCTCAGCAGTGACCCCTTTAAGTCATTGCCACCGAGAAACCACCGACCCGCTGTTTTTCAATCGCGCAAGATTGCGGGCGCTCCCGAAATATCAGTTATCGGGCATTTGAAATGCAAAAAGAGGGGACAATGAGTGGTAGAGGGTGCAACGGCTGAAGCAAGGGAGAGGATGGACGAAAAGGATGCAATCACCAGGGGAGAACAATCAGTCCTAAGTACGAGATTCTGAAGCACCATCGCGCTATCGGTATATGTACATATCTCTTTCGGTTGTAACGATTCCTATTTTCTTCCGTCTCTTATTCGCCCGTTGCTCTTCACCGTTTTACATTAATTCGTGATTATTCCCTCTGAACGACTTTCTTTCATACGTATACCATGCTTTTATGTGGAGAAGGCAGTCAAATCGATCGAAAATCAAGTATTTTTAGCGAATTAATTACGAGGGAATTAATTGCGATAAATTTCGATTTTCGGAGTTTACAGATGGCTGCTTTTTTATCTCGGAAACGAGAGCTTTTACACTTTAATGTTAAAGTTTAGTACAGAAAAGCATATGTTTTGAACATACTGTAAAAATTTCAAGTCGATACGAACCTCCGTATTTTTTTGGAATCACTGCGAAACCGCAGAAAAGATGCCTACACATCAGACGATTGTAGTACCGTCATATATATGTATATATTCTCCCAAAAAGTTCTGCCCAAAAGTTCTTGTAATTAACTCCCTCCAACAGTTACAATTTTATCAAATCACTAACCACATCCGACTGTGAAGTCCCCTGGCGGTTCAGGAATGGCACAGTTTACTTCAGATTTCTCAATCAGAGCGACGTGTGTTACGAACAGTAGCACGTTTCGTTTTTCTTACGAAAAACAGCACGTTTCAGTTTGCCACGTAAAGAAGCACATTCCGTTGTTTCTGACGAATATTAGCACATTTGAGAATTTGCGGCGAAAACTAACATATTATCCGGTTTGGATTATTCTGCAGAATGCAGAAACTATCACGTTTCAGCTCGTGGTCAGTTTAAAAGAATTCAACTGTTGAAAATATTGTTTAATAAATAATAATTCCATCTAATCTCCAAAAGAGATTACCCAACACATATGAAAATTGTAATCTACATAATTTAAGTAGGTACTGTATTTTAATGTTTAATAAATTATCGACCTAGTATTAAATAAAAATCGCTCAAATCACTCATACATGTTAGTTTTCGTAGTGAAAGACAAAACATACTATTTTTCGCACTCAACCATCCGAATGCGTTGTTTTTCGTCGCTACAAACGGAACATGCTACTTTTCGTGGTAAACCGCTCAAACGTGCTAGTTTTCGCAGCGAAAACTGAAACGTGATAGTTTTCGTGACAACGAAGACAAACGTGCTGCTTTTCATATGATAATTGAAATGTGCTACTTAGTTTTCGTAACACACGTCGAGAGGTAGACTGCAGATTTTAGAGTTACTTCAATGCTGTATATTTTATTTCTCATTGTAGTAATACAGTTTTATTATAGTAATACATTTATTCCAGCAACTATTGCGCATCAAAATCGATCAGCTAAACACACAGGTTTTTCATCTGAACTGTTTCCCTGACGTTTTTAATGAAAGGGTTGAATCTGAAAATCATACTACCAGGTCTAGCTGCACTGATTAAAAAGAAGCGATTGTTGAGACATTCTGAATATAATTATAAAATAATTGAGAGAGTGCCAGTATCAGGAATGAAATATTAATTAATTCAAGGTTTAAATTTTAAAACAGTATCGCAGGAGATCGAGATTGTGGCACCTGTGACAAGGGAGCTTCAGATATTTCAAACTATCCCGTTCGAAATCGTCTATTCGTATCGGAAAACTTTGTGCGCCATTCAGCGAGCTCGGTCCGTTTTTCGTCAGCCCAGATGCGACAGTTATATCGATTGTCTTTGCCACAGGTGTGAAAAGTCGTTTCGCCATCCGATAAAATGCGGTCCATTAAACTATCATTTCGGTTTCACTCAACCAGAGCACCCTGTACTTGCATTCTGTACACAGCCACACGTGTTGCCATATCATTAAAACATACATTCGGAAGCTGTATTCCGGCGAGAACACAGATGCCTCGCATCGTTCATCAAACCGTTCATATGCCCAATTCAAAAACAAAGAGCAATCCTCCCACCGCTCCTGAATTCAGTTTCCAGACTCGCCACCACTAAACGTGACCATAATCACGGAACACGCAGCGCCTTAAGGCAAGCTTTCCAACACGCAACTGTACGCAACATCAATCCTTTCAAAGCCGATTTCCTCGAAAATAAAGCGCAATATAAAAAAAAGTTACTCTTTCTTTTCGACTTAAAACAAGTAGGATAAACCAACCAGTGAATGACCGAATTGTTGAATGAGAAGCCCAGTAAATGACCGCATACTTTTATTAAGAATTGAACTTATTAATGTTTATTTAATACGTATAACTAAAAATATGGGATATTAAAAGTGTAACTACACTCCATTTCTAAACATATAGTATTTTTTAAATTTATAATTGACATTTCTTTGCCTAATGGTCATTCACTGGTATGCGGTCAATTACTGGTTGGTTTACCCTAAATAAATCTCGAGAAACGAATAAATTTTTTTGATATTGCGCTTGATTTTCGAGAAAATCCGATTTAAATATTTTAAAGAAAATAAATTAAAGAAAATAATATTCTTCACTCGCCGAAAAGCAGCGCGGAACCATCCAGAGAGTCTTCTACCGGAGGAATCCGAAAATGGAAGCGTACCACAGCCTAATGGATTAGAAGCTCGGTCGGAGGTGCCCTTCGCGGGACTTGCCGCAAAGTGGCGAACCAGCACGGCGTGTTGCCGGCGGCGATTGTCGTTATCAGACATCGAAACGTCTGATCGATACGCTGCCACGTATCGCGGTGGAGGGCCATTAAATTAATTGAACCGTAGCGCGTCGTCGGCCGTTGCCGCGAGCAGGGGCATTAAAACGAATAACCGCCTATCTGTTTAACGTCCGCCGCGAGCGTTGAAGACGCGTCGATAGACAGCCGAGTCTTGCGGGAAGTTGGTGCGGCGAGGGCGGAGGGGGTGGCGGGAGGAGGGCTGCGACGGGAGGTCCCTTTCCTCCCTTCGTTTCTTTGAAACCCGGGGAACATTGTACCATCGAAACAGTGACAAGAAAAGGCAGAAGCAACAGTGAGCCGGCCGTGAGCTTTGACCCGGTGACCCGTAGTGCGTGGGAGGGCTGGGAAGAGGGCACAGAGCGGCGGGAGAAGCGAGGAGGGGTTCTTTCTCCTCTCGCAGCCTGGAATCGATACCTGGCTCCCCTGCCAGCTCAACCACCCCGACACGAGTCCTCTCCGTCTACCCTTCTCTGCTCCCCCTCGCGCGGAGCTGAAATGCCTTCGACCGCCTACCTGCCTCATATCGATTCCCATCCGACACGACCCCCTTTTGTCCATCGCGAAGAAAAGGACGACTCCTTTTTCTTCGGCGCTTCTGAAATTACCGGCCAGTCATTCTACTTACCTATTTTGTTCTACCTACTCGCTGATACATATTGTCACACCGCAGCGAAGGGGTTGAATGGGTACATTGAGGCACATACATGAAGCGAGCAGTGTAATTTAGTTTGACGTAGGCTTTGCGATCGCTTATAACTACCTACCCCTTTTGAGAGAAGCTAAAGCTGGGGCTGGGATAATTCAGGGCTTCACTCGGACTCTATCACCGTTTATGGATCGTTGCGGACTGATTGTAGACACAGATAATGATTCTGTGTACTCTTAGGAAGGGAAGAATCGTGAATTAGTTCTGCAAACGTGTCTAGCTCGATACTTACTATAATTGGGAGTGTGGAGCTTTAAACGATTACCGTTTGAGGCTATTGATAGACGAGGGATGGCCGTGTCAGGCTTTCTATGCAACCGGGTTCAACAAACCTGTTACCTAGTCCCGATAATCAGCGATCCAAAGGGGATTTCGTACGAAGTTACTCGGTCGCGTTTTCTGTTACTCAATTGCAGTTGATAGCGCCCGAATGGGGGGCCATTATCTTTTTTGCGTCCTGCGAGGTGCATAGTCCCATCGTTAGCTCGCCTACAGCGAAGGTTCTTTTCACTGAATCAAGTCGTTCAAGTCACCAATTATCTTCTCATCTCTGATAGTCTATAGTTCTATACTATGAATGCGACTATAACGAATTCATAGAAGCTCACTTATAACACGAACTCCCTTTCATCGAGCTGTCACCCTACCGCGAGTTGCTCATTATCCGCTCTCGCCCATCCACGGTGGGGATGTTTCAATGAATTTTGCAGTATTTAAGGGTGGAGGTCCACACAGGAATGACGGTGGAATTTTATCACGAAAGGCACATTGAATTCTCTGCCAAAAGGGTGGTGGAATTGTCCTTGAGCGAATTTTTCACTGCTGCTAGAATCTTTAGATTGCATAATTTACCCTTGGTAATGACGCAATGTTCTAATCAATTTTCCTATTGTCTTGTCTATTCAATTTGAAATAATGAAAAGAGGTGTTAGGGGAGCTCGAAATTCGTTAGGTAATCCCAGATTTATAATGACCATATTCTTTCTCTCCTTCCTTTTTTTATACCCGACGAGGGGGAAAGAGCCTTGATTATTTAAGAAGCTTACACGTGTCCAGATTCATTTCTGGGGTGGCTCGCGCGATGCTCGTTTCAGGCCCGTTGTTATCGAGGCTATCAGCAAATGGCTTTAAAGCTCTCCGAGGATTCTGTAAGGCAGGATCCTTGAGGGTTACCGCACACCAGCCACAGGTTGTCGTCCTCGTTCGCTTAAATCGACCTATTAACCCCCTTATTCACTGCTTCCTAAGCGAAATCTCGGAATTTCGACCGAGTTCACCGGGGGATTCCGTTTCGTTGAACATCTAAAGAACCTGTCTATTCCTTTCTTCCCCTCCTCCTTCAATCACTCGAATCTTTCAGCCCTGAAAACCTCGCGTCTCCAATCGGACCTTCGCTTTCTCCCTCGTCCTCATTAGGCACCCCTTTTTTCTCACTTCTCCTCGATACCCAATCATCCTCGCCGTCGTTTCGGCAAAAGCCGTGGAAACGTGCATTTTTCGGTGGCGAAGGATAGACGGAAATTTTAAATAAAGATAAAATACAGAATCAGAGTGACCAGTGGAATAAAGAAATATGTACCAAATTCCATTATTTATATTCACAAAATTTATAATCTAATTTTAATGACCATTTATCTGTGAAATTCTCATTTCTAAATATTCCGACACTTACCTATTCTTAATCTTAATATATATAGTAGAATATTTATATGTTTGAATGTGACTACCTATCTCCGAAGAAAAAACACAAAAAATATTTCCTTTTATAAAATCAGAATTTAAATTCCGCTCGAAGCCGAGTAGTAAAGCTAGCTATATAATAAAGCGGAATAATAACTCGCAGCAGTGGTGTAGTTGCGCTTTATCGAATGTTTCGTGCTCGTTTCGATACGTTTGCGCAGTTCCGTCCTCCAGGGGCGCTCGAAATCAGCCTGCCGATGGAAATAAGGGTGAAATTAGGTTTTCCCGCAGAATGGGCAACGCTATCAGTGACAGGTCTTATCGAGACGCCGTAAGACAGGCTCCATCGATTCCGTTGGAATCAATATACAGAACCGACAACCCCTATGAGCACAATGGTAGGGTAGCTCGGTCGTAGCGAAACGCTGTCTGGACCGTTCTTTCTCGGCGAAATTTTCCCAATCGGATACTTCTCTCTGGAATTCACTCCCAGTGGCGCACTCAGGATTTAATCTTGATAGCAGCCGAGTTGAAGGGATAAAAAGCATTTTCAATGCAAGTTCGATAAAATTCATTAGGTGATTATATTTATTTACTGAAGGAAGAAAATCGAGCTTTCATTTCTTCTTACAAAGCCCTGGAATTAAGTACTTCATTCGTGGTTATTAAATTCTCATTCCCTTTTCTCTCAATTAACTACAATTTTTTTTTACAAAATGATTATATGTAGCAACGATGTAAATCTTCTAATATTTTCGTTACATTTAAATGTGCGAAGAGGAGAAGTGAAGTTGCGTCTGAAAGTTTTGAAATTTTCCAACGCGAAAACCACCGCTCCCTTTATTTCCCACTGCTTTCCCTGGCTTTTCCCTCTTCATCTTTGTTCCCAAAGTGTGCTCCATTCTCGAGCTTGGCAGCTCTCGATTGAGTGGCACTCTATAGGACACCCCTTGAAAAGTTCCGCGCTATTGATTATCGCTGGAATTCGATACCTGGGCTATGACTTTTTTCGAGCCTGGCACCACGTGTTCCCGATGCTTTTTCTGCGTGTCGACAATGAGATACCGTATGATAACACCAGTCAAATTCGACCGTCATTATTTAAAGCAATAATTAAAGCTGATAATCTTTAATATCTAATTCTTATTCGTCTCAGCCGTCTCGCTTTGAGTCGCCGTGGACCAGGGCCACATTTATAGTGTTTTTTATATTGTTGTTTACGAGGAGTAAAGTTTTATAACTCGGCCCTGCCGTGGACAATATACGCTTTACAATTCGCCCGAAAATTTCGAGCAACGTACATGTTTTTTTTCTTTATCAAACGATCGAATTACTGCCGCGCCGCGGCAGTCTGCACTGGAAAGCTCATCAGTTTTTCAGATCAGCGCGCTCGAATTCAATGAATACGAATCACTTCCGGCGAGACGCGTGCCTCGCCCTGGAAAATGAGAGAATCCTGAATAGACGGATAAAACCGCTCCGAGCGGCCGCCGTTTGTCAACTTTTTGAAATATCGATCGGTGGAAGTTGGATGCTCCTGCACATTACGAATTTAAATACTTGCCCGCCGAGCATAGTTGCAGTTGCCAACTTTCCCCGCGATTCGTAACTTTCGAGCGGATACGCCGGCCTCGATTCCGTGATTGTTATTTTTCCAAAGCGTGTTTGGAAGGAGGGGGGGAGGGCTGTAATTTCGCCCGAGCACGAAATTGCTCCAACAGAAGTTCGCACAGAATCGTGACAAGGTATATATTTCTAGGCCCTTCGCGGCTGATACCGCTCGGAGCATCCGAACCGTGTCATTTCGCGAGTGTTCCCCTCGGCATTGCAGTTAGCTTCGGTGTCATCTATTTATTAAGCTGCACGTGAGTAATGGCTCGTCGCGACGCCTTAACGAAGCTACGGGGCCGTGGCGATTGTTACTTAGATCTTTGGAATTTATTAGAGAAATGGCAGTTGCAAGTTTCTAGGAATAATCAAATTTTCTTATTGAAATCGCAAGTGAAAGTTTGAATTAGTGGAAATACTGCGAAAGATAACATTGTATTAGGTAATCGGGGAGAATATTTTTTATAGATTTGGTTATTTGAGTTGGTTGAAAAAAATTGTGCCAGGGTTGAAGCTGGAGCTAAGATCCTAGACTCGAGATCATTCGAATAAAAATTTAGTCAACTAATAATTTATTCATTATTCTAGAATAACTACACTTTATTCAAAATTTTTATTTGAGTTGGTTCGAATAAAAATTTAATCGAACAAATTTTTATTCGACTAATGCCCAACTCTCTGGGCACTTATCATTTCCGTGTCGGCGTACCAGTGGTAAAAAGAAGAGACCATTTATCCCCTTCTACCAGCAAGCTTGCATGGAACTGGCACAGAGGTGATACGTGCGCAGAGACCTACTTGTATTAAATATTAAAAGGAATTATATACGTTTGCTTGGCTCAGGTATGGGGAGTGTCGTCGGCAGCAACGTAAACGTAAGCAACATGACGACGAGGAGGATGGACTCGACGACGTTCCTGCCGGAAGCGACGCCGACCCTCAGCGAGCGGGAGCAACTGAAAATCGAGTTCTACAAAACCTACGACGTGATGATCGGGGTCAGAATCGCAGCGACCCTCGGTGGTTTCTTCGGTCTCATGATCCTTCTGCTTGTTTATAAAAGCAGGCAAGTCACCCTCTAATTGCCCACCTTCGTTTTTCTCATTAGCCGAGAAATACCTTAAACTCAATGGACATCTTTTAATCAAGGCTTACGATACATCCCTTTTATCTTAATTCGTCCGAAATGCGTTCATAGACGTGATCTCCTAATCATTTTACAAAATACTCGCGCGACCATCGAGCAGCGGCTAGTTAGTTTTCGGTCTATTTTGTTCCATAATTTAAACATATCGTCTTCAAGAAATCTTTGGGAGGGGTCAAAATGGTCTCCGTATCCGCCACCCGAGGGTTAACGAAATGGGAAGACGACAGAGGCTAAATGAGTGGAGACCCGAGGGACGTGGCGGGGTTAAAGAAACGCAGGGACGGGTAGCTTGACAACATTTCGCATGCAGGGTCAATTTTATTTTATAACTTCATCCAGAATCCGTATCTCCGCCAAGAGTTAATGCCAATAAGAAGTAACACGCGTGGTTTAATATGTAGGGCAGCATCCGTCAAGCGGCGGTTAGAGTAGCTAGCCTCTGTATTTAAGACAGTTAGGGGCAAAGGTGAAATAGTGAGATAAAGTTATGCGGTGTAGGTGTAAATCGAGCAAGCAGCTGGCGGATCCAAGACTGACCGCAGCAGCGGCCGCAGCGGTAGCTGAAGCAGAGGCCGAGGAGAGAGCCCTCGCAGCCGCCCTTGAAGCCATCGCCAGATTACCGCCAAGACCAGATCGGGGCCCTAGGAGATCCCTTTGCGTCGAGGTCAGTCTATTCGGGAAACGAGCCAAAGTATCTGTGATTTAAAGGGGGATTGCACCCCTTGTTCGCCTGAAAAATAGGTAATTCTTTGTGAATTTTTTGTACAGACACGGCGCGACAAATTTATTTGAGGTTTGGCAGGCTGTTTTATTGTATCTTGAGCTATTATTCTGAATTTTTTTGTGGCAGTGAAAAAAGGATGGGAGATACTGAGTGCTGATTGAGAGCGGTGAACAAAAATCGGGTGGTCCTGGCGTTGCTGGAAGGTACTGTAAGGGTTTTCTGAAACACAAAAAGGAGAAGAGATTCTTAAGAAGATTAAAGAAGAAGATTAGACTAAGAAGATTAGCCTAGTAGTAGATTTATTGCCGTATCTCTTAGCGTTCCTTTTTTATTTAAAGAAGTTTTCCCGATTTTGGGGCCGAACCTTTTTCAGACTCAAGTCAGAGCGGTTCATCTCCTTCAAAAGGTTGCAAGTTTAACAAGTTTTTATTTTCCTTAATGCATCTACTACCACCGATGGCCACATGCATATAGATTAAGAATCTGTTTTCCTTTCTGTGTTTCAGATTATCCTTACAGTAGTTTTCGTCAACGTCAGGGCCACCCGATTACTTTTCAACGCTCTCTCTGTATCCGTTTTTTCACTGTCACACAAAATTTCAGAACAATAGCTCAAGATACAGTAAAACTGCCTGCCAAACCTTAAATTAATTTATCGAACCGTTTTGGTATAAAAAATTCACAAAGAATTACCTATTTTTCGGCTCAACAAGGTGCAATCATCCCCCTGAAGGGGGTTGCATACGTTTAACCGCGGAGAAAATGAATGATTTTGGGTCTTTTTTAGGGGTTTTATTAAAAAAAATATAACAATATATTTATAACACATGATTTATTATAGCCAGACTAAAGTACAGTGTTCGGTTGCAGGTAAGTCAAGCGCATTCTCCGAGGATCGGACCGCGTTTCGCGTCAGTTGGGGGTGGATACGAGGCTCTGTTAACGGCGCCGACGAAGCATCCGAATCTAGCACCGCCCGAGGAACAGAGGAGATGCAGTTTGGTGACTTGCAGCAGCACCGGAAGTAGTTATCTCGAGAGGAGGGGGTCGGCGATGCCGGTGCCGTGTCTGCCGCTGCAACCTACGTTCTCCACGAAACACGCTGCCCACGGCGAGCCCTGGGGTTTTTATTATCCCATTGACATTCAGGTGGGACTCAAACGCTTTTACCTTCCTATGTCCTGCTACGTTCACCCTGCTTTCAGTCGCACTTGGAATTTGATTGACAGTGTAGCGATACCTCCGTACTCGCCACAAGATGGCATTTATACCGACCCCGCTTTCTCGCAAGTGCTCCCTCAACTATTTTAGGGGGTCTCCTCCCCTATGTAATTGGTGAAGGTTTCCTATGTATATCTATTTCGTCTTACCTCCTGACGTCTCCGGGTCTGGTATATAAGCGCATACCTATGAGTCCCTTTAGCAGGCTTAGAACGAAATGCAATCTTCTTTTCTACCCTACCTTCACCTCCACACCACTAGGGGCGGATTTTAGAAGTTGTCACAAGCCTCTGTGTTTAAACCTTTCCCAACTTCTATCGTTCAAAGTTTTTCGTCCTCCAAAATTTGCCACTCCCCACAATTGATCGCTCCCTTAAACTGGTCGCTCTCCAAAATTTGCTAATAATCTAACTTGTCGCGACAGGTAATCCAACCAACCCCGGAGCTTTCCCCGTGCACAAGCGAAGCAGGTCTTTACGCGAACGAAGTGCTGATCGCAGGGACCACTGGTAAACGGGCCCCATTGGCTTCCATGGGCAGCGTCGATCCCCCGGAACCAGACTCCTCAAGGTTAATAACAGTCTCTTGATTCACGTCTATCGGCGATTCACTCTTGATTGCATTTGCATAAATTATTTTCGATCGTGGTCGTTGCAGGTCGCTCGGCTCCGACTCAGTCTTCCTGAGAAACGACGAACAAGAAGAAGACGAGTGTCTGGGCACGGAGGACGAGGTGTCCGGGTTCTCGACCGACTCCGAGGCACCTGGACCCAGCTGTCGACGATTCCTTCGGGTCCCGGCGAAGAAGAAGGAAACCGTGGAGAAGTGGGACGGTTGCACCGGATGCGTTCCTAGGCGACGACCTGGAGGAAAGCCCTGTAAAGCTTGTCACAGCATCAGCGCGGCTGTCGAAACTTCCAGGTACACTTTCTTCCTGGCTCTACAACTTTTCATTCTTAGCTCAATCGATAACTATCGACGGTATGGTCATCTGTTCAGCAGTTTCTCTATTTCTCTTCTGCCTATCCGTGTCTTCTTTTCACCCACAGGGTGTACCATAATAGAAGTATAACTTCGTAGACAATCAGAAAGCTCATATCAAGAAGAAATTCTTCAAGCCACTAACCTAATTTTTGGTTGAATAATTCCTCTTACTAGTTAACCCAAGGGTAGTAAAGATTCCTCAGCTATTTATAACACAGCTTAAATTTTCACATTACGATCGTGATCAGTACAACTTTCTTTCAATATTTTTGTAACTACTTCTAAACAATTGCAATTGCTCGACGAGGTGTTTGACGAAGTACCTGCCACGGTAAACTCACTAAACAGTAAAAGTTTCTTATTAACCACTCCCGTAAAGAGTTTAATACTTTAACACGCAACTTTGAAGTTTCCCTATTTTATGGCACACCCTGCACGAGTATGGTGGCGTTGTACAGACTATCGAAAGTGAATTTCGTGATGCATGTGGAGGGAAAAGGCAATGCGTGAAAATTGTTGTTGTTGGCATGTCGACAGGTCTCAGACAGCCTCTGCGAGTTCTAGCAGCCAAAGTAGCCTCGGTTCTCCGCCGTGTTCGCCAGCTATCGAGCTCAGGCACAGACCTCCGCCGGTGCCATTACCATCGAGCCCACCGGTCTGGTCGCAAGAGACGCTCTTTTAGTTATTTAAAAACATACCAGAAGGCTTTCATGGACGGGCCAGCAATCGCACAAAAGCATCTCTTCCGAAGAGAACGGACTAAGGTTGAAGGGAACTCCGCAACAGTGGCTAGGAAACTGTGACTTTTACGATGGTTCTTAGCACCGGTTCCATTTCGAATGCATAATAGGAGAAGAAGAGGCTAAAAGAGGAAGGAAATTTAATTCAGTAATCGCTGGTGTTACTATGATAGATGACGTGAGAGCGAGAGGGGACTAAAAGAAGTGGAAAGTATAGGAACTAGTAATAAGTAATATAAATCAAACACTCGCTGAAATCGAGAGCTGACGTGGCAAGAAAACGCGATTGGAGGAGAAGGATGCGATTGGATACTTTGATAAGGAAAGAGCTGAGGAAAAGGATCATGTAGAGTCGAGGACTTTAACAAATGATAGGAAGGTGGAAGAAGAAATATAGATCTCAGTTGAAGCGTAAGGAAGAAGGATAAGAAGTTATCGCAGAGGACAGCATCGTCGAATTTTAGTAATGTGGAAAATTATGGAGAATCTAGAACTGTGGTAGGGATAAGAGAAAATGGACTTCAAGGGTGGAACAAAAGCACTGTCGAGTTAACAGAAACATAATTAGATAGTAGGAGATAATAGAAGAAACACAATCGTTGAGAATTTAATGCAGCGGACGAGCAGGTGGGAAAAGTTTCGATCGGGAATTATTTGAGTCCAGTTCTCAGGTACGCCGATGTTACGAAGAGGAGAGAGGCTGTATTGTATCAAGAACGAAGTAATTGAAGAAATGAAGAATGAGTACGCTGTGTACCAGGAGAAGGAGGAAGCAAAGGAAATGCCAGGATGTTTGTATAGTAGCTTCTAAGATATCAGGAAGAAAAGGACGCGATAACTAACAGGCTAAATAATCGTTAAACAAACTGTTGTAAAAAGAAGAAGACGGTAGCGTGCCATAGATATACTGTAAATAAGAAGAGCAGAGGGAGCTCGACCTCCTCTTTCTCGCATTCGAGAAAGAGGTAAGAGACCGTGTATTATGTTTGTATCGCGTTAGAGGGAAAAAATAATCAAAACTTTTAAAAAAGACGTTGATCTAGCTGTGCGTGTAAAGAGCAACAAAATGAAAGATACTTCGACTTATCGTTATCCATTTTTGTTTTTTTACCATGTATCCATGTATGTACGTACGATATGCGCAAATTAAGATTAAACAAAAAAAACAATGTTAGATTACTCGAGTCGGAGTAACTTGAAAAGAGGAGCGACTATGAGATTCAACGATTACGTTATTTTCGGTGGCTGGGAGAAATATTTTTCGAGCGAGACGGCTGGCGAGATCGTTTCGCGGAAATCAAACTGTTACGAAGAAAACGACTGTCTGGTTAGAAATTGGAAGGTTGCGAGCGTTTCGAAAATTTAGTTAGGTCATGTTTCTTCGAGGCGTGAAGAATGCCCGCTTTGTTAGCTTCGGAAAGTTCGTCTTCTTCCAGTGGATTAAAATAAAAATGGAGAAAAAAAATAGAGCAGAGGAATGTACCTCGAGGATTTCTCCGACGTTTCTTTCTGCGTATATAGTTTGATTCCTAACTTTCTTGTGCTTGATTAATTGATTAATTAAATGACGCTTCGATGACTGCCAATTGAGAAGCAGAAATCCTTCGTGTGTGCGTGGATGTGGCTTGCAGTTCGTACGTGTGTGCGCGTGTAAAATAAGAGGAGGCGCACGCACACTCACGTGTGTGTATAGGAAACTAGATAGAAGATCGAAGCCAAATATTTAATAGTGTTGTGAACTTTTCCATTAATCGGGACGCGTTTATAATTATTTCAGTCTCTCGGTTGCCGAACCAAACACGCGAACTTTGTACTTCCACTTCTCCAAAACGAAGATCGCTTTAAACGAAGTATGTACTTGTTAAAGCAAAGCGGAGGGAATCTAAAGCGAAGAAAGGTCTCTGTCGCTTTTCTTTTGCAAAAGAAAAACACTAAGCTTCGTACCTCGATCTCACAATACAATCAGAATCTACCTAAACGTTCACTTTCTGCGTATCGAAATCCATCGGGAGAGAAAGATGCCCGATTCGCTTTATCAGTATTTCAATCAAAAGTTTTGCAATCTCAAGGATCGATTTCATTAATCTGTTTTACGCCCCAACTTTCATGTTACTTTTTAAAGTACTGTATACACCAAGGGCGTCCGCAGACATTTTTCCAGACTTACTTCCACTTTGAAAACCGGTCAAGTTGACCGGCGTCGATTGGTTGTTTATTTCAGCCTATTTTATGGCACCAATTTAATTAAAAACTATAAATATTCTCTTTTATAGTTTAAACTGAAAAAAGATTAGTTTTTAAAAGTAAGCGATTTTTCCTGAATCCAATCACTTGCCCACCACTGCGGACGCCTATGGTATCTACCATATTAATCACGTTTCGTCGCTTCAACTATTTATTCGCAAATCTTTTCGTTCAGACATTCATTTCCCTGCGTTGAACTATTGTCTCGCGTTACGTTGCTAACGAAGTTTGCATTTTTATACTAACGAACCGTCGCGTGGAGGTGTGTTGTAAACGCGGGCCCGATTATGCGTTTAATAATCACGTTGCAACGCGATTACTCCTGTCGGTGCCTTTCCGCCGGATCTTCTTCCATTATCATTTGCGCGTGCAATGCCGTGGACGAAACTTCCCCGCGGCAAATCGTAAACGACGGCACGCGGCCACGGTAACGATAATCATAATCGCGGACACGATCACTGTTTCCATTGTAATCGCGGCAGACTTGAATAGCTGTTAAACCTGTGACAGATGGAGTTGATGGAATTAATAGCGGAAGGCAGTGATAAGGAGAAAGCAAGGAAAGATACCGTAGAGGTCGCAAATTGAAGACCTTACAGCACGAAGGGTGCAGCACCATTTTTTACAATCTTTGAGTTACGACGTCTAATATATGTAAAATAAAATTTTACTCCAAGGTGGTGAAGATGGAGCTACACCCCTGTTGTTGCCAGGTCTTCAATTAGAATCGAAGGGCAAGGAGTGAGAACGACAGAGAATGGAATTGGGGATGATGGATGGCAATGGGGTGATTACGATTGTGATGGGCCGCGATCATTGAAACAAGCTCCATCATTCTCTCGTAATGGTTCCAGCGAGTCTCCCCTCTTGTACGAACAATAAAACCTTCACCGTTTCCTACTATCATTTTCTTTCGTCGCGCCCTCCTCTCGCGAAGATATACTTTCATAGACTCGGGCGGTTTTTAGAAGCCGGCCACGGAACGTTTCTATGTTCTATCGGATCTACTGGCGACGCGCTCCCCATCGCAAAGGGAGATCTGGATAGAAGGGATGAGGGAGACAGAGAGGGGTAGAAGTTGTCACTTATCTCGAGGACCATGCACCCCGTAGGAGACCTGTTTGTAAAAATGTACCCTAGACGAATGAATTAAGGCTCCCCGTGCATGGCCGTCGGGATAACGATAATGGTAATGAAAGTAACCACTCTCTGTTCCCGTACATCTGTGCGAATCGTTTTACAAGGGATGTGTACATGTATACCTCGACTTACACCGTTCACGATGACAATCCTTACGACCTTTCGTCTCAACTCTTTTTTCCACGAACGAATGGTAGAACACTCGTTTTCTTCGCCGTGTCTCTATTTTTTCAGGATACAGAAATAAAATGTACGTGTTGAACATAAAATGTTGATGATGTTACAGTATCTTCCACGATTGTTTATTTAGCGATCACACCGCCGTCGACGGCTTCTTTTCTGTAGGTACCTCTGATAAGCGATAATGGCACTCGACCGAGGAATGGTAAAACGTATTTACTCCTTCTTATTTTGCATTGTAATTTATTCGCTTTCATTCGGGATATTTTTGCTTCTTTATTTTGCATTTAGCGCTCCTTAATTGTGAGAAGATTAATCGGGTGAGTTCGCTTTATTGTTTACTAAGATCGGAACGAGGAACGTATACTAGTACAGCGCTGATAACCCTGGATATTGATAAGACGGTGGTTTTTATTTCGATCGGCGTTTAATATTATTAGTGTCCCGAGAACTTTCTCGCCGACAACCGACGAGCTGCGGCTAGAATCCACGATTTACCGAGTGTCATCCAAGTGTTTACTTCAACGCAGGTCTGTTTTATACAATATTGGTGGCAGGGTGCACAATCGAGCCGGTTTGTGGATCCCAGTGAATGTGAACGAAAGTGGAGCTGTGAATATTCGAATAATTCGATTAATTTTGAATACGAATAGTTTCTTCGAATAATTCGAGTACCTATTCGAATACTTCGTATTATTCGAATTTTCGCATATTCGAATACTCCTAACTATTTTAATATTCGAATACTCCTAATTATTTTAATATCGAATACTCCTAATTATTTTAATATTCGAATACTCCTAATTATTCTAATATTTTATTTCTTTGGAATTCGAATATGTAGCATAGATTATTCGAATATTCGTTACAACCCTAAACGAAAACAATCGGGTCGTCGAACTTTCTGACTTATAATTGAACGAATTAAAATTTAACATCCAATTTGAGGCTGGTTCGAAGCCAATCAATAACTGATTAAACATCCAGCAGGTATTAATGATGGATCTGACGAGGTTCTTCACGAAACTCACGAATAGACGGAAGCCTAGCATTCTACGCGAATGGGGTGAGAATTACTTGTAATCTTCGCATTAAGTTACAACTTTCATTTAAATTCTAAAGGGACATTCTCATTAAAATATTTTCTGAAAATCGATTTTTTAATTCATAACGCCAAGTATTCGGTTCAACATAACAAAAGAAATTATGAACCGATTTCGATCTTTCCTCAAAAAAAATCCTAAAGATTGCCTATTTTTTGAGTGATTTTCTGAGAATGTCCCCTTTGGGTAATCACTGTCGATATCACTATCTCCTTTGCAATACAGCGGAGAGATTCATGAGATCTCGGAATACTATATCCCTGGCGAACGGGATGCCCAATGCTGAGACGTTTCCCTTCGAAGAAATTTCCGTGACTTACAAAAACGGGACTAAAATCAAATTGGTTGGGGAAGAGCTGTGCTGGTCGCTTCAATACGGTCCTTCTCAGGGGTAATGCTTTATAAAGTAGCTAACAACTTCGCCGGAGCTCGCAAATCGCACGAGGACATTTTGCGATTCTATTTCCCTAAAAGAATGGCCCCAGTCCAGCCTCCGCCTATTCTTAATTCATACTCTGAATCCTCTTTGATCAAGATACATACCACTATTAAAGGAGGTGCGAGCGTTCCAAGAATATTGGCACAAGCCCGTGCAAAATTATTGGGACGTGCTTGTTACGGCGGGCTCGATGGAAGGGTGCAGCAAGGTTTTCGAAATGACATTGGAGATCGGGGACCCCGTGATGGTCCAAATGCCAGCTTACGACGGAATCCTGAAGGCGGTAAATTCTGATTTCCCTGTGTCCCTACTCCTCGATATCATCTACTGCTCCTTTTTTCTCGTCCGTTCAGCTTACGCCGCTGGTGCCAGATTTCATCGGAATTATGCAGGACGAGGACGGGATAATTCCGGAGGAAATAATGAAGATTTGCGAAGAAAGATTGCGCGATGGGAAGGCGATGCCAAAGGCGAGTTTAATTGAACCATCAATTTTCTAAATTAAACTAAATTAATATTGGATTACTTTTCTTATAGCCAAAATTCAAAAGAATACAAGAAGAAATTCACAATTATTCTTCTTCAACTAGTTTTTATTCTAACAATATCAAAATCTTTTAATTTCACCAATTTAATTTTTGTACAAACTTTATTTCAATTATTTATTCAGTGTACAATGATTATATTTCTATGCTTTACTACTTGGATCAATTTTAATCAACGAATCCACTGCCATTACCGTGTTACTTTGTACTGCCTCTTTTTTTATTACAATGAAAAGCTTTGATTCCGCAGGTCCTCTACGTAAATCCGACAGGAGCTAATCCCACAGGAACAGTCTTGACAGAGTCTCGAAGGAAGAGGGTGTACGAGTTCGCTCAGATATACGATTTTTTGATCCTCGAGGACGATCCTTATTGTTTCCTTCATTTCCTCGATAAAAAGCCCACGTCGTTCTTCGAGCTGGACACCGACGGTCGCGTGATACGTTTGGACTCTTTCAGTAAAATCCTCAGCGCCGGGATGCGCTTGGGCGTAGTCACGGCACGCAAAGAATTTATCAAAAAATTAATAATCCACGTGGAGACGACGACTCTGCACGCCTCGTCTTTGTCGCAGGTAATTTGGCGAAGAAATTAATAATAATTAATTAATGTCGCTGCGCTTCGGTTCAATGCGTGCGGCTCCATAAGGGTCAATTTGTTTATAAACTTTTACTGCGATGGGGAGGGGGGCAAAGGGCCCGGGAACCCCCCAAAGAAGAGGCTTTGTAAGAAGAAACGAAATCTGGATTTTATTCTTTATTTTTGCATTGAAAATATTTTTATCCCTTCAACTCGGCTCAACCAAAGATTAAATCCTCAGTGCGCCACTGATTCGATTTATGCAAATGAGGAGGCGTTGATCGGTCCGTTCACTGCTCGCAGATGTTGCTGTACAAATTATTGGACGCGTGGGGCATGCAGAGGATGCAGCAACACTTTGATGATGTTCAAAAATTCTATCGGGACAGGCGGGACGTTATGTTGGCCTCGATCCAAAAGCATCTTACGGGTAATTTGCTCCTAGTTCCTTCCGCGATCACATTGCTCTGCTCTAAATTGGAGGATTACCAGAAATGAGTTTGCGCTTCTAAGATCGTATGGAAATAGAATGATGAAATAATTCAGTAGGTATTGGCGGTGGTCGAAAGAAAGTTTGGAATTCGGATATTTATTTAGTGTTTCATTTGTTGCAATCTGAATTCTAGGGTTCACATATTATTTTACAACCCCCTCCCCAATCCTGGGGACATAAATTTTCAGATATAATTGAAAGAGTCCTTGTAGAAAACGCTAAGAGCCCAATTTAAAAATAAAAACTTTTTAGAGGAAAATTCTCTACGTGCCAATGGAAATATTATAGTATAGAATTTTAATGCAATTTCCTTTGGAAAAGAATTACCAATAATGCTAAAAAATGGTAATGCTGAAACATCTTTTGACGCTGAAACACTTTTGTAAAAAACAATGTAAGACTTGTGTTTTTTACAAATACAATTCTTTTTTTTCATGAATTTTCACTATATAAATGCAAAAAATCTGTGAAGCATTTGGGTTATTATTATTTACTTAATCAAATTTCGTGAATAATTTAAAGTCAGAGAAGTTTTCCCCCTCTCCTGAAAAATTCGATTTTTGGGACTTGCAGTGTTTTCTACCAGAACTCTTCAATTCTCTCTGATAGAGCTAGCTTGGATTTGTTACCATTCGCAGTTTAATCTTTCTTCGTGTCGCCACTGCGAATGATTTTTCCATTATTTTCTCTTTTATTTATGTGAAACGGTACTGTTGCAGGATTGGTAGAGTGGACCGTCCCAAAGGGTGGGATGTTTGTTTGGGTAAAAGTGAATGGGATCGAAGACGTAATGGAATTGGCAAGTGAGAAGTGCATCGCCCAGGGGATATTCCTTATCCCCGGACACGCGTTCAATTATGATCGCTCGAAGCCTGAACAGCATATCAGGCTTTCCTACAGCTACGCGACCCCGGAGCAAATCGATAAGGTCACTCTTTGCTTTTCGTTTTGCTTCATTCGTTCCTCTGCTTCCAATCTTACAGAGATATATCAGTTTCAGCTTTAAAGTGGCGTCTGTTATTCTAATCTGCTCCGGCACTGTATATCTCTCTTTACAAGAATCGCTTCTTATTTCCAGGCACTCGCAATTTTGGCAAAGTTGATACGCGAAGGCACACAGGAGGGGGCCGGAAACAAATCATGATTGTCCATTCTTTCTTTAAAATTAAATTGAATTATGAAATAATGGTAATGATAAGTGTAATAATATTTCTTGGTGGATATGTCCAGAGAACCTGATACCTATCCTGACATCGCTTCAACTTAAAAATCGTCTAAATTTAGGAGTTGCGACAAGTATGTTTATTAGGGTGGGTTCTAATTTTCAAATTGTCGAAACTCCAATCCGAAGCTTTCTTAGATTTCGAAACTCTCGAAACTTAAAGTGCTGATTCGGTTCTGTAAACGGTATATCTACGGTATACAGAATACAAACAAAGATATATCGGTATACAAATTCTCGAAGCGCGCTGCGAACGATTCTTCATTCGTTGATATTATACTCTGTTTTTATCCGAGTTCCGAATTCTCGAAACTCGAAACTTATCTTATATTTATCCAATTTCAACTGGAAACGTGATGATATGTTAGGAACATGGGCATCTGGAGGGGGGTGCAAAATGGGTAGTTGTCCCCACCCTCCTGGCTTTAAGAAAAAATCGCTCATTTTTCAAAATTGATCTTTATTAAGTTTATATTAAAGCAGGGAATATTTTTAAATCTCGGTTTTAAATTTTTAATTAAATTGGCACTATAAAATGGGTATTCGAATACTTCAGTTGCTCAATTATGTAGCGAATATAATTCGAATACCATTCGAATATTTAAGTATTCGAATACTGGTGTATTCGAATAGTGTGGTGTGAATAATAAATCAAGTTCTTTAGGTTCATTTGTCAGGGTGAAATCTTGTAAGCTAATTTCGACCCACTTCACACCATACTATTCGAATACATCAATATAATAACATTCGAATACTCAAATATTCGAAATTTATTCGTAGCATTCGAATACTTGTAAAATATTCGAATATCAAATTATTCGAATAGTCCCTAATTCAAACCCATCTAGAATCGAATCGATATCGAAACGTCAATTTCTCGACAACCGATAGGTATCGAACTCGACCTCGAATCAATGATCGATACAATTTTGAATTTGCAAAATAGAATTTCCAGCCACCAAGATAAATTCAGACACGGAATCCTCTTCAACCAACAAGCATCGAATCGCACCGATGTCCCAGAATCAACGATATAAAAAATAATGTCATCGAAGATGAGGGCAAGTCGTGGGAAAGGTTAGGTTATCTTCGTTTACACTGATCAGCTGTGCCAAGTACGAATCGAGTGACTGTGATAGTTCGTTAAAAAGTACCGTTTCTCTATATTTATTTAGCGTCGGATTCGATTTACATTCGAAACGCTGTTCACTTGAAAGAGTAATTAATAAATTAAGCAGGGAAGTTGTAATTAGTCGCAGAGCGAGTAGTGTCCCGGTGAATAAAAGAAATGAGCGACGTTCAGGAGACTGAGAATGACAAAGTGGAACCGAGCGTGGTTTTGGAAGCTCAGGAGATTGCGGAAAGCGAGATTGAGAAGCTAAGAGGAGATACTGTGGGAAACACTGTTTACAGTGGTAAATGGATAATCAATACTTTGCTTTCCATATCGAAGGTAAAACTATTAAGGCCTTTGTTAGGTTTAGATTGAAAGCCATCTAAGTTTGTATCAGATTGCAATCTTCTTTATTAAAACTCTGATGCGGATTAGAGCACTCTATTGAATTTCTTAGTTAGAATGATAATAAGCTGTTCAGATTGCACATTATAAATAGCTAGAAACCCTTTATCAAAGTTCTATCTTGAAGATTATATACTTTTGAGAAGTCTTATTAGTATTCCTGATGTTGATATTTAAAACATCGTTGCGTCCAAAGTAACTTCGACGAGGAGGCGAATTAATGAAGGTGAATTAAATGTTCCGAAGGTCCAGGAAGATGGCTGGAATGAAAAACTGGAAAGCGACCTATGCACTTTGTGGGACATGACCACGGAAAAGGACATTGTCCAGTTTCTTCTGGATAATGAGTTTTTCAAAATTGCCGAGTTCGCTTTAAACTCGTGCGAAGAGCCCAGATTAATAGTACGATTTGTTTCAACATTATTCCACCTCTTAAATCTGTATTTCATTTATATAATAAAAGGTTCGCAAAGTATTCCCCGAGTTCCGTGATTTCCGAGCTTGAAAAATTGGTTATCCTTAATTTTTGTATTCCATAAACTCCTTCTATTTATTTAATCCCTTGTTTCTTCATTATTATCTAAGCAAAATGAACTGATTTAAATATGCAGTTCGCTGATCCTTTTCTTCTTTCGCGATTCACGTTATGCTCCTTAAAGTATTCGGTCACCTGTATTCTTTTAAATTTTCAATTTCAATTTCTTTCTGTATAGCATAGGATGCTTAACGATAGGGAACACTAATTTTTCTTATAATAATTTTGAACATTTCTAAAAAAAGTACTTTAAATTGTAAAATTTATTTATTAACATTATGTTGCATTCTTCGTTTTAGATGTATACTTTGGATCTAAAACTCTTCCCTGAAAATTATCTCCTACAAGTTTTACTCACCGCTAATAATGGTTTTATAGGAAATAATTTTAGGAATACTTGGGAATATGACTTGCGAGCCAGTAGTACTTGAATTATTGGGAGCGAAGGAAGAACTTCTCGAAACAATCCTTCGTCACCTTTCCTCCGAAGACACTGCCACGTTGGTGCAAATTCTAAGACTCTTACGATCTGCATTGTGGAATATTCAAAATAACCCTGAGTCAAAGTGGAGAATTAATTTGAGAAATTCTACTTACTTGAGGGAAGTAGTTCCTTTTATTTTGAAGAGCTCCACAAATGGTAAGTACTTTCTTTAATTGCGCACCAGTATTTTGTCCAATATACCAACCATCGAATGAATCGTTACAGAGGAACTTCTAATCGCAACCACAAGTTTTCTACGCTCTTCTGTAGAAATCGATCTTCCATCTGGGAAAACATTATTGGATGAACTCTTCGAATCGTCCAGTTTTCTACCAGGTATAGAATTGCAATGCGCTCTCTACAAAGGTGTTATTCGATTAATCGTTGAAAAATTCATTTTCAAAATTCGCAGGCATGTTAGAATCTTTCGAAGAGGTTCTACCCCAAGACGAGGCTCCCTATTCAGCTCCTACACTGAAATACCTCGAAGACTGGTTGGAATTGTTCTCCAATCTCCGAAAAGGACATCAGATTCATCAAGAGATCGTGCAAGACGATAATCTTGTTCGGACAATAGAAATCCCGCAAAGGGTTCTAACGAATTTCATCGAACCGTGGAACCTTTTCCCTCTAGACGAAATTAAAGCTTCCTGTGTCCACAGATGCGCGGAAATGATCCTCGATTTCCGATGGAAAGGCTTTTTAAGGGCGGACTCTACGGTAGACATAAACGCGACGATACTGAGTATTATTTGCAGCATCAGAACAGGTGAGTAACTGTTTAAGTTTCGGAGAATCTTGAGAAATCACTCTCGTTCTTCCGAAAATAGCTCTACAGAAATCTTATCTGTCGTTTTCAGCGATGAAAGAAGAAGAAGAGGATTCCGAAGAAATCATGGAAGAGTTGTTAAAGTATCTCGAGGGGTATTGGGTGGAGATAGCAAAGATTTCTACACCAGACGAGATTGTAAAGATTTTAAAGACAAATGAAAAGGCAATAACAGATCATGCGATGAATTTGTTGAAGTCGAAAATTCCTGAAGAAAAAGTTAATAGCATAGAAAGTGGGTTATTGAGCGAATAGAAAGGAATTCCAAGTAAAATAATAAAGTGGTTACTAAATTAATTAACCGAAGAGATAACACTTCCGGTGTCGCCGGAATAAGACGACGGAACGAGTTCGAGTTCTTTAATTATTTTCAGATAATTAAGAACATCTTTACTTTCGCAAGGAAGCACTTTTTTTACAGTATGTACAAACGTACGCCGCGCTCGGAGAATTGTATATGTTATCCAAGTTTTATATCGTCTTCTATACGTTTACAATTTACATCCTTCTTTCATATTTATCAAAATATTTTCTACTAATGCAATCAGGAAATGTTAAATTTCCCAGTGGGTTCGCGAATAAGAATACACACATTGTTCTACAATTTTATTGCAATAAAAACTTGAGTATTTTATGTAGTACATTAACAATATACAGTTTATAGGTACAAACGGAAGATCAGTTCTCCCTTTTCTCAATTTCTTCGTCTCTCTCGTTTTAATTCATTTCCGGTCCTTAAATATTACCATCTTACGGATAATCACCTCACGCTAATTTAAATCCTTGCACATCCTCCGTTTCATCTTCTCCATCAACTATATGGAGCCCCTTCTATTTATTCGTCTATAAATCCCCGTACATCTCGTCCTCCGTTACGCGATCACCTAGCGACCTACCTCCCTCTCGCTCGTTTCCCGAACCTGCTGCGCGTTTCACGCACTAACTTCTCGTTAATTCCTTTTATTCTTAATCCCATTCTCCGATGTACATCGCCCTCGGCGCAGGAGGGATCGCACCTCTAGTTGGCAATGGAAACCTCCCGTATATATGATTATACGGTGACTCATTTCTACCGTCCGAGTCTGCAACGAATAGAATAGGAAGATCATTATAGTTTCTCCCCGCCGTTAGGGCAACGAGCTGCTACGGTAGCATTGATTTTGTTCAAATGTTTAATTAGCTGGGGGACTAACAATCAGGTTTCAGTCTTATTCCAATTTTAGCAAAAGTAAGTACCAAGTCCACTTTCAAAGCTTCTCGCATGATACATAATTGGGGGTCGGTTCCCCGGTAAATGGCCGTAAATTTGAGAAGACTGGCTGCTGGCGTAGCCGGTGCCAGCGTATGTGGGTGCTTGAGGAGTTCTCGCGTATCCCCTCGACGAGACCTTGCTATTCTTCGCCATCTTCACGAAGTTAGGAACACGGGCGCGTAATCCGCAATAATACGGATCGTCTATAAAGGATACAGATTTAATATATAAATGAATTCTATATAAAATGAAATTCATCTCCAAACAATGCTCCCTCGATTTACCGTATTTCTTTTTGTCGTCTCTTCTTTTCTCTTCGTTCATTATCACCGGTTTCCTAGCGTAGTCATCCTCTATGTCGTCGTAGTCAGGCTGAAATTGCAAAATCGAGGCATTAATCTGTGTTCTTGCTTGCTTAGAAGTGGGGGTAAATAAATTAGGAGGGAAGAAATATTGACAGAGAATTTATGGCGAAATGGAATAAGCACTTTAGGTATGTCATGGCCATAGACATTCTCTCTTGGTGGCAGTTTCGGCGGTCTCTCGCCTCTTCTTTGTCTGCAGCCCGTGGATTGAGCGTAGATTTGCTCCCGGGATTCCCGGTCCTGCTGGAACGGCTCGAATACCCCGATGGAAGACGAGACTCCTGCCACGCTGTAAGGGTCCTCGTCGGGAATCGGTATCCTAGGTCGATTCTTTATGTCCACAGGCCTTTGTAGAGCTAAAACTGATCCATTCACAACATGAAAACATACTTGTCCTTGACGGCACGAGGATAGACTATCTCTATTAGCGACACTATGTCACAGTGTTCTTTCATAAGCATACAGGGAAATGCAAGTTGGTTAGATCGTGCATTAAAGGTAGCTGCAAATCGGTTGAACACAAGCATGGATGTAATGTAGATTAGGGACGAGCTTCCTTATCACTTCTCTGTTAAAAGAGAATCGAACCAGGGCCGGCGTGAGCTGCACGGAATGTATGGAGGAGGATTGTTACGAATATTCGAATTTCGGATTGCACCGAATAGGAATCTGAACTTGAAATATTTTTTCACGCTTTATGGTGAAATTCTTTGTGAGACATCAAACTCGGGAGACATTTGCTCCACCGATCCTGAAGGAACCTCAAGAATTCACGCCGCTAATAAAACAACACCGTGACGGGATGTGCAACGCTGTTTCTGTACTGCACCTGGCGGCAGCTTGGACTTCAACATGTCCAAACCTATGACATTAACGATCAGTACCCAAACGGGACACTGAAGAATATCCGCCTCGGTTCTCACGAAAACAATAGCGCTCAAGCACTGCATCTCCAGCCTCCGTCTGTCCGGGTAGGCCCGTCGAGTCTCCCGCGAAAGATTCGCATGAAATTTGTTCATGTCAAAGACCTGCGAGCATTAACAGCGGTTCAAGTAACAATTACTAAATATGAGGGAAATGGACCCGCGGAAGACTCACTTTCCCCGGTTTCTCGTGTTCCAGGGCTCCTTGAGAGTTGCGCGCGATTTCCGCCCCGATCGCGTTGTCCTCTTGGCTGGTCGGCTTTATGTAAACGTTATTCTTGCACAGCCTCTTGATCAGTATGTTCCCCTGCTCGTCCATCTTGATCTTCACGCCCTGGTTTATGTGCTTCTTGGCCTCCTCCGTCTTCGCGTCTCTCATCGGGTTCTCGAAGCCGCACAGCCCTATCCTGCGCGCCCCAAACAATGGAAAATATCAGTTCTCTCCCTCGGAAGAGCGACTTTCGTCGAGAACGCCGTGTATTCCCTTCGTCTCACCTGAAACCATCGAACCCATCGTTAGAGCCGTTGATGGTGAGGACCGGTGCCCTGGCGTAAGCTTTCGCCACCCTACGATTCCTCTCGAAAACGATCACCTTCGCCCAGATCTCGTCGTCTATCTGATTCCATTTGTCCAATACCTCCTGTATGTGATCCTGAAAGGTATGTTATCAATGTTAACCACGAACGGCACCCCGATACGTTTCAGTACAGGGAGGATAAAATTAATCATTGGTCTTTACCAATATTTTTGCAAATTTTTAAATCTTAATAATCATGTTTAAAAATTTGGTGAATTTTAACAAAAAAACTGGGTTTTATCCACAACTATTTTTTCAAATACAAATTTTAAAATATCAAAGTTTACATTTCTAAAAAAAGACTATTAGAGTATTATGAATATATAATTATCACTGAAATGTTAAAAGATTCGAAATTACGAAAATGGTAACTCAAAAATAATGCTGAGGTGAACTCCGTGTGACCGAGTTATGATTACAAGGTGTGACCACGGAGGGTTAAAATTTAATTGATTGCCATGTCGGGAATTACTCGTTAAACCCGCTTCTTAAGGGGGTAGGTTACCCTCGATAGCACTAAAACAGGCCTTTTTTCAAACGCAAATTGTGAAGTGATAAATAACAGTAGAGAGAACGTTTTTTTAGTTTTAATCGTTATTCTACGAGCTTTGACACAAAAATGAAAAGTCTAAATTTCTCTATGTACATAAAAGTTGTGAGTAAAAACGTAATGGCCTGTACGCGGTGCACCGTTTGATGGTGAACATAAAATCTCGAAAACCGCTCCAACGATTTCGATGAAAATTTAATAAAAGCTGCAGAAAATCATTCCCTGCGATGTGTCGGGAGCAGATTTTCGAGATAAATTCTTAAAAGAAAAGATAAAAAATATTTTTCATACACGAAATCGACAAAATCGTATTTTTCAACATAAAAATTGTATTATTTTTTTTCGAAAATCTGCTCCCGACAAATTGTAGGGAATGGTTTTCTGCATCTCTCATTACATTTTCATCGAAATCGTTGGAGCGGTTTTCGAGATTTTATGTTCACCATCAAACGGTGCACCGTGTACACGCCTTTACATTTTTACTCACAACTTAAGATATTTAGACAACACAAGATATTTAGACTTTTCTTTTTTGTGTTAAAGCTCATAGAATAACGATTAAACCTTAAAAAAAACGTTCTCTCTACTGTTATTTGTCACTTTACAATTTGCGTTTGAAGAAAGGCCTGTTTTAGGGCTATCGGGGGTAACCTACCCCCTTAAAGAAATCTTCAATCCTGCTAATAGAAGTGTTGGCAATTTCCACTCACCTTGTACAATTTATCGATATTGTACCACACGTCCTCTTCGTCTTGGTCCTCGTACTGCGATTCGACAAGGTTGTCCCTCGATCGAGACAGGATCTTCCGCCTCGATACCATTGTTCGCCGGAACACGCTCGATCTAGAATCTAGGCCAACCAAGTACTCTTACTCCTCCGACATTTTCGTTTCCTCCCATATTTAAAGTTACATATCACGCTATCAGTATAGTCAGTGGCGGATTTGGACCACCCCCTTCCACAAAAAAGATTATTATTTTATTGGAACAGTATATTTTATTTTGTTTCTTCAAACTTTATTTTTATAATAAAATTCTATTACGTATACAGGGTGTCCCAGAACGTTTGCCACCTGGGCCTTTTTCCTTAAATCCGCCACTAAGTATAGTGCAATATATCCGACAAAACTTGGCTGCAAACGTTTGCCTCGTAGGAATAAATGTCAAATTGACGATTATAAAATTTATTCTATCGGTAGAAACAGTTTGGAAACGTCATAGTGAATTGCTAAAAGGGGTGTTCCCCGCAGTAACGCATCCAGAGAGGGCCAAGGGAACTCCCCAAAGGGGTTTTGTAAAAAGAAAAGAAAACTGGACTTTATTCTTTAAATAAATTTTCATAATCACCTAATGAATTTTATTGAATTATTAAATTCACAGGGAGCCACTGGTTCCCTGTCTATTTTTGCAACATGGATGATTAACGAGGTTAGGGCAGAGCCGCGCGATCCTATTCGCTGAATTTTTTTTGTCCAAGTAAGTAACTGATTCACGCGAAACGCATCCTCGGCGGCTCAACCAGTGATAATCGCAGCCGTTGCTTCGAAAGGCGGTCGTAATTGATGACGAATGAGGCCACGGCGGAGATTTGTGTCCCTTCGATCGAAAGTTACCGGCCGTCGCGTAATAATTCGATTTTTATGGTAAACGCGAACTGCCGGGTACTTTCACCGCGCCGGCGGCTTCCACGATGCGGTAAGCGTGAGCGCTGTGAATTCTGCGCGACCAATTATTAAGTGAACACCATTAAGAGCGGCAAGTGCGGAGATGATATTGAGAAGGAAAGGAAGAGTCATTGTCGAAAGAGGCGACTCATCCTCCCCGGAGGGATCCTTCACTTTCGATTTCCTCTGAATCATCAAAATTCGGGGAAGATGGTACGGGGATTTAGTGATGTGCGATATTGGTCCCAACTACATATCGATAATATATTTCTTCGTTCAATATCGATACATGAAATATATTATTCAAAAAGTGTCGATATTGATAACATCGATACGAAGGTTTTATGAATTTATTAATTCAAAAATAAGCTACATATGTATATTCAAGAGAATATTAGTTTGGATTAGAAAGAATTTTCTAAGATAATTTTTTTATACGTACACAGTATTGAAAAAGTATTTTATTTAAATTAAGATTCAAAGTTATTAAAATGAAAACAAGTAATTTACTTTTCAAATCATATTTGTAAAGGAAACTAGAATTTATATTTTAATAAGAAACATCATGGGCATAATTCGAAAATTATTAGCTATCGTTGAATTGGCTTGAACGAAAGAAGGTGCATTAAAAATTATCGGTATTTTCACCAGAATGATCGATACCTGTAATTATTAGTGTTTGATATATCGATAATAAATATTGATAAATATTGATAGATATATTGACAGGCAAATATATATACAGTTATCGATAAATATCGCGCATCACTACCGGGATTACGGCACAGTTCGCTGGTAACAC
The DNA here is from genome assembly GCA_963855975.1 of Andrena chrysosceles. Taxonomy (NCBI): domain Eukaryota; kingdom Metazoa; phylum Arthropoda; class Insecta; order Hymenoptera; family Andrenidae; genus Andrena; species Andrena chrysosceles. The sequence continues at coordinate 43,000,916 of OY979769.1, read as the reverse complement.
GTGAGATCGAGTTGACTGTACGTGTACGCAGGCACGTAGGAGGAAGAATCCGTACGCGGAACGTGGAATACTGCGTGAGGCACCGTGTCTCGTTTGGTTTAATCTTCACAGAATTCGTGACGAGGAGAGACCTCGGTCAGAGGAAAAGAGGAAGACACGGTATCTCCCCCGAGTGGCAACAGTGAAGCAGCTTTGGGTATAAACAAAAGACTCCAGAATTAAATCGAGGATCGCCCGATGATCAGATCGATCGCTGGGTAGAAAGAAGATACCGTAGTTACTGCGTAACGAAAATATATATTCTGTCGTCTTCGCAAGCGACTATAAATTCCGTCAAGCTTTCTCTTCCGGGCGAAGCTCAAAAAATCGTAGGTGCTGAAAGGAGAATATTTTTTAGCCACCGAATATTAGGAGGAGATTCCTTGAGAAATGTAACAAAGGAACCACGCGAATATTTTTCGACGTGATTTAAATTTTAGCTTCTCGAATTTCTCGGATCGAAGTCGTAGCGAATTCTTAGGAATCCTCGCCGGGGACTGTCGCGTATCGTACGTTTGTCGTTTGGAGGAGCGTCCCGTGTCTCCTTGGAATATCGCGTGGAGGGGAACGGACGGGCGGCGCGAGCGGGTCCGTTGTTAAAAATTTTCTAAACGTCTTGCGGCTGGTGAAGGGGGCAGTTGGTACGGCTCTGCCGGCGCTCAGCCTTCGCATTCTTCGGAGAGAAGTGAAAGCCAGGAGTTTCAGGGAAATTCTATGCGGAATCGAATCCCTTTTTCCATGGTGCCCGCCATGGGCACACTACACAGAGCTTTCCTTCGAACCACCGAAATGTTCCAGCTCCCACGAAGCCAATAATCGACGTGCACTACTATTCACACAAAGCCTCGCAATTTTCGCCTCCATCTTGCAACTGTTAATCCAAACAATTGCATCGAAATTATCTGCTCAAACTTTTTGCGAAATCGAGTTAGAATCGAATTAAATCCTGTCTGCACCCCGGTTAGTAGCAATAATGTATTCCAATAGTAAAGATTAATTTTTTTGCAATGTGGGTTAGTCCGTTTTTGCTCTTAATCTGGTGGTAAACTTAATTCGCGGTCCTAGAAATAACGGGAAGCAATCTTTTCTTCAAAAGTCAACCCCTACTGTGCGATAGCAATCTTTTGAACATAAATTATGCGTAGCAATTTGAAGGAAGTGAACTTTGAAAAGGACGATGCTCTGGAATCAATTCGAATCTCTTCTAAAGAGAGGTGTTAGTGAAGCAATAATAACTCCTACATATATTATTAAAAAATACTAACCAAAAACTTACAACTTCTTAAAAGATACCTAAAAACATGCTTAAAATTTCAGACGAATAGAATCGCTAGTTTCTTAAAAAAGAAATCCCCAATTCTACTATATATTTAGTCCCAAAAAATCCCCTTTTAAACAGATCGTTAACGAGGATTTTAATTTACTATTTAACCGTGCTAGTCATATACCGCTACTATTAATAAAATTCTTATGGTAGTATAACGTATAGGGGGGCACGGTATATAGAACACGACCAACATACCCGCGCGGAGAGTATTTATAAATTCACGCGGCGCCGCGGCCAAGATCCGCCGCTCGGGCGTCCAGCCGTGCGGCGTATCTCGGAGCTTGCGTGTCGACTCGCGAGAGATTTCGAGCATTTTTAGAATGTATCGACCGGTGTCGGTTTTTCCGCGGCGCTCGGAGGTACGAGCGCCCGGTGCCGCGAAGCGCGCACGGATCGAACGCGAATGCTCGCGGCCGTGCGTCCCGTGAGCCGAGTACGCGCGACACCCGAGCCGCCCGCGTCCAGTACGAATGATCGGTTGCATGAAAATTCGAGCTATGCAAATCTCATCGAGGCTCGGTCACTTTCGTTCAAGGAACTTGAATGGAACGGGCTTGAATTGGTCCAAGAAATATCGGGTGTTGCGAGTAATCGGGAGGGGGAATTAAATTGACGAATAAAACAGATGAGAAAATTGAAGTGAATTGGTCGAATGTCACAGTAGATTTGAAGCATTGAGAACGAAAACGGACTAGCCCATATTTTTTGCGAAATTGAGTTAGTAGCATGAAAAAAGAAATAGGTTAGTCGTTCGTCTAAAATTAAATTAATTTATCTTCATATATAAAGCAGAAAGTTGCGATATGTTTATGTTTTTCTGTCGCATAAAAAATTTCGAACGATAAACTCTGGAATCGCGAAACGTACCTACCTCAGCTCATTATGCCTGACTAATCCAAATGAATGTGACCATTTTCACAAAAAAAAAATAGAATTGTTTTTATAAAAATGAGAATCTAAATTTCGGGTGCAGCCGAGTAGTCAAACTAGTTATAAAATAAAAATAAATTAAATTGTGAAGTAGTTCCGCATTCCACGGCCCCGGTTATATTGACTCCTAAATCACGTACATTAATTAAAAATTCGGTTTCGCCATTTATTGCCCCCTCTGAATTAAATTCAGCTATGCCCCTGGCTAGTAGCAATAATGTATTCCAATAGACTGTATTAATTATATAAAATAGAAAAAATTAATTTTTTGGCAATGTGGGTTAGGTCGATTTGGTTCTCAGTGCCTACTACCGCGACATCGCTTGCGCGGGTTGCTCTGCATTGAGGTCTCCAATCGCTACCGAAACCCGTGGTATAGAATTCACATGGATGTGCATTGTGCAGGCGAATTTTTTTAGAAGCCCGTGAAAATCGGGATTAATGTTTATCGGTTGGTTTCGTTACGCTGCGCGAGAATGTAGAAGCGTTACGAATCCTTTTGTATCACATGAATATTATTTAGGAACATGGAAAATGCAGGTCAATGTGAGGGGGAGTATTCTCGATCGTTTCAACGATTCGTGAAACAAATAGAAAGCGGAAATGAAAAAAATTTGGAGCAGCGGGGATATAATTGTTAATGGAAAGAAGAAGAGCGCTTCGAGGCTTTGCATAAATATTAAATATCCGGGAGCTGTGTGGTATGCTTCTTAATGTTACTTGAGAGTAATATTTTCATTGAAACGAAGGGAAATGTTGATGAATATACAATAGATCTTATGTAGGGCCCTTTTATCGTACATTTTTACGAATTGTAAAAGAACTAAATGTTGGTTGTTTAAATTACTACGGTAAAAGTGGAAATTTGCAGAATTCGATTTTGATGTTACGAGCCTCTCAAGCCTAAGGGCGTCCATTTCTTTTTTATATTAAACATGCAAGGCGGTGAAACGATATAATGAAAACTATAATCCAAAAATTAGTTCCGGAAAAATATTCCAGAAATATTTGTGCGAGCCTTCGAGCCGTCTCGAATTTTGAGATCAACAAATATATTCGATTATCGTACAAAATATATTATCATTGCTGATACTGCTATCGGCACTATTAACGATATTATTGTTACTATTACGAAAATATGCCTTCGATACCAGCGTACTTTCACTTTCATTAATGGCCGAATAATCTAAAAGCTCCGAGCGCCGACTATTTATAAATCCCACCTATCGAAATATTATATTCATCACGGATCTAAGAACCGCACTATCGCGTAACCTTTTCCCGGACTCATTAGTTCCCTGCACATTTGACATTTCCGAATTCTCAAACCGCTGACGCAACACCGGCAAAAGTATTACTCGCTAAATTTCCACTAAATTGCAATCCATTCCTTTCCATCTTCGTCAGATATTATTAATGAAAGATGAAAAGAAGTTTCAAAGGAATTCCTCGATCGGCACCAATATCCGCGTATGAACCAACTAATCCCATATGTTATACAATTCGCATCGCAACTGCGTTCGAATCTCGCGACATTCACCGAATTCGAATTATTACAGTTGCACATGATCAGAATTCATTCCGCTCCTCGAAATGGCCAGGCACAGCACAGGTTTACGCTTGAGATTCTAATTTTTATAGTTCGACCCACGATGGAGCAAGATACCATTTGCGCGACTGGCATTCAAATCGCCGAGACGATAGCGCACAACAATGGGCCTCGATGCTTCGTCTATAAGCTATCTTAAAGTTAAACGTTTCACGGAGGATCAGGCGACAAACATGTCGCTTCGCATTCCTTTTAAACGGCATACCTCAGTTTGGCAAGCGAAACTTCTCCAAATGCCTTTCAATATGGTTCGCAAACGTCAAAGGCACTCGCGTCTTCTCCGTTACCCATAATTCACTTCCTGAAACCGTCGGAATCACGCGCGCTGCCCGTCGACGTCACTTCAATTGAATTAACCAAGAGAAACGATAGATACTGTCCCGACGGGAACGAAAACCGTCCGACCGACCAATAAACTCCCGAGATGTTTCCAAGTTTTTTAATATGGCGCAGCTTTGAAAGAGCCTTGCCCACTGGAGAGTGAGAACCCAGCCGCCATCTTGGTGAACGCATGCGCCGTCCTCGAGAGGAGTCGAGGACGAACGTCGCGCGTGCGCGGTCACTCGTACCTCGTGGACTTCTCCAGGCTCTGTGGAGAGTCTGACGTCAGAACTGGGACCAACTGGGACAGTGCGAGCGACAGACTCGAGAATCGCCGTGAGCGAACAAATTCTAGTCAGTTACACACTCGCTCGCTTATTACGATCATTATAATTTCTCTCAGATCAATTCTTAACCGATTGCAATCTCTCTTTTGCCGAGTTTCGATGTGAAAAAGAGGAGTGCGCTGCTCCAAGTATCTGCTTTTCGTTCTAACTTCTTATCAAAAGATATAAAGGAGATATTATAGCGGCTTGACGAAGGTGAATGAAACATGGAGCCATGTTTAATGAACCAACGAATAGTCGAAGTTTAAGTTTTTATTTTATTAAGAAACGCATGAAAGTAATTAAGCAACGAGGGCGCTGGCTGTGGAGCTTTCGTATTTCCAGTTCGCTGGGAGGGTTCCCTTGGACTTGTAATATCTGGCAAGCCGATGGATTCTGGATTCCACGAGAATCAGCCTGAACTTGCTGTCTTTGTCCTTGCGATTCCTCTCCAAGTGCTTCCTAATGGCCACTGCCTTCTTGATCAGGTAGTAGAGGTCCTCTGGTAGATCCGGCGCGAGGCCCATGCTCTTCACGATCCTTAGAATCTTGTTCCCAGTGCGGAAACGCACTTGAGCTACTCCGTGAGAATCTCGGAGGATCACACCTGGAAATTTTTATCGATCGTTACTTTCTTTTGTTGATTTTAGTGATGTAGAGACAAAATAAAATCCAAGAGATACATGGAATAATGACGACGAAAAGATTAGAAGTAAATTAAGCGACAAATGACAGTGCTTTACTCTGTGTTGCGAACTTTAATGACAAGAGCCAACGATAGTTTATCGAATCCTGATTAACTCGCTTGAATGAAAGTTCGCATCGTTCGAATAGTAAGAAAAATTTACCAATCTGAGACGGCGTGTGGCCTTTCTTTGCTAACTTGAAAATCAAGTCTTTACAATCCTCTGGTGTCAACTTTAGCCATGTTGGGACACTGCGTCTGTACGGCAATGCTGACTGGGATATACCCTTTCTATAAAATTACAAATATTTATGATTAAAAGTTCCACTGTTATCGCACTACGAATCACTCATCACCCGAATTAGTTCAGTAACGCCCCCAAATGTGCTACAAGTATATACGTTGAGGTTATGTACAGCGATAAATAAAAAACATACAATGTTCTCGAAAAAAGAGTAATTTTCTTAGTTTTACATTAAAAGTTGTTCGAAATTGAATTGAATGCGTCTGAAAATGTGCTAAAGCGAGCAAATGAAATGAAATTATCAATTTGAGTGAGAAACACATGGTCGTCAACAAGAGGAGTCTTCGGCAATTTTTTGTGCCACGTATCCATAAATTTCTGCCGCAATAATAATGAAGAATTACAAGGCACGTCGATAGACAAGCTTTGGAAAATTCTTCGGTAGGGTAAATTATATTGAAATTTAATTTACTTTACCCTGGAGCGTGCATACGACCCATCTTTCCGTAGTTTTCTTCCACAAAAGACAGCAGCGCTCTTTCAGCTTAGCCAGCAAGCAGAGGTACCATCCGTTTAAAATTTACGCGGGAAAACGAGTATCAAGGAAGATTAAGTATTAAACACCAATGTGAGGAAAATACTTGACCACTTCGGAATTAACTAACTGGAAAACTAAACTGCTTTCAATCCATTTAAAGCGCAACTGCTTCGAATTATCAGTAGAAAGTACATCCTTTCGTTAATTCTACACACGACAGTTAATATCGGGTTATAAAACGACGTAACAGACATTATGTAAACTATAATCGTGCCACAGTACGAGAAGCGAATAACCGAACGGTGTATATTAAGAAGTGGAAGCAATCGCTATCGCGTTTTTCATAAAAGGAAACTTAACCTTCTGAAGAAAGTTCGTAAAACGCAAAAGTCAAACTCACTGCTCTTTTGGCGCTTCCGGCGGATGCCTACCGAACGTTCAAGCGACCATCTATAGAGTCCGTGGCTTCTAAACCCAAGAAATTTTCTACTGGAACATTGCGCGCAAGGAAATATTCTCCAGAACGAATTATTATTTATTTCGCGCGAGTGGCTACAGAATTTACACGTTTCGGGGCGATCGGTGGGACGGCTAGAAAATAGCGCAACGTCGCGAACGGCGTCGGCAGCCAAAATGTCGGCAGTTTCTCAACTTTAAGCGTACCCTCTGTCAACATTTGTGAATCTCCATCGAAGTCAACATCGAAACGGACTGTAATTGAATCATTGATGATGTATGATCGATATCAGGTCTCCTTGATACAGTGATAAATCGGAATCCTCGGAATTTCGAAGGTAAATTCACGTTTTCTAGGTTCATCCTCGATACTGCTATGTAGATCCTTGTCCTTTTCTCTCCGTGCATTTTCGTCAAGAATGCTGGCGTGTTGTTGCAAGGGATATCTCAATGGTTCCAGGAGGATGCTCACTTAGATGAAATATTTCCCAGCCGTACTGCTTAGAGAGTAAAGTTCCCGATTCTAAGAGATTTTTCGAGCAAAAGAGATTTATATACTGTGTTAATGTGGTTATATACAGTGACTCACAAAGTATTTCAATGAGTTTTGAGTATATAATTAAATTCGGTATCTAAAATTTCTTAAAGGCTCTAATGTCCGAACAGTGAACGTAATTAGTGATTTTCAATTTATTTCAATGCGTAATGAATTCGTTACAGCTTTAATTGTAACATGCCTATATAAATTTACAGTAATTTAATTATAACGTTGAATTTTATTTTTCTGTATTCTTAGAACTTCGCACGCACATCCCTTCGCTTTTATTCACCTAAATTATACGGATACATTGATTTTGATATCCATTAAGTTTTCGAATTTTTTTTTTTTCTTTTAAAGATTAATGCATTCTGGGTAACGTGTAAGCATGATTTAATTATGAAACTTATTTTGTAGCTTTGTTAATAAGGCGTATAGTGGGTTATATTTTAGTTACAATTATTTGAACAACAATTGTAATGTTAATGGCATAAAGGAATGAATTTCGAGTAAATACATCGGCATGAAAGTTAAATATTAATGAGAATATTATTCGACGTTAGTTTTTAATGATCTTTTACTTTTTTAATTGCGTACAGGACATGTGACAAGGCGGGTATGATTTTACAGAGAAGTTAAAATGTCTAGCGACAACGATCAGACTCCGCAGTCCGGGAAGCGGAAAAAACTTGTCATACACGATAGCGAGGATAGCGATGAATCTGTTGTGCAATCTCGTAGAAGAAAAAAGACTTATGTATGTACAGGCATTGCACAGTAGCTTAAGATAATGGAGCGATTAATTTTTATCTGCAAAGTAAATACATATTTTGCCAGATTCTGTTCAGATTTGTACAACGTTTAATTTCGCATTTGCAGAGAGTTATTAGCGAAGGTGAATCTAGTGACGAAGACAGCGATGTCCAGAGACCCACTCTCCGCAGGCAGAACCATGTAAGCCGATAATCGAAGCATCAAATAATTTTTATACGTAATATATTGTAAATATGCGATGCATCGTGAAACGTGTTCCCTTTGTGTATTTCAGAGAGTTATTACAGAGGACGAGACGAGATATGAAGCCGGCAGTTCGTGCTCAAATAGATATCAATGTGGTTAGTTTTAACAATCGTTAGAAATACAAGATTATCGATGACACAAAATTAAGAACCATAAATCCTCTATGACTCGAATAAAAAGAGTTCTTTTCAGGAGAGAGTAGCCAGAGTCCAGAATGGCAATCTGATTGGACCAGCTCGTCAGAGTCAGAGAAGAAGTGTCCAGTGAAACGAAAGCTTCTTGGCAAGTCGAGAGCCAAAAACCCTCCAAAAATTGTATCGGACACATCGGATACAGAGAACAGCGATGACCAGTTGGAAAAGTGTCCGATATGCTTACTACCTTTCAGGCGGCAACAGCTTGGCACTCCCTCTTCCTGCGAACATTGCTTTTGCTTAGAATGTCTAATTGAATGGAGTAAAAATATAAATACTTGTCCAGTAGATCGTCAGATGTTCACAACCATCCACGTTAGAGATGAACTTGGTGGTCAGGTGGGTCCTTTTGAAATTAACATTCAACTATTAATTGTAATTAACGGAATTAGAATGATCTTTTCTTTCATTTTTGTCGCAGATCATAAGACACGTTGCAGTTGAAGTGACTCCACGTGTGGAAGATGAGCTGGAGGATCCTACGTTTTGCGAAGTATGCCATCAAAGTGACAGAGAAGATCGCATGCTTCTCTGCGATGGCTGCGACTGTGGCTATCATCTGGAGTGCTTGACTCCTCCGATGAACGAAGTGCCCATGGAAGAGTGGTTTTGCCCAGAGTGTTCACAGAACAGCCAAAATGATGCAGAAGCTGTAAGATTCTTATAGATTTAAAATTGAAGGGAATTCTCAAGCGTCCCGAGGCCCTTACATCTACATTTCAATTTTATTATTCTTTTAAATAGGTGGAAATTGATTTGGACGAAATCTCAGATTTAATGGAAGAGGCTCGTAGACTTGGCGTCTCTTACGGCCGAACACGTACAGGTGTGCCTGAGAATTCTCAACCAAGGATTGTACCTCGCACCAGACACACAGAGCGTGTCAGAGCTACTATTCGCAGGTACTGGTGAAACAGAGAATACAGTTTGAAGACGAAATATCGAAAAGAATACAGATTTGAATGAAATAAAATATAAGACTGAACAAAATAGGATTACATTAGTGATACGAACTTTTATTGTATACACTTTTTGTATGTTATTCAATGTACAATACAAAATTATTTGTGTTCACAGAAGAAATAGAGTTTATGACAATACACAACCAACCCGACATCTAACACTCGATCCAAACCAACCTTCTACTTCTTCTGGTTTGGAGTCGTTCGGTGACAACAGTCGAAGTCGTTCCCCGAGCACTGCTTCTAATTCTTTGGGCTCTGGAGATTGGAACTGTTCAGATAGAAATTTTAGAAATTCTCGAAGGTCTCGAAGATTTAGAAGCAGCTCGAGCGATACCAGCGACGAGAGTGTTTCCACGAAACCTAGACAAAGGACAAGTGATCAAAGTAATTCCAAAAGCTCCGATAATAGTAAATCTAAAAGCAATTCTAGAAAAAGGGGAAGCACTTTGAGGAAAAGTAGTAGTAGCAAAAAATCTGCAAGTAGTTCGAGAAAGAGCGGGACTAGAAATCGCTCGAGGAAGTCTGGGCGAACCAGAAATCTTTCTAGCGGGGGCACGTTGTTAAGAGAAGTTAGAATTACAGAATGTAACCAGGACGGAGAGGAAGAGGAGATTGTGACGTTTGTGAAGGTCGCTTCGATTGGGCCAAGAAGAAAGACAAAAAGAAGAAAGGTATTCTAATCTTTTATTACCAATATTCCACGAAGTAAAGATTGCAAATAATTGACCGTATTTGCTTTCAATTTAAACGAGTAGAAATACTCTCTTTTACAGAGGAGAAAGCGGAGGCGACAAGCTAGAACTGTGTCCAGCGTTTTAGCCAGCTCGAAGCAGAGGCTTGCAGTGTCTTTAGGAATTTGTAAGCCAGTTAAAAATGTTCCAGCTTTACTGCCTAGCGTTAGGAGTCGTACAGTTCTATCAGAAAGATCTTCGTTGAACATTGCCCGATATAATGCTGGAATCACACGGCTTAGTCTTCTCGGAAATGGTCTCGATTTGAGCTACAGTCCTCCAGGGTACGTGCAGTATTCTGTTCTTAATTCTACAATTAAATTCTGCAAGAAAATTCTAATAAAAAAATTCTAATCTACAGATCCGACACGGAGGAGTATCACGCAGCCGTTGGCCCCACTATAACCATCCACAGGCGTTCCGTACTTTCTTCTCGGAGGCACCTTCGCATAAAAAACATTGTCAATCCGCAACAGCCTCAAATCGATCTTCTGAGCAGCATAATAAATAATCAGGAAATTTGGCATTCGAAGAATAACGATGTGACCTTAAAAGCTAATGGTCTTATCTTAACTGAGAAGCGGGACAGTGTTGACCATGTAAAGAAGGAAAAAGTAGAAGAGAAGAAGTCGTCCAAGACGGAGGAGACCGGTTCTCCTGTTGAAGATAGAGTTTCTGCGACCGATGCACCATTGGAAGTGTCTAGAATTAATCCACAATTGATTACGCAAGCTCCGATGTATAACAATCCTTGCGGAGGGGGGAATAGGGGTAATTTCCGGGGTGGTTATAGGGATAATACGAGGCACAGTCATGGAGGACAGAATTACGGGAGAGATTCTTTACCGGGAGGTGGAAGGCACAGTTACGGAGGAGGCGGAGGTAATTTCGGAAGAGACTTCGGACCGCCTGCATTTTACAATCCTAATTTTGAACACTGCGGCCCCCCGATGTTCGGAGGGAATCCACCGTTTAGAAATCGGAATCCTCAACATTTTAGAAACGAAAGGTACCAATTGTAATTGCGAATAAAACATTTCAGTTGTTTTTTTCCCTCAATTACATTTACCAAGTCCTAATTATGTTTAAATTCGCAGGTTCCGTTTCATGCCTCCAGGAAGGCCTCCATTTAATTTCGAAGGTTTCGAGCACCACTCGTTCCCCGAAAGGTTTAATCGCCCTAGATCTCCGCAACCTCCCATCGAACGACCGCAGAATAGTATGCCAGCAAATTTACCAGAAGACACTCCGGGACCTCAGGCCGCGGAGCAACAGCCACAGGAAGCTGAAAATCCTTCGGTCAGGCAGGAAGAGGACTGTGACATTTATTGCGACATCGAGACGAAGTCGGATGGGGAGCTGCAGGACCAGCAGAATGGTTCGATGGCGCTATTACCGCCCCCAGAGCCACCCTCGGGGCTCTTAGATTTCGAAGAAAATTCTAGGAGTGATAAGGACAGTGACCAAGAGTTAGTCATCGATGATAGCCAGAAGGATGACACTCCGAAGAACGATAAGTATGATCCTTTTTCTGTGGACAGTGACAGTGACACTGAGGTAAAAAAGAACGACGTGGCAGAGGAGGAAGAGGAGGAGCAGGAGGAGAAGAAGGAAGAAGAGACTTTAGAGAGCGTAACACTGCCCGAGCCTCCGGACACGTCGGTCCGTTTGTCAGCCTACGAAGATGAAGATGAAGAGGATTCCCAATCTGACTGCCCAAATTTCTCCATCTATTCTTCCCAGACGATGGACGTGGCGAGGCACACTGAACAGCAATTGTCACAGCAAATAGGCCCTCTCGAGCCACCTCCTCTTCCACCTTTGATCCCAGACGACGACGACGTCATCGTCGGCGATGTTCAAGCATGCGATCTTGCCGACATTCCAGAGCCGTCAGATCCGTATGTGGAATCTTTGAGGAAAGAGAGGCAGACTCTGAGTAAAATTCCACCGAAGAAAATTTCTCATGACAGCAGGGGGAAGATCACTTTCAAGATAGGAACTAAATTGAAGATTAATAACATATTGCTGGGACTGCAGGAAGAGGAAAAGGAAAGCGAGGATGAGAAGAAAAAGGAGCCTGAGGTGGGTAGTCGGCTATTTTAATGACTTATGAATCGCGTTATCTTATTTCAAATCGATACTTGACTTGTTGTTATTCTAATGTGTGTATAAAAAGTAATGATTTTTTTCAGCAAGCAAAGGAAGAAGAAACGCCTATCGATCGCGAAGAGGAGCGGATGAAAATTGCTAAGAGTAAACTTGAGGAAGAAGCTCAATCGGAAGAAGATAAATCGGAGAGCGTAGAAGAAACGTTGATGTCTACGAATATTGTAGATCTTACAGAAGACGGGGACGCGACCGAAGAAGAGAAGGAAAAGGAGTTTGCGGAAATTCCTACGATCGATGTAACGGAGAGCAATTCTAACACACCCGTTTATGTGGAATTAACTCAATTATCTCCTAGAAAATTGGATAATGATTTCAGCAATGAATGTCCGTCGGAAGCATCGTCGGGAGAAGGCAGTGATATATTCCCTTCGCTTCCCAAAACGTCGAAGGCGGACGTTGAGGAAGACAGTTCAAAGGAGGCATTGAAAATCGTGGAGGAACCTAGCGAGGTGAAGACGAAGGGTTTTGACGACGCAGAGAGTGAGAAAGACGAAAGGGACCAGCTTCGCATCGGTGAAGCGGACGAGGAAGAAGATGATGATGAAGAGGAGGACGAGGATGAAGACGAGGAGGAAGAAGACGACAACGTAGTAACCGACGAGAAAGAAAGATTTCCTATCGAGAAGGAGCCGCCGGAGAAGAAGGATGTAGTTGAGGAATCCGGTGATCGAAACAATTGGGAATCCGATGGAGCCTACACTCCTTGCAAGGATGAGCTTCCCATGAAAGATATGAAATCCTTTTCCGAGCAGTTGCCATCCATTGAAAGTGGCTTGGAACCGATTACTCCGACGAAAGATAAAGCCGATGATCTAGACAGCTGCAGAACTCCGGTGGATTACAATGTCCTGGGCACCGAAGCTATTTCGGAAACAGATGAAGCGATGAACTTCGAGGACGAGCTACATTTATTGACGTTGCGAAGGGAGAAGGAAATGGAAGAAGGGGAGATCATTGAAGAGAAGTCCATGAAGGAAAGCGAGAGGACTGATAGGGAGAAAGAGGAGGAGAGGAAACGTAGGAAAAGGGAGAGGAAAGAGAAGAGCAGGGAGACGGAGAAGAATAAAGAGAACATTGCTTCGGAAAACCAAGTGGCATGGAAGAAACTATCGAAGAGCACAAAAGAGAGATCATACAGGGACAAGGAGAAGAGGTCGAAATCGAAGGAGAAGATGAAGAAAAAGAAGGAATTAGTGAAGAAGAAGGAGAAAAGGAAAGAGTTGCTTAGGTATGATGTTAGAAAAATAGTCGCCGAAAGACCTTCGAGACCTAGGAAGGATGAATACGGAAGGGACATTCGAGAAAAATCGGGGCAAGGAAGTAGCTGCAGTTCGAAACGATCTAGATCGTACTCGAAAGTTCGATCCAGTAGCAGGTCCAGGACTAGGATTCAAAGATCTTGGTCTAGAGATCGCAGATCCTACTCGAACTCTCTTTCAAGAAGACGATCGCTTTCTCGGGGTAGGCGTAAGTCGCCGAAAATAAGCTCAATGTCCCGAAGAAGATCGAGGTCCGTTTCACGGAAAAGAAGTTCTCTGTCGAGAAGACGATCTAGGAGATCAGTGTCGAGGTCGAGGAGATCTCTTTCAAGGTCCAGACAAAGAAGATCCGTATCGAGATCCAGAAGATCCCTGTCCAGGTCTCGTGACAGACGTAAAGATAAGAAGAAATACAAATCCCGTAGCCGATCGAGAAATCGAAAGAGATCGTCGCGATCGAAGTCGCCAAGAAAATCCTCCAAGTCTAGAGAACGGAAACATTCGAAGAGGAAAGCACAGAGTAGGTCGAGGTCCAAAGGGAGATCTTGTTCGAGAAACTGGGAACAAATTGAGAAAATTGTGGAGCAGAACTTTTCACGGCAAAGAGACGAGAGAAGAGACTCTTGGAGTGCTCAGTGGACACCATCTTGGTCAAGATCTAGATCAAAGACACCTCAGCATGTACAGCAGGAGCCAATCGGGTCTAGGGACTGGTCCCCTGTACTAGACAACGTTGCAGTTCCGCCAAAAAATCTTACCGTCATTTTAACCAATAAGGAAGCAATTAAAAAGAAGAAGAAAGAGCGCAGGAAAGAGAGCAAGAAGTCCAGGGATGAGAAGAAGAGGAAAGGTAAGAGAAACAGGACACCGCCACCCTCGAAGGAGGTTTTCGCTAGCGGAGATAATATCTTGGTCAGCGTGTGCTTCAACAAAGATAACGAGAATGTTCAGACGGGAGTCCCGGAACTTCCGGAAACAATACCTTTGATCCCTCCTTTGAAGCGTCGTCGCAGGGAGCCCCTCCAAACCGAACCCCCAAAGCGTTCCAAAAAGGAAAAAGCCAAGGATAAACGTTCGAAATCTCCGAAGCCGAAGAAGGATAAGAAGAAAAAGTCGAAGGCTGCCGAAATAGCAGCCACGAAGAAGCCAGTCGCCGTGATTGACCTGGATCAATCACCGTTCAGAGAACAGACCCCGTCCCCGAGAGATGTAATAGTTCTCAGCGATGATGATGACAAACAGGTTCAACAAATCACTCCGGATCAGTGTCCACCCTCGCAAAATTCTCCGCAGCGAGAGCAATTTGTCTCTCAGGGGCCGAAAACACCTCCGGAGCCGCAAATAAAATTCTCGATAAATAAGCAGGCTAGTAATTTACGACCATCCATGTTGAACCCGCTGTTGGACGAAGAGGAGGAGGAGGAGGAAGAAGAAGAAATGGACGAAAGGGTCGAAGAGGAATTAGAAATGAGGGCGCAAGAAGAATTAGAGCTAAGATTGAAAATCGGACCAAACACGCCTCCAGAACCTCCAACCTCTCCGCCAACTAGCCCAGATGCTTACGATCCATTCGATCCAACAAAGTCTAGGTCGCCGACGCCCGATGTAAGCCAAGAAGCGAATTCCGGCGACGAAAGAAGGAGGTCCCCGAGGAAGCTTGATTCCGTGGATGGGAACATTCTCGAAGAAGAAAACATACCGAGTCAAGAAAGGCAGAGCCAGGAGAAACAGGTGGAAAAGCCTAAGATTATCTCTATGGTTACCATCAAGAGAGCATCTCCACAGAGGGACGACGTTATTGAGAATGAGAACAACAAAGATACTGTGGTTTCCACTGTGAATTTAGAGGTCCAGCAAAGCCAGCAAAATGTACAGAGTCAGAGTAATCCTTTCGCAGTGATGAATCCTGTACTCGCTACAGTAGCTGCGGCAGTACAAAGAAGTGGAGTCTTCAACGCATCGAATTCGAACACCGGCCAGCGAAGCTTGTTGCAGTCAAATCGAATTTCGCCGAGCAATCAGCAAAAGCAACGTTCCAACGATCGTTCACAGGCTTTGGCAGTCTTCGTAAATTCAGGGAAACCTTTGAGGGGTTTGAAATCTGGACAAGCAAAAAGTAACGGGCAGAATGGAAATGACGCCGGTACAGAAGTAACGGACAACGTGGACATGTCTTCGCCGTATTCACCTGGATCAACGCTGAGTGATGGAATCTTTGATCCGCCAAGTCCTACGAATTACAATTCACCTGGACCTGGGACAGGAGGTGGCGCAGGAGCTGTTGGGCCGCAGACTACAAAGAACAGTGCCGCTTCGAAAGCAGCGAAGAGTACGGAGAAGAAAGATATGTTCGATACTCTCTTCAGTACTTTGCCACCTACGAAGACTCTCACTAAGCCGTCTAGAAGCAAAAAGTTTGAGAAGGATAAGAAGAAGAA
Organism: Andrena chrysosceles; assembly: GCA_963855975.1. NCBI lineage: Eukaryota > Metazoa > Arthropoda > Insecta > Hymenoptera > Andrenidae > Andrena > Andrena chrysosceles. The sequence continues at coordinate 42,985,124 of OY979769.1, read as the reverse complement.
GCCTACAAATCCGAAAGTTGGTGTAAGAATGGATGAGAATCAACTTCAAATATTAGACGATCTTCCAAGCTCTGCTGTCGAAATGCAAGTCAAGGATAAGGTTTGGCTTTTAACATATACTAAAACTTTCATTCGAAAAGATTTCATCCATTTCTTTTGTCCTCTTTCACGTCGCAATTTAATATCAGCATTTTGAAATAGTCTTTCAAGTCTATTAAACAATTATTTATTATTCAAAGATTAAGGGATACAGATTAAAATGATCTATTCTGGGAATAGACTTCGTCAAGGTATTTTATAATTTGACTATCATAAATCTTGTGTTTGATAAATATTGAATCGCTTCTTTAATGTACGTAGCATTGCAAGTGATTAATATCGGGCTTTATTGTTCCGTAGTTCCTAAAGAAATTAAATCGTCAAGAACGAGTGGTGGAAGAAGTGAAATTAGTACTGAAGCCACACTACACAAAGAAACATGTTACAAAAGAAGAGTACAAGGACATTATGCGGAAAGCAGTACCCAAGGTACGAAGTCAATATTGAAATTATCGTCTACCATTCATTTATCCATACTCCCTAAAACATATAAAAGCTGAACATCTACGACACTGTAATAACTTAAAAATTAGTTTACACTGACAATGGCAAACTCCATCGTTGTAGCTTTTACAGATCATTCTATTATTTCCTTCTAACGTCAATTCTATTCTGCTACTAGATATGTCATAATAAGACAGGGGAAATCAATCCAAAAAAGATCGCCCATCTAATAGAAGCTTACGTCAGGAAATGCAGAAATAATAAGAAGAAGAGTACTGAGAGTTCCTCCATGAAGGCCTCTAAACCTGCGTAAGTAGTCTTGAAAGATTATATGTATTTAAAAACTGAGTTCTTCATTACGTATGCATTTCATTAATCCCAAACAATTTGGTACATGTTTAAGAAATAACAGTTTCTATTGTTTAGTTAATGGAATACTTTAATGTATGAATCGTATTCGTTACTGCTTGTTTTACTTTTAAATTGTATAATTCTTCTTTACGTGTTAAATTGTATAAAGTTATAATTCTTCATTTCCAAGTTTATATTAATCTTGTGATGATAGTTAACGAATTACCACTTAAAAGATTCTTCTTCCATTGTCTGTTTTAGAAAAATTTTATGGAGTTGATCACGAGTCAGCTAGGTGTCCGTTCAATTCCCTTCAATTTTGTAGTTCAGACGATCGTCGTGCTCGATGAGTGGTGAGTGAGCTTCGAAACAGCTAGTCTCTCCTCCTCGATGATGCGATGTATCTTGTATTCTCTGTAAATACGTAATTAATTCACTGATTGGTCAATTGATTGATTGATCGATTGGTCGATCGATCGGTTTGTCGCTTGATTGATCGATCGATTAACTTCTAAGAGTACCACTTATTATTTATATAAACGATACCCTTTATCTCGTCAGGGAATCCAATTGTCTCTACGGAAGATCCATCGCTTACGTAATTATCGCTTTCTTTTCTTCGGTTTTAAAGGATTCAGATTTGCTTATTTGGTAATTCATTCATCAGCATTAAGCGAACACGTTTATTCAGCTTTCGTAAAAGCGTACGCGCTTCAAAATTTACGGATCTTTTAAAATTTAAGAAAAAATGAAAACATAGTGTATTTTCATCATTTATTCCACATATCTGGCACATGAATCCAAATCTCAAATTAATACATTGTCAGCGATTGGCAGTTCTAATTATCTGGAAATCTGATTTCTTCAAATTGTTAGAAGTGTTTTAGCTCTTTCTTGCTTCACGTCTACAAATTTATGGAGAGCTAAGAATCTCTCATTTCGTAAGCTTCTTAAAAGAACTATCATCTATTTTTTAGTGCAATGATTCCAAGAGTGTATTGAAAATGTACATTGGTCATTCTTCGATTAAAGTTTTCCACGCGCAGTGCATTAGTAGAATCTAAAGTCCTTATGAACCTCAAAGTGCGAGAACTCTTATGGATGAACATTTTGGATGAAAGCAATACACAAGCTTTAGGGAACTTTTATTTACGCTATCATGAAAAACATTAGTGCTAATGCCATCTTTTTTGAATATTGAAAAAGATTACATATTTCGCAGATGAATTACGCGTTAGTGCACGTCATCATTTTGATTATTTATTTAAATAACAGAAAATTGACGCTCATCTTTAATCCTTATTAGGAATGGTACATTGATAGTTGTGATACTTGTATTTATAACGCATAGAATTTATATGCCAGAAATTGGCAATCTTGGCTTTTCCGCAGAGACTGTCATTTTCGTATTCTTAATGCACATGTAAAAATGCTTAAATGCCACGTTTGTAACGTACATATTGTAATTTCACTCTTTAATACAGAGTTGGACGTTATTCGAATAAATTATTACTCTTATCACCAGCGCTACTACTGTTACTATTACCACTACATTTACTGTCATGTTCTTCCGACTGTACCTACATTTAATACATAGATCATCGTTTAAATGAACTTCACGCGCAGTAACTATTTATTTGTACATTTATTCGCAGAACTGTTTGAATCGATTACGTTGCCATTTCATTGCATATCCGGGCTAACCTCTATTAACGTTAAAAGTACAACTGAAAACTTTTTCTAACAGTTTCGCGAAGTACTAAGTAAACGTGAAAGCCAGTTTCATTATTATTGACGCAAGAACGAAAGAATCTTGTGTTGGAAATAATGTTATATCGTTCGAGTGTGTATTCAAAGTGTTTAAAATAATTTACAAAATTTGTTGTCAATCGATTTTTCTGAAAAGTAGTATCGGAACAGAGGCTGCGGTAATTTGCTTAACATTGATTAATCGAGGTAAAGATAAATGCATGAACAGGGATTCCTTTAGACTCTTTGTTTCGTCGGTTCTTATTCGAATAAAAATTGTCCAACTCTGATTTTGTATAGCCATAAAACGTGTATGAGGATGAGAGAGATAGAATGAATGGAAATTAGCCTTAAGAGATAGAACATCCTGTCTCGCGAGATTATAAAATCAGAATTTTAAGAGAATTTCACTGCTCGAGCACCGTGAGATCCCTCATTGGCCAGTAGTGGCCAATCAGGCGCAACTCTATTCTCCTGACGATTGATCGGATAATGTTCGATTCTTTTCAAGCGTGGACGGTTGAATGGGAACGCAAAGGAAGGAAAAAGAATACCGAGATCCTTATCTTTTTTATGTTTCAACTAATTAGAAGTCATTACTTAGTAGCGAAATAACCAATTTGTAATTATAATTGACAGCTGTAATGAATCCAATCCTACTTATGTCGAATTTGTAACTTACTCTCCTAAAATTTAACACGACGGTTTAGCGGAAAGAACTTTTATAATTTTTCAAAGGAAGCGAAATAGCAGGAGACAATGCAGTGATACCAAAAACTGAGCCACAGCATTGCTCCTCTCTTACAACCGAAACATACATCCGTGCGTGATTATCTTTTGGGATTCTGTCCCCGCTACGCCCATTCAGCTTTTAGGGGTGGTTAAGGGAAATGTAGCCTTTGTTTGATATCACCTGTCTCGCACCCGAGCACCAATCGTCTCACAGATTGTTATCAAACCCCCACCCTCATCCTTAATATATAAGAGAGGTCCAATTTGAATGAACCGTCAACGGTTCTGCTTTTTCGAAGCCATAGCAATGAAAGCAGTACTCGATTTTTCTATCCCTTTTTCGTGTCAAAGTAAGCGATTGATACTTACGATCCTTACGTTCCACTTAGCGTAGTTTCTATAGCAAGGGTGGGTGTAGAAAAGTTTTCGTCTTTACCCGCTCTACGTACTCCATTCCCGTCGTTAGGTGTCACTGTAATTAATAAACGTAGATTCGAATATAAGACGATCCCCCCCAAACAACTGCTATATTGTGCTAAAATAGCTAAAGCCTAATCGTGGGTGTTGTTCTTCGATATGTGGATACTTTCTTCACCCTGGTACTATTATGTACAAAATATTCAAGTACCGAGGCATGTCTCTGTGAAAATTGTAGCGAGTTAAGTTGCAATTACAGTTTGCCGTAATTGCTCCTCTGTAAAAGGTTGCTAAGATGGCGCTCGCATGTCCCTTCGGGAGGCGCGTAGGAGATCTGTACAAGCTCCAGAAGATACTCACGAACGGTGGTGATAAGAGCGTAAATCCGTGATAATGTATACAGTAGTAAATGTGTATTAAAACAGCGAGAATGAGAAAATAAGGATTAACACGCCGAGCACTATGTAGCGGGCAGTGAAGAATCGAGAGAAATATCCCTAGACCGTGAAACTTTTATACTTTGAACCCCTTCCATATCGAATGAGGCACGATCCTGATAAAAATGAACTTAACAATTGGCGATGTGTGCATTCGATCGATAAACGATCGAATGGCTTATGATTTCAATTCCACAGCCTCGATGCCAGGTGCGATTAATTGCGAGTCTGTCTGCCCGTGCGCATGAACTTTTGTACTAAATAATGGTGTATATACAGCGAAGAGAGAAATAAAGAATTTAATATTATCGAAAAGATGAAGCGTAGAATTCTTTTCATCGAGTGTTCTAACATGTTTATACATGATTTACCTATACACATTCTGACGCGAGCTTGGAGCTCATGAGGATTGATAAATAGGAAATTCAACGACGTTGCACTCATGAATATGCTTTTCGAACGATAACTTATCGACGTTATCAATCGCATTGATTTTCAAATAGATTATTCAATTTATTAAGCCACACTTGTGCTTGGTGATTTCGTTTCGATTCGATCTCGATCGAAAGGGGGGCGCATCTGGTTATGCGATCGGAATAATTCTCACTTCTCGAGACATAACCTAGAAAATTCGAAAAGTAAACAATAGCGAGTTAGTCACATTCACTGTAATAATGAATTCATAAAGGCTAATACGTGATCTGTATAAAGTGAATACTACATTTCTATATAAGTGTAATATTTTTACTAATTTAATGTAAAAAGTATGCCTATCGAGAATGAATGTTATAACGATAGTATTTAAAAATACGTAGGTGTATATCGATGAAATAGAAGTATCTGTTAACGCAATAACTGAATAGAAATGGAATATAAAGGAGCATTGGAGAAGTTTTGAGCAATGTTATCCGCCTTTTTTCGTCCAAATTATTTCATTGCAAGTTACTGCGTAATACGAGTAAGTATACTTCATCTTTCTTTAAATGTTTAATAAAATGGTGAGGTTACATTTGAATGTTTACTACAATTAAACAACGTAGTTTTTAATGGACACGTGCGCAGATAATTAACTTGAATGTCTGGAGAATATGTCTGTGTAAAAAGACGATCTTACCACACGCATTTAAGAATCAATACGATATAACTTTATTGGAAACTGTATATCATTGTTACAATTAATATAATTCGAAATTTTGGGAAGGCTAGTCACTGTTTGCAAAAGGCCAAAGCAAGCGACAATAAAATGCCACCGAGCAGAGATGATCCAGTGATTAAAAAGTTAGACGATCCGCTGTTTCGTTCTCTGTTCACGCCAGAACTTAAAGTCTTAGCAGGATTATTTAAGGAACGAAATTATGAATTGAGGATTGCTGGTGGCGCCGTCAGGGATATTTTAATGGGCCTGAAACCGACGGACCTAGATTTCGCGACGACTGCTACGCCAGATGAGATGAAAACTATGTTCGAAGAAGAGCAAATAAGAATGATTAATAACAAAGGAGAGAAACACGGTAAATTCGAGCGGATTATTCTTGTTCGTAGATATCGAAGTGAAAACGCACGCTTAAATAAGTTTGTTGAAAATTTTTTAGGCACAGTTACTTCGAGAATCAACGACAAGGAAAATTTCGAAGTAACTACGCTCAGGATCGACAAGATCACTGACGGTAGACACGCAGAGGTCGTATTTACAAATGATTGGAAGTTAGATGCTCTGCGTAGAGATCTAACGATAAATTCCATGTTTCTCGACCTTGAAGGAAGGATCTATGACTATTTCTTCGGGTATGATGATTTGCAAAAGAAACGAGTTGTTTTTGTTGGTAATCCAGTGACGAGAATTCAGGAAGATTACCTCAGGATCTTAAGGTATTGTTAAACGTTCAGTCAAATCTGTTTTACTCTACTGTTTCTATGTTTATGCAAGATATCCACTATTCCGCAGGTACTTTCGCTTTTATGGAAGAATAGCAGAACGATCAGATTGTCACGAGGAGTCGACGATAACGGCAATAAAAGAAAACATACATGGCTTGAAAAACATATCCGGAGAAAGAATCTGGTGCGAATGGTCAAAAATCCTTTCTGGGAATTATGCCAAAGAGTTGACCTTAAAAATGTTGGAATGCGGCATTGCGAAGTAATGTTAAGTCAACTATCACAAGCTTTTCCTTTTAGTTGTTAGTTGTCGTCTCGCAGTAATAAACATAAAGTTCTTGTCTAACAGATAAATAAAACATTCCAGGTATGTTGGACTTCCGGAGAAGCTAGATATAAAAAACTTTGAGGATGTTTACGACGCGTCTAAGAAGAGCAACGTTTCTCTACACCCGATTTCTCTTTGCGCCGTGATGTTGAAAAACGAGGACGAAGTGATTAATCTTCATAACAGATTGAAGCTCTCCGCCTATGAAAGAGATCTGGCGCTATTTCTAGTACGATTTTGGGAAGACAGACCGTTGAAAGACCCTCTGAAATTTTATAAAAGCGTTCTCGTTCATTGGAAGGGGAACACTATTAATGCAAAAAGTTACATTTGCGAGTTATTTAGGTGCAAGCAACTATTGGGTTTATTGGAAGAATTCGAGAAGGTTACAATACCGAAGTACGGCGATAATGAATTTTGGGAATACAGGATATAAAGTAGAATTTGGTGCAAACGTAAAAGCTTCGTCTTGTTTTCAGGTTCCCGGTTAGTGGGCATATGCTGAAAGATCAAGTTACGAAGCGAAAGGTAATCGGCATTGTCATCAAAGAACTGAAGGACATTTGGTTGGAGAAAAATTTCGATGTGACCGAAAAGGAGCTGCTAGAGAACGTGCCGCGGATTATCAGTGAAATAGAAGATAAAGACAATGAGCGTGAATTAGCATGAAGGATAATTTAACGAACAGCAATAAATTAATACACGACTACGTGCAAGGATTCAGAAAAGGAAATACAATTATACATCATTAACAATGCATAATTACGTAGGAAATATTTTGTATTAAGATTTTTAACAGTATAAGACACATTTATTTTCAAGAGCATCACATACTTGTGGTAGATTGCAATCCCTTAGAATCTATTTACATAGTAAACTCACGTGAAAAAACCCGCAATCGGACTCCTCAAAATATAATTTAACACTCGGTTCGTTATTGAGCTCTTAATTACGCCGATGAAGCCTCATTTACTCGAGGGTTATTCTTTCTAACTTTGATTTAAATTAACAGTGGAATGAGTTTTGACTTCTCACGTTCGTTCAGCCTTTCAAGTCCTTCTATATGAACGACTCAAAATATATCGCTGATCATAGCTTTGTGGGGCAGGCGCCGGAAAATTGTTCTCCGTTAAATGTCGAGTAACTGAGGATCCAACGGCATCCTTAACTCGAAAGGAACAAGAATTCTAATCGAGCCTATCGGTAATAACTTCAAAATAATTATGGACATTCTTGACTCGTCAAAAATCGCTTCTAAATTCAAAGAAATTGTAATGTTTCTCGAAGCACACGTCTAGAGACAAATCTTTATATCAGTTTCACGTGAACACATTATCGAGGTCGATCATTTCAGTTTCATATATTATTCTTTACCATTCCGCGTCACCGTTCATTTTCTGAAAAACGTAATCCTTACCGCTGAGGTTCATTATGCCGTCTTTGAGGTAGAATTTCCATTTGTTTCTACTCCTTGTTATCTGAAAGTTCATTCCCCGCGTTTAATTAAGGATCATTTAACCGCTTTTAAAAGAGAGGCTTATTCTATTTTCCATATAATTAATTTCTCCAAATGATTATTTAGTTCAGATGTACCTTGTCATATTGACAAACGACTACATTATCGGTATCAAAAAGATCTGCAGGGTCGTCATCTGTTACGTCATCTTCTGAATTTAATGGTTCCTAAAAAAAAAAATGGAGGAACTGTTCAAGTCAGTAAAATTTGGAGATATGCTTCGCGATTAAAAAATTTGTATTAATGATGGAAATTTGTTCGTTCAATAGGAAAAATACTAGATGAATTTCAATACCTCTTCTCTTGCAGCAGCTTCATCGTTCTCCTCTTCTTCTTTATCGTCGAGATCTTCCTCTTCGTCTTCGTTATCTTCTTCCTCCTCTTCTTCATCATCGTCAGACGAATCTCCAAGCGGCCCATCTAATTGTGCTATGTTATTCTATTTGCAAAGTAGTAAAAAGAAAAGATTGATTATCACTTGTGGAAAGAACGCTGAATTCTACAAGGCATGTATCGTACAGCTTATAAATTTCAACTGCGAAAGTAATAAAGCAAAATCAAGCTTATTTTACAGATAAAAATTTAGCGCTTTCTTTTCGATACAGTGTAAAAGTAATAACTGCATTATTATCTTTATCATTTACCTGATTTTGAACAGGTCGTTGAGAGACATTATTTGTACTCTGCGTAACAACCTGAATAGGCTGACTAACTTGGAGAGGCGCCAATGTCGCTTGGCCCTGTAGCGTGGAATTAACATGCTGCTGGAGCAATGTGGAAGCCAGATTCGCTGGCAGTCCCATCGCGGCTGAAATAACTGGACCCGTCAGGATTGTATGCAACTGATTACCTGAAAGTACATACGATTCGATCGATTACATTAATCGTTCAGCTCTCGTCTCTCTGATGCTAGTAAATTCTATAGGAACTGAGCGTGCGCAATGAAAGTTTAAAATTCAATGCTATTATTATGTATAAAACCATTTCATTATACCTTGAATCGCAGATGCAGGAACCTGAATGGTCAGAACCCTTTGCGGAGCGTCAGGAACACCCGTCTGTGGCGGCAAAGTTATTTGAATAGGTACTTGCCGGTCCATCACTGCCGACGTAGACGTCACTAATTGCTGCACTGGCGTGCCGGTATGCTGTTGCATTCCAGTCGTAGTCGGATGACATTGCGTTTGCGTTTGTTGCTGAGGCTGTTGCTGCTGTGTCTGTTGCTGCGATGCTTGTTGGGGAGTAGAATTTCCCCCCGTTTGTTGTACAAAGTGGTTTCCTACATTCGCTCCTACAAGTAGAAACTATGCTGTCTATTTATAAATATTTTGCAACGTTTGTTATAATATACTGTTTCTGATAAAAAAAAAATTAGATCGTAATTCTAATAACATCGGAGTAACGCTTATGTACCTTTATTAACAGACACAGCCTTGTGCGTATTTATTTGGGGGACCTGGGGCTCTGGAGGATCTGGATTAAGTTCAACGGCTTTGCTAGACATTAATTTTGTTTCCCATATTTGTTTCAACTCCTGTAGTACTTGTTCGTCTACCCCCTCGTCTATAAAGGATTCCCTTACGCCCGATATAACATCCTCTATCACAGTATTATACAATTTTAGCTGCAACATTAACACACATTTTATCGTCGAAGCAAACGATCAGAACTATTAGAATAACCTTATAAAATTACGCTTAATTAAAAGTCCCTTCATAAATTCCATCTTATGGCTGTCTTACAACTTCTCTATTTAGTTACTTCTAATTCTTCGATATAGAATTACAAAGTAGCGAGCTTTATAAAATAAACGATTATCGATTGTACTCTAATGTTTAATAGAAATATTATACACAGTTTCACGAGCAATATAATTTTCAAATGTTTTATTAACTGGTTAGTCTACTACATTCTAAGAAATTTCATTTACTAGAGCCTGTAGTGGAGACGGTATTTGCAGGATAACGATACTGAATTTTTAATACAGTCTATTCGGGCCGTTTACAAAAGGTTAACCGCAATTACTGAAATTTGAAAGCACCATAGTAAAACCTAACCTAGTGTCACTGAATAAAATCTTTGGGATATCGTTTTTACGAGAAACAGAATCGCAATAAAGTTGGAAAATATTCGGTCTGAAGCTTCTATCGGCATAGATGTTGTAACTGTAATATCGGAGGCTGAAAAATTTACGATTCGTAAGTTAGAGATCTGCTCGGTAACGCATGAATTAATTATGAGTAATTATAAGAACGTACAGCTTTGATAGGAGTAAAAGGATTAACGATGTGGATTACGATGATAGAGGTGATAAGAAAATATTAAGTAATAAAAATTGTCATCGTCGTCATCGAGATGATCATAATTAACTGTTCCTTTGATCGGTCATTGGTTTTGTTCATATTTGTTACTCACCACGCTTGTCTGACTGAGGGCCATAGCGAGGATAATTCGTATTGTCTAATTAGAGAAACAATAGGAATAATCCAACGAATAAATCAGCCCCAGTTCAGATGCCGATCCGCGGTAGCATCGCTCTTTTATATACTGTGGACACGTCTCCCATTCCACCTGACTCTACCGTGAACTGCGAACGGCCATCTCAAGGGAAATCAATATACCCAACATCGCGGAAATAAAGTTCTAAAAGCTAGAAGGAAAACAAAACCGGCGTCAGCTGCCGGAAAATAATCGCTGATAAACACGACTGTAATTAACTCTGTAATTAATGGTGACAATTTTACGCATGAGAAGCCTCCATCCGCGATATTTATTTCTATACATTGGCGTGTTTCCATGAAAAGGTGGCAGAAAAAGTTTCGCACCACAAGACACATCTAGGGACATTTGAGAATATTATTAATTATATCTATACATTTCTAGGGATCGTAAATTTTGTAGGGATTGTAAATTTTGAACGATATTGAAATGGTAAAAAATTTTTTTTCGTGTAGCCAAAAATCCTTCTCACAAACGTTATTTTTATGCAAAATGAAGCTATTTTCAAAATTCCAACTCAATCGGAAAAGACCGGTTTTCGGACTGTCGGTAAGGTAGGAAACGACATTGAAATGGAAAAAAAAATTCGAGTCGCCAAAAATCCTTCTCGCAAACATTATTTTTATGCAAAATGAAGCTATTTTCAAAATTCCAACTCAATCGGAATAGACCGGTTTTCGGACTGTCGGTAAGGTAGGGAACGACATTGAAAAATGCTTGAGAAAAATTAGCGACTATGAATACCGGCTTATATTCCTAATTCTTTTGTTATAGGTAAGCAATCCTTTCCTTTGTAAGCGTCGGTTCGTGTCAACTCGTGTAACGAAAACGCACTGAACGAGTGCAGCACTTGCAAATATGTGGTTTTTAAGTGGAAGTTAAACTCCAGTAACTGGACAATATAATTATATATCACTTAATAATATTATATATCACTGTACATTATTCAGAGTATTTTAATAAACAACATGTAGAGAAAAACCGCATCTTTTAATTTAGAACTGTAACCTATATAACTTCCATCTCCCAATTAAATCACAAATTTCACAATCTCAAGTAAAGACAGCCTCTCCGTTGATTAGTTCGTTCTCCGTCTTCCATTCTCCCTTCGAAGGCGCTAACTTAGTGCCACCTCTTTCGACATCATGTTCTCCTGTTACGAAGCTCATTTTAGAGCGTTCTGAAAATTTTGGTCAGATTTTGGAGCGATGTATCAGGAGAACATGAAGAGAAAGGAGGTATGCTGAATTTCTGTGTCGAAGGCCTTTCGAAAACTCTGCGTCGAATACTTCACTGCCTTAGATTCTCTCTCCGAAGGCGTTAACTTAGTGCCACCTCTTTCGACATCATGTTCTCCTGTTACGAAGCTCATTTTAGAGCGTTCTGAAAATTTTTGCCAGATTTTGGAGCGATGGATCAGGAGAACATGAAGCGAAAGGAGGTATGCTGAATTTCTGCGTCGAAGGCCTTTCGAAAACTCTGCGCCTCTGCGTTGAATACTTCTCCGCCTTAGATTCTCTCTCCGAAGGCGCTAACTTAGTGCCACCTCTTTCGACATCATGTTATCCTGTTACGAAGCTCATTTTAGAGCGTTCTGAAAATTTTGGCTAGATTTTGGAGCGATGTATCAGGAGAACATGATGCGAAAGGAGGTATGTTGAATTTCTGCGTCGAAGGCCTTTCGAAAACTCTGCGCCTCTGCGTTGAATACTTCTCCGCCTTAGATTCTCTCTCCGAAGGCGCTAACTTAGTGCCACCTCTTTCGACATCATGTTATCCTGTTACGAAGCTCATTTTAAAGCGTTCTGAAAATTTTGGCTAGATTTTGGAGCGATGTATCAGGAGAACATGAAGCGAAAGGAGGTATGCTGAATTTCTGTGTCGAAGGCCTTTCGAAAACTCTGCGTCGAATACTTCACTGCCTTAGATTCTCTCTCCGAAGGCGTTAACTTAGTGCCACCTCTTTCGACATCATGTTCTCCTGTTACGAAGCTCATTTTAGAGCGTTCTGAAAATTTTTGCCAGATTTTGGAGCGATGTATCAGGAGAACATGAAGCGAAAGGAGGTATGCTGAATTTCTGTGTCGAAGGCCTTTCGAAAACTCTGCGCCTCTGCGTTGAATACATCTCTGCCTTGGATTCTCTCTCCGAAGGCGCTAACTTAGTGCCACCTCTTTCGACATCATGTTATCCTGTTACGAAGCTCATTTTAGAGCGTTCTGAAAATTTTGGCTAGATTTTGGAGCGATGTATCAGGAGAACATGATGCGAAAGGAGGTATGTTGAATTTCTGCGTCGAAGGCCTTTCGAAAACTCTGCGCCTCTGCGTTGAATACTTCTCCGCCTTAGATTCTCTCTCCGAAGGCGCTAACTTAGTGCCACCTCTTTCGACATCATGTTATCCTGTTACGAAGCTCATTTTAAAGCGTTCTGAAAATTTTGGCTAGATTTTGGAGCGATGTATCAGGAGAACATGAAGCGAAAGGAGGTATGCTGAATTTCTGTGTCGAAGGCCTTTCGAAAACTCTGCGTCGAATACTTCACTGCCTTAGATTCTCTCTCCGAAGGCGTTAACTTAGTGCCACCTCTTTCGACATCATGTTCTCCTGTTACGAAGCTCATTTTAGAGCGTTCTGAAAATTTTTGCCAGATTTTGGAGCGATGTATCAGGAGAACATGAAGCGAAAGGAGGTATGCTGAATTTCTGTGTCGAAGGCCTTTCGAAAACTCTGCGCCTCTGCGTTGAATACATCTCCGCCTTGGATTCTCTCTCCGAAGGCGCTAACTTAGTGCCACCTCTTTCGACATCATGTTATCCTGTTACGAAGCTCATTTTAGAGCGTTCTGAAAATTTTGGCTAGATTTTGGAGCGATGTATCAGGAGAACATGATGCGAAAGGAGGTATGTTGAATTTCTGCGTCGAAGGCCTTTCGAAAACTCTGCGCCTCTGCGTTCAATACTTCTCCGCCTTAGATTCTCTCTCCGAAGGCGCTAACTTAGTGCCACCTCTTTCGACATCATGTTATCCTGTTACGAAGCTCATTTTAAAGCGTTCTGAAAATTTTGGCTAGATTTTGGAGCGATGTATCAGGAGAACATGAAGCGAAAGGAGGTATCCTGAATTTCTGCGTCGAAGGCCTTTTGATATTTGGCGATGGTAGGTTTGGAATTTGGATAGGAATGTTCTAGAGGATCTTTACAATAATAATACAGTTTTGTAGGATTTTTCCACTTTATTGTCTATAAAATACATTCAGTGGATTGCAATGGAGCAATACAAGTATGTACAAATGAATATTAAACAAGTATATTTTGAATTTATTTTATATGTAAAATCTAGAGTGCAATGTTTCAAGTTCCTAGGTTGATACTAGTTTTCCCTTATTTGATGCAGTTGAGGTTATTGTCAAAGGAAGAATGATCCATAAATCCTAGAACAGACAAAGAACGAATTATAGCAACTTGTATGATCTCGAAGACTTTAGTACATTATTATAAATATTTAAAAGATAAACGGGAAACCGAAAGGCCGGTAGAGGGAGACTGTGTGACCGGGAGGCCGGTGGGTAATGACAGGCTGATACGGTATTTATATATATATACATATATATATATATATATATACATCGAAGGCGGACTCTCGTGGTGTCGCGGTCTGTTCGGTCGTTCAGGGGGATATTTTATCATTGTCGGAGCGTCTACCTAGAAGAGACAGCAGATTAATTTGATTCAAATTTTGCGTACAGCTTTTTTTTAGAAGAAGTCAGGCAGAGACCCATTCGAAACATTATTGAACGATATTAAATATGTATATACAGGAGAATAATAAAGAGAATGCATTGAATAACTGTTGTATCCTATTCTCGACTCTGTCGGTAAGGTAGGGAACGACATTGAAAGGCAAAAAAATTTTTTCGAGTCGCCAAAAATCCTTCTCGCAAACGTTATTTTTATGCAAATTGAAACTATTGTCAAAATTCCAACTCAATCGGATTAGACCGGTTTTCGGAAGTTTCGCCTCTAAATGTAATCGAAAACATTTAATTTTATTTCCAACCACTGGTAGCATTGTAATCTTATTTTAGACTGAATCCATAACGTTGGGTGTGACACGAAAATGGTAAGGAGGCTCGCGAGAACCGGCAGCACACACGGACAGGAGTAGGAATATGCTTGTGTGCAGTGCGCTGGGAAGAAAGTGGGGGCGACGGTAGGTCATAGGCGAATGGCGATGCATGATTTTCAATTTCCAGATGGAGCGTGCCTCGCCAATAAATCGATCGATCGATCACCTACTCGACCACACTCGTTTTCGAGTAACCGTTGAATCTGCCAGAAACAAAACTCGGCGGTGCGACGACTCCCATTTTACACTTTACAACAGTTGGAGTCCGAGCGTTTACTTAAATCCTTCGACTCACGATGTTTTACTCGATTGAGCTGCTTACCCATCGACGAAAGGGTAAACTGGCACAGTGCTGGATGGCCGCGACCATTAGCGAAAAAATGTTTAAAAGAACATGCAAGCCAGCATCCATCAGGAAGATCGACGTATCTGTTCTCTGGTAAAATCGTTTTCATACGCATTCGTTCATGAGTCTCGAGCCCAATGGTCCTTTTTATTGTTGCTTCGGTATGGCATCTATGTACAATAGGGAGAATGGGATTTCTCAGACAAGTATCCAATTTTTGGTAATTCAATTTCTGACCAACGGAAAATCGGGGATGGGGGACTTTCCAAATACGGACTACGAAATTACCATTAAATGCCACTTCCAAGGGCGTCCAGAGACTTTTTTCCAGGGGGAAGGGGCAACTTTGGGATGATGGTAATGAAAAATATACCCCTCTCTCTTTCCCTATTTAACCCATTTTATAGTGCCAATTTAATTAAAAATTTAAAACCGAAATTTAAAAATATTCCCTTTTTTGGTATAAACTTAATAAAGATCAGGTTTAAAAAATATGCGAATTTTTCTGAAAAGCCGTTGGGGGGAGGGGGTAGCTGCCCCTTTTGCATCCCCCTCTGGACGCCCATGGCCACTTCCTCGGGCGCAAATTATGTTGATCTTGCGAATGTAATCGTAAATGAAAATGGGGTGGGGGTAACGTTTTAATTAAATTCAGAGGCTATTATCTTTTGTTACGAATATAGGTAGCTGCGATATATGTAGACATTCGGCGCGCTATTTAAAGTTTTAAACGCGCGTTTCCTTCGCAGTTGTTTCAATTGTTAATGGCCGATTTATTTTTCCCGAATTAATTGGCTCATTTGTTCTCGGGTCCGCAGCGAGGAGATCTTGTCGACAATCGAAATACGGAGTGGTAGAAGCTACGGCAGATTTAGCCTTTACCTTTCTTCCCAATTAATGTACGGCGCTACGAAGCTACTTTTTTATCAGACGAAACTTTTCCAAGGTAATTTCATTGCGTGTCTGAGATTAATTAAAATATACACTGTAGTTGTGAATTTATTATTTTCTATTGTAGATTACCTATTTCATATAAACTGGACCCTACTTGAAATAACCAGGTAACAATGGAACGAAAATATATGTAAATCGAGATGTATCTAAATCTATATAGAAATTTTTCTACGTCTTTAATAATTTTCTAAGTCTGGAACACGTATTACAGAAATTCAAAATCAACTATGTCTTTTAACCTCAAGCTAAAATCTATTTTTAAAATACCGAAACACTGAATATTTCGATAGCGAGACCTCGACAAATACCAATTTCTTTTATAAATAAAAGTTACTTTTGTTAGTCACAGCGACGAGCTTAATATGGTAACAGCTTTAGACATACCGGAATATCCCCAGCAAAACCATTTACTCCGCAATTTGGAAATACCAACGAATTTACACCTCATCGCGGAAGAACCTTACACTTCCGTCGTGGAACACTTGGTAAGGAAGCCTAATCGAACTGCTTGAATGATTAATAAAAAGTATTTAAACGCAAATGCGACGTGAGAATGCCTGCACACGGATCGTTTAAATTTCCTTTACAATTTTATCCGAATGCAGATGCAACACGAAGTGAATTTCGGAGCGTTGACCAGCTTCGAGATGGAGAAATTCGTGTTACCCGGACCAGAGGAATCCCTGTTAGTTCCTCGTGTTTCCACAAATTCCACAATTCTAACTCCTGACATCACAGTTCGAAAAGTTTGAATTTCATTCACTTTCATTTCAAATAACGAAAACCCCTTCAAACGTTATTATAATTGGAATGAACGGTAGTATATCGTACTCCTCCCCCTCCTACACACTTTAATTACATCTTCTCAATTAATATTCCTCCAAATTACTCTCGTTCACTTGCTCGCTCTCTTTGTTAACACTCGTAAAATTATTGATACGTATCTTTTAGAGAGGAGATACGAAGAGTCTGTTGGGACCAATCGGAAGAAATCACCGAGGGATCCGTGCAAGTCCCTCTGGTCACCACTGACAATTTCGAGTTCCAAATTTCCGAGGCTGAGAGAGAAATGCATGTAGCTTCCCCTAGGACGAAAAAAAGGGAAGCGTTGGTCGTCGTCGAAGGTTTTCGAATTTTAGTAAATCCGAGAATGCTTCTACTTCGGGAGAGATGTAGTAACGCATGATACTTTTTCAGATCCAGTTAAAATATCTGCTCCTTCAACTCCTAAGAAGAGAACTTTGAAATCCCCTGCGGAAACTCCTACGAAAAGGTCTAAAGTATGTCAAAGAGAAAACAGCTCTAGGTTTAATTGAAAATTGAGAGAAGCATAAAACTCGTTAACATTCATTCAATATGTCGTTTTATAGATGAACGCTGAAGAAGTGGTAGTACCTCCAGCTCCACCTTCGCCTGTCCCAGTACCTGTAGAATCACCTGCACCAGAATCTGCGCAGGCAGTTGCACCTGCGGATGCGTTAGAATCTGAATCACAACAACAACTTCCTATCAACGAAAATGTAGAATTAATCGAGGTACCGAGGAAAAAAAGAGGACGGAGAAAACTTTTCGATGGACAGATTATGTTATCCACTAACGTAATGAAGAAATGGCTTGCTGACGTTAAAGCTCACACCAACGTAAGTTACTTAATATTAAAGTAATCGATTCATAGATTAAAGATACAAACAGATCGCTCCGATCCATCTAACCGAATGAAATTGCTGTTTATTATTACTCAGCCACAACAGCGACCTGCCGTTTCGCCATCAGTGAACGAATATCTATCGCAACCGTCGGTGAAAATTCAAGGGAAATCGTGGGGAAAGACTCTGACCAAATTGTACAATCGATATCTTATTGGCCCTTTTATTGCTCCGAATGAATTTCCGGATGTGCTCGATTTTGAAGCCGAGCAAATAATGTGTGAGCATCGGAACGCTTCTGCTTCTTCCGCATTGACACAGTAGTGAAAGCCGTCACAGTTCCCAGCTGGAAGAAAGAATAATTTCTGTTATTACTTATGAGCCATGAAACAAACGTGTGATTTCGCGACTTTAATTTCACAGACGAGACGACCTTGCGCGCGGATGCATCGAGTAAATTACCAGACAAAACTGGTGAACTGTCGAGTCAATTACCGATAGTTTCAACCGAAACGACTGCCCAGTCGAAGACGATAGAGGGGATGCTTCCAATTGTGGAATGTCCGGCCAGAGAGGACGAAGAACATCAGAGACAAGAAATCGCAGAATCCCTGATTGAACTACCAGAAATTACTGGGCACGAAGAGAACATTGAGTATGATTCGATACTCAATTAAAGCCATCGTTAATTTATGTTTCATTACATGCTAAAATTGAGTTTTTACAGAGGAGCAATTGAAATACAAGGCAGGCGCGATTTGGGTGGGAGAAGGCCGAAAAGTTCGTCAAAGTCCAGTTCTTCTTGGTCAGCAGCCTTTCTTCACTTTTCAAAGTTATATGTAACATTAAAGTAAGTATTTAGACCATTCTATGACAATTCATTTATTTTTTATTGCAGCTCCAACGTATATTTGACCAAAAGAGAGTTACAAGCATTATTGGAAATTAGCTGGACCGACAGAGACATAGTTCCGTTCCATGGTATAATTTCACCAGATGCTTACACCAAACTCGATGCTGCTTGTGCGTTTCAATACTGCTTAGGTAAATGCAATTTGCTGTTAACTGTAACACAATGATCCCACAATAATTAACACATTCGTGTTAAATTTTGTTTTGTCTCCTTTAATCATTTTCATTTATTATAACTTTTTAGAATTACAAGCGGAGAAAGGTATAATTTTGAAACAGGCTGCGCCCTTTAAAACAATTTGGATCGAGAAGTATTCCACCTCTGCTTCAGAAGCTACCGTTTACTCAACTACATAAAAATATAACGTTTAACTAGGTATTCCTTATACAAATTTATTCTTCTAAAACAAACATAACAAACTGTATATATTATTGTATATTTAAGGCGTGATATACATATAGGTAGATATAATAACAAATGCATATTCATTTGCTACAAATTACTCTTAATACATTTACATTTATTGTAATAATTATATTACAATAATAGTTTTACAATAGTTTCTATATTGCGGTAATTAGTCGCAGCAGTTATTAATAGCGGATACGGAGAAATTCTTTTCAAATTTACCGAATACCAGGCTTTTGCTAAACAGTTAAAAAAAAAAAGAACACTTTATTCGCGACGCAATTAATCTTTCAGTGAATTGACTAATACCATTTCAGGCATTCAGGAACATTGTTTTTTATATTTTATAATTTCAACATACTCTAACTGCAACTTTCTAACGAAGACGCAGTTTCATTTATAGCAAATGCTGCTAGGTAATTGATTTACTTTAATATAAATTGTATAGTTTATCGTGCTAGGCTTATAGCTTTCTTGCAAAAATAACTGTGGTTACTACTGGTAATGCAATGTTAATATTTATTATATTACGCAAAGGTCTTAAGCTTATTAAAATAAAAATATTCAGGACATATTAAAAATTTATTTCACTTACGAAGACGATGCAAGCGAATCCTCGCAGAACGTTTCAACACGTTCATGACTGATATACATGTCGCAATAAACGTTGCAATAAAATATATATATATATATGTGTGTGTGTTATAAGCATTTTTTATCCCTGTATTACTATTCGCGAAGCCTTGCTAATCGCTGTGTAAGCTCATCCTGTTCCTGACTAACAGTGGAGGTACCTATACTACTTATTTGTCCAGCTGGCAGTTCCATATTCAGTTCCAAGCTGTAAAGAATTGTATACAGTAGAGTTTGTTATTAATGTCGTTGTACAATACCGACTAACATCAGTATACTGTCAACCCCTCAGCGTGGTATGACGAACAGGACTCGTCATAGGAACACTGTCCGCAACAGCGGTATGACGAGCACTGCGAGTAGGGTTTGGGACCAAGGTCTATTGGACACCCGAATTAGAGGCGTACTATGCTTTTCTCATATACTTTGTGTAGGCCTTGGGAAGGAAATATTGCCGTGAAGAGGGCCTCTTCAAGAGAGTGGCCGTTTGGGATTGATGCAAGTCCAATTGGTTAGATTAGGTGTGACAATAATTCTTCAGGTCATGCTATGCAGTAACGCCTTAACAGCAGGGGTCAAGGTTTCGACCAATGCAATTCATCCCACAAGTAGGTACTCGTTCTGGGCAGAAAGCCTCCACGCTGAAGGGTTAAAATGCTCAAAGAATAGTGCTTACCCAGCTTCGTCTGCCACTTGTTGTAACAACGAATCGACATCATTTTGTGGAACGTTGGTCGTTGTTGTTTGGGACATTGCGTTCTCCATGTATGAGCTTTGGACATCCAAATCTTCAAACTGGCTTTCGAACTTATCCATTAGACCTGAGATTAAGTATTCAAGTTATTATCATCAATGTACGCCTATGGTAAAGCATATTCCTCCATCTTAATTCCATTTTCCCTTTTAAGTTCACGATACAGCGTGACCAAGTATATTCACGCCTTCTCTGTTACCTGATATTTTCTCTAAATTCATCGATTTCATCGCAGCGTCCATTGCTTTAACCACTCCAGCCATCGACTGTGTGACTTTGCGCGTAGTCAAAGCAGTCTGGACTCTACTAGCTACAGCATCCACCCTCGCGCTCATACGCAGATAATTCAGCGCCTGATTTTTCTGGCGGATCGCATTCTCCGCGTGAATGCGAGCGCCCTCCATGTTACCCTTTTGGATGGCCTTCTTAACTTTGGCCTTCTCCACTTTCTCCTCCTTCTCGCATTTCTTGGAGTTCCTCTCGAGTTCTTTTACCGCGAACTTGAGGTTAAATAAATTCTCTGTTTACTAATTTAGGAAACCGTAGTGAAAGATTGCATAGAGATAATGAGACGTTTATACGAGGAGTCTAGAAACCTTGGGGAAAATACAAACTCTAACCTCGCAAGAGGTCTAACCTTACTCGAAGATGAAGAGAGTTATAATGTTTTTTTGGAATGATACAAAGGAAAGATACTGTATTTAAAATATAGCTAATGCTTCGATGAAACAGTCAGCTGTTTCATCAAGAACGAGAAATTAGCATTCGAATCGCACCTTAGAAATATACTCTGCTGAATTCGTAGAAAAGGATACTTTCCATCTGAGAGACGGACATGGCTGATTGTTCGGCCCCCGTTGTGACAAACTTGAGAAAAGGATAGACGTCTTGAACGGTAAAAATGACGAGTCCCTTTTTAGGAAAGAAGTTGATGAGTATTTGAGTTACGATTTGGTGGGGTCAATTGTCATTCGACCGTTCGTTCAACTGACATGACAATCGGTGACATCAACAGGCACTGGTACGTTAACGACGACTTTGATGAACAATTTAACAGAATTCACGCAAGGCTGGATTAGTCAGTGTTATTACTGTTATTACTAATTTTCGAGCTGACATAAATGAGAAGTAAGTCTCTGTAGATAGAAAGATTGAGAATGCTTTTCGGTCCACGAACTGCCATACCGACTGAGAAAGTCAAGAAACATGTTATTTATAGATGCGGGGATCAATTGCATTCCTTGAAATATATCTGAATAGAATTTTTTAGAAATATTAACGAATATTTGTAAATTTTGAAATATTAGTTTAAATAGGGATGGGTTTCTCGAGGTGTTGAAACTAGGACTGGGACTATTTGTCGAATTCTTCGGTACTCGAATATTCGAATACTTCAGTTGCTCAATTATTTGGCGAATATAATTCGAATATCCAAGTATCCAAATACTATTCGAATATTTAAATATTCGAATGGTGGTGTATTCGAGTTTGTTAGTTTGTCAGGGTGAAATCTTGTAAGTTAATTTCGAATATTCGAATAATAACATTCGAAAACTTAAATATTCCAACATTAAATTATTCGAATACTCAAATATCCTAATATTAAATTATTCGGATACTCAAATATTCGAAGTTTATTCGTAGCATTCGAATACTTGTAAAATATTAGAATATTAAATTATTCGAATAGTCCCAGTCCTAGTCGAAACCTCGAAACCCAAGAAAGTTTCGAGTTTCGAGAATTGGAAACTTGTCACTTTTTTTTCGTAATTCGAAACACTCGAAACCCGGCTAAAAGAAAGTATAAAATCAAA
This sequence comes from Andrena chrysosceles, assembly GCA_963855975.1. Taxonomy (NCBI): domain Eukaryota; kingdom Metazoa; phylum Arthropoda; class Insecta; order Hymenoptera; family Andrenidae; genus Andrena; species Andrena chrysosceles. Next base: position 42,963,079 of record OY979769.1, on the reverse strand, counting down.
TCTGGTTGACTTCAGTTCTTAAAGCAAGATATTCCACTTACAAAACAGAATTAGCACTTCAAGTTTCGAGAGTTTCGAAGCCCTACGTTTCGGATTCGAGAATTTCAAAATTAAGTTCAAACAATGAACAGAAAATTAAACGCCAGTAATGTAGTATTTCAAATGTAGCATACAAATTTAGATAGAAAGCTCGTTCGCATAAGTATTTTCATTGGATTCGATAAATAATAATTTGAAGTTTCGAAGATCGTCGAACTGAATTTAAGAAAGAAACTCAGTTCGATACTTTTTTCAATGTAGCGAATAGGTGAACAAACTTCTCAAGAAAGGAATCAGAAATTTCGGTTTTAATGTTTCCATTTCACTTAACAATTCACAATTGTTTTACACCGATTCAAAGTGTACTAGTACTTTGAACATAAAAATATGCATCCACCGGGACTATTCGTACTGCAATTTAAATACTTGATACGAAATTGAATGATACAGGCGAACTGCGTTTGGGTTTCTTAAATTTCAATGTTTTGTTCAACGCGCGGTTTACAGAGATCGCAGTTATCTGGCGGCTTTGCAAATGACATGCTATTTCTTCATCGTGTCCCGAAATGAAAAGAAAAATCATAAAATAACGATCTATGATCACGCTTAGTCTACTTATCCGCTGTAGTTCGTTCTACAGTAACTCTAAGCTTAAAGCTGCAAACTTGAGTATTCTAACGTAAGCGTAAGAGCCTGTGTACAGTAATACAATGAAACAGAGAATCGAACACTCGCACATTTTACTATGCCTCAATTAACTCGCAATTGCATAAGCAATTATGATTATAAAATCATAAAGATATAATGACTCGTCAATATACACCATTATACAAATAAACTCTCAATTTTGTTGCACCGTCGCATTGCTCGCTGCACAAATAAATCTAAATTAACAAACAATACATATCAATGTGTTACCATAATATCGATCTTATATATTTCATTGGACTCACCGGTCCAACAACTTTAGTGAAAGCCGGATACGTAGCAGTTTAAAATGAAATTTTAAAGGTCAGCGACTTGTTCAATTTAGCGTTCGATTCGCAGTTTTCTGTTGTATGTATAAATCCTAATGTATTGAATTCGTTGTTATTACACATATTTACAATGTAACGTATAATTTGAAACGACACTCTATACGTCGGAACTATCGTTTTAAAACTAATTCGGACGAGCAGTTGTTAAAGTCTACAAAAATATCTATTACATACTATGAGACGTGTTTCTGAAAGAAAGCTGTATTCGATTGTCTAAACAATGATTCCTCCTGTCGCAATAAAAAGAATCTCACATAATCCTCCGAACCCCGAACATCTTCTTGGAATACTTCTTGGAATTAGACATTAAAAAGCGCACGATGTATTTAACAATCTTAATTCTGGACGATACAATAAATTAACTCCAGAAATAATGTAATTGCATCTTTTAATGTAAGAGCTCTGAAGGCCTTTATGCGGCGAGGAACATGTAACAATTTAATTCAAGTATATAATAGGATATATCATTTTATAAATAAAGATTGTAAATTTTACAAACAGCAGCTTCAAGTTTACTCCAATACAAAGTACATTTTAATTACTTGGGAAAGCATACCGCTCGTTGAATAATTAATTGCTTAATTGTCAAATATAATATTATAAAACTAGTGGTCAATTAGAAATAGTTAAGGGTAATGCGGAATAAATGATACACAAAAAGTGTTACAGTCCTGTTAAAAAGTTAAAAAATTCAGTAATTACATAATTAATTAAATATCGACTCGTTTATATCAAAATAAATAATAATAATATATCTGGGTTGAAGTAACAGTAACTGATAACCACTGTTCAAATATTAATGAAATAATTAATAATTAAGTTGGTTCTCTCTATCCCCCGCATAAATAAGTTTATGGCTCTACTTTTGAAGTTATGCATTAAAATTTTGATTCTATTAATCACCATATGATTAAGCATTAGAGTATCGAAAATGAAGAAGAATTAAACTGAATACCTCTTCAATTATTAATTATTTATTCGTACGTGTTTGTAATTAATTACGCAAGTAGTTAACTATACACTCATGCTGCATTCGTTGTGTAATTAATTACAGTGGTCAATCAATAAGTCAACTATTTGGAAAATTGTAAACCGATCAGTTACAAAAATTTATTGACTTAATTATTTAACTAATCTAAGTTGAACATTGTTATCGGAGTAATTGATAATTTAAATCAACCGTCGCAGAGCAGTGAATGAATTTTGCCACAAACTTAAAATGTTAGATAGACGGATCCTAAGGTTTTTAGTAACTCATAATATTGTTTATGAAAGTCCTTAGCCATATCACTTCTGCTGTGTTTTATCACAGGACGGCATGCACTTGAATCTAACATCGTAATTAATTTGTTCTTCGGAAGAAAAAGGACTGTTGTCATCTTTCTCTACATCTTCCTCATTCTCTTTGTCGTCCTCATCTTCGTCCTCCTCCTCTTCGTCCTGTTCAAGTAATTGCTTTCGAGCCATCTGAACTACTTGCCACTCTCGATAATGGCGCTTCCTCTTTGCCTCAAATGCTTTTCGTTTTTCTAAAATTTTTGCGAATGGATTGATAATTGCCTTATTTTCAACAACGTCTGTATCATTTCTTTGCTGTTTCCTACTAGATTTAAATTACCTATTACTTTCTTTCAAATATATAACTTTTACCAATGTACTTTTTTTTTAAATATACGACGTCCCAAAGCGCGAGACAAGTCTGCGGGGTCAAGTTTATGTTTTATAGATTTTGAAATGAATCTTATGCGATGCATAACAGTGTAGGTATGAGAAATAAACCAAACATCATACCTCTTTCCTCCGGTGTTTCCTTCTCCTCTTCGTCGTCACTCGACTCCTCAAATATTTTCGGTTTACTGCTTCCCGCTAATCTGCAGAGGTAAAGACTGAGTTATTTGCTATTCAGTTTGTAAACCCTCGGGTCACAAAGGGAAATATAGTATTCACTCTAATAACTTCAATTTTTAACCATCGGTACAGTAAAATATTTGTAATTAACGAGAACGTAAAACATCCCCTTTTCAACTTAATCAATTGTTCGAGAAATTGTATACAGAGATAATGTATAACTTTTGCAAGACTTTATAGACAAGACAAGATTTTGGTGGTCAGTTAAGACCAATGTTTTAATGTAATAAAAATCAATTTCAAAGTAAAGTATTATTAACTTCTGTGTTTTAAGTGTAATTTTAGTCGATTCTCATTGTAATATAACAATGTTTGAGCAAAAAAAGTGTAAATATATATCGCTTATATCGAGTATGACTGCAATAGTTACCCAGTTTTTTTAATAGTTCACATGCGGTTCCCAAAATAAGATTTAAAAATGAAACATCACTTATTAAAAAAATTGTGTAGCATTAAATCTCTGCTAGTACAAAGTGTCCTTCGACATTAAATGTAGGAAGTATTAACAAAGAAGAACAGAAACTTCTATGAATTAGAGAAAATGGACTCTAAATTTAAGCATAGTGTAATGGTTATTGGGTTCATTAAGTACCAAAGTTACTTAAAACTGCTGTACGAAAAAGAATTGCTCTTATAGAGGACACTACATATTAAATGATTTTTTCCTCTTCTTTATGTACTTTACCGTAATAATCTGTACTTAATGAACGTATAGCGGTAAGTGAAGATTTTAATCAAAGGATTTCTCATTTCTTGGGCGTGCATGGTGTGTGTATATATACATAAATATGTATGTATTACTGTTTCTTCAATATCTCAAATTTCTACTATTGTGATTCAAGCTCTAATTAAAGCCACCTAACTATGCTCTGTTCTTTTCTTACGGCACATGCCAAATCCAGTTAAGTGCTTAAGTAACACGTAATAGAAGTATGTGTTCAAAAAACGTATAGATACAAGAGTTCCTTGGAAGATGTGTAACACCTTAAAATAACAATAAAACCACGGTTCGTGTTGATAACTTTCTAAGATTTTTCTGATAACATGTAGTTATGAATCTTTGTAAGTTTTTTTATTGTTAAAACTGAATGGTCGACCGACAACTTTGACGACAGTAAACTTTTGCAGAAAACCATATGCCTACTTATATGTTGAAACACAATTTTCAATGTATTTATTAATGATTTTCATTACTTTCGATTGATTCCGCAGATATATTATACAAACTCTTGTTCAGCTCTTTGATTCTGTAGCCTAAATTTAGAGAAAAGTGAGTATAACTTTTATGTTGTTTACTTAGTCTTAAAGCACTCAAAAATATAGATCTATGCGAACTTTCAAAACGATCGATCGAAAATTTTCTGCAGCAATTTTGTGTATAGAATTGATGATGTTTGAGAAAATCATAACTATATAACTCTCGACTTTAGGATGTTACATACCCTCTGAAATATTCTGTATGTTTCTCGGTGTACATGTTTGATTAAAATTGTTTAATAACTGTATTTGTACATACTATGAACCATTTAATGTTCCTTTTTACACGAATTTTCAAGTCTAAAATGATATTATTCTGAAGTGTTCAAGTATTTCTCCACATAAGTATCTCTTTTTGTGTAGAATTACTGAAAACAATAAAGGAATATAACTCTAAGAAGGGAAAATAGCAAATTTACATTCTGAAGGACGCTAAAACTTACCGATGGAGATTAATTCCGATAAAAAGAACAAATCAACATGAAATTCTACATAGACTTGCACACGTTTGTTAGATTATTAACATCTGATTCCAACACCAACGCTTCAACACTATGCGTATAACAATGTTAGAACCTACACGGTGAGATGTTGCTGCTTAGTAGAGAATAGTCGGACAATTTAAATTTGATAGCTCCCATTTAAGCCAATCCTGGTATAAAGCTTTAAACAGATAGTACAAATTAGACCGATCGAAGAACTTAAAACAGACAGAGAGAAAGCATAATTTAAACAAGAGCTCAAATAAAATGCAATCGCCGTACTTCAGCTGGCCAATATAATTGTTAATTTATATTCAAATTATTCTTCGATACGACACAACGAAAAAAATTCAATTGTTAAACACATGTTTATTACCATATAGTTGCGTATCTTACTAAAAATTTTAGGACATATGCGTCGGTTTTATTTGGCAGTTAATCCTAATGACTCTATTTAAAGTGATGTATTTAAATGATTCAGAAAGAAATCATTGTTTGGGCACCGCATGAATTAACAAAAATACTCAAATTATAAATCTTCTACTTGTGATGTATGTCATTGTTTAATTAAGTTTCTCGCTAAAAAACAAGACAACTGTAATATATTTAACTGTGTACGTAATGTGTACTTTAGATGGCACCCCATTAGTTACTATTAAATTAAAATCTAATAGTATTACCAACAGTGAAATAAACAAAATGAAAGAATGAAATCAGGATCATCATTTCTCACAAGTAAAGAAGATATAATCTTTCAAAACAATGCCATACTTCGTGCTATTAACTTTTTTTGTTATATAATAATGCACTCCTCGATCGCACGATAGTACGTAATACTTGTTCGTAAAAGAAATGTAAGAAATTAACAATAAAACGTCTATCTCCAACGTAATGCTTTAAATACTCACTTGGCAGCAACAGCGGTCGAATCTAATTGATCGAACTCAAAATCACTTTGCAGGCCTTCGTAGTTGTATGGGGTTTTTGGTTCATCGATCTTCATATGACCATAATCTTTCTCTGCTGGATGCAGAGTCGCTATTATATTCATTTCATCCCATTTCGTCTCTTTACTTTGCCTGTAACATCGATCGCAATGGAATATTAAAAGCAACAGCTTTGTGTGACTAATAAATACAGCGGTCTACGATTCTACATAGAGTAGATAACAAATAAGGGTTGTTACTAACGTTAACTTGTTTCTTATTAACAATGCGAAACTGCAAGCCAGAAAATAAACAGATACCAGTTTGCGATCAAAGCATTAATGAAATGTTAATATGGAAGATGAAAGTATATACACGATAGCGATACATCTACCAATTAACCTAACCTTAACGAACAATTCTCAAGTTCGCGATACGCAATTGTGACTTTCTTTTAAAAAAAGAAAAAGCTACTTTCATCGTAAAAATTATTACGATAGTGAAAATGGAATTCCACTCTGAATACACAAGCGCAGATTTGAAACAATGAATTAAGATACTCGTCGAAGATTGTTACCTAGGTGCATCCGGGTTATCGAAGCTGCTTGATGTTTTCAAAATCCCTTTGGGGGGACGTTTCGAAAGATTTTCTGCCATTTTGAGAAGAGATTTATTCACAGTTGACAATTATGAAACATGTCGTGTCTTTGTATAGTTAATTTTTCCGTCGCAACTCTTCCGCTCAAATTAGGGGCAATCAGGCTGACGATTGTTTACGAGTGAGCACGATTTGCCACCTTAAAAGTATCAAGTTTAGATCGAAAAATCACGATCCGTGATTGGTGCCATGTTGCACAACACGTTACACAGTGGAGAACGTTTCGGACTCATTTCGTCGTAATATTTCGACGCGTTTAGATTGGGTAGGGGGGCATTAGAATTTGAACTTTGGTTACCACTAAAATCTAATAGAGGTATAGCAATACAGATACAAGTATTCTCTGTTATCTAATAGCTCGTTAATAAAATTATAGGCTTTGTATAACAGCGAGTGGTTTTACATTACTGGATTAGTTAAAACGTCAGCGGACATCGGTTACTATAAAACGCAAAAAAATAGCTCCATTGCCAACACAAATTTTTGAACAATATGTGTAGTAAATTACTAGTAAATTTTCGAAAAATTTTATTATTTCTTTAGCTAAATATTAACGATACTGTTTTCTGTATACAGAACAGGTTTTATATCCTTTTAAGTCACTTCCTTCTACGTTCGAATTGATCGAAATTGCAAATGATTAAAAGCAGCAAGAAACGTATCGAGAGTGTGTTAAAATATATAAGTGGTTTCGTAACATGAAACTTTACAATCTCTTTTCCAAGAAGCTGTTAAAAATAACAACAAAATTCTGATTTTTATATTTCGCACAGCTCGTCGGGTTCCATTACGTGATATTCGTAATATTTATATCAGATGATCCTCCAGGAGCAAGGGTTACATCCCCCGTATTATCTAAATAAATGGATTGACATGTGATTTTTCTAAATTTCTAGGCAGTCGTTCTAGAAACTAGTGATATTTATGCGAAACAGTTTTTCGAATTTAAAATACCTTCGTCCAATGTAAATTTGATTGTATCCTCCATGTTTAACGATGGATCGTGTTTCAACGTATCGATGTATCGAATCAGAAGTATTTATCGATGCATCCCCCTCGCTGCACATGCGTCCCGATTGTTAATAAAATAGGAAATGTTAAGAGTGGTTAAGAGCCCGAGCTCCGAGCTAGGATAAACATTCGGACGTGATAAATACGCCCGGTAATTAAATGTGCCCTGAAACAAATGTAATGTCGGCTGTGTGTGATGGCGGGTAAAGAGTTAGCAGGCCATCAGCAGCAGTTCGTTGAAGAAATTAACTACGATGAAATTGAAACTGAACAGGTACCTTCATTCGTGTAATAATTCCCTTCATTCCTCCGAACAATCGAATATCCATTTCTACGCTTAATCCGCCTGGATAATCATCCAACGCTGGTTTTCTTCCATTGTTTTTAATTGTCCACAACTTATCCTTATTGATCGTTGGATTTTTTTCTGTCCCTTTTCTAACATAACCAAAACAACGACTTCCAAAGACTTTTCAAGCGAATTGTTATTTCACTGGGACGATCTATTTTGACAATTAACACTGACTTCTACGAGACGTAATTCGAAAAATCTTCCCAATTCAAGGGATTGTTAATTAAAAAAACTGCGTGATACCATCCAATTCAATGATTTGTTATTGTATTTGTTGTTACTCTTTAATATGGTATGGATTACGTAAATTCAAGTTAGTTTATGATGAAAGAAGTTATCTATGTAATTCGAAAATCTGAAGAGAAGTGTTAAACCTGGGTATCGACGCGAATCACTTTCGATCGCGGTAATTTACCAGTTTTAAGCCACTCGTTCTCATTATGCAATTGTATCTGCAATTGAATTGTTTTTTACACAGGTAGTAGGAAAAGGTTCTTTCGGAGTCGTGTGGAAAGGAAAATGGAGGGGGCAATACGTTGCTGTGAAGTATATAAATTCGGAAGGCGAAAAGAAAGCCTTCACGGTAGAAGTCAGACAATTATCAAGGGTTATGCACCCTAATATCGTCAAGCTTTACGGTGCTTGCACTAGAAACCCAGTATGCCTTGTCATGGAATATGCGGAAGGCGGTTCCTTATACAATGGTATACTTGTTCTTCTTTTCAACTTCGTCAAGCATTATTTCAATAATTTGCTTGTAATCTGTATCTCCGAGTTATTGTAATAATGTTTCGTTAACTTAGCCGCTCCTTTAGGGCTGTACATAGTACCTCGATAATCGAGAATCTTTTGTTCTTATTTTGCAGTTTTGCATTGTAATCCACAGCCACGGTATACCGCAGGCCACGCGATGAGCTGGGCTCTCCAATGCGCTCGTGGTGTCGCGTATCTCCACAACATGAAACCAAAGCCTTTAATTCATAGGTAAGTTAATTGGACACCAGCTGAAGCGTGATGTTATTTAAATATTCTTTCTTTTTTTCAGAGACTTAAAACCTCCGAACCTGTTACTCGTAATGGGTGGGCAAACCCTTAAGATTTGTGATTTTGGCACAGCTTGTGATTTAAATACATATATGACCAACAATAAAGGTTCCGCAGCTTGGATGGCACCAGAAGTATTCGAGGGTTCTAGATATACGGAGAAGTGTGATGTATTTAGTTGGGGCGTTATTCTGTGGGAGATATTGTCGAGGAAAAAGCCTTTCGATGAAATCGGCGGCTCGGCGTATAGAATAATGTGGGCAGTGCATGTAGGGCAGAGGCCTCCTTTAATCGAGGGCTGCCCGAAACCAATCGAAGATCTCATGACAAGGTGTGTACTGAGATTGATAAAATAGCGATGAAAGGAACGCTACAGGAGTGTATCAACGAATAATTGGTAAAGCGAATGTTTCTCTTTCACTCATGGGTAAAGTCATCTTCAGCTTTCTCTTTGTTGCGCGTATCTCTGCTCGTTGAATAAGGACGACCGAAGCTAATTGATGCACGTTGCGTGTATCTATTAGGGCTCGGACTATGTGAATAATTTAATATTCGAATATTTGAGTATTCGAATGTTATTTTTCGAATATTTAAGTATTTGAATACTATTCGAATATTTAAGTATTCGAATACTACTCGAATATTTCGAGTGAATTCGTGATTTATAATTCACACCATACTATTCGAATACTGATGTATTCATACTAATAGTATGGTATGAATTATAAATCAAGTTATTAGCTTAGAAGATTTCACCCTGACAAACTAACGAACTCACAACTGAAACTGAATAAAAGCTTGTAAAAAAATGAACCTAAAGAATATATTCGAATAAGAACCTATTCGAATACTTAAATATTTGAATAGTATTCGAATACTTGGATATTCGAATTATATTCGCCAAATAATTGAGCAACTGAAGTATTCGAATACCAAAGAATTCGACAAATAGTCCCAGCCCTAGTATCTATGAGTAGGTATTATATTTGAGAATGATTGTGTGAGTGAAAATGATGTCTTGGAATTAGTTTGATTCTGCCTCTAATGACTGTTTAAAAGCCGTTTCTTTTACAGTTTGATTGTACAGTTTCAGTGGGGACAAATTAATCATGAATTTGACACTTGACTCGTATACACAAATACAAAATTTCTCTCATAACTCTGACTTTCATCAGTTATAAACATGCATATGCGTGCATACAGACAAATAGGAGATCAGCTGTAAATACCTGTAGACACGAGCAGTTAGATGGTTAAAGAAACGTGCAGGGAAATACGTACACAGGTACAAGAAATACTCCTCACAATGTTTCTTTTCGTTTATCGCTAGTTACTGTGAAGTTAGCGTACATTACTTTCAAAATTTTCATGCACACTGTGTCTAGTACATCATAAAATGTGTTAGTAGATTCTACAGGGACGATTGGTTTTCTTCGCATGATACATACAATCCGCAACTCAAATGATTCTTCGTGAAAGGACAAATACTGTTTCATTACTTAGTTCAGTCGAGTCTGTTTTTAATATGCTCTCTATTTGTCCACAAGATATATTTGTGGAGACATCATCAAGTCCATTATCTTTACGAGTTGAGACGTAAAAGTAAGGAAACATTGAACTAATCATAATTAGATGGAAGTTTGTGAAGGTCTAAAGATGGGGACGTAAAACTGTTATGAAGGAGAACGTGGGTGCAGGGTTCATTGTTATCGAACGCGGATGTCAATTAGTCTGGTGTTAGGGTAATTTTAATAGTTTCATAATCCTTCGCTCTGCGATTGTTCTGTATCTCTATTTAGGGCTTTTCTAAATTTCTTCTTATGAATTTTAGGTTTTATCCTAGGTGAGGGTGGAGATTGGGGCACATAGTTCATCATAAAATTTTCATTAAACAAATCGGGGTCTTTTAGCGACTCTGGATTCTCCTTCGGAACAGCGATCCACTCTTTCATCCCCTTCGATGTTTAGGCACTGGGAGCAAATTTTAGTGGTAAGTGAAATTGTCTTCAATGATAATTTTCCATTGAGTCTAATGACTCGACTACTTTCCCTTTCGACAGTTCTCTTGACGATTGTACGTTAGGAGGAACGATTTGACGAATGCTCCCAGTTGTTTTCGTCAGAAACTTTTCTGATAATAAATAGTGGAAGGGAAAGTGTTGAACTCGAGAAGAAGATTGAAAATAGTTCACAGCTAATCGCCGATACCTACTAGAGAGGTGTACGATTAAATAATTTAAAAAATGAAAGTCAGAGTTACGATACAGGAATCGCTTCTGTTGCCTCTTATCGCTGCTATATCATGTCGGTAGAATATCATTCAAATTAACTGTATGAAGTGTATATTCTGCGTCAGGTGCTAACAGTGTAAATAATAAATTTTACCAATTCAAGGGTAATACTTTCGCAAAATATTTTCATCCGATGAAAAAAAACTGTTGGCTTTTTCAGATGTTGGCACAAATCTCCAGAAGAGAGGCCATCGATGGACGAAGTTGTAGAAATAATGACGACACTGTCGCAGTTTTTCAATGGCCATTTAGAACCCGTTGAATATTCTCGAAGTATGTATGCCAGTTGTAAATACGTAGAAAAAAAAATAATACATGCGCGCGTAGTAGTCTCAAGCAAATCGGATGAAAATATTGTAAATAAAAAGTTGCAAATAATATGCATATATAGAGACAGTTTTCATGTATTTTTAATACCATACAGGCCTAGCGTCGCAAGAAGTTAACGAAAATCATGTGTCTAAAGACGACACCTTGGACGTGACTACTACTTTGGACTCTCAAATAAATGGATGCACTGCTAATGGAACTATCACAGCTAGTGTGCCTAGTCCCAAAGAGAAACCGGAAATTCCAAATGGAAAAGATAGTTCGTCGCGTCCATTATACAATTTCAGAGACGCACCTTGCAACAATAATAATCCATTAAACGATACAACACACAAACAATTTCAAAACAAGAGCTTTCCACCTCTTCACATTGATTGCGATCCGGTTAGTATATCATGACTTAAATTTCGTAATAATAATTTCTTCGATATCAACGTTTATAATTACAGAATGCCTGGGAATTGCCGAGTTCTGATCCTCCGTCGCAATCATCGGTTTTAAAATCAAAAAACACAGCTCAGAGTAAGTTAATCCTTTTGTGTTGATATGCAAGTAAAGTATTATTTGTTTGATCTTCTCCATGAACTGTGCCGAAAGCGCTGGTTCGTTACGAAGCAAATGATTAAATTGCTATTTATTGATGAGCTCGCCGTTCTATAACTATAGAGGAAGGGGAACTCGTCTGGGACGAGAGCTTCGGATTTCTGACTCACCGCGATAGTACTCTAATCCCAAAATAACGTTCCCTGTATGTTCTACAAAACCTTCCTTTTCGCGCGGAATGTATGTGCTCAGACTTACCGTCGCCGTCAACAAGCTTTTTCCATATAATTTAACATATAATCGAAAAACACCTTCATTCAGTCGATTAAACTTTTACCAAGTATATATATATAAATTATGCTTAATCCTCTCGTTTTAGAAATATAATATCATTTGTTGGACTAATGAATGAAATTGCAAATTATTAGAGCTACGTGGTAAAATTAATTTTTTAAATGAAGCTTGAATTTAACAAGATTGTTGCTTTTTAACAGGAGCATGTACTAAATTTAAATTACTGACACTGTTGTTTGTGCTCATCTGTTGTTTACGTAGATATAAGTAGCTATTTCTCTTTGCATTGTAGAGAGAAAAAACTCTGTAGCCACCTGGCACGTTGTGGTTTTGTCATGACGAATTCCTTTGGAGTTCGTCGATCAGTGAAATCTACCCTGGCAAAGGGCCCGCGAAAATAGTCACATTGTGTGACTACAACTAAATTTAACTGACGACTAATCGGTGGAAGCTGTTCTTCATTGACGCCTATTGACGGCGTTAAAGGCCGCATTCTAAAAAGCTCTGAGTAAATAAAAACAGGCTAGTCCCGTTTGAGATTGCGTAGGATCGAGTGCCGTACCAAAGTAGACGTTTGTCAACATTTCCATTAGCAACGTGTTCGCGGCAAATTCTCCGCAGTTCGGACTTGAGATATCTAATCTTAGTTTTGTTTGTTAAAGGAAGTAGTAGGTTTGCCAATATTTGAAGTTAATCCTTTCTATTAATTTCAGTCATATGTTCTTTCATAAAGCTGGCGGATTGGACGCTCTGATTTTCCAGGAGAAGTTGTCTAAGATGCGAACGTCTTCCCTTTAGTTGTCCTCTTCTTTCATTATCCACCGCGCCACAATGAGAATCAGAAGTTCGATTTAATCCAGCCCTGAAGATGAATTAAGAGCCGAGGAACCGTATTTTCTTCTTGGCTCGTGCTCGCACGTCCTGTCGAGTGGGGGGATACCTCGAAGCAGGTGTGGCTGACTCACCAGGCCCAATATAGATGCACGTTTGTTTAGTGCTCTCCCGACCCACCACCAAGAACGACGGTCTTTCCTCCTCTTTCTTCTTTTTCTATCATCCTTCATATCAAAAGTCCGGTTTCTTCGGAGATTCTCTCTTTTTTACCACCGGTTCTATCAGTCAGGTCTCGGCTCCCCCTTTTGCGGAGACTCGAAGTGGATGATATCGTGGTCATTGAACGGTGTGACACCCTTCATGTGAGAACCTTGATTTTTATTATGAACGAAGCCTCGTTAGGCTCCAGCATTTGGAAATGTGCGAGGAATACCCGAACATCGTCGCCACGGACACCCTAAAGCGGTGCTGGGTTCTATTGCGTTAGTACTTTTGCCTGTTTTTATTTATCGCCAGAGAGGACGAGGTGTCTCAGCATTAGGGAAATTTGAAGTAGACGGAGAGGAGCTTGGAGTTCCAGCCTTTGATTTCACACAATGTTTATTAATGAAAAAATCATCCGAGGCTTACTTTCTTGTAATCAGAATTTCGAATTACTTACATCATTTTTCACTTCTAAATCAAACTAACTACTGATACAAGATCACTGATTTACTGTCTTATTAAAATTGTTGAAATTATGATGAAGATACATAGGCTTTCCAAAGAAATTTCTAGCATCGATGCCTCTGAAATTATATTTGCTTCAAAATATTAAGATATTTAAGAGAAAGAGAATTCTTCGTTCTTGATAGTATTTTTATTTAAAAAAAAGAAACTCGTTTGTTTTGTTACCTTTAGAATTAACTATAATATGTTAAAGCTTCGGATAGAAATTTTGAACGTTACTTCATCTTCATAACTTTTAAGAATCTCTAGCTGTTTTAACTTTATTCTTGTTCACCTAAAGATTAACCCTCGTGTATTGTTATCGGTTTGCAGGTAATAGCACGACTAATGAAGACCTCGACAATGTTTATCGCCTCTTGGATGCAGACTTGAGGCCACTGACGCCTGATCAGACTTGCGAAAGATCAAAAGAAATCTTCGAAGAGCACAAACAGCTGGCACAGGAATATTTAAAGGTTCAAACGGAAATAGCACTTTTGGGACAACATAAAAACGAAATGCTTAAAAATTTGACTATAGACAGTCTAAGGCAACAAGAGGAGCTTCGAAAACTCGAAGACGAGAAGGTAGGTTGACCTCGCCGAATTTATTAAATAATTCAACAATTCCATTCGGCTTCAAATTCCCGCGAAATGGGAAGACACGAAAGGTTTCAATTCTTTCGGACAGATTTTCAGAACCTTTTCAATCAGGAATTTATCAGCACCCTTTCTCGATTACAGGAATCCTTGATAAAGCTGTATCGGAATTTAAAACGCCAATTAGAAATCATGAAAAACCAGAGGACGAATAATGCCCTTCTGAGCAATGTTCAAATGGTGGGACCTGCGGTCTCAGCAAACAATGGCTGGTTTGTGGTACCTTGTCAAGATCCTTCGAGACACTCCTGAATACCCAGGCAAAAATTTCTTCCCCGTTAACTAAGCCTGAAGAAGGATTTCACTTCTTAGAAGTAAAATAATAAAAGATGAGAGACATCGATTTTATTACGAAAGTAACATCGATCCGTTACAAAACAGAATGCAAAGAATCAGCTTTGAAGAAAGTAAACACATTTCACAGTGTGATATACTGAAGGAATTATGCGATCCAAGTAATGCATTCTCCTGAGCATAATATTAAACGCGATACTACTTTTCTTTTGCATTCGATTGAAATTTTCTGCGAAGCTTCCTACGAATTTTAAGAACGCTTATTACGAGTTTTAAGGTTTTATTTTTAAATAAATAAAGTGTAGAAGATAACTTTTATTGCTCTTATCCGCTTTCGTAATTCGATTATTGACGAAATTTGTTCCAGGCCGATGACACATGAGCGTTGCACTTATACAATATGAGATAGCGCAGAGACCATTTTAATGTAGTTTTAAACGTGTTTTCTACTTTGATCGTGCCTTAAAATGTATTATTCGAAAGAAAAGAAGATAGAGGTTATTGGAGCAACGATTTTTTATGCCGCGTCGTTTGGAATATAATTATAAGACAATTGACTGTAGGCTGTTCGGTGAATTAAACGTGTAGTGAAATAAGCGCTTGCGTGTCTTGATTCTGATTCTACACAATTTAGATGGAACGTGTCCGATATCATCTCGGGCAGTTGGTAAGAAATTAAGCTAGTTCTGTAATTACATAATGGGTAGTCGATAATTGTCGAGTAGCCATTAACTTATCTAACTGCCTGCGATTTACCGATTAGCACATTTATTTCTATAAGGATTAACAACGATAAATGATTAAGAATGTATCGTACTGTTATTTTATCTAATTAATGTCCACTGGAAATTCATTCTCGTCATTACAGTTAATTTGTACAGACAATTAAGTAACGATAAAGTATTAATAATTATATTTAATTAAACAATTATATCTGACCTACCCCTAATGAAATTTTCATTTCCAACTGTGTACATTTATTCGGAGCGGAATAATTTCTGCATATAAGAGTTGATTCAATTCGATGAATTTTTATAAGTCAAATAGATTTGTTTGCACAGGAAAGGGAAACCTGCCTGACAAATATTACTTCCGCTTAACAGGCTTATGTATCTATTAACAAAATCTGAGTATACGCGACGACTTTCAACTTTGTTTCCTATTTCCAATAAATGATTCTTTTTCTACTCTTCTGTTTTAATTCCCCTTCGACGAATTGAAGATACAGAACAATGATCATATACTAGGAACATAAAATCAATGGTCACGAAGCTAGAAAATTTTGCGTGACCGACACACGTCGCTCCAATTATATTCCTTTCCACTGCCGCCTGCGTCTGACCATAAACCATACACTCCACTTGAAACTATGACAAATCCTACTCCTCCACAAAACAATTATCCTACAATTTTCCAAGACCCTTGTAACCCAGCGTAAAATTAAGATATTAGTCGAATAAGAATAGAAGCGAAAAATTTGCAAATTTACACCCTTCCTCGACTATCGACGGATCCGCCACCAGTAGAAGCATTTCGCCCGGCAGGCGTTAAAGGGTGGAAGGGAAGGCAGATCGCCGGCTCAGAGGAGAAGCAGTAAACCCGGCATACACGATAAGGGAGACAACGCTCGCCACCCGCAACCCTCGATAACGCGAGAAAAACATAAACGCGGGATGCGCACGCACCACCCCGTGCACGCCTGATGGTGCTGGAGGGGTGAGGACGGAAGCTCGCGTAGATAGGAAGGGTGCAGTCGCCTCAGACGTCTGCTCGGCCCTACTCTCGCGTCGAGCCTCCCCTTTAAGCTTTCCGTTCATTCGGTTTCACCTTCAATTCCTCCCTTTAACGACCGCCCGCGATGGCCCTCGATGCCACGGAGAAGAGCTACATCCTGGACGCGCGGAACAACTACGAGGACGTGAGTACCGTTGCCCTTAATTCAACGGCGAGCCCCCATTGTCCTTTGATCCTGGAGCACAGGCGGCGCGCGATCTCGATTTTGCGCCGATTTTCTCGCGCTAAAGGACGCCACTAATACGGCGAGGATTAATGCTGTAGAAAGATAGAAACAGAGCGGGCTAACTCGATTACTGGAGAACACGGAGGAGACTCCCCGGTGATCCAGTTTGTTTGAAACGGGCAGCGATGTCGGTCAGTGGATCCGCGCAATCGGACGAATTGATCTATCATTCGAAGGTTGATTAGATTGCGCGGCTTGATTAAAGGGTGGCGATGGAAGTGGATACGTTAACTGTGTCTGAACCCGATGGGGAGAGTGCCGATGTAGCACCGAGGCTACAAGCTGGAAATTGCCATTGGCTGCTCTCACGATTCCTTAACATTCTAGCAGGACTATAAATCTCATCGAATTCGCAACGTGGAGTTCAATCGGAGAAACCCTAGGCTCTGCCACCGCTCTGTTCTTTGTCGAATTCGAAAGTAGAAGCCGGTGAAAGCAATTCGAACTCGAAGCTTCTTCGAGCTCTTTCTGAAAATGGGTAACGAGGAATTTGTAGGAATTTCTTTTAATGTATTTTTGCGAGCACCGGTCGCTTGGAAATGGAGACGAAAGTGCCGCGTGTTTCGAAGTTTCCACGAGTAACAAAGGGGGAAAATCTATAACTCGTTCCGTATGTATTTATGGATTCTCTGTCTACGCATTTCTCCCCTGCACTTGTACGCTCAGATTCCTTTCTCATGTATGCCTTGGAATTCCATCAATTTCTAATTACTGCCTCGGGTTGCTGCCCTACTTATCGAGGAACAGAACTGATTAAAAAATTCGGAGCAGCAAGGGAAATTGAACGTTGCGATGTTGCACGTTTGAGCAACGAGTCAGTATAAATTATTGCGATCTCCTCTTGTTTAATTCAGTTAATAACGAACGCCGCAGTACGGTTGATGTATCGCGGCGCCGCAATTAGAATTAACTCGGGTAAATTTGTATAATGGCAATAAACGTCCCCAGTCGATGATATCCATAAAGTCGTTATCCCATCGGCTTCTTAAACTTGTAATTACATAAGAATTCGTATTCACATTTACGCCCTGCACAGACGCGAGGATTTCTAGCGGCGAGATTTGCATATTTATTTCATTGCGCGTTTAATTCGTGTCTCAGAAATCCTGAATTTGCGTTATAAATGCATGTACAGGGTGGGGCACGTGAATAGAGGAATTTTTACACCTTTTATTGTTTAACACGCCATTAAGAATGTTTAGAGTAGCGTTGCAGTGAACGATGCAACATATTTTACTGCCAAGGGCCATTTCTGGAGAAATCTTTCTCGTGTGAAAGGAATTATTGAACGGACTTCTGAAGCTTGCTAGACTAATTCAGAACTGTCTTTTAACATTCCAGGCAGTGAGAGCAAAAATGGATTCATCCACATTTTTTTCGAATTTGAGTTAGTAGTAATAATGTATTCCAATTAGCTCCACTAATCATATAAGTTAGGAAAACATTTTTTTTTTCAATGTGGGTTAGTTGGTTTTTGCTCTCACTGCCTCATTTCTTCACTAAATATTTATTTATTTATTGCATTTGTAATATATTGAATATTGCCGTTACGTCTGATTTCGCTGTGAAAATTAGAAGGGAATGCGAGACGAACGAATGAGTCTACTTATTTTCATTTCAAACAGGGTGGCAGCCTCGGCTCGGAGGAGTCTTACGATGATATGAGACAATTAGTCGGGGTAAGGAACGATTAATCCACAGCATAATTAGGAGCCTTGTTTTACTAGCAATTAGCTTATACGCTAGTGTTAACAAGGGAAGTTAGGCAGCCTGGAGATTCAGAAACTTATGCAACTCTGTTTGCAACTAGAGTAGTACATGCGTAAGACAAGCCTATTTTTTAATGGCGCCATAGTGTAGGTTTAGGGGATGAAATGACCCTTTGAAGAAAATGCACAAGTTTCTTTTTAGTGGGATATCTCGAGAACGGTGGGAGATATTAGAAATAAGTTTAAACAAAGGTTGCATCTTTTTTTTATATCTACAAAACTGCGTGAAAGTAATTATCAAATTAAGGATTGGTGGTGGGAGTAACTTGAAAAGTATGGATTTTTGTAGATTTATTTTTACGGAGTTTTATAGATATAAAAAAAAATGCAACTTTTGTTTATACTTCTTTTCGATATCTCTCACCGTTCTTGAGATATTGCACGGAAAAAGTTCTACATTTTTTAAGGGTGTTTTCACCCCTTAAACCCTCCCTATGGTACTAACAAAGTATGTTTGTCTTATGCATGAACTACTCTACTTGCACACAAAGTTGTACAATTCCCTGGATTTTCGAGTTACCTAACTTCCTTGGTAAGAAATTTACGCGGTTGCACGAATTAATGCACGCCACTTGCTTCCCTTGTTTTCCTTTATAGATGTCTTGCGTAGAACAATTAAATTTCTGTGTAATTGTAGCAGTAGATAACGATTGGAAATGTCCAAGATCGATTAACAAATGAATTCCGAAACAGTGTTGCTTTTTTTAGAAGATGCTCTTTAGTTTTCTTTCTTGCCAGCCTTTGTCTCGTTATAAGCAGTATTTCATTGCTTCTGAATCATCCTTTCTATCTTTTTTTCTTTCTCTCTTGTTAACTTGTTTCAAGTTTGGATGGTTTTAAATGTCTTGGACATAGCTTCGTTTCTTAATCACGTATAATCGATCGTTCTTATTATTGCCACTGCTTATTAATACCTCCCCTCTGCTTCGAACCCGTTTACTGTCCGTAGATGTAAAGGAATCTAATTTTGTAGGAGAAGAAGGAAGAATCCGGCAAATTCAATAGTCTGCCTTTGGCCAGTTTTAATTTCATCAATTCCATTATTGGCAGCGGCGTCATCGGTAATCCGAACACGTGATTAATAAAATTATCCTTAAACGCTGAAGTTTGCCAACTTACATATAGTCTCTCTGCTCTATCGAAAATCATTTCATACGACGCGTGTACAATTGAGATGATAAATGTATTCGTAAAATAAACATTTTTCCTAGAGTCAGGGGTAAATGTTCATTCTCGTCTATAAATTTGCATTTAATTATTTACCATTTCAGTATTTAATCTCGGGGGGAGCTGAGTTCGTTAGGCGATGATAAAAATTTATTTAAAGAAGAAAATCTAGCTTTCTTTTTACAAAGCTCTTGAATTACTTCTTCAGTCGTGGTTCCATCAATCTCCTTTTTCTTTGGAGGGTGCCCGAACCCCTTGGTCTCCCCTCTGGGTGCACCACTGTCACATTTACCTGCAATTCAATGTTTTACGTACGGAACGGGGATGAGAAATGATTGTAAAACGTTTACACTTCTCTCTGCCCGAGTGTGGCGTTAGAGGTGAAAGGAGCCTTGGCCTTCTTTCAATTTGGGGATTCGTGCCCTCTTTGTTTTTCCAAGGGAGGTTGTTGGCACGACGCCCAACCCCTTTTGGACACCCCGTATGACGAATGATTCATCGGGGATCACGTGTCAAGCTGCTACTCTAGTCCAAAATGATTAAGATATATAAGCAAACGCATTTTTAGCGAGGACTCTGTACTATAATTAACGAGAAGGGAAAGGTAATTAATTTACGGATACACTTGTCTGCCAAATTGATAATGGAAAATTACAGAGGGGACCTGATTTTTCGAGCAGAGAAAAAAAGGCTGCTTCAGTGTTATAAGAATAATTCCTGAGAAGAATGACTCGTAATTATCTTTGATGAAGATTGATGAAATTTTAATATACGCTTTGTAGGTATACCCTATGCTCTTCACCAAGCTGGATTCGGCCTTGGAATAGTATTATTAATACTGGTAGCCGGCCTCACCGATTACTCTTTAATTTTAATGGTGAGAAGCGGCCACATCTGCGGGGAGATGAGCTACCAGGGTTTAATGAGAGCCAGTTTCGGTCGCACCGGATTTTATATACTCACGACTCTGCAGTTTATTTATCCGTTCATTGGTAAACCCACATTTTCACAATTTATTATAATCTCAAAGTAAAAGACTAATCTGAAATTCCACTTGATCCTATCCCCGTGAAAACAACGCTTCGCAGCTCCGATCTCGTTTTCTGCTTAACGAAGCCCGTCTAAGCTCATGGATCTGCTCGATATTAATGCGCGTGAAATTAAATTCCACGCGTTCCTCCTGACAAGAATCAAGATGCCATTTTCAGTGCCTTTTAAACAGCTTGAAATCCAAGCGCCCTGCTGCGGGGGAGGATCTTTTACCGGATCTTTTATCATTTCCAGCGATGGTCTCCTACAACGTCGTCGTCGGCGACACGGTGACGAAAGTGTTGATAAGGGTGACGGGGATGAGCGAGACGAGCATCTTCGCTCACCGACAAGTGGTCATCTTCGTCGCGACGGTCTGCGTCACGATACCCCTCTGCCTTTACAGAAACGTGGCTCGCCTGGCCAAGATCTCTTTCCTCTCGCTGGTCTGCGTCGGTTTCATCCTCTTGGCGATCTTGATCCGGGTGGGCACCATGTCCGCGATCGTGTAAGTGATACAAATCTGTCAATGGCCCTTCTGGTGAACCGATCGATCAGCAATCACCCTTCAGGATAATATAATATTCGTTCCATAAGTGACCGTCCAGTTTAACGTTCCCAAGGTCACGGTGTGCTTTTCGATCAAGCGGTATTAATGCCATTTCATAGTATTTGGCGCGTCACCGTGCCCCAATTCTGGTGCAGGTGGACTTGAAGGCCGGGCGTGACTGTGCGCCACACCTGGTGCACAAGTTACGCTACGGTAAAACCAGGAAGATATGTATCTACTGCCAGCGCGTCAGTGTCCATCGATTTTTCAGGCCAAGCCAAGAGGATAGCTGGCGATTCGCGAACTTCCCCGGGATAGTGCCCTCCATCGGGATCATGGCGTTCGCCTTTATGTGCCATCACAACACGTTCCTTATCTACGAGTCCATAGAGAGGGCCACCCAGCAGAAATGGGACGTCGTCACCCACTGGTCCCTGTTCACCTCGTTCCTGATCGCCGCGGCCTTCGGGATCATCGGCTACGCCACCTTCACCGCGTACGTGCAGGGCGACCTCATGGAGAATTATTGCTGGGACGACGACTTGATGAACTTCGCCAGGGTCATGTTCAGCGGAACGATTCTGCTCACCTTTCCTATCGAATGCTTCGTCACCAGAGAGGTGAGTGAGTCTCCGGTGGTTTCGTCACGCTCGAGTGGACTTCGAGGAATCGATGCTTTTATGAGTTTCTTAGTTTCTCGGAATTCTCTTCCGATCTCGGGGAAGACACTTGAGCGAATTGTCTGGGGGAAGGGTGAACGGGGGCGATATGAATGGCGTGGTTTGCGAACTAAAGTGAGATGAGAGGACGTCCGGTTACGAATGCAGTTAGGATTCGATGATGATGGGGGTGATATTGTAATGCGGGTAATAACTGAGGAGGAGGGTGAGTCAAGGGGAAATAGGGATGGATGAATTCAACGATCGCCGGAATTAAAATGCATAGAGGGTAATACGTAGAACGAGTTAAGGGCAAGGAAGATTCATTTGCTTCGCTGCTACTGGGGCATCTTGATAATTTTTTAATCGTTTTTACTCTGGAAACATAGTTATGGGTCGACCTTAAATTAGGGGAGGGTAATTTTGGAGAATTCTTACCCCCTCTCAACCCCAGTATAAGAATTTGTGAGATTTGATATTCCAACATCCTCCTTACGTAATATTTTTTACATTTAATTTTTTCAGTTATTAAAATTCTTTTAAAGGTTTATATAATTCATTTAACTCGGTTCTGGGGAATTTAAAGTAAAAATACTTTTTTGGAACATTAATGATGGCAATTTGTTTTTTTTTAAATAAGGTTAACAAATATTAGGTACGTAAGACGCAATCTAACTTTCCCCACCTTGTAAGAAAACGTAAGAAATTCGCGACCCGTTTCCCCAAAAAATCCTTACGTAATTTAAGGATGACCTCATATCACGCACGAGGTAAACAATCGAACGTTCCTTTCTTTAACACGTTGAATGCCACGAAATTTTTCACGATTCCAGTCAAAACAGCTAATTTGATTTAATCATGTTATATTATTAAAAACTTTAATAATAGTACATAATAATAATCAAAAAGCTTAAAAAATGTTTATATTATTAAAAACTTTAATAATAGTACATAATAATAATCAAAAAGCTTAAAAAAATTTTTTTTTTTTAAAAAAACATGTTACGAATTATCTCGTAGTTCGCTTATATAACAGAAACCTCTTCGCGAAAGTAAACAACCTACGAGATATCTCGTACCTTGGCAGTCACCGTGTTAATGAATGTATTCCATAAATATTGCACAGAAATATTAGCAAACAACGAATTATGTGTCGTCCCCCGAAGCTTCCCATATCAGTTACTGTAACCGACTTCCCTCCGTCACTGGGTCACTCACACAATTACAAAGCCAACACAGCAGCACGCAATGCTAGACTACTAGACCCCAGTCCCACCACTAATTGATATTTCTTGCCAGGTGGTCCTGACAGCGATTAAAGGAACAGACGAGGTGGAAGACCACACGGCATACGTTCCCAACTCCGACAGGAGGTACCTGATAATCACTCTAGCGATAGTGATCGTTGCGTACCTGATCTCAATGTCCACGGATTGCCTGGGACTAGTCCTCGAGTTGAACGGTATCCTAGCAGCTGTACCTCTAGCCTACGTCCTCCCTGGCCTCTGCTACCTGAAACTCGAAGAAGGGCCAATTCTCTCCCCGAAGAAGCTCCCAGCACTCGGTCTGATGTCCGCTGGCGTGTTCGTCGCTGTCTCCGGCTTCTTGCTGCTGATCGTCAACAGCGACACCTCCAGTTCCTGTCTTCACGGAAGAGGGATGCCGTATTGCATCGACGAGTCCAGTAATTCCACCTCCAACACCTCCACCATGGCCACCGTCTCGATCTAACTCCCTCGCCGAGGAGCGACGGCTCCTTTTCCAAAGGCAAGTATGTATGTACTTTTCTCGCACTGCTCGCGACCGAATCCGTTTCCTGCGGCTCCTCTCGTCCCGATGGGCCACGGGAGGGGACGATGAGGGTGGCACCGGAAGCATTTAATTGCCTCTTGTGGTCTCCTCGTCGAAGATAGAGGGCCCTGGGATAATTCAAGGAACTTTGCTTCTCTTTAATCGAACGACGAAACTCAAAGCACTCTCTGTACTGTTCGTAACGCTGGTTGAAGGAAGGTGGAACGAGTGAAAGATGGGACCGGGTGGATACTTTGAAGATTTATAGGCCCGTTGAATTTGTCGGCATTCTATATTGTTGAACGCGTGGAGTCGAATATTTTTCAAACCGATGATTGTGGACAATATTGTATCTACTATATGCGTTTGGCCGCACAGATTTCTTTTGGTGGTAAGGGGATTCTCGGGGATATGTATTTTGAATGCTGGATGGGAAGCTTTACTGCTGTTATCGCTAACTTTTGCTGTTAACTTTCATACATCCCTGGTACGAGCTGAGTGGATCAGATTCCCTAAACGGTAATTCGAACTTTCCAACGATGCAAATTATCTATTATTGGGTGGAGATAGTGGGGATTTGTGTGTCGTTTGCGAGGGCTCAAGTGTTATAAAATATTCAGCTGAATTGCTGAATACTTTGGGCAGAATGTTATTAAAAATTCATAACTTTCTTAACCCTTAGCTGGTGACGTTCCACTTTGTGACATAAACGGTGACGTGGAGTCTCACAGACTCCTCTTTAATAATTTGATATTATCAGGCCTATTTTTAAGATACTTTTGCATGTTTTGTTCGAAACCACTGAAAATTGTCTTCATGAAAACGACATTTTGCAAAACAAGGTCGTATGAAAAGGGAGGAAAATAATTCTGCAGGAGTTTTCTAGACTCCCTGTCACTAGTTAAGGGTTAATATTAAATGATCCTTTGAGAAATCTTAATTAATAAAAATTCTCCCGCTTTGAACTAACCCCAGCATTCTTCTAAATGGTCCTAAATGTTACTCAGCTCTAGTTAATTGAAATTTACGAGGTACCTGGACGAGAACTTGTGCAAAATACGTACAATTGATCAAACTAGTAAGCAATTTTACAATTACCAGAATACAAGCTAATTACAGTCAGGAATTGAATGGAATTAAATTTCTCAATTAAATTATAATTAATTCATTTTCGACGAGCAAAGCGGGTCTTCTCGAATAGAATGAGATTTGTCCGTGAATTGATTGCAAAAACAATAAATTGAATTAATTACAATTAAGAAAGGATTATTTATTATCGGTAGTATTCCATCTAACGTGGACTTAATTATACGTAATATTTATTAATAAGCGTAGCTGCCAGTAATTTAATCGTGAATGTTATGTAACTTGTTTGGATTAGTGTTGCTTCGTTTACTACTGTTACAGGGAAAAATTTAATTTGACGAGGCAAAAGTTGTGCGGATCTAGAGAAGGGAAAGTAATATTTACTTATGTGGTTGTCGATGGACTCAGCGAGATAAACGAAATAGCAAACAGGGGATGAGAATTCTATTCTTCGTTTTCGGATATTGCATAATTCAGTTGATATATGAATAATGGACATTATTTCCATTGGATAACAAACTCAATATAATCAAAATATATTGTTTGTCGATAAGAAGAATACTCATTATGATTACAGATGATAAATAATATTAAGCTGTTACAACACTATTTTTCGAATCTTTATCGTAGGAGCATATAATGAAAAGAGGGGTAGTACACTACGATTTTGTATTAAAAAAAATATATAGTACGACGATGTTCATTTGACGGTATGTGAAACACGTGCTCGGTTGTGAATTTATGTGTCTATTGTTTTATATTATTTACACTTGCTTGGTGACTATTCGAATACTTCCTTTCTTTATACTTTCATTAACTATTGGTGCCACTAATGTTCAATAAATGTCTAAGTAGTAATGCATTAAAAAAAACAGTAAATTTTTTCTTTTAAAACGAAATTAAACTATTTGTTTTCTGGAAAAGGTTTAGGTGTAATGGAATAAATATATAAGGACGTTTCATAAGATTCAGAGTGATCAGAAAATTAAGTGCTTGGAAGTGTAAAATAAAATAATTTCAGCCACTTTAAATTAACGGTATTAATCATTATCTTACTCTGCTACTTTATGTCATTTCGTTTCTATAATATTTTTATACTAAGAAAACATTTTCTTCCCCTTCTTCTCGAATTAAAACACTACTTCAACCATTCTACTATTATACACAGACGAATTAATCTGGCTTGAGCGACAGCTGGAGATAATTGCTAAAAACTACTAAATAAGTGAATTATTTTATTTTAAACTCGGGGATCCCTTATCTTTCTGGTGCGCTGAATCTTAAGTATTAGGCCTAATAAGTATTAATTAACATAAATGAACGCTATTTATTAGAGAGGAACAATCAGAGACCACGATAACGAAAGTATTTAATGAAACTTATTAAGAGAACAAAATATTTAGCTTGCGTTTCAATCGAAGTCTTTACGGTATAAAGTTCGCGCAAAAGGCACCGGGTGTCCGAAAATTTGTACATAATATATAAATATATAAATGAGTGTATCTATGTGTATTTACCTTTTTGTCTATCTATATAGATTATACATATTGTATAATAAACTATCGACGGTGCGAGTGAAAGTATTACGTATCACGAAGTCTCCCCGCGAAAGACTTTCACCATTCATAAGAAAAACTACGTAAACTATTTTCACCCTCTCGAAACAAATCAGATACAACTAACTCCTCCAACTATAAACTCCCTTTTTATTCTCTCTACAATCTTCAGAACGTTTAGAAAATGTAATACCTTCGTTCGCGCTGAAATACCAGACCACGCTGTATTTTGGAAAATAGACGACGCTAGAAACGATTCTTCCGGTCATGTCTATTCGAAGTTTTCATATCGATCCGATGGTTCGAGACGTTTGTAAAATAAGATCCCGGTTTCGTTTATTCGCGCGTGAGTGTATGCGCGCAAGTATGCGGACAAAAGAAATGTCGGAAATGCCAATTTCCAATGAAATGGAAACATAAATTTTTTGAACGTCGTAGGATCCACAGTAGTCGGGAATTCTTTAGCTCCGAAAACGTCACCCGACGATGAGATATGAAACTCGAAAATTCTTAGCGAAAATGAAGCTGTATAAGTAAGAATGTCTGCTTAAATAATTTCGCAGTATTCATTGATCTCCGAGGCATACCGGAGCATGTATGGCAATGCAATAATTTAAAGAACCAACGAATAATAGAAAACGGGACTCCTCATGATTTTTGTAACGCGACAGAATCTGTACGCGTCAAAGATGCTTCGTACCACGATTTTTGACGAAGTTATAGCGTATACAATTAAAGCACTGTAATGATGAGACACATGGTAGTCGTTAGGTATCGACTTCACTATTAGAAGTAAAGATTAATGCACAAGAGGCGAAGATATATTCTACGGACACTCGGTATTTTTTTAATTAATCCGAGCAAAATGAGATTGAAAGTTGAAGATGGTGTAGGATGTGGGACGAATGGAGGACGTAACAGTCATTATTGACAATCGTGCATCGCAGACCAACAACTAAGAGACAGGATGAGTTCCCTAGAAAATGAAAATTTTTGAAAAAACGAAACAGGTTCCTAATTCCCCCGATGGTCGCGTGGTCTTTCGTTTATGATAGAACTCCTTCGAAATCTACATTTTTCTAATTCTAAAAGCTTCTTTTTTAATCGCCTGGAAACAGCTTGTACATAGCTCCTCTGTTTTTGTGAAACAATCGCAAGGTGCGCAATATTTGATTGTGGTTTGACCCGTTAGGTGTGGAATGTACCTTGGGAGACATCATTAAGATAACAGATGCTTTATTTTTTAATAAACAACTGACAGAGACTTGTTACTTTTTGCCAATACTAAGACTAAAAATAATTGCTATAGATTGTAGATCTAACGGGTTCGCGGTTCACCTAAGATTGTTCTAATTATTTGTTACACCCTGCTCGCCCTTAATAATCATTAGAAGACAGAGATAAATAATTGAAAAGTCAGTTAGCTAGTCTTAGATAGTCTTCAATTTTCAAGCACCATTTGCTTAAGAGCAAAGTCACAATTGTACAAAGTTGAAAGCATAGCAGACAACAGGTATACATACATAGTGTTTAGTAATTCTCGCGAAAGACTTAACACGATTGTCGTTGATTTTTATAAGTATATAAACAATTTCGAACAGAGAATATAATTGAAAGCAGAGTTTACTGTTGATATATATGTGTGAACATTATCCTGTGAAAATTGTTATCAATTCCCAAAGTTGGATGCTCATAGTGAATTGCATTTCTTTCTTATACAGCAATTTGAAAATATTGAAATGCTTATGTGTTAGAACATCTGCCTCCCTTTCTTTAAAAAGATAAAAGAATGGTATTTGTTCATATAAAAATGATGCTGTATTTTAAGGATGAGTTTCTCGAAGCGTCGAAACTTCGAAACTCCAAAAAGTTTCAGGTTTTGAGAATTCAAGTTTAAAGAATTCGAGTATCGAGAATTCGAGATTCGAGAATTCTAGTTTTGGAAATTCGAGTTTCGAGAATTCGAGTTCCGAGAATTCAAGTTTCCAGGATTCCAATTTTGAGAATTTGAGTTTTGAGAATTTAAAAATTAAGTTCAAACCCACCCCCACTGTATTTTAAAATTTTTCCAAATACTTAAATATAAATTTAATTAAACATCAGAGATTAAAAAAAAATAAAGTGAAGAATTGAATATAGCATACCATTCGAAAGAATCAAAAGACTGCCCTCTCCTGGGTGTTCTCCTTACTTAGTTGCACCACTAATCCCATGGAAAACCCTTTCCCGAGTTCTAAAGTATAAAACAGATATTTTGTTCCTATTACTCATAGTTTCCAAGAAAAAAGAAAAACAATGTAAAATACATATTTGCATCCAACTTGGATTGACGACTGAAAAATATACTCCTGTCCCCCGAGTTATTCGAGACAGTGGTATATTTTCGAAATTCTCGGCGCATAAGCGAAAAGCGACGGCACATTGAACGCAGGTGAATTGCGTCAAGATTCTTTCATGTGCCACGTGAAACTTTTATTGCCAGTCATTGCGATACGTTGTGCATAATTCTCCAGCAGGTCCACGAAACCATATAAACGCGATATTGTCGATCGTTGTACATATATTTTTATATTGCGACCGGTATAACCTAACTTAATTACAGTTACTCTCAATTATTTTTATATTGCAATATACCTCTGTGGACTGTGACGCTTCCGTTCCAATTTAATTCAAACTTCGCGCGGTTATTCGTTAATCATTAACTTCGAGCCACGGCAAACACCGGTCTTCGAGCATCGATATTGCTGTATTACAAAATAGCGAATACTAGTGTTTGTATTTGGTCGCAGTTTTTATAGTTTGCGATTTCGATGGAGACTAAAGTGTTACGTACTCACGACGCTCTAGGAACATAAGTCGCGATCGAGTCTTTTCAAATCTGTGACCACTTTTCTCATCGCGTTTGTCGATACAATATATTTTGCGAGTTAAGGGGACGTTTTAGTTAGAGAGACTTACGTTTGGATGTATTAGGTCCTAGATACTATAGATGGATTCAAATGAGACGCGCGTGCGCATAAGGCGCAGGCTGCCCAATGACGATCGGATGCGCGCGCAGCGTACTTTGCAATTTCAATGCACGCGAATGCGTGGCAGGATTGTAACCGCTTTTGTTAAGTCACTTTACTTTCGATTAACTAAATTATCGACGATCGTCATTCTGTAACGAAAACGCGTACGAGTCGATGCAGAACGGTTATATTTTACTATCCACGATCGTCTCTTTGGCAAAAAGATTTCTCATTTTTTCTGAATGCATCGTTGCATTGTAAAATACTCTCTGCGATGGCATGACTTCATCCAGATAACTATCTTTAATTGTAAAAAGACTATGTGCGTATTAATTTCAACTCGAAATTACGAAAGTAAAACTGAGAAGCGCAAAAAGGACAATAGGAATTGATCACGATTCTAATTTAAACTGTGGATTATAACTGCAACCGAAAAGTCCCTGAATAAATGCAATTGTATTTTTACTCTGTGATATGTGTACAGACAGCGTACATACTTGTATATGTTTTGTTGAAACAAGTCTATATTGAAAATCTATTGTAACGTTGATTGGACTTGAGTAATAAATTCGAACAATAAAAAAATGGAAAGCATTCGAAACCAATATTATAATAGAGCATTTCCGTAACTTTCCTTCCTCGATTTTCTTTCGACTTTCCTTTGATACAACCTAACTACGAGCTGAGTAATTAACATTTTGGTAATTGAAGAAAATCACGCGCATCAAAAATCGCAAGCATTATCATTATCTTTATCTTAAAAGACTACGCGATTCTACTTGCATTTGCTACAGATTCAATGTATATTCATAGAGAATGAAAGTTAAATTTATCAACTTTACAAGCACATATGCACATCTTTAAAGATGTTGATGTTGAATGCAAACGGAGGTTAGAAAGGAAAAGATGATGTATCGAAAAATAATTCACGCAACTAAACAGCATCAACGTTAAAATTTGCTGCTCTCTGAAGGAAAATAATTACTACACACAAGTTGCGTCGAAGTTCAAACGCGTTAGCAGAGTACAACTCGGTACGAATGATTCCACGCGTTTTCACGCGAATTAAGCCACTTCACCTTTACCTCAAATCGAGCGCAATTGATTTTAATGATGTTTCCTTCATATTTTACCACAGGCTCCGTTATGAAATTTCTTTATAATATTCCTCAGCAGGCTTGGACGATGCATGCTTTCGATAATTACAAATACGCTGGACATGAAAAATGTCAAAAACATCCTCGGTTTCCGAGGAGGGGAGTTCGAGTCGTAACTTGACTTCCAAATGCATTAAAATGGAAGTTTCGAAAAACGACCAGTTGGTTGATACGTATCAGAAAACGTACGGGGACGAATGTCGGATTTGCCTGAAAAGGGCTGTTGAAATTTGTGAGCTATTTCGAAATGGGGACGCTATTGCTCGTAAACTTATGGCCGTTGCTTCTGTACAGGTTAGTTTGCCACTCTTTCCCTTATAATAACACATTGTAAACAAATCTCTTTAGATTCCGATCCTCCCCTTCGCGTATTCGTGATAATTTCATGCTCTATGCTGTTTGAAACCGCGTGAACAGGCTTTCGAAATAGGTATGCCTTGTGCTATCAACTCGAAATGACTGAAGCCAACACAAGTGGATAGAAACTAGGTAGCTCAAATCCCTAATACACACAACAATTAGAATTCACTGTGTTTACAATGGACTTAACGTTCTGAACTTACATCTATTCGATTGTTCTATCACAAAGGAAATGTGATGTATATCGTGCATATAGTCTTATGTTAAAAACTTTGTGCTTTGAATAATAACAAATTTTCAGTAGTTGACTGTTCTTTACAAGTTTGAATATAAAAAAAATTAAGATTTATGTTAAGTACATGTATAAATAATATGTCGAAAGCATTCGTAATAAACTTTTTATATTTAAAACGATGTGTCGAAGTTCTTATGGCTAGGGAATGTACGAAAATTGGGTTTTAACGACGAAGCTAAAGTGCTCTTTTCATTTTTAGGTGGACGAAGGAGATGGTTTACCGCCAGTGATATGTTTGCCTTGTAACCAACGTCTAGACGCATCCTACGATTTTAAATGTCAAATACAGAGTTCGGATGAGAAGCTCCGGCAGCTTTTGAAATTTAAATCCGCTAATGATTCTGTTACCAGCGCCAGTATAGTCACAGCTATAATTGCTGATGTGATATCCAGCGTAATATCCTCCGAGAAGGAAAACACTCAGAAGGAGGTAGTTTGTCCGTCAAGCTTCTGTCCTGATAATTTTTGCTTCGCGAAAGACGATACGTCCTTTTGCCTGAATTCGGACAAAAGTTTGTTCTGTTACGAGAGAGAACCGCAGAGTCAGTTAAGTAACACCGAGCAGAAAAAGAGTACGGAACACGTGAATGTTTATAAAAATCTGTTAGAAGATTCTCAGAGAGATATCGAGTCGATTAAGCAAGAAGAATTGTTGCTCTTCGACCAATGTATAGAAAACAATAAAGTAGATTCTATAAGGCAAATTAATTCAATTAAAGACGGATTGAGAAGCGAAGATGGATTGGCTTTGTTCCACGAACGTATGGAACAGAAGAAAGACGCTTCGTTTAAAGCTACTGTGAATAACGACGGACTATTGGAAATAGGAAGTCAAGAGATATCGGAAGAACTGCCGAGACCTGACGGCACGCAGGACGACGAAGAGAAGCCTCTTATATCACGCACAACTAGATTACGATGTACACAGTGTATCAAATCTTTTCGTACAAAAATGGCCTTACACAGGCACTCCATTGTACATAAACGGAAAACTAAACTACGATACGTTTGTTACATCTGCGAGAAACAGTATTCGACTCATGCAAAAGTGAAGGAGCATTTAGCGATGTGTCACGAGACGCACGATAGGAAAGAAAATATCGAGCATAAGAGAGTTAGCTACGAACAGGAAAAAGAAATCGCAAGCGTACAAGATAAAAGGATCGGTAATGCTCACGTAAGTATGCTGTAAATATTAGTTTTATTTCAATGTAACTATTTTATCACCGCGTTCTAGGAGAAAAGACAGAAGGCGCAGAGAAACGATGACTCCTCGAAAGAACAGCGGAGAAATCTGAAATTTATCTGTAAAGTCTGTTCGAAGCAATTCACTTATCAGAAGTCTTTTGTGACTCATGCTAAAAGTCATTCGGAGTATAAATCAGAAGAATTGGACGACAGCAATCGGTGTACGATGAAAGAAAGGCCTGCGGAGAATGTCGAGGAAGAAGAAGAGAACGAAGAAGAAGAAGACGACGAGGATGACGAGGACGAAAACCTACCTGCCGAAAGCCTGCAGTGCACTCAGTGTGGAAAACTGTTCGCAACAAAGAGGAATCTCAAGAGGCACGTCTCCACGCACAGTGGATTAAAGTACACTTGTGGTACCTGCGGCAAAGGGTTCTCCAGAGTGGATAAATTAAAGGATCATGAACAATCGAAGCACAAGTCTGAAATGTTTGAGAGCTCCGATCCAGAGGATAAAGAAGATACGGACAGTGTAAATAAGGAAGACTGTTTAGAGCGAAGGAAGAAAGTAAGTTACTTTTCGAATAGTTTCATTGTGGGGGGAGCTTTATTTAGGACGCTAGGAATAAGGTGATTCTTGGGAATTTTTTTTCTAAGAAACTGTTAAGTTAATCCTAAATAGGGCTCCCCCTTAAAATGTCGAAGCTCTCTTAATCGTACGTTAGAGTAATTTTACAAAATTGGCAACTGTTCCAGGAGCGTCACAACAGACCGCACAAGTGTGCGCTATGCCCTAAATCCTTCGCACAGGCTCAGTCCCTGGCAAACCACATAGAGCGTCACAAGCGTGTTAAAGAAACCCAGAAACGGTTTCTTTGCGAGGTTTGCAGCAAGTGTTTCGCACAGAGTGGTTCTCTTGTCGCGCACATGCGTACGCATACGGGGGTGAAACCATATGTCTGTAACGTGTGCAGTAGGGCTTTTACAAAGAGCACTTATTTGCAATTGCACCTACGCACGCACAGCGGGGAAAAGCCTTACATTTGTCAGTATTGTAGTAGAGCGTTCGCGCGTGCGAACACGTTGGCACGGCACATAACAATGCACACAGGGGAGGCGAAGTATCATTGCCAGATCTGTACAAAGTCGTTTAGAAGGCTGACTTCGTTGAACGAACACACGTACACGCACACTGGTCAGAGACCGTATGCGTGCAAGATCTGTACAAAGAGATATAATAATGCCGGGTCACTTTATGCACACAGAAAGAAGTGCAAAGCGCAGCAGCTATCAAATGCCGGCTACGCGGTTTCCGTGGAGAACGCTGTGCCGCAGCAGGATGTGAACGTACCGCAAGTCTTGATCTATTCGCAGAGGAAGCTGGTGGAAGATGCGACTGTCGGGCAAGTTACGCCAACGCCGCAGTACATGCTCGCGAATGTGCACAATCAGAAGAGCCTTGGATCAAATGTCATCCAACCGTTCACGGTGGAAGACCCAAATGTTTATACAATTAATTCGAAGCAATTCAAGAATCCTTACTATACAATTTACCCAAATATGTAAGATAACAACCAATGCGGGAGATTGAATAAAAAAAATGTCTTTTTTTAGAGCCACACATGTACAGCTTTTCTCTGAAACACTGGCAAATAGAAACGCGAAGATGGGGGGCTAAAAAACGTAAGGTAAGTGAAGGAATCGGAAAATTTATAATATACGGAAAAGACAAAGTGCTCCAAATTAAAAATGATTGTAATAAACATTTGGTCACGACAATCCCGATTGTTTTTCGCAATCTAATGCAAATAGTTGAAACATCTTTACTATTCCGTGTTTATTATGTTTCTCTTCTTTAACCCAATTACTTGGAATACCTACTGTTCTAATTCGGCGATAAAAAGTATTAGTAATACTACTATATGATGTCAGAAAAATATAGCTTAATCGACATCAAAGAATATTAACAAATTTATTTGTTCCTAAGTGCCATTATACTTAGCACGATAAGATTGCAATATATATAAATAATTAGCACGATCCTTACGAAATATATGATAGTATTGTGTCATTGAATAACAAAAGAATACGATTCTTACTTCTTATCTTACATTCCCTTAAGTCTCGTAATTTCCATCGCGTGCATTCATTCTCGATTTAAGGACTCATTCCTTCTTGGCAGAACTTGTTTCATCGTCGAATACATCTGCTATTGTATCCTCTACATCGTCGTTCAGATGCTTCAAGTTTGGCGAGCTCCTCGTCTGAGGGAATATCTCTTCGATAGCCGATTCATCGTCTATCGTTTTGCTTCGATGCGCCTTCATGGTCTGCTTCCATTGAACACCTTTCTTTTTGCTAGTTCCCATTGATTTGTGCCTTTTAACAAGGCATTTGGGGCTTCCGTTTTTAAGCGTCACTTTTTCTGTAACTGGTAATTTTGTCTCTGGCGGCTTTAAATGATACGTATCGGTATAGCGACAGTGACAATGGCAAGTGTCCGAGCGTGGCATATCACTTGTGCTCGCACCGAAAGTACCAGGCATGTGCGTATCTTCAAAATCACCATGCTGTTCCATTTCTAGAAGTTGATCTGGAGTTAGCTGGTCCAACGAGGGTCGACTCCAGACTCTGTGAGTGTATTCCTTCCAAGGATTTGCGTCGCCGCTGTACACCACTGGTGTATCGATGAAGTGCCTAGTAGGACTCGATAAGTTAGTCGCGCTCGGCCAAGGCTCTAGAACCACCTTGGGGCTCTTCGACAATGTAAAAAATGGCTTCCGATTCTGATCGATTCGCTGCGATGAATACTTCCCGAGGTGTGAAAACTTCTTCACAGCTTCCGTGATGGCACTTGATCGCTGGTCTGGTGGTGTTTCTTGAATATCGAATTGTAAAACTGTCTCAGGAGAGTTTTGATCAGTCTTTGTAGGTGTTTCAGCGCGTAGATTGATCTGGCTGAAACAAACGAGCCTAACTTAATAAAGTTTCATTGCGCGAGTGCTTTCCAAATACTTCGTAGATTGCTTCAGAGTTTCAATATTTCTTAAATCCTATCAGAACAGCTTCTCTCAAACCACCATTTGACTTCTTTATGCAGAGGAAAGCGGGGTGACAATGTGTATTAAAATCTTACCGCCTCTCAGACGATGGGCTATCAGCGTGAGGAGCCAGGCTCATGTTCGACGTATGAAGAGAGGGCTTCAGATCTTCCTCATCTTCTTCTATATCTGGTAAAAACATGGTTTGCTTCTCCTCAGGAACGCTGTAAATACGAGAGCCTATATAGTATCCCGTAAAATGACTAATAAAAGATGAATGTTTAAGGATACTAACGTCATTTTTGCCACGCTACCACGGTATGTTTTCTTCTTATACGCGGCTGCTGCTTCTGTGTACGGTAGAGTTAGATTCTCGTCGTCGAAGTAAATGTCTTTGACCAGTGGCGGACACCTGTTCATGAGAGTGTCCACCCCAAGATACGATACCTGTAAAAGATTTAAGAAACGATGTGATATTACAATAGTCTTACAAGTTAGATATGTCTAATCACCTTAGTATGACGATCAATTATCCAGTTCAATTCAAAGTCTTCGTCATCATCACCGAATGGATTAATTAATTGTTCAGCTACCTATTAAAATATGATCCAAGTTTTAACTCGTGCACGCTTTATCATTGAAAGAAATATTTAGACTTTGGTCACAGATTACAAAGTACCTTTAACAAACCCATGAAGAAGAAGAACTGCAGAATGGTAAAAACAGGTATATAGGTATCGATCTCCAGTTGAAATTGCTTTTCATTACCATCGATGTATTGTCGAGCTAGCAAAGCAACAGCGAAGAAACTGTACGTGGCTAATGTCACAACTTGCGTATAGACTAATGGGATACATATCCAGTCGAAGCTCCACAAGAGGCCGCATTTTGTGCGAAACTCACTAAATTCCTGTAACAATTGTTAAGCGTTTAATAACTCGTGCTTGGCTTCCTTTATTACTTAATAGCAAATAACACGCGCCTCGTTTTATATGACATGTACCTCCATAACTAACTTCAGTCCCTGAGGATCTGGAATCCTGCGATTCTGGCGCGCCTCTTTTAGAAGATTGATAAACCATGTGCAAGGGATCCAATACGTGTTGAATTCCGAGCTTGGTACTGCCAGAAACAATTCCAATTCCAACGATGTCATAAATCCTGTGGTATGTTACTTTATTAGTTATCTGTTGCCTAGGGACTATAATATTAATGTTTAATCACGTCCGAAGATAAATTGATTTCATAGGATTTATGTATTTATGCAGACTTTGTGTAATATCTAAACGAACAATTAGTCTAACAGTTAGTCTAACAGTGTAGAATTTTGTTTTTAAGGGAAACAATTAACACAGATTTAATTAAATGCATAGATTTGTTAGGTCAGTTATTTTCGTACATTTTGGAATCTTCTACTTTAATTATTATTCTAAACTCTATAAAACGTTCTAAATTAGAAATGCGCTCGTTAAGCTATTACAGATTGTTTAATAAACACGTATCCATAAATCTTATGAAATGTTTTAGGTACTCCCTTATCGATGAAAATTCAAGTGTAACTTTACTCCGCTTATTAATATATCAAATTACGTCGAATTTTTATAAAGACATATATAACAAAAATAATGAAAAAAGATTAGAATTAAAGTATACCCAATGTGTTTAAGGTGCAACTGGCCAGAAATGTATTCATCTTGGTCAAAGTATTCTTTGTATCGCAACTAGATGACTATATTTTCTAGTCTCACTGTTGAGACATTTGTTTTATCATCGCCACCATCGATTTACCGTAGCTCTTGTTTTGTCACTCTAACATTCTTCAATGTAAGCAAATGCAAAGTGCGCATCCTACTCGAGCGCGTGCTATGGGTTAAAATTAGTAGATTCATGTTAGAGAAAAACTTTTCTAGTCGTGGCAATGGAAGGGTCCGTTTCTAGTTTGACGATGGGGCATAGTTTACCAGAATCCACAACATGATCGAGTGTTGGAAATCGTTTTTTCACTGCTGAACTGATCGATCGTAAGACGAGTATTAAAGACAGATTCAAATAACGCATGAGCGCCCTCCGAAGCATACGACTGTATTCATCATTCCCCGTAACATATAACGCAATTAAATGCATCACTCTGCGGAAGAATATTCGTATGAGATGTTTTATCGATCGTTCGGAAATTTATTCTTGAGACTCACTTGTCGGGCCAAGGTATCGCTTGGTATTGTTGCCACCACCTGTGAGCAACGTAGGACACATAGAAGCCCAGAACGAAACTTAATGGAATTAAATTAATGAAATTGTCGCAGTAAATAACAATCTGCTCGAAATCCCTAAAAAGTGAAAGTACACTTGAGTAAAACGATTTTTAGCAAAGTTCTCTCTCTTCTCATTAATTAACAACCAGTGACGGGGCCGATATAACGAGAATATGTTTCCCTTATAATTATAATTCATTTGTGACATTAAGGGGGTATTCTGGTCTAGCAGTCAACTGCGTTTGATTTCAATTTTTTTTTATTGAAAATATTTGTAAAGATAGTTCAAATATCGATAAGCATGTAGCAATAAACTAAATAATAATCAAATCTATGGGTCCTTTGTAAAAAAAATTCCGAAATAACGGGATGAAAACACCTCCTAGGACCAGAATACCCTCTTAAGACACTGAAGAAATCATCAATTACGAATTTCATTTGTATTCCAACGACTTGTGCCCCGCACTGGTCACAGAATCTACCAAACGAAGAATATATAACTGTTTAATTGCGAACTTTTTTTGCGCAGCAGTAAGTAAACGTCGGTAAATAGCAGATAGCGCGCCAAAGAGGATCAGAAACAGAAGGAGTTCTCTATAGATGAGCTTGTAAAGTGAACCTCTCCACATAAAAAGCAGCCTCGTGAATCCGCCGCTCGTGGAATTGGCAACTTGGTACTGATACGTCACCGTCATCTTTCCTTCGTTCAATAGTTACTACTTTTGCAATGAAGGTAATTTTGTCGTAGAAATAGTAGTTTCTTCCTTTTCATCGTTATTATAAGTTTCGCCTCAGGGAACCTGGAAGTAAATTCGAATGAAAACATGGAAGCTCGTGTCGATCTTACACGTAATTCTTACTGAAAGCTGCTATTGATACCTCAGGCACAGTGGAATGAATATGTGATACTACAAATCATCTTAGTTTAACATAAGAGAAGCGACGAGCGATTCACCCACGATATGTTGTCCAACAAGGGAACCATCAATTTGAAGTCCATTTTACATCCCTGCAAATAGATGCGAATAATATTACTTTCCTCGAAGATTCGTTACAAGTTTAAATACACAAAACTACAAAGAGCATACTAAAGCAGATTTTCATAATACAATATTTATATGTTTAACACACATGTTAGTCTACACAGAGTACAGAAACATCAAGCAGTTATCACGTAGCAAAGGGAACACCATCGTTAAGGCATGAGAATTGTCGTTGAAGAGCGTAGGCTGCGTGGTTTCTTTAGACTATGCATCGTAAATAATGCTGAGTAGTTACGGGAGTCGCGCCAGAATCCACCGGTACTGTTAAATATAACTTTGGACATTGAAATAACTGCTGTCTTAGTAAACATAGAACTTGTGCGAGGTTTCTGAGTAGACTGCAATCCGCACTTCTAGACTGCTTGATAATTATTGTCCTTAACATACATTCCGCGCGTAAAAGCTGATTTTGAAGAATTTCTGTTTGATACCACTACTTTAATGAATCCATGGTAAATGATCGTCGCAGACTGCATGTCACTAAGCGTTCGATTTTTACCGCCAAAGGGGTAAATTGCTTTCGGCACACGTTACGTTCGCGTGGGATACTTCATTTAGATTTCTATTTCGTAAATTCAATTTCTCGCCTATAAGTAATTGTTTTATTGCAATCGTGAGTCATCAATGCGATTGTAATATCGGCTCGCTTGCAAGTGTCGTGTGTGTAACGACACGTGCGCGGCGTCATTGTGTCCAAGAGATTGTCTGACGGCCACGAGACGCTCATCGAGGGAGCGGTCTAAAAATACGTCGAAAAGAAGCACGCGACATTGGCCGAGCTGTGAAACGCTTCCGTTCGGATTTTAATGTGATACTATAGTTTAAGTCAGTTAAAACTAACTCGAAGCGGTTTGTTTTTTCGTTGTAATACATTTAAACGTCGGCGAAAGACAATGCAAGCTTTAAATTGTACGAAGCACGACACGACGGGACTATCATTTCCTGTAAATAGGAAACTATAGTAGAGAATAAAAATAAATAACTCGAATAGCTCTGTTACGGGATAATTAATATTAGAAAATTAGCACCTTGCTGTGGACAATCATTTGTGATAGAAACTGTTAATTATTGAGATACGAAGTCGCGATAATGGAAATGCGTTAAGTTTATCTTACGAGAGCTCGTTGGAATTTACGTCGGTTAAACGCTCAGTTAATTAACATCGGGGATTTGTTAGTTATTATTCTTAAACGCGTAAAAATATATTCTTCTAGCACGTGAAGAGCGGAACTACCACTGAAGTCAGCGCTTGGAATTAAAATTTTTTTCACCAATATCCCGAACGTGAGCTACACTTTATCAGTCGCAAGCACAGGTATGCGCTCGAAGCTTGTAAGCGGCAAACTGCTTTGCTAAGAACATCCGCATCGTCATTGCGAATGTTAACATTGACGCTGGTCAATTCTGATCCGATGGCAGATGCCCAAATCTAAAAGGGGTCGAATGTCAAACTCGTATCAGACATTGTAGTACACTCAGACATGTCTGAATGCTATGTACCATTTTCGTACAAAAAGGAAAGGGAAGAAAAATAATTTTTCTCATATTGAAGTTATGTCGGGCGATTTTAACTATCGACGAAGTTTACGGCTTTGTTACTGCACTTTGTTACTGTCTTTTGTTTTTAATTAGATCGAAATATATATAAAATATGATGTAAGATATATATATATATATATACATTCTTTTTTAAATCTTTGACTGGCAGTGGTGACTATTTGGGTTAAATTTCGTTAAATGTTTTAATCCGTTTCCTGGCATTGGCGCGTTTTCACGCCGATACCACTGGGCAAGTTTTGGTCCCACATATATGGTATGATTAGCATAAGTAGCATCATTAACGAAGTATAGGATAAACCTATCACCTTATGGGAGTTCATGTCACCACCGAATCTGTGTTACCGACCCATAAATTCAGGACTGAATTTAGCGACCTCTGCTCATAAACAGTGTGCAACTCAGGAACTACTCTGAAATGTGTCGAAATACTGAAAGATGTGTGCGTGCTTGTATACGTGTGACTTGTTTAGAGTGAGATATTGGTCTCAAATATCGATAATGCATATCGATAAATATTTTTCCGTTCATTATCGATACATGAAATATATTACACTGTTACGGTCTCATGTGGTAACACATGAATATAGTCTAATGGCTCTGCATGGCCAAGTTTAGACGCGCCAAATTTAAATTGTCAAACGAAGCAACTGAAAATATAAACAAGTATTCCAAGGAATACTACTTAGAAACGCTCTTTAAATAGTATTGATTAAATATTGGTTTCGGTTGCTTTGCTATTAGATCACGGATATCATGTAAAACGCTCGTTCTTAGTAAACGAAGAACCAATCAAATAATTTGTTACATAATTAATTAAGAAACCATTTGTGTGATTGGATATCTTTATTAACAGAAACATGTTTCATTCTTTTTCTTAACGACGACATCTCAGTTCTTAGATTCGTTGATCAACACCCAAAGCATACTGACGTATCACATAATTGTCCTACTTTAAAATATATAAAACCTAAATCAAGTTACAACACAAATAACTCTTAGTCTATTTATTCAACCTAATTGTCGCTGGAAGAAGCTGGAGGCAGAAACTAAGGGCGAACGTGAGCAGAGCGCATTAGCGCTCCACGGGCAGCGAACCCATCTATATCCTCATTCGAAATCCCTGCTACAACCCGTAACAACACAAAAAGTATCGATATTGGTAATATCGTACACATTTGAAAGCGATGAATCCGACTCGTCACTTGGCTTGGCGCTGGCGTCGATGTGTTTCTCGTCACGCATGCATATACCGCCACACACGGTGACACATTTCCTATAAACGCTGTGCGTAGCTCGTTCGTTCTTTCTACTAATGCCTTTGGCAGTACGAAGGCTTCCACGACGGGCTAGCCAGGCAAGCGTCTTCGCGGTTAGCGTCGCGCGGTATCCCTGACAACGCGGATGATAGTGGGAGAACCCCAATCTCCCGCGGGAGTGACCTTGGACAGCGCTGTTATAGAGCTATCGTTGTTTCTATATATGGAAAAAAGACCAGAAATCCATAGATTTTGGTTAGAAATCCGTAGGTCCGTAGATAAGATAAAAAATCCGTAAATCTACGGAAAAATCTGTCAAGGTCGCAACACTGCGTTGGACTGCGTTGGCCACACATTTTCCTCGATCCAGTCCAAGAAAGGGTATATCGCAGTGTAAACGCCTGGAGTGATGGTGCCGCAAAACCATCCAAAAGCCGTGATACCAATCAGGCTAAAACCAGATTTGCCTGACAACAGTAATGGCCCTCCACTGTCACCAGAGCAAGCATCCGCCATTCTGGTGGTGTTAGGATCTGCCACGCAGTTCAGACTGCTAGTGATACCATGGGGTAACCTGCGGGTTTCCCCGGTGTACGATTTGTTGCATACTTCACTGTTCACGATCCTGTAATGTTTGAAATATGAATAATTCACGTTAGATTAATCTCACGTATTCAGAAAGGATACTATGAAACAGCACCTTAAAAAAGAACTCTTAAGTTACTTAACTTGAAGAATTTCGAGTCATAAACAAGGTGGACTGTAATTCGTGGAACGAAGAGGGAACGATTCTGTTTGCAGTAGTGAAAGAAAAATACGGAATAAGTTTTGAGAAAACTGACTACGAAGATTCGTCGGGTCAGGATCGAGTGCGACTTGGCTGACGCGTCTACCTGTCATTAAGAATTTCTAGTTAGGAAGAAATTGTTAATTTACCGGTTTGTGGGCCACATTTATTAAAACATTAGCAACCATCGAATTTTCATTATTATGAAGTAACATTAGTTCCTACGATAACCATTGTCATATATTTTAAGAAAAACTTTTGATTTTGATTTCAGATGAGCCTACTTTGAAATATCATGTACACTGAAAGGACCTCTATTTTAATCACCATCAGTTATAGCTATTTATTTAAGACTACATTGGAAAGAAAACAAAAAAACTAAATTTTTATCATCTTAAAATATGTATAAATAAATACCAAAAAGACTTGTTGCTCTATGTCAGTCCTGAACGGAAGCGTGGGGAAAGAGCATCGTAAAGCGCTAAGCAATGCCTTCATGAGCAACAGTGCTGTGGTGGGGAGAGTTCGTGAGTTAAGTGTGCCGGTAAACGTCAGCAACCCACCTTACACTATACAAGCATATTCCTACTCCTGTCCGTGTGCGCTGCCGGTACTCGCGAGCTTCCTTACCATTATCGTGTCACACCCAACGTTATCGATTCAGTCTAAAATATGATTACATACTCCTATCACAGATAAGATAAGGTTAAGGTTTTTATTTTCTCTTAGCGTACAACTGTACTAAAAAAAAGGCATTTCAAGACAATATCTTATTTAGCCCAACGAACACCAATCCTCTTCACATTGCAAATGTGACTTTACCGATTTGAGTGATCGAGTTGAGTTAATTCCCAGAATCAACGGTCTTAAATGTAGAGTGCGCGTCAAAACCATTGGTCTTTCACGAGGTCGGTATTTCAGTTCGTGTGACGCGCCACCCATAGAATGTGAAGCCTATCCTGTGTACAACTAGTCCGTGGTGGTGGTGTCATCTTCGTATTTTTACCCTTCATGGGTAAATGCCCACAAACAGCTGTTCGATAGGAGATGTTTATCACAACTTCTTTGGGATATTTTTCACTTTAGAAGTTCGGTTTCTGTCGGTTTCCGAGATAACAGACGATAGTGATGTAGCGTTCAAAATGATAGCCGTCGCGTAATTAATTACTGCTTCTTAGTAAATACGTAACCTCCGTCACTCGTAGAATTTGTAGGGAAATAATCATGGCTCAATGTAAGTTAACCCCTCGCGAGTTTATAAGTAACGCGTTCTCCCCTCAAATCGCTGCGGTATGTTCGATCGCGGCGGACGCGACTTGTCAGAAAAATAATTTATCATTCGTTGAGCTTCTGCAACCGTTCTGCAAATTAAACACGGAAGGTAAGGAACATAGCCTTGCAACATTGTCAATCATCGCCAATAGTTTGCATTATTAGTTGTGCTCTGTGCAGTTTTTCTCGTACATATAACTTCTCAAGATAAATGGAGAAAAGTATCGTGATCACCTATCACAGATTTAGAATTCTTTCTCCTTTAGTATCGCTGTAGAACAACAGAAACAAGCCATTTCGAGATGACGATAAAATGTAACAGATTTGTGTATTGTTAAGTCGAATAAATATACTGTAATCCCTAATCGTCTTTAGATATGTTTTGCGCAATTATACTTATCGACGGTAGCGTTATGTGTATTCGGTTGATATGGTAATCGTACGGCATTGACTAGTCGTTTCATTATCATAGGTCATTTTAAAGATCCGCAAGGGAATACCGTAACAGTTAGAAATCTTCGACTTTTTATACAAGATGTTAATGCTCAGCCGCCAGAACCAAGCATCGCTAGGAAAATGTTGAACGAAGCGGTTAGCTCTGTTACGTGCGAACATACAACTTGCGTTAGAATCGGAACAACGGAGCTGGACATACCTGTTTCGGTCCCTTGGTTCGAAGCATGGAGGGAGATGTTTCTGAGCGTCCAATTCCCATCGGACCACGAATTCACCAAGCACTTTCTTGCTTGTATGATAGTTGTTTCTACGGCAGAAGACAATCCTTTGGAGAAGATACAAAATATGGGTG
Organism: Andrena chrysosceles; assembly: GCA_963855975.1. Classification (NCBI taxonomy): domain Eukaryota; kingdom Metazoa; phylum Arthropoda; class Insecta; order Hymenoptera; family Andrenidae; genus Andrena; species Andrena chrysosceles. The sequence goes on along the minus strand of OY979769.1, from coordinate 42,918,755 downwards.
CACAGTTACATCAAAGTATACCCGGAAAATTGCCAAAATGGTTCAATAACAATACGCTTAGATATTACATCTTAGTACACGATACTACACAGGATGATAGGAACAAGTATTTTGCTTTTATTCTACCAACTACGTATATATATCAAACCCTGTTTATTCGAAACTAATCGTTCGTAATCTTTCTAGGGCTGAAGTAGTTTTTACAGAAATGAAAAATATCTATGGTGCTAGCAACTGTTTCTTATTACAAATGAATTCTAGACCACCGGGTCAGTCTGACGACAATACTCATTTGCCGGATCCTTGGAGTCAGTTTCTGATAAAGCATTCGGAAACATTCACAGGTAGCGAACAAAATAGCTCTCCTCGTACGCCAGCAGATACCACTGGCGTTTCTGCTATGCCAAACGAAGTTACAACAGATACAGACAAGTATGATCTAAATTTCATACATCGTAGATAAATTACGGGCCATGGATGTTTGTGGATTTGTATATTTCAATTTTGTGTTATAGGACAAGTCAGGCCGGAACGCCGGTGACCCTACAAAATTCTGCACTGGCTTCGCCCGATGTAAATAGTACTGTTAATTTTTCATCCGAAATATCTGAGTCTGCGAGTACACATTTAGAAGTTGGACAAGAAGCTGTATCAGTTACAATTCATCCTTTAAGTCCAGCAGCTGAGAAGCCACAAAATATAAGTTCCGCTGTACATATAAGAGGGCAAGCAGTTGGCGATACACCGATAAACATGAACGTTTGGGCAGATTCTCCTAATTACGTGACAACGCAACATGGTGCTAGATTGTCTACGCAAGACCTCGAGAGATTACGAACATTAATAACAGAGTTCTGTTTGAAAAGTTTATTACCTTACGTGGAGAAGCAAATCGGTCTACTGAACGATGTTATTTCAAACAAGAAAGGCGTCAGTAGATCAATTTTCAGTGCTACGAGGCGATGGTTTGGAACAAATAAACCTGGGATACCAGGACCTACGCCGTCGAATGCTGTAATGTATGTTGTTCACCAATATTTATGTATCATCTTTCCGTGTAGTTGTTACTCGTACATGGTATTAGATTAGAAACGAAGTTCTAGCATATATAAATATATAAAGTTCCAGCTTGTTTGGATTTCAGTTATACAACAGAATCTCCAGAATTACAATTGCGTCGCTTAGGTGACTTATGTTTCATGTTTGGTCACTATTCTCTTGCTTACCAAGCGTATCATAGCGCGAAAAGAGATTTTGCAGCGGATCAAGCTTGGCTTTATTACGCAGGTGCTCTCGAAATGGCTGCATTGAGCGCATTCATGCAAGGCGAGACTAACAGAAAGACAATTGAATACATGGACGATGCGATATTAACATATTCAAACAGTTGTAAGAAGCCTCAGTTCGCGACGAGAGCAACATTGCTCAGTGTCGAGTGTTTGAAAGGTCGAAATTTATACGGAGATGCCGCGAAACAGTTGATTCGTATGACCAGCGAAGATTCAGACTTGCGCTCGGCGCTGTTATTAGAGCAAGCTGCTTATTGTTTTATCGGGCCAAAGATGATGCGCAAGTATGCGTTTCATGCCGTTCTTGCTGGTCATAGATTCTCGAAAGCAGGCCAAAGAAAACATTCTCTACGATGTTACCAACAAGCGTACCAGGTATTCTGCGTTAGTTTAACATTGAAGTATTCCAGTAGGTGATTACTATTACTACAGTGGATAATTATTGTTACAAGGTCTACAGTGGGAGAGGTTGGTCGCTAGCTGAGGATCACATACATTTTACCATTGGTAGACAGGCTGCGTCGTTGAAGCAAGTTTACGACGCGGTTCAAGCATTCGAGAAACTATTGAATGCTTACAGTAAGCAACCAGCACCGCAGCAAGCTACATTTCTACGCGAATTCCTACATATCCATAATGTAGGTATATGCGACTCTTTTGGTCCACGCGGATTGGTTCTGTTCTTTTGATAATAATCAGAGGCTCCGCGTTATAGTTACTGTTTCAGGAAGGTTTAGCGAATCGTCAAGAGCTTCCTACTTTGCCTTTACCATTAATAGATAGTAATAATATTAAAGTATTGCATGGTCCTGTAGCCAAGCCATACGAGAACTATATTCCAGCCAGCCACGTTTCATTTAATACCGAGGAGTGTGACGATGTGAGATGGTCGAAGATGGAAGAGATGCTGATAACGGAAGCTCAGGGATCCTCTTCTATGATATTCAAGCCGACAGTTGCATTATACTCTAGTACAAGTAATAATAGTATAAAACCGAATGCAGTTTTAGACGAGCCAGTACATTTTTTCATCGAATTGCATAATCCATTGCACATACCTCTGCCATTATCTAACGTTACTTTACTGTGGTTGTTCACTACGGCTGACGGGCAAATTACGAACGAGATGAAACTGCCGGAGAACGTAAAGCCGGCAGAAGTGCAAGTGATCGAAACAATGATTCTGCAACCGGATTGCAGGCAGCACATAACGCTGTCTCTTGTACCGAGACAAGTGGGAGAATTAAAAGTGTTAGGCTTAAGCTATGATTTATCTAATCCGACACACGCAATAGATCCGCCAGTTGTTAATCCAACGATAGCTATTACTGGGAAAAGATTGTTCGAAGTCAGAGGACCTAGGTTAAAGAATGTTAAAGAGAAACCAGGTGTAAATATGTATGGCGTAGACCATAGATTGGATATGAATGTTATCGAGAAGGCACCCTTGATGCAGGTAATTCGAGTACGATTACCAGTGGAAGATTTAATATTTTTCCAGTAGAATCATGAAAATTTACTTTCAGGTCTTCTTTAGTAAATTGCCCCCGAAGATGTTATGTGGCGAAATTCAGAGAGCAGAGATTACTTTAAGAAACGCGGGTAACGCAGCATTATCTAATATCTACTTAGCATCTACGGACGCTAAGCTGATCTCATTGGGGGACGCGCAGATGAGCACTCAAGAAGGTACATTTAATTTCTAAGCTCTATGCAGGTTTTAAATGTAAATTTCAGAGAATACCAACTTATGAATTATTGTTCTAGAGCATGCGACGAAGAAAAGTAATAAACTCGTAACAAAAATTCCGTTACCTTCCAATAGAGATATATTGAATATTAAAGAAACCCACACGATACCATTGTGGGTACGTGCACCCCACGAGAAAGGAGCGCATCGTTTAGATTTACTTTTTTACTACGAGAATAGTGATCCAAAGAGCGTGGTAAAGCATCGACTGTGCAGGCACACGTGGCATTTCACAGTTCTGGATTCTATACAAATTAGCGCGATCGCTTCAAGGAGTGTGCTATTCAAGGATATTTCGCCTACGTTGAACTTGATAGTCTGCGTTAAGAACGCGAATCACGTTCATGAGTCCATCACGAATGAAATCATGCTGTCCAATGTGTCGTTTCAAAGTAGCACGTGGTCCGTATTCAGCTCGTCCGTTCTACCGACCGATATTAAGATACAACCTCAGGAAATGTTTCACTTAATGCTTAAGTTAAGAAAGAAGGCCGAGGGCGAGTCGATGTTTTCCGACGTATCGTTAACCAGAGAAGCAGATAGCGCAACGTCGAGCGTGGATTACCCGTACATCAGTTTTATACAAAGGAGAAATATTACGTCGTTAGATATGAACGAGAATTTCAGCGAGATGCAACTGCAATTCCAACGGTCGTCGCAAAACGTGGAGCAGCTGGCCTCGTCTGTGACTATGACGTTAAATTCCACTTTAATCATTAGATGGCGAGGGAACGTCGTCGAGGCCGGTATCGCCGTGAGACAAGCGATCGGTCAGCATCATCTTGACATCGAGTATTTGAATAAAATATACAAGCATCCCAAGGAGATTCAAGTGGAGTCGAGCGAGTACGGTGGGCGCTTGAAGATCTTTGGCCCGGATAAAAACGTGCTCGATTCTTTGGCTGTGACTACTAAAGAACAAATTTTAGAAACGGAATTCATGAAGAACATAATCTCCTTCTCGCTTTGTCATGCTAGACAGATCAGCCATAATTTTAATCAGAGTCGATTGTGTTTCGTCCCGGTAATAATGTATATACAGAATCATTTAGAATCACAAATCGATGTTAAAGTCAATACAATAGGTACTAGCAGGTAAATATTCTTATACGTAAAGCATTACTAAAACTACTATTCACGTTTCGTGTACAACCATGCCCCGTTTCTTTCCAGCGGGACGCATCTTCCGAATGTAAAGTCACAATTGTATTCTCCGCAAGCCTCGACGTTCTACAGATACGCTTGCCATTCGGCGATCTGTTCTCACATACAACCACTTACCAGCAATACTGTAAAATTACAAGCTGTACTTCCGGCGCCTGGGACGTACGATTTAGCAGCGCGCGTAGAAGTCTCTGTAAGAACTGTAAATACTAGAGAATTCATCTTGCAGAAATGGAGAATGGAGAGTATATGTATTATTAACGGTGATAGTAAATAGTCGCAAACTATAAAGGTATTATTATTATCATTATTATGGTAATGTAATAAATTAATTTCATTTATGTAATTTAAAGTCATTCCTCGATAACTATGTAAATATCTAGTACAAGTCAAATTATTACTATTAATCGTAAAAGTCTACTGCGTATTATTTAACACGTTCCATACTTTCTTGTATCAAAACTCCTTTCAGGTAGCATACCTTTGCAAAATCTCGTGCGTTACCGAATGTATTAACCATTTGTTACAGCATGACCCATAGCGCTCATTCCGCACGGAACAGCCGACTTTGAAAACATTGTTGTAAATTAAGCTATTACAGATCGATGCATTAAAGTCATTTTATGTAAAAACATGCTCACTTATAATTCCACGAGTGAATGTCGGAATTGTAGCGGGGGAATTCTGTCGCATAAATATATTTTTTCGACCAGCATTTCATATCTTCCGAAGGAGAATTGAGGAGGCAATTTGTGGCAGCGTAGTTACGGAATGCTGTGAAACGATGAACAAATAACAATAAATCATACATTTCTTACAGTGGCAAGCAAAGTCTTTGTACGAAGATGCGCGTTGCTATACTGGTGAAACGACAGTGTAATTAAATGCAAGAATAAATGTTTGATGCACGAAAAGAATCATCCTCGAATATTGAAATAACGAATGTATGCGGGCATCGAAATTGGTTAGCAGTGGTACGAGTCTACGATTTGTGCGCCATTTCATGTACTAAGTGGTAAAAGACATTCATATTGTGGCGTTCACTGAGTAAGTAGTATGAGCCTGCATAAAGCAGCCAACCGATGAGATTGAATGGTAGCATTCTCGAATATTTATTTGTAGAAATTCCGGATAGAGAAATATTTAAAAATGATGTATAATAGTAAAATGCAGAACCAATAAATTTAAAAGGATATATATTCGTATAACAATGACATATGTCTGACTCCATTACTTACACACAGTAATATATATATATTTTATACGTTTAACATCACACAACAAGCGCGCCAAACACTTTCACATAAATTGCTAAAGTAGTATAAAATCTTACGTTGCATAATTGATAAATTATACATGCATATAATCATTGCGCGCGCGCGCGCGTACAGCAATACGTAATAACATTTTTGACATAGCGTTAGTTATGCACAACAGCTTAACATTTTGTGTATAGTCAATATCACATAACGTTGTAGCAATGTTCCTGAGTTATTTCGTAAATGTAAATACATAGGTATTGTTAATTTAAGTAAACAATCATATATTAGTTGAAAATGAGGAGCAATTGCACGAAATGTTATTACAAAGTATTTGTATATTCGCTTCGCCCGTATAGCATTATTATATATACTTTTATATTTGTAGAAAAACTATAAACTTCTTTTTATCTGTTTCTTCTTTTGATGAATTGCAGTGACGAGTTGTGCAGGCAATTAAGCATATTGCTCTGCAGATGTGCGCCTTTGTCGGCGCTTTGATTCGTACTTCTCAGCTGTTTGTTGTTTTATATAAATATTAATTCTTCTCCTGTGAAATTAAGGACAACGCAAAAAGCCCACCGATTTTTGTCAATTTTACTACGCCGACTTCCATATGCATATCGCTAAGTTTCCAGCGCAGTACATATAGAGAAGGTGTTTTAGCTGATAAGTGATTTCGAATCCGTAGCCTTCCCCTACGACCGTGTGCCACGACGCTCCGAATCTCTTATCCATCGTCTCTTTGATCATTCGCGAGACGCTTTCGTAATTGTCCGCGTATTTTTCTGCTGCGGTCACGCACAACTCCATCGCCTCTTGTTTCATCTCGTCCGACATATCGCATTTCTGTAACACAGAAGGTAACTTGAAACTTTTCCGCAATTGGTATCGTAAATAGAGCGAAGTGGATAAAGTTTTTTAAAAGAACCGAGTTCTAGCAGCAACGATTAATGCCAAAGTAACAATTTTAAAACAATTAAACATTATTCTATCTATAAAAATAATGTTTTCCACATAACGACCACCTCTATTGATTAAACGCTGCTGACGGGCATTGGATTTATTTCTTCTCGATATAGTTCGCGAAATGATATTTGCAAAATACATTTTACTTACTCTGCAGAGAGGATACGTATGCAATATTTTAACGACATCTTCTTTCTTCACTTCGGTCATCTCTTTTTCAATTAATGGTCCATAAAAATCGTATCTGCCACTGACTCGTTCCTAATTCAGAGTCGGTGTAGAAGTTGCCATCTTCCAGGCGCACGCTTACCCCCGAGCCCCTAAATCAGGGGTTCTCAAATCGCGGCTTGAACTTGGGGGGTGGTTAATTGGAAAACAATGACACATGTTGACTTGCATTATTTAGAATTATTTCACGATTTCAGGATATGTTGAAAATATGTCTTTATACATTGTCAAGTAATAATCCACCTCTTTAAACTATTTGTTTGCCTTCGTTAATATTTCTAAATTGTTGTCGCGTAAATTTTTGTTCGCGTCATTAGAAGATATGTAAAAACGAATGAATCATAGTTTGCCTTTGCAAATTTTCGAGACAACAATTGTTGGAATGATAACTAAATATTCGCTTGTAAAAGTATTTAAATGGTAAATACATAGTTTATATTAGAGGGTGATTTAATATTCTCCACTCTCAATTAGACTTTTCGTATTATTATCTTTATTTCACACGATCACGTGCAATGCAGTGTATTCAAGCGCTTCGATATTTTGCGATCGTGAATGAGGTTAGATGTTCAACCACAAAAATTGATTATTGAAGCCTGAAGAGTTTATTATTTGCAAGGTTTTCAATTATTTTTTCGATATACATCCAATGTACTTTAAATAATAGAAGTAAGCTCTATTATTAGCGAATTACTTTTGATTAAGTCATACTGAAATCTCATGCGATAGAATAGATAACTTTAAAAGTTATTCAGCCTCAAACATAAAATATCTTTAAGACAGTATATAACAATTAAATATCTCTTTTCAGAAAAATGGCATCCCGGTTTAGCGGAGCATTACAAATTACCAATCTGGATGATTTTATCACTCCCTCGCAGGTACTCTTATTATTATTCAGCTTTACAATAGCAATTTAAAAAAAGCTTAACTATTTCCAATATATATGATCACGAATCTTATTTCTTTTTAACAGGAATGCATAAAACCCATAGAAATCCAAGCATCAAAGAGCAAAACTGGTGCGAGAATAAAAATTGAAGAGGACGGAACACCTGCTTTATTAAATAAAGTATATGTTACAGTCAGATATTTCTTTGAAAGCTTTGCCATATATTGCTTTCTAATTTCTTATTTACTCCGTGTTTACTAGGCTGGGGAATCTGAAAAACTACAGAAAGTTGAAATCACGCTCTCCGACTGTTTGGCTTGCAGCGGTTGCATTACATCTGCGGAGAGCGTGTTAGTTACTCAACAGAGCCAAGAGGAGTTGCTGAGAGTATTTAGAGAAAAAGTGTCCCAATGTCGTGTAATGATTGCCAAAAAATTTTACCCGTTACATCAAGTGTTACAAATCAATGATTAATATTTCACGCGCAATTTTTCAGAGCGGCGACGGTACATGTTCAACGTACATAGTAGTCAGCCTCTCGGTGCAAGCAGTGCTATCCATCGCAGAGCGTTATAATCTGAGTCCGGAACAGGGGCTGAGTAAACTTGCTGGTTACTTTTATGAATTGGGAGCAGACGCAGTTCTGGATATGACTGTAGCCGATGATTTTGCTCTTCTAGAGTCTGCGAAAGAATTTGTAGAACGTTATAAAGTAGCTAAAAGTGGTTCAAAGAATCAGCTACCGATGTTGTCTTCGTCTTGTCCAGGTAATGTATGATTTCAGCCATATACACTCCGCATCAAAATTAAGGAAACACTATAATTTCTTGAAAATTTTGGTACTTTTCCTTATAGTGGCACCATGTTTTCTAAAAAATGGTAAATATGCAATTTTTGGGGTCATTTTAAAATGGATTTAATACGATTAAAAAGAATCTCATTAAATTCGCAGCTGAAGGTTCTGAAAGGAAACTTTTTTAACTTTCCAAAACAGTCATGAAAATTTGTCTGCGATCATGAGTTCGCAAGTTATAGGTGTTCAAAGCGAAAAGTATCTTTTTTGCTTTAATCGCGAATAACTCGGTCAATAAAATTATACAACAAAACCAAAAAAACGAAATTAAAGAGAAATGTTTGCTCTATGAGAGCTCTTCGTTGGATTTACGGGAATAAACTATTTTTGGCTCGTGCATACGTTCAAACTAGGCAAAAATTTCTGAAACTTCGTTTCCTGCGCTTCATCTTGTTAAAACAGTATCATAATGCATGAAAAAAAATTGAGTACTTTATTCAAAAATTAGAAACTTCGGGTGTTAAAATGCGTATGTTAAATATTTTTTTCGACCATTTGTCACAGAGATACAACCATTTGAAAATGACCAAAATTTTCGGGAAATTATAGTGTTCTTTTAATTTTTACGCAGAGTATATAATACATAATGTATTATTGCAAGAGATACGAAGTAATAATGTAATATTATTTGTCATGTACGCATTTTTAAAGGCTGGGTATGTTACGCCGAGAAAACCCATGGTAATTTCATACTTCCGTACATAAGCGTAACAAAGTCCCCTCAACAAATCATGGGATCGTTGGTTAAATACCATTTAGCTGAAACTATGGGTCTCTCGCCAGAGCAAGTATATCACGTCTCTCTTATGCCCTGCTACGATAAGAAGTTAGAGGCATCTAGAGAAGATTTCTATAACAAGCAAAGTAAATCTAGAGACGTAGATTGCGTTATAACGCCAAGTATGTACTTAAAAGTTTATGTATGCTGCATACGTGTATCGTATTTACTTATTTACTTATTTTCATCTCGTAGTTGAGTTAGAGCAAATGCTTAACGAAAACAATGTTCCGTTAAGTGAAATAAATGAAAAGGAAGTTCAAAGGCCTTTCGAACCGCAAATGGACAAGTTAAAGAATGATTTATACGGCCACAGTGGCTCAGGATCCGGTGGTTACGCTGATTTTATTCTTCGCTATGCTGCGAAGCAACTGTTCGACGAAGTAGTTGGAACGGTCGAGTTTAGAAGTCTCAGGAATCCTGATTTTCAGGAAGCAATTTTCCAGAAGGATGGAGAGACACTATTAACATTTGCAATTGCTAACGGATTTCGAAATATACAAAATCTAGTGCAAAAATTGAAACGAGGAAAATGCCCGTATGATTACGTTGAAGTTATGGCGTGCCCTTGTGGTAAGTTACATTCGAAGAATGCTAGAACAATATTAATACGCTTCATCCATGGATTCTAATTTGATTACTAGGGTGTCTTAACGGAGGAGCTCAGATTAGACCATCGAGTAACATCCAACCACGTGAATTGGCGTTGAAATTGGACTCTGTATATCACGAGCTACCTCAGAGTAATCCTGAGAAAAATCAGGTTGTCCAAAATTTGTATAAAACTTGGCTAGGGGGAGAGCACACTGACAAAGCTTTGACATTCTTCCACACGCAATATCATGAAATTGAGAAGATGAATACAGCTCTCGCGATAAAGTGGTAATTATAACAAATTACTTTGGTAATTCCGATTAGAAATATGCGTCTACATTTCACCTCATTGACATATTACTATAAAACAAGTACTTAAAATGAATTACGCGCGGTGTTAGTAATGGAAAAGAAGACACTTTAATAGCATAGGTTTCACACGTGTATTACAAACGGAAATTTAATTGACCACAGTTATGATAGCGGAATATAAAGAACGATTTTTGTAAATAGCTTGTTCAATAAAGGTTTGTAAATACGTTTGGTAATAAAAACATATATAGATTAAGTACAACGATGTCATTTAAACAATGGATTTATTAAATATACAAGTATTTCACAAGAAGTGCAACATATAGAACAACGAACGTAATCTATGCTTTTCTATAAAATAATTAACTTGTAACTCTGTTCATTCGGCGTAACGCTAGAATGTACAGCAAATATAGAAAGTCGCGTGGATTTTATACCAATATTTTTATCACGTACAGTACATAGCGATGTGTCTGTTCAAAGTACAAAAGATTGTCTTTTATAGGTTCGCGTATTGTTTAATTCTGTAATTCATTTTTCCAAATAAATTATTATTTTATATCTTTTGTTTGGCAGTATAATTGCACTTTGTACATACTATAATATAAAACAATGTATTGGTAACTTATATATCCACAACACGATATCTTAACTTTATCTTTAATAATAGCGTATTACTTTCAATTAAATAATACTGGTAAAATAATTATAAAAAGTACCGGCAAAGAACAAGATGCACCGAAATGAAAACACTGGGAACATGAATTTTGTTAAAACAATTAAATTAATATCATAATATTCGTTTTAAAGACTGGACTACTATACACAGCGTGGTATTTACAAAATAAACACTTTATGCTTAAAATATACATTAGTCTGTTTAAATAAATACGTATTTCGATCTTGTTTAAAAGTATTATATATATTACAAACATTAACTTACTTTTATAATTATCGTAATGAAAGTAACGCGTAACGATTTTATTACAGCATTACATTGAAATTAGGAATTAGTGACACATTATGCATATATAATTTTAGCATGTTAGAAATTCTTTTCTATCGCACAAGTATCGAGTGATAAATTTAAGAGTACAAACACATATTTTCAACAAGCAAGCTATTGACATAAACCGAGTGTAAGTGATTATTCGCTTGTGCAAGAAAGTTTATACGCAATATTCATTATTTCCATTTCGTTTTTTACTCCTCTCAATTCCCCCGAACTTGAAACATTCTATTGTCACATCCATTCTAAATTTATTTTGGCCTTTCGATCTAAATTTATTTGAAGCGTCGAATATACGGTTGAAAAAAATTAGAGAACTTTGATTACCTAGAGTTTTTATTATCTAAGGTTTCCTCATTCTCGTTCATTTCTTTAGACTCCTCTTTTTTCAAATCTGCAACCGCGAGGCTATCTTCGATGTACGTGATCGAATCGTGGTCCATACTAATTCCTTCGTTACTCGCGCATGTATTTATTAACCAGCCTTGGCTGCTATCTATTTCCTTCGATACGACAAGAAATAATTCCTTCTCCTTACTATCTATGTGGTCCTTTAGAAATATAAGCAAGTCGCTCTCCTAATAAAATTATTAACACGTTAATTTCAATCGAGAAACACAAATCTGAAATACGAAATGGATAGTCGACGAACCTTCCCTATAAGTTGCGGGGAATCGAGCTTCGAGTCGAGATTGTAAAAGGTGCCATTAATTTTCCTCAGGGCAATCCAATGGCGTCTTTTTAAAGGTAGTAATATGAATCCTAATTTATATTCTGCCGGTACGTTTAATATAAATCCTTCGATGTTGTCCAGACACAGACAATTGAGATCTCTGAAAAATTTAAACATATAAACAAACATTTCTAAGCCTCTCTTCGCAACAGCGTAGCAATGCATTCGCGATCGCTTCGCTCCACAAACCTGCGTTTATCGAACCACACAGCTTCTCGCCCCCTTCGTTGTAACGCTGCCATAATAACGTTGATATCGTAATTACCGATTCCTAACAATGACTTATGAGGATTAATCCATACATCTGGGCTTAAGCTATAACAAATTTGGTCCAATTCCTCTTTAGTATATCCTTTCTTTTGAAATAAATTATTTAACGCGTGTAACGCGCAGAGCTCGTTCAGCTACAACGAAGATAAACAAAAATATCGTATAAATGAATTGCGCATATATAAATTAAGAATATAAATAAACAAATTACTTGTCTCTCATGGTATATAGACCCAGTCATATCGGCTGCCGTACTCGCAACCATTGTATCTACATAATTTCCCTTCGATTCTGTATTGCGAATTTTATTATTTATCCAAACATTTAACGAACTTTGCAGACTGCCATGTATCGATAACCTTGCGTACCTGATAACTTTGTACAAAACCAAACGGTTATTCACTCAAATTCGATAACAGTCCTTATCAATTATCATCGAATTATAATCGAAATACAATGCGCAGCTAAAAGCAAACACTGTCACTTTGGAATACACTAAAATTTTCACAAATATCCCGTGAAAACGATCGCCGACAAATATTGATACGATACATGAACCTCTCGTTTACGTTCATTCATAATTGCAATGTGTTAAGTGCGATAAGACAGGGTGTGCAATTACGTCCAATTTTGTATTCGTAAACGCTAGCATTCGACGACAATACGTGGTGAGATATGGTAAGTTACAAAAATGGTTTGAACCAGTATCTTTCTTCTTCCTAGAAAATCAAATTGCCCATTGGAGATCGTTGAACGCTGACCGAAGTCCGAACACCTCGTGCGCGACCACTACATCACGAAACTTCCAGACCTTCCCAAAGTTTGAATTTTCCAATTCAACGTAATCGGCGAGTAACTGATTTTACGTGTCGAATTTCATTTTAATAATTGCAATCCTACTGATGCAATTTAACTCAACAGTGTATGCAACAATGCGAATACAACGATATTGGTCAACCTGTGCAATTTAACATGCGATACACTTTACGATGTATACATACTTATTTAGGTACAAACAAGTTCCTTGCATTTAAACCTTCTTACCTTTACAAACATGCTGCAAAATTGTCGCAGGGAAATGAAATTATCCGTAGAATCGAGAATATACTTGCTGTTTTCAAACAGTTTTACTTTCAGGTGACACTTTTGAATATCATTCAAAATGGAAGTTGAATACAGATTCATAAGAGAGATAGATTGTAAACAAGGGGCTGTAAGATCGGTACGGTTCAGTGGTATGTAGAGTTTGTCGCCTGAGATTAATTTTCGTGAATATATAACTTATACATAATTCGTTCACAGTCGACGGTGCATATTGTTTAACCTGTGGGTCGGACAGGAAATTGAAATTATGGAATCCGCACAGAGGTGTTGCTTTAAAAACGTATGGAGGGCACGGGGACGAAGTAATGGATGCTTCTGCATCCTGCGACAGCAGCCAAATCGTGTCTTGCGGATTAGATAAGTCGGTTATTCTTTGGGACGTATCGACTGGAACTCCGGTCCGTCGTTTAAGAGGTCATGTAGGCGCCGTTAACACAGTAAGGTTCGTTCTTGGAAATCTTGCGAACTATATCCCTGGGTTTCCACCAAGGCGAACACGAACAACAACAGTGTTTGCGAACGTTTTTATCTGTTCTAGTCTTGTCCACTCTGCCGCAAACACGAACAAAACTCAGGGTATGAATCGTATTTGAATGTTTTGTTCTGTTTGCGGCAGTGTGGACACGACAAGAACAGAGGAAAACGTTCGCGAACAATGCTTTTGTTTGCGTTCGCCTCGGTGGAGACCCGGGGTATTACTTCGTACGTGCATAATTGACTTCTTTCGATCGACAGATTCAACGAAGAATCTTCCATGGCTGTTTCTGGGTCCCGTGACAATTCGGTTATGTGTTGGGACATGCGTTCCAGAGGATACGATCCTGCGCAGTGTCTAAGCGGAGCTAAAGATTCCATTTCTAGCGTCAGAGTATCGGATCACGAAATCTTGGCGTCCTCGTTCGACGGTAAAATACGTAGGTACGATATACGTGTTGGCGAGATGTATGGAGATTATATGGGAGGTTAGTAAATAATATAACGCGACCGTAAGGAAAAGAGAAGAGGAACGTAAATTTTATTCAAACATGGCAAAATTATTACAGACGCAGTGACGTGCGCGAGTTTCACACGAGACGGGCAATGTATAGCGGTCAGCTGCGCGGATGCTGTGATAAGATTAATGGATAAGGATTCAGGGGAGTTGCTCGGAGAATTCACAGGTCACATGGCGAACAATTTATGCTTGGAATCGAGCGTCGATGCCCAAGATACTCGCATTCTCTCTGGGTCAGCGGACGGAAAATTATGGATATGGGATTTAGTTTCCCAAAAAGTGGTCGCGAAGTTATCGGGGTTGAAACCAACCAAGCATCCTATAGTATCGTTAAGTGTCCACCCACAAACAAACTGTTTCTTAGCCACTAATGGGCCGAGCGTATTAATGTGGAGTACCGCATCCGCGGTACAAGAATAATACGCTTACCCAGAAGCCTGTAACTACTTCTATTACTCATATTATAAACTTTTAAATACTCGCTATATTGGTAACTTACTATACTCCTGAATCATAAAATACGGAATGTCTAACAAAGAGTATTCGAGCTAGCCATTAAGAAAGTACTCCTGTAACGACGAATGCTTAATTATCCAGGTGTTTAATACAAAAGATCGGTTTCTCAGGGGTAAAGGCCTTACTTATCTTCGCGAGATTCCGCGGTGGTAGAGTCGAATAGGTAGGTTTCACCTGTGTAGGAGAGAGATGGAATATGGGTTAGGTTCAGTTGGGTCACGGTATACAGTTAAAAAACAGGCTACGAGTACGCACGTAGCCGTAAGTTTAAACAGGGACGAGAGAGAAAGATAAAGAGAAAGAGAGAGGGTACGCATGAGAGCACCTGCGCGCGCAGGTGGCGCGATACGGTGCGTCAGAATCAGTGGTCGCCACCGTCTCGCCCGGGAGAGGGAGCGGAAAAGAGAGAAGGAAGGAGCGGCTCCGCGGAGTCGAAGGGAAACAGAGCAGCTGCGCAAGAGGAAGAAAGAGCGAACGCGGTCGCGTCGCGGGTGAGAAGGACAGGCGAGAAAAGAGGGAGCCAAGAGATATACAGCGAGAGACACGGAGGTGCTCGCACACGGGGCGGGCCTGCCAGTCTCAACCACTTCGTGGAGTGCACTTTTTATTCTGTGCTCAAGCACGCAGCCACTCTGAATTGTTGGCTGTTT
This sequence comes from Andrena chrysosceles, assembly GCA_963855975.1. Lineage (NCBI taxonomy): Eukaryota > Metazoa > Arthropoda > Insecta > Hymenoptera > Andrenidae > Andrena > Andrena chrysosceles. Next base: position 42,903,391 of record OY979769.1, on the reverse strand, counting down.
GCATGTACACACGATCGAGGATCCGTGGCTCGCCCGATGCAGAGTAGAGGCTATTGGGCCGCGTGGTCTTACGAGACTTTATTGGCGATCAGTCAGGACTTAGTGTGCGAGGATTGTTGTTGTTGTTGTTGATCGATTCCCACCCGGTGCGCCGGCTGTCAAAGTCACGGGGAATTACGGCTGATAGTGGCCGAAAGCGATCTGCGGACTATTCGAGCCAGTATTCAAGAGATCTCGGTGGCAGTGGATACTGGATAGTGGTGGAAGAGTGGTGGTGGAGGAGGATACGGAACGGCGACGGGTGTGCGACGAAAGAGGGTTGTTATGGGGCGAAGCTGTCGTCTGCTGCTACTCTCGCCGCTGCACTTGCTGACTATATTCGGCTTCCTCGCGGCGGCTGATGCTTTCTCCACCGACAGTAAGTTGCATATTTCGAACGTAGAATTCAACCAAATAGGAAGGGAAAGTACAAGGTGAACGGGAAGGGGTGGAGGGGGCTAACGTTAGCCATCGGAAATGTAGATGCAGCGGTTGTTGATTGATAAAATATAAGTATGGGATGTGCCATGCGCCGGTCTCTCGCTTACATAACCGACATCCTTCGACGTGCATTTTCGTTGAGGTAGTTCCTAGAAATCGGCCGACGTAGGACGCGGGAAAGGAGGACGGTCGCCGACAGGAAAATATCTAATGTTCCGGGCTCGATATCTATGATCTCTATGGGGGGGATGCTGGTGGTGCGTGGTGCGTTGGTCTGAAAATGGGGGTAGACAGCGATAGATGGAAGCACGTGAAGATCTTCGGTACGCTGTATATGTACACATAGTTCCCGTTTGGTGTGAGGGGTATTTTTGGGAAACCGTTGAAAGAAGTGTACATATACCTATATAATTATAATTCAGTATTTTCTCGAGAATTTAATTACACGAACAGCGTGGATGCTTATCTTCGCGATACTAATTTAATGTGTGAACGCTTTTTTTCATTGAAACGATTCTCCATGGAAAATCGTATTTTTGTCGAAAAGTTGAATGATACAATGTTTTCGAGCAGACAAAGTCATGCTTCTAAACTGTTATAATGCTTAAGAAATGGTAACGGTAATTGGGCATTAAAATGATTAGAAGATAGTTAGGCTGTAAGGCTACCAACTTTGCATATACATGTACGCATTAGCTTATCGCAACTATATGAATCTTACGAAGTATACTTTTGAGAATGCTTCAAATTTGCATGAACGGATAAATCAGCAGATTCGTTACAATAAGTTGGTAATATATCGACAAACTTGTACAATTTATTGGACGATTGATGTTTATTAATTCTTGTCAATTGATTACTGCTGCATAAGATACGAAGGGATCAGAAGTTGAGATTTTAGAAATAATGGGATAAATATTCAAATGATCGAAGTTATAAAATATAGCAACGCAGGGAAACGCGAGTAATTAAGAGCGATAAGGTGATCCCATACTAACCGTAAATAAAATTTAAAGGCGAATTATTGATTATACACGCTTTATGTTCTTGTTTGATCACGTTTTTCCATTGACATTTAGTTTGCTTCAACGGCTAAAATAATATCTAAGCACTTCCGTCGTGAAAGGTATTTAAACACTTTCGTCGTATATTATACACCATAAACTACGAATGATTAAAGTTTACCACATATATAAAGTCTCAAAATTCGCATAATTTTTCAGAAAATCGCAATATATTAAAAATTCAAAATATTCATAGGTCATTTATTGCTGGTTCTCTATCATACGCCTAAGTATTTATAAAAAATAATATTTCGTCATTAGAACTTCATATCCGGCATTAATTTTTTCTCTAGGCCGTTGTATCGTTACACGAATTCTAATAAAAATATTTACGTAGAAATAATTTACAATCATTAATTACATATCGAAGATGTAGGTAGTAGGTTTTCAAATAAATCGAGCCATCAGATAGTCTACGAAAAGTCTTCGATGATCAGCTGTTGATTTGCCGAAGTAGAACCGCGTCGATATATGTATTTCTGTCGCCCCTTATTATCACTATTCGATAATTTCTCGGAATAACATATGTATCGGCTGATACAAGCAAAGAGAATGGATGCTCTTTCCCCGGGGGAATTATGTCGGCAAATTATTTCAGACATTATGGACGGTATGCGTCAAAGTACCATGGCAGAGGAAACAGACTAATATCCGAAATGCATTAGTATGCACGTAGTTATCGAATCCTGCTAATTTGCATAGAGGCGGATGATTGAATTATCGGTGCAATTTGTATCTTCGAGGCACCGCGCAGCACTTAATCTGTTTTTATTTATCGTTTATTGATTCGTCCTCGAATTGTTGTCGGATTAAACGAACGGGAATTGCGATTTTTATGCGGCAAACGGAGAACGCGTCTGATGGTTTTCCTTACCGACGAGACACAACGCTCCTCGAGCGTGGCGATCGTGTTTCAATCGCAAAATCGTCGAATACTCTACGGCCTACGCAATTACCATCATAGGGTCATTCGTTACAAATACTAAATCGCGAGGTTATGTACTTATTCCTATAGAAAAATATTATTGAAGGGTATGCTTTTCCCGGTGTACACTAGGTCCGCCAAGATATTGTGTGTACGTGTACGTTAGGATACCAATATTGATCCTCTTATCCTGCATCCCTATTTTTGTCTCTGCAATAACGAAATGGGTGGGGAAAATGCAGTCGGAGATATTCTTCAGGACTCGAGCGTTGTATACGCCGGTATATATCAGATTCGTGAAATTGAAATGATACAGTTCCATCGAGCTTTCAACTTGCGGCTGATCTCATTCATATTATTCGATTGGTGCTAACGTCGGTCCTTGAAATCTTTTCTATGTAACCAGCAAGTGCACGTGCAGCTCTTTCGTCAGACGAACATCGACGAGCTGCTAAATATAATTTTCAGTGGGTAATTTTTCTATATAAAAATGCAGAGATATTCATACGGTCGTGACAAACGTTTTATCTCTAAAACATTTTTCGATATTTACATCAGGCGCAGTTAACAAGATACTATTGTACGCCTGTGCTCTGTGATGCGCGTAATTAGGCTTCTTACGTAGATGGCGCCATTAGTGTTCGACTGTTTTCTACTGTAAATATGTATTCCTTAACCATTTCTTTATGTTAGGTGATCTTGTTAGGGTTGCCACCCGTACTTTAAAATAAAGTATCTTACGTTATTATAGGTAAATGTATTCTATACTTTTGAATAACAATAAAGTACGCGAAAATACTTTATTTGACAATTAATGATATTACGTGAAACGTAACGCAATATTATTATCTTCCATCTGTTCCCGCCACTTCAGCATTTACTGAGAGAGTTTTCTCTGTCATGAATGTGAAGTGGCGGGATGGAAGAAACAAGGCCTCTCTCAATTTAATAAAAAACGAATTATTTATATAATTCAATATGAATATTGAGTGCAATGATGCCATTGAGATATGTTTGGAAGAAATAAAAACTAAGTACGTTATTTTTCTGTAAAAAAGGTGGCAACCCTAGATCTTGTTTACACGATAAATCTTGTAATAATAATCTTACTAAGTAGTTACATCGCATAAATCCATTATAAAGAACTAGATATCACTGAACAAACTCGGCAATCTTAAAAAATACTAAGGTAAATCGTAAACAAGGATTCGCCACGCCAAACAAGTCGTTGCATTCCACGCTGGGCGATAAAGGGAAGCGTTCGAAATTTATCGGGAACAGATCAGAGAACAGTTAGCGTTACCGTTGGTAAGTTACTTTTGGTCGATTATTGGGAATCGCATGGAAATTCGAATAATAGTTTCGAACGATTATTATCTCCAATTGGCGAGCACGAAAGCGTATTATCCTGTCGAGAGTCATAAACGTCCCTTCCATAATTCATTACCGCCATGTATGCCGATTTTTCGTTTCCGTGGTGTTCCGTGGCGGAGGGAGGCCCAATTAACGTTTTATTAATTACGCCGAATGTCAGCCGTTAATGAAACAACGATCGCGAGAGGCACAACCTGTGTTCCCTCGAGGTGCTCGGTTCCCGAGGGGCGACGTGAACCGAAATTAGAATTAACTCGTACGTGTCGCCAGCGATTTTAACGAGGGGCCGTATGCCACGATCGTACATCTCAAACGGAACGTGCTAATCTGCGGTCAGGACAATTCGCGAAAGGTGCTTTTGAGAATTTCCACGGAGAAATGAACGAGGTATAGCGCGCGGCGAGTTAATATTTCCTCGGGAATTATTCGCGTCGCTCGCGCCGATGGAAATCGAATTGAAAAGGCTCGGGGTCAATTATTATACTGGTCAACGCCCGCCATATTATTTCTCCCAGCAAGAAGATCGCGGGTGCGCGTTAATTCTTGTGAGAAGGGTCTGAACGAATCCGTCTCGCGAAATTGAATCGTAAAATTGTGAATCTCGTATGTCGAACGTGACGGTCAAAGAAATATATCACACGCGGGGGAATAGTTTCGCGCCACACGCATACATGGATCGTTTGATGAAATTTTTCCACGAATGTGTTTCCCCAATTTCCCAGGGCTGGTCTGTTACAATACACGGCGATGGCGTTTGGGCTTTCCGTTGAAAACCCAAGTTGCTGCAACGCTAAAAGCTAAATGGGACTCTTATCTATTCCTTTAGCCTCGGGTAAATCGAAAATTCCGTTTGAGGATTTCGAAAATTCCTTATCTGCAGTTAGATGGAACTTACGACCGTTGCGATGTTCGACCGCGACACGCATTAACGTCGCGCGTTTCTAATTTTCTCTCTTTTAAACCTCATTCCCTCCCCTTTTCGTTTTTAATTTAATTTCTCATTTTGTATGTTTTATTTCGCAGCGCTTAATGTTTCTTTCTCTCTCTCCTCTTTACGGCCGCAAATTACGTATGGGATTTGATTTTTTTCCTCGTTTCTCGTTTCGTTTCAGGACAGGCGTGTTCTTTAAGGCAATTTCAATGTGCGAATGGTAGATGTATACCGATTCCGTGGGTCTGCGACTTAACAGACGACTGCCTAGACAATTCCGATGAATCCGCCAAGGAATGCAAAGGTGAGCGATGGGGCGGCTACTCAAATAATATATCGTGCACCTTGTGACAACGGCCAGCGCTGACAATATGTAAGACTTCCCGCGCATAAGTGTCGAATAAAATATAGCCACTCGTGTGTCGGGCTTTTTCATGTTGCGTCGCAATGAAAAAGCGATGTCCGATCTGTGTGCCGGGAGGGGGTTGGGCCAATCAATATTAAGCTTTTAATGGAGAATGGTAATCAGGGATTTAGTTTTATTTTTCTGATACAAATTACCAACGATTCTGAACGATTTCATGTATACGATATTTACGTTGGTTTCCAACTACTGCTGACAAATCCGAAGTAAATATTGTTCAAAGTGTGGAAATTCAATCAAATGAATATTTTTAACACAGCGGAGATCGGAGGGGGTAGGTTTATTTTTCAAATTTATTAGTTCAGATCAAGATACTCCAAGGGAGTATCAACTTGCCTTATAGTAAATTGATACACTTTGCTTAATCCAAATAACATTTTTTCATTCATTTCGTACGTATTTTCTCAAGTTTCCATTTGCAGTACATCAAAGGGGAAGGACCAAAGTATATTTTAGCATAGTTGTTATTAAGAAATTAATTCAAGCAAAAATGACAAAAATTGAAAACTGAGAAACGTATCAGATTGCCTCGGTCTCCCCTACCTTAGTATGACGATATCAGTTCCATAATTCAACTAGTAATTTCGTCTAATCTGCTCGAAGTAACTGACCGGCTAATAAACTCGCTCGAACAGATCCTCCTATCGTTCACTTTATAGAAATCTCTCTTAAGAAGATAAACTTCAAACGCAGCGATGAAGATAAATCGCTCTCCACGGCTTTCAAAAGTTGGTAAAGGCTGTATGAAACTTTGAAATTGAATCTAGTTTGTATGAGGAAGTTGAGTCCATTGGAATATATATAAAGCATCCGTTATTCACCCCGCGTAAACGAAATTTAAAAACTGCATCGTGAACAGCTAGGGAAACAGAAGTGGATTGCAGTCGGAATGAAGTCTCTCCCCGTCGACTTCTTACGTGAACCTACAAAATTGGTAGTTGTCGTCGACTCGCAAAGGTTGCTTTCAGTCGAAGGAAATTTTAAATTGTGAACGGTAACAAATTTAAGAGAGTTCCATTAGAAACAATTATACCCTCGAATCCTATTTAGTATCAAGCTTATTACATATTATTTAAACATTCCTCTGACCACTACTTTAATTTCGATCCAGCTCTCGCCGTTCAAACTTTTCAGCAACAACTGAATATTGTTATTCCAGAGATTCACTCTGCAAGCAGACAATCGTGCCATCGACGGCGGAGATCTTACAACTACATACGCCGCGGATAGCAATCGGCAGAAACCACCCTTCTTCAGAGTAGTTCTCCGCGCGGGGCTGAGAATCGATCAGAGACTAAATCGCCTCCCGCCGCCGTAAATTCTTCTGGCCCAACAGCTCGCGAAACGAACTATTCCCGAAATTAAATTCGTCCGCGGCGCTATTGCTTCCGCGCGGCGGCCGGCCGTGAAAACATATTTCGCAAGTTCGCCCCGCGTGTGCGTTTATTAAACTAACTATTCAGTTGACAAACAAGATACGTGCGCACGGTATTTACTCGGCCGCCGTGCTGATACGCCGTTACACAGGCGGTAATGCATCTCGTCGCGTAACGCGAAACTGTATTCGAAGCGGCGTTAAATATAGCGAGGCCCCTTGGCCGTAAAGCGCCGAGATCTGTGGTCAGGGATTAATCACCGGGGTTTGTTTACGGAACCTGTTAATACCGCGCGCCGCGGTAATTTAATTGCGCCTTCAATTGAGTCGTCATCGCTGTCGCGTAAAACATTCATTAAACATGTGACGATCGTGTTTGCAACTCCGTTTTGCAGAAACCCTGGTTCGCAGAAGCTTCATGCTTGTGCGCTGCAATTTTTCTGTTGGGTGCAGGAATGGCTTCAGATTACTCGAGACCTTTTTGCATGAAATGCATAATTAGATTCATGATTCTTTTCTGCATATGCTCTCTGAATTTCATTGCGGCATCTTTAAAATTGAAAGAGCTGTGGTAAAATATGTTAATCGATGTTGATCGACTGACTGAACTGACCCTAAGTTGTATCTAATTGTAAGTCAAACATGCATCAACCTGAAGATGACACGATTTTTTTAAATATGCAAATATTAAATAAATAATGAAAGATAATGTCAGAAAACATTTTTCTCTAAATTTCTCCATTTTATGCAAAAAGGGATATTATTGTAAGAATAAAACACACGAGTAACAGTATATACGTACGATTGTATCGTAAATTTATTTAATCTCTTTGGAACTTTGGGACACGAGTGTCTTGAACGGAACTTTGTCTGCGAATGACTGCGTAGTCTCCTGACGCTCGCATCGCGCGTCATTTGTTTATTTCGCGCGATCCCCATGCCCCTCTGGTCGTCCACCAGGGCGGGCTCTTTGAAAAATCTAAAGGTGACGCCGCCGATCACGTTACCGTCGGAGATTCTTATTACCCTTGATTTTCTTATCTTACATTATTAAAATTAATTTCACTTATTAATCTACTACGATTGAATTCCACTTACACCCAAATCGCCCGTGATTTTCATTAAGCTAGGTTTTCCTATACGCGACTGGACGCAACGTCAAGAATTTCAAAGTTGATTTTCACGAAAATTAAGAGCGATATCAAAAAAAGTCAATGTTTTCTACTTATAACAAGTAAATAAGTCGAGAAAAAGGAATAAATTTGATTGATATTGCGCTTCATTTTCGAGAAAATCGACTTTTAAATTCTTGACGATGCGCCCAGACGAACTACGAACTGCGCATCGTAGGAAGAATGTTCATATAGGTATTCTCCTCAATTAAGAATCTACGCTATTCCACTGTCTCGGCTAATTGGGAGAGTTAGAACTCTTAGGCCCCAGAATGCCTTAGCACAATAGGGACTTTGAGTTGTGATAGGCTGTGAAGCTTGACCCTTTCACTGCACTCATTTAAGGTACAAAAGTACTTCAAGTTTTTATATAAACGGCAGAGGTTCTTAGGTATCACGTCCACGGAGAAAGAATTGCTCTGAATAGTTGGATCGATGGGAAGATCGAAGTTTAAATCCCAGCGATTCGATGGCGCAGATTCTTTTCACCCTACGCTAACTACTTAATAGCCTTGGAAGTTTCGGAGTTTCTTTCCATTCTCGGTAGCCAAATATCGGAAGTCCATGTGATCAACGAAGTCGAATCAACGATCTATTTCTTTAATTGAAGACCTCTGCAACTTCGTACCTACATCTCCCGCAGCAGGCTTGCCCGGATAAACGAGAAAAGTCGAGAGGCTTTAACGCGTTTGCCTGTACCTCTGACCCTTTGAGGGAGCATCTCGAAGCGGAGAATTAGGATCTTCGTTTAACGGCAGATTAGTCGCAAAGTAGGAGCCATTTGGAACTTCGAACAGAAGCTTTCAGACTCTAAAATTACTTGCACAACTGCGCCCGGAGTTAGTCGATCGTTTCCACTTGCATATTCGGTTGCACAATCCGGGAAATGCTCGTAGAATTACTTCGTCGACGAAGTGTCAGTTTATTTAACCATCCTGAACTTTGAATTTCCAAACCATCGAGCCTGCGACTTAAATCGGTTAGACCTGCTCGCCCTGCGATATCACGTTACAAATCAAATTGATAATAATTTCATTTCCACGATCGTTGGAAAACCGGAGTCGCAGTTAATCCTATTTCTCCCTGAGCGATCGTGTTGTTTTGCTGTTGAAATGCTAATGTCTACAATGGCCTCTGATTGGCGGGCAATATATGGTGAAGATTCGATGCGTCGCAGCATTGACGACGGTTCTTTCACAATCGAACGTAATTATAGAAATTTCTATGCTGCGCCAGTTCGTTTATCAGCGCGGTTACTCAATCCCGCGGATCCGTTCAACCGATATTGCATATTGAAATGCCATTTTTCCTATCGTCGGTTAAACTGCACGCAGAACACAGGAAGCTTGTCTCGGCGGGCATTGCTAACAGATAGCGAGGAGGATCGTTCGACGACAGGCGATCGAAGCTGGAAACGAAAAGTTTCAGACCAGAAGTAATGGCGCGTATCGGATGGTTGCCGTGATAGCTCCGCGAACCTCAATATTTGCGCGAATTTTCAGCCCCGTTTACCTCCTATCGAGATCCCGCTGTACACTGGTGTACACAGGGAGCCTGTCTTCCCGCGGATGTGGAGTATCGCGGAGGGTCGTAGAGAACGGTTACTGCAATATCCTCTGTTGAGTTTCAGCCACGGAAAAGTGTCTTATCGGAGGAAGAATAGCTTTGGGGTGTTAGTACTGATCCTGTTTCTTTCCCCAGAAGTGTTTCGAATTCGGGTAAGCTTGCGCTTGAATACACCATCTCCCATGGGCAGTGGTGGATTTAATGGGAGAACTCAGAAGGCCCCCATAGGACCCATCTTCAAAAAAAATTTGATTTTATCTAAACACTAGGTATATTTTATTTTTCTATGCTACCATACTTAGTCCGTTTTTAGTAAACTACCTCTTCATTTTCCTGAAAAATGGGCCCTTGTCCGGAAGGCCCCGAGGGCCTTATCTTAAAAAAAAAAAAAGAATTACTAATTTTATCCAAACACAATATTTTTTCTATACTCTTTTTTTTGATACACTTAGCCCATTTTTAGTAAACTATCTCTTCATTTTACCGAAGAAACTGGCCCCTTAGAACGTTCGCCACTTGGGCCTTTTTCCTTAAACCCGCCACTGCTTGCGAGATCTCCACAGACAAGTTTCACTTGCAAATGCTCCAATAAATTCGTGCAACATTATAACAGGTCTGAGCTCTGACTCGCTATGTTATTTACGAGAAACAAGGACAGTTCGCATTTGAAAAAAGTGGCCTCGGAAAGGATATATTCACGTTGGCCTCCCGATACCATCTATTCTCTCGCGAAGGTGTTCTGCTTTCGGACGAACCAGGAGGGAAATCTGATGGAAGTACGACGAATTTAGCGCACTTCCTTCGATTCAACTTTCTGACCTCTTTCCGCGATTCTTCTATAAATCTTGAATGTCCCGCGGCGCTGGACAGCGTCAATGGGTCCTTTCTTCGCTGGCGTCCAATAAGAGGTGTGTCAAGGTGGTCCATTGCACCACCCTGTAGGGGCGAGCGATCCCCCGGGGCTCGGAGCTTGTATCACGGGTGGCTGTTCCCCAGGAGCGTGTCCCCGGGCCGGAAGTGGCGATCCCAGGCTGTACGTAGTAGTTGAAAGAGGTACAGTGATCCGCTGACTTACGTTATTTCGCACTTACGTCGTTTCTGTCCGCTACGCGATAGAAATCTGTGTACTGTGCACATCTGTATCGCGTAACAGATATTGGGAAACCAAGTGGAGGCGTGGCTTAGATATCAGCGCTGTGATGGTCAGTTAGCAAACTACTGTCAGTAGGCCTGGATCCCATCAACATTCCGAATAAGCACTCAGCAGTAGTAGCTTTTAACTATTTAAAGTTCTCTTAAATGAACAAAATGCGATCAATAATTTCATCTTGATTTAATTTATTTTTTAATTTCACTAAGTTTTGATTTTTCTCGGGAAAGTGATAAAAACCGGACAGTGTCATTTTTACATGCACGACTCTTACAACCATATACACAGCAATATATTCTACTTTTATTTTATCTGGGAGGAAACTCCATTGTGTAAATGTATATAGCTGCTTAATAGCATATATTATACTGCCTAATATTTTAAATTAAAAATTTAGTGTGATAATTATATGGACTTCAACGGATTTAAGCCTACTCGCAGTAGTTCAATTTTCTGTCACCAGATGGCGTATCGAAATTCTTGGTTTCCCAATAGGGTGATGGTAGCTAATATTGGCTAGCAAAAGTTAAATGGCTGTTATTTGAATAATAATCGATGTTTGTGTACACAATTTGCTTCAGCGTAAAGAGAAATTATCCGCTTTTCATGTGGCACAGGTCAGAATCGTTGAAACCTACAAATATTTAATTAGACCTGAAGAAACATTACACGCGAAAATCGGGTTCTAGGTTCCCAGGTTCAAAAATCGATATTCATACTTTATACGATTTTGTAATTGTAATTGCAAATATCTAGTAAGTCTGTGCAAATGCAAAAGAGAGGGTTTTGCCCTAATCAACCCTTAAGGGGGTGAAAATAGGTAAACTATGTTTCCACCGACTTCTCAATATCTCTTAAGCCCGAAGCGAAGCGCTGTGTATTTTGCTAGTTACTCATAATACACCAAGTGTATCTCGACTAGATTTACGTCGCTTGCTCAGGAGCTAATACTTCATACCTAAGTTTTGGTGTATCATCGTGCATCGAGGCATGCTCGCTTCGGTGCCTCAAGCATTGGGACAAACAAATCGACAGAAGGGACACATACGAGGTACTAACGCGGGGAAGCCCCTGAATCAGTAGCATCGCTCAATGATTTAATTCAGTATCTCCCCATACCTAAGCAACCATTTCTTCAACCGCCCCAAGATGCTCCACTGGTATCGTTCTGTGTGCAGATTTAGCGCGCACCGCTGAACGACCGCCGGGACGACCTCGTTGCGAACTCGTGGCACGCACGCAGTGATCGGCGGAGAAAAATTGCTTCGTATCTCGATTGACCCATTATCGTGCGGGGCCTTCGATTCGTCGAGATTGATCCTCGACTGTTGAGTGGAGCGCGTGCGTGCACGCGTATCGCCATTCATCGATTTTATAAAAGCACGCCAATTACCGGGTTTCAAAGATCAGGAAACCGCGCGAGTTATGCACCCGCGATAACACGCACGTCGCCCGGTTAAGCGTTTATTTTATGCGACGCGGGACACGGCGCAGGAGCCGCTTATCGCAGCTGGACAAGTTACGCGAATCATAATTGTAATAATTTAACGGGCACGCGATTATAGGCCTGCCGTTGGAATCCAAAGGATAGATGGATAGAGGAATAGAGCGGCGGAGAGGAAAAGAGGCCGGGCGTCCTCGCTGGTCCCTACGGTTCTCGCCTTAACGATACATGGGAATCGGCGACTCACGTAGGTTCGCGGCGATCTTGCGTCAGACAGGTTGAAACGTTTCTAAGGCAGTTTTTCCCCCCGGCGCGGGAATGCGCCTGCCGCCCCCCCCCGGATCATCGTTCGGCGCTTTCGATCGGCGACTGTAAACAGGTGTAGAAAGCAGGATGATTCCATTGAAATCGGTGGCAACCGGGTACACTAAAAGGGGGAAAAGAGTCGGTGCGCTTCTACAGTAGCGGACAAAAAAATTACCACTTTTTCAACCCACCCTAATTCTATTACTTTTCAATATCAATTCAAAATTGTAGTATATGCCTAACATACATATTCTGAAAGAGAATTGAACGCTGTATAAAATCCAGTTACAGTTGAATTTATTTAACTAACAATCAAAAAACCGCACATAACATTAAACAAGACAACACACTTTTAAAGTCAACAAAATGTTACCACTTTTGAACATAAAAACATCTAATATTTTGTGGGGGACATTTTGCTTTTAGGACAATCTAAAAAGTTGCTAAACGTGGTAACTTCTTTGTCGGCCCCAAAAATGTGTTACCCCCTTTAATATCATACAACACTTTTGCTTGTCAGTTAATTAAATTCAACTTTAACTGGATTTTATACATCTTTAAATTCTCCATCAGAATATGCATATTAAATATACCACAGTCCTAAATGTATGCTAAAAAAAATAACAAAAATAGAACAAATCGAAAAAGTGGTAACTTTTTTGTCCGATAGTGTATATCTTTGTTCTTCGTGCTGAGTGGCACGTTCCAAGCATCGATTTCTCGACACGAGATGGACCGGGGTTACGTAATGATCGCTCTTAGTTAAAATGACGATTTTGCTTGAGCGAGGCGCTCCTTTCACTGGTTAAATGAATTATTATTCCGTTGTCGATCTCGATTCTCAGACGCCAGTCGCAGCTAGAATTCGTTTTAAGGGGATGAAAAGCAGCAGAATTATATTCAACGTTTGAGGAGAGTAATGCTACGTGACATCGAGACTCCGTTCCCCCAAAATTGTTGCATTAATCACAAGCTCCTCTTCAGACGACGCCGCGAATGTAGGAAGAAAGTGACATGAAGAAACGATTGTACAGAGCGTTCCACAAGTCACAATTCGTAAATCAATGTGTAGAGGCTAGAGTCTAAAATTAATGTTATTTTTTTTTACATCAATGTGTTCTGCTCGTTGAAAGGAGGAAAAGTCTAAAACGAACCATTTGTCGCGAACGCATCGTTCCCTAAAAAATTGATAAAATTTTGATGTATTTGATGAAACCATTTTTCACGTTTTTGAGAAAACGGTGCGTTTGCGACATATGGTTCCTTCTAAAAATTTTCTCCTTTTTTAAAAATTTCCACCGTTCCAGAGGTATAGATTCACCCTTGAAAGCAGTGACCACCACTTTGTTAGTACCCTGTACAATATTTCCCTCCCCCAGACCTCACCTCCCACAGCTCAGAGTCACTCTCACTTAGATTGTTCGAGAAAAATTGTCCACAGAAAGTCATTCAAGATTGATATCAAACCATTGAACTGACCATTTTCAATTTCCTTTTACCGAAACTGGGTCCATTGATTGTCCTTTGGCTCGCGCGACTTTTGGATCGCCCTGTATTATGTCGAGGGATGAATTCAAGCATCGAGATGCCGGCCAGCGATGCCCAAGGCGGAGTCTGGAAGTTGCGTAGACTATGCAGAAAAAGAGCAGCAGAGATGAACATCGTTGAAGGAACCGGACGTCAGCCATAGAGGCGATAACTTGGCCCTTTTGCTTCTGCTTCTCGGAACGCGTCGATCATTTGCACGCAAACTCTCCCCGTTTCATCTCGTGTCCTTTGCTGGACTCTTCCTTCAAAACTGTCTTTGGTAAACCGAAACACGAATATTAAATAGCTCTCTTAATCCTCTTTAGAATCGAACTTTCACACAGATTCATTATTTCCACTCAATCTTGCTCTTCTCTGATATATAATTCTCACTCACTTGTTTTACAAAAATGGTACCTACACTCTTACTCCCACCCACCTTCGCATTTCTTAGCTATTAAACTTCCTGCTTTACTTTGCCCACTTCACATTTTCTTTTTCCCTTTACGTATTTCGTTTTCATTCGTTCCCTCCCTTCGGTCTCGCTTTTCCCCAGCATTTCTTAACCATCTTACAACCTTACAACGCCAACGGGGGAATGTTTCGTTGTACTTGCAGCAACGAGCTTCAACTCTCAGTTCAGCGTGTTTCAGAACATTTGATTACACTGGCCGGAGTCTTTGATCCAACGCTACAAATGAGGCGGAAAAGGATGTCGGATTTGGCTCGAAATTAGCCAATCTTACTTTACAAGCCCGACGACGGATGACTTTTATTCTACAGGTGTTCCTTTTGTGCCCAGGACCCCAGTTGCTTTGTCCCCTCCCGCATCGCTGTTCTCCCTTTTCACTCTTCGCATACCCGTTTCCTTCGTTTGGCTGTATACCTCGCAAAGCTCGCTCCGACTTGCATCATGCACCGCACGGAGCGTCTACCGACTCGTGAATTGCACAGATGCGCGCTGACCGGAGGGAGAATATTTTTATTTCTGTACAAGTAAAATTTCGGTGTTCCCTTGCTCCGTGCCTTTCCTCCAGCGCCCTTTCTTCGCGTTCGTCGTCCGTGGATAATAAAGCGAGTAATTTAAAGATACGACAGCTTCTTGAGTTGCGCAGGACCTGTTTCTGCTTAAAATTTGTATTTTCGTGTAAATGAAATTTGAAGCGAGCTTTTAGGGACCAGTTTGCCCCCGTGTCCTCTTTTCGGCAGTTTCTTCTTCCAGCTGCGTTATTCTTGGATACACAGCGAGGAATTTAAGGACACGATGCTCTTTTCGAGCCGCGCAAATTCTACTTTTATTCTAATTTTTCCAATTCCGTGTAAATGATAAATTCTAATTCAATTAATCTATGACGTATCTTTTTATTAAGATCGAGAAGTGAAGCACATACAAAGTGCATTATTTTGGAGCATTGTGCTCTTTTACCTGAACTATTTTTTAAACGGTCTAAATACACTTTGTTCTCCATTATATCATTTACGAACAGCAACCACTAGAATATTTTATTAATAATAATAAAAAGAAACATTTCCGGTCACATATCAGTTCGGCGCCAGGAAAAAGAGATAGTAGATAATATAGACACTACAAATACTACTAGAAGTAGCAGTATCTAATCACAAGCACCCAAGCGATCAAGCTATCATTATCAGTCCCATATTCCTCCGACCGGTCTAAATCGAAACGTATAGTCGACGCTAGAGAAAATCCTACCCCCGAAGTTTCATAGTAATAAGAATTTTCGTTTTTGGGACTGTTCCCTTGTAAGCCACTTAAGGGGGTAGTGGACTATTGGAGACGTAAAATGGTTAGTTTCTTTGACGCTAAATTACTTTAATACCAAACAATCGTTATAGTCGTGCTTTTGGCAATCTATTGTGGGCACGATTGCGAGTATTTACAAAAAAAATCGTTGGAATGTATAAAATTGTCGAAGTTATTAATCGTTGAAGATGGTCCTGTACGGCGCGCCGTGGCAGGTGGTGAACATCAATTTAGGTGAACCAATCATCTGAAACCAAAATGCTTTAAGGTGATTATTCTATACACAAATATCTACAGTGTGGAAAGTCGCCGATAAATTTGAACAAAAATTGTAGAAGTTACACACGAATCAATTTTTTCCCCACATTTTTATGGGAAAAAATCGTCTTTAATCAGTCCTAAAATGTTTTATAAACATCCAATGTTGATGCGGAACTTCCACACGATAGAGAATCGAATTCTACAGCTCCAGTTAAAATTTCAAGTGAAAATGTTCACTGGTTCAAGAGTTATGATGTACACCGTTTCTGAAAATCGTGTTTCGAGTTATCCGGCTTCAAAGTTACCTACGCGGTTACCTACTCGGCGGTACACTGTGTTACGTTCGGTGCTATAACTTCGACAATTATTTGAATTTTTTCACGAACATTTGATTAAAATGTTCGTAAAGGATAAGGCTTTCAGAAGCAGTAAAAAAAATCGATTTTTTGAAGCTGAAATAGTCCACTACCCCCTTAACCCAAGAACAGGACCCCGCTTCCGTTTATGGCCCCAGTTTCACGGGTCCGAATTTTCTCTACCGTTGACTATATATAGTCCGCGTCCTGCAATTCCCGTCCCCCGAAGAACTTTAATCCCGAATCCGCCAAAGTCACCGGGCGACCCATCTGCCGAAACTTCGTTGCAGCTCGCCGGTATTCGCGGCGAGGAGTGGGGGCCGTGGTCAGGGCCCGCCGCGGCTACCAGCGTTTAGAGGGCCCATTCGTTTCGGCTGCGTTCGCCGGTCGCGGACCAGACTTGGTCATCCCCTCCACTCGCCCCGCTCGCCCTGTGACTTTTTTCTTGCTCCTCTTCGGCCCGTTCCCGGCCACTCGCGGGCCCCGTTGCCGCGCCTAGGGCTATCGTAATTTGTAGCGCAAGGCTTGCACCGGTTGCATCAGAGTCTCTGCCGTTTGGGTTCGGCCGGCGCGCCGGGGCGACTCGCGCACGAACGAGCGGGGCTGGCCCTCGGTGTGTGCACCATATAATTACGGTGAAAGCCAGTCCGCGGCCTGCGATCGCGGCCGGGCCATGGTGTGTGCACTAGGGCACTCGCGCACAGCCGCCGAGTAGAGCCGAGCGGTCGGCACATCGGCGGCCATCGATTTGCTCCTTCGTCGCTTCTCAAGACGAGCAGGGTGGCCCTCCCTCTCTCTCCTCGTTGCTCGTCGCCCTCGTCAGCGTTACTCCGACGCTTTTTCAGCACGGTCGGCCTTCGATTGATCCCAATTGAGTTAGAAATCGTTAACGGGGTCCGATTGGTCCACATCCGACACAAAAGCTGCGAGCAGCCTGGTTCACCCGTCGCGCCTTCCCACGATCAGGGAACGAAACGTTTGGTGGCATCTGCTACTCGTTGGATCCAAATGGTTAGAGGGCGGGGGCTGATAATCGATACGATTGTTCTTGTTCGGTTAACGAGGGTAATAGCATTCGTATGGTTCCCGTGTCCCTGGAGGGGTCAGTGGTGCGAAGAATTCGTCGGTTTGGGCACCGGTTGGATGTCCTTTAAGGGGTCATTTTGGTTAGTGCGTCGATAAATTCTGCGATTTTCAGGAATTTGTTGCGATGAAACGAGTTATAGCAATGGAATAAAAGTTTTTTCTATTGATTAATCTATATTTCTACAGTAAATAAAAAATGTAAAAGTAATCAAATTATTGCTTATAAAATGCTTCTGAAGGCGATTTTAATGGCTTGGTTAAAAATTCATGCCTCTTTCGTGCTGGCGATTTCAGCTGTTAAAAACAATTATTATTTTCTTACTTATTTCTTTCTATCGCCTAATCAGTATATAACTTATGAAGGGTTATTGCAGAGTTATGAAGAACACACATTCTTTATTGGTAGACTAAAGTAATAAAACTTAATATTCTCGCCAAATCTGCTCCGTGACAATCTCTGTTTTTTCCCTCACGCTTCGTACCTATATTCTATATTTTCCCCGACTGTACCCGAAATCATTATTTCGTGAGCAAAGGCTCGCGGAGCACTTCGATACTTTTTCACCGCAAACCGATGCCCCCTTCCATTGATTTAACACACCACTCCACATACTTACGAGACGAGCGCCCTTTCCTCGGAATTATTCGCGATGTTGGAACGTGACGGCGCGTTAAAAACAGAAAATTCCCCGCTGTAAAGTCGACTGTCAAATTAATGGCGCGGATGTAACTGTTGGTACACGACTGCCCGTATCTTGGCGGCGGATCGTGGGGGCCAACTAAATTTCAAGCACCAGCATTGTGCACCGCCCGGAAAGACGGGATATTACGGGCGGCCGTTTTATAGCGGCCGTTTTACAAGTGCCGCGCACACGGAGGCGCTATGAAAAAGTAGTTCGAGATCCCTGTGAATTGGCCTCCTCGCGGGGTGGATGACGTTAAAGGCGAGAGGCCTCTTCGCAGCTCTGCCACGTATCCAAAGTGGCGAGGGGAAGACTTTCGGAGGGGCTGGCGTAACCGGGGCATGGATCCGCGGCTTTCGGCTTTCAACCGACGACGGAGGTCACGTGCGGCGATCGCGCGAGACACGTAATTGCCAACGTCATCGGTATCGCGGCACTGGTGACGCTCCTCGCTCGCTTAAAAGACACACGCGTATATTCCCGACGCCTACAGGCTTCTCAAGTTTCATTCCATGTATGAGTATCTTGTTAGAGGTTACAATCAATTGGAAATTAAGGGAATATATCTATGTTAATTACACTTTTGTTAAGCAAAATGCGATTTAGGTACACAGAGTCGATTCGCCGATATATTAAATTGGTTCAAAAATTCATTTGCTCACTTTTAATAATAATAGATGTTAGGTGTACGGAAATGCTCTTTTTACTACGCCCACTTGTACTTTCACCAGGAAAGTGGCAAAGGGTCTTAATAGCCAAGGAAAATACTTTCATTAAAAAAACATTAATACCTATATTCTTATTTTTAAGGAGGTATACCCGTTCGAACCCTTTTTACAAGTCAACGGTTTGATCCAGATTTCCCGTTCTTTTTACTATCTTTACTACGCCCACTTGATTAAGGAATCAAGACTTTTGCACCGGGTTAATACGTTAATACCTCTTTTTTCAGTTTTCGCTTTTATTATTATAGCTTCTGAAAATCCCGGCCACCTCTTTTGTAGCCCCCCGTAAGTGCATTATCTTGCATCTGTCCACGCGTACCGTGTACTGTTTGCTCTCGCGTGACGCCGGATCGCGTGGGCGATAAAAATTGGGCTCGCAATAAAAATCATTCCCTGGAAAACTTGGCAAACTGGGGGGAATCGCTTTTTTTCACCGTCGCTCGGCCAATATTAAATCCGATATTAAATCTGCGATACGCGTTTTGTTCGGTCCCGTGGGCGTGTGCGTTCACAAAGAGCACGACGGCCGAATGAAACGCAATAACACGGGATCTGTGTATCAGAGGTGGGCGAGAAACCTGATGCTCTCGTTTGCCTAAATAATACCTGTAAATATTTTTCCTTCCTTCTCGCGGCTCCCGACTCGCAATCTTTACATAAAATTTTCCCTGGCTCCCCATTTAATTCACATTTCTCGAACGCTTTCACGACGGCGAGACTATTATCGAAAATTGCGGGGAAAAGCGTGTTATAATACCAGCGCCCTGGTTTCAGAATTCGCAATCTCGCGGTCGCCATTATGCAACAAATGGATGCGATAAGCTGTTTATACAATTTTCTCTTCTACTTTCAATTACTTTTTTAATTTCATTTGCGTTTCTCTTAACGCATCCTCGCGATGGTAGAATACTATTTAAAATCGCAGGGAAGAACGCATTACGATGCAGGCTTATTGAAACTAGAATTTGCAATCTCGACATCGCAGTATTCGTTGCAGGAGGCACTGATTATTCACCAGCTGTTTATTTAATTCATTTATTCTTCCGATTCTATTATCGTCGTTGAAATCACGTTTAGCAAGTGGTCTTGGGATAATGGAGCATCGGCGAAAATCTCGTGGAAAAGTGCGTTACAATATCGGTGTCCCCGTTTCAGAATTCGCAGTCGTCATTATAGGAGATCGGCACGATAGACTGTTTATTTAATGTTTCCCTCTACATGCTCGCTCTTATTTCAACGTAGCTTTTTATACTCTTATAATTTGCAATCTCGCGATCTTGATTGCTGCCCTGCAATCTACCAGTACGACAAGTCTGTTTAATTTCTTCTTTTTTTAAATCTGCATATCCTGGCCAGTGTATTATAGAAGATTGCTTTATATAATAGCGCTGGGCGCCCAGGCCTCGAAATTCGCAATCCCGCGGTCGCGGCTCGCCATTATACGAGGAATCGATTCGCGTGTTTGTAGAAAAGCTTTTGGCAACTCGAAAGGCAGAATATAGACGCGACAATAATCACAGTCCACGCTATGCAAATTACGTACGTATCTGTGGCGAAAAGTGTGCGTCCCACCACTGTTTTCGAGCACACGCGACTTTTGGCTCAGGGATAACTTCTTCCACGAGATACCACGATCGCAGATTCGAAGACGGCGATTTATTTCGAAGACAGTGATCCTCTAAGTAGTGAAAGAAAATATGTTCCGCGTTTTCTATTGGTCGACGCAATTTTGGTCTAAACCGGAAGTAGAGAGAGCAAGTAAATAAGCAGGAAAAGAAAGAGATACTGCATCTACCAATTGGATTCCACAACATTGAGCGAAAAGTGGGATCAGCAGAAAAATTCATTTAATACTGAAATGTCCGCCGATTTGTGACTTCCGGTTTTGATTTTTCTATCACTATCTAAAGGATCACTAGACAGCGATTTATCTCCACGCTTCGTGGCCGATAGTTGAATGAGTTGCAAGAGTCCAGCGATTCCCTCGAAAATCAATTTTCCAATACATAACTTGCCGCGTGTTTTCGCGGATCCTGGAACTGATTTGAAACGGTATTTCGCTCAATCTGGCGCCGCTCAAACTGTTAAGTGTCCCTCATTACGATCAATTGCGATCCTTCTAGTCTCCAGCAGCAAAGTCGGTCCACTCGGCGGTTCTCTGATCACGAACAAGTGTAACAACACCGTGGCCTCCTCTACTTCACTGCTACCCAAAGGTGCAGGCACGGCAGACAACGGTGCATGTGCAAGCGCATTTTCTTCGCGTCCCCTAAAAAGGAAGGACGCGCTAGTTGCGAGCCCTCGTTCGCCGGGAACCTCGTTTTGTAAGCGCGCCTCCTTAGGAAAAAGATAGAAGTGTTACTCCATCGCCTTAATACCTCCAGTCGTCGCTCGACTTCCTGTTTCCTCGTGCGTCGCCGTTTTCTCGGTCCACAGTTCTCGAGCGAACTCTGCGAGAATTCTTTCCATGCACTTTCCACTTTCAATTTTCACTGCGGGGATTCAAGTCGAACGCGGTCATTGCATTTTTTCATTCAGAACATCGACAGGCTAGAGTATCGAATATTGATGGTTATTCGCTTGATAAAGGGAGGCTTTGCACGGGATGCTGTACAATCGACAGTGGCAGGCAACTGGAGATGGGTCGCTGCGAAAAAAAGCAGGTCGGAAATGTGCAGTAAAATATTGTGGAGCAGCTTTTAATTCTCACAGTGGCTTTTCGCGGAAGCAAAGCTTTCTGTAGAGAAACTTGATTCTGTAGTTTTCATTCGTTTTCGATCGAAGCCACGCCCCATTCGATTAAGGGGGAGCCCTATTTAGGACGCTAGGAATTATAAGCTGATTCTAGGGATTTTTTTCTAAGAAACTGGTAGGTGGATCTTTTTCAAACTTTCAGGGTATTTTAGTTCACATTCAAACAATTAACATTAATTTTTTCGTTACTAATTGTAAGTGGTTGGGAGAAATGGAGATGTATAAACATGTTCGCTAGGACTTGCGTGTCGGAGTTGCAAATTTGTGATTGTAGGGTAAAGGTACCAGTAGTTGACCATGTATCAGTGGTTGATACTTTTCAGAAAAACCTTATTTTTCATGTTTTTCTGTAGTAGTTGACACTTTTCAGAGAAACCTTATTTTTCATATACCTACTTCCATTTCTACCGAACACTTTGTAACGAAAAAATTAATTTCAATTATTTGAATATGAACTAAAATACCCTGAAAGTTTGGAAAATATCCGTTCAACAATTTCTTAGAACAAAAATTCCCAAGAATCACCTTATTCCTAACGTCCTAAACAAGGCTCCCCCTTAATCCCAGGGAATATTTGTCAGGATTGAAATTCTTCAATTTACGATGCCCCCCACCCCCATTCGATTCTCACTTTCCGTCGATCCTCCGTCCACTATTCCTCGTGTTACACCTACTCGTCGATTATATAATGTCCATTGTATCATATTTGCATCCGCCGTTGTCAGCGAGCTGCGGACCGCAAAAGCCTCGTTTCGTATCGCGTCTCCGATTAAAAGAGACGGAACCGCAGTCGCGACTCGAACCCCTCTCCTCGCCGCGGCGTCCAGCCGATTAACGAAATTTTTTAACGAGTTCCGCTGGGACGTCCGCGAAACGGAATCACGTGTACCCAGCCACGGTTTCGTGGTGCGAGCTATTACGTAGCCGGCTCTGTTTCCTGGACTCCGGTTCTATCTGCTCCGCAGACGGTTGTGCAACTCCCGAGGACGCGACTAGCACCAGTCGTGTCAGGGGTCGAAGGAGAAATGCATAGATCGGTTTCTTATCGATTGTCGCGTCTAATCGACTCCAGACCATGTGCACATCGTCCGTTGCTCTCGTGCTCCCATCGCGTTTTTAAACGCAGATACTGCGTTGCAAATCTTCGAACGGGGCCGAGATCTGGAAGCGATCGCCGCAGTAATAGGTATCTCGCTTCGGGACCTCGTTTCCGACGCGTTAGCTCTGTAGTGGGAAGCTTGTTTCGAGGTTGCTGCGGAGCCTTCGGACCTGGGCGAACGCTGCGACTGGCGTTGGCGTGATTCCGCGCCGAGGAGTTTGCGCGTCGCGCTTCCGCGTCGATATTCTCTGCGTCGAAGGCATTGTTCGAGAGTCCTTGGCTGTTTACTTTGAGAACTAACCAGGCAAGGGATTCGATTTCTACGCTTTGTAGGGAGCTTGCCGGAGTTCTATATGGACTGAGTAAGGCAACCTTCAAAGTGACGAGAAGTTAGTTAAACACAGTACAGACCACATAATTTTGTGATGTTTATTTCGCAATAAATTACCAACTCATGAAACAACTTTTACATTATATAGTTATCAAAACTAACAAGCCATAGTTCTATTTTAGGTTTAAGGAACGGATGTTATAGAAATTTTAAAGTGATATTGACACATTGTTGACCGGCAATTTTAGGCAAATTCTAATCCGTGCCATCGACTATTTTTACATAATTGAATATTGAAATGTGCAAACACGAGTTAAGGGGTCTTTCCACTGTGACGTCCTGATAAAGTACCGCTGTTTGGAACTTCTTTTTGTCACAAAAAGAATGTGTTTACTAAATTGAAGTTTTATCTATTTTGTTAATACGTGCTTTGAGAATACAAAAATAGTTTTTTCATATTTTTTTAATGCTTGCTTGCGCTAAATAAGTGGATGTACTATTTTTTATGCCTCCATTTTACTATATAAGTGTTTATAAACTGAAATGAAATACTCCAAAGAATCTCCAAAGAAAAGCGTTCCCTTTAAACGATTTTATTTATTCTATCGAACGAAATATATCACAGAGGTGGCTCTTAAGATATTAAAAAGCATTGTAAACCAACAACAAAAAATAAAATATACCCAATACAGATAAGCTACTTTTCTATAACAATTAAAATCTTCAAACTAAAACTCCATTTCCGATCATTGAGGATAGCTTTCTACCCCACTTGGCTCATTACCTACACCTAAGGAAGGATATTTTCAAAACCTCGTGCCAGTGGAAGTAAATATCACTTTTTCGTTAATATCGAAATGTCTCTGGTTCGAGCTCGATTACGTTTTGCGAAAGGCCCCCGAGGTCCTATGCGAGCCTCGAGCGTTTCGCGTTTCGCTCAACCGACCCGTGTTGGGTTTAACCGAGATGTTAGCTTCGCGTATCTGGGTTCAGCCTAAATAGGTAATTCAACCTCTAGGTATAACCTGATCGAATGTCGCTCGACGCCAAACTGGAGTATTCGAAATGGCGGAAAGAAACGAGGGAGGGAGGGTATGCGACACCTTGTAACTTGTTCACTTGCGGGAGGGTATGATTTGCTGGTAATGCGAGAGGGGTGAGTGTAATATTTGCCGTGGGTAAAGCGAGTTAATTTGCCTGCAAACCAATGGAGAATCGTCCAGTCGATCCGCCAATTAATCGATATTAAAGCAGATACAGCCAACACCAACCTCGTTCAAGCTATTCGACGCATTCGAGCCTTAGAGCATATATACTCTAAGATTCGAGCTTCTGCATCACGTAATGAACACGACGAAGTTCGAGTTACCAGTTCCTTTAAATAAGAGGTTTATTAATTCCACGTTAAGAATTTTATGGCGAATCTAAGTGGCAAGGCCTTTGAAGGGTAAGCTTTAAAGCAGAGATGGGCAAAAAATTATTTTAAATAAAAATTTCGTAATCAAATTTTTATTGCAAATAATTTTTTGCCCATCTCTGCTTTAAGGGTACCAACTTAGGAAAAATGGAACATTTCTTTTGCAATTAATTACAAAGAAATAAATTGAAGCTGAGGCTTATCCTTTGACGACAAAAACCGACTGCCTAGTATCTTGAAGGAGATATCGCGAGTACGATAATGCAAGATTTATAGTATACGGATGCCACACTGTTTTCGGGTCTCGGTGACGTTTTCGCAAAAAGTGGTTCTAAGTAGTGTTTGCAAAAGGAGGAAGTGAAAAATATTTATTAGCTCTAGTAATTTCAATGACGAATATATTACGCATTACCCAAGACGTTGCACACTTGAATTACTGTTTAAAACTACAGAAGAGCCGCAAGGCTTCGAAAGCACCCCTATCTCGAACAATAGGCTTGCCGATTCGAAAGGGGACAGTAGCTCGAATGGACCAGAGCATCACGAGATTCAGCGCCCATCGACGATCGTCGATCAATGGGACCATTTCATCGTGGCCCACCGATTGCCAGCGAGACGTTTCGATCGCAGACGCACTCCACGCTCCCGTCCCTCGAAGCAAAAGGCATTCCGACGCTCTAATCGCGGCGGATTGCGTGGTCAATCGACGGAGAACGGTTTCATTGCCACTTTATCGTGCGCGGCTCTACATTCGCGTAACTTCACCGCGGTCCTTGATCGCCGCGTTTCCTGAATCAGCGAAATGGCGACTTTCTGTTGCACGCGCTGAAACGAATAACTATCGCGTTCGATTCGTTCTCTCTCTCTCTCCCTCCCCTTTTCTCTGTCCCTCCACGGCGGTTACGCCTTGCATCGCGTGGCCGCCATCCCCGGGGGCCCATATATAGGGCCCGTTCGCGCGGCCGCCGACTTACAGCATCTGCAGCCGCTGGCGCGAGTGCATCGTCGGTCTTCGGAGGTCTCGTGTTCACGGCAAACCTTTGGGAACGTTTCCTTCCTCGCATCGAGTTCGCGCGAGTGCCAGGCATCGTAACCCTTGTGCCATTCAGTAGGAAGATTATCGAAATCCCGGGCTACGATTATCCCACGGTGTTCGTCCAGTGATTTCAAGGGGGGACAAAGGATTGCTCGAATCACCGCGAGAAGAAGAGTCCCCCCTCTGGAAGGTGATCGCGATCCGAAGTGACGATTTTCCTCGAAGGGGATCTACGGTTCACGACCGTCTCGAGTCGAGGGTGGTACTGATCGAGTAATCGGGCGAGGAAGGAAGGAAGTACGAGAGGATCGTGACCCAGAGGAGGACCGAGTACCTATAAAAGGCACCCCAGTGGATCGGGAGACTTTATTCCGGCGAGATAGCATAGGCCGACGAACCTCGGGGGATGCTCTGAACATCAGACTCTCCGGGTGTTGTTTCGGTGGTATCTGCACTCTTGCCTCGTTGCCTCGACCTGGCACAGTTTCCGCGGCACGAGTGATCTTGTGCACGTTTTATCGCGGTGGCCGCTTCGCTTGTAGCCACTCGAAGCTCGGGCAACGGCGACGGGACGGTTCCTCTGCTGATATTAAAGGGGTGAGGCGAGGGTGGGAAGAGTGAAAGCGAGCTAGGTGCTTCTCTTTTGGATCAGGCGGCGATTAAAGTAGAGGCTGGCCGGAAGGTGCACGGAGGCGCGGGGAACGCAGGGAAGACTGATATTCGCGAATACGCCCTGCACGCGCGTCCTTCGCGGCACCGAAATCGCCACCGGCGGCGAGCATGCGGTTCGTCGGCGGCGCGACGCGCCTCTTGGACGCGTCCCAGGGCAGGTGCACGCTGATGCAACTCGCGTGCGTCTCGCTCGTGGCTGTATGCATCGGAGCTGAGTTCTTGTACGACCAACCTGACTTTCCAGGTATACACAAGTGCAGCGACTCGGAGTTCAAGTGCACGAACGGCAGGTGCATCCCTGCGAGCTGGCACTGCGACGGCGACAGGGACTGCCCTGATGGATCTGACGAGGACCCAGTGGTTTGCAGTAAGTACCTACATTTCAGTTTTCTTTTCTAAACGGGATTAAGGGCGAAATTTGATTTTGTCGCGGGGGACTCTGGGTCAAGCTTGACACAGTCGTGGTCCCTTTTGGTTGACCCTGCTACGACACACGGGTCGATTTTCAATCAAGTGTTTTCAGGTCTGTGGAGATATGTTTGTGGTATTTTGATATTGTGTTTTATGTGTGGATCAGTTGGTGGTCGTAGAAGGGTTGATTCTGTTGGTAGTTTTGAGTTACCGTGAACTGGGGGAACATTGGCAGCTAATTAATATGTATTAACACTTGGAAGACGAACGGTGGAGATGGTCAAGGGAGACTAATGCAGGGTCATTTTGACTCGGAGCAACATTTCTATTGTATGTGGGTTTCGCGAAGGAATTGAATATAAAATGAATTAAAACAGTAAAGAACTGCACAGAAAATGATTGATAGCGTAAACCAACCAGTGAATGACCGAATTGTTGAATTTATGGACCTTTGAGATTAATACTTCAATATATTTATGTATAATAACAAAACAACTGTTGGAATTGCATTTAAATCTATTTTTCTTGAAATTTCTATACAAATAATTACTTCGTAATTTAAAAAAAACGATTAGAAAATGCAAAACGTGTAGAAGCCCAGTAAATGACCGCATACTTTTAATAAGAATTCTACTTACTAATGTGTGCTTAATACGCGTAACTAAAAATATGGGATATTAAAAGTGCAACTGCACTTCATTTATAACCATGTAATATTTTTAAATTCATAATTGACATTTCTTTGCATAATGGTCATTCACTGGTATGCGATTAATTACTGGTTGGTTTACTCTACATAAAATAAGTGTACCTTCTGTATGGTTTTTACAAATGAATTTGTAATTGTCACTGCCGACCTACAAATATAACACCGTGATCGACTTTGTCAAAATTGGATCAAAATGGCCCTGCATTCATTGTACTGGGGTTAAGAAGGTGAATGATAAAAATTGTATGAATTTTGACACTTGTAGTAGAATCACAAAAGATGCAATGTTATGATAGGGTACTTAAAGCAAATATATAAATTGATAATTTTTATATTATACAACAAAATGTCCCAAAAACATGCCAACGTTCTCCCAGTTGGCGGTAGCCACTAGCCACAATATAGTTTTAGTGGATTTTTCTATGGACGCTGCTAATATTTGTTCGAGGGTTCTAAGTTTAACTCGTTACGCAGATGTTTGTGCATTCCATAAGACTGATTACTATTTAGTTACCCATAAAAGTGCGTACATAAGCTTTACGCATTATCACACTACTTATCAATAAGTACCTATTTCTGTCTAATGAATAACATGAGGAAACAGTCGAAAGAGGACTTGGGTCACGCCTGAAAGCCTCGAACGGTATTAAATCCAAGCGTCTCGTTATACAAGGTGTTTCACAATTACACACACAATTTTATTCAACTAACTTGAAACACCCCTCTAATAGTACCTATCTGAAGATCACTGAGAAATAACAGAAACAATCTTGAACCATAATTGTAAAACACCTTGTGCATATAAATTTGTGTACTAAATTTCCTAAGCGTCTTTATTCCGCATTTTCTTCCCACGTAATCGTTTAAAAATGATATCACGTAAAGTGCACCCGAAGCAAACCACCCCCGCGCCCTCAAGGCCCCCATCTCTCGCACGCTGAACCAGGTTTGAGCGACCAAGCGAATAAAAGCACATACGTGTGCCAACGGTGACCATTTTATTCCCTGCGCTAAAAGCCAGTCATAAACACATTCGTAACGCAACAAAACGCGACACGGGCGGCTCTGCGCATCTAGCCAGTCGAGGAGAATGGAGCGACGTGCTCGTAAACGGTTCGTTTGTCACGTTTAACGACTGAATTATTCGCGGGAGTAAATCGAACGGTCGAACGGAAATTATTTCGTTTCGAGCCGCGTCGCGGCGCATGTTTTATTTAAATAAATACCTATCGCCCGGGGGTGAAACATTAATCGGCGAGCTGTTCCCGTTCCGCGGATGTGCAGATATAAACCCCAGCGCCGCGTCGTTCTGATTAGTACGGTTGATATAATTCTTATCGTCGATGTATATGCTGCGTGTGCGCCTGTATTGTTACTCTCCAGGTAGGCGATTCGGCAACGCGAGATAGCGCATATTTAATGATAACAAAACAACAACACGCGTCGCTCCGATTTCGCCGCCGAATCCAGTGGGTATTAATATTCGCGAGCTGCGTTTGGTAATTAATATTCGATTATAACGGGCGGCTATGCAAATACGGGGATGCGTGCGCGGCCACTGATTACTTTTGTGTTTTGCCGATTGTTCCGCGTTTATCGTTGCTCGCTCGTGATTAATTATTCGTAATGGCGTCGCCGATTAGGCTGCTCAAGCACGTTTCACGTGTCACGATCTGTAGTTATTATTGTACAGACGCGCTGTGACGTTAGACGGAAATAAGACTTTTCTGGCATTACGTGACAAACGAACCGAGATTGGTCAGTGAAATAGCATGGAGCCGCTCCTGGGAGGATGTCTTTCCTCCCTACATGCGCGTCAGCGCTGCGTTAAGCCGGGTTCCCACGCGCGCACAAGTTAAGCGACAGTCAACTAGGGGAGACGAGTTAGAGTTCGATAATTATATTGTAATGTAATAATTGCCCCTGAAAGTTTCTTAATTACATTCGTACGAAACGGGCGAATCCACTGCTAGGTCGTCCACAGTAATAACTTCTAGCAAACCAGGCTAATCCCTACGCGATCGTATTTAAATACCCGGAGCTTGTTTCTCAACGCTTAATGACCTGAGGAACAAGATAAAACGCCACTTTGTTGTGCAGTAGGTTTGAAAAGCGAGCTTCTTTGAAGTGCTTGAAACTGTGTAGTGACTGTAGTGCATATAACTACTCGAGTGTCAAAAACAGGAGTAGAAATACAAGTTGGAGTAAAATTTGAACGGCTAGGTGATTACCATTAAAATTTCAGTAGCCCTGGTAGATTTCAGGAGAGACTCTTGTTATTAACCTTTCGTAACCCGCGTTCTATTTTATTACATGGTTGCTCGCGCGTTGTACTTTTTACAAAGTCACGATTTTATATATTTTGTATTTTTACATTTGAACGCGTTCTTTATTTTCTTTAATTCTAAATTTTTTTAAGATAAGAATACGACTTTCCTTTGAAAATAATTCTATGTTAATAACCAAGAAGCGGTGTAGTTGTCATTAAAGAAGAAAAAAGACGGAACAGAATGACTGACTACAATTATAAATAAGTATTGATTTATTCACTTCCTTTGTTCTGGTGACACCTTTCACACAATAGTTCCACTTCGGATTGTATTTTGCCATTAAACTTGTACACCCATATTGCACTTTCTACGAAATGACGACTTTTTCTCTTCAACGCTATTTTCTTCTCCAAAAAACCTTAGTAAAAGAGATTTTTCATAAAGTGCATAAAGAAGGCATAGCTAGAGGATTAGAAAAATGTTCAATATCGATTAGTCGCTCTCAGGCAGTAAAAGAAAATAATTCACAACTGTTGTACTTGCAAAACAGCGCGGGTAACGAAAGGTTAAAGTGTTTCCGAATCGCTCGAGTCATTCAAGTTCCCGGGACGCTTCAGCGCGAGTGGGAGCGCGGCTTTACGCCTCTTGCGAATGCGATGCACCACGACTCTGCCCTGTCGATTGCGAAATTTATGTCTGGCTTGCGCGGGAACGTGCAGGCAAACGAATTTCCTCGCGTCGACTTTGGGAAGAAGAATCGAGACGCTCGCGATTCCAGGCGATTCTGGATCGACCCGTGTAACGCGACTCCCTGCCGGCGGAGGTATGTGAAAGTGCAACTTTTCGGACCGGTTTCGCGCAGGTGAGGCGGATTGATGCACGGACGAAAGCTACCGTTAGCTTCAACACGCTTTGGGCCATTTCTGCTCGCCCTTCTCTTGCTCAAATTCAGGGAGGACCTCGAGTTACGTTGACCCTCTTGAAGATCTCTCGCAACGGCTCCCTCGTGAAAAGAAAATCGGGTAGTAGGAGGTCGAGTAACGATTTCATTCAAATTCCGCTGATTTCTATGAATGGCAATTCGCAGATGCTCGGCCAGCACATTACATAAGATACGAGCAACTACTGGCGCAAGTTTATATTTATAGTAGCCGGACGGAATGATTTTCAACGTCCACGGCGATAATTAGATTAAGGGGTTGCACCACTTTGGAGCGTAAAAACAGCGGCTACATTTAAAATTTTTTTTTAGAAAATGCTATAGAATATGAAAAATTTATAACAAAGCATTTATTGTGCAACTGTTGAAGTACACGAAGAAGTTTTTGTTTTTTTCTTTCAAAATGGCGTCGTTGGGACCGGTCCACGTAAGCTTCTTTTTTGGACGCGTCAAATTAGTGGGCAAGATAACTGCAAATGAGTAGGATCTGGAGAAATAAAGCCAACATTTTCATTTTCTACATATTTATTAAAGAAATATGTAGGGATTTTTTAAAATATGTGTTTTTGTGACTACCACTTGGTAGACGTCGATTTCAGTCGTTCAATAGTCATACATCCCCTTAATTGATCAGCAATCCATGATCCCGCGAATGTCTCTCAGAAATCAGCCCTCTAATTCTCGAACTTAACATTCTCCAACGAAATTCTACAACGATTTCGAAACTGAAATCAACCATCACCGGATAAAGGACCAATCGAGCGCAACCGAGGGGTAGATATGGCAATCTTTCCCCGACCTTATCGCTGCGTGAAGAATCGAATAGCAGTTGCGTTCCGCATCCATCTGCGATAGTGAATGTGCGCAGCTCCTTGGGAGCTGCGAGCCAGTGCACATTCTAATCTCCTAGAATTACTTGTCCCGATAGAAATATGCGGCTATTTCGACACGGGGGTCGACGAGTCGGCGATCTGTAATCAAGCAGCGCGAATAGAACCGTAATCACGAGTCTTCTGACCTGCACTTAAGCTGCGGCGCCGATATTATCGGCTGGTAATTAAACAGTATTCCGCATCGACGATCGCGTATCGCCGATACGCGCACACGTGATTCGGCAGCGTGACCCAGATGCTAGGTAACAGGCATGTACGTATACAAATCAATCTCGCGAACTCCTATTCGTCGGTCGCTTTTACGCTTTGTGCTATACCCGCGGTTAATGGAATAGTTTCGTAATGACGTTCGATACGTTTGACGATAGAACTTAGGTGTAGGTATGTAGATGCGCCGCGACACGCCACTCGAACGGGGTACACACGGCCAATCATTTAGTGAACCCGGCGTCGTTTGCCGAAGTTATTCTCATTGCCGTTCGAATTCCTTTGTGGGAATTGTTTGTAATTCAGCGGACGCTGTCGCTTTATCGTTGGACCGGTACGGGCTTAAATGCACGCGATCGTGATCGGTGCTGCACGGCTTTCCAGCGGCAGCGAGTGCCTTTACGTCCGGTGCGTGCTCGCCCACGACACAGCTGTGTTAAGGGGATATTCTACCCTCTCGGAAAATTCAGCCACTTTTCGGTGATGGTGTTTATTTTTTTCAAAGATTTTTTTCTTGTATTTTAAGAATGATAGAATATACTCCGCAAAATACGAAAACGTTAAGTGTTTATTTCATTATAAAAACCGTCACCGAAAAGTGGCCGAAAAGAGGGTAGAATGTCCCCTCCAGGGGCGTTTTTGGGAACAACGCGTCACGAGAATTATTACGTCGCATGTAGATCAGTTGCCCATCGTGGGGACAAATAATGATTGCAGTGAATCGGATGAGTCGACGTCAATAGGTAGGCCAATTCATTTCAGCGATACATATTTTGCAACGCGAGGTCTAGCCATGTCGAGGATAAGCTACTGACTATTGAGCGTACCTATCGATTAGCGTTGCTTTGCTCGATTCCGCTGCACGGATTTCCTGTAAACACGACTGGCGACTGTATGAAGAGCAAAGCGTAACTTTTGGAATTAGATATCGCGTGCCGAGAATGAGGAGGACGGAACTTTCTTTCGCAGAGTTGAAAAGACGTGGCTTAATTTACTATGCAGAGTATCCCGTAATTAGCGGTGTGTATGCAAAGAGGGTATAATTATCGAAAGTTCCTGATTTTTCTCCCCAGAGTCACAGGAACTATCGCGTAGTTAAAAGAAAGAATCAAATGGACCCTCGCGCAGCTGGAAAGTTTACTCGAACGTATCAGAGCTTCTGCGGGAGCCTCTGATCGATCAAAAAATAAGCGTGCCCGAGGGAGCTCGTGTCCTATGCCCTCATCCATGTTCATAAACGGAAAAGTGGAAAAACCAGGAGTTTACCAAGTCTGCGGAGTGTCAGAGTGATCCATTTAATCGAAACTTTTAGATGCACGCTTAACTCGACTAGTGTTGAAAATAAATTTCCTTAAAAGCGTGACGTAGAAAAAATGCTGACATTTTATCCGTTCAAAACGGGCCCTTTCGACGATGCCACAAATTACAGGCCACTCTGCATAGTTCCATAGAAAAATCGGGATCAGCCGTGATAGCGGAATTAGAGTTCGGAGAATCGAGAGAAAAGGTACAAGAAGATATCGGGAATTGAAATAACCGTCCTCGTCGTATCAGACGTCGATGTCCGCTTAAAGGAAGCCTTTCATAAAGGTTTTCATTAGTGGAACGTTCGACAGCGTCTAAAGGTACGATGTAACGTTTCATAGCTCGTTACTTGACCTCTTCACTATCCGCATTTGCAAACAAAAGCGGCGATACAATTGCCTTTACCTTGGCGACGTCGAGGCGCGTTCAATTTCCATAAATCCTCTACCGGCGTAACTGCTGGGAAGGATTCGAGTGCCGCGTCGATCTTAAATCGTAACGGAAGTATTGGCCCAGCAGGGTCCTGTGGCGATTTTAATATTAATTCACTCGGACCCTGGCGCGACCCTTTCGTCCGGTTTCAATCATTGACCGTTTTCAATTTCGCGGAGGCAATTAAAAGCCGGTGTTGGATGGAAGACGAAAAATCGGTGGGGCAGGCACGAAGCGCGCGGATACACGTGAAAAATAATGGAACAGGGAGCGAAGGAAACGGAAAAGATTGCCGATGCTCCAGTTATTCACTCGCTCGGTGGTTGATAGAGAATATTCGAAATCATCGCCGCGCAAAATGCTCGCTCTGGAAATACGATCAACGCCGGACCCATATTTTCCCGTAATTATTCGAAACGTCCGCGTCGGGAGATCGTAAATTGCCCGTCGCGAATGTCCCCTGATTTTTGTAGTCGCTGCTTAAAATCGAAAACAATGGCGATCGAAGCGACGTGTCAAAGGCCAGCGCGCGGAAACGAGGTGACGGTTTATTTAGAATTTACAGGGTAAATACTCTGCTCGATATCGCATCAGAACCGTTTAGCCATTTATGGGATCATTCCGGTTAGACGAATTAAAAAAATCGATTCTTTTTTAAACATTTTTCGAAAGTACATATCGTCAAGAATGTAGGTAATATTTAAAGTAAACCAAGCCTGGTAATTCAAAATCCCGATTACAATATTAGATCACTCGATTCTTCTCCCAAAGACCAACAACGCTCAAGAAAACACAGTTTGCCTGTCCCCTTTGCGAAAGCGCGTCTCCATACGAATCCCCAAACGCTCGCCCCGTTTATAGGCGCGTAGAGGCCGCGCACTATTCGAAGCTAGAGCGTAAGACACTTGAAAAGAGCGGAGATAAAAAGGTACCAGGTGAAAGACGGGTGAATGATAAAACGCTTGCATCAAAAGGGTCGAAACCGTGCAGCGAGACGGAGTTCGAGTGCAGCCCGGGGGAGTGCGTACCGAAAAGCTGGCTGTGCGATCATCAGCTCGACTGCATTAACGGCCTGGACGAGAAAAATTGCCGCAGTAAGTTATCGATAAGTCTCTATAGGTCGTGCAGCGCTGTGGAAGCAGCCAGCGAAGGAGAACGAGGGAGGAGAGACACTGGCAGCGCGGCAGTCTGAAAACTACGGAACAGGCGACAGACGAGATTATTAGGAGTGGAAGAGAGAGAGAGAGAGGGGGGGATGGAGGGTGGGATTCCAGTCTTGGGAATCGCAAATTGCATCCCTTTAACCGGTGAACTCGTTTCCCATCGAAACGGAATTGCGAGCTAGCCACTGGAAGCAAAATAAATTACCCGGGAAAGTAAATATCAGGTTTCTAAGACCCGCGAGGTTCCCGAGGAAAATCTCAAAGACCTTGTTCCTTTTCGATCTTTATCCGCACACCCGCGAAATCGTGGCCAACACGGGCCGATAACGCGCGGTCCCACACAGCACCATAACATTGCAGCAACGTCTCTGCAATATTGCGGTGCAAGATTGCACCATAACATGGCAGAGACGTTGCAGGTTCAGTCCTATGTCCGCATTAGCAATATTATTGCAGGAGTATCTTCCCGCAACGTTTCGGAAATTTTACAGCAATGGTCCCACCGCAACGTTTCGGGCCGTGAGGGACGCGAGGACATGAATATGTGCAGAATCGTAGTAGTATAACGCCCGCGTGTCTTTTTCTCATAGAAAATATTTTTACCCCAGGGGGATTCGAACCGAGGACCTGTAGCATCGTAGACGAACACTTTACCGCCGCAACTACGACCGCTGATTGATAAGATTGCTTACGTATTCGAACTTATTCTCCTACCGTGCAAAACTTTAAACTCAAATTATTCAAAAGAGAAGGCTCATTTGACAAGCCTATTAGGGATTTTTAACACTGTAGGTGCGGACTCTAACTATAACCCGGTGTCATTTTAGGTTAGGTTGGAAAGTAGTCTTTAGACTAAACCTTTGCATTTGTCTTTTCATCTCTCTTTTTTCTTGCTTGATTGTATATACGTGTTTGTGCAATAAAGACGTTTAATAATAATAATAATTTCACACATTAAAATATATAGTATCTACTCTATCTAAACAAATTAAATTCATTTTCAAATCTCTTCTATAATTTAAATTCATGTACAAACAACTCTCACAATAACACTTTTGTCATATCTTCAACGGTTAACGAGAAATTCTAGCATATCCAGTTAAATGAAACATGCTGTAGAATCTACTTGAAGTCATATTTCAAATTTCGTCAAAGTCATAGTTGCTTCAGAATATTGCTGTGCTGTTTCTACAATATTTCCACTACAGTATTGCACGGCAATATGTAGGAAATTTTGCTGGGTCGTTGCCACTGAAACATTGCACATCGATGTGCGCGCAATATTGCCGAAATATTGTAGGATCGTTGCCACTGGAACATTGCACGTCGATGAGCGCGCAATATTGTAGAATCGTTGTCAATGGAACATTGCACGACAACGTTCTTGCAATATTGCTGCAATATTGTAGGATCATTGCCACTCCAATAATGCACGGCAATAGTGCAGGAACGTTCCTACAATTTTGCAATGCAACCTGCAACAACGCAATATTGCAGCAACGTTCCTGCAATACAGCTGCAACGAAGTGTGCTGTATGGGGTGTGTACACCTGTCTCCAAAACCACGCAACGACCTCGCGATCCTTTGGTCCTTGAACGTGGTGCTCCTTTTCGCGACACGATACCCGCGCTATTACAGCGATCTGCATAATCAGAGTGTCCCACGGGAGCACAGGACGCCGGACCATTTTAGCCCTCGCTGAGCATGCGAGTTTGTTGCACGTCGGAATATATAATCGCGAGACGGAAGATCATAGATCGACGAACACGCCTATGGCATCCTGTCGCGAGCACAAGGGAAACGCGTTTTTTCATGGCGATAAATATGTAGCAAGTGCCGAAAGGCCTTGAGCGCCACCGAAACCAGAATCGCGGGAATTTTGCAGGAATAATTACCCAAGAGAACGGACCCACTGCGTTGCAATTTTGTGGATGGAATGGGAACACCAGCGCGTCGTTGGAAATAGGTAAAAAGTCGTGTGTAAATGTGATAGGGTCGTAAAGTGGCGTTGGAAATTGCGTGAGAAGCCTCTCGGATGCAATAGACCCTGGGGGATGCGATTCGCGAGTCCCTAGATGTCTCCTCCTCCTCTCTTCCGACGAAAATAGAGCACGACGACGCTCGGTCGTTGTTAGCACACGTGCTAGAACGGCGTCCCGTCACGTCACTGTGTTCAAATCGGTCTAATCGATTGTCATCTTGTACTTAGGAACGAAGAATTGCACGGCGGAACAGTTCACGTGTCACTCGGGGAACGGCGAGTGCGTGGCACTCACATGGATGTGCGATGGCAACCTGGACTGTTCGGACGGTTCCGACGAGGCTGAGTGCAGTAAGCTTCTGCACGGGGGCTCCTTTACGCTTGTGCATCATCTCGTAGCTCTGCTTCTGTTCCAACGCTTTCACCGTCGTAGAAGAAACACGTCGCTGACGAACGGAGGACGCCAACAGAACGGAGCGATTTTAAAATGGGACTGATCGGTATAAACAAATCGTGGAATATTAATCGTCAACTGTCAACCGTTCTTAGAAAGAATGGATTTAACCCTTCGTGGTGACACCTTCTTATAATCACACATTGGTCACACGGGGTTCACTGTACCCCAGCGTCATTTTTTGAGTTACCATTTTCGTATTTTTGAATCTTTTAACTTTTTAGTGATAATTGTACAATCGTAATACTTATACAGTCATGGTCTAATAGTCTTTTTCTAGAAACATAAACTTTGATATGATAAAATTTGTAGTTAAAAATGAGCGATTTTCCATGGTTGTGGGAAAAACCGATTTTTTAAATTTTTTTTATTATTTTTTTACGATAAATCCCCTTTGGAAGACGTAAAGGTGCGACATTTCAAATCCAAAATTGCTCTTGGGGTACAATACACCCCGTGTGACCACGAAGGGTTAAGCACACAAAAATCCCGAGTGTGTTTGTAAAAGCTAGATCTAGATGAGGGGAACGAAACGTCTCATTAAAAAAGTTACGTTTTTCGTTGCAATGTGTTTCCTTAATTAGTATCACTTTTTCAACAGCCGCGGTAAGGCTATTTTAAATCCACTTTTTATAAAAGCTGTCGAGAGTTGAAGGTTAATATTCTAGGATTTGTTTATACCTGTCGGGCCTCACAATTTCAGGCCAGTTTCGTTGAAAAATCGCTCGTTCAGTTGGCGTGCGACCCTCGTAAGCCCATTTTCCAAGCACAGCGCTCTATCATGCCCTTGTTTATTCGTGTCGACTATTCGAGCTTCTCGTGTAGCTTACAAGAAAACATTCTTGAGAGCGCGACTCTGTGCTCGAAATTAGGTGGAAATTTTGCAATGCATTTTTCTCGCGCGAGGCTTCGTTTTCGAGAAAATTGACTTCGACTCAACTGATCGGATGGAGTAATAAGTAAATTGTAGATGAAGTGCGGGGAGATTGAGTTTGTAGTAATAGCAAGCTGAGTTTCTTATTTACTGCAATTTTATTACGTTCGTTGTGTACTGCCCACTTTAGTTAAAATCTTCTATCTAACATTTCGAAACAACCGAGAAAACTGAAGTTTTATCCTTTACTTTCTGCCGTTCTTGTTTTCTTCATTCAGTTTAAAAAATATTCTCATTGTTCAGTAGCAGCTGAATATAATTTTTTGTAATGGGTGTACCTATAGTTAATGTTGTATTATCGCAGCAGTTAATTAAATGTTTCAAATAGTATATTTTAACTAAAAGGGACACTGTAGTGTATGTTTCATCCTATCAGTTGACAATCGGTATGTAACGGGGTCCATGATAGACACGCTTCTTCCAAACTGTAGATGGAACAGAATCAACTCGTCGCTTAATTCCGTTCCAACTACAACCTGCTCTACTTTAAAAACACCATCTCCATATAAACGCAATAGTAGAATTTTACCCGAACTCTGTTTGATACCATGCTCCCGCTTCGTCATCCCTTCCAACAAGGAAAGATCCCGAACCCGAAAATTAAAAAGAATCTGAAACTTTGTGAATGTGTAAGGGATTTACTCCTGATTACAACGCAATTTTTGTTTGCTGCCCAAATTCACTCTAAGTGTGTGAAATTAACCCCTAAAAATTCGGTTATATTCCGATTTTATTTTGTAACTCGCAATCTGTAAGAAATAGGAAAAAGTTTCAAGACAAAAGTTACTTATTTTAATTAAATCTATCATTTGGTAATAAAAATTATTTTATAGTTCACGAGTTATAACACAAAATCGGAAAATAACCGGATTTTCAGGGGTCAATTACACCACTCTAGAGTGAATTTGGGCAGCAAAAAAAATTGCATCGTAATCAGGAGGAAATCCCTTACATATTCACAAGGTTTCATAATTTTTTGAATTTTCTTTTCCCTTGCAAGTCAAGATTAACATCAACGTGGAAAGGATACGTTTCAGACATTATCCACATAACTGTAATTTCCTTCCTCGCCAAAGTGAATGACGCGTAAAGGAATACTGATCCGCCGTTTTATTCATCCCGATTACCCTTCATTGGCCTGACATCACTAGACGGTAGAATATTCCCGAGTTACCACGACTATTTAACGCCTCGGTGAATTTGAATAATAGCCGTATTCTTCGACCATCTTCTTCGCGTGTTCCTCAAACACGCCGGGCATTAAAGAGACATTTCACGTTACGACAGAAGCGCAAATATATCGGGTTCTCTGTCGCCGCGCTCGAGGGCCACGGGCTCGCGAATTTATCGATTCGACACGTAGCCTCACGGTTCGCGACGAACTCGAACGGCTGGGAAGTTGGGACCCTCGCCGTCGGAATTGCTATTGGGCGAAATCGTTAAACAAAGGTGCGCCGATAGACTGTTAATGCTTCGTCACGGGGCGGTGCCCGTCGCGTGCTTATTAGGGTGGATATTAAAAGTTGCCAGCGCGAGGGTAGCGGAAGAAATACGACGGCGGAACGGAGAGAAACGTCGCGTCTGCTTCGTGTTTCGAGGATTAATGCGGAACATCGTGTGCCACGTAATCGCAGCACGCTGCATGCTTCTCTCTAATTAATAACTGTTGCACGTACGAGGATCCAGCAGCCGCTGCTCGGATATTGCGGCACCCCCGTGGTCCTTTTTATTACGCTCCAAATATGATTATTGCAATTACGAGGACCGTTTTCATTCTCTGCTAATTAGTCTCCTCCACGCGACCGCATGATCGCGGGAGAGTAACATTCGCCACCTCTCGATTCCGATGTCCTTCATCCTACTTCTGCATAATTCTCTTCCTTGTACTTCCCAAACTTCTACGTTCACCGGTATTTCGCATTCTTTCTCGCATCCTTAGAGTTTAAGAGGACTTTTAACTTTCAAATTTTAAGAATAATTCCAAGTTTTCGAGGTAAATGTTAACGAGATGGAGGTGGAATATATTTTATCTGCTTCCTCATGCTTTAGAAGCGACTTAAACGTCTTTAAGCAATTTGTGGAGTGCCATTATGGACGTCTATTTTTGCCGTGAATATATACTTGCTCGCGGTGGTGTTTTTTGGAACTCCGTTATGGAAGTGTGTCTGCTGTAAATATTAACTCCCTCTGCGTATAATAACGTGTCGTCCTTCAGCAAATTTGGCATTGGGACATTACCTTCGCTTTCACAAAACGCTTGGTCAAGCTTCAGTGGGGAGAGCTTTTTGTCGGACGTCTCGTGGACAGGATCGCACAAACCACAAAGCCCACGGGCTGTCGATCACTGTTCGATTTTTCAAGTGACGCACAAAAATTTGTTCGCCGTGTTGATTCGCGTGTTGTTAACGTCGAATACGCTGTTTCCGTAGTATTTCTGTTCTGTTTCTCCCTTTCCTCCTTCGCCGGCAATCCTGCACACTCGCCCTTTGCCGTTCCATCCGTCTCTCGTAAAATCGTCTGAATTCTACGAAACACAAAAGTGCCTAGAAATTTAAAAATACACCTTACATCTCGAAATCGAAAGACAAGAATCCCGAGATGCAGAATACACTTGCCAATTTTCTAGCACCGCTATGGAATCGTGCTATACGATATACAATGCATGGAATTCTCTATGTCCTATTTGGCTCGAAACGAGATCGACTTGCAAAGGGCGAAGCGCGACAGAAAGTTCGATGACATTGAACCGAAAGGAGATCATCCATCGAACCTCTCATTTTGCAATTCCGTGATCGTGTGACATTTTTGATTTTTAGCGAACGACCCATGCCACGTAAGTATCGTCTCAGAGCGGCCGATCTTTCTCGCTTTATTTTGACCGACGCTAGTCGCACGCGCGTTTCTCGCGGCGACGATTTTAGTCCGTTGTAGCAGTGATGGGCAAAAAATTATTTGAAATAAAAATTTCATACACAAATTTTTATTTCGTACTCAAATCTTTATTTCAAATGATTTTTTGTCCATCTTTTTTGCCCAGCTTTTTACTCGTTAGAGCAATGTTAAGCAACGTCGTCGCGGCGGCACGCTACATCGCGCTTCTCGTCGATCAAGCAGCGGTTAATTACCCTCGCTTAATTACAGGGCCGCGCTAAGAAACTTATTTCTTCTCTGCTCTGTCCTCTTGAACCTGCAAATAGTTCGCTGTGTAATTGAAACGCGGCTGCCTTAGCGGCTCCGCGAGATCTTCGCTGTAAACTCCGCGACGCGTATGTAGATTTAATTTAAGCGATTAACGCGACGATTCTCGTGTCGGACGAAGATGTAAGCTCCCGGTGTACGTTCGGAACTCGCGTGTTTCGCAATACTCGCTTTGCTTTCTGTATTTCGCTCACGGAGACGCGCTGTAACATTCATACGAGCTAGCAGCCGCGATTTTTTATCATGTAAATGTCGGTTTCTCCTCTTTGACCCTCTGCATTGAAGAGACACGTTGCCTTAGACGCGCCACTGATAGAAAGAAGCACGCGAATGAACTGTTAGTAAAATCGTGCGTTCAGTAATTATGAATTGTTTGAACACAGAGGCTTGAGGTAACTCTAAAAACAATTTTTTATTTCATGTAGCAAATTGGATTTGAAGTTGTCTCTTTTAAATTACAATTTAAATATTTGATGATATTTTGGGCAGAAGCTTCTTAGCCTAAGGGCGCCAAATCTCAGTATCCGCCTCTGGTAATACTTACGATTAGTTATTCCCTTCTTTGGTTTTTCCTCAGATATCTGTAGTTCCACGATCATTCCCTGTATTTCTTCAAAATAAGCTTTCACTTTCCCGGTCGAAGTGACGCACCTCCTCGAAAGGGGAGAGAGCGCACTTAATTGTTTAGGAAATTGCACTTTGACTTCCAAGTCGTGCTTCTTTCCAGTACTGTAGTTGTGTCTCTGTGTCGTGGTCGTAGCGAGTGAGAGTTGCATCGTG
This sequence comes from Andrena chrysosceles, assembly GCA_963855975.1. Classification (NCBI taxonomy): domain Eukaryota; kingdom Metazoa; phylum Arthropoda; class Insecta; order Hymenoptera; family Andrenidae; genus Andrena; species Andrena chrysosceles. The sequence goes on along the minus strand of OY979769.1, from coordinate 42,861,790 downwards.
ATGGTCCCCGGTACCGTTTTACTCTGCTTTCCTTACTGTGAACCTCGCTTTCCTCAGACGAGACCTGTCGATCCGACGAATTCACGTGCACGAACAAGCACTGCGTTGAGCAGAAGTGGGTGTGCGATAACGACGACGATTGCGGGGACGGCAGCGACGAGCAGGATTGCAAGCCAGTCACCTGTCGCCCAGGAACAGAATTCGCCTGCTCGAGGAATTACTGCATAACGTCACATTGGAGATGCGACGGCGACTATGATTGCCCTGATCGTTCCGATGAAATCGGCTGCAAGGTATGCTAACTTCTAACGGATAAGCGTACCACGATTTTGCCATTTTCTCTGAAATTCTCTAAAAATTAAAATTGCCTCGGTCAACAGTTCTCAACCCTCTCAAGCGTTTCCGATTGAAAGCATGCTGTCTCCCCTAAAATTGGTTCCTATTGTTTTTAATTTAAGCCTAGATTCTTTAATTCTGTTTAACCGACTTCAAAAAGAAAGAGTCGTTGCGCAGTCGCCACAGTGTTAACGTGAATTTGTAAAATTTTCAGGATTATCCGAACAGCAGGCGGCCAAGTCACTGCAACAAGAAAGAATTCGACTGTGACGACGATGTCACTTGCATCCACCAGAATTGGGTGTGCGATGGGGAGAAGGATTGTCCGAATGGCGCGGACGAGTCGCCTCAACGTTGCCACAACGTCACGTGCAGGCCTGATCAATTTCAATGCGAAGATCGTCATACCTGCATATCAGGCACGTAACAAACGTATCTCTCAATTCAGCGAATCCGCAGAAGGAAAGGTATCCGGTAGATCGTGCCGATAACATGGTTGAACGACAGCTCTGCCAATCGAACGATCTCCCAGTAATTCTGAACTCTAAACGCTAATCGTTCTGAATGTCCCAGGTCACCTGTACTGCAACGGCAAGGTGGAGTGCTCCGACGGTAGCGACGAGAAGAATTGCACGAGCAAAGCGCAGCCGTGTGACCCCCTGACTCAATTCGAATGCAGCGAGGGCTCATGCATCCCCATCGAGAAAGTGTGCAACAAGAATCGAGATTGCATCGGCTGGGAAGACGAGAGCGCCGCGCTCTGCGGCGTCAACGAATGCCTGAAGAACAACGGCGGATGCTGGCAAATCTGTATCGACCTGCCGATCGGTTACAAGTGCGACTGCAGCCCGGGATACAGACTGATTGATAATCGAACGTGCGATGGTAAGGAGCGCGATGCGCAATACATTATTTAACGCGACCATGTCCGGGACGAAAGAAAACACGTTTACTTCCTGCTTCAGATATAGACGAGTGCCTGGAGCCAGGCAGCTGTTCCCAGTTCTGTCTGAACGAGAAAGGTACCTTTAAGTGCAGCTGCGCCGCGGGCTACCTCAAAGATCCCAGGAATCACACTCGTTGCAAGGTGGCGGAGGGACACGCGAGCCTTCTCTTTACGAGACGGCACGACATCAGGAAGGTGGCTTTAGACCGCCAGGAGATGACGGATATAGTGAATAGCACGAAGATGGCAGCTGCGTTAGACTTCGTTTTCCGCACCGGCATGATCTTCTGGAGCGACACGAGCGAAAAGAAGATCTACAAGTACGCGTTTATTTATCCGCACGCCGATTTCTGGAGCTTAGATTTCTGTTTTCTTAGCCGTTTCTTATAGCATTTGTATGATCCCCGTTACGTAGAGCTCCGATAGACGAAGGTAACGAGCGCGCTGTTGTCATTGACGATGGATTGACCACGTCAGACGGCCTGGCCGTGGATTGGATATACAGTCACATCTATTGGACCGATTCCGCTAAGGCCACTATAGAGTTGGCTAACTTCGAGGGCAACATGAGGAAGACTCTCATACGGGACCGTATACGAGAGCCCAGGGCGATAGCTTTGAACCCACTGGAAGGTTGGATGTTCTGGACCGATTGGAGCGACGAGGCTTGCATCGAGAAGGCGGGCATGGATGGCACTCATCGAATGGTAGATTCAATAGAGATATGATTACGCGTGCTTGGAGTAATTGGGCGACGCTAAGATTAGGGACGGTTCAAACGTTACGTTGTTGCAGGTGATAGTGGATCACGATGTGAAATGGCCGAATGGATTGACCCTGGATTTAATAGGCAAGAAGGTGTTCTGGGTAGATGCGAAGTTGAATATGATTGGGTCGTGTAACTACGACGGATCGGGTAGACGGACGGTCCTTTACTCCCCCGACGCGCTGAGGCATCCGTTCAGTATTACCACGTTCGAGGATTACGTGTATTGGACCGATTGGGACAAGGAGACTATATTCAAGGCGAATAAGTTCACTGGCAAGGAGGTCGAAGCTGTCACGTCGGCTCGAACTCTGAAACACCCGATGGTTGTCCACGTGTATCATCCGAATAGACAGCCGGATGGGCTGAACCAGTGCCAGGCCGTGAACGGCCATTGTAGCCACTTGTGCTTGCCGGCGCCAAGGATTAATTCCAACTCGCCCCTTCTTAGTTGCGCCTGCCCCGACGGCCTAAGACTCTTGCCTGATGGCTTGATGTGCGTGGAGAAGGGTAAGCTGAACCGAGTATCCATTCCCATGCGTATAGACGAACCATATGCATTGCATTATTATGCACGCGTCGTCGGAAATCAGAAGAATGACGTCAAAAATGAATTGAACGTGTTGCATGACACTAGAATAGATTAACGCAGTGTTTCCCAACCTTTTTTTCAGTCGCGATCCCCTTTTATAATATCCACATAACCTGCGACCCCTCATAAATTTAATAAAGTAAAGAAAACACATTAAAAATAGGTATTTCAGAATATAATTCTAAATAATATTAAAAGAAAACCTTGGCGAGCCCCCAGGAAACATTTCGCCACCCACAGGTTGGAAATCACTGGATTAACGCTTGCGATACAAATTCAGATTTAAAGTGGAGCATGCTCAAAGATTTCACTTTCATTCCCATATGACTACTTCATCGTAGGCTTGCGTTAGATACGTCTCTCTAGTTTAAATGTCGTACGGTTATTTCCTCGGCCTCTTACGTTTATTACTCTGTCATGTATTATATTGTTTTGCATCGGTGTTGCATGAATATGGGATATTCCAGTAACCACAACTGTAGCACCCACGACGCAAGAAATTATTAAGCCATTCAAGAGACTTGAAACCTTCAACATTACCACTACCACTGTCCGTAAGTATATTTGCACGACTACTATCGCAGTTATATCTGTTACAATTTACGTATCATAAACGTATGGCTTTTGCTTATACATACATTCCTGTAACGTCGCAAATATGCGAGCCTCACGATTTCCACATAAAGGCGAATGATATTTATATCGTCAGAAGTCCTATTTTATTTTATATATCGCATCCTAAAATGAGCGAATGGAAAGCTTTTGACGATGATAGTTTGTAGCGATCCGCTCTGTATCTATGCTTGTATCTTGTCCTCTCTTTCGTCTTATGGAACAATGTTTTTGTAGATCCAACAAATTCAGGAGACGGAGATGGGAAAGGTCTAGCGGCTGAATCGACGGACGCTGGTTTAGTCGCTGGTATAGTGATAGGCGTGGCGACCTTAGGGCTGTTGCTCCTCGCATTAGTAGCAGTATTATGCTATAGGCATTATCTTCACCGCAACGTAACGAGTATGAATTTCGATAATCCTGTGTATAGGAAAACCACGGAAGATCAATTTAGTCTTGAAAAGAATAGGTTTCCGCTCCCCACTGCTACAGTTGGAGAAGAGGTAATTACACTATTCGACATATCGTGTGACAAATAGAATCGTATTTGTTGCTTATGATACAGATACACAGTAGTGGTAAACAGAAAGTTTAAACTGTGAACGGGAAAAGAATTAAGATAGGGATATCGTTTGGGATATCTTAAAAATGTCATATTGCTTGCCCAGAATAAACCGTTGATAGCAATAATGTTAAGTTTGTCACGCGAACGCGTGAAGAAACTGCGTTTTAAACTTTCTTTCGACCATCGCTGTACTTGATAATTTGTAACGTTGGAATACATTCTTTAATATTTTAATTTCAATAGGCTCAGGAACCCTTAACGAGTCCGGGAACTAATGATTACGTTTAAGACTCAATCTGTCAATGATACGGGCTTAGCAGGCTATCGAAGTAATATCGACCAAGTAAGACAAAAAAGAAAAAAGATTGAATCATGTAAAAAACCGATGAAACGCAACAACGTCGAGCGAGCCTGTCCAGTAGTACGCCTGCGTTTGCCCGCCTGCCTGCCAACTCAGCTGTGATTATGTTTATTTCTCTTTTTTTTGTACTGTGCCTACTTGTTTACAAATTTATGCATCTTGTCATTCAACTAATATTATACGTATGTACGCGCAACAATTTCGATTCGCTCCGAGGCATAGAGGGAGAAATGTCTAGGCGAACTGTCGATTGTTGCCAAATAAGCGTTTAAGCGCGAGTTTTCGAGTAGCTCAATAAGGTATCACAATTCCTACTTTCTAGCGTTCTCTTTTCGGTTTACATGCGTGGCATGTAACACATAGCGCCATTTATCATTCTAACGTGGGGCAACGTCAACGTCTACGTTTAAATTTATATAAATATAAATATATATATATATATACATATATAGAATATTTTTATCTACGTGTAAGATCTTTAACTTGTTATTGTTTCACTATTTATTCTTTAAGAATATACTTTGTCGAGAATAGCTTTCCGTTGGAGGTACTTGGATACTGTTGCATTATTAAACTCACATGTATATAACACACAAATGTATCGTAGGAATAATTTCGAGAAGCATTAGTAACGATTATCGAATTGTCGAGAACTTTGCGTGATCCTTTAGGAGTTTGTTAAATTATTTATAGTACGTTCTGAAGTGTATCTAACAAAAATGTTTTTATAGTGCCAAAAGAACGTTTCAGAGGTTCTCGAATGTATTGGTATTTATGGTAATCGAAAGTTTTGTCCGAATCCGTCGCAAACACCTTTTCGTTTCGACATCGTGTAGACGTAAGAGTAACGATAGTTATATCCAATCCCAGTAATAGTTCGAAAGTGTGCCGCTCGGGCATTTGTAAGATCTGTAACTGATTTTTGTACATGGAAACAGATTTTCTCCTTTTATGTCACTTACCCGACGGATTTACGAGCAAGTGCTTCGAGCACAGTTTACAGAATTTTTTAATAGCTGCCTGTGCTGTTGGCACGGGCGGCCCATATCATAGCGAAGACACTATTTTCACGGATACTCTGTTAACGTTATGATTGTAACGAGATAGTTTGGAAGCCAATTAGATGTAATAAGATCAGCTCAATGACACTAAGTGTGACTGCGTGTCTGTTAAAGTAAAACTGTTGTTTAGGTATTTCAAAACGATTAAAAAAGAAAAATTAAAAAAAGATCAGTGTATATGTATAGAACTATTGCCACGGGCTTAAGAGTTTTACTTATTATATACTTTATGATTACTGTATTAAATAATTAAATGTGAGACAGACGTTCTTCTAGATAAGATTATTAAGAAGTATAATAATATTAGGACGAACCAAGAGCTATGTATATTAACAAGTAGCAAAGTCTTTGTTATTGATACTTAATTTAGGCAATTCCGAATTGTGAAATGTTGATGTTGCTTGCAACGAGTTCATTTCTCGTGTGAAAAAAAAATATGAATTCAAGCATTAATACCGGTATTTACGAGAAGAATTTATATATCTTAATATATCAAGCAGAAAGTGTTTCTGTGTTTGTCTGTCACCTAAATACTTTCGAAAGGTAAACTCTGAAGTCACGAAATGTGTCTCATTGTCAGCTGATTATACTTAGCTAATCCAGATGAATGTGACTATTTTCACAAAAAAACAAATAAATTTTTCTTTTATAAAATCAAAATCTAAATCTCGGGCGAAGCCCAGTAGTAAAGCTAGTATATATATATTTCAATAAAAGATTATTTCAAAATTTCTGCGTAGCGTATACTAACGATTTATTAAGCTTAAGTATCGGGAGATTCGTAAACAAGTGCTTGCTACTTTTTAATAATGCACATGTTCTTACCTACGAGTGCAAGGAAGCAAAGTCCAAAATTAAAATTATAGAGGCTCGGTGGTGATTTTAATCAAAAGATAGCAAGAGTGTGGTGAGTATCAGTTGCAATTAATTGTGTGAGTCACAAGGCATAACTTAGCCAATCTATTCGCCAAACTCGTGTCAAACATTATTTCTATGCAATATATATTATCACTACACGCGCATAATATAAATATATATTATATATATAATTTATTATAATGATTATTGTATAAATAAACATACAAAATAAATCACACTACCGTCATTATTATCGTACCTACAACAAGTGCAAATTGTATAATTTGTAAAAATTGTAATTCGAAAATACAGAATAGTGAATAATTCCCCTTCCGAGTTTATAAGCCAAAAATTATTTCACGTTCCCGCCAAGAGTTTGAACTGACGAATTTGATATATCGAAAGCAATCGATAGAAGAACGATATCTCGCAAAATAGAGTCCGAACGAAATTTTCAAACCTATCCAACGGTTTAAAATAAATAAAATCATGAACAATGCTCCCAATTATCCTTCTTGTATAAAAATCGTAAGTACTTGACACGTCACAGAAGTTTCATACTTTAACTGTGCCAAACCCAAATTACGAGAAAGGTTAATATTTCTTTCCAGCCGTCCACAAATTCAAAACAAACAATGGCAAGCACGATGTTTCCCCAGAAATTTGACATTAAGGAAGCACTGACATTGAATACTAAGTTAATATCATTAGCGAATCGAATATTCGGAGAAGAAAAATGGAGTCACTCGATCACTAATCAAACAATTGGTACATATTTTAATTTTCATTGATAACGTTCGATTCGTTCGTTCAGAATGTTATTCGCTTTTCATTAATGAAACTCATTTCAGATTTCGTCGAAGCTTGCATGGGCAAGTATGTTTGCGGATGCACCACATTTGTTAAGATTCAATTGCAGGATGGGCCGTTTCACGAGGACATGGGATACTGTCACGCGGAAGGAGCTATGAAAGGTTTATCGATACATTATGCACGAGCTGTACGTTCAACATTTCTTGCAGTTCAATATCTACGTTAAGATAATATTTTTATAACTCTGCGTAGGGTTCTCTTACAGAAGCCTTTAAAAAAGTTCTATCGTGTTTCGGCAACACAATGCAAACAGAGGTGCAGAAGCTAGTCCAAAAGCTACCTGATTCACATGCGAATAATATCCTGGAAGGAGATTCGCAGTTCTTTCTATCCAGTATCGAAGCTGATATACCCGAACCATGCGCCCAATCGATTCCATTTGTAATTCCTAAAAATGTGCAAGCGAAAGACGGACCAGGTTCTTGCAAAACTTTGTTACCAATGAACTTCTGGCGGAGCAGTCGTTAATGTTAAATACATTTCAGAGAATGCATGTTATCCAAAGAATGCGCATGACGAAGGAGAACGCACATCGGCGCAGCGAGCAATGATAAAGTCACCTTTTAGAAAAGAGCTTCTGAGAGAGCAAAAAGTGCCCTATATTCCATCCAAGAATTCAAACGATACGGCAGTACATCACAACCTTGGATCTCCACCAAAGGAAACACCAACAAAATGTAAAATATATAAATTAGCTCCAGATAGAAATTTTTGTCTCCAAAATTGAAGAGAAAAAAGCATTTCAACATATTTGATTCTTAAGCGCCCTTGGGTCATTTAGCTCATTGGTAAAGGTGGCTCCGAAAGGAATTAAAGATGCATTTACATAGACGCTAATGTTAAACTGGCTTTTAGCAGTACCCGAAGAAGAATTTTTACGAATGGAGCGAAAGCGGAAGCAAATGGAGAAGCAAGCAGAATACAAACGACTCATGGTAGAGAAAGAGCTGCACAAGCCTGGCGAGAGCAAAAAGCCAAATCCCAAATATTAAAGAAGCAGTGTAAAATATGTAATATAAGATTAATGGAGATATTTGAATTGTAAATCATTACTTAAGATAGATATATTAATTACATATACTTTCATAAATATTTTGTATGCTGTTCGTTCAAGTTATAATATATAATAAATATGCTAAAGTGTCAAAGCAATAACTAGGTATTCAACAACCGGTGCGAAACGCATGTCAGATATTTACTATAGATTGAGGTTAGGATCTCCGTGAAATAGGAAAGTGAATGTTTCGAACGCAAAGAACATAGTCGAAAGTAAAACAAATACTTTTGTTACACCTGTGCTTACTTTTCTTTTTAAAATAGAATACGAAAGAAGCTAAATCCCTATTATTAAAGCAACTGCAAGCATGGATCAATATTTTAAAAGTTATGAAGAATTGAATGTATGTATAGATACTTTGTATGATGTATTTAAGTGTAAAAAATATTGTTTCTTTATTACGGTATTTACAGGTACATCAATTAATGTTAAGTGATAAGGCTCGAACTCTTGCCTACAAGAATGCGATAATGAATTCTAAAGATATATTTAAGGACAAGGTCGTTATGGATGTTGGTGCTGGAACAGGTAAAGATTTATATTCAGTTCAAATTTATTAGTGAAATTTAAAGGCGTATAGCTTGAAGGTATTGGTTGTCCCTAGGAATATTATCAATTTTCTGTGCGCAAGCTGGTGCGAGAAAGGTATACGCGATAGAAGCGAGCGACTTGGTGAAACTTACCGAAGGAGTCTCACGGGAAAACAAACTGAACGACAAGATTACAGTAATCCACAGCAAAGTAGAAGATATTGATCCAAATACCATTGAGAAAGTTCATATAATTATTTCAGAGTGGATGGGCTTTTACTTAGTACATGAGGGAATGTTGGACTCTGTCCTCTTCGCTAGAGACCATTTCTTAAAAGAGAATGGCATTCTATTCCCATCTGTTGCTAAACTGTACGCGTCGCCGTGTCAATTGCCGTCCATGTACGACTTTTGGGATAACGTTTATGGAGTCAGTATGAAGTAATGACAAATATTTTGTTATAGAAATTCAAAAAGTTCCTTTCACCACAGTATGTATTTAGTATCTTTGTGTTTTTTATCTTGTAGATGCATCGGAAAGGAATACAGAGAAACAAAATCGATGAAACCTGAGATATTGCTCGTAGACGAAAAGGACCTTTTGTCGGAAGGAAAATTACTAACGTGGTTGGATTTAAAGTGCGTCGAAGTACAAGAATTAAATCATCTTGCAGGCGAAGAATATGTTTCTGTTTGTAATAAAGATGGAAAGTATCAAGGAATTTGTATTTGGTTCGCCGTTGAGTTTCCAGACGGCTCAGAATTATCAACGAGTCCCTCCGATGAAGTTACTCATTGGAAACAAACTGCCATTGTCTTACCCGCAGGCATAGAAGTAGGAGAAGGTGAACCTATTGCCTTCAAATTGGACTTAAAAAGAAACTCTTGTAAGCCTAGGCAATATAACATGGAAATGGTGTTGCTGGATGCGTTGGAGACTGAACATGAAGTTCCTTGTCACTGCCATATGACCAAGTGCATTGTTATGAGAACATATATGGAGGAACAGAGTTGTGATCCGGTGAATTAGTGATATTTTAATTAAGACTATATATTATATATTATATTTATTTAAGACTATATATTATATATAGTCTTAAATAAAAATTACATTCATTAAAGAAGCGAGCGTATGTTCTATTCGAAATTTTGAACGCTTTTTCCCTTTTCGCTTTTTCTGCGAAGGCCTTTCGAAAACTCTGCGCCTCTGCGTTGAATAGTTCTTCGCCTTAGAATCTCTCGGTTTTCGGAATGTCGGTAAGATAGGGAACGACATTGAAATTGTAAAAAAAAATTTTCGAGTCGCCAAAAATCCTTTTCGCAAACGTTATTTTTATGCAAAATGAAGCTACATATTTTCAAAATTCCAACTCAATCGGAATAGACCGGTTTTCGGACTGTCGGTAAGGTGGAGACTGACATTGAAATGGTAAAAAAAAAATTTCGAGTCGCCAAAAATCCTTCTCGCAAACATTATTTTTATGCAAAATGAAGCTATTTTCAAAATTCCAACTCAATCGGAATAGACCGGTTTTCGGACTGTCGGTAAGGTAGGAAACGACATAGAAATATGCTTGAGAAAAATTAGCGACTATGAATACCGGCTTATATTCCTAATTCGTTTGTTATAGGTAAGCAATCCATTCCTTTGTAAGCGTCGGTTCGTGTCAACTGGTGTAACGGAAACGCACTGGACGAGTGCAGCACTTGCAAATATGTGGTTTTTAAGTGGAAGTTAAACTTCAGTAACTGGACAATATAATTATTATATATCACTGTACATTATTCAGAGTATTTTAATAAACAACATGTAGAGAAAAACCGCATCTTTTAATTTAGAACTGTAACCTATATAACTTCCATCTCCCAATTAAATCACAAGTAAAGTCGGCCTCTCCGTTGATTAGTTAGTTCTCCGTCTTCCATTCTCCCTTCAAAGATGGTAACTTAGTGCCACCTCTTTCGACATCATGTTCTCCTGTTACGAAGCTCATTTTAGAGCGTTCTGAAAATTTTGGCCAGATTTTGGAGCGATGTATCAGGAGAACATGAAGCGAAAGGAGGTATGCTGAATTTCTGCGTCGAAGGCCTTTCGAAAACTCTGCGCCTCTGCGTTGAATACTTCTCCGCCTTGGATTCTCTCTCCGAAGGCGCTAACTTAGTGCTACCTCTTTCGACATCATGTTCTCCTGTTACGAAGCTCATTTTAGAGCGTTCTGAAAATTTTGGCCAGATTTTGGAGCGATGTATCAGGAGAACATGAAGCGAAAGGAGGTATGCTGAATTTCTGCGTCGAAGGCCTTTCGAAAACTCTGCGCCTCTGCGTTGAATACTTCTCCGCCTTGGATTCTCTCTCCGAAGGCGCTAACTTAGTGCTACCTCTTTCGACATCATGTTCTCCTGTTACGAAGCTCATTTTAGAGCGTTCTGAAAATTTTGGCCAGATTTTGGAGCGATGTATCAGGAGAACATGAAGCGAAAGGAGGTATGCTAAATTTCTACGTCGATGGCCTTTCGAAAACTCTGCGCCTCTGCGTTGAATACTTCTCCGCCTTGGATTCTCTCTCCGAAGGCGCTAACTTAGTGCTACCTCTTTCGACATCATGTTCTCCTGTTACGAAGCTCATTTTAGAGCGTTCTGAAAATTTTGGCCAGATTTTGGAGCGATGTATCAGGAGAACATGAAGCGAAAGGAGGTATGCTGAATTTCTACGTCGATGGCCTTTCGAAAACTCTGCGCCTCTGCGTTGAATACTTCTCCACCTTGAATTCTCTCTCAGAAGGCGCTAATTTAGTGCCACCTCTTTCGACATCATGTTATCCTGTTACGAAGCTCATTTTAGAGCGTTCTGAAAATTTTGGCCAGATTTTGGAGCGATGTATCAGGAGAACATGAAGCGAAAGGAGGTATGCTGAATTTCAACGTCGATGGCCTTTCGAAAACTCTGCGCCTCTGCGTTGAATACTTCTCCGCCTTGAATTCTCTCTCCGAAGGCGCTAACTTAGTGCCACCTCTTTCGACATCATGTTCTCCTGTTACGAAGCTCATTTTAGAGCGTTCTGAAAATTTTGGTCAGATTTTGGAGCGATGTATCAGGAGAACATGAAGCGAAAGGAGGTATGCTGAATTTCTGCGTCGAAGGCCTTTCGAAAACTCTGCGCCTCTGCGTTGAATACTTCTCCGCCTTGGATTCTCTCTCCGAAGGCGCTAACTTAGTGGTACCTCTTTCGACATCATGTTCTCCTGTTACGAAGCTCATTTTAGAGCGTTCTGAAAATTTTGGTCAGATTTTGGAGCGATGTATCAGGAGAACATGAAGCGAAAGGAGGTATGCTGAATTTCTGCGTCGAAGGCCTTTCGAAAACTCTGCGCCTCTGCGTTGAATACTTCTCCGCCTTGGATTCTCTCTCCGAAGGCGCTAACTTAGTGCTACCTCTTTCGACATCATGTTCTCCTGTTACGAAGCTCATTTTAGAGCGTTCTGAAAATTTTGGCCAGATTTTGGAGCGATGTATCAGGAGAACATGAAGCGAAAGGAGGTATGCTAAATTTCTACGTCGATGGCCTTTCGAAAACTCTGCGCCTCTGCGTTGAATACTTCTCCGCCTTGGATTCTCTCTCCGAAGGCGCTAACTTAGTGCTACCTCTTTCGACATCATGTTCTCCTGTTACGAAGCTCATTTTAGAGCGTTCTGAAAATTTTGGCCAGATTTTGGAGCGATGTATCAGGAGAACATGAAGCGAAAGGAGGTATGCTGAATTTCTACGTCGATGGCCTTTCGAAAACTCTGCGCCTCTGCGTTGAATACTTCTCCACCTTGAATTCTCTCTCAGAAGGCGCTAATTTAGTGCCACCTCTTTCGACATCATGTTATCCTGTTACGAAGCTCATTTTAGAGCGTTCTGAAAATTTTGGCCAGATTTTGGAGCGATGTATCAGGAGAACATGAAGCGAAAGGAGGTATGCTGAATTTCAACGTCGATGGCCTTTCGAAAACTCTGCGCCTCTGCGTTGAATACTTCTCCGCCTTGAATTCTCTCTCCGAAGGCGCTAACTTAGTGCCACCTCTTTCGACATCATGTTCTCCTGTTACGAAGCTCATTTTAGAGCGTTCTGAAAATTTTGGTCAGATTTTGGAGCAATGTATCAGGAGAACATGAAGCGAAAGGAGGTATCCTGAATTTCTATGTCGAAGGCCATTCGAAAACTTTGCGCCTCTGCGCGTCGAATACTTCTCCGCCTTAAATAAATTGCAGGTTTGGAATTTGGATAGGAGTATGTATGAAAGGTATTTCTCAATAATAATACTGTCTGTTTCAAGTTTTTCCCAGTTTATTTGAATAAAGACTTTTACAGTGTTACAATAATGTATAAAATATATAATTTTACTTTGTCGGTTATATAAAATCACTATTTTCTTGTGTTCATTGTTGAGATTTCCATCATTTGGCCCATATAAAGTTCCTGTCCAAGGCGAAATGTACCCAAGTTTCACCTGTAACCAGAAGAAAAATATTTCAAGTAATTGAAATGTACAATGAATTTTCTACGTTTGCAGTACCAGCCGACTTTCCGTTTAAATTTTTATAAGTACTTACAATCTCGTCGATGATCCAGCTAACGATTCAGTTTTGCTACGATTTTACGTTGACAGTTCTCCCGAGTAGGCGCCATCTCGTATCCACTAGCTCAACTAAATTTGTCAAGTGACTTACTCTGTATTATCGCCAATATGGCGGAACTCGTATTTGGGAATGCAATCACGGGCTGACGTTGTTTGTCCTTATATGAGCAGATTTTTGACTGGGTGAGGTCTCATTCGAAAGAGGAAGGTTCGATGCAGCCCGCTCTGGTCATCGTTTGAGTCAGAAAACTCTTTTAGTGACCTACAAATACATGGAATCTGCGAGTGCATTTTGTCGATTTTTTCTCTACTTTGGACACTCGTATTATTACATATCAACACAATCTCTTTGAACCATGACCAGAGCGGGCTGTATTGAACCTTCATCTTTCGAATGAGACCTCGCCCAGCCCAAAATTTGCTCATATAAGGACAAACAACGTCAGCGCGCAAACCCATATTTGGGGCCAGATTATGTCGGTATACAGAGCCCTGCATTACCCGTGTGTACCCCCTTAATTGTTGAAAATTCTTTTACAATCAACTGTGGTACCCTTCCGATAGATTTGAACGCTCAGACTAGAAGAAATAAGATAAACACGCTTTTATAGCGTTCCGCATGGCTCCATTCTGCTCTGCACGTCAACTAAGAACGGCAGGGGAGTTTATTAACATTCATTTCCCTTACAATGCAATGTTTCAACTATAACAGTGGTTTTATTGACAATCAATATCATGCTAATATTTTCTTAGACTGCGCATTAAGGAAATATAAAATATGTGATTACGTAAATATAATGTATCAGGTGTTAGAAAAGTAAGAAACTAATATGGCTGCTTCCATGGTTAGATCATATGTACAATTTAGGTAAGTTTTTCGTCTATATACATTCATTCTTAATCTCATATTTTCGTTACACGGTATATGTAGTTTTAACTTTACTCGCAGTATTGTTCCATTCAATAACAACAATATGCAGAACATTAACCATTATCTGTAACTCCATGCAATCGCCTTCATTCATATAAATTTTGTAAATATAATTAGTTTCTCATACATTGTCAGCTATGAAATAGTATCTACGTTAAATTCTGAATGAGCGACATGGATGTTTCTCTCATATAATCACTTTTATTTCATTTCAAAGTGGTCAAAGTCCGTCATACAAGTACGTGACCGATATAATTTATTTACAGTTTACTGAAGCAACTTCTAGTGGACAATTTGTGGCGTGAACAAAGCACGAATCATGTTCTACAGACCCTTTGTACATCGCACATTCAACACCAGTGTTACCGTGTGACGCCAGTGTGTTTAAAGAAAAGGAACGCCAAAGACAATAAGGTATAATTTCGAAATGTTCGTGCGTGCGTTTAGTAAACACATATGCTCACACGAGAAAGACAATAGTAATTTATTTCCAGAGGATCAGAATGCTATTAAAAGATGAAGACTTAATGAATTTCGAGCCCAAGAAATCAATGAAGGTAGTGAAACCACCAGTGGAAGTGTGGAGCAATATGACTGTAAAGGACCTAGCTGCCTCTGCTCAAAGGGACGTCGACGACATTTTAGATGCGCTTTACTTTGTCAATAAAGGAGTAATGTACGAGCAGAACGTTGTTCTGCAGGATCTCGTTGTGATTAATCAGGCTGTTAAAAAACTAGGCGCCAAGACTAAAACCGTTGCGAGACCGGGCGAGAAGGATTTAAAAGAATCAAAATATAGCGATATAGTAAGAAGGTAACACGGAGATAATATACCTAAACCATTCACAGTGGCATAACTTCTGACACTATATTATAAATTCCAAATAGGCCGCCTGACGCATCGAAATTAGTAAAACGACACCCAGTTGTGACAATTATGGGGCATGTCGATCATGGTAAAACTACTTTGCTAGATGCGCTACGTAATACGTCTGTTGTGAAAACAGAGTTTGGTGGAATTACGCAACACATAGGTGCCTTCAATGGTTGGTATTCAATCAACATTTAACCCTTAACTGGTATACTGTTTTTTTCAAACATAACTGGTATACTGGGGTTGTTACAGACCGTAAATAAAAAAGGACACAGAAATTTGTAAAGTCGACCACTAGATCAATCCTCTATGAATATTTTATTCTTAGGTAATGTATAAAATAATAGAAACGTATAAAGTTAATTTATTATTATAAAATTAATTCAGTTTACAAGCTTAAACAATCAAAAATTATGCAGTGAACTTTGCGTGCTTGGGGTCATGACTGACCCCAGGATACCAGTTAAGGGTTAACGACACTTTATACTGATTCGGCGACAGCGGAATTAATAAATGTACAAATTATACATTATAGTGACGTTGAATTCTAATGACCGAGTAACGTTCTTGGACACTCCTGGACACGCTGCTTTTACGTCTATGCGATACAGAGGTGCGCATATGACAGATATCATAGTGCTGGTAGTAGCGGCTGACGATGGTGTTAAGGAACAAACTTTGCAGAGCATAGAAATGGCGAAAAGTGCAGACGTTCCAATTATTGTGGCTATCAACAAAATCGATAAACCCGATGCCGATATTGTAATGTTTCTTTGATCTTGAAAATAGCAAAAGTGCTGAATTAAAATTAGCATACTACTGGACCTACACATTTCTGCTTTAGAATCGGACCCAGAACATGCTCGCAGAAAATGGTATTGTGGTGGAAGCACTGGGTGGCGATGTGCAGTGTGTGAACATATCCGCCTTAAAGGGAACTAACTTACAAGACTTGATAGAAGCCGTTGTTTTACAAGCTGAATTAATGAACTTGAGAGGAGATCCTGAAGGTCTAGTGGAAGGTGTCGCTATTGAATGCGCTAACCATCTTGGTCGCGGAAAATTAGTGACAGCCTTGATTCGACGCGGTACTTTAAGAAAAGGCAACGTTTTAGGTAAAAAGCAAACGTTAATCCTTGCGAAGTAAAATATTCCAATTTAATGTCTGCTCGTATTCCTTCTCCGATAGTGTCTGGACTAGCGTGGGGGAAAGTAAGAGCTATGTTCAACGACTCTGGTTGCCCAGTCTTGGAAGCCAAACCGTCGGAAGCTGTGCAGATCATTGGATGGAAAGAATTGCCCAGCGTCGGGAGTGAAATATTTCAAGTAGAGAATGACAGAGAACTGCAGACAGTTCTGAAGTTTAGAGCAGCTCAACGCAGCGATGCTTTAGCTAAAGAACACAGCGAAGCTGCTAATAAGAGATTAGAAGAACACCTTGTGGTAATATAGTATCTGATATCTATGAGGCATTCAAACTTTATAAGCTAAAGATACACAGACTCTGTTACTCATACGATCAAACTGTTTCTTCTTAATTGTAGGAATATAAAAAGATGCTAATGTTAAAAAGAGAAATTGGAATGTTTCACCCAGTAATGAAAGAATTGTACAAAAAGAAGATGTCTCGGGTCATTGAAGAAAAAGAGGGACTTCCTGAAGTCAATGTCATTATAAAGGGCGATGTAGCCGGAAGTATCGAGGCGATATTAGATATTTTTGATACCTACGAGCAGGATAAAATGTGCCGATTAAACGTTGTCCATTATGGTGTCGGGGCGGTCACTGAAACGGACTTGGAATTAGCAAGAACATTTAATGGTAATGTAGCGTCGCGTGAACGTTCTGTATGTTCCAGAGATGGGCAAATCTTTTATTTAAATAAAATTTCGAAAAAGAATAAAAGTTCCAGAATAATTTTTTTAACTTTTATTCGTTATTAGAAATTTTATTTAAATAAATATATTACCTATCTCTGGTATGTTCTAACCGCATCTATTAAACTGTTTATGTACTTGCAGCAATAATTTACCGCTTCAATGTCAACATCAACCATACATTGGAAGAAGAAGCCAATAAAGATGGCTTGATTATTCGAAATTATAAAGTTATATATAAACTTGTCGATGACGTTAAAGAGGAAATTAATAGCAAATTGCCTGAAATCGATGCCGAGGAAGTATTAGGTACTAATGACGTAACAAACACAAAAGTGGCAACAAATCTACACCTGCGAAAATGTCTCTCATTGTTTTCTTCTTTTCTCGAATGCAGGCGAAGCAAACGTACAGCAGGAATTCAAAGTCACGGAGGGAAAGAAAAAAGTATCCGTGGCGGGTTGTCTTTGTACAAAAGGTGTTCTCCAGAAAGCTGCAATGTTTCATTTAGTAAGGGGAAGTGAGACTGTCTACACAGGTAAATAAATACATAAAAGTCGATACATTATCTATCAATCGATTGGTATTTTAGAATTATACAGAACTTGTTTCCCGTTCGTCTTCACCGAAGATCGAGAGAAAGTATTCGTCGCACGAAGTCTGTATCAATCATTACTCCATTCTTATTCATTAATCTTCATTTCACCACTTCATTTCACTTCCCTCAAAAGTCAGCATAATCCTCGCTAATCTGAATACTTCGTTACAGGAAAATTAGCGTCGATGAGACATCTGAAAGACGAGGTGTCTTCCATAAAAGTTAACATCGAATGCGGTCTTAGATTAGACAATCCAACCGTGTCATTCCAACCTGGAGACGTTCTTGTCTGTTTCAAACCGTATAAATCGCCTCAGAAGGTCGACTGGGATCCTGGATTCTAAGTTAATATATATATATTTGTACATAAACGAGATAATTGACGTCTAATACAAAGTGAGAAAAAGAAACAAAGATATACGGCGCGAAACATTCCATCCTCCTTTCCACATCTAGGAAAACCAAATCAATTGCAAATACAAAATGCATTTTTACAAAGTGTAAGTACAAATTCCTTTATTATTGCCTCTGTGATGCAACATCGCAGTTCTTACATGTGTGCCAATGCTGGAGCTTTAGTCTTCTGTAAAATTAGCGGACCCTCGTTCCACGAGTCTCTGATCGGGGACTGTGTCGTTTCCTTTTGTATCTTTACCATAGAATCGTGTAGAACCATCGTATTGTCGCGACGTACGAAAACAGCCGATTTTGGCGAGCGCGTTCAGCAATCAGTGGCAATATCACCTAAGGGGAACGTTTTGGTTCGAGAAGACGGACGTAAGGTCGCTTCCGTGGACGTTAGGAGGCGTAAGTTTCTCGAAGGCGGCGCTGAAGGTGGTGGTACGCGGTCAGGACGCCGCCGCGTTTCTTTTTCTGCAGACGGCACGGCGCCGATTCCTGATTGGCTTTCGCGATCTTTGTATCCAAAGGCTCGATGGGAGTGTTATCGTCCGGATGCACGAAGAAGGCAATGGAATGGCGACCTCGACCACAGTGTTCCGGGATAACAACCCGGTGTCTCAAAGCCGGCAGCTGATCCTTGGTCCAGTCGGCTAAAATGTCGCCGGTGTTCACCAAAATGGCACCTGGAAGATGCCCGACTCGTCCCCATCGTTCACCGAACGGAGTTTGTATTTCCAAACCTCCCTCGCAGTCCTAGAAACACACAACCCGTCTAAAATAGGTGCAAATTATGTTTCGCTGTGTTGCTTTCAACTTATTCCAAAAAGTATAAACGAGCAATACGCTTGAAGTTTAATTTGAAGCTCAAGGGACGGAATGTTTGAGCATGGCTCGTAATCTATGCGGTTCAAAGCTTCTTGGGAACGTCACAAAAGCGTCCTGATCTTACGTTACCACTGCAACTAGCTTCGTTGGGTGTTTGCAAATAAATTGGCATGGACGAGAGCATTTAAAACAGCACAGCAGTCTCGATTGAAGTTTGCGGATGTGAGAGAAGGCTTGGTACATACCTGCGCCAGCAAAGTGAGAGTGCCATAGTCGCAGTGAACCCCGCAGCGAGCCAGTCCAGGCGCAGGGGCGCCGAGAGGTGGATAATAAAGGAGGCGAAGGGTCGACTCGTTGCCAGATTCCAGCATGTGGGAGTGCTTCGAGAGCAGGAAATCAGGGGTTTGCTCTAGGCCCACGGCCAGAGCCTACAAGGCACACATCACACATACATTGGCCTCTATTCATACTTTATAGTACCTAACGACGGCTGTAAAGCAACCGAAGAAACCAATCGCGTTAGTTGCCTGCCGGACAGATTGGTTTGTAGGGTTACTCACAGTTAGAGAGCTGCTTACATTTATTGAACGACCCTCTCAATCAACAGCTTCAGGATCGTCGCGAGCGATGTCAGAGAAGCGAATATTCTCATACCGTGACTTCACAGAAAAGGAAAGAAAAAGTGCTTAAAAAAGCAGGCGACAATTGAAACTAAAAGGTTCCCAAAGAGGATATATCACTATCTCTACTCGATACGTCTAACAGAGTTTCGTTCGGACGACGAGCAAGCCTGTTTGAAAGAGTGTAGGGCTCGCTCAATCTTTCTTTTCTACTTTTTTTTCCAAGAAGAGGCGTAAAGAACTCGACGCGAGAGCCAGACGAATTTAAATATTTACATGTCCTCTAAACAGCCGGGATAGACGAAACCTCTACTCATGGATTTCCATGTAAAAAAGGAGAACGTTGCGGGAATAATAATACACAAGGCCTGGCTCTTGCGCGAGGCACTTTGGCCGATCGTTTCAGTCGAACGCTCTTGGTAACAAAGGATAACTTGAAACGATCGTTGATCTGCCGCGCTCGGAGAGAAAGAAACGATCGGGATAGAAAGAAAAGGCCATTACAGTTAGGAGCATGGCAGAGAGTTGCTTGAAATCTCGTGCGAGTTCGTCGACCGCCGATCTGAAGCCAGGCACCTCCTCGTCTGGGAGGATCCCTCCGCTTCCGGTCACGTTGAACACATGACGAACTTCCTTCTCGTCCGTGTATCTGCAAAATCGAAAAGCTCGATAACCCAGGGCTGCCTGGACTACTGGATTCCTCAACAGATCTAATCGCCGATCACCAGACCCAACGATCTTGAGATAATACGATCGGTGATCTCGATCTAATCGAGGGATCTTGTCTGAACATTATCGGGGATTTCTTCGCATTCTTACTTGGACGGTCCTGGTTTAATGTAACCGTGGCTGCCTTCATTGCTGCGCTCATATTTCGCACGCGCCTCGTCCGGAAGTTCGCAGAACGCATCGAAAGCTCTGTAGCCAGCCTTCATCTAAGGACAGAGAAACGGGTACCATTAGTGAAGTATACAGTAGTTCTGGTAGCGTACAACATTTCTATGTAATCAATTCTGCGGTTCTTTTAAGCTGCTTGAAATAATTAGGGGATCGGACCATTGCAGTAGCATTTGGATTACAATCCTGCGTTGAATATTTATAATACACTGCAATTTACTAAGAGCTGTATAGCATCGTATCGAGCATACAATGTTTCTTTATCTTTGATATACGAGATAAGTTAAGACGCTTTCGTCGTTGAGTTGAATTATTATTTATACTCCCTGGAATCGAGATGTAAAGAAGCCTTTCGTTTGCTCGACACCTTCAGTTTCTCTCGCATTCAAATGAACCGTGACTAAACCGCAGTTGGTATTTACGACTATTATAGCGTCGGCGTAGATAAAATTGGTAAAAAGGAATAATTCATCGTGGCACGCGTGTCAGACTCAAGGGGATGAGGTAATTCTTATCCGTTCGACCCTGAGTGAATAAACACTGGAAACCCTCTTTCTTATTAAAGAACCTTTGCGTTTGCGAAAACAAGGTAATTCGAATAATTTGATTTCAGTCGTCGATACCTTTTTTCAAAGAGCTAGGAGAAAGTACCAGGAAAATTCGAATGAGTTAAGAAGATAAAAATCGAAGTGTTCCCTGCGGCTTCTTGGAACGTTTGAACTTTAAGCGCTTGATAATATAATACAGAGCGGTTTGATGCGCTCTTAATTGGACAGGTCATTATGTAATTAAGGTATCTGTTCGGTATCAGAAGCATGTCACCTTGGCAGGTGACATACCCGAGTTATCGATAAGCAGTGACGTAGAAATTTGTCATCGCGATGATGCGTGCCACTTTCGTTATCGTGGCGTGCTCGCAAGCTCGTGAATTGCGAAATTGTGGGTACACTGCGAGGAACGTAAAGTTGTCCCGCGATATTCACTGAACGTCGCATCTTCTGCGTCGTTTGAGTTATTCCGATTGAAGGATCTCACTAGGTCCAGTCACTTAAATTCTAAACTTTTCATCTGATAAATGAAAAGTCTCTATTTCGAGCGACTCGGTTTTGTGAAAGAAAAGAAACGATGAATCCTCTGTTTCGACGTAACAAGTTGTCACTAATAACAGGAACCATCGACCGTTTAACGACCACTGGGAGCTCCGACAGATCACTAAATCACTCGAGCAGGTTTTAAAATTCCTCGACTTTCAAAATAAACTTCCGCCACGGACCTATCCCGTGTTTGGCCATTCCTGACTTCGGTTTCTTTCTGAATATAATGAAATTTTACGTGACAGGGCTCCGAGGCGCCCGCAGCTGCTAGGGAGACCTACTTGCAAACTGAAAAGTGTCGCCATCACTTTTAAATAATTAATCGGGCCACTTAGAGCGGCTCTAGGCTTACGTAATTGCTGCGCTCGCACTCAACTTTTACGCATTCCTCTTCTAACAAAATCGCGACGTTGGTTGTTCCATAGAATCCATTTTCTCGTTAGAAACTGAAAGGGTGCCTCGAGAAGCGATATCAATATCAGTTAATCATCACGCTAATCATCCTCAGGGGCGGATTTGTATATAGACAAATTTTGGGCGGGAGAAATTGAAAAATACTAAATCACAGCGGCTTGAGACAGTTTTAAAATGTTTAATTGTAATTTCAATTTTATTAGTTCATTAGTTCTATTATTTTCTTGTTTTATTTTTTATTTATCTTTGTACTGTCTCTTCTTTTCTATCACATTGCTTCTTTGTTAACTTCATTAATTGTATATTGTAAATTAAATAATAATAATAAAAACAATTCACTTTTCTTTCCTCTAGAAAATTAGTAATAACTCATACGTTAGTTATCACAGTGAATCAATTTTAAAATTGTTTCAACTCTTTTAAATTAAAATATTTGCTATTAATTCGCGCAAGGTGCGGCAGACGCTGTTAGCCCAGAGTCGCTGAATCTCCAAATCCGCCCCTGATCCTCTTCGTCCCTGCACTCTCCAATCGATTCATCAAAAATTCAAATTTCGATACAGATTCGTACCAGTTATATTCAAACGAAAAGCACAGCGAGCCCAGCGAAGTTCTCCGCAAGGACCAAAAAAGCGATCAACCTACTCTGCAATTTTTTAACCAACGCGCCTCTAGAATTATCTTCAAGCACGTTTATAATTCTTTATCGAGTATTGCGTAAGAGAGACTGTCTGTCCCAGCACACGATATTGTGGAACATCGCGCACAGATGGTGGCCAAGGAGAAGAGCACGGGTTATGCCAGAAGCTGCAGATCGTCACACCTACTCCGAGGTCTCTCTGCCGGCTGTTGTTCGGTTTCCACTGACGTCACACGGTGTTCCGTGTTATCAGCCGCGTGTGTATACGGCCGAACGCGCCAATTGGCTGAAACAGGCCCGTCGCTTTTAATTATCCTTGCCGGAATCGAATTAACAGCCCCCCTCCCCCTGCGGAGAAGTCTAGACGCGCGAGTAGAGGCGTCTAGGAAAATGCCGTCCTCCGTTAAGCAATCATAGGACACCGATGATGACACTGTGATGCCCAGAGGAAAGTTACCGCGCGCAGAAGTAGCTTCCATTCTTGAGGAGAAAAAGGCTCGTTCAATCACGAGTACTTCTACGTGTCTCTGTTTGTCGGAGGCTTTGGCTCGCCAGTTAGTTGGGAACCCCTGAGAACGGGGACGAGTCGAAAAAAAAATTGGAAAGTTCAGTTGCCCGAGAATTCTTCCGCCCGACTGTGAAACTGTAGGTATAAGATTGACGTTACAGTGGCATCGAAGAAGGTTGCCGAGTGACATTTAGGGTAGATGTACCATTTGTGGCCACTTTAAGGATTTCCGTACCATTCACAGATACATAACTTACAAAAGAATACGTACACAAAAATAAAGAATATATCAGTGTAATCCAAAATCTACAGATAATTGAAATATTCTACGTTGAACAATGTTTTAAACATAATTATTTAAAAAATCATTATATTATCGTGCCGGACTGTTTTGCACCATTTGCGGCCACGTATGATTATTAAATAAAACGGGACAACAAAACAGTAGAAATGGTGCCAACTACCCATCCTTAGACAGCTTAATTCATTGTAATGAAAGTGAACTAAGAATACTTAATATATCGGAATAAATAAGACAGTGGCCACAAATGGTGCAGTGGCCACAAATGGTACATCTACTCTAAATACCTTCTGCTCGCGATATAAACAGAATGGAAGGAAAAGTTTTGTTGAACGGGGCGCTTGCGTTCTTCTAGCCCTCTGCGAGATTATTTCCACCCTCTGTGATTCAGCAATCTAAATGCATTATTTTTCGCGGCAAGGTATCTTCCTAGATAGAATTGTTTTGCCGTGGCCGTTTTCGTCGCATGCGAATTTTTCCATTCGATGGGACTGGAGGCTTAGAGAGCGTGCCAGATGTTAAACGTTTCTGCGAGTTCGGTCGTCGGTTGTAACATAAACGCGTCCGTACCAAGCGGATTCGCGCACGCGATCGCTGGCGTAAAGATACACGATAAACGTGCGGGCCCGTTTGTAGTGCAGCGTAGTACGTAATGACCCTCGCGTGAATTATTATCGCGTGAAAATGTAACGAGCCGGGGACGATAACGCTTTCTTCCTCGACGGGAGGACTGAAGTGCGGGCAAGGCCATCGCAAGATCCACACGCGGTTTATCGGGGAACCCTTGGAAGCTCGTCGAGCAGCGACTCGAGATATGCTCGCGAGATCCTCGCGTAATCCCTGAACAATCGGATTTGCGATTCCTCCCGCGTGAATCGTGCTTGCCTCGCCTTCGACGTGCTTTTCGGCTTGGTCGCGTCCGTTGCCTTGACTCCTTTAATTCTGGTTCCAAGCGAGACCGTAATTTTGTAACGCGACCGAGGACGCGGGTGGCTCGCCACGAGGCGAGGCCGACGTGGATGTAACGCGATCAAGTGTAAGCGAACTCTGATCGGCGGGGTCGGGTTTGACCCTGTCGAAGAGGGTGCTTAGGTACTGGCAATTTTAATTTGGGCGAGCCTGTTGCACCAGGATCAGTTGAGTGAATTAAGGGGGGAGCCTGGTGTAGTGGGTCGAAGAAATCGTTTTTTTTTTGTATAAATTAATAGTTGAACGTTATGATAATATGCTCCCAAAGCCGCAAAACGAAATTCGAAAAAGTAAAGGGGATATAGTCGGGTTTTCTCGAAACGACAGTTTTACAATTGGCGGGCAATGTAACACCAAAAATATTCAACCAATCGACTTGACCTTGTGCAAGGATATTTGGGAACATTTTATTCATAGAGCTTAGCTGTTGGTATAATGATATTGTTTAAATAAACAACTTTTTTTACACATTTAAGGCAAAATTTCGTTGGAAAAAGTGAATTTTTTTTCACAGGCCCCCATTTGTTCAATTTTGAATCTTTTAAGTTATGAATTTGTACGATTTGTGTGTGCACTCATAAATTAAACAAAAATTGTTCGATTTTTGGTTTCAGATGAGTACAGTACCCAGACCAAAGCCCGATCCCCTTAACTACCCCGAGGTTCTCAACTACCTCCAGCATTCCAAACAATTTAAGGTACTCTAACTACCTCCATTACTCAAGTACCACTACAGAAGCTACAAACCAATCGTCAAAATGATTCCAGCGCGCGGGCTCGATCAAGTAATCTTACACAAAGCTCAAGGTGCTCGGAGCCTTCAACTACACCCAGTGCAGTCAGAGCAGCCGTGTCGACCTTAACTCCATTCGCTTTACCCAACTGGCCGGACGGCTCCGATTTTTAACCACGATCTTCGCTCCCCGAGTCTAATTACACCGAGCCAAGGGCGGCGCTATTACCCGGCTCGCTCCTCGATCGACCGATTACACGGGACGAGTATATCGATGAAAAATGCGTACCTTGCATTCCGGAATGCCGTGGTTGACGAGCAAGGCCAGTCCTTTCTCGGACAGCGCCCTTACCAGCTTCGTAGCCACTTGCTTCACGACACCCTTCTGAGGACATCTCTCAGTCCCTGGAAGAAGAAAAACGGGAATACGATGAGACAAAGCGACTGGGTGCGGGATGCTTGCCTCCTATCTACGACCACGCTTTCTTTACACATCGCGCGATACATACTACGATAATCCCAGCCCCTCCCCCTGCCCGAATATCGATTAATTCTTTCATTGAGGGAGCACCCATTCACAGATACCGCGTTATCGCGAAGCGTAAAAAGGCGAGACCCGTCTGTCCCAGCTCGCGTGGACGACGCGAAGTCGGCGCCCGACGTCACAGCTTGCCTCATCCTCTCGCGATACGTGGCCAATGTTCGAGGAAAAGATCTCCCCCCTCGGTAATGTATATTCCATCGTAAACGCGCGATTATCAGGCGACGGTGACTAATTCGCCACACTTCCGCGGTAATTATTAATAGGGATCACGCGTCCGGTTGATGACTCTGTTGCGAAGTAAGTATCCTTCCAGAGGACTGAATATGTGAAAGAATTTCCAAGGTATACGTATAAGTATTCTTCAGATATAGATCACGTCTCTTTTCATTCGAAGATTAAGAATTTAAATTTCAGGAACCTCAATGGGACGTTTGAAAGTTTCGTAAAAAGCTTTCTTCTAATATATTTAATTACTTAAGAAGTTTATTTCGCACTAATTATGCTTAGAAACGTTCAAATTGTTTCCGGGTGTATAATTCTTGGTAAAATCGAGTGGAAAATTTGTAAATTTTTCGCGGAGTACTTGTCGGAGCGAGCGTCGAACGATGAAACGAGGCTGGACGGTCGCTCTCGTTTTTCGCCAGATGCTGATAACGAACGTTATCGCGAATCACGCACGGTGCACTCGGTTGGTTCTCCTCTCCTCGGCTTACAGACCCGATCTCGCGTTACAGCGACACGCGGCGACGATTGCTTTCTCGCCACTTTTTTTTTCTGAACTTGATTTCACTTCGCGACACGGCAGACCCAGATAACCCATCTCCAGAGGCCACGACTCCTCTGGAACGCCGTGACTTTTCTATGCCGCGAACCGGGCGAGTACCTAATTTCAAATTTCGCGCCAGGTGGTGGAGATTTAAACTCGCTTTACCGCTCCAACTTTTTCAAAAATCCAATATGCCGCGTAACTTTGGATTTTAATAAAAACCTGTGTAATTTACAATTAACCTGTATTAAGACAAGGTTCATATTAAAATAAGGTTTTCGTAACGTTCGTTATTAAAGGTGGGATGGTAGTCGACTGAACAACAGATATTGAAACAGCCTGTTTTTTAACGATAACAGTGTTTTCATAATTTACACCACAATTTGCCGTACATTTAAAAACAGATAAACGATTTCGCTTGTAACCCCTTTTTTGTTACGTTATCTCGAGCGCAAACAAGACAGAGCGACACGCAGGATTGCGTTGTGCCGCGCGGAGGTGAAGCGACGTATTTAGTTTTACCCCGAAATGTCCTATGATTTTGCGTTTCCCATTTAGTTCGGTATTTCTGCGACGCCGCGTGGCGAAGTGGCAAGGGAGAAAAGAGCAAAGGAAACTGGGAAGTGAGAAAGAGAGGGAGTTTCCTCTTTGAGCTTCTGCGTCCTCGAAGATAACCGTCGCCGGGCGTCGAGCCAATGTTGCAAAAGTCGAAACTAAGGACCATTTTTCTGGAACAGCTTGTAAACTGTTTTGCTTTGAAAGCGTGCCCTTAGTCAAGACAAATACGTACTTTGAGAAGATGGGATTTAAAGATTCCATTTAACAGGAAAGAAAGTTGTAAATTGTGCTTAAATTGTTATTGGGACCATTACTTGAAAAGTTACTTAAAATATGATCGATGGCTGCTGCGTTAGATTAATTTGTTTATAACGCTTTTATCGTATATGTAGTAATATGAAGTATTTAATCGGTGTTTAGAGGATGATACAGTAGCTTCTGTACAATTCACACTTTAAATACGATGTAGACTGGTGATTCTTTGTTCCCGGAGAATTCTTAAGCAGCCTGGAATGACTCGCATCATTAAAGGGGATTAAAGAATTTCACCTGAGCAAACCTTTTCACGTTCTATCGGAAGAGCCAACGTTTTAAGCCACGCCGATCAATTTTCCTTATCGAAACTTTATCTGTTATCGCGAAAGAGCGTCGCGTTAATTTCTGCTTCATTCCTCTGATTAAATTGCCGACTTTACATTTCTTGGGTTATTTCCTCTGCCACAGCAGTCGAGCAGTTGCTTAACGCTGCATTAAGATTGCCATCTTGGAAATATTAATTTCTGATATTAAAACCAATCACGGAATGTGCCTGCTACACGAACGATTTTATCGCTAATCGATAGTAGAGTGGAGGTGGAGCAGTTTTTTCTTCAGCGGAGGTGATAGTGTGAATGAGACTTTCTTTATCTCTGCGAGGTTCTACGGAAGCCCTTCTCTACGCGCGTTTGACTTCCTGATATTCGAGTCTCGTATCTATCAGTATTCAAGAGGCTGTTCCAGGAAAGGACACCGAGTAGAAGAAGCTTGATCCTTAGTCCGAGCAGGCCGAGGATAACGTAAAATTTGCATCCAGAATGATTCATTGGAACCTTGAACGATATAGCGTGCTAATTTCCGCGGTACGAAACAGTTGGGCAAACGTGGAATTATTTAACAGACCTGGCGAATGGTCCCACAATCGGTCAAGCAGATAAGTTCGGAATGGCGCCGAGGAGTGTTCAACGTAACGGTGAAACGACACGTGGAAATGAATGATTACATTGGCCGAAGCTAACGGGTTATATAGAATTTCCTGAGCACGCAATGATACAAGTTCGATGACATAGATAGGCTAGGGAAAGAAGAAAAAGAAATGGAGATAAAGATGCTCTGTCGTTGCTCTTCTTCTGTGAATTGATTAAATATAACTTTCCTTCGAATGTTTGAAAGTGCTGTAATACTCGGAGCGCATGAGTAGACACTAGAAGTTTCAGTTGGAATGAGCTGAATATTACAAGTTTGAGTTGAAATGAGCCGAGTACTAGAAATTTGAGTTGAAATGAGCCGAGTACTACAAGTTTGAGTTGAAATGGGCCAAGTACTAGATATTTGAGTTGGATATTAGACGCTTGAGTTGAAATGAGTCGAGTACTACAAGTTTGAGTTGAAATGAGCCGAGTACTACAAGTTTGAGTTGAAATGAGCCGAGTACTAGAAATTTGAGTTGAAATGAGCCGAGTACTACAAGTTTGAGTTAAAATGGGCCAAGTACTAGATATTTGAGTTGGATACTAGACGCTTGAGTTGAAATGAGTCGAGTACTACAAGTTTGAGTTGAAATGAGCCGAGTACTAGAAATTTGAGTTGAAATGAGTTGAATATTACAAATTCGAGTTGAAATAAGCTGAGTGCTACAAGTTTGAGTTGAAATGAGCCGAGTACTAAAAGTTTGAGTTGAAATGAGCCGAGTACTAGAAATTTGAGTTGAAATGAGCCGAGTACTACAAGTTTGAGTTGAAATGGGCCAAGTACTAGATATTTGAGTTAGATACTAGACGCTTGAGTTGAAATGAGTCGAGTACTACAAGTTTGAGTTGAAATGAGCCGAGTACTAGAAATTTGAGTTGAAATGAGTTGAATATTATAAATTCGAGTTGAAATAAGCTGAGTGCTACAAGTTTGAGTTGAAATGAGCCGAGTACTACAAGTTTGAGTTGAAATGAGCCGAGTACTAGAGTATTTTGTGAGCACTTGATGTAGTAGAATAAGTCTCTAGAGTATCATGAGTACTTCAGACACATACAGTACCCTAAATCCTCTAGAGTCCAGCTACTTCCAATAGATCCAGTACATTAAATTACCTAAATATATTTTTCAAGCTGGTTCTATAAGAAGAGGAATAATAGTGAATCTATTCTTCCATTACTTTTCAATGTATACTTTCTTCTAGCTTATTAGCAGTCTTTACGAATGGACAAAGTGAGAATAATATATAATATTCCTACAAGATCCAACACCAACTTTCTCCAATGAAAAGTGAAGGTGAACGCAACACAATGAAGCATAAAGGCAACAGCTAATTAGCTCTTCTGAATAAATAATCAGAGTCCTTCGAACTGGTTAGTGATTTTCAATTTTTCCACCGCAACGTGATCATGACTCATTTCTTATGCAACGCCGAGAGCTCGAAACTAGAGGGCCGTGTCCACAGGAATTTCACTTTCGGAACAACACCTAATTAAAAGAAACCCTGTGTGGTTCGATGCCAATTAATCTAAGCTCACTAAAATTAAAACTCTGACCCAAGTCCTACGCTTCATCCGCTTCCTCGCGCCTGGAGCAAGAAGTCTCGAATCTTCCACCGGCAAACATAATCCTCACCAGGAAATCGTTGGACAACAGTCATGACTAACGCAAGTCTCAATGAATTAGTAAACACCGAGAAAAATCGCACAAAGCTCGCGAACGGCCATAGGTTCTGCAAAAGATTAGCGCAGCTGAAGGTGAAGGTCTTTCGTCACACTCGCTCGTAAATCGTTCCCCGTTCTGTTCCTAATGATCGCGCATGATCGTCACCGCAGATCTACCGTCAGAAATCCACGGCAAATATCGCGACTCGCGGCGAATTCTCCCGCCCCCGTGCCCCTGAATGCCTGCCGCACTCTTTATCCGCGCGAAGACACGTGGACGCGGTGATGCAAGCGCAGAAAAATGTCACTGAAACGCTTTCAATCGGCCGAGTGAATTCGTAATGCGCATGCACTTGCTCGTGCCGTCGAGTGGCTTTATCGAAGAAAAAAGAGGGAGGGGGGATGATTTATAGCAAGAGCGCAGATTCTATTGTCCTCCCACCGATTTGTCACGGTAATTAGCAAAGAAGCGATACCCTGGGTATCGCGACTGCTTAGGGAATCGAACACCTTATCTCGTCACTTACTTTTGCATTGCCGGTATGGTGGTGTGGGTGACGATCGTGACGCAAGGCTTTCCGACCGAACCGATCCACTTTAATTAATTAACTCTCATACGATACGGCGTGTATGTATGCATAAGCAAAGTGCAATCGCGTTGGAGGTTCAAGTACGGGTATCTCCTGGAGACGCGTGAGTCACTTCGAAAACCGAGCTGGGGCATTTTTAGAGATCTTGCAACCTAAGGTGGATCGTTGACTTCTTGGAGGCTTGAAAGTCGATGTCAGTTGTTGACAAAGCTGAGCAAGAGTATCTGTGACTTTAACAGCCGCTTGATATTTCTATCGTATTTCTATCGTTAGACGTACCCTGTACAGTCACAGAATTCCCGCGAGGAATATTTATTAAAAATGCTAGAAGTAGAGGAAACGTTTCGACTGAATTGGTTAGGTAAGGCGATAGAGGCTTCCCGTAAAAATGCGGTTTTCCTGAAAACGGAGCCACGAGGCGATAAAAGTGGCCAGCTATCAACTTGCGCGTATCGCGCAAACTTGAATATTCCGCGGCGAAGGTAAAAAATAACGTATCGCGTGCGAGGCAGAGCGATACGGTCGAGTGTGCATATCAGCGAGCACGTTGAGATGCAACAGGCTGTTGAGCGGGCTGCTATCAGTTCAGGCGGGCTGTAAAGTCGGCTTTAATCGGGGCGAATGTATTATTCCCTTGGACGATGACGGTAGCCAGTACGTATGTGAAGAGGTATCGCTTGGTAACGGTATATTCGATCGTTATATAGCGGGCGAAAGTATCGGTGAGACTGTCGGTGCCAGGAGAAACTAGCGAAAATTTTCTCTCGGTCGCGTGTGCACCCTAGAAACTCGGTTTTAAAGTCGATACTCGATCGTCGATAGCGATCTGAGATCGCGGTGATTTGTATGTACGGTATATACGTTGTATTACCACGAATGGACGATTCTGAGCCCTATCACGATCCCCTGGGCTATTTCTTACCCTTCCATCTATCAGGATACCCTGGGCTATTTTTTATCTATTTTTTATAAGAGAAAAATTTTTTTTTTACTTTATAGTGTATTTTTATTTTTTTGAAGTCGGTTTTAATTTTATTTTAAATTTATTTATTTCGCGACTCCTGTACAAGATAATTCTTCCCCAACTGACTCGTCAGAATTGAAGAAACACTCGGCACGGAAAATCGCAGACGTGATAAATATTCTCTTAGATTGTCGAGATAAAGCAGAAAATGGAAAAACAACCGCATCCGCGGCTCAACTTCCGCGAAGACGTTGGGTTCATGCTGGATCTGTAATTTGTTTTGCAAAGTACACGCATACTGCGCATTTAAGCCTGCAAACAATACGGAAACGAGTGACGGGTTTCAACGGAGCCGTGTATTTGCGTAGCCCGCCGGGAAGTGTGTCATAGGGACATGTGTGCATCGATATTTGCGAAACTCGGGATAAGTCGTTGGTATTAGCGCCGAGCATCGAACTTGGCTCACCCTCTCGAGAGCTACAGAAACGATCAAAGGAAAGTTTAAGCAGTGGTTACTAGTGCGGATAAGATAGTTCTGTAAGAAAGAATTGTGTTTTGAAACTTCTTTCCCTTATATTCAGAGTTGCCAGGATTAGTCAGAGATACTAAAATAAGATATAAAACCTAGTACATATTAAGTTAGCTACGCAGACATGTGAATATATTTTAAAAACCACCACTGTATGTAGTTTCTATATTTTATGGGGGAGAATGAGTTATATTATATTAGCAGAGATTTCCTCTATTTCCTCTATTTGAAATTGAATTTATGTTCGTGATTAGGAATTAATATAACAGGGGTCGTGTAATACCAAATTACTTTCACAACTTAATTTATTTTTATTTTGTGATAAATGAATTTCATTTCGGACGAATCACTAATTTATTACTTTTGAGATGGAGATGACAGAGACACGGAGATGGCAGGTTTCCCAATTCGTATTCCGGGAATATAAAATTTCGGGTTCCGCGAAACGATGCCTTGTAATAAAATTCAAATATGAAAAAAATGTGTAAATTATTCAACGAGAAGCATACAACTGACTGCAAAATTTGAAACGGCGCGGTGTCGTGAGCGCACAAAAAAAAATAAAGAAACTGTTCAGGTACCGTCAAATTTTAGCGAGTGCAGGAGGGCTGTGTGGCGAAATTTAATTGGGAAACGCTGATTTACACGCTCGATCGGCGGTTATACACAGATGGTTCAACTCGCGGCATGGAGAAAAACAGCTCCGATAGAGCGGAGACGATAAAACGCTGATCGCGACGAATGATAACGGTACACGCGACTACCGTGTGAAAACAAACATAGTCGAAGCGTTGCGCGTGATATTGGCAGAGTTCTGCCTTTCTACGACAGATAGATCATGCTGTGAGGGATTCTGTCTCACTTTCGTTCGTGCTCTCGCGAGCGCATTACGTAAAAACGACTCGTTGCATGGAAATAACAAGGGAGTAAGGAATTTCGATAATGAAACAGTAATTAGGTAAATGAGAATTGAATAAGGGAACAGATTGAAGATTTCTTGTGCGGAGGAAATGAGGCAGTAGTGGTTTAACTAACATGATATTTAGATTGCAAATTAGGGCAGTATAAGTGCATTGTTATAGGGAGTGACTAAGAATTATGGAAAATAGTTCTGTCCAAATGAGTTTGATCTTTGTGTATTATAGGCACCCTTTACCTATTAGAACAGTCTTACCAATACTTCTATTATAGCAACTTTTGTACAGAAAATAATAGGAGGAAACTGGGGCTAGTTGTTACATTTTCTATTGTTTATTTTTTTTGCATTCCATATTCAATACTATTAATGACTTTCACTTAAGATGCGTACTTTCCTCTACCGATGACCGCTATACCATGCAATGAAAGCAAAACCATGACTTATTGTACATAATGCATTGTGTACAGAATGGTATAAGTTCATACCAGCGTGGTGTATTCTTATGTAATTGTTATGAATCTGTAGCTAAAGGAACATTAATTCAAACGTGGTAATATTAACTTCCATACGATCGTAGAAAAGATTGAAGTGGAAAGAGAGAAACTATTAGTATCTACCGAAAACACAAA
This sequence comes from Andrena chrysosceles, assembly GCA_963855975.1. Lineage (NCBI taxonomy): Eukaryota > Metazoa > Arthropoda > Insecta > Hymenoptera > Andrenidae > Andrena > Andrena chrysosceles. The sequence goes on along the minus strand of OY979769.1, from coordinate 42,828,537 downwards.
AACTGTAATAACGTGGCAATGCGTGAATCGACTTCAAAAAAGTACCATACACATATACCTGAAATACATCAGCCACTTCATTTCCAAAGTGATAGCTCAAGCGACAAAAATTTAAACTGCTTTATAAGAACCAACCCTTGTAACATCTAGCCCGGTCTCTCATGCTTTTACCAATAAAAAAAAATTAAAACCAACTTTAAAAAAATGCACTGAAAAGTAAAAAATAATTTTTCCCTTATTTAATCTACGACTCATATTTCTTTAAGTTGGCGTTAGATTTACACAGTGCAAACGATGAGGCGCCGACTTAAAAAATATGAGAGTCGTAGATTAAATGAGGGGAAATTTTTTTTTACTTTTTAATGCATTTTTATTTTTTTTTAAGTCGGCTTTTATTTTTTAAAATTTTTTTATTTTTGACTTTTTAGCTTGACACAACATGCTGAAGAGATATGCGTGTACGTACATAAAATAATACTAATTAGCTGACAATAGTCTTTATTATTAACCAAAATTAGCAAAATATTTTGCATCGCCCTCTTTCGAATAAAAAAAGATTATCGAAATCAGTCCAAATGATAAAAAAAAAGTACATACGGGTCAAATATAACCTCCTCCTTTTTGAAGTCGGTTAAAAATGTCGATTGCGTGAAGTCTGCTCAGCTATTGTAAACGCCTCAAATGTAAGAATTCAGGAATAAAGAGCATTGAAACTAGTGTTGGCTTTCCCTTGCTAAATAGAATATTACATCTTATCAGAAAGTGTATCAAATAAAGAGGAGCAGTAAAACGAACTATGAAGCGGAAATCATTTTCCACGACATTGAGGCAACATTCAGTGCTGCTACTTGAAACGCGATAGCAACGATGAAAGTGAACTCGATGATCGCGATCTAAATGATTGATTTCACCGGTGCTGCAACCACGTACAAATCAGCTATGGACTGACGACAGCCATTCTGCAATCCGATTGCCGACTTCACGATATCCCTTGGAGAAGCTTCTGTCACGTTGCCTCCGATGACTATCGTCGTCACGCCTCGTGTCGGTGAAACGTGACGCCACCGAAACAAGCATTGTTCGGAAAGCATCGTTTCCATCGAAACGACGGACGTCAACCATCTTGACAATTCTGACGGTTGTCGAGCGTGCAATTCACTCGAGCAATTCGAAAACGAGTTGAAAAATTCAGCATTGAAAAGAAAACGGAGAATTTCTAATATAACGGAGGTTTACTTTAAGAGATATTACACTCTAGGACTTTAAAAAATTCGATTTTTTTATTTTCTAATACTTTGGGGTTTCGAAAATATGTCCCTTAAATATTAAGGTGAAATTTGTAAAACTCACAGAGTTTTAGGGGCTTAAAGCCGCAGCGTGGCAGGTAGTTGTTCCCTCAACCCTTGAATCTGAAGGCTTCGTCGCGAGGCACGCCTCGCGGAGTAGAGAGTCTGGAGACTACCTCGAGTATGATCACTTTATGCAAAATGAAAAGGAACGAGGAATCCACTCCGCGAGGCGTGCCTCGTACTTAAAGTTTGACGCGGAGCGCGTTCGTCTAGAGACGGGAACTTGCCCGCGAGCATCCAATTTTCCCTGTGTTTATTCGATTAAAACAAAAATTGTTACTTTTTCTAGATCAATAAATGTACTATTAATTAAAAGAAAAATCCGATTTCTATCTACTATACGTCACAATCCATCTTCAAAGAACCCCTATTTTTAAGGCCGTCACACTGTTGGTCCTGAACTGCCTGTAAAATCTCTACCGTCAGAAATTTCATTCTAAAATTTTACCCGATCATTTTTGAGATATTGTAGAATGAAAATATGCAAAAAAAATTTTTTTGTTTTGACCAGTAAGTGCCCTTAACTAATGTAACCAAAGCGAATTGCAAATTCGTTAATTACTTAATTAAGCGGCGATGAAATTGTTACCTAATTAGAGGAGATAAAGCTTAATTATGTGGGGCCGAATTCCTCAAGGCAGTCCTCACCTATTTGTTTTCTTTCCTCTGGAACTTGCCGCACGGTTTTCCCGTTCCCAACCCAACCGACGAGTTACCATTTCGTTTCGCAACGCTCGCGTCCGGTACGCCTTTCAGGATTTCAATGGCGTTTTCGCCGTTGCACGCGAAATGAGCCGAGAAGAGGTAAAAATCGTACGCGGCCCCGTTCCTTTCTTTCAGGTTTTCACGGCCAGTGTCTGGTAACGAGGAACGTTTTGGGGATACTGAAACTTTTGTAGCTTGTAACATCCAAATCAAAATCGTCAAATAAATTTACATGCAAACTTATCGGAATAACGGTCGACGATAGTTGAAGAGGAACCGCGCAACGAAATATAATTGCAGTAGGCTACGTCATTTAGCCGCGTCCATGGTGAACGATTGCTTGCGCAAGCACGAATTTTGCAACAACTACTGCTGCTGCCTACGTGTTTTCTCCAGATGCCGATCCCTCGACGTCTCCCGGCGCATACCGGCTTTCCACGGCACCGAAGCCAAGGGTGTCAAGCTCGGCTCTTTAGATAGGTTCGCTCAGGAGACAGAAATACCAGTTGGAGGATTTCACAGGAAACAAACTCTGATTGCGCTCACCGATTTGTCTATGCTTCCTCTGCAATAATAGCTCCGTTTCCACGAGAGAATAAATGAAAATAAAGAAGACTCTATTCAGAGCGTGCAAGTTTCTCTGACAGAAGTGAATACGGATTTCTCTAATTTCATTGTCTTCGAAAATGACTGTAGAGCACTGTGCACAGTCAGTCCAACATGGCCGCCCTGCGCCGAAGACTTGGCGAGCCTCTGAAATTGCTACCGGAAATGCGTTCCGAGAAAGAACATGTCCCCGTCGTTGCAGTTCGTTGCGCTGGGTTCGGTGACGCGGTTATTATTATCTTGTTTCGTGCTGAATCCCCGATGGAGCCGAGTTATTTTATAAAACAGAGCTCGGGGCAGTTGAAAGACAGAAGTCTCCGCTGTCGCGCGAAATAACGAGGCGTACGACAAAGAAAGCACGAGGCTTCCGTGAAAAAAAAACGCTTTGAAACGCGCGTCACGGTGTTTTCCCCGTTACGAACGCGAGACTATCGACCGAATTCTTTCGTGATGAGTGGCGCGGAACAATTAAACGACCGCTGGAATTGTTTTGCCGTATCGACGCTGGCGAAACGGAAAAGCAGGCTTCCCCCTTTTGCACGGTTAACAATGATACCCGAATTCCTGAAACGTTACTCATTACCCGACTAAAGAGGTCTAAATTAACAGCACTCGAACCATCAGTGAGAATACTACTCGATTGAGTCGTTAGTTAATACTGCTACGTACGCAAGAACGTCTTTCCATATAGAGGGAGCGCAACCTTAACCTCAAAGCCACGGAATAATTACCTATCCTTGTCTCACTTTAATTAACAAAGTGCTGATTATAATACCACGAAGACAGCGTTATTAATCTCGCTGAAGGCAGCGACGCCGCGTGTCAGAGCCGACGCATGAGAATCCAGGAGAATCGAAAATGTCAGATGGTGCTAGGTTACTCACTCGTCGCGACTGCAGACGGGAATGATTTTTTCTGGAGCCCAGGGATCCACCGAATAATCAATTTTAATGCAACGGCGACGTAACGCGCGAGCGATAAAAATGCAAGCTCCTCGAAGGTCTATTCTCGGAGCGTGTGCACAAGCGTTCACTTATCCGCATCGTTGCGTATCGTGGCCACGGGGGGACAGGCACGTGCAAACGCGCGCGGCGGCGGACACTGGGGGAAAAAAACGGTCGCGCTCGCGCATGCGCGCTGGGAGCCTACGTGCCCGCGCAACACGAAAAGTGAACGGCGCCCCGTGATGTTTATCACCCAGCGATGCTATCGCCGGGCGAAAAAATGCAGTCCGCACGAGCGACGTTCCATAACAGACCGGGTTGCAACGAGACGCAAGTAAGCAGGACCATGAAAAAAGGGAGCGCGAAATTTTTTCGACGATCCTGACTATAGGAGATTATCAACGAGGATGAGATTTCAAGTTTCCACGGAGAGGATCGCGATAACGTTGAATTACTCCGAGGAAAATTTGTCGAGTTTGCTGGTGGCGTTAAATCGCGAGGGGAATCTGGAATTGGCTCTAAAATAACATACAGTTCTCGCGATGAAAGAGCGCTTCCGGGAACGGGGCCATTACGGGCCGATAGTTACCGCAAATTGCTAAATCGACAATGATTCCAGTTCTTGGAAGGTAAGGGATAAAAGTACCTACAGAGAGCATGACGTAACGCGCGCGATTCGACTGTGTGATTTAAGATAAACGGCGGGGAGGAAGTTGCAGAGTCACCGAGGCGGAGGAAAGCCACGATGAATGGCGGCGACTGGACGATTCGATTTGCAACGACGCGTTAAGGTTCCCCAAAGCAACGCGAATATTGCGGCGCGGAGCGGATACGACGCGGATCAGATAAGGCTGCCCATAAACCGCCGCGTATAAAAAACTGCTGAACCGCGGCGGATCCGCTGCCGTCGCGAATATTCGCGTTGGCTTGGGGAGCCTTTAGACGTGGTGGCGTTTTCGCGATGAAAGTAAGATCCCGGGATGCGAGTCCCGTACACAAAGAGCGGAACAAAGATAGGTGTCGTGACGCCCCGAACGCGTGCAATTCGGGAATTTTGTCCGGGAAGCCGTGGTAAAGAGCGACGCGAGAAAATATCTGCCTACTGAATGCAATTGAGACTGAATCGACCCAGCGGCCTTCTCGCGAGAGCGAATTGTGTACGAAGCAACAAGTGGCTGCCGTCGAAAGAGAGCGCGCCAAGCTACCTATATACATACGTAACTGAATCGAACAATACGATACGGCACAAAGAGATCGCCGATGACTAAGGGGTTCCACTTGACAATTTCAATCAACTGTACCCTCGCGACGATTTACATAATCGATGACTAACAGTTGCCCGATGCAACGATAATTTCCGTGTCGATCGTGATATCGCGTTAGTGAAACGGTTTTAAAAAGCTCTAGACGCCAGGGACCGTTCAGTAGACGGCAGTTGTTGCTGTGCTCGCGAGCGTTATGGTCGTTGGCCTGTCGCCCGTGCTCGAAATGTACGCTCGCGGGGCAGGGAGAGACGAAAGTAACGACCGAACCGGGCCGAGCGTGTAGGACGACACGATAAACGGGGGAACGTTTTGTGCGCTTTATAAACGTGGATTGAAACGCGTCAGAGGCTTTTTCGTTCGCACACGCCGACCCATTATTCTCGGGACGGCGTTCGACCGTTTATATCATTGCCCAACGCATACAGTTACGGGGGCACAAAGGCGCGCGAGATATTTCATTCGAGTGGTTTCATGCATCTTGCATACACGCGCATATACGGCGGGCACGTTCCTACTGGCCAGCCTTCGCGATCGGTAACTCATACGCGCGCGACCATGGGAACCGAATGATAGGCATCGTCAAATAGTCTGCTAGTACCTTCTTCGTTACAAAGGCTCATCACGGCCGTTCAGAAGGCCCCGCGAATATTATTTGCATATCCGAATATTGTCAATATTATGCTTGACAACAGGCCCGCTGCAAGCGCGTCAATGTGTTTTATCAATATTAGCGAACGAAGCGGCTTGTTTGAGCGCACGCAGGCCTCGCCGTCCCGCTCCAAACTTGTTTAACCATCATTTTAGCCGTCGAGCTCGCGGAGAGATTGGGAACGGCGCGCGAGAAAGTGATCGATAAAACAGTGACCGCTCCGCCAAACACTCTTCTCGGCGTGAACGAAAATTGCGATCAAGCAAACACAGCTGCACATTAAACACTTCGATGATTTTGTCTGGTAGATATATCATTCTTCTTCTATCGATTGCTAATCATTATTAATTATGACGCGTGAGATCTTGTGATGTGTATCTTGAAAGCATTAATCTCTCCATGCACCTTTTCAATTGTATTAAAATTTAAACGATCGTCATTGCTATACAACATGTACGTCAATGAATATATTACAACAGAAAAACTGACATAAAACTCAAATAAGAAAAAACCATGTTGGTAAAATAACCCCTACAAGTTTCGAACCCTGGCCACCACCCCGATGGTAGGCCCAAGCGCTACCGTCTAACCCAGGCCTGCCCCATCGGGTGCAAATACCTCCTGAATTTCTGGGACCCGGGCAACAGCCGAGCGCGGGTCTTTAAAGTTGCTACACATTGCGAAATTTGTAATAAGAGAACTGCATGAGTGTGCGTCCATGTAGGCTCATACCACGACTCTTTGCGATTCTGGGCGCCGGGTCAGGAGCCAAGCATGGAGCTATTTCGTTGCTCGGTTTCACGCTCGGCTGTGCTATTCTTTGCTACTATAGAATTATTTATTATGGTAAGGAACCCCGGGATGATGCATATGTGTAACAAGCAATAAAATTGAAAATATAGAAACGCATTATACAATTTCACCGAAACATAACATATTTAGAATGTTATTACTATAACAATAAATAACTTACAAAGATAAAGAACAGAATTTCATGAACGATATATATACACACACATTTGCAAAAGTTAAAAATTATATACTAATAAATATATACATACATATTATATACTATATAATATATACTATATAATATAATAAAAAGTTAAAAATTATATACTAATAAATATATACATACATATTATATACTATATAATATATACTATATAATATAATATATACTATATAATATGTATGTATATATTTATTAGTATATAATTTTTAACTTTTGCAAATGTGTGTGTATATATATCGTTCATGAAATTCTGTTCTTTATCTTTGTAAGTTATTTATTGTTATAGTAATAACATTCTAAATATGTTATGTTTCGGTGAAATTGTATAATGCGTTTCTATATTTTCAATTTTATTGCTTGTTACACATATGCATCATCCCGGGGTTCCTTACCATAATAAATAATTCTATAGTAGCAAAGAATAGCACAGCCGAGCGTGAAACCGAGCAACGAAATAGCTCCATGCTTGGCTCCTGACCCGGCGCCCAGAATCGCAAAGAGTCGTGGTATGAGCCTACATGGACGCACACTCATGCAGTTCTCTTATTACAAATTTCGCAATGTGTAGCAACTTTAAAGTCCCGCGCTCGGCTGTTGCCCGGGTCCCAGAAATTCAGGAGGTATTTGCACCCGATGGGGCAGGCCTGGTCTAACCCAATAGTCGTACTCAGGAAAAGATTACTTAAATTGTGAGGTAGCTCAGGCGCCAAGTGTTTGCGAAATTAATTTTTATGCTAGGATTATCTGCCTATTGTCTAAACTAAACGGTCACTAAATCGTAAATTACCGAAAGAAAGACGGGTAGTAAATCACGAGACACCCTATATGAGTGGAGGAGGGTGGCAAGGGAGGGGCCCTTCTTTGTGAGGCGGGCTCTGACCTCAGCGGATTGTCGGGCCCGAGGTAGGCGCCTCCGACTATGAAACCGCCGAGCCGTTGCCCCGCTGCTGCTGTTTGCTCGTTCTCTGTCTGTCTGGCCAGTTGCCTGGCCTCGTTGCCAAGCAACCGTAAAAGCGTCACCCCCTTTTGAACCTCCCAAAATTCCTCGCGCTTTTGGTCGTCTGCACGGGCGAGTCGATTACGTTGCCCACCGGAGCATCGCGCTTTCCACGTGGGAAAATCGCGTCACGTTAAAAATACGCGCGGAAAGGCCAACGGTTCTCGATCCCTCGCCCCGCACGGATATATATTTAGAAAGCGTCGCTAATAAGTCACCAAAGCGCGAAGTCGGTCGCTACGATAAAGGCAAAGTTCACGATTTCCTCGGCGCTGGCATTTAACCGCTTCGAAAGAAACCTGTTCGGTTTCACGAGCAAGGGGATACATCTATATCCGCGCGAGTATAAGTGTGACTAAAAGTTCGTTTTACCGTCGATCCTCTGCGCAGAACTTCGATTGATCAGCGACCAATGCAACCATGAACTTTCCGCGCAGAGTCATCGCGCATATCGAATCATTCAAGCATCGAGCGAAATTACATAGCTACTTCTAGCATCGAACACGCCACGTGGGATCGCGATTAAAAGCTTTCGGTGCTATGATTTCAACGCCTCGCGCGGGTATCGTTTGCTATGGATTGTTAACCGTGGTCGGGTAAACGCTCACAGGCGTTCGGGGCATACGGTTAAGGGACCAATCGAACCGCGGTAAATAATGGTAGCAAGGAAAGGGTATCAACGCAATGTTCATAAGTTCTCGAGTGACGAGCCACGATTGCGACAATTCGCAATTTTTACACGGTATAATTAGCGCGCGATCGATTTCAACGTTCGGTGATAACTGCCGGCAATACGAAGGATGAAAATGGAATTGGACTCACCCATGTGAGCGAGGTCGATGATCGGCACCTCGCACTTGCTGAGAAGTGTCTCGCAGGTCTGAGTTACAATCGGGGCACTCGTGCAGCAGCTCATCTTGCTCCGCGGCTAGTTACTCTCGTCGAATTGAGATTTCTATCAGTGTCCTTCTCTCTCGCTTCTTCCCTCGCGTCCCCTGTCGGTGTTCGGCTGCTCTCGCAATTTCGTATCTTGTCCCCGATCTTTCCGTCCCGTTCACCCGATCGGTTCCTTTTCGTCCGTCGGCCTCAGTCTTCTCTGCTACCCTTCTGTCCCTCGGTTTTTCCCTCCTTCGAGACCACTCTGCCTTTCTCTCTCTCTCTCTCTCTCTCTTGCTCGCTCTCCTTCTCTCCCTCCCTCTCTGTCACGTTCGTGGATATGGACCGGGATGGAAGATGCGTGCGCTGGATGGTCGCTTACGCGTGTGCACACTACCACTCACCACGTGGGAATTCGCCCACCCGATACGTTCCCGGAACGAGTTTCACTAGAATATCCAAGAAGAAATCATGCTATCACTTCGCACGAGCGTCGACTCTTTCGTCGTTTGGTGGCACAGCCTGACGACGCTTTCCGCTCGATGGCCTTTCAACGGGCTGAAGAAAACCGCCGGGACCCTTGGTGGCGCTGCCGGTTTTTTTTGTTACAAGACACACACGCAACGAGTCACGATACACACCGGCAACCCTAACGGTAGCCGTAAGAGACAAGTTTATTGTGGGGCTGGTGGTGCGACAGGTAAACGTATACGCGCTCGCGAACTGGTTGGCACATGCTACGATATCGACGGTGTGGACGACAGAGAACCGAGAAAACAGATGCGACAACACCACGATCTTTACAGACAGGCGAACGCTCGTTGACTGAACCGTCCGCGTTGGCCAGCCACCCGAGCGCGCGCTTATTGGCGCGGAGGTGGCCGAAGCGACACGAACAAGCGCGAGCGCTGGCGGGTAGAGCCGAAGCGACTGCGGAGTATCACGATCACTGCCGAACGCGCGAATTGGAGAGTATGCAGTTCGCGCGCTTGGCAGACGGGCAAGTAATCAATCTGTAGGGGCTTGCGACTTTTATTTTACTAATCCTAATTTTATGTACATTTTAATTATTCTAAAGTATATATATATGTATATATTAATATGTGTTATTTATAGTATAAAGTCTAATGTTTTGTATATAGTCAAGTTGTGATTTTTTACAAGTCAAAATTTGCGAGGAATAAATTGTTACGGTTGTCATTGAATCGAAATATGTTTCTAGTTTAGAAGACTGTCGGAGTAGTTTGTAGATGGAATACAGAATGTAGAATCATTTTTTTTCTACTTTAGTTCGTATTGTCAGAGGATGTAACTTGTAATAATTATTTTGCTCGGTTCTAAAATATTCCAAGGTTAATCGATATGTCTAGAGAGTACATGTAAGTCTTACAAAAGTTACATCGAGTAGAAAAGGCGTAGCTTCTGCCTACTCTTTACAAACCTGCGTTTTCGTGGGAAAGAAAGCACAAAGGAGGAGACTGGCAAGCTTGCGTTTACCGAATGTCCGCTTTCCACGAAGCTTCGAACCGTACTGCACGTCCATGGACGAACTTCAATTACTAAAGCAAGATTCGCCGATCCCCACCACTTGCCACAACGTCGTGGCTTACCTCTAATCATTGCAATTAGTATTTCGTTGTTATCGTCGACGCGTAGTTCGCTAAGTCCTATGTCGACCTGATCCGGGCATTGAACGAGGCTCCCTTATCATTCATAATTTATACACCATGTCCGATTTAAGTGTGCACACACGATTATTCCTCAAACTATTGAAAACACGAAAGAGTGGCTGATACAACAGTTGTCCCTACATTATCCTCGAAACCCAAAACTCCCGAACCCAACCCCCAACATCCCTTTCCAAATCAAACCTTCATCAAACAATCTCCCATCGTCTGTAGCTTCGAGCTACACCCACCTCCACACTCTTAATCCAAACATACTAAACCGATCTCCAGAACTCCACAACTATCCTCCACGACAATCACCAGAGGCTCGTCTGCGCATCTGTTTCATTCACCAATCGTTCCTCGAAACGATCAAAACGCGATTCCACGCGATCACCCCCCTCTCTTAGGGGGTTGATCGCGTCCCGTAAATCCTGGAAGTCGATGATAAAGCGTCATCGACGACGGAAGACGGTGTCTGGCACCCGATCGTTCCTTTAACGCTGCGTTCCATCGCCTCGTAAAGGCTTCTTGCATATCGTATGCTCCTCGTGGGCGCTCGGACGGATTCTTGCCGCGTCGAGGACCACGCGGGCTCGCTCGGGGCAGTTGGACACCGGAGAAGTGTCCACCGGCGAAGAGGAGCTGCAATCATCTTTTGCGCTGTTCTTATTTTTACAGCGACCGTATTTCGTCGATGACCCGCGCCTTATCTTTCTCCCGCGGCGCGCATCGGACCCCTTTGTTTCTTTCATCCGCCGTGTCGTTTCCCGGTCCGAGGGGGACGAGCTCGTGTCGCGTCTCTCCGTCTCCGAACTGAATTTAGAACGACACACCAAGGTTCACTTATCTTAATTTCGCCCTTCCATTCCGTTCGTCCCGTTCGCGCCGCGTTATCCGCGAGCGGGACGCAACGGGCGAGAGAAATCGGTGGCCGGTGACCCGTCGCCCCTTATCGTCGCGCTCGTCACACCGAGACGTCGATTATTAATTGAAATGGCCCCGTTGATTTACGAGCATCGTCTATTTGCGTACGGCCCGCCGCGGATTTATTATTGAATTTCGATCGGTTCGTTACCTTGTACCGACCAACGATACGCTGGTGGAGTCGTCGGCGAAGGACGTCCGAGGATGATACAAATGGCAGGTCCCGCATAATAGTCTGCGTATTATCTGGGAACATAGACGAGATCGTGCTGAATCGTTTCGAGAATGCCCTCGTGTCGGGCGTTAAAAGATTTAACGACGGTCGGGATGGCTGGGAACGAAGCTTGGAGAAACAAATACTGGGAGTGGGATAAATCGTGTTTCTCGTTGAAGGAACTTGGGTGTAGGTACGGTTTTTAAATGGCTAGTCTCTAGACGCTGATACATGTTGCGGTGAAGTATCGATACATGCATTGACTCCTAGGTCTCATGAAACTGGCATCTTGCTCACCAGCCAAGAGGGTGAGCAAGATGCAAGATGCATGTATCAATGTTTCACTGCTAGAGGCCCCTTAACCCTGGAACGATACTCTGGGGTCGCCAGAAAAATTTCATTATTCCCAGAAAAATTACATTGTTCTAGAGCAGGCCTGCCCCATCGGGTGCAAATACCTCCTGAATTTCTGGGACCCGGGCAACAGCCGAGCGCGGGACTGTTCCATTGCTACCCGTTGCGAGATTTGTGAGAGAACTGTATGAGTGTGCATTGTAGTACGAGCCTGCATGGAGGACCGCACACTCATGCAGTTCTCCCGCAACCCATGCTGTGGTTAGCAACGTAACCAGTCCCGCGCTCGGCTGTTACCCGGGTCTCAGAAATTCAGGAGGTATTTGCACCCGATGGGGCAGGCCTGTTCTAGAGGCTACTTAGAATATCAAGCTTTCTCTCTTATTCGATTCTCTTACTGTAAATGAGAACTATATGCTGTGAATATCTTCCTTGAAGGGACTAGGCAATCGAAGAATCGATTTTTTTTATTGCATGTTCCGAAAGTACTATCTTTTCTTAATAATCGTGTATTTTTAGTAGCGCCGAAACACGACCTAAAAATCCGCGACTTTTTAATTTTTATCAATCTTCTATCTGGACAACTTGACAAGCTATTTCGCCAAGCTTTGCACCACCCAAAGTGTTAATACGTATAAGAGACCTATATCTCCGTAGTACCTTCGTCATTAGAAAGGCAAGGAAGATTTGAATAATGACCAACGTGCTGGTCATAACGTACGCCACGATGACGATCCTAAGTAGAACAGGGCTGACGACTTGTGCGCATCCGTGCGTGTTGATCGTTTTAATCTCGTGGTCCAGGATCTCCGTGTGTTCGCAGGGTGCCATGGCGCGCAAATTACAACAGCTGAAGGGCACGCCGCGGTCCCTGTACCCTTCGTCCGACACGGGGCTCTGAATCGCCATCTCCTCCCTCGAGGCATAGTCCACCCCCTGATCAACGAACAGCCCTTTTACACCGCGAACATTGCACCGTTCACGCATTTTTATACCGTGTCGGCGAGTTACCCTTCCTGAATCGCGGATTCACCTGCCAGTCGAAGAGGAACCAGTCTGCGTAGGAAGAGTGGCCGCAACACTGGAATATGAACTGTATCTCGTCGATCGCGTACTTGTACGAAGCCGCGCTGGCGTACAACTGCATCGAGGTATTAAATATTCCGATCAACGACTCCTGTCGCACGCTTATGTGATACCCGATGGAGGTTAGCGTGGCTGCGTTCATCATAGCGCACAGCGCTATCACTATCAGCAGGCACTTCAACGCTCGCTTCGTTTCCGCGCAGCAACGTGGTACCTTGCGTCTGAAACGGAAGGTAATTGATCTTGGTTACTGGTAGGATGGCTCAGTGTCACACAGTGGTTCGAGTATACTACATGCTAGCTGGACAAAATTATTTTTTCGCGGGTTTGGGTTTATACGAGGTTCAAATTGTTAGAAAACAAACCTGATTCGTATTAGAGTTTATTATTTCAATAAAAATATCAATAAAATAAAAATGTGACTAATTCAATAAAGGAAAAAGAACAAAACGACAGTATTGTACTTTAAGTATAATTAACAATTATAACATTATGTCTATTCCTGTAATTTCTGAGTTTCTAAGTTTAAAACCTGGTTTTGGAAATCAGTTTTCTCTGCATCGCTATTAAAATAGTGTTTTACTATATGTTCCACGTCGATCCGCACGACAAGGGTTGAATCTACGGAAAGTAGAGACTTTCTAGTTTATTTTAATGAAACAATCGATTTGCAAAAATTGGCATAACTATTTTTTTTAATTGTTTTCGAGCGCGATGGTCGGTAGCCCCACTCAGTGGATTAAAATAGTGTTTTACTATATGTTCCACGTCGATCCACGCAACAAGGGTTGAATGTACGGAAAGTAGAGACTTTCTAGTTTATTTTAATCAATCGATCGATCTACAAAAATTGCAAAAACTATGCTGAGCGCCGCGCTCGAAAACAATTAAAAAAATATAGTTTTGCAAATTTTTGCAGATCGATCGATTGATTAAAATAAACTAGAAAGTTTCTACTTTCCGTACATTCAACCCTTGTCGCGTGGATCGACGTGGAACATATAGTAAAACACTATTTTAAAAGCGATGCAGAGAAAACTGATTTCAAAAACCAGGTTTTAAACTTAAAAACTCAGAAATTACAGGAATAGACATAATGTTATAATTGTTAATTATACTTAAAGTACAATACTGTCGTTTTGTTCTTTTTCCTTTATTGAATTAGTCACATTTTTATTTTATTGATATTTTTATTGAAATAATAAACTCTAATACGAATCAGGTTTGTTTTCTAACAATTTGAACCTCGTATAAACCCAAACCCGCGAAAAAATAATTTTGTCCAGCTAGCATGTAGTATACTCGAACCACTGTGCGTCAGTTGGAAATGAATTTGGAGAGGTTGAGAGATGGCTGATGAAGTTTTCAAGCTTGGTAAAAAAAATTTGATGGCCTTCGGGGACATCTTTAAATTACGTAATGGTAATTTTGACGATTTCTTATCTCCTCTGCAGACAGGTTTATATAATTCATTTAACTCGGTTTCGCGTGTGGAATGAAACCTTGTTTTTTAAAAAATATTACATAACGCGCTACCTGACTCTCTTTCTCCCCTCTGTAAGATAACGCAAGAAATTCGTGATTCTCCCCCAAAAGCTTTACGTAATTTAAGGACGACCCCTTATACAAAGCAGAAAGTGCGACAGTTGGAGGTGTCAGATGTTCCAAGGGACTCGATTATAATTGATCGTGAATTTGATATATTGATCGACACACTTACGAGCGTATATTACGAACAGTGATCATAGCGGTGGGCAAGCCCAGGCTGACGTTTACCAAGGTGAAGACGACTGGCCTCAGGCCACCAGCGAATCGAATGATCTGCCACTCGGCGAATATCTCTAGGATCAGCATGAAGAATCGTTTCGCCTCGAAAATTGCTAAGGTGACAGCGACGCCGTAACCGAATCTCAATTCCCATCCACAGTTGCACGGCACCCTCGCCTTTCTTTTGAATACCACGTTGCTCCTGCGGCTGCTCTCGTTGCTCGACATTCAACGATCGTTCCGTCCTCTTGGGATTGTTTCCTAGCCACCTCCGTTCACCAGACCCTCGCCGTCTTACCTGAAAATGTCTTCTGACCAGTTCTAGCTTCATTCTCCATTGAATTTCACGGAAATTTCAAGCTTGGAACAATCTTGGATCTAACATCCTGCTCGAAATAAATTGCTTCGAACTGAATATCTTTCCAGGAGGAGATTTATATGCAGGCTAAGTAGGCTGCAGCCTAGGGCGACAAATTTCGAAAAACATAGCGAAATATTTTTATTTCAGCTGATTTGACCGGGTGAATTCACTTTGTTTCGTCTCCTTCAAAAAGACAGAGAATTCCACGAGGTAGTAACGAGGCACCCACTTTGCCCCATTATTTATTCTACAATTTGCGACAAGGACCCGTGGGACCCATCACAGTCATGCGACACAGATGTTCGACCGTGATGCACGTTCATTGAGGATAATTTCGACCGGAAGCCAGAGTCGAAGGGAAACATGTTTCCCCGAGGTCGGGGCGCAATTTGTCGACTCGTGACCATAATTGAAGCTATTTCCCCGAGCCTCGCAACGTAACATTCACCTTGCAGAAAATTTAGCAAATGAACGACGCTATTCCGTAATCAAGTCGCAGGAATATTTCAAATCCACAGAGCCGCTCTGTTCTATCATCTTAATGTTTGTCACAGTGTCGCAAGCAGAGGAGCACCAAGGTTAATAAACAGCACTCAAGCAGAGTTCTTCTCGCGCCACGGTTGTTCAATCCCCTTAAGATACACTGATCCAGGATTTGATTAACGGCAATCTTTTAATTGGAACAGCCGTATTTGCCTTGCAAAGAGTCTGCCACGGGTTAACGAGGCGCGAGGTGGCGGGGCAGCGTCGAGTTTCAAGGAAAAAAAGTGCAAGCAACTTTACGATCTTTATCGTAAGCAGCCTCGCTACGAAGGGACACTCACCAGACGCCATGGTGCGAGAGATAAGGCAGCCTCTTCCCAAAAGTTCCCCGAAATCTTCGATGATTTTATGGATTGCCTTGAAGACTCACGGGTTCCATGGCCCGCGTCGATTGGCCATTGTCTTTCTCCCACAGCTAATTTCGCCGCGGTGAATAATTTATTACCGTGAAGCTAGATACATTGCGCGCAAAAAGTCTCCCAAGACTTCTCTGTATTTACACGAGGTAGGTACAAAACGATTACTTAAGAGCTACGGTCTTAAAGTAATGGCATTTACTTAGATACGTGATCGCGGGAATTCGAGCACCTAAGTCGATCGCTTATCAATTATCCTTACTTTCTAAATTGAGCTTCGTAATTGCTTGGGCGCAGTAAATAAAGACGAGGCGTTGCACTTGGTGCAACGCAGTGATTCGGCGTTTAATTCCGCGCACTGGTGGAATCACTGAACGTTCGATTCTGAGTACGCTTTGAGTAGAAGAAACACTGTGGCTGGGCTTGACAGGGTGAGTAGAGGGGTGGTTTCCGTTCAGATGACGCGATATTTGTATATGTCGACATAAGAATTCTTCACCCCGAAGCTCCAGAACGCTAGGAAAGGTAAATGCTCCGTCAGATAGATCGCTAGTTGCATGTTTCCATTGAAGAACGCCCTGAAGAACCATGACCACCAGTACGTGGGTGGCAGCAAGTACTTGTGGATGAACAGTTGTAAGCTCAACAGGCATCTGCCGTACAGCGATAGGTTCGAGGTATCTGAAAGTGTCGTTTTATTTAGACTTTATATTCATTGAGAGATTGAAGCTTGTGTGGCGGAAGAGTTACCTATTTTCAAGGAATGATTATTGTTCGTGGCAGCTGAGGACGCCAAGGTGAGGGTGAACGCGATGAAGGCGGTTGCGTCCATGTAAGGATTTATCGGCCAGAGGGCTTCTATTAGCACGTGACCCATCTCATCGAAATCTTTGCTATCTTTGGCTAGGGACGGTAGGAAAACCTCGTCGAGCAGCCGCCTGCAAAGGGCTCTCGCCTCTGCGACGCTTCCACTGCACAAGTTGTACCTAATTCAAACACGGGCAATCATGTATTCACCAAAATCGAAGTCATTCATGAGTTATGTATAAAGAGTGATCCAGAAATGAGGCCTTTTTTAGCCTCTTTTTGGTCCCACGATTTTGCAACTGAATTTTGTGTTAAATGATACCTTATGATGAGACATCGATCACAAATAATTTTTAAGTTCAGGTGACAATTAGTTTCTGAGATATGGGAGAACGAACTTATCGATGAACGAACTTCTGTGCCAGTCCGATAATTTAAACAATTATTTCTAGGGGTTTTACTGACTGCTCACAACGAACTTGAACTTAGATTTTCAAAATCACGACCAAAAAATCAAAATCAAGAAATATAAATAACTGTGTAGTGTGTGTTTTTTAATATATCAAAATTTACAATGGCCGAATCAATATGGTGAACGATATATTAAAAAAGCACACACTACACGGACATTTATATTTTTTTATTTTGATTTTTTGTGAATTTTGAAAATATAAGTTAAAATTCGGTGTTAGCAGTCAGCAAAACCCCTGGAAATATTGGTTTAAATTATCGGACTCACATAAAAGTCCGTACATTGAAGCGTTTGGGCTGACGCGTTAACGAATTTTCACTTCTTTGACCTCCCATATCTCACAAACTAATTGTCACCTCAACTTGAAAATTTCGTGTGATTGATGTCTCATCATACGCCACGGTATCGTTTCGCATAAAATTCAGTTCCAAAATCGTGGGACGAAAAAGAGGCTATTTCATGGGTCACTCTTTCAGATCTGAAACTCGCTGAAGATAATCTGTATTATACTTGGTAGTTTCTAGGTAATCTGTTTCTTTTTTCGTAAGGAACTTTGGTTTCGTAATTGAAATGTATACTGCCCTCCTTAGTTAAACTGTCCTATCTAACATTTTTTCATTTTTTGAGATATGTTGAAATATTTGAAGTTCCACACGTTTTTTACCGTTTTTTTAAGTAAAGTTAGAAACTTCTACGTGCTTCGTAAAGATTTATAAACAGTCTAATGTATTTAACCTAAGTTCTTTCAAAATGGTTAAAATATCTTATCTGAAACAATTAATGAATTGGTACGTTAATAATACATTCCCTACCGGTACACCTATTACAAAAAATGATATTAGGCTATTACGAAATAATGACAACATGTTTTAATTTGAATGAAGGAAAATAAGTTAAATGATAAAACTTCAGTTTTCTCGGTTGTTTCAAAATGCTAGATAGGACATTTTAACTAAAGAGGGCAGTATAGATGTCGAAGGGAGACTAAAATTGAGACTTCTGGGTACGAACTTGTCTTCCATTCCCAGCATGCTGCCAACAACACGCCAGAAATGAATCAGTCCCTCGAGTTCCTCGGAACTGTTATTCACCCCGAGTTCGTCACCGGCCACGAGGGTGAATCCCATGAAACCGAACTGAGCCAACGCCATGTCCAGCTGGGACACCCTGCCGAGGCCAGCCTCCGAGCTTCTGCGAAACGCCACGCAGTGTTTTTTCCTCACGATCTTCAGGGACTCCAGGAACCTGCAAAAAGTTCACACCTGCTATGAATGAATATGTACAACGCTGCTAATGGATTTATTTAACTGCGAGAAACTCGGTTTCGCTTCTCTCGGGGCCCGGCACCCTCCAACGAAGAGGATTTGTTAAAAAAAAAAAAGAAAACTGGATGTCATTTTTAAAATAATTTTTTTATAATCACCTAACGAATTTTATTAAAATTAATTGCGTTAAATCCTGAATATGCCACTGCTGAGGCGTACTTTAGAATAGAGGGATTTTATTAAGCAGAGTTTCATTTATATTCGGAGATTCTTTAGAAAGATATTCCATCGTAAATTCATGTCGATTTTCCCATAGAAAAATATGATCGACGAAGATTTCAGTAAAATGGTCGACTATAGACTATTTTGGGTTTTCCCAACCTTCGAATCACATTTATTCGGACGTGCGTCTGTCCAGGAATATATGCAGCAAGATAAATCGATTAAAATACCGAAGCTTACTGCACGCGTCCGGCGATTCCTCGAATGCCAATGAACGAACGCGTCCCCATCGATCCGCCTGGAATGTGTATTTCCGTCGCGCGAAACCATTTCGTCGGGATTCGTTGAAAAATCGAAATTCACTTTCGGCGAATCTCTACGACTATATATATGCATTTGTTGTCTAAAACTTTTCTCGGAGAACAATGAATCATTAATAAGAGAGCATCGGCAGATTTCGCGTGCACCGTCGTTATTAATAGCATCGAGTGACAAGAATAAAAATCTATTTAAAGGAAGCGTTAATCTTAACTGATATCACGTTTCAGTTTAAATACAGACCACGCGGGGAACGCTTGCTATTTTTATTACAGATCGAAACCTTTGTTTTATCGATGCCAGACTTTATTCAATATAACGTACGGTTTTTATCATATTTTAATTTGTCCAATTTTTATAAAACTTCAAAGCCGAATTCTGTTGCAGTAAAGAAATAAAATTCTTTACGAAGCCGCCATTCTCTTAGTATTTAAAATTATTAAAAAATCTTACGTTACATTGGAGAAAATCTATTTTTCTTTAAATTGAAATAAGAATTTTGTATTGTTTATGTTCCAATCGCTATTGGTGCTGGGAGACAATATTGTAATACTCCGCCATTGTAAAACTTTAAGTAATAAATAATTGATGAAAATAAAGTTGAAATGTTGCCTGACATCTCCCAAAAAGATCCCGATATTTCACGCAGTAATTATCTGGGAAAATAAATTTTAAATTTAACCAGTCTTTTAGGCCTAAAGAGTGAAATGAGGAGCACTATGATTTAAAGCAAATAAACGACAACAAAGAAGGTTTCTTAGAAGAAATCGAGTAGAGATCGAGTATTGTACTTACTCTTGCTCAACGCCAGCCTTTTTCCCGTACCAGGTACAATTGTGCAGAATGGTGGACGCGTATCTGCGGAACGCTACGCAGGGCGCGCCACTCTGTCTGGTGAACTTTAAAACATCCTTGATCGACGGCACAGCGAATAAAGATAGCAATCCGCAAAGTTTGGCGATCATCATGGTGAAAGTGTTATTGTTAAACATCCGCTGGCCGAGGTGGAATTTTTTCTCGTCGAAGAAGGACGGAAATTCCGGCTGCAACCACTCGAAGTCCATAAAAGTGTTCGCTCCCTCTTTCAGGAGCGTTTGCAGCTTCACCTCCACATCTACAAGAAATAGCGAACGTGTATGAAGTAGAAGCACACTCAGGATTTAATCTTCAGGGGAGCCGAGTGGAACGGATTAAAATGTTTTGACTGCGAATTCAATAAAGTTTATTAGCGGATTATACAAATTTATTTAATGAATACAATCGAGTTTCCCTATCTTTTTACAAAGCTCTTGAAATACTTCAGTCATGGTTACATTAATCTCCTTTTTTCTTTTTGATGAATTCGAAATAGGGGATATTAAATTCGAGGGTAGTAATACAGAGTTCTCCGGGGGTTTTGAAAGTCTACGGGGTGTTCAATGGGGTTCTGAGAATATCAAAGGGTTTGGGGGTTCAGAGCTTCCACTGGGTTTGAAGGTTTTAGAACTTTTGTAGGTTCTGCAAATTTTTTAGACTTGCTGAGGTTTTGGAGGGTTCAGCAATTCCAAGAGTTCTAAGTCTATTCTTCTAATGCTTCTACTCAATCGAGTTCATTGCAGTTGGAGCACGTTTGACCGGGTCTGACTAATATGGTCTGTTACTACTGCGCTGGAAGCTCACGTGCTCAGCCTGTAAGTGTTTCTTTACCTTTCTGAAACTGCTGGAATCGTTGGATTCCTGGAACCAGTGCCGGATTAAAACCTTTAGAGGCCTTTAGCACTTATAAGATATTGAAGTCCCCCTATACAGGGTGATTATTTCAACACAACGTACATTTCTTTAATTAAATCTCAATCATTCCTCGATCGTTAATTTTTTCTAGTTTTCTCTCTCCTTCGTTTGCTTCTTCTCTCTCTCTCTCTCTCTTTCGCTCTGATCCGCTGATCTTTCCACTCTCTTCTTTCTTTCTTGCCTTTCGCACATGCACACAAACACTTAGTAATATTAATACTATGTAAAAGACTATAAAATTCAGAAAATTTCTATGCTGCCCCCTTATTTCTTTATTGGTTAATCCAGCACTGCCTGGAACACCAAGAACCTGGGCTATAATATCCTAAAAAATACCCACAGATCCCTCCGGAATCCCGGAACATTAAAAATACTTCTCCAAGCTCCTAAAGCGTTTCCACAAATTCCCCAGAGTTCAGAAACCCACGAGATTATTAATACTCGTAAATTACGTTACTCAGAAGTTATTATGGTCCACGGAGATTTGTAAAACGAGCCGGTATACATGACACGTACGGCATGTGGGTGATCTTACGATTCGATACGACAGAATTCATTTGGTATTCAGAACCAACGAAAGTGGATACATCTGTGCAGTGGACGCGACGGGAATAAGAAAATCGACAGGCACCCATAATGAGACGCGAGCGAACAATACGTTTACCCTTGTTAAACACACTACCGGCTTGCTGGAGAAAAAAATAGATTAAAGAATGATTCCATTACAGACAACGTTACTATTAAAAGAAGTTACGAAGCACATAAAGAATCGTCTTTCTTGAGTCATTCTCATTGCAAGATTAATTTACTTTATTTATTTGTACACTTAATATGGAAACCAATGTCTTCGTTCGATCCTAACGCTCCGATGATATCAATATTAAATCTATACCGGCGTCTGAATTAAATGTACATCTACGTAAATCCATCCTGAAATATATTTCGTGACATCAGGTTTCTGCGCACGCCTAGTAGAAAGTTAGATCATCGGGATTATGTCACTGACGTCCTTGCGGTCGTCAAAGGTCTCACTTTCACAGAGCTACGCTTCGATTCGTTCCCCAATCAATCCTCCTCTTATCTAATAATATTCTTATTCAGTGGCGATAACGCGCAACGAGATCACAAACGTGGGCAGTGCACTTGCGTTCTCGAAGCGGCGAGATGCGCTGCATTCGGAGCTAGCGGCGAGGAAAGTAAGCCGAGGCCACGCGTTTCTATTCGCACTTTCATTAGGCGCTGCATGTTTAGAACCTATGTGCAACCTGGTTGAGAAACGAGACGTTTAGCGACGTCCCGCGATTCCTGCCACCCGCGCGAACATTGTAGTCAATTGCAAGCGTAATTGAAGAGTCCTTGTGGAAAACAATGTAAGAGCCAATTAGCTACGGACAGACAGGATTGGCACCTACAGTGCTTGCTAAATGGCACGTTCAATTTTCTCTATAATGAACGGGCGGGACATGCAGGCTTTTCTAATGAAAGATAAAAAAAATTGGCCTTCTAATCGAGAATACTCCCTTAATCATATTTTGCAATGAAAGCAAATCAAATTTCGCCAATAATATTAAGTCAGGGAAGTTTTTTCTCCCTCCTGAAAGATTCAATTTTTGACACTTGAAGTGTTTTCTACAAGGACTCTTCAATTGTATTAATTAAAGGGCGAGGAATTACTGGCGCTAAATTAAATGCAATTAAGTGCGGTGCAGAGAGTAGATCCGGGGAACGACCCAGATACTATGATTGAAAGAATCCTACATACTGTGCATTTAAGGCAGAAACATTTTCATTCAGTATCCAATTTATACGACACGCCAGTGATTCGTTTTAAACACCGCATACGCTATCGATAAAATCTACGTGTTCCTAGCCAATCTGGAATTATGGAGTGAAATCACTGGCCAGTTGCGAAATTCTCCTGCGAACGTCCTTCGTCCAGAGAAGCACCGAAGCCTGACGAGCGTTTCTGCTTCTTTGTCCGCGCGAGTGCTCGCCCCGCGGTTTAATAGACGAATGAAAGTTGGATCGGAACGAAGTAGCCTGGCACGGAACCAGTATAATCGTGAAGTCGCGCTCGTTAGGAGGAGCGACTTGTTTGAGGTAAAAGCGAACATCCGGGTTCATGCGCTGTATCTTTCACTCCTTAATTCCGCGCTGTGACGTCGGCGATCTTGGAGATATAAAATTCTACGGGAATCTCGAAGGGAGGTGGCTTTAAACTCCTTCAACGTTCGCGCTATAAATTCCTGCCGCGAGACCAGTTTACCGGAAAAATTAATCCTGGCAAGCAGGGGCGGATTTGTATAAAACACAAGGGCCTCGGACAACTTTAACGATAATTCACTGCTTTTTTTCATGTAGAAAATCAACAGCAACTCATATGTGAGTTGTTATATTGTATTAATTTGAAAATTGTCTCAACTGTTTTGAGTTAAAAGATTTAATGTATTTCATGGAAAGGGCGGCAGACGGTTGTCAGCCTAGGGGTGGCTAAACTCTAAATCCGTCCCTGCTGACGAATATATCGTATGCTGTTTAACTGCATAAAAAACGAGTTCGTAGAAACAGCGAATTTCCGCTTCTCAGCCGAGAGTATTTCAGTACTCTGTATTTCGATACTTACGATCCTTTCGAAAATCAGCGACGAGTACAGGATTATTCAACTGAACGACTTCAATATTTCAAAAACTTCCATGTACCACGTGAATTACACACTCGATAAAAGATTATAAAGAATTGCATTTCATATACGATTTCTGTAGCCTCTGATATTCGATGCTCCCAAAGTTTAAGTAGTACGTATCGATCACTCAGTCCGGAAATATTGTATGTCCAACATTTGTGAAATTTGAGTTTTTATATGCAACAAATAATTTTTGACCGTTTCTTTATCCTTATCCCGACTAATATCTAAAAGTGAAACGTTCTCTGTTTCTTTATGCTTCTGTCAATGAAATTTTAAGTACGCATTACGTGCTAAATTAGATTACAGGTTGTTTATAAATATGCTATCTTATAAAAAAACAAATTAACAACAAACAAACGTGGGAAACATCACAAATAATTCCCAAATTAAACCGAGTACCAGTATCGTAGCTAGTGTTGTATAAAAAAACACATTGATATCTATTTCATAAATTTGTCAAAAATAATATTTTATGTACCATGTTTAAACCCGTTTTTTCGAAAACACTAAAAGTGGACATCCAATATTTGTACACTAAGCCCTCGATATCTCGGGAGCTTCACTTTCTCGTTCATCGTACACAAAGCGACCACGACCATCTTGCCTGACCTACGAAAGGTGAGAAACGGTACACTGAACTTCGTAAAATGACACTGACCTGGCAAGTCTCTGTCTTCCTCGTGCCTCTTAACGCGCTCGATATTCTTCATCTTTGCATAGAAGATTCACGATATCATCTGCCACGGTCTGACCCGTGTACAATGCCCGCCGTCAGTGCACTATAATCAACGTCACTGTGGAGTTTATATTGCCGAGGATTTCCCCAATCACACTGTATATAAACACGCAAGAAATGACCGCGCAAAAATGATCTTTATCCAAATGGAATTTGCCGCGAATAAGAGGCGCAATGTATCTCGCCCGTTGTCCCCGATTGTACTAGCTGCGCGTAGTACAAGAGTATGAAAGAAACAGGTCCCCGACGGGTATCCAGAGAGAAAGGTTCGTCTCTCCTACCTTTCACTTACTCCTTCCTTCCTTTCTCGCATGGAGCATTGCTACACTTAACGCACGGTGCATGTGCAGCACTTAGGAGGCCCTCACGTCGTGTTCCCATCAGATCGTGAAACATTTTCAAGTTACTTTTACCTTTTAATTTTTGCGCTAATATACTCCACTTCGCACTATATCCAACCGCGTGAAAAATAACCACGCGGAACGAACAATGTAACAATGTAGAATGTGAAGCAATTACCCGGTTCAAACATTTTCCCGCCATTTATCCGGGTTTGTAGCTCAGTCGATACAAAGCTTGTACCGACAGTGCGAGAGAACTCTGTCGGTAAGTAGCAATTTGATCATTCCCTGCAGACGCCTTAATTACCGGCAGAGCTTGAGACGTCTATTCGGTGAACCGAGTGTCAAAAGAGAACGATGCTCGCTGCACGAAAGGGAAAGTTACTTCCTTGACGTTCGTGTTCTATCGTCGTACACACCGATATGTATGTACACGAGACTGCTTGTCTTTATACGTTGGTGAAAGTAGATGGCATGTTTTCGACATCGTTGATCGCGTTGTCTCGCTGTACACGTATTACAGGTGCTTCTGATCGAATGAGGTAACACGGTGCATCCATTATGTTACACAATGTTGATCGACGATATCGATCTATTTACGGTGCGAAACAATTACGAGCCACGTTCTTTAGCGAGTAAGTACTATCGGGGTCGTGGAAACAATGATGTATAGGGATCAACGATACTCAGTTTTAAGGGAGTACTAACGCATTGGGCTTCTCTTGGATCAGTGACTAAACGTCTTCGGAAGTTCTCGAATCTTCTTGGTAAGCTCGTGACAACGCTAGGTAGTAATAATTAAGTAGTTGTCAAGAGCAGATATTGTAGGTAGGTATTTAGTATTACACAGCCAAATGTTTGAGTACCTGAAGTAGGTTACATATGCGGTATGACGTAAGATGAAGGATCGTTTCGTAAGCGTTTTATGGAAGATTTTGGATAGCATTAGTTCCGTCATTTAACCAATCACATTTGTCATTTTCAATGACGAATCAGTTTCTCAATTATAGCTTCTATGGCTGCTAACATGCTCGGCTTTATAATCGAGTATAAAAGTATAAAGCTTCTCGGTGGGGAAGCTATCGAACGCGTGCTGCGTGCGGACTATCTAGAATTCAATGCTTTAATGATACTAGCCCGACGCCGGTGCGGCGTTCGTAGCACGTGCGGCACGGATCACTCCGTAGACTTGAACGAGTTTCGTATGTTTAACATAGAAATTTTTAGAGAAATGAAGAGCATGGGGCGAGCTTTGGAAAAACCATGTATTATAGAATAATAATAGATTACATTGTTCGTGGTAATAATGATATAATAAACCAGAATATACCTGACAATAATAATAATAAGAATCTAAAATAACACGAATACTGAATACATATTATTAACAATAATGAGGAGGGACTTTGGGGGGGCTTGTGTTGGCAAAATGGAAGGGGCCAAGCCGCTCAGAACTGCGTTTCAAATAAAACAAGAAAAAAAGGAGAAATAAAAGAGACGTGAAGATAGAGAAAGAGATAGTGGAGTAGCAATTCGATAAAATGAATAAGATCTCTGGATCGATGAACTGACATCTTCAACGTGTCTCGTCGCGACTGAGCATTTAAAAAAGAATTGACTAAACAGCCCGCCGCGAAACGATTTCAATCACGTACAGATCCGCTCCTCCGCGAAATATACATACACGCTCCATTGTACGCAAAGAAATATCGTTTTTCGAATCGATGGAGCAAGGCGGGCGGCGCGGGAGAGAGTAAAATGAAGAGGAAGAAAAGCAAAACGAGATACAATGAGGAGTGTCAGTTGGCTGCGGCTTTAAGACTTACTGCTAAATGAATTATAGTTTTAAAAAAACAGCGCGTCCAAGGCGCTGGTTCCATATAAAATGTACTAATCCTTGCTTTTTGAAAAATAATAAAAATAGAGAATTTGCTTGTCTTCTCTCCGATTAATAAGCATGAAAGGTCTTTCACATGCTGCGCTGTTAAAAAAGAAATAATGGGGGAAAGCCTGTATATACACACACACATACACGCACACACATACATATAGCGGCGTACCATGAAAATGTTTCCATGCCAACATTACTCGTCGGCGCGCGAAAATTTCTCACGGGACGAATCACCGTGCCTTTCCCTTTCACACAAGCCGAAAAGCGAAAGAACGAAAAGAAAAAGTAAACAGAAAAAAAAAGATCGAGTAAACTTCTCTTTTTTCCACCCGAGAGCCAGCTCGTTTTGGGAATTGTTCGTTAAGCTTCCAGACATCTGGAAGAAAGAAATCGTTTGATCGCACCCTGGTTTTGCGGATTGGTCCTTTCCCGCCGGCGCCACGTATCGATAATAACTAATTACTCACGAGCTGAGATCTTAATCTTACTAAACGAAAGCACCTCGAATACGCTAAACAAAAAAGAAGAGGGAAAAATAAAGAAAAAAAAATAAAGGAATGGGAGTGGTGGCTGGAAATTAAAAAGAAAATCGGAAGAACGACACAGGAACGAGGGATTAGCTTAACTTGGAAGTTAATTGGCTCAGTTACACGGGACAGATTACGCTGACACTTGCAGTTATTCGGTTCTTTCTTTCGAACGTTCTTCATCCTTCTATGGAGTATAGTTTGTCGTGTTAAAATACGAAAGCATGTGGTCCGCGTCGCGGGAACGCACGGCACGACAGTGGCCTAACAACGCTAAGTAAATCGGTCGGACGATGTCGTTTCGCGGTGGCAGCGAAATCCTTTGTTCGTTTAGAATGCAAAACGGCACGTCGAATTACTTCGTCTATCTTCTTTTTTTCACAGAGGCCTCACATTATAATTCGATGCAACTAACGCGCCTAAGTGACTCGCGCGCGTCGCGATATTTATTAATTGACCGTTCAATCTCTATCACTCTAGACCAATGACGTAAAACGGGCTACATCTGTTTCCTTTTTTCTCTCCTGTCTGCATATATACCTCTTTTTTGTCTGAACCATCGAAAGCCTCTTAGGCAAGCTGAAACGGCCTCGCGTGATTCAAGGAGATATGCTGGTCAATCAATAAATCCTTTCTTCGTAACGTCCCTTCAGATACCACTGTGTTATACGATTCGTGAAGGTTTTGGCAGCTCTGTGTTCGCAGCTAACAGATTATGGCGTATTGTAGAATGCAATGATAGAATCAACGAGTGTACCGGGTTAGCGAACACTCGCCCCGTTGTTCTCGCTGGCCTTAAAACGCGTAATCGGGGTCCCCTTTCTACGCGCGAGATCTTACGCGAGATACGATAAAATAAAAGAGGCGTAGAGGTCCTCATAAGGAAGCACTGACGCGTAGACGGGGGACCCCCGAGTACGATTCTTAAAAGCTACGCTGAAACGCTTAACTACGTACTACGATCCGCGGCATAGTACCCGACGTGTATCGATTCGTGCCACTCGGTATATGTAATTCACAAAGGTAATCCCTCTCGCTTCGTAGGAAGGTAAGTACGCGATGAGCAGTCGTTCCTCCGCCTGTCTTCTCCAGATAATCTACGGGAACGACTCAATGTACATACATATGTCACACGGCATCGGGGCATTCCGGGGTTCCTTCAATCTCAGCAACGGTATATTCGGAAACTGTGCCATTTCGGACGCGTATCTAGTCGAATCCGGAAAGCGGAGGCTCCAATTCATTTTCGCGCGGCCGGCATAGGAACGTTGACGGTGTCCCAGAAACTCGCTTCGACAGCGTATCACTATTTCGTAGTTAATATTAGTCTTCTTTTTCACTCGTAGATCAGCGACACGGCTTTTCTGAAAGCAATATCGTTCGACGGACGTCCAGTGATCATTGGAGTTTGTAACTGGGCACGTGCAATAGCTAATTAATCCGACGAATAGTCCAGCTGCGATAATTGCGGTTGTATCTCTCATCTTCGTTTACGAACACTCAGAGACAATAGGCATTATCACTTTCTATTGGCGTTGAGATTATCGAGGCCTGGTATCCGAACAACCCTCACTGCGATCCGCCTTGCCGTAATTACACGAAGGAAGACGAGTGGATTCGTCAAGAACTGAACTGCGGTCAGTGAAAGCACGTCTTGATAGTTTGGTATGATAGTTGCTCTCGGACGTGTCGTGTGTCTTCAGAGTCCCCCTCTTAGCGTCTGCTTCGTTCTGACTTTATTTTATTCCTTATTGGTTAATGTTCTACCTATTTACATTGGATTCATTGCTCCTTAGCTGCGAGCCAGTACTTTGTACCAGCTACGAGCTAGGCTATCACGAGACCACGGGACTAACTTCGGCCGCGTCTTTGCAGTCTTGAATAGATATCTGAGCTAGCTCCGTTGCTACCTCTTCCTGAGTAGTCGACTCCGATTTTTTCAATATCGTGTATCCGTGTTGCACTTCATCATTCTCGCCGTTCGCTTTAGAGTTATTCTTTGCTTGGCCGTTCGTTTTCCGTTTGCCCGACGACTCCTCACCGGACATGCCCGGGTGGATCTTGAAGACGCTCTTGATTATGCTATTCACCGTCGTCTGAGAACGCTTCGGGCTGTCGTTCTTCTGGTCGGAAACGAATCTGATACGGATCGTTCTGTTGTTCTCCGTATTGTCCTTGCGTTTGTTCACTTTATAGCTAATAACCTTCGACTTGGAGCACTTCTGCTCCGATGGGTTCTGACCGTTCGGAACGTCCGCAGCTCTCGTTTCCCGAGCTTTCTCCTCCGACGGAGCTACATCTTCCACAGAGTACAACGCGTCCCGTCCGGTCGTCGACGTGGAATCGAAGGTGCGAGTATCATTCGGCTTCCTAGACGACTCGTGCGCGTCGCCGTCGAAATCGTTCTTCTTAACTTCCTCGTCCAAATCCGTAACCTGAACGCTCCTCGTCTCTTCAACGGAGCCCCTCTCCGCGGGTGTCTTACTGTTATCCGTAAACGCGTGGTTAATGGCGTCCTGTCGGTCGTTCAATAGCGACTCTCTCTGCAGCACCTTCACCGGACTTTTCGGTTTCGTGCCACTGTCGGGAGTGTCTTTGTTCTGGCAGTTTGTACAGGAGGATTGTTTGGAATGAGTAGGCGAGTTCATCTGTCTTTTGCTTGCATTGTTCTTCTGAGCGACGCCCATGTGCAGTCTACCTAATCGGAGGACCTTGATCGACGAGGAGGTTTGAAAGTTGAATGACGTCGTCGGCTCGTACTGCAGAACCGGCTGCACGTGATTCAGGTGT
Source organism: Andrena chrysosceles (assembly GCA_963855975.1). Lineage (NCBI taxonomy): Eukaryota > Metazoa > Arthropoda > Insecta > Hymenoptera > Andrenidae > Andrena > Andrena chrysosceles. The sequence continues at coordinate 42,799,031 of OY979769.1, read as the reverse complement.
ATCTGCTGCTGTTGCGGCTGCATCCTTCTCATGTCGACGTGCATCGCGTTGTCCCTTCGTGGCTGGTAAGTTATGAACGATTGGAAAGGTGCCGCTAGGTTCGCGTTCATTCCTGGATTCACGTTCGCGTTCGTCGTTGGATTGTAGCTAAGGTTCGCGTTCGGATGCACGTTCGAATTTACATACTGAGGTACCATCTGTCTGGGCAACTGCTGGAACTGGTACTGCGGCGTTGGATACGCGGGACAGTTCTGCTGGGGCATGCTCTGAACTATGTTCTCTCTACCGCGCTCTCTGTAATTGTAACGGTCCTGCGCGATCCGAGGAACGTTCCCGTGATACTGTTGCTGCATTATCTGCCCAAGCTGGTACATCTGATCGTTTTGAGGCATCACTGAATTGTGAGGCTGATGACTGTAACTCTCGTAATGCATGTCGTTACTCATTGCCCTACCATACGCTATGCTCGAATGATATTGCGGCGGTTGAGACACGTAGTCCTGCTGCTGATGATCTTGGTACTGGGGATACTGAGGGACAGGCGGCTGCGCGTCGATCCAAGTCTCCTGTTGCACTGGCGGCTGCTCCATGTCTCTTTTGGCTTGCACCGCGTTCCAAACTTCTTTCAACTCGCCCGTGATGTCGCGCTCTTTCAGTATCCTGTACTGCCGCGTGAATATTACCCCCGCGTTCACTGTTTCCACGAAGTCTAGTAAAAGCTCTATTAAACTGGAACGCTTCTGTAGTAAAAACAGGTCCATGTAGAAAATTACTCTTCGCTAATACTCGCTAGCTTTTCAATTCTGGGGGCAAAAGTACCTTTGGATCTTGAGCAGTTTTCCCATTCACTCTGAGAACCTCCGGATTGGCCATTACTGCGAACACAATGGCTTCCTTCGTACGTGGCGGCCGAACCCTCATCCCTCCGTAAAGCGGCACAGGCTGAGAAGGCTTTAAAGGCATTCCAACCTTCTCCCAAGATAAAACGTTTACGTAACATGGGACTGTGGTACCCTAGGATAACGACGCATCTTACTTTTAACACCAGCTCCGATTAGAGTACCATAGACTTAATAAAAGACCAAGAATATCGATAAATCACGATACAGCATCTTTAATGACGAAAGACTTTTGGCTTCTCGTGAACGCAAAGCCTTTTCATTAATAATTTGTGCAACAAGCATGTACCTGTATGGAGTCTTCTATACACATGTGAGGTTGAGGAGGGTTTTTGAATAGACGAGTGCCATTGCGCCTCATTCTTGGCACACCACCCTCTGTCATTGCGTAACTGAAAATAAACGTATAGTCAGACATACACTCGTGCCGTGGCAATTGAAAGCGACGCACGACGTAGACACTGTTCGCGAGCGATAACTATCTAAGGAATCATGAGAGCTACACGACAGTATCCAACGACGGCAACGTTACTTCGATATTGCCATTCATAACTCTCCTACTAGTTTGAATCTACCGTGTCGCATAATCCTGGACGGTGAAGTCCTACCTTTGAAAAAAAAGGCGTCGAACGGCACTGTGGTATATCGATTAAAGCGATGAGCGAAACGATCAGTTACCGAGGATCAGCAATCGCGTGAGCGTTATGGCACGACTGTAAATCGGAGCAGTAGAAGGAGCGGCTGGAAATTCTTAGCGAAAAATGTGGCGGAGCGTATTCGTCAAACTGCATGCTGGCACGCTTTTCCGCGTACTGCTGCGCTCGGAGTGCGGATAAAAGGGGGACTCATCGAGTGGAGCACACCAGGGACGAATTCGGTGGGAATGCTCCGGCACAGGGACGGTTGGAAGTTTCACGATATCTCTGACGCATTAGAGACCCCTCGTAGCTAGACCCATCCGTGGATTGTCAATATAACCTCAAAAGCTCGTCGAGCCTACACGCCAAATGCTCCAGCGTGCGCGAACCAACGGGCGGTCGGAACGGAGCAATACGTTACCGAGACCACGTGTAATCCTCTGTTTCGCAGGCTCACCCCGCGATGCTGTTTCACGCGTAAAAACACTCAAACAAACAGGGGCACGACGCGATACATTATCGGGCAGCTTCGGTGAAAAAGATCCATCGCTCCTTTTGTTTATTATTTTTCCGGAGTTTGCGCGATTAAATCGGCTACTAGCGCCGCACTGCCTCGTGCGCACGGCTCGCGAACTAGGGCGTCCAAGATGGCCGAAAGCGGAAATCACGTTTCTGGCACCGGTGTGAAGTGGGCTGAAAATCCACTAGATTCAATTTCATTTGCGTTTATGATATTATTCTCATTTCCACGGTTATTTTCTGTAAAGGATTCCAGGGACCCTGTGATTGTTTATTATATGCATGGCTTGAATAATGTTTTAATAGTTTCTGGTACAGCGAGCGCGGAAAAATTTGAAAAATCGAACGAAGGGTAGGTCGATACAATCGAGTCATAATCGAACCGGTCAGTAGTTTGATTTGAGTATCGGTTTCTAATGATGTTTTAATGATCTGTTCATTTCTGACTGCTAGAAAGAATGTAGCAGACGTTAGCGAGATTTGTTTTCCCGGATAGTATTGCGTGAGAGAGAATTAAGGGGAGGTTTCGGTCTAAATATCGATTTTTTTTATTTCATTTTTCGAATGTTCAAGCTTTTAAGAATAAAACTTTAAAAGCGTTTTTCTCGAAACAGTGTTCTTAAAATCTATGGAATCTATATCTCGAAAAGTTATTATCAGATTCGACTGAAACGTTTTTTATTTTGAAGAATATACTCCTGGCTCGTGGACAGAGCAGTAAAATTTGGAAAAATTGAAAATTTAGGGAAAAGTAATTTCAAACTTCAAGTGTCGTTATTTTCTCAAAAAATATCATTTTTATCATTTTTACTGGTCAGTCCACGAAATTGGGTTTTATTTCAAACAAATGGTTTAGCCAAAATGGAGGAATAGATTCCGTAACACTCAATGAAATAATTCACATAATTTTTAATATCAATTCGCCCAATTTACTTTTACACAGAGAGAAACACTTAAGAATTTTATTATTTTTAAACACTGTAAAGTAAATTTCAAATCGAGGGTGTACATGTTTATTTAAAATATTAGTCATCTTACCCCAAACTACACTTCACTCGAACACTATCACGTCTTTCTTTACCCACCCGCGACATATTATTCTCATAAACTTCGCAACATATAATCGCTACACCACAGCAACGCATCGAACAATGTTTCGAATTCTAGAAAGTATATACAAATCATTACCTCATTAAACTTCCCATTATATTCATTACTACTATTTCACGACTCGATAAATACCTCGCGCAACATTGATCCCCGCAATTCCAAACAACTGCAGAGCAATTGTTCCGCCTAAACGATCCACGTTAATCTCACAATTTATCCCGGCATAAACATACTTTCAATCGCTGATACGAGCAATTAACTTGCAATTACCTGGTAATCAGCAGCCGTGACCCGACACCACCGAATCGATTATCTCCGCGGAAAACAATAAAACACTCTGGCTTCCTTCGAATCGCATTATCCGAAATCGGCGAAGAGTTTCATCGGGAGGTCGACGGGATCGGTGTCGCACCTAATCGACGGGATTTACAGGATGGAGAGGGAGAGAGGGCCCTATCACTCCATCGAATTAGTCGCGGCAATTAGCGGGACAATAATTACGGTGGCCGTTTACGAATAAGTTATCGCCGGTTTATTCCCCGTTGGGCGATCTTTTGCTGATCGTTAGTGGCGCCACTTGTACGCGATCTCCGGGGCCCGCTGTAGCGCGGTGGTATCGGGGGAGAATCGGGCGCGGGGCACACCGACCGGACCCACCGTATCATTATGACGCCTCGCAGGCAACTATCGATCCCGATCGATGATATTAATAGTCGCTAACTACAGTCTTCCACGCCGCTCGCGTTCTACAGCGTGCTCCAACGCCTGCAACGATTTTTTCACTCTCCGCTGGTGCGCGCTCAGCATCCTGGGACCCACGGAATCGTTGTTCGAGTTTCTCGCTGTTCCGCCGCGATAATCGTGCCATAAATAAATTTGCTGCTTATAATAGAGAGAGGGGGAACGGGTGGGACGGAGGGGGGAAGGAAAACTCGATGAGCTTCTGTAATAAATTACGGGCACCGTGGGACAGGGATGACTGGCAATTACGATCCGAGCGGACGAAATTTAAGCTCATCCTTTCAGCTGTAATATTTCTATGGCGTTTCTATAGATCGGAGGAAATTTTTTATGTGGTTCTTTCTGTGGGTCCTTTAGTATTTATGTGATGTACCTTCTGTACAGTTAGTATGTGTTAGGCAGAAACATTTGTTGATGCGGAAACAAGCGACGGGTATCGAAATAGGTATGAAAAATCTTTAGGTTTATTATAGTTTTAGGCCGGAGACTGTGGTTTCCACCACTTTTTACTGATTGCAGCTCATAACTACGTTAACCGATTTTGATGAAATTTTCGGCAGTACAACTTACTTAAATCTACAAAGAGGATTTTTAAATTTTCATTACAGGTTCGGATAAAAAAGTTGAAAAAACGACCTTTGCTATTTTCTTCGTTATTCGACGAGACAGATGGTGAAGGTAATTTGGAACATTCCAAAGATTATCTATCAAAGATTATATTGTGATTTTAAGCCCAATTAGGTCATAAAAGAAAATAATTTTATTATCTACATGTTTTTTCTAAGTTTATAAAATGAAAGTAAATTGGAATACCGATATCCCAAATTACCTGCACCTCAACGAAATCGATACTACACTGTCATTTTTCATTTAGACCAAAGTTTCAGTTACTTTTAGTTTTTTATTATAACTGAGAGTTTGAAATATAAAAGTTTACTAGTTTCCCTGTGATATTATGCAGTTTTATTTGTTCCCATCCTATGCCATAATTTTTTATTCATCTTAAACAAACTGGTATTCCAAATTTACTGCACTTCCTCTACAAATAGATAACCTATTTTTGTGTTAACTAGCAGTAATAATTCAATTTAAACGAAAGTTGCAGATACGCCTTTTCGAATTAACACGGCAGATTCGTCTTCGCACCCTTTCGCGAATACCGATCTCGCGCATTCTGCTCCGCGAACCACGATTCACAGAGCACCCTGTACATAGCCTCCCGAGGAACATGGCCGTTCCTCTCGTTCTGTATTCGCGCGATCCAGCGGACGCGTGAAACGGCACCTGTGGAAGCTGCCCGTCATCTTGCGCGATAGAGAGCAGCCACGGTATCGCGATCGTACATCACGCGGACCGTTTTAATTACGGTGTTCGCGGCTGCTAAACAATTATCCACGGAACGGATCGTTGCGCGCGCGCCACGATCGGTTTCCCCCCTTTTAATTTCCAACGGGCGTGTGTACGTGGGCCCTCAGGTGGCAGATGGGGGGAGGGAGAAGGGTCTGGAGGGTGGAACCGTGGGGTCCTCGTCTCGTGTAATTTTCATCGAGTGGGTGGATACCCATTATTTCGCATTACAGACACCTTACGGGGCCCCATCGTTCGGTTGAGTCGCGACTTCGCGTTACGTTCGCACGTCTTCCGCCTGTTAACGCTTCCTCCTCGCCCTCGCGGCTTCAATCTCCCCTATCTGAGAATGAAGGTGAGGAACGCGGTGGTTTCGGGTCGCAGAACACATCACAAACGCGAAAGACAGTTCCAGAGATCGACGTCATTTTAATTTGCTACTATCTTCGATATTATTATTCATTGGAGTTGAAAAAGAGCGGTAGCTGGGAGGATTCAGAAAGTGAGTAGAGTATTGTGGGGCAAGAGTGCGCGCTTAAAGTTTAGACTTCCCTAAAATCCTGAGTATTATACTGATAGCACGTATCATTGTGTAAGAAATAACTACTATCCCTTATTATTCGACAGAAGAATTTCAGCTCTTTCAGACGACATATTAATTAAAATATTTACTGATCAATTTATAATAATAATAATACTGATTCCTAGAAATGAGAATATTACATCAGAACTAACAAATTCAGTACCTACCGCATTATACGATAACAAAACAAAGCACAGCTACACAATTCGACACTGGTGACTCTACCTTGATTAACAATCCACTATCAATCACCATTGGCAACTGCCACAACTCAAACAATAAAATTCGCATGGGGCGAACATTTACCTACATCTACTCTACACATGAATCTAAGGGTACCCTAGAAACTTCGATGGGGTTGAAGCGGTGCAATAAGTCAGGGGTTCTTAACCTACATTCCACATAGATACCACAACTCCGTTGATCGATCTCTTCACAAATACACCCTCATATATCTAATTTCCCTTAGCATTCCAAACTCCGCATTCGACGTACTGAAAAGCAATCCTCCGAGCTGGGAACAAGCTTCGCGAGCCCACCAAAAGGAACCCCTGTGACGAAAAGAAGGTTAAGAACCCCTGGACCAGGTGCACGTGGGACCGTGTACGCGCCCCCGCTGGTTCAAATGAACCGTGGCGGGCTCCTTATGAAAATTAATTGACATATCGATCGGTGGCGATGCGTGCGCACGGCGGGGGCTTCGTGCCGGCCGGTTCAGCCGAAAAAAAGGAACTGTCGCGGGGAAGGAAACAGTGCCGCGGAAAAGTTATGCGCGACTGATGGAAAGAGACTGGATGATCGAAAGCCGCAATTGACAGAACGAGGACGGACGCACGTAATTAGTAATTACGGTGCACGGGGATGTAACGCGACCTTTAATCGCGGCGCGAGATGAACGTCGATGAGGGCGACCACCGAGCGTTATGCTTTCGCGTCACGAAGGGTTGGAGGGGCCGCGGTCGTCGTAAAAATCCGGCCAGTCGTAATTAATTCACACCTACGTGGCGGGCGTGGCGTAAATCTTGCGTGCACTCGCCGAGGAGAGAGGCTCGTACGTCGAATGAAATTCAACGGTGAATCGGCGCGATAATAAAAACTCGCTCGTCCCGCGCTCGCGGTCTCGTTCTCGCATTTGTTTATCGCGTCTCGTGCCAGGAACGACGAGCACGCTCGGACAGCCGCCTCTCCGCTGCGATTAGGAGGAGCAGGCCGGATAATATAATAACCGAAAGGAAGAAAAAGGCGGCGTAGATATAAAAATAAATAGTCGGAGGAGCGGAGAACCCGACGTGCCACACGCAGAGACCACGCGAGACGTGTTTATAGTAATGAGCCTTGTCGTTATTTGTCCAGCGAAAGGGATTTATCGAGATACCTCGGTGAGATCTTGTTGCTCGATCTTCTTCTTCTTCTTCTTCTTCGTCGTCGTCGTCGTGGTCTTCTCTTCTTTCCCGTCCTCTACCCTCGATGTATCCTTATTTCCTCTCCGCCGCTTGCTTTTCTTTCCTCTCTACTTACGGGTCTAGTGATGGCCATTCAATTCTACCCGTCGCTGCTCTTCGAGCGACTCGCTGGTATGAAGGGTTCGAGTCGTCGCGGGGATCGTTTATAAAAATTCGAGGTGATCAGATGGTCCGGAGACGTTGGAATTTCTCGATTACTTGGAACGCGAACGGAGATTGGCGATGGGTATGGATAGGTATGTTTCGCCTGTTGCGATGAAAATGTATTTTTAAGTCGGTGCTAGATATTCTCAGCGGCTGATTAAACTTTTGTGCGAGCTTCGGAAGATTTCGGAGCGTTTGGACGGGTTTGGAGAATGCCTGAGGTCGTTTATCTTTGAACAATTTCTTCGTGTTCCAAACGACTCGACGCGTCTCGTGCCCATCGCTAGCCTCGAGGCTGGTGGGTCCGTCGGGTTCCCTCGAACGGACTAAACTTTCGCCTGGTGATTATTAGTGGTGACGAATGCTGACAACGACACCTTGTTAACAAAGGTAAAGATCGCCAACGAGTTAAGATCGGGGGAACCGCTGTGTTCCTTTTAGTAGAGGGGTCTTTTTGTTGTTCCGCTTTTTCCTTGAATATGCATCTCTCCTCTCCATTCTCGCTGACTATGTTTCGAATAACTGCGCTTCTTCTCGTTTAATTAAAAGAGTAGACGGGACAACTTATGCAAAATGTTGCAAGCCTCTTTGAGTAAAAGGTAATCTCTCGTTCACATCCATCGAGTGTTTTCATAAGTACCTATACAAAGTAAATGAAGCTACAATAAATAGTCTATCGAGAGAAATAATTGCACGTTCAACCCTTAACAATTAGCAAAGCTATACAGTGCTAAAATCAAATCTACCTTACTTTGACTCACTACATATCGTTTCCACCCAAATTTACAATTTTCTAAAAAAAAAACCGAAGATACTATCCTGCCAAATTACAGAAAAACGAAACGCACACGCGTTACTGAGAGGCGGAAAAATTTCCCATGCAGAAACGACACCTCCGCTCGCCCCAGCCCCCCGAAAACACAAATCATCCGAATCGTCACGCATTAAGAGCGTATTACAGTGATTGGAAAGTGATAACCGTAATAACCACGGCACGGAATACCCGTTGTACAGGCGGGTCGAGGAGGCGTCGACCGATCAGGGAATCAGCTTTAAATCGCCGATAATTTCTTTCTCCATCCTCGTCCTACGTGAGGGGGACGTGCCGTGGGTATCGAGTGCCAGGTACCGGGTGATCGGCTCGTAAAATTTTCTGACAACCATATTAACCGAATCTTCGAATCGTCCAGTTTGTTAACCAAAACCACTTCCACCCTTCCACCCCCGTTCTCAAATAACACCACGAAAAAATCATCGAAAATAAGTATCAACGCAAAACGATCTCCAAGGAGGACTCTTAGCATCGTATTTACAAGCCCAGGAATAAATTCGAGCGGAGAAGATGAACTTCCGCGTGAGCTTGATACAAATCACCAGGATTGTCGCACATTACGTGGCGTATTACAGTGATTCCCTGCGAGATAGCCTTAATAACGTGGCAACAAAGTACATGTATATAGGCGGGCAGTCGAGGCGTCGACCGCGGAGAAAATCATCTTTAAACCGCCGATAATTTCTTCGTTCGTCCTTTCTCCGGCCCGAGGGGTCGGTAAAAGGGGTGGCTCGGGCGTAGGGGGGGAGGAAGGGGGCGAGGATGAGCGTTGCCCCGTGCAAAGTATATCGAAAGGCGCGAGGGTCACGAGGCGGCACGTTCGGTGCCCCAGCCACGGTGTGATCTTATTATACGCGCGAACCGATGATGACCGTGTTTAGGTGTTGGCTTGCCAGATTTAAGAATACACCGGGGCCCCTTCTGCACCGACGATTATGGTAACGAGGCCTCTTTAGTCACGTTGACGTACACCTTATTCGCGCGTTCGCGTTCACGCCGCCTTACACCTTCCACGTGCACGGCCGTGTGCGTGCACGGCCCTCCGTAGTCCGTATACCGGTTCCCCGGCGGTTTATCCGTAGCCTCCTTATTGAAACTTTGTGGTTACCACGATGGCGGACCGGTCGCCTCGGGAACTGTCAAAAAGCGTTAGACACGGGGTCGTAGCGACGCGTCCGAGACGATTCTCGATATTTCGTCGGGAGGATTCTATATAGATACTGCTTTCGATTAGCTGAAGCTTTGGTTTTTCATCGTTGGGGGATTCAATTTTTCATAGCTAGAGAAGCGTTGGTTTTCGGTTTTGTTGGGAAGATTGTCCAGCCGCTTGGAGACGCGTCGATTGGCGAGAAACCTCCCGGGAAGGGATCTCCAGCTTGAGAGGGAACGGGTATCGATTCTATAAAGGGTGTCGCGAACGTATCCAGATATTGTAGGAGGGATCGCGTATCTGCGTGTTCGGATAAATTAAAAAGAATTGATTCACGGGGAAGGATGGTTGTTCGAGGTGAACTGAGGGGCATGTTGCTGGCTTCGTGGGAGATATGGATGGGGGTGAGCTTCTGTAATTATTCTTGCAGTGGAGCTTAAGATATTTTTGCATTCTTTGATAGTTCTAGGTTGGTAATTAATTTACTAAAATTTGGGGGGAAATGATAGGTGGAAGGTGAAATTCTAGTGCAAGGTTTCCCTTTTTCTGGGAGGATGTTAATTGATTTCTTTCTATGAAGTTCCTTCGATCCTCGACGCTGCTTCTTCGTGAGCTGGTGTCGTCGGAGGTATCGCGAGATTTCTCACGAATTCAGGCACCAGTTACCAGGAGGGTTGCCGTCCGCGAGGGTGGAGGAGGCGTTGGACGATGCTGCAGGTACGCGCAGACGCGTTAATGGCCGCGAGAGAGCCGAGGCTTCGATGTCATTTCTTGTTTGCGATGTTCTGTTGCCGGTGTGAGATATATCGGGCCTAATGACAGGCCACGTAGCGCCGACGAACGCGAGCCTCGCACCCCGGAGCTTCTTTCTATTTCGAATCAAGCGGATGCTTCCTCTTCCTTTCTGCTCTGCGGGGTCGACCGTCAATTTTCATCGCTTTCCACCATGGTTCATTGAAACTTGTGCTTCGACTCCATCGTCGCGACTGTCAGCGACTACTCTAAAAAATCAGGTGCACCCAATATTCCAAGAATTCTAAAGAGATGGGGAGAGTTGCCAATATCGTACTGGTCACCTAAATCATACCTCATCAATTTTTCAGTAATTAATGAATGTAAACGACATCTGATAATAAAAATATCAAGTAAATGCGAAATAAGAAATAGAAACAAAACCTTTTGAGCTTACACCCTATTTTGTGCGTGCTATAAACATTTTAAAAAATCAGGTATGATTGATGTAACTTTTTACCAGTTTATTTTAGCTGATAATAATCAAACAATGCAATTTTGTCTCGTATTTTTGTACATTACTAAAAGTGGGTTTAATGTAGAATATTTTACATTCACTTCGTGTACATATTACATTCATTATAAACTTTAAATTGATATTTATAAATAAATCGATCATGTTTCCTAAATCGTACCACTACAATCGTACCAGTAGGATTTGACAACTCGTATGTTATATAGGTTACATACGTGTATTATATTCATAGATTATTGCGGCCTGTGTGTGATCCATATACATATGTATATGTAACTATATAATAATCAATACTTTATATTGAATATTTTCTTCTCAAATTGTTATTGATACTATTTTTAGTGGAGGTACGATTTAGGAGACCGAGAGATACGATTTAGGCAACCGGTTGTCTAAACGTTCCCACAAACTCATCGCCCGTTATCCTTCGCGAAAGTGTTCCTAATCGTCCCGCTAGTATCATCGATCAGCCTGTCGTTAGCGCGGATCTGTATCTATCCGACGAAATCGGTATTTTTGCTTAGGCGACGGATAAGACCCGTGTGCCAAGGAAGATCGTATATCGCGTTCGGCGAGCAGAGGTGGTCGGTTGCGGCGGGTTTCCTCGCGCTGGCGGCATACCTAACCGCGAGCGCCGTGTCTTGCCATTTTCCAAGCTGGCTGCTTTATTATTGGCACGGGGCCTTAAATCTCGCGGCCGCTCGTAGGCCGTGCTGTTCGTCGAAGCGTCCGCCATGGCAGCCGAGTTGTTGCTGGCCGTAATACATTATGCCTACCTAAGGCTGTTACTGGCCACCTCGTGCTGGCGCGTTAAGTTATTAGAGAATCAATTACTCCTTGCTATTGTTTATGACGGCCCAAGGGTCTGACGTGCCCTCCCGCCTCCTCCCCCGCTTCGCCCCCTGCCGGAACGCTCGCCCCCCGAACCCCCGCCGCCACTCTTCTTTTCCCATCCATCCCTTCGTCCTCGTTTCGCTCCCCGTGCCATCCTTTCTCCATAGCCGTTCATCGTACTGTCGGCGCTCTTCCGACCGTCTAAACAGGCCTCGTTTGTAGCCCCGCTACGAACACCGAACATCCATCGAGCCGTTCCCTTAACGAACGATCGTCGATCACGCCTCGCTCCCGCGACAATCGCGGAACATCCTTCCTCCCCGAGGGGAGGTGTAAAGGATCAAACCGACGTTCAAGCCTACGTGAACACTAGGTGAACTCTAGGCGATGCTCGTTTTTAAATAGGTCAGCTTGGTCGTCGTAGCTACCTATTACGATCTCGGATGAATTTTCCAAACGAAAGCGGGTCGACAGGGAAAGGGTCTCGGCGGCATGACGTACGGGGGAGACGGATACTGGCTCGGGAGGACGAAGGCTGCGATGGGTGGTCGATCGTGCATGAATGTTTCATGGCTCCTAACTATCCACGAAACATGATCGATGGCCGGTTAGCACTCCACTACGCCCGAACCCTTATGGCGGGGGCCCGCGGCCTGTCTTCGTTGCGTGCGTGTGATTACACAGCCTCAGCCGTCGGGGCCCGCCCGTACGTGTCCCTGCGGTGTGGTTGCGCCGGGCGTAGTTCATAAATACGCCGCCATTTGGCAGTAAATCTTGGTAGCCACCGAGAGAGCGGCGGCCGAAGGTGGTCTCTCTCGTCCTCGTCGCTTCTCCGCTGCCCTCTCCGTTGTTAATTACCGTGTTTTAACACCTAGCCCCACACTACTTCTCGCCCCGCTCCTGCCGCCCCCTCGCTCTTATTCCCTGGCCGGCGGGGACCGGCCGACAGGGCCGTCTTCCGCTGAGCTTTCTAACCGGTGCATCGGGCTTATCAACTCCAACGACGCGACGCCATAGATTTTAGATGGACGGTTGCATAGGCAAGCGGTAGTGGGGAAGCGGCGCAGAGGCGGGGGAGAACTTGAGAGGGTGGTTTCGAGGGATGGGGGTGAATAGATTCGAGGTTGCACGGCAGGATTTTGAACATTTGGTTTGGGTTTTCAACTCCTTTCTAGAGTACTTTTATGATTAGTAGACCTGCTGATTCATTATCATTGTTTTTGGTGATTGATAAGGGATGCTGGATCTTTTAGATCGCGGTAATTACACTGAATTTGGGTTATCTGTTTGGGGACTGAGGAGTGTTTGAGTATGATTAACGCGAAGGGTGGATTACTCGAATCAACTGAGGTAGTGATTGATTTCCCCAAGCATAGGTAAGTAGGTGGGAGGACAATCGATCAGGGGATCGATCGCGGGATGCCCCGGCCCTGGGGCGACGAAATCACTCGTCCCAGAAGCGACCGCGCCCAATGGGAGCTCGGATTTCAGCATTTTTCGAAGCGGCCTGTCGGGCCCGCCGTTAATTATACATTTGGCAGATATTACTGCTACCAGTTCCTCGTAAATCCCTTCCACCCGGGCTGTCTCAGGTTTTTAGAATAGCCTCAAATAGAAGTTCGGCACTACTTTATCCTCCAAGTTCCCACACTTGCTTCATGTCTCACTGTATCACAACCCCTAATACTATTCAAAGCATTCTTAGCCAAAGACATTATTACTCTTAATGAAAGGTGGCATTTCCTCGATAAACTTCGATAGGATGAACAACCCCCTCCTATCCCCTAAAACTAGAGCGTTGGAGTGCGAAACAGTGGAGCACTGCGGTTTTGCCCGGAGCAGGAGCGGTGCCGGAGCAAGGAAAATTTTTACTGCTCCACTACTCCATTTTTTTTTTAATATTTGAATTTTCTTTCATTTTATAAGGGCAGATGAACGAAATGTTTTTAGTAAATACTAATTCTCAATTTTTCATCATTGAAAAGATCAAATAAAAAATTGGTCCTCTCCAGTCCCTTTAACGCTTAACCACCCGAACTGCTAGATCTTGACTACCTATTCCACGGTAGGTACTCGCTGGAATTTATATTCCACACGGCTGTGTCTCTTCTCTGACCATTAAAGAATGTCAGAAAAATTCTTCCAAGAATCCTGGCCCTCCTGATAGCGTTCTGGACAGCCAGCATTTATCAAGACCAACGGGCGTCTCGTTAGCTATATATGCAACGTATTCGCACCGGCGTGTCGGCCGACAGATAATAACTGTGCCTCCTGTATCTCTAATTGTCCAGGAGAGGGTAAACGTAGAGGCGGTGGCACCTAGTTGAGGCCTCTTCGCGGCTCCTCCGCGCGTTGGACGGAAGATAAGGATCGGGGTTGTTGGCCACCTCGGTTCAACCTCCGGCACCGGCTACGAGTTTAGAACGAGCCACCGAAGAAATATGGCGGTTGGGAATTAATATGCGCCGGGTGGAATACGAATAGCGTTACGCAACTATAAGTCAACCGGCAAATTGATAGTAAATTGGGGGTGCCGGCGGAGAACGTGCCCCTCCTAACATTCAATTCAAAGGAAACTTGCCACCGGAAACTCCACTTTAATATTCCCAAAACGCTTAGACTGAGTAAACGCTTAACCCTTCGTGGTCACACTTTCTTATAATCACACATTGGTCACACGGGGTTCACTGTACCCCAGCGTCATTTTTTGAGTTACCATTTTCGTATTTTTGAATCTTTTAACTTTTTAGTAATAATTGTACATTCGTAATACTTATACAGTCATGGTCTAATAGTCTTTTTCTAGAAACATAAATTTTGAAATGATAAAATTTGTAGTTGAAAATGAGCGATTTTCTATGGTTGTGGGAAAAACCGATTTTTTTAAAATTTTTTTTTTATTATTTTTTTGCGATTAATCCCCTTTGGAAGACGTAAAGGTGCGACATTTCAAATCGAAGATTGCTCTTGGGGTGCAATACACCCCGTGTGACCACGAAGGGTTAAAACAGAATATTTTTCATCCCTGACTTTAGAAGCTGTTTTCACCCCTTCAACATGGATGTTAGCCGATAAACAAACAATACTTATCAAATATTTTTCACTATTCTACAAATCTGTAGATTCTCATCAAAATCGACGCGTGCGGCTTCGATATGTTCCCTTGTTACATTCAGTATTACAAAAGACGCTGTGATTCCTCCGCCCAAATAAGGTGCAAAATTTGGTAAAAAAAGCTGATTTCACAATTGCCCCGCGACATATCGATAGCCCTGATTGTCGTGGCGCGCTGGCGCGCGAGAAAAAGGGCGTGACGTATGGTACCCCGGGGTCCTACGATACGAAAGCGCCTCTCCCCAAACAGCACCACCACCGTGGCTGCTTATATTATTACCGGCATACATATTTATGCGTGGAACACGCGAGGCCTCGATGCCTGGTGGAGGGAGTTGAACGGAAGAAGAGACTAAGCAGGAGTACGAAGGGAACGAAGAAGGGTTAGAGAGGGGCACGTAGGAAACGAAGAAGAGGAGAAAGACGAAGAGAGCGAGGAATCCGCCAGAGAGAGAGGACAGCACACGTTGGTTCGGTTGAGTTAGTTATTACTGAATCAATTACCCGCTCGTATTTATAGAGTGTAGCGTGTTTCTTTTCTGTTCCTCTCGACGCTCGCCACTCACTAGCCCTTCTTCTTCTTCTTCTTCTTACCTCCTCCGACCACCCCGGCCACCCCCTCTTCGCCTGACGTTGTCTTCCCGCGCGACTCTTCGACCGGATCGAGAAGAATCTCCGCCGCGAAGATTGCGTCGAGATACCAGCGGAAATTCATGGTGCTCCACGAAACATACGGTGTCCGTCGCTGGGCGGACGCGACTCTTGCGCGGGGTCAATGGTTTCCTCTGCACCCCGCGTTTTCGGGGATGCGAGGTTGCGTTGGAGGGTATTGGGTCGCGGTTGTTTCGTATCAAAATTTTCATCCAAAGTAGAGCCGATCTTAATTTATATCGTACAAGCTGACCCGTTACCCGGTTTCACCAGGGAATTATTATTATTATTATTTATTATTTTAGATAGCATATTTATAAATAGCCTGTAATCTAATCTAGGACGTATTTAATGTATATTCAAATTTCATTAAAATCCGTTCAGCCGTTTAGACGTGAAAGAAGGACAAACAAACACACCACTTTTATATATGTATTAGTAAGGATTTCCACGACATCTTCGAAGGCTGAATCGATAAGTGTAGATAGGGTAAACCAACCAGTGAATGACCGAATTGTTGAATTTATGGACATTTGACATTAATACTTGAATATATTTATGCATAAAAATAAACCAACTGTTGAAATTGCATTTAAATTTATTTTTCTTGACATTTCTATAAAAATAATTACTCATTCTTTTCGTAATTTAAAAAAACGATTACAAAATGCAAAACGTGTAGAAGCCCAGTAAATGACCGCATAAAAATATGCGTATCTATCTAGTATCTATATCTATATCGTAACTAAAAATATGGGATATTAAAAGATATTAAAACCATTTATACAAATATAATATTTTTAAATTTATAATTGACATTTCTTTGCCTAATGGTCATTCACTGATATATGGTCAATTACTGGTTGGTTTACCCTAGTCCACGTGAGGTATTGGAAGCAAAACCGGACTAACCCAAATTGAAAAAATACTTTTTCCTATTTTATATGATTAGTGCAGCCTACAGAAATGCATTATTGCTTTTTCTCTCGATGCTTCATATAATGGTTTACCATCGAGTCTACCAATACCCCGTGAATTATACTACTTAGCCATCTATACTCATTCACGGTAACAGCCTATCCTCACTCTTTCCCTTCACCCCAGTTTCGCACGTTTAAATTGCACTCAACTTGGGGCCATTTTGGTCCCATCGCGATAGAAGCTTCTTATCATCCTCCGACCTATCAATCAGTTATCGAAGATCCAAACAGGAATTGCGACGGTGGAGATCGTGGTAGACCGCTGGCAGAGCCTATACCGAGCACGTTCCTTGCGCCAAGCTTCCCATGGTACCCGTGACCGGCAACGGGACCAACGTTAGCAAAACAATTACCCACGCCTCTGTTCCTCTACCGCGCGCGCGCGGCCCCAGCAAGTAGCCAGGCTATTTACGACTATTGCCTGTTGCCCTGGCTCGTTTCATTAACGATGCATTGCCGGATGCCGACGGCAGTGGTCCCCAAAGTCACCGACTCGTAAATAGAGGGAGAGGAGACGAGCCACGGGACCCCATTGTGATCTTCCGCCTCTCGCTGCCGCGCCGCGAACGCCCGTCCCGCGGCTAGGAAATTGCATTCCAGATTACGGATTGGTCGTACACGGGGCCCCTGGGTTAATTACCCCCCACGGGTGTATAATGCCCGCTGAACGTCCCAACGATCGGCGGTTGATTTCCTAACCATAGACACGCGCTAGGAGGCCAGCGATCGATCTATTGGCCGTTTTATGGGGCCCATTACTCGTTGTGCAGATGCACACTGGAATTACCATTTTCGATTTAGATACTAGATTGAATTGAATGTGCCGCGGTAGCTAAGTAGTTGTAAATTGTGCTTTGAATTGTTCTTCTAGTAAGTACCACAGAACTGTTTCCTACACGGGGAGCGGAGGGAAGGATGGTAAAAGCGGGCAGGACTTAATCCCTTATGCTAAAGTAAATCCAAAGTGTAGAATAAAATTTCTTCATCCGAGGCTTCAGTTTTCGAGAAAATCATTTTTCATATTTTCAGATACGAAGCAGAAGTATGGACGTCACTTATTATACTTCGTTTAATAATATGAATACAAGTAATTCAAAGATCCTCACCTCCTTCTGGTTCGTTGAGCAGAACAAATTGAACCACTGACACAGATCAGGGCGCCCGAACGTCCCATTTTCGAGTACAGGACACTTGGTGCCCCAAAAAGTAGCGAAAGAAATCGCCCCCTCGTAGTCCCGGTTCGATTCGGTGTCTTCTACGGGGAGGACCGTCAGCTAGTGGACCTACCATCAGGTTGCAACAACGTTGGCATAGTCACAGTCGATGGGGGACGACTCCCGTTTCATGGGACCCGCCAGCGACGACTCCCACGTCGTGGGACACGACAGCGACCACCCCCCGAGCTGTGCAACCTAATAGCGACGACCCCGAGTCGTTTGACTGGTTATACCCAGAAAAGCCCCTATTATACAATTAAATGGACCCGTCGAAACGCCACGCAAATGATTAAATTTAGGAAAGAAGGATGCGTATCGACGAAGAAACGAGGTGTAATATCGAGCCCAGCCAGCGAAAGGATCAACTCGTTTGGACACGATAATGAGGGGCTCGTCAAGCCGAATAATGATCCGCGTGTGGCTCACTCCCCTTCCCCCTGCGCCCGTCGCCCCCTTTATCCCTTAATACGCCCCCGAAAGGCGCATCAACGGGATTCAAAACCGAAATCACGGGTAATGCAGCGGCGCCACGTGCCACTAATATATGTGATAATGCTCGCGTGCTGTGAATCTGTTTTCGCGAACCACTCATTGTCGTTCCCAGTCTTCCGTTAGCATTATGCAACTCGCAGCGTCTCTTCGGTGAGAATACAAACCTTGCGAATATTGAACAATATTTCCTGTAAAAATGCTTATAGGACCACTGAGAATAGGCGTTCCTACTGTATCCTTTACAAGCTGAGACGCTCAGGTACTCATTTTCTGCGGATTTGGACGATTGGTTGCAGAGAAGGTTTCTCGTCAAAGTTCCAAACACGGGCGAGGATTTTTCCTTCAACTTGTAAATTCCACGGCCGCGTAATGCTGTCCAATTAACGCGCGGCCGTTTCAACTGAGCGCCACGACCCAGATCTTCCCTCCCCGGACCTGTTGTGTACCTGTTCGCGCCGCGACCCTCGTACGTCGTACGCGAGGACATACGACGTCGTTAATGCGTGCACGGAAGTTTTCCTCGTAACTGATACTTGTCTCCGTTCTCCAGTTACCGCGGAGGAATGGTACCGCGCCAGGGTACCATGACCACCTCAGCCGTCGCATTCGTTGCGCTCGAACGTGCAATTTCGAGACGGGTGCCCCTTCCTTCCACTTCGTCTGCTGCCCTCGATACGGTTCTTCCCTCCAGGCCACGTCGATCGTCTTGAGAATCGTTCCAGGCACTCATCCAGCCCGGCGACTCCTCGGCGTCCCACATTGCTCGCCCGGAACAATTGAAAGTGGTGTACCGTGGGACGTAGACCATTGAAGACGAATGGCCACTCGAAACGCGCGATACAGTGGCACTTTGCGATGCCGGTTGCTGGCTTGAAATTGGAACCGAAGGTCCAAGAGATCAGGGCAGCTGAAAGTGGACAGTGTGGGGATATTTTTATTTTAATTCCAAAACGACACTGCAGAAAATTATGATGTTCTGTATAAATGTGTTAATAGATGGTAGAATATCGAACTTTCACTCCCGAATTTCTCAATTTTCTTACTGTAAAGGATAACTACTGAAGGTACCTGAAGAGAAATTGAAAATAAATTGTTTGGATGTGTTAAGGGGGCAGACCACTGTAAAGAATTGGAAAAGGCGATTTTTTCTTTGTCACAGTTTCTGAAAGACGTACGTTTCAAGAATGCTCTCTCAAAATTTTATGAAGAAAATCGTAAAATTGACGGAGATATAGTATTTTCCGTGAAGCGGTGTCAACCGCGCGACTGAATTGAGCGGAACTTTGAACGCGTTTTTCTCAGAATTACATTTTTCAACCACGTTGACAGTCTGCAGAGAAAGCTATACGTTCAATTGACATGAGGAAGGGCATTTATTATACGGAAAACTCGTCGCTATTACGTGACGATCAGTGTCTTTCAATTAACGACCTGCTTCTATTCTTTTTATCAATATTTCCCTAATTTTGTAACCCGAAAACATGATTTTTTTTCAGTGATCCGCTATTTTGTAATTTGTTGCGATTTTGACTTTTTTTATCGTCACGTAATAGAGCTAGACTTCTAGTTTCTAAATACATTTATCTTTTTGAATTCGGATTAACTACATAGCCTGGATACTGTCGTCAACGCGACAAGCACGATTTTTTCGCAGCGGACATTTTGACGAAGAGTATACAGGAAACAGATTTCTGAAGTTGATTGAAAAAAAAATTTCTTACTCTTCGCTATGTATACTATTAACTATACTAAGCAATACATTGATTTACTTGCGTTGTTTGGTTGAAATAAATTTCCGAAAACACCCTTACATTTCGGACCATTACAGTGGTCTGCCCCCTTAAGTGCATTTTGAAATATTCGAGTTTCAGGACTTCAGAATGTCAGATACGCTTTAAATGTGTCACAGTGTCGTTCCTTGTATATTTAAGGTGCCATTGAGATCCTGAGGAGAGTTCTCAAGATCCCCGACACCCTTAACGTCCTTAACATTCTACAACCCCCCGAGAATCCTTCTTCGTACCACGGAAAGTAAAAGTTCCTCTCTGAGAAAAGTTGAAATTCACCATCCACGGGTTTCTCTTTTTAATAAAACGTCCCTCCTCGGCAGGGATGATGGGCAGAATGCCTGAAAGGGTCCCTTTCTCCATGTGTACGAAACAGGAGCCACTCCGTGGCATGGAAACCACGAATTAGAGCGAATCACAAGAGAAGACAGGCTCACACGACCTACCCTCTTGGCGCTATGATCTCGTTACGCGACACCCTCGCCTGTTACCTCCTGTCGGTGTTTGCGCCGGTCCCCTTCGCCAGCCTCCACTTCGCTATCTCCTATAGGAGCACGGGTCGGGCACGTTTCACGGTGTGCACGTGAATCAACACGTGGCCAGAGGCGATGGATTTCGATAATAGGTTTTTTGGAGGCTTGTCGATACCGATCACCGTTCCCTGCGAAAAATCTCGCGTGACAAATAACAGTCGGTTAATTACGCGTAACGTACACCTCGATTTCCATGGCCCGACACTGCGCCTTCGGAGTTCAAGCTTTCAATAAATAATTTGTAACCGTAGCCTGAGAACTCCTACGCTATGATTTTTCCACTTAGAAATTGGGAATCTCGTCGTCTTCCTGGGGGTAGAAGCTTGTTTTAAACCTTCTTCATTAGATCTGCAACTATAAAATCTTCGACTATCAGTATAGGTTTTAATAGTGTGTTCCACTATTTTTAATGATGGGAACGCCTGGTTGGACCAATTAGTTCCCTTTCTATGCAGGAAAGCATCGTTAGGTGGCCAGGTTGCTTGGAGGTTGTTTATCGAAGGGTGCTGGGCATTTAGGGGATGATACGCGAAGGCAACAGCATGGGGTGGCTTTCGAACATGATGTTCCACGTTACGGACACCCCTCGATGTGTATCGATTATACACCCCACAGGACGCGGTCGGGGCTCGTCCAGGGACCGTTTTAATTATCCATTGGAGTAATTACAAAAGGGGCCCGGCGGTCGGTAAGTCACGAGTGATTTCACAAACACCTTTCGCTTGCCTCTTGTTGCTCCCCGGCTCCGGCGTACTTACTCGTGAATTATTTCGGCATGGTGGAACAACGACGAATACCTTGAAGTTTCCGCAGTCGTTTCCGCGAGCACTCGCGGAGGCTTCGGGGTTTTTAATTAGTCGCCCCTTACCGCTGGAAAGTTTTAATTACGGTGGAAGAAGCCTCGGGAAGAATTTCATAGGGACTGGTAATTATCTCTTGGAAAATTGTAATTGAAGATCCCTTCTGCTCCGTGGCTTTTAATATTATATTCAACAGACATTTCAAGTTCTCTGGAACACAAAACGCTTTTGTGCTGTATCTAGTGCTCCTCGCGCGAATTCGATCTTGGAACATTAGAAACTTCTCCGCACACTTTCGCCCTCGGATCATCCTATACTGCACACTTCTAACGCGCATTTCTCGCAGCAGCTCCTT
Source organism: Andrena chrysosceles (assembly GCA_963855975.1). Classification (NCBI taxonomy): domain Eukaryota; kingdom Metazoa; phylum Arthropoda; class Insecta; order Hymenoptera; family Andrenidae; genus Andrena; species Andrena chrysosceles. The sequence goes on along the minus strand of OY979769.1, from coordinate 42,777,575 downwards.
TTTTGGACTCCTCAAACTCTGACATAACATTGAACGACGGTTTCCATTTACATCAGCGTACCTACACCAGCCGAATAGGTGTACGTTATAACCAGTTTTGTTGCTCTGTCGCACGTTCCTCGGAAAAACCGCGTCGCTTATGGGACAGCCAGACACACAGGTATACAGCGGTGGTCAGAGGAAACTTTAAAACTCGCAGTTTTATACGCCCGCGAATCTAACTTGATATTGCGCTTCAAGTTATTATCTTAGCTGACCCATTCTAGAAACCATCAATTTTTCGGGCACAAATTCTGAGATATTAGTTCGGTGCAGGAGTTCGTTCGCTTTGTTGAAAATAAAAATATATTTCATGTTTTTTTCAACTGGATATTTTCCTAATTAAGTACGCGAATAAGGGCGGCGGTGGTTGCAAAAAGCCTCCCGTCAATCCTCACCCCGTGGGACATAATTGAGTTCTCCCGCGGCCTCCCAGCCGCGGGGGCTCTTCCCTTGAGGATGAAGACGAGGAGGGGGACGCGGAGGTATCGCGGACCTCTCTGTCCCTCCGGTGGGCTGACGGTACGCGGATGAGTCTACGGGAGGATGGATCGTGGCCACGGGAGGACGAGCAGCCGTGGAGGAGGCTGGAGGAGGTGGTAGGAAAAGGAACGGAGGCGGGTAAAGGGGCTCTCACGTTACCTTCGGTGCGGCCAGGTGTCGGGTTACCTCCGACCTCATCTTCCTCCGTGCCTCCGCGAGTTTGCCACCATCGACATCGGCCGTCTGTACGTCTGTCCTTACGCACGCCTACCATCCGTCCCTGTCACCTTAGTTTCGCACATGTCCCTGGTTTTCAGGGGCCCTCGACGCCCTTGCGCTCGCCCGAGGGGATGATGCTCCTTGGTAGTCGTGGGCGTTCCATCTTCGATCGTCACAATTTGTTTGTTGGGGTTCGTTGGTTTTTGCGGCTGCAGGGTGTCGTCCATTTTCGTGGAGGGTGGTTAGGTTTGGGTTCTTGTATACGCGAAGGGGGGTCGTTGTCCTATTCTTCAATCGTCTTGAGTAATCAAATGTATTCTCATTCTTGCGAGACAGTGGGAGAAAATGAGAAAAAGGAAGATAGAATTTTACTGAATTTCTGTGGTGGGGATGAGACTTTGGAACAAGTAGTTATTGTATTTTTATACCTTAGATTCACCAGGGATGGTACTAAATCATACCTACTTCCTAGAATTCAACTTATAACCCCCTTCTATATTTACTACCCATAATTATTATTATTATTATTATTAATCGACGGGAGAACCCTTTAGCATACAAGAAATTATAAGCGGATTTGTACAAAAGAATATATAGTAAATATAAATATATAATACAAAAGACACGTTCTGCTACTGAGCAGAGTAACCAAATGACCAGCCCCAAACGACCCCATTTCACCACCACCAATACATCGTGCAGGATCCATTCTACACTCGCTCAGTCCGCATCTACGATCGTCCGACGTCAAGATGAAGAAATCGTAGCGTTCTCACGGCCGTAATAAACGTGTCGCGAAATTGAAAGCACCTGTCGCGATCAGGCCCCGTTCTAAGCGGCCGCTAGGCCCCGCGGAGCCGAGAGGTGTCCGCGGATGGAGTGAGAGGAGCGCGGTTCTTTAAAATCCATCCGCCGAGGGCCCGCCCAGCCGCTCGCCGGAGCAGAGTCCGCCGTGGCTGGCCCGTTTGCGGGACACCCGGCGGCAGAAAAATGCGTCGATACAGTTCCCGAGACGGTAGGTTAAGTAAGAGAGTTGCCACATAGGGGCTCGCGGTGGTAATTCAATCCCCATTCGGCGTAGGTAGGTACGTACTTACATCCAGCGGCGTACATGCTCCGCAGTACGTAAGATCGGCCGCACGCCGACAGCTGGAAGCTGCGGGGAAAAGGACGCGGATGGAGGTGGCAGGAGGAGGCGAAGTGTTGGCGATCGAGGAAGACGGAACGATCGTAGGAAGATAGAAAAGTGTTGAGAAGGGAGGCCTCGTCTGGCGACGGTACACGGATTACCGAAGACACGGTGAAAAGAGCGAACGAGCGAACGATCTCCTCGAGTAGCGAGGAGAAACAAAAGCTACGAATTTTCTTCCGTCCCAAACCTTTACCTCCTTTCGAAACAGGAAGCCTTCTTCCCATCTTGTCTTTATAGCCTCGTCGCGAAGAATGGTTTCCCGACCGCGGCAACGGCGGAACAAGTGGAGGGGATACCGATCGCCTAGCTTCTTTCAAGACACTTACTATAGTCGCTACGTATCGCGGTAGAGCGTGCACGGCGTATGGACCAGGGAGCAGAGTTGGGCATTATTCGGCTAAATTTTTATTCGAATACGTATTCGAATACATTTGTGCGAATAAGTTTTTATTCGAATAATCTTCGAATAAAAAATTCGAATCAAATGAAATTATTCGATAATAACAAATAAGTTTTTATTTGACTGAAAATTTATTCGAATAATTTCTTATTCGAATAAAAATTTAGTCGACTCAACGGACGAATAAAATGATCACGTGGTTTCAGCGATGTATCGTGACACCACTGACTGACACCTGTGTGACCTAATGTTTTAGATTAAGTAACTCTTGTCATAGCTCGCACTTTGCAGGAAGATGTATGACCGCGGTATTACATAGAGTGGCGTTTTGATTTATTTTATAATAAAATTTGCTCACGTCAATCCATTTAAATTAATGAAAAAATCAATCTCTTCAAATTATAAGCGTTCATTGAACATTTTTAAATACATACAAATACGCACACTTCCAGACCCACATGTCCAAACGTATGTTGAACACAGTACAGACTTCCATCGATAGATACCCGACAGGGTATCACATTTATTCGTCGTTCATTCAGGTCGAATAACGAATAAATTCTTATTCGAACGAATCTGGCTAGAATAACGGTACAAATTTATTCGCGAATAACGAATAATTTTTGGACGAATAAAATCGTCATTTGTTATTCGCGAATAAATCTTGGGGATTTATACGAATCCGTATTCGAATGAAAATTTAGCCGAATAATGCCGAACTCTGCCAGGGAGGAAGGAGTGGAAGTGGAACGGGCAGGCCAGAGTCAGCCGCCGAAACAGTGCCAGGGGAATGGGACGGGCACGGTCAGACTCGTTACCCAGCCAGACGTCCTAATCCCCTAACTGTAAGACGAGCCAGGCAGGCTGCGCTCCTCGTGACGGCCGCGAGTGCATTCGAAAAAGCGGTATCATCGCGGAGAGGTAGGCGGCGAGGAAAAGGAGCGACGTCTGTGCGCCTGGTGACGGGAGAGGATGGAGGAAGACGGAAGGCTGTTGGGCGACGGGGGAGGAAAGCAGATGGGAGCACGAAGGAAGCTCGAGTGGACACGCTGCCCGCGGAGACACCGAGGGAGGTGAAGGGCGTGCGGGGAGGAAAGGAGAAGGTGGGAGGGAAGGAGATGGAAGAGGGCACACGAAGGAAGCTCGCCTTGCATGGCGGCCTCGAGTACCTACCGACTCCCACCGACTGGCTGCACCATCGCCATCGCCTCCACCTTCTTTGCCCCACCTCCTGCCTACCTATCCTCGACGCGTATCCTGCACCTTCAGGGTGGCGTCACGCTCAAGACGCTTCCGGTGTTAAATTACTCGGTGCCTCTCTCTTTTTCGCCCTCCACCTCACCCTCCGCCTTCTGCCTCGTCTCTCTTTGGCAAACTTCTTCACCTCCATCACAGTTCTCTCCTCATCTCTGCGTTTTTGTCCCTGGTACCCTTTCTCCTTTTTTCTTCAACCTCCCCTCCCTTCGTTTCTCTACCCTGCCAGTCTTTTGTTCCGTCACGAGTTCGACGATCCTATCGAGGGTTTTTCTTTTCGTTTGGTGGGTTTAATGGGTGTTAAGTGGAGCCATTGGGGGTCCCAAGGGTGACGGTCCCAGAAGCGATAGTCGCGATGTCTTTGCTACCTTGTCTGCTGTGGTACTCTCTACTTCGAAACTTCCAGCTTGGAAGTATAGTTACAGCTCTTTATAAGAAGACTTCTCATAAGGCCCAACGACTCTTCTGGAAGTAAGAACGCCGCCTCATCAAACCTCAACTCCCAAACACCTACGTGTGCGGTAACTATGTGGATGTGGAACAAAGGAGGGAAACGTTTCCCATTACAGAGGGGGGTTCAGCGGTTTGTTTACAAGCTGTTCCGTGGAGGATCGACGGTGGGAAGAAAGAAGGCCGATCGAAGGTGTCACGGGCGAGCGTTAATGAAACACCTAAATAGAGTTTCCCCCGGGGGAGAAAGGATCCTGCACGGCTGATAACGCATCAGAGGCCCGCGGGACTACGTTCTAGCCTCCGAGCATCCCTTAACGAGCCCGATCTCACGACGTAAATTACAAATAATAAATATCCGGCCCGTGGGTTTATCACGGCCGAAAGATCGGGATTTCGGGATCGGATAGGGCGCCGCTGTTCGCGGCGATGTGGGCGGGCATCGGGGCCCTTCTTCGGGGGCCCCCCACTGACACGACACCGCGTGGTGCCCGCTGTCCTACCTGACCCTTTCTCGCCACCCTACCTACCTCCCTACCCCCGTCCTCGTCACCTCGAGAAAAAACAATGCTGCCAACGGTGAACACCTGACCTGCCCGCGAGAAACTGCGTCCACGATCTCGTCACTCCTGTTGCTGATTCTTCAGTGCCCACCCCAACCGCCCCTCTTTCCAACAGAGATACAAATATCCATTGTTTTTCTACGGACAGCTCGAGGGACGTGCATAAATTTGTACATTGAAAGTGTGAATTTCTAAAGTGGGTGAGGATGCTGGGAATTATTTGAGACTTGGGTGTCTAGTCAGAGAAAAGGTGTTGCTGAGTGACGATTGTGTGGAGAATGTTATATAGTGGAGTGCCTGGAGTTCTGTTTGGTAGAAACAGGTGTGGGAAGTTTGGAAGGGAATCTGTTAGAGAGCTGAGGATATTTTTTACTACCAGCTTTAATCAGTTGAGGTGTTTTCCTTAGAGTACACTTAGATCCTATTAGTAAATTGAAGCTAGAAGAATTTCAACGACGATGATCTAGCACTTCGCCAACCCCTTCTACCCCTCATTTCCAGTACCCCATCGCTTGGATCAGTCCCGTGCATAAGAAGGAACCTACTCTATCACTACCCCCTTCGTCCATTTCCCACGCTACTCCGCCAACCTGCGCCATCCCAACTGAGGATGATACTCGGTTAACGAAGATTCCTAGGTTCGCGGACCTAATCCATCGGAATTAGCATTGTCCCCGTGGCGGGTACGTGGGTGTGGAACAGACGGACCGACGTGATAACTTTTCGACAGAGAGGGGTGCTGGGGGGACAAAGAGGGAAAGAGAGAGAGAGAGAGAGGCCGTTTTACACGCATTCACGAACGCACGCGACGCGGCACGATTCACGAGGTAGGAGACGGCGTGGTGCGTGTGCCCGGTGCACGTCGTTGCGTGCCTGCGGCGGGTGTGTGGGTGTCACGGGGTGGCCACCTGTCTAGCGAGGTATGCGCCGATAGCATCGCCAGGGAGTGAGAAAGAGAGAAAGAGTGAGGGAGAAACCGAAAGAGAGAGAGAGAGGCGAACGGAACGAACGCCCAACGCTAAGCAAAGACAAGGGCGGTAACTCACCCCGACAAATTATAGAGTGGCCAGACAGCGCGATTCTCTCCACCTCCCTTTCTGTCTATCCCCCTACCACGTTATCGCCTTCTTTTATTCCTCCCCTCACTTCTCCTATGCCCTTTTTTCTGTTAACACTTTGCGCGGTGTCGGCGCGAAAACACGCCGAGGGATCTCCACCCTTCGATCCACGATCTAGCTGCGTTTCTCTATTTCCGGAAAACGGTTTCTCTGGACGAGCGTCTCTGAAAAGCTCGCGCCACTGTGAGCGTTAATCAGCATGCCCTCATATGGAGTTGACCGGCGGTCGTTTTCCAGCGATGATCGAAGCCAGGCGCTATACCTCCAGCGGATTTAAATGGAAGAAGGTGTGAAAGAGCGCGTCGGACAGTGGCGTCGTTTATGGCGAATGGGGTCATGGTTTTGCGACGGATACATTGCGAAATCTGTGGGAGCAGTTCTTTGAACTTTCCTTGCGGTGAGGGAAACCGATATTTCAAGCGCCCGCCAGCGTGTAATTATTGATATTACGCCGCGGTGAATGCGACGTGCCGGCGACGAGCCCTAGATTTCACTTCTGAAACGTCGATGCCTGTGCAACTATACCGTCACTTTGATCGGCGTAAGATGCATCGGGGCCCTGTGTCGCAATTCGTCGCGAAATGACGGGGAACGAATCTATAAGGGGGGGATGTTAGGGGGATGGCGGCTGGTGCGGTGGGAGAGGCTAAGGCTGATTTCCATTTGAACTCGTAGCATGATCGGGCGTAGTTAGTTCGGGACCCAGGCAACACGCATCCCAAACTTTGATTAAACGAGTCGCAGGGACCCGCGGCCCGACTCATTTGTCTGCGGTCCTCCTCTTCCCTCCGCCCTCGCCTCTTCCTTCTTTTCACCATCGTCCACCCATTCCCCCCAACCTCTGTTCCTCCCCCTATGTCTTCGTGATTCCTCCACGCTACCAAGAATCGCAACGATTCCTTGAAATTCGCCCGCGAGGGTGGTCAAAAGTTTCGGGGCTCGTTTGGAACAGGTGCTCGCGCGATGTCTATCTAGGGCTCCCCCCGTGCTCCTATATCGATCACGGTTGCAGCTTCTAAGAAAATCGGGGCCGTTTCCCTGCGAGACAGATCAGAAAGCGTGCTTGTAGCCATATAAATTTCACCCCGACTGGGCGATGTTAGGAAACAAGGGGGCGGGGGTAACTGGTTACCAGATGAGGGGTATTAATGAAGTAGAGGTCACGGCTCTGTAGCAACAGTGGTTTAACACTCTTAGGTACTTGATAGATGTTTATCTTATATTTTAAGGGTGATGGGTACACGAGTTGTCTTTGAATGGTGATACACATTCTGTATCTCTATCTAACTGAAAGATATATATCCACTGAATACGTAAGAGGATTAAAGTACCATTTCTGCAAAAGCGTGACCTCTAGTTCATTAGTACCCTTCCACCAGCAGGAAGCGGGGGCCTTTTTAACGTTACCCTTCAGATTTTGATTATTCATAACTAGCTTTATTAGGTACTCGGCTTTGTCCAAAATTATAGATTCTGATTTTATTAAAAAAAATTGTTTAGGTAGTTTTTTTTGTGAAAATAGTCAAATTCATCTGTATTAGTCAGACATAATGAGCTGGGGCACATTTCGTGGTCCCAGGGTTTATCGTTCAAAAGTTTTTAGACAACAGCAAACACACAAAAATAGCTTCCTGCTTTATATATTGATTTTCCAACTCTACCTACCATCACTAATCAAAATCTGAGGGATAATTCTAAAGGTGAATTCACACATATCAATTCCATGACAGTCCAGTGGTCTCAGAGCGAGTGTTAAGAAATATCGCTTCCCTGTTTTCGAATGGAGCAATTTTACTCACACTGACGGAACTGATGTACGCGAATCTACTTTAAAAAAGTCCTCGTTTCTTGTTCGTGCAGTTCCCTCGATTACAGGCCGCGCTGTTCCTCGCCGCATGCCCGTTCACTCTTCCGCCGTTAGTACTGTAATTACTGAAAAGTCCCGTCCACGTTGAGCATGCCCCGCGAAAAGTGGCTGCGAGCTCGCCTATGGTCAGCGATTCGACGCGCGTCTAGCGAAGCCGATTACCGTTATCGATGGACCACTGGATGGGTGTAGAGGCCGCGAAACGGCATTCCGTAAACGGATAATGGCACGGCCCTATTCCCTTTGGAACATCTGTATGGGAAGCCGTCTGCTGGGCCGTGGATGGCGGTGATATCGGGTTACTAACGTCATCGTTGGCGATGCGCCCGAGGACGAGAGGGACTCGAGCGACGAAACAGAAGGAACGGGGGGACAACCGGGGACCACACACGGGACACGTTTCCACGGGTGCCAACTACCGTCGCTACTTCCTCCATCGTCCGCCTATTTGTACCGTCGCACGTCCGTCGATCGCCGTTTACTAAGTAGACACGTATCGAATCGATTCTATACCATTGGGACCATGTGGGTCCATGGGGATGGGGTCCCTGGTTACTCTGGGTTCTGAGGACTCAAGTCATCTTTATCATCTATTACCTTCTATGCCAGGGCATTTTGCTAGTATCTTGGGACGACTGAGGAGCAATGAGGCCCCCTCAGAAGCACTCTAAATCCCTATCTGAAAATTGGAGGTGGCGTAAAATCGTGTCAAAGCATTGCCACTGGTCAAAGGCGCCACCGGAAGCCTCCCGAGGAAGAGGGACTGCTGAGTCGGTGCCTCCAGGAGCACAGTGTAAAAAAGTACAAAATGGGGGGGCCGTGTATACGATTCCCTACCGGCGATAAACGTCCCCGGGATTGTCGGTTCGTGGGGGGAGTTTCGCGTGACGGAAACACGCGAGAGCCGTGCATACATGCGTGTCTCGTGGGTCGACGCATCGCGTCGCATAAAGTAGGTGGATATGGCTGTCCCGAGGCGGGCGAGCGCCTCGTAGATAAGCAATTACGATGGAATCCCAAGATAAGGGGACAAATTCGAATTCCGAGATTCGGGGCCCCGATAGGATCGACACGGGGCCCCTCGGCTCACCTTCTATCTCCTCTCGCCCCACTCTCCTCCGTTCTCTCTGTTTCTCTTCCCGCCGGTTCCCACGGGACGATTCCTCTCCCTCTTAAATAGCGCCGTCGCCGCGACTCGTGCTCGTATCTTACGTCCCGGGAATTCGCCGTGCACGCGCTTACAAGCAATAACTATCACGCGCGAGGGGGGAGGTGACAGCGCATCGTGCCGCGTCGCACGCTGACGGTCGGAGGGAAGTGAATGATAACGATAATGATGGAATTTGAAAAGGTGCTTTGTTTGCGGGCTGCGCGAAGTCACGCGGAGGAGGTTGCTCGGAAGGTAGGTACCAACTATAAGTAGGTACCTAATCCGAAATGTATACTTGGACTGTCGTACTTTCATATTTCATATTACAAGTTTTTCGTGTTTTCATATTTCCTGCACAGCGCCGAGAGTAGTGTTCCTTCTTGAGAAAGAATTCTCGAAAATTTTTATAATTTTTTATTCCTCATTTCTAAAGAAATTACAGTGTTTCTCGAGAATCTTCAGAGTAGGAAAATTATTATAAATCCCAGTTGTTTTCAGACATGAATTTTCAGTTAGTTCAAATTGTGTGTTAATCGTAAACATATTAACACATCTACAATCAGTAATAAATGTTAGCAATATAAGGGAGAGTGGGGGAATTACGAACGTGGGGTAATAGCGAATTCCAAAATTAATCATGTTAGAACAACTTGAACAACTCCTCCCTTTGCCACGAGACACCTCGTGCCGCGCGCTACGCTAGGTCATAACTGCAAAACAGTTGACGCGCACGCTGCTCAAAATAAACAGTGTTGCTGATTTTCTCTCTTTTCATATAATTTTTTGACATATTAAAGTAGGTGTAGCTTCTGTATTTATAATTATCTCAATACTAATGTTTAGGAACACAGAAAGCACAAATCAAGGATTAATTTAACACCAACGTTTTATCTATTTGATGTTCCTAACCTAACTTTTTTTTACATTTTTTGTTTTACACGTTATGGGGCATTGGCGAACGGCGTGTGTGGGTCAATCGCGAACGTTCGGCATTACCCCCTATCGTTTGTTATTACCCCGTGTTTCGAACTAAAGAAGATTATAATTATCCATTTTGATTTCATTTGTTACGATGTTTAGATGCCACGCTATTACAAGCGAAAAACACAACCGACGTATAGTTTGGAGAGTTTGCAAAAAGCTATAGAAGATGTCAGGAACAACAAATTAAGTTTTGGCAAAGCAGCAGGAGTTTATTCGGTTCCTAAAACGACAATATTTGATCATATGAAAAAATCCATTATAAGACAACCCAAATGTGGTAGAAAAACACTATTCAGAGAACATCAAGAAATGGAATTAGAGGAGTATATTTTGAAATGTAGCAAGTTGATTTATGGGCTGACTATTAAAATGTTGCGAAAAATTGCATTCCAATTTGCGGAACAAAATAAATTGCCACACTGTTTCAACAAAAAGTTTTGAAGAGAAAACAAGGAGGCAGAAAGAAGAAATACCAAAAAAGAAAAGGAAACTTAACGCTGAGAACGACGACGACGAATAGTACTGCATTTATTGTAAGGAAAAGTACGAGGAACCTCCAACTGAAGATTGGATCATGTGCTACAATTGTAGAAAGTGGGCACACGAAAACTGCAGTGATGGACAGAGCACGTCGAAAGGCTCTCTATGTGATTTTTGTAAAAAAATGTCGTGTTCGTGATTCCCCCATTCTGTGTTCGTGATTACCCGCCACTAGATAGATAATCACAAACAGGAACGGTCTTGTTTTTTTATTCAAAACTTATTTTATACTCAAATTTTATTAAAGTTGATTACAGAAATATATAAACACATAATGTGGCTTTGAATATAAACAATAAAGACATTGTTACCTTTCTAATATTTTGTTTTATTCAACTTTTCCCTTAGGTATTCGTAATTCCCCCACTCTCCCTTATACGAAGAATTGCACGATTGTTCTCGATCTTTACTAACAAAGATATTTAATAACAAAATGAAATACTGAACCAATATCTCTTTAACACCGGTATCTGAATCTTTTTCAATATCACGAAAACTGTCCATTTCGACCCTGGTGTGCACTGTACGGTTAAAGCCTCACCGCCCCGAAGGGGCATTTTCCAAAAAAATATTAGGAAATTATTCTTATGTTTATGTCCCACGCTCGGCAGAACCCCCATCGAAGCTCAAGCTCCACAAAGTCTACACACCCCCTCCCCAGAGTTTGGCCAGCAATTTTTCCAACAACCTCTATATACATATACTTGTCCACGCGATACGTGCGGACGCGTACGTTTGCTCTTATCAACACGGGACGCGCAGGATGGATACGTGCGCGAGCGTGCATATACGCCGCAGACACGTTCACGTGCACGTGGATGCGAGCACAAACGTATCGCGTTACGATGGAGCAACGCCCATCGGTTTCGGATAGCAGAGAAACGCACGAAATCGCCTAGCTGGATAGATAGCCGGTCGCAATACGCGAAACGTGTCCGCGTATGGACACGGGACGGGCTTGACATCGGCTTGGACAGCGATTGCCACTTTGACGACACCACCCGGGGGTCACGTTGTCAGAGGGACACGCGAGCGGCAGTCCGCGTTACATGCATTTCCATGTAACCCGTTCGTCCTTTGAACGGTGTCCGGTTTAGAATTGCGACAAGCTTCGCGCTTTGGCTACAGCGGGGGAGGGGAGAAATATGGGAATGATTTGTATCAGGTCGGTGCAAAAGTGAGTTCGCTCATTGTTAAGTGATGCTAGGTAGTAGGTATATGAAAGTAGTAGCGCACTCAGGATTTAATCTTGGAGGGAGCCCAGTTGAATGGATAGAAATATGTTTAAAGCAAATGCAGTAAAATTTATTTGAAGAATAAAATCCAGTTTTCTTTTCTTTTTACGAAGATATTGAATTACTTCTTCTGAATCTTGTCATCTGATGAAGTTCTTTAGAATTTGATTACCTCTTCATAGGAATATTGAAATGAGATGCTCAAAGTTTAAATCCTGGTAGGGGGTAGTTTGCAATTACTATGAGTCTATACATGTTTTCGAATGAACGATTAATTGTGTGACTTTCTTAAATTGGGAAATGCAGTTTCAAAAGAGACTTGAAGGTACACGTGAGTAGGTAAACTAGAAACATGGCTGTGAAAAGAGGAGATCGGTTGCAGAAAGCAGAACTCGTTGCTCGCACCCTGGACGTCACGTTCGCTCGAGGATTTCCTTATTGTTTGAATAATCGATAAATCCTGCGGCTAAGGGAACGCGTACAGGATGCTTCACGATGCAAAAAGCATCGTAATCTACTGCCGTTCGTGGGCGGGGTAGGTATCGAGCAAGAAACCAGCAACGAGACACTCGGAAGACAGTAAATCTTCCTCGTACGAGCGCGACTTCCGGTTTCCCTGTCTCTCAGAAGACGTCGATTCGTGGTCGATACTAAAAACACTGTACTCGAACATTCAGACTTCGAAATATTTCTACAAATATTCCTGCGACTATTCATTTGCACAAAGTCCAACCGATATGTATTTATACATTTTATAATTAATACTACGTTATATAAATATAAGCATTATCAAATAAATTTAACTTGAAATGCTTGTAACTATATAAAGTAAAGATATGTGACACTATCGAGTGCTGTTCGATTATTCCTACCCTACCCCAGAATACGAGTATAGTGTTAAGATAGGGGGTAAGTGGAACTTGGAATATTTCAGCGAGCTGCCGGAACAGATGGGATTTTGAAAATGTTCAATATCCTCTTTGCGTCACCACATTACTCAAATATACCAAGTTCCAATTTCTTGGTGAAGTATTCCTACTTAGTTACAAGCGTGGAACAATTTGAATAAAATACTTGACACTAGTGAATCGTAGACTCGAGTGTAAAACGCTGGCGATGGTTTCAGTCCGCGCCACAGTCAAATCACATGCACACACTTTACCTTTGCCCTCAATATTACTTCGGGAAATATGTAGTTGTTCAACTGATTATCGTTCACGAACAGAGGACACTCCAATCAGTTTTCAATTTCTAGCTCAGTGAGACAGTCAAAGTTTGTCCGCTTAGATCCACAAGATATTAGGTCTATTGTTTGGTTTCATGGATTATATGATTCTACTTTGAGCGTGTACCTCCTTTATAGAATTTGAATTTTCACCTCGAAATTTCTTTAACACGAGACACTGGATCCAGGTTTCCTCTCAACCCCCAAAAAAAGACCCCACGCTGTCCTCTTTCCTGCGCTTCGTTTTTAGCGAGCAGAGTCGCCGCGAGCGCCCCTTGACACCTCAGGCTTAATTAATTCCGAGGAAAGTTAAAGTCCGGCGACGTGCAGCCAGCAACGCGAGCGACTGCACTCGAGCGAGCGGTGCTGGTAACGTAATACGGAGTCAGACTACCTGACCGATCTGACGGTGAGCTTGAAACAAAATCAAATCGGTACGCGGTGGAAGAGCATCCGTACAGCTGGAGCTCGTTTACAAACGATCGCGTCCCCTTCCCTTCGAATCGATTAAAAACAAGGGATGAAAGGAAGCTTCTTCCTAATCGTTTTCTCTGAGAAACATTAAACGTCACATCGGTCACTCGATCACATCTTCATATGAAAAATTATCGAAAGTACCAATCCTTCTGATCTAAAAACTTTCCCTCCCTTCTCGACCCACCATCTTCCAAGCAGCTATTCGTTATTTAAAATTTGTGGAAGGTTGACAGGAAAGGGAGAAATGGCCAAGGAAATTCATCGACGTATCGATGACAGAGGTACCATTTAAAAGGACGCAATGTTTCGCGAGCAGTTGGTTATAGGTACAAGGTTTGCCGCGTGGTTGATGCAACGGATACAAATATTGTCCCTTTTCCAACGCCGTTGGAGGAAAATATCGTCCCCTTTCGGCTCGTTCGTTCAGGCGCGCTCCTTTTCCACGTTATAGCGACGCGAGCAGGAAAAAGGCGGCTGCGCCTGTCTAGAAAGGCGAACGGTCTCCCTCTATTGGTCCATCCGTGGTTTCCATGGACGCGAATCATCGATCTGTTCCCCGTTGACGTTTGTTTCCGGGACGGAGCATGCTCCAATGGAGCTTGGTCCCTCTCTACGTTCAGGCGTTTCAAGATTCCAGGACAGGGGACCTGCTCGAGGGTCTGACTTGGAAACTTCCTTCCTACCAATTAGTGGGCCACCTTAGAATCGCGGGGGACACGAGCGGGACAGGGATTATTCTCGAACGCACATTAGTATTCATGTCCTCTTCGGTTGTGTAGATTGAATTGTTTGATGAAGCAAATATCTTTCTACTCCGAACTTCGTAATATGAAAGGTTGGATAGGTATATTCAGAAAACAGGGGAGGGTTTCCTATATCGTACCACTTAAGACATTTTACGTTATATTTCATATTTGGTACTAATTTGAACGCAAATGACTATTGGATATTGTAGCTTGATCGTTTAGACACCTACTATTATATGCTTTATATTTTGTTCAGAACAAATTAATTTGATATTAATCTTTTTGTCACATATTGTAAAAGGTACCATTTAGGCAACCGGTCTCCTAAATCGTACCTCCACTAAAAATTGTATCAATAACAAATAGAGAAGAAAATATTCAACATAAAGTAATGATTATTATATAGTTACGTACACATATGTATATGGATTACACACAGGCTGCAATAACCTATGTATATGATATACAATGTACATAACCTGTATAACATACGAGTTGTCAAATCCTACTGGTACGATTGTAGTGGTACGATTTAGGAAACATGATAAATTTATTTATAAATATCAATTTAAAGAGCTCAAATTAACCTTCGAGTGTTCAGTCACTTTTGAAGCTATCTAAGTTCAAAAATAATATGATTACAACCTATTTATTCGGAATTACAATTGCAAAATGAAAGAGAGGAAAATGTAAAAGCTCTCTTCCCTTTGCCTTCACGATGAAACTGGAATCAGTTACTTTTCTGATCCAATTGAAACGCGTGCATCACTCCCCCTATGCTATTCAGTAGTCCAAGTACTTTGAGAACTACCGAGTTCTACTCATTAAGACATTATCCCTCGCGCGTCCGGAACAACGTACCTACTCCCCGGGATATGCAATCAAGTGCACAGACGCGCACTTAAATTACTCGTCGAGAGAGGAAGAGAGAGGGTATCTGACGTGGGACGAGAACTTGGCTCGTTAACGTGCCACGAAATCACCGCGGCCAAAAGTTCCGAATCCCGCGACGCGCCGTTTTCGAATCGACTAACGAAGGATGCGCGTAACAGCTTCTATTCCCTATTTTAATTGCTCGAAAATAATATTCCACGTTACGGATAGGTTTCGTGGCAGACGAATTTTATTTAACTCAAACCTTAATTGTTCCCAATTCCTTTCTTCTTCCTTTTAATAAAAGCCGAGAAATTATTTCGCGAAGAGTTGCAGTCATTTCGAAATCACAGTGGAATTGCGACTTTCGAATTCTTGGTATCGTTCCTTTTTAATAAAAATTGAGTGATTATTTTGCGAAGAATTGCAGTCACTTTGAAATTGCAGAGGAATTGCAAGATTTTAATTCCTTTACAGGATTATTTATTAACCAGATTCTTCTGATGTCCCTACTTTCACGCATTAATTTAAACGGAAGTATGACGCCGTTAAGCAGACCATCGATTGCAAGCCGATATCGATTACGATTCGTTCGTGTTTCGCCATCGTTTCATTGCCTGCCAAAAAGTAATTTATACGCGTGCCAAAAATTCCACGTTTACGCCGTGTCGAGACAATGCGATCGACCAAGATATCCCCATTGGAGCAGGATTATTAATCCCACTATCGTTTTTCGTAAAATGTAAAATTGTACTTGCTCACAGAACAGCCCAGCGGATAGATTACCATAGAGACTGGAAATGAACGAAATCAGGGCGTTGACTTCTCGATCTTTGGTGCCGAGACTCAAAAAATCGTCGTTGGTACTGTGCCCCCTTTACTATCAACCACCACCCTTGACACCGCTCGTTCTATTCCATCAATCATCTCACGAAAAAATTTAATTCAATGATTAAGGAGTTACATACACCTAGAATGATAAAAAAAAATCGATTTTTTCCAATAAAAAATTCGAAGAAGCTACAATATCAAAGGTAGGTCAATTCTATGGCCGCAAAATCGACGATTTTCTGTAAGTTCAAAGAAAAAAGTTGTCTCACATTAACCTGTACCTTAAACTTTAAACACTGTTTTCTCGAAACTATGTTTTTCCAATCGGTACCAGTGGTATTTCAAAAACTACTGAACCGATTTGAATGAAACTTGGCACGATTATTCCTTATATCAATATCTAGTCTTTATCTTACAAGCTTTTTTTTTAAAGCGACAGTTTATTATTAATCATTAAAAAACTGATGCAATTTCTCTCAGAAATATTCTCTTCTACTCTTCTGAGAGATGTTTCATCAGTTATTTAATGATTAATACCAAACTGTGGCTTTTAAAAAAACATTGGTACGAGGAATAATCATGCCAAGGTCCATTCAAATCAGTTGAGTACTTTTTACAATATCACTGACACCAATTTAATAAACATAGTTTCGAGAAAACAGCGTTTAAAATTTAAACTACAGGTTAAAGTGAAACAATTTCCTTTTTGAACTCCCAGAAAATCGTCGATTCCAGAGCCACAGAATTAGCCTTCCTTCGGTGTTGTACCTTCTGCGAATTCTTTCATTAAAAAAAATCGATTTTTTTTACCATTCTATGTGTATGCATCCTTTAACTACTCGAGGTTAAATCCTTGAAACTTATGATTACATTATCAACTTCGCACTCTTTCGTTCAAACCACTGATCGACTCGTTCCGTCAAAAGGCATACAACTCAACGCAAACGAGATCATGGGAACCGTTTCGGTCGATGTACGAGCAGTGGACAGGAGCGAACGGCGAGCCCTGCTGGGTGGAAGTTCTAATGCCGCGCGATCGTCTAGCGAGGATCCAGAATCGAATGAATCGCACGACGTCGGCGAAGGAGGGCTCGCGGGTCGTGTTCGGGGTACGTTGCAATCGGCCGCCGCCGAGGATCATTCGGGAAATGGCGGACGATTTTCGGAGGAGGACACTGAAGAATGTCTTCAGAGGCTGAAGTACGCGCGTCCACGTAGCAAGCACGGAGCGGGCAAGAAGTCTGGTTGTCGAAAGCGCCGAGTAACGTTCGCCGTCTGAAGCCCGCGAGAAGCCAAACTGGACGAAGAAACTGTCTACAAACAGCTGCTCGAAACACTTAGATGCATTAAAATTATATGTTCTCAGATAATAAAGCTTGTATTCACATTAGAATTGTTTGAGAATAAAGTGGACGATAAGAAAGAAACTGTAGAAAGCGTTCATTCATTATGAAGTTATCGGGATGTCGATATAGGTTTAGATCTTAGAGTTTAGACTCTAGCCGATAGCAGCGAATGTAATCGCGAGTGTAGATATCGAGTATAGATTGGCGGATGTTTCGGTAACCCTGGTCGTCGATCCCCTATTGTTCTTCAAGCGGTCTGTCACACGCCTTCAAAATGCCACGGAAAACTCAGGAATGACCCTGACGCGTACACATCCCGTTTGATCCGCAATTTAATCGTCAAAATTCTAAGTGACTACGTCTGCAACGCAACAGTAATTTCTACACACGCTTTGAACACGCTTTTGCAGAAATAACAGTGAGACGATGAACGGATTCAGGACGTTGGTTTTCCAGGATCTTCCCCATGTTTTGCCCCCGAAGGGTATCCAAGTAAATACACGATTCAATATAGAAATATTTTTCGGACGCTCCATGCGCATTATTTAATATCTGATTTGATTTTAATTTAATTACAATGTAAATATACGAACATTTCTATGTGAACGCTAGTTGTCCTCGTCCCATTTGCACACCACCTCGTCGACTCGTCGCTTCTGGAACTTCTTCGAGTTCTCCGGCAAGGAAGAGCTCTGTCGCGAGTCTAGGAAATGCGCTGCGTCGAAGGACCTCGTCTCCGCGTCGTTGACCACACACCACGAGCTGGAGGAGGCGTCGAGAGCCATGTCGAGCATGCCGCCGATCCCGGCGATCACATCGATGGCGCTGGCCCCGAAGACACACGCGTATCAGTTCGACCTGAAAGCCACCCCCATGAACTGCCCGAGGATCCCGGCTCCGTCGCAAGAGGACAACTTGATGTCTCTACTCGATGGAAACCCGGTGCCCAGGACGCTGAAGTGGAAGCTGACGGGCTACAAGACGCTTCGGAACGAGCAGGCCGGTGATTTTGCATTCGTACCCGGCGGGGAGGCGTACGACCTCGACGTTCTGTCTCGGAACGATGAATCAACAAACGCTGCCAAGCCCGCGAGGGTGGACTCGAAGATTCCAGAGCAGGAGAAAGTAAGTCCAACCTCGACGGAGATCGCTAACGATCCTAACAGCGCGGACACTTTATCCCTGACGACGAAATTGATCGAGAACAAAGCGGAGACTCAGGACACCGCAAAGTCTCAGGCTGTGGAAACTAGTTTCGCTGAGCTTGCGAAGGTTCAGGCAGAAACGACGAAAATCGAGGGTACAAGAGGCTCGAACGATCAGACTAGCGCGATCGTAGGTGAGGCAGCTGCTTCCTCAGCGCAGAAGCTGTTCACCGCGACGGTCATGAAGACCGAGGGTGTGAAGTATTTACCGATCTCGAAATCGGAATTGGCACCGAGTCAGTTGAAGTGCCAGGCGCAGCCATCGGTGCAATATTCCTCGCGGCCACCGAAGGGGATTTCGAAGCCTGTGCAGCCAGTGCTCCACCAACGCGCGGAGAACCTGACGGACACTGCGAAGCTGACGCCTTCCATGGAGCCTCAGAAGCAGCAGCCACCTCACAGTTCCTCCTCTGCTTATCCAATGGAAAGCCCAGTCCCCGAGGAAGCTACCCCAGTTGCAACTTCGGTATGGTCCCCCTTGGAACAAGGAATAGATGGAAGCATCGCTCGGGGTTCCATGAGCGCAGAGAAGAAAGCAATGGAGCCCGTGGAGGAATATGTTCAAGCTACGCAGCCGGGTGGCATTCAATTATCTTCGAAAAATCCTAAAGAACATCACGAGAATGTATCAAGTGGATACGTCGCCCAAGGTGCTCCTGAAACCATGGACAGCAAAGGACATAATGTACAGTCATACTTTGCGCCCCGACCATGGAAGCAGTCTGACAGTGTCGCGACCAACCAACCAACCCGTTTCGACAGCAAATCCACTCACGAGGCTCTGAATCAAGTCTACGAATCGTTTGGATGGAAGAACAGAGAGTCGGCGTTGAAGATCTCCAGCCCCCACGAGAAGCAGGGTACTTCGCCGTGCGCCGCGACGCAGGCTAGACTCCAGGGGAGTCCTGCCATCAGCGGTGCGCCGCAGAGTCAAGAAGCCGGGGCGTTTGGTTACGACGGGTCCTCCATGTCCGGCAATTCCGGCGGCGGATCGCGAAAGCCACCCTCGTATCCACCCTTCCCACCGCGACGAGCTTCTTCGAACAGCTCCTCGCCTCTGGGCAGGCTTCAATCTACAGGCGCCCGGAGCCTGTCGAGAGGATCAGGCGCCCAGAGGAGCGGCGTCTCGAACATCTTCACCGCGTCGATGAACCCGTCGCCGAGGCGGTGCAAGGACGGCGACGAGGGTGCCACCGAGGGCAAGGTGGTATGCACGAAGCCCAGGGAGAACAGGTCCAGGGACAACAAGTGCCCCAGGAGGCGGTCCTGTGACCGGCAGGAGGAACCTAGGAAGTGCCAGAAGGAGAGCAAACCGAAGAAGGCCTGCAAGCGTTACTGTTGCCCGGCGTTACAGCATCCGGTGGATTGCGACTACGACTTGTCTCAGTGTCCTAAGGATGGCAAGAGGCCCAAGCCGAAGAAACCGAAGAGGGACCCGTCGTGTCTACCCAACGACGAAGAACCCCACGACAAACAGCCCGACACCGCCGGGGGCAGACAAATTTGCACTGACCCCACCAGACGGTCGAACAAATGCGAACGAAGGCCGAGGAAGTGCGACAGGGAGCCAAGGTATTGGGCGCTTGATTCTGGTGGGACGTAGGGGTTCGCGGAGCTTCCAGGGGGTCTAGCTCCTTAATAGTTAGGGAAATAGGCAGGGTTAAGGGGTTACGCGCTAATAATAGCGTAGATTTTCGTGGTGGGTTGTAGGATTATATAGTGGTGTTGAAAGGAGAGTTTAAAATTCGCTTACTTTTTTTCATTACCATCTACTGTGTTTTGCGAGATTTCGCGAGAACGTTGTCGAGCCGAAAATTCTGCTTTTAATGAAACATAGAGTGAATGGAGAGAATATTAGAGTACGCAAAGAGTAATTGTTTTTTCTGTGGAAATTCACTCCGGAAGAGTGAAATCAGCCCTTAAAGTTATCGTTTTTATTTTTCTTTCGGCAGTTAGATAGAGCATAGAAACCTGAATGGTTCTCATATTTAAAATTGTCCTCCATCTCGCAGCTTTACAAAGTTGTATTAAAATAATTAAGGGTTGATTTAAGCCTTCCACAGTGCAGTTCCGCAGAAAAAGAGTAACTCCTTATGACTCTAATATGCTCTACATTCACTGGAGGTTTCATTAAAATCACGAGAACGTTTCCCCGCGGGTGGGGAGGGGTAGGTAATTGAAGAGTCCTTATAGAAAACAGTGTAGGTACCAAAAATCAAATTCTATACTACAATTTAAACTCGTTATCAACAAATATTGCTTAAAAGTCGATTCAAACAATAATTATTTACAGCTTCACTTTGACTATGTTTATGACCGTTATTTTTCTATACCCTTCGGATGTTCTCGCTTGTATACTATTTACCTCAGTCACTCTCCAACCGACTAACAAGGTGCACGTCTTTAGATAACGTGTTTAACGTATTAAAGCAAACGCAGTAGTTTCAGTTTCTTTCTTGAAAAGGGTCTAAATCATAGACCGAAACGTCGAATACATAATTGCAAAATAGCTTTTACTAATTGTTTATATGACCGAACCTATGCGCTGATATCACTTGTTGGTTTTTAATATTCTAAAAATACGGTCGAAAGTATAAATTCTTTATCTATACTACAATATTACCATTGGCACGTATAACATTTCCCAACAAACATTTTTACTTTTGACACTGTATTTTCTACAAGGACTCTTCAATTACGTATGTAAACGTTTCAGAGGTTCTTACGTCTATAAAATAAGGAGATCACGTAGTCATAAGTTTTACAGAACCCTTAAAGAGTCTCGAAACATTTAGGCGGGAGCGAAGTTGCAATCAAGAACGAGAAAGAGAACCGTGCAAAAGGGAAAGGTCCTGCAAGAGGCAGGAGCGTCCAAGTTGCTCTCGGGGGGAAGAGAGCTCTTCTGGACGAGAGATCTGCACGAAACCAAGACGCAGGGAGTCTTGCAGCCGTCGAAGGAGCGAGGATCGCGACTGCGGCACTAGGCCGGCGAAATGCACCGGGAGAAGGCACTACACTCAATCGGCATTCGCGGGGCGAACGAATCCGGGCAGGGACGTGAAACGTTTCTCCTCGCTGCCGGTGCTCACTGTCTCCTTCGTCGGCATTAAACTGCAAGGGAACAAGTCGGGGCCGAGCCTCGCCGATCCCCTGTGCCAGAAAAGATCCTACGGCAAGCAGTCGAAACCACCATCATGCAAGTCGCCGGCCTCCGAGAAATCCACGAACAAATGCAAGAAACCCCCCGCCAAGTGTCTGGATAAGAAAGCGAGCGCGTGCAAGAAGCCCCCCGCCAAGTGTCTGGATAAGAAAGCATCCTCGAGCGCGTGCAAGAAGCCCCCAGCCAAGTGTCTAGATAAGAAACCGTCCACGTCCACGTGCAAGACGTCGCAGCCCGAGTCCAAGTGCAAGCAGAGCAGCGGCAAATCGAAGCCGAAGAAAGAGACCTGCGGCAAGGGCACGAGCAAGTCGGACGAGTACTGTGCCAAGAGGAAGAAGCAGCTGGGCAAAGGTGGGTGCTTCCAGATGAACTTGTATAAACAGACCTACCCCTTTTCTGTGTAAATATGAAATCGACTTTGTGGGTCCAGCGGGACTACTAGCAGCGGTTTATCATACATTTTCTCGTGTCGATCTGAAGCTAGGGGATGTTTGGAATAGTTTGCCAGGGCTTGGGGTAGTGTAACCCTCACGTCGCGTTTTAATGCCGCACTCACGAGTCCTTCGTAGCTGGCTACTTTCTCAAAGCTGAGGATCTCAACCCTTAACACTTTTGATTCCGCGGTCGCAGATAAGTCAGCGTCGCAATCAGAGGAGTCTCCGGCGGACAGGACGGCGAGGGAGAAAAAAGAGATGCAGGAGTGCAAGAAAGGCAGTAGCAAACCTAAGGGCAAGGACAAGAAGGCGAAGAAGACTGGTTTGGAGCGTGTCGTCAGCCCTTGCAAGCAGAGGCAGATGAAGAAGCCGGGCGGAACGTCCGGGTGCTCGTCGACCAAGTGCATCAGTGTTCCGTTCAACTGTTTGGCCAGCGCCGACTCGCTCACGTTTATGAGGCAGGAAAGCAAGCCGTTCAACGGTTTCCTCGATCGAGCCTACTCCACCGTCAGATCCACCAGTTCCGGTGAGTTCGAAACGGAGATGTTGTCCTCCGACCAGTCGGGAAGTCTCTTGAACATCGCTGGAGACGATTTCCTTGGTACGGAGGGTGAACTACCCTTGCCGATCGCCATTGATAATCAAGAGGAAGCGGCAGAGGACAACTCCTTCAGACAGAATTGGTTTCTTTCCTGGTTCAACGGGGCCAACCAATAAGCAACTACACAGCTGCAGCAAACTGATAACGGAGGATGAATGGTAGAAGGTATAGTCTGCTTTCAAAAAACATTCTAAACATCCACCAAAACAGGGCCCGAGCTAGCTCTTCCGCCGCTCTGGGCAAAAATGATTTTCGCTGCCCCTTGTATTTAATTGCAAAGTTTTTAACGTTATTCCAAAAAGTTTTCCTTCTTTCATTTTGATTTTTATAGATCTTATTTTTCTCCTTCTACCAAGCCGCCCTGCATCGGGCCCTGGCCTCAAACACATCTATTCCATCGACCACAAGATACAGAAAACTTGGTTTGTTTTCTCATTTCATTCATGTACACCTCGGGATAAGCTTTTATTACATCAATGCAGAAGTTCATTCGCTCTATTAAACCAAAATTATTATAAAAAGAGTACCTAAATTGACACGTTTTAATCAAAGAATTTTCCTTGATCATCCACGACCTTCTATAACTTTCCTAAGTACTAAAGATGAAAATAGACGCAATAAAAAGAGACATTATAGCATAACAGTGAGCGAGAGAACTTTTGCACCGTCCTAATAAATTAGGTTCCCTCGTTATCATCTGTTCTCATCCTTTCCAAGAACTAACATTCATTCCGAGACCCCGTATTCATCAGTTTTAAGCCACGCACTGTATCCTCAAAAAACTAAGTACAAAACGGTAATATCCATCCAACTACCCCCGCATTCCTCGCTACCAGTTATTCCACCTACGACGTCGCCTCGCGCATCATCCCCAGCAGCACAATGGTTGTCATTACCAACGACGTGTCCGTGGCCGCGTACAGTTTAAACAATTGCAGTAGCGAGCATCGGGGGCCAAAGATCGCCGGTGAATCGGTACTCGCGAGCAGTTACCGGGGCGACGTGTTTGCACAATGAACGAGGGCAGGACAGAGGCGTGCATAGTGAATGGAGGGGTGGCAGGCGGTACAATTATGGGTTATTCAGGTCTCGCCACGGGATACCCGGGGTGCAGTCACCATGGAATTTTTCCTGTACGCGCGTATATACCTGGCGCCTCTTCTCAGCCCCCTTTTCACGTGCGCGGATCGCGTACATTATAGGCACGCGGGGTTGAACGAGCCGGCAAAGGCGAGGGAAAGGGAAGATTCGAGTGTGTGGAAGAGAGAGAGGGGGGAGGGGGCAGAGCGAAGGGGAGGAAAACGTGTGGACGTCTCCGCGGGGATCCCCGTGCCTCTGCCACTTATGGGAACGTGATACGGGGAGCTTTTCGTCGGATGCTCTCTTGCGTTTTCGTATTGTTGCGCAACCACGTCGTCCTTTCGCGTCCTCTGCGTCCTCCTTTCTCTCCCCGCGGTTCTTTTTCCTGTCTCCCGTGCCGCGCTGCCTCTCCCTGACAATGGGAATCGATGTCAATGGCGAGGCTTTGTGCCCGTTTCTTTGGCTTCCGGCTCGTCCCGCGAGACATCGGAAATTCGTGTCTGCGACGACGCTGGAAACGGGGCCCCCTCTCTCCGACGGGAGTGCTGGCTTTGGGATTCTTGGTATAGTCACGGATGCGTTGATAAATTTGAGGTTGACGGGCGTAGGAGGTTTCTGAGATCTTGGAACCGTTCGATTTCAAGCGAAGAAGGTAGATCGTTAGTTACTCTGACCATTTTACATCCGGGTTAATTGCTTGACTAATGGTCGAGCTCGCTCGCATTTAATTCATATGATTTCTGTTGAGTGGCATCTCGCACAGAGATCAGTCTTAATCAGATCGTTCGGCCTAGCGCCTAAGCAAATATATTTTCGAACGAGTTGTCAGCGATAAGATCGAACGGTTGATTTTTCACGGTTGTTCAAAGGGGGTCGAGGAGGGTCGTGATCATCTCTGGACGTCATATTACGATGTCAACGACTTCTTCCTGGACCACAAACCGCCTCGACCCTGTGCCCAGGATGAATGGTGACGCCACGGGTGGCACCCTGCCGTAGGGAACCGCAAATACGAGTGCTAGAAATGTGTCAATTTCGTTGGAATGATTCGAGGACGCGTGAAAATTCTATTGTTCAAGTCAACTCTGGCTTGCTTCGAAATTCACCTTCCTGAAAATTGTTCAAAGCTTCGCAAATTTTATGATAGAAATTTCAGGGTGGTAAACAGTGGCGGATTTAAGAAAAAAAGGCCCAGGTGGCAAACGTTCTGAGGGACCCATTTCTTGGGGAAAATGAAGAAGTAGTTTACTAAAAACGGTCCAAGTGTAGTGGTACGAAAAAAAATGTAGTGTTTCGATACTACCTATACCTACTTAGTCATAATTTTTTTAAAGATGGGGTCCTGGGGCCCAGGCGGCAACTGCTCATCAGCCGCCCTGTTAAATCCGCCACTGGTGGTAAACTATCAACTGAAGCACAATAACTGTAATTGAGAGACACATATCACTTATGATTACACAACGCGATTCAGTCATGATTGTCAATGACGTTAGAATGACGGAAGGACTTAAAAACAGCAAAATCTCCAATATGGGACGCGTCGAGGAAGTCACTTAATGGTTGTGAATTCTTGTTCTAGGAACATCGGACGGCTCCTACGTCGACGTGATGGACAGTTATTATTTTTGTTTTTCGAAAGCGTGGAAAGTGCCCTTGAATCGCGGAAGCCGCTCGGGACGAGGAGCAGAATGGTTTTCCACGAACACACGTGCGATGCCCGATGAAACGTCCCATGTCAATCAAGAGGAACGAAGGAGGCCGCTTCGTGCCAAACAAACCACGTCCTCGCCAAGGACAGCCTGAAAATCTGGCGGACACTCTCGCCTTATTTCAGAGCGCGGCGCCTTGTTTTTCCAAAAGTCCTCGCCGGTCTGTAAAAACAAGGTGCTCTTTGTCCTCTCGCGGCATACGATTTCCGTCGAAAGCTAACTACTGAAAAAATACAACGTCGAGAAGCTGCACGGTATATCGCAGGACAAATCGGCCCTGTGAAATATTTTGTACCTCTCGATTGGTCCACTTTTGTCTCGTCAATATTTAACATGTTTCCCTTTTGCACACTATATTATGTACAGAACGTATCGCTGCGACTCGAAGGACAAATAAAAGACATGGAACACGTATTATATTGTTTGGTGACAGGAAACTACGGTGTTACTTTGTTAGACTCGTTACAGGGATAATTGTGAACATTCTTACTGCGAGGTGATATTGCCTATAGTTGTTGAGCAGAAGTTTCTGACAAACTCCCCACATCTGGAAATTGAAGATTTATTGCGATAAAAGATTCATGCATTTATTTATTTAACGAAAGTGAACGCACCGACAAATGGGGTATCAGACGAAACATTTATTTAGGTTCTAAAGATTTAAGCCCGAAGCAAAAGCTGCATTCTAATTGCTCGATTGCGATATGACTAAGACGCAGATAATAAGAGATCCCTAGAAAGTATGATTGCAAGAAAAACCCTATGTTTTTTTTTAGTAACGCTTTTGAGGTTACACAATGCGGTCCGTCGAATCAGTTGCTCGCCCTGTTTCTAACCTTTCATAACCCTCGTCGTACAATGTGCTGTCACCTCGTATAAATCTCGAGTTTTAATTAACAATTAAATACACTAGAGTGTTGAAAAGTGCAGATTCGCGAGGTTATGCAATCAGCACGATCCAATTCTATCCAAAACCGTTTAACCACGTGCAACATATTAGTTCCGTGTCGACGTACATTGCACGAGCTGCAGTCGGTAATAACGTCGTATTTCAATTAGCGTGTTACGTAAATGAAAAACGCTGATTAACTGTCCACTTCTTTCCTGCGGGCAAGCTCGACTCAGACGTAAGTAAAAAAATCTATTTAATACCACTCGCATGTTTATGAACATCTCCTTCTAAGAAGAAATACAGAAGATACTTAATGACAGAAGTCGGATAGAGTTTCACGAGCAATATATCTCTGGTACGTTTAAATTTTCCAGGCTGCGCCCATAGTTTGACGAGTTGTTTTATTCGAGAACGAAAAACCCATGGGAATAAACAGAAAACACAAAGGAAAGACGAGAGCGAAGGCATGGAATAGATTGAGTCAGTTGGAACGCGGATACCAATACCACCGATAATATTTAACGACGCCCGGTCGATACTGCACCTCTGATAATCCCGTTGCGAGTCGATCTCGTCGAGACGACTGTTTATAAAGGCGGAACTACGCATTCGACACTCGGTGGATGCCGAAACTAAAACCACGCGTGGATCCAGCGTTTGCTAGGTTATGAAATGTTTTCGCGAGCTTCTATACGAACGTTCGTAGTTCCCGATCACGATTCAAAGGGCTCCCCACTTCCGGAATAAGCGAACGGTGTGAAGATAATATACGCGAACACTTCAACGAGCAGTGTGTCGAATGCCGAATATGCTGTTCCACCTTAACGGACAGGCTCCGGTTCGATCGATCTCGGAATCGCCGGTAACGTATCGACGTCTGGTCGCGCGAAGTTGTCCGAATGACGCGACACGATGCGCCGTCCGATTCCGCGCTCGTGCACTCGAGGTTATTCATAGAGGGTCAATTAAATAGCGATCCCTGGGTTTAACGAGCACCAGGGAAAGACGGGAAAGAGCGTCGGTACGGAATCCGTCTCGGGATGGATTTGTCGGATTCAGTTGCGCATCTTTTCAGCTACATTCGCGATATACAGAGAAAGAAGCGGGGTATACAAGTCGGGGGTGTAATGAGGCTTATTTATCGCGTCGCAAGCGTGGGCCAATGGTGAGGCGGGATGGTGGTCGCGGGCATGCCCAGCAGCCAATGGGTGCGCGCGCCGAGTAGCTGTCAGCGGGGACACGCCCCGGCCAATCGGCGCTCAGCTGCGCATGACAGAGTGGCTCGGTCTCGGTGCACGCCGGAGCGGCAGTCCCTTCTGGTGCGTGCGTAGGAGAACGTCTCTCTTTCGCCCCGGTCACGAGAAAGAGAGAGAGAGAGAGAGAGAGAGAGGGAGCGAAGATCTGACGTTTCCTTATCACTCTACGAACTGTCGAGCTGTTCTCGACGGCCACGAGCCGATAGCCTCGCGTCGACGTGACCGTGCCCGCGTGTGGCTTTTTAAAGTACTGCGGTGTCCGGCGCGCTGCCTTTCCACCGGTAGTGCTCGAACAGTGCCAGATAAACAGTGCTCGCGGAGGCGTTCTCGCAAGTGCATCGTGTGTTCGTCGCGCGTGCCATCGAGGGTCTTGCAGAGTCGACGACACTTGGTGAGTGTCCTGCCCGCCACCTCCCCCTCTCTCTGAAGCTCGATAGAAACAACAGGCAACGAGGAGAAAGAGAAAGAGGGACGGAGAAAACGGACTATTTAACGCGCACCTAATAATAGCCGGTGCGCGTTCGAACGCGAGTATACTAAGCGCCTATAAATACACACCTACCACGGGCCGCGGAAACACGAGCCCGTGGATTTCACGGTGCAACCTGCCACGAGGAGATAGAAAAGACGCGAGCCCGAAGAGAAAAGAGGGAGGAATAATCTTTGACGGAGGGCGCACCTGGCGCTCTAAGAGAAACTTGCCATAATCGGATCTAGTCGGAGGCAGTAACGCAAGATAATCGGCGGCGGCGGCGGCACGCGGGGCGAGAGGGATAGAGACAGAGGAAGATAGAGAGAGAGTGAGATAGAGTGAGAAAGCGTGAGTGAGAGAGAGAGAGAGAGGGGAATATAGTGTGGAGCAATCGGTCCACACCGGGCCGCGCTGGTGGTACCAGTCTGAAAGCAGATTAGAGAATAACCGCACCCGGAGTGAGATTTTATTATTCCACGGGAGTATTCCATTTCTTTCCATCTCGTAACACGAGAAACGTCCCCGCTGTGGAGTTCGTCGGGCAGCCGAGCTTGCAGCAACTCTCTACCAGCGCCGGCCTAAAAATACCTCCTTCCTGCATATTCTGACGCGTTTACCACCGTCACGAAATCTCGCTCGTTGTTGCTCTCTGTCGTTCGGCGTGTACTTTTTTCCTCCCTCGCGTCATCTTCCTCCCTTCGAGAGCTCGCGACCACTTATCCGACTCTCGGCTCTGTCAACGATCCAAGTACCAAGCTATCCCGATAATAAGGATCCGAAGCAGCGCCCACGGTTAGCAATCACCATAGCCGGATTTTTGCTGGGACCGAGCACCGAGTGAACCGAATCGAAGATGCCTAGCGGAAAGCCGTGCGCGGAACAGTACCGTGGATGACCGACAGAGGTATGAGGATCATCGTGGCCGAGTCAGGGTGTCCCAGTAGCGGCTCGCGCGTACGTAGATATTCGCCGTCGGAACGATCCACGAGAGGACCCAGGTCCCGTCGGTGCGCGGATCCCTCGCGAGGGGCCCATAGAGGTGAGGGCTCGATCACGCGACGGGGAAGCGGAACAGTGAGTGAAACCGCGCAGTGCTAGAGAAGAGACGAAGTGGTTCACGGTGGAGGGTGGAGGGAACGGTGTGCAGGGGGTCGCCACCGTGGGCCCCGGAGATGACGCGATGATGGCCTACGGAGGAACCACCGCCGGCAACGGGGGCGCGATGGGACCTTCTTCTGGTGGCGCGGACGTGTTAGGATCGGCCGGCGACTACAGTCCGCAGGGAACGCCGACGTCTCTCGCGGGCCATTCAGCAGGACCCGTCGAGGCGAGCACCTATGGTCCTGGCACAGGACCAGCCAGTTACAGCCCCCAGGATAGCCCCGCAAGCTCAGCCGGCGGCGGCGGCGGTAGCGGCAGCAACGGACAACTGCCGAGCTTCGGCTTCACCCAGGAACAGGTCGCCTGCGTTTGCGAGGTAAGTCTTTCCCCTATACGGTGATGGCTTGATCGAAGAGTGTTTCCTTTGTTTCCTTTTCTGTGCTTTACCTCACGCTGACAGCTTACGAGTACCCGAAATTCCAATAGGATCTTTTAATGTCTACTTCTAATCATGCCCCTCGACTGTCTGGAAATGGCTTTTCAAATTCCCCGCGTAAACTTATATGGCGAGAAACTTTCCAACAACTCGAAACTATCCGATATCGCCCGAAGTGGGATTTTCGGTTGCTCGTAGAGGTTCGTTTGCAATAACTGATTAGTGTATGTCGATTTCTCGCGCGCGGTGCTGGCTGGCACGATCCGACGGAAGGATACGCGGTGACTTTTACTTAGTACTTGATGTAGGTAGTTTCGCGCGGCATAGTTTGGAAATTTATATCGTTTTCTTATGATCACTGTGAACGGGGGAGTCGTGTTTGTGGCATTAGTAAAATTACACGCGAAGCACCACTTAACCTCTCAGCCGCCGCGGACGACCGTCGGCGAGACACTTAGCGGTATCCTTAAGTTTAATTTATGCACCTTGCAACGGTATGACGAAATTGGCCCTGAAATTTTCTGCACGCCCCCGTGGGCATGCATCGTGCTTAACATTGTACAGCACCGCGCGCCAAGATTCACTTGCGTGTGTCACCCGGCTAATGGAGTTGATGCGTTTTTACTGCGTCCATAAATTGTTTTGTACCGCGACGTTTACGCTCCCCGCGTCGAACTTGTCTGCGACGCGTGTGCCGGAATTATGCTTTCTTGCGCCCAAAGCACAGTATTCCGGTTGTCGTTCTCGGGGCCCCATCTTCGGGCCCGGGGAATTAAAATTCCGTTAGCTTCTCGCAAGAACGACGAGAAGAACAGTAAAAATAGCAGAATGTTCAGCGCTTGAGAAGGAAGCTGATGGTATTTTGAAGATGCAAGTCGCTACAGGGAAGTAGATGTACTCGCGGGGAGCGTTTACATTTGCACACGCTTCCCATATACACGCAACGTATTCGCATACGGCTAGACGTTTAACTCCTTGCCCACGTCACATGGATATTCCCCGTAATTTACGGCAGCGTTTCGCGTTTTCGATGAACTGACGCGCGCCGTCGGAATGGAATCGTTTAACGGGTAATTACGCCCCGGTCATAATAAGGAGGCTCGGAACAGAGGGAGAGAAAGAGAAAAAGAGAGTGGCTCTGAAGCGTTTACGACCGCGTCTCCCAATAATTTAAGCTATCATTTAAAAGCACACCGCGCGCCTGACATTTACAGTCATTAGACAATCAGGCTTATCGAGTGGCACGTTACGTCTCCCTGATTCTAAAAAATCCTCCGGCAGGCTCCGCTGGGTGTCGCTTTAACAAACACCCGTGGTGCGCGTGTAGCGTTTAACTCGCGATTATCCCGTGCGACGTGGGCGCTAGTTGTCTTGTATCATAATGTATGCATCGAAATGACCGTCGACTAGACACGCTCGTGAAAGAAATCGCGTTTATCTGTGCTCTTTTTGCGCTCGCCGGGTGCCAGAGCCTCAGCTCCCCCTGTGCTACCTGTCTTCGGCACCGTCGATGACGAATTCGAAACCACTCGAACGAACGATCTCTCCCGTAGTCGGGCGATGGGACGGGACGAACGGTTTTCGGTTCGCTCGTCGCGCGTCCGTTTGATTTGTCGTCTCGGGCCATCGAAAGGCTCGTCGCGCGTGCACCCGTCGTCAAGGACCCCCGTGATCGCGATCTGTCGTCCATTTCTCCTCGGTGCTTCGGACGCGTGGCTCGTTTCTCATTATGCCCGACGATTTCTCGCCGGTCGTGATTAATCGCTCGTCAGCGGGGACAGCGGACTAGACGGCAGCCGGCGACGCGAATGAAGAAGCAATCGTGGCAGGTGCGCGAGACTTGTACCGCCTAATGGTGGCTCGTCATCGGTAATTTCGGCGTAATGATGGATCGGGGGGTCGATCGTTTCGCCGCGGCTTCGATCGAGCCCGGTCTCGCGCCTTAATAGGAATTTAACGTTACTTTTTCTTTTCTGTGTTTTTTTTCCCTCTCTTTTAATTCGATCGTGTTACAAGCCTCGCCGTCGATGGTACACGCATCGAGGCTCGTAGAAGGAGTACAGTTTCTTTTCCGTTAGAGTACGCCATTCGCGCGCGACTATAGGGTAACGAGACAATTAGTCCGGGTATTGAAAAATTGGAAGAACGATATACAAGATACACTAGAATAAGAGGAGACCGGGATGAGTTCTGCCGACTAACAGTGTGCCCCCCCTGTCTATCGTCTTCAAGGCGATGGTGTCGTCTGTCCAGGTTCTCCAGCAGGCAGGCTCCGTGGAGAGGCTCGGCAGGTTCCTGTGGTCCCTGCCAGCTTGCACCAGGCTGCACCGGCACGAGAGCGTGCTGAAAGCGAAGGCGATCGTTGCCTTCCATCGGGGCCACTTCAAGGAACTGTACAGGATCCTCGAGAGCCACACGTTCGGCCCGCACAATCACCAGAAACTGCAGGCCCTCTGGCTCAAGGCCCATTATATCGAGTCCGAGAGACTGAGGGGAAGGCCCCTTGGTGCAGTCGGTTAGTATCATACATTTTGGATATCCCGTATAATCAAGAAAAACCATCGTTCTCTATAATACCGGCGGATCTCCTTCATTCATAAATCCAAACTGTGTTATTATACAAGGTGAAAACTAATTCAGGGTTGACAAGCTACCTGACCCACCCTGTATAATAAAGCATAGGTAAAAGTGAGCTTTCGTCGAAATCATTAGGAGAACATACAAGTAAATTTAATTTTCGGCAAAGGTATTTGACGCTTCGAAACCTTTGCGTAATACGTAATGGTAACGCAGCCGTGCTCGCGTTAGTGCGTGTTGCTTCTGACTTCCAAGCGTTGCGTTGCTAATGCAGGATCTTTTGAATTTCCACTGGTACAGTTATGATTGTTAGTGGAAGCAGGTGTGTACAGTAAGAGCGATTAATTAGCAGCGGTAAAACAGAGTTGCCTTTGATTTAGTAGTATAAGAGTCGAATAGTCTATTTGTGTGCCGTGTAACTGGAGTAACAGGCGTTGGCGGCGAAATGATATACAGACGGCGAAGAATATTTCTAGGTTAAGTACGTAGCTTCCATCCCCATGTACATATATGTAGTATTTGCTTGATCCTACAGCAGTTCCGTTTAAAATAGTCGATCTTCCAATAGTTTTAATCATCCTACCATTTGCGTAATAGATTCACCGCTCAGTGGATACAGAACGATAATCGATTTTTAATTCATTCGCCACTGTAGCTAGCTTTTCCTTAACACGACAGACGTTGAGCATTACTGTTCCACTCATTCCTTTCTCGAGTATCATCATAGATTCCATTTTTAGACGCATCGTGACTCGTTGCTTTCCGTTTGTAGACTCCACACTATCAATCGCGGCGATTGGTAATAGGAATATTGAGAATATAGTCGCGGACGCGTGTCGCACGGCATCCCTGGGCCCATCCGAGCCATCAGCGATAGTAACGGCGGGCTTCGCGAAGGAATAATCGCCGCGGTGCCGTAATTTCGCGCGGAGCCTGCCAGTTTTATTTCTGTCGCGTGTTGTAAACAGGAGGACGGCGAGTTTAACGAGCTGACATTCTAATTAGATCTTTCCATTTACTTTTGCGAACCAATTCCTGTCATCCGATCTCTCGCGCGCTCTAAAACCAGACAGTGTGAGTGAGAGAGGCCGTCGCTTGACGAGCCTCGAAGATTTCCTGTCGCTTTTCAACCGAGCCCCGCGCAGTTCTCGGTAACTGTACTACGCGACAGCTCTCTGTTCATCTCGGCGTCCTCTAGAAGCTGTGCGTACCGAAAATATTTTATGCCGGTCAACAGCGGCGTAGATCCACTTTCCCGCGATTTTTATTTATTACTCCCTATTTCTATGTAACTCATTGCGTAGCGATCCACGTTTATACGGGATCGACAGCTGGTTCGCCGGAGGGCAACGTGAAACAATGCACGCGTGTCTGCGGCGCGATCGAACGACAGAAATAAAATCGTGTCTGTTCGCGTGCAGCGTGTTGCGCCGGTTTCAAAAATACCGCGCCGTAATTTAGAACCTCAGTGTCTTTAACGCGACCAGCAAGCCCACCCTTGACGCGTTTGTTTGTAATTAATGGTAGCGAGACTTTCCTTGCCAAGCAACAACTGTTTGTTAAAGCAATGGCGGGTGGTATTCGTGGATAGAGTTCAGAGTAGATGTATCAGGCTTTTGCTCGGCGAAATTAAAGATTTCGTTCGAGCTCACGCGTGTTTTTAACGATGAAATACCGATGGCTTATTTTCGTAGCTAACCAAGGGTGCTCGATTTGCAGGGAAGTACCGCGTCCGGCGTAAGTTTCCGCTGCCCAGAACGATCTGGGACGGCGAGGAGACGTCGTATTGCTTCAAGGAGAAATCCAGGAGCGTTTTAAGGGATTGGTACGCTACCAACCCTTACCCCTCGCCCCGCGAAAAGAAGGAACTGGCGGAAAGCACCGGCCTCACCACCACGCAAGTCAGCAATTGGTTCAAGAACAGGAGGCAGAGGGATCGGGCAGCTGAGCATAGGTATGTGCCACAGCTTTTCTTACAATTAACAGCGCAGCGTAGCTCTTTCAGGCTAAGATACAATTTTATGCGATATATATTGCGCGTTCGAGGAAGAACGATACTAATAACGAAGTATCTATGGATTGGAAGTTATCTCTCTAACATTCAATCTTATTCTTCAAATATTTACTGTTCTTATTCGCGAGATAGGTGGTTTCAAAGTCCAGCGTTACTCTAACGTTATTTTGCACGTGTTTTTGTGAATTTTGAAGCTATGCTGTTGATTATTCCTAATACTTTTATCTAGAAATATTTCAAAGATATATATTCCAACGCACTGATTCTCCGGAACAACGATACGTTTAGTTAGACGGTACAATTCTGTTGGGCAGCTGCGAAACTAAGGCAAGACTATGGGAGCTGTTACATAAGCATTTGCAATAACCGAATATAGCAGCAGACGCGTCTGCTTGTTTTGAAGCACGCAGGCCCTGAGAAACGCGGATGGTGATATAATAAGCATCGTTACAATAATATCCCCTCAGTGTTTCGTCATAGCATCGAGGGGGTGTTCGCGCATAGGTGTGTACATATATTTTTTCGCGGGTGGCCTTGTTGGAAGTTAATCGACGGCAGACGAGCTGATACCCGTGGAATTCGCGGAGGGCGCAGGCGTAGGAGTTTCGTGTTGTTTGGAAGGTCGTTGCTCTATATCCGATTTTAGAAACGACCGAGCAAACTCGAAGACGGCCTCATAACTGCCTCGTAACGTAGCGCTGCGTGTCCCTCGCTTCACGTGATCCGCCTTTCCTCTTAGCAAGCTACTACCATCCACGAAAGCCATAGCAAGGAAGCAACATCCTTCTACCCGCGATCTTCGCTAGTTCCTACAAACTCAATTCTCCTAAGATCGATCTTCTACCTGTTACAGAAGTTCTCCTTAATTTTGCATAGCGACGAAGTCGAATTAGCTGGTAGGGTAGACCGGGGGCGGTAGAAAAACATTCACTTTGGAATACAATTATGCAAAAACTATTAAAGTTACAACAAAAGTTTTTATACGAAAATGTTACTTATCTGACACTTATTGAGCCACAACAGCTTCGCTGTTTGTCAAATAATATCCAGGTTATTAATATAAATAAGAAGCGGACAAAGTGTTACAATTGTCCCTGACTCCGGGTCGGTTGTAACACTACATGGAGTCGATAGTAGCACAAATTTAACTTTACAAAATTGAAATATTTATTCATTTTAATTATAATAGTAAATGGAAAAAAGTAAAATTTATAACCAATTATGCGGTATCGCACTTGTGACAGAAATAGAAAACGTTTTGGGTGGTACATTCTTCATGTGGTCAATCCTTACATTCAGTACATTCCACCCATTTTTTTCATTTGTTTGCTTGTGCAGTGCTATATTATTCCATGGAAACAAGACAATATTATTCATATTCTTTGTCACTATTCGATTTTCTCGCGGTACAACCGACCCCGACTGCCGATGTTACAATCGAACCCAGCCAGGCTTTGGAACTTAAATTATAATTTTTTATTAACGAGACACTTAAAAGTGATAATTAACGATCAGTATTACTTTACAAATAGTTAGATTCAATATTAAAAAAAAAGAAAAACACGTACTTGCAAAGGGAGTATTTATATTACAATTTTAAATCAATAAGAATAAGTTACTTTAGGGTATCGAAAAGTTATTTTCTCCACTATACATGTCTATTGTATTCCAAATGTCATTCTTCACCATATATCCAAAATTTGTGGTAATATCTATCATATGTTTTGATATATTTAACGTGTTACAATCGTCCTCCTGTTACTATTGCCCTCGGTCTACCCTAACCGGGAATATTCCAGGATTGTTTCTCCCCATCTCTCATCTTGACCACGCCTAAGCGATCCTCGACTCGTTTCGAATATTCACAATTCTTAGCTTAGAGTAATTAACCAAAAATACTCGTTAGTCAACTTAGGGTTGGACGAAGAACTATCGTTCTTCCTCTTCGTCTTCACTTACCCAAGCTCGAATCAAGAGAAACTAGCATTCATTTACTCCTACAACGATACGAAAAGAAACACTGCACTTCCTATCCGTGAGTCCCCGTTTTAACGACACGCTATAGAGGCTAGTGATTCGACGATGACGGTGATCCTTGAATCGTCGAGGATACCATAAATATACAGAGGAGAAGAGAGAGGAAAAAAGAAGTCAGCACGGTCCCCTCGATTTGGGAGAATCCATCGATGCGAATCGGTGGCCAGGATAGACGGGCGCTTCACGTCGACGAGAATTTCGCGAGGGAGGAAGTGGGAAGCACCACCGTGGCGAGACCCAGTCCGGTACACAGCCGTGTCACGCCACGGGGAACGTATCGAATTTCTTATGGCTTCTGTGTATTCCCATGAACGGAGACAGAAGGTCAGAGAGAGGAACAGAGCGAGAGAGGGAGGGAGAGAGAGAGAGAGAGGGTGAGGGTGGGAGGGTGGCCGCGGTGGTGGCTCCTATAGTCCTATCCGATGGCTTTGGGGGTATCGTGGATACGCATGGCATCATTCGCGGCATATTAATTACAGGAAATCCCACAAAGCATTCATACCACCCTCCCTCCGCGCAATTCGTTGCTCACCACCCCCTCCGTTACTGAAACATTGAACGGGGTTCGATCGTGCGGCACTCCTGTTGCCTCGATCGTACAAATTCGATTCTTTTCGTGAGCAGCGCGAGTAATTAGATTCTAGAACGCCGTCGG
Organism: Andrena chrysosceles; assembly: GCA_963855975.1. Classification (NCBI taxonomy): domain Eukaryota; kingdom Metazoa; phylum Arthropoda; class Insecta; order Hymenoptera; family Andrenidae; genus Andrena; species Andrena chrysosceles. The sequence continues at coordinate 42,740,954 of OY979769.1, read as the reverse complement.
TGGTTGGTGAAGATTTAAGCGCGCTTCCTCGTAGCTCGCGCGAGTAGCTCCGCTCCGCGCAAGCTGTTGTAAATTAAAGCTGGATCACGCGTGCAGGGGCGGAAACGTCGGTGGTATCCGGCCCCAGGGGACTGGGGCGTCTCGTGGGCGTCCCAGTCCCAGGCAAAAAACCACTCGGAACTCTGGGATGCAACGTGTGTATTCTCCCCCGGGAGCCCTTATCGAACGATTAAACGGCCCCCGATTAGGCGCGATACGCGTAACGCACAGACGCAGAACAGACGATTTATTCAAGGGTTCGCGTGACTGCTGAGCTTCTGCTTCGGAAGGCAATAACCTTCGACCAGTTCGGCTATCTGGGCTTCGCGAAAACTGATCTTCTATCGCTCTTAAAGTTCGACGACCTTGGAGCGTTTAGCAGACTTCGGTGAGCATCGTTGGGGGTAATTAACGGGGAATTCAGTGGGACAGGGGAATATTGCCACTTATCTGTGGATTAAGAAGTGATACCATTACCTAAACATCTGGGGATACTTAACCCGGCGTTGCTAAGGTGGGGTCTCACAGACCCCAAAGATTTTAAATTGAGTATAACTTTTTAACAACGCGTTGCAGTGAGTCGTGCCTCAGTGTAGCTTCCCCTTCCCTAACTGGCTAGTCGACGCTATAAACAACAATTTCTGTTGAAAATTAAAGATATTTAATTAGTTAAGTATTTCTTGGTAATAAAAATTTAATTTGGTGGAACTGCGTTTTTATTCTGTAAAATATCACGCCACTGCGTAATCTCATATTAATTACAAGGTATGGAATTGTATAATACACTACAATTATTTGTTGGGATCTTGTGGGACTCCACCTTACTATTCTTGTTACATTTCCCCACCTTACTAACGCCGGGTTAAATCTAATGAAACAACCCTAACGTTTTCTAACAAGTGGCTCCAACTTTCTGGCATTCCTAATATAAATTAGATATTCTTTCTGTTGTAATATTGCTTCTCAAATAGTTTCGTGTAACGAGAAACAACTGTGCCACCATTTTCGCGCCTTCTAGCTGCGACCTCGCCATCTCCAGACATCCGAGCATGCTTGGAATTGCGTAGAACAAAAGAGGTGTTGCAGATAACGAGTAGACGGCGCCGACCCGAAATCTCGCAATCAGCATCTTCCCGCGTTATCATCCGTTCGCGCGTTCCTCCAGTTCGCGCGCACGTTCGGTCACCGGACACCGGTTCGCCCCTCGACGGCCGAGCCAACGAATTTCTGCCATCGACAGCAACGTCGAGAAAGCGATGACGACTCGAGAGGGGCAACGATAGCTTTCTGTTCCGAGGTAGACTCCCTCGAAACACCATATTCGTTGTTCTTCGCACTCCCCACAATTTCTTGTCTCGTCGAAGCTTTCTCCAGGTTTCTTGTTTCTTGAGTTAATGGGAGGTGTAAGACAACTCGCATGAGATGTGATACGTCATTTTGTACCTCATCACCTGGCAATGAATATATCTGGGGTCTGTATAAAAATGAAATCGGTATTAGTGGAAAGTGGAGGTTAATTAGGTGATTTTCAAAGTTCATCTTGAAGTGGAGAATAGTTTTGTTGATGTGCACCTTTCTATGGCGAGAGTTTCATTGTTAGAATTGTAAGGAATTTCTGTTTTAGTTTTGTTGGGTAATATTTGTTGGAAGTTGTAGTTGTTTATTGTGATTAGCTGTAGGTACAATTTTCGTTTCGCTCTGTAATAGCGTATATTGTATTGTCGATGGTGAAGAGAAGCGGTGAGAGGTTCTCGCGCAGGGCAGCAACTTTATCTGATAAAGACTACATAGAAGGCACCGCGAAACATAAACACGCAGCGCGAATCGCGCTGCTTAGACACGACGGTAAGCAATTCTTATCGCCACGCACCGCTGCGAGCTTTGGTCCCTTCTTCTTTTCTTACCCCGCTTCGACCGTACTTTCGGTGAACGCACGTGTGACTCATTAATTCCGCGAAATGTCTACCTTCGCGCTCTGTATTTTCATTCCGGCGAATTTATCGTCGAGCCGCGATCAAGGTTACATTCCGGGGGTTCTTCCCGCGATTTCCAAAGAGTGGTACCTACTCATTTGAACTGAGGTATTGGAGGGAAATTCAAAAGTGTAATGCAGTTTTCCACTTACATACTGAAAGTGTAAAAAGGAATTGGGCAGCAGGAGAGCTCCTCAGCTCCAATTCTGGGGGGATAGCGGGGCGTAGATTAGATTTGAAAGCTCGAAATCTTAGTGTTCCGTATTCCTAGGTATCTGAAAATTTCAAATTGAAGTATTTTTAAGATTTCAAATTCTAATACTCTCAATATAGTTTACGTACGGTACGTCGAGTTTATTTTTGCTGTCAGTTAAAAATTCATAGTTTTTTCTGATATAACTTTTGTAATACCTACGTTAAAGGAATTTTGTGGAATATTTCTCGGCTAGAATAGGTCACATTCGACATAGCATTTCGAAATACGAAAGTCCGGCGTCTCTTCCCGGCATTTGGGAATTGGGATAGATGCCGCACTATTATGCAGGATTGATAGCGTGGTGTATCGGAAGGTGGCTAAGTAAATCGACTAAATAATGCTTTTAATGTTATAGATACAAAAAAAGTGTTTCAAAATATATTCCGTAATATCCCGAGGCAAATTATTTATTTGTTACTGACAAATCTGATTATCCAAACATATTTGTCGGCTTTTTACTCATTTTCCACATTTTATTTTTATTTCATGTATGTATAATAAATATGGAACGAAGAAGAACAGATAAACATAAATAACGTCTGTAACTATTTATTTTTCCAATTTTATTGTATTTTATAATGGGATAAATTAAAAAGATGTTCATTTTACTCTGCTTTTACTATTTTTTTTTAAATAAAAAGTTAAAATTAACAAATTTAAATGGAAAATTAAACGTTTTTCGTAATGCGGCACCATTCACGCATCTGCGGCATCTCTCCTAAAAGGGATGTTTTTAGTTTCATATTTTTAGGGGGACAAATATTAAAATTTTGATTTTCTTTAATTCTAGTAGTACCACAAGATGTTCAACTAATAATATATAGGTATCCTTGGAAAAAATTTTCATTGCAAAATTTAGACACGGTGACAATTTTGCATAAGGTGCGGCAACTCTCCCATAATTACCCTATCCCAAAGTCCCAATATCCCAACCCCCCAAAATTCCAATAGATACCCGCAACACCTCAGCCCCCAAAATCACACTAAACACCTTCAACAACCAAACACCCAAAAGTTCCAATATTCGACAACCGGCATCGCCATCCACCTCCATTCCCTCTAAATATAGGTCTTTATAGCCCTCGTTATACGTCAGAAACGAAACTGTCGAATCTCGCGGCGCGGTCTGGCGTTTTCGTCACGAAGTAGCGTGATATATCGCGGCCCTCGAAAGATATACGCACCCATTTTCCAAAGCGTAAAACGTCGAGGAAGGGAGTCTGTGTGCCTGTTTCCCCGATGCATTGTCGCTTCTTAGCTGCATCCTAGACGAAAATAAACGTCGCGTCTCTCTGCACGTGCTCACCGCGACAAATGTTTTTTTTCCCGTTGCAAAGGCGCTCTTGTTATAAACGCCGCTTGAAGCGGTCTTTATTACTAGGCCACGGCTCTAATATCATCATCGTCAGCTCGTTGGAAGAAAAGCCCCGGCTTCTCGCTCGCGCTCCTAATCTTCGAAAAACCCGTGACCCGTTCCACTGCCGGTCGAAGGGTTAAGAGCAACACTGGCCCGCCAAAAATAAATAAAGCCGGAAGAGGCTCGCTCTTCGGTCTACGTGTCGCCCAGACGCCTTCATTCATTGGCCTCTTCCGCTTCGTTTCTGGCCCGTTCTCATTAAAGTAGAAAAATAATCAATGAACGAATAGAGATACAGATACACACACAAATTATGGAAAGCTTTGCGGTAGGTACGCACAGCAATGAAAGCAGTTATAAATTGTACATTTATAATTGCATCCTATTGTAGTATAATTATACCATTTTCACATCGTTTTACTTGCAGTACAAAGCAATTAGAAGCCTACATTTATAGCCACTCTCTATATAGATGCATCACATGTATATATACATCTCCACAATCATCAGAAGGAAATCTACGTACAATAAAATTCTTCTCTCATATCATCAGAGAATTTTACACATAATGCAACTTCCACTAATCATGGGTATTACGACAGAGAAACAGGAAGCAGAAATGCAGGGCTATCTGTACATAGGTACATGTAATACATAATACACTTGGCCAACCGTGTGCCATGGGTTCCTTCCTCCGCTCGATGGATCGAAGAGGAGCCGCGGCTGCACCGGGGTCGGAGCCCCAGTAATGGCTCTGTCGTTGTTCTCCAGTGTCAACAAAACATTGCTAATGTACCCACTCCAGCACACAAACTCACCCCTGCCTCACCCTCGTTGCGCCACTGTCAGCGCACCCTCCGTCTCCGACGATAAATCGAGGGCTGGCGGCGGACTAGCTGGTGAAAATGGAGGACGCGTTACTCGCAATTCTTCTTTCCATCGATTCCCTTAAAATTACAGACACTTCGTCAAAATTTCACGCCGCCATGGTCTCGCTTCTCGTGATCGCTATCGAGCGTCGATCGCGACGATATCGGAAATTTCTTTCGGTGATTCGAAACGTTCAGTGCTCGATTATTCCATTATCGGTTCATTAACGCTCGTTTCTTGCTCCGATTCTATAAGGTGACTGATTTGCCGGTGTACATTATTAATCGCTCTCTTTTTAATTGAATTAATTGAATTAATTTATCGCTTTCTATGGTCGATTGCTTCGTTTGAAATCACTCCGACAGGCATTCTTATAGGATTATCTACTCAGAATTTATTCAATTTTTCTGTACTCTTAACAGTTTCTTGTTTTTCCCTTAGGGTAACGCGGGGTAATATGCCACCGTAGGTAATATGCCACTTCTCAATAATTTTTTAAATAATGAACAGATGGCGTTTTATTTGCGCTTATTCCGTTCAATTTAGTGTTCCTGCTAAGACGACAACAGATTTTGGCTTTTGATTTCTTTTATTTTCAGTAAATCCTGGTAAGTTATAAAAGTATCGGCTTGATGTAATTTCACACTCCAACTAGAATGCAGATTATACATTTGTGTGAACGGTTCTACATAAAATCAATAGATTATGATACAGTATACTAACAAACGAATTTAAAAACCTCTCAAACATCCGTTAAAACTATGTACTTTGTGGAGAGATTTTCCATCCTTCGTTTTATGGCCGTTTGGAGTAATATGCCACATGTTTGTCGGTATAATATGCCATAAGTGGCATATTATACCGACAAACTCTTATCTTTATAACTCTTTCTATTTAATGCCATCGAGTTGTTTTTTTGTGTTAGAACCATGCTTACTGGGTAAAAACTACTTGTTACAAAAAGTGGGTTCATGAAGATTGCGTAGAGATTGGAGACTGTTTAGTTTGTAAGAAATAGCTATTTTTTCAAATAAATTTTACGTTTCATTGAGTTAAAATATTTGTTTTTATTTAGTAATAGCTTAAATAGTTTAAAATATTGTTGATTCTCCAAAATTTGAGTGATTAGTTCGCACTTCATAGCTTGTGGCATATTACCTCAGACCTTGTGGCATATTCACCCACCACCTGGGTAATATGCCAGTTTCGAGGACTTTTGTTTTGTACGTTTCTCATTGAACTATAAAAGTTACATATCTCTACTTATTAGTCAATACACAGAATGAGTTACACTTTCGTATGGTTTTATCTTTTTTCCTGTATCTACTTATACTTGCAAGATATCGCGTTTCAAAGTTAACTGTGGCATATTACCCCGAGTTACCCTAGACACTCTCTTATCTCCCTTGCTTGCCACTCCGAGTTTCTGTGTTCTTTTTATTCAAATTCCACCACCATCATCATTATCATTCCAAAGGAACAGAGTTATCAATCCACTGAACCTCATTCCTTTGAACCAGAGAACCCAGCCACTTGCTGCCTCTGAAATCCAAACTAAACGAAACTCCACAGAACTACCAAGAACATCTCAGAAAATTAGCCAGGAGGTCGTGATCGTTACCCTTTGGTACCCGTTCGGGTGGGCGTCGCGGTTAAACGGGTTCATACATCAAGAGGGAGGCATCCAGGGAATGTCCTCAAAGGTTCCCCCGTTCGAAATAACTCTGGGATCGTTTCCACCGTGCGCGGTTCCCTCGCTCGGCGACCCGGCCGATAAACATCGCTCGTGCTTTTATTATCCGACGGATTATCGCTCGGGATTAGATTAGGTATTCCGTTGGTCCTCGATGGACGCGCTCTAGAGTGGACGCCGCGTTCGTTTGCGTGGGCGTCCAGCGCGCGGGCTCCCATTAACGTTTCCCGCGAATTGAATTTAACGACCCTCGCATACTGCGCCACTGACACCGCGCGGAGTGACAAAAATTATTATGAATAGCGCTCCTCGCGGGGAGGTTTCAGTCCACTCTTATTAGAATCTTGGAACGAACTAACCGTTTCGAAGAAATCTCCGGTGCATTTACTTTGATAAATCTTGGTGCCTATTATCGAAATGAAGTAGGTATTTCCTTCAAGGACGCTGGATTATGGGACCATTAAACTATTGCATATAATACGATATGGAACACGAAACTTATCGCGGATACAGTGTCCATTATCCTACAATATTTTGGTGCGACCCTAATCTGAGCCGGCAGAAACACAGAGAACAACCCTCGGCGCATGGCGAAAAGCCCCTGCTTGGTATTAAATGTCAGTTATTCAGCCTTAATTAAATCGGCCCCATCGAGTGTTACCGCATAAGTGGAAGATGGAGCCGCGTCAGATTGAAGTGGCCGCTGATCGGGGGTGGGAGGACGGAGGGGAGGCCGTGGGGTTTCAGGAAGGGATGCCACTTCCCGGATGTGGAGGAGGACAGATGGGGAAAAAAGGGAATGGAGTCAGTGTCGAGAGGGCGTTACGAAGGGGACACGGTTCGCCGTCTCTCTCGGTAAGGGTTGGACACGCCGGGGGTGGCTGCGCCAATATTGACTCTTTCTGAAAACCCGAGGGGAGGGCTACGCCGTGACAAAGAGGGTGGCGCTACTTTACCTCGCCTTTTGTGCCCACCGACGCGACGGTGGACATGGCGCCTGCACGACCATCGAATTCGCCATTCCACGACCAACGAATTATCTTTTAGAAAAGGCTGCTTTTTCCTGGCAGCTCGATGGCATTTGCCAATATGAGAGAAAGTGAAGATTCCATTATTTTATGACGACTTTAACGTAAAACATTGTGTAATGTTTCTTGTGGATTCTTTCAAACTTATTTCTATGTCTCGAAATATTATCATCCCTTACGAATTGCACCATTCTTTCGACTGCTCATTCCTAATTCCGCTGGCATATGTTCATCCGAGGATTAGAAACCTGTTTACAAATTTGTAGCCCTCTTCTCGCCTAGAAATTAGTGTAATTTCAAACTCAAATCGAGAAGGCTCGAAGGTCTTATAATTATACACACGTGTACCGCGGGGTGTGTTTGGAAAAGTTTAGCGGTCCTGAAAGATGGATCCCCGATGAACGAAGACAACGCTGATGAATCGACTCTCGCCTCTTATAGCCCTGGCTGTCCGCAGCCGGTAGCGTGGGTCGACACCGCGACTCCTCGACACGTCGACGATCGCGATCGATTTCCATCAAAGTCGATGTCGAGAGCTTTGATACCGATCGACTTCCATCAAAGTCGAAGACCTCGCCCTGTTCACTCCCCCTCTCTCTCTCCTTCTTTCTCTGTGTGCTACGGGGGCGCTCGTCCCCCGCTGCGCGCGGATGAATCACGACGCGTTTGTCATTCGACTCTGATGTTCTACCGCGATTCCCTCGTACCTTGTAGAAGTCCTTAACGTCCCCGTTGACAATTGCCCTTGCGCCAGGAATTCGCCCTGGCGCCATGGGGTCTCACAGACCAATTCTCTGGAAAATTAGAGGTCAACTCTGTGGCGAATTAGAACACAGATATTGAAACTCGGAAGTAAGAACTTGGGTGTCCCTGTGCCAAGGAAGACTTATTCCAGGTTCAAGCTTCCACCGTTTTACAAATTCTCCATTCGAATAACCCCTGCTCTAGTTAATCATACATTCCCCTAAACTTAAACCGTGCCCCACTCCTTCATCGCACTAAGTAATCACCTTTAAACACGTCATCTTATACCTAATACAAAACCCTCAATTCACTCAACTCTTCCATCTTCGCTAACTTTAAAACCGCTCCGCAACGCTCACTTAACTCTCACATCGGTGCACCGAAAGGGAGACTTGGAGCGCAAACTGCCTTCATACATCTTGACCAGTGTCTGCATCGAACCGTTTGAACCCTGTCGAGGTGACCCGGGAAGAGCTCACGGCCTCCCGTGGCTGCGAGGCTTCATCGCGCAAATAAAGATGCGTTCGGGTCAAGCGGGGTAGACACTCCGTTGAAATCGTTCTCGCGATGCCGACGTCCCCGAAATAGCTAGGAACACTGCCCCGCGTACCATTGCCTGGTTTACGGTTACAGCATGCACGGTGTCTGGGCAACGCGCTCTGCGTATCTGAAACCAGAGAACCCATCTCCTCGCCACCGTGTCCCTCGTTCCGTGCCGCTCTCTGGCTGGGTTCACGGGACCGTTGCACGAAAAAGGCGACTTTCGGAGCCGTCGGTCCGTCCAGTGACTCCTGTCCGCCGTGATCTCTCCATCCGGTTCCGAATTCTCGTTCCGCTGTTGTTTCGCGTGGCACGCTGGCTTCTGGAGGACCTCTGTGGGGTTCCAATGGAAAATGGAGATTTCGGGAATACTGGGATCTTGAGGAAAAGTATGGAAGAACTTTTTCCTCGTAGTTGGTTACAGTGTCCTGGGACATAGATCTATGGGAACTGGAGAATCATGATCCTCGGCGGTTTTCAGTTAAAACAAATATCGACCAGTTTTTATGATTCAGCATAAAATTCTGAACACATATATCTGTGGTTGTAAGGAAAAACGACCCATGTCACAATTTCAAAAAATTTGAGTTTATGCATTAATTCAACTGTAGAATATTGGATGTGTGTTTTTATCAGAAAAAAATGCATGAAAACGAATTTTATACGTTGAAAAAATAATGCAATTTAACCGAAGTCCAATATTCAATTAATACGCATTTGGCAAAACAACCGAAGTCCACAAAATTTGGAGAATACAACGTATTTTTCCTTTGTGATCGCTTTTTATTTTCTATTTTTACTTATCTGCATATACTATAATGTATTTTGTGTAAAATAAAATGAGCAAAATTATATTTCATATTTTTATTTTACTAGAAACACCACATTATGAAATACCAATAATACATAAATGTGTAACATATATTTTACAAAAAACAAGTCCACTGGACTTGTGTTGTTCTGCCTAAAGTGTATGTAAATTATTACTATTTTGTTTATTATTATTTACGTTAATTATACGAATATTGAATATTATGCAAAGTGAAGGGAATATACTTTTATATCGTAAGAAGAAAACAAGAAAACATTGCTAATAAGAAGAATTGGTGTTTGGAACTTTCAACGACAATATCTCGAAAATGAAAACATGTGACATGGGTCGTTTTTCGTTACAACCACAGATATTTGTTCTGATAAAATAAGTAATATCTACATTAGTTTTAACAGCTATTTTATATTAGGTCCACCGTGTCTCCCGAATTTACCCTAATGGTGGCGAAAGGAGGATACCTAAGTGTAGAAGGAACTTTTTCTCTCCATTCGTTTTGAATATTCCCCTCGCACTCGACTCCAATGAGCCTCAAGCACCGGGAGCGATCGGTCGACACGAAATTACACAACCTCTGAATCACTTCGCTGACGGTCCCAGGAAACTTTGAACACACGGCAGATGTAATCCAAGGAAACCGAATTCCGATGTTTCGTTGTGTATAGCCGTTGGCGTCGCCGTGCTCCATTCATTCTCGCCGCGATTTCACGGATTCCCTGGCCGCCGGGGCGTATAAATAGCCCTTGTGTTTCACGTTTACGCGTTTATTCCTGCTTGACGGATTCGCGTTCGACCGCCTAAGCGTATCTGTGCAACGATTTCTCATTCAGATTTAGGGATCCGGCTGCGACAAGGGAGGTTCGACGGTCTGTTTAAAGAAACTGCTACCCGCCCTCGAGTCCCGTCGTTCTGCATAACGATACCGCCACCGATCCGTCGGCTTCGTATAGCTTGGTTCCACGGACGAACGTCGTCTCGACGGACCGGCGGGCAAAAACGGGCAGACGACCTTCGGCGTCAATCAGTCGGCCGTACTTTCTGCGCCGGCGTATTAGGGGCGGACCTACGAAACCCACCCTGCCCGCGAATTCGTAAGAAATCATTAACTCGAAATAGAGCGCCTCTTTCGTCTTCTTCGTCGCTCGCGGTAACTGTTCCGGGATCTGATGCAGCGTGTATGCGCTTCTGAATTATCGATGGATCGCGGCTGCGTGTCGGGGAGGAGTTCTCTGGGGAATTGGAATAATTGGAATTGTTGAAGTTTGATGGGGATTTTAGTGTTTCGCACCAAAGGGTTTGGAAAGCATCCTCAACATCGTAGGGAGTAAGTTAGCAAGCTGTATACTTTCTTCTAAGTAGTATTATCTTTAGCAGTCGTCGAATTTATTTGTCAATTGGGACAGAGATCCTTTTGCCACCTGTTTATCTTTGTACGTACCGAGTATTCTTATGGCCCTTTAGATATTTTTAGTAGAAAAGGGGATGTGAACCTGTGGAGACGTTAACCTAGTTTCGTGTAAGCATGAATAAGAATGCGTAGGTCGCGTCGAAAGGGTTGATTTCATTTTGAGCGACGGCCCAGCCTATCAGGCTTTCTATATCTCTTTCTTCGCGTGAAATATACGAGATTGCAGGAAATTACGCGACGAATTATTATACCAAAGCAGAATAGCCCGGGGTTCTATTTAAATTATTTATGCTCCCCGGCCAGTGACAGTTATTCCCTGACACACGAGCCAGTGAACAAGGCATCTTTGGCGTCTATCTGCTGCTAGCTAATAAAGCTGAGGCTCTTTCTCGCGAGCGTTCTGGTCGGTTGAATAACAGGTACCTTTTTACGTAACGTGAAATTCTTAAATGTAACACAACTCCATTTCAAGAACAATTACTGCGATCTACTGCCCCCTACTAATTTACACTGTGCATTAATTGCTCCCTTTCCTCCTCGACTACCGATGCACCACGACTCGTCCACCCCAAGTGACATTCGCTCTGAAACCCTTATCACCCCTGACGCAAGAGAAACTTGCCAATAACATTCAACTTTCAATCCACATCCCCTCGTTCCAAATTCCTAAAAACTTCTTCTAACAGACAATAACTATCCATCGACTCGAAAACCTTACACCGTTTCGTTCCCTTTCCCCGTAGAAGAACGATCGATGGCAGGTGTCGATACAAGGGGCCCGGACCCATCTCCAAGCAGACAGACAGGATTACCCTCGGGTCCAACGCTCCCGCCCTGCAAAGACAATTGGAAGCAAATTTCCTCCGAGGCCCAAAAGGTACCTACCTATATGCGCGCCGCGCTCTGCCCACGGAGAAGGACACGTCCCTCGAATAATGCCTCTTAATTCGAGTCTATCAAACAGCACAAAGGATGCGTCCGAGAAACGAAAAGAACGGCGTTCGATACCGCGTTCCACGGGGCCTTGGGACCAGGCCGCGCATTGCAGGGGACGGAATTGGGGGCTCTATCCCCCCCGATGGGTTCCGACCCCTTTTTCGTCCATGGGGGAGAGCGCGGAGGGGCGGCCATGTTGGGTCGCCTCAGCCATTTTTCGGGCACACACGCCGAACAAAAAAGGCGGGTATACGGGGCCTCGGTGAAAACCGCTTTAAAGAAGACCACGTCAAATCTGACAGGCCGGAGGGAGGAGGGGCAGGAGGGGAGGGGAGGGTGGCATACACATATGGCCACGTAAGGGTCCGAAAAAGGGGCCCGCCTCGGCCCTCGTGTGCACGTCCCGTCGTTCGTTGCTGCCGCCGCCGTTGCTTCCATCGTTGAAAAAGAACAATCCACCGTTTCTGCGGTCGCTCCTCTTCATCGTGTTCTTCCTCTTCATCTCGACTCCCTCCACCCATCCCCCTACCCCTCCTCGACCTTCCCCACGTTTCCTTGTGTCGTCCCGCGGGCGACAGAGGGGGCATTCATTCATGCACGCATTCCCAGAATGCACTCTGCCCCGCGCGCGCACGCGCCCCGTCTCCGTGTATGGCGCATACGGATTGCGGAACACGGGGTACGAGCTTTCTTTCGTCTCCCTGCGCGTAGAACCAGATTATTTGGATCGGGGTCGGAAGTGGGGGTAGTTGAGGAGTGTGGAAATTGCGTAGAATTCTGGACCGAGTAGGTGGAATGATGTGGGGACACCTGAGAAGATTGGTCTTCGGCTGATAGATCTCGAAAGAGGAAGGTTTTGGACAGATTTTAAAGTTTTCGTTTTTTAAGCTGCATTGGAAAATCCTGTGTTATATCTCTGGAAAGGGAGCGAGGGAAGAAGGAGGAAGGTTACTCCCATTCGCAGCTGCGTGATTGCAGAAGAAATAGAAGTTTTTTAAAGTTAGATAGTTCTCACTGGGATTGGTCCACTGTAAAGAAAAAAAAAAAGAAAAATTGAAAGAGTTATAGCGTTTGAAAGATAAAGTAAATTTTTTCCATGGACAAATTTTCTATATTATTCTTTATATCGATGAAAAAAGTATTATATATACAAACTAAAATTAAAATTTTAACTCCTGTCCCAGCGTAAATTATTTAAGTTTAAGAAAATTTTCTTCTTTTTGATATCAGATAATAAGTAAATTAGTAAATAATAAGAATAGACTACATAAGAGTTACATAATTAAGACATAAAAAAGAAATTTTAAAAGTTTAAAAATGCCTCCATATATCCGAAATGATTGTAATGCAATATTAACAATAGTTTTTTTTACAAACAATTCACAAATTTCGGGGGATCTTACACGAGAATCCCCCTTTAAATAGGTGATGTTAGGTATCCGAAGCTGTCTATCTTTATTACACTTTTTACTTTGACCAGAAAAATGGCCAAAGGTCAGAGACACCCGAGAAAAATACTCTGATCAAAAAAGTAAAAAACAATATATTTTAACTTTTAATAACCCCGAATACATGAACGTTATCCTGCCTCATTTAGAATTTGATTTACGAGTCGGATGATTCAAGGATACTTCGACCTTGACGCGGCAGCCATGATGGATTTGCCCACCCCTTTACGGGCGCGAGGGGCACGCGGAAACGCGTGTTGTCGGTGCAGGAAATTGCCCGTCGCTCGCGATTCGTATCGCCGAACGATTTCCTCGAACGTTTGCGCGTGCCGGCTCGCACAACAGGCCCTGTTCCAGGCGGATTAAATCTGCCTCTGCTCCGCGAGGCTGGCCGATGCAGCGGAACGCAAACGGTCCAGAACGGCCAGCCACGAAGACACATAGCGGAACGCGCGAGGCAACTGCCAGAGGCTTTTCTATTAGCCACTTTTGTTGCATACTGTTCCATTGGCGCTGCCTCCACGGTACATTTGAATCTCATTGTTCGTTACGACTCTGTGCTCGCTTCGTGGAAGATCGTGCCTCGCATTTTTCTTCGTCCAGGAATACATTGGTCGCGTGATTTTAATAGCGACTGATTTCAATTGACCGCGGCAATGCTGGAATGGCCTGTCCCTAGTTACTCTAATACCTTAGGACTCTTGATATCTGGTTGGTACTTTTCTTCTATGCTCGTTATTGATTCTATTTGCGAAGGGTAGATAAATTGTGTCCCTATCTTTTTCAGCTGTTTATCATAGCTCGTTAGCTGGGTATGTAGGTACTGATCACTTTATTTGATTTCCATAAAGTTAGTACCCTTTGAAGTATAAAGAGGAAGAGGTGTATGAAGCTTCTTAAAATTAGTCTAATTTGGAAATTTTGAATAAGGATACGACCATCTCTGTAGGCATAGATTTCTTTGAATTTCTGATGAACATTTCGTTATAGGTACGTTTTAATTTGAAATACTCAAGTGTATATTAAATCTCGCGGGGCGGATGCGGGATCAATTTAGACGATCTTAAATATCAAACTACATGTATTAGTTACTACCGGCATTACTTCTTGAATTAGTATTACATTTGTATAATAACAGTATCAGATTCTACTATATAGGAAAACTTATTCTGAGGTGTTTATGAATTAAACCGTGGGTCAAAATCGACCCCGCCGAGGAATCGAATTATTCGTCGACCATTGGATTTGCCCTTAAACATGTCACGAGTTCGACCCTGTTTTGCAATACGTCGCGTCACGGAGATAACTGTCAGTGGCTTTGAACAAAAAATGCGAAAGTAGCTTTTCAAATATTGAATAAAGTCACCAAGAAATTATTAAAGAGGAGACTGGGAGACTCGACGTCACCGTTAATGTCGCAAACTGGAACGTCACGGTTTAGGATTAAACAATCCTTGATTACGCATTCGCGTAGTGTTCAGCGAGAGTTCTCACCGATCGACAGCCATCCGTTTCTCGTTCGAAGGTCGGGACCCGTGGCCCCCGTTGTGCGCGCCCCGGTTGAATGCGTTCGACGTCTATATCCGACCCGTGGCTCCTTTCTTCGTGGTCTCTTTTTCGTGGTAGCATCACCGCCGGCGGAAGCATTTTCGTATGACGTATACGAACGTATGCAACGGTACACGCACACGTTCCCTTAAACGGTGTCGAGTTACTCGTCAGCTCCGGACACAAAGCTTATGTAAGTACGCCAAGAAGCTTCGATCTTCGCGGCCATGGCCCACCTCCCTCGTTTTTCTCTTGATAAACTTTCAGGCTACGAGCATTCTCTGTTAATTCCCACACACATTTCACGAAACACACTGCCAACGTAAAATATCAATGAAATCCGTTTTTATAAAGCTGCGTTTCTATATCTACCCAATTACAATTAACACCTTCCTTAACGATTTTTCTCGTCATCCAGAGTTGGCTATTTAATTTCTGCGGGTAGAGCGTAGTGTGCCATTAATAATACCAATTAAGAAAAAAAAAGAATAGACACCATTGAATAAATTAGGCGCGCACATTTAAGCCTCGTTCACATTAGTCAAGTGAATTCAAGCTTCAAGGCTTTAGCGACTGCACAGATCAAACAACCATTGGTGGTTTCCAATTAAAGTATACATATACATAATCTTTAGCACCATATACTGTCACTCGTGGTTGCAAGGCAAGGGGTTAATATTTCTGCGGCGCAGAAATGCCTTCCCCTCGCGTTATATTTATACATTCCGAAACACCCTGCACGTTTCCCGCCAGACAGGCGAATTATTATAACTGACGACCTGTCTGTCGCAACTCGAACGCCCGAAAGACACGTCCAAAACGTGCATCACCCGATGCTCAGCCAAATGCGTCGCGACGCCATTTCTGTTTACCCGTGGCTCATCGTAACAGCCCTTGACCACGAATTTTATCGCTCGACATTAGCCGCGTTTTACGAGGAGATCAATTCACAGAATCATCCATAGTCTGCGATTTTGAAACAGAGAGAGAGAGAGAGGGGTGCACGTATCTAGTGCCCCGTTCGTTTTAATAGATCGCGGAGAATACGGTGCGAGTGGAGGTGGCTTCAGCGTGAACCGCCCGCCACGGTAGGATTTATTCTCTCCCCGCGACTGTAACTTAGAAACAAGGGGGTCCAACAGCGGCAGCATTCCTCTCTCGCGTTTCCAATTTATGGTAATATCGTCCGGCGTGATCTCCGCGGCGGAAGCACGCGCTACTCGAGCTGATTCTCGATCGCCGGGAACGAGAGTCAGCTGGGCCCATTACGATATTCGGTGGGCTTGTAATGCGGACCATTAGATAAGTAGATCCGAGCGGCATGCGCGCGCGTATCGAGGGTGCATTCTGGGATGTTGGATGAGATTTACGGTGGACGTCGCCGCTCGTCGTTTCTTCCTCGAGACGAAGGCTCTGGCATGAAAATGCCGACGTTTTCTGGCAGGCGAATGCGCGCGAGCATTCTTCCGTGCGATTATTCCCGTCGAAACAAGTCGATCCGTCGGACGGAACGCCGTTCGTCTGGCGGGCCGCGACGCCGCGCGGCTCAACCACCCCGCGCCTCGATAGATCTTCTCCTCGGGCCGCTGGCTGCCGGGGCTATTCGTCTTTCGTTTCGTTATCCGTGTTACCTTTCGTAATTATCGCGCCCGTTAATCTCGGACGGCCGCGGGGGATCCTGTTTCGAGGCGACACCTTCGAATTAGTATGTTCAATTGGAGAGGGAGCCGCCGAGGTGGACCTTCTTCCGTTGGCATCGATTGAGATTAATTGACACGTTGCTTGTCACCCTAACAATAAGTGGGGACTTAACGCTTGGAGGAGAGCCTGAAAAGAGGACTCGGTGGAAACCTTCCTGAATAGTCTGAACAGCAAATTACTAAAATAGGAATAGTGGAATTAACCCAGATAGCACACCTCGTCTTAGAGACGTCTTGTTTATGTCCATTTTAGGTCTGAACGTCGTGATTTGTAACAAGACGTCTTTAAGACGCCTTTTGGACGTCTTTAAGACTTTACCAGACGTTGTGCTATCTGGGAAGCTTCATTTAAATACGACGAAGTGAAGTTGCTTATGGATGGACATTTTATTCAACGTTTTGCAGCCTTGTGCTTAATTTATAGAGGACCATTCTGTCTGAGTAACAGGGATTTTCGTAGAGGAGCTTGGTGTTGGGAAATAATTCAACTGGTTGCCATAAATCTGCGGAGAGGTCGCCGTCGATTCGGTTTTATCTGGGCTTCTTCATCTGGTCGACGATCGATTTGCATATTTCGCTTTGAATGAGGGAAAGGACGCTAGTTGGGTGTTCCGGCGTCGGCGCCCGGCATCCAGATTAAATCTGTTTCGCGCCACGGGATCGATCAACTGATCGTTGACATGATTATTAACCGCGGTCTCACGTGTGCGGCAGAGGAGTCGTGCTCCCAGTGGGGATTCGCCTTTACGAGGGAGGCTGGAAGAATAGAGGCGACAGACGGATCCCATGGCTTGTGTAACACGGTCTTGCAGAGACGAGGAAGACTACCGAGTGGCAGGTTCAACGTAATCCGGATTAAAGCATTCCGGAACACCGAAAGCGTTTTAACGCTTTGGCCCTGTTGTCGGTCGACGCCGGGGACTTCTGAGTTTACCTGCCGCGATTTTATCGCTCTGTCACTCGTTTAATAATGGCCAACTACCGATCGATCGATGGGGCGATGTCCACTTTGCAATCGGGCTATAAATGTTTCAGAACCGTGTGCAATTGCTACTATTACTGGGCAGTGGTATTTTTATACAAAGTCGGGAGAATTCTTCGGTATACCAGTTCTACCAAGTCCGTGAAGGAGATCCTTCGCTTTATCAAACCGAAGCACAGTGTTTCGCGTAATGCTCAAAAGTCAAGAATCTAAAGTGTTCGATCGACAAATTCTTGTATCTCAAAATGTGAATAAAGAAACGTGAGTTTTAATGTTACCCATAATTTTTGCTGATTTTACCAATTTGTTGTCAAAAATGATGCCTGAAATTTATTCCAATTTTCGGTGCATTTCTTTAAACACGTGCTATTTGCCGAATGTTTATCTGATTAATTTGATTTTTATAAGTTATGTTTAGTATTATATGACCTTCCCCGCTGCCGAAAAACTTTTTTGCAATATCATCAATTTATCTCAATTTTTTATGTTAAATATTTATCATCTTTGACTTGAGTTTTAAAAATATGACAAACAATTTTTTTCATTTAATTATTATTTACATTGTTATTTAATTCTTTTATTAACGTTTTCAATTTTATGTTATTTTTATATTTTACGTACTACGTAATGAAAATTCAAACCAAATACAAGAAAAATTTTGAATGTGTACGAAGTTATGATATTTGTTTTCCAAATGCATATATGCAAACCGACCGCAACAGGTTTCAGGTATTTCTGCGTAACTGATGAAAAAAAATTTCCAACAAAAGTGAATCAGTATTCAGTTGACAACAAATTGCAAAAGTAAAAATTAATAAAAAAAACTCTTTATTCAATAAAAAATCAAGATCACTTCATTTTTTTTTATGAAACTGCATATTTTTTATACACCTATCAATGCATATTTATATTCTCTTTAAAAAAGTATTAGGGTACTTAGGTCGAAAATTGATTAAGAGTTCAGAATCTATGAGTTTTGTCTCGAACGCCCATATACGCGAAACACCGTGCGAATGTTTCTTTAATCAAAGTATTTCCCTTGTGTACGTATGACCGTTTACCACTGTTCTGGTAGAAGCATTTTCGTTATCTAGAAAATTCTAAGATCATAAGCTTCGCGCCCCATGAATCAACTCTCCACGCGGAAGGAAGAACTTCCCCCAAGTCACACGGAGACAAAAGCTCCTCAGGGTCAGCGGGACCGTTCTCGCGTCTCGTATTTTTATACACTTCTGTAGGGAAACAGACGCGCAGGAGTTACGACAGGGTCGATCGAGGGGGGAGGTGGAAGAAGATTTTTTCCCGTGAAATTGCGCGCGACGGGTAGATGTAGCAGGGTGGCAGGGGGGTTGGTCAGGTAGAAAAAAAGCTGGGCCCCTGGTTGACCGTAGAACAAGGGGGGATAAAGATGGAGAAAGATGAAGGAAGAGGAAGAAAGGTGGGTGAGCCGAAGTTTGTAAACAGAGGCGGTGTGTACACGGTAGGCTGCATCCCCATTATTTTAGGCCGAAGAAATTCTTTGCTATCTGCTTATGGAATCAGCTGCTGTGCCCGGTCCCTTCTTCTACGCTTCCTCGACGTGCTCACCTGCCGAGCAGCCTGGGTAGAGAGACTGGAAGCTGCGGCCACGGACCCCCTCTGTATATACTTGGGAAAATCCTCCGTGCGCGTCCCGACAAACTGGCCAACCGATTTTCAATTTGCTCTGCTGCCGGGGCCCCCTTCACCCACGTCCAAGAAGTTTGCCTTACTGCCTTCTCGGCGGCGTCGAGTAATCCGGGGGCACAGGCTTCTCCCTTCTCTCTTGTGTTTGAGGGAGCCGACCCTCCCTCACGGATAATACCGTGCCCCTTTAATTCGCAGGTAATCTCGTGAAAGTCCGAGGAGCAAGTCAAGTTTGCGTTGATTCCGAGTGTCTTCTACGTGGACCACCTTTTAGAGGGGTATCTAAAGTACTAAGATTCTCCAACTTGGGGGGATATATTTCTTGCAATTGGTTGGAGACTGCGGGAAAGCGATCTTCACTGTGCGTTAATGATTTAAAGAGAGTATAGTTGGAAGAGGATTCGCAATTTGGTTAATCCAATTATGGGGGCGCACGAAGTGGTGGGCTTTTGACAAGGGGGTCGGTGAAAGAATTTATTCTTCCTACGTTTGAAGAATGCATAAAAGTAGGTTCTTACTACCCCTCGTCTCGGTTTATTTTATTCTTACCATGCTTTTTTTTACGCATTTTGACAATTTCACTCAGTACTACCTCTCCTCGAGAATATTTTGAGAAAGGGAGACATGGCAAATTGTCAGAAGCGAGGCAAGCTAAAAACTTCGGATCGAGGAAAATCCAGGCAAGGGGAGTTTAGATGCGAGTGAGAAAAAAATCGTAGCGAGAGCCAACCTTAAAGCAAGTATAAACACAACCGCGTATGAATCTTCTTGATTCCTCGTCCTAGCGTCTTGACCGTCTTTAATCAAACGCTCGACAAAGCGAGCGTTCGCCAGCCGCCCCTCGGCGCTTTCTCCCTCTTTTTCTCGTTTTTCTAAGCGTCTAATAATATTGTCTCGCGTTTCTAACGCGACGACGAGCGCGCAATCGGATCGCATCTCCGACCAGAATAGAAGCCCGAAATCTCGGATCCCCGTTGGCTCGGCTTTTAAGCCGGCTTTCCACCGTGCTGTTTCTACCTCCCGTTGTCCGCCGTGCCCGCGATGGATATCCACGGGATCCCACTACCCGCGACTCACGCCCTCGAACCTCCATTCCGGTCGGCTCGTGGTCGAGCGTGTCGCTGAAGAATCACTTGTAAAGTCGCTGAAAAATCGCCAACCGGGCGTAGAACGATCGCCCAGCCGCTGGCGCAAGCGTGCAATAAAGTTGGACCAGAAGGGAACCAGAGGATGCAGGGACGGGGTTCAGTGGAGCTAGAATAGCGAAGCGAATGGGATCTACGGGCCGGGGAACGCGTGGATGGGTTGGTCACGTGACATGGAAAATAATAACGTCCTTAAAGTTTGCCTGCGGTCGGGCAGTTTGTTTCGTAATTCAGTTTATTGCGCCACATTCGAGGAGGGCATCGTCTTTCATCGGCGAGCGTGTTAGCTCGAAGGTGGCGGGTGGGTGGCGTGTAATTTGACAACCCCATGGGACACATTATAAAAGAAGACACACGGGCGTTGGGTTAGAATCGTATCTGTCAAGGAGCGATCGAACGACAGTCTGTTGCTGTTGCTGCGTTGGCTTTCTCGCGTGGGGTGGAAAGGGGAAGAGGCGGATGCAAGGGAGGGTGTCGGTCAGGGATTAGCATAATTCGTAATTTAATTTCCCGATAAATTTGCTATGGCGTCACTCGCCCCGGTCGGCCGAAATGAGATGGTATCGGCTTGCGCGATTCCACTAATTCGCGTCTAAGTTTATATCGGCCTGGAGAGAGCAGCAAGGGGTCGAGATAGCATCTCCCTTCTGTCTTTCTGTCTCTATCCTTCCTCCCTCCACCCTTCCCCCTTCCAATTTCCTTCTCCCTTGCTCCCGTGGCCGCCTCGTAAAATCGGATTATATCGGCTCTGTCGCCCCTGCGTTGTCGCGCACTTTATTCGAGCCACCACACGATAGCGCCCCCTCCAACCCTCCTCCTTGCAAACGAGCGGGGTCAGGGTTCGCCGCCACGGTACCCCGTAATCACATTTCTTCTCTAATCACATTCCCCGGGACGATTTCTACCGATCGCGCGCGTCCACTTTAGAGGGGGGCTCGACGATTCTTTTTTTATTGTTCCCACCCTTTAAGCTAGCTATGTGTTTTGAGAAGAGAACGTATTACTTAAGAACTTCTTTGTGTAGCATTGAGTTGGAGGTGGCCTCGAGGCAATGAAGTCTCGATTTATAAATTATTACTGAAACAAGATCTCACTTTTACATAGTCGATAACACAATTAGATAATCAATTTGAGGGCCGATCGTGACACAGAGATCGACAAGGGCCCAACACCTTCCCGTCGTCGTCTTCCCGCCCCTAAGACCGAGCAGCAATCGCGGGCCCACGGTTTCGCCGGATCGAAGGTTGCGTCGCTGTTAGGATCCTTCGGCCGGGATGCGACCTCGAGGACGCGTCTCCGTTGTTTCTCGTTTTGCCGTCAGATAGAATCTGTCCCGTCCCGCCGTGAAACCGTTCTCCATGGTCCGTCGTTGCCCGTTTCTGGAAAACGAACGAATCGATCTTGCCGCGAGGCGGGCCCCGGGCCCCTACGGAATCTCGAAGGCGAAGCTTATTTACGAACTGGCCGATTAATAAAACGAGCCGCGCCTTCGATCATTATCTCCGCGCCGTTTAAAGCGACGGAGCCGTGTGCGCGACGGCTGACGCCATAAAATCGCGGGCCCCGGCAACGTTTTTCGGGGCCACTTTGCCCGGTCGCTGCGCCGAGCTGTGTTGCCTTCGCGTCCCGTCCCTGGAACGGGGAAATAATTAAGAATAACGGCTGTTAAAATTATCCGCCGCTGGATCTCCAACCATCTCGTCTCCCCCGGTTCTTACCAAATTTCGACGACCATCCTCGGTTAATTGAAGTCTTTTGGTGGAGTTATTTCCATTACACCGTAAGTGGGAACATTTGCACCGTGGCTCCGGCCGGAGGAGGAATGCGTCGCTTGTACTCGTCGAATGCTCCACCTTTTAGTGTTAATGTTCCTCCGTCGAGGAGGAACTAAGTAGAGTCAGGAATTTATATTGCAATTAGAGCAGGAACTGGGTTGAGGCGCCGCATATTCAATTATATCCCACGTTGAAAATCGTCAATGAATATTAAGCCTCCGATATAATTCCTCCAACATCCACCCTCTAATTTATTCGCATGTTCGTTCACAGAACAAATTGCTCCCTTATCAGAGATAAAGAGGGACAGGGCACTGGTACTTGTGGATCAGAGCAGCGAGCGTGGTAGGTGCCAGGGCGAGAGTGTCCACCGAATAAACGTCTCCTACGCTCGATGAGTCACAAATCCTAATGAAAATAATAATGCCCGAAAGATTCCGTTCTTTCGTGGCCGCGCGGCGCAACGCGGATAAATTTACTGCGCGATCTCTCCTCGGATAAGGCATACCTGGGGACACCTCGTCTCGGGGTTATAGACCCAGCCATGCAACGGGTGGCGAAGAAAGTACCGGTGGAGACGAGCCTTCGTGCCCCCACTCACCCCCTCCCCCTGCCTTGTCCCCTGTTGCCTCCTCGTGAGCTACGTGTGTCGTTCCACGTGTGGGATCCGTCGCGTCTCGTGGAAATAATTCTTGTCCCTCGACGAGAGACCGGGCAGACTCCCCTGCAACCGGGCCCCAACAACGGGGGGACGAGATTTTCACCTGCCGAACGGATTTATCGCCGCCTCCAAGGCCAGTCTCCTTTCGGAGGATCACCCTCGCCTGTGACTCGTCTATTTTCCCTGGAGATCCTCCTCCGGGAGGACCTCGTGATCCTGGCGCGGATAATTTCGTGACGATGTGACGGGGAGATAGATTCTCTTCCCCCGGGATGCAACACTTTTCCATCGTGGAGCGAGGTTTTCTTCAATTGGGTGGATGACCGAATTCTGAGCCGGGAGGATGTACAATTGGATATCTTCTCGATTTTAGCGAAATTTTGTTGCATTCGTCATTCCTCTGTAGTTGGTATTATGTAGTTCGTTCAGAAAAACAGAGGCAGATGCTGTGGAACCATTCGATACTAGATATTCTTCTTCGAAACTGAACGACTCGTCTATGAGTCCGCGGAAATTGGAATGAAAGGTGGTGACTTGCAGCATCCCCGTATTAAAGTAAACGAACCCAAGTGCGCAAAACCCGAAAGGGGTTGCAACCTCCAAGCAAGATATAATCCTAGGCTCACGCGAGCCTTCAACACTCTGCACCTTTTCCGACCACAGTATCTGTCGAAGTAGCAGCGCTGCCTTCCACCTCTGGCCCCTGTTATCAGCTCGGTAGCCCTGCAGGTCGAACGAATCGGGGACCGGTTCTCGAAAACACCCCGTAGACAAGTGTCGTGGCACTTGCAGTGCCGTATCGCTGCGGGCACGTCTAAACGACTTGTAAAACAAGCGCTTAACGATTGCTCGTACCTGGACACGCGGAGATCGTGGAGGAAGGTGGGACAGAGAGAAAGAGAGGGGGGAGAGAGGGGGCCCAGGCGAGAGTTGAGGGCCAGAGCCTCCTCTTCTGGTCCCACGTGCTTCTTGCTTCGAGGAGGTCCAGCCCGCTAAATCGAGTTTACGAGACGTCGAGGGCGTCCCTCTGTCTCTGCTGCTCCACGCGATTCGCTTTATATTCCTATTCTTCCGCCGTTTTTACACGCCCCCTCCCCCCGGGCGGGCCCCGGCCACCCTTAATTCACAGGCAGCAGAGGGAAGGGCAACACTGTTCTCGGTAGTTTACGCATCGCCGCGAGCATTATCTTAGCTGATATTATTCCGTGCCCCCTATCCTCTTCCGCTTCGAGTCACTGCGGATCACCTGGACGGCGACTATCCGCAGCCGCGAGGGTGTTTCGTTCCGTAATTATATTAGTAGGAGCTCGCTGGAAGACGACTGGGGAGCCTGTTGGGCACCGGGAATCGCGAGAGCGCGAGTCAGCTCTGCTAAGATCCGCTTGGGATATTAATTGGAATAGGACTGCGACGTGGCTGGCCACCGCGCATCGTTAACTGTAACGAGGGCCGCGACTAGGATTATCGGGGAATGTGAAACGAGAGGATGATTATCGTAAGGGTCCTCTTGCGTCCTCAGCTTGCTGCTGGACTATCCTAGCTTTTCAGTGCTCTGTAAGCAGTTGGATTCGAGCAATCTATTTAGGGAGGGAAAGAGGGATCTTGGGGATGTGAGTCTTCTGTCGAAATACCTTCTAGAAAACCCTTCGTTTTTATCATTTTACTGACCAGTTACCAATTCTCTGTTACAGTGGCCAGAGGGAGGACAAGACCCATGGCGGGAGGCTAGGCGATTCCAGCAGTGAGAGCGGCGACGAGGCGAAGAGGCAGGCAGTCGGTCAGCAACAGCCCACCCAGCCTTCCTCGTGCGCGGTCCAGCAGCAACAGCAACAACAACAGCAGATGGTGGAGCATCAGCAGACCTCGAGCATGTATCAGCTACCGCCCCCAGTCTCCGTCTCCAGCCCTCACTCGTACCACCAGGGCCACGGCTCCACCTTGAGCCATCCCCACACGCCGACGCACCACATGCAGCACCACGACACGGGCAGCGAGAGCGGTGACGACAAACGGAACGTTCATCATCAGCTGCAGCATCATCTCCAGGTCGGTGCTCACGGTACTCACGGCTTGGTACATCCCACGGCGACCCTGCCGCCGCCACCACCCAGCTGCGCCCAGCAGAAGAGCCAGTTGGACTATATGCAGTACTATAGTCCACAGGTATAGTGAACCGTCTAATAATCAGGGGAGGACGGGTGTGGTTCCTGGTGGAGGGACTCTTATAGGCCAACTCTGAGCTTCACTTTCCGAGGATCTGGGGAGGTCTTCTATGTATATGTGGGGATGGGTTTTAGACGCTTGAGGGCACCGAAATGGTGATTTGGTAGCAAGTAGAAGCATCGAAGTGATAGTAAAAGTTATACCTAAAGTGGATCATTAGAAGACAACTTGTAGACTTAATGAAACTTTTCTCTATGCACGCTTACTTTACTTGGTGGTAGAATAGAAAGATTGATAGAAACCCTTTTCCCACGAAAAGAGATTAAGACTATGAGTGGGGTATATGGAAGATCAACTTTCCCCTTATCCATCAGCTAGTACCCCGCCGACCACTTCTATCTCCATAGGAAGAATACACAGTAGGGCTGTTCGATTCACCTCAAAGAATCACAATCTGATTTCAAGAATCGATTCTGGGAAAAATCAAATACCAAAGAATCGATTCAAAAGATCAATCTTTTAACCAAAAGGATTGATTTCCTAAAGAATCGAATCGGAATTGAACACCCCTAAATTACACAGTACATACACTCGAAAAAAAATGAACTACGCAACCACAAGCCCCAGAGTTAACGTGAAAACTTCTCTATAGACACTAACAAGTGGAGGAAGCTGAATTTAGTGTCTACAGAGAAGTTTTCACGTTTTCGTGATTTACAGCACATGGAGGAAGCTGAATTTAAATTTCGCCAACCCGAAGATACGGTCTGTGGTACACTGCTACGAATTCGTCAGGTACGACTGAGGAACCAGTAGCCATCATCACTTCCTAATCCATTCTCCGATCCGTCTTCAATCCTGAACCTATCGCCCGACAGAGCTCCATGCCTCTCTAAATCGAACGTTCATCAGAATCCCACGAAGCACGGACACCAGCCTCCAACCCCCGTCTTCCGTCGTTCTCACCGGGGTGAAGCGTTTCCTGCATTCAAAGTCCCCTTGTTGTTTTCTGCTGCAGGACTATCTGATCGGCACGCCGACCTCGGCGGACCTACAGAAGTCTCTTCCGCACACGGCCACGTCGATGCAGATGGGTGCTATAGCGCCATCCATGGGCGGGCTGAGCCCGATGGGCCCGTCGACGATGCTCCCGAACACGATGCAGGGTGTGAACACGATGAACAGCATGTCGATGAACGGCATGGGCATGGGCGCGTACCAAGGCATGGGCTCGATGGGCATGTCCACGTCTCACGGCAGTTATCACAGCGGCCTAGTGCTGGGCGACTACCACTCGTTGTGACCCTGGGCCCCGGGCAGTCAGGGCAAGAGGAGCCAAGAGAAGACATAATCGGAGGCGCTCGTCTCGGCTCGTATTGGGATGCGGGCGCGAACCTCGGGCCCACGAACATGGCCCCCGGGTGGAGTGGAACGCTTTCACGGCCGCTTGAGAGACGGTTCGACTACCGCGCGCGCACCCTGGACACCGACCCCCCAACACCTTTCCTGCTCGGAGGATCTAGGTAAATTTAGAGAGGGGTTTTCTCGTAGAGAACGTTAGCTCGCGGATCCCTATTCCCCCGATCGATGGATCCTAGAACACTAGATTGTCGTGATTCTCGCGGCATCGTGTCGACATTGCCGCGGGTATATCTAGAGATGAACGGTGTTTAGGTTCGTACGTCGCTGTTAGATCTCCCTGGATCTTCGAACGTGGAAGATCGCAGCGGGGGATGTTTGCGGGGCGTTGAAAGTGGGACGTCGAGGTAATCTCGATCGAAGTGTGTTCTGCCTCGGTAGGATTCGGGGGCGCAGATCGTTGAGATCGCGCGTACAGTTGCGGCCGTGTTTGGGGGGCCCGGTAGCGCCAGTGGTTCGCGCACAACGGGGGAGAATCGAGGCAGCAGGGAGACGCTTCCGGGTGAAATAGCAAAAGACATGTTTAGCATTTTTCTTTTCGCGTAGCGCGTTACGCGGCGACAAGGCAGAGCTCGTACACTTCCAGAAACACGGTTCCAACGGGCCCGTGTCTATTTTTCGCGGATCCATACCCAACCACCCCCTCCCCGTCACTCCTTCTAATCTCGTAGCGTAACGCCTGGTACCGATGGTACCAGGAGCAAAGAGGGAGCGCATACGTTATTTACGGTTACCAGTAGTCGGCTCAGACCCCGTACAAGCCTCAGCGTGGCTGGCATCGCCTCTTCGAACCTCCGCGAACGTCGTGTTACGGTATCAATCTCTCTCGGCAGTCTCTTTTCTGGTTAGACGCTGGGCCTTTGAGGTGTCGCTAGGAGAGATGGAGGGGTAACTAGGGTACATCGATGGCGGTCATTTTGATGACAGTTTTGGGGGAGGACAAAGCGAAATTGTAGGAGATCCTGGAATAATCTGACTATTGAAGTGGCGGTACTATATTTTGGGCTGAAGTAATTGGAGAGTCATTTGGTCCAAGTGACTTCAAGCAGATTATTCAAAAGGACTGCAACAAATTAATAGAAAATCCTAGGGACACACGGTACAACGGGTCTCAATCTCATTTATTTTGTTCTAAATGTAGTTGTAGCTTCCATCTTGGAAGTGTCTTTTACAGAAATGGTCGAAAAGATGTGCTAAATACTTCAAAAAATTCCACTCCTTTTAGACGAATTTGCATTCTAAAAAACAGGGTGGTAGATTGACTAATGAATTTACCTCCCCTTTTATTCACTCTCGTGAGTTCTGCGTGTCTCTGTTAGTCTTGCTCCAAATTCTGTTTCCTTTAGAGCCATTTAGAATAGAGAAGAAGAACTTCCATAGTAGAGGGAAACTATATTTTCCCTTCAAACATCGAAATCTTTTGTCCTCGATCTTCGGTCCATTCCATGGACTTACTCGGAAACTCGACACCCTTAATTCCAGCACCTCTAATTCATCCCCTTTACGAGCGACAGACTCCCCCAAAAAGCAAGGAAACCAAAACAGAAGAGCCGCGACGAATAGACGCAAGAAGTAACACGACCGACGTTGATGGTTCACCATAGCATCCTCTGGGTGTGGAAGCCGAGGCTGCCTAAAAGCCAGCTGAAAAGCAGAGAAAATAGGCGCCGATCCCTGAGGCGTGTACGGTTCCTGAGCCACCCGCTAATTAATTAACGTCGCTATAACGAACCACACACGCTCTTCACACACAATCTTCTTACACCGTACGCTTCTGTGTTTGTCCTGTGTACATATGTAGATAATACACATACACACGTAACACACACACACACACACAAACATACAAGAGACACATGCATTCGAGAGATGATTAAGTTAATCTCGTTTGTATTAGGCGAGCACGTCGAGGCGCTTTCGAATCTAGCTCGCGGATCGCGATTTACTAGCATCCCCTTACCCCTGACACGCTATATCGTTCGTGAAACGATCTTTATTTATCACCCTTGAACGGTCCCGTTCCGAGAGACCGCGTCTCTATCGATTCGCGATCTTTCGCCGTACCTGTGCTCGGGCTGTCCAAGAATTCGCACGTGGTCTCGGCTGGTAAACGAAGCCAGATGATGCCACTTGGAGCGGCACCTTTGGTAGAAGCAAAAGGAACAGCGGAAAATGGTCTTAATCGGTTGGCAAGTGTTGGTGGATAGGAAGAAACCCGTAGATTCTGAATGGTATGCAAATTAGCTTGAGCAAAGCGACGTTAGTAGGCGGAGCAGCTGTTTCCTGCCAACCAATTGCCTGGTGCCAATCTTTCCATCGCAAATAGAATCAGCAACACCTTCCGTGAACACGGTGGCTGTCTGCCGGTACCGGTGAATCATGAATTATACCGCTCCAAGTGGTCAGGGACTGCGTCTGGGATGTGAATGAAATACACCGCTGAGAATAGTTGAGGGAGTCGCCTGGTTGGTGAGAATCATTGATCGGTGAATTATTCGATACGGTTCGGGGAGGTGGAAATTAGTGGGAGATGGTATTATATGAAGTGGACGATGTTTCTTTGATTTCTCTTTTGTGGAAGCTATAGTTACTATGAGCTGAATATGCCAGGCTAGTGTTACAGCATCGAGTAAGAGTGTGCATGCTCGTTAGCAGTAATTGCGCAGTTATTCCACGTACTAGGTCATACTGCTTTCCTAGTAATTCACTCTAGGACCATTTACACCAGGGAGATGGTGAATATTGTAATTTCTTTCGTTGCTGATCTTCAGTTTATTCAGAATCGAAGCTTTATGAATTATATTCAGCATGGTTACTTGAATAAGAAGCAAGTTTCTATTATTTATTATACTCTAAATAATATATGAAAGATTGTAAAATAATCCAAGGAAAATTTGCACAACTGGTTCACTATTCACTAAATATTCAACTATAGTAAAATAAGAGCGTCCTTCGAAATATCGAGCAATTACTTAGAGAAATACAGTAAAACCTAAAAATGAGGCTTTCACCCCTGAACCATAATAGCCAGCACGATTCCCATTGCGAATTCTTGATCAGCGAGCACACAGAAACGCTAGGAAATCGGTTATCGCCACGAATAGTCGGCACAGAGACGCGAGCCACGGTTCGAAGCAATCTCGCGCGCCTCTGTATAAGGTAAACACCGATCGTAGCTTAAGTTAGCCCTGTAAGTTATCGTTTAGTCGCAGTTCGCAGTCTGTACATAGCAGTGAGAACGGGAGAGCGTGAAAATGCGAGAGGTTGACAGAGGAAAGTGTGAGGAGCGAGCAAACGCGGAGGAACGATTTAGACTGAGAGAAAGGGGGTGGCGGGAGAGAAAGAAAAGACGGCGTGTCACGCGAGAGGTGGCCGTGACTCGGGGGAGAGAAGAGCTATCGGCTCTCTATTCGAGGGGCATCTCTCGCGCGCGGATGCCCAGGAATATGTATTTCGTTGGCTGCGACATTGCCTTGTAAGATTCTTATCTAGGATGCTGAGGAGGGAGAAAAAAGGATTTCCCTTTAGAAAGAGTCCTCGGGACGAAACAGGGTAAGAAAGTGGGAGAGGTGGAGAGGAGGAAGAAGAGGAAACTATAACGTATAACGAGAGAGAACCGAGCGAGGCGGTTTTCTGTAGAATTTTACATCCTCGACTCTTAGCAGCACCGAACTCTCGCGCCAACCGACAGACGAGAAAACCGTGACTGGCTGAGCAAGCCATTTTCAGGAATATTCTTCTCTTTTCTTCAGTTTCTATTCATCTATCTTTAATTGATCCTGGGACCTGTAGTTGGCACACACTGCTCAAGCTTCTGGGGGGGAATTCGTAATCGAGACGCGGATCTTTTAAATCGTTTTTATAATCCACAGGATTTCTTGAGAAACCTGTGTCACATTTTTAATCGATACTATATGCTATATTTCATTTTAAATTGTTTTCGATGCGGTAAGTGTCTGATTGCGAGTCAGCTGGGGGCAATGCTTCGATACTAGATCGCAGCAACCTCCAATCTTGTTCACCGCAACCCCCACAGGCTTGCCGCGAATAGGCAGTTCTAAGTATAGGCCCAGCGTTGCACTACAATTCTTTTGGTGAAAAGATCAGGCATATATGTTTCGTTATTTATACACGGTAGGCAGATATTATATTCTTTTCGGTATTTCGTTCGTGATTTTTATACTCCATCGACGACCGCGGGTCAATACGTTTCGATTCACGCACAATCTAAGCTTCGTACGCCACATTATACACGTACACTTTGTTACCAGGCCTGCACGTTTGCGACACATTCACGAAAGCTGCGCTCGAACATAGTTTCAGGCGAGCCTCGAGGATATTTCTCTTCATTCATGAATTTGATCAGATTTTAGATCCGCGCTGTATTTTCTTCTCTTTTAACAAATTTTAAAGATTACACGAATCTACCCGTAAAACGGAGGAGGATCATGCCAATTAGTTTATGTCCGGGGCAGACTTTTATCGCGAACTATGCACACAGTTTTAGAGACATTATTCTCGTTTTATGTAATCAAGTTTTACGAAAGATCGATCACCATTTTCTTTATCTTCCGCTTTTCATTTCGTCCGAATGCACTTCGATATGTAATCGTGCTTTTATATAAAACTCTACTAGACTCTGCTAAATGTAGACCACGTGGGTGGTACCCAGACTTCTAATCAGCAGTGTAGCTTTATCACAGTTACGAATCATGTTGAGGGGAGCATATCGACGGTAGAGCAAGGACGGCGTACAAATAAAGACGCAGCACAATATGAAATTTCTCTGTCCACTCGAATCCGAAATTCGGCGCTCCAAATATTTAACGAAACGACCATTCGATGGTCGAACGCAATGAAACATCACGAATCGTTTAGCACAAATTGTCCAGTCACAATAACCAGCTTCCAGCTAAAGGAGAGAGCATCCGGGAGACCGCGTGAGATGAAATCGGATATTAAATCGAGAGAAACACACGTACGCAAATAGGGACACACATCCGACACAGAAAAATGCTCCGCGACACGAGGGACGATTGATTGAATAATGCAGAGTTCTTCCCAGCTTCTTCTAATTCGTGTATCTTAGCGGAGGAGCCTAACGTTGCACAACTAACTAAGGAGAGATTGCTAAGAGAAGCAGACACAGAGAGAAAGGGAGCGAGAGCGAGGGAGAGAATGAATGGTATTATCGCGTATGAGTGTGAATGGCGGCGAAACGAAATGGGAGGCATGATAGACAAGTAAGAAGATCACCGATGTACGATCGAACTGTAATCGAGTAAAGTTGATGTTATTTAAAGTAATAAAAGGAAACTATTATATACGTTCACGTGCGTGCATCCTTACACTCGTCATCCCGCAAATCGTGGATCCTTCGTGGCGAGAAGACTCATATTACATCAGTTTCCCTCGAGAAAAGAATTTCATTTAGAAGAACCTTTAGCCGATCCCTGAACTCATTCAATAAAGGATATCTTTTTAGGAAATGATATCTACGAAAGACTAGGATTGCCACCTATTCATGTTCTATTTAAAAGTCATAGAAGAATATAGAAATAGTGATAGTGGTTCTAAAAGAAGGCTATGTTATGTAGGTACGTGTGACATCAAATAGAATTTTACAAATTAGCCAGACCTAGGATCACAAGGAAGAAGCTGTAACCAGAATCTTTGACAGTTTGAGATATTTTCTGAAAAGGATCGAATGCATTGTCCAAGAGTCCCCGAATGTTTACTTTGAAAATAAACCTTGCAAGGTCTGGCTCTGCATCGCTTAACCTTTGGACGGCGAATGTAGGGACTACTTGGACCTATCGTAAATATCAAACTACAGGAATTACTTGTTATTAGTATTACTACTTAGTATTACTACTTAGTAATACCAATAACATGAATAAAATAAAAGATGAGAATTTTATATAACAAAATGGGAGTCTAATTTGAAAAGTTATTGCGAGGGGTATACGAATGAAATTATAATACAAAAATGGTCAAGCAATTCGACGTTGAAGGTTTAAGGGCCCCTTTTTCAAAACACCTGCTGCACTGAAAGTGTTAACCCTGGTATGGTCTTCACTTCGCCTATGCTTCGAAGTACATTTAACATCTCTATGGCTCTTTCAGAATTCGAAGAGTTTCTAAAGCAGTGAATCCAAGAGTGGGTCAGAAAAGACCCAAGAATGGTATTAGTAGTAAATTTATGAAGAAAAGATTTATCAAGAATTCTACTGGTTAACGCTCACGAGATAATTGGAGCTAATATCCCATGATTTTATTTAAACAACCCGTGGAGGTTTTGAGAAAATCGGCTTCCTTGTGGGAGGGGAAAGGGGCATCGTTGACGAAACTACCTGCAGCAGCTCAGAAAGATCGTCGAACGATACGCGGCGAGTAATTATTTGAAAACGAGCATCGGTCCAGTTCTATTAGCTCTCTATCAGCGATCGTCGATGACAGATAAGGTCGGCCCGCCCTTTGTGCCGATATTTGCCGGTTTGGGCGCGTAACATGGGCCCCTCGTCTATCCATAGATCGCTGGTCGATCCTGAGGAAGAGCATCTGGCTCTTCCACGTGACCCGATCTCTTTGTGCCCGAGCGCAACGTCTTCTTGTTCCTCCTATCCGTCGATCGTCACGCTCCCTGAGCCTCTTCAAATTAACAGCGTATAAACAGTAACAAAGGGGGTGGGGTGGAGTTGATTTTCAGGCTTAAGAATAGGTTTTCTTTTTTTTTTCAAAGACTGCTCAAAGAGGCTTTTCATTGGAGATCGACGGGGTCTTGGGAAACTGCCGAATATTGCAGTAAGTTTAAGTGGAGTAAATCTTGAGTAGTGCTCCTAAGACGGGGTAGTTTGCTTCTGTTTTAATATTATCGAAAGATGTGAAGGCTGTTTTTATTTTACTACTGGAAGATGATTTTAATGGAAGCTTCCTGTATGTTTCCTCCCCTCTTTTGGGATATAAATTGATTTTATTACAGTAATTATTTGTCTACTTTTAATTCCATTACTAACTTCTAGAATATTGGGAAAGCTGTAGGCAATACTGTGCTTCTTTGAGACTTCATAATAGATAAATGTTGACCTATTTTTAAGAGAAAGATCTGTATAGCTCTTTATACCTTCCTCCTGGATCGTGTTTGGCTTTTGGGATTTAGTGGATCCTAAAAAGTATCCAAAGATCCTTTAATCGGCTCCCTGGACCGTCGAACGACTCCACTGTGTTCCCGATTCCGATCCCTCCTCGGCTCGATCTTTTCCACGATCCATCAGCCGGGCGGAATAAGAGCAGTCGACGCATGCTCATCGGCCTGTTATAATTTCGGTTCTATTAGGCTCGTAGTGGGACCATAAGCCCCGAGGGGATTTCAAGAGATCGTAAAGTTAAGCCTGGACCCCACAGAGGTATATACCACCGTGCCTCTTGCACCATGTACCATCTCCTCTGTGTTAGTGTCGAAATACACGCGGCCTTTCGATGCTCTTTTTACATAGAATCTGCCAGTGGTACTCCCAGCAAAATATCTTATACACAATATTCAGTATCCTGCATAACAATTATATACGAAATTCGTTTAGCAACAAGTATCATGCCGAGGAAGGTAATTTATCAGAGCAGCTACATAAAATCTGAAAAATTTAGCGAAATTTGTATGAATGGGAGATAAATGAATTTTAGTCTTCCGAGTTGTTCAAGCTGGTCAGTTGCCACCTTTTCCAATTAGAATAGTTGAAGGGCAAGGAGAAAAACAGGGAATGTCACAAAACAGCTTTATCGAGAAAATGAAGTATTTTGTTCCAGTGCAGAGTGGACATTACCTGTTTTTAGTTGCTCCCAACAAAATATGCTATAAATCGCAAAATCACGAAAAATGAACATTTCTCGTTTTTCCCCCTAAGTCGATATCGAGCAGTGAGCCTGTTGAAAATGAGATGATACAGTAATTGGAAGAAGTGAACTCGTATAGTGAGTATCACTGGTCTATATAGACACGGAATCTCGAGGGCCGCATAAAGGAGCGAAACCGACTGTGAAGAGGGTCCGTTCAGGGGTACACCGTCAAGTAGCATCTTGACACGAGGCTCACAATGGCTACTTGTTAGCTCACCGCGTCAACAGAGAAAGGAAAACGGCCCCTGGTCCCCCCGATCCCAGCTTTTCATCGTCCAAATACACTTGTCAAGAATAGGAACACCTTTCGACATCACGTATGAACTTCAACGCTTCTACTGGACTTCCTATCAAAGACGAATCACACAAATCTAAAACCTCGTCTACATTGCTCATTCTCCAAAAGTCTTCCTCCCGTTCACCCCTTAATTCCAAGGAACCCGAACAGAAACCCCCAAAGCCTTCACAGCCCCGCACTATCTCCCAAAGAAAACACTCGTCGGAAACTAATCAAACTGCGCACTTCGAAGACGCTCCATCGCGGAGCAGCTACGTTACAAGCGATACACAGCTGTCGAGCACAATTACCCCGACCCCGTTTTCCCTTGGGTTGTCTCCTCCCCGTTTCCTCTCCGCCCGACGACTGTATTTAAACTTTCGCACGGGGCCCGGCTTGAAACTTGCGCCCAGGGGGAGGCAGGTGCGGCGGGGCGGCAGAAAATCGCGAAGACGCTTGGAAAATTGGAGGACGACCGTTTTGCAGGGCACGGGGGACCCTCCCGTTGCCGAACAAACCGGATAATAAGTTTGACGTGCGTTACAATGCAGTCATTACGCGCCGATAATGACGGGGCATTGAAGCGCGAACGGCCAAGGTGGATTGCAGTGCAGCAACGGGCCCCCATCAGCTGCATCTGTCCCGCCGACAATGGACGGCACGTTGCGCCACCCTGCGAATCGTTACGCGGAAATTAATGATGCCCCCCTCGCTTGGCGTCGATGCCTCGTCAAAGTTGCATCCCCCCGGCGGCGGGGACGCTCGTAACCGCGATCGATTATCGAGCGCGGCGGGAATAATAGATTCCAGTGGATGCCGCCGCGGTAATCGTATCAATACCGGCGACAGAGTAATCGCATTAGAAGTTAGAAGTTTGTCAGACGATCGGAGATTTTAGACGGGGGCTTGTAACGATAATTGGGAGTAATATTTTATACCGGGGAATTTTTTATGCACGAGGTAATAATACCTGGTGCGTATATTCGCGGAATCTGGGGATGGAGGGTAGGAGTTCTTGAGACACGTGGGAGACATCTGGCTCTATTAGATATTCCGAGACGTGGAGTATTATGAATTAAAAGAGGCATAATCGAGGACTGTAACGATCGTCTTGGGGATCCTGCGGAAACCACCCCTTGGGCGTTAAAGGGATTAATATGCAGAAAGAAGAAGAGAAAATGGTCGTAGAGTAAAGGTAAATGATAAGGGAGGTAGGGTGTCAGTGGTTCCAGGTGGCGATTTAAAGCGAGTCGATCGATTTGTCTGATACTTTTGATGGCTGGTCGGCGATGGTAGGTGAAGGAACGGCTATTTACCAGGGCATCGGCGTAAATTACGACACCGGGAACGGGGGTTAAAGCTAAGCTCTACGCTTAGACCAGCGCGGCCGTGGTGGGAGAGTGATTTCGAAGGGGGGAATATTTATGGGCAGACCGGCTGAAATTAATTTATGCAGCCGCATAGGCTGCCACGTAATTTATTCGCGGTGCCCGCGACGATCAGTCACTCTCTTCACTGGCTTTTGTGTGTAAGGAAATCCTTGCCCATTAGAAACGGCCACGAGGAGAGCCTTCCCTCCGCCTATACGCGATCCCTCTCTTCCACCGGCGCTCGATAGCGGGCCGCGTACACCTTCATGCTGCTCCCTCTTCCCCCTCGTGGAAGATCTAGAATCGTGACTGCTGGATCTATAGGTAAACGCAGGGGCATAGATCTGGGCACTGGTGTGTGATCTTGGACAGGTCAATTATAAGCTCCGAACTGGAGGATAAACTGTGCTCCGCGTTCTCCTCGTGATCGATGATCGTACTTAGAGATTCGGTGATACATTCCTTCAGTGTTACCCGTGCTTTCCTTTGTATCAGATCGAAGGACTACTTGTGATCTATCGACACAGAAAACACCGCTGTCGATTCTTAAAACGAGGTGCAGTTTTTCTGTGTTATTATACGCAGGAGATGATCAAGAAGCTTAAATATCGGAACATTTGAACGAGACTTTGAAATAACTCCAGAACCTTCTGCAATCCCAAATCAACCCTTCGAACATCTCCCGAAAACAGCTGAGATTACAGAACTGCAAGGATGCGCTCGGCAGGTCGCCGGCAAGGCCGCGAGGTCCCGAGGACCTCGAAGGAGCGCGGTACTCCAAGAATCTGGAACAGGCGGAGCGGTTTCGGGAGCGAAGAGAGGAAGAGGATCGACACGGTGGGGCCCAGAGAAAGAGGAAGGGAGAGGGAAGAGGCCAGGATCTCCGTGGAGGATCTCCTGTGCACCCGCGTTATGATTTGTGGGGGCCCAGATCCTGATCCTGTCTGCCTGGAAGAGGGCACCCACGCTTTCCAGGAACCGCGTCCTCCTCGTGTGGACCGACCGGCCGGCGGGCGGAGGAGCAACGCGGTGGAAAAGGGGGATTGGCGGGGACTGGCCCGTGGTGGGACGAACGGTGGAGGAGGGGGGAGAACGTCTTCGAGATCAGCCGACCCGATTACACCGAGGGTGTAATGGACGGACTAATTTGTGAAATTTAAATTCCGTCCCCGACGTTTTACCGCGAGAGGCGAGCCGGTGCCTGGGGGACCTCGTCCACCGAGATAAATCGCGACCCCCTCCTGGACTTCATAGAATCTTACGGGGACAATCGGGCGGATCTTTCTGGAAAATCGTAGGTGGGCAGGTTTCGCGCTACGAAGTGCTGGCTGTCCGTCTGCTCGCGCCGCGGTGGTATCTAGATTTGCATTTCGACCGGGGCGCTCTTACCATTCTGCCTCGCTGTTTGTCAGATCGCTTAATCCTGCAAATCGAACGGGCCCCTCCCTTGAGGTCTACTATGTCGCTTAACTGTGGTAGGATGCTTGTTGATACTCGAGTGGGCGGTAATGAAAGCATAGGGTTGAATGAGAAGAACAACTGGGTCCAGTGAGAAATATCCTGGGTGTATTCTCAGTCCCAGTCTGTCTCACATTACTCAGGCATCGGTAACTAGCGTTACATTATCTAGAAAATAGTCTAAGTATCTACGAACGCTAAAGCATTAAGTAATAGCGTATATAACAGATCTGAATTCAGTAGAACAGGGCCCGACAGCAAGCATCCAAAGGACCCGGGGCCTCCTGCGATAAAACAATGGACGGGGGACAATAAGACAGTGAGAGGAACAGAAAGAAAGGAAGAGAACACCAGGAAGGGAAGTGGCGCAATAGCAGTGAAAAGGTAGGGTAGGGGGGGGGGGGGAAAGAATAAGACAGGGGAGAAAGCGAAAGATGGGAGCATCGGGAGCAAGACGTCGACGTAGTGGCGGATTAGAGGCGGCTTCTCGCTGTATGGCGAGCGGGCCCCCATTGTCGGGGCCCGCGCATAATACGGTTATGATTTAGTTTTCGGTCGTGAGGATACGCGAGCGAACGAACGAAGGAACGGGCCGAGGGGGCCTGACGGGCCTCGCTTGGATGCAACATGGGACGAGGAGGGGAAGGGTGGCAGAGCTGTTGGTGTCGGGTTACAACGGGGCCAGGGCCCCGCCTGGACATCCACACGTCCTCGTATTCCGCGGACCCACACGCAGTCGGGCCCTTTAAGCGTGCCCATAACTGCGTGTACGGAGGGCCCACGATCACGCGTGTCCCCCTCTTTTATACCCCCTCGTCGCTCCTAGTTATCTCCGTGCCCTTATTCCGCTCTCTCTCTCCGAGGGACGCTACCTTTTGTCGAGCCTTTCTTCTCCTTTTCGCAGGCTACCCTCCCCCCTTCCCCCTTCGCAGATCTGCTTAACTGTTCCCTCCTGTTCGCCCTCCCCAGATGATTTTCATAGATAGGGAACGTTCGGGGAAGTTTTTGGGAACAAAAGTGAGGGTTCCATGGAGGTTGCTGAATGTCGGGGCAGTCTGCGGACTTTGTGTCTGCAGGGAAATGAGTGTCTGTTCGGGTTACAGAGGATGGGGTGTATGTATGTAGGTGTGGGGTTGATGCTGTTAGGAGGGGATCGTTTTACAATCTTCCTGAATTTTCAGGAAGCAAGTGCCAGGGTGTTCTTCGCTGCCAGAGAAATCGCTTCCCTTGGGTATTATTAGTAGCTCACGAGGGAACATCCCGAACCCGGATATCCAAAAAATTCTGAAACTTTGTGAATTTCCTTCTGATTATAACGCAATTTTTGTTTACTGCCCAAATTCTCTCTAAAGGGGTGTAATTGACCCCTGAAAATCCAGTTATTTTTAGATTTTGTGTTATAACTTTTGAACTGTAAAATAATATTTCTACTAAATGATAGATCTAATTAAAAGAAGTAACTTTTGTCTTGAAACATTTTTTCTATCCCTTACAGTTCGCGAGTTATAATACAAAATCAGAAAATAGCCAAATATTCAGGGGTTCATTTCACCCCCTTCGAGTGAATTTGGGCAGCAAACAAAAATTGCGTTGTAATTAGGAGGAAATCCCCCTACATATTCACAAAATTTCAGAATTTTTTGAATTTCCGGGTTCGGGATCTTCCCTTGTCAGATGTGTATATAGGTGTTCGAACTTGAAAAGGGTTAAATTTTTTCTCCACAATGAAGGGACACAATTCTGCGATTCTAAATCAGATATGTACTTACTCCGAACAGCATTGCTATGACCACAGACCATCTGTTCCCACCGAATCGACCTATGAAGCCTGAAAACCTCGAAACTGGAGGATCTTGCGGTAGAAAGAGAAAGTGCATAAGGTATTTACGCAATTTTCTCTATCGGTACGATCCGCTGAATGATTGCAGAGTTTCTCCGCGTAGTTACGGCTAGGTTTTTCGACAGAGGGGTAAAATAAAAATAACCCCGTCACCTTTTGCCACAATGTCCTTTCCTCGCACGGCGCGGGTGCACGTTCCGCGAACTCGCGAATTATGAATATGATTATCTCGGACGGGCTCTTGACGGGAAGCCAGACCTGTCCCAGAGGTGTCACCTTACATCCTCCCCCTCCTTCATGGTGTCGACGCTCCTAGGCCCCCTCGGGCTGCTCTCTCCCGTTCCTGACTTGGCGCGTGACGTCGCCTCTCGTAACCGAATCTCGCGAATAATTGGACCTCCGCGCCCCTGGCTTTCCTTCCGATCGCCTCTCTATCATATCTTCGTGAAAAACACCAAAACATCCCCAGCAGTCCAGTGGCACACTCGGGATTTAAACTTGGTTGGAGCAGAGTTGAAAGGGAGAAAAATATTTTTACTGCAAATTCAAGAAAATTCATTAGGCGACTATAAAAACTTATCTAAAGAATAAAATCCAGTTTTCTTCTTACAAAGCCTCTCCTTTGGGGGTGGCAGGACCCCTTAGCCCCCCTCTGGGTGCGCCACCGCTCTAGTCACCCTCAAACAACTCACACTTCCACAGACAATCCATTAAACGTATCTAATAGAACCCTTTAACTCCAATTATACCTACTCTCGAATGTTGCAAACTGAAACTCAAATCATTCAATACAATCATCACACCAACGTGCCTGTCTCTTCATCTGCGTTCGAGTCTTAGCACACACCTTTTGACGCCATCGCTGTCTTCAAGCCCAAGGTTTTGACAGTCTGTAAAAATCGTGTCGAGAGGGGTACGCATTTCGCGCGAGCAAAGGGGGGCATGACTGAAAGGGGAGGCGTAGAGGGGCGTAGGGGAGAGATGCAGATGGGCCGCCAGCCTCTTTTCCGCAGGGGCCCGCAATAAATTTAACGGGCCAACGAGGGGGGCAGGGCCGGCTCGCAAGCGCGGCGCGATAACGATCGAACGAGCGTCAGAGAAGTGCTAAGTAACTACCGATCGTATCGGAGATAGAAGGTTCGCCTGGCTGCCTCTAGCCCTCCTCTGCACAATGTGTGCGTGCCACGGTGTACATACATCATAGGGCATTTTCTTGGCGCTATCGACGTCACCTAAAACTGTCACCGATACAGGGCCTACGGTCCAACAATGGGTGCCCCAGGAACGGGCTAAGCCAGTTGTGTTTGACGTTTATGAATCGAATTTCTTTTACGCCCCCCC
Organism: Andrena chrysosceles; assembly: GCA_963855975.1. Lineage (NCBI taxonomy): Eukaryota > Metazoa > Arthropoda > Insecta > Hymenoptera > Andrenidae > Andrena > Andrena chrysosceles. The sequence continues at coordinate 42,700,596 of OY979769.1, read as the reverse complement.
TGCGCCAGATACTAGGGGGAGATAGCGGGGAAAAGCGGCTCTGTTGTATACACGGGGACCGATCCATGGTGCACAGCCGATGACGGGGCACGTCAGTGGGCTCGTAAACTGTTTCAACAGTTGGAGTTTGATGGAGGAAAGGTGGGGCTTGTGAGTGGGTTTAGATATGTTTTATTTTATGGGGTTTATGTGTTTCATTGCGATTGCGGAGGTTTGGAGATTGGGTGGCGCGTTAATTTGATAGGTGATTGGTTGGAAGTTATGATTACGGTAGTCGGAGTCATTAGGGGGTGAATTACTTATGGTGTGGATATATTATAGAAGTTCTATACCGGTGCTTATTATTAAAAACCTGAGGCAGATTATTTGAAATTAAAGATTCTCAGGGGAACCACTTGTCGGTGAACCTCCCCTCGATGATCCTCCCATCAAACTAGCATTACCAACCCCGAAGTAAGAACTCACTCTCCCCTCGCAAACAATTATCACAGCCACCCGTGTGCTGCATAAATACAATTCTCCTAATTCACCGTATCATTGTATACAGGGTGCGCCAGCCCCCTGATCTCGCTCTACCCTCGAATTGCCCCATAGAAACCCGCGGCCGCTTGGCTCCGGCCCACCAAGCATATGTCGGACATCGTCGTCCCCTTTCTCGCGCAGTGACACCATGGAATTTCGCGCAGACGATTGGCCAGTGGTTCGTCCAATGAAACGCGCGGCGAGCAGGGTGAACGTTATGGGGGTTGACGGGCAGGCGAGTCCCTCGGGGTTGGATCTATGGGATTAGGGCCAGGGTGACGCGATGGTAACTTCGTTATCATAACTCGTTCCCCTTTCTTCCTCCATTTGCGTGACTATAGCGCGTTGCAGTGACCAATCTGTACATAGTACGATATTTTAACATTCTTCTTTAGTCCCTCCATGCTGATACTTCAATCACAGACCTAAGTCAGATGTTCTGTATTCGTCAAACTTGCATTTCTTGCGATCACTTGTGAGGAATTAACGCGAAGCCAAAAATAGGGAAGAGTGTTTCTAACGGGACCGAGCAGAGTGCGCGGGGAGGGGCTGTGCGAGTCAAAGTGTCAGGTGAGCGATTACAGAGTCGATCCTTGGCTGCTTGTAATTCTAGACAGGAATTAAAGCGGCGCAGCGGCCGGCCGCAGCCTCACCTTTACCAGCGGCACCGTAGAAAGAACAACTCTCCAATGATCACCTGCGAGCTTCGACGTCGGAACCAAGAAACTCGAGTTCTACAAGACTCTGGCATCCTGGCCAGAATGACATCTGAATTGTTTATGCAAGAAAGAGAAACCTGAAGAGGATGCGGTAGCTTATGCCACTTTGACGAGTCTACCAATAATGATAGCAAGGCATCGGTATGCGAATACATACCACTGGTGCAACTTTACACCCGGAAGTGTCGAAGCACGTTAGCGCACTGGGACATTGTTAGAATTCCTCTGATGAATTCGTATTACCGCGTCTCTGACTGTCACCACGTGGCAGAGTCTTCAGCGTGTCCACCCTGAAGAGACGCTACCCTCGGAAGCAATAAGAAAAACTGTATTCGATATCGCTCGCAGCATCCACCTGTCCACCAGCGACGAGCCTATTTGGACCACGACACCTGACACTAACTAGCCGCTTGCGAAAGATCGACCATTACCAGCGACAGTCGCGAATCTCGAGGAAATAACCCTTTCACCGCGCACGCTGTGGGCTGAGGAAGACGTCGCGCGAACAGCTGGGATCACCATTGACCGAGGTCCATTCAGAATGCTCCCGTGACTCGACAGCTGAAGGACGTTGTTCTCCTACGACAAATTACGCTGGTTTTGGCGCGAGCTCTCCACCACCGTGGACGCCAGCCGCGCACGTACGCGCATACACGCGCGACCCGCTCTCTCCGACCTACCCCACCGAGAATCGTGTTTCAATACGGAAACCGAAAACCATATCATTACGTTGAAGCTCCGTTTCGTCGCTCACGAAACACGCTCGCGCGACTGGGAAGGTTTTGTCGCGACCTGCGCACACGCGCGCGCGCCAGGCGTCTCGCAGGTGCGTGGACGACGCTGGGCGCCGCGTGGCATTCTTCTCAGATTCGATCTTCCACCCCCTGTGGGGAGCTTTTCGACCGGACGAGTTGACGGGACTTTAAATAATCAAGGTGCGCGAGGTTACGTCTTGGATTTTCGCGTGCGAAGGTTGGGGGTTGCTTAGTGGCTGGGTTGTAATGGGGGATAATTGTTATAAAGTGATAGAGAGGAATAATTTTGATGTGTACGTTAGGATTATAGATCCTTGACTATGATCGTTGGCAATTGACGCTTAGAAGTAGAGAAGGATGTGAAGAAACTCCTCGGTGGATTACACCCCTTAATGATTTTGGTGTACGAATTGGGGCTTGCATAGTGGGTGGGTCGTGATGGGGAAAAGAAAAGGGTAGCCTTAAAATTTACCTCCTCGATGGCAATTGACGCTTAACAGGCTACCTCCCTCATATGTTTCGGTGTACGAACTTGGAGGGCTGCATGGTGGGGACGGTAATGGGGTATAGAGTGACAGAGAGGGGTAGTCTCGAAGTGCGCCTTAAAACAGTAAATCCTCAACTAATGATCGATGGCTATTAACACTCACGAGTAGAGGAGAGTCTGAAGAAACTCTCACTCCTTTATGGTTATAGTTTTCCATCGAGCACCTTATCTCGCGCCACTCGCCTTCGAAAACCACATCTCTCGGCCATCGATTGCTCAATACGATTTCTCGTGGTTTCCCTGTGGTCTCCGGCTGTGCCATTTTTCTCTGGTTTCGGGCAGTAGGTATAACGTTGCCAGCGGATCGTTCTCATAGAAACTTAGAAATCTACTTGAACCTCCATCGAAGATATCCAAATTTCTATCTACCCGTGTAGCAATATTACAGAGCTATTTCTAGCATTCATTTCCTTAGTCTGAAGACATCCAACGCTTCGGAAGATTAATGCCTCATTGAGACCCCGTGGTGTTAACTTATAGGTACTTATGCACAGGGTGTATCAATTAGAGAATGACCTGTTACGGCAGCAATTAACGGCCTAGTGGGAGCGACTGTGGTAGGCAGCGGAGTAGCGTACGTTTTTTAAGAGATCAGCGAGAGCTGGCGAGGGTGAGCTGCGAAAGTGGGGCAAAGTGGGAGCCCGTAATAGAATTAGTTCCGAAAGCCTGGGCCCGTAGGAACGGGACAATTGGCGAACGCTGGGCAAAATTGGCCACGTTGGTTACATAATGGGCCTCCTCGCGCATCGTCACATGGTGGGCAGCGCGAGTATTTAGATGAGTTGACTCCAATTGGCGTACGTACCGTGAGAATCCCAGTATCTAGCGCGCCGAGCGTGTGTGAACCGGCCAAGCGGCGAAGAAAAATGGGTGAACTAATCATGCAAATTGGGCACAATGTTACGTAATTCTGGTCTATCTTCGGCCATCCGCCGCCTAGAATCTCAACGCGACGTTGCTGTCCAGCAAATGACTTGCATTTCGCTAGATATATTCGTTTCATTGCTGAAGCTGCGTCTTCTGCTGCAACAGTGGACCCTCGACGAGATTATTTATTACCATTCTGGGTAACTCGAAGATCCTTCTTAGATCAATCTATTCATAGAAACTATTATCAAAGGCTATACGTTCATCCTCCAAATTTACTTCCACTCCTCAAATTCGATTACCATTATTCGCTTCTCTCCTCGGCGAGAATGTCACTTTCAGTGGACCTTGTGATCGTGAAACTTTCCTTTCTCGTGCCCATCGATCCTCCTCCACCATCGTGGAAACGTAATCGATTGGGGGTTACTTAAAGGAAAGATTTGACGGGCAAGGCTGCGGCTGGTGAAGCGAGGACGGCTCGCGGGCAGATTTGAGCGAGGAACGGAAGAGGTTCGGAACGATTATGCAGCACGACACGGTGTGCAACGAGGAGGAGTGCAGTGCACGCTGCGAGCAATGTGCGAGGCTTCGCGCGGCCGTCAATTACGATTAATTAGAGCGGAGACTGACAGCGGACGCAGCGACGGCTACTTAATACTTTAACTTGTCCCCAACCCTCCACCCGTTCACTTCCTCCGCCGTCGTCGACGACGGCGAATCGACGGGAACGCGTCTCGTTCATCGTTGGCCCGTGGTTCCCTTCTTTCTTCCTCATCTTCCGTCGTCCATTCGCGAGTACCGGGACCCACGCTTCAAGGGAAGTCTTGAGCGAGAAAACTCGAGCGCCGAAATTTCAAGCTCTTGGATATTGGCTACTTCCTGTCCGGATTCTGTCGAAATTGTTATATAACTGTTTTTTTTTCAAGTCGATCTGAACCCCATCCATTCGCAACTAGGGGAAAACCAAGAGAAAAAAAGATTCGAGAAAAACGCGTTTAAAGTTTCTGGGCAAAGGCGACATTCATCTGCCAAATCAACAATTTTGCGGATTTTAATATAAACCAAGCGACAGTTCAATCAGAAAAGTATCTTCGGAAAATGCAATAAAAAAATCGATTTTTCGACAGCCAAAGTATTCCCCTTAAAGAGAATCTATGGTACAGGAAAATGGTATCTGCACATAGAACTCCGAAATTTGAGAGTGCCAGTGGTTGGGAACTTGATACAAAATTGGGAATATTTCTTTTTAACCGACGATAATTCTATAAGCAGCAATTAAGTATTACCTGCAGCGCAGCTGGTTACTGGTGTAATTAGAACATCCACCAGTGTTAATTATACTACTCGTTACCGTAATACAATATCGTAACAGAATCTATATTTTTAAATATTGAATTCCGCTGTACAATATCGGAATTGAATTTACAACAGCCATCCCATAAATTGCACGCTCGTTAACACCGTTCCACGGCTTCCAGGCTCCTAGTCGTCACGCATGGCGTCTATATCGCATTAACCACCGCGATTTTCTACTTGCCACGCGCACTCGAGGACCATAATTATAAGGGTAATTACCAGTATCAGCTGGATTACATCATAAACCATACATATATGTGTGCGCCACGATTTATAATTTTCTCCGAACAATGTAACAACGATCCGCTTAAAATTATACAAATTACGAAGAAACGAGAGCCACATGCTCCGCAGTATCACTCCGGGTCTGTGTTGGTGATTATGAACTTTCAAGCGGTTTAACTCAGAATCTAAAAAAAATCCAATTGTATCTCTTACTTTTATTGCTCATCGATTACTCGAGCGCAGAGATCTGAATATTTCGAGGCGAAGAAAGTACGATTTGGTCCATTTTCATAATCACTGTTCGGTAATTGCTTGGCGTTTAAGGCAATTAATTGTTTGTAGAAGAGTTCGATGGGTGGTTCTCGTAGGTGGGGGCGATGAAGATGAAAGACGAAGATGGTATCCGAGCGATTGCGCTCGTCGTCGGTCTCGTTCGTTAATTGAGCCATTGTCTAGGTCCGGTTAGGCACGTCTAAGAGCCTAATGGCCGTTTCCTAGAGACGCGCCAGCCCGAATACAGAACGAATTAGAATAATTCGTTCCGTCTGGCCGCGTCACTAGACAGTGGCGTACAAATTTGCCCGAACGTCGCCAAGAATCGGTGGCTCCGCTTTAATTTCCACGCTTAACCGCTGTTTCAGCATCGTCCTGTCAGCGTGCTGTATCCCTGCATCCGCAAATATCACTTCTGCACGGCTACAGCGGTGCTGTTTAATTAAAACGAGCCACCGCCGCCCCGACCATGTTTCATCGTACGCTGACGCTTCTGGTTCGGGCGAAAATATTTTATGTTTTAAAAAAAAAAAGAGAACACGTGGCGCATCCCGTGCAGACTCGGCGGAACGGTGTTGTAGAGAATCGTGGGAATTGGAGAGTTGCGTTTTTAACAAATTCAGCCTGCTCTCGTGTGGATTGAAGGAGAACAATGTAAAATTGTGATACACTGATTTTTGAAGTGGAAAGATGCCTCCGAGATTACTTTCTTTCCAATTTAATTTCATCTGGTGAAAGCTTTCGATCCTTGGAGCTTGAGAATTTTCTCAATCCCAAGATTTCTCAAAGCTCTGGAGACATTAGAATTCGATCCTACAAGTTGATAATCACTTATACCACGTTCCACGTCTTCCAAGTGATCTCCATTAAATCCCTGAGACTCCAAAACACCCTGTGTCCATTCCCAGGGGTCCCTTATTCCACGTCCACCCTTTTGCATCCTCATTTCTATTGATCAACTGCAGCGAAAGCGCATTGATCCCTGATTCACCACTAGCCATGGTACTTGCGCTTGTCGCCCACGCAATTGCGACCGATGAAAACCTCAGCGGTCCGTAGGAACGTTCGAGCCAGCAAAAGAAAGGAATTCGGTGTAGAAGACGATCGATCGATGTTCCTGGAAAAGCTCAGGCCACTCTTGATAGCCCGTGGAACGGGGTCTTCCTCTTAATTTCTAATTTCATTACGTATAGCCGAACGGGCCCCCATAATGGCCTCTGTTTCCCCATAGGCCATCTGGCACGATCGCTTCGGAGGATCTGTATCTACATACCGATCGAACATAATCGATCGATCGGGGATCGATCGGCGGAACGACGCTGCTGCCCGGACACCGGACGATCAACCGCGTTTTTAGTCGGGGGCCACGTGTAATCATGCTGGCCCCGTCGAATTTACATGGCAAATTGCGCGAACGCGGGGCGTTTTCTTCCTGTTGGCAGCAACTACCGAGGGATTCACTTGGACGAGCGCGGGCGCCGCCGCGTTTACGGAAACGCGACCCCGAAAGCAAAGAAGAACTCGAAGGGAGGCCTATTTCCAGCCGGGCAATTCGCTGGTTCCACATTTTCCCACCCTACCTTCGATTTCACCCCGTGACAGGGAATTCAAAGGAATCGCGATTGAGATATTAACACATTTTTAGTGTCCACTTGTTAATCACTTCGGAGACACGTGTCTGTGTTTTCTGTGGAATGTGAAGTTAATACAGAGTGCTGTGGGCGTTTTGACGTCACGTCGTCGGTGTTTTCGCGTGGACATTTTTTGGAAATCGTGTCCACAGGCTGCTACTTTGAAAATGAAGCAAGGAAAAAATTCACTTTCTACGCTTTGCGCGAGGTTTTGAAAGTTTGCGCAGCTAAAAGTGTTGTATAGGGACTCCTCTTAGATTGGTCACCAATTTTATTTAAACAAAAGTTTCGAGTAACGAATAAAAGTTAAAAAATGACTCGTGATGTGTCGAATAAAGATACCTAAACACGGGTAATTTTTTAACTTTTATTCGTTATTGGAAATTTATTGCAATAAAAATTTTGCCCATCTCTGCATTCGTAGCTAACGATTTTCTCGATTGAGATGTTTGCGCTGAGTGTCACGTACACTTTGGTCCCGTGTTTAATTGTATCAAGATCCGAGGATGCTGCGATCATCGTTTAATGAACAGATATAAACGCGATCCCGTTTGGAAGGGGGGGAGAGAGTGTTACGTTTCGTGCCCTCGTAGCCGCTGAATAAGATTCTTTCCAGGGAGAGTGGCGACGGCAGGGGTCTTACTGTGCGTCGATAAGGCACACATTAATTGAAGAACAACATCCGGCAAAAGAGCTGGTGGCCGCTGGCGTGACATCATTGTTTACGGCGGAACGAAAACGGAATTAAACGGACCTCCTCATCGGTGCTAAGCGACTAGACGTAAAGGGTAATTTCAGAGTGAAAACAAGAGCACTCCTTCCTAATCTCGATACTTTTCAATACTATCGATACTTTCCATTCATAACCGATCACTGCTAATTCACTCGACGATGGAATACGATATCCTATTTCCTAAGTAGTTGAATCAATTCAGAAGCACTTGGAACCGTTGAAAAATTCGACGCGATTCGAGGTCGAACATTTTGCCAGTCAGCTTAAAACTGTAATACAACTTGATTAAAATTTCAAAGCTTCAGCGCAATGATTGCGGTTGCCATTATATTTCACCGACGGTGGATCATGAAACATTGAAGACGTCCACCTGTCGCTTCTAATGGAAACCCCCAACGTCCGACTATCGCATTGTTTAATAAAGTTCGATGAAGCGTTCGCGATAATCCTCGATCTCTCCGCGAATCGGTCGAATTCGAGGTAGTTGAATTCTGAATTCTGAATCCGGGAGCGAAGTAGGGGGTGAATTTTGTTGAGAATGATTCGAGTGCGGTGAAGGATGGAGCGAAGAGACAATTTCGCAAGGAGAGGAAGGAGAATGGAAGGGCTGTAACTGGAGCGACCGCGTCCCAGGGTCATCGCGGAGGCCCCCGTTTTACGAGCTTCCTTCGAGCAGCAGCCACACGATGAGGAGCCGAAGGACTGGCGAAAGGAAGAAGAGGACGACGGAGGTGGGAGTGGAAGGCCGCTAGAGCGAATGGCTCTGCCAAATTAGCCATGATTTATGGGCACGGCCGGCCAATATTCCATTCTATTAACATCACATTATACGTCCGTAAAATTACGTACCAACCACCACGGATTTCGGGAGCCCCGTCAGGGCACAAAGTAATCTTTCCATCGGATGGTGATCGCTCTCCTCGATCACCTGTTTGCATCTTCAACGAGCTTTGCGCCCATTTCACCGGTCAATCGGATCTATAGCCGGGAGAGTAGAAGTGTAGACTCCAAAGAGACGCAAATATTGTCTCACAAAGGAACACCGCGAACCCGCACTCACCGATTGGAACGCAACTTTGTGGGTTTATAGAGTGACTCAAGACAAGAACAACGGTGGGTTTCATTGGGGACCTATCGCTCTTTAAGGGGGTGAAAAATAACCGCAAAGTCGAATAGGCACTCCCACCTTTTTTGCGTATTATTTCCTAAAGTACAAGAGAAAGAAAAAAATTTTCAGACATAAGTTTAATGGTGCAATGAGTGCTGCAAACTTGCGTTAACAAAATATTGAAGAGTTTAAAAAAAAATATACCTGAACGAAAAAGATTTTTTTCAAAATTGAATGACAATAAATTCATTAATAATTCAAAATACACATAAAGATATACATTTAAAAAATAGAATATCGTTTTATTTGGTATCACTTTTCGCGAGAAGTACTATATCTTTTCACAGTGTTCCATGTTTTTTACCACATTTTGACGTAAAGTATTATATTTCCCCAGAAAAAAATCCTAATGCAAGTTGAGATTCCCTTACTTCGTGGCGAAGGCGCCTTGATTTGAAGAGTGATTCTATTGTTCCAAAAATTCATCTATCTCGCTTACATTTCAACTGGACAGTGAAAGCTCCACGAGGATGATATATTTTTCCACGTAAGCGTTACCAACAACATATTTACCACCGCGCGATAACATTTTTTGCAATCGTCGGGACGTATCAATTTGCAAACGGCAAACACCCGTCCATTCGTGGGAACTCTGGGCTCGATGGTTTCGTTTCGGGGCTAAATAAACCGACGGGGAATTTGTTGCTCGGCCAGTGGACGGTGTTTCCATTGCACTTTGTAAAAAAAATAGACGAATTCTATCGCGTCTTCGAATCCTGCATTATTCCTCATTCGATTTTCATTATTGTCGTACTCCGAAGTGAACGTGATCGGTGGTACAACGTTATCGGGTTATTGACTAGCCGGTTTTCTAACATTTTTACGCGTCGTGCGTCGTTCGCGAAGGCTGCAAGGTGCACTGGTATTCGATTGTACAATGAGCGATCGGCGATCGACAGTTCGTAGCGTCGAATAGCTGCAGCGCACAATGTTGCACTCTATTGCAACATTATACGTACACGTGGCAGGCATCGAGTTGCATGCCGCGATGCGTGCGCCCGTTTAATTAATTCCCTGATATCCACCCCATGTGGGATCCATTCTGTGCATTCAGTGAATATCCTGGCGAATACTAAGCATTAATCTCGTTGCAGTAACGTTCCAACCGCGAGTTTTTTTTGGTTAATTAACGATACTCGATATAGTATCGCTGCGATCAGGCGGGATGGAATAGGGGATGATAGAGCAGCGAAATGTTTAAAAATGGAACATTCGCGCGGGATGACTCATTCTCAGCCCCTTGAATTCTATATAAAATAATACAAGAATAGAGAATGCGTCCCTCTGGGATAAATGTTATACCACCTACTACTATTCTGTACTTATATCCTCATTGACTGTATATCAGAGCGTTGACGCGGACTCGGAATTGGAGCGTGGAGCAGTTCCAGATTTTTTTGATTACTTGAATTTTTTTTTCATAAACGCAGATGAGTAAATTTTTTCAAATACTAATTCGCAATACTTCATCATTGAAAAAAAATATTATTCTAGGGCCGCGAAGCCCAGTGCTAACCAATCAAATACCAGCGTTACCTACCTAAAAGCTGCGAAATTGATCGCCAAAATACAATCGCGAAATCGATAATATTTCGATGTCGGAGCGGAGCAGGAGCGGAGCATTTAAAAAATTGGTCCGCTCCATATAAGTATCCGAGACTTTCGCGTGCAAAATCGCCTCCGACCGATTCCCCGGTCACAAAGTAGAAAAGTGGCACAAAGGAAGATCATACATCTCCTCGATCTCTTCCCCGTCGTATCAATCAAGATACCCCCTCCCTTCGACCTCCTTCGATCCAACGATCACGCCAACTCGGTCGGACAGTTTTCTAGATCGCGTTCTACGATCAAGACTCTGCCTGGTTCCCGAAAAACCGGAGCGGCGCGCGTTGGGAATCGGGGAAACCGTGGATCGGATAGGGCCGAACGGCGGGACGGAGCGGTCGTACGGTTTATATTATGTATGCATCGGTTGCCCAACGATGCGAACGGCGGTAGCCATTTTGAAGCTGGGGCCCGGTTTCGTGGCTTCGTTCCTCTGCTCTGGGCCGGGGGAGAGAAAGGACGCGACCAGGAGGAAGAGACTTGTGGGCCAGACGGGGACTTGGCGCGCGGGGGAGGAGTAAGGGGGAGAGGTTACGGGAGAGGGTGGCTTCTGGCTCATTGGGCAGACGTACAAATTCGTCGCGACGTATCCGTGGATTACGTGAGGGCCCCGCACCTTTGGGTCCCCGAACTTCTTCGGTGCCACTTCTCCACGAGGCCCATCGCGACCAGGGACCGCCGCGCCGCGGAGAGGGGGAACACGGTCCCCCGGGTCTTATCTTCGACATCGGCCCCGAGCTTCCTTCTTAACGGGTGACCGGACACGAGCTACGCGCGTACGCGACGCGTCTCCCTCGACCGCCAATCCCCCCCACTTCATCCCTCATTGCTGTCACGGCACGGTGGGCCCCGAGGTTAATTTCACCGGAGGCCCCGTTCCAGCGTCCTCGGGTGACTCTGTGACGCGAACCTTATCGAGGAGATAAGATAATTCATCTATTGGTACTGTCATTGGTAAAGTTAAACGTACCGGCCACCTGCCCGCTTCAGGGTAGGTATATACCGCTACAGCATCCTCCCTGGGAACGATTTCCTAATAGACTCTCGGTAGAAAAAGTTAGGGAAGCTTTCCCGATCCGAGGGAGATCGATACTATCGGCTCCACCTATACAAACTCCATCCCCGAAATCACAGGTACGATTGGGTTGCCCGCAGCTCATCGGAAAATTCTAATGTGAGCGATGGCAGAGGGGCAGGGGGAGGAGTGACGGAGAGGCAGAGCAGGGGACAGCAGGGTGAGGAAGAGAGAAAGGAGAGCACGGAGCTCGTGTTTCCGGCCGGGTGAACAACAATGCCCGCAGACAAATGAGCATCCCGCCTCCATTGTTCGCTTCATCGGCACGGCGCAGCCTCTCCCCTTGGTACCCACCCCGGTCCCGCTTTACGCCCTCTTCCTCCCCGCCCGTTGCCGTGATCGTAGGCCCCACGTCGTCGTCGTCCGCGTCCTCGTCGTCGGCGTCGAGCCCTCGAACACCCGGCTGGGGGGTCCTCGATCAACCTGATGCGGGCCAACACCGATTAAACATCTCTGCTTCGTCGAATCTCCGTCAACGGCCACCCCCTCCAAACCCTCATGCCCCCTCTCGTGCTCCCCTCTCCGGCTCGCTGGTGCCGGGCTGCTCTTTTGTCTCCTCGCGGTAAGATCCTACCGCGTCTTCTCCCTCTGTTTTTACCCTCATTGTCTCCACCATGCTCGCTCGATGAAAATAACGTATATATGCGTCGACGTCTGCTCGGGTAGCTCGTCGATTCTTCCCTTTTTCCCTTGTCCTATCCTTCCTTTCGCTTCTTTTTTCACTCCCGCTACCTTCCCCCATCTCGTTCTCCGCCTCGCCCCGATGCGCGATCGTTTATTTGGCGCTCGATGCCGGGGGGGTTCGACGTTGCAAATTTCGTGTACGAATGCATCGGTGCGGGGGAGGGGATCGATGGTTGTAGATCGATATACTTATTCTTAGTCCCGCGGGGTTGCTGACGCTTATGAATATCATGATATTGGTTTCTTGAGAGGAAAGTTGGCATTGGATGGGCAAATGTGTAGCTTCTTCGGTTAATGAAAGCAGTGGCTTTATTTGGAATTAATACGAGAGATGAGAGTGAAGTGCATTTAGACGAAGGAAGGAGCGTGGAATTTTTAAAGGAAATGCAGTCGGAGTTTGGAAAAAGAATGTAAAGGATTTTTGGAAATACCGCGACGAGGGAATAGCGATATCGTTTTTGCCCAACCGGAATATTAATATTGTTTAAATAAGGCTTCGCAGTGTGTGCCGTCACACGCCGTCGGATGTAAATCATAAACGAGATTTATCGAATCATCGGAGCATTTTCGATCTCGCATTGTTATACGATTGGTATTACGATGTTAGCCAAACTGTATCACGGTTAATCGACATTAACGCAGTTTTACTTTATTTACCCACTATCGTGTTTTACAGTACCGCCCGTCGACCGACCTCCCGTAAACCTAACGAACTCGCAATAACGCGTAATTCATCGGGATACATTATTTTCATCTGTCAATTTCGCCCGAATATAACATAATAATAGAAGCTGTTTCGAAACATCGGTTAATCGTCGATGTAGTCGCTAATTCCCATTCGATGGTCAGTAATCGTTCCATAATGATCGTTCACCCTTCCACTTCCGCTTTTTATCGATCCCCTTCTCCTATTTCCTCCAACATTCCATTAGGTACAGCATGAAACCAATGTCTACTACGCAAAACTTCCTTTCGCAATCTTTCCCGTTGCCCCATTTTCAACCCCTTCGCAATTCTCTGTGTACTCCAAACCTAACAATTTGACACCCAAATCCAAATGAATTTTTCCTCTCATGTGAGACCAATATCTACTAAACAAACTTTCTTTCCCCGATCTTCCCGTTGCCCCATTTTCAACCCCCTCACAAAACTCTGTGTATCTCCGAAGTCAAACAACTTAGGGCCCAAGTCCACATGAACCTTTTCTCCCGTTTTGGGTGGCCCTGCAACCTCCCAGTGTTTGCTGGTTAAGACCGGAAGTAGCCTGTGCACGTTTCGCGTGAACCGGCCAAGTGGTCCTCGCACAGGTACACGTGGATTGCTCCCAGCCACGTTCATGAAGCCCAGCGTTGCACGGCCACTTAAAGTGTGCGTTTTAGGATGTGCAGTGGGCTGTTAATAAAATGGTAACGCGAGAGACTCTGGAGGACCAGATGTCGTGCAAGGATCCAGCATCCTCTGGTTCCATTCATGGCTCCCGTGGCGGAGCACCTTGCTCGGGGCCCGAACAGCGTCGACCTCCTGCACCACAGAAATTCGATACTGCTCGGTACCTCGGGACACCGTGCGTTATATTCCTACTCATCTGTACTCCGACTTGTTCCAATTTCCAATTCCACCGAACAGCCAGAAGCTGCCCGAGTCCCTCCCGAGCAGCAGTTACCATTGATATCCCCCAACAAAATTTCCGTATCTACGTGAATGTCTGCATTTATATAACCGACGGGAAGCAATGTACACTGTCGCGCTTAGGGTGACCGAATCTGTCGACGATTTTTATAGCGTCGATTGGAGAAAGCAGTTCTGTTAGCTGGTGAGATATTCAGCATCCCTGATCAAGAGGAATTTAACATTGTGGTTCTTTTTCCTTGTAAGGAAATCTAAAATTGCGGTGCCAGGTCATGGATGAAGACTTCCTTTCGGTCTAGTTGTGGATGGCTTTTTGTTTGATTGCCACTCTTTCCTCGAAGGCCTTTATGTCGTTCAATAGATCTTGATACGGCTGTGGCACCGTGTCGGCGAATTCGGCGGATCTGCATGAAATCGATCCGGTAATGGGGCTGAATTTTAATTAGGAGCGCGTTTCTTCAATATACCTGTAATTCGCTTCTGCGTGGCAAACTTTGCACGTTTCACCTGCCGCAAGTGCCACTTTGTCCAAGCCGTGTTGCTGAAAGACTTTTAATTGGTCGTGCCACATCCTTCTGCGTGCCTTGGGAGGTGATTGATCGGTATGCTCCACTTTCGATGATTTCTTACCTATGTTCAGTTTTGGAAGTTAAATTAGATTGGATATTATTGAGGTTATGTTTGGGGCTAAGTATGTTAGATGGTACGATTTTATTAAGCTTTATCTTTGGTACATTAATTTCCTTATGATGTTATTTGGTATATCTTTATTCGGGAAATACAGTCTAAAATTGGTTCAGGTGATTGTTACTTGGTTTTACTCCGTGCGGTATCAAAGGGTTAGTAGAGTCCATGAAAGCCCAGAATTCTTTCACTTTAGTACGCTGACTTAATCCAAGCTGCTTGTTAAAAGCTAGTTCCATGCAAACTTTATCAACTTGTGCCATGATGTTCGAGTATAATGCCGCCAATTAAATCAAATAGAAAAGACGTCACTTCCGTTGGCGAAAAGTCACTAGATGAAAGGGAACACGTATGAATCGGCCGTCTAGAGATGTTACCATCGCAACACCGTCGATAATGTAACATTCTACCGTGTATGTAGGTAAAACTAAATTTCCATCGTATCTAATTTCAATTCTAACCGCTAGTAGGATTGCCTCAAAATTCCGCTCCGAATCGATAACGTTGCATGTGACACCACAGACGAGGTATAGGATAGACCTATCACCACAGACGAGGTATAGGATAGACCTACATACCAAGTTACAATTCCTTCGTGAGGCTTTCCACGTTACGCCATGAAAGCATGTCTTCCACAAATAATGGTGTTGTTTATATAAATTTTTATGTTCAATAAATTTTTTTTGCGTTAAATAAACTCGAATAGAACAGCAAGGTTAAAAGGCGTATGTGTTCTTGTTTTGTTGCGATCCTTTTTTCTCTGTCGTTGCACGGAATATGTTTATAAAACGATCTTTATAGTGTTACTCCAACAGAATCATTTGTAAATCGCGGGTTTCAAATGATCTAAGTTTTACCCGTGTTGAATTTTAATTCCTGCCACGCGTAGCGTTACAATCTTATTTTAGACTCAATCGATAACGTTGGATGTGACTCGAAAATGGTAAGGGGGCTTGCGAGCCCCCCGAGCATGTGACACAAAATTCCATTGCGTGACAGGTCTATTCTATACTTCGTCGATGACGACAGTGGAATGGTTTCTGTCGATAGTTCAATGCATTCAATCAACTGCTAGTAATGCAGTTTTCCAATTGTTTCTTTACCAGCGGCAAGGAAAGTTTGATCGCTAATTGCGCTGCGATCTTATTCCATTCTTTATCGTTAATGTCGAAAGCGACACCAAAATGACACGAGGATTCGCGAGCCCTCGAATCGAGTGAGCTAAAATTTACATTATCTACTACGTATAGATCTCTGCCATATCTCATCTGCGGTAATGAATGCGCGAGCCCAGTGTCAGGGGATTGCTGAAGCGAAGGGAAAAGAGAGGACGGGAAACACACGTCGATAAAACTCAGGTGAACGCCGCACCGGTGAACGTACGGTGCGTCGTACCCCCGTTTCGGAGGCGAGTAGTTAGTCCCTCTCTCCTTGCAACTGACCAGGGACGGACCGAGAACGTCCGTCTCTGAATGATTTCTTGAGCCAGTAGGTACGTTGGGTGCCTGCTAATTATTCCCCGGCGGGCATAACGGGTCTTTTAAAAAATTCATTTTCTTGACACAGTACCTTCGGGCATCAATGACCTGTAACGTTCCATCACTATCGATTACATATTCAATATATTAACGTAGTGGTACATGTCGATGATCACATATTCTCTGTGCTACGGTGGAGACAATTAAGTCGGAACTATTTAATCACAGGAGGATTCTGATGACTCTGATGACTATTGAAAGACACAAATCTTTTGGATCTATTTGCCAATAAAATCCACTCACTGTTAAAAAGTAATCGTTCTATTTGAATTTTGAAGACGTTTTATAGCAACGAATCGTGACCCCTTGATACACGCTCATCGGACATTCGCAAGTGTCCCCGTGCACTTCACCTTGATATTTGATAGTTTCTTCTTAAGTTTCACCTTGAGTCGGGAGAAGGCGTTTCGGTGTATCCCTGCCTATACTATCCCCGATTCGCGGAGTAAAAGTTAAAACCGTAGCCCGACATTAACACACCTATGCAGGATCGAACTCGAGGCGTGGCGTGTTAAACATTCCTTATATCATTCTCCTGCGTTCTCTTCGATATCTCCGTTTGCAGCACAAGAACTTCGCGTCCGTCAGCTACGATTCCCTCGTGCCGCGATGTACAGTTGCCGGCGTAGATAAAAGGAAAAGGAGGTCCGATCGAAATTGCAAGAAGGACATGCAGCGTTCGTACGTACGTACTTGCGCGAGAGGTAACGAACGATTAGTAATTTGCATGTTTGCCCGCGAAGAATTCGTGGCAACCGTATGGCGTTGCAATAACATCGACCGTCACCTATCCTACCTCGCGAGCACGCTTACTTTAAACAATTCGGCTAATACCACACAGTGACTTCAGCGATATCTACGATTTCATTCCTGGACTTCGCCAAGAATAGCTTAGCCTTGCGAAGAATGTTAAAACGTCACAGGGAACCTGTTTCAATCCCCCGTTTCGAACTGTTCGGTAAAACGGTATCCCACATGCACCAGCCAGAAAATCAGAATTCGGCGGAATGGGATATCATCAAGGCGAACAAGTTTCGCCCGATTACAATCAGTACTGTCCACCGCCGAACGGTGAATTCTGAGAAGCATGCTTTGGCATTCCTCCATCAAATTCCGAGCTACACCCTGGATCTCGTGATCCCTGCTATTCAACGAGCTCGCATATCGGATGGATCCGCGGAGTCTCACCGCGATCTATACCGCCCATCCGTGTGGACGGTGACGGATCTCGTGGATCGATGGAACGGGTCGGGCACGCCGGACGTCGGCTACGTCCCTGGCGCGGTCTCACGGGCGAGGGCCTTTCAACTCGATCCGTATAGCCACTACAGTCTCTCGTAAGGTGTGGTTCACGGCGTTCTGGTCAGAACTATGCTCGCCCGGAATCAACAAGTGCTCCTCGAGACTACGCCGGGAAAACACTTGACCTAACCGAACTTAGTGAGCGTCGTTCCCCTGTTTCGTCTGCCTGCGGCGTGCAACGAGGAAAGAGTCCCGAGGTAGCCCGCGCATAGGTGGCAGAAACACTCGACACTCTGTGGCTACGCAAGATCGGCGCGAGTTGGGACTATATCGAGGGTCAGGCCACGCACGAACGTTCCTGCGACCTTTCCCCCTGAGGATTCGGTTACCTTGGAACGCGATCGGGATCAAAGTCGCGGCGCCACGGGCTCCTCGGCGATCAGTGGCTCGATGAATCATTGGCTTTTCCGCGTCCAGGCGAGTCTGTGACGCGCGTGCTCCTTGGCGAGGATCAGCGAGGATTCTGCGTGTCGGGGTACCGCTTGCACGTGACTTGTGCGCCCGTCGACTCGCCTGCTTATTGCGCTCTGAATAGAAACCGAACGGGAGCAACGGGATCGAGATCGACGAGGGATAATCTAGCAGGATGAGACACCGTGAGTACTACAGATCTCGAATATTGCCATGGAGAGGATCCTCTTAGAATAGCGGCGACAGTTGAGCCACGCGTCTGGAGGAACTGTGAATTTAACGGGGGATACATAGGTGGATTCTGAAACGTAGGGAACGGCATGCAGAGGAGTTGCTTGTTAGAACGGAAGCGCTACGGCGAGCGTGGCCTGCTTAAAAAACAAGTTTCCCTGGTGCACCTGTCACCGGTCGAAGCGTTTTTCTGTCGGTGCACGCGGCACCACCGACTGCTACGTCGGAACGAATGGAAGCGTTGAGTTATAACGCGAGATCGGGTCCGTTACAGCGCGCCAACGTTCTCCGCCGCGATTAAGAAACAAACGCTGCGGTAATATTTTAGAAAGCTAGCTCGCCGCGCTGCTGGAAAGTGCCGACGGGACTTTCTTCCCTCGATCCCATCGGTAACTGGCTCGGAATCGATTATCGACGGCACCGCCGACTCCGATGCGATTAAAATGTACAGAGCTCTTTTCGATAACCCTGTCCAGGAAGAAACAGAAGTCGCTTGGAAATTCAAAGTTCGAGGGGGCGGCGTTAATCTGTTAGGTTGGCAGGTGGAGGGGGCCACGCGGAATTATCCAATAAATTTCTTGGAAACTTCCTTTCTAGATTCAATTTTTCCTGAGAGAAAATCGATCGCTGGTAATGCGTCAATGTCACGCATAATTTAGGACAGTTCGCTGGGGGCTCCTTTGGCTAGGCTACTTCAGCTCGCTTGTTAGCAGGGTGGGGTCAGTGTGACCCCGATCGCGGCAGGAATGAAGTATAGACACTTTGTTCAATTGAATCTCTAGTTACATTAACGTTTCTAAAAGTAGTAAAGATGGAGTGTAAAATATTCTTGTTTATGGTTGGTAGTGGGAATTGTCAGTGGTAGAATTAAGAAACAAGTTTGTGGTTCAGTGTAGTAGTGCAAGGATAGTGGAGCAACATTTGGATAGCTGGGTCTAGAAGCAATAATTAGTAGACAAAGTGTGGTAAATAGATAAAGCGTCGAATACTATAGCAATGGGTAGTTCGACGCGCTAGCGCAAGAATCTAGGCACAGTGTCCAATGAGGAATTTCTAGGACAAGCGAGCAACGTTACTATGCCGACATGTTCGCCAAACACAAGGTTTACGACCCGCTTGTATCCAAGTATTTCTGGATACGCGAAACGTTTCGTGGAAATCTATTATTTTCATTGAACGGTGTTCTGCTTATTTATGCCGTATCCTCTGTTAGCGTTAACTCGGTTTCCTCTAATTTGTAGCTGGTGCAAGAGTGACTGTGAATTATTGATCGAACTCTTATTTTCAAATATTGGGTATTACCTATTTTGTTTTCATAGGCCAAGCGTTTAGAATATTTCTTGTTCAAGCAAGTATTCGATCAATAACTAAATAACTAGTAGTCAGTAAAGGTTATATTAGTGGACTTCTCTTTTCAATGTTTTACATTTTATTAGTTCATTTTTATAACGTTAATAGTCAGCTTCGGGATTACTTTATATGTATTCCAATTTCAAAACTGCATAGTTGTTATCAATTGTAGTTGATTTAAACGGGCGAAATATTTAGGTACTAATTATAATATATCAATTCAGCTTTCATTTCGAGCCATGGAACGAAATTCGCCGTATCTCGGGGGATTTGCACACTCCGCTGCGTATTTGCCAGCAATTAAAATTGGAGGAAAGAGAAACGACGCTGGATGCTATTTTATTTGTGCAAGTGACGCGCAGCGTATAGTATGGCTGAGTCATACACTCTCCACTGTCGTGTATAATTCATGCACAGGCACATGATTATACTCTTAAACCTCAGGGCAAATAACTTTCTGGCTCTATTTTTAAAATCCTCGCATATGGCGCCATTAATAAGCGAAGGTCGAAGTTCGCAACGCGATTCCCTAACTTATGATTACTTTTCTTCCACTCAGAATAATAATCAAAGTTCATTGATCGCTTTCGTGATGTTTTGAAAAGATGACAACAGAATTATATATCAAGTTTCATACCTTTTCACTCGCAAAAAATCTGTACTCTCTACAAGGACCATTTCTTTGTATCAGAACCGAGATTGCAGTAAATTGCGGTTCGCTGGATTGCTCGTAGCTTGGCGAATTAAGTTCAGTGCCCGTGGCTGCAGTCTCCGTTGCACCGATGCAACCGCGATCCATGGATTGGAGCGCTAGCATAGCGCACGCAGAGCCGAGGGAGAATAGGCCGCAAAACACGAGGCGGGGAAGCCTTGTGCTCGTTCCTTCGAACAATGCCGTAATGATACATGATAATAGCCGGCGAAGCGCGTGATTACCGCGCACCTTAACTCCCGATCTGTCATTCAAACGCTATTTTAATGAATGGATTTTTATCCCCCGGTTCCTACATCGCGACGGGAACTGGTGAAAGAACAATGTCCCCGTTTGATGTCATCGCCATACGTGCACATTTTTAACTGTTTCCGGAATCACATAAACTAAAGCATCGTTCTTGTAACCCTTGGTGATAGAATCGAACACCAGTCGATTATTAATACATTGGAGAAATTACTATTGTATTTAATATATCACGTTGGAGCACTAAATTTTCATCCTATTTTGTATTCCTCTTCGTCCGTGTTATTCTCGCTAAACATGAAAGAAATCCAAGGAAATGTATGAATAGACGATTCGAGGCAGATATTAATCTATCGGTGTATGGAGTAATTAAATGCTCGCTAAGTAGTTAGTAGAACGAGGTCCCGCGGATCGATTGTTCAACGACGGTGAAAAAAAGTCTCATTGTTCTGACGTTTCAAGGAACAGATCGTCGCGAGCTATCCGATTTTGATTCAAGCGCGACGTGAAATATAAAATTCCGACTACATTCGCGCGCGCCGTGTTTTGCAACAATCTCTCCCTTCTTCTATCCGCGGTTATTCTCCCAGCGTGAACTCCAGAATTGCTAGTGACAATACGGAGACTCTCGGGCTTATAACATCCATCGCGAGGGGGGACGTTGTCAAAGGAACCGCCTGCGAGGAGAAAGATTTCGTTTCGCAAGTGTCTTGCACGCCAGCACGCGTTCCGAGCAAATTGAGGGACATTAAAGGCGGCGTGAAGTGGAAGTCTCTGGGTAGAAGTGATATTTCACTATCATCGTTGTTATCGAGCGTTAAATTCATTGAAATTGAAGCGTTACGTTCGCACGACAGGAATAGCGAGGAATTTCCTTTCGCAAAGCAGGTGTTTCGATTCAGGACCATTTTCTGTTTGGGTTCCCCTCTGTAGAGATCTATTGGGCCAAGCTATACTGAAATCTGCAAAATCAGGATGGTCTAAAATTGAGTTTTAGCTTGAAGATTTTAATTGTTAAAGAAAGGTAGCTTTATTTCTATTGGTTATACAGTGGACCCTCGATAACTCGAATCGCAAGGGAAGAGAAAAAATATTCGACTTAGGTATAGAGTAAACTTCGACTTGTAGAGCTCGGAGTTCTTCTAAATTCGAGTTGTAGTGGTGAAATATAGTTCGAGTTAAGGAAGTTTTATTTCGAGTTGTAGAGGTGTTTACAGCGGAGCGGAAATTTTCGTTTAATAGAGGTATGCGAGTTATCGAGGTTCGACTGTATTTTATTTCTTGTTATTGTTTTACAATGTTTTTTAATGGGTTATTCAATAGTGATGAAATTAAATTTACTGTAAAAAACTACAATGTTTTGTTGTAGGTAAAAACAAAAATATTTGTTAAGCTTAATTGGTACTAAAAGTTGTCCCAGGGGCTAGCAATTTTTTGCAAAACAAATATCACTCATTAGTGTTTAAGTAATTTTTAGTTATTCTGAGGGTTGGTTTCTGCATAATTTGCCTCAATTGTTCCAGTTTATGTGCAGAAGATGGAGTCTTGACAAGTCATTCGTCATCCTTTAGGCTCCGCTCTTGGGAGTACTAAAATAAGGGAAGATCAATCTTCACGCTACTCGATCTGTCACGTGTGATCCCATTAATGTCCACCTCGTGAACGATTTCCCTTATAGTTCACCTTTTGAACATGAAATTTGGCCATTCCCGCGTCGAGAAAGTATCTCATTATAGCACTGATAATCAATTCAGCAGATGAAACAGGCTTGATTAATTATAAAGAGAACACTGCAATTTGCGCAGATTGATCCGGCAGATTGAGCAGAATATAACTGCCACAAAATAAACGATACTTAATGGGGCAAGTAGAAACGAGTATTAACCAAAATTCAATAGCTCTCTGCTGCAATCGCGAGCTTATCGAATCGTATTTTGTCAGAGGAGATCCGAAGCTTATAACGGATAGCGCGCGAGTTGCTGTTTGCGATGATTCAACGCGCGTCCACGGACAACGTGTGCGCAGCGAGTGAATGACTTAGGATCTAATAGTCGCGTGCAACCCACGCACGAGAGACGCTGACTTTCACCTATCGGGATTTTGCCGGGCGACCCACAACTTTTCTCTCCTTGCACATTCCTAAACGACATCGAAACACATTACCATTATTATGTAACCGTTTCAAACGCGACCCTGATTACATTGCAGCACAGCAATAAATTTCTCCCTTGCATCCATAAAAATTGTAATAAATCGCTCGAGCCCAGAAGAAAAGCGGTGAAACTTCTTGCTTAAAGCGATAATGTCACGCTGATTGTAGCGAAAGAAACAATACTTTTTCACCTTCCTTTAGCCTCGAGCGTGAAATCTGTTGTGCGCTGAAAGTGTGATAAATGGAACACTCATTTGATTCTGCACGCTTCAACATAAATACACAAGTTGCCCATTCGTGGGTACTCGTTTCTAGAATACTTTTATAATAATTCCTGCGTATGACGTGACGTTACGCGAAAGGAATATCAATGCGAAGTGAGCTGTACTCCGTCGTGGATTTGTGTGAGAACGTTCGGAATCGAATGAGCCAGGTGTACAAGGAAAGAATTGGAAACAGTGGGTCAGCATTAAATGCCCGAGAGCAGTTAAGAGATAGGAACACCAGGAAATTGTGGTCCGCTCAGAGCGATGACTAACGCGCTGCATTCCTCTATTTAAACAGTTTAACGAGGACGAGTGACGAACGCGGAAAACCTGCCGCGCAAGTCACAGATTCCTCCGTCGCGAAAGAACTGCGGATTCTTAAGCGTCATAAGATCAAGCCCGCTCAATTATGCATGCAGATGCTCCCAGGAGCTGGAGCGATATCCTTGTACGCCGTATCTTCCTCGCAATTATTCCTCGGTCTGGGGCGCGTAAAAAGTAGATTGAATAATGCGCGGCTGTCACATATAAGGATAGATAGTCGGTGGGATCTGTGCTCTTGGAAAAACCAGTCCCGCGAACGTGCACCGCTGTCTGAAGGAAGTCGTTGTTCGAGGAAGCACCGTCGAATTTAAAAATCCCATTATCTTAACCATTAGTTCACCCCTGCAACCTCTATATTACATATCCTCCAGAGTCCAGATATTATTACCATTATTTCTATAAAATTGTTTCGGTGCCGTGAAAATAAATAACGAGACATTTGTTTGTTTTTCCTTCCCGAAGAAATGAGGGGGATGCTCCTAATCTTGTTGAGTATTCTCTCCACGACGATTCACGGCTTACCGAATGGAGCGCCGCCGGATGCGTGCGGAGATCTGATGCCCCACCACCCCGGAAGCAGGAACCAGGAAACTCACCCTCCTCCTTACCAAGTTTTACCAGCTGCGGGACAAGGCAGAGTCCGCTTAATTCTGGGAAGTCCTCATGGCCTTGCCTACGAGGGCTTCATGATACTAGCGCGTGACGCCGACACGGGCGACTTTGTCGGGGAGTTCGGGAATCTGCCTGAGGAATGGGCCAGGACCATCGAGTGCACCCCGGGTGTAAAGGTAATGCCACGTTGCCATTAACGTTTGGATTATATCGGCCTCCAGCAGAGTAGAATGATTATTCCTTCTAGAAGCCAACAAGGTTTTCCTGGATTGATTAGAAAGTTCGATAACTCGTAGAAGCGTTCCCGTAATGGCGTCTTTTTGATCAGAGTTAAGGCCGAATTCAAGGCTGAATGATTCATGTGTCGCGCGGTGTTCTTTTTTTTTTTTAGAAGGCCGCGGACAATGCGCCCGTGATTTAGCCCATAAAGTGCATTTCCTTGTTTTGTTAAAGAACGCGGTGACTCACACGAATACGAGCAAGAAGCACAATCTTGAGTTGGACTGGGAGGCACCCGTGGATTACGAGGGCACTATTGTCTTCAAGTGAGTATTAAACGATTGCAATTCTGCTTTTAACCCTGGTGATCTTGTTGATGAGATTATGGAAGGTACGATCGTCAGTGGGATGGGAATATTAATCGTCAGGTTTACGTTTTCGAATTTTATGGGGGCGCGTAGGTGTCTGTACTTTCGACGTTACACCCGTGTAAAGGCTATTAGGTTTTATCGGAAGTGTAATTAAGTGAAGCGAGCTTGCTTTGACGGGGTGGCGTGCAGCGTGGAAAATGCACCGCGGCGCTACGGTCATTGGGCGTGTAAAGGGAATAAGTTACAGGAATGCGGAAGCAAGGTGAATCGAGTCACGAAAATCAAGCGCAAGCCGTACTTTCACGTTAACTTCTCTCGTAATCCGCATCAGCCTACTACGACCTGTTGGCTCTAAAGGTCTTTCGGTCTCAGCGCCGCTTTAAACTCACACCATTCTTCCTGCCATAAAATCATAGGCTATCGATTACTCCGCGATCGTTGCAAGCTGGTGAACTTGTTACGTTACTTTACGTGCATGTGTTTGATACTATATAGATCAAGGTATTCCACTTTCTTCTCCTCTTCTGTAAGAATCCTCCCCAGCCTGACATACAAAATGAGCAAATTTAATCTTGGAATTATCACGCAGAATGCAAGAAATTTTGAAAACGTCTATAGACCACTATACAAATATTAATATTATCTATAAAATTATTATCTATAAAATAATCGAACCCCTTGGACCGCGGAGGGAAAATGAATAATATCAATTCGTATTCCGCATCTCGGGCAGATAAGCGTATAAATTAGTATCTTGTGGGTGGACGTGATGCAACCCATTGGTGTCTAGTCGTGGGAGCCAAAGATAACAATGTTGGGAGCGTACAACCAGCATCCAGTGGCTAATAACGAAAAATCGTCTCGGAAGAAAAGAGAGAGAGAGAGAGAGAGAGAGAGGGAAAGGGTTGAGTTCGAGTCACGCGAGAATTACGAAGTTGAAAGACAATTTACGTCGAACGGCTTATTTATGGTTGCAGGCGTGAACTTGCCAAGTTTTAATAGGGGCGAACCTCTGTGCCGGCATTAATTGAGCATTCAGGGAAGCCTGGGGCGCCGATTATGAGCGGAAAAGTTTATAACGAATGTCCTAGGCGTTCGCTCGCACCGTTATGCGCCGTTTATATTGTATTCCGTACACACTGTACCGCGTGCCACGCGTTCGTTCCTAATCGTAATTCATATGTCGACAGATCGTGGCGCGTTACGTGCCCGTGCTACATCCACGATGCTCCCGAGACCGAGTTTTCCTCCAGAAATTAACCGTTCAATTAATCGCCAACGCGCGGGTCATCGACGGTAACGTTAACGAGTTCTGGGTACTTCGAACATCAAGAAACGTGGGGGACTTTATTACCTAACTGTATGATCCGCTTCCCCTGATTCCTCAATATATAGTCAGTGCTGGGTTAACCAATAAGCGAAATAAGCGAAATAAGCACGTGGTTAGGGCAACAGCAGAAAGGGAGCACCATAGAAATGTTCTGAATGTTAAAATCTAACTTTTATTAGAAACAATTTTTAGTCATTTTATCAGAAATGCTTAAGAAATCGTACATTGCGTTGAAGCGATCACCCTGTATAAGGGGTCCTCGAAATCTTATAAGTGTTTGGGGCTTCAAAATCTTTTAAGGGGTTATACCTAGTCAGGAGGTCGAAAAGAGGCGAAAGTTTGTGATTTTTATTTAAAAAACGGAAGCATATATGTTTACAGAACATTTTGTACTTAAAAGAGTAGAATTTATGGAACATTTGGTAATTTTTTGTAGAAAAATATTTACGTTTATAAGAAAAATACATGGACATCCAAGAAGCCTTTTTAAAAACGGTCAGCAATATATCTGAAAAACTACTGTATCAGTATTTCTGAAATTTTATGGCTTTTTTTTTATATAAAAATCTACTGAATTTTTTTCCATTGTATAGTTTCGATTTTATTAACGAAAAACAGACACAAGTATTTCCTATACCGCCCGGAAAACAGTGGAGGTTTTCGTTCCGCGGGCCCAGGCTTCACGGTCAAGTTTTCATTTCAGGGGTCCGTCGTTGAGGAGCTAACGGTCTCAATCCGGCTCTGCATACAGTGAATTCAGTTAGGGGTGTTCATATATCGATAGCAGTAAAAATATACGAGCAAGGTGTTAGTCAAAACAAGTCACTTCTGTTATGTCTTCATCATTACTAGTCAGTTCCTTGTCCGTATCAGTAAATCTTAGTACATACATAATTACCTAGATGAACGTAACACCAGTCTAGCCGAAAACTTCCCACTTCCCTTTCACCGGTCAGACAGTCTGGCACATATCGACTGCTACCACTGATTTCCTTGTGCCTCGCAGGTCCACGTTCGCGCAGGATTACAGTACGTACTGGGTCGGCGTGGAGTCGCCGAGAGTGAACGTTGGCAAACGATCCATCGACGTATTGACCTCGTCCACGCCGGTCACCACCCTCAGAACAACCACGCCGCCGTATTACAGCCCGACCGTCGATTACGAGGTAAGTACTCGCCCATTACTGTCCCGACTGCTGATCACGAGGCAACCGTGCTTTTCGCGCCCGATAATCATAGCGACCGGGGATGATCAGTCTAGCTAGGAAACCGTGCGAAGTTCAGATCGAGCCTTGCAACTTGGAAATATCCGGCAGACCCTTTGATGCCTGTTTCGCAACTCCCGCCAGACCTGTAACACGGACAAGCCGTGAAATTCCTCCGCAAGATTAGCCCAGGATGCGAGCAGCCGACGAAACGTGCACTAGCTTCTGTGCAAGTGCGATTAAGGAGGATAACGGAATTAACGTTTTCCTGTAAACAGGCTGAAGGCTCGCCCTGAGAAATTCTAGGCGTTATTTCGAGCTAATTGGCGGCGTTTCCCTTCGGGCGGGAACGGAGGGGGAAGTCAGACACGGTCGCTCGCGGAACGCAGTGATAACTGTTGAGATATTCACGAATCGAAAGTACGTTCGTGTTTTAACGAATATTGCCTCGTGACGCCCGGCCGCATGTATTATGCATGTACACACGTGTGCACGCTGGTTGCAGTTAGCTGTACGTACGAATGCATAATTCCAGCCGCTAGATACACGCTGCAGGCTTTATGGCTTATGTACTTTCGCCGTTCACTTTCCCGCCGCCTCGCCTGTGATTTTTACCAACATCATCGCCTCTCTATTGTCCATCTACTTTTACCGTATCTCGTCTTTACCCCGTCGATGCGCTGCAAGGTGGAACGGAGTCAATGCTAAAACAGTGGACCACGCGAGAGTCTAGAGATTGCAGGGAGGAATGTAAACACCCAGTCTCAATAATTTCGCGCACCTTTCCACGGGCAATTCTTCTGCGTTGCAATTACATGGCATTAGCAGAATGCAAATGAAATGCGCGAAACTGTTCTACGGGTTCAGTAATGACTGCCAACAGCCACGCTACTGTGATTACCCTGTTTCGCGAGGTGTGTCTAAGTTGAAGGCTGGCGGTCGCGCTCTTTCCGCCGCGGCTTCGACTTCCGTTTTCACTGTCGTTCAAACACTCCCGCAATTAGCCGTCCGAGATAATCAGCCCGGCCAATGGAGTGGGCTGGAGAGTCGTCGGGACTTTGCCTCGCGATGTCGCGGTTGTCACTGCCCTGGGCAAACGTTTCGCGCTTGGCATTCGGGGCAAACACTTGGCTAGATTGACGCGGGGTAAATGAAAAGAAGATACGGGTCGACGACGCCTTTTTCTGCTTATCGCCCTCATTAACCGGTTCCACTTTCGAAACAAGATCGCCTCGAGAAAAGGCGCCGCGCGTACCAATCTCGGCTCCGTACTTGGAAGCTTCATCGAACAGTCTCTAGAATAGGTCTGTACCACTCCATTTACTGCTCGAGGCGAGCTCGTTATACATACACACGCGACACGTCGAGGAATAGGCTGTTCGACTCTTGTCGTTCGATGGAAATAATCCCAAGTCTGATTCATGCTCGCAGCTAAATCCTGCTGTTTGTTCGTTGCTGTTTATTCGCGCGCACTTTCGGTGCGTTCCCTTTTTTACTTCGGGGATCTATTGCTTTGCATTTTCAATTCGTACGCTTCAAAGCTTACTGTAATGGGAGGCTTTGGGACTTGAGAAAGGGGATTGGTGCTTTTGGAAAGCTGAGGGTGTTGGGTATTCGACTGTATCGCATTGCGAAGGTGTACTCAGTTGTTATTCTAGGGAATAAATTATGCTAGGGTAGATGTCCCAATTACTGACAGTGTCCCTATTAGTGTCACTTTAATTATGTTACTTAATAGTGAAATAATGCGTGCAAAATCGTAAGGGAAAAAAATTTTAATGTTAAATTAGGGTTCCGTGTTAGATAATAATAGAGAAACATTGCATACTGATATTTATAAATTAATATTAAAAAGTGAATGACAGTTTTAGGGACATTGGACTTCCTTATACTTTTTCAATTAATTAGCAATTAAAACATACTGTTTATACTATAAAAAAAATTTCTTAGATAAAAGAGTTCTTAAGCATTAGTATGCTGCAACTTGGAATGATTTTGAGGCTAAATAACTTCTGAAATAATTAACGAAAGTTACGCGATGAGCTTAATGTGGCAGTAATTGGGACATCTACCCTAATAATATGACAGTAATATATTTCATGGTTAGTCGAAAATGATGGAGCGGAAGGTTGCATATTGCGTATTGGGTTATTAAAACCGATCGAACTATGATGAATCTCGTAACGAGGCGTGATCGTTGGACGCGTTTGCGTTTCAGGCGAAGGAGGCAGAGGATCCCATGTACAACGGATGTGGCGCAACGAAGAACTGCTTCGGCACACCTGCAGGATGCATAGAAACTAAAAATTGCATCGCGATGGTGACCGTGCTGGTTCGCGGCGAGCGATATCTCTTCGAGCTGCAAGCACGTGACAGTAAATACGTGGCGGTTGGTTTATCCGACGACAGTAAAATGGTAACGTTATCCGCATTAAAGCAGACACGTTTTATCAATTCTATGATCAATATAACTAGCTCAGGTTACCGTTCGTTGCCCGAGCAGTCGCGTAACTCGAATCATAACGAGTGTGTCATAACGATAGCGCTAATTAAGTTTGCACGTTTAGGGCGGAGTGTCTGTGAATCGGCTGGTGAACAGCAGCAGCCGCCGATTTCGGTAGCTCCCCTTGTCGACGATCGTTTAATCCTTTGTCTGTTGCGCAGGGCGACGACAGCGTGGTCGAGTGCACGAACGAAGGAGGAGAAATTGCATTGCACATGTCTTGGAACTCTGGAAAGCATAATACGCGGCAACCCATGGTTTGTACCCCAGCTCTAGTTGTGTCGAAACGCTCACCGCGGCCGGTATACCTATATCATTCCGCGGAAATAATGAGCCGTCGAAATAACAAGGCTCATTCGGTTATTGTCCGAGGCTAACAAACAGCCAGATCAATGGGTTCGTTAATATCGCTCTGTACGCGATACGCTGCGCGCGTGCCAGTGTTTGATTAAAATTTTTGATAATCATCTTGCTGCGAACGGCCCGGAGATAAACTCCGGTTTAATTTATAATTGCTACGATAATTCTCTCAGAATCGCTGCTTTAATATCGCCGTCGTTGCTAATTAGAATCCGCGGCAAGTGTCCGCGCGGGGAACAGTAAAAAGGCAGAATAGAGGCTTTGCCGCGTAAATTATCGAGGCCAACGTTACACGAGCACGCGACTTGCCGGCAGGTGAAATTAATACGATCCCGATCCAGTGAACCCCGCGGTGTGCTGGTCGACTTTCGCTTCTGTGTAGCATCGTCGCCGATCAATCTTTCATCCGTGGTTTTCCGAGAAACACGCACTCGCGACCTTGCTCCATTTCCCGAATTCCGTTGCAGCAGGAAGGGGCCGTCCAGCTGGAGGCGAGCTCTATCAAAGATGACATGATCTCCTGTAAATTTTGGCGAGAGAAGACTACGGTCGTCCAAGGCCGCGAGTATGATCTCGTTAACACGCCGTACAACCTCCTCGTTGCAGCTGGCAAAAGCTTGAAGAGTGCGTAATTATTATTTCTTATTGAAATTTCAGCAGAACCGGCGACGTTGAATATTATTTTTAATATGAAGATTAGTGTGGTCCTTATATGTATGGTAAAAAATCAAAATTTTTAAAAATTTCTTCTGGCCTTTTCAGAAGCTTCCAAATAGTTTAAAAGAATTTTGTATAAAATTTTGTTTTATTTAAGGATTATTGGTTGCTCAATGGCAATAAAATATTACTATTTTGGTATAAATCGATAGAAACTTTTGCAATAAGGACAAAATAATTTTATAAACTTTTAAGGGAGAGTATAACATTAAAATTCGGACACACATCGCATAGACGAATCAGGTTTATAACGAGTGTGTAGGTACTGTATTGTGATTTCTCTCATCTGCAGCTCTCGAATCAGATGCAGATGCAAACTCTGACGTACATTCTATTCATGTTGTTAAACGCATAGATAAAAGCATGGTTTCGGATTCTGATATATAAATACGGGCCCCGTTTCATTAAAATTGACAAGTGACAATTATGGAAAGTCGCAGTTGCCAAACTTGTGGTCCATACGAAAAATAAAGTCCTTGAGTGACCTTTATATATCTAAATATACAAATATAAAACACGAAGATATTTTGTTTTGTCGAATAGAAGATTTTAAGAGGGTCAGACAATACAAATTTTAAAGTTGAAAAATAAGGACCACCCTAATGAAGATGGCTAATAACTATGTTCGGACAGTTTCATGTGAAGGGTACCGTTTCCAGTGTATCGTGCAGAGTTTTATAAAAAATTCATGGTATAGAGTTGGACCATTAATTTGTGAAAGTAAATAGAAAGGTGACGGTGAAGGTGGGTTTAAGAATCAGCCGTTTCCAAGTTACAAAACATTCTTTTCTGTCTCCACAATTAAAGTGACAATGAAAAAGTAGGGCATCCTCGACAACCTTCATACCTCACATGAATTCAGGATTAATGATCATAGAAAAACACCGGGAAGAAGCTTCCCGTTTAGCTCTCTCCGCGAACTGTTTCCTCGCCGGGCAAGGCGGGCAAGTAGAAACGCCTCGTACGTGGTCAGACGCGGGTAAACAGTTCTCGAGACCATCCGTTCCAAAAAAGGAAAGCTTCATATCAGAATTACCTTTGCCGCTTTATCTTTTACCAAACTGCACCCCACATACCCCCTCCAATACCTCCGCAAACTCACAATAAAATCGCACTTCTAATTAAAAAGAAATGAAGATCACCTCGAACCTCTTCGATGGCCCAAAAATCTCAGAAAATTCAAGTCTCTCAACAAGCTCTTCCAAAAAGTTCCAAATCATTCAGACTAAACATACCGTACGATCAGACGTTCTGTTCATTCGTTCTCGAGCGAGCGTGAAACACTGAAGTGCTTGAAGAAACCGTGTGCCGAAATGTTTCAGATAATGGTGTCGGTTTCCACGATACGGTTTTCGACGCGACCGGCGGTGCGAAATTGTTGTCCGACGTCGGGGGTTACACAACGGCCAGCAACATCCTGATTCGTGTGCACGGCGCTCTGATGCTGGCTTCGTGGATCGGCACCGCGTCGATCGGCATCCTCCTCGCCAGATACTACAGGCAGACGTGGGTCGGTTCGCAGCTGTGCGGAAAGGACCATTGGTTCACCGTAAGTATCCAATCTTTCCCGTAATCAGGCTGGCCGTGCGGGTGCGGAGGAGAGACCCCTGTCCGTGGAACTAATGACCCCGAGGTGGTGTCTGATGCCACCTACTCGGCGGGTCGATGCGGCTGTCCGTGAGTCCATGACTCTCTGATCGGGGTGAGCCGAAGGGACAACGAACGGAACTGCCATCCGATGATGTCCCGCCATTCCACACCTCGAGAATATGTAGTAGGGCTGTTCGAGTACTCGAATATTCGAGTAGCTTGAAATTCGAACCGAGCCGAGTACTCGAAGACGAAAACAAAAAAATCGACTAGGGTAGATGTCCCAATTACTGCCACTTTATTAATTTTATGTAATAAAAAACGTAACGTATAAAAAAATGTACAAAAACATGTTATTATTAAACGGAGATTCTGGTCACAGTTATTAGGACCGACAGTTATTGGGTAGCAGTCATTCGGATAAGACGAATTTTGAGGTGACAGTTATAGGTACACTAGGATCGCTCGCGAAATTTAATTAATTATTAATCAATTCTTCATATTTAATTCATAAAACTATTTTTTTTAATGAAAGAGATGTTACATAATATTATGTTTCAAATTGAGATGATTTTTAGGTTAAACAACACGTGAAATGATTAAATGAAGTTCAATTATAATCTTAAGGTGACAGTAATTCGGACATCTACTGTAGTCGGTTCTCTTCGAGTAGCTTGAAAAAATTTGAGTACTCGATGCTTTGGAGCCGCTCGGTTTTTACGAGTACTCGGTTCTTCGAGTTGAGTCAGGCTCGGCTCGCTTTTTTCAAGTACTCGAACAGCTCTAATATGTAGCACTGGCGTCGAGCCCGATCGCGTTCAGATACATTAATTAATAGAGATCGCTGCGACAACTGTTTATTTTATAAAGCGTGCAGCTAATAATTATTGCTGCCTTAATATTCATACGACGCGACGCAGTCGGATATCGAATTATCAGTGCAACGCTCGAGGGACATTTTGGAAATTATTGTTTTCCACGCTTGGTTATCCGGGGCAGGTATCGGCACAGCGCTGCGCTCGTGTTTAGCCCGCTTCCGTTTTTCTGAAAGCAACGCCACTCTTCGCGCTGCCGAGTGGGCTCTGAAGGGTGTAAACGTTCCCGGGGAACGCTCAAGCTTGGCTGATGTCCAAGGATAACGGTGAAGTTGTCTTACCTGGGCGAATGATACTTATGCTGCAATTGAGCGCGAGGTTTCTTTACCTTGATCGTTTGTTTTGAAATACGTTTCGAGTATCAATATTCTACCGCGCTAGGGTAAACCAACCAGTAATTGACCACATACCAGTGAATGACCATTAGGCAAGGAACTGTTAATTATAAATTTAAAAATATTATATGTTTATAAACGGAGTGTAGTTGCACTTTTAATATCCCATATTTTTAATTACGCGTATTAAGCAAACATTAATCAGTACAATTTTATTCTTATTAAAAGTATGCTGATTTTACTGGGCTTCTACACGTTTTGCATTTTATAATCGTGTTTTTACAAATTACGATAAGAATAAGTAATTATTTTGATAGAAATTGCAAGAAAAATAAATTTAAATGCAATTTCAACAGCTGTTTTGTTGTTATACATAAATATATTCAAGTTATTAATCTCAAAGGTCCATAAATTCAATAATTCGCTCATTCATTGGTTGGTCCACCCTACTACCCTCGTCTTTTTTGGGCGTGTCGTCTCGCTTCTCATTAACTAAGCAATGTTTTAAGAAATCACCCTACGCTCGTACGTTATCGTCGAGAAGATGTCTCGTGTAATATTATCCTTCTTATGTTAAAGTGGCACAGATTCTTCATGATACTGACGTGGTCGATGACGCTAGCGGCTTTCGTGATAATATTCGTGGAATTGGGCGAATGGAGCTCTGAGGTGATACACGCGTCATTGGGATTAGCCACCACGATCTTGGCCTTCATTCAGCCGTTTATGGCGGCCGCGAGGCCACATCCGGGAGCCCCGCGAAGACCTCTTTTCAACTGGGCTCACTGGTTCGTTGGGAATGCAGCGCAGATTTGCGGCAGTAAGTTCCGCCCGCGATACCGACGGATGTTTTCTTTTCTTTCTCTCCACTCCATGTTTTTGTATTATTCATTTTACGGACAATGGGTTAACCGCCGCATTGAAATTCCTTTCGCAGTAATCGCGATTTTCTTCGCGGTCCGACTGAACAAGGCCAAACTCCCGGAATGGGTCGACTGGATTCTGGTCGCCTATGTGGTATTTCACATTCTGACTCACCTCGTACTCACGGTAAGGATGATATTTAGATATCTTCACAAAGCAGCATTCCCCGCGCACCCACTCGAGCTGTGCAAGCAGCGCTGGCTTCTTTTATCTCTGCACAGTGTGTCCCTGTTTGATCTATAAATGGATATCTCTAGAACAAAAAAAAATGGAACGCGCAGGGTGTTTGCGGGTTTAAATGTCATGGAGGAAAGTAGATAGGGGAGGTGTCAAGGGTATTCTGTGCGACATTCTTCAACCCTTGCATGCTCGATATCCATTTATTAATAATTCCCTGTTGAAGATACATCCACTGATAGATCGAAATTGAACACGGCCTTGTACGTATGTACCCTAAATTTCCTCGATGATGAATTGTCCATACCACTCAATTAATATTACTAATATTAGGGTGATTCAGCATGGATTATTAATATCCCAATGCAATTAATTCAAGTTCCCATTTGATACACGTCATGTGATGTCCTAAAATACATTGCCATCCATTATATATAGACTACGTAGATACGGAAAATCGATTTTATACACCCGTCACGCGAATTCGTTCCGAATTGGGACCGTTTTCAATTTTCGGCCAACTATTCGTAGAATTCGGTGACGTAACGATGGTGATCGATATTTGTTATAGTTCGTCGGATGCGCCTCTGATAGACAGGCTAGCCAGAGGGTGAACTCGTTCCCGATGAAAGACATGCATTCCCGTGGTTCGATGGTCCATCCAGACGCGAGGCAAGACGCACCCGTAAGTTTCTCTTTAAATAATACCCCTTGGAAGTCTCTCTAACCGAGTTCTCTTTACCGCAGCACTCGGGCATCCGAAAGTTCATCTTCGGCATATACTTCGTGGTGATCGTCCTTTTCGCCGCATCCCTCATCGTTATCACCGTACTGGCGCCCATCGAGGACACGTGGGCCACGTTCACGAACACCATTAAGAATTACTAAGCACCGACCCAACGACGATTCCGTAATCGTGGGTGTATTTGCATCGGCTGATTGCGTGCGAGGCCGTCAGAACGCCTCGTGGCGTCAGGTGTATCGCCGTAATCGCGGCAAGTTTCGAACTGCTTCGGAGTATATACATTCGTCGAGTGACTGTCTATATGTAAATGAGCCTGGAAGTGACGTAAGTCGTCGTTTATAGAATAATACCGGAGGGTGGATTACGCGACAATATCGGCTGACTACATCGAACGTTGGAGAGTAAGTTGGAATTAGTAGAGGCAGGTACCACGGCAGATGGTGTTACCGTGTAATTAGCGACAGTAGGGCACGGGTAACAATGGGACACCGATTCGATTGCCACCTCTGTTGACAATGGCACTTTTCGTCACTGTTCCCTCCTACTCTGACTGGCGTACCGAACCTCTTGACTCGGCTAACCGCACGAATATCCATCTCGGCAACACGGTTACGAGGTAAGTGCACGGTATACAAGCGGGGTATAATTTTCCCACAGAGAACGAGAAAAAGGCATTACTTCGTTTATAATTTGCGATATCGAGCGCGGCCGGTACGTTGTTGCTTGTTCAGAACCTCCGACGACAGATCCGTCCGCAAGGTGCTTCTATATTTAAGTTCTTCTCCCGGTAAGACATACACAGAGATCCGTATTTATGGTAACGTTTACAGTATTAGCTTTTATATAACGTATTCTCGATTTTTACACGTGTTTAGATTTATATTGTACCACGGTTGGCGGTGTCCCGTGTCGCGAACGGGGTTGTAGCTCGTTCGTATCGCGCCGCGGGACCACGTTTACCTAATTAACAGAGGTGTACTTGTATTTTTCGTACGTTAACGGTATTGTTAGATAAGTGAATGTATATGTACAATCGCACATGCTGCAGAGAGTAATATAATTCGGTGAGAAATATCTTTGTGTCTCAGTGTACCGCACGGTCCGCGTAGGAGGATCGATACTACGCGTGTGCGGGACGTTTCCTCGGTGTACGGCGATCTCCTTCGGTGACGTTACGACGATTTTCATTCTGCCGCGGGTTGCTACGAGATTCCCATCGCTTTCAGCTCCCCCGCAGCAAAGATTATCCGTTTATCCTTTAAGGTGCCGCAGAACGAGCCGACGGTTTGACTCGATTAACGGCGAGGGGCCGTTGTTAATCGGTTTAAGCGGAATTTGAATTTACTCAAACGACGAGTGAAAGTCTCGGGCCAATCACGCCACCGGAGCCCGCTCCTTTTTACACCGAAAGCCCCTCGCGAGGCAACGTCTTCGTCGCCTTTCGCATTCGAACTTCCAACCAGCCAAATCCCCACAAAATTTAGTCCTTTGTCCCCGGCTGGATTGTTAACTAGAAATTTGAATTTCCCCGTTGATACGTTCCATTGTTTACGCATATTGTGGTGCATCTGAATAGACGATTTGTGTACAATTTACTGCGCGTACACATGTGCGTCAAGCGCATTCATTCGGGGCTCGATAAAGGGTAAATAGCTTTTACTTTCGCGTTGAGAGATTACTATTACGACATATTCGAGTTTCTGCATCGAATTTCTATTAGAATTTCTATTTCTTTTCAAAATTAACCACTGCGTTCAATCTCAACCCCTCCTTCTTTTTACCTCTCATTTCAATTACTTCAAACCTTCACCTGGTTTCGAAAAGATTTACAGCCCCCCTAAGAACTTGAAAATTGAAATCAAAGCGGAACCTCCTCGATCCTCATATAAAATACATAAAATAGCGATATTTTCTCCAGAGACCGATTTCAACCACCATCCCTCCCTCCTCCCCTCCGCGGCGAGGGGTGCACGGCCCTGTGCTCCGATCGGGAAACAGCGTGTTCCGGGCGGAATGTTTTCAAGGGGTTAGTAACGCGGGTATCGAAAAAAAAAATGGCGGCCGATCGAAGGCGGTGGCGTTATGACGCATGCTGCACGGCGACGCTCGGCGTCCCTCGGCGGCGCCACCGTCGACCAACCCCCGCAGTTCGATTGGAGACACCGGCCGGCGTCGACGGCTGCCGCGGAGCTCCTTTCACGTTCGAGTTCGCGTGTGCGCTAAACTGCTTCTGGCCATCGTATCGTTTCTCCCTTCCGTCCCTGAGCAACGACCGCGAGGCTTCTCCGACAGGTAGAATATAAACACCGAGGAAAAGTGTTCCCTATTAAACCGGCGCCGCTTCCGATCGCCTCTCGCTCCCTGCCGCTCGCTTCCACCTCTGCACGCCGCCGAATACCAACGTCTCCTTCGTGCGCGCCGCGTCCAGGTCAGATCGGCCCCTCGATCGCTACTTTCACCTCCGAAATCGAGCCTCCTCTCTCTCCAGTTTCCCCGCATCACTCGCGTTCGCTCACTCGCTCCCAGTCGGGTCGTGTTACATATGTAACTACGCTCCCGAGCAGTCCGACTGCGGTCGTTGAACTTTAGAAAGATTAAAGGAAGACGACGAGCGCGTGGGGATAGTTGACATTCGAGCTCGGGTCACTCGTGCCAAGGTATCGCGTTGGATGGGAACGCTTGGATGGTTTTCGTTTGGAGGAGTAGCTTCGTGCCCGCCGATTCGTCTACGTCCCTTTCAATATCGAGCTTCTGATTACACTCCGTTCAAGGATATTGTTTTATACACGCGATACAATCGCGACAGTCAGAGGTAGCTAAGTGAATAAGTGATAGTACGTCTGAATATTCTTTGCGTCTTTGTTTCTACTTAGGCACTGAACATGTAAGACACATGGGGAGTTGAGGAGGTTAGTTTGATTCCACTAGTCGTGATTCAAAGTACACGCGTGGGCATGTCTGCCCACGAAATGTCGACGTATTTCGCTTTTATATGGTCCCCTCTTCGTTTTATTTCCTCGGCAAAGCACATCGCCCTTTGAACCGGTCCGCGGCTGAAGTATGCATACCGGCATCGATATGCGTGCCGCGTCGAGTGAATTTCCAGCGGACATCGCCCGGGAAAATGGAGAGACCGATGATTCCGCAGACGGCTGACGGGAACGGTAAATATCGCGAGGGTCTCGTTACACGCGCAACTGGATGTTAAATTGCAGCGAAGTCGAAAGGGCTCTCTCTCTCTCGAGGGAGAATAGGTGGGCAGGGACGAGTAAAAGAAACGCGGTCGTAAATGTCGATACAGGGTGTCTAGTAAATCGTGGTGTAACCAACCACCAGGCGACATGGTGTAAACTTTCATGTCCTAGCTTCTTAGGAAAATAATCAATACTTAATTGACTACAGTGTAACCCACTGTAGGCGACCTTGGAGCACTTTCGTTGTGAAAAATAGAACATTCAATAATACTTACGAACCCTATTGGAATTATCGTTCTCGTTTGTATAAAGATAGTTTATGCTCCTCTATGTTACCTTGAGGTTCTTCGTGTGTTCTAGATTCATCCAATTATACTCTATGTCTTATTAAAAGAATTTATGTTGGTCCGGTTCGATATAGTCGTATTGAGAGTGGAAGCGAAGCGATTCCCCACGTTAGTCGACGGTCTGACCAGTCCTTGCCACGACCCCTTTGCCCGGTTCCTCGGCTCCGTCGGTGTTTTGGTCTCGCGGTCTTGCCTCGACGTCATTTGACCGAGTGCCCTCGCACTGCTCACAGGGGACGAGACCGAAGAGTGTTCGACGAGGCGGTTGGTGTTCTTTTCGCGGTGCTAGTTGCGCGTCCGTGTCGCGGCAATAAGTGTCCGTCGCACAAGGGATTCAGTGCCGCGCTTCCTCGCGACCGGCGAGCCCCG
The DNA here is from genome assembly GCA_963855975.1 of Andrena chrysosceles. Taxonomy (NCBI): domain Eukaryota; kingdom Metazoa; phylum Arthropoda; class Insecta; order Hymenoptera; family Andrenidae; genus Andrena; species Andrena chrysosceles. The sequence goes on along the minus strand of OY979769.1, from coordinate 42,661,718 downwards.
GGAGGAATCAATCGGCAATCTGCCGCCGTGAAATGCGAAAGTGAAGACTGTCGGGGAGGGTTGTGCATGTACATCGCAGGACGATGGCTGAACCTCGTGTCTGCCGGCTCTTCGTGATCCTTGCACATCTAGCGATCGTCCTGGTGCTCGCTCAGAACCCCATCGAGGAGAAGACCACCTTCGAAGCCGCATTCCAAGGTAAGCCTTGCCAATTTGCGCTTTCGGTAACCTTCGTTCGAACTTGTTGCAAGCAAGTTGTATTATGTCTCGCGTGTATCGAGGATTATTTTATTAATACGAGCTACAAACTCGATAGCAAATGGGGGTGGTATTTAAGGGAAGCCGGGATTAATATTTATCCCTCCCTTGGTTTTTGAAATTCGACCTGGGTTATGGGATAGTATCGAGTATTAAGAAAATCTTTGTCAGCGAGGCAAAAAACATTGAAGCGGAATGTTACCTCTGTTGCAAATAATTTTAGTGGAAACGGTTTGCGATGCTTTACGCGAAGCATTCTGTACCAGACACGCAAACACCGACGCTAGATTATTTCCACCCCTTTCAACAGGGAATTAACGAATTATCGGGGAATAGTACTTATTGCAATACCGCGTTCGGTATTAATATTATACACGGGGAATAACAATGCTATTATTGTTACATCCAGTCCTCGTTAATCATTAGAGCAAACATTTAAGTGTAATAATTATATTTGCCCTACCCCCGAACGTGTTTATCCCGGCTCCATCGGACCCGCATTCGTCCTGGCGGGATGAGAATTTTAACGCCGCTGTCTCGATTTATATTCTCCGGTTCCGCCATTACCGAACCATTTGTCATCGCGGGATAGTATCTCCGGCAAGATTTTTATAACAGCGAATATGCCCCTGTCCGGGGCAGCGAAACTTAATTAACGATCGCGTATTTGCGGACCGTTTTATCGGCCGGCAAATGAATCCGTATTGACGAAGTCGTTCGAACGCATTAGCGAAATTTTCGAGAAGCATTTCCCGCGCGTAAACGCAGCGGGCGGGCAAATAGTTTGGGGCGCGAGAAGTGTTTGCGCGTGTAACGGGCACGAAATCGCGAAACGCCTCTCGTACGGATTGATTCATCGTCGCAGCACGACAGCGTGCCTCGGACCAGCGATCGCTTATCAGCTCGATAACAACCAGGGGGTGATCAATCGACATCCCAGGGTACTCGTTAATACGCGACATTTGTCACGGATCGAAAAATTCGCGAGTGGGACGCATTTGGGCATGCGATATCTCATATCGCCGATTCCGCGGCGTATCTTCGAGTTTTACAGCCAGCAAAAGTCTCGATATATATTTGAGCCACATGGAAAACGGCGAGCTTCGACTAAACTGAATTTTAACTTCGTACATACACGTGAGATATTGTTTGTTGTTTTTTTTTTTAAATGTGTTTCGTGGCCTTTTCTGTAGATTCGTGGCTTCGGTTAAACGGGGAACACGTTGGTATACTATTTTCAGATCATACGTGACCTCAACGAAGCAGCCTTCATCGACACGTGTAATTCGAGCACGCGTACACTCGAAGCAGCTTGAACACGTAAGCTGGCATATTGCGTCGCGTTAATGTTAATGGCAAACGGCCGTATGGGGCTGCCACTCCCTTTGCGAGATCTCCGAGGTACTATTCGCTAATAGCCAGAAAGCAATTAATATCACGGTCAGTTGCAACCCTTTAGACCTCACGGATGCGTAGCGAGCTGGCCAGCGGCGTGCTGGCTTCGGGGCACAAACATTTTCGTGTAACAATGCTTCCAAAAACTTTCAAATTACGGGATTGTCTAACTGTGGTGCCAGAGGCGTTTCAGTTTGCCCATGGGTTTCCGTTTGTATTCTTCTGAACGGAGGTCTACAGTTCCTCTTTCTGATTTAAGGGGGTGGGTAACCCTCAACAGCCCCAAATCAGGCCTTTTTCAAACGCATATTTCTAAGTAATAAATGAATAGGGTAAACCAACGAGTAATTGACCGCATACCAGTGAATGACCATTAGGCAAAGAAATGTCAATTATAAATTTAAAAATTACTATATGTTTATAAATGGAGTGTAGTTGCACGTTTAATATCCCATATTTTTAGTTATGCGTATTAAACAAACATTTATAAATATGATTCTCAATAAAAGTATGCGGTCATTTACTGGGCTTCTCATTCAACAATTCGGTCATTCACTAGTTGGTTTACCCTATAGAGTTAATATGTGTTTTACATAATCGTTGTTTTTAGAAAACTTCGAATTCATTCTGGTTTCTACTTATTCAGCAGATCAGAATGTTCCGCAGAATTGACAATTTGAGGGAACAATGTTATCGAACGGGGGTTGAAACTGTGACGGTAGCGACGAAGGCGCGTTGATCCTCCGCTTCCGTATTCGCGGCGCGTAATTCTTGGCCGGGCTCAGAACAATAGGGAATAAAATGGATTAACGATCGATCGATTTAGTCTCGCGGCAAACAGAGGTGAATTATGTATTTTCAAGTAGGAAAAGCGAGACGTGCCTTCCTCTAAACGAACGAATTTCGTTCGTTCCGCCCTCTTGTTTGCTCGAGTTTCCTGCCGGTGCACTCCTCTCTGTCTGCTTGCTTTTCTCATTCTTCTTCTCAGTGCTTGCCAGAAGCAAAAAAGACAACACCCGGCCTCTTCACCCTTGCTTATTTTCCACCAGCCTCGCCCCCCCCCTCTCATCGTGGAGAAAGATGGGAAGGCACCTCGTCGAACATGATACCGCCGCGAAGCAATCATCGGCTCGCAAATGTACTCGAGAAGTAGTTCCATCGGCGCTGTCGATAAAATCTTATGAGATCGGATCGAAGACGCGGGGTCGGCGATAAAAATGCACCGGTGTCGGTGGAATCGAGTCGATTTGCTGGGACTTTTATGAGTTGCGTTCCATTGCGATGGATCCGCGTGGAACCCGATGCTACTCGCGATGGATGCTGAGTAGTTGAGGCATTAATCGAGCATCAATGGTGCTTCAAATACAGAAGTATGCTGTTTAGAAGCGGTACTAAGGTGAAGCAGAATGTGAATGTTCAGATGACGTAGTAGATAATCGTTAGAGTGGTAGGTAATTAAGCGCACGCAGCCACCGAAAGGTTTCATTGGAAAATACTGAAGGGTTCTTGAACAAACAGACTCCACATGTAACAATAATATTCAAAACATTTGTCTAACATTTGATAAGAGAGATTGGCAACGCGACCTCCATGGTTGCCAGGCGAATCTGCGTGCGTGAGGAATCGAATCGATTCGAGGCGACGATAGACGAAGGAAATTTGTATCTTCGCGATGTTACGTGTCGGCTTTGTAATTGTACTTATTGCTGTTTGTTCTTCTTTTCGTTTGTTTGTTGGATGAAACGCGACGTGGAGGGGGTGCCAGGAAGCTCGTGCATTCTACTTGTACCTTTTGATGGTTGTGGAAAGCTGGCAATAGTGCGCTCTTTACGTTTCTTTAAACACAGCCGTAAGGAGAGATATTCTCGTGAAATCCTTTCTAAGATTGATGGCGGTGGGAGGAGTTTGGGTCGTATTTAGAGAGCACGAAAGTAAGGCGAAAATAATCGCTGTTACCCTCACGAAAGATCCATTTGGCATTGTTCGTGCTTAGGGGCACTTCGATTCTTTATACGCGCCCCACGTTATGAACGGAACGGGTGAATAATGGAATAGGCTGCTCCCGGGGAATTTAAATTGCGTTCCTCCCGCGGCACCATTTCGCGTTCTTCGCGAGGCACCTGACGAGGAAACGTATTCCGCGAATGCAAGTTACTGTGTCTTCGCTTCTTCGCGAGGGATATCGACTTCTTCGGATCTAGAACACTGGAGAGCAAGTATCGGTGCACCGAATATTCACCGGTGCACCTTGCTCCAACAATTGGAATACTAAGTATCCCGAATACCAAATACCACGAATATTTCCAATATCTCGTACTATTAGAACCGAGTTTCCTTAAATAGCCACCCTAAATACAATTCCCAAATCCGGACTGTGTATTAAGGCGTAGACATTACCTCAACAAGTATTCAGTTTGAAAGGAAGTGGTGTCCAAATGATGTAGACCGGTGCATCAGAGTTATTTGCAAAGGATCGCGGACTCAGGGGTAGGGCCGCACTCGTGATTAATGCCTCCATTCAATTATTTAACGCATCATCTCGGTTCGTTTGGGTCTATTTACGATTTAACGTTGATTAATGGATACACGCCGCGGATACGTTGCGGCATATACGGGCCGTATCGCTGGAATACCGATTAATCTTACTAAGGATTGCCCATTGTGCCGAACAGCCTGCACGTTTAAGGCACACAGCCCCTAATACTTGGGCGCGTTTAGCGTGCACGCCGCGCTATATGTTAATGTTTGTTCGTGGCATACGTCGTTGACTGTTGGCCGCGCTGGTACACGTGTACGCTTCGACGTCGCGTGCACTGCGCCAGTCGTATCGAATCGAACGGGGACGTAGGACGGACTTAAGGCAATGGTACACAGTTTGCGAAGCTCGCATACACAATACATCGCTGCTCCACAGGCTGTACATAGTGTACAGATAGCATATATACATTCTGATTGGCTGATTCACCTACCACCTACAGGCAGAGAATCAATTCTGTTATCGTGGCTCGTTGGAACGGCACAACCGATCATTTCACTTCTCCTTAGGCACGCTAACTCCATATCCAGGCTTACTTACTCCCTTGCTTCGCGTATTCGTAACCAGAGAGGGAGCTTCTTCGCATTCGATCGGAATTATTATCTCACTCGACTGTTGTATTCCGTATCTTAGTATTTCTTTTATTTTATTTAATAATAGGGTAGATGTACCATTTGTGGCCACTTTAAGGTATTGTACCAGTTTTGGTCATAGAAGAAAGAATTGGGGATGTTTACTATTGTTATCTGAAATTGTAAAGCGATGACTAATACTATGTTTAGAGAAAGAAATTTAAGTGACGTTGGTATACAACACGATCATCCGCGACAACAACTTCGAATCCTCAGAATTCGGTATAGGAAAATGAGGTAACTATAGCCATTCCTTTAATCTTGACAGATTTGCTCGAATCGCTGTTTAATCGTACACACAGACGTTTACACCGCGGTTTAACCGCGCGATGGGGCGTAATTTATTCGGAGATACTTATCAGCGACAAAAACGAGCGCTGCGGGGGTAACAAGGGGAGGATCGTGGCCGAGTAGCTGAGTATTGAATAATTTCACGGCTGCTTTACGTCGCGTCCGGTCGCTGCCGCGCATCGCGGCCCGGTCCACTCATCCGAACCGTTCTTTTTATCGCGATCGTATCGGGAATATTTTCACTCGGCGAATTATTTAGCCCGCCGAATAGCAAACGCCCGCGGAGCGGCTCAACAACCCGGCCGTTTACCGACTGGCTGGATCGTTACAAAATTGATCGCATACCGATGGACCCACCCTTTGGCCCAGAAGCGAGCCGTGTCGTTGCCTGTGCCGCGCAATATTAAACGAAAGCGCGGCAGAGCTTTTGCACACCGAGAAAAAAACGCAGCATTGTTGGCACATTCGGTTTACAAAGCTTTCATTTGGTCTCCCTGTTTTGCACTGTCCGCGGATGATGGTTGTTCGCTTCGGTGACATTCGTGCACGTGTAACTGTGCCCGGGGATGTTGGGTAGGCTCGCGCTGGAGAGAATATCACCAACGATGGCTCGGTAAAGATAATGAGATTTCGAGTGCTTGAGAGTAAGACTTTCTATTTCTGGGGCGAGGAAGTGGACTTGGTTGATTGATTTTGGATGAGACTTGCGCGATAGTTCGGAATAGGGTTCGGTGTAAGATTGATGCAGCTGGTGAAGAATTAGTGTATTGTTAGTTTGGGGATGCATTCAGGTAGAATTGAAGCATATTCTTAATTAGATGGAAGCTGTTAAAGAGTTTGAGAAATTTTGAGTTTTCGTAGAGTGGTTTCAGGCGCAAGACGAAGGAAAATAATTAAACATGTGGTTCTTCAGAAATATTTAATTTAAAGCACTTTCGTGTACCGCGAAGCCCTAGTTATATATACACCTCTATACAGTGGAGCATCTGTCTAATTGTACAGAAATGTGTGTTCACTCTTGTGGAATGAGTGAGGCTTGACATTTGAGAGAAGGTAGTGAGAGAGACGGTTACAAGGGAAAGGTCATGAGATTTGAAAGAATGGAACAAACTTAGAATAACTTTTTGTGGTTGTATTTCATTTTCTCACACTTTTCTACCATTTTAAATATATTTCACTTTGCTGCTTTCTGCGTTTCCAGCATCCCGCACTCGTTTACATTTCTCTTTGGATGGTGGTTCGAAAAGTATGGAATTGACTCGTACAAAAATGCGGCAGAAAAAATGAAAACCAGAATCAGAACACGCGTAGGTTGTCAACAAATATGGCTGATACTTTTTCACTTCGTAGTGTTGCACTTTGTTTCAACAACGCGGTAGGCATTACAACAAAGTTCATGGGAGTCACTCGGTAAACCAGCGTGAACACGTCGCGATCATTTTGCTACGGGAGAGGCCGCGATTCGTGAGTGTCATAAAAAATGTAGCACTTTCAGCCACGTTACAACAGTGGTACGTGCAACGCGAATTATTGCGATTTCACAGTCAGTTTTACGACGCACTTGGGAAGTACATCGAAGCTCTTTTTGTCGTCCATTAATTTACCTGAATGTTTCGTCGTCTGAAGTCGATTTTAAAAAGGGTGTTTCCAGTATCCTGTTTCCAGTAACTTGTGCAGAACACGATTGTCGCACGGGATAGGTAGAGAGACCGGGGCAAGTTGTAACACAGGGTAAATTGTAACATAAGTAAAATCTTTTGACCGACAAATCTGGTAACCCACAGCATGCGAGATCTGCTTGACGATATTAGCACCGTCAGTTTCAGTGTCACAAACGAGCGTTATGTATTCATTTTGTGCTTATAGCCCAGAATTTTAGTGTTTAGAGCACGTAAGTAAATGTTGTCTTACCTGATAGAATTTGATTTCTGTCATTTATGAATAGAACTCTTCAATTCTCACTACTTTAATAACCAACTCTCGCAATAATTTACATACAACCCTATCATCATCGTTTTCTCTCTCAAAACTTTGTCACGCCACCCTCAAAACATGTCCACCAAAGACTCACCCCTGCTCCATCCAAAACGAATTCGAAATTCTCCAAAGTGCCTTCCAATCCCGAGAAAAGGCACGCGGTGCTTCCTGCCGCGTTCTCCCATGCCAGTTTCTCCCCTTTCTTCCAAGCTTCCCCTGTCTCTACGTCAGCGTCCCTTTTTATTCGCTTCCTCCGGCAATAAAGCTGGTCCTGCGACGGATGGAAAGAGGTCCCCGGCCTCCTTCGCGACTTCCTTTTTTCATCATTTCATTTTCGCCGCGGCGACAGACACTCTCTGGCGCGTGCTTCTGTCAGGATGAGTCTAAATAAGTAAATAAACGGGCAGGAATAAGCGACGCGGTGACGTTTTGAGGTAATAAACGTCTGTTCCGTTGGCGAGGCTCGGACAGCCCGTTTCCTTATTCCACGGAAGGAGGATCGTTGCGCGTTTCCGTGCGAAAGAGGGCAATATCGTCGATGTTTAATGCGAGCGCTGTCTCGATGCAATTAAATGGGCAACTTGGATCGATGTACAGGGCTTCCAATTAAATTCCCGCGCTACGCTCGTCCGTGGAACCGGCCGCTTTAATCAATCGCGCGACTCCTGTGTGCATAATGGTTTGATTAATCGTAGGTTTGTTTTGTTGTGCTCTCTCTTCGTGCCGGAGTCGGCTTGCGCGTGTTGCAGAAATATATTTTATAATACTTCCCTGTTATTCGATAAAGTTTTTATAGAAAAACACGGGCTCGGATTCGCATGCAATACCGGGGCATCCCATCAACAGCGAACACTGTGTTGCATTCATCCGCCAATCGCGCCAGACTCTGTATGGAATATTCTCATTCACGAAAATGGAACCTCGCTGTGAATAAATACTCGTCCGTAATGGGATAGACGGCAGTTTCCATGCACCGCATTTTTCCCCGGGACGAGCGTTGCGCGGCACATTATAGGTATTCTAATTGGGGCCGTTTTCGGTGTCCGATACACCGTTGAACGCTCGTAATTCACAATCAGTCGATCACGACTAATATATGGATGGTATGCGAAAAACGCGGAGCCGCGCGGATTCTCTGATGCACCGTGCCCCGGTTGGATAATCAATTCGCCGTGGATTCTGGATAACGTTTTCATGGGGCCTCTGCACTTTCGGTGTGGAGTAAAGCGCGCGCGCACATGTGGGTTATCGCGCTTGGCTTCTTTTTCGGATGCAATATCGATCTCGAACTTAAGACGTCCACGTGAACGTGCAATGTCGATACGAGTCCGAGGGAATAAGGTGTCTTCGCTTTAGAATGGAATATTACAGCCGTCGCGCGGGTTGGGGGCCCAGATTTCACGTCGCGCGATATTGGAGTGTCTCTGTCACAGGGAATATCTTCCATGCACGCGCTGGAACTATTGATTCCAGAACTAGAGATTCGTTGATCTTGACAATCTGGAATCTGATTGTACCGCACCCGGATCGGGGAAAATTTCAGCGAAAAATTGGGAACAGAATTTTTCATTAGTACTCCCCATTGAATCACGAATTGTAATTAGAGGTACGTTCATTTTATCCGTGAAAATATTTTCAGTACGGCGTTAATTAGTCGCGTGATTCCTGTATCATTCTTTTCTCGTTACGTGCCATAATTATAATTTTATTCGCGCAATTGAATCTCGCTTAATCTTCATCGGGGTGTGTTGTTTTACCCTAGGCGATTTAATCATCCGTTGCATCGTTTATCGCCGCTGAAATAATAAACCGGTGATAGAATCGCGAGTAAATTCCCTCGCAGCTCGTCGGCGTTATCGTTATGGTTCTCGATTTCGAAGAAAAGGGCGATTCGACGGCAAGAAACCCTACTTGGCTGGGAGAGAATGGCCCTCTGGCCCCCTTTTTCACGGTAGCCAGATGAATCGATCGTGGCGAAAGAAGCTAATGATGAGCCACGAGTCGATGGCCAACTTCATTTCTCATTCGCGTCGGGAAGGAACGAGTCCCCCGTGCAACTTTCCTAACTCGATCAGCCGAAACTAATAGAAACTCGATGCGTTCCGTGGATAAGAAAGGGACTTGGCCAGTTCCTCGACGGTCTAACGAACCGCTGAAGGTAGACTCTGATATTTCAAATTGGTATTTCGTCGTCGATGCCACAGAGTTTAGCTACAAACCTTGCCATATCGATACTCAGGCTCGTTCGAATCTTTAGACTGAACCTTTAGACTGAATTTCTTTCTTGCTTGCTTCTATATACTTGTATCTGCAATAAAGACGGCTAATAATAATAATAATAATAATAATAATAATCCTATTCCTCTATTTTGTAACTTTGAACTTTTATTCCTCTGTCACAAACTCAGCCTTCCAGTAATTGTTTAATTCCTGCAGAAAAACATCCGAAGCGGGACATTTTCCGCTACTAAATTCTGTTTCATCGTCCCAGAAAAGCAAAATTAATGTTACAGTAATTATCCGCAGTGTTTACGAGCGAAACCGTTACAAGTCACAGTGCTTCTCCATCGAATCACGATTATTAAATTACTCGCCGCGCAGACTTATATTCACGAGAAACACGAGTCCGATGCCACGGGGAAAATTCATTACCGTCGAACACGACACGATCGCGCCTTCGTCGAGGAATCAATTAACGAACGAATCCGAAACGATGTTTGAAGACCATTCGCTATGCAAAAGGGGTTTGGATTGACGCGCTTTAGGCTGCCCCCGTTTCGCCAATGTCCTTTAACGCAATCGGACTTGGTCGAGAATTTTTCGATTTATCGAGAACTCTGTTCGCTGGGCGTCTTTGTGCCAATTAATTAACCGCATTCGGGAGATTCGTTTCTTCGAGCGAAGTCCTGCAGTTGCCTGGGAAACGTGCAAAGGGGATATTTTCGCCAGAAACGGAGGAAATTAAGTGACCGGGGCTGTGTACCCTTTAGGTCTTAGGAGAACGTTGGAGGAGTGCCATTGAGTAGCTTGTGCGTTCGAACACGCGAGGAATTTATATGGCCAATGAAAAGCCTTAAATTCGAGAGTTCCACGAGAATGGGACGAGGTGCTCTTGGGAGTGATAGGAAGACCACCAATCCGGCTTGTCGGTTGCTCCAACCCCCTGGCTAGTCCGTCAGGATTAATTGAAAAAGAAGATGACGGACGTCGAGGGAATGTCGGTTGTAAAAAAAGTCACCCCTGCTGGTCGAGTAATGTGGTTCGATCGGGTCTGATGGGGGAATTAATTACTGTAGCCTTAGAGTTATTGCGAATTCTACTGTTCAGATCAATTTTCTGGGAGCTGTTCCTCGAAGGAATATTAGTTCCTTTATTCTTTCCCTGGTACTTTCATATCGAAGAACCATGGAATCTTTATTAACGATACTGTTAAGTTTCCCTATGCACATTTTGCCGAGGTGAGTAATATAAAAGATATTAAACTGACAGCCTCAGGCTTAAATGAAAATTTTCTTCGAACTTGTTCCACGATTTCCAAGCTTCGTATCACGAACTTGTTGCATTATAAGCCACAGTTTTCAGGTGAAGCCAGAAATAAAAACCCAAGTTTCAGAATCATTCAAACCCAAGAATACCTACAACCCTAAAGCAAGGCCAATTAGAATACACGATCCTATAGCTTTCTTCTGCCACTGTGGTGTGCTGAATCCGCCCCTGATTTCGAGCTAACCATTAGCAGAACACCCTGTATATTTATCCACGGTCGTTCCGTTTATATGGTTCCATCTCGCGCGACACACTCGAGCGGTTCAATTACGACGAGCGTAAAGGCAGGCGAACACGATCGTTACGAAGTACGACTCGAAGATGGTCGACCACGAGGACGATCCGCAGCTCGAATCTGAAACCCTTCTGCCGGGGATAAAGCAATAAAGCGCGGTAACGCGGCGCACCTACGAAGCCTTTGGCTTGTCGCAGCTTGTCGAAAGTGGATTATAAACGAGGGACCCGAATCGAGAGACGCGAGCGAACCGTAGACGGCTATTCCGAGGAGTGTGCGTAAACCGAAGGTTATTGGATAATAAAATGATCTTCCCTCGCTTTCAGGGAAGATGCGTTTAAGTGGGGCTCCGAGGTAGACGTAGACGTACCACGTTGTTGCACGAGGTACATTCGAATCTTGCTGATTGGGAGTCGTGTTTTGCCGTGGAGGTTTCGATAGAATCGATTCGAGCTAGTCTAATTGCAGACACTGGATAAGCTTGTATTTCATCCAGGTCATTGATGGCTGTAATTCGTAAATACTCAGTAGAATACCTTGCTCGAGTAACATACAGTGGCTCTTAAAAATATTCGGACAACCTTTAAAATCGCATAACTTTTTTAAAATTAATCCAAACGACTTGAGTTTTTTTGAGAAGCTAGAGGGATTAGTTTGCTAAATGATATGATTCGTCGTTTTGAAAAAAATGCACTTGGTCGGAGTAGCAAAAAAAAATATTAAATGGCGTTTTTTAAACTTTTTTTTGTGAACCCTTAATGAAAATTCAAAAACCCCGTTTGTAGATTTAGGTAAGTTATATACGTGTCTAAAATTTTATCAAAATCGGTTAACGTTGCTCTGAGCTACACACGTTTCAAGATCGCAGAATAAGGTCGAAAATCGCTGATTTTCGGGAATTTCGCGATTTTCGACCTTATTCTGCGATCTTGAAACGTGTGTAGCTCAGAGCAACGTTAACCGATTTTGATGAAATTTTAGACACGTATATAACTTACTTAAATCTGCAAACGGGGTTTTTGAATTTTCATTAAGGGTTCACAAAAAAAAGTTTAAAAAACACCCTTTACTATTTTTTTTTGCTACTCCGACCAAGTGCATTTTTTTCAAAACGACAAATCATATCATTTAGCAAACTAATCCCTCTAGCTTCTCAAAAAAACTCAAGTCGTTTGGATTAATTTTAAAAAAGTTATGCGATTTTAAAGGTTGTCCGAATATTTTTAAGAGCCACTGTACCTACTTCCAATGTTGTTTACACATTACCCTATATTCTGCATCCCTTAGAATTCTTACACCGTAGGTTCTCCATTTCGCTAAATCACTGGAGGATAACGAAGTTCGATTCCACTGCCCATTGGATGAAGAAATTGTTGAAAAAGGGGTCCGTCTTCCTAGCTTATTCCCTTCCTCGGCGGAGTCTTTGTTCTCGAAACCAGGTCGCGTTTTAAAAGAATATCTTACCTAAACCATCCCGCGTCACATACCTGCGATAAATTCAAATTAAAATATGTAAAAAGGAGTCTGCCTTTTATGCAAAAGTCACATGCGATCCCCGTGCCCTCGGGGCTTCCATTCGCTCGTTAACAACCACTGACCTAGAGCGAGGGGAATTCGGTTACCACGGCCGTATTAATATGTACGATATCTCCGGGATGCTGCGTTCTTTATTCCCACGCCCCTTACAACAATCACGACAGCCTTGTCTCTCTGTTTTCGCGGCTGACCTTGTTATTCTAATTCGACTGCGGGGTTAAAGGTAGCGATATTCAAATGATAACGAAGCTCGGCGGCTGTTTATGCAACGCTACACCGTCGCGGATGGAATTTTAACGCTCGAGTTTCTTTATTTATGCCTCGACCTAGTTCGATTTATACACACCCGTCCCTGAGACCGTGCATCCTGGCCATTAGCGTTAGGTAATTAGACGCAGGCCGCGGCTCTCTTCTCCGGGAAAAGGCGAACAATTTTTGCGTGGCAAAAAGGAGGCGAAGACTCGGCGGATCGTTGCGCGTTCTAGCGCAGCCTGGGTAAATAGCATTTTATCTCCCTTCCAACGTAGCTCATTCGTAACGCTTTCTTCGAATCGGCATGAATGCTTTTTAAGCGGATTCGTACTGCCTTCGTTTAGCTCTAATCAGAGGTAGCTACGCTAATTGCAGTTCACTCTGTATTATAGTGTAATTAGTTACGGCAATATTTGCATGCCAATGCAGCAACGAACGTGCATCTGCTCCTGAGACATCTCACTTGTAATTATACAGATATTTAATGGAACTCGACGAATGTCGATCGCCCCGTCGACGCACGAATACGATTTTAATTAGTCGCCGAGTTCAAACTTAGCTCTGCTTAATTTTGTCCCTCCCTCGACGTCAAAATTGAGCGACGACCCCCGACTTCTGCCACAGTTGGGGCGCTCATTAAGAGCATCCAGATTACGACGTCTTTTCCGCGCAGCGTGTTATCTACGGGCATTCCTGGCCTTCTCTTTGTTCCATTTTGTGTATCTAAACGGGTATCGCTTATAATCGATTTGTGAGAAGTTTGAAATATAAAGTTTCTTTTAACCCTTCGTGGTCACACCTTCTTATAATCACACATTGGTCACACGGGGTTCACTGTACCCCAGCGTCATTTTTTGAGTTACCATTTTCGTATATTTGAATCTTTTAACTTTTTAGTGATAATTATACATTCGTAATACTTATACAGTCATGGTCTAATAGTCTTTTTCTAGAAACATAAATTTTGATATGATAAAATTTGTAGTTGAAAATGAGCGATTTTCCATGGTTGTGGGAAAAACCGGTTTTTTTAAAAAAAAATTTTATTATTTTTTTGCGATAAATCCCCTTTAGAAGACGTAAAGGGGCGACATTTCAAATCGAAAATTGCGCTTGGGGTACAATACACCCCGTGTGACCACGAAGGGTTAATAGTAACGAATAAGGAGCAATCGGAATATGTAAGCGTACGGGTGGACGTAGCTCAAGTGGAATAGGTCGACAACGGGACAGACAGCAAGTGGAATGAACTGGTGCATAGTTAGGCGACAGTGTGGCAAGGGCATGAATATTGAAAATAATTTGATCAGTGCCGTAGTTCGGATATGCATATATTATGTTGAAAATCAGAATGTATCAAGAGTTTATTAGATATGTTTAAACAGAATTCTATAGTTTCCAATTCTTCCTTAAAATTGCAAAGGTCATCAGTCTGGATTGGATATTTCACGTTAAAGAACCTCCCCACTTCGTCCTTGAAACGTCTCGCGTACTCGGCGACATAATAATCCCGGCCTAGGCGAAATTTCTAGCGAAATCGTTCCGGGGGTGTCGGATGGCACAAAGCACAGTCGAAATTGTGCCGCTGAACAGGGAATTGTACAGCTTACGGACGTAATAAGATCTCGAATCCGGCATTCCATGCGCTCTTCGCAACACCTGTACACCCGGTCTCCGTCCTCATATTATTCCATTACTTTTTATTCGACCACCTTACCCCTTACATCGTTCATACGTGCAACTGCCGCACGACCTCCCCCGAGCATTCACTCCATCCCTACAAAACTTCCAGCACGTTCGCTTTAAATTTCCATTACAGCATTTCTTTCCAAAAAGCCTTTGAAATCAGAGAGTGCCATTTCCACGTACCCGCTTCAAAACCCTCGCACACCGAGCCCCCCAATTTTACCAATCACCGCCCCGAAACTTACCCCCCAATTTCGTCCGAAATCCACCCATGTCCTCCAGAGGTTACCACCCTCTCGTTCGTTCGGCCTGAAATCGTTTCGAACATTAGCGTCGGGTAATTAGTCGACGCGACCTTTTACACCGCGAAGAATAACCGCTTGCGGATTAATCGCGCGAGCTCGGTGTGCGAAGCGGGGTGCTGCCTCGCAGGCGCTGGAGGGATGAGAATCGAGGGGAGCGCGATGGTCGGGCCCGGTGTGTTTCAGAGTGGTTAACGATATAACAGCCGAGCAAGTTTATAATGGGATACAGAGAGAGAGAGAGAGAGAGAGTTACAGGATAGCATCGCTGGGCGGCCACCTATAGCCCGCGGTTAGTTCCACTAACAAATGAGACTCTGGGAGGCGATGCAAGTATTTACCGATAGTTTGTCCGCCTAGGAGCGGAGGGGTAAAGAGGGTGGATGTCGAAGGCTTGGTCAGAACGAACGGGATGGAGGGGACGGAAAAGAAACGGGTAGAAGCAAAGGGAAACGGGACGGGGCAGCTGCTTTGGGAAAAAGGACGGAAAAGTGGAAAGTAAGACGGGGGACGGAGACGTCGAGACCCACGTGGGAGATTGCTTTCCTCCGCGAAGCGATCCGAAACGGGGACGCGGACCACTCGGGGGAGGGTTACCAGGGAGGGGACAAAGAAATTCGGCTGCGAAGGCGCGAAGATTTCTGCGGGGACGAAAGTCAGAAGCCTGTGGGAGTGGGGGGTTGAATGAAATTGGAAAATGCAGGCGACCGAGATTGACGTTGCATCGGGGACACAATGCGCGTTTGTCTAGGTATTCCTGGGCGTCCTCGTTTCCGCTCGAGGCGGCGGTGCTGCACTTTTGAAATTAGACACAGGGGAACTGCGCCGACGAGTCTGTCTATGATATTTGAAAGATAGCCGAGATGGTCAGGCGCGATTCGTGGTTAGGAGGGAATGTTATATTCGGCTACGATGATTCATGGTGCTCGTTTAGACGTGGTTTCCGGTTGCGTGCAAAGGTCGCGGCAGTTGGAGCTTTGGTATCGATTAGTGACTTCGTTCCGACTCCGCCGATTACGAGGGCGCGCGGGGACAACTTCTGCTTCGCGTTAAGTGATACCTTATCCGAGTCCGATGGACTTCATTAATCTTGATCCCTCCGGGGACAGAAACGGAGGCGCCGCTCTGGTCGGCGTTTTAACGATCCTGGGCTCGCTAGTCGTGGAACACGGACCATTTTTTACGACGCTACGAGGTACAAATCGTTACAAATGACGAAATAATGGCGAGCCTGGTATCAGCTCTTTGGAATTGTAGGCTGGCTGTCGAGTGTACGGAGAAGCTCAGTTTTAATCTACAAATGAATACACCTTGGAAAATATTTATAATGACCCTTTCGACCCGCTTTCACCTCCACATGCTCGGATCTTCCTCCAATTTCGCGTACGGTTTCAAATACATCCATTTGTAGATTGAAATGTGACGCTCGGCGCGTGCATTAAGGGCTACTCGAAAACAGGCGGGGAAAAAATATTTCTCGTCGCTCGAACGAAACATACGGATGGCATTTACGTGCCTCCAGAATAATTGGGACGATTCTTCGTCTCGGTGTTCCGTTGCACGCCTCTCTGTTACTGAACCGTGTCGTGTCGCGGACTTTTCGGAACAAAGAAGTACGCGCGTCGTTACGCTACCTACGAAGAGTTGAAAAGAACGGCAGCACCGTAGCGGAGCTTTTACAAGTATTTGTTAACCCGAAACCGTTTGTCCTACAAAACTTTTGTACACGTCCCAGATTCCCGTCTGCTATTTCGTACCGTCCCGATAAGCCGTCTCGAGATATCAATTCTTTCCTTCTCCTTCACTTATTCCACGGTGTCGTACTTCGTTTCAACGGAGGAACGTCCCTATCTTCGACAACTTCTTCAACTATAACGTGATAAAATTTGATAATAAGAAGACCCTCGAAACTCAGCAAAATTGCGATGCATATAGGGAACAACAGACAAGTATGAAGACTGTAGAAACTATTTTCCAAAATCTCTGCTTCCGAAATCATGGTGCAGATAGGACAAGGGCGATCGGTCGCACAGAAACAAATGAAATCAACGGGGAAATTCCAACTTAATTAAAACATGTTCTCTTTCAAAGCTCCACCTTCAGGAACCAGAAACCCAAGGACACTGCGCTCGTGTTTAACAGCTAACATCCCCAAAATTGCTCTCTTCATCTACTCCCCATAACTTCCACTGCCACTTCCTATGTGTTTTCTCAACAAACCATAAGTGCAGCGAGGGACGAGTCGTTACCAGGGTTATATCGACGCTTTCACGTGGAGATGCAAGTGATGCTATCACGGCTGCATTTGCACGGGGCTCGCGCCACGTGATCGATACATTGGACGTTTCCGTGACACTCCGGCGGGACGGCAGAAATAATAGCGGCAGTTTTTCGAACGCGACGTCGATGAAGCAATTTTTCGCGCCCCCCGGACAAAATGCGACGCTGGGATGCACGGTACGCCGGGCCGGCGGATATTGGAGTTTTCGACGGTTGTCAAGCACGGACGGCGAACAAGCATGAAAGTACAGTGGATCGGGGCGCAACGAGCCGGGTGATCCGCTTCGTGTGATGATCGGGCCTCTTGGTGGTCGAGAGGGTCGAGTTACGAAGCTGGCTCAGGAGCAGACGACACACGATTACGGATCGATGGCAGATTTTATCGGCCGGGTCTTGTCCGGAGCACACGGAGTTATTCCGTGGCTCTTGTCGCCTCGTCCTGCAGCCCACCCCTTCGGTATCTCTGGTACACATCGACGGGAATCGCGGACGTTATTGCAGTTGGTAGAGCTGCCAGTGGGATAGATCGAATTACACTGTTAATTTCGAGTCGATCGTCGTGATCTGTGAATGTTGTGAATGTAGGCAGAGTTGGGCATTATTCGGCTAAATTTTCATTCGGATACGGATTCGTATAAATCCCCAAAATTTATTCGTGAATAACTAATGACGATTTTATTCGTCGAAAAATTATTCGTTATTCGCGAATAAATCTGTATCGTTATTCTAGCCAGATTCGTTCGAATAAGAATTTATTCGTTATTCGACCTGAATGAACGACGAATAAATGTGATACCCTGTCGGGTATCTATCGATGGAAGTCTGTACTGTGTTCAACATATGTTTGGACGTGTGAGTCTGAAAGTGTGCGTATTTGTATGTATTTAAAAACATTCAATGAACGCTTATAATTTGAAGAGATTGATTTTTTCATTAGTTTAAATGGATTGCCGTGATCAAATTTTATTTAAAATAAATCAAAACGCCACTCTATGTAATATCGCGGTCATACATCTTCCTGCAATGTGCGAGCTATGACAAGAGTTACTTAACCTAAAACATTAGGGCTCACGGGTGTCAGTTAGTGGTGTCACGATACATCACTGAAACCACGTGATCATTTTATTCGTCCGTTGAGTCGACTAAATTTTTATTCGAATAACAAATTATTCGAATAAATTTTCAGTCAAATAAAAACTTATTCGTTATTGTCGAATAATTTCATTTTATTCGAATTTTTTATTCGAAGATTATTCGAATAAAAACTTATTCGCACAAATGTATTCGAATACGTGTTCGAATAAAAATTTAGCCGAATAATGCCCAACTCTGATGATGGGGGTGTCCTTTGGATTTGGAGCTATTTAGATTGCTGCTATTTACGTCAGAGATTTCAAGTGATGTTAATGTTTTATTTTCTTTTCATCTTTTCCTTCATTCTTTTTCTTTCTTATTAACTCCGCGCTGTTGATCTTCTAACGATGCAGAATAGATACGTTTCTGGTACAGTCATTTCGCGTGCTTGTGAAAGATCGCGGCTTCACACTCCTCGAAGCGTTTCCGTTTGTTCCCTTCTGCTCATCCGTGTTCTTTGTTCCGCGCTTGTTATATACCCCCGACGTTCAATGGACCGGGAATCCAATACAGGAGACACCGTTACAGCTTACGGAAACACGAAGCGCAGCGGGCGCGGAATATTATTGCTGCTTTTCGAAGGGTGCGCGAGATCTGTGTGTAGAAAAGACCCCCGAGGACAGAACGATCCTTGACGTATCTTCCTTGACGATCATTGTCACGACTTTCACTAGGGAGGGTTCCATCGAGAGGGATTCCTTTGTTTCTTGCTGACTGAAGTCTGCTCGTCATAGTTGCTTGTTGTGACTTGTGCATGCATAGCTTTCAGCGAGGGCACCGAGTGGAGTTTCGAAGAAGATGTCTAGGAAAGATAAGGGGAAGTAAAAAGGATTTCTTAATGTATAAATTGGGTATGGGAGGGAAGTATAGTCCTGATAATGATGTCTTATTATTTGCTTCGTTATTTTTCTATGAACTCTTCTTTCTAGTTATCCCTGCGTCACGCTTCGCAATTCCCTTCCTGATCTCTTCAGACGTTTCGATTTACTTCTTGGAGTTTAAAACGCACAACACGTTCGACGTGTGTTTTACTGCTGTGTAACGGGTAGCCCTGACAGATCCGTGATGAATATTGTATTATAGGAAACGTATGAATATAAAGTTAGCTCAGGTGCCTCGTCTACCTGACTATAAACCACAGCATGATCAAGTAGGCACGTGAAATTGACAATATAACTACAGTTCCTTGAATATTTAGTCGTAGTAAGGGAATTAAATAAGATTTCAAGCTATAGTATTATTACTTAAAGAAGAGTAACGAGTGAGGGATCGTGTTCTATCGATTCAAATTCTAACCCTGCGCGGCTACTGATAATCCTCCTCGAAGCCCTGCCCAGTTCGCAGGTAGATAAGTGATTTTAAGAATTTCAAAAGTATCGCTCATTTTTCTCCGATACTGGCACACCAGGGTCCTCATTACACTCGATAGAGACTGCAACGACAGGAATTTGCCTTGTCTCGATGCGGCCCCTTCCCCTAGATCGCTCCCAAAGGTCATCGCCCGCCTCGATGGCATTCGACGTCTATCCACACTTGGCTGAAGATCGCGGAAGACCTCTGGGATCGTCGCCGAACCACGGCACAGGCTCTCGCGTAATCCGGATTACGTGCTTTGACGAAGCGGTCGGCGAACTTATCGATAATCCGTCCCTGCTAATAAAGCGTCAATAAATATTTACGTACCGTGGGTCCTCGGTGTCTGAAGTGATCGCCACTTCGCGACGGACTGGCAGTTCCATCACCGTTCAATTTAATGAATTCGACGCTTGACGCACTTGTGAGTGGCTTCCGCTTGAATATCGTTATTAATGAGAGCAATCGGGAAGTTAATTTGCATCGGATCCAGTATGGAACTGTGCGTGACTGGGGTTATAAGCGAAACATTGAAAGAGTTAATTATAGTTTTAGTGGATCGTTGAGCTTTTTGCGTGAATTTTGTTGCTCGGAATAGGGGGGTTGTTATTAAATTCGAAGGTTTTCAAAGGATTTTTGTTACATTATAGCAGCTGAAAGAAGGAATAGTAAAATCATCGTATCTTCCACGATCTGTTCAACATGAACTTTGTATCATACATGTCACTATTTCTAAACCCCTTCATACCGATCCTTCTTCGTGACACAAAATTTCGTCCCAACCACCTGCAAATTTCGTCCAATATCGTGGCGAGCGTTTAATCGATCGCCACCTATATTCACCCACCCATTGAAAATTACAAACGACCGTGTTCAATGAAGTCGATTACCGGTTAATTGTCCTCCACCTACTTTCTGACTCGTCGAACTCACTTATGAACCCGATTGCACGGCCCTTCAGGACGTCGACAGCCACGTGGTCGACCTCGTCACCCGTCCTCTCAGTGACGCGACGGTTTTTTCGTCAGACGCAGCAAGGACGTCTCGATTCGTCGGCGCAACAAGTTCCGAGCAACTTCCGTTTCACCGCGTCCACGATGAAAAGGAAAACGACTGGCAGCCACTGCTTTACACCCGGATAAACTTATTGAATCGCCAGGCTCGAGCTCCGCAGGTCCTCCGCCAGATTCATCCTCCGCTGTTCATGTCTTCCTGCGCGAACGCGGGAAAACGTCTGTTCAGAACTATGTTCTTGTTGCACTGTAATTGAGCCTAGTTATGCAGAAACCTACGAACTCTTAATCATCTCAAACCGAGTAAATTTAGTTTGAGGATTTTAATTGTTCAAGAAAAGTAGCTTTATTTCTATTGGGTATATTGTATTTCTCGTTATTGTTTTACAATGCTTTTGAATTGGTTCTTTAATAGCGAGAATTTAATATTATTTTAAATTTTCTGCACTTTTTGTTTTTTAAGCCCAAAATGGAACTATGCCTTGGTAGGTTTTAATAATTGTATAATGTAAGAGTTGTTCCACGGGTTGATAATTTCTTGCAAAATGAAGATCAGCAAAATTATGGCATTCGTACTGTGTTTAATTAACTTTTTGTCATTTTAAGGGTTGGTAGCTATCGTTGGGAAGGATTTTTCTCACAGAAATTGAACGGATCTGTTTTTTGGGTGACATAAGGTGGGGTTGTGAAAGTTTGCAAGAATATTCCAATATTACGTCAGAAACATATGTTTCCTTTCTTTAATATCGATGGGTAATTGTTACAAGAGCCTTCTTCGCACGACAGTTAATTCCCCGTGTTCATTACGTCGTACAGCAAGCCAGCAATTAATCACTCTGACAGTCGTTGGAGTTCCATGGACGCGAGCTGTTTTCCACGAGAACGTTGTCAACTATTTTAAGTTGGGCAGATATATCACTGGAACTCGGCCGGAGGGATGAATGTGCACGCGGGAGACTGGCGGTTCGTTCGTAATTTCTTTTGTCCGCTTTTTGCGAACTATGAGGAAGAGAAGCTCGTTGAGGTATTGTTTGCTGGCTTTCAGCGTTCCTTTAACGAAGTACTTGACGTGCAGGCGTTTCAGTTGACGTTCTTCGTACCGTGCACTTAATCGAATTATTCGTCATTTTTTACATCACTGCACATGTTATCCCTTCTATTGGCATCGAACGTTAGAACGCTGCATCTGCGAACCCAGTTTTGCTCCCTTTAAAGCATTTAGCGTTGATAAATTCATTGTCCCCGAAGTGTCTGTCTAATCCCGCAGCGCGGCTCGACGCTCCTGTCCTCCATAAGCTACAGATTACACCCCGTACGTAATTAAAAATTAATTACGCAGAGGGGAGGGGAGGGATTAAGTCTGAACTTCAGCCGGTTCCCGCGGAATAAGCAATGTCATCGCTGTTTTCACCCCTGTTATCAGCGCGTCCGCGTAATTCAACGTCACCCTCGCGACCAGAGCAGCAACAGACTTCTTCTTTTTTCCATGAAACCTTCCCTTCTTCGTAACGAAGGAATTCTACCCTCTATCGCGCAGTTTGAGTTTATGGGCCGACACTGTGCGTCGCATATTCATCCCCCTGGATGCTGCGTAGAGACCATTCGAAAGTCGTGGAAGTTTTTCCACGAATGTTTTAACAAATATTCGGAATTGCAAGGAGATGTGGACTGCACGGTGGCGTCGAGTCAATTCGATATAAGGCCGTGGAGATTAAAGGAACGCGAGAGGAACCCCTCGCATTCAGAAGTGTATCCACGTAGCGAGGGTTGGAACGCAAGGGGTGGCTGATAAAATTTTATCGGGGCAATAAAATCGAAGCGCGGAGATACGCGCAGGAATGCGTGCTACGTAGAAATCCAATGGTCGGAGTGCACGGCTGCTTCCTTTTCTAATTTATTTCTTGGACGTCGGAAAGGTTGCGGGGGTGTCTCGGGGCGTGTAACGTCCTTGATACATGAGCGGGACTTCCGGTTGTTTCCTTGCCGCTATAAATCCCGCGAAGACGAGTCGAGCACTGCTTCGGGGCACGGTTATGAGATCACCGGGTTGATGCGAACGGTTATAAAATTACGTAAAAGAAAACGAGCTCTGCATGGTAATCTCTTTCTCGCGTCTCTCCTCTTATAAAAGAATTTTATATCACTTTCGGGGATAGTTAATTAACCTTCGGAAGACGAATGGTGTATATGGTCGAATGCAGGGTCAGTTTGACCAATAGCAACATTTCTATGGTTCACCGGTTTCACAAAAAAATGAATATAAAAAGAATTAAATAATTAACATTTCTCAAATTAACTCAAATTTATTAATAAATAAATACATAAAAAAATTATTTATGTACATTTGGTAGGTACATAAAATAGGTGTATCTCCTGTATGATTTTTACAAATAATGTTACTGCAATTTAGGCATCAAATACTATATTTTGCCATTGCCAACACAAATATAACATCGTGATAGACTTTGTCAGAGTTGGATCAAAATGACCCCGCATTCGTTGTATGAGGTTTAATATTTATTTCTGATTCGTCGAGCATTGTGTCTCGTTCGAGTTTACAGTCGTAGTAATTTTGCGAAGAGAATGTGCAAAGTTGTCTTGCGCGGCAAGTTTCCTCATTTCGTCAATTATTTATTAATCCCCCGACGAGGCCTAACGAAGTTGTCAAGATTGGACGTGCCAATTTATCGCGCGATAGATACGCGACGTGTGCACGTCAAAACAATTATGTTTCACTGAAACATATACAGGACACCTGACAAAATTAAACAGTTTAATTTATACGAGCCGCGTGTACCCGTCGGCCGCGCGAATGCAATTTACGGCTCCCACCCCCGATCGGATTTCTGGCTATCGTTCCAAAGTCCAAATACCCCACAGTCCCGCTAATACTCTATCACATATTCCATTACTGCAAACGCTGGAAAATTCTCGGCCTCTCAACCATTCTGAACGCCAACTGAAAATACATTCGTCTCGACAAATAGCATTAAACGTTTTAAAGATAAAAATATTAAATACTTGAATACTGCAACGAACCTGTTAATCACCGAGAGCATAGCGTCGCCACAGAGATCCAAATCCTCCACAACGAATTTATTCTAAAACACTTCCGTATCCCAGTCTTCCAAGAGTCTCCATATGTTACTCGGCGTAATGGATTCCCAGGAAAATTATTTCCCCTGAAATATACGAAGATACTGTCTCCATGTCCGGGCACTGAAGATAAGAGAGGAACAACATGGGAAAGAAACCAATTCATCGTTCCTGACAGCTTTGGGGAGCTGTGACAGCATTGGGCGTGGATAATGCTAGCCAGGATTCATTCAATGTTCAACGCGTATCCGTGTTTCCGCGGCGAGAAGTGGAGCGTGACGGTGGATGACGATAGACTGATTTTCAGGGAAAACCGCAGCCGACCCGATTGCGACGCGTCCTGCAATATTCATCGTACACCTTGCTAGCGGTTCCCGGCTCGCGGGGCCGCGGTTACAACGAAGATCCCTCGCAATTAACGCGCGCTAATGTGACTTGTTGCGACAATAAATCATCCCGCTCGGCTGGCCGGATAATTTCGGCCCGTACGAGAACCGGTCCGCATATCGAGCCAACCGCTCCGCTAACTGCTGTTTCCATCGCCATTTTGCCAGATAGAAGTCTCTGCGTACGTTGCAATAATCTGCGCGCCACGGGGGTGCAAGTTAGCGCGTTGCGTAATTGGCTGGTGGAAATTATTCACGCGATGGGGGAGCGTCTGTCGCGAATGTTGAGCTGCTGAAATTAGGAATCAGATTCGGGATACTTGAGAGTAGTGGTGGTTTCACGGGGGAAGTGTAAATTGTTGGAAATTCAGTTTGCGAATCATTATGTCATTCAGTGGTGCCATTTAGGGGAGCGGAATTTTTATTTGAGGGATAAACTTCTTCGATCAGGATTGTATTAATTTATCACTATCATTGTATATTCGTAGCTATAAATGCTATTTATTAGTGTACCACGAAATTTGTCGTTTAATCCTTTATCCTATCCAAAGGCTGCCACGAATGTGTACGTTATCCCGTTCAACGTTAACCATACAATGGATTGCATAACAGACTAGCTACAGCTTCGAATACTTCATAATGAAGACGCATTCTGTCCTGGGATTATGTAACAGGGTCAAATGCCACCATCCGTCCATATACTACACACAAACGAGGCTTTTCGATCTTTTGAACGACGCTGGAGGATTGTTAAAGAAGCCTCGTAAAAGGATGAAAATTACTGGGGAATCGCGTTCGAATGGTAAAAAGGCTCCATTCAAACTTTAATTGGCTTACGCCCTCTTAGAATTCGTCTAAGAGCAAATAATAAGAGCGGGAAATGTTTGTGCTTTTATACTCCTCCGCGACCCGTCGTCTGTCCCCGCTGGGTCGATACCTAGTTGAAGAAATCGCCGTGATTTCACCGTAGTTTCGTCGTGCTCTCTATGCACGTAAATGATTTCCCATTGAAAGTACTTTTGAAAAAAATCGTCGAGTTTTCTTTAACAATGTAGGTCCCCGGAGCAGGTTTTGAAAAGGCATAGAAGCTTTCGTTAATTGTTCCGCCTTTTTATAAACGAACGTAATTGACTTACATTCTAGTTTCTCCTCGCGCAATTTTATTACGCGTGACGGGAGTAAAACCTTTTCACAGGGGCTTAATAAACGTGTTTTTGTTGCCTGAATTGTCGTCCATCGTCGAATAAACGGGTAGCAGGGTATTCTTAATGCAAACGGCAAAGAGTTTCTCCTAGCGTAACGTGCTTTTTCCAAGGATTCTCTTGTTTGTCGGAATACTTTGCTATAGAAATTAGATATCGCGAGGCAATGTTGAGGAGGAGCAACGAAGAACCCATTCCAATTAGTTTAGTGCGCTAATAATCTTCTTTTTGCCGGGGTTTAGCTTATCCGCTTATCAAATAATTAGATAGAATAAGAGGAAATAACAGCGATAGGAAAATGTTTGTTCTCCTTTTTACGAGGCACAACCGCCGGAGTTGCTCCGCCACGATCGATATCGGGTTAAGGGGATTATCTCGGTTCTTTTCTTGGTTATCAAGGATAGCCATCCCGTAAATAGCCCAATATTTTTTCCCGATGGCGCACGTTTATTCACCAATACCCCGGCCGGTTGAAATTCAGTTATCCCGATGACGCGGAAGCATTCAGCGAAAACATTCGTGTCACTTGCAACTGCATTTATCCAATTATTGGTGGTGTCCGATCTCAACATTTAAAACGGCGAGTGACAAGTGTTTTTAATTCACGTTATTGGATAAATAATTCCATTGTCAACACGGGGGGAGACAGTGTATTAAAAAAACAAGTAGATATTTAATATTGATCCTTGAACGTTAACGGGAAACATAAACTATACATACATGTATAAGGAACATGAGTATTTTCGACGTTAAGCTGAATTTATTTTCATAGTTCAACGTGAATCTTCCCTAATTTTATTTCTTAATTTAATGATCCAACCAGGCTCTTTGCTCCTACAGTCGCGGAATAAGACGACAATTACTTTACCCGCATCTCTTTGATGCACGATCATGCCACTTTATTGCTGTTTTAATCCTCCTTCTGCGAAGGTCTTCCCGAGTGCAGGCCTGATTTTAATCACCGTTTTCGCGACGAGTCCGCTCGGATTCGCAAAGTTCCTCGAGGCAATTCTTCCGCAGTTGGCAGCTCGTGTCCCCTGGATTCGCTTCGTCGGCGGTTCCCCCGTCCTTCTTTGCGTCGTCCTCGGTCGTCGACTCCGGCCGTAATTAAAATAAACGATTAATTAGCCCACCCCTGGAGCGAGGGTGAGCGCGCAGCTTGACCGCGTGCTCGCGTCTGTACGATCGCGGGGATTGAACGTGCTGGCCAAGGTGGCCTGTCTGGAGGCCCGTCTGACCTCTTCAGACGACTTCAGCAACGCTCCTCGGGCTGGGTCCACTCTGCACCCTCGACTCGAACATCAAAAGAGCAGAAGCTATTTCGTCTGTCACGGTTGCTGCCTCGCTTTCGTCGGCGTTCTGGCACTTGTTGAGCCTCGTGAACCGAAACGAATTCGGTGCGTCCCCTATTACCTGCATCGCGGGCCTTTTTAAGCCACTAAAGTGGATATTCTGCCGTTTCGTCGGGACTCAAGATTCACCACTCACCCCTCGCGATTATTCAGACTTTCTTCGGATTATACGATCAAGCCTCGCCAAACTCTAATGATAAGACACCGATGCGATTAGTATTTCAAACCCATTCCCTTGGTAAAGATAGTACTGCATAGAAAAATATAGAAAATTGGCGATTACGCGATAAAAGTGTCTCTTATGAAGTGGCCCTCATTTGCTTCTTACAATCGCAAGCTTTCAACTTCGAAAAGTGTATCGTTGGTAGCGCAGGAACGACACGCTGCCGCCGATTTTTCTCGTTGGGAGCGTAGCTTTTCCAACGGATCGACCCGTTCGTTTTTTATTTTGATTTGCCGCCGTTCACCGGTTAATTCGTATTTATTTCGGCCGCCGCCGGTGCGTGGGACCAGAAAGAACGATGTTTGGAGCGGCATGAATTTTTCACGACCACCGTTCATTTGCCGGGTGCGCTTCCTACACGCTCGTAACTACGTACGTGTCGCACGGGAAATTTGCGCACGCACGTGCGTGCGTTGCACATGCGGGATACGCCGCGATGAGAATCGATCGGAACCCACGCGTAGAATGATATCTGGACGAGGAATAATAGCCGCCAGTAGTTGGTCGGAACGACGGGGATCTCGTGGCACACGATGGGCCTGCGATGTTACGCAACTGTTGGGCAACCGTGTTGGTTTATGGGGGAATTAATTGCAGCAGACTCAGCTGAGACCCGTTAATAACGAAGGATATAAATTTTTCTCGGCTTCTCCCCTTGTGTTCGCCTTGTGTTATACTCTCCTAGAACGTCTCTCACTGTTTGGTAGTAGGGGACAGTGGGGCAAAATAGGGTGCCGAATGTATTTTTCCTGCTAGCAAAATGTCTGATGGCGAAATAAAGTTTGGATACTAAATAGAAATCTTAACACAGAATCGGGAAATGAGAGTCCTTCTTTGAAAAACTATTTGACTAACAGGAAAAGATTTCTCGGAAGTATTCTATTAAAAAACGCGTATAACTATAATAAAATTATAAAACTTTTATTACTATTATTTCAGAAGTCATAAAGAAAGTTATTTTAACAAATATAAACTTGTGCATAAATTTATTTTAATTTATCTAGCAAATAAAATGACAAATAAAGATCTCGTCCCAACACAACACTGGAACTTTTCAACTTGAAATTCTTAAGCTTCTCTGGATGAAAACCTACGACGATCTTTGTTTGCGATTGATCTCATACTGCCGTGAGGTCCACCTGAATGTAATCCTAGCGCTTGTCTTAGAAAAACAATGATAGTTACCTGATGCAAGTACCTGGTTATAACCCACTTTCTCTTAACATTGTCTTGTTTCGTATATTCCTCATTTTTAGTTACGTACTCATCTTATTAGCACTCAATGCGAAATTTCGGTGTGTAATACAATTCTGTCACAATATCTGTTTACAGTCGAATATCTTTATGCCTGGAGAGTAAGTCATTCCTCTGTTACCGCGCAAATATCTTCCCAAGCAACCAGTATAGTTGCTTAGTAACTGCTATTCAATCTGCTCCCCAAAGCAAAATTCGATATAGCAAGCGGAGTTAGAAAATCGGTGGTTGCGCGCACGAGCCATGTTTCAAGCCACCCATGTTCGAATACGTACTTAGAAGTTATGCCCCGATTGTTCCAACGCAGGTAGCATAAATCATAGCGGAACACTAAAACAGCCCCCGCGCGCAGAGAAATCGGTCGCTGCCGGTTCGGGGGGTTGGTTAAATCAGTCCGGAGCAATATTTCCTCTCGGCGGGGCTGGTGGGTCCGTGGAGTCGGGGACGGAAGCTCTTCGAATAAATTCAATGCGCTGGGGAACGAGTTTGTTTGGTCGGGATTTTTGACGATCGGTTTAACACGAGAGTTATCTCGAGGCGTTCCTGGCTGGCGCAAACTCGGCGAACAAATCCTCCCGGACGAGTCCGCAGATCCAGGCGAGCCGTTAATCGCCCACGCCTTCGGAGCTGCGGGATTAACGATCTGAGGTTCTAAAACAAACATCCCGGTCTGTGGCTGTGTCAGCAGCGGCGTGTGTGACGATTGGGGCCTCGTCGCGTCTGACTTCGAACCTCGTTCCCTGCCAGGTTTCCCCGCCCGTCCTGGCCGGTGGCTAGTTGGGAATTCAACTCCGCCAGAAATTCGATGCCTCTCGCCCTGGCTCATTCATAATGCAACGACGGAATCGCTGCTCGCTATAATTTCTATTTACCACGTTCCTTCCTTCGAGTCCTTGAGCTGATCTCTAGTCATTTTGGATGGAGTTGGGTTTTCTCTTGAGTACTGAATCGAATCCAAGTCCCTTTAACGCGCAGCGATAGGAACAGGAAAGTTTATAAATAATTGGACAGCGATAATTAATTAATTAATATTAATTTCTTCGATTCGCTAAAATGCGCGATGACCTTTAGAATTGTCAGGCCGAATAGTCTCCTGAGATAGTCTCTTAAATTCGGAACTTACGAAGGCGATCAAGTCACGAGCATAGTGTTTCGAAATTTCTCGCCTGCCCGTGCTAAGTTGATTACTGGCGTAGCCGAAATTTCCTGGAAGGCTACCGTGTTTAACCACCGATCGATATCATCCCCGTTTCCAATGGGACCCCTGCTCGTTTTGTCCAGAGGTCCAGGGTCGATGCATCACTCTCTCACCTCCATTGATCTCGCTCCCCGAAGGATAAATAGAAAGAAGACCCTCGTGGATCTGTAAGCCACCTGGCGACGAGCAGGCTCCTCGATTCGCCATTTCCAAATCGCGAACGATGCCACTCATTTCAGGGCTAGACGACGTGTCCGAGGGAGTACAGCGCGTTGCTATAGAAACCCAACCCCCGGCTTGTGGCGCGGGCGGCGGGTGTCAGGGGTTCTCAAAACACGTCGACTGCCCGAATCGGGGCCAACCGAAATCTAGCTGGTCGCAAAGGCGACGCCGGAGACAGAATCACGGGGCCACGGGACAAAAAGCAGGAAGAGGGGTGTTGGGGTCGGCAGCAAACGACAAAGAAGAGAGGATAATGAAATGAGAGTGCTGCGGACGTAATAAGAAGATGAAAGAAGACCGCTCGAAAGACCCGGCAGGGGAAAGTCTGTCTCTATTCGTCGATGGAGGAACGATGATTTACGTAGCTGTTGTTTGGTTCGCGTAAAGCTTCCGTGGATGTAGCAGGATGAATTAGGATTTGGATCGGTTGTCTGGCTAGTTCTCCGATGAGATATAGCGCTACAAGGAAAGATAAAAGCATAAGACGTAGGTAACGGGTTATCGCAGAAGTCACTGAACTTTGAAACGCGCTATTCAGAGGCAAGAGTATTTTAGTGCACCAGACTTGTTGGTCACGTTCTCATTTTTGTACCGTCGACTTCTATTTCCGGCCCTGATTCCGCGATTCTTCTGTGATACGGAAACGGTGTAAAACAGAGTGGGTACTAGAATACAGAAGCAGCATACTTCGATTATCGATAACGGTATCGGCACTTTGCAGTGATT
Organism: Andrena chrysosceles; assembly: GCA_963855975.1. Classification (NCBI taxonomy): domain Eukaryota; kingdom Metazoa; phylum Arthropoda; class Insecta; order Hymenoptera; family Andrenidae; genus Andrena; species Andrena chrysosceles. The sequence continues at coordinate 42,631,633 of OY979769.1, read as the reverse complement.
TCGTAATACATACCTAGAATCCATAATTAAAATCAATTCAATCCGATGCACAGTACCTAAGTAGTTTAATATCCAATTTATCTCCACCGAAGTGTGCATTAGGGTGGCCCTTATTTCCAATCTGCGATTTTTTCTGCTCTCACCCTAATATGGTTCCATTTACAGTCCGATCGCAATAAACTTTTTCAGGGACTATTTTTTCATCAAATGGCACCATTCTAGGGGATGAGAGCAAACAAATACAAAAAAATCGACACGTATAAATAAGGGCCACCCTAGTGTGCAGGACCTTATGTAACACACAGTACCCCGAATGGAGCTACCAAACTAGGATCCCCAAATACTTTCTTCCTCCTCCAATATCACCGAACGTCTGCGTCTAGCAATGGCGAAAGATTCCGTATCCAGCGTCGCAGGAAGTAGGACAAACTGCTCAAAGATTCGGTTCGAAGGAGCTATCTCGGTGTTCGAAGATCCGCCATTTTCCTAAATTCAATGTTCCACTATCGCCACGGGGATTTCCCTCGAACCGACGCATTTCCAAGATGAGCCCATGCGATATCCGTACGGCGATAGGGGCATGGAGGGGGCAAACGGATGGCAAACCCCTTCGCGAACAAAACTCTTCCTGTAAAATCCTTCGAATGGGCCACATCTCGTTCTTCGACCCTCGCGAATCTGTCAGGCAACATACGTCTACAGAGACAGAGAAAGAGAGAGAGTAAGAGACGGGGACGATCTATCTCTTTCATCCCTCACGAAATTCAGGTTATTTGTCGACGGGGAGACAGGAGTTAGCGCGCTCACAACGTCAGTTCTCGGACAATCGGATCGACGGAGTCCCTTGGACGATTTCCCTGGGAACCCATTGCCAGCCAATCTAGATGCTGGGCCAGGACGTGCCCGTGTCCCAGGACCGTGGACTTATTGTTAGGGGGTGGCTTTTGACCCTGCGGCTACTTCGTATACTGCGATAAAGCCCGGAGATGGAAATCGGAGCCCGTATTTACGGGCACCCGGTCGCAACGCGAATTTCTTCACTCGTAAAGAGCGCAAACAGCTCGATCGACTTCCCCCGCCCACTACTTCATGCTTTGGGCCTGCTCGAGTTCCGCCATGAATATAGTTTCACCATGAAAGTGTACTGACTCGCTCTTTCGTTGCCTAAGTCGCAGTGAGTTAGATCTTAAAACTCGAGAGAGAATTATATACGTAAGTGTGACATTCGTAGCTGAACTCGATCGAGCGAAGATTTGCGCGACGGAGGATTAAATGTATATTGTTAGGTCAGCTCTCGCTCCATCGAACCGTAAAACGAAGGCGGGAGGACTTCGTTCTGGAGGATATTGCGAACGAAATGGAAGAATACTTCCAGTCGTGACATTGCCAAAAGAATTTCGCCAAAACCAGTTACCGGGCAGTGTATATGACGGATGCACACGCAAAACCACTACCCCCTGCACACCATCCCCGTGTTTGCCTCGTCCCCCTTCCTTGTTTTTACTCTGCGGATTCGTGTTTGATGGATTGTTAGTAATATCGATTCCCTTCGGCGTGTTTTGTTACCGAAACTACAGCGACCACTGGTATTTTTCTCTCGCTAGACTGGTGCCCCTATAGACGGCCGTTGTATTGTTTTCGAAAAAAGTGCATTTTCGATGTTTAATGTCGCGACGGGAAAAGGATTTGCGGGCTTTTTCGCCGCTGACACGGTGATTTAGCTTGCACTTTTTCTCCACGGAATTATGGAGATCGAAGGGGACGCCGACGGCGTGACCGGTTGCTGCAAATACTAGATACAGGAATTTGTTGACGACTCGATTCTCTCTCCGCACAATAGTCCGCGGGATTGATTCGACGCGACGCTAAGCCATTTAGAAGATTGAAAGACCTCTCCTCGGTATCTTTTTCGGTCACGAGAGGCAAAAAATAGAAATAAAGGTATTTCGAGTTTATCCGACTCGCAAATCTGCTTCGATCGGATTAGGGACGCCGAGGGTAACTGTGTTGCTGGGAATGCTCGGCTGTCGTCACCGTTGTCCGACCCTTTTATGCACATTTTTAATGAATAATACAATTTTTTCACCGGGGCTTTCATCCTTCGTAAGGCTAAGGTATACGCGAACCACACGTTCGGAACTGGGGCGAGATCTCCATCTAGTCGCGGTTAAACGTTTCCGTATTATAAGTTTTCCTATAAGCGACTGGAGGCAACGTGAAGTATCTAAAAGGCGATTTTCTCGAAAATGAAGCGCGATATCAAAAAATTGTATTCCTTATTCTCGACTTATTTACTTGCTATAGGTCGAAAAGAAAGAGTAACTTTTTTGGATATCGCGCTTCATTTTCGAGAGAATCCACGTTGAATTTCTTTACATCGTCGCTGCGGAACGACGGACACCTTTTCCGAACGACGATTAACGCGCACTGTGTTTGCGGTCCCATCAATCGGATTCCTGTTCAGGACGTCTCATTACGAGTTAGACGGCATAGCTAGCCCAGCTTTGCCCGGGATTACGCGACCCCCCTTGGTTAATGTAGGTTAATCAGCAGATCCATTGCACTTGTCGCTGTGATTCCGTGCTGGATGTTACGTCTCTCTCCCTGCGAATCAAAGGGGCAAGTGTGGGGGTGTTGATTTGAGCCATGAAATCGAAGAACATCAAAAAGATTTATCCCGCGTGACCTGTATTCTTAAATAACCAGGATGGTGTTTACACAAATTAACTAGAGGAACTTAGAGCTCTAATAGAACTTCCTGCGTGTCAATCTTCCTTTTACGATACCATTTATAGCTATCCTCATCGATCTGTATAACGAAAGCAGAGTCGTAGCTTTGCACCCCATATGGGGGCAGGAAGTTGGAGGCTTAACGACAATAAAGCGATCGGAAGGGCGCAAACTTTTCCACTTGCTTCTGGACGCTCGAGGGCACCTCGGACAACGGGTTGGCGTTCTTCTGTTCGCTCGTTCGCCACGGGGAACGCGGAATGCGGGTCACGAAACCTTGCGAGGGGAAAGTTTCGCGACGTACGCGGAATCCCCCGCGCGTGATAATAATAGAAGCGCCCCACGTTACGGGCGGCGGCAGCGCTGACGTTAATTATCCTAATGAACGAGGAGCTCGTCACCACCGCCGACGATATTATCCCCCGCGAAACTGAACCGCGCGGCTGGTCCCATCGTCGTCGATCTTTGAGCGCCGCTGATAGCCGAGGAGCCGCCACGCCGAGTTCGTTCCTGTCCTTTCGTTTTGTCACTGTCATTGTGCAATACGAGCCGCAGAGGAGTCTCGCGTGTCCCGTGGTTAGACGGCCGTAATTCGATGTCGTAGGGGAGAAGGCGGCGCGGCTTGGACGGGGACGCGAGAAGAATAATGCGATGCAAAGTAACGATACCAGTAGGAAACGTTTGAACCCGTGGAACAATGGCCGTGAGAAGAATAGCGTGACACGGCGGAGCTGGGAATTTAAAGGAATAATCTCTGGGAATGTTGGCCGGGGGAAGCGTAAAAGTAATCACATATTTCCTCGGGCTTTGTTAGGAAAATGGTTGGATGGACCGCGAGCATCCGCCAGGTAGGGGGAGGCCAGATTCTTTTCCCTCGTGGTCTTCTTTGGCCTCGAAAGGCTTTTTACTATGAAGGTGTGACCCTTGGCGGATGTGCTTTGGTATAGGGTGCTGAGTGGTAGAAGTGGATTAGGAGCTCTAAATTCAGTAGCAACACCTGAAAGTTTACAAACCTATTTTGTAATCTTCTTAATGAATAGCTAAGTAAGTTAGATCATGTCGATGAAGTACCCTAAATTGGGGGAAGATTGGGAGCATGGGGTAACATTGGCATATGCCGGGGTTACGTTGTTTTACGTCAGATTAATAAAACTTTTCCTGCTAAGATGTACAAATAAAATAAAATAAACAAATTTAAGTGTCAAGGTATCTTAATAATAATAATAATAATAATATTCGTTTCGTTCTCGCTTGAGTTCGAAACGTGAGCACGATTCAATGGTTCGCCATCGAAGTTGGGATTACGATCTGGAGACTAAGTTACTGCAGTCTTCCACAGTGTTTGAAAGCTTAATACAATACCATCGCCACAGCACGAATTTTTAATCAGGGACGCGTTTAGGTATGGACATCCTATCGACCAGTCGGTATCCAAGCGTTTATCACTCGCTGATTACGACCGGTAAACATTGAATTATTTCGTGGCCCTGGCTATGGGCTGCCATAAATTACGTTACGAGCTGGCCACCGTATATATTCGTTGGTCCGAGGCGGCGGCAGCTTGCAACGTGGCTGGCAAAAGGTGGATACTGGCCCGCGGGTTTATCATTATTTATTACACGAACAGGGCGAAAGACGCGGCACGGCTTTCACGGGGGTGCCGGCGAAGTTATTCCAACAGCGGTGCCGTAAAAACGCACGACGTAAAGGGACACGGCGGTCCCCGACTTCGCGGAGTTACCGAATCATCCATTTTTCTTCGCCCCGCGGATTTATGGAGCATTTACACGGCTGAGACTTTTCGAATAAATTCACCTGCGGCTCGCGCGCTGGACGGGAAGAGTGTCGTTGATTCTCGGGAACAATATTATAACGTGCAAACAAAATTCGTAATACAGTTGAGCTTGGATTTAACTGAACGATTCGAAAATCTGGTTCGTAGTTAATATATCAAATGGTTGGTGAAAGGACTTATCACTTTACTCGCAGGGGAGGGACCGCGTAATTATCCTCAGTCTGCTGCCTCGAATTTATCAAACGGCGGGGTTAAATGGCCACAATTCTCTCCCCGCTGTACTGGGAGGGAGGTAAATCTCTCGGTTTTTAAACGTACCTTTTCAGAATCGCGGGGAAAGCAGTTCCCATTTATCCTTGAATTATTCCACGAGTCTTCCCGTCAGAACGCTGGCTCAGCGTCGCTCCTTTCGCGCCCGTTTCAAGGATCTCGCGGCGACGGTCGATCGACAAAGCGACCGCCCAGTTCGCCGGAATAATTCACGCCTAACCGCGAACTTCCTCCAGGATTACAATTTCCTGGTCGTCGTAACGGCACGCTCTATATCCTCTTACCATCCGACCGTTCGACCGAGCCTGATTGCCTCCGCCAGTTTCCCCGACGGCGATAGTGACCGTCTTTAAAGCGACTCTCGATTTCCCGCAACCGTGCGCCGACCCCGTGAATCCCGGGCCCAGCATCTGAATTCAATTCGACGGAACGGTGGTCGACCTTCCCAACAACAGCGTCACCACGACCCTCGTATCGTAGGGGCTGTTGAGTGTGATTACTGAAGGGGAACATCTTTTCGTTGAAAAAGAAAATAAAAGAACGGTCACAATTGGTGGAAATTTTGCTAAATTTTTGGAGATACTTTGGTATTGAACATATATTTCTACAGGTTCCTAGAGTTAGTCCTGTTTATGTCGAAGGAATTGGAAATAGGAAGAGATTATTTCAGTGTTTCCCAATTTTTTTTTAAATAACCTGCGCCACACCCCTCCCCCATATAAGGTAAAGTAAATAAAACAGATTTAAAATAGGCATTTCAGAATATAATTCTAACTTAATAATATTTAATTATCCTAATACGTATATTAAATATTTTTAAAGATATTTAATATATTCAATTATCTTATTTAGTGTGATGTTTGTGTTTTCGTCTGGGAAAGCAGCGTTTCCTTTTTTTTTCATTTATGAAAAATCAGCGTTACATTATTAATAGAATATGACAATGTAACCATATTAAAATAAATAAGTGCTAAAAATCGTCAAATAAAAATAACCGTGGCGACCCGCAGAAAACATTTCGCGACCCACAGGTTGGGAATCACTGGATTATTTATTCCATTGCCATTTTCACGGTCGAAGTGGCAACGGAACTCGACAAAGGGAGTTCACTATTCTCTGGGAATTTAATTTCTTGGAATTCAGTATTAGTTATCGACTGTATGGGTAGTGGGATGGGCTGACAACGCGTTCGACTGAAAATGGCACTGGATTCGCGGAAAATTCTATTTCCTCGTCGCGAAAATTGCGCGCCTCTTTGACGGTTGTCGACGGCTCGGCTTATCCGACGCGTCGAACGTTATCCGAACGTGCTTTATCGGTCGTTTCGTTCGTTGCGTCGCGGTTTCCACTGCCACCAGTGCATCTCTCACGGTGCCGATTGTTTGCATTTGCAGGAAGATGCGGTCATGGGTCGCCTTGCGAGCAGCTCTGCTACGAGCTGCACGACGGGATGTACGAGTGCGACTGCAGGGACGGCTACATTCTTCATAAAAATGGATACAGCTGCGCCGGTGAGTCTACCGCAAAGAGTTAGCGGTAATCCTTCTTTACGATATCTCCAGTTTCCATGCTGCACCTTTTCGATTTCCCTGTAGACGAATTTGTTTATTCGACTCCTCGGATCCGGACTTGGCGCAACTTTAAGATCCTTGAAGAATTGCTGTTGGTAACTACTTCGCCCCTGTCGGCTCTACGTGAAAGGATTCTGCAAACACTTGAGACACCCACAGGTGTCCAACGCTGTGTGGTTTATGAAATTCTGCGGTTGAATCATACTACAGCTGCAGCTTTGTCCGTTACTCTCTTAGTCCTCTCAAACTCTATGTCCACTTCGATGGATACAAGTTTCCAATTCGAAGTAGCTTCTCAAGTTTGAGAAGCGTCTATCAACGTCAATAGGAATTCTTCTTGACCATTACTTTATACAACCTCGTTCTGTCCATCACTTGTGCATTATTTAACATCCACACTATTATTTCCCCGGAAGTTAGAAAGTCAATAAATACTAAAATTCACTTGACAGAACAGTTCCATCGACCAGTCTTCCGCACCCTCACAACCAACACCGATACAATCGCCATACCTTGTACACGAGCAACAGCCAGTAACGTTTCCACTGGCCAGAGATGAAGTCCTTTGACCGAGACACGATCGAAATGTCCGTAACACGCTTCGTGCAGTCGATGGCTGCTCGTAGAAAAAGAACGATGGGGATACCATCCCCTTGCGTGGAAAATCATATCGCGACCGCTGCAGGAGCGGCAAATTTTTTCGCGTTCATTTTTTTGCACACGGCGATCCCGCTGGCGACGACTTCCTCGCCACAGGTCGCAGCCTGCTCGACATATCCTAGTAGGGGAGGAAAAACGGACCTTGGGGTCCGTTCGAGCGCGATAAACGCTGCAATCCGACGTTCAATTTCCACGCGAGCCTCCGCCCGTCCCGAGACACTTTCCTCGTGTTCCCCGTCTTTTTTCCGTTCGCTAGTCCTGGCCCTGGATGGTTGGAATTCAATCTTAACCGAGCGTCCCGTCGATCCCGTCAAAATCACTATGTTCCTGGCGCAGAAGCCTCGGCGAAACGGGCTGCTTCGTCCCTGGAAATTGCCTTCGACACGTCCCAATGAGGGGCATAAAATTCTCTACGTGAAGAACACAACTACGCGTTGTTTCATTCTGGTCATTAGATATTTACTTATTTATTTATTTAATAATTATACGGGGAATACCCATGATTTACAAGAGAAAAAAGGAGAGAAATTAACTAAAAAGTCTATACAATAAATACGCCAAAGAAACACGGCTAACAAAGCCATCTGAAATGAACAAGATTATAAACAAGAAATAAGAACACAGAACTAAATACTAAATACAGTCCTATAAAGCATCGTCCTCACCGAAGTCAAGGAGCATTGGAAGGGGTCAATGCCATTGAAATTCTGATTCGCAATAATCATCGCCCTATTAATTGGGTCAACAGCGTAATGACGATATTTCGGTACCCTTGCCACAAAGAGAGGCCTAGAACGCATGCACCTAACCGGAGCATTGAATGCTACTAGTGCAAGCAAGTCAGGACAATCAATATAACCTCTAATAACCTTATACAGAAAAATAATATCCGCAAAATCTCTCCGCTTCTCTAAAGTGACCATCCTAAGTGATACAAGTACAGGGTCATAGTCATGATCGCTCCAAACCATTGGATTCCCAAGGATACGAGATGCAAACCTCAAAAACTTATGCTGCACTCTTTCAATGGATTCAATAAATTTCGTATGCTTGGGGCTCCAAATAATTGAGGCATACTCAACATGAGGCCTGACAAGGGCAAAATACAGAAGCTTCCGAGACTCACTATTCCTGAAGTGCCTGGCAAACCTAGAAATAAAGCCGAAGGCCCTCATGGCCTTACTGGTACAGTGCAAGTAGTGAGACCGAAAGTCAAAACAGGGTGTTATGCAAACCCCTAGGTCAGTGACTTCAGACACTTCACCCAGTTTAACGTCATACAATTTATAAAATATTCGAGGTAGACCTGTCGTTCTCAAACTACTCTATATGAACGAACATATTATGGAAATGGAGTTTACCAGGGAAAGAAAGTTTCACGAAAGTAGGTACGATTTTTAATTCGATTTCTGAGGCTCGTAGATTTGGAACTTTGAATATCAAGATGCCTTTGATGAAAGCATTACTGAATGCAAAGACAGCAACTTGCTCCGCCCGCTGTGACCAATATAGTGTCGAAAGCACTGAAACCTTTCGCCGTTTACCGAGGAAACCCGCCTCCTTCCTAGGTCCATCGTTAGAATCAAGCGTCCTCTGAACTCTCTTTTTTTATTCATGCTCGAAGCGACGCCGCTTATGCCACTTATTAATAATACTAAGGCTCGACGTTTGGCTTGCATTTCTTAAACGCCACGGCTCGTTGGGCGCAATTTTCGCGATCTTAAACCTGCACAAAGGGGTCGTCACTTGCAAAGTAAATCGTAAATGATGCTTAACAGCATTCACCGATGCAAAGGCGCCTTGTTTGACGCGGAGGAGCAGTCGTCGAGTTCTGCTCGCTGTGTACTTGCTTCTTGTTCCTCGTCCGTTCTCCCGTTTCTCCGGCGGAAGCACGGATCCCTCGCGGAGAAACGAGCCAAAGGAGCGTCGCGTCGCGCGCAACGACGGCGCCGAACTTTGACGGGAGCTTGTTCGCGCGTGAACTGCATCAAGCTCGCGCTCGGACCGTTACGCGCGCGGTTGAAAGACCGGCGTCCGCCTCGCTGCGTTCCCGGGGCTTCTGCAACTTATCGGAAGTAGTTACACACGGCGCGTCATCGGGATCTCTGATACACTGAGAGGCGAAGCTCGTTCGGATCGAAAACACGTACCACCCCCTGCGTAGATGACGGCAGGCTCGAGAGAAGTTCGCCGGGTTAAGTCCTGCGACGGACTCGCTCGCTCGGAAATAAAGTAACAGAGTTCGGAGCGGAACTGCTAGTGGAATCTCTGCTTAACCAGGAAGCTCGCGGGGCATTGTTGAAAAAATCGGGCTATTTAACTTTCTAGCCAGTTGGACGAAGTTCGGAGGCATTCGCGTGGGCGTCGCCTGAATTCCAGCAAGTTTCGTTTTTATAGTTTCGATCGGGGGGTTTGTGGAGACGAAGGGAATTATTGATGGTTGTCTCGTGTTGGTGGTATTACATAGGGAGCTTTGCTTTTCCAACAGTTCTGTGTAACTTTTATGTCTTCGGATTGGGGACTGATGCACTTTTTCCAAAGTTCTGAGGTGGTATCGGTTGGAGTACCATTTTGCCAAAGAATCCTGTATAAACTTTATACGAATTACTAGATGACTTTGTAATCCTCAGAAACCAATTGATTCCAAGTTCTTTGTGCAAACGTGATTAACCCTTACTGGTCACACTGGGTCCGCAAAATTTTATTGTTTTAGTAAGAATACTCATTTTTTATTATTCACTTTACAAATGCTTTTTCAAGCATTATTTGTTAAACTTTTGGCAGCGAAAATGCCCTGAATGCACAATTTTCTCAAGTTATAATTTATTTCTTTAAAACGGTGTAGTGAAAACAATTTAAACTCGGCACATATTTTCATCTATCCATATACTCCTAGTAAAAAAAACAAAATTGAAAACATTGGTACTATTTCTTCAATATTTTTTCAGCTGTTTTATCCGTCAAGATCGTTTCTTTCCATAAGAGTACGTGTAAAATCAGAGAAAATTAAAATCACTATAACTCATCAACCGTTTAGTGAATTCGTTTAAAATTTTTGGAGCACATCAGGAAGATTAAGAAGAACAATCTCACAAATTTTCATCAACTTGGTACCATTTTGAAGATAAGTCCGATACATCCTTAAGACTCCTCAGTTCCTACAATCACCGTCGCTCCATACGTTTACTCGTTCCACTTGCTCCTCCAATTTCTGTCGTCGGACGCAGTCCACGAAGTCCACGTCTCGGACGGTCGGTTACGTAAAAGCGTCTTCGTGTTGCCTCCCTTCCCGAGAATGTTTCTCCCCGCCCGGGTGGATGGCAAGATGGATCATAGGTGTAGTCGACGCCCTGGCGTCGAAAGGCATTCGAATCTGTCTCGTGCGCAACGGCACACGCGTCAAGCTTTGACAGGCGATCGTTTCAGCGCAAAAAGCACACGTAGCTCACACACGCGCTGCCCCTTTTGCCGCCTCGGCTGCATTTTCCCGTTCATCGCGCCACGTACCGCTCGCATTGAAATAGCTGTGCATCAGCCGTTTACACGACGGGAATATGGGATGCCATTGAAACTTGCACGCGACGGCAAGATTATCGGAAAACCGTTTGTCGTGCATAAAAGGAAAACGAGACGCCACGTTACCCTCGCCCGGCGAAAGTGGTCGTTGGATCCTGTTCGCTGCCTCATTAGCTGGATCAAGCCGTACCAAGATACCGTAGCCAATTTACGCTCGTATCGTTTCGATCAACGATATTCCGCTCCGATATTCATTCCAACCCCTTCGTACCACAGAGAAAAGTGTTCCGCCGTTGTTCACGGTGAAACAGCTCGTCCATTCGAATTTCCCACTGAAATCTTGTCGCCGCTTCCTCGCCCATTCGGCACTCAAACTTACCAGGGAACCCAGAATCGTCGCGAACCAGTTATCGAGCGAGAAGATGGCGCCTGGACAATGAGCCACTTTGCTGTTCACCGTTCGAGACGCTCGAGGGTTGGTGGCAGCGACACAGCGTTGTCGTCGGAGGGTTTTCGTGCCGTGGGTTGCCTGTGAAACGTCAAAGGTCGATTCTAAACGCGACGTGTTAACGCGCGTCGCTCGGTTAACGCCGCGCGGGCAAACGCGCGGCCGAGACGACGAAGCGGGGCGAAAGGAGGAGGAAAATGGAAAAACAGAAGTGCGACAGCTGCTAATGAGAGCACATTGTCCCGATGTTGCGCTACGCTGCGCTGGACCACTCCACGAGACCTGTGCACGGAGAGGCAGTCGACGCACACAATGGAACGGCGTACGAGTGCACGTGGAATGCGAGTCCCTGGCACTGGCACCTCTTGCCCTCTCCACAGGGCTATGTTGGTCCATTTGCTGTCCCCGCTGGACCTCCACTGGTGTTATTAACGTACGTTTGCGAGGCCCGTCGGTGTTTTTAACAACGCCATCGCAGCGACCCCGTGCATTTACGCGGTCGATCCGCGCCGCGGGAGTCTGAGGATGGAAAGGGACTCGCTGCTGGGATGGATTAATTCTGCAAGCGTATGCTGTGGCTCTACTGGGAATTTTGAAGATGTAACCGAGGAGGTCTGTGGGTAGATGGAATGGTCGTTTGGTGGCGTGAGAGTTCCTATGCAATTGGAGTTACTGGCAGAAGTACCTATTTAGTTGTGGTTAGTAAATGAATATTATTCACAACGTAAAAAGATCGATGATTCGGTGGAAGTTCTAGAGAATAGTCCCTAATGAACCACTCCAAATCTGCAACTGTACAGACTATAGAAGTGCTTCTACAGCATGTTACATATGTCTAATTCATGCAGCAGCCACTCTCGAGTAGCTCAGCTCCTGAACTTAGATCTAAGTCTTACCTGGAAAGTGGAGGCGAGATCTTGGAGCTTTATCACTAGCAATTCATCGGCATAATCTCAGAATACTGTCTGAAGGACATATCTAAGAACCAGCCCACTAATTTCGTCGGTTGCGGCTTTATCTAAATCGATTCACAACTCCGGTCAGAGCCCCTGGACTTTTGCCTGGACACTTGTGAGAACCAGTCAAAGGTTACTATCGATCATCGATGGCTGATTAAATCAGTCGATCGCAGGACACTCATTAAGACTTATTGTATTCGATGCCCCAGTTTGTAGATGGAATCTGTGAATAGCGACCAAGCGCGAAGTGGATTGATCCCATCAATGTCAGACATCAGATTCGTCACAATGCCGAGATGGGGATCGCGGGTATTCTTTATGTAGGTTAATTGGAGGCAATCTTTGAGCAGAGTGGCGCAAACGAGCTCGATGGATCCCCCTCGTCGTCTTCGTCGAATGGCGAGTGCCAATTAAGTCTGTTTGAATACGAAAGAAACTTTTATTCGGGTGCAGCATTTTGGATCCCAATGATTCGACGCGATTGAAGTCTCGAAGAAGTCCGACGGGCGGGACCCGACGCGATTGAATTTAGGGGCGGCGCGGCTTCAAGTCGGCGAAGGAAAGCGCAACAAGGGGCACTTCAACAATTCAACATCGCGACTGTTGGGATTCACTTGAAGTTCCGCGAGCTGGTCGAGGATGTCGGGGACGCTGACTTCGAAGCCCCGATGAAATTGCACTTTCTTTATTGGATTACGCAATTACATTAGCTGACAGGCTTGGTTTTCTTGCGATTACGTCAGGCTTAGTGGTCGTTGGCCAAAAATTTAATGGCAGAGGCTAGATCGGAGAAGTGACGGTAGACTCAACTGCTTTGTTTGAGAAATGATAGTTCTCGGTGCAATCAACCATGCTTTATAATAATTAATATACCTGGTTCCCAGGTGTTTCCCGATTGCCATTTCTTAAAATGTTTTAGGATTTCCAACACTCTAAGGTCTATACAGTCCTAATAAATTCCCAAAAATAATATACGAAGACTTTTTTTTTAATTTTTCGCGTTCGAAGTATGGTGTAACTCACTGTGCAACGATGGAATTACTCAACGGTAACATAAATTTGGAGAACATTGGCATGTTTTTAGAACATTTTGCTGTATAATATAAAAATTCACATTTTAACATTTGCTTTGCGTATTCTATCATAACATTGCATCTTTCGCGGGTCTACTACAAATGTCAAAATGTATCAAAGTATCCTTTCCCTTTTTAATACTTACACGTTAATTAGCAGCCAATGTTCCCCCACTTTACAGTTACTCTTAAAACACTGTCAGCATAAATTTCCTCCGCTCTGCGTTTAAATTTCTATACACCGTTGTGATCTGAATAATTCTGAATCATGAATCGACCATCAGGAAGTAAAGAGGCATTAAACCATCAATACAGCGACGTACTAACAGATTTTTTAGACATCCCGTGGCTTACTGAGCAACAAAGTCGTTCAGGCGCTGTTCTAATTATTTTGATGCGCGTTAGCCCGCCTTTCAGCCGAACCGCCGATACTGGGGCACGAATTCCTGGCGACCCGGAGTGCAGCAATTCATGCAGCGCGAAAAAGAGGTCTCGCGCGAGCTCTGGGAATCACTGTATAGATGGTATCGTGGGAATAGCCTTTCTTGCCCCTCTCCACTGTTCCATTTCTTCGATGCGATTCAAGTATCGAAAGAAACACGCGCGATGCGCGGAAATGAACACTCGCAGAGGCTCCCCTGGGATTCGGTCTCCCATTACTCGCGGAAACGCTGCTCGTATCCGGTAGAACCCCGTCGTTCTATTAACGTTAAACTTTATTTATCGCTTTATTTTTCTTAAGCCGTGCACCGCAGATAACTGCTGCAAAATTCATGCACGGTGGCTGAATGTGACGCTTTATTAGAGGAAGTAGACGGTATTTTAAAACCATTTAAACAGTATCTTTGTATAGAGTGAACCTGGGTACAGAAGAAAGCACTTTCAATCATTTTACAGATTCTGTGTCTATTATATGAATATAAATGTTTAATTGGTCTCCGGAAGAATAAAACACGTAAATACTTGCTGTGCATTGGAGAACCTCGAGTTGAGTTTTAATTTATATATATTTTTCTGAACAGAATCCCGATGGATTACTAAAATATAAGAATTTGCAAGTGTAAATTCTGCAGGTCAGTGAATAGCAAGAAATATCGTGGGACAGAGAGGCTTGTTAGTTCGTTGTAGTGCTAAATATACTTCGAAGCATTAATCTACAATGTATCCATTAATCCAAGTTCCAAAGTAAGCTGAAAGACCTCTGCGACATTATTCTACCCCCGATCAGATTAAAGCGATACTATCTGTGTAATTAATAGTCTTCAGCTTTCCTTCCGTTTACTTAATCCCGGTTCAGCAACGAACGCCAGCGGCGACAACTTTTATCCATGTATTCGAAACGAACGCTATTATTCCCGCCTTTGATGCTTAATTACTCCATCCTCGCCCCTCGATCGCGCGCTCCACGTCTCCTCTGTGTTTTCGTGTATTTTGCATCATCGTTCTCTTATTTTGTCTGCGGCTGTTCGTCCTCTCTTTCAGGCTTACTCATCGTGACCTCCGGGAACGAAACTCGATTAGGCGTTGATTAATCTTGCCGTATCGCGACTTCTGCTCGGATCCATTGGCTGCGTTCGCACCTCCCGCAGGATTCGTTTTTGTGGAACGAGACGAGGCGAATGCGTAATTGGCTCGGTGTTTCTATCCTATCTCGATTGCTGTGCAACCCGATAAAATTATGGTGATCATGATGTACAGGCGTAGAAACGGAACAGAAGCTGTCTACGGTTTTGCTTGAATCACGGTAGTAGGATTCGTTTGATATAAAGCACGTCAGAAGTGAAGAATGTTGGAAGCTCGGGGAACGTTGCTAATCTTAATCACGACGCTGACCACTCTGAAATCCCCGTATCAGAGAAGTTTGCTGGAAAAGTTGAGCCCTGGAAATCCGCGTTTGACAGATCGATCGTCGCGTTACCGAGATTAGTAGTACTTCTCCTGGAATTTCCTCTGGGGGTAGCGCTGCGACCCGTTGTTGCAGATCACTGATCGACTGCAACCTCGTTACATTCATGCGGCGAGGGCACACCATCAATTTAAATAATTGCTATCGAAGGTCGCGGTGTATCTGAGTATTCTTTCGCCATCGATTCAGAATATAAAATTAGAGAGTACAGTAGCGGACAAAAAAGTTACCACTTTTTCGACCCACCCTAATTCTATTACTTTTTTAATATCAATTCAAAATTGTAGTATATGCCTAACATACATATTCTGAAAGAGAATTGAAAGCTGTATAAAATCCAGTTACAGTTGAATTTATTTAACTAACAATCAAAAAACCGCACATAACATTAAACAAGACAACACACTTTTAAAGTCAACAGAAAGTTACCACTTTTGAACATAAAAACATCTAATATTTTGTGGGGGGACATTTTGCTTTTAGGACAATCTAAAAAGTTGCTAAACGTGGTAACTTCTTTGTCGGCCCCAAAAATGTGTTACCTCCTTTAATATCATACAACACTTTTGCTTGTCAGTTAATTAAATTCAACTTTAACTGGATTTTATACATCTTTAAATTCTCCATCAGAATATGCATATTAAATATACCACAGTCCTAAATGTATGCTAAAAAAAAACACAAAAATAGAACAAATCGAAAAAGTGGTAACTTTTTTGTCCGCTAGTGTATATTTAGATTCTATTACGTGATTCCTTTGAATTTTTGAAAGGTTCGTGTAAAATCTTTAAAAAGATCTGACATTTGAAGTAACACACTTGTGAAACAGAAGTTTTAGTCTAAGATATTCAACCCCATTCTCAATCATGCTTGCCCTAAATGTTCAGGAGCTGCGCATGTTATCTAAACATAACCTGGTTTACATTCATTGATTAACCAATTACATGCAAGGGTCGAACGATAAATATTTGCCATTGCACGAGTGCCAGTGTTTCGACTGCTAGCCGCCAGGTTTGGCATTAATCACTCAGCAACATCTGCATAACGCCGCCCCGGCAAAGCTACAATTCTGCTGCTCTCTGGCGTTTTCCAGGCTCGACGAAATGGGGGAATAAATTATTAGGACGTAGGCAGTACAAGAAGGACTATAATCAAACTTGGAACCACTTAATGCCGCATAAAAAAATTCTTATTTCAAAGTACCCTCACTTCCCCTCCAACCCGTTTATTCGTTACACACATTAATTTCTACCAACGCGAATAATTTCCAAAAATCAGCGTGTAATTCTCCAGGCCTCCGACCGAATTTCACGTAATTATTATCGATTCATTCGAAACGCAGCAGCGATGAGCCACCCAGCAGCAGGACAATAGGAAATGAGAAATGCCATCGACCGCGTTCCTTTTTAATAACGAAATTGCGAACAGTCCGTGGAATTCGTCCCGCTATGGGCGTCATTCCTAAATCGACCCTGGGAATTGCATTCCAATCGAAATTACCAGAGCGTCGCGCATATCCGATCGATGGCTGGGATCGTTAAGCGCGGGGTCTTGGAAATTTTTGAATATATTCATCGTGGGATCATCGTGTTTCGAACATGTCGCGCGTACCGCCGAATTTAATACACCTTCACCACAGTTTCACCGACTGAATTCACTGCCATTAAACATTGCATTCAGCAGAAGCTGGAACCGTGAACGCTTTAACTACTGGCCGCATTTTTCCGAATTTTACGCAGCCAGTGGTTCGTTGCTTTTCAAAAGCGTATACGCTTCCCCTTCCTTGAAAAATACCTTGGACGGACGTGTGCAAAAAGTGGTGCACTAATTGTCGTAAAATGGATGGGCTATTCGATTCAGTTTCAGCAGCTGCGATTCACAGCGGACGAGTCTGCTCGGAACCGTCGCGTAATTTTTACGGAAGCAGTTTCCCAATTTCATACCCCGTGTCCCGTGAAGAGATAGTAGCTCCTTTATAACGTCCGCGCGCTGTATAAGCACCAGACTTAACCACACAAAGTGACTTTCGACGCTCTGTCTTTTCTACCGGTTTCCCAATGCTTTTCTCTGGCCCCGCGCGCGCGGCTCTTATCGTGCTCCTTCGTCCCACCATCGCGGCAGGGGAGCGCGGAATTTATGGCTCAAGTTTTCGCGCACGTCCGACGTCTTTCTCCAGAAATAACAATATAGCCGCTCCCTCGCGTCTCGAGCGCTACTCTTTTCAACTTACACACAAGCCACTCGCTTCCGCCATTCCGCCGTGCATGACCCCCCCATGCACGGGTATTGGGCGTTCGAACTCGTTGCGCGAGGCAGAAATATTCCCCGTTTCTCCCTTTTCGGTAGCAAGTTTGCGCCATTACCGTTCCATATGCTGATCTCCGTCGACGTCGCGACGGCGTGGCAGAGCAAATCCCTCGTAACTCTACGTCCCCCTCGAAGTCTGTAGGGCGCTCCCAGGAACTTCCACTTCCGTTCGGTGTTATTCCTCGCGGGAAATAGTCCCCGCGATAGGGGCGTTGCTCGGTCAATCGGTGCGAAATTTTGACCGCGGGGAGTCCCAGTTTCGGTGGTGGTTGAGAGTGACGCTTCAGCCCTACCGCGACTCGATATTCCGGAAAGTGCGCGAATCGCCGCGCTCGAGGCGAAACGGCCCCGCTTCAATTCTCCCCTCGAAGGGGCTTCTAGCTTTTTGCGGAGCGGAATCGGCCGCGATGGAATTCCGATTCGCCTGCGTCGAATTATCGAGCGTCTCTATTAATCCGGGGGAATGAAAAGGTGAAGTGGTGCCGCGGGAAGTGGATATAGGAAATTCTGCGACCCTTTCAATTGCACGGTTTAATACGGCCGATTCATTTTCGGCTGGTGCGCTTCCATTTTGCGGACCAGCTCGATGTTACTTGTCGCTATTTCGCGGACCTAACTGGCGCGACGGGTTGCATTAGCTGGCGAAAGGAACGACGGTAGAATTCTTGTTTGGCGGATTGGCTTTCGTTCGTGTGACGGGTCCACAACGGCTCTGTCAGCGAAATGTGTTAACCCTAGTTCGGCTGACGAATTTTAGAACTCATTTAGGCTGTCGCAGTCACTCCGGTGACTAATTTTATATATACATCTAACGTATGTAAGCAATGTTTATAATTACAAGTGGCATTGCTCAGAAAATGTGTAGGAGAAAGGAGAATCACTTTGCTAGGAATAGTGGATAGATTTATTAAATAACAGTAAGTTCAAATAGTCACCCGGGTGCCTCGTCAGCCGAACTAGGGTTAAAATGTTGGAGTATTGGTTTCATAGGGTGTCGGTGAGATGGTGGTTTTAACGAGGACTTTTGGGAACTGTTTTAAGTACCCAAGGGGGTAGAATTCATGGAGTTTCGATGAATTTTGATATTTAGCACTACTCTTCAAGGAGCTCTCAAGATTCTTAATATTTTTTAATATATTTGGGCAAACAACTTTGACCCTAGGGTTAAATATAGTTGTGTAATATAAGAGTATCTTAATAAATACCAAAAAGATTTATTGCATTATATGTTGTATCTACGAAGAAAAGAATCTTTAAAAACAGCTTCATTTTCCAAACGGTCACAGTGGAGTGACCCCTTAAAACTTTCTCTGGCTCGGCATTGTATTCCGATATGCACGTACGTGTGGAATTGTTACGGTCTGCCGCAGTTCTGGATATTTGTTTAATATTGATGCAAGAGCAGCGAAACACAGGCAGTTGGGAAGTTAATTACTGACTCGGCTTGTTGGAAAAATTCGAACGTGTAATATAGTTGGAGTTTGGTGCACGTGGCGGGCAGAAAGAGCAGGAAACAGGAGTTGAAAAATGGGTACGGGAATGCTGTGTAAAACACCAGCAGATACGTATCTATCTCGCCTTTCTGTGGTAATTTGTCCAGTTCCAGATAGCTTCACTCTGGACTGTAATTGATAACATGAATTCCATACTGTTTAATGGATTCATTAATTAGGTACGTTGAAAGAGTGTAACTCGAGCGAATCACCGTTTTATTTTCGAATATACCCTGATGTTACCAATTAATAATTTCCCTAATACGTTTATGCATAATGAGATCTATCGAACGTTAATAACCACCTCGCTCATTATTCATCCCTAGTGACGCATTTTGCGTTGCTGTTTGGGCGTTTAATGGTTGCATAAAGCCTATGCACGTTTCGTTATGGACATAGATGATTAAATTACTATCGTTGATTCTGCAGACGTTTTATTGAACGTTGAATAATCGTGGACACGTTGTGATACACGCCATGAGATCACATCTATTCAAATATATCTTCAATTACCGTTCACACTTCTCAGCGTAAAATTCATCTGTTAAATCTTTAATTTCTCTCGTCATTACGGTCCGAAATTATGGCTGGTACGTGATCATAATTGTGAACGCGACGTGGTCTAATCGGACCGGAAATTTAATTCAATTTCGAGCGAGAAATTCGGCCGCGCTGCGAATCGAACTTGATTACCAAACTCGTTGGCGCGAAACGGTTTTACGAACCGCTTCTAATCTTTGCACCCTAGGGGCGCGTCGAATGAATTCACCGATCCACAGATGCCACACCGTATCGACCACCTTTCGTACACAAATCGGACGTGTCGCGCGTTGCAATGCGACTTTTCGCCTGCAGATAAAGTTAGAATTCACGTGACCTCGTGGCCATTTTTAAAAATCGATTCCTACGTGTTAGAGGCCTTTGACCCACGATATCATTCTGTCGCCATGTACATTCATAAATAATCACGGAAGAAGTGTTTCCAAGAGGACGAGAGGTGCAACGATGGACACGATCAGATTGTACGAGCGACGATACAGGACTCGATCTCTGCCAGCAAGCCTTCGATTTGAATTCAATTCGACAGCTACGTTAAATCTCGACAAACCTGCGAACATCGTTCCACCCTCCAGCTCGGAAGGATACTAAATCTCTCGCAAGCTGGGTATGAACGTCCGGAGGGGGGTGCAAAAGGGGCAGTTGCCCCCCTGGCTTTTGAGAAAAAATCGCTTATTTTTCAAAACTGATCTTTATTAAGTTTATACTAAAAAGGTGAATATTTTTAAATATCTGTTTTTAGAAAAGAGTTTTTTTTACAAAAGAGGTTAAAAAAAGCAAGAGGAACATGGAAAAAAGTCTGTGTACGCCTTTGAAGTTGGGTCAATTTTTGAAGCGTCCGGAACAATCCAACTTCGGGCATTAACGGTGTCGATTATTCCGAAGTCAACCACGCTGGTCCGAACTTCCGGGCATTTACCCGAGACTCTGACATTACGAATCCCTAGAACAAACTATAAATAATCTTAAAAGCTCAATATCCTACTCCACGAGCAGTAGGAATTGCCAATCTTAGTGATCGTAGACTTCTTTCGGACCTGACCTTTCTTTATAAGGTCATACACAGTCAGGTGAACTGCCTAGAGCTCGTGGAAGCACTAAGTTTTCTACCCGCACAAAGATAAGGTAAATGTCCCAATACCTGGACACGTCCCAATACCTGGACACTAGTGCAAATAATGCTGATTATTACGTTTAATATTTGCTTTATCCATAAAAGAATTATTTTATTCAATTACTCAAATATTTAATAAAATATATTCATATACATATTTTTCTTAGTAAACTTGTAACAATCGTAATAAAAGTAAATTTTCTTGAACTCTCCAGTTTACACCATTTTAATATTGCTCTTGTCTGATTTGGTAAACAGTCTCTATATTTTCTTAAACGAATATTATTAATAATGTTTAGTATATTGGTACAACTAATACAGTTTTAGAAAAATGGTACCTTGTAGTATTATTTTTTTATTGGAAAA
Organism: Andrena chrysosceles; assembly: GCA_963855975.1. Classification (NCBI taxonomy): domain Eukaryota; kingdom Metazoa; phylum Arthropoda; class Insecta; order Hymenoptera; family Andrenidae; genus Andrena; species Andrena chrysosceles. Next base: position 42,610,867 of record OY979769.1, on the reverse strand, counting down.
TTAAACTTAAAGTTCGCATTAGTTTTTTATTCGCGTGTCTATCTTCTGGTACAGTGAAATCCCAGAACGTCCCCAAACCTGACCACGTGTACTAACTGTGAAATAAGTACATGTTATTGTTGACACAATAATAAAATAATTATTTAACACCTTAAAAATAATTTGCACCCTGCAAACACTTTGTATTCTTTGTATCTTGCTTTAATGATAATATTTCATTCATGTGTAAAATTCGTGTGTAACACACAAATACACATAATCTTAAAATTAGTCATTCACTAATAGATTCTTTTTACTTAACTTTATTTACTGATTTGAATAAATTTCTTATACAGGAGAAATATGCTAAAAGAAAAAACTATTGTGTTGTTTTTTTTTATTTAATTTCCCTAGGAAACATCCAAAATCATGTGTCCAGGTAATGGGACAGTAAAATCGGGACACCGGGACATACTAGTTAAGCTGTCCAGGTATTGGGCCATTGTAAGGACTACGAATTTTCAATATTTTACAAAATTATTCAATCCTACAATATGTTGTTTTTTTAATGATATAGTACACACGATGCCCCATATAATTGCAAAATAGTTTTTAAATAAATCGATTTGCATGACTGAAAAATTGTCAAACGTGTGTCCACCGTACCTTAAATGTCCAGGTATTGGGACATTTACCTTAATTGCGACCCAGGCCCCTTTTCGAGATTAAATTACCGGCTTACCACCATTATACAGCCGACTCCATCAATAGACCCACGAGTGAGGTAAATCAATACCTCATTGACATTGATGTGTCCTCCGTATCCCTCAATACCTTCCGAAATATATTGCACAGTCAATTTGCCGTCCGATTTTCACCTACGTAGGTGCGTTTAGTGTATAAATTCCCAGACCTTATTACTCTCCCTTATTACTCTCTCCCCTTCCCGAGAACTCCATCCAATAAATTTCTTCCCGCCAAAAACTCAACCTTCCCAAAATATCGCACGATTCATCCTCAGTCTTTCCTCCGAAATTTAATTTAAAGTCAAAGCGACGGAGTGACTGCCTAAACACTTAAAACCGCTCGGTAAACGTTTGAGTCGCGAAAGGGAACGCGACATCGACACTGTGCGCGGGCGCGTCGTGTTCCTTCGCGAATGGCTCACTTGACCCGGCTCGGCGTGCGACGAAGATCAAATCAGGCAAGTCGAGCGATGCGCAGCAGCTCTTTAACCCGAATGCAAATGCATAATAAACGAGGCTGTGCCACCGAAGCCGTGCATCGCAATTGAAACGACCGACGACGTTCCGCGCGGAACGCTCGCCCCCTTGGACGGGGAGGGTGGACCACCGAGCGAGAGTTGCCTGTTCGCGGGACCGCGTACGTTTTAATTGGATCGATTCGCTATTAATTTAACGAGGATCGACTCCAATTAAACAACAAGTCGTTCGTGAAATATCAATCAACCGGTCGAACGTCACGAGGCAATGTGTATATTCTTCACCCCAACCCCTACCGAAGCTTCGACACCTTTCCTTTGCGCGATGGATTTCTCTGTTCGCCGGGCTCGCGTTGCGATTACACGGCCACGCTCGGTTTAACCGGGCTAGCCACGCGTCCCGAGTATCTCCGCGCAATTTCATGGCCGGCTGGCAGCTCGCGGCGCTCGTTTTATCAGCGATATTTGCGCTCGCCCGTCTATTCGGAAAGTTACTTTGCCCCGGACGAATGCATTATAACCGGAAACTGAAGCTCGAACAATTAACCAGCCCCGCGCCGCGCTCACAAGCGAATTTCTCGGGGGGTTGGATTGCGTTTCAACGCTGGGACAAAATTGTTCCTCGCGAGGTTGGTTAAATACCTCCCTGCTTTTAACTGGAACGTTTTCGAACACTCGCGACGAAAGTTCGTGTCTGGAACTCGCCTGTTTCGCAATATTTGCGTAGGATTCAGGGAACGATGAATCAGAGGGAGAGGAGGAGGAGCGTATAAGCGTGCATTAATAAGTAGAAAAGCGGCAAATTAATTGTAACAATTGAATTACATGATCCTGCTCGCTATTACGCCTCGTTACCGCTTCCTCCTTTTATTCATGCAATTAGATGATCTCAATAACACTGCGTCAACATTCTCAAATCTACATGTAATTAACCACCCTCCGCCCCTTAAAATCGTTTCGAGTATCCATTCATGAACCGCTTTGTAGACTTCAGTAACTATTACTGTACACCTTAAGGGGGTACTCTAGTCACATCCCCGTTTTTCAACGCCATCTTCTGGAATTTATTTAACAAAAGCTATAGATTGATACTATCTGGCGATTTGCCTGCATATTAAGGTATGTTTGACGTAATACTTAGAATTTTTTGTGCTTATTGATAAAAAAGATCAAAAGAATTCTGAGTATTACTTCAAACATACCTTAACCCTTCGTGGTCACACGGGGTGTATTGTACCCCAAGAACAATTTTCGATTTGAAATGTCGCACCTTTACGTCTTCCAAAGGGGATTTATCGCAAAAAAATAATAAAATTTTTTTTTAAGAAAATCGGTTTTTCGCACAACCATGGAAAATTGTTCATATTCAACTACAAATTTTATCATATCAAAATTTATGTTCCTAGAAAAAGACTATTAGACCATGATTGTATAAGTATTACGAATGTACAATTATGACTAAAAAGTTAAAAGATTCAAAAGTACGAAAATGGTAACTCAAAAAATGACGCTGGGGTACAGTGAACCCCGCGTGACCAATGTGTGATTATAATAAGGTGTGACCACGAAGGGTTAATACGCAAGCAAAACGCGAGATAGTATAAACTTATAGTTTTTGTTCAATAAATTCCGGAAGATGGCGTTGAAAAACTGGCAGTTACACTAGAATACCCCCATAAACCGACGGTGGAAGATGCATCCCACTCTATGAAGTTCCAAGTGATCATCAACTATCTATCACCACTCGCGCATCGTCCACGTAAATCCCACCCTCCACCGAGTTACCCAAGCACCCCCTTGTCGATATCTCAGCTTATACACACCTTCCAACCTCCCATTGCATTCCCGTAAATCCAGACGCGCGTGTAAGTAGCGCCGGGAAATTGCGACGATTTCCTCCGGAAACCGTTCGCCCGTCTTGCGCTCCCATCGCTCGTCTCGTTTCGCGGAACAAGCCAATCGGGCCGATGGACTCGCGGTCGTGTTACGCGGTCCGCGTCGCCCACCGCAAAACGAGTACGCGCCTGTCCGCAAATGAGTTTGACGGCCTAACGCCTACGCGCGAGGCGGTGCGTTACACCAGCACGCGGGATATCGGTCGCCTGGTATATCGGACCTGGACGGGCTGGGCGTGCGGTCGCCATCGAGCACGCCACCTCTTCCCCGCCGTTCGATTTAATCTTCCAGGGGGAGGAAAATGAAGCGACGCGGTGCCCAGCCGCGTGTCACGGCGCAAATTACGCACATACAAGGTCACAAAGGCCCCAACGCTTCGGGCATTAGATTTACTGCCAGGTAACGTCGTGAACCGAGCATTCTTGGATAGCCGTCAAGTGGTCCCGGCAATCGAGGACTGAGGTTCAAGTGTTCGTATTGAAAATTGGAGGGAAGCAGAGTTGGGCATTATACGGCTAAATTTTTATTCGAATGCGTATTCGAATACATTTGTGCGAATAAGTTTTTATTCGAATAATCTTCGAATAAAAAATTCGAATAAAATGAAATTATTCGACAATAACGAATAAGTTTTTATTTCACTGAAAATTTATTCGAATAATTTCTTATTCGAATAAAAATTTAGTGGACTTAACGGACGAATAAAATGATCACATGGTTTCAGCGATGTATCGTGACATCACTGACTGACCCGTGAGACCTAATGTTTTAAGTTAGGTAACTCTTATCATAGCTCGCACTTTGCAGGAAGCTGTATGACCGCGGTATTACATGGAGTAGCGTTTTGATTTATTTTAAATAAAATTTGTTCACGTCAATTCATTTAAACTAATGAAAAAATCAATCTCTTCAAATTATAAGCGTTCATTGAATGTTTTTAAATACATACAAATACGCACACTTCCAGACTCACACGTCCAAACATATGTTGAACACAGTACAGACTTCCATCGATAGATATCCGACAGGGTATCACATGTATTCGTCGTTCATTCAGGTCGAATAACGAATAAATTCTTATTCGAACAAATCTGGCTAGAATAACGGTACAAATTTATTCGCGAATAACGAATAATTTTTCGACGAATAAAATCGTCATTTGTTATTCGCGAATAAATCTTGGGGATTTATACGAATCCGTATTCGAATGAAAATTTAGCCGAATAATGCCCAACTCTGGAGGGAAGTTTCTCTTTTGGTGACGTGGATACTTGTCACGAGTATATTATGAACTTTAATAGGACACCTTGGTGTCTTAAGGTTCAATATGGACGACCCAAGGAGTCAACCTCCCTTTAGTGTCGTAAAACTGGATATCGGCGACTCTCGTGTCGTCGAATGTAGCAGCAGTGTCCGAACAGCAGAACGTAGGATTGAACATCGTGAATTCATTGATGTCGATGGCCACGATTTCCACCTTGTAGAACTTGGTCCAGATATCTGAATCTAGAACTCGATATTGATGATCCTTGAATTGGGACACCCATTGTGACAATTCCTAAATTACGGAACCCAGCGTGGACGGTCTGCCGGTGGTAGGATCGAATACCGATGACCTCCGAGCTGTAGAACCAGGCGCTCGCTATCCTTCAGTCACGAACGGCAACTGTGACAATTGCCAAGTTACAGAACTCGACGTGCGACAACACCAGTAGGCTGTGGGATTCTACCCTTAATGATCCTATAGTGTGGTTTCCACTGTCACGAGTCGGGGTTGTTAGTATTCATGTCCCTCGACTCGGATACCGTGACCCATTAATCGAAGTTCGCCGGCGTTGACTAGCATAACTTCAAGTATTCTTCGGTATTACATTCACTAGGGATTGCAAATTTACCGACTTTTTCAATTACGGGTAATTCGGTAAAATTTTCAATCCAAACTGGTTTACTGGTAATTTACCGGTATTTTTTAAGGTATTGAAAATATAAGAGTAAACATTAAAACAATTTTTTTTTAAACTCTAATCCAGCATTATAATAAATATATGCAAATAAAACTATTCTGAACATAGAATATAAAATGAGATAACACAAAATAGATATATTTGTATAACTATTGACAATACTTATTAATATGGATCTTTATCACGAAAACAAGGAAAGGAATCTTAACTAACATACATAATTAAATATTTTTTATTTAACAATTCTTTTTAGCAAATAAGCACGCAAGAACATAATTTGTCTAAACTTTGGTCTCTTGATCGCGACCTGATTTTTGTACAAAATAATCCAGCCACGGATAAAGCGTTCTCAGATTCTACACTTGTTGGTCAGATAGTCATTAAGCAGAACGTTCCTACGAGATGCGGCAGGACGTTATCGTTACGTCACTAATTTGCATTCATCGGCGGCACGTCCTTCAAGGTGGGCGATAAAGGGGTCGTCCGACGACCGGTTTTATACGCGGCTGTCGATTTACCACGGCGAGAGTGCGTGGCATCACGAAATTACGCGCCCAGCTCTGCTTCAGTATCGAGGCTGACGTATGGCACGCGTCCATTCTCCCTTCGTTCTCTAAGCGAAATTGTAAATTTCTCCGTAAGCGACGCGCTAAATCTAGCAGATAAGTGCGCCCATCCGGGCTGACGCGCCGTTTACCCCTTTGAAATACAACCTTTGAAGGGGTGATGTAGCGCAGTAGTTTCGCGGCCGTCCGTCTCATAAACGTTTCAATTAAAAGTAAAGCGTCGCACGGGGCGACGCGCGTCGCGATGCTTCAACCTGGTGAAACCAGTTACCACGTATCATCAAATTTCAGCCTCTTACACAGACGAAATGGCATCAAGTACCAACTTGCCCTGGATGGGACAGGTGAAGTTAAAAAATTGGTAGGTACAGTAATGAACGTACCTAGTAGATGTTTAAGGAAGCTCTGAAATTCCATCGACAAAGGTACGACACTGGTAATTCACCACGACAGTGGTATTAAAAACGATAGCGGCAGTCGACAGTGCGCGAAAGAAAACTTCAAATTCCGTCCAATGAGTCGCGATTAATCATGAAGAGAGGGTTGCAGAGGGGCGGCAGACAATGGGGGCTGAAGGGGGGAAAAAGGAAAAGTGAAGAGTCAAAGGTGAGGGAGGGAAAGTCTGGAGAAAAGATCCCGGCGAGGAGGTCCCGTTGAGATCAAGAGAAATGGAAAGTTGAAGAGAGAAAAAGGGACAAAAGAGCCGTCTAAGCCGACTCTGGCGCCGTTCATAAGAGGGCGCTTAAATTCATGCAAATTTTACGAGGCGGCTAAATGCACCGGCTGGATTAGCAACACGTTCGCATAAACGTTGGCTTGTGTCGAAACGGATGGTTCTTCAGCTCCTTCAAGATTATCCTCGTACCTCCATTCTTGCCACTTCCGGATCTAGCAGTTTCCCATGTGCTATGGTAGGATTTGGCTAAGAGAATTTCGACCAGATTTCCTCTAAGTGTACGTCTGACTAATGACGAGACTTTCTACTATCCGGCGATCTGCGTCGAGTGGCGATGATCCATACCTACAATATCGATGCGCTCTGTATATTTACAAGGATTTAGCACAGCATGAAACAGCTCCAGTAATCCTGTATTACTATGAAAATGATTCTACGCCTCCGTCGACCTCATTTCATGAATTTCTGCTCGCATTCAATAAAACGATTCGGCATGTTAGATGCAGTCGTCGAATCATGTTAGTTTTAAGTCGAGCATTGCTTCCCCCGTAGTTTCGCGATCTCGAAATTCTGGGAGACGGGGCGGATCCCTCCGACACTTAGTCTTATTACAGTGGGAAACACGGAGACCGTCTGGGACCCTCGGTTCAGGAGACATACGTGGCAATTCGCGACAAAGAGAATTATCCTTAATTCCTTGCAGCCGATGACACCACTCTGGCGAAGTTCCGAACTCCAGTTGGACTTTGCGCATCGGGGCGGCTACCACCCTTGTAGAGTTGAGCCTTCTGCGTCGTATTCTCTCACGAAATCATTGTTCCCGTGACAAGTTGCCTCCACGGAATTTCGCTGAGACGAATCAGCTTCCGGTCAACGAAATTTTTAGAACGTTGATGGATATTAACGATGTATATAAATTAATAGAGAAGACAGAGGTCAGTGAGTCACGATATTCCGTCAGGATAGTTGAGCTTGGGACTTTGTATAGTAGCAACAGGAATTTCAATGATTCTAATTAATTTCTTTGTTCTTCCTAATAAGCACTGGGTGGGAAGAGAAGTTGCAGTTGAAAAATTGAATTTCAATTGCGTACATAGACGATCGATGAGGGGCAAGATTGAAATAATAGCCGCTCGTGTAATGCCATGAAAAGTAGTAACGAACGAGTAACGAACGACAAAAGGATCGTTCGTTCTGGCAATATTAAGCGATTCATCCGCGCGAACGCCAAAGGAGATCGTTGGTGGTATTATTTTCAAGAACCATTCGTTACGGGCGATAAAGCGTGGAACCGTTCGACGCTCGGGAACCGTCAATACGGTCATGAAATCGATTCTCGTTCATCAGCGAGCAGAGTGAATGCGCGAGGATAAAAAGGTTTCGCACTCGATTCGCAATCCGACGGAGCGAGAAACGGCGACTCGACGTGCTTGATTTTTGCCGACCTCCGAACCGATCTCTCGACCGGTCGTGGAGTATAATAGATTAAATAAATTCGTGGCGCCACTGGAACAAACGCGACCGTTGCAAATTGAAAAATGACAATCTGTTTTAATTAACGTGTCCGTCGTTACGTGTTTCCTCGTTAATTCGACGGCCAGGGGAGTGCCTCCGATCCGCGCTTTATTTATTGAAATTAAAACCACGGTTTCATTAAATATCGCGCAATTATGGAGCGTCTGTTCTTCCGCTTCGACGCCTCGACCCTCGAAATCCGTTCGGTTCCTGCGTTCCCGGGGAATTCCGTTCGCCCTGCGCCAGTCCATTCATCGGATATGCCTGGAAATAAATCCACGCCCACTGATCGATGGAAATATCATCGATCTTCTGCAGGGAAACTTTTTTCGGAATCTGTAGGATATATAGTGTGATTCAAAGAATTCGATCGGGGCGAATACTGTGCTACCATCCCTTATCAAATCTTCACCGAGCCAACTGCATTGATTCATCTTTAAAAGCAGTGGCCATTGAGTTTCTTACATCCCTCGTGAGTAATGTTACAAGTCAGCAGCGCCTCTGGACGTTTACCGAGATTCCCGTAGAAATTTATATTCACCATTCCTCTCGTTCCACCCCGTTCTCCAGAGTCTCTTTCCTTTTCACCCAGTGCACTCGACTGTTCGATCGCGGGCCAATCGAGGTTCCCCGACGATTTCGACGTCGAGTAGCCTTCAGAATGATTCTTCCTCGAGACTAGTCGAGACGGAACGATTGTAGCAATTAGTGCTTAATTGCCGCTGCTTCGGACCAGCGAAACGTTCGGAACCTCGAACAGGCTCTCGAGCGTTCCTTTCTTTCCGACGGGCGAGCCTTGTGCGCCTGCTTTCCCGTCGATTTATCATGCACAATATAGACGCGCCTGCCACGGATCCTCCGACGAGAAGGAAACGAGGACACGACGATAAGCCGGCCACTTAAAATTTAATAAGCCTGTGTCGGTGGATGCGATCTTCGGTTCAAGCGAAATATTAATTTTCACCGAGTTCGAGCCGGGGGTCTAGGTTGTTGCTGTTTTAATCCTTCCTTCGCGGAACCTTGCTCATTCTGAAATCAAGCTCGGATTTAATCTTGGGTACCTTGGGACGCTTCTGATGGTATTCTTTGAAAGAATTTATTTCACGTTACAGCTACATTACACCATTGCGCATCAAATAAATATAGGTACGTGTACAATATTTATTGCATCACCTGCAAATCAACTACCAAGCAGTTGGTATCCAACTAATTTTAACTATTAGTACCTACATTGTTGCTAATTTAGTACTAATTGTATTTATTACAGGTATTGGGGTAAAACTATACAATACGCCCCATTTGAGAAAATGCTCCACCATTATTTAACGCACACAAACAAAGATGCATCGACGCGATCATCAGATTCGTATATGCCTCAGTATTATTATTGCGGCAGTTGTGGGCGACTGAGACAAGTTCGAATCTGATGATCGCATCGATGCATCCTTGTTTGTGTGCGTAAAATAATGGTGGGGCGTTTTGTCCAATGGGACGTATTGTATAGTTTTACCCTAGTGCATTAAGTGTTAGTACTTTCGGAGTACTGATACTAAACTAAATAAATATTTCCAGTACTCTATGTAGGTATCTTTGCAAATATGGTCCCCTATAATGTCTCGTTCACATTCTCTTTTATCCTCCATTGCTACTTTTTTCAACCCCGTCCACGCAGTGTCTCCTCCGCAATAGAACGTCTAAACGCGTTCGACACTCTGACGTCCCCTGTACTTTCGACCCCGCTAACGTACCTTTGCATAGCCTCGAGTAACGCGAGCCGAGGTCGGGCTCTGTTTCATCGCGCGATTCGTCGATCGTCGCGGCCGCGAGGCACCCGATTCCGCGGTTAGGAACGGCGCTGTTTTTCAATCGAATTTCCGGGTTCTCGTGTTTCGCTGGGCGCCAATTAACGAAACTCGATCGCCTCTACGCCACGGGCACTCGCTGCGCAGCCATTCGGCTCTGCCGCTGGCAAAGTTGGCGGCCAGAAGTTCGCCGCTTTGCATTTTATACAGGCGTGCCCGGAGTTGCGAATGAATTGGCTTTGCTGGGATGTTGTTTGCTGCTAGTAGAGGCGCTCGTAAATCAGCCCCGAGATCGGAGGGAATTAACTTGCCATTGGAGTAATGAAATACTTCTTTGCCCCTGAAAAGCACGACCGGGAGACGGTTGGTGAGTTTCTTCGGCTTGTTCACGATTTGCAACCCCTTCCTTCGATCGCTCTCGCGATCCTCGAGTTTCGTACGCCCTGGAGAAATCGGAGGACGTAGATCGGAATCATGGGATTCTTTATAGTGGTGTTTAATGAGTAGGATCGAGTTTCAACTGCTAATTTAACGGAACTACCCTTTGTACCCATATTTGCAAAGTTTCCGCTTCCGTTTATCCGAGTCGGCTGCGCGATTCTTTTATTTGCCACGTTGGTACTCTACAGTTTAATCAATCTAGAATTCCTATCGTTTTAAGTTAGATTTTTTTGTAGGATCTTCAGGATCTTGAGTCCATATCTAGCATCCCTAGATGCCTGTAGAAACTGAAGGCACGGATATCAAAATGATCATCTGAATGTTTCTGTATAACACTCGTTCACCAACCAAAAAGTATTCTTCGCTATTTTACATGTTTCAAATCCTGAAGGTTGCTGTCGATTCCCATTGTACCGTTCGCCAATGACTACAAGTAGTTCGATTGGACTTGATCGATCCCGCGGTTTCTGCTTCCTCTATTCCAGACAGGAAACCAGTCCAACGGTGCAATGTTCTTTAGAACTTGGTTCTGTTCCAGAGCTGAACTCAACGTCCTCGACCAACGAGCTGGGTGAATTGATCGAGGACGTCGAGAACGACGAATTAAACAAGGACACGGACGACGACGACGACGCTGTTGAAGACATCCTTTACATGCGAGGCGCGTCTTTTACGATACACTTGGACCCGCAGCCAGAGAACAGCACGTCGAATTCGACGAAGACTAATGATGAGACCGGCGTGCCACTCGATCGCGTCGGTTTGCGGGCTACGTCCCAGGTGGGTGATCAGATTCATTAAAATACTTTTGCCGTGGAAAAGAGATTCGACGGACCACGCTTGCATGATTCCAATTTGGATTACGATTCAAAATTGGTGTCGCGAAAGATTATCAAAGAGATAATAGATGCTCCTCTTTGCTTTTACGCTCGTTGATACCATTCGGCGCGATTGTCAATGTGCAATCTCTAAATAAACAACGCACAGTTGCGTACACGGAGATTGAATAGCTCTCAATTTAGCTCGAAACATTTGCGCCTCGTTTCATTCATAGTTTTATTTATTATTGCTTTTTGCTCGTCGACGGTTTCTCTATTACTCTCTGCACTTTTTTTCATTTCTGTTCTGATAATTGGAAAATTGTTGAAGTTTTTTTTTATACCAATAATTGTTGAAGTTATTCGCCGGGCGTGTTTTCGATCTCGATTTTAGTTTCTGTATAATTATACGCCAGTAGGAACGCGAGCTGTGCACGCAACCCGTTTGCCTTCGATTCCGCAATGCATTCGAATCTCTCCACCCCTCGTATCCGGTTCGTTGAAAATCGTGTTCGCTGGTCATTGTCCGCGTCGAAAATTCTGCCAGAATTTGCAACGGGCAGCTGCGATGTCGAGAATGTTGCGAATGGAATGGTATAAAATGATTTTCTTCTTTGTGGAAGAGTATTATAATTTCAATTTAAAGGATTTCTAGGTCGCTCTCAGTTCTTCTTATACTCTTGCTAGCAAACAATTAATAGTAATTATAAGAAGATCAAGATACTGCTAACAGTACATCGTATTAAAAACAGTAACTTAGTAAACAGGCTCCGCTTATTTTTATTAACAAAACAGGAAAAGAACCAGCGTTACTAAGTAGCTGCAAGATTGACACAAGTAACTAGATTTTTCAATTGACTCAGACTTCAAAATATTTGGCCTTCATTCGTGTTTATTGACCCGTTCTCATTAATCCAAAATCCACTTGTATCTTCATGCAAGCCACGGTTGTTTTTAGAAACCTCCTGTCTCTACCCGAACTTGGACTTCTTTTAACCTTATTCAAAAGGTCTTGCAGATAAAAACGTCGCGACGCCAGCAACAGGTCCGTGTACCAGCGTCGGTTCGTTCATGATTTGCCAGGGTCTCGCTGCTTTTTCCAAATTCGCCATAATTGTGAAAAGTATCGATTTGGCACTAGTGTCCGGGGATTTCTTATCTAGTTGTTCATCTGGAATTTTTAGACTTGTTCAGAATACTTGTAAAAGGATCTTATGAGTCAAAACTAGGGGTGGGACTATTTGTCGAATTTTTCGGTATTCGAATATTTGAATACTTCAGTTGCTCAATTATTTGGCGAATATAATTCGAATATCCAAGTATTCGAATGCTATTCGAAGATTTAAGTATTCGAATACTGATGATTTCTATAGTATTCGACAATACATCAGTATTTGATAGTATTTGACAGTACATCAGTATTCGAATAGTTCCAGCCCTAGTCCAGCCCAGACTGAAGAACATGAATAGAAATTGCGATTTAGTTTTGCTCTTATGTATAACTAATAGAATTATCCGAATGTTAAAAAAAAGGAAACATTAAAATACCGGTGCAAATGTAGACAAATATTGTTCACCTCCCTCCTCTAGAAATCCTCGTTTGCAACCCCACCTGTGGATCATCATAAGATACTCTACCCACACAGAAGAGTCCCCATTAAAATCCCCAAAATTCAAAACACATAGAGATTACAGTCCCATCAAGTCCAGAAAGGCCCAAATAACGTCAACACTCACCCCATCCCTTCTTAGCAAAAGAAACCTCGACACTAAAGCCATCCCTACCACCCCCACATATCCCTCGAACGTTCAACAACCATAATACCGTTTCCAAAAGCATCGACCCACTGTTCCAAAAGTATGCAGCTGTCGCTCCACATCCTCGCGTTCTATCCAAAGCCTCGCCGATCTCGAGTATGGCTAAACGAGCACCTGTTTCACTGTTCAGGGTCCGAATTTAGAGCAGAAGCTTCCCTCGACGATGGAGAGCATAGTGAGCACCGAACCAGCCTGCTCGCTGGACTGTGGGCCGGCTGGAAATTGCTACATCGAGCAGTCTAGGGGCGACGACGCCGACCTGGTAGCCGATGACGTCGACAACGGGGCCGACGACGACGCCTCGATGGCGATGGATCTGGAAGGGAACGACGTCGCCCCGAGACGGAGGCAAGGGTCCTTCAGGCAGAGGTGTCAATGCCCCCTTGGCAGAGGCGGCGATCGATGTCAGCTCGGTGAGTGATTTTCATTTAACCACGTAGTTTCGCCTTCGTCGTATCGACGTGTATATCGCGCCCTGACCCCCGTGTTTGGGGGCGGGGCGGGTGCGGGTTTGGGGGGTTGGGTGAAAGTATCTCGTCGAAGAGTTCGTTGGCATCAGCAGTCACCCTTAGGAGAGTCTCCGCTTGGATGAGAGCCAGTGCTCGAGTCCCGTCGGAATCCATCAGCGACGACGGAGAAATTGATCAAATGAGATTCGATGGGCGGATATTTAATTAGAGGAATTCATTTTTCACTGCGGGGGGCTTGAAGCTGATTTGGCGTGATTCAACTTCTGTTTACGGCGAGACGAGAGAGATCAAGTGTTTTTTCTTGAAAGGTCATCGAAAGGTCACTCAGTAGGTCACTGTTAAAGGAAATTATTGATTACGTTAAATATTTCACGGCTTTGTTATCCTCCATCGCGTTGCCTGTCACGTTGTTATCACGTATGTGCCTACAAGAGGAATGCAAATTTCATGGGAACCGTTCACAAGCAGGGCAATATGCCACGCCGCGCTCCATTCAAATGCAAACAAATTTAATAACTGTCATTTCTTATCAGTCGCTTCGGATTATACGTTGCGAATGGTAATTTCATTAAAGCTGCTTTTTCGTGGCCCCATTGTGATCTTGATTCAGGCTTCATTGGAACTCGATTACGGCTGTTTGCGTTCGTGTTTCCAGTCCGATCCCATCATCTTTGTTTAAAATGCAGATATCGCGTGCATTTCCCGTGTACAGCTACAGATAGCGTTTCCCCGCGATAGCAGCGGAAAAATTTGCAAACAAGCGATTTCTATCGCGTCACCGTGTCGCCGTGGAAATAAAAACCTTTCGTTCTAGGTACGTGAAATCAGTAACGTGCCTCGACTGCCCCGTGCAATATTTATTCCCGCCGATGGATATCCATAAATAAGTGAGAAACGGGCCACAGATCGGCTCGAGCTCCTTTAATCTTTCACCTCCCACTTCCGCATTAAACAGATATTTTCAATCGTTATTGAAGCCAATCTAATATCCCATTTTCGTTAGTTTCGATGATTGAATTTTTCACGATAAGCCATCGATCGCGCGAAATCCCCGTTCGACTGCCAGTTATTTATCTCCCGCTTGGACCGTCCATTTCGCGGTCCCGAACAGCGGATAAACATGGATATGCATCGGAAAAGTCGAGCGAAAGCCGACTAAAACCTCGAAAGCGGAGGATAATCGAGGAGAGAGGTGGATTCTTGCCGTTCTGGCTGACCCGGAACGCGTTGAATATGAACAGCTCTGTTCTCGAACGAAAGCTGAACGCGCGAAGCTCGTATATTACGGATAAATAAATAAACAGCGAAGGGGAGTGGTGGTTTTTTCAATATTTGCGACCGTCCGCTGGGGAAACGAAGTATTTCCCCCGTGTTGCACGCACGACTGTCTTGACGCTGGGCGCTGAATCACGTTGAACGGGATTTATATTTATCGGGCCCGGATGTGCACAGGGATCGAAGCTGCGTGGCATGATCTCTGCAGTGGCGATTGGTAATCTTAGGGGCCGAGGAGTATCGTCACGTTCTGGGGATTTGTGTCCCGTGTTTGCTCGTGGAATATTCTCGCTGCCTCCAAGAATATATCCGCGAAACCTCGCGATAGTTAGAGATGATTGCTTTCTAGATAATTTGTCATTGAAGGTGTCCAACGAAAGACATTTGCTGTAACTGGTGTCGTTAAAAACTTGTGTCAGAATTTTTTTGAATAACGAATAGAGTGGCAGAAGCTCGTAAACAATTCGACGCGGTATTTCCGAGATTCGTACTTGGAGGCGCTGCCATAAACATTGCAGGTCCTAAAAGACCGAAACACCGCGTTCACTTCGTAATTATTCGCGCGTTCCGGCGCGTATCATCTCCGCGTGCGCTCGTGAAATTAAACTCGGGTTGGCTCGATGCAAACGAGCAATATACCACCCACACACGTCTATGCCGCGCAACACGCCCGCTGAGATAAAATGCTCGCAATCACGAGATTCGCAAGATTCATGCCACGGCCTAGACGGTCCGACCGAATGCCTCGGGAGTCGTTGCGAAAATGCTACGTGGGTCTTGCCTTTTACATGCCCAGATGCTTTTCCACTCGTCACCTCTGACACAGCGTCGGGATTTTACTAAAACCATCGTGTATGCACGGTAATGTCAAAAATCTTTGTTTGGAGAAATTAACAGAGATACCAGGGATGTAGAGGTTGGAAAGTGGATTATACTTGAAAGTTACCTACGATGTTGAATTCAATATCCTTTTATGAGGGAACTATAAATCACTTGCTACATCGCATAATCGCGCGAGTCTGAATGTTCACGAGTAAGAAAGGTAAATCTTTACGCAGCGAATCATCGCCCGGTCTTCATCAACATCGGGTAATAGTGCCGCCGTGCTACAGATGTGTATGTTGACCGGAAACGTGGCTTATTGGCTCCCATCGGCTTACTTTGAACATCGGATAGCACATATTTGGTCAGAGGAGCGAAATCATGGCGCAGGGCCATTCGGATCCCTCGGCGATCCTTTAACTGCCCGTGGCGAATTTCCTCGGATCCCCTCGGTGATGAAGTTAGCCCCGGATTTAATGAAACTACAATTTATTTGCGCTAAACTGTTGCAGCGACTGTGTGCAACTCGCCGGGCAAATATTTGACAAACGTTAGTCGTACGAACTTCGGAGTTGAACTTCGGCACGGAATCAAACAGTTCTAATTGATGTTTCCCATTTATTGCTATTTGCTGAATAGACGGGGAGCCGCATGATGCAACGTGTTGAAAAGACACTTCCCCATTGCACTAGCGCATCTCTAGTAAGGTTTCAACTCCATTTCCTTGTTCTTTATAAATCAATAGAAACATTTCACAATAAACAGCCTTGCATGGATTTAAAAGCTTTCCAAAACCCTCGTGCATCGTTCGCATTTCTCCCCAAAATCCCAGAAGCCGAAGCTGCATTTTACCACCGAAACTATTACACCTTGACGTACAGCCTCGAAGTTCCAGATGCGCAGGACGGGACCGCAAATTCCGAGGTGTGGTTGGCGCGTGAATCGCGTTACGTCGCTGAGTCGGGCATTATCGCCTCGAGTGTAATCCCCCGACGAATTGTATCGCCTGTCTTAAAACGCGATATCGCGAAATTAACGGGGCCGAGGGCGTCTTGACTGGCAGAACAGCTTCCCAGCACCCTCGCTGGAGCTTAAGCCTGATGCATAGGTGGCTGGAACGCTAACAGTCTAGCGATGACAGACCATCGTGCTAGTCACGGGGTGGGCTTACGCGAGCACAGCTTCTCCGCCTTTATCGCGATTCAGTTTCTCACATTCGCGCCCACCGATGCACCAACATTAATCATACCCAGCAGCGTCGAACGTTCGTCTGGTTTCACGGCTCGCGAGACTTCGCCGCGACTTTCCTTCGAGCCAGCTTTTCATTCGATACCGTGATTCACGTCGCAGGCTCGTCCGCGAAGTCAACTTTTTCAATTTCAGGATTGTTCGCTGGCGGAAACGTAGGAAGGCAAGGACGGAAGAACGTAGATATTCGAGGAAAGTCTTTGTATAGGTGGCTGGGGAAGATGACGTCTGCTGTGGGAAACAAATGTCGTTCATACTTCCTCAGGTTTCTCATAAGATTCCATTGATACGTTTCCTTGCCCTTGCGCGATTGCTCTGGGAGTGGTCTCTCGAGAGAGAACTTACGACGCTGACTTAATCACAGGTGACGAGTGAAAGTGGCGCAGTAAAACTCTTGGAATTCTTGTCGTCAACCCGGCGAAGGAATATTTATATCACCGCGGTATCATTTTTCAACATCACGAGTATCACTTGGGAATACTTGCTTCCCATGATGCACCGAGGCCTGCAGCTTTCAGCAGGAGGACGTTGAAAAATTAAAGCCAGCTTGCTTGAAGTATCTGGCACAGGCGTACAATGCCTGAGGGGCTTCCCGCAGGGAGTCCCTCTGCCAAAATCACAGTCGTTAAACTTGCAACGTCTCCGACCAGAGTTGCTGAATTTTTCAATGAAAAGCTTCGAGTGGCGTTTATACTCCCCCGGCGGCGAGGAGCACGTACATAGGAACGTCTAGAATCCAGCTGATTGGAGGCGCACCTTCGCTCGGCTTTGTATTTGCCAGCGGCATATATTCTGCGCGGAGACGGGGCGAGAGGAGAGGCGCTTATCTGCGGCAATTAATCTCTCTTCTGCGCGTACACAGTCCGCGCGCCAGCTTTGAGAGGAAATCAAGGGAAAAGCTTAGCCTTGGAGAGCGGCTGGACAGAGATTAAAAAGATCGCATCGCGTCCGTCGGCGCAACTTTCCTCCCCCTTTTGTTCGCTGTTCTCGGGAAGCTCCTCGATGATCGGGAGCCATGCGATCCCTCGACATCGGACCTGGCCACTCGTCATGGTCCCGCGGCACCATGGCGGGGGATTTTTTCGCCGCCAGCCACTTCTTGGTTTGTACTTGTTCTCGAGCGGGCTTCATCAGCTCCCAGGCAACTGCTGACGAACTCGATCGAGGGGCCACGTAATTGCGCTTCTTAAACTTCTCCGAGACAGCCCTTAGGTAGTTACCCGCAGCTTCTGCTCGATGACTTTAACGAAACTTAACTACTCGTCTTCGAGAACTGTATTGACGTTCCGCTCCGACGAAAATCGACGGATTGTCTGTTGTTTGTTGGAGGAGCGTAGTTGTTGCTTTTTTGTGCACTGTATTTTGTGGTGTGTTTTGTTTGGGGGAGGAAGGTTGTGGGTTGCGTTGGGGATCTTTGAGAGAAATTTGATATGGTTGATAGCAGAGTTGGGCATTATTCGGCTAAATTTTCATTCGAATGCGGATTCGTATAAATCCCCAAGATTTATTCGCGAATAACAAATGACGATTTTATTCGTCCAAAAATTATTCGTTATTCGCGAATAAATTTGTACCGTTATTCTAGCCAGATTCGTTCGAATAAGAATTTATTCGTTATTCGACCTGAATGAACGACGAATAAATGTGATACCCTGTCGGATATCTATCGATGGAAGTCTGTACTGTGTTCAACATATGTTTGGATGTGTGAGTCTGGAAGTGTGCGTATTTGTATGTATTTAAAAACATTCAATGAACGCTTATAATTTGAAGAGATTGATTTTTTTCATTTGTTTAAATGAATTGACGTGAGCAAATTTTATTTAAAATAAATCAAAACGCTACTCTATGTAATATCGCGGTCATACAGCTTCCTGCAAAGTGCGAGCTATGATAAGAGTTACCTAACTTAAAACATTAGGTCTCACGGGTGTCAGTCAGTGATGTCACGATACATCGCTGAAACCATGTGATCATTTTATTCGTCCGTTAAGTCGACTAAATTTTTATTCGAATAAGAAGTTATTCGAATAAATTTTCAGTCAAATAAAAACTTATTCGTTATTGTCGAATAATTTCATTTTATTCGAATTTTTTATTCGAAGATTATTCGAATAAAAACTTATTCGCACAAATGTATTCGAATACGTATTCGAATAAAAATTTAGCCGAATAATGCCCAACTCTGGTTGATAGAGTGGAATCTATTTGGTTTGGATAGGAAGAATACTTTATTTGCATTAATCGTAGATTGGGGGAGTTTTGGGATCTCGGGGAGGTCTTCAATGTCCAGGTTGCCCCAAGGGTCTAGGGAGTCTAGGATGTCTATGGAGATAGGCATCTTCTAGACTCGTGACATTGTCTAGTATCCCTCGAGAGCTTTGGAAGCTTTCAAAACCTCTTGGAAGCTACCGAGAACCCTGAACTCACCCACGACCCCAGGGTTAAACCTCCTACCTTCGGGCCTTGTAATCTGAATATCATCGTATCTCTTTGATTTAGTCTTCGACAGTCTCCCCTATTCTTAGGATTAATGTCGAGGGCTTCCATGAAGAAGAACCCATTTCTGAATCCAGGGCAGGTCCTTAGATCTAACTCCCTTTCTCTTAAATTCCTTCGACTTCCGAGGGAGCCGATTTTCGTTTCATGAAGATTGAGAATGCATTTGCATGAGGACCCCCATTTACTTCGGAAGATCTAATGCACATTCGCTAGCAAGGTACGATGAACTCTGGAAATGAGCTTTCGATCGATTCCTCCATTCGATGGCATTATTACGAGGGGTGCTTCAGGAAATAGTTAGTTCCAATTTGAAAGTATAAGAGAACATGTTGAAATGCACCGGCTCGATCAATTATTCCAAAACCGCTACCGAAGTCGTCATTACTTCAAAACGAGCTTGCAAGAAGCTAACAATAAGCCAACAGAATTCAATTTTAAACATCTCGGTATAATCACAGCTACCAGTAGAATCTCTCAATTATCGATTACCTGCAAATCACCTGGATACAAGCCTCCTAACAACTAACTTTAAATCACGGAAATCTACGGACACGCTTAGAAAAAACGATATTCCTCTTTACAAGGCCCCGATCCTAAAAAAGAATGGCCACAGGGGCACAGCAGAGCGGATGGCAATTAATCTCTCCATAACATCTCGCAGCTTTGAGGAGAAAACTGGCTGGTTTTGTCTCGCCGCGTCTAAAACACTGCTGCCAAGTAGAAACTGAGAAGTTCCCGTTGGCTTGTCGCTCGCGGAACCTGGATAAAATCTCTGCCACGCGGGGACAACTTTTTCGCCCGTCTTTTTTACCGAGCTTGAGAAACTTGCCAAAGATTCGAGATCAGAGAATGTCTCTGAAGTGTTCTCCGCGCGTCGACCTCGTTTTAATCACAGAGATCGTTCTTATTTCCCATCCAATCATCCGACTCCGCGATAAGATACAGTCAGAAACGACCAGAAAATACATCCAGAGGAACTTCGTCATCCCCTGAGTATCTTAGCACGCAGATCAATTTCTCTTTAGAAGAATACACTCGGGGAAGTCGTAACAGTCGATGATGTAACGCGTAACGTTTGACTCTGCGTATTTCGCGGAATCTCCCTAATTTTAGTTTCTCTGGAAACATCGATGAAGCGTTTTTCGTGTTTCTGTTGCTTTAATGTAATTGAAGTTTCGTTCTTCTACCCCGTCGTTCGTTACTTGGAAGGCAAACCGAGGTTGAGGAGAGGGTGGCTAAGGAGCAACAATAGCCAGTCTTCTTTCGTGAAAGTTTCGTCTGCCTCGAGGCGAATCTTTGACCAATTCTGAACACACCACCCGAAACATTCGGCGCAGGGATCAGAGCAGGTGTCCCGGGGAGACGAAAGTTCGCCGGGGAGAATTAGCCGCTGGTATCCGGCAACTTTCGAAATTATTAAGCAACTGCTTTGTTCTGGCTAAGTATGGCCAGTCTCCGCGAAGTTTGTCGCTTTTAATTGTCCCTCCGTGCCGACTGGAAAGTTTCGGCTCGCGTCTGGCCATGAATGATCCTGCAAGAGTCGCGAGCCTCCTTTTAATTGGTCCGTTTCGCGACGGCGGTTTTCTGAAATCAGCTATGCTAATTGGGATCGTCTGACGGCTGTTCTGCTGCAACTTCCCCTGGGATTTTTCCGTTTGCATGGGTACTTTGAAGGGACAAGTGCTTGTTACGCGGCACAAATGATTGGATAGCTTTTTCCCCTTTTAGAGGAATCTTCAGAAATTTTATGCAATTTCGGGCACAGTCTATTATAGATGAAATCTTTATGGAGCACTTGATGTAGATTTTATTCACGGCGAAAGTGGTGGGAATGTTTTAAGTGACAGTTGAATCGCTGTTTTTATTACGGCTTTGTATAAGAATGTTTTAAGAGAATGGGTTCACTTCTATTATTATCAAAACAAGGATGTGTACACAGTGACGACCGAGGGGTCCTGACGTAGTGCAAGCTTACACTAATCAGAAATATGGATCGTTTCTACTGGGTCATTCCACGCCAAATCGATGATTTTTTTCCCTCGATGTTTCTGATTTTATTTAAACTTGAATATGTTGTAGTCCTCGTGAAATTCGGGTGGGTTTAAGTCATCATTTTGTCGATTTCGAGTTTGTTTAAAAAATACAGGGCCTTGAATTTTGCCCATTTTCGTGAAAATGGGTTGTACTTACGAATTTTTATCTCGTAAAACTATTGTCGGATTTAGTTGGTTCTTACGGCATTTTAATGAGGAAGGGTCGGCCTTCTTGAGTAAATTTTTTCCAGATCGAAAAATTAATTTTGCAACATTGAAAATTATAAACAAATTTTTATTTTGCAAAGTCGGGTTCGAGACATTCCATAGTTTTCTCCCTCATCCTTCATTTGAAGGGAGATAGAAATATGTAGGTACACGTAAATAGTTTATATTTATACAAAGTTTTCATGCACGTATCACACTCCCATGCAATAACGTCTCGATGAGGGAAGAAAATGGTCGAGGCCACAATGGCTCGCGTGAAATCGCACTTTTATCTACGAATGGAAGTGGAAGTAGTGCCAACAACTGTCATGTCTATTGCGGTTTCAGAAAAATCGGTACCATTAGTAGCCGAGCGGTCGAAAGGGCAGACTCCAGGCGCCGGCGCCACTTGCGGTTGTTTGATTTGCGGTTGTGGGTCAAAGCTCTATTCGAGCTCATAGAGCTCCGTTCCAACCTCCGCCTGATTTCCCCGTTTAAACTCTGCCCTCGAAAACTCTGTGTCACTGTACCACTGACGAGAACACGGGATATAATTGTGAACGTATCCTCAATTCAACCTTCCACCGTCACATAATTAATTTATCGATCTCACATTCGCTTTGCCGCTTTCCAAATATCAGTTGCCGAGCATAGTAATTTGACACGACGAGAATAAACCAAGCGGTATAGCTGAGTGAGATAGTTAAACGATGGCGATAGTATTTGCTTGATAGCGCGAACTCCGATATTGTATTTCGAACTTTCTAATACGTTTTCGACCCTCGTTCTCCGAAACGGCCACCATTTCCATGTACATCTGTAGATATACTCCAAGGCTCCCACGGCCCCCTTCAGAGAAGCAAACTTGCCTGGAAAAAGGTTCCCTCTCGCTACCCAGAATCTGTTATCTCTCGCGAACGACCATCGCCAGGAACTTTCCCTAATTGTCCCTTTCATCGGTCCAACAACTTCTGGAGCACGTCCGACCATAAATGATCCAGGCTAGTCGAAACGACGTCTTCTCCCAATAAGTCTAATTCGCCAGGCTGGTTTTCGGGATCCGCTATGTAGATCAGTTTGTCCCTTCCGCCAGAGCGGCGTGGAAACTCGATTCGAAGTTCGTGTAACGTCTAACTTTCGATCCACCGGGAGTGTCCTTTCGGTCGGCCATTTGATACACGACGCTTAGCGATCTTTAAGCTCCTCCGGATCGCCCTCCATCTTGCTTTGTCCCAGAATTACGGCGACGAAATTCCTGGGCCCCCGGGGGAAGCATCGATAACAATTAAAGCCAGTATTTTAGCGTGGTGGAAGGGGTGTCCATCCAGGATCAAGTCGCGAAAGAAGAGAAAAGTTCTTACCATTCAGTCAATAGGGATCGCATCGGCAGAGTTTGTCGTTGCTGGTAAGATTCTACCTCCTCCAAGGAAATACGAAAGTTTGAAGGGATTTCGTTTTATTTACTCGACTAGCAGTTTTTGTACCGTCCAAGGGCCCTGGACGTTACGTCCCAGTCGCGATGCTTACCAGCGGGCACTTACCTACTCTTTGTACAGTGGGGGCAAAGTGGAACAAAGCGTAGAACCGAAAAAGATCTAAAGAGGATTTCGAGATCGGGGACACGGAAACTTTCTTCGAGGCTATAATGCAGCCGGGAACTCTGCTGCTGTCTCGAGGGTCTGGCACCAATCCATTGCGTAGTAAGTAGGTGTAAACAGATCAATAAGGCAGACGTGCAACGTCGAGTAGGTATATATTTTCTGGGAAATGGAGAAGCCTCCTTTCTCTTGGTAGAAACACAGAACGATTTTCCTTCGATGGGGACCGAGAAGTAAGGCGATATTTGAGGGGGAAGGGGACTCGTCTAAGTCGTCTGGGCGAGATTTAGAGCGAAATGTAATGTACTATATAGACAAAGACACGCGGGCGGATATAACAGTGGCGCAACAGTCTCGCTGGGGATCGCGGTAAAACTTTTGTAACGAGTTCCGTGGACGTCGAATCCCCGATTCTCCGGAGTCTCTATCCTCGAAACCGAGTAGTTTTCAGCGTCGCGCAAACAGCCAGAGGCGTGGAAAGAGAAGAAGTTCACGCGGTGGTAGATGTCCGTGGAGCTCGCTACTCGCGAGGGTCGCACCTTCGCGAGACGAAAGCAAGGGTCAGGTTTTACGGGGCGCGATACCATCCCGCAACTTTTCGAATAAAGTAACACGAGAACGCAGTATGAATACGAAGCGGACAAGTGTCAATCAAGATCCCTGATCCTTCGTCGCTTCGAACTCGAGTGGTAGCACTTCCACGGAGAACAGTCATCGAAGCGCGGTCCAAGTTTGCAGCCAGCAAATGCCAGTAAACAGCTGTTACGCGTCGGAGTGTAACGCTAATACATCGTGGGTCGCTTTAATTTGGCAAAGTGTAGCTTCACTCATAACTTGTGAACAGTGCGTCATCCACTTTCGTGAAACGGACTCCCTGTCGCCCGTGATTTACCGTTGCGGCTGAAGTGACACGACGAGGCACGTTGAACTTTTTCACCGAGCACGAACGACACCAGTCATTTAAATTTGCTGTCGTCGTTACACTGAATCAAAGGGAGTATCTGTATTTACGCTGTATCAATTTTTGAGACCTCTACTCGAGAATTTTCACTCATCATTTAGCAAAATATCTGGTTTACGATTCATGAAAGAAGATAACATTCACCACCCTCGGTCTGCTAATTTATTGCTCGCGAACAACATGTATAGGGGAGAATGTGTAATGGCGGTCACTTAAGCAATAATTGTAATAAAACAAAGATATAAGGTGCAATATTTCTTGAAAATTATTTTTTTGTAAACTTAAACTATCAACCTATACGTAGGATACGAAAATAATTAATTTTATATTGATTTATTCAATGAAATTACAAAAAACAAAGAATATGTGTTTTTCCGTCATCGTCTACACCTACGGCTAATAGCGGTCACGTTGCGGGCAATTGCGGTCTAGGCCGTCTAGGGGCTGCTACATTTTTCGCAAATGTATCCATCCGCTGAGTCCCATTCGGAGCATTCAGAATGGGCCCAGAGGCCACAAGAGATACATCGGAACCACATCTCATTGCCATGGCCAAATTGAAAGCAAATAATGCACTTATTTACGTCGTTTTCATATGGATGAGGTCTTTTTGGCTTTTCCTTCTCCAGCTTAATTTTTTTACAAATTTTTCTTTTATTTTTTTTCCGTTTATTTTCTTCTAATTTTTTTCCGCTTTGCCTATATCGTTATCTTCGTCGTTTTCAAATGGATGAGATCTTTTCATTCTAATGAAGAAAGTTTTGTTTATTTTACACTAGTGAATAATGATAATCACGTTACAGGCACTAACAGTCAAGTGACCATCATTGCCCGCATACGTGTTCATTGATAAGATTGAAGATTACATATTTAAATTTAATATATTTATATTAAATTTCATTCTAATCCTTTGCCTTGATAGTATATCTATATTTACGTAATCTTGAAATGTAAAAAAAGCTTCAGAATTAGTACTTACCTCTTATGTTGTGTACACGAAATATTACATCGACGATATTGAAAACACAAAAAGGCTAGTTTTCCCTGGCTGCTTAGCAACGACGAAGACGAGATCGTTCGACAATATAGCGAATGATGTCGTGAAACGTAAGGAAAAGAAATTGTACATTTCGGACATACCGTTTTATAATAACAATACTGACCGCCATTGCCAACTGACCGCGATTGCCTCATTCTCCCCTAAATAAAGGCGGCGCATCGCGTGGCTTTTCCAATAAATTAGCAAACACCGAGGATCAATATTAATAGCAACGAGATAACGTTGCTGCGGTTATCGATTGGTCCAGTATTCGTGGCTACACTGAATTTCCAGCCACGACGGGCGTCCAGTCTCTCCTTCGAAACGATCGCTCGTCTTTGCGGGAGGGTCGCGTGGAGGATCCTCGGCTCGTGCCACCCCCCGCCTGGAAATTGAGTTACACCGAAGATGTAGGGGGACACGGACGAATGGCCGATCGGTAGCGGCAACAAATGGGTCGTCGGAAGCTGTCCCATTCTGGACACTGTCGTGACGCTCTCCTTTCCCGTGGTAGACGGACCTCTAACACTGTAATGGATAGATGGATAGATCCTCCGCGGGACGTTAGGTTTTCACGCGACGCGAGTGACGACCGCGGGCAGAGGAAGTGCTTTTCCTCCGAGTTCTCGGAAATTCGTCTCCCCCGTCCGCGAAATTGGATCGACGAGGAATTTGATTGCGTCCTTCCCGGGGGTGGCGGCCATTTTTCGGCCGAACAAAGCCGGAAGTTACGGTCCCGGCGTGGCGGCCGCGTTCGTAGGGTCCTTGTAATTGTGTTTTTCTTCTTCTCGGAAGGGAAGGGAGGAAAGCGAGCTGGGAAAGGGATTCTTTTTACGGGCGGGAAGATTGGCCGGAGATGGACGGTGTCCCGCGGTGGTGGTCGGAATTTTCGATAAAGATGGAAATGAGGAAGGGCTTCAGGAACTTTGATGGCTCGCGGAAGGCTTGGAGCTAACCGAATGCGAGTGATTTGCTCCCGTAATCGATGTTCGCTTGTTTCATTCCTCCGTGGATGCATTTAAGGTGGTATCGGGGACGGTACTACCAGCATTCAGTAGTATAGCCTTATTTCGAGGCGACGCCAGTAGTGGAGGTAAACGATAATGAAGGCCGCCTTAATTGATACAGGCTGTAGGGAAATTTGTAGTAGGGGAGACCGGGGCTAGTTGATACAGAGGCAGGTTGATACAGACGAATTATCTCGACACCGTATATATGTAGCTTCATTTCAATGGGATATGTGAAAAATGTTGATAAATTCTTTGTACGTGGGTGTACCTTGACGTTAGCAATCGTTTTTTAACTGTTTTCGTTTATATAAAGAAAAAGTAAATAGTTGTGTTCACTTTCCAATCCGTCTTGAGACGATATAAAGAATTTTATAACCCGAAGTAATTTGGCATCATATTGAGTCTTTTGAAGGTAAGGTAATTACGTTTTGTAATTATGTTTATATGCTCTACATTTTTTTATGGACATGTTTATACATAATGACATCCTGTGGGGTAAGTTGATACGGTTTCTCTGGGGCATGTTGATACAGTATATTAATTTTCCCCGACTACTTTTAATTGAATTTTTTCTTTATATTTCTTGGAAAATGATTTGAAATTATATCAAAAAGACAAATCGTGGCGAAATATCGTAGGATGTTTTGGAAAAAGCGTGTGCCGAAATAGAAAAAGACTCAATATTATTAAGGCCATGCACAAAAATATACAATCATGACACAATGAGTTTATTAAGATATAGTAACAAAAAGAAGAAGACACCTCATGTTAAAGTGGGATATTCCAGACATAAAAAAAAAATGAAAATAAAAATGTTTTTCTAGGTATGTTTGTTTAAAAATCTGTTTGATCTTTGAACTTTTGACTGTTGGAAAGGTATTTAGATTGAAATTATATTTTTCAAATTTATTAGTTACTCATTAAACAGATATTTTAAAGATGTATCAACTTGCCCCGCAGTGGGGTAAATTGATACACTTTGCCTTCGTCCAAATAACATTTTTTCATTCATTTTGTATGTACTTTCTCAAGTTTTCGCTTACTATATATTAAAGAGGAAGGACCAAAGTATATTTTAGCATATTTGTTATTAAGTAATTGATTCAAACAAAAATGAAAAACAATGAAAACTGAAAAACGTATCAACTTGCCCCGGTCTCCCCTATCTGAATTCGAAATAAGGTAATTCCACATTTAGAATATTATATGATTCCACATTCTCCACTGGGATTTGAATCCCATTGCTTCGCTAATTAGATCTACCCGGCCCATAAACGAATCCCTTTCATCCAAGTCTCGACCCAACTCCCCCTCAAGTTCCACGCCCAGACGGTTCCTTAACGGTCGATCCCGCGACACCGAACAATTTCAGTCGACTGGGAACGTAATAGAAAGCCGGTCGGCGGAACCAGCTACGTCGACGAAAACCGAGGCGTCGATAATGGCCCCGTCGCGGGGAGCGGGCTCGAACGATTCATTATCCGCGGGAAAGGAGCGAAGTTTCAGCGCGCGGCTAGCATTAGCTGGCAGGAAGTAAATAATCGTCAGCACGCTGAAAACAGCCGGGCGAGAAAAAAATGACGCGGCCGAAGTTACAGTTTCATTACGGTCGCGGAGAGGCGGGCGAGCGAAGGTGAGTTATTATCGTGTTTTCCGCGACAGAGTGCAGCTGCGAAGACGTACGCGAGAAGTGTGGAGAGAACCCGGCGCCCGTGATAAATCAACGGAATTAGGTCGGGACGAATTTATGGCCGTGATTACTATGACTGATTACGTACAAATGGCATCCCCGTTCGTTGTGCATAAAAGAGGAAACACGACGCTGCTACTTTTCTTGCTGGGAACCCGCTTATAATAAGAGTAGGTCTGGTGTGCACGTTCGTGGGCGTTGAACAAGATGATACCTTGATACCTGGGGATTCTCTGTACATTTGTTATATGGGAGGAGCACTTGTTTCCTGCGGAAATTAGATACACAGGAATGCTAGTATTTTGGAAAATAGTATATTGCGGGAGTGCACGTGCGTTATGGATTGGAATTCTGGAGTTTAGGCATGGAAGGCCATTTAGTAGGGGAGATCGGGGGTAGTTGATACGTTATCCAGGTTTCAATTTTTCTCATTTTCGTTTGAATGAATTATTTAATAACAAATATGATAGAATATACTTTGATCCTTCCTTTTTCATATATAATAAGCGCAAACTTGATAAAATGCATATAAAATGAAAGAGAAAATGTTATTTGGATGATGGCAAAATGTATGAATTTACCCCATTGCGGGGCAAGTTGATACTGTCTGGGTTATGTTGATACATCTTTAAAATACCCGTTTAATGAATAACTAATAAATTTGAAAATTTAATTTTAATTTAAATATCTGTCAAATGGAGCTACATATATCTCCCCTATTTTTATCTTTTCATGGTGACTTGCCAGAGGAAGCAGATATGTTTCTTTACACTCATTATTTTGTGCTTCGAGTAATGTAGTTTTTAATGGAAAGAGTTGCATCTCAGTTTGCTGTCCGCGGTCGTAAATAATCAAAATCGGCTGACGAAGCTAATGCAATGAGGCGCGAGAGCGGACGGATCGGGGCCACCAATTTATTCAGACACAATTCAGCGATTCCTTTTCGCCCCCCAGTCCTGTAGAGTCATCGTCTTTCTAGTTCTCGTAGCCCGTTATCGTTACCCCTCGAGTTTACTCTCCGTATTTCCTTAGACTGATACCACCAGCGAAGAGCTCTTTGCATTCTGCATTCACGTTTTCGCTCGGCCACGTTGTCTTGCCTGTCCTCTTTGGTCGGCCTTTGATTCAGTTCCCATTTCCTTTTTCCTCGTCTGTCGATATTCATTTTCTGCTCTTGGTCCGCTCGGTCGTCCCTTCGCCTTTTGTTTCTTTCACTTTGAACAGGTCAAGCAGCTGTCGGTCCATTTTCAGAGTTACCTCGGGGGAATAGTAACGAGTGACTTTTCTCGGTCCGAAATGTAAGAGTGGAGGAGAAGTAACAGATACGTATTTGGGAGTCAAATTTTGGGAGGGTGGATTAAATTAATTCCGTACGAAATTACGAAATCGGCGGGGTTATCGGAGCACGGAGATATACGGAGCGAAATTTCGCAGCGCGCAGGTGAAAGAGTTCTTATCTAGCCGCACGTATGTTCATAAATCACTCCACAGCCGTAGGAGTTTCCGTATTTGCGTTTTACGTTACAAAACAGGCTTCGCGGAATTTATGCACGTTGTTACGATGCATTCATTCGCTTGCTGGGATCTTCTCTGTGTTCAAAGAAGGGAAGGTAGCAAATAGGCTAGCGGAAAGTTGCAGTGACTCATATATTTGTTGATGAAGTGCAGCAGTTATATTGAATTCGAGAAACTAGGGGTTAGTCAGACATGAAGGTTGAAGATGCAAATAGGAAAAGGCTATGATTCTCAACTTCAGGAAGAAGTGGAGAAATTTACGAATAAACGTTGATCCCGTAATATGATCGAGCTAGTACCTCTATAATCTGCGAAATGTGGAAGTTAGAGGAAGCGTTTGTGTAATGGAGGGAGTATTAAATTAAACCAGTTTACTGGAGTTTAAACTTCCGACATAAGAAGTGCAACTGAATCGCCTGAAATATTCATTATTTTACTTCGCTTAAACTTGATTTAAATCGCCGTCTACTGAGGTTAGAGGTTGCATTTCCGGTGACAAAAGCGTCTTTCACTGGTCAAATTTAAGAGAGAAGGAATCTTAGCAAATGCTTATCCCCAGTTATAGTTACATATTAATCTCAATTGCTCCGCGACGGAAAAGAACGTGTACCCACGCGTATTTAAATACCTAACCGAGGGAGATTAATAACATATAGACAGTGCCTTTGTCTCGTGAGGAAATGTCCATTTACCAAATTACTACTGCATGATGGCTCTTCCAGTACCGCGTGTACATTCCATCTACCAAAGGGACGCATTAAATCGTAATTCCAGCGTTACTCAAATTTCCTGCGAATCTTACGAACTTATTATTCCCTTCTTCCTCCCCGCTTTATTATCCTCAATGCCCAGCATACGGTATCCCATTTTTTTTTATCTTTGTACCGTTGCAGTCCGTTTTAGTACTCAGGCACGTTCGTTTCATCGGTGACCAGCTTCCATCGCGCAGTCACGAGAGAGTTATAATAACGCGGCGGCAATAAACCATGTTTATTACTACCCTTATTACGACGCACGCGGAGGGAAAGTACGGCACAATGGGCTCCGCAGCGTGGAAATATGGTTTCCACCGGGCCACGCTACGGTTCGCTTTGCGAAGAAACGCAGTTTCTAACTAGACCTCACCTTGGTGGGGCGGCAGAAATTTCGCCGAGCATCGGGAACTCTAATAAATAAGATAAACGCGTAAACAAGATCGCGAACAACGTTAGGAAACGGAGGGAACCGAATGAAACTTCTCCTAGTGCGTTCCAAAAACGAATCACATTAGGTATGCTGTATCGTGTTAGCGGAGTCCGATGTGGAATAAAGATCACCCGGCTGGAGATGAATAACTTGCAAATGCCTCGGTAAAAGAACACAGAAATTCTGGGAGCTGGGTGATAGCGAGAAAGTCTCAGCCCAATCGCGAGATCTCCATCCAGACCGTGATCCTCCGCAGCAATGAATGTGTTGATATCACGACACGTGACGGCAACAGTTGCCTTTAAATCTGGCACGAGTTCTCCCGGCGAATTCTCCATCAGGGTCGATCTGTCCTCGCAGAGGAAAGAATGCCCTTTAATTTTCGCGCGATCTCCTCGGAACGGCCGACGTTACGGTCGATCTTGAAGCGAACGCTGAAGCATCCAGCTACGAATCCCCTGTGCGCAATCTTCGCCGTGAGCGCGCGACACGAAAAAAACTCGACCTCCGTCGAGGCAACAAGATTTTAAGTCTCCATCAAAGCTGGCGTCTTCCAACGGCGCTTTTATTTCCCCGTGCCTCGAACGTGCAGAGCGTCGGGTGCTTTCGGTCCAACGGCTGCCCCCGTAAAAAGGGAAACAGCTTCGAAGCTGTCCGGCGGGGCGAGGTCCAGCATCGTGGGCCCCCATTAAGCGTAGCGGCCAGGGCCACGAACTTCTCCAGGGCTATCTGGACGCCCCGTGCCACCAGGAATGACCAGGTTGCCTGGCGAACGGCCAGAGTGCTGGTCCGCACGCTAGATTAAGTGGATTAACCACATTTTGCCTTTGTGGATTGTACGCGTGCCGCATATCGTGGGCCAGTGCGGTCTGAATATCCCTAAACTTCGGTCGTTTGCTGATAAATCGGTATATTCGCAATTTACAATCGTTTCCTAGGGATTTCCTCACTAATACGGGTTTAACTCTTTCCTATTATTGTTAGAATTTGCGGTAGACACTAGCGCATGGTACAAGGTCTGTGTCTTCACATAGGGTAAAACTATACAATACGCCCCACTTTTAAAGCAACGTCTATAAAACCAATATTTTTTATTAATTCTTCAAATTTTTGGTGTAAACACATTAAGTGTACATTACTCTTCACAACTACACCGAAATTGTGATAAAAACATAACTGGAAATAACTGAAAATAATCATTTTCCGGAACCTTACATGGGGCGTTTTGTAAGACAGTCGTCTGGTAAAACGCCCCACGTCTGTGACGAAACGCCCCGACATAAAAAAGTGATTAGTTTTTATTATTTTTAACAAAATGTTATAGAATATATATTATAAAAGATATTATTAACAAAAATAGAACAATCTTGATAAAAATTATTACATTATTAGTTATTTACATTTTCTCGTGTTCTACATTCAAAGTCGGAGAACGACCTAAAGGAATTTTAGATATTCCTGTTTGTACGTGTCTTCTTAGGGTCCTTGAAGGTATGTTATACATCATGCGGCATTCATTAATTCACATTTTTTTACTTTTAACTTTTTCCATTGCTTCATTAAGGTCATTCTCTGACCAGGATGCTCGTAATGTAGTCCTTATATATTTGCGTGACATTTCTGTTATCCACGAAAAAGAAAAGAAATACATTACTCGTGAAAAATATGATTTTGAGGTGGGGCATATTGTAAATTCTTTGCTGGGGCATATTGTAAATTCTGGGGTACCAAACCGCGCGGGCTTAAATTTAGCAATAACGTAGTGAAAAAAGGTTTGGGCAATAGCAATTTATAGAGGTTAGTTTGTCTACTTTCGAAATATATATGTAAATTTATCGCAAAAACAATATTGACTTAGAAAAATGAATTTCCCACAGACTCACCGCAAATTATCTGAAGGCCGAAAATATAAATTCCTGTATATTTCTTTAAAAGCCGTAATATTTGTTCGGATTTTTATTGCGGCAGTTGTGGCCGACTGAGGCAAGTTCGAATCTGACGATCGCGTCGATGCATCCTGGTTTGTGTGCATAAAATAATGGTGGGGCGTTTTGTCAAATGGGGCGTATTGTATAGTTTTACCCTAGTTTTCAGCTTCCAAGTTCTGAAGCGTCTAAGATGTATATAAGCGCCGAATGTATTCTCAAATTTTATTAATTTAATTATAATTTTTAATTATTAATTTTGTATCGTTACCTCGGTATGAACGTCTTCATAGTGATCCACCGCGACAGGATTCCCAGTCACTGATCCCGAAGCAAAGAAACCACGAAAGCGATGCGAAAGCAAATCATAATTGCTACACTTTGAGAAATTTCATAAGCGACGGGCGCGATTAAATCGAACGAATTTCTCCGTTTTTAACGAGGCCCCGCATCTGCTATCGGCTAGGCTCCCCGTCAAGTTTAAACGTTAGTAATTGCTTGTTGTTTGTCGATAAATCCAATCCTGTCGGCGGTTTAATTGGTCGCGGCGAGTCTTCCGCGCGGCCCGCGTCGTTTGCCCTCTCCAGCCCGGAAACACGGGCGTCACGACGCCCCATAATGACCAGCACGACAAACGACGTTTTTCCATTATTCCCCCGTTCACAGTTATACTGGAACGTCGTTCGTCGGTCGTCCCTCGCCCCTCGGCCCCTGTCCGTTCGTTTCCGACTTTCCTTCGCCTTTTCTCCGTTTCCCTGCCACTTTTCCAGTGCCCGGCAACCGTTCCCTTCCGCCATGTCCATCAGACGGAAAACTACGTCCGAGCGAGCTGCAACAGGCTACCTCGATTCATAAATGCAATACCCGGGCTATTCTTTCGCCCGCGTCAAACGCATTCGCGGACTTCTGCTATTGGAACGGGTAGCTAACAGCTTGAACCTCGAATGGTTGGTGGCAGTTCAAGAGGGAATTGTGTGATGTTTAGTGAGAAGAAAAGGCGGCGATTTGGGTGTTATACCTGTTGTTAGTTGAGTGATTTCGTGGAGGAGAGAATTCTCTTAGTTGGGATGAAGAAATTAAGATAGGTTAATAGTTTAAAGATGGTGAATAGTAACGCGCGGCCGTCATCGTTCTGCGATTATTTAACTATGTTCCACCAACCCGATCATTTTAGAACTTTTATACACGATAGTTAGATAATCGGGTATTATTCCTGATTTTTTTGGTGGGTGTGACTGAAAGGATTGTTTGCAAAAGAAACACTAAAGAATAAATTACTTTTTCCTACTCTTAAGAATTGATTTACAAATCGGAAAAAATATATGAAGTACAGCTGATATGTAGATATTTTCCCTTTTTTGTTTCATTTATTTATCTTATGTCGTAATCGAGAAAAAAAATGATAAAGTTAAGGGTTTTTACCCCTATATTATAATTCAACGAGAGGGTAAAGACCAGAAACTTCACGGAATGGTGTTTTTGGCGAGGAGCATTGTTTAGTAGATAATAAGAAGAAAAATTTTCACGGGGGCCGTTCGCTCATGCTTATCTTGCTAGACTCGTTTGATGGACTTCTGCTAAATCGTAGAATACACATCTTTTTCAGATTCAAGTGTTGTTATGCTTTTTTGTTACATGCTTCGCATTGTCATTTTTTGTTTCTTTTTCTCAGTTGCCTCTCGTACACTAATGGGACTTTATCACAATTAATCGTTCGATTTACGCCGAAGAAAGAGCTTGGAACAATGGAACACAATTTAGCTGAATAATTACTTTAACCGAGCCATAATTTATTTTCTTCTTTCGCAACGGCACAGCGTTCTCCAGCGAAGTTGCAGCGACAATTTAGCGTCGCTTCTGCGGGCGGCGGGCCTGTAATTTACATTTTCATAAGTTAAACGCTGGTGGCGGACGAAAAGCATGGGCAAGAACCATCAACGAGTCGGAAACTTGGCGATATCCCGCGAAGATGTGCTCGCGTTCCATGCACGTAGGTATACGTCTTGCATATTGAATACCGTTCTTCCGGTGTTGTCTCTAAGTGCATCCTCCGAGCGAACGTCAGCGTGTAGCCGTTATTCAGCTGTCACATTATCAGCTCGTAACTTCGCCGTCATCAGCCGCCATCGGTGTCGTTCCTTTGAAATATTCATCGACGGTATCATGAATATCGTACCACCGTTCTAATTCCTCTCGGTGCATCACTTCAGCTTCCTTATTTAATACAGGAATATTGCTCCAAGTTTATCTTATTACCCGATAACGTCAATATAGGTTAACTGCCCGCATAATTAAGGTCGACGTTATAAATGTTACAGTAATCATATCTCACTGTCGTATAAATTTTACAACATAAATCAGCGAAAGTGCCCAATTTAGAGGCTGCATCGTGAAGCATCTCAAATATTCCGAGCACCACTTTACTCGTACCCCATGTAATTCCCATCGTAAAGGGTGATACTAGAAAACACCTGAACTCCATTAAAGATTGGAAGGTCAATTAGGAAAGAACCATGTCGCCCAATCATCGTAACTTGCAACGGAGCGCGCGCCCTTGTCGCGCGTAACATAATGGGCGCTTCTTGCGCGAAGGAATTCGTGGACCGTGGTGGCTCTGTCGGCCGAATGCGGCCTCTGATATTCCGACGATGCGAGAAACGTAGTTCGTTAGGTCAGTGGATAATTAGACCCAGCACTTTGCCTGGGGGCGATGTAGCTTTCTTGCACTACGGCCAGGGACGAGACTGTACTTGCTGCATACAAAGTTCCCGAGAACGCTGCGTCCCGAGGCTTTGGATTAGCGCCGTCTGAAGTTTTTCCCAGCTACGTTCTTCTCGTCCCCCTTTTTTCCCGTTCCACCTCTCCCCCAGACAAAGGACACGCTCATATAGGAAAATAAAAATCGACGCCTCGTAAGAAGTAAAAGTAGGAACATCCCACTTCGCACACCCTCGACCCCTAATTTCCGCCATTCCCTCTATCCACGTAGGGGATGATCGAAACCCTCGTCCGCCGTCCACCATCGTGTTCCTCGGGTTTCCCGTTTCGCGTTTCACGAATGAACACAATACCTCGCGCACAGCCGTGAAACGAGCAATAGCCGCGAATCACCAGGACTCGTACGAGTTCATTTGCCAGATAGCGCATCGGGGTTAAGCGAGGTTCTGGAAAATTCGCGCGATGCGCGCTGCCCATCAAGGGGAAAATGGCCCGAGCGCGAACTTCATCGTATCTAGCTCGATATTGTAATCCCGCGTGACGCTCGGCTGTCGTATGATATCGGCACGGAACCTGTTCCCACTGGTTCGATTTTTCGTACGCGCGTACCATCCCCGCGCAATTGTTCAAGCGGAATTTCAGGTGGTTCCGACCGATTCCACGAGCAAAAAGGGCGACGCGAAGCGGTTCTGGGGACTTCGAGGTCGTTGATCCCTGCTGGCCCCTCGCCGCGTTCTCGTCCGAGGGCTTTTCTTTCGCGCAACGAGCCGAAAAGCCCCCTTCACTGTTCCACGGAGTCGTCTAGACGCACTGGCGGACTGCTAGACATCGAGAGTCTAGCTGGAGGTTGATAAAAACCGCGAATGCTTTACGATACGTAATAGAGTTCTATGTAAGTGGTATCTTCGGAATCGATTTCAGTAAACGGAGGAAAGAAGCGACGAATTGACGAAATAGAACTAAGCTGCATCACGGAGGAAGCTACTTTTCTAGAAGGTAAATTGATATGTCTCTGGGCTTGATAAGC
Organism: Andrena chrysosceles; assembly: GCA_963855975.1. Classification (NCBI taxonomy): domain Eukaryota; kingdom Metazoa; phylum Arthropoda; class Insecta; order Hymenoptera; family Andrenidae; genus Andrena; species Andrena chrysosceles. The sequence continues at coordinate 42,574,945 of OY979769.1, read as the reverse complement.
TTCCCGCTTGGACGTAATAATTTTCGAAAAGAGACATCGGGGAAATTGTTCGCTGGCTTTCGCAGCGTTCTCCCTGCGGCGCGAAGAAGCAATATGTCTGGGAAGTTTCAGAAGAATGGCTGGTAATTTTGGAAGATTTCACGGTAGGAGAGCGGGGTGGGCATCCTTAGTAGCCGCGATGACGAGGAAATATCGCGATAATTTTATGAAAGAGACACAGGCGTAGGCGAAATAAACAGCTCTTCGAGACGTGTCCGTTTTCGTTATCGCGGGGCTACAGGGAAAAATGAGATTGCGCTTTATGAAGAGACTTCTATTCCAGACCCGCCGCCTATGTTCCTCTAGATTCTAGATGCGCCTCTAGATCACGATTTATTCTTACGAGCGCCTGCGAACGAGCGAGAGCTTCATCCTACCGCCCAGCCTTCTAGCCGCTTCAAGTTTCAGGTTTGCTCGGAGCGATACGAATAGGGGAGATCAGACGCTCTCTGAAAATTCTATGACGGCGGGGAACGTGACGCGAAACTCCGCGCTGTTTACGCGAATTTACATATTCAATTTGAACATGGCCGAAAGGGGATGCATGAATAGAGACATCTCCTTGGGAAATGGGGCTTGATGAATGAAATCGAAGTCCGCGACACGCTGAGAACCCTCTGGTCTCCGTTAAACTCCTATGGAGTTGAAGAGTCCTCTAGTTTCTCTATTTAAATTCACTATTTTCCGAAAACCACCTCTTGTTCCGTCGACTCTGATGACTCATATTGGTAGAAACTACCCTCGAATCTTTAAAGACCACCGTGAAAGAGCTCAAGGTCGTCGATACAATTGCCCAAGGACCTCGAGAGTGCGATACCGTCTGGCTTTCCCAGCGATAAAAGTGTTTTTAGCTGTGTTCTCGGTGTACACGAAAATTCACTCCCTCGCAGCAACGGCGCACAAAAGCTGGCCAAGGAAATTGAAGGGTAACAATGGCCGAAACGAAGCTCGCGGCTGGCCTCTGGCCCGCAAAACAATGGTGCGGGGTAACAGCAGCGACAAGAAGAACAGTCCGGGGCTCGTATCTACGCACACGCTTCCGTTTCTGCTGTTGGGGCGTACACGTGCCGTGACATGTGTTTGCCGTTGGTGCATACGCGCCCTGTGCACACGATTCACATGCTCGTCGTCGCTCGTAAGTGCTTGTCTGCCGGCAGGGGGCGTGTTTGTCGTTTCCATAACTCGGCACCAAGTATGTTTTTCAGTCCGTATGACTGGTGAGCGTCAGTATGCGAAGAAGCTCGAGCTTCCATTCACGCTGCACAATCGCGCGACTGCAATGTGGATCTTTATTGTCTGCGGGGTTGGGGTGGAATTCGTTGCATTCGTTGCACTACTTGGAGGACGACGATTTTGTGGTTGGGAGGGTGAATTGGAGAATGTGGAGGGAAAGTTGTGAGATTCGATCCAATTAAGTGGGGTATCTATGATTTAGATGATGCGTCTGTTCAATACTGACTGTTTCTACTTGTATCGTACTACTTACAACAGGCCTGCCCCATCGGGTGCAAATACCTCCTGAATTTCTGGGACCCGGGCAACAGCCGAGCGCGGGACTTTAAAGTTGCTACACATTGCGAAATTTGTAATAAGAGAACTGCATGAGTGTGCGTCCATGTAGGCTCGTACCACGACTCTTTGCGATTCTGGGCGCCGGGTCAGGAGCCAAGCATGGAGCTATTTCGTTGCTCGGTTTCACGCTCGGCTGTGCTATTCTTTGCTACTATAGAATTATTTATTATGGTAAGGAACCCCGGGATGATGCATATGTGTAACAAGCAATAAAATTGAAAATATAGAAACGTATTATACAATTTCACCGAAACATAACATATTTAGAATGTTATTACTATAAAAATAAATAACTTACAAAGATAAAGAACAGAATTTTATTGAACGATATATATACACACACATTTGCAAAAGTTAAAAATTATATACTAATAAATATATACATACATATTATATACTATATAATTATATATTATATACTATATAATTATATATTATATATTATATATTATGTATTATATATTATATATTATATGTTATGTTTCGGTGAAATTGTATAATACGTTTCTATATTTTCAATTTTATTGCTTGTTACACATATGCATCATCCCGGGGTTCCTTACCATAATAAATAATTCTATAGTAGCAAAGAATAGCACAGCCGAGCGTGAAACCGAGCAACGAAATAGCTCCATGCTTGGCTCCTGACCCGGCGCCCAGAATCGCAAAGAGTCGTGGTACGAGCCTACATGGACGCACACTCATGCAGTTCTCTTATTACAAATTTCGCAATGTGTAGCAACTTTAAAGTCCCGCGCTCGGCTGTAGCCCGGGTCCCAGAAATTCAGGAGGTATTTGCACCCGATGGGGCAGGCCTGACTTACAAGGAAAGATCCCGAATCCGGAAATATGTACAACAAATTCTGACACTTTGTGAATATGTAGGGGATTTCTTTCTGGTTACAAGGCAATTTTTGTTGGCTGCCCAAATTCACTTTAAGGGGTGAAATTGGCACCTTAAATTGCGACTATTTTCCAATTTTGTGTTATAACTCGCGAAGTGTATGTTAGCAAATGATAGTCGGAATTGAAAGAAGTAACTTCTGCCTTGAAACTTTCTTTCTGTCTCTTACAGATTACGAGTTACAAAATAAAATCGGAAAATAGGGGTAATCCTGAAATAATTCAGGGGTTAATTTCACCTCCGTAGAGTGAATTTGGGCAGCTTACAAAAATAATAAGGAGGATCAGGAGGAAATCCCCTACATATTCGCGAAGTCTCAGAATTTTTTGAATTTGCGGGTTCGGGATTTTTCCTTGTCAGAGTATTTGACTTTATTGAAAGTTCAAAATTCGTATTGCATTAAATTGCACCCAATCGTGATTCAATATCTCTATCGATCTGGATGCAGACTCGTCTCGAATCCACGCTCCAGCTTCGAAGACACGGAACTTAATAAATTCAGAGGGTTGAGAGGGAAAGCGTTCGTTCATCATTCGGGAACGGCTCACGAGGAAGGTTGAGACCGTCGACGAGAAGTCGTTCGCCACGGTAACAACATGCCCTTCTTATTCCCCGTGTCGAAACAACGTTCTCTTTTTGCGTCATGGAAAGCGGAAAGCAGCGTAACAGCAATTTCCGTCTGTCCTTGTTCGCGCGTGCTGTTCCCCTCACGGAAGTGAAACGAGCTTTCCGTGAACCTCGATATACACTTCCAGATATACATATCTGGTATTATAGTAGAATCACTCTGTATAAGTCTCCTCGAGAATCTTAACTTAAATATATATTCTTAGACTTAAATATGGCATTATCGCAAATTACTGACGTTTCGTGTAATAATAACAGGGATTAAAGCTATTCCATCATTCCAATATAAATCTCCGCTGCACGAAGTTCGAGGAAGTTTGTCAGAAGTTGCGAGAAAGGGGGTGAAAATTCAAAGTCACCGAAGCTATCGGGCCTCCGTTCTCCATGGCGGTTAATTCTTCGCGGCTCTACAATGCGGAGGCATTGTTTTTCGTTTGAAAAAGGCAGACGAGGCCTCCATTCGGCCCCATTGTCACCGCAGCACGGTGTCTTCTTTTTCGGTGTCGCCTTACCACTTCCCGTTATTCTCCGCGGAACCCTCGATTATTTTCTATTCAAAGCCGGCGCCAGTCGTTCCGTCGAGTGGCGTATCGTTCCCCGGTAGAAACTTCCTTTCTTTTCAGACGTCTTTCTACGGCAGTGCTGCCTCTGAATCTCCAACGATCTTGCTACACGTTGCAACGGCGTCGTTTGAATATATATTTGGAAAGTGTGACGCGAATGTTTTTTTCCTCCCTCGCCTTTGCACCGTTGACCTACATAAACGCGACAGCGAACTGAACGCCGCGAGGATTCCTTCCTCGGGATTTTATTCGCATTGTTATGCAGCTCCGCGTGTCATTCGGCAAACAATGTGATCGATTTTTCTTCTTCTTTCTATGTCGATTTTTCTTCTTCTTTCTATTCTTTCTTCTTTCTTCTTTCTCCCTCGCGCGTTTCTTGTCTCGCAACGAGGGTGGAATTGGTGGAGTCATGCAGACATATCGCTTCTTTGTTCGACATTAATGAATAAATCTGATCGAAGAGGGGGAACATAACATTCATCAGGCAGCACATATTTTTCACAAATCATAGATTAAAATTTCTTTACCACAGAACGCTGCAACATGGAAAATTCAACATGGAAGTTCACCAAGTACCTACAAAAGCGAAAGATAAGTCGATCTCACCCTCGACTTAAATTCCCTCCCTCGGGTTAACCGAACTCGAGGAGGTCGGAACTCGAAAGTCAGAAATTGAAGCACGCAGAGGGAAATCCGAAATGCCTAGAAATCCGACGTCACCCATTCAGACCGAACATCTTTGACGTTTCCAGCCTCGAGAATTTCTATGCATCCTGCGATCCCCTACACCGGCGATCGATACTTCCTCAAAAGACTCGATCGTTCCGTTCACCCGTGATTGCGTGGCAGGGGATCGTGAATCGCGTACGTCGAAATACTCTGTCGCTATAGTGACGGCTCTTCCCTCCGCTCTTTTGCAAGTGTTCAGCCAATTCAGCGCTGCCCTACTTCGAATCATCTCGAATAAATCCAAATCCCGAATATTTCAAAGGTCTCGGCGAGTCTTTCATTCTGCTAGATCGCTGGAGATATTCTCCATTGCCAACTTGTCATCTCATTGGTATCAAGTGTTGCAGAACCCGCTATAACTTCCGACAACCATCAGGGCTGAAAATATTCCCGAGGCTCGAAGCGATTCAAAGCTGACGTCAGAGTTGGGCATTATTCGGCTAAATTTTTATTCGAATACGTATTCGAATACATTTGTGCGAATAAGTTTTTATTCGAATAATCTTCGAATAAAAAATTCGAATGAAATGAAATTATTCGACAATAACGAATAAGTTTTTATTTGACTGAAAATTTATTCGAATAATTTGTTATTCGAATAAAAATTTAGTCGACTCAACGGACGAATAAAATGATCACGTGGTTTCAGTGATGTATCGTGACACCACTAACTGACACCCGTGAGACCTAATGTTTTAGATTAAGTAACTCTTGTCATAGCTCGCACATTGCAGGAAGATGTATGACCGCGATATTACATAGAGTGGCGTTTTGATTTATTTTAAATAAAATTTGATCACGGCAATCCATTTAAACTAATGAAAAAATCAATCTCTTCAAATTATAAGCGTTCATTGAATGTTTTTAAATACATACAAATACGCACACTTCCAGACTCACACGTCCAAACATATGTTGAACACAGTACAGACTTCCATCGATAGATACCCGACAGGGTATCACATTTATTCGTCGTTCATTCAGGTCGAATAACGAATAAATTCTTATTCGAACGAATCTGGCTAGAATAACGGTACAGATATATTCGCGAATAACGAATAATTTTTCGACGAATAAAATCGTCATTTGTTATTCGCGAATAAATCTTGAGAATTTATACGAATCCGTATTCGAATGAAAATTTAGCCGAATAATGCCCAACTCTGGCTGACGTACGTTAGAAACAATTGGAAGTATGTCGAAGCCTATCGCCGTTCGTCGTTTAGGCTTTCGCAAACGGGCAGGACTATTTGCCACCACCCTCGAGCTATCTTTGTCCCGGAAGCTTTTTCTGTTCGTGGTGTAACGACGTAACTTTGCCGCGAGGCGTGCGCGCGTGCCTAACGAGCGAGGAAGTTTGAAGGGAGAGCCTCGTTTCGCTCTGGGAACTCGTGTCCGCGTCGACGGGCGCCGATGCCACCACGAGGGTAATTCAGCGAATAAGTTGGCAAGCGTGCGCGGAGCAAGAGGGCCTGCCGTATAATTGCACGACACCGTTTTTCCACCTACGCCGCGCCGACTTTCGGCCGCTGAAAACGAGGCTCGTCGAGGATCACACCCCCTGAGAAGGGAAGTTACGTAACGCTCTGGATAACAAGAGCAAGTTCCTGGGGCTGTCTCGACGCAACTTTCTGATACCACCTTACCCTCGCGCGGGAGGATAAGGCGATTGAAAGAGGACAGTTACAAAGATTTCACAAAGATATTCGTGAAATTAGAGAATGGGTAATCTCGTAGAGAACTGTAGCCTCAATTTCAAGAGGAGCCACTTAATTTTATCTCAACATCCAGAAAGGGGTGGAAGTATTCATTTAAACTTAAGTAGATTCACAATAGCTTCCTCTTCAGACTATCAAGTATTCTTATCCTTCTGTCCCCCAAATTCTATTGCAGTAGTATCGACTTTCAAAAGCCTTGAATTCCGACGCAAGGCCAACCCCTGGTTCTTGGAGCACGGAACTGGGGGAGCATTAAAATTAATCGCGCGTCGAGAGTGTCAAAAACTGCGAGTGGCTGGTTGAAGAGGAGAGAGGCAGAGGCTAGTCCTTTCAATTTTCCGCTCGAAGGGCGGGCGATGTATCTCGCCGCCCCTCAGGCGGCCCCGAGCCACTTTCATCGCGCGAAACGTCGCGGAAAAAACATACCCTCGCGTGTTTTACAGCGGCGCATGCCGTAACGTGCAGCCACGTACTTTCCCTCTGCCCTCGCCAGAAGACGTACAAAGTCAGGGGGTAAGTATCGGGGCTGAGCCACTGCGAAGGGTTACCTCGGTGAGGGTGGCGGCCGCGTCGTGTAACTCACGCACCCCCTGTGTTTTTTCACGCAGCGACGTTTACGAGCGCCCCGTGATAACGAACAAGCCCGTCGTTCCTGGTATACAACGATTTACACGGCCTTCCTAGGAGTTAGCGAACTCCCCAGACGAACCTACGCAGTATCATTTTTCCTCTCCCCTTCCTCAGCCAGCTTTTTTTCTGAAAAGGAAGCTCTCCCAGCGAAATTGGGAAAGAGATCGCGCAGGAGCGGATCTGAACGTTCGAGTGGAACGTCGAGCATTTCCTTTCAGTCTTTCAGAGTTTAGTTGGGCACGCTGAGAAATGGTTGAATACGCGCATTCGGGGAACGTTAACGATCGTTGTAAACACAGCACCGTCGAGATTCTCAATTGATCCGAGCTGTAGACGCTGACGTTGTTAATGTTGTATAATTCTACTAACGGTAGATGCTCGAAGCAGAGACTTTTAAAAGTAGAAATATTTGAATTATAAATTTTCATACCGCAAACGATGTTACGCGTATCATACTTTAAATTCTTGCAACTTCCACCATTCCCTAGTAGCGAATTTTCCATTCACAGCGACGCATGGTGCCTGCAGGCGCAAACAAAAATTGCTGATGGCCCTCGGGACCCCATGATGATCTCGCGAACGATATCCCATAATAGTTACGTGAACGTTCCTCCAGTGTCTCGAAGCACCGTCGCCCGTATAAAAGCGCCATTCCGAAGGTGGATGGAATTACGTGCATGGAATTACACCGGGGTTGGAAAAAGGGAGGGTGGAAACGGGCGGGGGAGGGACAGGCGGATCGAAGGGCCGGCGGATTCCGTGACTAAAGGGATTTCACGAGTTCGCGTGTCCAGCACGATATTGCCTCGACGCCGACAATGTCTGACTCGCCAGCTTATTACCATTTCCATCGAAGCCCGCGATACGGCACGCACCAGGAAAGCCAGGCTCCCGCGCCGGCTTATCGGCAATTTCGTCGTTATCGCGAAAATCCCCGCGAGACCTTTATCCCGCTTTCAGACCTGCGGCGCCTCGATTTTCTTCTTTTCCCTCCCTCAGCGTGTGTTCCGAACAACCCCCCTTTTTACTAGAGTAGAAACTGTAACAATACCATTGTTTGTACTCGTTTCGCCGTTGCAGCGTATGGGGATATTGAAAAAAAAGGGTCTCGAGGAGCGCGCACCACTCGAATCCTTTCAAGCGAGGCTTTGAGGGCGTGACATTTTTTTACCTGTTCGATGTGTACGTTGAACGTGAAAAGTGGGATTGAAATAGCGTCACCAATAGGGGATGTTTGAAGGTTTTGGAGGTCCGATGTAGATATTCGTGCTTTCAATGCGCAACTAAGGGCGCGTTTCGTTAGCGTTTCCCTTCTTTCGTACAGTAGTTCAAAGAATCACCACTCTCTTCGTTAATCTCGCCTGCTGTGTACGTTCCGCGAACCCCAGTCGCGTGTCTGGCACTTGATTATCCCAGCATTGACACCGGGGACGATGGCAATGAAAGAGCGTACCAGAGGCGAGCTTTTTCCCGGGGAAAGATTACATTGCAGGGAAAATTTGAGATTTTTCCCTACTCTTCCATCCTTTTTTAATGGCATCTCGACGGCGAAAGTTAACAACGAAACTTTTTCATACCGCCTCCCTCGGCACGTACATTATTCGCGGGAAATGTTAAACGCGACGGGCGAGCGCGGTGGCGGGCAAGTAGAATTGGTCGGTCATTAGTCGGGCGCCTAGATTCCGCTGTGTTCAGCGTGTCGAATAACAGCTTCTGACTCTGCGCAACTTATAAGAAATGAGGGGAATTAATTTGCGGACGTAGCTTTGATATGGGTCGATATTATTTATATGACGGAGGCGGATATTTTGTAAAAAATTACAGTGCTTTTTGGCATTTGTGAAATCCTCTATTTGGTGCACTAAGAATGAATGCGTGATTATTCGTCGCACTCGTTAAATGGATCATTAATAGACACGGAAAATTATTCTCGAAAGGTGACGAAAACGAGAGGACCATCTTCTATTTGAGAATATGGAACACAGCGAGCTATTTTGCAACTTTGAAAATGGAATACTCGGTAAAAATGATTACCCGGGTGTAATTCTATGTGGCGCAGGGTGACAGCGCCTGTATTATTTATACACATCGTGGCGAACGAGCCGTGTGAAAACTCAATTTACCGGAAACGTGACTAAAGCTAAGAAAAACGATATTAAGTGACGCCTCAGCCGGCACTAACTCAATTTGGAGAAACGTGAACAGGCGGTCGTCCGGCCGTTCTACTAGATACGTTCTACTGCATTCTACTATGTTCTACTATATTCTACCATGTTCTATTCTGGATGAGTACACGTAAGAGAATAATGGCGCGAAGATTGGAGAACATGCACGTGTATAGAGCGCTTACGGCCGCAGCCTAATGCACCCGAAAAGCACATACCGCAGAATTTTCGCTGCATCTCCTGTATGGGTCGCCATTCAAGCTATATTCGACATGGGAGTAATTATTTAAACAAATATCTTTTCTTTTGTTTCGCGTGAACCAGCAGGTAAAAAGAATCGTGCACGTTTACGTTCAAATTCTCCTGTAGCATGTATAATGCAATTGCGAAGAGTTAAGGGGAGAAAATCGTATAAATCGAACGACAAATAGAAACAAAAAAATTTCTATATATTGTTTCTAAAACGTTTGAAAATATATTCTCAAAGTTATAGGCCGAAATTCAACTCTGTATTGATACTATAGTCTGGATAACTCTATTTATTTTGTATTTATTATAATTTTACTGTTATAAATTTTTTACTTGTTCTAATGTTAAATAACCCTTAAAGTTCCGAAAGGATTAACTCATTGGCATCTTTGCAAAAAATTCCTAAATATCGATATAAAAATAAGCCGATTATACAGGCTTCTCAATTAACGAACAGATAAGTGATTTGCATATTTTAGATACTTTGTTACGCGAGTTTAACTTACTACATTACTAATGAACCTGGACTGCTCGTTGGACACAGATTTCCAGTATAATGGACTTTCCACCGTTCGATACGTCTTCCCATTCCCATCTTCGATTTCATCGAATCAACCTTCCTTTGACGAGCCATGCAAACATCGATTCGCTCTGTTTCCTTGAACTGACTCCTCCATTGCCTGCGAGGTAGGAGTGTAATCCATTCGATAACGCAAATATTATATTTCGTGGGGCAAATACATTAGCCATCTCACGATTTCGATCGTAGAACCGTTATGACTCGAGTCCACAGATTTCAGACAACACTTGGAAGAATTTATTGCAGAACCAACCAAATTTGGTCTTTCGATAGTTTTGAAGGGGATAGATTATAATGCTTTAGTATACCACCTGACGCGAGTATTCAACAACTCCTACAGGAGTTTCCGGTTTCGTCGCGAAATTTCCCCTCGACACGCGGTTCTGGATGAAAAGTTGGCTCGTTCGCGGGCTCCCATGATTCATCAGCGCACGAACGGCCGAATTATTCGGGACAGTCGAGGGACAGAGGGGGTGGGAAGACGCTGGAACGACAGAGCTATGCATATTGGGGAAATTAAGAGGGTAGTCGTGGTGCTTCGCCCGACGCCGGGCGTCGTGATATTTATAACTTCCGTGGACTCCTGTTCCCTGTCTGTAGAGGCATCTTTCCGAGGGTGGAGGCGCTGGGAATCCCACCACCTACCGACGAGCAATTATTACGAGCAGCTGTCTCGACCCTACGCCTCGACCCTCGTGAAACGTCTAACCACTCGACTACTACCGACTACTCGCGCCTGTATGCACCGTTCTCTCCGTACATAAACGATAATCGTTTCGTCGATATCTTCAAAAGCCTCGGCTTTCCGCCTCACGCGATCCCTGAGAATCCTCCTCTACTCGCGTCCAGCGATTTGTCATTCCCCCACATCGAACAAAGAGAATCTCGAGGGCGAACGATCGCGAAATGATTACAGTTTAACAGAACTTTAAACCCAACCCTTCTTCAACGCCTCCCTCGACTCCGTATTCAAGCAAAAACTAATGTGACCATGAGATGTCCTTAAAAATTGAGTGCTCGATTACTCGCCCTTACGATTTTTTTCCACAATGCTTCAACAAAGTCAAGCGACGATGCGCAACCCCTTCGTTACGGAACACGAGACAACGAACGCTTCGTTATACCATGTGGCACGCGGTCGCGTAACTTCTCCTCGCGCTCGTCGTCTCGTGTTACCTTGGGATGACCCTCCGGGTCGAAATGGGGGCTATCTCATTACAGCCAGGTTCCAGGGGGTTGAAGACGGGGGATAGCCTAGGTAAGGAAGAAAACGGGGGAGAGGAAAAGGTGCACGGGGAGCCGTGCGGTGTCCTTGAGTATTATGGTACAGCATAATACAGTGGGGTTCGTACAAACACAATTTGTCGCGTCACAGTAGATAGTGAATCGATTAGGTAGGTGATGCAGGGTGCGCCACAGGTGCATGTGCAGCACATGCGGCCCACGGATTACGCCTGTCCCACTCGCAGTCTCTCCCATAATTCCGACGACTAACGAGTCGATGCACAGCTCCAATTAGACGCCGCGGCGCCTGATACGATCCGCGTATCAATTGCACCGACCTTAACGAGAATCAGATACCTAGAAATTTCATTCGTCTGCCCTCTATGGCAACGTTCAAGTTTTCGTTTACACCCTGACCTCGTTCCTCCGTGGGTTACGCTGCTTTTATGTAGCTTGAAGAGGCTTTGAGAGTAAACGAAGAGGGAAGAAGGCCGTGGGAATAGTTCTACTCGAATAATAATTCAGCAGCATTGATTTATTAAATAGGGGCCTGTGTTCACTTGCGCAGACAATGAGCTCCCTTGTTCTGAATTTTATAGTACCTAAGTCATTTTATCGTAAGTATCTGCTTCACGAGTGGCGAACCAAAGAATTGTCCTGAAAATGTGTAATTCACCAACGGCCAGCCAGTAACTTTCTGGAATTACTCATCTGCCTTGAAATTAGACTGGAGATAACAATTCTCGCTCCAAAAACTCTCCACTTCCCTCGTTTCACGCGGCATAAATAGTACTCGCGATAACGAGCGCGGTAAGACAGTAGAAACTACGAAAAACTCTTGGGAGAAGGTAAGAACGAGCACAATGGCGGCTTGCCAAAGATCGTCGGGTAGAATTAGCCATCACCTGGCACTTTGTACGTGCTGGAATGTTACATGGGGAAAATGTTGCCCGAGAAACTACTGCCAACTGCGTCGACCGTTGGGTCGAAAGCTAGCCAAGTCATCGAATGAAATTTCCTAGCATCCACGTTTGCAAACTTCCATGCCTCTCGGTCCACGTACAGTGGTGGACAAAATAAACACTAAAGCTCGCATTTCTGCAAGTCTCTATAACTAACTTAATACTAGGCTTTACGTTCACAGTTCCAACATTCTTTTCACCACCATTGTACGCACCCAAAGGTAGATGGTCAGACGTAAAAATATTCCGTAAACTTAAATGACCAAAATTTACGTCCTTACTCTCCAACAAAAGTTTCAATACAACTAGTGTCACTTTTATTCCCTGAGTTTAAAGAAGAGCGTCCTAAGGAAGAGTGAATAGATCTCTGCAAACTATCAAGAGTATGCACGCCCAGGGATAGCGTTTAAGAGGCCCTGCTGCAGGGTAATCTCGTTGCACAGCCGCGTAACCGTTCGCAGGATGTTGCTGCAACTCGTTCCTGGCGCGTGTTTCGCGAAGAAACTGCACCAGTTGCATCGCTCGCGATCGTTCACGCTGCGAGAAGTTTCCGCGGCTCGTTCCCGGAAGAACGGCCAGGAAAAAGGGGTTGTTCGAAAGTTCCGCTCTACCTTTTTCCCCGCCCCGGGTAACTGTTGCAGCGGTCGGGGTGTACCGTTTCGCCGCTTCGTTATGCGTAACGAGGAAAAACAACGCGGAGAACTCCGACGAGCAACTGGCGGTGTTTTTCGGTTCAGAGGCGGAAATTTAGAAGTCGAGGTTCCCTGGGGCTCCAGCTCCGCCTATGAAGGTTAGTCGACGCGTGTGATTATTAGCAACGTTCGCTAGCGTCCTTTGGGAATCAGATATATATTTTCAGCTGACTGTCGAATATATTCTACTGTACACACGTGCTCGTTAAACTTGCACAGAGAGCAGTGATTCTTCTCCTATCGGTTAAATTAAATGACAGTGGACTTAATGGGGGCTATCGGCTGACGAATGTGCCGTTGGTGAAATAGTGATCCAGCGCGTTAGAGGGGTAAATTTTGTAATGTAATTAGGGATGTCGCGCGTGGCTCGCGGGTTAATTAAGTCTCCGATGTAATTAGCATCCCCTGGCGTAGACTTTTTCTCTACCCGTCGACGTTGAGGGAATCGCGGATATATCCGCACGCGACACGGGAATATTAATCCATAATATGGGTACGTAATCCACGGCGATAACTCTCAGGAGAAAACGTACCAGCGGACGGCACGTGGTTCTAATGGGCCATCGATTTAGCATACGATTATTGGCGGTGTCCGTGTCACGAGCCGCTACCATCCAGTCTGTTAATTGTCAGTGGCATGTGGAACTAATTATGAGGGCATTTTCGACCGCGGGTCACGAGAGGAGGGGCGTAATTGTCTTCGCCGTGCACGCGAGATTTCGGGATTAAAGTCGTCGAGCTTCCATTAATTTCACTCGCGACGCTGGCTATTAAAAGCCACTAACGGCGATTAAAATCGTCTCGCCGGACTGGAAGCCAAGCCGTACGTGCTAATGGGTCGATTGAACAAACGGAAGATCGAATCCAATCGATAGCTCGATCTGTGACGCGGATACTGGCGGACTGCCAGGTGGAGTTGGATTTTGTTTCTGGTCAATTTCAAGTTACTTCGAACGTTTCCATCGAGGAGACGTGTGCCAACTTGAGGGAGGAAACTGGGAGAATGAGTTGGCTCTTTTATTGGAAGATGTAGCGAGGTGAATTATTGCTAATATTGATCCTGGTGGAAAATTAAAGACGGGAATAATTAACGCGTGAGAATACGAGGTTCTGAAACTTTTCTTGAGATGAAGTCAGAGTTTATTCAAGAAATTGCTTGCTGATTTAACCCTCTGATCCAACTTCCCAACAACGTCACTCTACCCTTTTCATTCTTCTTATTTCCATAACATCAATTTTATCGTAACTATCCTCAAACACTCCAACGGACCAAATTAAAAACGATACCCTTTAAAAATCCCACTTCCCGCCGTGGAGAAATCAATCTCGATTCCGTGGTCAGCTGCAATTTCTTATTTATACTTCGTCCGGCTCTCGGAACAGCCCCAGAGACCCAGAGGGGATGGTTTCGCGGAGATTCGGCTTGCTCTTCGCGAGGGTCCTGGATCGATCTGTGGCGGAGGAACAGGGGGATCCAGGCGTCGGTTAAGGGCGCACCCTGTCCACGGGAGAAAGTGCACTTTTACCCGGCAAGGGGGCGACTGGGCGGCGCGAGTAGGAGCGTGTTCAAAACCATTATCCCCCGGCGAAATTGCGCTGGGGTGGCATTAATGGTACGGCGGCTGGCCCGCGACCCTTCGCCGCTGCGAATATATCCGACGTTCTTTTTTTCGCCCGTTGCATTTTTCATCGCCCCCGTGAACACGAGAACTCGCGCGTGCACGCAGGCTCGCGGCTACTTACCCTCTCGTAGCCGCGCCACTCGCCGACCTCCACCACTGCGTTTCGAATGTGAACCCTCCCTTTTTTCTCCAGCACACCCCCTGACCGTCTACTTCATCGTGCGTGTTTTATCGTCACGAAACGATGCACTTTCGGCTGGCCCTGCAATTCTGCGAGCCACGGGCCAACGTTTTGTTAGACAGCCCTTGGCGAATTTCGTTGTTGAAGGCAGTTGATTCAGTGGAATTAATACTGGTGCTTGTGGCGGGCATCACGATAATATTACAATGCTTTTGTTCGTTTGTTTATTTTTGTTGTAATGGATCATTCTTCGGCGTTAATAGGTTCAATCAACGATACGCAAATTGTAATTAATCAAATTAACATTGTACTACCGCGGTTATGGTGACTGAGATAATTAGGTAGTTGAGTTGAAGCATTTAATGATCGGATGAATGTGTTTTACAGATGGAAGATTCGCGAGGGTTATTAATGTTTTTTTTTGTATGAAAAGTAATGGTTTGTCTTTCATCCTTTTGAAATATCCTGCCTGTTTGTCGGTGGAGGATCGTCGACGTAACATCGGTGTGCACGGGGAAAGAAACGGCAGGGTTAATGAAGACGAGATAATCTGGATCAAGGGGATAGGGAGCGCGCGTAAAAACGGCGAACACATTGTTTAAATTAAATTGAGCAAAACCGGGACTGCCGAGAATACGGAATCCCCGAATGAGAGAAAGAAATCGACTTTATTTACTGCTACACTTTTGGCAACGGGGAAAACTACGTTCCTCTCCATTTATTCCGCTCGGTTTTTCCGTGCACGCGCGCGACCCACGCTCTTCTTATTTCTCAATTTACATGCTACCCCCTTTTCCTTCCCTTTATAATGAATTTTTCCGGCTTTCCTTGATTTCCACAGAATTACTCGTCTCTTTTATAATGTCCCCAGGATTTCTGCATTCGTTACTCGCGCTGCAAACGCCAGTCGGTTTGTTTATAATTAACGATTACTTGGAATGCACCGCGGCGTAGCAATTAACAGGTGTGTCACTAAAACTTCATTAATTGCCCCTGTGCATGGAATGATAAAGATATCTGGTTCCGCTGTATGTACGAATGATAATATGACTAATGGAGTTTGTCATTATTCGCCGAGGTAGTGTAATTCTGAATGAGTGTAAAGCTTTTTGAATGTGGTCGCTTGCGGTTGTAATTTAATCGTAACAATTAATCGCTGAATGTGCACGGAGAGTGCTTGCATCACTCACATATTAAACTACCACTTTTGTTGCGGTCCAAATGTTTCTCAGTTGTGCTGTGAATCGCTTGGATGAATTACACGAACATAAACTCTTCGATTAAGAATAGGAACATAGACGATTATTGAAAATTGTTTAATCCATTGAATTAATTCATTCGCCGTAATTGGAAGCGAGAATGGGTATCGCAATTTTGTTTCTACCAATCAATGTTTCGAATCAGAACTCTTAGGATGCTCATTTTACCAGGTGCCACGAACCTGTTCCCTCCTCACTGGCATTCAAGCAGAATCGTGTTAACCTCTTATTTCCCTGTATCACGGAAATCTGATAATCACACAGCGCGCGCTGTAATTTCCGATAAACCAGGCGCTAATTTGACGCGCCTGGATCAGAAAACTTGCTCCCTCCGAGATCTCGTGTTTTGCATAATTACAAGGTGCATGATATCGATGCTTTCTCGCGTACGTCAGGCTCCTTCCAACGTAACTTTGTACATCACGGAGACTATATAATTCCCTGGTACCTACCTCTAAAGAAACAATGCACACGAAACACGAAAAGTTACATCGGAGTTGAATAAAGTAATTTAAGACGCTGCAATAATATTACTGCCACAAAAAAGGACCGCCACAAACAGTAAGTCCAAGAACGAGGAAGAATAAAATCGCAACTACAAGGTAACAAGATCCAGATTTAGTGAAAGAAAAAAAAGAAACCGGCCACTGAAGGGCGCTCCGCGAAGAAAAGCAAAGTTGGGAGGAAGAAAGGTGAAGAATATAAGGGAAAAGAGGGAAGAGAAGGGTGGCCACAGCAAAGAGCAGACGGGGAAAGGGTTATTAGCATTCGTGTTGTAGGACATCGCGACATAAGCAGCCAGTTTGCGAAAGCTCCGTGTCGGAGACACCGAGGAGGCCTTTTGATCCTGCTAATTTGCATGAAGGCACGCCCCGAATGGTAAAGCGATCAATCAAGTCACCGCGGTGAACAAGCACAGTCGCCGGCTACGGTCGTTCTCGGCGAAAGCTCGTGGAAGCTCCTTCGTCTAGCTCTGATCGACCGCAACCCACGCCTCAACGGGCTAGTTCTCCCACACGCCTCGGTGAATCTTAAATTGACCGCGCTTTCGCGCCAGAATCATATTAACCGGTTAGAGCTTCCGCTTTTATGCGCTCCCCGCCGTATAACGGGGCCGCGTTGTTGGCCACTTTGCATGCAAATAGAGGGCCCGCGGTTGCCCGTGGCCGAATTCTTCTTTTTCCGTCCTTCCAGGGGGGCGGACGAGCGGACATTAGAACCGCGAATTTTAGAATTTCCAGCTTGTTTCGCCGCGTGAACTCGTTAGCGTGCGAAGGTCTTTACTTTGCGCGGCGCTCTCGCGCGAAAATCGTAACGAAATTGTTCGCCAGGTTAAACAAGGGGGGCGCGAGCGCGTTAATGGGGCGACCCATCGCAGCTATTCGGCGTTCGAGCGAAACAGTCGGGGTGGATGCGTATACAGAGGTATCGTATTGCGAGAGGGTATGAAAGGGTCGATGAGTAAAGGTAAGAGAAACTGCCGAGTTTACAGGTCGGATTGCCTGGAACAGGCGTCGAACTTTACTTCCGTTTACGGGAGCGCGAGTTTCGTTTACCCTTTCTGTCGGTCGACGCTGGTTTCTGGGTTAGGTATCAAATTCGCGGCGCGTGTCTTCACCCATTTAAATTAATAAAAATCAAGCACTGAATCCGTCGATGTTGGAGGGGGTGGGAGAAGGAGGATACTTATCGATTATGTGAGTTATAAAAGTCGCAAACATAGATTGGATAGGTACTAGGCTCCAGGATTTCTTTATACGTAGGTACCAATGTCTGTCAAACAGTTCCCAAGATTCTATCAAACTTTTGGAATGGAATCGGTGAACCGCAACGCTATGAGGTCGCGCGGAAACTTGTCGATTGCGACACTCTTCTGTTCAGCGTGGCTTGCAAATCTTCGCCGGCGATAAATCGCACCCCGTGGTCCGGGGCAACTGAAGTGGTTAATTGAGGCAACCGGCGAGGAACTGCTCCTGGCCACCAGCCAAAGTCACGAATCATACGTGTGGAACAGTAAAACGGAGGTTGCTGGTTCTATTCAAGCGATTATTCATATCGTACGGTCGAAAAATCCCAGTAAACCACGTAGCTAATAAGGCGGTTGATGTAGGTACACTTAGCTTTCGATTCTTGTTCGTGCAACCTCTTAAGGGGACAGTCCACCGTGACGGTTTGAAAAATTAAGCTATATTTAAAAAAAATTCTTCGTAGATACAACACATAATGCAATAAATAATTTTGGTATTTGTTAAGCTACTCTTATATTAAACAAAAAAATTTGAAAGAATTTTTTCAATTTGTTTTAAAACTTTAAATGCGATTATCTCAAAACAACGTTTTTTCAACTGGTTCAAGTGATTGCAAAAAACTATTTGACTAAAAACTATTTGAAAAAAATATTTTAAAAAAACTGTTAAAAATTTAAAATTGGTCTTTTTTATACTGTCAATAAGGGTATTAATAAGTAGACAAAACATTATTTACGTTGGCCATTCCGTTTACTAAAAAATAAATCTTAAAAAAATGACAATTTTTCACGACTTAACAGTGGATTGACCCTTTAAAAGATTAAGGGTACAAAGCTTGAAGATTGACGAAACATTTATCATTTTTTCATACACATCTATCTTACGCTTTATCTCTACTAACTGCAAGCGGTTTTCGACATTTCAATCGACAAGTTTCGACGAATTTCATTCAGTAATCCACAAAAGCACACCCTTCTAGTGCCCACAAAGAACCAATCGTTTCCATTATTTTACGCAGCGTTGGCAATTCCGTGGATGCAGTTTCCCTTGACAGACCATTTCGCGCGGCAGCCTCGGGGAATCAAAGCGATCCTGATTCGAATCTCCCTGTTTGCCGATCTGATCCAGCGGTTCTTCGCTTGCCCCTCGCGTTTCGCAAGTTAATACAGATAAACGGTGAAAGGGACGGCGCGGCGTGTCCCGTCGTGTCGCGGTAATCCGTTGTATAAATTCGTGGGCGGCGAGCAAACACGTCGTGTCCGTTTCGTCGTGGACGGTAAAAATGCGAGGGCACGAGCGGAAGTGCATTGCGGTCACACGTGACGGCCAGCAGGAGCGCCCCTGCCTGCAGACGAGCGCCGTTGCCTGATCCATTTCGCTCGATTAGCCCTTCGTCGTACCCTGTAATTTCGGAGTAACATTACACCGTCGCCACTTTCCCCAACCCCTTTTTTGCTGGTCGTCGCCGAACGATTAAAAACGCAGAACATCGAGCCGAACTCGAATTCGTCGCGGTAATGAAGACTGACCAACAAAGCGGTGAACGGGAAAGCTCGAATGCTAAATTCGTTTTGTGAAAATAATACTGCTGATTTCTTCCTACGCTGGAATACAAACAATCCGATTTTTCAGTTCGTTACGCGCCGCGTTGCGCGTACACGGCGCTTCTAAAATATTTGGTCAGAAATTGCTGGGCCATTCTGTGGCAAGGGTGGGAGATTTTGGCAGTTCGAGGTCGCTTCTGTGATTGTGAATAGGGATTCTGTTTGATAAGTAGAATACTTGTGAATTTGATGAAATTTGAAGGGGGAATGAAAATGGAGTTGTATTTTCTCTGCCCGTGCATGTCCGCTTATGCGACTTTTCTCTTCACCCTTGGTATATCGTCTAAACTTTTCTTCCTTTTCCACTCTTCCTACTTTTCCTCTTTGCTCCTTCAAGTCTGTCTCCATTTCACCGCTTTCAATCCGACTCCGTGTCCCCTCTGCTTCACGTTTTCTCCTCGCAAACTTTCCCTCTTTTTCACAACCACAAAATATAGTGCAGTTCGTCAAGTAAGGCTCTATTATACGAGCACCTGAGAAGATCAGTAGATGTTATTCTATTTCCATGTTCCTCTGGCGCAAGTTTTTCCATTCCCTTTGTCGAGCTGATTTATCGTCGCCCTTATACCCGCTTGTACCACTAGCAAGGTCCTTCTTCTACTCTGCACCGCACCGTCCCTTTGACTGATAGTCGGCTCCGCATCGCCAACGGTAACGGATGTTCCGTAAGCCTCGCACGTCTCTGGAATTCTCGATTCCCGGCTTCCTGTCTATCCCTCTTCCGCCCCCCTCGACTTTAACCATATTTCTTCGTTTCCTCGGCTGCTCCAAGGAGATTGGAGGGAGGACTGAAGGGATCGTGGGCGACCCTTGAGACTAATAGGGGGCGTGGTAATTAAAACGAATGCACATAACGAAATCTATACACCTGTATACACTGAATTTGAAGCTACTGGTACTTGCAACTTCTGCATTATCTTTGCATCGCGTCGAACTGGTACTTGGAATTAGTGTTGTAAAAATGAGCTTCGAGCCCTGAGCTTCAAGAGCTCGAGTCGCGGTTCAAACCCTAAAGGCTCGAACCCTTAAGGCTCGAACCTTGTAGCCATAAGAGCTCGAGCCTTTAAAGCTCGAGTCTTCAAGCTCGAACGCTCGAGTCGTATAAATTGTACGTAGTGAAGTGATGTACAAAGCTCGAGTGAATTATTTCCGTGACGCGCAAACTTCGTTAAACTATTACTGATAGGATGATCAAATATATGCATATATTTGAAACTTTCTTTTATTACAAAATACATACAGATGTTTAAACAAAGTATAGAAGTCACTTTAGAGTGTTATAGGCCGAACAAACAAGGGTTTCTCAATTTTCTACGTTTATTTAATCTGATAGATCGTTATTTACGTGAATTTCGACCTAATATTTTTGATAGGTTATACTTTCAAAGTATGAAAAAACTCAGTTTTATCAACTCTCACTGTGTTGTTCCCCCTTATGGCTGAAACTTTAAAGCTCAACCCTCGAGACCGTTAAGGAGGTATTATCCTTTCCAAATCATTTTTTTTTACATGTTTTTATTTCTTACAGTGGTTGCACAAAATAAGATATAATATCAAGGACGTGCAGTTAACTTCATTATTATTAAACACAAGGCCTGGGCCTCGAAGCTTGAACCTCGAGCTTCGAGAGCTCGAGCTTCATATGATATTAGCCTTAAAGGCTGAGTCTTTAAGGTTAAGGTTTAAAGCTTTGAAGACACGAGCTTTATACAACACTACTTGGAATCGCAATCCATCACATTAGCAAGAAACACGTGCATTAAATACACATAAATTACGAATTAAATTGCAGAGAATGTAGAGCAATAATTGTTCCTTTTAAAATACAAGTGTCGAACCACGAATGCTACGTCTACAGACACTTTGGAGCCACTGGGAGGAACGTGCTCCCGCGGGGAAGGCACGGTGCATTAATGCAACGCAAACGGCTTACAAGGGAAAGCAGAATTGTTGCTAAATTGCGACAGGGGCGCTGATAATATCACGGGCACCGCGAGCAGGATGTTCGCGAATAATCCACGGCGGGTGGCACGATTTATCAAGCGCATTTACGTCTCGCTAACGCGTGTCACGCTCGATGTAGAATGACGATAATAATAATAAGAATAATGAGGCCCTCTCTGTCCCTTTTTCTCCTCTAACGATGGTAATTTTTGCTTGCAGAGGCTGAAGTGAGATCACCCCGTTTCACGGGCTCCGGCTGGCTGGCGTTCCCCGCTTTAAAGGCTGCTTACAAGCACGTCCAATTAGAACTGGAATTTCGCCCGGAGGCGTGGGACGGAATTTTGCTTCTTGCTGGGGAGAGGGACGATCTCCAGGGTGACTTCATGGCCTTGATATTGCATCATGGCTTTATCGAATTCAGGTAACGATATCACGTCATAAACCATCCACCCGCTTAAAGGGTGGATGGTTAAAGTCGCGATAATTGTGCCACGGAACCGGGACGACGTACCGAAACCCTTGTGTATTATAATGGGTCTCGAATTTTAGGAAATTCCACCTTTGACAAGCGAGTCTGTGAAATTTCAGGATGATTTCCCAGATCGATCTAAATTTAATAACCAATTTTTCAGCTGTAATTGCTTGTGATGAATAACTGCATACGAAATTAAGGAGCGTCATTCAGATTTGTTACGCATTTTAATCGAATGCGAGTGAATTTGCCCTCGCAGAGGTAATCGTAGATTATTGGATCTCATAAAATCCACCGTGCTATTAAATCCTCGCGAAAGAGCGAGTCGAACGCGAGCTTGCCGTCTGATAAACGCGTTCGCCCTAAAATCGAGGACGATGCTCGAAGTCGATCGATCGGAACGGTATAACGAGCCCGGTGTTCGCTGCACGCCACGCTCCGTCGCCGACGTGCATCGCCGAATTATGCCTCGCAACTTTCCCCAACTACCGGCAATAACCAAAGTTTCCCCGGGACTTCATTGCCCTATTAGCGGCAGGACATCAAAGGATTCGCCGCGAGACCGCGATTTACTTCGATTTACCGCGATACACTGTCGCTCGTCAGAGGAGGACGCGATTTTGGGAACTTGCGTTGAACTCGGCTCGAAGACAGTGTCGTTCCGTTCTCCACGCTCGTCTCGACAGGAATGGAGGCTAATTTCCATCGATAGGGCCTTGTGTCTTGAGGTGCGTTCCTAGGGCTACATGGCGTAACTAATAGCTTTCGACTAGAGTCGCGCTCAGATGCACATTTCACCTTTGCGATCGTGTTTCCTCGCGTCTTCGTATGTTTGGTGCAGGCATGCTTTGGTTTCTGAAGATATGTACTTCTTGGTAGCTACACATGGTGTGCTTTTTTTAACCCATTTTATAGTGCAAATTTAATTAAAAATTTAAAACTAAAATTTAAAAATACTCCCTTCTTTATTATAAAACTAAATAAAGATTAGTTTTGAAAAATAAGCGATTTTTGCTCCAGAGCCAGGGGGCGACAACTGCCCCTTTTGCACCCACCTGCGGACGTCCATGATTACAGTTCGCGTTCGAGAAAATATGAAAATATTAAAATTAAATTTCAACTCGTGCTCCATAGAATCCAGTCTGCAAAGGGCGGGAGTGGTATCGTATAAATGAAGTTCGCTGGCAGTGGATTTTGCTAACGTTGAAGGCACGAGAACGACGAAGTTTTCCGGGGAAGTTTTACGAGACACTTTATCCGCGTAACGTACTGGGTGGTCGTTCCGCGAGAGTTTGACGTGATCATTAATTAAGAATTCCAAACGGGGTCTAATTTTTCGTTTACAGCTTAATAACCCATGACTGCCAGCGGAGTAGCAGCCGATTTATGAAATTCAGAAGTTCCGTTGATGGCGCGAAAATTTCCCTGTCAACACGTCCGATGCAAAGTACGCCTCGTCTGTCTTGTACCCTTTATTCGATGAAATGTTGCCGATAATGTATACTTCAGTGGAATTTTAACGCCACCATCGCGAGTACACGGTCTCGGATTACGAGCAACGTAATCAAAAGTTTTCTGAATGAGATAACAGTAGAATTTTCAACTCCTAAGAAGAATATTTATACTTTCCTGTGACGTAGGTAGAAGGATTTGGCTCGTTCAGGAAAACTCCTTGTTAATTACCGAGATGTCTGGAAATGATCGAAACACGTGTCCTGAGAAGCTCCTCCGACCGAGCTGTTCGTGTAATTTATTCAATACGGTGTCGTTTCCATAATTCATTAATCGAACGCTAAACGACTGGCCGAGGGATTTATCGTTCTGTTAAGCGGGCATCGACATGGAACCCTTCTGCATTAATGATTGGAAAAGTGTGTAAGAATAAGCCGCGTGACAGATCGCAGGTTAAATGAAGACAGAGCACTCCCAGGCGCATGACTTTAAATGCCAAAAGGGGTGGAAATACAAAAAGGAGTGTATAGTATAAGGTGCATTGCCAAAATTCCCCAGAGACTCCAGTGCCACCTAAACCTCGAAAAGCCGCTCAGACAACTATAATCCTTTAAAATACGTTTTGTCAACGACCACGCTGGCCTTCTCGCGAATCTCCAACCGGTAATATCAGCTCTATCCGCTAATAATCTTCGATGCCACTTAAACGATGCTTTTCTCTGCGAAAATATCGAAGATTTCGCGGGCTTTCAGTCGAAATGAAATTCTCGCGCGAGCGGCCCCGATGTGAAAGAAGGATCCGCCGTTATCCTATACGTGTATGTAGTTACCGTTCGCTTTCAGCGAACGGAACAAAATCTCGCCGCCCGAGTTTTCCGGCTTACCTATCTCCGATCCGAGTAGCCTTTTCTTCGGTTAAGCCGCGTACACGTATCCCGTGGTGGTGTGCGGAGGTGGGTTGGGGTTGTCTTTCGAGGGCGGATCCACCCCGTCGGGAGCTCAAAGAATCACTTTCACGTACACGGATGTCCGCATTACGGTTACATGCACCGGCCCGCGCGGATGGGCGTCGTGTTCGAAACGGAAGTAATATCCTACGAGCGGAGGATCGGACAAAAATAGAAATTGGGTCCTGGAAGGTGGCCAGAAGATTCTGTTAAAGGAAACGTGCTACTTGGTACGTGTACAAGTGTGCGTCTGTGTGTGTACAGTGTCTGTTTCCTTGCCCCTTCGTACGCTCGCGCGCTCGCGCGAGAGAATAGCGTGAATCGAGGGAAGAAACTGTTTAAACGTTGACCTCCTGAACGAAGATCGAGCCCTTTGGGAGCTGGAAGGTGTATCTCGGTATTTGTAGAGCTTCTTGCTCCTTTTGTGCACCTTGGGGGAAGTAGAGACTTAGTATCAGAGTATGAGATGTATGCTAATATATTTATATGCAGAAGTAGAGGGAGGAAGGGAGGTTTGGTTATAATGAATGACGCGTGTCTGTGGGAATTTAGAAATAATGAAATCTCAAAGAGTGTTGAGGTATCTCCATGTCTGAAAGTCCATAATCTCAAGGATCTCAATATTCCAGTGTGTTAATAGGTTAATATAATAATACTGCCCTCCTTAGTTAAACTGTCCTATCTAGCATTTTTTCATTTATTGAGATATGTTGAAATATTTGAAGTTCCACACATCTTTTAACTTTTAAGTAAAGTTAGAAACCTCTGCGTGCTTCGTAACGATTTATAAATAGTCTAATGTATTCAACCTAAGTTCTTTCAAAATGGTTAAAATATCTTATCTGAAACAATTAATTAATTGGTACATTAATAAAACATTCCCTACCGGTACACCTATTACAAAAAATGATATTAGGTTATTACGAAATAATGGCAACATGTTTTAATTTGAATGAAGGAAAATAAGTATGGTACAAAGTAAATGATAAAACTGCAATTTTCTCGGTTGTTTCAAAATGCTAGATAGGACATTTTAACTAAAGAGGGCAGAATAATTCTTTATTGCACATCACACTTTACAAAAGAAAACATACATGAAAGCGAGAAAGAGGAAAAAGAAATGAAAAGATAGACTTGAATAGCACTTATAACAGTAGAATGCAAACGGCGAGGTACAGCTGTCAGGGCAGAACAATAGGAAAAGGAACCGTAAAACTTAGTGGAGTGACAGGGAGGAACGGAAAGGTCATAGTCATGACAGGTAGAGATATATTCATCTGTTCGTCGCTCGTGATTTGTGACAAGTAAGTAATTCACGCAATATTCGGTCCAAAGATAAATAAAATCAGCAGAAACGGGGGTATAGCTGTATCATGAGATGCGATTAGCTCCAGCAAAGCCTCATGTCCTGGCAATTAATTACTTATCACGGTGCCCGTAATTTCAGCAGTTTACTGTTCTCAGTCGTGCTTGAAGCTGCAGAACGTGACTTCGCCCCAGTCTCATATGTCACACCTTCATCGCGAAAATGTCAAGTGCGCGCACCGCGGCGAGGCCAGCGGATTGCGAGAAAAGTGTCACCCCGAAAGAAGGTCAGGGTCAGGATCTCGCGATACGCCCCCGGTGAGCGCTCAATTATTTCCCAGGGTCTCCTCTCCGCTAGAGGAGCGTTTCTTAGGCGAATCTAAACGGCTCTCGAACGAAAGGCTGGCAATCCCCGTGCGTTTCTCGGTCTCCTTTATCCCTCCGTGAGACTTTAAGAGGCATCAGCCTCATACATATGTGGCAACAATGACCGAAATTGAATTTCTGTTTCACGGCTTCTACCCCTCCTGGCTCGCTAATCGGCTTTCTAGCGATCCCGTCGCATGCAAAACGCGCAGCCGAACTTAATTCAGGCAGCGCTCGAGCGTTCGATTGCGAACGTGTTATGGAAATTCGGCAGCCATGACAGTGATTTGCTTTGGATAGTTTTTGACAGAATCCTAAAATCCCATCTCTACTTGAAAGTTACCCGGGAACGTACTAATAAAATCAGGGACCATGGAGAACCAAGATAATCAAATGCTATCCACACTGATTAATGGATACGCGAAGAGATTTGACAGCATCAACCGACAATCATACCCGAAACACATCAGTTTGAAGCTCGAATTCGCGAGTGGCTCGAGTCGCGGCTCAAAATTCGCGGAGCGCCGCGGCTATTAATTACGCGCGTACTTCAACCGCGTAGATTTACGGCGAGCGCGGTGTAACTCGTTAAAATTTCTCATTAACATGTCGTTTATCCCCCGACGGCGATGATTACCGAAACTTGGAACTGAAGACTCGGCGACTAAGCAGGAAACTTTCCCTCTTTCGTTCAGCTCACGCAGAATCGCGCCGCGAGACGAGCCAAGTAAACTGAAGAGAGGAACAGGGGGAGGACGACTAATAGCGCGCGAATAAATTAATGGGAATTGAAGAAAGCATCGGTTGTTTGTAGCGCTCGCGGCCCCAGTCGCGGGAACCGCGCGCGCTTAGTGTTAGTCTGTAAATTAAGTGTAAGTAATTATGATGATCGCCGCTTAATGGCACGCGAAAGTTACTTTATTGCACGGCAACGTGATAAACTGGCTTCCTTGGACGCTAGCACGGCCCATTTGCCTGCGCTTAACCGAGGGCCCTTAATCATAAACGGAGTAATTAGCTAGGATAATTCTCGGCGGGGGAAATTTAAACCTGCCCTCACCATTTTTGTAACCACGATGACGTAGTACTATATTCTTCAGCATTTAAGTGCAAGGTATTATTAAGAAGCTTCAGAATTCCTTCAGAACGCTCATTCCACTTACCTAGACCACCTTGAATGTTCCTACTTCTGTTGGCGATAGGGAAACATGTCTCTGATGGAAGCTCTTCATTTCTGTGGAGAAGATAATACAGTTAGTAACCCACATATTTGCCTCGAACTCACAGCTCTTCAGAACTCCAAAGTGTTTAAAACGAACATCAAAGAGACCATCTGAAACTATGTAGAATTTTTATTCTCCAAATTTCAATCAGTGCGTCTGGAACACATTCTGTGACCATTTTCCCAGAAACCAATAACCAATTCATCGGTTTGTCGTAACGAGGAGGCGCGAAGATCGCGCGATAATCACGAATAATCGCGAAACCAAGACCGAAACGTTATTAGCGAGTAATTCCAGCGACGAATCGCGTCGTCCGTTTCGATGACTTTCTCTTTCACGACATTTCGCGGGACGCAACCGCGCCCGCATTAATCCCTCATCCCACCTCCGATGGACGTCCGCGTTGTGGAATAGTTAATAGATAATGCCTTTTAATTTCCGCTGCGACGCGCGTCGCGACAATTCTCCCGTTGCATCGCGGCCCATTTACCTCGAATTACGCTTCTCGCGGGAAATTCGGGACAGGTTAAACAGGGGAAGGGTTTCACGCGGGACGAAGTCGGTCGAGTATCTACACGAGGCTCGCTAAGTATACGTTGGCGAACGCGAGACAGTCTCTTCAGGGGGACGTGCTTTACGAATAATGGCTTGTGCGTTTACTAAAAACATGTCTCAGCGTTGTGAGAACGCTCGCAGTGACGGCGAAATGAATGATTATTGCGGGAAGAGGGAAAAGGAACCGTATTTCGTTTTGGGTTTCGTTGTGTAGCAGGTTGTGCCTTTACCTGGGACACTTTTGCGAGAATTATTATAAACCAGAAGAGTTGCGAGTATATAGGAATCTGATATGAAAGAGTGACACAAAAATGAGGCTTTTTTAGCCTCTTTTTGGACCCACGATTTTGGAACTGAATTTTGTGCCAAATGATGATGAGACATCAATCACAACAAATTTTCAAGTTAAGGTGACAATTAGTTTTTGGGATATGGGTGGTATTGTTTGAATTATCGAACTAACGTAAAAGTCCGTACATCGAAGCATATGGGCTGAGGCGTTAACGAATTTTCACTTCTTTGACCTCCCATATCTCACAAACTAATTGTTACCTCAACTTGAAAATTTCCTGTGATTGATGTCTTATCATAAGCTATCATTTCGCATAAAATTCAGTTCTAAAATCGTGGGACCAAAAAGAGGCTATTTCTTGGGTCACTCTTGGTGTGCATCACAAGGTTAGTCGTGACCTTTTCCAGATAAGATACTTCTGTGGTTTACGCTTGTTTGTCGAGGCTCCACATATCCACTCTGTGTTCATATCTATTTGGAGGACGGTTGTCATCCAGTGAATGTGTCTCGAACACCAGTTGCAAGCCATTGAATGTCTCATCTGAAGAGGCCTTAAGTCCTCGGTCGATTGATTCATAATCTTCCCCCCGCGTCCTTATCATGAACTCGATCGTCGAGAGGTCCTGACAAAGTCATCGACGACTTATCGAAAAAACGTTTGAGCCCCCTCGAGCGTTCCAAGGGTAGGTGGCTCGTTGTACTGAATGAAAGAACGAGGTCGACGTAATCGTCCTATTTGTTCAAAGGTTCGATTGCGGTAGCGGAGTCGGCACCGTCAGGAGCACGCAAACAGTCAGACTGAACGAATGGAACACCCTGACTGTCTACAGGCATCGATGGGACGCCTGGATTCAGCTGAATCAAGAGAAACGCGTGGAGGGAAGATCGAAGGTAAGGATGCCTCGTCCGAGGAACGCTTGTTGAATCCAACGATGGCGTGTAGGTGCCTTGATATAAAAAGGAACGAGCGATTTTCGAGAAAATAGAGCTCGAGGACGAGTTGCTTAAAATATGTACATGCAAGGTAATTAATTACCAAACCTTTCCAGCGTCTACAACTTTCAAGATTACTCTAAGTCTTTTACTTAATCGCGTGACTAAAAACGGAGATGCAGAACCGAGTTTCCTGGATTCCATAATTCACGTCTGTTATTTTTAGAAATTAGGAGTGCCCCTGCTCTGATCTCTCCATGAATATTATGGATCTTTTAAATCGAAACCCTATGTCGAAAGTTACTTAAAAATTAGAGACGTCGTTGCTCCAATTTCATCCGAAGCCACAATTTTTCCAGCAAAGATTCGTGGCAAGGAACGTGCAAGCGACATCCACGCGAATCCGTTTCCCTCGACAGTAATTTTCTGCCAGTTAAAAGAGGCAGAATCGCGCGCGGGCGTTCCCCTTTAAAGTTCCAGGCCGACTGACGTCTTTAGAGACGAGCAAATCTTTTCACGACTCGACCGTGTATTCCTGCCTCGGTGCGCGCCGACGTCATCGTTATTCATCTGCATGCAATTCCGTCCGCGATACGCGTTTCCCACGGAAACGTTATTTTCCAGTGAAATCGTCCGTTTAACGACGGCCACGAAACCGTGTCCCGCGATTATTTCCTCGAGACAGCGTCAGGGGCGAATTTCACTGCGCCAATTGCGTATCTTTTAATTCGATTGGTAGCAGCATTTCATCTCCGCTGCGGGGAATAAATTTCGGATTAAATTGTTCGACCAGTGTCTGAAAAAATTGACAGTCAAATTCGACATAAATTCAGAGGTGTTTTACCGATAACACGAGATATCTGTATCACCGTTTCGCTGGTTTGCTATTTGGTAATTAACCTGTCAATTTGCACGATAATTTCTCCACGATTCGATGAGTCCTTTCCACTTTTCGTTTCGTTATCGGCGCGGTGCGTAATTGTCCGCTGCAAATTAATATTTAATTAAGCTTCTGCGCGACGGGAATAAAAGCAGGGTGATTCCAGTCGGGGGTGTTTGAGGAATTTCTCTTCAAGCGACGCGTGAAACGAGCTACATTAAAGCTTCATCAAGGAATCTATGGAAGCCTCTGTATTTCATGATTCAAACAGTGGAAACGAAATGTTCAGATCGTAGTAGGATATTGAATTACGACGAACATTTGTGGGAGGAAAAAAGGATGGTTTCATTTCGTTGACACTGTGTCTTATTTGTACAATAAAATGAAAGGGGAGAGCATGAGAAGGAGGGAAAAAGGGAACAAATGTAAACTCGGCTTAGCACGAAATAAAACCGAGACGCGTAAGTGCCATCGCGATTAAAACAGAGTATAGGGTAGTTAACAATAGGGCCAACGTACGCGTTTGTTTGCAAAAAGGATCGTCGAGAGACGCGTCAAATAAGATTCCTGTTTCTATCAGAGAAAGGTGGAGAATATTACTTTGGACTTCTGACATTTGAAAACGGTACCCTGCGCATTATGGCTCCCAAACGGATTGAAAAAGAGGAACCTTTACGATCCATTCCGACTTTTGGTTTTATTTAAGGCACAGCACGATTCATTTTTGAGTATTTTCATGTACGATTATTCGACAAGTGCTGAACTGTTTTCTGTACGTTAATTGTAGGTACTGTAAAATTATTATTCTTTTTGTGACAAAAAACAATTCCAAAGAACGGCAATTCCCAGCTGCAATTAAGAAACAATGTCTTACAAACTCTCAAAGTGTGCTCGATACCTATATGTGGAAACGTGACTTTACTGCATTTATAGGCAGTGGTCATTCAAATAAAGACAGATGGTCGTGGCTGAAAGCGATGAATAATCGAACCACACCCGCGGGAAAGGGACCACCCCAGCCATTGTGTAATCAGTAAAATGTACCCGCCGCCCGTAAAAGTTGCCCCACAGTTTGCTCGATTAAGGAAATTCACCGGCTCCCGCGATATCGCGTCGTGTTGTTTATCGATCCTTCCCGTCCTCCCCCGTCACTGCTCCACAGAGCTAATTTTACCCTAATTTATGTGCGTCGCTGTAATGAAACTGGGTCGGCCGTGGCGTGACATCGGACTCGCGCGCGTGTGGTTTTAATAAAATGTTCGTAATACTTTGCACCGTGGGATCTGTTGGTTAATTAACGCGTCGTGGGCTAATATCGCGCGGCGTTTCATAACGGGCTACAAAATTTCCTTGATTCATTTTACACGGTCCCGGTAATTACGATGCCGCGAACGAGGATGCGCGTTTATCTCCATAACGAGGCTTTCGTAGCGTTTCGATCTTTATTAGATGCTCACCTTGTTAAATCATAGTGTAAAGTTCGATGGTAAGACTCTTTAACGGAGCATCGATACGAGACGTTCGATTAAACGTTAAACAGACCCCGCGCTAATTAATGCGCCACTATTAAAGTCCCCGTAGTGCCTAGTAATGTAGAGAGCTCTCTTGATTAATTAATGCGTCGTGGCGTGCTATTACGTTTTCATTTCATAATGAACATTGCAATCTGTCTAACTATCTCACCTAAATGAGAACTCTTGTTTCTCTTATTACTGGGCTCCATTTTGATAAATGGAAAACTAGGATAATAGAATAATAGAAGAACTTTTCCCATAATTAGAACCGCGCAACACACGACAGGAAACGCGAACTTCGTCTACTTAACCCTTAAGGTACAGCTATTCGCGTTTTTAATCACTTGTAAACATCTCACTCCCCTGCTTCAACTTTTCCGCCAACTTCGTGGTAATTAAGCACGTTTTATTACACCGGACTGGCGTTTTCTTTAAATTACACCGAAGAATTGGCCGGCATTTCGCTCTCGAATTAAAAGTCTTTAAAAGCTCCCTACTTTCCAAGCGCCTCCCCTTCTCTTCCCCTCTCTCCCCCCTAAGGTATCTCACTTTTTCCTTCTTGCTCCCTCTGCGCCCGTTTTCTTCGCGCTTTCTCCCTCGACCTCTCTCATAAGACTTGCAAATTGTTTCGTAATAAGTTAGCACGCCGCCTCGGCAGAAGGAGAAAGAGGCGCTACTTTCCTCGTGGAACCAGAGTGCTTTCGAGTGCTCCTTTAAAAACAGCCAAGTTCGTCCACGAGCAAGTTCCGCGGAACAATCGGGGAGGATATTGTCCGCGGCCGCGGCTCGTCGGCGGAAAGAAATTTTAAACTCCGCCGACAAAACTGTAGTTTTTCGTGCGCAAGAATACGAATGCTTTATTAGCTAATAATTACCCTTTTCTGCGACGAACAGGCATCGATCCTTGAATATTAATTCGTAGGAGCTACTTAGTTCCAAGTATTTGCTACTTCCACTGAATTCCCGCAAACATTATCTGATCTTAAACGAAAACAATCAAACTTCCACGGAGTTCTTGAAAAACTGCGGGAAGCTTACACGTAAACAGAGAATCAGCAGCCTTCTTTGCGCAAAGCCCTAGATAAAAACCAGGAAATGGACGAGTGTATCACTCGTTTTGGCCTGTTGTTCAGCAAGAAGAATCGACGAAGAAGCGTTAATCGATGGGCGGTCTCGAAGATCGCCCGTGACTGGAAAACCATGCCCCCCTCCCTGCGTTTTTATCCCGCGATGAGGGAGCAGGCGAGTTTAATTACCTTTAAAATCAGCTAGTAAATGGGTTCGCGAAGCGGGCCCACTTCATCCCGAAGTGCCATTAAGCATTCGGTGTCCTAAAGACAGCCTCGTAATTAGAGGAGCCAGCCACCTGGCTTTCTTCCAGCTTTCCCTTCTTCCCGACTTCCTTCGACCCTTCGCGATAGTTTCTTTTATTTTTCGTCTAGCCACGAGACTGTCGACACGACTCGAAACACGGGGTTTGACACGTCCCGCGATGTTGACACGACTTTTGGGTGTTTCAGGTGGACTTTGTGCCACTTCTTTGTATTTGAGAAATCAACTGGTGATTTTATCATTTATTTGTACGAATCTTAAATCCTTTCTTCCAGTAATTACCAGATTGCATCAGATGAATCTAGCTCATTTCCCCGAGAAACTTCGCATTCGATCGGTAAATTCTGCTGCTTGCTTAAGCGTGCTTTATTATAGTACCTACATATAAAGCATGATATAACACAGAAATGTGTCGCCCGAGACACAAAGCGTGTTTCTTGGGCATCTAATTTTCTGGACTCTGTAACGGGTCAGAGGGTAGCTGGTACCTTCTCGCAGCTGCTTTAATTCTTTTTTTCCGGAAACACCGAGCTAACACGGAAAAGCAAATAAGCTCACAAAAGAGAGATTTCCATGGAACCGCGACGTAACGTTTCATACGATAATCGGAATACAATACCTCGTTTTAATACGCGGTGTATCTTTCATTTCGGTCCAATCCAGACAATCGCCACGCCAATCTTGATTAATCCTCGTTTAATTTTTCACTGCGCGTTACGTTTAATATTCATATTACAGGTACCGCTATGACTGGCTTGTTTCATTTGTTTCACTTGTACCAGTGGGTTCGTTTATTTCACCTGTTTCGCTCGCTTCATCTCCTTTGCTTGTTTTATCTTCATTTGACCCGTTCAGATTACTAAATCCATCCATCGCTGTATAAATAAAGAACGAAGAAGCTTCAATGGAAGCGAAGAGAAGCAACGTGTATCGAATTTAAATATCTTTTTCTACCACACGTGAATCTTCATTTACCGAAGGTGTCAATTACAAACCAAAAGGAAGATGTTAATGAAGACATCCAAACCTCAGGGGTTCATTCCACTGAAATCATTATTTTTAAATATTAATGGAAATAAAAGCAGACAAAGGGAATCCAAGGGGTGCGGAGGATGACGTTTTAACCCAAATTCTTTTCCACGTTGATCACGCGCAGCGAGATTCGCCAGGAAATAGGTCTCAGACTTGTACTTCTATTTCTATCAGCTTCTCATATCAGAAACGCGTTTCAATCATCCCCTTTCACCAAAGAAGGCACGTTGATGCTCCCCCCTCGCGACAACGAGAAAGGCGCCTCGCGGGAAAAAGGGATACAAAGCACAATATGTTCAAAAGCGTGCAGAAAAAGCTAAAGAGAGAGAAAGAGAGAGAGAGAGAGAGGTGGAAGGATTCATTAAAAAGTGAGCCCCGCTGTCCCCATTTTACCTCAGGCTCTATAAACCCTCGAAGTTGCAGAAAATTAGCCTCCCCTCAGACAGGGGGAGCAGATTAACTGCATCTGACGGCTGATCGTGCCGTCAGCCGGCTCTCCACGGAGCATCCTTTTCAAAGAAGCATCGGAGAATCCGATTGTATCGTGCCGCCTTATAAAGTCGCCTATAAACGACGGATTATCCCCGTATCCCCTTTCGTCTGCCCCTGATCCCCGTGGTTTCAGTGCGAACAAGCAGAAGAACGCCCGACGTTCCACGCAAATAATGGGTCTTAGGTTGTGGCGTATCGCGTCGAGGCTAATAAATTAGATGCGCGCTAAATTATGTGCGCTAAATCTTGGAGAGGCTTTGTGACACGAACTCGGTTGTGCGATACCGGCACGACTTATTTCTTGGTTTCGTGGGATTTTAAGACGGCTATTCAGAGCGGGGACCTTCTGAATTGCAATCGAAGGGCGGAGGATTTGAACGTCAGTCTCAATAGTTTTGATATCAATCATTAATTAACACTAGAACAACCAACGATTGATTTATACCTATTTCTACAAGAGGGGTTAAAATGACTTGTTTTTCAAATTAACGAGTCATTTAAGAAAAGACATAGCATTTTATTGCGTTTTTATATATTTTCCTATTTTATGAGCGAAAATTGAATATAAACTATAATAATAATAATAATAATAATAATAATAATAATAATATAATAACAATAGTAATTTTGAAAATAATCACGCATAAAATTCAAAGACATTTTTTACAAGTTACAATTATTTTAGCATGTACCACAGACTCGTTTAGTACATATACCACCAATATTCTTTGTTTTATTATAAGTTTACGTTTCATCGAAATATGTGTCTAGGAATTATTTTTGTCACCACTAAAATTCGACCCCATTCCGCGAAACTTCGTACAAGAATAATACCACAGTCTCGAACAGATGGACAACTTTGAATAATTACTAGAATTCATAACAACGCGAACCAACAGGTTCAGCGTCTCCCCAAAATGACGTCCGCTGTATTTGCTATTAATCGATGAGGTCCGTGCAAATATACACAGAGGCGAAGTGTGTATTTACAGGAAAGCAACGGTGGATGTCAGGAATGAATTATTGCCCTCGTAATTAATAATTAATAATCGATGACGACAGGTCGCCCTCCTTCCGACAAGTGGGGACTTCTCCTATATTTCGGTGGCGAATTCTCGCTGGCTTGCAGAATGCCAAACCGCTGACGGTACCGAGATCAAAAGGGAAGAGGTTAAATTTGAATTTCTGAAAGTGGGTGTATCTTTTGATAACCGTGCCCTCGCGCGAATCTCATTTACGCTGATGTTTGGAGTATTTCTTCGCACCCCCAATGTTAATCGTGCTCGTTTCGCTTCCCGTTGCACACCAATGCGGAAGACTCGCGCGGGTGTCCCCTAGCGATATTTTCGTAATGGCTTTTCACGACCCCTATCCCCGGTGTCGGATCAAAAGATTTACCTCGTCCGCCTCGGCGAGCCTGTAAAAGTTCCGTGAAAGTTTCATAGGCCACGGGAACAGAAGCATCGATCGTTTAAACTTTATACAATTACGAATGGCTCTCTCGGAAGTTCATTCATCGGCAGCCGCGTTTCCGGGTGTACGTTTTGTCGCTTTTAATGGGGAAACCTTGTTATCGCGATGGCTGAGGATTAGTTAGAAAATGGGACGTAATTTAAGGGAACTCTCTGCTTTCAGCCTTCATGCCTCTCTATATTTTTAATCTTCCCTGGATTCTCTACAGCACCACCCCTATATTCCCTGCCTCGCCTCTATATTCTCTACATATCCTATATCCGCCGAGTTCACTATATTTCTTCTCTGCACTTTATATATTTCTCCGGCGATGCTTATTAAATGAATATTATCGGTTTATAGATTGGCATACGTGTCGTGTTAATTAACTACGTGCGAAATATCGTTGCAGAATCCTTGAATGGAATTACCTTACGTAACCGTTCCAAAGATACCTGGGTAACACAAGTATCGTCAAGTCGGGTCGAATCTTAGCAGCGATAGTTTTAGTTTCCAAGTAAAACAACGCTCGTTCAGTGCTGAAATCATTAACGCGAACTTTCGACTGGATACGAGCCGGGCGGGCCAGTTACCGAGGGTGTTTGAATGAAATTAAAACTCGGAAGTCAATTACAACTTATCATTAGCTGGCGGGTAATCAGCAGGAAGAATCCTGGCCTTTATTCAGCTAACGTTAAACAAGCAGGTTTCCCTCTGCGAGCGCAATCTACGCGTAATTCTAACACGAGCCAGAGCCGTTTTAAATGCAAACGATTTCCGTGTTTATTGAAAGATCGTCGAACTCCGACCCTCCACGAAAACGCCTTCCATTTCTAAGCAGACACTTCTGAAAGTCCCCCGGGGCTATCTCAAACAGAAGCGAAAGGAATAGGAACTTGCGAAGCGCGAACACCGCGCAAAAATCTCGCGCGATTTCTCCACAATAATCGAGAGGAAAGTTATAGGATGTTGGAAACGTTGCCGCGGAAGCTGCGCAGCGCCTGTCGCCGGGCTCCCGATCAAAAATTATTTTCTGCCTCGATCGGCCGGGGGGTCGAAAGGTCTCGACGTAAGTTTCAGCGAACGCGGAAGCCTTTCAGCGAAGAAGAGAGGCCGATGCACCGTAGAGAAAGTTCCGAGACTTTTGTAAGTGCATTAACTTGGGAACTGCGGGGTCGTCGCGTCGGCAGGATTCGCAGTCGTACGTGCACGACGACCCTTCGTCGCGGGGGCGTGTTTGATACGTACACAGCGAACTCCGACGAACGCGGATACAAGAATCTCTCGTCGCTACACTTAGACGACGCCTGGGCAAATATGGGCCACCTCGGCTGCGTAATCCACGTAAATTGCTGCCATTTCCAACTGCATTTGGCCAGGGCGTCGATGTCTAACCAACGCTCCAACGTCCTGCGTTACATATTCGCATCACGCGATGGTTATGTTTAGGGGCCATCCTTAAATTACGTAAGGGTAATTTTGACCATTTCTTACCCCCTCCCTCCCCCAGTATAAGAATTCGTAAGATTTGATATTGCAACCCCCTTCTTACGTAATACTTTTAAATTGAAATTTTTCAGTTATTAAAATTCTTTTAAAGGTTTATCTAATTAATTTAACTCGGTTTCGGGAAATTTAAACTAAAAAGCTTTTCTAGAACATTAATGATAGAATTTGTATTTATTGAAAATTAGATTAAAAAATATTACGTAAAACGCTACTTTACTCCCCCCTCCCCCTTGTAAGAAAACATAAGAAATTCGCGACCCCCTCCCCTCCAAAAAAAGCCTTACGTAATTTAAGGACGACCCCTTACCGCCGAATGCTTTAGATAGTAGATCATCTTTATTGGCTGTAGCGAGGCTATTTTGAAACTGAGATTTTCATGTAAAATCGCTAAAAAAGTGGGGCGGTGTAATTATTCGGAACGAATAAACAGAGTCGGATCCAATATACAAAACTTCGCACGTCTCTGAAAACTCTTTACCGCGTTTTCTATGTGAATGTACGTTTGGGCTGAAGTTTGAGATGATTTCATTTATAGGAACACGCTACGCAGAGCGTGGTAAATCAATTTCGTTTATTATGTCAGTCACACGCGATTTGTTGAGATGTAGCTTGCATGGGAGGTATATTTAACTAGAGGCGTTTATCCGCGGAATTCATCGAGCTGTTACAAATTGGAACACTCCGCTACGTCGATATCAGCACACGTCTTCTGCTACGTTAACAGAATTCCTCGGTAATTACATGTTCGGAAAATAATTCCTATACCATGCAGCAAGTATACTCTCTGTGGCGAGTGTAATACCTTGTAACATATATGTTGAACGAAGCTTGTTCTCCTCAATTCGAAATTACATATAATTGTGGAAAGTGTTTCTCATTCATTTACTTAAAAACTGACGTGTGTAATTGTCAGTAGAGCGTAGAATATTGGGACCGC
This sequence comes from Andrena chrysosceles, assembly GCA_963855975.1. Lineage (NCBI taxonomy): Eukaryota > Metazoa > Arthropoda > Insecta > Hymenoptera > Andrenidae > Andrena > Andrena chrysosceles. The sequence continues at coordinate 42,537,240 of OY979769.1, read as the reverse complement.
TATCATATACAGTGTAATAAAGAATTCAACAGTTCAATTAATCGAGGACTAAAGAAATTTTAATTGCATGGATGTCCCCCCTAATAATCAAAAATCCAGGCTATTTTATGTACGTACTTGTACACGAGCGAACTTTTAACAAGCCAGATATTTAGAACGCAACTCTCGCCTACTTTTCTGAAAATCTAATTATTTAATTAAAGCCTGGAAATTCTCAAACCCACCAATCCTCGAGCACCAATTGTCCCTTCTTAACAATATCACAATAATGCTCCACAAAATAGAAGACATTTTAATTTGTCGAATGAAAGGGTAGCTGCAGAGGATGTCGCGAGAGAGGATTGTCGCAAATAATTGAATGAACGATAAAGCGGTTGTAGAGCAGCGCGAATTATACAGGGGCTTTTATACAGCCGCGTAAACCGGACGATTCTCTGTTTGATTGCAGGGCTTGTTTGCGAGGATTACCTTCCGCGAGCCTCTCTTCGTCGGCGGACCCGGAAACACAACTGGCCTCGAGCGACTTCCGGTGAGGACCGGATTTAAGGGCTGCGTCCGGCATCTGGAAGCCAATGAGCACCGCTATCGCTTCCCCCTCGCGCCGCAAGGGGATGCGGCGAATGGTTTCGACGTCGGTGAGTACAACTTACTAATTAAACGTTCGCGCGTCCCTCGACCTTTCCGCGGCTAATTCGTTCTCTCCACCGTAACGTGAAATTTTTCTACCACCGAATTCTTTCCACCCTTCCTCATGATCAAATACATAATTGGAAAATAATTGGACCATTGTGGGTACTTGAAGCGACCAAACGTGAAAGATTCTTGCCGATATTAATTATAGTATATAGTACAGTTTGGATCAGTGGAACACTCAGAATTTAATCTTACAGGGAACCGAGTTGGACAGATAAAAATATTATTAATGCAAATTCAATAAAATTCATTAGGCGATTATAAAAATTTATTTAAAGATTAAAATCACGTTTTCTTTTCTTTTTACAAAGCCCTTGCCCCTCTCCCCCCTATGTGCACCACTCGTTTGGATGATAATACAGTAGCAGATAATACAACGGAGTAATTCCTTCGTGTCCAACGTTCGACGGGCAAAAGGCAGCTATTAAAAGCGAAGCACAGATTGGAGTTGCCGTGCCCTCTTATCACGGAATGCCCAGGGAACGTCTCGAGACGGGTCTATCGACTACCAAATCTCGATTGAACGGTTCAAGGAGATACGTATAATCCATCGAAGCGTAAGCTCACCGAGGGGATAGCTTTTAGGGGCATTCTCGGTTTCCCTACGGACGATAGACGTCCAGACCACTCGCTTCGCCGCGTATATCTCCATTCTTGGACAGAATGCACAATACATCAAAGAGTGGCATTCCCGGGGCCAGTGCATTTTTTGGCCGTCGGAGTGCGCGCGCGCGCGCATGGGTCCTCGACAAGGAAAACGATGCGGCGACGGCGAACGCGCGGCAAAGGAGAGACGCTGCGGACGATATCAAAGTAAATCGCCTGTAGCTACCCCACTCGTCGCGACTTCGTTTCACGAATGCTCGCTGGGAAAATGTTCCGTTTTTCCTTCCCCTCCCAAGCAGCTTGCTCGGGAAAATAAGTCATCTTCGTTCCTCTCCTTCGACGGCGGAGATATTTTAACGAAACTCGCCAGTTCAAACGCCCCCGTGCATAAAATCTCCTTTCCTTCTCGCGTTCCTTTCGTGTTCAGCTTTGTGTTAGGTACTTCTCATTCCATGTATCACCGTTCTTGGAATTCCATCGCGCCTCCCTGGGTGGAATTTTAATTTCTTTCGCTGCGGTTCCCGAAACGCTAGACTCTGTGTTCGGTTGCGCGAGCACCAAGGAGAGAGGAACAGGACCGAGCGACAATGAAGCTCGAGGGTGGAAGCACTCGCGGTAAAACGTGCCGGATAAAAGCGTCATGAACAGGGGATTACATTTGCTCGGTGATTCGCACGGATTCCACGATTTCAGGCTGTACAATAATGGTGGCGATAAAACACCTTGTTCCATAATTAGACGTTTTACAGTTACATTTTGTTCGGGGGTCGTAGGAAACCGCGCTGTATCGGCCCGCTCGAATTAACTCCTATATGCCGGAACACAACAGGTGTCACATGAATTTTCGCCAGGATATCCAGCAACGTTCGCTGTGCACGCTCTCGATTCAGCGACAAACATCTTCTTCCCCTTGTACACGCCCAGCTTTTCATGCGAAGGAGATGGATCTCGTTAGCGAAGCGTCGGCAACGTACCTATCTGTCGAGCTTTGAAACGTGCCACTTCGAATATGTCTATCAAATCAACGATCGTGGAATGGAATTTAAATCAACCGCTACGAAAATCTGTTTCAACCATCCCCTATTTGCAGGAGCTAATATCGTTGTATTCCCTATCCACACGATGCACTTAGAGAAACCTAACGTTAACCAGTAACGAGCAATCCGGGACCGTAATTGTTCCAATTCCAGATCTGTGTCAGAAATAACAAATTCACCCCATAAATTGAAATTCTCCCATTTATATATTCAATATTGCGACCCGCGTAGAGTATTAGGTTTCCACTTTTGGTCCGCTACGGGCCACAGCTTGCTCATCACTGACATAAACCATAGTTGTCTCTTCTAAACACAGCGATAGAGAGCAACGGCATCATCCAATCATAATAATCCCCGCGGTCGTTAATTTAACGGCAGTAGTGTAACAAGCACACCAACAGCCACGTATACGAAAGCACGTTAATTACCCCGTCTCGATAATAAACCATGACGTCGCGTTGTTGGCCGGCTACTCTGTGCGGGACGCGACGAAATAAAAGCTCGCTGGACGGACAGGCCATTCAGTTTGTTCGCCGAGAAGGAATTTCGGCGATCCTCCCCCGTGGAACGATGACGCCGGCTCCGATAATTGATTAACGCCCGGCAATTAACGCCGGCCCTTGATGCAGCGGCGCGCACGATTAGCTGCGCTCTCGTCCTGACTTTGATCGCTGGCTACTTATCCGGTGCGAAAACGCGTCCGGCCGGTGAATTTCATTTAACGCATTCCTACGATGGCTGCGCCGGTGTTGGGTTGATCAATGGCCGCGAAAGGACGGAGGCACTCGAGCCCTTCGAAGGGAACAGAGGCTCGTCTCTGCGCTGATGCTCGCTTAAATTTTTGAGCGGCTCCTGTCGAGGAGGAGATTCTAATCCAGGACACTCTAGGACCCTGGGCAGGGGAGCTTGGTCGCCTTGAGCAAACTCGAATTTAATGGGACAGCAAGATTGAATACGGGGGCACAAAAGACAAATTGTGTTGGTGATATCGTTAGAGGCTTCGGTGTACGAACTCGCGCGGGGCGTGAAAAATTCAGCTCTACTTTAAGATTCATGGTTAAACTCTACTGGACGGGGTACGAAGTTCAAAGGGAACATGTGTTGTACACGAACAAGAGGAGTTTACATTGATAAAGTATCGTGAAACAAGATGGAGCGTATGTTATACAGAAAACTTGCTCGTATGCCCTGAAGATGGATGTCACGAACGTAACAGTTACCGTATGATACGTTTCACCCTTTTTGCTATTTTGAGGAAGGTTAGTGGGCTTACGATTAGTTTCGGTGGGTGAAATATGTACGATTCGGGGCGAGAAATAGGGAGGAGGAAGTGGAGGGGACGTGACTTGTATGGACTTCGTAATAATGAATGACCCAGACAATTTTTAAAGTTCTTTTCTTCGGGCTGGGATCGAGGTTATTCGATTCGACGGGGTCGACGGACTCGAGACTGACCGAAATCGTCTGGATCGAAGTTTCCCAATTTACCAAGTCATTTCTTTTTTCTCTTCCTCGGGAACGAAGTTCCTTATGCATTAGTAAGGGCGGACGAGTGAAGTGGACTTTAGGGGCTCGGGAACTTCGCGTAATACGTTATCGTGTAGAACAATTGAAACGCGCGTTAAATTTAAAATCGAAGAGTGTGTTAAATTTAGAACCGAGGGTACCTCCTTTGAGAATTTCTACTCTATATATCCAAGGTTCGAGTTATTATCTTGCAGGTTTAATAGAACTTCTACTTCGACTGCAATCTTTCAAACGTGCATAGGTACCCACTCCTTTACATAGATTCTTAACATGCCGGATCTCAAATCACGAAGATCGATACGTGTTTGCCGAACAATTTTTTATCCCCTTCGACACGTTTCAAGAAACTCTACGTGAAAGTTCCGAGACGTTATTAAACGAAGTTGCAAAGATGAAAGATACGTCCGTGGGAAGAAAGTAACCTGAACTTCTTGAAGAATTCTTTATCGACCATGACTTAACTAGATTCGCGGAGAAGTGCATGCCAGCACGAACCCAGGCTTATCTCGAGCCGCATGCAAGGGGCAAAAAAAGGATGATTGAAGAACAAGCTGGAAAAACAGAAACACTACTTACCATTACCACATTATTCCACATCGCCACTCTGAATTTAATAGCACACACACCTTCTTCTTATTTTTTAATCTATAATATACAGTAAGATATCTCGATACGTAATATATACATACATATTTTAACTCGAACATAGATTATTACTATCGCGGAAGGAGAGTTTCTTTTCAAGATAAATATATATATCAAAATTTATTATTGGTTATATCATTATTTATAAATAAATCTTTCGTGAAATGTCGTTTGCATGGAAAATGCGTCTACCTTTTAGCGGCCCCCACAGTGTCGAAGAAAATCACGGGGACAAAGGTTCTCGGTGAAAGAAAGTGACTCGAACCTCTCGAAGAATTCTCTATCGATCTCGACTTAACTAGATTCACGGGGGTTCGCGTGGCGGGGCGATTGGACAGAGAGCAGGTGAAAAGCAGTGGGAAGTAGCTTTCGAAAGCGAACCGTTTCGAGTGCGCCGAGCTTACCTTGACTCATATTGATCGCCACCTTAAGGAGGACCGAATTGAAGAGCTACTTCCAGCGACGGCAGAACTGTACGGGCAGAACTTAACTTTAATTTCTCCGGGAGAATCGAGTTATTTCGAAGGGAATCGTTTCCGTGCCGATTTACCCAGCGGCTTCCTTCTGAATAGATACGATACGACGAACGGCGTCTTACTTGTCCCACCAGATTGCTTCGTCCCCGCGTCCCTTATTTCCGTACCGCGCTCGACGTTGAACGATAATCCCTTTTAATTTCTGCTGATTAAAGTGTGAGTGGAAAATCCGATGGTCGTCTTCGATATACTAAATTTACAGATGCTACGTATTCTTTTTCTATTAGAATAGATCCGCTAGAGCGGAGCGTGATTAAATTTTTCTTAAGCGACACGGTGGATGCGCTACATGGCGAAGTTTCATCGAACTGAAACGCGGCACGTACGAGCAACATAGGTTTTTTATCACGTTTTATTTTTAATCAGGTGCGGGTAAACGTTTAAATGAAAATTCTCGCTGTGCCTCGAAAATCGCGGAGCGTCGGGGTTGCGCTAAATTAAATTTCACGAATTAGGGGACACAGCTTCTCGTTCTCGCTGGGACGAAGTGGAATTAACTTGGTTCCAAAGTTCGTAGCGTTGACTTTGGAATTTGTGGGGAGAAAGAATTATAGAAACAATTTCGAACTGAAACTAGATTCCAAACGACCGTGACTTTCGACAAATTTCACCATTTTTCTTGATAGAAGCACGTCGGTGTCGGCAGGAATATCGATTTTCCACTGATTCGTGTACCGAAAACGATTTTTCAAAACCGCTGTTCCCAGCTTCGCAACAGGAGCGCTCGTTCGCGGGACGAAAAAGAAAGAACCTCCTGTTGGTTCGTCAGAAATTTCCGATAAACCCACGCGAACACCAGCGAATGATAATTCTGCAAGCGCTTCGTCAATTTTCCGGGGAGACGAAAGCACGAAGGCTGCTGTATTTTTATGAAGTATTTACCGAACATAGGAAGCTAAAAAAACCGAGCCATATTTCTCGCCTACCGAGGTGATTCTGAGGGACCGCGAATATCCGACAATTCTCTTGGCTGTCGACGATTTTCTCGACACGGGATTCTAGAGCCGCGATCACCGTCGATACGTTTCATAGCGAAGTATCGATTCGACTTATTTGTCATTGTCGTTGCAGAGGAATGCACGGCGGACAGGTGCAGCAAGGTGCCCTGTTCCCATGGCGGAAAATGCTTGGCTACTGGTGGTGACACAGCTGTCTGCCTCTGCCCTCTTGGATACACCGGCGACCTGTGCGAGACCAGGGTGGATTTGCAGGTAAATATTTGTATTTACAGGTAGGGGAGAGGTGGGATGAAAGGGACACTCGTGTTTAGGACCAGAGTGTAAAAAAACTAAATAACCATTCGAGTTCTAATTGGTAACATTAGAAAGGTCAGTTATCTGGCTATAATAATACACGGGTCTATTAAGCTTCTCTCTATATTTACATGTCTTATTTTTCGTTTTCTAAAAAAGTGTGTTTTGCCCCTTTCATAAATTGGCTGTATTGAAAGGGACATGGGTGTTTATGAATGGGACAGTGTAATAAAAACAGGTAATATTAATATCATTTTTTTAATTATTACTTATGCAGGTATCGACATCACAGTAGCTATTTTAATTCTTAATAGGAACTAAAAACTCAACACTTAAGCTTATGTAACTAAATGATCTTAATAGCTATAAATAATGAATTGTCTACTGGCATCCTAACCCGAATTTTAGGTGGCATATTTTCACTGAAACAAGTGAAGAATAGTAAGGTTACGAAGGTGACAGGTATGAAAATGACGTCCCCTTCATAAATTTTTGTTGTGTCCCTTTCATAAATAAGACACCAAAATTGGAAATCTAATTCCTACAATTACAATATGACACAAAAAGGATCAGACATTATACGATATCGTTCCTAAATAAATACCTGTTTAGATGCAGTAATAGAGAAATCAGTCGCTGGTAACAGCACTTCACAAGACAGTTCAAGGAAATACCTACTAAAAGTTATACTTTGAACCTCAAAAAAATTCAATCGTGTATTTCTGTCGTCGTAGATACGATATCGGCTTGAAATTTGGCTTGATTACACATGAATGAATGTGGCTACAAAATAACAACACTTTTGGCCTGGGCAGATCCTTTATCTTTGAGATAATGACCATGTCCCCTTCAATACGTGTCCCTTTCATCCGACCTCTCCCCTACAAGGGTTGCTTGAGATGCAACGCAATTTTTCGCGTTTAGCATGCAATGGAAAACGCAATTGATTGCCTCGCAACGCACAGATTATCAGGTTTTAGAAAGGTAGAATCAAGGTTCTTCGATAGTGCAAACTTTTTGTGTCTTATTGCTTCATGGCGTAGAGTTTCCCGAGATGTACCACTACAGTGCGCAACAAACACTGACCTCGGGATTTTCTAAAGGAATTTTCTATATTCGAGCAGCGCGGTCAGTAGGTATTCAAGTTTCTCGCCCTGAGAGACCGGTAAAAATCAAGGTACGAGGAGGATGATTGAATCTATGCACGACAGCCTTGGAAAGCTCTTTGAAAGATTTTATGAGCTGCGGCAGGACCTCGGGCAACACCTCGCTCGACGCTTATGACCTCTGACGCATCGTTGCCCTCCTTTCCTTTCTCGCGGGCCAAAGCAACATCCTGGTGATAAGCTGATCCCACGGGCCTGTACAGGAAAGTGACCCTGCATTATACGAAAGACCAGCAGCGCGACAGATCCCGCGAGGAAAAGCATTTCCTCGTGGCGCCGAGAAAGGTCCTCACCGCGGAAAAGATATCCTCCCCCTTTGCTTATCACCCTTCCGTTCGATGTGACGAACAGTCTCCTGCAATCTCGCCTCTTCCTTTTTGTGGTAAAAAAGAGCTCGCTTGCATAAACTTGCAAGTATTGAAAGAATTATTCAAAGAATTCAGTTTCATTTTGTGAAGAGAAAGAGGCGAAACTGAGAAACTATTAGTCGAAGAAGGTAAACTAATTGGATAAGCTACTTAGGTTCCACTTAATTGTAGAATGGAACTAGGATTCATTTAATTCAGTCTCGGAAGAATTTTCTAGCAACCTACCAAAGCAACGCTTGAAATTGCAATAGTATAGTATGAACAACGATAGACTCAAAGTAATGTTGTTACAATGGGTCTTAATAGGAAGCCGCTTTCCCTTGATTCCGATGACAAGACAAAACCGCGTGCCGTCGAATGCAACAGTGCTATAGTTACATTCGTGGTCCCTGAATACATTGAAAGCGCGATTAATTAAATCTTGACTGAACGGGCTTTACGTTCGACCCTTTATGACGACGCGAAAGGGCCGTCGCAACGTGAAACGAGCTTTTGAGGTATCCTCTGGTGAAAGCTTTGAGAAAATTCGATCCAATCGTCGACAGTGTATATTATATGGAATTAAAGGGGCTGGCTGTATGGGTACACCGGAGTTCGAGAACGAGTTTGAGTTTCGAGTGACACTTGTTAACTCCCCGGCCCTTCGTGGCAGTTTGTGGGACCAGTTTAAAGGAAGTTCCGGTTCACCAGGAAATACAGCTTTCCGAGATACGCGGCGGAAGTTGTTTCCCCGTGGACAGCGATCGATCGGATTTCAACGGGAAATTTTGAAGAAAATATTATGCCGAATCTGAACACAGTCTAATATTTCGTCGAAGCCTGAAACATTCGTTCTAGCACGTCGGGTCGACTGGATACGAATGCACGTTAAGGAAGGAGAAACATTTGAAAAATTCCCGTGGAAATTGTCCGGCAATTTTAAACGCGTCGAACCGACGGACACGTCGGCGTCCTCGGACGGAATATTTTACAGGGAGGCAGCTGGTGTCGCGGTGTTCCGCGTTTTCCCGGGATAAAAATACCCGGGTCCTCCATCCTCCGTTCAGGATTTTAAGCGTTTCAACGGGACACGGAGGTATAATGCCGATCAATTTGTCCTCTCATCCGCAGACGGTACTCCGCGTGTGCACGCACGTGTGCGGGGAAATATACGACGGATTATGCACGGCTGTAGGATCATATCGATTATAACAATGGCGGAAGCATTAGAGCTCGAGTAGACGCGTGGAGGCGCGTCTGATAAAATTGCTATCGGCTTGTCGGCCGATATTACTTCCGGGACACTTGGGGAGTAATTTTAATACGAATGGGTATATTCCCGAAATTGATACTCCCCATTTCTCGATCCTCCATTCCCCTTCTTTCCCTCTTTCATTTTTCCTTACACGCACCGTCGTTATCTCCCACGAACCATCCATCGAACACCCTCCCTCGCTTCTCTCTATCAGCCTTACTTTCTTGTTTTCTTTTTAATCAAGTCCTTTTCTTACATTTTCTTTTATCTTTCTTTCCTTCCTTTATGATCTTTCCTTTACTTCGTTCTACGCTTCCTCTCACGTACTATCTTTTAATCTCCACCCCCTTCGACCCTCTCCCTTTCCTTAATTTGCACCTCGTTCTCTTCTACCCGCTGGCTCACTGTTCTTCATCATAAATTACAATTTCCCTTGTCGTAATTCTACTTCGTTATCTACCACCACTTTCAAAGTTTCATACTACGTTCTCCCTTCATTCCGCTCCCCCTAAATTGAAAAACAACCGCAAAACAAAAGGTCCGGATAAAACTATCCATCCCTAGTGCTCCACTTTATCTTCTCGAGCGCAGTGCGCGAAATTGACTTTTATTCTCATCATCCCCCGAGCTCCGCGCACCCGTCCCCGTTCCTTAACCCTCTCGGAGGGTGCCGTTCGTTCCCTCGATGCTTCATGCAGGTGAAGATATAACGCCCGGCACACGCGATCGCAGTGGCTGGCTGGCTTTAATTTAACGCCTGTATCTACGATGGCAAACTGCTTGCTCGCGAAACGGTCTTCCTGTTCGGTAACTACGTCATTTCGGAAATTGACGCCGCCAGATAACGGGGAAAAATAAGGGCCAGCCAGCGCTGGAGAAATAATGCCGCTGCCAAGCGACTGGAAGCGGTGTCCGTCGACGAAGAAGATCTCGGGGAACGAAATGGGCGCCGTGTGCCCGCGATTTCTCACTTTCGTCGATGAGAAATCGGCCGATTTACGAACCGTTCTCGCCTAACGTTTTCTAGACAGCCTTGGGATCAAAATACTCCGCCCATCGCGGACTGCAAGCCCTGAAACATTCCTGATAGCATGCATACCGTAGCAGCAAAGTGACCCAACATCTATGAACTCGCAATTTCTAAAATGCAACTGAAAATTTCGAGAAGTGACCGTGTTGAACGACTTCCTTGTCTACAGGTGCCATCGTTCAACGGCTCCTCCTATCTACGTTACCCAGGCTTGACGGACACGTCGTTATCGTGGCTGGAACTGACCGTCACGTTGAAACCAACCGCCTCAGATGGTGTTATACTTTACAACGGCCACCATAGTGACGCGACAGGGGACTTCATCGCGCTGTACATTTCGTCAGGGCACATTCAGTTCACCTTCGACCTGGGCACAGGACCCGCCACTTTGAGGTAAGTTGATCCTACTTATGGTCGACTTCGTACCATGTTCGACATGGGGCTGCTTTCCCCTCGGTGAAGCTCGATTCAATTACCTCGTTACTCATTTCGAAAGGGACCAGCGTCTAATTGAGTCGTTTGCATGCTCGCCTCTGGCCACCTGACCAAGGAAGGTGAATGGATATTGCAATTTTATTGGGAACGCTCACATGGAACTAGCTGTGAAAAAAGGAAGTGGGTCTCGGGGGCTGTGGCACGTTCGCGCTTGATTGGACGGGGAAACGGATTTTAATTTGTTGAAAGTTGTGGAACCATTTCCTTTTACCCTGTCCCGTGAATGGGCAGAGCTCCTGGGCAATCAACTTCACGCTTCATGCTGTTTTTTATTTAGCGAACTTTGGTACAGGTGTATTTATGATAGCTTTGCTCTTATATACTTGCTGGAATTTCCTTACAAGCATCTTAGGAAAAAGTAGATAGCGAATCGTACCACAAATATGAAAGGAAGAATAGAAGAAGAACGTTTGATCTTTGACCCTGAGATTTAGGATCAGCTCTTCGATTTCATTTCAAATGTGTCTCGCGATTACCAGCGAGATCGCGTCGATTACGTCGCGGTTGTAACGCGGTGTAACGAGTTTATGCGCGATTCGATCGATTAACGAGGCCCGCCGTCGGCGCCAAAAGAACCGGCCGATCGTTTAATCCGTGCTATCACCGGTAACGATGTATCAACGTGGATCGGCCTCATCGAGAATTAAGCCTCTGAATATTCATGACGGAAAATCAGTACGCGTCCTCCAAGGCCCTCGGTCTAGCGGGCTTTCGATCCAGGCTTCATTCTTCCTATTTTCATTGCGTACGGATTAACCGTTCGCTCACAGGAAATCCGCATAGAATCGGGGGACCGACTGGAGGACTATCGAGAATATTCCGCCCTCCTTCTGTGTCGTTAATAAATATGCGTTTTACCTGAGCAAATACGCTAAACCCAGGATCGTGATTTTTCAACCGTAATATTCCCAGGAAAATTCAATTCGAATCTTCAGTTAGAAGACGTTAATTCATGCCACTTTGAATTAAACATTTTAAGCAAACATTAAATTATAATTTGCCTTCCATTGCCGGCTCGTACATTTATTTTGGTAAGAAACTCGGCGAGAGGAGCGTAAAGAAAGGCGAAGATATTTTTAACGGGAGGGTGAGCTTGGAAAATTTTAAGGAAGTGGGGAAGTGCGCTCGAAAATTAACAATATAAATACAGCGGCGTAATGGAGCAGTGTGAAGATTTATAATTGTGGGGGGCGAGTATAGAGCCGGTGAGTGAATGGCACTTGAGAATAATGTTAACTCGAGCCGCGGTAAAATGGAGCGTACCGCGAAAGAATGGAATAGAGCGGGCCTGTGGAAAGTCGACGGTGGTAATTGCCAGAAAATGTTGAATATAAGAACGTTTAAGGGCTGAAGGAGAACGAAGAGCGAAGGGGAAGGATTTTAAACATTTCCCCGAGCTGTGCAAGCTGAGAGTTTCATTGCCACGAGAGTATAAACCTTTTTCACACATTTTATAGGGCAGTACTAGAGGACAATCTTTTCGAGTTCTATTTACAAAGTTTGCTCAGAATTATTTGCAACTTGCCTTCGAAGGAATATTATTCGCTGAATAACGGGGACACAACCAAGGAAACGTCGATTCGAGGAATTATATTAAACAGTATTGGGTTTATATTTGCCGATCAACGTCGTGCCCGTAATTAATCTACGATTCATGACAATGGGAGCTGTTGCGTTGCTTATCACAACTTTGGAAAAATATTTCGCGTTAATTAATCCCGATTCATTTGGCGCGGACGACCGTGGTGTGTTTTCAGTTTCGCGAAACGCAAACATCGTCCCGTTTTACACGCGGGAGCGAAGCGGCGGTGTTTGCTCGCTTTATGAAACTCTTCGATAAACATCGTTTTTATCCGCCTCGATCTTCTCAGCGCGGCGAAGCTGCCGCGACGAAATAATATCCGTGGGCAAACTTCATTCGCATTCGTCATGTCGGACGATGAAACGGTTCCGCCATTATTTTCACCCTTAGAACTCCGGCAATCCCTGAAAACCCTCTCGACCTTCCGTGGTCGATATTAACCAGCCGTGGCGAACGACGGGAATCTCGACGAGTACGCGAACCTCCCGTCGAGCTTCGTGGATTTTATCAGAGGAGATATCGGGATGTTCAATTCATTCGCGTTTACGCAACGACGAACGCTGAAATCTATATTCAATCCATAAATAGGAATTGCGGCTGGTACTATCCAGACACTACTTCGCGTTATTAAAAGCGAGTGCTTCGATCGGCAGAGTTAATTAATGAACAGAAATATTTGATAAGATCGGGAATTGAAATAGCGTGTAGTCTGTGGGGCGAACTGCATTGATGTAGGTACCACGTGGAATTAATTACTTCTCGCGCGGAGTGTAGAACCGTTGACGCGCAAGTAGAAAGCTCGAGGGATAGTCAGACGCGATTTAATCATAGCGAATTTTCTCAAAATTGAGTGCTTTTCGGGAAAACATTTGTACCACAATTTCCATTTATTTTTACCCGACGAATAAGCCTGCTCCCCGATCTGCCATGAATCACTCGCCCTGTTCGATCGCCAACTATCTCACCCTCCTCGAACGCCAGCCCCGTCGCGCCCACTTCAGCGAAATATTATCCACGAGCAAACTTCATTCGCATTCACGACGTTCGGCCGGAATCACGGCGAAGGGACTCCATTCTGCTCGGTTTGTTCCTGATTTTTGCGACCCTCGCTCACAATCCGTCGAGGTTTTATAACCACGGGCAGGAAACGTCACGTTTCTGCAACGCCCCAGAGCAGGAGGGTCCAAAACTCTCTTTTCGATTACACTCGAATCATATACTGTCACATAGTTCTACGAGGTTTATTTTAACACACTTTGATGCGATAAATACGGATTTCGAATCGAAAATAGACAATCCCCACAGGAATAGGTACCGCGATTGCCACTTCAAACGTCAATCACGTATAATTAGCAGAATGGATTGTATTTTGGGCGAATGGTAAATTCGACTAGAAATACCGGTCTCTGGGGGAGGGGGCAGGATAGATAGAATTTTGAGTATTTTAAGAAGAAAGGTGTTCGAACGGTATTGTCTTTAATCGAAAAGGGGAGTTGGAATTTGTGTGATAGAGGGATGACACTGTCGATCGATATTGCAGAAGCGAGAATCCGGTTCGACTCGGCGAGTGGGTCGAGGTTCGAGTCTCGAGGACAGGACGCCTGGCGTCCCTCGAGGTCGAGGATGATCCTCCTCAGGAGATCCTGGCACCAGGTGCTTTCACGCAGCTATCCTTACCGCTTAATCTGTACTTGGGCGGTGCTCCGTCGACGGACATGTACTCGCCGAAGATGAAGACGACCGCCAGCTTCGTCGGCTGCGTTCAGACCGTCATTCTGAATCGTCGCGAGGTAAGACATTTGGTCTGCTATTTAACAACCATGGAAACCTCAGCTCGGTTCTCTCAATCGTCGAATGACTACTGTAGCCCTAAGATGTTCTGAGGTTTCCATGGGCTAATTCGAAATCCCTCTAAACACACTCTTTTAAATTACATCTGTTGCAACGAATATACACTTTTTAAATCAACGTAGTATCAAGAGTAGCACACAGAATGAGATTTAATAGCTTACTATTAACACTATTCCTACCGACACATTTCACGTCATTTGACCGGTCGCGTTAGGTAAGACAGACTACAAATTTTTCTCAGAAAATAAACAATAAAACAAGAAGTGAATATTCAAGAATGTATTATACGTATATTTGAGGCAAAGTCGTGAAGTTTAAAGGCGATTCAATTACGTTGTATATAGGAAATTCTAATCGATATTTTAAAAACGGTCTTTTGACCGGTTCGTGGTAGGAATAGTGTTAAGGACACTCTCGATTCAACACAGTTCGTGCACATATGTAGCAGTTTCAAAGAATATTATGAACTGCAGAGCAAATGGTATCGAATAAATAAACAGATTAAGGTATTGTGGGTTCAGGAAGAATTCCCTCTGGCCAAGTTTAATATTCGAAATGGCTGGGCGAAGGGAGCGAAGTTATTTATTAACGCTCCGTGTGATTCCACTCCCGAGGAAATTATCTTGCAGAACGGCCATGCATAAATATTTGTACGGCATTAGGCAGTATGAATGCACGCATTCTGCGCTGTAGCCACTTTTCCTGGCGGGTTCGGAGAGTTAAATCCCCTACGAGGGCTGGGGGCAGCTGCTTGCGCTTTTATTGCGCCAAAGTGCACCCGACTTGCATTTCCCTTTGTCGCGGGAGAACCATTGTCTACTTATAAATCCACGAATATTAAACGTAAGCATTGCATTCAAAGCGTTGCAACAGGCTTCTTGAAATTTACGCGGCCGGATATTGAACGCCGGATTCTTATGGAAATTTGGTTCTTTGAAGTTTACCTTTTCAGGAAATTAGTTTTTCGAAGAAAAGAGAGTACCTATAGTCAAAGATATACTAAAGCTAACTGCAACGTCCTTCTAGAAAAGATTGTGTATTCAGGGTTTAAATGCGAATTACAGATGTTTTGGAAGCATAAAACCCACGACCTCTAGCAGAGGGGTAATATTTGTTGAGAATCGAGTATTTTATACCTAAAAAGCTTGTTTTCATATTAGATATGCAAGCAGCTAGCCGATTGAGGTGATGGTGAGCGACGGGGGTACGATATAGGTCAGTCGGTCGCGAGCTGTCAGTGAGTGAGTGTAAACACGGTGAAATCATAAATACGTATTACGACCATAGTTTTTGGGTGAACATAAACAAGAGGGCTACAATGAATCACACAACAGTTATCTCAGAATCTTAAAACATTATAATAATAATAATAATAATAATAATAATAATAATTCTTTATTGCACAACACACTTTACAAAAGAAAACATGAGAAAGGTAGAAAGAGGAAAAAGAAAAATAAAAGATAGACTTGAATAGCACTTATAGCAGTACAGGAGTGCAAAAGACACATTTTTTATTTTTTATTTTCATTGATTTAAATTATTTACTATCAACTCCACTCAGAGAATTATAAGTAAATTTGATAACATTATATCGTGGCGTGTGAAGTACCGAACTTAGCTTGTTAGTTACATTAGAGAGTAAGACACATTTAGGGGAATGTTTATTCTCTCCATGTAGATTGGAATCCTCGCCGAAGCTCTCGGCGGGGTGAACGTGGGGAATTGTGGCCACGCGTGCGAGGCGAGGCCCTGCGGAGACGCGGAATGTCGTCCACTTCGGGACAGATTCACCTGTCGTTGTCGGCCTGGGATGCCGCACCCGTGCCCAGCACCGGACGACAATACGATCCTCGGCGCTTCCCCGACGAAGTCGATCGTTGGTACGCGATACGAGAGATCTGTGCCGAGCTTCTCTGGAAGCGAGAGCTACCTCCACTACAACGACGCGGACACGATGAAAAGGTACAACTTTCGTAGCTATCATCTCATCTTTTTAATTGAACTTCCTGTAACTCTTGCCCACCCTGGTTGCATTCATTTCGAACAGTTCTGATTTGATAAACTTCCACGGTGTTAGTGTAAGTACTACCCTGCAATTGTCTACGATTTCAATGAGAAATTTCAATATCTCTGATTTCCACGGTATTTTTTTTACTATTCCTATTGCATAGTACTATCTTCTATACTACTGTTATTATTGTTTCTCTGCCATTATTATACTCTCCATACAACGTTGTGACTCTGCGTATACGTTTTCGTCTTTCAAACCCTCAATGGGTAATAGTACGTGGAATATTCCGTGCTTCTTCCAGTTAATAGAAAATATTCTTTTGTAGGATAATCAGCTACAGGGTCGACATCAATATGAGATTCCGCGCGAGCAGCAGTAGCGGTCTGCTGCTGTGGAGCGGCCGACAGGCAGATCCGCAGGAACAAAGGGACGAGAACGACGATTTTCTTGCCCTCGGCCTGGATCGTGGTTATCTGACTTTAGCTTATAATCTTGGCTCCGGGGAAGCCGTTCTGCGGTACAATCTAACGAGACTGGACGATGATCTATGGCACCGTGTCCGGGCAGTCAGGTAACCACGTTAGAAAGTTGCGATCGTAACCGTATCAGCAAGTTTTAATTCAATTAGAGACTTTTTAATCGAGTTCCGATGCACTGAAATTGACTGATGCTTCTTTAGGAACGAGCAGTGGGCGTCGCTGGTGGTCGACAGCGGTACGGGGGTCTCGGCATCGTCGCCAGGACAGCTGAGACAGTTGAACACTGACACAGGTCTTTACGTTGGTAAGCGTAATATTATAATAAAACCTGCCACCTGCGTATCTGCGAAAATTTCATCTACTTAACCTGTATTATCTATAAAAAGGATTTAGAACAGAGAATAGTCGTGACCGAAGTGGGAATTTCTTTCCAACTTTGCCGAGATTCACTTTTTCTGCGGTCACTTTTACGAGTACCAAGTGCTTTCCAAATTGTGGCAATTTCTCTTAATGTACCAAGTTCGTAACTCAAGTCAGTGTGAATGAATAAGTGGTACAACGGTTGCGCACTGACAGTTCCTTTGAAATGTTGTTGGTACCATATTTCCCAAGGAGTAATAACTTCCCATGTTTTCAACTTTCGCAAAACCGTACATTTCCACGTCAAACAGTAGCTGCTCGTTGTATCGTAGATTAACTGCGGCCAAGTTGCCTGGACCGACCTGTACAATTGCGTTTAGCTGTCTCTGAGTTATTACCAAAATTACCAAGTGGGTCGTCCTCACCGGAAGGGTCGCAAATTCAGGGAAACTTCTACCGAGTTGTTCAACTCGTAAAGAAAGGGCTTGTCATGTTACAGAACTGGCGAAAATTTCCACAGACCTAAATTCCAACTAACAGACCGTTCCGCGTTTAGCCGGTGATTAGAAGTTCCCAATGAAATCGATAACACGAAGATTACCCTGTTAAAGAGCTAGACACGAACCAAAATTAAGAGGTCATTCTGGTTAGTGCGCCGATAAATTCAGCGATTTTCAGGAATTTATTGCGAAGGCAGGAATTATAGTAATGGAATAAAACTTTTTTCTATTGATTAAACTACATTTCTATGCAGAATAAGCACTTCAATTTATAATGTAATCGGTTCGATAGATTTTAAGATTTTACCTGCGCCATGTGAAAAAATGACGTGGCGAGAAAAACGCGTTCAAAATTTTCAATTGCCTCCCTACAACATACCTACGTAGAAGCTAAAATAATTGGACATTTTCCATTAAAATTTAACAGTAGATATTTTTGAGGATATGTACTTTCGAAATATGTTAAAAGAGAATAATCGATTTTTTCGGACCACCTAACCAGAATGACCCCATAATTCGGCGAATACATAATCTCCCCAGGACCTAAAGGGACGACAATCCTATTTGGTATCCGCATTTCTTAAACGCCTCTAGAACGCTTTTATCGCGGCGTTGTTACACTCCCGACGTGTGATTGCAGGCGGTGCGCCGGACATCGTGAGGACAACAGGAGGCAGATACACGAAGGGCATCGTCGGTTGCGTGAGCGACCTGGTTCTGGACTCGGACTTCTCCGTGGCCCTGTCGTCTCCGGGGCAGGCCACCAACACGCACTCGTGCATCCCCTGAAATGCATCCGTTACCGTCCGTCATTAGGTGGTGTGGTCCGCGCGGGCCGTCGACTAGTATATGAAAATACATCGCGACGAATTGCTGGCTAAGCCAGGACGAACGGCGATGCAACGCGTTCAGGGTGCACGGCCATGGGACACCTTGAGCGCATTGTCGCGCGTACGCCGTGCACCGGCGTGCGATTTATACACCGATCACACGGTTCATCAATTTTGTACAGACACTCATCAACGACACGAAAATTCTCCCGAACGGGAATAAAAATAGGGGAAAGAATGAACGAGGGAGGGAGGGGGTGGGGCATGGGTGGGTGGGGGATTTATGAATGATAGATGGGAGAGGAAAGAGGGCAGTTGGATTAGTAAACAGCTTACTGTAAATATTAACGAAAGGTAATCGCGGTGTTGGAAGTTCTGTGTGCGTCAACTTCCCGTCTGCATCGTCAACTCGATCGTAGCTAACTGCGATATTCTCTATCCGATCCTGAACGATCATTCCTTCAATCGGGGCTCTCCGTTGGTGTCCTCTCCGAGTTCCTAAGCGCTGGACGGAACGTTGTTGCGCGAGGGACGCGCATCTAGTCACAGACACTCGTGTCTCCGGCCGGATTAAGAACATGACAGAGCCCGTCTCGAGGACGGCTTTCGGCCTAATAAGATTATAAAGAGTACGTAGAGAAAGTGCACGACCCCCCCCATACCGCGTCAATTTTTATTAAACATCCACCACCCTCACCGCCACCCCACACGATCGCGATGTAGCGCGAGCCCAATCCCCTCTTGATCGCGTGGCATCGCGCCAGTTTTCGAACCCCGCTGCGAGGGAGGAAATTGGAGGACGGCGCGTCTCGTCTCGACTCGAGTCGAGACGCGCGTCGTAATACGTCCAAGGCACTTCTAGGCACATCCTACACTCTAATCGTCTAAGGGTTTCCTTTGCACGCACGATTCGTTTGATAGCCGCGTCAAAGATGAAACGTACTGTACATACAGCTGCTTCACCGTCTCTAGCGGCGTCGCAGTGCCTCGCGGGTCCGAGCGAGCACCTCGAACTGCCGCGGGAAAGGGGTAGATCGAACAGCGAATTAAATCAATTACGAAAGGTACAAGAAGGACCAAAAGCAATTCGACATCCTTACAGATGCAAAACGTAGTTGAAAGTTTCCCGTTGAGAATAGGAGACACTGTACGCGGAGGGGGTGTCCTTCGCCGTTCAGCGATACGTTCTTCGTCGTTGACTCGCAAGCTCGCTTGTCATAGAGACACTGTAATAAGAGTCTGGACACGAGGAGGCCACTTTTTGATTGGTCCGCCATATTTGATCGAAATCCCACGAGAGAGAAAGAGATATTCACCATTTCACTCTTAATCACTCTTAACAAGTCTTACCTTTATGGCGATATTTTACTATCTATTAATCTGAAAATGTGCATTTGGGTTTTTGATTGGCCCGCCATTTTTCATCTATTCCTGCTGATTTTTAAATCTGTCAATTATACCAAGATAATGAAGATATAAAGTAAAAAACCAAATCTTGTGTTCTATTTGATAGATGTTTTTTTATTATACTTATTTAAATGCGCAATGCATTGCCATAGATTTGTCGCCATAAACGTAAGAGTTGTTAAGAGTGGTCAAGAGTGAAATGGTGAATATCTCTTTCTCTCTCGTGGGATTTCGATCAAACATGGCGGACTGTCACTCGTGTCCAGACTCTTATTACAGTGTCTCTAGCTTGTCAAAATTCGTGGCGACACCTCGAGGCTGAAATACCTTTAAAGGATAATCGTCCTTCGAATGTTTCTTAATCGTGCAGGAGCAGTAGGGGGAATCGTGACCATTGATCGAAGAGACGAGACTACCCCCTCCGTGTACGGACATCGATTTTTTTAAATAAATTCTCGTTGCTTTTGCGTCCACAATCGATAGGCACGCGTGAAGAAGAGGTTGATGGAGAGTGTGCGTGCAGGAAGATCGACGAGTTCGCGAGAACCAACCATTGCTTCGTAAACTGTACTTCCGCAACCGGCAGTGTACGCCCCTCGACGTTTCCGCTTAAGAAGCACGAGCCGCACCCTCTAACGGTTAAATATCTGTATAAAAAAGAAAAGAAAAAGAAAAGAAAAACTAGCGACTTAATCACGGAGATATCCCTGCATATTTTCTTAACTCGGTAGGACTTTTCCAAGCGACCCTGAACCAACGGATCTGATACACATGTTAACCCTTCCGGCACGAGGAACATTTCACCCCTTCTAAACTTCAGTTACGATTTTCTGCTCCCGTTGATTTCCAACATTCTTCATTTCTCGTTCCTCTAATTGTTCCTTTACGCTGGCACCGAATATACAGAAAAATGTTTAGTCAAAGTCGTACTGCACTGCTAAGTCAATCTATATAGAGAAATTTATATTTTGGTGCAGCGACTGTTCCATTCGAGTGGAAAGAATCATAAACGCGTCGTTTTCGTGTGGATATGAAGGGAAGCTTGATGATCGAGACGGTGCAGTTGGTTGGAATCGTGCTGGAAGGGTTAAGAAGGGAGCCGGTCGGGATCAATCAGCCAGGTCAATACGTATACACACGTATCATATCGTAACGAGAAGGAGGAGAAGGCGGAAGAACAGGAGTGGACGACGAATATAAGGGGGGATACGAAGGTACACTTTAAGTTTTCTCCGTTTTGTACGGGAATGATTTGAACGGACGATCGAACCGAACACATCATAAAAGCAATCGGCTGTAGTCAATTTTTGTACGGATGTTATTTTCTTGAAATTATAGAATGGGAATATCAAAGGTGAATGGTAGTTACGTAGAAAGTACAATATATAATATAAAAAACGATTATATTCGTGAAGTCTAGCGATACGTGAAGCGGATATTTTGGCCTGTCTCGAGGGCAACCCTCTTCCCTTTTCTTACTATCTCTCCGTGCACAATTTAATCGCCACGTCGGTGTGTGTATCCACTTTCGAGCGACTCTCCGAGCTTCTGTGCGTGTGAATGATTTTCCGTAGCCGCGCACGTTCCTTTCCGCGACGTTACGAAACGCGTGGGCGTTTGTACAAAAGAGTCTTGGTCGCGTATAAGGAATATACACTTTGCTGGTTTTAATTACCATGCTCCGTTCGTTGCGCTATTGTTTCCTGTGCACGCTTGAAATGAGGTTCCTGAATAATTCTTGCTACCGCGTGCATGGCGACAAGTAGCGATATTCATTTGCTTGACAATTCGTTTTGGTGTTTCTTCTGTAAATGTTGCACTTTAAGATTGATTCTTAACGGAGCTAGATTAAGCCAGGATAATTGCTTGCGTCGCAAGCTGTTTCCCATGAAATGTTTCATCGGCACCGATGCACATGTATTCATTCACACGTCGGGTTGTTTCACGAGTGATAATGGTTGAGCTGTGTATCGAAGGGGAAATGTAATTTTGATTCGATGTGTTTTCAATGTGGTTCTTCGATAGGTGTTACAATTTGACTTTGATCTTAAGTGGGTGGCGAATCGTTTGAACTTGTGAAACAGCCAGATAATAAATACAGGATCGGTAAAGAATTCTTCGAATGATTTCACAAGGCTAAGAAACTTTCTACCATTTCGAAAACCTACGAATTGTAACTTAAAAGTATTCGCCTTTGCTTCCTGATAATTTGACAGAATTGAGAGCAACCTGCAATATTCTTTCGGTTTGGCGTTCTGTTGATTAGTTGTGCAGTTTATTTCAAGCGAAACTATCAAGCGAAGCTTTCCGCCTCGTTTACCACGTTTCCCAAGCAGCTCGAACAGAAGCAGATATAATTGTGTCGTGTACAAAATATCCCTGATATTCCACGACGATTTAGCATCCGAAAAAGGCTGAAGCGAAACGTACTCTCGCATCGTACACCCACGATTGAATTCAAACGAAAAGAAAAAGGGAAAGGAAGGAAAAATTAATCGCTGGCTATCACACCTCGGACAAAGCGAGAATAAAAAAAAATGGGAACGCTATATTGAAAACGAAAAAAAATATCATATACATATTAATATATAATAGATATTATATTATTACTGAATATTATATTAATATATGATGCTATATATTAAATATTTCTATTATGTCCGTCTGCAAAGTCTATTAGAAGAGTCTATCCTGTCGAACCTATTCTTGCGACCCATGTGAGTCTCCTCGAATATATATGTATATACATATATGTAAGTGTGTGTATGCATGTATGTATGCATATAGGATGGTCGAAAATGAACTTTTTCATATTTCGATGCTGCAAAAGACGAGCACACATCATAAGACGACAAGACGTTTCGTATCGGAGATGAACGTGATACAATTCTCTTTCGCTCTCACCTCGGGTTATTATTATTATTGTTAGAATTATTATTGGTGTGGATCGTTCGACAATTAATTGTGCAAAGGAGCTCATCGGATCCGAAGGTAACACGCAATTGCGCACAGAAAGTTACTCGTTAGTTGAAATTTCTTTTGAAAGAAATCGTCTGTTTGATTAATGGAACCTCGCAAAGTAATCTTGTGAAACATATCTTTCACTGTTACATAAGTGTTTACAATTAAACGTCTAGGGTTTGAATTACGATGGCAATATTAGTTATCTTCAGAAGAAATGTGTTTCCTTGTGAAAAATTGAGTTTCGATTGCTTTCATGTGGTTAAGTAAACGCGACGATATTAATCAGATTGCATATTAAGTTATCTTGGGTTGTTTTTAAAATCATGGTTCGAACCAAGATGCTTAGAGATTAATGGAAATACTTTCTATAGTTTTGGGGAGAATTTATCAATTAAATGTAATGCGTTTGGGGCTTGTTTTACCGAATAAAACTATGGAATTGTAAGGAGCTTAAGTATAACTAGGATTCTCTCGAACGATACGTTTCCATTGATCCTCATATCGAAAATACACGATTCTAAATTAATCTATTTCTTGGATCTAGGTGCCGCGCGATGCAATAACTTAACGAGTTGTGTATGTATATGTTGGAACACGCAGTGGTATAAAATTCATATGAGCAAATGTGTGTGTCTCAGCCCATGTTGTCGAAGCATCAATAAAAAAGAGATTTTGTAAATCAGGTGGTTATGGATTCTTTTGCACCTTTCCCATTTTACCACTTAACAAATGCGATAAAGATAGTTAATGTGTATGTACATTGCTCTTACACACACTCCACAACGTGTGATGTTGTAAAGCGTGATATTGTGGAGTATGATGTGTAAAGTGTGAAGTGTGACTTCTTGTGTGTAATGTAGACAACATGTGGGAGCTCTGTGGCAAGTTATTGTTAACCCTAACCGTTAGTAGCGTTGTGATGGTATTCTATTCCGAATCGATAAGGTTGCATGCGACCTTTGCAAGCTGCAGGAAAGTAGAAAAAAGGACGTGTAGGGCAAAGTATGAGAAGTAGAAAATAATTTCTTAGAATAGTTTTGATCTAATCAATATATTATATTTTCTTTTTATATATACAAAAACATATGACTGATTGCATACATCCCCGTACGCTGAATCCTGCATCTATACATCGTATTGCAAATCAGTAGTATTAAATACTATGAAAAGGAAGATATAGTACATGTAATATATCTAAAGCGAATCAATACATTCATATGTTTATACGATTTCCTGTCAAAATTATCGGCAAATTATCTCTCGTTGAGATGCACAAACACATAGGATCGTTTCACGGTAACTTTGTTGCGAGAATTGCTATGTATTCCATTAAATTGCGAAGCGCGATATGAAACAGTTTCTCGTGAAATCGCCATTCGCTATTCCGTTTACATTCCACCATCTCGTGTCTACAGAGAACGGTAATACATTCTCTCATAAAAATATATCGGTGCCGGGCATTCCTACGAATAGTATCTTTGTACAGAGATTCCATTTCGAGTTTCCCGTGAACCGCAACTGAAATTCGAACACACGAACAGTAGTACTTCTTCCTCGACGCTACCGCGCTTTCATGAATGGAAGACAGTTCGTAGAACGAATCGTCACAAGGAATGAAACGTATCATACCGTATAGCTAATTAATAAATTGATTGTACATCGTTTGCAGTCGTCAACAGAGCGGAACGTTAGCGCGTGTCTCCGGAAATATTCTCTGAACTGTATTCGCAACAGGACTTCAGAAATGATGTTACATTTTCATAAAATAGATAAGAAACTAATTTGACTAGTAGGGAATACTTCAATAGTGACTCCTTTATATTCCACGATATCGAGTTCAGTAGGTACGGCGAGATTGTATATACGGGACTATTTGAAAACGTTTGGTTAAGCGCAGGAGGTAAATGTTATTCATAAAAATAAAACAGATATGAGTCGCGATATCGTTTCCTTCGAACAGCATTGCTAATCCCCATTTATTATTTCCTAGCTCATTCATAAAGCAATCAATATTGTGGAACTGGTGAAAACGATTATGAACTTAATTACTTTTTGCCATTCGCTGTTGTCAAGTATTTCTTTAAATATACCTTTTATCCACGAACAATCTTTTTCTACTTCTATCGAACTTAACCGAGAAATAGGGGCTTGTTATTAATAGTACGGCGTTCGCACGCACGCGTGCCCGCGTAGGATTCGAGTTAAAAAATACCGTAGATGCGTGACAAAAATAATTTCTTTTCACGGGCAACTACTGTATCCTTACGTATAAAAGTAGTTTCATTTTAAACATTTAATTGGCGTTGGGTGGTTGAAGGGACCATGCGATCCCGTGATAGTTTTAAGGGTCGGAGCTAGCAAAGCGACTTTTACAGCGAAGTGATATAAAAGTTAGATTCAAGTATCTGGAGATATCAATACAGATGCCAGACTGTCGGGGTATACATAGGTATCACAAAGGAACAGAATTAACCACGTTGAAGATGCCCTAACGTACAATTACGAGCTACGAATCAAGGACTGACGATGCCCATCAGAGCCCGAACGTTTTAAAATTTTTGGTCCTTACGTTCATTTTACTGTACAGTTCCCACAAAGAATTTACACGCGTCTGTGTTGTCTAAAAACAATTCTAAAGCAACCTCTGTCCTGTTAAACGCGATTTAACATTGGAACAAACGATCTTTCCTTTCGTTAATCTAAGCTAAACGTACCTATCTACAATGTTTTCATGTTTCACCGTGCTGCACCTAAACGCTGATAATAATGGTGATACTCGAAATTTTGTAAGAACCCGAATTCGATTGTTCGTACGTGCTCTTGCTGAACAACCCTGCTTCCCCTCGAACGTTAGGTCATACGTCTTAAATTAAACTATAATTAAAGTATGGTTACATGATGACTAGACAATTGTAAGAGAAACGAAAGTGTGAAGTGAAACTTAGATAGTATGAGATAGATTTCGTTGGCTGTGTTAAAGTTAGATATCGATACTCTCCTATTTTCCAAGAGGTGCCTGTGAACTCAGGGCCTCCAAAAGTCAGATACCATTCTTCGCTCGCCTATAAGTCATCGATTTTAGTCAGGTACGCAGGCGGTAATATAGTTAGTAGTCTCTTTCATCCTCTTTTACATGCGGAAAAGAATAATTGTATTTTGTGCAAGTCGCTTGGCACAGTTTCGGCAACGTTCAAGAAAAATATAGAAAAGGCTCAGACGTGCTCTCCTTTGCCGTGTGTCGATCAGCGAGACAAATTCTGCAGTACAGTCGATACGGTTTACAATTATCTAGAATTATCGATACCTCTCTCACGGCGATTCTCCTATAACCACGAACAATTAATTTAACCATTTACGATACTCGACATCGTCCATATTCTGTTACTCCACACTTTGAACTTTTCATTAATAGTAAGATGTCGGATTGTGTATTATATTACAGACTTGTGTCACGACGTTAATCCTAGGACTCTTAAAGCTTCAGTAATTTCAAGAGATAGTTCGAGCCCGACATGTAAACTTATTTATTTGTACTGGAAAAAAGTCTGATTCCGAGGCGTCCCCGTACTCCGCGCTTGTAAATCTATCGTTCCTAACAGGATTGTATTTATTTTAATCTTTCAATGCGCTCTGCACAGCACTCTCAGTACCACCCTAAGGAGCCGAAGGATTAATTATCGTCGAATCTACTACAATTATAGAATTTCCTCTCCGACGTGATCGTTCTATGATCCCGTTAAAGACACGTCATACTATCACAGTCCAACATGAAAGTTCGATTCCAACTACACCACGATAATTATCTACTTCAGTGCGTTCCGTTAAGCGAGTAGACAGAATAATATTCCAGCTGCCACTGAACCATTATAAAAATACAGACGTACCGTGGTCGGGTCATTGTACGTAAAATATTGTATCCAGAGGAGACTCTAAATGGACCACGTCGATATCTATTAATCGAATTCATTCACTTGGACAAGCATCTATAGTACTCCCAGTAACTCCCCTCGAACTTCTGAGATGGACTTTCAGACTCTAACGCCGACCCCGTTGTCCCCTTTTATCTCCGCGACGAACTCGAACGTAGGGGTGCAGATTTCCGTGGGCGTCGGCGTGGCGAGTGGCGCCAAGCGAGAATTCCTCTTACTGGACGTATCCTTCAATATATAGTCTGCCCCAGGCCTGACTCTTAATCTGCTTCGATGTAAGGACGGCTCCAACCGCAGGATCGTGAACGACCTGGTCGTCGGGCACCTGCTGCGAAACACAGACTCGGTGGACTTGCTCTGTAGCTCGGCCTCGATCGTCTTTTTCCTGTTCATCCCCGACGGGGAATTGTACGGGGACATGTCTCGCTCCGAGTCAGGCGTGAATATAGTCTCGTCGTTATCCTCGAAGGACGTGAAGATCTCGGAGTCAGGCACCGACGGGGCGCTGAAGAAGGATTCCCGAAGTGACGACGTCAAGGCGTCGGGGCACATGAAAGGGTCCAGGGACGTCAGGTCGTTGAGATCGCTGCCGCTGTTGCAAACTTGGAAATTATTCACGGAATACGACAGAGGGAAGTCCGCGTGCTCCGTCACGTTCGACAGGACTTCCTGACTCCGCGAGGACTCCGACCACCTCGAGTCCGACGGTCTTCTAGAGCTGAACCTCGTGGAGTCATGCTCCGCGAAGATTGGCTCTGGGAGCCGTCCGTCCCTGCACCTCTCGGAATTTTTCATCAGAGCCTCGAACAGATCTATGGGTTCCATAGAGTGTAGGTAGCCCGACGACGGTAGATCGTTGGAGGAACCGCCGCGACTGGATGTGTCATTGGCGTCGCGCTCATCACTGTAATCCTCGATGTTCAATAAAACGGATGGTATCACTGGGTCGGAGTGCCTGACCGGGCTCCTTCTGTTGCCCAACGGGGATTTCGAGCGCTCGAAGTTAATGCAAGGGTTCGATACCTCGGGGTGCTTCGCGTCTTCTTCTTCCAAAGATGCCAGGGGAAGTGGGTTTATGGGACTCGGCGGCTCAGAGTGTATCGTCGGAACGTTCAGAGTCTCCATGAGCCTGCACGGCTCTAACAGCCGCACGTGGGTCATCGGCTCGATGGTGTTGATCGACTCGGAGTGCTTTAGTATCTCGGTGTTCCTTCTGGCCTGCAGCACCCTTGACACTGAGCCCATTCTGTGTTCCAGGCTTCTAGACGCACAATTGTCTGCATGGACGAGGGTCGCCAACCTATTCGGGGTGATCATCATGCACTTGGGGGATGTCTTCTGTCTGGGACTTTCAAGAAGACTCGACCTTCCGCTGTCTGGCGTGGACGGCGACGTGTAATTGCTCTGAAGACGCAGATTCAGATTCGGGCTCGTTCGATCTAAGTTATTGATTTTTAAGCGCGGGCGAGGGTGAACGTGTAATCGCCTCTGGTTCTCCATCTGTCGAGACATGATGGGGTGCTTGGCCAAGCCGCCTTCGCACCTGCTGTGATCCAAATTCTGAACCGAGTACCTGTGGCCGTCTATCGCGTGCCCAGCGACCGGGAGCCTGAGGTTCACCTCGGACGAGTGCCCGGTGGCTGCTTTAATATTCGGATCGGACATGGAGCACAGATTCGAATTCCTTCTCTTAGTGTTCATCGCGCTTAGACCGTCGTTGAAGTCCTTGGTGTGCACCATGGGACTGTCAGCGCTTAGCACTGGGTCCGACATCGTGTTCATTTGCATTGACTTGCGGTTCAGTGTGCCGTCGGTCTTCAGGTTCTGGTACGAGGTGAACTTCGGCTCGGACGCCTTGGTGAAGTTCTTGCTGGTGAGTCGTTTGTGATTCAGCCGCCTCAGGTGGCGGATCTTGTTGAACGTTGGGTCGAGTAGGTATTTAATGTTCTTGATCTTGTCGATGTTGTGATTGGAGTCGATCATGTGGTTCCGATCGATGATGTACTTCAGGTCGAGCATCTTCGTCAAGTCGTGTATGTCCTCCTCGATGATGACCACCTGTCTGCTCTCTGAAGATGTCTGGTCAATGTTCCTCTCGGGAGAGATGTCGGTGTGCCTCGCCGACGCGTCGAGGCACCGCCTGCTGGTGTACATGGTGTTCTGCTTCGTCGCGAAACAATCCTCGACGGGGTGGTGCCTTCTGCCGTCGTTGCTGTTGTTCACCTCCCCTAGCTCCATATTCGTGTTGGAACCCCGCCTCATGGGGGAGCAGCCATATCTACTGGGGGTCACTCCGAACAGGGCCACCAGCTCTTCGGTGATCTTGCCAGCCGCAACCCTCATCTCTCCGTGATGGAACGCGTAGATCCAAGGATTCACGCCGCTGTGGGCCGTGATGGGCAACCCCAACCACACGACCGCCCATTCCGAGAGGATGTCCGTGCCGCAGAAAATATCAAGCAGCATGCAGGTCTGTAAAACAAGGTTACAGTAAACGAACGTATTAATAAGTCGCACTACTTTGGATTAATTTCTATACATAATTCTAGTATTTGTTTTTCTTGTTACTGTCTATAGAAGTGGCGTGAAGACTACAGATTCATCGTGATCGTAGGCGTTGCGGAAATAGGCAAGGTCACATGCGCGATCGTGAAGTCAGAAAATTCTCTTTGCCCTCGCGAGTGTCTGTCTTCCATTCGGTTCGTCAATGAGTGGGCGACTCTAATGTCCGTATAGCATGGACAATACAATTGGACTCCATCGTTCCGCGCTCGAACGTGTGATATACGGACGAGAACGTGGGCTATTTGTCTTGGCTTCCATTAATGAAAGTTGCTGGGCCGCGCACGAAGCCGAAATCTACGTGTATTTGGCATTCGGTTGCTTTCATCCTCGCATAGAGCACGGAAAGGGCGACAGCGTTACGCCACCCCCCTCGATGCTGGCAATTAAGCAAGGGGCACTCCTGACATTTTGTGTCCGACATATCAGTCTGCGAAACGGGATCATAAATTCCACGATGCTGCTCGAAATTGATTTCTTTCGACGAGATACCGATGGCTTAATATTCCCGCCGCACGTTTATCAAATATGCACGAGCTCGCGTGTATAGATCATCGTCGCCGAAACTTACATTCTACGATGAATATTTTACCACGTGCAAACAATGGAATTTAAAGTTTCACGAAGGAATTGTTAAGCAGAAAATGAATTTTCAAGGAGGAAGTAATGTATAGCT
The DNA here is from genome assembly GCA_963855975.1 of Andrena chrysosceles. Classification (NCBI taxonomy): domain Eukaryota; kingdom Metazoa; phylum Arthropoda; class Insecta; order Hymenoptera; family Andrenidae; genus Andrena; species Andrena chrysosceles. Next base: position 42,507,496 of record OY979769.1, on the reverse strand, counting down.
TGGGGAAAATTGCGATGCGATCGTGAATTAGATGAAAGCTCGCGTTACGAATACAGCGATCAGAAATGTCGTCGCGCCTCGGGGTACGAGGTAATTCTCCGGTACAAAGCTAACTTAATTCATTCCTCGCGGCAGATGTCCCCAAAACGAATACGTATTGCGGCGAATATAGTCAGCCACGTTCGTTCGTGATGCAATGAAACTGTTTGTAATTGTCTTTGGGTAAGGCTCCTCTTCCACGATTGCCAAGGAAAAGCGTAGCCAAAGGAAGAGCAGAAGTTGGAACACTTTGCCACAAGTTTATAGAAGCTCAGCTTCTCTCTGCTCGCGGTTAGCGAACGCCCGTTTCCGCAATTTCTTTGTCGCCGCAATTTCGAAAGTTACATCGTTTCTCACCCTTCAGCACCGCGGAAGTTTCGTCCCAAAGTGGATTCGAGAGACAGTACACGTGACGGGTGCCTCATTACCCCTCTCATCCCTTCGAAACTCGGAACGTGAAGCGATCATCAGCTACCTCGATTCACGTACACCATTATCTCTTTTCCTCTCTAAAGGATCGGCAACATTAAATTTCAAACGTTGTCGTTCAAATGCAATTAACGTGCAAATGGAACTGTTTAATTTGCGCGGAATGAAAGAATCTTTTGCAATAGTCGGCGAGTACACAAAGCGTGTATGATTTTTTACTGTTTCATTATTTAAGCGACTTCTGCAACAGTGGTTAAATCGATTCCTCCTAAACGCTGGGGAAATTAAACGGCAAACAGTTGCCTTCGAAATGAAATTAAAAACGTTATTTTCCAGTGTTTGAGCTGATATTGTACATCCTTGTTTCAATTTAAAGAGCAATATTTAATGTTTATTTCCATAGCTACGTAAAAGCAAACATTACGTCATCGAATGCAGGAAGAATGGGAGTGAAAATCGTTTAAACACGGACTGAAATGAAATTTTATGCTAGTACTTTTTTCACGGTTATTCTAGGAAAATTAAATCGTTTGCTGTGTAAGATTTATTTTCTCGCAGCTTGTTACAGTCGTTTGCAGCTACCCGTATTAGTATTAAATCTGACGATCTCGTTTCGGAACTTTATATACCGGGTTACGTCACAAATTACTTATTAAACTTTTTACACGCCGATCTACGTGTTGCGAGCCGGAGCAAGTACGACCGTACCACGTCGTCGTCGTTTATAACGAGGAACAAACTAGATATTACTCGTTAGAACTGGAAATAATCGTTTGCAACTGTGACGAACGATCCGACGCCATCAACGAGGCAACAAATGCGTGATATATGATTGCGTAATACAGAAAGTGACAGTATCTTTCACGTATTAACACCTAAATATTCTGCAACGACGATCAAAGCGACGTTCCTGACGAACAAGGTCCTTCCGTTACTTAAATCTGACGTTCAAGACGCAATTTCTAAGGAACGACGTAGACAAGGGAATATAATAATAAAAATATTTACTTGTAAATATGGAATATACTTGTGCGAAGAAAAATGTAGCTGCAGCGTGCAGGCCACGCGATTCTTAAATTTTGTATCAGACCGCGCGCGAAACCACGCTGCAGTTGACAAAGTAGAATTGATGCATCGTATGTCAGGCGCCGCGCTAGTAGCGCAAGAGCGATAATAGTCAGACCGGGCTGTAACGCGTGCCGTACGAACAAGCGCAGGTTAATCTGTAAAAATTTGGTATGCATCCGTGTCGCAGCTCTCATAGAGTATGAAAATTGATGAAGTAACTCGCGTTGTTTCGCACAGAATCAGAAGAATAACCGTATGTAAAATTTCTGCTCCTATTCTCTTACCTACGTCATTCAGTTTCCTAAGAGGCTCCATGTACAGTAATTCGTCGTAATAGTCCTGACGAACGGGGCTGGCGGCGGGACAACAGTAGTATATGCTCTAAAACTATTCTGTGCGACCGATGCCGCGAGTGAGAAAACCCAAGAGCCGAGCGAGAGAGAACGAAACAGTTGACACAAAGTTGCCGTCGTCTCTTTCCTTCTCTCACTCTCGACCGAAGGATTCCAAGAAATGGTGGGGATAGTGAGCGGGACTATTACGCATGGTAAAAACGGGACAATAACGACGAATTACTGTACAGCCTAGGGTAAACCAACCAGTGAATGACCAAATTGTTGAATGAGAAGCCCAGTAAATGACTTCTATATACTTTTATTAAGAATCGTACTTATTAATGTTTGTTTAATACGCATAACTAAAAATATGGGATATTAAACGTGCAACTACACTCCATTTATAAACATATAGTAATTTTTAAATTTATAATTGACATTTCTTTGTCTAATGGTCATTCACTGGTATGCGGTCAATTACTGGTTGGTTTACCCTATCACAAAATATAGAACATATTTATTTCTGTTCCACAATCACTACCCCTTCTATTCCTCTACTTCACATCAAGGTGGACAATCCTTTTCACTTTACGAGTGTGTGTTAAAAACGCATCCAACATCTCTACCTTCGTGGATGTCGTTTCATATCCACCCAAACATGCCCCAAGGATACTTATCATTACACCTATTTCATCAGCCGTTTGCTTATACTGCAGCGATGCTATACTCACTTGAAAAGGGAGCCAGAGAATGAGGAATGCACCCACGGTGACAGCCAGTGTTTGGCCGTAACGGGGCAACGCCAGTGTTTGGGTCTGATGCCTGAACGATAGCTCCACCGTGTAGATTGCACGCGCGTGTGCACGCGCCACCAGGTACACGTACATGTAGCAACCGAGGAGGACAAGGGCGCCGGGCGCCCATACTGCCACCACCAGGAACACCCTCACCGGGGGTAGAACGGCCGCCCCGAACCGGCAGTTGCCACTGTGACAGAAACGCAAATTGGTCTTACCTGTCGTTAGCCAGTCCCGTTGTGTAACAGCGACTCGACTTCTGGCTAATTAATTCGCCTCTTTGTTGCACGCGCCGCGCGTTAATTTAGAGGCACACGTGCGCCCTTGCGCGCTCGCTGGCGCGAAACGGGCTGCCATACGCCAGGCGTTCGATATCGATCACGAGGGACCACCACGCGCCAGCCGGGCGGTGAATTTAAGGAGGCAGGATGGAACTTGAGAAGCTTCTTCTAAACTTCTGACGCTTCTTGAGTTTTAGAAATTCGTCGGTAACGACCGTATAGTACCGACGAGGGGGTTGTACCAGCTCGACGTCGATGGTTATCGACTCGAAGAGCGTAAAATTCACACTGCGGTAGTGTAAGAGGAGATAGGAGGTTTAGAGACTTGGGATCAGATAACGGTTATGATTATGCGAAGAAATACAAAGGGAATGGTCGACGAGATTTAGGATTCGTTTTATTGGATCTTGTTATGCAGAGATCGTTCTCATTGGCTCCAACTATTCCAGAATCTTTGTATTGCCGTGGCTGTTCATTCCGTTGATATAATGATCGGTATATATGCCAGTCTGTGATGTTAACTCGTCTATTTATTGATTCTGTAGCGTAGAAGGTATCTATCCAAATTGCACGTAATTGTTGCTTCCTTTCACACTGATCTCTAGCTTGCCGAGCAATGGCAATTCTGCAAACTCGACAGATCCCTCTATTGTTTGATATTCGATGGGCACAAAGGGACCGGATCGTGTTTGTTGTATCGATGTAAACTGGGCACGTGTCAAGGTCGAAACTATGTCACTTTGTATTGGTCGGATATTTGTATGCGATCTCTATTCGGGCCCGTAACTTTTATGAGGAAAGTTTCCTTATATTTAATATCTGTGGTTGTAAGGAGAAACGACCCATGTCACAATTTCAAAAAATTTGAGTTTATGCATTAATTCAACTGTAGAATATTGGATGTGTGTTTTTATCAGAAAAAAATGCATGAAAACGAATTTTATACGTTGAAAAAATAATGCAATTTAACCGAAGTCCAATATTCAATTAATACGCATTTGGCAAAACAACCGAAGTCCACAAAATTTGGAGAATACGACGTATCTTTCCTTTGTGATCGCTTTTTATTTTCTATTTTTACGTATCTGCATATACTATAACGTATTTTGTGTAAAATAAAATGAGCAAAATTATATTTCATATTTTTATTTTACTAGAAACAGCACATTATGAAATGCCAATAATACATAAATGTGACTTGTATTTTACAAAAAACAACGCAAAGCACTGAAGAAAACGAAAGAAGACAAAATAGAAAGTAAAAGAAGGAAAAGTAGTCAGAAAAACTACTTAACTGCGACACGTTCAAGTAGAACAACACAAGTCCAGTGGACTTGTGTCGTTCTGCCTAAAGTGTATGTAAATTATTACTATTTTGTTTATTATTATTTACGTTAATTATACGAATATTGAATATTATGCAAAGTGAAGGAAATATACTTTTATATCGTAAGAAGAAAACAAGGAAACATTGCTAATAAGAAGAATTGGTGTTTGGAACTTTCAACGACAAGGGTAAAGACACCAGTAGTCGACCATGTATCAGTAGTCGACCACTTTCAGAAAAACATGAAAAATAAGGTTTTTAGAAGTGGCAATCTTTTGAACAAAGTACAGTTCTCTAACTGCACTCTAAGTGCACTCTGTTCAAAAGATCGTCACTTCTAAAAAACTTATTTTTAAATACATGAAAAACATGAAAAATAAGATTTTTAGAAGTGACGATCTTTTGAACAGAGTGCAGTTAGAGTGCAGTTAGAGAACTGCACTTTGTTCAAAAGATCGTCACTTCTAAAAACCTTATTTTTCATGTTTTTCTGAGACTGGTCGACTACTGATACATGGTCGACTACTGGTGTCTTCACCCAATATCTCGAAAGTGAAAACATGTGACATGGGTCGTTTTTCGTTACAACCACAGATATAACATGGCATCGATAGTGTTCAAAGCGATTCCAGTGACTCTTCGTGCTTGTCACACGCTTGGCACAGTGATTCTATTAGGGTGTGGGTGAGTCGAAAGGAGTTGGTCTTCAATTCATTCAAAGTTCGCGGCGATAATGACAGAGCGATAAATTTGGATTAACTGGGAACCTCACAAGGTGTAGAATTTACAGTTTACCTCTTCGTAGCTCTATGCCTCGCTTTGTCTGCCGGCTTACGTGGCCTCAAGTTTGCAAAACACACGAGACACCACGGCGAACTTATCGAAAGTCGAGGCACCTAACTTCTGAGCAACGTTAACCCTTCCAGTGAAATATGAAAAAGAAGAAACTGAAAAATCTCTTAAACGCATCTCTAAACTGATCACTTAAATGAGATTCGGTTCATTTCATCGCGATAACGCAGGTTGAAAACGCGAGGAACAGGGGCGCGTTCTTAACATGGAATGTACTATCGGCTAGTCACCGTTCCTTCATTTGTCCATTTCATTTCTGTTTGAGGAACGTGACTAGCGTATAATCTGGTTTTAACAATTTTCGAGATGCTTATGAAATATATACCAGCTGCCTTACAGATACGGGAGAGTTCCACGAAAAGCGTGCCTTTGAAATCGATGCCGTCGTTAGCGCCTCGAGGGCTTCAACAAAATCGTAGGAGATTTTGTAATTTAAGTGATCGCGAGGTTGGGGAAAGAAATTTAATTAGGGAACTGTGTACTCCACTTTTATCGGAATTTTAAACGTAACGAGCACGAACCTTTTTTCAAAGGCTACATCAAAGTCTGCTTCCTATAAAAACGATTAATCTATGGACCTATATAATTTGTGCTATGAATCTGAAATACCCTGCATAATTTTCGATAATTATTCGATGCATCTGCTTTACCTGCCAGCTTAATTAATATTCAAAGGAGACGGAAGAAATGTTGGAAAGCTCGTGCTGCACTCACCTGTGGGGCTGGGCGCCCGCGATCGCTTTCGCGTAGATCAAAGGCGATAGGCCGACAGCGATCGCGTAGATCCAGAACAGGGCTATGTACTTCTCGATGCTGCTGTGCGTGATGATGTTTTTGTACCTGAGAGGCTGCGCCAGCGATGTGAGACGATCGACGGCGATCGCGACGGTGACCAGAACGCTCACGCTGCACAGGGCGATGACGACGCAGTACGGCAGAATGCACAAAGTGGAGACGCCATTCTCCGGTAGGCCGGACAGCTCCAGCTGCATCCCAAAGGGAATGAACACTCCGACCTGCGCGAAAGTAACGTCAGATTTCCGTGTACCAGGATTTATAAACGAAAACCGGAGGGTTGATGTACAGGCGCAGCCCGTCATCCTCTCCACCTTCCGTTGTTTCGGAACTTATGCAATAAACAACGGAGGAAATGCACGCGAGAGAATGAAAGATTTATGACATCGTGCGCCTGGAACCTCGCCGCCCGAGCCCGCGCTTGGAAACTACGATGACGGCTGAATATGAAATTAAACAAGATACAGCAGCTATACGGGGCATGTGTAAACGCGCAGCGGCGTCTCAAAGCGGACGGGGTAGCGTATTACTCCATTAACACGCAAGAATGTTGCATTCACCGCTGTAGGTAGTTAGAGGAGAGCGGTCATAACGCGAGAAACCGTGGAAGCGAAGGAACTAATGTCAACCGAGTTTGGAGGATATGGCACGAATGTCTGGAGAGCGATTGTCCCGTCTTTTCAATTGATTGGCTGGGTAATTCGAGTTCCCGATTAGTCGATCGAGTTTGATATATTATTATTATTTTATTATTATTCGTCTTTATTACTTGGAACAAAGAAAGAACAGAAATACCTACGTGAAGAATAGCGAAGTAAATGGCGAGGCTGCAGTACAATATTGTTAGAAGCCTAACCGTAACTAAATAACTAAAACTAGAACTGAGGAAGAAAAGTAAAAACAGAAAAACTAGAAGAAAATATTTTTAATACTTATATTTTAAAAAATATATAACGAGGCTCTTGAGCTGCAGTGCCCCTTTCGCCCAAAAAAGTGTTCTTACATTTCCTAATTCGTAGAATAACGAGTGTTTCTACTTCTAAAATTTATCTGCTATATTATTGCCCATCGTTTACTATCCCAAAGTCTCGAATAATCATCGAGAAGAACTGAATCCGTCCGGTCAACACGCGAGCGAGTTGGAAATTTAAAATTCCCGATCTATAATGTGCCAGTACCGACGTATCAAGATGTTTTGGTCCTTACCCCAAAGTCGCTGACTGCCAAAGAGACCAGCAGGTAGTTGGACGCAGTCCGGAGCCTCTTGTACCTATAGAATGCGGCCAGAATAATGGAGTTGCCGGTGATGGTGATCGGCGACAAAATGAAGACGATCGACACTGCCAGAATCACCGAAATAGGATTGACGTCCAGCTGCGTGTCGATCTTGGTGACCGTCGGTATGAGCGAGGTGGTCAACTCCCCGGAAACGGTGGACGGCAGCGGGTCCGTGGCAGGCGTTGACATTGTAATCTGCAAGCTTCCGATGCGATCCTTTCCCCGTGCACTGCGCCTTCAAGTAAGATTCCGCTCGTAAACGTGCCCCTCGTAGGACGACATGACGCATCCGGTCAGGTCGGTGGAAATATTGCCAGATTCCAATTAACAATCGACTGTCTCGTGCCCCCTACGTAACGCGTGATACCTTGGCGCGTGCACGTGCAGACGTTCTGAAAATATATCAGCAATCAGACATCACTGTTACATCGTCCTCGTCAGCCGCAGCTCCAGCTCTTCAGCTTGCCATTTAGATTCAAATGCCATCGTTAATTAACAAGACAGTGTCTATTACATGGTAAGCTTGTGGCTCGAGTGGAAAAGTCTTTCGATATTGCTTAGCTGTAGATTCAACAGAGTACGCCGATCGATTCTACTAACCTTTCAAGCTTTCACACGCACCGCCCGATGCCATAGTAAAATCCGACATTGACCTCTCTAACGTTTCGAACAGCGATTTTAACCGTGGCGACAAACTGCTCGTGAAATCCCCGTGAAACCCAAAGGCAACGTCGTCCAGCGGGATGAAGCCCGGAAACTACACGTTTTCGGTAACAGCTCGCCCTTGGCCCCGTTTCCTTCGTTGTTTGGCAGCCACTTTTACGACTCCTGCCGTTTCACCTTTGCCTCGGAATCTCTGAAACAAACATCCGCGTTCCGACGGTATTATAGCCAGTTAGGAAACGATTTTTATCGTGCGCGCAGTTGCAGGCCTGATAAATCAAGGGTGCACGCGATTACGCGCAACAGCTGCGATCGTGACCGTGTTTATCGAACTCGTAGACCACTTTAAGTACCTCCCTGGACACTGCAATCGTACTCTTTCCATGGATTACCATTATAAACCATTATAAACTGCAGTTCACGACCGTGACCGTTACAGTAGCGCGCCCCGTTGCTTTTTCACGCTGAAAGGATTGTTCGTTAGCAAGAATGGATAGAACCATCGGTACGTAGAAAATTAATTCCTTAAACTATATATCGTTAGGAGCTAACTTTTATCCACTCACAAAATTCGAGACACCCCCGGGAGCTACCATAAAGCGATACTTTCGCGACGGCTCTGCTATAAAATATTCAAAGAAAATCGAGCGTTAAATCTATTTTCCTCCTGAAAGTAGATCTGATTGTAACAGCGTCCGTCCAGCACGTTGAAGAAACGCCAAGTTGGCGTGCACAGACGGCCGCTCGTTTATATTCACCCGCACGTCTTCCATTACCTGGAATTTGCAATTCGGATGCACGGAGTGTTAAAGCTTCCAGAGACAAATGACCACCGGCGGGGTTAACCGCTCCCGTTCAGCGAGATCGTTTCGAGCTTATCAAAATCAACGTACGAGCGGTCCACCGTGTCCCCAGGCTTCGTTTCTTTTCCCGACAGTGGCAGACGTTTAATTAATTCCGACCTGCGAAAGCACATTTCGAGGCGAGGGACTGTTTTCTCGCCTCTCCGTCCATTACTGGCCCCATCCGCGCCCGTGGACATCGTAATTAAGCCCACTAGATATGTTCCTGTCCACACCGACGCGATTTCATTTGTGGGGCAGCGACACGTTCGACGAACTTCGTTGATCTCGCTCCAGTGAATCGTGCGCACGTGTGCGCGGGGTTGACAGATATGTGGGGCACGTGGCAACTCGTGCTTGGCTAGATGAACTCGAGCTCGGGAATTAATGTATTGCGTGATGTTAACGATCGCGATAGTTCCTCGGACGCCTGCGTGTCGAACGCATTCGCAGTCGAAGGTGAGAGCTGTTATATTGGAAATATTCGTGGCGAGTAAAATTATTCAAATAGGTAGGTATTCATTCTTTTATTTGTCAAAAAGTCTCGGAGTGCTAAATCTCTGGCGCAGACACTATTTTTATTAGAAGAAAGCCCTTGGAGATAGTCGACCCCGACGTTTAATACTCTGTGGCTAATTCTTTAACGATCCGTTCTGCGTCCAACGCAATCTCGGCCCTCAAGACCTGCGGGTTGAATTTAATGGATCCCACCACTTCGATCTACCATCGGGGCTTCCAACCGCGTCTTTTGATGCTCTTAGCGTGTAGAACGTTTCCACAAATTTCGTTTATTACTTTAGAGAGCTCTCCGGCTCTCGAGCTTGTTACTCACGGCCAGTGTTACGTGCTTGAGACGCTCCTTCGTTCGTAACATGCTCGTTCTCACTGATGCAATCATTTTTACGGTGAAACTGATGTGAACCGATAAACGTAGCTAACCCTGGCAGAAGCTATTAGCGAAGCGATTATGTTTACAACGAAATTACTCGCGCACTGTCTCAAGAGTATTTTCTCGATATCGATCTTTTCGTGCCACTGAAAAATTGTTACGCCCTCAATCATGGCGGCTAGAACCTAGTCGTTCCGTGTCGACAAAGGTGGTACTAAAGTTAACTAGCATTTTGCACCGTGCTTCCTCGGCTGGCCTTCCCTATCGTGTTTTCACGCATCGCGGGGTAGCTTCAGCTTTAGCTCGTGCTAGGCGGAAGGTTTCACGTCGGTTGACCACTGGAACGGCCCTTACGCTTGCGTACGTGTACCGTCGAGCAAGTTAAAAGAAAAGAGCGGATCGCGCGAAGCAATCCCCGGCCATTTAATCCAAGGAAAGAAGGATCATAATGCACTTTCAAGAGGTCACAGTTAATCACACAATCGCAGTTCTACGTACACTTGGAATGATATGAGAAATATGTATTCTTTGGGGACATTAGAGTGTCTGAATTTTTCACAGTTGTAGCCGTGCTTTATTTCGAGATCTCAGTGGAAATCACGATGGAAAGAAACAAGAAGACAGGTTACTCGTAGACAGAATTGTATCCTGCTTACATATTTGTTATTCTCACCTCACCCCCGGGTGCTTCACGCGTGCACCAACTACGATGGTAAAAGACGAGCAAACCGTTTCAATCTTCTTGCCAGACCGACCTGCACTATTTGGCTACCAGTTCCACAATCGTAACTTCAAGACACACCGGAACGGGCTCATTCTCTGCTTATCTCCCCTATCCACAACTGTCACTCACGGAAATTTACGTAACCCTTTCATCAGTTCGATAACACCTTCGGCAGGCCAGTGTGCTCGAGGTAGCGAACGGACATGGGTGAATAATTTGTGATCGATCGAGACTGGAACAGATGCCAGCTTCTGCCCTAAATACTATCAAGAAGTATTGGGGGGAGTCGCTCAAGTAGGTTTCTAAGTGAATTCGAATTAAACGCACCTTCGCAGAAACTTAGCATTAATTAGAAGTCGAGAATTACCATTCTCTCAGAAATACTCAACAAGTATCTACTTGTGAATTATAACACACCTTTGAATCATAATTTCAAACCATTCCTTAATGAGAACTTCTTTAAACAACCAACTCCTCATACTCGAAACGAAAATTGTTCCATGAAATTCGGCGACGTTTAGCGATCCCTTTTAAATATTGCATGTGCAGACATGTAGAGGATCTATTCGCGAGAAATGCCACAGCGTATTGGCTTCAATTGTTACCTAAATGGCCTTTCAACTCTTGTCCCAGGCCATACACGTGAATTCCACTGCCACTGCGAATATTTTGTAGTCCCCCCCATTTGCAAATAAATCCCGTTGGTTTGGGGGAGCCTTTACCACACGCACATTTTTCTAGCAACGAATTCTCTTGTCATCCCCGCAGTTTTCTCGCTGGAACAAAGGTGCGCTCGTCAGGTACGGTTTCACAGATGCTCCATGAAACAATCATCCGAACGGCGAACGAATTTATCCGGAAGGTATGAGCAACAGTGCAACAAATTGGTGTCCACGCGCTGCCTTTCCCATTCCGTCGATTGTATTCTTGACTCGAACCGGGTACCATTTCGATTTCCGATATAACCGACGCTTGATTGGGGGACGTTCGATAATCAACTTTCAGATTGAACATCCAGTTCAGCCGTTCGCCGACCCTGACGTCTCGACGGGGGCTGGCCCGTTTTATCCGCTTCTGCCTCCACCTTTTTTTTCACGATTCAATTAAACCCTTCGATGATCGGAACGGGGGCGACGCCAGCCGTTGCAAATTCTGAAAACGCGATTAAGGAAACGCTGCGAAGAAGTGCCTTCAATTATCGCTCTTCCCCGCCCTTACTCTGTCCTTCCTCCGCTCTCGCCTCGTTCTCCTAGTTTTTCTGCGCGTTACTATCGATTCTGCATACTGCCTTGGCGCTGGTCGCGCTTAAAAAGAGAACGAGCATAGCTTTGAGCTTTACGATTTCACGATCCTATGATAGTAATTATGTGGAATCTCCTGCAAGGTGCACATACTTTCAGGTCATACATTACCACAGCGATTTGAGTTGCATTGCCGAGTTACCGGCTTCGATTAGAAACAGTGCTAGGGGAATAATAGATTACAACCGTGATATTGGGAAGTTAGAGAGAAGCGATATGAATTCATAAGTAAATTCACAACACTGGAGAGGTATTTAGATCGTCTGTCGGGCAAGTTCCGTGAATAGAGACGGGCTAAAAGGCAATGTGTGTTCGCCGTAGCGCCATATGGCGGTATCAGAACTACACGAAAATTGTCACCGTCGCCTTATGGCGGTGAATATTTGAAATTCTACTTTCGGTGATTAATATTTAAGTCCCTTGCGCTCAGGAGCCTATTTGTCGATTCAACGAGCCGAATGAGAATGTACACCGCGCCGGAGCCTTCGAGTGAAGCGAACTCGCGGATGTTTAACATCGGGAAGGAATTCGACGGCCTTCGTAGCGGAATCGGCGATGATTCGTTTGCGAATTAAACCGCTCGGAACGAAGTTTATTCGCGTACGAGTCGGTGGCTGCCTTTCAAACGAAATCGTATAAAGTTCGGTTAATTTAATTTCACGCGGCTCGAGTGCCATAGGAAGCCGGAAATTATCGAATTGCGATACCGCGTCGAGATACGCGAAATATTCGCTTTTAATGCGCTTTTATCCAACAGTCGATATCGTTTCCGAGCTACCGAAAAAGATAACCACGAGGTCGAGTTTACCTGCTTCATCGTGCGGCTTGGCATTCTGGTAGGATTTAATGGAATACATATGTGATGAAGGATTTTTATATTTGCTTCGTCGTTCACGCAACCCCTGTTGCAGCCGATATATTCGAACTTCGACGGCTGCGAACGAATAGAGGTGCCCGGTGATGTCGGCTGTTTAATCCTCTGCGCACGTAAACAAGCCCGAAGAGAAATCATGGATTACACGTACATGTTCTGCGTACAGGAGTTGCACCCTTCGTGAAATTTATAGGGGGCACGAATGACCGGTTTCAGTTTTAACGCATCGCTAACCAACTCGCACTTGCGACGGGAATTTCCCATTGATTTCCCGCAAGGAGGGCAATTACCCCCTCCTATCTGCAACGATGATCGAATGAGGCTGGTAACGTGCTCGAGACAAATCACATTAAGGGCGATAATTGTTCTGTCTCTCGTTTACGGCCTCCTCGGTATGAAACTACGTTTACGGGATCCTGCGGAATACGCGAGTTTACGCGGGGAGACGCGAGAATGCTGGAAACCAAACGTGAGGGAGACGACAGGGCAGAAAGGAAAACGACGTAATGCAAATGAGTTTATCCTTCGAGCCTTATTCCCTTTTCCCGATACGTTCCATGATATTTCTTCGCGCGATGAAGGGTTTGGGGAATCGAAAATCTCTGTTCCCTTCTTCGTTGCTTTTCATCTGCTCGGAATTCTTCGGTTCTGTTCTGTTTTTGGAGGGGAATCTTGAAATGGGTTTTCAGCGAAATGATGCAATGTTTTGTATATAAATGTCGTAGGCATTTCAGATTTAGAATGTCTTTCTGTACAGTGGTCCATATCGTTACAATTCTATGCTGATAAGTTACGAAGATCTTACGGCTTCGGTGATCCTATCAGTTTAAGTAGTATAGGCGCGTCATTGGTCAGACGCTGCGTATTTCTGCTTCCAAGTCTGGAATGTCGAGTCTGACTGTTTCTTAAATTGTTTTCTTGCCTTGCGAAGGCAAGCTGCGTGTTGGGTGGCTATTGTTTTAATAAAACTAAGGCGAAGGGGCGCTTAGAGTCTGCTGGACCGAGGGAGCGCACTGGGATAGTGAAAAATCGTCCTTTGTGTAGTGTTGCTCGTGCGACGAGCTGCTCCAGAATGTGAAAATGCAATCGCGAAGAGTCAATAGGGGGTACTATTTGAATTCAAGTTCCGGCGTTAACATACGCCACTGGGGCAAAGAAGTTTCAATATTACGTGCAAGAATGCTGCGTCGTGACGTTCAGAGAACTCGGATCTATTTGAGACGAAGAGAGGCATTTGAATAATCAATACCTCGCGCGATAGAAAATTCAGAACACCGTTTAGCTGTTAATACCCCGTATTATTGTGTTCGCGGAACCGTGAAAAACAGGAAGGGATGAAATTCTCGATTCGTGTGTCGTGGGGAATGAATTTTAAAAATCAAAGAGTAGAATTCGAGAGTAGAATCTCATGTATATAAAATTACTAAAAAGATTGCACTATATTAACATTGGTATAGGCACTTCATTTATACGATAAATTCCAACTGCCACAATTTCGCAAATTAATTCGTAAATCTGAGTGCGTTCAAAGTCTAAGGAATTTCGCGACACGAGATCACACTCTCGCCTTCCCCTTTCATTTCACGCCCCGACGCTAGAATACCAGTCCGCCCCGTAAGTGCAACGTTCAAGTTTCAACACACAGCAGAGTTCTTTATCTTTAATGAAACATTTCGCGCTACCCCCGCTGGGAAGTTCCACGAAAGCGATCTTTTCGCCCTGTTTATCTCCAGCCGCTTCGACAAACAAACCATCTCTCCTTTGCCCCGACCCGTCGCACGTAAATGGCGATAATAATTGCCGTGGATGTAGAAACGACGAAGGCCTGCCCCGGGGGTGTAAAATTAGCGAGATTGCGCTAGTTTTTGCCGTTGGTTCGAGCTCTGCTGAAGGGCGAGCGAAAGGGGTATTATTAATGCCACTCGGAGGAAAGTCTCGCTATCAAGGACGGGCCAGCTCGCAATCCCCTGGATGAATATACATATATTCATAAGGCAACTCTCTGTGCACGTGAAAAACCGAGGGCGACGCGGTTTTATATCCCGTTTACTCGGGACAGTCGTTTACTTCGACGTGACCCGGTGCACGAAGTAGACACTCGGATGGTGTAAGTCCCGAAAAAATAAAAGTGGGTTAGGTAAACTCGGTTAACTACGAGACCTAGACGTTTCACAATGCAATCTTGCTAATTTCTTAACAAACCCTGAGCATTAAATTCAGGTGTGGCTGTGATTCGATGTGGTGCCGTCTGATATGGATAGGAAAGGGTTGATATTATTTTTCCAAGAGGAGTTTTTGAGCATTCTTCAGAATGCTCCCTGTGCATCAAGTGTATGAATAAATTGCACTTTAAGTATTATACTTCTATACATATTATACAATGCGACCACTCAGGTCAAACTTGATAGGCTATAAATTCCTTCATGTCAGTATTGATATCAGCTGTCGAGGTTTCAAGTACCTCTTTCATCGTCATGGTTAATACGATTTTTTATAGTTTAGCACAGGCCCCTTACAAAGTTAAATCTCTCAAGATCGAATACTTTTCTTTCAGTAAGACGTTTAAATAAATTAGTCCAGTTTCTTTGCTACATCCAATCTGTACATTTACCTGCAACTCGCGTATCTGCAATTCAGCAGTTCGAAAAAGAAGTGCACACGAAAGGAGATCTATTGTACCGAGTAAAGTAGTATGTACTTTAATAGCCCGTAAGATATCATTAAGTACATGAGCTACATAGGATCACTAAATAATCAGCTGCACAATGCTGTGTTACATTATGGTACTGACAATATTCAATTCCACCCCTGGTTTCATTTCATGTTCTATAGCATACAATCGTGACTGCCATTGATTCCAATTAGCATACAAAGGCAAGCAATCAAAGTTGCTTTCTAACAGTGCCCCGAGCAACACGAACGTTATGATTCAACATGCTTAATCCTCATATTTCCCCACGCAAATTTAAGGGTTGTCACATTCGCAAGTCCATCACGGAGGATCGAATAAACTCAGGCTTTTTAACTCTCCCTTGCTGTCTGCCTCTGCCGTCGGCGTATCTAATATCGCACTGGTTAGCGGTATATTATTCGCGAATAACGCCGTCCCTCCCCCGTGTATCGCAAGTAATGCCCCTCCCCCTCCCCGGCCGTGCACACAGCGCATAGAATGCATACATTTGCATATGTTCCGTTGGACTGCATGTGCCACGTGGGCGCAGCGAAATTGACGCGGAATGTTGCTCAACACTTGCTTCCACTGCTTAGGAATTCACTTATTCATGACGGGGCGATGGGATCTTGGCAGCACGGCTACTTTCTCCGCGCGATACCTCCTCCCAGCGAGCAAGCAGTCTGCCCCGTGGAAAGAATTTCGTTCGCATTACACGCTTGCCGCTCGGATAAGATTCTTAAACCTCATTTTCATCCAGCTAGGAAAAAGGTCATAAAATATACAACAGATTCTCCACTTTTCCCTACGCTCTACTAGCCATCGCGCGGAGGAAACAGAAACGAATTGCTTCTCGCGTTTTGTACGTCTGTACATGCGAAGCAAGTAAATGTAAATAAGGAGCCGCGCACAGAATCACTGCACTTCTAGATAAACTGCCAAGGATCAAGTCGTTGGGTTGCTTTACGCTTAAAGTTTCGAGTCTGTACCGAGTTCCCTTGCTCTTGAGATAAGTGCCACCTGAACGGTCAAGGTCTCGAGATGATTAAAAATTATGGCACATGGAGCGACAGAGACGAGCAACGATTGAAGTTCTTCCGAGCCTAGCGTATCCTTTGCATTTTAAACGTGTTTTCAAATGTTTATCCGAGCGAAGAAGACGTCGCGAAATGCATTTCGAGCGGCTTAAAGTCTCCTGTACACCTTGGCTCGTTGGGAGGGGCGTTAACCGGAAACGAGATAAAGAAACTGGCAAGGAAAACGTTTCCTTTTCGCTTCGGAAACGAGGAATGGAAAGTAGGTTATTCTCTGGTGGGGGGGACAACTTAGTTATTCATTAGCATCGTATCGACGTTATCGATTACTCAGACATGAAAGTTCAACAACTTTGAACCTGCCTTCAACTGTTAACTCGTTAAGCGATCCTATTATAAGAGCCGTTTCCTTCCGTACTTCATTTCGCCAGACTTAAACTGACTGCTATAATAAAAATATATTTACTGATAAAAGGAGTCTGGTCACAAAGGCTCGTTAACTATCCGAGAAGATTTGAACGAGTCTCTTCGGCTCTATTCAAAGGTTCCATTAAAAGTGAGCGAAGTATCCGACTCGATGGAAACGTTTCACGGAGCCAGGCGAACGGAAACTCGTTCTTTTGCTTCCAGCAGAAGCTCGGAGCGTTTATCAGCCAAAGGATTGGTTGATCGCCCACGGTCGCATCCGCGAGACAATAAATTTTCGTTCCACGGCGCCCGACTAATTGCTCGCGAGGGTTCCGTTGTACCCAGCAACCAGCAAAAAGTTCTGGCGCGATAAGGCGAGGAATACCGAATCACTAGACTGATTTATTCCCTGGCGGTGGCCTTGCAGAGATCTCGCGTGGCTCGTTCATCACACGACAGAACTACGAGTGTTCAACATCGTTTAATAGGGCTCTCTGCTCCTGTAACACTGGCAATGCTTTTGCAACGATCGGCCCTTTCGTTTCTCTTGCTTTCGTAGTGCCCTTGCTAAGAATTCTTTATTCGAACTTCGTCGTTTCCATTCTGAATGGTCCATGGGACTTGGTTCAGTGGGATTTGAAAGCATTGCTATGCATCGTGTTATAACTTTGTTGACAGATGTTTGTTAGGAAACTAGGACTGCAGAATCAGCTGAAACAATTGTTAATGAGCAATGAATTCTACCCACTAACACAGGGGTGCAGTAATAGATCGAAGACAATGTCCTCGATCCTTCAATCATTCGTCATCCGATCATTTTAATCTGATAATGCTGGTCGAAACGAAGTTTTGGGAAAGGTCGCGTGAGTTATTTATGGAGGATCGAATACAGGCTCGCTGTACGATATACGTGATTATTAATAATGCAAACAATAGGGCACCATGCTCCTGTAACCACTTGCTGTTACGTACACATATTACTGCCACCAGAGGGAAATGCAAATGGCTTTTTCAATCGAAAGTACTGGGACCAGTACTGCGCAGGGTGTCGCTGAATGGGGGTGTAGGTACTAAAGGTTCGCTTGATCCCGCGTGGGAACAATAACAAACGGACAAAAGGAATTCCTCGTAGTCCTCGCGTCGTGCCAGTTTTGTCTAGCTACGTATTTCCCTCAGAAATAAATACTTCCTATGTAATCGAAATTGAACTTTCTCCTGAGTCATCTGAACGCTGTTATCTTAACTCCGCGCTGCTCCTAGCCCCTGAGTCAGCGAATCCGATTCATACACCCCGAATGAATTTCCTAAGGCTTTCCTGATCCAGAAACCTTCAGAAACTCGATGCAACACTTCACTTCAAATGAATTTAACTAGATGAAACACTCGATTCAGTCCACGGTCGCTTATGGATCTATTAAGTGCTCTCTTGTATCTCTTATACCTTCCCCACGTCCATTACCCCGTGTTCTCTACTCCACCTCAGTATTTAACCTCCACCACACTTAAACAGAGACTGTGACAGATGCGTGCAAGAGTTACATGTGCATTACTGTGCAATTTCCGCCCACTTGAAGGTAATTGCACTTCACACGTATTCAACCAAAGTTAATGGGTGGTTTTCGCGCGCTTCGGGGGTAATCGCTGGTCCACGCGCCCTACGATCGACTTTCTAGTCATTCTACCAAAATTCAACCGCGATTCGAGATAAGGAAACACGAACCCCCGCGTATATATAATAGCTCAGGTCCCCTTTCTGCGCCTTAATGGCACGCTAGTTTAGGATTCTATCGATGAAACCGCTGTGAATCAGGGGTCCCTCGCCCATTAAACAAAAGTGAAAAATTGAAGTGGCCTGCCTAAGTGTTTCTTTCTTTTCGCACTCACACTACGCCTCGCTTCGGCTCGCCTCGCCTCTCTTCCTCAAAATAGTCTCCATGAAGAATCCGCGGCTCGGAGTCACACCGAGGCGAGGCGCAGTGTGAGTCACATTGTTAAATTGCGTAAGAAAAGCATAGGAAGAATAATATTAGCCAAGGCGAGGCGACGCGTAGTGAGAGCCTGCCGTTTTACAGCGGAATAATTAGCGCGGAGCCAGTGGCCCGTTCTAAAAAAGAACGTGCACACGATCCGATACGCCTGGGAAATATCCTGCAACCGTCGAATTAATCTGCCTGGATCGGCACGGTGGATATTGTAGATCACGGAAGGCAGGAATGTATCGTCGAATTCCAACTGAATCGATGGGCGAACCGCGGATTGATTAAGTTCCGTGCGGGAAATGGTCACCCATCCTGGGGTGGGTCCATTTTGGCGTGTTAATACCGCGACGAATTAGGTGAATCTCTTAAATGGATAATCTGTTTAGTGTAATCTTCTCTCCGATGAACTTATGGAACGAGTAGACCGAGTCCTTGGCACGTCACCGTGTGTTTGTAATTTCACTGATTGAATTAATAGTTATGAACTACATTAACTACAGTTAAAACCTAGATTAACATTTTGTTCGTTCCGTGGGGACCTATGCTCCCTTTGACGGTAATAAAACGAGGGTCGTATACGTAGGTATATAATTATGTATGTATATCATATTCGAAATGCGACGTTTTGTGGGGTGAAACTCAAAGGGTAGCAAGTGACTGTCAATTAGAGATGGAGGGTGCTTGAATAATGTAAACCGTTTAAATTATCGACGATGAAACACAGCGTGAATTAAACATCCGACTTTAGGGGGCTGTCTATGGAGTTTGCCCCGAGGGAACCCTCCGGGGGATGAGAAGGGTTGCACGGCCGGAAATTGTATTGCGCTGCTGCTAGATTTTTAGCGTGGAGGGAGCGAGAAAAATTAAACGGTTAATAATTAAATGGCCGTTTCGTGCGGTGAAGTTTAATTTCTTTTCTGCTACCGAAACGAACGCGTTACACTTGAAATCAAGCATACTCGACGGCGACGTTCGCTCTCATTCCCGAACCAGCTTCTGCTGTTCTCTCTGCGGAATTTCAACCACGTTCGGGCTCTCTGACGCTTGAAGTGGAATTTTTAAGCGAGCTACAGTGACTGGCGGGGATACAGAGAATTTGTGAATGAAAGAACTGGAAGAATAGGTCTTTGGACGCTGAAAGCTACATTAACCTGTTCCTGGATTACAGTAAAAGGACTCTCGGTGAATCTGTGCAGCTCCCCCTTTTAGCAATATCTATTCCTTTTAATAAGAAAGCTGAACTTTAGGTACCTTCATCTCTATCGACAGTACCTAATCTGTTATGAAATATTATGAATACGCACCACAATTGCTTAGATTTTAGAAGAAACAGAAATTTTAATTGAACCACTAGTGCCCACTAGATATACGTGACATTAGAAGCAGATAAAACAGAGGATTAATGTAGTCGTTCTGGAAAGTTAAGAAGGGAATGAAGATCGGGTATTGTTGCCAGCAATTTGGTTGGCCAAAAATCGACCGATGAAATCGTTACTCCACATACGCTGAAAATGTTTGCTCGCTACACACCATTAAGGCTGTGGCTTGTTGAATGGCATTGTGGAGGGCCTCCAGGCGGGTACGCCTACGTCACCGGAGCGTCGCGGCGCCACGAACCACCCACGGCACACAACGATCCTCCGCGCGCGTACCATGAATAATAACGGCGGATCACGGATAATCATCGTCCAGTCGGCTGAAAATTGGCGGTGCAATCATTGGCTCCCGACGAGAACGATTGGGTATTGTAAACCGCACGTGTCGTGACCTATAGTCGTTCACCCACACGCACTGTCGAAAACCTATTTGCATACGAGTATTATTCTCCGCGGCCAACAACTAAAAATTCCTGACAAACGAGCAATCTACTTTCGACTTTTTATTCGTAACAACTATTCTCTGCAACTACGCAGGCCACTCGTATTTAGATTTAATTGTCCACTTGTGCTCATCTGTCGCTGAAATTTAAGTACTTTGACCTCTTTCCACTTTCGAATATAACCCATTTCAGATTTTCTACGATTTTTGTGTAACTTGCGTAATCTTCGTGGTTTCATAATGATCGATTCATTTTGAGTTGTTAATTTTGTTCGAAGTTGCTTCGAGTAAGAGCGAGGGGGTGCCAAGTTTTTCACCCTCTTTAAGTATGCGCCGCAACTACAAGCTGAAACTTAATGCCACGCTCATTCACGCCACACCAGCTGCCCAGAGCAATTTGCTGGTCGCGGTGAAGAAGGCGAAAAATAACCAGCCCCTGAGAACTTTTAATTAGTCCGCCTGTTATGCAGTAAACTTTCACGCATACGTCACGCTGCGCGTTACGCTCTCACACGGATGTGACCGGCTTCTAATTCAATACACCAAGCTGAGGAAGGAAGATTGCCAATCTGCCGGGATCCCCCTCGCTGTCCCTGGTGAAATCGAACCGCAGGAAACAGCCGGCTGGAGACTTTTCACGCTTGACTATTGTCAAACGCGAACAGCCGTCACGTTTGCTTTTTCACAACAAGGCTCTCCTCGATCTGGGATCCCCCATGGGCAATTCCTATCGACGTTTTCAGCGCACGCAGTGTCGATTGCGGTGCGCACCTGCAGGTGAACGAGAATCGCCCGCATTCGCGCTACCTTCATGTCTCCCGAGGACCTTACCGCGATCATTGAACCCCTTTGACGTCTCGTTCTTTCTCTCTTTTCACCGTCGCCATTCCTTCGATCTTATCTAGGCTAGGCGGCTTCCCGATCAGCATGTAAATAGTACGATAAAAATAATACTTGGAAGGTCCGTTTCATTTCGGACCCGAAGCACAAAACTGTCGCGAGATCATCTTCCATGCGGCAAGGGACGAGCGCGGACTCTTATCTGTTGCAGCAAACTCCCCGATGTCGTTGCATTGTGCCGTTTCCAGTGTGGTTATCTGCTGGCTCGCCGAAGCTTCTGCAAAGTTGTCTCACTTTCATGACGGTGGATATTCCCCAACGATATGTCGGGGAATAACATTTTTTCCGTTATGAGCAGGGGGAGGGAAGGTGAAGGTTTCTGGTTTAGAAACAGACGTACAATCTCCTTGCGACTATCGGGGATCTAGGAATGTAAAATTTCATTTTTACCATTGTTCCGGAGTAGTTTGAAATTTCAATAATTTGTGGTATTGGTATCTGTAATTTGTAGATTCTTATTCTAAAAAATAAATATTTAAATACCCTGTTCCGCAGGGTATATAAATGTGTCAGGACCGTGAATACGAATAACTTTAAAAATATTGGTGGATCCATCTCGCCCCAGGCACGTTTAATCGTACCTAGCAATGTGTTTCAATTGCCTTATGCAAAATTATTATTCCACGCCTCACGTTTCATAATCACCGTGCAAACGATTCATCGGTGCTCGCTCGTGGTCATTTATCCCGAAGATTAAATAACATTGGTGGAATGTGACCATGGCTCAGCCCAATTTATCCATACATTTAGATGCGTGATTATGCGCGACAGTCCGTTGGCGTTTTCCATGAAAGCCCGTCCAGCACGAAAATAAATCGGGATGGTGTTAATCACCGCTAAATCACCGTCCATCGCGTTATCACCGGCTGCAGCTTAACCGTGCTCGGGTGTTTATATTAGAAAGAGATTTTTGCTTCCTCTAATTGCACGCCAACTGCACCTTATGCAAGCTTTCGCCGAACTGATAACTAAAATATATCTAACAAGTGTAAATTTAAAAATTGCACTGTTTGACCTGTGGGAAGTTAAAATCACAATTCATTTGAGAGTTTCTACAGAGGAGTGCAAAAGTATTCGGCTACCCTTTAAAACAGAATAACTTGTTTAAAATTGGTCCAAATAACTTTTTTTGAGAAGCTAGACGGATGTGTTCGCTAAGTGGTGTGATTTGTCGTTTTGAAAAATTGCAATTAGTCAGAATTACGAAAGAAATATTAAATGTCGTGTTTTTCAACTTTTTTTGTCTGTGCACGTTATGAAAATTTAAAAAATGACTTATGTAGATTTAAGTAACCTGTATACGTGCTGAAAATTTTGTATAATCGGTTAACGCAGCTATGAGTTACAAACCGTTAAAGTTGGTGAAAATCACACATTTCAGCAGTTTTCGGTCTAAATATAAAGCTTACTTAAATTTACAAAAGGCATTTTTTAAATTTTTAATACAAGCACAGACGAAAAAACTTAAAAACACGAAATTTACTATTTGTTTCGCTAATCTTTTTAGCTTCTCAAAAAAACTCAAGTCACTTGCACCAATTTTAAACAAATTATTCTCTTTTAAAGGGTGCCGAATACATTTGCACACAAAAATGCCCAATGATTTTCATCTCCTGAATAGCCTACCTTCAACTGATACCCAAAAGACCACCCCAAATTAGCAGAACCCCCGAAATGCCCAAATGTTTCGATGTTCCGAATAGTTCGCCAATAACTGATGCTAAAAGGAACCCCAACTTTGGAGAGCCCTAGAAATGTCCAAAGGCTTCCAACTTCAGCAGGGTGGCGCCCCAATGGGAACAATTTCTCACATGCTTCAGACGGATCCCATCAACACATGAATAGCTATTGACTTCCTGCATCGTGATTCCCTGTCAGAGGATAATCGCGAGACGGCGCTCCTCCTGGAGACGGAGTGCCGCCTGGCGTCGGCGTCGGCGCCCTTGAACCCGCCGCGAATAAGCTTGCTCCATTGGCGTTTTCTAGATTTCCCAGAAGGCCGCGGTCACCATCGGGTCGTTTGCTTTGATTATCGATCTGCTGAGCGACGAGCCCCGGAGAAATGTGCATTGAACCAGTGGACATTAATTATTCGCCCCCGACCCCCGCGGTCATGTGCTTAATGCAATTCCATTGTCGGCCAGTCGCTCGTCCCGTCCCGGTGCACACGTAAAACTGCATACATATTTACGCGGCTCACCGAGACACGAGCGGCGGAACCACGTGATCGATCCTGAATACAAAGCGTCCCTTTGTCCGCCTCGTTCTTCGCCCTCTTCTCTCCTCTGACGGTCCAGCCGGGTGCCAATCATGTGTCATCGTGAAGATCATTGTTGGGTAATTATTACAATCCACCCTGCCGTTGATAAGCAGGAAGTCGCTGGAATATCGCTGCACTTCCGGAGTTTATATCCATTTCCCGAGAGATCCTACGCTATTCTAAATGATCGATCATACATTTGGAATACTGTGGACAACTCTGTGCTCTGATAGTTGGAAAACCAAGCTGTAATTAGTCGTCCATCATTCGTGACGAAAGTTGCTGGTACTCCAGGATGCACTGATCAGTAGGTATAGATCATAGTTATAATGTGCGATCGTGATGCTTGCACTGTTTGCTACCATTTTCAGTGTTTCGCATTTCTGCAGGAGTGGAGACAATTCCTTTTAAAGGGACGTTAAGGTGGGTGCCTATGTTGGAGAGATTAGGGTGTGCCCGATGGTTGGCTACCTCATTGCTTTGACTGATCCAATGTTTGGGGATGACCATAAAAGGGAGCAAATTAGGGGAATCTGTCTCAGTCCCCGAACCTTTAGGGAGTGATAAAATACTGTGACAGATACTGGGGATGGGTGTAGATAGGCGAGATCCATCAATGTAATTGGAGCTCCGCAAATCAATCTTTAACATTATGAAACTGATTTAGCTGGACGTAGAAGTAATGAACAGAGTTATACATTGACACACGAAGTACAAAGTGCAGTTTCCTTCGAAACCTAAATATCCACCCATACCCACTGACCAAACACCAAAAATCATACCCCAAGTTATCATAAGCTACCAACTGATCTAACGTTCAGAAAGGAAACTTCTCAACGCCCCCGGGGTTGATTAAATCGCTGTACGCTCGAGGCGTTTAATTGTGCATCGCGCACGAGTTAGGGTGGATCCCGAAGCGATCGCGCAAAAAGGAGAAAAAGAATTGATAACTCTGGAGGAACTTTTCCTCGGACGGAACGCTCCGTCGGATCAATACCTCATAGCTAGTGAAACGTATACTTCTCGACTTCGCAGCTACTTCGCATCGCGAGAGCCCTGATAAAAAACTAACCCGTGTCTTGGTTCGATCACCACCAGGAATTTCGTCGTGCCAATTCGTCAAATCGACTTGTTTTGCGAACACGAATTCCTGACGTGTCGTTGGACCTTGCGTTCACTTGATGACCATCCACAGGCATTCCGTGGCTTAGAAGCGTCTGCTCAATGTGCGGTTGGATCACGATCGCGATCGTCTTCTCGAGCGAACAGAGAAGTGGACGGGTTCGTGGGCGGTTGGCTGGCTGCCGGCTGCACTTGACCTTGCACTTGCACCCGAGCTCGTGCGGATCCTGCATGCGGCCAGGGTCATGGACGACTCCCTATTTTAAACGGGGCCGCACATCGACGCCCATGCAGCTCGTTTCACATGCTTCGACACGTGCAATGATTCCGTGGCTTCTCACGCAGCTGCACGCGCGCACGCGATGCACTTTGTGTTGCAAATGAGCGAGGCCTCGGCTGTGCGTTGAAAACTGAATGCTCGATGTGGTGGCCTATAGCGGATGGAAAACAACGGCGGTGTTTACCAAATCAGCGTGAAGCTTCAGGTTCGCGAACGATTCTCCGAACAGCGGTTAAGCTGGAATATGAGCTTCCAAGAATAATGGTTAGTGAATCACAGGATGCTTGGAACTTTTTATCCTTATCGAGGATCGAGTCGAGTGGAAACAATTCATCCTCATTCGCGTTGCAAAGTGAAATTCATGTTTCGCAACAATCTCTGCCAGCCTCATAATCGATGGTTCCAAGAAGGATACATGTACTGTCACTCTTCCGATAAAATCTATTCCGTTATATATTGGCACGCATCCACTTGGACTCCTATTTCCTTGTCGGTCTTCCAGCCAGTCTTCCCCTTCCCACGCGAACAAGAAAACACCGCCATGCTCGTGGCATTTACATATCTCTGTCTTCTAACGTGCGCAATCTCGCTATCTCGAGGAGGGGAATACCAATTCTTCCATCCAAAGAGCTCCGCCGTCATCGAGACCATCGCCTTCTGCACGAGCCTCACAGCCAAGCGTCTGTTTAACCCCGAAAGAAGAGTCGACGTGATATGCAACGAGCTCGACGGCCTGGGGGATGCAATCGCGAGAATGTGCACGCGGAACGGGCCGATATTAATCGGAGACCGAGTGGTGCCGATCAAAGGCGAACGAATACCCAACTACATTGTTGTCGAGCACGGTCGATTCGTCGACACCAGGAACACGCTTTTACAGGGGGAGTTCGGGTTACGCACGTTGCAGTATCTGGTCGTGACAAAAAGCACGAGGCAGGAGGTGGCTTTATTCGCGAGAGATTTGTGGAACGCGGACTATCGAGACGTGGCATTTCTGGTGTTCGATGACGGGGGCAACGGTACGATCATCCGTGCAAACGTGACGGGGCATGGGATTACATTGAAATCTGTGGGATCGTGCAATCCGTCCGCGAACGATGTGGATCGAATTCCAGCGTTCGCCACGGATTCCCGTCGATTCTGCCCCAGGGGAGGATGCGCGGTGAAGTATGGAATGGTCGCGGACGCCACCGTCAGATTCTGGCGCAAAGAGGACACGCTCAAGCTGAAACGTGAGCAAATTACGGCGAACGTGTGTTTCTATTTGCACGGCGATATCGCGTTGGTCCAGCCGTTGGCCGCGAACCCCGTGTATATAAAGGTGAGAAGACGAAAGGGTGAAAAAGATCTTTCCGTGGGGAACAGAGTGTCGACCCTCCTGAAAGATTTATTAGTTTGCTCAGATCTTAGGTTCGATATGCACGGGGACGCATTTTAAATTTCACTTGGTAACTTTGCGCGAGTCAAGGGGGTTTGGAATACGAAAAATCGAGGGTAGGGGAGTCGAATCTAACTTCAATGTCTATGGTCTTCAGAAATTTTGTGGAAAAGTCTGTTTATAGAAATTAGGGGAAATATGCTATCTACTTAGTACTTTCAGCTCAAGGACTTTGTGTCTACTGTCCGTGAATTTTTAGTAACCATTGTTCTTCGTTATCCTCCCTTATATCGCGAGACTCTGACACGGGGGTGTGCCTTGAAAAATGATCACTTTCTTGGCAATGAATATACTACGCTAGCCTTGTCGCGAGCAGTACCGAAAATGGAGCTTACTCATTCGGGTGATTTATCACGGTGCTCGGGAAAGGGGGAGGGGGAGCGAGACACATCAATTACTTTCCGAATTCGCCAACTATTGAATAATGTATCGTGATCACTAAACGATTCTATCTCTGCCGCGAATTAATTACATTGATGAACGCCTTGGCTTTAAATCTGAATCTACTCGCTCCCCCAACTCTGGTCAATCTATTAAAATGCTTTCCCATTGCATGAGACACACTATCATCACTTTTTATTGATCACAGCCAGCACTGTTCGCCTAAAGTGCACCGCAATTCCTCTGTATAAAAGCCTACCATATTTTTTACGGTAAAGATGTCTGTGGTTCTGAAAGAGTTAATGCAAAAACTCTTCCATTACCTTCCTCTTTTCTTCTAACTCCCATTTTCTAACAGGAAACGAGACGCTGCAAGCAGTCGGCGAGCTGCTCGTCAAGCATTTTGGCAAATATCATGACATCAGCATCGATTCCAGCGCTGGTATCAACATGACATGGTCGAATGCGTTCTCGATGCTCATCAACCGTCGCGTAGACGTGATAGCTGGCCCGAAGCCAGAAGACTTGCGCATTTTAGCGGACCTGGAGATCGTTTGCTGGTACATGTACCGCGACATGGTATTCGCAGGCCTCGTGCGCGTCAAATCCATCCAGACCGATATGTTGAAGCTGTTGATGCCGTTCCACTACTTGGTCTGGCTGTGCGTGGTTCTTCTACTCACTTCTTACATTCTGCTATTGATCGCGCTGAAGAGGCTGTCTGATGTGGGCTTGATGAAGGAACGAGTGAAGCTTGCGCACGTTTATGCGATAATGCTAGGTCAAGGTGTCACGCTGCCAAGGAACATGGGGCTGAGGCTGACGGTTCTTCTGTGGATACTGTTCTCGCTTTATTTGAGCATCACTTACAACAGCACGTTCACTAGCTCTCTGGCTGAAGTCGAGACGGAGGACTTGCTGCGGGATCTCAAGCAAGTACGTGACTCTGGTCAACCGCTCGGCGGACCAGCCATCGTTCGCTCTTACTTCAACAATGCCACCCACGGCTTCATAAGGGATTTATACGAGAGGTAATTTCGTGGTTGAGGGTACATTCTTTACTCCATTTTGCCTCTCGTTTTATCAGCTTTATCTGACAGTGGATCTTGTAATCAGTTATTCATCTTCGTTTTTAAACGATTTTTATAAATTAATTAAACGATTTTATTTAGCTTCGACCCTCTGTTTGTTTGTTTAATGTATGTATGTATAGTTCAAACCTGGCAACTCAAGTTTAACCCGCTTCCAACTATCCAATTTTCTTGAAACTTTGCAGGCGTGCGTAGTTTACACAATACAATATTTAAATAAAATTAACCCCGAGGGGGTGAAAAAATTACCCAGTCATCAATAAATATAACCCATAATCACAAATCCAAATGACTTGAAATCAATCAGTCGCGTTCTTTTTATCGAGAAATGATCCGTCACGTAAGTGCGAACAGTAAAACTAAAACTTTGCAGGCATATCACCATTGAAGTTGTAGTACAAGAAAATAATTATTTTCTTGCTTTTAGCGCATTTTTAATAAAATCGTTTGACATAAATTTTTTTTTATATATTTTTAATCATTTCCATTGACGATAAGATTATAATCCCTAATTTTGGATAAAATAGTGGATACCGATACAGATACAAGAGAATAGTAGTCACAAATCCACCGCAATGAGAGTAGAATTAATAAGAACTTTCTTTCATAATTAAAACTCCATGCAAGTACCTCTAAACGATAAGGGAATCTTGATTCAAAAAGTCAATACATATCTGCAATAATTCTCCCAGTACTGGTTCCTCAACAAACTCAGCCTTGAACGGTGCTGCCTATCTGTTTGCAACAGGTACAAAGTCATAGGAGCGGAAGAAGCGATGGACAGTATATTCACGAAGAATGGTATCGCCGTGCTGCAGCAGTTCACCGTGGACAGAATCAACTGGGACTACAGGAGCAATAGAAGCCTTCGTATGTACACTTTGCCGACACCTGTGCTGAGATTCCCAGTGTTCCTGTTCACAAGGAAAGGGTACGTCTATCGAAGACCTCTTCGACAACTTGTCACGAAGTATCGCGAAACGGGGATGGTGTATAAACTGGAGAACGTGCTCTTGATCGAGGAGGACAAATGGTCATCGCATCGCCAATCCACAGACGAAATTCTCACGATCAAGCACCTTTATCCCATATTCCAACTATTCTTAACGTGCCAGGGGATTAGTTGTTTGATACTCCTCGTTGAGTTGCTGCAAGCCCATATCTTGCGGCCTTCGTGATAATTATTAAATCATTCCTCGATCCCTCGATACTTTCGATATTGTTCTGAATCTTAAGAAAACTATATTTACCCATTGAAAAGATTCGCAACACGTGCCCTATTTCTCTCGATGCAATTGTAACGAACTCAACGCAGATAGTTTAAATAGCTTCTAATTTGTACAAATTCAGCCAACTCCCATAATCCCTATGAATCGCTTTCCTGTTGTTCTCTCCACCGAGACGGTGACGCAAGCTATTGAGTCGTATTTCGAAGAATTTCGCAGACATTTCCTTGAACGTACACGTGCGCAACTCCATCCCGCTGCACAGTATTCGAAATTGCCCTTGGGATGAGCTTTTGAAGGTTCCAACCACTGTTGCGTAACGCGCCCGCTGTTATACGATAATTCCTCAATCGTGTACGTTTTCCGAGATGCATTGCTTCGCAACGCATCTCCACATACCCGCTGCGGGCGTGTGCGCGTGCAAGGCCGCGGCGTGAATTTGTCGAACGAAAGGGAAACCCCCTTTCGCCATCGATACTGCCAGCGATAAATCCAATTTTCTAAACTGCATCGTGCTCCGTTTTACGATGAACGGGTTTCCTCCGTCGCGTTTAACGTTTCTCCTTGATCCACCCGATCCAATTCACTTACGGAATCGTTTTACTTTACTTAGGCGAAGACACGACCCCTGCCCCTTGGATCGAGCGCAAACAATTCGTTCGTTCGTGGCTGCGTGATCGACCGCCGAATTTTCACTCACTCGCGAGAAACATCATACACACGCTCGAAAATGCAACGCAATTTGTATGAAATTGAAACGCAAATTGAATTCAATGAAGCTATTATGCTACTTAGTTGGTATTTTTTTTCGAGCAAATCCAGCTGCAGTAAACACTAAGAATTTCCAGAGCAAGTAGATTGTGCGACGAACGTACGATAGTTACGAAACTAATGTACAAAGCGGATGAGTTAATAAAAGGATTAACTGCAAGTACAAAATCTGATCCCTGCAAATAAGCTTCCACGCTCAATTTTATAATACACGCGATTATACGTAAGCCGCTAATCTTCATCCCCGTGTGTCGCCAGAAATTTCAACCACAGTCAGTTTACTCTATACACCCATGGAAACCACTTCTAGAGATCTCTATTTGTCATGATAGCCTTGCATATCCCTGCTCTAGTAAGACTCTCACGAAAGATGCCATAATCCTTGCGCTTTCTTGTTTGCCACCCTTCCCACGCCCCTCGTTTCCCTCTGAACCCCGTCAGTGTAGGATCTCAGACTCTGAGGAAGAACGACAGCCTTCGAAGGCTGAGAGTTAATTTCGCTGCGCCGTATTGGACCTCGTCCGTGGTCGGTTCGGAGAAAATTAGCCGGCGGACAGAGGGATCCATTCAACCGACACAGTCAACAGCTCGCCGGGGAACGGACGCCGTGATTAGCGTGGCCGTCACGAGCAGCGTTAACGAGAACGCGGTGCTTTTCTCCAGTGGATCGGGCGTGGCCCCAGTGTGGCGTTCACGCGACGTCGATCATGAAACGACGATACAGCGTCTCTGTTTCTGCGTCTTAATTACTGCGTACATACGTGGCCGTGGCAAATAAAGGTGAAATCCGCCGAGGCGTGCTCTTCAGTCTCCTCGTAAGAGCGATCATCCCCACCCATTCTTTCATCCCCCTACGTCGCAACATCTCCTCGAGCAACTTCTCGTTAACCGTGAATTTCGCGCGGCAAACTTTCTCCCCGTTTTCTGGGGGCTTTCCGCGAGAGACAGAGAAGCGGGCAAGCGGAAAACCGGGAAGGCGACGCCACTCGCAAGAAAGGGTCCAGAAGCATGCATGTCATCGATCCAACGCGTCTCCCTCTCTGCCTTGTGGCCTCGCCTTTGGGCCCAGTCGCGAGGGCAACTCGTTAGGCGGCCCTAAAACTACCCTCCGACGGGGGGAATACGCGGCGTCATGTTCGAGTTTTATCTTTCCCGCCAACCGTCGCGTGGATGGATTTAACGATCCCTTTGCTGCCTCGTAAACAAAGTTCCTCTCGCCCGGTGGTTTCTCAGAAGTCGATTCGACCTGGCGCGAGAGAGTGCGGGATGGTATTAGTTGGGGTGGTTCTTTTCCGTACGCGTAGTTTCATGTTTGTCGCGTGGTACGAAGACACCAGCTGCGAGGAACGATCGAAGTCGTTCCTCGCCGCACTGACCTTTCGCCTGTATGAAATCGACGGAGCAGAGAAATTGGCGATACAAAATGGCAGTGACGGATTTAAGGGAAAAGGCCCAGGTGGCAAAGAGAATTAGTATGCAAATTACGGGAACAAAAAGATACATAGTGTTTGGATGAAATAATAATTCTTTTGTGGGTAATTTGACCCTGAAAATCCGCAACTGTAAATGGCTATTTCGAAGTTCGCGATTTATCATACAAATAGGCGTGGTTAGAGGGCAGAGTGTTCGTGTAAGAATCAACATTGGTGCACGAAATACATGCTTCTTTTTATCGGGTTGCGTCAGTAGCCCATGACATTGCCATATCTGGGAACGCTGCTGGCGATGAGGCTTCCGTGACATCACGCTCAAAAAGCTATACATAGCGGCTGGGTAGGTACTTCCTAAATATATTAGTCCACAGCAAACCTATATCGCGAATGATCTTCCATTTTACCGTGACTACGAAGATTCTACCTTTCGAAGCAGTCGATGCCACTGGCTTCCAGAAGATCCGAAATTAACTCATTAAATGATAAATTGATTGATAACGTGGTGATACGCGGCGTTAACTCGACCCTGTAATAGGAATTGAGGAAGGTGCGTCATGGTGGGTCGATCGATGATGATAATCGAGCCCGTATCGCGATGTCCTCCGCCTAATTGCGGATCCCTGGCTGCCGTGCAGACGCGTACAGATATCCGGACCACGGTGTCACGTGTCTCTGCTTGATTGCTGTGGGCTTTCCTAATCGTAACGAACACGCGCTCCCCCTGTAATTGCGTCAACTTTCCGTTCGACGTTTTTGATCGACAGCCGGGCCTGGGCGAGATTAATTCTTGATGCTTTGCTTCATGCTTGGGGAGCTGATGCGGAACGTTCCTTGTTAACGGATTACCCTCGGTGGCATGTACGCTTAGATGCGTTTAGACTTTAGACAGGGGTGAATATTCCGTAACGAAGCGTTGCATTCGTCTTGCAAAAGTAGATTCGTGGTCCTCGCGGAGTATTCGTTTCGGGAATATCTTTCTTGAGAATAGCCAAGCTAGCCAATGCGTCTCCATTTCGACGTGCGTTACGAAAAGTACGACGTTTCATTTTTTCTACATGCATTTGTCCGTAACAAAAAAATGAAACGTGCTACTCTTCGTAATGCGCGTCGATTTAACAGATGCTTCATTCCTCCAAGTCTCTATGCACCAATCTTTATGTATAAAATGTTAAAGTGGTTGTTGGTACGTTGAAGGATATTAATGTGCGCAAGATGTTTTCATCCATCTAATCCGCACGTAGTTGATCTTGTCAAAATAAGTCTCTGTATCAAGGTATATAGGTAGAAGTAGGACGTCCCTTGTACGAGTGGATATTCTGTTATGATGTTATACTGACGAGGTGCTGTCGTAACTGCGGGTACGTATCTATGTCGACCGGGGATTTCTACGTCAGTCGTGAGGGTAGACAGCAGCCATTGTGGCATTAGGGTTAAGGAGAGACCTACAGATGGCTTACGTAGATTAATTACGCGGAGTAGTCGTCTAGAAAACCTAGCCCTTCCTTTGTAAATGGCCCATTCTTTTTCTTCCCTCCGACTTTCTGAAGACTTTCCCTTGGAATGCGTTAGTTCGCCATAAACGGTAATTAGTGGATCAAGTTTCAGGCAGTATCTCACACTTTCGACACTTTGGGGAATATTTTTTTTTTGCCTAATAAACCTCTGTTTTTTTTAATCAACTGTGGGGCCTTCATTACACTTTGAGCTACCTTCAAAACATCATCGTTTAAAGTTTGTGTAAAGGATTTGAATTGCTAGTTTGAGTAACCTCTATGGATGATGACGAACTACGAAGAGGAGAAGTTCATCTTCGTCTCATTCAGTAGCTAACCAGTCCATTGTTACACACACTTTACTATCGCAGCAAGTTACGAACAATCGAAAGTCACACCCCTTGGTCCATTCCCTTCGACCAGTGAGCGCGTGTCGGACCTTCTTCCCACGTCTAATTGATCGCAAGAAACTTTTATGCGCGCCGAACCCCGTCCATTATAGGTGCTGTCGAACCGAGATTAGGGGTGACAGTGAGCAGTAAACAGAACGACGTATACAGAATAAGGCACGAGCCTCGCCCACGCACGTAGACACCGTCTCACAGTAGGCATCCTTCGTGCCATGGCGTTCTGACATTCGTTCTCTGCCAATAGAAGTAATAGAACACGATTCCAACGTGACTCTCCACGTAACTCGAGAAAGAAATCGAGGTTCTTCGAAGTTTATTCGTTCTGGTCGACACACCATCGGCTTTTAACGAGTGTTACATTGTAATGCAATCGTTGCACATTAGCAGCAAGCTCTCCAATTGGTAAGATGCAGATTAGCAGCTTTTTATTTCCGCAAAGTGACTGCAAAAAGGCAACTAGTTGATTGGTGGGTAATTGAAAGTGTGGTAATTGAAAATCGCTGACTAACGAAGTGTCCCCTGGACAGACGGTTGCAAACGATAAATCTAATTTCGGAAGTGTCTTGCATCCGAGGCTCCAGTATTCGATGTCCATGGCAGAATCTGTTAAATTGGGTCTGACACCGATCAACCGGAGATAGATGCACTTAATTCGTAACCGAAGGTTTTGGTGGGCGGGGGCGGTATCGTGACAGAAATGTCGCGGGTCCGATACGGAAATTCATTACAGCCGTAGGGTAATTAAGCTCCAATGGAGGAGCCTTGACATTTGCACGGGCGAAATGATACCCGACGAGGGTAAACGCGTGAAAAGGGATGACGAAGGAATAGAACTGACGTAGACCTGACGATCGCTTTTTCGGATCGATGTAAATAAAGCTGATTTACGATGGCAAGAACTCGTGTTTGTGGTGCGTTACGTGGAATCTTTTTTCGAGATGCTAATGGAGATTGATGTCAATAATGGATGACAGAAAGATTGAAGTGACATGTCTGAAGCCTTGAATCGATGAAAATACCACGACGGTGGGGGGTAGATTCGATCCACCGTTTCGAGCAATAGAAATATAATATTAATCTCCACGATGTTAATATTAATGTATGGGATACATTGTTCCATAAATAATTCTACGAAATTTCATGGAAAATATAGCAATTGATTCCAGGAAGTGTCTTTCTACTCAATTTTCCGATAACGGAAGACACACTCCACACATCTTCCTCGCCACCCGGCGGAACATGCAATTCGGCATTATTAATGCCGAAAGCCCCTAGGAGACCAGAGATAGGTTTGCCATTATCGATTGCCCGCCGGATGGCAGGACATTTCCATACCTCGGAAACGAATTTTTTATTATCGAGGGAGCGTGGGCAGTTGAATAATTCCGACACCTGCACGGGTGGTATTTCTTGCGCGAGCGTTACGTGTGCCACTTGTTCCATTAGCCATCGCTCTGCAAGGAATATCGGGGATTTGGCCCAGCTCCAAATCACCTCGGCGCCATCTGGGCGCGGAGCACACCTTTCTGCAAACAGAATCCCTATTTTTTCATTCTGACCCCGATGAATACCGATTACTAATAGGGCCCCTCTATCACGCGTTGCATCTGCTCCTGCTCTTTAAGGGGTCTTTCCACTGTGACGTCCTGATAAAGTACCGCTGTTTGGAACTTTTTTTTGTCACCAAACGAATGTGTTTACTAAATTGAAGTTTTTTCTATTTATTGATACGTCGCTATGGCAAGGATTAAGATTAATTAGATTGAAAAGGAATTAACAAAATGGCGAACGATTAAGGTTCAACAATTGAAATTAGCTAAATTTTTTAATCATTCTGCAACGCAAAAGATGAGAAAAAACAACGAAAATTTGTGGTTTTCGTTCGGGCCATAGCGACAGTCCTTTTTGTCACAAAAAAACTTCCAAACAGCGGTAATTTATCAGGCCATCACAGTTAAAAGACCCCTTAAATTATTTCCATTCCCCTCAAACTGTAAAATCAATATCTCCCAAATATTCAAATACTTTCTTACATGATCCACCGATCTGCCTCGTGCGACAGGTCTTCCTCCTTAAACGCTCCACTTTACTATCGCTGCACCGCTATGCCAAATATCTTCAAATGCCCTCATTTCTTTAGCAACCCTCTTCACCGAACCTTCAACTACTCCCATCCGAACCGCCTTTCAGCTGCTCCGCATACTTTCCCCGCATTCACTTATCGTTCCGTTTAATTCCGAGGTTTCGACGCGACCGCGGCGATTCGCCTTGAAAAATGATTAAATTCCCGCGCGTGCACACGTTCTTTTCACCTCGCGCCAGGGGGACCAGGTGCAACCGCGTGGTTGCGCCATTAAAACGAACGGTCCCGCGTCGCGCTTACGATAGTACGCTACGCTGCGTTATATCATCTCGCTCGCCCTTGGCCGCGAGCTATCGAGCTTTTTACAGCCACTTCCTCCGCTCGGATCGAAACGTCCTTAATATAGTTTCGCTATCGCGGCCGCTGTTATGTTATCGCCAATAACGAGACGCAAATGAGGGAAACAGAAGACCTTGCGTAAATGCGATTAACTGCGATGCTCCGGCCACGGAATGTAGTTCATGGTCATGGCGAAAATCGTGCTCCCCTGAGTGGCTCGTATCAGCGAGCAAACGGTGGTGTCGAGGTGGAGGGACAGGGAATCGCGGAAAATCGGCTTTCCCGGTCAGAGAGGGGGATCCCCTCGTTTCCCGCGAAGAACCACCCAATTGAAATCGATGCCAGATCGATATATCTCCGAGGCGTCGCGTCATTCAGGCAAATCGCGGAGAAAATGTAGTTCATGGGCGGAACGATAAACCATGGACACCGCTGGATGGTGGGGGAGACTCTCGAAACTCCTCTTGAGTCGATAATCGAGGAGATTCAATAGTTTTCGCCGACTAGACTCTGCGTGGGCTTTCACAGAATTCCATTCTAATAGAGCTGGACTATTCGCCGATGAATCGAAGTCCTTCCACCGGCATTGTTGTAAAAGTTTAAAACGTCCGTGGCTAACTGGCGGCTCTTATTCATTCAAGAACCTCTCTGGTGGCGTTCCGTTTCAACCGACTTCTCGCGTCCTCCGAAAACCTTCGCTTGCATTGCGCCATTCTCGCAAGCCGATTTTCATTTTTAAACACACCATTCGCGTCCATGGAACACGAGGAGCCAAGGAATTGAATTATTCGCGGCGTCTGGGTTGCGTCGGAGAAAGTTGTGCAAGGGATGGGTGGCTGGTTCTCGTAACTCGCAAACTCGATTTCCAGCGTTCAAGCATCGGTACATACTTACTTGCATCAGCTGAGCCCCATCCAGCTGCTGAAGTCAAGGTGAAGCAAATTCGTAACGCTGCTCCTCGAGTGATACGAGCCCCAGCGCTGAGAGCGACTCTATTTAGCTTCAGAGGCTGCAGCGTGATCATCTTCCGTATCTGTGCCAGTCAGCTATTAGAGCGATAGCAGCTAAACCCGCCGCGAAGGATTCCACTGGCAATCGGACTGATCGTGGAAGTTTGTTTTAATGAATCTCTGAGAATAATGGGGAATTACGGGATCCCCGCGAACTGCAGTCTCTGATCCAACCTCCCAACTCGCCGTCTTTCACCCAGTTTTCAGATGGAAAGTGAATTTAATACTGGCGAATGTCGAGGGTGTGATTAAGGGATAGTGAATATCAGTTTTAACAATTGTGCCGCTTTCGACTATTTCTTGCGAAGAAGGATAGATATTCAGAAGCAGAGGATTAGGATTAGGTACAGCTTGATGTAATAATCATCGATCCTCGTTGTGTGTTCGTTCAAAGCCTTTGAGTGCTGCGAATAATGGGGGGAGCTACCGATCATGTGACAGAAAAAAGCGGAGGACGTCGACGAGCCTCGATAGAGCTCGGTCATATTATCGCTTGCGAATTAACGCACGCTCAGGGCGGATGTCACTTTGCGTCGAATCGAAGCATAGACGCGGCTTTTGACGTGCTCGAATTTGCGATCGCGAAAACTGGGTCACTTTCGCTTCGAATAGGCTTGACCGATTACGACGTGATCGGAGCCAGGTGTCGAGCATGGAAATCAGCCGGTGAATGGCAGCTGTCAAAGTTTACGAGAATCGAGACGGTGTCGGGTACGGGGATCGAAATTGGCCAATGATACTGTAACGATTGCTCGCTTTTCACACCCTCTCCCATTGGTACCTACCCGTTGAAACATAGAAATACGATTCTGAGTTTAACTACCGGGGGATCGACAAGCGAGCAAATAAATCTGAAACAGTATTTGTTTCTGGCAGAAGCTAGAGCTTCATTGAAATCGTCCTTCAACAAATCACGCTCCAAGCGACTTTTATTGAAATTCATTCTCTCCGCCAGCGGAGCGTATTTTACCACCCCCTGTCCGAAAAAGGCTGTAGTTCCATTACCTTAATTTTATCCACGACGCATTAAACGGCTCGTCTGCTTCCCTAATGAAAATTGCGCCATGGGAGGACAGAGAATGGAATCGATCGCATAAATGGTCGAACATTGGGCTTATGAAAGGATCGGGATACACGCCAGTCGCGAGTAGAATCTTTATTAACAACAATGTGTTTGATTGAAATCGAATTATTATCAATATAAATCTATCGCGAGACCTCAATTTCCCACCCTGTCCCGCAAAGCGTCAATACTATCTCCCGTTT
Source organism: Andrena chrysosceles (assembly GCA_963855975.1). Classification (NCBI taxonomy): domain Eukaryota; kingdom Metazoa; phylum Arthropoda; class Insecta; order Hymenoptera; family Andrenidae; genus Andrena; species Andrena chrysosceles. The sequence goes on along the minus strand of OY979769.1, from coordinate 42,469,589 downwards.
CAAAGGGTTCGTAATCATGCTTTTCGCCATAAACTGCGCGCTGTCGTGTTCGTGGGGATGATCCTGCTCTAAATGCTCGCTGCGCGTTACGTGCTGTAACGACGAATCTGGGAAATGGTATCCACGAATTTAGGGGTCGTAGACTCGCGAGGCCGATGGGAACGTAATCGCGTGCGTCAGCCGCCGACTGTAAATTCACTTACGCACCGGGGATACGCGTGATTTAACCCTGACACACATGGCTCGTCGGAAGATACGTCAATTCGACGTAGACGGAGAGGTTGGGCATGAACCGTCGACGCCGAACGCGCGAACCTGCTCTGGCAAGTGAATGCTTGTTTAATCGACCTCGATACGCGAGTTTAAACAATACCTGTTACACGCTAAAACTGGAACGTTTATTTTTGCGGTCGATCGCGCGCCCTCTTCCTCCCCATCGTCCACCAGTCTTCACCTCTTCAATGTGGCCCAGGAAGCTTTGGACTCGGTCCTTTCCACCATCCCTTTTTACTCTCTATGATTTTATTGGAATACTGAAGGGATGTACAGACGTCAGAGAGGATTATTCGTAGTACCTGTTAAATATTGATATATCAGGGGATAATATCCGTGAATTGCTAAGTAGTCTTGAATATTGTATATAATTATATTTCGTAGAAGGAATATTTGGAATTTCGATGGCAGGTAATTAATCATTCATTGCCCGCAAGCTTGTTCCTATTGGGGTTTATTTTCACAGTCTTGTAATGTAGGTCTGCAGTTTTCACGCTTTTAGGATCGAACAAGTGGACTGGAAAATGTACCGTTGAAAGGGTAAGTTGATCAAGACCGTCGACCTTGGTGGATATTTCGAGAGAGTCTTCGCCTGTCTGGAGAATGCTGCTGTAGGCCAAATATTTAGACAGCCCTTTATCAAAGTAAGATTTCGTTTGTGAAAGCATCTTGGCAGCCTGTCTGTCCCTGAACAACGGCTATTTTAGACAGCCCTTGTCGATAGAGTTAGAATTATAATCGAATAAGGCATAGATCACTTCTCAAAACCATTATGAAGAGTATCGAACTAAATACCTTCACGTAGGGTCATGGGGTGATCAAAGTATGGCTACTTAAGCTGAAGGGATCCATTTTCAAACCCCAACGATTTTCCGCTTGTCACGGTGTAGCAACGCCTCGCCCCTTGGCCGCCTAATTGCTCGACAGGACTCCTGGTGGTTCAATAAAAATCACTGAGCTCACATTTGCCAAGACAAGTCACCCGGGGAGCAACCTTCGGTGTTAAGCCGCTTTTCGAGCGACAACTAAATTTGCTCGCCCCGAAATAGGCCGAAGCATTAAAAGTTTCGACCGGGAGAGCTTCGACGGCGTTCTTTCCTCCCTCGTGAAGCTCTAAAATATCGGTCAAGGTTCACGAACCCCATTCTAAATGGTCTCGAGGCAAAGGAGTGAAGACCAGAGTTTGGAAAGGTTGTCAAAGTGATCGTCTATCTCCTTACAACGAAACATGTCATTCTAGCACCCTCGTCAGGGCATCGAGGAAAAGAGGCGAAGAATATTTTCCATTGGGAAATAGTACCTCGATCCACAGGTTCCCGCAAGTCTTTTTTCAAGCTCGAGAAAGAATTCTTTATTTCCTTCGCTCGAACAGCGAGTGCAACTTCAGAGGATCGTAAATCAAATTTTTAAAGGCTGAGAACCCTTCGGCATGGGGGGCGATGAATCTCGAAGTGGCGTCGCTATCACGATAGGAAAAACGTTACCGGGATGCCAGCGAAAAATCCATTCGAGTTTTATTGTGGTCGAAGGAAGCGCCAAATTTACGATAAACGACGGGAAGAAGAGGAAGAAGCTGACGAAACGAGGAGAACGCTGCCACCCTTTCCGTAATAATATTTGTACTATTGATCCATACTTGACAGTGGGACACCCGATGATTGGTCTTCCACTTTGTCTTTTTAGAGAATCGAGAGATGTTGGTGTTGGGTGACAAAACGTATTTAAATTGTAATGCTATATATCCAACTGCATCTTCTTCTGTTCCTTTGATTTTTCTCAATAAGATAGTCCACCAATTTTATCATTAATATCGCCCCATTACGATCCGGCGATCTAATTACGTTTACTGGGAAGTCGCCTAAATAGGACATCCCCGGGAAAGTAGGCTGCTGGCTGATGCATCGTTCCTATTAAGGGTCCTTAATGGACGCATTAATAGCTCGTGAATCCTTCAAAACATTTCTATTAACACGATCGAGGATGAAGATCCGGATGTCTGCTCCTCGTCAGCGTCAAGTAGAACGTGTCAATGTTTGGGCAAACATACCCTGTTCACTGCAATACATCATTCGATGAGCAATTACTGTCAGCATCCTCGCTGTAATTTCCTTCGATTCCGCACTTCCCGCGAACTGCTTCGTATCTGTACTGAAAGGAATGAAAACGTACTATCACCTTCCTCGCGTAACAATAATTTCCTCTGACAATTCGTCAAGCCCGTCGCGCCACGAAACTGTGAACCGCCTGTACACCGTGTAATGTGCAATCCTCGTTTTATGTTGCATTCCTCTTGTATTCTGTTCAGTAACGTCGCGTCCGGCGTAATTAATGCTCCGCGAATTAAACACACAATATTACATTCCCAGTAGGAAGTAGCGCACAAAAAGGGACATGTCTCGGCAAGTTTCATACATCTGAGTTTCATTGTTCCACCGTGCAGCTGGAATTCGCGAGGATCACGTATGAACGCGCGATGAGCGGTCGAAGATCCTGCCTTGTTCGGGAAACAATCGGGTAGTCCTATCAATGTAATCGATGAGAACGTATGTATCAATCGAACACGTACGGGATACGCGAATGCACCAGTTACGGTTCAATTAGACGCAAGTTACCCGATCGAATTTCAATTAATCCACCGTGAATTCCTCTCCGCCCCTCTGCCTTTCTCTCCGCGTGCGTAGCACGAACGCCCACGCAGGTCGACGCGCTCTTCCGCAGGTCGACGCTTCGAGCGTCCTGCTCGCGGGGAATACAGGTCACGTTATTCGGGTCAACGGGAGGCGTCCTTCGCTCCTCGGCTCCCTTTATGCACTTCCATGGTGTCCATGGTTATTTCTGTACACGAGGCTGCAACTGCACAGCGCTACGGAGCTCTTGCACCAGCCCCGGCCACTCCTGACCTGTGGTCTCCATTTCGTTTGGGCGGGGAGGTAGTTCCCGCCAGGTCTCTCCTGCGAGACACCGTGTTCCGGTTTTATTTTTAAAGGTCTTCACGATGGCGTCACGGGAGCCTTATATCTCTCGCGGCGCTCTAATGAAAAGACTCGAGATACCTTTTCCGAGGATAAACGTTCGGGTTGAAATTAATTTTCCCTCCAGGGCGATCGAGAGTACGGTTCTGAAGCTCAATATTCGGGATGGGGCAGAATTTACGGCCGGGAACTGTATTTTCTAAAGACACACGTTATCCGAATACCTCGCAATCAGACTGCTTTGATACCTAAATTCTCCGCGCTCTAGAGAGCAAATATATTCGTCTTATTCCGTGGATAGAACGTCTGTTGGCTCCGATACGAGGCAGTGAATTTCATTCAGCGGCATCTCCGTATCCCCGCGACACCATGTGAGATGGTAGCCAGCGATTTAACGAGCGTGTTTTTATCAATTTGCAGTTTATTCGCGATCAATGGAGCGAACGATGGGGAAGCATAAGCGGCCGCTGATGCAAACGACGGAATGATATCAAGCGACCCGGTGCAGTTTGAAATTTACGTTACACGCTCGGGGAGCACAAGTTGAATAAATGCCAAGAATTGCACCGTGGAAATAACACCGTGGCAAGAATAATCTTATTAGGGTACGAGTTACGGGGCGGAAGCACAAGCCGCGGCCTAACAGGAATGGAAATTAAGAGTGTGTCGAGACCGGTTACATGGAGATTATTAGCCCGGTCGCGTCTAATTGAATTGCCCGCGCCTCGTTTCTCGCTGCAAATACTAAATAACGCAACCTAAATACTGTTTGTTCTTTTTCCACCCAGCTTTAGTTTTCACCTTCTAACCACCCCCCTCTCTCTTTCTCTCTTTCTCTTTCTCAATTTTCTTTCGTTCGCAGACTTACTCTAATTGCGATTACATAACTTTCATCTACTTTCAAGTTAATGTCCATTTTCATTAATAATGTCGCAGTGATTAGAAGACTGTATTGAAATGGGAAGTGCCTAAGGAACAAATTTGAGCGAGAGTAAATATATGACAGGAATGACCGAGAAAGTGCAACTGAATGTTAATTAAATCTTCTGAATGGATGACGAGAATAGTGATTGTACAGTGGAAATTGGATGATACGTTGATCGAGTGGAAAGGTAGAGATGCAATTTATAAAAATAATTCGATACAGGAGGTGGATTGAGGACGCAGGCACAGAGATTCTTGTTACCGGGACGACTCGATACTGTTAATGGATCGTGTCGAATTTCCATTCGCCATTGGCCGACCTACATTCCAATGATACAGCAAATTCATGGAAAACCCATTTTCCATTCACCTGAAGCTGCTGGAAGCGATTCTAATTGCCAAGACGTAGGCATGTGACGCATTTAACCGGCCTGCTGTTTCAATGAAAATCCTTAAAGCCCGTTTCCCTTTTCTCATCCACGTAACAATTCATTTCCCTTTCCTTACAACAGTCTACGCAACAAGAACTAAGTAGATTTTCATTGTATTTGTAATACTCTCTTAAACACGCTAAATATCTTTATTCAATTAGAAGTACGTCCAAGTGACGATCAAAAAATCAAGAGATACATTAATGTGCCGAGGATTTAAATCCGTGTGCATTCATTTTTCGTCGCTCGAACTTTAATTAGGAAGGAATTATTAACAAGAATTCGGCATGCATCCCGCACGCGATCGTTTACTCTCATAACACAATGAGAACGTTTATCGTTTTATACTGATTTCGAACGTTACGATTAAATTAAATTTTATCATTCACCCGTGAAAATTGCCATTCAAATTGCCCGTTTCGACATTTCCGCCAAGTCTTGCCGAAACTTCCGGACCGTTGGTGCAAGATTATTCAAAAGTTATAACGAGCGTCGATGCCTGCGTTTGCAGGCTTCCAGACCTTCGACTTCGCGTGGATCCTGACGCACAAAAAATAAACATAAAATTTAAATCATGTTACGTTACAGTTAACTGACAATCGTTACTTCTTGCTCCACCTCTGGCACATATATTCCATCAGAAGTTGATAACTCTTCTCGAAATTTGAATCCCCCGGGGACGCGCTATCTTCGTGAAAGACAGTTTCACGAATAGTCGCGATACAGGCGTGTAAGGTACCAAGTTGTGCCTTAATGTCGCGTAACGAGGGCTGGGTAATTACATAGTTAACTAGAAGACGTAGCTTATCTTGAGTGTTTTACGATGGCGCACGCCTATTGACCTTAACTAAGTGGCTTCTCTACGCAGAAGCACGGGGAAAGGGGACATTTCGTGCACTTTCTTTTGTCTTTGTGGTGGAGGAAGGGGATTAGAGTATCCGTCAAGAGAAGTGTCATCATTAACGCGCTTTTTATGCACGTGCCTTCAAAGGGGTCCATTTTTCTAATTAATGGACATATGATCCTTGTTGCAGCCCACAATGTCCACTCTGTTTAATACTTTATGGCGAATTTAACAAGTACCAGGTCGTCCATCTTCTGAGAGAGTTTCTTTCTGTTAATCATTGTACTGTAACTTCAGATTTATCGATCGTATTCAATTATAAATCTCGTACTCGGCTCTCCTCCAATCTTCATTTATTCTAAGATGACAGCACTTGCAGACTATTGCGAAACATCGCGATGTTTATTTATTATTCAGTGAGCGAATCGTCACCAAGAGGAAGGTGAATAAACACTAAAATTGGGTCAGTCTATGTATAAATCAACTGAAATAAAATGACCAAAGCTATTTTTTAACCAAGAAAAGGTGATCTATGATATTCGGAGGAGCGTAAAACTTTTCTTACAATCTGATGACAGCCATTTTCCTTAACGATAATGATCTGATACCCCGAGAGAATTATACTTCCTGAAAAGTCTACACTTTACGCAGGAAACGAGTGACTTCGTGCTAAAAAGCTTCCGCTCATATCAACCTGAGCTTGAAACGGTGCGACAAGAAATCGCTCGTATGAAAATTCGTCACGATGCACTTTACGGCATTAATCAGCTTTAGTGCCCGGAACGTCATTCGTGGCGACAAGATTTTCGTTCCAAAATCGAAGAACATCGGTCGGACAAAGACGGCTCCCGATTTTTCCACCGGCTTCCTTAATGAATTTTTGCTTCCTTCAACACCTCTACACACGCGAAACATCAGAAGAACGGAAGACTTCTCGTTTCTTCGTGGTTGCAGAAGCAACTCAATCGATCAAAGGAGAAGCGTCGCATAAATTCCAAGATCGTTCCTCATACTGATTTCGTTGTCAAGCTTCTGCCGATCCAGTATCCAACTGGTCATTCTTGTGCTGGATAATTTGCTCGTTTCCGCGAATCCGAAGTCTCACGAATACCACAGGTGCACGGCGTACTCCCCTAATTATTTCGCGTGGCGCATAAAGCGTGATTCGCCAGATTTCCCGGGGATTTCGACCGTTTCAAATGAGTTCACGTATCGCGCGGTCTAGGCTCCAGTTTCGCGTGTAATATCAGTATTGGATTACCAGTGCACAATCTAATTTGTAATATCGCCCGAGGAACATTTAGCCGCACCGAATTTCTTCCCGTCGGATTTCCGCACCTCTGGCACGCTCTCTCGAGCGTTAGATTGTCTGCAAGTCTATTCCGCACAAATTAGCTGTACCGCGTAGCGTGAATATGTCGTATCCAGATTGTGCAGTAATGTTTCTGTGGCCTGGCTCGGAGAACTCTGCTCGAGACAGATGTTCGGCGACAGTGTAAATACTCATAGCAATATCCCCAGGAATGGATTTCTCCTACCCTCTGTCGCGTAACGCCGAAATTGCCTCGGGTGAAATAATGCAAAGTTCGGCTCTGTTTCGCGGTAATCGCGCGAGTCAGACCGCAATTCTGAACCTTCCATGGTTACGGTCTCTTGCTTCACTCCTTTCTCTCCTGGAGGATTATAAATTCATGGATGCTAGGCTCCCCGAGGAGCGGGTTCTCTTCTGCATTTTTGGTCTAGCGTCCCAATTCTGGGACATTCTAAGGAAATTAAATTTTTCGTGTAAGGGTAGGTACCTACCCTTCCTTTCGCGGAAACAGTGGAAGCTTCACTGCTAAAAGCTTGGACCACTTGATGCTCCAACTAGGTAATGAGTAAGTTCCATAATTTAATCCCCTATTTCGTAGACCTGTCAAAGCCGAATGACCAGAATCCAATAATTTCTCGATGAAATAAAATATAACACCCTTCTCGCGGAATTACCACACGATTCGTTTCGAATAACCGCAGCAACGTTCCGCCCGGCGATTGAACATATAAAATTTCTAGCTTACAACACTTTATACCACCAACGGCCACCGCAAATTTCACTGTTGTTTGTACAAATAAACAAAGAATCTCGAATAACCAAGCCTGACTATTCCGATCGTGCAACGTTTCCTCGAATCACCCTCCCTCCTCGCTGTTGAGCCTCGTCATCCGCGGTCTTCATCCTGAAATGTCAAACACTACTATGTGTATTGAATCTCGACCGCCCCTCGACGACCCCCTCGCGCCGCGCCCCTCCCAGCGACGGTTCTCCCCACGTGGATTTATATTTCTCGGGCCAACGAAACGGATCGAAACGCTGTTGAATTATTGAACGGGTCAGACCACGAGTATATCCACAGTCGGTCGCACGTGTAACCCTGTCGCATCCTGTCGCCCGAGCAATTAATCAATTTCAACGGGCCGCCGCATAGTCAGCCGCGCTTTTAATTATCCATGCTGGGGTGGTGTTCGCGCGGAGGCAGCTAAGTGAGCCTCCTGCGGAAACGAACTTCGCCTTGGGTCGCGCACAGTCACGTTGCACCGCCGTCTTCGTCGTTTCAAGACAAATTGAATGCGAATGTTTGAATTTGAAATTGCTCAGGATATTTCATTCAGCTTATTCTTTTTTTCAAATTCCATGAGGTTGGAATTAGTAGTATCAGGTCTCAGTGTACTTGGATTATGGATATTAATCGAATGAGGCTTACAAGGGAACATATCGAACCCGCACGCATCGATTTTGACGAAACTGCAGATTTACAGAATAGTGAAAATGTTTGGCACATATTTTTTGTTGTCGACAATCGTTCATATTGAAGAGGTAGAAAGGGTAAAAAACAGGGTATCTGAAAATTTCTAAAAACTGAGCGGGGGGATTTGCATTTGAAAAACTCTTACTTCAAACAAAAATTTCCTTTACGCTTAATAGTTCTCGAGATATTCCAGGAAATATGGTTTCGACCCCCGACTTTAGGGGCTGCTTTCACCTCCTCAACATGATCGATTGTGGATAATAAAAAATATGTGTCAAATATTTTTCGTTACTCTGCAAATCTGCAGAGTCTCATCAAAATCGGCGTGTGCGGGTTCGGTAGGTTCTCTCGTAGATCGTGGAAAATATTGAGCACACAAAGCGGCACGTGCTGAGAACCGCGATTCCTTTCGGTTCCAAGTGCCCCCGCCGGTGCAAATGTACCGTAAAATGAACGCGACTAGACGATTAGATAGTTTGGCGAAATGTCTACGTGGATGAACTAACCGATCCCTTGATTTCATCAATCGGATAACTGGAGGTCGGCAGTAAGAGCCAAGCACCGGGACTATTATACGTATCACGTTGATCCGCTACATGCCAAGGAACACGATTAAACTTCGAGACGTTCGCACAGTCTAAGATCGACGCGGATGGTGCGTAGAATTTCAGGATAATGTACCCCTTCATCCAAGTTCGAACAGGCTATCGATCAAATCACGCCTCATTTACGGTCGGCCGTTAATTCGGCGAGCATTCTAGATTATGAATCGTTTCCACTGTCGGCGAGCCGTAATAACTGGTTTCAGGGAACGGTCGAAGGGAAATAGGGGCAAGCATTAAAGTGCGTTAACAGGATTTCGAATTGGCAAAGATCAAGCGACGACAGTTCTGAGAAACCGAGGGAAACTTTCCAAGTCCATCCGCCCGACGGATTAATTGCGACTCTTAATAGGGTCTGGCGTGCTCCGATATTTACACCCCACAGGAAAGGATTTGCGCGTCGGAGATGTTTCCTCGTTCAAATAGCCGCGATTGCAACGCCCGAGTAAAAGCGAGCGGAGGGATCGCAGCGTTTAACGGGGGTTAGTATTGTTTGCGTAAGAAATTAGTAGGCAGGACGTTGAATCATTGAATCTAGGGGAAACTGCGCGGCAGGCAGAGGTATCGGGCAGAAAATATTAAAGTGCGAAAGCTAGTCCAAGTTTCGAAGCGAAGTAAACACGAAGTTGCCGGAGTGGCAGGAGTCTTAGCAAACTCCGCCGATGAAAGAAGCAGAAGGGAAGTCTTGGAAAGGAACAAAGGAACGGACTGTGCCGTGACGGGCCAGTTACCATCGACATTAACGATTTAAGGAGGGATAACTTGGTAGCGGGGGCGTTTTCTGCCACGGGGAATCCTTAATGCACTACGCAGAGACAATTTCAATGAACACATTCGTGAGGAACGAAGACAAATGGGCAGATCGTTCATGGAATTTTAAAGAACGATTCCCTGATCGATTCCCTCGCAGACACGACCCCCGACCTGCACCAACACCCCCGTTTCCTTCATTCGATCCGAGCAATCGAGTCGTTCAGGTTCTTCAACATCGAAGTTCTAACAGAATTCTTCGCCTACTTCTCTGAACTTGGAGCGTACGTGCAGGTTCGTCCATCTTATCTGCGCGACAACCCCGTTGCTGTACTAAATTCTCGCGAAATTTAGCGAGAAATTTAACGACGCGTCCCACCTTCTTCCCCGTGCGTATTTATCCGCTTCTATTTTAATTGGGACGATGGCTTTTCATCCGTCCGCGCCAACCCTCGTAATGTATACATTCAATGGCCGCAACTTTCATCGCTGCTGCGTCTACCCGCTCACAATTTGTAATTATGCGTTACACGGGATGAGACTGGGTATTGTGTGGGCTTCGCCTTCTGGCGCGAACTAAATTAAACCGTTGTCCCATCCCCACGCGTTTCTATATTTTTTATTTGACCGAACCACGACACGACCTCGGGGTGAGTTCCTTTTTCCTCCAATCGGTGGCTTTGTCTGGGACAGAAAGGGATGATGGGGGCTAGGGAGGGGTTGAGGGGGCAAGGTGAGAGGAATGGAAGTCGAGACGGACACCTTGGATCCCCGACGGGGGTTGCTTGCTGCCCGCTTACGTAACCATCTCCAGTTTCCGCTTCATCGCGTTCCAACAAAGATTATGACATTTCTATTTCTCTTAACGAAGCTTCTGCGACTCTGTATCGAAAGGTCAGGCATTAGTTGTTATGGTTTCTCGATACTTCGGCGCGTAGATAGTAATTGGTTGTAACAGGCTAGTCTATTAATTACAGGAAAACAGGGGGGTGAATTAGCGAGGTCGAGCAGTGTAGGGGCCTTGGATCCCACGTGATGGAAAATATTCTACTTTGCTGCAGGAGGATAGGTGGAAACTCGCTTTGCCTGCATCTGGTAAGACAAGATTAATCGCAAGGGTGCCCTTCCTTCTGTATCGAGTATGTAGAAAATAATTAAAACTTTAGAAATTAATACGGATTTTGAGAAATTTCAGAGAAATCCAAGCTACTCCTTCAAGTTTCACAAACACTGAAGGGAAAGAACGATATTACCTATATTACTTCTTCTTCGCCAAGCACTTAATTAGTAATGGAAAGTACCGTTTATTACTCTGGCGCATGGTATAATCAAGTTACATGCACCGTTCCTTAATTTGACTGCGAATATTGCTTAGAAGTAACCAGGAAGGAAATAATGAGTAACTTTAATTAGTCCTGGCGCAAGCGAGTAAAGTGGAGTGGCTTCTTCCTTTGTGCTCATTGTTTCGCGAGAGACTTCGTGTGTTTCGTAAGCAATACTTTTAGCAATCGAAGTCTGCAAACACTATTCCACTAAATATTCAGTTTATCTAATCGTTCACCACGGAGCGGTGATTCTTTTATTAAAATAGGAATGGGACGGTCAGTTTTAATTAACAACCACAACTTCGATAAGATTCTCGTTGACATTTTCAGAGTAAATACCGTGTCGATGGGGATCCAATCAGCGATCAATTATATGCGATTGAAGACACCGTGAGCTAGTAGGTGGACAGCGTAAGAATGGGTTAGCGACAGATTTTAATTATCAGAGTCACGGTAAATGGATCGTCGTCGATTTTCGCCAGTTACGTGACCCCTCGCGATTCGAATCACCGAGCGAATTATAATTAGCACCGAACTCTCTCGAGCACGTCTGGTTTCATTTACGCCACCGGCTGAATGCACTCCAGATGAGCTGTCACTGCTCGTCGCTACACCAACGCCGTTGCTGTTTATGTAAACACCAACACCATGACTGTTTTGGCGAAATTTCGGCACACGTGCTGATTACAGAATTTAAATCTCACCTTTACAATCGCGTTCAGAAGCTCTTGATTATTGAAAAACATATTAGAGTACGTAGTTAAATATCTGCTGCGACAAAGTTTATTTAAATCTGGTAAAACACCGTTTTACAGAATTTCCTTGCACGTGGCGGCTTTCAGAGGCAATGCAATACAAAGAAGTGTGCCTATATTCGGACGTCCAATTATTTTCCTGCTTCGACTGCAGAAGCCAAGCGCTGTCTGTTCTTAGTTTCCTAATTCCACTGCGAAGTGTAGAACACAGCATATACATGCGCATATTCTTAGCAAAAAGATCAATTTATTATTAGCCTTACTCGAGCAAGTCAGGAATGAACATCTTCGTCACTGGAATAATCAATTGCATTTGAACTTTCAGGAAGCACTGAGAGGCCAGTCGACAGTGGCTATTCTTTCTGGCGATAAGTTTCGAATTAATCCCCGTCTTCGTGCAAAGTTTTTCAAACGAAATCTCTGTTTCACTCGTGCAATCGTTGAATAGCCTGTTCACCCGTAAGTAGCGCGAAGGATTGGTGACATTTAAAGACAAAAAAATCTCAATCTTTTCTTGATTCAGCCCTGCAAAAAGTGTAAAGGTGAAAGGGATCCACGTCGACCAAAGCCTCGTGTAGCAAATGTCGATTCGGTATATAACAGACGTACGCTTTTCATGAAGAATTCAATTGCTTCTTTATTCGGTGTCTTCCAGCTCCATCGAATAATCCTCCATTAGAGAACCACTCTCTGTGACGCTGATGTTCCTTTCTCGCGCCTTTAAGCCTGTCGGCGATGCTAAAAAACGGATATCCTCGAGCATTCCCCTGTGACCTTAGGAGGATAAACCGCGATAATGAATCTTTCAAAAAGTGGGATAATCCGAGAATTATCAGATGGTTGGTTAAAATTGAGGATAATATACCTCGAGTGCGATCAAGTACAAAAATATTGTTTGCTATTTCTTAAAGTGATTTTATTCCTCCACTTCCTTTAAATGTAACATAGACGATTTTCTTTTCGATTTAATTCTTGCGACCACTTCACCGCTTGATTCTAAAATTTCTAAGCAATCATATACTCCGTTGGAATTTTGTTTTGGGGGATTTTGCGCTACCAAAACGATGATAGTTGCTTTTAGGCACTTTCACGAGTACAGATATCGCGAGGAGGATGTGCTAGGTCTCGTTATTTCTTTGCCACCGTATCAAACGCCTTCAATCTATTACTGCCGCCATACGCCGCCCAGTTTTTCTGTCTTCGCCTTGGTCTGCCTGTGCCAACGATACCGACCCTCCGCGAATAACCACACAATCCTGTCCAAAGCACGTGCGTCGATGAAATATGGAGCACTCTCCCTGCGTGCGATTCTTTTCAGGAGCATCGATGACCTCGAAATATATCTATCTCTATCTGTAGCATCGCGTAAAGGGCGCGGTTGAGAATGGACCCCTATCGTGTTCTTCGTGGCGAATTCATCATAGGATGCAACCAGTTTCCTCTTCGGAAAACATCTCGCGGTATTTTATCGCTATGTTCTATCAGTCGATATTAGTTTCACCCGTTCCACGCAAAAAATCGAAAATGGGAAAAATCGCAAATTGGAATGTATATTCCAAATTCCATTAGATTTAAGAATTAATTCCCATGGGAGCTATTTTTCAATAGTCATAAAGTTTGTTCCCTATGCTAAAATCGAGCAGAAAATAGAGCAACTTCCGTGGTCGTAAAAATGGTAAAGACGCGAATCCCAGTTCATAATTCACCGATACATTAACGCTGGCGACGTTTCTCTGGGGGGAACGACCTTTAGCGTGCTCCTCGGGCGGCATCGGCGGAAGAAAAAGGCAGGTACTTTAAAAATGCTAGTAACGTAGCGAGCAGTTACCGGGGAGGGCGGGTGTTTATGATAATGCCCCGGACGTTTAAGAGTAAAAAGCAACCGGGGGGATTGCACGGCGGCGACTTAAATCGCGAGCATCGCCTAAGCATCGCGTGTACCAGAAATAGAATCTGGGTTTATAGTGGAGCAATACCCTCTTTAAGTATCGAGCGCGGACTGTCACCCCTTCGCGACATTTCCACCGCTTTTCCCACCCCCTTTTCTCTGTCCCTCCGCGACTCTTTGTTCAATTCTGATTCAGATTCAGGCGGTAGACCCGACGTAAACGGCGCGGTCGGCGGCTGTTTAACCCCTTCCTCATTTTCCCGCCAGTAATAAAAGGGAAGCGGATGTTTGTTCTGTTCCCGTTGGTGCGCTGGGTTGAACGAATATCGATGAATGCTTCATCGCCACCCTCCGTTTCTGGGAAATATTGACCGACCATGATTAAACAATTGATTGAAAAGTTTAATGAACGTGTATTGTGCAGCCGGCATTACGTAAAACACCGACGGGCAAGGTTTTCCGGCTGGCAAACGCTGAAGACAGTTCGCGGTGCATAATTACCTGCAATTATCCAACACCGTTGATCACGCGTCGATTGTAAAATAATTATCTACTATCGGAGAAAGTTTAATGGTATCCAAACTGTTGCCTTTGATCAAGTAGATTTCTTTCACAGTCTTTATAAAATATCTCGAACGAGGCAAACATTGTTCGTGGCGTCTAAAATGATTGTTCAAGACAGATAATGATCATGAAAGTTTCTCAAAGCACTTGGTATCCACTTCCTATTTTCACCGTTCCAATCTGCCTGGAGAGACGGCCACAAAGAGTGCGAGAGAAATAGGGGGACAGAGACCCTAACGCGAATTCCTCGTTTACAGGATCCGACCAACATAAGCCATACTCGCGACTTCCACCCCTGTCGAATGTTAATTAGTGGAACTTCGAACGCTTTCAAAATCCTCAGGGAGTTAATTAATTTCGTGCCGGTTGCCTAGATACGTTTATCTAACCGACGAAGCAAGACGAACTGGAAAATTTTTCAGAAACAACCCCAGGTGGTGAGAAATTACAGGTCGACTTAAAGCTCACCGTAATTGCTACGATAACAAACCGAAAGCATCGGGGGAAGCCAGGCGAAAGACACCCCTTTAATGCTCACTTCACATCCTCTGCTCTTCATTCAGCGCGGAATATCTTCGAGTGTTGGATGTTCAACGACGTTTCAGCTTAATATCCTCCATTAAATCGTGTTTAGTTACAGCAGGGAGTATAATCTTTCCTCTCAATGGTAGTTTCACGGTTGTCGATGCCAGAGTGCACGTATTCCATTAAGTTTAACGTACTTTGTGTTGAAATCGTGGGGAGACAATATTCTTCCTTCAAGGAAGTATCTTGAAGTAGTTTAGAAGAGAGGAATTGCTTTCATTGTTCAAGTGTTTTATCGTTCACCGTTGGGTATCCCCAGTGATAGAGATAAACGAAAGTTTCACCATCCACCACGGGCGGCATCATAAGCTTCATTAATTCCACAATATTTTATAGTTTTTCGCCGTGGACCGTTCACGTTGCGGATTAGATTTCTATCCGTGCTGATTAAGCCACGACATTGCCCCGATCACGGAACCGGCTCGTTTTTGCTCATACAGCCGAACACATAGGGGGTAAAAAATTCGTCGGTCGTTTCGTTTCTTTGCGTAATTATCACGGGCCGCAAAGCGTGTCTGATACGTTGATTAAAAATCAAGCGAGTAGGCTGAAATGAAACGACTGCAGTCCCTCTAGTCTTTTACTTTCCATACCGGTGGGTAGTATGAATTGCAAGCTTCCCGTCACTGCAAATATTATATGTTCCTTCGCGCGGAAGAATTTCTTGCAGGCCTATTTCTCTTCTCAACGATCCCCGAGACGACGTCAAAGGGGTCGAAACTTTGAAGGGTAATTAAACTCGACCCACCAGCTCTCCGTTGCTAACAAATTGTACGTGTCGCTTAATTCCGCCCACATCCTATAAATATGTAATCTCCCATCAAATTCAACGTCGTACCTCGAAGTCAACCCCCGTGAGTATGAAAGACGCTTGTGATAAAGTCACAACGAACGTCACGTGCATAAATTTAGAAGAAAGCTCAGGTCCTCCATACTTATAAATGTAATCGAAACTATTCATTGGAAAAAATCGTTCCGTCATTCAGTAGAATTTTATATAAAAAATACGCCCACAAAAATTCAGAATGGTTGGTGCAGTAGTTTTTTAGATATCTTGCCCACCGTGTTTAAAAAGGTTTTTTGGATGTAGTTGCATTTTGTTTATAGACGTAAATATTTTTCTACAAAAGAATTACAAAATGTTCTTTAAATGTTGCTCTTTTAGGTGCAAAAAGTTCCGTATGAATATATGCTTCCGCCTTTTCAAGCAAAAAAAATTCACAAACATTCGCCTCTTTTCGGCCTCCTGACTTTAGCTCGGATTTCAAATGTTCGAGAACCATCCTCTCATCTTTGTCTACGAGGTTCCTTATATCAGTGCTGTGCACTCGGCCATGTCGCTCCGTAGAAAGATATCGATTGATGGTCGCGTGTCGTTAAATACGGATACACGAGGGTCTGGGTTCGGGTCGGGAATTGATAAGCAGACAACGGCTCGTCAAAGTGGCTCCCAACATGCCGTCCCGCTGCCTTTGAGTCTATGCTGCTCGAGCAGCGTGCACCAACCCGATAGACTCTTGGCAATGGTTGTACAAGGGCAACGTCTCTCAAGGAACGATGGCAGGACTCTATGTTATAATACACCAACCCTGCTACCATCCACTTATTTTCCTCTGGAGCAAACATTCCGCGGAAGTTTCTGTATCTGCTCTGCACTACCC
This sequence comes from Andrena chrysosceles, assembly GCA_963855975.1. Taxonomy (NCBI): domain Eukaryota; kingdom Metazoa; phylum Arthropoda; class Insecta; order Hymenoptera; family Andrenidae; genus Andrena; species Andrena chrysosceles. Next base: position 42,453,229 of record OY979769.1, on the reverse strand, counting down.
CATCACCAACTTTGCACTGTCGCACGCCACCGTCGCCCATTCTGCAAAATCCTCTAAATCCTGCTGCAGTTTCGCAGACGAGTTTAGCTTTCAACAGGAACAAGAAGTCCAACGGAAACCTCTTTTTAAATTGAACAAATGCTTTTTGAATGGGTTGTGTAACTGTATGTTCCTTGTATATACCGAGTCTTCCACCTTGGTTCCTGACGCAACGCCTCTTATTGCAATCCTGCATTCCCTTTGCGAAATATCGTCGGTTTAACACAGGGACAAAGTTGGACCCGCTTTGGGATTAGCCCAAGTGACTGAGTTCAAGATTTATAGGTCGTGGCAATTTGGAAAATTGTACTCTGGGAGATAGTCTACCGTTGACCTAGACAACTCGATTCGCTGTTCCTTTTAGCGGTAATTGTGAGCACGTAGTTATGTGATACAAGGTTGAAGCAGAGAATCATAATGAATTGCCAAAAGGCATCAGAGATCATTGCTTTCGAAGTTCAATAATTGCAGCAGATTATTCTTCCTTCTACAGTGATCTGCCACAGATTGGACTTAACGCCGCTTTTAATTGAATTTTCACGCCTACCAGCCTCTGATACTAATACCCTCGATACGATTTACGATATTCATTTAAATTCACGACCCACTAGCGAGCCCGATAAATTTCAAGGGACGCGGCCAGTGAATTACCACCCCGACATAAATTCACCTGTAAATTTAATACGGGGGCGAGTCTGAACGGACGCGTGGACCAAACACGACCAGGGTAACTGATTTACGCAACAACAAGGGTGCACATGCGAGGATTAGAGTCGTAGGACGAAGGTCCGTGTCCTGTCGAAACTTTTTTCGACAAACCCACGCTAGACCGGACAGATAAAGAATGTTTAAAAATTGCGATTCCTGGCGAGAAAGCCACGCAAGGCTTCGGCTCGCGGCATTACATATGTAGGTACATCTACAGCTGTGGCCTGATTTACAAACTTTTTATGGCGTCGTATGTTTCACAGAAGAGAACGCGCGTCTCCCCTCCCGCGCGGTCGCTGTTGTTGTTGTTGTTTAAGTATTACGGCGGACAAATAAGCTCCAATTATACGACGCTGATTCGCCCCGTAGTGAAAATAAAGTTTCACTCCCACTGTTCAGATCCGCGCCACTTACCACGAACCGCTGCAGCTAATTTCTAGATCGCGACGAAGTTAACGCCCAACCAACCTGCCCGTGAACTTTCGTCGGTCCCGACCCCAAGTTTCCAACTGTTTCGCCCTTCGTCCCAGCCAACTGTCCCGGTGAACGTTCCTATTGTGCGATTCGCTGCAATCCTTGGGCGGATTCAACGCATGATGACACATTGTCCTCCGCGGAGGTGGCGTTAGGGCTACCAAATTTCCGCTTCGTTTACCTTCCTCTGCTTTCCTCGAGTTTCTTACCGTTTTATCGTTCGGCGGAATGTTTCCTGTTTGCAAGGAAATGTTTGCACTACTGTCAAGTTTCGAATTACACTGGGATTGCATCTATTATTTCGTTGAGAATGATAATTTCGTATATAAGAGCGTAAAGCCGGGCGGCTTTTTCTATCAAAACGCTTTTGTGCAAAGTTTAGAATTCCCTCGTTCGACGGCTATTGACAGCTTCATTGATTACTTGTAGCTTCGAAGAAATTTCAGTACAGCTGTTCTCTAAAAAATCTTTCCACTGAATCCCAGTAATCTGTTCGATGCTCACTAAATCTATCATGGTAATCGAAACAAATCGAGGGTTTTCCTCGAGCGTTCTCCCGATAGATTTCTGGAAAGCCGACAGAGATAAGCGTGGATAGGAAGTTTCTTTCAATAGAAAGCAGCGGGAGGATCTAAAGCACGCAAGCTCGCCGCACGTGTCAATGCCTTCGAATCGAACAATCGAAGGGCACACGAGTCTGCACCGAACCACCAGCAATGTCTAGCTTAGCCGAAAAATCCTTGACCGCCCATGAGAACGATTCCCGTCTGCTCCCTGACTGCAAGATTCACGGGGAGTCGGCGATAATTTCCTTTTTCCACTTCCGTCTCGTCAAACTCTCGCGAGCAACTTTTCGAGAGAGCTTTCCAACTTCGTGCCCACTACTCGCCCCATTTTCCCCCAACCTTTCGGTCTTCCCCGTGCAATCATCTGTCCTCCCTTATTTGCCATCTCTGTAGATCCACGAGGCAAGCGGGCACACCGAGGAGAACCGAATTATAGCGGATTTTTGTATTTGTGCTCGTGCATCTCGCGTGCGCTTGGGCTTGTTCGGTTTTAGTAGCTGCACGCGCTGTCTGCACACGCGGGTGACTTGCGCTAGTTGCAGTTACCGACTTTTCTTATTACTTCCCTCGCGAGCAATCGCCTCGGTTGAATACAGCCCCCCTCTATTCAGAGTTCCTTCGTGGGTGGCACAATATCTTCCGAATGAAACATATCCGCGCGTGACGGGAACGATTGCCACTGCACATGCAATTTGTGCAATTCTCACCCTCGCCGTTTCCGGTGCAGGCACGGACGCTTCGCGACGACACGTGTTCGCCCTCGACACGGGCGAGCGCGACACGAGCTCCAATTGCCCGCCTTGGGGAGAAAATTGATGTCTCGATTTCAAACCACCCTTTCTTAAGTAAATTACTATTTATTGGAGTGAATCTCCCTGGGCGACCGGTCTGCAACGGAACGGTCTGACCTCACAATGGAATAGAGAAAGTAAATGGAATGAATAAACTTTCGTGATATACGTCTGTCTGGGGACAAATTCGACCGATAGTCGATGCACGAATCGTTTTATTCTCTCATGTATGGTCCATGAATATAGAGACTGTTTGGGAGAAGAATAGAGTTTGCTATGTGAAATGTAGGTATCTATCCATTTCATTCGTCTGAAACAGATATTTCTGTGTTAATATGGAAAAAAAGTCATAGAACTGACCCTAGTTTCCGACCTGTCAAAGGTATGTAACCCCTGAAATGAGTGTGTGTTATAGTCTGTGCAGTGGTGGTGAAGCAACAGTTTCAAAGTGATATTGATAGGTATATGTATAAATAGGCTTCACATATCGCGTTGGTATGAGCAGTGTAGTTTAAGGGACTTCCTCTTTACATGTTACCGTTAAACTTTCTTTTTACCGCCATCGCAACTTTGTAACTATTAACGTCGCTTATTTTACCCGTTATGGACAGAAAAAAAATTATGAACCTGATTTGGACGCTGAAAACGCGATGATGTTTAAGAATTATTTTCTCAACAAATATAAAACGTTAAAGAATAATTTACGATTTTGAAGGAAAAATTTCGACGTTTGCATGCAATAAAATGGTTTAATTTAATTTCAGCATAAATGTTTTTCATTCATCGACGATGGTTGGTCAGTATGTAACTAAAATGCCCCGGGTGAAGTCAATCGATCAATTAAATTTTTCTCCAACGTGTATACAAGTGCAGAAAACGTGGTTTCGAGAAAAATTTATCGACTGTATCTATGAAGCTACTTCGAATTTCTATCTGTAACTTTGGGAATACATTCTCCATGGCTATTACTATCGATTAAAAAAAAATCAATTTTTTCAGCGTCCTAAACCAGGCTCGCCCCTTAAACAAGAACACAGTCTTCTGTTATTAATGTGCTCGCTCAACCTTTCCACCTATCATCCTGAATTCACATTTTTACGGTCGAACAGATTTCGAACATGCTTCGTGACTGGTGCGAGCGTTACCAATATCGTTGGTGAATGAGACTTATACACGTACATTTAAAAGCGTTGGCACAGTGTGACGAGATTATGAAAAATGTGCCAAGTGAATTGAACACATAGCCTTTCAAAGTGTATTTCGTTCATGAAACATAATAAAGCGTATAGATTGATATTGATTAAAACATGAACGTGTATAATGAAACCTCAGTCGAGTTTGATAACGTTAAGGTCACTGCATTATGAAGGATTGAAGAATTTAGTTGATGATGAGATAATAATAATAAACCAAACTAACATTCAATCTAAAGCTACGAAGAACGCAAGAACACAATCTAAATCTTTCTTTCTTTTAACGGAGGCATCATCGGAACTTTCTCAATGTAACGACCCTTGTCCGTCGAAACTTTCATCCTGGAACCCCCAGCGATGATCTTCCCCCGTGAAATTACACCGTCCACACACTTTGCACGTACATATGTATGTACATATGTATAGCCAAGTCGTGCTCTTAAACTCCGGGACATTATTCTTCAGGCAACGCGTTCCGCGCTCAGTGCTATCTTTTAAAATGCACTTTCGCTGTAAAGATAAGTGGCAGGTGGCTGCGATATGAGACGAGGCTAGAGGATAAAATGTTATGGCCAAAAGGAGGGCTAGGTGGCGGCGTGCATGTATACGTATAATGGTTATGCAACTTTCGGTCTGAAACTGTGCATCATGCACGCTTCCTTCTTCCAGCGGTTTCTTATATCTAATCAACGTTCAATAATGTAAAAACAGGATCAAGTAGGGTATCGATAGAATCTTGTTCTTATCTCCGCGCGCGATGAATTTAAAATAGCCCACACTTGCCTCGATTTCCATTGACAGGAGATATTCCAACGTCGATCGCCACAAGGAAGGCTTATGATATAAGCTGGAAGATAATTCGATGGGAGCTTCCGACGTTTAACACAACGATCTTCGTGATCCCTAATACGCTGCTCGTCGGAAGATTCAGCAAGGTTGCATAATTATTAACGAACAGCCAAAGGGAGGGAAGAACGTCTGGCGTCGGTGACGTAACCCCTCGGGAGTTTTCTGTGTCTAGACCGAGGGGTGGATTTCATTGCATATTTTAATTGTCGTCGAAAAGAACGCTTAATTACTAAACATGATAGGTCGTGGAAAAAAGGGGAACGAGGGATCGATATTCAAATTTACGGAATGCATTACAATTTTTCATGTTTCGAATGTCAGAAGTTGTTGAACCCGAGATAATTCGTCCCCCGAAGACGATTCTGAGGAAATACACTCGGGCATTGGACTTTCGATTGAATCCAGTTCTAGCGTGCGTTCATTGAACGAAGGTCCGTGCAATTGCATAGAAGTGACTAATTTGCGGAACGAACGCGGATGGGATTAGGTATCCGATTTTATTCTGCTAAACGCGATATGGTCCCCGAGAAGGGTGTACGGGGGAAATTTTCTTCTGTTGTTTGTCGTGCTTTAGCAACGCCGGGTACGCCTGTACTTATCAGATCCACGAGAAAACGGATGAAAGAAAATCGTCTGGAAAATAAGGGCTCATGGGCGGGATAAAATGTATCGGGACGAGTAACAGTGAGCGTCGGATTACGAGAAAGGCGAGCCAGGGCTGATAGATGTAGGAATATTTTCCGGCTGATGATCATTGAATTAACGAGAGGATGTAGAAAAGGCTAACGTTGAATCTCATCCGTTCCTTCTGGGAATTTGCTGAGGTATTTTGTAGTGAATATGTAATTCGGGATTTCATGCCAGATGAAGTTTGAGTATGCAGAGACCATTGTGGGGTTACGTCTTCAATTCATTAGACATCTCTGCTATCCTCATTTCACCCCCAATCCTCAGCGATATGGTATCGTAGCGATTAACATTTTTTTTTATTGATCTTGGAAGTAGAAGAACCTGGGTAGATGGTTATTGGTTAATTCGCGAGGAGAGATTGATTAACATTCATTCTCTAATTATAATAGTAATTGCGGAGACGCGGATCGATAAACTTCTTTCGCTGCTTTTAATGGTAATGTAGATGGATTGATAAATGAGTCTATCAGCGCAATAGTGGCGTAAACCGAAAATTTTTGGTTTGAACGTTGCTTACGATTTTTATTTTTAGGTACATAGGTATGATTTTTTATAAAATATAATTGGTAAGGTTTACATTATTAGTATATAAAATAATGACGAATGCTGCACAGGCAAGTATTAGCCGACGTAAATCAACAAAATGCTATGGGCAAAAACACGTTTCTGTACTGACATTTTGTGGATATTTTCGGAAGGTAAACTATAGAATTCAAATTTTGTTATCTAAGAAGTGGGTTATGCCACTATTTCGCTGATAGTCTCAAATGTACTCTGTCAATTTTCTCACGACATTGTTGGACGAACGTTTTATAATTATTGCAAACTACAATTTAAAAATTTGAATATTATATAAGAAAATTGAATAGAAATATATAACACTGCTCCAATAACTCTCTAAAAATATGTAATATGGTACACACAGAATCTCCTCATTAGATCACTCAGAACCCAATAAAATCATTTCCCGATTTCAACCCCATTGAAAACGTCCGAAATAAATTCAGATATACCAAACCCTCAGTCATAATCACACATCGAACGCTTTAAAATTATCAAACGAAACTTGATAGATGAAAGAGGCATGCTGTGAAAAATAGTCTCAAACTTACCGGCGAAGACTGTGAAACCGTTCACTGACGCCTGCACTCTGAGGTTCAAGGACGGTCGAAGGGGTGGTCGTAGGAAAAACGGGCAAGAAAATCCTCCCTTCACTACACAGTCTTTGTACAGATCACAGTTTACGGTGGATCCACGAGGAAGGTGCACGAAAGAACGTCTCCAACGTCTCGCTAGTTGCCTAACGTTTACGATGTGATGCGTCGCGACGCCGCGTGTCGACTGAGGCCGACGCTTTTCCTTCCCCAGAATCGAGTCGAAGGGTGGGGAGCGGGCGCGTCTGCCGACACTGGACGCCACGGTTCCCCACACGACGACATGTACTCCCACGCCCAGCTAGGCGCATTCTACCCCTTCTATCCACCCCCTGCTGGCGCGAATTCGAATCCACGTGGTGCGCAATCGTCGAGACCGGTCGTCGCTCGCGACGTCGGTCGTCGAATGGTCTTGGTACAAATGCACTCCCGACTTCACTTTTTTTCTGGGGGTGAGGAAACAGCCGCGGAGATTTTGTTTCGCAACGGTGCTTCATTCTTTCCTCGCGTGGGTGGCTATCGCAACGCTGGAAATTTATGGGGAACAATTGGCAGAGGTGGGTGCCCCGACAGAATTTCTCCCTCTTTTTAAGTGGCGTTTCATTTCGCGTGAATTGGTAATGCATTACCAGTGAGTCTCGGTTCTTCTAAAGAAATTTAAATTAAGCCACTTCCCTGAAGTGCTTAACAGTTACAGTAATATCGTGAAATATAGAACGTGGTGGATCAGAGCTTGTTAAAAGATGATGAAACGAAAGTTTCTTTGATCGAGACACTGGCTATAGTGTGGGCTAACATCGAACCGGGAAACGTGGTCGTGCCCGTCGTCGACGATGCAGTCGACGATCGATCGGTGCACACCACGTTCAGCAACGAACGAGGATAATACGGTGCAAGAGAATCCGGGGAGGTGGACGAAGATGTAACGCGAGAATCCGAGGGCGAGGGGGTGAATCGGGGTGAGTGGTAGGCGGATGTAGAGGAAGAGACTGGGATCCACAGGGGGAGAAGGGTTGAGGAGGAAAGCTAGAGGATCGAATGGAACAGAGGTCGTAAATTTTGAAGTTGGAGTTCACGGGCTGGTGAAGGTCAAGTGCTTGGCCACGGTTGCAGCTCGCTGGGTGGTGATTTGGGGATGCTTGGACCGGCGAGCTGGCTCTGGCGCTGGTAAATAGCATGTTTTTCGTGTAATTTCCCCGAGTGCTTCTCCGAACTGCACTACTCGTGTGTTCGTCGATGGAAAGAATACAATAATGGGGTTGCTGAAGCAGTAGGGGTGAGTCAACAGTCTAGGAATACATTTTGCCGTGAATAAATTTTGTTTTCCACAAAGATAACATTCAATCATAATGCTTAACGCTGACAATAAACTTTGTTAGAACACCAAATGCTTATTCAGATTATCATTTATCTTCTCTTCTCTCTGTGATTCTCGTTAATGGCAGAAGTTCTGGTTACGTCGCTTGTGAAATTTATCTCCCTCCGTCGTGATCTTGCTGAAATTTCATTACCGTTCGTAAAGGATGCTTTTAATAGACCTCCAGTATGTTTACGTAGATGCTAATAGAAGCTACCGAACTGTATATGCATATTTCCACCAATCTTGTGATTTATAGCGCATCGATATGAAAGAATCTGATAAATCGCTCTGCGTACCGAACAACACGAGATTGCTTTCATAATTTCGATCGCATCTCAAGTGACAAAAATGATATTTACCGTTCGCGACGGTTTGCTCCGTAAAATCCTTGGACTCTATTTGCAATAACACATGTGACGTATACCACCTCGACCCGATATACATAAATATCGTCCTTGCCTTTATTTTTAAATAATTTCACACCTGCGGTGAAAACTGATTCGTGGAATGAACACGTATTGCCCAAGTGACACAAACTAAATTATAATACAATTGCGATCCAACCGGAACTTGAGAATATGGCACTATTGGTTTATTGTCAGGAAAGCATGTATCGGATAATGTATACTCAAATGAGCCACGACCACGTTCTAATCGGAAATCAAGGATTCTCACGGGACAATTTATAATTAGCTAGTGTGACAATATCTTCGATCACGTTTCTAAGAAGACAGACAATTATTCCGACGCGTTTGAAATCCTTCAGGAACAAACAATCAATTTGATATATCCACCACTATGATTTGGTTGTGTCGTCTCTCTTCTTTTCCTCCTCTTCATCGCTTTCATCCTCGTCCACGGTCACATCCGACTCGTCTTCGCCCCTCTTCGCCATCGTTTTCTCACCGTCCGATTGATTCAATCGTTCATTACCTTCGTCTCCGTCTGCAGTCTCGGGATTGTCCCTCTTGTCATCCTGATTTTCACTGAACTCGTAATCGATCTCGTTCTCCACTACCTCATCCGCATTTCCAGACCTACAATCGTATATTGGAAAGCATTACGTATTTCAATAACCCTTTCCTATTTGTATAACATATCATATGACAAGCTTTCTCTTGATCTCGGAATTCGAATGTAGAAAAATCTGAAACCTCCAGGATTTCAGGATCTCGAGTCCACGAATATATCTCTTATTTTAATCACCTGCTTCGTCTGCGAGACCTCGTTCGCCTCGTGGACCCGCTCCTCGATCTTCGCCTCCTGCGACTCCGCCTTCTGCGACTCCGTCTCCGTTTTCGTCTGCTGGCATCCTGCACTTCGTAATCTTCGAATCTAATCGGTGTTCGCTGAGGACTTCTGTCTCGGTCTCGGGACACTGCTCTACCCGGGCTTTGTGCTTTGCTCCCATAATTGCCGTCGCCCATGAGATCCGACGATACGCGGATGACTTTGTACGCAGCGTCCTTTGGGATCAGGTAACCGGACTCCACACCAAAGTTCAGGGCCTTCTGGATGTATTTCTTCATCTTCTTAAGCCCTGCAAGGTGCGCAGAAACTGTTGCAATAAATTGTTACTCTAAGAACGATTGCGGCCAGCCGAGTTGCTAAATACTCCTCAAAATATATGCGACAAGTAAGAATTAGAATTTTTATTCTTGGCAGAAGTGACCCATATATCTAACCTTCACTTTCGCTGCACTTCCGCACGTAGGCTGGCAAAGTCTGGTTTTTAAATGTTTGTCGCCGCCTGGCGCGGTGGATCTTGGAATTTCTGCCCGAGTTCTTCCGCGTGTTGGCCATGTTTCTGCCGTCGGTGCTCTGGTAATCCAGGGAATTCAAAACTTCGCTGCGGCGTTTCTGTCGCCGACAAAAGGGGCACTTGGAGTGGCAGGTATGCTTCGCGCTTCTTCCAACCTCACTGTTCCCCAGACTGAGGAACTTGTACACCAGCTCGGGGATGTTTGGTTTGCGACGGCGGGGCTCTGAAACGCGATTTTATATCAATCGAATGGAAGGACGCTCCTAACATCGAATTTCTTTTTCCACATAAAATGACAAGTTCTCAAGCACTTTCTATATTGATCTTTAATGTGTCACTCGGCGTAGCAAAATAAGAAAATAAATCTGACTGAGAAATATAACTTCTACCATGCGGTTGTTGAAACGCCCGAGCTGATTTTAAGAAATAAGTACGCGCTTATGAAAAGTCATGAGAGGAAGAGTGAACGGGATTCCTCGCCTCGAGGCGTCTGTTGCAAATATTGAAGCAAGCTCGACATCGGGGTTCGAAGAAACCAGTAAAGCTGGTATGGTAAAACGTGCAGTGCTGGGACGTGGGTGTCGCAGGCTAAATATAGACAGAAAAAGAAAGATATCCAGACGGCAGACGGATGGTTCCGTAGAGTTTGTTGACAATCGAGAAGTCGATCAATAGCGTTTCAACGACGAGTCCATAGCGGGAGTTTTACATCCGGAAAAGTTCCACCCTAATTGCAACTATTCTGGCTGTCGTTTCGTTTCACGGGGAAATTAAAAGGACTCTTTCAATCGCGCCATTTCACGAAATGTAATTAGCTTCGAATGAGTGGATACCTTTCGTTTATTCCTCTTCGTTTCTTCCTTTAATTATAACATGTAGTATTTCATTCATTATTCTGTCATAGAAAATATCGATGTTCGAGGATACGCGCGCTAGATTGCTTACGAATATCGTGAAATGGAGATGCGACGGAATTCGTCAAGGCGGAATCGAAAATTCGTTTCTCTCAACTCATTTTCAAGACGGATCACTCACTTGACTTGTGATGGCTTCGCGCGGGAGGACGTCTCTTTACAGGGGCCATTTTGTGGTTATAGTTCGATCCGGAATAGGTATCTCCGGGATCCCCTGCGCTCCCGCGAGCGATCAGAGTTTCAGAGGGGCTCGTCGGTTGTTCCAAATGTTTGTTGGTTTTGTCATCGGTCGTGACGCGAAATTTTGTCTACGAATTTCCAGGACATTAATAAAAGGAAGAGAGACACGACCGGAGATGCCAATCTGTCGTTGTCTTCTTCATTTTTTCGTTTCTCCTAAAACAACGACTCTTCGTTTTCCCAAGACCGTTCCATTGCTTTTCTTTCGTTTAATATACCTTGCCAAGTAGGCGTTGCTTTCGCCATCTTCCTTTCTATTTTATTGCCCGAAGTTGGTGGCATTTTCAACGGACCGAGCTGGTCCGAATCAAACCCAACCATACAGTATCGAATACATTTTATTTACGCTGTAATACAGTTTCACGACCAGAGATGCGCAAAAAATATTTAAAATGAAAATTTCGTACACAAATTTTTATTTCAAATAATTGTTTGCCCATCTCTGGTCACGACAGTGATTGTCATGACTTTAGTCTCACTTTAAAACGCACTTTTAGTGTGACGTCAAAACGCCCCTTAATACACCGTGGTATCGAATATCCTCACACTCGTACAACTTCGCTCAGAAGGAACGGTATCAACTACTTTCAGGCTGTATGTACCAGATTAAATTCAATTAAATAAGAATGGTTATTACATCTTCGTACAACAGAAGGGTGCTTTTTATTTCGCAATTTACATTATCCCACAATACCGTCTCTAGTCTATTTTACCTAAAAGTGGCACAGTTATTACAATAGAATCCTTTCTCGTCCTTTGAACTTTCCCAAACATGAAAGTCAATAGAAACGACTTCCGTGTCGCAAAACCATGTCAATGACGCCAATTATGGAGTGATGTGACTGCTAAAAATTCACGAGGTCGGTTACTAGTACTCTGACGTCGTTATTATTGACTCGTACTACTAGAACATCGTCCATATCGACTTGCATTTCGATCTAACGATCATAAGAATGTTATAAAGCTTACTATGGAGAGTTTTATTCCACGGTAATTCCAATAATTTTACCGACAATTCTAAATACTCTCGAAATACACAGGATGTACATTTTCTACAAAATATAATAAAAGCACGAGATAAGAAAGGGTGCAGTTAAATGCTGTTCTGAACTACGTTGTTTTCGTTCATTTCCTCGATGCTGGAGGGCTCCAAGTTTTCTTCCATTTCTCTGGCAGGATTTCCCGGCGACTCGTTTTCCTCTTCAGGTAAGACCTCTCGACCACGGGACGTCGATTTTCGTCGCTCTATCACGGCCCTTTGATTGACTTCATTCTCGTTCGACTTCGTGCTGTCTTCGTCGCTCGAATCTCGATGGTCCTTCCTGGCGTTATCCTTCCCAACTTTCCGCACGAACGGAGATTTAGTCGTTCGACCCCTGCGATTCTCTTTCCTCTCGATCACTTCCTCTTCACGTCTACTTCGTGGTCTTCTTTCTCTCACTTCTTCTCTCTTCCGTCTCCTTACGTTCTCTTCGCTCTTCTTCAGCGAAACAGAAATCTTGGAATACATCACTTTGTCTCTGAAAATGCGTAATTAAAACGAAACTAACAAGTCACGTTCCATTGAACCTAGGGATGTAGTAAATCTATCCTATAGCACTCCATCTACTTCGAAAATCGAAGAACTCGTTACGTTACACATGCAATAATTACGACGCCACAAAGTTTTATCCGGCTTAAATTATCCACTAACTTCTTCGTCGTCGCAGTATTTGTCTTCTTCGTCCCTGCATTACGACCGCGACCCACACTCTTCTTCTTATCGATCCTTTCTGTCGCATTGAAATTCGTGCGAGGGTTCCTCGATGCCGAAGTCTGTCGTCGTTTTCGTGGAACCACAAATTCAGGTGTCACTTCACGACGAGGCTTCCTCGATGCAGAAGTCTTTCTTTGTTTCCGTGGAACCACCAGTTCAGGCGTCACTTCGCGACGACGCTTCCTCTTCGTGGCTAGCGGGGGTGTTCCACGACGACGTTCTTTGCGGTCGTCGAACGGGTCTTCATCCTCGCCCTTCCGAGCCCTTCGACGTTTCTTGCGCGACTCCGCGTCGTTTCGCCTGGTTTCCGCCAACGTCGGAGACACACGGATCACTTGACCTTGTGGGTCCGCAAGGATTAAATAACCAGATTTCACGCCAAACGAGATTGCCTTGCGTATGTATTTTTTGGCTTGGCGTTTGCCTGCAATAAGATGACAAAAGTGAATGCAAAAGTGAATACTAAAATAAAATTAATACTGTCCTCAAGATCTATACCTATCTTTACCACAATCGAAACACCCCTAACGAAATGTCCCGTTGAAAAGTGAAAATAGAGGAACTCAAGTGAAATATGCTTAATGAAATTCCAGGCTTTCGATCATGGGTTCTTAAGAGTGATGCTCTTGAGAAACCCACGCAAGGGTAAGAAAATATCGCGACACAGTTTCAACAAGCCAGAGATGATATTCAGAAGCCTGATGGCGTACAGCTGAAGGAATCTGTATCAGGATTCCTCGAGCGGGAAGAAGGAACTCGTTTATTGCTGTGTGGCTGACTATTTTCACGTCGATTCCCTTAGACAAAGTGGATCCGCTGAGCGACAAGTGCGCCGTACCTTCCTCGATGCCAGCCTTGATGTAATTGTTGATGATCTGCACGAGGGATTTCTTTTTTAAGAGCGCTCTGGTGTTATCGATCGAGTTGGCGAGCGTGATCCGTTTCACGGGGACATTCGATACGGTACTGTTCTCGGAGCCCGTGGTCCCCGAGCTATTTCTGGCCTCCATCACCCTTGACAAGTTCTCCATGGACGTCGTCACTGAGTTTGTGTACCCCGACCCATCGACGGACACCGAGCTTTCGCGAAGGGACACAGTGTCGTACGAGGGTTCGCGAAAATTTTGGTATTCCCGCATTTTCTCTTGGAATCCACTCGTGTTTCGGGACCCTCTGCCACCTGAAGGAACGTCTCTTATCATCGAACGTAATCGAAAGCAGTGGTGTTACTTAAAATCTGTACGCTATTTAATTTATAGTCGGCACGAGTGAGAATTTCAGATTAAAAGAAATTATCAAATATTTTATGACACTAAAACTATCTATAATTTAAAATGAAGTGGTTCGAACTGGATCTATGATTCATAGTAATTAAGGTGACTCAAAATGCGATAAGGTAGCGCACATTCCCTAGGGAACGCTTAGTCTCGATAGCAGACGGTGATTCCTGGGAACATGTAATTAGAGAAACTCTATGATGCCCGGCGAACAAGGAGGACCCCGAGAAAGCCTGGAAATCAATTTCACTTCCCCGAATTGACCCGCGGCAAGCTCAAGAAGGACGGTTCTACTTCTAATGGTTCCCCCCGTGCATTATGTGGCGCTCTTATACAGCAATTTAATTTTCCTCTCCGTCTCCAACGAGCGTATAAAGCATTTTTGCCGTGAAAGTAACTTTAACCACTTCGTAGATTGGAATTCTTTCGCGATGACAATTACCTCCCCACCCCCCGAGCGACACGGGCAAGGAACTTTTGGCGTCAGAGGGAGAATCAATGCGTTGACGACTATCGTTAATGCCGATGCTCCATTTCCATCGAGAGCAAGCGCCCCCGTAATGAAACTAATCGTCGCTTTGCATTCCCAGAAGACTTGTAGGTGTCATGCTATCGATTCGAAGGAGAAAAACGGGCCACCTTGGTTATGTTTGTCCCCGTTCAACAATCTGTAGACCAATTCCGGTACATTGATAGGACCATGTGCTTGCACTTGACGCGGAAGGACTGGCCGTTTACGATGTTGTCGATGGAGGTAGCACGCCCCTATTATTCGTTCCTTCCCGTGCCCGCCTCTCATCTTCCTTTTCGGTGGCGCCATTATTCGATAATAGCGCTCCTCTTTCCTTCGCCTGGGGAGTTTCTTGCTGAAACAGCGGAGTCTCGGTCGGCGCCGAAAAAACGAACGTCCCATTTTCAGCATGGGTGCCATCTAATTTTTTTTTTGTTGTACTCAGAATTGATAGAAGTGGTCCCTAGTAAACAGACGGACGCTAATGAAACTACTGCGGTCGGTAAAAAGAACTTGTACCGAGGTGACATCTCCGCGTACTCTGTCTCTGTCACCCTGTTGCCACAGAGTCCTCTCTTTCTATTAACAAGTCTTGAAGGAATATGTCAGAGCCTCGCTGATCATAAAAGAGGAGAGCAATAATGAAAGATAGAGAGGATCAGGAGTGAAGGAAGGAAAGATGTCGTAGTATGTTGTAGGTAATATTTTGTACAATCAATATGCAATTTCAAACTGTACTTTTCATCTGTACTACTGCAAAATCTGCAGTATTGAAACGAATTTCTGTTAAAATAAATAGTATATAACTTTAGTTATGTGCTAACATAGTAATTACATTACGATGTTTGATTTCATTTTGATTGACTTTTGGCATTGAACCCCCCCCCGAGAACCCAATAGTAGAATTCTGTAATCATCCGTGTCGAGTTTCATAACTCCAATTCTATTACTATCCGGCTTGATAATCGACAAGTCTGCTAATTCAGTGGCTCGTTATCAGCAAATGCAGCGTCTCATTGATCCATCGTTACCAACCAGGGCATCAGAGACTTACCACTAGAGATTATCAGCTCGTAACCCAATAAACCCTATTTTCACACGAGGCTTTCTTACTTCTTGTCGAACGATTTTGGCGTATCGCGCTTAACAGGTGTTGTGGACGTTTATCTGAAGGCGTCGTTATGCCAGTGGCACGGTTGACGTCAGATTTATTGTTGTTTGATCGCTGTTGAAAAGGACTTCGCCGAGTTGGCAGCTGCTGGAATCCACGGCCGAGAGATCGCTACTCGTATACCACCCTTTGCTATGTAGACCCTAGTCTCTGTATCGATCACTGTGACCGAGGATGTCGTTCCACGGACGGGAAACTTTCGAGCGTCGTCCTTGACTTTGCGGAAGCTACCCTTCCCCCACGAATTCGATGTTCTTTTCGCTCCGCTGGCCAGGGCGGAGATCCGCGGC
This sequence comes from Andrena chrysosceles, assembly GCA_963855975.1. Classification (NCBI taxonomy): domain Eukaryota; kingdom Metazoa; phylum Arthropoda; class Insecta; order Hymenoptera; family Andrenidae; genus Andrena; species Andrena chrysosceles. The sequence goes on along the minus strand of OY979769.1, from coordinate 42,437,484 downwards.
TCTCCGGTGGGATTATCGCGGATTTCCGTTTCGTTCTAGCGGCTAGCAGCGCGGACCGGTTCGATAAAACTTAGCTCGTAGGACTGGCTGCATCCTCCAGTCCTCCAATTCCGGCTCAACGAACTGATTGTTAGCAGCTTCGACGCTGACCAGTGTCCGAAAACTCTTTGAAAATATTCGGAATTCGTATTTCATATCAGCTTATTTTCCTGCTCTTTATAGTTGGCTACTTTGGGAGTTCGTGAGCTTCTTTCTTGTAGGCGGTGGGAGAAAAACCGATCCATTCTTCGTTAATGTATAAAGGATCACAACCGGTGTATAGTAGCAGCATGAATTACGAAACTTCAGTTTGTTTAATGTTTCAAATGGCCAGTGGTAAGATCACTGTATTGTCAGCCTTGCTAAATGCTCATACGATATTTTCTCTTGTATTTTCACTTCGACCCGGTGTATATCTTCCCAAGAACAGATTCTCTTTGTGTTCTCAGTCCCTTTTCTCGCAGAGGTAAATGGATCTCACCCTACTTCCGCATCGGTGGTCCATTATTCCGATACTCGAAGGGTTAACGCAGAGGCCTCGAAGAAAGCGTTTTAAAAGGCGTAAGCTGATGATCATCCCCATTAGGCGAGAAACACGAAACCCTATACCTACCTGAAACGTCTCGAATTGTACGTCAGCGACGTCGAGGGACGAACTCTTCGCAAGCCTTGAGTCTACTTTACCTTTATATCCACCATTCCGAAAGCCGACCGAATCGGAGAGCGACCATTCGAGGATCTAACGTGCCCGAAGGACAGCTGGCAATAGACACGAAAGTTTGTCGTGATCGTGGTGAAAGCAATGTACCGTGGTAATGTCTTCCTCGGCTGTTGGAAGAAATCGTAAACTCAGGCACTGCAGGTGAAGAACGACAAACTAAAGGGAGCGTCGAAGCACCGAAGAACCCTCGGGGGAGGCTTTTCTTTTCCCCCGCTGAAAGGCATTAAACTGAGGTAACGGTTCTTTCTTAAGGTCGTTGCTTGCGTCTGGAAAGTTGTAAAAACAGGTCAAGCATCGGGGAATCATTTAATGCGGCGTCACTTAATGTTAACGATTAAACAGGGACACCGTTGCGGTTCGTTTACACAACAAATACCCGAGCATCAATGAACCGTTGTTTCATCGTTTCACGCAAACCGCTGAATGGATATCTAGCTGATGCCAAATTCTATAGAAACTTTCAAGGATTGTATAATTGCACGGTCACACTCCCGTTCATTATTTGCGACATGAATGGACGTAGGATTCAATCGAACTCGGTGTTCGTTAAATTTACTTTACTCAAGTCCAAACACGTACGTCCCCGACGTAACTGTCTCCCCTCGATTAGGCTTTTTCAAACACCCCGAAGCATCAGGAAACACCAATACAACGGATATTGAATATTTATTCAGCGACTTCGCTCGACCCCGGGCTGCGCGCATTTGAATCACAAAGATCCCCCCGGCTGCTGCAAAATGCAACGGAAAAGCGAAGCCAGCGCGGGTTAATTCACGGCCGGTGCACACCCTATCAAGCCGCGCTGATTTATTGCACACTTGTGGCACGAACTTGCCTCAAGATTCAAGGACAGTCTCGATACATGGGACGTGGAGTCAAGTTCAATTACTCTTCGATCCTGAACGGCCGTCGCCGAGACGAGGGAGGGCTGTCTCGAACTGATAGATTTATTGCCCGTTGGAAAGTGTACGCAAAGGAATCGAGTAGGCGATACCTTGTCGGGAATAATTCAGTGTACCGTCGATGCGTCTCATCTGAGCGTTCGTGGGAGATGTGGATCGAGGGTGGACGACTGGAACGAAGAAGAAGCAAAAAAAATTTCTGAACTCTGACGAACCCCTAAAGCTCTAACTTCAGAAATTGGGTTCATTGGAATGAAGCTTCGACGTTGTTAGCCCGCGGCGTCTGTGTCTCGCAGACGCTTCGCTGATCAAGTACAGCATGAACGAGTGGGATGGTCGGTGGTAAAGTAAGGAAGAAGTAATGCGTCATCGCGGACTTTATCTGTCAGGGTGGTGTAATAAAGCTAGGTCGAAGTTTCGGGCCAGGGGACCGTTAGGCAGCAGAAAAGTGAACGTAATGACAGGAGCGTCGACGCGGGAACGTCGTTAACCGACGATCGCAATTACAGCCTCCCATTTAATTACGCGAAGGCTGTTTGTAAGTGTTGCGGGCTCGCAGCGTTTTACCTCGTTACGTGCAACGCCGGAATGGGATATCGTAAACCGACGTCTAAATTACAGCCTGACGGTCGTGCTTCTCCCTGCAACTGGGCATTTCTTAATTAGTTCACTGTTTCAACGAATAATCTAACGATTGGCTGTGGACTCGAGTGACCTGACGCGCTGGGGGTGGTTTTCTGATCAATTTCAAAGGCTCGACTTCTATTTTCTACTGTTTGCAGTAACGGGTTCACGTGCGGATTAATGTCTTCACCTTTTTCGTTCCTAGAACCTTAAACGTGGGAACACGTGCAATCAACTTTGTGCGCCCCTTGCCCTTCGTATAGTATTCATTGATTTCCCGCTATGGAAGAATTTCCTGCAAATACGTTCCTCTTTCCGCGAATGATTTTGTGGAGTGATATTTCATGTGCGATCAACAAAACAATTCATCCCAGAAAGCACAATATTCTGTCCATGCGGAGGCAGGAAACTCTCAGTAAGTTATACGGTTCACACAAACTCGTTCGTGTAATTCAATAATGTACTGAAACAAATATCACATAGGTACTCTAAACGTATTAAACTTAAAATGTTTACGTCCAGCCGAACATGAACTCGGGTTTCCGATGTCCACCATTAGCTTTTAAATTTTCAGTAACAAAAATGTGTTTATATTACAGATTTCGTTGTTATTGAAGCCATTGTGTCCTCACGTTCCCCGAATATGCTTCTGTGCTCTCACAGAAAAACTCTGGTACATAGCGCACAAACTTTCGTATGGAAAATTAAGTCCGGAATCAATTGCATCTCATTAAAAGTTCTCCTGAGGAATCCCTGGCTATTTCCTCATCAACGTACGTCCGCTGGAAATTGCGAGCCGGCTTTAAGAAAAACTTCATTTGCATGTCAGTGACATGACCCCGTTATAAGCCAGCCTTTCTTCCCCTGAATGAATTCCCCGTTACGTTAGCTGATCTTCTTGCTGCGGGAAAGAGAGACAACAAGGTGATAGTATATTTCAGCCACTGCCACGCCCTATTTGTGGCACACATAAAAGCTTGACACCGACGCTTTGATGTAGCCTCGTTGCGTGAAGAAACGAAAGGCATATGAAGACAGCGGTGTAAAGGATTTTGCCGACGTGGATACATGTTTTTTGGTATTCTAATGACGAAGAAACGAGCGCTTGATTTTAAAGCGATTTTTGATTTATTTAACTGTTATAGTTGGGCTGCAGATTCTAATTAGCGGATAGGAGATTTGGAGCTCCCTCTCAATTCTTTGATGTGAATTGAAACGTTGTAAATGTATGAGATCGGACATTTCCAGATGGAGACTGCAGCCTATGAGTTCTGCAAACTGAAGACGCCTGAGAAGTCTTTAGATCGCGTGCATCATCAAAGTGAATGCAAAGTTCAGAGAACTGCTCAAGTAACCTTCATTGGAAATTTAGGTTCGCTAAACATTTCACCAAACAAGCCTCCATTCCATGCAGAAGTTTGTGCATAAAATTCACGATCGAACGTATAGAACAGTTCGTCACGATTTCGACGAAATTTACATCGCGTACCCTACGTACGTGCCGCTCTCAGCTTTCGTTAACCAAATTTCCAATCCCGACATGCTGGTCCATGAAACGTTTCGAAAAGCTCTTCACACACCAGAAGGACGTACCGACGTTTGTGATCCATCGGACGGGCAGCGTTCATTTGCATCGCGGAAAAAGTGACGCTGGACAGCCGCGTAGAAGGAGAATTATAAAAAATGTCAAGGTTCCATGAAGCGTTGCTTTTCAACGGAGCGTGAGAACTGAAATTTAATAAGATTTCGAGTTATGCGGAGACGCTGCAGCTGTTATGAAAGAAAAAAAGGGGAGAATAAGAAGCACCCTGCTCGCAGCAGTGTCGCGGGTGAGAAGTGTTTCAAAATAAACGATCGCGAAAGAAACGTCTGCTCAAAGAAGCGGAGTCCTTGAAGAGGAGTCGACGAACGGGGTGGCCTCGGGAGCGTGTTCGTCTCGTTTTTATCGCCGCATGGATTCCCCGAGAACTGTCGAGCAAAGTGCACAGAAAGTACGAGGATAAAGGAACACTTTTAATTTTACACCCTCCGTAAACCCGAACTAAAAATACAGCCGAGCAAACGTCTCTGCACGCGCATTGATTAATCGACTATCGATTCCTCCTCAGCCAGGGTACAGTCGTCGGCGGAGTCACTCCATCGACATCAAATTTTAATCACCGTCTAAGTGTCCGAGCCGACTACCCAGCCAGTCAAGGGGAATCGCCATTTGCTTTCATTATTCCCTTTAATTAACGAAGAAAAAAGTCAGCGGGGTAGAGAGGAGGGCTCGAAGGACAGGGGTGTAGGTGCAGCGTATTCGGAGCGTGTTGTTTCCAAGGCGAATTCTGACGTAAGAGCCGAAACACAGCGCAACTCTCCTGACAAATAAGACGACACTTTTAACGAAACATGGAACCTATCCTTAATTCCCCAGTCGTGTTAACTCGCCGTCAACCCCCCGTGTTATTAGCAATATATACCTAGGTCGATGATCGTTATCGACACGACCTGATCAAATAGGATCATCTATGTAGGATATGAGTATGCAAATGCTAACGGAGCACTGTCTCCTCATGTTCGACGCGCTGTTTCATATGAGTCTGTTAGGGTGGAGGCGGGGTTGAAGGCTCCCCACGGAGCGAAGCGTGGCAATTTCACGCGAGATACGTTTTCGATCGGCGAATAGAAGTTACATTTGCGCGGGACAGGGAACAAGATCATCCATGCGCATAAGGGTTAAAGCGTCGCAGACTTTTAACGAAGTTTCGCGAATTCGTTCAGAGGGCAGGATTGGGGCACGTGCTTGCACCCTGGGTGGTGAATAAAATAGCTGTCGGGCAAGCAGCTTGATGGAATCGTGAGGTGTGTTTGTTAGAGGAGAGTGTAGTGTTCATTAGCAATGTTATTATTGTATTATTTTAAAGCAGTCTAAGACGCGGGTGTACTTGGTACGCTTGAGGGTGCAATAGTTAAGGTTCATCCTTGATGAAGGTACTACAGGTAATAGAATGTATGTACTTCCTGCAGCCTTGTTGGCTCTAAAAACGTATGACGTTTCATTAAAATCTTCATCCGGTGCTTTGTGGCGGTTACTCTTGCGCATTTTCTCCTTGGATCGCGTGCTTCTCGCGTGCAGGTCGACAAGGCGAGCTTTTGATGGGATATTCGTTTCGTGACTCTGAAATATAATCTATAAACAACGAAAAAGGGAGACGGGTCTCGGACTTCCTCATTTTTTAAAATAACCCGACGTCTGGGCGAGGAAACTCTTATTTTTCGTTTCTCCTACATTTATGTGCTCCACCTAACTCTCCGTCGTTTCTTAAAACGAAGGTGTGACAGTTTCGCTGTTCCAAAGTAGCGTAAATTTTTTAAACCTTGGCAAGGAGCTCGACGAAAATAGGGCTGCCAGTGCACGCCAGGTTTCAAGTATCCTAACTCTGGTTCGTATTTTGACGGCAATATGGATTTCCAGCACTATGTCGGATAACGGTATAGAAAGGAACAGTTATCACGGGAATCGAGCCTTCTGCTTCAGCCATTTACGAGGCAGAACTCTTGCTCGTAAATGTCGCCTCTTAAGGCATGTAACTGCAATAAAACTGCAGTACGTGCGAACGTGGAACCATTCTGCGATGTACCCAGCAGCAGGAACGTCCTTTAATAATTCTCTGGAGGTCAACGTAACTCTAATTTAATACCTCCTTTGAACGATAACTTCCAAATCCCGTTCGTGTCCAGGGAATTTTTCGCATATTCCATCTGCGGTGCAGGGAGTACAAAATCGATAGTAATAATTGATATTAAAGCGTCGTTTGAGTCTAATCCCCGAGTCACGCTGGAAGTAGACCCCAGCCACTCTTTTCATCCAACCTAGATCGAGGGACCTGCCACTGAATCTCATACATTTTTTATCCATTTTTTCGCATTTGTCTCGCGGTGCCACGACGAGTGCCAAGGGAATTCCGTGACAAGCTCAAGCTCAACAACACCGTGTTCTACATTCATGGTAAACAAGTAATCCTTCAAGCAGCACCGGAGAAATTTCAGTCTGAAGGACAAGTACGAAGAAAGGAAGGAAGCTCGTCGGGGATTCTCGGATCGCCCTACTAATTTTTAATATACCTTTCGCATCCTTTGTGTTTCCAACTTCTCTTCACGATAAGACCATTCGAATTGCGAATCTAGACCTCGACGCCTTTTGCAAGTTTATTGGAAAATGTTCTCAAGACTTTCCTTAATTATGTCTGTAACAATAACAGTAATGAATTTAAAACTCCTAAAGCAACTTATGCTAGACAATAAACGACCAAAGCTGCAGCGAACTCAAGTACAAAGAACAACCAAGAACCTACGCTTTCAAACTACCACCCTACACGGTAATTAAACAATTTTCAAGCTGAACAATAGCCAAGCACGGGCAACAAATAATTACACGAACAACAACGCTGCGGTGTAACGCAGCAACGGAACAAGAACCCAAGAACACGCAGCTCTATGCAACTCAATTACGTCCAAACCGTGGAGAAAGTTAACTCGAAACTCTATCAAGTACCAAGTTCCTACAGGAGCACCCACCACCCAAAGGATCAAAGGATACTTTCCCCTAACTCTGCAGACGGTAAAGAGTCCCCTAAATTATCAGTGGTAGCTACCACAGACATCGATTTTCGTCACCCCGTTCCCATTCGCGCAGAAGCGCCACGCCTGACCAATGACCGACCTGTACTACTGAAACGGGACATGCCTGCGCTTACCAGTGGTCGGGCTTGTTTCAGTGAAAACTACTGCGCACAAAACGTCGTCCACGATGGAGGCCTACATTGGATGAATATTTGAATATATCTGACACGCGATTTTAACCCACAGTATACCCAACGCACTGGGTATTTTTCCTCCCTTAAAATACAGAAGCAGAAAAACAGGCGGGAACAGAATACAAATTCTGTTAGAGTAGAGAGAAGATGGCAGTTACTCGTCTGGTATTAAATACACGAAGACTCGGCGACCCGGCCGATACAGGGGTGTAACCCACGAGGCTTATCCCAGCGCGCGTGTCTGATCAATACTTCATCCCGTCGCGTCTGAAGGAGCGTCGAACGACGAGGGTGCGTGGCTGCTGGGCCTCCGGTTTGTCGTGCACGCGTCCCGACGTTTTCCACGGCCGTTCCTGGGAACATGTCGCGTGGGAATCGATAGCGTCGTGTCCGAAACGAGAATGCCGTCGGTTCCGTTGATCCTGTTCCATCGCGAGAGGCATGAGTGAGAAACGGCGGCGCGTGTTCGTCTCGACAAGTGCGTAGAAGGGTGACGGATCGTTGGAAAGCTTTGTCCAGTTCGTTGGTGGTGAGGCTGGGGCACTCGGAACGGGAAGATGAAGAGGCCGAACGTGAGGACTCTGGCGCTGGTTGTGTGCACGTTCACGTATTTGCTGGTCGGGGCGGCTGTGTTCGACGCCTTCGAGTCGGACACAGAGAGGAAGCGTTGGGAATTCCTCTCTGGTGAGTCTTCTGCAATTTAGTATTTCACCGAATTCTTACGCAATTCTGCTCCACGCCGAGTGCTTATTCACGCGTGATTATTCCTCTAGAAATTCGCCGTAACATGATGAAGAAGTACAACATCACGCAGGAGGATTACAGAATGCTGGAGATTGTTATAATTGAGAACAAGCCGCACAAGGCGGGCCCACAGTGGAAATTCGCGGGTGCCTTCTATTTCTCCACGCTCGTGCTTGCTATGATCGGTGAGTCACGTTTTTGATAGTTACCGTAAAATGGGGGAACATTGGCAGCATAGGGTAACATTGGCATACGCCGAAATTACGTTGTTTTACGTCCGATTAGTAAAACTTAACCTGTTAATGCTATTTATATGATGTGGCAATGTTACGAGTTGATTTTAGTTAAGATGCAAAAAATAAAATAAAATATAGAAATTTAAGTTTACTGACCTCAGATTAATAAAACTTATCCCGTTAATGCTATCTACATGATGTGCTAATGTTACCCCGGTACAGTAACGCTATTAACATTTATTAAAGAAGGAAAGGACACAAATTTTGTGCATTTTGACACTTGTAGTACAATCACAAAAGATGCAATGTTATGATAAGATACTTAAATCAAATGTAAACATGTTAATTTTTACATTATATAACAAAATGTTTCAAAAACCTGCCAATGTTCCCCCATTTTACGGTAGCGTTTCATAACATATTGATACAGTCAGCTTCGTGAAATGCATCGTGAATACATGACAGTGATTCCCAACCAGTGGATCGCGAACTGTTTTCTAGGTTTCTTTTTAATACTATTATTAAATTTGAATTATATTCTGTAATACCTATTTTTAACCTATTTTTATTTGCCTTACCTTGTATGGGGAGACATGTCGCAGGTTATTTCAATATTATATATGGGGATTGCGACTCAAAAAAAGTTGGGAAACACTGATATAGGTTGACTAAAAATACATCCCTGACCTTCCCTCACTAATTCCTCTCCACGTTCGCAGGCTACGGACACTCGACACCAGTCACCATAGGCGGGAAAGCATTCTGCATGGTGTACGCCATGGTTGGCATCCCCCTGGGCCTGGTGATGTTCCAGAGCATCGGCGAACGTTTGAACAAGTTCGCCTCTGTGGTGATCAAGCGAGCAAAAACGTATCTACGATGTCTGAAAACAGAGGCGACAGAACTGAATCTGATGTTCGCCACCGGTTTGCTTTCGAGTATAATTATCACCACTGGAGCAGCGGTGTTCTCGCGTTACGAGGGGTGGAGCTACTTCGATAGCTTCTACTACTGCTTCGTCACATTGACTACTATCGGCTTCGGCGATTACGTCGCTCTTCAGGTAAAGATGAACCGACAAATATCGAATTATATCTCACTCTGATCAATCTTTCTACCGAAAAATGTTACAGAACGACCATGCGCTTTCCAATAAACCAGGATACGTGGCCTTAAGTCTAGTGTTCATCCTATTCGGTCTGGCCGTCGTCGCTGCCAGCATAAACTTGCTCGTACTCCGTTTCATGACGATGTACGTACTCGTTTCCCAATTGTTAATTCAAAGAATCTTATAAGAATGGTCAGAAGCCGCGAATTTTCTATACCAATTCAGAATACGAAAATAAATATTTCACCACTCTTCAGCTTGTTCCGTAATATAGTAGAATTGTCTGGACTACATTAATCGCTCGTTCCCTCGGAAAACAGGAACACCGGGGATGCTCGCCGCGACGACAACGAGCTGGTAGTTGTTCCTCACCATGTTCCAGTGCTGGATGGGCAAGTAATCGCAGTGAATGGGCGACTGCTGGGCGGTCACGTGCCGATAATTCACGACGTGGACGACTGCGTGAAGGTATGCTTTTGCACGTGCCTGCGACCGGCAAATTCGGAGCACTTGGACCAGGGGTACCAAGGCTACAGGTCTCCATCGGCCTCTGCCAGCCTCCGCAAGAAGCGCGCATCCGTCTGATGGAAGGAGTTCCGTCGTCGCAGTTTACGCCGTCGACTATCGAGGGCAGACAGCCGGGAGCTGCTCGGTATCGACGTGTAAAATCAACTCGAATCGAGAGTGCCACGGGTCTACTTTCACATGAAGACAGAAGAAGAGGAAGAAAAGGTTCTGTGGGTGATTCACTGGATGGTATCCGCAACTGTGTTCTTAGGATCTACCTTAAGGCGTTCAAGGACACGTTCGAAGACGCGTTCGTTGATTTTTGAAGACGTATTTTGAACGGGCCCCCCCACCTCGGGCTGACAATTTTAGGGTAGCAGTTCACGAATTACTCGATCCATGTTGTATTATACCGATTGGATAGGCGTAGAAACAGGAGACGATTTGTAGACGATTTTCTAACGATTTCGTACGTTTCGTATCGTTCCGAGGTACCGGTTGTTCTCCACGCAAGATGCTGAACTTCTAACGAATTTTGAGCGGGACAGTCAGGATCACTGAACTTCGGATTCTAGGCGTGCTACCGAAGTTCGTGTCGTATCGGTGTTCCTCCACGAATCGGGGATTATATTCGTCACTTAGAGGGGTTACTTTGCTTTGGACTTTGAAAGAGTGACATTTCTACCACGATGAAAGGTTGGAGGAAATGGTGCACTGGATTTTGTGATAGAGTATTAAAAATAGTTATAGAAAGACGTATAACTGTGTACCTTTCGGATTTAGTAGCAAAATTGTAATTGAGTTTAAGGTACCTTCGAGTCTTTGTTTATGATATATTGTCTGGCCTTAGGGAAAATTTAACTCGTACGATTTTAACGCGACACGCTATAAAATGAAGCAACCCTCATAAGAGACAAATGAATCTCGCTCCACGAAAATCGAAGCAACGGAGATTGTCAAGATCTGGATCCGCCCGAGATCGAGAGCATCTCGTTAACCATCGTTTATATTTATATGAATGTATGCGACAGAACAATACCCTGACCTCGATTGTAAAATATATATATATATACAATTTGATGTTTGTACCAGTAGACGTAACACGAAAGTCACCGTAACGCCACGAAAAATGTATGTAACCGTCGATCGGCGAAGGAAATCGATCTTAGGGGGTCGTGCAATTTTGTAGCCATGGGAACTGCGATCGTAGGTGGATCTGCAGGATTTTCTTGCACGTTTTACGCGTCATCGATCCAACTGATTACAAATTAAGCAGATTATACGAATTTTATTGTAATCGCGACGCAAGCAACGAAGACACACGCTTGAGCGTCGTATTTTTTTAATCGAGTAGAGGATATACTAAACGACGAACAGGAATATCTGGCAAGACTGATAGTTGATGTTAAATTAACCAGGTAGTTATTTTTTAACGGAGACGATTTCCTAGGTGCGCCTTCCAACCTTCCAACGGGTTACTTGTAAATGAAATTCATTAAGTTTCTTTCTTGTTCTCGATACTCAAATATATAATATAGGATCGTCTGCTTGTTCCTAATCAGAATCCTTGTTTTTAATCAGATCAACATGTCAATCAAATTTGTAAAGTTTGGAGCAGTAACTGAATGGTTCCTAGATACATTCGATATCCACGTTGAATTACTTATGAAAGAAATTTGCTGTTTTAACACTTCGTTGACATACCTCCTTTTTCGATCGTCTCGCGTCGACTGTAACTCTATAAAAATAACCAAAATATCTGACAAACCATGTTCTTCAGACATTTTAAATTTTTTATCAGCTGAAAGGTTCAAAGCACATTGGACAACAAAACCAGTTGGACGGTTAAGACACGAGTTTCGTTCATTTTTCTTCCCGTTGTTCCAGCTCAAAGTCGCCAGTACCAACACGCTTCTGTACCCCGCCGTAATTTTGATTCGTCAATTACAGCATCATTGATCCAGGCGACCAACACACGCACAAATCGTCACGCTCGTTTCCCGTAATTGCAGCAAACCACACATTGCCATCGTACACCATCATATGCACTGTGAATAAATAGGATGCACCCTCGTTTGTATACATGTATCTTAGTTCATAAAATGATCGTTCATTGTGTTACAATGACGGAACGCGGTTGGGTATATTTTTTATCGTTGAGAGATTTTTAATAAACGATAGTTCACTACCCTTGTGCTTTACGTTCATCCCTCCTGCTTTCATTCTTCCCAATGTTCATGCCATTCCCGAATTCGTCAACTTCAGACCGTGGTGGAAATGCAATTCTGCTAAGAATCTCAATTCCAATTAAAAACAACAAGGGAAAGGGAACTAAATATATACTCAAAGTGATAAACGAATTTCATCAAGCCTCCTTCACCTGAATTTCTCAAACTGAGGATTCAGTGACTCGAAACCAGAGATTCAAACCAACTAGTAAAGGTTAAAAGAAGCAAACAGAGTTTGAAAATGAAGGAACACGCTTGTACATTACCAACGACCACGGAAAGCTTCGATTTCAGTGACAACGAGAAGAATTCGAAGGATCTAACATTCAAGCAAATATGGACGAACATTTGCAGGATCGGTGAAAATACTCCGAGGACGAAAATGTATCTCTTCAGCATGGCAGCTGTGTCTGCTGAAAGAAGAAGGCACGCTGCCCTTCCACATTGGTGGATCATACATCCCTTCAGTCACTCGAGGTACCAGATCGCTGTTGGTGGATCGATTCCCGAGTAAATAGGGGTTCGTTCCGTTTAAGAATATCTTCAGGTTCATCTGGGATGTAACGATGACGGTGGTGCTGTTGATTGCCTTTCTGACGATACCCTTTGTAATTTGCTTCGTCGTGATGTGCCACGACACCATCTATTTGGACAGAGTGAACCCTTTAATTTACGCGTTCTGCTGGGTGGACATTGTTTGCAACTGCATCACTGGGTACAACGAGAAGAAACGCATGCGGGTGGTATTGGAACCGTCGAAGATATTAAAGTACCTCGTATTTTATCACAACGAATATTTTTTATCTACGTTTATCCGTCTCGTTATTTTCACACAATTCTTCGCTCAGACAGTACCTTAAGACTCTCCTTATACCGGATATCCTTTCTTCCTTGCCATGGGATTACATAACGCTACCATGGCGGCGGTTACCAGGAGAAAACTCTAGCCGCCTGATCGTTTTAGTAAATCTTCTTCCCCTTCTGAAGCTCACTCGTTACGGCTACGCCAACTTGCAGATTTTGGAAATGTTCACGGTAAAACAATGCGTACGGTTATCGAAGTGGTACCAATTTGCTGTTTGAATATATCAGTAAATTTCATTCTGATACATAACGCTTTGCACATGATATTTCAGTACTTCAAGGTGTTGCATTTCTACTACGAAATGGTCAGCACCCTCATGCTAGCCTTTTACATGATGTTCTGGTTCACCTGCCTGTGCTACTTAATTCCTATCATGGTTCTCCAGTTCATTAATTCCCCGGCCGAAGTACGCGATCGAATATCACCGAAACCTTACTATGCGAAACTGTGAAGGAGTAAAAAACTGGTTGAACCATGCGTTCCATTCGCAGGATTGCCGGGAGTGCTGGATAAATGGCTTAGAGAGTAACACGATAGCCGGCAGGTTCCAGAATGCCCTGTTCATCGTCGCGGAGAAGCTTGCGGCTAGCGGTTACGGGTTGTTCGTGCCGGGAACAGACGGCCACACAATACTGAGCTGCATTCTTATGATAACAGGCAGATTTATCGAGTGTTACATCCTAGGTGAACCTTCCGCCCAATCCAGCTACCAAATATCTCTCCTAATATTATCCAGTGAAGTTAATCATCTTCCCATTCCCCTCGTTTCAGTGATGCTTATCCAGATAAAGGCTGGCAGAAAGTCGTCAAAGTCCAAGTTCCAGGAGATCATTAATCAAGTGGCGGCTTACACGAGGCAGAAGCAGCTTCCATCGCACATGAAGAACCGCCTCTTGGCTTACTACTATTACCGCTTCAGGAACAGCTACTTCCACGAGAAATTGATCCTGTCCACTTTGTCAGGTACACGAGCTTCATTCGATCTCTCTTACGGTTCCTCTAATGTGTTGCTCGGGTATCAGAGCAACTGCGCCAAGAAATCGCGCTCCAGTCAAGCCACCGTTTACTCGAGAACGTGTCGATCTTCAAAGCTCTGCCAAAGAACGTCCTGCGGTCGATCATTAAGAATCTGAGGTTCGAGCTGTACTTGCCAAACGACGTGATAGTGAAAGCTGGGGCCCAGGGTGACTGCATGTTCTTTCTGTCAGCTGGGACCGTCGCTGTGTTGACGCCCACTGGAAAGGAGGTAACTCCTCCTCGTTTAGACGTGGGTCTTAGTGTTCACAAGCGGAATGAGGCTAGAGTCTTGTGCTACATAATTCGGAATTCAATAGATCTGTCACTTGGACGACGGTGCACATTTCGGCGAAGTGGCGCTTTTGGTACCTGACCAGAGGAGGGTGGCGAGCGTGATCGCGATCGAGGTCTGCGAGGTGTATCGCCTCGATCGTAGAGATTTCCGCAAGTGTATCGCTGTGCACACGGAGCTGTTCGCTAAGATCGAGAGGATCGCCACGGAGAGGGTCGAGAGAGCGGTGGTCATCGAGGAACAACACAAACGATACCTGACGCGCAGCTCCGCGCACATCGAGGAGTCTAGAAGATCGAGGAGACATTGATTGATGTTGGAAGATCCTGAAATTCGCCGGCGTGTTGTAAAGACGAGCTTCAACATTATTTTCAGTGATATATTCAGTGATAATAGTAGCAGATAGTGAATCGTTAATTATTGATAATAAGAGGATATAGTGCTCTGTTAATTTTTACATTGAAATAAAGGTTTGAAGAATGATATAAAGGCTTGTGAAGTAGACCTCTTCAAGTGACGGTAACAGTACAATTTCTTTGATATAAAAAATATGCCAAATTTTAGGATACCACCGAGTCTTCCTCAAGGGATAATCATACTGATTGTTTAACCGTATATTTAAGGATCTTATATATTATTATTGTCCATACATTGTATAGTGGCATTCCTTTATGTCTACCTTTATTTTATAATTATATATATATATTATATTAATCGTTACCTAGGATACTTACAGTTACAAATACACTCACTAAAATCTTTAGCACTGTCGCGATGAGCTATGCACGTATAGAATAATACACTGGAGACACGAATAAGTGATTAACTTTTCTTTTTGTTTTTTCCATTTTTTTTGGCAATTCTCCTTCTCGTGAAACGCTTAACCCTTCGCCCGGGTCCGTAGCGATGATCGCGAACGTGATCGACTCCCAGAACGTTTCTAAAATGCTAGACAGGATGCTCGGGGATCGAAGAAGCATCGAACTGAAAGAATCCCGGGAAACTCTCTGTCTAAACGCGAGGTGTGTTCCATGTTCTTGCGAAATCTTACCCTACGAGAATGAAATGGGATTGAATGCTTCGAAACCCTTTTCCTCAACTCTGCGATACATATAGCTGAAGGCCGACCTATGTACTTCTAAAGGCTGAAGAAACAAAGGGGCGATGGTGCACGGAATCTGAGCATTCTTCTTTACATTTCTAGCTGATTTAAACCTGGAATTCCTACACTAATCAACTTCGTTAAGTATTACTGGGACATCTGAAGAGCTTTCCTACGCTATAGGACTCTATATTTATGTTACAAAGTGAATGCTGTATTAACAATCTCTTCACTACTATTAGGCAACTATTCTGCTATCAGGATATGGTTACTAGAGCCCCTCGAGTACTCCAATCACATTAACCAAGTGTTTCGAATACTATTACACAGACTCTATTCGCGTCTGATAATTTGAAACGTCGAGTACTCGACCAGCTCTATCCCACGATCTAACCATTCAAAATTATCCTGTCTTATAAGTAGAACATATTCCCGGAAGGCGTTGACTAAAACTATCGAACGACCCTGTCACGATCACTTCTACAGACACTGGAGTCTCTACGAGGAGCTTCGTTGCCCCATAAGATATGTCGTCTTTAACGAGTATATAGATGATAGTGAGAATTATATACATCTCTAGTGTAACAGTATGTGAATGGTAGGGCATTGTACAAGACTTAAATCACACGGTAGAAATATAAATTATTTACTATACGAACAAGGGTTGGGGTTGGGGGGATCTACTGAAATGACGTTCACTGCGCGTACCTTGCGTTTCGTTAAAATCGATTCCTCGCCCACCTACGGTGGATCTATTCTTTCTGCGTCCGATATGCGATCAGTAGGATATCTATGACTCGTAAACTATACTGAAACTAATTTATACATTCGCTAGATAGTCGTCGTGTCGCTACGTTACAACATATCCGTCACAATCGTGTAATATCTAGTTTGGTCAGATCTAGAGGAGCACGGAGGAGAAGAGTACTCAATATGTTATTTATCTATTCTTCTGTCCCGTTGGCCCGATTCCTCCGAGTGAATTGGAAAAGTCAATTGCACCCCCGAGAAAGTATCGCTCGAGTGGCAATGTTTAGTTTCTTCCGTGATATGCGGTTCGTTTCTGATGCAGCAACGAGATTGTCTTAATTTTGAAATTTGGTCGAAGGTATAAGTGCGAAGCTTCAACTTGGCGTATCATCTGAATTGTTCAGTCCGAAGCTTTCGATAAAATTGTGTCCATCAACGGGGAAGAAGGGGAAGATAGAGGAAGGAAGTCGAATAGGAGGAATTGGTTCGGTGTGATCATCTAAAATCGAAACGTTGATACTGTGCTCGTTTCTCGAACCTCGACTGAACATCCCGAGAGGACTTGTTCGTTCTGATCGTTCACTACGCTGTATTTACACTAATCGGTGTCCGTATGCAAATTTATATTTAGCACTCTTTCCCCGACACTTTCGAAGGGCATCTAATAAGGCACTGTCATTTACTGTGACTGAAACGATAAGGTGAAAGAAGAGCGTCCTTCCCTACGGTTCCGTGGATATTCCATCGACTCGGATCGATTAAGTAAAACTTACGTCTACGATATACATTATATAAATGCTTTTGGTACCTTTCCCTTCGGAATCCTGATATGCTACGAGCTATTAATATTCCTGTGGCGTTTGGGTTTAAGAGTCCACGTTGCCCAGTCAGCCTTTCATACATAAACACTTCAATTCGAACTTAAAATTCATTTAGGAAAGATGGCGTTCTCAAACAGAATCGTGACTAACCAGAATTATGCTCTCTAAATGAAACATTAAATATAGTTCAGATTTAAATACCAAATGATACAAATAGAAAAATTCCAAGTCCGAGGTGTCACTTACATTCCTAAATTTATAATTTACCTTCAATTTTACTTTGAAAATTCGATGATCAGAGGCAACATGAACTCGCATTCCCCAACACCAAAGGCTCACGACAGATGACACAGTATACATAGTAACGGTACGTAGTTAACATTACGATTAAAATGTTCAGGAACAAATATATAAATGCAACACGTTAATATGCCCATATGACGCGGTTTCAGCGCCGCAACTGATCGTACGGCAGAATCGCGCAAAGATGCAACGAAACCTCTGGAAAAAGTCGACAGCCAAAATTCAAGGATTAAAAGCCCGGGCTGTTAACGCCTCTCCCTTAATTCCCCAATGCACGCGGGCTTCACGAACGAAGCCAACGATCGCTTCCCGATGTTGCACCTTTGCGAACGTTCGATCGCCCCTAAGATTATTATCGTTCAATCGTGATCGAGGACTATTTGGCGGCGGTACACTTGGCGGTACGTCCGAATATCGATAATGAATAAGTAATAACAGTATCATAGAGTATATAAATGGCATACAGCGTTAATAAACTATTCATATTGTACAACATAACGTGCGTATATGCTTCATACAAATAGGTACAAGTCTCCTGCCTCTGTTCGTTCGATCGCGCGACGCGACAGCCGTTATGTAAGAAAAAGATGCGACGCTCCTACGTCAGAGTTCTATGCAACGAGACCAACGAGAGTTACAAGCGGGCTCGCGGGATTTCCAGTGGCGTTCTTTGCTCCCCTAACATTTTACATTCCTCGAGACTTGCGTTAGTGGCTCGTATCCCGAGGCACGAGACAGATTGGTCGCGTATTCTCGATGCGCCGCGACTACGTTTCCAGGATCGCGCGATGATCTCTCGTCGAAGGTACAAAATGCAGATAAAACGGCAGAATTCTGCCAATCCTTGACTACCGTTAGAAATCAGTAACGAATTGAACGCAAGTACGTAATATAGATATCGATAACCCTTCAGGGCTTCTACCACGTCGCAGAGTTTGAAACGCAGTCGCAGGTGCCGGACACCGGAAACGGTCAACGTTGCATACGAAGAAAAGGAAGCTGGGCAAGGGGAGAATATAAAATGGAGTACCTTCCGAGGTCCCTCGCGTCTCCCAAGAACAGTGATTAACCCGCCTAATATGGCTTCGACCGACTAGGATCCAGCGTCAGATCGTATATACATGGATGACGACGTCCGATAGAAGCAGCGACGAAACGTGGATAGCTTGCTTCCGTTTCCTTCTGATTCGCCGCGCATTTCTGCGTCTCTGCGTCTCTCTTCGCTGTTGCTTAATATATTAAGATACCTATGTATAGACGTTCTAAGGCTTTGGCAGTGAATTAAGGTCGATTATACGCAGCACCCCCCGAGACGCAGGTGTTCACTCGACGTCTCCATCCTCTGTTCCTCTGTCGTCGTTCCCTTCGCGTCTGCCCTTGATTAAATGGATGTTTTCGCCCGATCGTGATCGCTGCTCGTCACCGTCGGCGTGTCAGCCGCGCCGCGAGCACCGAACCCTCGATTCGGGGTGTTAGACGAGGCTCTTCAGGATGTGCCTCCGCCTCCTTCTTATAACGTTGAGGTGCGGTCCCCTGGAGGGCAGCTGGCCGGCTTCCGTGCACGAACGGCAACAGAATTTCGCGTAGTACTTGTGCTTGCAGTATTTGGCCCTCACGATCAGGTCGCACTTAGCGAAGAACGTGTTGTCCTGGCAGTTCGGGTGGATGAAGATTCCTGGAAAGGAGACGCGGTTCTCTTTAATTTTTTGCAATAATTCTATTGTATTGCCAGTGGGGAAAATGTGGTGGAGATGGGTGTAAACATTGAAACTGTGACTGGACTTTCAAGGAATAAATATAAAAGTAATGGGCATTTGTTGCCACCCTTCTCTCCGATTTCCCGAAACAAAATTGTCTGAGTAAATTTTCAAGCGTTTGGAATGAAATAAGGAATAAAATTGATAATAATTTACCAGCAACTTGTATTTCCACGCTGTCGAAGGCCGACGAGTGATCGTTGCTGGCCTCGCACCGATATCGACCAGAATCCTCTCGGTTCGCGTCGCTGATCACGAGTCTGTTCAATTCTGAAAAGTCAATTTACGTGCCGTGTTCAAATAGTGCTTCTCTTTTCCTTACTTTGCGATGTAGTATCGAGTTTTTAATCTGGGTACACACCAGTAACCTGAATTCGATTGCTGGGCTGAATCAACTCATCATTCTTGTACCACGACACTCGTGGAATCGGGTAGCCGTCGACGTTGCAGGCAATACTGACGTCGCTTCCTTCAGGGAACTGGTTCTGTCCTACCGATATGCTGACATTGACAGGAACTGCAGAAAAATCGCCTTCTTATTAAAGACACTTAGTAAAATCGATTGGAACGAGAAATATATGGAAAAGCAAGTTTGCGATTTAAAAAAAATATCGTTTGAAGGACCAGCCTCTTCCTTCGATTCTGTAAAAATTACTATAAATTTCAACGCTGTTAATAAGCATGCAAGCAACGTTAGAGTAGCCCAGCAACGTAAAACATGACCAAAGCCTTCGCAGTCAAGGATGCAAATGATAAAGAAGACCAAGCCCAATTGCATCGTCGTTTTATAGTCCAGATAAAACCTCGTATAATCACCAATAAATCTATCACCTCTCTTAGTTTAGTAACAAGCAAATATAAAGACACATATTCCTTAATTCCCTTTAGAAACTTTAATTAGCCCACACCCTCCACACCCACCCTTGATGAAGAGCGTGAAAACCGACGGTGCAATTGAAGCCGGAAAGAACCAAGAATTCATCCCCTCTCACCTCTGTACCTAGAGTTACCAGGTTCCAAGCTAGTGCTTCCTCCAAGAGGACTAACAGTGGGAATATGAGGTTGTCTTGAGGAATGGACAGGAGCATAGGTTTGATATTCGGGAGTCTGTGTTCGATTGGGTCTGTAAGGATATTGTGGTTTCCCAACGGTGGGTTTCCTAGGTGGTAGAACCAAGTATTTGATGTACTGCTGGTACTCGGGTCTGACATTGTAAACGGGGCCAACAGCTTGCAGGGTGACCGACCAGGATGCCGCCCTGCCGATCGCGTTGAAAGCTTGACAAGTGTAGACACCGAGGGTGGGCAGTGTCACCGATCGAATTAGAAGAGTGTAATCGGAGTCCTGCTCATAAGCCTCCGAGGACAACGGCAACATGCGATCACCTCGCCACCAGGTGACGAAGGGTCGCGGCCAGCCCATTGCGTAGCAATGCAGGGCTATGGGCGAGTTCATGGTGACCGTCAAGTGCGCACTTTGCTCCCCGATTATGGTGGCAGCCAGTTCTTTCGGATCTAACAGGGTGCAAGAAGACAGCATGCACAGAGGGCGTTGGAAACCGTCACTGAGTTGTTAGAGAAAGGGTGAAGAAGAAGTGGAGACTGAATCTCTTAGAAACGAAGCGTTCGATGTATGTACTCTGCGATGGAACAAGTAGTTAAGCGCGAGATTAAGGAGACGCTGTGTCACATCGTCGTCTGTTTCACTAGAAAAGCTGTAGTGTTGTTTGACGCTTGATTCTTTCGAATTTAAGCAATCAGTTTTTTTAGCATAACTTTAGAAAAAAGTCTTTAATGTCCGCTTCGTTTCTGAGAGGCCCGTGTTACTTCCACTTCAGCTTATTGTTTAACGCTAGCAGTGTTACTATCCCTCTTCCAAATGCAAAATTAGTGTCTATGTTTACTATAGCAAGACAAGACGAACACGTTGGTGATTCGGTGAATCAAATTAAATTAACTACTATAACTATTCTTGTTATTTTACCAAATGACGAAACATTCACCAAACAGTAAATTCATACCCATCCCATTACCTGTCCAGGCAACAAGACCAAACATTTGAATAACACAAGCTTTGCACGTACCTGTGACCACTAATTGGTACTCCGCTCTTACCGGTGGCCCCAGGCCATTGTCAGCGGTGCAGACGTAAGTTCCACCGTCGTATTTGTACAGACTGATGATCTGGAGGGATCCATCAAGTAGTATGCGCCGTCTGTTCTCTGAAGAACCGATCTGCGGACACCAACGTTCGTTTCAAAAACCGAGGAGACCAATACCCCGCCTCATCATTGACAGAAATTAAGAAAACCCTTTGGTAGCACTTATGAAACAATTTTTTAACTGAAATCCTTGGTATTGTCTCAATTGATTACTGTACTATTTGTGAATATAAAAAAAGTATTCACCAATGTCGTGTCCTTCCTCCACGTGATGGTTGGTCTGGGATTTCCTGTGGCCACGCACTTGAGCGTCACGTAACTACCCTCCTGAGCGCTGACTCGTGGCTCTTCAGGTTGCTGTATGGTGGCAGCTTCCGCCCCAACCGGGGGAGAAGTAACCAATGGCCTTGGCGAGGTCGTTAGGATTTCATCAGCAGCTGGTTCCAGACAGGATGTGCCGCAGCCATTGTTACAACACTTCATTTCTCCAGTGCAATCTGCATCCGTGATGCACTCTTGTTCGCATCCAGTACTGTTCGACACCCTTGGACAGCGACCTGGTTTCGTGACTTTTCGAGAAGTAAATTATTACGTTATCTTCCTTACAGGAGCTAAGAATGATAAAACGGTGTAGAAGAGGGAAGTGAGTAAAGAGATCGTAATTTCACTTTGTATTCGTTAATTTCTGTAGCCATTGTGAAATTTCTTCAACGCGATAGAGGGGAGGTTGGGTAAAAATATTGGATAGTTACTTGATCTGCAGACACCCTTGTACTCGGTGCCATCCTTGGTGGCGACCAAGGTGATGGCACATCTGGTGCCGTCGGGGCAAATCTGTGTCCTGCAAGGATCCACGCAGCGACATCGCTCGCAATCCTCGGAGTCCACGAAGGCCTCCTTGCCGTAAGGGCAGCGAACGGTATTGCATTCCTCGCGAGCCTCAACGCAAGGGTCCTTTGTATCTTCCCCGGTGCCTACGTCGATCTCGTTAGTGGCTGTTAGGAAATTATTTCGTGGTTAAACCGAATAGGAAACTGAATTTCCTTGAATTAATGAGATCAGAAGTACCAAAACTAAAATTACAAGTGAAGAAAGGGAAGAGACCACATGGTGGTAGGTATATTCGGCAGTGTAAGCAATATATATACATCTTTGCTTTCAGCGAAAATTTGAGGGTGAAAAATTTCGTGTAGATATAAGATGAAATGAAGAATTGGATAAATAGCCAAGGATGTGTCTGGCAGGAATGAGTAGATAATATCTTTGGAAGCTGTAAAGAAGCATGTAAACTTGGAACTTGTACATATAAAACAATATAAAACGAAAAAATGCGATATGCAATTGTGTGTGTGCAGAAATATGCACCACGATCGAAGCTGGTAGCTGAAGATCGAAATTAATAAAGAATCGTTCTTATATTGGCGATTTCATTTCCTCGACTTACTCCCAAGGCAAGTGTTAATACAAGACTCGAAGGTCTTGAATCTGTTACGATTGCCACCGCATCCGGTGTAAATGAACGCACGACAGGTCTGTTGTTCCTCGTCGAAGTAGAACCGTTTGATCGTGAAACCGGAGTTACAGGACCCACTGTCGACCGGTTCCTTGCACACCGCTGGATCATCATCGTTCAAATTCATTATTCGAATCATTGATCGATTGTTATTGATCTCGAGAAAGCTTGCCAACTCACACCGAAACTTATCAAGCTCGATTGATTGAACAGATGTTTGACTTCGTAGATAACGGGAGGCACTTACATAGATTCGAAACACTGGTGTCGTTTCCAGGTGGCAGGGGCTCCTCGTGATGAATGCAAATCGACTCGCACTCGGCCATCGTGCTGAATCTGTTCGCGTTGCCCTCGCATCCACCGTACATGAATTCGCGGCAGATACGACTAACCGAGTCGTAATAGTATTTCTGGAAGGAGCCTCTACATTCGCCAGACTCCACTGGCAGGTTGCAAGTATCTGTGAAAATGTATTTCAATATTTTATATGATTTCGTTTGTTGGAAGAGTAATGGAGTGGAGTCAGCTACATGGGTGGTTGATAAATGCCACGTTAAGGCCGTCTGTCCACGGAGCGTCGCGTCATAGACGCGTACGCATTGAGACCAATCGTATGACGCGTCTGTCAATCAGTGATCTGCATTTGTCAAGATGCCCGGCGTACGATTGGTCTCTACGCGTACGCGTCTATGACGCGACGCTCCGTGGACAGACGGCTTAAGTCTATTACTCAAGAATGGAACACATTTAGGCACAAGAAATGCTGAAAATTTGAAAAGTACACAATGGCTAGAAAGTATACAAGGAAAGGAATGATATAAGAGTGTACAGCAGTAAATTAGTAGATCAGTAGATGAGTAGGTCAGTAGATCCCCACAGTAATAGAAAAATAGCAAAATACTCTTCCGAAATCTTACCTTGTCCCTGGAACCTTCCACAAAGACGTTCGCACTGCTCCTCCGTCTGGAACCGATTCGCGTTTCCTTCGCAGCCACCGTAGAGGAACGCTTGACACATCTGGCTGTGTGGATCGTAATAATAGGCAGTGATGTCAGCGTTGCAAGAGCCAGAATTGACAGCCATGTAACAAATCGGACTCTTCGAGACACCCTCGACTGGGGGTGGTACTGTGACAGTGACATTCGGAGCAGCTTCCGTTGGGGAGGGCCTCTGCTTGCACTTCGTCTCGCAGGATTCCCTATCCTGGAAGCGGTTCTTGTTACCCTGGCATCCACTGTACTCGAAATCGTAGCAGGAATCCGTATGATGATCGTAGTAGTACTGTCTGTCGACGCCACTACAAGGGCCGATGACTTTGGGCAGACTGCAAGGATCTGCGTACATTCGCGTGTAAAGTAATCATTTCGAATGATTCCTCGAATAGTATAATAGCACTGTGCAATATCATAATAGCATAAAGTTACGAACCTTGAACGTCTCCACACCGATACTCGCATTCCTCTCGCGAATTGAAGTTGTTCCCATTGCTCTGGCAACCGCCATATCTGAACTGCTTGCAGACACCCTCCCTGCTGTCGTAGAACCATTTAACTTCATCGCCGGAACACGACCCATGCTCGTCGGGAAGGAAGCAGAAATCTGCGAAGTTTCACGTGTCTTTTTCACAATATCCCACAAACAACAAGCTATTGTTCAAGCTCGCGGTATGTCACCTGGTTTAAATTCAACCCCCGTCGATGGAGCAGGCGTGGTGAGCGCAGTCTGGCACCTGTTATGACAATCCTGTTCGGATTGGAAATTATTCTCGTTACCACCGCAACCACCGTAATAGAATTGCCTGCACTGTTGCTCGTAAGAATCGTAGTACCATCGTTGAGTGTAGTTGTGGCATTCTCCCAGCAGCGCGGGCAACAGACACATGTCTTGCTCTGTATCCGAGTGAAAATAATGTTAACGCAACCTGTCGTGTTCATGTTCGACGATGGAAACGAGAAGTCTTGCAAGTGATTGCTTCCTTTCCCAGTTTAAAAATACGAATTCTCAATCAACCCCCTCCCGCGTCGGAAGCATCGCTATTTCTTTTCGACACTGATAAGAATTCCTCGCTTCCACGTCACATTTTCTGACAATGAAAGCAGCGTACAACACACAAGAATCTCGTGACACGATTTGCGCACACGAAGAGATTTGAGATATTTTCTTTGATGGAAAGAATTTTGGCGCGCATTCAAAACGCAGCATCGTGCTTGAACATTCGCGTGCATGTGGTGCAAACTCTGAGAAAATTGCACGAAAGAAACCTTAGTGTTTCATTGAACATTCGTGCTGTGGGAAGCGTTAATTTTATTATAAGAAGCAGACCTTGCACGACATTTTGCAAAAGGAATATTGGCGTTCTTTTGAAAGATAGTTTCACAGTGATTAGGTGAAGTCTTACCGATCTTAGGCGGGCAATCAGACTCGCATGCTTCCCTAGACTCGAAATTATTTTTATTTCCACCGCAACCAGTATAATAGAATGGCATGCACCGATTCTCCGACTGATCAAAGTACCATCGAGATTGCTTCTCCACGCAGTTACCCTCCTCGCGCGGCAGCAAGCAACTATCTGTTAATCCCATTGATTATTACAGCATGCAGAGTTAGATATTTCCTCGCATCAATCGTTTGTGATTTCCCTAAATCAATTACTTTCTCAACGTGTTATAATTAAAAGAACAAACGTATGAATCGCAAACGGTTGATGTGGTGTAAACTATGTTTAGGTGATTAGATCTCCTGGACACCTGAAAGTGTAAGCGTTAAATCCTGCCATTTCCTGTTCCAGTATGGTATTTCGATATGAAAAAATTCCTGCTTCCCATCCTTGACGTATATTCGCGTTGAGCTTGTATTTATTATTTTATAATAATTGTAATTATTATTTTATAGAATCTTATTAACTTCAAATGGAAACATCACTAAACAGTAGTGTAAGTCAATCATAATTAATCCCAAGAAATTAATACTAAAATTCTATCATCGACGCAAATATTCACCAAAAACGATGTCGAAGGAAATTACCTCACTCCATTCGCACAGTGTTCTGATTCGAATGGAATGACGGAACAATCGTTAGCACTCCACTCTCAAACGAGAACTCCAAAGCTGAACGAGTCACCGCAAGAAACAAGGTGGGTACATACAACGAAATGTAGTGCGCAATGAGCGAACAAGTGTGCAGTCCAGCGCGAAGTGTGCGTGAAAGGCAACGTGTGCTCTTTAGTTGCCAAAGAAAATAGGCAACAACGATATTAAAGGGCAATGTAGCCGCGATAAGCCGGCAAACATCAAACGAGCCAACACCAATGACAACGTCAAAATTATCTTTCGATCCACCGCCACCCACGATCCCCATAGAAACGACTTTCGTCTAGTAGAGTCCTTACTGCAATTATACCCAAGTATCCTCAGTACTTATCACACTTGTGACTCGATCTCTAAGATAACGCAGATCTAAATAATCAAGTACCTACGAGTACTCATTCTTTTCCAAATTACTCAGAACTCCGGTTTTCTGTATTATATTCCGGTATATGGATACTCGGATACTCAAGCCTAGCAGTAACAGCACTACCTTCTACGGTCAGCAATTAACGCTGCGGTACTCGCAGCGAAGCAGTGAAGCCCGTTCTCCTTTCCTCTTATACAATGCGACATCTCTCTTTCGTTCGCGATTTCCTTCATTTTCGCTGTTGGTTCTGATACCTTTTACAGGGCAGCGCTGCTCGCAGGCAGCACGCGTACGGAATCTATTCGCGTTGCCTTTGCAACCGCCGTAAACAAATTGGCTACACGTCTGACGCGCAGTGTCATAATACCAGCGCAACACCGAGCCGGGACAGGGCCCGGGATCTTTCTCCAGGACGCACACGTCTGTCAGTTTTACTGTAAATACGTTTATGCTTCGTTACTGACACGAGCCTTCCGCTCGATGAGGATGATTGGTGTCTATCAATGTTCGAAAGTGAGATGAACGCGTGGAAGTCGAGCCTCTGATGGCTCGAAAGCAGTGACGCGAATTAGTGCTGATAGAATCTTGGATACTTGAGTCGGTGCTAAGTCGCCGGTAACTCGAAGGCAAAGCTATCGTTCAGTTCACCATGTACGAAAGCATATAGGCTTTAGTTTTGAAATTCTTCTGAAGTCCCCGGCGGTTTAGCTTCGTCGTGTACCGTGGTTTAACATGGTAACAGTATTTTAGAATAATTTTTGATAAATCTGAAGTTGAAAATGTTAGGTGTTGGGAATATTCCCTTATGGGCGTTTTATCAATTATTAATAGTCTAAATTCTGTTCAAAGTTTCCCAAAGAGTATTACAAGAAGTTTCCATAAACCATCGAGTGAATTTTCCAGATATATTCCCATCCCCATAAATGATGCTAACCCTTCTAGAGACACCATACCTTGCACATTAACTAATTATACTGTCGATTAGTTTAAATTCTCTGGCTTCTGTACATGACAGCAATAATCACGAAAGTCAACCCGTAACTGGAAGAGAATCTCTTTGACGCAATCTATGAATAAAAATCTGATCCTTGTTCGGTTGTGCTCCTAACGGGGATGAAGAATTCAGGCAAGAAAAATCGAGCATGGTACGTGCTGTCCTGAAATGAAAGGGGGCATGAGTGGAGGACTTACCTCGCCTTCTTCCTGGCTGCAGGCATTGCTGATGACATGCGATCTCCGTGGCGAAGTTATTGTCGTTCGCTTTGCAACCACCGTACCTGAATTCCTCGCAGGCTTGCGATTCCGCGTTGAAATGCCACCTGGTGAAGTTGCCTTCGCAGGGGCCTGGTTCCTTCGTTTGCTCGCAGGGATCTTGGGTAAATTATTTGATTAGCGCTGCGGTGCACTTAGTTACCATTATACATTGACACAGTTTATATTCTTTGAAAAAATTGACGATGCGACGAAGTGAAGGGTACCGTTGCAAGTGGTGGATATCAATAAAGTACGCGAGAACTTACCAAGATCGTCAGGAGTAACGCAAAGCTCTTCGCACTCTTCTCTACTCTTAAACTTATTCGCGTTTCCAAGACAGCCGCCATAGACAAACTGACCACACTGTTTTCTACCACTGTCGTAGTACCACGTGGGGAAGTAGCCTTCGCAGGGTCCGGATATTTTTGGTAGATAGCAGGCATCTATAAAATCGTCACAAAATTTGCTTCCTAACTCCACAGTGAATTCAATAAAAAACCCTAAGTAAAATCTAGTTGTAAGTAAAAAATATATTTGATGGTATAAGCCATAAGTAATAAATATTTACAATGAAACTTTCATTCTGCGATCTTGATTAAATGTAATTCAATGTTTACCTTTTCCTTTCGGAGATACGCACACCTCCTTGCACTCCTCTTGAGTCTTGAATCGATTATCGTTACCCTCGCAACCGCCGTACCAGAATCTCGAGCAACCGCCGTATTCCGTGTCGAAGTACCACTTGACGGTGAAGTCCCTGCAAGAACCCCTGTCCCTTTCGAGTGCGCAGGCCGCTCCAGGGGTTGACGGAACTGTGGGACAGCCCTCGAAGTTCTCTCCCTGCGCTTCCTCGACTCCGTCTGGGCAACAGCCATACTTCGAGGCGTCGCAAGTACACCCGGCGAAGTTCGGTCCCTTCGCAGGGGTTCGACTGTCGGAGCAGCACTTGAACTCTGTACTCTCACACCCGCAACCTGCAAAATTCCATGAATAGTGCCATTAGACGACCTTGGACCGACCTTCGACGGGAGAATCCATTTTCTGGGATCTTACTACATAGCAGTGCGATCTTCTCCATAAGTTCCAATATTATGAGATTTTAGAAGAAGTCAAATCGAATGTATATACTTATTCAGAGTCCTTTGGATTCAAGTCTACCTTGTCCATGAGGTCCTTTGGCAATAGTGATGCCATCGGGACAGCATCCAAATTGGTAAGTGTAGCATGGACAGCCTTCGTAGTTCGGTCCAGTGGCCGGCGTGAAACGATTTGGACAACATTCGTGGGGCGTGTATTGGCAGCCGCATCCCTCGTTACCCGGTCCACGCGCCGCGGTGGTATTATCCGGGCAACAGCCGAACCTTGTGTATTGGCAGCCGCAACCGTAGAAATCTGGTCCACGTGCCGCCAGCACGTTGTCCGGACAACACTTGTACGGTGTCGACAGGCAGCAACCCTCTCTGTTCGGTCCGTGTGCGGGTGTGACGCCATCGTCGCAGCAACCGTAAGAGCTGTTCTCGCACGGCATATGGCAGCGATAGTTGTTTGGTCCCAGAGCTATCAAAAAGCAATCGTTTTCGTAAAAATTCAAAGTGCGTGGGTTCAACCATTCGATATAGTTCCTTGTCTGCTAATATTATAGAAAATATAGAAATGTAAAACATGATTGTATCAGACCTGGTGAAACACCATCAGGGCAGCAGCCAAAGTATGACGCCGTACAGTTCTCGGTATTGATGACTCCACATCCTTCGAAGTTCGTGCCAGTTGCAGTTGAAACTCCATCTGGGCAGCAACCATAAGTCGTGTTCGCACAGTCTTCCAGCATAGTGGTCGTTTCGTATTCCTCCGTGATGGAAGTGACTGAAGTGATCTCTTCCTCGCAACCTGTTATCATATTACACAGGATTTTCAATATTGCAAATCAGTTTTAAGATCTATATATAGATCCTTAACATAGATTATATAAGAGGCGTAACGCACCCTCATCGTCTGCGCCGGAAGCTGCCTTAATTCCATCCGGACAGCAACCGAATTCGGTGGCGTTACAGCATCCGAAATTATCCGCTCCGCTGGCTGGAGTTTCCATGTCTGGACAGCATCCAAACCTGAAATATTCAATTAAATAAGCTGTTTATAGAGGAAGAATGTTACCAACTGACCAGGTCTCTGGATCAAGAATCAATGAGCTCACTCTGTCTCGTTGCAAGGCTTCTTGCAACCCTCGAAGTCGTTGCCTTCAGCAGCGGTGACTCCGTCCTGGCAGCATCCGAACAGTGTCTCCCCACAATGTGACTCTGGGCACCCTTGGTTCTCTGGGCCAGTAGCTGGGGACACTTGGTCAGGACAGCAACCGTGCTTGGTCTCGTTACAGGTCTGTGGTGTTGGGCAACCCTGGTCAAATGGACCTTCCGCCGCGGTGACTCCGTCGTAACAACAGCCGAAGGTGGAGGTCTTGCAAGTTTTCTTCTTCTTGGGAACCTTGCACACGCGGTGCTTGGGCTTCTTGCCTTCTGGTCCGACAGTGGTCCAGAATTCGGATACTGGAATGAAAGTACAACGCTCAGAACGTAATTGAACCACAGATTTTCACTCAGGAGAAGGGATTACAATAAATAATCAATGCAGTTACTTACTATGCGTTTTCTCGGTCATGTCCGTCTCCTCTTCGTCCGTGGACGGCGTCAATCCAGAGACGGTCGTCTCTGTTACCCCAGACACAGTGGTTTCAGCTGATTCAGTCGTGACGCCAGATTCCGTAGACTCCGCGGACTCTGTTGTAGCTCCCGATTCTGTCGTCTCTCCAGATACCGTTGTCTCTTCTGTCGTCGTTTCACCTGATTCGGTGGTCATGCCAGACTCGGTGGTCATGCCAGACTCGGTGGTCATACCAGACTCGGTAGTTTCACCAGACTCGGTAGATTCACCAGATTCGGTAGTCATACCGGACTCAGTAGTCATGCCAGATTCAGTGGTCATACCAGACTCAGTGGTCATTCCAGACTCGGTGGTCATACCAGACTCGGTAGTCATACCAGACTCAGTGGTTTGACCAGATTCGGTGGTCTCTGTCATGCCAGATTCAGTGGTTTCGGTTGTCATTCCGGATTCCGTTGCTTCCGTCGCTTCTGTTGCTCCAGACTCCGTTGTAGCTCCAGATTCAGTAGACCCTTCTGTGCCTGCCTCTTCGGTCGACATCGTTGGCTCCGTAGCCCCCGATTCGGTAGTGCCTTCCGTGGCGCCAAATTCCGTAGTCTCCCCTGACACCGTTGATTGTTCCTCTGTCGACATATCCACGGTTGATTCTTCACTCGCTTGAGTGACGGGCGAAACGGTTTCCTCCGTAGACTCGCTCTCACTTTCGGACGACGAGGTCGTAAGGCTTGGCTCCTCAGACTCCGTCGAGCCCGTTGGTTTAGTTTCCGCGGATTCCGACGACGATGAAGCTGTGCTTTCGCTTGAGTCAGTAGATTCTGATGTCTCTGATGTCGCTTCTGTGGCAACTGACTCTTCGGTCGCTCCAGATTCAGTCACTTCCGTCTCACCTGATACCGTGCTCCCTTCCGTCATCGATTCAACAGTTGATCCATCCATGGTGGTTCCTTCAGAAGAGTCCATGGTCGAACCCTCGACCGTTTCATCCGTGGCTTCAGACTCTGTGGTACCCATGGAGTCTGTGCTTCCCGACACCGTCGTGAAATCTTCACTCTCATCCGTTGTCTCTTCAGTCCCGCTCCCCTCGAACGTGGTCCCGTATTCCAGGGTGTTGGTGAGGAAGTCACTGAAGTCCGTATTAGCCCCATCGCCACTTCCTACTTCCCCAGGCGATATGTCTCCCCTGCTGTGACCGGCATCGCTCAACATTATGTCGTACAGATCACTTCCCGTGGATCCACTATCAGACGAGGTGAGGAGGTTCGCTTCGGTCACGTCGAGCATCGCACTGGATTTCTCGTCCTTCTGAACAGAAGAAGTTACATCGAATCCTTCGAATATATCCCCTTGCTATGATAAATCACAGAGGAAAGAAATTTTGAATAGTCACTGCACGAAATTGATAAACTATTCGCGATGGAATGAGATCCGATCCCATTTACACGAAAACGGCGCGAAACGTAACGTTAGAGTAACGAATTGCGAGACAGGACGGCGCAAGACGTGTCTGATTAATTGCGACCCAGTTTTACTTACTCCGGACGCGAAGCTGGAGGAGACGGTTACGAAGTCTTCGTCTTCGTACACCTCGCATTCCTCGTCCTCCTCCTCCTCCTCCTCGGTGAGATCCTTGATCTTCTCTGGTTGGACTGGTATCACCTCGTCTGAAAATACAGGTAACATCTGGGACGTCTGTCTCATTACCGGTCTGTGGGCGAGATGATTTTTCATCGTAAGGAACTTCATTTCAAGATCAACTGATTGTAAAACGTTCGGAGGCATTGGAATACTCAGTTTGCAAAGAGGAGGACTTCGGCGCGAGGGCCAACATCGCCGAGCGGCCATAACGAGGAGAAAATCAGACGGAACTCTCGAGTGGGGCGCGAATTAATCTACAGCGAGTTAACTCGAGCAGCTGACGCCGACTAAGAGCGAAGCCGCGCTCGTACCTTCTTCGCACGGCTGTTTGTTGCAATCCTCCGACGAGAACATGATCGTGCTCGGGTCGCAGTTGCTCGTCGGTACCGTCATGTTGTCCTTCATGCAAATCACCTTGCGGTTCATGGTGCCGCCGCCGCACGGTTTCGAACACTGCAACACGGTAAGGTGATTAATGGAGGAAATTTGAGGCGCACGGTTCTTGCCAGGCTGGGCGCGAAAGCCGTCGATGATATTGAGTTTCTTCAACGGCCAAGGGAGCATGGCGCGGCGCGTTTCTCGCGGATGCAAATGTGTCCCCTCGGAGGGGAGTAAGAGTCTAGGAAAATTGATGGTCAGAGGGGCCAGCTCTTTTCCACCTGAGAGAAGCTTGACCCGCTGCGGGATACGTTACCTTGCTCCATGGTCCAGCGAACCATTCACCTTTGCACTCCTCCACGGCGGTGCAGTTCATTGTGTCGGTGAATTTCTTGTCGGCCTCGCACTTCTCGTCTGGAACCTTCTTCACCGTGTCGTCTTCGAACGTGCCGCAGAACACCTTGCGCGTTTGCACGCCGGACCCACATTTCGCGGAGCACTGTGTGGGAGGAAAAGAGATCTTGGCTGTGATTCGTACGGAAGCAACTGTTTTTCTTTGGTCTTTGACATTTTCAGAGATCTTTGGACATGGTTCAACAAATGCTCGATGAAGACACATTGAAAAATTAAATTAATTAACAATTGTGCTTCATCTTTAGAATGAGGTTGGATTATCTGTTTCACTTACACTACTCCATTGAGAAGCAAACCACAGGACCTCGCAGTCCTCTTTGGTCTCGCATTCCCGCGTCAATTCCGGCTTCTTCTCGGCGTCGCATTTGTCATCCCGATAAGCGGTGCCGTCCTGGGTCGCGCAGTAAGCTGTCCTGGTCTCTTGAGTCAGGCCGCATTTGTCGTCGCACTGGCAGAAATGAAGAAAGTCGAACATAGATTATGAAAGATATGATGGCACGAAAATAGGTCACTTTTCAGTTGGACACCTCGAAACGGGCGCTACGCGGTCTCTTGATATTACTTGCCAAAAAGAGAGTGTTTATGAGACGAGAAGTTGTGGAAAGGAGCTTCTACTTTGGAAAGGTGAAAGGTGTACATTGGGTGGCATTGTAATAAAAAATTGCGAACTTACTCCACTCCAATCCGAGGTGACCCAGTCGAGTCCGGCGCAGGGCCTCAACTCGCAAGCTTTCTCACGCTCTGGAACCTCTGTCTCGCAAGCCTCGTCTTCCAACACTTGGATCTTGCCGTCCACTTTCTTGTAGCACGTCACCTTCCTGGTTTGCTTGCCGGGGCCGCATAAATGATCGCACTGTCGAGCAACGTGACTTTTGTTACTTTTGCAAACTTCCAATCTCGGAGCACTCGTTAACCTCAACTACCCTTTCATAAAACGTAGCGCTTGAGGAAGACAGTGATGTAGCTGATCAAACTTGACGAACTGTATCACCCCTATTTTTCTCTTCTTCATGCTTGATATTACATTCAACTATTTTCTCTCAGAAGCAGGTGAAATTACCTTGCACCAAGTTTCCGTGTATCATCTTTCTTATCAGCAGATATTTTGTGTATTACCCCTATCTTACCTCACCTACTTCAAGTTATCATGTACTGACACGTAAGTATGTGAATCGAATGTATCGTACCGGTTTCCATGGTCCTGTGTGGAACTGAGGGCACGGCACGTCTTTGTTACACTCCTGGGTAGTTGGGCCCTTTGGTCCCACCTTCTTCACACACTGGCTATCGTCCACCAAGGTTGGTATTCCGCCGGAGATGACCTGCTCACATTTGATCTCTCTGCTCTGCTCGGCTCCTTCCCCGCAGTGCTTGCTACAAGGACCCCACTCGCCCTCCACCCACTCAGGTGGACAGGGGTCCACGTTGCAGGCCTCTGTGTCAGCTGGTTCCATCTGTGGATCGCAGAGGCTCTCATCCACCGGTTGGCTGTCCCTCCTTCTTACACAAGTCACTCGCCTCGACTGATAACCTTTCAAAGACGGAAACAGTCGCGTGAAGCACCGAGCCAAGGGATGGTGGGTGTTGTATATTCAAAGAAATTGTAAATTATCTTGCAATTGTTAAGGCAGACATATGATTTTCATTTAAGTGAATAATAGGTATTAACTTTCGACCCTTCGAAAATGAAAGTATTTAGGTTTTGTGTACAAGCAGGTAGAATTATTCGGATGATATTCTTTAAGAAGGAATTGCAACGAACGTGTTACAAATTGAATAACTTTACAGAACTGTGTGTTCCACTATACGCTAAATGGAAAGCGTATTACACGATCGTTGAACGTTCATTAAACCCAAGCACCCGGCGGCTCGCAAATAACACTATCAAATTTAGAACCGGTAGTTCCAAATATTAAGCACGGACTATTCGATTATGAATTACAAATATTATAGATTTGAATAGTGGGATTATTCTTAGAAGCAGTACCTCCACCGCAGTTCGCACTGCAGCTTGAAAACTCGTCGGTGATCCAGGCGTAGCTATCCGCGTCAGTTTGGTGCGCCAACTTCTTTGGCATGCTGTATTCATAGTGCACCCCAACGTTATGGTCTTGATAGAGCAGCTATCGAAAACAGAGATCGACAGATTTGTAACAAGTAAAAAATAAAGAATCCACACAGGATTCACGAGAACTGCGTGACTCCGTGGCTAATTGGAAGCTTTGAAGGAACGGGAAGTTTTCCGAGAACCTTGTCAGTTGAAAGCCACTCACCACCACGTAAATCTGTTCAGTCGTGGGTCCCAAAGCGGTGATGGTATCAGGCGCAGAGAAACCTTGCGGATCCCTCGAATAATGGAATATAGTCCCAGCGAATTTCAAGCTACGAGGGAAGTCTATCCTCCAGTTTCCATTCAGGTAATAGTGGGAGGAGGTGTTTCTAATGGCTACCAGAACAAAACCGATTAAAATCCCGCGTAACGAATCGCCATAACATCTTCCCACACCTCTAACATCCTAATTCACCGACCTAAGTAATTGTTGGACGGCTGGATCTCCTTCACCACGATGTTCGACGCTCCCTTGGGTATCAGCAGGATGTCGAGGTACCCTGATGGAGATTCAATTAATCACATCAACCTACACTACCAACAATTATGAACGTACATATCTATCACGCTCAAACATTCCACGATGCTCATCGCATTTTAACCCACTGATTCCCAGAGCTCCTCGAATCTCAATTTCGCGATTTCGCGATTTCAATGCTCATTAATTAGCCAGAGATCGGCAACCTACCGACTTGGAGATCATCCGTGTCGACTATACCGGAGACAGTGTTGCAATTGGAACCGTCGCCGCCGCATTCCCTGCAAGCGTCCTCTTTGACGTCGCTCCCCAGCATCATGTCGCATCCAACGTGCTGGCAATCAAAGCAAATTAACGCTTGTTCGCCGATCGATATCGCAATTTATATTACGCCGCCTGACGACGGTGTCTGTCTCTATAATTATCACGCTCGGACAACGGCACTGTGCGTGCACGGGGTGCGCGCAACGGTGTCGCGCGAGCGCGGTCGCGATGAATCGCGGATCGTTAACTCACCATACATTTCCCTTCGACGCAGACGTCGTTTTTCTCGGGCTCGCACGGCGTTCCGTCGATCACCGAGAGCTTGTGCCGGTAGAAGAAACGCTCGCCCCGTGGCATGCAATTCAGTTCGCACTTGTTCGGCCCGCCGGTGTAAGGGATCCAACTACCGGGCGCAAGAAAATCATTTTACGCGATTAGTCGTGCGACCAGGTGGCCAACCGTTCGGCGATCGAACGTTCTTTATGGACATTTTCAACGACACTCAAGTACCTCGTTCGGAGAAGTTCAGATTTAATGGAAGTTAAGCTGAGTTATTTCGTCAATTAAAAGGGGTGTTTATTTTCTGTTTCTTTACTTTATGTTTTCAGTAATCTGCGAAATTACGTTGCAGAATTTCTTGTCTTTGGTAGCTTGACGTTTCCACGTCTGTCTGACTTATGGTTGATTCGATGCTAGGCGAATTTAGAAGAATTTTGCTTTGATTCTTTTACGTGTGTTATCTTTGGTTACTATACCTGGATGATGTCTAATTTCCCTGATTTTATATTGAAAAGTAATTTTCGCGGAGCAATTTGTGAATCACTTTAACATCAAATATTATTCTAACACAAATGCACTTCTTCGGAACGATTGAAAAAGCTGTCCGTGGAACGAAGATTTAAACGACAGCGAATTTAAGCTTCGATCGATCATTAGAGCCCATCCAAAGATGGGAAAAGTCCGCCGGAGTACACGTTGCGTATGACACGGACGATGAATTACATTCACCGAGTATCCGGGAACCCCGTCGAGATTTCGGAACGATTTTTCCCGGAAGGACGCGTCACAGAAACCATTTTCGATACTCACTTGTAATAAACCCCCTCGAAGAGGACGTTGTTGAACTCGGCGCACTGCTCCGTCCGGAAGTCTGTTGCGTCTTCAGCACAGTCCTAGCCAAAGAAGCAGAAAAAGAGATATTAAGAAAGCTTCATCGCTCCCGTTTTTACGTTTCTGCTTCTAAAAAAGATTAAGATGGTGATATTAAACATTAAACGAAAAATTGATTAAGCTTAACGTGTCCTCCTCCCGCCCACCCCCGAAACCGTTCCGTCGAAACTGGAACATGGGGGTTGACGGTAATTACTGGGTCGCGAGGGAACTTGAACGGGCCGAGAAAAAAGCCCCAATGGGAAAGCACTCGAAAAGCTTGCGGTTGCGGGTTACGAGTGGCCTCGGTTACGTGCGTTCGCGTGTTTTCCTTTCTTCGGCCCCTTCTGTTTGCACGAGTGCATTTCGCCGTGCGTGCTCCTTCGCCGTGTTGGGAATAAATCGTAGAAGGGCCCTTCCAACGCCAAGAAATATGTGCAAGGGAGGGACGTCGTTGGAGATTGGAAAATTTGTCTCGTCACGGAACGGGGCG
This sequence comes from Andrena chrysosceles, assembly GCA_963855975.1. Lineage (NCBI taxonomy): Eukaryota > Metazoa > Arthropoda > Insecta > Hymenoptera > Andrenidae > Andrena > Andrena chrysosceles. Next base: position 42,400,708 of record OY979769.1, on the reverse strand, counting down.
GGGAGGGTTGCTTTCCTTGCGGGGACGAACTAGAGATGCATGCGAGATGATACAGCGAATTATATTCAGACGCCACTGGCATCTTCTTCATTCAGCCAATTTGGTTTACTAGCTTTAAACGAGCCTGCAAGACGCTGCGAATGATTTAGAGATCCTAAATGGAAGAATTCTCTAGCCCTTGCGTCATTTATTCTTAATTACTTATTAGATGGAAATCCGCAAATCGCTGACAGCTCTGTTTTTAATCAAGATCTATAATTACCCAATATTCCAAGAAAGTACACCAATAGAGTACTTTATAATTCTACCTGTCTCAAGGTAATTATGTACTCGTAGCACTCGAAGAACGCTGACGAGTTTATCGAAAAGGGTTAACAAACCTCCGGCGACAATGCCCGAATAATAAAAGAGATCCATCGAGCTCAATTAATCAAACCTCGCCCCCTACCCCGTCTCCTATCATTGTTCGATACGACGCACACAGAACGGGAACACAGTTTACCTCTCATCGATCCACAAGTCAAACAAGCAAACACCATTCCCAATACGTCCAATGATATCGCACCGGCCAAACGTACACACAGACACGCGCGTATCCTCTAACATGTGATCCCAGCGCAAATATCGGACGTGTTTCTCGTTATTCCATGTTCAATGGACTGGTCGGAGAAATTAGATGGCCCGCGTCGTGGCCAGAGGAGGGTGGCGAACTGGAGGGGCGAGGTTCGGGGTGTGCAGGTAATGTCGATAAATCGAGCAGAGGCAAAAGGACGAAGAGATATACCGAGCAGAACCGGTGCCGCACGCGTGCGTGGGGATACGCAGGATTTATGACGGAAGATTTCTTGCGGAGACACCAGCCCGAGCAAGGGGGAGGGTTTCGAGCGGGCCAGCCAGGCGAAGGAGGGCTGCTTGGTGACCGCAAAAGGAAAAAAAAGATGGAGCACGAGACCCGCGATCCCGAAACGGCGCTAAGGGATGAGGAATGTTGCTCCACGACCCCGTGATTTATGGGGGACCGTTTTTCTACCGAGTTTCCGATATCCCCCGGTATTGACCTTGATGCTTATTCAAATCGATGGTTCGCAGGTTGCGGTTTTCGAGTTCGCGGGATCCCGTAGGGGCCTCGAAGCGTCGAAGATGTATTTGTTCGCGATGGGAACTTCTCGCGGGGAATGACGCTTGATTTATTTGGAGAGGGGTTAAGGATGATGAAGACGGTAGGAATACTCTCGCGATGGTGTATCAGAAAATACATAAAGAACAAGGCATGAAACACACATACGGTTCGGATGCTTTCATCGACGAGAACAGCGTGACCCTCGGATGTCCTTTTATGTGATTGATGGTTACAGAAGGGATAAAGCGCGCACTACTGTTTTATCGTTCGCCTAACACACGAGGAACATAATCTACAAAGGATACGTAATATTTCAACTCGAAACAGACGCAAATACGTGGACCGATCTACACCATCTATTCCACTCTTTTATGCTACCCTTGTTACACTGTCCAGCTGACGTCCATCGCTCAAGTGTCAACATTTCTCAAGAGGGAAGAAAGGAATACAATAAATAAAGTGTATGCGTCCAGTCTATGAAACTGTTTTCCCAATTATTTTCCTGTTTCAGCCGTAAACGACAAAATCCATCCTACCAGAAAAGAGAATCGGCAAGTTTCCTAAGTAAAATAAAATAAATTTCCCGGTAAAATCAAAACCAGCTTGACAACCAGAACCACGTTCGGTACAAGCACCAACCCCCTCAGGCAACTTGGCGCCAAGTACACCGCCGATAGGGGCGAAAAGTTACTGAAAAGTGGAAATCAACGAGCAGCCTCATAAATACGCGCACCGAGCTTTCCCGCAATTACGGTGACGGTCGTAATTAACGGTTGGCCTCGTTAAAGAAATCCGTCTTCTACAGCCCCCCGCCCTCTCGGTCCCCATTTATTTCTCCGAAGCCACTCGGCTTCTGGCTACTCGGGAGTTTCATCTGCCGTTAAACCGAAGTCCCTCGAGAGTTTCCGCCGTTCGATAATCTCTGTTTAGCCGGCAGGCATTGTTACTAATTACGAAATCCTCTGCACAAAGGGGGGCGAGAACAATAGAGCCGCGTTCGGGGGGAATTTTTGCAGCGGCGCGCGATTCCCGCTCAAACCGATCGTCTCGTTTGATTCTAAAGTGGCCCGGGACTCGGTCGTTCAACCCGCAAAGCACGATGACAATGACACTACGTCTTTACACAATTGCAGAACATGTTACGATAAGGTGAAAGAAGTGCAAACGAACCGCGAACTCGGTTGAACGACGAGTTAGAATAGTTGGGCGAGCAGCAAACTGTAACTATGTGTGTGAATGGAATATACCTAAAGGTTTTTCAGACGAACATTTCAAGTACCAATTATACAACGTTGGTGAAACAGTTTAATTATATTTTGGAGTAGGAGCAGAAAAAAGAAGACCGCGAGCCTCGTCCTTTCATCCTCACAGCTTCGTATTGAAAATTGTTGTGATTAGAATACCACCGAATTCTTTAGGAATAATAGAAGTAGGGGGTGCGTTTTTATTAAAATCGATTATCTTTGTCGAATATATTGAAGCAGCAATCGATATCCGATGGGTCTGCGAGCCGAGGGCTAACAGGGACGAGGCTTGCGGCGCGTTTCATTTAGCACGTCGCTTTAACCAAGTTAATACTTCGCGAGTTGATGCCGCATAATGGCCGGTCGTTCATAAATTTTAGCATCTCCGACAGTGCACCGCTGCAGTATCGCGCTCTCGGGCCATATCGTTGGGTTCGAGGACCATTAAAGCACCTTTAAGCTATAGAGGATTTTCGTCCGCCTTTCTGCATCGTAACGAGACTTCGTATCGACAAGCCACCTGCCTACTTACGAATAACTCTGAAAGAATGGTACTCCTTACACAATGACGTTAAAAAGTCCTTTAATTACGCTTGAGAAGTTTGAAATCGACGGCCGAGGATCCCCGATCGGGGCGATTTATCAGGAAAGTGATTCGCAATACAATTTTCACGATACACCGCGGAAATAGTTTTATGACGCCTACGTGACTTTGAGAAATTCATTTTCACCACGATATCCCCCCTTATAAAGAAATAACGTGGGTTAAGGAAGTGGTTCCGCATTGGGAAACGGTACTACGTCAACTGGGTCGACCGTTCGTGACTAAGGAAAATGAAATTAAAGCCCAGAGAGGGGAGGCTCGATCCACGGAGCCCCGTGTTCGTGAAAATTGATGCTACCCTGTTTCAATTACACTGGGGGAACAGAAAACTGCTACAGAGAAATTGATTGATATCGTGGAAACAGAAAACACTGCTCGAATGCTGGAAATATTAATTTAATACAGGATTATTGGATTCTTAATGAACGGAGCGGCGGAACTTTCAAAGTATGCAACACGAAATCAATTCTCCGTTGATTTTAAACTGAAAATCCTGGGACACGCTTCGAATATCATGGAAAGAAGAAAAGCTCTTAACCATAACGATTACACGTGCACCTAATGTTTCGGTGTTTCAGAAGAAACGCCACTGATCCCTGAAGTTAAAAGCCTCTCGACGATACACGAACGCGTATATAGGTAGGTCGCGTATGTCGACGATAGCCGTCTCGAGATCCTGCGGCTTTAGCCCCGACGACCTTCTCGAGCACACCCCCGAGCGTCCTCGGGCAGGATTTAGTTGGAGGCCCGCGGGAGACGATCTTTACTGTTGCTGTAAACTTTTAATCCCCTGCGTTGTGTCTCGGAAAGGGTCAGCGCGTCGATCAACGTAGGGTTCACGAATATCATCGAGGATATATCAACCCGGACGGGAGTTTATGGGGTCACGGGAACCTCGTAAACTTCGTCCCCTCAAACACAGCGGCGGGCACTGTTCCAGGGATCGGTTGCTTGTCAGAGGCCGTTTCATCTTTTGTCTCCTAATTATTATAATCCTATTTTATTTTTACTGTTCTGGTTTATCGAGGCCAAACCTGTCCTCGATAAAATTGATCCTCTGTTCAGTTTCTCCTTGGCTACATCTCTTTTTGCAATTGATGAATAAATCTCTTGTTGTTTTAGTGAGATTTAGATGGCGTTTATTGTAGTCAAGCTTTGAACTTCATTCCTTGTACTGCTCTGATAAAAGGTTAGAGAGGGTGTATGAGACAATTCGTTTAGCATCGTTGTGGATAAATGTATGTAGGTATATCAGAATACCATCGATTCACAGATTAATCGATCATTCGGTTAATTCATCAAACTCACCGGAGCCCGGAGAAAAAAGAAACAAGATTAACCAGGATCGCGTTGATTAAGTAGTTTGAAATGAAAGTTTGACGGGGCTCGGCACGTGTGCCGAATATCGAGGCGTCCAGAGTAATGTCGGATCGATTGGAACTGAAGAGCAAGAGGAGATGCCTAACAGAGCAACAAAAGTTCTTTTAGGCCACACGTAAACAATTGGCGTCGCTCGAAAGCCTCGCGGTTCAGAGTTCATCGCGACTGCGGCTGACATTTAACGAACTGAATTAAATAATGATATAAATCATTTTATTAAACACAGCTGAATCACTCCAGAGAAATTGATCGATGTACCGAAAGGTCAGGGAAGAGCTTGAGAAATCGTAAGTCCTTGTCAGTGAGACTCGACCGTCAAAGCTCGGCGATGCTTCCTTCTCAATTGGAAACAATTTTGTTTGGTGTCAACGCGAGGTATTACGAAAGCAGCAGCTGGTAAACTTGACGTTGGAAGCTGTGAAAAACTGCTGGTTACGAAATTAAGGAGGGAAGGTAATTCGCATGAAAATAATTTTATAAAATTAATCACAGAAAAAGTTAAGGTGACGGTAGAGAGTTTGATTCGAAACAAACGTAAGAAATCGGCTACAGTTGTAGTGGGTGTTGCAAAAGCGAGAATGCTCAAGTGCCCTAGAAAATATGCACTATCGGATTCGATTCATTGGTTGGAGTTCGCGTACAGATGCGAATAATTGAAGCCCGCGTCACGCGTCGATGCCACGGCGGCGCCTCTTGATAGACTGTCAAGCTGTTCGATCTATTAAAGCAAATTGCATAAATCACCCACTGCTACACGGCGATTAATCAGGTTCTAGTATGCATTCGATTTCACGCATTTCACGCAGCGGTCGTCACAGTGGGACTTTCGGGGATTTTAGTTTTGCTGCTTGGAAGAACAGGAAAGGTGTGAATCTTATTACAGTATGACTAGTCAATTTAATATTCATTATATTACGTTAGAACTTTAAGAATAGCATTAGAAAAGCTTTTGGGTTTCAGCAGTTTAAAGTTTTATCAGGATAGGAGGTAGTCACTGGGCAAACGATATTTTCTATGCACACCCACTAGAATATTAACGAAGCAAACACCTTCCTACCGTCCTCCTTTGTTTTCATTCAATTACAAGTTACGGATAATGTTTGATGAACAGTGCTCACCTGGATGTTGCACGAGAAGAATCGCCTCGATGCTCCGCCACACCTGCCGTAGCCATTGTCGCTGTAACAATGAAACGATTTTACAGCGATTAACCTCTCTTCTCTCGACTCTTGGAAGCGTTGTAAGGTGAAAGGGCAGTGAGGCTGAAGTCCTGTGACTTTACAGATAGGGTAACTTGTAAAGGATAACGGTGCAAGGATCCATTTACTCCAAGTTAAAGATGAACGAACCGACTTGGACGTTCACCTCGTCCTTAACTTTCTAAATGAATAATAATAAAATTAACTCTCATCAACTCTAGTAGATAATAGTAATAATTCTGCTTGTGGTTAAATGCTTAATCATCACAATTACTTTTCGTCTACTTTCATTCTGGCAGACCCAGTTCATCGTACGGTTAAATTTACGGCATCCTTCTCCCATCTATCCTCCTTCTACTATAATTCTCTTCCCTTGGAAATTCGTTCTATATGTCTTCTATCTCTGCTTTTAAACGTCCTACCCTTTCCGTTATTTTTGTTCACTCTCCTTAACTTTCCTTGGCTGTTTGTCTTCTGCCCCACATTTGCCTGTCGATCCTCTAACTTTAAGTCTATTTTCTAGAATTGGGTTTGCAGAACAGCAGGAATGTTCAATCTCGCCTATTCGTCGCTTAATTCATCGTCATTCTAATAAAGACGAATTATTATTATTATATATTTAGACCTTGCTAAACGAATCTGAACCGAACAACCGAAGCGTGTTTTTTCCAGAACGGGTCTAGTTCCCGATCGATTCTAATCCCGATTACACGACCGATTCCAGCCAGAGATCTGGCTCCAAGCATGGAAACGCGACGCGATTCGCATCTCTAATCGGGAATTCACACTCCGTTAAATCGCGCATCGGCCATACCTTCCCGTTAACGAGCTTCTTCCGAGAAAGCTCGAAGGAAACGCGGGACGACGAATTTTTTTCTCGCAACCGTAAACCCTACCAGCACCACCTACACCGTGAACGAACACCCAAGGAAAAATTTGATCTGCCTGGTCAGTTTTTCAGTAACTCGCGCAGCTCCCGCTGGAATTACATTTGAGGAATTAAATCCTCATGAACTGAATCTATTCGAGACAATAAAACATAGATAAGAAAGGTTTCTATGTTTGGTTGGTTCAATGGATTCGTAGATTTTAGAATTTTATGATTCCAAAGAACAGACATGGAAAATAAGAACAATGGAATAAGAATTATAATAGAATAAGAGTAATGAATTGGAAACTTCGCGCTCGTACGTTTCATCTGGCAGAAATAATTCGAAAGTGTCGACCTTCAAATTTCAAATTATCTCCCGACATTGCAATACGACTTCCACCTGTCTCATTAACTATGGAATTACCCAATCAGCGACCGGTTGCGATGCAATATCAATCTAATAGCAGACTCCGGAAAAATCATGTCGAAAGACAGCGCACAGCCGAAGGCGGAAATTAGAAAAAATGTCTGTAAATGCTGCGCAATTATAGCACGTGCACGGAATAGAGCATGCCTGACCCATGACACGATCTACTGGATACCACGAAATTATTCCCCGCATTAAATACTTTCACGATACGATTAGCCCGCTTTCTCGATCCGCGGAGCGTGGTATTAGCTCCATTCGCTCTCAATTTCCTCGCTCGATCGCCCGATTTTCCTCCTCTCGCTGGTTACGTAAAACTCGCTAGTTTTAATCGGTTTCGAACGGGGACAGGTGAAAATCCCAGGCTAGCGCTCCAGCGGCGAAAAGCACATAAGTAGTGGCGAATTAATCTTGGCCCCAGCCCCAGATAAGAGGGATTTACCACGATTCCGACGGAAGTTCTGTCTGCCCCGTCAAAAATACCGGGCGAAACTCCCCTGAAGCGTGGAAAGCTCGTCGGAGCCGGATTGAATTTAAGAAAACCCATCTTCGCGGGAAATGAGGGGGTAAAAAATTAATTTTCCATCAGAGGACGACCCCCGAAGCGTTTTCCACGCCGTTCAAATTTAAAACCCTCCGTTTGCCTGTCTCTTGGCGTTTATATTCTAATTAATATTAGCACGGCAATTAGAGAGGAAAAAGAAGAAGCCGATGACTGCTCACGGATGCTAATGGAACTGTAATTTGAAGTTTCAAGCGTGCCGCGACAATGTACTATAATAAATTGAAATATCCTTGCATCGGAAAGCAAACATGGATCGAACTGCCTCGAAAGCTCGATGCAACTGTCCAACTTACTCTACGTCGAGGCACTGCCTGGTCTGATGGGCGACTCCGCCGCCGCAGGACCTAGAGCAGGAGCTGGGGGACGACCACGGTCCCCAGGTCCCTCGTTCAGGCTCGTCCGTGTCGAGCAGGAAGCTGCTAGGCAGATAGCTCTCCCCATGTTGTCGGCGGTGTCGCTCGTGCCTCAATTTTATATGATGCTGCAACAGGAGCAGAGGCATAAATTTATGTAACGGCTGTCTCGGTCGGCGTGGTAGCGGGTAGGCATCCCGAGGTCGTGGCTGGAGTCGCGAAAGAAGACGCGCTCTCTCGTGGGAACGCCGGGGGAACGTTTCACGGTAAGTGGTCCCTTATTCACCTGCAGCCTACCTGCAGATCGGAGCGAGCGTTGCAGTGAAGGCATGGGTGACCTTCGTGGAGGGGAACAGCGTAGGCGTGATCCCCTTATCGGCTCCGTTCGATAAGGTATAGGCTTTTAGCGGTGATGAACGGTGCGCCGCGACAGGGGTGAAAACGTGAATTACGTTATCGTCCAACCGCGGATATATTTTCCATGGGTTTATGGGACGAGCGCGGGTTAAGCAGTACCCGCTCGCGAAATCGCGCTTCCACCCTGAATTTCTGGGAATCCGCTGGTGCCAGGATTCTCACGTCATCGGACGAATTTTCGGATATGATGTACTTATCTAATGGATGTTCATAGAAGGAATAGTAGTAGGTATAGTGAAGTGATCACCCCAGATTGCAGGCATTTTACTTTCTTGTATTGAATTGAAAATAGAAACTATATAGTACACTGATGCCGAGTATCGGTCATTCTACGACCATTGAAACCCACCAACGAGAAGTCCCACAAAGAAATATCGCAGCCAGGCGAGCACAGCTCTACGCGGTTGACCCAAAAAGAAAAAGCTTGAGATTAATATCCAAGCAAATGGAACGACGATCTGGCGATCCTGCAAGCGCTCCTGCTCCTCTCTCGCTCCACGTTTGTCCCTCCTCTTCTGCCCTTAAAGGAGGATCCATATAACATTTCAATGGTCGACTCCTTCTGGCCCAGCTCCAGAGCAGTTTGCATTCGTTCGGTTGTAAAGTGCATGGCGTGGTTTGCAAATAAAATTATCGGCCACCACTTTTTGCTTTTCGACTTCACTCCAGATACAGCTTCACCCCGTTTAACGATCTAGTACATCCCCGTCTAGTTTCTAGCCGATCGAGGATCCAGCGTAGGCTGTCCCGTACGAAATTCGAGGATGCGTTTCCCGGAACTCTGATTGAGGGAAAGGAAGCCTCGACATTGTCGTGAAACTTGCGCCGACCTCGTATCCACTTGCTCCAGATTATTGGTCTTTGAAGGGAGTTGGAGTTGTTGGTAGCCCCGGTTCGGAACTTGTCCCGTGGGGCAATTTGGAAAGTTTCCTTGATCGAAGTGTATCTTCGTAGCCGATAAATGGACGTGATAAATGAACTTCCTGGGGCCCCGTTCATTTTTCATCGACTTTATTAAATTTCTTGTTGCCCGGGCGTCGCGAGGCAAACCGGGGTAATGTATTTATGCAGGCTGGATTGAGACACGTTGCGAGTAATCGTTCGTCGATATCGCGAGTGGAGGAACGATGAGAAATGGCTTAACACGAGAGAGCAGATTGGTTTAATTTCGTAAACGAATCGATGCGGAGGGTGTGACTATAGATTGAATATTATTCCCCCGCAACTGTAATAACATTTCCTTCGATGGTTCTTGAATTAGCAGGTAATCCAACCACTTTGAATAATAAACGAATTACATAGAATCAGGCAATTCTCTAGAAGCACAATAATACATTATATTATATGAAAAATACTATACTTCGTATAGAATCATTGACGATATTTAGATAGAAGGAAGTTTGATCCTAGCGTGATCGTTAAGCACCACGTCTGTACAATTAAATCGGTGTTTCGAGCCTCAGTGGATAATTGTTTCGAAATTGTTTCGTTGGGGGTATCGCCAGAACCAATTTAAGCTTCACCCGCGGGTTAACGACTACTTTGTATCCGAATAACGAATGGGGGACGGAAAAGAGAGAGCAGGGGTCTGGTTTCACCGTGTAATTGCACTGTGTTTAACGGAAGGCGGATTTATTGCGTTTCTATTGATTATGCCGCGCGTGGAACTCATCCGATTAACAAGTTACAAGCGCCCGACTCGCGGCAGGCATTAAATCATGTCCCTTATGTACCAACTTTGATGGGATCGTGAAACGAGATCCTCCGGGAGTTACTTAGCGTATTAACGGTGTCTGAATAAATCTCTTCGCGCTCTATATGGCTTCAAGCTTAAGACAACGGAGATTAAAGCATGCATTCTCTGAGCAACTTCAAAGAACGATGAATAATAAAATTACTCTAGCAACAACTTTCGACGACAGTAAACCATCTTCACCCGATCACACGCTTAGCGGATTGAGTGCTCGTTCCACATCATCGGTGTATCAATCAAGAAACGATTCCGCGCGATATCTGAAAACACCGCGGGCGCTCTCAGAAAGGAAAGCATGGAGCGTCCCTCTCGAAAAGAGGAATGTAATTTCGCGAAGCTGCGGTCTGACGGAGCGATTTGCATCGGTGGCGCGCGCCACAGACGCAATTACATAGAAATGCACCTCGCGGAGGCCCCTTTCCCCGTTCGCGCACGGTATCGGGCTTCAAAGGGAGAAGAGAGGCATCTCCGTGTTTCTTCTTCGTGACAACTCCTTGGAGGGGGAGTCGGCGTAAAAAAATAAAGACAGCCCCCAAGCCGTAAATAAGTTTCGGCTCCGCTCGGTGCCAGCTGTACCGTGGATTTTTCTCGAGCGTGGGAGAGAGCGTGTTCACGCACATGGGGGCACTCTCGCTACGCGCGCGTTTCCGTGCGAAGCACAGTCGCTTCCTCCACCAGAGGCTTTTCTTCTTCCCCGGCGAGCATCTGCGCGGCCGCGACGCGACGTGTCGCGTGGACCGTAACGTGAGAATATACGACGATAATAACGGCACGTCTGCGACGTGGGTGACTATAAAACCTCTAGACGCGATTCGCCGCTGCAAAACACCTCTCTAAGAGGTCCAACTAACGCTAGATTAAAACGCTCGCCCAGCGAGCTTTCCAGCCGTTCGGCGAATGTTATTTACGCGCCGCGATACTCCAGGGAGGAGATTGTTTCCCTGTTTGTCTTTTAATTCCGGGCGTCGACCTGCTGGTTGGCCCAGATGAAGCTTTCTTCGAGGATTGTTCATCGCGCATCTGTTGCGGGAAATAGGATCCCTCAGCTGTGCAGATTTCACGAAGTCGAGCACACATGGCGACGCACAGTCCGACGGGGAATACCGATGACTCATGACAGCCCAGCGTGCTTTCTCCTTCATTTTCCTGCTATAAAGGGATCATTCCCAGGGAAGAATTGGGTCTCAGGCTATTCTCACAGCAATGTAGTCGGGGATCACGACCAACCCTGCTATAAATCAGCTAATTAGACCGGCGTCTTAAGCGGTGACTAACCGTCGCGTGTCACGCCGACCTCGCCGTAAACCAAGGCAGCTGTGCAACACGGTTTACATCATCGGGCAACACGCGCGCGAAACGATCGACATTTCTGCGCCAGACGGGCAGACGTGGCTTGGCTAATTGCAAGGCGGCGTTCTTTCCGCGACGGGGATGACACGGCCAGTGTAACTCCGCCGACTATCGGGGACCCTTGTCGTCTTTTCGCGTTAATTGCTGAGTAACAGACTCAATTTAACCCAGTTCCCGCGACTTTATTAATACCGCGGTCTCTATTTAAGGAACATTATTCAGAGAACGCTGTCAATGATCCGTAAAGGTCCGCCTGGATTGTACAAATTCTTTCTTGTCATAGTCTACTTAGTACTTTCTTAACATCTCCTTTGAATATCGAATTTTCTTTGAATTTCCTGATTTGTGTCACCTGTAGTCAGTTTTAGTCGTAAAAGTGTGGAAAATGAGGAACTCTATGAGAATTGTAGATATATATATTCTAGAAAGGGTTGAGTTGGAGAACTAATGGAAGAATTTCGGCAGGGCTAGTGCAGAGAGAATCGTTTTACTGTCCATTTTCTAGCCGTGCCCGTCCTGAGTGACCATTTAGCGACGCGTGAATGCCGTGCCACAATTACGCGAATTATGTCGAAGAATGCGTTTAACCTCGGCAATGTTTCAGGGTATGCGGTGTAGGCTACATTAGTGGCGACGATCATTCAACCGCTTCTGACACCAAAGCGTAGTCCTTACAATTGCGAAGGTTTACGACGCTCCACGGGCGGCCAGCTAATTTATGCTAATACGGAATGGTTACCCGTCAAGGAAGTGCAATGTCCGCACCTGTGCACCTCGGCGAATTGTTACGACGCGCACAGTATTGTGGAAGTGTCTACGAAAACTGCTCGCAAATCTCTTTTGCTACTTTGCGGTGTAAACTTCTATTTCATCCGAGTTTTATTTCAGCAAAGATCCACGTGCAATCGTCGGAGGAAGTAGATGTAGGAACCCTGAGTTTCAAACTCGAATGCAACTGGAGCATCTTTCATAACAATGGTCAAATATTGACGAATACAATTAAAATAAATTATTCCGCGATGAAAGGTAATCGAGGCTCCAAAGCTCGGAGCACCCCTAACAGGATTCACAACCCCGCACACAGATCTTCCGTCAATTAATAAACGTGCCTGTCAGCACTTAAAGCCTCGACTTTATCGTGCCTCCGATCGATCGCCCAAGATCGGAGCACGAGCGAATGTTGGTACCGTTGATCGTGAATCCTCGCCAGCATTCCCATGATCGATCCCGCAGTCGATTAGCCGTGGCATTGGCTCCGCCGCGTTACACGTCTGCCGTAGTGAGATACGAAACGTAACCTGTTAACAGTGAAACATAATCCAATATCCTGGGGTGGGCGACGATCCGCGATGGAGGCTTTCTGCCGTCCGATCGAATGACTCTTTGCCATGCCACCGCTTCTCTCCGCCCGAGATTAACATAATCTCGATGACAGTGAATTAGACTGGTCGATCGTGTACGCCTACCTGTCGGATTCGTTCGTTCGCACGCCGATAGAAATGGGTGCTGTGTACATTAATCGCGTTATCCACCGAGAAATCTTTCTGCTCGCGAGACCGATTTAGCACGCTCGTAGAGAGCTTCAGCGTTCGGTAGAGACCGAGCTTCCAGAAATATTTGGAATATTGGAAAAGCTCGGAGGCTTTCAATTCTACCGATTTTGTATCGTAGTTTTCATTAGGGGAGGATTTATTGCTTCTACATTCTTTCGGAGTAATGCCAGATTGGAGCACGTAGGAATTCGATATTAGGTGCATCACGGAGGTTTGATATGGTGAAGTTTGTTTCTCTCTAGGTCACTTGAACACGGTTCATTCATTTATTCACTATATCCCATCACAAATCGATCAACATTATCTGAATGGTGAATGTGAACCCTATATCTATCGGAAAGCTTCTATACAGACGCGAAGCGAGGTGAAATAATCGCGGCATTAGCGGTCAGATAACCACGAACGGTTTTTACTGGCCACGTCGCCGCAATACGATAACTTCTCGTGACAAAAAGGTGCTCATTAATCATGTACGCTGTGAATTCGCGTCGCGCAGAACGAAGTAGCGGCCAAGGCAAAAACAGAGATATAAATGCATCGATTTACTGCGCGCCGAGGACGTGCCTTCGTGAATAATGGGAGAATAATATGAATTGAATAGGTCCGGAGCTGACTCACTGTGAAGCAACTTTCTTTGCGCACATTTGGAGCAGTGTACCACAAGTGTTCCAAGGACACTTGGAGTGTGACATTAACGTGTCGTCGCCAGAGACGGAGGAGATGGAATTCAGAGAGCCTACGCACAGTGTTCGGCGAGATTGCGTGGCGAAGAGTTAATTAAAGGGTTCGTGGAAGTGGATCTGGACGCGTCGGGGTCAGCCGATGAACCGTGAACACCGACACGCCTTTTTCTTAATAATTGTCGTGCGTGCACTCTGGTTGCTCGACTGCTCATGGGGACGAGCGCTTGGACCGTGCAAATTGCGGCGGCGATTTCGTCTGCGAGATCCCAGATAACGTTCGTCCGCCGAGATGTCTCTGACATAACATTGAATTATAGATATCGTTAGCTGGAGAGCTGAGTGAAATTGTCACCGACGCTTTGCACAACTCGCGATTGCTGCTTGATGCACGCTCCCATTCGAAACGTCACAGATAGCGAGAGTCTCTTTGTGAATTTTTCGTTAAATCCAGTCCAGAACGTGGACTGAAAAATTAGATGTTGAATGATAAGCAGTATGTGGTTTTTGGATTGTGATTTGTGTCTCTGGAGAGTAATGTTACAATCATTGAAGTATTCAATGACATGCCTCTCATAATAGGCTGAATTATCTGTCCGTGTAATGAACATTTCCATAGCTTTTTCCAAAATACAAAATTTCAGTTGCATTTCGCGGTCCCTTTGATGCCGATGTATAATTAAATGGTGGTCCAGTTGTTTTCCCAAATTACATACACCGTTCATGGGACCGAACACAAAAGAGCGTCCAATCATACGGCAGAATACGAACAAATGAACGTTTTGCAAAGCATAAAGAATGTACACGAACGGGTGGACCGTGTAATTACGCAAACACCTGTACCAACTTTTCGAACCGCTACTTTGTTCTCCGTGACGACGATATAAAAGCGCGCTTTAATCGCGAGAGGAGGGAGGGATGCACTGAAATAAAGAGAAACGCCACGAACAGCGCTTGAAATAAAACCCCACCGAAATTAGCAGCACTGCTCAGCGAGGGCTAGTTCTCGATGCTAATCTCGAAATTGCGTCGACGACACTGCATTTCTCCGCGTGAAAAAAATTCCTTTCCCTTTCTTTCCCGCGTTGAGCATCCATGGAAAATGTACTCTATTAAAAAAGCCATAAAACCTTTTCACGTTCGCTTTACGAGCCGGACGAAGAGGCAAAGAAAGGAACTCGTAAAAGGAGTTCAATTACTTCATCCCTAATCCGTCGTGCTTAATAGGCGGGCTTAAGCTCCTCGTAAATTCCGCGAGCAGTACTTTCCACCGTAAAACAGAGATTACGTAATCATTCCCTGTGTGCTCATTTGAATCGTCGCGAGAGCAAAACGAACCCAACGTCCTGACAGAATTATCAGAATCATTAATTTTCGGTTACTCTTGTCATCATTTTTCCCCGAGTTCGTTAAAAATTCAATATGCAGGTACTGTAATCAGAGAAAACGTGCTTTAAGACCACTGCAGAACTAAATCCCTAGCTAATACCATTTTCATTTCAATTTTATGCGTGTGTCGCGTCTCTCTAGTATCGCCCAGCTACATACAAATTGAATTGCAGCCACGAATCCGTGCAAGACACACTTTCTCCTGCCCTAAGAGCCTTCTAATCACAGCAGGCTTTACGCTCAATTTCCAATAGATTCGATAGATCATTTGCATTCACTCGCCACGTTGAAAGAGGATGGCGGCAGACCACGAGGAGCCAAGGCTCGCGAAATTGGCGCGAGCATTTCCAAGATTTCTTCGCCCTGCTAACGGCCACTTAACTCGGATTAGCCACGCAGACTGGTATGGGGTTCCTTGATGATGGTAAAAAGCTGCAATAAGTCAGGAACCCTCTCTCCTTCTCCGCCACCCTTTCGCTCCCTCCGTTGATAATCTCATTGCCGATTGCCGAGATACCTCGCTCGGCTGCGCCAGTTTTCCGCGGGCAAAAATCCACGGGCTCATCCGTGGATTTATAAACGTAATTTCCCGGTGTCGGTTAAAATATCGAGGCGCGTGACAACCACGAAACCGATACGATTTTGGGATTGGAAATAGACGGCCGGGATTTTGTATCGTTCCCCCCTCCCGATGCCCTGTCCTGTCACACATGTTACTCGAACGTGGGATATCCTTTCTATCGATGGTAATCGAATTGTCGCGGAAATGGAGCGAAAGTCTCTCCCGACGCGAGGATATTGATACGCGTATTTCCATTTTTTTATTCATTCCCTGCCGATCATCTTGGCTATAACGATCAGTTGTATAAAACCCGGAGAATCCCGATTTACAAAATTCCTACAATGCCAATGATTTGTTCCAGCCTCGGTAAAACGAAATGGCCCCAAACAATGTCGTCTCCTCCGCGGAGTTTCTTGAAATGAAATATTCCTCGTTCACTCAAGTGGCCGCGCGCGTCCAAGGGCCAAAACGGTGCTTATAAAGGCGGCGGGTAACACGATCCTGAGTTATTTCTCCCGTAAGTTATTTCCCGTGTAAGACGGATGCAAGGTGTAGGTACACACGCAGAACGGCAAAAGGAACGACGGGAACAGCAGGCGCGCGCATACAACGAGATTATACCGCGGGCCGTTTCGTTCCTCGTCCCTTATCCTTTGCTGCCTGGCGTTCTTATTTTCTCGTTTCACCAGGACCCCGGCACGTAACAGCGAGACCAAGGTAGACCGCGCCTTCCATTTTGTACGCGAATTCGTCGGCACAATAAGGCAACGCGATCCGCGTGTCTCGTGCTCCCTCTCACATGTTTTTTTTTCTTCTCGTACCCCTCGTTTGTCGAAGCTGTTCCTCCTCGGAATTAGGTGACACGCGGCACGGGCTAGCAGGCTGTTTCGACTTCAGTTATCAAGAAGGAGTGTCTTCCTGTGTTCCTTTTATCTGACGAAGTCTTTCATTAGGAGGAGATTGGCGCAGGCGGCGACAAGAATTGAGGAAACTTGTTTTTTCGTTGATGGGAAGAAACAGATTGCTGAGATACCTTTGGCGCTGGTGGAAGCCCCTTGTAGCATTTAGTAGGAGGATGTGCGTGATGGGTGAAGCTTAATTTGTATAATCTTGGACGGAGTTTAATTAAATTAGCATCTTTTGTGGGAAAAGGGGAAGGAGAGTTTAGGGGTAGATGTTAGGTGCTTCGGAACTGCACATTCAGATCCACTTTACAGATTTTTTTTTATAAGATATTAGCATTCTTCTTAATGGTCCCGCATTCTCCTTTTTATTACCACTGATCTCTTTTAATGAAACCTGATGCTCACGGTTTAGATATTCCGCGTGGATCGTTGCCAGTCGCCCGTGATTTTTATATAAAGATTAGTGGATAATGGGCGAGGCTCGTTTCAGAGTCATCTGCATAAATTCTACATGGTAGATTCTCATAATTTGTTCAAGATACTTCGACCCAAACCAGACCCTTTGAAAACCAAACCACTATCGAAGCGGTGCAGCAATAAAGCCTAAAGGAATGCAGTCAAAGGTGTTCCCCCGAAGCCCTTGTTTCAACTTTATCATCAGCATCCATTGATCTCGTAACTGTACATCCAGCATCGACCTCGGGGAATGCGAAGCAGTCGGGCGATATACTCACGTGTTTTGCGAAGGTGTCGTGCACACAGAGCCCTACAATAAATATAAGCACCACCGACGACCTGAAACAGAAAGAACGGATTTCATTAGATCCTATATTACAAAGTAGAATATTTTTTCAGCTTTGAAAATGGAAACCAAAGGCCACAGTAATCGCACCCTCCCTTAACCCTCAATGATTTTCACCCCCACAGAGATGAAGCACCACTCGAGATATTTCTTCCATCACCTTCCCATCATTATCAGCGACAAATTACAGCAATAAATCAGCTAGAACAGGCTCGAAGCACGCGAGTCTACAGTGGAACTGGTCGCAGCAACATTGACCCAGACTTTGATCCTTGCGTCAATGGGGGCTCGTTACGTCGGGACAAGTTTCACCGCGAAGTTGTTCCGCAACTGGTTACGTCAGCGTGGGCAGACAGTTACGCGCCACGCTGAACGTTCCTCGTCGTTGTCTCCCCCGGAGGAAAGTGAATCTCTTCGGACTGTGCGTGCGCGGCGACGCGAGCTCGGAGAAATGAAAACTGGAACGTGCCACCGGGTAATCGAGCCGATTGCTCGCCGATTTATGGAGAACGGTACACGCCTCTCAGGGTCGTTGTTCCCCGGCTGTGCCGCAAGGGCGGCGATAAATTATTTCCCAGTCGCGGTTCTCCGGGCGTTGTTCGCTATTTACATGCGAGCACGCGCCCGCTCGCCCGATAAATCTACTGAGTGTCTGAAATTGTATGAATTAGTCGCGACGCCCGCTACTTTCTCGCGTAATTTATCGGGGGAAATTGTCGAGAACCGCTCGAAGGGAGATTTCACCCAAGCGTACGTGATTTTTGGGCAGATTAGTTACCTCGGGATGTGTGTTTCTCTCCGCGTTGATGATAGTGTCATAAAGCTGCTCGTGCATACCGATCTCTGGGGAATTTCGTCGAATTGGAAGATCTATGACGGAGCTTTACTACTGACTAGTGATACCGAGAATTAGGTTTATGGATCTACAAACTATGGTATTCACATATATTCAAATTTAATAATTAAATGGCTTAAATGCAACAACGGCGTCTGAAGACTCGAATTAAAACTACCCCTAAATAAAGAGTTCCATCGATCATTTTCTAATAAAGTTTAGTTGCTAATAAAGTGTTCCATTGATCATTTTCATTTCAGTAGAAGTGTTGAATCGTTCCCACCGCGCGTGCATCGATTGTTCCCGACGGGTTCCATTCACGACGCAAGGCCCACTGTGGGGCAGGCGTTGTCATGAACAAGCGGATGCATCGGCTATACCGCGTTCGTTGAATCCGTGAATGAACGTGTTTTTCCGGCGCATCGGAGCGCGCGTGGTTGCGTAAGTTCTTTGAGTGGGCGTCATTCAGAGGTTTGGAACATTGCCCGAGAGTAATTCGCTATTCGAATCGGAGGACTCTGTGTGCGAGCGCGAGGCGGCTGCTATCGGTCCTAGGGTATAGCACCCCTATGAAAAATGACTTGCCCAATGTTATTGGTCGCGAACAATGCGGGATGCCACGGCCGTTTTAACGGCCACGGGACAACAACGACGACAATCTTCCCTGGCTGGATATAAATTGCTAAAAAGCACTCTCTCATGAATTACGTGCCGCTTCTTCTCCGCGAATTATTCCTGCTGGTAGTTGTATCGTGGTGGAGGGTTTGTGCTTGTACGCCCCCCTCTGGGATTTATGAGGGGTAAGATTTGTGTTCAGGAGGGTGTTTATGAATTTTTTAAGAGGGATCACTGTTTTACCATTTTTTCACTTGAATCGCCTGAATAAGGGATGAAAACGTTGCACGCGTTAGTATGATGTTTCTATGGTATCTGAAAATCTGCCTCAATAAATTCCGATGGATCGTGGAAAAAGGTGCAACGAAGCAACTTTGTTGTACCAATCGTTGTACATAATTAGCCGCAGGTGCGAGCGGCCTCGTGAGCGAGATACCTACTTGCAGAAAACGTGACAGCAAGCCAGAGGGCGTTAATTGGCGCGGTGTTTTCAGTGGTTCTAATTACGTCCGCAAAATCCCTGCGAAATTTCTGCTCGTGCGTGAACACCGCGTCAACCGGTTTCGCCGAAACACGCTTTGGTTTATCGCCTTTCGCCCTTGACACGGCTGGGCGCCTCGTGGGTGCGGTAATTGATCTCTGGTGAACAATTTTAATTGGCCGACGGACGAGATATTGATGCTAAGTGGAATTAAATGGCTCCGGTTGTATTATAATAAACGACAATATAATTACGTGAACGCGGTGTGTATACTGCTCGACACCGCGTTATCCTCGCCATCCTTGAAGATTTAACCGAGCATCCTGAATGCGACTGTATTTAATCGAAAAGCAATTGCCGGAGACTGCGCCCTATGTTCTTAAAACCGTTGCGGTCTATAATTTGCAATTTCACGAGCTAACGAGAGATCATTGGACCAACTCCGAAACGGAGTCACGCGACTACGCTGTTGCGCTCCAAACTTCCGAGGATCAAGTTTACGCTTTGATAGCTGTCGAGACCCCGGGGGCGAGCACGTAACATCTTTTATGATTCCGGGGCTGAGCTTATAAACGTCCAACAGTTACCAACTGCGAAATTCACGATACGTCGAACAAGATTTGGAACGGCATGAATATGTAAAGCGGCGCGGCTGAACGGACCTGCATCCAGAACACTTCTAACGAGGACCTCCTGCGGGCCGGGTTCGTTACAGACGACAAGTTGGTCGGCTTATACCGGTCGACCCTCTTGTTGGGGTTTCGAACAATTACAATGCGAACCCCATGGCAGACGATGGATGCTGGCTTCAGTATGCTTCGCGAAGTTGCAATTACCTTTTATGACTGATTCGACGATAATTCGGAGGGTAGCGAAGTGTAAGTAAGTTAGTTTACCTCGGTAACAATATTACACCCCTGTAATCATTGGGATCTTCAACTTTGAAATTTTACCGAGGATCTACTAGAAACGCGACGTGTTTGAGAGAACACAAATATGTATTTTGTGAATTTCGAAAGTTCCCCCGACAATGACAGTTTCTCAGATCTAATTAACGCTCAAGCAGGTAAATGGTTCAGTGAAAATTACGTGAATTGTGATGGAACAAGGTGCAGTACGGTTGGAAAGGTAGCTAAGCAGTGCGAATAAGGAGCAACGAAGATCGAGGCGTTTGAAACGGGCGTAATGAAGCATGTCTGTCCTGCAATTTCTTGAATCAACCCCCAATTAGCGTGGATGCTATCTTCGCGGCGAAATGAGTGGTCTGTGTTGTGATTAACGTAGGAATAGTACAGGTGCGAACAATTCAATTCAATATTCAGAACATAAGGAAATCACTATAAGAATCTGGTTAGTGTTGTTCCCGACGACGACTCGAGGGGTGTTTGTTCGAGAAAAAGTGCAGCAATTAATTTGCCGTGAAAGAAAGCCTGTGTCCACAGCCAAGCGTCGACATTTCGACTTCTACGTTGGTGCGCCCACGCGAAACGTGCCAGGGCCGAGTCGAAACCGCAAATTGCACGCTCCGAATGGAATACTATCCCGATAACCGAAAGTAAAGTCCCGAGATGCGATCTCCGCGCCAAGGCGCATCCCCAGCGCGGACAAGGGGCTCATTAGTAGCGCGCAACGATATGCAGAATACCGAAAGTTGCAAAAACGCGACGGCATGCACACGGCGAAAGTGGCCATCGTATCTGATCGCAGCCGGGAACGACTGCACGTGCCTTCGCGCATGCCTGTGCCGTGGATAACAGCCAGCCGATAACATTTTAACTGGTTTATCAGTTATTAATAATGCTGCGCCGGCTCGCGGTATATTCGATGAAATTCTTCGTCGAACGGAAAACGCCAGGACCACATTCCCACGATTTTCGCAACGCTGGCTTTTATTCTGTGCCACTTGAGAAGTGAAAGCTTGTCTAGTATTTACATTCTTCATAGCATTTACCCTGTTCTTGACTAAAAGAACCTTGAGGTCTTCCTAAGCCCTACGCACAAAATGGAAACGCTGGCAATTCCGAGATCTACAGCCGAACACGTGCTATTAAAACCGCAAGAGGAAATAAATTCCAGAACTTTCATTACCATCGAGGCATTCATCCGATGGGTAAGAATGTGTTTCATGGACCAATAAATTGAACGGTAATGAAAAGGGCGAGGTGTTGGATTAAGAAGCCGAGAGACCATTTCAGGAGTGAAATTCCAAGCGAGCATCGGATCGCGGGATCTGCAACGTTGCTAATTCGTTAATCATAAATATTCAAGAGTCAATTACCATCGGGCGCGAAGGGTCGTGCACTCTAGCCGGATCAATTAATTATCGATTTCCATTACGCTTGCGTAATGACCTATTAACAGCGTGCGCTCGAGATCCTTCCCCCGGCGAACTTCGGTTTTAATATCACGGCGGACCGCGTGTGCAAAGTTTGCGCTTGCGAATATCCCTCTCGAACCGTCCACATGTTTTATTACACGGATTATCCCCTGGTTCTCTTTACCAGCTATACCATCGGTAATACAGTTATTATAAATTTATATTATCAAGTGCGCGCACATCCTGGCGAGGGGTGGCTAACAAGAATCAATTAAGGGTGGGCCGTAAAAGTCAACTCTCACGTCTTGCATTCTGATGAATTAAAATAGAAACATCCTCGCTCGACTCGTTAAGCAAGAAAATTTTTGGTCGTATCCTAGTCTAACAAGTAGTTTAGCTTATCTCCGTTGTTGTTGTGAATTTTCGTTGTTGCAGGCAGACCGTTTTGTTGTGTTTTGTTTTCAAATATTTTATTTTATATGAACTTATTTTATTGTATTTAATGTGTATTTACCGTACTGTTTTAAACTGTTGTATTCAAAAGGGTTTTCCCGTTGAGATTAATAATAATAATAACATTCCCTCTTGACATCAAAGACAATGGAGATTTATCTAGCCCCACTGTAGAGACCCAGCCTGTACCCCAGCTTCTCAGCCATTGATTGCCCTTCATTCCACGATTCATCGACACAAATCACTGGACGAGAAGGTCCTACCATGACCCCACTATCAATCACCAATGGAACCGTCCACGTTATAAACGACCCTTAACAATCGACAATTAACGTGTCGTTCTTCTGCAAGGTACAAGGAGCAGCCGATCGACCGCACGAACGTGGATATTACCGACTGGACGGACTTTCGAATTGCGCGGGGACCAAAGAGGATCCCGGTGCATCCTGGTTGATGCACCTCCACGGTGCACCACCTTTCCGATGTAGCCGCGTCCCGTACAATGGATAGGTGCGCCCTGTCGGCGGCTCCGGTCAATTACGATCGTCTGAAAAACAAATGGCCCCCGTTTCGATAATTAACGACACGGTGGATCGGGTTTCTCGAGTCGGGTCCGTCCTGTTCCGCCATGGCCAGCCTCGCGATGAAATATTTCGCGACAATTATCCTGGCCCGGAGCGTTCCGTAACGGTAACCCTCATTCCGATCGTTCACCCGTATTATCCATCCTCCCCCATTACGCTTTTACTTTTATAGAACCTTGGCTGGAGGCTTCAATTATGTCACCGACGGCTCGTTTCAAGCTCGTTGTACAATCTCCTCTTCTCCATCTTCTTTTCCTTTTTTTTCTTCAGAATGTAGGTCGAACACAGAGTTCCCTCGGTGCGCTGTTTAATTAACTTCCGTGGAATTTCGTCGCGGTCTCGGGGTTGGAATCGAAGGCGTATGATTTTCGTGGCTGGATGCACACGTGCACGCGCGCCGAGAGTAATTCGAGGGCTCGATCGAGACGTGTAATTTTCACGATTGCACCAGGGGGGAAATCGATCCCTTTTTACCGCGTTGCCCCTCGCGCCGCTTCATCGCGTGTAATTACTGTGGACAATATAGCGAGGCGTGAACAGGCTTGAATAAGAGTTATGAGAGTTCGTTGTACGCGCGCGTTAGATTAGTTTGTAATTTGCACGGGGTGTTACAGGAGGGAGTGTAAATACTTTGTTGCTGGACGTTGTACCTACTTCGGAATACCTCATTGCACTAATTGCTGTGAAAGTTCTAATAAATCAAGGTGCTGGCGGACGCGGCAATTATCCTCGACGATTTTCTCAGAAACTCCCAGTTGGCAATTCAGCTCGATAAGCTCGATTACACGCACCCCAATCGCCGACGACATCGCGAGACAAATTGGCCTTAATATTTTTTTGCGAATTCAGATTTATGTAGACGAGGGGTTCGACGCTCAGGCCGTCACAGTTAATTTAGGCGGGCCCGGGTGTTTTCGTCGCTCCTGTTATAATAACCGAAGCGGCGACGATTTCGACATCAATTTCTTTTAATGCGCGCTCCGACTTCGTTAGAATTCGCCGGGAATATAAACGAGCGCGACCACTCTCCCGCCTTAGAAAATGGGTCGAGACGTGGTGTTAACTTCGAACTCTTAACCGGACAGACGGGACCCGGGGAGCGTGGCAACTTTAATATTTTATGGAGCACTTTCTACCTCAGCATCGTGCCGCTCGGTGTAAATATTAAACGTGCGTGGAGGTTTCTTTCCACCCCCTGCTATCGTTGTACGCAAATATTATCAAAAATCCTCTATGGCCCTCTGCTTTCAATTTCACCAATTCGTTTCGATAAGACGGGAAAGAAAAAGTGGATCTGTTCTATCGAGGAATTTAAAAGTGTACGCACGTACCACCGCGGCTGACTGAATACTGAGTTATTTCCCTAGAGTTTCCTCGTAACCTGCCGCAGAGTTTCATTACAGAGCTCCTATGTAATTCCTCTGATCATCGCACTCATGCTTTTCAAGTTTATTGCCAATTCAGAATCACCTCTTCGCTTCCTTCGTAACCATTGTTCGTAATAGCTTCTTTTTACGAGGAATTTCAAGCTACGAGATTAGTGCGCCGGACGTGTTATCACGGCGATTTCACGGTGCCAGCTTCGAGCGGAGGAGAGTTGGGGATCCTTTAAAGTAACTTCGATCCGTGAAAATTCGAGGTGAATCGCGATCTTGCGTATATTCGCGCGAAGATCCGCCGGGCCTCTTATCTCTCATAATCGCGCATAATCTCTTCATTATACGGCTCGACTTCGGTATCCAATTACTCGATTCGGGGTCGGAGGCGTCTTCGACGGGCCCTGCCGCGAAGATTGCTATCCTATTCGCCGGCGAAAAAGAGCGCGAACCTCCGGCATTAGCCGGTTATCCGAATGAGCATCTAACCGCCAGCCGATTCTTGGGAACGTGCCAGCGCGGATGGTCAGAATTATAGGGCCTCGTAAAATCGCGGTTAGGACTCCCTGACTGGGTGATACACGCGTCCGGAAAGTTTGGACACCATGCCGCGGGGTCTTGTTACCGTTTGTCATATGGCAACGTTAGGTATCATTTTTGTCGTAAGGTTGGAATAGTGTTAGAATTGGTTGAGAAAATTCTTTTGAAACTCGCTATTTTTAACAGGAATTATTAATATTACTGAAATTCTAATTCACAGACATTTTGAAGCTCGAACTCACGAATGCCATAATTACGAAGAAGCTGATTTCACCGTGGAATTAAAGATCAGTTCGAGTTTCATTTCCTACAATCCAGAAACAACGTTTTTGGAGTAAGGTTTGTCGACATAGTTCCCTCTTTGGTTGTCTAATTCAATATTACAATACACGCGAGGGACTTCCACGGGACAACGAACTGATGAGGGTTACCACCGCGATTTACATTACTGTAGCATCCCATTACCAACATAAAACTGCGGACCACGCGAATATGGCCATCGGCCGATCGCTGTCGAATTCCGCAATTACGATTAATCTTAGGATCGCTTAACCAGTATCCTTTCGAGAACAATAGAGTGAGGCCAGCGCATCGAATCCGCTGATGCGACTTAATCCTCTCGTGATACAATCACATTAGGATGCCAGCAATATCCGCGCAATGACCCAGGTCAGGATCGAATATAGGTTTGCGCTCTGGTGGCGATCTCGGGGAGACACTCGTATCTCGAGGAGGGTAATAAACGGGGGCATCGCTGTGGCGACTCTGGTTAATTGAAAGCTGAAATACGCGGCCAAAAGTCACGCGCGTCTTTTCTCCTTCGACGGTAGACCCGCCTGTATTCATAATTGCCCTCGAGGCTGTTTAATCGATTGCTCGAACGGTGCTCCTAACGTCACTAAATGACCAATCTTCTGCGAGGGAATAAAGGATCCCAATGGAGCGTTCAATTTTCATTTTACGGCTCAAGATTTAAGATTTAAGGTTAATGGATGTATCACTGAAAACGTGACACTGAATCTGAGGAAAGGGTCTGACAGAAAATCTTCAAGACTCAGTGGGTGGCAGGTAACAAGGCGCGCCATCGAAAGCAAGCGCCTTCGGGATAAACTCCATTCATCGAACCCATCAGACCCAATGAAGATTGGATTCCTAGATGCTTCTCAGAACTCCTATCTTTCGCCAAGATTCCCTCATAATAATACTCATCCGACTGCGTAACTAAATATACCCACATTAAGCTTGTCTTCGAGTACTTTACTGCGGACAGATCGAATTATCGTGGGAGGAGTTAGGGAGGACAGCGTATATATTCAAGAATATACAGAGAGCTGCGTTTCTACTTAGCAATGATGATATTCAATGCTACCTGGAACTTTCGTTTGAAGAAAGTACCTACAATCGAATTAGAAGTAGGTAACTAAAAAAACAGGGTCAGATTCTCTGGTGCAGAGGCTGTGATAACTCAGGTTTCCGACGAAGTGAGACAAGTTTCATGGTGTGATTGAAGATTCGCTGAAAAACCACATTCCCTCGCTATTATCCTCCTAATCGCGCGGCTTGATGCGAGCCCCAGGAAAAAGTCCTCTGCCACGGGTGAGAGTTTATCGCAATGGGAAAACGGTGGTGACTTACGAGCCGTTGGCCGGTCCACTCGACCGGTGCAATTAATCATCCGACGAAGAACGCGTATCTAATTCCTTGACGCTGGCAACGAGAAAATCGCGCCATGCTCCGTCATTAAAACCGAGAGAGACACGAGGAATCCTCGGTGTCCCCGTCGCTGTAAAACCTGATCGAGGATCTCCGCGATGCGATCCTCGTAAAGCTGTCGCGCCCGCGATGTCGGCGAACAGTTCCAGCGTAAAGCATGCGACTTATTGGCAATTGGACGGAAGTGAGGTCCGTTGGATTGTTCGCGGAAACGCACGCCAATTAGCGACGCTGTGTTACCCGCGGTTTCGTTTCTTGCCGGTTCGGCGTCGCATGGGAAAGCTTCTCCCGAAGAAATCCCTTCCGAGGTAGACAAAGGAACAGAATGCAAACACCGAGCTGTCGCAACTGTGAACCGTCGTGGAAAGCTGCCTTGTATGATTTACGAATTAGAAAGGGGCTTTCGGAGTGTATTTTGCAGTGTTTGTGGTGCTCGTAACGGCTGAAGAGATTTGGAATACAGAGGTGCTAGCGGTTTTAATAAACTGCAACAACTATCGCGAGACGGGTTACCGATTCGAAGGCTCCAGCTCGGGCAAGAGGAAGTAACTTATCAAATCTGCAGTAACCGACTTCTATAGGAACAAGGGGCCTATTCTTAAGACCCATCAGAACTTCAACTGATGAAATTTCGATTGCAACGAGCGCCCAAAGAATCTTCGATCACGAGCCCCTTTTTGCTCCAGCCCCGGGTATTAACTTCATTCTCCTAATACCCTTTCAGCGCGAGAAACTTGGAACGCGAAACTCCCGCAACTTCGATACTCCAGGGGCTCCGAATTCTTCCAACCTTCCCCCACAAACCTACCCACCCGCCCTCAGATTGTTGTTGCTCCGAAGGAGTGATCTGCTCTCACAATCAACCCTTCAGCTGAGAGAAGGACCAAGAGACGTCGCGACGGGACGGCTCGCAATATATTCGTCGCGATAAAAAAAAAGGGAGAAAACGGGACCGTCTGTGGAGATACATTGTTGTCTGCCGGCCGAGACAAAGAAACCGATTCCAAGAGTTTTTTTAGCTTGAGAGGGAGGGTGAGGGTAGTCCGTCTCTGTTTTTCCAACGTCACGCGCCTCCGTCTCTTCCTCTGCTTCCTATTCCTGTCGTCGGCCCTCCAATCCTACTTCTGCTGATGAAACTCTCCATTTCCATCCGCACATCCTTATTCCTGGCGCTCTTTGAAACGCCATCATCGGTGGCCGAGCTCGTTTCGTATTTCGTTTCGTTCGAGCGAGCCCTCGCTGAATCGACGAGCACCGCCACGAAGTCTCCAAGTTCGGCGAGAGGATAACCTTGCCCGAAGAATAATAGCCACCATGGGAAATAATCTTCCATATACCAGCTTGGATATTAGAGCAAAGTGGACACCTGGACAGCTGGAAGATTCATGGTAACATCGTACACGGTCGTTGCAAACTTGGAACGTATCGTACGCGTGATAATACAATCAGGGCCTGATCTAGGGACACACAAGCGAGGCGACTGCTCAGAGCAGCAAAATTGGTAGAAAGGGACAATTAAAATCAATAAAAACCAGTAAAAATGTTAAACTTTTTGAAAAAGCGGTGAAAAAGTAGGTTATACATGTTTGAATTTATAGTATCAAACTTTATACTTCAATATAAAGAACGGCAAAAATTATTTATATCCAGAAAGGTGGGAGAACTATTAGATGGTGGTCTGAGTAAAATCAGAACACGTGGACGTTCGTACGAGTCTCTCCCTTGGAACGGCAGAAATTTGCCGGATGATCGATGCTGAAAAAGCGACGGGACTCGGTGAAGATCGTTTTCAGTATCACGTTTACTTAATAATTCGTGGAACGACGCCGAGAGGTGCTTGTGGATCACCCGTTTGATGAACACCTAGCTGTAATAAAATCAATCTCGGACAGCGTTCATTAAGGGTTACGAGCGTTTCCATTATACGCCGAACGATACGGGCGCTTTGTAATACAGCAGAAGAGGGGCATGCGGAATTGCGGGCAACATTACTCAACGGCTTCGAAAGCACGTCCAGTTTCACGCTCGGCTGCCGTAAAAACAAGTGTCCCGGCCACGGGCACGTGAAAAGGAAGGGAAAACAAAAGGGATGGTCTCGCAAATTCTAGGCTGCGTTTCGCGGTGAATAGCTTTGCAAGATATCGACCGCGGGCCGCGTTTTATTTTTCTGCGCCCCGTGGAATGGACTGTTCGTGATTGAAATATGGGCGGAGGAATCGGGCCCGTTGCATAGATATGCGCAAGATTCGGGAATATTTAACGATTTTTCAAACGACGATCACGTAAAGAACACGTTCTTCACAGGGAATAAAACATAATTTAAGTACGGTATTTTAATGTTTAATAAATTACCGACTTAGTACTAAATAAAAATTGCGTCGGAAGGTATTTAAGTTGACGCACTCGATGTTTCGTAGCCAACCATCCATATGTGTTGCTTTTCGTCGCTATAAACGGAACGTGCTTACTATTCGTGGCAAACTGCTCAAACATGCTACTTAGTTTTCGCAGCGAAAGACGAAACATGTCATTTTTCGTAGTCAATCATCCAAATATGCTGCTTTTCGTGGCAAACCGTTCAAATAAGCTAGTTTTCGCAGCGAAAACCGAAATGTGATACTTTTCGTAACGCACGTCGATATGTATCTTTGAATATTCTTTTTGCTCAACCAATTTAGAGATAACGAAGCCGACAGACTTCGCCATTAAGTCCACCCAGACATGCTTCTAGAAAATTAACCCTAAATCCGTCACTTAAATTCGAATGATAACACGTATGACACTTTGAAATACACTGAATCGTAAGCAATCAATGCACACCTCTGTTTCAGAGTGAATATAGCCTTTCTTTTCTAAACACTTACACTTACATCACGTTAAGGAATAAGAAATAGCGGCTATTGCATGATGGAGTTCCCCTATCAGAACAGAACACCGCTGTCCTTAAGGGCCAAGGGAAACGAAGCAGGAACGAAAAAAACCAATCCATCGTCGACTACCAAAATCGTCGGTAGCCCCTTTGTCTCTACTACGGGGCTAATTGAGCGGAACCCAGGCTAGCAATAGGTATACCAGGGTTCAGCTTCGATCGTCCTCGCTTCGGCCTCCCGGTTCCCTCTCCGAAATGTATAACGTGGCCGCCCTCCGCTGACCGTTCTTTCACTAGCCCTTTTGGGATTCCTTCGGTGTCGAAAAACGGCCCCTAAGATCGTCGGCCAGACCCCAGTTTGGCCTAAGAATTTGCTACTCTTTCGAGTGGAGTAGAAGACTCCTCGGAAGAGGATAAAATTACTTCCAAGTTGAAGCAGCGAAAAATTACTGTTACTACTGAGGACAAAAATTATTAAACTGAAAAAAGTCCACAGCTTTGTCTCATTCAATATTAAAATGAAGCACCATAGAATTGTTTAGCACTATTAAAAGCAACAACTCGGTACCTCCGAGACACAGCTGTCTACGACGTGTTTATTGCCTTCTGTTAACAGCACTCGCGGATATCAGTTAATATAATCACAGTAACACGATTAAAGCCTTCGGTTCAGAGAATCCTGTCGCTAACGGAGTATTGACAGCTCTAAAGGGCCTGCGTCTGCCAGTTGTCAACGACAATCCAACTATGTATCTCGAGTGGTTTAGGTCACTCGTAATAAGTTTGCAAGCTTGTTGCTCCGTTCGCTTTTCCAGCGATGGAACCTCTGCTAGCCACGTGCATTAAAATCGTGTCTGGCATATCGACGGTGCCTCTTAATCGAGGGTCGTCGAAGAGGAGTGGTGATTCTAGAGAACCTTCAACTCGTCTGGAATACTCATTGTAACGATGTAACGATGACAGGGGTTCACAACGATGGCAAGTAGAAGAAGAGTGGCACTATAACGTCTTTGAAGACTGGGCTCTCTTTCGGATAATAGTATTATTCTTTATCAAGGAAGAAACGTCATTAGCTATCTTCCTAGTCTAGTGTCATCGATGAATTCAGATTCAACTTCGATTCAACTAGATTCAACTGTTTGCACTTTTCAACTACTTGCACGCTATTGGAAATACTGGAATATTTTCAATATCAATACATTCACCGAGGAGACTGTAATGGAAATACGCGGCCGTTGGGATCGACGTTAAACGCGAAGGCCGCGAAATTCCGTCATTTAGGAAGGATGATGAGCATGGAGCGCGAGGAAATGCGGAGGAAGAGGTGCTATCGTCCCAGCATCCGGGATGTCGCTTGCTATCTAAACGGACAGAGGCTGGTATCGCGGCCTACGCGAGACCAGGCGGATAAATGCTCAATGAATCGACGATTTCGTTACGTTATTAACCTTTCTGCCCGTTTCGACTCGATGGCACACCGCTATCGACAAGAAATCCCCGATAATCCAAAAATACTGATCTCTCGACTGGATATACGTGCATTGACACTTCAATAGCCACTGCCATATATTGCAGCAGTTTCCTGAGAATTAGTATTTATAGATGTGTACACACAGTGACTGTGATTCTAACGCAATGAATAAAACTACGCGCATAATCTGAATGAGCGAATATGCGAAGGCGATTCTAGAGAGTGGAGAGTTTGAAGAATGCGTTCTTCTGCGTGCACTACAGCGCTTTGGAGACTACGAGACTCTTGCATCTATCGAGCAAGCAATCCATCCAGGTACCCGACAGCGGAGTATGAAACGTCAACTGAGATTATCCAGATTTTCCACTCGACAGCCTCGACCTGAAAGTGCTAACGCTCTCGGTATTAACATTTCCAAACAGAGGGAGGAGCGTGAATGGAACGCGACGCTTTTCGATCGCGCCTCGTAATTGAATCGTTAAACAATTTCGTTTACCGCGGTGCTCCGCGGCCGATCACCACATATCGGGAAATCGGTGTAATTCGTTGTTTGCCAGGAAACAACGGGAACGACAGGTGAAGGTTGCGCAATGGTGACCACACACACAACCAGGCGTAAGTACTAACGCCATTGTCATTATGTTAATGACAGAAACGAGCTAGGGCTTTAATTATAACTGCCGCCTTTCGCGACGTGAATGTAATTGGAATGAAATCCTTGAAAGCTTTCCGGGCGATTTTCGTGGAACACACGCAACCACGCATGGACACCTAATGAAACAGCAAGGAATATTGAATGACGAGGGTGATCACCCCGTTTCGATTAATTTTGTGTAATTATTCTTTCTTGGAAACTTTTGTAGCATTTCTGCGACTATTTCGGTAATTAATTACACGCCCTATCATTTCTGTGCTATCATTGCTACCATCAGTGTCCGTGCACGAACGTATTAAAAAAAAATCTTACGAAATCTGATTGCGTAAGGTCGCAAAAGCGAATCCTCGAACGTTTCCTTACGTAAGTTCGCAAACACTGTCCTGCTCGTGTTGTCCTTTACTGAAAGGTTTCTTGCTCCACTCGAAGGTATCGCCGTCGAACGATTCTCCAGTGAGGATTTCTGCTGCCTCGCCTTCGTCTAGCCCTCGCGACGATTATAGCAATTTACGAGGAACGCCACGTTTCAGGGCCGCGCAAGACCACCCGCACAAACGCGAACGCCAGACGTGGAAGCAACGACCGACACGTGGGGCCTGCCGGATTTTTGATACCATGCCCCGCAACAGCAATGAGATCGACGTGACGTAATCCTGCAAGACACTCCTGACTATTTTTGTACGGTAGCAGCACGTGGCGAGGATGGCGAAATTCGGCATCCCGCTCGCACACAACTTCCCCTCAATTTTTTCTGAAACCATCACAGAGTTTTTGCAATTCCGCGAGGAATCCCGCGAACCTTGGTAAATCATTATTGCTCGCGTGCGCTGTGTAAATCACCGCTACACTTTTTCTCGCGAATTCTTGTCCTCGTATTGGGTTGATATATAGTCCTCCTTCGAATATTATTTTAGAATCGAAGACGAATGTGTCTTTTCCCTCTCCTCTCTCTTGTTTCCCTTCGAATATAGGAATGTATAATCGTATATTGCTCCAAGATGATTCATCATGCTTCAGCTTCAGCTTAATTCGACGCAGAGTGTGCTTGCACGCACTTTCCATTGATTCGCGAGGCATGCTTACCTACTCCAAAGAATGAAACGAAGCACAATAAATCCCAGTTCTACCGTTCCCCGTTCATTAAATTCTAGTTCCTGCAGGGTTCAAACAGCAATAAACGCTTTCACTGTAATCAGCAAACAAGCCCCGGCGAGGACAGTTTACATTTAACCCACTCGAACAGAAACGTGTAACTCTGCAGCTACTTTATCTCTGAACAAACTTTTGCAATTATTCGTGTAGCTACGTTTTCGTTGGGAACGAATCCCATTAAACGACCGTGTAGGTACGCTCGGGCACGCTTATGTTTGGCGTTTTAAACGCGTCTCTTTGGCGAGTTGAATGAATTATTGATTACGGTCGCGGTGGGTGTGATTGCCGTGTATTGCATACCGGTCGTGTGCGTTATGTCACGTCTTCTAATGTATGCAGATGGCTCGGACGATGTCGTCACTAACTGAACCGTGCGCGGCCGGCTCGTATTAACACCGAAGCCCAGCATTGTTCCGTGTAAAATCATTGATAACGAGGGCCAGATAGCGTCGTTACGCGCTCGCTTGATAAGTCCCGTAACCCAGAAGTTGCTTCACAATTTGCCTCGAATTGACTCGACGACGACGAGAACGTGACCTTGGAGATTTTAGCGATGCCTGAGTGTTTGCGAATAATATGATCGGATGAGTGCAAAAATTCGCACCGTTCTTCTGCGCAAACAGTCTTTTCGCAGCTCTCGTTTCGAGGCGCGATTTGCGCGGATTCGTCACCGACGTACGAAAAATGGTACGACTCGCTTAATTGCCGGAGAAGCTCAAGTTATTTTCCTCCGCACTGTTTCGTTGCCCCTGGTTAGTGACGTATTGAATAATATTGAGCGACGAAGCGACCGAGTCAACATCGTTGCGATTCAATTCCCAATCGCTTCGCCTCGAGGACAAAGCAATCCGCACGCGCTTTCGGAATTAGTTTCAGGCCGGATTAGGCGTAGTGGGCGTTTCAATCAGTCACCAGGAATCTCAATGGCAATATTAGCGAAGGTAAGTAGCCGCGACGCACGGTTTCCGCTGTGAATACGATCTTCTTCGTTGCTTGTGTAACAGGGTACATATCGATAGGGCGTCGAGAGACTTTCGAAACTTGAAGATTATTTATTTTCCGATATATGAAGGTCGATCATCGCACAAGGCTTCCCCTATCACCCAAAGGGTCCAATCCAAAACATTCCCCTCCATTAAGGGGTTATGCCTATCTGTAAGGTCTGAAAACACCAGTATTTTCGATTTTTTTTAATCTTGAAGACTTTTTTAAATAAACGGTTGTATATTCGAAAGTATATATTTTAAAGCATTTTTTACAATGCGATATCTAAATAAATAATGAAATTATTGGCGATCTCCCGGGAGCGTTTTTATTTAAACACTTTACGGTGACCATTGTAGCTTTGACCTGGTTCATCAGAGATAAAAAAATTTGACCAAATTCAGTTAGTGTGTTAGATAATCTAGTCCTTAAAAATGCCATCAAGCTTTTCCCCCAAAAATTCCCAAATATACATGTTTTTTTAGACCTCATAGGTAGGCATAACCCCTTAAGTATTTTATAAAATGTTCCTAAACAATGAAGTTCATGAATGAACGGGCGGTCTCCAAACGTTAATTTGCTATCCGAAAACTGAGCCCCACTATTAGCCTTTACATTTACATGATATACAGCCAATTACATTACTATCAAACCGCGTAGTATCGCTACTGATAACGCAACATAAATTCCCGCTCCTTATCAATGAAACGCAATGGATTCTCCGAACCTATGATTAATAAAACAGCCCGGATCGCGTGGACCAACGTGGAGCCGTGGAATAGGAGCGCAACACAAGAGGAAAACTATGGTACGGTCTAGGAAGAGCCGATAAGTCTCTACGAACGCGAGCGCAATCAACGGGCCACGAAGGAAATCGCCGCGCTTCCGGTTTCCCGTGCGTCTCCGTAGCTGGTATTTTCAGAACACCCGATAAACAATCCCCGGCGTCTATAATAGTGACCGACGCGATAGATAGACAGGCTTCTGTGATCCTCTAATGGTATGCTGATGGAGTGACGCTCTGCTAACTCCATCTCTGCTAACTCTGCTAACGCCCGCGGTTCGTACAATGTTTCCCCGCCGGCACGCGCATTCAACGGGGCTAATGACACGTGGCACACGTTACGAAAACATTACGCGAGACGAACCAACAAGTCTTTTTACAGTTTACGAGGCCGCCCAAGAGGGTAATTTCTTTGTTTTCTGGGGCCCTTGCGACGTGTTTGCTGATGAGCCAGAAACGTGTTCGCGGTTTACAGCAAGGGAAATAATCAACTTTGGTAAGAATTCCTTGGATGAGCATATCGATACTGTATCGACAGAGGTAATATCGCCTTTGGATAAAAAATCTCTTGGAGAGGAGAAAAACAAATTCCTTTTCGCTTGCGAATTACTAAATGGCCCCCTATTTTTCACCCGCCCACAACCATCTTGGACGTGCTCGAATGCTAAATGCTGGTGACACAGAATTATTGAATTACAAGACTTTCGGCTAATAAAAGAGGCGTGAGCCACAAAGCCGGACTCTATATCATCCACCGAAAGAATTCGAGAACGGAACAAGGCGGACCCACATCGTTCGCTGGTGCCGAATTCGCGGCAGTGACGACACTTATATGTATGCTCTGGATTGCGTCAGCTCTCTGTTTAAAACAGCGGGTGGCACGGTAGAGACATTATCGAACGGGTTCGAGGGCTACGGTTGAATTTAAAAATTCGATAATCAAAACGTTCGGGAGTTCGCGCGGCTACTTCCGGAGCTTTTACCGCCCACCATTCGGGCCGCGGTTATTTCTGGTCGACAGATAAAACTCTTCTTGAACGCATTATCCCGAGTCCACGGCTCGGCGTGGCTACGAAAGTAAAAAAACGTCTGCTAGCGGTGCTGTTAAAAGTTCTTTCGCTGGGAGAAAGAGTTCGATGCTTGGGGGAAGGTCTTCGCGGCTTGATGGGTTCAACGTTTCGTGAACGAGGCACATCTTGCGGGATTGGACACCGAGCGCCTTTCATGGTTGATACCGAAGAGGTTCCTAGAATTTTTCAACCTCGCGCTTCGGTTTCAATGGAAACTCAAGTTTCCTGCTTCGTGTTTCTCACCAAATTCATTAAATCGTATCGAATCTCATCGACATCCTTTATAATACAAAATCCTCAGTATTTCTAACTTGTCAGGCTTGAATTTCACTAATTAAAATCGTAAGAAAGTGTTACCTAACAATGTTTCAATTCACAGGGGGGTGAATGACTCGTTTCCACGAGAACTCTTCCGGATTTGCAAACGTTTACCTTCCACGCGTGGTCCGTAGACATTTGAAAGTCACGGAGCTTTGAAAGAGTCGAGGGCTTTCGTGTGCCACCGGGCGCCACCTTTCGCAGCTCTCTTAACGAGCTCCTTTTCTTTGTTGCAAAGCTGCACGACTCGTGGATACAATAAGCTCTCCGTGTTCCGCTACCAACGAAATTGACTTCCATGCGCGTAGATATATCGCGGGCCACTCCAAGTCTCTCTGGTCGCGGTAAATTTCCCGAATGGAACTGGCAGGCTCTTCTTTCGCGCTTGACCAGGGCCATTTCACCCGGAATCGACGGTCGTTCCAGCTTTTTAAGATTTTCTTGAACGAAATCGACGGTCGAATGCTGCAAACGGGCTGGAAATTGCTGCCACACGAGGATCTGATTTACCCGCGAAGCTTCGAAACAGAATTCAGATGGAATCTATATTCCAAAGGCAGAGAGAGAAACTCAATTGAAGCAAATCGAACGTGTCCCTCATTATTCCGTTTCAGCTGGCGCTGTGTAAAAGTCAGGAGGCTTCAGAAAGTGAGCATCTTGTTTCCACGAAAGCAAAGTCGCGGTGGTAAAAGGGGGTTTGAAGGATCTCATCGGTGAGCATCACTCGGGGGATCTTCGGGAACGTTGCTATACGCGAGTGCACGTAAAGTACGCTTTAGGGACAACACTCGGAGGTATAGGAGAGACGCTCGTTGGCCATAACTGTAATATGGACAAATATGTGTGTTTTGCTCTTCGTCTACCCACGCGAACACTCGCTAGATGGAATTCGAAAAATGTGCTCCGCTCCATGCCCGAGCGAAGACCTGGCCTTCCTTTGGGTTATCAAGTTCCTTTCAAACAGCCAGGAAGTTTCAGCAAACTCTGCCGACTCGAATGTGTGTCGCTTTGCACGAGTGGTCCTTGATGGAGAAAGTTCGGGACCAAAATGGTAAAGAAGAAACTCCATCTGAGACAATGAGTACTACACGAAAGACTTGAACGTTTGAATTGTGAACCACGGATCGTGTGCTATTGCGTCTTTAAGTCAACAGTGTATTCTAGATCTCGTTATGTCAGTATTTGAGGCCCTAGACTATGTGTCGGACTTGTTAGCTACTAAGGTGTGGCTGATCATGTATTATTCCATTTTGTGGATTACTGGCAACCGGCGGATTACGTGCCACGACGACTTGACAGATATCTGCAAACAGCAGGCCATGTAGTGTATCGTAGTACCACTTAGTGCATTGTAGGTCATACCACAGGGTGCATCAATTAAACCCTCCATCTTGTGAGCTGATAGAGAACTGTTGATCGCGTGCAATTATGTTGATATCGCTTTCAGAGAAATGCGAGCCAAGTGTGATATTAATCTGAAAGTTATTCATTATCAAGATTATAATATGTAGTGTTTACTTGAGGACTATTTTTCAGCTATTCGTTACGATCACGTGTAATTATAATTTGCGGGTTAAATTATCTATTATACTATGAATTATACTATTGTTAAATTATCAATAAATGATAGAAACTACTCAGTGTCATTCTGCCCTTAATTCTTCCTCTTATCATTCTCTCGATTTCAGCCTATCAAATTCTCCCCCTTCCATGGTCCACTTTAGAGGTCCCCAAAGATTTAAGAGCCCTTCCACCTATGAATATCATCCACCATCCCTATGTGCGATGAAAAATCCTCCCTTCGACCGTGAGTAGTCTAAAAAACTAGGCCCTGAACATCCTTACGCTACATCATGATATCAAAGTATCCCAAAGCTCCCTTTGAAACACGAATGTTCGTATTCTCTTTACTCTTGTGGTGCACCGAGTGCGTCGAGGGAGAGAAAAGTGGCGCTCGAAATTTCAACGTTATCAAGCCCGCGAATGCCCGTGCAGAAGTGAAACGTAAGAGTGCTATCTTGCGTAGCAACGTCAACAACACTTTAGGGGTAACCTCTCTCTTTTCCCTCTTACGTAATCTACGCGGCCACTCCACATTTTCCTTACGTGGCCACGAGTAACTCCCACCCCTTTTCCTCTAACCCCGTTGACTCGAGTGCCCTCCGGCATAGGGTTATCTTTCACTCTGCCCCAGGATTTACACGCATTGGATGTACTCTAGAAACTACCCACCGCCTGCATCCGAGACCCCGCTGCAAACATTTCTGCACAGCTCTTTCCCTTAGCTGGCGTCAACGCGAGCAGGAAAGTCCGCACAGTCTACGAACTACGAACGATTCTCTTGTGCCTGTTATCGACAGGTATCGAAGATTAAAATGGCCACGCGGAGGGGCCGGTAGAAGACCGGTGGGAGCTGGAGGAAATTGAAGTCCGTCGAATCCGGCTACCACCGCCCATCAATTTTTAAAATCGCTCGTTATAGCGGCAGATATATTCTTTCCGTTAACATCTCGACGACATTTCTAGTAATAAGCGGGAAAAGGTACCCCGACCGTACCTTTTACCCGCAGAATAAGAACGTACGGTCCTAAGGATACAACGTTACACGAGCACCGACACGAGAACAAGAGAAATAAGAGGAGCAGCCTCGGTGTGTCAGGATCACGCGATACACTTACCTCGCCCTCTCCCTTTTGCACGATAAAGAGCCGCGGGTATATTCCAAGGAGAGGATTCCAAAGGACCTTCCCGGAAGAACCGAGTCACGTGAGAAACAGAGAGGGAAGAAGTCTCGGAAGCTCTTTAAGCTCCGAAAAAATATGAGGGAGTTGACTGTGTGAGAAACGAGGCACGCCGAGTTTCGGTATTAACATACACGAACCGGATTCCGCGGGTAAAACAAACACGCGAGCAGCTGAAATATTGCTAAATTCTTTCTCGGGAGTTTTATTAGCAACCCCCCTTCTCCCCATCCTGCTAGCAAATAGACGGAGTAAGATTTCTGGCTACCAAAGAAATTACGAGAATACAAATGGTAAAAAAATGGCACGGAAGTGAGGTGAGATCCATAAATTCCTCCAAGTGGCCAAGCAACTCTGGCCGACTTTTCGTTGCGTTACATTCACTTGACCCTGCACTCCACTTGTACCTCGTGTTATACGCGCTTTCGCGATGTTGTTAGTCTTTGAAATTGCATCGAAGCGCGGCCTTCACGCCTCGACCAACGATTTTCCGGCTGCGCTGTCGCCAGCGTGCGATCGTTGTTGTCCGCCAATTCGAACGCGTAAAATTTTCATTCGCGCCGATGCACGTGCACCCTTCCATTCACGCTTTTTTTGTTGCCAGTCTGTTCCTACAAAACGGACGCAACTCGTTTACGGCCGCGTCATACGAGTCGTCAGTTCCCATTGCAATTGAAGGGCGGTCAAAGCCACTGCTAATTCCATCGCGGCGGAAATTCAATTCGAGATCGTTCTTGACCAACCCTCGAGGAATTACGTAAAACTCAATGAATGCAATTCCGCGCGGCCACGTAACGCGACCTGCGAATTTTGCGCAAGAATCGTCGGTGGATTGACCTCCTGCTGCAATCAACTGACGTTTCATCGAGAAGGCGATTCTCTGCTTCTTATCCGAAGCGTAAGATCCTCCTTCTGCAACGGAATAAATTAAACAGAACAGCAGGACAGAATCATTTCACAAGGAACGTCACGAATGGGAAAAAGAATAGATCTCTTTGGAGTGAATGTCAGTAGGACATACAGTAGCGGACAAAAAAGTTACCACTTTTTCGACCCACCCTAATTCTATTACTTTTCAATATCAATTCAAAATTGTAGTATATGCCTAACATACATATTCTGAAAGAGAATTGAAAGCTGTATAAAATCCAGTTACAGTTGAATTTATTTAACTAACAATAAAAAAAACCGCACATAACATTAAACAAGACAACAAACTTTTAAAGTCAACAAAAAGTTACCAGTTTTGAACATAAAAACATCTAATATTTTGTGGGGGGACATTTTGCTTTTAGGACAATCTAAAAAGTTGCTAAACGTGGTAACTTCTTTGTTGGCTCCAAAAATGTGTTACCCTCTTTAATATCATACAACACTTTTGCTTGTCAGTTAATTAAATTCAACTTTAACTGGATTTTATACATCTTTAAATTCTCCATCAGAATATGCATATTAAATATACCTACCACAGTCCTAAATGTATGCTAAAAAAAAAATAACAAAAATAAAACAAATCGAAAAAGTGGTAACTTTTTTGTCCGCTAGTGTACGAATTCAGAATTATCCTAAGAAATATCTGCTAAAAATTAGCCTGGAATTTTCGAGCGGGTGGCCACGGTAAGAGGTATTAATTTCAGCTTTTCCTTCTCGCGTTGATGCGAGGGCAGATTTCCTGAAGAAATATTATATAAGGCTGACGGTCTCGAGGAGGCCCCTCAAGAAAGGATTTATAGAAGCCCACCCAAAGGACTTAGTCGATGAAATGTTTGACAATAATCGTCACGCGGCATCTCGCCCGATGATAATATCTACCGCTCTCCTCCATTCTTACCTGTTCCCCTGTCTCGAGAGTTCCGCTGGGCGGACGTTACTGATTAAAGCCGACGATACCGTAACTGTTAATCCCCGACGGGAACCTCCGGATATCTCGATGCTCGTTGTAAAATAAACGGCAACGTTACTTGGCATCTTTATACGTCCGCGGCGGGCACACGGAATTCCGACGCGCAGCGGATGGAAACTCGATGAGGAATTAGGGTCATCGCCTGAATACGAAGTGGCGCAGGAGTCACCGGTGGTCCTTGAGGATAATTCCCTTCCCAAGTAGATATCAGGGTGTGACTTTTCTATTCCTACTCCCCGAGAAACTTCGGACAGAGAATCGCTCCGTTTCCAGTTCTGTAAATTAGTTTCCCTGCGCTTGCATTTTCCAAGCCCCCGCGAATGAAAGAACCGCAACGTTTCCCGGGATTTATCTTGCGCGACGGAAACGTTCCCCGGGCAAGTTCCGCGGGAACAATTACGCCGCCATCGGTCGGACGAGTGCGCGAAGTTGCTCCAACTTCCGGCGGGGGACACGGTCGGGTGGATTCGCGGACTCTCAATCGAGTCGAACACGCCGGAATCAACGTTAATTACATTCACGTGTCGGCGGTCGACCTTCCGCGTTTGCCACGGTAATATCGTACGTTTCGGATCGCGGCGACATTTGTAACTCGCAGGACACGTTTCTGCGGCGAGCTCGCCGCCGCTGCAGAGTGGTTGTGTGCAGCTCCAGGGTGCGGAAAGGGGAATGGTGACCAAGAGGGAGGAACGAGGACGGCATACTCTCTGTCGCTCGAGTGTTCGGGGGGATTATCTCCTCCACAAGGATACTCTCGCGTCCTCTTGATCTTGGGCCGATTGCGGAGGCACGGAAAAATTAGTAGGATTGTTTGGAGCGGTGGCTCTCATCCTCTTAGAAAGGATTTCGTCCTACTTTTTCGCTTCTTAAACTGGCGAGCTTATAACGAGATACCGCGCGCGTCCGTGGATCTGATAGGGAAACCTGATCACCTCCTTTCCGAGCTCTTACACCGGCCAGAAGATTTCAATTATCCGCGCAAGATCGTTGAGCAAAGATTTTGAAACAAGTTCGTAGCTGTGCCATTATTTGCAGATGTACGTCACTGAATAAACACTGTCCCCTAATCGCCGTAATCCTTCATTTTCGTGTCCATACTAAAAGCTTTCAGTTATGTAACCTGATAGACACGAAAATTTCGCCAATGAACTTCAATCCTCCAACGTCACACTCATCTCCCACTTCTCGGTCTTTACTAAATGCCATGTGTTTGGACTCAGTGTCGTATCCTTGCGAATATTTGCGCGTCAATAAGATAGGAAACGACGCGCACGTCCGGCAGTATAATAAATCGCGCAATTAGAATTTCATTACGTAATCCGACTCGTCCAGGAATTCATTTCCACCGTGATTCCGATTATGATGCACTATCTACTTGACCCTCGACAGGCAGGGCCGCGGGAAATTAACCGGATTGTTTCGAACGGCGGCGCATATCCTCTTAAAGGATTTCTGCCCGTCCTTCTCCTTCCCTCTCTCTTCCCCGTGGTTTCAGCCGCGATTTACGCGCAGATATTCGCGTACCTGTATGCACAGATTACGTTGCGCATTCGTTACGAGGGTCACCCTAAGTATTTCCTGATTACAGCCCCGTCGAATTTACGAGACCTTCGAATAATGGTGCTCATTCCGAGGTGGTGCAGAAGAATCATAATTCCCAAGCGCGGACTAGCTAGTGAATTTACAAATATATAAACGCGTTCAATAATGCTTCAACGAATGGAGTATTCCCTCGTCAAGATGCATCATTATTTCAGCGAAATTTTGTATTCCTGCGTAGACCGTCAGCGAACGACGTGGCAAGTAAAACAAGAAGGATATTCGACAACTTGCGTGAAGTAATCAAAGCGTGAGGAAAACGCCCCCGTATA
Organism: Andrena chrysosceles; assembly: GCA_963855975.1. Taxonomy (NCBI): domain Eukaryota; kingdom Metazoa; phylum Arthropoda; class Insecta; order Hymenoptera; family Andrenidae; genus Andrena; species Andrena chrysosceles. The sequence goes on along the minus strand of OY979769.1, from coordinate 42,358,802 downwards.
TTCTGGCGAACAACCCGACTCTGCACCACCATTACAAACTTCCCTTCAAGATACCTCGTCAAAGGGAGTCGCCGATTCATTTTATTCACGCTACGATCGCTGAAACCCTTTGTGCAGCGTTTATCATAGGCGAGAGCTCGATCACTGCACTCGATCTAATGAAATTTATGGGGAACACCCTTTCCTACCGCAATTCCCTCTAATCGCAGTGTGCCACGCACTCCCGTGGGAGCGTTACGTCCGACAACGAACAGCAAACATCGGTTCCACTTTATGTGGCGGATCGGAAGAAGCGATAGGAAGAATGATTCAAAGGGAATGAAGCAGAGTCAGCAGCGAAGGTAACAAACGAACGATGAAAATACAACAAAATTTCTGTTTTCATGAAGCCACTTTCGGAGCACAGAAACTCTGCGGAAGGGAAGAGAAACAATACAGAAGAAAGTGCTAAAGAATTAAAAGAAGATTCCATCCTTCCTACTGTTTTTAACCGCTCGCTAAATTCCCCCGTTAGGAGCTAAACTCCGCTATTGAAATATTAAGAACAACGGAAACGGCTCAATGAGAGGAATAACTTTTGACCGAAAGTCGCTACGAAGGCGACACAAAACGGCGAAGACACAAAGGGGTCCGGCGGGCAGGGGTAAGAAACGGCCAGAAATCTGGGCGAAAAAATGAAGAAGAAGAGGATGAAGAAGGAGGGAGCACAATGGAACGAAGAAAGTGGGCTCTCTGTTTAAAAAGCGGGCAGAAACGTAGGAGGAGGAAGCACAGTGGACCGCAGGAGCGAGGAAAGGGATGTCGAAGACCGGTCGCGGGGAGGGAGGGCGAAAAGGGTGAAAGAACGACGAGGCGGCGGCAGCAGCAGCAGCAGCAGCATCAGAGGAGACAGAAAAATCAAGCAACAAAGAGTAACGCCGGCAGTGCTGAATATTGCATTCGTATTCGCCGGCTGCGTCGTTTTCGACGTCGCTCGCAGTCGCCGTGTAGGTATGAATGCAAAAGTCTGCCCGTGATGTCGTGCAGTCTTATTTGTTCAAGCACAATATGCAAGCGCGCATATGCACCTGCATATAGGTATGCATTTTTATGGAAAATGTAACGATCGGCTTTCGACGCTGTTACTCGCGTCGGCTTGTGAAATCGTGGCCGACGGCGAAATGTTGCACGATGCCGTGAATAGGGTGTGTGTATGGGGATTATATCTGCTGTGAAGTATCTGGTGTCTGGATAATCACCGGATAAGTGGACTATATATTAGGTCTGTTTGGATTAGGCGAAATGCATTGATCGTTGAAGCTAGACGCGTCTGTGTGGGATACTCTTTACAGAACCCGGGCGCAAGTTCGCGAAGAGATCACGCTCCCCTCACAAAAGGGAGAATGTCCTTCGAAGTACCGAAAAGTGTCGGAAATTCGATCAAAGAGGGCTTGGAGCGTCGCTGCAACCCCCATCGACGGAACCTTTTCAGACACAATTAGCTCGATCCCGCGCCCCCTCGCAACCCTATCGATTTTCTCTTCAAGACTCATCGGCGATCCGGAGAGAAGTCGGAGAAACCGTCAGGAGGAAGGACAACCGTCATCCCCCAAGCTGCAATCTCCGACAAAAAGAAAGCATATGCCAACTAACGGGGAAACGATATTTCATCCCCGTGACGGGATAACCGGATTAAGGGAAGGAAATAAGACACGGAACGAGCGAAGGAAAGAGGTGGAAAAGAACGGAAGCCGAGACGATCCAAGGGAGGGATGCTTCGAGGATCTCTTGAGCAGTAATTAATTGCACCGTCGGTATCGAGATAATGGTTACTAATTAAGTCGACCGAGGATGGCACGGTCGATCGACTCGAGACCTCGCTTTGGATCCTCGGCTATGAAGAAGAGGAAGTGAGACGGAAGATCGTGAAAGGGGAAGGCATTTCGCGGGTACCTATTTATTTGAAGTGCTAATGGGATCACGAGTTATAACTCGTTGAAACGGTGTTATTTCAAACACCCAGATCTAACCTCAGGCTTAAACTTCGAATTTCCACGACACTTGTGCTCGCACCTGATCTACGACGGACTTCCATCAGAACCCGATGCGATCAAGCGCACAATACAGACCCACTCACGCATTCCAATCCGGTTTTCTGGAGAGGCGTTGAAATTCCGTGCTGGTGGGAAGACTTCGTCCTTTAAAATCGACGATAACGCGCCGGGGGACGCGCGTTTGTTCCTGGCACCCTTTTAGAGGCGAGCCTTTAAGCGCCGAGTCGCAGGAGGAACGACCAGACGGGACTTACCTGAAACAGATAAAAAGGTATACGTTAGAGCGGCGGCGGTTTTAATTGGGACGACGGCATTTATTGCGAGCCAGCCGAGACGGCCGCCCGAGAGGATTCCATGAGGCTTTTGTAGCCCCGCTAAAAGGGCCGAGGAGCTTTTCAAGGCTCGCCGCGATAAATGACGGATGGTCCCGATCGCACAATACTCCGACCCCGCGGATCGAGACGCCACCGCGACACCGGAAGTGGACTCTTCTCCAGCCTCCACCGGCTCATTTCATGGAAATAACGCAGCGTTCTCTAAGGCTCGAACTACCCCTCCCGAGTACGGAAATCGTTTCAAGGAGCCTCGGTTAGTATTGCGCATGAGACTTGCGATATATTTTTCACGCAATCGTGGGAAGCTTTTAATTAATTATTACAGAGCTAAATAGTATTATAAATTGGGGATGCTCCGCTTGCAATACAAGTTTTAAAGCACTTAATCCAGAGCAATATTTCTTCTGTCCTCGATTCGCGACGCTGAAGCTATCGCGATACGGTTTTAAGAACACAATCAGGAAAGAAAATATTGACCGTTGTTCGGGGTATGAGAAGATGCTTGGAGGTTCCGAAATAATCGTCGGACCAGCAAAAAATGGTCCCGATGGAGGAAGGTGGTCCGGAGGAATCATGACCGTGCAGTTTTAGGGGCGGATTTTAATTAATCGGGGCAAGAAAAACGAGGCGTCTTTTGGGCACGTAGCACACGGTCCACGGAATTGCCACATCGCACGGAAGAGAGAGATAAATCTCGGTTACAGGCACGCTTGGCGAAAAATCGATCTCCTGTCGTCGACCCGAGGACACCGTTGCACCACGTGCATCACGTTTTCGTGAACGTTTGCCATCGCCAGAGAGACTACACCAGCTCTATCGATCGCGATGATCTATGGCAAGTTCCCGACTAAATCGTGGTACCACAGCAAACCACCGAACATTAAAAGCAGTAGAAATTCACCATTCAAGATAATAAGAGAACATCCGCTATAGTATTGATGAACAGCTCGGAGTGCAGTTTGCTCCGCTGCATCTTTTAATGTCCTTGCATACAGAGACGTTCTGGCACGACTGTCATCGCAGAAAAGGAGTGGAGGCCGAACGGTTTGGAGCATGCCCTGATGGCGAAAGCTACGATAAAGTCGTACGTGGAGGTAAACGTTCACGGCGTCGCGCTAAAAGCGGACGTAAGTGCTCCGCGGAAATTCCTCGTGCTGCCATAAGGGACCCGTGGTAACTCGATGGTCGTGCCGCTGTAAATGATGTAATGGCGACGATAAAATTCGTCTCGGTCGCCTGCGACGAGACCGCGAATCGATGGGACTGTGGTCACGACGTCTGTTTACTTATTCCGCTGTCGCTTGTCAGAGACACTTCAAGCTTCTTATCGCTGACACGGGCTTGCGGTTCAAACAAGTTGCAAGCGTGTCATTTGCATGCAAGATAGGCGGATGCTGTAATGTGATTGTGCGTCACGTATAGATTCTTTCATAACTTCTGCTTATGACTCGAGAACTTAGATGTAATAGTTACTAAAGTCTGCGATAATTCTCAGGAAGAAGTAATTGTTGCCAAAGTTCATTAAAAAGGATTACGCTTCTAGACTCCTCGAGCGAGTGAAATTTCAGGAGTGAAAAAGGATTATGTCGCTAGAAATTATTCTACTAACACCGTTGCGACGCTGTTGTGTCGGCCTATCGTCAGCCTCGCTCGCGATGCATCTCGCGGAATCTCGTCGCTGCAACGTGAGATCTCGCGTCGACGAGGAGAAGGCTAATCCTTGCACACGAAAGGGCAAGCGAGCCCGACGTAATTCCGCGTTGCGTAACACACGACGGAGGGCACGGTCGTGCAAGTGAGCGCCGCGCTGTCTGCACCGACCAGACTGCAAGGCGGCATCGCGATGCACTTGTTGCAACAATGCGCCCCGGCTTATCCGCCGGCGGATAAGTGCACCAGTGATTCATGCACGGCGACCAGCGCAAAACCGGGGTGCACGCGCGTGTGTGCGTGTGGTTACGCGCGTGGATCCAGCATCTGGCCGAAGCGGTCGAGCAACGTTCGCCTCTGCGCAACATCGTGAGAATGTTTCCTCGAGAGGCTGCCAGCTAATAAGAAGCTTAGGTTCCAGAGATGGTACTCGTGTTGGGGACGTCCGACACTGTTGGACGTCCCACCGAGATCACTCATTGATGAGGATGCGATCGATTGAATGGAGGATCGCGTGGATGCTTGGCGAAGCGCCAGCAAATGTTTTCAACTGCGATAAGTCGCTTGGAATGGGGCCTAATGGAACATGGTATCGGAGAGGCTGTACCTATCGAAGAGTTCGTCTTGAATATTTTTATTTTTTAAATTTATTTCACGCGCAGTGACATCTGTACTTCGAACTTCTAATGAATAACTTCGATTCTAATCGCTCTCTTGCCAGGCTTTTCTTAATTAATGGTGTCCCAAGACAATGCATACTTATTTTACACGCGCAGAATGTAGACAACGATTCGCTAGCAGCATCGTAAATGCACACACTGTTCCAGCTCTCGCGTCTCTTGCGTTCGAGTTCCTCTAGTTTTCCTCTGCCAGCGCGCGGAACTCCGCGAGTACCTAACTCTAAATGCACGCAAACAATCCAGACCCTGGCGATCCGTTCGTGGAGGATCGTTGCAGCGATTTTGTGCAGCGAGGTGTTTATAGGAGCAACGTACTCAACGCGACCCTCTCCGCTGCCTGGAGTATAGGTATACCAACGTCTTCCTTCTTGCACCCTGTCGGAGACACGCGAGTCGATCTCCATTGTGATCGCTAGCGCACCCCTTAACGATAGTGCTCTTCCTTGTTCCGCCAAGTTTTCTCCACCCTCGCCAAGCTTCGCATCGTCACTGTAACCTCGTGTCTCCCACAGTGCCTTCTTCGTTATAACAATCTCGCATTCGTGCTCATTTCGTCCGGTTTGTTGCGATCTACAATGATCTTTCAAGCATTTTGGTTTACATATGGGGTGATTTAGAGAATCGAGAAAAGTATGCGTGTGGTGTGATTTTTCTAAAGTCTTAGTTCATCGATTTCAAGAATTCCTTATCGCGGTAACTCGTGACTGTTCCACCTCTTTGCATACTTCATTTCCTTTTCACGATTTCCATTATAATAAAGAAACTCCCTGTTCATTTAACATTTCACCCCTTTATCCCCCCGCTTGCAACCGTTCGCCCCTTATCTACATTTCCCCGCACACCCTTTTCACGCCCCAACTGCCCTTCTCCCTGTCACTTGCATTTTTCTCCCCGTTTACCTCCTCGGCTAGCTTCGCCAAGGCAGCTCGAGAATGTTCTCAGCACTCTGTAGCTAAGAAATTCGCGCCACCTCTGGTAGGACAGGGTACAGACGTTCTTTTCAGGGAGCTCATGTCGCGGCAAAACCTCGCGCGGATGTAGGTTTATGGGTATGCCGTTGTCGTGGTGAACCCCCGGAAGAGAATTTTATTGATCGAACAGGAAACCCGCGTTCTCTGCCTCTATGACCAGCCTCAATGTTATAAATAATACCATCCCAGTTGCCGGCAATTCGACTTCACTCCGGTTTCCTGTATGCTCTCCTTCTGTGTATAATTGTTTGATTTGCGGTGCAGCATTGACGCAATTTGTGGCATGCAGAGCGACGATGTGTATGCGGTTTTACCAAAACAATTAGAGCTTGGCGTTTATGGAGAGTTCGATAGAATCAATTATATTTCAAGAATGCTATTTCATAATTTAGTACTGTACATTCAGACCAACGTTTATTGAAATCTGCCTACTCGATTGTAAGATACAGAATCGAGTTGAGAGTGTATGCAGTTCATAGGACCGATCCTCAGCCTTGGTCCTCAAATTTACGAGTGGCCATTTCGTCCGAACGCAACATCACGATAAGGTAAAATTCGTTCTGGTTTCGACGACTCTACATCTACGCCCACTCGTGTTTGGCGCGCAATTTTTATCGAGAAGCTCCTTTAAATCCCCTCGCGCACACTAAGCGACCCAGCAGACGATTTCTTACGGTTGCGCCCCCGCCGCGGGGGAGGAAGTATGACGCTCATACGCGCGGGAATTCCACTGTAAGGTATTCTTCGCGATGCTGGAATCCTCCGTATGTATCGGGAGCTCTAGCCGCGTGCAGCGAAATTCCGGCTCGTGGAGGAAAATCCGTGGCGAGCGAATCTTTTCATGTGGAAAAGGGAGTTGTCACGAGCGTTCTCGTTTTAGCTACTATCGAGTTTCCACTCTACCCCTTTCCCCCGAATGAAATATTCACTACAGGAGACATCTAACGAGGAACGTACTCGCAGCAGCATGTATATAGCTTTCCTACATGCGGTCACCCTTTGTGAATAACGTAATTAATTTCCTACGGACTCAACAAATATTTGAAATTGGTAAATAGTTTCTTGGACCCTTGGCTTTGCCGAGGTTCGTTCTGTGGAACATTCTCTGGCAGTTTAGCCTTGTGAAAGGGCGCCTCGTTGCGGGATCGCAATTGGTGGTCTCATCTTCAAGGGTATCATTCACTCTCGGACACAAGTTATGCAGTTTCCTTTGTCGAGAAGCTAAATGATACCAACTCTGCAGTCATTTTTTACCCGTCTGACTTTCAGATCCTTCCCTACCATGTCACGAATCATCCTGCAGACTTATCCTCGCCCTTTGCATCCGGACGCAAGGCGCAGTCTGCGTCGAGGGAAGTTTCGTTAATCGGCAGCAACGTTGATGACTCGGCATTTAATTGATCGTAATTACCGCATACCGAGATAAATAGTTGGTGTTCACTTTGTGCGCGGCGTGCACACGGAGAGCGCGGCTGGAGGTCGCCGATATCGATTCGTGGCAATCGGAAAACATAATTTGCCGACTAATGAGCCGACCAGGTCGTGTTCCATCGAACGATCGGCGGATAGCGAGGGCATCGCGGTGGTCCAGCTGACGTGCCACCACGGATTCAATAAAACCGTAAAAATGCGCGGGCAGCGGGCTATTCTTGGACCGTGTGCGGGCAGATAACGTTGAACCGTGCTGTGTCCACTCGACGATTGTTTCGATGATCATTCACGAGAGTTGTATTCCGATTCCGGTGGCGAAAATCGCTTCTCTTTGTTTTCGTATCATCTTGCAAGCAAAACTATGCAATTGCATTTGATGCGCAGTGTATCCCTGAGCTCCATCTGATCGAAATAAAAAATACCTGGGAAATGGAAACGAAGAGTTTAGATCTCTCAACAATGTCTATAAGTGCTTTGACGTTTTGTACTGAATTATTGGAGTGTTACGATTTGTCAATCACATTTTTCAATCGATGTACCATGTGATATCGAGGGAGAATAAATATCCGATGGATTTGTATTGCCTCTACCTTTCCGTCGTTCACGCCTGTACAGCTTTAAATCATGTAACATCGTTGTTTGACTCTAAATCACCGTCGGAGCTGCGCAAACTGAACCACGCTGTCAACCGGTTTAATCTGATTCGGTGGACACCGCGATTTATATTTTAATCAGCGAGCCTCAGCCCCGCCTCTGCCGGGCGGCGATTAAATCGCTCGTTCGAATTATTGCCCGACGTATTACCACCTGCTACGTCAACCAAAAGATCCCGACTAATTTTGTTTTTTAAACATTCGAAATTCGAAATAAACTGCTGCTAGAGAATACAGTTGACACTATAAATTGACAGATTCTCTTGAATAATAAGAAGCTTGTGGGTGGAGATGCTTTTCAACGAAAATTCGAGGGTGTAAAAAATGTAGCATAAAATATTCTATAGAAAATAGCATAAAATATTCTTTTAGAGAAATAGTAGTTTCGATGGCGATCTTCAAAGAATAAATCTACCTACTATTGTGCTGGAGGGACTTTAATTGGCGTGATACATTTTTTTTATAGAGTAATATAATTGACCCCGCAGTTGTTTTGCGCGGCCATGAATACTCATTAAGGATCACGTCAAGCGCCACGGTATAAATAGTTTCACGGACAAATATAGAATTCCGCATGCCTTCGACCGCCGCCGTTGTGATGTGACATCCGTGAAAGCAACGTGAACAGCATCGTCACTCGCTTCCGATCGGCGTATTGTGAGCGGATAACCGTAACAGGCACGATTAACTCGGCTATTATTCTCTTTGTTACTGCTTCATTACGATCACTTTCGTTCGGGCCGTACTTGTTACGCTTCTGTTCTGCCCTTTCAACTTCATACATACTTGCTCGAAACTCTACGCAAAGTCGCCAATCGGAACTTATTTTTCAACATCCGCGCAACATGGTTCCGAAATTCAATCTTCCTGCTCCTATCCAGCGTCCTGGCATTTAACTAACACTTGAAGAACTCCTCGACTAACGTAAGTTCCTGAGTAACGTGCTGACCAAGAGCTCGCAACGTCCCCAACATCCTCCAATTTGGAGACGCGCGAGTAACGAGCGAGCGATTCGAAGTGAGTGCGACGTGCTGGCCCACTCGAGGGTATATATCTCTCGGAGCAAAGAGTGTCATGAGCGCGATAACGAGCCATAACTACCAATCGCAATTGAGCGTGAAGTCGTGCAGCCGACGTACCACCCTTATCTCTCGCCGCGGAGCGGCGGGCGTTCAAGGGTGAACGGGGGAAAGAACGGAAAATAATAAGAGGAAGTTTCGTAATAAATCGAGGACCGTTGAGGCGCGCCAGTTCCGCCGCGGCCGGAAACCGTCCCCTCCCGGCGCGCTGGAAGGAAGGAACTGGGTGAAAATAAATTTCTGGTCCATCGGCGACCGCGAAAAGCCCCCGTCGCAGGTCTTCGGGGGACGGTGGATTTCAGCGGGTGGTGACGTCCGAGAAATTTACGGCGCACTTTGAAGGAAAATAATCGGGATTATCGGTGGGACATGCTTTCCTCGGGCAACGTGTTTCGTGTCGTCGACGACCGCTGGGAAATCCGTAGCCAGGGAAAGGAGAAATAAACCGCGGTTGCTGGACGAGAGAGCGCTGGGGTCTGCTAAATTTGGATCGGCTCTGTAAATCGCGTGCTCTGTGCCTGCGATTCAATCGGTTAGAAACCAATGCTGGGCCATTCCTCTAAAACGATCTCTGCAGTCGCGTGACAGAGATTCCTGGTTGAGCAAACGTCTCTAACGGCGAGTTATGTTTCCGCTCGAGTTTAACTGTGCGTTGTGAAAATCTGAAAGTATTCATAAATTGGTTCGCACACGACCAATCCCACCATAACGGAGCAGTAAAGGAACTAGAAATGGCACTTCTTTTCAGTCGATTTGAACGGTAGAATGGGCTGCTAGAATTTTCTATCAGCGTAGAGTCTCTATTAATCATTGAACTCCCATTCACTCGCGTATGAGTAGCCGTCACGAAATTCGGATAGTAATTAAGTCATACGACCGCCGGGCCGTACCAAGAACACCAGCAGTCCGCTATTCGTGGCTTTGTACTTCCGGCCAGGTCCTCCTGGCTGGGTCAGTGATAAATGGATCACGGGTACATCCTCTGCCTTACGGTGTTCGGCGAACAAGGAGCGTCAGGAGCAGCGGCTGCACCAAGATATAAGATCCAGCCGGCTGGATATGCACGATTGGCTCTGGCGATGATTCTCGCCTCTCCACTGTCCAATACGTCGATTTTGACTCGGCGAGATTTTTATTAAAATATCTCCAAGGTCTGCTGGTCTTTGGAAGGCCGTTCGCGAAATCATTTTGTGAAAGCTGACGATGGTCATGTCTCATTGTCAGTATAATGTAACAGAAGCTCTGGGATTATTCTTCTTAAGTAGTGTTTCTTCTCGAGAATTCAAAATGAAAGAAATTTTTCTACAGCCACAGATTTTGTCGCAAAAAGAAAAGAAGTAGGGTAAACCAACCAGTAATTGACCGCATACCAGTGAATGACCATTAGGCAAAAAAATGTCAATTATAAATTTAAAAAATACTATATGTTTAGAAATGGAGTGTAGTTGCACTTTTAATATCCCCTATTTTTAGTTATACGTATTAAATAAACATTAATAAGTTCAATTCTTAATAAAAATATGCGGTCATTTACTGGGCTTCTCATTCAACAATTCGGTCATTCATTGGTTGGTTTACCCTAGATTGGTTGACGCGATATTAAACGCATTGTGCTTTTGAAAAAACTACTTTAAAATAAAAAGTAATGTTTCGCCTTGCTCACGTTTTATATTAAATAAATAAATTTATCAATTGTATTTAATATCTGTTTTTTTTCATTTACACAAGTTTTGTCTAAGTTGGACACGAATCAACATTATTCCAAAAATATAAATTTTGCAATATTTTTTTAATTTCTTGAGAATTCTCGAGAAATATAATCTCATTTCTTCTTTCTCGAGATGCGAAAAATATCGAGAAATCAGGAACACTATTCTCAAGTAATGTACCTTCATTAAGAATATTAAAACTCTACAGTAATTTTATAATAATTAGTGATCTCTGCAACTACTCGTTAAAAATGAAAGCAACAGTATTCATTCATGAAATGAACCAACAGCACCCCATCAACAGCTATCATAAAGAAGAATTCATAGGTGACTCGACCAATGTCCCATCTGCTTTCAAACGCTTCCGTTTGCTTTCGCCAGCCAAGTTCGCGGAACACCATCGCGAAAGACACTCTACGTACTGGAACACCTGGAACGCTTGCACACCGCTTTCGGAGCCGGCGTGAAAGGTGTCACCTCTTTCCCCCAGTGTTTGACTTTTCCATTAACGTTGCCTCGAACGAGCAAGAACGACGACGTTTGATGTACGTTATACACTGGCGCACATTAATTAGCGGAGCCCCGTAACCCTACTTACGGATCTTTATTCCGATTGCCACGCGCCGCGTTGCTGCTAATTAACCGGCACGCGAGCGTCGGCGTTTAATCTCGATCGTTTCCCACCCGGCGGATCGAAAAATATCGCGAGAATTTTCACAAAGTCAGGTACTAAGTAACGCGTGCTATGAAGCGAAAATTTTCTATACACGTTTCCACCGCTAGAACACCGTCAATTCGAAACTGGAATTTTTATAACCGTGTCCATTTCCACTACGATCCTCGTCCTGAGCTGAACCATCAAAGGCGGCCGTCCACACGTGCCGCTCACGGAATTCGTAGCGTCTGAGGTCTCGTAAAAAGAAGATAAGGAAGCAGATGATCCGACGGATCCAGGATATTGGCGTTTTCGGCGAATCAACGACGCGCTCGGGATCCCCCGAGCGGATATCACGGTGTCGGGTCAGCCTGGAAATTACGTCCCCTCTAATCTTCGGGATTCCCGTAACGGGGAAACCACCCTTTCCAGCACACCGGAGCACGCCGCGGGCAGCAAACGCCGTCCGAGGCACCGACTTGTTATTAACGTTAGCATAATCGCGCGATCGTACAGTGTGCGAATTCATCGTTGCAGAACCGTGGCACGGTCACAAGTCATATGTTCGTCCGTGTTTCTGCCGTGACTATTGTAATTATCGGCCTTGCGGTCGCCTAGAGATCGACTCCATGGAACAAATCTAATCTTCCTTCGATCCTCTATACTCTATTCCTCTATCGAGTTCTCGTTACACGACCTCCACGGTATTTCGGCTAAACGAAACGTTTGTCGCCTTAGGTTCGATTTTCGCGAGTAGAATGAGTGAACCTTAGACAGACAGATTTCGTAGAAAGCCTAACCCGCCCGTTTAATGATTACACGAACGTGCGCGGGGCAAGGAAACACTGTCCGCGGGAACTTTTCGACGCGGTTAATTAAGATTAATTAAACGAACGTTACAGGCCTCTCGGTATTTCAATCACCCGCGGTGGCGGTCGTTAGCCGTCGACGGCGACCTTTGAAACGTTTGAAAAGCCTTTCGCGCGACTCCTTTCACCTAGGCGGTTTAATAAACGTGTAGAAAGTGCCGCGGGATAGCTGTCATGCACCATCGGCCGCGGCGAGCAACACGTTCGACACGGAAAACGATACGGGCCGTAGATACGTAAAGGTAGTAGGCAATGTCTCGGGACGACCTGTATCCTTTCCATACATGGTGAATAAATTTTCTGCCGCGGAATAATCGGAGAAGTCATCGGAGCAGCGATTTCACGGCGTGTGAAAATAAGTGGACGAGAATGGAGGTCTGATCGTGATAGATGACGGTTTCGAGAAACGTATTCCTCGGGTTCCTGTTACACTGGGCCGTTCTTCGCACGAGCTCGGCGTGCAATTAGTCAGCACCTGGGGATAATGTGGTAGCAACTTTAAATCAGGGGTTGAAACGGTTCCGAAAATAACTGCTTCAAACTGCCATCGCATTTACCCTTTTCTCTTAACAATTTCGAAGTTTTTTATGTGTCCGCTACTTCGGAATTATATTAGGAAGAATATATGTACATATTCGTTGAAAGATCTTGAGATACTCGTGAAAGAGGTTAAAGATAAAAGACTTTCAATCCGTCAGGCAGCTAATAAATATTAAATCCCACGAGCAACCAGAATTCGATCGAATAAGAAGAAAGACTGTGTCAAACCCACAGCGTGGAAGAAAACCAGTGTTTAGCAAAGATCAAAAGATGTTTAAGTAACCGTTCGCATTTACCCCACTAGCTACGGGAAATTACGAACAGAAAGAGTTTTTCAAAAAGGGATTTGTTTATTAAAGTATCTATAATTCTTTGTGTTGTCCTTGTAGATAATTAACCAAACTTCATCTATCTATAAAATAAATCTGATTAGAGTCAATACTTTTGTTTCAATTTAACTTTTCCCTTATGTGTTCGTAATTCCCCTACTCTCTGTATAATATAGAACCAAAACCTTTTTCACTCGTAACTGTTTCAAGATTATTTCGATTCTTATAACTTTTTCGACAACCGAATCCGATATCATAACCGTGTTCAACCCCTGGTTTTAATCGAAGCAGCAGCTGATGGTTAATTGATGAAGTAAGAATTCTTCTGATGGCAAACTCGCTTATGTGACTGGACAAGGGGCATATTTTAATACGCTATTAAAAACTCGAGTCGTCTACAGTAGACATAGTTAACAGCTAAATACTTCGTCTAGCGATACTAAAATTCCATCTGTGAACCGTAGCTCGTCATCCAGAGCGGCGCCACGTACACAATTAACATTTTATATCCCACAACCTTTCGCTAAATCGGAGCACGGTATCTAATTATTCACATGTGTCTGAATGTATGCGCCTCTATTCTCCATTGGCCTACTCCACCGAATGCCTTCAGTTCCCGGAATACACCGAATACTCGCGATTCGTCGATGATTATCCCGCTCTATGTATCAATGTCATCGCGGGGGTCCACCATTGTCTTGGGGCGCTGGAATTGCTTACGCCTATAGATACTAATCTCGACCGTCCGCGAATCGCAATTGCGACATTATAAACTAATGCTGAACGCGGGGCGGTTTATCGCAGCTGCAACGTGGGGAATCGAACGTTGCTGGGAAAATGAGAATTTATTGCCTGCTAGGACGCGACCGAAGAGGAAACCTGCCGTGGTAACGGAGAAGTATTCGTGGCACGGTGATGGTTATTGATATCGCTGAAGTTCACGGTACGAGGAGATTTATTCCTAAAGTGTGCGTCTCTGCAAACAATTTTTTATTGACAGGACCAGGACGGAGGGTTTTGTTTTCCTAGAATTAGAAGATTGCGATTGTGTTACAGTTTTGAGTACGGAATATATGCAATAGACTCTATTGAATAGAGAATATTCTAAATACTTCGAATTTTATTTTAATCGAGAAACGAGATGGGAACTAATGGAACACCGTGGGACGAAGGAATTACCAGCTATCTTCCTCGCGTCACACTAAACGGAATATGATAGTCTTCGGAAGCGGCGCTCTCCTCCCATAACATTTGGTTAAACATAGGAGCAGGTTAACCTTTATCGTGTAACCCACAAACTACCGTCTATGATAACGATAGCAAGATAACGTGGGACCGGATTTTCATGAAGCGGCTCGTTGTGGAGACAAAAATGTTATTCACGGGTCCTTATCTCCTATGGAATGGAAGAACGTGATCTTCGGGGGCGTGTATGAACTAGGTCGTTGCAAACCGCGGGTGTCGCTTGGAAATATGTTTTCTGCGTCATTGAGCAATTCTCAGTCACCTAAGCTGCACTCGAAAGGATTTTTTAAACAAGAATCTAAAGGATGCACAAAAGATATGGGATTAAATCTTTTGAATTTGTCTATTCTTGCAAATTAAGCTGGAGAATGCCAATTAAAGAGATTTATTGTCATTCCCCAGTATCCTGTTTTTTCCTTCCCTACAAATTCTGTCTCTGCGTCTACTTTGACGCCGTCCTCTCGTGGCGTGGCAGCGTTTCGACAAAGAAAAGTCACCAGGCAGCCACCTTATTCGCCGAATCTCGCTCCGTGTGACTTCCGGTTGTTCCCGACACCAAAGGGCTCGCTTAAGAGTGTCAACGTTTCGCCTCGCTGCAAGGCGACCAAGCAAACGCGATTCGTACGAGCACATCTGCAGAAAAGTACTTAGTTTGGGGGCTCGCGCAAAAGAGGGTGCAAGAATTTATTGTTAACATTAGCCGAGGCTCCTTCCTCCTCCTCAAACGCAGATAACACATCGAGTTTCCACGAAGAGGATCGCCTCCTCGAGCGAGAAGGGTTAATAAAGGGACGTAATAGCGGTGGCGGAGCGTTCTCGGGGCAAAAAAGCGCACCCCAACGCGTAAAAGTCCCGACGCCGCTTCCCCGAAAGCCGGTGATGCGCGAGGACAAAAAGATCGCGGTTAAATCTGAAGTTTCGCCCGCTAACGAGCGATTCCTGCAGGAACCGACCACTTTATTCGCCGTCGATCCTCTTTCTGCGCGGCTCCCTCGCGCGAAACGTGTTCTCGAGTGGCGAGTTTCGTAATGAAGAGGCAGAATCAGTAGCGACGCGGCCAGACGCCGGAATTTTCGTCGGGAATAAGTCAATTACGCGGCCTAAGATGGAGATCCCGTTTCGCGAAGCGTACTCTTTGAGTGGCCGCCGCCTGAGAACTTCCGTGCGTCCGAGAACGCTTGCATTAATTAAAATTTCCTTCGGATGCGATGCGCTGTTAACATTACGGCTCAGTTCACGTCTTCTTTGAGCAATTCTTTTTGCGCGGCTGGTCTGCCATTGGAATACAGTACGTCGTTAATAAGATCACTCTTAAATCAGGAACTGGACCTTTATATATTCCTCACAATTATACCAGAATTTAGCAAAACGATTCATGGGTGGTGGAATTGTAATTAGGTACTAGTGGGAGCAATGGGGCTGAAAATCTCTGATCCTCGGTTCGGATGGCAGCTATACTCGCGCTACCGAGCAATCGTGACCAGTATGTGCAACGGACACCGATCAGGGCAGCGAAAATGCCCCGAGCCAACGGGCGTCTGTTCGGCACATTAGACCGTGGCAAAACACTAATTAATGAAGACAGTGGAGCGACAACTCATGCACGAATGTCGAGTCCAGCTGTGCACGCGTGTACCACGTCTCGCGCGGCGCGAGACAGGAGATGCCACATCAATTAGATTAATCACGCGTGCCACGGCCATTTGGATTCTCCCGTTGGCCGAAATGCGGGCTGACGTTTGCCCCCGGCCACCGTGTACGTACTTAACCGGCCAATTAATCATCTGTGAACACCGTTACGCCGGTATTTTCTTCGAACCGCCGGTATTAGGGCTGCCGTGATCAGCCAGTTGGAAAGGTATATGTCGTTGTGGCTAGATACACATGTGCTATATCCGGCCAGCGGGAGGAAAGGGGGCTTCCGTGAAAGTTGCGCTATCATTCCTGACCCTCACCTTGCCAAGTAGAATTTCAGATACTCTACTCTGGGCATGTAGAAGTACTAAGATTCTTGGGGTACCTACTTATTCATTTTCTACGTTATAGTCGATTGGAATACGAGTTTCCTACAAATGTAGTATCGCGAAAAGCTTTCGCGAGTCGTGAAACCTACCGCAAATGGCATTGCGTTTTAATCGTCGTTATGGCGGTCTCTACGACGGTTAAAGAAGACTGGGACGGTGTGCGTTGCAGAATGCAAAACACTGAATACACAGACGTTCATCCTAAATCAATAGTCATCAGCGGCGGATTTGTTTGCCCACTACTCAACGCTGGAGTTCTTTTCCGCGGTTACACTGTGCATCGAAGCTGAATAGTTATAAGTACAACTGTTCGTTGATCATTGTTCCCAGAATCGAAGTTCAAATGCTATATCCACGAGAATTATCGATAGGTACAGCCATTCGAGATCACGAATTTACGACATCTAACTTTAGGTCTGAAATCGAGTTTAGTGTAATAAAAATTTGTCATAGAAGCCCTGATTGGCTAGAAAATTCTCATAGAAACCCTCTCTTTATTCGCAAGGTCCTTAAAATACACAGACGTAGGCTCATTCTATCTTCCCTAAGATCTACGCCGAATAATTGCCAGAAAATTAGTCGACCATTGGTCTTTCGCTTCGCTAGAATTGGTGCGCTGGCAGAACTGACTAGAGAACTAATTTGTAGCTAACAGTAAGACCATTCTTGGAGGTCGGGCAGGCGTAGAAAGGGAAAGGGTCTTCTACCTGAGGAGGCTCAAGCACCGCGAGTGCTCACCTGAAGGGAACACCAGGATCACGTAGAAAGATAGCGTGACAAAATAATCGTGGAACGTGTCCGACGAAATGGGCTTCCATGAAGAATGCACCTGCTGCACCGGCGACAGATTGAAGAAAGCCTGGGAAACTCGGTCAGCGATTGTTCTTCAGTCGGCCAGAAAGGCGGCGATGAAAATTTCGATCGTAAATCTTGCCCCGTTCGGAGAATAATTAACGGGCGGAGACGCGGAGGGATTAATTAGAAATGAATTTAATTAATCTCGACGCGTACCGCCGGTCTGTCATAAATTTTCAATCAACGCGCGAAGCACTTCCAAATGACATTTTATTTTAATCTCACAGCGATATCCACCTAATTTTCCCATCATGCGTTTGGAAAAAGAATCGCGGACGAATTGCAACGTTCAGATCAGCCACCGACTCGATAGAAAGCTCACGGAAAACGAAAGGGAAGGATGAAAGACGGCGTATAATCGACGCGAGATCGAAGCTGGTAAGCGAGGGGCATAAATCCCGCGCAAATATTGGCAGAAAAACCAATAATGTCATTGAGCCTGACGAATTGCACCATTCACGAAGAAGCCGCCCATTGTCTCGGTTCAGGTGCGACGACCCCGCGGGAGACTTCCGCGTTTACGATACAACGACCGGCAAGATTTTCATTCACGGCGAGGGCGGGCTGCTTTGTTTGCCCCTCGACGGCTATATAGACGAGCCCTCTACTCTCGCGGGGCAAATATTTTCTGCCAGTGTCAAAAAGCTTTCTGCGTCTGCGAGGGTGCTTCATTCATGCGTGTCGGAGGGGCACGGGGTATCGAAAGAACGATGAATAGTCGACAATGCCAACGCACGCGTCACTCGACTGCAGCCTGCAACTTGCACCGGCTCCAACTCGCCTGTCAAACGAATGGTTATAATAGTTCCTCTAGCATTCTGCGCTCGGCAAAGTAGCGTTTCCATATTAAAAGTCCAATATTAAAACAGAATGGACATAGAAAATAAATCACTACAGCAAGAATCAAGTACGTGATTCTCTTGCTGCGATGGAAATGTTTCGAATTCCAGCTGAAAAACCGAGCCGTCTTGGAGGAAAGGATCTTAGGCATTATTCGAATTAGTATAACCCGTCCCTATACATAACAGGATAATCTCTCTGGGTGCCCGGCTGAAAACTTACCAGGCGCGGATTTTCGGGCGCGCCCGTCGCGGCAGAGGATTAATTCCAGTTACCGACAGCGATGCAAGCCCCCGTTTCCCGTAAATTTCACTTAATAACGCTTGGACGCCGACGACGGCGTGGAGCTCGTGATTAGCGACGGTACAATTATTACTAACGGCGAGAATGAGCCCTGGACACCTTGTAGGCTCGGGTGAAATGCAAATGGTCCCGTGAAACTCGGACTTTCGCGCGTTGCAGGTGCAACGAGGCCGCTTTGTCTAAGGAGGTTATGGCGGAAGTGTGTGTTCCGACGCGTCTTCGCTAATGCACTGTGTATACAAGGACTTGTCTTCAGGCACCGGTAGTCGTTGAAGATGAAGAAGAAGAAGGAAAAAAGGGATAACGAGGCTCACGCGTCGCGGCCTTTGCAGAAGCGCTCGTGAATGCGACCTATCGCGATACTCCGGGGAATCATGAGGAATATAGGTCGATGCTGTCGTCCTCTAAACGACAATAGATGTATGACGGTGACATATAATTGGGGGAGCTTGCGGTAAAAGGGCAACGGGTCTGGGAGGTGCTTGGAGACCGTGGAAAATGGGCAGCGTTAGCATTTGTCCATACAAGGTTGAAAGGCGGCGAGGGGGTAGAGTAGCACACCATAGTTCAAGTAAATGTCCTCAAGATGCTATATTTATTAACGTGTACGGGCAGTTTGTAATGAAAAGGCAGTGAATTCAAGGGTCACTTAGGGGAATATTAGCACATATAACCGAGCAAATAACGGGGACAGAAAATGAATATTTGAAGAAGGAACGGGCAAGTTATAAAGCAAAGACTTGTGGTAAACACTGGAATCAATAGCAACGTTTCCCATGAGATGCACGCGATGGTGTCAGGCAACGAGGCCATTGCCGGTGTCAATAGCGAGTCGGTAGTGATTTTCGGAAGGGTGGAGTGGACGCCGGCGTGTCAACGGTCTCATAAAACTCGGGAATTCGAATTATCGTCAGAGTGAAAACCGCGAGCCACGGTTCCGGCCCGGATATTCCGCCAATAAACGCTCGGTTCCGCGACATTCCCGCCCGTCCGCCGCTATATTTGATCGGCTCGCTTGCGTGCGAAACCCGGTAGATTCTATTACAGATTGGAGCGCAATCGAGCCTGGAATCTGCGCGCAATCAGCGCGAGGATTCGATGCTCGTTGCTGGAAGTTGGATCCTCGCGCGTGCATTCGCGCTCGATCGGCGATCTGTTACCTGATAATGGGGCCCTCATAACTCTAGTTCCTCTTAATTTTCTTTCCGTGTGTCTTTCTTTTTCATCCTCTACTTTGGGAGGATGGAATGTTCAGAACTATCGTCTACGAACGGGATCTACTTAGTTGTTTCTCAAGTGGTATTGCCCACTTTGTACCTTTTGGAATGAAGGAAACGAGGATACTATGGTTGATTTAGTATTTGAGTTAAAGACGTTGGAAGAGCGAAGTATTCTGTTCTATTTTTATATGTTTCTTTTGAAACTCAACGTGCTCATAAATTTTCCAAGGCGAAGTGGAATAAATTTCGTTTCATTCAATATGCTAAGTAGTTGTAATATTTTTATTATTCCCTCACGTATCCACCAAACATGGAAACATGTTCACCGCGCGACGAGAGCCCACGATAGAGTCACTTGCTAGCGAGCACAGTGTCATAAAGATAAAATCTCTGGATGATCCTAGGCACCGGTTGAAATCGTCCGCTACACCTACACGTTTCCATTTCCAGTCGATTCAACCCTCTGAGAAAGTATCGATCGCCCGCGGGGCGCCCGTAATCCTCCACTCGATCCAAAGTATATCAACGCGGTATAGAGACACGTACGAATAGGGCAGTCGTCGAGAAACATGCATTGTGCTCTGTCACGGTGAACAGTTTCGTGGGTTCTCAGTCAAGCCCGAAGAAAACGAGGCAGTCGATAGCTCGATACCTTCCTTCAAATTCGTCATCTTCGAAATCTACCCTTCCCCGGAATATCCACTTATAAATTCCACGACTTATACAATACGTGCTGTAAAAAGCTCTAAAAAGTACAACGTCAGAGTGCCCAAGACCTAACTTGTGTTATTCTAAGAATTAAATACGGGCTACTCCAAAATCACAAGTAGAATCTAAGTATTCAGCAACAGCTGCTTCAAAAACACAATTTCTAACTCTTCTGAACTCACAATTTATGCTAGCCCAAAACACTTGCAATCTAGCCACCAATGTTCGAAACACTCCAAACCAACGATCGTTGAAAATTTCACCAGACTCCCGTCGAAAGCATCGTGAGAGCACGCGAGACGTGTATCGGGTGGCCGGTGTGTCGTAAACGAGGGCCCGCTGCCCAGTTATTCGAGGAATGTGCAAAGGACCTTTGGCTTTGTTCGAAAGGATATAGCCGTGCGAGTGCGTCGCGTCATAATGCAGGCGAGGGCGGTTTAAAGAAGTCGTTGGTCGAGTGCTCGGTCGCATTCGTTTGAACAAGACCACAATAGGGCGGGACATTTCGTGCGGAAGGTGCTCGCCTTGGGCACGTGAGGGATTATTGTAATGGCACCTTTGGTATACCCGGAGCGAGCAAGTCCCTCTCTGTGCCACGTTTCGTGTGGACGGAAACTGGAAGGGTGGTCAAGGACAGGTTTAAGTAAAAACTCAAGGACCTCGGCCACGAAATCGAACGATTTTTGGCTGACGTCAGGACCTTCTTTCAGGTACCTTGCTTACCATATATGTATATAAAATTTCACTGAACATTTGCTAATAGGATTATGCAACCGGGTACTCAATAATTCTACGCGCTGCAAGGAAGTGAAAGTTATTCCACACGATATGTATTCCAGCTATTTTACAAGTATGTGTTTAATTTCTTCGAGTCACCAAATCACTGTGCCAATAAACCCGGAGAATTAGAAACTCGAGGATTTCAAAGAGAGTCGGGATTAGAAAAATTTGTTGAAATTATTTGTCGAAGAAGCAAAAAGACTTATAGCGGAAGGAAATCTATGCGTTGAATAAACGTTCAAGACATCCGTATTCTAGCACTAAATTTAGACACGGTCTAACAGCTTTACGTTCTCTCCGTATTCAAACAGAACCACGCGATCTATAATCCCCTGTGAAGCTGCGGCAGCTAAAAAGCCGACAGCGTCTGGTGCTGAGGAATTTATTCGAGCATGATCACCCGGTATAAACCCAGTCGACGGCCACTGTGTGTGAGGGAGGGTTTCGAGAGGGGGATGCGCCGTGGGCACGTGAGGGATTATTATAATGGGGTCTTTAGAATTCTTTCGACAAACAGGTCCTACTGTCCTACATCCCGGGGCTTCTGAGGTACAAAATCGAGATCTCGATTGCCACCTATGAAAGGCCACCGGCACTCGGCCACCACGGGCTTCGAGATCTTGACTGAATATTTCCGGGGTAACTATCGGAGACTCGCGACGCGGCATTTCAGGAATTAAATGTTAAATTGGATTAATGGATCGATGGCATTTGTGACAGGCCAATCACGCCAAGTATTTGCAGAGTGTTTAACTTTCTAAAGCAACGAGGAAAGGCAGGATTGATATTTGTACACGGAACTGAATGAAAATATCCTAAAGTGGGGATGGAAAGTTCGAACTCACTCAGATATTGTTTGGTGAATTATTGATTTTTTGTTCTGTGTCGTGGGCCAATCAATCAAGTAATGAAGAAGCATTTGCGTGCCGAAGCTTTGGGCTCTGATGTACAACAGAGGCAGTTTTAGGAAAAGATTCGAAGTTTCTCAATGAAGTCCAGCGCCGAGAACCACTGAGAACGACTTCGTCATACCATCAGCTTACGGATCATCGCCTGCACTCTCTCGAGGATGAATATCTCGATCGCGAGGGGGATAAATCGTTTTTCAAAACGAAGACGTCCTTCAGTTCCACAAATACCGGCTCATTTATCACACTACATTGTCCCGTACAATTGATTGCCACATTGTAATACATTAAAATCAACTTTTCGAAGCTCTCTGCCTGGACAGAGATGAAGTGAAGAAGACTCGTTCTCCGAACGTCAAATGTGAAGATGATCTGTAATACTATAGGTACCTACGTTACGTCAATGTTGATATATTGGGCCAGGAGTAAGAAAAATAAATAATCAGGAATATAATTATAATAGCGATATTGACGTTGTATTATTGAACTACTACTCTCCCTGTAGCGAACTTACTGTAATGTAAAGGAACCGGCATTTCGAGAGTAAAATTCAGGTTAATTAAATTGAAGCAGCGAGATGGATATTATGCATTCTAATCGATTTTCTCTGGAGTAAATACTACTTCCGCCCCCTCTTCCCGCGGCTGTGGCGAGTGAGGAGAGCAATGAATTGAATGAATTAAAATAGACGATGAGTACGACTGTGTGAGGTAAGTTCTTCCTCTACGTAGTATGGATTATTTATTCACATCTTTTTGCAAACGTAATGCAACGATTTGAAGAGTGATTAATCTGTCATCACCCTTGTGAACCATGTTCTTTAAAAATGAAACGCAGAAACCAGCACTCAAAGAATTTGGAATTATCACCTGTCAACGATTCTCGAATTCAATTGACGGCTTTACTTCAAAGAATTATTCTACTTTTTCGCTCAACAAGATGATAGCTTACCGTTAAAAAAATAATAATTGAAGGATGTTCGGCTAAATCGCCACATTGCACGGACCCCGTCAAGCGACAACAATTTGATTCGAAGCTTGAGGAGAGCGGTGCCATGTTCGAGGATGGAAGTTCCAGTCTGCTGCGTTCTCATCTTACAACGTTAGAGACTGCGCCGCTGCTGCAATTGCGATCTATGCACCGGAAGTTCCGCGTAATGAGTGCTGCCTTTGAAGAGAACGACGAGTACCATTCGTATAGCGTGGACCAGGGCGCCGTACCTCTTTTTTTTTAAGTTTTCAACCATTTTTCACTAGTGTACAGAATTCGCAATCCCCTCTTTCGTACTTGCTCAACTATTATATCCGTTTAGTACTTGAATTCACAAAATGTCACGGAGTTCTCGAAATTTTATCCAAATTTGATTGCATGCAATACTCAAAATGGATTCTTCCGTCAGATGAACGCGTGTTTTACACCCAAACCACACTAATTTCTAACAAATGTTTGTGGAACTTTTCGCAAATCTCGTTACGTCTTCGAAAAACTGATCACCGATGGCGGCGAAAATCGTTTTAACGCGATCCTTTGAATTTGCAACCGCTCAGGTCTTCCAGTTCCGCTCGAGCACTGGGTGTCCTGCGGTTTTTCGACCGCAAAACGAGAAGAACATCGCCCGCGCGGTGCCGCAAATCGCTCCAAACTGTCTGCTCTGTTATTAGTGCGCGAGCGGGCTGGTTCGCGACGATAAAAAGGGAACAGGAGAAAGAGAGAGAGAGAGAGAGAGAGAGAGAGAGAAAAGAAAATCCACGCGTCTCGGCACATTCGACGCTCGTTATCCGTCACGCAGACGCGTCTCGACGCTCGAAACGCTCGACCCCCGCCTCGTTGTTCGGCGACGATAATAATTTTTGAGCGACAGTTATGACTGACGGGACGCACGCCGCGCCCACGATGGAAAAAGCGATTCGAGACAATGGGCCATGGCAGCTGCACGCGCTTTTATGACGAAGGTGAATTCTCGATTTGCCAGTACAGAGTGTAAACCAGTGTCAGGGACAAATCTTCGCACCTGGATCCATGGCGATCGTTAAGGGAAGCTGTCGCCAAGCCTTCGCTTCGATCACTAAATTCAAGCTCAGTATCTGTATCTTTTATTGAAAGATAAGAAGCAATATGAATAGAGAAATTCGGCACTATCCACTAGCTACTATCGACAAGACTGTCATCTGTACCATCTCACACTGGCAATCTCAACACTATTTCTCATTTCTGAATCCTTGAACTTCCCGGATGAACCGGGGAACCGCGCAAGGGAAAGAATGGGAAGGTTTCCTCGGACCGCGCTCTTCTACGAGCAGGAACGTCGGATCAAGGCACCAGTAGTCGGTGGAGGAGGCAGACGCGAGCGTGTTTCGGCCGCCGCGACGCTAGAGCGTCGACGCGTCGCGGGAAGAACGGGGAAAGTGGCGAGGAGCCGAGAAAGAGGAAGCTGCCGCGCTTTTCTTGTCGCTGTGTCGCACGCCTCCGCACGACAGAGAGGCACCGTCGTCGGGGACGAGGCAAAGAGGATCGACGAGAAAGCGGCATAGGCGTCAGCGACGGTGCGACGAAGACAGAGAGAGCGAACGGAGCAACAGAGTGCGACGAGACAGGCCTCCGTGCTACCAGGAGAACATGAGGAGCCTGGTCGCGTCGTCGCAGACGAAGGGCGTTCTATCGTTGCCGGAAAGAGGGAAAAAGACGAGGAACCGAGCCGCCTGGCGGAAGAAAGAACCCTGTAAGAGCGGGAAAGAGAGCAGCGCTAGCGGTGGATGGACGAGGACGCGGGCGTTGGGACGAGCGAGACGGACGGCCCCGACGGTCGATTTAAAGCGGAACCGAGAAGAACTCCGGCTAGAAGCAACAGGTCCCTGCTGGGGATCGGAGAGTCACCTCCCTCTCCGCCCCCCGAAATGGGGATGAAACCCCTCGGAGAAATGCCGCGGTGATAGGCACACGGTATGCGCGTCACGACACGTCCAACGAAATTAGCAAACATCGGAGGATGTGACGGGATGGCTTGGCAGATTATCGCGGTTGGTCGTGATCATCGTGACACGCGCTTCGGGGCTTTCCGAGGAGCTGATGTGTCGGATGATCGGTCGACTGTTAGCCATGAGTCACTAATGTGTTTGGCTGACAATTCCTCCTTAGCAGTTGTACGAAGCAGAAGGTGTTCTAAAGATTAAATCCGTGAGAAATTCAACTCAGCTATTAACTGAAAGTCAAGATTGTCACCCTATTAAGGACTCTAATGCATAGAGTAGTACAGATTTAACCACAGAATAGTCTGAATAGTGGGTTAAGGTGAATTAGTGGGAATATGGGTTAAGATCTGATGCGATCATCTTCGAAATTTGTGGGTATATTGGAGAGAGTCCTTTTTACGAAAACTATTCAAATACCTGGGAGTAGGAGGACAGATCATAATATTCAATAAACGACTCTCGTTATATGGAAGGAAAGAAATAATCTCCAAGTTTCGTTAGACGAAAAAGACCATCTTCCAAATTCCAATCCTGAAAAAAGTCTCGTTTCTGCCTAATGGTAATTGGAATGCCAGCAACGTGGATGCGCCCAGCTCGCAGACAGACTGTCTGCCTCGCCACCACCAGCCGTGGTCGCTCGCCACGTGAATCATATTTAATGCAACAACGGCGGCGAGCATCAGAAGCGATCGTAAACCTCCCTGCCCACCGTGGTGGCCAGCACAAGGCACTGTGGATTTTTTGCTTGCCGCCAGTGGAACACGTAGAGCGCAATTCTCCACGGTCATCTGGGTGTTCGTGATCGGTAGAACCGTGGTCCCTCGATAAACGAAGACCCAAGAGTGCTCATCCGACGACGCTCCTCGCGTTCCTTTATCCCTCTTCTTCCACGGTATCGATCGCTTGCAACCGAGGCTCATCCCGAAACTAAACTCTCCCCGAGTTTCCACGGTATGTATTACTGATATTTTCGAAACAAATTTACGGAGTTGACGTTTCACCACATTTCCACGAAAAGGATCTAATGTCTTCCAGATCAATACCGTTCACGATCCCTCTCGAAACTCGAGGTTAGAGAGCTGAAGGGTTGCATCCCTGTCGCCGTATTTCACCTCTCGTGCAAATCTAAATAGTACGCACTGTTTACCCTTCCTGGAAGCATCACCATCCTTCCAGCTGAAGGATCACGATGTGTGTACAGAGAAGCTTGCAGAGGGACTATTATACACGTCGGACCTTTCCTCCCTTGCCCCCCTTTGCCGAGCATTTTGCGAGCCCCGTAATTACCATGATCAAACAATGCAACGGCGAATCACATGTTTGTAATGGCGGCAACGATGCTCGTACATACGTATTGCTCTTTTGTGGTGTTGCTGATATTGAGTACGCGTGGGTCCAAGGGTTCGATGAGACATCCCACGGTCGACCACCGTTGAAGCCTCAGATCCATTGTGGTTGCACGATGCTCTTTGAGCAGAGAATTCTAACGCACAAACGGATGTGGGGGATGGATGACGGGGAACATCTCGCTGGCACATGTGTGGAAGGAAAATCCTCACCAGCTGTGATTACTCGCGTCGTATATGCAGTTTGACCATTTCAAACGGGGAGTGTTCTATACGTTCAGAAACATAGGATTATTCAAACTTCGATTGATCACTTTGTTTAGTGTGCTACGTTGTCCACCGTGTAATGTCAATTGCTATAAAACTGCAAGAGATTTTAATCGACATTGCGAATTAAACGGCATACTTTGGCGAGTACATTGACTCCGTTACCCATGGAGAATAATTCAATTACTTTGAACGATCATCCGGTCAAAAGTTCCAGGAATTAATTACCGTCTCTCCTCAGGTTTGACATTGAAAGAACGAAGGGCTAGAAGCTGACCAGCGTTGCAGTTTAAAAACAATTCCCCGTTGTGAATGAGGAAGGGGAGTGTAGAAGCCCATTACCCACTGACAAATCTTTCCTTACAGAATACCCAATGTTTCTTCTTGAAAACTTAAGAGAGAGCCTTGGGGTCTCAAGTTTCAAAGAAGCCTTCGCCCAAGGTTCGCACTATCGTGTCCATAAACTTCTGATCTAACAGCGAAAGCTCGCACAAGTGGAGGCCTAACGAGACAGAAAGGGCACCCTCGCACCGTTGCCATCTTCCTCCGCTCCGGCTTATCGGCTTCACGTCACTTCGTATAAACCAGACAAAATATTTAGGCGTGAAGTCAGCCTCGAACTTTTCCAGCCGACATCCCCCGAAAGACACGAACCAGTTGCCGCCAGCTCTACGACCCGTCTCGCGGACGTGCGAACGCACGAAATCGAATGGAAGGTCGGCGAGCAAGCGAGGAGAGGAGAAAAAAGAAGCGAACGATGCCGCAACCCTTGACAAGGGGGCAAGAACCAGACGAGCGCAATCGAAAGAGCCATTGTTTGAAGGAATCGGGGACAGGATATTACTCATTAGTTGTGATTCGAACTTTCTATTACGACATTGTTTCTCCCCAGTCTTCCTGCTAGTCAAGTCTGAATTGAAATATTAAAATGCTAACGAGCAACCTCGCAATCCCGCAATTATAGTAATCGCGACGGTACACCGTGGACATTTATCGAGAAGTGTTAACGACAACTAATCATTCTAGCAATGCACAGATCTTCCAGGTGGAAACAGACACAATGAAGGAGAATAGAAAGAATTATTGGCATTTCTGCTTTTCATGAATATGACCTGTGTGATTATTAGACTGTACGCTAGGAGAGTATTAAATAAAATTCCATTGGAAAATACTGTTTGAAACTCCTAGATTAATTTCCGTCAGATTCCTCAAGTTATCCAGTAAATTATACCCCCGAAGTTTGTTCTTTCCTGAATTGATACATCCACAGGATTAATGTTACAGCCGCCTCCGTAAACATTCAAGGGCACGCTAAAATACCACAGGGCAATCCCGTTTTCCCACAACCCATATCAATCCAGTTCTATAAATAATGGAGCTCGGTCCATCGAGTTCATAAATAATGGAATCTTACTCTGGGTATTGCCACTGACAAGAATTGACTGCCCGGCTACTAACTTTGAGAATTCGAGGAAGCAACCAGGGCCTGGTATTTTTCCACGTGGAACAGTAACACAGATCCTGTTGAACACTCCCCCTTGTATGTATTTTTGATGGACGGATACGTGCGTCCCCAATTTATTTACTCCAAACTCCTACCTAAATCTAATTCACCTTCTAGAAAGACTAGCGCGGGGGGTGCGGGGCAATTTTAGAGAAAATTACTAATTCTTGATTCCCCCGAATCCCACCCAATCTGTCTGTGTGAATTTTTATCACACGTTCTCAAAGCGCTGGGAAGCTTGGTTCATAGCGTAACAAAACCATGCAAATTAATTCGCCGCGTAGCAGCCAGCAATTTCGGCGGAAAAACAGTGAGCGTTGTGCATGAAAACACAGCAATTCCCTGTTCCGCAAATTGTGGAGGCAAACGATCGAGGCAGATTGTCGAAACATCACCTCAACCGAGAGTATTGATCATTGAGTAATTCGGTACATTAACCCTTGTGGGTTGCCAATATTTATCACGTCGCGAGGATATATCAATGAAAGATTTAAAATTGCCTAAGTAGGACTCAGCAGAAGATCATGAAAAATATGATAGAAAACAGTGTGCGAGTATCATTTCAAATATTCGATCCCGCTCGTAATAGCTCCATCTATTTATCCAAATTATAGTTGAAAAATGCAGCTGCCGTTTACACAGAACAATTTCGTGGATTGAATTCTCACTGGCGATCGTTTATTAACACCAGCCAGAGCGTGGTCGCGAAGCTCCAGAGGCGAGACGACGGTATTCCCAGGACGCCGAAATTTAGAGTCACTCGGCGACCCTTTCCGACTACGCCGGGAAAGGTCGTGTCCTGAAAAGTCCAGAAACTAACGCGCTCGAGTCCTTTTCGGCTGACCTTTCTCTTCTTCGCGCGAGAGTACACTGGCGCACATGTGAAAGGGGCGGCCGAAACTTTAGCGTCTACCGTTGACCTGGCCTTCCGAATTATTCAGGAAGAACCCGACCCCTGGGCTACGCCCGACCCGCAGAGATATCGGAGTTGTTCCGCGAACAGCGGAAGTTGGGGCTCAAAGTACCGAAATGCGTGTGTTACTTAATTCACGAACTGAGCTTTGTCGCTCGCGCCTCTCGTCCTCTCACGAATTCGGTTACCCTTCGATGCATCCCTTGATTGGATTAGGCTTCGAGGAGCCGTTTGACGCGGGAATAGAAATGTATCCTCGATTTGGTTAGACAGGAATTGAGCGCGAAAATACAGGCGGCGTTTGGAAGCAAAGTCTAATATGTTGTGTGATTAGTGTTCCTTCTCGAGAATTCTTTCTCGAGAAATTTTATCATTTCTTATTTCTCATTTCTCCAGAAATTACAGTATTTCTCGAGAATCTTCAGTGTAGGAAAATAACACTATGTGTGATAAAATGCAGGGTGCAAAAGATGCGAGAGGATCGATCCGGTGAGTCATTAATTCATCGACGTCTCAGTTAACAGCATCCGATAAGAACATGAAAGCTACGAGCTTGTAATTTCATACGTGATATGCGCCTACAGCAAGTGCTACTGTGAACTCTTTATCAATTTTCATAAATTTCTCGGTAGTAATAATCGAACCACTACCCTTGCATACTTTCGTCGACCCTCGCAACTGTCTAGTCATTCCATCAAGAGTTTACGAGGTAAGATGAATTATGGTAATGCACTTCACGCTCGTTTCGTGTACAATGCATGAAGAATATAGGTGGCAATTAAAGGCAGTGCACACGTGACCGCTGAAGGGACGTTTAGTCGGCTGCATCAAAGAAACACGCAGTCCCTGTTATTAATTCACGCTAATCCCCTACACTTTGAAAGCGGTTCTCAATCAGTTAGCAGCTTGTGCTGTTGAAACTACAACCACCGTTATATCTCGCTGCAGTTTCTCGGGTCCCTTGTGTAAGCCCGCCTTCCCAAAAGGGGCCTCATCCATATCAAAACCGACTTTATTCTTCTCGACTCTGAACCAAAGCGTTTCGCTACTAACTAGGTATTTCGATACCGGCGCTCTGCTTCTCTAGCAAAGCTCACCACACGCGGAAAACTCGCCGCAGCAAACAGAGGGGCAACGATAAATAAACCGCAATACTTTCGAGCGTTTCAGGAGTAGGTAACGCGCGGAACGAAGTCGCGCATGGCCTGCCTCAGCGCGTATTAACTTATGGAACCGAAATAACAGCCTTCACCCGGGGGAGCCGAAATAACCCACGAAACACGGGATTGTCAGCGGCGTGCGAGACCGGTTGCCTCGAAGAGCTGTCCTCCCGACATGGGAATTCCGGTGGTCGACGCATATTCGCAGACGTCCATTCGTTTCGCGACGCGTTATTTATTTCGACGGACGTACAACCCTCTCGCGGACACCCTGTCGCGAGGAAAGAAATCGTCCCTCTCCGTGAGATCCAGCAGGAAGCGGAACCGCGGAGGTCTTTGTCGGTTTGACGGGCGATTAACCTTGGCAGACACGCTTCTTCCAATGGAAGCGCGGCCTCGGCTAATCGTTTTAAGTGGCTTCGAAGCGGTTCGGTTATCAAGGGGGCTCTCTCAGACCTGCTCGTCCTCGTTTGCGTTCAATCTATCGCGTGATACTCGAATGCAAGCGCATCCCCGGTAAGATGGAGTATTTGGGATAAAATATCGACGATAAAAGGTGCAAAGTGTTAAGTACAACGGTAACCACTGCATAGTCCCACTCTGAGTCAAGAATCTTTCAAGACGGTACCTAATGTTTCAGTGATCCTACAGTTTCACAGCCATTCGCCCATCCTTAATGGATCCTCTGCTTAAATGTTAGAGGGCATAAAACATCGTGACTTCAATGATTCGACTTACCGTCGTAATCCTTCTATCGCCAGTTACCGTATCGCTGAACAATACAGTGAGTCGAAGCAACATCCACCGGCGATTCGAGCGAACCGAGTGAAGCCCCACGGATCCACTTTCCAGCCGCTCACACGATAAGGCACGTGGAATTAATCGCATCTCCTTCCTTCGCATCGCGCCCTTCCTTCTTTCCTCGTTTTTTTTATCCCCCTTTCTGGCGCGTTGTCCGCAAGCTCGACGGTTAATCTCGCGTGCTCGCCGCAAGCGTGACCCGGTCTGAATTTAAAATCTGACGCATTACACGCGTAGCCGGCGGTGTACACTAGTCGGAAGGACGACATCTACATAGAGGGCAGGAATTAGCATAAGCCATTGTCCTGCCAGCCAGCCGGCCACGAGGAATGGCTATCCGAAAGCTCGCTACAATAACCCTTTATAAACCGCAGGTGGAGTACTGTTATAACCGTAAATCGGACGAAAACCTATCGCGCGATTTCGTGATTCTATTCGGCCCGCTCCTGAAATTACGACTCCCCCCTCCCCAATTAAACGATTATTATCGGTGGCCAGATATTGCCGACTCTCAATTACATCCCAGGGATTGTGCCGATAATACGTTCTAAGCACGATAATCGTTTTCCCCCTCGACGAAAATTCATTTAAACAATTCCCGTAATTGCGCGCCGCGTTGACGGTCGTTGGAAGATCGGTGTGTGTTTGTTTGAATAAATTTTCAGCAGATTCGAAGGGCAGTGTGATTCTTGTACATAGGTGACGCTTCCGAGTCGCTACGTGCAACGGTATGTTTGGAGTAATGTTGTTTACGTTCTGTGAGAAGTTTTTAAGAAATCGTCGTAGAATGAAGTCAATCAACATGGCCAAAAATAGATATTTAATCATTTCTGGTAAGAGGCTTATCGTGCTCGAAGCACGCGCACGCTCCAGAACTTTTATTTTTGCGATACGTGTATCAATGGAGAAGTGGTACTGGGAAAGAACGAGTCCAATGGTCAGATGTGTGAAGTTTCTCGTAAAAATCTCGGCTACCAAGCGTCACCTTCCACCCTCGAGGGAAGAGGATACAAATTCTGCTTCTAAGAAACGTGATTTACTCCGCGCGACATACAGAAGTTCGATTTCTACTTAACCATTCGTCACCCATGGCCTTTGATACGAGGAAAAAACGTAAATAGAAGATTTCGGTGACTGTTTCGTAACGCTGGAACACGAGTTTCGGCCTGTATAAGAATGATTCACGAAACACGAAAGGGAAAGTGGTGCCGGGTAGTTTTTTCGTTGTATCTAACGATCAATGCTCCAGCTCGCGGTCGCGTCGTTTAATTAGAAGCGACGAGGCGTCTTGCGTTAAGAAAAAGATTCGGCCGCGGTGGGCACATGATGCAACACGAGGAACGGGCCCCGAGTGTTTTGACAAATGACGAGCACGCAGCTTGGGGGAGAGAAGCGCACACATGTCTCCTTCGTGGTCCGAGCAGCGTCGAGGAACTCGCCAGAGGGTCTACCCTCTCACGGCATATGCGAATTGTGTGTCAGGAGGATCGTAAAAATCCGAGAGCCGCAGGGACCGCCGGGATTTTTCTGTGAATTTTCACACGGGGAGGTCTCGAAACGGGCTCGACGCCGTTCGATTAAATTTCAGACGGCGGAAACACGTGAACCTACTTTGCCACTTCTAATTCGTGGCTTGTTTAACGGAAAGCTGTGGGGAAAAATTGCTTCTAATTCGTTCTTATCAACGTCCCTTAAATTATAGTGTTCTGGGTTTCTGGGTTTCTTAGAATTATGCCGCTTGAATCAAAGAATTCGAAGAATGTTTCTTTTGAAAATGATATCTACTCCAAAAGAACAGGTGACGTTTTTAGGTCACTTTGGGGGAACGAATTTTGAGGAGACGAAGGAATACTGTGTACTTAATTAACTTATTTCGAATGCAATATGAGCATGTTGTGAATAGAATTATACCATAATGATCGCGTTAATTCTATTCCTAAAGTTCATACTCGGGCGTGTGCACATTGTGAATAAGACACGAATTTTTCACTCTTATCGCGGACTATCACTACAGTAGTCATTTCATATCATGTTGATTGATTCTATGAGGTGAAGTTCACATCCGAGCGACTGAATCTTTTCGAATCGATTGAAAGAAGCACCGCCACGAGTGGAGCGCAACGAAAGTCAAACGACCGGCGAAAGAAGCGGGCAAAAGCAAACCCGACAGCCGCGGCTTCGTAATTATGACACAATTGTACACGCCGCGCGTATATGGCGTAACGCAGTCGGATAAGCGGAGTAATGAGGGCGATAAAAGTGCGCCGGGCATCTATTTTTAGAGATTTTACCAGTTTCGTCATTAAAGAACATCGAACAGCTACTCTATGGGAGATGAAACCGAAATCCTCCATGGGGGCTAGTAAAACTTCATTTAAATGAGATCAAAAAGACAGTATAAAAACAAAAATGAAAAGACATGACAAGGAACGATCGACACTAATGAAAATAAAATATACAAAATAAGTATATAGAAAGATTTCCAAAGGGAAGCTTCCAAAAATTTGTTTCTTTGATATTTCGGGATAGAACGAATGAAATAATATTTTACACTAACCACGTGCTCCTGGTGGCCGTCATTCTCACTGAGGATGACCCCGGGCCGCACGCTGAAACCGGAAAACCCCTCTTGGCACTGGTATGAGAGTCGAAGGAACGACAAACGCGCACCACCTTCGCGGTCGGGAGTCGGCCACTGACTGAACGTGACTCTGATTCTCTGGAACCGGGAGGAGGCTGCGTCGACCGGTCAGGGACCACGAGCCTGCGGCCTTCTGACACTCAAGTCACCGTCAATTTCTCCCTCTCTCTCTCTCTCTCTCTTTCTCTTTCTTTCTCCCGCCGTACCGTTTCGTTGACCATTCCTTTATAAACAAATGACCTGCCACACAGGAAGTTTGATTTCCTTGACAGGTTTGCCTTATTTCCCTTTGGTACCGGTAGTAGAGAGTGGTGGTATCGATGTTTAGTGATAACGTTGTACTATATCGAGGCTCGGAATTCGTTTCGGACTGGTAAAGGGTTGTTGCCCTTTCTCATTCTTCTTCCTCGTAACAAACTTAATTTTCTACTTATGGAGAATCTGTGGATTATGGTTACTGATTGAGGAGCTCAATTTTTCAATAGTAATGAATTGCATAAATTATTAATTAAGATTAATTAATTACAGAGCGCGACCTCGATTTTCCTAGACACAAGGGGCCATATAACAGTTGACACACTGCAAGGGAAGAATAGAAGTAATAAATTCAAAAGACTAGTTCCTTCGTTCGTTCAAACATCAGCATTCAGAAATTCGGTTACTGTACCTCTCTGCCTCAAGCTGTGCACTATTCGTATCACAAAATATTATGCTTACAGAAGGCGTCACTCGAGACGCTCGACTGAACAACCAAACAGTATCTCCACTTTACAAAGGCGCTATTGAAGAACTAATACCCTTGTTCTTATACCAGAAAACAACTTAAAAAGTTGTTTCTCCATCCCCCACAACGATATGAAGCCTCAGTCTGAAGTGTCGTTAAAGTTTGTAACATTGCAAAATATTTCAAACCTAAAGCGCGATTTTCTTAAAATTCATAAACTCTTCGTAACCCAAACGACGAGTAAGCCTATTTAGTAAGAACGATTTATCCCAGAATCATCAAGTTCCGGAGCAGCCGCGACGCTTTCTGACCCAGTGTGCATCGCGACGCGCGCGTTCAAGGACGCGACGAAGACCAATGGCTCCAGAAAATTCATTCACCCGCTCATTCACCCGCTCGCGGGACATCTTAATGAAAAGTGAGCCGGCGATTTACGGTTCGATCGGTCGATGCGCGCCGCGTGGAAACGGCCGATGAATAATGTAAAGCGTGCTCCGTGGATGGCCCCTTAATAGTAACGAGCAACATTACTCCTCGCGACGGAGTACACGAACGACGATCGGTGAAGAAAAAACGAGACAGGGGCGAGGGGGCGGCACACAACGACGCGAAACAGTCGTCCGTGGAACGGTTAATTAAATCTCGAAGGGCGCTTATTGCGTTACCAGCGCTCGTTTGCGTGCACCGCGGACCACCCTCCCGCGTTCTTTGCCCGACCTTTTCTCGATTACGGGGGGAGGGGCGAGGAGGAAAGTTGGAGCGCGTCTCGAACTCCCTGGACACGGTTCGTGGGATCTTGAAGCGGCGGCTAGAAGTTTTAACGATAAGATTTAATAGCGACGGGGTCGAGAACTCTCGGGGACCGACGGTAAATCGTTTTAACAACTATGAACACCGACGAATTGTTCCTTGTGATTCTTTCCCTTCCGCCGTTCCTTTTCCCTTGCCCCCCTTCCCGAAGGGTAGTTCGGAGTTGCCCGCTCCTCGAGGTCCTCCAAGAAAAACTCGATTTTGTGTTTCCTCGTCTCTAATTTCTTATGTTTGTGACGAAGTGTTTGGCGACTTTCATCGACACAAGTTACCACGTAGTTTCTGATATTTATTAGTTTCCAACGATAGCGACGAAAAGCGACAGTTCCACACGGTCCACTGGCACGTTAATCTATCTATCAATACCTATCAGTACCCCGAATAAATTCCCTACTCGTGAAATATCCTTCTGAAGTGGTGAACGCGTTGTTTACAACCAACGAACGTCACGGTTCAGCTCGCCGGGTCGGGGCGGATTTTGGCGAAAATTCGCGAATAAAAGAGACGGAATTGATCGTTTAACACTAACCGTGTGTATCGACGGCGCATGATGGCGGATGACAAGCCCCCGTCCAGCGGGAATCCTCGATGGAAGGCGGGAATCCTCGTTTGTCTCGTAATTCACGGAAAACAAGAAAAAAAATGTGTTCGACGAAACGACACTGGCTCGAGAGGTCCTCGCGAAAGGACGCGCGCGTGCAACTCACGAGAGAAAACTGACCGAAAGGAGCGCGGAACACGAAGAGAGAACCGACCCCCGATACGCGAGCTGCTTTCGGTCGTCGAGTGGAGAAGAGGGAGAAGAAGAAGGGGGGAAAAGGCTGAGGAAGAGAGACGGGGCAGAACGGTCGGTGGCGGAAGGTTGAAGAGGAAAGAGGGACGGGAAGCGGCGAGAGGGTGGAGAACCGAAAGAGAAGAGCGAGAACAGGGAGAATGGAAGGGACAGGGATGTGGTGGGGACTTCTTACTCATTCATACTCAAACGCCCCTGCAAATTGCATGCGCCGTCTACGCTGTTCCTCTTCTACGCTCGAATTGCGACCAATGCCGCTTGATTAACGAATTCGCCGTACTCGATTTGATCCTGGCCGTTTCGTTGATGCGGAGCAACGCGATGCGACTCGCGAGAATTTTAATCGTAAAGCTCGTCACATAAATCCTCGGTAATGAATACTAAAGGCGCGACGCACACTAATTTACACCGAAGAGCCTCGGGAAATTAACGGAAGCCAGTCAAACGAGCTGCTGGTTTAAACGATGCTTAAATTGGAATATAAAGTTTAGAACAATGAGAGACATATATACGCTATGTAATGCTATAATCGTGCTGTTAGGCGAAAACTTCGTTGTGCAGTGACGCGTCGCCTACGTCCCCGAAAATCGGCTGGACCTGATTAGTCACGAACGTTAACCTCCGTTGGATAATTAACGCGCGGTGCGGTAGTATGAACAATACGCGTCAAATGCGCGACTCGATTTCGACAGGCCAGATAATGGGTCCTGGCCAGAGCGGGGAACGCGCGCGATCCGCTTCGACGCGTACCTTTTATTAATCGCTGTTCCGTTCCGTTAATTGCACCTCATTACCGAATCGCAGCGATCGGAACAATCGCAATAACGTCGAGTACAGCTGCAACACGAATGATTCTGTCTCGCCGCGGACGTATTAGAGTTAACGTTAACGAATCATTATCAATAGATACCGATATTGGGATGTTAAAACGCTATACTATTAATGTAGTCGAGTGTTGGCGCGTCAGTGCATGGGTGCATTGGTCAAGCAATGTATTCATGTATCAATAAATTGGTGTATCAGTGCATTGAAGCATCTGTGCTTCGGTGCATGGGTATGTTAGTAGGTACATTTGTGCACCGATGCACTCATGCGTCGTTGCATCTGTGCAATCACATGTAGGCGTATAAATAGGGTCACGTTAAAAACATCACTGTGTGTAATTCTATCTATTCTTAATTGACGATGGTATTTCTAACTCCACAATTATCAATGTCCAATCGATAACACTTCTGTGTCGTTAACCTGTTATGTCTTTGTTGCCTTCGATGTTGCCAGCTGTTACATGATCATGGAATTGCAGAGACCTGGATTATTAGATTGGCTGGATGGATTTCGAATTGTTGATGGATTTCGTTGATGACATCATCCAATGACAAATCACGTTGGGCACGCGACTAACTGATAGCTGTACGAATTTATGTAATCCCTGAAATCCCAAAGCCACCGTTGGCCAATTAGTATTAACAATGAATATTTGCGCGGTCGCGATCAGTTAATTGGTGCAGCTACTATAATACAATTGTCAGAGTGTTGCAGAAACTGAAGCCATCTCTCATAATAATTCGTATGAAAATTAAGAACATTTGGGTAAATGCAAGTTGTCATTCCTATTTAGATAGTGTCTATCAAAAAATAGAACCGAACGAACGTGAATGCTCCTGCTGGATTTTATGCACGATAAAATTATTTTCGAATGTTAGTCTTTTAACATTGGAGCCCAAAATTTTTAGAGCTATTAATGTCACGAAAATTTATATCACATCTCCATCTCGTATCTCAATCTTCATTTCCCGAACCAAAGTTAAAAATGTTTAGAACCACGATATCGTAAGGGTGGTTCGTATATACATCGAAAGAGTAATCGGTCGTATCCAAATAAACAAACATATCTGAAGAGGAATCTCTAAACAAACCTGATCTTATCCGTCTATTTCGTGGGAGCAGTGAAACGCTGTATTTATTTAAGTAGCCCGTAGATATTTTGAGTGAAGTGTTCGCTTTAAGTTCAACGTTTCATAGCTCTGTGAAAAATTACAATATTCTTCTCCGGCAACCAATTTCCAACCCATTTTTGAAACCATTTTTCTCATTTTTCTAACTTCACGAATTTCATAGCCATTTCTCGTGGCTATGATAGCCAAAAGAAATGTCTTCTGGAAACGCTAAATCGGGCTGCTCAGTCCGTTATCGGCCCGGTAGGTCACTTTTTCCAAAGGAAGGACACGTGTCCTGTTGCGCAGCGAAAGGGGTGGGCGTCAAAGGAAGCAGCTAGTGACCTCGAGAGGCATCGTTTCTATTTAGGACACTCGATAGACGATAACCATGCTCCAGGATGCGGCCTGATAGAAAGCGGCGCGTGCGATTTAATTCCATTGAGATAGACGGCCATTCATGCGCACGACACAGTCCATTCTTGCTTCTTTCAGAGGAACTACGCGAGGGGTAATTCAAATTTTCCTTTCTGCGCACCGCGCCCCAATCGTTATTTCAATGAATTTTATCCACGCGGTGAGGACTTTTTTCGATCTCTTGACTCGCAAAGCACTGGCTCCGATCGCGGCTCCAATCAAAGTCAGCTCGAAAAGTTCCTATCTCCGTTATAAATATACTCCCGGCGCTCCAGGAAGCAGGAATCAACGAGACATCATCGGAGGACCCTTATCGCCGGGTTTAATTAATTTCGAGTTGATTAGGGGCGAATTTTCGGTTCGTTAATATAATTGGGTCATTTGATAACACTTTCGTTACGCGGTGGCTGCCTTCGAAGTGGCACCGTAAAGGATGAATGACGCCTGCGCTGATTATACATGTGGAAAAAAAGAGAGAATCGGGATCGTCTGGCCGACTGTCGTGCGATAGGCGTTATAAAACGATGACAGCACGCTGTACTGGTTATGTAGGGTCCGTAATAAAAATTGGAAATTCGTTTGCGGGACCCGTTAAGTTTTGCTCGCGAAGAGGAGTCCTCGGGATGCGTCGACGAGAATAGGTGGACATTAAAATGGCTTGCAGCTATAATATCCAAGAAGTACCGCCTGACGATGTTCCCTGCGTCGAGCACGATATACGACGTGCTAAAAAGTTCTTACAGAAACATAGTCCAGAATCAGGTGATAGCTTGTAAGTTACGAAAATAATCGATAGGTAATTCAGGGAATTGAGTGGACCGAGCAGTTAAAGAAATGTTCTTCAACTAGAGCACTGACGTGGAAACATAATTTTCAATAGACACGTAGATTACAAGAAGTATTCGCCTGCTCGATTCTTCGGAAATTGGTCATCGACCATATTTCCAAAGAGCTTCACCCGTGAACGCTTCGAAACACCTCGCGAACCAGAAAATCATTTGCAGTAACTCCGAGGCATCGTTAACGGTGTTATCAAAGCAGAAATATTTCCTGTGTAACAATCTTCTACTCGGATACTCGATTTAATTAGATCCGGAAGGAAGGCAAACGTGGGCAACTAAATGCGAAAAAAGTGTTCAAAGTTCTGTCTGCTACGATAACCTTTGTGTATAACAATGCGGCAACGTAAAACGAATTAATTATTCGCTTCTGCCTTGCGAAATGCCCATCGAAACATTACTGTAAATTCCTCAATGCACGGACTGAAATTTACAGAATTCCGATGGTATATTATAGATACGATCACTTGACCGAGGTGTTGGCTAAGATACTCGCGGAGAGGCCAAGAAATGCGGCGGATATTTTCGAAGAATACAGCAGGAGGGTGAAAGAAGAGAGGTTCAAGACTCAAAGTAATCATCTTCGAGACGTGCACGTTGGTCCAGCGCAATACCAAGACGCTAAGAAGTTAATTAAACTGTTCAAGGTACGAACCGGAGGCAATCAACGATTAAAATGGGATCTGTGATTTAGCTGACCCGTAAAAACTATATTTTCCCTTCGTTTTATTGGCACTTCTATTGGAGTTTGGTCGTAGAGCGTTCAGCAGATCGATGACGGCGAGCAAGAAAACTTGGACGAGGAAGAGAGTGGCGAGGAGAGGAAGAAAAGGCCGAATATGTTGGACCTTTTGTTTTACTTCGAACAGACTGACATAG
This sequence comes from Andrena chrysosceles, assembly GCA_963855975.1. Lineage (NCBI taxonomy): Eukaryota > Metazoa > Arthropoda > Insecta > Hymenoptera > Andrenidae > Andrena > Andrena chrysosceles. The sequence continues at coordinate 42,318,988 of OY979769.1, read as the reverse complement.
GATTGCCTCGTAGTGAAATGGTGTTGTTGAATTTATCGATACGAAAACTCATGGCTGAAGCACCTATAGAGAACGTGAGGTGATATAACCTGAACTGAGTTCACGTAGACTTCGAAGTTTGTGTTAGTAGGTTATAGAATTAAACTTTTTGGAATGACGAACCTCGAAATTCTCTTTATACCAAAGATTTTGGGGCAAATTCCTTGGAAACCCGAAGAATTATTACGTAGTAGAAGCTGATCTTCAAACGGAAGAATTGAACAGAAGATTGGAGGTACGAAATTCGATTCTCTATCTCTATTTTGTAAGGTCTGTGAAGAATTTGGATTATCAACACAACTGGATCTTTATAATTGGTCTACGCGCAGAAAATAGCGGAAGAGGAGGAAAGAAAGCGCCAAGAGGAACTAGCGATAGCGGAAAAAGCTGCGGCTGCCGCTGCAGAAGCTACTGAAACTGTCCAAAGGGAAACAACAGAAGAGGCAGCGGAGGAAACAGAAACGGCTCAAGAAAAACAGGAAGAAGGTTTGAAACTCGTTTTTCCACCACTACCTACACATTCGTGGAAACCGCCACCGGAAATACCTGTGGAAAGAATCGGAAGTGGAGTGAACGTCAAGGTATAATTACATTTAAACCCCCTAATTTATATTTCAATGAAAAGTCAACAGCTGCAATTGAGAAAGCACAAAATTCATCAAACTACAAACTGCAGTAAAACTCAGGGTTAAATTTGATGTAAAATCAAATTGCGAGCGTTGTGTATTATTAATAATACCACTGTCAATCATTAGTGACTCAATTAAGCGCAGAATCATAATTACAAGCGACGAGAATATCATAGCAGGCCTGTGCTTCAAAATGTAAAGTCATACAGTGTCAGATTGATATGGGATGCAAAACACGAAGCATAGCTTTCGCGATTCTCGAGGGTAGACTTTGTTCCAGGTGTATTTTGTATGCAACGAGCCAGGCTTGGACCAGTGGATCGAACTTCCACCAGCAACACCGCAGCAGATACTAATTGCACGACAGATTGTTCGTTACTGCACAGGCAATTTGGGAACACCGGTACGTGGCCGTGATACCGTTCGGGCTTAAATTTCACGGTAATGCCTCGCGAAAAAACGAACCTCTTTCCTCGCAGATTCACACTTTCCCACCGTTCCCGGGCTCGGAAAAGAATTATCTACGGGCGCAAATCGCCAGGATTAGCGCGGCCACCCTGATCTCGCCGATTGGCTTTTTCACTTTTGGTGGCGAGGACGAAGAGGAGGAGTTAGGAGAGGAGCCAGAAGAAGGTGACATTTCGCGACACTTTACCGGGATTGTTCAAGATAAATCTCTAATTTTTACATCTGAATTCGTGGTAACACCTGATCTTCTAAAATCATTTCAAAATCGCCCTCTAAAATGATTCTATCGCCTACTCAACTGTTACTGATCACGAAATCATAATATCTTTGAGTTTTAAGTTACACACGTTGGTTGTACGCACAGGTGGAGCGCTATCAGAGAATCCACATTATGACCCTTTGCCTATAAAGGAGTTGGTGGACTCCTCTATGTCAAACTGGTGTCATCATGCACCCTATATATTGAAACAAGGTCGCACCGTTTGGTGGAATCCGGAGAGAACAGACGAAGTTAGTTAAAAGAATGTAAATGAAGAAAAGTACATTTTGTGTACAACTAAAAGTAAATGCTATTCTAAGAATATGCTGTCGCGCGTTTAGGAACAATTAGGAGAGGAAGAAGAACTGGAGGACGAAGAGGAAGAAGTGAGAACCACCCAAGTTCAGAGGGAGGTTGGACCACCCCTTCTTACTCCCTTGTCAGAGGACGCTATTGTCGATTCGATAATCGCTTGGACAGCCAGGCAGTCCTCTCACGTGCAATCAGATTTGGCTGTCGCCTTGGTCAGATCAAATATTTGGCCAGGGGCGTTCGCATTCGCCAGCGGAAGGTGCGTGCACTGTGCCTCGTATTCGATAATGATTTTCCATTAAGAAGACGTATCTGTGATATTTATGTGACCGTCTGTATATAAATTTGCCCGGGGTATCGAAGAATCAGGACGATCACCACGGGTGGCGACTATCGTTGGGCGAGTCAAGCGGGAAAAGAGAAATGATGGCGCGGTAGCGGGAAATTAATGCGCGGGAAATTACGCTAATGTTAGTTTAATGGTGCTTCTTCGTAGGCGTTCTGCTAACGTGTATATCGGCTGGGGTCACAAGTACATGGCGCACAACCATAGTCCGCCACCGATGCCACCTGTGCAGGATCAGTATAAAATAGGTCCCGAGATCATGGAGATTCAGGACCCGACCTTCGAACAGGAAGAAGCCTATCGAATCTCACGTTTGCCGCCACCGCCGGTTATACCAATGGGTACAATCGATATTACATGGATATACAGTCGACAGGAACTTTTATTATGGAATTTAATCATGTTAAATTCTTCCGCATCTTGTAGGGGAGGAAGAAGAAGAAGCGGTAGAAGAGGAGGAAGAAGAATACGACGAGGACGACTGATCGAGGAAATCGTAGTATAGGTCGACTAAAGATCTAGATCAGTTAGTAAAATAGATCTGAGTAGTTGGTTGTTGGTACTCTTGAGATTTGATCTATATTCTATTGTGTGGAAAGTAAATTAGGCGTCTATAGAAGAGAGAAATCAGAAGACAGGACGAAGAAATAGATGGGGGGAAAGAAGAAAGTGAATGATCAAGGCAACTGTATTATCGAAAGAGCAGGGATTTATATATGTTGGTAAAACAGACCAGTGCACTTGAGATCTTCTGTATAGCTTATGTAAGATGTCGTTACTTGACTCAAATTATAGATCCCCGCTTAATTCAATATGCTATAGTATCTATTTGTGATTATGTTTAATATTAAGGAACGCGTGATCTATGGAGATACATAAGTGGATCCATATTTACACTCATTTCACAAACGAGGTATAGGATAGACCTATCACCTTATGGATCTTTGTGTCGCCACCCAAACTGTGTTACCGACCCATAATTTGAGAACTCAATGTAGTGGCACTTGCTCATGAACAGCGTCCAACTCAGCAACTACTCTGAAATGGGTTGAAATGCTGAAAGATGTGTGCATGCTTGTATACGTGTGACTTGTTTGAAGATGTGATACGTGTGACTATGCTTTGACTCGGCTTGTCAACGACTCACGCGGATTTCTCGCCGAAAATCCATTTTGGGGATCAAGACACTATGGCGCTCAAAAATGGTATTTCTTCAAAGCCCGTGTAAGCTATAAATTGCAAGATGACATTGTTTATTAGTACTTTGCGTGTCGTAGAACCCTTTCACGTATCGTACGCCAAAAAGTATTAAAAATTCACGCTGTTACTAACACTCCCGCAGGTAGTGATTGGATTCGAAGTGCTTTGAACCGCTTCGAATCTGTCTTGAATAGCAGGCGAGTACTTTTAAGCACTTTTAACAGGATTCGAAGCTTAAAACTCTTGAAAGTCTTGAAAAGTCTAGAGTCTTTATAGATCTTGAAGGTTTTGAAAGTCTTGAAACTCTTGCTTCAAAAGCGTGGTAGGTTTTGGACCCCTATCTACGTTCACCGACAACTCGCGGGACAATACAGTCGTAAACTGCAACCCTGGCGAAACTCTCTGGCCGATCAACGTAGCTAATTTTTAGCAACAGGATGTTCATTTTCAAGACTTTCAAGACATCCAAGACTTCCAAGCCCTATAAAAACTCAAGACTTATTAAGACATTCAAAAGTTTTAAGCTTTGAATCTTGTTCGAAGTGCTTCGAAGTTTTCGCCATATACGTAGATTCGAAGCGCTATTCATTTACACCCAGTTCAACTAAAATGTATTTATACATTATAAATAATACTATATAATATGTATAAGCATTAACATTAATTTATCGAACGATTAAACATTGAGAATAAAAGAGAATTCCTTCAGCGTAGAAAATCATTTACAAATCCAAGGCCATATGTTTATTATAATTAATAATTATTTATACTGGGTGGTTAGGGTAAATGTTGTTAACATGATTTTTCATAGTAATAGTCGCTGCAATGAATATTTCAGTGGAAATATCAATTTTTATTGAATAATTAACCGGCTTTCGCAAATGAAATTAACCGTCGACCTTGTTGTGATTGCGGCTGTTGTTGCCCAAAGTGCACACGTACCTCCAAATCCTCAGTCGTCGTCGATCCTCCGAGCCGGCAAGACCTCCGGGTACGCGGGAGCTCCTGAACACCCTGGACACCCTGGACACCCTGGACACTCTGGTCACCCTGGTCACTCTGGTCACTCTGGTATCGATCGGTACGAGCCTAATATGTATTCTCTTAGTTTCCCCACAAGCATATTACACCATTGCTAATATAACGTGTTCGATTGTTTCAGCTTTTCAGGTTCACCCTTCTGCGGGGAAGGGAGTGACAGAAGACATCTAAGGAAGCCTAGGCGAAGGCCCCATGTAAAATTGCCAAGTAGTCACTGAATCATTAGCTTTGTTGCTCGTTTACTGGCTGCTCATCTTCGATGAGGAGGTCGCCGCTGCTTCCGTTTCCGGAAGCAAGCGACTGGGCATGGAATTGGTATGCGTGGATCAGTTTCATCCCCTGGTGTTCTTGTCGAAAGGGAAAAGTTTCGGGCGTAGGGGGTGTACCGCTTGGTACACTGCCTGCGTAAGTCTCCTGGTCCGATTTGCCCAATCTCCGCGTAAGCCGGCTTAAGTCAGGTCACACCTAGTGTGCTCCTGGCGGGTTGCATGAGTCGGAGCAACAGGAGTCGCGTCTGGGAGACGCCGAGCGCTTTTCCCTTTCGACTCGGACATTAGGGTGGTAGGAACTGCGCCATCCAATACTCCTTTCATGCTCACCATTAGTCTTTCCCTCTTTGCTAAATTTATTTCAATCGAGTGATTGCTTGGCAGATCCCTAGATTCGATGTCTAAACCTAAGGGATCGGTGTGACTTTGTTTCCACCTATCTCTTTGGTTTAGTAGGCTAAGGTTTTCATGTACTGAGCCAAGTAGTCACAGAATTTTATTAACTGTGTTGCTCTTTCGTAGGCTCCTCAACTCCGATGAGGAGGTCGCCGCTGCTTCCGTTTCCGGAAGCAAGCGACTGGGCATGGAATTGGTATGCGTGGATCAGTTTCATCCCCTGGTGTTCTTGTCGAAAGGGAAAAGTTTCGGGCGTAGGGGGTGTACCGCTTGGTACACTGCCTGCGTAAGTCTCCTGGTCCGATTTGCCCAATCTCCGCGTAAGCCGGCTTAAGTCAGGTCACACCTAGTGTGCTCCTGGCGGGTTGCATGAGTCGGAGCAACAGGAGTCGCGTCTGGGAGACGCCGAGCGCTTTTCCCTTTCGACTCGGACATTAGGGTGGTAGGAACTGCGCCATCCAATACTCCTTTCATGCTCACCAGTAGTCTTTCCTTCCTTGATGAATTTCTTTAAATCGAGTGATTGCTTGGCATTTCTGTATTTCGAAACCGAAAAGATCGATGGAACTTTGCTTCCATCCATCTTTTTGGTTTAGTAAGCTAAGGTTTTCATGTATAGGGAGATCGACGGAACTTTGATTCCATCTATCTCTCTACGGGTCTCGAAACGCAGCAACCTCCTCGTGGTGAGACCTGGTAATCGGTGAAAACCGAGCCGATAGCTGTGATTGTCAAATATCCTAATTAAATATAAGAATTGCTTTAGTTGTAAGACTTTTTCCAAATTTTTTAAAATGCACAAAGCATTGGTCGAACATGGACCAGAAATATTTCATAGAAATGAGTCACTTTCGTAGGTACCTCCTCGTCGGTGTGCTCGGCTCCTTGGTAACGTTTCCCAAGCATTGGGACTTGTGCAACGGAATCAAGCTAAAGCCTATGATCTAGGTTAAGAGCCCAGATCGAGGCAAACTTACCTTCAGTGAGTCTGGTTCGGCCTCGGCAGCTAATCAGAATTCTATTCTGTTCCAGATAGGTATGTCGTCGATGGTTTATCGTAATTTGTTCTATTTCAATTTTATGTATTTCGTCTATGGGTTTGCTTGATTCATTTTATTTCATGTCCTGTATTTTATTATGTTTATTTAATTTCCTTCCATGCTGGTCTCACTATTACTAACATAACGTAGTTGATTGTTTCAGCTTTTCAGCACTATTTTGAAATATACCAAGTTACAATTCCTTCGTGAGGCTTTCCACGTTACGCCATGAAAGCATGTCTTCCACAAATAATGTTGTTGTTTATATAAATTTTTATGATCAATAAATTTTTTTTGCGTTAAATAAACTCGAATAGAACAGCAAGGTTAAAAGACCTATGTGTTCTTGTTTTGTTGCGATCCTTTTTTCTCTGTCATTGCACGGAATACGTTTATAAAACGATCTTTATAGTGTTACTCCAACAGAATCATTTGTAAATCGCGAGTTTCAAATGATCTAAGTTCTACCCGTGTTGAATTTTAATTCCTGCCACGCGTAGCGTTACAATCTTATTTTAGACTCAATCGATAACGTTGGGTGTGACATGAAAATGGTAAGGGGGCTTGCGAGCCCCCCGAGCGTGTGACACAAAATTACATTGCGTGATTGGTCTATCCTATACTTCTTCGATGCCCAAAAGTCCATAAGATACATACATATTCTATCTCGTCTGTGATACCCAGCTCAACCTTCTGCTGGTAAAACAGGGAAATATTGCCTAGGGATTTTCTTGCGTAATGCAGCCAACTGTCGATTTCTCGTATACTCGATGCACGTGCTTCATTGTTTGTAGTCTCACAACCTCTTGAAAGACATTTCCCGCCAAATATTATTAAACAACATATATTATTAAGCTGGCTATGGTAGACATGGCTGAGGAAACAGAAGAAAATGAATTTATATTACGACAAATTAAGTGTGAATTAAATCACCTTTCCATGTCAGATGGATCAGCAATGTTAATGCAGGGTAAGTTAACTTCATTTGTTAACATTCTCACTGTGACTAATAGGTGAACCTTAGGAGATACTGCTGTACTTGCGGGTATCTATGGACCGGTAGAATCAAAACCACAGAAAATGATTTACGACAAAGCATGCGTTGAGGTTTCATATATTCCTATAAAAGGACCAGCTAGTAAGTCGCAGAAAGTTTCTCATCAAATTTCGATCTCCACTAATCTGTTACGAATCTAGTAATCTAAGCCTCTTATTGACTGTTTAAGAGGTGGATGATAGGATGACAGAAATGTACATAAAAGAAACATGCGAAGCAGCAATAATTGTCACATTTCATCCAGCGACAGCTATATGCATCAATATACAAGAATTGGAGGACTCTGGCGGGGTACAGTTCGCTTTTGCATACCACGCTACTCCAAAGATGTTTGAATCTTAAGATAACGAATGTACATTATCTTTTCAGTTATTAGCATGCACACTGAATGCAGCATGTCTGGCACTTATTAATACCGGAGTGCCAATGAAATTTACCATTGCTGCGGTTAGCTGCATGATCGAGGAAAGTACTGGAAATATTATACTAGATCCTGATAACGCTCAATTACAGGTATGTATACAGATATCTGTACAAATGTCAATAAATAAATCACTGATTCCCCATTTTCTGTGTCCAGGGTGCCAGGGCCGAATTCACATATGCATTTGATAGCATGAAAAAAGATGTCATATGCTGCCATACTGTCGGCCGTTTTACAGAAAACGAGTTTTTCGAAACAATGGACAAGTGTAAACAGGCTAGCCAAAATGTATTCGATTTCTACAGAAATCTTGTAAAAAAGTACGCGAACCTAATATAACTGTTCGATGTTTTAACAAAATATGTGTTTTATTTCGTAGTCCCAATATTCTTTGTTTTGTACGTAATCGAAAAGATACCTTTTGTACTCTGCGGGCAGATTTTCACTGAATTATTACTGCCAATTTTCCTTCGTACCGTTTGCAAATATTGTAGAAACTACGGTGACAGAGATTACTGAGATGAGGTTAAGTACAAACTACTTGCAGCACGTTCCACGAGAGGGTACTGAGATTCCTCTGATCTTTACCGCCCCCTGGCGGCCGTAGTGGAACTACTACTTGATCCGGGAAAGTACCGATTTGAAAAAGTATTGCATACATTTTTATGTTCCAAGGAATCTTTTATAATACATTTGGAAGCAATTTAACAAATTTCTTATTCTAGGATATCTATGCTACGTAAGATTATTATTCACCGTACTCGATGATTAAAATTCTACGTATGCGGTATGTCGTATATTCACATTTAAAATGCTCATACTCTCTAAATTAATTGTTTCTACAGCTTAAAACTCCTTCGCTATTCCACTACCAGGGATGCTCATATAAATTATAGAATCTGTTTATAGAAGAATTGAAGAAAAAGGAAGCGAATCCCCAAACATGCGATTCCTCGAATTTCTCGTGCTCTCGCCGATACCTCTCGCTCGGAAGAAGTAAAAAGTAAAATATAAATGTCCTCGAATCGGAACGGCGAGTATCGCGTTTAAAGAGAAGCAGGATATCTGTCGGTGGAGCCACGCCCGGTCGCCAATCACAGCCGGTACCAAGGTTCGACGTGCATCCTTTGTGTCCTCCGGACCCTTTTAGTCCCTCTTTCTGGCTCTCGGGAGCTCAGGGACTCGGTGGCCATCTCTGGACGTCCATTAAATACAGAAATGAGCCTTCCAAGAGCGTCTCGAACGGGTCGGACCAGATCCTCCGGTCGGGCCCCGACCATGGTGCGAGGGAAAGAGAGGAGAGACTAGAGAGCGAACGAGGAGAGAATAAGAGCGAATAAGAGAAGGAGAGAGCCGGGTCAGACCGGGCCACGTTTAGCTGAGGTCGCCCCGGGCCCCCAGACCATTAACAAGGAGCGGAGCAATTTATGGACCGGCTCGCTCATTTCCACTTTATTATTATTTTCTCATCTCATAGATGGTCTTCTGCATCGTTTTGTTCTCTCCCCGATCCCCTCCCCACCACCCCCCAGCCATCTCTTGCTCCTTGTTCGCTTTCCGTTTTTCTCTTTCCCTCCCGGAATTAATACCCACGGCGGAACCGGGCAGAGCCACCGGCGCGGCGCACCACGAGTCGCCGACGAGCTCCGAATGGAACTCTCTTCTCCAAGCCTGGGCAAAAAATTGCGGAACGCGAAATATTATTGCCCGGGACCGCCTTCTTCCCTTCGCTGGGGCCAACCGTCGATAATACTTCCACCGTGGCGTTCCTCTCGCTAATTTCGCCCGTTCGACCGCTCCCCCCTCTTGCCCGGAAGTCGTCCATTTTTGCGTTTCTTAGCTACTCCTACTCACCTTCCAATTTTCTTTCCTTCAAGTTTATATCGCGTGCGAAGGCTCCCTAAGTACGTGCTTTGTAATAAATAGAAATTAGTTGAATCTTGCAAGCGATTTCGAGTCGACAGTTTCATTTTCGGTTGAATTTGAGAACGATGAAATGTGTATATGGTCTCTTTGCTATTTGAACGGACTAGAGACTCCCGCCCCACGCGGAATTCGTTTCCATGGCAAGGCAGAATTCGCGCGCAAAGCGTTTCGAGCCTGGGCTCATAGTATTTTGTCGTGGGGTGGTTTGCGCTGTTATTTTGAGGTAAATGTACAAGATTTTTAATTAATTTCCGCATGAAATATATGCAACACGTGTAGATACTAAGGCCGCGGAGGCGAATATATTAAAATATTTACGCAACGTCCACTTTTTGCTATAATAATCTATTCCGAATGTCCCGCGTCTCGGTCGATCTTCACTCGATCTGCATGTCAATACTAACGTCACTGTTTTATAATGCTTCTTGAGATATATATGCTTAAGAATAGTTTCTCATGAATGAAATGATACACTGCATGCGTGTTCGTTTTACAGGATTTGTAGTTGAGTATTATTACAAATGAGATCAACCTGCATATTAGAAAATAACAATAATACGGAAGGAAAAATCGACTAACCAAGGTTAGCAGTGGTAGTGTAATGATGACTGTCTCTGGAAATGCCGTGGAAATATCTTTGCATTATTAAATACCTATTCGAATATTTAATTATTTATCGTTTAACTAAATGTTTAACTCGTCGCATATTTTTTAAATTCCTGATTCTCTGTTGTATACCCAATATTATATAATAATAATTTTATTTTCTTAAAATCTAATTTGGTAAAGAATTCCTAATTCCGGTAACTGTATTAACATATAGGTAGATATTCTCTTAATAATATACCTAAGTAACACACTAAACAGTAATTTAATTAGAAAATGGGTGGGTACCTTAAACATTGAAAAGATTTAATCGAGGGCGAGAGTTCTCAGAGGGTACATAACGAAACTCTAGTTTAACTCTCTCACGCTCTATTATCTACGTTTCGTAACTAGTCAAAGAAGTGTCAGAAGCCTCTGGGAATCAGCAAGAACTCACGAAGTTCTAAAAATCGCTAACACTAACAATGCTGCGCGCAAGTGTGTACAAGGAAAGAAACCGAAGGGGTCAATCCCTATCCAGCGGTGTACTCGATTGTCGAACACCGCGGCTGGCGAGGAACACGTACACGCGCTCGTGGTACACGTAAAGTAACATTTCTCTCTGATATAACCTCGCGTGACGGTGTACCACCGCGTGCTGGCCGGCCCGATAAATCCTCGGTACGCGAGTTAATTTTAAACGTTCACGACTCCCAGCCGCGATGACAACGCGTATACGGCAACCTTTCCCTACCGACCATACCGCCTCCACCACCACCCTCAGCCGTATCTAACGATCGGGTACCACCTCGAGATGAGCTCTCCATTTTACGACTGGCCTGCGTACGCTGGTGGACGCGCGGCCGCCGCCACCGCTGCTGCGCCGAGCGAAATAGGCGGCTTTCGTTGCCTCTTCACCCGGGGTCCGGAGGTGGACCCTTCGTCTCCTTTTATTTCGTCGGTTCCTCGGCCCCTCGCGGCCTGGCCACCGTCGTTTTCGCTCTTTTCTAAGCCCGGCTCGCCCATTGGCGCAAGGGTAGTTGTTATGAAATTAGCATGAGCGATCGGGACCGAGGCCTACGAGTAGGTAATCGCTTCGAGGGCACCACGTCGGGATTGGACAAGCCGGTTGGAACCGGATGCTTTGGCCAGTGCCGCCAATCGTGGACGCGAGACGGTGCCCTCGCCACGTCCCATTGGCCTGCCACGATTTACGATCCTTTTGCCCCTGGTACACGTCTTTGCCTCGTCGATGAAGAAGATCCTCCGCTATCTTTCTCGTTCACCCCCCTCGCGGTACACCCCAGCTTGCAATTAAGAGTTCCGATGTCTCAATGGAAGCTGCGCCGAAGGTTGCGCCCCGCAGCTATGCGTCTGCGAAATGGTCAACTCGGTTTTGTAACTAAACGCGTTCATTAGGGGATGACATTCACGGGGATTACACTGGCGACTATGTCGGTCGCGCAGGGCTGAGGGATGAAAGATTTCACGTAGAGTGTTGGGAGTTGGGACAGTTTTCAATGCATCTTCTGTTTGTCGCACGATTTGTTAGAGGATCTACTTAGTAGGTATAATTGATGCAAGTGGATTTTTCTGAAAATTATTTCTTAACTTTTCGAATCGGACTTAGGAAATGGCTCCCCCTTTCCCTATAGCACTTCTATCCTACCACAACGATTTCCCCGAGTAACAGCTCAATTCTAGTGCCCTCATCACTCTTTTCCTCCCCTCAAATTCTCACCCACGCTACCGAATGACGCTCATTCGCCAATAGCAGGGCCTCCAGAGAAGATGCTTTCAAACAGTCGTACCTGAAGCTTCCACTTTGCCAGACACTCGCAGGGGCCCGCTTCATACCTCGTATTCTTCCCCCATAATTAAACGTTAATCACGGTCGAACTTAACCGCGTCTATTCGATCCGTATCGTCCGTATTTAATTACACATATCAATAATTACAGGGCCCGTGGGCTCGCGCATCGCCCCGGCCCGATATTATCGTCCGACGAAACTAATTACACGCGCCGCGGCCCGCAATTAATACGCGTCGCGGGCCTCGCGGATCCTCCTGGTCGTCGTCGGATTGAGTCGTCCGTCGACCGTGCGGATTCGTTCCGCCGTTCGTTACACGGCCGGGCCCCGTGGCTTTTTTGCGCCCGGTGAAATCCGTGCCAAGGGCCCCCGAATGGAATCCGGGGTCCCTGGACGGTAGCGGCGGAGCGACAGGGGCCTGGATCGAGGCGAAAGTCGTTTGACGTTTGACATGACTCGAACTGACAGCCGCCTTGTGTAAGACAGGAATCGTGCGTCTTGAAACACCCGGGACACTCCGAGGCCCGTGGTCAGGCCCCCGTCAGGGGACCACGATGCGATTTCGGGGCCGTCACGGATGATGGATTCGCGTCACGCGTACTCTTCCTCCACCAGCGGGAGGAAAGCCTCGATTCCGAGACTCCGCTCGATGGCGATAGGCCTCTATGAATTCATTCGATTACCCACTTTGTTTCGTTGCATATAAAAGGGGGAATGGTTCGGAGCGGCCCCAAGACGGTGTGTAATTTCTGGGAAACTGAGATTCTGCGTCGCGTGATGTCGTGTCCGAGCGTAGATCGATTAATTTCAAGGTGCAAGTGGTACCGTTTGACAGGTGACACGACTGAAAGTGACACCCGTCGTTCTGTACACGGGCACGCGGGCACGCAACACACGTACAGAGAACGGGGAGACGTTTTTTCGGTCTGTTTGGGGCCCGACGGTGGAGCAGGGCCCCGACAAGGATGATGGATTCCCGTCACGTAGCACGATCGCTAAACGTTCCACGACTGTCCCTGGAGAAATTCCCTCCGTGCGCTCGGCTACACGTGTACGTGCCGCTATAAACGGCGTTATTATCGATAATCTTTTATGTTATCCCTCGGCGAATCGTTCGGAGTATGATTCGACGTGAATTATCCATTACGATCCGGTGGCTCGCGATCGATCAGCAAACGGGTACTTCTGTTGCGAGCAATTAGGCGATTTGCTTAAAAGCTGTACAGTTCCATACCTCCGAGGCATCGAGGTGCCATTAAAATATCAAGGCTTGAGTTTATGCGTAAAAGTATTCGAGGCAGCCGTCGAAAATTTATTCATTATTCGTCGCATTCACTGGACATCGCGATCTTGAATCTATTAAAACACAGACACACCAAGATCCTGTAGCCATGAACCCCCTGCAGCGTTCAACCATTCCACAACGATCTCCCCGCTCTCGCAGAACCCTCGGGAACCAACGTGTCAAGATCTACACTTCCGAAAGTCAACCTCCAGCGTCTACTCGCCCTCCGAATCCCCGTTGATCCCCGGGAACAGGACACGGCACGGTAGGAACGGATGTTTACACAGGAGACAAAAAGCCCCGGGACAATGATGACGTTACAGTTTCGTTGTCGATCTGTCAGACGCGCTTACAAGCCATAACGTTCTCTCGGAATGATTAACCGGTCTCTCGGTGATCCGATCGACGGCCTGATCGGTCGTGGATGAAGATCCAGCCGGAGTAAAAAGGGGGAGGGGGGAGAGAAAAAAGGAGAACGGCCAGTAGGACGATGGGAGAAAGAAAGGGGGAAGGGTGAACGCGGGGCCGGGCTGCCTCTTTTGGAAAGATAAAACGGCGAGTGGCCGAATCTCGGCGAGCTTCCGACGGTGTTTCTGTACGCGTAAGCATAATGCTGGAACAAGGAGAAAGGGCAACGGACGGCGCGGAACACGGTCAGAACCCCGCGGTGCAACGCCGCTCGATCCAATCGGCCAGCAAGATTGATGGTTTCTTAATAACCGAGAAAAACCGGCAAAACGATCGGCCGTGCACCGTGGCCACCGCGGGTGGTCGCAATACGCATTACACTCCCAACGACAAGGGTTTTTCATCGTCGACACCGGCCGATATTTCCTCCTCCTACGTCTTTCTGTCGTGATCTGTCGCGCGCTTCTACTTGGGAAAATCAGCCTCGCCGTGCAATTAGTCCTTTTTGCTCCTCTTCGTTCAGCCCTGCTCGTTTGTACCGTCTCCTTGGGAGCGTAGACTGTTTCTTCTTCATCATTCTTCCCCCGTGTGTCTTCCAGCAGGGATGATAATTGGAAACTATTTTTACATTCTATGCGTAGGATTGTAAAATGTTTTCATGCGCATTAACCAATTTCATTCACTGAGACTATTTAATTCACGTGGATTTGGATGAAGTGAATCTAATCATCCCACAGGTAGGTGTCAGCTCACAGGATAACGACAAGGATCGTGCGAATAATTCGTGATCCTGGACACCGTGGACGGTGTTGGATGTGTTTTACGTTCGTAGCGGGGGAATAAGAGGAACGAGCAATTTCGGCGTCCGATGCCGCCTACATCGGTGCCCGAAACGAGCGGACAGCGAAGTCAGTTTGGTTCTTGTCACATTCTTGTCAACTGGGACAGCGTGCCACGTCAATCTCCTGCTCGGCTGCGCTTCGCCACGGTGTGTCCCTCCCTTCTTCGTCTTTAGAGGCTGCCGGGACCACGAAGCCTCGGACGGATGGATGGACGGACAGTTGGACAAGCGGTCGATGCGTCAAAGAAAAATATAACCGGCGCCCCTGACGCAGCCAAACTGCCTCATTAGCCCGGTTTTACCCACAAAAGCGTAACCGTTCTGGGACGGCCTGATCTGGACGTCGCACTGGGCCCAATTTCATTGGTTCTCAAACGGCATAGCTAATCCTGTAGCTGGAACGAATCTGCCCAGACAAATTTAAAAATTAAAAATATACATATCTGCGCACGAGGAACAAGAGCAAGACGGTAGTTTTTCCAATTACGTGTCAGTTACTATTAGGTACACCAGTACGGAAAAGTTGCCACTTACCCTTCATTGTTTCCCTCCGTGATCTCGAAACACCAGTGCATTCCTCGTGGAATTTCTGCAGTGGATGCCCGCGAGTTAGGAAAAGACGAAGTTTCATAGAGAAAGGGGCACCAATTACCCCAGCATCGACAACGAACGTCCATCTAGAAGGCGAGAGGAAAGCGACGGGGCCGGTAGCCCGTCGAGAAGGACAAGCTTCATCGAGGCGGTGCGTGTAGAGTGTAGCTGGAGGAGCAGAGCCGAAAAATACGGCGGCGACGGGGCCCAATTCATCGCGGGCTCCGCGGCCATCGATCAATCTATACGAGCAAGGAAAGGGTGGAACGAGGCGGCAGAAGAGGGAAGGTAGCCGCGCAACGTTGTACGCGGTGGGACATTAATTGACACGAGCCGAAGGCGGGGTAGGAGAGAGACGAGCACAGGGCCCCGTACGCTGGGCCCGAGCAATGGGGTCCCCGTCCTCTTCCACGACACGGGGGCAGGGAAGAGGAACGGAAACAACGGGTGGCGGCTAGCTGTCCGATCGCGCTGCCGTCTCCAGTCAGCAACAACAGCAACAACAACGCCGTGGAAGAAGGAAGAAGACGACGAGGGCGAGCACGGATCTCTTTCTCTCTTGACCAACGTAGGCGGAGCTCGAGCTTTGTGGATCGGTTTCGCCGCTCCCGTTCGCATTGGTCGCCTCTTCTGGCGGACTTCCGAGGCCCGAGATCGTCTTCCGTCAGCCACGTGATCGTCGATTGTTTCCTCCTCGAGGTCTCGACGTTCCCCTCGGCCTGGCTTCACGTGAAACCCACCGCCGCTTCTTTCCCTCCCTTCTTCTGCTGCTTCTTTTTCCTTCTGCTCCTTCTTCGCCGTCGTCGTTGTCGTCCTCGTCGTCCCCGTTGCTTCTCAGGCAAGCTCCTCCACGGCTGAACTAAGATTTATGCCTGCCGCCAGTTGAGACGTTTGCGCGAAGAGATTGGACGAGATACAGGGGAAGGCTGCTACGCCGTGTGCACAGAGGAGACACCGCCGGTAACTGGACGATGATAGTGAAATATGTACGGGTTCCCTGTGCCGGAGGATCGCTCCTGTACACCTGTAACGCTTTGTAATCGAAGCAGCCCGCTGAGTTTCGATGTCCTGTGTGGGGGTAGTGATGAAAGTGTAGGCGGTCCAGGGCGAGTTCTTTCTTTTGGCATGCGTATGCACCGGGGCTTTTTAGCGGGAAGGAGTGGGTCTATTAACTGAGGGTGTTCGAAAGATCGAGTAGTGCTGTTTAGTGTTGGTACCTATACATTTAGATGACGTACTTCCTCAAACAACGTGCACCCAAAGTTCATTACTTTAACGAGGGAATATTCAATCTTCTACGACTAGCGTGCCATTAAAATGGACTGAAAATTAACTCCACTGTATGTGGTAAATTGAGATAGAATCGCCTCTCTGAAACATTTAGCGGCGAGCGGGAACTCGGCACGCTTCGGTTCTGAGTTCGTTCAGGTTTTCATCATTCCTGACGCAGGCTACTAGAAAATATTTAAGGATTATGTATGATCGCCCTCGGCGACCGGTTCCCACCGCGTCCGTCAGAGCCGTCTAAATAACACGTTTCTATTTAATTTCACTTCACTACTGTAAAATTGCCCGGCAATAACGAAAATGAAACTGTTCCGCCGAGACCCGCCTAATAACGGTGATTTGTCTCGTTTCTTTGCGGCACTGCGGAACCTAGCCGACCGGTTGCGGTCTCAGGATTCCCATCCCTCGATAGAAATTATGCCCCATTCGACGATGAGTTATATTCCGCGATAAGTTTCTTTCTCGATTAAAGGTAAAACGGATACTTTCGATACCTCTAACGATTCTAGTCCATAAACACTCGACCGGAGATTCATGAAACGGAATCACCGTCGCAGTACTTAAAAGGTTTGTCAGCGGCTGGCTGGTCGAACAGAGACGGACCCCATTTTCATTAACTTCACCGAGTGCTAACACTTTTCCTCGGCGCGTTTCAGTAACAAGCTAGACTCCATTCGAGCGGATATTAAAACAGCTCCACGTGGAATAACGCGTCCCATCGTTTTCCTTCTCCCCTGCCACTCTCTATCCGTTCATCGATCTCTTTCCCTCGGTATCTGTATCTATGATCGCGCGGTAAGCCCGATCTCGTTCGTTTCGTCGCTAATTATTTTAATTGGTCGGCGCACATTCAAAAGAGATAGCCGGGAGGAAGGCGGAAAGGCTCCCCCAGCGCCGAGAGCCCTCTTCGATTACCGATCGACTCTCTTCCCTCTCGTTCCTCCACCTCGGTTTTACTGCGCGTCTTCAGCCCGTGTCCACGTACCACGAAATCGCTCGTTAGCATATTGATTGGCGATGACGGGATCGCGCCGCGGTGGTCCGCGAGGGGGGGAATTAAATGGAATCGCGAATTAATATCGCCGTTCTAGACAACGCGATAACGGATCGGAAATGGTTGCTGGGCGTCTCTTCGCGTCGATGTAATGGCCCATGCCGTATGGCGATATGCTTAAAAAGATTCTCAGAGACATACCTGATAAGCGAAGGGAGGGTAGCGCTTTAGGTATGTTTACGATGATTTCTTCTTTTCCACTTAATGGCCTCTGACTGTCATGGTTTATCGAAGGCCTCAGGTGTGTGACGAAGGAGCAGAGGGAGTGTTTTCTGGGATTAAGCTCGGAGAGCAATCTTAATTACTCATTCAAGGCTCGTCCATCGCCTATCGCCCCCACAAATCCGGATCGGTTGATTAAAATCGATTGAAAGTCGCCACGAAGACACGTAGGAGACAGGAGAAAGAAGTAGGAGGACAGTGGGGACGAGGAGATGTCAAAGGGAGCAGGAGGGAACGGGTGAAAACCGCCGAAGTACCTTCAGGCTTCGTTAGTCAGCCAGTGACTTATCAAAGGGCAGGCCTGGTCCGATACAATGGCTGAAAATCCTTGCCGTACGTAAAAGATGGCCCGGCTGTCTCGTAAATTCACGGAGGACCCCGCATCGTCTGTTTCTACTTTGACAGCCAGGTCTGCTCTATACGTAAATCTGGCGCTGAGAACTTCGACGCCATTATGTTTCGACAGGGGTTGGTGGACGGTAATCGATTACGAATCGCGTTCCATTGTTTCAATCTTACGGGCGTCTTGTCGCAACCGCGCAACTTGCTCATAAGAATTCGCCCTCGAATACTGTTGCTTCCGAACAGGCTTTAATTCCTCTTGAAAAAATCAAAACCATTCAATTCCATCGGCGTGGAAGATCTTTGAATGGATTCGTCGATATTAACTTAGCATTGGACTTGTAACGTAGTTGCACCCAGCGCGATATTCTCCTCTTTCCCATGCGTTTCCGCTGCTTCACGCAACCGTGAATTATCCTATGTAGGATCGGCCATTCCGAAATCACCAGTCCCGACAGGAACTGCTGTCACCGCGACCCTGGGCGATTTCCAGATCGTTTGGAAGACGTTAGGGGTATCCTAGATCGAGCGACGTTGACAGGCGAAACGGTCGGAGGACTGGACGGTAGGCCGTATCGCGGTCGTCGTCGTTTATTTTGGCGAACGCTTAAAACATTGTCCTGTTGAAGGACTGCTGCCGCTCTCCAGCGAAACCTGACTCGCGTTCGGAACGGTCGGGCCGGCGTTTCATTTATTCAAAGTAAGTTATTGCGATCGCCACGGCCACTATATTACTGGCCGAAGACTCCTCTCCTCCTTCGTCCATTTCTCTTTCACCGTTTCCGTCTCTGTCCTGCCGCCGATCCACGGCCCTCCTCTCTCGCATTCACCGTAGGGCTCCCGGTCCCGATTTCCAGGTAAGATATTCATCTAATTCCCCCCGATTAGCTGGCCGCGGACGACCGAATGGCAATCCGGAGTGCCTATATAAGCTTTTCAACCGTTTGGACAGCTACCACTAACTTCTACGAGACTGGACAATCCGTTATATCGCGCACGCATACATGAATAGGTGCACAATGTACAAGGCGCGCGGCCTGGGGCCGCTCCGTTTCACCGCGATGGATGTTCGTTTTTCGGGGTACACTTCATTAGGAGTGTGCTTTCTCTCCCTGTAGATTGCTTTTCGATTGATTCGTCCGCGAGGCTACTAATTTTTAACTGCACCGAATTCAACTGACCCGTCGAAAGTTTCAATTGTACATACAGTAGCGGACAAAAAAGTTACCACTTTTTCGACACACCCTAATTCTATTACTTTTCAATATCAATTCAAAATTGTGATATATGCCTAACATACATATTCTGAAAGAGAATTGAAAGCTGTATAAAATCCAGTTACAGTTGAATTTATGTAACTAACCATAAAAAACCGCACATAATATTAAACAAGACAACACACTTTTAAAGTCAACAAAAAGTTACCACTTTTGAACATAAAAACATCTAATATTTTGTGGGGGGACATTTTTCATTTAGGACAATCTAAACAGTTGCTAAACGTGGTAACTTCTTTGTCGGCCCCAAACATGTGTTACCCCCTTTAATATCATACTACACTTTTGCTTGTCAGTTAATTAAATTCAACTTTAACTGGATTTTATACATCTTTAAATTCTCCATCAGAATATGCATATTAAATATACCACAGTCCTAAATGTATGCTAAAAAAATAACAAAAATAGAACAAATGGAAAAAGTGGTAACTTTTTGTCCGCTAGTGTAGCTACAAATAGTGCTAAAAATGGGATAAGACCGATATCGCTCCACCTGAATCCTTCCCTCCCATCCAAATGGAGCTGATCCACGAATTGTCGACACAATTTCAAGCGCAAGTTCCTTCGCTCCAGATACCTACGAATGATCATCCGGGCGGGGTTCACGGACGCGAATGGTAACACAATACGCCGGACAGAGCATAGTTGTTGGGGCACGCGGCGTAGACGGAAGTTCGCGGATATCTGGCCGCTCAGTATGCCGGTGCGCGTCGGTGGAAGGCCCCTGGGAAATTTCTTGACAACGGCTGCCGCCGGCGTGCACAACGTGGGAACAATTTGCAAGCCCGTGGCGGTCCCGAGCACGGTTCGTAACATTCCTAAGCCGAACGGTAAACGGTTATTCGGGACGCGTCCTCCTCGTACGTGCATGTACGGGAGAGTGCCGACCGTATCCCGTGACGCCGAAGACGCCGGCTGGAATTCCGGAATTCACCGGCGAATTCCATTCCCTCTGCGTTCCCTCCATCTTCCGCGGCCGAAAGGCGATCCTCTTTTGTCCATTCTGTCGCGTTACGGAACCACGCTGACGTACTCGGAACAAGAATTTTTGGGTCTCTCTCGATCGCGGCGAGAAGGATTTCGAACAGTCGGTTCTGGTATTTTGCACGGGCGTCACTGGCCAGGCGATAGAACGGCGAGATTCTGGGAGATTGTGTACGGTTGGCCGTCGACGGAACTCGAGCCGATGGCTCGTGAATAGAGAGCAGTTAGGGGGAGTATAATTCAAGAGATACGAGGGGCACGATTCGAGGCTCGAGTGATTCGTGGTCCCAGAGGGAGGATTTGAAGACCGCATTCTGGATAGACAATCTTCTATTTTAGTTGCTGAATAATAACCATAGTAATTCAATCTTCCGTTCTTCAACGCTGCTCAGCACAGGGTGATACGCTCACGCTCGCTTTGAACCAGAAATACGATCTTTGATTCGGCCGCGTGCGTTTAGGCGAGATCGCGGCCACGCGCGCAAACATAAGGGAAACGAATACGAGGACTGAGATGTCGTTGCCGGGGAGGAGAATTGTAAACGTCGTCGCGAGTGACACGCGTATTTCGAGCACGCGGCAACAAAATCCCCGTCGGTTCTATTTGCGGGGTGCCACGGTGATGTTTCACATTGACGGGCGGACGAGTCTCTCAGTGCGGTGAATCTTCGTGGCTAGGAAAACTTGAGCCCCTTTTTTGCCACTGATAGACGTCCCGCGACTTTATTCTGGATCCGGACGATGTACCGCCATGGTTCCTCGTAAATTTTCACCGTGTCGTAAAAGGTGCCACCAACTGATACCGCGTCGCCGCTGTAACATGGAAAGATGTACCTACCTCTAGTTTCCATACTTCTATTTCTGGTAATTAAGGAGACTTGGAACTTCGAACGGGAGCCTCATACACCTGACAGTGACAAGAAGCTTTCTCCCGAAAATACAACGCAACGTTTCAAGCAGAGCTAGATCCAGGGGCACCTGTCCACGAATCAAGGGGGGAGCGTAGACTCCGTTTACCCCGAGGGGGTTGGTGGCGACCAACCGAAACAATCATAGGCTCGTTATGGGGCTCGGGAAGCCATGGTGAACTCACGGTTCCTACATCCACTTGTGTGAGTGACGGATAATACACGCACCACCTGCGTGGCCATCGTTCGGTCAAGATGGCGATCGTCAGGCCTCTCGTGCTCTGATCGCGTTCATTATAGCTGCGTGTAACTGTCTTGTTACGAGAAAAATAACGCGCAAATAACTATCATTTATCGTGTTCCCGCGCGAAAGTGGGCTGCACCTTGGACTTTAATTAAAAGACGGTTTTGTTGTCTGCGCGGTACCTTAAATTAAATTTAACCCCTTTCGAATGCGATGAATTCGTGGCGGTAGCTGGAGGGCCAAGTACAATTCCACTAGTTGAGTTAGTCGCACAGTTGTCGGAATTATTGACACAAACTACTTAAGACAGTCTACAGAGAAACCTCCCGAATCTCTGGCATTTTGCAACACTTCGAAGTAACTACTTAAGTACTTCCTAGCTACACTTGCCTGCAAGCCAGACGTTACTTTTCATCAGGAATTCGTCCGAGGTACTTCCCTGTTTGTGCGACCGGAAGAACAATGAACAAGTCGCAGGGAAGCTTCTAAGCGCGTTTAAGACGACGAACAGAATGGCAAGACCTATATCGATCACACGACCGGTCACGCGAACCCTGGGTGGGGTCCTCGAGAAAAGTATCGGGTCTTTGTGACCAACGCGTCGTTACCGTGCCTCGAATTGTTACCACGATCATTATGGCGGCTGTTAGAGGCAGAACGACGAACTCGTGGTACCTCGACGCCCACGCGGTCGATTACGAGAAATCACGACGGTCTATTTAAATGCTGTAGGATAGAAATTTATGGGAACGCTAACTGGACAAGTCAGACTACTAAGGGGAGAGGGGTGATTTTTTGAAAATAGAATTAACAATTGGAACTCAGGAATAAATAGTTCGAATATAAACATCGAATACTTCAATCCCCAGGATGGTTAGGTACCCTCACCTTTTAACGGTTTTTTCAGCAACGATAAGACTTGAAATACCGAAGCCAATTATACACGGTCTAAGGTGTGACAGATTGCAAATTCGTAGAGTTTATGCGGGCTTCTGTGCCGATTAAAAGCGCTTAATCAGCCCCGAAGTATCAGTAGCGGGGCAGAGTCGGTGTCCAGTCATTAAGCGAACTTTATCACCAGGGTTTCGCGAATTATCGCGGCGCGTGCGTAGCCCGAGGAGAGTAACGCCTTAATGGCCTGGCGTTGCTTCGTAAATCCGCCGCTTTTTCATCGGTATCCAGCCGTCGTAATTTCGCGGGAAGGGCGCGCACCCGGCGAGAAGAAAAATTCGGGGCAGATGCTCGACGCGGGCCGTTGGTACGCTCGCGAAAGAGGCGAGCCGAGGCCCCCTCCGTTCGCGGGATACACAGTGAAAGAGTAAGATGAGAGAGCAAGGTCCGGAGAAAGGGGGGGAGGGGGACGGTGGAAGGGTGACGGGGGTCGCGAGTGTAAGTAACGAGTTCAGAATTTCATTAGCGGACGGGGCGGCGAGATTATTTTAAAGAGATACGGAATTACCTGATTAGGAGGGAAAAAGTCATTAACTCAGGCGAAACTAATTAACGCTAGGCCGAGAACGGCTTCTCTCTTCTGTTCGGTGGAAGGGCGAGCCCTTCGGCTCGTTGCGGCCGCGAGTCTTTCTTGCTTCGTCTGCTCCACCATTCTTTTCTGCTTTCCCCGCAGTTGGATGCTTTACGGGATTATCCTCGCGGAAGAATCGATCCGCCGGTTTGTAAACTGAAACAGTGGCTGGTAACGAGGGCAAGGGTGAAAGCTTGCGGGGTGGATCTGGTGGATCTTGAAGGGACGAGGAATTTGTTACAGGCGGTGTAAACGAAACTTGGTGTCTCTTCATAGGCTGTTTTATGTTGTAAAGGTTATTAGATACCGGTCGTCAATAGAACAGTTGGAAACAGTGTGATAGGATTAGTTTAGGGTTTAGGGCAACGGTGTACGTTGATTATGAACTCGAGGTATACGAAGGTTTGATAGATAATATATTCAAACGGATGTGCGCAGGTTTATTAACTGCACCACCACTGTGCTAACGATAAGCTAACAAAATCCACCATTTTACATTCCCGTGCGGAACCAAGAATAATAAAAAGATTAGCGTTCCGCTCGGTGGGGCACCACTGAAATCCACGCGAAGCACACACATTGTACATTGTATAATACATAAAAATCCTCGGCGCCAGCATCATCAGGCTTAATTTCCAGCGTGCTTCTTTATTACTTCCCGATGAGTTAGATAATCGACGTAACGACGAGCAAGCTCACGGCTCGACGATCCAATTAGGTATAAAACAAACGTTGCTACTCGTAATTAGCGTATCAGGCACTCGACCATGCATCCAGATTTTTCTATCGGGGATCCTCCTGCGAGAACAATGCACCGGCTGATACCCTTATCTGAAGCAGCTAATTATTCTCCTCCCGGCGGACAAAGAGATTCGCGGTATCCGTGAACGTATCAACGCGCTAGAAAAGACTTCATCGGTTGCGGTGTCGACGACGAGGAGAGAATAAAATTAACCCCTCCTCGGTCTGAGTAGACAGCATTATCCTGAGCACGGCGATTCATAACCGTAACAAGATTAGCCGGGCTCAACCCTCCCTCCGTCCGGCCTTTATTGTTTACACTTCCCTCCTTATCCTGCTTCCGCCAGGAGCCTCTTCCTTTTGTCTTCGGCGCACAAGCCGCGCCCGCTGTCTCCTCTCCTCGCTGTCCTGCGCGTCCCTGAAATCGAGTCATGAATTAAGAGAAACGACAGTGGACTCGGCATTTCGTCGTGTTATTACCTAAAAATGTCCGAGAAACCAAGGTTCACATAATTCACCTGATTCGTGGGATTCGAAGAGTTGTTAACTTGGGCGAAGTTACGAGCAACCATCAGGATCACTCCCCGAATATCCACGAATGCGAAAGCTCATGATTTTTAATCTCCCCTCGGGGCTACAAAAATTAATTGAAGCTCGATAAAATTCAGCGAGAACCAGCGCTATCACCCTGTTCTCACTTCCACGGAGACGTTTACGAGCATCGGAGCGCAATCCCACGATTACAGTGGCGAGCGCCATAAACTGTAGTCACACATTAAACCCCATAAATTTTTCCCAACAATACAGTTATTACTCGACTGGTACGCCCTGCGAGTACGTTTTCACGCCGCTCCAAGGCCGGGCCAATAAAAGCCGCGGCCGTGAACAATAAGGCATGCATTCGCAAGCGCATCATCGTTAAACATTTATTCCGGCGCTCGGCCACGGGAGGAGCACGAAGACCCAGGGAGAAACGGTCACCCCTCACCTCCCGCCCGTTTCATAATCCTTCGACCAGTCGCATCCGTTTCAAATAAATATCTGCTATCTGATCGAAAAGTGACTGTTACCATTGCTTCGGGACGCGTGTAATACGCTAATTAAATAAAGATACGGGGCCACCGATGCAGCCGGCGGTGTTCGTTGCCTGCTCGTGCCCAGGGAACTGCACAACTTTGCATTGCGCAGCAATGCAGCTCTCCTGATTCCAACGAGACCGTGCACGTACGTGCGCAGTTATCGTGATGCGGGTTTGCCTGCACCCGGAAATATTAGCCGGAGTGAGCGATGGGTGTAATCGTGATGGTCTCGAGTCTTTAATTAGTTCGATTCTGACGCTTCTTCTCGAGGCACGTTTCTTCCCGGTGCCGTGACACGTGCTTCAAATCATCTAATATGCACGAGAATAGAACACCCTGCGATTGGACAGTTAAAGCGATGTCTATCTTCGTTACGATGCTGCAATTTATAATACATTCAGTTGAGAGTAGTTGTGGTAAATTGCGTCGCAGGAATGGACCTAAGTAAAAGCGATACCACAATCACAGGGCCGTTAATTTCACTTTCCCTTTGATTGCGCATTATCTTGATTGGAATATATAGATCGATTCCACAAATTCTTCGTTAGGCCCGTTCGAGGTGGATGAACAATAAAGCATCTGCCTGGAGCATTTAAGAACCCACTGGCCGACTCATAGCTCATGGCTCCGGAACGTTACGGCGCTGAAAAAGCCGTAATGATTTTGTCGTTCTTATCGCGATCGGCCGGCCGTATTTTCCTCGTCTGAGGATCCACACGACACGCGCTAATTGTACGAAGACATAATGAACCGAGCGGCCCGGCTCGCGTATCGCGGCGCGTTCGTTAACGCAGAGAAAAGAACGGTTTTACGAGGGGCAATTATTGCGTTAATAATTTATCCGGCTGAAATATTCATAGAGCGATGTCTGCTCGATACAGAGACCGGTACAGGTCGTCGTGGATGTACGAAGGTGGCGAGCGAAGGTGGGGGGGGGGGGCGGTTTTCAGGCCTCTTCGTGTATTCGACGGCGTTAAGGGTTCCGCACCCCCGTTTCGGATAATGCCGGAGTAAAATTGCGAGCTGGTAGTCTAGCCAGCTACCGATCATCCCCTTCGGGTGTTCGTTAGGCGAGAAATTTCCAGAATCTCCCCGTCTCATCCCCATAAAGTTGCGAGCAAA
This sequence comes from Andrena chrysosceles, assembly GCA_963855975.1. NCBI lineage: Eukaryota > Metazoa > Arthropoda > Insecta > Hymenoptera > Andrenidae > Andrena > Andrena chrysosceles. The sequence continues at coordinate 42,293,279 of OY979769.1, read as the reverse complement.
GCCGGCGACAAAAATCCTCGGAGTTACGGCCGAACCGTTTTAACGTGCGAGCATGCAGCCCGCTTTTTTCAGCCGTTCGTGGAAGCTCGAGAGGGTTGTTCTTCCCCTCCGACTATTCTCTCCACTTCTCCCGCTTTCTCTTTGTTCCTGTCTATTCCGTGCCGCCCTTTTTCCTACAGGACTCTGTCCCCCTTTCCCGCGGCCGCTCTTCCTCCGACGCGCATGCAATTCCCATGCATATTTGCGCGGTTCTTTACGAGGCACATTTCTCCCCATCCTGTCATCGTCGTCTTGCTGGATATTCGGCCAGGATTACGCTACCTCTGAGGGGCGTACCTTGTTCCCACTGCCTTCCACACCCCGCCTCGGAAATGTGGTAGGCTACTTTGGGAGAATCGAAAGCTTTGTTAACCGTGCTTTCGCAGCATTTTAGGGTTGTCAATGTTCGTTAACGAATTGTTCGCGTAATCTTCGTTTTGTTTCCGCGGGAAACCACCAAACCTATTCACGGAACATTGTGGGTACAGATCCCGCGCATGGTGCACCATCCAATCACGATTTCATCCCCAGAGATGCAGGTCGAGTGACGACATGGGACCGTTTCGCACGGCTCGAAACCCTCTTCATTTAGGTGATCCTCGATCGACGTAACGATGATCGAGGTTCAGTCAGCGTTATGCACCGATGAACTCGAGAATGCAACTTCATCCCGCGGCTGGCTGGCAGCCGGGCATTCCGTGCCGCGTTCCGAACCGGTTTCGCTTTACAATATAACTTACGACGGTAGAAAGGAACGGTCGATAAGCTGATAAACAAATCTGTTCGCTACCGAAGGAACGATTATTCTTCGGTCGGGCCGAGCTTCCACGATCGTTACCGCGCGAAACGGCCTTTTAATCGCCGCGATTTGTTGCCGATTGCCTGCTCCCTTTAATTAATAAAAACCGTCGGATCCGTTGAGAATCGGCCGGCGTCCGTTTCTGTGGGAGGGGGCTGAGCGGCGGCGTGTTGGCGACGGATCGCGAGAGCGCGGACCATTGAAATAAACAATTTTATCGAGATATCGAACGGTCACACCGTAATCCGGCCTCGTGGAAGGGATTAATTAAAAACGGATTAACCGAGATCCCGCGGACCCGTAATTCAGCAGCGCTGTGGACAGTATAAACGAGGAAACGCCTGGCGAGGTGGACATTGATTTTTCACTCGCTGCCACGTCGCCAGTCTATACTTTCGATATGATTATCGCACTCCTGTAGACGTTAATGGGCCTCATTTACAACTGCACAGTTTGCCGTGTACGCAATAAACAACACGATTACGCTGTACCACGACATTGCCGCGCCTTAGCGACGGGATCTTTCCATTCGACTTTCCGGATAGAGGTTTGTGGGGAAATGGAGCAGCAGTTGGAACGAAACCGACCGTATTTCTTGGGTCGTATTGAGTAAAGTAGGAGGCAAGAGTTTCTTGTCATTACACTGCATTAACCCTTAACTGGTATCCTGGGGTCAGTCACGACCCCAAGCACGCAAGGTTCGCTGCAAAATTTTTGGTTGTCTAAGTTTGTAAACTGAATTTCTAATTAATTTTATAATAATAGTTTAACTTCCTACGTTTCTATTATTTCATACATTACCTAAGAACAAAATATTCATAGAGGTTGATCTAATATCGACTTTACAAATTTCTATGTCCTTTTTTATTTGGGGTCTGCCACGACCCCAAAATACCAGTTACGTTGGAAAAAAACAGTATACCAGTTAAGGGTTAAATTCGTCCCTCAATCTACACCCACCAACGATGAAGCATCTTATACAATAAACGCAAGTTTCGATAGCAAGGCACTTGGACGAAACAAGAACACCTATCTGTACAGAATCGTAACCACCGATACCTCCATTGGCAAATATCATCTGCCTGAAAGAACGCAAAGTCTGAGCCCCGAGTTTTCGGCGGTGGGGGCTTTCGAAAGCATCGATATAGCGGCAGGCCATAAGAACGCGGACTGTACGGGTCCAGATCGATACACAGAGCCGGGCCTCGGAGCTCGTTACCGAAGGGGGCCACAAAAATACAGAAAAATCCTCGCGACGAAAGCCGACCACGTCCGGCAGACGGTTAAGGGCCACTAAATATCCGGCCGCGTCCGCTGCACGGAACACGATGCAAGTTTACGCTCTGGTCATATACGAGCCGGCACGTGTAACAGGAAACTTACCTTAACCTCTTCACCCTGCCACACTTATTTCGTGGCCGCAGCCGTTTTCATGGCCTCGGCTGTACAGCCAGCGATTTCGAGAGACTACCGGAAGGTATATACGCGGGGGCGCCAGCCTCCACGGGGCCACGTGAGTGCTGAGAAATAGAAGCCGCCACCACCGCCGCTGCTGTCACTGTCAACGCCTAATGAACAATATATATAAGGAGGAGAACAGCCGGCTAAGAATCCAGCATGGCCACCTGCATCCCGAAGGATCGCGAGGGAATCCTGTGATTACATTCCTGCCTCCGTCCCGCTCTCACCGACCCCGAGCTCCTCGTTCGAACCACCCTTCTTGCGCCGGATCTCCTCGCTACGTTATTTCAAGGAAGCCTCCGGCGTGTCTTGAATAGTTTTAGAACATCCCCGAGTGACGGGCGAACGACTCGGCTTTTGAGGGGCGGTATTTAATAACGTTGGGTGGTGATTTTACGAACCGGCGAGCCAACCACATTCTCAGCGGGGTAGCTTCGTATTTTGGTCCACTTCTGGTTTTAGATAGCACGAGTGGTGCTCGTTTTCACGAACCCCAAGATGATGGTGAGTTTTCTTTTTGGGATCGAAGTGCTGGGTGTGCAGCAAGATCGGGGCACGTGTTCTCCAAATATTTACGAGAATCGAAACATCTTTTTGTTTGTATTATTTCCTTCGCCATACGGTTCGCCCGTTCCACGGCCCACTTTCGTTGTACGGTTACATCGAATTATTGCACTGTCACAGCTGTTCGCGACTGATCGTGCGCTCGCGATAGAAACCTCGTGCACGAAGTACGTGGCGGTGTTGGTATTCAAGGATCCATCGATCATCGCGGCATTACGATCATTTGGACATTTCCGTCCCACGTTATATACACCAGCGCGCAGAATAATTTATTCTCTTGCACCTTACTCCACCGCGACTCTCGTCGATCCTGTTCCCCTCTTAATTTTCAAACGATTCGACTCGGTTGACTGTGGGACTTATAATGGTCCCGATGTACAGTAGAGATTTCTAAGTAAGTCATTTATTCTGCAGTGTTGCGCAATTTCGTGCAGAAAAGTAATGTGCAATCTTCCTATTTCTAATGTTCTGAAACGTTAGGAACTTCGTCAATTTCGAATTTTATCTACGAGAAAAATATTAATGACGAGTGGTCTGTGCGTTCGCAAGCTGTCACCCAAATGCTTAACGAACAACTCTTCGGGGCCGCTCGATAAATTTTCATGCGCTATTGAACGCGATGGTTACGCGACCGCAATTAGGCTCGCGAGTTCATATATTTGCCCAAGTGACGGAATGCCCGCGACTCTAAAAACGACGTAATCGCGAGAACGGATAGATAAGCGGTCACGTGAGGGCGATAACGATAATCGTGTGTTACCATAAAATTATCACGCGGCCAACCTTTCTTTGTGCCGCTGGAAATAGTTGCAGCAATTCGATCGACCAAAAATTATTAGCCTTTTAACGACGTAAAGTACAAAGCCGGCAGAATAGTTTATTAAACTGCATAGAGGGTGCTTCAACAGTCGCGTACCTATTTTCTCCGTAACGAAGTTATCGATTTCAATGTTCCATCGGGCCGCACGTCATAAGAAACACCGTCGTTAGATAATTTAAGTCGAATTTATTTCGCTTTTATTGACACCGCGCCGATCCCACGGCGCGTAAGATTTAATTTAATAAACTGTCAATAACGAGCCTCGAATCGACAGGCTCGCTGACTTTTTTTCCCCAGCCAGGCGAAATCCACGAAAGCGGGACGTTGTTTATACGCAGCCGATCGATTACATCTGTAATGGAAAAATATATTCGTTGCTCGGAATTACGCGTCAACAAGGTAATTACATTTCGATGGGAATCGCTTGGAAACTCTGTCCGACGATTCAATTATCGGTTTATTTATATTTTCATGGACTGTTACATTCGTGTTACCTAAAATCGTGACAGTGACGTCTCAATCCTACGGTTTCTTCTTCAGTCGTTTAAGGGATACAAGGATGTTCCCGGCGGGCGTTCGGTAAATTATTCAGCATTGAAGTTCTATCGATAACTTCGCGGAAATGAGGTTCGCGGTAGAAGATGACGTTCGATCAGCAAGTTTCGGAGTCGCGCTCAAAGCATCGATATTTAATTTTACATATATAATAATAAATATCGCCCCGTGTCGCGGCTTCGCCGCTGCAAATGTCACGCATGATGAAGCTTTTCAATTTCACTCAACAGATAACACAGCCATAAATATTTCGTATCGATTAAAAAAGCAGAGGAAGGAAAACTGCGGTCGAGTAAAAAAAAAAGCATTACTCATTATAATCGCGCGCGTATCGACGCACCACTTTGCAAATTGCATTCATAAATATTCATCGATAACGCTGGGCCCGTAACGAAAGCGGGAACCGTCGAAAGCGGTTCGAAATTTATCGATCGGTCGGTCCCGATCTCGAATCGGCTCGAGGATCCTCCTTCGAGCGCCCCTTCTGCGTCTCTTTTAACAACTTTTGAACGCTCAATGCGCTTCGTTTGCCATGTCATCTACTTTGAAGCGAAACTTTCGTACGTGGGAAGATATATGAACGCCCGAATCGATATTGTAATATACAGAATTTAATACAAATCGATTCCGCATAATTTAATTAAAACCGGAATGCATGGGTCCAGCTTTTTCCCTTTACAATTAAATGCGAAAGTCAATTTCGTTATGGCTCTGTTTTCGCACACCTCGCTATAGAATATATATTTTATCGAAATGCTCCAACCTGCAACGATGAATATCATGTCAACGGTACATTTACATAACTCCATTATTCTGCAGTTAGCAGGTGTCGTACATATTTAATGAGATATTTCTTATTCCAATAATAATTAAGGCACCATTATTTTTGCTTATCTATTTCTGCAAATAATGATACCCACTCACAAAAGTATTTATATACTCTACGCTGCATTCATTACATCGTGCTACATCCTGACCATCGGCTGGTACCGTTCAAGGCGAAGCGACCCCGAAAGCACTTAATACGTTAACAACTTCCAGTTCATATATCGTTGGAGAAAGGCATATTCTCGCATTGTCATCGCGTGCAACCGTTAATTATCAAATCACCGAAGACAGTCCATCCTCACATCTCAATCAAATTGAGGACTCTAGCTTCAACTTATATCGAAGACTATAGTAGGTACCTACTATCACAGCACCGTCCAAGGTCTACAAACTTGAAGAAACTTATACTTCTACAAATGAAGAAGCACAGTGCTACGTCATCGATCTCGAATCTTCGCCGATCAAGACTCGTAGCGTTACATGAACGGGTCTCAGTTCTGGCAAACCAATTAATGTAAAAATCAGTTGCGCAAGGAACAGTCCATCGGTTGCATGCGAGACGGCCGAACAGTCCCGGGCGTTTTACGCAACAACTAATTATGCAAACGAGAAAGGAACTGGCTGGAAAAATGCACGCCAGGAATAATAATGCTGTCGATCATGCTAATGGCGGAAGTGAAGGCGAGGATAATCGTGGTGGTAATAACAATGGCCGCGCGGTGTCCCTACGCGGCCGCTGACTAAGAGCGGAGAGGTGATAAGGTTGACGTTAATTCATTGGGATCGGAACGGGTACACGATCGTGAAGCTGTTTCGTCGTCTTTCGTAATTTTAGGCACCGGCCCCCGTGGGGAAAATGTTGTATGGCCGTCGTTAACCGCGGCCCCCGAGCTGACAGTGACACCATTACTGGAGATTTGCTGTCGTTAATATACGCCCGGCACTAAATCATGGAAATATCATCGACTGTATTAATCACTCGCGCGTGCTCGCTCACTAGAATTCAGATTTTCGATAATAGCCATTCTGCTTTGGAGGAACACACGAAGAAAACTCGTGAAGAATTCAGTCCACAAAGAAGATTTTGTAAAGATTCCACGAGATACCGTGCGGCATGTTTCTTTTACTTATCTGAGTGAGCGTTATTAGAAAATTCCGGTCATAACTACGTGAAATAACGCGAACAATTGGCCGGCGTGGTTTTTGCCGGTCGCCAGATTAAAGTCGACTTTATGAGCGAGCTTACGAGGCAAACCGCGGGCCGAGGTAAGTTCATCATCATCAAGTCGCGAAAGTGCGCTGCGTGACCGGAGCCTGTTTTCGAACCTAAAGCGAATTTATACCTTTTACGGCTACCGCTCGTTAGGTTCGCGATTCAATGACCTTTCCTCCCCCGTTTCTTCTATAAACTCCCACTACCTTCGCACCAGAAGCCTCTCCTATTAGCATTTTTAAGTCGCAGGGATTTAATACTTCGCAGACCTCCCTTAATGAATTGCAAGAACCGATCTGGGCGTCTCTAATTTTGATGTATCGATTCGTAGTAACTGTAATGGTTCTCGAATTCCCTCGCATTTACTATTGAGTCGTATCTCTGACAGGGATTTATTAAATTGTATCCAGAACGTCGAGCAACTTTACCGACAACCTGTCTTTTGCATGTGACAAATTATTATTATTCCCCGGAAAGCAGCACTCTGACGAGCCTCTAGACTTGAACGTCACGACCGCATTATAACAATTATATCTTGCTTATTTTGTAACACAAATTTGTACAGTTATCCTGCAATTATCTGCGTTCGGTTGGGTCGGTCGAACGTCGACCGTAGCGGGCCCGTTTTATTCGAAAGAATCGCAGGTATCGTGAGTGGTTCTATGACGTTCAGGGGGCTGCCTCTTGTGCCGTCGACGCGGATGGCCTGCTGGTAGCGGTAATTATTCCCCCCTCGCGCTTTAAATACAGTAATCTTTGAGTTTCTTCGCCGCGTTGTTTATGGTAATCCGCCGGTGCCGCTATAAATATTCCTGCAAATACAAAAATTGCAACCCTCGCCCGCGCGCCACGATCGCGCGATGGCTGCCGCTCACGCTAGCGGAAATCACCTGTGGACGGTGGCAAAGGAAAAAAAAATAGAACGAACCCGAAGAAACTCGGCTGCGAGACGCGCGGCTGCGGCCTTCTTTGCCCGGTGATATATTTTCGACAAGCAGTTGTTAAGAGTTTCTAGAGTCTATTCTTACGTCACGTGGGCGTCTCGTGACATCGTATCATTGCCCGGGGAATAAAATTTCAGGTTGAACGTGCCTTCGTTCCACGATATTCTTACGCTCTCACGTTCGAATACTTTCCGCGAGCAATTATTTGCAAAGGAGCGCCATGCAATTTTCCCTTCCGCCGCCAGAAATCCTCGGTATGAAACGATTCTGTTCAGACAGTAATCCAGACCGTAGCCAGACGCGTGACTCTTAAATTAATCAAAAAGGGACGAGCGCGGAGGGGGCGAATGGTTCGCGCGCGGCCAATGCAAATTGCAATCCTCTCCTTTCATTCGTTCCAGGCACCGATCGTCATTTTCGCTTTCCCATTTCGCCCCGGCGGATTCGAGCTCACGACTCCAATCCGAGACGTCGGTAAACACGTTCGTGCTCGCACGATATTTGCGATAGACAGTCCCTAACGAACAGCCGGCCGAGAAGACAAACGAGTTATCCAGTCGATTATTGTCCCCGCCCACGCCGTGGGCACGATTCGCCTCTCTTTCTCTCCCTCTCTGTGCGTGTCCCTTGATTTCTCTGCTCTCTTTCGCTTCCTCTTTCGCCGCCAAGCCGCGCCGGCCGTTATCGACCAGCAATGTTAATGTTAGACGAGCGGGGGCACCTGGTGCTCGCGTTGTAGTTATTGTCACGAGTCGCTGAAACTTTAATCGGCTTCTTCACCTGGCTGCCCATCGTCCATTTCCTTCGGAGAAATAGGAACTTGATGTTTCGATGTTTGTTTCAGGTGAAGAGAATCGGGGGATCTCGATATTGCTAGAAGGAAGCGTGGTATTCGGTAGCTTCCTGTTTTCGGTATAGTCGAAAGTGGAATACGGATATTTCAGATAGGTACACTGCCCTCCTTAGTTAAACTCTCCTATCTAGCATTTTTTCATTTTTTGAGATATGTTGAAATATTTGAAGTTCCACACGTCTTTTACCTTTTAAGTAAAATTAGAAAACTCTACATGCTTCGTAAAGATTTATAAACAGTCTAATGTATTTAACCTAACTTCTTTTCAAATTGTTAAAAAATCTTATCTGAAACAATTAATTAATTGGTATGTTTATAATACCAATGTAACATTGGTTTTACATTGGTTGATACACTTCCTATTTCTTTGTTAGTCAGAGAAATGAATTCCTTCACAGAAATAGTCATATATTCTTCCTAAGTCCCGCGGTTTAAGGTCCCCTCAGGGCGACAGCATTTCGGAGCAGACTCGCACAAGTTACGTTACACTTCCTCTTATTAAAACGGTGCATGCTAGAGTCACTTGGCTGTGCAATCAAAAGGAACTGCATTTGACTTACTGTTCTTGGTTGTAACCGCCTTCTCATTTCCCTGAAAGCTTCCACGTTCCAGGAGTCACCTCCACGTAATTACAGTTTAAAGGAGACGCTCCTAAAAGAAGGCAGCTACCGTGCGGAGCATCTTCGGTGCATTAAAAGATTCGAGTGCATTATTCAAATTATATTGCCCCGCCATTACGAATTCACTGCGAGTCACAATGGACCCATAAACTACCTGTAAAATCTCAGCAGATTGCGATCCGATTCAAAGGCGCCTTACGGTTATCAGATCTCCGACGTGGAAGCCCCGGCTGAATTTCATTTACCGTTTTAAACTTTCAATCCCTGATCCGTTGCGTCCGCTTTGTTTCTCAATCTTCCGCCCGTAATCGAGTAATGAATCTAAGGGAGCGCACGTCAGAAACGCTAATTATTCGCCGGGATGTCGCGCATTCCAATCCAATTACCCGACAGTCGACAATCGCGGCGCTCCGTTCCCCGTTAAGTAATCACGCGTATTAACCGGTAATTACTGGCCGCGGTATCGTCAATTTATCGACAAGGTTTCAGACGTAGCGCTTAAATTAGCCTTCTGCATAATAAGACAACGCGGCGGTATCATTTATCTCGATCGCCGAGGAACCTACGCGCGATGCAATCATCCGCGGCGCTTATCGGCGCCGATCTACCGCGACGGATGAACTTCGCTATTCGACTATCGTCTCTACAATGGTTCTTTCCTTTCTATACTGTGATTAATAGTTACTCTAGCGAGGGACAAGCCTGAGAGTCTCTAACGTCTGGTTTAAACTTGTTACAACTTTATCGAGTGAAATATTCTCGAGTCTTTACCAGGCTACTATACCGAACTCGGTTCGCTTCCGTTTCCTCATACCGAATACCTACTACCGAATCAGCGGAAAGACCATTCAGCGGGTAGTCGGCGCGTTTCAACGTGGAAGAGAATACGAAGGAAGAAGCACGCGAAGTCACGTCCGTCGCGAATCCCTCTCCCGGGCGAATAAAAGCGGCCGTTCTCTAATAACGTCCACGAAAAGTAAGCCTGGACGCGCACGTATGTCACATTTTTCCGCTTAATCGCGGCACGTACGCGGCGAAGTGGGTTCACGATGGGGTCGCGATCCAGCGTATCTCGGCGTTGATACCGGTGGCGCGAGAGGAGCCGTGAGGGGGTGGGTCTCCTCCAGCCGGCGAGAATGTAATTATGAAGCGGAGATCTACGGGAGGAGATAAGGCCCCGCGAGCGTGATGGATGTTTTCAGCGTCTGCTCCGCGTCTGCTCCGCATTACTGACTTACGAGCTCGCAACTATAGACACGTCGTCCTTTTCCTCCTTCTCCACCTTCTTGCTGCTCCTCTTCTTCTTATTCCCCTTCATCTGCTTCTTCCTCTTCTTCTTCTGCTTGCTTTTTCCTCTTCTTCTTCTTCTGCTGCTGCTTCTTCGTCCCTTCTTCACGGACTCTAATGCCGCCGATATACGCCCAAGCAGTCGGCCATTCTATGTAAATCACGTCGTAAAAGACCCGACACCACCGCCGGACCTTGAGGAGGCCCTACACGTCTTACGGTCCTCCTCCAAAGGACGACGTCGTGGCACGACATTAAAACGGGCGACCGCTTTGATCGCGGAGGAAATTAGAGTGCCGCCGTTCGATGGCGGGATGTGTACTTTGAATATCGATTTCTTCTTCTATTCTTTTTTTCCTCCGATCGCGTCCTCTCCACTTTTACTCCCCTCTCTGTCTTTGCTTTATTCGCCCCCGTCCCTTCCCGTTGGCATTGTCGGGCCCGCTCGATGGTATTGATATTGCAGTCGGAGCATGAGCGCGAGGTGAAAACGGGCTGTTATTGATAAGGCTGAGCGCTCGCCTGGCGAGCGCGGCGGAAGATTTATGGAAATTGGATATTAATGTTGCGTCAAGGGGTTCGTTGCCTCTCGAACGGCCGCGGAATTTTGAGGAGGGAATATTGGTACTTGTTGAATGACTGCTGGTGGTCGAGTGCTTCCTACACAATCACCTATTTAGGTACCTATATACCTCTGTTACAAATGATTGTGTCTTGCGAGAGTGAAGATGTGGGTACTTCTAAGCGCTTCGAAGCGAATGAGGAAACAATCCCACGCAACATTCCCACAATACTTCTGTCTGAATGGACACCCATCGTCACCTAGTCGCCCAGAAAAGGGAAAAGGAAGAACCCCCACTGCACGCATCAAACGCATCCATCTGTAATCCTCATTATCGCGTCAAGACTAAGAGCGTACCTAAATCATGTCGAAGGCTGAGTTTACCAGAAAATCAACACCGAGCTCCGTTCGTCATTCCGGTCTCGGTAGGACACGTGTTTCCTCTCGAGGAAACAGAACGAAAACGCCTGGCTATCGAGTCCCTATATCTAGCCTCGCGTCTAGCCTCCGCGTTCATCCCCCAGAAAGTTCGCCCAGAGGGAACGGACTGCGTACGTGTGCACACCGTCGGGCTGAAGAGCCGTGGCTGCCCCACATACGCAGGAGTGTGTGCACCAGACGAGTTCTCCAGGTCCCGCCCAGGTCCGTCGGCCAATAGTCATTAGCTGGGTCCATTAAACCCCCGGACGTGCACGCACGCACTCACGCACTCCGTGAGCAGGTACGCGCGTTTGCACGCGGCCAGGACTCGGACCACGAAGGCGGTTTCGAGGAGGAAGGACGAAGACAGAGCTACGATCAGCACCTGCGAGAGAGAGGGACGTTGGGAAAGGGCTGAGCGTAGAGGAAAGGGTTTGAAACCGGCTGGAAGGAGGGGAATAAGGATCGAGGGGGTCAGAGGGGTGCTGAAAGGGTAGAAACGAGGTAGAGGAAGAGAGGGAACTCGAGGAAGGAGGAAGAGGAGACCTGGTGGAACTGGAAGAGAGGGAAAGTGGCGTGGTGAAAGAAGAAGTCAAAGCGAAGAAGAAGATCCTAGCAAGAAGCTCGAGGAAATAAGCTTGGACGATCAGAAGGATTGTGTTTGAAGTGAAACAATATGGATGGATAATAACCGCACCTAGCTGACTTACCAGGACTCTGTCCTTAAAAAAGAATTCTGAAGATCTGCCCATCGTGGCATCAGAGGATCCCGGGACCGACCACCTACAGGTAAGAGCGAAGCGAAAGTAGCCATAAAGGAGGTACCATGGATCGCCGAAAAAGGGGAAAAATTGGCTCCGAAATGCGGAGGACACGTCGTTAGGGCGACGGTTAAGGATGGTGCTCCGTTCCAGCTCGTTCAATGCCCGTGGGCTCGCCAGTCCTGGCGAAGCGAAACGCGACTCGGCCAGCAGGCCTGGTAGCGTCTCCCGGTGAGAGAGACGGCGAAAACGGTGGGGGATCGTGAACAGGAGGTAGAGGCGGGCCCGAGAGGCGGCTTTAACGCCCGCCTTCCATCGACTTTATAGCGGCTGATAGCGGGCAGCGTAATCAAACGGCACTTGCCGCGACGTCGAGCGTTATCGTGACGCGCCTCGTACCCCGTTGGATGGCGAACGCCGGCCCGTCGACGTGTAAAATGGGCATAATAATGGCCGAAACTGCGGCCGGAATCGCGCGCCTCTGCTCACCGCTGTTTTACGGACGACGTTAAGTTACCCCGGGCACGGGAACCTCGTAATTCCGTCTCGTATCGCGCGATAAACGCGCGATATTGGCGTATCGAGCGTCCGCGGGCTTTTACGATCTCGATGATCGTTTCGGGGCGTGACTTCTTTTTGCATGTCTTCCCAGCAACTTCTCGGCGTGGAAAGGAAGTAGGGCACGTGTACACGATTCTCTCCGGCTACCTGCAATGTCTCCTCGCTTCGTGGTATCGACGCGTTTATGTACCACGGGCAGCCTCACAGTTGACAACTTGAGAAACGCAGCACCTCACTTTCACTCGGAGAACACACGCGGTGATCGAGGCGCGGTATCCCGCGAATCCTCCGGATCCCTGTCAGCCAGGAAAACCGGGGAGACGGCACTTCCGTGGCGAGGAACGTCGCCTCCTGGCATCGTGCGAGGAACTGCAGCGGCTCGCAGGCCGCGTGAGCCAGAACAGGCAGAGCAACGGGCAAAGAGCGGATATTTCAGCTGCCGGCTCCTGCTGAGATGCGGCGATTATGTTTGTCCATTAATATGCGCCGAGACAAGGCAGCTTGGTCCTTTATCCGCTCGTCCGGGGCGCTCAGTGGGTCTCTGGGTCTGCGGGTCTAGGGCCTCCCGGTACGTCCTATCATTTATCACCGGGCTTTCACGCACACTTTTCGCCCTGCCCTCCCCCTCGCTGCCCGCCACAGAGGGACCGTTAGTCACCAACTCGGCCGCTTTGGAATACGAATAAACGAGCGACGCTTCGCTCTGATGTCTACCCTCTTCACTCCTCCCTCGTCGCTCTGAAATTCCAGCCTCTCGAGTTGGACACTCTCGTTGGCTGCTCGACGAGTATTAATTTTCGCCGATAGAGCCCTCATATGTCGAGCAGTCTTCTTCTTCCCGATCAGGTAATCCGTGCTGGTTCCGAAGGGATCGCTAAACTCATCTCGCCAGTTCATCCGAAACGGTTACAATGCGGATGCGTACGACTCGTTGGAACAAGTACCGTCAGCTTCTGGTTACTCTTTCCTGATTTATGGGGCGGATTGATGTTGCTATGACGCGAGTGAAATAAGATGGATCTGAGATGGATCCTAGTAGAACTGATAGGTGTTTAATTGCAAGATCGAGACGAACTTTCATTTCCGTGCACCACTTATCTAGCCTTCATTTGCCCCGCGGCTATAAGTCTGAAGAGGAATTATCGGTCTACGAGCTTCATGTTAAATAAAAAGTACCTATCCGCCTGTTTTTAATGGGCCGAACTTCCGAGGAATCCAATAACCGACATTCCGATAACGATGTTACAATAACAGGCGAGTAACCCGGCCCCCGGAAGTGACGGGGGTATCGCGAACACGTCAGAAACTGTCTGGCTGGATGACACGAGGATTTCGAGCATCATTCATTATTACCGCAAGTAGCCTGTCGCGGCGGGATATGCTTGTCTCGTATTTTTATTGCGATGCCCGCAATGAATCGCAAGAAATTCTCCGCTGTCACGCCGCTACCATATCTCGCGAGCGGAAAAACTCGTCGTGCCCGATTCTTCCGTTCGATTCGCGGTGCCCCCTTCGTTTCGAGGAATCGCGAGCACGCGCAGCGGGGATTCAAATTCGCGGCTTCCTGATTAATATTAGTTCTCGTTCCCTTTCACCTCAACAGACCCATACGCACCTGCGTCGCCACTCGGTGTTCCGACGTCAGTGGAAACAGAATTCTGAAAAATTAACGCCCTCCATGCCGACCCTCTGAATCGATCCAATCAACAGCTAGTCTCTTAGCTCTCTTAACGAGGCCCAGGGTCCCCTTCTCGAGGAAGAGACGCACCTGAGTCGCCGCGGCTGTCAGCTTTCCGAGAGTGGCCGGGTTACCGGTATTAATAACAATTCCTTCTCGGGAACGGTTCCACGGCGGGCCCACGGGTGATTTAGTAACTCGACTGTTAACTTGTTTCTTTTTTCCACGGGTGGACCAGGGGGCCCGGGGCCCCACGAACACCGCGTCAATATGTTAATCCACGGAATATAATCCCCTCGATACGAAGAGGGACCGAGGTTATTAAAGCTCCCGACGGCCCTGTCCTCGTCCCACGAGCGCGTTATACCCCCGCACGTCGTCGTAAATATGAAATATCGAAGCCCAGATCCACGAATCGTCGGTTTCGTCCGGCCACGAATCGCCAGGGCGACGATGATCGTTTCTAACGTCTCCACCTCCTTTCGTTCCGGGGAACGAACGTTTAGCTTCTCTGCCCCCCGTACGCTCCCCTCGCTGCACAGCCTTCCATTCGACTCCTATGCCAATTAAAAATCTTCCTTTCGGCGATTTTACGAGAGAACGAACTCTCCGACTAGCGAGCCGTGGGACCACGCTCTAGCGGATTCTCTATGCTTCCACGGAATTGCCGTCGGGACGGAAATAACGTCCTCTTCGTCTTTTTTGCTGTTCCGGGATCGCCTGGAACTCCAACTTTTGTCCTCGTTAATCCTGCACAGTTCTGCGTCGCGGTTGGCGATCTCTGTTTACTCAGGTTGATTTGGAACACGCGAGGATACGTTTGTCTACTTAGATCTGTGTGGCTTGTATTAAGTAGATCTGTGATTAAAATGGTGGAGCTGCGATTATCAACGGTTGTTATTTTTATTAGATCTGAACTACTTATATGTCACCACATTGTCCTCGCAGAAATTGAAATTTACACGGGTTATATCGATCTGTTCCGAGGTGGAACGTATTATTGAACTACATTGTCGTTTCCCACACGCTAAGCGATACGCCGCGACATAAACGAAGCTTTAGATCACAGTGGGTTTCTAGAGATCCGAGAAGAAACCGGACCGAATTAAATGTGCGCCATTAGCGGCAGTATTTCCCGCGCGTTCTTCTGCCCATTCACGATCGTAATCGGGGATTAAACAAGAACGAAACTCGCGATATCTGGCCATTTCGCGCATCGATCGCGATAAATTGTGCCCGATGTAATTGCGCCATTCCTCCCTTCTCTCGGAAGGCGATGATCAGAAAAAGTGGAAGAGTGAGAGGAGGAATACGAGAAGAGGTTGGAGGAGACGAAGACACGAGAGAGGAAAAAGGAAAGCGAAATAATGGGGAAGTACCGAAGACTGAAATCAAGATAAAGGGGCAACGAAAGAAGTGAAAGGGGTATCGGACGGAGAGGAGGTTGAAGATGCAGTACAGAAAGAATTGCAAGAAGTACAGGGAAGATTGTAATAAATTAAAGTATGGGAAGAATTCGGGACTTGTAGCAAGAAAAAGTGGGAGCAACCGCGACAGGGAGAGAAGAAGCGATCAATTAAAAAGCTGAAAGTGTTTGGAATTTCTAAAAGGATGAACAGAAGTGGCCAGTGGCAGTAGAAAGAGAAAAGTGGAAGGCGAAGCGCGGGGGAAGAATTATGCTGCAGAATGTGCGGAAAAAGAGTTCGTAACAAATTAACGTATGTTAAGAATCTGAAACCTTCGAGGAAAGGAACAACACATGCAGCTACTGAGGTAAAAGAAATAGATGGCGAAGCAGTGGAAGAAATACTCTACAGGAACATAATTTGCAATGTTTAGGAAAAGCAACGGAAGAAAATGAAGAAACAGAAGGTACCTACTAAGATGTACCAAATTCATAGCAGAAGATGAAAGAATATTTTCACAAGGGACATCAAAGGATGCAGAAGCGGAAAAAGATGATGATACCGATGATCAACAACCAAGGAAATAACACAGGTGAAGAAGTAAGCAAATTGCGTCGAAGAATTCGGAGAAAAGGGGAAAGGACGTGGCCGAAATCAGCTGCTCGTATCGAAACTACCACCGATAAGACTGAAATTTATCCGCGCGCATCGGTCGCGATAAATTCGGATCAACGTGGCTGCAGTCTCTAAAGCTGGTCGTCTCCGAGCTCGCATCTTAATACGATCGCAACACTGTGCACGGTCGGGCCAGGCTATCCAGGGCGAATCTTCTGAATGGAGGGCAATCTTCGAATGAAAGAGCGCGTCTACGATTTCTCTTTCTTGTTTCTCGGTGGGGAGAGGGGTGGGAGAGAGGCGAAAAAAGGTGAGAGAAAGAAAGGTGGAGATGCTCGATCGCGGATCGAGAGTGGGCAGGCGAAAAAGAAGGAGAGGAAAGAGGGGCGCCGTGGCTCCGTTCCGTTCGAGCAGATTTTTCAAAAAGGAAATTATAAAAGCGGACTGGAAACGAGAGGGGCGGCTATAAAGAGGGATCTTTACGAGACACGGGGCTGCTGAGGTTCCAGGTCTCAAAGAGAGGAAGCACGCGGGACCTGCCGTGACGCCTTGGCGTTGTTTATCGAGTTACGGAATTCGAAGATAAAATCGTGGAACCGTGTACGCCGCTGGCCTGGCTAAGGGTGTGCCAGGAGGGATGAGACTCGGACTTGTTCCTCTCGTTAAAGAACCGCTAACATGCTTGTTTAGCCGCGTCGAAGGATGCTCGTTTATTGGGTGGTGGCATTGTCTTTGGGGATGCTTGAGAGTTACTCCCGTGTATCCGTTTCTTTTAATTTAACAGGGGTGGTTGGTACCACTCGATACTTCATAGAGTTCCCTTTCAGTAAATTTAGATTGTCGATGGAACTTGGATGCATTGTCCTTTTTCTGGAATTCTTCTGAATCTAAAAGCGTGTACATCTTCCTGAAGTTTGTGTAAGCAAATAACAATATGGTTATTTCACTGGAGTGGAAAGAAGCGCGTCACATTTTTGTTGAACGTAGGACAGGATTCGGCGATAAAGAAAGGAGTAATTAAAACGTAACGAGAAGCTGTTTACCGAAAATTCTCAACGAAGATGAAGCGCAGGGGCCCTGGGGCGCGTAAATTTCCCCGGGTAGAAAATAAACTACCGGTAATATGCCGGGACTCGCCCGCAAGAAAAGATCGTCGTCATTATAAAGATAGAATTATACTCTGACGATATTAACTTCGCGCAGAAGCTCTTCGCAATTTCCAGAACGATAAATAACCCTCCTTACTTCGCGAGATACACTCGACGACGCTTTTATTGCGCGTCACCTGAAATTAGTGAGAGCTCGCTTGACAAATCTTGCCTTCTTCCTACCCTCCTACCTTCGATATTCCCTGTGATCAACCAACGTACACCTGCGATCACGTCGCCCGCGTCATTATCTCCCCTGAATCGAATCTCCTTACCTAATCCATTCCAGACAAGATTAATCTAATTCCCTACATCATGAGTTGGTTAATGTTTATTCTTAGCACATTCAGACTCCGCTAAATCAGCTACGAGTCAGTCGAATTCGACTCGAGCATCTGCTGAATGAAACGTCTTATAAAACTGAAGAATACATCCAGACTACAAGCTTATGCACTCTGCGACTGTGCGATTGCAAGCGTGTTAACGCGAAGTTCTCCGAAGCCCAGGCCAAGCAGATTTCACCACTCGCGCCACGTAAAAGAACTTTATCTTCCGTTTCCATTTCTTCCGACATGAACGAAGAAGCTTCTTGCCCGCTAACGACGAGTACAAATTGCAACGGGCAGCATTACGATAATTCCTCCCGCAGCGATACTCGGAACGCAGGAGTCCATAAAGACACAGGGGAGCTTAATTTATCGAACGATCACGCGAAACGCTTCTGCGTTCCTTGCTCGCTCGAATTCCGCGATTTCGCGCGTAACCCATGACCGCTGTCTGGCCGTTTAAGCGTTCACCGTACCTCATCCTCGCCTTCATCCCCCTGTAATAATCCGCGACGGTTCCTGGCCGAGGCGAATCCACGCGTCGACGCGCAGCGCCACGGGAGACGCTTATAATTTCCCGACCTGAAGCTCGAGAAAAAGAGTAGGCCGCGAAACCGACGGAGGAGAATCGAAAAAGAACGTATTTACATTTCATGATTGCCTTGGGATCGGTGTCGATTTTTTAGGCGCTTCGCCACCGCGACGGAGATAATTCTGCGTCGCGATGAGGCGTCGCGTTTAGAGTCCTGGACAAATTCTGCCTCGCGGAGCGGAACGATCGCCGCGCGCCGTGCCCTCGAACGCGAGCGATTTTTAATAACCCCCGGGACTCTGATTAATAAACGTCGATTACGGTTTATACGGGGCTCGAGATTGTCGGCATACATCGCGCTCGGGCTTTGATTTACCGTCGAACTTTAGCTTTAATGCGCCACGGTTTGCCTCCGCGCGATGATGCATATATGGGCTAGTTAATAAACGCTGCGCTCTGCGGTTCATGAAAAGTAATCATCCTTTGGCGGAATACACTCGAGAGCTTTTCTGCTCTGAATATTGACGTTGTCACTGTCTTTCACCAGCCGAATTGCTGCAGGTGCATTAGCGTGTCACGTCCGGTAACAGAATAATGGAAATGCATATGGTGATCGCGTATTATACTCTAGATTCATTGGTACAATTCCTCGATAACTGTTCGAGGCATTAAACTACCGCCAGTCATCGTAAATTAATTAACGTACCTATTAATGATAGCACGATTAAGAGCGAGGATGGAAGAGTGGCTGAGATATCTGTAGCCTCGCATTCGCGTCGCACGGATCGGTTATTATTCCGCCTGAGGAACAGCGAATTCCGCAAGAACGTGCGGGCAAATATTTAAAGCGCGGTAATATTCCGCGCGCACCGGAATCGCAGGATGAATAACAAAAAGGGACGTGCGGCTCTGCCGGGAACATCTGTATACACACTCGTTAGCGATGTAGCCGGCTGAAGTTTAAGTAAAATCGAGGCGATCAGCTCGGAAATTCGTATAACGAGGCGCGTTTCGTGTCGCCATCGTCGCGACCCAAATATCAGCCTCGGACGGTTATGAATCCCAATTAGCCGCTTATTACACTTGCTTCAGCCGCCGATATTCTTTGAAAATTATTCCTGTTATCGATGGTAACACGTCGCCCGTGTTACCAACGTTTACACAGGCCCACGCCTCGTACGCGCGCGCCTGATCGAGCGCGAAGCGCGCGCGTCAGTTGATTTAGCGTCAGATTGGTCACGGTTTGTCGCCTCACCCCACGATCCTCGGTTTCTCTTCTACCTTTCCCGCCTCCACGTCTCTCCCTCCTTCTTCTAGGCCCGACACCCGCAATATTTTTTCTTTTCGTTCCCCTGGCTCGTCTCCCAACCAGTTCGTAAGGGCGCAGCGCCGGATCTTTGATCACCCCGCCGACCATCGAGAGCGACCTGATCATCCGCGGTCTCGCGTCGAAAAGAAACCGATCCCTCGCCGCGTATTCTTCCTTTTCTCCTCTTCTTTCTCTCGCCCCCCTCTTCGCTGCACCATGGGCCCTCGTGCAACCCGATGGAGGCATCGGATCATTAGTCGGGCATTCTGCTTCGTCAGAAAGCTTGGCGACTTCTCAACTTTCTATCCGGTCTGTTTACACGGTCAACGATCCAACGTTAGAATTTGGGCGTGGACGTGTAATCGTTGGCTTTGGGAAAATTATGGGGTGAACCACTCGGGGGTTAGTTTTCATAGACCGATAGAATGTTGTGTCACGTCAGGGTTGTCATAAATACCTGCGAACAGTCAGTAACTTAAAATTACATTGGAGAATGAACAGATCGTGCCGTAGTAGCGACGAGGAACAAACGAGGCCTCGTCGCAATCCTTTAATCGTAGCCGGGCGTTTCCAAGTGACACCGACGGCGTGGAAACCGATCGGTAACTTTTCATCTGGCCTGAGAGCATCGTAATCTTCGCTGCCGGAAAATTTGTTCCGTCGCGTGGCCTACCATTATCGCGATTAAATGGTCGGAAACCGTTCGTGGCTGCTCGTAAGCTGCAATTTCGTGGGGCGCAGCTGTGATCCGTTCACGGACAGACTGCTCGTGCCTGCCTCCGTCCCTCTCTCCTGTTCCTTCTACATCGGT
This sequence comes from Andrena chrysosceles, assembly GCA_963855975.1. Taxonomy (NCBI): domain Eukaryota; kingdom Metazoa; phylum Arthropoda; class Insecta; order Hymenoptera; family Andrenidae; genus Andrena; species Andrena chrysosceles. Next base: position 42,273,167 of record OY979769.1, on the reverse strand, counting down.
CCGTTTCTCCTACTGCCTCCTAATGCCTAGGTGTGGAAATGACTTGTGGGATCGGCTGGCAACGGAATGGCAGAAAAGTGGTACTTTCGAGACGATCCCCTAAATCATGGAATCTCGAGAGGGGAGCAGCGCAACCAGTTTATCGTGAAACGAGATCGCCTGTTATTTCTTTTCCTTCTCCCTGTAGGACAGATTAAAATGGCGGCTGATGATACTGAAAGGAAGAAAATGTTCGAAGCAGAAGAATATAGGTAGCATCGACTCGAACTCGTCCAGCTTGCGTCGAAGGGCAGAAAGATATTCATCCTTGAATTTCGTCAATTGTAATTATGCCCAGGTAGGTGGCTAGAAGAGAAGGAAACGAAAGACTTTGGGGTTCACGCTGGGAAATCGAATGGGAATAAGGGGGATGAAGGCATGACGGACAGGAGGCGTCTTAGGGCGGAGAAGGCGTTTCCCCTGGTGTTCGCTCGTTCACCGGCTGTTGTTCTGCTTCCTTTTTTCTTAATTTATCGGGAACACCTCGAACTTGACTTTTCGTGAAGAAAGGGAATAATTAATGGCTGGTGAACGAGGAATAGAAGGCCGAATTATACTGTCTAAATGGTGTAGTCAAAGTGACGGTTCCTTTGAGGGCTATTACATCAGAAATTCTATTCCATGCAGGGTTGTGAAAAGGAGTTTCAAATTGGTGATTTATACTCTATTCGTTTTGTCATGATTTCATATCAATAGATCAATGAACCATGTGTTTACGATGAGAGTAAAGCTAGGATCATTGAAATTTCCATGGAAAGAGAAATTGCAGAGGATCGGAATCGATCATTCACCGATGGCTCGATCGTTCATCATAATAGGTCACCGAAAAGTAAACGTCCATTCAGCAGAAGTTATCCTGAAATAACGATGGATGGCTCGCAGTTGGAGATTCCGTGACAAATTATCAATAACTTGAGCCTGAATCTAGCAAGACGCTCTCCACCGGCGAAGAGGAGGTGAAAAGGGGAAGACTAATGACGAGATTGATGTCGCCCATGTTATAGAAGCGTTATAAAGAGACCTCCACGACAACCAGCGACGACAAGATGAAAAGGAATCTTCCTATTGCCTTGCCAAACAGCTGTATATCACTTTCAGACAGGGGAAGAAAAAAGATTGGCTCTTTTCGTACTAATTCGCGTAGGCCTGCCTTCAACTTTAACTACATCCACTTAGAAGTCTCCAAAGTAACTAATTTCACCAAGAAAACTAACTTCACCAGACTAGCTAAGCACTTGACCACTGAAACTTCACGAATCACTTTGGAAATCCACCATCCTCCACAAAACCACTCAACTTTTTAACCGCCAACTCACCCAGCTGCCATCGAACGAACTTCTCTCGCAACCTCCGCACAATCGTTCAATTGGCAATCGACTAATCCGGGGGGCAACGGGGGAAGACGCGAAATTCCGATCCATAGACGATAATACCGTTCTCGAGGCGGCGTACAGAGAAATCCGGGGTAAGTACTTAAGGCGGGCACGGCTAGAGTTTCACTTAAACGAGGAGTTTATCCGAAACGAGCTCGTTCCGCGGATTAAAGCATCGCGCCGCGGACGAAACTGTCTGCACGGCTAGGAACAGATGGCAGAAGACGAGGCCACTCGCCGCCAAATTGGCCAGTAAACGTAACGGGGCCCCCATGTAAAGCGTGTATAATGAGTATGCACGGTCCGTGAAATAATAAGCCCGTCGTACACACGGTCAAACACACCGGAGGGGAACGTCGCGTTCCCGCGTGTGCACGTTAACTTTTACGCCGCGGGAACGTCGCAGCGGTTGTACCGGAATTCAACGAAGATTCATACCCGACGCTCGCGAATGCCAGCGCAGGGCGTAAGCAAGGATGTCTCGATCCGGATTTCGATCGGGCGGTCGTATCAGACCGCTAATGAAAAAACGATAAATCACGGGAACGGCGCTGGCCCGCGAACTTGTGCAGGAGCGAGTGGCTGGTTTGGCTACCGGCTCCTGGATCTTGCATCGAAATGCTTCATCGACGACGGCCTCCGCGGTAACACGTTTCATTCTGGGCGTAGAAGAGGAACGGCAGTGGCGAAACTGGATTTAGATTGACTCGCCTATCAATTGGATCATTGGATCCCTGATCGAGCGCTGTGTTCGCGCGTTCCTGGCCAGTTTTCTGCCCGGAGGAACTTGTAAACCGGATGAGAGATTAACGGCAAGGTGGATTGCAAGCGGAGGTAAATCATTCCGCCAGGCTGTACGTCTTCGCTCGAAGGAAATTGAAGAAGCAAGGGGGAGGCTCGCGAATGAGTACTTGGCGGAAGCGGAAGTGGACCACGGACGGTTGTTGCATCTGTACGAACGCGAACGAAACTTTGCGAAGTTGAATAGTTTCCAACTGCGATTCATCTTCCACCGTACGAATTAATTATAGGTAAAAATGAAAGACTGTGGAACAGTAATCGGTGTGAGCTAAACTTCATCGTGGGATAGAAGGAGAAAGGGGTCGGATTCGTCAAAGGAGAAGCGTTCCAAATTAGAACATCCGACGTTTTCTTCGAAAGAGGAGCTTGATAAGTCAGTCTGGTGCAATTTCGTCTAAGCCAAGGCCACAGATGTCAGCCAAGACAAATTCGAGCATGGAAGAGGCTAATGGAGGTCGCGTCTTCTACGTGGTACGGAAATAAACGGGGATTCGTTGTAGAATCTCGGTGTAGCGGCCGGATCATTCATCCACCCGGACTAATTATCCAACGCGATTAATAATCCATCGACTTGGTACGTTTGCTTAACAAGCCTTCACTTACATCGATCTCCGGTTCCGATCAGCGATCAAAACGGAACGATGAACGTGACGCGATTATGGAGCTCGATACGATCTCTCGGTACACGTCCAATTTGTTCGGTTTCCGGCTGCCTGGTACACGTTTCACCGACGTCTCGACTACTTCGCTGTCTTATTTGTATTTTCGTTACTGGCTCCTCGAATTATCATAATCGATTCTCCTTTCATTCGGATCAGTGGTATGTGATGTTCTACAAGGAATTTCCTTAGTGCTGATACGTTTTAACTACTCTTTCTTAATCTATCTTCTTGGTCACTGAATGCTGCTATGTCTAGAAACAATTTCTAATCAATGAACGAATCTTAAACGTCAGACTTGCACAATTGACTATCGATACGAAATTTTTCTTTTCTTTCTTGACGTTCCCAAGTTCGTCTCTGAAAGCGCGCGATTGCTCTTCTCACAGAAAAAGGGATTTCTCTGGGATGGGAAAGCAGGGAAACGGCAGAAATGATCGGATACCGCGGTAAGGCGAAGTTCGTTTGAACGGGGCTGAAGCGGTGGGCTGTACTCGGTTCCTTCTGCTTTTGTTGCTCCGCGTTTCGGTGGTGCACCACCGCTGGCCTGCGTGAACCAGAAGAAGCGCAGAGGTGGAGAACGATAGAAAGAGAGGGCCAACGAGATTGGACGAGGCTCTCGCGCAGCCTGCGGTATAATTAAAATACAGCCGAGCACCAACTGCTGGCCCCGTGCTGCTGCTGTTGTTGCAGCCTTCTCTTCTCCTCCTCCTCCATCATCTCGCTTTCCTCTCCTCCCCTGCCGTTCCTTGGGCTTCATTTTCCTCTTCTGTTCCTCGCCATCCTCTTTCGTGAATTTCTTGCCTCACCTCACGGTTGTAAGTGTATCCGTTCTATGCAGCACGCTTCGTTTCGAGTAATTTGCTTTCGATTTGGAGTAGTCGGGTGGAACAAAAAGAAGTTGGGTAGTGGTATTTTGTTTAGAAGAACAATTCTAATCAAATTTAATCCTGGAGAACCTTGAAATTACTCGTTGGGCACAGTGTTTCTTCTCGTAACTTCACTAACTCCATTGTCGAAGCTGAAGAAGGGCAAAGGGTGGGAATTAAGTAGCCAGTTGCGGTCTACGCCTGAACAAAAAATTTTTCATCGTCACTATCGCGCTGCCGGCACGTTGGTTCGTTACACATAACGAAGGGATGGCTCGTATCGATGCGAAAAGCATGCCTGCGAACCGCGTGGACACGCGGATGGCTTCACGCCGGTAGATTACAAATTACGATACCTGCATGCTTCCTCCTACTCCCTTCCCCCGTGTCGTCGTATCGGTCGTCTCCGTTGGCAAATAATTAATATTCATTACGTATTAACGAAGCTACCGCATAAATCGCGGCACCAGCGGCAAAAATGCTGCCATGGATAGCCGGGCGAGCGTTTCGATGGAGAACGAACGGCATAGTTCCATTGCATGCCGGGAGATGTAGCGAGCAGTATCGCTCTGAAGAGGGCGACGAAGAGGAACCCGAAAATAAGAAATTTCGACCTCTGATTTCCCCAATTCTTCGGTATTTCCCTTGAAACTGAAGAATCTAAAAAGCCAAGAGCAACTTCTTTTCAAACAAGCCTTCATTTTTCAGAAAATCAGTATATATTGAATATCCTCGGTGGCCGTGTTTTGCACCCTTTAAATCATATCCTAGATCCTGAACTTTCATTTAAACACACAAACTCTAAGTCCTCTGATTTACATCTCTACAAATTCTGCTCGCAATAAGCCACAGTAAACCACATTTCCTGTCTCCATAATTACAAAAAATCCAGCTGATAGAGCAACCCTTTCGCAGGCCCACATCCACAACAACAATGCTGGAGAACAAACATGCGAATAAATCATGGATCTTCGTCAGAGCTAATCAGAGCTGCGCGCTTTATCAATTTATCCCGAGAAGACTCGTCACCACGAAATCTTCGTCTTCCCAGCTTTCCCAGCCTCTTTCCCCCAAACCAGCCGCGCATATCGCAGCCTCCTTCATTTTTGACGTCATAAAGAGACGTTTTATCGGCGCGTTTAAGGGTTATTGTACAATAAAAGCGGCATTATTATCAGTTAGCCGGCGCAAGGTCGAGGGCCAAGAGACGAAAGAATAGAAGAGGGTCTTGCTCCTCGGAAGCGACTCGTGAGAAGCACGAACGGCTTTATGACTCGTAAAAAGCTCGTACCGCTCCCTCCTTTCCGTGTTCATCCTGCTCCCATCGACGACACGCGTCCTTCGTTTACCCAGCACCGTGACATTCGGCCGCGATTTTCCCTCAGCCCTGTTCCGCGAACCGATACTCACGATACTCGCGACGACGTTGACTGGCTCGCGAGAGGACACCGGCCGGGTCGTTATTCTTCTTTACTGTCGACCCCGCGTCCGGCTGGGTCGCTAATCCCGAGGTTTCGTCGTCAGAGCTTATTTCGAGATTTCTAGATTAGATACGCGGCCGAGATCGGCGCGGATACGTTGCTCGCCTTGGCAGGCTTTAATTAACTCTTCCGCGATTTCGAAGCGGCCCTCGAACTGCGCGCTAGTGGATCGTGTTTCTGCGAATTCTCCGGTGCTGAGGGGAGGGCGCGAAGTCGACGAAGAAGGAAGGCGAAGAGAGAAGGGACGAGTTAAGGAAGCGGGAAAGAGATTGGATTAATTCGGGGGTGCAAGTGGAAACGCGTGTCCGCGGATGAAGTGGTACGGTTTGAGCATTGACCCTGAGGGATTCGACAGTGATCGATCTATATATTTCCTGGACAGCCTGCTTATTTCCAGAATTCATAATTCACTGACTCCCGCCGCGACACGTAGACGTTCGCTTTCACTGGCGCGATAAATAAAACCGGCAAGGATATCGGTTCGCGGAGCGTAAGTACTGTGTCAATGACAAACGTTGACTAGGTAGCCGACAGCTGGCCGAGATTTATTCCTTCTGCCCGATCATTGTTCCCGCGTCGTGATAAATCTACACGCATAAACGCGACAAGCTTTCTTTTCGATGCGTTTGATTTCTACTTGTTCGGAACCTCTGTTTACGTTGCTCCGCGATTCCTTTTTCTCCGCTGTAACGTAGAAACTGGTGGAAGTAGATGATAAACTGCTCTTCCTTATATTCCGATAACAAAGTGTCCCAAACGGCGTGCAGCACAGAGAACACACCACGGTGCAACGAAAGCTTCGCCATCAACTACCTTTCACCTACGGAACTTCACCGACTGGATTGCAGTTTTTACTTCTGCGATAAACCATCGGAACAGGTGTCACTTCGGGTTAACAGACACGGGGCGGAAGGATTGATCGCTGCAACATTGCTGGCCGCATGCAACCTTTCGTGCGATGGAAGCGCAATCATCCGATGTTACATTCTTAACGACATCCACGTTTAACCTTCCTATCTGACATTTCACCTGACCCCCGCCAACGTTTCTCAGAATTGCAGGTAGTAACGTTTGATACCACCGAAGGTTACGTCCGTCGCGTTGCAATATGCAAGAGCATAGTATATTCAGACATCCACGGAAAACTGTATCGCGAGCGAAAGGTTCTCGAAATACATAGGGGAGGCATTTTTGGAAGAGTGACTCGTATGACCCATTTTCAGCCTCAAGATTGATAGAGGAAAGCTTCCCAAAAGCTTCGACCACGTATCCTCGGGTACACCCTGTGTTTTTCCCTCGTGGAAAGGTTCGCGTCTCTCGCGTGCAACCGTAGACGAGGCACCGTCTCCGCATTGGCGGAATGGCTGTTTGAGATCCGAATGCGCGATACGTCCGCGATAACGTTTATGTAGCGAGGTTGGTACGAGCGGTCTGGCGCGAGCAAACTTCCTTCCAGGTTGTACCGGAAACTCATTGTAAATCTCGGTAGTCAGCGAGGAGGAGCGAACGAGGACGGCACGCGGACTCGGTTTCCGTGTGCCCGCTGCCACGAGAACACGATAACGTGTGCGCCCGGGATTCCAGGCTTTCCTCAAATATTGAAGTTGGCCCCGATCTTCACGGGGCGACGAGCCACCGCCGCGCCAAAGGTGGCGTCAACGCGATCAGGAAACACAGCTGGCGTGCCTGAATTAATCGCTGTAAATCTCACGCGACACCGGCCCCTGTTCGCCGTTCTCTTGCACGCCGCTGGCCCACGAGGTGTACCGCAGACATTTAACGGTTGATAGATGTTGCACGCGGTCCCACCGATCCAACCCACCTCCATTCTTCTTTCTACGACGACGAAGACGCGTCATAAGCGACCTGCTACCTGGTATCTCATGCTTTCCCTTCGTGCCTCGCCGGTTGCCTGCCGCAAGATCACACTTGAGGTTCTTTTTATGGATTAAGGTTCTGATAAGCTCGAGTTAAGTGGCTTGGGTGCGTTCGTTACTCTCGATAAACTTGGTTTCATGGGTTTTCAATTTTGGGACGAAGGCATCGGTACAAGGTGCTCTTCGGTCGAAGAGCTTACCGAGAAGTTCTATACTTACCCCTTAAATTGTTCCTGCGAAATTCACTGAATAACATTACAACCTGCGGGAATGCGAAGTTTATTCATCCTACACGTGACAGCACAAAGTTTAACCGTTGAACGTGATTTATACGGAGCTTTTAAACTCTCCCCTTCAATTCTCTCGGAAGTTCGAAAATAGTGTCCTGCAGAACTCTTAGTCCATCACCTGACGCGTGATTGCAAAAGACATTCGCGTACGCCAGTGCCTCGAAGTAGAGTATTGTGGGGCAAGAGTGCGCACTTAAAGTTTAGACTTCTCTAATATCTTTGATATTACACTGATACACATATCATTTTGTGAGAAATAACTACTATCCCTTATTATTCGATAGAGAGTGACTTCATGTAAATATACCTGTCACAACTTATAAGTTTTTTTTATTTTTTATTTATTTTATATATAAAATTTAAATTTTATATATAAAATAAATATTTCCAAAAAGTGTCAAATGCGTACTTTCACCATTGGCAACTGCCACAACTCAAACCATGAAATTCGCATGGTGCGAACTGTTACCCTCTGCAAACTTTTACCTACGTTTACTCTACACGCTTCTGATTTCCATACAAAATACCTACCTACGGAATCATTCCTGTATTGGAATATGAGAATCGATGTCCCGCAAGATACAGAAATCCCACCGGTTCGTCGATCACGATGGCGGATCTGGCAGAAGCGCGGTGCGATAATTAACCGCCTTATTCTCTGGTTGAGCGTACCAGGCCGAGAGGAGGGAAGAAGACATTGAAGAATGAAAAGCTCGGCGGGCAGTCGTATAAAGAAGGATTTTCGATTCAACGGAGGGAGAAATCCTTATAAGTTGACGCGGCTTGGATCGGTAATCCTGGGTGTATCTTGGCAGAAGGACGACAGAAAGACCGGCGCTGACTTCTCGATGCACCACACCGTTATTTGCATACCGCAACGCCGGTGACACACACGGCCGTATGCAAAGTTCTGACGAGAAACAAATACCAACTAGTCCGTCGGACGTTCGAGAGGTGCGTGCACCTCATTATAAAGCAGCAGCCGGATCCGCGATGAGATGATTCGAATTTACGGTAGCGCGTATCGCGGAGAGACGAGATGTTTCTTCATTTTTCCACCGTCGAGGAATTCGCCGCGACCTTTCCACGCGGATCTCTTCAAGCCGCACGGTATTATCCACTGATTAAGCTAGCTGTGGCCTGCATCGAGTATCGCCAGAGGATGTGTCTTCTTAGCGTCAAGTGGGAAATTAGATTTTACTTAAAAATCGTGGGCTTGCATATAGCTACCGATTCGATACAGCATAGAGCGATACCAAGCTTTATATATGCTTGATGCACGTGTGTCAGAGAAAACGAAGGTGATATTCCCCTCTCTTCTCATTTTTAAAACACCCTCCACGCGCCCGTCGTATTCTCCGCTTCGCTACATCCACTTCGGTGAATTTTATTCATACGAAATACGTTCCCGAAGAATTCTTTCTCAACTCTTCTAACCCCGCGCCCCTCCCGTCGCACGCTCACCTAGCTTTCCGGGGGATGAAATATTTTTAGAGTTTCAAAACCGCGGGGAGACTGACGGAACGGGCTCTCTTGGAGGGGATCTACCACCAAGGTAGAACAACTGTTACATCCACACGCTTCGCTGCCTATTTCCAATTTTCCTGCTCTTCTCTTTAAATTTCAAAGAACTCTTTCAGATTGTAGAGAGAAGAGTTGGACTGACGAGGACACAAAGGGGAAATGATTGCTCGGCGTGAGCATGCGAGAATCAACATCCCTGCCGACAAATCCCTCGTATTACAACCGTGGACGTGATATCGACGGAGAAACGCGCGCGTCTCCGTCATCGTGGAGTGGCGCGACCATGGAGAAGGTCGCCCGCCGAACAGGAGAAATAAAAGCCAGTAAGGGTCCGTATAAGAATCGTATTCCACGGTCTTCATAAGTCAGCGTAACGATGCCGACCGAATGAGAAGGAGACGGGGGCTGGCGAGTGTGGGGTGGCGAGGGGAGAAAAATAAAGTAAAGAGATAGAGCGTCCCGGCAGGCCGTGGAGAGGACTCCTCCGCAAAAGTCGCCGAGTTTCGCTCCTCCCTCGAACTCTTGACGCCGCGGGCAGGCAGGCAGTCCTCGGCCGCGGCAGCCAACTAAACGTGAATACATTTAAATGGTAATCGTCGAAGCTTGAGTAGCGATACAATCCCTGGATGGAGTACGGACACGCGTGCGATACTGGGGAATCGTGTGAAACGCGCATCGGAAGAATGCCACGAATATCTTCGCGGCCCTGTGAGGTCGAACAGACCCACGCTGCATCGCGGAGTAAATAAGAACGAGGGGTGCCTAAGTTTGAGAGGATGTTCATTGACTTAAAAATTGATGGATGCCCAGGTGATTCGATGTCAGCTTTCGAAGAAACAAGGCCCTCTTTTGGCCCAATCTCCGCAGTCATCTGAAGCCACCATTCAAAAAAGTAATATTACCACGCGGAACGGACTTCTATTTGGAACAAGCAACGTGCCCAAGATCGAACGGCACGCTCCCCGCGGACTTTGAGAAAATGGGAAGCATCCTCGGAATGAACCCGCGTTTCGGCTACCGCAGGAGTTCCTGCTGCTCGCCGCGACGTGGTTCAATGTGGAAGGGGAGAGAGAGCAAGCTGCATCCTGTCGCTGCAGTTCGGTGCATTCGTTGCCCCGACCTCCTGCAACTCGATCTCCGGAGAGAAAGAGCTCGGTGATCTTATCGCGGGAAACGCAGCCGGTTCGACGTAGTAGAAAGATAAAAAGGAAAAGGAAAGGGTGGGAAAGGGGGGACGGGCCGGAGGGGGGTATTCGCGACATCCCGGTAAATTAACTCCGCTCTGCTCCCTTCGCGTCTGAATTCTCTCCTCGTTTCGCCTGCCCCTGCTTCTCTCCCACTCTCCTCCGCCGCCACCCCACCATGTAATTACAGAACGCTTTAAATACTCGAAATGCTTCGTGCCTCGACGGATTTAAAAGTTACGAGCCGCCGGGATCGATAAAATCCGCGATCCATAAATTTCCCAGCGGCGAAATCTAGCGTCTTATCTTGTCTCTTATCGTGTACCAACCGCTCGAAAATGAAGCGCGCCGAGGGCTCTGTGGATTAAAGTGATCCGCGCCGATGATCTCTCCCGGTGATTTATCGATTTACTATTTAACGGTCCGACGGACAACGTCGAGCAGTTTCTTTTAAACTTGTCAAAGATTCAACGTGGACGCTTGTCAATTAAGAGGTTTCGCTGGAACTTTATTCGGGATCTTGTATCTCAGATCATATCGTGATAGATTTCGATGATTATTTTGACATGTATAAATGACTCTCGACAGAGAGAAGCATAAGAGTGATTAACCCATGGTCTTAATTAAACCTACTCCAACATAGACAACCTCGAGGATGAAGAAATTCCGACCACCGAGGAACGCGAATTAAAAGAATTGCCACAAACAACTTTTCAAACAAATTTCCCGGCTTCTGGCCCGAACGGGCAGTGTTTTTCCTCGAGGAAACAAGAAACGTACGCCGATCCACGTTTCCTTTTCGCGATTAGGTGCCCCAGGAATGGAACGAATAATCCACTCCGTTGCTCGCGGTTTTTCCTGAAGAAAAGTGGCTGGAGGGTCAACAATCTGCTGGCCGAACGTTGCAGCGTAACTGGGGAGGCTGTTATTGCTTCACGTTGCTGAAGAGACGCAGTACACGGTGGCCGTACGAGCTGACGTTGTAACTCAATGTTCTGTCGACCTACCGACCGTGAACTAACTGCCCCACGCCAACAAATATATATATTTTAGCGTCTAAGCGGATGTGGTTCTCTGGTAAACAGTGTGGCCCACCGGCCTCTGGAAAACGAAATCCGCGCGATAACGAGCCACGGATTAATATATCGCTCTCGTCTGGTTCGCTCGGATATTGCTTTCCCCCTGACGATCGATACCTCGTCCAAGTTTTTGCTCTTTCAGTGACTCCGGTCGTTCTGGAAGGCTAGGAAGTAAAAGCTGGCGCTTTAGGTCTGCGAAGCTCCGCAATTCTTCCATCTTCCAGAAAACACCAACAACTCCAGGTTTATATGAAATTTATGAAGCCCATACCAACGCGCCCCCACCCTTAAAATTTCTTAATCCCCGAACGCAATGATGTTGGGTATGCAGAAGTGACTATCGGTTGTCGAGAGGTGAGCGAAATTAAACGGCGAATCGAAGGTCTCCGAAAATTGGCTGCAATGAAAAGAAGCTTAAGTGTCCCTGCTGCTGGCGAAGCAGAGGAAATACCTTCGCGATGGGCGAGTATTTCCACGGAGCCCCGACGAAAGGAACGGTGACCGCGTGCGCGCGCGTTAATGGAGTCTGAATATTTATTAAGAACGTTAATTCGAATTCTCCGGTTTCGTTGCCGGTTAATCGACCGCCAGCACCCCGCCCCCTCTCCATCTTGGCCGCGGTCGCGGCGATTGTCGCGTTTAATCGCGAATTTAAGTCCCCGAATTAGCGGGCCGGTCGTCTCGTAAATCTTCGCTCGCGCGATTAAATGCGCCCGCTCCGGCGCTCCGCAGCCGGTTAAGGGCGACGAGAATCGATGACAGCGATAACCGCGTACCGCGGAGGGCGATTTTTTATCCCGCGGCCGGCCGTTGGAAGGAAGGAAGATATCAGGCGTTATCGAGGAGGCGCCGAGACATCGCTCGTGTTTCTGGAACACCGTATGCAAAAATATTCACCGTCGGTAGGAGCTGTGGCCGGGCGAGATCCATGAATTCAATCTACCGAATGATTAAACATCTCACTCTGGAGATCAGCCCCGAGCGCGGCGTGCCAGACCCGGCGGAGAAAAACGGAAACAGAGGAACGCGGGGCGAGCGGGATGGAACAAGAGAGAAACAGTGAGGGCATGGAACGGTTAAGGGGGTTGGGTGGCCGGGATGAGACAGCCAGAAAGGCCGGGGTATTCCTCTCCGAAACTTTTTCTTCTCTTCGCTCCTTTATTTTTATCTCGGGAACCGACCGCGTCCCCGTACAAATTGCCTTTCGTCCCGCTTATCTCGCCGTGGCCCCTCGTGCGCACATATTTAATTAGAATTAATGCTCGAGCCGCGTGAAAATTAGCATCGTGCCCTGTGCGAACCGCCGAGCCGCCATCCCCCTTTCTCCTCCCTCGCCGTTCTCGGTTCTCCCCGTACGACTCTCGTCCTCGCTCTTACGTCATTACCGGAAATAACCCGGCCTCGCAAGGTGCGAAAACCCGAGTCGTTCGTGCGAGTTGCACGGGGCCCTCGAGGAGTGGCCAGGGGTCGTTAAAACTCGGAATCCTTATCTGACCGGATCGAGGACCGGTGAACGCACCTTTGCTCTCTGCTCGAGTTCCACTTTTTTTTCGCGCCGCGTCGGGCACACGTACGGAGAGCTGTTAACGAGGAGCGCGCCCCTATCGGCAGCAAAATTCGATGGATGAGATACATTGCTCGCTGTAATTTATGCGGTCGAACGTGTTCAAATGTAGGAACATTGATGGCTGTCGCGTGATTACGACTTGCGAGTTGTGCGCACCTACTTTAGAGGGGCAGGGGGTAGTTTGAAGAAATTACAGAGAAGAGTGATAGTATCCAGATTTCTGAGAGGATATTGAAATATTAGATACTGTGATTAGGTGGGTGCGGAGTTCGTAAGATTTCCACTTCTCCAGGTTTCGATTTTAATGCAAAATTGGTAGACACCCCTTCGGGGATGATAGATACGTAACGGACGTTTGATTTGTCGTGCCGCGTTGCGTGGTTGTTAGGGACCGACTGGCGAGTGTAACATTGTTTCAGTGGCAGGGGTGAGTTATCGTATTGGACTCGAGGGAGGAATGATGTTTTCGCGCGAAAACCTGAATGCCGAATATAATATATGTCCGACGTTCTAAAATCGTAGGATGCAAAGAGGAAAAGATATTCCCCGCGAAATCCCGAGTCCCCTCCCAAGGGATGTACGATCACGATAGGAGGGATCGACAGTTCGACATCGACCCTGTAACTATCGATGGGCCACGATGCACGCGTGTACCCGGCTTTGCATGATTTACGTTCCAACTTGCTTCCTGCGCTGTAATTCTCCCGATAATGCGAATTCTGATACAACATATCGAGAAAGCTATTAAAATTTTAGCTTAGTTCAATCGTGGTCATTAACGGCAACTGAAAACAGCTATTAACGGTAGTGCGCCGAACTGCACCCGATAATATCGTATTATTTGTAAAATAGAACGCTCGGTTAAACAATCGATTGGGCCGGAAGCAGTGGACGAAGATTTAATGACTTTCCTTTCGCGTTCGGACAATTCTGTCTGAAAACTGATAGAACGTCCCTCATCTTTCCCTTGGTGACACACGAGCCTGAAACTAGCTCTTTTGTTGCACCATTGTCCAGCTTGGAAGTGGCCCGATGGCTACGATTCGCCGATCCAATTATCTAGCGACAATGTCTCGCGCCGCATCCTGTAGGCGGAACACGGGCTGACAATCACGTTTCTATCTGGGAACGGCGACGTGGACGTTGCCTTTGCCTCATCGGTTCCGATCGAATTCCACACGCTTTCAATTCTATGCTTCACTATGCTTCGCGAATATCGCGCTCGATGAAAATACTACAAGTACATAATGAGCATGAAGGTTTGAATAGATAGAAAACCGCGTATATCTTCGATAACTGCAAAAAATAATGGAGCACCTTCGAATCTATAGCCACCTTTAATTAATGAAGAACGCGAGTAGATCACCGAAACTATAATTTCACAAGAATCCTATATCGGTTGGACGTGATCGTCAGCGCTACCGTTTCTACGCCTTGATCGTTCTACCTATCGATCCGTGCTCTGTGTACGTAGAACCGATCCAATTATCCTGAGATAGTGTTCGTGAGGGACCGGGGGCCGCGAGGTGACAATCGCGCGTCTATATCGGGGCAACGATATCGCCGATGGTTCCCGGGCTGCTTCGCAGGGTCCGTCAGAGAGCCAATCACAGCAGAGCCGTTCTCGTGCCGGAAACCGGAAGCGAAGGAATCTCGGTTGACGCGGTGTACGTGGCGACGAACGCGTACCTACGTACGCGGTCGGCTGCGAGGCTGTTTCGCCTCGCTTCTGCCTCCCCCGCGCAACGTGCGCCAGAGCAGGAGGATATTGAGAGCGACTCGCATCGCGCTGGACATAATTTCCGCTCGACGAGATCGGAATTGCTAATGACGTCACTACCTACTCTCCGCATCATTCACCGAAGCACGAAGCGACGCCAAGTTGCCCCGCGTCCAACGCGGGCATCCCCATCCTCGTCTTTGTATTTTGGTGACTCGAAGGTGGGCGTGGGTGAGCAAAAGGTGACGTCACTTAGGATGCGAGATGATGAGAATGAGAAAGTGTATTGAAGCATGAAGGTTTGTGTTAGTAAAATCTATCTTGGTATGTACTTAAGGGGTAATTCCACAGTAGAGCCCGGAAAGGCAGCCTGATTTTGAGAATTTTTTTATGCGACTATAGTGAATGGAATATAAAAATCTATTTGAAGGCCGTTATTGTAAATACCTTGAAGTATGATCCTAACTTTTTCTTTAATTTTTTTATTACAAAATGGCGGCGCCACAGCTCAACAAACGATGGTTCTTCTGAAAAACGGTGTTCCGCGACCGGAAAGATTTCTCCTTCAATAGAACAAAAATCAAAAATTGTTTGGTTCTATATTAAATTATCTCGGGAGGTACACGAAGAAATTATAAAATACTGATTTTTATAAGAATGGTGCGTGATTGAACAAAACACTGAACCTCGAAATTGTTGAGACGTTTTGTTCAATTGCGTACCATTCTTACAAAAAACAGTATATTTCTATTTCCTCGTGTACTTCCCGAGATAATTTTATATAGAACCGAACAATTTTTGATTTTTTTTTCTAGGTCAAAAATTGAAGGAGAAATCTTTCCGACCGCGGAACACTGTTGTTCAGAAGAAGTTTCATTTGTTGAGCTGTGGCGCCGCCATTTCGTAATAAAAAAATTAAACCAAAAATTAGGATCATACTACAAGGTGTTCAAATATATGTTGTATTCCATTCACTATACTCGCTTAAAAAATTCTCAAAATTAGGCTGCTTTTCCGGGCTCTACTGTGGCATTACCCCTTAATAGAATACGAGTGACAACATAAACTGAAACACAGCTCGCTGGGAATGAAAAGAGTCGATATTCTTTCCTGTTTCCCTAAATTCCGCGGAACAAAGATCCTTGCTTTATGCAACTTCATAAATTCCACCAAAGTCCGTCGCTCTGAAATTAACAGATTAATGTCCCGAAGTAGCCCAGCCCCATCGTCTCGAAACAAAGCAAAAGTTCACCGGTCGAACAAAGCTCGATTGTCACGCACGCATCGAGGCGAAGGGGATTTACGATCCCATCCCTCTCGTCTCGATCTTACAAATCCCAATGTCCCCGTTGCGACGCGAGCCCCCGATAAATATTCGTAGCTGAATCATTGCTAGTTCGCGAATGGGAAAGGAAAGAAAATCCCGTGATGCGCTCACCGACTGTGCCATGAAAACTGTCCCCCGTGAAAAGCGAGCCGTCTATGTGCCGATATTTATCCGCGGCAGCGTTTCTTCGCGAATTCCAATCGCCACTGTCGCTCTAGCTGGCAGTCTTTCTCATTAGCGTCACACACGCCGATGAGGTTTTTCATTAGTCCCCTCGCGATGCATTCCTGTTAGACAGGCTCGTGCTGCCGCCTCGACGCACAAGGCCGTTCCGCGGGGGTTTGTAGGGGCGAGAGGGTGAAAGGAGAGGCGGAAGGGAGACATTTTTAATTACAAGCCGGAGGTACCGGCCTCCCTCGCGCCAACTACTCGCCATCAGCTGCCAAATATTTCCGGCGTGTCATTGGATGCCTCTCCACCCCCGTGCGCCTATCCACCGCCACCCCTTTAACCGTACTAACTCTCCACTCCTCCACGGTGACGAATTTAGTAAATTAGTTGGAATTTCTGCGATTTCCCGACGCACATGGCAGGCTTTCTTTTTGGGGGTAGAATGGAGCTGGTCATCGGAGGGGTAGGAACGTTGATCTGCAGTCTATATTCAGTTGAGTCTATCGCAAGCATCCGCTAGGAATCTGCATGCTCCGCCTGCTTCGTTATTTACTGGAAACAGTTATCGTTTCTATTCCATCAATTTCACTCGATGACTTGTTGGACGTGTCGCGAGGATCTCCGCGCACACACCCCCGCGGCGAGCGGCGAAAAACGCAACACGCAACCACTCGAACGGGGAACGTCAGGGCAAGGGTAACGTATGTGACGTCCACGAGACGACGTTAATATTTGAAAGCCATCTTCCTGGTGGCTCCTCACCCTACTCCCCCATCTCTTCCCTCCACGTTCTCCGTCCCCCGCCCCTCCGTCCCGATGACGAGTGACACCTCTCGTACGAGCGGAGGCACTCGACGATTATTTATTTATAGGCAAATGAAGTAGAGGCTCCCATTAATTGATGGGCTCTCAGTGGCCGCCAGTCGGGGGATGACGTCTATCATTTTAATTTACCGCGTCGTTATTAAATCGTCCCTACCCGACGCGAGGAACACTCGCCACAGACTGCACGCTGTAGGGAAAACACTCGCCTCTTACCCCTCCGCCCGCGGCCCGATAAGCGGGGAGGGTTGCGAAAGTTAGGCTCGATAGACGTATATATATGTAGATTATTTTTCTGGTCACTCTTCATCGCTTTCCGAGGTGACGTTCTGTTGTTTCGCTTCAGGAATTATTATCACGGGAATTGCGGCCATTGCACGGAGGCATTCGAAACGTCAGGGGGAGAGTAAAAGTGTGGACAGGATTTATGGACGATCAAATGGAAACGCTTCGGTATGTAATATGCAAAGAGGCGATAAAATTACATTTATGTTCCAGGCGTCCATACGCATCACTTTTAAATGTTTCGAGAGAGGGGAATTCAGTTACATTCTTTTAGTAACGCAAAGTACCTAAATAGTTATGTATCAATTATCACGCGCATATCAGTAGTTGTGTTTTCTTTCTGGATTTTCATCAACAAACCTCAGAGCGATTCTTTCACGACCTAGCACCTTCTTACTGCACATCGAGCATTTGCACCCCCAATTTTTGTCTCTTGACCATTCATCCGTCTCGCGATGGGAAGAAAGATCATTGCACCCTCGTCTTCGCGGAACAGCGCGGTCGAAGAGGCCGCAGTTGTTTTAATTAGTTTTTAATTTGTTTCGTAATGGCTGGGCGTGCCTTCATAACTCGAGGCATTTTTACCGGGAGCACCACCCCCTTTTCACCGTGGCCGGTTCGCGCCCGTATCTGTGCTCGCCCTGAATAATATTCAGACCGGTCGCTGGGCTTCGGGGCTCCAGGGACGAGTAGATCACCGAGAACTTTCTGGAAAGAGGGGTGGTGGCCCGCTAACCAGAGAGAATTACTTTACACTTAAAAACGCATCCTTATCCTCTGCATTGCCACCGCTGTTCATCCCTCCGGCTACTTATCTCGTGCTCGCGGTTAAAAAAGAAACAAGTGGGGGTTGATTAAATTTACTCGTTTTTTAACGCGTCCGTCGACGTGCTATCCTCCCCGGCTACCCTTATTTGCGACCCCTTAAATTTCGGAAGCGATGTGCCAGGCAACGGTACGATTTAACCGTGCACGGGATTGTAATAAGTTAGATAGCAAAATGAATTTTCCGCGCGAACGCTGGGCAGGAAGTGGTGGCTTTTATTGTGGGGGAACGATCGTCGATAAAAAGTGGCCGTGATTTTAATTGTTGCGTTTCTGGTTTAAATTTTCCGTCGAATTGTGTCGATGAAATTTTTCGATCGCAATAATGGTAGGTAAATTATATCGGGGCGGTTATTCGAGGATAATAAAATCCTCGATAAAAACTGATTTTATCGGGAATTATCGTGAAATTACATTTGTGATCGAATATTCTGGAAAAAAATGTCAATTCCAAACTTTAAGTGGTTATACCTATTATTTTGGCGACCGACAAGTGGCGAATGTTTGTGAATTTTTTTGAAAAAGAGGAATCATACATTTTTACAAAACTTTTTGCGCTCAAAAGAGCAATATTTAAAGAACATTTGGTTATTTTTCGTGGAAAAATATGTACGTTTAAAATAAAATAACAACCGACATCCATGAAGCCTTTTTAAAAATTTGGTTTTCCGGTGAGCACTGCCATTCTGAGCCAGATTATTTAAAAGCAAAAAACAAGAAAGATTTCGTTAATATATTAATGTATCCTCTGATTAACGGAGAGAATTTCCGAAACATTAATTTAAAACAAAATGGCAGGTATTTAAAGTTGAAATCATAATTTTTTTGCGTGATTTTTGCACGAAAAATTGACTTGGATGTCGGTTGTTATTATAAACGTACATAGTTTTCTACGAAGAAAATTACAAAATATTCTTTAAATGTAAACTCTTTTAAGTTGCAAAAAGTCCTGTAAAAATATATGCTTCGCTTTTTAAAAAAAAAAATCACAAACATTTCCCCTTAAGCAGAACTTTACACACTTACGAAATTATATACACTTCACTGCCCAGTTTTGAGACAGTTTCGAAAGTAGGTGGCGTTAATCTCTTCACAATTTCATCTTCCTTTGCCCCTCTATCGGTGCAATACCCCTAAAGAACTTCAGACAATGGGACAAAAAAGGAAGATCTGTCTCGGTAGATGGACGCGCGAACGCAGCCTCGTAAAATCCCGACAGTGAGGTCGAACTTTCTGGCTGACCAGGAGTTAACCTCCCGCGACGAGCAGAGAGTTGCCCGCTCGTAGTTTCGTCGTGGTCCCGAGGAAAAGCGGGCAGACAGAGCAGCAGTCGTTCCAGGGTGACGAGGAGATAGAGGAACGGCCGAGAGGAGTAAGGGAGCCCCGAGGAGAACGAAGGACGCTCTCCGTCGGCGGGTAAGCTCAGGATTTATGGTAGCGTCGCGACGTCCGTCTTCACTCGCCGTGACGCCCTTCCACCACTCGAAAAGTCCAAGGCGAGAGCACCACGGGAAACGGCTACCGCCAACGTCTTTCTACTTCGGCTCCCTTCCTACGCGGAATGAGGATAACGTGTCCTGGAAGGATACACGTAAACAACGCGCGAACTGGCGTTACTCCTGCTTGCGGCTTTCCGCTTAATAAGGGAGAAAGAGCCTCCATCGCGTGTTGCGTTCTTTAATGCCGTGATTTCATACGGCGACCCGCACATTTGTTCACGATCAAGCTTCGAAAAAGCACCCTAAAGCTTCGGGAACAGCCATTTGGTTCGCGTGGGTAGGCATTGGCTCCTTTCGCCGTGAGAAGGCTCACTCCGAACAGGATAAGCCGCGTCGTCGACACCGAACACGGTCAA
Organism: Andrena chrysosceles; assembly: GCA_963855975.1. NCBI lineage: Eukaryota > Metazoa > Arthropoda > Insecta > Hymenoptera > Andrenidae > Andrena > Andrena chrysosceles. The sequence goes on along the minus strand of OY979769.1, from coordinate 42,253,419 downwards.
TCGCGAAATTACTCGAAAATTCCCCAGGAATGCGCCCCGAGGATTTAAGGAGACCGTATCGTAGCTCTTCCCTCGGCGAAAACGTTTGCTTTCAGCGCGCATTACTCGCCGCCTCCTCGAAAGCGAGGATTCCTCTTGAACGGGGAGGGTTACAACGGGACCGTTGACACTCAGGATGGTCGGGCTGAAATTACTTGAAAATTCTGACCGCGGAACGCCCGTTGGGGAGGGCGGGCGGTGTGCGGGGAGGGAGCAGCGAAAGGGTCTCCTGGATATCCGTTTCTCTTGGCGCGGCATCCACGGGAAAACGGTATCAGTATGCGAGCTACGATTCGGCCACATCTCGCGCTCATCCCTCGACTTATTGCGGCTTAGCTCCCTCCAACGGTGGCACACACGGCGTCGTGTGTTCGTCCCTGTGGTCGCCTGGTCTCACCCTGAACACATCCCCGACCACGGGCGCACAGACCTGGCCGCACACGTCCGCCTCGCAGCCAAAGCCTCTAAATTGTTTCCATCATAAGTCCAGATACTCGCGGCGCATATATACGCCTGGATAACCTTCCACGCGGAGCCTTCCTGGCGCGGCAGGAAAGGTGCTCGTGAAATACGCGAGCCCGTACCATTAACCCCCGATGATAAGCCCGCGGGGGCGGGAATCTTTGCTCTTTATCCTCTTGCTCTTCTTTGATGGCTCCGCTCACTGTTTCTTTTGCTGTTCGCGCATCATTCATTCGCGTTTACAATAGTTTACGTAAGTGGATCAACGATGATCCTTCCAGTACTTGGAGAAACTGAGCATCGTTGAGCGATCTTATGGAACATATCATTCGTATCTACTTAATATTATCAGCGATATCAAGCAAATTCTAAGTCTCGATACTTTTCCGGTACAAATAAGTCTGTGTTAATAATTTATGCGTTAGATTTGTGTCACGACTTAGCCACCTGATCCTAAAAGCTTCAAAGGACGAGTCCATGCGTTGTTCAGTAGATTGAGTCTTTCTTCGGAGTCCTTTTCATCTTGAGAATCTATTGGATGGTACCACGCATCGACCAGCCAAGCCCCCGCGTCAAAAGACGTTCACTCATTCAGATATACGTTTGCCAATAACCCTGAAGACCGTCTACATTTTTATCCTCCCAGCGCCAGGAGACCACCTACCGGCACTTTAATACCTCTGCATCGAAACCGGCAGACCGGATAAACGTCCCGATGCGAGGCCACGAGTTATGGATCCGGTAGCCGCGCCGCGTGGATCTCTCGCGGTGTTCGTCGATCCCTCAAACGATCAAGCGTCCCGGTAACGACAGCAGAAAGATGCGCAGGACCCTCTACTAACGAGCGATTGAAACGAAATTGTTCGAGCGAAGCAAGGAATACCAGTTTCGGAAATTTAACTGATTGCTGGTACGATGCTATCGCGGGGGAAGCAATAATCTTGCCGACGATTCTGTCGATTTAATCCTTGGAGAACGCATTTCAGACGAAAATATCTGTGTTCATAATAGATCGTCTTCTCAAGATCAAAGACGAAATGTAAGCAGAAGCGTATTGCTGGGGTTCGTCTACCAATCTTCAATTTTTCTCAATGCCTCAAGCTCACCCCTAATTACCTCGACACTCGGGTGAAGCGCTCGCAATGCTGCCGTACGATTCTGCATATCGCCGACCCCTAAACTTTTCCATTTCACGCTGAAACGTCAGACGGAACCGTTGTAAAACGCCACTCGAGCATCCCCATCCATTGGCGTCAAAGTGTCGCAATGCGGTACAGAAGATCTCATACGTGTTTTATGGTGGTCGTTGTGTAAACCTCCGTGTATCGGTATGAGCGCGCCTTTCGCGTAGCGAGGGCACGGGTGGGCCGACGGGGGATGAAACCGCGTCTACGACGATGGAGCGAGCCCGCGCTCCCGCGATGCTACGGGGACAACCTGAAACGAGAAACACGACGGGTTGCTGGCAGGGTGAAACGGGGCCAGGGGAGGGCGAGGGATGATAGCGAGGTCTGATTACGTATTTACTAGGAACGGAGGCAGAAACGGAAGGGAAAATTCGCTTGGTTCCGCGGCTCCACCGACGGCTGTGCGACTATTTGAATTATGCATGGACACGGGTTGCCTACAACGTGTATTGTTTGCGGTACGCGATTCCGATTCTTGAGGCCGACGGTGCACGTATGACGCCCGGGGAAACTGACGGTCCCACGGTCGCCTGATCGTAGCTGAAATTCGAATTTAAATTCGGACCAGCTTCGGTCTTTTCTTGCGAGCTCGTTTCTCTTCCACTTGCGAGCTAGGGCTTCCACTTAAGGCTACTAGGCAGTCGCTGATGTCTAAAATCAAGCATTTCCGTTTCAATTAATTATAAAGATACAAATTGAAACAGAGACTTGTTCTTTGGCATGTAGTTTATTAACTTCATAAGCTTTAAAAGACATGTTTGTTTAGTAAAAAATTTGCTTTTTATGTGACGCTACGGATGGGTCATTAAAGAGGCTTTTTAAAAGAAGTTTCTTTTGGTTTTGCAGTGATAACTCAAAAACGAAGGTACCAATCGAATCAAAAGAAATTCGAGCATCTTCACAAAATGTGTAGTTTCGGACCACACTTAAATTATAGTTAATGGAAGTTCTTATTCTTTATTGAAAGAAACTTAGACCTCATCTTTAAGGGTTGGGGGATGGTAAAACCTCATCACTGGGGTCTCAATGGGGTTTTAGTTTCTTTTCATAAAGAATAAGAATTTTCATTATCATTAATTTAGGTCTGGTCCAAAACTACACATTTTGTGAAGCTGCTCGAATTTGTTTTGAATCGATTGGAACCTCCGTTTTTGAGTTACTACTGCAAAACAAAAGAAACTTTTTTAAGAAGTCTCTTTACTGATCCATCTGTAACGTCACTAAACAATCAAGTTTTTTAAAGCTTATGATCTTAAAAAACTTCATGCCGAAGATCAAGTCTGAGTTTCAATTTATTTCTTTGTAATTAATTGAAACAGAAATGCTTCATTTCAGACAGGAACGACTGTCTAGTACCCTTAACCAATGTGGATTATGGAATTTTCTAATAGACTACTTGACTTCTTCAGTCCGCGTGTGATGGACGAAAGTGTGTGGTCTATGATTGAATTTTAGACACCGCTGCCGTGTCTCTAAGCTCGCGTATTTTCCACCGTAATCTAAATTAGTCGCAGAATCAGGACTACGTACGTTCAGAATATCACGTTAAAAGTAGGAATACTGCACAGATTGGCGCGACACCCGCGAGCAGTGTGGTCCGAATAAATTCCATGTGCCAAATCTTCCGCACGGAATCGGCACGCGTGCACTCTTCGGAAAGTGCAGAATTCCACGGGTTCCAGCGATGGCGCCTTTCGTACCCCGAGCCGCCCTCAGCACCCGCCGTTATCCCTCTTTTCCAGCAACAGTTTCGCGCGGCTGATCGTCGCGGATGAGCGTGCCTTTCCCTTTTTGTCAAGCCCCCCGGTGAAAAACGTCGTCGCAGCTGCGGAATGCTAATGTACAGCGCCACGGTTCTACTTTGCACTTTAAACTGTCGGCCCCGCGAAACTCTTCCTGCGAAAAAGGAATACACGGGGCCGGGAGGAGGGTGCAGGCGGGGTAGAATGGGGAAACACTGAGGGCCAAGGAAAGGAAAGCTTTCCCCGACGATTCCGGCGAGCGATGCACCGTGAAATTCGACGCAGTAAATTCCGATAGCGCAAGCTCTGGCTGCCGCCTGCCTCTGCCGCAGCCCTGTTCCATTTCGGATTCGACATCGGCTATCGATGAGCATTGTTTCACGTTGCAGCCGCGCTACGTTCTTGGGATAGGTTAACAGTGATACGGGGGAGGTTGTAACAGGCGGAAAGTTGAAAATAGCTGTACCTACTGCTTTGGCGTCGAAGCGTTTTCGGTGTAACTGGTAAAAATGGCTGATTCTCGTCAAGATGCAACGGCAAGTGGTGGAATCTCGCAAAGTCCCCTCGGTTATGAAAGTCGACGAACCACAGTTCTATTCCCGTCGTGCCGAGTCGAAGATCTCATTCGAGTGCCTCGTGCTCGCGGTAAGCGGGAATTAAGCGCGATGCACGCGTCGATTCCATCGCCCCTTAATTTTCCTAATGGACATTAAAGCATGGCGGGGCCACTTAGCCGCGTCTGCGGCGCCCAGTGACATTTTCATCGGGAGATTTTCTGGGATAAACACGCGGGAGCCGGAGTAATGCTGTGGTTCTGGAAGCAGTCGCGCTGAGCTTCGTCCTCCCGGTAATCCGGCGTGACACATCGCCGATGCATCGAGCTGAACGCCGCGCCGCCGCCTGGAGGGACGCGGAGACGGCGAGGGAGATGCATTTGCAGCCGATTGTCATGGCTCTCTGTGTTTCGGCGAACATTCAGGCAGAGAAGGAGGCGCTATAGCCGTTGTACGCTCGGCCACGTGAAAGAGAGACGAGCTGAGAGGGAGAGAATTCCGTTGCCTCGGCCGTGGTTGCCTTAAGTCTCCCGGTTGTTAAGCCGCGAGACGAATTCCCCTGGACGGCAGCGTTTCTTGCTAATGCCAACGCCGTACCTAATCTGCCTTTCGCCTTTCCTTCATCCATTCCCGCTGCACAGCTCGTTCGGTCTCCTTAGTCGGCGTACGGCGAAAAGCTCTTTCAGTGCATTAGCATGGAGCAGCCACTCACTATCCGCGCCACTTACTGGCTGTTCCTGGGAGCTTGCGAGCCTGTCGCCTTGAAATTTCGAATTTTGGATTGAGTGAGTTTCGAACACCTGAGCTCTCGGTTTCAGGTTCGGTGGGGAACTTGATTGAGTACACTTGAATTAGGCTTTCCATAGGTACTAACACTTGCGAGATGTTAATCAGGGTGTGAGAAGGAAATAGTTGCAAGTGAGCAGTGATTGGTGTTAAGATGAAACAGATATTTAACTCGAACTTTGCTATCCAGATTACTGATGCTTGGAGATACTGATATTGCAACTTCAAGTGGACATTAACTTTCACCACAATCAGGTAGACATGTTGCCGTTAAACGAACACAGATGAGCGCCGAACGGACGAAGTGGTGAACGATGAGAGGAAAAGATCGGCCGTTCCCGCGGGACCTTATGAAAATTTCTCTAGCAACAGAGAGTCTTAAATCTCATTAAAACGCGGAGCTCGCCTCTCGGGGGGTGGTCGATGGGGTATATACATTGGAAGGAAGAGAAGAAATGGGAAAAGGGAGGAAAGAGGAGAGAGAGAATATTCACGGGGTGGTTGACGACGTTCCGAGGGAGCACTGACTGCAGGGATGCCACCCTAATTACCTCTGGCTCGATAAAAAAAAACGAATTAAAGAAAAGAATGAGGTGGGGCCGAGGGTGGGCTGCTCGTGACAGCCAGCTAATCGGGGTGTTTAAGAGTCTACACTGATCGCCCGGGCCTCGTTAAAACCGGGCAGAGGAAAAGGCTCTCGCCGCCTTATTTTTGCCAGGCGTGATAATGGGGGTTGCTGGGGGTGAGAGGGGCAGGCGGGAAAAGGCGGAGCGGGGGCAGACCGAAAGAATGCTGAATCGGTATGGCCAACGGTTGGTGATTTACGGGGTAGGCTCGCGCTACTTTGCATACCGATCGACGAAATCGCGCCCGGCTATTACTGGACGGCCAATGAGAGGCCTCGATGATTCATGTATTACGTGTAAAAAATTGCACACTCTTAGGGAGCGTGATCGTAGATAATTTCGGCGCCAATTAAACGGAGGATCGATGGAACTTTTTCTCTATTTCGTGCACCTCTCGAGGACTAGATATCTTTCATGCGACGCGAAAGAAACGGGGGTTGGTTTAGTTTCGCATCACACCCCATAATCGAATAAGAACAACATTTCGTAAACGAATATAATGAAACTGACTTCCTAAACGCAAACACGATGCATATTTCGCCTAGGTGTTTCGAGTCAACCACCCTGAATCGCCATCGTCGAATTCGATGTTAAATAATGAAGAGAAACGGGATGACTGCACGTCTGTTTCTTTGGGCGACACGTGGGCGGAGGGTGGAAGGAGCCGTAATTAAATAAAGTCACTTTCTTCCGTTTTCCATTATCTCTTATCTAGCTGTCGTGATGCCGCCGCGACGCCCGACCGAGGCGTTAGCCCGATATTTTATTTATTTAGATGCCGAGATGAGAAAAAGTAATCAAGGGTGCGCTAATGGAAGGCACGGCTCTCCCTCGTTCCTACTGTTGCGAACTCTTTTTGTTTCTGCTGCCCTCGCCCCCATCGCCTACCATAATTACGCAGCGACTGAGCACTCGCGGGCGCCGCCGCCACGCTTTCGAATAAATAACGCAAATGAAACCCGCCTGCCTCCGTGATAACGAGTCTGCCATCGCGATTGCTTCACCTGGTCTTACCTGCAGGATAGACCGTCAAGGGAGTCACGCTTTGCAAATCGGTATTAGAAATCAATTCGCCGCGTGATAATTAATGAAGAATAGTGCTTCTGTTCGAAACGTGACCAATTAAAAAAATATTCATTCCACATTCTTCACTCGGTGCTTTGGGACACCCCGATGAAAGGCGTTACAGCAGCAGATAGAAATTAACCTTGCCATTTTCCTCTGTTCTCCAACGATCTGCGTCTTCTTTTCCCTGTTCTGTTTTCCCAACCCCCTTTCCGCCCTCCGCGTTCCCCGTGGTCGGTATAGGGACCATCAGATTGCGCCTCAAGGAAATTGAAACATCCACCGCCTCGAGGCGAACCGAAGCCATGATTTAGGGAATGGTTTTGAGTTATGCGTTCTCCTATATTAAAGTATTTCGAATGCAAAGCTATTTCGCCGCGCTGCCCTTCGTAACGCCATAGCTTCCGGTTTCCGTCGTTTCTTTATTCTTTTTTGGTAAAACGGCTATTCGACGCTATTCCTTGACACGCTTCTCGAGAATGTTTCGCGTGAATTATTAAGGGCCGCCGTCCACTCGAGCGGCAAAAATCACGGCGATCTTCGCGGATCGAATTTGGACCACGTCACCGCGTGAATTTTTCAGAGGACGTCTGGGAATATTAATGTATCGAACACTGTAATCGATAAAAATCCATCAATGATTCAGAACGCGTCAATTTCAGTCATCTACCGTTTCTGGGTCTAAAACACTCGCACCTGATCGGCCAAATGAAAATTGATCGTACAGCGAATCGTGATTTATAATGTAGGAAAAAGTGGAAGGAACGTGATACTTGAAGCTTCTTCGCCGTTTATCATGTTATATATCGACTTTGGCAGGTGCATCAAATATTGCAAGACTGCACTGAGATAATAAAAACATGTGCTGCGTCCAATTAAAGCCCCCGCCTTCATCCCAGAAAGGATCAATGATATCCTTAACATTAACGAAGAATACGTATCGTTTTAACATTTCTTCTCTAGAAATGTTAATACCTGCACCGGGATTCAACTGATCTCTCGTAAAACCCTTGATTGTCACTCGACCAACACATCTACGCGCGCTGATACACGCTCCTCGCCTCTGACGGTTCTTCGCGCGTCGAAGGCTCATCGACGAAAATCAATCAAGCCCGGATGACGAGAACAGAGAGGCGGACATCCAGGCTCGTTTGTCCGATCGTCGTCGGCGCGATGGTCCCGAGGAACGCAACACGTCGCGGCAGGAGGAAGCAGTCAGTACCGAAATCGAATTTATCTCTCGCGACGATCCATTATCGAGCCACCCCTTCGCCCTTCTTCTCGAACCACCCCTCGCCAGGAGGAAAAGCGGTGCTCGCGCGCGTGTACACAGGTAGCGGGTCCATGCATTATGTATAATACATCACGTTATTGGTTCTCTCAGTGATTCCACCCTTGCCAGCCTTATCGTGTACCGCGCCACGGACCGGCCTAGTAAAACATAAGCATCGGGAAACGATAAATAAGGGAAACGTGGGCCGCATGCCGCGCCACGTTCCCCGCAGAAACCGTGCACGGATGGAAAACGTGCTCGCCCCTCTCGCACCCCCATCTCTCTCCCCCTCGTTCTCTCCTTCAGACCTCGTCTCTCGGCGACGGGGGTAGCGGCAACCCCCGACGAGGCGTCGTCGAGGCTTTCTTCGGGGCTCTCCCGATCCCTTAAGAAACGAAGGATCGAAAATGGGAACCACTCGATCCCGACCCTCGACCTATCACGTATGCGTACTCTCGAGCACCCTTATGGCGACGCCGTTACGTGCTCTTTTCGATATCGCGCTAAATTGTTTAGGTTATTCGACGGGATTTATCGTGGGAATTCCGGAGGAGTCGGCGGCGGAACGATTCCGCGGGGCAGAGGAGAGGAGGGAGGAGGGGGAGGGCAGGCGGGATTCGTTATCGTTTGACCGGGGTTGAATTATTGTCGTGTTTTGTTATCGGGCGTATCGTATTATTAGCCGGCGTAATGTTAATGAGGCGAGGTGAAATTATTGTTTCGCGGCGTGAGATATTCTAAATAATGGCGAACGTCAAAGGGGTTGCGATAATGATATAGGCAGGTGGATGGTAATTTATGTTGCCGATGATTTAATGGTGTTTGATACTCGCTTCATTGCTGTGCCTGATTTTCATGAAAATGCGTCGCGGCACGTTATTATTGGCACGTCTACGAGTTTTCTGCATCAATCACCGCGGGAAAAAAGACCTCGCAATTTCTTAGCGACTTCTTTCGTCTCCATACAATCATCATCACCTCGATTCACTCTCAGCCAACGATCCATAACACACTAACCTACAGAAAAGGGGTCATTCCACTGGAATTTTTTTGTTCCCGCACCACCACAGCGAGTCTCGTGTCCCTCGAGTTCAGCAATCGATCATTCCTCGTCAATCTCGCGACACGGTTACTCGATACTCGATACCGTCGTTCATCGTCTGCCTCGATGATAGAACGGATCGAAAGGGGCGTAGAGGGGGTGGTAGGGGCTTGTTCACCACAGCGGAGAGCGGACCAGCATTCATCACGTTATCAAGTCGACCGCACACGCAGCGTGTTGATACACAATTATGCATGGCAACGTGCACGGTGGCACGGCCAGCGCCAGTGTCAAGAGTCAACGAGCGGGCCAGCGTCTACGGGGAGACGTTTCTCGCAGGAAAGAGGGGCTACGCGACGTTTATCATACGGCACCGAGTGCCACCAACGGTGATCCATGACTCCTCCGAGAGCATCGCGGAGCAACGGAGAGGCAGAGTTAGGGAAATAGGTTTGGGAACTTGTTTGCTCCGTCCCAGAGCGTCCGGCTTCTTGGCGGGAATACGGAATCACGAAACAGGAGGTGGTGAAATTGCGTAGGTGGATGTTCAGTTCCCGAGTCCACAGCAGTTTCATTCTCTGCGAGCCCCTTTCATGGGGTGGTTGGTCAATCAGAAGTCAAAGACATATTTTATCCACTATTCCGTAGGAACGAGTTTAGTTTAGAACATTCCTCTAATATCTAATCCCAGTGCCGCGGTTAGACTCGCGAAAGAATCTTCGGCCACACTTTCATCGCCTCGCAGCAATGGTCTTACCAATGCACGGAACGTCTCCGAAAGCACTTTACATTCTCACGATTTTCTGTCGTCCGCCGACCATCTCGACGGTCCGTTCTGCATTCATCGACGGATCTCTCGTTTCCACCGAGCTGCTCCATGCTGGACGACTGACGAATTTATTGCGCGTGAAACTCAGCGAAGATTTCGCGGGGCCGTGTGAACGGAGCAGCGGGAAAGAAGCTCACGGATGCAGGAATCTCATTGAGAATTCATGCAGTACCTACATACAACCACGACTCCAGGAGGATCGTCGTATTGGGCGCGGAGGGGGTGGTTTCCGGTGTCGGGGAAAGATCCTCGGCCGGGAGAAGAAGGGAACGAGGATGTACGGCGAGGCAGGGTGAAGGGGCTGTGCAGAGGGAGGTCTAGCGCGGTGACACTCTCATTTCGGACAGAATTTACAAGCCGCCCCCTTGCGTGCCTCGCATAGTCAGACCTAGTCCGACCTACTATATAGATATTCTGAACGCAGCCAACAGGCTGGCGTAGTTAAGTGCTCTTCTACTTGGTGCGCGTTACTGCTTGCGAGATTCATTGACCTGGTTCTCGGGATAAATGGTAAACGAGGGTGGTGGGTGGGCGAGGCGACACTTGTCAGACACGGTGGTTGAACAAATGTGTATGCTGAAGCATATGTTCCTAATTGACCAAGTTGCTCAAAACATTTAACGCAGAAAGCACTTAAATCTATCCCCTAGATTCATTAATTTCCCGTATATATTTTTACCACCTAGATGATAGCCACGATTGTTCTCGCCCGAGCGGTGTAAGGGGTGAGTTACAAGCACGATAGGGCGATCCCACTGCCAGAATTACCTACCTGGGGGGTCGCGAGATCGCTCGCGTTGGGTGCCACCCCTCGCCGCCCCCACGTCAACACCGAGTCACCGTCTCACACCGAAGCACCTCTTTTCGTCCCCCCGCACCGTTCCCTGGCCTTATCCACTCGGCGTCGTCATCCACGGAAACACCTCACTACCGCTCGGCACGCAATCATTACAAGCTGGCCCCCGCGATACCCTCGCCGACGGCCACGCCAACGGAATCGTTGCGCCATTATGGAAGTTATGTGGGCGTGCACGATCGCAATTCGCCGGTTGCCAACTTTATTTACGAATTGGATCGGTCGACGGCACGGAAGCACGATCGCGCCGCGAGAGACCTGTTCCTTTTCGCGCGGCTTCTTCCGACCGACCGTGAATCCGTGCTCTTCTCCTTTTCGCGAACGTCGGCGGGAAAATTAATGATTCCTTAACGATTCAGTGTTTATTTAAGCTGTCCGCGGATGATATTTAAGCGGGTGGCCGGTTCATCTTCGAAACGCGATTTTCGGAGGAATCTTGTAAAAGAGGAAGTTGCCGAGAGGAATTTCCAAGCGGAGAGTTGTAGTTTCTGTTGTAAATGTATAGTAGTGGATCACTCTACTCGCATTATACGAACTACATACCTAGGGGAAGTAGGGGCATAAAGACTTAATTAATAAGTACAATCATCACTGTACTTGCAATTTTCCTTAGCTTCCCCATTATGCCCTTAGTTCCCCTACATACATACGCGGAGTCAAAGCAACGATGAAAACTACTATGGTCTGACTCCTAACGCTCCGGCCGACCTATTCTACTGAAACCTCTACAAGCCATATACAGCCCGTTCAAAAAGTCTCTTCACAACAGGAAGCCTTCGATACATTACCCCAGCTCCTCCACCCATTTTCATGCACTCTCTTGCCTAACTCACACACCACGCATTATAATCAGTATCCAAACAGAAATGATCAGCCTTCCCACCTTCGCTCGCCCCCACCGTGCAACAATTCGTGTCCCCGAAAGAATTCTCCCTTATCACGGACTGGTCCCACAAAATTCCGTTTCCAGGCGTAATAACTTGCCGGGTATCTCGCTGCCCATCGGAATTCCAGTACTTTGTTCAAGGGCCCGAGCGTCGTGGCAAAGGTCCTCCCTCGGCGCTCGAAGTGAGACGCGCAACTTTGCCGCGGCCGGGATTCAAAGGTTGGGAAGGACCGGAGGGGGGGGGGAGTGGGATAAGGATATGATAGGATAGGACAGGGTCGGTGTAGAGGGGGAAGCGGCGGGGAAGGTACATGTCGCCGCGGGGAAACTTACATGCATATCCTGAGGGAGGCCGCGGAGCGGCGTCAGGTTGGCACAAGGGTGGCAGAAGTTACGGCGTCTCGACGACGCCACTTCCTAAGTCTGCTCTCCAGTATTACCTTACCGTGTCTAACCCGGCATCCCGGCCTCCGTGGCTCTCTGCCTCCAGCTATCCCCTTTCAGTTCTCAGCCCGCCCCCTCAGACCCTGTTGGAGGCCCAGGTGTTGCTTTCCAACTGGTTAAAGCTACTCCGCCGTTGCTGTCGCGTCTCCGCTAGGCCTCCATTGAGCCTACGGGGTTGCAGAGCCGAGACGACTTGTACGACTTCGGGGCTGACTCGCCAAGTCGGAGCACCTGCATGCCCGGTCGTCGGGGAACCGACGGACTTGATGTGCCTTCCGGGCTGACGCAAGTTTCCGAGAAGTTTTCCTCCTGGCAAAGTGGAACGGGGAAAATTTTAACGCGGGGCAGGAATATTAAATTTGTTTAACAAGCCTTCCGCCCTCCCCACGCCCTCCCCCTAACTCGCCTCTATAACTTTCAGTCCTTCGTTATGGGGAGGAAGCTAAGGGATTGCAAAGGCCGAAATTAAATTTCGTCTAATTAACGAGTGCCGGAGTGGTGGGGGATGTGATCGCGTCTCGGTCGACCCCTTATTGCCGTTCTAGAAATATCTGGCAAACTTCCACCCGGTGATTTTATTTCTGGCGATAATCAGTGACGCCTTTGTTCTTATTATTCATCTCCTGGGATTATTAATGCTGCTTCGGGAAGAGGATGTTACAGATATTTCGTAAACAGTATCTCATATTTTTTCTCATCGAATGTCAGCTCCTTTAAAAAGTTCTTGAGACTGTTTAATAATTAACAAGACACCTACTTAATCCCTCCGTTATTTATTCTCCAATAATTCAGAAACTTCCTGCGGTCAATGTATTATGCCGCTCTCGAAATAAGTTAACGCGTAAATAATTATGAAGCGCGTCTGTTAGGAGAGAGTTGCCAATATCGTACTGGTCACCTAAATCGTACCTCATCAATTTTTCAGTAATTAATGAATGTAAACAGCATCTGAGAATAAAAGTTTCAAGTAAATGAGTAATAAGAAATAGAAACAAAACCTTTTGAGCTTACACGCTATTTTGTGTCTGCTATAAACATTTAAAAAAATCAGGTATAATTAATGTAACTCTTTACCAGTTTATTTTAGCCGATACTAATCACACAATGCAATTTTGTTCTGTAACGCAAGGTAAAGAATATAATAGTAGGTGCCTAAAAGATCAAGCTACAATATCCAATAGTCCTTTGCGTTCAAATTAGTACCAAATATGAAATGTAACGTAAAATGTTTTAAGTGGTACAATATAGGCAACTCTTCCCTATATTGTCATCTCTGCAGCGCAGCATAGACGCATAGAAATCGCAATCTACAGAGTAGCGGGGAAGCCAGCGTTCGCATCGAAAACCCAGTCCACCGTCGTTGTGCAATTCCCAAAGCCCAGGGAACATACATAAAACCTTCCACGCGTCGCACGCGATTCACCGATCAATCCAGCCACCTAATTACCACATGAGACCTATCAATCGGCCGGATCCATTCCCTTAACGCTTTAGACCGTTCCGCCCTTTCCACGCGATCTCGCATAAAGAAGGAAACGTCGCGGCTAATCTGCCGGCGGGCGGCGCGGCGAACAAAGCCAACGACGGTCGACGAGACGGGAAGGAAGATCGGGATATCTTCATCCATATCAATTACTCTGCGATTAGATGGATGAAGATACGTATGCCGGGGAACGTCACCGGCTGCTGAGAGAAGAAGCCCAGCGCTCAGAGACAGGAGGGACCCTCGCGGCGAGGAGGGGTCCCTGCCCGATGGTGATTGACAAGGAGTCTGCCAGAGGCCGGGCCCGGCCTGATTCTTTGATTGACCGCTGTCACCGGGCCGATAAGAAACGGGTCGGCGAATATCTTAATGAGAGTCGCCCCGTAGAGAAGCGCGCCCGACTACGGTGAACGGGGCTCGTGCGTTTTACGCGGCTAATTAACCGGCCAGGATCTATTTACACCGCAGGGTATCGGTCTCCCGATTGACGTCGCAGACTAACGTCACCGCCAGTGACGGAGATACTGCCAATTAACGCTGGCCAATCGATCTTTCGCGTTCACCGCTCTCGGCGTCTCTTATCGTACGTCGCGCCAACTTCTTTTTGCCACTGGTGAAAACGGCCACCAGACCGAAGCGTTTGACGGAGAACGGACTGTATCGATGGACAATTAAATGCGGTCGCGTGTTAATTGATCTAGAAATGGATCGACAATCGCTTGAAGATGGACGGACAGTGCCGCCCGTTTCCACGAGGCGCGGCGTTTAATGATGGAAAAGGGTTGACGCGTTCGTGAATTGTGAATGGATGTTGGGGAAGAGTGGTCCGCTGTAGTGGACGAAGATGTGGCACTGTTCAGTCCAAGTGGTATAGTGTAAATATAGTTTATAGTGAATTTGATGGCGTGGGAAAGAAAAGAAGCGGAATCTAGCGATACAGAGCCTTCTCTGAATTCCTACTTGGGTGACTGATACCCAAGAACTCAGGGGGTGGCAGGATTTCTCATACTTCAACTACTCTCTTACTCACAGGCAACCACTAGCGCAGGCGTTCCTTACTCGAAACTTGCTCTTCTTTCAAGCCACCGTGCAATTTTCCGGAGGACCATCAATCTCGCCCGTTCTCCGACCGCAATGTCCCATCCGAATATTCATTCTCGTCGCCACCGAAGGTCCCCCAGTCAACTGTCAATGCGCGGACAGCGGGAAGGCGGGTTAGGTGGACAGAACCGATCCAGAGAAAGGAGGTTGCCTCGGGGGCACCTAAGATCCGCGGAGGCTGATGTATTTATAAGGAGGAGGATTTGCATACGATGCAGCAGATCGCCGATAGCGAAGCCCAGCGCTTGGGCGGCGTGCCTCTAAGATTCAAAGAAGCTTTGTGCCATTATATCCGATTCCCCTCCCCCACCCCCGGTACCTTCTCCCTCCGCCACTTTCGACAACCGGGCGTCCTGCCAGTTCTCTTTTAGCGAGTGAAATAGCGGCCCCGTGCTATATTTCTTGTTGCGTTCCCGTTTCTGTTCCTTCGGCTCTCCTCTATCCGCGCCACCGAGCCGAACCAGCGCGGCGTCCAGCCGAGACTCGCAACCGTTTCCCTGATTGGCGTTGACTTATGAAGCGATCGCTTTTCGCCGTTTGAGTCCGCACCGGTGCGCCCGCGGCCTCTGTCCGGAGTATCGTGGGACGATGATCGCGCTCAGGATATTCTCCACGGTCACGTGTTGGTGTTCGATTCTACCATAGCTCGTTGCATTCGCTGGTTTCTTGCTTAGACGAGATTTCTACTTGACCTTCGAAGGGTTGATGCTTCGTCAGGATAGATCATATCAATGGAAATTCGTTGCTTCTGGAGACACTCGGAGTCAGCGTTGGAATTCCTCGGCTAAGGAGATCCCATGTTCCCAAAATTCAACCGGCAGATGGAGCTTCCCAATCGGATCGCGGCATCGAGAGGCCCGCAACACGCTATCTGCAACCACGACGGCCGATCACAAAGAAGAGCAGACATAGGCCCGACCTCGTCCTTCGACTAGTACGCGACCGTGCACGGCCAGTGGCAATTAAGGGACGGCTAATTAATGGGTAATTAACGGTAACACTGCGAGAAGGAGACGTCGACGGGAGAGGTCTGGCTCCCCTGTAGCCTGGTCAGGCCGCTCTGTGTCCCCTCCATCTCTTTGTGCCGGTATCTCCCGACTCGGAGGATCCCCTTGATCAAGGTGCACCTCCTGCGTGCCGGTCCTTCTTCCTTGCCGCTTCGCCTCCACCGACTGGCATTGTTAATTGTTTGATCGACAAGATAACGGCCACGTCTTACATGCACCGCATCTCCTTAACTCTTCCACGCTTCCCTTCGGCCGACGTTACTCCCACTCTCTTTCTCCACCTTGTGGGAGACCGGGCCCGCTCTGGAAACCCGCCTTTGCGACTCCGATATCTCGATCGCACACGCCCTGTCGACGTTATATTAGAGGGCTACCGACCATAATACGTAACCCCATTTCTTTATTATATCAGACGTAATAGTACTTACTGTTCTCACATTACATCAGAAGATTACTGATCGTCAGTTGCTATAGACATTGTTCGACGAAGCACTAATTACAATATAGTCCTCGAAAAAGGAAGGAGGTTCTCGAATATAGCTCCAGTAGCTACCCCAACTACAATCTCCCAACAAAAACTGTGCGATCCCATCCCCTAAGAAGCTACGCCGCCCACCGAGCAGCAAGCTCTCGATAGTAACGCGATCCAACCCCGGGAACCGGTGGACGCAAATGCTTCCTCCTCGAATTCATCCCCCCGGGGATCGGTCCCATCGGTATCGCGATAAATCTTACGGCGGGAGCGCGCGTGTCCCTCCGTTTTTCGCGGCGAGGGAGCATGGAGATGAGGACCACCTCCACGGCGAGGCGTGCTCGAAACTCTCGAGCGTGTTTCGGTGGTGATTTAATGCAACGACGTGCAGGTGTCCGCGCTGGACCTGGCCAGGTATCACGCGCTTCAAACAGCCCTGGCTGTCCGCGGTGGGAATCGACCAGCTGAAGAGGCGGCGTGCATTCTGATGGTGCCGATCGCCCGTTCATCCGGCCCCCTGCGCCGGCATCGTCGCACAATGAGACACGTATCATCCTTATCCTGCCACATCTTGTCACAGAGCCGACGTACTTAACGCGTCGCGCCGATTATAACGATTTGTTCGCGCCGCCTCGGGGGCAAGCCTGATCGAACTGCCAAAACCGAGGGGAACCTGCCCGTTTCCCAGAAAATCGACCCCCCGAAAATCGCGAATCTCGTCAGGCCACGACGATTTCAAGACGTACGCCGATTCTGATCGCCCCGTCGACGCCTCTCGATTCCCGATGGGCCCCGCGAGTGATGGGTCATTCGGACACTTGATTTTAGTCGAAAACGGCTCCACGTGTCGATGATGAACGCGAACATTGAAGCGCAGAAGGGTTTCCCTCTTACAGCGACTTCGCGCGACGAAATTAATTGCCAACGGTGCACGCTGGCGGGCTCGTTGAACGCAGAAATTACGCAGCATTACATCCTACACCGGGTTGCGTTACATCCTACACCGTATTTCCATAATTTTAATTCTCCCGCCGGTGTAACGAGAAAAACGTTGCCTTCGCAATTATAGATAACAAATGGTTTGTTTGGTGGTCGGTTGGCTCCGGGGTTGGGGGAGAGGGTCGCGTATACACTCGTTATTTCGTACTTGGAAAATGCCGGTAGCACGACGGAAGAAGGGGAGGGAAGGCAGGCGGGCCGGGCGCAATAATGCTGGCCTGGAAAAGCTGAAAAAGAGGGCCAGAAGGGCAGCCATTACTTCCGACGTTTCGCGTCCAAACGATCGCCATTTGTCTCTTCCCGCCCGGTGTTATGCAAAGAGCTTTCTGCCTGTTCGGTGACTCGCTCCGTGTTGCTAGTGAAAGTTATAAACAAACTACGCTCCTCCGTTTCCCTTCTCGCGGCTGACGGGGTGCACTATAAAGACAAGGTCAACTTTCATTTCCCAGAAGCATGGATTCTGGAGAAATTTTTTGTACTTCTGGGGATTTATACGGGAAGATCTAACGCGGAGACCTCGGTAGCTTGTACTTTCAGTGATATCGAATTCTTGAATCTTTTTATATATTTCCTGGTTGATAAATTAGGATTAAAAACTGGTGTTTGGGTCAAGACTGTAGCGTTTAATTTATACCTGTCATTTCTTTCTGTAATTCATCATTTGTAGATGTATTAGAATAGATGGATTCAAGAAGCTTGGTGTCCTCGCTCATCGCACGTCAATTTTTTATTATTTCCGACCGCACTTCCGCTCGTAGCCTTCGCTAGCTACCAGCGAAATGCGAACGTGATCGTATGGAAACGTGGGTCAAGAGGTGACCAGATGAAGGCGAAGACAATGTACGTCCCTGGCGCCGCTGGACAGAGACATCACAACGCCCAGAACGTGAGTTTCCTTTTGCGGAGGATTCCGGCCCTCGAGGTGCCTTTGTCAATCACAATTTATTGTTCCCGACGAGGACGTGATCCAATACTACTCGCGACACCGCAATGACAATAGTGGAATCTTCTGTGAGAAAGACATAGGTACATAGGTGACATTGAGTTATTTTATTACTACTGAGGTAAGTTACTAATAACATTTTCTTAACTGATTGTACCTATAGTCAACCTACCCCATACTGTACGTCAACCAACCCCAATCATGAGGCTGGTCGACCAGTATGAAAGTTGTTAGAATAATATTAAAATACCTTACTTGTTGTCACATTGAGTCAACATTAATAATTTAATCAGATAGCCAAATGTATGTCCTATCAAAAAAAACTAACCGGTTTAATGATATTTTGCCCACATAATTGATTAAAAATCAAAAACTGAAGAACTGACCTACCAGCCCCGGTCTCCCCTATCACAGACAGACTATTCTTTTAATCTCCCTTAATCTTTCCATGAAAGATTCCAGTAAGAATTTTCCATCGATTTCGAGAAATGTTGTTCTCCCGCTGTTCGTTACAGGGCAGACGTATAAAATGTGCAGGAACCGCAGGAGCGAGTCGAGTTACGTGGTAGACGATGGTCGATCCGACGGCCATTAGCTCCGGGTAAACAGAGCCATACTTTATTCGAGGGGCGTCACTCTTCCTCCAACGCGGTTCCGCTCCTTTTTGCCCTCCGAAACTCGTAATGTTCTCTGTCAGAAATACGTTCGAGGTCGGAACGGCCGCGGTGTTCGTTTTCGCGTTCGAGCGCAAAAAAATCCTCGTTCCCGTTCCTCTCTATCATCCGCCAAGATATATCTCTCCTCTTCTCCGATCGAACATTCATTTCTCGCCGCGTTTGCTCTTCTTGCGACCAGTGCAATTTAGGCTTGCTCTTCGATCCACTTCCGAGCAGAGAAGAGCGCCATTTCGAGGGATAAAATGAGGAGCGATCGTGTTTTATTAAGGAAAATGTAATGCGAGAAAGGTGGCGCGTGGCGCGAATCCACGAGAAGAGAAAGCGCCACGTGTAACACCAGAAAATCCCCAAGTGGGCCAATTAACGTCATCCGTGCGAGGGGTTGCCTCGCCGGTGCGGAGGGGTAGAATATTGAAGCCACGTCGATTCCTCGTTGTTCTTCTCCTGGGCGTAGAACCGTGGCAATAAGACGAGAGATATTCGACTATCCGGGTAATTAATGCAAAGGAAATTGATTTGGAATATCAAGCTCGAATAGAGATTACTACTTTGCACTATAATCCCATTTTAATTGCTACAAATTCGATCTGGATCAGGTTGCAACAGAAACAGCCTGGATTTCTCAGTGTCCCACGATATTTCGTAACGATACTTAGGGGTGCAACTAGCTTGGTAGCCTTATCACCCCCCTGATCCGTAGCTCGGGTACTCGAAACTCTCTATTCTCAATGTTTAATTGAGAATTTCCCCCTTTGTCCGAGGGAAGTGGAAAAATTCCGCGTAAGTCGCGTACACGGAGGAGCACGCGCCGTCGGGTGACGTAGTACGCGCGGAAACGGAGAAATATGCCACGGAACGGAAGTTTCGCAGACGGCGAGACATCGCGAACACGTCGCGAGCCAGACGAGACTGTCGATTGTAGGGACGACCTTGTCGATCGACGACATGCAGACCGCGTTCTACCTTTCGCGGAAACTTCTGGCACGCGAGGAGACGGATTTTACGAGACGGACGATGTAACGCGCGCTGGTTAATTGCCGATAAGGGCAATGCACGGATAATGGCCGAATAGCAGGACGCTGCAGCGCGACGGAACACTCGCCGAGGGTAGCTTCGCATTGCGATCACGTCCCTCCCGTGCTTCGAATAGATTTTCATCTCAGAATGGGAGAATTCTGCGGGGGTATTATGTAACGTCCTTTCTTGGAAGCAGCGTCGAGGGTCTACGTACGATTACGGACGAGTCCCCGATACACTTACGCTAAACACGAGCTTCGGAGAGATATATCTCACGACTATATAATAAGATCGCAGAGCGATCGTGGCAGCCGACAGGACCACTGGCTTCCACGATCGAGGACCAATTATTCCTGCAGAGGTATCGTCACGCTCTTAAAGCCACCCCCGTGGAGCGAGGCTCCCCCGAAACCCGTCTGAAACTCGATCGCCAGTACGTCTTCCCGCGAGCGATCTTCGACAGTGGTGGACGTCGAAAGCTCCAGCGGGGGATAAGGTGGCCAAGGGCCAGGGCCGTTTAACCGGCGATAAATTCCCGTGTCCAGCTCTCGAGCACACCCTCGAGCGGCCGATTCGCGGCGGGGAAATATAAAAAGCCGATTCCGCGGCGGAGCGAACGAGTTCTCCTGGTATCGGGGGAGCCAGCCCGTAGAAACCCCGTGAGCGAGGAAAAAGGAGGAGACCGTGGTGGCGGCGACGGTGAAGAGAGGACTGGAGAGGGCGGCGGGAGGAGGGTTGGGGGGAGAGGGGAAGACGATCAGAAAGGGGACAGCGCGGTGGACGGGAGGAGGGAAGAGAGGACCCAGGCCATCGGGGATAAGGAACATGCTGGAGAACGGGGCCAAACGGGGGCGGGAAGGGGCCGAGGGAGGGGAACGTTCGTTAAATATACGAGTGTATTGAAATTCCGCCTGGAGACGGAGCGCGATGGGACCCGGTCGTTGTGGAAGGACAAGATCGCATGACGGCTCGAGGGCTTGGGAGCCTCCCGCTGTTTTGAATACGATCCACCGTCCGTAAGTCCTCGTGTTCGCCGCGGTGTGTAGAAACGAAACCGCCCGTATACACACCGGGTCCGTCCTCTGGCCAGCGGAGAAGACGACAACGACCCGACGCGACTCTCCGCCACGCATACCGTCCTCCACTCTAATTTGAATGTAACAACGTTCCGTTCGCCCGCAACCCGATACCATCTCCGAGCTCCCTCTCTCTCTCTCTCTCTCTCTCTCTCTCTCTCTCTCTCTCTCTTTCTTCGAGGGAGCCCCGTTCCTCTGCTGCGTTTCTTTCCCCCTCTGCACCCCCTCGATCGCGGTGTGTCCCCTTCTTGTCGTTGCCGCCAGGATCTTGGACAAAGGGTATCATTACTGGAGCGATGATCCTGGGGCTAGGAGTTCTCGATACCGAACACGGCGATTGTTTCCTCCCGGCCGTGTCGCGGAGGTAACTTGGGGATGATCTCCGTTGAAATTCAGCGCTGTGAGGAGAGGATAAGCGGGGCACTTTTGCAAGTATTGTCCTGTACATTAAATATCGTATACAACTAAGAAATTAGCTTCGCAACGGGAAATAGTGTGGAGTTCGACGTCTGACCAGTGACTGTCTCGATCCCCTCAAGTTGCCAGGCGAACTAGCTAGGTTCAACGTTTGAGGCTTCAGTTTTTGGAAGGCATTTAGAAGTCGGACAATGGAAGTTGTTGCTTTTTGTAATAAATGATGTCGTGGAAGCGTCAGTTTTTTTGTGCATCGCAGAAAGTACATTCAGCTTTCCTGAATTGAATGGAATCTATGGACACTGATTTCTAAAGACCGCGGTGGACACTCGCGCAGGAGCGGTGTAAAAGTAAGGCTGGAACAATACTTAACCAGCCGTATAATATAAAACACGGAGTACCTAAATAAGATTGACAGAACATCGAAGCTTACCGAGCGTCGCGTTCCCTACGTGGGATAATATCCGATTACACGCGTATAAATGCGACAGGTAGCGAATTAAATGCGCGTCGATCGTGTCAGGCGCGATGCCTGTTCAAGCAACGTTGCACGAATTTACCGTACGGTTGCCTGCAGCGATTCATGTCACCCGTGTTCCAATCGGCTCGACAGTCTTCGATTTCTCGGAGCGCGACGGTTACGTATCCCAGAAGCGCGGGTGAAAAAAGACGAGCGGATGATGAAAAGGGTGAAACGCCTCCCCGGGCCGGGCTCGATCGTTCATGGCACAATATTTGGCTACACATGGTGTCGTTCCCCGAATGCCGTTTCCCCCGTCGCGACGGAAAATTACCTGGGAGCGTTGTACGTAGGTACATCACCCGCCTCGTCCTTTTTCCATTCGCGCCAAACCGGATCTGTCCGTCCAATAGACTCACACGTTTTCTCAAAACTCATTTTTCTGCTATCACACGTTTCGTTTATCGTGCAACTGCAAGTGCCATCGATGAAAAAAAGAACGAGAAAATCCGTGGGTCAAAACCAAATTATAATTCCACTCTGTGTCTAAAAATTCTCATGGTATCGCGAATTCTCAGACACTCCAAGAAGTCAGTGTTCACTGGAGGATGAAATCCAAATTTCCTGAACCAACCCTTCAACCACCCACGACGATGGCAGTCAGTTTGCGAACCACTGACAGAACCGTGCACCCTTCTCCCCAATAAAATACAAAACTCCGAAAGAGCAGCGGAACACGGATTGTTTACACGATCGAGCGTATCGCCGGTGTTTGGTTATATTACATGCAGAGTGCGCGATGACGGGGACGTGTCTCTGGATGATTGACGGACGACGGTGCACCACGTCGCATCGCAATGCAGGACGTCGCCTGGCTTCCCGGTAGCCGCATGACGCGAATCCGCAAGTTTTGCTGCGTCTGTGCGTGGCCAGAGCAGAGGGAGGGGGAGAGGGGGAGAAAGATGCGCCGGCGAGTGGAGGAGAGACGGGTGTCGTGGGTGTAGAGTGCAAAGAGGAGGGTCGAAGAACGAGAGAAGAGGAGCGGGAATTCGCGGCGATTGAGAATGCGTGGACGGTTCGTCTGCGCCGAGGCAAGGACGATCCCTTATCTTCGGATGGCTCCTTTTCCAGGAACCCCGGGGCTCCGCGCCAAATTACTATAAATAGGCGTTAATCGATGCGGTGGGAAAAACGGCCGGACGCGAGGCGAATATCATTCGATATCCTCGGTGAGTTTCGCCGTGCAAGAAAGGGGGACCGTGATTGCGCTGGACCTGGGGCCATTCAGTCTTTCGTTGAACGCTATGGGTCCACCTGGGTTCATGTTTCGTGGACTAGCTCGAGAAGGGATCCTAATACGATGGTGAAAAATGGAGTATGTATTAGGGTAAAGCAACCAGTAATTGACCGCGTACCAGTGAATGACCGTTAGGCAAAGAAATGTCAATTATAAAATTAAAAATATTATATGTTTATAAATGGAGTGTAGTTGCACTTTTAATGTCTCATATTTTTAGTTACGCGTATTAGGGGGGTAGTGGACTATTGGATACGTAAAATCGTTAGTTTCTTTGACGCTAAATTAGTTTGATACCAAACAATCGTTATAGTCGTGCTTTTGACAATCTATTGTGGGCACGTTTGCGAGCATTTAAAAAAAATTGTCAAAATGTATAAAATTGTCGAAGTTATTAACGTTGAAGATAGTCCTGTACGGCGCCTCGCTGCAAGTGGTGTACATCGATTCAGGTGAACCAATCATCTGAAAGCAAAATGCTTTGAGGTGATTATTCTATACACGAATATCTACAGTGTGGAAACTTGCCGATGAATTTGAACAAAAATTGTGGAAGTTACACACGAATCAATTTTTTCCCCACATTTTTCGTCTTTATATTCAAGTATTAATCTCAAATGTCCATAATTTCAACAATTCTGTCATTCACTGGTTGGTTTACCCTATAGCGTTGGCTAGTAGAAGTAGAAACTTGGGAGCTGCACCTGACAGTAAGCTGGAACTGATCTTAGATTGAATGCATTGCGAATCATAGTCACCCTTGATCCACGTACCACGCTAACGTGCCTGGACCAGAGTTCCTGTTTCATTGCACTTTCGTTTCTATTCGATGCGTCCTCGGGTCCCCGCATCACGTCCTCAACGAGGCGAACGACAAAGTAAGGGCAATCCAAAGCGGCAGAATTCGTTCCCGTCAGCGTTTATGAGAGACACAACAATTGCCTCGATAAATCTATACCGGCGATAGGAATCTTCCAGCCGGCTGGACCCGTTAGCGGATCGAATATAAACCGTGACATTTTCCTTTCCGCCGATAGAGAACGTCGACGTCTGCCTTTAATTAGTTCCTGACAAGGGACCCGTCCACCAGCCCCCCTTCCATTCGTGCCTCGTGTCTGGGATCGTTTTTGTCCGCTTATGAAAGTAACCGAACGTACGTACGTCAAGCGGCTGAACGCTAGACAGGGAGGAAAGGCCAGTCGATTCGGTAAATGGAAAATACGTAATCGCGGGCCGACGGTCCGCGGACAGCCGAGGACAGGCTTCAGAAAATTAGTTTGCCAGGAGCCTAGCATCGCTGCGTGTAACATCAAAAGAAGTCCGGCCCCGTTCGTCGAAAGTCCTCTGGCCTGTGTTCGTGCGATCGGCCGCGGTGTGGGTGGACGTGTGTGACCCTGCTCGCCGATCGGTGTCGATGGGGACCGTTCTTTGTCTCGAGGATATAATAATTATCACGTCCCCCGTTCGGCGATTCTTTGCGGCGGCGGTGCGTACCGGTGTGTTTCCCAGGTAGGCAGGCAAATTAAAATCGCTATTGGCCACGGTTTCCCCGATATTTCACGGGCCGATTGCGTTACACCGACGACACTTGTGATTGGTTGTCACCCTGTCCCACGACCCTTTGTACATTTTTTAGCAGCCGTCGCGTTTTTTATGGCTCCGTGCTGGTATTTCTCGTTTTTCGAGTGTACAGCTCTTCTCGATTTTTGCGCGGATAGTTCTGTTTGATCCTCTTAGAGGGAAATAGATGGTGGGAAAACTTGTAGGCTATGTTCTCTAGAACATTCTACTGTCTATCGTTTAGTGTCTTTCACTGTGGTATGTTTGTTGAATGGAATATTATAGAATTCATAGATTCTGCTGGAAATACTGTAGGTGACTTTGCTCGCGATCAATTTCACTATTAACGTCAGTTTAAGATTCTATAAAACCTCAGTCAATCAAGCGATTTAATTCGATTTGCATGGTATGCACCAGAATAATAGGATTGACTTCGTTCCATATTAGAATCGATGGAACAGGATGTCGAAGCGTATAATTGCTTTGGAAACATTCTCGACGTTCTTTCAAGTATATATTGTCTTAGTGGGTGGTTATACCCGCGTGAATTTCTCTGCCATTCAATCCCCCTAGATAGGTGTATTATATATTAATTGCTAACAGATATCTGACCATGAGTCTTTTTCACCGTTGTGCCCGCAGTCGACGGTGACGTTGACGTGACGGTTCGTCCGAGTGCGAGGGAATTATTAATCACATCTGGACAATGTTAGAAATGGATGTAGAAAAGTCGTCGACCTTTTGTGAAATTTTTAAACATAGCCTTCAGGCATTCACAGCGCAGTCAATGACCACATCCATCACGTTTCTAAACGCAAACTCTCCTTCGGTATCCAAGAAAATTACAAACTTTCTCTAATATTTTGTCACATAATCCCAGATGACAGAATTATCGTCTAATGTTCCCCTTGGAGCGTGGAATAACTTGCTAGCATCACATTTGGGTTTGGAATGTCGTAATTAGCCCAGGGGCCCGTAAATTTTAAGATCCCCTCGATTTATACCGAACACCAGGCATCGTTGAATGGTACAAAGACGATAGTTTAGTGTGATCACGCAGAGAAACACGGGTTCTCCAACGGACAGGTAGAAATTATTCGATACATCCGAGGAAATCCTATATGGACGACGAGATTTAAGATTAGATGAATCACCTTCGTCTCGGAGGATGCTGTCTCACGGGGATTGGGTTCCTCCAACCTGCAGGCTTTAAATCTACACATTGGAACCGGAATGCCGTCTTGTCAGAAGTTACGAAATCGACGATCTCCTAAAACTCCTGTATCAGCGTTCTTAATCAGGCGACACAATCCTATTGCGAGTTCGTTGCTTCCCTGCCACCTGCTCCGTCGTACTCCACATTCCCTCGTGTCACATCAACAATTAATTTACTACTTCGGTATGCCGTGGCTATCAGCTTCCAAATGGTAGAAACTTTGTAGAAAAAGATTACTCGTTCTCTCTTCTATCTCTACTTTCCTCTAGAGTCTAGACATAAGTTACTCGCGCGAAACGTCCCCCCGTTAACCGAAGAAGCTACTTCGTGAAAATCAGAATACGAAACGAAGTGTAGATGGAGACCAGGTACAGTTAACGGGGCGGAAAGCATAATGCCCTCGTATCGCAGAAAAATACAACGTAGGCGACTTTCGAGCGTCCCGGCGAAGGAATACGTTAAGGGCTTGGCTATTGGCGAACATTTATTTGCCAGCCGAACGTAAATTTGTTTAGGGGTGGACATGTAAGGGACGAGTAGCGGCGACCGTTCACCGTCACGGAACATTTGCCGCGAAAAGTGCTTTCACAGTAGCCGCGTCTTCGGGTTTCCTTTCACTTCCGGTGATCCCTGAATTTCAGCGACGTCACGCCAAAGGGAGAGAGCTCGTGCGTCTCCCGCACATAGTTGCGCGATATTTTTCACTGAACTTGAGCTCGATCGACTACAATTTCGAGACACGAATGTTCATGACGAAACATTGGGTCAGGTGTCTATGAAAGTATACCGACATTAAGGAGGTATTCTACCCGAAAATTTGATTTTTTTTATTTTCTTATAAATTGGTTTGCCTGGAAAATCAGTGTCCATCATCCTCCATGTTATCCCCGAGTCCTCGACACTACACACTCAGGCTCAGATCGCATTCAACTCTGGATTAATAAAAATTTCAGCCATCAAATCGATCAACTCTCCAGCCCTCACGATTCCTTGACAAACGCAGTCACGGCCCGTCCATCCTTAAGAACGTTCGCCGTAACACCGTCCATCGGTTGAAAAGGGCCATAGGCCGCGAAACGACCAGTCCCGCCGGCAGTCTTATCAATCAGAAAGCTGTAAGGTCGCCGCCACGGGTTACGATACAATAAAACGAGCCATCCAGGCGGGCCTCGAGTGAGTCCGCATCGTATTTATACGTGATTCCTCGGCGTGTATCCGCGCGTACGAGACACACGCGCTCGACCACAGGCCAGGGTAAGGGGCGAGTCGTAAAACTCGGCCATCCGAGCGACATAAGTTCGCGGTGTAACGTGACACGTGAACGCGAATCGCGGGTCCTCCACGACGACGGCGCAGGCTTCTCGTGGCCCTGAGCCCCTTCGGGACATTTTTAGGCTCCGAGCACGTTGGACACCCTCCCTCTGCTGGAAACACCGTATGGGAACGCCGTGGGTCTCTTTTACGAGCGCATCATCCGGATTTGTACTTACTTAGGAAGCGCTACCGTACGGAATGGAGATCTTAAACGACGCCCATCCATGCTCCACGGCGAGGCCCTTCCTCGCCGTAACGATTATGATTTACCCCTTTTTTATTGCGAGGGGCATTTCTTCGGGGTGCAGTGGCGAGGCGAGGGAAATTTAGGTAGGTCAGGGTTCGCGACTTTTACCGTAAAATCGCAGGCGTTTCACTTTGGTAACCGCACGGGGGACGGCAAAGGTATTCGTGCCGTTTCTTTTATTTCTTACTTGTGGAAGTAGGGTAAACCAACCAGTGAATGACCGAATTGTCGAATTTATGGACATTTGACATTAATACTTGAATATATTTATGTATAACAATAAAACAACTGTTGAAATTGCATTTAAATTTATTTTTCTTGAAATTTCTATAAAATAATTACTTATTCTTATAGTAATTTAAAAAAAACGATTGCAAAATGCAAAACGTGTAGAAGCCCAGTAAATGACCGCATACTTTTAATAAGAATTGTACTGATTAATCTTTACTTAATACGCGTAACTAAAAATATGGGATATTAAAAGTGCAACTACACTCCATTTATAAACATATAATATTTTTAAATTTATAATCGACATTTCTTTGCCTAATGGTCATTCACTGGTACCTATACGGTCAATTACTGGTTAGTTTACCCTAATGAAGATACTTTATAAATTAATCGCATTGATGACAGAGATCACTACTTAGGAAACTACTTAGATATCCTGACTTTATACAGCGTTTTTTCTCAGTCATCAAATTTAACTCCACCATTCTTGGTATCTCCCAAGGCACCGATAGGATGCTCTCAAAAGCATTCGGTACACAAAACGCCACCGTTGGAGAAGGAGGACATTATTTCACGCCGATCCGAGAATTGATCGTTCTCTCAGCCGGACCAACACCGGGCACCATGCCGCGGTATAATAACGACGGCGTTATCGCGTTTTTATCGGCGCATCGACGCGCTCATCTTCAGCCAATAAAAACTCCGCCAAATTCCGTTCTATTAATCAACACGGTCACGCCCGGCCCCGGTCCCGCTCGTTTTCCATAAAAACTTATCGGCCAGCGCGTAACGTTTGTTAAGTGATATCCGCGAGCAGCGTGCGGCACAATGCGCGCCGCGTAATATTTCCCCGGCTGTGCCAAACGCAATCCGCGCGCAGTAAACATTCATCGGCCGATGCCGTGAGCCCAGATAGAGGAAGCTGATAGAATTGATAGGCCCCGAGCAGTCTGGCCATCCGATATCTGTCGCGAATCGTACAATACGAGAGATACCGAACGTTGACAAACCACCAGCTCCGATAAAACTATTATTCAATTATTTCACGGCGTTGTTCCTTATTTGCGAGGACTGTTCCTCCGACTCTCAAGATTTCTCGTTACACTGTTTCATCGTCCTTGCGTCTCGACACTCTGTGTTTAGTTCGCAGTCCTTAATTAAACAGAATCCAAACTTCTCGTGACCCAAGTGCCCGAGGAGAAAGAATAGGTATCTATGCGATCACAAATGGTCCAGTACGCGTTTTTCAGGAACAAGTCCGCAATCATTTAACCCTCCCGAGGGGGTGCGCGTGTATCTGCAAATAAGGTATCGATGGCAGCGCGGCACTACTCTGCCGCGTTGGACGCGCTGCAAATTTCGCGTTTGTCCAAATCCCTTCCGGCCTTTTTACGGACCCGAGGCGGGATAGGACGAGCGCGTAACGGCACCCATAGGTACGCACACGTCGCCGATTATACGGCGACGCCCCAAAATCGCGGGTCGGTCATTAATTTCGGCGCATAAAAATCAATGAACAGCCCATAAACAACGCCGGCCGGTGTACGGCTCTCTCTCTCCCATTTTCCAATTTGCAATTGCGAATCGCGTTTTTAATTATAACGAACACAATGGCAGCCGGCCACCGAACCCCCTCCGCGTCGCCTACCACCGATTTCTGCCTCCCCCCTCTCGCACTCGCGCCCCGCTGCTGTCTCTCACTTTTACCTTCCATCGTTCTCTCTTTCGATTCTTCCCATTCCATCCCCCTCTCTGCCCCCTCCTCTTTCGCTGTGCACACGAACGATGCGACCGGGAATGACATCCGGCTGGGCTCTCTCACCCCCCCCCCCCCTCTCGCCCCTCCGCCGGCCCCGTGCATCCCTTCGTTGCCCAGCGAGATATTCCGTTTTCACGATAATTATTGTCGTTCGATTTCTCTCTGATTCCGTTCCTCTTCCTCTCGCCTCCCACCCACCGCTTCTCCACCCTGCCCGCCACCCCGCTCCCTCCCCGTCCACCCCCGATTTTCCGCCCTCCTACCGACCAGATCCGTGTACCAAAAATCGCAGCAACGCGCGATAACCGTTCGTCCGTCGCAACGGCAAACATTTTACGCGTTGATGTTCTCCACCCTTTCCTCCTTTTTTTTAGCTTGTTTCATTTTGTTTTCGTTTTTTTCGTTCCGTCGGAGCACGCAGCTTTTCGATTCCTACCCCTCGCCCACACCCTTCGCCCGTCCCGTTCCCCCGGTTTCCCTGGTTCCCTCTTTTTTTCCCCCGTTCGGAGCGTTTTTACGAGCCGTAAGTGTTTCGAACGCGGACGCGGAGTGAATTTTACAGCTCGGTAATTTTTCTGATAATGCTCGACGATTAATTTCGCGTTTCCTCTTTCTCTCCCCTATCCGCGGGGCTATTCCTGTGTCGCGTTTCGAAAGTCCCGGCGGTGGAAAAGGGCACCGTTTCCACGTTTTTTTTTCCCGTTTCCACAATGGGCGGAATGTGCGCGAGGCATCGATGACTTTTCCCGTCGCGACGAAGCGCCGGGCGGCGGAACACGCGAGTGACCGTGCTTGGAAAACTCGCGGAAACGGTGAAGCCATTAATGACACGCACTGACGTCTATGCGAACGCATTATCGACTGGCAATTGTTCGGTAATACGTTGCGCATTTTATATTCTACATACGTCATACGCACCACCGAGCACGGAAATTTCGCCGAGCCACCCCGAGGGCTCGTAGGGGGGTAGGAGGGCGGAGGTGCGGGCGGTTGGAAAAGCGAATCAGCTTTCAAATAAAAACGTCGAATTCACGCACGCGGCCGCGTCGAATGCATCCTCTATAATTTAAAACGGCTACGTGAGCGTTGAAGCGTCAAATAAAAACAATCGCGCCCGCCAGGGGGATGATGTAATGAACGATATCGGATTTTCCAGCTAATTTTTAATCGCGCGCCGCACTGCATTTTCGCCAGCATTTCGGAATATAACCGGTGGCCCGTTGAATGCGCGGGACAATGAATTTCTGTAACGTCGGATCGCGCGCCACCGATTTTATTTAAATATTTATGCAATTCTTTGCCCAGCCGCGTTTGTAATCCTTGTACCGTCCTGCATTATCGTGCAAATTTTTCGATGGGCATTTTCTGTTTTGCGCCCCCAATAGCAGGGTATCGAGTAGCAGCGAATGAGTCAATTCGCATGAAAAACTTCATTGTCTTTTCGGCATTTTGTTCTGCGCACCGAACGGTGTAACTGCTGATTAAAGCCTCCGCGTTTTATTTCTCTTGCCATTTGAGGGAAACGCGGCATTGGTCGCGGGGTGCGTAAACGTCCACGCGTAATTGACGGCGAGAGAAAGGAAAACGCTCTTCAGGATGTTGGCATCGAGGCTACTTCCGTTGCGTGGCAATAAAACAAAATACCGGAGGGATACTACGGGGTTACGCGGCCGTTAAGAGTTAACGACGTAACGATTATGTCGCCATCCCGGATAATCACTATCGCCGCCGATACGAATCTTTATATCTTCAAACGCACCGGAAAACACGCTCCCCCAGAAGCACCGTGGCGCGTTTCATGGCAAAAACGTCGGGAGAGTCTGTCACTTTCCGCGCTTCGCTGCCATTAAGCTGAGAATCAAACGGCAATGTTTCGCGTTTCACCCCTTTTTTCTGCATTGGGCGTTGCGACGTTCGAAATTACTTTTCGAACACTCATACTGTTAAAAGAAAAACACTATTTTCATTGCGGAAAATATTTGAATCGATTTCATTCCTTAAGTACATCATTAATTAGGTATTTCTAGTAGATATTCTTGCGTTCACGGAATTATTAGACTTATCTTCCCCGAATGTGATGTAAAATTGTGGCAGACCCATACATTTTTACACTATTAAGATTCACTCAAATACTTCTCTTTCTGTAATTGTTGATCACATGCCGCTGTTATTACAGTATGTCTTCCTACATATGGTTAGGTACTAATTCAGTGCATAACCGATCAATTTTAGTGCTTACTTTGCGGGATATGGGGGTGGCGATATTAGGAACAGTAGCGATATTATTAGTAAGAAATTTCCGAATTCAGGTCAAACTGGCCTTTCCCTACCAGTTATGTAACAAGCAGTGCGTCCTATCGGAGATCGAATACCCCCGAATCCGTCTAATTGGATGCAAATAGTAAATACGAGATGGTCGGCCCAGAAACGAGGCAGAAGGCGTCGCCGTGCATGAACGGGGTCCGAGACCAGGCCAGGAGAGCAAGCAGCTAGATTGGCCGAAGGGAGAGCCGTAGATGGAATAAAGGACGAAGGAAAGGGATAGAGTGAGAATGAAGCTCGTGGAGGAAAGAGGAAGGTTCGGGAGGTAGCAATATACGGGAGACTTAGCCGTGATAAATCCTTATATATGAGGCCGCACCGCGGCGTCCCTCTATATGAAACTCCCTCCGGAGCACCCCACGGGATTACCCTTATACCTCTCTGCTCGAGCTATACCGACGGACAGAAAAGTCACTACGTTGCTACGTGGAGCAGCAACGCCGTCGCTAGAAATAGAAAACAAATGAGAGGCCTACATCTGAGGGTCACGCTCGGGCTTTTCTCTGTGATCTCTGCTCGATGGGTCTGGGTAATCTCGTGAGGGTGGCATCGTTGTAGAGCGTGTTGCTCGCTGATAAGCTCCAAGCTGGTTAATGAAAAATTCATCCTTCGTAATCGTGATTCTTCGGTAAGAAATACAGACGTGGAAGAAATTCTCCTGGTGACTGAAATAGATCACAAACCAGTGTGGATTAGAAGGATTGAAATGGACCCTCGTAATCGCCAGCAAAGACACCCCCTCGTCCACGTAATATGCTTCCAGGATCCACAGAACAGGACCCATCCAATTGGGAAAATAAAGTTATTCGGAAACCGCGAAGTGAGCGCATTAGGGCTCGCCGCAATCCCTGCTCGATAAAACCCCTTACGGGTGACCACGACCTTTTCGTGTACGCGGATGCTCCATGGTAGTGCTTGCACGGGGATGCACGGAATGTGTCTGATGTCTTTCTTCTTTTTCCCTCGCGAGCCCACCCCGCGAAGATATCTCCTCGTGCCGTTTATTCCCAATCAGATCCCGGATCCACTCGTGTGATGTCGCTTCCTTTCCCTCGAGGGGATTAGGACGTTTCGAGTCCTTCTTCCTGTGGAAGCCTGCTGCCCTCTTCAAGCTCGCTTATTCGCGCTCTTCTTCAGCGAGGAGGAACCTCGAGGAACCTATTAGGAGGAGGAATCTGGGAACTTAACCCAGACCTCGGGCGGAGAAATAGGGTACGTTATCGAGAATTTTCCGCTGTTTCGGTACGGAGAACGTCTCGCAACGGGGATGAAGGATTCCCCCAGGATGTGGGTTTTTGGGTGACGATTGTGTTGGGAGATTAGGGCTGCGATCTAACGGATGGAAGGGAGGATGTCTTAGATTTGTTGCGAAGCAATGTGGGAGAGACTTGAGAGATTTTTAGCGATATGCTTGTTCAGCCTTGCTTGCTTTTGACGCAGGTTCCTATCCTAAGCTATCCTATAGTTAAAGAATTCCCACGCTCTCGTGTGAATAAATTCTCGATCCCAGTTCCTTATCGCCGGCACCCATTCGTCGCGGTAGGATCGTTCGCGCGATTAAACGAAATAATCAACTGGAGATTCCATCATCCCGTTTAATCGCGTAGGCGCGCGCGTTCAGACAGTTTCAGGAATGCCTCGGTCGGTGGAAAGTGGTTCCTAGAGCCCTGGCTGCCAGTCGAATCGTGAATTCCTCGTAGGTACGGGGACCCATGGCATTTTGGAAGAAGCAGCGTCGCTCGTCGCCGCATTAACTCGTGCGACGGCCACGGCATCGTTAGCGGCATACCTTATCGTTTCGGGGGCGTCCAGGGCCCCGTTTGGAATGCGCAAACACGAGTCCGTTACTTCGGGGGTGATTCCGTGCCCTTCTGTGTGGAATGGCTGTCGTTAAGTCGAGTTTACACGAGGAGATTGACAATGGGGGAGCGCATGAATCATCCGCAGGCTTGGACAAGCGTGCTGCGTTCGGTCGCAAATTATTCCGTGGTCGGGTTCCTTGCCAAATGATAAGGGAAACAGCCGAGCGATACGTCGCTGGGTGTTCCCTTGCGCAGCGAGTGATGCCAAGAGGCGGAAAAAAAATAGGAACAGAAGGGTGAGAAGAAGGTTGAAAATATTAACGACGGAACGTGCTGAAGAGGATGAAGTTACGACCTTGGGTTAGGTCGAATTGCCCTCTGCAGCGGACGAAACATTTCCGTCCGAGCGTGTAAAGCGGCCTTTAGGCAGAAGCTGGGTTCTATCGCAGTTCGCGAATTCCGTCCTGTCATTTGTAACTGTCGGGCTGCTCATTACAATTCCCCATTCCTCGCCTCTGAACCAACCCCTCCCGCGCGCGGCTCCAACCCCCTCGCCGCCCTGCCCTCGAACGTCTCGTTCCTGCAGCGGGAGCAGCGAAGGGTTCTGGCGTTTCTGCTTCCACGGTTTCTCTCTCCGTCTTTTCCTATCCTCGCCTACCACCCTTCTCTCGCATCCCTCCACCCGTTTATGCGCAAACGCAACCTATTTTACCACCCCCCGCGACGCGTCCGCGGAGCGAGAAGACCGGGCTAATAAAAATATTAATTTTTAATTCTCCGTTTAATTGCCTTCCATCCGACCCGGGGAATCGAATAAGAGTTTAACGAGGTGACGAAAACCTTCTCGACCGGGGGTGAGAGGCTCGCGCGAGGGAATTTTGCACTGGACACAACCACTATAGGTAGCGGATAATATCCGGAAGCAAAATCGTCTTTGGTATATTTATCACGAGCAAAATATTACGGATGTATGTACGTGTAATCGAGACGGAACTGTGCTTTTCTTTCGCGCGACATCCCTCCGTTCCTCTCGTCCCTGTATTCGAGTCAGCCACCCCAGCCACGGCGTCCATTTTCTTTATTACATTCCTTATTTCCTATCCACCAGCCTCTGTAACTGTAATACAAATTCCTATTGTGATTTATGTTGATATCAATGGCAACCCCTCGGTGTCGTCCCGTCTCGCCCTCTCTTGCCCTCCCTCGCCCCTTTCCCGTGTGCCGAAGGACGCTTCACTCACCCTCCCGTCCAGATATTATGCTTTATTGAATCAGAGTTGTCACTGTTATTGTTGCCTTCGCGCCCCCTCACCCCTCGTCAGTCCAACCCCCGCCCCGGGACCCGTTCGTTTCACGGCTGCCAGACCAAACCCGGGGTCCAGGGGGTGAAACCAGCCGCCGTTGGATCTCTATGAATTTTATTAATAAAACAACATCGGCGAGGAATGGTCCAACAAAGCGCGGACTGACAGCCCGTAGCCGCCGCTCTTACGGCGTGTATCTCGCCTCGGGGCGGACGAGCGTGGAAAATTCGAGCGCGCCGCAACCCTCCGCGGGGAAAGGAAGCGTCGTATTCCGGTTTTCTAAAGCGGGGCGCGCAAAGGCACCGCGCTCTACTTATCGCCGCGGAGAGTGGAGGGTAGCTTTGTGTCTCGGCTTCAAGAACGCATTGTCGTGCGCGTCGCAGCTCCGCTCGGTTAACTCGTCGCAGATAGCGCGTGACCAAAGAGGAGCCGCGGCGACGCAGAAGCTGGATGACATTCGGGTGGCTGTCGGGGGTGACTTCTTCCGGCTAAGGGAGAGAATAGCGTTTTTCGTTGGACGTTCGAGCGATTCTCAGGTTCAGATGGGGTGTCGACTCGAGCTTCGAATGCTTTTATTTGGTTTGATTATATAAGTGCGAGAAAGGGGCGAGGAGAACGATAAGCTTCTGTTGTTCCTCGTTACTTCTGGATTTCGTTTTGGATTTTTGAAGAATCACTTTGAAAAATCGATGCCCAACCACGTGAACTTCGAAGAACCCCCGGTGGTTGGGAATGGAATCCATAGAAGCATTACCTGCCGCGTCATCCACCAACCATCCGCGGCGTTTCGCTTCTTTGAATGGATCTAGAGCCCGATACTCCCATTAACAGGTTCGATCGGAGCCCTCTTCGAGCACGGAAAGCGAGAGCGAAGGAGAAGAATCCGTGGGTGGAGAGGGATATGTGAAGAGGACACGCGTGCGTTTACACAGTGTACAAGAGTGACTTGCGACAGTGGGCCGCTATAAACGTGATTAATGGACACGAGTCGTTTACCATTCTGATACTCTCGCTACAGCCGGAACAAGAAAGTGCTCCTTCACCCACTATCGTCGTTTTCTCCCTTCTTTCTCTCGCTCTCTTCGTCCGGCGAGCCACTATCCTCGAAACCCTGTTCTTCGCGAGGACACCTCTGATGTCTCTTGAACTCTCACCCCATTTGACGAGCAATTTCAGGGTAACATCGCGAGTTAGAAATCGTGCGAGCTCTAACGAGTTCCAAGATTCTGATTGAAGGTATGCAGGCATTGAAATGACGGCTCACTTTCGAAATAGGTCTGATATAATAGCCTTGCTCGTCTCGCGTGGATCGCGAAATGTCACGGATTGCGTGCCCCGCGATGTTAAACACGAGTTCCCATTGCATTTTAGTTAACTGGGTCTAACCTTTACACTCTTTCCATTGAAAGAGGGAGAATTGAAAAGGACGCAAGGATGAGACACCAGTTTATCCCCGATGTAGAAGCTACAGCATCAATGGGTACGATATATGGCCAGGATGGACCTGCCATGGATATCGCGCAGAAGACAGAGGCGAACATTTCCGCAGAGCCCTTTCCGCCGCGACACACGATAGCAAGACGAACATCCCTTTCGCGCTCAGTGACAACTCGCACGGTATGCCCATGTAGGAGCACTCTCTCACGGCAGGACAGCGCAAACATTCTCGATTTACACGTTGGCCATTCCATTTGGCTCGAATCAGCTGTAAGCCATTAATATCGGCGAGCGTGAAAGCCACTCTCGGGCTTCTGGCTCGCCGAGCAAGACAGCCAACCCTTTACCGGCGACTCAATGGTACGCCACCTAAGGACTTGGAAGTTCCTCCGAAAAGTCTCCTCCCTTTCTTGATCGCTCGTCGCGCGCTCTTCCATTCCCTCGTGCTCATCGCCACCGCTGTGTCCCACCCTTTCCTCTGCCTCGCACTCTGCCCACCCCCTTCCCGTCACCGGCCCTCGAAATCAATAAATACATATTTGCTCGACACACAGGGCATCGACTATCAATGACACTAATACCATTAGCCACGACCTGACGCAGCACGCGGATGGATCGTGTTCCGCGGACGGAAGACGACCAAGGGGAGAGAAAGGGAGGAAGGGATGGGCGGCGGGGGAGAGAAAGCAGCGGGAACGGTTTCTCTCGTTCCCGTGATTTCCGCGGAGTCACGTTACAAATGACTGCCGGGGCCCGTCTTCCATCCTCGTTATCGAAGTGACATAATCGTCAGTAACGCGTGTGTCCTACGCGTATCAGGGCCTAGCTGGGCGCGGATCCGTGGCACGAGACCGACGTCACGCAATGACGTAACAGCGTTTAATAATCCGCTATCGCCGTCTCTGTCTATCAGGACCCCTGTCGGTTGCCGAGCGTTCATTAGCCGAGAGATACTGGCCTGTCCTGGCCTAAAGATACGCAAGTTGGCTACTTGCAACTGGCTGGCTGAGCGCTACGAGCTAGTTATTGTTCCAGCCACGCGCGCACGTTTCGATATTCAGCGAAAATCAACGCACTGTGACGTTTTCGATGGTCGAATTGACTGATGGTGGCGGGTAGATGAGAGATCGGAAGCAGAATCGGGGATAGTTCGGAGAACGTCGTTACGTGCATCGTTTTTTCAGAGTAACGTTTCTTTGGACGATGCGGAAGACTATTAGGGTCCTTTATTCTTATTATTTTACTCGCAAATTAGCGGGTTACGAGATAGAGGACAGATTGGAATGGTGGTGCATTAAATACTGAATGAAACCGGCTCTGCTATCAATGACAATCGTGATGGACACTTTGGTTAAATTATCAATGACTCTCGAGCAAAGTCTATGTACTTAATTATCCATTTTCCGGGCAATTAGGAAATTGCAAAAAACAAAGAAAATACGAGGTTCATGACACTACGCGCGACGACGCTTTCGTTTTGCCGTTGGTAATCCCTGAGGGGAGTACGCGCAACCCCTATAGGCTTTGATCATAATTTATGGTTGTATAAGAATGCGAAAGGGAGTCCTAGTACTGTTTACTGTCCTATACAGGATTACACATGATACCCGTCCATTAATTTCACCGACCATCACTTGTCCTTGTTCGTATGCCTCTGCTTCTGTCAGTCTGCGTCAGTTCTCAACTCTTGTGAGATCATACCAATTGGAAAATAAAAAATATATAAAAACAAATTTTCGAGGTTCGAAGCTAAATAACATCGTTTAAAAATGTACGACTTTCTACATCGAACTCTATATCTAAAGAACTTTACTTCTCCATTAACATTTCCTAAATCAAGGCAAAACTGGATTGAGTGTTCCTTGACAATCTCTATCACGATCAGCTCCTCCATAATAATGTTTACTCAGCCCTAATTCACCCTCGCTTTCTTCTGCCATTAATTAAACACAGCAGACGTGAATCACTCAAATATCCACCACACATGTCCATCAGTATTCCCATCCACCATGGGTTGAACGAACCTACCCACCCAGTCTCGAAATGCTAATTTCATAATCCAGCAATAAAAAGCCCCGCTGATCCTGTTGATCAGAAGGAAAGAAAAATATATCAGTCGCAGCTTTGGAGAAACACCTGCTGCTCCCGATCAGGGAAAGAGTTCCAGTGAATTACACTCGGGCCGTAGTTTTCGTGAAGCCTGCGGAAGGGTGTGCTCCACTGTAGATGGCATTTCCGTGCGTACGCTGAGGGAGTGTATACGTGTGTATCTGGTGTCGCGTGGTGTAGGGCCACGCCATCTGCGCCAATCGCGGTTACTCCGTTGCGTTAAAGCCCCTCAGCCAGTTTCCAGTTGGCAGTTCCAGTACGGTCGTTTCCAAAGGGTTTTAGAGTCGTAGATTCAGTCGGTCGGTCGGCCGCCAGCCCGCCATTACTCATTCCAGGGACGCGGATACACGCCACCCTAGACCGCGCAAACAATTTGTTTCAGGGGAGGGTGTCTCTCGCGGTCGTTGCTACAAGTCGCACGGAAGTGACGACGAAATCGTGGAATTAATCGGTGGAATCTGGCGGGTCCGTCTGTCATCACAGAATTTCGGGGTCGTTCTTGTAATGTAATCGAAACTGTAACGTGACACGCGACGATGACATTCTCTTTGTCTCTTCTTCATTGGCCCGTGGAAGAAATGCTAGGCGAATCCAATACTACCCCTGGATCCCTCTCAGTTCCGCCCTTACACTAAACAATTCACGCAAGGTTTGGAAAGTGCCTGTTTCTGGTGTACCGCCTGGCGTCGATAAATAATTCTCCTCGTATGCACTCGGAAACACAATGTGTCGAACGACACAAACATCCCTATCATACAGTGGAACTTCTCAGCCGGTTTATCTCCCTTCCGGTAGCGAAGGTGCTTCCGCTATCGCCAGCCACGCTGTCGGCGGCATAAATTGATACGGATGCGAGTTAGCCGAGAGTTTTTCGCCTGGATCCAACAGGAATACCAGCGTGGATGGAAAGCAACTTTCTAACAGCGACGACGAAATCGTTCGAGAAGGAGAATCGAGCGCGCCCCGCCCCCTGCAGCGAAAAATGTCTCGATCGCCTCCAGCGAGATTTCCTTCCCGAAACGACTCCACGGCTAAGAAAAACGACGGTGAATCGTTGACCTCGATAGAAGCGAACATTCGTTACGGCGCCTAATAATGTGTACAGTTTTCGAGATATACGGGAAAATGCAAGAACGGTGGAGTATTTTGTTAACACACGAAAGTAGACTCAAGAAAATGTTTCAGTAAAGTCGTGGGATAGGTAGATATTACCTACTTTGAAAATATTCTGAGTATCGTGCACTCATCTTACTGAAATATTCTAACAATTCCACCTGTCCTCGCATCTTAAAGGAAATATTTCGTCTCCCGTCCAGTCTTACGTTCTGAGTGCAGATGGAACATTGGAAGGTGTTGGAACAGTTAGATCCTAGGCGAATTTATCTGTAGAGGGTGAAATCGCCCCTTGAAGAATAATGCATGCTTTGCCATTTTCGTGTTACCAAAGTTCCTCTGTTATTAAGACACAAGTAGGTCGAAAGTAAACCGATAACGACTCTATGGGCAACTGGACTTGTGAGTTACAGCATCAATTATGAGTTAGTGTAAAATGGTCCGAAGAAAAATGGCTCTTACAAATTACCATTACGGGAGGCTAATAATAATTTAATGGCACGAGGGTGTAAGATGCAGGTGGGGTTTATTGGAAGAAGTAAGCCTCGATGTGCGCGGTGGATGGGAATTTTTTGACTAAGCATCATGGTTCATGAATTCAACGAATTTAATGGAATTGTGTGGGAGGACTCACGCCCTTAAACTCACATAACGCACAGGGATAGACAATCCTTAGGAGGACAAGAATGAAGTTTTCTTATTGTTAATAAAAAACAAATTCAGCATCGGTTATCATATCTTCGTTGATTACAAGTATTTATTCTACCCTATGTTCTACAGAATTGTTCAATGTTCCAGATACTTTTCCCTGTCTAAAAACAGTCCTCCCAGGACCCGTGTCAAGGATCTTGACAAATCGTCCCGCTTCGCCCGTCTTCGTCTCGAGAGCAACCGGTTAACGATCGTTTAACGATGCCACGGGTCTAAATGTTGGAGCGTTTCTGCAGCGGTGGCCAAGAGCACCGCGATGTCCCACGAGTATGGACAGTGGTAGCAGGATAGTTATCGGTTACTTTGATGGATCTGAAAAAGAGGACTCTCCACTTTGTCATCTTGTCGCGTTACAGATAAGGGAAGAAAATGGATCGTTAGCAACGAAATATTATGTTCCATGTCCCGTGTCGTAGAGTGTATAAAATACATCCTCTCTCGCTCTGTTTTGCTCGCTGGAACAGCTGGGGCTCTGACTTCTCAAAAGAAAGACTGGTAGCACCTACTAAAATTAAAAACTATTGAGAAAAACAGGGTCCGATTTCGTTTTCCATCGACGTGTAACAATGGATCCGTTGGGAATGCTTCTCTGGCAAGTCGGAAATTCGAGTATCGAAGGTTCAGCCCAGCCACGGAAGGACAAGTTTATGGTTCTCCATCACCCTCGACGAGGCAGCAGCGTTCATTAATAGCTCCACCTCGAGTCAGGCTAGCACGACGTCGTGGCAGTCCGGACGGTCGCCAAAGCCCGACCGGCTTTATGGCCGTTTAATTGGCCGAGATAGACGACGATATATTATTATGCTAATTTTCAAGGAACTTCGCGGCCACGGGAATCGTTACCGGGAGATTAAAGGCCCTGTGTGACATCGTACCGTTAATTACCGCATTGAACACAGACCGCACGATGTTAGCGGCTTATCCGAGCTTCCTGGACTATTTGTTGTCTGTTTACATCGGAGAGTCGAACGGCGTTTACATCGAAAATACAGAAGCAACACGATCTATCATTCGAGAGTCAAGATTCCATATTCCAAAGATAAGGAGGACACGCTGCTCTTATTCAAATCTTCGTTCAACAGATTAGTTTCCTCTGGATTTGTGGCGAGTTAGGTCTATTAGCTGTGATAACATTGGATGTTTGGGTCCTCCTTTAGAAAAGCTTCGCACCTTTATTTATGGTTTGAGAGATTAAAAAATTCCCTCTGTTCCATCAGTGACACTTTGGATGATGTATCGCTAGGTTTTCTTGTTTTTAAAAGCTAGTCACCATTAAGGCAGTGCTAAGTACTTCCATAACTTAAACCTCCCAGGCTCTGACGTAGCAATACTTCATTTCCCCCAAGTATAATTAAGAAACTATGGAAGCAATATTAATATCTCCTTACATGGCAATCTTAATAATCAAACACAGGCGAACGGTTACTCAAATTACGAATCAATTCACTTTTTGGTCTGCCATTACTCACCTTTCGCTCTCGCAAAGTTCCAGCTCGCATACGGTAACGATTACGAGAGTTCTTATAAAGAATTCTACCCCTTCTGTCGACTGAAATTTCTCGACGCATTAATCAAACGCCATTCAAGTACAACGAAACCAAGTCGAAACACGATCGTCCACTAGAAACACAATTCATGGTAATGGGGGGCGAAAGAAAGCCCCAAGGAGAAATGTGAAAAAATCGTTGGAAGCAGCGAGCTCGTGGATACTTGACGGTCGATTACCCCCGAGCCGACGCCAATCTTGCCGTCGATTTTCAGCGCGGTGCGGTGCGGCGCGGCGCCACGAGGGGCGAGAGAGTTCATTTGCGCTTAATGCTGCGCGATTAATTGCCGGCCGCTACTTGCCGAGAGGTTGTAAGGCCATTTACGGCCGTGGCTGGAGCCCGTGTAACCGAGTGCCTACAAATTCGTTCGCACTTGAATTCCATCGGCTCCGCGCGGCCGGATTTATCGGCCTTCCGAGGCGGAGGAACCACGGAAACAGGCCTTCCTCTAAGCGTTCCGCGCGCCTATCCGCCGATCGTCGAGTGGAACTCGATCGTGGACGTGTCTCGGACACGAACGAAGGTGAAACGGCCACGTAACCCGAGCCCAGAAGCAACGGGGACACGCGCGGCAACGTCCCCCGCGACAACTCTTCTCCATTTCCGTCCGCTCGTGTTCGAGGATCGGCGCAATTAGCAACGACCTCTCTCCTTGACTCCGGGCAGCGCGAACCGGCACGGAAACGGCATTTGAATTGCATTTACTCCGTGAGAGCATTGCCTGATTCCGTGTCTGGCGACGCAAGGAATTGCCCTGGCCCCCGTATAAGCTGCGGATTAAGGGGCTTGGCGGACTGGCTGGATACGGGATACCGTAATCAAATGGGACGACCCCCGGGACGGAGGAGCGATTCTTTTTCGCGGTGGATGAACCTTGGTCCACGTGGACCGAGTGGTCATACGTTTCGCCGAGTTCTGCTAGTGTTTCGAGTG
Organism: Andrena chrysosceles; assembly: GCA_963855975.1. Lineage (NCBI taxonomy): Eukaryota > Metazoa > Arthropoda > Insecta > Hymenoptera > Andrenidae > Andrena > Andrena chrysosceles. The sequence continues at coordinate 42,211,077 of OY979769.1, read as the reverse complement.
GAGTTTCTGTTAAGAGTCCAACTATTCCTGAATTGAGGGACCCTTGAGAAGTGGAGCCTACATTCGGGGGTTGGTCAATTAGAGTCAGAGGCATTTCTATTCCCAGTTAGAACCAGCTTTTCCACATCTCCAAAGAAAGATGAATATTCCAACATCCTGGCAATTTTCACTCGCCCTTTAATAAGGGTTAATACCAACCCTCTTCTATATCACAAAAGCATATCAGTCCATCGATTCCGTTTTCCATTATGCGCCACGGTGCCGTGTTTCACCTTATATACTCGCCAACACAATGGAAAAGGGCGAAGGGAAGAACGGTGGGCGCAGAAGAGAAAGAACGAAGAAGAGGAGCCAAGAGAATCGCGCGTACGCTCGGTAACGATCGAAGCGGCGGCGGTCCCGGGGTCGCCGCGTTACAACATTACAGGCTCGTGTTTTACAACGCGACACCGCGCCGCGTCCCTTTCGCCCTTAAATCTCGCGATCGCGTCGCGACGGTGGTCCGTGGGAAAATTGGCGTGTCGGGGCTGGGCAACAGCAAAAAATTACATGAATTTCTAAAGGGCAAAGGACACGGGGAATTGTCGAACGCTCGCGTCCCGTGTACACCAGCTCCGCGCGCACGCGCTCGCGCGATCCCCGCGCTGTAACGCGATCCTACCGTAATTCACGTTGGTTTTACGCTTTATGCGACACGCGGAACATTGCGCGCGGCCGCGCGAATTTACGGGGAGGCCAGGCCGCGGCGCGCACCGCCCGCCACGGGGACAAAACCTTTGCGCCCGGAACGCTTGATGGACGCCTGGCCGGTATTGGATTAAACGCCTCGAAAAAAGAGGAAAGGAAATAACGACCAGCGCCGGCGAGAGAGCAGCCAGCCGCTTTTTCTCTCCCGTCCGTCCTGCAAGACTTTCCGAGCGATACTCGCCTCGCCCGCCACGAGAATGGAGCAGATAAAAGCGGTCGAAACGCTTTATCGAACTCGTCCTTTTTTTCCCTCCGCAAGCACGATCGACTACACACAATGACTCACGGAGCTTGTTCATATAAATTCAGAGGAATAACTAATTGTGTGCGATAGTGTCTTGCTCTCGTTCTTTTATCTATCGCATCTTCTGTAGGAATTCGTTGCATCATTGGCGACTAGATTCTATGTTTACATAGAGGAAGTGCAGCATATTTGGAATACTGTTAGTAATTTGGAATACCGAAGTATCTAAGTAGTAAACTACTAACGCTATTTAATTTGTAACACCGTAGATTATAGGGGCTAATGACCTGTTCACTAATCACATTTGTGGATGAACTGTTATTTTTACATTTATCGACTTAATCTGCAGATGAAGGAAACTTCTTGTCATTTTTCATTCAAAACAAAGTTTCAGTTACTTTTTGTTTTTTATTATTACTGAGAGTTTGAAATATAAAAGTTTATTAGTTTCCCTATGATATTATGTATATAGTTTTATTTGTTCCCATCCTCTGTCATAATTTTTTATTCGTCTTAAACAAACTGGTATTCCAAATATGCTGCACTTCCTCTATATTGCGAAAGGCAATGCTGCGCGCATAATCTCAATTAATGAATACGATGATCTTTCGTGAGCAAATTCGATTGTTATAGGAAATCAGGTGTCATGTTTGCGTAGAAGATATCGCTGTTTGAATGTTCATTCGACTGCGCGAGCTGCATCGCAGCTAACAAGCGTGAATCGCGGAGTGGGGGTAAAGTGGGGAAAGTATGGATAATAACGCGTAAAATTTTCGAACGGGCGATATTAATCTTTTTTGCAAACCGCGTTACAACGGTGCGTTTGTCGATTTTATTATGTGAGCACGTACACGGTTAAACGTGCGTAAATTTCGGTAATGTTTGGCGAACGACAACAGTGGAGCGGAGGGAGGGTCGGCACAGCGCGAAATCGCATTGAAAAGTTGCGAATAACCGTTTTTATATTTACATGCTAATCCAGCGATAAATTCGGCGCTCCTTTCGCGCGCGCTCGAGTTATTTTAAATTTTAATTTCGGGCCCCCGGGCGGTGCTATTCTTTCCGGCGAAAAATCGTACATAGTAAATCCGCGGCGATTTTTCATTAAGCTTTAGCGCTGCTTTAAACGTAGAGCCGCGGGGCCGCGCTTTTAGCGTACGGTATTTTTTACGAATTCTTAATTTGACCAGCGGGGGAGAAAAAGTGAAGATTGAGTACATTTGATTATTTTCGAAATAGCACGAAAGAGGGGCGAGGATACACGAGAGAGGGATTGTTCGAACGAAGGGTTCGAAGAAGCCTGAAAAGTCAGCTTCGAAAAAGCTTGGAATTTACATCGCTCCCGATGTCCGAATAAAAAGGAGAATGAACGTCAAGTGGCCCGGTGTTTCCGCGTTGTCGAGCAATTCCAATAATCCCGTCCGATCCTCTTGCTCCCGTCAAGAAATACGAAAAAAGGAAAGCATCCCGGCTGATCTCGACCAATCTCATCTCGACAGGTACGCGCCTCGATACAGTGGCCCGGTGAGTCGACCTTTAAAGATTCAATGGCCGAGCTATCTGCCGGTACCTGGCTTTTGTACGAAAGCCAGCACACGAGTGGTGCTCGCGGCGCACACCCACGCACAGACACGGAGACGGGCACACGGATGGGACGGCGGCTCGCTGGAAAAAGGGTTGAAAGGGTAGCGATAAGAGAGGATAGCCAGCCGGAGTGCCTCGGCCCGCGAAAGAAGAAAAGAGGAAGCCACGCGAGGAGGATGGGGTGGCTGGCCAAGAGGGGGGCACGGAGGGTGGCAGTCGCGCATTGTATCGCGAGCTTTTTGAGCGAGCCCGCTCCAGGGACGGCGGCACAGCCGTGCTAGCGCCGGCAGAGGCTGTGTCAAGAGGGCGAGGGCACGGGGGTGGAGTGAGCGCCGGGGGAAGAAGGGGTGAGTCGGTCGGTCTGGTGGGCGAACGTCTGTCTGTTGGCTGCCAGCGAGCCAGTCAATCATTACGGGCTGCGCAAGCGCTTGCGAACCACCTTCCTTCTCCTCCACCTACCCTTCGACCCCCCTCCGCCCTTCAACCCCTTTACTTCGTCTCTTTCTCCCACCGTTTCGCTCTATACGCGCGCGTCTCGCCTCTCCTTCCCCCTTTCGCCCACGGCCTCTCGCTTCTCCTCCACCCCTCTCTGTCGCCTTCTCTACGGCTCGTTCATCCCCTTCATTTCCCTCAGTAGCGAGTTCACCCCGTTGCTCTGTGCTACAAGCACGCTACAATGCTGCCCGCCGCCGCCCATCCTGCATATTTAAGCGAGCTGTCTTGCTATGCAGCCGTTACCACCCGCACCACCTACGCCGACCGACCGACGACCGTTCTCCACCATCGCCGATTCACTATCCCTCCCCCACCACCCCTCACCGGTATCCTCCTCTCTGCACGCTTTGCTGCTTCATCTTTGTGCGCTGGCCCAGTCGCGCGTTCCCCTTTTGTCGCCCCTTTGCTGGGGAATCTGCGCGGGCTTCGAGGAATTCTTTTCGAGGAAACCGTTTAAGGGAGGGTTCGCGTGGAATGTATACTTGATAGCCGGAGTCGCTACTCGACGCGGTCTTTAGGGCTCTTGAGAATCGTACGTCCTTAAAACATTTTGTCAGACTTTGGGGTTTCCTAGGTGTAATCTACACCCTCCTACTTTTACAGAAGTTTATGCTACCATTTCACCAGTAATCTACGTCCTCCTACTTTTACAGAAGGTTATTCTACTATTTCAACCAGTAATCTACCTAGACCCGTGAGAAGTCTGAAGAAACTGATACCGACATGCATTTTGTAATTCTTAGTCGATCATAGACAAAATATAAACTTCAACTTGTCTCGTCATGGGAGCAACCCTTTTACCTTGAACGTCATCCGCCAAACTAAAATCTCTGTCCACGATACACCGATGGAATCAAGCGCGCCGCGTCCTTAGGCGCCACCAGCGTCGGCGGTGGCAATACGTTGAACCCTCGGGCAGGCTCGTGGGCATGCGCCGACGTCGCTTCCGGGGGGTGGAAGCCACGGAGGGCAACGGAGGAACGACGAAAGGGTGGTAGCCCGGTCTGTGGAGTAGTGGTGGAAGCCCAGGGGTTGCGTTCCGCCGCGCCGGCGGGGGTGGTAGTCGCGCAAAACCGAGGGTCGCCCACGGCTCCAGCTCGGCTCACACTCGCTCGTGCACGCTCGTGCCCGCTCGCCGGCTGGCCGGGGGTGTTTCCATGGATACGGCGCTCGCGCCTTGACATTGACAAATGGCTGACCGAGGGTGAGCCGAACACAGCGCCGCTTTTACATATGCAGGGACACCCATTTGTCCGCGCGGGGCTGAGGGGAGGGTGCGATAGGGGGTGGCGAACGGGGGGTTTAGCCGAGGGGGTAGGAAGAACCAGCGACGACCGCCACCTACGACCGCCGCGACACTCTTCTGGCCTACTCTCCCTCAACGACCACCCCCGTCAGCGACGACAACGACGACGAGAACGACGATGAGACCGTGAAACGGCTGCTCGTCGACGCGATCGTCAACATCGATACGCAGCCGCTTGGTTAACTGTTAATCTTTTGTAATTGATACGGTGCGCTGTCCTGCGGAAAATGTTGATGCGGTCGCGAGCGAGTCGAGTAATGAATTAGGGGATGAATTTAATCTTGGAATGGCTGGCCGGTCTGCCAGGCCACGCCGAGTTTGTTTACCTCGTTATTTTTGGACGGAGGGGGTGGTATGGCAGGATATACGTATTCGGTACATTTGTGTCCTGAATTCCTATTACTATGCGATGTTTGGTATGGTAAATGTGGATGACTGACGCAGTGGGTCTGGGTTTCAAGTTAGCAGGGCGGTATATAGATGTTCGTTCTATTTTCATTGAAGGAAAGGCACAGTAGCTCCCTCGCTAAAGTTCCCCATTTTTATCGTCCTCGAGAACCGATAAATCATCCGTTCGAGGAAAAATTGAACGCGGAATTGCGGCGACTTCTCGATTCTCCTGTCGCCGTTCGCCGCGTAGAGACACAAGAAGAAAACAACGTCCCAATCACGTCCCAGGAGAAAAAACGATACCAGCCCCTTGGTCGGTACTCCCTAATAATGACCCTCGAGCTTGTACGGCGTAAACGGTCGCCTATCGCGCATTACTACCCTCGAAGTGGCCACTCCCTTCTGGCAGGCCAAGCTCGAGTCTAATATCTCATTACCGCGCCACCAGTCAGCCGTGCCGCGCTGCCATTACGAGATTGTTTGCTCGCGGGGTCTTCCATCTAATGTATTGCCAGCTTCCTAATGCCGTTCGACCGTGCACGACCGTGGGGACGTATTCGTTCGAGGGACTTTCAAACTTGTTCTTGGATCCCATACTCCAGGTAACTGACTGACACTAGTAGAATCAACCCTTAGACAGGCGTCATTCAATGATTGATAGATTTCGAGAAATGCGTGGACGCTCCTTGGGATTCGTCGATTGATTGGCTCCAAAGAAGAAACCGATCACTTTGAAGATTTCGGATGTCTTTGCTCTCGAACACTGCAGTCGATCCTCTCGCAAAAACTCTCGAGAAGAAAAGGCCAGTTATTCCAATCCGTCCCGATGATTCAACGCGGAGGAAACGGAAGGTCCCTGAAAAAAGGGAAAAACAATCGACGGGAACGAAACAAAGCGTCGTGCGGCAGGGCGACGTCTACAGGAAAAAAGAGGGAAATCTCTGGCAGCGGGTTCCACGGGATCACGATTTGTCTCGTTAGAAGCTGGAAAATGTCGACGGAGCGCCGAGTCGGCGCTTTTCCGTCGCTGACGCCAGAAAGCATCGACGCTAGCAAAAATAATTGGCGCCTTCCCCTTGATTCTCGACGCTCGCGTAACAAGGTCCATTTCCATGGAATAACCATCAGCGGTAATTGGCACCTACAGTAGATACGCGGCCCCTATCATATTTCAGAACGTGGCCGGGGGTTGGGGGCGTTAGGCGGAGGACAGGGGTGGAAAAGAGGCAGGAAGAGGAACTTCGGTCCAGGGGATGCGTCGCGGATCGCAAATGTGTGTTTTATACAGCGACGGCACCCTTTCGTTTTTCAGTCTGACCGAGGGGGTGACCTTTTGCGGATAACAAAGCGCAGCCATCGACAGCTCGCTAACAACCCCTCTCTGTCCACCTTGCCAAGACCCACAGACATATAAAGTAGCGTTGTTATGTAGTCTGAATTGTCTTTGCTGGTACAATCTTACATCGTGGTCTACGATGGCAACAGACATCGGATAAAGTCGTTCGACGGACGTTGAACTCTGACGTTTGTGGAGAAGTACAAATTGGTATTAAGGGGTTGAATGTGTTCCATGGAGTTTAAATGCAAAATTGAGATTACCAGTTACGTAGGCATAATTATAGGATAGAGATGTTTAAATAGGGGTAGTAAATAGAGCGTAATTCTTTAACTTACCTGTATCCAAAAGAAGGAACGTGAATTTTTAAATCGTGGTTTTCTCTGTAACGAAAACTCGGCCAATTCTGTGATTAGTTTTAAGATTTAAATTGATTTAAAAATGCCTGCGCATTAGGCAAGGCGAGCTCATTTGCCTTTAATCATTCTTTAGTACCCAAGGGACGTTCTTGGTCGAGAAACGGCTCAGTTAACAAATTCAGGGAAACCAGTATTACATAATGATTTAGCAGGCCATATTTCTTCACGTTCCGATGCATTTTGATCTCCCACTAATTTCTACTAAACGAGATTTATTGTTTCATCCCGAGCGAAGTAGAACTATCGAGTAAAGTGCAATCTACCCCCAAGCGTAACGCTTCCCAATTGGGAAATGGAAGTTGCAGTTAAATGAAATTAAAATTTCTATATCCCGCGGAACAATCTCCAATTTCGACTTCGGCAGAACGTACCGCCGCAAAATGCATTTTGGAAATTCCGGAAAATTACCGGAGTTTCCCCGATCTAACGTAGAAGGGACGGAAGGAATTGGATCGGCTTGTCACTCGTGATAAAACGCGATGCACGGCGTGATGCTCCAGCAGAATTGAAGGACGATTTCTCTCACGTGCTCTTACATCGGAACAACGTAAATGAAACAAAAGAAAGCAGTTAAGAAGCAAAGAAACACAAGCAAAAATGGGAGCCAAACTGAGAACTACGAGCATCAGCCGCGTCGACAGATTTTCTCGCGAGCGATCGTGAAATGAAAGAACAGCACACAGGAGACTTACACAAGATGTAGCATTTAATGCTCACGTTTCAAAAAACACTATACAATGGACACTCTCTAACATAGACCACCTTCGACATCGTCCTTCCTTTCACCGTCATCACGCCTGCGATCCGTGAGTGCTCCCAGAATCGATCGCGGCCGATTACGCAAAACGATCGACGCTGTTCCCTTCTCGTGTCCCGAGACGTCCTCCGGGGTCGAACTTACTTCCGTCCTCGTTCATCGCCGCTTCCGTCCAGGGGATGCGTGAACGCGCGCGTCCCGACGCTCTTCTTACAGGTGGACGCGCGTGTCCACGTGATTCCCGTTTGTAATACTAATACTTTACATCGACAGGTATCGTTTTCGCTGTGCTTTGCTCTAACCCATCTTTCAATTCTTACGAATTCTCTCCGTTTGCTCGCGGCTCAGAATGAAACGGGTCCTTCACCCCTCCCAAGGGTCGAACGAAGGCTCGACAAATAAGAAAAACTAAATTTCTTGCCCCTAATCGCGTATCATCGTTTCCGCGCTATCGCGGTATCACAATCGTGGATGAAAATGTATCGAATATAGCGGTTACGATTTCACAGATGTACAGAACACAGTTCGATTTCATTCGTTTTTTTTTTTAATTTATTTGCCGTTCCTCTTATTTTTTTCTTTTTTTTACTTAAGGGTGTCAATAGGTCGTCAATACGCAAACAGTTGAAAAAATCTGATTCCATACCGATATAATAAATTTTTAGCTTACTATACACATCATCGTCTCCATCAGCGTAATCATAATCATCATCATTACCATCGTATCGCCGTCATCATCGTCGTGGTTATCAGCATCATCGTCAGCGTTTATCGTAATCGTTTTACCGCTCCGCGATCATAATGACGGTCGCGATCTTCCCGGCCGACGTAGCGGCCGGCCGCCGTTATCGTCCGCGTCATTATGATCATCGCCGTTCGCCATCGCCATTCGGACGACACGCTTGCTAACATCATCGTTTTCTCCGTAATTACACGATAATTATACATTACTTTCCCTCTCTTTCGCCTCGCACACGCGTAGATTCTGTTTCTCTCTCGTTCACGCATACTTACACTCTCCTCCCCGGTTCCCTGCCACGCGCACAGACTCACCACCCTTCACTCACGCTGCATCACGCTCTCTGTCTCACGCTGCCCTATATAACCGCTCGTGTCGCCGCTCATAAAATCTTTGTTTTAAGTTTCTTTACCCTCTAACATGATTATTACTTAGATACCTTACTGTTACTTCGTATACATTTTTAAGGCGATGATTCAATCGGGTGAACTCATTTAGAAAACACGAACAGCCAATAAACGTCGTCCGTTCGCCGCCGTCTTCGAATCCCTTATCCGCCGGGGCGGCCCGACCACCCTCCACCTCGCGCAGAGGGTAGCGCCGCCACCGACTCTCCGTTAATCGTTCGTGCGATCCTGTCCGTATTCCTCGTCGCCGGGCATTTCTACGAAAATATTGATCGCGTTCTCCGACCGTCCGGGGCCGCGAGGGGGGTGGTTGTGTCAGCGAGCGGGGTAAAAAGACGGAGAAAAACGTCCGCGCCGCTGGACTTCGCCTCTCTGTGCACCCTGCGACGAAACGAGAACGCTACGACCCGCGCTTCGTGACGCTCCTGTGGCTAGACCGTCCATCTCCGTCGGTGAAAAAATAATTCAGTTGCCGATATATGTACTGTGCTCTCGCATTCGTGTAATTTCACTTCTCGAGCTTCGCTCGAGCGTACACCTTGGGAAAACGATCAATTGTAGATTCTTTCGGGTTCGTACAGACCCTCCTAAAATAGGTGGTCGAACTTTGAAGGAACATTCTAACCATCTTGGGTGTCGGAAGAAGTCACGTAACTTAGGAAGTTCTTAGGGCTGTCACCTTAACTTCGACACAGAGATTCATTATCCATTATTAACTATTTCGATGACAATATGCTTTAGTACTACTTGCTACTAATATAAAAAAGGTGATAATCTTCAATTTTACTGGGAGTGTCTGCAACTCGGGAAGGAAGTACGATTATTCTTGATCCTGGAGACGAGTAGAATAGTCCCCCAATGCGCAGCCACGTACTGTTTGGAAACTCCGTGTACATATTCTACTCTGGTTCAAGGGTCTGGTTGAAATTTCTCGCGAGCGCGACGTTCGGTCCGACGCGTCGTCGCTGACGGCCAACGGCGCGTGCCTCAACAAAATTAAACAATATATCGTTCAACAAATAGAATTCGTAAAAAACGCGACGCCCCGTTGATGGCCGCCGGCGGCGAGGCGCGACCACGTCAACCCGCGTACGCGTCCATGATTGTCTCGTACATGATAATCATTTATGAATACGATTGTTCTCGTGCACGGCTCGCGTGCAAGAGGGGGCTCGTCCAGGAGCACCGCAAGTCCTACGATAAAAATCGTTTCAGGAGTCAGAACGACGCGTCTGGTTCGGTAAGCGATTAAAACTCCATGGGTCCCCGTGGTAAAAAGCGTTCGTCCACTAAAAACGACGGGCAAACTCGATTTGCCCGTTAAAAGGTTTAAAAAAGTTGCGTTGCCGGCGCTGCTGGACGATTTCCATCAAGCCTCGCGATTCTATTATTTTCCTTTCCCCATCGTCTCGTTGCGTATACCATCACATGTATCCTGGTGGGTTCGTTCGTTGGCGATAAATTTCAACCGGGCGACCGTTGCGTGGCATTGTTCCGGATCGTCTTCGAATTGGAATTTCGAATTTCGCGCGGAGGATCGCACGATCGATTGCGACGCGTCTCGACGAGCGTCAGAGAAATCTCTCCAATTAACGCCAGGACCTAAACTGACTTCTCTCGCACCTGAGTCTTTCGGTATACGTGGGTTAACTTTTGTTTGTTTTTTTTTTCTTTCAGTATACTAATACGCCGCCGTGACCGGGCTAGGGGGGGAACCGGAAGTGATCGTTTCCCGTCGTTGTTCGTCGATGCTGTAAGTACTACTACCCGATCTGGAGGATCGTTGATGCAAGGTGATTTCGATGGACGAGAAACGATACGATCGGTTCACCCCTGATGGCCGCGGGATAGCGGCAAGAGCAGTGTGTTTACATTTAAAATTTTTATACAAGATTTGCGTGTATGCGGGCGTATTGAAAATATCGATAAAATTTGTCTCGTATGCTCTGCGTCTCTTTCGTTCGTTCGCGTCCTCTTTCTTGCAGCCTGTCTCACGATCTCCCCGTCGCGGTCGTCTTTAGTCGATTCGAATACGCGATAGTTCGGAACGATGATCCATCATCGTCGTATCGCGATTCGATCGGCGAAAGATCCGGTCGCGCGCTTTCAAATTTCGCGCGATCCGCCTCGACGGGGGATCCGTGTCGTTACATCGTCGTAAATCCGCTGCTGACGTATAATCGACGTTTAATTTAATTAAATTTTGACTCTCTCTCTCTCTCGCTCTCTCTCCCTCGCTCGCTCGCTCCCTTTCTCTCACTCTCACACACTCTCCCACCCTCGCTTTAATAAACAGGCTCTGTTCCGTGGAGTATCGTTACAAAGGGTGTCGCGAAAATTCGTTCCCACGAAAAACCGTCAACGCCTCTGTATCCTCGCGTGTTTCGTTCCCTTCTTTCTTTCTCGCTTCGTTACTTTCCTGTGTTTCGCGTATGTCAGAGAGTTTTAGAAATATTAAAACAGAATTCTATGATGAATATTATAAAGATTTATCAAATGCTATTCACTTGGATCAAATAATCGAGAAGCAATTACGTTTCTGGGTGGAAATCAATCACTGTATGGAGATCAATTAAATAATATTATAATTGACGTTATAATATCGTTAAAATTGAATTGAAATTGGATCGCCTTTTGAATCTCTTAGTTCGTTTTTATTTCACCCCAATACGTGGTTTCAAAAAGGACCAAAGAACCAAAGACCGCGTGCGGTCGCTTTTACGTTCGACATTGACATTGTTTCAAGATCCCGACGAAATTTCGTTTGGTCCCGAAGTACCTAACGACCATTTCATCGCGAGATCCTTCGAATATACGAAATTTCATCTCATTTCCAAGGATGATCCGCGAAATCGATGGAATTTCAACGAACCACAATGTCGATACCGCGTAACTGGAAAAATTCGAACAGAATTTCGTTAGATTCCAATCTTTCCCTCTTGCGTTTACAATTTTCGTGAAATTTCATCGTGAACTGGTGGAAGCTCTTCCCGGAAACTCCTCCGGGCGTCAGGTCAAACGCCAAATTGGTTACTTTTCCTTCCACGGTGAAGAAAATAAAAACTTAAGTCGCGCAAAGCCGGTTCGTTTGCATCAGAGTATGTCTGAGCTGAAGGGGATGAAGTCCGATCCGATTTCCCTTTACCACGAAAATAAATGAATCCAGTATTATTGGCGTGTGTCCCCAAGCACCATAAAACGAACAACAATCTTGAAAACAAGAAGAGGAAAAGCAACGAAGATCGAGAAAGAAAGAAGGGGAACAATCGTCCCTCTCGATCCTGCTCGTTAACGCTCGTCTTTCCTGATTCATCCTTCAACCACCGTGCCGAGGATCTCACTGGTCCGCAGTTTCTCCATTTATTACCTAGCCCTTTCAGGACAGGAAAAATGGAAAGACGAGCGAGAGGTGTCCGCGCACTCGCAAACACCGTGGGCCCTCCCAATCGAATTCCGCCCTTTCTTCCCCTTTCACGTTCGCGGCGCGACTCAATTAACTATTTATACACAATATATTATATAATAAACTGTAATCGTGTACTCGTTCGCCCTTTTAGGTTCTTTTAATTATCCTTACGGTGTGGGGAGACGGGGCTGGGGTAATTAACGCTCCTTTCACGCGTGCATATGCCTGGCTTGTCTATGTATGTATGTGTATGTGTGTGAGCCATGTGTATTTCTGTACGTGTAACGTTTCGTATAGCCTGTCTCTCTGTGACTTGTACGTGTGTCTGCCCTTCTCTCTGTGTGGAGTCGGATCAGGTGGGGTGGGAGGGATCAGACCGCGTCATCGAGCTAATCGATGATGAAATGTCCGATCCTCTCGCAGGTATCTATACTTTTGTATTTATATATTTATATATATATTTCTTTCATATATAATCCCTCACCGTAGTCGCTCGCGTGAAATATCCACTTTCTTGCGCTCATGCACTCGCACCACACGCGTTGGGGGTCTCTTCTACCTGTGCCGTGTTCCTCGTCCTCCTCCGAGCGGGATTTTCCACTTTTCCCCGCTACGCGATCTCGATCTTCTTCTTACGCACACCGAATCACAGCGACACACACGAGATATAATCGTCCCAGTCCAATTAAAACGCTCTCGCTTAGTATATTATATTACAACCGGAGCCACGCGTTACTTCAGTTATGTATATATTTATAATATACATATAATTACTTCTTCCTTTAATTAGTAAATTCATTTATAATTAATAACTGTACAAATTTCAATGTCACCTATATTTTATATATGCAATGCGAATGTGGTCGACGCTCGAGTCCGGCACACGCGTCGATTCCCATCCTTCCTTATCCCCGTCCTAGCATTTCCCTTATCCGTCGCTCTCCGGTACAGTTTCTCCCCACGCTATTCGCCACCGTTGCACCCTTCGTTTCGCTGAAACGTTTACCTTTTTTGTATACCCTCGTACGCGCGCGCGCGCGGGCGTGTCCCCCGTTTTTTTGTTTAAAATCGTTCTTCCGCTTCTTTCAAACACCATCCATCGCGCCTCGTAAAATTCTTTTCCCTATTTATATTTATTTATATACCCGTACAGATATATACACATGGATGCGTCTCTGCGTGCGAGTGTGTGTGTATATACATATACATACTCCTCGAACTCGTACTCTATTTTTCCGCTTCAGTCCCTCACTTGGTTCTTTCCCTCTTCCTCCGTCTCGCTAAAGCTCCGCCCTTGCATCCTTGCCCCGTTTCGATCGTCGCCTTCGCGCGTGTACGTTGTTCCTATCTACTCCGTTGCGAGCACCGGGTTCGCCGCCCCCAATCTTTCCCCCCCTCCCTCCCCTTAATTGTACACGCTAAATTGCCTATAGTATCACTCTTCGTTACTTCGTCCCCCTGTCTCCTATTATATCGTTAATAATAGCTCGATCGCGACCGTATTAAAATTTAACATTTAAATTCTTCGATCACTACAATATTACACCGCGACATTTGTACACAGAACAATCACATGAATTTCCAACGCGGCTCCCACGTCGCCGAGCCGCACCACCCCCTTTCCTCCGTCCGTCCCTGGCCACCGGTGTCCCGCGTACGATGCCACTGGGCTGGTCCTTCGTCTTGCACCCGCGGAGATCGCCCGGTATACGTTCCCACCATCCTCGGGGAACGTGCCCTCCGACTCGAACGCGCGCACCCTGTATTTTTTTTTCTTCAGCGTAGGACCGACGACCGTTCCCCTCTGCTCGACCATCTGCATCGTGTGCCCCTGACTCGGGTATCCGGTACCCGCGAGCTTCGACGTACGGCAAGCGGCAAGAAATCCCTTTCCCGCTGCTCACCCTGGACGCGGCGAGACGCTCCTCGTTGCCCAGCTCGCTTCACGCCGGCCGGAGCACGCTGCTTCCGTCACGCTTCTACGTTCCCCGTTCCGCAAGAACCGTCATTCGACCGTCTACCTTGACTCGCGACTACTGCTGCAACGTGACAAACCAGCAGGCATTAACGCAAGTGTAAAATCATCTAAAGTATTGGAAATGGGCACTAACATTAACCCCAGCTTTCCTCACTGCACAACGAATTTTTTTCTCACTTTTATGCTGTACCTATCAACGTGAATATTTGATTGAATCATTAATACTGATCGTGGTTCTGTCTCCACTCCCCACTCTATATTATATGTCCAATTATCAATTAATGTTAAGTTAATGAATCGAACTTGGCATACTATTCGCGTCAGTGCCCCCTCCCCTCTGTTCTGAGCAACCCAGAATCGAACAGGCTACTTTGCCACGTACCTTTATAAGTGATGTCCATAGTACTCTGGCGGGTAATGGTACTGATTGTGGAAGGTGGGATCACCGGGCGGCCGGTGCATCATGCTCGCCGCCTGTCCGTCCATCATGTAGCCCATCGTCGCATCCGGACTGTACGCCCCGCTCGGACCTGCGGACAATGGTGGAAACACTACACGTTACTACGGTTAGATCTCTGTTCCGTAATTGGCAAGCGGCTATTGGAAAAGCTCGCCAGTACCCTCGACAGCGTCATCCTCTGTTGGTGTTCTCTTGGAAAATTGCGAGAGCGCACGGCCGATAGACAGTGGCAGTCGAGGATGGCCTGTCGATCGTGGGATTCTGGCGAGCTGTGTACTGTGATTGATCGAAGTCACGTTTGTTCCTTATATAATACTTTTCTCGCGTTTCTCTTCAGAGAACATAATCACTATTTAGTTATTTCATGCTAAATTACGAACCTAAACGTGACATCGACCAGATGGACGCGTTCATGTCTCCTGTGGAACGATGCAACTTTGAATTTCTAATTGCAAAATGAGAGAGTAGGTGATCAATGGTTAAGACCAACGAAACGAACGTCGATGCGTCGAATATATTGAACCAAGGAGGCCAGGGACTGTAATATCGCTAAACGGGATCAGAAGCACGCGCAACATCGGTAATTCACTCAGACTGGAGACATTCGTGTAGGGCATATAGGGATTGAATCTTCGGCGACGGAGCTCCGGAGCGGTTCGGTCGAACGCGACGACAGCTCCTCTCTCTTTTCGTAAGCGGTAATGGAGCCCGGAATCCACGGGAGGCTCCCCTAGTTTTAATGTCGGTATCTTAATGTATATTGCCGCGATAAATCAAGGGCACTGATTGCGTCCTACCCTCCGGCACCAATACACGCCGGCACGCGGTTCAGCGGGACGTAGGGGAAGTGGAGGAGTCGGAACGCGTCATCGAAATCTCGAACGAGAGCCCGGAGAGCCAGGCATTGTCGGGCACACTCTTCTAAGCCTTTCTTATGCTAAATCTGAACGGACTATCTCGCCAGCAACGATATTACACGCGACGGTGATTATTATTAACCTGCCCAATTCGATCCCGTTTCATAATTTCTGCTTTGCCGAAATTGGGTAAAATTATATTGTATAGCATCTATTTCTCTTGTTTTTTCGTCCTCTTATTAAAGCGCGCGATCGCCACTAAAGACCAAGCGAAAAAGCATCCAGGGTACGTAGGAGATAGCAAACTAATGCGAAGATAAACTTGGCTAATCGCTCGTTCTCCTCCGTGCCAAGATCTCTTCCCCTAAACCGATAAATGGCTTCCCCCACCCTCCCTCTCGTTTTCCATAGCTCAACAAATTTCTCATCAGCCATTTGTCAGAAAGCCAGAGGGATCTCGATTCTTTCCTTTTCTCTCCGTAACGATCGGTCCCCTCTTCTCTGTTCGACGAGCAGCACCGAGTTCTTCCTCGCCGTGACGCCATCGTCGTTTCAAGCAAACTCGCCGCGCTTTACTTCGCCCGCCACCGAGCCGTAAATCACAATTATTGCGAATGTTCTTTACCTTCCTCTCTTTATCCGTTTCTCCCGCTTCCTTCGAAGTGTTTTTCTGCCGCGACCCGCGAATTCCATCCACCCCGACGGATCTTTTCCCATCCTTCCCCCCTGGAGTGGAGAAACTCGACGATGGGGTGCAATGGTATGCAAATTATTTTTTTTCAAACTCCTCTATGACGTTCGTTGGAATTTGGGTAATATTGGTTGTAAGTTTTGTTTCTTATTCCGAATGGGTAGTATTTGTAACATAAACGAGGGTATTTAATGGGATATTTTTCAGGAGAACTGATAAAATTGACAAGTATCACAGAGTACTGTCTAAAAAGGAAAATTCTGCTGCAATGTTATTTCCTCTTTTAGCGGAACAAAGGTCCAGCGCCACATTGGATTTCGAGCCGAATGGCACATTGAACAACGACACAAAACTTCACCCACTACCAGCACTACTGTCTGTCTACAATCTCCAATAACTTCAACAAAGTATTCACAAGCTCTCCAACCTCGATTTACCAATATTCGCCAAAATGCAACGAAAAAACGAAGGAAAACAAAGAGTACTTGTGGGAACAGAAAACATATATGTAAAACTACCACTCGACACGAAGTGGGAATTGAATTCGTCCCGAAAACATGTGCGAACTTCGGTGCAGTGGAAAATTTGAGGATTTCTAGCACGAGAATAGCGGAGGATAATTCCAGACTTCACCAACCATTGAATAGTTGCACCGTAGCACCAACGAATCCAATTTCTTCTACCAAAACGCATGGACGAATAGAGGGGGAAGTAGAAGTACGAGAGAAGCGCGCGAGGGAAGACGGAAAAAGGACCGATCCGAGGCTCGATTCGTTTTCCTGCATGCGCCAAAGATCCCGCGGCGTAAAGGATCGACAGACCGTTTTCCACCAATCACGGGAGCCCGAACGATTATCGCGGATCCAATAAAACCGACGGGGGAACGATCCTCGGGAAAGAAACGAGCGTCTCTCGTTCTCGCGGCCTATCCAGTGGAATGTAGTCTCGCATTATGGCCGGTACGATATCCCGCTAACGAGGGATGCGCGCTTGTAGTGTGATTAAACCGCGCTATAACGCAGCAGGGCGTCCTGGGATGGCCAGGACCGGCCACAATATGGGAAATTAAGGAATCGGCCGCGCGGGAGGCGATCCAAGGAATCGAACCGAGGATAAGATACTCTTTCCAGGACGAGTCGCTTACTTGTCTCTTTCTGTACGTGCAAATTGCGTCGTTAAGCCTCGTAAGGCGGCTCCCTCTTCGCTTCATCTCGGTCCCGCCGATTATTCCCTGCAAGATTGCCCCGCGAATCGAAAGTTACGCGCCTGGGCGGCAGCCGTTTCATTCCTGGAGGGAGGAGGATGCCAGAGTTTCTTCGTTTGGACTCGAGTTTCGTCGACCAGGTTGTGGCCTTTCGTTTAGCGATCAGGAACGTGCTTCTACTCTTTGAGCGGATAGTTGGACACTTTGTTACTATCAAATACCTACCACTAAATTGCCTCTAAGTGCACTTGCACCCATCGCTACTCGCAGCCCACATTACACGACCAACGATTAAACGTACATGACTCCATCCCCCATGCCCCCGTCCCCCACTATCGACAGGAACAAAAGAATCGATGGTATCTCCGCCGGTCATCAGATTCTTATCGAGCCCCGCAGTGATTCGCTATCGACCTCGCTGGCCACGGTCCTGCCGCAAAAAGCCCCGAGGCTCTCCCGTCTCCTTCTCATCACCCTTTAATAAACGAAGACGAACCATCGAGAGATATGATCGCCAGCTTAATGGCCAGTTCTTACGGCGCCTTTGAGTCTCGTGGAGATAGCACTTCAGAGTCGTACGGGGAGTTCGTTAGCCGCTTCCTCCATCACGGAGCGACGTTACGTTTCCTCAGGGTCGACACCGTGCAGGGGCGAGATCCATCCAGCAGCGACACAGCCAGGGCTCACGGCGTAACGAGAAGCCGCGGGAAGAACTCGCTGCGTAACGCAATAAAGCCGCCCCAAGATCCGTGTGTTTCGACACCTAGTAAATCCGCAAAGCTGCTGGTTCCTCGCCTCCGCACGTTCTGGACCCTTACCGACCCCAAACTACAGCCAGTACCGTCGTGGCCGGTGATTTATTCACAGTCGTTTACCACCGCTGGAAGAGGCTCGCGTTAATTGCGGACGCGCCAAGTTACGGGAAAGTATGTCGAGGATGCACCGGAGACCAACTTCCAGGACGTCGTTTCGGGGACTGATGGGGACCGAGAGGAATTTGAATCGAGGACTGGAGGAACGAATTCGAAGGGTCGTGTAATTTGCTAGCGACTGGTGCTCCCTTGGACGTCCATGGAATTACATACACAGTTTCGTTGTAGGAACGAACAGTGTCATTGCTAATTTTTCAGCGAATTTAAAAACCCGCCTATCATACCTACACTACTGTCGCTGCATTATTCGCTGCGAGCTGCATTGTTGCGCGTCGGAGAAGCATCTATGTTCGGTTCTCTCGAACGTTCGCGCATTATACGTAGAATTGAATAATGGTCGAATTACAAACGATTACAAATTGCAGGCGCGTGTAATAAATAGCCGGCGAACTGATTAATAAGGGAGCGTTAAACTGCGCATCATTATAATCGATGATAAATTATGCGAGCCACTGGCCGCGCGGAGGTCACCGCTGCAATTTATGACAGTGTTCAGAAGCGGTTCTCCAAGTGTACGTATCGAATCAATAAAATCGAACTGCCCCGTGATAATCTCTATCCCGAAAGTAGGTACTCGTCGAGAAGAGAAGCTTTCTAACACTCATCCGCTCCGAGACAATTATCTGTAGGTCACTGGACATCGCTCCACTTTCTACACCATCGTAAAGAAGGCAGCACCTGCAGCAGATCCTCCGTCGCAGCAAGTCCACGCGACACTTCCACCGGCAGCTGCATCGCCGATATAACGCAATTATTCCCCAAACGCCCCTCCATACTCCCCAGCCGCATTCGCGGTTACCTTTAATCAGCGTGCTCGGGCGGACCGCAAAACACGGAAAGACACGTTTCGAGCAGCCGCCTAAAGCGTATCTATTACGCCGAGGAAGATAATCCCCCCTCGGAAACGAGGTAAAACTTCGAAATCCGTTTTGCAGGGGGGTTCTGAGGTGGCGAGCGAGAGGCGGCGTTCTCTCCGCGCGAACGCCAACACGGGAACAACATTAGTAACTTATGGTTGCGGCCTAGCTACGGATGCCTGGCTGCGTTTCAGACCAGCAGATCGGGAGGTACGGAAGCGTGTAAGGCCGGCGCAGCGCCTAGACGAGGCCGTGGAATCCTTGCCGGGGGGGGGGGGGGGGTGGAAGGAGCCAGCTTCTGAAGTTAGTTGCAGGCGACACGGCGAGTTTCTGCCGTAGTTCCGTGCGG
This sequence comes from Andrena chrysosceles, assembly GCA_963855975.1. NCBI lineage: Eukaryota > Metazoa > Arthropoda > Insecta > Hymenoptera > Andrenidae > Andrena > Andrena chrysosceles. The sequence continues at coordinate 42,191,919 of OY979769.1, read as the reverse complement.
AGTTCGCGCGGAGTTCCCCGTTTCTCGCCGTTCGGGTATAACCGGAGCCAACCGGTCGCCGAGTTTGCCAGAGGCTTTCACCGGCGGAACGGTGTGAAAACCGCGGAAGAAGGGGCGCCAGAAGGAGAGGTGAGAGTCGGAGAAAGACCGAGAACGTGATAAATATGAGCAGTCTAAGTAACAACCATCAGTTCCCCCCACGGAGTTCACAGCGTGGCCGACTGTAGTAACGAACTTCCGGCAAGATTTAAGGGTGGCTGCAAGTTCGGCCCCGCTCTCACCCCCTCTGTCCACCCGCCGTGACCTCGGGCGGAATTGACGACTTAATTAGCGATGGGCAGGCACTGTGAACGCTCACGGAGAGATCCGTTTCTTGGGGAAAATTACTTTGGCGTCGTTGGATCGGTTCGGTGCGCGTAGTTCAGCATTCTGTGAACGTATGGTGGGTACCTCGACGTACGTACATATGTATATTGTCTATTAGGAGGTTTGTACTGTATCGATAACGTTGCCAGTGACGACTTCAACACGTACGTAGATCATCGAAAGCGATTGGAGAAAGTTTGAACCTTGAACGCCATGAAACCCGAGCAAGACTTCCAGAAACTGATCTCTCGAGGAGCCAGCAGGATGGCGGTAATATCCATCGAGAGCCAAACTACCCTCGAGTCCAAGAGTTGGAGGGACAAAGAGGGTCGCGGAAGATCGTCACGGTTAGTGGGTAGCAGAGGGAGCCAAACCCCCACCCATTCCGTTGTCCATGGCCCTCGGTTCACGAGCAGGCAAATTCCGAGAGGTCGTCGAGACACAGGGAAGAAGACGAAGCAGTGGCAAGGGCGGGGGAAGGGTGATCCGTCGAGCGGAAACCGGAAATGTGCTCCGGAACCTTCAACAATCCCTCGATGAAACTATTGGTCATCCGCGACGCAATACCGGATACGCCGGATCTAATAACTCATCCGCCTGCTGCCTTGTCTCTCCCACTCTCTCACACCCTTTCCCTCTGTCTCTCGTATTTTTTTCTCTCTATTCCGCGTAGAACGTCGTACCCATCCCGTAGCTGCCCCTCTCTCCGTCTCATCGTGCGTTTCCTAGCATTGTTCCGTTCCGACGGCGATCCGAGATAATGTTCGTCGTGGCCAAGGGAATAATAATAATATCGGTGTAACGGAGGCCGGTGTGTATTGTCACGATCTACAATGAATTTCTGCCGAATCGTTCGCGGCCGCGCCATTGTCGGCACGTTCCAATCGTAAATGGTATGATTAAAACGGCTAATGGAAACAATTGCGGAAACTGGTTGACGTCGTCACGCGCCGCTTGCCCTGGCTTTATATCGTATTGTCAAAACGCGGCGTCTAGTTGGGTGATTTACGCTTGGCCGGCGCGTGCACGTACCGGTGCTGTCGTTTTTCGCAGACCTGGATCGTCGCGGGACCGAATTCAACACGATCGTGGAACTCGAACGGCAAACGAAGGTTCGATCTTCTAGACTTTGCTAGACGGTCCAAGCATAGCCACAGCTTCCAGAATATCCAAGATCGGCTACAGAACCTGTGAATCGGGTGTTTATTAAAAGATGAACGTCCCAGAGTGTCTCCCCCAAGCGAAGACACAAATTTCCAGACAGGAACTCAAGGGGCTCGGTGACAAAACAATGCGTCCCAGAGACTGCAACCCTTAAAACGACCCCTCTCCGCGGGATTGCTAGCTGGTGTGATATACGGCGCGACGTAATTGCAGGAATTTAATCAATCAGAGATATATCGTAGCGGGAGTGCAAGGACAGCCTTGCCAAGCTGAGTTAAGCCCTCGGGGAGTCTCATTTAAGATAAACCCGGCCTGGACCGAGTCTCCGGCGTGGTAACCACCGTCGACTACCTTGTCCTCCTGGCGAATGATGAAACGCCAGGACTACTATCCTAGATTCCCTGCCGCTGTGTCTCTTCCTCCTCGTTCCGCCTTGTTCGAGCCTCGTCTACTCTTCTTGCAGTCGTTAGAACAGGAAACCTCGCCCTCTCCCTTACTTTTTCCACTTTACAAGGGTGTACGTGGCGAGGGCCACGTACGTGCACGGACGTTCACGCGAGAGGGTCTAGGATCGTGTACACGGGAGTGGAAACGGGCACACACAAAGCCGCCCCCTCACCCCCCACCAACGCCCCCGCTCACCCCCTGCGACCCTCTGATATATAGCCCCTTGGAGGTCGATGACTTCCGCTATTTTTCTTCCGCTGTCTCCAGCAAGCAACTTCCCCTTTCCTAACGTGCACCCCCGCCCGGCCGTTTCGGTTCTTTCCTACGCTCCTGGCCTCCGGGATATCCAGCAGCGGACATCATCGATCGGGGCCGGCTGGATATCCAGGAACGCGGAACGTTCCGGGAACGTTCTCGGGATCTCCGGGAAATCGAGCTCGAGGCGGTGGGCGCGCGCCTTTTGTTCGGCTCGCAGCTAGGAATAAGAATCGAGCACCGGCTTCGATCGCATTCTTGGGCGGAGCTACGGCGATGTTTCGTACTTGTGAACGCGATGGTTTCGCATGTCGCGATGAAAGAGCTGTTATGTATATTAAAGCCGGGTGATTGGAGTTGGACATGTTAGGAACTAACGGAACAAGGTATAGGGGAGAGGTGCTATAAAAGGAACAGGTCTTAAATGGGACAAATTGAATTGCCAAAATTTTAAACGCTTTATAAGTAAAAAAGCTGCTAAAGCATTAACGATATAGTCACACTCTATAAAGATTGTCAAAAATATTGATGATTTACAGTACAAAGAGTTAATTTTTTCATAGATTCCATTGTTTTGTATCATAAAATTTACAATTTTAATTGTAATACTTAATAAGTTTATTTTTAATAACATGTCCCTTTCATGACTTATACTGTCCCATTTAAATCCACCTACTCGTAAAAGGGACATTTCCCACTTATTTGAAAATCGAAGATTTTGTTATTTTCTATTACAATTTATGAGTTTGTAATATACATTTATTGAAGGGAAATAAGCACGCTTTCTTGTGATGTACCTGTTTTTTAAATCCCTATAATGATATTGTCAGAAATGGACGCTAAACAAAAGGGTCCCTTTTATAGCACCCTTCCCCTACCTATCTTCGTCGTGGCTAGGGTAAGAATTCGACAAAGCACAACTTATTTCACGTGATGCTATTATTTGAAACACTCGGTGCACAGTGTCCAGGAGAAACGCAATATCGATTGACCACGGAACGATCTCAACGAAGCACTTATTTACGAATGCATAAGCAACGAGCATTGCAACGCAGATTTTTGTCGTATAAGATGCAGAACAGCGAAGAAGAGTGCACCGAAGGGATAGTCAGAGAGGGACGTAGGGACAGAAGGGGCGGAAGGAGGAAGAGCAAGCATACGAAGCAAAGAGAGGGTAGCAAAGAAGCTACTGCATTTATGGATGTCCTCCCCGTGACAAGCCGAAATTAATTTACCCCCCTCCCCCGCGCCGCGGCGGCGGCGTTGGCATATTTTAACCCAGTTTTTTTCAACCGATCGACTCCTATCCCCCCACTCCAGCTTCACATAAATTTCTAGCGACCAGACAGACGGACGGACGGATCGGGATTCGCTAAATCTGCCCAGCGATTCGATAAAACCCGAGGATCGCTCGCGGCTGACTGGCTCCTTAGTTGACGCGATAAATAATTAATGATCGAAGGACGGGAGACGGGGAGCGAGGCAGATAAAGGGACGACGAGAAGAGCGTATATCGCCGGGGTCCTCGCGGTCCATAAAACATTTAATATTTATAAGGTACGAAGCGCAGACAGGCCATGGAGAGGGGAAGCCACCTCTCAGATATACATTATCGGATCTCATGCGGCCAATACGCTATTTAGATATTTTAATTAACCGATTGGCTATAAATTATGATAATTAAGGGGCCTAAAGCCGAGGCTCACCTCGATGGTCTGCCCACGCCGTCGAGCCTCGCGTTGTTTTGCGGCCAGCGAAATGTCACCGGCGACATGTGCGCGACGCGAGTCGTCTAGACGCTAAACAGTCGGATTTCGTCTCGAATTCTAATATTAGCAGCGTTTGCGGAATTTCCGCGGCCCGATCGTGAAATGTATCCCGACTCCCTAGCAATATGATCCCACTACCTACAGTCTACACCGTGTACTCACTCGGCAGTGCGAACTCCACTTCTTGACCGTCACACGCGCGCAATAACGAGTTTTAACGAGGCGAGCGGATGCAACAGCCCCCGGAGGACCCCGTCAATGGATTACAGAAAGCACTCTTAACAGTGTCAATAAACGGCGGTTATGAGCGCCACAAACGTCGGAAGTGTCTCTCCTTACGACGGGCATAAATAAGCCGCGCACTGGCTGGCTGGTCGTTTAAATGTCGCGAGGCAGCTCGATCCGTGCGAGCACGGCTCGGTCTGCAGAGCTCGTCGAGGCTCGTTCTTCTTGCTCTTCCCCGTGGCTCACCACCGGCTCACGTACGTCGGTCGCGATCAGTCGATATTGCTGGACGGTAATCACTTAACGTTCAATTTCTTAATCGAAGACCGCCACCCTCCCGCCCTCCGCCGCCCGGTCGCCGATCGAACGACTTTATTTCGAAACCAGAGAGCTGCGTACCCTCGATAAATTTCCGAGGGGTTCTTTCGGGACGACGCTGCTCGAAATTCGTCGGAATTTACGACGGTGACGCGTGGACGGAATACGCAGGTGTGTTTCCAGGGAGATTTCGCGAGGAGAATAAGGGAGGGAGGGGGTCGGCATTGAAAACAGGGAACGCAGTTTCGTCTGCGGCCTTAGATAAGCTCGTTCGGTTTTTTGGATGCGGCGGGGAGCATTGTTTTCAGCGGGGGTTGGCTGAATATATTTCGCGACGTTCGTTGGACGTGCGCGTCGAGAATCGAACGGGCCCCCGGTCAGATGTACGATAAAGCGACTTAACAGCCGGGGCAACGGCGTCGATGCGTTTCCACGATACCGGCTCTCGCCACCCCCTGGCCAGCTCTCGAGCCAGGTTTCTTCCTGGTCGCCATTACCGCGGCGGAGGCTTGATGGCGAAAGTGGTCTAGGGGGCAAACGGTCAACGAGACTCGAGATGAGATAGAACAGGCCATTATGGCCACGCCGATAAGATAGGTCCACCCCTCCGTGATACGTGGTAGCCACCGCGCAGCCTTCTGGCTACGGTTTGATACACCGGACGCGATCCACGGCATGAAAAATCTAACTGGCGGAGACGAGAGAGGAGCGAGGGGCGCGCTGGGCGAGGAAGGAGGGGGCTGGAGGGCGAGAGGAGTCGGAGGGGTTGACGGCAATGAGAAGGGTGGAACGGGAGGGAGGGGCACTGTCCAGCGCCCTCCGAGAACTCGGGCCTTATCTTTTCATACCGATCGTGACCGTCCAAGACTTCATTTCCGTGCTCGAGAAACCACCCCAACCGTCGCGTCGGTTTATACGTGCACCTACGAGTAACGAAATGGACCTCTTGGCTCGTTTACATGGAATGGATTTCGGCGGAGAGTTGGGGAACCGCTGCGGGGAATTAGTTGACGTAGTACGTTTGACGAGAAAGTTATGCATTTTGCATTGCCCTGTGTCGTTGAACCGTAATGATGTTCACGATCGGCTTTGATATTATTACCACTTCAATTCAATTGAAACAATCCTAAATACGTCAATGATTCATTCAATAATCGACTCAAATTAAACGTGACAAGAATGGCAGGAGAATAACAGTGAGGTTTGAATCGGGACTGATTGGATGTTGACTGTACTACTGAGATTACGCGGGGTAAGCTCGGCAGATATAAGACGCCACTAAACTGTAGATGAAGATTATGCAGATTGGTAGATCAGATCGGAAAGATAGGAAAATTCATTCGGCAGGAATGGACTAGAAGCGATCGGACTTTCGCCTGACCCATTTCACGTTTCATCACTGAGCTCCGAAAAGGCACGGCGGTAACAGGACGAAATGCAATTTCCTCGACTAAGCTGATCGCGGCCCGATCCCACTCACCCTCCGTCAAATAATAACATATCTATAAGTCGGTCGTTTGTATTCGACGACTGCCGTGCATGCGCCCCATTTCAATTAACGTATGATCTATGTCGTATAAGGACCCGTATCCGGCACCTTTCAAACGTTAGGGCCGTAATGCGCGGGGGATCGGTCCTCTAAGTAACTCTATATCACGTCTACGTGACACGAAATGTGGAGAAAGAATCTCCTACGTCCATGGAAGACGGCATAGGGCAGAGATCGTCCTCTCTTTTAACTGTGCCCCTCTGTTCCCATCGTTCCGGGCAGGGTTCCGTGAGATATCGCTCTCATTTGTCGAGGACACCTCACACGGGGCGGCGAGCAATACCGTACAGAGTAACAGGTGTATCAAACTCATCGAAACCGATGATTCTGCTTAATAATCTATCGCAGTGATAGAAATGTCAGTGTCAGTGGCTGAATCATTCTGCTTAACGGAGCCTGCTCAATTACCGATTCTGCTGTCACTGTACACGCTCCACTGCTAACGCGTACTATTGTTACTTATATCCTTAAGGGACTATCTCCCAGGTCAATAAATCTATCGATCTGCCCAGACGATTCAAATCGAAAGCGGAACGTGTCAGAATAAGCATCGAGTATTGGTCGTGGACGCTTTCGATGACGTTCCCGGGGTCAGGAATGGTAGAAGGGTGGCTGGGTGTTCGCAATTTCTCCCGATTCCCGACCCCCGGGACATCCATTTTATTTAGCGCGCCGATGGACCACGGGGAGGCGTCGGGGGGACGTTAAACTCGACTCGGAGAGGGGCTCTCTCTTTTTCTCCATCTACCGATATCCCATCAGCGGCGGCAGGAACGTTTACCGGCGCGCGGCAGCCTGGTGTCCGGCTACCGGGGAGAGGATCTCCTTCCTCCGCCTCCTCGTGGCCCTGGCGAGTTAGCCAGATATAGAGTGGCGCGGAGATCGAACCGCACACGACGGGGATGGTGGCGGAAGAACGGAGGGTGGGGTGTCTGGACCTCTCCCGAGATGGACACAGAGAATCGCCATTACAAATTGACAAGCTTGATTGATGGCCAGCGCGGAAGGGACGACGCCCGGCCAGAAGAGGACGAAGGATCGCCGGGGAAGAACGAGGAGAAAAGGGGAATCGGGATGTGCCAGGAGTGACCGAGGGGGTTGCCGACGGGCCACGGAGCAAGGGGATGAGAAGGCCAAGTGAGATGGAGTGGATGTATATACCGGGCGCTGGCTAAACTGGACCCGGAGCTTCGGTTCGAGGGACCTACCACGACCAGATAGCGCTCCGCGTTCTCCTCTCTGTCTAATGGGCAACGATAGCGAGAGGGGCAGGGGAGATTTCGCGTTATCAACCGAGACCTCTCAACGAGTGCGTGACGAATGGTCCGCGAGTAGACCCGCAAGGGTCCGATTCTGCCCTCCATTTAGAATATTCGATGAGTGACACAGAAGGATCTTTGATCCTGGACGATTCTCTTGGACCTTGGGATTGTTCAGATTGGGGTGCATGGGTTGGCAGGGGTAGCAAGTTGCGGTCACTTTGCTGTTGCCTCGGATACGTAACTTTCTAGTCAGACTTTAAGTTTATCTAGTTTAATCCCGTATGAATCAGCAGCCAGCAACTGCATCAAGGAAGCAATCACTGTAGATGTTCATGAGTATTCGCGTGGGTCTCTGACAGCATGGGAAACCGAACAGGCGATCGTAAATGACAATCAGGCTCCCGCGAAGACAGTGAGGCATAGACGGAGCCGAGGACCGTCAGAGGAAAAACAGTAGAAATGCGATGGAAATAAGGAGGAATGGAGAAAGAGGAGCCGACGCGAACCCGACCTTCCCTCGTGATCTATGACTTTGAACTCCCATAGCTCGCGTTGACCTACGCCTACCAACGAATGCCGGGAATAATAAGCAAAACTGGCAATTAAGATATCTTCCACGGACCTCGCGGCTTCTTTCTTCAATTCGCCATTTTCCTGCTCGTCGTTTCTGCGTACGCGTAAATCGATCGCATGTTTATTAGGGCTGTAGCTCCGACCGATTCGCGGAAAGTCGTTTATTGCGAATGGGTGTTTGGTCTGAAATTAGAATGCTTCGGAATGCCTAGGAACGAAGAAAGTTGTTGCCGCCGCGTGGAATTAAAGAATTAATTGCCGACAAGTTCTCCAAAGGAAAGTTGCGGCTCTCGTGAGCGGCACTCGAGAACACTCCGCCGAATTCCCGCTATCGATGGCAACTTGTTTCCCGTGAATATTGCAGTCAAGAAAGGCCAGGACCATTGGTACGCTCGACCGTAGGGGTTGGCTGACGCCTTTTATCGCGGCATCGTTACGAAATGCACCGTACGGTCACAGCTTTACGGTACTTCGGGGCTGCTGTTACGTTTTTACTGCCTCGTTCCGTGGAACACGCGAAGGGACGACGATTCTACCGGTGTTACAGACGCGATAGTAACTGTGTAGCGTCCGCGTCTTGGCGTGGCAACTCTCAGCACCGGTTCAACATAGTAGACCGCGCCAGAGTTTCGATGAACAACGAAGATTTTCATCCTCTGATAAAGAGCAACCCTCTTTTCTATTTTAGAGAACTAATGTCGATTAGAATTCATTGACTTACAGCCGTGCAGTTCATCTACTTGGAAATCCAACGAGTGCGAAACAGCAGTAGTCAAACATTTACATAGTAAGTGACAAAGTTATATGATTTCCGCGTAGCCTTCGAAGGGAGCCTCGTCTCTGGAACTTCTGTTTAGCATCGCGGCCATTTAGTACCCCGCGATACATACTCTGTCAAATTCACCAGCGATGCTCACCGCCACGGGATCCCTCTCTCCGCGTGCGATTCTCAGAATCCATCCAATTTGTACGTAGCAGAATGTAGAATTTCTGGGTTTCGACGTTGCTTTATGATCTGGCCCGGATATTTTTGGAACGTTCCGCCAATTCCCATTAGATGATTCTGCCGTTCAAAAACAGACCCTCAAAATATTACATTACGCTTTCAAATTGGAGTGGTCAGCCGGTGTAAGTTAAATTAAGTTACGAGCCGCTGCTGGTATCAACACCCCGCAATCTACCGATTGAAATGCAACGGGGATACAAAAACACGACGGAATATCTAGTAAACGACCCCCCGGGCAGTCACACCGTAGTTCCAACAAACTATATTCACACCGTAGTTCCAACAGAATATTTTCACCTCGTTTAATTTAGCTGGGAAATAATTTCCCAAATCATAAACACTCATATTCAAGTTCCCGGATCATGAACACAAAAGTGTTCTTATTTAAGAAGAAAGGAGCTTGAGCGCGTGTCATTTTGATCGTGAAAAGGGGGCTGGGGGCACATTTTCCCGTTCGCTGTATAAACCTAATAGAATCTGGGGCCAGGGAGACGCGAGGGCAGCTTGTATGTCGTAAAATGATGCGCCGTGACTTTATACTTTATAGTTCCGTGTGCGTAGCTGCTTGTACGTAGTATACCGGTGATTGAATGGGGGTAAGGATTTAAAAGGGATCGCGGTTTTACTGGCAGTATTAGGAGTGGCAGCGGTTTACTGCCTCCGTGGTGCGTGCGTGCAGCTAATTTTACACTAATTTCGAGCGACGAATAAACCTGGCTCCCCCATCCTCCACGAATAAACCTCGTAGTCACCAGTTTTAATAACCGAAAAACTGCGAGGGGAAACGAGGGGAGCACAAATCACGAATGCCATACAATTCTGGAACAGAGCAAGTGCTTGTTGATGGGCATAATCCGCGATAATTAATTCATAGCAGCACGCTGCGCTCTGTGGACGAAATGTAATAGTATGTAGGTACTTTGGACTTGCAACTATTCGAGAACCAATTTCCTTTCAGATAAATCCGAAGCCACAACCAATTTTTCAAACACTCCTAATCATTAACACCATTATCATTCTTTCGTTCAATGACAAGCTTACGGGGTTCAATGAATTACAGCTCGAGACACAAATCATGCAGTTGCAATCTAGATCTGACGCGCTACCTGGGAACATAGTCGTGCTAACGGTTATCAGGCAGAAGGCGAGCATGAAATCACTGATTGCAGCGGTTCTGTCGTTATCGTGGACATGTAGCAAGAACATCCTGGTTGTCGGTGGACGGGGAGGGGCGCGGGGGGCTTGTGGAACCTGGGAATAATAACAATGGGCCGCGGGCCACGCGAAGTCAATGCGGAGCAGCTGCGATCCCGCGTAATGAAAGTGTGATTGATGATCGAGCCGACGCGCGTCATTAGCCCGACACGAAGAAGCGCAACGAGAAGGATGCGCCACTCGATGTTGCGGCACAGTCGCCTCCGAACATGTTCCGAATTACAAGCACCGCCGTCTAATATAATTTCAGCGAGTCCTCTTCGTCATCTGGCCCCTCCTCCACTTTCGGCAAAAGAATATAAGAGACGAAGGAGATCGAGACGTGGCGAGTAGACTCGAAGACACCCTTTGCGATTGCCAAAGAGAGAAATCGAAGAATTATTACAGAGTACCATATCGAACAAAGAAAAAAAGGCCATCATCAAACGTCAAACGACACGTTTGGAATGCACTTGTGTTTTATAGGCTCCGACGAAATAGTCACCTAGCAATTTGCAAACACAGCCCGCAGAGAGATAACAACTGACCTCTTGCTAAAAATAAAACGTCTCACCACGACAGTAAAACCTGGCGAGGAGAACATCGGTCTCGGTGGTCCACGGGGGACCGTGAGTATTCGAAAGACACATTTATCTCGCTTCCGTTCGAACAAAATCTGCCCTGGGGCCTAATGCTTCGGCTATTAAGCTTTAATGGACTGCTGATCGTCCGAGAGGAAGGCGGAAGGGCGAAGGGGACGCGGTCTCGGAGGAATTGGAAAAATGGCCGGGAACGAGGGAGGCTCGGTAAACTCTCCGAGCTGCCGCGAATTTCTCCCCGCAGTGAGGCGATCGCCAGCGAAAACACCTTGGTCAGGACGTCGGCGAAATCCTCACGTAACGCCATCGATTTCAATCGAGAGGCAAAGTCGCGCGAAGAGGCCGAGGGACTACTGCGAAAGGGCGAATCGTGGGCACCGAGGGGGAAGGGGTTTGCGGGGGGTTTGCGAGCCGTGATCAGAATTGACTCGGGGATGACAATCTAACGTACACGGGTTTCCACTTTACTCTCGGTACGGGAGACGACATTTCAGCTCGTTAGTCCACCCTCTCTCTTCCTCTTTCCGAAATTACCCCGTTCTGCTCGCCCGCACGCATGCTCGTTCACGGACTCACGCGACTTGTCACTCGCACCGCCGAGGATATCGGCGATCTATGAACGCAGTTTTGGGTTTCGGGACGGCAGAACTGGGTATGAGAAAAGACACTCGAACACCTTCCCAAAACGAAGAATTAACGATTTCCCCTTGCAGATGTCCTGTAGGTACAAACATACTTCCCCCAGATGTGTTCAACATTTCCAAGAAGAGAAAAAAGAGGTGATTCCTCAGAGGGGTCCCGAAGAAAGTCTTCTACGGTCACGTTCGCGGCACGGAACGTCCACCAAACCGCCCCTAAAGCCCAGTTTCCTCGAAGCAAACAACCCGTAACTCAGTGAGTGTTTATGAGGGAGTCAGTCGTAAAAATACGGGCCGTATCGAGATCTCTTTTTCGACCGTTTAACCGGACCACCCCCTCGCGAACAGCCTCCTGCTCTCAGACGAAACAAAGAAAGGTCGGGAAAGACAGTGGCTACAGGGATCGAGAGGGGGTGGCGTGGGGCATGCTGCCGGCTCGTAAAACTCGGTCTGATCACCGCTACCAATTATCCCGCCGTTATCCGAACGTTATCCGGAACGTTATCCACCCTGGGCCTTCACGAAACAGCCCTCTCCCGCCATCATCCGAATCACAAGCGAACCCTTGAGCCCCAGAGGAGAGAGAGTCACGCTGCTTCCAACCCCTGATCCGGCTAGGTAACCGTTGTTGTCGCCTTTTACTGCAAACGAAGTGATTCCCTCCTCGTAAACGCGGCGTCTTTACAGATTACACGGGACGGAAACTCGGGGGGGTCGGTGGTTTTCTTCCCCTTCTGTTTGCTTTTTTCGGTAGGTGAACGACGGTGTAAGATGGTCCTTCCGCGTCGCCCCGTGCGAAATTGTACGTTGGAATCTTGTGCCTACTATGACGAACCGATTCTTGCTAAAGCACGAAAATAATAAATTATCCCTTAATAAATTAAGGGAAGGATTAATTCTTCGTACAGAACGCTCGTCAAAGTTACGATTTGCGTTATACTACTTAGTCTTTTTCATTTGACTGCACGAACGCACCTCTGAATCTGTGCAACTTTCATTTACCGAGCATTAAATTTAGTTCGCGAGCAAATTTTCCCGTTCCTTGAGCATCGACCCTTCAATTATTGCGAATACAGCCGGCGAACGAATCCAAGCGACAGGAGTCGTTCGACTCCACGTAAACGAGAGAGAAAATGGGGAGGTCGAATGGTATCACCGATTACGATCAGCGGGTAAACGAATCACGGAGGATAATTGGCTTCCGCCAAAAGAAACAAAAACGAGGTACGCTTTAATACGGTTCAGATGGTTCGTTTATTGATAAATGATGAAGGTAGAGGCGGCGCTTGGAAACGTGCGAGGAATTCCGAGCACCCGTTACACGAATCGCACGGGCAACACGTCGCGGTCAATTCTTCGTCGAATTACGCGTTTAAACGAGCGAATTAACGGGCGACGTGATTGCCAGTTTTCAAAATTCAACTCTCGCGTGCATCCCGCGAGAATCGATCTTACATCTAAGGGAAGGTTAACTGGATACATAGATTATAACATCATTCTCTCGATTAATTCTAACTGACAGCTAACAAAGTGCATCAACAAACAATAATAAATGTCTAACCTATGAGAATGGGGGATACAATAAAGAAGCTAAACTACAGAATTGATTTTATAAACGAAAAGTCCTATAATCGATAAAATATCATTAAACATAGGAGCCGGAAAAAGAAAGGAGCCACGGCGCCGGGGATCGAATCCGAGCCGTCCGCGTGCTGATCAGTCGCGTTTGCCACCACGGCTACATCGACTCTCCGCGGTCCCTGTTCTCCGAACTCCTCGTAAATTGACGCCACCTAGGTGCTAAATAAATTAAGGTTGCACACTAGGCCGTTACCTAAATGCTTACTATAAAAGTAGAATAAAATTCCTGGAAATATTAAGAATTCTTCCTAAAAGTAGAAAATATCTTTAAAAACTAACGAGTAAAAGAAAACATGGCTATTATTGTTTCATCTGATCGCGGGAAGGTTACAAAGGATAAAGAATATAATTTGCTATCTATAAAGTAATGTTTCTAAAAATCTACGTTCTAAGAAACGTACCTATCTACATCTATGTAAGGGATATAAATTGTTATTCCTAGAGCCTATCAAAGTCTACGCTCGGTTGAACGTACACCTGAAAGAACGCTTCTAGTGGACAAACTTAACTTAATTAAACGCTGGCCCGATTCAGGGGAACACCCTATTGGAACGCTAAGATTCCTTCGTTTCGACGTATCGATCTACGTCAAGCGATAAGGACCGGGCGTGTAGCCCTCGTGATAAGCCGGATAAACGTATCCGTGATGCATGCCCGGCACAGGTGACATGAAATTATACGCGTCTTCGGTGTTGTATGTGTGTGTGTAAGGGTCTGTTGACAGAATGGGGCTCGTCTTACCGGCTCGATTGCTCTGGTCGATCATAGGCTGGACGATTCTACGCCTCGCGTTGATGAACCTGCAACAAACGAAACGTCAATAGTAGAATTAGATCAGAAACAAAGAACGTTCAGCTTAGAAAGATCTTCCGTTCAATTCTCGCCCTTTCAAGCAAAGCTTTGCCAAACTAATAGCTGCTATTTTTAAATAACGAAAAAACGAGAAATCTCTTCATTTCGAATAATGCTTCCCTCCTCACTTGAAAGTGAAAGTACTCTTCCTACAAGTATAGTAGATCGCGAGACCAGCTAAGGTCCATTTCATTTAACACCTATTTTAAAATATTACACTATGCACTGCAGGGTTGATTATCGTAACATAATCCACGCCTGAATCATCAGTCATTTCCACCCACAAGCTACGGGCGTCTCTAACCAACGGTCGAGCGCTCCTAGCAAGGAATCTAGTCGGGTAATCAGAGATAACGATTGCAGTCAGGTAGCCAGACGTATTCATGACTCATTATGTAGATCAGTGGATCATGGGTAGCGGGTATTAGGCGATCCGTCGCGATAAGGTCGAAAGCTCGGTCAGGATGCGCGTACGTAACGTCGATGTATCGTTCATCTCAATTTGGCCGGCCTGGGCGGCACCGTCGATATTTCATCGGTGGTAAGGTCGGTAATTGTCGGACGTAATTTCCGGCCGAATCGTGTATGTTAATTTGACGAAGTGGCCGAGCGAAATGCGCCAGTGAAAGAGGGTTACAGGTGCATCGTAACTTCGCTCGATCGATCATACTCAGTCATTAATGGGGGTACGATGGGATCGGAATTGTTGCTACTTTTTGATTCAATGAGAATTTCGGGTGCACCAGGGTATGCGTACTGTCCATATCAAATACACAGAATGCTTGACGAGTTAAGTTTTGTTGTGTATGTACCGGCTGATGTATAATCAGCGAATTGTGACGTAACGTGTCTGGCGCTCGTGGGATTCGTGATTCGATGATTAATGATCTTAAGAAATAGTAGGCAATCAAAGGACACTTTAGTATTCCCAGAGAAACTGCTGGTTACAATAGTATATGCTGTATGAGCAGCTTCAGTTCATGTACCTCGTTTGGTCTGACCAATTATAGGCTTACTCTACTGAATCGACAGACAGAAAGTGAGCCTGCGAACTGTCCCGCCTTTTATTATCACTTGCGTTTACAGGATGGTACAATAGTTCTTCCACTCGATAGAACCAGTGAATGTAGAGCTATTCAATGGTTCTGTTATAAAAGCGTCACCGCTATGTATAAATTTTTCACGATCCAGCCCTCGGGCTTTGTCTCCCTCGAACCCTTGCACGGGAATCCAAGTACGACGCGACCTATTATCTCGCTAACAACGAGGAAAAAGAGGGGGCGGCATGTCGTCGGAAGGAGCGAGGTTGCGGAGGCGAAACGCAAGAAGCAGAAGCCAGCATCCTCGATACGTCATTAGCCGCGCTGAAGGAGCTTCCGTGCGAGCGCTTTCCAAACAATAGATCTACGGTCTATTTCGAGGTTGGGTGAGGTCCAACGGAGGGGCACGGGGGTTGGCGGCATGAAGTTCACGGAGACGGTGGGGGTGGGGAAACGGCGAAAGAGAAGGCGAGGGAGGAAGGAGGACAAGCGAAAGGGCGTACGTCAGCCGACGTCAGCGTCGCGGCGCCCTAATGGGCGCAGACGCCGGAAGTGATTGGGTTTCTGCTCGACTGACTCGAGAGCACACCCCCTTCTCATCGCGGGAAAACCATGGCGCTACGAGGGATGAAGAGGGCGCGCAGCCACGAAAGAGGAAGCTCCCGGCAGCTGTGGCCCCTCCTGTTTTGCAGCGCATCTTTCTTGCTTAGTATCACGCCTGGCCGGCACCCAGGGAGAGTCTTATGAATAATAATTATCGAAGACTCGCTCGGTGCGTTCAGTCGGTAGCGATTGGCCGGACCACGGGGGCAGAAGTCAGCCGGAAGTCGTGGATGTCGTTCGACTCCGGCGACGACGGCGAGACATCGAGTTCGATTAACGCGACGGTGCCACGGTTGAACGGGTAGTCTCGCGTGTCGATATCGATGGTAATGCTCGCGAGGGTGGCGTCTGAGGGTTAGGAAATGAAGGATCACCCACGGTTTCAAGTTTTGAACGAGAAGTTTTGGATTACCAGTTATAAAGTTTTTCGTTAAACGTTTCGCGTTTTAGCATTCGAGAAATTTTTAAAGGAACCAGGCACTTTTACACCACCTTGTTCAAAATACGAGAGAACCCAGTGAACGCCGAGCGCACAGATCCCCGATAAAACATACAGGCCATGCAGAAACGCGTCCGGCGAGTATATAAACGGCAGGAGGATCGCAGCACACACCACCCTTCAAAGTCAAGGCCCCGGCTATCGTTGGATGAAAGAGTATCCCCTGCTTGTATAAACCGAGGGCCCCTTCCCAGCCCCCGAAATACTCCTAAACGCCTCTGGTTCCCCTTTGGCGGCGTAGGCAGCGTGTCACAGCCAGCTGACTACCGTCGCCCACCCCCGCGCACGCTTCCCCCTGCCAGCCGCCCCCGTGGCTGAAATATCGCCCGAACAATGGCGCGCAGCCCCTGGCCAAAGGAGAAAAGGAACACGGCAGAAGAGAAAAGGGAGAAAGGAGAGAAGGGAGGAAGGAAAAGGAGAGGCAGAAGCGGCTGTGGCAACTGCCCAACCTTTTCTCTCTCTCTCCTTTCCTCGGCGAGCCTCGACTCTGTGAAAAGCAAAAATATCCTCGCCACCCGGAAAACTTAAGCCCGGTGCGCAGAAAACGGACAGGATAAAATTTTACAGTCGAGGTAGCGGCTGGCAAACGACCCAAAGTCCCACGCCGCCGTTGCCCGCCCTTTCGCGAGGGTGGTTTCGCGGGTAGCGTATTAATTCTTCGTCGCTGAACGCTCCGCTGGAATATCTGCGTGTAAAACGTTTTTCAAGTGCCCGTTTCACAACGGGGCTGAAACGTTTGAGGCTTTAGTCGAAATTGATGCTGTCAGTGAAGACTAATGTAACCGCCACTAAAAGCCGCGAAACCACCGCCAACTGCCCCTTAATTAAGAAACCACTTGACAGTACAGGCTACTTCATCGTCCTCCTTTTCCCAGAGGCGCACGTGCAAGTTCCAATCATAAATTCCCAACGGTGTATATCTCACCTCCCCAGGTGCATTTCACCTAGCCGATCGAGTGGCCAACGGGAAATTAGTCTTTACGGTTATTATCGCGATTAAAAGGGGGCGAAGAAAAAAGCTCAGACAAAGTGCAATTAAACGCAAGGCTCTATTTCCACGGGGTTGAAAGGATCGCCCGATGGAGACGCGCTTTCCACGGCTTTATTATCGCCTGCTATCGTAATGGCCCACTAAAATTATCGGTTTACGATGCAACGCGGATCCGGCGTCACCTTCTCTCCCCCTCTCCCATTCGTCCGCGTCGAGCAGGGTGGCGAAGCATATTGTTACGCAGAAACCATCCCCTGGATGACAAAACACTTTTCGCCCGAGCCCTCCAGGTCGTGCTTTCAGGATTTTAATGCAGTTTTGATTATGAAGCTCGAGGGGGGCGTCTCGGTTTCTCGGCGTGAAACAAACCCGCTGAACGCGCCCCGTCACGCGAGGGGTTGAAAAGCACCGGCCCTCGTCGCCCCGTCATCGCTTGGGACTCGAATTTGAATTTTTCATGGAACCCGACGCTCTTTCTACATCGATCGGGAAGACGATTAAATAAACGCGTTTAATGAACCCTCCCTTTTTCCACGGAGAACAGTGAAAGGGTAATATCAGTTTCTGGGGAAAGGGCAGTCGTGATGGAAGAATTAAATGTTACGAGAATTCAGTTGTAGCCTGTCAAGTTTTAATGCATATTCGAGAAGAAGGGAAAATAATTGAACTGAATGTGATTAAGCTCCATGTGAAACCCACCCTTCTTCCTGATTCTTATATTTCCGAGGATATTACGATCTTTATCTCCTTCGGTGCACATACAG
Organism: Andrena chrysosceles; assembly: GCA_963855975.1. Classification (NCBI taxonomy): domain Eukaryota; kingdom Metazoa; phylum Arthropoda; class Insecta; order Hymenoptera; family Andrenidae; genus Andrena; species Andrena chrysosceles. Next base: position 42,174,164 of record OY979769.1, on the reverse strand, counting down.
CATTTCCACTCTTATTTCGTCCCGATTCCTCGATTCCACTTGCCAGGTCAGACGTAAGGATCTGCCCAAATTGCGGTCACGTGGCCGACTTAATGCGACCACGGTCTGGCTCGAGAGGAGAGGACCGGAAACGATCGGGCCCGATTGACAAATCGCTGATGCTCGATGGCTCGGGTTCGAGGCTCGTCGTTACTTTTTATGGCGAAGAGGCAGAGGGGCAAGAACATATGACACGCTTCTGCCGCGAAAAAAGGCATAAAAGCCGGAGTTACGAGGGGGTGTCTCCCGCATGACCTTCCTGCGCCGTGACGAAATTTAGTGCGCTCCGAGCGCATACATGAATAATGCCGGAATTTGCTTATACACTCGCGCTGCGTGGATTCGATTTATACGGTTATGGGAAACACTTCTAGCTGAGTGGTTAGTGACCAGGAACTTTGGGGAAATAAAAGAACTTATACGGAGGAAATAATAAAGGATTAAGCGAAAGATTTCTCACTCACATAAATCACTTATTCCGACTCTCTATCATACCCGTGAGGTATTAAGTTTACTCGTCTCATAATTGCAATCGGTACTAAACGGTAATAAAATGTAAAATATTCTGAAAGGAGTATGCGAAATAATTGTCTCTGCCACAATTGAAGAAGGCCCCCGGAAGCTCATCACCCATTCAAGCTTGACCATAGAGAACTTGCCAAAATGGAGGCTCGATACCAGGCAGATTCGTTCCGCGCGTACCAGAACAGCAGTAACGATGATTACTGTCGCGCTGGCAACATTTACTCTCCGGCGGCGCTCGCAATTATCGGAGAGCTTCCATTAGTTAACTGCAGTCGATACGCGCGGTGCACCGGGGTCCTCGCATCAAAACATCATTACTGCACGGACACGAGAACGCGAGAACGCGAGGGCCAGGCCATGATCGGTCGCGCACGCCCCCGCTTTGGTATTGGTAATCAATTTCGCTGGTGTAGAGAGAACCGCGGACTAATGCGACGCGAACGGCGAGCTTCCGCATTAGCGAGGATCGAAGAGCCGTCCCCGTGATCATTGCCCATTACAGAATGAATCGGATCGATACTATCGAGCAGACATTGTACGAGAACTTGTCGATGGTCTTCTGGAGAATTAGTTCTTCACCGTTGAATCCGTGTTATCGTCTTTGAAAAGGCGGAAAATAGAGACTCCAATCGATAGAGGCATAAAACACAATCTACCGTGTCAAATTTTTATGCCAGTATTCAAATCGTTCAACTTTCAGGACAATTTTGTTGCAACAAAGAGAGAAGAACCCACTCCACGTGAACCTAGCACCGAAGACAGCGTGGCCACGGTTATAAATCTAGACGCTCATAAGCCAACGATACTCACCGCTGCATTTACGATCGATAAAATCATTTTATCCGAATATAATGCCCGCTCGATTCGCGCGCCTCTCTCTCTCCCACACCGTCCGCTTTCAACCCTTCTCATTTTGCTCTTGGAACGTTCGTTTCCTCTCTCCTTCGCGTTCGTCCTCGGCCCACGTCTCTCCCTTCTTCCCTCTGCACGCTCTTTCTGATCGCGATCGCGATTTCATTGTAATGTATCCGAGCGATCGGTCCGAAACGGGACCCCGAATCTTCCCTATCCCGCACTCCCTCCTCTCCTCTTTCTCCTGTTTCGCCCTCTGCCCCTCGTGCTCCTCTCTCGCGACACATAATTCCAGTTCGACAAATTCAATGAGCATTGTAGACCGTGAGCATCCTTCCAGCGGGTAATCGGGTTTCCTGCTGGCGTTGCGGGCAAAAGCGCGACCACCGCCACCCTCGCCTCAGTCGAATTTAGGGGTTGGCCCGCGCGGCGAGACCGAAAATTTGTATCCGCGTACACTACCGCTCGCGATTCTATCGATACTTTATGATCTGTTTAGCGCCGATACTCGCTCGCAGATATTGAAAAACTCCCCGTTCCCGGTTTCTCCCGCTATACTTGCTCTCACCCTCCCTTCAATTTAAACTCAATCGATGGAATGTTCTCACCATTGCGATCGACCTCACTGTGCCTCCTTCTTCTTCAAATTATAAGTTTCCTCTTTATGAAACCTACATGCACCGGATGTCTCATTTCCTCAATTAGAACCCCTCCACCTTATTCTATATTACATCCCACGTTCAATAATATAATCGCAACACCGAACAAAAGTATTTCCATCCACTCGACGAGCAATAAAACTAAAAATCAGAGTTCATTTTCAATTATCACGAGGAAGAAGAAGACAGTAATAGACCCCAATTATTATTCGTCCACCGGGAATGAAAAGAAGAGAACCCCTTGGAGGAGGCGCGAGGAATGCCGAGGGTAAAAGGGCGCCCTTGTTGGATCGCAGGGAATTTCTCGTAGCCCGGATCTACAAGCGTGCAACGAACAACGAATGCCCGAGCGGTCGCGGCGATCGCGCGTATCGGATACGCGTAGACAGGTTATGTGTGTCAACAAAGCGATTTAACACGCGACGTGTCACTGATAGCTCCCGCCGCAGCCGCACGGCTGCGTCGCATCGACGTTGGCCCACCCTCGCCTCGACGTGTGCAGCTCGGCTGCGTTTAATCTATGGCCCCGGTGCAACGGTTTTTCGGAAAATTCCGACCTACCCGGCCCGAGAGCACCGTGCGCCCCCTCACCCCCTCGCCCCTGCCCCTTCGCCGCTGGAATTTATATAATTGTTTTGCCGGGGTCGCCACTAAATCGTGTTCCGTAGCGCGATAGCGCCGGCGCGTCGTTTCGCGTTGATGTTGATGGGCGGATCGACCGATCCCGCCAATAAAGGGATCCGGAAAAATGTTCGACGTCCGACGCAGCTCGGTGCGTCCCCACCGATTTTCGCCGCTTCCCTCTGACTTTTACCGCGCGCCGCCACGGCCGTGCCGTTTTTTTCACCACGATCGTTTCTCTCTATTCTCGGTGTTCCCGATGTTTCTGGTATGGTTTGCCAAAATTGGGACTTGCTAGAACTGTGAGTGAATTCTGGGAGATTGAAAACACTGTTTTTTTTAGGTGGGTGAGTGTTTTGGGATTGGTGATTCGGAGTGAAATTAGATACCGAAGGTATAGTAAAGGCAAGGATATAATAAAGCCGCGAGAAGGTGGTAACACCAGGATGTCGATTACGTCCAGTCAACTAATTGCGGGAGGGAGAGAGTGAGCCGAAAATTGTGGAGCGAGTGGTGTCGTAATGGAGGAAGGCGAGTGGTGGACACCGAGCCACGCTGTCGCCATTTCGAGCCCTTTCAAGGCCGAGCCGCTGGCCTCGCCAAGGCAAGTTATTGGGTCCGCAGCTGTCGCAGACCCTCCCCCGTTATGGGGGTAGTGGGTACTCGAGCCGATTGTCACCGGCTACCTCGCCGTCGGGGTCAGACTCATCTCGTCCCCGGGTCGAGGGTTGATACCCGGTCGCGCCTGTCCGCGTCTACTTTCCACCCCCTTTCTACGTTCCACGTCTGGCCCCCTTATAGCCTGATTTTCACCCCATCTCCGTCGGCCCCGGCGAAGGCGTCAGCTTGTAACAGTCTCTTAAACTCGTGGAGCCACTATATGTAGCAACTGCTGACGCCGTTATAAACTGCCGTCCCACCACCCTCTTCTTCGTGGCCCTTGCAATCCTGGGGACCTGGCGCACCACCTTGGAAAACGCCGGAATAACGATCCTTCCCCCGTTAACGCGCTTCTCCTCGCGTGGCAACAGTATCGTCTGCATTAGGCGGTTCGTTTTTCTGCTGAACGCTGTAGAGTAAAGGTAGGTAAAAGTTCGCAGCGGGTAAGAGTTCGTACCATGTTAATTTCATGGTTTGAGTTGTGACAATTGTCAATCAAGGTAGAGTCACCAGTGTCGAATTGTGTAGGTGTGTTTCGTTTTGTTATCGTAAAACGCGGTAAGTACTGAATTCGTTAGTTCTGATGTAATATTCTCATTTTTAGGAATCAATATTATTCCTATAAACTGATCAGTAAATATTTTAATTCATATGTCGTCTGAAAGAGGTGAAATTCTTATTTCAAAAAAAGGAAAAATTTATTTTATATAAGTTGCGACAGGTAAATTTACATGAAGTCACTCTCTATCGAATAATAAGGGATAGTAGTTATTTCTCAGAAAATGATGTGACTATCAGTGTAATACCAAAGATTTTAGAGAAGTCTAAACTTTAAGTGCGCACTCTTGTCCCACAATACTCTGGTAACATCATCTTTCTTCGAGGGAATTTTACAAAATACGGGGAACATTTTCGAAAGGGGGAAATTTGTAGTTCCACTTGAAGTCTGACGATAGACTGTATGAATCATGTGGCTGATCACCTACTGGACGTTTCTACTTGCCGGTGTTCTGTGAAAAACATTCTCGAAAAAGTTTGAAAAGCAAAGCCTCTTCCCATTCATTCATTATCCACACAAACACCGCTTAACATACATTCCTACTTACTTAGAAGTTACACGAAGAATATCTTTAACGCTAGCAGAGAGACACAAGCTGAAACGACAACTCAGAGAAGAATACCTTTCACGGTTTACCCATCAAGGGGTATTCCCATTTTTCAAGCCGTGATATTAAATAAAGGCAATTAGATGGGGCAAGACTGTCGGAGCAGGCGTCGACTCGCACCACTCGTCACGAATTTAGGGCCACGTGGCGGCAATAAAGCACAGGGCCACTAACCACACCGTTCCCCGACGCAAATGCGGCTGTTTAGGCATCTAAAACCACTGTCGTGCCATCCGTCCCCGACCGGTGGCCCGAGGAAAAGGAACCCCATTACTCCCGATCTCGGCGATCTCTGTGTTTCACTCGGCGTAACCGCTTTTTATTCAGATTTCACGGAAGGAAAAGGAGCAGGCTGTCGGAGAGGCTCGCTCCGCGGAGCAGATAAAGGGGTCGTTTAGATTGACCGCTCGTCCTCTGGATGGCCCTAAAGCGTCCCGTTTACCATCTCCGCGCCATCAAATCTTTTCCCTACATCTCCGCGAAGCCGGTGCACATGGAAACGTTACACGTCCCCTGCTACGCTTGTTTCTCATTCTGACATTCCTCCTTGGCCCGCGTGAAACGACGTCTCGAAGGGAACACGCGTGCCCTGCGGCACCTCGGGCAGGATTCTGGCCACGATTTCCACCTCGGAGGACATGGATGTGGATAATAGGAAACGGTGCGTTAGAAATATGTTGTGCGCGATTGGGGAAACTTGAAAGCTTTATAAGTAACTGTCATAGTCTTGCAAGAATATTGGTGTAAGAATATCGGTGTGTACGATAGATAAATACAAGAATATTTAAGCAAAGATGGGCGCTCTCGTCGCAATGGTTGAATGGGAACGAGAACGAGAGGGGCAGGTAAAAGGGAAAGAAAAGAAACAGCAGAGAGGGAGAGCGAAATTTTTATCCGCGAGAAATAGAATACGCGAGTGGTTTATGGGTTTACGCCGCGGGAGGATTCACGGGGTCCGGTCAGCATTTTTTATATTCCTACGGCCTTTTCTCTCGTTTCTCCGCGCGCTCCTCGCCGTAGGGGCTCGCCGTGTGCGCGGAATTTGAATCCCCTTGTAATAAAATCCGGGCTTTATGCGACGGCCGGGTAGCCCGCGCATTTACCTACGAAAAGGTGAAATGTATACAGGTACGTTCCGCCTATACAGCCGTGTCGCTGATCAGGTATAAAAGCGTCGGTGACCGCGAGCTTGACCACCGCACGGAAGATGTAAATAATACCACGAAATTGCTACCAGCCTCCGTTCTCTTCCCTTTCTCTCTCTCCTCATCTTCCACTTTCCTTTAGTCGCGTTCCTTCTTTTTCCGTCCGCCTTATTTCTTCGTTCCCGAATCGCCGAGTTCACCGCGATACCGCGTCGTCGTGATCGATCCACGCGATTCGACTTCGTTAATTTCAAGGAACAATCGCAACAAATCATTCGGATACCACTGTGCTAAAATCCTGCACGAGCAAAAGTGACGCAACCGCGAATTATTATGCATACTCGCACGCTTCGAGACGCCATCACGTAACGTATGTCTCTCCCTTCCCTTCGCGCTCGACGCCATCGTAAATTTCCTGCACTTTTCCACTCGGGGCTCGCCAAGGATAGACGCGAGAAGCACGGAATCGTGGGAAATGCAAAATCGGTTCCCTCATTAGTAGACTGAGTTTCGGTCACGGTATGTCTGCAATGCTTACAGCGAAAAGACGAGGGTGTCCGGTCGGAGCAGAGGGGGGAAGGGGGGTGGGGGAGACGGGTAGAGGAGTGGAGGGGCAGATGGGAGACAGCGGGAACGAACGGGGCCGGTGCAGTCCTGCGAGTCCTCCGGTAATTTGTAATTCGCAGGTGGGAAGCGGAGAGATGCGAGATACCGGGAAGATTTAGTGGAGAGGAGCGCGGCGAACGAGCACAGACATGCCGTGGCTTGTCGAGGGTTTTTGCAAACGATGTACCGATGTGTCGTGCGTGACTTTAACGAGATGACATTTAGAATCCAACGGCGCAATTTTTTCCGGCCCGTTTCCCGCGCGATACCCTCCAGGAAAATCGCGCGCGATCTGATACCCGAACCCATCAAAATTCCACTTTTATCGCAGCCATCTAGCTCCGAGGTAAATACACGGGACACTGAATTCAATAAATTAATTTTAACGACCAATTAGAAGAATTGTGCCCATTGGTCTTACAATCGCGGGGAATTAGCAGTCCCTTGCTGGAAGGATCGAGGGAATGAATCGTTATCCGAGAAATTTAATTTTCATCGAATCGGAGTGAAGCTTGAAAAGCTTCGGTATCCGAAGACCGCCACATTCATCCGCTTGCGGCAACCAAAAGCGTATTCACTGGGTCCGTACAAAGTCAATCGATCGTCGCGAGCGATCCTCGACGAAATCGGATCACCTAATCTCCCGTTAAGCGTGAGCCCGAGGGGGTGCGCGGCGACCCGGGCCAGTGTATAATTACCCCGAAACGGGGCGGAGGCTCTGACGTTGATAGCGAAATCGAAGTAAATCGGATTACTCGGATATCATCTGCGTAATGTATGTATGCAGGCATGTATACACGGCCCCCGTGTACACGGTGTGGTGCGTCAGAGACAGGAGGGGGTGGCGGCGGCAAGTGGTGTGCGCGCTTCCTCCACGCTCGAGGGAAATAAGGGTGGCCCGGGCACGGGTAGATAAAGGGTGCAGTGCACGCGCGGGAAATGCCCCGGCTACGACATGTTTTTCTAGACAATTTGTTCGGCAACATTAATCACCGGGAACACCACGAAATACGAAGGGGGGGCACAGCCGAACGAGGGTCGATGCACGGAGGACGTCATGCTTCCTGCGCCTTTCATCCTCGCTCTCGTGGAAGAATGCAACGCCTACTGGGGACGAATTGTCCGTAGCTTGATTCCAGCGACCACGAGTTTCATCCCCTAGCACCGTGCAGGGAAGGTGTTACAGGGAATCTGATTGAAAGAAGTAAAGAAAGGTACCTAAGCGAAGACTTCGATAAAAGTACATCAACCGGTATCGAATAAATCTCGTTCAGAATACTCGAAAGTTCTTTGAAAGGGAGGGAAAACGGCGAGAAGGAACGGTGGTCGCGGCGAAAGTCGACGCCAACGAAGAAAAAGGGAAAAGAACTCGGCACTGTGCGCGAAAATTGCCTTCCTTATCGGGCACGCGCTCGTAACTCCGCATTAATCCGCGTTTATATTTTAAGCCCCGTGCACTGGCCGCGCTCGCGAAGCAGCTGCACCCCATCTCGACCTCCAGCTCCACCTTCGCCGCCCACCCCCGCAGGAAACTACGAGACGCAACACACAATACCGTGAGATGATTATCTGGAAAACTAATTTCACCGACGCGGGCGCGTGTTATTGCTGTTGCCACCCCCCGCCATGCATTGCTCTTCATACCTCCCACGCCCCCTTCGCCCCCGCTGGCTCTGTGCACGCTGAAGGCGGCAAAGGTGTTTCGTTGCACTCCGAGAAAGAAATTATTAGCTGCGGACCAGGCGGCTCTAGCAAATTTCACCACGTTACAGTGGATGCTTTACACTGTATCCTGGGCCCCATGTGAATTAAAGAAAGGGAATGTCGGATAAAATTACATTTCCCCCCTTTTCTGGTAGTTCCCATCGGTATAGTAGATTCTTATTCCGCGGGAAGATCTTTGCGTTTCAAGCTTAACCCTCCGCAGCTGGTCACTCCATAAACTTCAATGAACGCATGACAGAACGTTCCACGAGTAAAAGTATCCGAAATCCCTATAACGAAACAAAATGCGTCAGGGATATCGGGGGCTAACTTCACGGACCAAACTTGGACCGCGATTCCTCCCACTGACCTCCATATACGGAGAGGGCACCGATCCCTCCAACCATTGGGACACCAGACATTTGTCTCGAGATAACGAAACTGAACGGCGCGGCGTGGAGCTCCAGAAACTCGCAATTCGACGGTATCAAGCCCGGAGGGTGGTGGCCGGTCCGCAGCCAATCTACTTATCGGCACTTGGAATGTATTCCACGCGATGGCTCGCTTCCTGCCTTCCTATCCCCTTACCCCTCTGTCCGTGGCGAATATAACGGCCGACAATTTCCTATAAGTCCAGGGCGTTCACGGTCCGTTCTCTGACGGGGAAAGGAAACTTTCGACGTTGAATTCTGCTAGGGCTGGCCACACGGTGCCGCGCATACATCCGTGCACGCACGTACGCCGCTGGGCTATTTGTAATTTTCATTATCTCCGCGTAAAGGGGAACATTTAGCCGTCGCGGCACGTAGGGAGTTAATAGGGGAACCGGCCCTTGGGGGTGCGCCTTCGTTTTTGGCTCGCCTCGCCTCCGTTTCCTCCTCTCCTAGGTCGGTCAGGTGATTCTGCACGCGGCAGAGGAATCACGGCCAACTGGGGCTCGTTATACATCTTCCTGCCTCGAAGATCGATAGTATCCTGTTTTGATAATTCGACCAGCCGTGATGCATGGGGCTTCCTTGGGAAACACTGCGATTGCTTTTACCGGCAGGCGGGGAATTTATCAGACGTTCTTGTCGCTGATGTGGGAACCACGCTCAGCATCATCTGTGCAAACTACGCGACTGGAACGTGCGCTGGAGAAATACTGGGGTATAGAGGAAGGTGTAAGCGATGGGAAATCGAAATATCACTGAGGAAGTGAGAACGTGGAATAAGAATAAATAGTGCCGTTATTCCTGTAAATTTGGGGCGAAAGAATTTCTCTTTAGTCTGAGCGGCATGGAATTCTCAGGCTTGTTCGCCGAGTCAGCCATTAGTCAGCCATCGAGCCGCTCTCGTGACTCTCGATGGCCTCCCGTTTGTTGATTCAGGGCGCGACACCAGACGACGTTTCTGGACGTAACAACAATTTCCTGAAATCTGACGAAATTGGCCCCAAAGGCCGTGGGGAGGGAACAGGCGGCCCAGCACGGCCGCGTAACGGCGTTTATTGGCTGCTTTAAGGCAGTTTCTATGCGCGACACATTGTCGCTAAATAACGCGCGAGAGAGCCACCCCCTCTTTGCACCCTCCACTTCCAAGAGCGTTCCTTGCCAACGTGTACGTGATGTTCCACACATGCTCGGCGGGCGTACACACGCGAGACAACAAAAGCTCCGAAGCTTCCATGGGGAGATACGAGTCGGCCAATATGCGGGCCAAAGCCTTTGAGATTCGACGGAGGCGATTGGAACGTACGCGTCGATGACCAGCTTCTTCCTCTCCCCCTTTTCGATCACCAAGGGAAGAGAGAGGAACGTCGTAAAGGGATTAGGTGAACGCTGGAGAAAGAATTGCGGAGGTTGGCATTTGCATCGGTCGACTATAAATCTAATATACTCCTCTGCTTCGGGCCCCGAACAGCCAAGACGTTGCGCACACGCTGAGAATGAACATGAATGGAATTTCACACAGAATTCTGTGTGGTTTTTGCGGTAATACAACTAGGACAGAACTTACTAATTGAATTCAGTGTATCTGTGGTATAAATATCTGCGGATAACTAATTGAATTCAGTGTAGGTATCTCTCGATTTTAGACGGCTAAACGGTGGGCCTGAAATAAGCTGTATGTCGAATCTTAAATTTAAAACAATAAAATCTTTTTATAAAGTATGTTAATAGCTATAGTCCAACGGGGCTGATTTTGAAAATTTTGAAAAATATAGAAATGGTGAGAGATCAAAGGTAAAGTTACATTTTTCTAAGAGAAACGCGCAACTTTTTTCTTTATAAATAATAAACGGGGAATCAAAATAAAAAAAGCCCTTGTAGGACGATGTGGATCGTCCATCTTATTACGATTCTGCATGCAAAATTGAAAGTGAATTGGTCGAACGTAGCTAAAGTTTTTAGGCCCACCGTTTACCCGTCTAAAATCGGGACACTTTCGGATATGTATCCATAACTTCCCAAAAACAATAGTTTTTTTAACGGAAACGTTTTTTTAAGTCGGTCATAATACTATGTAAAGATAGTAAAAAAACAGGAAATCTGCATCAAGCCGTTGACGTGTAAAAAATCCACAAATGCACAAAATTTTCCGAGAGTTCAAACAGGTAATAGCCCCTTAACTTGCGAAGCTTTCCAAATGATTCCACTTCGAGTTTATCAGCAGATTCCATTTTCGTGGCAAAAGTGGAACCCTCGCCCAATGAAGAAAAGAAACTAATGTGTCACAGCGTAACGAGAATTCCAAGCAGATCCTTTGCCGCGCTGACACGATTTCCTACAGAATGGAGCCACCCAACCCCGGACGTATTAAGAACCGGAGCATAAAGCAATTTTCTATCCATTGTTCCCCTTCGTGGACCATTATCCGAGGACGCGACGCCCGACACCTATCCCACACACGAGCGGAGACGCGCAACGGCTGCGAAAGGGTTGAGCTCGAACAGTCAACCCCTCTGTTGGCCGTCTCTGCGTGGAAGCAGGGAGGAAGGGAGATAGTCAGAGTCACGGTCAGGGGGGTAATTCTCATTTGGGTGTAATCGCGCTCGCAAAACTCCATCACACTTTCCTAATAGAGGCCACGAGGGAACAGGCTGGCCGAATGGCTCTTCGGACGTGGCCTTTATGCCGCGTGCACAAGCTTCGACGTTACATTTCCGTCAGCGTTGTGTACGTGCTCGTACAGACGAGCCAGCGTCCGGGGTCGCGTAATGGAGGACACGTATTGATAATGGAGATGGCAGTCGCGATTCTCTCGCCAGGACAAGGCATTATTGCTTAAACGGTTCGGTCTCTTTACGAATTAGTGATCACCCGGCGACGAATAAATGACTCTGCCGAAAAAATACAAAAAGATTTTTGTACTTTACGATAAATTTTAGGCGCAACATTCTTTGAATCGTAACTTCCCCTGTCGTCTCGTTCGAAAGGGTTGAAGTTAGGAAACAGGAATCGAGAGATGCAACGGCGTACGTGCCACGCGCGTCCAGGTTTCGTGTTTTACATACTTCCACCGAGAGGTGGACTCTATTTTTGCGCGATTCACGCGGAACGTGGGAGGGCAGCGAAGAGAGAAGAAGGAAGAGAGAGAGAGAGAGAGAGAGAGAGACGCAGGTGCGGCAGGATCGAGATTATCGTCGAAGAACCGAACCGGAAACCAGTATACCGGGCACGAAGCTCCTCCATCACTCTACGTGGAGCGGGTTACGCCGCCATTGCTCGCACCGACGTGTACGTAGCAAACATCCGCGCGCAGTTTCCGGAACGGTGCCCTTCGCCACGTCCTTCTCCACCTCTTCTACCACCTCCACCGGCGCCCACTCCTCCTACAACCACCTTCGGTCCCATCCGATGCGTACACCAGCGAAACACGTCTGGGAGTCGAACACCGACTTGACTTTTAGCTTCTGCAGGCTGACACACACTCGCGTCGCGGCAAAAAGACTCGAGTATAGTTGCAAATCATGCGTGGATACTACCCAATAGGAGCAGCTTCGTGGAAGATTCATTTCACCAAGAAACTTCTGCTCGAACAACCCAGGAGCCACCCCGAAAAAAGAAACAACACCGAGACGCAATCGCAATTTCACCATCCCCTAGAAACAGAGCGTTTCAGACACTAGAAGAGCGGGGCAAGGAGAAGAAAAACTCCAGACACCGCAATTACGGAACGAAGATCAGCCCGCCGGAAGGGATAACGAGCTCCAGAAAGGGGTAGTTGCGTGTAGGGTGTGTGTACGTCGCGCAAGTAAATAGGCGAATTCGGTCGGGCGTGGATGGCTTAGTTGCCGCGATGGCACACCTGTGGAGCAAATTTACGAAATGTTTACGAGCGTCTGAAGGGGCGTCCAACCCCGCGCGCCCTCGCTACCCCCGCGCACGGTACCCTTCGGGAGCACAATACCGCCGCGTCATTCGGCATTATTACATCGCCGCTATCACCGTCTCGCGGAAGCAACAGGGACAGCCCGAATCCACTCTTTCCCTATCTGCCGCGCTCCTTCTATCCCTGTGCTTCTGTCAAGATGGCGGTTTCAACCCCCGCTCCCTCGACTAACACCCCCGTCCGACCACTGATACCAAAATTACAATCGAAATTCAGGGCACAGGGCCTCGAAATGATCGAGATCTTTCTTCTGATTAGCGCGATCGATTAGTCTTTACCCCGAGCTATATTAATTCGCGGAGAACCGAGGCGAAGTGAATTGTCGGCTGGAAACGCTATCGCGTGGCCACGGGGCTGCATTTTATTCGTGGAAAAAAAGGCGACGTGTATATAGCTGTATCAATTACAACGCTGTATTCCCGCGCGCTGGGGAGATTGGCCTTCTCCCGTTTCTCTTTCCCTCCCTACCCCCCACCCCACCCGGGGGCCGCCGGTTTTTCTCTCCCGGTCTCCTTCCACCCTGAGTTATGAATGTGCCCAATTACATCTTAAAAGCTGTGCTCCATTAATTTTCACAGCTGCTGCCGCTTAATTGGGAGCCTGGCCTGATAATAAACCCTGGAGCTTGCACCCGGGGCCCACTACTGCGTTTATGGCATCCGAGCGAGCGGGGAGAGAGGCAGAGCCGCTGCGCCGCGTCTTTGCAGACGATTGCATCGATCGGCCACCGGTTTACCCTCGCTCGCTCGCTCGCTCGCTCACTCAGTGTCGTTCGCTTTTACGACTGTGACCTTGATTCCCTGTGCATCCTCACCCCCGGGGTGACCGCGAAATCTGGGTGTTTGAAGCAGTAGTCGCGAGTCGCTTGCGAGACGAGATAGGAGTCATTTTTTATGGACTCGAGAGGAGGAGATGATGGAAGCTCCTGGTGTTTGTGGTACTTTGAACGACGATCTCAGTTGGTTACTTTGGAAAAATAAGTGTGACAAATGTGGCATACTATTTAGTGATATTCTCTGTCTGACCCGAGGCGGTATCATTCTACTTGCCAGACAGATTTCACGCGGAAGAACAAGTACTACTCTGTCCATATCTATCCCATTCAAGTTAGTATCTATGCACTTCTATTCAACCTACACTTAAGCAATCCATATTACCCTCCAGCATCCCCACGATTCGCGCACATCAATTCCCCTGGAAACCACAAATTCACTCGGGATCCTTATAACGCAAAACAACCACTTCCCCTCATCGCAGACCTCACCGCGACACGATCACCGTCCCTACCGCCCCTCCCGGCGATAAAATTCACCGAACAACGCGCCGCCGTCGAATAATCCTCGGTGACGACGTCGAAGCTCGCATTTCCATACATCATAGTTGCAGCGAAAGCGCGGACCTCGAGGATCCCGCGGGCACGTAGCAACAATGACGCGGTCGGTGGAAACGGGCGCGTTCCATAAATCGGCGCCGGTCCTTTTCAATAGGAATCGTTAACATCGGCAACGTTATTCCATAAAGTTTCGCAACGACGACGGAGCGGGGTGGTCAGTGCAGCGAGCGGAGGGGACGAATAAATCCGTTCTCTCGCTGGCGGCGCGGCATCAAGCGGGTATTAAAAATAACTGATAGGGTCGTGGCCGGGCGATTTGCATGCGCTCGTTACTTCGAGGTACTCTCGCGTAGCGCGAAAAAGGGAGAAAAAAAATAGAAGGGAGAAGGACGACGTGGACGAGCGGCGAGGCCCGAGACATCATCGCATACTTACTAATACCTGCAATATCTTTGTCGCGGCACTGGCGAGCCAGGCGAGGTGGAAACTCCGCGCCGGAGGAGACGCGCGGCTGAGAGTCGTGGCGCAGCAACTTTGTACACTGCGCGGCAATAACCCAGGCGTTGTCCGTGTGTGTGTACGTGTGCTCGCGCGTTGGTCGGCCAGCTCGTTCCACCCACCGCGGACTAAACATCTCTCCGTCGGCTTGCAAAACGTCTCGCGGTAATATTACCCGAAGCAAACGACCAGGTAAGCCGTGGCCGCGCCACCCAAGTGGACCTTGTTAGCACGGATATCCTCGAGACGCACCACCCAGAAACCGGAGGAGCGTGCACACCCGACGCGTAGAGTAACGAGGCGGAGGGAGCAGGGAGGACGGGGCTCGCGAGTAAATAGAGACTCTCCTTTGTGGCTTCATTATCGAGATAAAGCTGCGGTTCCGCGGCGGCACGGTGAACGGTGAACGGTGAACGGTGAACGGGTCTATTGTGAACCCCACGCCTTCGAGGGATAGGCATGTTCGTTCGATCGAGGAGGAAGGTGGAAAACACGGTCTGGGATCGTTGGATGGTTGAACGGAGGAAGAGTGTCTAGCTCAAAGGAGACCTCCGAATCTGCTTGGAAAAGCGAAAGAAGGTCGTGCAGGAGTTATTGGAGGAGAGCGCAGAGGCGTTTGATGCATGGGGTAGCCGCGCCTCGAGTCATGTGTCATTGGGCCGCTGAGAATCGTGGAACCGAGGTAAGTACGCTTCCCCTTCGCCCCCTGATGGAATCGAGCAACGGAGGTCCCGCGATCAACGAAAAGAAGAAAAGGAAAAGCCTGTTCGGAGGGGTTGGGGTAGTCGAAAGGGGAGGTGGGGCAATGGCCCGTGAACCACCGCCACGACGTAATGACGCGGCTCTCCTTTCAAAGATTGCATCGCAGGAAAAGCTCCGCGCGAAGCTGCCTCCCTTCCTGCACCCCCCACCCTCTACCCGTGCTAGCACCCCCGATCCCCGTGCACCCTTGCCGCTCGGTTCCTTCTGCGGGAATCGATACGATGGCTCCAGGAATCCGGAGGGTTTTACGTTAAAATACTGCAGAAAATAATGGCCCGATATACCTTCGATCGTGAAAGGATGGCGCTTCGTTCGTTGCGCTTCATTCTCTCCTCTTTGTTCTTCCCTTTTCTCTTTGAACCTGCTGGTTCCCGCTGCCCACTCTCTCCCCCATCCCGCGATTCTCTTTCGTGCCTCCGGTTCGCCCCCCCCCCCCCATCGTCCTCACAGTACTCTATAGTCGATCCAAGGGATCCACCGAATTACCATGCACGGGGAGTGCATCCCTCTAATTGCGCCTCGAGCTCGATCGGCGTTCGAGCGCGCCGGGAGGAAATTGGTAGGAAGGTAATTCATCCTGCCGTGAGATAGCGGGCACGGACGAGACTCGAAGGATTCTCGAAACAACCGGGGCACGTTGGGTCCACGCGATTTCGTAGAATCGAGTGCCGCGATAACGCCGCTGTCACGAAACCCTTTCGTGAGCGTCAGCGGTCTGTCGGATCGGCGACGACGTCGGGTGATCCTCCGTAAAGGACGAGGAACGATCGAGAGCACGGGTCTCATTTGGCATTCGCGAGGCTTTAAATCTCGCGGGGATCGTATGAAATGACGTGCAACCTATAATGTAGGGGAGAGTTGCTAATATCGTACTGGTCACCTAAATCGTACCTCATCAATTTCTCAGTAATTAATGAATGTAAACGACATCTGACAATAAAAATATCAAGTAAATGCGAAATAAGAAATAGAAACAAAACCTTTTGGGCTTAAACCCTATTTTGTGTGTGCTATAAGCATTTTAAAAAGTCAGGTATGATTGATGTAACTTTTTACATGTTTATATTAGCTGATAATAATTAACCAATGTAATTTTGTCCTGTATTTTTGTATGTTTCTAAAAGCGGGTTTAATGTAGAATATTTTAGAATATTTCATTTTAAGTACATATTATTATTTTTAGCGGAGGTACGATTTAGGAGACCGAGGGGTACGATTTAGGAGACCGGTTGCCTAAATCGTACCTTTTACAGTATGTGACAAAAAATTAATAACAAATTAATTTGTTCTGAACAAAAGGTAAAGCTTGTAGGTGCCTAAAAGATCAAGCTACAATATCCAATAGTAATTTGCGTTCAAATTAGTACCAAGTATGAAATATAACGTAAAATGTCTTAAGTGGTACGATATAGGCAACTCTCCTCTAGGTACCTATTTTGACGTTGCATTAAACCGTCACCAGACTAGCAATTGTGGTACCCGAATTTTACAATTCAATTTCCAATGCAAAGGTGAGTTTGATTTTAATTAAAACATCAGACCCCCACTGGGCCAAATTATCTGTCGTATACGATAAAAAGGGCGAATACGAGAGCAGAGGAAACAGGGCCGGAACAAGATAAAGCGAAACTTTTAAGACGCCTCTTATTTGATTCCGCGCGAACCTTGTCCCCGTATTCAAACTTATAAGAACCAATTTAAAAATCCGGCTACGTACAGTAACTCTCGCTCTGCTTCTCTCTCTTATTCCCGTAGCGAGGCACGAATCCGTCCAAAAGTTAAATCCGGTAATCTTAGTTAAAAGAGGCAATTATAGAGCGGACTACAAGGAGATACGAGTGGACCGATAAGGGAAACTGATCGCTTTCCCTCTGCGCTTCCCTCGAACGCTCCCACTCTCTTCCTTCCATCTCCTCGATTCTTCCTTTCTGCCGCCTCCCCCACTTTTTCCCGCCTCCGTCCGCCGGCTGGAAAATAGGAACAGTCTCCGAAGCGGTAAAAGCATCCCGGTGCTCTTTTACCTCTGGCCGAGAGAAACTTAAACGGCAAACTTTTGTGCGAAGCACCCGTCGAGACGAAGTTGCGACCACGACAAAGGGCTCTTTTCTCGGTGTTCACCCCGGCTTCTCTCGTCCTGGCCTCTCTCCGGCAATAATAGACGTTTCTATTCTTGGCCAGGCTGCCGTTAGCCATCTTCGGTGCGAGCCGAGACTTCTGGCTTCGTCTTGAGATGTTTATTTGCGCTATCTATCACGAGGGAGATAACAAGACTGTCGCGGGACCGTGCTCGAGAGGTAATTACGCGGGAAATCGAAAGTAACGCGCGATTTGTGTCTGGGGGCGTTCGTGGCTGCAAGTGAGACGGCTTTTTGATCGCTCTTCGGTAACATAGGACTTCTAGAACGGAGAAAGAGAGAAAGGGAGATGCTTTTAATAGGGTGACTTTTGAATCAAAATTCTACGAATTTCACCCCGTATCGAGTATCGAGTAGGTACCAAAGTGTCGTTGTACACCAACCCCCTAAGGCATTTCGATCCCTCTGACCCAACGAAATTCATTCCCTTCTACCGTTCTATTTATACAGGGATCTACGACGAAACTGCAACCCTCTCGTTCTTCCAGGGAAACGCGTCAGCGAATCCCCGAATTCGCCAGCATTTCGGGCCTAATTTTCAGGAGCGGTGGTGATCGATCACGTCACCGTCACGTTCCACCCCGGCAAACACGGCCACGTGCATACATTTCCACGGCCCCGAAACGAGCGGCGGGCTTTTAGCCCTCCTCCCCCATCTGCCCTCGGTGGAAATGCGAGGAGGCAACGGTGAAATTCAGCCGGCACCCCGCTTCTTATCGGCGTCGACCGATTTTTCGTGTTTACCCGCGAGGAGATGAAGTGTCGGCGATACATCAGCCACGGTGCGCGCACCCTCGTCGTGCGCGCCGCGTGCGGGCATGTTTATGTATAAGTCGCGTGTGGCCACTTTCGGTCAGGAATTCAGCGATTGCAAGGCTGCCCGGATCGGTAAGGGGAGAAGGGATCTTAGGAAGACGATCAATTGGAGGGACAATGGAACCGCTCGTCAACGGGAATTCAACGCGCCCAGCGTTCTCGAAGAAATAAAAAAGACAAATGACAGTGGCTTTGTCTGAAAATTAACCCCCCGTTTAATTTCGCGCCGTGGGCTGTCACCGAATAATGAGGATTAATTCCTCGACTAACGAGGCGCAATTTTGCAGACGTACGTCGGGCATGCCAGAAAACCAGCACGAGACGAAGAAGGAATCAGGAGAAAGTATGAAATCGCCCCAGCAACGCAGTCAAGAGGACAATACCAGGGGGTAGGAGAGTGGAAAAAGGAAAAAGCAATCGAAATCGAAACTTTGTACTGTGCTCACGAGCGTTCTCCAAGGGCCGCCCCAGCGGCCACCACTCTAATCCATGTACTCTCAGTGTTCCACGTTCCGTCCCGTTTTCCCGAGCAGTTCGTCATCTGGTTGGACCCAGGGTGAGCTGGAGGACCAGGGTGAGCGTTGACGAAGGGAGAAGGACGAGACGACGGAGGACGAGAGGGAAGCAGGATGGCGGTGGGTAGGTGGGGAAGATCCGTGGATAGCGTAGGTTGAACGGAGGGGCAGGGGGGGTAGAAGAGGGTGGCGAGGGTGAGGGAGGAGGGCAGCGTGTTTGCAGATCCTCTATCGGCCGCTTCAGCCCCCGATCCAGCATCCCCATTCCCGGTAGCCCGGCTTCGCCTCCACCAGCGCCGGCTTCATCCGCCCCTGGAGCACGGGATGGTTTGGGGTAGAGCGGCAGGCGGCACGAGGCAGATAAGAGAATTGCACTGTCAAGCCGGAATGATATATTTGACCAACATTTCCATATAACCCCGGCAGAGGCGCTCTCGCGCATCACTCCGCTCTCTTACTCTCGGATTCTTCTCCTTCCTCCCTCCTTTCATTTCTTCCCTTTTTGCGGATCTCGTCTTCTCCCCTCTTTCTCTCCTCGCCGCTCCCAACTCACCCTCCTCTTCTTGTTCCCTTCGCCCCGACCGACCATCCCTCTCTCTTCGGCTCTCCTCTCTTTCGATTTGTTCGATTCGTTGCCTCTTCTACCCCCGATTCGCTCCACCCTTTCACCCCCGACGCGACACCACCTTCCTCCATTTCGTACGGTCAATCCTCTTCTCTCACCCGCGTTCTCCCTCATTCTCCGCGTCCCTCCATCCTCCTCCGCCCTATCCACGGTCCCGTCCTTCTCGTTTCTCCTATTTCGAACCAACTCCACCATGGCCAGCTGCCGCGCCGTTGCAACCGAGACGCGATCCGAAATTACGTTTGGGGTCAGCGCGCTTATTGACAGTTTTATACGCCGACATTCTTATTACAAATCCGACCGTCCTATAAGCGACCGTGGGAGGAATCCCCATCTCGATACCGCGCGCCACCCCTCGAGGGTGGATCCGATTTTCTGCTACGAGCCCAAGCTGCCGACACGGAAAGAACAGAGGAACTGCGAGGATGTTGGGGGCGGGGTACGTAAGTCGGGAAATGGGAAGATGATAACGTTCTCTTGATGGACTGCTGGTTCACCGAAAGCAGAGAGCTTCGAGGAATTTCTTAATTCTTGATAATTAATGCCGAGAGATGGTAGAAAAAACAGAGGACGCAACGAACACAAAAGAATGACGTATATCGTTTCAATTGGCTGAAACAAAGGCGGCGGCCATTCGCGTGCTTTCGGGCCCTGAACAAGGGACAGTACAATTTAGATAATTAAACAGATATCAGGGAACCGTTATCAGCTGCGTGGATGTAAAACATTTCTGTTCCATTGTTCGCGGAAATCTCTTCCGTTGTCTCCTACCGCCCCCGCCCTTTTCTTGAAAACGAAACAACAAGCGCCATCCCTTTCGCCCTGTCAGCGTATACACTCGTCATTGGATTAACAAAGGTTGTTCATAAAGCCGGAGTATCGTTTTCACTTCGTACACCAAATCCAAGTCCAATCAGTTTAATGAACAATAAATCTTGCTAGGTGGCCTTCGCACACGATCGCTGTAATTCCGCCCTTCTCGCACAGAAATATCCCTCCAGCAACGCCTGCTGCAGTTGCGACTCAACAGAAGAGGTATGGGAATTTTATTTGATACAAGGCAGCGAACAGAGGCGGGAAAAGAATTAATTGCGACGGGGCTAGGATTGAAAATTAATCCGCGCTGACTTACAGGGTGTCCGGACAGTCGCAATCAATTCTAGCCCGGGGGATCCTTTACCGCGCGTGAATCAGATCGGAATCAGCCAGAAGAAACTTGCTTACTGAAATCAGCCGAATCACGCTGACGCCGCGGTTTATTCCCGGACAGTTCTTCCCAGGCAACGATCTATCACCCGCGTGTACACGGGCCGTGGCGCGCTCGGCGATCGCAGGTGCAGTTTATGAAACGTGATTTATCCTTACCCGCGTCGATCTTATTTACACGATTCGCAAACACACGAGTAACACGTGCTACCCCTACCAACGGCGCCGTTCAAACCACGCGGGGGAATTGAAATTTTTGCCCAAAACGCTTCCACCAACACTTCCCACCGCCTGTCACTTCTATTTCTTTCATGGTCTTTTACACAAAAAATGTATATAAAAGCGAACGACGGGAGGTAACAGATAGCAGAGACGTGGAGTTTGAGAAATGATTTTGACAGGATCTATCGAAGTGAATAGTATTCTAGCTCCACCATACATTGCTTCTATGAATCCTCAAGTGAACAGAAACTACAATTTAAGAAACTTTGACGATGCTGAACGAGTCCGATGATATCGCCCCGATTTACCAAAGAGTGATCGAGATAACGTAACGACGGACAAATTCTCTGAAGATTCGAGTGGATCGACTCACGGAACAAGACGTATGTATTTTCTCGACGGGCCCCTCGGATCTCCACCGACTGGCAACCCACGTCGCGGCGATTTGTCAAAACCGGCGTGGCGCCTGTCATTCGTCTCTTTACTGCGCGATCGTTAACGGAAACGGGGGAAGGGGAGGCGGTACGAAGGAGGGGGGGGGGGGGGAAGAAAAAACGAGGATGGACCAAGGGGTCTCCCAAAAGAAAGACAAAGAAGGACAGGATCCACCGCGATATTATCTCCTCCATACCGCGGCGCAAGTTCCCCGTGGCACGGCCGTGGGGCCCCCCGGCGAGCGCTGCGTGTGTTAATTTGAATCGAGAGAGATTACGCGGGGACTCCCCGCGGTGAGCAGCCATTTTGTATCAAAATGTCGATAAAGGAAGTCAGTGGTCGACCCCTGCGCCCGTGTACGCTTCCCTGGGATACCCACGAGGCCCATGGTCTCTCTGATCGTTCACTCTCTACGCCAAGACACTTCACGTTTCTACCAAAAATCCGCGATATCTGACACAAATTAGTATTCTGCGGAAAATGGCTAGGGG
This sequence comes from Andrena chrysosceles, assembly GCA_963855975.1. Lineage (NCBI taxonomy): Eukaryota > Metazoa > Arthropoda > Insecta > Hymenoptera > Andrenidae > Andrena > Andrena chrysosceles. The sequence continues at coordinate 42,152,775 of OY979769.1, read as the reverse complement.
AGGGTTGCCTATATCGTACCACTTAAGACATTTTATGTTTTATTAAACCCGCTTTTAGAAAAATACGAAAATACGGGACAAACTTGCATTGGTTGATTATTATCAGCTAAAATAAACTGGTAAAAAGTTACATCAATCATACCTGATTTTTTTTTAATGTCTATAGCACGCACAAAATAGAGTGTAAGCTCAAAAGGTTTTGTTTCTATTTCCTATTTCTCATTTACTTGATATTCTTATTGTCAGATGTCGTTTAAATTCATTAATTACTGAGAAATTGATGAGGTACGATTTAAGATGACCAGTACGATATTGGTAACTCTCCCCTATATTCCGAGTTCAGCTGAGGTCCGACGCGAGCCCGATAAACGACGATACCTTTCACCCACACCCTGCAACAAATGGTAAATAAACTCGGTCTACGAGTGTCTATTCTTCGAGCCTTGAAGAAGGAAGAAGTAACATTGGAAAGCTTGGTCGTGATTTTTATAAACTCGAGCATCATACATCTCCGACGCCCACGCGACCTAATCACCGTTCGTCAAGCGCTCGCGCCAGCTGAAATAGAGCCCCCGAGCCGACGAGAGAGACTTCCATTAGTCATTTATTAGTTCGCTATTGTTGTCCCCCGGGACCTGCAGGCTTGTGGAACGCGGAGGAGCAGCATTCGCAGAGGCGATCGTCGCGGCGTCGATCGTTGCCGAGGCGAGATTAATTTAATCCAGCGGTTCAGCGCGTTTCAACCCCGTTCGAATTTCCTAGATCAAATCTACCGACGGCAGCCTCGTTCCGGGGTTGGATGGAGGGGTGTAGGGGGTCGGTAGGAATTCGGGCCGAAGTTATTGGAGTTCCTCCGTCGGAAGCGTAGCTGAGAGCATTCCACGAAGAGCGTCGAGGCACCGGAACGGACGTTCACCTAGGAGATTTATTCGCGCGCTGCCCGGACCTCTCGTCCACGGGAACCAGCGAATTTTTCCAATTCCTTCGGCCCCGCGACTCGTCCTTCAGCCACGAAACGGCGATCGTGGGAGGATCGAAGAAACGAGCAAGGCAGAGCGGAGCGTGATTTAACGCGCTCGCGAACGTATCGCGAAGGTGGAACGCACCGAATCCTCCTCGGTGGTGCTCCTCTTTCCGCGGGAAACGCGCGGCAGGGCAGAGAGAAAGAGGGGGAGCGCGTTATATCATCGCCGACATCGTGTAATTCTGCTCGAGCGTACGCGATATGCCCTCTTCTGTCTCGCCTCGGTCCCGACTCGCGCGGCGAGCACTCTGCACCCCATAAATATCACTGAATCATCGCCGGCGCCCTTCGTTGTTCTTCCGCTGCTCGAACACATCGCCGGAAACGCGGATACGTTGGTCGCGACCTTATGCTGGATGGTGTCTCCCGTGGAACCGCCAAGAAATACGGCGCGTGGCCACGTGCAACGATTTCTTCCTCTTTCGTTGTATCGTTTAGCCAGGATCATTCCGATTAGTCGATACTTTTTCGTTCGGCTTCTAATGATGCTGGGAGACCATCGCCGGCAGATGCAATTCCTCTTTGAATCGCTTTCGAACGAGGGTCCCCGTCTCAACATTGCAATTTCCACCCCCTGTGCCACCAACCCCGTCGACAGTATCGTGGAAAATATAGGCCAGCTTTCCAGCGAGGTGCCGCGATCAATCGTCCTCCCCTCGCCCTCGCCCTCGCCGCCATTTGTCCGCGATACAGTTTTCAGTCGGCGTTCCGAGCGAAACGGACGCGCTCGCCAGGCCGATTTCCCGATCTCGCGCTTCCTGTCGATAGAACGGCTCGCGTATTGCGGAACACGCGGCAGGCAGCACGGGCAATCAAATGCTCGCCGGAGCATTGCGCGCGTGTTGTGCTCGTTTGCGCGGAAGACGAGCGGACGCCGGTTGCGGGTTGCTCGGCCCCGTTCCAGGGATCGGCGTATCGCGCGATTGTTCCCCGGCACGCCCGATTAAACGATCATTGTGACACGATTCCGCGGGAATATTCCACGGAGATGCTCCGTCGCGGATACGCTTTCATCCGCGCGTGGGCTTCGCTCGTGAATGAAGTTTCTCTACCGTTCGAGCGTATTGGGAGGTCTGCATAGACGAGCATACAAGAGAACGGAGAATAAACGGTTGTTCCTGCCCTGCAACTGGGTACATCCATATCCGACCACCAGCAAGTGCATCGTACATCGAGTGATACTCAAAAGATTGTTAGGGGAGTGTGGGGTAAAACGGAACGCTTAACGCTTAACTCAGCGTGAGGTAAAGAACTTTTTAATACGTCAAAGTTTAGCATAAGGACTATAGAATCCAACGATGTTTTTACCGATAATAATTTTCGAAATTCAAGTGCCGAAAAGTGGTCGAAAGTACAACACAATATTGAAACATCGATACCGGAAATTTTTCCAACTCTCTTAACGGAAAAGTAACGTGTGTACGGGTCTATGGTCTTTCACGAAATGTTCTGAGGACCCTTTGGTCCCATGTCACGTGATACCAACTCATTCGCAGCTCTTATCTAAGGAAAACATTGATGTACCGTTTGACCCACTTGTTCCGTTTTACCCCACTCTCCCCTACATGGAAAACCTTCAACCACTACTGGCCACATGTTTCACGGATTGTAGATGTGGACGTTGAAAGGCAAGCTTCCGGTCAGCTTGCATCGAACCCCAAGGATTCGAAGCAAAGCCGACGGCGAAGCTCGTTGAACGGAAAATCTTACCCGACAGGCAACGCCATACACTGGGAATTTGCGAGGTACTCACCTGAAACAGAAAAAACGGTATGGTTAGCGACCCGAGAACATTGAAATGAGCAGGGTTCGCTCAACATCCGCGGTCCGGCGCGACGCGGCGTCGATTATGCTTTCGAATGAGCGCGCCTAACGAGCGTTATCAGTTTCCGCGGGGCTCGCCGCGAATTTATCGCGATTCCGAGGGGCATAAAACCAGCCGACAGGCCAGCTGGTTCCCGATGTCCGAGATGAAATCTCGATCCCTTTTTACGACAACCGAGAGACACTTTCTTACCGTGGCGACATACAGAGGAAGTTGGGGGGTGAGGAGGGAGGGGTAGAAGGGGTCAGGGAATGAGTTGTACGCCTTGGCGTTAAAAAGGGGCAACCTGAACCGGGAACAGGGGGAGGAAAGGGCGCGAGCGACGCCAGTGATCACGGCAGATACGCTCGAGCCCGTATTATTACGTTCAGCCGACACGGCCAGCTGCGAAGATGTGATCTCGCCTCGAGTTCCGTTCGCGGGACGCTAGCTGGAAACGCGAAACGAGATGGCTGCAGGGTGACGCGGGAGCCGTAAAAATAAGCGAGGAGGAGCGAAAGCTCGCGATCGGCGGGAATGCAACCAGCTGGATTACACAGCCTCGCGAGTTTGCTTCGAGCTGGTGTAGGTAGGAGCCGCGAGGGGGAGGTCAAGGACACCCGGGGGATCTTCGTCGATCTCCCAAGAGGGGCCCGGTGATCCACGCGCGGTCCCCGTTGATGGAGGCTGGTGAAGTTTTACGAGTGCCTCGTCGAGCGTGTCGGGCCAGCGGCGGTCGCATCGAGCCGGCGACGCTTAAATGAGCGAACGGGGGATAGTGGTCGAGGGGGGAGGGGAAAAACGAAAAGTTTGTTCCGGAGGTTGTACTTCGGCAAATTCGCGAGATGCCTGGCCCCTCCGCTGGATTCTCGTATCAGGTTCCACGGCGCGGTAGGTACACCGGCCTATCGCGATCTTCGACATTCCATCTGCGCAGGCCGATGTGTTCGTCTTCCACGAGGTGTAGCCTCGGTAACGTTCGGAACCACCGACGGCGACCGGCCACGGTCGTTATTCTGGAATTATTCGGGAACCGCGAATAAAACACCGCCGCGAGCTCGTTTTTGTCGTCATGGACGCACCGACGAGGGGCCCGAAGGCCTCTGCTACTCGGGGGATGATTGCCGTGCTTCGCTTTACACCGCGAGCTTTCATCCTTTACCGCTGGGGATGAAGGCGAAAACTACGCTCCTTTTCACGATGACTCATCTGGTCCGTTCCAAGAATCCAGTAGGAAACGAGAATTCTAAGCGTTAATAGTTCGAGGAACATTCTTCATTGGCACAATCCGATCAATTGAAATGTGTTTATATTGTAAATTAATTCGATTACTTGGTGATACTTTCTATATTCGTTCAGGTGATTCTATTGTCAGGGTTCGAAAAGCACCACCGCTGTCTACCTGCCGAGTCATACATTATTTATCTGTTACACCCTCCCAGCGACACCTGAGAGCAGTCCATCCCCGAGACAGAAAGTCGCGAAGCTCGAGATCACGTATCGCAGAACCGAGGGGACTGCGCGCGTTTCCTGCGATTCATAGACTCACCTATGGCTGCCAGTTCGAATTTACAACCTTCGAAGCCCGCATTAAATTATCGCAACGAGCGTTATAACTCTGGCGGAACGCAGCCTGCAACGTCCCGATAATCTCGAACGTATACACGGGTGGCGAGCGGAACCCTCTCCGCGTTCCTCGAAGCATTAATATTTCTGGCCGGCTGAGCGGACCTCGCAGAAGATTCCAACGAAGCGTTTGGTAAATTGGAGCCAAGGGGCAGCTGTGAGACTATGGCTGCCATCGTTGCTCCTCCACTCCGATACGTCGATGGGATCATAGTGGAAATAAGGACGGGACCTTTCACCTGCTTCTATATTATGCACGTGAGGGATAAGAGCTTGTGAACAGGGACGTGTCGCAGTTAAAAAACAAAACAAAAAAAGAAACTCCAACAAAGGAAAGGGTAAATGCGCCAAGTTCCTCCGAGACACGAAAAATTCCAAGTACCCAACTCTCGCCCCTTAACTTCCAATTCTCTCCGACTTCCAATACCTTCGCCTCCCAAGGGGTGCGTAGAAGGTGACGCTCGATGATCGGGCTTCCGCGGGAGAGGAGAATTCCGCTCGTTCCCTGAATAATTGCAGCCACTGGTAGACGGAAGAGGTGCTCGAGAAGGCGGGAATCGCGGGCGAAACTTCGCGTCTATTATTACCACGATCGCAAGAATGCGATGGCTGGCGCGGCTTGGAGGGTGAGGGGCGCGGAAATCTCGCGAGGAGGGCGGTGGGGAAGGGAGGAGAAAAGAGTGGAAAGAGATTAGGAACGCAGTGGAAACGAGGGTTGGAGGATAGAGGGGAGGCGAAGGGCGAGCAGCCCCCTACTTACGTAATTTTAAATTAAACTGTGACGTTTTCAAATTAACGTTTTTGCCCGGGCTCTCGCCGTCCCTGCGGCGCTTCAGCTCGTGAAGCTCGCGCGCTAGACGAGGCGGAGAGAGGCGGAGAAACTTGCGATATTACGCTGGGCTTTTTTCGTCCCCCGTCCCTCGCGCCCCATCCTCCTCGCTCTCCCCCCGCCCCGCCGGGGTCCCGAGCGCGGAAGCGCGCGTAATTTAGGTACCAGGAAATTGGTTTTCTCGACGCTGAAATAGAAGAATGCGATGCGCGACGAGGCCGCCAGGAAGACGGAGCGGGGAGGGGTAAAGCGGGAGACGAGTCGAGAGGCGGAGGATGAGCGCCGTTCCTCGCGGTCTCTTGTCCATCGGTACGAAAGTAATTGCCGCTAGGTGCGAGGCTGATTCCCGTGCTACGGTTTTATTAAACTGGGGGAACACGTCGCCGAGCAGATCTTCCATTCATGGAAATTTCATCGCGGTCGTCGACGGAACGGAGCGGAAACCGCCCATTGTCCCGGCGCCACGCGGAAAAAGGCGCCCACGACGAGGACGACGGCGACGATGCCACTAAACGTCACGAGGAACTGAGAAATCCACTTCCGCGTCCTAATTTCGGGAACAAAAGAGCTGACTCGTTAATCCATGAAAAACGGAGCGGAGCGTGAACACGAGCGGGCAAGTTTCCTGGAGGATCCGTTTAGCGGCCCGATTATTCGCGGTGACGGGCCCTCTGCTCGAATTTTTCCTTTCTTTAGCCCTGTCGCCGCGGTGGATCACAATGGCGGAGGGGCGGATGGAGGAACGACGTATCGCGGAGGAAAATGAGCCGTTTCAGACTCATACGTCCGTGGCAGGAATATGTCTGCCTCTCTTGAGGGCGTTTTTGGAAGCGTAATTAAGAGGACGGTGACGAGATTTCATTCCCGTAGCGGGGAACGTGGTGAAGCGGGGTTCTGCTCGTGGTGCAGAGGGTTGGGAGACAGGGAGTTGAATTCCATCTGCAGAAATGATTTTTCCATTCCTCGCCAGCAACTCAGCCCGCCAGTGTCTCCATTCCAGCGAAAAAAAAAACTCAAGCAATCCCATCGAACCACGGGCCTCGGATAAGCTCGGCTAGATTGCCCAGCGAGCGAGTCGCGCACCGGTGGATTCGTGTCTCCCGACGGTGGAATCGTTGGACGATAATTACCGGTCGCACACAATCGAAGTATCCTGCATCGAGTCCTGTGTTGTCCGCATCCTGTGCGATGCGTGCCACGTAGGGCCGAAACGCGGAACACTCGTAATTGTTCGGTCGTCGGGGCCATTGAATAAAATACAAGCTACCGGTCGCGTTGTCTGTCAGTCCGTCAGGCCTGTCTGTCCGTCACGCTGACGTGGGAAGACGCCGCGTGGTTCCACCCCGGAACGCCTGCTACCGAAAGCTAGTTACGATTGTTGTCGAGAAACTCGGAGTCATGCAAGCCCGCCTCCCCCACCCCCCATCCTCGCCTTTTTCTTCTGCTTCCTTCGTGGCCGCACCCGCCCGCGCCGCGCAGCGCCGCGAGCAATTTCACAGTCATGCAATCATAATCAACTCGAGATAATAGTTTTCTCGGCCCGACCCGATACCGCCCCGCGGCCACTGCGGGACGCTCGAGGACTTCCGGTGGTGGAGCTCATCTCTTCTTCCGTGTAACAGAAAATTTTCACTTTTCTCGTAATCCTCATCCAAGTTTACCCCACCCTTGCGATGGTTTCTCCGTCGAGGGACCCAAGTTCTTTTTCAGTCCACTGGACTTTTCGCCCATTCTAGGGTTAAGAGCCTCGACTCCTCGACCCTTAATACGATTTCAGAGCGGAGATAGAGTTGGAATCGACGTCGGACGACCGCTCGTTGCGTGAGCTTAACAAGCTCCGTACCGGCCATCGATTTCGCTGCTCATCGGATCGCGAATTCCTGCTGAATCTAAATGCCCTGGGAAAGCAGGACGAGTGAAAACAAAAGCAGAGCTTCCGGCGATTTGCTGTGACCGATTGGCCGCGACGTCATCGAGATTACGCCGGCTCGTTCTAAGATAGCTGTGTAATACGCGATATCCTGTTGCAATTACGAGCATCTGCTGGTTAAGCGCACGATTTCCTTCCAAGTGGCCGACCGCAGGGTAACGAACGCGGTGGAATAGGAAAAGGGTGGTTGGAAACCAGGGACAAAGTCAAAATATGTCAATGGCCTGGCTGCGGTAGACCGCATAAACAGTTACGCCGGGTTCTAACCCCGAAGAAAAGAGGAGGGGTTGCTTTGAGTCATGCGAGGTGACGTGTCGACAAGGCCCGGCTGCACCACCGCGGTGTCATCGACCGTCTCGCTTAAAGAGGGAATAACAAGCGGTGGTTACCTTTGAAATTGGAAAAAAGTACCGCGTGCCCGGATGCGACGACTTCGCGAGCAGCCTCGTTGAGACGCTAGAAACTGGGAAACCGCAAATTGCGGTCTAACTGATGGATGCAAATTGGAAGGACGAACCGGGGAACGTTTAAAATCCTGTACGAGAACTGTATAGGGTAAATCCGGGAGACGCGGTCGACCTAATATAAAATGGCTATTGAAACTAATATAGGTATTACTTATTTTATCAGGACAATTCTATATGTTCAGAATTTTATGCTGATTCAGAAAAACTGATTAATATTTGCTTGAAGGCAATATTTACTGTAACTCTTTTTACTCGATCAATCTTGAGCAATCTTAATTTGACCTCGACACGCCCAAAGAGGCGCTCCACTTTCCATTTTCCCCAAATTGCGATTCAGCGGAATGAAACATTCAGAATCCCCTGTTTTGCTGTTTCTCACGAGTTCATGGGGAGCTGCGCGAAGGGGTCTGTTGACAATGCCATTGAGCGTCGTTGACGAGGAGCCGGGAGAGAAGGCTTGGTACTGGAGAAAATAGCTGGAGCCCGTACCCAGGGTGCATTAGCCTAATCTAATGACGCAAAGAAGTAATAAGCGAGCCGGCTGAATCCGTTTCCCATTCAGGGATCCCTATCCTCTGTATTCGCCTCGCTCCATCAAGGTCCTTTCCCGTTGCTCGCACTCCACCACCTTCGGGGAACCTCCACCCTCCGGGCTCGAGGATAACCTATCTGGTGCCCGTAGGGCTAATGCATCGCACAATAGATCAATTACATACATTAGTGGCTCCGCGGATGGCTGAGAGTGTCTATAAGCTTTCCCTCGTTCTCCCCGTCGTCCCCTGGCCCGCACTCGCTCTATCTCTTGTCCTGGCGGGGTATCGATATCTCAAGGTAGCATCGATGCGGAGGCACGAGCACGAACTTTAACTGGCCGTTCGCTCTACAGTGCGCGCGTAGGTTCACCGGACGTCTCCCGCGGTGCAACGAAGCTTTATTATTGATACTCTTGCGGGACGCACGCCAGAGGTTCGAGATTTAATGATTTTCGATGGACAGTGGGTGGAAGAAATATAGTGACGTACCTGGGGCACAATCTAGCGGCGCCTGAAGCGATACTATACCGTTTTCACCGCTGTGATTAACAGGGCACTATGATCTTTTTGTCTTAATCTCATTGACTGTAATATACAGGCTAAGATTAGGTCTGCCAACGGAAGAAACTGGCAAACGACTTTCAGCTGATTGCACTAATCACACGAATCATTAGTCCGCGGCACTCTGTCGCCATCCAGCTCGAGGTTCCGTTGAGGATCGAAGAGTGCATCGACCAGGGATCCAATCGCGTGAAATCCGTCCCCGGCGGTGACTCAATCGCGGAATTTATGTTCTGCAGGAAATTTCGCTGCCGAACGAACGGACCGGGGGATAATCTACGACGCGCAGGTAAACCGTGAGCGCCATCGCCGCCGGCGCCGCTATCGCCAACGACAGCAGCGGCAGCCGAGAGTGGAAAAGAAGAAAGCAGGAGTACGACGACGACGATGACGACGGAGAGGAGGAGGACGAGAGAGGACGAGAGAAGAGGAGGACGACGACGACGACGACGACGACGGGAGACGTCTCAAGCAAGGCGAAAGCAAGCAGCGAACGGTCGTGCGAGGGAATCGTAAGTTAAGGTGGGACGGCAAAGGAGGAAGGTTAGCCGGCGCAAACATAAAGTTCCAGACTTACGACGCGAGATCCCCGATAGCTCGTCCGCGGTGGGCATAAAAGCATTAAAAAGCGGCGAGGCAAAAACGCGAGTGCATATACACATAGTGGTCGCGTACGCGCGTCCCGTCTCTACACGTGGCCCCTGTGCGTCGCACTCGTGTGGGTGAGACCGCTTCTACAGGTATATATCCGAGCTCGCGCGAGCACTCAGCCGCTGGCCTGTCTTATTCTTCTCTTCTTCCTCCACTCCTTCTTCCTCTCTGCTTCTTCCATTTCTTCCACTTCTTTCTCTTCCTCCTCCTTCCTCTTCTTCTTCTTCTGCTCGTTGGTTGCATGCGTTCCTCGCGGTAGACCCCCGCGGCGACCAACCTGTCTTTCCAACACCGTTCCCCCCGCTATCTCGCTGTGGATATCCCGATAATACTCCGCCGCGTCTAAATTCTTTTATAACCCCCCTCTCTCTCCCTCTCACTCGGGCCGAGGGAGCACGCATCGAGCGCGATAACGATAATCGACGAGCGTGAAGCCCGGCCGGACCACAACCGTCCGTTCCGTTCTCGCGTTGGATTACCCCGATGCACGCCTTTGATTGTATTCTTCGCGATTACCGCGAGCCGATAACGCCACCGCCAGCTTTTTAACCCTGCTCGCCGGATTTCCAGCGGTATAATCCTTGATTCATCGGTGATTTGACTTACGATCCTGGTGACGATAAGCCGCGAGTCTCAACCCTGCGTCAAGATGACGGCACAGTTTTGTAACAAGTGAACAACAAACGTGGCAACTTTGTACGCCGCTGCAACGTGGCCCCAGTGTCTCCGTGGGCCAAGTGCGATACACCCACTCGCATTCCCAATCACACTGTTAATTTCCCTCCCCTCGTTCGCCCTACCTTCCTTCGATTCTCACCGCCCGCAGCGCGTTGCAACCGCAACGATTTTCCCTCGGAGGGAGAACGTATGAAACGCAAGGAATTAGTCGCGACACCGTTCCAGGGCGATGCTTATAAATAGCGAGAGGGAGCGGGGGTTGGCCGTGTCCAAAGTGACGGGGGACAAGCGTAAAGAGGCGAGCGCCGTGGCCTTTGAAATATAGGCTCCCCCGGCGATAATGATGAACCGTGTTTACACTGGAGGGAGCTTCGAGGGGCGCCTCGTCAGGCATCGCGGGGGCGGGAGGGATGCCGGTCCACGGGCAGAGGGGGAGGAGGAGGTTGGAGGCGACTCCTTTCTCATGTAAATACGATGTAGCCGCGTGTAAAGGCGGCTGACCGGCCGTGTATGTGGCACAATGTCGGGCTGCTGGCCCCTCGCGGGCCAGCGACGAGACACCGTGGATGCCCCGAACGGAGAACGAAGAGGGAGCAAGAATATGCCCGTTGCGGCCGAGATGCTCGAGAAGGAGGCGAAGAGGCTGGAGGAGGGTGGAGAGGACGACCGCCCGTAAAATATATCAGCCGCTGTGTGACTTCTCGGGGCAGCCACAAATCACGCGACCCCCCGTCGCTTCCTGCCGCGCACGATGTGGGTGTACCACCCCGCCTCACCCTTCCTCGCGCGCGTACACGCTGCAACGAGTGCACCTTCCGAGGAGGTGGTGCTGGCTGCCGGGCGAGGATGTTTTCTTGCCTCGGGTCAACGTTTGATTGGATACACATTCGTGGGATTCTTTCGGCGAACGCAGCCTCCGGGTGGCTTCATCCTCAGCGGCCAACAGCTCCGGCTGCTGGATGCTCCGGATGGGAATGATAATCGAGGTGGCTCGTCGAGGTTTACAGTGCTCCCGCGATAAGGAATTTCCGTGACGGAGAAGTTGATAGGAAAACGGAGGGTTGCGAGGGGTGGTCCTCTTCGTCTTTTCTAAGCTTCTTCTTCTGGCTCGTGGTACCAATTTTTAGAGGCAAACTCGCGTGGAACTGGTAGACAAGATGTAGTGGTTGTACAATTAGAGGGAGGTGACCCAGTATTCTGTCTTCGAGGAGAACTGAGTCAGTAAATCTTGACTTTTTCCTGCGTTTGAAACGATTACAAGCCGACATCTATTGCTTTCATTCATTACTAGGAACAAATTAGGAGTTAGGTAGGTATATGTTCTACGTTCTTCGGCAAAAAAAAAACAGACTGCGAGCCACAGGAATTAAATAACAGGATTGCACGGTTGCAACTGGGTTCAGACTCCACTTGTCGCAATAATTCGACGAGGAACCAAAGTGCACGAATACTCTCACGGATCAGTGTTGCAACCAAGCCGTTTACTCTCCATGCTGAGGAAAAGCACAGAGTCGACAAAGAAAATACCAAGAGGCCGAAAATACCATGGACGTGGCCCGATGACGAAGACACGCGGCCCGAGGATCCCGAAGAGGCCGTGTGCCCCAGGGCGGCCGCCTAATCCGGCAAACCCATGTATCATCCGAAGTTCGTTAGAAACTTTAAATATGCGGCTCGAGCAAGGAGGAGAGGAGGAGGCGGAGGGGGGGATATCGTATCCGAGAAGCGAGCGCGCAACGCGATCAAGCTGGAATCTTCTCCGGTGAATACTATTAATGAGGCCCGGTCCGTGAACGAGGAGCAGAAGAAACGAGGAAGGCAGAGAAAAGACGGCGAACCAACCAAAGGGGCGGGGAGTGGGGAGGGTGAAGGAGCACGGGGTGAGTTCCTTTTGAAAGGAGCTGCCTTTTGTTGGTCTCGGTCGGTGCTAGCGAGGAAATAATGCTGGATGGAATGTGACCCGTGCACCTCGCCCCGGCCAACCGTGTGTGGATCAACGTGCTCGAGTCCTGATGCTCGCGGACCTCGGGGGAACCGTTACTGTTTCCTCGGGGTGGACCCGCAAGGTGACTCACGATCAGTGCTGTTTGAACAACAGATGTGGGTGAATGTAACTTCGTAGTCGATGCAAGAGATTTCCCGGATATCTGCGGTTCCACATCCAAATCAGCTGTCTGGCAAAGGGGAACGTCTACGCACGTCGCCTGGCAAGAGACAACCGTAGGGATCGAGTGGCGTAGCCGGCGAAAAAACAGAGCAGCCAGGGGACGCAAGATGGAGCACGAGACGAAAGCAAAGGGTCATTTATAACCCGGGGCGGAGAGGCACGTGATTAGAAGTACCAAATGACCGTCAGCCAGCGAGTGTAGCATCAGAAAGAACGAGCACGTTCCTGTCTTCTCCTTTTCTTTCGTCCTCTCCCCCGCCGCAGGAATGTTTTAAGTTTTAACCGGTAGCGAGCGGGATCATTATAATGATTCGAATCTGCCGTGTGGGGGATGAGAGGGGAGCGGTCGCGATGGGGGCATCTCCGCTTGGCTGGCTCGTTATTAATATCGAATAACGAGATGCTGGGCTCGCGAGCGCCAATGGTATGCGTGCCCAAGGCGTATTCTTTATTAACGATGCACCACCGTTCCCCGGCCGGGATCGTCCTACCAAAAAATTCACCTGACGCCAACCCGGAGACTCCAGCGACGGCTAGATGGAGCTTGGAACTCGAGATGAAGCCAGAACAGGCAGGAAGAAAAAGAGATTGGCAAGTTTCTTACGCGTGCGCCACGCCGCTGGAATACTCTTTTCTTCGAGCGCAGGTGACTCCGTGATGCGGACAGAGATTACGGCGATGATAAGCGAATTAATTGCCGGGGAACAGCGAGTCAAGTTGCGCAGAAAACTTGTAAGAATGCGGTGGTCCCCTTCTCTTGCGCCAAACACACGGAAATCAGCGTTCCAGTTAACTCTGGCTAAACAAATCCAACGGATAGTTCCGTTTCGATCTCGTTCACGTCGCAATCGAGTGAATAGCGAACGCCACGAATCAGGAGCTCGCCATCGTTATCCTAGCGCCGATACGTCGCGGTGCAATCAATGCAAGGAAACGTTATCCGTGTCAATGCAATGCGGCACGCGCAAAATCAAAGACGCGTCAAGTTTATTGCAAGAGGGATCGGCTGCACCGACCACGTCCACTACAAGATGTCATAATTCACGTGGAAAGCGACTTAATTCCGAAGCGTGGCCGCGTGCGGCGTCGCCTCCTCCACAGCTTCCAATCCGCGCTTCATAAATTTTCATTTGAGGCCGCGTCCCCGTTGCTGTATGCACCGACGACAAGATAAATGCCGGTCGCAACAACAGGCGCGAGGAGCCAGACGCGTGGACCTTCCCCTTCGATTCCTCCACGTTTTATTAATACGTCGGCATCGATTGTCCGTCCCTTCTACGAACGCCACCTTTCCACAACTGGCATCGCTGAGACTTCCTCGGTGTCGTCGATTACTATCGCCCAGACTCGCTCGACCAACGTGATTATAATTGCGTTATGGTTATTCCAGTTGCTTAAAGGTAACGCGACCCGACGTCATACCAGAACGATGCTACAGGAACGATACTGCCGGCCAGCGACCCCCTGCCGCACCACCGATGAACACAACTTGATTCACCACGGGGCCACTGACGCTCGGTGCAACGAGGCTGCACACCCTGCTTCCTTTTTGCTCGAACCGATCTCATAGGCGATCCACGAGCCCCAATAAAAACCTACCTGGCCCCGCAAGAAAGCAGGAGGAACGCCTATCGCTGGGCGGAATCGGAGACTTGTCCTTGGCCGCTGAACGAAACACGCGGAGACGAATTAATCGCTGGGGACTGCGTTGTGTTTGATTTCCTACGATTGTCGCGAGGAGTTTTGATTAGGAGTCGGATATATTTGGATACTTTGATGATTAAGCGTGGATCGACCGTGGCCAGCAGGGGTAGTTACCACTAGGACTGGAACTATTCGAATAATATAATATTCGAATATTTTACAAGTATTCGAATGCTACGAATAAACTTCGAATTTGTAAGTATTCGAATACTTGTATATTCGAATTATATTTGCCAAATAATTGAGCAACTTAAGTATTCGAATATTCGAATACTGAAAAATTCGACAAATGGTCCCAGCCCTGGTTACCACACGGTGGTCACTGGGTCACTGTATTATTTTCGCGGCAGCAGGCCATGTGGTGCCCCATGACCAGGCTGATTGTCAGGCCGTGACGCGACAAAATCGGCCCGAGGGAGCGCAGGTCGTGAGTAGAAGCTCGCGCTCGAGTTGCCGCGCTTTAAGGCGAACGAAAGGGACATTAGTAAGTCCCACTATTGTCCAGCTCCCTACGTAGAACGCTAATTATGTCGGAACGTTTCGCGTAGGTGCCGTGCATAATCGACTCCGTGGCTGCGAGCCCGCGAAAGAAACGCTAATGGCGGCTCGATCGAGTCGATTAACCGCGGCGAAAGAATCGTGGATGGCGCACAATGCGCTATGAAACCCAGCGGCCGCCGCTAAGGACACTGCCACGGCAGCTTTAATTACTTTCTTATCTGAACTCTTTAGCCGGTCGTTCCTCTAATGGCGTTCGTTTTTGCGTGATTTAATGGCGACCGCTCCGGGCGAGCGTTCCCGAGAACGTATGGGAAAAATCGATGGTAGGTTCGTTATCCAGGTCGCGAGGAAAGGGCTTTCCTTTAATACCGGCTAGATGCTAACGAATCCATTGATCACAAAACCATTTACCAAATTGCTGAGTTTCATGAACGCTAAAGATTGTGTCGAGAAGAAAGAAGATCGATTCAAAAAACGCTTTCAATTCTAATCAAACCACCGCGTCCACTCAGCCAACAATTTCCAGCGAATTAATTCCCCGATCATCGGTCCCTACCTATACGATACCGCCAAAAATCACGATCGCCTGTAAAACAGCAAAGGGCCGCGACCGCGACCGCACTCGCAAATACACGAAACCGCGTGGAAAGTCCGCAAACCGCAACGCATACACATCGATAATCCGAAACATCGGGGCCATAATTCTGGGGAGGTCTTATTCCATGGGATATTCGAGCCCCGGTTATGGAAGACGCGGAAAGAATCGCGGGCGCGTTCCGCACGGAACGAGTCCTCCCCGTCGGCGAGGGAAACCGCAAACACGCGAAAAACGTCCGTGACGAAGGTACGCCTCTCGAGGCGGCGTTTTTTTTACTTAGAAAAGAGAGGGCGACCGCAAGAGGCAGCGCCGGCGGCCACGTTCGCGTTTAATGACAGACCGTTTTACGGTCTTATGAAACACGATCGCGGGCAGCCCTGGAATCCCATGCATTCCTCTGCTAGGCTCTAGATCGTTGTTCCGAGCCTCGTTGCCTGCCAGCCGCGCGTTGCTTTCCGCGAAACTGTCTAATTGCGTGCCGGTTCCGCGGCGGGATTCTGAATAACGCGAGCGGCATCGTGAATATTTAAGGGGGGCGATGTTCCCCGTGCAGGAAGTTGGCCGCGTTTCGAGACGGAAAGGGTATCGATCTACGCGATTTCATTCCGCTGGTAGCGAAGTGCACGGAATGGGACGGGGCCGAGTGAGTGAAATTTACGAAACAGCATCGAACTACGTTCCTGGTTTAGAGCTTTGTTACTCTACCGCAAGCATTACATAGATGAATTTTGCGACTTACAATTTCTGCTAAGTAGTTATAATTCAAGATCACCTCGCAACACACAATCGCTCTCCAATAAAATTCAAAGTTCACTCGGCTGTCTGAATTGTCTGTACCTCTGTTTATGGCTCGACGGTGTGTCGATATTTATCAAAACCGGTTAATTAAAAGTTTGAACAGTCTACAGAGTAGGGAACGTCGGTGGGGCCGCCTTGCCGCGAATGTTTCCGAGGATAAGCAAAGCAAAGTTGGAATTCGCCCCCCTGCGGCCGATGCCAGTCATATCGATAACCCCTCCCCGGATAATTGAACTTAACGAAGTGGCTGGCAGCGTGGAAACGAATTCGTCGTCGAACCGAGCCGTCGCTCGCGCTCGCACCCCCACGGAGGAGTAGCGACGATCCAAATCCAATCTTCCAATCGGAGTCAATTACAGGCTGACAATGGCCCGGGACTAGCGCGCTGCCTAAATGTCAGCCGTACGAAGCGACGGTGTCATTTCGTATACAAACGGGATTACGCGATCTAATTCACAGCCTGACAAAAGGCCGACAAAGAAAGCCGCGAAAGTGGATGCTGGGGTCGGGACCCCGGTGTCTTTCTATTTCCTCCTGCCCCTCCCGTTCGCGCCCCTCCCCCTGTCATTCGTGTAATTTCGCTTGATGTACACCGATATTCGACTTCGTTTCCCCGATGTCCGTGGAAACTGATTTATTTGTAAATGATTTACTTGCTTGGGAACCGTCTATACTATTTTTCTATAAGTCTTTATTCTTTCTGGTTGGATTGCTTAGATAGCAAATAATCACCATACCGACACTTTTCACGGTTTTGATGCATGCTCTTACAAGTAATTTGAAAGAAAAAATTGTCAGAATGTTGAAAATTATTCAAGTTATTTGACGCTAAAGATGGTAATTATTCGAATTTCTTTGTTGTAAATATTCCCCAAGGATAACACTTTCAGAATTAATAATGATAAAAAAAATCGATTTTTCGAGATTTCAATAGTCCTGTACCCCTTTAATCCAGCTCATCGTCCACTACCTACTCAACATTACTCTGACGCGGTGAGATTCTAAAGACCTTTGACCGGCACTATTCACCCCATCATCGACTCCATTTCGTAAGATACATCTCAGACATTCTATTCCAAGCGGACGAGGCGCTGCTTTATTCCCTCTTCCTCTTGCCCCTTTTTTTCGTCATCCAACAACGACAGCCGGGGCCTGGCCGTAGCAACATCCACGCCAGGACACTTAAGCCTATCCTGCATGTTAATATAATGTCTTAGGTGGCCGCGGCCGTGTCGACAAGCCATGGATACTCTCTCCGTGGTACAATCCCCCTTACAAGGCAGTCGGGATAGATAATCGCGGCATTGTCTTACATCGACGCTGGTATTATACACGCGGGGGACCTGTACGCGGCGCGCACACGCTGTAGCGCGAGCGCGCGCGCTCGTTCACCCACGGGGAACGGGGTACATAGAAGTGCACGAGCGTTTTGCATCGCGCTTGTACCGCGGCCCTCTCCCCCCTCCCCCTAGTCTCTTTATCGGGGCGACGATCAGCCAACAAACGAACTGACGAGACTAATCACCCGTCCACCGCAGATTTCTCCGTACGAATTCCTTCCTCATTGTTCCTATCTCCGGTCTAGGCCCCCCCTCTTTCCTACAGTTCCGCGAACGCGCACACATCGATTACAATCGAGAAAAACGGACCGAGATTGCCACTTAAGGGAGGGTACTCGTGATGCAATGATCGATTTGTTGGTAGATATACAGCACCAAGTTTCGTGACATCCTAGTCCTAAAGATCTCGAACGTGTAGCAAAAGTCATGAAGATAAAACTGAGAGATTAAACTTCCTAGTGTCCATCGTCGTGATACGTCTGTCCTCGGTTCTACCTGCTCACTGCTACAACTACGAATTCCAAGCTCTGAAGCCTCTGCTAACGTAGCAATAATATTATACACAGTTACTGTCCGTATACACACTGCTGAATCTACTGATCCCCTGTCCCGCTATTTCATACCAGTGGAAGCTGCTACTATGTACTTAGAAACTTGGGAATATCAGTAATCTCCTTTCCACTCGTCTCTTGTCGTTTCATCTCTACTTATTATCAACTTTATTCCCGCCAGCGAGCTCCCATCGCGCGCGTCAATCTGCGGGAAATTAGCCAAGAGATAAATGTCGCGACGATCAGGCTGAGTTCCGCGAGTCTGAAAAACATCACCGCGGAACATCCGCTCGTGAGTCAATTCCGCGATACATTTCCAGAGACGAGCTAAATTATTCCCAGGGCCACGGTGCAAGCGGGCATCAAGGTGTCTGACAACTTCGCCCGCTACTTTATCGTTCCCCGTGCACCAGGAGCCGCGTCCCACCGAATCGAGGGGGAGGGAGGGTAAATATTGCAGTATGCACTCAACGCGGAGACAGGGTACACCAGCGGGCCGAAGCCGCCTCTATCTGGCACGGGCCAACGTCTATGCATTAGCATCCGCATACATATATTATTTCGCGGCCTGGCGTGCACGCTGGGCATATCCGAAGCCCGCGTTGTTTCGCGCTTGTTCGTGCATCGCTCTCCTCACGTGATACCGAAATACGTACACGGCACGCGTGGTACTGCTTTCGGTCGAAACGGAACTCTCTGATGCGAGGGTGGACGTGTGTTCGAGTGTTAGGTACGAATGGAAGCATGCGGCAGTTACGGTGAAGTTCTATAGATTTGCACACTTGCCTACGTGTACCCTCCTCGCCTGTCTGCGCACTGGTAAAAGTCTCGCTTCACCGGCAAGAAGCATCCAGCTACCACGGGCGACGCGGATGCATGAAATATCGTCACCGAATTTCCGACAAAACGAGGACAAGGTCTTCTGTCAGGCACATACCGCGAGTTCCCTGCACGCGAGGGAAACCCGGACCCCCTAGCTGCCACCCTTTATTTCCCAGACGCGGAAACACGGCGTAACGCGGCGACATTGTCACGTGCCAGGTTATTTATGAATGTAGCGCACCGTCCACCCTCTTATTCGTAGCTTTTGCTCATATTCCGCGGGCCTCCGTCGGCTCTGAGATCGAGCTACGCCCCTCGAAGCATCGCGGGATGAGAAGCCGCGCGGCGGATACAAACGGGACACGGCGCAGGCAAAAAAGGGGGTGGTCAGGGAAGGGCGTTGAAAGAGAGAACAAGAGTGGATCCGAAGTTCGGATGTTATTTATGACGCTTTCTCCCGAAGCCGCTGAGCTCGAGCGACCGCGGCTTTTGCGAAAGCGCGATCACCCTTCCGGCAGGTTTCCTTTTAGTTTTTCGTCGCGTCTCCCATCGGTCTTGGTCAAATTCATAGAATTTTCAGGGGGGAAGTTGGGGAAGGGAAAATACATCATGGATATTAGTACATTCGTTCTGTAATAGGCTTGATAATAATTGAATATCAGGACTGAGTTCATTATAAAGAGATATTTAAATAATGATATAGGTATTACCATGAAAAATACCCTACACAGAAAAGTCAGCGAAATTAAGACTATGGATGAAAGCAAGTGCAAACACGTTCGAATTCAGCCACAACTACCTGGATCACCGTGGAAATGTCCGTCGGTAGCCTCGGCTTCTGAATTCTCGCCGGTATCTGCGGCCGCAGACGAAGGGGTGCGAGCAGATCGCGCCAGGCGTCGCGGATATACGCGCGAAGGGATTGCTGGTCAGCTGGCCGGCCCCGTTTAATCCCTTATCCCTTTAAGCGTTGTGTATTATCCTCG
Organism: Andrena chrysosceles; assembly: GCA_963855975.1. Taxonomy (NCBI): domain Eukaryota; kingdom Metazoa; phylum Arthropoda; class Insecta; order Hymenoptera; family Andrenidae; genus Andrena; species Andrena chrysosceles. The sequence continues at coordinate 42,133,205 of OY979769.1, read as the reverse complement.
TAAAAACTAATACAGGAGCGACGTCGGCCCCGGCTCCGCCTAAAGCCTGCTCCCAGCCGAGGGACGTATAAAAAGGAAAAAGGAGGGTAGGGAAAAAAAATAGACGAGTCCGAAGCGTAGAGCCGGCAGCGTCGGCCCCCGGGGCTCGAAAATACGTCGAGTTCGCCGGCGAGAGGCGGAAGAAGCGGGAAGAGAGGAGAAAGAGAGAGAGTTTTGTGCGCAAGAGGGGCGATATATCACCGGGCGACGAAACAACCAACCCCCGACGAGAGTTGCATTTGCATCGACGGACCGACGGTTCCCTCACAGACACGACCATCCTGAACCAACCAGACAGACACACAGGCGCGCGCGCACAGAACGGCGAACGCGTGCACACGTTCACCGGGGCCACCGATCGGCACTCTCACCCTTCTCCCCCCCCCCCCCCAAAGGGTCCTTCCTCCTCGTGTCGGGGGCGCGAACAGGCTCCGCCGTCCCTCCCAAACCCCAAGGTCTGATTTACATTTTCTTTCCTGGCGCGGAGTCTCGTTCCACTCGATAAGAGGAAACGCCTCGATCCGACGGTATTTCAACCCTTGCGACAGAGAGATTTCAGACTGGCTCGCGAACGGAGGAGAGAGAGAGGAGGGAGGAGTGGCGAGGTTCGTGAGAGGGTTAATAAAGTGGAAAATACAGGGCTGCGTTGTTTTCTGCCTGGTCTTGGAGATGTTTCGTAGTTTGACAAGAAGATTGGTCATACGCAGAACGCATGATCGAGTGAGGTTCTAGGATCATGGGAAATGGGCGGTTTGAAGTCTGCCACACGATATCCAACCTCCACAAATTTACATTCACATCTACGATGCAACTCGTGTTGAAGTAGTTGAGGAGTCAAAGAGGCCACTAGGAAGATGGTTGAGGTTGAGAAGAAAGCAGCGGGAGGGACAGATCTCTCCTCGTGGTACCGCGACGATCCACGAAATCAGATCCGGATACGGTCTCTCAAACGGCGTGTCGCGTCGCGTCGCGCTCCCGTCGCCCCGAAGAGGTGTCAGCGCGACAGGTTAGCCCGCGCGCACAGGATAAAAGCTTCTCGCCTATACTTTGAAGATCACAGGCCTGGCACGAGCCTCTCCATTCTCTCTTTCTCCCGTTCCCCCAGCCTCCCTCTTCGTCCTTTCTCGGTTTACACTCTATAAACGGAGCAGCAGAAGCGGGCGCCGTTACCACGATCACTGAATCATTGTTGGTGATAGATAGCGCAGCTGTTGCGCGCGAGATCACACGATCTCGAAATAGTTTGCAACAATACGAGGCCCGGGGTTGCCTCCGGGCGGACACGTTGCCCTGGCTCCGTCGATTTAACGAACCACCCGAGCCATTCCGCAACGCCCAAAGGTCGATACCTGACCGCCAGCCTCTGGGTTATCTTTAGTCGCGCGGAGAATAATTGCGAGGTATCGAGTTCTGCGTGCCACGACAAGGCCCAGTCCTCGCGAGAGGTATCGATAACTAATTGACGGTACTTGGGTAGCGAAAGGGGATTGCTAGAACGATCTCTCACCATTAAATAATAGTAATTCCCGTGATACCCCAAAGTGCAATTTTAGAAAAGTCTGTTATTCTAATTCGTTGAGAAGGACGCGGTAAAAGGTGATGTGCGTCTAACATCTGATGGTAATTTAGTTTAGTTGATTGCTCGATAGAATGTACCTCAACTCCACAAAGGATGTTACGAAACCGGCAACTGCTCTACCGAGTATGAAACTTAAACACGTGGTATTACACTCTTTATTAAGCGGCCTGGTTTGTATAATGACCGGATACCTCTATGAAACGATAATGAGGCAGCATTTCACTGAATATTCATTGTGATATAATATATGTAAATTAGTTAAATAAAATCCTATTAAACACGGTAAATGGCCAGACGCATTAACGAGCATGTACCCCTTGTAATTAATTGAGCTGTAGAATGATGAATTCGATTGTATCTTGTTATCCAAATATTTTGGCTGCACTCATTAGGAATAATACGTACACTCGTCTTATCAAACACTATGTAGTCTGTACAAAAAGGAAAAGAATATTTACTGAAATGTATTCGGAACAGTTTGCATTTCCCGAAGAGTTCAAGATTCACCAAGCAATGGGAACCGCCGGCACCAGGAGCAAGTGCGAATTTACCACACGTTGAACCAACCTGATACATTCTTCGAGTTCTAAGACGATTTGAACACACCAAACTCAGGTCAGGATTAATAGCCAGTAAAACTACCATGCCCCGTCTCCTCTGGGCTTCAATCGCCAAATTAGATAGTTCTCGAAAGCCGGCGGCTTCCGCGAGGGCAGAAGAATGTCCTCGAGAAGCTTGCAGAAATTATTGGCTCGGAGATGGCTGCCCGGTTGCGTTAAGATTGATAAAGCATCGGCCCCAGCGAAACGGAGGAATTTCTATATAAATGAGGAATAATTGAAAACCGACGTGCCGGCAGCGACGGGGGACAGCCGTAAATAGAAACGCGCGAAAGTGCGTTTAAGAGGCGGACGATTAGTCTGATTCATCGCTCCGGGGCTCTCGGCCGAAGTTAAAATTTATACCATCTGTTTAGTCTGCGCGGCGGACGATCTCTTTTTTCGACGGTACTTAGTCCTTCGCCGTCTAATCCTACCCTTGATACGCGCGGAAATTTATTGGCATAGTCGCGAAGCCACGTTATATACTATTCCGAGGGAATCAACCCCCAACCCCTTAAAGAAAACAGAAGGCAATTTCGGGACAAAGAAGTTCAGCGAAGAGCACGGAAAGAACGGCCAAGAATAACAGACGTTTCTCGTTGCTGGAGGGGTCAAGTAGAAAGCGAACAATACAGGAAGTGGATACTTCGGGGGCCAATTTATTTTCTCTGCTACATTGGCGCGGGGTAGATACTTGGCATTGGACATGGATTTTTGATAATCCATTGGCATCGAGTGAAGCGTGTATTTAGCTTCAGGTTAAAGAAGAGGAGTCTTCTTAACTCGAGGATGATCTTGACGAGTCGAAGCAAACGATTCGGTGTGTAAAGGAGAGCCATCAACCCCCTGGTCAAAATGGCCGGTGAATTTGAGTAATTACCCAAATTCGCGGCGGGAGGACCAAGTTACGGCCACTCGTTCGTTCCCCCCGCGCCGTTATTACGTTATGAGGGATAGGGCGTATTATAGGGAAGACCGGTAGCCGGTGGGACCAACGAGTTTACGGTTTAGGAAAGGCGAGAGGGCGAGGAGACGAGGTAAAGAGAGGCAGTTGCTAGCTACCGTATAATTACACGAACGCCCCTTCCGGAGATGACGCGTTATTGCCCCGGGGCGACTTCCTCGTGTGGCCCAAGCCGAAATCCTCCGAGGTGGACCCTCCGAGGAGGAGGGACCCGTGGGGGGATAGCAGGATTCGCGTAATCGCCTCGTTATGCCGACTCCTGACACCTTTCGAGGGATTTCCTGAAAAACCGGAGCGAAGATCGTGCCCCTGCCAGGCAAATGCTCGCGAATCTCTGCAGGTTTTAATTCACATTACACTTGTCTTCTTGGATATGTATGCGCAGTACCCGACGCCATTCTTCAATTTGGAAACGTCTCGAATGGCACGATTTGCACAAAGTAATATCCGAACGAATCCAGTGGTCCACAAACGAACGATCTACATTCTCCGAGTCGCACCTTCTATGCCCCATTCTTTGAACGAGTCCCTCCAGGCTTTATTGCTTCGGCTGGTTCGTTCATGCCGACTCTCCCTCTCCTCTCGCTCTCTCTCGTTCCCTCCACCTGGTCCCACCGTGTGATAAATGGCCTTGTTCCATCCACCCTCGCCTTCGTCCTTCGAGAAGGTCTTATCAACTCGGACGCGCACCTACTCTCCTCGTTCTCTCCACCCCGCCCCCTCCACCCCCTCTCTCTGAACCACCCTCCCTACGCAGAACCCCATTTCACTCTGAAAATTCGCTTCCATCCACTTCGAGCTGGCTCGAATATCGGCTCCAACTCCTTCTCCAAGTTCCTGCGATTGCATTTTCTTCGGTATTTCTACTCTAGACTTTAACTCGTTTCTGAATCCACTGCACGAAGAGACTGAGGCGAGGGAATTTCATCCCATAACGTGGGGACTTAGAAAATAAGCAACGACCTCGGATGAAGCAAGTTCTAATCTCCGTTCCCACAGTGATATGAGAAAGTACGATGTTTCTTCTCTCCTGATTTCGTCAAAGAAGTCAGAAGTGACACAGTCATCCCTGCGACACGACCTCCTCTTTTTCTCGTTTCCGTTTGAACAGGGTGTCCTACGCCATCGTAATGCCCGTGCTGAATCCGTAGTCCCGCAGGCGGGGGTTGGGGATGGGGGATCGCGGCCAGAACAGCAGCGAGGGAGGAAAGAAATGGCCCCCGGAGGAGTGATAGAGGCTACCTAATAGCTCACGGAATTGCCCCTGAAACACCTTTTTAATGAACTATTGCTACGGGAAATGAAAATGGGGGAGACGACAAGACCTCCAGCTGAAAACTTTCCCGGATAAACTCGCGGGCCGGCTCTATTGTTCTTCGTAATTGAGCGCGTTACTTGCTCGGCGGCAACAGCGAGCTGTCCGATTCGAGGCTCGATAATGTAGCATTTGTAACTTTATCTTGCAATTAGCAACACTTGGCTGGAATTCCTTCAGAATTTCAACATAGGTATAAACGCAAGCAGTTCTCAGGAAGCAAAATGTCCATTACCAAACTCAGCGATATGCGAGAAATTTCGTCGCGAAAGGATCGCTCCTCGCGGATCGTCTCGGAGGTGAAGGTCTCAGAGAAACACGAAGGAATTTGCCGGTACAGGAGGGCGTCGTCCGACGTATCTATCCGCGGGATCGCAGATAAATTCAGCGCAGAGGGGAGAGAAGAGGGCAAAACGCGGGAAAGAAAACTGTGGCGTGGACGGAGGCAAGCTGAGCGCAGCGAGACGTCGGCCGAAAACATTCCGGGGAATTAGACGCGGAGCCCCGGCAGGAGATGGAGAAAAAAAGGGAGCCCCGAGGACGAAGACGAGGAAGACGGGGGCGATTTGTCAAAACGCGCGGCTCCTCTTCCCACCGCCACCCTTATGGCCTGTTTGCTCTTTCTCTCTCATTGTTATGCTAAGCACGATCGTAGACGGTGGCTCGTGGAACGAGCCCCGAAGACTGAAATTCGCTTCTATATGAATAGAAAATCGCCGAGCGTTCATGGTGCGATTCCCTGTTACGCCGGAATGGAAACTTGCCGCGTGTTCCATTGGACGTATTCAATGATTTCTTGAAGAAGGGTAAAGGAGGTTGGCGGCGGAATGGTCTCGTTGCATTTTGCAAGGCGACGGTGTTGGAATCGGAGAGCGTACGTTGGTAAAGTTCGATGACGTTACGGAGGACGCGCGGTGAACTACCCCCGTGGGAATCGAAACGTCGGCCACCTGACCCATTAAGGGGTGACTTGGACCTGGTGGTTTCTGGTCAGCTGTAAGGGTTTGGATTATGGTTGTAGCCCGCGGTGTTTACGAGTCCACGAAGGCCGATTACAGCCCGCTCGTCCGGTTAGGTGATCGTTTTACGGGAAATAGGTTTCCCCTTAAAGTCTACGCGCCGCCGCCGCATCGAAAACCGAACGTGCTGGAAATGTAAAGCCCCACGAAGGGCCCGAGACCGCTAGGCGACCTGAATCTTCAACCGAAAACCGATTAACCGAGTGCTACGACTCGCTTCACTCCGACTCGAGGACGCGCAACGCCGTGGAAATCGATGAAACTCGAAAGCAAGAATCATTTCTCAAAGCGGTCGACCGTTATTTCGCTGCCGTTTCGAATTAGCCCCCGACCCTTTGTTCTACCTCCCAACGTAAGCAATACACACGCCCTCATCCCCGTGGCCCCGATCTCCTTCGGTTTTTCAACCCTCGCCCGAGCCCTGTTCCTCCAGCAGAGGCCCGATTTCATTTCTTTTACAAGCGCCGCGTCATCATTTTTCATAGACCCCGCTCAGCCAGCCCCCTCCACGAATAAGGGAGACGGAGTTTTCGCGATACCACCACCGTCAGTTCACCCCTCGTCGCATTTCGCACCGGCAACTGTGCACGCCCTGCGCCCCGTTGCCCTTCTGCGGGATAAGAGAGAGGAAATGGCTGGAGAGGAGTAATGCCCTTATTCTTTGCCACCGTGAACCGCGTTGGCACTTTTTAAGCGAGTCGAACCAATAACGCCCCGTCATCGCCGGTAACGGCCTGATTCCGTGCATTCCTCCCAGAGAAAGAATACTCGTGCCTGTACATATTACTTTTGAAACAGTCTGTCCTTTCACTAGAAAATAATTCATTGTAGGTACTATTTAAGTAGATACTCCATGGCCCATGCTATCAATTCTAAAAGCTTCGATTTCCAAAAACGAAAGACCTGGCGATTATTAAGAATTAGCAATTATTAGCTTGAAACTCTACCACATCCTCACCCGCAGAAAAGAAATACCACTCGGAACCCTCGCCACGAGACGTACGTACCCAAAGCAATCCACCAGATTCGCGATGAAATATTCACTCTCGGCAGGCGACGGGAGCGCAAGAACAGAACCGAACACGATGCCGAGGGAACCGAGTCAGCCACCGGCAGTCGTGAACTCGTAAACAAGGAATGACGTGGAACAAGGACGCGAACATGACACTGACGACAGCGGGAACGAACGAACGAACGGACGAACGACGGGGCCCCGACGAGGAGAAGACGGCCGCGGCGACGACGAGCAAGTGATTTAGAATATTCGGTGGCGGATGTCAGCTATTGCTCGCCCACCGGGACGTCATTATGTCATCATCATTCTCCTTCGCGCCGACCTATCCCCGTTGACGGGAGGCGCGCGCCTGGACATCACTCACCCGGTCCAACGTGGCTTCGGTGTGAGAGGACCACGACGAACCCCGGGCCCTTCGTTCACGTCGGACAAGGCTAAACAATATTTATCATGTAGAAGTGGGGCCCGTTGGCCACGGTGAATTGGAGTTCCGGTGCCACCCACGGCAGACCGTGCCCGGTCACCCCGCCAGCCTATGCATAATCATTCCTGAACGAGATTCGACCGCGTCGATTCGACGGCAACTCTCCCTCGCACCTCCTCTTCGCCCCCTCCTGTCCCTTCGATGATGTACAGCCTTACGGTCGTGGGCTCATTGTTTGGTAATCTTTAATGCGACGTTTGAGACGAGACGCTGTCCCCTCTGTTGCCGTGCGCTTCGTTGCGCGGGGATTAATGGATGGACACGATTCGGTATAGGCGAGATGCGCGTATTCTCGTGTCGCTAGAGTGAATTCATGATGCCAACGTGGGTAGACGTTCGAGCTATGGAAAATCTGAATTTTCGTTTAAAAGTCTGTGTCATTGCACTTTGGTGCATCGTTGCAGAGAGAGAGCGAGAGAGTGGTGTCATTGAAAGGTGGGTATAAGTACGGTAGAGCAGAAGAATCTACCATTCCGAAAATTCAGCAACAACAGAGTTTGAATTGGATGGTTTTGATATATATCACAATTCAGGAGCAACGCGTAAACTTCGCAAAGGCACTGGAATAATTCGGTTTTAACGATTCCAATTTCGCCGGGTTCCCGTTCCGGGTTTTTCCTCCCCTTCCCTTCTCCTCAGAACCGGCGAACGACCGAAGTCTCCGAGGAAATCATTGAATATGCAACTTAAGGAAATCCTCGGATATTGCGCTTTATTATAAACGGGCTTGTCCCCCTCCCCCTGCAGCCCTCCGTGAAAATCCCCCCCGGCATTGGGAAGACTTTGCATATTCCCGAATCTGAAAATATTCGCATGCAAAGTCCCGCGGGAGCCCAAGATACCCGACGCTATATCTTCCAGCAAGCTACGGCATCGTACTCCTGACTACGAAGCCTCTCGTTTTCGCAGGGATATCACGGTGGAATCAATTTGCATAAATAAGTGTTCGATGATCCACGAACGCTGTTACAATCCCACGGACAGTCGCGTCCGCGATCATCCAATAGTTAGAAATTAGCGAGGATAAACGACACACTGCGGAACCTTGGCATTTCAACCAGCAGAAATACAAAGATCAGCTAATACCGTCTTCATTTCTGCCAGCGCGGTACTATTCTTAGCGCAGATCTAAATTTCTGATGAGTAATGGGGTGGACGTAAGTCGTCGCGATTGTGAACGTAGCGCCGCGTCCCGGGGAAGCAACGAGGGCCGCGCTCGGCCGCGACCAACTCGGCAATCCATTAAAAAGTTCCGTGGAAAGTTCGAATCCCGCTCGACTTGCCGCGACTTCGTCATCCGACGGTGGAATATCCGCATGCAGAGTGGCCAGGGAGCAACTTTGCTCGAAAACTCAGGGGGAGGTTGGGGGATGGAATCGATGGGAACTGGGTCGAGCTGTCCAGGGCACTTTGGGCACGGCCGAGCTGGCTCGCGTGTTGGAGCGCCGCGTACGGCGCAAATTTCAGCATCCACCGAGGGACCCCGAAGACCCAGTGCAAGCCCAGGTGTGCGGGCGTACTCTCGTGGAACGCGTTTCATTATAAATGGCGTCCCTCCGCGCTCCTCTTGCTACGAGAGAGGGCTATTCCTTTCGCGAACTTGGCGAGCGCGAAGCCGGGCGCAGGAGGATCGCGGGAGAGGGTGCGGAGACCGAGAGATTTGGGGCTGAAGGAAGGATAGGTCGGATGTATAATTAGGCAGCGTTTGTAATTAGCGTAAATTGTTTCCCGGTAAGAGGGCTCGAGGATCTAACGCCGAGCGGGAGGTGAAAACTATGATAAATTTAATATAACGCAATCCAGTTACGCCGCTCCCGGTCGGCCCCCAAGGTGGGGGGTTAATTAATAAAGGCGGAGAGGCGTGGAACGCGGGCGAAAGGTTCAAGAGGCTGTGTGCTAGCATGATGTAACTGATGCACGGGAGCGTTTCGTTGAAACTTGAAAAGAATTAATTTCGTAGAACTGAAGGTGGCGCTGTTCTTTATTACGGAAGCTGAAGTAAACTTTGGTGTTCGTGGGATTAACGGAGCACACAGTACGTGCGAGCTTCCATTTTACAATTTACGCTAAAACCTATTGGAGCCACGAAGAAGCTTGAGGGCTTTCGGCCCTTAAGTAGCTAGAACAACCCTTATTCCCAAGAACGTGAAGCCAGTTCGTGCAACCAAATGCTCCCACGAGCAGGTTAAGAAGTTAAGGGGAAGGGACCGTTTAAGCATCCGGTACGCAGGTGCGTGATCCTCCCTCGAAAATATACTGTTATCCGCTTAACTTAGACACCGTCGAGACGGAAGCCGTCGCTGGCCCGCGTAATATAGAGTGCAATAAAAACTTAGTTATCTCTTGCTGGAGAGCTCGCTCGCAAATGGTGCGCTTCCGAGCAGAGGGGAACAGCCTGACGCGGAATCGAAACCAGACGAGATTGAATGGAATCCGTAAAGGCGAGCGGAGAGAACAGTGGACGGAGGTTTTTAACAATTTCCCGGTGTGTCGTTATCGGAGCTGTGGTCAACGGCGCTGTAAGAACCCGGCTAACGATACGAGATGCCGTCTCGAGACAATAACGGCTACATGGGCCATCAAACGAGCTTCCGAATGGCGTAGCAAGGACTTCAGCAGCGCCGTAACGCGGCTCCTTCTTCCCTTCTATCGCGCCGGATACAGGGACGCGTATCCTTAACCAGAAGCTCTTGTCTCGGTGTCCTTTATGGGGGTTGAAACGCCGTGGATGTTATTCCATTTTCAGCGCAAAACTGAAAAACAAGTCTTTCGAGGACTTGTCGACATTTAGATTGTTGCTGAATCACTGTGTTGTTGCTCTCGCGTGGTGGGTCAGGCATTTGAATACCTACTCGAGATATTCAAGAAGTATCATAGGCTGTTGCAGAAGGATTTAGGTAGGTTTAAGCGGTAGAAAAAAAACGGCTCTTTTTAAGGGGGTATAGGACTATTGAACGACTAAAATCGATGGTTTCTTGTTGGTTGGATTGTTTAGATACCAAATAATCGCCTTACCGGCACTTTTCACAATTTTTTATGTACACTTTTATGTACGGAAGAAGGCGCCGTCTGATTTAAAGGAAAGAGGAATAATTATTCACCATCGAACGAGGATCGCGAAGTTCGTGAATAACATCGTAATAACCAGCTCCCGATGCGTAATAATAACACTCCTAGGCGAAGTCTTTAATAACGCGGGATGACGCTAAACTAGGCAGACGAGAGTTAAGTCAGCCAAGTCTGGCTACGGCGAAGCAATATGAAGTCCGAGGCGGTAAAACTTCCGCAATATATACGGGGCACGGCGAGGGTCGGAAATTAGAATCACCTTTCTCCGAAGGAAATTAAAAGTTACTCCGCGAGAAAGGAAGAGTTACGAAGCGGCTTAGGCGCGAGAACTCCGCGTCCCCGTCCGAGCGAAATGGAGCTGAGGCGATAGAACGCGCGCGCTCTTCCAACCAGGAAAGATTAAGGTAGCAAGGAGGAGGAACGGGTCGACGGAGAAACGAGGGCAGATGGAACGAGCAACTCTAGATAGGATTCGAAAGAATGTGGAATTTGAGAAAGAAAATGTATTACCCGAGACTGCCGCTACGATAGAAAACTTTTGCAATATTCTGAGCTCGTGAGGTGCTCAGTTACTCCAAGAATTAATAAATCTATAAACACCATAACGCAAAGATGTGCTATACCAACGCGAAGTACAGAATTTCTGTTACCCGTTACAAGTATTTCCATTCCCCCTTTTTTTTTTCTCCCCCAAAGTCGCACCCCGTGCAACACCCAAAGCACAAAAGGTGGCGATCGCGTTGGCGTTCACGTGCGGGGGACCCGTAAACACGTGCAGTCGGCGCAGAATAATCACTCCACCCACGAAGGCATATGCTCACTTGAGACGGATCACGAAAGGGCTGAAGGGCTCCGTGTGTTTTGGTTCGCCATCCAAGCAACCAACCCCTCCAGAGGGTGGCAGATTGTTTGATGGTTGATTGTCGCGCACCGCTTCGGGGGTCGTCTGATTGGGTCGCCGCGAAACATCTGCCGGCCTCCCGCGGGGCTCCACGACGACAATCATCCCACGATCGCGAGGTAATACGCCGAAAGATGTCTTCATTCGGGGGTTCCGGCGAATGAAAACGGTGGATTCGTCGGATCGCGACGGAGAAGTCGATTTAGGGTGTGCGTCGTTTGATAAACGAGCCAACCGCGATTAGCTTGATTCCGATGTCACATTACCGCGAATAGTTGAATGAAAGTGGCAAGGAAAAGAAATGGAAACTGCTGCTACTACTTAGTATTAGACAATAGGTAGGGTAACTGTACCTAATATCGCCACCCCCTATATCTCGCAAAGTAAGCACTAAAATTTATCGGTTATGCACTGAATTAGTACCTAACCATATGCAGGAATACATACTGTAACTGCACCGTCATATGATCAACAATTACAGAAAGAGAAGTATTTTAGTGAATCTTAATAGTGTAAAAATTTATTGTAAGTCTAATAATTCCGTAAATGCAAGAATATCTACTAGAAAAACCTAATTAATGATGTTTGGATTTTTGCATGTCTTACGTTTTTTAAGTCCTAATTAAAAATTTGTAGGTTTCAACGATTCTAACTTATGCTACATGAAAGATGAATAATTTCTCTTTACTTTGAAACAAACTGCATGCAAAAATATCAATTATTATTCACTTGACAGCGATTTAACTTTTGCCTAGCGATATTAGGTACAGTTACCCTACTTTAGCCCATTTAGGTACCTAAAACATGATCCTCCTATTCAGATATCTACAGCTGATCGCGAAGTGACCATCAAGAGTGCCATGCACCGTGCAAAAGGTAGTCGAGAGTTCCGTCACGCCCGAGCCAGAAACGGTCGTATTGTGACAACGAATTAGAATGAAAAGCGACCCAACCCACTGTGCCTTTCAGCCGATACGACTTTGTCCGCTTGACGACTTTCTGCGGACCACTGGCGCTCATTCCACGGGCTGGTCGCTCGTGCGCGTCATCCACCTGAAGCACACATAATCGAGGCCCCGGCCGAAAAGAGCGGAGGACCGTTTCTGCCTTTTAAAAGCGCCGGGGAACGAGCTCGCTGGTTGGCCGATGGAAGGAGGACCCGGCAAAGGACGGAAAGGAAGAAGGGACTTTTACAAAACTCATCCATCCCCCGACCCTTTTGCCGCGTAGAGACACTGATACCTACCGGCTGACGGTACCCACCTACAACCCGACGACAATGGATCCTTTGCGGGCAAAAAAGCGTAAAAAGAAAGGGGTAAGAGGGGCAGAGGGGGCGGGACGAGGGTGGGGCTGGAGAGGGCAAAAGAGAGCGGTCCACCTCCGCGACGCCGGGGAATGAAAGAAAGAGCGGCAATGATGAAAGCATTGTCCCTGTTCAACGGCTCTTCACCGCGAGCCTTCGTGGCGGCCCGTCTCCTCTCCGCCTTCACCAACTCGCCGACCGCTGCTTCGCTTCTTTACGTACGATTTCTCGTTTCCACGTTACCGCTCAGATGACGTTCAAGATTATTCAAATACAATCATAGAAGCACCAGAAACAATCACAGAAATTTCGAGGCAAACGCTCTCTTTTATTGTCTGACCGTTTTAAGATTTTGCTCCTTGCAAGGGGAATGTGTCAGTCTATGGTAAGACCGATGCAATTCGCGGATCTACGGCTGACTCGAAGTATTATTATTTATTCCGCTATTCCGCACAGCAAATGGCAAAATATGAACTCTGTTTTCGAGGATGCTCGGCCACGTGTCGATGCCAACTGAGGTTCCACGAAGATTAGGAGGGACTCACAGCCCCAATTCGGGAATGTAATTCGAGAAGGCAAGTGTTTGCGTGTCTTCGAGCCGATCAGAGGACCCTTGACTCGTCCCGCGTAATAACGCGATAATCTTCTCGCGCAAAACAAATAACAGGGGGGTCCGCTCGCCGCCCCTCGGTTACTCCAACCCTTTCATCGAAACAGAGAGCAATCCCCGATGATCGATCACAATCGACTCCTTTCGTTCGAGGGCGTTCTTTGCAACGTCGGCGCTCGGCAGAGAATAGAGGCGAGGTTATACCAGGGGTTTAGGGTTACAACCCCTCCGCGTAGCGTGGCGACGTTGTTATTCTTCGAGCGAAAACTATTTACAAAGTCGGGGCTAATGGCATCAAGAGATTTCGTTCCATATGCCCCCCTGCAACAGAGTTTCGCTCGTTACCGAGTCTCTCTTTCTCCTCGATATGACATTAGCGTACTGTTCCTAACCGGATCCATTCTGTTCGCAGTGGCGTACTGTCACGTTTCCTCTACGATCCGCGTGTACTTCTTTAGGTCACTTCTCAGCAAGTGGAACAAATTTTTAAGGAATTTCTAAGGGTTGCGTGAAACGATACTGTGAAATGGGGTTGATTTGAGTAAGAATTGAGAAGGTATTGAAGATGGAATTGAAAAAGAAGCGTCTGCCCTCGTCAAAAATTCTGAAAATTTTACCCAATACCCATTAATTACCCGAATAATATAGAACCTTGCACCATCTCCTACTATGTAAGCTAATTTCACTATTATTACCACAGTATGAAGAAGAACGATCGTCAAGGGTGTCCCTCCTGTGTTACGCCAGTGATAATGCCTCTCCTCAACAAGCGTAAAGCGAACCGGACCAACGTGAACGATGGTGGAAGGGACAAATGCACGTGTAGAGAGCCTAACGCAATAAAAGTTTGTCGAGTGGGTCGAAACGTATGCATATTGACCCGGTCAATCTCGTAACGCTACCGATCTTCCTCCTCCACTTTTCTCTCCCCCACCCTTAACCTCGACTTGCTAGTGCGTAGGTGCGATCCGTTCATTGGAACGCATTTAACTCGATTTCCAGGACCGGCTGCACGCGTGTCGAAGCAGAGTTCTTTATCGTCCCGTCTCTCTTTCGCATGCAAAACGTACTCGTGTATTGCTATTTCAATTTCGAGACACGTAACGATCTTGTTTCCGTGCAGCCAGCTACCGTGTGCAACACCTCGATCGGATGACACGCTGCAAGTGATAGCATTTGTCCTCTCCCTTGTTCAGAAGGGAGTTGAAGGATTTTGCCGTTTTACAAATTCGTGGATAATGATGGGCGCCAGAGAGAATCGTGATTTCGCGAAAGGAAAGCCACCCCGTAAATCGCAAATCGAGTAGTTGCTGCGAACGAGTCCTGCACCCAAGAGTCGGTGCTCGTTCTCGCGAAGAATTCGAGAGAAGCTCGTGGTAGCTAGGTCTACGGAACGGCAGGTTCATTGTGAGGATTTAATTGACCGGAAGCTCGACAATCCCAATCTCGAAACTACGACAGGCCCGGGAATTGTGGAACAACGTCGATCCACGAGCACACCACCCCTTCTCCCTCGACTTCGGCGTACCCCTTTCACTCGTGTACACCGCTTTCCACCCTCCCGCCCTCGCGAATGCCTATTCTTCTCGCGTTCACCTCGCCCCTGCACCCTTCCGCCCCCAGCGCCCACCCTCGCGCCCCCCGACATCCCTTGGCGGCCCTCGGATCTTCTCCCTTTCGCACAGCCGAGCGCGCGCAACGCGCACAAATGGAAAACGGATTGATTAATCGTAGTAATTACCGATCAGCCCCCGCTAATTAGATATCCGACTCCTGGCCACCCCACGGCCCCCAGAGGGTTTCCTGCTTCGCTACGGGACGCGGCGATGGCGGTGGTCCTGCCGCCGAGGGGACTTTCCAGGCGGCCGACGGGGTTGATGAGGGAGAGACAGAGACGCCGTCGAGGGAGGGACAGAGGGTGGGAGCGAGGCTAAATGAGATTGTTACACGAAGCCAGCCAATGAGTCCGAATCACCAACGTGTACTACACGATTTCGGATTTCGTGGAGAGAAATGAATGCTCGTTGGGGGCGCGTTGCTTTCTGTCGTTAGCCAGACGTCACGTTCAACTCTCGGATTACCTCGTCGCTTTAACTCGCTGGCCATTAGCCACAACTGTATAGAAATTTTTAGGTAGCTCGTCAGTTAGTTACACTATGGAACTTGGAGAATTGGAACGAGGCTGATGCCTCGGTTGAACAGAGCGCGGATGCCTCGGTGAGGATCATGCTCGACGCTGTGCAGGCTCGTTTGTACGTAGTGAAAGAGCAGGTGATTCCCGGGACCGTAAGTCAGCCGGGTGTTCGGTGTCACCGGTGTGCTGTGCTCGTATCGCGTCACTCCATCACACCTCTCGCGACCCTTTCTTGCGCCGCTGACGCGCCTTATACGGCTGTTTCAAGATTTTCGACTCGGCCGAGCGTGAGCTCCCCGGGCTTCGGTTACCCTCCAGAATTTCAGAAGCGACGGTGCAACGATCCCTCCTGCCCCCTGGTATCATCGTCACCGATCCAAATCTTCCGTGATCTCCCGAAAAGTGAACGCGGCACGCGTGTCCCTCGACTACATGAGCTTCCGAAGTATTATACTCGATGCAGTGCTATAGATATGCACCCTTGTCTTCGCGATTCACTTTTATTTGCTGCTAGGGGTGTCCGTAAGAATAATCAGCGTGCTGGCTTATCGAGGAGCGGAGATGAATTGTTGATTAGAGTAGGTGTTCCATGGAAGAAGCCAACACCCCCGCAGCTCCATCGCCATTACTGAAACCGACGAGGCTGGGAAGCTCCTATTCCCCGTAACAACGGCTCTCGTTCCCCCGGAACGAGCTCATTTGCGGCAAGTCGACTGTTCTCTCGCTCACGGCTAATCGAACGCCCTAATCTTCATTGGATTCGAATCCAATCGCTCCTTACTCGGTATGCAAACGACTCTGCCCGCGATCCCACCGTCACGAGCCACCCCTCGCCACTGCTGACCCACCTCACCTCGATGCAGAAGAGAAAGGAACACATCCCTCCTACGATCCGAATGGGGAGCACGCCGAATACAATCTCGATGCCCCCGAATCGAAGCTGAAGGGAGCCCGTATTCAATTGCCACATCTTCCTCAACGAAACACGTTGCCACCTCCGCGCGGCAGCATGATTTAGCGGCCATCATTTCGACCCCACCGACGACGGCGATCGCGCGCGCACCGGCGTTTTCGCGGAACGCGTAAAAGAGATTAGTTCGGCCGCACAAGTGACGTTTAACGGCCGTTGCGCTCAAAACTGCGACATCCGCGCGGTGCAACAATATTTGCGAAGGTGGCGGTGGGTCGAGGCGAACGGAGGGGGTGGGGATATTAACATCCGGTCCCGGGGATTTACGGCCCCATTCGCGTGGCTCCCGGGTCTCGGACGATTTTGTAAAACGAAATGTCTCGTTAGCAAGTCTGTTACAGCCCGGCGCGTATGTATGCGTGCGTGTATATACGTTTATAACGTACGCGACGGCGGACCCCGTGGACTGCTCCGCGGTTTTACAGCGGTCTAAATTACCCAAGCGACGTACAGTTATGATGTTAACGATCTGCTCGGGGAGGAGGAGGGTGGGTCGTGCACCGTTGGTCAGTCGGCCTGTACAGGCTGATATAAAAAAAAAAGGTACTGGTGAAACACCTCCCGCAGGACGTTTGAGGAAAGAAGTATCGTACGCTAGCGAGTGCAAGGACTATCGTACCTGCTGACAAGCACGAAGTTACCGACGTGTCGATAATAATCGCATCGGGTTCATTAGTGTCATCCATAATGTCGTTAACGTCGATCGGTGACGGGCCGTTGTATACACTCGTCCCACAACCACTCCGTTCCTGCGTCGACTTACGAAAGAAAATCGCGCGGTTTCGCCAAAGAAGCGGTCGCGGGTAAATAAAAAATCAATATCGTCGGGAAGGACCGGGTCCTCCGTCAGCGACGGTGTTTCCAGGCGAAAAGGGAGACCGTTGAGGCGGCGAGTGCCAAGCTCTCTCTCACTCTCAATCTCTCTCTCTCTCTCTCTCTTTTTCCCCTTCTTGGAGAACGGAGCCGGGTCGGAGGACGGTAAATTTCGTCCGGTGATTAAGCGTCGTCTCGGGGGCTTAAGCGAAATCGCTCTTCGTCTCCGTTAACATCGAAATCCTCTTAAGACACCGGTCTGCCGCCGCGGCAGCGGTGCAGCTGTAAGTGATAAAATTATTTCGACCTCCGCTCAAATAGAGCAAATCAGGCCGCGCGAGTGTATAAGCGTTCGCAAGCTTGCAGACGCGAAGAAAAATACCGCGGGGACCAACGACTCGGCGACTTTGGGGTGGAGGCATCGCGGCAATAAATGGCCTGGTCGATGAAATTATTTTGAATACGATGGGGGAAGGAAAATCTCGCGATAGCGCGTGGTTAAAATGAATCGAGGTAACCACGATTTTGATCTATTTCGTCTGAGTTGAAATTGAACTCTACATTTCCTTTACGGACCAGCAGCGACCGCGTACTAACACCCAGATGCGCGAGAAGTCTCTCGGAACGATTCGCCGTGTCACGAATTGCGCAATGCCTCGAATACTCGCGCGGGACACGCGTCGCCGGGGATGAACGGGCCCGACTGATAAAATTATTTCGAGAACGCGGCTCGAATAGTTGCGCGCCGGATGGCGGTGGCGAAAAACAGCGTCAGCGCGGGGAGGCGACGACGAAATGAACGGCCTGAGCGATAAAATTATTTCGACCGCGGCTCAAATAGAGTAAATCGCGGGTTCGCGACCGAGGAAAAACGCGCTGGACGCGACGTTGAAATAAACGGCCCAAGTGGCAAGCACCACGACCACCCGTCACACGTGGGGCGGAAGGGGCTTGGTCGGGGGAGGTGGGCGAGTCGATAAATAACCTCTGGTTTATTAGCGAGAGATCCCCTGGTAGGGAGAGAGCGGCTAAATTAGCGGGAATATTAGTACACATTTGCGCCACTCGCTCGCCCGTGCTCCAAGACGCGGGGGTGTTCGAGGGAAGTAGCGACGGTCTTGTTCCGCGAACTGGAGATTCCGCGTCGCGTCTCTCTCAGGGAGCCCAGGGTATTTCCCTTGGCAGAGATGGTGATGATTTAAAGAAGCTGGAGGCAACTTCGGAGTACGTGAATATGCAAGTGACTTGCTTGAAAAAAAGAGCTTCGACTGCTCGTCAATCCTCGGCTCCCTACCACCGAACATTCCCTCCGCGAAAGAAATATCAGTTTCGCCTGCTAAATTGATCGAGGCTGCGCGAAGATTTCCTCATCAAACGGGCGAGTTCTATCTTGAACTCGTTCGAGAGCGGTTTCATCCCCGCAGTAAGTTACCGGCGCGCAGCAGTGTACACAGTTTCTGCGAAGGGTTACACACGGTAACAAGCTGGCAACGGTTCTAACTACTGTCCAGGCTGATATATGTGACGGAAAATTGTAGGCGAAGCGAGGGAGAAAGAGGAGGCTGCGAGGGACCGAACGAAACAGAAGGAGCCGGCGGAGAAAGCGAGCAAAAGGGAGGGAATAAAGAAGGGGGACGGGGGGAGATGGTCGGAGGGCAGAGACAGACTTCTTCCAGCGCGCACGTACAGGGGAGAAGCTATTTTATTTACGAATTATTTCATTTGTCTCGAGTATTCTAATTAGACCGGCTATTTCTAAGCGCGACGTCGTCCTCGTCGCCGTCGCCGACGTCGTCCCTGAACGCAGACCTCGTCCGAGGTAGCGTTCCACGGAGCGGTGCAACGGCCACGCTCTAATTGCATTACGGAAACATGAGTTTCCCCCGGCGAAATATATCACGAAACTTATCGCGCCACGAAGAAATTGCCGTGGCTCTCGCATGCACTTGGGCGCAAGTGCAAGCCTCGTAAGCTCCGGGGCCCGCCTACGCGCGCCCTTATACCTGCCCGCCCACGCCAGGCATACATCACGACCTGCACTTTCGGTACACGCGAAAAAAAACTCCTTCTTTCCTACCCTCCTTGGGGCCTGCTCGCGAAAATTTCACGAAAATTCCGATCTCCTGGATTCTTCGGTACCCGACATCTTGGCTCCGTAAGAATATCTACTTGGTGGAATTAGGATTTCTTTAAATTCACAATTATGTTCTTAAGATTTCACGCATTCATGCCTGCGAACCAAGAGAAAACTACCCCTCTCCCACGGAAAAGTTACTCGATCAATTTAATTAAGCGCTAGTCAGAGCGGAATGCAAGCAACAGACGAAAGCGAGAAACGACGCTATCTGGAAAGGATCAGTCTCGGCGAGGAAAAGTTATGCGGTACTAATTTGCGCGTGGGCACAGGTTACGGCCGGTTAATTACGAGGCCCGTACGCGAGGGATACGTGTCAGCGGTATGGACAGATGCCGGAGGAAATATTGGCGGCGCGGGGTGGTGCGTAAACACGTTGCCTTGCCAAAAATTCCGCGACGAAGAGACGCATGCGTTCGTCGCGTTGCGTCCGCGACGACGCAATTAACACCGTTCGGAGGTCGCGCGGGACACGGCTGCGCAATTATCGTGGTATCGCGTGGGCGTCGCTGGAGCACACCGAACGAAATAAATATTACGCGAGGGCAATCAAAAAATCCTGCTCGCTGGAGGCCTCCTTAAACTTGATTTGTGCTCAATTACCGCGCTCTTCTTCGGGCCCTCTACCCCTTCCTACCCCGGGCCGCAGCCCCGATCTGCTCTCTTATTATAAGCATGCCCGGCGAACAGACGTTCGCGAACGTCGCGACGATTTTATTTATAAGCGCCGCAAACCACCCGCGTCTCCGTGGCGTCGCGATGCAACGAGAACACGAGCAGACGACCAACCGCGACGGGCGGGGGTGAACAGGCGAGCAATTCGTTTCGCATTTTATATCCGGCCACGGGAAGGTTGCTGATTCACCCCCGCGAACGACCAACCCGGATTATTTCGATCACTGTTCGAGCAGAGTGATCTTGAAATCGAGCATAGGCTGAGTTCTCTCGAAGCTACCGAGGAATTCCAAGTACACGTCAAATATTCCAAGCAGGAGGCGTTGGAATGTGATTAAATATACTTTCTGGAGGAACAGCGTGAAAGTAGACGTGGGCATTTGGTGCGAATCAGTTCGAAATATCTGGAAACAGATGGGGAGTGAGCAGAGGATATTTCGTCGACATGGATTCCGAAGATGTTGCTCAGAAGCGGAAGGGGCGAAAGGGGTAGCTCCACTCTCGACGCTTAAACATCACGGTAAACAGGGGCCGCTGTAATTCGGATGCTGGCGCAGGTGCTGCGCGGAAACATCTATCAAGATAGCGAGATACCAGCAAGGGGAGCATCCTCTGTAAAGAGAAAGCGGACGAGGGGGTGGAATGGTGGATCAACTCGAAGAAACGGGGGATTTCATGGGACAGGTCGCACTAAGCTTCCCTCTCTGCCTCGTCTTAACCCTTTCCAGCTTGGGTGGTGGGATTAACTTTTCTCTGCGACGTGCGACTCTTCGGGAATCGCTTTGGAAAACATTTTCGAACGAGACACCGATGAGGCCCCTTCGATAAATATGTGAAACAAGGGAAGCTTATTGATAGCGGCTAGGGCTGGGACTATTTGTCGAATTTTTCGGTATTCGAATATTCGAATACTTCTGTTGCTCAATTATTTGGCTAATATAATTCGAATAGTTATCCAAGTATTCGAAAGCTATTCGAATATTTTTAGTATTCGAATACTATTCAAATATTTTACTATTCGAAAACTATGGTGTGAATTATAAATCAAGTTGTTTAGGTTCATTTTTTTACAAGCTTTTATTTAGTTTCAGTTGTGAATTCGTTAGTTTGTCAGGGAGAAATCTTGTAAGCTAATAACTTGATTTATAATTCGCACCGTACTATTCGAATTCACCAGTATTCGAATACTGAAATATTCGAGTAGTATCCGAATAGTATTCGAATACTTAAATAATCGAATAATAATATTCGAATATTTAAATATTCGAAGTAAAATATGCGAATATTAAATTATTCGAATAGTCCCAGCCCTAATAGCGGCGCACACAGCATGGCTGTTGATCTCATTGAATAAGAAGTTGAACATCCAAATAACCCCATAAAATCGGAACTGTAATTATACCAGCGTTTCCCAAAGAACGAAAGGTAGTACAAGCCATGAGTTTAATCCTGCCCCCACCCTCCCATAAATAGCAGTCGAACGATTAACCATATCATTATGAATCATAAGAGCAGAGGCAGCAAGTTATTAATTGCAATCGTTTCGACCGGCAAATTGCCACAACGTAACGCGGACGGTCGTAAAATGTAAGACCGCTATCAAGCGGGCATCTCGCGTATTACTCTTTTATTCGAGAGTTTCGTACGGTAGAACTACGCTGGTGTACCGGCTACGCTAATGACTACATACCGCCTCGGCAATCGTAAATCCGCGCACGGCAGTGCAGGTGCTAGCCAGAATAGAATTTCAGTTCCCCTGTTCCCTCAAAACCTGCTGACGTCGAATTTTCGTTTATTCGCATCCGAGGATTACATTCCTATCTTACGTAGAACCCACATCAATCGCGAGCCCACTTTAAAATTTCTCGAGCAGCGCAACGGCTTGGGCCGTATCCGTGCTTTATCCGGCGCACCTGCAACCGCGTTCTAAGCGAATGCAACCACCTACGAGCCCGCTTTAACCTGTTCGCCGTCGATCGAGCCCATTCGCGTTGTCGAGCCGATGAAAAATCCTGGTCAAGGCACGTGTGCGCCTCGGTACGCATGCCAATGGGCTCGCGGTGTCTCGCATTACCCACTATCGCGTTTATGGCGATCCGAACCGAAAATCTCGCTCGGTTACACGCGCTCCGTGAGTGCGTTTATCGGTAGCGTCAAAACTCCCCGGAATTTACGGCCGTGCGAGGGCCCGATACGCTCGAGCGTCGAGAAGGCTCGGGAAAACTATAGAGGAACGACAGTGGCGAACGCGAGAAGAGGAGGAGACGGTGGACAGAGGTTGAGATTCTGGAAATCGGCCGAGTGAACACGAGACGAGAGCCAGCGCGCTCTTTCCCGCTTGGTGGACGGCCCAGATACGAAAATCGTAAAGTCAGTACATAATAGCGACTAGTAGAATCCGGTATGGCACTTCGCGCCGAGATTAAAGGTGCATAAAGCGAGCTGGCGTAAACGTTTTACAAGCTGCACTCGCTTACCTGGCTGCCAAGCGTGCCACGCAGCGGACCAGATATTATTTTAAACGTCTCGTTACGCCGCTGCCAGCCAGCGTTCGACGGTGTTACGGTTTTATTCCGTCGCCTCGCGGGGGAATTATTGCCGCGCGCCGCGCGTGTGGTCGACGGAGGGCCTTCTTTTCCATCCGAGTCACAGGCTTCTCGGTAGATCGCGTTCCTTCCCCGCTCGAACAACACTCGGCGGGTTGGACGATGCGTGGATCGTTAGGGTTTACGATCGGGAGAAAGTCGAATGCCAATAACTATCGAATAGTATAGGTAACGTGGGAAACGTGTTTTCAAAGGAACGCAGAAAATTGGGCAACGAGCGTGGGTGGTGTTAGTGGGTCGTTGAATATGAAATGTATGCTCGTAAATACTCATACTACTTGTCCACAATGTTTCTCTGCAGGTTGAATGATAGATTCGCCCGCATTCCACAGTCAACGAGAAAGTAATTGGGAAAATTCATAAAGATAGATAACTCCTTCCTACTATAACTCCAATGTCTGGATTCCTAAGTGCCTTCTACCGGTCTCACATCCATCGAATTCTTGTCCACTCGGTTCGATGCCATTGCTATCGATCTCTTTGCTCCGTTCGCCGGAACGCGTCGCGAAAACCCATTGAAACGGCAATTTTATCTTCGACAAGGGGCACGCCAGGAATCTCGCGGGCCCGACAATGCCCCCTCCCGCCGTGTCTCGGCAGCGGGGAGGGGACAGGTGTCGCGGGAATTTCGAAATCCAGCGCAGCGGTGCGTGCCTCGAGGCGACCGTTCCACCGTTGTTCCCCGCGTTTCGCGTGATCGGCGCGCTGAAATAATCAGCTTGTCGCAACGTCGACGGGGCCGCGGCACGGCTCGTTTCGTTTGACGGACGAGAGTAATTTCAGCGTGTCCGGAATCCGCGCGCGCTCGCGCACCTCGTAGCCGTGGCGAGGTGGAAAAAAGTCCCAGCCAGCGCACGCACCACCCCAAGAGATAACAGGCTGGAGAACCTGTCGCTGGGAGAACGTCCGACTGGCTTTCATCAATCCTCTGACGCGACTCTGACGTCGAATTTCCCGTTGTCGCGCGAAATCGATCGCTGCCTGATAATTATCGTGTCGCGCGTGAGAAGTAAATGACTTGGTACTGCGTGCTCTAGTTTGCCCGCGGGTATTTCGGATAATTAGTGATCTTCGGACACGCTTCGAAAGAAATGGGTAGCGAATTCTAATGGGGAGATGGATCGCAGGTGTCTCTGGTTTGATACGCGCTTATCAATGTACACGCAAAGTATTCGATCGGAGAAGTAGCACTCACCAGTTGTTCACTTGAAGGATCGTCAACCCCGTGTCCTGTGCCAGCTGCTTCTTCTGGTCTTCCGAAGGGTACGGATGCTGCAACAGACAAGAACACAGCTTTAGCAAACTGTCTTCGGCTAACGCAGAGAACGGGCGACCGAATTGCTGCTCTATCAATTACACTATCTGTTCATCTATCTACCGAGCAATCTTTCCTCTAAATCTCCTACCGTTACACGAACACTCGATCAAATCCACCCGCGACTTTCGCGTTATTTACGACGACACTGCTCGAACGGGGAGAGGCTAGTTTGCCCGCAGCCTGTGCTTTTAAACAATTTATCGGGCGATTCGTTGCGTAACAGGTAAGTGCACAGAGCGCATAGATGCATCGGGGAAGTTTTATCTGAGCGACGGCAGCGAGGCGCATTACAGGCGGCGCGCGTCGCCTGGTCGCACCTGTGAAATATTATTTATCGCTGTAACAACAACAATAAAGCAAGCAAAAAGAGGGAGGGCAGGGAAAGGGAGGAAGGAGGACAGGGCAGGGTAAAAAGAGCTTCTATATTGCTGGGGACGAGTGCGTTTTATCGGGCTGTCGCATCGGCGCAGATGCGCTTCTGCAGGGACGGCGATCCGTCCTCGATGCTCGTATTGGCTTTCACGAAAGACAGACTTTACGAGGGACCATCGAAGATATACGAGAGAAAGGTCAGCCGTGGACAGCGACGGAGAAACGAGCCTCGGATAAGCGGTTTACAAGATAATCTTTTGGCTCGCGAATTATTGAAGGAAATCGGCGGGCGCGACGATAAAATTGCTAAAACGCCGCGTTTACAATGTCGCCTATGGAATACTGAAGATTTAATGCCCTGCGAGGAGAGTCGCAGCAGAGCTGTAAATCCGCAGTGGGTGTCGCTGTAAATTATTTTCTGACGACGTTTCAGTGTTTCCTTTTACAGGAACAAACGTGTCCTCTAAACTCTAACGGAACATTGGTCCACTGCAGTGGCAATCTTTTCGAATTGTAAGATATTTCTCGGTGGGAAAGAATCACGATAACGGGAGGATATAAAGTGATAGGAGGAACTTGGAGTTTTGCTTTAAAAATCGTTGCTCTCACTTTCGTTTGAAGACGTCTAGGTGACATTGGCAACAGATCAAAGTCGAGCGCTACCGCCGCGGCGCCCGCGAAACCAGAGCTAGATGCATAAATGATGCACTCCTCGGTTATTCCATCGGTCTTGCCGCGCCAGTCCATAAATTCGTGTATAAATCTCATCGTTCTTCCAGGGAAGTTACTGCTCGCATTAATTTCGCACTTGTGGCAAGAGGATCCCTCCGCTCCGATGGGTGCCAAGCGGCGGCAAGACGAACGACGCGCGTGCAAGCTTCGCGCGTGCACGAATGAAAACACGTGTATGAAATTTCTTTGTTTGTGGATCGCGTTAATCTACTTGTTGCGCTGCAGCTAATCACTGCTCGCACCCCGTTTCACATCGGACTCTTGTAATGGATAGGCTTACGTGACGATAAGACTCTGATATTTCGCGATCGGGCCTTGATGCTTTGGCATGCGATTTAAATTGATTCCAAGCAACGAATTACAAACTTGCAGCGATAAACGAATACCCACTTAGTCATAGTTACGAGGTAAAAAGCTGTCAGGGTGCAATCTCTTTTAGCGTTAATGGATGACAAACTTCCCGACCCCGAGGAGCGTTAAAAAAAAAGTTACGCACGCGATCCATTGGTAATCTCGTTAATTCCATTACGAGCTTCGCGAAACGCCTATCCCGCGGGGGCAATGCGCGGTGCATCTTAATTTCGATCTCTTATTAGTTCCCATTGCGATATTAAAGTCACGTAATCGTAGCCGAGCAAACAAATCTCTCGTCACGCCTTAGACTTGCGCGTGTTTGGAGTGTAAAATTAAGACAGTCTACGATCTAATGCCTCTGAAACCAGATACGAACTTCCTACGAGGGACCCTCTGTTCTCACTAGGAAGGACACTATCATTCAACCCCCAAAGATCAACCACCTACGCGTTCTCCCTGCCAACATTATCCCACACAATCGACCCGCGATCGAGCGCCAGCCATGTCTCAATTAATCCCAGCGTTACAGCGCGCATTATAATTATGACGCGAGCAGCCCCACGGCCCGATCGTGCGCCGTTTCCTTCGGCGATAAGCGAGAAAGTTATCGCCGCGGCTTTTCTCGGCCATACGCACGCAGCGGTCGATTAAATCAGGCCGGTTACGCGAGACCGACCGCCGCGACACGGTCGATTATAATTCACGGCCACGGTACGCGTCGAGCATTAAATTGAAGGTAAATCGGGCCCCGAGAACCGATGCCAAGCCGAGGATCGGGCGCGCGAGCGACGCGAGCGGATCCGGCTGCGCATAAAAGCTCCCGCGGCTGCACCGCAAGCGGCCGGACCGCATCATATTTTTACATAATTAGCACGTGGCGCTCGCGGTATTACGTTCCACGTACACGTCCCCGCCACCCCGCATCACCCCCCTCCCTGGTCGTTACTTTTTGCCGAAGCCTGTGGTATTTTTGGAAACCGCCGTAGCCCGCAGATACCTCTCCGCCCGTTCCCCCGTCCCTCGTCCCTCTCCCCCTATATCATGTTTCTTGGAGGCGAGCCACGGTATACGTGCACACCAGAAGCGGTGGCTTCATGTCCTACCCCCCACATCCCGTGCACCCTCTGCCCACCCCCCCTGCCCCCACATTTCCCCCTGCCGACGCGATAGCCCATTGTGCCGGCCGTGTATACGCGATCCAAGCGATTCTTATCCTAATTAAATCGGCCGAGAGCATTGTCTGGGCGTAGAGTTTCTATCGGATCTCGCCCCGACTGGCTACCTAGCGTTCCCTGCGTGTAACGTCATATCGAGGGTTGGTAGACGGGGGATCGAGACGCGGCCGACTACGTACGGGGCGGATTTGACGCGGATCGATCGTCGATCTCGATCTCCATGGCCGTGTCGCTATGACGGGGACAACGGATTCCTGGATTGCTCGGCTCGAAATTCTGCTGGGTTCTGGAAGTCTGACTAGGGAGGGTAGTTTGGGGGTAATGATTCGATTAGAAGTGGTGGTTAATGAGTAGGTAGTTGTTGGAGAAAATTCTTGGAGTACCCAGACGTTGTACGAAACACTGTACCGGCTAGTGTTTTGTCAAAGAATTCAAGGATCGTCCCCTTTCCACCGCGGAGCCGGCTCGTCGGTGTATGCATAAAACAATCAAGATAATTGTTGAAGCTACAACGGGGACCCGGCTGGCTGACTGCTTTCCACCCTCTTCTGGGATCGAGGTGGCTGCGGGAACGCAAGTAAAAGGGAGAAAGAGAGAAAGAGAGAGAGAGCAGCAGCTATCCAATTACATTGAAAACAATAGTCTTAAGTGCTCGCGGCGGTCCGTTCCGGGCTGCTCCCCTCCCGTGCTTTTCCACGAGGGTCGTCCACCCCCTCGGGCCACCCGTGACGATGCACAAGTTTGACTCGGTAAAAGTATTATCGCGAGAAAGTTGCAGGTAACACTCTGGGAATTGAATGAATCTTGCAGGCGATCTCTCGATTAAGAAATGAAACGTTTACAGTGTGATTACGAGGAGAGGGCGTCGAAGATGCGCGTGGATCTACCCTTTCGCGTTTTAAGGGAGTACAGCACTATTGAAATCTTGAAAAATCGATTTTTGTTATTATTATTAATTCTGAAAGTGTAGTCCTTTGTGAATATTTAGTTCAATCTGTTAGCAACTCAGATTAATTTATAAGATATTCATTTAGCTTTCCTTCTACCTTTTCCCACAGAAAAATAAAGTAAATAAATAAGGATAGGTATGATAACCTAACACACAGGAAGCTCGGATTTAATAAAGAAGTTATCCAGTGTGTTATTTGCAAGCGGAGTTGGGCATTAACTAAATAAAAAATTATGTAAATAAGGATCAAATAAAAGTTACTTTAACTTAATCATTTAGACCTAAAAATCTACTAATTTAATAGTCCAACACCTGCAAAGCGGACTGTAAAAAATACGCCCGTCCTGATTGTTTAATATCGAAGTGATCCAACATAAAAGAAACCACCGATTTTGCTCTTCCAATACTGTTGTACCCTTTTAACAACCGGGCTTGATATCACAGACAACAATGCCACCTACATTGTCCAAACACGGCACGAAATACCGTGGTTCTTTACCCGAAACACGGCAAGGTAAATGGAACAGCTGATGGAAGTCCAGAGAACTACAGGAGGACTGAATTGGAATAAAAGAAGCAGAGGCGCGGAATCGTCGAGGCGAACGACTCGAGTCGGCAGCCAAACAAGCGATAGAATGAAAACGAGCGATAAAAAGACAATATGAAAACCATTTGAGCTCGGCCGACGGCTGGGGTAGAAACGAGCCAGCCGGAAGCCGGGCTAAGTGTGTAAATGAGTCCGTAGTTTAGCCCGATTGCCTCGAGACGACCCCTTTTCGTGGTACGCTAACCTCATCCACGAGCCGCTACCTTGATAGCAGGCGACGGGCGTAGCTGAAATAACCGTGGCCCTTTCGGGGAGGGAACTGCTCCCTAAGACAATTCTCGAGACAATGAGCTCGTTCGTGACCCAAATTCAAATCAGTACAAACTGGGGAGGCCCGGCGAGACATCTTTTTCCTCTAGGAAAGAACTGTACCGAAAGAGAAGCCACCCACCCAGCATCCACAGGTGTGCTGTGCCTTACGCAATCTCCGTGCCCCTTCGATTATTTCACGACAGACCAAGTGAAATTTAAAGACCACGCTACCGATGTCAAAGCCTGATCACGTCGCGGATGATGGATTAAAGCAACAAGTACTGGAAAAGATGAGGAAACGCTAGACGTGCCGGGGCAAATCGATTCCCGCGTCAGAGTAATTGAAGGATTACATCATAAAGCTCGGAAGCGCGAACCGAGCAATATCGATAGACTTTCGCGTTCACCTTGACCGAACGTCAGCCCCGCTGAACGCCATGTTCCATGAAGAATAAAATGAATTTCAATGACCATTAATATTCAATGTACGCGCATTAGCATCGCGCAATGTTTCAACTTGTAACCTGTTTTGAGCGCGAAGAGCCGGGTGTCCTGGTCGGTAAATCATAGGAAAACCCGACGGCCGAAGCAAGCCCATTATTAATCGGCGTTCGATAAGCAACCGACCGGTTGGCGCGGAATCGGCAAAGTCGACGATAACGACACCCCCGCTCGCACTGAGACGCGCCCGGCTCCTCTTGATCGGGCCAATTGCGCACGTACTCTCGTTACGATCCAACAGGACGATACAGATAGCGTCTGTCAGAGAGAGGAAGACGGGCCCGTCCCCCTGCGTCTCAACACTACCCGCTCCGACGATCGACGATCTCGCTACGTGGCCTCGACGAGCACGGCAATTTGCTGGCATCGATGCTGCGTCAGGAACGTCGATGTCGAATGGGCGGTCTGGCATCGGACCTCGCTTCCTCTCTTCGTGTCCTCGGTGGGGTCCCAGGACTCGTTCCGGGATCACCCTCGATGTACCGGGCTTCTCCGGTGCCGAATGACACGTCGATGACGACCGCTGCTGACTCCGACTAACGAGCGGGGCGTTTGGGGCGTGGGAGCCGCCAGAAATCGCGCCTCGTCATCACGCGGCTGGATCCCGCCCTCGTGACCCTCGCCTTCGCCCTCGCCCGCAGGACTCGCGGCGAAAGGACGAGTTGGAAAGCTGTGCAACGGTCCTGACACGGGGATTCTATGTCCTCCGATCTGTTTGCACGGTGTCGATTTCGCGGACAATCTGGTATTGCCTGATGCTGATGATGAGGATGAAGGGGTTTGAGTACTATCGAATGAAGCTCGCTGGGGCCTAGAACTGTATACCTAGCCTACTTGACTGCGAGGGACGTGCTGAGCAGGCGAACGGTTTAGAAATGTGCCTGGTGAACGATTGCCTGGATCGACCAGCTTTGACGGAGAAGCGAGGACTGCACTTTGCTGATGCGAAAACGAGAACGAGAAAACGACGAGAAGGGCCGAGAGCAGGAGCGACAAAATGGGCGACGTCAGCGCGTCAGTCATCCCTAATACCTTCATTCCGACTGTCTCCCACCATCGGCTGGATATAGCTACATAAGGCATTTCCATGAGCGGGCATAAACTTCGTTACCGCCTCCGGGGGTTATTCAATTTCGGCGTTAAAATCCTTTAATGTGCCGTTATTGCAGCCTGAGGAGGGATCGGGGGTCGCGGGGAGGCCGCGCGGAGGTAATGGCTGCGGCACGTCGAAAGGACTTCCACGGGATTTCCTTTAAGAGGAGAGGATCGTCTGAGCGAAGATTCGAGCCGGCTGGATATTACGGAACGTCCCGTTCTCACAATGGAACCACCGCGTCTAGTCCGTGACCTCTGAACCGCGGGTACGAGGAATAACGAGCAGGAAAATGCACGCTGGTTAATCGAATTATCGCGTATCCTTCCCGTCGATCTCGCCCAAGGACGCGGCGAAACGTTCGATCTCTCCGTAGGGACACGTTAATAAATCGACCGGTTCGATTGCAGCGTGGAAGGCGGAGGAACCGCTCGTGGTATTCGAGCGTTCCAACCGCGCTGTCGCAGCGACATGTCTCAGGGATGTGTGGCACTGATTAGAATCGGCCCCGTGGATGCCATTCCCCGCGCGACGAACTGCGACGAACCGCGCCGAAGACGCGCCACGTCCCTTTCGGTGTAATTACAGGCGAAACACAATGGAATGTATGGAGGTATGCGCGAGGACGCGCCTGCAGCTATCCGTGGCAAGCTCCAACGATACGAGATAAGCCAAGCCCAAAGATGGTATGCCGCCGCGATGTCGACTCGCTGGTGGAACAGCACGACGACGACGGGAACCGAGCAAACGCGGACCCCCGTCTGCCAGATAGATATCGTTTGCTGAATCTGCCTCGTCACTGCACCGGGCTCACTCGCTAGCGTTCGATAATCGGCTATTCCCAGCGCTGCATTCCCGCCTCGGCACCGGGAAAAATCAAACTCGCAACTAACCTTGGCCATCGTCATCATTCCTACCACTAATGTTTCAAGTTGACGCCAAACTATTACCACGTTTGCTCAGCTCGAACTTATATAATCTCTAACGTAGAGCGAGGAACTATGAGAGTCCAGCTAACTGCCCTTTCGCTCAAGTGCTTTTAGCCACGAAGACTCGAATTCTCCTCGAATGCCAAGCGACTCCCTAGCACGGCGAAAGGCAGCCAGATCGAGCGATTCCACGGGGCGACTTAGGAATCGATGCGAATTGGTACGGCCGACCTGCAGGGCGTGGTCGAACCGGGTCTCTGTGACACGGCCACCTCAATCACCGTGCGACGCCCAGGCCTGTCATTATCACGCGACCCTGTCTACCATGGGGTCTGCTCGCGCCCATACACCCAGAGGAACATCGAGCGTGTCTGTCCGCGTTGTGTTTGGGTGGACCGCCTTGTGCACGTGTGCCCGAGATCTCCCACGATCCGAACGCGCGATCATCGTGACACAAGGCTCGAAGGGTGCGTAAGGAGGATCCAGGAGCGTGGCGACGCGACACACCTACCTCATTCTGTCCTTCGCGTTAGGCTCGAGGACGAAGAGCAGGAGGAGAAGGAGTAGGAGGAGGAGGAGGTTCTTCGACGGTAGGTTCAATCGTCGCCAGGACCGATGACCGTTGACCCCGGCTACTGACCCGGCTTTGTCTCCCAATTTCATTGATTAGGCCTCGCTCAGCGCCGCAAGGATCGTCCAGTGGCCGTATCGGGCTGATTGGACCGTGCTAATGAAACGACTGACGGTTACTCTGGCCTAATCTCGCGCGGGAAGGGAGACGTGGATCCACGCCACTCGCCGCGATTAACTGGCTGGCTAATGGTCACGGGAAACTGCGCTCCTGCGATTTTCCCGTGCTTCCGTTTCCACGAGGCTTGCTTGCAAACGTCAGTGTCGATCGGAACATTTCCGTGGCATCGATCGACCTGACGGACCAGCTCCACCGAAACACATCCAGCCGTTGAATACAGGATCCATACAACGTTATCGACGCGAGCAAAATCCTTTTCCTCCGTTGCACTCGCCCCTTTTTCCTCGCCACGTGAATCGGTACCGGGCTCGTCTCGTGACTTGTGGGAATCGGGATAATTATAACGTTTCCGTTCAGTTTAGACACGGGAACCGGGGGAGGGGGGAGCGTAATAACGAAACCTCCTCCTCTTGAAAGGGGCCCCCGGGCGGCAATTCCACGGTCATGCTCGCGCCGCTACCCAGCAATCATCCCCAGTCAGTCTTTCAGTCAGTTTCGTTGCTATTTAATTATCCATTTAAAGCGTATAATCTTCTGCTACGGGGCAGCGATTCTCCCGCTCGCGCCCGGACTGGCTCTCGGCCGTACGACAGTAACAGCCGGGAAACCGCGAGTTTTCAGGCCGCGCGCGTCGCAGGAACGTGGGATCGCGCGTGCACGCGAGCGAAACGGCGCGGCGGCATCGGTGCATCGGTATCGGTAAACGTGAGTGGCCAGAGATAAGAACCGCCAGCAACTTTGTTGCGAAACGTCCCCGTTTCTAGGCCGCGGTCGCGTGATACTTCGTCGTCTTCGCGAAGGTTGATTTATTTTGACGTTATGATTAGAGGCGCCTCGTTTTGCAACGACACCAGATACAATTATCTATTTGGGTAGATATTCCTAACGACACGGTACGTTACATTTTCATAACTACACATGTAAATGAAGAAACACGTCCAACGGTGTCAATACTACTTTCTAAGCACATATTTCCAGTACTCTGGCGTTCACCTAATATAATTTAGGGGAGAGTTGACAATATCGTACTGGTCACCTAAATCGTACCTCATCAATGTCTCAGTTATCAATGAATGTAAACGACATCTGACAATAAAAATATAAAGTAAATACGAAATAAGATATAGAAACAAAACCTTTTGAGCTTACATCGTATTTTGTGCGTGCTATAAACGTGTAAAAAAATCAGGTATGATTGATGTAACTATTTAACAGTTTATTGTAGCTGATAGTAATCAAACAACGCAATTTTGTCCTTTATTTTTCTGTCCCTATTTTCGTCCCGCGTCCATCCCGTCGGGGCATCTTTTTGTCCCACAGAGTGAGAGGAAAAAAGGAGAAATAATTGGACTACGGCGGAGATGGCGGAATATAGACGGGACCAGGAAGCGTGGGAGTTGGGGGTATATGCGCGTGGTTGCTGGCAGCGCGGGAATGGCCGTCCTCGTCGTTACCGGTATCGGTAACAAGGATACGGCTCGCGCTGAGGGCCATTTCGTTGCAAGGTTTACTGTCCCATGCGAAGGTTCGACGCGGTGGCAAGATAAAGAGGGAGGTAGATTAGAATCGACGCGGATCGCGAAGCGTTCCTCCTCCCGCTCGACGCCAGCGTTGCGCTGAGATCGTAATTTCGATGATTATACGATACCTCCGCCGTATTTACACCGGAGCCGCGCCAAGGGGAACGGACGAGAAAACTTCAGAAATTACGGGGCGAAAGAAAGCGCGTTTTTTTCGAGGAGGCGAGGCGAGGGAAGAGCGATCAACCCCTCCGTCATTCCACGCGAGTAATGCATAGATTCCGGAAAAACACGTTCCCGTCCGGGCACCCTCGTCCTTCCCTTTTCCACCCTAACCCCGCGCAAAGGCCCGTATAAACGAAATAGCTGTTAGGTGATATTGGGATACGGCGTGTTGCGGGGGCATCGATATATATTTCCGGCGCGGCGTTCCCCGTCGCTCTGAGCGATCCGAGCGGGTAGGCGTAGGAGGATGCTCCGAGGACGAGACACGCGGCGAGGCGAGGCGGGGGGAGAGACCCTTCCCACGTTTAGTGTCAATTTATTCGGGATTCCCGAGATTCCCGAGGCTTTGCCGAGCGCGATCAGCCCCGCCCGTTTGCATAATATTGTATTTATTCCGTCTTGTAACCTCGTGTGCGGAGCATCCAACCCCTTTCCGCAGCCCCTGGTAGGGGGTGTGACTTCGTTTAGTCGTCGGGTATCGTGCGAATGGCGTCATATACGCGACCCCCGAAATGGGCTATACGGGTTACAAGGAGATCCACCAGACCACCCCCGGCCCTTTCTCTTTGCATCCTTCCTCCCCGTGTAACCGGTGCCCCCTCTTTTTATTAGCTCGTGTTCAGAAGGGCAATTTGCCTCGTGTAATACCCGATCGCCCAGCCGGATTTTCATTTTCCCCTGTGATCCCTTCGACGTTCTATAGCTACGTCCCTCTCGTGCATCCGCCGCGGTATCCTAAATGGAACGTTGTTTACGCAGAGGTTGCTCAAGGTATCCGGAATGACGCGAACCGGGAATGATGAAGTAACCGGAGCAAAGTTCTAAACGCGACAACCAGCCGTCGCGCGTGGAATATTTCTTTCCCTATCCCCAGTGACGCGGTGGAACGTTGAAAACGTACTTGAGAAAACACCTACCTGACAATGTTAATGTTGCCGGCCACGACAGCGGCCGGAATTATTGAAGCCGAGGCAACGGCGTGGCTCCAGCGATAAAGAATGACAGGAGGCGGCCGTTATCGCTCGTTCCTTTCATGAATAAGCACGCAAACATTCGTATCCATCGCGAGGAGCGGCCGTGCTCGATAAGCCGAATCGCTAAAGTCGGACGGCCCCGTTATCGGCCGTATCACGAGCGTGCCGTATTAATTTGAATATTTAGCCGCGCACCGTTTCATAGCTTGCATGGCCCGATAATTTTTTCGCTCCTTTTTCCCTCTGCCTTAATTCCCGAGCCCCGACGTTTCCTCTCTTCGTGGTCGAATACCGGTCTAACATCTCCATCGGTTCACGACGAGAAATCGTGCAGAGAACTATGAGCATCGTCGCCGAAAATTGCGAAGTCAAATAATTCAAATACCAACCACAATAGGAGATCCACGATTCTAACTTGGAAACTGGCCAAACAAGTCCAAAGAATTACCCCTCATTAGCGATCAACCCAGGATATAACCGAATGGGTGCGAAAAGAGGAACAAACGACCATAAAATACAATATTCATAATGAGGACGTCGCTCACAGGTCGGAACGACGCTGCAGGTAGGCAGTTGCAACGCGCTTTGCATCGCGGGGGCGGCGGTGCATCGATAACCCGCGCGTCGAAGAGTTTGAGTGATTGACGCGATCGGATGGAACAGATCGTGATGCACGCGGAGAAAAGTGTTGACCGCTCGTTCCGGACGAGCATACGCGCCCAGGTCGACCCATTGACAGCTGCATAACGCTTTCAAACAAATAGGAACAAATTCCTCTGTCTCCCTTTCCTCTTGGCCGTCGCCCCTTCTCTTTCGCGCGGAATGCATTTTTAAAGCTCGCCCGGTGCATGGCAATAAATATCACGGGCAACGAGTGCTCCCTCCCGATCAACAACACACAAGTTTTTTAAGACATTCGCGTGGGATGTCGCGCGTTATAATGATGGGTCTCAACGAGTTAATATTCCACGTTCAACAGTGGATTCCAAGGATTGTTTCGGGAGCAGAGGTAGGCTTTTCATTCGTTCAACACTCGCCAAAAAGATTCACCCTTTGACAATTCACGAAAACCAAGGTTAGTCAATTTAGAAATTAGACGCAGTTACTATCAGAAAAAAAGATTACCATCCTGGGTACACGCCACTTCTGAGATGAAAGAAACTTCTCACTAAAAAACCCGTTCTCAGAATTGGGATGCAGGACATTTTTCGGTGTTTACGAGCAATTGATTTTATTTTCCTCCCGCTGGACGACCGTGATGGTTTGTTTTCATCGATGATCGCCGCTCTGGCGGCGATCTCCGTTCCCGTCGACAGAAACGACATGTCGCGTCAGTCGCGTCTGTGACGAATGGCAAGTTCCGGACCAGGTCGCAGGGCTCTCGTCCGGCGAGCAAAGTTATACGAGCAACCGTACTGAATTGATCCATCGTGGCCAGGTACGAAGCGCGCACCTGTGCAACGTGCCAGTGGATGCAACGCGAGCCAGAGCTCGGACAGGTGATTGTCAGTGCTCTGGGCGACGCCTCGAGATCTTCATAGAGCTGGCGCAGCGCGCGGGAACAACGAAAATTCGCTGTCAATGGGAATTAAACGCTGACGAGCGCGCTCCACGGGATCCCCGAGGCGTGGCAATCGAATTAATAAAAAATAGCGACATCTGTGCGAGTGGCAGCGATCATTCGGCCGGAATCATTGTTTAGATATCGTTACACCACGAATTAGCTACTGGAGGCCGTGAAACCTCGATATTCAGAAATCTGTTACAGAACGATGTAATAAAGTGGAATAGTTCGATCCTAAGCAGACCTCATTTCCTAGTTATAAGTTAGTACTTGTACACAATATCTATACCAGCGATGTTATCCCCGGGGTATTAAATTATCGTAAAGCCCACCGAGTACCTATCAAGAAGATATCGGTGGAGTGGCCATTGAGTATTCCGAAGGAACGAAAGGAAGAACGAGAAAATGTATGGAAGCTATCGAGTAGAGTTGACAGGAGCAGGAATATACGGCAGGGCAATGAACAATCAATAAGATTGAGTCACAAACGGTCGCGATTACCGATAATCGTGGCACTCTCGCGGGAGAATCCAACGGGGCACGATATTGCCGGCAATATCGATGATAATAAACGGCAAGTAGTAATAATTTAAAGTATAACAGCGGTGATAATCATCGGGGCCGAATTAACGTATTTAAGAAACGGCGCGTAAAGAGAGATCGAAGTGGCGAGCGTGATCTGGCAATCGCCGGACTCAACGACGCCGGGACTTCATAACGCGGAAAATTAAACGCTCTCGACGACGCGAGTACCGCCTGGATATAAAAACGACAGTCCATTGGATTTTACGGACTGGCCACGCCGGCACGTTACACGCTCTGGCTCGGCTAACACGAACGTCCCGTTGCGTCCGGTCGTTCCCATCGCGGTAATCGCGCGTTTATCGCCACTCCGCGTCGCGGATCGCGCGCCAACTTTCGCGGAAATGAATAATATTTCATCGCGAGGCCGAATTTGTACGCGTTCCCTGCGAACCGAGGAGAATTTCGTGGGGCCCGGAGAATCGCGGCTGCCCCTTGGAAGGCTTTTAAAAAAGGAGATAATAGAAAACATTGTATAATAAAAATCTACCAAAGGACTCTACTGCAGGAAATTGTAAATTTCGAGGAAAAAGAACGACCGAGTTTAAACGCTGTAACTTTGAGAGAAATCTCGCGTCACGCGCGATCGACGCGCTATTAAACGTCTCGTGGATGCGTATATAACGAAAAAGGAGGTGCAAGTTTCCTTGACAGCGATCCACTATCGTCCTGATCGCGATATCCTCTAGTACCCCGGGCGATACTGATATGAAAGCAGCAACACCATGTCCGCATCGTCCAGAAGATGGCTTAATTACCCGCGATCCATAACTCAAACGTCCTTAGAGCAGTGCGAGATGCGCCCGCGAGTAATGATTATCGTCGTCCGAGAGGCTGACGCGCGGACGCTGCGCTCGGATCGATCGATCATCTTGTCTTATCGGCGAACGCCGGAATAATTGCTAAAAATAAACCGAGACCATGTTCGATTATCGTGGCTGGTTTTGGTCACAGAGGAACGAGGCAATCTTGCGTGTCGTGTGGTGTTTCCTGTTGCAACAGAATCGATTTGTTTGGATGCACACGACATTATTGAATTCATCTTTACAGCAGCTACAAGAGTATCTACTCGATGAAAACTGCCGCGTACCATCTCACGAAATCGAAGTGACCTTGCTCTGCTAAAAGCCGTGTCACGTACGAAGTACCGTAAAATGGGGGAACATTGGCAGGTTTTTGAAACATTTTGTTATATAATGTAAAAATTAACATGTTTACATTTGATTTAAGTATCTTATCATAACATTGCATCTTTTGTGATTGTACTACAAGTGTCAAAATGCACAAAATTTGTGTCCTTTCCTTCTTTAATAAATGTTAAAAGCGTTACTGTACCGGGGTAACATTAGCACATCATGTAGGTAGCATTAACGGGATAAATTTTATTAATCTGAGGTCAGTAAACTTAAATTTCTATATTTTATTTTATTTTTTGCATCTTAACTAAAATCAACTCGTAACATTGCCACATCATATAAATAGCATTAACAGGTTAAGTTTTACTAATCTGACGTAAAACAACGTAATTTCGGCGTATGCCAATGTTACCCTATGCTGCCAATGTTCCCCCATTTTACGGTACTAAATTACTTTCCATCATTCACTGTTGTATTAAAAAGAAGGGACGATATGTAGAGAGCTACGTATAAAACATCGCTGCATTTACAGCTACGAGACATCTCGTGTCCCCTGCTGCGAGGAAAAGTAGCGAACGTGTCGAATTTGCAAAATTTCGCGTGCCCGTCGTCCCGATGGTGGAAGCCCCCCGCGCATCCTGGCCCCCGTCGTCATCGTGGGCGACAAACCGAGGCAAAAAACCGCCCCCGTTGACGGCGTCATTATCGTTATTTAATATCCCGGTCATTAGCGCGTCCCGCTATGCCACTCGGGAGTGTTGTTTATGTACTGATCCCGGCTTTCAGGCCACGCCGCGAGGATCGCTCCCCGGCGGTTTTTGCGCGCGCGTTCAAGGGCTCCAGCGAGCTTTGAAGTCTCTCTTTCAGCCGATCGTCGAAGCGGATACGCGCGAGCTTTTGTACCCGTTAAATATCCGTGGCAACGATACACGCTGAGGACGATGGTTTAATTATCATCGGGTGGAATTGCCCTCGGGGAGAGGAGGGAGGGATGGAGGGATGGTTCCACGAGAAGCAGCGGTTATATATCTACTACCGGTATGCTGGCTGGGAATCGTTAGCTCGGGAAGAAGCGATCGTATCCAGCACGAAGAAACCGTGGCTGGGGGAGGAAGGTGGGCGTCGAGTACGGGATTTAAGAAAGCAAAAACGCTGGCTGGAAAAAGCGATCGTTACACAGACACTGGTAATAAGGAGCCTGTCCCACCGATGGGAAGCGGAATTGTTACGCCGCGTACGTGGAACGGCCGGAGAAACCGCCGCGGCACCATCGACCGATTCTTGCTCCCACGCGGTTTTTCGTGCGTCGCATGTATTGGATCATTGTTATTTCGATGACCGGGGCCGGCTATGCGGTTCGCAGCGGGCAGCTGCGGTCTCCGCGTGGATTTATATATACGAATTCTGTCAGGGGTAATTTCGAAACATTAAAGTCTTAGTTTTATACGACACTGTCGCCAGAACGGGTTGCCTTCGATTGCTAACACTTCTCAACGGAAAGTGACACGTTTAAGAGAAATATCAATCACCTAATCGTCCGGTTGTTTTCTTTAATGGATGAGCGCGGTGCCTATGTGAAAAATTTCGAACTCGCATTACCCTAGCTCGAGGAATGGGACGACGCAGGCCGGTAACCGCGGGCGCAGATTGACAGTCGGATATTTTAATGCGAAGCCCCATTCGATAATCCGCGGGCTGTTTTATGGCTGCGGCCTGTGGTGACGTCACGCGTAATGCATGAATTTTCCTGCTATCACTTGGCGCACCACCGTCCACGCTAGTCCACTAGATCGTAGAACAAGTTTCCGCGCAGCGCACACGAGAATCTGTAATGCGTGTACGCGTGTATGCACGGTTGCACAGGCTCGTCGAACGGTGCGTGATGGTCGGCCAATCGGCAGAAGAGTGTGCACGCGATTCGGTAAAATTCAGCGAGCCTGTGACCACCCATAACGCGCCCTGTCCTCGCTCGCACGCTCGCCCTACATCTCCCTTGCTCTTTCTCTCATTTTTTATCGGCCTGGTTATTGACAGATGATGCTTTCCCCCGATCGCGATACAGGCACCAACCTCTCGGCGGTTTACCGCGTCGCGGTCATAAACACCGACAACACCCCACTTAAAATGGCCTCGCGTGGTCCCTGAAGGTATTTATAAGCCAATAATCGCTGCATACGATTTTCGATTTCAGGCACCGGGGAATTTTTCTCTGACAGAAGTCGCTTGCATCTGTCTTAACAATCTGATGAAAAACCTTGAATGTAATAATAATAATTTCTGACTCGCAGTGTTCACTTGTCCTGTCCCTCGCTTTGGAAAGTGCCAATATTAACCCACTCGCGTAGCGATGCTGATAAACACGCAAGAGGTGAAATATTCGACGGGGCTTCGTGTGGCAGCCTCTTTGCGTCGTCAATTATTTTCACCTTAAACGTTTTCGGCGGAATTGCCCGAGAAAGCCCGCATGTGTGAAGTAGGGTAAAGGCAGGTAATATGGAACGGCACGTAATATGGAACGTCGTAAAATTTCAATCAGGACCTATTTTTTCGAACTGCCGATTTTCACTCTTTTTTAGTTTTTTTTATTATAATTGCAAACCCATTGGAGTTTTTTACATTTGACTATGTAAATATGATTATGCATTAGTTCCTCCGTCCCCTCATGTCAGTTTTATTAAAAAAACACAAATTCCCCTGCTTTTGAAATCAGGTGTTCCATATTACCTGCCTTTACCCTACTCCCGGGACAATTGACTCGCGCGGCGGTTTTTTGAAGCGACAGAAAAAGGCGCCACTGTTCGATTACAGCGTGGACGATGGCGACAAGAAAGGGAGTACCGGAGGTGAATCGAGGCAACGAGAGCTTTGATTCCGTTGAGCGTGCCACCACGGCAACAGCCCACACCAATATGGCCGGTTATGCAAACAAGACGGACGCAAGGTAGACAGAATCGCGCGGAGTCGCGTTACCATTATTTATCTGCCTGCGGGGCCGGAAAGAAGGGTATCCACCTAACACGTATCCTCCGGCCAACAAAGACCCCCACGCAGAAATTTGCATGGCTCCGCGGACGTTTTACGCGCGTACCCGCCACCCCTGGTGGGAGCGGGCGTCTCGCGTTGATGAAGATCGGATTCGAGTCGCGTAACTTACGAGCGGCCACCGCGTGAGAACGTCCCTAGGAAAGCTCAGGGCCAACTAACCTGGCCGCGGAGCAGGTTAGTTTCCGAAGCGCCGGGCACCTCGGCCCAACGGCCCGCGGAGGAGAGTAAGGGCTCCAGGAAATCACGGGGAAATGATCGTAAATTACATTTTGACGGGTTGTAAATTCACCGCCGCGGATGGAACTCGCGAGGTCGTTAATGCGTTCGAAGCACTGGAATCATTGGC
Organism: Andrena chrysosceles; assembly: GCA_963855975.1. Classification (NCBI taxonomy): domain Eukaryota; kingdom Metazoa; phylum Arthropoda; class Insecta; order Hymenoptera; family Andrenidae; genus Andrena; species Andrena chrysosceles. The sequence continues at coordinate 42,092,545 of OY979769.1, read as the reverse complement.
GGCGTAAAGTACATCGCTTTACGCGGATAATTAAAAACCGCGCACGGTACAGAGTAGAGACTTCTCTTTCGTATCCTGACAGACAGTGTACTAATTACCTCGTGGAGGTAGACAGGGGAATTTAATAAAATTGCTCGCGCGTTTTATGGAGGGTGTGCCGCGGTATATACAATATATGCAATCGTATCCACTGTAGCGATGACTTGGTTGAGGCACGAAATGGTGAGAGCTTCTATACGTAGGTAATCTAAGCCACACGATGGCGTCGTCTACCTCGATTTATAGACGCGCAGCTGGATGAAGAAATTCGCTGGGAGCAGGTGTTCGTTAGCGAAACCTTCCTTCGAAACAAAGTATCGCTCGTATCACGAAACAGGGAAGCCTGCAATCATCGAAACTGTTCTTGCGGTATAAGAAAATCTGCACCCAAGTACTCGAAGGAAGAGGAAGAAGAGACTCATCGAGAGGAGAAACGGAACCAGTAATTCCTAATTAATAGTCACACCATCGAAGGTCGACGGAAAGAGGTTCGAGTCATCGCAATCGTCTTTGAACGGAGTAAACTCCGAGGGACGAGGAACCGCCCATCGAGACGGAACCAGCAATCTGCAATTAATAATTATATCACCGAGGATCGAAGTAATCGTGCTCGAAGCACGGTAAAACCAACACTTAAGCGCTGGAGGCGAGGCAAGGGGATGGCTCGTCGAAGAAAGCGTTGCGCGCGAAGCTCAATTTTGGTAGTTGGACAGCCGTCCATCGAGATCGGGCCAGCGATCTGTAATTAGTAACTATGCTGTGGCTGAGGGGAGAGGAGGGAGGGAGAGGGACGAGTGAAAGGGTGGAGCGAGAGAGGAAGAGAATAACGCGGGTGAAAAAAGAAGAAGGTGAGTCGTGCGGGCGGTCTGGACTCTGGAGTCCGGCAAATCGCGGCTCTGGCCAGTCTCTACGGCAATTACCGCTGGGCACGGCCTCCTCCTGCATCCTGAACTGCACACTCGACCTCTCGCTGCACTCGTGCACGTACGCCGTGCGAATACGCTCCGCCGCGGTTGCGACACCGAGGCCTCGCATGGCGACACGCGTGACAAGCCAAAGGCGAGAGCGGAGGACTGAATAGGCAAGCAGCTCAACTGGAATCGTAATTCGATTCTGCTTGTTACAAAGTTCACGAATTATTCAGTTTTAGATTCACTTTTAATCGAGCTTGAAAAGACCTGATTCCTGTAATTGTATCCTGTAATATCTACGCCTACCCCTCGCCACGTCGAAACGCTGAGCTTTTTATGAAACGGCTGTTGATACAAATGCAAATGGAAAGTTCGCCGCGATTTCCGCATTGCCGAGCCCGAGGAAACAACCCCCGACAGGGAATACAAGACCGCGAGCGGAACGCGCGATCTCGCAGGAGGACGCAAAGTGGTTGCTATGTAGATACACATATACCTGAGGCTATTTACGGGAGGGGAGGGGGGTGGCACGACGAGCTGTTATGGCTCGCGGACGCTCGCTGTAGGTTTGTACGAACAGACGTGATACGGAATATATGAATAATAATGGCTCGGCCGTAACGCGAAATCCACCACCTCCGCCGGTCGTTCCACAGTCGTCAACCCTCCCGACAACCACCCCCTCCCCTCGTCATTCCCTCTGCGTACCCGCGAGCATGATGTAGTGCGAGACCGCGATACGGCATGATTCGCTCTGATTAGCGGTATCTGTAACGATAGTCACCCCATGGTCCCATTGTAATCGGGCGACGGCCGAGTCAGTTAGAGTAAATATTCTAATCATCATCGGGAGTTGAACTGGTTTCGCGCCAGTTACGTATGCGTTCGCGACGTAGATTTCATTGGATCGCATTGAATTTCGTCTGACATAAAAAGTGATGAAGTTAGAACTGAGGGGTGTGCAAAATGGAAAGTCAAGAAGATCGTGCGAAAGCTTCTGATGGGTTACACTTGCAACATGTCTACGATCGTTCGGATGCCGAGAACCCCCGATCGGTTTAACATCGTCTCCCCTTCGAACGAGCAATACGATCGTGTCGTGGGTGAAAGAGCATACTATTCGATATTATCGATGCACGCGATACTTGTGCTTGGTAGTAGTCCTAGCCAGGGGGTGGAAGGGGGCTGCGTTATTTTTTCGAGTATCCCGTGCATCGCGAATGGAAGCCCTTTTCAGCGGGGGCTACCAACGATGTAATTGGATCGGCGCGTGATATAGAAACTGAATTCAATGCCAGACGGGCGGTTCGTACGATTCGGGTCGATCCGTAACCGCGATAACCGATTCATAAATATGCTGGAAGGCGGCGTAAAGCCGAGCCGCGCATTACTCGCTAATATTTCATTACTTTTAAACGACGGAACAAGACTGCGCTAACGAATGCGCGCCAACCGCACCGCGAGTCGTCCTGCGCTCATCGATAATCGGTCAGACAGAATCTACCTTGTAGCGATCCCTGGGACTTTTCGCGTAATCAGCGCACCCCGTCGATCGGTCAACATTCAACCGCGTCTCTCCCCCTTGGTCGCCCCTCCGCGGCGGCCACCCCGCGCAACGCTTCGGGATATATTGCGGTACGAAGTGTTATAAATATGGTTTATAGGAGCGTGGAGCGCGCACGCGGTGCATTAATGCGGCTGATTGCCCGTACATCACGATGCGCCGCGCTGCGCGGTTCTCTCCCGCTCTCCTTCGCTCTCTTTCGTCCTCTTTCCCTCTCCGTTGCTTCTGGCGCGATCACCCTGCTGGTTCACCGCAGGTTAGTCGGTTAGTTACGGGTGGTGGCCGAGCGCTTTATTAAAATATTGGGTCAGCTCGGCAGAGCGTGGCGCATATACGCGCGTCGCAGCGATCGCGACGCGGCCCTAAAGGCGCGAGTCACAGGCGGCAAGAGCTTGGGTCCCGCGGGGGTGGGGTTGCTCGTTACGAGGCTCCTTTCAGGGCCCCTAAGTGGACGTCGAGTTCGTTAGAGGGGCCCTTCCAGGAGATCGCGGAAGATGAACAGGGTGAAGGCGGGAGATGCATGGGCTCGTGTTTCCACAAAGAGATATGGCTCTCGCTTAGACGGCAATGAGGCGCGAATCGAGTCTCTCTCGCTCTCTCCTCCTCGTCCTTTCTCACCCCCTCTGTCCCTGTCCGGCTTGTACGCGGTTTTCTCTCGCACTTCCACTCTCTGTCCCGCCGTTTAGCTTGTCTCTGCGCCCCCTTCTGCTCGTGGACCTTCGGTATATTACCGGGGCACCACTTGTTCCGTTTGATTACCCGCGAATAATGAGCGGCCGCGACGAGGGCCTCTCCTCGGTGTATCCCCGTGGCTAATTAAGAGCTTTCGATTCCGCGACGCGGTTGTCGTCCACGGGCGGGAATTTTCCGCGACACGTGGGACCGAATACGCGGTGGGAATGGTCGAGAAGTATATAGGTGTCCCTACTGCATCCACTCTGTATCGATCTTCTTGCATCGAAGACGAACTACCTCGTCGTTTGAACGCGCCTCCGCATAACAGGTTAATAGCAAGACCACCCCATAGATAGGAAGCCTCGTTTCACCAGTTCAAACCAACATTTCAGATCCGGATCTTACTACATGAATGATCACCGAAACCATTTAAATCTCCCTGAATCTCCGACGTTTCAAAGAGTTCCTGAGCTCGTCCATAACGGTGCTCGGCATCCTGCTCGATCATAATTAAGGGGAGACCGCTTTTTCCCGGCGCGGACTTTACACGCGCGAAAACTTTCTGTGCCAGAGTCATCCTATATATCACCGTCATATCCGGAAATTACTTGCCCCGCGGAGCTTCCTCGGCGGTAGGGAACACGTGAAAGGGGTAAAGTTACGAATCCCTGAATTATGCTCTCGGCTCTGGAAGCGTCGTCGACCGATCCGAGACACGGCAGGGATTAACTTTGACGGAGAGGACGACGCTTCCTTTTGAGCGTCGAACCCGCGCCCCTGGACCGGCGCGACGCTATTTTGCTGCGCGCACTGTTCGCCAGAGGAAATTACCGCGTCAGAAGAACACGAATTCAATGCAACGCACACCCTCCTTTGTGTCCCCTGTAACAGACTTTCTTTCAGGGAAACTTTCGCGATTTACTTTAAACATTGCACGTTGAATATTTCTTTAAAAAAAAAAACGAACTACAGTAATGCCTCGTTAGAATCCCGACAAACAAGTAAAGAAGACATCAAAGAAAACGGGAACTACCTACTGGCGATTAGCAAAGCAAATGAATACAAAAGTGAATAAATAAACTAAATGAACCAAAATAATCATCAAATAATAATAAAAAATAAACAAATAAACAAAAATAGAAAAACACAGAAGGTAGCGAAATGACGCTATTCATTCAACTGTTTGGCTTCTAGAGAAGGAATTTTTACGCACAGAGTCTGAAATATAGCGACTCGACCAACTCTCCGGCCCGACCGCGTCTCCCGGATTTACCCTACTCGATTCAGATCGTCGTGGCTATCGCGCAAGGCAAAAAGAAAAGTACGGACACGAAGGGGGGCAGGAAACGTTCGAGACGAGCGCGTGGTACCCTAAAGCCGCGTGGTAATGGGCGCAGGGGCGCGAAACGCGTCGGCGTCTAATGCCAGCGATGCGTGTACGGCTTGATACATTGCGACGAGTCGGTAGCACTGCGGTGTCACCGTCGAGCCCCGTCATGTCTTAACATTTCAGTTTACACGACCGCTAATCATGTCGGCGACGCGATACGCGGATCCGCCCGACGGCGACGGCGCAGAAACCGCCACCGAAACGGAAATAGACGCCCGTGTCCGCTTCCGCGGCTAACTACTCGCGCAGCCAGGCAAATAAAAGAGCGGTCGGACGGTTCGCTTATGGGTACGCGGAATTCTGCGGTTGAATTACGCCCCGTGCTTTCTGGCGAGAAGCTTTTCCTCCGACTACCGGTCCCATCCTAGCCCCTTGTAGCCGTAATTTAAACTGTTGCACGTGTACCGGAGTTGAATGGCTTTATAGACTCCCAGAGTTACAACTTCATCCCGTGATGCTCGGTTACCTACGTGTCGCCACGATGGGGGTGTTTGAGGAAAATTCAGGGAAATTCTACAGTGTGTTGTTGAAGAAGCGGGTTTGCCAGATCTGATACACACGTATCTTTGATATAACATCGCGGAAGGACGGAGCTGAACGAATCCCCGCCGTTGAAACTTTCGCCCCGTTCCCATCGTTGGCCAAAGGGGCTTGAGGGAGAGATCGAAGACGCCAGAACGAAGTGGTCTCGATAAAAAGAGGACAGCGCGCGCCGTTGCCAGCGGCGCCGTAAGTATGTCCTAAGTGCATTTAACGATTATTTTATATTAACGGGTGAATTTATTAGCGGCCTCCATTATCGGGCTTTGCCGACCCCAAGGAGACCGTCTTGCACGTCTTTCGTTTTACCAAGAAACTGCGAGGACGGGGAAAAGAAGGGCCAGGCTACGTGGGGTAGCAGAGGTGTTCGCGTCTTTATCCGGCACCATGGAGCAGCCTTTTCTTTCGCTTCGGGGCTCGTGAATACTTCAGAAGATGTCCAAGACCGAGTGGTATCGATGGCGGTCTCCTCGACGCTTTCTAAATAAATTTATGTATCGCTTGGCGGTCTGATCTTCCTGCTGCCGTGCGAAAATTCCGACCAGTCATCTTAAGCATGATATTACGAACGAACGAAGAAAGTGGAATCTATGAAATTTCCTAATTTTCAAAGATTTTAATAACCCACCGCGAACAGAAATTCGGGACATCCCTTTTCGACTTCGGTACGCAAAAAGTCAAGCTCCCTGCGGTGCCAGCGAACGAGAAATTAATAACGAGTTCCTAAGGGTTAGTACCCCCGCGGAAGGCACGAAAATTCATTCCATTCGCGAACATTCGGCCGGGTCTCTGGTGGGTAACTAAGGCCTCTTTTCAATCCCCGCGAACGAGTCGGGGGGCCGGCGGTTTTCCCGAGAAGAGGCTCGCCGTGGAGGAAGAAGACTTTCGGGTTGCCGCTGGCGGAGCACCGCAAGAGGCGGTTTCGAGACGCGGGCCAAGCGGAGGGTGGAAAAAGTATGAAGGGTAGGGGGTGTTATGCCGCCCCTGGGACAAACCCTGATGGGGTTATGAGCCTCGGAGGCCTACTCTTTCCACTCGGTTTCTACATCCCGTTTTCCTTCCATTCTATTCCATAATACGCCGGGAGATGTATACGTCCTGCAGGACGGCCGCAAAATGCGTTCTAGATTGCATTCGGATATAGGGAGATTCACGGGCAGAAGGAAACAGAAAGAACGGCGGCGCCGCGAACGGGAGGGAGACAGAGGGCCGGGGCAATCCTTGCTGGAAAGATCGAGCTGGGATTTGCGAGGGCGTCCCGATTACTTTTCGCATCGGTGATTCCACCGTATTCTAAGAATCGAACGACGCCGATCAGGATCGCGCGCCCGCGCTCATACTTACGTCCCTTCTATGCGAAACTCGATCCGCGCCCTCCCACGGGGACCGAGAGTTTGGAAATTGGATGTTTTGGTACTCACCTGAAACAGAAAGAAAAGGGGATTACTCGTAACGGGTCGCGCAGACGAGTCTCTTATATTCGGGGTAGTGACTAAGCCGCTTTTAAGCGAGCCTTTACTTCCCGTCGAATTACTACCCCCCTTCGACTCGGTATAAATTGCAATCGAAATCGTGTTGAACCTCTACTATGTGTTTTTCTGTCATTATACGTCGTTTACTGCCAACCGCTGCCTCCAACTCTCCGTTTCAGTTTTTTAAATGCGCTGATCGTACTCTCCGTTCCTCGTCCTTGCAAATAATAACTCGCTATCAGCCTTGTTACCCCGTAATAACCAGGTGCGGACGCGCGGGTACATGTACTAGCGGTGGAAAAAAAGGGGAGGAAAAAAGCGGGGACGTCGACGCCGGGCTCTTCAACGAAGGGGCGAAGAGAGATTTATGTCGCGAGAAAAGAAGGAAAAAGGAGCATCCCTCGGCTTGTACCGAGAATTCAGAACGAAATCTTGTACCCGGTCGGCTCGAGTGCGCGGGGAGGGGTGAGGCGGCGTAATTAATAAACCGGTATGCTAATTTCGCGAGGACAGAACTCGGTGTTTTCTGCCGGCCGATACGTTCGGCGTACTCTTGTACAGGACTCGCGGCGTGGTCCCCGGGTATCGACAAGAAAGATGTAAATCGTGGCGGCGAATTAAACTTCGTGCTTCAATATCGACCTCCTGGCACGCTCGACAACCGGACACTCGTGTAATTAAATTATTAAAACGATTAAACAGGGGGGTTGCACGGACCATTCCATTTGGGGGCACGGAGACTCAGTGTTTCCAAATTTCTGAAATTTGTGAATTCGGGATAAAGTCGAATGATACTCGTTCCTAGAATACCTCCCTGATAAATTTGACACTCAACCATTACATTCAACCCTTTCCCCCACACAATTCTTCAACGGCGTTGGAAACACATAGGTGCTCCAAGTGCAACAACCTTGGGAGTAACGTCGTTATCACCCAGGATTATGATTTACCTCTTCCACTTACGCCTGCAATATTTACACGGGGCAAGAGGGGGCGGCGCGCGAAATAGAGCGAGCGAGAGTGGTGTGTAGGCGTGCGGAGGAACAACGAGCGCCGCTAGTAAATCAAACCCGGAGAGGACTTCCCGATGCGAGTCAACGAATCGCGGGAAGAGGAGAAGGGAAGACGGGTGAAAAGAGAGAGACGTCGAGGACACGACGAGTTTTCCGGCGACGAGGAGCGGCCGAGCTTTGTGCTGCTCGGAAAAGGGTGTCTCTCTCACGGCAGCCGGAGGGTGTAACCCCGGCTTATTCATACGCAGGAAGCGGCGAACGAAGGAAACGGAGGACACGAAACACGTCGTGCTTTTACGAACCAGTTCGTGTCCGGGCGATAACGTCGGGGCCCCGACCACCTCCCCCGCGGAAAATGAATATACGTCCGTGAAAGTTCCGTCGAACGCCAAACTGGGGATGATCCGGGCTTGGCCGAACAAAATCTAACGAAATTATCGTTAAATTGACACTTCGACGGTGACTTCCGCCTGGACAAAAGGGGACAGGTGTGACGATCCTTTCCGTTCATCGGTTTCTGTCAAGTGCTCGACGGTGTGCCTATTCTCGCGACGATCTAAGTGGATCCATTTGCGAATATCACTTTAAACTTGCTCGACCACGGAAGTAGTTTTCACATTGTACGTATGAACTATTATAAAAAAACACTTGAGGTTCAAGAGTTTATAGCTATACTAGGGTGACCTGTCCAGTGAATGAACGTTGCTCATATAATACGAAAAATTAACGCCTATCGCGTTCACTCCACGTTGTAACTTACACCGAAATTTAGAATCCCGTTCACTCACTGGGATACCCCTGTTCATTCACTAGAAATCTATGTTCACTCACTGGTCATTGGCCCATTTTTTATTTAATCCTCTGCCAGACTTTTAATGAAAGTTATAACTATCAAACATTGCTAGAATTGTGTTCCGGGATGTCTAACTTTAGTAATAAAATAGCTCATTTACAGAAATAATTTTAACAGACATGCAGCTAAAGTGTTCATTCACTGGACAGGTCACCCTACGGATTTCTAACCGAATAACATTGCCCCCATTGAAACAGAGACAATAAAGAACACTATTGTGTAAGGACTAAACGACGAAGGGTTTGATCGGCAACAAGCTCGCACGATGTCGCAACCAAGTGGCCAGGTAAGTACATCAGAAAATCCCACGGATCAGCAGAGTGGGCTCGAAAGCACGGCTACTCGGTTGGATAACTGGTTTCGAAACGGTCGGCTTTATCGTTCGACTGATAAGCGAAAGGAGAAACGTGAGGCTGGTGGAAGCCCGTTCAGGTCACCGCGTGGTGGACCACACGCGGATGAGTGACGCAGGCTCGTATTAAAAGCGAATCCGTCGAGCTCGCTGCTGCAAAACGAAGATAATTACCGGACGCCGATAGGTCTCGGTGACAGAGATCGAGCCCCGGTCCCGGGCGACGGGGATTCGGTGATCATTCTGCGAGTCGATAAACCAGCCGTAAATTAAGATCTGAGACAAAGAGGGAGAGGGATCCGCGGGGATAGAACGGGCAACGATATCGATCGGCGATGCCTCTGGTCGAATTCAGCAAAAAGAGAAGGCGGAGGATTCGGAGGCGTGCTGAGCTCTCTTGGCCCTTTTCGCGATCGTTGCGAGTACACGTACGGTTCGTTAATATCCTCCGAGAAACAGGTACACCAGCCATGCTCTCGGCTGGAGATTCTCTTTTTTCCACGAGGCGCCCCGCGGACTCGCGCGTGTAAACGCTCCCTTATCGCGGGAACCACGCCACCGATTGACAATCGCTCGCCGCGATCTCCCGTGACTACGCCCTACTGCGTTTCCGTGATCATAAAACTTTCCCGTGCCCCTGATAACTACACCTCCTGCTTCTTCTACCTACTCGTTTAAGATTCTGTTTAATGTAACGTTCTGTTTAGAGAAATGCACGAGGCGAGTGACTGCTACACGCACCAGTACTCGCTCCAGCGACGTCTTAAAATTACATATTCGTCGACGAAAGCAATTTCGCGGGATCGTACGAGCGTCTCGAGAGCCGCTGCGCGTCCTGGAGGACCGATCGTGGAGCCGTGAAAGAGGGAACGCGGAATCGCGAGGCGGAAAGGGAGGAGATCGTGGGAAGAGTGGAAGATTATATTCGAAGATTTCGCTACCCCCGCGACGGGACCTCTTCCTTCTGCCGTTTCGCCTCCCTTTCGCAGCTCGCTACCGGGGAAACGAGTTACTCTATGCTAAGTTTATGGAGGCCGGGGGCGATGCGTCGCCCTTGTAAAACCATTTTCAGATAACGCATCGCGTCCATTACGATCTGACGCGCGCATTCCGCGCCCAGGACAGCCTATACCGCTGAACCGCGCTCGGCCTTCTCTTACGTTCTACATTATGCATACCTATATCTACGCACGACCTCCTTCTTCCTCCTCTATAACCACGCACCGACCCCGTATCGTTTCCCCGATCGGTTTATGGGCAGACGTTTCTGACGGGGTTTTACAATGATTGGAAATGCCGCGAATAGATACACGGCGTGTGTGCGGAGGCACGTGGGTGCTCGCCCAACGCGAAACTTTTGACCGATTCTGCAGAATTCCACTGCTTTTTCGCCAATGAATTCGAATCGGGGACGGATTTTATTGTCAAGCTTTCAGGAAAAGCTTTGGATATACCTACATACATAGGAACCGAGAACGTTGGATTAACTTTTTACTTTATGCTAGTTCTGTGACAGGTGTTAAAATCGATTCGAAAGATACATTAACGTAAATTTTAAAAGCAAAAGATTCTTAATCGGAATGACCAAACTAAGTAGAATACCAAAGGATAGACATATCCCTCGAGACGACAACAGGCATCGCGATCAATGAATCAATGAGAGGAAACCACTCCTATAATATAAATGGACTGAGAAAATTCAATTTTTCCATTCCCTCGGGTGGCAAAACTTTTACACTCGACCAATGCACGGCGAACGTCTGTAATGCTGGAGAAAGGGAAGGGACCGGAATGGGGTCCAGCGGACGGATACACGCAGTCGCGTTTATACGGTTTCATAGATGCGGAGAGGCGCCAGAACGGTGGCAGGAATCGGCGGAGCGTCATCAAAGTTGCATAAGGAGCACTTAGGAAACGATCGAGCGCAGGATCCCGCGGGAACCGTGTGGCCCGCGGCGCGCGTGTCCTGCAGGGCGCATCGCCGCCACTTTTTCGTGGATATGGACCGCTTATAAACCGATGGGAAGAGATCGCCGGGCACACGGGACGTATCGAACTTGTTACGTTAAGTGGCTGAACGTGACTCATGAGACCAGACTGCCAGCCGACGGTTTTTCGTTGACCCTCGAAGATGTGTAAGCCGTTTATCGTTTCAGAGCACTCTCCTCAGAGCAGCTTCCTCGAGGATCGCTTCTGCTAACTTTAAACGTTCTTCTGGCCGTCTACGGACCCAGTCCGCAGACGAGAGCAGAGGAGACTGATTCACCCCACGCCTTAATTAATTCGTTCACGCAGCAGAGTATTCATAATCCCCGGGACGGACGTGTCGAGACTGAAAGATGCAGCGGCCCGAGCCGCGAAGAGGATGCATAATGCATGCGCCCGGGGTGCAGCAGATGCTAGGATAAGAATTGGCGCATCGACGTCAACCAAAATGGCGCTTATCGTCGCCGCCCTGCTCGCGTGAGAAACCCCCGTGGAGGGGATGCGCAGCCACGAAAGAGACGCGGCTGCATTTTAATGCGTGTTCCTTATTCTCGGCCGTACACCTGAGCACGTCCGTGTATACGTCAAGCCCGCGTGCACGCGCTGCTAGGTGTATATGCATACGCGCGGACATGAATATATACGCTCGGCTGTCTGAGCCCGGGAGACGCGCCAGAGGGTGTAGAAAGATGCTCTCGAAAGCCCGGCCAGGGGGGGAGGAGTAGGGGCGTCGGCGGCCTGGTTGACTTGTAGATTTATTGACGAATTTGGCCGCACATTTGTTCGCCGGGATTTCAATACAATTGAAGGGGTTTCGCCATTGTTGCCCCCGCGGCGAGACGTCGTCGCGGCGCGTCCACCGCCACGGAAAAAGGAGACGAGAGATGTAGAGGCAGGGAGGTTGTAAGGGAGGGAGGGAGAATGGCCATTTGGTATTGTAATGGCACCTCGTCCCCGTCGATCGGGCATCAGGCTGCATTTCTTCTGGGCCGACGGCTCGGGATTCGCACGTTCCGCGAGTTCCCATATCCATTAACGTTGCCTCCGTGGTCAGGCTGAATTATCGTAGGTACGCTTCCCTGAGAACCGAGTCCAACCCTCCGCGTGGCCGATCTCCATACGCGACGTTGACTTCGATCAACTTCGGCCGTGAAACATTTTTAAGTGTCCTCCGAGGAACCGAACGCGTTTCTGAAATTTTCGCCCGCGATCGATCATTCCTTCCATCCCCATTTTGTCTTCGCCGCGCCGTTGTCAATAAGGGGAACGCAACGAACCGCGGACGGGACAAAGGGGGATGCGAGGGGGCGAAATCGGTCTGGAAAGGAAGGAGTTAGCCCAGAGGCCTATACGCGATGCGTGCAAGAGATAGCGGCGGCACGTATAGCGACCGACCGCCGTATCGAATAATTGGCTCCTGCGGCAAGTGCACATCCCGCCCATTATGTGCATCACTGCACCGTGCACTGCCATGCAGGACCACGGACGGGTAGGATATCGCCGACGATGCACTTCCCTCCTGTTCCCTGTCCCGTTCCCTCTCGCTCGTCTCTCCGCCTCGGATGCATTCTCTTCTGTCGATTACCCGCGAACGACAGACTCTTTTCACGGACGCCATTTATCGTCGCAGCATAGAGTAAAGGTAGGTAAAAGTTCGCACCATGCGAATTTCATGGTTTGAGTTGTGGCAGTTGCCAATGGTGATTGACAGTTAATTGTCAAGTTCGCATTTGACACTTTATGGAAATATTTATTTTATATAAGTTGTGACAGGTAAATCTACATGAAGTCACTCTCTATCGAATAATAAAGGATAGTAGTTATTTCTCACAAAATGATATGACTATCAGTGTAATACCAAAGATTTTAGAGCAGTCTAAACTTTAACCGTTCGTGGTCACACGGGGTGTATTGTACCCCAAGAGCAATTTTCGTTTTGAAATGTCGCACCTTTACGTCTTCCAAAGGGGATTTATCGCAAAAAAATAATAAAAAACATTTTTTAAAAAATCGGTTTTTCCCACAACCATGGAAAATCGCTCATTTTCAACTACAAATTTTATCATATCAAAATTTATGTTTCTAGAAAAAGACTATTAGACCATGACTGTATAAGTATTGCGAATGTAAAATTATCATTAAAAAGGTAAAAGATTCAAAAATACGAAAATGGTAACTCAAAAAATGACGCTGGAGTACAGTGAACCCCGTGTGACCAATGTGTGATTATAAGAAGGTGTGACCACGAACGGTTAAGTGCGCACACTTGCCCCACAATACTCTACGCATTGCCTTTGAAGCTGCTGGGAGAACTCGAAAGTTCCACGAAGCAACGTTGACGGAGATCTTTCGCAGGATCGGTTGCGCGGAACACCGAGTGAGACGCTGGTTGCCGAGCCGCGCTGCATCGCGCCGGTGTGCAGAGTGCAGTCGACCATAATTTCATCAACGGCACGACTGTGTGTGCAGCGGTTGTTAGGTATATGCATTTGAATTTGATTAGTGGTGCCGAGTGGGATGGGGATGGGGGTGGAGGGGTGGTCGAGGGGTAGACCGGTGACACCCTTTGCCACAGCAACCCCAACCGACCCGACCAGCCAGCCAGCGCCGTCGCCACCACGGCTGCACGGTCGTGGCTGCAACTACTGCAATTATCCGCACACGTCATACGCGTGCATTTACGCCAAACCCTGCGCCGTGGCTGCGGTCACCTCGCGCCTCGGACTAACCACCCTCGTCACCCGCACCCTCCCGAACCCCCCAAACCGTTTGTTTCGCTCGGAGATATAATTTTAAACTACGACCGCTAGGAGGACTTTGGTCACGATCCGATCGCCAACTGCGAAACTCTGCGTAATTCTGTCGATCGTTTCTCCGGTTGACGGTCAGCCAGACGCGAAAGCAGCTTCTAACAGATCTAACCGCAACAGAGCAACCTTCAGGCTCACGATAGCCTCGAGAATCTCGTACGTTTTTTCTCTTATATCGTAATTTCAGTTCTTTATAGGGATCACGCGATAGCTGGGCCGGATTCTGCGGCGCAGCAAATTACGATGATGGTTCGATGCCACGACATCGATCACTAGATACGACCGCTTATCGGCGCGGCGAGCACGATCGCATGGAGCCGAACTAAAGCGATGGAAGCTCTCACAGGGTGGCCAGCGCCGGCAGTAAACCGTCTTTACGAGCTTTCCTGCCTGTTTACCGGCACGGCAGAGGGCTCTCTTTTTTTCCCTTTGGTTTCCTTCCCTCCTCTCCTTCCACCTTTTATTTTTTTAATCGATGAAAGAGAAAAAGACAGAAACACAGGGACGGGTACCGGGCAGCGGGACGTTCTCGTGTATACCTACGTATATATTTTATCGCCGGCAGTCTCGTATGGCCGAGTCCGCCGGATCCGCCCCCTCGCTCGCTCCGAGTTAGGTTTAATTAAAACCTAAATCGTATTTAACTGCGCCGTAAAACAAACCTGATGTCTTTCGTAGCGGGAACGCGGTAGCTACCAAACGACTCAGCGCGCTCTTTGCGCTCGATCGGCGAGTCGATCTCCTTTTTGGCCCGCGCGCCACTGCCCGGATTCGATCTGACCGACGAACTCGCGCAGTGCATACCACGGACGCTTCATTTTATGATCCATATTTCTCGTTTCGTCGCTCGTAAATTGCTGGCAAAGCAGCTGCGATCTTCGTCGATACCGAACAAGACGAGCCCCGCGAGTATACTATACAAATCCGATGAGCGTAATTAGAAAGCGGGACGTCAAGGGGGAGATGCCGGCATCTTAGAAACCGGCGATCAACGATTGACGAGTAACGATTTCGCCGGCAGAATTTTCACGGAGCAGAACGGAGTGCTTTCAAGCAAGGTCTTCGAGTATCCCTATAGACGTCCAATATGGCGTCGATTCCAGCAGAAGGATTCCCATCCGACCAATCCCTCTTCTTCCCGTACCTTCTGCACCACCATTCCGTCGTTGGAGAACGAGAGGAACGGCGGAGAGAGAGAGAGAGAGAGAGAGAGAGAGAGAGAGAGAGAGAGAGAGAAAGTGAGTGAGGAGGGAATGGAGCGCTGTGGAGAACGCGAGAGTGGAAGCAGGAGGGAAGACAAGAGCCGCGTATAGCCGAGCGGCAATAACGCCGAGCACCAGACGCTAATAACAGACCGTACTGGCTGCCCATAGGCCATCCCGTGCAATGAAACGGGACCAAATAAAAATCACGGGGGAATTATTATGGTGGTCGCTAACGCGCGGCAGGAGAAGCGCGCCGCACGGCCGAGTTTCGCGGCCTGTCGGCTCTTTTGGCCGCTGGAGTTTTCCATCCGCTCTGGCGATTTTACGAGAAGCTTGCCCGGGCCCAATTACGCTAGAGCAATCGAATCGATCCTTGTCCCTCGTCCCTCTTATTAATTTTTAATGGCCAACGTCCTACGATCGGCTCGTTTCCTCCCGGGACCGTTAACGAGCAACCAGCTCTTTACCTACCGCTCCATGCGACCCGAGCCGCGATTTTACGATAAGCAACGTCTAACCTGGTATATGGAGCGAAAGCCATTAGAATATTTCATGCTGTTATTTGTCATTTTACATGCCAGCCGTTCGTTGAATCAATAAAGTCGATTACTTATGCGAGATCTGCAAGGTTAAGAATTTTGTACTTCCTCGTCGACCGTTTAACTCGTTCACCATAGTACCAGTGTTGGCAATCCAATCCCCGAAAACACACAGGGTACCATTCGTATCCCCGGGTCTCCCGAAGACGCGGCGATACCGAAGGACGTGAGAGAAGAGAGAATGACCGGGGGGCACGCATCGAAGGCGAGGAATAAAAGATGGCCGCGCGCAAGGTTTTCGCCAACGTGCAATCATCGTCCCCGTGGGAAATCCATGATGATGCCCGGCCGCGTCGAAGCCCCGGCTCCGATCGGACTCGACGAGTACCCCGGCAAGGTTCCGACCTTCGCGTACACGCATCGTTGCCCTTAGGTCGTATCGGTCGAATGATCGAGGAGGACCGAAGCGGAGGCGAAGCAAGGAGGACGGACGGGGCGAGGGCGGCGAGCGCGAAAGAGGAAGAGAAAAGGGACGCGTGAAACCACCAGGTGGAGACGAGAGACGAGGCCTCCGAGAGAAGAATGGCCGACCGCAATGAAGATTTTAACTGGTACCCTCTCGGGCTGGCTGGCCGACTGGCTTGGCCGACTCTTCTTCTTATTGTTTCTCTCTGGTTCCCTTTTCTCTATCATTCCCCCGTCCAACCCCCTCTCTCTCTCTGCCCCTCGAAAACGATTTACCGAGGCCATTCCCGGCGAGGCTGCGATCCTCGGCGTTATTTGTATACCGGCGAGCGTTCACGAAAATTACGGCAAGGTGTAGGGGCGCGATGCACGCTCGCGCGTCCGTACCAGCGGCACGAACACGCGCGGCCGCTTAATGGTTATGTAATCGCGATAACCGCGGCTCGAAATAGGAAGCAACTGCGCGAGCAGGGGGAAGAATCGTGTCTATTTTGGAACAATTAATCGTCGGTAATTACGATAAATCTGCCGCGTCGTTAAGGTATAACCGAAACGCGCGAAATTATTCCCAATATACGGGGGATGATTTAAAAGCGCGAGCGAGCGGGAGCGCAGTCCGCTCGCACTGGGCAAATTACGTCGGTCGAACGATAATTTTTCCACCCTCCCTCCTCTACGGGTTTGGAGCGTTCCCGTTTTAAAATTCCGATTGCAACTCGGACGAGGTGACTATTTCTAGGTAACTATTCGTGAGAAGGGTGTGCAGAATCTGTTGAAAAAATACAAGATCAAAGGACCACTGATAGTGTAAGTGGTAGATGAAGCGATAGCGGAATGGTTTGGGTCAGGCGTGGACACGTCGAGTAGAGCTGGGACTATTTGTCGAATTTTTTTGGTATTCGAATATTCGAATACTTCAGTTGCTCAATTATTTGGCAAATATAATTCGAATATACAAGTATTCGAATAGTATGGTCTGAATTATAAATCAAGTTCTAGAATGTTATTATCGAATAATAACATTCGAATACTCAAATATTCGAAGTTTATTCGTAGCATTCGAATACTCAAATATTCGAAGTTTATTCGTAGCATTCGAATACTCAAATATTCGAAGTTTATTTGTAGCTTTCGAATACTCAAATATTCGAAGTTTATTCGTAGCATTCAAATACTCAAATATTCGAAGTTTATTTGTAGCATTCGAATACTTGTAAAATATTCGAATAGTCCCAGCGCTAACGTCAAGGAGACAGACAGCTTCGACTCGTTCACCGTGCAAGTAGAATAAGCCGAGCGCGGGTCAAACGTAAGTTACTTCTGCAACCACCGAGCCGGGCTCGTTAAAATCGGTGCGTAAGACTTGAGGATGAGGTCCCCCAAGTAAGAGACACGCCGAGCTGCGTTAAAAGATCCACCGCATCGACCATCTTTCTACGTCATTCGCCGTGACAAAAAGTGGGTCAAAGACAACCGATCGATCTTCCTTCGGCGTATCGGTCGCCCTTCTAATCAAGCCGGATTGGCGCGTCTCGCCGCGATGCATGGCTCGTGCATAAATTCCACGAACGGTGACCGTAATTGGCGCCGCGGCGATATCGAGACGGGGAAGATTGTCATCGTGGAGGTCGACCTTGTCAGACGTTACTCTCCGCCGTCCCGAATCGACTTTATCCCCGTGGAATTCACCCGGGAGGTAGAGGGGCTTTTGTGCGTGCCGAAGGTAAACGATATCTGCGGCTCGGCATCGCCTTAGGGTCGCGCGCATAATTATCGCGATGACGACACGGCCGGCGGACGAGCGTCTCGAGGATACACGTCTCTCCGTGCATGCCGATCTACGCGTACGAATGAAATCGCGCGGATAATTGCACGTGTCACGGCCCCTCGACGTGTCTGCCCGCTCCGGCTCGATCCCAGCCCCGAGCTGGCGATCGTATCGATCGCGCTCGAATTCCAGATTAAAGGGCTTGGCTTCCTTTTTTCCCTGGACTCGGTCGAGGTACAAATTGGAGGCGCGCAAGAAGACCGCGATGGCTAGCGCTGATTCGAGCGGTACGATTACGCTAGGTGACGGGCGCCGTTCATCCTTTTTCTTCTATGTAGGTATATTCGAGAAACTGATAACGGGGATGAAAGAGATACCATGCGAGATAACGGACGTATCTGATTCCGCTTTGGTCGTAGTATCTTTGAGAGAAGCATAGATTAACAGTCCTAGACCTTTTTATTGTAAATCTGAGGAATGAGCACGAATCGAAGCTTTAATAGGGAGCAAGAATAGTTGCGTTTCGATTGTCCCAGCGGTGGGAATATCAAGAGTGAAACACCCACGAATGAGTACGCTGTGTAATGTTGTTTACAGTGCGTGGAACTGTGTGCGTGTGGCCGATGTACGTACGCACGCGCGCATTTCCACGAGGTGTGCACGCACACACGCGTGCAAACGCACGCCCACACGGTGTGCCAGCACACACGTCCAGCGAAACACGCGAGAGACGGGAGGCAGGTGCTCCGCGCGCCATTGGCCACCTCACCAACATGGCCGTACCCCTTTTCCTCACCAACACCACGGCGAAACACGGCGTTAACGCAACCTACCGAGGTGTCTGCACAGTTTAAGCAAAGGTATCGGGCTTGTACTATCAAGCACACTGCGCTTTGTTATTCGCGGAGACATCCCAGTTGAAGATGAGGACTTTAGAACCCTCCAGATCTCTTACGAATCGAGCGAGATCTAAGGACGATGGAAAGTGAGAGCGTGAATTAGACGGATCGGGTCCTGAACCTTCACCCCTGAAAATCTAATAGTACACCCCATGGCGTCTGCTCTATGCTCTGACCAAGCAAAGTTACCGACTCTGGCCCCGGTCCTTCGTGGAATCCGCAAAACGTTCGGATGACGGCAAAGCCCAAGGGGAGCCTCACCCCCGTCCAAACACCAGCACCGATAATTATTACTCAGAGCTCTGGTTCCGTCCGTCGACGAGCGCCGATAAACGCGTATACACGGATGCGGAGGTGCATCCGTGGGGGCTGCATACAGAGATATGCGATCTACGTTCAGCCGTAATGGCAGACTCGGACCTGGCCGAAGCAATTAGAAGTACGAGGTAAACACAGAGGAGCGTGCCCTCGAACGGAGCCATTCCAAGGGCCCCCGCCGCGTTATTTTCTTCCCGCTCTCTCGGCTCTCCGCGAAGGCTGTAATTAAATATTCCCGGAGAAGGGTGGCGCGTCCCGAAGAGTCTCTCTCGCGCGCGGTGTTCATTCGGCTGCTACCCGCCTCCGAACGGCCACGCAGGGACTCTGTCGGTTCTCCCGTTGATGGAGAAAAGATAGATAGACACACGCGGACCGTTCCGTCGTCCATGGGAAGGGAGCTGCCCGGTGAGACGAGAGCCCCAGGGATTTAAGTTTCTATAAATCATCTTGGTCTCTCGAAACTCGGCCCCGTATTTACGACCCTTCGACCTTAGCCAACCGGCCGACCTAGCCAGCCGCGTCTCATCCGGCTTCTTTGTACTCAAACGCGAAACCGTTTAACGACGCGACAAAGTATTCCGTCGATTTCGACTAAGTTTCTCTATTTGTGGTTCGCGCGCCGCTGGACCTGCCGTCTGTCGTCGACATAAATTACCAGCGCCGCGATCCATCGTGGACCGCTTTACTACCGGTTCCTGGAACCGAGCGTCGAATATTCCAAAACGAGAAATACTCTTCTTGACCTGAGGGGTAGGTAGGGGAGACTGGGGCTAAAAGTTCAAGGGGGTAAGTTGTTCCGACTGTTCTATCTTCAAAATGAAAAGAGCGTTGTACTTTAAATTATTTTTTCCGTGTGAGTTGATCACGCCACTCTGACTACAAATAAGTACTCGAGTAGTGGGTACCTACGCAATAAGTAGGTACCCACAAACAGTTGAATGTAAGATTGATTTGTAGATTTTAATTTTTATACCAAAGATAATGTTTATGGTTATTATATTGTTTTCGTTTTCTTTTAAAGATAATACATTTTTGTTGATGAACCTTCATAAATAAACATTATTAATAAAATTCTGTTCTATTTCATTAGAAAATGAAATATTTCATTAAAAGACAACTCTCATATCTTAGTAACAACTTACCCCAAGGCGATAACAATTTGCCCCATAAAGGGGTAAGAAGTTCCGCTTCGACCAGCCACAAAAAAATTACTTTTTTATGTAAAACCTATTACGATATATGAAATACAACTTTAAAATCATAAAATACAATAAATTTCACAAGAAATTAGTCAATAGCGAAGAGAATAATCACATTATTTTCCAGTCATTCTTTATGTTTTATCGAAATCGGAACTTTTAGCCCCGGCCTTCCCGGGCTTATACTCGACCAATACGGAAGAGCGAACGGCACAACGTCGTTGTTCGCGCGCAACAAAGTGCCAGCTAGGATCCTATCATTACAGAAAATAAGACGTTTCCGATTGGTAATCGTCGGCACGATAGAGTACCAATTACGATTGCATAAGGTGTTCCCTGTTATCGTCGATTCATCGAGACCTCCCCCTTCGCGATCAATTCCCGATAGCGGCAATTAATTCGACGGGGCGAGCGTTACGCGACGATTATCATCGACGCGAAAAGGAACGAGAAAAGCTCGGTTAAAACGTTCCACGTGACGCGGCTGTTCGCCCCCGCGCTCGTGCCTCGCGCCAGGCCAGCCAGCCAGCCAGCCAGCCAGTCCCGCCTGCAATAACAGGCTTTTCGGTAATGCAAAGAGTAATTAACATTCCTGTTTTAATTACAGCCTCCGCACCCCTCGCTCCCAGCCACCCTCTTTATTTTCACCACCCTTTCTGTGCCATTTGCCGACGTCGGTGGTCTGCGCAGGCCAACACACCGTTTCCACGCTCGAAAAATCAAGCTTTTCACGCGTGTTCGCGCACCTGTTATTCGCGGACGCCAGGAGGGCAGCCTGTAGCGGGCTTGCGGCCCGCGGCAACAGCCCTGCAATTAACGAAATTAATATCAGCCACTTTCCATTTATCGCGCAACTTTTGATGCGCTCCTCGTGACGCGTGGCGTCGGCTGCAAGCCAGAAAAAAAAATGATATTCAGCCCGAGCGTTTGGCGCGCGACCTGCGCACCGGATGACGATCCGGATTTCCGGCGCGCGGGCACACGCGCGCGACCTTGTGTGCATTTGACCGGGACGTGTGCTCTTGTCATATCGATCCCGTCACCCCCTGCGTCGCTGCTCCTTTGTAGTCGAGCGATTAAACGCGTTAGAACGCGCGTTGCCTCTGTTACTGCGAGACTCGGTTACAATTCCACGTTTCTGACTGCGAGGACAGGGGCGTGCCAAAGACCCCGACGGTACTGAAACAGCAACAGTATCGTTTCTATCTGAAGCGATCCGATTGTCCGTTATTGGTTAACCTGGTTGCTGTTGCTCCGTAAACTCCAGTGACGGACGACAGGGTAGAATGGCACTTTCATCGGCATCTGCCGCGAGTCGAGAATCAGGGAATCGATCGGGTGGCTGGTATCGAAGCTCGTTGACCGGGGTGATCGATGAAACGGCATCTTCCCGAAAGACTATCATTTTCTGGCGATCGGGGGAATCAAATCGAGCAGGGCTGTATATCACCGGCGTTCCCGGCTCACCGGGCCAAGACAAGATCTCCTTTTCGTGCCCTTCGTTCCGGGAGCCAGGAGGACGATAGAAGCGGCGAGGCCCGGTCTCGTCGCCCGAGGGCGCTCGAGGAAAGGCTCGAGAGGATCGCCCGGATCCTCGACGGCCCCGATCATTAATCTCCCGAATCGAATCTCGAGTGCCTCGGGACGATTGGAAAAGGTGGATACGCCGCGCGGCTCTTACGGCTCGCACGCTCCGGCTTTTCCTCGGCCCGCCGCGCGAGTTTTTCTATGTCGACGGCTCTTACCCAGTCTTATAAGCCCGTACACCTTTCTCGACGTCCTAGCGGCGGTCGTGAGCCTGTGGAAGGAGAGGCGCGGCGAGCGGAGAAAAGTTGGTCGGAGGTCGAAATCGTGGCTCGTCGAGAGGGATGAAATGGGAAGGCGAACCACCGTAGAGGGTGAACGGGTGGTAGTGGGAGAAGGGTCGGTCGGTCGGAGGTTCCATTTTGTTTCTCTGCCGGCGTGTGGCGGCGCGATAGCAGCGGCACTCTGTCAGAGCGTGACGTTATCACGACACCCCTTCTACTACCTAGCCAGGGGGTGCCCCGCACCCCTTTCCATCCACGGCCCCCCTCCTTCCTGAGCCCCCCCACGAGCCACGGGTACAACGTGGATCAAGCCAGGGGTTGCCTGACTGGCTGCCGTACCTTCTCTCTCTTTCGCTTTATCTTCCTCCCCCGATTTCTCTCGGCGTTCCCTCTCCAAGCGTAAGACCACGAACCCTCTCAGTGCGAGGCGGGAGGAAAGCCACGAGCAGAGCCGCGATAAGATTGTGTAACGGGCCGAAGGGGTTAGAATTTCACTGTGAAACGCGCGGGAAACGTTTTTGCATTCTAAACGCTCGCTTACCCCAGCTATGCCGGGGCACCTGTTCCCCAACCGCTGCTCTGCGATCCAACGGATATCCAATCGATAGATCTCCACCGTATTTCTCGCGTATGGTTGTAAATATTCTCCGGGAATGAACGAGTACAAGTCCGAGCACTTGAAGAGGTGACGATAAATATCTGTTCTTTGCCGAATCGTGCGAAGCATGAAAGTGTTACTCGCTGGGGCAACAGTCCATTGACGAGCTTGTGCAAAAATCTTTGCGCACGGTGTCGGAGCGCGATACAGCGATCGAGGCTGTAATCGGAGCCGTAACCGGGCGCTCGTGATTAATCGCGCCCATCGAGGATTATAATTAGCGCTTTGGTGAGGGTTTACGCGAGTCGGGGCGCGCCGATAGCGAGAGATTCGACTGGCGCGCGCCAACTGGGCAAATAAACGAAACGCGAGACAAATTTGTCGGGCCGGGCAACGAGTGGCTCGCGGAAAAGAGCAGAAAACGCGGGTCGCGGTGTCGTCGGTGTCAACGGCGACTGGTCGGGGACGACAAACGCGACACGTGCGAGGGAAGACGGAAGAAACGGAGACAGAGCGATAGAGAGGGCAGGGGAGGACAGAGAGAGGGATGAAAGCAGTGGTATATGATTTCGGATCGGAGCCAAGAACATTTCAGAGATCCCTCTCGGATCTAACCAGGTATGCAGGCAGCGGGTTGAAAATAAGCAGCGACACGCCATCAACATAGCATCGCATAGCGAAGGGAGCCTCGCGTTTGACTTTTTTGCCAGCTGGCAGCCTGTTATAGCGGCAGATGATCTCCGAGTCGAGTTCTCCTCAACCCCACCTCGCCCTCCTCGCCCTCCTCGCCCTTCCACCATCTCCTTCTTCTCTTTCTTCATCATCTTCTTCTTCTCCTTCGTCGTCGTCGTCGTCGTCGTTCTTCTTCTTCTTCCCTTTTCTCCTGGTCCTCTCTTGGTTCCCTCCGTTCCTTTTATTTCGACTCCTTATTTTCTCCGCGCGTCGGAGAAGGCGACCGAGGCGACTCCATCATTTCTCAGAGGCCCGTGCTCCGTGCCTCCATCTGATCGTAAAAACGCGCCACTTTTGTTCCCCTCCGAGGGATAATATCGTCGGGCATGTATACCCGTGTACGCGTACCGAAAGAACGAGAATCGAGCTCCGCGGGTCGAAGAAAAAGAGGTGTACTGCGGGAGGAGGTGTGCGCGACCTGAATCAGCCAGAAAAATGAATGGAAAACTGTGTAGTACACAGTGCTACGTAAACAAATCAGTTGGCAATGGAATCCTCCATCGGAGGTGTAAAGAAGTGAGGCAGAAAAATGATAGGGTGATCTGTCCAGTGAGTGAACACCCCCCAGTTAGTGAACGTTGCTGATATAATTCGAAAAATTAATGCCTATGGCGCTCACTTAACGTTGAAACTGACACTGAAATTTAGATTGGACACCTACAGATAACATTGCTAGAATTGTGTTCTGGGATGTCTAACTTTAGTAATAAAACAGCTCATTTACAGAAATAACATTCAGGGGATTAGATAACGACTTTTGATTACTAATTTTAAGATTTTAAAATAATTTAAAATTATTCACTATCACCAATTATTAATCACTGTGACCAGTGCACTTGTATCAAGTGGACGTTCAAGTGTGTATGAATATAATCTTTCGGACTTCCAATGTTCGACTTGCCAGTTCCAAAAAGATCCAGCAGCTCGCAAGATACATGGGCCCAAAAGGGCAGGCACGAGGGCGTCCCTAGCAAAGCGAAGAAACAAAAGGTAGAAATCTACGATCTCTATCGGGTCCTCAGAAAGCAGCGGCGTGGAACTCGATTCCAAATCTCATCATCGTTCCATCACCAATCGGAGACACGGATCGTGGGATCGTGGAGGCCCCAGGGACTACGGGTTCGAGCGATCACCAGAAGGCGTCGTCTCCCGGCCGTGGAGGCATCAAATATCGTGAAGGAAGTTTCTTCTGTTCCGAGAATCTGGCCAGGCCCGCGATGGTTGTTAGTTTCGGGTTTAAACAAAAATAATTAATCAGCTCGGCCCGTCCGTTTCGCCGGCGGCTCGTCGTCGTCTTCCTCCCGCCTTCTTCTGTTCTTATAGCCACCTCTCTTTCCGCCCCCTACCCCGTCCACCCCCCCTGGTATCCATTACATTATACATCACCGCGGATACTCGAATTCTAATTTATTCACGGGACGACTCTCCAGGACGAAAGTTTCATCCGCTTCGATCGTCTGCTTCTCTTCTCGCGTTTCTACGCTCTTTTTCTCCCTCCATCGTGCCCTATAAATCTCTCGGGCGTCCCGTAATTGTCGCGATCCTCGCTCCAAGGGGCTCCTCGCAGAGCCGACGAAAAAAGAGATTTTTAAGACTCTGCTACCAGCGGGATCGTCGCGGGATTCTCCTTGCTACCCGGCGACTTTGTCTCGCGAGATATTACAAAGTAGATTCGAAACAGTTTTCAAAAGGAAGAAACGTCGCCTCGTCGCGCACTGGCTCGAATTTCTCGAATTCGAACGAGCCACGTACGAAGGGAAGGCTAAGATCCAAGGATGAAAAAGGGACAGGGAAACGCGAGACCGTTCCCCGCCGCGAGGAGCGCTTAAACCGAGCCCCGTGATTTATCGGCGAGACGTAGGCGTCTCAGCCGTTGAATTTCACCGAGCAAGCGTAAATGAAGCGTCTAACGACAATCTCGCCCGCGAAGAAAGCTGCGACAAAAGGCAGACTCGGGGGTGGAGGTCGCTCGGGGAGCATCAGGACCTCGCCGTTTTCCTTCCGTCTCCGCGAGTTTGCATCGTTCCGGCCGTTTTTCGTCGTCGAGATCCCCCCAGACGGCTCCACCCCAGGGCTCCCTCAATTTCAGCGAGCAGGAACGAAGATTACGGTCGCGAGCGAGCTGGAAGTAACAGGAGCGAGCGAAGTGGCCGCGACGGAAGCCCGAAAATACACCGCCCTCTCGTTATTTCTCCTTAAACAGCGATACTACAGAAATGGACGTTCCGTGTCCCTTTCCCTTGACCCCCACCACCCCGTGAACCCGAATTTCTTCTTCGTTCATCGAGTGGCGAGTGGAACGCGAGCGGACACGGCCGGCATACCAAAGGAAGAGGGAGGAGGCGAGGTGGGAACGGAGCAACAAGGTCGTGGTAAGGAGAAAAGAAACTGTAGAAACGCTTCGGAGTAATGAGGAGGGAAAAGCCGTGGCGAGGAGCGCGAAGAGGAAACGTTAAGAGAGCGAGGGAGGATGAAAGAGGGAGAGGCAGAGAGAAGGATCAAGGGAGGGCCTGGAGCGGGTGGTAGGTGTAAACGGTGGGCGAGGGGCGAGGCGGGGCACGGGGTTGCTCGCGGAGATTTATGACAGGCGTTAAGCAGTAATGAAATTGCTCGTTGCTCGTTCCTCGAGGGGTGTGGAAGGGATGGGAACCGAGTGGGACCCACACGGGGGTTCGACGTTGTTGGAGGCGCACGAAGTCGGGCTGGGTGGTGGTGGTGGTGATGGAGAAAGGTGGAATGGCTGGGGGGAGGGAGGCGGGGGAGAAGGGTTGGTCGGTGCAGCGTACAGGAACAGTCACGTGGCGCAATTACCTCTCGCCAGCTGTGTATCCACGCTATTCTCTGAAGGACTTTTAATCGCGCCACCCTTCCGACTTCTTCCTTTGCCGTTGTGTCGTTTATCGCGTGTCGTAAAGATACGGAACGCCCGCTAAATCCACCGCTCCCGCTGCCGCACAGGCCGGCGATCTACCGCGGGGGAAGGTGTAACGAGAGTTTTATGCTGTTCGCGAGAATCGAGACCGCACGATGGTCGCGATTAACGCGCCACTCGGCGACTAGGTATTTGCAAACGATCGCGTGAAAACTGGTATTGTCGGTAATACCGGGACGAGTCACCTATATCAACTTAGATCCTCTTAAAATTGTAGACGCGAGTATTCTTAACTTCCAATCAACATTTAATAAACACCTTTGCACTTCTCCACGCACATGTGAATGTTCAAAGGTTGCTTTCGATGCAATGGTTGAATCGTCGTTCGCTTCTCCACGTAGAAGAGCCACGTGGGTTCCGTTTTCACTGATCGCCCGAGAGTTCGGGTTACGGAAGCGAGCCAAGGTGTATCCCGAGCGTGTACTGCAGGGAATTCGACACGGGAACAGGTCGATCGATCACCGGTGGCATAGAAGCAAGCGCACTGCCGCGAGACAACGCGGCCAGGAGAAGTCGCCGACGTGGTGATCGTCGCTCGAGCACCACCTGTTCCGTGATCCGAGCGTCGGAGTGTCATGTGGCGTTGTCGGCTTCCCCGGATCGTCTCACTTTTGTGCGTACGACACGAATTTTTGCCAGGACAACTGGTCCTTTGTTCGCGACGTTGATCCGCGAAAGGGGGAGGCCTTTGTGCCTCGCCACGCTTCGGCCGCGGGCGAACGTGGGTGTCGCGGACACGCCACAGGAATACGTTCTCCACTACAACAGCGTCTCTCAAACTACACGCCCGAATGGGCTTTAACTAGAACCACCGCCCTGACAGTTTTCCCGTGGGGTGGGGCGACGAGCATCGACGTTAATTGCCGTGCAAGCTTAAACTTAATGCGGGGAATAACGTAGCCACGCCGTGTCGTTCGCGAGTAACTCGGGACGGATCTCGAGGAAATAATGTGGCTGGAACGGTGCTGGATTTGATGTAGGAATGCGTGCAGGAGGGCCGAACGGGAGAGGCCACCCTCCGGATATCAAAAACTGTTATGAGGGCGAGAACGGTCGGAAAAAAATTCGCCGAGCCAAACGAAATACGTATCCGCATCCGACCACAAGCTTCCATTTCCGGTCCCCGGCTGACGCTGGCCCACTATACTTCCGCGACATTTATCCTGGTTTATCCTGAGCCTGGAGACGGTATCGAAGAGGGCTGGGAAGGGAGACCAGGCTCTCGGGGGAGGTTCTTCGACGATAGATCTTGTACCGTGGATACGCTTCGAATCCCTGGCACCGGTCCACTCTGCGCGCAAACTGTGGCATTCGGTACGCGTCGCGAACAATTTAGGCAGTTTTGTTATTCGCTCGACGGGCCAAAGAATGATAATAACTCTGTGTCAGAATTGCGCGTGATTCGGATCGCGGGATGGAGTACGACGCACAGTGGGTCGAATTCACTTATTTCACGACATTTTGGTTTTTTTTTATTGAGATATCGGAATGAAATTGACACCAAAAAATAGGATAAAATTATTCCTTCCTATGATGTATAATTTAATATTTTTTACATTGATTGATAATGACGCGACGCTGATGACTTCAAACCGAAATATTTCGAGAAATGGGATGAAGTGGGAAGTGATTCTTGCATGATTGTATAGAGGAAGGTGCACTGAAAAGATTCCACCCTGTAAAGATACGGGACTCGTTGGGACTTGAAAGATATTCCTTGTCAATTTTAAAAAATGTCACAATTCTCTTGACTATTTTCAGAATTATTTTTTAATAGATTATTTACATTGATTACTAATAGAAGATTATGTTTAGAGCAAAAAATTGGCTTTCAATTTAAACAAATCGATATTTGGCTGCAATCCTTTATTTTTCGATTTTTCCTTATAGTTTGAAAACGAAAAGTTTTCCGCACATTCGATTTAACCACTGAAAAGGGCATTAATAAAGTACCAATTGAATAGTTTTCAAATTTTTTTCACAATGAAGTTAAAAAACTGAAAAATAAATAAATAAATGTAAAAAATATTGCATTATACATTAGAAAGGAATAATTTTATCCTATTTCTTGGCGGCAATTTCATTCCGATATCTTAAAAAAAAGACCAAAATGGCGTGAAATAAGTGAAACCGGCCCACTGTACGTCGTAAAGAATCAACGATAATTACACAGTGATTGCTGGAAGGTGCGAGGGGCAGCTCCGTACGATATTGCTATGAATATTTCAAACATTTCGCCACCGTAAAGGACAGCTAAGTCGATGGAAAGGCGCGAGTTAGCGGCCCCGCGTTTTAATTTGACGCCGGCCTTATCACGATTTAATGTTCCGGCTTATTGCGCCGGCCTGATAAGGGCTAGGTAACACCGCAGCCATCGGCTTCATTTGCATTTCTGTTTTTGCAACGCGAAATTTCCTAGCGGCCGTGTCACGCACGTGCGTGCGCGTTAGAACGGAACAGGGAGAAAATGGAGGAACGGAGGAGAATGGATACGGCGTAGGGACGCAGACATCGAGGGCCAGACGCAACGCTCGGTCGGCCAACTACGCGATGGTTATGGCAAACGGCCAATCAAACTCCATTCGACCAAGTCGCTGGATGACGTTGGATAAATACGTTGCGCGTTCACGATTCCAGCTATCCTTCCACGCGAGTAATTCCCCGTCAATAGAGTGGATGTCGAATTAAAACCGGGTTAGGAGACTCGTGTTATGCCCCTAATCTCCCTTCTAGCCACTGTTAGACCCCATATCACTGTCTCTCCCTTTCCTTCAACGTCAACTAGAGCAGCTGATTCAAGTGATAAAACAGCTCCGTTATTTTTGCGCGAGTGTTGCATTAATCGTGTATCCCCGATCGGAGAGGCCCAGCAGAGCGAGCAAACGCGCAGGTGAACAAGTTTCGGGGCACGAAGTGTCCATCGGATAGGTCCATCCTCGAGGTATTCGATGCGTCGGGAGCTTTTGCGGGAAATAAATTTCGAAAGCGACGCGGCTCTGGCTCGTCCGCGACAAGAGAAGTGGATGTTTTCGAGGGCGTCGCGCGGTGCATTGTTTGCCGTGAGAACCCCGCCGCGGAGATGCGCAGAGAGATATTGCGAAGAGATGGAGAGAGAACGAGGAGACAGCGGGCAGGCAAGGGAGAAAGAGAGGCGAGAGAGGAGCCAGCGAGAAAGGGAGAAGGGAGAAGGGAGAACAGAGCTCTGGCATCGATCTAGTCGTCGGTTCGGCCGGGGGCGGAGCAGGGACACAGGTGCTTCTCCGCGTCTACAGGCTTAGTGTCTGAACCAGCCCCAGAACCACCTCTGCGAATCAGCCTTGATAGCGGCCACCGGCTGCTCCATATAGTCATGGTCGGGACTCGCGTTGGAATTAGGCGATAGCGTCCTCCCCCCGTGCGACAGACGTCACTCTGTGTGTATTTCACATGCACAGGATGATAATTCATCGCACGGCGAACCGTGGAGCCGCGGTTCCCAGAATGCCTCTCTGCTCTTACTCCCCGTAAACACACCGCGTTACGCGTTTAACACTAACTCCGGATGAAGAACCACGAGGATCCACGGTGAGGTGACGATACCAAGAAGATCGGGCGATTTCGGGGCAGCGCGAGAGGGCAAGAAGTAAGAAAGCAACGATCGCGGGCCAGCACGGTCGGCTTTCTCACCCTCAGGATCGGAATGCAGATGGCATTGTCCCGGGGCGCCAATGGGTTTCGCGTCGGAGCCGAAGGCGTTGATGAGTCGGCGCGGGCCACGGATGTTTTCTACGGTCTCGCGTTCTCTCAGCTCTCCCGGTTGCTCGGGCCCGATGCTCATTCTCGCCCGTGAAAGACAGCGGAATGCGATTCGCCGAGTCCCCGCCGACCCAACTATCGCTCTATACGCGACCGCAAAAACTCGGCCCTCGGCGTCGTTTCGACGCTCGAGCCTCACTCGAGGGCGCTCTGCTTCTCTTGTTGCATTCGATCGCAGGAACGTCTGCGAACGTCCGCCGCCAGGGTCCATGCAAACAGCAACGAGGCAAGATTTTAGAGCGAACGAGGGATGAAGAGCAGCCGCGGAAGAGAGGCTAGGAGTCCTCGAAGATGACGCGTGACGGAGAGGGCGTCCCTGACGAGTTTGACCGCGATCGATGCTGGCACACTGGCGCGCGGATCTTCGATGCGAACGATAGACGACACGTCGGAGTCACTTCCAGCCGTAATCCGACACGGTCCGTGTAATATAATGTAGAGAGGCTGCGTAAGGGGCCCGGAGCTATCTCGGTTTTGCCACTCGGCTGTATAAGGTTACGGCATACATGACTCTACACCCTGGCTCCTCTCCCTTCCTTATACTACAGCAACGGCGATGATCTCTGGCGAAAAAATGTACGAGCGAGACGCGCGTCTCCATGGGATTCGCGTAATCACGAGTGGAAAACGCGTGCGCTGCGAGTTGCCACGATCACGGAACCACTGAGGCACGAATCCGCTCGCGGTTTCCGTAATTCACCCGATAGATCGCATCTCCGATCCGCGATAGCGTTCAACGTCCCTTCCTGGATGGCATCAGGCTTAACACCGCGTTTCAGTTCCGCGACGGCTAACGCGCCGAATAACGCCGTTAAATCATAGGGGCTTCGACCGGTGCTGGCAGATAGCTGGAAGATAAGAGCGAAGATCGTGGAGAGAACGCGGACTCGACTCGGCTCGGCACGGCTCGCGTGTATCAAAGGACTCCATCTGCCTGAAGCTACAAGCTCGCGTCCGTCCAGCCGCGGCGTCAATGTCAACGGCCTAATCATGACTAATGGTTCTTTGCCTGGCCGCTCTCTCTGGCCGTTTCGTCCTGCCCCCTCGCCGCCCCGGCCGCGTCTTCGAGGGAACTGGCAACCACGGGCAGAGCGCAGAGCGGGAGGAAGAGCACTTTGTGCAAGAAGTCAAGTAACGCACACCTAGTGGCACGGCCACACGTACTCGGGGCGCACGTACGCGGGTAATGCGCCGGCATAATCGCGCGTGCGGAGAGAAAAAGCGAATGAGACGGCGCAGCGGGGCCCCGAGGGGGCGGCGACGTTAGGGGGGGACGGGACCGCGACGTCGAGATAGGCACTTTGTAAAATCGTTACTCCTCGTTTCCCCGGCGGTTAGCCACGGCTTGTATACGCGTACCTTACCTACAGTGACGCTCACGAGGAGCGAAAGTCGATCCCTATCTCGGCGTGTTCTCTCTACGCCCGACGATCCGCGCGCGATCGTTCAGAGGGGCCGAGAAAGTCTCGCGAGGGGAGCGGGGACTCTGGTAGATTTTTGTCCAATTAGCATGCACCGCGTCGCGGAATCTTTTACCGATGCGATCTCCACCGCGAGCCGGGCCGGCCAGGCGTCCCGCGATATTACGATTAATGCGATTTGACGTCGGTATTCCGAGCAATATCGCGCGCGACGAGCTTCGATCCAGCTATCTGTCTCGATCTTCCTCGATACGGGGCTCGGGGAGATAGGAGGATAAGGCCCGTTCGTTTGCCGGCACGTGAGTTTCGCGGTGAGGACATACCGCGGATAAAGTGCCGATCACGCGTAGTCGCGTTCACTGTCGTGAATTGGGGATGAATAATTGATGGCGTTCCAGAAGAAGAGTTGCTCGATGACCACTATGATTCGTCGAGTGTTTGTCCGTTTTGATCGAGCACGTGTTGACGATTAGACGGAGGACGGGTCTGATCTATGCCCGCCGCGACTACTGCCGCTAGTGGCTAACGACGTACGTTCCGTTTCCACTGCGAGGACAGCCAAATGGCGCGTTGGGATGAGTAGTAGGTAGTTGCTTTAAGCAGACCCTTGTTGATCGGCTCAAACTTTTCAGAGTTAATGTTACTACAATGACGAGAAAAACTTGAGGAAGAAAAACGCGATCCGATACGTTGCAATCTCCATATTCTGGGTGTCTCTGCGATGGATAAAAGAGGTAGGCAGGCCCCGCTCGAGTTGCGTAATTCCGGCGCATTAGCCGAGAAGAAATGTTTCTGGATTCCCAGCAGATCGAATGCCACCGCTACCGGCAATTCGGACGAGTCGGGACGAAGGGCGGGATTGCTTATATAGAGATGGCCGTCGGTGATATAAGATCCACCGGATCCCGCAGGAAATCCCGGGAACGGATCTATCTTACCCCGAGGGATAGCGGTGCCGCGAGGCGGACGAGGAGGGGAATTCACCTGTCAGCCTGAATTAAAGGATGGTCGGATCGGACGCGCGTGAGAGA
This sequence comes from Andrena chrysosceles, assembly GCA_963855975.1. Taxonomy (NCBI): domain Eukaryota; kingdom Metazoa; phylum Arthropoda; class Insecta; order Hymenoptera; family Andrenidae; genus Andrena; species Andrena chrysosceles. The sequence goes on along the minus strand of OY979769.1, from coordinate 42,060,230 downwards.
CCCACTCTCGGGCTTGTTTCTCGCAATTGAAGCGTCTTGTGGACCGGCTAACTCCCATTCCGTGGAATCGTGGAGAGGATACCCGTGTTTCGACCGCGTGAAATCACCCCCGAGGCTCGTACCGCACGGGATCCGGCCAAATCCTTGACGACTTCCCTGCCACGTTAACGAAACGTGCCGGAGAATCCATTCTGTTACATGTATGTAAATCTGGAGACAGCCCTAGGCGCCTCTCGCGCGTTAAATTAATTTTGAGCTAGTAGCTGAGGCTTAGAGCCGTAGTTAGTTGTACTTGCTGTACAAGCTGACTTTGAATTGACTACATGAGTGACTGGCTGCTTCTGCTTGGTATTAAAACTATCCAACAATCCTTAAGCATTCTCTACCAAGCAACAAACGTACCACGGTAAGACTACAGAAACGAAGAAGGACCATCGAGGTGTCTGCCACTTCTTTTCTCGTCGATATTTCTGAAAGGTATTTATATAAAATACCTCGCCGGAAGGTCGAACCGCGAGACGACCTGGCTCTCAGAAGTCGCCGTTGTGAGAACTGCGAAAGTGGCGACGGTGGAAGAGTGTAAGAAGGAGGGCAAGGGACGAGGAACGATACCGGCTGAAGACCGTGAAATCCGGATCCACTCTAAGCCCCGTTCAAGCCGGTAAAGCGACTCTCTTTTCTCTGACTTCTGGATGGCCAATCCGATAAAAGGAGGATGCGCGAGAAGCGCGAAGAGAGCCGCGTGGCGAATCGCAGCGGCGGCGGTTCGTTCGCCTCGCTGGTTCGTTAACCGTCCGATCGCGATGACGGTGACCGGTGTACATGACTGCAAAGGTGCCGCAAAAATCACGAGGATGCTGCCGCTGTCCCCCCGTTCGACTTGGCCACGCGCGGCAGACGTCTAACGATCCCGGTGCATGCCGATTTCGCTGAATCGTGCGTTGGACAGTTGCGAGGCAACGCAGCCGGGCCCAGAGGCCAGAGGCGGTAGCAATTATTAATTAACATTTCGTTAATTACTGGCGCGATAGAAATTCACGAGGGCGCGGCCGTTTGTCCGCTCTTCCGGCATAATTCGCCCGGCGAGCCCCGCTAGTCGGCCGTAAATAATTTATACTCGTAGTTCCGCTGTTTTGTGCCTCCGCCTTTATTATCGATTGAAAACGCTCGATGATATTTTGTTAACGGCTCGGTAATTAATGTCCAGGGCACCGCGCACACATCGACCCGCCATTGTGCCCCTCGATGGGAAAGAGCACGCTTGCCGAGATCGCGAAAAACAATTACGCGGAACCGGGCTATCGATCGTCCACCTCGCGAAGAGAAACGGGGAATAATACTGGGTTGAATGTGACTCGCGCTGCGTTTTTGAAAGAGAATGATTCTTTGAGTAAATACAAATCGAAAACCGAGGTATCGGTAGTTGCAAGACAAAGCTATGTTATTATTCAAACTAGACCACACTCGAGGGCCGGAAGAGTCAGCGCGCAAGTAGAAATATCTAGTAGTAGACAGACACACCAGCCAAGTAGTACATAGGGCTGGGACTATTCGAATAATTTACAAGTATTCGAATGCTACAAATAAACTTCGAATATTTGAGTATTCGAATGTTATTATTCGAATAATTGAGTATTCGAATGTTATTATTCGAATAATTGAGCATTCGAATGTTATTATTCGAATAATTGAGTATTCGAATGTTATTGTTCGAATAATTGAGAATTCGAATGTTATTATTCGAATAATTGAATATTCGAATGTTATTATTCGAATACTATTCGAATACATCAGTATGATGTAAAGTGGGTCAAAGTTAGCTTACAAGATTTCTTCCTGACAAATGAACCTAAAAAACTTGATTTATAATTCAGAACATACTATTCGAATACATCAGTATTCGAATGCTTAAATATTCGAATAGTATTCGAATACTTAAATATTCGAATAGTATTCGAATGCTTGTATATTCAAATTATATTCGCCAAATAATTGAACAACTGAAGTATTCGAACATTCGAATACCGAAAAACTCGACAAATAGTCTCAGCCCTAGTAGTACACCGCGCGATTACACAAAAAATCTTCAAAGTGAATTTCCTCGAAAACGAGACCTCGTAAGACATCATTCTACTTCACATTTTCTGCTCGGTTTTACACGAAAAAGGGGACCGATTTTGTTTGTACCACAAATTACGCTTTGGCCTGTATAATCGATGAGACAGGCCCGCCATACCTGGCCGCAACAGTCATCTCGTATTCTGACCCTAGCCGAGAAAGAGACAGCAAAAACGGGGAACAAGATAGATAGATCCGGAAGACGAGGAGACATCAAGTATTGATGCGACTTCGGTGAGCACCACGCACAGGTACGCGTCAATGCCTGACCAACACGGGGACAGCCGTGCACACAGAGGTACTCTGGTATGAACAGCTCTCTCTAATACTCGCCGGGTACACACACTGAATGTCCAGCACTCTCCTTAATGGGGTGCCACCGATATCCTCCTCCAACGCTGAAACGCTCTCGAACACAGAGGCAGGGAGGACACATCAGGGGGGCTATAGACGTACCAAGGAGCATCCGTGTCTCCCTACCGCGGCTCCCGTGCTCCGTTTCTCATTTTTGTACGAAGCGAACGCTACCTAGACGCCTGGAAGGAATTTAGAGGTCTACTGGGAATCGCGGATAACGCACCTTAATGGGATTGCCGTTCGCGGAACGATCATTAACGTCGACGGACGGGAGAGGAGTCGGTGGCCACGAGTGGAGGAGGAGCCACGTTTTGCCCACGGAACTCAGCCTAGTTCACGGACATCTCTGCCCCATAAATCCGCGGCCTGCCTCCCTCCCTCTGGGGGACTGGTCGCCGTTGCGCGCTTTCGGAGTCAAGATAACCGAGGAGACGTTTAGCGGTTATTAACCGAGTCCTCTGATGAATGCTGATGGAACATCGGGTCTAGGGTAGCTTCTTCAGCGAAAGTAGATCCCTTTGACGCAATGGAATGTGAGATTCAATAGAACTTTGCGTTCATAGTCCCATGCGGTTTCGCTGGAGTTGAATGGTCGGGTAAGTCGAGGGCATGATTCTGGACACGTCTCTGGCAGCAGAGTAATTGGATCGGTAGAGGAGCGATTTAAATACAACAGATCAGACCGGCTAGGTGCTCGTCGGAGAGCCGCGACGTAAATTTTACCGCCGCGGATCCTTTCGAAACCGCCGTGACTAATCCTTGCCGCCGCGACGACGCTTTGCATATGGATGACGCGGCGCGGACCTTGTGTCCATTATTCGGCTTAAACCTTTAAAGTCCCGAGCTGAGAAGGGGAAGAGAAAGGAGAGGGAGCACCGCCGGTCTTCGCTTCGCGCGGCATGCATAATTGGATTAATTTAAACTGTAACGAAAGCACCGGTCCCTGACGAATCCGCGATGTGTTTCGCACCCGGGAACATCCACCGGGTATGTCATCGTCGGGGTCATTGAAAAATAATGTCATCGGGATACGTGCTGCCCAGTCGATCCTCGAGTGTAATCATTAACGCGACTACTTAGAATCGGATTACCCGAATTCCCTATTCTATGGTACTTTACCAAATACCTAACTCATTTCAACGGGCTGCTACATTTCCGTCCTGCGTCTGATAAAACGCGAGGAATCCGGTGCCGGGAAAAGTGCACATGGCTGAGCACGGTCGAGTGGCTCTCGCTAGCATCGACGAAGTAGGAAATCTGGACGGCGAAGGTGACGAGCCTGCAGAAGTAGCGACGTCGCGGCGTTCAAAGTTAAGCCTGGTCGACTGGGACGGACGCGAGATTACGTGAAGCGACAAGTAGCACCAGAAAGGCTAATGAGTGGCCGAGCTAATACCGGGGCTCTGGTCTCCGCTTAGCGCGGGCAAGGACGAGCGCACACGTTTTCTCCTCACCCGTGCACGGCCCGGCCTGTGCCGAGGGATATACGCGAGCCAGCCCCTGGTTTAAACCTATGAATGCATATTCAAGATACGAATGTTTTAAATCCAGGCGGGATTACTCGTCGACGAGTAGCCCAGTGGCGCGGACGAAAGAGCCACGGGACGGGGTAAAGGGCGCTCGTGACTATAAAGACGCGGCATTTTATTATTTTCCATATCGACAACGGGGAGAGTGGGTGGAGGTGGTGTCGGGAAGAGTACGGGAAAGAGCGGGAGAGAGCAGGGAAACCCGGAGAGGACAACGAGAACAACGCGCACGACGGAGGGAACGACGGGGGTGAGGAGGGTGAGGGATTAACGGCGATAAATTTCGCAAAAATAGGGGCTTACCCTGTCGTGGGGCGACAGTCTAATCCTGGGTCCGCGCGCCACCCCCGTCTACGGGGGTGGCTCTCGACGCTGAACCCGCTGCACGCTGCAACGTTCCTGTACAGCGGCCGATAGTGGTGGTGACGGTAACCGCGCGCAGTTTTTGCAATTATCTACCCGGCTCTTAAGAATTCCTGTTCCTTTTTTTAATCACCTCATCGCGGGGCTCGCTATCGTTCTCCCCGGGGGTTAATCTTCGGGAAACGGGAGCTAGCAATTAATTTCGCACGGGGATCGGTAGTTTTAGCTTCAAATGGGACTCCTATCCGCTCTTCTTTTTTTCTTTTTATTTGCACTCTGTAAATGATCGCGAGTAACTATCGACTCAAGGTATTCCCAGCTGCGCTATGAATTAATTTTCTCTGTACAGCATTTGCTGGCTGTACCGTTGCCAGCAGTAGAATGATTTAAAACTGTTCGTGGCCCACGAACAGTGAATTCGCCCCGCAACAGACTGCCCTCCCGAAAGTGCCTTTCTACTCATTGTCCGGTTTCGGCAAAGCGCATCAAGGACGCAACGAATAATCGTCTCGGTTTCTCTCGCCATAGCGGCGGCGTGGGCGAGTGAAGAGGCCTTTCCAAAGAGGGAAAGAAGGAGATTCGGCATTCAGCCGGGCGACCAGGATGGACGCAACAATGGCCGCGCATCAACATAATTACAGTTCGCTTCGGTTGCCGGGGACGCTCGTCCGGCGAGGGCCAAGTATTATATTCAAATGCGAGTCGAGGCGGCGCCAGTGGGCACCGACCAAAGGCAGAAGGGGTTGCCGTAGCCCCGGGCCAACCGGAGTAGGTTGAAGGTTGTAGGTTGACCGTAGGGACACGCCACGGATGGGAGTACCTTTCACCGATGCCAGAAGGACAACCAGGAGGACACAGAAACGTCGCTTCGAGCGGGATCACCCCCTGGAGAGGAAATTACGTCGTCTGGACTGACCCCTTCGGCGCTTCCGCGGTGTTTTCTCTCGCCTTTAGGAGAAACGGAGAAATTCGGAATCCATCTCAACTCCAGGAAATTCGAAAACGCGTCGCAGGGGTGGAACATTTGAAATCACTGACATTCAATTCCACTCGGGCCTTCTTCAAATCTTCTGACTTTTATACGACACGTGTTTCTTCACAGTACGATACTGATATTTACGGGTATAAATTCATTAAGGATGATTAAAACTACACACTTCCAGGGATCAATACTTTCTCCATATCTCTCTGGCAGCTACCGAAAATCGCAGGAACGAACAGCAGCCAAAATTCAATCGACCCCGCGCTGATCCTTGATTCAGCACCGCGTCACCCTAAAACGCGTCCCATCCGACACGGGCCCCATCTTCTGCTCCTCCTCAGCCACGAAAATCCCTGCGTAGGCAGATCGTAAGATCAAGAAACACGGTGGAATAAAAAGGAAAAGTACACGGGAGAGGAACGGCGACGGGGATGAACGAGGTCTCCGGTGGGAGACAGCAATGGAAGAGAGCAAAAGCATTGACTCGGCCGGTGGAAGAAGGGGGCGAGACGCGGCACGAGGATTTGTTCGAGCGGAAAACTGCCGGTCGATGTATGCAAACGTCTCTTCCACGTCCTTTCGATGCCGATAGGGTGACAACGGGGGCGCGTCGTGTCGCCCCGAGAAGCCGAGTAACAATTGTCCTCTGTCCTGGAGCCGGTTACGGCGAGCTAACGAACTCATCAAACAGTGGTCGGACGGTAGCGCACGAGGGGACGCGACGCCGTGCCTGGTAGACCTTGACCCAGCGACGGGCAAGGACGAGCAGCCGGTACCGGAAGCGAGGCGGTTAAACGGCTGGTCCAGGGGTGGCAAGGGGACAATAGATATCAGCCGGTACGCGGACACCACGCAGGGGCCGAGATAGCAGATCTAAGTGGGCCATGCCGCGCTACGGTTATGGCGGCATAAAACGCTCCTCCGTAGGTAGTAGTAGCTGGTGCGGAGAGGGCGGCGCGGGCAGAGCCAACCAGTCAGCCAGCTGGCGAATGGGTCGTGGCGGCAGTCGACTCGAGAGTGCCGGAGAGAGCCCCTTTATGGCCGAAAAAACTGCCGCTATGATTGTCTATGCAAATTGTTTAAAATATCCAGGCTAAGGCCGTTCCCCGTCTCTTGCGGGCGTCGTTTCGTGAAAACCCGCCGTGCCACCTCGAGAACTGCCGATATGGGGTGTCTCGTGCCCGCCGCTGCTGCCGAGGGGGAATCCTGCGGACTACGATCGGTGTTCCTCCCGATTTAGGGGGACCACGATCGTTTCCAGTGGAATTTCTTGCATATTAAAAGAAGCACGCGCGCGCAAAGATGTTTGCCCCGAACGTTTGCCGATAACCAGGCGATTAAAAGCTCGTCGGCGCGGGGATATAATGGATCTGCAATTCTATCAGCAGTAGAAAAAGGTCCGCGGTTACGACGTTTACAGGGAGAAACGGAATGTGGAAGAATGCCGCCACGCGTCAGATCGATCTGCCGGTTTTTGTTCGCAGCTTCACGCTGCGCCCTGGCTCCCCGATCGGCTCGCGAGATACGGATGAATTAAAGATCGCGGCAAGATATATTGGAACGGCAACGCGCAATACGCTAAATGAAACGCGTTTCATTATCGATCTCGATGGGACTGCGGTTGCATCTCAGCTTGCAGCTCGGTGTGCGCTGGTACAGGAGTGTGCCTGCGTGTGTGTGTATGTGTGTGCGCGCAGATAATGGCATTGCCGGTTTGCGGTTTGTACCGTAGTGGCATTACCTGCCTTAGATGGCTTATTGATTGCCTCGACTATGCTCCGTTCTCGTGTTACAACACGGAATATCGAATAAGAATCGGTTCGTTCTGGCGCGCACCGCTTGCGTTACCATAACTCGAATTAAATTTCTTTCACTGCTCGAAGCTCAGTCATACCTACCCTCCAGGCGTGAGTGGCAAAAAGTCCGGGTACTCGGTGCTAGAGATTTAATTGAGAATTTTCGATTCTAGCGAGCGTCAAAAAATTCGTAGACTACGCGGGGGTAGAGATTTGATATGGAATTAGTTCCCTCCTGGGCGGGATGAAATTTATTTGCTGGAAGGATAAAGGGGAGGGATTCCGAGGCGCCACTCGATACGTGAAACGGAGCAGCATACAGCGCGGAACTGGCAAATGTAATTTCGCGAAATGCTTCCACTGATATAAGAAGACTACGGTGTCTAGGGATAAGGGCGACGCCGACGGAGGAAGAAAGATCGGGGAAACGGCGGAGGTAGAAAATGGAAGAGCGAGAGGAGCGACGGGGGGAGGAGCAAAGTCGCGGGAAACTGCAAGCTAGACGGATATATCTTCCGAGTAAATTAAAATGGATTATATATGTCGACTCCATCTTCAATCTTTCTTCTTTTCTCCCCCCGGCGCACACCGCGCCTTTGGATTATTGCTCGGGCGCCCGGCCGCGCGTAATTGTTACTATCCACTGGAAATTTCTCAAATGAAATTCTCCGGCTAAACTCGATCTATTTAGATGGAAATTCGAGATTCACGATCCATTCCGCTCGCAACGAACCCGAAATTCGCCGTTTAATTATCGAGAGCCGAATGCAAAATATCTACCTTCGCTATTCATCTAATTGATTTCCTTCAAAGTTACACGAGTTTTCTAAGGAAACAACATCAAACTGTGAAACCTAGTCTTATTCCAAAAACTGCATGTTTCGGTGAGCAAAACTTGCACGAGCTTTTTTATTCCAAAGAGAGAGAATCCTACGCCGAGGACAACCCCAGAAGAGATACGGCGTTTCAGACATCATTCACGAAGGTGTGCGCGAGGAAAGAGCCAGCAGGAATAGTAGTAGGTCGGTGGCCACAATTCTGGAAAGCCCAAGTTGGCTGGCGTGGAAGGTCGGGACACGGAGTCGACCATGATGTATGCTCCTCTTCCGTCTAATTAAACTTGGGGAGGGTCGCAGAGTTGGTTGGTCGGTCGGTTGGTTGGTACGCTGGCTGGTCGGACAGACGTACGGTGAGGGGCGGTCGTCGGGATGGCTTTCAAAATGACAACCAAGGAGCAAGAGAGAGAAAGCGGCCAGGAAACCGGTGAGAACGGGCGAACAAGGGGGGGCCAGCAGAGAAAGACGTCGAGCAACCGAAACGATTTCGTACTCCGACGGCATCGCGTCCCTCTTAGAACATCCTTGTATCGAATTAACGACCCCTTTCCTCTGGCAACGACGTCTAAATTATTCATGTTCACGGCGGCCAGGAGCAGAAAAATGAATGAGTGATCGCCAGTGGACGTAAGGGTAAACAATGCGCACTCTACATAGGTACCGTCAGCTTCAGGGGGTATACCCGTTTGAACCCTCGGAAAATGTGTACATTTTGCGGATTTTTTTACAAGTCAATGGCTTGATGCAGATTTCCCGTTTTTTACTTTCTTTACATAGTATTATGAACTACTTAAAAAAAATTTCAGTTAAAAAACTATTGTTTTTCTGAAAATCTAAAGTCTGAAGATTTTAGACGGCTAAACAGTGGGCCTGAAATAAACTGTATGTCGTGTTTGAAATAAAAAACAATAAAAATCTTCTTATAAAGTCCTATGTTAATAGTTATCGTCCAACGGGGCCGATTTTGAAAATTTTGAAAAATAAAGAAATGGTGAGAGATCAAAGGTAAAGTTAGATTTTTTATAAGGGAAAAGTCCACCTTTTTTCTTTATAAATAATAAACGGGGAATCGGAATAAAAAAATCCCTCGTAGAACGATGTGGAATCTTATTACGATTCTGCATGCAAAATTGGAAATGAATTGGATGAACATGGCCCGAGTTTTTAGGGAGACTTTCGGATACGTATTCATAACTTCCGGAAAACAATAATTTTTTAACTGAACCTTTTTTTTGTGTAGTTCATAATACTATGTAAAGATAGTAAAAAAACGAGAATTCTGCAAAAAATCCACAAAATGTACACATTTTCCGAGGGTTCAAACAGGTATACGCCCTTAACGTGACTTTCATCAAGATTAACGTATCGATGAAAATCTCCCACCCTGAACGCCGACTGGTTTCTCGTAGACCACAGTTTCACGGACCTCCGCGACGAGTATCAGCAGATACCTATCCCCGAATGGCCCCGGAGGCTCACCATGGCCGAAAAGAAGTTGAACCGCAGTCACGATACTCGCTGGCCAGCAGATGCACTCCGCCTCCATCAAATTAATTTAATTTATACCGAGCCGTCCGAGATGCCGTTCTCCGCGCGTTCTTCCCTCCGTTTGACCGTCGTGCTGCCTTCTTTGCAGCGTATCCGTCTCCTTTGATCTAACGTCGGGCGAAACCTGCGCGTCTTCTCTTCTCTTTTGCCCGTCTGCGACCGTGGCGCGCGCACGTCCACAGGGCTCGAGCGTTCTCTCCGCTCCTTATTCGAAGCCGACGGCTATCTATCTATGAGCGTATGTAAACTATGTCCGCTTTCCCGGCTACCCTGCGTCAATGTGGAACGTGGCTCGCGGATTGGCGTTCGCCGCCGCGAACGGGGACAGGTTATTGGCGCGAGCTGGTGAATTCCTTGGCGCGAGCCGCCGCGATTCCGAAATGTTTGACCGACCGGGGTGAAACGACGTGGTCGCCGGCGATCTGGAATTCTCGATCACGATGACAGAGGAACGGACTCGCTTGCTTTCACGGTGATAAATTTACTGGCGGAGAAGTTCGACCGCGTCCCTCTGATTTACTCGGGATCTAATCCTGTCCGAGTCATTGTTTCGCGACGAAATTGATTTCTACACGGGCGAGCGAGGTGGAAGTAAGTCTAAGTGTAATTGTAAAATTGCTGGTGCCGTCGTACAATCTGGTAACGCGGCTCTCTTCAGCTTGTTTGCTTAGGTGGAAAGCGTTGCCGAAGAAACTGTAAGCGGTCAGGGTGAGCAGTGCGAACGTTAGCCCTTGTCGCGGCAGTAAGTCATCGCGGGGAGAAAGATTAGGACGCTAAATCAAGGCTGTTGGGGCCGTAATTCGTTTGCCGGAAAAAGGGGGAACGTCGGAAGGAGCTCTTTAAGAGGCTGGTAGCCGAGTGAATACACACTTGGCTCGAGTCACTTACTCTTTTAAGGCGTAATATGTATCCACCGCGAGCCGAATGAATCCCGGTTCACGGTATAGTCGCTTAATCGCTCGTAATAACGCAGAGACGAATGCCCGCGAGACGACCGTCGCGAAAAACCGCTGTAATTTCTGGCAGTGGATGCCGAGCAGTAATAGCGGACCACGGGGCGAGAACCATGAATCGTACACACGGGCCCAGATGCACTTATTTCGACTTGATAATTCTTCCTAATTTAGCGGCGACTGAAACTGGGCTGGAGGCAGTTGAACAGAAGGATTCGATCATAATTTCTAAATTCTTTAGCGGCCTATAACAACAGTGTTATTTTCACCATAAAGAAATCCCTGAAAATAACTTTACAAAGAGCGTGATAATTGATAAAGTCTAAGCGAGCTGAAGGGCCGCACACGGTGCGCGAGCCCCGTGCCCTGGACTTAGGTACATTAAAATCCTTTCAAGTCGAACATGACGCGCGAAGCCGTGGACAGACTAGAAGCTGTCGAGGACGCGATTAACCGAGGAAGAGGGACGAGCCGCGACGCAGCGGTATCGGCGCAACGGCACAGCAGACTCGTCTTTTCACGAGCGCGATATCGTCATCGCGCAAACAGCGTATATGCATTAAACCATGAACCCACTATCCCCGACGTCATATCCAATACACGTTGTTAGGGGGGGTTGCCGAAGCCGAGCTGTAGAGAGGATCGACTAGGAAGCCTGGGCAAGAGGGGAGCAGGCAGAGCGGGGTTGGTTGCAGGGTGGTTTTGAGGGTGGCTGCCAACCCCCCTCCCTCCCAAGCCCCGGGCCCTACATGCGGTAATGGCATTAACCGAGCTGCAATATGATTACCGCTCTCGCAAGGTAACCTGATCACACCCGAAATCTATGGGGTGTCCGTAGTATGAGGGACAATGTACAGTGCTCCGAATTGCTGCGCAACGTTACGCAACCGCGGCCACTAGCACCCACCGACCAACCCGCCACATCTCTCTTCCTCTTTCTCATTCATCCCCCCGATCTCGCCCTTCCACTACACCTCGCCCCTTTAATCGCGTTGCGCTTTTTGCGGCTCAGATTACCCGTGAATCATTAGATGCCCCGCTAGGATCGAGAAGCGCCGCGCCGTGGCGGGGCCACCGTTCCTCCTTATCTTGGCATTAGGAGATTAGTGTCCCTCCACCGAGCGCGTTTTTCCGTCTTCGTTTCTTTTCGTTACGGCCGAGGCTTTCCCCCCGGGATGAAAGCAATTTAGGAAATGTTTCTTTTTGCCGCACGGTCCCCGGCTGTGTCGTTTATCTTCGCCCACCGCTTAAGCGCGCTTTGATAAGTGAATGATTGGGGACCTCGTGGGAACACGTTCGAGGATTCACGCTGTTCTCGGCGACCCCGACGAGCGACCGGTCGCTGGCTCTCCTCTGCTTCGCGTGCTCTTTGTGGACATTGGAGGACGCGAGCGTGAGGAGAAACGGGGGAGGGCCCCGCTTGATGAAGACGACGAACGACGAGGAACGCTCGTCGCTCGACGAGACGTCCGTACGAATCGCGGACAGGAACGTCGCCGACGCGCAGGCAGACGAACGTGGACGAATGAAAAGCGAACGAAAGACGAATGTAGACACTTACCGTGAGGTGTTGAAACAGCCACGCCCTGAGGATGTTGGTCGCGACCTTGGGAAAGATGCCTCTCTTCTTCTGGTTCTTCTTACCCGTCGAATCGTCGTCTTCCTCACCGGTACCCTCGCCGCTGCCGATACTCGCATTACTCGCGTCACCTGCAACAGATCGTAAACCCGAATCAGCATCATCTAGCTCGAGGGCAATCAAATTTTTCTCCGAGTCCAAGGGTTTCGAGCCCTAAGTGCGAACGGTGAAATTATCCCAATTACATAATCCCGCAACTTCTCCCCATCCCCCGTCTGTGTTGAGAATATATTATCAAGGGGTAAGGTCTCCAAGCAGTTGAAACCACGTCCCGATTTTCGGCGCAAACTATACCGAGCGATAACTACCTCCACCCCTGCAGCCGGTTCCCATGCATACAAACACCATTAAGCCACCCGCAATCACCCTGTCCCTCTTTCGCTGGCTGGCTCCCTAAACGTTCCAGCCCCTCGCCCGCCCCTCTTTTTCATCCCCACTGGCGCATTAATTCCCCGTCATTTATCAATCTTAGCTTTTTAATTGCACGGTCACCGGGGACTCGAGCGGCGAGACGGTAATGAGAGATATTAAGACCGCTTACGGTCACGCTTCGCCGGGGCAAATATCATTTTTATAAATTATCAGAGCCGTTCCCAGGTAACCCTCCCACATCCCCCTTTCCCTGTCACATCCATTCCTCGCATTAATTAAGACGGAAGCTGATGAACTCCCCTGACACCTCCACGGGAGCAAGAAGAGAAACTTTCGAAACAGTTCGCTGAAATCTCAGAATTGCCGCACTGTGCGATATAAATCCCATTAATTGTGCGTTTAAGAGGACAATTGTAAGATGATTTATCCCGAGGGGGGGGGGGGAGGGAAAAGCGACGCGCGAGTGTCTAACCGGTCGACGGCGAAAGACCCCATCATCAGAATTCACCTGACATCCCTCGCCGATCCATCTACGGCTAGAAACGGCCGGAAGTTCGAGGCCTCCCTTTATTCCTTTCTCTCTCAATCAGCGCGGAAGGAGACCGGCAGGCTACTTACGCCGACGGATTATAAATGACCGAGCCTTATCGTGCTGCCCAAGGCTCCGGTTCCCAAGCTTCTATCGTAACAGAGAGATCAGGGTGAGCCCGGTGCTCCCAGGGGTTTCACGATGACAGGTCGCCCGGGGGCGCCAGCCCACCGCCACCTACTCTCAACCCCTCTTCTTGCCCAGGGAACGGCCTCGTGGCCGAGATTAACTTTGAATTCGTCCAACCGGGCCGTCCAGCGAGGAAGGGGTGGCCGAGGGTCGCCCAGGGGATGGGGACGAGAAAAATTTGTCCGCCGTAGGAGCGGACGGACCGGAACGACGGGAGATCGATGGAAATCGGACGTATTCTCGCGCTCGCCCCCTTTCCGAAAGCGACTCAGAGGTGGAGAGAGCCGGAGGGAAAGCGATCGACTTCGATCAGGCCCGACGACCACCTGCCATTCGATTCGACGACGAGATTCAAGGCGGCGATCCGACGCGATACCGCGGGACACCGAAGAGAATAATAGTCGAGGGTCGAGGGTCACGGTGTTCAGTTATCGGTGACATTTCAAGTAGCCAGAACTTTTTTTCGCACAAATTCTATGCATCCCCTGCGTTATCATTTAATGAAGGTTAACAGAATCATTCTACCGTAGATTGTACCTACAAGGAAGCTATACAAAGTTATAGGGGCAAAAACGGCTCCATGACTCCTGGAACGAGGATACACGAGAGCACGCAATAGTCGCCGAGAAATCACATCATCGCCCGCGAATCCTTACGGTCGGATTCACAAGGAGCCAGGAGTCTTGGCGTCTAACCGTTTCCCTCTCTCGAGGCGGCAGGCTTGTTTTCGTCCATCGGACAAGAGCCGTTTGGTCCTTCAGCGTTCCCAACAAAAACGACGTTAGAGAGGATCTCCTCGCCCTCCCTCCTGTAACCCTCCCGGTAATGGCGACCGCCGTGCAAGCGAATAGAGCGGTCTAGAGGCGCGCGGAACGGCCAGCAGGCGGCTAGCGGAATAACGGAATGGCCAGCGGACCGTCCCCCTGATTGCAGTTAATTTACTCGGTGAATCGAGTTAATGTAGCGTGCCGATCCTACGCCGCCGTTACCCCGCGCCCCGACGTATCGGCCGAAGAAGCGTGCTTGCTTCTGCTCGTCAGGAATTTCTCATTTCCGCGAGGAGAAACTAATCCCACCGAAAAACCTTGCCGTCCAGCAAGAAACCCAAGATGAACACCGTGAACTGGCTGTACTACTAGGAGATACGTTCCCATAGAACGAGGAGTAAATCTACTGAGTACTAAAACAGGGGAAAAATGTTTCATCGCGGGGATGCCTCCGTTCTCCAAGTTACGAGGGGCCAAAGAAGACACGCGTGCCACCAGCAAATGGCCAAAATCACACACACCTGACGCCAGTTACATTCTCTTTTATTCGTCACAGCTGAAAAAGTACAATCAAAACAAACCCCTGCTCTCTACGTTCAACCCCCGAAGCATCGATACACAGCCTCACGAGTAATGCAATTGCATTCTTATCCACGCGTGACTGACAGCCCACGTCCTGTCGCTAATAAAACAATGTCGTTTCTCGTGGGATTAGATTAAGTTCAACGACTTGATCGTACAGTGACTCTGGAATCAGGTTCTCTAGCCTAGATCCAACATATTGACGTCGTGAAAGGGCCGATGGTCAAGCAAAAAACAAGTGTCTCCCGCTGTGTCCTCCAGCCCGACGAAAATTAAACGGTCCACGAATCAAGCTCGAATTTACCGTCGCCATAAATCCCGCCAGGGGCTGAGGGGGAAAGTCGCGAAAATTGTCGACGGGATGCGCCGTTGGTTCGCGCGTGCACGCGCGTTTACGAGGGCCGACTGCACCCCGAGCCATATCGTCCTCGTGTTGATTTACGCGGCGCACCGCACATTTTTACTGCCGCGTTATAGAGATTTAAGCGCGGCCAATTATACGTTTAGACGCCGTCCTCCTCGCCGGGCTCAGACGAAGGTTCGCGGTCCTGAAGACCAACGCGAGACGAACGTCGCGTCGCGGTGAAACACCACGCCATCCTCCGCTCTCTCCGTGCTTCTTTCTTTCGAGCTGTCGCGGGCTATACTTAGCCGATGGGTCAAGAATAAGCGAAGTCTCACGTCGGCCTGACTATATGCTATTTCGGGAGGGCGAACGGACAGCCGAAACACGCGGCCCTACGTCGAAGAGCTTTGGGAAGCGGTCGCGTGCTTCTGCCTCGATTCCAACCGTAACTGATGAATGCGACTTTTAGAAGCTCCGGTGCTAATAGTTACCAAACGACCCGCTGTATCCAGAGCGTCTGAGAGCGAGCGAGTTTCACTCACGCAACGGACACCTTCTTTTGCCATCTCGAGCGATACCTACGCGAGAGAACGAAGATCTGAAGATTCGACAGATTAGAAGTCTGTTACTCGCTGACATGGTTCGTTGGACTTCCAATTAGGACTGTCCTCTGTCCAGAGATGAATGCCACGGGAAGAATGGAAGAGCGGTCGATAATACGAAGTGATTCGTGCCTGCATCCATAAATATGCATAAACCTCGGTTGCTACGGTCGACTGTCCGCAGGATACAATCAAGCGATCGAAGGATTCGAAGCCCCGCAGCATCCCAGCCGGAACGAGCAACCTGCGCGCGTTGACTCGCCGTGAAAGTAATAAGCAGCGAAAGTAGTAATAATGATAATCGAGAAGCAATGAGGCGGACGTACGTGATCATTAGCAAACCGTCGGGAGGACTATGAAAGAGTAACGAGAGACCTCCGCCAGGCCTAAACGCCACGATAACGCAATAATTCCAAGGGGAACAGGTAGCAATTAATGTCACGCGCTGCGAGGCGTCTTTTCACCGATCCATGCGCATGCAACCGCGAAGAAAAGAAGTCGGGAGGCGGATGACAACGGGATAGAGGCCCGGCGACCACCGAAAACGTCTTCCTCGGGGGAAGGGACCTCTACCTCTACTTAGGGTGGCCGCGGCGGTCCATCGAAATAAACCGCGCATATGGCCGCCAAAAATAAACTCCTTATTCCCATCCCGTCGAACGAGCCGAGGACCGTGTCCTCTCCACCTTCTTCCCTTTTGCCGTTCCCTCGTCCTCTCACGGTGGCTTCTTCCGTCCGCGCGGATCCGCTCCGAACCCGGGGACGCCTTTTGCCGCGCGAACTGCGTAAAACCGCCTCGAGACGACCTTCCTTCGAGCGTGTAGGCAGAGAACGCACCGGATACCGAGACATTTATGCATTTGCCACCACGGAAGAATGACTGTGGAAGAGGGAAAGTAAGGGAAAAAGGGGAATCATCCTACACACCTTTACGAGTATCACGTTTCACGGGGGGACTTATGGATGCGTAATTGGGGTGCCTTTTTACAAGGGAAGATGTCGAACCCGAAAATTAAAAAAATTCTGAAACTTTATGAATATGTGGAGGATTTCCCCCTGATTACAACACAATTTTTTTTTTTGGTGCCCAAATTCACTCTAAGGGAGTGAAATTAACCCCTGAATATTCGGCTATCGGGGGGTGTGCGTCGAATTCTTGGCTGCATATTCGATCGGTGGTTTGATTTCCATGTTGATGGATTACGCTTAGCGCGAGCGTTGAAATAATGAATTGAAATCGGAGGCAGAAAATTTTCAACGCGGTACCCTACAACACGATTATTTTCGGTAATAATTCAGTCAAAAGCGAAGGTTGGTTTGTACATTATTTGTGGGTTAATTGCGAGCACTGGCGTAAAAGGTCGACAAAACATCGGCCCGTTAAAGCTCTGGATTTATTTATCGGTATTAGAGAGTGTGAAATATGAATGGTGTTAAATCAAGCCCCAAAAATATATTTCATTTTTCAAAACACACCGTGAACGTCACGCAATAACAAACGATAAAGCGCGAATCCCGTTAAAGTGGAAAATTTAATGTCCCGCGTTTGTATATGATATAATATTTGCAATAAACGTTTTGCAGGATTTTTACACCCGTTACCGAAACTATAAAATAAAGTTATTCGCGTGTGTATTTTACAGTTCAACCATTGCAAAAGTATGCTTTCGGTAAACATTCGCCTCTCTCTAGCTATTATTCATCAACTGCGTTATTACACAAACATTGTTATTCTCAATGAATATTAATCGCGATGTACGAGGAAAAATATGAAATTCTTCAGCTTGGAGCAATGCCCTGATTACCTATCCAGTAAACACAACCACAGAAGCATATCCATCGCACACATCCGTCGAAATTCTTCCTCAGAATATCAAGAACTGTAGTTGCATTTTGGAATACCGACAGAAGGGAAAGCGGTTTTTCGCGTGGCTGGAAATCACGGAAGGGGTCAACGCACCAAAACACTCGGTTCTGGCTCGAGTTCTCGTTGGAGAGCGTCGGCGTTGTCGGCCTCGACCAGTTACCACTGGCAGAGGCTGCTCTCTTCGCCGATTCCGAAACTATTTTCGGCGATGAAATGCGGCTCGACGGATCGTGCCCCACCCCCGTGTGTGCTCCCCCCATTTTTTGCTCCCCCTTTTCCTTTTTGCTCTTCCTCCGCTGCCGAGCCAGCCCCCTTCCGGCGCGGCGGTCGTGTGTCGCGCGCGAAGATCGCCTCGCTCGATTTCCCGTGGCGCGCGCGTATCTCAGCATCTCCCAGCGGCCGCGACAGCCGCTTAATCCGAGAATCTGCTTAACCGAAAGATTAATTGGCGATTGTGGGAGAGATGAGGCGCGATGAGGAGTTTGTCCTGTCGCGAGAACGGCGACGGCGTGTCCCCTCCGGGCAACGAAATCGAGCAGCGTGGCCGAGAGCGCACTTTGTAGGAGTTTGTCTTACAAATGAGCCGAGCGACGGGGATAATTTAGTATGCCACGGCCGTGGCGCGTTAACCTTTCGCTGAGCGACACTTAGATGCGCTCGTTACGCTTTACTTATTCGCGCGGGTTATTCCTTATTCGGGCGGACACGCTGAACGGATCTCTCGGCTCGATAAACCCCCGCAGAAGGAATCGAAGGTTGGCGATGGTGTTCCTCACGGACACGGAATCGCTACCGAAGGATTTTTCTCGCCGAGCTTCGCGGTTACGCGAGACACGAGCGTAGGGATTGCGCAACGGTGGAATACGCGATGCGTCGATGCTTCGCGTAGATTCGTGGCTTTCGTGAGATTCTTGTGGCCGATGGTGACGCAAGATGCGTCCGCCCGAGATCCGGACCAACAGAGCAGACGAAAATACCGGCCTATCGTCAAACGAGACGGGGATACGAGTCGAAGGGACCGAAAAAAGAGACGACCGCGTCGGGTTTGTACGGATTAACGGGTGGATTCCTCGAACTCTCGTTTCGTACAAGCCCGGAGGACATCTTGCTTTTTGTGTGAAACTTGCCGGGAGTGTTTAAAATTGTAGAAACGCGCGAGGGCCGGGGATCGTGCGGGGGTGCCGCCGATCTTGGGCGATTGTTTACACGAACTTGCGTGAACCGCGTCGAAGTGGCCGAAAGAGAAACACGTATTTCGACACCTGACGCTGCTCGTCAACGATAAACGTCCGACGGCCGCCACTTATTTACCAAGTCAAAATATAAACTATTAATAGATCCCGTAAAATAGGGAGTGCACGTTCAATCCTTGAAATTATTTGGCATTTCGCGCGGCCGGGACACGCCGTCGAACGCGTTCAACGCGAAGTCGACGACGCGGGAGAAATTTATCGTTTACCGGCGACTCTTTCAAAACAAACCAGCTATGCGACCGAACGTAAACGGGTCTACGTAAAATCATACAAAATGTAAATGCGAGGGAGAACGTCTGAACGCTCGGAATTGCTCGTAAATCCCTATCCCACGGGGGACCATAAATTATGGGATAATTTTGAAAAATTTCCACGGCCACGCAATGAAACTCATCAACTGCCCCCGTCTACCGTATCGAATATTAGCCATATATCCTCAAGACCAGTCAGAATCGGGGAAAAAACGTCCAGAAAATTCGCGTAAGAACACTAAATATTCAAGTAATAACTGTATCAGCCTCTCGCACATGAATTCCTAAGCCGATTCACCCCACTATCCCCTAGTGTTGGTTCGTCTTACAGAAATCGACGTAAGTAAGTAGTCAATTTATTCTGCGACCGTTATGAGAATGCATTTCTCGAACGGAGCACAAGAAAGAGGATCCTCGTTCTTTGCCAGTGTCTCTTTTAAGACCTCTTTCCCTGCGTGCATTCATTGCCCCGTGCGTGGTTTGAATATCAATTCTATCTTACGCTCGGCATCGTCTCGACGGAGCCGTCTATTAAAACAAATAGAAATCTGAATGACGCCGGGAGGAGATCTAAACTGGCCAAGCGGGAAGAGGATCGGTGTGCCTGGGCGAAAGACGTGGAACGATAAAAGAAAGCGACCGGGGACAGGCGAGCCGCGAGAACGCGCGGGAAAGGCGAGGAACGGAGCGCGCGCGGTTGATTGAGACATCGACGGAGCAGCTGTGACAGTTATCTGATTCATGGACATGCCGAGTATATTTTATGCCGTACGACCTATGAATACAGATCGATCGGACGCGGGACAGCGGCCGTTGGCGGCTCCACTGGCCCGAGGAGATCATAGGTGCCTCCTCGTATATGGATATATCAATTACGCGCGTACGCGAAGCGGCGCAACACGTACGTGCAGGAAGAAGCGACGCGGTCTGGCGAACGAGCGAACGAGCGAACGAACGAGCGAGCGAGCGCGTCGGAGGCACCGCTGGCGCGGCGGGGAACATCGCATTACGATTCATCAGGCGTCCAGGATACCAGTTCCGCGAGGATCCGCGGAGATACTTATCCGTTAACGATCTCTACGTGATAAATCGCCGATTTGTATCGACGCCTCGTGTCGCACGATACGCAGCCGCGGTAGCGTAAATCGTGTCCCCGATCGCTACTGTGCCTCCTCCAGCCGTTAAGATTACGATTACGCCCTGCGAAGCTCCACGGATGAGAGCTCGATCGACAGGCGGCAAACTAGAAAGCGTCCCGATCGAAGGGAAAGTCGAACGTCGAGGAAGGGCAGAGATCAGCGGAGAGACTCGGCGCGTGATGGATACACGAACGGGCCAACAGCTCATCGTTCCTGTAACACGAAATCGACGCGCGGCACCCGAGCCAGGGGAGTTACGGGGATCATTAACGTAGCATTCGCGGTGCAGATTTCTGAGCAGCGCGTAAATAACGA
Organism: Andrena chrysosceles; assembly: GCA_963855975.1. Lineage (NCBI taxonomy): Eukaryota > Metazoa > Arthropoda > Insecta > Hymenoptera > Andrenidae > Andrena > Andrena chrysosceles. The sequence goes on along the minus strand of OY979769.1, from coordinate 42,039,897 downwards.
TCGCCGGCGAGTAATGACGCGAAACATAGAAACGCGGGGGGGATATCGGGGCAGGTCGATGCCAGTAGCGAGGCACGTACGGAGATTGTACTAATTAATGCCACGGGAGCCCGAGAGGCCGGCGCTGCGGGCTCGCTGATGCGCCGCCGCTAGGAACGACGCCGTTACTATGATAATTACCGGTAGAACGTGAGGCTCTGTCTTAATTGGGACTGCCAGGGCGAATTAATAACGCGACACTAACGATGACCCGTCTCGCGACACCTACAGCACCTCGTGGATCCGACGCAGCCACCAGTCGGCCGGTCGAACGCCCGTTAAGTGGACAGAGATTCTAACGCTCCATCAAAAGGGGGATGACGCTTTGATCGTGACGCAAAAACCGAGTACGACGCAATTCGGGGTAATACAGAGCCGAGAGCGGGGAGCACGGTAATTCTGGAGTCGTTGGTGTAAACGTTCGCGCGATATCCTCTCTCCCGTCTGGGTACGTTTATTCGCGGAAGCGACAGTAAAATCGGTCGTTCTCGAGCGGCCGTCGTCTTAACGCATCGTAGAAATAAAAGCGTTAATGGCAATGCGCCACCGGTTGGATACGTTGGCCGACGTCGTGGCGCTCCTCGTGATCTTCTTCTTCTTCTCCTCCTCCACCTCCCTCTGGCCCTGCTTCTCCCTTGGTTGACGTGCCCGCTGGATGGGTTTCGGTACATGTGACGAGCACGTGTCTCGAACTGGTACATATCGGCTTTCGTCTTGGAATTAGTAAGCGGAGAGGAGAGAGAGAGAGAGATTTCGTGAGGCAGCGAGGCCCGACGGAAGGGGCCGCGCGCGGCCTTTTACTTTTTGTCACCGTGTGCGGCGTCGCGACGCGTTTAAACTTTTCGTCATGCATCACGATGCATTAACTCTCGTTTATTTCGAGTGGGGCCCCTCTCTGCCACATATTTATAACCTAATCGGGTGCGAACGCGTCGAAACACTCCCCCTAAATGAACGCTATATTTACGCAGTCGGGGGTCCAACTAGGAATTCGATGATTCCTTCGCGGACAGTTCACGCGACGAGTCTAGGCAGGCTTCGAGAGTCGCCTTACGCTAGGAGCATCGCACTCCAAGTACCGCGAGACTAAAATACTTTACGAAAAAGCACGTACATAGACAGGTTCGAGTTTTCACGCGCGTACGTCACACGCATCATTTCAGCGCGGCTCTATCGGGCTAACTAATGACAGATAGTCAGAAGAAGCGTCGACGGAACAACAGTCATCGAACAGACCTCAAAGGTTTCGTCAAACCTACCGCGAAATTCCTGGGGCCCAAGCGGTCGTAGCGACAAAGCGGTCCATTAACCAGCTAATTATCGCGACGAGCGTCCGCCGGCGTGGATCTAATGAAACGTCAGCCACGGAGCCGCGAGTCTTAATATCGACGATCTATCAAGTCGGCTAGAAATTTGCCCGTGACATATCCACTCGCCATGCAGAGTCCGCGTACCGCGGCGTCGCTGTGCAAACGCGAAATCCGGACCAATAGCGACGCGGTTCTTGACGGCCGAGAGAGAGAGAGAGAGAGAGAGAGAGAGAGAGAGAGAGAGAGAGAGAGAGAGAGAGAGAGAGCGACCGGGCAAAGAGCAAGGGAAACGGAGAGGCTGAAGAGAAATGGGCGCCAGTGGCCAGTAATGAGCCAGAAAACTGGCGACAGCTTCGCTATGCCCCCTATATCCTATCCCAACGAGACGAGGCGCGATATTGTGCGACGTTCTCTCGCATCTAACTCTCGCGCACAATCTCGCGCGCGGTGTGCACGCACGCGTGCTCGCGGACGGCTGTGTGCCGTGCACGCGCGGGCCCATAATTCACCGGGGCTGGCCCGCAGGCCCGTCTTGTTAGCGCCCCGCAGAAACCGAACCCTCTGAGGACCTCTCCTAACTATCATACCGTCCGCTCCGCCGATATACGCGGACCGCTCGAAGGACGAGTCCGCCGATCAGGAGAACAACAGAAGAAAAAAGGAGGCATAGAAGCGGCAAGGGGCGAGAGAAACAGAGGGGCAGAGAAGGAGAGATAGTGGGAAACAGGGAGGACGCACAAAGACGGGGTTAGATCCAAGGGGAAGAGGGCCACGGGAGAAGGAGTTGGATCCTCTGCCTCCGCCAACGCGCATAAATGCATAGCTATCTCCGGGCGCATCTTCCCCGGCGGAACGACCGAACGAAAAGAGCGCGTTATCGGTGCCCCGACCTGATAAATCCCCCAGAAAGAATAATGAGTCGACATTATTCATGCCGAACCGTCAGCGTCGTCGCTCGACCGGTCCACTCTATACTCTATAGTCTATGGCCCTCTTTCTTCTTCCTCGCGCTCCTTTCGTCGGTGGTTTCGACGCGTCGCCATTAGGGCAACGGGGGAACCCAGCCTGGACGATATTAGGCGGACGCTTAGGCTGGATCAACTGGAATTCGACCAGCGCCACAAGGGGACGGATGCGTCGGCGACGTTTGGTCGATAGGGGACGCCTTGCGACTTTTCGTATCAGCGGGTACGCGGGATCGTAAATTATCTGGCATCACGGAAGGAGAGCGTGGCTGTTGGGTAATGTCGCGTAGTCACGAGGATAGAGGATTGTGTGCTCGGTCAAGCAGGGGTTCGATGTATCTTCTCTGTGAATTGTCCGCGACGCGCGTTGTTAACGCAAATGACACCATACAAGCTTTTTTAGGCAAAAGTTCTTTCAAAATAACGTTGAAGGGGTATTCTTGTCTAGAGGGACGAGATCCTTTATTTTCTTTAGGGACGACCCACAAAAAAATTAAGTAAATTTTACTGATAAGCATTATCCACACTTATTTACTAACATTTCAGTAAATTGCATTTTTTAAAATGGGCGCACTAATAACTCAGTCAATTTTTGTTGGATTCACTTGAAATTTTCAAGGAATATTCGTAATGCAATTATCTTCAGTTAAGCTATCAGTTTTTTGATTGAATAATTTATTTAATCGTAACATTGAAAAAATATGTTGACTTTTGATACTTTTTGTTCCAGATTTCTTCTTAAGTCCGCCATTTCTTCAAAAATTAATATTTGTTTAAATCTGCAGGCTTAAGTGAAGCTACTGTAATATACTTTAAGAAACCGTTCGAATTTTTCAATTCGGAGCAAATGTTGAAAAGTTATAGTAGCGCCCATTTTGTAATTTTTTGCAGAGCTTACTGTAGCCATACTACCGAAAAAGCTTTCAATCTGGGAGCATAAAATATTAGCTAAATATATGTATTTTCAGTTGCTAATAAAGATTTTTCGTTAAAAGTTACAATTTCATTATAAAACAATGTGTTGAAAATAGCCTTTATTTTCGACCCTCACAGAGACTTCCCCCCTTAAGTATACAAATGCCTCACGCAATTACATACACGCGTCACTCTATTATTTATCCCTTTTAAGCTGGTGTCACGAGCCGAACAAAAAGTAATAGGAAAACAGCAGCCCTTCGAAAGTCAACAGCGAAAAACAATTGCCAGCCGACTCGCGAAGTAGAACGTTACGCGACCTGCAGCCCGGCTGCAACTGTCGCGATGCAATTTCCGCCCTGGCCAGAAGCAGAACTCTTGCCAGCGCGTTGCACTCGCGGCTAGAGTCGAATTCGCCCCCGTGGCCGTCGCATCTATCTGTGACATTGAGTGACACGTTTAGCGCGCGTCCGTTTTATTACGCGTCCCCCCCCCCCCCCCCTCCTCGCGATATCCCCTGGCCATGGCTCCCCGTCCAATTTCATCGTACAATAAAACACGCGGCGACAAATTCGCCGCTCGGCAATCACGATCGAAACCGAGCGGCCAGGCAGTCAGAAACCCCGCCGCGCCAGAGAGCGGCCAGCGACGATGACGACGCGACTTCGTGGTCCACGCGTCGCTCCCTGGCATTAATTTCCCATAAAACCGTCGATGATTCCAGCCGCGCCGCGAGTATGATTTACGCCGGCCGTTTCCATCGTCGGACACTCTCCTAATCACGAAGTAGCGCGTGTTCTGTAACGCCGGTAGAGATCCGAGTGGAGGAAAGCGGGATTCCAAGTAAACTTTCAGATCCCTTCCAAAGCAACCTCCAATATTGATCTCATCGAGCAGCGAGGATCGATGATACAGCAAGGAAAAAAGTTTGGAGCACGGGGCAGAAGCGAGGGGAGGGTTAAAGCCAAAGAGGGCAACGCACAAAAAGCCAGTTGCCGCTCGCCTTTTGGACGCGCCGCGTTATTTAGTGGCGAGTCTCGTCTGAACTCGCTTAAGTGCTCCGGTGACTTACATCCCTCTGGGGCAAGGGCGCGCTAAGGGGGCGTGACCGTGTGCTATCCCGTCAGGGCTCGGGCATACAATGGAAAGTTTGTCGAAAACGAGAAAGGGCGGTTCGGGCTCGCGTCCATCCGATGGAATAACGAATAAATTTCCTCGGTCACGTGAAAGCAGAGATACTTCTCGCAGAAGATTCTTGGGATTAGTACCCTCGTTTAAGAAACCAACAGAAATACGAATGGTCAGTTTAACCATCACTCTCTGGTTAAACATTTTGCTTCGAGGGAAGCATCTATGGACCTCTCCTAACCGACTAGAAACTATACGATGAATTTTATAAATAATTATTCAGTTGCCTAATTAATGAAATTCCAGATCGTAGAAACAAAGTCCACAGACGTATTAAAACTGCCAAAATAAACAAATTTCGGACGTCGATACAAGCCACTTGACATCGTACCAATGTTCGATAGCTTGATCAGAACCTTATTCGCAGAGCTACGGCGTTCCGCTCTAGATCCGTGCGTTCGTCAATAAGAGTACAATCGGGAAGCGAGCGAGTGGTGACATATATGTATGCACATACGCTCTATGACCCTAGACGAGACTCGCGTGTTTACTTTCCCACGTTTTTTTCAGCGCCCTTGTCCGGGCGCTCGGGGCGTGTTTACTTCAACACCTGGCTGAGCTGACCTACTTCTCCGATTTCGCTGACCATGCATGTAGAGCGAGTGGAACAGAAATAGGGAAGTGGGTCAGAAGATGCAGGTGTCAAGGTAAGCAAGTTTCGAGCGTTCGAGGCAAGGCCGTAGAAAAAAAACGTGGGAAAACAAGAAGCCTCGACTTAGGGTCGTACAGAGTATCACACCTCTCGCTCACTTCCCCATTGATGCCACGGAGAAGCGCCGACGATCCTAAAGCGAGACACCACACACGCAAGCCCGGTCCTTTCTGCTCTATCGCTGCAGCCACTTAACTGCTGAATTGACGACTTCACTATACCTCTAGCCTCTACCAGCGAAGTATATACCTACGTACGCCGTATGGAGCAGCGCGAAGCGGTGTCGAGTGCGTTGCCTCGAATCTCAAGGGTGCTTGGTCAGAAAACAGCACAGTACCGACTCCGGGCGGGTACTTACGATCAACCGGCGCAGCGAAGCATCGCTGGCGATACATCATCCGGAGGGCGCTTATCTCTCCCGGATCTGGCTATCTCGTTGGACCCCCGTGACCATCGAACAATGCCTCGCACGATACACCCTTGGCTCGCCGGAGATCGCTGGCGATCGCGACTAACCGCCACCCGTTTTCAGCCATTAAAATTTTTGCGACACACGCGATTCGTGGTTGCCCACGGAGGAAAGGACTCCAACAAAAAGAGCTGTCCTTCGCGTCGACGAGATACGAAAAAGGGAAGGTCTCCTCATAGACGCGTCGACTAGAGAGTCGTTCAAAGATGTTCCCGAAGGAATCTAACACGCGCAAAAACTCTGGGAGTCTCAATTATATTGGAGCGTGAAAATCCAATGGCGTTAGAGACAAAGTAATGATACAGCGATAAATAACAACGAACCGTAGTGGTGTACCATCGCGAGTTTAGGTATACGAGAGTTTTCGAGTGGAAGAAACGACGTCCATCGGAGGCAGGGGACGATGATCTATCCGCCGACACCGACGGTTCCCCAGTGGCATGCCCTAATACGAGCAAGCGGAAACACCGACAATCAGCGTGTCGCGGCGGCGGAGAGCGCATAAGGGCCCCGTTCGAACGGCGCGATTCGAAAGCTACCTGGAATCCGCGACAGCCGTCTAATCAGCGCGGCGCGATTATTATCTCCATTTTAAGCGGACGCGCAACGGGCCGCGGCTCGGCGCATACAGGAGGCCATATACAAGCGCCTAATATGGCGGTCCGTCTCATTGGCTGCCTTAGGTGGATACAGATCGTTCGTTGCCGCGTCTCCCGGCCGAGCAGGCCGCTTCGAAAGCGCGAAGAGAGCCGCCTTAGCACGCCGGCCTGGCATACGTGTTCACCTCCGCGAAGGTGGGAGAGAGGTGCTGAACATCGGCGGGGAGGATGGGGAGGAAAGAAGCTAGGGGAGGGCTGCTGGCGCGGCTGGGATGGAGGCAGCATTCCATCAAACCAGACTCCATCTTACGTACGTCTAACCCCCGGGCAACCGTGTATCTCCTCTCTATCTCTTTCCCTCCTTCCCTTCCCCCGACCGCCCTTCCTTCTCCCTCCCCGACTCAATTCGAGATCGAACGCGGCCTCATACGCGAGCGCCGTCGCGTTTTTTACGAGCACCGTGTAAGATCCGCGCGCTAGATCAAGGGACGCCGATCGAGAGTGCCGAAGACCCGCGAGTCGCGCAAATTTTCCTCTTATTGTTTTTGTTCGCTGGTCAAGGTGCACGCTAATGAAATCGTTGGCGATGTAATTAATATACATTTCGGGGAGAGGATCGGAGAATAGGTCGTAGTGTATCTAGGAGCTTTTAGCGATGCCCGAAGAGTGATCAACAATGAGAGCGTCACTCTCCGAGGACGAGAAAGTCGACGACGGGAGGGCGAATGGGCGCGTTGACGTGTCCCGATGGATGCACTTTTAACGGCACGAAAATAGCGGCAAAAACGTGGCATTCGGCTCCGTGTAGCCGCGGGGAGAGCAAGAGAAGGCTCATCGCAGACAAAACAGCAGCAGCTGCGACGAAAACGACAACGATGTAAACGGCCACGACGACAAGGAGTCGGTACCGAAATTCGTTCCCTTCTTTCCTCGGCGTTTCACTCCGAGGCCCGAGTTTCAAAGTGGCCCTACAATCACGCCTGGCTAGCGCGGCTCCAAACGCCTCGGTTATTTCGCGTCAACGATGAAAGCGAGGTATAGTGAGAAGCATTGCGATTAACCTGATACGCTACCACTCTGTTTTTTTTTCCATTAGCTGTGCTCGGTTATCGTCATCCAAGTGGCTTCGATGGCCGATTGGCGAATCGTGGTTCGAAGGAGGACAGATCTCTACACTCGTCGGTGTCGTCGCCGAGTACATGCCAGTCCACGGAACTAGAAGACCCGAGGTCAGGCACAGTCGCAGGGACACGACGACCATATCGACACCGGGTCCCCGCTCGTAAACCTAACCCCTTATGGCGGTGGAGTACGGCTCGCACGGCACGTTCGCTATCTCACGAGAGGCCAAAACGAGTGAACCGCGCGGATGGGGGGAGGGAAGACCCGTGGCTGGCCGATATGCAGATAGAAGAAGTAGGTGTAGGGTATGTAACGTCGCTCGAGAGAGCCGTTCGCGTGGGCGAGACCTTCCGTTACTTTACGATTATTTTACCGCGCTGCCTCGGCTCGATGTCGCCGGGACCGCGGCGAAAAAATGCCGAGGATTCGCCCGTCGCCGCGGGAAGCGCGCCGAGGATGATCGTTTACGACGGATCGGACGTTCCGCTGGACAATCGATATCGCGGCATGGCAAGGTTCGTTCGAACGGGGCTAATGGTGACAAGATGTTTCCTTGGGTAAGCTACCACCGGGAAATGCGCAAAGTGTTATTCAAGGGAGTTGCTCGGAAACTGTAGGGGAGACCGGGGCTGGTAGGCCAGTTTTTCAGTTTTTGATTTTTAACCCTTCGTGGTCACACCTTCTTATAATCACACATTGGTCACACGGGGTTCACTATACCCCAGCGTCATTTTTTGAGTTACCATTTTCGTATTTTTGAATCCTTTAACTTTTTAGTGATAATTGTACATTCGTAATACTTATACAACCATGGTCTAATAGTCTTTTTCTAGAAACATAAATTTTGATATGATAAAATTTGTAGTTGAAAATGAGCGATTTTCCATGATTGTGGGAAAAACCGATTTTTTAAACAAAAAATTTTATTATTTTTTTGGGATAAATTCCCTTTGGAAGACGTAAAGGTGCGACATTTCAAATCGAAAATTGCTCTTGCGGTACAATACACCCCATGTGACCACGAAGGGTTAATAAATTATGTGGGCGAAATATCATTGAACCGGTTAGTATATTTGATAGGGCATACGTTTGGATATGTGATTGAATTATTAATGTTGACTCAATGTGACAACAATTAAGGTGATGATCGGGGTTGGTTCAATCAGTTAAGAAAATGTTATTAGTAGGTATCTTATCTCAGTGGTAATAAAATAACACAATGTCACAAGAGTTGCTTCATTACAAAATATTGTAACTATAGGTATAGAGCGTGAAAAAATAAAATCTTTAAAAAAAAATATTTAGCGTGAAATAATAAAATCTTTAAGAAAAAATATTTAGCGTGAAAAAGTAAAATCGTTAAGAAAAATTATTTACTTACGTAGTTAATTTTTCGACAAACGCTGATAACTATTAAAAAACGTGCAATAGCGGGGTCGGACATAAATGCATGGCATAGTAGAAGTGACTTCTTTCTACAGTGAATGTTTCCGCAGTAGAGCATATGTCAGTGCAAAGTTATTAACAATTAGTCAACCTACCCCTTGAGACAACCAACCCCGGTCTCCCCTACGGTTCTCCGGGATAGAAATTCGAACTCAATCTGCTACCAACGTGATCGTGTTTAAGAAATCACCGGAGCACTTCTACGCGCGTTACCCCGTTCTCAGATCGAGTCAGTTGAATGAGAATCGAAATAACAAGGCGTTTCAGGTTCCATCGACGATTACGGCGGGACACGTAATATCGGTTAGAAGGACCAACGAAGTAGGTCGAGAATGGGATAGTAGCGCGTGGACAGACGATCGCGCGACCTCGTAAATCAATGGGTTCTCAGATTGCGCCCGCATTAGCGCCGGTTTTACGGCGCACTTGGAGTGGCGTGGATTAACTATAGAGCGCCGGCGACCTTCGATCGACGCGATCCCGAAGTGTTGCTCGCGGTCGTTAAAAATTAATGGCCCTTGCCACGTAACGAGAGCAAGATTCGCGAGGAACTGTTCAGATTCACCGTCGATTCCGGACGTTGATCCTTGGCGTGTCAACGCTCCAAAAGGTTACGCGAAGCCTATTTCCGACCCGCGACCCCTGGCCTTACCGTGATTAATGAACACCAAGAATTAATACACGTGCCGATTTCGAGCAGCTGATATCATTAGTTCGTCCGCTTCCTATTGGCTTCGAGACCTTCCAAACCACGACCGAACGAACGATCGTGGAAAAATCGTTCGTCGGTGGCCACAGTGGCGGGACTGCAGGGCGAAATGAATATTCCAAGGGTATCGAGGCGTGCTCGACACATTTCCCCGGAGTTCGCGCGAGATGATGGACCGTGTAAAGCGATCGAAGGGAATTTGCATCGAGTTTCAGCGCGGCAATTTGTACCGTCGCGAATAACTGCGCGGAGAATGCGAAAAGAGCGACGGGCGAAGGCAACGACGACTCCGTCTCGTCCTCCTGCCCGTGTATGTAAATGCGCGGAGGCACCTGCAGTGATAAATTGATTATCCCTCTCCTCGAACCGTTCCTCGCCCCTCGGTGCCGCTCGAGGGCCATCGAACAGAGCGCGGCTGCTCGATCGGCCGGAGACTGGATCGCATTATAATAAATACATAATATCGGTACTTTACATGTTGCACGCGGCCAGAGGCTCGAGGAACGCGGTAAGTGGTGGCCCCGAGCGAGGTCCCTGCAATTTTGAAATTTTTTTACGCCGCCTACGATGCAACGCGCGCAGATATAAATATTGAGTGCCCCAGATGGCGGCTTTCTTCCATCACCACGCCCCCGATACTCTGGATTACTTTAACACTGTAGGTATACTAATACCAAAGCTGGATAAAAGTAGAGCGCGGCGAGATATTTCACCGATATTCGAATCTTTATTATTAGATACCTATCCTAGCGGTGTAAAGGCGAGGCTCCCGTACCATCGAGATTGTTTCCCGGAGCACGGGGTAGACGCGTGCAAGACAGATAAAAGGAAGAAATCGCATTGTTTCTCTCGCCGTGGCAATCTGCTGGAGCCCTCCACTCGAGCCTTCTCATTCGCCCTTCTACCGCGTCTGGCCCCATCGTCCGGCTCCTCCTCTCCTCTACGTCGGGTCTCGTCGAGTGCTTGGACTTCTCTCAACCACCCTCGAATCGACCCTCGGAGTAGCAGCGGAAACCCCCCAGGTCGTGCACGCACCCTCGAAACTCCGACAATTAGTTTCCCATTGACCTATACCGCGGACCCCTTCACGGCCTCGCGAAAGAATTAAACCAGAACAACAAACAAACAGAAGAGCGATTACTCGTTGGGGGAGCGATGTTTGGGCGAAACACTGGCGAGGAGTTGTGAGAGTTTGCGCACGTTAGGTTACAACGTCGGAATAACACTCGTGATGGGTTCAAGCATCCATCTACGCTTGACTTGAAAGAAGACTTCGTCACTGTATCGATACGTATCATATAACTATCAGGGAGCAAGTTGGAATTTATGGAACTTAGATTCCGATGAAATTACGCCTGAATAACGAAAAACAAAACTGTAGTCCAAGAGTGGAGCTCGCGGATGTGGCGTTAGCACCGATGCCGGCGGATACGAGTGTGTTAGTGAGACTCCGTGTGTCAGACAGGCAGCCTGTAGCACACGCTCACCCCCTTTCCACCCCGTGGCTTCTGTTGCACACCGGTTGCAATTAAACGGCACGGATGCTGCCGGAATAAAAGTCGAGTGGCTCGGCTAATTAACGACGCCGAGGTGTTGAAATCGAGTCGCAGTATTTCACCTGAAGCTTCGCGAGCGTGTCGCTAAAGGCGGCGAAACGAGCCACGGCGAGAAAAAACGGACGCCACTCGTCCGTACGGACTCCTCGGACACGGGGAACTAATAGGGCGGGGTGAGAAACACGCCGGCGAGCAGATAAGCGGAGAGCCGAGAGCCATCCAACCTGGCATAATAATTTGTGCGCGACTCCTCGTCGCCGATGGACAACGTGCAAGAAGGAAGATCCGGGGCTGGAAGTCTCAATTACCGAAAGAGTCCTCCCCGACAAGGCGACGCGGCCGCGATAGAACGAAGAGAAAAGGACGCTATAGATGTTGGCGCGAAGTCACCTGTATCGAATTGCAAATTACGACCGCAGGTACCGTTTCTAATAAGATACTCGATTTATCGATATGGGCGAGGCTTCAGCGTCGGCCGGGGCGTGCATTCGTACAATACGGCGCAGTAAAATAATAATAAAACGGATGGAAAGCGGACAGAGCCGCGCACCGTTATTTCTGAAAAGGAACGGCGACCGTCGATAATATTTTTCCAGGGAGTGTCCAGGCTCGGGGGAACACAATTGTCCGTGGAGTTTCCGCGGTGCCTCGCGAGCGAAGAAAGGAAACCACGGGCACGAACGCGGCCGGCGCGGGGAGGGGTAGAATAAAAAAAAAAGACGGAACAACGGGGATCATTGTACCCGTGGATCGAACGCGACGGATTCCGTGTACGATGGAATGTAACGCCGTAATAACACGGCGAGTGTACCGGTAATATCGACGGTGGTATACGCCAGGGCCTCTTGTACGACGATGTAAACGCATCAAGTGCCGCGGGTACGTTCTAATAGATATAGGTAACTCCACTCCGGCATTCCCCTTAGCAATGAGCATCGAACATACTTTAGCCGAACGTCGAACAGGACTCGAATGACTATTCGATGTCGGTGCCCGGTACTCGCGCGGCGAGTCTCTCTCGTTGTATACACGCTGAAAGACCCCGCAGGCCCTTACTTCTTGAAAACGTTGTTCCTGTCTGTTGCGCGTTTGAAGAATACGTTGGAATCCCTTTAGAATCTCCATGCCGGATTGTGCGGAGGAGAGGTAACGTCCAGGGAACTGTTACTCGGCAACGGCGTGCGGCTACACCGCTTTGCCAAAGATTTTCGAAAGAGAAACGCGGTAATTATCCGTGTGGGTTGACGGCGCGTTTAAAGGCCCCGGAGTTTCGCTCTATTTTCAGTTTGTCCCGAGGATCCACCCGACTCCGGTTTTTCCAGCTCGCTCCGCCGCGCGCATACTCTATCCTTCGCCTCTTCACCTTCGCCCGTCCATTGTAGTCGAGGACGGCGGTGCGCGCATTGTGCTCCGACACAATAATAATTGCGCTAATGATCGCGCTCGAAAAGCGCTTCGTAATCGGTGGGTAGGGCCCTTTCAGCCTCTTTAGTCATCCTTAAAAGTACCCGCGAGAGAGAGAGCGCTAGAACTTGCGCGCCGCGGTCGGATCTGTTGAAAAAGTGCAAGTTGCAATCGGTAATAAACGACTCGGAGCGCGTACCAGCGCCTCGGTGCAACGTCTCTGTACCAAGGAACCCTTCGCCGCGCCACCGTCGGGCCAGGTACTCGTGAACCATCAAACTACAATGCCCGAAGGGAGGGGAGAGGAGAGAGAAAATAAAAAGCTGATCCACCTCTGTCGATCAATTCCGTCGACTCGCAGTTCGACAGGGAGAACAATTAGAGGACGAATTACCGAGCAAACAAAAAAGAACGAATCAATCCAGACGCAGACGAAATTAAAAGGGGGTGGGGGAGGGGTTAATGAAAGAACGGGGCGAAATGAAAGAGACGGAGGCAGGAGAGCCAGCGACCTCCGTTGAACTCGTGCCCGTTGAACACAGACCGGACGGGGCCGCGTACACGTTAAAGGGATAACGTGGACACGCGTGTGAGAACGTACATTCCTAGGACGGGCGCGCGTTAACGTACATAGGAAAGCGGGTAGGATACGCCACGCGGGGGCACTCTCTTCATTTCCAGGCTGTCACGAGCAGAAGAAGATTCGGCCTGCGTTTGACAGCCCCAGGGTCTGGGTTGGGTGCTGCTGCTGCTGCTGCCGCTGCCGGGGCTGGGCCGTAGGTTGGGAGAACTCCGTGCAGGGGCACGCTCGAGGTGGATGTGAATGTGGAGGAGCCAGAGAATGAGAAAGAGAGCGAAGGAGAGAGAGAAGACGGGACAGAGAGAGGAAGTTGGCGTGTGCCCATGTGCCGGTACCAACGATTGTACCGTGCTACATCGAGAGAAACCACCCTTCTCCCTCATCCTGCCCCTCCCCTCCACCTCCCTCTATTCCATATAGCTCCGACTCACCCTCCGCTAGCACACTTTCAAGCTATATTCGTCTCTTCCACGATCTTTTTTCCCCCGTCTCATCCGCTTCTCCGTGTATATTTCCCCGTCCTCCTCTTTGTCCCCCGATGACGCAGCCGGCGGACCCTACCCCTTCGCGAAATTCTGTGTTTTAATTATTCCACCGCGTCTTCTTTGTCCTTTGAGGAGCGTCGCTAGAGCAACCTTCCGAGGTGAATGGAACGTAGCCGTAGCCAGTCGCGGGGAACAGCCTCTAAAGTGGCCGAGCAGCGATCTCGAGGACGAATATCGAAACGATAGCGAGCGCGAAGGTCGCGGAACGATTTAAAAGAAAAACGGCCCAGCTGCAAGGATCTCGACGTCGTGGGAAGGAGCAAGGTTACCTACCTGGCCATTGCGCGCACCCGGCGCAACGGACGGGTTGGGTTACGCTCTAGCGGGTGACGAACTATCGCCGCACGGATTTTCATATTTCGGGAAATATCGCGCGGCGAGAGAGGCAATACCTCTGTCGCGTCTGAGGAAATAAAGAGACCGAGAGAGGCAGTCGATAACGCGGGCGTGGGAGCGGAAGGAAGAGCCGAAATTCGTCGACGCTATAGCCAGAGAAACACGTATGGAACAGACACGGGGAACGCAGATGCAACGGCGGCTGCTGTTTAATATCGGAGCCGCACATGGGCACGCTCCGAGACACATTTCAGTAATATTGCAGCCAGCGCCAGCCACCGAAGCGAGAGCGGAGTCGCGCGACTCCCAGTCACACACGCTTTACATATCTCTCGGCGCATTAATATATTCAACACATATGAATATTGCAGAGCGCCGGAGGAACGGAAGAAACAAGGTAGATACCGAAAGGCGGAGGACAGAGGGAGAGGGAGAAATGGTGTACTCTCGCGAGCTAAACCATTGTGCCTATCTTCGACTTCATGAAATCTGCAGTTCTACCTCTCTCCCTCCTGCTCTCGCGGCTATCACTGTGTTATGTATGACTCCACCTCTCGGCCCCTCTCTCGCTCCACCGCTATCTCTCATTGTTCCGCGACAGAGCTTTGTGCTTTGTGCCTCCCGCAACTCCGGAACTATTTCCGTGCCTTTGAGTAAGGAACTAATGAATACGGACCGCGGATAGCGCGGCACGCCTCTGTATATCCCGCGACGTGTATCACGTTTATCGGCCTGTCGCCTTCCTTCTTCGTCTCCTTACTTCCCCCAGCAACCCCCTTCTTTTCCCCATTTTAACTCGCCGTTTTGTTCACGTGACACCTCGATTGTTCCGACGTCCACCGCCGTTCCCTATCTCTTTTCCTGGGTCTTTAATCCTTCTACAATTTCGGTTCTCGCTTCGATGCCTCTCTCTACACCCTGGCTCGTCAGTCGTGTACGTGAGACGCTCGCGCAAAGGGTGTGTCTTGTGTGAAAAGAAGATTCATGTCTATATCCCATCTTTTTATGCGACATGCGCGTAAATATTCGTCGCTCCCATCACTTTTCCATATGCCCCTCTGCCTGCTCGCTTTTTCTGCGAGTGTATATTACCGTCGTGGCCGTGTTCGCCATGCAGTTTCGAGACGTTCTCAGTCGAGGCGTTTTCTGCCTCCATGGGAACCAATTACCCTCCCACCCTCTCACGGGAATGGCCGCCCCTCTGGGCGATGGTCGTCGGTATGCGACTCGCCGGTGTTCCTGTTGCTGAGTGACTGCGTGCACGCGTGACTACGTGAGTGCACGCGTCGCGACCCATTCTTATGCTCCGTGCGACCGTGAACGTGTGGGCGGGCGAGCATCGTCTTCGAAACGTGCGAATTATGAAAGCTACGAATGGACCGTCGGTTATCGAATAAAATTTCCAAGAATTGGGTACACTCTCAGAGAGGAGCTCCGAAAATCTCGCATCAGGATACTTCGGACTGCGAATTCTTGCCGCGTAGTCGCCCATGAACATTGCCGCATACCTACCTACGTGTGTATACGCGTATGGACGTGTGTCCGGCTGCTCCGCGAGCCAGGCTCCGCAGGAAACGAGAGGAAGGCGAGACAGGGGGGGGGGGAGAGGAAGAAAGAGGGCCAGGGGAGAGTGGACGAAGCCGAGAGAGACGAGCACCGGTGATGGATCGTCCAATCAGTGCCGCGAGATGGAGCACGAGAGAAACGGAAAGGGAAGAAGAGGGAACGAAAGAGGGAGAGAATCTTCTCCACCTATGGCATGGTGCGCCGCGGACGAAGAGAGGAGAGGAGAGAGGTCATGGTCGGGTCGGTCTCCTGCTAATCGAAGAACACGAGGTGGCCCTGTGCGGCCGCACCAGAGGAACCCTGCCTCCTCCGTCCTCTCCTTCGTTTCTTCGCTGCACGCCAGAAACACAACTATTGTATAACCCGACGAGTTCCCTTCCGCGACAACGACGGCTGCGACGCACATAGTCACGCGTGTATAGGTACTAGTGCATTTACTATGAGAAAAGTTTCATCTTGATAGAAAGTATCAAGCTCAGAGGGTTGAAAACAGCGTCGGGAATATTCTACGACTTCCACCACTCCGCGGAGGCGTAGAAACATCGCCGCGTTTTCAGCCCGCAATTAGAACAGTGGAAGTCCCCTTTTAAGGTCAGCCAATTACCCAGGGTCGCATCGATCGCGAAACGAGACAGCGTTCCACGGTTTCCACGACGAATCGCGACGTGCCTGTTAGAACGGGTGGAGAGAACTGCGGTCGGGAGGGTTGAACCGAAGGGGTCGCGGCCCGTGAGCTTGAACATCGTTCAAACCACTGTGCACAATAGCGGAGGGGTACCGCGTTGCGAAGAGATTCGCCTGGAAGCGGAACGAGTGTTTGCACGCGAAACCAGGGCTGGATGCAGTAGCGTAGCTCCGAAAAGCTTCGACGAACTCTACGCCGGCTGAGTAAAACAGATTTCATTTATTCGCATTCTCCCGGACGTGGTTCGTTCGTTGAACGGGACTTGAAAGACGCTGAACAAAGCCGAAGAAGGTGGGTAAACGTCGATTCGAAGGGAGTCACGAAACAGTGGCCATGTTCTTAACGTTATTACTTGGCGCGATTCGACAGGCACTCGGGACGTCGTGCAAAAAGGAGTAAAAAGCCCCTCTTGCTATCGGACGGAAACGAGTACGCCACTGGCCGTGGAGAACACACTGAAAGAGGGAAAGAGGGTGGAGAGAGGGCGGCTAACAATGGCCGCCAACCAAAACATCCGATAAATCTAACCGGCCTGGACCTCAAGCCCCGAGGGGTTTTAAACTCTCTCACCCCCCGAACACCGCCGACGCGGGCGCAACCCTTACATTACGCTACACTCGCCGGAAAAGGGAGCCATGCCGTGTGCCATTGCAGCGTGGCGGCACGGAGGGTGGTGAAGGAGGAGAGGGTTAGCCTAGAGCAGTGGTTCCGCGCGAGAAGAAGGGTGTGGGGTGATATGCGACCCACGAAAAACCAAACGGAGAGAAATCCCGCCGGTTCACCCCTTTCGCCCCGGACGTTCCTCCCTCGAGCCCCTTATACGTGCTTCCCCGACGCCCTCCCAGCCTAGAAACCATAACGAGATCTGCCGTGAGTGAGCGGTCAAGTAGCTTTTCGCCGGAATTTCGACGAATTTGTTCGGCGGTCGGGTTGGTAATTTATTTCGTCGCACCCCGCGCACCACTCGACACCGAAATTCCACGGTGAGGGGCCACACGACCAGTTCCTCCACCGCCGTTGCCGAATTTATTTCGGAGCCGGGCGAAATTTAAGCGACACTTAAGTTCCCCGGCGACGCGTGACCCAATTCCACTATCCCCGGCAACTCGATAAACGTCTGTTTGGATAAACAGCAGAAAAGAAAAACGAAAGGAGAGGCGGATCGCGATCGCGCAACCTCGTCCCCCGTCGAAATCCCTCGCGGAGTCTATTTTCTCGCGGTCCAGAACGACACGAACCCGGAGATCGTGGAATTCCTATCACCGCGGAGATAAACAGAGCGACCAGGATTGACGTCAGGGATCTGGTTCCCGCCAAAGTGGCGAGAAAAAAAATCTTCGACCGTGGGAGGGGCAGGAAACGAATCAGAACGAGGTCACGGGACGAGCTTGTCTGTGTCTGAACATTCCCGCTCGACGAACCGAGAATTCATCGGGTTCTGTTAGCGGAATGGAAGGAAAGTGGCTGTTCCAGCATCGTGCAACTTCACTAAACTGAAAACACGCGTAGTGAAACGGACTACCCCTAATGGATGGACGAGAATATATCGTCAGAGCGAAACGTACACGCGCTAATGCCCTCGTCGACGCGGAAACTCGATTCTCGGTCGCGACAGTGCACGTATCGAGAGTTAAACGACGACTGCAATCCACGGGTTTATCTACACTCATACATAATCAGCCACCGCGAGCTGTTTCGTTTAGGGTTCTCCTTTTCTCGTTTGAAGAATGCCGATAGCTCTTAAACTAAGCGCACCGAACTCACGCGTGCACCGACGTCGTCACGGTTTTTCAACAACCGCCGACGTTCTTCTCGCTTCTCGAACGAAGACTCGAAGTGTGCGCGAAGAGTTTCAGCGAGACTTTACCGTGGAACTTTTCCATTAGTTTCGTCCGCGGTAAGTCTATTCCACTGTTCTATTCTTAGCAGTTCTTTTCAGAGTTTAAATACCTTTGTAGGGAATCCCGTGGAATTATGGAGATTAAAGTTTCGGCGGGAAAATTCCGGACAAAGGGAGCAGCGCGTAAATCGAGAACGGGATCGTTGCGGGGATGGTCCTATTAACGAACTGCTAGGAAATAGTCATTATTAATAACTGGACGTATCCTGCAACAAAATTTATCCCACGCTTCCTGCCGGTCGTTTAATTCAGTCACCGATATCGGTGTTACATTCAAAAACGTGTTGCGCAGCGGTGGGGGCAGACGCGGCCGCAGAGAGACCCGTCGAGGGGAAAGATTATGAATGCATAAATCAAAAATTAGCATTAACGATTCATTATTAACAGTCGGGCTGCGCGGTCGAGATAAAATTTATCCACCCCGGTTTCCGTATTTCGATTAATTAATGCGGTTCACGGCAGTTTTTAAAAACAGTATTAACGCGCCGCCACGCGGAACCGACTGACGATTTAACAAATGGAAACTGTATCAGAACGAAGCGGCAAACCGGAGGAGAATACGCGGGATGGGGTAAATCCGGGAGAGGCGGTCGACCTAATATAAAATGGCTATTAAAATTATTATAGAAATTGCTTATTTTATCAGAACAAACCTATATGTTCAGAATTTTATGCTGATTCAGAAAATCTGGTGGATGTTTGATTTAAGACAATATTTACTGTAACTCGGGTTGAAAACTGAAGTCATAACATATGACCACCTCTCTCGAATAATGGTTTTCATCGTTTGCAGAGACCACTCATATAATTATTCATGGAAAATTAACAAAGGATAAAGTAAAATTATTTATGAGTGAATACTTGTTTACGCTAAACAAGTAAAGAAAAAGTGAACAACCTATCAGGTAGAGAAGAATTACGTGAAGCACTTTCTGGTTCCTGTGAACAATGCATGGTCGATGCGAGGATCACCAAATTTCAAAATTCAACTGCACTTTTCCTTGGAAGATGAATGACCTAATTGCACGCGTAAGGAATGAAATACCGTTACGTGCGACTACGCATTAACGAAACGTGTTTCCACTTCTGACCCTCTTCTCACGAATGCAACACCCTGCCAACTACATAAGTGGTTCAACATTGCCCTTTCCGTGCTTCAGACTGTCTTGCTCAACCGTATCATTGCATCTGTTACTACCTCCACTCTCCTAGCAACCCTTACTGTACTCGAGATTAAACTTGCGATCGCGTCGAAGTCCAGAATTATCCTCTGCCCTTATTTATTTACCCAGCGTCGTATCCGACTGTGTTCGGCGCAACAAAGACGCGTTATTATTATTGAAAGAAAGGGCAGAAGGTGGGGGGGGGGGGGGGGGTAAAAAGAGAAAAGGAAACGAAGGCTTTCTTCAGAGCGCAGCTCCGTGTCCGCTCCACCTTCTCTCTTCGCGGATCTGCCGGTGTTCTCGTGGCTCGGTACGTGGGCGGAAGGAAGAGGTCCAGATGAGAGAGGAGAGAACGAAGAGAGGGAGAGACAGGTTGGAGAGAGTAACTCGCGGCTGCCATGGTTACCGTCGCATTCCCGCCTCGCCTCGTTGCCATGGAGACGCCTCTCATCTCTCTTTCACCTTCATTTGCCCTCTGTTCGTCTCCTTCGTCCTCCCAGCACTCGCGTCCCTTTCCCTCCGAGCGCCACGCCGATTCCCCTCTCTCTTTCGCCCTCCCCCTCTGGCCCTCTGACCCGGCTCACCAGCGCGAGTCAGCTCGCCAAGCTTCTCTCTACCTCCGGCATTCGCTCATATTCCCTCCGTTCCTTCGAGCGAAGAGGAAGAGGGCAGAGAGAAAGCGGAACACCGCGATAGGGAGAAAGGGGAGAAGAGGCGGGCATGCGCGATACTCCTGTCTTGCACGTCGAGGACGAGGGACTCCCGACGTCCCTCGGAATCGTTCGATTAGTTATCGACTGAAAGTGATTTACGTCCTCTTATCGGCGAGCTCCTTGGCGGCCGCGTAATTTAATTAAAGGAGAAATCGAAGATAGACAGCATCTCGCGATCGTTTACGCGGGAATTAGACGGGCATAGGCGACGAAGTATCCTCGCGGCTGACTGAAAAAGAACGAGCATTCTCACCTACACGCATTCACAGGAGGACTACGTCATCGAACGTTCTGTAAAAGAAATCTACCCCTTTTCAGCGTCTACTGCAAATCCATCCCCGTCGCGTATTTCAAAACAGAGAATAATCACAGCATAACGCGCGATATCGGAATAGATGGCGGGCGTGTACGCGCCGCGATAGACAGGCGGAGGTGTAAGCGGCTTGTTTTATAAGCCCCGATTCTGATTGGCCGTCGCGTCACCCGATATCAATATTTATTCAACGCGGCGAATGCCCGAGGCACGATTAAAACTTGTTTATGCCGCGAACGATTGCGCTCCTCCCACCGGGGGCCTCGTATCGCGAGTGTGTGCGCACACACGCGGAGCGAAGAGTGCGTGTATCCCGGGCCCCCCACTCCCCGTGTTTCCTCACCCTTTGATACTTGGATTTTCTCGCGCGATCCAGCGTCCACCGGTCACCGTCGATTAATCCGCGCCGATCGACGCCCGCTAAACGCGAGGCAACGCATCTACACGCGCCGACTCGCGAACCACGACTCGCGATTAATGCGAGCGGTACCTACGGCCGTTGAACAAGGCGAGGCGTCCCGTTTAATTAAGGATAACGTACGAGGAGCGGGCTAAATTCAACGGGAGATCGGCTCGAGCGTCGTGGAATGCGCGCGGGCAAAGAGCACGCTCCGCTCGCCCGACCCCGGCCCATATTTCGCGAAGATATTCAATTTAGGAAGGGCTGAAAGTTCCGACAGAGAGGGAAGTGAGAGAAGACAGAGAGAGAGTTTCGTTAGACTTACCGGGACTACCGAGGAAGACGGAAGAGTAAAGAACGCCACGACGCGCGTCGCTCGCCGCTCGCTGCGCGTCCGGCGGCGAACTCCATTCCCTACGCGGACACCATTTACCTGAAGCAAAGAAAAAAACAACGACACTTAAAATCACTGCCACGCATAATCACACATCAAACACCAGAATCGTACAAAGAACGTGGGGCAGGTCAGAGGGGGCAGGACGATCGAATTTGCATCGTGAACGGGGTGAACGATGCCCCAGAAAACGAGTCCCGAGTGAATGAGGAGCGAGTTCGTGGTTCGCCACTCGAGGGCTAATGAAATGCATAAATTGGTGACAGAAAGCTAACCACGCCACGGGCAACAGCACGGACCTCGGTGTGTTCCCGTGCAAAAATAAACGGTACCGCAGAAAATTCCGCGCCGAACAGTTATTACGCGGACATGGGCTACGTATGCGACCGAAAGAATGCAAAATCGACCGATACAAAGGGGCCAAAGAATTCGTGATCGTTTGCATCACGACTTCGACCGGGAGATCCTATCGCGTGCTGCTCCATATATATCCCGTTATTTCTTTCCTTCTTTTTCCCGGCTGACCAGGTTCCTGCCAGGTTCCCTGGCATGCGATCTCACCCCTGCCGCGGCTCCCTCGGCCAAGAATGATCGTGCAATTATAATAATTAGATAAACGCGCGAGGAGCTTGTTGCGCTAAGAACAGCCACTCGCTCAAACTCGCGTTCACCGCCTACCGTAACGTGCATAATGAACTCGCGGCGACGCGACGCGAGAGAATATGAACCCCGTGGCGTGTTCATCGATGAGCCCCGATCAGATTCCCAATTAAACGTCGCCGATCAACACTTTGACCGTAAGATTCTTCTGGAACACCATCTCCGCAGCATATTCTCCGAGAGAGGTGATTTTCGAGTAGACAATTCTCTCGCTAGTAGGTACCAATTGCATGTGGCTTCGTTGCTGTTGCATATATTGCTGCGGAATCTCCGAGACACTGCCACGACGAGAATTGACGCGACAGTGGTTCAGGGACAACGGAGGAACGTAATTGAGACGCTGGGGCCAGCGACGCGATTAACGCGGCAGCCAAGAGACCGATTTATAAGGCGGGCAGAAAGTACGGGACACGTAGCCGAGGTATTGCAATTTTCCGGATGCGAAAATAGGAAAGGTATCTACTTTATTTCCACGGAGATCCCGGCTGAATGAGGATACACGGTAAGAAAGGGTGGGCGCCGGGGGATAAGAGTAAGCCGCGGAGCGAAGTAATTTCACACGAGAGAGAAGGGTCTTGCCGGGCCAGCGACGGATCCAAGCTCTATAGTCTTATCTTGGAAATATGGCGACCATCCCCCTAGCGAAAATTATATTCCTGGAAAGCTGAAGATTGCTTCGACGCTTCGCTGTGATAGCAGGTGTCCCTCTGGCTTCCATATTCCATTCGCGAGCAACGTCCACAAATCTTCTGTTCTCTGAAGAGATCTTAATTAATTACCAGGGACCATCTTCCTGGTGGTATCGATGGGAAAGCGTGTTTGTACGAGAAACATGCTGGAACGACGATTTAATAGCGCGGCACAGCCCAACAGGCTAATGGATTTAAAAAGACGGCCAAGATTCTAATTCCAGGGCCCGACGAGCAGGCGCGTTTAGCGCTACGGTTATGGTTAGTCGCGTTAATTTGTGGCCTGGCCAAATGACAGGGCCGAGCCAGTGATTCGAAAGTGATGGTTATCCCTGGAGCTCGAGGGACAGCTGGATTATTCGCGTTAATGGCGAGGAGGTTAGAGACCCGGCAACGCCTAACTCACGATCTACCTAGAGACGAATGAATTCCTGGGGATGGACCGTGTGACACACCCTCGGCGATATTTCGGTGAAACAGGGTCGCGAGAAAAGATAGCGGAACGGCGAAAGCGAGACTGGGCAACGTCACGAGACCCGTCATCGGAGAAAGCGATGATGATTTCGTCGATGGAATCCAAGCCTTTCTATGCTCAGGAACGAATCAGGAACGAGCGAGTGAACGATAGATCAGGATTATTCCAAGTCGGTCGGTTTCGTTGCCGAGCCATTAGACGCCGGCAAACGGTCCCGTCACAATTACGCCCGGAGTCCTCGATGAAACGGGACTCGGGGATACCTGTAGAATCCTAGAGCGGAGGTGGAGCGGCCAGCAAGAAATTTATAGCCGCTAAGAGACAGGGTGTAATCATACGCGTCACCCCGTCAACCCTATAACCGTGATTTATCGTGGGAATTCTGAAAGACGTCCCGGAATTCCTGCAATGCTTATGGTCGAATGCCGTGGATTCCGTCCTGCGACCACTTTCTGCCCCACGAACACACGCACGCGTCAACGTGTAATTTTTCATATTTTATTGCGACGTAGCGATCTCTGTTCAGCCAGAAGCTTGCGATACCTACACTGTTATTTTTCTACCAACGTCAAACTCCCTTTCACTATCCATTGTTGGCGTTAGCCGTCGCGGGATATATCCATTACGCTGCTATTATCATAGCGAGTTACCGAACCGTCGATACGAACGTTTGCGCGTTACAGGCGAGCCGCGGCCGTGTAATTGAATTCGAGGAAAGTTCATGGCGGCGTGGCAGATACGAGAGCGACGATCTGAATTCATCGAGCCGCTCGAAACCACGTCATGAATTATTCCGGCCCCCTGAAACTTTAATCACGGCCGATTCCGTGGTTCTGAGGAGAGCAATCGTCGCATCTGGAAACGAGCACGAGCTGATCCCGCGAGCGGGGAGGCTCGTTTAAGTGGCATCAAGTGAGACGTCTCTTTTGAACGATCGCTCTGGCTAAATTGCGGGTTAACTTCGGGGTTCGCGTGTTAGCGACAGTCATGCCACGCGGTCGAGTCATGTAGCGGATGAGACCGTAGCGAGGAGGACGAGAGGTGGACGATTCGGCGTGATCCGAGACGGAGGAGCCAAGCCGATACAGGCCGAGCCCCGCTGCGAGTTTATTTTTACGGGCTGCGCGCATGCACCATTGTAAATTGGACCGTAATTCGGCCAGCCACGGATCCCTCATCGGCGCGATATCTGGCCCCCGTGTCCGCCACTGATTCATCTGTGTTAACAACTGTCGTGCTTCCATTTCGCGGGCGGTTCGTTGAACCTTTTCGTCGGCCAATCTCTCGGATATTCTCAATTACAATCCTGCTTCTTCGTTTTGCAGTCTGTCATCGGCTTCGTAATTCGTTTGGAATCTTGCTTAACTAGGGATTACTTGACCCCGCACGATCCGCGGAGACCAGTTCTTGTACATCGTAGTTTCGAAGTTTCCAAGCGAACTTATCACGCGCGACCGCAAGCTTTCCATTTTATTAAACGGCCTGTCTACGCGCATCCGCGGAACGAGTTTACGCGTTGAACTTGCTCGCGACCGCTCTTCAGCGTACTAAGAATGCGCGAGAGAGTCGAGATAAGGATCTAGGCGTGGGCGTAACGCCGGGATCCATCAGCCGCTGGAGGCATA
This sequence comes from Andrena chrysosceles, assembly GCA_963855975.1. NCBI lineage: Eukaryota > Metazoa > Arthropoda > Insecta > Hymenoptera > Andrenidae > Andrena > Andrena chrysosceles. The sequence continues at coordinate 42,015,479 of OY979769.1, read as the reverse complement.
GACGAGATTGCAGGCCGGATATAGATACATTCCCAATAACCCCATCGTATTGGGGTTGCGTCCTCGGTATAAATAAATCAATATAACCTGCTGCTACTCTCAGACGCCGCCCTCTTTGGCCGTAAGGAAGTGACGTATGAGACTCGTATCCACGGAACGAGGGTTGAGGAGGCCACCCTGTTATTTCACAGTTAGGCTCGTCCTACCCCTCCTCGCGCCACCTTCAACCTTCTTCCACGCTGGAGTCTTCTCTATCCAGACCCAACCTCCGTCCCTAGTCCCGCTACCAAGCGCGCACGAGTCCCTCGGGAAGCTTTTGTCCTCGAGCTGTAAGCGACTTCCTGACAGGCCAAGTTTGCACCTGCTCTCCTTCTGCCGCCGCGCCGCTTGTATCTCTCTCCACCCGTTTCCGAGCTCGTTCTTCCCTGTTCCTCCACCTTCCCTCCCTCTTTCCCTCGTAACCTCCGTCTAACCTTAACACGTCGGTCCATACCACCCACCGGCGTTACCAGAAGAAAATTTATTCGAGATGGGTATCCTCGATCTTTCTCTCCTCTCCGTTGCGCCTTCGGTCCAAGGTAATCCGTAGATCAGCGGATAAACCGGGCGTGTCGCACGTACGCCGGCCGAAATTATTTTCGAATAATCCTTTACGTCGGCACCTCGCGGTCGCCCGTCTCAATTATTATACAGCGTCGAGGGAGATGGACCTTGTGCTGGTTCCATTGTTCAGCGGGGATGACAAAGAATGCTTGACGATGGCTTCGTTCATTTCGGTATTATTTACTTTCCAGGAGTGAAGTGTTTTTAATTGTAGGTAGGGTGATATAATTCGAAAAATTAATGCCTATGGCGCTCACTTAACGTTGAAACTGACATGACATCTAGACTGGAGACCCACAGATATCTCGCAAAGGCGTTTTTCCGTTTAATTATAACCGATACGGTATTAATTACGTTTGTTTAACAGTTGTCCTCATGGCGTCGCACAAGTTCAAGGTAAGTCTTGTTACGTGATATGTACAATTTGTATTTTGAGGTGCATTTAATGGGCCTATGATAAATTTCTTGTTATAATTACATTGTTATATGTTCCTTTAGCGAAAAATACTGTATGAAATAACGGATTTCTAAGAATTTGTCGAGTTTCTTAGGTGTTCGTGCATTGGATGGGAGATACCAGTGAATGGCAATGAGTGAACGACCGTTCATTCGCATTTCACTGACATTTCTAACTTTATCAATGAATGAACAGGTTATCCGGTCTTTTTTTCTCTTGACACTTTCGCCGTCAATGTGGAGGTTAGATTAACCCACCCCAGAAACAAAATTTCAACTATGCATAATTATGATCTTATAAGACTAGTAAAGTATCAAATCAATAATATTATTGCAACTGTAGAATGAAAAATTATTTACACAAAAAATCGTCTAAATATATTGGAAACCTAACCACTGTTATTATCCCGTTCACTCACTGGAGTACCCCTGTTCATTCACTAGAAATTTATGTTCACTCACTGCTCATTGACCCATTTTTTATTCAATCCTCTGCCAGACTTTTAATGAAAGTTATAACTATCAAACATTGCTAGAATTCTACTCCGGGATGTCTGACTTTATAATAACATTCAGGGGATTAAATAACGACTTCTGATTGCTAATTTTAAGAGACATGCAGCTTAAGCGTTCACTCACTGGACAGGTCACCCTACTTAGAAGTTCCTATTGGACCCAGCAATGCCTGCACGCGAAAGGACCGAGTAACGTAACAAAACGATCAGACGTTTCCACGGCGTGCGTCTGGTGCGAAGTTCTCGATGTCGCTCGTGTTTTCTGTTCGCGGCCAGAAACGGTGTCTTTCTCGGCGGGGGGTGCCGGGCGGCCGTTCGCAGATGTTCGAGACGCCAGGTGATTAATGACGCCCGATAAACGTAATTTGTTGCGAGCCGCGGAGGACTCGTCGTCTGCCGCCTTGGTCTTTCGAATTCAAATTGATAAACAGAACGCGCAGTTTGTAATGGCCGGCTGTCGGATGAGCCGGACGACTTCACTGACCGACCGGCATAGTAATTAATTTTAAGCAGCACGCCGCGCGATTTTCGCTATCTCGCCACCTTCCGTTCTCCAGCTGGCCGTAACAGGGACACCCTCGCCGCGGCGCGATTGCCCCTGTCCTTTCCTTTCTTTCTATCCGCGCAACGTGGCGTGATAATTCAATTACGAGGCGTGTGCCCGCGACTCTCGCAGCCGAACGATTTATTCGCGTCGAAAGCTCGGCGTCCCGAGCCTCACGGACCGTGCCCGTCTTTCTGCCATGGCTCTCAGGTTCGAGTCGTAAAAGTAGTAATCGCGGTGATCTGGCATAATAGCACGCTGGATGGAGCATCGAAAAGAGGCAGCCGGCAGTGGAGGCGGAGAGGGTGGCGTAAACGAGGCGGTTAACTAGCGGGAAATGAAAACGCAACAAGGGGGTCGATACGACGGCGATAGCCGCGACACGCGCGCACAACCAGACGAACGTTATTAAGAGGAATAAAGATAAGGGCTCGGAACAAGCCGATCCGCTTCTGAGCGTATCGCGGCCAACGTAAACACGCGGAAGCCCGCGCGGACGCGGCTGACGAGCGGCAGAAACGGCCTGTCGCTCGAACCCGCGATTACCATTAAACGAGTAATGAAAACGGACCCCAAAGGAACCTGGTCACCGATGATAACATCGAACAAAGGTGTTAACGTAATTCAACGGGGACAGGTGAGAACATCCGGCGACGGTGCTCGCGCCACCGCGTCCGCGACTTCCTCCATAAAACGCAATTCCACAATTAACACTCTTCCCCGCGGCGACAGTCGAATTTACATTGGCACTTAGCAGTGCTCAACTTTTATGGGCTAGACAAGGGGGAGAGACTAGGGCGAGGGAGCCGAAGCGAAACGAAGGAAACTCGCACGATATTCGGTTGGAAATTCTTGAAAGTATTCTGGGTAAAAGAGAGCTACATCTAGCTTGCGAGCTTTCAATATCGCCTTAATCCTTTTTTGAACGGAACTATGCTAGAAATGCCCAACTGCTCGTAGGCGTACGTGCAACATCTATTCCGGATTCGCGAGGCGAATACCATCGAAACCACGGTCGGTTTCCATTGTAACAACAAACGAAGGGTGAATTATCGTCGCGTCGACGGAAGAAAACGGGGCCGAGGGAAATTCTCCTCGGATCCGCGCGTCGGTTCCCTATCCGTATCCACGTCCGATTGTTCGCCGAGTTATAAACGTAGCCCGCAGCGGAGGCCGTTTGATCGATAGCAGCCAAAAGCCAGTCGGCGCAACCGGAGGAGGTGGAGGAGGAGGAGGAGGAGGAGAGGAGGGACGAAGAGAAGAGCCGTGGAGGCCGGGGAGGTAGGAAGAGGGAAACGTGAACGAGGGAGGTCGAAACGGAACACAGAAGGTGGGCGAGTAGGTGGCTGGGCGGTCGGAGGTGGTCGGAGGTGGTCGGAGGTGGTCAGGAATCACGGTGTGACGTCAGCCCCCGTGACTCGTGACACGCGCTGGTTTAATTAGCGCTACAATGCCGAATCCGTGTGCATGTGCAGCCAGAAGGTGGAAACGCGACGGTGGAAAGAGAGGAGGAGACGAAGAGGAGGAGATGGAGGACGTTGAAATCGGACGGCGCGGCGCGGCGCGGCGGAGAGGACGCAAAGCCGGAGCAAACCACCACCGTGTGCCCTGTTCCCGGCCACGATTCTCTCTTCCTCTCTTTCTGGCACTCTGCCTGCCGACCTACGACCCGCCCCCGGGACCCCGGGACCACGTTCTCCGAATTACCGGTCCCGTCGCTGCAACAGCGGTGCACTTAGCGTAAATTCAGGGCGAATCGACGGCGCTTGACGTCCCCTTTCCCAGACCCCTCAATTTCCTCCCCCGTCGCGTCGGCCCCGGCCCCGGCCATCCTCCTTCCCTGGCAAGCGGCAGATCGCGTCTATATCTCGTTTATATACCGATCGTCGAGACGCTTTCCTCCTCCCTCGCTGCGCCGGAATTAATGTTACGTGGAGAAACGAGGCGGCCTGGTCGCGATGGACACACGGGGCTAGCCTCGATACTTTTAGAACGGAACGCTTTTACGCGCGGTTGTCGCGGGGAATGTCGAGTTCTTTGCTTCGATATTTCAAAACTGTTCTATGAGATATAGGTATCGGTGCAGAAGTACCTGATAACGAGCGGTACGGGAGACCGGGGCTGGTTGTCTAAAGAGGTAGGTTGACTAATTGTTAATAACTTTGCACCGATATATGCTCTACTGCGGAAAGATTCAGTGTAGAAAGAAGTCACTTCTACTATGCCATGCATTTTTGTCCGACACCGCGATCGCACGTGTTTTAACAGTTATCAGCGTTTGTCGAAACATTGAGTGCGTAAGTAAATATTTTTTCTTAAAGATTTTATTTTTTCACGTTCTATATAGTTATAATAGGATAAATGTTAAGGGACTATTTTAAAGTTTGTTTATTTGACGATCTATTGACACAGTATTTTTGTTTATACATAAATAATTGGAGGTTATATAGATTATTGAAGTCAAAATGATCGGTCGGGGCTGGTTGACTAATAACGTTAATAAAGTTTAAATTGTTATTTACTAATTCATACAGCGATTTTTATTTTTTGTTTAACTTTCACTATGTTATAAATATATTATAATTAATGTTTAAGTTGAAAACATTTTCAGCTTATTAATATGAAAGAAAGAAATTAATAATGAAATAATTTTATAATGATACAACTCTTGTGACATTGTGTTATTTTATTACCGTTGAGATAAGTAACTAGTAACATTTTCTTAATTGATTGTACCTATAGTTAACCTACCCCATACTATAAGTCAATCAACCCCTATCATGGGGCTCGTTGACCAGCATGGAAGGTGTTAGAAAAACATTAAAATACCTTAATTGTTGTCACATTGAGTCAACATTAATAATTTAATCAGATAGCCAAATGTATTCCCCATCAAATATAACCGGTTTAATGATATATCGCTCACATAATTCATTAAAAATCAAAAACTGAAAAACTGACCTACCAGCCCCGGTCTCCCCTACCTACCTTTATGACTGAAGAATATTCAGAAGCGTTCGTTATAGAAATCAATTGACTTCGGAAGAAACATAGAACACGCGTTGAACACTGAAGCAGCAGATCTGACGGATTGTGATATTAAACATTAATTAAGTATCGCGATGCAGTGACGCATCTCAATCATTGACGGCCATTTCAAGGGGTGCCTCGAGTGAAGAAACTAATTCTCGATAGTCGAGAGATACAAAGGACGCGGAGGGACAAGGATTTTTCCTCGAACGCGCGGATGGCTCGCAGACTGACGTAGCTGCGCGCACAGGCGAGCATATGTCCTCGGCCAGCGCGACACACGGCCGAGATAGGAGAGATTTAAAATGTTGCGGCAGGTCGGGAGGACTAAATGATGATAAACTATCTCGCCGGGTCCCGGTAGACTGACCCTGCGCACCGGCTTGAATTACAGCCGAGAAACAAAACAAAACCGCTCTCGTCGCTCGCCGCAGCTCCGGCGGGAACAAGTAAAACACATCAGCGCCGGAGCTGACCAAGACGCAAAACAACTGGGAACTCTGGTCGATCGTTTCCACGGATTTTCCGTTACCGTACTTTCTTCCGTGACATCGATCAACCGACCGTGAAAAGAATTGAAGACGCTACTACGTATCCTTGGAGCGAAATCTTGCACTTAGAAACTCTCCGCTATTTATAATAATTTTTGGGAATGTTGGACGTGTTTGCGGACCAGTGGTTTACTCAGAAATTAGTGATTCTTCATGTAGGAAGAAGATCATTTGATACATAATTTGTTGGACGAATTGGGGTCTCACGAAAGACATCCAACGATAATTAATGAGAAGTGTGAATAGAGAATACATGTATGTATCTGAAACGGAGCAGAGTGCAACAAACCCGTGATTCATTAAGTTAAACTAACAAAAACCACAAGAGAAACGCTTATAACCCAAATATTGTATTTGGCGGAACGCCCACTATAAATTTGGAGCAAGCGACGCAGAAAGCAGGCCAGTAATTAAAAACACAAATTACTTAAAAGCCATTTGCACCTTCCTGCGCTCTACATGTTGCTGTATCGAATAGAGTACAGGAAAAATGGCCCCTTACAAAGTAACTCGAAATATCGATAGCCTGCATCGAACGTGGTCAATACATCGCCATAAAGCTTCGCTCGCGCGATCATGGTCGTTACTTTTCTCTCTCTGTGCGCTCGCTCGAATTCTACCAACCCCCTCGGCAACCCGTCGCCCCCCTTTCTCCCGGATTATTAATTCCCTCGTTAAAATCCGACCCGCGGCGTCGCCACGGTTTGTTATTTACGAACGAAAATTGTAAATACGAGCGGTCCAGCGGGCGTATCGACGCGCGACCACTCCCGCGGCCGCGGGCAATTAATAATCGCATCGGAGCTAATTAAATCCGGAAAACATGCAAATGCACCGGTGTTTATATTTCAAAGGGACGAGCGATCGCATTGCGTACAAACGCATGCATGACGGAAGAGGAGGGGGGAAGTGGAGGGATCGGGACTGCCCAAGGGATTCGATTACGAATTGCCCATAAAAATGCATAAAACACGATTACGCTCTATTAATGGCATTATTTCCAGCCGTGGGTTGAGGTAATAATCCTACCAGCAGGACCAATTCGAGAAACAATAAAGAATTTATAACCCATATTCCAAGACTCTATGCATCAAGAAAGAGAGCGTGTTGCTTGTCGGCGTCAATTCACGCGGGAAACGTGTCACATTTCTCGCACGATTATTTCTCTATCTTCGAGCTCTTACGAGTCTTTAGTATTAAGTAGAATATATGATGATTACCTACAGAAGTCGACGAGAACACGGACGAACATCCATCGGAATACTAATTCCAGATATTCATGGACGTCTCGAGCACTCGTAACCACACGACAAACACCATATTCACCATTAAGTAAAAGCACTGAATTTTTCGTGATACGTATTCGTAAAGAGAGTCGATCGCGCCTTACTCGTGCTGCCAACTACTGGCCGGCGCGGTAACTATCCGCTGATCCAACCTGAGCGCCGCGTGCCGGCAAGTTATCCAACTATCGTGTTTCCTTGGCGACGGTCTTCGTTTCTCGCGGTGATTACGTGATCGTTATGTTGTGAATGTTTAATCCGGGCCTTTGCAATAAATTGTTTAAGCCTGGAAAAAGATGACTGGTGGACAGGGGAAGGGCGGGCGCAGTGGAAGGACGATAGGATCGCAGGTAACCCCGGGAACGGGTTCACTTTTTTCCCGGGTAATTGCGTCGTTAGAGGCGGGGGGCAATTAAGACGCAAGGAATCGAGCAACAATCACGTTTACGAGGCTGCCGTTTTGCCACCGGTGTATTGATCCACGACGCTAGTAGTAGAAGGGAATGGTCGGTTAGTGGGTGGAGGGTGGGAAAAAGAGGAAAGAAAGACGAACAGGGGAACGAGAACGCCTAGCATAAAGCTACAGCGACAATCTTTCCCTCGTATCGAGACTTACCAGTGTTTTTGTCGATTAAAGAATCCTCTAAATCATTTAAGCTTCGCTATGTTTATGTATATTTAACTGGGTTCTTGAAACCGATATTAAGTAAAACGTTGAGTGAATACTTTCGGCGTATCTGAATGTCACATATATAGTCTTCGCTAGCCATCTAGTGCGGAAATCGATTAGCAGTGGCGTTCAGTTGTTTCGATCTTAGAGACGTTCGAGTGAAGTGATATTTGCGAACGTGAGGTTAGGTATATCGTAGGTATGTAAAATATCAGTTTTAGTACATAGAAAGTGCGAAAATCACGGGTAAAGTTTAAACGATCATATTGACCCTGCCATATGCACGTCGCATTTCCTATAATTGGAATATTCCACTTTGAAGTATTTTCTATATAGGTTCCTACATAACCTGTATGTAAGTACTGCAAACTACATTCTTGATTTTTGTAAAGTCCAAACTTGCGAAAGCATTTAGCAATGATTTTCCTATACAATATAAGCGAACTTTTAACACGCAGTTGAAAAGCCTCGGTACAGGCTTTAATGTCATAGAGCAGATATTACAAAAAAAGCGGTCAGCCCTTCGTAAGGACGGCGGAGCGCGTCGTCAAAGGGAGAGGCTACCATTCAAGGTAGCACGGCGGCCATAAAAAGAGTGTATATCGAGGCGGGTGCATAAGGTGCGTGCACGCTCCGCAAGGTATTACACACGAAGTGCACCGTGCATTGGCAGGTAAGCAGCAGAACCGGTGGGGAGGGTAAATACGGAGGCCAGAAAGAGGAAGAAGGAGAGAGATAGAGTGAGAGAGGTGGGTGCACCTCGACGGACATGGCGGCACAGCGGCGAATCAAACGATATCGGGCTTCTGGATTAATTTATGCACCGTGGCTTGTTAAAACGCGAGACACAAAGGCTTCGCCGACGCTGCATTCTTACGGCTCACCTTAGGCCCACCCGCCAATCAATTCGCCTCGGCCCCGCTTTCGTGTATTTATTCGCGCGTAATAGCGTTCATGCTTCCCGTAATGAAATTACGTCCGGGCTGACCACTTCTTTGTATCAAAATTATTAAAAGAACCGTTGATATTAACGCGAAACGACAACAGATCAGACCCGCGATACCTCGAGACATTACCGGGCCCCTGGGTTCTTGCAAACTGCATTAAAAGTTGAAGCGTGCATTGCGCTAGAAGAGTACTCGATATCGAGTTTCCCAGCAAACAACTTCCTCAAGCAACGCCTCGCGTTCTCCAGCGAAATCGATTAAGGGACTATGTAGACACATGTAGGTATGTAGCTTGCCAGCACCGACGGGACCGTGTCTTTCTTGTCACCACAAGTGGAAAATAGATAGCCTGTCGTAAATAGACCTCAATTATTTCGCCAGCTGGAATTCAACCATTTTCAACTACCACGCCGTTTTCTTTCCCCCCGACGAGAAAACCTCGAAGTCTATTTATCCCCGACAAAGCACGGGCGCAAACAGCATGGGAGCTTTATCAATGCTCCGCGGTATCATCAGCGGTGATCGTGACGCAACGGAACTCGCGGGTATCCTTCCGCCGTCCATTTCCCTCATCTAAAAACCGTTGCGCGGGATTTTCAGCGTTCTTCCGTCTTTCGTGAGAAAGAATCCAGCTCTGCTCGCGTATCCTAGCCAGCATTAATTACTTTCGCGGCGGAAAGGATCCGCGGAGCGATATCGCGGCCGCTGCAACGGCGATACCAAACGACTTGCACTCTCTCCCCCTCCGTTCCGTCTGCACCCACACATCCACCCACAGTTCTTCGCTTCTTTTGGTCCGATTTCTCCGTTTCTCTCGGCGGGATGCAATTTACCGAATTGTTTTTAAATCCCTCGGGCGGCACGACGTCGGAAGAGGAAAACGCGGCGCGGCGGAGGAAAAAGAAAGAAGAGAAGGGAGGTGGAGGAACGAGGTTGGCGGCAGCCATGGCGTCAGCTGTTTTGTCCCGGAGGCGCCCCCACCCCGTTTCTTTATGTTTCTTTGCCCGGAAGCCGCCGTGTTCCGATATCGCCCCCGATACAACGCTCGCGCGTCTTTTCTACACTCCAATACCTATCCACACAGGGGCGCGCATACAGTAGAGGCCAAAAGCAACTTCGGAGTTGATATTTTTATACAGGGCGCGGCAACTCACTGTACATACACTCCCGCATACATCCCACTGCTTTTGATCTTGCTGAAACTCGAGTCATTTTACTGAGGTTTCTCATTGTCGTTCATCCTCGAAAGCACTACTCTATCGTGGAATAGCGCAGCTCTATATCCATTGTGGAATAAACGTTTATCGAAACGAAAAGCGCCAGATTCGTGGAACTATTTTCCAAGAAATACCGCGGGAACTACACCCAAACGGGTATAACGACTGGAGCGTTTTACGATCAGCCGTTTCTGGCTAATAAATTCTACGGGGCGCAATTATCGATAGAAAGTTATATCGGGGGCATTACCGCGAAACAGTCGAATTCAGCAGTTTCGATTATTACCCGTCGCTGGGAAATTCGGTGCGACGAAAAATCTGCGGGTGGGTAAAAGACAGCCGGGAAAATTGCGGATCCGTGTTACATGGCATTGTACACACGTCCGACTTGAACCAGTTTCGATAAATAGACGCGTGTCTCCGGATACGCGCGTGCACAGGCCCATCACGTGACTGACACAGCGCGTTAAGTCGCGCGTCGACTATCAGCGAAGCGACACGACAGGTGCGCGTCGATAACGGCGTCGACAATAATTGCAAATCGTAGCCGGTGACCGTGCCCGTCGTGTCGATCAAGATCCGAATAATATGGTCGGGCGACGCGGCAGCGTTTCCATTATGTAACGGACGATAAACGATCGCGTTAAGCGCGAGGATCCCTCTTCCCACGTAGGTGCTCGTATATTCGAATCCCGTCCACGGAAGTTAACGCGCCGCGTACGGACCGGGAGTAGCAAGATGTCGATTCGAGGACTTAATCCAACCGACACCTCCAGCGATTATGCAGCGCGTGCAATTTAAATTGCAGGTTTACGAGCGATTAGTACTCGCGCTACGGGAAATACAAAAGCTACTCGTGTAAAAGATTGACGAGACCTGACATCGACGTCTCTGCAACGAGCTATCTTACGAAATCGAAACCCAACATTATATATATTTCTCCCTCCTAATGAAATGCCGATTTTCGAACTCTAGAAGGATGCCTCGGATTTCGTTAAAACCCTTCGCCGATGAACCGTAAGTATACCTACTAGCGAAGAAATACAGTTTGAGACATCGCGGCGCTTTCCTTTGATCCGCTTAATCTGGATCGCGATTAAAACGCGAAAATACCAGCGTCGAGTTGGAAACGTTGGATGGTCGCCGACGCTAGGCCGTCGGGAAAGGGTGGAGACGGGTCGAGGGGAAGACAAAGAGGGGCAGGCCGGGTAACAGTAACGACGTCGACAGGGTTGCGCGGAGGGAAACTCCCGTCGGAGTCTCCTCCGGCAGCGAAGAGGGATGGAAACGGGAATACGATTGGTTTGTGAGGGTCGCCATTCACGGGGGTCGCCGGTGCCGTTTGGAGTCTGCGCTCTTCCTTGATCCTGAGAGAAGCATTTCGCTCGTTTCAACCGAGAGACACGAGGAAAGAGGACGGAGTCCGGGGGAAGGAGGCGCGGGGGTTGGCAGTGGAAGATCCTCTTCGACGAAGCCCGTGGAGCGTGGGAGCAAGAGCGAGAGGGCTAGACACGGGAACCGGGGAACAAGGGTGAAAGAGGAAGAGAGCAAACGAGCCCGGTTGTTGGACCAACCGGCGCAGCATGACGGACGTCGCGACGCCCTACGTCACCTTTATCGCCGACGCCCTTCTACGCCACCTTCTTATTTCGCCTTGCTCCCTCTGAATGGCAGAAAGAAGCGATGCCGTGCTTTTTATTGGGTTAGATTGGAGTAAGCCGAGGCTCTGCTCTCTCCTGAGCGTTTCGCGTTACAGAGCTCGGAATTATCGTAAAAGAAAGAGCGCGACGATATACCTACGCGTGCAACGGAAGGGTGAAAGGCAGCGGGGGCTTTGCCGGAGTGCCTCTTGACGCGCCACCGCCGGGAATTACGGTCACAATGTCGAGAACGGTGTACGAATTCTTTTATAGCTCGTTACTCTAGGTGCAAGGACTTCCCGTAGGTCGGTCACGCTCCCGGCAGAGGGTCGACGCCATGACGCTACACTTAAGACGTTATTTACGACGCCGTTTCGCCGCTAACGTTTCAGTTGAGGCAGGTCGGGCCGCGATAGTCCCTGCTCGATATGTTTATGACGATCCCAGTCGACGGAGGGTCCTAGGGAATATTACCGGATCGGACGTTGATCAAAGAAGGGCGAGGAAGGAAATCGGTGGGAAATCACCCGCGCAACGGGATTATTTCTGGTGCCGATACTGTTTGAACCGGAGAAAACTAAGACAAAATGCACAGAATCGCAATGGTTAGCCATCAGCAGGGTCAATAAAATTGGTCCAAGTCGCGAAGAATGCGAGAAAAAATAGTACACCCTGTAACTATAATCCGGAGGGATCACGCAACTGTACAAATGCTCTCCCCCGTACGCTACAAAAGGAAAAACGGAAACGAGGGATCACGACAATTCGAAATTATATGCACACACGAGAGTTCATTACACTGTTCCTCGTTTAATTAAGCACCACTCTCGCTCCACCCCCCGGAGTCGTAACAAAGAGGCATCCGATCTCCGGCTGGTCCCGACGGAACTCTCACGGGGTTCCACGCGGTTCGACCAGACCGCGCCGAAAACAGACACGAATTATTTCGGGCTGGTCACGTGATCGTATCGACTACGGCATTGTTTTCGCGTGGCCTGCAATTACGCCACGGGAGTTACGAGCCGTGGGTGGCAAGGTAGCTAGCCCCCTTCGAGCAAGACAAGAATGCGAGGAGGTGGGACCAACCGAAGGGGGTGGGGGGTTGACAGGTGGAGGGAGAAAAGGCGGCGGGAACGACCGAGCTGTGTATTTAAATTTAAATATAATGCAAATCGCGCGAGATAAGATGAATAATAATTGTAACGGCAGAGGCGGGGAAGAAAGACGCTCCGTCGTCGATAAGCCGAGCGCAACTTTGCAATTACCAGAACGTTCGGTAGCAGCGCTATGTACACGCGGACGAATTCATTTCGCTAGTCTGCAAAAAGCTCGGAAGTGGCTAGATCTAAACGAAGATACTGGGGGGATACAGTTTCTGCTAGTTAGTCGTACAAGGAGTACGAAGATTCTATCTAGATCGCTCGTTGCTTCCAGAAGCTCGGTAGACGACCACGGTTTCTCATGCTCGACGCGCGATTCGATAGTAAAATCGTCGGCTGGGTGCTGTGTTTCGATGTAACCGCCTCCATTGATCGATTCAGGGTTGCATTCATCATTCATAGCGTTGCCTTGAATCGTTGTTTCCTGCTATAGCTCTATTAGACGCGGTCGGCTTTCCTCGCGCGGCGGTAGCGTTACAACGCGACGTCGATTGACTCGGCAAAGTTTCCGCGGGCGAAGTTCTGACAGTAATGAACAATCGATACGGGGGTCTAACTATAAACACCACGCAAGAATTGGAGCGGGCTCAAAGTTTAATGCGCCGTGTAGCTCCAGATCCCAGAAGAGTCTGACAGTTTTGACGAACTTACGTTATCCATGGCTCGACCGTGTTACCCGAGCTGTTGCGCGCAACGTGTCTCGATACACGCAAAAGTTGTAACATAGAAGAGCCTTCGATTGCTGGATCGCTATTGCGGGAAACTTCTGCGACGACAGAGCGCAAGAAAGTAGAAACTAATTTTGGAAGGTCAGATTCGTGGAAGAGATTCTAAAATTTACCAGTCGAGTAAATGAAGAACCGTGAGTAATAGATGTACCTTGAGATTCAATTAATTAGTGTCCATTTGGGATTCATCTAGATTCGACTGTTCTGGTTTCGCTACTAATTACACTCATTTAGAATGCCATAAGATCTGGGGTACCTACACTGTATAGAAACCATCTCGGTAGTTGTTTTCACAAAGGAACTCAGGATCAGAGCGGCCTTTACGCAAGGAATGCCAGGGTTCTTGTGCCCCTCTCCCGCGATTCATCAGACGCTCATGAGTGGGAAAGCGATTAGAGTCGCATAAGTTAGACGGAGTAGTCTCCTCGGGGGTGTAGATTACGACACTGCTGTCTAACAAGTATGCTTCGACTCGTTTGTGAAAGTGTTCCTGACGACGTCGCGAACAATAACGACCGTTTCCCTCGGCCGACCAGCGGAATTAAGAAACAATGCCGCATAAACACGAACGTACGCGCGCGGCCTCATTACCGGGATAATTAAAACATTAAGGTATTCGAATGCGACTGTGGAAAGATAGGGAACGGCCGGTAATCGAATTAAAGACAGCTACGATTCCTCGAGCGCAATTCCCTACAAGGCGCCGAATTAATTCCTCTCGATCGAGATTAAAATCTCCCCGTCGACGTTGCGCATCGGGCCGGCAAAGCTGCTGGCTGTTGCTTCTTTCCCGGCGGTCAGAAAAACCGAAAAACCCGGCCGCGGTGCATGGACGGGTTCGTTAAGTATCCGCCCGGTGCACCGCGGGCTCGTTCACGTGAGAATGCGAGCGAACGAGGGTGGCTTCGTGTCGGTGGCCGTCTTCGTCGATCGGCAAGCGGGCAGGCCGGGAGCCGGTGCATCGGAGCGTTGCGCTCTCTAAAAACGTGCCCCGATATTATTCCGCCGCGGAATATCTCCATTCGACCCGGCGCGGCGCGGAGGCTCGGCTGGCAAAAAAGGTGAAATACGAAGAACGAGCGGTAGAGTCGGTGAGGAGGCGGAGAAAGGGAGAAAAAGGAGATGGAACGAGAAGAAAAGAGGCGGCCGAGCGCGCGCCGTCACGGCACCGGCGCAACAATGCACCCAGAGTGGACGGTAGATACGTAGATATCCGATTAATTCCCATTGAATGTCTTTATTGTATTTAATACCGCCTCGCTGGGGCCCGTGCAACGAAGACAGAGAGCGGGAAAGAGACGGAGGTCTCGAAGGCGAACGTTCCGGCCAGAGAAGGACGAAGAGGGAGATAAGACGAAGGTTGCACCGGGTTCGTACGAAGGCAGATATGGTGCCGGCCATATACAATACACGTGACTGTGCACCGAATGCACCGGTGCAGTTGCGCCGCGCCGGCAGGTATCTCGCGCACGTGAGACCGGTGCTCGTGTGCTGCGAGTGTGCGAGTGTGCGCGTCCGTCCCGGCCGAGGGGACTGTCTCTCGGCGGAGTTACATGTATATTTATAATATAATCGCGGATACCGATCTCCGCGGAGAAACGAAAAACTCGGCCCCAAGGACGAGGAGGGGCGGCGAGGGCTCCAAGATAGGAACGACGGAAGACTGCGGGACGACGCGAGCGCGCTTTTCTTTCTATCGTGGCCGACCTGCTACTCTTTTCCAGCGAGCTGCGGGGCCCGTTTTTGCGCCCTACGTCCGGGCTAGGTGCGAAGCGGCTGCTTCCCGTCGCGAATTCCTTTCCGAAGCGCGCGCTCACGTCAGACCTGTCGAGGGGCGACGCGTTAATTACTCGCCGCGGAGCTGCCTCGCCGAGTAAACGTCTGTTAGCATCGCGGCTCGCGTGATGCCGCGCTATTTTTCACTCGCGCCTCACGCCCTGACAAATTTTTATCCGCCTTGAATCGAAAGGGATCGTTCTAACATCCGTGAACGTCTACGAGAATGCGATACACTCTGCGTTGTCTACCGTCCCCACATTTGTGATTCGCCCCTTCACGGAAGCTACCTTCCTGGACTCCTAATTGTTAATATTTCCACGAGGAACTGCTTGGTATCTGGCATCTAATCGCCAGTGATAGGGCGAGGATCGGAATAAGGATCGAATCCGAAGGATTTCGAGGAATCAAGCAATCTAGAGCAATGTCACGTCTGTATGCGGGGGCGAGAGGGCTGTTTTCGAGCACATATAGATTTCAGTCGGCTCGAGAGCAGCCGGCAAAGCGACGGAAAGAGAGAGAGACAGGGAGAGTTCAGGGTCGAGGCATACAGGTGGTCCATAACATAACAGTCACTGCGTTTTATCCGGCAGTAAACCGGGCGGCAGGCGCTCCGGCTCTATGATTTAATACCCCAAACCCTTCCCTCTCCGCACCCCTTACGACCGCCCCCTCCTCGTGGTCGACTACCGGCAGCCTCTGCCCCCCTCAGCCGCCTCTCGTTTCTCTGCTCTCACTCTCATATTCTCTCCCATTCCCTCCCGACCCCTCCTCCACGGCATTGCACCCGCGTGCTTGCACTAACCCAGTGCCGCGGAATGGCATTATCAGCCGGATGCTTCTATGACCGTGCAAGGGTGAAACGGGACCCGGGGTAGAAACTGGGCTCGAAGGACGCGTGAATTTCGTCGACGACCAGCATTGCCGGTGAATTCACGGAGCGCGGGCGACTTAACGACGGAGGAGCTCGATAATTCACGGTGGACAGCGTAGAAAAACAAAGGGCAACGTTGATGACGAAAGGAACGCGTGGGTGGGAAGAAATGGTAGAGAACCGCGAGCCGGGCATGTCGAGGAACGGTTCGAACAATGGAAAAAGGTAATGCGAGGCACAGCGCATCCGACACGACCGGGATTCCATCGAATACAGATCTCGTGACAGATTATACATCGTCGACGATCAGCGTTCGTGACGAGTTACCACTCCCACGCTGTCCGACTTAATTACCCTATTAGTCCCACGCGTGCCAGGCTTACAGAGAGAGAGAGAGAAAAAAAAGAACACGCCAGCCCGTTCCGTGTGTACTCGACCGAGGGGGTCATAAATCGGGAGGGAGACAATCGAGGTATCGACGTAACAGTCGGGCAGAGATCAACGCCGTTGCACGAATACGCCGGGAGGAACGCGGATGCACACGGTTATGGGGGACACCGTGAGCCTGGAAGACGGCCTCAAGGTGGTAAGCTGCATCGCTCGAGTCCTGGTCGCCGCAGAAGCTCCGTAACTCTGTTAATTCAAATCTGGAAAGTTGGCCGTCGCTTGGAAGAGGAACGACGACGGGGGAAGGAAGGGCTGCTCTCGCAGGGGGTTGTAGGTGGGCAGAAGAGGGGCAGGGGTGGATGGGTGAGTGGTTGGGCCGCGTAGATGGGCGGAAAGAGGGAAAGAGAGGGCTGAGTTAGCCGCCACGGCCGTCCGGGGGTGGTTAAAGGTAGAGGAAACCGAAGGGAGGGGTTGTGGGGGTTGGTTTCCTTGCCTGGCATCGAGGAATCGATACGCTGGTGGGAGCCCAGCGCCACCAACGCCTCCGACGCCCTACGTCATTGCACCTCGACGACCGAAGCCTCTCTTCCTCGTCGTGGTACGTCCAACTTTAGCACCCCGTCTCACCTACCGCCTACGATTCCCAACCCCCTCGAGCCCCTTCCGTCTTACACCACCTTCAACACTCGTTTCGTTGCTTCGCGAGAGGACTGCAGTTCGAAGTGGCTGGAACTTCGTCGCGCAAATTGTCACGGGGTTGTTCAGCGGACGTCCGCGTAACGCCGGAGATGCAAATTACCGCGGGAATTGGGGAGGGAGGTTTAAAGCAAGATGTAAGGATCTTAAGATAATTCTGCTGGTGCACCGCTGAGCCTTTGCGCGTTTAAAATCAACTTGGGATATCTACTTTTTAAATACTGTCAAATAATTGAAATCTGTAGAAAGATTCATGGTAAGAATAATTAGGGTAAAACTGGGAGTCGCGGTCAGGCCGGAGAGTTGGTCGAGTCGCTATATTTCAGACTCTCTATATAAAAATATGTTAAAGAGCAGGCCAATTAATTCTCTAGAAGCCAAACAGGTGAATGAATAGTGTCATTTCGCTTCCTTCTGTACTTTTCTGGATTTATAAGGTAAATTGAGGTTAAATAGCGGTGGTCAGAGAGGTGGTCAGATGTCATGACCACAGTTTTCAACCCGAAATACAGTAAATATTGTCTTAAAGCAAATGTCAACTAGTTTTTCTGAATCAGCATAAAATACTGAACATATAGGTTTGTTCTGATAAAATAAGTAATTTCTATATTAGTTTTAATAGTCGTTTTATATTAGGTCGATCGCGTCTTCCGGATTTACCCTATGCAAAAAGCGTGGGATCGTGCTGGTGGGTTGAAACTAATCCTTCTTTAATGTGATACTAAAATCGTCAAACAACGTTTGGCCCTGATATTCAGATCCAGAGCTTTGTAAAGCGCCATTCTCGACCTCGGTGCGGAATCCTGATTAATTCATCGAGTTTTATGCATCACTAGCGACGAAGGAAGGTCGCCAGCAGAACCGTAATCGCGCGATGCAAGTTTAAAATGCATCCAGCATCAGAGATCTGTACCGATATCTGGCTCTGCGCGGAGAACCGATGGAGGCACGAGAAATGGAAGCGACAGCGGGGTAGGGACGACTTTAAAGAGACATCGAAATGACACGGCGAGCTTAACTTCTGGCACTTCTGGATGCTAATGCTGCATCCATAAGCACGGGGAACGTCGGGACTCCGGGAAAAGTTGATGTCCCCTGTGGATTCCGCAACGGCGCGCCTCAGCCGCTCTCAGTTATTCAAATTGTATTCCTCTGCTCGGCCTGTATCGGCCGTGAAAGCTCGTACAATCCTTCCTGTATCCCTTTTTCAACTTTTTCTGTTTCCCCTTAATCTGACATTAATAGCGCAGAGGAGGGATTAATATTTAGAGTCGCGTGTAATAGACAGTTATTTATAACGTACTGTCCGAACAGTATAAACGGCGAATATATCCCGATACAGCTTAATCGGCGTTAAATAAATTCCAGATGAAAATCGATGCTTGTTACTCAAAATTTGTTTTTCGTACCCGCAACGCTACGCGCGTGCGAGCAAGCGCACTCGTATAATTGCTGGAAAGTACTGATTTATCGTGTCGGGCGTATTGACAGGGTATCAACGATTTATTTGCCTACTTTTATTGGATCGATCGCAATGCCTACCGTTAATTAGAAACTACTACATATTGTGGAATCGGGCCCGCGTATTACCTATCGCTGGCGAGCGCGCGGGAATCGACACGCCGGGCAATGCGTATTAATTAACGCCGGGTCGACGCACGATTTAATTTCGTTTCGTTCCGCCGCGAAACGAACCCGGGATTAGCGGAAATCCGACGACGCGAATTTCATTCCGGCCAGCGTTATGAACGAAATCCGCGTCGACGCGTAATTTGGAAAAACTGCCCGGTCGAATTTCACTCGATTCGACGGGTTCCTGCCTTCTAATTAACCGACAGAACGGCACCCGACGTGATTCCGGATCATCGGCAACAGGGCGCAGTATCAAAGTTAAACGACGCTGGAATGAGTCGCATTCGCTCCAATTATTCCAAAGACGGCATAGGAGATTGATACAGTCGTAGGATCCAATAAAGGGAGACCGAAGAGTCAGTCCTCCCGGTTGTTCCCTCGTCCATGGGACTTGGCTTTGGCAGAAAGTCATAAAAATAATGGAACTCGGTGCACGCCAACCGTTAGTTAAATTGCACGTAGCAGGAAAAGCGGGCTATCGTAAGAAACGCGGCCCACAATACCGCTCCCGTCGCCGTGACTGGTAAACAACGTCCGATCTCTAATTAATACCGTGTCTTCCGTCGTAATTTCCTACGTTCGACCAACCCTGACATTACCGCGGTCGCGTCACGACTCTATCCTCGCTGCGGCTCCACTAATAACAACTTTTACCATTAGATAATGACCGACGGGCTCGCGGGGTCTGGCCACGGAATAACCCGGATCGAAGGAAAGCTTTTAGAAGCGTAAACACACGTCATTACATTTAACAGCGTGTTACGGGCGAGCACAATGCCGTGGAAAACTTCAGAGGACCGTGGCAACCGTCACGCTCCCCTGAGAAGTGGATTTATCGGTGATCCACGCTGGCAGTAGAAACGGAATGGCCCTGGCAGACCGCGTGGCCGAATTTGTAAGACGCTCGACACCTATTCCCCGAACAGTTGGACTCTCCACATCGATGAATCACCCCGGCCCGGGGAAATGACTGCGGATTCGATCTAATGTTCCGGTCGCGTGACCCGCGATTTCATTATACAGCCACTCGAGCACATCTATGTCCTCGTCAGTCATATCCCGTAACGGGGGTCTCGTATTTCTCGTTCCGAATAGGCCGCGCGCGCGCGCTCTCGTTCCCTCTCGTTCGCTAATGTTCGCTCTTGTTCGCTGGTCTCCAAGCGCACCTGGCTGACGACTGATTTTGCTGGAGTTCACCAAAGGCCTAACGAGGGAAGTAACGAGAAACCTCTTGGTCTGAGAAATAGTGCAAATGGCAATGGAATGCCTCGAACAGATTCCTTGGGAACGGAAGAGACCAGGAATTCCGAGGGTAACATTTCGATGCCCGAGGGTGGTGGATCTATACCTACTCTCTCCAACTTTCTACAGAATCTAACGTTACTTTTCACAAGTATCTCAGGCGAGCTTTCAAGCGTCACCATCGACGTTTCCCACCCCCAAGCGCACGAAGGAATATCTAAAGTTTCACGCAAAACGACCGCACTAAGGAGCCTCCCGAAGGGCAATAAGCCAAGCTACTTAATCCTCGAAACTTACTGCGATCGCGCACCGGGTCCGGAAAAGAATCAAGTCACCAGCACTTACCTGCAACAGAAAGGAAAACAGAGATTAGAAAAAACGAACGATTGGCTGCGTGGTTTCGATTTTCGTTAGTTTAAAACTCGTTTCGGCTGCGGTGCTGGTAATGCGCGGGGGTTGTTTCAACGCGGAGATCGATCGTCGAAACGGCGAATCGATCGATTTCGACGTTGCGACACCCCGACGACGACGCTTATTGTCCCTCCCACCCTTCGCCCGGGGGTGGCTAGGGGATGCCCTCCCCCCGGCAGCGTGTGCGGTCGCGCCGATTTCGCGCAAATACGCTTCCATCCTACCTGCGCGGCGCGTGCAGACTTGCGCGCCCGTGTCGGCAGGTGCGCGCACACGCTCGTGTCCCCCTGTGTGCGTAGACTCGGCGGCATACATCATCGTGCGACTAATTTCCGCGATAAATATTTTACGGACGGCCATTACGCGGGGGCCGCGTGTTCGTGTGATATAAACTATGGATGACTATGGCGGGTGTGTAACGTCGAGCTGGCACGGTAGAAAGAGAAAGATAGAGAGAGAGGGTGGAAGTGGGACAGAATGGGAAGAGGGGGAGGGTTGTTGGAGAGAACCGAAAGGTTTGACGCCCGTAAAATTCGCGGGGAACGCGCCATGATGCAATTCGGCCGCACCGTTTTACTCATTAAAATCTGTTTGTCCGCTAGATAGTGGAACGTGGCGCTTTCAGCCCCCGCAGGCCTCGGGCCGTGGACGGGGGTGAAATACGCGGATAGTGGCGCGCCCCTTCGACAACAGCCTCCCGCGGGAGCAACGTTAACGCGATAGTCGTGTATCCTCGGCGAAAAATTGCCTTTCCGCGAAAGGGCCGTCAATACCGAAAGCGCAAAAGTCCTGGCCCGTATACACAGATGCGTCTTGCTGAACGGCCGCGTCGCCCTAATGCATCTGGCGGGTGGCGAAATTTTTTTGAAATTACAGAAATGTGTGTCTTTCTCCACTCTTGAAGTTAGACTTTCCCAGAAAGTCAAAGAGTCGTGGGATCAAGGAATGCGGAGGGTGGAACCACCGTGCATCAATGACAAGTGGCTTAACACGTTAGAAGTCGCCCGAAAGGAAGCACCGTTTGCCCCGCGCACAAAGATATCGTTAGGGCCCCATTTAAATAGAGCCTCTATTCAGGGGAAAAAAAGGAAAGATTGCCAGAACGAATCGCGATGCATCGACTATTCAGCTGTCCGTTCTAGGGAGCAGGTGGCGGCCTGACTCTACCGTCTGGGTGCTTTCGCTCTAAAAGAAGGCCCGAAAAAAAACTCGGCGAGGGCGTGGCGAGGATACACATTGTCGTGGCTGGTTGCTCGCGTTGGCTTTCACGAGTGAACATTGATTCGATACCGCGGCTTCTCTCTCGCCGTTTACAATCGTGTCTCGCTGGTATTGTATCTCTCATTGTTCCGCGGCCGTCGGAGCCGTAATGGCGTCGTTGCCGTTGCCACGCGGCCAGATTACGCGCCGCTAATTACGTGGCAACGCACTCGATGGCCGAGCAACATCTGCTTGAATCAGGCTAACTGTTGATGCCGAACAATGCCTCTTAGAAACGTTGGCAACGTTAGCCGCCCGACGAGATTGAATAAGATATGGTATTGTTCGGCTGCCACGTTAAACGATGCAGTCCGAGTGCAACTGCTCGGCGTTACCCGCATTGTTTAAACCGGCGCCGTTTTCTGCGCTCCGCAAACCGTACGAGACCCGGCTCGGTCTTGATTTATTTCGTTTGGTCAGTCAGCGTGGAGCCTGTAAATATTCATTATCGCGAAATTTCCTGATTCGGAGTAATTGGACTTGGATTACACGCGGCCGCGGCCGCATAAATTAGCGGGCCTGACAAAATAATAAATAACTAGATGTGATTTCCATTCCCAAAGCAGGCCGGTTCGAAGTTTTAATTAAATTACCATCGATTACGAGCAGGGGAAAAGCCGTTCGACGTTGAGATTTCACTGTCGGCCGACTTTCGAATGGCGAGCGCGCCGGAAAGGTTTTCCCGGTGTCCGCCTGCGTGCAGAGACGTTCACCCGCTAGAGCAGGGAAAAAAAGAACGCCGCGGAACAAAAAGCCCCGCGGGCACGGCTCTAGTGTGGGGAAATGCGGAATGTTTTCCGTTCCCATCGCAGGTGCAGGGGGAAAAAAGTCGCGGACGGGAAGAGGACAGCAAGGCGCGCGGCGCCAGGAAGAGGTGCGCGCAATTGGATAAAACCGTAATTGAGTTCTTATCGCGTGCGTCGCGTCGCGTCGCGTCGTGTCGTGGGCAATTGGGTGGCAAAACTTCTTCTACCGTTTCCTTCGCGCTCCTTTTCGCTCCTCCTCGCTCCTGGATGATATTATTAACGAGGTCGCGCGTTTGTCTCCACCTGCGTCTCGTTCCTAATTACACCAACGACGCAAGTAAAACTCAACGTATCATGATCAGAGAATTGCATAGTTTTTATTTGCAATGCAAATATCGTCATCGATTAACTTCTCACTCGTATAGAGTGCGAGTACGAAGGAGTAGAACGCTCGAATGACATTGTGTTCTCTATGTCTCCATGTTTCAGCCCCCTGATCGCGTCCACGGCGGTGCACGATCGCTCGATCTCGTCAGGAACAACTGAACTTGACTTGGAAACAGGAAACCGAGCGTGGATTCGTGTCATGGACGTGGCTCGACCTGTCTGGCCGCAGTCAAGTACAGGCCTTGAAGTCGCGCAGCGCGTGAAAGTTGACGCGGCGATGTTTGGCCAGCGATCGGCGACGCGATGCTCTAGAAACGGCGAGAAATCGGGGAGGATATCATCGGGCCTCGCCCCGTTCCACGATTACAAAGCCGACTGGATAATTACAACGCGTGAGTAACGCTAAATAATAATTAGTTTTATTAACTTACGAGTGGACGTGCGTCATAATCAGCACCGGTCCGTTCTCCTTCTTCCTCGCCGTCGCCCGGCAATTTATCGCGGCGCTAATTTTAATTGATACTAGTCGCTTATCGCGACGCATTAAGGGTAATTAACGGCGATCGCCGTGGAATATTGGCTGGTCCGTGAGCGATATTAAACGAAGGGGGACGTATAAAAACTGGACGGCGATGTAACGCACAGTGGGTCACACTTAAAATCGTCCACCACCTTTCGCATTTTATCTTCATTCATAAATTTTAATATATATACGTGTATAACCCTTATGAAATCAGCGTAGAAATAGGTATTTTATCTCTGCTCTTACTTTTGCGAATATAAAAATTGACATATCTAATGGCTCGTTTTCTAAACTAAAACTTTTACAGTCTATTATCGTCTAGGAAGAAGATAAGGTCGAATGTGAATTGCAAATATTTATAAATTCAGTGTTCTTTCTGCTCAAGATTCTTAGGAACTGGAGAATTTTCAGGGTGGGCTACTGTATACGTCGGTTGCTCGAGGGAAACGAGTTCTCCGAGCAAGTTGGTCGTTGTCGAAGCTCTCGGGGTGTAACGAGGACGAGCGATATTAAATATAGGCTCCGCTTCGGGGGGAAGAAGCCCCGGGGTCGCACCTGCGGGTGGCTTCTTCCCCTGGCTCGGTTGGTAAAGCACGGATTACCCGCGCTAAGAGGCGGAGCGGGGCTTCGCGCCTCATCGTCTGGAAAATGGCTTACTGCTTACATTTACCTACCATCCCCGACACCTCCACCCTCTGTATAGCACGCACACGCATATACACCCGTCTCTTTAGTCGACATTGTCGCGTGGCACGGGGACACGTAAACGGACTTTCAAGAGCCACTTATGGACTATTAATCTCGGTGAAATTGTAACAACTATCGTGTAAACTTCCTGTAGAAAAGATTTGACCATTGCGATCGCTCTTACAATTAGTATCGACAATGAAATCTTTCGGATGGATAAGAAGAGTAATTTATTCGAGCAGGGCCGAAGGTTTAACGCCGTTGACCGCGTGTAAAATTACGTAACGTCGCCAGACAGCGAAACATTCCCGAGGAAACGCTCGCAGAGCAGAGACCAGAAGGAGTGATTTATGCGCCCTGGGGTATAAGGAAAAGGGGACGGAAGCGCGGGGTGGATTGGACTTCCTATTCCCGCAGGAAGAGCCATCCAAGCCCCTCCTTAACTTCACTCGAGTTGGCTTCACCGTCGCGTTACGAGAAGGGCGTCCACTTACAGCCGTTCACGAATCCATGGATCCGCAAATGCGCGCAGAACTGCACACACACTTCCACGCGCACGCAAAATCATTTCGGATCACCCTTTTCCCTCCTCATACCAGGGAGGTAACCATCGCGCTCTGTGTGCTTCATAAAGCTCGGCCACTTCGCTGCCCGAGTGGAGCATCGAGCTTCGATCGTGCCCCCTTAAAGTTTCCTGCCGTTTCCCTCCTCTTTTCCGTGGAAATTTCGCCGCGAGTCACTTATCGTGCAGCCAACCACAAAGGTAATTCGATTGCTCTAGCATCGATTATTCCTTAAATTTGAACGAGCTCCAAATTTTACTTGGATCGCTACCACTGCACGAAAAATCGAACCTCTATTTCCTCGATCATTTCCAAATACCATGTGTCGATAGAATCGACTCTTAGTTCCTCGAGATTTGAATAGAATCCTCGTATCATCCTACATGTCGAATATGACCAGCAGGGAATATCTACCGCGTCTCATTGTCATTATCGACAGGCCCTTCGACTACCTCGACGCTGAGCGTTTAATCGCGAGTCCCCGCGCCTCGTGGGGTCACTCTCCTCCCTCTAATGCACTCGCACGCGATGAATCAGCGCGAACTCTATCACGGTGGTGGCTTGAGGGAGCAACACGAGAAGCAAGAACCGAAAGAAGAGATAGAGGGACACGTAGAGACAGATGAGAAGCGGGCCTGTCCGTTGCCCTGCTGGTTGAACGCGGGCCATTAATATTTCGGCAATTAGCGGTCGTGTCACGCGACTGAAGGAGCGAACGAGAAAGCGCGTGAACGAGATCCGAGTCCAGGAAGGACTAATTAGAACGTTCACTTCCGAAACGACGTTCATATGCATACGCGCAAGCGGGAAGCTGGCACTGGTCGTACTTTTTGGTCGGCCGAGCCCTCTCCGGCGATGATTGACCGGTATCACGCGACTGGAAACCTCTGCAACCGCTACGATGCGCGTCTCGTTTCGCGGAGGAGGAGGAGGAGAACATGTTCGCAGAGCGGATGCAGTCGCTGGGTCGCTTTCGTAATCACTGTTCACGGTGTATGCAAAAACGGGCAGCAACACGAAGATGTTGCACGGACCTCCAGGGTAGAAGGGGCAAAGAACCTCGGTCTTGAGCTGTTCGAGCAGAGAGCTCGATGGTCTGGTCTTCGATGAGCCGTCTTCGAGGCAGCAAATGGGGATATCGAGATTAAAGTGGTTCGAGCTATACTGTTTCATGATATGGAATTAAATATTGACGAGACACGTGTTTCTCGGGCCCACGAAGGCGAGAGTTATTAGGGGGAGTTGAGATGCCGAGCGATACGACTCCACCCCCTCCGGTCGATTTTGAGGTATCAGGTGTCCTGAAATCTATATGTCCTTCGCCGACCCACCCTCTAAATTCATTCCGCCGGTATCGCGTTTCCTCGTCGACTTACGGATCACGCTCGCACGGAACGGGCAGCAAGCGTTTTTTCCCCCTCGTAGCCGCGGAATCAAGCGCAAAAATCTGCGGCCATACATTGTTCGCTACTGCAGGCTCGAGGAACGAAAACAGAAACGTTGAAACTGTCACAGGAAACGGGACGATCACGGAACCCGTGGCCTAACGAACGACACGACTGTCGACGGCCTTTTAATCAGCGAAAGGGATCTTCGTGTTTTACGACTCGCGACGACCGCCTCGCCATTAAGCTGGGGGCCACAGCAGGAGGGGAAGTTTGAAAGCAGGAAATCCCAGAAAACCTGCTCAAGTCGCGAGCATGATCGCAAGAATGTGCTCGCCGCGTGCGCTATAGAAAAGTTTCCCGTTTGATACCTTCATTTACTGCTGCCCCAAAAAATCCCAACATCCTCAAGCTCAATTTAGTTCGCCAGCAATTCAGGCTCGGGTTCAGTTACCGAGCGACATTAGGATCTTACACTGCCGGCTCTTACAATTAGAATTAGTCGACGAAACGTTCTGTTAAACGAAGTGGTAGTTCGTTCCCTGTGTCCATTACACGAGGCCATCAATTTCTTCGGATCTTGGTCCTGGGATTTGGAATCCGCGACACGATCCCAAGCCCTTTCCCCGGCCGGGAGCTGACGGGTTCATCGCGAAGCTGGCGTAGGTGGATCGTGCAGGTCCCGCGATAATATGTAAATATTCCGTTATCTCCGTCGGCGCGGCCCTACGAAGTTTCCCGGGAGCGGCGATTATTCGGGGCGCGTAGTAACTCGTGCAATTACGCGGCTTACGACAAATCGATAGCTTTTAATTACGCTCCGGGGTTATTTACGAGCGTGGCCGACTATCGCGGGCGCCACCCTACAGATCTCCTTGCCCACCCCGCGCCTCCAGGGGGGGGAATAATCGAAGTGGGTTTCGTCGGGACTGCGACTTTTCCTCGGTTTTCCTCGTGAACGATGGCCGGGAAGAAACAGCGACAGAAGCGTGTACCGAAACAAGGAAACGAAAGGGGGGCCGTGAAAAAGCAGGCGAGGTCTATAGAAGCGAGTTACGAAGCAATTTCCTCGTCTCGTTTATATACTGATCGGCGTATCTCATTTAATTCGACGGCAACAAAGACGTATCGTTATTATTATGCATACGCTGGGGAAGGAGGAGCGAGAGGAGCGAGAGGAGCAAGAGGAGCCGGAGATACGGTAGCGAAGTTGGCCGTGGTCGGAAGCTGCTCCTTTCTCCCCAGAATTGCGGAGGAAGGAAGAAGGAGCCAGGGGAAATGATTAGTTATTAAAATGCCGATAATTATATATAATCAAGTGGCTGGGAGTGTCCTACGCATACGCTTACCGCGGTTGCACGGTTAAACGTCGCAGGGGCCCCTCTTCCCTTCTCCTTCTCGCCCTGTTCCGCTCTCTCGTTCTATCCCGATAGGCTCCCGATGATGGTTAGCCGGCCTTCTGGTAGGTGGTTGCCGCGAAACACGGCAGAGCAAGACGGAGAGCAGCAAGACCGCCTTGAGTGAACGAGAGAGAGATACGCGCGCATTATAAAAAGCCCCTAATAACTGTTATCCACGATCTCGGCCGGCCGGCGGGAGTACCGAGGCAGATCGTCCAGAGTAGAAGTCGCTACTCTAGTAGGCGGGCCACGGTAGGTAATGGTTCTGACGACGAGTCGAAAAAGAAGAGTCGCGGGCGCGCGATTCAGCAGCTCGTTGCCGGCCCGCCGTATTCCCCAGAAATGCGTCGCCCTATTTTGCGCTCACTCTACAACGACTTCTCTCTACGTCTCCTTGGATCGCTACTGAGACATTAAGGAACATCGCCAAGGAAAACTGACACTCGTCGCTGCAACGAGGACTGGTTCATGGGAATCTAAGTCTAATCCTATCGCGATCTTAGGTTTCACACGAGCGTGGGCTTGGTTCTAGGGTTAGGTCAAGGTCGAATAAAGAATAAGCTTGATTTAGAATTTATTAAGATACAAGGATCCAGCGAATTCTTAGCAGGGTGTGTAGGGTGAGCGAGCGGCGAAGAGTTGAACGCGCGATTCTCGGTCGACGCGTAAGGTTAATGCACACCGTGGAACGAATTAGCGGTGCAAATCGGTGCAGGTCTAAATCAGTAGCCGAGATCGGAATTAACGCCATATTTCACGGCTGGTCGGGATTATTCGCGGCAACTGGCGGCCGCGGTACGCGGCACCGAGGCGAGCTAGTTCCTCGATAAGTTCATTCGGTCGAGCGGTTGATAAGCCACGTGGTCGGAATACATTATAGACGTCGCTTTGCCCGCGCCGCCACGCGAAATTATTTCAAGCGGACCGGCTCAGATGTCGCGGTGCCGTTTTGCGTTTATCCTTTCGCCTCGCTATCGGCTAGAGTATTTCTTGCCTTTATGCTAATTCTAGCGCGTCACATAATTTCTTTATATCAATTACGGAATTACAATCTTATACGCGGGCACAGTTTTCTCTTTCCAAAAGTGCATTGGTGGGTAACTCGATAGGGTAAATCCGGGAGACACGGTCGACCTAATATAAAGTGGCTATTAAAACTAATATATAAATTATTTATTTCATCAGGACAAACCAAAGTATATGTTCAGAATTTTATGCTGATTCAGATAAACTGGTCTCTACTATCTTATTATCCCAAACATTAAACGAAAATAAACTTAGAAGTATATTTTAAATACGATTCTGTACACCGCTGTTTGACAAAAAAGGTTAAATTTGACCTTAATTTTCCTTTTGAAGCCTATAAATAAAAAAAAAGAAAAACACAGAAGAAAGCGAAATGACGCTATATTCATTCATCTGTTTGGCTTTTAGGGAAGTAATTGGTCTGCACTTTAACGCATTTTTACGTAGAGAGTCTGAAATATAGCGACTCGACCAACTCTCCAGCTCAACTGCGTCTCCCAGATTTACTCTATATGGTGCCCGAATAATCGCAGAAATTCAGTGAATAACTATAAAAATCTATATAATGATTTTAGCAGTATTTCCATGACGTTCACAACTGATTCCACTCGGTTAGTGGAAGGTGCAATCGCCAGATTCACTGGAATATGCAATACACCCGCGACTCTTGTGAATGGGGGACGACGAGGAACCGCGTCAATGAGCCGCGGCCATCAAACTGGTCAGGCGCGTATCGCTACTACGGTGGGCCCCGGTGATTTACAACGTGTCACGCGACGACAGTTCAACCGAGCAGGGTCAAACGAGGCTGCAACTACACACGAGTCGGCGTTTATGTCGCCTGTTCTCCTGTTCGATCGGGAACAACGAAATTATACGTTGCAAGTGACTAGCGATGATGACAACCTAGGGCGTCGTCCTTCAACTCTGAGCAGCGAACACTCGCGTAGGTAAAATGCTACTGTACCTTCAAGATACAAAGCGACTCCACAAGACAGTCTCCATCGCTGCAAGGGTCAAAGAATATCGAGCGAATATACTTGTTTAAACTCCTATTCTTGGAGCACTCTAAGGAGGGAAGTCTTTTGTTCCACACGAAATACACTCCATTGGCCTCGCACCTACTAGGGGTGGGACTATTCGAATAATTTAATATTCGAATATTTTACAAGTATTCGAATGCTACGAATAAACTTCGAATATTTGAGTATTCGAATGTTATTATTCGAATACTGATATAGGTATTCGAATACTGTAGTATACTTGATTTATAATTCACACCATACTATTCGAATACATCAGTATGCGAATACTTGTATATTCGAATTATATTCGCTAAATAATTGAGCAACTGAAGTATTCGAATATTCGAATACCGAAAAATCCGACAAATAGTCCCAACCCTAGCACCTACACGGTTTTAGATTCGTCGCCGACTCCCGCTTCCTTGTGTCTCTTGTATCTTCATACATCTTCTCGTCCACACCACCTTATTCCACCTTGAATCAGGCTCGGAGTAGAACATTCGTCACGAGATTCTTCCTACAGCAGATTCCCTGTTGCACCCAATTTCATGAAATATCATGGATCGATCGATAACAAGCTTCAGAATCGAACCTCGCCACATGAAGTCAGACTGCATCGCGGAACTCGTCGAGGCGGGGCGACGTTGCGCGAAAAGCCAAGACGCGCAAAAACGCGACTTTGTAATTAAAATCACTCGGGGCTTCTCGTTTCCCTTCACGGGCTGCGGCGCGTGACGCGTTTAATCCTATTCCGCGAGGAACGTCCAACAGGCCCCGATAGCTCATCGGCGTCCAGGTGAGACGCGATTATCAGGCTTTTTTCGTTTCCTTTGGCTCTGCCAAAGGCCGACCTTCCGCGTCCCGCTTATCCTCCTCAGCCCGACGAAATAATAAACGTCGCTTCCGCGCTTCATCGTGTAAGTCGTGACAGAGGCAAGGTAACGATCCTCCATCGGAGATAAAACCCCTCCCCCAGCTCTCCCCGTGCACTCCTCGAGTAATTACGCGGAAATTAATTACGAGCATAGTACGGTGCACCGCTTCTCCCTTTCCCTTTTTCCATGCGCGTCTACTGTTTCATCGTGGCCAGTAACGAAACAGTGGCCAGCTGTGCGTGATTCTTGAGGATCGACGAATGGATGCACACTCCCGTGTTCTTGGAAGGATACGACAGCGAGATCGATGCACAGATATGCAAGGATTTGCCAGAAATCGACAGGATCTCTGAGTGACGCGGAGAAGGCAGAAAGGAGACTCGGTTCGGTCGGTGATCTCGAGTAACGATCGTTCCTTTTCTGATGCCCGATCTTGGGCATGCTTGACGTCATTCTAAGAATTAGGCAGTCTCGTATCAAGGACGGATAAGCGTCACGACGGTTTTTTTCCGCCAGCCGTGCTTCTGTTACGCCGCGCGAACCGCTGCTGACACTTGCCGTGCCATTTCGGCGGCCTTCGGGTTCGTACAGTGAAGGAAGGAAATACAGATGCTTGCCGTCCAGTGTTATTTCTGACGGAGAACGAGGAATCGTTCGTCGCATCGTGTAAAAACTAGGGGACTACAGTGCCTCGCTGCACTAGATCCAGCAAAAGATGAAAAAAGACTGTTAAACGGCTAGATCTTGGTTGACCGAGAAATATCAAAAAAATCCAGGAGCGTTAGGTTGAACAATCGCGTCAGACGATGTCCTCTCTCTCTTCTCAATCTCGCTTACATGCAGTTCCCTTGCACGACGAATGTTCGATCGTCAGACGCTCCAGGCGGCAATCTCCCGGGAACAAACGAGTTCCTCCTCCTTTGATCTTTTTCTCGGCCCCCCGACTCGTTACCTAACCTTCGATCCCCTATAACCTACTCGCTCTTCCACCGGCAAGACGCGGAAATAGCGTGGCTTGGTACCTATCGCTCGCGAACCATTCACCTGTACCTTAAACCCCGCGAGTTACACATAGATCATTCGATCTCTGTCCCAGTTCCGAAATCTTCGCCCAAAGACCCAGCCTGATCGATAATTATCTCCGTCCGTGAGCGCGTAGATAGATTTTATCTGCCTTACGCATCTCGCGCTCGAGTATTCAAGTAATCGTGACGATGCTTGGAAGTATCGGAGATCGGGACCGATAACGGGCCAGGCTAATAAGCCGTTTCGTGGAACTCGTTAATCGACCCGGCCCGTCGACCGGCCGCGTTCACCCGCGTCGCGGGCCGCGAGTGTCAGTTTGATTTTCTGGGACGATTTAATTAACGTACGACGACGCGGCCGCCTCGTAACTTCTTCATTTGCCTATTCCGCGACGCGACGGCATTCCGCGGCCGTTTATCGCGACGATAACGCGAACACCGCGCTAACGATCCCCTGTTTCACCTCTCGGGCCTCATATCCGCGTGTATTCCGGGCTGCGGGCCCCGGCATTCTTCGTGCCTCTCGTTCTTCCCGTCTACGTAGATCTGGTCTCGGCGAAGCGTCCATCGCTCGGCGGAGCAACGTTGCAAAAAGAAAGGAGGAAAGACGTAGAGGCACAGGGCAAGAGGAAGCAGAGGGAGAGAGAGAGAGAGAGAGGGGGAGGGCAGAAAGGGGGAGAAGCAGAGAAAGAGATTGTGCCAAGATAGGCCGCCTGCCGCCGTCAAAACTGGTAGGCCTTGAAGAATTATGCGAACTATTCTTGCCAGTTTGTCCGTCGAGAATTTACGAACGTTGACGCGCGCTACGCGCAGCCACCGAGGACCGTAGCCTGGGCGTGATGGAGGAGGGGTTTCCCAGCTGGATCCTTCGAGATCGTCGATTCGACTCGCGTCCGTGGAGAAGCATCCAAGCACCGCGGTTTAATTCGCAGCCGACCCCCCCTCTACCCTGGGACCGGCGTTTATCGCGGCGGCGCGGCGCGCAACATCGTTTAAGCTTCGAAAGGTGCGTGATCGGGGCACAATGTTGCCGTGGATCGTTCTGGTTCGGGAACAGGCTTCTTCCCCGTATCGTCCACTACTGTCGGCGCGGCGGGGTGAGAACGCCGTTCCTCGAGAGCTCTCGCGATCGTACCGATTATCGGGGATTAATTAATTCCCAGGGAATTACCGACCACCGTTAATGCGCGCCGTTATTGAAACGGAATATAATAACACGCCGTGTCATCGTTAACTTTTAATACTGGCAATAACGGCTCGGGCGGATGCAAATCGGTTCGGCGAAGGTATCGAGCCGCGATAATTCGTTCGCCGTAAAAGCCGAGGTTCCTACCGATGGGAAACCGAGGAATCAGCAACCAAGAGGGGGCGACGTAACGGAATTATAATAAATCCCCATTACACGTATCTGCTGCGCGAGTCCTCGCGTAACGATAAGAATCGATTACCAGCCCCTCTGCCCTCCTCTCCCTCGCTCCGGCTACCCAAGATCGCCACCAGCTACTTCCTCTTCGCAATAAGCGGGATCTTAGCCACTAGTAAGTGATTTATCTTCGATAACTGCCGGGATCCTCTTCTGCGGCCGCGAGTGCGTCACTGCACTCCCTTTTGCCTTGCCGTGCACCTCGAATTGTGCAACGTGCTCGCGCAGAAATAAACGAGTGACGCGCCTCTTCGTTTCTACCTGGCTCCCCCCTTCCACCCCTTCGTCTTTCCTCCCCCTTCCCGTCTATGTATCTTCTCTCTTCTCGTCCCGTCCATGTTGCGCGTGCTTCCGATGCCTGTGCATCATCCTCCCGGTACCCTCTCGCGGACGGACGAACTCGGTAACGAAGAGATCGAGCCACGTCACGCTGCGCTCCCGTGCAACTGCATCCACCGCGGTTCTGCACGTTCACCTGTCACTCGGTGATTTGCATCGAGCGTTACGTCAACCGGCCGATCTATCGGCGGCGCGCAAAAATCCGCGACGTACACAGGGATCCTTGACGACGGGAGAACCGGTGACGAGTCGATCGCTCGATCGTTCTGGTCGGTGGTTCCGGTTCTCCGCGCGGGAAACATTCTGCTGATCGGTGACTGGAGGCAGGGAATTTTACCCACTACGCGTATCGATGGAAGTTTCGCTCTTGAAGGAGGTTCAGGATTGCACAGTGTAGGTAAATCAAATGAGAGTAGGGACAAAAATTGAAATGTTCAACATGGTAGCTATCGACCACGGAAACAGAGTTTGTATTCCCTATTGCAGAAAGCAAATTTATAGCTGCAAGAGGCCGAGAATCCAGATAGCCCCGGCAGATTTGGAGCAAAGAAGCGAAACGCTCGCAGATGCGTGGCACGGGAACCACTAAAACGTCCGGGAGGAAGAGCGATCGGCGGTGGCCGAGACGTGCTACCACGTGAATTCTAAAACGTCCGTTCCTTCCCTCCCTCACGCCGCCCCACTTCTTCCACCACACGCGGTTTTCTAAATGCATCGTCCACGGAGCATACGGTACCCCAGATGTCCAGGGGCCTCGAGTACGCCGACACTAGTGTTCCTTCTCGAGAAATTTTATAATAATTTTATAATTTCTACGAATCAAAATTTAGATAAATATTATCAACGTTATTCCAAAAATATAAATTTTTTGCAATATTTTTTTAATTTCTTGAGAATTCTCGGGAAATATAATCTGATTTCTCATTTCTCGAGATGCGAAAAATATCGAGAAATCAGGAACACTAGCCGCCACCGAATTCGAATGAAATTTCGATAGCGGACAGAATTCGAATTGAAGCAACCGGAGACCTTGGGGACGCCTCCGATTATGGATAAAATTCGCGGACCGAAGTTTCCTAAATTGCTATTGATTTCGAATGCAACGTACGAAGTCGACGGCGACTACTTCCTAGGAACCATCATTGGAACTTTGAGTTCAACGCAACGTGGAAATAGTTAACGAAAGTGGATCACAGAAAAATGGAGAGCAACGTGAACGTAGCACATAACCGATCACTGCACAGAAAATGACCCCAACGGGACGCGCAACGCCAGAAGAATAAAATTCTGGGGAAAAGAGAAGATGGAGTGGAGAATCACCCGGGCTTCCGCGGCTTAATGATCTCGTAATAACGGTACGAGCTCCTTTTGTCGCGAATCGGCGCAGTTCGTTAATGCATTGCGAAAAGGCGACGCCGCTCATTATTCGCGACCGTCTTTAAAGCGAGCCACGATTATCTCACGCGGCCGTCCGCCGACGCTGTGTCACCTGGCGACGTGTGTTGCACGGCGTATGAATCGCGCATTATGCCGCGATACGCCGACGCGCGACGAGAAGCCAAGAGGAGTGCATAACGCGTTCCACCGACTGAAGAGACTGGTTATTATATTATTTACGGTTTATTGCTGCCTCTAATATATCGTTAACGCGCTTCTCCACCGGCGCACAGCGACGCCATTGTACGCGCGGACACATCGTTTGTTCGCGCGTCGGGATCCTATGGGACTGAAATCCCCGTTTCACTCGTCACCACGAACGGACTTGATGTTGATTCCAGGGAGACTCTTCGGCGAGAGACTTCTCGTTTGAGAAGATTCAGATCGACTCGGTTGCTCGAAATCTGTTGTACATACTTGTTAGTTACGAGGAAATCTCTGGGTAATAATAACGTGACCATACCGATCAACAAGCTCTATGATCGTACACGACGACGAATAATGGTTAGAAACTCCGGGGACCATGAACGTGACGTTTAGAGACTTGGATCTAACGACGACCAATCGGTCCCAGGTTTGATCGGCGCGAGGATCGCGGGAATCGGGGAGGACGAACGCGATTCCGCGACAGCCGCTCGCGAATGGCCGGCCGTCCCCGTTTTTTCCATCCTCCGTCTCCTCCTTCGCCTTCCTGTCTCGCGTGAGAGACCTCGAGACAGCGGGGATCGTGTCCGGTGCAATTATCCCCCTTCACCCCTCGCCCGGGGGCCCGTACCCTCTCTCCCAGTTTGCCCGGTTTCCAGAGAGGCCAACGGAGAAGGAGTGCCCATCGGGAGGACGTCGGTGGCGAAGAACAGTACCGCGCGCGGTCGGACGGCATTCCCTATTCCTCGCGCGGACGGCCATCGACAAAGCGAAACGGCTCATGAAATATTACACGGTGAGAATTTACGCGTACGCGCGGCCTTCCCTTTGATCAGGACCCGAGGAAATCGTCCGTTCCGGTCCCGAGGGGAACGCGTGGACCCCGTGTCCGATGCAACGCCGTCCCTATCGATTCCGTCCTCTCCTCTCCTCTCCTCTCCTCTCCCTTTTTATTCCACCGTCGTCGCGTGCTGGTGCTCCCTTTCGCCCTCTCCTCGTCCGATACACGCGGCTTTTCGCGCGAGCTCCTTCCCTCGCCGCGGCCGATGGACGACGGGGATCATACCTTATGTACGGCACGCCACCGTCATCCGCAGGGCGGACAGTCGTCCGTTTGGTATTCGACGCTGACCGCTCGCCACTTTCGTGCGGATCTGACCCACCTCCCCATATCCATCCCAGTACCCCGTGTACAGGGTGGCTCAGAAATCTGGGACAAGCACAGCAATTCCTCGAGCGACCGAAGAATTCTTACACATTTTAGGCATTCCCATTACTAAACTATATGATAGACACTGTCCAGAATGACCTTAAGAGGACACGAAACAAGTCGTAAAAGTAAAACTCAGCAACGTTTACTACTCAGTTTCTAGTTCAGGGAACCCAGTAACACTTTTTTGCTTTTACCCCGTCATAAATCTGACAACATGACTCACCGTGTTATTGTACCGACGCTTCTATCAAAGTATTCTAAATTCGGGTGTAAACACGGACACCCTTGTCGCGCTTAGCGTCGAGCTATCAGTATTATTCCAGGCGTGATGTGGAAAGGAACTCTTGAAGGACGTTTCTCAGGACGCGTTGTTGTTGCGTGGAGCGGTAATGGTATAATGCTCGTGCCCATTAATATTCATTCATACACGAGTCTAAATCGGGTAACCAGTAGCTGAATAAACCGAAAGAATCATTTATGAACGGCAAAACTGCGTGAAATGTACACGTTACTCGCGCGTGAGTGCACTTGCTGCAGGAATTCAAGTAGGAAACACCTGAAAACTGGATTTCTAAACTTCAACTGACTCTACCTTGAAATCGAGGCCTTGGATTACAAAATGGTACGTACTTTCTTTTGTTACGTATAGCACGAGGAATTTGCATGTTTCTATTTGTCCCGTAATTTTGGGACGTCCTGTATATAAGCGTCCGTCGTACGTGGTCCACGCCACGAGAGAACTCGCCTCGCTTCCATTCGACCAGCTTGGAATACGCGCGTACGTGCTGTGCACAGAGAAAAATGTTTTTACGAGAGTCGGTGCATTTCGTTTGCCGGTAGCCGTGGACTTAAGGGTTGCTTCGCGAGTGGCGCAAGATGGTCCTGCGGTGCACCCTTTGGAATTGAATCTTTTTCATCCATCTACCGTCATCTGGACGTTTAACTTCGACTTCACGTGACTTTTAATAGAAATCATAGAACTCTCTTGATTTGAATCGATCTTGGACGTGAATGGCACATAAGTAGCCTTTCGCAAAGTAACCATTTAGGGACCAAATCTGCGCGCCCGTATAAATATAATTTATTGGAATTTGAACGGGTCGGTCGAATCGATCGTAACTCAGACGTTTACGACCGTCCCGTCCGATTCTTAGTAGCACCGTGTAGCTATAAATTTTTCCTGCCATCCAATCGCTTGTTTATTTAAGGATACGATCGAACTCCCGAAATTAGTAGATTCATTAGCAAGATATAGGGACGAACGTAGAAGATGCCCCGTGTTATCCGAATCTATAAACTGTGAAAGCAGTGGCTACCGAAACCGACATTACAGGACTCCTGTTCAGCGCTTAGTAAAAAAGGCATTAAACTCTGAACGTCGATGAGAATACTATACATTCTATACAGTACTAAAAGATCCACTTGCTCCTGTCATGTGCCGACGATTAACAGTCTCCGATCTAAGCGGTCGCGGGAAGCTTATCTCGGGCGAAAAGCGCGGGACTACAAATGGGGAACGTCATAGAACTATGATAATCGCGGCACTAAATTTTCCCGTTCCATTCGCTCTTTCATCGGGCAATTTACAATAAGCAGCGCGCGAACACGATAAATCGCGTGACGGCGGGCCATAACAGCAGCCGAAATCTCAGCCTCGCATCGTGGCGTACACCAGCGTCGCGGCGCGACCAGACCTTTCGCTTCACTCCGAGATTCTTCACTTAGCGGGCGCATAAAACGGCCCCGATCGGGCCGCTTATTAAGTTGCAAGACGCGTCCGAGCAACGATACCGGGCGGTCCGATCTACGGAGACGCCGTGGTAGTTGTCATTAAACCGGTCGCCCGGTTATACGCTACCTTTTCGGGTTTATGTTCTGCCGCGTGGCCGGATAAACGGTGCTAATTGTACGATAAATTGTCCAGCCGAGTAGCAGTTCCCCTCCGGCCGTCCCTCGTCTCGAAGGGGGGGGGGGAGGGGGAGGCAGAGACAGAGGCCAAGTAGGTACTCGCGATAAGAAAGTCGTTAATTCCTTTATGGATAATATGGTAGCGATAATGCCGTAGTACGTTTGATACCGTGGACCATATTAACGAGAAACGATTGGCCGAGTACTCTGTCGCCCGGGTACTTTGTCGCGAAAAGGGGCCCTCTGTCACGAATTCAACGCCCGACACGCGGTGGAGTCGTAAAGATTCGAGAGGTTTTTTTTACAAGGGCAGAGATGCGTGAGGTTTTTACGAAATTTTTACGACATCCCCCTTGTTGCGCGTCACGTAAAGCACCTGGAAGACTCGGTGCTCGGCCGATCAGAATTATACATCTCGAGGACTCGTATAAACTGAGTAGGAAAAAACAGTGGTTAGGTCACCGGGACGCGTAGCACGCGTTAAAACGAGCAAGGGAGTCTCGAACGAACGGTGGATCGAAAGGTCGCGCGTTTTCCGAGTTGTTGTACGCGGGGCCCTTTCGGTGACGAGGCGCTGACAGTCTAGGAGATTGCGGCGTACACCTGCCTGGCATTTGTCGTGAGTAATAGTGTGAATTAAAAGAGGCATCTGAACGCAGCTGTCGGTGAACGCGCGAAAATCCCCGAGATTTATGAACCCGTGTGTCTGCGTTCGTCGGAGGAGCGTGCTATTGTCGAAAATACCTCGTGTCTGCTAAACGAATGGCTTCGGGTCCCTCACTTACGGGCTCTTTTATATCTTCTGATGAGTACTACGCAACCCCACAATGCGGCACCGACTCTTCTACGCATATCAATCAATTGCGAGTCAGTTTTGATTACTAGCTCCCATAAAATTTCATGACACGATTCGACACGCTCCGGAGGAAAGACCTGCCAGCGGAGTAAGTCCCTTTGAATCCCGTTACAAAGGGCACCGAATCAACGTCCGATCCGTTTCACCAGGCAACAAGGGCGGCGTGTTGCTTCCACCCACCACGATCGCTTAAAACAAATGCTTTCGCGGTTAGGCAAAACAAGAATCGATCGATTCGACACGACGCGAAAAGAGAGGTCAGGGGGAGAAGGAGGCCTCGAGTAACCATGGCCAGAACACCGGAGGGCATTCGCCTCCCCATAAATCATATTAATAAACCGCACCGCCTTGCTGCACACGTTCTATCCACTGTCGGATAAGACTCTCTCTCCCACCTCTCTGAACCGCTTATTCTGCTGAATACGCTTTATTCTCTCTTCTCCGATCCGCCTTCGCGTCCCGCTTCTCTATCTACCTCCACCCTGTCCTTCGAAAGCCGGACGACTCAATCGCCGGCGCACCGTACCCCTGCTAAGAAATTACGACGTCTACAGTTTATCTGCTCTAAGTTCGATCTTAAAGTGAATAAAGATCATCATAGTTGCGATGTTATTATCGTTACCTTTATCGTTCACCTTTCAAACCTCCCTTCGGTCGTCACTGTATCTCACGGATCTCGTGTTCCCTCCACCGACGAGGCCCTTTCCACCCCCCGAGACCCGAAAGCGTTATCTCCTAGCATAGCTGCGCGTGAACGATTGCCAGGAATTCGACGTAGGACGGTATCAGCGGGGCGATTCCAACTTCACCGTCGATCCCTGGCAAGAGTGCACCCTTCAAGATCGATCACCGATAAAGCCAGGCCTCTTCTACCGAGACATTCCGTTCGTTCTACTCGGTAGCGGCGAATCTGCGTCCGGTGGCGCGGAATGAAGCGATGCATCTTTCGGCGAGGGCTACGCCGGCCGAAACGAAGGGAAGACGCAGAAAAAGGCGGAGCACACCGGGTACAGAGGCGGAAAAAGAAGAGGGCCCGGCCGAGGGGGCCCGCGGTGGGGCCAGCCGGGATGTTTGATGGCGCGATAGTTCCCTAAAGACGGATGGCGGCCGAGTCATGATCGCCGAAAGTTATGCGACCGTTCTTGTCTCATCTGGGCCAGGGGAAAGGGCGAGAGGGAGGAAGGGGTTTGAGGGGGGTGGGGTGGGGACGGAGAGACCCACTCTTCCGTGGGTAGATATTATCCCCTTGTAATCGTGGGCCCCCGCGAAATGCCACGAACGAGGAGCCAGCGTGGCGGCGAACAGGGGGACACGCGGCGGAGCAAACCCTCCCTCTTCCCCTCCCGATCTCTTTTATACCGTGGATACGTGCGAGCATCCGCTCGAGACCGATCCTCAAATATGCCCAATTAGCCCGGGCTGACATAATAAGTAGATAAACAACTCTAAATCCTCTCGCGCGGTGAGATCACAGGCGCGAGGTTTTTCTGGGGGGATCGGCAAGAAGAGGCCACAGGGCCTCCCTCCTCCTCCACTGTCGTCCTCCACCATCGTCCTCCGCTGTTTCTTTCCTCGTTCGGTTCACCTGGCCGATAGCCGGTCGCCTCGTGTCTCTTTGTGCCGGGCGACGGTACTACTTTAGGGTCGATTTAGTCACCCGTCCGTCAAGAACGTTCCGGTTTTTCGCGACGATTCCACTCGTTTTGCCGGGTAAATCGTGCCGCTGGAACTGTTCTTCTCCTCGTACCGATCGGACGGCCTACACGGAGGGGCACGGGGGCCGGAGATTTATCGGGGGGATAACCGTAGCCGCCAACGGTGCCCTGTCAAATTTCGACTCCGATCGGTGGACGGTGATTATCGCGCTGAACAGCGGGATTAATATTTCTTCTCGGAGCAGAGAGAACTTTCTGGGAGGTTCTGACGATTTTCTTCAAGGAGGAACGTCCTTGATTGTACTCTTCGGGCAATTCATGGATGTCAAGAATACCTTCCTCTCAGGCTAAGCGATTTTGGAGGACCTTGTTGGATCTCAGGAGGTTCCGATGCTACTTTCATTGTTTACAGTTGACTGGCTCTTTTAGCTCGTGGGTAGAAGCCTTCCTGGTAGTCATCGAAAGCTCGAAGCGCGGGTGTCAGCGGACGAGATCGTTCCCGGCGGAATAATTAACCCGGGGGACGTAATTGGGCCCTGGGCGCACGGGGTCGAAAGGGGTGTCCTCATCGCGAATTAAAATCTTAAGAGAATACGCTCGGTCATTTGAAAGTAAAATCCAAAGCGGGGAGAAGCAACGAGCCGCGCTTACGTGAGCGTCCATGAGGGACACGGCGATTACCAACGAGACGTTCTACCTAATAATTAACTTTTTCAACGGCCCCAGGCTATAGAATGCTGGCGTCGTGCGATTTTCATAACCGTCGACTGTGGGACGTTAAAAAATCGTGTCCCATGCGCTTCGACTATCGTTGATAATTCATATGTGAATGCTTCTGGCGAGGCACGTTGCGTAACTCTATTTCGATTTTTCGCGAGTCCAGAAAATTAATAGCTCTAACGAAGACGAACGATTGAACTCTCTAGTGGGAAACCTAATCCGTAAATTATACGCCCGAGGTTAATGAAGAAATTGCGTACGACTCGCGATGTCTACACTGCGGACCTTGTCGATTTCTCTGAATTCCAGTTTTTCGAATATTAAGGAGAGCAATTCCCAGACAATTCTGTCGATCTCCCTCGCGATTGAAGCAGATACCACTGAGAGATTAGCCGGGAATACATACCTACATCGTATCAGTCGAGGAAAAATGAGGAAGCTAAACGGCATCACAATTAAGATGTCTTATCACCAGGCGATTAAACGGTGACCGCGCGACACGCACAACGCGAGCCAAGTTATTACGGTCTAATCTATTCCAGCCTCTCCGCGACGAATCGTGTCGTTTGCCGTCTCCGTCGTTTCGATGGCTTGGACGCGGCCTGAATCTCAATGCCGGCCCCCTTCGAGGGGCCCCGTTTCGCGCGGCATACGGTAATACGGGCGTAGATTTAATAATGGAATGGTTAGTGGATCTCGACCTAACGCGTTGCAATTTTTGGAGAGGAAAGTGAGCATGGGGGAACCAGGAGGAGGACGAAGGGCGGCGGATGAGTACGTGAGTGGCATGTGTGAGGGAACCCACCCCCGATGGAAAACCCTCGACGGGCACGTAATCTATTTGTTGAGCGACCGCAACTTCATCTGCGGGGGAAGATGCGTGCCCCGCTCTGGTTGCGAAAGCTTCCTACGGGGACGAGCGTGGCGGAGAAATTGGGCACAAAAATGCCAACTGGAAGTATATATCACGGTTTTACCAAATATAATGATAAGTGTTGTATTAAGAGGTCATTCGAAATTTGCGGCGTGATTACCAGAATGATCCCTTAATTTAACTACAACGTAGAACCGCAGAATGTAGAGAAGCCGAGCGGGTAGGAGCGCTGAGAAGCCTACTTTTCAATTCCCCCGATTTCAACGGTGGCTTTATCGTCTAATAAATATTACGATTGGAGTAAACGCAAGTTTGTGCCTGTAACCCGACCGAAACAGTCGTTCGTGCATTGGAAAACACCTCGCGGTGTCTCGGAACTCGTAAGGATCGCTATTAGGGGTAAATCCGTGAGGGGATCGAAGCGATACGCTCGCGTTTGGAAAATCCTCGGTACGATCGACGTTAACCGGCTCGTATCCATTCCTGGCCGATGTAAAAGCTACTTTAATACCGTCGTATTTCCGCTCGTAAGAATCTCTATATCGCCGCGCGGTTATGGTCTGTTATTCGAGCAGGACCACAACGGAGCGAGGATCCCGCTGCAGCGGCGTGATTTTTTTACGATCATACGCGTGGAGCCTTTTCAGCTGGAGTGTTTAAAGGGCCCCGTATCGCCGTGCAGGACCAACCAGTTTCGTTTGCCAGGAAGAACAACCCGAGACTGCTTTATAGTCCTCCACTTCTATCTTCACTCGATCGTCGCATTTAATTTCGCCCCGAGAGCCGAGTCTCCAACGCCGTTGCCGTCATCGATACTTAATAACCGTAAAAGTCTAATCACGAAGATTTCAATCAGTCGACATCGCGCGTAAGATCCCTCGAGACTCGCCGACTCTTGACTACCAATGCTCGTAACGAGGGCCCACAGCCCGTTAACCAAGCTCACTTAGCGCATTCAGTTAGCCCGAACTTATCGC
The DNA here is from genome assembly GCA_963855975.1 of Andrena chrysosceles. Classification (NCBI taxonomy): domain Eukaryota; kingdom Metazoa; phylum Arthropoda; class Insecta; order Hymenoptera; family Andrenidae; genus Andrena; species Andrena chrysosceles. The sequence goes on along the minus strand of OY979769.1, from coordinate 41,972,669 downwards.
CAGAAAAATGAATCCGCCTCGTAAACATCGGCCCGTTCCGCAACATGACGGGCAGACGGTAACCGCGCGCTCGAATTAATTAAATACAGCCGACGACTAATTTTCATCGCACTGATTTATGCGGAACCTGGAATTTTACGGCTTTCCGGCCACCGCGGAGGGAGGGAGTAAAAATTTGCACGCGCCCGGGACCTAGCAGATTTGCATTCTAATTGTTGCAGGATCCGACAAAAACTGGCGGCCATTACCGTGCCGGCTAAAATCGGTGAGGGGAGGCAACGAGGGGGCGGGAGAGCAACAGGATGGACCAGAGGTGTCGAGGAACGTGGACGAGTATACGCGGCGTTCGTAAAAGGGGCAACGGACGTGGCTCGAGGAGGATGCTTATCTTATCGGGGCCGATGATCCTTCCCGAAAATCGTTCCCATTACGTCAGACCCGATCGAGGCCTGGTAGCCCAATAAATACGCGCGGGCGCACGGCGGGATTAACCGCGGGCCCATAAAATTTAATTTTCCTCATTTACCTGTGGCTACTGAATTTTTTAATTAACCGCCCCTCCCAACCTCCCCGGGTCCCGGCCACGGCCGGGCTTCCGTTATGCAGATTTTATGAGCGCGTTAAAGTAATAGAGTGTATCGGCCTGTCGCTGGGAGAAAGTGACACCGCATCGACGGAATTAGGCGTGGAGGATCTGCAGGTGCTCGGTGCCACGCTTCCAGGGAGAAAGCATCGCGCCTCGGTACTTTAAACTTAATTGAAGACGCCATTTCGTATGTAATGCCGCGGTTTCTTAAATAAGCGTGCTCGAGAGCGACGCGATACTGGCACTTGCTAATCGAAATTAATAATGCAACTGCGAACTTCGCACATCTTTGCATCGAGGCTTGTGAGCTCTTCTCTTCTATTCTTCTGCGAGATTTTATTATAGATGTTTCTATCTTAACGCGTCAGTTAGTTGAATACATGATAAGGATCGATTTTTCATTGTGCGTTGGCTTGCTTTCAAAGTGCTCGCTTCTGATATCGGGAAGGGTGGGATTTAGGTTTCCAATTTGCCGTAAATTTTGCGCATAACGGACAGATATGTATTTACGCTGATCGCGGTGTGCGTCTGTCGAAGAAGTGGTTTGGTACACGACTGAACGACGAAATGACCAGGAACGTGCACAATGTCGAACATTATGCGAGAGGGAGCACGCGGTTTAAAAATTAGCTCGCGCTACCAGCACCGCCCTCTTCCTCTTTTCCTTCCTCCATTACGTCCTCCCCTGATTCCCGGTTGCTTGTATCTCCGGCGGGCTGTTACTCCGCACGTGTGTGCTACGCGTCGGAGGATCGTAAAAAATGCAACTAATTAACGACCAAAAAGTGGGCCCAGCAAGAAGGTTTTTGTGCGAGGCCAAGGAGAGAGCGTTCAAGCTCTGCGTCGATCGCGCCTTCCATTACCATGGTTCACAAAATGTTCAAGTCTCTGCGATCTCTGTGACTTCTTCATCCGTTTCCTGTGCATCGACCTTGCCAGATATGCGATTGAAGTGTGTGCATCCTCTTTCATGAATGGGGCGAGTTAAGATTAGAAATCGAGCGACCGAACGTGCACCGATTTCCTATAACCTTCTCAGAATAGTTACGTACAAGATTTACGACCTCGGCAAAGAAACTTTGGATTATATATAATAAGGAATTTGCATCGAGCCATCCTCCAGGTCGCTCCTCATCCCACTGAATTTTATATCTCGAGCTACTCCGCGTCGTAACGTCTTCCGTGCGCGATTCGTTCGCAATCAAATCATTCCACGGCGCCTCGGATTATTTATCGTGACGTTCACATTCCGCGACAGCGATTTTTCCGCGGTGCTAACGAGTTCGCGGGGCGGGGGAAACACGTCGAACCATAAAGGGTCAAGGGATCAATAATTCGCGTCGTCGACCACGGGACTCCTCCTTTTCCCCTGGCTCGCTGCAAATTATCATCCGTTCGCCTTTTCTATTCTTCGAGATTACCCGCGGCATCCAGCGTCGTTAACCGGCTCGTTTCACCAGCTGAATAATACAATGCATAAATATTTATAGGCGTCCCCGAGGCCGGGGCGCAGCAGCTTTCGCCGTTTATATATTAATTACTTCGCGCGACCCGTAGAACGAGCCTGATATATGGCCGAATGAATTATCTACGATAATTCGTGACTGGAGGGCGCGTCTCGCGATTCCCAAAAGTGGAAGGACGCTATATATATCGCGTTACACGCTCGCAAATTGCCCGCGGTTTTGCAACACTGTACGCGGGAACGGTCACCCGTTCAGTATTCATAGTCGCGCGACTTAAGACGCCGATATTAATTACGGGATTAATGCCGATCGTGGCGGGAAAATATAAGCAGAACGCGATCGATTCTGCTAGATGATCGCTGCAAGTATTGAAAAAATGACGGGCGAGAATGTTACCCCGCGTCGAAGCGTGAGTGCGCGCCAAGGAGGGAGCGATCTATAATGAAGAATGCACTGGGCGATGTGTCGCATACATATTTATAGCAGCCGACTCTCCAGGACAGATTTTACAGTTTACATATTAATTACGTCGTTAAGGAATCCACGGCGCCGCGTGCCGCGGTAGATTACGCTTTTGATATACGATTTAGGAAAATTAGCATACGTCGCGACCGATACGAGAGCCAAAAAACGTATTTATAAATGCGCGAGAGGGTGGTAGGTAGCGTCCGAGGCGACAAAAGTCTTGTAACGACGCTGACAGATTAAGATAAGCGGAAACGAATGAAACGCGAAGGATTGAATGCAGTTTTTAAGACGACGATTTACATTACCTGATACCAAGCACGACATGTGAAACGGAAATGCCCGAGGCAAACATAAAATAGAACGAATTGCTTCTTAATTACACTTCTCTTTTTTACTGCTTGTGTACCTACTAAGACAGTTCGGTATTTCTCGAAAGCATTAGAAGGTGTTGGGCGTTAGAGTTCTTTAGATCCACGTTTTTTTTTTTAGTAGAGGCCGAGAGATATTCATTAATACCTATCGGCAGTAAGATGGCCTGCGTTTCAATTTGAAAGAGAACAAGAAGAGGCGATTCGGCGAGCAACGAATTGCGCGGAAATGAAAACGTAACATCGTGGACATCGCGAACGTGCGATCCGCCTGGGCTGCAATCTAATTAATCTAATTAAGCCGGTGGAGCGCCTCGTTACTGCGGCGCGCGTCGTACGCGCGAGAGAGAACCGAGTCAAAGAAACTGTCCGCAAAGGTCTATCGGGAAGAGAAGCGGATCGGTGGCCACGCAAGATCGTTCAGCGTTCGTTGCTGTACAGTCCCTGTCATTCTTTCGATATTAATCATCAGGGTGACGTCCTTACGCTGGACTGAGACTAACACCAACCAACAGTGTCCAGAGATATTTGTCCGATTTCTCATCGATTCAGCAACTCAATAGACAGAAATCTAGCGCGAATATTTGCGAAATTTTAAATAAATTTGAAAGGGAGTCTATGACAAATCTAAATTTTTCAAAGACACTACGTGTTGGTATTATGAGATTTGTAGTGTCTGTTATACTATTTAGGGTTGAGTTTTCTATGACATACCTAGATTTGATATTCTACCGTGGACGGTAAATACGGGCAAGGTTCGCAGATGACTATCATGAAAAGTCAGTGTATACTACTGTGGAGTACTGTACCGCCAAGTGTCCCCAGTATCGGCGATTCCGAGGCGGCCGCGATTAAATCGTTCGCCCGACGAGTTTTCTCGAACGGGGGTCCGAGCACGCGGCATGAAAACCGACGAGAGCCGGCCCGAGACGCGGGAGTTACAAGTGTAACGAACCGCTTCGTTAATTACGATCATTAAAGTGCGTGCGCGGCAATTGCGCGGAGGGATTTCCGTGCGCCGAAAGGATCGGCTCGATCGTGTCGAGCTTACCGACGATGTCAGTTACCCGGCAGAGCAGGGGGATGGAAAAGAAGAGCGAGGGAAGGAGACAGAACAGAGGAGAAGAAGAAGAAGAGGAAGAAGACGGGAATTCTTGTCCACTTACCCATGGCGTCTGAAACAAAAGAAAGAGAGAAGCTTTAGTCGAATTTGTCCGTACACTTTTCATCGATGTGATAACTATCAACTACTCTATCTCTCCCGCGTTTCTATTTTAAACGAATTCATTTATGACAGTATGCGTATCAGTAATCGGTATCGCGCTGGAGGCGTGACGAGAGATTCAAGTCACACTTCCGGTCCCTACGCGCGACGATCCTCCGCTTCTCTCTTCCTCGAGAGAAGGCACGCCCGCCGAATGACTTTATGCGCGGAGAACAAGAAGAAGAAGACAAAATGGCGTGGGGGATCGGCAGAATGCACGGCTAATTCCGAGCTAATTGCCTCTCGGCGCTAAAGAGCGTTCCAGGACGAAAAAACTCACTTTCCGTGGACCGTGCAAAAGGGAATTGAGAACACGAATGGCATTCTTCTCGAACGGTTCGCCATACAGCCGCAACGAGAGTCGCAATTACTCGCGGGCTCCGCGCCGTTCCTTCGATCTCGGGGACGATATCGCAAAAATCCGAAAATCTGCTACTTCTTGGACGCCTTCGTCGCGTCTAATTGTAACCGTAACGGCGAAAGGCGAGCAGTTGATTCGTCTGGTTTCTTGCAAAAGTACAGAAGGAAGACGGGAAGAGAAGAAGAGATTGGATCTTGGGTATGTCAGGGGGAACGAGGTGATCCATGGAAACTCAAAGCGATTCACCACTGAGCGCATTTAGATCTCGCGAAAATAATCGCGGATCCCATCTATTCGCTAACGATCCACGTCGATCGTAGCGGCACGATCACCACCGAGATACCAACAATTACAGAATAAGCTCGAGCTCCGTCTCGATCGTGCAACAGAACGGAACAATAAAGTGCTGGCGAGTAACTAGCGCGCTGCAACGTGTTAAACACGGCCGTCGCCGCGAAAACTGGCGGCTCGCGGAGCATTTCACGGACGACTGGCGTCGGTGCACGGCTTCTTTCTATTGTTACGATTGCGCGGGCCCGTGCGAGATCGCAACGATCCATAAATTATGGCAATTAAAAAAGTACGTAAAGGCAACTGTCTCGAATGGGCCACTGTACAAAGCTTCGATCGTGGCTTTCGTTCGAGGGACTCTAGCGTTCGATGTTCGACGGGTGTAGGGGAGACGTATTGCAAATTGCATTGTGACAATGACTTCTTCGGGGAGTACTGTAAATCGTGTCTAGGAATGTCCGTACAATATTTCTCTCGTCAGAATTAAAAGATACCAAGTTAATCTTACAGAAACTATAACAACGCGACAACCCTTCGTGTTCTCCCCAATTCTAGCTCTTTTCATTAGAAACAAGATTCCTCTCCACGCGCTTAGTAACCAGCATCACCGGCCCTGTGGAATTATCACCCCCAGCTACCGTCGCACAGTGCTTCGCGTAATGCTCAAAAGTCAAGAATCTAAAGTGTTCGATCCACAAATTCTTGTATCTTAAAATGTTAATAAAGGAACGTAGGTTTTAATGTTACCCATAATTTTTGCTGAATTTAGCAATTTGTTGTCGAAAATTATGCTTTTTTATGTTTTACGTTCAACGTAACGAAAATTACAAACTAAATACAAGAAAAATTTTGAATGTGTACGAAGTTATGATATTTGTCTCCCAAATCCATATATGTAAAACGACCGCAACGGTTTTCAGGTATTTCTGCGAAAATAATGAAAAAAATTTTCCAACAAAAGTGAGTCAGTATTCAAGTGCCAACAAATTGCAATAGTAAAAATTAATAAAAAAACATTTTATTCAATAAAAAATCAAGATCATCTCATTTTTTTTAATGGAACTGCATATTTTTACACACCTATCGATGCATCTTTATGTTCTCTTTAAAAAAGTATTAGGGTACTTAGGTAAAAAAATAATTAATTCAGAAGCTATGAGTTTTGTCCCAAACGCCCATATACGCGAAACACTGTGCGTCGCCCCAACAGTGACCTGCACTCTTCAGGTCCACCTAACCCAGAGACACGATCTCCCATCGAACGTAGTGACTCTAAAAATCCAATTTCTTCCAACTTCTCCCAATCCATCCAGCGCAAAAATAATCGACGGTTATCCAGAACCGTCCGGACCATTTCACGGACGAGCGGCGTCGATAGCCCCGGCTTTACATAGCCTAGAAGCCTGAGCGGTCACTCATAATTCCTCGAGATAATCTTTGCGTGGGCAGGACACGAGGCACCTCTCCTGTTCCCCTCCGCGTTGCTATCTGCGTTCGTCTATCTCTATTTATTATTCCTAGGCGCGACTCGGTGTCTCCGCGAGCGAGATAGCCCGCGAGAACGGGTCCAGGAACACGCGCGTTCCGCTGCCTCTCGCGTACACCGGCCATTTACATATGTTTGTAGGCGCAGCCTAGCACTCGCGAGGTGGAGGGAGAGGGAGCACGGATTTTTTCGCGCGCTCCGTCCCGCGCCGGCACGGCTCGTTGCACGGAGCCGTGGCTCGAGTCGTGTTCGAGCTGACTAACCCATTAGCGCCTTGGCTGCCGATCGACACGGCGAATCGATCGATAAAAGCGCCGGCGAACCGCTTCCTGGCCGCTCCTACAGAAGCTCCTCTACGATCCTCTCTGATTCCAAGCTGTTTGCAGGCGCTACGGGGCGCAGCCCGCTGCGGAGATTCTCACGGGGGACGATCGCATTGTGGGAGGCAGAGAAATCAACCGATCTGTTGATTTCTCGGATCATTCATGGGTCATCCTTCTCGCACAGCTTTTATATTCGAAGTGGCAGACGATTATAATAGAAACTGTTCGTATTTGGTTCGCAACACCAGCTCTGATCTAAGATTAGCGTATCTCAGGCGGCCGACTCAAGTTTAGACTCTTTTTTACTTATACAAGGATTCCAGAAACTTACGTTTGCCGAATCTGCTCGGACAGGCGAATCGGTTGCTAATTAAAGGTCCGAGGACAAAGATATTCGAGAATCTCGCTGACAGAGGAACGAACAACCGCGAGAGAGGGAGAATGCCACGAGGCGCGGGATAAATGTAAAAGACAATATACGAGACGGTGCCTTAAATATAGACGGCAAGTTATGGAGACAGGTCGGGGGTGAAAATTGGCGGAGCGTCTATAAAACGTGCGCGCGGAACCGAATAGACCGGGCGATGAATGACACGATGACACGGAACGAGCGCGATAAATCCGACGATAATCGTTCCCGGCGCTGCCAAAAGGGAGTTCCTCGCGTCCGAGCGCCGCGACGGTCGTCGACGTATTCGTGGATCGTCTCTGACCGGCTGTTTTCCGAATCCTTTGAAAATCATTGAACGAAGTCGATCCATGGAATTCACTCGTTGACTTTCCTACTCTCCCCTGACACCTTGACCACAGGCACCGCGATCGTCACGGAGATCGGAGATTTTCAAGTTGACTTACCGCGCAGGTCCCCCTTTGAAACTTCTGACAATGATTTCGATCGAATAGAGCAATTTCACGGTAAGAGCTTCCCTCCCTGGGTGCACAATAAACCGGGGCATTTTATCTTCGGTAAGCATTACAGTGGACACACGGTGGATAAAAGCCAATTAAACGTTCGGAATCGTGCGTTTCGATCCGGGTAGACGGAATTCCAGGGACGTTCGCAAAGTGACCCGGTACAGCGGTGCCCGCGAGGGGGACGAAGCTGGTCCGAATTTTCGAGATGGTTCCTGCCTATCCAGGCTTAATTTGTAGCACGTTCTTGCGGCCGGGGGTGACGAGAGATCCAGGCCCTCTGCCGATCGTTCGCTGGCGTCGGCCGGTTAGTTAGCGCGACGTCCAGGCGGCTGCCGACGCTGCCGCTTCTTCTTGCCCCCCTCGGCTCATTTTTGCCGCTAAAACATCGTCCCTAATTAATCTCCGCGTCCCCTCCTGGCCGTGAAGCCGCCGCTAATATGGACGAACGGTGACAATGGCCGGGGCAGCCCGCTTCGGACGCCTGGAATCCGCCTGATTCAACACGCCGTGGCGGCCGCGGCGGCCGAGCCAACGAAAAACCAGGCCCCGACGGTTTAACACCGTCCGAAGAATCGGGGGACCCCGACACCGCCACGCCGGATCGCCTAATGGGAATTTGTGAGACCAGTGAAACGTACGAGGCGCACTTAACGTCTCACTTCCACGTACTGTACGACCTGCTGCCCCGCCGAACCGGCGACGCTTCGACACTCTACTCTCTCGCGCGGTTCCGCCGATTAATTGGGCTAATTAACGCGCTTCCTCGGAGGAGCATGCGCTCTGGGATCACGCGGGGGACGCTCACGGATTGATGGACACCTCGGGATACTCCAGCTCGAAGTAAAACGGTGACTCGACCGAAATTCTGATAAGAAATCGCGGGTCAAGTTATCCACGCGCGGTGGTTCCTCCGGTAAGGTAGAGCTTATAAGTTTCGGCACGGCAAGGAAATGAAGAGTTCGTTACGGGGGATCGGTTCCCATGGATCAACGAGGTCTACCGAGGAGTATCCGGGGGGACGCGGCCGACGAAGGAAAGGCAGCGAGAGGACGTTGGGATCGGCGCAGCGTGGCGGTCGGATCGGTTCTGAGGGACGAAAGACACCGGTGAAACGCGAGCGAGCACGTCGATCCGCGCTTAGCGAGCGAGCGCGCTTAAAGGGGGTCGCCGCGATCGCAAAAAGACAGCCACGAGGCTCGGGCTCCAGTTCCTTTTTAAGTCTCGCTAAGCTAGCGCCGCTCGTTTCTGGTATCCCGTGCCTCCAATTCCCGGGAGTCAATCAACCGAGTCAGGCCGCGACCGGCTGCGACTCCTATATACGCCACGGGAACCAGCCGGTCGGTCGGCCGGCCGCGAAGGGAGAAAGGGAATCGCCACTTATTCTCTTTACATTCCCCTTAACAAATTTCCAACGGCAAAAACTCGTTATGCCCGTTCGGGGCCCCGACGCCTGGCCATCCGTCTTGGGGAACGCGCGCGGGAACCTCGCCTTCCGCTCCGAAATTTCGACCATGCTTTTCCACGTGGTGGCTGGTTATTCGCGGCTGACGACTATCGGCGTGGAAAGCGATGCTTTTTGTTGATAACTTCTGTAGGTACCTTAGAAATACACGATTTGTACAGCACAGCGATGTTTTGTGATTGAACGGACGAGTAAAATGTTTACTCGAGTGTAAAATGTTTATAGCACGCACAAAATAGAGTGTAAGCTCAAAAGATTTTGTTTCTATTTCTTATTTCTCATTTACTTGATATTTTTATTCTCAGATGTCGTTTACATTCATTAATTACTGACAAAATTGATGAGGTACGATTTAGGTGACCAGTACGATATAGACAACTCTCGCCTATTCGCGTGTACGCAACATCGGAGGTTAAAGACCTTGATAGCCCCGAGGGATGAAAAATGCTGTCCCTATGTGGGTGGTACGATATCGGCAAGGAGGAAGCGGGAGGTTCTAATACGCGTAATTAATGCGATCTAGCCAGCGTGCCCGTCGAACCATGACAAGTGACAAGGACTCTATAAGCGGCGTCCCTCGTATTGCTGCTTCATTACCTTCTCTTAGCGCGGGCACTCTTAACAGCTTGGCGCATTTTTCGAATCGACCGATTGCACGAAGCTCCGCTCCACGCGAGATTAAAAGGAATACTAAATAACTTCCTTCGCGGTTCGCCACGCTTAACACGTTCCAGAGCTGTCCGGAGGAAACTACCTCGCCGACTGAATTACCGATCTCACGAGCTACGAGATCCTGTCACTAATTGTCTCGTCAAACGATCGTCTATAAATTGTCGATGGAAAATTTTGTAAACCAACATCCGTTCTCCGGCCGCTCGAGGTGTAAAGATCGTCTAAAGGGAATCGTTGCCCCCAGAGTGCGACGAAAAGGAACCGGAAAGACCGCTAGCCAGAACGAGCTCTAAACTCGAGCGCCACAACTAGGTCGACTTTTTCAACGGTCGAACGCGACCACGAAGAAGGTAACGGAGGCTGGACGAGAGGGTTCGCCGGGGCGTTGATCAACAGTTAATTGGTGTTCTATGAATTTGACGGCGATTACTGCGAAACGACCGAGCGGGGGACCCAGACGGCGGGGTAGCGTTCGCTTCTTGCGAGCCAAGCGGAGCTGCGAGACAGAAGGGGCCCCGAGACTCCCGTCGGCTCCCACCGTGGAATTTTAATTATAAATTAGTTGATTAACTCAATAGTGTTTTTGCCCGTGGCGACAGTGTCCTCGGAGCCACGCAACGCAACGTATACACGTTTTATGCCGGTGTGCGACTCTCGCGAAGAAACGTCAACTGGACAGGGGTTCTCCGAATACGTCCAGATACTTTTCGAGGATAAACGATGAAACATTTGTTGACGAAGAATCTTGAAATGCGTCGCACGGTTTATGACACAAATCTTGCACCTAAAAGGAGATTGCCTTGCTCTATTGAGGCAGCATATGGAATACGAGTAATTCAAAAATTTAAGTGTTATCTAACCGATCAACGAGTTTAGTTCATCTTTGTCTAGAATCTTCCAAGTCAGTACTCCGGACTTCTGAACGATATTTCTCCTCCAGTAATCGTACCTACAATTGCTTGCACATTCCGCCGCTGCTCTTGCGTTTCCACGTGCACCGATTATGTTCCCCCGAATATTTCATTGGCGAAATAACGGTCCGAGCTGCGGCCACTGGAAACGCGACGCTCGGGGCTTCAAAAGCCCGTCTCCATCGAAAAGTTTCCGCACGGCAGGTGCAGGGGCTCGCGTGCACGTAATATTCCGGCGCACAATCGAAAAACGTCCGGTTACGTGCAACGCTCGCGACCCTTTTCGCTCGTTCGCGTCGCGGAAGTTCGCACTCGGTGTGCCAGCAAGAAAATTCCAGCCGAAAAACCGGCGGAGTAATGTGCCGAGGGGAGACGTGGTTCGAGGGAGTTGAGAACCCACGACGATCCGTAGATACCTACGTCCGAGAGAGCCGACGCAAACAGGAGAAACACAATGGCCGCGAGAGGATGCGGCCGCGTCGATGCCCTCTCCTCCGTCGTTGGCACGCATAGCACGCGGGAATGCGTTTTATTTCATATTAAATAAAATTTTCGACGGCCGGGGCCAGCCGACATTTGGCGAACGCGCGTCCTCGAGACTGGTAGCTCGACGATCGACGGGACGTGACTCTTCGGCAGGGATATATGTCTTGATGCGCCCTGCTTCTACGGGTAATCGACTTTCAAAAAGGAACTTTTTTTGTCACCGGGCACGACACAAGTTTACATTGCTGTGCCGAGATTAATTCAAACATCAAGATACCTTTATCGCGCCGATCGCTCTACACGAAATAGGAAAACCGAATTGATGTAGCGAAAGAGTTAATCGCTAGCCTTGGTTGCCGAACAGCCTTGATCCTTTCATCGCGCGGAGAAGATTTTAATCTGACTCGTGAGTAACAGAATAGTTTCGATTGTAATTCCTTTATGCTTAAATACGCGTGGGAAATGTTAATGAAGAGAAAGGACGTCGATGTCGAAGTATATACCTCTAGGTATACTCGAAGCGAATGTAGCAGCGGTATGTAAACCGTATCTTTGAACTCGTACGGCCAGTCTTACTCATCGAATTCCGGCAGAGGAATGCCATTTCGATCGCACGCATTCGCATACCATTGTTCGTTATAGCTGGGCCAGTTATTGCGACTTGGACGGTATATCGCGAAGTTTCAAGTAGAAATCAATCTTTTCCAAAGATGCTTCTTTGATGAAAGAAAATCTAATCTTCCTCTCGTTCGGGCACCAACGAAGGACACTTGTTACAAACGAGGATGACGAGGCAATTTCACCGTATCTTTTCGGAATCATCTGGCAAGCTTTTTCCCTAAAATCTCCGGAAAGAAGGCTCCGCCAGGCGAACTAGAAGCCAGCAAGTGGAAGGTAGGGAACAGGAGACGAACGGAATCACAAATTAGGCACGAGGTCCTCGCGGGTCAAAAGATGTCCTGCTTCGGGGGTCTGGGCTCGCATACCGGAGCCGCAGCCGCAGAGCCACCGCCGCAACCACGGCCGCGGCAGCCGCCTTCCAGCAAAAAGGTACAATACAAAACTGGTGACCCGGCTCTGCTCCTCTGCCGTTCGCCTCGGAACCACCATACTTTTTGCCGACACTCCGCGTACGAGAACGAACTGTGTCCGGCGCGAACGTCAGCAGAATGTAAAATATGCAACACGCTGCCTCTACCCGCCATCGCCCGCCGCACATTCGCACGGAAGCCACCAGAATTGCGAAACGCGACCGACATTAGAATTTTCCTTGCTTCCTCGTCCCTCGGAATATGTATATTGCCTCGCGCTGGAATATCGCACTTCGCAACGTTTCGTCGATTTCGGTATTTCTTTGAGAACTTTGAGAATTTCGTATTATTCCAAAGTAGATACAGATAAAAATCCACCCTATGCAGGTCATCAATCAGAATCTGCGCTCTGGTTTAAAAAAAGAGGTCCATCTGGTATAGAATAATTGACCTCTGGTACTCTGAACGTTTGCAAGAAATCCGCAACTGCCGAGAATTCCTCGCTGTTGCGGATCCCAGAGCAAGGCAATCTTCGGATCCCTGGTTTCGTTCGCGGTAAGGGTGTGCTTGCGGGTTCGAAGGCGCGTCGAAGATCGGCCTGGCGACTCGCCTTCCGGGAACTCTCCGCGCGGTAAATAAGAAATCAATTATAGCGGCGTTAGCGCGAAAATACCAAGCTGATCGCTAGTATCCCCGCATACTCCGAATTTACACGCGAGATTCATACCAGCGACGGCGGCATCGAGGGAATCCTGCGCCGAGGACGCGGCAAACGGTCACCTAGAGCGCACGATTCCATCGCGCGCGACGGTTTTGCCGGCATTCCGCGCGCGTCTGCTTGCGCTAACCGCTCTTAGCGCGAGGAATTCGCGTCTGGTAGGAAGCGTACCGGTGAAACGACGACCCGGTGGACCGAACCGAGGCGACTAGTTTCTTCGTCGCGTTATTATCTTGGCCGTGTGTCCGGGTAAGTGGCGCGGCGGAGTGGCCCGGCGACGTGGACGACGCTTAGTCCGCTTAGTTATGCGGGATACTTGTACCTTGTATACTAATGATTCCCGGAGACGTTCTTTACGATTTGGAAGTTTTACGAGCGACCGTTTTTTCGCCACCGTTGTGGCTCGTAACGAACCGAGGGACCCCCTCTCCACGAGGATTCCTTCGAAAGGGATATCGAGGCTGGCTGACGATCGAACCTGGTAATTAACTTCGTATCGAGGAGGAAAGTAACGACACCGACGGGATCTTTCCCGCGACTTCGCAAATTTTACGACCGCTTTCTCTGGACCCGTAGTTGGGGGACATTAGAGTACTCGAACCCGGGGTTTAGAAAGTCCTGCAAGTGGAAATAGAAACCAGCATTGACATTACCGGAGAATGAAGCAGCAAGGGGAATGAGACGATCGAATAAGGCGTCGATCGGTAAGTGCTAAAGTCTTTCGGGATCTACTGTGGGATTAGTCTTGACGAATTCTTTTTGAAACGCAGATGAAACTAACTGCGTTGACGTGCCAGCGAAACGATCCCCGTGCAAAACAACGTGTTCAAGGTACGAGGATAGAGGCGATCTCGCTCCCTCGCGCCTCCATCTCTGTCTTATCTTCGGGAACGTTCCGCTACAGCTACTCCCACGCAACGGCCATTCGCCTTGATGGTGGCTATACCATTACATGACTTTTGATCGCCGGCCGTTACCCCGGGTATTTGCAGTAGGGTATTTGCATACCTAGTTTGTCAATGTTGCATCGGCGATCTTTAAGGGCCTGGCGTACACGAGGATCGCGGCTGGCGTCGTCATGGCGTCGTCGGACATCGCCGCACCACGATGACGACCGGGCAATGACGATGGGGCCTGTAACGAGATATCGAGGCGGCGATTTCACGCGCGCATGCAAATCCTCCTTCCAGTATCGAGTTATGTCGAGTCTCCTCGCCTGAACGAAAGGATCCTCGCCTTTCATGGAAATGATGGACGAACCAGGGGGGAAGGGAAAATGGACCGTGCCTCAAACATGCCTCGCTTTCTATTCGAGCAGATATTATCCGGTCTCGACCGTGGGAAACCCCGTTTTTCTCTGTAATTTCGCGTTCGGCGAACTCCGATATCATTACCACACGGTCAATTGGAATTTTGACGGATGTTGGAATAAACGATGTCGACTGGCTCCGTTCGCAGCGCGATTGAATGATGGAACCTTGATTCTCCAAGTAATTCAAATTGCTTTTTATCAAGAACACTGAAAGTGTGACGATATCGAATTCCAAGGAGCTCCAAGACAATTGACACTAACGCTCCCGCGTTATTTCGAAGTACCGAATTGGAGACTTCTTCTCAGTGTCCCCCGTCAGACTGCACCTCGCAGGAGTTCCTCGTGGATTCCTCGATACAGTGCCTCCACGTCGCTCAGATCGGTCCGACGATAATATTAAGGACAAGCAGAGACGCGCACGAATAAGAAGAAGAACCGTCGCGTCGTCGACCGTCCCGCGGTCCTCTCGATCCTTTTCACCGACTAGGACGAGAAAGGCGCGGGAGGACGCGACGCGAAGCGGGGGAGGAGCTAAAGGAGACGGGTTATCATTAAGTGAAATGCCGTGTCCACTATCTCCCGCCTCTCACGCGGCCCCAGCACTCGTTTCCTTCGTTCCCGGATATCTTCCTGCCAGGATAATCCCTCCGTCGCGGAGGTTATTAATAAGGCCGGTCCTATCTAACGCAATTAGACGCCAAGTCCCGGAGTCTTGTTACGTGGCCAGCGCTGCCCGCTACGTGAGAAGATATCGCGAACTCTCTTCGCCCCCTCGCGCCACCACCCCCGTTTCTTCCCATCGCCCATCCCAGCGACACTATTCACGCACGATGCGGCTTATTTATGGTCCTGTCGCTGGGACTGGCAATAAAGCCTTCTATTCTCCGTTAATCTGAAAATTCGTGCTTTATTGCCTGTTTCATCGTTGGTTTTCTCCGCGCGGAGGTTACTGCCGGGTTCGTGCGCTTTGATTTGTTTAGCACGCCGCTGGGCTGATTAAGTCCCTTCCTTATTTCAATAAAACAGCTGGTCGCCGCGTTACGGTGCACGGTCACGCGATTCGACGCGGAATCGGCGAATTTAGATCGTGGGCATATGTTTGTTTATGTTCGAGCGGGGGAGCATGCCCTTTTTGAGAGAGATGATCGTGGCTGGATCTTCTGCAGAACTGCGGGGGAACAGTTTCATTCGCCTGGAACAGAGGCCGCGAAAAAGTTTGAAATAACCGGTGCCTTGTCTGCGCAGAGATCAAGATACAACGTACGCGGAGCGATCATCGTTGCCCACGTCATCGAGCAGATACGATCTCGCGACAGCGAGGAGCCGTTCACGCGCGACCTTGCCACTGACGGAGTCCAAGCCGCGAGAGGAACGCTCGAATCGTCTGAACTCGGGGTAATTAACGTGGGATCTTGGAAAATGTCACTAATAATAGGGTGGGGTCTGAGAATTTCTGAGGCAGAGTAGGATGAACCTCGGTGAAGCAACTCTTTCGAGCACTAGGGACGAAAATCGGCAGTTAAAGTCTGCGGCAGTACTTGTTAGTGGCTAACCCTAACTTATCTTCTTGTTATGAACACTAAATTAATCTTTCACGAAGGAGCGCGCTACCACACCACCGTCAAACTGATCATTATTCCGCTTACGACGAGCCAGAACCTAGTCGCTAAGGAGCACTGGCCAGCGAGCACGCGGTGGGAAATGAAGAGGAAGCAATACGAGGAACGGGAGGAGATACAAAAAGACAATCACCTAACGCATCATTACGACGGAGCTGCGAGTGGAGAGCTAGTTACCGAAGGTGTCCCCTCGTAAACACACGGGCATTTACATAACGAGTGACATGTGCTGGTCCAATCATACACACCACCGAGAGGTTAATACTACGAGCATACCCACTCTTCATGCCACACTGTCTGCCCCGTTGGTCGCCCAGGTTCCACCTGCGCGTTTTGCGCTTCTCTAACTGCACCTTGTGCGACGGCACCCCTGAAACGTGCTCTAAAGTTTCACCTCGACCCTTCGGAAGCAACTTCGGTGTCGTTGGGATAACTGAGGTTACATTCGTCACCGCATTCCTACGTGTTCTTAAAGCGTCTGAACTTGGGGAGTGCCTGAAGTGGAAGCGAAGACACACCTGTACTCGGGCGTACAGAGGATTCACTCGATCCTCCCAAGGACGTAACCCTCCTCTCCGAGTGGTCGTTCCTCTCCAAGGATGGCTCAGCAGAAGCTCATCCCGCAGAGGTATATACGATCGTTATACCCACGTAGCAGACGCGACCTAATTTGTCCGTGGAGGTCGGTTAATTGGAGACAAAGGCCGAGCATGGACAACTCTTTTCTTTCTCTCTCCTCCTCTCTCTCTCTCTCTTTCCATCTGTGATCCACGTGAACCACTCCTCGTCTCACGTTTTCTCCGACGGTCCGTCTTCTTGCTTTCAGGTAAGAGCTGCGCGTCGATACTCGATCCTCGGAGCGGACGACGCGGCCTCTTCCAAGATCGGACGCTCTCATCAGTCCAAGTATGAAACGCACCGCCTCTTTCGTAATCCTGGAGACGGTGGCTTTTTGCCGGTGTCACCTGTCGCTCGGGCAACCGCCCTCGATCCTTTATTCCGATCATCGGCCCCGATCCGCTGTCATATTTCTTGCTGCGCACGCTGCACGACGGGCCAATTTAGCCGTCCCGATGCAACCCCGAAATTTTTCGTCATCGCCCATTTCGCCTTCTGCCCTGCCGCGAGGCCTAGTACCTATATAAGTAGCTTTATGGTTCTTGCGAGTCTCTTGGCTATCAATTGATTAGGATCCTCCAACTCCTCGAATTCATGCTCGTCAATCTTCAATCGTTTACCCAAATCAATGAAACAATGATTGCCATCCACCACCTCGCGATTGTGATTCCACGAGAGTTATCTGGACGTGGCAGAGAACTCGACAGGACCGGCGAACGAACGATAACGCGCGATGGTCGTCGCTTTAATCTAGCATGCCGTGGCGTAATATCGCTCCGGGGGGAAAGGTGAAACGATGAGCGGGTGCAGGGCGGCGCGCGAAGACACGCGAGAGAAATTACGAGCAGATTTACCGCGAGTGGCCGGCTGAAAATAAACATCGCGCCGCTACAAATCCTCCCCTCTACCACTCTCCTTCTCTCTCTCTCTCTCTCTCTCTCTCTCTCATTCTCTGTGCTGGTCGAGAACCCAGTGCAGAGAGACAGAGAGGAGAGGAACGGCGGGGTACGGTCAGCCGGGCGGGTGTGGCAACATATAATTACAGTAATTAGCGGACAAGTAATTAATTAGGATCGCACGTCGTTTGTTATTTCTCGTGGCAGCGGGGCTCGCGTAACCGGGCGCCGATCGATGTGTGCGTGATCCACAGAAGGCACCCGCAGAAGGTACCTGTGGGATACGTGTAACTACCGCGCCATGTCCCTATACGTCTCCGCGTGCTCGAGGGGTTACGTCTTGATCCCAATTAACGAGCGATTTTTTGCCCCCTCGTGGCCAGTACGGCGGTACGCGAGCGCGTGCTAGTGGGGGATGCACGAGCACCGATCCTGCAAATTGTGCGACCGCTGCGGCCGCGGCGCTGGCTCCTCCAGCCGATCGATCGATGAATCGCGGGATCGCGGGATCACGGCCCCCAGCCCCGGCCACGCCGCATTGGGTGGTATTGATGGATCGATATTCGTTGTTGGCTGCACCTCCAAAGAATCCGCTCCATAGCGGGACGCTCGCCTCGCGACCAGATTTATCTCGCCGTTCAGGCCATCGGGATGCGCGCTCCTCATCGACTTTTATCGTTTACAGCAACTCTATCCACTGGCGTTCCCTCCTTGCAGCTGATTCTTATGGAGGAACGCCCTTCTTCTTTCTCCAGAGGGATCACGGATATTTGAGGATTCGAGTTATGAGTTAATCTGCACATTTTCCCTCGTGGCGATTACTTTCCTTCAACTACTAATTGACGAATAAGTCCACGGTGTCTGTCTAAAGTGACAGGAAACTTGCTAGTGGTTTAGAAATCATCAGAGCACCTCGAAATAACGAGTGTGCCTCGGAGTTCGTAAAACGACAGGTCGTAAATATCGTTGCAAAGGAAATGCAGGATCGCAGAGCCGAATGACGCGGTGGATCGACCCTTAGCGTACGGAAGATTGGCCGTGTTACGCATTTGCCAAACATTTCGTCGGGCCCTCCCCCCGTTTGGCAATCGAACACAGAGCACGGGGGCGTCCACGCATCGGCCAGTTTCGTCGGACGATAAACGTAATGGCGCGCGCCTCGTTAATTAAGTGGATTTTCAATCAAGATTCAATCAGTCTCGTTGTAAATGTAAATGCATCGAACCGGCCCACTCGGCCTCCGCCATCCCCCGTTCTCCCTCTTCCAGACTTCGGCAGCGCGGGTTTATTTGCTTCAAGGTGCGAGGGAAGGAACATGCTGCACCGTGTGCATCGTTCAACGCTTCTCTTGTTGCAATTTACTTGCGATGAGACGGAAATAATGAAAATCGAGCAGAGATTCTTTCGGAGTTACTGGTATCTCTCTTGTGTCTGATCGGAGTGCTGCGGAGATGAGAATAGAAACCTTTGAAACTTTGTGTCTTGGTATAGGGTAAATCCGGAAAACGCGGTCGGGACGGAGAGTTGGTCGAGTCGCTATATTTCAGAGTCTATACATAAAAATGCATTAAAGGTCGAGTTATGATTTTTTTATTATTCTTGTTTATTTAGTTTATTTATTCACTTTTGTATTCATTTGCCTTGCTAATCGCCAGTAGGTAGTTCACGTTTCCTTTGATATCTTCTTTACTTTTTTAGCGTAAACAAATTAAATATCAATGAAT
This sequence comes from Andrena chrysosceles, assembly GCA_963855975.1. Lineage (NCBI taxonomy): Eukaryota > Metazoa > Arthropoda > Insecta > Hymenoptera > Andrenidae > Andrena > Andrena chrysosceles. The sequence continues at coordinate 41,953,692 of OY979769.1, read as the reverse complement.
ATGTAGTTGTATTTACTCATAAATAATTTTGCTTTATCCTTTGTTAATTTTCCATGAATAATTATGTGTAGTGGTCTCTGTCAACTACGAAAACCGTTTCTCCCCGCACCTCGGAAGAGGTGGTCAGATATCATGACTTCAGTTTTCAACCCGATTTACAGTAAATATTGTCTTAAAGCAAATATCGACCAGTTTTTCTGAATCAGCATAAAATTCTGAACATGTAGGTTTGTTCTGATAAGATAAGTAATATCTATATTAGTTTTAAAATGCATTTTATATTAGCTCGACCGCGTATCCCGGATTTACCCTATATTTATCACGAAGCACCACCCTCACCTTCCCTCATAAAATCGTTCTCCTTCGTGTTTCTGCTGCTGGGGATCCATCAAAGCGGTTTTGAAGGACCCTCTTACGTCTACGTATCCCGCGAAATTGTTATTCCTGTATATCGCGGAACGCGTACACGTCAGATAGACGTTCCACATTCTTGCGATGATTCTCCGCTCGGCCAGAGTTGCCGTGCGCCGTTTATTTATCCTCCGTCGGATATCAACGGGACGCGGGGCTGTCCAAGGGAAAAGAACGTCGTGCAAGGCGGAACTTACGAGTGGCTATTATGCCCGCTAACGCGAGATACCACCGGCGTGTGCCGTGCAGAAACGAAACACTGTGTACAAATAGACGGTGGACGCACCACTGGCAGCCGGCCACACCTTTACGTCTCATTGCTCCGACGTGTAACGACGGCATCAAACGGTACGCGGCTCGAATAATGACGAAACTCTCTCGAACCTCCTCGGGACGCGTCTGGAATTACCAGTTTCGCGCATTTTTGCAGACGGCCCGCGTCACGCCCTCGCGGCCGAGATTTTCGCAAGACCCGATCGCCGCGGAGATAAAGTCAGAGGAAACGGTGACACGAATCGTTCGTCGATTTTCAGCCGTGTCCCATGAAACGAGCAGTGCCATCCCACTTAACTCATCCCGCGAGCCGGAGTCACCGCGGGGCTCGCGGGACATTGCAATCAACCACGAGTCTGTACAGCCGTGAGGATTTCAAGGGAGACACGTGAATTATCCTGTTCTCAAATCGTCAAGTCTGTAATTCGACAAGAATGCTTGTTATATCATTCAAAGGAGCTGTTTTGACAGCACCGAAGAGTATAGCTATACGTTCTCGCCGAAAGGGTGGTCCACGATTTTCGTCATCGCCGGCAGTAACCAGAAACGATCAGCATTCACGTTACAACGGTGTTGCGAAACGAAGCAACGCCGTTCGATCCTTGGAAAAATATAGGGAGGGAGAGATAGTCGTGGCCGCGCGAAAGGAGGACGAGATATCGTAAGGAGCAGCGACGCGTCGCCGCGATATCCATTTATCAGCGACACGTACGCGCGCGCACGGTATCGTAACGCCATAATTCGCGGCGTCGTAAAAAGATTCGAGCGGCGTCTCGCGATTGCAGTCGCTGAACGGCGACCGGTGGATATGCAAATGTCTCTCGGGGAACACGGCTGGGGGTCCCGCAACGTCGAGACAAAGTCACAGCGGGATCCACTCTGTTTCGATCCTCGTCTCTTCCTCGTCCCGCCTGCTCACCCCGCCGCAGCTTCCTCCTCCGCCTCCACCCGCCGCCGCCGCCTCTTGCCGCCTCCGCTCCAATGAAATTTTCCACGACATTGCGTTCGAATGCGATTAAAGCGCGTATAGCGAGCTGATACTCCGTGGAAACGGATGGAAAACGACGCTCTGCTCCTGGCTCGCCGCGTTCCTCCTCCAAGCCTCCCCTTGTCCCTCCGCAGCGGCCTCATGAAAATCGAATTGCAACTTGTAGCGGAACCCTACGCGGCCGGGGACACGCGTGATTCATCGGCGAGTGACGCGGAACGCCTGGCTGATCGCTTTTCGGCTATCGATTCGAGTGCCGCTCGAGTGCCACGCTTGGGGGAGGTTTCTCACAGCTTACAGTTAGATGCTTCTTATTAAAGGATAGGAAGACGATCGAGATAGACGGGGGAGAATCACTCTGACGCTGATAGAGCGACACGTACGCGTGATGTCACCGTGCTTCCACGGAAAATTCCCTCTCAAAGTACGTCGAGGGTAAACCTCTTGTGATCTTGGGAATCGAGGACTCCGAGCACTCCCACGTTCTTCTATCATGTAAATACCTATGTAGCTGTTTGTCTGGCAGACTAAGGGTAAACAAAAACCGGGAGAACTTGAGTTTCTAGTCTAAATGGTGGAGGAACGCGCTGTAAACCACTCGGTGGAAAACTCTGGTAGAATGAGAATAATCTGGAAGAGGGCTGAAACCGAGTGTCAAGAAATTTTGCTAAAACCTCCCTCTGAGCTTCTCTCGCCTACGCTTCAGCCCTTCTTCCTTCTATTTTCTCTGCTTCTTCGATACCTCTCCCCTGCCCGTGTCCGCGCAGCCACGCTTGCCATCACGAAAACTTTCCGAGCACGGTGGCGTGGGTATCCCAGAAATAAGCGACGACGTGGATATAGGATCGTATGGGGATAGAGTGGCTCGCGGCGGTTCGCCGTTCACCAAGAGCAATATACGCGTCATATATCACCTGGCTGTAGCTAATGCCCGGAGAAGGAAGGTGTGCGTGAGGCTATCTGCGCGCCATAAAACACTCGCGCTCTGCTCCAGGAGGGGTTGCTGGCTGCTCGGTGGCGAGTGTCACCACAGGTGCGGACATTCTCATCATAAATACACGGCCCCGCTACACCCGTAAACCGTCTGCTGAACCTAATTGGGGCGTGGCTGCGGTTACACCTTCGTTTCGCGCCTTCCTTACTTCGGGACCTCGGCTCGTGAGCCGATCGTGATCGATACGCATTTCCAGTCGCGGGCACGAGAATGATGAACAACGGCCCCTGGTAGAGAGGTATCAGATAAATGAGATCTAAGAGATCTGAACGGCGTCGGGTGGAATTCAAGTAGCCCAGCGACTAGTAGATTAATTTTAATTTAAGGGAAACGCGCCCGGCAAGCTGTAATCCGAGATGGCCCGATGAAACGACCGAACCAGAAAGATAAGCGCGTCCGAACATCTCGGATGAAGCCAACGATAACGGACCACAGCCGTCGAACTGGAACTGGTCCTCGTTCGCGTGGGAGGATGGGACCAAAGATTGCGAGAGATTGGAGCCGGAGACAACCAGGGGGACGCCGATTTACGCGCCAATGAGCGGTACCCCGAAAAACGTGGGAAGGTCCTGTCTCTTAGGACATTGGTATGTCCCACTTGACCCGTCTTCTTTGGGAGGAACAGCTCGATCTAGATCACTCATTCATCGCGCAGGACCACTAGACTCACCGAGGAGGAAGCTGATAGACGATACAAGTGCAAAGGTAGTCTATCCCACCTATCAAGCATCTAGTAGTAGTGATTAAGGATAAATCAGGCGACGTTGTAACTGAACAGGTCACAGCAACAAAATCTTGGACAGGAAACGATCCAAGAGGCCTCGTGGCAGCGTCGATTCGAGGTGTTCCCCGTAATGGTCCTCGTGCGTGTTTCAGCGTAGGGGTGGATGCGAGAGAGCGTTAAAAGGTAGGCCGGTTCTGGCACACCTCTCCGTTTAACCGCCTCGAATCATTTCGCGCCCAACACCACTGTCTTCCTCTCTCACTCTCTGCGTCTCGCCCCCGATCCCCCGATCCCCTGTCCCCCTTTATATCGGCCGAATTTATAGCGTCGAGCATCCAGCGGACCAGGGACCTTAACTGTCCGTTGGCATGAACCTGCGAACGATAACGAGCGCCAGGAGCACCGGTGCGATCTCCTCGCTTCCTTCTCACTCTCTCTGCCTCTCGAAATGGCCAGGTGAACGTAACGGTAAGAGGACGATACGTGCTCTTTGCACTGGCGTAACTGAACAGACCTTCTGCGCTCTCGTCCCTTTGACGACTGTCTTTCCAATGGCTCCGTCCGAGCCGAGGTGTCGAACAAGGAGGAGAGATGGCTGATTCGATTTCGAGCAATCTGACTCGTGTTTCAACCACTCAGAGAGGAGGGAAGAGTGTGATAATGCGTGGGACTGATTACTAATTAAGGAAATCTCTTAGTTTACTAGTGCGGGCTTAATTAGCAAAGGAATTCACGAACTGTGATTGGAATTTTATGAACACTCGCAGTTACCTTGGCTAAGTAGCATGCAATCAGTGGAGTTTGAGAATTAATTAACTGTAAACGCCAGTGTCCGAGGATCGTATTATGCAATCAAAGGACTCTTGCTTCTTCAGAGACGGATCATTAAACACTCTCCTCGTCACCGTTAATTTTTCTACCCCGTAAACCACGGGTTCCTATTGAGATCTAAAACTATCAACATTTCTAAGAACCTTTAGCTTCCCCTGTCGCTCTCTACGCTGCTGGCCCAAACAAAAATAATTCCCGCCTCGGTAAGCCCCGTACGTATGCGCACGTACGTACGTGTCCTGGTTCACTGGGAATCCTTAATTATTATCGTCGTTCCACGGGGCGAGGAGCGGCGAGTATGTAGCCCGCGCGATAACCAGAAGACGGCCGCAGACCGGGCGCGCAAGACTCTTTATGAGACTTCCTCGTCGAGAGTAGCTCGAAGACAGGTACGAGAAGGTGAGGCATGCGGCTCTCTCGAGAGAGAGCCGCGTACGAGCCGGGACGCGGCATTTGCGTTTTGATTAAATCTGCTGCGCGTGTGAGAGTACGTTTCCATGTTAAGAGGCGCGCGGAACACGGACGGTGCCAAGTTCCGGGTTTTTTCTCACCGTTTGGGAACAAGTTTCGCGCCGCTTCCGTGAGGAGATCCGTTGGAAGCGTCCCGGGCTTCGCGTGCGTGAAAACGCTGCTCCATGCCGCGGAGGACTCGAGAAATTGGAGATAGCTAGACGAGTTACGAGGGAATTAATCAGGGAACAGTGATGGTGATAGGTTGATTGGTGGATATGGCATTGAGAGATCTCTCCTACAATAGCTTCACATAAAATGACACTTTAAATTATCAAGTGTTACACTTTGAACGATGGAACGTAGGTAGCTTTGAATATATCGCTGTTGTAGGAAGGTTTGAAAAGTTACTCGTCGAGAAACAAGCAAGATTGAAAGGAGCAAGCTCACTTATTAAGGGGGTAGACACGTCACGTGGTCTGGCCGATTTGGCCGGTCGGTATTACAGCAGGTTTTTTCTGCACAGAAATGGTAATACCCATAGATATGCGGCTGCCTGTACACACGAGAGGGAGCTGTTTGCTATTTCCATATTCTATTTTGAATGTGGAAAGAAATTCTCAGCTGTTGCGTTGTACTTTTTAAACAGAAAGTCTGCTGGTACTGCAAACGTAGAAAATGCATTGTACATTTACTTGAAATGTGCTTATGATACAATATTTTACGGTGGCAGTAAGGAATTATAAGTGAAAAGGAAAAATAGATGAGGGCATGTCCTCAAAAAATGAAGTTTGTTAGGATAGACATTTTTTAATTATCAAAACACTGAAACAGAACATGAAATACACATCCTATGCAGAAAGCAGTTATGAACAAACATATATATAAACTCGTGTTTGACGTTGAATCCAACGCGTGATTATTATGTGGTCCCTCCTCGAAGTGACAGAAAATATAACCTATGTATATGCTATACGACAATAAATGTTTAGCGGCTATTTCCTTCTATTTCGCTACATTTGTGAACTTTTTATCATCCTTCCGAAACATTATTATTACGCCGCAACAGTATCTTTAGGAAATCGGGTATAGCATATAGGTTATATTTTCTGTCACTTCGAGGACAGAAAATCTGCACCTCCAGCTGACAGAAAATTCGCCCCTGCACGTTGTCACTAGCCCGGTCGGCAGCATGGAAGGGGTACCTCTTACACCCTGTATTTCTGGTAGTTGCAACGATATTCCCCAGCCCAGTGTACATATGTACACTCTGGTTTGATCTGGAAAAATAAATGAATTCAATAAAAATTAGTTTTTGTGTTTATACCACTTGAATGTAAAGACTGATACTTACACTCACTGAAGAAACCATTATTATTGTGTCCTATTTCTCATAAATATTTTCTTGGAATGGCACTGACCCCTTTCGATTCCAATTAGTTGTCATAGAACCTGTGATAAAAAGTTAGAACGAGTTGTAATCTGAATACAATAAAAATGTAAATGTGTGTATGTTATTTACTTATCTTTATGCTTGTGGAGAAAACTGCCTTCCTTTCCTCGCCTCATAGAGCATGATTTTCAACGTTGATACTGATTGGTGGAAATATCTAGAACAAATTCATATATGAGAGAAACATTCATGATGATTTCCAATTAATCTAATTATTTGCATTACAAAAGTATGTGTCATACTTACGCTTTTATAGATGTCACTTCCACTTGGTATGAAAGAACAGCTATAGGAATTTATCATTAGGAGAGTGTGAAAAGGCCCACCACCACCCCCGTCATAGACGGTCCTATTCACTCTCCGTATGTATCTTCTACATACTTTTTTACTTACATTTTGAAGCATTACTTATACGACAGCTCTTCATATGCGCTGGATGCATTCGCCGGTGCAATTGTCACTTTGAATTGGATTTGCTTATTCGACAGCTCTTCATATGCACTGGATGCACTCGCCGGTGCAATTGTCACTTTGATTTGGATTTTTTTATTCGACAGCTTTTCATATGCGCTGGATGCACTCGCCGGTGCAATAGTGACTTTTGATTGCAATTGTTCATTCGACAGCTCTTCATATGCACTGGATGCACTCGCCGGTGCAATTGTCACTTTGAATTGGATTTGCTTATTCGACAGCTCTTCATATGCACTGGATGCACTCGCCGGTGCAATTGTCACTTTGATTTGGATTTTTTTATTCGACAGCTTTTCATATGCGCTGGATGCACTCGCCGGTGCAATAGTGACTTTTGATTGCAATTGTTCATTCGACAGCTCTTCATATGCACTGGATGCACTCGCCGGTGCAATTGTCACTTTGAATTGGATTTGCTTATTCGACAGCTCTTCATATGCGCTGGATGCACTCGCCGGTGCAATTGTCACTTTGATTTGGATTTTTTTATTCGACAGCTTTTCATATGCGCTGGATGCACTCGCCGGTGCAATAGTGACTTTTGATTGCAATTGTTCATTCGACAGCTCTTCATATGCACTGGATGCACTCGCCGGTGCAATTGTCACTTTGAATTGGATTTGCTTATTCGACAGCTCTTCATATGCGCTGGATGCACTCGCCGGTGCAATTGTCACTTTGATTTGGATTTTTTTATTCGACAGCTTTTCATATGCGCTGGATGCACTCGCCGGTGCAATAGTGACTTTTGATTGCAATTGTTCATTCGACAGCTCTTCATATGCACTGGATGCACTCGCCGGTGCAATTGTCACTTTGAATTGGATTTGCTTATTCGACAGCTCTTCATATGCGCTGGATGCACTCGCCGGTGCAATTGTCACTTTGAATTGGATTTGTTTATTCGACAGCTTTTCATATGCGCTGGATGCACTCGCCGGTGCAATAGTGACTTTTGATTGCAATTGCTTATTCGTCAGCTCTTCATATGCGCTGGATGCACTCGCCGGTACTATTGCGATGTTTTCATCCATCGATTTGTGTACTTTTTTGTGTACTCGTACCTGCTCCTCCTGGTTTTATGTACGGAGGTTCTCTAATCGGCTGTTGTCGATTGTATCGACTATCTATAATTTCTGGCAACATGCAGTCCTCATAGAACTTCTTCAGTTTTTCCTCCATCTCTGTTGCCCAGAATCGATCATCTCTCGAAACTGTTGTAATTTTCATTCCTTTTGGCGTCCATAAACAAAAATAGGCCCGTTGCCTTTTCGTTATGTGCAATTGTCCTTGCACTTGATAATAGTAATGATGATTCTTATTCATTTCATTACCCTTGTAAATACGCCTAATATTATCAAGTTTCTTTATTGCTTCAGCAGGTGATAAATCCTTGGCCGATTCAGGACACTTTACTTCGACGATTTTATCATGGTCCACGAGGCCGTCAGGAGTTGCACCTAAGTGAGGCACAGTGTCATCGATGAAGAGGCCACACGGTAGAATATGCATTCCTAATTCTTCTTGCATTTGTTTCAAGGCGTTTGCCTCATTTTCCCTTCCGTATTGGAGAGAATGTAAATTGTGGAGTTGCGGGTACATTATACTCTTCACAGTATTTGCCCGTGGTGTAGTCTTTCGTAATCGGCATACCTTGCCGAAATTGGATGCAGTTAATAATTTCTTCCTATAACCAATCCATTTTTCGCTATTCGTCTGATCGCGAGTTTCCACTTGGATCTCGTCTCGCCTCGTTTGCCAGTGAAGGAGTATATCCGCGTGCCTTTTACACTCGGAAGAGTATACTGTCTCTTCCATATCTGGTTTTGCCGCGTTGGGGCCGTAATCGTGGTCGCACGATTGTTTGTTATTTCGAAAGGAGGATGCTTTCGCTTCTTTTTTATACTCCCTTGCTTTTTCTGCTGCGCGCTTCCGACGTCCTTCCAGCTTTCTTATCATGGTTGGCGGCTCTTTATTCATTGCCGTACTCAATCTGCTGAACGCCTCTTTTGTGTTATATTGGACGACTGCAGCGGAGACTCTACCCTGATACGAGCCTCCTCGTCCAAAGTTTATCCTTTTGCCTCCGATGAATTTAGCAATTATGTTATTAAAACCTTCAACAGCATTGTTATTTAGACCGCGCAGCAAACTGTCAGCTTTAACGAAAAGTTGCTGCATCGCTTCTTCGATACTTTCATAAATACCAGCTTCTCTTAGTTGTGGAACGTAGTCTACTCTGTTGGGATCAGAGTATTTCTTACAGAAGTATGCTAACTTCTGACATTCCTTGTGTTGACCGAAAACGTGACTCGGTACATTTTTCAAGTCTTGCTTCAAATTTTGAATTCGTTCCTCGAGTGGTACTTCTTCTCGCAACCGGTATTCCGCAGCTTTTTTTATACCAGTACGCAGGCGGAGAGCATTATTCTGTACGACAGCTCTTAGATCTTTATTGCGGCCTTTTGTTCCGATTTCGTTTATTCTTTTACTGAAATTGCGTAACAGGTGATTGGTGCATTCGATTTTTTGTACCTGCACCATATACTTTCCATATGGATTACTGTCCAATATCTTCTTGTACACACTGCTATCGCCATCGGCAACTAATATATGGTATATTAGGCCGTGCATATCTATGCTGCAATTGAATCCTTCGACAATAGCAACACTCTCCATGCCAGTTGAACTCTGATAACGACCCCAGTTCTTGAAGCAACGATGCTCGCGCAGTTCTTCCTTCCTCGTACCTGCTATTTGGCAAGTCATGCAGAATTTATTCTTCACGCTGATGTACAGCACTTTCTTCGTGTGGTATCCCACGATGGCTCCTACGCCAGAAAGAGAATTGTAATCTCCTCCGCGGTAGGATCTTTTCATCCAGCTGCCATCCGCGACAACTGGGATCAACGGTAGATTGGATTCTGCATGTACGTCGCCTCTTTCGATAGCTAATGCTTTTTCCTCATTTCCAGCATCTTCCATTTCGCGTTGTGCGGCCACTTCGAGGGCATCGATTAGCTCAATCTGACATTTCTCGTAGATCCTTTTCGTCATACAGGACACGTTCACGGCAGTCAGTATGTCCTCCAGTTGATTATACCCGCCGCCCGTCATCATTGTTGCGGAAACAGCGGCGCTGTTGATATCCATTTTGGAATCACTCTTCCGAAGACAGGATATGCACTTTGTGTATTTGCACATTTTGCACTCTACATAATACACATTTTCTAGTCCATTCCGTTGACATCTAATTATTTCAAAATGTTCGATGCCACAGCCAATAGTCGAATGTTTTCGAAGATTTTTTATTTGTTCGAAAACATACGGAAAATCAACGAAGTCTCTTCCTTCTGAAATTGGATTTTCCGGCTGCTCTGGTTGCGCATTCTCCACCACCCAGTAATCGGCATCAATTCCAATATCTTCATCCGTTTCTTCGTTGATGTCTCTTACGGAATGTATCTCATCCCTGTCTATGTGGAAATCTATTTCTTGTGCAATTTCTTCTTCGTTCGACTCGAAATGCACTTCTTCTACAATTTCCTCTTCGTCCGCATTGAAATGTATTTCTTCTTCAATATCTTCTACGTCGGTATCGAAATGTACTTCTTCTACAATTCCTTCCATAATTGAAAAATCTTCAAAATTTCCTACGTCTTCTTCGTGCATTCTGCCCGTAGGACAATCATCCGCAGCAGATGTGCTTGGAAGTGTTTCGTACGAGGTACCTGCACGAGTACCTGCTTCCGCCACGGTGCCCCGACCTACCGCGAGGCACGCTGCTCTTTTTAATCGTTGCCTGCACGTAAAGAGTCAATAATCAGTAACACGTGACACATACATATAAATAAGAAAAACATACAATAGAAAAGAAAAGCAGGCATAGTAAAAGAAGATATAGTACAGTAATGTCTCGATGTAAGCGAAAACCTCGGAACGTAGGAAAAGAGAGTGAATGGAAGAAAGGGCTGCCGATTGTCCCTATCTTTTTCATTCGCTGTCCTTCTCTGTGGCCGACGCGCATTACCACTAAATATGAATTATCCAAATTATATCGTGTTTGGTGTCATTTATCATTAGGGAAATATCACAAATGTTACGATGCTTTATTTATGAAAATATTATTATTGCATTTCTGTGAATATCATTCTAATTTATCTTCGCGATACGAAGAGGGACGTAGCGTGATACAAATGTTCCTCTTAGACAACGCGATTCCCTCGCTACGCAAACCCAAGGACATGCACTTTTGGCCCGTTTTCTTTTCACACGCACACATCTGCACAACCGTCTCCGCTACTCGCAAGCGAAGGCAGCCACAAGCAGACATGTCTGCGCTGCAATACGCGGCTGTGTGTGTATGCAGGCACGCGTGCACTTGACCGCGTGTGAAAAGAATACTTTTCGCATTTCAATCCTGGGTCATTCGACGCGAAATCGGACACTTTTCGGAGTACCATTTGGAATGTTTGTGAAACTTGCATATATTGTGGTCTTTAGTGATACATAAACGTATTTCAAAGGATTTTTCAAAATTGTCAATATCGTGGAAATTGACTTTTTTTCATTAAATTATAACTGTTGAACTAAGAAAAAGGTAAGAATGAGCTTTTGGATGCTTACACTGGGGAAGTAAGAGTACCTAATCAAAATGATGTCACTTAAAAAAAAAATTTTAGACCATTTATTCTGTGATTGTTTTAAACAAATGCAATTTTATACCAGCAAGGCGCTATTCCAAAATTTGAAAAAAATTGAGAAAACAGCCCTACTTGTGCTCTTTGCAGACACGTTTTCAGAAACGCGGATGCTTTAAAATTGGTCGCATGAAAATTAATTGAATGTGACGCTGCATCGCCCGATACCGGCTGGATTAGCTGTAAACCGCGCGGTACTAGCAGCGGCCAAGTGGCTATATCTGATATTGTTATATAGGGTTCTCACGAATGGTAAGTATTTGACAAAAACTAAAAGAGGAAAACATATTTTTTATATCCAACATAATACGGTATGTCATCTTTTGGTGTTCGCGATATTTTCCGTGAACCGAAGGTGATCTTCAGTTTTTTAAATGGAATGCTACATATTTCATTACCCGATATGAGTGTATAAATCTCAAGCCAAATTCAAAAATATGGTGTACTATGACTTTCAATGCCACGCAAGGTTAGGAAAGAAACAAATAGATAGTTGTATATTGTAGCACGGACGGCTCAGTCTGTCGAGCCGGTGCTGGGCGGCGCAGCGGCACCTTCAATTAATTTTTATGCGACCAATTTTAAAGTATCCGCGTTTCTGAAAACGTGTCTGCAAAGAGCACAAGTAGGGCTGTATCCTCAATTTTTTTCAAATTTTGAAATAGCGCCCTGCTGGTATAATATTGCATTTGTTTAAAACAATCGCAGAATAAATGTTCTAAAACTTTTTTTTTAAGTGACATTTTTATTAGGTACTCTTACTTCCCCAGCGTAAGCACTCAGAAGCTCATTCTTACCTGTCTCTTTCTTCAACAATTATAATTTAATGAAAAAAAGTCAATTTCCACGATCTAGACAATTTTGTAATTCGCGTGGAATGTCCCTCCTTGAAAGTCTATAATACTGGAGAGAGAGAGAGAGAGAGAGGGAGAGAGAGAGAGAGAGACAGAGAGAGAGAGAGAGTTGGTAATAATATAATTGAAATGATACAACATTGTGTAAGACACATAGGACCATATTTCTAATAAATTATAACCTGAAGGAATAAAAATATTTCCAAACAAACATTTTGCCTTTTGCATGCTCAGACAATACGACGCAGAAAGGATAGGCTATTTTTAACGTTGTACCTCCTACAACAATTCAACGAGGGGCTGCAGGGTGGTATTTCGTTTTATGGAACGTTGTAAAATAACGGCGAAACGAAGGGTCCGAGAAACACGTGTCGTTTGCCTTTCGCGAAGCAAACCCTACTTCACCGCGCCGGTGTTGGAGATCCGTCTGGTTCTTGTCAACGAGCACGCTTTCCAGCGCATCACCCCGTCTCTTTAGACAACTTTTCGAAAGCGTGGGACTGACCTCGACTTTCGTTACCCTCACACAAGGCGAATCGATGGGGGCGCGAAGCGTTGGTTTCGGTTTTTCGGCAAGGGCTGCCTGCCTATAGCTCAGATGGGCGAAATTTTTGCCTGTAAGGCCCTTGGGGTCAGTTGGATTTTGGCTTGAGTCAGAAAAAATATAATTGTTTTCTTACGTCCGGATAGATGTTTGCGGTACTCAGAAATGCATGGAAAATTTCAGGATCGATATTGCCAGGAAACGGGACCGAAAGTTCTACGGGGACGTCGACGTTGTTCTTCATTGATCATTCAATGTGATCAACATCTCGGTTACGTTTTTTTATTTCAGATAAAGCCAACCCTTCACATCGGTGGGGATACCGATTACATATTACCACGGGCGAAATCCTCAAATAGATCCATAGCGAGAAATCGAAATACCATACCGTGACACCTCAATAAAAAAAATATACCGTTCTATTGCAAAAAACTAACATGACCTTGACATCGCTTCCAATACCTCATTCATAAAAAAAATTTGTACTATTATGTTCGATGGAACTGATACCAAACAGGAATATGTATATTAAACAATTTTCACTTATTGGAGTAGTTGGTAAGTAATAAAAGGCGACCCTCGGTTCGAAATTGAATTTGTACGATATAGGTATAGGTATTCAGCGAACAGAATTCTCCGATGCTCGCGGTTACTTTGTCGCTGTCAATGGGTCGTAAAAGAGAAGGACAGAGCGGGGGTCGTAGCAGCCGAGAAATAAAGTCAGCGCCTCGATCTGCTAATACAGAGCCACAACGTTATTTAGCGGAGGGGGTACACTTACAGGAGTGGTAGTAATGTGTGCGTCAGCGATCGTCATCACGTACGCGTTACCACCACTCCTGTAGGTGTTCCTCTCCGCTAAATAATCGGTTCTGCATAATGTTGCTGGCAACCCTGCAGATACGCAACAATTTTGATATTGAAAAATTGTGGTAATGGTATAGATAGAGGGCAACCTCACGGATTTTGAGGACCTTGAAATATGTTGTCAAGGACGTCATTCTGAACAACTTTTTCCTCTAAACTTTTTGGCGGTCGACCTTGGTTTCCGAGATATTTGGGACAAACTTCTATTCATTTATTCCGACGCAACGGACACAGCGATCAACTTGAGGTGGTTGGTCATCGGGGGGGATGTGTTTATATTTGTCTCTAGACACCTCGGGGCGCTTCGCGAGGTGGATAGCACGTGGGAATGTGATTAAAAAAGAAAGTAATTTTTTTCAAAAAGAATGTAATTTTTTCAATCACATTACCATGAGCCTATCTACCTCGGGGCGCTTTGCGCCCCGAGGTGTATGGAGACAGGGATAAACACATCCCCCAGATGACCAACCACCTCAAGTTGATCGCTGTGTCCGTTGCGTCGGAATAAATCAACCGAAAGGTCGACATTGTATTCTACCTATACGTACGCGTTCGTAGCAGCACAGCGTTCGGCGATGTTCTGTGCGAATATCTCGGAAACTACTGCCGTGCGACGGTAACATGTATAGGAAAAAGTTGTTCAAAATCTTGATCTTGATAACATATCCAAAAATCATTGAAATCGGTGAGGATGGAAAACTTCTAAATAATTACCAAAAAGTTTAGAAGAAAAAGTTGTTCAGAATGACGTCCTTGACAACATATTTCAAGGTCCTCAAAATCCGTGAGGTTGCCCTCTATCTATACCATTACCACAATTTTTCAATACCAATAATGGCTCAACTTTTTTAATTTTAATTTTTTCTGCATAAACATTTCTTTCAAATATTCATAACATTTTCCTGATTGTGATGAGACCAAACATGATACAATGTCGACAATTTTTGGTCGAAACAGATATTACATCGTGTAACGTGCACGAGAAAATGTACTGTGTGAAAATATCTTTCTACGGAATAGAATTCTCTTTTCGCGTAGTAGTATCCACAACTGCAGGGTACTTGAGATGTCGTAAACATGGCCCGGGCTGGGACAAAGGTTGCCAGTGAGGCCTGGAGAATGTTTCGAAGACTGCGCTTTTCAATGAAAAAATTTCGTTGAAGGTACACATGGACGTATATATTGCGGACAAAATTCGACAGAAGAAAAAGTACTGTGTATTTCGTATTCAACAAGTAACTACATATGCATTATGCTGAACATCGAATCGCGAATCATCGATGACTGTTTGCTAATTTTAAACATTATCTTCTACATCACATAAATAAAATCTAATGTGTATATTTTATCCATTCGAAACTACGTACAACTATTGAAATAGTCGCAACTGTATTATAAAGGAAGCATATCTAACGAAACGCGTATAGTTTGAAAGTTTTATGCTAATAAAACGTGCATAATTTGTATAACACATATAACGAAGTTTAAAATTTCTACGTTTCGCCTCATCGGCATGAAAGTTGCAGGAACGCGCTGCTGATGTTTTTCACATGAAAATGAGTCCAAACACGGTATAAATCGGGTTATTAATTAATTAAATACTGATGAACATACAAATTGGAATAGAATGAGTGGGGCAAGAGGGGTAAAGTAATGACATGCGTTGCGATGCGCATAGCATAGAATATGTGTACGTAAAGCGTCAAAGATAGCTGTTGATATACATATTTGAAGAATATGAATAATACTGTATTATACACAATAAAATACCGTGCTACTACTACATCTCAAACTGTGACTTCATACAAATCTGTACCATAACACGTAACTTACATTTCTCGACGCTTTCTATTTTTCGACAAACGCTTTGCAAATAACTTAGGCTGCTTCCGTTTTGTACCATCCCCCAAATAGCGTTTATTTTTTGCATCTGCGGCTTCCTTCTTTGATTCCATGGCAATGATGAACGTGAATGGTCACACACACTTATCAACACTACAGTAACGAACCACGCGGAAATGGAACAATTCACAAATTATGAATATTCCATATATCGATATCCGCGCATCAAATAAAAGCCCGATTGCTTTCTGCGTCTTCACTGTAGTGCAAACGACAAGAAACTGATCAGCTAGCGTCGTCGCTGCATTGTTTACAGATGCTGAGAGGCTAAACAGAAGATAGTGGGAAAGGGACGAATATACGCGTCCTGTTCCTCTCTTTCTCATTAGGTTTGGTGGTATGCTCATACATTTACGTAGAATATGTACTTCCGGGAATACTGTTTGGTGCACAGAAATGTGCACAGGAAAGAATTTTTTATTATCCTGTGCATATACTGTTGACGTATCACTGATTTCATTAGCGAAGGATTCATATTTCGTTCTACCATTATCCTTTCCCATTTGCCTGACGGTGATGAAGGAACACCCCGCAAGTATGCGCGGACACGCGCCACATTTTCAAACCTTTGCGCATTCGAACTTTTACGCGGGCCGATGACGCCCCGCTCCGGCCTTGGTGCGAGTGAAATACAAAATCTTGAGGGAGTGAGAAAGGCAGTTTGGGCCCTGACCCACCCTCGAGGGTAGCAAAGGCTCGATCGTCAGAAAAAAAGCGACTGTCGAGCAGTAAAGACCGTAAGTACTTTCGCGCTTACTATCCCTGTCTTTTTCACTATATGTGCCGGTTATTATGAAAGTGGTCCAAGTCCAAAATTTTCGTTTGTTACATTTCACTTATTTTTTTACGTATTATATCAACGTGATACATGCTAAACGTAAAGTTCAATTTCTTTTTTTTTTAAATTTGGCACGACGCCACTTTCATAATAACTGACATCTACATTTTACTTCCAACCCAATACTGTATTTAGACATATTCCGGGTAAAGTTTCCGATTACCGTCATAGTATTGTTGTAACTTTTTGTGCAAAATCTATCGTGTGAAGTGTGATTGTTTGAGTGTCCGCGTGTTTCTCAAGCTGCGTATCGCCATTGCGGGACTGCCTCGCATGGCACATCATTCGCGGAGTGGAGAGTCTGGAGACTACCTCGACCATGATCATTTTACGAGGCATCAGCCGTCGATTTTTTGACGTGCTCACAGGTGCCTCGCGGCCTCCAGATCAAAAATCGCTAGCTCGGGCGACGCAAATATCATGCTGGATGGAGCGCGAGACTGTCGAAATAGCCTGCCTCGCAAAGTGATCATGATCGAGGTAGACTCCAGACTCTCCATTCCGCGAACCGTGCCTCGCGCGGCATCGTCGCAATGTCGATACGCAGCTTCACGCTCAGAGATTCGTGTATTCATTATCGCGTAGAATAACAAAGTTATGTTATAATTTACCCGCGAAATGTCTAGAAAAGGTATATACATTCGGGTGGAATTTAGGTTTCCTTTAGTTGAAACTGAAAACAAGTGATGAAAATTAGACTGTTTCTAAACATCAGAAGTGGAAAAATCGGAAATTTTAAAATTGAAGGCTCGGATGCAATAAGGAGACTAGCGCTCGAAAATGCGAAAGAGTATTGTCCAAACGCTAAGAAAGATTGGAAAATTAAATGTTATTAACCTGAATTTTAAAAAATATAGTGTTGTAGAGCTCGTTACGACACACATTTTTCTTTTTACAGTTTCTTTATCGAATCATTACTTAGTATTCGAGATGAAAATTATAAACCAACAAATTTCTTCCACCAAAGTCAATATTTTTTAAACATAAATTGCGATAACTCGAATAAATATTAACGGATCGTTATGAGACTTGAAACATAAATCTCGGAAAACTGTAGCGAAGCTATAAAATGTATGCACAAAATCCTTATGTTAAAAAAAAGTAATAATATTTCATTAGAAATGAATACTGGACATACCCCATGTTTTCCAACGTTCGCCGTTAAAAAGTATGAAGGCAATTTTGAGGTACATGTAACTTGCAGCGACAAAGTGTTTCTTAATGTATAAAGAAGATTTTCACCAATTCTCACACTAATTAATAAATAATCGTAGAAAATATGACGATATATACAAATCTCGCGGGCCACCAACAGTCAGCAGCCGCGTATAATGCTCTATACTTAGCAGTTTTAGCACTCGCGTTGACTGTTGGTGCCGCGCGGGATTTATATACAGTGCCATATATTCTACAATTATTTATTATTCAGTGTGAAAATTTGTGAAAATCTTCTTTGTATATCAAGGAAAAACTTTGGCGCTGCAAGTTACATGCACGTAAAAATTTCCTCGATACTTTTTAACGACGAACGATGAAAAACATGGGTTATATCCAGTATTAATTTTTAATGAAATATTATTACATTTCTTAATATAAGAGTTTTGTGCATATATTTTACGGCTTTGCTAGAATTTTCCGAGTTTTATGTTTCAAGTCTCATAACGATTCGTTAATATTTACTCAAGTTATCGCAATTTATATTAAAAAGATATTGACTTTGGTCGAAGAAATTTGTTTGGTTTATAATTTTTATCTCCAATACTAATGATGAATATCCAATACTTCGATGAAGAAACTGTAAAAAGAAAAAATGTGTGCCGTGACGAGCTTTACAACACCATATTTTTTAAAATCCGGTTTAACAAAATTTAATTTTCCAAATTTTTCTAACGTTAGGACAATACTTTTTCGCATTTTCGAGCGCTAGTCCCCGGATTGTATCCGAGCCTTCAATTACAGATATTTTGAACCTTGATAACCTCATAATTACAAATTTTGGAAATGTTTGAATTTCAACGCATTCAAAATTGGAAATTCAAGCATTTAAAAACATGAAGATTTCTCTCCTGCGCTAAATCTTGGCTAAAGAAAGCCTATATTGCACCCGAATGTACCGAATTGATAAACGTTTACTCTTCTACTGCACTTTCAAATCTATTTCAATAATTTCACTGTTTCTTCGATTCGCTTTTAGATGGCAAGCAATGCAGGGTCGCAGAATCTGGAGGGAGAAAGAGAACGAACTCCGTCGCGGGGACGGAGTCCGTCTCAACGACGGAGTCCGCGAAGAGAGAGGACTCCGTCCTCACGGAGAGCGCCCACGCCGCGGCCGTCCTCGCGACGGAGTCCGCGAAGAGAGAGGACTCCGTCCTCACGGAGAGCGCCCACGCCGCGGTCTTCCTCGCGACGGAGTTCGTCTCGACGACGGAGTCCGCGAAGAGAAGAAATCAACTGGATGGAAATGGCCATCCAGTATAGAAGACAAGTATGTAGATACGTAGGCGATCTCACGCAAACATTTCTTACATTCTCATGAAAGTATGAAAATGTCTAGACATTATTGCAGTAATTGACATAAGATTTATGTTTATTTTTCATATTACAGTACACTGAGATGAGGAGACAAATGAGAAGGCTGGAGTATGAGCAGGAAAGAGGAGGCAGAGGAGGAAGAGGAGGAAGAGCAGGAAGAGGAGGAAGAGGAAGAAGAGGAGGAAGAGGAGGAAGAGGAGGAAGAGGAAGAAGAGGAGGAAGAGGAGGAAGAGGAGTAAACAATTATTTCTATTTTTAAGAATGTACTAAAATATATAAATTTTTTTAATAAAAAAATGTAATAATTTCTATATTCCAAGGTCTTTCATCCGTCGGCAATGAATAATTTTCTCGTATTTATTCCTACTCTAGTCGAGAGTAGGGTTGCCACCTTTTTTGCAGAAAAATAACGTACATTTGCTTTCGTGGGGTATACAAAAAAGTACGCTCAACAAATTAAAAGTACATTTGAATCTTATTAGTTTTTATTTCTTCCAAACATATTTTCCATTGCTTTTAGAATTACAGAGTAAATTTTTATTATTTTGAAATATCTCAATGGCATCATAGCACTCAATATTCATATTAAAATAGATAAATAATTTGATTTTTATTAGATTGAGAGAGGCCTTGTTTCTTTCATCCCGCCACTTCACATTCATGACAGAGAAAACTCTCTGAATAAATGCTAAAGTGGCAGGAACAGATAGAAGATAATAATATTGCGTTACTTTCGCGTAGGTACTTTATTGTTATTCAAAAGTATAGAGTACATTTACCTATAATAACGTAAGATACTTTGTTTTAATGTACGAGTGGCAACCCTAGTCAAGAGTCATATATTTAGTCGAGAAAGTACGAATAAACACGAGAAAATTATTCGTGGCCGACAATTGAATTCCCCATGATTAATTAATTCAATGATAACGCTTTAAATACAAATTGTCAGGGGTTATTTAAGTAATGCTCATCTCTGATATTTTGCCATATAATTGAAGCAGTGAGCGCAACAACCAACTAACCCACATTATTTACGAAATTGAGTTAGCAGCAATAACGTATTCCAATAGGCTCTACTAATTATATCGATGGCTTACTGCACACATATTGTAGGTCCACTTTTTATAAAATTTGAGGTTTTATATGCAACAAATAGTGCTTGACTGTGTCTTTCTGCTGTATAAAATCACATTTTTATCTTTTTTATAAATTTATCAAAAATAATATTTTTGTTTATTGTATGTCCCTAAATATCATATTGAAGTAAGATTATTTCCAGTATTATTCCTTTCATTCATTTTTATATAATATCATTCAGTATAGGGTAAAGCCACCAGTAGTCGACCATTTTCAGAAAAACATGAAAAATAAGGTTTTTAAAAGTGACAATCTTTTGAACAGAGTGCAGTTATAGTGCAGTTCGAAAACTGCACTTTGTTCAAAAGATCGTCACTTCTAAAAACCTCATTTTTCATGTTTTCTGAAAGTGGTCGACTACTGATACATGGTCGACTACTGGTGGCTTTATCCTAGTATGTCCTCCTCTGTACTTGGTTACATGTAGCATGTCCATCTTCCAAGTATTATTATCAAATTATTATTGTAATTTTGCAGATTCTAACTTATACTACTAATTACACATTATATATATAATGCAACAAGTATTTATATTTAATTATAAAGTACCATTGAATGTTTGAACCTTTTTTCTCAAAAACGTTAAAACTGGACATACAATGTGTGCGCTAAGCCATCAATGTACAATAGGAAAAATTTATTTGCAGGTTATTCCGTTTTGCCCTAACTGTCTCAATTATTAAATAAGTACGACAGCGATTTCATGTGAGGTATGTGTTACGGTAAAAGCTTTAGTAAATGTATTCGTTCCCAGCAGTTTCTAGTCAATGTATGCCTAAAATGCATATAACGTAACCTAGAATCGTTCGAAAATGCATGCATTGACAGCATCACGCTTTTACTGTGGCTCGTGTATCCAGCTAACACTTCAATTTGCTATGATTCCACGTTGGCAGTCCTCCCGTGTAGGCGCCATCTCGTGTGCACTAGCTCAACTAAATTTGTCACGTGACTTGCTCTGTATTATCGTCAATATGGCGTAACTCTGATTTGGGAATGCAGTCACGAGGATACGTTGTTTGTCATTATATGAGCGAATTTTGGGCTGGGCGAGGTCTCATTCGAAAGAGGAAGGTTCAATGCAACACGCTCTGGACATCGTTTGAGTCACAAAACTCTTATAGTGACCTAAAAATACTTGAAATCTGCGAGTGTATTTTCTCCATTTTTTCTCTACTTTGGTCACTCATATTATTACATATCAACAAAATCTCGTCGAACCATGGCCAGAGCGTGTTGTACTGAACCTTCCTCTTTCGAATAAGACCTCGCCCAGCCCAAAATTCGCTCATATAATGACAAACAACGTATCCTACTAAACCCATGTTTTGGGCCAGATTGTGTCGGTATACAGCGCGCTGCATTACCCGTGTCTACCCCCTTAAGGGTGTAGTGGAATATTGGATACGTAAAATCGTTAGTTTCTTTGACGCTAAATTACTTTGATACCAAACAATCGTTATAATCGTGCTTTTGACAATCTATTGTGGGCACATTTGCGAGTATTTACAGAAAAAAATCGTCCGAATGTATAAAATTATCGAAGTTATTAATCGTTGGAAATTCAAGTCAACTAATCATCTGACAGCAAAATGCTTTGAGGTGATTATTCTATACTCAAATATCTACAGTGTGGAAACGTGCCGATGAATTTGAACCAAAATTGTGGAAATTACACACGAATCAATTTTTTCCCCACATTTTTACTGGAAAAAATCGTCTTTAATCAGTTATAAAATATTTTATAAACATCCAATGTTGATGCAGAATTTCTACACGATAAAAAATGCAATTCTACAGCTTCAAAGTTAAGTGCCCTTTGCCAACACCGCTCTACGAGGTCGTTACTCGACGGTGCATTCAATTACGTTCGCTGCTATAACTTCAACAATTATTTGAATTTCTTCGCGAAATTTTCTTTAAAATTTTCATAAAGGATAAGACTTCCAAAATCAGTAAAAAAAAGTAATCGATTTTCTGAAACTAACATAGTCCACTACCCCGTTAAGAGATGTTCGCAACGAGCGTACGAAGAGGAACGCGCGCGCACAGGAGACGAAAGAAATTACGTTTCTCTTTGGTCGCAGGACAGAGGCACGAGACCCTGTATGAAGAGCACTTTGCATCGCGTAGTTTGTTGGGTTAGGATAACGCGAGGGACGGTTGCTCGCTAGGCAAAGTGTCGCACGGTTTGTTGCACCAGCGTGTTTGAAGATATTTGCTCGGTGCTCGAGGCAGCGGGATCTACAGGCACAGTTGCCTCGAGACTTTTCAGCTTTAAACGAGCCTCTATCGATCCTCTACCGTCGAAAGTTCTCTAGCATTCCTCCCAGGCAGCTCGATATTTTACACAATCGAGCCAAGGACGTTCCCGACATCCTTTTAATTCGGTGTCAGCACCGCGCGCCGAAGCCCTGGGCGACGCGTCCCACGGGCTTGCGAAACACGAAAAACGAGATTCGCCGGGGCCGGAGCTGGCCAGAGTACCATTACGGAGGCGCGATCGATAAGCAGGTCCCCAGCTTTGCTTTTTAACCCGAGAGAAAGAGGATGGCCGGTGTGTCCATCGGCGTTATCCACACGGCACACATCCCACGCGGCTCTCTGTGACGCGCGTGCACTTTCTGGATGGGGGCAGACTATCGTCGCCACGGTGTGCACAACCGCGGGAATATACACAGGAGGAAGTCGTCGCCGTCGTCGTCGAGGCGACAACGCGACGATGGGCGACAAGGCGGACGACGGAGAGCACGGCTAACAGGGCAAACACGGAGCCAGTTAACCGGTCAAATATTTGTACCTGGCAGAATCCCGTTGCGTTATCTCGAACAGCACCCAGCTTCTACAACTCGCCCAGGTTCTAGCTATAAGGTGTGCAAGGGGAGGGAGCGGGTTGATTCACCCCGGCGCGGCGTTCGCTGGTTCCTATTAATGAAAGGCCCCCTTTCACGACACCGGAGACAATAAAAGCACACGGTGCACGCTGTCGTCTCCTTCTTTTCCCTTTCGCTACGCGGGGGAAGCGGCGATTTCCTGTTTCCTGGCCACGGGACCCGATAATCTAATCTACGTTTACGGGCGAAGGCGGCCTGTATCACTCTCTCCTGCGAGCGCAGAACCGTGGAGAAAGGTGTCGTTGTTTTCGGTTGGATCGCCGAGGATGGACCGTAATCTCGCGTCGCTGCGTTTCCGTGAGAATGATCTCGGCGTCGTGAATGGGCCGAGATACGTAGCTGGATCTCGGGGCGGAAGGCGTTCCACGGGGGGTTCCACTTCCTGTGGCGATCGAGGTGTCCACGTGGAATCGTAGATCGCGTGGAAAGCGATGGCTGGGAAATTAGCAGGCGCAAAGGATCTTGGAAGATTTTCGATCTTACACGAGAGGCTGACGATGACTCTGATTCATTGAATTCTATTAACAGCCACCCCGAATCACCCAGCAACGTAACGACCGCCAAAAATCTCTTTCCCTCGTCTAGAAACACTTTTTCCACCCCAAGGAATTGTCGGGACTTCGCGTCTCTAATCGACGCTTCCATCAACGTGGCTGGCCGGCAAGCGGGGGAAGGATAAATCGCAGTTATTAGCGCGAGATTACGCGGGTTTGCGCTCAGATTGGCTCACGGGACCGGAGGGTGCGAAATCCAAAATCTATACATCCCAGGGAGCCGAGCGACGCGGGCATCGGCTCCGACGTCGGTGGTCTGGACGCCAGGACTTCTCACCCTCGTGTTACCAGCCGGCTAGAGGAACTGGAAGAAGAGAAATAAGGACGAGGAGCACGCGGGGGTTGGGAGGGGGATGTAAGAAGATTCCGACGCGTGCACATTGTTAGGGGAATCAGATTAGCCGACGAGCCTGATGTATGTGCTTTCGTTGGTAACGCACCGTGCCGAACCTCGCGCCACGTCTCTCCCATTCTCTCTTTCCGTCTTACCCTCCCCAACCCCTGTTTATTTCGCCCGGCGGTCTATCCCACGAATGATGGAAGCTAACACCCCGATACCAGAGTGGTACCACTGTTCCTGGATTAAGATTGATCTGGCTCTAAGTAACTCCTAAGCGTCGTCCATCGTCGTAAGACTTCTCCTCGCGGCGCCAGGCACGCAATGGCGACCCTACCCGACTTGGTTTCCAGCGTCACATGAAATTCAGAAGTGTTTACGCTAATCCTGCGTGAACGTATCGAGCGCGGATGGATAGAATGATCTTACTTTGATCTTACTGAAACTCTGGAACCCTTTCCAACAGTAAGGAGGATTGCTTCGATCGCTCGTAATCAATGAAGAACACCGTCAGGAACACGATCGGTACATAGAAATCACGAATAAGAAGTAATATGCGCAACATCCCGGCAACTAGTTCCCAGGTTGCGGCGATCCATTCAACCGCCTAGCGCAGTTTATCAGCGAGCGTAATTGGCCCGATAAACAACTCGTCCCGTTAGACTAATTCGTGACAGAAGCGTATCCCGGGCGGCGCGGATCTTAATCGATAATAAATCATTATCGCCGCGTCGCGATAGAGGATCGGAGAGCGGCCCGGAGGCGCGTAAATATCGCGAACGGGCTTGCCTACGACGAAAGCTGTAAATCGATGACTATTTACGCGAGCCGGCCCGTCCAATTAAATTAACATCGGGCTCCGTTACATCGCGATCGGCGCTAGTCACGTTTCACGGAGAAGCTCCGGGCAGAGACTCGGCTCTAGTACGATTCTCCGCCCAACCATACGAGCGTAGGATAATTTATTAGCCGGCTTTCCATCGGCCGACGAAAGAGCCGGGGCCTGGTTCGAGGTAGCGCTCGCGGAGGAACGAACCACGATTACCGGGACGTTGGATCTACGGCTCCCGGTTTAATTAGACTCTGATTGAAACGAGTGAGACGTCAGGCCGCGTCCTGGTGGTAATCCTAACGAACCCGTGTCCGCGTGCTTGCAACTACGAGTTTAGTAAAGTGGAAGGTTATTAGCGGGATTGTGACCTCGGTCAATTTTGTCTCTGTTAATGCAAAAACTGCGAGGTCCAAGAATGATAGGCAGTGGAATATGAGCCCAAGTGCATCGCTGGCGTTTGTCAATCCCTTGGCATTTAGTCTCCCTTGAGGCGTCAGCTCAAGAAGCAATGAATCCTTCTCAAAAAGAGAAGATCGACGGTAAATGCGAAAAGACGGTGCACGTGTCGCGTCGACAGCGGCTTGGCGTCCTACACGCGTCGCGACCCGCGAGGCAGAGGATTGCTTTCTGTCCAGCAGACGCGAGAAAACGTGGGAACAGATCGCCGATTTGCTCGGTGGCGGTGGTACATACACTTGCGCCTTCTTACCAGGGCTTCTTCTTGCCAGGGAGGAAATCCCGTGTGGGTAGAATCAATTACTCGACTCGGCAACGACACCTGGACGCACCGTCGCGTCGGCGTCGTTAACATTTGAACGCGAACACCCACGGCTCCCGCCACGCCACGAAATTCGATAAATCTCCGCGGAATTGTGACGGAATAATGGTAACAGGACCGCTAACAACGTCGTTAGCCGCTGGAGCCGAGGATACCGAACGCGACGGCTCGCCAGGTATCCTCTTCGGTGATCGATAGATCCGACTAAACGTATATTATCAACTGCGTGAACGCTACTGGTCGCTAGAGGGGTGCATGTATTTCAATTTCACGATTTTTCTGGACGCGACAATGCGCCACAGTAGTGATCAAATATCACGCTCAATTACCCATGGATAATTCATGCTACTTTTCGGAAAATTATAAAGAAATTATTCGGTAGAGACGGAGTATAGGATCTCTTCATATTCTACTCCGCATCGTCAGCCAAATTAATTAGAATCCTCAAGAAACTACCTTCGAGTTTTATTCAAATCCTGTGTACCCCCGTTCGTTAATCGAAATCGCTGCTAGCAAAGTTTAGACGCAACCGAATGACTAATGTCTTTTTTATCTGGTGCCCCTCTACCACCCCTCGTGCCAAAGTCATTACGGGTCGTTAATGTATCGCCTCTGGTATTCAGTACCGCCCTCGTTTCGCGGCTCGGGGAGAGCCACCCCCTCGCCGTTTCACCCCCACGAGGCGTCCGTGATTTCGTATGCATCCGTACTCGAGCGGGTTTAAAGTTGCGCGCCGGTTATCGGTTAATGAAATCAACGGATGAGGCGTCCAAGTTAAATGCGATCAAGCCACCCCCCTGCGACCCGTAGGCGAGGGTGCCGAGCCGAGAAGCAGCGCGGAGGGAAACGTTCGCATTTTAATTTCCGACTGCCATTAGGGCTTCGACGGGAAGTCGATCGCGCCGCTTCTTCTTTGAACGATGAACGGGGAGAATTATTACGGCGATCGCATCTTGCGATCCACGCGCTGGCTACCATTCTTGCGTGGAACGTGAATCACGCTTTTTAGTTCGATTTACAGCCTTCTTAGAAGGCAATGGAATCGAGTCAGATCGATGGTTTCCCAAAAGGTCTAAGTAGTTTTTCCATCTCCGATCCACGAAACTTGTGTACTTAATTAATTTTAAAACATTAAATAGGTACTCGCACGCGTGTGTTAATATAGATTCGTCTCGGATATTATGCACCACTACTACTCGGACTTTCAGATCCTCTGACCTGCCCCGTCGCTTAATAAGCGGGAGTTAAACGATTCTGCGTAAGGAACTGAATTACCGCAATTTCATTCCAGGGAACGCGATGGAGCTTCGACATTGTATTCGTCTAACAATATGATTGCGGCAGAGATCGCGGCGAAATGGGCGCGGCGGTCAGCGCGTTACGCTCAATTGTAATAACCGAAATGAGGTACTCACGATTCCGTAGGAGTCACGACATGCAGTTCACGGCGAAGTCATTTACACTTACCTGAAACAAAAGAGAAGCACTTGGTTAGTTGAGAGATCAAAGATAAGATAGAAAGGAAGTATTTAATCTTGGCAAGCAATTATCTGCGTCCCGACTAACACACGTCTACCATTCGCATCACCAACAATACTGTAAATATGTAAATATGAGTAGTTCACTCTGCATTCTTTCAGTAGGGGAGAGTCGAGCAGTACCGACCGCTCTAAGTTTTTTTGTTACATCTTGGGGTAGAGTCGATAATAATCAGAAATTCAAAAACGTGTTTGTAGTGTAGATGGAACTTAATTAGAGGAGGGAAATTATTTTTGGGAAATTTAATAATAAAAATTGATAATTTGCAAAAGTAAAAAAGTTGTCACTTCTAAGAAACGAAAAATTGTCGTCCAGTACCGACCAACTATTAAATTAGTAGATTTTTAGGTCTAAATGATTAACGATGTTAATAATAAGACATTTAATTGGTACAATACAAGATTTTTTTCTAATCTTATTTGTACAAACTAGCAAGTAAAATAATTAATATTCTCCTGATCTGTGCATTCGACGTGTGCCCAACCGTCACATTCGGTACACTGCACACAGAGATGGGCAAAATTTGCTTTTAAATAAAATTTCAAATAACGAATAAAACAAATTAATTTTATTCGTTGACAGAGTCTGTTGGTCGGTACTGCACGACAAACGCGGGGAAACATTTTGGATCATGGTATATTATGTACCAAAAAATATTGCAAAACTGGGACGTTTTATTAAACTTAAATAAAGTGCTAATATCTGGTCGAAGAAGCGAGAACTAGTTTCTTTGATCGGTACTGCACAACTCTCCCTTACATGCTGCCAAAAAGAGCGCCAAACCTCGAAAACCGTCTATCCCCATGATTTTCCTAGCTAAACTACCCTGAACGATCTTCCGCGATACCAGAAACCCACAAACTCCCCCGAAACAAGGTACCGAGCACTCAAAATCGGCCCGATCGAATGAAGGAAGGCCAGATCGAATCATCTCGGAGGCAGCGTGGGTAAATAAACCGCTGGGGCATAAAATTGAATTGATCGCGGGGCGCAGGGGAAACTAACGGAGTATACGGGAGAGTTATAGGCTTCTTGAGGCTGCGTGCAGGCGAGCTGGTCGCCGAGCAGTCCGGGGGATGATTCGAAGGAGTCGAGTGCTCGTTCCTTCCTCTCCGGTGGAGGAGGCACGTGGGCACGCACGCACACTGTGATCGGCGGCAGGGTGTCTGTACACGCGGAACCCGTGCTTCCCTCCCTGGTAATGGCACTTGGTGGCAAGACTCTTTTGTGGCGCGAGAACGGTATTGTCTTTTTACGGGCTCCGCAGGCAGCGGTGTTTCCCGACGCCCGGGGGAGCCAGACTTGCCCTCGGCAGCCCTCCTCCGCCTCCACCTCCGACATTATCCGGCCGAGATCACCTTTTTACCGGTCGTTGCGACCTCGTCATTCCTCCCTTATCTCGGGGACCCCCCACGAAAAGCGGGCGGTGACGGCAGCGGGAGGAAGGATCTCGACGGCGAGCGGAACGCTCCGAGGGAGGTGACGGAGACACCGTGACGAGGTCGTCAAATCCGTGGGGCCGATTGAAAATTATACAGGGATCAAGTTTACGAGCGGACGCTTTAGCCGCGACGACGAGCCACCGTGCTTCTACTCGCGATATCTGCACGACCCTCGAGACCCCGCCACGATCTGCTCTCGATAGTGCTTTATGAACCGTGTGTCTTCGCGTGGCGAACCACCTTCGATCGTGGGGGCTCAACTTGGTCACTGGATCATCGCTCTCCTCCATTGGAGATCGCCAATAGCCTGTGCCCGGTATCGCGATAAATTCGTGGAATCGTTGAGCATGGCTTGACTTGAGTAGTTTGGTAAAATTATGGAGGATCAGTGACGAGGAGATGGCTTCACGGAAGTAGCGAGCCTCCAGATTTCCATCGACGCAACGATGATCGTAAATTACCAATTATGCAACGTTCAAGATGCACTCGTAAGACTCTATATAAAAGACACGCGAGTAGATCGTTAGATACTGCTTCGCGTTGTTGTGTCAATGGCGTAACTACTCCATTAGCTCCATGTCTATCTATGCACATAATCGATGCGTGTCTCTGAGCTTTTACTTTCCGAGTCACCGTGGGTTCTGCATACGATCGAAACAATGCTATTACCTATTACCTACAACGCTTTCTGTCTTGCTTTTTACAACCCGAATCTCTGTTCATCCATAAATTTCAAAAGAACGAAGTGGGAAGTTGGAATAGACGAGAAATGGAGGCCACTAATACTACGGATCTGTCGTAACGATGGGCTAATGGGGATTTTCGCGATAAGACCATTTTTATTTGCCGCACTCGAAGGTATGAAAACGTCACGAGCACGAGGCGGGCGAGGACCTCTCCCGTCGCGTCGTTTCGAACGGCTCCTTCCACCCTGTCGACGTGACGGCCGCATCAATGACGGCACGTGGTTCACGCGTGCATAAATAATTCGCGCTGTCACGCGCACGGATCGTTCTCCGCGCTTCACTCTCAATTAAGTGACCCACGTCGTCTAGCCGACAGAAGCGTGGCGGACGAGACACTGGTCGTGGAAAAAACGCGACAGTGAGCGACGCGAAGCTTGCCCTCAGATTTCGATCAGTTTGGAATTCAGGCGAGTAAAAGATTGCGAGATGCAGGATCGATCCTCCCGAAGCCTCGAGTCCAAAAAGGGATCGTATAACAGCGAGAGTCGACTTCAGATTTTCATCCCGGCGAAGGGAACTGTGCGCAAGAGGAAAGTTAATGCCAGCCACGATAATGGGGTACCTCTGTAAGTAAAGCTCTCTCCACCATCATCCCCCCGCCGCCAGGGCGCCCACCCACTCTTCTCCATTACAACGGAGCAACCCGCGGACTCCATACGTTAGCGGCGCAGACAGCCTCAAATTGCTTCATTAGCCGCGTGATATTTTATATAAATTGGAGGCTAAATTACCTCTGGCGGCTGGCATCGGCGAAAAATTCGTAATTAGAGCAGGTAAAACGCGACGACGCTGCGGAAATGGGAACAGGGAGGCGGAATCAGGAAAGGGTGGAAGAGAAGAGCGAAAGAGAGAGAAGGCGAATGACCAGAGAGCTATTTCTTAATTATTTACGCGGCCACCGTGCGGGCAGCATAGTTCGTTTCTGCCGCGAGAACCGTGCCCAATCGCGGCTGCCCTTTGCGACTCGCTCACCTCTTGCTCCACGGTCCCGAAAGCATCGCGAATGAACTAATTAGCATTCGGGGGCGAGACGAAACATTAACAGACACGTACGATTCGTTACGACCATTCCGATCGTTTCCTCGCCGAGTTTCGGTCCCTCGCACCGTGTCGGATGTAAGGAACTTTTACGATTGAGACACTTTGGGACCCGCGTGTGTGTACCTACGTGTGTTCGGGTTGTCCAGGGTTTGTAGTAGCTTTCAACTTTCATTTGCGATATAATAGTTCTTTTTTTATACGATTACTCAAGGGATATTGTGTAAGCAACTGAAAAACCAAGAGCCCGTTAAGGATCTCGAAACATCCCTTGCTCTTTTTTTATCGCTTCCCGATACAAACACACCCCCGCGATTAAACCCTTCCCGCGGGCCCAACCCCGTTGTAGATTCGTACACGATTCGGAACGACGAGCGAGCAGCAAGAGCCAGAAGACAAAAGGGAGGAATACTCGGGGAACGACATTTAAAAAGAGGGTGGACCCTGTTACGCTTTTACTTAATTTCCTCCGCGGACGAAAACTTCTTATTATCATCTCAGCCCCCTCCCCGTGCACCGACTTTTTTCTCATCCCCCGCCCCGTGAGACAAAGGGACGAGCGAGCAAACCCACCCCGAAGGAGAGGACTCTCCGCGCTGGCCGAGTTCACGGGGTGGAAACGGCGGGCGAAATGAATTGGCAACTTTTAATTAAGATGGTATCGTGGCCTGGCTTTGTCGCCCCCTCTCCACCCCTGGCGCGCTCTCTTTTCCGGAAAATCGACAGAGAGGCCTCGGAACGGTCGGGGGATGGCAAGGGACGAGGTTTAGCATTCTTTTTGTTCATGCCAACTATTCATCATGGGTGACACTTCTCGAGATAGAGGGAGCCCGGCTCCTCTTCTTTCTCTTTCTCCTCGAGCGAGCCGCGACGCTCTCTTCTTCGTCGCCCTGGGGGTTTCCTAATGGACCCCCGACTAAACCCACCCCCTGCCTCCGCGCCGCCACCCGTCGCCTTTCCACTCTTCGCCGCAGCCAGACCTCTCTAACGCATCGACGAGAGCGCGAGGGATTTTAATTTCTCGGTTCGCGGGGAACGCCTGCCGACGGTCACTCGGCCCAGCCACCCTTCCAGCGAACGAGATCGCCGAGGTGGGCGGTCGGTTTTCCCGTTGCAGCTTAAGTGCCGATCGGCAGATAGTTTAATTGGCCCTGGGAGCTGGCCAAATGCGTCTAGTGGAGGTTTGCGTTCGATCATCTCCGTCGAGACGTCTGTAGATGGAAGATCGAGAACTATGTACTGGTTTCCCCTCCCTTCAAAATAAAAAAAGTTTCAGTCGATGCGGATAATAACTTTTGGAAATACAGGTCCCACCGATTTAGATCAATTTTTTGACGCCTCGACTTTAACAACTCCCCAGTGCCGTTTGCAATGATTAATTATAAAACAAAAAATATATTTCTATAATTTAAGACATCCTTAATACAATGCAAAAAGTCCCATTAAATTACACATAATTTTTTCCCTTTAATCAATTCCTAAAAATCACCTATTTTGGGGGGCTTTAGACCGGAAGGTCCCCTTAAGGCGCGCAGGCAAGGCGGTCCCGTAGAATCCTGTAATTATGACACGTCGTAAACATACTCCAGGGGAATGGTACGCTCTGATGCTTGTTCAGCGGAAGAATGAGAGTGCAACCAAAAGATAA
This sequence comes from Andrena chrysosceles, assembly GCA_963855975.1. Classification (NCBI taxonomy): domain Eukaryota; kingdom Metazoa; phylum Arthropoda; class Insecta; order Hymenoptera; family Andrenidae; genus Andrena; species Andrena chrysosceles. Next base: position 41,921,912 of record OY979769.1, on the reverse strand, counting down.
AATGCTTCGCGAAGTAGAGGCAGTGAAATGAATAATAACGAACGGTAATAACTCCGGAATTGAAATTTCTTTTAATCACGATCAGTTGCATTTCAGTCACCGAAACTCATAAATTGAGCAGGCTCCGAAACCCGCACTATCGCCCTCTTTTGAAAGCCGCGACGTGGACGTGCCACAGAGGAGCACAGAAGAGAACGTGCACGCGAGGGTGTCCCCGGTCTAAATAATAAATGCAAGTCGCGAAAGCGCGCGACGAAATAACGTAATCATGGGAAGCGCGACGTGTGACACGCGTGCAATTTTTCCCTTCCTCTCGCGGCCCCCCTCGCGCGGGCAAGCTCTTTTCCCGGAGCTTTTCCAGCGTCCCGGTCCCCCAAGGAGCTGGGTAGACCGCGGCACTCTTTCGTGGTCCCTGAGAGGGTGGGAGAGGAGGGGAAAGGGAACAGGAGAGGCCGACGTAGTGGCAGGTGGCTGTTAACGTCCCCCGGGAGCCTCTGATAAAAACAAATGGTGGCGCGAAGGCAAGACGGAACCGAGAGGGGTTCCACGCCCTTGCACTCCTGCCCGTGGAAAGAAATAAAGAAATTACTCGGTGCCGCGCCCCCGTGTAAACAGAGCCGATGAATGGGAAAGAAGTCCCTACAGGGGAGAATATTCCTCTCCTCTCCCGAGGCTGGCTTTAATCGCGCCACACGGAATCGAAGTCCTCGCGAAACACCACTTTTGCCTCCTTTCTCGACCGTCCTTCGTTTTCACCGCATTAATCAGCATTGGAAGGGGAGGACACGAGTTCCTCTTTGATCAGTTTGATCAATTCCGAAGATTGACAGCGCGCGGGTTCGACTCGCAGCCGTGAGATTGGCGAACGCTAATCTTTCCACCCATTAACGATGAAACGGATGGCGAAAAACTCGAGATGCACGTTTCCCAAGGACGAACATTATCGAAAGTCTCGCCTCACCCCTCGAGCAGGGCAGGAACCAGCTTTTTCCAGAGGGAGGTGGCGGCCGTTAATAAAGTTAGGATTGCCCGCTCAGTGGGGAGGATGACTCGCCGCGAAGATGGCAATATAAAGTCGTCGTTCGTCCTGGGTAACGATGCTTTATATAACTGTATCAAAGAGAGACCTCGTCGTCGTCGTCGCCGCCACTCCATTGAATATTTAAGCTTCAATTTCATACCTTCGCGCGGTGGGTGTCTCCGCGCATATTAAAAAAGAAAGTAATAAAAGCGGGGCGGAGAAGGGAAGAAGGGGGTCGAAGATGCCGCCGAAAAGGTGCGAGGGCCGAGACGGGTCGCCGCGCCGCCAAGTAGAAAGAGATTGCGAGGGGGAGGGGGCCCGTCGATAGTCGTCGACCGGGGCACAATGGGAACACGGTGCATCCCCTCGCGTGGAAGGGCGGCGAAGGGTGGCGCGGAGCCTTCCATCGGCTCACATTATATGCGATTATTATTCATTATGTGGCGTCTCGCTCGGCGATATTCCTTGGCCATAGGTGGGACGCGAGAGGCCTGTGTACGCGCGCGAATCGCCCGCGTTGAATTGCAAATGGTGCGGCGCGAGAGGGAGGCAGAGAAAAAAGCGTTCTAGGACGCGGCGAAAGGAGGAACGACGAGAGAGCAGCCAAAAACCGGCCGGAATTTTGCATATACGCGAGGCCCCCTCCTCGACACCCCACTGTTTTTTCCACGCGACTTTGCATACGTCCGCGCGCGCACGCCTCTCCTCGTCACCTCCCGAGCCAACCCCCTAGGCCCGTGCTCTTCCACGCTTTCGCCGAGCCACGCCACGACACTCGTACCTCTCTCGCCAGGCGTATCGTTACGGTTATGATATTAGGCATACGAGGCCAACTACAAACGGTTATTCCATCGGAACGACCCCGCGCGAAGGTTCTTACGGGAAACGGTTTCCTCCCTCGCCGACGGTTCCCGCGACGATAACATACGGCAGGGGGGCGAGAAACGTCGCTGGAATTTTCCGGCTCGGAAGGCGAAACGCGACTCGGGGACTCGTTCGACGCGAGCAGCGTGCTCTTCTGCTTTGTGGGGTTTTTGGGGAGAACCTATCGCACATTACAGCGTATCATATATATCTACCAATTTCTACCGTCTATTTAAGTATTCTGTTGCTTTCTTAAAGAAGAAGAGCCAACGGCTTCGATACAGAAATTTGCAAGGAATATTACACACGTCGGAGATCGATTTTTCTTGAACAGACACCGCGAAGCTCGACTCGCAGGCATGGTGGGGAACAGACATAAGATCCAACGATCGATTTCTCGTATATAGCGGCTCATCGCTGATTCCAAGGGGTACTTGAGGCCACAGAGTGGACGGGCGATTTCGATTAGGTCCGAGAGTGTCTGTTACGGGGTCGTCGTTACAGCTCGCACGTTATACGATTTGTTTTACTCCCGCTATTTCGCTTTTTATTACTTTCGGTTAGTCAACTAGTTAGGGCCGCGACTGCCTCTGGCGTACACCTAATGACTCGGCGAGTAGAGACAAAGGGTTCATTTGCCAGGCGGCAGGTGTACACCGACGAAGGCCTCGACGAAACTACTTTCCTCCTCCTCGTCCTCCGTCTCCTTCGTCCCCTCTCTGCCTATCTCGCCGCGGGTCTCGATATTACAAGTCACTCTGTTTTGCTGTTCCTCTTGGGTCGCGTCTTCGTTCCACGAATAAACGCATCTGCTTCCCGGAAAGCAAAGTTCGACGGGCGATCACGCTCGCACGGGCAGCAACGAAAAGGGCAACGACGAAGAAGGACGCCGGCCGGATAATTAACCAGCAACTGGGTAAAAAAGGCCTTTTATTGCGCGATCATTAAGCGCTCTTTGTCGATGAATTCGCAGCCGGTGATTGCAATCTACGTGTAATCGCAGGATCATCCGCGCGCGGCCTTTTTACCGCACCGGTTACAGCTTCTTGCGCGAGGTCGTGGTCGATGACTCGCAGCTTCTAGAGCCGGCTCCGCGTCGCGGCCTCGGCAGCGATATTCGGGCTATCGCGCCTCTCCGAAGCCGTGCTATTGCAATAGGTGTCTTAATTACGAGGGGGCAAAGGGAGAAACGTTTCTCCTTCTTCGACCGAGGATTAAAACGTCTTCGAAGAGTTTCAATCTTCTTCCACAGGGACTCGTGATATCCCTAAACGCAGGAGTGAATGTTAACACGAAGAATTAAATATATACCAGCATTTATCCCCCTAAAAGCTTCCCCGTGGCGCAAGGATTCGTTTTCCTCTACGTCTGTTATCGGATCAGGGTCACGAGGCACGATTATCCGCGCGAATGCCCGCCACCTGCAAGTCCTCTGGCTCGAGTTCCTGCAGGAGAGGCCCGCTGTCACCCGAAGGCGTCCTCTTCATCAGATACCGCGACACCGAGGACTCCGAGCAACCCAGTAACACCGGGGCGAATCTCTCGGAGCCGTGCTCTCCCTCGCCGCTGCCTCTTGTCTTCCGGCGCGGCGCAAGGATCGCGCGGTGTACCGCGGCACAAGCGGTTAACAACATCCCTCTTTCCATCGGCATCCCCTCGGACCACCCTCGGGTCCGACCTTAAGATATTAAGTACTTTACCCGCGATTAGATCTCTCATTGTGCCGCTCGGTGTCAGACAAGCGGTTCGTTAGGCCCCCGGGGAGAGCGAACGAGAGGCAGAAAGAGAGAATCGGAGTTCTGGAGAAGACAATGCCAGCCTAAGAGACAATTGCTCGCGCAGAGACAGAGAAAGAGAGAAGGAGTGAGAGAGAAAGAGGGGGAGGGAAAGAGAGAGCGCGAGGCAGCTCTTCTAACTGCTGTATAATTTCCTGCAACGACACCTTCATTGTGAGCCCACCGTTTCATTCTTATCGCGCTGTCCCAGGGTGAGAGAGGGTTGCGAGGCCACGACGGAGCACCATGAATGGCAAGCAGCAACTGGAGGAACCAGTACGCCACGGATTTTCTGTTCGGTGGGTGTTCGAGGAACTTTGGCAGGTGGAATCCTTGCCCTCGGGTTTTTGGGTACTCGAGACCCGTGAGACCTTTGTTCCAGGAGACCAACAAGCTTACTTGTACCGTGCTCGAGGTTTCTAGGAATGAACGTGCTAAAGAGTCCGATAGTTTCCCATTTGTTCGATTTCCCATCAGCGAAAGGCTGTGGAATGCGCCTTTTAGAGGGATTAGAGAATCTGAATTGCACGTGAAGTCTTCCTAACGAGGTGCGAGATAAGAAGAACGATTCAAAGTGCATGGATGGTGGTTGAGCAGGAAAATGAATTTTCTCGATCTTGCCCTTGAACGGTTCGCGAGAACTTTGAAAGAGTTACGATCTGAATTTCAGATCGAAAAAATACTTGCCGACCGAGCAGAGTGTTTCTCCATTAGCGATCCAATTAGAGGAGCGTTTCGCACGGGACACGTGAGAAAAGCCGCGGTAATGGATGCGCGGCAAATTTATTCGGAGATTATCTCGCGAGGCGCGAATCGACGGCGAAAGAGGAGGCGGTGAATGGCGTGAACGTCGCCCTGTGACAGATGTGTTCATCGTCGCGGCAGCGAGCGATAACTCAAACGGATCCATTATGAGTGATCGGAGCGCGAGAAAAACGCGATTAGACTTGATAATGAACGCACTCGCGATTAGAGCGCGAGCTCCACTTTTTTTCCCGCCGAAGCAATGCGGATCGACGACAAGGCCGTGATTTACCGGTAGATATACAAGTGAATATTCATGGGACGAACGATAGAGGGATAAGTACGCGTTTGCTTCTGATCTGAGCTCGTTAGTTTCCTGTAGATTGTTCTGTGTTCCTTTAAGCGTTAGAAGACTATACATCCTTCTTTCAATTAAACCTTTGTTTTTTTTAATGTAAGTATCTACGGAGCAATTAGGAATTGGGACTTCGATACCATCATCTTAGAAAATGTGTTTGAAAGCAAGGTACTTAGAAAGCACCCCAAAGTACCCAGTTCCTTAACCAAGGGCTTCCAAGGAAGCACCAAGGACTCTGGTTGTCTCCCACGATCAAAAGAGGGACAGGATCGTCTGTGCACTTGAAAACCCTCAATGGACCCAATCACGATTGTGATCCCGCGCGTTGTCCCCTTCGAAATCGAGGGGCCCTCTCCCCCGGTCCAGAGGAAGAGAAACAGCTAACCCAGGGACCAGATTCGTTCTGTTTGTTTGCCCAGCGAAAGGCAAACCTAGCCAGATCCACTCGAGTGACGATCAATCGCAACAAACATCGCTGCTATCGCACAATCAATTTTTAATCAACCAAGCATTATTTCTGTATTACAGTGCGTGGGAACTCTCCGACTTAAACTGCGCGATTCAGCGGATAGAATAATTGAATCGCCTGCACGTTATCGCACATCAATTTCCGCCTAAACTATTTGTAAACTGACGTTCGAAGCTAGATAACCTGAAACGATTCACTCCACTAGTCAGCTTCGTGACTTTCTCACAAGCAGCGAGACCCGTTGCCGCGAGAAGTCGTTGTAAAAAAAGTAGTGGAAAAATAAGAGCGAACGAAGCCGTGAGGAGAGTGCACGGAACGTCCGACAGAGAAGAGGAATGTTCGCAGCCGTGATGGAGGAATCGGGGGGACGGGGGTGAAGGCGTGGAGGAAACGAACGGGGAAGGTAGGGGTCTCGTCGCAGTTTTTGCCGATTCGCCACGCAAGCCGACCGCAAAATCAGAAATGAATGAAGAAGTGACACAATGCAACGTTTGCAGGGCGGACAGGGGCCTAGGTTGCCCCCGGTAGCGCCAACCCCCGTCGTTTCTGGCTCGTCTGCCCCCTCCCCCCTCTCCTCTTGCTTGGACCCCTCTCGACTCGAAACCATTCACCTCCGACGCGGAGAAAAAGGGAGGAAGAGCGACGGGAAAAAAGGGCAGACAAGAGAGCCGTGCAGAAGAAGCAGGTCGCTTTAAAGAGAGCGCTGATGCGTGGCCAGAAACCGACCGGGGTGCTTGCTCCCCCCCTTCATTGTATCGAGAGATCGAGGCTGTGCGAGGGCCGTGGCTAGCATAGAAAAGGGATCTGCATGTGACGGATCGCAGTCGCGGGGATCCGTCACGAGTCACCGACATTTCTTCTGCTGCTTTTCCACCGACGGACCACCCACGAGACCGTATCAAAGTTGTCTCCCCCCCTCGCGACGAATTTCACTTCTAACCGGGGAATCATTGGATTTCTTGATCGAATAAAGTTGCAGGCCAACTGTCGAACGAAAAAGGTATTTCTTTCGTGTACTTTCTCCCGTGCACGTACTTCTCTACAGTGGAAAGGCTGCTCAAGAGAGTTCCTTCCCTTCCTCGAGACACATCTGTAGCAAGAAACGGCAAATCACGCGTGACGATACGAGAGGTTGGTTATCGTCGGACAGGTCCCAGGTAAGCAGCGTTTACTCGCGCGATTCGGGGGACAACGGTTGACTGGTCCGTTTGTTCGCGCCTTGTCACGAATCAATCGAGGGAAACGAGCCGTGACCCAACCGCCGACGTTTCTACTTTTTCTCCCCGTTAAATCGCTCAACGATACGAGCCGACCGAAAAAGCCCGGTGACTAATGAAATTCTCCCTCGCCGCGGCTTGCGATTTTTAACCGATTCCTGTTTCCTCGCGGCGAGAGAGATGGAAACGTTGGTGCAGCTTGCGTGGGAAAAGGACAGCTAGGTTGGTTCGACGCGGAAACGGAAGCTTGTAACGCATGGGTGTAAGTTGCCCTAAAATTAACAGTTCGAAGTTTTAATTAGAAATTCGATGTTTCCTTCAAAAGTAGACGCGTAAGTCGCGAATAGTCGCGGGAGGAACGGTGAGAAAGAACGCAATTACGTAACGGCATTACAGGACGTAATGGCGCGACGCAGCGACCCCTTCTTCGCCATCGACCCTTCTCCCTCAACCATTTCACCAGGTCCTCAGCCTTTTCAATCATACACATCAGTGAGTTTCATTATTACCGAGTTTAGAGGCATTCTTCGCTCGCGTTCACCTTTTTCGGGACCAGTTTGTCCCCGCAAGTTCCCCGAGTAATAAGTCCCCGCGTGATCGATAAACGTCCACCCCCGAGTCGCTCCACCCTACCCATTCGATATAAGCACGCTCGCTGTCGAAGTAAATTAAGGCCGTGTCGCATCACCAGCCACGACTTCGTGAGGGCAACTTCTGCCATCGCGCTCCGCACCCTCGAGCCGGCAAACGTGCAATGGCTTTTTTGGCTAATTCACGGCCCTAAAAATTCCGCCCATACTCTGGTGTTTTAGTTAGTTAGGAAAAGTGGAGGTTAGGATTTAAGCGTTGAGGGGTTGGATCTAATTGTAGTTATGGTACCTCACTTGTTGAAAAGCTTGCAATATCTATGGTAGGTTCTAACGAGATCCCCGGTCGGTCAAACTTAACCATCCTGACACTCGAAGACTCCTTTTCAGCTCTCCCTTAAACCACAAAGTACACGGATTCGTCTATACCGCAAAAGCAAAATATAATCTGGACAAAACCACGAATTCTTCAAACGTCACACCGACTGTCTGTAATTTCCGTCCGACAACGACAATGTGACCTACTCGTTGTTCATGCTACAACTGTCCAAACCGTATCATTTGTCGGTCACCGTGAACATTCGATCGTCATTGAACGAGGTGAAAACCGCAACCGAAGGGCCTGACAAAAGGCTTCCACCTGAACGTAGTCTTCTCTCGGGAAACAACAGAGGCCAGATACTTGTATCGAGTTGTTGGCTTCCGTCGTTCGAATATAACCGTGCAGCCTCAACGAGATAAATCCGCTGTCGGTTCCCGCCGCAGAGTTTACGTCGTACACGCAATAAAAGTCACGTCTGGAACGACGAGGTCGACGAGAGAGGATTAGAAAAAAAATTTTAGTCCGGGGGACACTCTGGGACCTCCCCTCGTTTCTTTTTCGTCTTGTTTAGCATGAAAGAGAAGTATATACACCCTCGCGCTCGCGAGTGAAGACGAGCACGAGGCCCGCTTTTACGACTATACTTTGTGGTTTTCGGAGTTTCTTGCGCCGCGGCGTAGTCAAACAGCGGAACGGAAGCAGAGGAAACGTGGTGGGTTAACGGAAAACCCACTGAATGTGTTGGTTTAGAAAATTGTTTGAATCCGTTTCATCACCAGTCACACTTCACCGTTCAGACATACACATGTCGCAGTTCTCATTCTTCATATCGTGGTTCGTATTTCACATCTGACTCATCACTTCCTACATCACACTTCATATTTCATAACTTGTTCATCACTTACGCTTCCCACAACAGATCATATTTTATACTTTATCATTCACTCACACTCTCTACATCACACATCACATTCCATAGTTTGTAACTAAAGCAAGCCACATTGCACATCACAGCCCACACATTTCACAACACCATTCATTCACTACAAGTCGCAACGTACACTTCCTACGTCACAAGCCACGCATTCCTTATCACAAACCGGCGCATTCCACAATCCGTGCAGTGCGACGAGTGTGAATTGTAACGTAGAAAGTGCATAGAAAGTTTGAAGTGTGAACTGTGAAGAATTAAGTATTCCCGGTGTCTTCGTTTCGACTCGAGGGTTCAACGACTTATCTCGCGTCGATACGGGCATTTATCTCAGGAGGAGGTGAACTTTGTCGTTCGGTTATCTTCTCGCCTTCCGTATTTCGAAACCCGAGCAATTTGTTTTCGCGGACCCGCGATGAGCATGATCCACGAGGGAAATGACCCGTATCTTATCTATCGACGTCGGCGACGTCTGTGCTCAATGCATTACGATGTACTTTAAACCGTTAAAAGCTGTAATTGAATTACACTTCCATTTATCTGAACATTTATCATCGAAACAGCAAATATTTCACGTCTCGCTTCTAACGCAGAAAGTTTCAAGCAGAACCCCTAGCGATCCACCGGTCTGACGCGACCTTCGCGTGCAACTATAAACCGCAAAGGGGCAGGATAAAAATCCAAAGGGGGTTGGACGCATCGCCACCCCATAGCCCGGTCTGTTCGCGCGTGCTTAAGCGCGCGTGTTCCCCAACACGCACGCTTCTATTTGCGCGTACCAAGTCAGGGAAATCACGCGCACACAGACGCGCACATCCACACGACCCAGCACACGCCTCCGAGCTCTTGCGGTTATTTTAACAACGTGGCAACCTCTTTGTAGACCGCACGCTTGTAAACCAAGAATGAAGTCTGTTCGTCGGCCAGCGGGTAAAAAGAACCATCTTCCCCTGGTCGCCCCTCGCAGCGTTTACCACCGACGACTTTTCTTTATATCCCATCTTCGTCCGCGGCGTCGCGTTTTATTCAGAGAATTCAATCGTTCCGCGGTTTCCAACCCTTCCGACACTCTTCCCAGTATCTGCAAGGTGGAGCAGTCCCGGTGGACGGTCTCCTCGTTTTGTCCTCGTTCGATACGCCGCCATACGATACACCTGGAGTATCGTAGAGGCGGTGGCTCTCGTTTCGCGCGCTGCGCTCTAGAGTATCGTCCGAGACGGGGCCAATCGAGCGACACGAGTGGAAATGGGAGTCGGGAGCCAGGGACTCTTAACCGAATTGGGTTACGGAGCCGGTGGTGGTGGGCGATAATTATCATCTTAAAGGTTCCAACTGATAATCCGCCAACTGTTAGTCGAGCACTGCTCGTGACAAGGTAACCCCAGTGCCCAGGACTTCAATGACGATAGATACTCGAGTAAGGGAAGCTGGTACTTTCACCTGAACATAGTGAAGCTGAAGAATATGATGGAGCGACAAGCGCGAAGGTGTAAGCGAGAAGGATGGGACGCGCGGAGGTTACACGCGCTGGAGTATCTCGCGGCGAGGCGAAGAGGACGACACTCTGATCTCTGTATTTTTGCACGGCTCCTTTCCTCTTCGCTCCTCTCGAAGCTGCGCGATTTCGTGACTCACGCTCTATATTTAGACGTCCGTAGACGCGTACTCTCGTGTTCCGACGAGCCCGCGGGTTCCGAGACCCCGCGAAAATATGTCATACTCCTCTTTATATCTCCGCGACTCTCGATGCGACCCTTTATCCTTCTGCCGCGATGTGTGGTCCATCGTAAAGCCCTTCGAGACGAGCTGGGCCAGGTCCGAGGACTTGGATCAGGGATCACCTGGCTGCGGGCATCGCCGAGGTACCATTTTGCCATACTGTGAGGTCTAACAATACCTAAGTGCGCCAGCAATACAGTCATACGCGTTGAATAGCGAAGCTCCAACGAGGTTCGATGTCGCTATATAGTGTTAGGTGGACTCCCACTACCCTAACAGTGGTTAAACCTGACTTTCTGTACTGACGAATTTAAATAAATTTGCATAAGAAGCGCTGCCTTTTTCGTAGAGTCTGTGCTAGCCGCATTACACTGTATCGACTCGAGTAAAGATAGTAAAGCCACGACTGTGAATTTTACTCGCCCATATTATCCCGATTATCTATGACGTCCAAATTAATAAAAGCCACTACAAGCTGGAGAACCCACCGAGTCTCTCCTGCCTTCAATTTCTAAAAATCCCCAAAGGGCAGCTTCCGAAGTTCTGAAGCAAAAGAATAGCGTAGCCGCGCTTTAGCGAGCGGTCGGAGGAAAAATCGCGAACAACGGAACGCAAGTCGTTCCCTCGAAGGCAGAAACGCCTCGCGAAAGCGGAATGGCGGAGCGCGAGGGCGAGGGCGAGGAGGGTGAGTTCACGGCGTGACAACCCCTCTTTCTCGTCACGGTAAAGTTTCATCACCGCCACGACGCAAACTCATTCCCAACCCCTCTGACTGAACTTCGACCAACAACTTCGGGTCTCCTCCTCGTTTATTCCGGGTGACTGCACTTTCGTTCCGTCGTGAGCGCGAGCGGCCTGGGGTTGCCACCCCCTCCTGTCCCCCTACACCCCCGCAGCCCTCTTCCCCCCGATCTTTCCACCAGCGAAGCAATTTTGTTCGATGGCCGTACACACGATAGAAAATCTGGCACGTCCTCGGTCGTTCCGGGAATGCTAAAGCGTGCGTCTCGAGACGAGTCGGGTTTACCCGCGCCACGCCGCGCATCTTTACGAGCCGACGCTCTGTACGCTCCGCGTGCAATTTCCCGCGGTCGATTACGAGGCTGACGCGGTGTTTCGGCGCTCCTCCCGGCGAGAAAATGTCGACAATCCCGGGCACGACGGCTTAGAATTTTCGACGGATGAGATTCAGGTCAGCGGTGGACGCTCGATCGGTAGATCACTCGATTTCCGTGGTATAAAGTATAAAGGACTGATGCGATCGCGAGGCAATAGAGGAGAGAGGACTTCTTACTTGGTCCGGCACTCGACGTGAAATTGAGAGTGCCGAGTCACCAGAGCCAGGAGGATATAACGGGACGACCGAGACGTTCATAAATTTCAATTGCCAAACTTCTCGAGCCACCCCCGAAAACACCGGGAACCAAGCCACTTCGGAATCGTCGAAGCACGCTCGATTCCCGGGGCGCGTGAAACCAAAGAGGAACTCGCTGAAAGGGGTCCTAGGAGCTGACGGAGAGCTCCTCCGGGAGAGGCGGGGATGGGGATGAGTGGGAAGACGACGGGCTAAGATGCGAAAGGGAAACCGCAGCGGGACGGTAACGGTAAAAGGGAGCGCGGAAAGGAAGACGTTAGGAGCGGGGAAGAATTAGCTAATGGCGCACGATGAATCCGTAATGGGTTTGTGCTGTTCCCGGGGCCGCATCGGGATTTGAACGAGTTCGGGCCAGCCGCGCCGCGACTCGACGCGAGGAAAGCCCTGTAAGAGACGAAGAGGGCGGCGAACACGAGGCGTCGACTCCGCGAAGAAGCTTCGTGGAAAATCGTGCTACGCCCGTCCGAGTAATACCCCAAGGAATGCAGGGAAGATGGAAGCATAGATAGGGCTCTTTCCGCGTTGGGGAGCACCGAACAGGGAGAGAGCGAACAAGCAAGCGAACGCACGCCAGGATGGCGGAGGAAAGAACCCACGGCAAAAGGGGTGGGACCACTCAACCCATCCCTGCCGCTGGCTGAATCCTTGCGGAAAAGCTTAGAACGACTCAGACTATCTTAGAAGGAAATGCTGTTTGCGGTTCGAGCGCGATTTCTTCCCGTGCCCCTCAGGAATCAAGAAGGAAAGCTAGCCCGGGGAACGTACACGGTTCCCTTCGTAATCGTTCCAACAGAATCTCGTTTGAGCTTCCAAATTTTTCGGTACCGGACTACTTCGCGGACGAACACATATCCACAATATGTTTTTTATTAATTTTTTTGATTAAAAAAATATGACTTTATTTTATTGTCTTATTCATTTATTGTTAGAACTTATAAGAGGACAACCGGCTGAAAACCAATTAGTGAGGAGATGCTTCAGATCGGTCGAGACAAACTAGAAGCAGGATTTTCAAAAAGAAAAATCGCTGCAGAATTGAGAATAACCCCAACTATGTACTTATGCAGGAAAATAAATTTACATGAAGTGACTCTCTATCGAATAATAAGGGATAGTAGTTATTTCTCACAAAATGATATGACTATCAGTGTAATACCAAAGATTTTAGAGAAGTCTAAACTTTAAGTGCGCTCTCTTGCCCCACAATACTCTACAAAGAAATTAGCAGTCCTGGCTGGGAAATAGAGTTACGTGTTTCTCGCGAAATAATCGACACATATCGAATGGCCAGCCCCGCGAGACCACGGTGTCTCCAGTTGGATAAGGCTTTACTACCAGCGCAGGCATAAAATGCCAGAAGAATACGCTCCCGACGAGGTGTCGCGAGGGATCCCTCGAGGACCGCCGCGATTTATGAGCGTCCTCTTAAGCATCCGTGACGATTCCTAACCAGGGAGCGCGCTGAAAAGAAGGTTACCGCAAGAAATCGTTAAATCAAAGTCTCCAGCCGGCTGTTCCGTCTTGTGTAACAAGACGGGAGAGCGTTGACACGGTTCGAGCCCGTGTTATCGCCGCCCTGTTGCAACAGCCTCTATTGTTGCTCGCGCCTCGTCGCGTTTTGCACCACGCCCGGCCTGTTTGTCTCCCAGTAGTATCGACACGAGGCGTGCGAAAAAAACGAGAAGCGAGGGAAGATTGCCGGGCTGGAGGAAACAGCTCGTTCGGCAAATTATTTCTTATCGGCGTATTGCGACCGACCTTTAACGCTGCAACAAGTTTATTGCCATTATAATTGCACGGGACGATGTAACACGCGGCGCAATCCACGTGGCGTACGGTTCTTCGTATAAAATTAAACGGGATAAAACTGTGCAATACCGATTTCCTAACCCGCCCCGCTATTTTCAGAATCCAGTTTCTCGGGGAAGAAACATTATTCAACCAGGAACGTATTCCACGGTTGCAATCGGTCAGTAGTGAAGCAATTTTTATGAAACCTGATAAAATAATCTAGAATTCAGTTTATCGGGTATCAGCAGCGAAATTCAAGCGCTGTCTACATCGGGATGAAGATAATCACCCCGTGGTACCTCGCTCTCGAATCGTATGGAAAGAAATGCCTGCAATCTAGCTCCGTCGTTACGAAATCGCTATGTAACGAACAAGATATAAACCAATCGATTAATTAACAAACATTCTTACCCGCGACTCAGAGCGTATCCCCTTGTATTCCCCCTAGCGGGAGAGAGGAGGTCGGGAAACGTGGAGCGTTTCAGCGAACCGATATCGCTGACGGTCAATTTTCCCGATTTCGACTCTAATTAGCGTGGAGCGCAGGCAAAGCGTAAGGCAGCCGATTCGAGACCGCCGCCGCGATCGCAATCACGCTCGAACGTTGCAATCGATTCCCCTATTACCATATAAAACTTGGCTGCATTCGAGCGTGCCTGGTCGTTCCCTCTGGCGCTATCCGAAGGAAAAAATATTGCATAACCCCCGAGTACAACTGGAATGCTAATTATATTAATAGCGGCGGGCATCTGCGTCAGCGCGCTTGACTCATTAACATACGATAAAACAGACAAAACACATCCCTCGGACTGCGATCGCAACACGCGTAGAGAAAGCGCCGCTAAACGGCCCTCCGCGATTCGAAATAGACGATCGAGCGAAGAATGTGCGACGAGCTTCGGATACGAATATTCAGGGGCGACAAACACGATATCGAAATAATTAGGAACCCTCCAAAAGAGGAATTTGTATCCAAGGCACATTGTACCTGTTCGAAAATAGCGATAAGAAGCCTTGGTAATCCAAAAAGTTCTCCACGTTCGACCACCAGAGATCCATGGACCCTTGAACCAATGTCCCAGCGTTCGGGGTGGGATCGATTCGCCCATGATCCTCGATCCTCCGCGGCCCTCGTGTTTCCGAATGTTTCGAGGAACTGGGGGAACTGGACGAAGGGCCTCGGCGGACTTTCACGGTAGTTCGTGAGCGATCTGCTCACCGACTGGCAGGAAGAAAGGATCTCGGTGCTTCCGAGAAGACAATCAAAGGGAGCTGGCCCCGGCCATTTGGGCATGACGATTTAAAAAGTATAAACTACGCCAATACGCACGCGAGCCAGGGGAAACCGAGCGGGCGAGCAGAGGCGAGAGAGGCGAGTTTGGGTTATCTTACGTGTCTCTGAACAGCTGTCGGTTAGAGGTGCTCAACCGCGACGGAATAAATTATGGAGATAGATCGGACGGGTTACTCTGCGTCGGCGGCTTTCCGCCCGAGGATCGCGTGATCCAGCTCGATCGCCACCGACTAGCAGACTAATCCGGTCATTAGAAAACGCTTTGTCGGGGTGAAAAATGTGATCGATCCTTAATCCGTCAGGTGAAGCACGACCATCGAAGGGAAGTCTGGTGGACGAGAATTTCGAGTGAAATTCATTTCCACGAGAACTATCTTCGATACGTTTCCTTGAATGACGAGGGAATACGTGGGTATATACTATTATCGATCGCTGTAATCTTACTGTTAACATTTAGAGGACCAGCATTTTTTTAAAAATATAGTGGTTTACAGTTTCCAAAAATTTATATGTTGGGCAAAATTAGAGAACTTGCACAGAGCCGCAAAAGGGGCTTTGTCGGTCCCCTAAAAGTTAATTGCAATATCATTAGGTAATTGGGGTTGAAAGAGCGAGAGTGATCCGTGTGTTTGATTCTAAGTTGTTGTCCGAGTCAATCTACAATTCTAATCTGTAGTGATTAGTCCATTATATACCAGCAACGTAGCCAACAATTATTTAAACTGTCCTGCTGCTAAAGAGAAAAATTGCAAGGCAAACACTGTGACACGACACGCGGTAGAAACTGCCCCACAACTGCATCGTTTCACTCAAGTGTTATACTTTGAAGCGAGTCCACCGCGCACCGCTCCCAACGGATATCGTAGGGAGCGCGACGGACATGGCTCGTGATCAAAGGTGCCGACGGTGTCGCGGGACGTACAGGTGCAAGTGTCATCGGGGATGTTCCCGACTGGATCGATAACACATGCGCGGATCCACGGGATCGGTCTGCCCTCTTTTTCCTGCGGGGCTGTCACATTGTGTGTTAATCAACGCTACACGCGCCAAGGGACACGAGGAGGCTTCCGAGAAAGGAAGCCACGATCCCGCAACAGAGCGAACAAAAATCGCCGTACGAAATTGGACGGCGCAGCGTTCCGCGAAACAGACGCGCCGCGACCTTGCTCGATATTTAGTCCGCCCTTCCTGTGCTCTCTCGCCCTGCGTTCCGCCCTCCACTGTCTTCTCCAAGTAAAAGGGAACCAGCCGCGATTGTCGCACGCGGGACTGCGCGAATTACATTGTTATACGAACAAGTGGTGGTCGGTTTTGGGATGAATATCTGATGGCAGGTCTCGAGAGCGATCGTCATGCAACGATCTTAAGGAGGTAATAGATTATTGAAATCTTAAAATATCGAATATATTATTAGTATTAATTCTGAAAGTGTGATCCTTTGTGAACATTTATAACAATGTTTCATGAAGAAATTCGAATAATTACGGAAATTATAGCGCTGAACGTAACTGAGTGAAGCCGTTTATCTCGAAACTACATTTTTAAACACCGTACATCACGGTGTACATCATAACT
The DNA here is from genome assembly GCA_963855975.1 of Andrena chrysosceles. Classification (NCBI taxonomy): domain Eukaryota; kingdom Metazoa; phylum Arthropoda; class Insecta; order Hymenoptera; family Andrenidae; genus Andrena; species Andrena chrysosceles. The sequence goes on along the minus strand of OY979769.1, from coordinate 41,905,870 downwards.
TTTGAAGGAATGAATATTTGCACTTAAAATTTTAACTGCAGGTGTAGAATTCCTTTCTCTATCGTACATGTACACGAGTTTCCTTAAGTTTCAATAAATTACAAACTATGCATGGGATCTATATAAAGAGCAAGATTTCCGTTCGTTATATGCAGAGTGTGCTACCGTTATCGAAACGGGGCGGACCGAAAAATGCCACGGAACAAAGTGCAAGCTTCGATCGTTATGGTGAAAGCAGTGCCCCGCTCGGCACTGCAGAAATACTCGCGCGCGCGAATAAGGGCAAAAAGAAGACCGGAATCTTCCTATCGAGGGGATTTCTGTGAAACACGAAGCCGATTCTGACGATTTCACCCGCCGAAACAGAAGAACGCCGGAATCTCGCGTGATTAGCGAACACTGAAGCCAGTCGACGGAAATTTGCTGCATGCGATCCACCATGTCGAAACTCTTCCTCCTCCGTTGCCATTTCCTCTAAACGGATTGAGTATTGACACTGAAGCTTTGCTATTCATGCGATGTTAACTTTATCAACAGAACTTTGATAAGAATCAACTTAATTGAAAATATTGTATCTTATACAAAACTGTCGTAATAAACGCAACCCCCTCTTCTTAAATTCACCCCGTCCTTCGTGCATATCCCTTCACGTAGACACCAACTCCAGAATCCGAATGTGAAATCGCGCAACGCGTCGTGTAGATGTCGCAATGAAACTGAGGAATTTCGTCATTCACCGTCTCACCTCACCGTTTTGTAATTTTGTAATTGCAAATCGCTAACGGTGTTGCTCCGTGGATGTTTATAAAAAGATCTCCTCGGCAGGCTAATTACAGGCTGTTCCTCGCATCGCGAACGATATTCCCCTCGTCGACCCCCTCCAACCTGGTTTCGGCTGCCGCGTTTTCGTTACTATCGTATGCGCGCACACGTCTCCATCGGCCGTTCCTCCGTTGGTCGCGAGCGCGCAGATAACCGCGGCAATAATTAACAAAACTAAATACTACAGAGGCGCGGGAGCGCGTGCTGCATTATTTATCGGCCTCGTTCGGCCGGCAGCAAATTTCCGAATATTTACCTGGGCCCGGCCAGTTTCATCGGCATCCTAATAAACGTCGGTATATTCCGACTGTTTGATTTAAAAATACTCGTAAATACGCGGATCTCTGTGTACTGCCGCTGTCCGACTCTCTTTCTCTCTTTCTCTCTCCATCTCTCTCTCTCTGTCGCGAGCACCAGCCAACGTGCCAGCCGGCGAGAGAAAAATCAATTAAGCCGCTTATGTGAAATATCGGCGCAATTACGCGCGATTGCCAAATCTAGCCCGGCCGTATCGATGGCCGCATTATCGAGCCAACGGCCCGCGTCCATTTCACCTGGCGATCCTCTCGGCCACCGTCGCTTTTTCATTCGTCGTTGCGTTTTTATTAGCCCGATTCGCAGCCGTGTTATCGCCACGTGCTGAACCGCGCGCCAGCATCCGTGAAACGCGTTTCCCGGTCTCGCCGTTGGTCTCGCATGCCTCTAAGTACGTACATAATTGACGACGCGATTTCAGCTTGAAGTAAGCATTGCTATTCACAACGCAATCTCTGACGGAATCTTTGAACGTTGCATCGCAAGCGAGATAAAAGCCACGCGATGATGGAAACGGGAATCGAATTTCCACTCAAATTACTACTGAGGAGCTCATTGTCAGTCAAGATCGAGTATACACTAGGTTCCCAGAGCCAGAATCTCCGGATCTGCTAGCCGTAGAACGTCCCCCATCCAACGATTCGCGGCCGATAAGCGAGCTGTTCAACTTCTGGGGCCCCGGCGAGGCGACGGCTCTACCGAGAATACGTCCGAGGAAGCGCGATAACGCGAATTATTCAAATCAATGAACCCTGACAGCGGACGGCGGCCGAGGGTGGGCGAGGGTGGCGCGCGGAGAGGGGAAAAAAATCACCGATTACAAGGCATAGTAAACAGTAATATTAATGAGAGTGGCGGCCGGCTGTCACGCCCGGCTATCGAACCGTCCCGCGAGTCCATCGATAGCCCGGGCCAGTGACGCAAGTTTATTATTCATTAACGTGTCAATTAACTTCAATGTCGTCGTGGCTATCCTGAAGCGCTTTGTTGTCGTTCCTCCGTCGCCACCGGAGATCGTCGACGTTCCCGTTCCAGCAAGCACGTGGTGTTATCGCGGCCGCCGCTTTTTCGGTTGTTCGGACGTGAACCGTGGAACAGACCAGCCCGTTCTTCTATCGGCGAGTTGTCCGCGCCACGTGCATACGGATGTTCCACGAAACTGATAAACTGACCGCGGGAAAGATGGTTAAAGCGAGTCGATCGTACCGGAAAGAAAGCGATAGGGTACCATTATCGAGGGAGCTCGAGGTGGACGAGCCCGAAGGGGGTAGCTCGTCGCACTGGATCTTCAAACTGTGGGGTCGTTTTGGTTTCAACGTCTTTCAGAATCGTTGACTTCGAAGCTATCTCGAGCAGAGATAATTTACATTGAAATAGAACCGTGGAACCACTGGTGTTCTCGTGTGGCCACGTACGTTGCCGAATGGCAAATGTGATCGACGCGTACGTCCACGTGGAAGGTGCGGAGCGGGGCGAGAATATTTCACACGTATAAGTAGCTGGGCCGAGGCTAGATCGCATCTGTAACCTCATTCGCGACCAGGGGATCCAGAGCCGATACAGTTCGACGCGAGGATCGCTGGATCCAGAGGCAACTGCGAGGCAACGCAGGTCCCGATGACGACTTTCTGAACTACCAATAAAGGGACACGTCGGAAGGGAGCCGTGTTCGACGAGGTTTTACGCGGAGGACACACCGTGGGCCTGGATCGGCAAGAAAAAGGGGGGTACAAGGCGCAGAAGTTCACGACATGAAGGCCTCATTATGCCGACGCGAGGGAAGAAACGCGAAAGGGAGAAAGAAGAAGAGACACACGACGAGGAGTGGCGTGTACTATGTGTGTTCGTGGTATGTGTGTGTATGTGTGGGAGGGCAGAAAGCGGAGAAAGAGGGAGAGAAAAAAAGACACCGGCCGATAACCGTCCCGATACCGACCGCTCGCTGAAAACACAGAAAACAGAGAATCAGCCTCATTACTTCTATCTTCCTCCCTTTCTCTCTGCCTCCCTCTCCAACGTGCGCCGATTTCCAGGAATTCTCCGTGATCTTTGGTCCCCTGGTACACGCTTTAACACGCTCCCTCGCCCCTGCCCCCCTCCCTCCCCCAACCGTTGTATCGTTCTTCCTCGATCCTCTCTTCATTTATTTCTTTCCGAGGCTCTCTTCAACCGTTCGGGCCCGGGATAGTTGTCAGAAACCGGCGGATATCTCTTGGTCCCCAGGCTTTTCCCCACTCCCGCGGCCAGGCCATCGAAAGCTGGACGGAGGACGAGAGTCGACGAACCCCGTCGATTAAGGATCTCGTGGAGCACGAAAACTCCACGGCGAGCTGAAGGTTGTTAAGACGGGGACGAAGGGGCTAGGGGGAGAGAGAGGCCGCCCTTCGTTGACAGGACTCGTTCCTGCCGAATCGAGAGGGTCGATCTAGTCTGTGTAAAGTCCCAGGATGGCGGGAAAAAACGATCGACAAGGGGAGGAGAGGGGAGGAAGACCTTTCCTCGATCGAGGGATCGATAGAGGCTCGAGATCGTTTCGAGGATTCAGAGCTACGTTGGTCGGCTAGCTTAGATCGTAGATCGATGCCTTGTTAAGCTAACGAACCTCTTCCTCCTAGCCTCGGTATCGCAGAGGGGAGGTGACCGGTCGAAATGTTTCGGAGCACTCGACGGCCCGATTGAAAGTGAAAAACACTTTCGCCTCGAGCGAAGGAAGTTCGGGTTGAAGTGACACCTTTCGATCCAATATACACCTAAGTAGCTCCTTAGGTACCTAACGCATTCCATTCCGATCCGAGTTTTCGATGGAAGATTTAGTAGATATCTTTCAGACAAGCCGACGCGTCGCTTCGTCGCGGGTAACGATCGGCACAAGGATCCAGCGGCTACTTCCTAGTGCGAAACGTTTTGTTCATCGAGGTCGAACGGCGATCGATCGTCCACGAACGAGATAGAATCTTCTCCAGCCTCGCCGGGAGAAGGAACGTGTTTATCCGCGGGCGATTGCGACACGATATGTTAATGTCCGAGCCGCGCTCTTCCCACGTGTCGGTGACGCGGGTTTCCAGCTCGTTCTGGAAATATATTCCGCCCCGACGGCCGAGATTACACGCAAACACGCGCGTTACAGTCTCCGACGTGTATTAATAGTTTACGACGGAGAATGATCATCGACCGACTTCTGATCAAGATCGCGGCGGCACCGTTTACGACTCGCCGGTGAAATCAACAGGCTACCTTTACGAAATCCAAGCTCCCGCCTAATCTGATGCCGCGGTACCGTCGCAGGGGCCCGAAGAAAACTATCTATACCGAAGCTACCAGCCGTTAGCCACGGCAGTGGAACGTATGCGCCTATTTCTTCTTGGATGGAAAGCCGCGGAGGAGCGAGCAAAACGAGTGGAACACACGAGAAAGGGACAAATCCAGGCAACGTCCCCTCGACGATAGAAATTAGGTCCACTTCGAGGTTGCACGGCCGTGGACAAGGCCAGCGCGAGTTGCCCGTCGAAGATGATATCTGACAACGTGCCGGCAAACAAGCCGGCACGTTAACGAGCCCCTGCACGAGAGGGAAACGACGGAAAGGGCCGATAGATGAGCCGAAACGACGAAGAAAAGCCCACGAAGGGTGCCGAGCAAATGCCTTGTCCAACGGTGACAACTTCGATGAGGCCACGATGCTATCTCGATGTTGGGCAACCCAACCCAGCGCGGCGACTCGCGTCAACCGACCAACTTGACAATCCTTTTCAATGCGCGGACGAGCCTGAACGTGCTGCTATGCTCGTGGGAAAAGGTCAGGATACTGGAAACTTGAAAAGCCTCGATGCAGAATCTATTCGAATTGCTACAGGGAACTCGACGCGAACAAAGTAACAGAGGATTGCAAATTGCGAGCCTTTCGAGTTCTGTTTGCACGGGCAGCGCATTGATTCTGTTGCAGGTTTAAGCGTGCCTTTCCATAGTACCGACCCCCCGCGTCGTTTCAAGTATAAACAATACTGTAATTGAGAATTAACGAGGGAATAGCATGCAGTACTAGCTTGTTTACCGAGGCGAATCGATTCAGCGAGCGTTTAACAGCGGTTCTCAGCGGGGAGCGGTGGCATTTTAGACTCGGCAATTGGTGATTTCGAAGCGGAGAGTCTTTCGAACACTATTCGATGCAAGAATGTTGGAAATTACTCGACGTTGCTTACTATCGCTGAGGGACTCCGCACTGAGACCACCCTTTCACGTTCTACATCAACGAAGGAGGACTCGAGATACCACACAGCTCTCTGTTTAGAAATTTTAGTGGTCATACAGATTCTTTAAAACTCTCAGTCAACTACAAGTGTTCCAGAAACAGAGACCTCTTTGTGCCAGGGTCAGCAGGGGCCGTCGAAAACAGGAATCTCTGGTGTATAAACGATGCAGGCATAAAACACAGATCCTCTGTGCTCTCTTCTTAAAATGTAACTGGTGTCACTCTACCCAAACGAAATTACCAAACTACTTCTACCAAGAAAACTTAATCTAACTCCCTCACCACCCAGTTTCACTCTCGGATTTCAATCCTGTGCGAAGAAAATCAGACCGTTAACCCCCTCGCCTGCTGTGTCGCCATAAAATCCCAACAACTGGCCACTCGATTTCCATCGAACCGCGAGAGAAAGCATTAAATTGCAGCGTTTCTACGCAGAAACGTAGCTTCCCGCCGCGCCGTCCGCTTTCCACGCGCGAAAATTCCTATGATCCGCGTCGCGAGACGGATATCGCCGAGGTCGCGTCTTTCCAGCGACTTTCCACGCGTTGGAGGTTGGCCGTCGTCCGGCGACAGATCTAGTCGCGATAGATCGTTATCTGCTCACGAGCCGACCAAAGATCGAAGCTAGTCGAGGACAGGCCGGCGAACAATGTTACGTTCGCGGCGGTTCCGCTGTATTTCTCGCGTTCTAATGAGATAACGATCGCGGTTTATTTCGCGGCGTAACGGCTCTCGTTTAGATATTCCCGCGGATAAGCGGAGACCTCGGCGCGATTCCGTGCCGATCGCATAAACGCGACGACGTTTGATTCCGAGGTGTTGCGTTACTGTTTAATGTCCTTTAATTAATACGGGCGCGCGACGAACGAGCCCGATCGAAATCTCGTCACGAACCGGCCGCCGTTCCTCATGCGATGAATTTTAAACCCGATGACAAATACGCGATCCGACGCGGGCGCAGCTGTTTCGGCTCTTGAGTTCTTCGCGGATGGAACGCGCTACATGTCAGCAGGTGTTGGAGAAAATATACTTGGGTGGTGGATCTGTTGCTTTCATATCGAATTAGTTTCCTAAAAATTTGCCTAATGACGAACAGGGCAAGAGGTGTCTAGCTTTGGTATCTATAATAGAATTCTTCTTCATTTTCAATTGAGGAGCCATCGCGTGACAAATGATCCAGCGCTGAACTTCCCAGATCCACATTGCGCCTTCAAGACGAAAACCTCGTTAAGAATCCCCGAACGAGGAATATTCCTCGCGGGAACCTTGAACAGTCTCATCAGGGAACCCGAAGCGCGATCGCATGGGAGTTGGAGCGAAGATGAGGCGGCGACAGCTTAAACGTCGCGCGGCACCGTTTCCGAAGCCATTCATTCCTCTCCCCCTTCTTCTGGGACAGAGTACGCTTTTGATTGTTATTGATCAACCGTTTCGACTGCGGTGCATACACGCGCGCGCAGAAACGTAAAGAGGACGGGAGCACGAGAGCACCGGGAGCACACCTATACCACACACAAGCGCGTCGAGGCGAGCTGGCACGCCACGCGGCTCTATAACGCTGCCACGACACAGCGAATATAGAGACGGCGGACCTTAATGAATCTTTATGGGATGGTGTCGTGAACTTGTATACCCTCCGGTGACTGACTGAACCCGGTCGCGCTAACCATTGGCGCGACTCGCCGCCACGCTCCTATCCGTCGCGAAACTGTTACCCTTCTTGCCTCTCCAGCCTTTGTGTGTATCATTCTCTGATAGCGGCGAAGCTCGGGGCGATAGTACGTACACGGTTGGTATAATTGGGAATTCTCACGATTTCGAGTATTCTCCTTCCAACTCGATATACCGAGGACCTTTTGAAAACGATGTCAACTCGAAAGAAGACCGATGCTTAAGAGAAAGTTAAAGTTCTTCATTGATAGTGAAGGGGACTTCCTCGGATGAAGAATTATTTTAGGCGTTTTGGGCGATTTGTAGTGTGTACCTAATGGTGAGTTACTCGAGAAAAAGAGAGAAAAAATGGGAGCACTTGCTACGCCAATGCGACGGGTTGCTCATTAGCCTCGACGCTGGCGTTGCCGCGGGTTTGATAGTGTTGACGGGCGCGCGTCGGTGTTCGTAAAATTTGAAGGGCGTGCAGAAGGTCCGTGGGGTCCCCAACGAGTCGCGTCTTGATTGTCATCAACCCGTTGCTCGTCGCGTGATACTGTCATTAGCACGCTTAGCCCCCGGACGCTACCTCCTTTCCACGCGGACAACTTACGCCACGGTATTCGTCGATCGCTGTTCGCCGATTGATACGAACGTTCCTCGCGATCCATCAATTCCGACTGTCTACATACTTCGGCAATAGCAAGTGTCGGCCAAGCTTTGCACAAATAAACGAGCAGAAATTGAACTCTAAACTGGACTGATCGTTGATCGTGAAAGAATCATTCGAGCGATGAATGGAGAAGGCGGGGATATTGGAAGCGGCAATATTTCATCGAAAACAGAATCAATCGTGAATGTGTCGCTAATTGCTCGATTTCATTGGATGGGACTCAATTAAGGGGGTATTCTCGTCTAGGTGGCCAATTTCTTGCCTTTCTTTAGGGGCGATGCACAAAAAAGCTACACAGTTTTCACCAATGAGCATTATCTACGCGTATTTGTTAACATTTCAGTTAGTTGTAAAAAAATTGCAGCTATATACAATAATAATTAATGGAGATATGCGTCATCTCGTAAAGCATGTGCAAAAAAGTTGCCTCATGGTACACAAGATTCCGTCTGTTCTGTTGATCCAAAACGAAAAAACCAAAAGGATTCTTAATCAGTAAGAGTGTAGCTATAGCCGGTAGCAGATTGGTGAAAAATTAAAAATTCACAAAACAGCGGGGCATTGAATTTAAAATTCATCTTTTCCGTGTTTCTTTTTCGTCTTTAATCGGCCTTATACTTGTGAAAAAAATATATTTCACCTGAATTCTGCTAACGATTAGAACTATAGGTTTTCTGAAGGTGTACAAAAAACATGAACCAGATTGAAACACTAGAAGTTGAGATATCGTGTGTACCGTCATGAAAAACACCGTTCTGAGAAAAACCCATATCTCCATTAACTATTATTATATATGACTGAAATTTTTTTAGGACTTACCGAAATGTTAGTAAATACGTGTGGATAAAGTTTAGGGTCGTCCATAAAGAGAATAGAGGATTTCGTCCCTGTAGACGAAAATACCTCCTTAAGACAAATAAATACCACTGTCCAATTATTATCTACTGTAGTAACTAAAAGTGCAAATCCACGATGAAACAAAAATATCGTGTCTCACATAAGACTTTAATCTAACGAGATAATTATTTAATTATTTTATTATTCTTGAATTATTTCATCATTAATTTCATTACAGTCTTATAAGTCAAGTCTCGTGATATATTTTCAAAAATCTTATCCGCCCCCAACTATTTCCATTATTTACATTCAGTTGATGCTCAGATTTTTGTTTCAAAGTCGCATCTTAATTGCATTCTATTTCGGAGCATGTGGATACACCTAACTACCTTTCGATCAATATTTACACTCTCCGAGTACTACGCACATAACACGAAAGAAAAATAGCTTCTTGTCTCAATCGTAATTCACAGAAACTTCCCTAAGGATACCATTAACATATCTATCCCCAGCAAAGACCCACTGTCCACTGATCTTCCATTCTCCGCGATATTATTATACAAGAAAAATATGAAAAAATTGTGAAGTAGAAGAAAGAATCGACTTACCGGGATCGGAGGAGTCCAGGCTGGTGGGCGCTTGTTGGCTGAGGGGTCCTGGCGTGCCCCCGCTTCCAGGGCTGCGTGCGTCGTCGTTGCCACCCGGGCCGGGGTACGAGAGCGACGAGGAGGGTGGCCTCTGCGTTACAACAGAACAACAACCACTGTTACACGGGGCGTCCAACATTCTTGCACTTTCGTTTTCGAATGCACACGCGAGAACTGCACGACGCGATCGTCCGCGCGAGGCTCGTCACGTTTTCGCGCCCTCCACCACAAGCGCCAGGCGGATTTTACCTCGCCCGGCACGGTACCGTTGCGCGTGTACACGCGGAATACCATTCACGGGCCCACGGCGGCCGATTTCGATCTCGATTAAAGGCGGAGCACACGTACCACTCCTCGAAAATGCTGCACGGCATAAACGATCCGGGCGACGCGCGGACCCTACGAATATTCCGCCTCGCGCTCGATTATTCCGCGGGTGTAGCCGTTGTGATAATCACGGAGCCGCGAACTTGGGAAAAACGCGCGCCCATACACGCGCGAGCAAATTGTCCGGCGGGCCGTGCGAGGAATACGCGACGATGGGCCCGTGGTCGTTGGTTTTCGTCCACCAGCTTAATTGTCCTGCCTCGGCAAGACGGAGCCGTTACGACCACTGCGGATCACCGAAACCAAGGGCGAAAGTTAATGAGCGGTAGCATGCTGTCGAACCCAATCGCGCGCGGAACACTACTGAGGTTCCCGCTCGCCTCGCTTCGATACCTGTCGCGTCATTCGAAAAGTCACTTTGTTTTGATAACTGAGGAACCGCGGGTGACGCCCTGTCTTTGGGGACTGTTGACAATATAGATTTCATATCTCGCGATGGTTGAGCTTTTACAAAATATCAGCCTCTGTTTGTTTTAGGTAAAACTCAAATTTTTCGGCGGTGAAGTGGAAACTGTTCGAGTTGGATATGTATGTCTAATAGAAAATTAATTTAGGTTCCATGGAATATAAATGTTCGACGAACGATCGCATCTCCAAGGCAACAGCGTACCATTCGCAGAGTGGACGGGCTTTCGTCGACGAGAACACACGTCCTCGTTATGTGTCTCCGAGCAGGAAGGTCCTATAGATTTAACCGCGCAACGATTTTAACCAGATACGAGAGAGGGCGATCGAGGGAGAGAGCGAGTCGGTACATTATCGCGAAGATGACGCCTATGACAGCATGTGGGAGTAGCTGTCACTCATTGTTGCTGCGGTAGACGTGATATATCCAGACATTTCGCTTCGTGATACCGGCCTCGCCTCGGCCAGCTCTGGGATTCTTATCACGCCGCGCACGAGGCGCGATCGATCCCGTGATTTCCGCGAAAAATGTGTATCGTCGATGGTGGATGCTTGAAAGGCGCGGCAATTTTCCATTCGCCAAGGAATACAATGGAATTACGTCGCTATAAAGATCGTTTGGAAAATTGCACGAGTTACGAGCCCGCTGTTATCGATAGTCAGCGAAAACGTGACAGTTCTGGCAAATAATGGAGTTGACGCGGTGATTGAATCGCCGGAGGAACGTTTCACGATCGTGCGACGAGTGGGCAAACGAATCTGTCGACAGGAATACTCATCCATTTCGTTCATCGTTAGATCGTTAGGAAGAGACACAGCGAGAGTGTATCTTTCACTGCTCGCTCTTCGAATGATATTTGAAAGTGTTCTGCACGGAACTTTGGACCATCATTCTGAATAGCAATTACCAATATTACCATAGATAACGTAGCTCCTAAACATCGGCGCGTCAACTCGAGCACGAGTACGCGCGAAGGCCTGTCAGCGATAATAGAAGATTGCAGCTTCATCGCGCCCGAGTACTGTAGCTGTGCGCGTCTTAATTGATTTGAAATAATTCCCATCCAGGACGTCTGAATTTTCATTAGAGGGCCGTGCGATCACTTGTCCCGGACACGCAGAGGATATACGTGGAGCGAGCAAGTACAAGAGCGGTAACAAGCGAAGGGGGGACATTAATAATGCATCGGTTGTCGCTGGATTGCTTCCTACTAGCGCCCAAGTACGAAACAAAGGGCGCTGGTTGTCATTGTCACCTTCGAGGTGAACATCATCTTGTCGGCCGCGATCGTTCGAATCGAGTAATTAAGCGCGGAGGGCGTCGGTCAATCGATTACGCCTCCTTATGTAATTTAAATGAAAACGAATCGCACCTTACATCCGCTGTCGTATCGAAAGCAATAAACGTATATGGAAAATCAACTAGCAAGAGATTTCTCCCCGCTCCTAAGCTTTTCTAGAGAAGAAAGTTGCGTCGAACGATCAGATTACAGGATCTAGCGATTATTTCGTCTCGCTGGAAAAGATAACCAGCTGGATGCTGGATGGCGAGAAGACGAATGGGGACATAGGGAAGGGGATCGCGAACAATTGACACGCATTTCGCACCGCTCACGGTGTCCTCGCCGATGATGACGTCACTTCCTACTAAAAGCCCGGTCCTCTTTTTCGTTTTTTAAATGGACAGCAGAGCAAGGGTCCACTGCGTGACTTGTGTCGATGCAATGATAAACGGTTAACGGGTCGACGAGCTACGCGCTCTCGTTCCACCTCGTTGCCTCCCTCATTCTCCTCTCTCTTCACCTCGTTCTGACACACTGCTCCGTGTCTACTGGCGCTCTTAAAGCGTAATTCGACAAACCGGATGTCTGGTCTGCCCCTTAAATAAATCAGTTTGCCCGCATCTCATATTCCACCCCCGCTCGCTATCTCGCGCCCCCATTCCCCTCTCAGCGCATGTCCTAAACGGAAAACAGTGGATTAGGAACGTCCGCGCCGGAAGAAAAGCGACGACGAGTGACCACAACTTCGTAAACGGGGAAAATTCCAGGATTGCCAATTATATATCAGGTCATCGTGAGTTAACAGCTGATACCCAGCATTTGGTGCTTGTTATCCTCGATATACCGAAAATTCTTTCTCCAATACCTGCGCCCTAGTTCCTCAAAACTCCTCCAAAGCTATTCCCCTAAATTCCCCACAACGTGCAACCGATTACGTCCCTTTGCACTTTCCCAATGCATCACCCTGGCAAATCTAAGCGTGCTGGTCCGTCGACCAGGGCGTCGAATCGAATCGCGTTTATTCTCAACGAAAGTTCAAGGATTCGGAACGTCAGGCCCGCTGCCCCAACGAGGAAGATGGATGATAGGCGGGCGTGCGAGCTGCGTCAACCTCGCGCGGACAATAAATTATAATCCCGATGGCGAAGTGGCGAAGTGGCGAAGTGGCGGCGCGCGTTTGCCCGCCCGCTCGCGGGACCATCGCGAGCCGATGACTTACGCGCCCGCTCGCCTCCGAGTCATTGTACCCGCGTATTAATTGGTCGTCGTAACATAATGCCGTATAATTATGTAATTAGTGGCCGAGCATTAGTCGCGGTGACTGGTTTACGGGCGAGATACGTAAATCTCCGCCAATTAATTTATTGGTGCTCGCCAGAGAAAAGCGGCGAGACGTGGCGCGGCGCTGCAGGCACAGAGACAGAATGCGCGTGTGTGTGGCTGTCGAACGGGGGAACGTATCGAGAGGAAAGAGGGAAAGAGAAGTGTATGGAGGCGCGGAACAGAGAAGAGAGTGGAGCGAGTGTCGAGATTATGAAGGCGAGAAGGCATAAGTTGTGCTTTACATATGCAGCGATGGGTGCGAGGCACGTCCAATCGCTTCTGATGCATGGGTGATTCTGGTAACTGGGTCGATTTGGAAACTGATCATGGAAGATGCCGCACTGTTCAATAAATTCTGCCTTCTCTTGCACATGCTTTTTCCGAAAGATGCAGTCCCTGTGCCTTCTCGTTATTCACCTAGTCTTGCATTAGGTTCGAGGGTGATTGAATTCGGTTAGAAAAGAAGAAGATTTTAAACGTAGAGATTCAAACAGCAGCCTCGGAAAGTTATGGGTGATTGGGAGAGGCGAAGACGCCTCTCGAGGTCTCCGCTCGCCTGTGCTAGGCCCGTTTCTCGGGTCGTCGAAGAGGAGGCGGAGAAACGAGTACGAGCTGCTGGCCACGATAGCGAGGGTCGAGGGCAACGCGGGTTCCACGGGCGAGAAACAGAGACAGTGGCTGAAGAAGAGAAGTCCCGGCTCCCTGTCTGCACAGTCTTGAATTTCTCCACGATACCGGCCGCCTTACAGGGATCATAAATTACGATTTATTGCAGAGGCAGCGCCTCCGCTCGACGGATTATCTTACCGTTATGTCAGCACGGTACAATTATATTTACATTTTCCACCGTAATGGAATCTCGGCTGTTCCTTGCGCGAATAGTGGGTGGCTGAATCTAGCTAGGTATACGTACTCTGTAATCAGGAAACTTTGAAGAAACTTTGGTGCTTCGTTGTTCCGATCTAACTAGACATATAGATTCCCTTTTGTTCTCCAAAGGAAATTGCTCGCAAAATTCTATGCGATCGTGTACAGAAGCTTCGTCATCGAAAAATAAAGGAATGGGAGCTGATCGTTCTCCAGCAGCTCGCCGTTTCGGCGACAGACGTCGTCGTCGATGACGCAACCGTCGACGAATCGGCGATCGAAGAGGAAAGGCGCAGCCACGGGTGTGATAAATGCCAGAGCAATTACGTATTGACAGTGGACGCTGCAGCGCTCGCATACACACCGTCCTTCTGTGTATAATACACGCGCGTTCCGTCTTTGTTCGCTGGCGAACGTCGTCGCGCATCTCGCTTCGACGTCGGGAGTTAGGAGACGCTACCTCCATGGAATACGGGATGGAACACGGAGATCGATGGCGCAAATCGATTGGAAACGTCCGAGCAAACCGGGGACAGAGATGCTTCGATGCTTCGATGGAAACCGATTTTGTTAACTTGATTCGACTCCACGTTGATTTCGATATGAAGAAAGAGACGATCAGATCGGAGTAGGTACCTATTCGGTGATAGGTAGGCCAGTGTAGTTTAGCCAAGAATATCCAAACATATCCAAGATTCCGGTGCGGTGTAGTAAGAGAAAGATAGAATAGTCGAAGATGGGAAGTGACCATGCACGAAGGGATCCCATCGAGCAGGATCCAGGGACTCGAAGGAGACTCGAGTATGGGTCAAACGAAGGTTTCAAGAAGCTTCAACGAAGGAGGAGGGCCAACACTCGACTAGCTGATGGATCTAATCAACATTCCTCCCTAATCACAACATACCTCCCTCTCTCTCTTCCTCGAGGATCGAGGGTCCGCTCTTTTTTCATGCGTGAGAGGCTCCTTCTCTCTCTCTCGACTCCTCTACCACTCGTCGACTCTCCGCAGAGGAGATTTCCAGACGTGTCCTCCCCGTCGGTCAACGCGTTCGTTTTAATTTGGCCGCCGTATAAATTAGACTCCCAAATGATCGTCGCCGCTTCAAAAAACCGCGCGGCGTACGGGCGAAAAACCCGGCTCCTACGAATTCGAATTTCGCGATTTACAATGCGACCGTCGTCCTCGGGCGTCGCGTCGCCTGGCCTCGTTGGTAGCCGAACCCGAGGAACATTGGGACGATCGCTGTGGATCGATGGAAGTCGTGAATCACGCCCTCGAAGCTATTTTTGCATCGAAATCCCTCTGCCGTTTGACCAGTTTCGTGTCCACAGACCGAAGCGAGTCGAAGCTTCTCCTTAATATCCAATACGAAGGCAGCGATTCAATTACGTGAAAATTAATAGACACGAAGCTCTCGCCAACAGGATCACCCATTCGATTCCTCTTCGCGAGAATTTGCCAAAAGGAGAAGAATCCCTTCACTCCGGAATCCCTCAATTATTACTGAACATTATCTTGCCGTCCAAAGTGTCTACAGAGTCTTCTTAACCTCGTCCTTTGACAGTGTCTGAAATTGAACGTCGGCGTCGCGAGAGAAGAACGAAAAAGGAGGAACTTCGCTTCTCCTTTAGATAGCCAAGCCGCAGGATGGCTGGTATCTGTGGAGCAGGCACCGCGGGGACTTCTCGCTGGCAGAAGGAAGAGGATATTAAGCGACGTCGATCGAGGCCTTGCGTCTACGGGGTTCGCAGGTAACGATAACGGGAGCCGGGCCCAGCGGTAACAACGCGGTCAAACCGGCAGCAGCTCGAGCGAATACGGTACGAAGCTCGGGCTCATATCTAGTGGCACGGTGGCGGCGTTCCTCGGCTAATTGGTTTCCCGTGTTGCCTTCGTCTCCCTCGGGATAAGGCGACCAGCTTCCCCTCGCACACCCCCTTCTTCTATCGCGCCTCACCTTCTCCCGTCCTTCGCGGTTTCCAATCCTTTTTCTCCTCCTCTTTCTTCGCCGACGGAAAGCCGACCTCGGTAATGAGGACGTTATTGATGATTTCGTGCAATTGCCTGTCAGAGATTCCACGTTTTCACCGCGCTAGGGAACGCTTTGGTAATACATGGTATGTAGAGAAAGAGTTGAGAGTGCTGAGTTGATTTTCCTGAGAAGCGAGCTTCCACGAGTCTGTAATTCTTTGCTGTTTCTTTGAGAAGAAATTTCGCCCGTTCCTCAACGCCATTTTTCCCATCGATGGCCTCGATTCCTTCGCCTCCCTCGCCACTGCACCGTTCCCGGTCGCGGGGGAGAAAGGAAGCAGGATAGATCGATACCGTGCGCCGGCGGATTTACAATGCAAATTGAATATTCAGCGTCGGCTGGCCGGCCAAGATCGGCAGATCGTTCGCGGCTGCGGCGGTTTTAACGAGAGGGACCGCGCGAATTTTTATCGCACGCGCGCGAACGTAGCGAGCGGGGCGCGTGCGTACGGGACGAACGGACTGCTAACGATTGCCAAGAGGCAGCATCTTATCGTGAACGGCGATCGCATTAAGCGTGGACAGTGACACCCAGCTACCGCCGCCGTTATATACGTTCGTTAGTGAAAAATAATCGAGGGTTCACGAGCGGCATGGAGAGCGCGCGCGTGCTCCGACGCTCTCCGGTCGTTAAAGACGCCTGCGACCATTCCGCCGGTAGAGGAACGTGGCTGCGAAACTCCTAGATCGTTTCTTCGATCGTTCACTGCCAACCAGTGCGACCAGCGTTCCCAACGGGGCGATAAGAGAAACGATAGCCCTCGTTTGCAGCGTGCCCGCGAGTTACGATGTTTGTGACGAGCAACTGGTGTACGTGTAGGTACTATTATCGCCGAATTATGTTGGGCTTAATGAGCGAACTCGTATCGGAATTGTTGCCCGTGAGAACCACTGACTGTCGAAGAGAGAGAGAGAAAGAGAAACGAGTCGAACGGACGAAGCCTTGATAGCGACCACTCTGCCCACATATGTTAACGCGTTCACACAGGCATCGCGTGACGCACACCAGCGCACGCATACGGCTGGCACATGATCGAACGAGGGAAAACGCCGAAACCGTCCCAAAATCCGACAGACCATGAAAACACCGCTTTTCGGCACGGGAAATTGTCACTCGGCGAACGTTTCGTCCATCTGGATTCGTTTGTCGAACGAACTTTGGCTTGAAAATACGAAGTAAAACGTACAGCTCGTGGGTTTGTGCTTATGCCAGTCACTGGAGCAGAACACGATCTCAATGCAGATGGGTGATACAAAATAAAAAAAAAATAAAATATGTTTCTCACAGGTACCTACCTAAGTACCAGTTTATTATAAAAGAATTCATCACCCGCAGAATCTTTTATGGATGAAAGATGAAATCGATCGAGGTGGAGAAAACGCGGAGCTGAATTTTCTACGAAGATCGAGCACGGACTCGGCGACGACACTAGCCAAGCCGCAACCCCTTGGCGAGGGTGGATCCGATCCAGAGGCGCGATAAGGCGAGAGGCCATGACATGCGGTTCGCCGTCTGTCAGTTGGTTTCGTCCAGGATATTCACCGTTTGCCACACCCGTGTCACGTTGCTCCCTTGGTCGTGCATCACCGAGGGAGCACGCCCGTGCTCCCCTTTCTCGGAATATGGATCCATATACGTAAAATGCATCCATATTTAACGAGGCCAGCCGAACCTTGGCGATGCAAATTCTTGCGAGAGCCTGCCAGACGCGTAGACGCTGGGCGAAGGGAAAAACGTTGGCTGGCGGTTGCGTCCCTGATCCCACAGGTGATCAAATATATACTTTTGCGGGATGTGGGAACACTTTTTGGGTAGCAGGGTGACTTCCCGCCTTTATCCTTCGCGGAGTGCCTAAAAGCAGATTCGCTTGCGATCGAGGTAGAAGACTAAGTAGATTTTAACAAACCCTATCGAAATCGAACACCATCCCTGCCTCCTCTATTCGACACGCAACAACTAACTTGTATCTCATCGAGCAGCGGGTATCTAGAAATTAAAAATGATTCGGCGCGTGTTGTATTCGATAGCTTCGTTTCGATCGGACGAACGTGCCCGATCGAAACAGCAGTCGGGCCCGCGTGTCGAGATAAACGGTCGTTACTGCTCGCCCATGCGTTTCGTTATCACAGAAGAGCGGCGCATAATGAGCGGCGACTGAAGTAGCACGCTAATAATAAAGGCCGTAATTGAGCGGTGGAGTTCGAGGCGAGAGAGCGTTGCAGGAAGAACAAGCGGTCGGAGGGATTCGCGTCCGTGTCTCGGTACGGGACGAATGAATGGACCGTCAACGTATAACAGGCCCGCCGCTGTTTCCGGTTTCGCCCGTGGTAATTGAGAGCGTACCTCTCCCGCCGCGGGCTTCGTGAGAATTTCGCGAGCATCTCCTCGTTGGTCGCGGCCTTTCAGACGTTTCCTGCTTCTTCGTCGGTGATAAGAAAACGAGATTCGAGTGTAGCGTGGGCTATTTAAGATCGGTCCCTTCGAGATCTGGGCGTGGAAGCTCGATGTCCGCGATGCAAAGTAAATGAAATTTTACTTAAGGGGGTATACCCGTTTGAACCCTCGGAAAATGTGTACATTTTGTGGATTTATTTACAACGTTAGATTTTTCTAAGAGAAAATTCCATCTTTTTTCTTTATAAATAATAAACGAGGAATCGGAATAAAAAAAGCCCTACGATGCAAAAGTGGAAGAGAATTGGTTGAACGTAGCCCGAGTTTTTAGGCCCACTGTTTAGCCGTGTAAAATCGGGAGACTTTCGGATATGTATCCATAACTTCCGAAAAACGATAGTTTTTTAACTGAAACTTTTTTTTTAAGTAGTTCGTAATATTATATAAAGATAGTTAAAAAAATGGAAAATCTGCATCAAGCCGTTGACTTGTAAAAAAATCCACAAAAAGTACAGATTTTCCGAGGGTTGAAACGGGTATATCCCCTTAAGAACCCAATTCGCGAATGACCATCGCCCACAACTCGATCCAAGTTCCCAGGGAATTACCGCCGCGTCCACCTCCAGTTCAACACAGTTCTACACTCGGACGTTTCGATGGCCATCGGAAGGAGGAAACACCTTTTTAAAAAGGGAGTGTCGGCACGGGTGGAGAGAGTTCGTCGGGGTTGTCCACTTTCTCGCTCGCCTCCTGTCCTTAGGTCTGTCACTGGACGCACGCAACCCACTCTCTCGCATGCCACGCTGTTATTACACCGTGCACTGACCACACCAGCCCCTATCTTTTCAACCGAAGCGCGAGAGAGCGGCAGCAAGAAAGCCGCAGACCAGGTAAACGCCGTGAGACTAACAGGTGCACGCTGGCGAGCGCTAATTCTCGTTACAGTTCCATATCCCCGTGTCTACTTTGATTAGCCGTGATATCTAGCTCGATACTCGCTCTTCCATGGAGAACAAGCGGGCTCTACCTTGCGAAACGTACGATTATCGACGTGAAATCTCGCTAATGTTCGATCCAGGATCAAGCGAGTGTATCGGATAGCTTCTGTACGGAGAGGCGAGACGAAGTTCGCGGATGTACCGAGCTGGAAGCCGCGCTTTCTATTTCTTCTCCCGTTATAGGAGCAGATTCAGCCATTAAATGCTTTTCACTTGACCCTTGATTGGTAATAGGTTTCTCTGGACCGTTTCAAAGTTGCGAGTGCTCCGGCGATGGAACTAGGCGATCTACTTATAGAACGCATCGGTATCAATCTTCCTGCAGCGATAGATCTTCCAGTCAAAGAACCGAAGCTCGATCATTGAATTTTGCCGTGCTCGGATCTCCGACGCGAAAAATCGCGCTGCTCCCAGCGCGCCTTCCTTCGATCCGATTGCCCAACCATTCTCCCAAGTGCTTTTTCTTTTATTCCCAGCCTCTTAATCGCGCGTACGTATCACCGCGGGCGGAATGCCCGCGCGTGTTCCGCTCGCGGCGGAAAAAGCGTGAACGAGGAGAAAGAGGCACGGCTCGTGGTCGCGGCGGTTGTATCGACTACCGTAACTGTCAACCCGAGGAAAGTGGCCGTACATCAGTCTGGATGTAAAGGGCGATCGGTCGTCGCGAAAAACCGCGCGGATCCCGCGAGAAGAAACGTCACCGCGTGGAAAATGGTCCCGAGCCGTTCGATTGACGAACGAGCCTCGTCTGATTTATTCGTAATGGTGGGATGGATCGAGAAACAGGACTTGAGTGATCTACGCGTGCTTTTCTACTTAACTAACGCTCCTGATGAGATTTTCAAGTTCTGTGAAGGTTGCTCGTGTCGAGTTCGGGAGGTTGGGGAACACGGTCATTGAAGAAGTTGCGAGGGACACGAAAAATGTCTCTCCAGTTTTCAGTACTGTGTAACAGAGCTCGGCGAGATAGGGAAACTGGACGTGTTCTCTTGAAATAGATTTACAAGGAATAATACTATCGTAAAATAAGCGTATGAGAAAAAGCAGGATCCGGCTCATCAAGCTGATCCAGCAGGAAGCGGTTCGCGCGGCCGCGGTTCCACGGGCCATCGTCTTTTATGCCCACTTGGCGGTTTACGGTAGCGACACGGATCCACCGTATAATTATCATATTACGATTATGTTTACGGTCCGACGCGGCTCTAATTAAATGTGTATTCGCCCGTGGATAGGCCGCTGCGTGTTTACAACCACGTAAAGCCCTGAAACGAGGGGCTTTCTATCAGCGGGCCGAAACTTGTCTTACGAACGATGTAGCGTTGATTTTATGGATCGCCAACGATCCAGGCAGTTTTTGCCGGGCGAAAATGCTTCCTGCCTCTGATTTCTAGGGAGTCGTTCCGCGAACGAGGCGGATGAAATGCGGCGCAGAGGGTATCGTTGCGACGGTGATTTGCTAAGTAGTCGATCTCAGTTCTTGGAATCGAGGGATTTTTAGTTACATTGGGATTCTGCGTACATACGTTTCGCCAAGTTTCTACGATCAAAGAGCGCAATAGAAACCAGCAGAGATGCACCGCGGTAAAATTCCACGGATCAGCCCGCAGCAATTGTTACGCCACGCCGATAATTCGGCTCGCCGCGTTACAACACCGCCAGCCGGTGGCTTTTATTATTGAGCAAACACTGAGGTTTGATAAACCGCGGCGCTTTATTGCCGTCTCGGCGCTCCTTGTAACACGACGATTCGCTTTGCACTCTGGTCCTCGTTGTGGAAAAAAATCGCCATCCCTCTGCATGGTTCCCCACTGACTCGCACTACTTCCAAAGTGAAAGCAGAATGCTGGAAATCAGTCGACGGTACAGCTCGGCGCTTCGACGCTGCGCAAAATTTTCCATCGCAGAAAATCAGATGGCCCCGTCGCGAAATTTGCGATCGGTACGATGATTGCAGTTTAGAACGAAGCTCATAGTCGTCGATCGTTTGCGCGGGTAACCCAGTGACCGACAGAGCTGACACTGGACACCCGGGAGCAAGAGAGGCAGAGGGAGAGAGTTTGTGCCAACAACGAGAGCCGAGACGAAATTGGGGGACGAGTAGACGGTTGGGCGGATGCGCCGAGTAATGTACTTCCGGTTATTGAACGCCGTCTGAAGGCTGAAGGGAATTTCGGTGTTCCGCTGTGCTCTGGCCGGCACCTGGAGCCTGCACTCGGACCTCTCGACACGAGGGAAACGCGTTACCCGGGTGTCCTGGATGCGGTGGTCCTGATTAAACAGAACCTCCAGGAAACATCTGCCAGTCGGCTTGGCTTCCTTGTGGATTTTCAATCCATTACGACGAGGAGGGTAAATTAACAGGGAGCAGCAAGATACGAATCAACGATCCATCGAACCCTAGCTCATCGAAGGGGGAGCCCTCGATCGTGGAAAATACTCATCGATAGAACGATTCCGAAATGAATAGCTTGTCCTATTTAACATTGTTCACGATATATTTCTGTGCCAGGTTAATATACCTACAAGACCTCACCGCGTTAGCGGATGAAACGTATGGGTGTTGAAGCACAGATAACCAAGCATTCATCCCCATGGATCCCGCAATCCGACCTCTTCCCGATGGCATTAAAGCAGTGATCGCAGAGGCACGGGCCACGGCCTCGGTATTCGACGCCGCGCCGCACGGAAGAGTACGTGGGCGGTCAGGAGAGCGTTAATATCCTTCGGGAGATACGGCGGCGGTTCTCCAACTTCTTCAACCGCTTATCACCCGTATTCCTGTGTCTCCTTTTTCCCCCCTTTAATGCAGAATACGACGGCGAAGGGAGCAGAAACGCTAGAGAGAGGGAGAGGAAGGAACGAGCAACATTAACGCGTCCAGGACGTATCTTTCGAGCGGGATTCACGCGAGAGACGGTATCCCCCCTGTCGCAGCCCGATCTTTCCTCTCGGTCGTGGTATTCCGCAACTTTTGGCCGCTAAATGGCCCCGGGTCCGCGGCCGTTTCAACATTCCCTCTCATTAAGGCGCCCTGGGAACGTTATTTCGCCGCTCTCGATCGTGCGACAAGCGTGCAATTAAAAAACAGCCAAAGCGCGCTGGACCGCTGATCGCGGCCGCCCGCGATCGAGTGGAATCCGTTGCGGATATCGCGGAGGCGACGACATTAGACTCCCTGTCGGTGGACTTTTATCTTAATAATATCTCTACCCTCGTTTCCACAGTGAATGCCCTCCGACACGAACGCCAGGCGGCTTGAATGGTTTATAATTGCGTGCATCGTAGATATAGTACGCGATACTGTTTGTTTCTGCACGCGGCACCGTGCGAGGCATTGCTCTCCGCTTCCGGCTACGTATCTCCTCGCCCTCCGCGCCGCTATCAGCCACCCGCGAAATCCTCTAACTCGAACGCCGTTCCCCGCGAAATCCTACGCATTAACCTCAATCGACTTCGGCGAAGAGTCGCGCGAGGTTTTCCCTTCGGCCAGGAACGAGGCAAGTCGTTACCGAAAAGACGCATCAAGACGGCGCACCGTTTAATGACGATATAATGACACGCTCGGCTGGGGTAATGGTTTCGACACGTTGCTGGCTCGTCTCCCGTGTCGAGATAGGAATTCAAGGATGTATGTTCCAATGTTCCGTTCCCCCGCGGCTCGAGTTCGACGCCTTCGATAGGATGATCGAATGGGAAAGGGTTTCGACAGTCACGGTTCATGCGTAACAATCGCCGAATCAGAGACTATTTCATCTTCGTAACCAGCGAACGATCTCTCCTCTCGCAACGAGGCTCGTTGGTAAAGGGCTCGTAAAGCCGGATAGACGGTTTCTAATGCTCGTACCTTTTCGTGGAAAGTCTCGTAAACCGTCGCGAGGAATCGTTTACGATCCCCTCTCCCTGCGGGCGCGATTTAATAAATGCTCGCGAGTAAACGATCCGGCTATCGTTGGATCCATCAGGTTCCATGCATCTAGCTGGATTAGGTTGGGGAGACCGGGGCTTATTATTAAAATATAGAAGAAATAAATTAATATTTTATAATGAAACAACTCTTGTGACATTCTGTTATTTTATTACCACTGAGATAAGTTACTAATAATATTTTCTTAAATAATTGTATCTACATATAGTCAACCTACCCCATACTGTAAGTCAACCAACCCCGAACATGGGGCCGGTTGACCAGCAAGGAAGGTGTTAAAAAAACATTAAAATACCTTAATTGTTGTCACATTGATTCAACATTAGCCAAATGTATGCCCTATCAAATATACTAATCGGTTTAATGATATTTCGCCCACATAATTTATAAAAATCAAAAACTGAAAAACTGGCTTACCAGCCCCGGTCTCCCCTACGCAACTCTAAGCGACGAGTGTTCTGTAAACTCGGTGTCTCAGAATGGAACACGAGTCTTTCTATTCTTCCAGCAAAACGCGAAAATAAACAGAATGAATGATAAACGAAGGAACCCAACCCCCGCAGGAATCAGACACCTCGAGTGCCTACACCTCCGCAGGAACTTCGTCGGATTCTCGCGCGAAATAGGAGGAAGCGACGCGACGCAGGAGTGAAGGTCTGTCGTAGGTATTTGCATAGGCTAATGAATATGTTAAATCAATTTCGCGAAACGAGCGGAGCTCGAGCGCAAGCGAAACCAACAGCGGGGGCCTGTTATTATTGTAATTGCCGCGCGTGTAAAACCGCGTGTGGAAAATGAGCCTAATGTGACGTGTGCGCGGGCGGCAAAGCTCCCGCACGTAAGCGGCGACCAACATTCGGGATGCGTTTCTGCCTGCTTTAAACGCGCGCGTGTCGCCCGCACACGCGAGCGGGCCCGAACCGCCCTGGCACTCGATCGTTTCGCCACTTCGCGCGTACGTGTCGATTCCGCTTCCACGGTGACAAGCCTTTGAGTGCTTTCGGCTTTGAATGGGTAAATGTTTGATAGTCGAATATTGACTCGCTCAAGTTTCGTCGAGGACCCCGCCGGCAAGAGAAAAGTACACTTTCGAGTGCTCGAGGGAGATCGTTGGTGTCCGGAATCAGGGAAACGCGTGACTCTGGTCACGGAAATGCGATCTAAATGATCCGGATGTTGCAATTGTTTTGTGATGGTGGAGAACATTGCGTTCGGGAGCCGGGATTCCGCGAAATATGTTGATTACTTTGCCGAGAACCTTATACCGAATTCGTTACGTATAATCTATACTTATGGTAAAATTATTTATGTACATGGAGATTCTAATGTCAGGATTCTATTAGTCTTCCGTTGGGTAGGTATCTTGGATGGAGGGAATTGGAGCGCTGTGTGCAGAAAAAGGTGCAAAAAGGAACGAAGCTGCGATAAGCTCGATAAAATTATAATTAAGATAGAATGGCGAAAGAAATTTGTTTTCTAAGGCGTGTAACACTAACGGGGTTTGAATACAAGTAGAATACGAGAAAATGTACATGAATATTTTCCCAATATATCTGCCCACCTGTCGTTAGAATCGTAATTTACCGACAGCGGGCCATTAACGACAATTTATGAATGCTGCCATGATTACTAAATACCCTGTCACTGGTACAGATGCGATTTTCATCGTGACAAACCTGTTCGTTACGCCTCTAATTTATATAAATACTCGTATCAAGTTACAAAATATCCTCGAGGTGAGATTCAGCTATAAAAGCGCAAAATGTCGCACATACCCTGCACGATCAAGCAAAATCTTCTCTCGAATGACTTCGCAGCAGCGATATGCAAAGCAGAGGACACGAAGAATGCGAGTAACAGCCTGCCATGGGCAATTTCCGAGCAGCTTCTTTCCCTTTCGCTTTTCAATTAACCTCGACACTGTATAGGAGAAGATTGAACGGAGAAGGAAATGATAAGAAGGCCGCGATCGAAGCTCATCGCGAGGTAACCTCGTCTACCAACTACCACTTTCAAGAAACTCATCCTCGGTTCCCACAAGCCTAAGGTTTCCTGCTCAGAAAAGCACAAGCTTGACCAAAGAGAATGACAAGAAGTCAGCGGTTGGTTAGCCGCTAACTTCACCCATAGCCCACTCCCGGTAACTCCCGCTTGCGAGAAGCTCAGGCTCGATTCTCGTTAATCCGAAGATTCCTCCCCGGCAAAACAGAAGGCCGCGCGGAGGAAGACGCGGCCGCAGGGTCGGCGAGGCCCGCGAGGACGAGCCCGCGGAGGAAAAAAGAGAGGAAGGACAGCTCGGTGTGCGGTATGCAAAGTCTCTCGTTGCTTTAACGAGGGAAGCGAATCTCGAAGACGACTACCGAGGCCTTTTTTCGCGTGCGCCGTCCTTCGTGCGCGTCCATATGTCGACCCTCCCGACGAAGGCTAAGGAAGAAGCGAGACAGGGATCGGTGCGAGAGAAAGAGGCGAGGATCGGAGGATCGGCGTGCAGGAGGTGGCCCTTTCTTGCTCTTCCTCCTTCTCGCCCTGCAGCTGCCTCGAAAAACTCCTTCGACCCGGCCCTGAAAAACTGCTCTGCCTAACGAACCATCGCCCATTCCCACTTAACCGAGAATACCAGTTACGCTCTCGCGACTCGCCAACCCGTTTCTCTCGCTTCCCTCCTCTATTTTCCACCCGTTCGCGCAGCAAAGTAGCGCTTAACCCCGACGACTTTTCCGGGACACTCCGCGATTCAGATCGCCTCGCTATCCCCAGCGTCACCGAGGAATCGACCAGCGAAACGACCTTCGGCATACCGATATTCAATTCCACCCGAGAGCAGATTCTCGGCGATTCTCGAGAATGAAATTCCCCAGGCGAAAGAAGCCATGTAAGATCGAGCACCTCCCCCACGCTTCTATTTACCTATCCCACGAGAGGAAGTTCGCGTAAATTCAGCGCGATAACGCGGGCCATCCGGTTTATCGGAAATTAATAATTCACGCGGCACTTTCCGATCGGGAGGCCGAGCGACGTAACTCAAAAGGGGGAAGGGTAGTCGGCCCCGTGAGGAGCGAAGCGGACCGACGCGACGCGGCGCGGCGCTCATAAGGCACTCGAGGCTACGTTACGACGCGACTATAAACGTCCCCGGCTAATATTGAATTATGATACTGCAAGTAGGTACACTCAATAAAATATTAAATTCCGGCAAGATAAGCGAGCCCGCGGATCCGCTCGTTTATCTAATAAGGCCCTCCACCCATTAATATCCACTTAGCGAGCGGCGCGGAGCACGATAACGCCGCTGGTTTTTGACTGCACGCGCGCCTCGGGTTCGAATCCGAATCCGGATCACGCGGCTCGGCTCGCCGCGGCGTCGTCGAGCTGAGGTGAACGCGCGAGGGTGCCACGTGGGTCGTTTACATACGACGGATTAGACGTAGGCTCGCTACCGCGCTAAACTTGCGCAATCTCTTATCAGACCGGCAGCGAGGTGGTATCCTCGTACCGTAAATACCGGTTGCAACAGCTTATAATCCGAACACACATATTGCCCGGGGCCAACGTTTCGTCTTCCCTCCCTCTTTTCCCGGCTGGAAATACCGGCGTGCACCAGGCGATAAACGCGTCACCCGGGGAAACGGGCCGAGGAAAGCGGGTACACACGGCGACGTTGTTTCTGTTCTGGAAATCCCTGCTGCGAGGATCCCGCGCAGCTACCTGTGTACACGCTACGAGCGGCCCGCGATAATCGAGATTTCGTTGGGCAAACACCGTTTCTAGATCGTGCCGATTCCCTGCAAAGCTGCTACAAACTCTCTATTCTTACCGAAGCACCGGGGGGAACGGGTTAATCCTCCGAGATACTGGTAGTATAATAACTATCGAGCGCATAAATCGACGCGCAATCGCGAGGCCGCGGAGATACGGGACGTCACGGAACGCGGAGCAAGGACGACGAACACCGCGATCTGGATTTAATCGAGAACCGTAGACGGAGGCTGAGATCGTTGCGATTTAGAAGTTGACAATGTTGTTTCCTTTTGTAAATTTCATCAGAAGAATGGAACGGTATCGCGGGCAACCTGTTGCACGGGTGCGCTCGATTTTTCTAAATATTCCAGTCTTGGCCTCTCGGCTCTCGCCCTCGCCGAGGAGGGAAGCTTCTCGGTAGTGGTTGCGCGAGGCGAGGGACAAGGACAGCCCGGGAGCAATAAACGAGTCTCTTTGGACGGCGGCACGTGCCTGTCGCCGGCGAATAAAACACCTGTCCCCTCCCCCAAAGTTATAAACGTTTACAGCGCAACATAAACTTTAATTAATTCCCGATTAACGTAGTGTAGAGCCAGCAGCGATCCTCCTTTTTCTACCGACCTCGCCTCTCGCGTCGCGCCGCTTAACGAGCTGGGGACACAAATATGGCCGTGGGGCTCTCGATCGCGAAGACCGTCCCGAAAGAAGAAAAAAAAGAAGGAAAAAAGCCACGGGAAGAAAAAAGCGATCGCAAAGAGGGCCTGGTGTAAATTTCACGGATTCGCAAAAAACTGTCGCGCCTTTAATGCGCGCTACGACCACGACCGGCGATCGCAGCCAGCGCGGATCACTGGAGGAATGCATAATTGCATCGTTAAGATACAGTGTACGCTTTGGATGGAGGGGTAGGAAGAGGGGCAAAGGAGGGTCCCTCGGCCACGGGGCCTCGATTTCCAGATCCCCGTTCGACGCGGACGCGTTAACGACCCTCTGGTTAGCCCGTTCTCGAATTTTACGCGCGCTTTTGTGCCCGATCCGTCGCCCACGCCGCTATCGGGGGCCTTCATCATCGAGCATTAAGCCCGCCATCGCTCGGCTGTAAACGCGAAACTCCGTGGTCCCTCTAATTGAAGATTCATCGGAGTAATTGAGCCGACCTTTTACGACGAGATACGCCCGGTATCGAGCCGTAGACGCACCTTTTCGCGCCGTGAACGGCGAAAGGGGACACGAATGTCATCCCCTGGGGGCAACGACGCTTCCCTGGCGTCTTTAAGAAACGGTAAACGGTGGCGAACGACGCCGACGCTCCTTCTTCGATGCTAAAAGTCTTGATGGCTACTTGTAATTAATTACTGAGGGGCGTCGCAGAGGGTGCTGCCCTGGTTGTTATTGTTTCAAAGAGACTTTCAAGGTGTTCTCGTGGTTACGGGGAATTTTAGAATCGACGAGAAACTATCCAACTCGAATCAAAGGGGAAACGTTGAAATCGAACGTCCGCCGTACAGACATACATTAAGGGGTCAGTCCACTGTGAAGTCGTGAAAAATTTTCAATTTTTAGTAAAAATTTCAGACTGATTGGTCAAGTAGATTTTTTTACAATCACCTGCACCAGTTGAAAAAATGTTGTTTCGAGATAATCGCGTTTAAAGTTTTAAAACAAATTAAAAAAATTCTTTTAATTTCTTTTGTATAATATAAGAGTAGCTTAATAAATACCAAAAAGATTTATTGCATTATATGTTGTATCTACGGAGAAAAAATCTTTAAAAATAGCTTAATTTTTTAAACCGTCACAGTGGACTGACCCCTTAAGCAGGAGGTCGGCACTCGACGACGGAAACGGGGCGAGGGAAGAAAGACACGGTCACCGGAAATGGCGTCTTACGTCGATGAAGAGAAACAACATCGTCAGGCAGCCGCCAAATAATTTCATACAGAACGTGTTCTCCAGAGCGCAGGAAAGAGGGTCTAATGAAACTCGCGAGCACCTGCTCCTTCCTCGCTAGGCATCGGCCCTCTTATCCGCCTTCTGTGTTTACTGTTTACACTGCCAGCGAAAAAGATGGGGCGCCCGTGCCACGATATCCACCTGATCCCGCCGCCAACGACCGTTTGCACCGCGGAACGTGTTTGCTGAAACGTTACGCTACACCTCTATCGTCCCCAAGAACCGTGGCGTCGATGTCGTCGATAAAACCGTCGATCATCGAATTTTCCGTTTCCACTTTTTCCCCGTGCAACGCGAAATTTATGCGTGCTATCGATTTTTGGCTAAATTCTTGCAGGAAAATGGACATAAAGGACCCTTAGGTACCGCGCCGAGGTGTGATAAAAGAATGGTACTTCGAAGTGACGGAGAAAATGTGGAACCTTATCTGGAAATGTGAGACGAAGAGGCCGTGCAACAACCTGATACCGATCACAAGCGAAAACACAGCACATTTTTTTCACAAGGGCGCATTCGTCGTTCCCATATTTCCAGAGGCACCGAAGCAGGGGCGTTCGCGCCATCAGACAGCTTTATGTTCTCACCGGTGGACCGTCACGCGATAATAACAGGTAGGTGGTTCTCCGGGCGACAAAAACCGGGACAACGAGGCGACGCTGCCTGTGCACGCGGGAAAAAGTGGCATTGTGTGCCGTTTGTCGGAAATTAGAACGTTTCCGGGGACCCTCCAATAGCGCTCACCGCAGACAGCATTTTTTATGGTCCAGTCTTGCGGCCGCTTAAAAGGAGCCGCCGCGTAATAATTGCAGGTTGGCCACGCGCCTTCAGACCCGGCCCGTGGACCCAACGTCCGGATTTGTTTCCAGAGAGATATCCCAGGGAGCCGTGTCCAAACAACGCGCAGAGTTATAAATTCAGATAGTCAAATTTCTGAGGTGTATCGTGGTGCCCAGTGTTCCTGATTTCTCAATATTTTTCGCATCTCGAGAAATGAGAAATCAGATTATATTTCTCGAGAGTTCTCAAGAATTCTCAAGAAATTAAAACAATATTGCAGAATTTATATTTTTGGAATAATGTTCACGATTAACTACTTAAACTAACTGAAAATTCATTTCTGAAAACAAATCCGATTTATAATAATTTTCCTACACTGAAGATTCCCGAGAAACACTGTAATTTCTCGAGAAATTCTAGAGAAAGAATTCTCGAGAAGGAACAGTAGTGGTGTTTAATAAGTGATAAGGTCTACGATTTTATGAATTCTCTGTTCAGTCGCTACCCCATTTAATGAGTCAAAAGCCAGGCATCGAATGACGATAGGGTAAAAGAAAGAGTATTCTTCAAGACGAGCGCTACTTGTCACGACAAAGCAACTGTCCCAGTTGTCCCAGCATGCCCATCGTCCTATTTCAAGCCTGCCCCATCGTCCCAAGCGAAATCTCTACCCAGAATCGGTTGCCCTTAATTAGCCGCAAGCCGTTTCCCGCGCTCCTCCACAATTCTGTATATTGTTGCAGGGAGGGCTCAGGAATATTTTCCGAGTTTTCTCCCAGAGGACCCGTAACCAAACACCCTTGGTGGCTCCGTGGGACTGCGCACACGCGGTCCATGGGCCACGTGGGCCCCCCGGTGGGGTAAAAGACTTTCTCCAGTCGGTCGCTTGCGCGCCATGTGTTTCAGAGCGCAGAGCCCCTCTCCCCGCGCCGATCGCCTAGGCTGACAGGCCCTCACGAGGGCCCTTGGCGGTTACGGTGGGCCGTGCACGATTTTTTCGAAAAAGTCTCCGAGAAGACGACGCGGCCTGTCCCCCGGAAGAGCTTGGATTTCACGCTCGTAACGACCGCGAGCGAGCGGGCTATAAAAACGACATAAAGATCGGCTATTTTGACAATCCTCTGGCGAAAGAGAGATCCCCCCTTACCACCCTCTGTCTTCGTCGCTTTTTCCCGGGTACCCACTATCTCTCTCTCTCTCTCTCTCTCTCGCTCCCTCGACTTGCCACGACGATAAAGTTTATGAGGGCTCGTTTCTCGGGTGTAAACACCAAGTGTCGCCTCTTAAGCGCGCTTTTTTCCATCCTTCCTCCGCGTCTTGTGGCCGGAGACGCTGATGGTTCCGATCTGTAACATCATCGAGGCTAATTCGGGACATCCTGTCGAAGGCCAGAGATTCACCTGAGATGATTTAGTGTCGCCGCTTACATTGCTTATCCTTATGATAATGATTGCCCGCGACGTTTATCCTCAAGTCCCAACGCGTTCCACGCGTCACTCCGCTTTAATTCTGTCCTCGCGTAATTACACGTTGTCACAAGCAATGCACATAAGTGTTCCAGAAATCGACGTGCGGGAATCGAATTTACATGATTTATTCAGTTTCCCCCATTTCGCGAGCACGCCGTCGTCGCGCAACGGAGAACGTATTCCTAAGCAGCGGTCTAACTCGGCTCACTTGTATCGAGATGTAAATAATCGAGCGAATAAACGTAAGGAGTGAAAGTTTCTCAATGAGTTCATGCGCGCGCAGATCATTCTGAATGGCAACCACGCGATCATTCATCGAGCATTAAAAACCCGTGCTCGTAAAACGGCCTACAACGGTGCCAAAAAGGAGAGAAAAAAAGACAGCAGCTATTCGAGCCGAGTAAAGCGCGTGACACGAATCCAATCATCGATCCGGGGAATTCAGAGCGCTGTACGAACTACGAAGGGAAACAACGGCGTTCCCTGTCGCCTTCGCGATGTATCGATCGGGACAGTGGCGAAATCCGTGTGTCGGGGCGGCTGTGAAAACTCGTGCTTCCACCGGGGGCCGTCGTAACGTCGAGCGTCGCGTCGCCGACGCGAAGGACAAGAGAGAGTAGCGGGTCATCGTGGCGTAGAGGGTGCGGAAAGCAAGTCACGCCGAGTAATTGCACCGTGCGATCATTACCTCGCGTGAGGCCTGGGCTTCGTAGGTGAAGGTTGCCGGTAGGTGGCTAGGTATGTGACTGCGACACGTCGCCGTGGACGCGTTCGTTGCTATTCGATGCGCGTTTCGTTCCACCGACACGGGATTCTTTCCACGCGACTTTGGTCACATGCACTCGATATTTTGGTAGAGATCGGGGGAACTTTTTCAGTGGAGATGTTGAATTTTGGAGGAACCTCTCCCGTTGAAACAAATGAGGAATCCTGCAGCAATAGGTAGGTATCTACCTTATCGTTAGGAGATTGCAAATAGAATTCCCTGAAAATGTCTCACGGACTCTCGAAAGGGCCGTGGAATTTCGCATCTAACTTAATAACTGATCAATGTATCAAGATACCCGAATAATAAATGTTTCATTATTACATTTTCGCGATCCACTACGAAAAATGATCCCAACCCCTCTGACTCTGCTTGAGAAATAAATACTCAACATCCGGGCCCCAATAGGACCGTAGAATTATGTACTCGAAAAGCAGCGTATCGCGTCTCTGCATCGAATTACGGCTACACACCGTTAATCCGCCCCCGTTGGGCGTCGATAAGCATCCACTTGACAGTCTAAAAGGCTGCGCGCGTCGAGAATCCGAAGCAGATTTAATCGACCGCGCGCGGACAAGTAGCGGCCCACCGGGTACAAACTATCCGGCGATTAATAATGAAAGCACGCTCGCGGGACGGGGCACGCGCGTGCATGACCAATGACTATTTGGAAAATGTGTCCGATCCGATAAGAGACGCGAGCGTAAACCGGAAGCAGCCTATGCCCCAAGGTCCTGCCGCGCGCGTTCCGTGTAAATATTATTCTCAAACAGTTCGAAACATTAAACATCTTGCCGATAGCGCGGGACAGCAGTGTTTGTGTACAGAAGTGTACACGGCCGCAGCCATCCTCCCTCTTTTCCGTCGTCCTCCAACGGCGGTGCTTTCAGCCGTTCTCCACCGACCAGATAAACGCGACCCGCGGCGGCTTACCTGGCCCAGCAGAACTCGGCTAAATCGATTTAAAACGGCAGAACCACCCTATCTTAGCGACCCCACCAGCAACCTCGGCACGAAATTTGCAAAGAAAGCAGCTGACTGTAGACGAAAAACCGTTTTCCATCCCCCTTCGTGGGGAATCCGAGAGGATCAGCCGCTCCTCGTTGAATCTTTGCCTCTTTCGGGAACGGCTCCTCGTTGTAGGTACTCACGAGGTGTCTATGTAGTGTCTTTCTTTATTCTACAGGGGGACGATATTACAGTCCGTAATTGTTTTAGTCTGACGTTGGTTCCTCGCAGGTAGCTCGTCACTGATGGATTCTGCCAGAAGATGCGCGCAATCTCGCGTGAAACAAGATCGCCTCTGGCTGCGACGCGATTCCAAGAAGTCAACTAGCGAAGTTAAGCTAGTCGATGGACGGTGACTCTGTGTTCGACGCGCCTAACCTACATCCACCGTCGAGTAAATGATTCCGTGAAACGCCTAACGAGCCAGCGCGCAAACAAATCGGCCACGTTATTTCCGACGAACAGTCGAAACTCCCTCCCGGAGGCGGGGATAATTCCGTAGTAATTGTCACTCATTAACGAGAGTTAGAGCGAGATTGCACGTAACGAGGTATCACTTAAAAGTATTCCGCCAGCGGCGTGGAAGTTGCGGGTGCAAACGAGCGGAAGTATTAACGCGCCCCAGTTTTAACTCGAGTTCAATCGACGAGGAATCTGAACACACCGCTTGATACTCTGATGCTTCCCACCCTTAATTTTCAAGCTAAACTTTCATCGCCACGTCCACTCTCCGAGCTTCAAAGCCAACGTCCCCGCGACTTTGGAGATCTTAATGAATAATATTCTACTTTGAGGATCCCGGGTATCGTATTAACTCCCGTTCCGCGCGACGATGGAAAAAACACCGTCGGGCAAAAGATCAACGCGAAAGTGGCGTCCAGGATGCTCGATCGAAGCACGCTCTTTCAAGCTGCTCTACATGTGAGCCACGTGGGCCCCAGGGGGACGTCCTAGGGTGCGCGGCCATTGAACGTTGGAGCGAACGCAGCGAACCGCGACACGGGGGTAAAAGCGGCCGGGCCCCAGCCAGTCTAAGGCGAATTAAGCCTGCATTATGATGTCGATAATGAAATTTGACGACATTGTGCACTTTACAGGCGACCTCCTGCCAGCGACATTGTGAAAAATCGCAGCCTCGTGCTGGCCACCCGCCACGGTTCCACTCACCTCGCGTTATTATTACGGCCACCGCGCTCGGTTAGCCCATATCCGGCGACGGGGGACGCTGCGCGCGCGCGGCACATTTAATCTGGCGGGGTTGCACACGCGTGAAATCTGCCGGTTGTTGCACGTTTTGTTAATCTCGCCGCGATAGGAGGCGACGCGACGGAACACACGGGAGGACGACTCGTGTTTCCTGGTGGCGCGTCGCGTCGTCGGATCGCCTCTGCCAGCGTTAAACGCGTCAGATGGATATCGCTCGATATTTAATTTCCGTGGGCGGTGTCTATCGGCTCCGTTCGCGCGGCAGCGCGTGATTCCTCGCGGCTACGCGTCGCTTCGCGTCTCCATCGATCGTGAATGATCGATGGCTAGCCGAGATTCCGCGTGGATGCGTTGAAATTAGATTGGGATTCTGAATTCGTTGAGACTTTCAGGGGCACAAGATAAGGATATGGTAATCTTCGAGTCCAGAAATGTTTTCGATCTCGTAATGGAAGAAAACCGAAAAGACGAAATTATAGTTCGAGACAGCCAGGGGGGCCTGCAAAAGCGGCGACACGACGGAGGCCGTTTGTTGATCCAGAAGGAAGAAGAAGAAGCGGGAGCGGCCGATAAGCAGCGGCTTCCGCGAAGTGAACCGCTCTCTGGCCAGCGTGGCCGTAAAAGAGAAAATTCCCGGGGCTTGGTTTGTTTGCGGGCTGGCCGGCCAACCTCCGTGGAAACGTTCTTCTCTCCGCGTTCGGATCGCCGGAATCCTTTTATTGTCCCGGGGGCTCGAAATGAAACGGAGCTGGAGCGCGGAGGTTCGCGCGGTGGCCCCCGAACGATCTCTCGTTTCGGCTCGCTTTGCGGCCCGGGCAAGACACTCGTCGCCGTCGTGTGTGGCCGGTCGTTCGTGGCTCTTTATTGGGTTTACACGGCAATACGGAGCCGCGAAGAAAAATATATCATCCGCGGCGGCAGCTGTAATCTCCCTTCGTGAAAACCAAGTCGCCGGGATCGACTTCGAGAGACCTCATGACGAAGATTCTGGGATTCCACGTGTTCCCTCGACTGATTTTCTGTCACGCTTGGCGCACAACCCACGGGGGACAAGTATTTTCATTGATAATTTGATATTCCACTCGATTCCAACTGGGCCTCTTTGTTAGAACGCTGTCTCGTCGCGATAGGGTGCATCCGACAGGGGGCAACCATAATTTGGCAAGAGTATTACTACCGTTTCGTCTACCAACGTTCATCAAGCTCGAAATTACGAGCTGCCAGGCAGAAATGAGGAGGGAAGACGAGATTGCAGCCTAGCGAGCAGAGAACGGTGACACGGTCTGAGTTCAGCGTCGAGCCGCCGATCACACGCGACTGTGACGTGCAAACTATATGAATCTTGAGGGAAAGGAGCGGAAAACAGAACGAAGATTATGGTACGGGGCATGGGAAATTATCCTGGTACGATCGTTGGGCTTCTTGGAGCGTGAACGAGTCCAGCTCGGCCCCGTGGAAAACGCCTCACAAACGAAATCGGTGAAACGTTTCGTTTCTACAGGTTAAGTAGCGAGCCTTCAATTGGCGCAATGTGGCTATAATTTTGAGAGAGAAGGCTTCTAATTCAGGTCTGTATTGCACTGGAATTTTCTATCGTTCGAATGGGGAATTATTATTGGGCGTAACTGGTTGGAGAAATCCCGAGATGAAGCTCCGTGATACTTTTTCATTTATCTGTAACTCGAAATTGTCTGACTCAATTTAGATGGAACAAAAGCTAATAGACAGCGTTGATCTTCTAGTTTGTGTTTTGGTAAAATAATTAGTAAATTGAAGTTAGTGTGATAGAGTGAGAGAGCATTTTGTTCCAGCAGCGCATTAATCGTGAAATTTTTCGTGCTAGTGTGGACGATCGTTTGTTTATGTATTATATGTGCTTTAGAAGATAAATGGAAAGTTCAAACTGCAGGTGAGTAATGGTAAAATGGCACTTTAACAAGCCTTATTCTTGAAATTATCATACAATAACGAATCAGTGTTATTTTTGCTTATGAAAAGTGACTTAGTAAATTTCTGTTAACCTATTATTTGTTTCTCTGATGTCTAACCTATCATTATATCCTAGACTCACTTTCAGAATATGTAAATATTACCAGTTAATAGACGAATTCTAAAACTATCACGGATTTACCCGAGTTTATCCTATTTCTTTCGAATCACACAATGCGGGATAAAAAATTCGTATTCGAAGAAGCTAGCTAATCAAGACAGAAACTGAAGCTCCCCGAGACGGTAGAAAAGCGAGGCACCGAGAAAAATTGCTGTCCAAAGAACGCGCGAGGAGAGTGATTCTCTTGGTCGATTTCACCGCCAGGAAAAAGTAAATGCTAATTAAAGGGGTGGCCCCCGCGCGTGGCGTAATTAAAACGCGTAGGAAGGGCCTTCCGTGGCACATCGGCGAGATCTCCTAAGCTAACCGAGTCATTCCTGGCTACGTGCTCCAACTACGCGAAATTCTTCCTAATACGGTGTTTCGCCATTCGCGGAAAGAGAGTGCCTTCCATGAAAGGCACCTGCAAAGAGCCTGGCCTACATAATGAAGACGTAAGGGGCGTGCCTTCGGTTAGGTAATTAATCGCGATGCACCGCGCTCGGGGCACACGACCTCAACGATTATCTGCGAAGGCTCGACCTCGGCCAGGCGACTTTCCTTTCCACCGAGCAGGTGTGGGACGAGGACGGTGGAAAATTAATACCCGAAGATTCCATGGGAAATTTCAAATACCCGTTCTAAAATTAAGAGAATCCTCCCCTTATAATTGACAATAGCGGGTCGTCGAATTCACCTTTCCTCCCAGACAGAAAAAAAAACAAACACCCCCTCTCCGTCAAGTCCCCTCCGCGAAAGCAAACAACCAGGTGTCGGATAATTCGAAAAAAGGGCCGAGAAACATCCATAAAACCTCGAATCCCCTCGTTAGAGGGCCGGGATCCCGAGGCCGGCGTTCAGGGAGGCGCGAATAAGTAAGCCAGGAGCACCCTTGACTTCTCCGGCCGGGCACGTGGATATTGTTTTTAAAAACACCATTAACGAGGATGACTGTCAATCGCCTGGAGCACGCTCGTGTAATCACATTACTCGCCGGTGGAAAGAGAGAGGGAGAGACGTAGAGAGAAGTGGAGGACCCCGTGTCGGTGGTGTACAACGCGGTTCGCCGGCTCACAATGGCCGCTGTTTTTGTAGTGTGCTCACGGCAGCCATTGTTACGTCATTATTCGCGTCCTGCGCCAGGGGCACCGCAGAACGACGGGTAACTATAGCAGGATCCTCGGCTGAATCGAGCCAGACCTGCCCCTCGTCGTCGACGGGGCGCAGAGAAAGGAGGGTGAGCTCTCCTAACCCTGCCCCTCTGTGTACATCGAAGGTGTTACCTCGTCCAACGTAACCTACGAGGGTTAGAGCCGGGCCAGGAGGGGCTGGTTTTCTTTTTCTTTCTCTCTTCTTTTTTTTTTCGCCGTGAATCGTACGTGGACCAGAACGGAATCGTTTCTTCTCGGGGGCCCCGCGAACCAACGCCGGCGGCGGGAACAATGAAACGGGGCCCCCGGAAAAAAGGAATGTTTGTGAACGCAACCGACTTTTCCGTGACAGCTGCGGACACTCGAAGGGAACGAAAATATCCGTGAAACGAACCACGGAAGCGACCGTGTAACGCGCTGCCTTCTGTGCCCCCCTCCACACGCATCCCTCCCTCTCTGCAAGATTGTAATACATTTAGTGCGAGTTTCGCTTTCTGGTGGAAGCACTCGAGTGGGCCCCCGACCTACGCCCCATTTCACCGATGCACTGGGGGAGATGGTAGGTACAAGGAGACTGCGAATTTATGACATCTCGAATTGTTGGCTAAACTATGGGACCTTCTTTTTTGTATCCGTTTCGAGTATTTACACGAGAGTTTGAAGTGAGCTGACGTTTGGTATCATCCTCTACTTGGAAGCCTTGTGTAAGTATTCTGATCTCGACGGTGACTTTTAAGGGATCTAATTAAAATGGTCCCTCGTTTCGCGGCTCTTATTGTACCAGTATAAGTCGAGGAGAATCGGACCGCATGGCAAGTTTCACGACCATTAAGAACCCGATACTCGGAGCGAAACGGAAGTGAATCGCCCCACACGGGTGGAAAGCGAAATCGAACGCCTCTGAACGGGGCTGCACTTCGTTAGTCTCGAATAAATCGGCAGGAAATGTAATATCGTGTCGACTTGACCCTAGACCGGGTCTACCCTGTCACTCGACTCGTCGCTTCGACGTTGACGCGGGGTTACTGGTCGCATCAGTCACCCATCTGGCATCGCCCGGGTCCTGGGTCCATCCATGCGTGCCGCTTTTACACCGTAGCCTGTTATGCATTTGACTATCGACAATGCGCGCAACATGTCGAGAACGTACGGAGGGTGCATAACGAAGAGACCAACAGGGGATGAGATAGAGGGAACGCTCCGGCAGGAATCTCTCTTCCCGCTTGAAATTAAGAACTCCTCTAGGCAATTGCTATCTGCTCAATAACTACATGCTTCTGGGGGAAAACGGGCTCGAGGGCGTATTTATTTCCTCTCCGCCCTTACAGATCGAAGCTTATTGGTTTCTGATAGCGAGCAGAGGACGACGGAGGCCGCGGAGTTAATCGAGATCGAGTTATCTACTATAAGAACGTACGAGAAGCAGATTTGGGTAGAAGAGGCTGATGGAGAACGAGACGTTTTATGCCGAGTATCTACTAATTAGGGGAGAGTTGGCAATATCGTACTGGTCACCTAAATCGTACCTCATAAATTTCTCAGTAATTAATGAATGTAAACGACATCTGAGAATCTAACATCCTGAGATTTGGCGGTATGATATTTGGAAGTAAAAGTGTCCATGTACCTATATGCCTGATAGAAGTGATTTGTGACGAAGCCAGAGCAACTGTTCTAGAATCCACTTCATCTGAGAGAATGCCACCCATTGAGCAACCAAACGGAACACAACGTCGAACGAGAACCTCGCTTCCTCGAGGCTATACGCTACTATCGGCGTTATCGCGTTCCCCGTTACGTTGCTCGTCGCTAATAATGTCGAGCCAGGTTCCACCTCATACGCGAAATGGCGGTAATGGGCAGAAGGGTCGCGATGATGGGTGATCGCTCATCGACAAGTGACAGTGGCGACGAAAGTGTGCCTTATCGTTGAACCAGCAGGAGTGGCCCGTTATGCGCCAACGAGATACGTATTTTTGTACCCGGTGCAGTATCCTGGAGCATGATAACAAGTTTTTTTTTCTCCAAGAAATAACGGGTCCGACGGAATGTGGTTCATTCGAAGAAAAATTCAAGTGTGAACATGCGTAATATACTTAGATAAAGACATCAGGACCTCGTCTTACTCGATCAGATTATACTAATAATTGTTTAATAATTGCTCACGCTTTTCGATCAGGTTAGAAGTCACTGCTTCCCTCATTACATTTTTTAATATCACTATTACACCCTTTCCATTTGATTGATTCACTCTAGAAGAGAAGAGAAAAGTCTACCAAGTAGATTGCTATTTAGAATAATTTCATACAAATGACACGGTCAGGCAGCAACTTCTTATTATCCCTCTGTATGAAATGTCGCTGCTCGGGAAACAGCAGGGAAATTAGGCAGCAGTTCGGTAAACAAATCGCGTTTTCCCGTAGAACGCGCGCAAATCGAATGAAACCCCCTCCCGCGTCCACTTTTCAAGCGCGTCAACGGCTAACAGGATAAGAGTGTAGACCGCGAAGAAGACGAGGGACGACCGCAAATCGAGCATTCGCCGGCCGCTGGAGTCAATTGGTATTATTAGATTGGCAGCGTCGGGGGGTGTCGAGCATCCCCCGGTTACCAAACACCCTCGGAAGCCGCTGGCTCGCTTGCTCCGCTCTCGCGAGCGCCGCGTTACCGGCTACGTGCGTGATGGTCGGTGGTAAATTTCATTCGAGGAATTATCATGATTGAATCAGCTTCTCCGCTCCGCCACCACTTCGCTCTCCCAAGCTAGATTCTCGCCGTCCCTGTCTACCCCTTCGCGCCGCTTCAACCCCCTGTCCGCCCTCGTAAATCCATCCTTGATATTTTCCCACCGATGCAAAAGACTGGCCGACATTGCTCGTTCTTCGCGTGCAATCGCGATCTCTAACGTTCCACCTATTTCTCGCTCCCACCACCTATCGCAATTTAATTTATAACACTTAAATGTTGCTCGCTACGAAAATTGGCGGGAGTAACCCGTCGTGGGGGGTGAAGTCTCGCGTGCAACGTTCCTAGCCGTATTCTCGAGTAATTTTAAGGTTCTTCTTGGACTGCTTTTCTTTGGAAGATGGGGTAACGATTTGGAGGTTATTCAAAATAGCCACGATTAATTTTGAACTTCGCTCAAAATACTGTAACTACTTAGCATATGTTTCCATTGATTCTCTAGAAAATGCAATCTGGAAAAGTCCAGTGTTCCATCGAAAGTCGATGAAAATAGTCAACGTCGTCGAACCAGGAAGCGTTTCGAAGGTAACGAGTGCAACTCGCAACCGATCAACGGTATTCGATTCGAATCCTCCCCCTCCCCCGTTCAATCCGATCGATTATCTACAGAATTAATCAGTCCTCCGTGACAACCACTCTCCGCCCGGACATCGTCGACAATGGAGTTGGATCAGCTGTTACATCGATCGTATCGCTTGCCGAGAGACGCGAATCGATATCGTCATCGTCTGTGCCCGTGCGGACAAAATTCCTCGTTTAATTGCTCATCGACGATTTCGGGGCCAATCTAATTCCGTCGTGCACCGTGACTTTGACTCCCTGGTTTCGCTTATCCGCTGTCAGCCTTCCGGATTATCGGCGCGATTAGATATTCTAACGATCGCGACCGCTCGATATCTCTGACTTTCTCCGCTTATCGGTCGCGGCCGATTTTTCGAGAATATCACAACGGATCCCGCGATACGGTGCGCCCGGCGAAGATGTTAGACAGCGATACGCGAAACCGATGGATTATTTTATACCACGCGAGGTATTAAAATGTTAACCAGCTCTACGCGTGTGGAGAGGAAATTTTCTCTGAGTGAACGGGGTGATTGACTCTCGCTTAGATACCAAACCTTGCAGTCACTCGCTCGCAATCAGTACACAGTAGTTCCAATCAAGATGGATTTTTTGAGCCACGACGAGATCGACTCGGATGAGAATAATAAAATCGATTAATTCCTCGATCTCGCGTAAGACGAGACATAAATTCTCTTAGAAGACACTTTGAAGGCCCAAATTCGACACGGTGCTCGATTCCTGTTTGCGGCTCGAAGCAGTAGACGTTAGGTCCCCGCAACGGTGCAATAACAATTACAGAGCCATTCTGAAATTCATAGTCGCGCCTGGCTAATGCGATCGACGATACACGTTACGGGTGGCTCGGCAAACACCAGGGGTGGTAGCTACGCAGAAGCGAAGGGATCCTAGATACGGGCGACCCCCGGGCGTTGAAAAAAACTGCGGAGGAATCGAAGGGCGACGACAATGGGGCCCACCCTGTGAGAGAAACGCTCGCGACGCTGCTCCACGCGCCGCGCCGCCCCAGTTATCTGCTGGTGACTTCTGTAAACAGAGCTGCGTGTACTTTCGCGATGGACACTGGGACACCAGGACGAGAACACGCTCCCTTCACGAATCCATGCCCACCGTCCGTGGTATTATTTTCCTGTTTTCGTCGATGTTATCGGGGGAAGTTTATTTGCGCTCGCTGAAAGGCTGGCTTTGCTCCGGGTGATTAATCCCTTCAGCGGGGCATCGTGAATCGTTTAGCTGCAGATGATGGCTTATTATCTGCGGCAGGGCCAAAGATTTCGAGGTTGGAAAGACAATATCAGATCCCGAGTCTCTTATCCGAAAACGAAACCCACCCTTCCTAGTATCCTTTGGTGAGAATCTCGTGAACAACACTTTCAGCAACTCGCGCCACGTCCCTTCCTCTGCTCTAGATCGTCGCGAGTAATTACCATTGGCTGGACGGGGTCGATAAACAGGAATAATTACGCAGGAGAGAGAAGTGGTTTGTCAGCGAGACGGAGAGGCCGAGAAAGGCAATTTCATATCGGGGGCGCGCATCGTTAACGCGTAATTGCCGAAATGCGCGCCCGGTGGCCCGGTGGAAACAGCCTTCAGGCCTGATCGTTTCAATAGCGGGGCTTACGGCTTAGAAATCCGCCCCGATCTCGCCATCCCCTTTCGACCATCCCCCGAACACCGGGTATTACTGATTACAGAACCGCAGAGCGGCGACGCGGCAGCACGTGGCTCACGTCTGCGCCCGTCACAGTCACACCGGCCAATTTGCGTTTCCGTAATTTCCGCCTGACAATGGGCCACCCTGTATATAATCTCGGGGCGCGCGCGCCCGCGTGCAAGCTGGATAATCCAGCGCAGAGTACGAAACCTAGGGTTCACAGTCAATTCCGCGCACGCTTCGCAGCGTTTATTCCCGTGTTTGCTCGTAAGCAGAATCCGTGCATTTTTCGCACGGTGATCTTTCCTCGAAACGTAGCCCACTTTGGGGTGTTTTCGACGAACACTACTCCGAAAGATGATTGCCAAGAAGCTTCCTAGAACTTTCTAGGCCGCAAACAGATTCCACAGAGATCTGACTTTGGAAAATACAATACCATCCGCTTGAAACACTCGAGAAGATTATTCTGTTCCTGATTTGCTGGTTGAAGTAAAGTCAGGAACAGTACCCGTGAAACCGCGTCCCAATTCCGCCCGTTCAGTGGAAAGACACCGAGCGTAAGTCCCGCCAGGGGGATGGATCCTCGAAAATCGTCGGTCGCA
This sequence comes from Andrena chrysosceles, assembly GCA_963855975.1. Lineage (NCBI taxonomy): Eukaryota > Metazoa > Arthropoda > Insecta > Hymenoptera > Andrenidae > Andrena > Andrena chrysosceles. The sequence goes on along the minus strand of OY979769.1, from coordinate 41,863,322 downwards.
GGGTAAATCCTTTACGAGATTGAAAATCGCCAAGCCAGAAGGAAGCGGCGTGTCGCAGCTTAGCCCGGCCACTCCGGGCAAAAGGAGCGCAGGCCAGAAGGGCCCGCTGCGAGTGCGGGATTCGAACAATGGGACGCGCAGCGGGGGTGTTCCAGGTCCCATTTTCGTGCCGTCTATTTTTCCCCCCCAGGAGGAATCCTTCCGAGAATTTTCCGCTCGACAAAGAACGAGGAAAGACGTTCCCGTGGATAGGGCCGAGTCGACGACAAAACCGTGGCCCCCTCTTCGCCTTCCCAACCCTTGGTAACTGTTGACAATCACGTGAAAAGGAGACCAGAGGAGGAGGAGGAGGCCAAGCGCAGGGGCCGGAGGGTGCAGGGGAGCCTGAAACACTTTACTGCTGGACGCGGGCGAAAGGAGGCAACGATTTCGCACAATGGCATTAGAACGGTGCCCGGGAAATCCGTTTAGAGTCGCTTTTCGCGGTAACCCCAGGGTAAAGCTGAATACCGAGCAACAACGTGGCCCCAGAACCCGGGGAAAGGACGACGACGACAACGTTCTCTCTGCGAAGCTCTGTTGTGACGACCGATCAACGCTGGCAAACAGAGTCAGTGTCTAGTGGAGACCATGGCGTCAATGGCACCCCGCGGTGTGTGACGGAAGTCGACACGGAATAATCGAGGAAAGGGGATGGAATTTGGTGGAGAGAGACGCTGTAACTAAGGAGGAAGAATATCTCCCTTCTTAAAATTTTATGATAGTAACGTGAAAATTATAGCTAGCTTGATTCGAAGTTCTATTTCCGTGAGGTTACGTAGACTATCAAGTACAGAAATTAATCAAATTTCGCGTCGTACTATAGGGAAACGCGTAAAAGAATCCCCGTGAACAATGCCACGAACAGGGCAACGGTTCCCTGAATGCAAAGCCCGTCCCTCGAACAAAACCTCGAAAATCAGACCTATGGCGCGTCCTCGATATGTGACTCGAATAACGGGGAGAGGTGAACGGGGGTGGCCGAGAGAAAGGTAGAGGGGTACGATCGGCACAATGGTCGGTGGGAGGAAACTCTCGAGATCCGAAATGAAATCTGGGCAAAAGGGGTTCTCGCCGGCAACCCTCTCCGCGCGTACCTGCGCCCCCGCGCACACGCGCCCTTTCGTCGTGCTGCGACCGCGCATGCAACAGGCCCGAAGCTGCAGCGGGACTCTTTATTTAACCGGGGTACAGAAAGACGTGAATGCCTGGCCGTGGATTAAAAGCGCCGTGGAGGGTGGAGAAAAAGTGAGACGGAGAGGGTCGCTCGGGCGAGAGGTGGAGAACGTAGAAGAGGCGAGAGAGAGAGAGAGAGAGGGAGATAGATAGAGTTCTGGAGAGGATCATTTGAATGAGTAATACTACACCTCGCGCACCCACCCACACTTCTATGGAAGTCCCGTGCGCGCAGCAGCTTTGTTTGATACGGCGCATTGTGCTAGCTGCCACCGGTTCACTTTATACCCCCGGCGCGGCGCACACAGGTACACGCGTGGTCGGCGCGCGTACGCGAGTACGCGCGACCTACGCCTCCTCTCGTCCTCTCTCTCTCTCTCTCTCTCTGAACGTACCCCGCGTCGATCCTCTCCCGTACCGCGTCTTTCTTTTTACGAGCACCGGGGCCACGATCCGCGTGCGTGTGCATTTGTGCCCAGGGCCTCGGCCCCGACTACTGAAAATTGTATTATAATGCGGCCTGGACCGCTCGACAATGAGGGAGCGGCTCGGTCAAGTTGCCTTATGCCAATCTCGCCGCGGAGGCGGTTACGATTTCAATGAGGAGCAACTGAACAACCCACAGGGAGAGGGATATCGGTCAAAGAGTTCTAAAGCACCCCCTTCCCGCCCCTTCATTCTTCTTCGGCTATTGCGCGATTATTCGTTACCAGTGATTGTTCGAATCCTACTTCCTCATGCGTCGGATTGGACACTTGGTAGATCCGAGGCAGAAAAATGAAGAAGATAGTCTAGAATGATAGTAATCATCCGAGTCACTAAGTATACCGACTTCTTCGATACGAGCGACAATTTCGGTACCTCCACTTTCGACAATGATAAGATCATTCTCTGGGCACTAGCGAAATAACCTGGGTGCAGGACACGGTGCTGTGCTTCTGCGTCCAGAAGCATCGCAGATAAGACACGCGCGATTCGGCGTCACGCAGCCGCGCGATGCCATTCCGGCCCTTTAATCGCTTGTCCAGGGTATACCAGCAGCGCGGAAACGCGACGGTGGACGCGCACATATGACGCGTGGCGGGATGGTCCTCGCGCTGCAACGGCGCCGATAACGGGATGCACACTATTTGCACGAACCTAATCCGCGGGCCCTGCGCTTCGGCTGGGAAATTTATCTGGCGTCGAGGCGCAGATAAGAACCCACTGCCGTCCGTGGCTTATCCCAGCACCAGTTAATAGTGATCTCTGTAAGCTCTCCAACGAAAGGTAGGTTAGGCGTTCCACGCGCTTCTGCATACGGGCAAACGTGAATTTCGATTAATCCGGGGCAGCGACTACTTGTAATCCCATTTCCCTGGAGGTCCGAACCTTCATACATACTTCGTCCCGCATGTTTCCTTCCCTTATAAGGGGGAAGTTTATGTGATGATTTCAGGGGTAGTCGTGGGCTACTGTTTTGGGCAGCTTAAGGTGGAGGTTGGTAGACGAAGAGTTTTGTTCATGCAATTATTAGAGTTCTACGCAAGAAGAGTTCTGTGTTTTTTACGTGGGGAGTCTCTTTCATTTTTGCCCTTGGTAATTGGTTTTTGTCGAATCACGAAGCAATTGTTTTTCAAGGGAAGCAATCGTTGCTTCGATTCTGCGCGGCAGACTTTTGAGAGGAGGAAGGCAATCGGAGGTAAGCCACGGTAAATTCGGGTCTCCGTTATCTACGATCTGGATAAGCCCCACTATAAGAACCGGGGATAGGGCGGGCGGTACAAGAAAGGGATAAACGTGAATTTCGATTAATCGAAGGGACAACAAGTTGTTATAATCCCGGGCATAGCCGAATAAACAGGGGGGGGGGGGCGTGTAATCTGCTGGATGAAACCGGAAATCACGTTCCACCGCGAACGTTTCATTAACCGGAGGACTTATAAACAATAATAATAATGTCTCGGGCTAAACCGTTGTGTAGGGCGTTCGTGACTTTAAGTAGCTCAACGAACAAACGTATTTTGGGGGGATTAGATCGAAATATTCCATTTAAACCCTATGCTTTTCACAACAAAGAATTAATAAATTTAAAAGAAGCATATTAACCCTTTGAAGATAGAATACTTTCGAGATCAAAGTCCTTTTTTTTCTTAACACACAAACTCAGTTACACGTAACCCGTGACTCCAGAAGTAAATACACATTCAGTGCCAATTCCAAAGAAACTCCCACCCAAGACGAACAGAAAATCCTAGATATACAAACTGTCCCCCAATTTCCAAAAAACTATTTCGCGGGCTGAAGTTGCGAACGCCCCACGTCCCCCACGGATTTTCCGCAAAGCGCGAGGCGGAAGCGGGCCGAAGGCTTACAGGGCTTGCGAGATAGGTGAAGTTAGACAACAAGGAGGATGCGCGCCGGGGCTTTATCGCAGACAGCAGGATAATTAAATTTGTCGGGGTGATTTATGGCGTTGCACGAAGGGCTCGGGGGACCGGGGGCGGAGGGGGGGTGGTGTAGGGGGTTGATACGCCTCGGTTCCTTGCGCAACGCGACACGGTCGTTCCCTTCTTTTTCCTCCCTCTGCGCCTCCAGCGAAAAAGGCAAGAAGGATGGACCGAAATTACTTGCAAGGTTTACTTTGCCACTGCGGAAAATTACACGGAAGAGAAATATTACTTCGGTCCCGGACGGGCATAGAAATGGCGGCCAGAGCACAGAGGACGCCGACAAATTGTCGCTCCGAGTTGATATTTAGGTGGTAGGGACGAGTGGGTGTTACTCGAATTTTGACCGATGCCACGATTTTCCTACCCTCGGGTGCTCCGTATTTTCGGCGCTGACACGTTTGCTTTTTTTTACTCATCGTCCGCGGCCTTCCGAATTATTTTTAAACGCGGGAGCAACTAAAGCACGCGATGACGCGTATCCGAGACGCGTCGGCGAGGAGCGCGGTCGATTATCTTCGTAACAAAAGATCGAAACGGAGGCCGTCTTGGTATTTCGAGGTGGGACAAGATCGAGCGCTGTGGGATCGAAAGTGATCACCGACCGTCCTGAGACTTTTCGTTACCTCGTTCCATTTCTGAGACGCTGGTGTCGGTTGCTTGTTAAAAATACGGCCGATTACACACCCTCCATGTTTCTACGGGTAGCGTGGAAAATTTCACGACTTCTTGTTAGCCGAGTGAAAACGCGTGAAAGTTTAAAGACGGATGCTGGTAACAGGTACAACACGCTTCGATACATTAGAAGAAACGCCGCCCCTTTAATAATTCAACCCCCGTCGCTGAGCTTCCACGGGGAGCATCGAGTTGCCAGTGTAAAGTCGGCGACACGTAGCGAAAGATAAGGCTGGTATCGCGGTTGTATCCGCGTGAGATGGAGAGAGAGAGGGGGAGAGAGACTCGCCCCTCGGCTATCGAGGGAAAATCGAGGCGAAAAGAATTAGGGGAGGCGGATATACCTTCGGGGGTGGAACGAGGCCTCCAACTTTTTGCCCCTCGTGCCAAGTGTCGCCGTCCTCGTTAAATATTCAACCCTGTAATACAATATCCAGCGTGTAGAAGGCCTCGGCTACGAGCGGGATAAACGATTTGCGAGGCTCAGGGGTGGCTCGTGCACGAAAAGCGCTGTTTTAGGAGTGCTGCAAGCGTTTTACGGAAACATGGTCCACGTGGGGTGAACTTTGATGAGGGGGGACATGTCGTTTTAATTCCTTCGTCGAGAACACGAGGAGCAGATCATTTATGGTAGGGAATTAGAGAATCACGACACTGAAGTTATTCCAAATCAATTTTCATAATAGGGGAGGGTTGCCAATATCGTACTGGTCACGTAAATCGTACCTCATCAATTTCTCAGTAATTAATGAATATAAACTACATCTGATGATGAAAATATCAAGTTAATGCGAAATAAGAAATAGAAACAAAACCTTTTGAGCTTACACTCTATTTTGTGCGTGCTATAAACATTTAAAAAAATCAGGTATGATTGATGTAATTTTTTACCAGTTTATTTTAGCTGATGATAATCAAACAATGCAATTTTGTTCAAATTAGTACCAAATATGAAATATAACGTAAAATGTCTTAAGTGATACGATATAGACAACCCTGCCCTAGGTATGACGGCAGGAAAACTGATTTCACCTGAAATTTTCACGAGAAAACAGTGCTAGATTGAAAGTCACTGATGCGTGACACCTGATAGACGAGTGCCAGATAAAAACGAATCACGGACGTCATTAAGCCGACGGTATAATTACTGCTTCGATGTTAGGTAAACAAGCAGCGTGTCAGCGACGCGTGACGCTTCGATAAACCCGTAAACACGATAAAAATACTATCCCCAGCTGGACGGGAAGTTATCTTTCTCGCGGCTGATTGCGCGCGCCCGCGGTGTCGGGGTGTCGCGCGAGAGCTCAGCAAATTTGCAATATTTTCTCAATGGAGCGCGCGAAGCAGACGTTCCTAGGACGGTGTGAATGAAAAAGAGGGATTTCCAGTAGGGTGGCGACCCTCGGGGTCGCGTCCATTTACACCTTTCACCGCCTCGGTGGTGAGAAAACCTCGATCCTCTTGCAAAATGGGGTTGCTTATCGATTCCATTGGCGAGCGAAATATTCCCCCAAGTGATCTGGGTGAAATTTTCAACTGATCTAGCTCAAGTAGATTCGATTAACCGCCCCTTGATCCACGTTAGATAGTGGGCCAGGAAGCTCGATGACCGTTTGGCAGCGCGTCGAGGCACCGCGACGCTCAAAGGGCCTCCGAACGGAGCGTGTTCGAATCGGTGATGGCAGCGAGCGCGTCACAGACTCAGAAGTGTGAGAGACAGGGGCGGAGGAGGGCGAGGGAGGGCAGGGGCAGTGGTCTAAGTTGGCGAGGGCCGGTTATTTTAATAACGTTATAATAAGACGTCGGGATTGATGCTGAGCTATTCGCTGGCAGCGAGCAACGGAGTAGCCGAACGAAGGGAGGTCGCGCAGCGAGCGCGCGACGCGACGCGCTTAGAAGCGCGCAGAGAAGACGTCTAGATCTAAAGCCTGTCGCCTACGAGTCATTAACATACTTACTACCGTCCTGGCCGGCCAGCGGCGATGATTTCGAGAGATCCCGCTGCCGCGGAACTCCCTTTTTCCGGCGATAAAATTAAACGAGCCGATCTCTGGCGCACCAAGGTTCCCGTTTGTATCTGTCGCCGCCCGTCCGCGTGCCGCGCTCTTCGTATGCCCAACAATTAATTCGACGCTGGTTTGCGCGAACACCCGCCTCCCCGTGAACGATGACAGCCGTCGGGGCGGTCTAATACCCTGGAGCGCACGCGAAACAACCTCCTCGGGATGTTCGCCGTGAGCGCTTGGAAAACAAGCACGTGAAATTAAGGGGACCTTCTGGTCTAGATGTCGATTTTTTTTTATTTTATTTTTCGAATGTTCAATCTTTTAGGAATACGTGTTTAAAAGGATTTGTTGAAATTCGTAAAATTCACGAAGTTATAGGCATTTGAGTAGCGGCAAATGCATGAGCAACACCGGCCACTCGGCGCCCACGTAAAACTTTAAACGCGTTTTTCTCGAAACAAGTGTTCTCCAAACGGTGGCCCAAATGATAACGAATGACCCAACATGGGTCCGATATATTCTAGTTCTGCATCTATCTACGAAGTGTCATTGGCACGACCAAGTGACTCTGGCTGTGGTCCCATCGGTTAGGGTCGAGTGAATTGAAAGGCGACAGATTGGGCGTCTGAAAGTTTGAAAGTTTGAAAGTAGTAGGTACCCATGGTCGATGGAGTAGCTAGGATGAGGCTCGACAGGCGTCGTTAGAAGCTTCCACGTAGCCCAAGGCAGCGAGGTGCGAAGGCGTAACCGGCTGACCGGAGAAACAACGATCAGATTTACATTCGGCCGATCTCCACGGATCGTCCTGGCGAGTTTAGAGGGGCAATAAAGGAGGATGTTTGAACACGAAGGCTCGGCCCCCGGGGTCTTCCTCTCGCCCCGTGGCCGCCACGGCCTAATCGTTTCTCCCACCAGCCTCGATAGAAGTGATCGTGCCTCGATGACTTTACGGGCGTCGATGCTCGTTCCCTTGATTTACGACGCCCCTAACCTTCGCCGCGTTACCTACATTGTTTCCCCCGCGTGCGGGTTTCTCTCTTTACACGGGCTGTCTGGCTCCTTCGAACACCGAGCGACCTCGACCCCCGAGGACCTAACGGGGTAACGGGGTACCGCCATCCAGCTGGAAACGGTACTCTAGACGGACGAAGTATCGAGATACCTGCTATATTTCCACCCAAGGAAATACCACCAAAGGAATCGCAGAAATTTTTATTCAGAAGCCGTACTAAGTGGCGGTGGAATTAAAAGATGGTATTCCTATATCTCCCATTAAGAGATCCAACACTAAAGCAGCAAATTACACCGAGACACAGTGAAGTACCTATGTACCCGTGCATCTTGTCAGTTGATAGCCTATAGAATAGACGAGCGTCTCCTTGCACTTCGCTCGAAATATCTCCAGCAACCTTCTCCGACCGAAATACATGTTACCATCGAAATAGAACGAGGAAAAGTCCCCCGCGCGACAAAGTAGCTCCGACTCTTCCGGAATCACAGTGGCGGCTGTAGCTCCGTCGCGTCAGTAATTTTTGCCCGCGCAACGTCCTTTCTTCCTGGCCGGGTACAGCTGCGCCCGCATACGGAAACCAGAAAGGTGCATCGCAGCGGCGAGAGTAACCCTCGCCGAGTTTCTCGGCTTTCAGCGGTGGCTTTTTTAGAAGACACGAAGCCAGGTGCAGGCTGAGCCCGCCGCGGCGAGGCTCGCGCATAAAGGGGGAATACCTTGGCAAATCAGACGCTACGAAACGACTGAATTACGGCCGCGGCTGTCGTAAAAGAGGCCGCCTCGGTCTCGTCTTACTCAACAACGACTTAATTGCTCTCGTGGCTGTTCCTTGTTTCCCGCATATTAGCCGCGATTAACGAGCCTCGAGTGGCCTGTCGATTCAAACGGCCCTCCTTCTCCCGAACCCCGTCTCACCGAATTAACACCCGCCACGAAAAACTAGCAGACACAGCCGCGGGATCTCATCCCTAACAGTATCTACTCCGAGTAGATATATACCTCGTCCAGCCGAGAGGAAAGATGAGGCTGCTTTCTCCTTTCCCACGTTTACCGAATAATCTTCGCCGCGGGGAGCGCGAACGTGCTTGCCCTGCTAATTCGCCGATCGATCTCCCCGCAGATTTGAAAATTATTCCACGTGTCTCCTATCGAGAGCCACGCCGCTAGATACCCGGCTGGCTAGTCGGACAGGGCTAGATGTTGTTTTGCAGCGCCGGAATAGATATCGGTGGTGGCTGGCGCGGAGACAGGGAACTGCCACTATTTCTGACGAGAGGCGTCTTGCCCCCGCGCCTTCTTCAACGTCACTATTTCCCGCTCGCCGGCCGGGGAGAAAGGGGAAAGTCGCGCGAGAGAACGCGCGCACGTTAATAGAGGGCAGACGCCGAAGCGGCCAGGAATAACCCATCGGGATGTCACACTTCCATATAGACATCGCCGGTCACCGGTTTCGCTCGATGATCTCGTTTAGGCCTCTCTTCCTCTTCATATGGCCCTTACGTTCCCCCAACACCATCGCGATTTCTCCCGCCAAGCTTTGCATCGAGATCGCGACCGCGCGGAGTCGTTAACATAGAGCAGGATTCAATGAAAGAGACTGATAATCGATGGGTTGAATATTTTAGAAACACTGCGGAAACTATGTCGCTCGTCAAGTGTGCTCATGGTCGGACCAGAATAATTGAAACTGTCAACGTTGTGAAAGGGTGGCCAGGCTGATAGGGGCGTCGTTGGCTAAGAAATGATCTTGATAATAGGTACTTGTGTCTCCATTGAGCTGCTCCAATTTGTTGGAGACTGTCACCCAGATCAATGAGGGGACGTTTCGGGCTTCGAGATGCTTAAGAGGACGTCGAAATTCGAAATATATATGATGGGACGCGGTTAGACATATTCAGGGATCGCGCCAGTGTAGCAATCGGGCAGAATAACAGGGGTCAACGATGTTGTTCTATCCTGAACTCGGCTCATCCAATGACGCGGTGGATCCAAGCATCAGCGAACGATTACGGAGGCCAAGATGAATGGGGAAGCGCGAGCCACTGAATGAATCCGAGATTTATGAATCCACCGGCGTCGTGTTTATCTTCCTCGTGCCCATTGTGCGCTCCAGAGTCCCCAGAGTCGAAGTTTCATGAATGAAGAAACACACAGCGGCGACGCACACGGAATCGTTTAAGCGTCGGTCCAAATTCTCTATCTTTCGACGGGGAAACCGATCCGCGGACAGGCTGCTGTAGGAAAGCCTGGCGGAAAGTCGTTTGTCACGCGAGATCGGGCCAAACGGAGCGTCAATAGAACAACAGAGTTACTGCCAAATTCATTGTCAGCTTTGTCGCGAACTGGTTATTCTTAACTGACGATGCAAGGCGGTTGAAATCGGGGAACCAGGGTCGCATAACTTCCGCGGCTGCAAAGAAACCTGGCACCCTCGTGTGTACTAATTACACATCTACAGGTTCGTGAGTGGAATTTAGACGCGCTCCGGGGATCATTAATTATAACCGAATTCAAAGAATGGATGACTTATTCTAGGTTAATCATTCTCAGTCAGTGGCTCTTTAATCAGCGATTTATGTTTCAACCCCGCCATTTTTCGCTCTACTGATTATCCTAATAGGTCCACTAATATTCCATCACGTGGAGGAACTATACTATCACGACCCAGGTCAACGATTCCACGCCGGGGACGCTTAGAAATCCTCAATTAAAACGGACTTGTGATTCACGTGAGGCGACGCGTAGACGATGAAACGAGCCGCCAACTTCGTAGGCAAAGGACGTCTTGCGAGAGCGGCGTGGAAAAAGGGAAGCGTGCTCGTCCGAGAAAATCGCACGCGCGATCTCTGTTTGCGCGAGAGCAGCGCGGATATAGTCAGAAAATGGGAGAAAGACGAGGAGGAGGACCCTCTGTCGGCGCGCATGCACGCGCTCAGAGGCCGGGGAGCGGACAAGACCTGGCATTCTAAGTTGCGTTACTAACTTTATCCTAAGCTCGGTGTCACGCGAACGAGCAGTTAACAAAACGCTGCCGCGAGGATGCGTTGCGACAGCCGTTGACACACCTGCCGGCATTCCCTACGACTCAGCCTTACCTGGCTGACCACGAGCCACCTCTCCAACCAGCCACTATGTATCTCCTCTTCTTCCACGAGGGAACAGAAATCCTTTCTTCCCTTTCGTCGAACCATTTTCCCGTTAGCGGGTTCTCTTTGTTCTAGGTCCCTACCCTGAAATTCGACTCGATGGTCGCTGGAACCAGGAAGGATACGATTTGCACTGTGTTTCTTAAATATTCAGGATTTAATTTTGAATGTAGGTAGGTACCTACTGCGAAGAATATTTTATTAAAGTTTGTTGCCACAGACCCACGGCAGCTAGGAGCTATCGACCTAATCAGAGATGCTGTGCCCATGGTCGAAGATAAGCAAAGGGAAAAGGCTTGAACGAACAAACGTCTTATTCCATTCTCACTCATGACCACGCGAGATCTAGCGTCTATTCGTGAATGACAAATGCGTGCTCGTGGTGCATCGATAGCACGTTTCTTTGCCGCGAAGAGAAAACGACCGTGAGAACCGAACATGAAGTGTGTAAAACAGAGAACCGCGATACTGGTTGCAGTGTCTTTAGAATCGATACTTTCAGAAGTCAGTACCTGCCGGTTCATACCTGCGTGTGAATATTCATTAAATTGACAAAAGCGTGCGAAACTCAGAGAATTCTGAAGCAGCTAAGTCCTGTGCTTCATCGAAGAGAGTCTACTCCGGTCTATCTCACTGACTTACGAAACTCGCGGAGATATCGCGCGCAGCAACAGATAAGGGGGTGAAGATAAGCGTGGCGTCGTGGAGGAAAAGGTCCTTTTTCCCGTGATCCCAGGCGAGGAACGAGTTGTTAGCCGACGAGGCGACGGAAAAGGGGCTTACCGCCCACACGCGACGACGAGAGAAAGAAAAAGATTGTGTCGCGATGTGGACGTGGTTCGCACCACACCGAGTGACTGATCCTCTCAGCGGCGCGTCTTTCAATACGCGCGAGGACCAACGCTGATTGCCATCGTTCAAGCAGCGAGCCGACGCATCTCGTTCCTCCTTTTGTCGCCGAATCGTGACGGGACGACGCGACGTTCGACTCGGTCCAGCCGTCCCCCGCGGTGATCTTGTCGCGATTACACGATCGCCAATTGCTACGGGACTTTCTCTTTCGACCGATCGAGGGAAAGATCGCGAGGGAAATGGCGACAAATTTGGAGCAGCGGGAGCAGTGACATAAACGACGAAAAGCTGGGGGAGACAAGTAGCTACCTACGCAGAATCGAAGTGCAAGGATGAACGAGGCTAGGGGACTATCACACACTCCGCGATGAGCACCTATCGCCGCGCTGTGGAATTGGAACACTTCGAATAGAACCAGAGGAAGATAGAAAGAAAGCGATTCAATCCCAATGAGTTAATTGAGAGACGCTTCTATTCGCGAAAGCGAGCACAAGGCTAAGGTCGCAATCGTTGCTGACGATCGACAAGACTTCTCTATTTGGTCCACGGTTGTAATGCAAATCGACAAGCTGCTCTGTCTCGCGTTTGGCACACGGGCGTCGCGACGCCGGCCTGAACTCCACCCGTGAAATCAGGGTGCGCTGACGTGTTACAAGACAGCGTCACGCAGAGGGCAAACGTAGCACTTAACACCCAGGACGTCGCCGGGCTCTCGAGATACGCTGATTATCTCGGCGATCGACTCGCGTGGAATCCGATCGATTAAACGGGCCGCGATAAAACGAGACCGTGGAAAATCGACGGGGATAAGAAAACGTGCGCGGCCTTCGGGATCGGGCCGTTCAGGCGTTGCCGAAAGTGTTTAGGGACGCGTCGCGAGGGCCTCGAGGCGGCACGGTTTTCGAGATTCTCGGCTCGTTCCCTTTTTCAGGCCGAACGAATTCTGCGGCCCGCGCTGGCCCGGGTTAAATTTAGCCTGGTGAGGTCGAAAAACGAACTCATCGTGTCTCTCCGAGCCACTGGCAGTCACTCAGGGAACGCGGTTACGATTATCGTTTAGCTCGCTGGGAAAGAACATCAGACGGATCGAGAATAATTTACGCGGGTACGAGAGAATTCCAGAAATGGCCCCTATCCGCGGAGCCGCGCTGGGGCGGCGGAAAGAGCAGAATTGTGTAATTATGTGCTGGATAATTCGGCTCGTGATGTCGACCATCTCGGGAATAGACGGAAAACGTCGCGAGAACAAAAATGAAATCTCTGGTATTAGACGCCTATATTCAGTTTTGAAACACTTGAAATACTATTCCCATTTCTCAGATACTTAACGATGGGTCGTGTCTTGGATTTTGTATTAGGGCTGGGACTAATCGAATAATTTAATATTCGAATATTTTACAAGTATTCGAATGCTATGAATAAACTTCGAATATTATTATTCGAATACTATTCGAATACTGAAGTATGAAGTGGGTTAAAATTAGTGGGTTACAATTAGCTTACAAGATTTCACCCTGACAAATGAATCTAAAGAACTTGATTTATAATTCACACCATACTATTCGAATACGTCAGTATTCGAATACTAAAACATTCGAATACTTAACTATTCGAATTGCATTCGAATACTTGGATATTCGAATTATTTTCGCCAAATAATTGAGCAACTGAAGTATTCGAATATTCGAATACCGAAATATTCGACAAATAGTTCCAGCCCTATTTTGTACTCGAGGAATAGCTGAAGTCTATCTCTGTCGAGTTTCTAAAGTGATGATTGATTTCTCAAGACTAAGTAGGTATTTAGGTATCACTGTATCTTATAAGTAGAGCAATTATATTGTTTTAAAAGCAATCAATTACGCATTTTACACGGTAATTTAATGTACATACGCTTATGCGCGGTAACACGTGAAAGCAACCGATAAAAGGTGAGAATCGTGACGTGGTCACTTCGCTTTGGTCAAGGCGACTTAATTCGTCGCGGGAGTTGCATAATTACACGGAATTTGCAAAGCATGCAAATTCCTCGTGCCAAAAGAAACCAACAAAATTCCCTTACCATTTGGCTGTTCGAAGGTTCGACCTCAAGATGGGAGCAATTAAAGTTGAGGAGCCCCGGACTTCCGGCGTGCGCTATTTAAATGTCAGCAGCGCGCACACATGCGCACGAAAGACACGAGCGGACACACCGCACACGTATATTCTACCTTTAAGGGTGAGCGTTTTAAAACATTACGGAAGTGCATGCGTGTTATCACTTGTCCTTGTAATATCTCGCGTGCATTTCATTTGCTGTTACGGTTTTAAACACATTTTCTATGCAATAGCGGACAAGGTTCTCACTTTTAACCGCGGAGGAATAAAAGGATGAATTGTTAAATTTAGAAAAACGTTAGTACGCGGTCACTGCTTCAGTCTTCAGAGAATGAGACGGGGACTTCAACGCGACGCGATAATAATTTCTTTAATTTATTCAATTTTATTTCTTCAATTTAATTTCTGCAATTTATTGGTGAATCGAAACACGTTAACGAAAAGGAATTTCACCTTCCTACGGGGTTACATAAATATACGCGAGCCGTCTTGCCTCGGTCACCGTCGAAACAATACTGAGTACGTACTCGAAGGTTGTTTCCGACTTCAGAGGGTAGGTTTGTCTCGAAACTCATTCACAATGGTGGGAGAATCGATCAATGACGCGAGGTCCAGTACATCAATTTGGTTACGTCTGTGGGAAATTTATATAACTGAGTGGGGGCACGATCACGTCACAGGGTTCGCTCCCCTAGTACGATTTAGCATTAACCAATCTCCCACGTTTCTTACCAATTTAATCCACATTTTCCAAGTATTCTAGATTTCGAGACAGAACATTGAATTTTGCATAGTATTCTGAAATTTAAATAGCCCCCGTCGGAAGTCTGACATTAAAATTTTAATTGCATACATCTCGGTATCGAAGCTTCGTACTCCAAACCTATCAGAAACTATTCCCTATCGACACAAGAAATTGATGGAAAAATGGTATTTCAATTCACCCCATGTGATATTAATTCGAAAAATGTTAAACGCGTAAAGAGCGTGTCTGTTATAGAAGCGCAACCCAGTTATGAATTCAAAGAACGCGCGAGTGGATCGGGGAATCGCAACCCCCAGAAACATTCCGAAAAGTTTACGAATCCGAATGGGTGGAGTTCGATCCCAGAGCGAAAGAATGGGCGACGCTGACGTTTTATAGCCGGCGAGTCGAGTGGCCCGAGTTTTCTCGATGCCAGGAAGTCGGAGGACGTGGAGAGTCGAAGGGGGTCGTTCTCGCGCTCGATTTACCCGAATGCATCCGGTGCGTGGTGTGGTCCCTCTCGAGCGGATCCCAGGCCGAAAGCGCCTTGGCTGTTTGTTGCCCGTGGATTCGCCAGGAAAGGGGTCCACACGCGTGCTCGCACGTACACGAACTCGGCGCGACGCGGCGTGCTGCGTGCCCCTCTGATCTCCTCTAATAGGATTTATGCGAGCGGGCTCGATTACCCGCGGTCAAGGATACACGCAGGAGGCATTCTCGCGGCGTTAATTTCGCGACACGCGGTGACGCTCGATTAATCAGCCCCGTGGAAAAAGCAGCAGCTACGAACACCGGAGAACGTGACGAAGGGAAGAAGAGGGGAGAGGGAGGAGATTGTCGCAAAGGTGGCGAGTTTCGATTTGGCCGTCGAACGGCCGCAAAAAGGGGACACGACACGAAGGACAAGCGGCCGAGCAAAGGAGCGGAATGTACTCCGGGAGAGCGTGAAACGGCTCGTAGCCAGCAGCAGTCGGAGACCACTTGTCAGAAAAATCCCAAGGAGAGGCTGGCCACCGCGGAATCTACTCGCGGGCAAAAAGGGCTCGCGGGGCACCGAACACGATTCTTTTGGAAGAAAATCGCGCCCCGTCGGCGTGCAACTCGCGCCTTAGCCTACCCCGCGTCTCCCGCCTCTCCCGAACACGGCAATAACGATAAAATCCCGCGGCGACGTGAATGGCGGAGGTTTCGTGTTTTCGTAGGCCGCTCACGTATCCGCGTGGTTCTTTCACGATCGTATATCTAACGCCGCGTCGCGGGCAAAAATCTTCGGCAAATAGTTTTCTTCGCACCTCTTGGCCGCTCACTCGCCAGTCTCTCCCTTCCTCCACCCTTTGATTCCCTCTTCGTTGCCCGTTCGTCGTTGGGTTTCGCGAGCGACGGAGCAAACCCCGCGAGCCGGGATTCTTCGCGCCTCTCCCCCGTTTATATGCAGGTTGCGCGTGAGATCCGCGCGGGGGATATATGCCGACAGAAGAACCGCCCGGCGGATTTCTCGGTTTCCACGGTGGACGATCGAGGGAAGAAGGCGGTGAAAGATCGGGTGGCGGCATCGGCGCAACGGAATGTATATATCTCTTCCCTCTCGGGTTCGTTCCCCGTTGGCAGGGAGCAGCAGGACCCGCCGCGCTATTTCTTCTCTTTGGCGCGGGGGCCACTCGCCCCGTGGACCCGTCGGCGCGCGAGCAAACGCGCTCGCTTCGCTTCTCTTATTTGGCGGTCCACGGGCGAACCGAGCGGATCGAAGGACGAGCGCGAGAAGGCGGGAGGAGCGAGGGACGAGAATCGAGCATCGAGGGGGAGAAATAGGGATGGGAGACCAGAGAACTCGGGGATAAGACTGAGACGAGAGGAGCCTCCTCCTCCTTCATCTTCTTCTTCTTCTTCTTCTGCATCTTCTTCTTCTTCTTCTTCTTCTCCTTCCTTTCATGCAAGCCGGCCCGTTAATCCTCCACGGATCCCGCCAGGATCCCACGGAGATGCACCGAGGGAATTTGCATACAAGATCTTCTGGCATCTCCTTCCCCCTACTCTCCTGGCTGGCCAGGCTTGTTCGTTGTCTCTCTCGGCCCTGCAAATCGGCGCCGTGCATCCATCTCGCTTCTCGTCGCCATCGCGACCCGCTTATGCCGCTATTCCCGCTTCGACTCTTTCGGTTTCACCTCCTTCCCCCCTCTTGGCCCCTGCTCGCGGAGGCTCGCCCCTCTGGCTCCAAGTCGCGGGGAACTTTGTCTGTCAGGGGTACGAGGCAGAAACCGATCCGCCGTGGAACAATGGAGAGGACTCGAATTCAAGGTCCACGGCGACCTTGGCGATCAAGGGCCTCGTGTTTGGAGGAGTAAGCTCGTTAAGGGAGACGGGGAGCTTCTCGAGGTGGAGGGATTTTAGATATTTCCAATCGGGGATGTTTCGCGTCTCGCGTCCCGCGTGCTGAGAACCAGAATCAATCGGACAAATCTAGTATTTCAGTGTTTTGAGTGCTTTATGAATAAAAAAGATATGACGTATTTGGCGGCGTTTCTCGTCCACCCACAACTTATACGAGTGAATTACGACGATTGTCGGTGGAGTGGCGTCCATCGGTGCCGCGAGGGTGGCAATTTTCCGGAAGCGACGCGCGGCCACAGTGAACCGAGCCCCAGGTCCCGGTAATCCCGTAGGAAAACTCATTCGATCCGATAACCCCGAAGAATTTGACGCGGGGGCCGGCACCCTCTCGCTTCCCCGCCGGAGTTAATCCGAGCCATATACGCGAGCGATTACCGTTAATTATATTTTCCTAGCGGCCTCTCACGAGCACGCACGGTTGTGCCCGATGTGTGTTTGTGCCGCGTTCCTGCCACTCATCCCCGATCCCGGGCGCAGAAGCACGTGGCGTTCGTGGCCCCGCGTTTTCGTGGGTGTACGTGCTTGTACAGGGTGGCGCGGAAATAAGCTCAGGCTACTCACTTTGCTCGTATCCTGTTTCGCTTGTAGCATTCGACATGCTGGGACACGATGCCTCGTCATGTACATGTACATGTCGAGAAATGATGTTTTTCGCGAGAAACTTATTCTAAATTCTAGATGTATAAACACATCCAGAATTTAGAATAAATCTTATTAGTAACATTAGAACTTATATGAATGAGAAGATTCGACATTATTGACTAATGAAGGTGTGCTTAAATTCCTATTTTACTGTTTAGAAAAATGGTATGCCTACTGAAATAAGTAATGAGTTTCTTGTAGCAATTAAAGAAGGAATATCGAAAAGAAGAGACAAAACTATTGTATTCTTTATACAATTTTTGCATAGGTAATCCAGAATCTCTTCAAAAATTCAAAAGTCGCGTTTTTTTTTCATTTAAATCCATATATATATCACAAAAAAAAGAAAAGAAATAGATTAAACATCTATTTTAAAATAAGAAAGTATTTTATATTAAATAAATTTTATATTAAATAAATAAATTTATGAATTATATTTAATATTATAATTAAATATAATACTAGTTTATTATATTTAATAAACATTGTCAACATTATTCCAAAAATATAAATTTTGTAATATTATTCAATTTCTCGAGAATCCTCAAGAAGTATGATCTGATTTCTGATTTCTCGAGAAAGATAAAATATTGAGAAATCAGAACACTAGTGTTGAACCTACACTGATTGTGAGACTGCAACGAGGATTAACAGTGGTTGCAACTTTAACATGACTAACGGCTCTAGCAAACCCCACCCACTAACGACAAGTCCCTCTACGACCTTTCCATCCCAGGTGAGCAGAGGTTGATCACTTATTCGAGAGACACCCCGTGTGCGTGCGTGTTTTCGTCGCGGTAGGAAGGAACGGCGGCAGGGGTGGTCTGGAACACCGTGGCGTGGGAAGGGTGTGGACGAACTCTAGCACCGAGCGGATCGCCCTCCCTCGTCAGCGGCTCCTGTTCCTCCCTTAGCGTTAATACAGGCTACGTCGGGCGAAGGGCAGGATTAAATTGGCACCAATTACCAGCAAAACACCCTCCGACGCACTTTCCGCCCCCACCCCCCGCCCTCCGCCGTTATGGTTCCCCCTGTTGACGCCCGCTGTGCGTGGCATCCGCTCCACGACCACCCTCCAGAAAAGAAAGTCCACCCCTAAGTGGCGCAACGATATTACATTATGAAAATATACATCCCCAGCTGACGTAAGCTGGTGGAGCGATGTAATTATCGGATGTCTCGCGTTTCGCTGCCCTCCGTGTCTATGACCGATCGACTGGCAGGAGTTCCGCGAGGAGGCTTCACCAGACAATAGCTCGATAGAGTGCGCGACGTTGGGACAAAGACACGGATCGCTCGAAATAACCGTAATTCCACTACTCGACGTAATAATCGAGATCGCAACTAGAGAAGAATCCTCGGATCCTGAAAAATCAACTCCTCGTCAACTAATACAATTCCATCGCACAGTGTACAACGACTCCAGTCCACGTGTTAACGAATTCCACAGAGAGCCCGAACACTCCGCCCTGCGGTAATTTTCCACAATCCAGCGAGATTACGAGCGGCATCGCGTGACGTCCTCAGCTCGTCGCGCACGCACGGTACGCGCGGGTGGTAGACGCCTTGCACGCGGTCAGGTCGCGGGAAACGAGGCACGAGGACGTCGACGACGTTCCTCGTCGCCGTTTAACCACACGGATGGGCGGTTCTAAGGCGAGCGATACCCGCTCGCTGCAATTGGTTAAGGGGGCCCGTTACGCTTATCGCGTTGCCCTCCGTCGATCAGCGTGCACCTGAAACGCGCGCGTGTGACGGCCACGCACCTTGAAGAGCGGACGACTTTGCCGCGAGTGTTGCGGGTGCGGGAACTGCTCTGTGCGCGCCATTTGCGCAGTGGTTTTGCGGTTCCCCAACGCGGTCAGGGATTTTCCTTTGCGGCGATCGCGGTCGGGAAGCGCGGAAAAGAGAATGCCCGCGAGCTCAGCGCGTTCTGTCCTGAGAGGCTCGCGAGTATTTAGTCAGGAGGAGTTGTTGATATTATATTCTAAATATAAAGCTATGTGTCGGTGCGAATTTTTATATGTTTAAAGTAGATATCTTTATGGTACATCCTCGAAGATGTACCGAGGACCGTAGATTTATGCAACACGCCTCGCCACTTGCTACTCAATTGGACTCGGAATAGCGGGATCGGGGAGCTCCTCTTGCCTACGCCCGTATCGGGAAATCGTGAAACAGGTCCAATAAACGGTATCCCATGAGCGGGACTCTGTCCCGGTGATATAATCGGTGCCTGTCTTCGCGATTATCGTTGAGAACGGGTGTGCCGGAGCGTCTTGTATCGCGTTACGACGGTACCACGGACAAGCGCCGTCGCTCGTCCTGCTGGCAAAAGGGGAAGAAGCGGAGTCGACGACAGCGGGAAAAAGCCAAGTGGGAACGGTAGAGAACGAGGGGTAGAGCGAGACAGTAAGATGGAAGTGGCGAGGAGGGGGAGGAGAAGAGGATAATTTATTATGCTGTCAGTATGTCGCTCACAATGACCGCCTCCTCGATTTTAGTGACACGGCGATTATCGTCGCGGCCGATCTCGGCCGATCATCGTTAGCATGAATAACGTGACAATGGTAATCCCTTTCGTGAAAGTGCTAACGGCCGTATATACGTGCCACGACGCCAGATGCCGTCCTGAGAATGTAGAAGAGATCTCGTCGTTGCGGACGGTGGAGGGACCCCGAACAGCAGGAAGAAGAGAAAGAAGAAGAAGAAGTAGGAGGAGGAGAAAGAGGCGCGAGGACATTCACCACGAGACACGAACGAACTCGACACGTGGCGCGTATGCGCTCCCGTCATCCGACGAAATGCTTCTAAAAATATTTAGCGGCAAGGGGAGAGGTAGCCACCGAGGAGGAAAAAATGAGAAAATCGAGGGGGCAGAGGAGCACTCGGTTTTAATTTGGCCATTGGAACGCGACGCGATTCGCGTCGGGATTGAATACCGCGAGGAACTGAGAAGAAAAGTTTGCTGGGGCAGCGAAAGTGAGCAATGGGACAACAGTCGGAGGGAAGCAGAGGCAAGCATAAAAAGGGGAGGGGTGGAAATATGTGAAGTGGCATCTTCGGTTCCCAGACCGAGGAATCTGTCCCTCGGCAGTCCCTGGGGGCGGCGAAATATTCTCGAACCGCTCTCCAAGGGTCGATCGTGCCACGGAGAATGCTAGACGCGGCCCGAGCGGGGGTGGTTTTCGTGGAAGATGCGGGGGAGGGCAAGGAAAGTGGCCCCGTTACAAGTTTTACTGCAGTTTTGCGGCTCGGAACAGCGAGCGCGTAACGGCGGGCAATTGAATTTAAATATTCAATTATGCGATGTGTAAATGAAATAGAAGTCTTATGCAAATGGCTACACGCCGAGGGTTGTTGCAAATTTAAAGGGTTAAATATTTATTAGCGGAGGGTTAACCGAGATTTATGGCGGCGGCGTTGGTGAGGCCAGGAGAGTGTGCTCTTCGGCTAATATTCCCTCGTCGACGGAATGCCTTCTGGGAATCGTCCTCTGCTCCTGGCTCCGCCCCTGAAGATCGATATCGTCGTCCTTTGGCCGATAAGCGTTCGTCCTTGGACACGCGCGCTAGATGGACCTGTTATCGCGCCGGGATCGCTTCCTGTTCGTCTTTCAATTAATATTCGCAGCCGAGATGACCGTTGTTGCGGTTCAACGGATCGCGTCCTGTCATCGCGATCTCCGAACGACGCGACGACGCACAGTGGAACGACGTAAGGACAATAACTGAACATGGCAATTACTTCCAAACGATTTCGACTTTCATTGTAAAAATTTGCACACTTTCAATTTATGTTAAGTAGAATAACTGAGATTTAGAGAAAAAAATCCTTCTGGGCTTTCTACAAATAACGTGGGAACATCCCAAATCCGGAAATTCAACGAATTCTGAAACTTTGTGAATATGTAGGGTATTTACTCCTGATTACAATGCAATTTTTGTTTGATACACAAATTCACTCTAAGGGCGTGTAATTCACCCCTGAAAATCTGGTTACTTTCCGATTTTGTGTTATAACTCGTGAACTGTAAAATAGATTTATTCTATTAATCGCAGCTAGTAGCAGGTAATTTTTCTACTTTTTAAAACCTTACCATTAAAGGATTAAATTCAGGTATTTTAGACCTTGGGCAACTTTGAGCAAAACTTTAAATCATCGGTTGAATTATTATAGTATGGAGTGCAACGCATTTTTATTTTATATAGTTGTTTAGTGATGTCAAGTTAATTCAGAATGTTTTTTGTACAAAATCATTAATAATAAGATACTCAGTAATATGCAAAATATTGAGAACTTATGAAGTAATTGGATTTGGGCAATAATTGCAACTGAAAGACAAAACGACTGAAATATTCATAGAGGTCAGATGGATCAAACCTAATGTGAATATAAACATTATTTCTTTATGTTTTCTAATGCTACGAACACTTAATAAAGATTTAATGAAGCTATAGAACAGAATTTCGACACTTCAAATTTTGGTCGATGTCGAAATAAATAAGACATTCTCGTCCCACTGTGCGACGGTCACGGCGAACACCGCCCCGCAGAGCGGTCTCCGCCGAATTTAATTAAACCGATAGCAATTACCGCGACCGGGTTCTTCTTATGACGGCTCGATTTAAAAAGGACACGAAGGTGTTCTACATGCAGAAGGAAAGGAGCTAGGCTTGCAATCTCGAGCGGACGTCTCCCCCATTGCGTCTTCGTAGCGGTTGTGATGGAAATTACCAAGCAGTACTCCGTTCTTCAATTTTTTTTTTAACTCAACAAGGCTAACATTTATTTATAATGAAAATACGTTGATTGAGACAATAGTTTAAACAAGTATCATTATCGGTAATATATTATCGCTATGTAATGCTAGTCGTATACAATGTTCGGCTGAGTTTCCTCTCATCATCATCATCATTATCGTCGTAATCATCTTTCGTTTTCTCTTTCCTTTCTCTCATCCATCGTGCTTCCCTTAAGCCTAGTAAAAGTTGTAATCGTAAACACACATACATGCACAATGTCCGTCGATGTGTCACGAGAGGGACTCCCTCCCTCTCCACGTGCGCGCGTCTATAATCGCGCGCGCCCGCGCCAAACGGTTAATTGAAACAGCGCGCGTGTGTTTGCCGTAAATGCGTGTGTCGTGTATGCGTATGCACGCGTGCCTGTATTATATCTCCAAGTGTCCGTACGCGACACGCCAAACGATCGAATCCCCTGAAGCAATCGCGCCGGAAACGCAGCGTTCCTCCCCGCTATCAAACGTTAACAACCGCAGAAACAATACGAAACAAAAACGTAACACTATCAAAAAAAAAAAAAAAAAATTAAAAAAGAGAACGCGCGACATCCTCAACAAACGATCGTTCTCTCGCGGCCACAGTTCGCCCGAGCGTCGACGAAGCTCGAACTAAACTATCGATTCCGCACGATTTCACTCGGTTTCGTCGAGGCCACGAGCGACACCTCGAAAATATAGTAAATGTACCGAGTACGCGTGACGCGGACTTCATATCCAGCAAGTATTTTTGCAGATCAATTCGACCGCGGTCCCGAAGAGTACCCCGTCAACCGGTGAAAGAGAGTGAAGATATGTTCGAGACGATCTTCACTCTCTGAAACGCGATGACGACTTCGCGACCGCGGGCGAGCCGAGCGTACGAGGCAAGAAGCGATTGTTTTACAAAAGAAAAACACCCGGATCTCCCCCGATTCGCCCTGGTAACGACTTTCGTCTTTCCCGAAACGAGTGTCCCGAACAACGGCCCCGTCCGCTTCGTCCCTCCCACGAATATCGTTAATTAAGTACACAGTCTGGGCGCACGCGAGCGCCTGCTCTGCACCTATGGCACTATGTATTCACGTTTTAATCTCTCCTACGCTCGGTCCGGCGTCTCTTCTAAGCGTAAATCTCGAGCGAATACTCCCGGACGGTTCGAGCGAGCGTTTAAGTACTTTGCGGGCTCGGGGGGGAGCCGCGAGAACAATCGACAAACGAAATAGTACAAAGAGGAAAGAACCTCGCCTCTCGTCCTCTGCGGGAACGATGCGCAAACCATGTACAGATTACTCTCTAAAACACGCATCACCGTAAACATCCACGTACGGAGGACGCTAAACAAGAAACGAAGTGTCATCACAAATACAAGAAATGTACAATTCATACGCGAACGAATGGTAAAACGGGGGAACAGTACAAATTGAGCGTCGGTGGTTCGCACTCTAAATGCGTTTGCAAGGTGTGGTTACACGTTTTTATACGATATATCGAAGATCGGAGGGAACGGGCGTCGCACGGCGTCCGTTGCAGCGGATTCCGTTCCCCTCCGTGGTCAGTCCGTACGACACTCCACCGTGTGTCGTTTGCCAGAAAAGGGGGGTGTGGGGGAGGGGGTGTGTGGCCCTAACGGGGAGGTAAGACAGTCGGGAGACCTTCCGTCGAGGTCTCTCGACCCTAGGTTCGGCACTCGTAACTAGGGTTCCGACCGACTGGTGCCGAAGCCCACCTTCCGACCTCCGTACACCCTTGTTTCTTGCTTTTTTTCTCTACTTTCATATATTTTTTTTTTTGTTTGTTTGCCCGTCTGTTCGATTTCTCTGATCGTAATCGGGCAACGCCGGCATATCTGGCCGGCGTATCTGCACGACCGGTGCCTCGACGGAGATCGCTCTCCTCTGGTGCCCTGCGCCCTTCACCCTGTTTCCGTGTTACGTACCTGTCGTGTGGGGCCAACATTTGTTCCCCAGTGGACCCTGTGCGATAGTACGCCGTGTCCCTTTTCTCTTACGGTCGCCTCTCTTTTTGGTACGTGTCGTGTGGTTGTTGTACACTGTCAATGGACCGTGCACATGTACCACTGGATTCGACTCGACGCTCGCGCGTGAGGCGCGTAAGAGTCTCTCTCTCTCTCTCTCTCTCCCGTGTACTGCTATGATTCATGACGACTGTGTCCCGTGTACCTGTATGCTGCTTGTGTGTGTGAGTGTTTGCGTGTGTGTCGCGTGTGCTGGTTCTCGCGTGTAGGAAATGCTAATTCCAGGGTCAAGGAGCTCCACGGCGGGGCACCAGCTGGGGGCTCTCTCCTTCGGCACTTGCCCTCTCTTTCCCTTTCTTTCGTTCGGCTCCTAGCCAGGCTGCACAGGTTTTTCATTCGTTTTCAGCTGAGTACAAGGGTTATTAAGTACGGGGATTGGGGGGTGGGCCTCGCGCGCCCTGCCGGCCAGGACTTGTACCTCACACAACTCCCTAGTTACGAGTACCGAGACCTAGTGTGGTTCATCGAAATTGGTCGAGTTTCGCGTACGATTATGGGCATCGCGCTCCGTTCGATCTCTTCCCGGGTTCCTCGCGTCTCCGTGCTGTCTTAATCCGCGACTTAGTTCGTCGACGAGCCCTGCCTAATATACGTTCGACGGATCGTAGACTACGTTGTGGACTGGTTCAGAGTTCCACGTGGTCGTTAGGTAACGTTAAAGCACAAGTAGATAGTCTACGAGGATCCACGACGTATATTAAGCGGGGCGATGTCGGTCGAGATCGCTCTCTAGCTCTGCACCGCTAGCAAACGTGTGTCCCTTCGTGTCCTTTTCCATCGTAATCGCGCTCTATTCACCCGGTTTAACCGCTAGTCGAAGCTACTAATAAGTTAGAAACTAGACGTCTACACCTCGGCTACGATTTTCACAAACGTGGATCCACATTTTCTCCGCGCATCCGTTCATCACGCACACTCTCCCTTTCTCTCGGTCGTTCTAGCGCGCGCGCGTACTCTTAAGTTAATTCGAACCGTACCGTTCAAAAATAGACAGAAAATTCATCTTGTCACGCTCAGAAGCCTTAATCCTATTACGTATATTCTGATCACGGTTAATATTTTTCGTTTAGCAATTAATCGTATCGCTCGCGACTCGAAAGCGACTACCAATCCTCCCCGCCGTCGCTCGTCTTTCCCCGTTCCTCGAGCGCGAACACCCCTCGCGACCCTCTGCTTTCGCGGCGAGGCTCGATACCGATTGCGCGGCTGCCACGACGTCCAAAGAATCGTTCACGATCGGAACTAGGAAACGTGTGGGGGGAGAGGGTAAAAGAAAAAAAAAAGAAGCTCCGCGTGACCCGCTATTCGCCGTCGCGAGTGGCGAAGACCTAACCGCTCGACGATCGTCGAACGGGTTATCAGAGTGGAAAGAACCAAAGAACAGTCCGAGCGACCTGTAGCCTTCGATCCCTTAAAACGACCCTTCCGGGAGGAATGGTCGGATTCGCTAAAAAAAGGGAGGGAGAAAGAAACATCGTCGACCCAGTGGAAACAACAGAATCGCGCCGAAAGAAGCTCTCGAAACGATCTCAGCGACTCTTCCCCTCGAACTCTTTCCCTAAACGATCGCGCGATCCTCGCCCCTGACGACCACGCGTGCCCTGCGCGCTCTTTAATGCCCGATTAGCTCGCGGATCCGTGCGCGTTGTGCCGCAACCGCGAGAGACCTTGAGGGAAGCTTGCAGAAGGAAAGGGGGTAGAGAGCGTACCTATATCGGTGGACCACGTGGCGCTCGATGCACGTGAACCGCGTTGCGATTTCTCCAGGACCGCGGGGCTCTCGACACCCGGTGGAAGAAGCGAGCGGCGAATTGCGCGGAATCGATTGCATAAGATGTCCCGTTCGCTGGCTATAATAGCTCATCGCGCGGCTTGGATGGGTCCAAAGACGGACAGGGGACGAGGAGATGCCTCCCGGACGTGTCTCGAAAGCGGAACATGTCGTCGGTTGGCTGGTGTGTCTGGCTCGAGACGAATTTAGAAGCATTCTTCTACGCTAGCGCGCCGCGATCTTGCGTAATCGGGGCTGCACGAGCGGACTAAGTAGAAACGAGCCGCGGACCGTGTTGCGAGCTGTCGATCTAGAATGGCGATTCGAGGGACGGTCGAGACGGGCATTGCCTAGCACCCAGGCTACTCGCGACGAGCAACGGCTCCCGACGCCTTTAGAGATCGACGTCGAACTGGACGAGTGACGAGTCTGAACGTGTGTAATTATGTAGATTCGAGGTGGAGTCGGTTCTACAGCTTGAGCAACACTTAACAGAGAGATGTAGAGAGACGTAAAGTGGAGCGGAGCAGAAAATGAGAGAGAAAAACAGAATGAGACGGATCGTGAATGAACTCAAAAGCCAGCCAAGTGCCAAGCAAAGTAACGCCCGTCCCTCGCTAGGAGCAGTACGAGACACTCGTCAGCAACGTACTGGAAATGCCGACAAGTAGCGCCAGGTCCAACCAATTCGCGATCCTCGAGACACGTCGAAACGGAGAGGAGTCCGCGCGACAGCTGAACGGTGAGGAACGACCGTCCCCAGGTGCTAGGTACACAACTCAACCCTCCGGTGCTAGCTCGCCGATGGTACTTTCGTCTTGGGCCACGTGCACACGTGGTCCCGTGGCACGAGGAGAACGCTGGGCACCGCGGTCCCGGTGCTCGCCACGCGTGGTCAGTAGCGAGCGAACCATCGCGACGCGCTGGTCACGCGGAAGCTCGCGATCTTTTCTCGCTCTGACAATCGAAACGAGGGTGAACGCGACAGAGAGAAAAGTCCAGGGCGAGCTACATTGCGGACAATTGACGAAGAACAGAAAACGTCCACGAGCAAGCTGGAGAAACGCAACCTGGTCGCGCGTGCTTTGGAGCGCGCAGCTCCGAGTCGGTGCCCAATGAGGGGGATGCTCCAGGTGGCGAAGGGACGCCGGAGCGGTTCAGGCGACGTTGACATAGGAGAGAACGAGGATGAAGAAGTAGACGATGTAGAAGTAGAAGAGAAAGCAGAAGAAGGTAGAAGGGTGGTGAGAAGAGAAAAAAGGTCTCGCGGTATCGGCACGGAAGTCGCGTCTATTACGAGCACGGATATACGGCCGAGCTGATGCTGTGGTAGGCGGCGAGGGCGGCGTGCGCGTGCGCTGGGGGCGCGGATGCGGCTGCGTGCGGCGAGGTGGCCATCGCGGATGCCGCCGCGGCTGCCATCATCATCTGTTGGTGCGTACGCTTTAGGGAGTTGGGAGTTGTGGCGGCGCTACTTGGGGTAATAGCAGTAGTAGTGGTGGTGTTCGACTGCGGCGCAGGGTGGTGGTTTTGGCTTTGGTTTTGGCTCAGTTGCAAGGGGGTGGTGGTGGCGATACTGCCGATACCGGCGTGATTATTATTGTTATTGTTATTATTATTCTGGTGGTGGTGATGGTGGTGGTGGTGGTGGTGGTGGTGGGGGGTGATCGCGTCGTGCGGATAATAAGACGTTGACGATGGTGAGGTACTCACGACGTCCGGCGTGCTGGCTCCGTCCGTGTGGCTGGTGCTGTCTGCGGTGCTCCTCGGCCCGCCGCCGTCTAAACCGTTCCCGATTTCTGGCGGTTTCGAGCTCTCCCTGTCGTCGATCACCAGGTCGATCGGCATCTTGCCCTTCAAGCAGCTGATGTACCGGTGGCAGAAGTTGTCGCACAGTTCGTGCACCTGTTAACAGAACAAACGTGCACCAATTAGATAATTATTTATTTAATTTAAAAAATTAAAAACTATGATATACAAAGTGAGATTTCATAACAGTCTATCAGTTAAATTCACAATTTAACACTAAACCTACCAGAGTGATCAAATGACCGTTTTCGAGACTTTAAAAAAATTATTAAATTCCGGGTTTTCATTTTTCCTGAACTTACTGCATGACTTTTTCTATAATATATAGCTATTTTTCTAATATATAATAGCTTTAGAGTAAGTTCAAGAAAAATGAAAACCTGGAATTTAATAATTTTGTTAATAGTCTTAAAAGCGGTCATTTGACCGCTCGGTAGGTTTAGCGGTTAAACAGTTAACCGTTTCAACAACTCTATACGCAAAGATTTGGATGAGCAAGAGAACATAAGCTTCTCAAACGAATCTTTCATTATAGCTACTATTTCATTTTTAATCTTCTTAGCCCGCAAACACCTAACCCCTCCGGATAAGTCTATTCGACAAGATCCTTGCCCCTCGCCGTTGCGACGACCCATCTCGCGACGAACCATCTCGATCCCAGTAAACCATTCCACCCGGTATTTCAACCTCGAACCGAAGGCACCAAAAGATCCGCCCGATGCGAACACGCTGGGTATCGATACACAAAGATGGAGGAGAGGCTGTCGAGGAGTTCGTTGCATCTCGAGGCCGTGGAGAAGCGGTCCGCCAGCGAGAGACAAGACCCGTTGCATCCACCGCGGTGAGCGCGAGAAAGACAGAGAGAGGAGGTCTGACCGGTGTCCAGTCGACCAGAATGTTATGTATGCAAATGAGGTCTGACAGGCCTATAGGATACCCGGTCCTCCACCGTCCACCTCACGGTTCATCCTCCTCCCGCTTTCCCCCTCGAACCCCCTCCTATCCCTAACTCTCTCGCTCTCCCTCGCGGACCGACTTGCCACTCGCCTGGCCCCGCTTGATTCGGTTTAGAAAAAATGTATTATATAAGCAAAAGCAAATAAAAACGCTTATCTTGTTATATGTAAATCGAACGGGGTGGAGGGACAGGAAAGCAGAGAGAGAGAGAGAGAAAGAGGAGGCCTGTCGCCCCTCTGGTTGCAAGCGCGTACGCGGCCTCTTCCTGCCCTGTTCACCAGGGGCTTCTTCTCCTCTTCGGCAACGTATCCTAGTCAGATACTTACGGCCTTCTTCTTATTAGGCATTTATAGGTATGTAATAGAGAAGACGGCCATGTTTGCCGTAGGCGGCACCGTCCATTGGTGGAAGGCCGTGGCTAACGCCGACACCGTCGTAGACAATGCACGCGTTTATCATGCGTTAAGCGTATGCGAGCAGAGGAAGGCTCGTTGATCGAACGCGATCCTCTTTCGAGAGATCGCCGCGTTCGAGCACGGAGCTCGATAGAGTAAAGGTAGGTAAAAGTTCGCACCATGCGAATTTCATGGTTTGAGTTGTGCCAGTTGCCGATGGTGATTGACAGTTAATTGTCAATCAAGGTAGAGTCACTAGTGTCGAATTGTGTAGCTGTGCTTCGTTTTGTTAGCGTACAATGCGGTAAATACTGAATTCGTTAGTTCTGATGTAATATTCTCGTTTTTAGGAATCAATATTATTCCTGTAAATTGATCAGTGTAATACCGAAGATTTTAGATAAGTCTAAACTTTAAGTGCGCACTCTTGCCCCACAATACTGTACACGTTGCATACGATATTTCACAAGAGCCTCTCTTCCTCTCTGCCACCCGCTATACAGTCGCGCTGAGTTTCCGCGGGAAATTCGCGTTTCAGCGGGAGCTGACAAAGGGGCCGCATGTACGGACATCGAGGTCACATTTGCTAGCTGGCCCGAGGGTACCTAGCGACGCACGGTTCCACGGAATTTTCCTCGAGGTACCGAGGCGGCCGTGCCACGGGACGGCGGTAACACAATGCCTCCTCGAGATGACTAGACTCTCTTTAACGCGGGGACGAAAGGGCGGCGAGAGAGGGGGCGGAGGAGCTCGAAGGACAGCGGCTATAATGCCGGACTGGTTAGAATTTGATCCGCCGGGAGTCGAGTCGAACCGGCCGACAATGCTCACCGAAGAAAAGAAACGGGGCCCCATCCTTCCTTCTCTCCTTCTTCTCGCTCCCTCCACCGCTTCGCCTGGGCCGCCGAAAGGAGCGAGCCTGCGCCCGCAGAATGCTCACCTACACCCGACCACGACAAGGCGACGCTGCTCCCTCCGGAGGGACCTCTCGCGCGCGGGAACACGGATATCGAGACATTTTTTAGCGCGTTTTGCAGGGGGCAACTGTACTGCCTTACCTTTTAAAGGTGGATCACCGCTTAGTTTCGCCGAGCGTACCTAACTTGAGCTGGTGTTAGAGCGGTAATAAATAACCACCATCCGGAAGAGGATTGCTAATGAGAGCAGATGCGCGATAGAAGAATATAAAGCATCCGCGTCGATACTCCTGCACCTCCAAAAACCTGCTTGTGATCTAGAACACGATACACCGCGGGTTTCTGCCAACCATCGAACCTTTGAATCGCGTCATCCTACACCGCAGAGGATGATCTCAAGCGGGTTGACACAGGATCCACCGAGTTCCTAACGATACATACTCGACTTCTACCAGAGAAGAACATATCCTCTGGCTTCCATTTATAGTCAAAGTTCTCGTGACGAGCAGAAGATCCGGGATCTTCAGCTTCCCCTAGATGCATGGCGAAGTGTCTAGAACGCGCGATACTGTGGATTCGAAGACTCTCGAAGCAAAGGGAGAAGCCGCGGGATTACGATCGGTGGGTAATTGGACACCGCGCGAAAATGCTTTCGAAAAGCTGCCGAGGACCTCGAAGGACCAGGGACGTTCCCGATTCGACGACGAGTAGGGCTGCGTTCCTCTACTTCTTGGGATATATCCATATCCCTTCGCCGTTCGCACGGCCTCACGGTTGACACAGTATCCCCCAGTCCTAGAGCCAAGGATACCGCTAGGTGGAACACGGTGCACTTCTTTGGTATCTAATTCATCCAAGCGGGGACCACCTTCTCGGATTTTCTGATACGACGAACGCTACCAACAGACGGGGACGGAGGAAGGATTGCGGGGGCACGGAAAATATCGGGTGTCTCAAAGGATCGCCGTTTCCAGCGGCGTTCTCGATCATGGTTCCCTCCTACTCCCTGTCTTCGGAGAGAAAGCTTCGCTATCGATGGAATTATCCAGTGAATTGGTATCTAGCCGACTAAGACTGGGACCACAGAAGACACTAGCTTTGGAGCCGTGTATTACAAAACCTTTCGCGTGTAATAAAATCGAATGGATATCATTAATGAGGCGAAGATTTCAATACCTCCGAAAAATTTCATTTTCCGTCGTTCCCAAAGATTTTTCTTAACAATGACTTTGATTTTCTTATAGTCTAAGGTCCACTGAAGACTCCTGTTGAACTCCCTTGTTTTGTTCTCCTTCCAATTTTATGTTATTACCCTCCAAAGTTAAGCGTTCCGTTTTACCCCACTCTCCCCTATCGCGATTCGAGGGTTAGATATGAAACGCGAATCGAACGTAAATTCCCTCGGAACCCCCTAAATAAAAGGACGTCTCGCGAGGGGTATCGCTTTCATTACGTGGCCGCGAACGCTTCTCGTGTTCCTGTACGTACACGCGACACCAGAGGCAACGCCATTACCGGAAGGTGGCTCTTCTCTCCCCGGCGTGTACAAGCGCCAGAAGAAACTCGATGGCCGCGCGCGATAACCTAGCGACGCAGTCGCCTGTAACTCGAGATTATTCCCATTTTATGGCCGATTTAACAAGCTCCGCGGACACGGGGGTGTCGGTTTGTACGCGCGCGCCACAAGAGAAATTGTCGGCCGGATTTCACCCGTTCTCGCCAGCGGAACACATTCGAGCGGCGTTGTCCCCCTCCCGAGAAATTCCTCGTCGAGCGTACACAGATAAATCCTCGGTAGGTTCTTTCGACGGAGAAAATTCAAGCTGGCGCGATTACAGAGGGGGACAGGGAAGCGTGTCGCCGAGGAACAGCCGCGGGGGCCACGTTACGAACGAGTTCTCGATTCAAAGACTTCTTAAACGGTCCCCCCTCTGGTGATTCTGGTCTTCTTTTCTCTGCCCCGTGTTCTTTCTGCTCGCGGTGGATGTCGTGCGAGGGGTGGTTCCGCACGAGGCGATATTATGCAAGCGCGAGAGGCCCTCCCCCCAACCCCCTCATCTGGCCAGGAAATTACTCGTGAATTTACGTAAATGAAGGAACGGACCAAGGAGCGGGCAAGTGTCTCTCTCCCTGGCCCACTCCTTCCGCCATCCTCCCTCTGTTGACGGGCTCTCGGAAAGGCAAGCGGCGAAGAATGGAACGGATCCAGGGTACGTACGAGAGCGAACCGAGGAAAGGAAAAAAAAGGAGCGCAGAGCGAACCCCATTTACGGCACAATGGGCTCCTTTGAAGCCGAAGGTAATGAAGGTTTCGGGGTGTCTGTCTCGGTTCCTCTCGCGCGGCCCCGATTCACAACCTGACCACCCCTTACGGCACGCACAGGGTATACCCATATACCGGGTGTGTACCAGCCAAACGGTCCCTGTCATTTCCGGTACACCGTCGATCACGTTTCGCTGCTGTCGACCCGCGGCGCGTCAAGTTTGCCCACGGGTAAACTGCTGACGTTGGTTCGCAGCTTTCACGGACTGTGTAGTACAGCTTGCTGTCGCGAAATTCAGTTTGAAGGGCGATGGAAAGTGCCGGCACAGCAACGTGGGTGAATCCTACTGTTAAAGGTCGCGAGAAGGAAGTGCTGAGCTGTATTCCGACCGGAATCTTAGGTTCGTTGGACAATCTTTTCTGCCATGAAAGTCGTTGGAGGTGGAGTCTTCTGGACGACTCGAGGCAATGAGACATCAGACCCGGATGTCCCGTCTCCCGAGACGTATGCAAAAACTCCACATGTCCTGCCGCTCGAAAACGACAGGGAGGAATCACGCGGAGATCCCCGACGGGGAGGGCTGTGTTGTGTGTTAGAACCAGTTGCTTCGGTGCACGGAGGGGGAGGTTTGCACACGCATTGCGCCGGTATGAATCCCGTTGGCATGCACTGTACGCCATAATACCCCATAAGAAATTTACCGCTCTCTAACCGGTGATGGCGTGGTACGTACGTCCACGAGTGCAGGTCGAAGGGAGAGCGAGCGACAGTGAGGGAGCGAGGAAAACTGCGACGGGGGACAAAGATGCAAGGCGCGCTGCGAACTGAGAAAAGAGACCGACGTGGGAAGAGAAACGGACGGGGAAAGGGGGTCGGAGGATGGCAGAAGGTAAACGAAAAATGAAGAGAGAGAGAGAGAGAGAGAGGGAGAGAAGTGGCGGCCCTTCCTTCCGCGCACCGGGCCCCTGCAAAACGTAATTATGCTAATACGCGATTGGCTCGAAAATGTTAAATGCACGAAGCGCAGCACCGCGGGCTACCATGCCTCTCCCCCCATTGGTCATTCCTCTCTGTCTCTCTTTTTCTTTCCTCTCTTTCCTCTCTCCTCTTACGTCGTTCCTCTCTGCCTCTCCTCTCCCCGCCCGTTCCTCATCCACCTCCTCCACCTCCTCATCTCTCGCATGCTCGGAGCGCAGATATTTATGGAATCTTCTTCATCGCGCGTTCGCTGCATTCCGCTTTGCTCGCTCGCGTCTTGTCTCTCGTCTCGTCTCGTCTGGTATCGTCTCGGCTCGGCTCGTCTCCGGGGGCCCCCGGGACCCGGGAACGTTTCAATCTTCATTACCGTCGATGCCAGCGCGACCCGCGCCGTGCCAAATTGCGGCCAGGTTTTGTCGCGGCCGTTCGAGAGGCCGCGATATCTCGACAGCGATCGCGGGGAAATAAATTCGCCGATCCGGCTGGCCGCGAGATCGTAGAGCCAGGACGTTCGTTCGAGGAAAAAGCAAACGGGCGCGATGCATACGGGATACCGATTCTCGAGTGAGCCTCCATTAACTTTTGGGCGTATTCCAGGTTCTGGAGAAACGGGATTTCACGAACGGATCGTCGAGGTAGGTAATTGATATGTCCGCTTGCTCAGTTTTTACGGATATAGGATCGATTTTGGAGAATTTGGTCTGCGAATCTAATGGAGAATTCTGTTCCTTACCCTGGCAGCCAGTAGTAAGCAATGACCACTCTAGCTTGACACTACTTGAGTTTAGGATACCGTGACGCTGCAAGATAGGGGTTGATACTGGATCCTCTGATCACGAAGTAAGGTAACAGAGCGCAAGAATCAATTTTGATAATTGCAATAGCCCAGAAGACCTGAGCGTTACGAAGTCAGGTAACAAGATAAGAGTGAAAACGCCTCGATAGTCGATGAAGAAGACTGCTTTGCCATACGAGGTGTATCGGTTCTCAAGCTGGACGACGTGTTCAGCCACCTCGAATTCGCCAGCAGGCAGTTTCAGCCTTTATAATAATGTAATCGCGGCAACGGAGGAAAATTGCTATAAAATTGCAGGATCGGCTCCTCGATCCAGGCGGGCCTGTCGAAGAGGGAGCAGCGCAAGGCACCGTCTCCCCGGCGAGCCGATGGCTGCCGCCACGTCAGCTGCCATTTCGATGGAAATGCGATGGATGTCCGCTATTTCGTATGATAAAATATCGCCGCAAAAACCGCCCGGCCAAAACGGGGCCCGCCCCGATATTCTTAGCGGCCGGAACGCGCAAACAGCCCCCTCGAAAATTTCCGATGCCCTCCGCTGTCGCTGGTCGAAAACGGTTATCAATGGGCGGCGCAGGAAAAACCAGTCGACTCCGACGTCTTCTAATGCAATATTAATTCGCGAGAACGCGCACGGAATGTTGAGCCCCTCGCGGTATCAATTAATTCCTACCCCTGTCCCTCGAGTTTATATCCATCGAACCGCGGTGCGGAAAGAGGATCGTAGAAGAAATTCTACTAACAAGGAGAGGTTCCCAGGGAGCCGCCTCCGATTGCTTTGAATTTTGGATATGTTTTAGCGGACCGAAAAATAAGAAATACGTTTCTTTTTATTTTGGCCTGCTTGAATGTTTAGGGGTAGAAACCACCCTCCAAAGTTCATAAGATTTTCAGGTGTTCGTCCCCGATTGCTTTGGTTTTTGGATATATGAGAGGGCCGAAAAATAAGGCATGCAAACTGGCCAAAAGAAAAAGACATGTATTTCTTATTTTTCGGTCCTCTAAAACATATCCAAAATTCAAAGCAATCGGAGGTGGACACCAACTATTCTTATGAACTTTGGAGGGTGGTTTAAACCCCTAAACTAAACATTTAAGAAGGCCAAAATAAAAAAAACACGTATTTCTTATTTTTCGGTCCTCTAAAACATATCCAAAATTCAAAGCAGTCGGAGGTGGACACCTGGGAACCTCTCCTTGTTAGTTGGTGTAGGGGTACGATCCGCGACGCTCCAATCGCGAAGGGAAACTGGCGCTTCAGGTAACAAAGTCCAGCTAGCGAGAGAGGTAAAAAAATAGAGAGCCCGGGTCGAGAAAGATGGCTGATTTAATGCGAGCAACGTGAAAGGGGCAACACGTCCGTCGGTCTCGGCGGCGGCCATTGGACAGCTAAATGACGCCACTTATGTGGCAGAACTAGACTCGAGTCGGCGGCTAAGCTATACCATAGCCGACGACGATGACGGGTGGTGGCGTGGCTTTCACTACAATTACGGAAAATTGCGCTACGCTCGTAACAGTTGTCTTTGAGGCGTCACGAGCCTCTTATCTATCCGCGAAACGCACGGTAATCTCCAACAATCGGAGCAATCGCAGGAATATCCAAGGCGTTGACGTTCAGGTTTGCTCTGTGATTCAAATGAAAAGGCGGTCGTGGCCTCTAGACTGTATATACGTTTCAATCATTATCATCCGCTTGACATTCATCGCGCGATCTTTAACGAATGTCAAGGGTCTGTTGTCTCTCGGGGCCACGGTTGCTCCGAAATGTATTTCGAAGATCGCCGAAAAGAACTAATCGATGTCTTATTTGGGTCGCTTTCGAGGTAAATTCCTCCACCGATCGCGGTTATACTTAATTCATAGGACAATCAAACGTTACCCACGATCTCGAAATAACGACCTTGCTTATTAATAAACCATGCATTCACGGTCAAACGCTGAACTACGCTGCATCGATCCCCCTGAATATTTCAGTCAGACAGCCGAAGTCGAGCAGCGAGATCGATCCTTGCCGCGAAACCAGCGGAATCGTGAAAGGCACTCACCTTTTCGAGCTCGAGGAGGTGAAACCGGAGGACCTGGATCGCCTGGACCATCTGAAACAAGAAAAAGAAATCGAATGAAATTCGTTCGGCAGAGACCGAGAGGACGGTTACAAAGGGTGGGGGGTTGGGGGAGAGGAGGAGAGGAAGAGGGAAAGAGGAACACACCGCGAGGGATACACCGAGCTCCGGGCAGGAGTTGGTGAGGAGAACGACGATTCCAGGGACCTTCGACGAGGATTCGACGCGGCGCAGCGTATCGCTCGCCTTCCATTTATTCCCCGCGGCTCCAGGCTCGATTCACTCCGCGGGGATTAACGAGAATTAATTATTATTGCATCTGCAGCCCCGCTAATTGCGTCCCTGAATTCGGTGTTCCGCACGGAACGATCGATGTTACCGGTTCGACGACCGTGATAGGTAGGTGTAGAGCCGAAGGCGAGCATACCTCGAGAAAGTGTTCATCGTTGAACGAGTAAGGAGCAAAAGAGAATACAGAGTAGTCGCTACAGTTGTATTCCTCGATGGCAATTAGCGAGGGGGACGATACCCCGCGATTTTCTCGTAGGCATAATTTTCACGAGTGGGTTAGGTTCGCTATCTACGCGCGCATGGAATCCAGCTTCGGAAGGGAACGTTGTCTCCTTCCTTCCCCGCGTTTCTCCGAATGCCACGGTTTAGTAATACGTTTTTCTAAACGGGAGTCACGTTCCCGGCGGACGAGGCATACCAGGGCCATCGGCATAATTTTCCGATACGCCGTACCGTTTAAAGCCACCACGGAGCCCCCGCTCGCAATCACCAACCCTCCCCGCCTGCGTTCGCCATCGCGCGGGGAACCAAGGCCCCCGCTTCGGTTCCCGTGGCCCCCGGTGGTAGCAGAAGCGGCGATTCAATTAGGCAAAGCGGCAATCTTAATTGTTAATTAACATTATATTTATGCAATTATGGTCCATTATGATTCCAGGCGGCCGATAACGAAGCGACCACGATGAGTGCTCCCGCCGATAGTGACTGCTGCCGCTCGAAAGCCTGGGGGGCACTCTCTCCTGCTACCTTCTCTCTCCAATCTTCCCTCACTTCCTCCGCTCCACCTTCTCCTGGCTCCGAAGAACACGCCACGCAACGACCAACCGCGCGCGCCTGATGCGTGCGAGTGCATTTCGATAGGAACAATTCGCAATCAGCCTCTAATGGAAGGGACGCGATTGGTTGGGTGCACGGAGCGACGACGAGGCCCAAGGTGAAGTGGAACGACGCTTCGGGAATCTACCTCGACGATTTCGTCCTGCAGATACCTCGCAAAAGAGTTCAATACGAGTGATCGAAATGTAGATGGAATTCTTAGCGAAGCGGATGCTTCGACGAAAATCCCGCGACACCCTTTTTCGCGAAGTCTTCCGTATGAGGGATGCTCGGATGTCACCGTGACATCGAGATGGAGGCTCCTCGATGGGTTCATAAATGAGCTTCTCCAACTCCTCGGTACAACTTTCTCCGACGTTTATCCCAGCACCCCGGCTGCGACGCGCGAGCGAGCGTCGCGTCGCGTCGACGGGGAGAGAGGATCGGGACCGCGACGGGCACGACGTGGACGTCGACGGGTGAAAGAAGGGCGGCGGTGCCGAAGGAACAAGGCATAAAGAGAGAAGAAAAAGTGACTTGGCCAGCCACGCCGCCGGGGAAGCGAGAAGAAAGAGAAAAAGAGAAGATGCTATCGGGGCCCGGTAACGAACACACAACACGCAGCCCCCGAGAGTGCTCGTTGACGAGATGGTGCGAGAGTCGATTCGCCACGACGTGTTTCTCTGCTCTCGTTCGCCGGCCTCCGCCGCGCGGCACACAATGTGTCCTCTATATCCCCGGGGCGGTTTTGTTGCTCGTCGAGCCAGCGCCGCTGGGCGAGCTGCCGCTGTTGCTGCTGCTCCGTTCCTCTCCACTCGTTCCCCGTTATCTACTCCAGCGGCCTACTCGATTCTCGCATTTCCCCGCTCCGTTTTATTGGCGACGGAACGCGTGGCTAATCGAATGCGATCACAGATGCAACACGCTTCGCGACCCCCTCGCTTCGTCACAAGTGAGTACACACTGGAAGCCACGGGATCCCACAACTTTTGGTCATCCAAGATCTTCTTCACCCCTCCGTGCAGACAATATTCTCCTGTATGCTCTCGCGACGCTTTCCCGCGTGCGTACTCCATCATCGATGTATCTCTCGGAGCCCGAGATGCTTTCGTTCCCCCCTTCTCTTTCCCCTTTCTGTTTCTTCGTCTGGATATGTTTTGCCGCGATCGCTCATCACGTGATATTAATTAGGCCTGCAACGGCGGCCGGGGTGGTGGAGGGGTCGAGGGCCGCCGTGGCAGGAGGAAGAGAAAAACTGCGAAACGCGCGAAGAAACGGGGAGATGGTGTTATTTATAAGCCAGCAGGGACGAAGCAGTCGGAAGCGACGCCCGACAACGCGCAGGCCTCTTCTCCTCCGCCACCCGCGAGATACTCCCCCTCCCCGTCGATCCTCCTCCTCCTCCTCCTCCTCCTCGCCCTCCGACCGTTTCCAACCCTCCCTTTTCCGCTCGGGCGTCGTTTCCACACGAGCGCCGCTGCACTTGCGTATCCGATGCATGCCAGAGATACGGAGATGCGCGCGTACGCGCGTAAATGAGCCCTACGCGGCCCCCGCGATTCACGGACACTGATTTCTCTCCCCTTTTTTCCGCCTTTGTTCGCGAGCGTCTCTTTCACTTTCCTCATTTACCGCCGCGCACGGGGAACACCTGTAAGTGTTTTATCAGGAAATTCTCTCTATCGATGGGAACGCTCGACAAATGGTCGATAATTAGCGCCAAGTTTTGCCGGCGATAACGTTTTTAATTGAACGCGTTAATCACTCGACGCATAGATTATTATACATTTATGCTGGGTTTAGTTGCGTTTCAGTGTAATGTTGTAGATAAGATAGGTGTGCCTCGTTCGCACACCGAAACGGTCTGTATAGCATTTAAGAATATATATGAGAGTATGTACAGTCGACTGTATTAAATTGTTATTTAAGGGAAAATGCTAGGAAATGCCTGCGAGCGTGAGAAAGTTCGAGCTTTAAGTAGAGTGAAGGTAGGTAAAAGTTCGCAGCGGGTAAGACTTCGCACCATGCGAATTTCATGGTTTGAGTTGTGGCAGTTGCCAATGGTGATTGACAGTCAATTGTCAATCAAGGTAGAGTCACCAGTGTCGAATTGTGTAGCTGTGCTTCGTTTTCTTATCGTACAATGAGGTAAGTACTGAATTCGTTAGTTTTGATGTAATATTCTCATTTTTAGGAATCAATATTATTCCTATAAATTGATCAGTAAATATTTGAATTCATATGTCGTCTGAAAGAGCTGAAATTCTTATTTCAAACAAAGGAAAAATTTATTTTATATAAGTTGCGGCAGGTAAATTTACATGAAGTGACTCTCTATCGAATAATAAGGGATAGTAGTTATTTCTCACAAAATGATATGACTATGTGTAAAACAAAATATTTTAGAGAAATCTAAACTTTAAGTGCGCACTCTTGCCCCACAATACTCTACTCCTCGCGGAGGGGAACTTGTCGAAAACTTCTGGCCGGCAATGTACTCGGTCAATGCCAACTAATTTGTCCAAATTGAAGAGAACGAGACGGGTCGTGACGCTTCAGAATTAGACACACTGTACAAAACGATCAGGGGATTACCTTCTACCCAATGTCTCGGTAGTTCCACCATACTACGACGGACCAGCAAAAATAGTCACCACTCGTGACATTTCCCTCGTTCCCTCGAAGCGTCCAGGAATATGGCACGCGGTGCACCGCCTGGCAATACTTGCCTCGCTCCCGGCAGATAGTCTTTGCGCGTCCGATGACTTCTCGATCGAAGATTGCACAAGTGCAGACGAGATACACGGTGGTATCGATCAGTTCTCGCTCGGAAGGGACGGAGAAAAAGAAGAAGCTCAGAAGTGGACGAGCGAGGAGAGAAGCAAAAAGTGTACAATGCAGCTGAAAGAACTTGTAAAATCACGCCTGCATACTTCTGGATGCAATGTGTGATTCACGGGGCCGCGTGTGCTGCGTTATTGAGAGGGATTAATGAATTAATTCGATAAGCCATCCGATCTTGCACCTCTCGACGAGAGATCTACCCTGGCCACGAGTGAAGATAGGGGCGCAAGATTCCAAGCAACGGAGAGCGAAAGGGAGAAAAGAAGCGGGAGAGCTCCTCGACGCCGATATTCAGCAGAATTTCCAGCCGACCGAGGATCTACGACGTCGTAAATCTCCGGGTGACGCGGCGAGAACCGATGTGATACTAAATAGAAATATGGATAACTGGCGCGCGAACGCGAAAGAAGCGAAATGAATTACGGCAGCCGCCTCCTGTCGAGAGCGGGCAGCGGCGAAACGAGTCCCCGATGATTTAATAATTGTAACCGATCCACGAGCCATCGACTGGCGCTAATTGAATCGCGATCCAAGTGCAGAATTCTCCGGCCTGGCGCGGCCTTCGAAGCCGCTCTTTGTTATCGCCTGGCGGGAACAACAGACGCGGCTAGAGGAGGAAGGAACGTTTTATCGTGGAGCACTGCTCGCCCGTCTCAGGATACTGCAAACAAATAGAGATCCCCTTAGACGAAACACT
The DNA here is from genome assembly GCA_963855975.1 of Andrena chrysosceles. Taxonomy (NCBI): domain Eukaryota; kingdom Metazoa; phylum Arthropoda; class Insecta; order Hymenoptera; family Andrenidae; genus Andrena; species Andrena chrysosceles. Next base: position 41,822,702 of record OY979769.1, on the reverse strand, counting down.
GTCCGTGGCCATCAAGTTCAACGAGCTTCGCTCACCCTTTGTACTCTGGAATCATTGCACATATTGTGCTTCAGAAGTGACTACCCCTCATTACACTTTTTTGGATTAAATCCTAATAGAAGCGCGGTGGATTAAATACCAGAGAGGAAAGTGCGAAACAAGAGAACGTGACCCGAAACAAAAGCGAATCGCGTGTGCGGCACACCTCGCATGCATCCTCCTTTCGTTCGCCTATAGACGCGCGCACGGAGCGGCCGGCTCTAATGAATGCTCGTTAATTGTATCAATTATTAACGAGGGACATCGCGCGGACACCGCGACGACTCTTATCGATGTCCAGTGATTTACGAGCCCAGGCGTCCTCCTGCCGATTGCTCCTCTTCCCTTCTTCGTCGACCGTTACGAGCACGTCTCCTCCCTAACGGACTACTCGACCGCTCCGCGAACCGCAGCCGCTCGACCGCTTCATTATCGGCGGTGCTTCGCGTCGAAAACGCCGCGTCGACGCCTCGCCACCGGCGTCGTCCTTCGCGATCGCTCCATCCTCCGTGGTAATTAATTTCCAGCCACCGATCTCGGGCCACTGTCACGATCGCGTGTGACTTATTCATTGGCCATTTGCTCGGGCCCCTTATCGGGGCCTTTTTCTTAACGCGCGCGCTTTCTTTCTGCTAAGTGTCAGGGGACAGCTGGATATGATAAAAATTTCTTAATTTCTCCCTGTAATTCACTGGATCCTGTGCACTGCTCTTGTCGAGTGTACTTTTTCAAGGAATACATTTCGAAATAATAGAGTTTGGTGACTCTATGCTAGGGAAGTGGACAGATGTAATAAGGTTACTGCTTGAAAGGGTAGATTTAGAGCGGAAGATAGGTGAAAAATGTTACAACGAATTGTAGGATACTCGGGGAACACGGTAACCCATGGTTTAGGGGTGGTTCATGGAGGAAGACGGATACGATGGTAGTAGGGGAGAGCGGGGAGGCGCAGAAACGGGTGTTTCGAGGATGGAACGATGGCACTTTCGACGGAGGACGACCGAACATCGTTTTCCTCTGTGTGCACAGGAGAAAAAGGTTGAAGAAGCCGCCGTACACGGTAGCCGAGAGCGCTGTGCAAGCATGGCACGGTTTATCTACGACTCTCCGGCACGTTCGCTGCGCCGAGACACTCGAGGTGACAATATTTAAATATTGTTAAGCTGCGAGATACTTGCCATCGACAAACACGCCGTTCCTCACCGATTCCACGCTCGACCAGCCTGTCTGCGGCACCAGGCCTAACACTTGTAGAATATCGATGCTACCAAACGCGTTCTCGTTAAACAGGAGCCGCGCTCTTCGGGGGCAATTCACAGGGAAACGTCTTGTTGTAGGTATACAAGAACGAAGTGTGCAAACTCTGATGGCAAATGTCGGTGGAATCCCTCCCCTTAAGTAGTGGACTATTGGATACACGAAATCGTTAGTTTTTTTTTTACGCTAAATTGCTTGGATACCAAATAATCGTTATTAGTCGTGATTTTCACAATCTATCGTGGGCAAGTTTGTAAGTAATTACAAAAAAAGAAATCGTCGGAATGTATACAATTGTCGAAGTTATTAATCGTTGAAGATATAGCCCTGTACCAAAGAGTAGGTATAATAAGAGGCGTCACTCCGGGTGGAACCTTTGAAGTCCTTGCTTGACCTTGGCATTTAAATTGGTTGTACATTCGAGCGGGATATTCAAATCGACAAAATGTACCTTAACGCAATTGGTTGATTATTACCGAAGTTTACCGATCATTGCCGAATGGGCATTTAAATTGGTTGTCTAGTGATTTCCCTAGGTTATTTCTGTCCTTGTCGAGTGACGCCTCTTATTATATCTCCTCTTTGTCTTTGCCTTACCGCAGTTTGCTGGTTATTCCCGAAGTTTTCCGATCATTGCCGAATGGGCATTTAAATTGGTTGTTCTAGTGATTTCCTCCAAACTGTTTCTGTCCTTGTCGAGTGACGCCTCTTATTATACCTCCTCTTTGCCTGTACATCGATTCAGAGGAGCCAATCATGTGAAAGCAAAATGCTAGGACGAATCTTTCACGACACGCAACAGCTCCAGGATAGTCGCGCACACAACGATGTATTAAGATGATAGCGCGTCCTGGCACGGGCCATCAAAACGACGGACTGCCGTCTTAATAGCCGGAGATTTATAGTCCCGACGAGTCGACGGAACGTCACTGCCGAAGCAGAGGTCTAGCCGTAACCTAACCCAACCTAACCGTGGCCGCGTGGAAAGAACGCCTCCGCGAGCTGTGAGTATAGGAATATGCATACAGGCACACGCTCGTGTATAGAAACACGAGGAGAGATCTACGGGCGAGAGGACACGGGTGGAAAGGTCTTGTGCCACCGTGCCTCTTCGAACGAGAAGCGGACAGAAGAAAGCGGAGGAGACCCAGGAAAAAGAAGAAAATCAAGGAGAAAGGGAGGGGGTTTGGGGGAAAGGGAGGAAAGAAGTTATCGCGGGACTATCCCTGGGTGGTCCGTGGAGGAAGAAAGAGAAAGGCTGAGGGGCAAGGAGACTTCTTCAAAGAGAGAATTTGAAAAATGGTGGGCCTTGATCTTGATTCTCTAACTCAGCTATTCTTCAGGTCCTTTTTCGTACACTGATTTTTATGGAATGGAAGTGTGTTATATAAAACAGGAGCTTGCGTTATATCTTCAGGGATGATATTTCGCTTGCTTCCCAACCCTCAAAAGATCAGTATTCGTTCCACCAATGGACTTTCGCCCGGATCCCGCAAATTTTCAATTTTCCATCCGTACAGATTAGACCGTGGCGATACGGTGCTCCCAGTGTTTGCTCGTCCAAGCCGGCAATTACGTTAATCGGCGCTTGATTTACGATAAACGAGCGCGGACGCGCGTGTAACGAGCCCTAGCCCGAGCACCTGCGTTTTTCGAAATATTTTTGGCCGCATTAACAGGCTTAACGAGGGCCAAGCGGCAAGCCCAAAAAGACGATGAGCCCGCTCGATCGAGCCGCCCCGATTTTTCCTCCTCTTTTTTCTTCCGATCGAGTCACTTTTTTCCTGGCAACGCCCCCTACTGCCACCAAAACCGTCCGTCTCGCCCGGGAATTATTGTACGCGGCGCGAGGGACCACGGACTCGCTTCGTTAAAAGTCGCGTGCGTCGGAATTCTCGCTCGTTCGGGCGCGAGCGCATTTGCATGCGCCTAAGGCCGGGCAGTCGGGCGAGCGTGTGTTTTTCACGACAACTTCGGGCGAATCCATTTTTCAACGTCGCCTGTGGCAAGGTAAACAACGCGCAATATCGCCAAGTTCTGGCAAATTCCGGATAAAGACACTCGATGGCTGATCAACGAGAATAGAGCTGAAATCTACCTGCGAAAACACGACAAACACTTTCATTCGTCTTTCAATTTTCTAACCCGGTCGAATTGACTCGAGAGTACCTAATCAGAGATATGGGAGTCGCTCGAACATCTTGGCAATTCAGATGAAGGCATCTTGCGTCAGAAAGTTGCGAGTAACCCCGGGTCCTCGTCGCCAAGAAGGCCGGTATAATATAATGGACCACCAGCGTGGCAACGTTCGCCAGTTCCTCTGTTACGTTATACTTTACACATGCTTCTCCCTCCTACAAGCATAGCCACCGAGGCGTTTCTTTTCCTCTCGGCTTGTCGAAGAGTCTCCGCGACGAACGTCTCCAACGAGCCTACAGCTTTTTCTTTCTAACCCGCCAACTGGACCGAAAAGGAGCCAGGCGGTCGAGGGAGTAGGGTTTCGTCAGAAAGCGTAGGTGTGATGATCTTGACGAGATAGCTATAGGAGAAACTTCAAACGACGTTAAAACTATTTCAGAGGGACGCTCATAAAGGTTTTCCATGGAACAATGTATCTTGATTGGATCACCAAAGTTGCCTGGCAGTTAAATACGAGTGGATGTTGGTGCGGTGTCTCAGATTGCGGAGCTGATTTCGCGAGGAAAGGGAACGGACTGGCGCGGAAATGTGTCCGATCGATTTTGGATCATAACGCCTTAAATATATCCTGGAATTATTCCGCGACTGGTTGAACGAGAATCGATGATTTCCGGCGCGGATCTTTTATTCATGCACCAGATAACAGCCGCACGGTTTATCAATTAGTTACACGTTGCTACGATTGAATATTAATCGACTTTTCATTCGGGAGACTGATGAAAATTGCACGCGAAACTTCCGCTCTTCGGCCGAGTGACAGAACACAGTTCATTGCTGGTAGATAACACAGCATAATAATAATAAATAGAGCAAGTATCTGCAGACATTCTCTCGAGTATAAACGAAGATTCAACGAAGGAAAAAGTGAAGCGAGTGAGAATTGTAAAATGTAGAATATCTACCAAGACCCGAATGGCCTCGAAGACTGGAAAACAGCGACCTTGAAGATGAAAGTGTTTTTATCGCTTGCTTCCTCAAACACTTTTCTCTTATCGCTAAAAAACAACGTAGATACCCCGAGCTCTAAACGTGACTCGCCCCCGTGCGCGGAGGGTGGTCTACGACAAAGAGTCTTGTTCTTGAAAAAAGAAACGACAGATAAAAAAATTTCCACTATGGACTTTCTAAAAGTCTAAATAACCGTGAAAGAGAAATCGTCGACCATCCCCTGCACGCATCGTCGAAGATCGAGCAGCCCTAAGCAAAGCGCAGCAGGATTAGTGGAACAGCTCAATTAATTCGTCCCATGGTGCACAGCACGAATGGCCGAGTGAAAGAGAGTGGAGGAGAGCCGAGAGGGAAAGGTCAGGCAGGCCAGGAAACATTAGAAGCCTCTTTTTCACCGGCGAGTAAAGCTATACCCTCTCGTTTTGTTTCGTATCTGCTCCATTTCCATGAATAAACTCCGCTCCGCACGGCGTCGCAACCTTGCGCCGAACCGAGCCCCAATAAGAGCCACAAAACGCATCCTGCTCTCGGGGGCCGGCGAGAAGGGCACACGGGTGGTAACGGTACCCTGTAAGCCAAGGATACCCGAAGCTGTGCCGCAAGGATCACCAGGAACGAAACCGTCCCGTCTCTTTTTCTCGTTCGCGTGCACGCGTTGTCGTCCCCGTGTATTCTACACGCGATTATACGCGATCGCGTTCTCACACGTGATCCCCGAGGCCTCCGGTCTTCTTCACGGCCAATTATCCGCCGATTATTCCAATTCTCTTGCAATTTTGTTGCAATTTCAGGCCGCGTCTCGTAAACCGAAAACGCGATCGACTCTCTAGCGATCCCCGTGGCACATCGCTTGGCTTTTATTTCCCCGGGGCCGTTCAAGTCGAATCGATTTCGCAAGTCGCGCGATTTACGTGCTCGATCGGCTGGGTACCCCGTGGATCTCTGATGGGCCGAGTAGCTGTTGTAACGAGCCAAGTGACAGAACCATGGTTACTCGATGGTCGGCAGAGAGGAGCGCTCGTTACTTTGATTGGAGATCGACCTACGCTGGAGAGAATAATTGTTTACGGCGGGATCGATGATTGGCGGTTTAGGCGCACGTACAGGGCGCGCGATTGGAAAATTGAACAGGCGGGAAGCAATGAAGTGTTCTGACCGGTGTACGGAATCCTGCTGATGGTTCTATCGCATCGCCACCTGAAATCTGTGGCGTAAAACCAGGTGTCCCTTGGTGTTTCTTCCTCGAGGAGCAGGAGTTGTTTCCGTGCATCCAATGGGCTCTCTGCTTCTGCTTCGAGAAATTTCATACCCCTTTTTTCTGGATACGTGCCTGCCCCTCTGTTATTTCGAGTAATGAGCGTTCTACAGTGACCCTGACAGCATCGTGTCGCGGGAAACGTTTTTGCGCCGGCATGAGAACGTCGTCGAGCTGTGGCCAACGTCCGGACAACCAAGTGCCCTCTCGTGCTAATAATTATCCTCGAAACGCAAGGGCGGCAATTAGCATCTCATTGGCTCATTTCTCGCTTATGCTAATGGGCAGGAATATTGTTAAAGCGCGTGTGCGAGGGCTGATCTCCCATCGGAGGTCCTCGAGCCGGGCCCCGTAAACCCTCGCGTGCTTGCCCTCCACTCTCCCGCGGCTCCGTGGCCATCTTTCCTTCCCTCGTTTCGTTTACGACGCCGTGGAAGAACCGGGGACACACACCGTTTTGTACGCCCACGTGCTGCCACCGTCGCATCACTGCCACCGATGCGCTTGCCATGCGAAAAAGGCGGGAAACTTGGCGGCTTGATTGAAGGGCCCCTGAGTCGGGAGTAGAACTTTGTGGGAAACATGGTGGATTGTACACAGAACAGCGTCGCGACGCGACTATTAATTTCCATTGAAATGTAGAACGGTAAGACGAACGTTGAAATAATACGGTGGAAGTGCGCCGGAAAGAGGAATCTTGGAGCACGGAAGGCTTTTCTTAGTTTTCGAGGTCAGGATATTTTCGTTCCGCCGGAGCGTCTCGGATAAGATCCGCATACCGACGGAAAACATGGATTCCAGCGAAGAATAGGGGGCTTTCTCTCCTTACACGAAAAGATTCGCCGGGGGCGAGCGAGGATTCTCGCTTTTAACCCCGGGGAAACCCTTAACCTTCGGTGGATTGAGAGAAGCTGAGGCTTGCCACCACGTTTTACCGCGACCGCCATTGTACCTACCTCTTCCGGCGTGGAACAACTACGACCCCGTTCTGCGTGCTCTTGCCGAAGGTTAAAGGTATGTACCTACTAGCGGGAGACTGCTCGACACGCTAGAAGAAAACGATAACGATCTTTCAAGCGGAATCAATTAATCCGCACCCGAAATCGTTGCAATGTTACTTCTCGATCGACTGAACCGTAAATCCCTCGACCCTCGATCCAACGACTTCGAAACCAGGAAACCCTCGAGGACGCGACAGCTCCTTTTGTAACTACATACTCCTTCTCTGCCACTTTTCCCGCCCTTTTCAGGAAACCACAGCTGCCCCGAATTTCCTCGCGTTCGGAGTCCCTTTCCAGCTCGGTCGAGCGTGACGCTCCGCTTCTAGCCAAGAAAAAGTCTGCACCCTAGCCTATAGCAATGCCCCCCTGATGCCCTGGCAATCTCGACTTTTCCATTTCGCGAAATTATTGGCAAAAAGCTTGGGCGGATCGACTCGACCGTGTGCAGGAGCATCTGGCCGCGGGATAGAAACGCGCGAGAAGAAAGACCGTCGGCGAAAGGAAGGGAAAAGAGTGCCCCGGGGGGGATGGGTGAAAAGAATACGTGGGGCAGAGCGGGATGGGGGCAAAAACCACGAGCGCGTTACGTGCCTGTTCTTTACGATAGAAGCTCATTACTCGTAGATTGCGATTTGCCACGGACGTAATGAAGCCGCGCCGCGGCTTCTGGCGTATAGAACGATGCCGCGATTGCGATTTTCGATCCCCCAAGAAATGGTTTCTGCCCCCCTCTCTTTCAGCTTTCTTCGCTCAGGTTCGTAAAATTTCCGGCGCGATTCGACGCGCCAGTTCTTGCTCGACCTCGGGGGAATATTTTTTAAGGAATGGTTGAAGGCGAGACCGTGTTCTATTGATATCGCGATCGTGCAATTGGAAAAATGATGAATGCAGATCGATAGGTAGCAGCGGTGTGTAGTCTCGAAAGCGCGAATCCAACGAGCTCCCGCGTCCGCGGGGAAAATAATCGCTGGCTAATGACCGCCCAGGCTGCCCCGCGTAACCGCGCTCGCATTTAGACGCGAAACACGGTGCTCCTTGCACGGAACGTTTTGAATTATCGCTTTCGTAGCAACAGGTGCAATAATAGTGGCCGTAACTGGATCAATGATGGCCGGCCGTAATAACTCATTTGCAGCCTGATCGTTTTATTTCCGATGCCCACGTGAGCCGTCCACCTCGACAGAGGCAGCAAAGTAACCTTCGATAATGACGCATTTATGCTCGCAACACGGTGCAGCGAATTCCGAAGAACCGCCATTAATCTCGTATCCGCGTGGTAACGAGGGATTCGACTTTCCTTCTGGTAGGTTGAAATTTTCGTTCCCCGAGGCACCTGCAGGTTCCGTCCGGAATTTCAATTTCATCTGGCGCATCGGCGCTGTAAACCGTCCAATATTCCGTGGAAACTACGCCGGGTAGCGTGTTCGTTGCAGGAATATATACAACCATGCGCGGCAGCTCTAGAAAGCATTCGGCTACGGAAGCGACTCGATTTCTGTGATTCTCGCGCAGAAACATGGACTTTCACCCGGGCACTTGTACCTCGGAATTCGAGAGAATCGAAGCACAGAGAACGTGGCGCAGAAAACGCGCTCCTCGGGAGCCGAGAGGAGGCCTTTAAAATTCAGATGAAACGCGGCCTCCGCCGAATATTGGTGGCCACATTTGTCATGTTTATGGCGTGGATGCATAATTCGTGTTCAGCCGGCTGGCCCGATAACGCGCCTCTGGAACACGTCGCTGCACGTAATCGCGTAATATTCCGCTCGCGTTTTCGCCGTCGCTTTTCCATTCCTCTCCGTCTCCATTATTTTTCACGGTATTTTTTTTTCTTCAATTCCTTTTTTCCGCCGCTTTTTTTCGTTCGTTTCGTTCCAGCAGATCGAGACAGACCGACAGTTGTGACAACAGCGGCGCGAGATGCGAAGCGGGGCCGGTACACCTTGCGTGGACATGTTTGCTGCGCGCGCGGACCGATGCCGTCATGACAGCTCAGATAACGGGCGTGACATTTTGAAAAATTGAGGGCAACGATGCGAGCAACGTCAACGAAATGCATCCCCCCCGTCGTTCGTTTTTCCCTCCCCCGCCGCGCCCCTTCAGCCGCACGCCCACGTGAAAAACGAAAAATAGAGCGGGACCCGTACACCGGTTCGCCATTAACGCGCTGGATGTATCCAATTTTGAATTACGATCGGGCGAATTCGCGGAAACGCGAGGCACTGCTAAGCTTCCGAGGAAAATCAGAAATAATATCTGCATACAGAATTGCGTTGGCTGCGCTGCTGGCAGCTTGGAAGGCCACGGAATTCCTCGAGGAATGGTTCGGAGGTGATCATTCATCGACAGCTTCCGTTGTGATTGTTGTAATTATCTCAATTATTTGTAGAAATCTAGATGGGAAGCAGGAAAAGAGCGATGCGAACAGCTCCCAAGAAGAGCCGAGCATAATGGCAGGTCGACGCCGGGCTGGGCTGATTGTGAGAGCGGATCGACGGTCCGCGTCCTCGTCTGGCCGAGAGGAATACACCCGAGTTATTTAAAAAGCCCCACTATCCGTTATCTCGATCGGTGAACGCGAAGAGTCGTTTGAAATATTTCTTCCTCCGGCGCGGCGTTTCGAAGGTCTGCCATTCGAATGGCTGCCGAGCGGCCGCGAGGAAACAAAGGCGTGGAGTCCCCTGGCCGTTTCTTTCCCCTAATTACCGCGGCCGTTCGAATCGCCGACCGACTTACCGGATCGAGACGAAATCGGAATAGGCATCAAGCCGGACGAGACTTTTCCCAATTGAATGTTAAACGATTCAGCGTCTGGCAACAAGTGTACATACCCTGAGGAGGGGGAGGGAAAAAAAGATGAATATCTAAACGTTTACCCCTGCTCGACTAACAAGACATCGGAGTCTGTCTGCGAGAAGCCCTGGCAACGGAGCGTAATACATCAAACGGCTTGAAGGAAACGCGTTTCCCCGTCGACGGAAGCTTCAACGCCTCGTCTGGTTTGATTTTCCGCGGGGCACGTCCTCGCTTCCCGTAATTACCGTCGACAATTAAATGCATCCCGTCCGGGGGCAACTGAGCCGTGCAACTTTTCCATCGTCATCCTTCGAAACGAACGCGCGCTGGCCACCCGGCGCGCGTTCCAACGTATCCTGGCGCGATCGTCGGATAAAATTGAACGATTAGCCGCGAGGCGAGGGAGGAAGTTTGATGGTGAACGATGGGTGGAAATAGGCGGGACGATTTTCTATCGCGAGGACAGCGAGCAAATAAGGAAATACTCACCAGCGAGTCCACCTCCGGATCCGCGATGTAGTAGGGTTTCTCTTGTCTGATCTGTAACACACGAGCACACAGGTAAGAGCTTTGATAATTAGACTCGGTGGTAATTGCGGTATTAAAACTATAGGGGACGATCGTATCTCGAATGCCTGGCGTACACACACCACACTGTCTCCTTCCCTCTTTCACGTGTATGTATCTACCCATTACTCGCTCGGTCTGCTTCCCACTTTTGCCTCTCTCCCTCTGTCTATTCGCCCCTTCTCCTCCCCAGCTCCTTGGTGGCTGGCCACGGTTCGCCGTTCCAGCCAGTCTTTCTCTAAGCGATTTCCTTCGCGTGCTTCCTCTTAATTGGACCCCCACTGTTCAATTCGTACGTATAGAAACGGAAACGCGTCGGTGAACGCGATGGAATTCTCTCGTCGACGCGAACAGCCCAACGAGGAAGGTCAGGGGGAGAGAGGGTGCAGGGGATTCTCAAGCATTTTCATGGCGCCGCGTAGTGGCGATCAGAATGGAAACAAAACGCATCAGGGAGAACGATGCCGGAGACTGGCCGTCGATCGCTCGCTTAATTGGACCCCGGTAGTTCTTACGGAATGGACGCGGCCAGAAGGGCGCTGGAAAAGGGACGGGGAACGGAGCTGGATGGAAGCGTGCTGCTTCGTAATCTCGTGGAATCCAAGGGAGAACCATGATTGCGCGCTCGCGACACCGGGCCCAGTCGATCCGATTAGACGAATATCGTTAACATTCCTCCAACCATGGTCCACGTGATCGGTTCCCCGATCGAAGCTTGGGGGTTGCCTATCGTCCTCATCGGGACTTACAAGTGCCTTTTTAAGCAACAGTACTTGGTATCCGCGGTTTTAACAAACTAACCTTCGGCTGGTAAAAGTAAGATAGCAGGTAGGGGAGAGTTACCTATATCGTACCACTTAAAACATTTTATGCTATATTTCATATTTGGTACGAATTTGAACGTAAATGACTATCGGATATTGTTGCTTGATCTTTTAGGCACCTACTAACATACGAGTTGTCAAATCTTACTGCTGCGATTGTAGTGATACTGGACCAGTATGATATTGGCAACTCTACCCTATCTTGCTTCCTTTGAGGAGTAAACGGGAAAAGAGAAAACCCGCTCGAAGGACCAAGTAAAAATGGAAAAATCGGATCGCGATCTTTAAGACAGAGAAGAAGCCCTCCAACTGTTGATTCCCTCCTTCTCTTTCTTCCTTTCACGAAACAGAAGCGAGAATTCTGAAGACACGACCGAGAGTAGCGTATTCATGAGTCTGAATTCTGAATGGGAGTTCCTCTCGCATCAGGGTGTATAGGTAATGAAGGCGTCTCGTACAGCGAACAAAAATACTGTCAACTCTTCGTAGGGGGGAGCTAGTTCTTGCAGGGTGTCCCTGTCACCGTGCTTTTTCGACGATCCCCGAGCGGCCGCCTAGCGCCGCGCAGGTAGCCACCCATCGATTACAAATTGTAAGCAGCCCCTTCCTCCTTTTAACCGATGCTCTGTTCCTCGTTCCGCTCGCACGGCGTCGTCTCGACCTTTGTCACCGTTAAAACGGCGACTCCGACGTTCGTTCTCGCTGTCACCAGAGGGGTGATAAAAAGTAGCCGCGCGGTGGATCGGCGAAAAATCACCGGGGCAGGTCTACCGGTTTGGGGGGGGGGGGGGCCGTAATCGTTTTCCCTAGGCAAGGCGAGAAACGGTGCCCAGGTGAAAGCTTCTAGCCTCCTCTATCTGCGAACGGTTTGAACGGTTATATCGTGCCGCGATTAGGCGGACAGGACGGGGGCACCGGGAGTGACAGCTAATCGAGTCCATGCATATGCATAAAGCAATACGAGCGTGCCATTAACGAGACACTGTTCCGCGCCGTTAAATATTCGAGGAGACCGTCCATATTTCTGGCGCGGCGCGGCGTGAATGAAACCGAAAATACATCTGCTTCGCGGCGCGCCCCCGGGCTTCTTCCGGGGGTACCGCGCCGGGATTCCGATCATTCCGCGAAATTATAAACGAGATATCACGCTAATATTTTAAGTTCCCGACGGAGGAGCAGCCTCGCAGCGAGGTACAGCTCCCGGAGGAAAATAAATATCGATACGCGGGGCGAAACGCCGTTTCGGGATTCCGCGGCCCGCCTAGTCGTATAACTTATCCGGGCGGAGATAAAAATATTGTGCGATAATATTTAGAGAATGCTCTCTCGTTCCGGGCACGCGTCTGCTCGCCCTGGCGCCCGTCGGAGTTCATAGCGGTGTGCGACGATCCTGCCGAGAGATATACGGAGCAGCTGGCCTCTGCGCGATGTTGCTTCAGCCATCGCCTTCGCCTCTGGCCCGCCGAAAACTTCTATATTCTATATCCCTCGATCTGTAGCCACGGCACGGCTTCGGCCAACGTCAGCCAGGAATTATATAATTCCCCGGGACGATGGAAAACGAAACACAGACCGCGGCGAGGAACGACGCAGGGTCGTTGGACGAGGGGCGAGCGATTGTCTCCGGAGTAGTAAAACGAATTGCATCCCGCGTGAACTTTACAGTCCCTTCGTTTAAAAGCCTCGATCGTCCCGTGGAATACGGTGCTCTCTGCCGTCTAGACCTGAAGTCCTCGTGGAAAGCACGAGGACGCAGTAAAACAGCGCAACAGTGTCTGTCGAAGCAGGGACCACCTTGGGGCAACGATGTATTCATGGGTTTCGAACGATTTCAACGCGAACTTGCAGGCTCGTTGACTTTCCCCGGGGACCCTGACTTCGGGGGATCCTTCCCAGTGACCTGGCCAACGGTAGGATCGTAAACCTTGACGAAAGTTGCCCCCGTGGAGGTGCGATGGGCCTGAAGAACGCGCGAGGCGATGGAGTTAATCCGATGAGCACGATTGGGGGGATTGTAAAACGAAATCTACTTTATGGCAGAGGAGAAACGGCCTCGTAATTGCCAGACTGAAACGTGCAAGACACGGTTTGCGATGGTTCGGACTTTGAGGAAGAAAGAAGGTCCCGTAGTCCTCTGCAAGTCGCAAATGACGCTCGAGAGCAGGGAATTATATATTGCGCTGCAAGCTTGAAGGGAAGTTCACGCTAGGAAGTAGTAATAACTGAACAGTGACCCAACGTACTCGTCTATAACGACAAAAGTGCGTGTTTGGCTTGGAGAGATAACGATTAAACGATCGCCCGATTAGAATAGCCTAGGGGAGAGCCAGGTGAGAGCCTGCACACACGTAGAGACCTTGGAGGCCGCTCGAAGCCTGAAGAGGTCAACGGTGCAGACAATTCTTTGACGACATCAGCAGGAGCAACGTCGCGAAACCGGTCCAATGAAAGCCTGCTGCAGGATAAGCTTGAAGCTGAACCAGCTTGCAGCTTCCTCGCGCGAGCTTCGTTTCGTTAATTAGCTCCGAATCGACCCGACGCGCCGTTCGCAACGTAGGTAGGTATCGATAGGCCGGTATCGCGTCCAGGATCGTTCAACCTGCCGCTGGCACGGCTGAATTCTGTGTAATCGCATTTAATTGCATCGATTCGTAAGCGTGCAATAAACCCGCCAATAAACTGCGCGGTCTATTAAATTTTTCCGTGGGATCGCGGGGGTCGAGCGATACAGTGAACTTCCGCCGGGGTAAAATCCGGTAGCGAGGAGATAAGTCGACGCTGGTCTCGCACGGCTTACGATCACCGCCCGACAAAAGAGACGTCGCGGGTGTCGTTATCGCGATTATGATAATCCAGCACCGCGCTTGTTTGCACTTTCCCCCGTGGCCAGGGAGCAAGGCAGAAGGCTGCGCGGGGCACGCCTACTGTCTCGTTATCGAGCCTACGAATCGTTAAAAATCGTTCGCGTAAACAGCTTTCTACCGGCTGCGCACCTATCTTCTTTCAACAAGTTGTTCGTGATCCCTCGGGCACTGATTCCAACGATCTATGGGAGCTTCCTGCGCGCGTCTCCCCCGTGTCCCCGCTTGCCCAGGTACAAGCGGGCAGAACGCGTGAATTCATAGGCAACGGTATCCGCACCCACGAGGTGGAAAAGCAGGTAGCGCGCGTGGAGGACGCGCCACGTCTCGCGGCCGCATTAGTCAGGCTGTCAGTGCGGGGGCCAACGTTTTACAAGGGTTTAATGCCCCCAGAGGTGCATTCTAATTGCATCAATAAATCCCAACGGGTCCTTGCGCGGTCGGCTCCTCGTCCGTTTCCTTTCGCAGTCTGCCACGAGCGAGACTGTCGCGATTCCGTCGTCCTGACAACCCGAGGGCTATCACGCCCACGTAGCACACCGTTTTGGCAGTCTCGGACGCGACCTACGCTCTGTTCCCGGCTCCGTGGTCGTTTCTGGCGGCGCATAGTGGTCGAAAACAGGGGAAACCTGGCCAAAATATGAAAGTGGCCTTTGATTTGTACTGAAATGAGTATACTAAGGTTTTCGAGGTCGCTGATTACGAATGTTAAGTCAAAATTACCACCGTACAACATAAAATGGATTTTCTTAAAAAGAGATAAATATAGGCAAACGATTTTTGTACGCCAAAACAGCTGAAGCATTGCTCTCAATGACAGAAGAAGGAATTTTGCACGAATGAGCCCAGAAGTAGAGTTTATCTTTAGCTAAATATAATTTCACCAATGGCCGTGACAGGGGGTGTAATTTTTTAATTGAAATTCCATCCCTTCATTGCTAAGATAAATGGCCTAGTACTTAAACAAGACACAATAATTAAAAATTGAGAAGAAATTGTATTAATAATAACAGTTTTACTAGTTTGCAAGGTTTAAACGGTTTGAAATATAATTAATCTTGAACTCATCATAATATTAACATAACCTAAAATTTTATAATATACTTTTAATCATTTTTTCATGCCGAAGATTTAACACAAATGTATTATAAATAAAATGTTCTTATAACCCAAAAATATTACCATATTGATATCGTTTCATTAACAGATAGAAATAGTTAAATTAAATATATATTCAATAATTGGGACACTGATAATTAATCACTGGGACATGCTATGAATTTCATTTAATTACTGGGCCATATGAACAGTTTCATGTTTTAATTAATTTAAAACTTTTCCTTTAACCAATGTAGATTCTTGTTACGTTATTCGAAGGTAGAAATTTTACGCTTTCGAATAATTATATTTAGTTATAATTTTATACTATTTAAATATAAAAGAAATTGCAATTATCTCAACTGCTTCCTTAACTGTTTCACCACTGGGCCATTTACCTTACATATCTCAAATCTATAGCAAAATACACTATACGACTGTACTTATCACTACCTACTAAATCCACGGTTATTTTACCAGTTTTAAGTACAGTTTTAAGAGTCACAAAGAGCACCAGCAATTACACTGAGAGAGTGACACTCCTACGATACTCAATTTTGGAATGAGCTGTAACGAATGATGACAAACTTATTTTCCTCTAACTGTCTCTAATTAGGTGATGGGGTCTGAAACCATAATTGGTGACTTTAAAAATTACGGTTTTGACCAGGTTTCCTCGATTTTCGACCACTCTTCACCGCGATTACTGGGGAGTTTACATCAGCTGGGGCCAACGGATTACGGGTCCATTCCAGACTTACATTGCACTTTACAAGGATCACGATTAACACTTTATCTACGGTATTTACTTGTATAGGAATCGCACGCGCTTGGCTATCACCTTTCGCGATAGAATTAGGGGAAATGGACGTCACTTGTTAGATACGAGGACACTTAAGCCGCAGCGACTTCGACCGTGTACTTTCAATAGCGATAAACTCGTGGCGTGCTCTAATTGCGCAGGCCTGCACGCGACAAGACGGCGCACGAGCAAGAACCGTCGACAAAGTGGCGGAAAAGTTCGGCGGGAAGGGTCTCGCCGCAAAGAGGCTCTCATCGGATGCTCCCTTGGTAGAGGCTGCCGATTAATTTGAACGCAGCGAAGCGCGTTGTAGCGCACCGGGACGCCAGGACGAGAGCGAAATTTTCGCAGCGGAGCGCCGGGGCCACGAAAACTGGGACGCTCCGATCCATCTGGTAAAAAAGGGCCGCAACAATGCGCGCGTAACGCGGCGCAGCGGGGAGCTTGCTCCGCGCTGCTACGTCGCAGGCAGCCCCCGAGAGCGACCCAAAAAGCCGGCGATCCAGTGGCGAGCGCGCGCAAAAAGGGAGCGCTGGGACGGGGCACGGTCTCGCGTGTGGAATGTATCGAGGCCCCATGGCCCCATAGGGCACACGATGCGTGGACCGCACGGGATAATGCCGGGGCCCCATTGAATAGATCAATTTACAATGGCAGAAAATGAGCAGCGCTCCACCGGCTCTTCAAGCCACCCCTTCTGCCCCCCTACCTCGGTGCCCCTTCGATGCTCCATCGTAGCAGACACGGTTCACCGCTTCTCACGACTGCGACTGCGCGTGTGCTCTACAGCGCTAGACGGCCACCGCGCATGCGCCCGTGCCTGCCGCGCACGCAACACCGAAACGAAAATGCGGTACGTAATCCGTAAGCACGCGCGCGCAGCTCTATTGTCGCGCGCAGCGTTAAGTCCAAGTGCATCGCGACGGGGTGTAGGTAAAAGGGCTTCGAACTGCGACTGAAACACGCCTCGAAAACCGCCGCAAGAGGATTGTCACCTGCTTATCTTTTCACGTGTGCCCGTTGTGTGGGTATGCTGCGCGTTCGAGAGCAGTCCACTCTGCCTCGTACGAGTGTGTTGTCTGCTTGTAGAAATTTTCGGTGTCCTCTTGTCGCAATTGCTTCTGGCTAAGCTATATTCTGTTCTGTTTTGCTAGTAGGTATCGGTTTGGACTGCCTGGATAAATTTAGGATGATTTTCCATGGTTAAAATGTTCTGCTGAGAGCCGGTAGGCGTAACGGGCAGTTTCCTCTGTCCACCGCACAGTGAGGAAAATTAACGATTTTATGGCCAAAACCACAAAAATAAATTTTTGAATTCGACAAAATAAATGCAAATGTCTATTGAAGAACTAATATGAGTATCAAATGCCTGCAATTTTACTGTTAAATATTTTAATACAAAGTTCGTATAGACTCGGAAATGTTTATATTCATGTGAGGTTAGACCGATCGCAAAGAATTAATTTCATTTTGCAAAGAATTAATTTCAATTAATTTGATTTTCAAGTTGCTTCAAACACTTATATTGTGTTATCCAAAGTTCCGAAAATAATTCGAAGGCATGGATTCAATTCCTGTGAACTACTTTGATTCTATAAGTGCAATTATTCACTGCTAATAGTTGCTAATCTATTTTTAAAGGCCGAACAAGGCCGCTCTTCTTTCCGAGGACTCCAAAATATTACCACTATGAAGTAGACCCTATTAATAGAGCGATGACTGTAGCTAACGAAATTTTCAGCGGCGTTGACCCTTTTTTGGGGTCTCTAAACTCGATAAGGACGTCGGTACTTAGGAGTATCGAGTAAATAATACCTGGGTGCAATTGGAGCTGTGCTGCCTGTCATGTCTATAAAAATAAGTGCTCAGACTCTGTAATGTTTAATGTTTAGTGTAATTTAATTTGTATAATATGGGTTTTCCCGTATATTAATAATAATAATAATAATAATCTTGTAATTAAAATCGTATTAATTAAAATTGTAATAAAATTGCAAAATTTCCCCACTGTGCACCGTTGCGATTCAAAGAGGTCAACCCTTCGCTTCGGTGCACCAAACTTGTAATGCAAAGCTTCGACCAACCTTCTTGAAACACCCTGTAGAACAGGCTCTCTAGACCACCGCGTCGACAGATCGATGGGAAATAAAGAGCGAGTGGGCGAGCCAGCACGAATTCGCGCCGATAATCGTCGGTGTAATCTGCGCCTTTCTGGCCGCGACGACAACCATCGCGAGCACACGCATTCGTCGCTCGGAACCATCCCTTTCCCAAAACAATTCAATGACACCGTCCTATGGAAAACTCCACCCACGACGATCCTCAACCGCGGACACGACTGTCGATCTCGGTTCCTCTTTCCCCTCCAGGATCCGTCAGTGATTCCTGCCGAGCCGTTTGCTCCGTTCTATTACTTATCCACAGCATGTCGACATCATGCCGCGAGAGAGGGACAGAGACAACTTGGCGAGCGCATACTCACGGAGAGTCCGTTAGAATTGCGAAATTGACATGACATTTGCATCTTAATAAGGCGCATAGGATTACGAGAGGTACGAGGCTCGAAGAAGCAAAAAGCAGGATATGCCCGAAGGCTTCGCGACGTTTCTCCGCGCGCGTATCACAACTGCGACGTTACAGTGAATTGCGCGACGTCTTCCCTCCTCTGTCCACGGCGATTCACCGCGGAACGCGTCTCTCCATCGTCGTTTCGAACAAACCTCGCATTTCGCCAGCATTATCGAAGTAATTAATTATCTACCGCGGCCGACGAGTCGCGTACTCAACCACCGTTTCTCTCTACCATAGGAGTGTCGTCCGCAGGGGTCGTCTCCAAGCGAGGAATCCTCAGGAACGCAACGAGGAAGTCAACCGTGCACGTTCGTCGTTGAGCGTGTCCCGCTAATTCAGAGATTAAGCGCCGACCCCCGGAGCGGATAAACAAATTGTCAAGGGGGGACAGCCGTTTACCCCGCGGCGTGCCCCTCCCGGGGCAGAAAATGAATTTTGATATCGAGTCACGGCCGATGGGAGATTCCCCGCGTGTTTATCTTCTCGTTCATTTATTTCTTCATATATTCATTTCGCTTACGAAAGCGATTCACCTGGCAATGCGAGAACATGCGGGGCACGTACGATCTGACAGAAAATCAAGGCCACGGCTTGGGCCGTTTGCCAGTTTGCCGTAAACGGGGCCCGCTATACGCACGCGTCGTATGTTTTACTGGTCTCTGAAAGGAAGAACGAGTCTAATGCGAAATTTCGGCTCGACTCGTCGAATCTCTGTCGCGCGTCGAATCCACGACACCAGAATCGAATTAAGACCCGGTCTACCCAGCACACCTTATCCCACCTCGCGGTCCAAGGCTTTAGCTCTTATCGTTATCTTGGCATAGCGTTGCCCGAGCCAGTTGCTACTGTGTTACCGATGCTCTATATTTAGATATTACGGATCCGTTCAATTTCGAACGATGTGGATGTCAGAGAGGCACTGAACTGCCCTGTATTAAATAAATTTTACCACAACAATTAGCTGGCGGGTCAGAAAGAGGTAAGTTACTTCGGTGACTCTAGAAGCGCAATATTATGCAAAGATAACCGGCGAACAGTACAGCTATCTCAACTCTACGATATACCTAGGTGCCGATAGCCCTCAATCTAAATGTGCTGCATTCGTTTGCATCGACTAGCGGGCCTATAGAACCGCCAAGGCAACATTTTTATCGTCCGTACTGTCGAGTCGACTCAATCGCCTCCGCTGTGTTTCTAGGGGCAAAACTGCTGAGCCGTTCCCATCGACGTTCAGCGCACCGATTTTACCGGCTTCATATTATTATAGCATCAATTGTACACAGTGTTTAAAGTGAATCGGTGACCCAAGCGCCCAACAATCCTTTCGTCGCCGAAACGGTGTCCCATTCCCCGCGACGCTCCTTCTCACCACGAAGAAAATCGACCATTCCGCTCGAAAGACGAATCGATCGCGTTCCTGGAAGGTACACGGAAACACGGTCGCCGGCGTATAGGTACCTGGACGTGCTCTCGAAACGATCCACTACGGGCGTGCCGTGGAATGTAGACGGCGAAACGGTGTGTTTTTAAAAGGCCGAAATCGTTTCGCGGCACACGGCCCCGCGTATAGGCTCTCCGGTTACCTACGCGTGTCCTTGGGAGGACTCGCCTCAGGTGAGTTACCGGAATGAGAGGTGAAAGAGGAAAAGAGAAACGTGAAAAGGGGGGACTACCGCGAGAACAACGCGAGCACGAGATCCTCTTCCGGCTCGGTGCTCGCGTATCCTCCCAGAACACGGGCCCCGAACGATCTTTCCCTTCTAGGATAGTCGTCGTCCGCTATTCCCCTCGTCATCGACATTCCTGCTGCGCCAAGTCCCACGAGCGAGCAGTATCGGGCCCGGAGCGCGTCGCGTCCACGAAAATTCGTCGTCCCGTGCACGGAGCTACAGAGACGGACGTGTCGACGGAGTCGTGACTCATGCGGGGCCTGCTCGAAAACACCGCGGGCCCCTGGGGCCTCACCGACATTCCCTCACGAAACGCTCGCGCGACAACGCAGTGGCTGGAATTAGGGAAACCGCGGGATCCTTTTGTAACCCGTTACCTGCTCTATTTTCGCTTCTCTAGGAAAGAAGGGCATAATAGAGAGGTCCTCTGTTTCTCGGAGTCAGTCGCCACGATTGTGACGGTGTATAATATTGAAAGCTTGCCGCAGGCATGAAGTGCCACTTGAATTTCCCTGCTATACTTGTACGTTCATCATAGAAATGTGTATACGCCAGTTGATAATTAAAATACGCCCTCGTCACGCGAAGGGAGTAATCGAAGTTAGTCTGGGATCAAATATAATACAATTTTGCCAACATTCTACCGAGTCGAGGCTTCAAGCATCCGTCAAGCCCCCTGTGGTTCAATGAATTAGCGATGAAAGACGGTCATACTCTTACCTGTTTGGAGAAGACAGCGATGTCCTCGTTGAAGCTCTCTGACGAGCACACGTCACCACCCGCGACGCCTGGTTCACGCGGTGTACACGTCGCCAGCTCGCACTTCTCGAAGATTAGCGCGAGAAGCGGGAACAGGGGGTGTCTGTAACAGAGGAGAAAGCCACGGTGTAAGAGATAAAGGCGTAGGTACCCGAAAGTGGTATTGCTCCTCTCGCTGAGCAAACAAGAGAGTATGTACGGCGTAGCAGCCGCCATCGGCATGTTAATTAACTTGAAATTAACTTAGCGATCGGGTGACACGGGGCCCGTCTCATTTCCCGCTGTCGGCAATTTATTTCCACCCGTTTCCTTTGGGACCAAGAACAGCAACGGTATCTCGGCCGTGCAACAAATTAATCTTCCGATCCGCACGGCGATATCGTTGATTGAAACACGATTAAAAGACAAGAGGCGAAACTGCGGATAACGGCTCGCGACGCGAAAATAACGTTTCGCGCAAAGCTGTCAAGGTTGGCGCGCGTTCGTCGAATAAAAATGTGTCGCATCGACGCTCTGCGGGGAGAATAAATTATATCGCATAGCTCTGGTCCTCCGTGAGCGGCACGCCCGAGGATTCTAAGCTGTTTAATTGCACAGTGATTAGATGGCACGTCGGAGGGAATTCTTCGAGCACCCTCCCGATGTAAATACGAAGAAAGATTCTTTCTTTCTGTAGCTAACGATGTTGCCCCGTTATCTCGAAGCATGCTAGCCAGTTACGGCTACGAGGACGCAATTAACGCGAACCGGCGGTGTCAGAAGAAGCGAAATTCAGCGTGAAGCGGCTCAATCGAAAGGCAACGAACGCTTCTGGTGGCTGTTGATCGTGAAACGGACCTTTCGCGCTCCGACGGCAACCGATCGACCGCGTTCTTGTCAGCTCTGATCCGTCCATCAACTGTTACGCTCGTTCGTCGCGCCAAATTCGAGCTGTCGCTTTTTTCCTCTCTCTCTCTTTCGCTCGCGATACCCACTGTTCGCCCCGGCAACGATTTTCTAATGGAGCAATTGTCCCGTGGGAAATTAACACTACCGTCGCGTGAAGAAGGAAAGCAATCAATGAGAGTGTTTTAGCGATGTCGCGGCGACGATTATTCCGCGAGGACGCTTTGCTCCCAGTGATAATTGTATCGTTTATTTTTACAGCGAATCGACGGTAAGAATTCTACGATTTTTCAGATGGTTTCGTCAATAAGAGGAGGGAATATATTTTCACGGTATTCTCGTGGGCGAACGAGCGCGTGTTACACACGGGCCACGGTTACCACGGCATTAGGAGGATCACCGGATAAGATAAGATTAGCCGATGCTGGTGCAGCTACGCCTGCAACCGCGGGGACTAACGCTCGTGATTTAAAGTAGGTGTACGAGTAGACCGAGGCACTCGAAAAAGGAAAAGAACGCGTGTAATAATTCACGTGTCCCCCGTCCACTCGATACGATAAGTCACTTGATACCGACGTGGAAAAAAAGTGTTGTCCGAGCTGTACGATTCCCACTAATTGAAATCCGCGCAGTTTATGCTAATAGACGGGGTCCCCCATTCGGAGCTCTTTGCACGAAGGCCCGCTGCCCGGGCTTCGTTCATTCTCCTGGAGCGATTAAACTTTTTTTTGCGCAGTATCTTACGAGTGCAAGATACCGTCGAATTCCCATTACGATTATCAGTAGTGAGGATAAATAAACTGTAGCTCTGGTTCAGCGACAAAACGTGTTACACGGAATCACTTGTAGCCGTTCCTTCTACTTGTTACCTTCTCATAAAGGCTATTATAACGAAACAACGAAGAACGAAGTCAACCCTGAATGAAAACGATTCTGCGGCGAGGGACGAGCGATTTCTCGGTGCCGCCGCGAGGAGGGCCAAAAAGGAGCAGCTCGAAAATGGCACCTCCGTCGAGAAAGAAATTTTTATGCGTCTTCAGAGGTCTCGAGACGAATCGTCGAAGGAACGGTTCGAGAACGGGACCCAGGGATGTGTGGTAGCACCGTAGGGCGGAGGCATTGTGTACGCATGGTAGCGGGTCGCGTCTCGCGGAGTGGCAGACATAAAACGATTCGGAACGAATTTCGACAAATTGACGTGGCCGCCGCGAGCAACGACTCTTGCGAACCGAACCGAACCGAGTCGGCCTGGCCAACGCCGACAAAAAGTCCCCCTTGCCCTCCTACTTCTTCCCCTTCATCCACCGTCCAACCACCGTGCCCCATTTCGAGCCCCGTTTTTTTTATGACACCGCGAGTTTCCTTCAGCTCTCTCCGCAACATTCAAATCTCTTTTCCAAAATTTAAGGTAATTTCCGTTAAGGTAATTCCGGTCTGCGTGGGGAACAGGGTGAAACCATTTCACGAAAATGTATCAGGGTTCTCTGCGACCATTCGATTCGGTTTGCCTTTTGGTGCAATCAGGAAAACCGCGGGCAACGAGTGGTGGTTATATGAATGGGGCGCGCTGAAAGCGCGCGTTTCTTAAGCGGCCGCGGTGCAGGAAAGTGCAACGTCGATGACAAATGATGGGTCGAAACGAGGTGTCAGAATGACGGGACCGCAGAAGGTAATGATATGATTGTCCGCTGTGCGCGGCGCGCGGAGGATGTTCGCGGTTTTGCGGTTTCCGCCCTCGACTCGACGCCCCTCCAACCCTCTTTGCCCTTAGCAGCCTGGGCCCTTTTTATACCCGGCTATCGGCGATTTCACGCCGCGATTTGCGGGCGAATCACGATACACTGACTGCTTCGATGAGCCTGCAGTCGCCATCTGCGATCCTTTCGTTTCCATTTCAGCGTACTCAAGAGCCTGCTTATGAGCAATTAACGCCGCCAACGAGATGGAATAATTACTTTAGTATTTATTATCGGTGGCCAGGGAGATGGATAGATGCGCTGGCAATTTCACTCGAATTTGACGAAGATGAAGTAGATTGCAGATACAGATTAAAGAGTTATTATCGATATATTTACTTAGTAGCAAAATTGCATTGTTTGATTATTATCAGCTAAAATATACTGGTAAAAAGTTACATCAAACATACCTGATTTATTTAAATGTTTATAGCACGCACAAAATACTACGTAAGCTCAAATTTATTTGATATTTTTATCATCAGATGTCGTTTATATTCATTAATTACTGAGAAATTGATGAGTTACGATTTAGGTGACCAGTACGATATGGGCAACCCTCCCCTATTCAGGAACGACAATTTTTCTATTTTGGGAGAATCGCAAATTCCGACGTAAAGCAATTAGTTTCATCAAAGTCTTAGTTAGTTTAATTAATTAGTTTCGTCAAGTTTTATCAAAATCGATCGGCACGAGGAAAATGTTTACGTAATCTGCTTCAACCGTTTCATTTTTTAGCACTATTCTACTCGTTGGAACGTTTCCGTGAACGGTTGTGTATCTTAAATGGAAAATGAAACTACATGCTGTGAAGTACAGCGTACAAATTGAAGAAACAATTTTTTTCAGCCATTCCGCCGTGTCGTGAAAAGGATGATTATTGGCATGTATTAATTAACGCCGGTTCTGAATTAAAATACCGAAACGGTAACTCGCATCGCGAAGCTCGACAAGTCGGAGCGGTGGGCACCGATGTCGGTGAAAGTGTGCTCCGACAGTGCATATCGCTTTTGCATGTTAATTTTATCGAGGCTCGGATAAAAACAACGGGGACCGGCGTAACAGCGATAATAAGCGATAAACGTGTCCACCAGAGAATCGATCGCGATACGTGGGTATTATGTTTGTCGAAAACCGTGCGAAATCGATGAGACGATCGGTACCCGTGATATCCCATCGGGGCCTGGCCAATCTTGTCTCCAGAATGCCGCGGTTTCACGGTTTCTAGACTCGCGTTTTTCAGCCGTTCTCACGTTGTTTCATCGGATATTGACGAACTTTCACTATCGAGCGCCATTTTCTTGACATTCGAACAACAAAGGACTCGGTACCCCTCCCCGAGTACATCTTGCGCGAATAATTCACTCATTATTGCTGCAGGTATAGGGGAAACCTTTACAAAACCGTGTACCAGGGCAAAACCGTATATGTACCATACTTATTTCTGAAAATAAATTAAAGAAACCCACGCGAGTTTGGCAATTGTTTTCCGCTATATTGAACTGTTAGTCAACAGAGATTCGTGACGAAATACGTACTCCAGCGAATTATTAAATTTATTCTGTTTTTAAGCGCTCTGATCTTATTTCCGACTGACATTAAGTGGATTATATATCTATTAACAGTATCTATTTCTATTATATTCTGAAGATCGTGACCGATTGTTGTCATTTTCATATTAGGTTATAGCCAAAAATACTCCGCTATTTCAAGCAAGAAGAAGAAGAAAACACCTTCTCTGAATACAAAACAATCCATAACAGCTAAGAACCAAAAATTGACGAAAAAGAATGCAAACCAAACAAACGTGGACAAATAATGTTCAAAATAATTTTTGTGTATACATGATAAGCCAGCTAAGACAAGCCACCTGAATAACTTCTATAATTTTTAAGATAGAAAGAAATGTTTGAGACAGAAGTTGTTTCGTACCAAGGGGCTCATTACGTCGTAGATAGAATTTAATACTATTGTTATTACTTTGGATCGGAGAGAAATCTAGATAAAAGAACAGGTTTTGTTTTATTATTAAACTAACTAGCCTGTTTGAACTTTTCAGTTCTATTTTTCTTACTTTATGTTGTTCATGAAAACATATAGTAAATACTGTTTTCACTACCCAATTTGTTTTGTAACTTAAAAAGTTATGGACCTAGAACCTTAAGTACCTATACGGTTTTCGACAGGTTTCCACTATCGCGCGCAATTTCCTTGACATTTCAGCAGATCTGCTCGCAAGAAACGACTTCCTCCAGCTAGCTGGATTTCCAGCCGGGGGAAAAAAAGGGATGGAGACTTTCTCGGTGCTCGGCTCAATTACCCTCCAAAGCGAGAACGGCGAGCGCAAACGTGTCCGTCAGCCACCAAATAAAACGTCGGGGATCCTGTTTTCCCGGGTGGCTGTCCGACTGCTGCAAGCCGTGCCGTATGATGTAATCAAGCCAGCGCACACCAATCAATTCCATTAAACAGTACATTAATATTCATTAGCCGCTCATCTGCTGAAACGTCACTCTAATGCACTAATTATCATCAATCAGAAAAATGGAATATTAAACAGCTCGGTGCGCGTACACACGCGTAAGAGCCCGGTGTTTCTATACATAGACACGCGTATGGAAGGCCGATCGAGGAGAATAGTAGAGACTTCCTGCGACTCGGCGAGCGCAAAGAGAGTCACAACACGCGCGCCCGCATCGGGGCTATTTCGACGGCGATTTGCGTAAGACGTCTAATCCATAAATGACTCGGCCAATCATGCTCCTTGCATAAGGATCCCAGGGTTCCCGTGATTGGCAGATTCGCCTGTGCGTTACGTCTGCTACCGCTCGCTTACGTAAACACCCTTCCGCGCGATCGCCCGTGGAACCGGCAAGAATCGCCGCTCGTTTAGAGCTATTTTTCTCTCGCGCCTCGCGCCCCGGTAACCACGACTCTGCCTGGCATCAATCTCTCCACGATAATGCCGTCCGCGGTGGTCGCTTCGTTCATGGCAGATGAAAGTATCGATCGCTCGCGAGCCTTGGTCCACTAAAATGGCACTAGCCAGCCAAAATTCTCGAAGATTCTCCAAGATTCTCTTCTCCATGCGGTCAATAGTTGACAAACGCGAACACTCCAAAGGAGAAGCGACCAGGGAAGGTGTATGGAATTATACGAATATCTTTTAAAAAATTCAGATCTGACAGAGGAACCTAAGCGTCCGCGGACACCTTCTCACGAAACCTGATACTCGAAATGGTACAGAGGCGAATAGAAACGAGCTGCTGCGCGGAAGTGAGCAGGCGAAGATGCAAGGAAGATGGTCAGGGCACTCGATTTCACCTGGACGACTCAATCGGTGCGCGATCGTTCGGCAAACACGGCGAGTTTATCAACGGCGAGAGGAAGGGCCGGTGGACGCCCCTTCACGGCCGTCTTCCGAGAAAGTCCTGGAATCTGTTCGGGCTCTCGGGGGTCGGCCGAGGGGCACACGACGAGTGGACAAATTACAGGGTGCACGAAATAATGAGGCTCCCGTTCTAGGACGTACAGCAGAAATCGGGCCATCTCGCGGTTATAAATCACACGGAACCACGGGCCCAGAGCAGCTTCTCGTAAAACGGCCAATTGACGCGTTTCAGGGGGCCCGGCGAAGGGCGTGCGGCACGAGGCGCAGACTCGCGCGCGCGCGAGCACCACCGCGCGTGTACAAGCGTAGCTTCCACGCTTTCTCCTTGGCGTACCCGTGGACACGGGCGACGCTCACGGTATCGTTATCGGCAATTAACTTTGTCGATAAGACGAGTTTACCTTGACGCGCTAATATAGAAGATAGAAAACGTGTAAGTATGTAAGTACCTATGTAGAAGAATGTGGACGGTCGATGATATCGTGGCTGCAGAAAGCAAAGTCTATGATGCACAGAAGCAGAGTGGCTGTGTTTCTACAGAGAGGAATTTTGAGAATTTTTCTTCACTGCTGTGGGGAATAGAATTGGAGGAGATTGCGAAGTAGCGTGGAGCGATATAGTGGTCCCAAAACGAAAGGGGACTTAATCTAGAGAACTACTGAGAGGGTTACCTGCAATCGTTATCGTCCACGAATAGTTATCAAAATCATAGTTGTAGCTGACACGTGTTGATACGCTTGTAATGCCTATCACGTCCGACCACAAGTCCGTAAAATGACGTCGAAAGTTTACCGTGTACGATACAGTATACCACTTATTCTGTGACGTTATCGACAAATCAGAACCTATCGATAAATAACCGATATCTTATTGACAATCGTCTGTCTCTTTTCCTTTAACGAACTACTTGAAGACGAGCAGGAAAAACAATACGGGGAAACGCAGTTCGGGGGAGCATCAAACATCGACTCTCCACGGTCAAGCGAGGTGATCGCTTTGACTGCGAAGTCGACGCGGTAAAGCGAGCCTATCGGTGGTCGCTAAGGAAAAAGTAAGATTTCGTGTCGCGAAATTCGAGGCGCGATTATTCGCACGCGATGGCAAAAACACGGCCCGATAGGAACGTGTCGATTATCGACCGCGTTAACCTCGCGATAATATTATTCCGCTCGAACCCGCGACACGCTGTAAAAAGCGACAGCGTGACGCGCGAGGAGAACTGGTCACACGCCGCGGCGAAAGATCGAAAGCTGAAACAGGCGCAAAAGAAACACTGTCTGTCACCTTCTCCCGCGCGAGGAGAAACGAGAACGAAACGGGAGACAGAGCGAGCACGGGAGGGTGACTCCCGGCGAATTTGACTGTGCGCTAAGTCGCGTCGAGTCGTGAATCATCGAAAGTTACGCGAAACTCGGATAGGTAGGTACGTATACAGCACCGATGAAAATTTATTCCATCCCTTTCCTCAGCGAAGATCAACTTTTGGAAGAAGAATATCCCCGAGGCGACGGAGGACTCGAACACTGAATATTTAACTCGCACGCCGGTCGAGCGCACTCTTATTCAGAGTTACACAGACCGCGAGCACCGTCCGAGGGAGATTGTAATAAAGAAATAAGCACGTAACGCGTCATGAATTTTCATGTAAATCACTCGGCCATTACGATTTATCAAAGCCCATTGTAACTCCGCATGCCACGGTGCCGGTCGATGTGTAAAAATTACGGCGAGATTAAACGCGAGGCATATTAGCGGGAGCACGTTACGGATATCTAAACTTCTTTTCTTTCCCTCCATTTTATCCAATCTCTTTCTCCCATTCTGTTTTCAATCTCGTTACGAGTGTATTACATCACTCGTCCCACTAAGTTTAATCACTCCGATAACGCGCGAAGCAAATATTCAAACGTGAAAAAAGAAATCTATCCCTCCACTTTGCCGCCACGAATCTACAGTGCGGGTGCAATATGTCGCTACCTACCCCAAGTGCCTTGCCGACGTTTGACAAACAGATAAACGAATAAGAGGGTGAAAAAGCATGAGACTTACCCGTAGATCGCGTCCTTGTCGCGTTTGTGGACATCGGGCACCGCGGAGGCAGCGGCCGCGGCCGCCGCCGCGAGAACGTGCTGGGGTGGCTGTGGCGGGGGCGGTGGGTACTGGGGGTGAGCCGGTCCCATACCCCCGAGGTGCGGACTGTGATGGAGGCCTGGTACACCCCGGGCACTCCCGTGCGGGTCGTACAGTCCTGCGCCACCGCCGCCACCTCCGCCCTCGAGGTAGCCCGCGTGCAGCGCGCCGTCGTCATACTGAAACACCACCAGAAAACAGGGGGTAAAAATTAGTACGAATTATCGATCCAGCGTTACGGGGCCGTAATTAACGCCGGCAGATGTTCCGCTCGTTCCGCAACGCACCGCGCCGAACTATCGACAACGAGGGCAATTTATGATCGCGTTAAGTAATCGTTGCCCTTTGATTCGTTAGACCAGCGTGCCCGACGCTTCGAGCAATTATTAATCGAGGGTAATTAGTCGTCGAGCTGCTGCTGCTTCTGCGTTAAGTTTAAAATGGGCCCGCGCAGGTGCATCGGCAGATGAGGGTTGTCCCGATAATTGGTAATTGCTTCTTGCGACGATTACATGCTTTGTTTTGTTTTGACACCGCTGGAGAAGCGAGTCTTACTACGCGATTCCAACGCTCGTGGGAAGAGTGCAAGATCCGCATCGATTCTACTATGCCGAAGAATTAAAAGTAGAGGGTCGCGCAACTGTCCTTGTTCCGAGTGCCATAGCTGCGAAATGTCCACCGTTCCACGCGGATGTAGACGATTTTCATGTGGAAAAATGCACGGGGACGCGCGACCATATTTAGAGAGAAACTTCCTGCGTAATGTTCGCCGGCGGTCTGTTTCTTTCCCGGGGTTAACCGGCGAGTTGAATATTGCAGCGAAGTTCGCGGGACGATGGACAGGTGACACAGCGTGGAGCTACGAAGTAAGGACGATCGTAGGTAGGTATGTATGTATGTACGTGGAACAATTCCAGCCGACCTTTGGTCGAGATCGGTGTTGCGTATAGAATATAGATAAATGTCATAAGATCATGGGGAATCTCACTATTTAATCTTTACCGATGACCGAGATCACTCGACTCGAATTTACTAAAGTAGAGATTCTCAGTACATAAATTGTATTCTATTCTTCCTCAAAGATCCCAAAAGTAAAAACCCACCTCACTAAAAAAAATAAAATCGATCGAAGGTTTTGTGAAAAGCTTCGCGCTAATTACTGCCCGGTAGCAAAAAGTGAAAGAAGGGAATCAACGAATATCTTGGAGAAATTTCGCAGAGACAGAGGAATGCAAATGCAAATGCACGGTGGGCGAGCAAATTCCTCGGTGTATCGGCAGGACACGAATAAATATCCCGGAGTGGCATACCGCGGGGATCGATCACGAGGATCGAGCCGGGAACGCAACGATTTCCTTGACTCGTCGCGTATCGTGTAGCTTGTCACTGTGGTACCGCGGAAACGAAGGCACCCCGATTATTACCGCTAATTACGCGGCCGGATCGTCGGGTCGAGAGAGGCAGTAATTTTATCGCGGGGGCAAAAACAAAAAGGGGAGGGAAAAAAAGAAACGGTAGAAAAAAACCGCGGCTATCGAGGGGCGACACGCGTGTGGCTTTCGAAACGGACGGACACACAGCGTGCACGATAGCCGAGAATCCTAAATTACAAGCCGTTAACCAAGATGACATCGCGGAAAACGCTCTCAATCCTGCATGTCCCATTTCGACTCGCTCGTTACGGATCGATCGGCGTGTACACGCGTGTGTAAATACTTCGAACCGATTTCATCGCATTATCGTAAAGACGATAAACCGTCGTTCCCTTTGTAAATGAATCTCTGGCTCCTTGAGATCAGCGGGGAAGGAAATTATGCTCCCCGTAATCTCTGTATTGATGTCTGTCCGAGCACTCACGACTCTTAAGCCTCCTTTTTCCGTAACAGAACAGAATTTACCGTTTCATTCGGCTAACTAAAAAATACACCCGAGGGTACCAGCGCAGGCTGGTATAATTCGCGTTATGGCTCCATTATAGTTGACGCAAACGCTCGAGGAGCAAGGAGGGCTGTATCTGACACGTTGCTTTTAATCGTCATTATACTATAAATGGTGATATTAAGGATCCGTATATTCATGAAGGCTCGTTCTAACGCGTAGTCTACGGATTATTCAGAAATCCACTGCATTCCGAACGTGTTGGAAATTCTCGTTCCTTCTGCGCGTGTAGCCTTTGGACCCAGTTGCAGGAAAAACTAGCAATAACAAGATCGCAAGCGGTGCATTCCCGGAAGTAACCGTGGAATAGCGATCGTCGATCGTTGTTCCCGCGAATTCCGCCGCGTTAATTCGCGAGTAATTATAAATGTTGCAGAGAATTTACCACCGTGCCATTTTGAATCTTTAAAGCACCGCGACGCTGTGTAGTTACACGACACAAACGACGCTGCTCCGGCTAAATTATTTGGCATAAATTTCTACGGTGCACGACTACCTGCACGATGAAATATTCATAACGCAATTAAAGGCAGACGTACGTGTAATAATTCGCGCGGACGAGACGCGAATCCAGCCGATTCCCCGGGACTGTGCCGGCGCGAATACGATCGACGATCGATCGGATCGACCCGAGAGGATCCCCGCGTGCTCCAGGCCGTGGAACCTGGGCTCATTTACAAGCGGATAGGTCAAGGCGAGTGTGCTTAAACGGCGCGGTATAAATCACCGAGAGGAAGAAAGGCGGCCGAAGGGGACGCACGCACGCGGAAGACGCGTATTCCCTTTCTCAATCAATACGCTCGGGATCGATCACGCCCCTCGAGCAAGTATAAATCGACGAAAATCTATCGAGGAGCGGCTGGATCGCCGCGAGGGCCGAGAAAATTAACCGGCGATCGAGGAGGCCGACGTCGGCGAACTTTTCGGGTCGACGAGGTAAACACCGATAAACTCCACGGCAATCCATCTTTCCCTCTCGTTTCAAGGATTCACCTTCGCCGTCGAAATCAATTTCAAGATCGCGGAATGCGCTGGAAAGAAATATCCAAACCCCTTCACCCTATTACGACTGCGAAATCTCCGAGCAAATCAACGCGCAACGAGGACAATTTGCGAAAATACTATCCAACTGACGCGTCATTCGAATATCATCTCTGTAACCGGAGGCAAAAACGAACAGTCAAGTCGCCGTGAATGGTTTCATAGAGCAAGCAAAGGGAAGAGGCTACTTTCACTTTGAAAATACATCTTGCTTTGGAGTAACACTATTTTATTAATGAGATTATGCGGTGCAGACTTTTATGGCGGCAATTAATGCCGAGCCTTGGCCATTCACTATTGTCTAGATGACTTTTTGCACGTGTCACTAATTGCATTACTAACATCCTATTTACGGCGCAGAGAAATTAACGTCAGGTAGTTTCAATGCAAGTTCAAGCACCAATAGAAATACACGCTTGATCGTTAACCCTGCTTTGTCGGAGGAAACGAAACGCGTCCCATCTTCCCTCGATTATCGCGGAACGATGGATTTCGGTGGGAGAGCCACCGCGCAATTTGTTCGAATCGATGCCGACTGAAAACGGAGCGCACCGCGGTAATCGATTATTAATCGGTGCACGAAGCCGGAAATTTATACAGGAAAACCAGTTGTGAATGGGGCTTAAGGTCGCTTAGGCACGCTGAAACATGGCTGAGATACCAGGACGGAGAAAGAAGGGGGCCTGGAAGGAGGAGAGAGAAAGAGCCAGGCGACTGTTCGTTACTCTCTGATTGATGTCGACATTTGGAAAACATTGGGACCGTACACGCATGCACCCAGGGCACACCGCCATGTGCATCTCGACTATCTCGAGGACGCATCGTGCGCAACGGTCGCTTTTATCGTCCGCTCTTTTTCGACCGGCTCGTCGATTTTGGGGCTGGAATCGCTCGACGATACAGCGACACAGAATGCAGCACTCGTGCTCCTTTCAAACGATCATCAAACTTCGCGACTCACGCCTAGACGAAAGATGTAGGTACTACTTAAGCAGTAAATTCCACAGTGCCTTCTGACCACAGTTGCTTCGATAATTCTCGATACTAGAAACGAAACCTAGAGACCCACCAAAGCGTCTCGATCCAATGAAATTCGACCCACGCAATCGTTCCTCTCGACTCGATAATCTACCGTTACCAAGGATCCCTTCCTCCCTCCGAAAGGCGAGAAGGAAAAAAAATCGTCTCATTTGGCAGGGGGGGAATGGAACGACGAGAAATCGATACGACTTTAATCCACAGGCTAAAGGCCGATATCCGCGGCGATCGGGAGAGCGAAAGTGATTGATGGATACCCATAAATACATAATCACGCCGCGTTTCGTGGCGCAGCGTGGACAAAAATTCACGCTACTCGCCCAGCCGAGGAATTTTCAATCCTGACGGTTGTACACTTTCGTTCTTTCGCAAAAACCCAGAGAGAAAGACGGAGGGCTAAAAATGGCAAGGATGATATCGTTAACACGCTTCCCTGTCGACGTAGGCAGAGGGAAAGGCGAGTTTTTAGTGAGAAAAGGGAAATCCGTTGCGTGGAAGCGCGCGTAAACCATCAGGGGGCCGCAGCGACAGTGTCAGGAAGCTCGTGCCATAAAATTACACGACGGATTCCGAATATGGCAGAGTGCGAGTCCGATGGATTCGCGCGTCACACGAATTACGATTTCGCGTTATATGGAGTGGGATGAAATTCTCGCGCGGAAACTGCGTCCCCGTCAGACCACGCGCGTTTCTCGGTAATTTCGCGAGTGCGTGTTGGAAAGCAAGAGAAACTGAGGGGTAAAAGGCGCGTCCTACGCCGCCATGCGAGCCAATTGAGAAGAAACGTCGATGTACCGTGTTATTTGGAGCAACCAGTCAATTCGCGGCTCTTATTACTCCGCACTGCTCTGGCTCGCAATTAAACGCAACGAAATCCCCTCGCGCTTCCACGCTGTTATGGTGTGGACGAGCCGAGCGCGGAATTGCACCGCTTGGATTCACATTTCTTTTTCAGACAGACGCCTTTTCTTTTTACACCGACCATTCGGGAGATGAAAGATCGCTGTGTTCGGTCCACTCTAGCAGGAGGAAGTTCTCAAGGATGGAATGCTGAATATGATCGGCCGAAAGATTGAACGTGGATAAAATTGTAGATGTTGCGGATGACTGATTCGACATCAAATTTCGTATTATATATTAAGCACTGGCTTTTGAAGGTGAGCCAAGAGAGGAGGAAGATGAGCTACGAGAATCTTAAATTACACCGCGAGTTCTCGAAAAATCAAACGCTTCCACTACTAACGACCGGAATTTTCTGCACGTTGCGCGTGAAAATGTTACACTTTAGTGTATGAATTTTGCTTCTATTAAAATTCACTGATTACTCAATCTAGTGCGATCTTCTAGATGCATTCCGGAATCGTCGCGTATCGAACTGGATTGGCGCGGGGTGGTCGGAGTTTTCCAGAAAAGCGCGCGCGAAAGGGGGAAATTGCCAGGCGCACCGGTGATAACGGGGAAATTTCGAGGGTCCGATAAGCGGTCCACCGTCGACCCATTCAGAAGTCGACGGAAACGTTTTGTCGAGATAGAGCATCGACGAGGAACCCGTCGGTAGAATGTGCATCGTCGCATGGAACTAGTTCCGTCACTCGAAAATCACGCGAGCGATCGCTGGTTATCACTGATCTCGTGAAGCTCTTTATCGGCGCCGATACCATTTTCACTCGGTCGAGGGCTCGATAAACGCGTAAACGTCGCTGGAATTCGAAAAACGTC
The DNA here is from genome assembly GCA_963855975.1 of Andrena chrysosceles. NCBI lineage: Eukaryota > Metazoa > Arthropoda > Insecta > Hymenoptera > Andrenidae > Andrena > Andrena chrysosceles. The sequence continues at coordinate 41,788,177 of OY979769.1, read as the reverse complement.
GCGGACGATCCAATTACGCTCAAAACTATGTAACTCCGTCGGCATAGAATTCTTCGACGGAACTGTGACTCAGTGAGATCGATAGAAGACACAATAATTGACACTCAATTTGATGAATTTCACTGCAAGATACGGGCACATCATTTGTGGGGCAAAATGTATTTTACTTTCGAAAATTGAAATTGAGGAGTACATAGAACGGTCGTCCAGCAATTGTAAATCACTGATAGTTTGCGAACAATTTTTCTTAAAAGGTGACAGCTATTTACGTGCACTACACTTAGGGAATAGAAGTACAAGGATGTTTTACGTATTAAATTCACTGTGTCAGTGGTTATTTTCCTACCTACAATCTTTTTATTTCGAACTCAGAAGCTCGTGAATTATCTCGGTCTTTGACACTCCACGTGAAAACTAACTTCGTCTTCGAAAATACGCGTCAAGTTGAAGATACACGCTGAGAGTGAAAAGATGTTGCATTCGATGGCATATCGCGTCCGACGGACAGCTGAGAGGAGACTCGGAACGACCTCTGCACACCCGACTCTACTTTTTCCGACCAAGCGGCCAATGACAAACGCAATAAAAAGTTCGTGCAACCGGTGATGTGGAATCGAGCGAAGCTCGCGTGAACGGAATGCCCGTCGATGACGAGAATCGTAATCAATTCCTCGAACAGCAGTATCTGCGGGCAACCTGCACACTCTCTCTCTCTCTAACGGTATCGATTCGATGGGACACGCCAATCTGTGCAGGCACGATATTCACGTAAAACGATAATTTCAGGTTGTCCACCTCTACCACTTCTCTGAGATAATAAATCATCGCCGAATCCCTGAGCGACGAAATTGTACCTACTCTGACTCGCAACGATTGATCGAGGAAACGACAGATTTTCTGGGACGCTACATATTCTCGAAAACCTTACGGATATCTAGATTTCGTTAACGCTTTACTGTTACGTACGCGCGGGTTCACGACTCCGATCCATCATCGCGTGTAAGACCAGGAATCCAATCTTGTTTCATATTAATCACTGGTAAAAATGTACAGTAGGTACTTCACAGGTCTGCTCGTACAACGTCAGGAATAATTAATTGTGAAAGCTATCGTCTCGCTCTTTGTTTCAGTTTTTCATATCTGACATCTGGCTTCCCTTATCCTAACACGACGAGGGAAACTACACTGTCACGGCTATTCACAAGACGTAAGTTGTATCCACTAACTGTTTTAAATGAGAAGCATCAACGACTTGAAGGACGTAATCGAGAAAATGTGAGTTATTCCTGAATTGAAAGAAGACATGGTATCGAAATACAGATTGTACATGGGAACCATTTACGAATCGACTTACGAGGCACCGTACAAACAGGGTATTCTATGGCTGCGATCGAAGTTACTCGATTACATCGAAATCCAGCGTAAACAATGTGAACTCCCGTTCAACTGTTCTGTGTGTTCAAATCGTTGACCACTGAACCGAGAGCCCTGTACCCGCGTTACGTCGATACACTGACTCCCCGTTTCGAACTCGATCTACTACGACCCAACACTTCCATCGGAGCCCTTGAATACACTTTCGGGATCACCGTCGCGATTCCCACGAGAAAAGCCTCGAATTCTACCCTAGCACTCAGACAATTGGGAATTTACTTCTACACAACGAAAGCCCTGTGTAGCAAACACCAATGCTCGCCCACCCGACGGGACGCGCGAAGCCCTCAAGCTCCGCGTTATCCGCTATGTACTTGTCGACCCGTTTAGCTCGCGAGGGCAAAGTTCGAATTGCTCGAAGCCACTTTCGTTTTCCTGATTGATCAAAACGTTAACAGTGGAACCGAGGGGAACTGTCTTTCTTAGAGACTTGAGAGATGATAAAGACACGTACCCTTGGCTGCGCCATGAACGCCCTGGCCGCGCCGGGGAACTCTGCGTGCTGAGCCACCGTAGCGGCTGTATTTTCCCACAGTATAAGCAAGTAACCTCGAACACTTCACACACACACGCACGCACACGCGCACCGTTTTCTTTTTTCACTTTCTGGTTTCTCTGCTGGTTTCACGTTCCTTCAGCACTCTTTTATTACTGGCCGGGTCCGGGGATCCGGCTGGAGGCAATGTTTCGCCGACCGTCGGCGGGTTATCGCGGGGTGCGTGGACGCGGCGTCGTCGCGGTGGCCGTCGTCGTCGTCGTGGTCGCGCTGGCTCGACGGCTCGCGATACGAACGACGTGGCTGGGCCTGGTTCCGTCTGTCAAGAACTGCGCTGCGCGCTAGCTCCGTCGGCCCTCGACGATCCCCACGACGGATGGAGGCGAGTGGACCGGCGACGTGACGCTGTTCACGGCGAATAGTGTCGCGAGGCGAGCGTCAGCAGAGCTCGGCACGCGCGCTTTCACGCTGCTGGAGGACCACGGCTACGGCCGGACACACGTGCTTCCTCATCGTCGCGGTCACACCGCCGGAAGTACCGCTGGCCAGATTGCCAGAGTGTCACTCCCGCGGCATGTTAGATCCCCGTGTTCGGTGATCTCGCCGGATTGCTTGGTCTCAGTGGCGCGCTTATTCGCGTTCTTTCTGCGCGCTGATGTCGGAGTTGTCCTCTCGAGTTGAATTGGCGCAAGAGCAAGAGCAGATCCCGCTTGCCAGCAGATTAACTCGTCCACCGACGGACACAACCCGCGTGTCACTCTGCTCGATGCTTACGAACCGACGATGTCATACGTACATCACCACGAACACGTACGATACTTCTTCTCGTGCCACGAATCCTAGCTGCTCTTATCGCCGCTGTCCACTATTCTTCGTATAGGAAGCTAAGACTGGCTCGCACTTGGTTTTCACAGAGACTCGAAGGACGCTTGTAAACACCCCGACGCGTGGTGTGTGTCACTGAGCAGCAGCACTCGATTCACATTCTTGGATGCGGCCCGTGCGTACTCGGAGTTTCGGTTCCACTCGCGGTACTGCCGGTGGAGTCGCGCGCGTGCCTTCCCGCGCGGATAAACGACACTGAACAGAAGGGCGATGCGTGCACGGGGGGATGTATGTCCCCGGGTTCTAACGTTGGTCGCACCAAAACGATAACAACAGAGTCCCACTGCGTTTAAATCCGAGGTGAGGCCGGATGGTAGCCACGGATGATAGGCACGATTTCGAGGTGTCGAGAGAGCGACGGAGAAAGGCAGATCTGCGTGGAGATTTGCGGCGTTACGTGTTGCACGATGATCGAAGAGACGGTAAGCCAAGCCACACGCACAGTCGGGTGGTTCTCGCGTCGCGAAGCACCGATGCTATCCTCGCGCAACCACGATTACTATGGACACGAGAAACACAGGGGATGGGAGCCGACCGCGTGCCGTGAAAAACACGTCGACGAGCGAGAAGTCGCGGTGCGCGTCGGAAGGGAAGAAGCGCGTTCCTCCTCGCGGCGATTACTGAACGTACGAGCGAGCGCTCGTGTACCCGACGAACCGACGGGCGAACCGAACCGAACCGAACCGAACGGTCACGCAGAGGAGAGAAGAGAAGAGAGGAGAACGCAACGGCGCGCGCGAGAGAGCTGTCCGCGAGACGGCGGGCGAGACCCTCCTCCCTAACCCCGTGTGACTACTACTGCGTGTGCCACTCGTAACTCCGACGGACAGAAGGTGGAAGGTCGGTCGGCGGTGTGAGTGTGTGTAGATGTCGCGGGCGCGGGCGCGGGCAAAGCCAGCCACGGGGATATGCGTGGTGTTTCGAGTTCTCTTTCCCCCACGAAAAAGCACCAAGGGTATTCGGAGCCGCGCGCACGGGCAAGAGAGAAGAGCGGAGCGAGCGAGCGTGGAGAGCAGCGCCTAGCGCGGTTTTAGATCCTGCGCCGTCCGCAGTCGTTCGCCAACTGTCAATCAGCGCGGCGCTACGCCGAGGAGTGGGAGGCACGCGACCACGCCCATCGAGCACGGCCAATGCGCCCCCTGGACACGCCCACATCCCCACCACCGTACCGCGATCGTGGCGCCGCGACGGTGGGACCGTGAATCACGGCATTCTCCGCCATCGCTACACCACTACCAACGAGACCGCCGACGGACAACGACGACGACGACGACGGAGACGATGCTGAGGAACCCGACGAACTCAGTATGGTCGAGATGGAGAATACGCTGTTCCGTTTCTACGTTCCGCCGAACGGAAACTGTGGAATCAGAGTTTTCACGATTCACTGTAGTCTTGCGTCCAGGCTCCCGCTGCTAGGTCTTATATTCTACGCCTGTACAGAGTGTTTCAGAACGGTGGGTGTACTTTTAGCGTGGACTGTCAACTTCGGGCGGGTTACTCAACTTTGCCGTATTAGTGACCTCTGTCCTAGCATGCAAGGTGCCGAGAACCACGAGGCTTCAAAGTAATCGCTCGTAGGATGCTCAGCTGTTTTAAAGTTTTGTGACTCGACACACCCTCTGTCCCTTCCTGGTGTTGAATTTTCAATCGAATACCGAGAAGATGCGCCGTTAAATAAATAAGGGAGGAGAAGTGATAAAGTGTCTCCTTCAGCAATCAGTTGGAAACGGAGTACCCATCGCTCATAGTGACGCTAAAGATTCATCTCGCTAAATAGAGTATTGTGGGGCAAGAGTGCGCACTTAAAGTTTAGATTTCTCTAAAATCTTTGGTATTACATTGATAGTCATATCATTTTGTGAGAAAGAACTACTATCCCTTATTATTCGATAGAGAGTGACTTCATGTAAATTCACCTGTCACAACTTATATAAAATACATATTTCCAAAAAGTGTCAAATACGGACTTTTACGGATAAAAGAACACAACGAGAAATATCCAAAGAAGTGTTTTACTTGCCTGCATAGGTACATAGTTGGGGTTATTCCCAATTCTGCAGCAATTTTTCTTTTTGAAAGTCGTGCTTCTAGTTTGTCTCGTGCGATCTGAAGCATCTCCTCACTAATTGGTTTTCGGCCAGTTGTCCTCTTATAAGTTCTAACAATAAATGAATAAGACAATAAAATAAAGTCATATTTTTTAATCAAAAAGTTAATAAAAAACGTATTTTGAAAAAATATTGCGGATTAAAAATTAATTAAAAAACTCTTGCTCCACTGCATTGTGCGAACTTTTGCCCCCACAGCTTCTTTTACATTGTTTAATCAATCCTGTTATCTGTGAAGAGAATTGAAAACTTCTATTAGCACTTTTGAATAGAAGAATGACAGCTCTTTCAGACGACATATGAAGTAAAATATTCACTGATCAATTTAGGTATAGGAATAATATTGATTCCTAATAATGAGAATATTACATCAGAATTAACGAAATCTGTACTTACCGCATTGTACGATAACAAAACGAAGCACAGCTACACAATTCGACACTGGTCACTCTACCTTGATTGACAATTAACTGTCAATCACCATTGGCAATTGCCACAACTCAAACCATGAAATTCGCATGGTGCGAACTTTTACCTACCTTTATACTATACCTACAGTCCTATCCAATTCGACACTACCCTCCGACCATACCATCTCGCGTGTTCAAGGCGACGACTTCCGCGTACCTTTAATGCCACGAGCTCGGACGCTCGAGTTTCCAAATTTTCCGTGCAACATCTGCCAAACGCGAGACCCTGTATCACGCCAGAAATAGTAGAATCCCAGCGAAGGTAGAACGCGAGGGGTAACGCTGCTCTTGGCAAGGAATCCGATTTCGTCTCACCACCCTGACGATCCATCGCGGAGCAGCCAAACAGGGGACTATCTTTCCACGCCTAGTCTCGTTCGCCCTCGGTGTACCCGTCACTGCGAGACAACTACGCCCTTACTGACTTCAAACAACCCGGAACGTCGCCGTGAAAGTAGGGATTAACGCCGATGATCCTGAGGAATGCCAAAGTCCGATGCATAACCTATCCGTCGGACGGCAGGCTCGCGTGTTCGCTGCATCCTCCGATGCGCGCGGAAAGGTTCGAGAAAAACTTGACCGCGACGCTGCTGCGTTTCATTGCTCGCCACGGGGGGTGGCTACTAGGCGCAAACCTCCCCCGGACTCTGTCGCGTTAAACGTCGCGCGGTAGTTGTCTCGTTTGACTCTTAGGTTTTTTTTCTCTCACCCCTGTTCGTTATTAATTCAACGCGTCCAGCCGCGGAGAGACCAGCCGGCGGGCGGCGGTCGATCGAGCTTTGAATGAACCGAACGAACAGCTGACTCCACGCGAGGAATTGGGTCGCGAACGTGCGGTTTCGAACTTTGAATGGTATTCGGCGTTGGGTGAGTAATAGCGACAGGAGGAGGCGGCGGAGGAGGAGGAGGAAGAGGGCAGAGAGGCAGCCGGCTGTCACCGACATCACTCAGTGTCTCCCTCCTGGCGTTCACTTCGCTCGATTTTATGACTCTCTCTCATCCCGCACGCCGCGCACTTTCACCCCTCCGCCCGCCCTCGGGCCCCACCTCCCTCCTCGCACCTCCTCCCCCGCCTCGCGTGCTCGGCCGCGACAGAGACGCGGCGCACACGCGTGCCTTCGATCCCGCTGGATGTCGCGGATCGACGTGTATCCAGTGGAAGTGATACAGTGGAGTCATGAAATCAACCAACCGTCAAACATAAACGCGTTTCGAGCGTCCAGGCAAACGGCTCGAAAGAAATATGGCTGGATAAGGACGCGGACCTCGCTCCGGCCCGTGTCAAGTATCGCGACTGTGATCCAGTTCCCATCAACCTCGTCGCAACCCGCGCGGGATCTCAGAATTGGATTTCGTACACGGGTCTGGGACTCTTTTACTTCCTATAAAACTCCGCTCTGCACCTCTTCCATCGATTATACACAGCGGTTTTTTGCCTCGCTCCTACTATTTTTTCTCGCCTGATTCGTTTCTCGTCTTCGCCGACGACGATCGTTTCCGTCAGGGTCGAAGGATGCCGTCACCGGCGAGACATGGAAGGACGAGAAGCGCGTTCGCGAGGCTGCTTTAATATTCGCTCGCGGATTAAAGGATCGACTGACTCTGGACGTCGCCGCGGTCCGCGTGCTTAATCCTCGAACGCCTGGGATCTATCTCGTGCTCGATGATTCCTGTCCCGTTTCTTCTGTCTCCGACTTGCTTTCTTTTCTTGCTCCTCGTGTTTTGTCTGGATGTTTTATTTATATAGTTGTATACATCTTTCCGTTGTCCTCGGTTGTTCGTTTTTTATGTTTTGAACGCCCGATTAGCTGTCCGAGGAAAATACCTCTCCATCTCGGAGTTTGGAGTTCTCTAATGAGACAGGTTGGGAGGCCCAGAAAAGTCTAACCACGGGCTTCGTCTGTCGACGCCATCCGGTAACGATGAAAATCGCACGGTCACCCATCCCGATCCTCTACCGCGCGGGACACCGCTTACCCGGTCAATTCGTAGGTGTTGCGGGCATTGTCGGGGCTCTACCTGACGCGGGACACTTCGAGCCTGTTATTTCGCGATAAATCACACTGCGAGACGGAACGGAGCTTGTCGATAGTAACGAGGGATTCTCCCCCGTCCGATTCGGACCCTAGCGGGGAGTAAACAGCCACGAGCCATTAAACTGGGCGTAATACCCGAAGATGATCAATTCTTACGCAACGAGGAGACCACGAGTCCCTCGACCCTTTATCACGAAGACAACTACGAAGGACGAGTTCAGACGCAGAAATAAACTCGATCGAAATCTTCATCGCGGGGATCGGTAGACGGCTAGGCTAATTTCCTTTCCGAGGATGCGCGACGGGCTAACACGGCACAGGAGTGGAAACTTTCTCGGAAGCGGCCGTAGCTGAGTCCGTCGTTACGCAAGTTCGGATGCGACGACTGTAACGTTTCGCGAAAATGGGGTCGCATTAAGATGGAAGGCGGTCTTCTGAACGGTACACAGGGTATAAACGCAGAACCGAGGCGCTGATACAATGGCCCTCGCGACCTAACTCGTTCACCGTCCCTGCGTAATTCTGCGAAACACCCCTACCGTGTCTCCTCCATTGTGCCCTCGGAGCGTAACAATGTCAAAGTCTATACCGTTAAGCCGTCGACGAAACGTGTACCGCGGTGTATCCCAATTATTCGTCTTCCGCGCGACGTCTTCGGGCCTGGCCTCCGCCGGGGCGATCTTCGTCACCCTGCCCCGTTTTAATCCCCCGACCGTCCCTCGAAACTGGTGAGACTTTTCACCAACCAAATTCGACTCGCGCGGACGAGGGTAATTAGAGAACCACTGTCTCGTTTTGGAGGTCTCGCAGAGGTGGATTTCACGATACCCTGAAGTAGGCACTGACCACCAAAGCGCGGGCTGTTCCCTTCTAACTTTAGTCACGATTATATGGAGTGATTCGTGTAAAGTAGCGACGATGGCGTTAGACACGTTCGATCGTCTACATCTCCGGGCAAACAGCAGCTCCGATTTCGATCGATCGGCTAGGATCTTCGGGGTGGAAGGTCCGCCTCACTATACTCGTGCGTCGCTCGTCCGTAAGGGTGGGCATAATGGGGCGCAGATACGCGTTCGTTGGGGTGTCGCATTCACCGTGGTGATCGATCACGGGTTATCCGCCCTTAGTCTGTTATAATACGCCACCCTGTATACACGTGCACCCTAGACGTCCGAGTGCCACGAGACGAGAGCCGGGAGATCACGCGTGCAGCGTGATAAATTCCTGAAACGCATCGGTCACGGTGTGCAAATCGGTTGCACACCGTGTTTGCCATGAATAAAATTTGTATCTAGATCACGCTCGGTGTCTAGTCGACCCGTGACTTCGGCGATGACCGTGTCTGCCTAAGAAACGCGTGAAATGACGCAGTCCAACGGAGAGAAGAGTGCAAAGATGACTGATGAGATTTCGGAGCAATTGAACGTAAAAGCTGATTTGGAGCAACGGCTCGTAGGGGTTGGGTCTTCGATGCTCGATCCGTTAAGGGTTAAATCTGAGTTACGTCTTTAATAAGAATATAGGTAGGGTAAACTCGGGTAAATCCGCGATAGTTTTAGAATTTGTCTATTAACTACTAATATTTACATATTTTGAAAGAGAGTCTAGGATATAATGATAAGTCAGACATCAGAGAAACAAATAATAGGTGAACAGAAATTTGCGTAATTAATTGAAAGTATATTTCAATTAAATAATATTCAATTAACTAATTATTTTACCATGACATAAACTAAAGATCAACATTGTTAGGGTAAACCAACCAGTAATTGACCGCACAGTAATAAATGACCATTAGGCAAAGAAATGTCAATTATAAATTTAAAAATATTATATATTTATAAATCGAGTGTAATTGCACTCTTAATATTCCATATTTTTAATTACGTGTATTAAGCAAACATTAATAAGTACAATTCTTATTAAAAGTATGCGGTCATTTACTGGGCTTCTACACGTTTCGCATTTTAACGCATAATCGTTTTTTTAAAAATTGCAATAAGAATATGTAATTATTTTTATAGAAATTTCAAGAAAAATAAATTTAAATGCAATTTCAACAGTTGTTTTGTTGTTATACATAAATATATTCAAGTATTAATCTCAAAGGTCCATAAATTCAACAATTCAGTCATTCACTGGTTGGTTTACCCTAATAGTTTTTATTCCATCTAAATTGAGTCAAACAATTTCGAGTTACAGATAAATGAAAAGTATCACGGAGTAACCTGTACCACAAACTTACCCGAGTTTACCCTACATAATGACAAAAATCACAGTGCACTCCGATTCACCGTTCATAAAAAAGTCCAGAATAACCATCACCAACTTACAATTAACAACATACTTATTATTAACGATAACTAATCGCAATAATAACGAAACTTTCTCAATACCGTCGAGCAGTAAAAATTTAGAAGATCGGAAAGAAGCACAGCAGAGTAGCATAGCTAGCGCCGCAGTTCGCGCGGGCTCGTACCCACTTATATCCCCGCGTTTCATTCATACACCTCGGTCCCCCGGAGCTGTCTACGACCCCTTACTATTCGCACCGATAGTTTTCGCGCTTACGTAAAAAGAACGGCAGCCCTCGGCTCCGTCGCAGTTGGATAAAAAGTTGTGAACAAGGTTCCATGTTCTTTCGCCGCTTCCGCGACGAAAAAAAAACAGTGTAAAAACAAGGGGACAGAGCGAGGCCGTGCGACCTCGCGAGCGGTGGTAGGAGCGGAAAAAAAACAGCGGCATCGGCGGAATATAGGTACGCATGAGTGGTCAACGAACGAGCACGTAAACGTTCCCGAAGCAAACGGGACGCCAGTGGTTCTCTTTCAGGCCTCTTTCTCGGGCGCGTTTGCAGCGTGTTTACCAACAGGCCTTTTTTCTCACGACTACGAAGCCCCGCCGCCCGGACCTATACGCGCCGGGCCACGAAGACGGCGCGCCGTACCGTTTGACAACCATAAACACGCGACGTAGGGGCCCCCGCGGTCGAGTGTCGCGAGCGAACGGCTCCATGCACTCCCACCCAGCGGAGCTTGGAGCTAAGCTAGGAAGAGAGAGCCAACTAAGGGAATTCGGTAATTCGAGAGGCATAATCGGATCGGTGTCGCGTTTCGCGAGCCTTGACAAATCGCGACGGGACGCGTTCGAGCCCTCCTGGCCCCGTTATCCGAGGATCACCTGTTCCTGTCCCCTTTACTTCGAGAAATGAATTGCCCGAGTTGAACGTTTGGATGCGACGAGAATAGAAGAAGCATAGGAGACGGCGATTATCTACGAGACTCAGCTGAAAGTATCAATAGTGGAGGTCAGAATATAATCTTCCGCGGGCCCACTTCAATTTGACGCGAGGATGATCGAATGTTTCCTCGGAAACAAGAGCTTGGTTCTCAGTGTAAAGTAATTAGAAGCGTCCAGGAGGAACGCCTGTTCACTTCCCTCCCACTTGGAGTAGAATCGAGCGCACCTCTCACGGTCGCTGCGTTAGCGATAATAGTGATAGACAGGCAAACGAAGTTCACGTGGGCGTCTTAGCGACGCGCGAGCATGGGCCCGGCATAAATTACCATCGGGAATGAAGCCACGGAAATCTGATCCCGTCATTAAACGCACCTCCGCGATACTGAAATTCCCCTGACGGGGCCGTAATTGCGCGGGCCGCGTCACGGGCCCGTAAAAACGCGCGCGTTGTTCGGCCGGCGGTAACGAGCGTACGAAACACCGCCTCTCGTTCCGCCTTCGCGCTCCGTTCGACGGCGGGTACAATGTTTCCTTATCGGGCCCGGCTAATTTCTCCCTCGTTGCGCCCGGGATTCGCCCGTTGCTCCTAATTAGGTAATCGTGCTTTTCAACGGCCCGCGAGATTAGGTCGGGTTTAATAAAAAATTCCACTCGTCGGCTAGCGATCGCACGACTCGTAGGTACGTCAGCCACGTCCTACGAAAGTTACACTATAGCAGAGGTGAGCCGTCACTTACCGCTACATGCCCCGTCTGACAGCTCGCGTTCTCGATCAAGAGAATTCATGTTTAGAATGCGATTGCGGATAATGTCGCGGTTAATTGAAGCTGGGTTACGCTGTTATGCCAGGCGAGTAGGTACCTAGGAATTACTTAAACGTGGAGACAGCTCCGAACACCCTCTCCTATATAGGGGAGAGTTGCCAATATCGTACTGGTCACCTAAATCGTACCTCATCAATTTCTAAGTAATTAATGAATGTAAACGACATTTGATAACAAAAATATCAAGTAAATGCGAAATAAGAAATAGAAACAAAACATTTTGAGCTTACACCCTATTTTGTGCGTGCTATAAACATTTAAAAAAATCAGGTATGATTGATGTAACTTTTTATCAGTTTATCGTAGCTGATAATAATCAAACGATACAATATTGTCCCGTATTTTTGTATTTTTCTAAAAGCAGGTTTAATGTAGAATATTTGACATTCATTTTAAGTGCATATTACATTCATTATAAAGTTTAAATTGATATTTATGAATAAATTGATGATGTTTCCTAAATCGTACCACTACAATCCTACTAGTAGGATTTGACAACTCGTATGTTTATAGGTTATGTACATATATCATTTACATAGGTTATTGCGGCCTGTGTGTGATCCATATACATTTGTATATGTATAACTATATAATAATCATTACTTTATGTTGAATATTTTCTTCTCTATTTGTTATTTATACTATTTTTTAGTGGAGGTACGATTTTGGAAACCGAGAGGTACGATTTAGGAGACCGGTTGTCCGAATCGTACCTTTGACAGTATGTGACAAAAAGATTAATAACAAATTAATTTGTTCTGAACAAAAGGCTAAGCATATAATAGTAGGTGCCTAAAAGATCAAGCTACAATATCCAATAGTCATTTGCGTTCATATGAGTACCAAATATGAAATACCTATAACGTAAAATGTCTTAAGTGGTACCGTAAAATGGGGGAACATTGGCAGCACAGGGTAACATTGGCATACGCCGAAATTACGTTGTTTTACGTCAGATTAGTAAAACTTAACCTGTTAATGCTATTTATATGATGTGGCAATTTTACGAGTTGATTTTAGTTAAGATGCAAAAAATAAAATAAAATAAAGAAATTTAAGTTTACTGACCTCAGATTAATAAAACTTATCCCCTTAATGCTATCTACATGATGTGCTAATGTTACCCCGGTACAGTAACGCTTTTAACATTTATTAAAGAAGGAAAGGACACAAATTTTATGCATTTTGACACTTGTAGTACAATCACAAAAGATGCAATGTTATGATAAGATACTTAAATCAAATGTAAACATGTTAATTTTTACATTATATAACAAAATGTTTCAAAAACCTGCCAATGTTCCCCCATTTTACGGTACGATATTGGCAACTCTCCCCTACCTGCCTACCTATTTGAGTGAACACCAGAACCCTTCCGCTCGGTCTTGGTCACCTTGCTACCAGCACGCGCATCAGAGCGGAATAGCTCGGCCCTAACGAATCCCGAATATCTCGATCGAGGATCGAGCCATGATTTCAGGCCGGTGGAACTCGCCGAATTCCTGGTTGCATCGGAGGGACGTGGAATTCCATTCGTTCCCGGTGCGTTCCGAAGCGCCTCTGGTCCTACGGGGTCGTAGGAGAGGCGACGCTCAAGCTTGATCCTGCAGCCGAAGGACCGGGGCAGAAATCCTCCAACGAAATTCCAGTGTGACTAAACCCCCGTGGATGACTGGCAGGCCGGCTGCATACGGGATGCAGCAGGGTTTCGGGTCGCCCTGGGTATCGCCATCGGAAGATCTCTCCTCTGTGTCCTCTCCCCCCGCCTCTCCCTTCCCGCTCGTTCAAAGCGACTTGGCCCGAGAGGGTGCAGCGAGGGGGAGACGGTGAAAGAGAGCCGGGGAAGATGATGCATCGCGGCGGCGATTCATCCCAACAACGGCCGACGACTGTCCGTCGAACGGCTCTCGGTGAGAACATTAGCGGGGCGATATTAATTTCGCGCGGGAGGTGAATCGACTTCGCCGCTGAATCCGGGATGAGGACGCGTGACGCCTGACGCGACAGGCTTAACTATGGGGTTCTTTATTTAACGCCTTGACGCGTATGATACGCAAGCTTCAGATACAGATGTGGAGTGGAGATCATTGTTTACGATCTATTCTCTCTATGATCCATTCGTTACGCCAGCGAACAGATTCACGGAACAGGACGCGCACGCCGGCGCTGCGGGACCACGCGCTTTTGATTCATAACAGAAAATGACGAACGATCCAGCGTGGACGTTATCGTTTGTACACACCGCGAGATCTGAATCTCGATGTCGGGACGGGAGGCGTTCAGTATGCGAGCCGGCTCTCTCATTACGTCTCCGAGCTCGCTGTCAAAGCGGTCAGGAGCGTCTCTGCTCGTGGTCGGGAGGAAAAGGTGGCGAGGAGAGGGGGAGGTGGTGGGCGAGGAAAAAGGAAAAGAGAAAGGTGTCCCCTCGGCTCCTTGCCGAGCACTTTGGGTCACTCTGTTCGTTTCTGGTGACGGTAATGCCCGTTCGTAGGCTACCTTATCTCGACTGGAGGCCGTGGAGCACGCGGACTGGTTAGATGCATTTCGTGTAAGGTCGGCCCATACATTTTCTAAAAAGACCGAATTACCTGACCCCTTGTCTGCTCGCCCACCGCTAGCAGGCTGCTCTTTCCCACCGCCATGTATAATTATACAGTTTATCTGACCGTGGATGTCATATCACGGGCTACCTGACGTCGAACAAAATCTCGACGTGGACATTCGCTACAGAGAAGAACGAATTATCTGCGGTTTTCCAAGATTCTTATATTGTAAGTCCGGGAGAGTTCGACCACTTTTTGGAAAAGAAATTGTAGCATCGTTGTTTTGTTTTTCACATTTTATATCAACACTAGCTGGACTCTCCCGGACTTACCGTAAAATGGGGGAACATTGGCAGGTTTTTGAAACATTTTGTTATATAATGTAAAAATTATCATGTTTACATTTGATTTAAGTATCTTATCATAACATTGCATCTTTTGTGATTGTACTACAAGTGTCAAAATGCACAAAATTTGTGTCCTTTCCTTCTTTAATAAATGTTAAAAGCGTTACTGTACCGGGGTAACATTAGCACATCATGTAGATAGCATTAACGGGATAAGTTTTATTAATCTGAGGTCAGTAAACTTAAATTTCTATATTTTATTTTATTTTTTGCATCTTAACTAAAATCAACTCGTAACATTGCCACATCATATAAATAGCATTAACAGGTTAAGTTTTACTAATCTGACGTAAAACAACGTAATTTCGGCGTATGCCAATGTTACCCTATGCTGCCAATGTTCCCCCATTTTACGGTACCCTAATTGAAACGAATTTTAGCGTCTTCGTGATCTTGAGTGAAAGAACCGATGTCTAACCGTTTCACGCATCTATCTGTAGGATATTAGGTATACCTACCTACTCGAAAAACGACGATTTCCTTCACAATGGAAGGTGCATACGCGTGCATAGATCTACATAACACAGGCAGCCGATGACACCCGAGAAATCCCCAATCCCAGTTGCATCCACCCTCTGTCCTCACTTGCAAATGCATAGAAATTCTAGGCGCGACGGGGCCACGTAGAATAATAAACGCGAGCCCGCTCCTTTCCCTGTGTAACGAACGAGACCGTGGATATCTCCGTCTCGCGACAGGATATTTTCCCGGGATTTTCTCTTTTTCTTAATTAAGCCCGCGCCTCGGCCATCGATGATGGAGTTCCCGAAGACGCCCGTTCTATCCCTCGTCGAATTAGTTTCCCGATCTTTCAATCTTCATTAAACAGCGATAGGGAGGTGGTAAATTCAAGCCGCTCTTTATACCACCTCCTATAGACATCCTGCTTGAAATTTCAACGATACGATACGCTCTCCTTGCACGGTGTCTACCATAGTTTGACACACGATCGTGGTTTTAGTAAAGTCGAAATAACGTGTGCGCCGAAGAATAGACGGATAATTAAGATCATCGACCTTAACGCGGGCAAAAAGTCGCAACGTCAGATCCTGGACGCGCCGATGCGATCACAGATTACGGGATCCACCGAGCACTGGCCCTCGGAGGATCCTGCGGGGCCCCTTTTATTCAGAAATGTTCGATCCACGTTCGACAGCCACTTAGCGGTCACGATTCAGGGATCCGAAAAGACGCGGACTCATCCTGACTGGTATACACATACTCTTCCCATGGTTATTAAGAGCCGGGTCGATTCTTCTCCTAGACAATCCGACGCGGCATTCACAGATCCATCGATCCGACACTGTCGTTCGACGGGAAGATCGGAGATCTGCGTAGGTGAGACTTCACAACGTTTCAATCTACCGAACGGCCCCGGCTCTTTCTCTCGCCGCGTTATTAATTATCCATTGAGAAATCAATAAATGTAACGACTCAATTGTCGCTCGTGACTCTGCTCCGACGCCTCCAGCTGCTTGTCATCGCTTTGCATGCTGGAATATTTCATCAAACCACGTCCCCGCGCATTCTATTCCAATCGGGGTTCTATTTATTACCGTTGCTTGCGATTAGATTTGCAGAGGTATCTATCGAAGGTGTTCGATGCCCACCGGAAAGCCTCGTTAATAGTTCCATTTAATTGCCATAAGAACAAGCTCGCCCCGCTTTTCTCCGGCAGAATTCAGCAGTCGATTACTCAAAACAGACGCGGCGTCGTGGCCCCCATCAATAACGCGAAATGCAACAGGATCGTAAAGCGTTGATTCGTGGGCTCGTTACAGCCCGTTCGATGGGAGCAGAGCCATCGGGGCCCGCCGGTTTGCAAACACACCGCGGCCAGCAATAAGGATCTGTATCGCGTAGCCGACTTAAGATGTTATTTCAGTTATTCACGAGATGTCTCGGGACAGGTGACACGCGCCCTATACCTGCCGCGGGTAAACGGCCGCGCAGCCACGGTTTACAAACGACCAGCGAACGTGAACGGAAGGGAGACAGAGACGGGAGAGAAAAGAGAGGGAAGAGAGAGGGAGCGATAGACACCCTGTAATTACGCGAGGGTGAGTTATGGCGGCACGAGTGCCGCGGTTACTCTGCAGCTCGGAGGATCAGGGACAACCTTCCCCGTCGATGACACGGGGAGGTAGGGGGGTGACTTCCATCATCGGATACAGAAATGATAAACACATTAGCATTTGCCTGTCGAGAGCCCTGAAAGTGTTACTCGTTCGAGTTAATCGCGATTATTTCGAAGGAGGACTACTCCGTTATCGATGACTGATTGATTACTACTTAGGTAGGTACCTATTTTCGTCAAGTCGCTGCAACTCTCGTCTTCGCAGCGGCACTTTCCCGCGCGATGCTTGTTATACAATTGGAGCACGGCGAAGGGAGCTTCCCGAATACTCAGGCAACCCGCAGCGCCCTTGAAGCTTCAAGGTATACCGAGACGGTGATTTGCGCCAAGTCTTGGTTCGGCGTGATGCGCGCAGCACCGTGGGCCGTTGGAAACGGGGATTTTTTGCCGGGCTAGCCTGGATCCGTGACGCGATCCTTTGTTTTGACGCGGCAGGACAAGTGAGTTATCTGCCGCGGTAGGACGATCGTTCTTCTTGGACACCGACACGTCGCGGAAGTTCTTCCCGAAAAAGATCCATCCGGGGCCCCGGTGTAAACACAGCCGATAAAACGACGAGGTGGAGAGAGCGAGAGGGGACGGCCACCGGGGGGAGGAGGGCCCCTTAACCGGGCGGGGAGAAGAGTGATGCGCCGCGGGAAACCATTCTTTAAAACCCCACACATCTCGTACAGCCCTTTCGTTGCAGCCACGGCCCACCACTGCCAGTAAAAACGCCTCGACCGGGGCTCCTGGAAGATGAACTACTACCACCACCCTAACAGGAGATATCGACGAAAGTCTTTTGGTAACAACGGCTCCGTATCGCCGTCCTTTTTACATCCGATCGATAAATTTCTACTAGGGGCATTTGCGGAGCGGTGTAACGTTTGGAGGAGAGTGTCTCGCTGTCGGTGATTTAAAATCCAAGACCTCTATTGTTCGATAAAATATCGTTCCGCGAATTTCATGCATCGCGTCGCGCATCAACGGAAACGCGAGGCGTCGAAGCAAAATACGTAGAGTTGAAATTTGAGGGTTCGGGAGGCATTATTTTCAGGGTGAATACGAGCAAGCTGTAATCTAATCACGATCATAATGAAATCGTCGAGGAGAAGGGAGCGCGTGGCGGGTGGAAGCAGGCGAAGAACGGACGCGAGGCGTCCAGAAAACTTGGGGGAGGGTTTGCCGAGACAAGTCGACCATGTCGGCAGCCGACGACGAGACGGACATCAGTCAGTCAGTCGGTCGGTTGGTCGGGCAGTCAGTCAACGAGGACGTTCGGTCACACGCGACGGGACATTATCGCATTAAATATCGACAGCCGGCTTTCAGCGGGGACGAGGCGCGGCGAAATCGGGAGAAAAATGCCTGAATCCGTTGCTCCGGCCCCCTCCTTGGCCGGTTGCTCGATCGCGTCCACCGCAATCCGTGTCCACCCACACCCGCTGCGCTCATAATAGGCTCTACGGAGCTAAGCCCCTCTAATTCTTCCCTTTCCCTCCTCCCCGGTGCCTTCACCTGACCGTACCCTCGCCCTGTATCGTCCTCCCTCGTCCCTCCCCGGTCCCCTGTTCGGCCACTGGCCCCTCGTCGATCTCTCACCGTTCCCCTGTTCGCCTGGATCTCTACCCCTCTCTAAACGTGCCTTTGAGCGGGGTTCCCATAGATTATTATTAGAACGCGCGTTTGGTGCCCCGGTCGCGGGCAGGTAGATGGACAGTGCTCCGCCCCAGAAGAGGCAAGGGAATAAAAGGAGGCGAGAGAGTTGCCCTGTGCAGGCTGCAACTCGTGTTCCCCGTGACCTATCTCTCTTCTACCTGAAGAATTCCTCGATCGACCGATCGAAGAAGCTGACCGCGGGCCCGTGGTCCCTGGGACGGGTTACGAGCACCGGGGCGACACCAACCCGCGGGAATTATTTTTCGGGGAAAACGGGTTTGCGGGCCTCGGTCGTGGACCGTGCGCCCCCGCTTCGGGGACACTATCGCGGTTAATTGATAGGGACATAACGAGTGTAGCGGGACACGAGTGGAATAGGTTCAACTCTTTGGTTGGGCGATCTGATTGCGAGCACTACGGTTCAAGCAGCAGGAAGGAGAAAAGGAACTGATTAGTCAGCTGGAACGAAAGGACCTCACGAAGTGGCTCGCGTGGTGCGACCATATCATTTCGGTCAATTACAGCCGATTAGGCATCGTTCATTCGCCTCGGAGTCTCATTATGTCTGTCAACATTCGTGGCCCGTAGTCTCCGCGTTGCATAACGCGCTACCGGTTCGCATTTATTGGAAAAGTCACAGGTCGGGGACGCCTCACGAGTTCGTGGAAACTGGGAGTTGTAAAACGTTAACATCGTGATTCTTCTCCTCCCTTGCGCGTATGCAGCGTCCCTTTGACCCGCCACCAAGTCTTTTTCTGGGTGAATCGCTATGGTTGGCAATATCTTCTGGACGAAGTTTCCACCGGCTGGCATGAAGTGGCAGAAAAGATGAATCGTTTGTTTAGAAGAGAGATCCTCTTCGACGTCGCGGTCAACAACTCGAATTTGTTCCGCGGCGCTTCTTTTCACACATTCCTCGCGTCATCGATCATTTTTTCACGTTCCTATTTGTAATTGAAACTGTTCCTTTCAGCGAATTCACCGGGACTCTCATTAAATCGTCGTGACTTTGCTTGCCAATGATTCTCGTGCACCAAGGCAGTGCGCCGCGACGAAGAAATTCGTTTCGACGTATGTGAGATGATGAATCGCTATCGCGAGTTACGGTGCAAGCGCGATATAAATCGACCACTGGGCAAGTTTCCATTAATTATTATCGTTTCTCGCAGCGGCGCGGTCGCATAAATATCGCCGCCCGCCACGACTCTATTTCCAGCTGGCAGAACGTTTCGTACTTTTCCAAGCAATGTTTTAGCAATCGTTTTACGACTCGTGATAATGAAATTCCGAAACTATCGATAATCGGGACATCGATCGGCGGCGACTGCGGCCGTGGGCGTCAATTACGTACGTGTAAGTTACGAATTCTGCACGCGGTTCAATGTCAATATCGAATAGCTCGGATTCCTCGACGACGAAATCAGAATTTCCAGCGACGAGCTACCCAATTTTGTTCTATAAATATTGCTGTCCATAGGAACCGTACCTAGGATCATTAAAGGGGTTGCAAATTATTATTATTTATTTAAACGGGGTTGTCCCTCAATACACAAACTGTATGTACAGTTGTAAGTAAATATTGTGTGAGGTATTTCGTGGATACAAAATTTCAAAGATTGCCGATGCAACGGCTTATAATTAATCGGTGGAAATAATTTTATGCTCTCGAGACTTATTAAAGAAGTCTAACACTGAACTATAAGGTGAATGTCCCAATTTCTGATCATTTAAGAGGTGAAAAATCATGAGTCTCTTGTTTGAAAAGTTTTTCGTTGCTTATGCTGCACTTTCTTTAGCCCCAAGTTCACCGAGTGGAAAACAATAATAATAATAATAATAAAACGTCTTACACCATTTATAATAAAAAAAAAGCAATAGAAATATAACAATATTTCTGAATATCGTCCAACCTTTGCGATTATGTAGTCTAATTTTCGGCAATGCTCAAGAACATGGGTGAGAAATGAGAATGAAAATTTTTCCCACCCAAATAAGATATCAGTGCCTAAGCTTTAGAGTTCTACAATCAATTCTGCAATTAATACTACATTGAGCGTTAAAATCCATTATTCCACTCTTATTTAAACCCCAGAGTGTACGTTGCTGCCACCTCTCGACCGAAGAGGAAACTGCGACAGCTCAGCCGATACTCCTCGCTACCCTTATCACCCCGAAGACACTGAGGTCGCCGTTCCCAGCCGAGAAGTTCACCTTATCGTACGCCCATCACGCCGCTTCCACGGCTTTCGCCCGTCGATGACAGGCCGTGTCAGGTGACTGGTAGTCGGCAGCAAGAGATCTTACATCCAGATCCTTCTGCTTTGGCTGGAATCGTCTCGCGGTATCCACGATCGACTAATCCCGCGACAGGGTCGTACGATAACGTTATCAGGGGCCTACCGATTGGCTGCCGTACAATGAACAACTGGCGCGCCGTCGTCGCCGCGATCGTGATCCTCTCGTCTGTTCCGAGGCGGCGAGGGTCGTAAAATATTCATAACTTTTCGAAATCCCGTCAATATGCAAATGGAAAATGCTAATCGCGTCCTGTTCGAGCCTACGATGAAGGCTATCGCGCCGGTTCGGTTGACACTCGCCCGTCAAGATTTTTGTTTTTCAAATATCCCTGCGGGATATTCGTCGCGCGGCCCACGATTTAGCCGAAGGATCCCAGACCAAGCATTCAAGGATCTTTCCTCGCGCGCGCGATCGCTGAGGTCGCGCGTGGACCGCGTTGGTTCGCCGATCAACGCGAACAGACTATCGGGAGAAGTACGTAATTAGAGTAACAGAGTAGATTCCCAGAATCCAGATTCTTGCATACAACGAGATCACTGTGATTGTAAAGTACTAAGTTCCAAGCGAGCACGCTTATCTCCGTCGTAAATGCTTTGGAATACTCGTATCTACGATACCGCGATCACCAATCCATCACCATCAGCTATCACCTAATCTACTTAGGTATCCCTTCGCATAAACAGTGCTCGACAGAAATTTAGGAGCTGCCACCCACTACCGCGATAAAGTAGTAGCTCGCAGAGGGATGGCTGTGGAAATAACGCCGGGTCTCCAACTTCTAATCCCAGGCATTCGTAACCGTGAAGCGAAATCGGTGGACCGCGGAAGGAACCTAGCCGGCGGTCGGTGGCGCAAAAAAAAAAAGAACTGGTGGGGCGAAATACGATGGAAATAAAGAAATCTACGTCCCTCGGTTCCACCTCGTCGGGAAACCGCGGGAGCAGGCCCGGTACACAGACCGAACCCGCGTTAGTCTCTTTAATCGCGCCGCGAATAATTAGCGGACGGCGATTAGGGTGATTAAGGGCGAGGGACCGAGTTCACCGGGACGACGCAATTAGCCGAATCACTTAACGGGCCCGGTCGGCGGGTGTAAGGCATGACACCAAGGACAGGGATCGTCTGGTGGTCCTCCGCGGGTCAACCTAGGGGCAAGATACCGGTTATTTCCTGCTTTTATTGACGCAACGAAAGAGTAGCGTACTTGAACGGGGATAATGGCCCCGTCGATGGGATGGCATCGTGAAGTTAACGGAGTCTCCATTAGAGCAGGAACTGCAATGATGCTAAGTAGTGTGTACGAAGTGGGTCGCGAGGAAGAGTTTGAGTCGAAGATGCGAAGGACGGTGCAGGATATGGGCTTCAGCTCCCCGTGGATATTTCTCGACGTCCTCCCTGAAGAACGAGTTTAACGAAAGAGAAAGATGCCCCAAGATCTGAGGATCGTTCGATCGAGCTGAAGTTATAAAAAGAGGATAACGTAGAAATATGTATACGTTCGGTTTGTACATTTATCACAGGGAATGCCGCCGTTATTGCGGCGAGAAATACAATAACATTGCTCTGCTAATTTCACGACCGACATAAAGCTTCGGGATCCCCGATTCCACGACGATTCCATTGATTTACGAAATTGTGCCCGTTTATGAACGGCTCGGAGCGAAATTAAACGTTAATTTCGCCGGCATAATCGTTTCGTTTTTCGTTCGTTCCGTCCTCCCCTCGCCGCTTGAGGAATTCTTTCGCGGCCCTTTCGATATTTACGCGAAACAACCCGCCCCCCTTTTCCTCCTGCCGATTCCACGCCGCAGGATTCGCGCCCAGAGCCGCCTGGAATCGTCGTCGTCGACGGCGATCCAGGCCCGGCTTCTCTGTCTCTCATCTGCATAAACATCTTGGTAGCCGGTGCATCGTGGAAGGGTTCGGAACAAGAGAATGGCCCCTCCCATTCTCCTCGATCTCCCTGTGCACGCTGTTCCAGGACTCGCTTATGCTCATCCGCACGAGAGTCCATCGACTGCAACTAGCCTCGAGGACGTTTTCTGTGCGAGAGCACCGCTCTTTGTCGGCCTGACGCGTTCCAAGTTCATTGCTGTTCCGTTTGAAACATTTCAAATTCTTGTCGGGAGGGTATCACTCAAAGGTTTGAATACTAAAATTCGAAAGTGAGCAGAATGCTAGCTCCAAAATTACAAGAATTACAGAAATCGATTTGAGAATCGAGAAACCAAGAAGAAGCAAGGAAGTCTGAAGAAATCCAGTAGACAGTGGATTCTAAATCTATCCAGAGTAATCACAGTAACACCAACAGTCATCATCACCTAAATTTCTTAATCGAAACTATTCGAACCACTCTGCCAATTTAATCTCCCCGCTTGAAATGTATCCCAGCCTCTTCTAGCTCCTTTCAGCTTCCTCTCGTTTCCCTCAGGCTCTACTCCCACGCTCTCCTAGCGAGATTAAACATTGCCCCGCTAGAGTTATCCGTGGACGGGTTTTATCAAACACGTTGAAACTTCGCGAGTAGCCACTCGGCGAACGCGTATGCCTATACGCGGCTCGTCTGCCGCGGGCGTAGCCAGCTCTAGTGCAAACAAGTAGAGCAGATAGTGGCACGGTAGCAACGTCGAGAGATTAGGATTTGTTTTACAGCGAGCGGTAAAGCTGTCGCCGAGCCCGCTGCCGTATTTAAACTCGCTCCTTTCCGCTGTTTGGCCGTAAGGCACGGGGACAACGCGCTCTTTCACGCCATGATACCACGTTTACGCCCCCAACCAGCGATTCTTTCAAATTCCCACCAGATAGGGTAGATGTCCCAATTACTGCCACATTAAGCTCATCGCGTAACTTTCGTTAATTATTTCAGAAGTTATTTAGCCTCAAAATCATTCCAAGTTGCAGCATACTAATGCTTAAGAACTCTTTTATCTAAGAAATTTTTTTTATAGTATAAACAGTATGTTTTAATTGCTAATTAATTGAAAAAGTATAAGGAAGTCCAATGTCCCTAAAACTGTCATTCACCTTTTAATATTAATTTATAAATATCAGTATGCAATGCTTCTCTATTATTATCTAACACGGAAACCTAATTTAACATTAAAATTTTTTTGCCTTACGATTTTGCACGCATTATTTCACTATTAAGTAAAATAATTAAAGTGACAGTAATAGGGACACTGTCAGTAATTGGGACATCTACCCTACCTGGCACCTCGTAGCGATGTTTGATTCATTTCCAACTCTCCGTGCACGATACAGTTACGTAAATACGCGGCACCGCGTTGTCTGAGCTTTGGTGGCCCATGCTACTCCAACCAAGTTAGGTAGCCAAACGAATAATAAGAATTCAGTTGCCTATCTTTCCAGACACGTTAGAACAGACAGAAAATACTTAAGGGGGTAGTGGACTATTTCAGCTTCAGAAAATTGATTACCTTTTTTTTTACTGTTTTTGAAAGTCTTATCCTTTATGAAAATTTTAAACAAAATTTCGTGAAGAAATTCAAATAATTGTCGAAGTTATAGCAGCGAACGTAATTGAGTGCACCGTCGAGTGAACTTTGAAGCTAGTTTTCTCGAAACACCATTTTCAGAAATGGTGTTTCATCATAACTCTTAAACCAATGAACATTTTCACTTCAAATTTTAACTGGGGGTGTAGAATTCCATTCTCTATCGTGTAGAAATTCCGCATCAACATTGGATGTTTGTAAAACATTTTATAATTGATTAAACACAAGTTTTTCCCGTAAAAATGTGGAAAAAAATTGATTCGTGTGTAACTTCCACAATTTTTGTTCAAATTCATTGGCAAGTTTCCACACTGTAGATATTTGTGTCTAGAATAATCGCCTCAAAGCATTTTGCTTTCAGATGATTGGTTCACCTGAATCGATGTACACCACCTGCAGTGGCGCGCCGTACAAGACAATCTTCAACGATTAATAACTTCGACAATTTTATACATTCCGACGATTTTTTTGTTGTGGATACTCGCAAACGTGGCCACAATAGATTGTCAAAAGCACGACTATAACGATCGTATGGTATCAAAGTAATTTAGCGTCAAAGAAACTAACGATTTTACGTATCGAATAGTCCACTACCCCCTTAAGTACTTAAATTTCGAATTCCTTGGTTCTGTAACAAGGTAGTACCACGATGACGATGGGGCGCATTAGGCCGCGATGGAAACGCAGGCATTAACAGTGTATCGCGTCGCCATGACGCGGAAGGTTATTCCACAACTGAGAAAACACAATTAAGAAGCGAATGAAAATAGACGCGAGGAGCGGGGTTGCGTCACGTCGACACGTCTGTCGAATGCAAACATTGGTGTGGCCGCCTACGCCTAGGATGCAGATGTTGCCACGATGGGTGTCGTTTATAAAAACCAACCGCTCCAAGCCAAGCACGCCGCTAGCGTCTTCGGCCTCGAGGCTCGTGCTGCAGGTGAAAGAGCGTAATAGATGCGCGAACGAGGTCGACTCGTCTCACGAAACGATACGACGGATTAACCCAGTCGGTGTCCTCGTTAACCATCGGGAATAACGGCTCGAATTCGCCTAATGAAGCAAACAGACGATATACCTTTTATCTCGGGGTTACCGCGTCCAAAGCAACTGGGCCCATGAGCGCCCTATCTGATGGTGAGTCAACGAAGGTCAGCTGCCGCGCGGCGGGCCGGTGAAAAAAAATGGCCCAAGAGGTCAAAGTGGATATCGTCGTGAGGGAACACGAGCGTAGGTAACACGGTCCCGATCGGATGACAGGTGCGGGCGACACCTGCCAGGATTTAAGCGGCCTCGCCCATCGATCGACGTCGGCCCACCTAAAGTCGCGTGCAATGATAAGCTCGTACATCGTAGGACGCGTCTTACCGATCCCCTATCTCCTCGTACCGCCATCCCTCAACATCAGAGCGAACGGTACCGTTCGATTAATTTCGTCCGCGGGACGCAGCTCGTTGCAATCTCGATCGGGGCTGATTAATCTGAAAGGGTGACAATTCAGGTAGGTACCTGCGCGTGCATCGCGCCTGGAGACGGTGCGTGAGCAACAAGAGGAATTATATTTATTTTAAATTCTGTAACGCGCCCCTTTCTTGTCCACGACCGGCCCCATAAATAATCGGCTTTGGGGTCGCCAGGAAATCGAGATCCCGACGGTCTCGAACGGCCGGTGAATTGCGAGCACGCCGGTGTTTACCAACGGTCCCCGAGTTTTCTGCGGAATTTACTTGGATCTGGACAGCGGTGGATCGAGCCGGCGCACGCGTGCAAGCGCACGGCTCGTTGCACGCTCGAGAATCACGAGATTACGCGGCTGGACCTGGTGTATACACACCCGGGGAACGAACTGCTTTAACCTTCGTCTCCACCCCGTCGTAGCCGGCCGACAAAACCCCTTTCCAGAGATGAAATATGTGAGACGGGACCGCCTCGCGGGATAATTCTGAATTATGTTTGTCCTCGTCTGTTCCGCCGCTTCCAGCGGATCGCGCGCGCGTTCGCCTTCGAGGGCCTTTGTCAAGGCTCGCGCGGGACCTTCGGGTCATCATCGTTTCTTCCCCCCGCGGGTCTTCCCACCTCTCGATTCGTTCCCGATTCGTCTCCACGCTCGAAGAATGCGCTCCGCTCCGTCGATCTTCGATCCCTCCCCCACCCGCTACATCATAACGGTCGAATATTTTCTGGAAATCTCGCTTTGAAGATGCTCCTGCGCACCCGTCTCTCTGCCTCCTCGAATCGATGGTATTTCCTACGATAAATATCGAACACCGACCGTCTCCCCTCTGACCGTGGCGCTTCATTAATCTCGTGATTGGGTTCGTTGATCTTTTAGGCAGTATTCTCTTTTTCCTCTTGTAAAACTAATGCGCGGGGTCGTCTGGGGAATGGTCTCGGCGAGGATGAGAGGTTCGCCGTCGAAGAGTTCATCAAAATCGAAAACATCTGATTGGGTATAAAGTGGGATAAAAGAATATTCTGCGGGGTCCCAGGGGCATCGAGTTTCGAGTCAACTATTCGAGAAATATGTAAATACCTTCTTTTATCTGGACATCGTCCTTTCGCGATCCGACGAGTTAAGCCGTTCGCGTAGGGACGTAGCCTGCGATCTGTTCGAAAAGGAACCAGGAATAAGAGAGAAAAGGAAAAAGAGGAGACGAACACCGGGGGAGAAAACGATGTCGCGGTGAGACAGAGGCGTAAGGGTTACAAGGGAGCCTTCCTTCAACCCTCGATTTTTTTCCCCGTATCGGTTCGACGCGGACGTTTCACGGAATTCCTCGGGAAAAAGTTCACGCAGGGAGCGGCAGAGACGAATATGGGAAAACCGTGGCTGGTGCGGCACGGAGAAAGGGAGAGAAAGAAGAAAGAACGGCAGGCGATGGAGGAGGGAATGGAAAGGAAATCTAGGGGGAGAGGAACCGAGAGGATAGCCGCCGCATGGGCAATGGAACCATGGAACGCCATGGGCATGGGATCGCACGCATGCGTCTCGTCCAACCCAGCGGGTGGTGGTGTGTGCTCCTTTTTTTTCCTTTCCCTTCTTTCTCTCCTTCCGCTGCTGCTCTCTTTCTTCGTCTACGGCCAACCGTTCCGTTCGGTTCGGTTCGGTTCGGTGCCAGTCAGGGGACTCCTCGTTTTGCCTACGGCCCTCCCGTTCCTTCCCCACATTCGTCTGTTCCTTCGTTTCGTCTCGTTTCGCCTTTAGATCTCGGCTTCCCCCTTTAAAATAATTGTCCGCCACGGGGGAAGACGAGACGCGGCCTCGAACACGGGGGCCGTCCTCGACGAGAGATCGAGAGATGCGCATCGAGAGAGGCCCCCGATGAATCCTTTTCTTCCACGAATACGTGCATCGCGATCGCCCCCTCGCGTTCGAAGAACGCCGATAGTTGCCGATTCGAAATTTCCTTAAAGCCGAGTGGAGAATCGTGGCGAGGAAGGAAAACCCTTTCATTAGGACTGGTACTAGCTTCGAAAAGAATCTTTCACGATAAACCTGTCTCGGTGCAGAGATACAGTGCACGTGGGGCATGTTATCAATTCTTAATAAATTACAATAATCTTTGTTAGGATCTAAGTTACCTTAATTTAAACCTGAAATTTCGAAATGGGAGACAGACAACTCGACGACCTATAATCTCTTGTAATTCCTTTCAATCGGACTCGCGACAGTTGAATTTTTCTGAATATTAACATAAGGCGTGGTTCCTTGCCTAATCAAGGAACCGTGGAAATTCATGTTTCGCGAAAGTAGATACACGTTTTCAGTGGAGTCAAACGTTCGTGAGAACCGCCGATTTAACCTTTGGAGGCCTCACGCAGAATCTTAAATATCGTCTGAAATAGTAAGTAGCAGATATTACCATGAATTTATATCAGCCGCGTGTACACGTTGCAACGGAATATTATTTACAGCGTTGGAGTGTGCGCGAGATAAACATTCTGGTCTTTCCTATCCGCTATCAGAAACGCTACATTTCACCTCACTTTACACGGAAATGGGCTGGAGATTGTGGAGAGTTTATTCTAATGAATTCGGCCAAGGAACACAACTTTGTCAGCGTGAATATACAAGAGAAACGTGTCGTTCCTTTAATTAACACAGTGGCAGTTAAGTAGCTTATCGATGCTAGCAAAGACAGCGATTGAACGCGCTAATTCCAACGTCACGAATCATTTGAAATATTTTCAACGAAAACGAAACAAAAGAGTGAGATCGAATTAGAGGAAATAAGAAATAAGAATTTCAACAAGAAACGCATCGCGCAACTTCGAATACCATCATGAAATACCTACAACTCTATACCAAATGACATTTTAATTACCTAACCCAGGACACATAGAAGCACGGAACGAAATGGCGAAACCAGCAAAAGGTCGGCTGTGACATTCCCAACGCTTCACTCCACGTGTTACGTACAAAGGAAGGAAAGTTATCCCTTTCCCGCGCCGTTTTTCCGTCCCTGGTCCCTCCAGCGAGCAGATTGTCCCGCGATAATTTACGACCTTCCAATGGCCGTGACAAATCGTGTATGCAAACACTGTAAGGAGCGCAGCTTCGATAAAAACGCTACCTACCCGGCTCGTTCGCCGCTATTGCAATAAAACTGAGGTGCACTTCGGCTGTCTTTCACGCGGGCACAATGTCTCTTGGTGTTCAGGGGCTGGGACAGGGCACGGCCTGTTTCCAAGGCCTTCAGGAGTCATAAAGCCGACAAGATGCATCCCTAAACGCCTGAATCCCAGACTTCCGTCACACCGTGATCGTAAACATCGGCATTTCCTCTCTCGGGCCTGCGAGGATGCTTTCACTTGGACCCTGGGGGTGTAGGTAATTGGCGACAACCTTTTCTCGAAGATTCTTTGACCAGTCATGGCATCCTCTGTAACGGGTAAGCAGCGAGGCTTTCCTTCGTGGTGTGTTTCATGGTCCAGTGTCTTTGTTTCGGCAATGTTTCTGTAAAATACTCGGATTGTCTCACTCCAGCTCTGTATACAAATGATCTCCACGTATTTTTGTGGTTGTAAGGAAAAACGCCCCATGTCACAATTTCAAAAAATCTGAGTTTATGCATTAATTCAGCTGTAGAAAAGAGGATTTGTGTATTAAAAATGCATGAAAAGAAATTTTATATGTTCAAAAAAATAATGTAATTTAACCGAAGTCCAATATTCAATTCATACACATTTAGCAAAACAACGTAAGTCCACAAAAATTGGAGAATACGAATATTACTCGTATCTTTCTTTAATGACCATGTTTTATTTTCTATTTTTATTAATCTACTTAAATGACTACTTCTCTCATAATATGATCCTTCATGCTAGTAAGCTTCAAAAGCTTTTTCCTGCTCTTACATCTTACGTGCAATTTGACATTTATTTCGATACGTTGATACTCGTGTAAATTCTCTCGCCAAAATCGTTTTTCCGGATGACGTATTGTATGATGCTTCTGAATTATTTCTTTGCTTCCTGTTAGCTAATGTTTTGTTAAAAATAAAACTATTCCTTCCTTATGTGACTTATTGTTTGCATATATACATTTATATCGTAAAAATAAAACAAGCAAACATTGCTAATAAGAAGAATTGGTGTTTAGATCTTTAAACGCTAATAGGTATCTTGAAAGTGAAAAGATGTGACATGCGGCGTTTTTGCTTACAACCACAGATTTATCACAGTTATCACTTGAAATGGAGATACCTTCTAGTATTAATTGAGGGTGCACGTGCTACGTACGATCTATAGCTAGCCAAAGAAGAACGAAAGTGGAAATGAAGCTCCTCCCGCCGCATAGCCACCGATGCGAATCAATAAAGTTAATAAAGTAGCGAGGCACCCAGTCGGAAATTGAAAGATCAAGCGTCCAGATGCAACGGCCAGGCCGGCTGGACCGGCTCTTTTAATCGATTCCCTCCGATTAATAAGTAGATACAGCAGGGAGAGTGTATCGATTCCAAGCTGTTTCGTACCGCAGCACGCGTGCTGCGCCGAGAATCTCAATGAACGAAACCACCCCTTTGATCAGCCTCTAACAACGGAACTTTCGTCGCAGACAAGCGGAGCCCGTGGAAAAATTATCGCCCGGCAGGGGCCGAGGATAACGGTGGTGTGAAATCAGCAGTTGGAACAAACGGAAACAATTACATCGAGTCGAGGTCGCGGCCGCGTGGTTCGAATTATTTATGGACTCCAGCGTCGTTGTTCCGTTTTATTATCCCTCCGTGGGTGGAAAAAGGGGGAAGAAGCAGAGGATGAGGAGAAAGAAGAAGAAGGGTAGAAAGGAGTATCGGTGTCCCGACATCGGGACTAATTATTATCTTGTTCCCGCAGGTACACCTGTAGCTTCGGGACACGAGAAATCGCGCCACCGTTCCTCGTCGAACACGACACAGCTCCCATCTAGCTCTCCGCCGAGGTGATATACAACCGTCACCCCTTTTATGACGACGACACGGACGTCTTTCGGCCCTCGCCACCGTCCGAAACTGTTCCACGTCACCACCCCGTTTCGTTACGCCGTGGCGACGTGGAACGCTCGTGCGGCCGTGTGCGTTTACGCGCGGCTGTACGCCGCGCTAAGTGCATAATGCCCGCTTACCTCCCATTACGAGTGGCGCTCTACCAGCCCGAGCTGCTCGAAAGTCTCTATTAAGGGACTCGGTGTCCATAAATTTCGCTCCGAGTGGATACGCTTTACTCTCTATATATATCTTTGTTGTTAGGGGGAGAATTCGGTGTACGAGGACGGCGCGTTAAAGAAGCATACAGAGGACGCTCTCCTGTGTCTTCGACTGGGTGTTACGAAGGGGTGCGCAAAGGGGTTAAGGATCTTTCCCCCACTTCGCGGGAAATGTGCGTAGGTAGGTACAATGAACGCGCGAGGAAGAATGAGAGGGGCATTGATAGTTGGAAAATCAGACTTTCCAACCCAATCGACCTTCGCCACGATCCCTACGCGTGCCCTTATGAATTTATGCTAATCGCGAGCCGCAGATACGAAGAGTGTCGGCGAACGATCGCCGTCAAAGAGCCACGGCGATGCACACCGGTGAACAGCCAGAAGAAAGAGACTGATCTCGACTCTGGGACTTCTACATATTCATGCGGGATTAAAGTCGGTCCCTGGAAGGAGGAGCGAAGCTGAATGGAGGGGAACGAAAGGAGAGCAAAGGGGACTGTACACCGAGGATCCCGATTATTCATGACGCCGGGAGTACGGGCGAAGGACCCATGCCCGTTTGTTTGGACGGTGGAATGGAGCGCGTTCGCCGATTCTCTTGTTTGCTCTTTCGCCATCCGCAGATAAGATTCGTTTCCGGTACCGTCGCTGAGATTACCAAGGTGGAAAACGGGGAATGGGGGCTAGTCAAGTCTGAGAGGAAATCCTGTCCGCTTGGAGGTGCGCGATATAATTGAGATTTTCAAACGACGAACTTTATAGCCCTGAGGGGCCCAAGAAATGTGGGCGTGCGCGTTCTAACAGGTGTTCGAAGGATACTTCCGTTGTATAAACCAACGCGTAGTGCAGTGGATTACGAATGAAGCGAGAACTCGGCATCGAATTCGACCCAGAAGCACGGTTGCAGCTGATGAACCAGGCAGAAGCGACGATGCTGTCTCGTATTTCTCACGCGCGTACCCTCCAGCCATCTTATGATTAATTGTCTCCGAATATTCGGAGGGGGTCATGCGCCTACAGGTCAGGATTCTCCCCCTGTCAGCTCGAACGCGACCAGGGGTTGCTTACTTTCTTCTTCCCTATTTTTTTTCCAAACACGACAAACTCCTCCCCGACCCAAATCCCCTCCTCGTCTCGCGGACGAGCTTCGATTCGGTCCATATTTCACGCGCACCGTATTTTTAAACATAACCGGGAATGAGTAATGGCGAAAGCACTCCTTTCCGGACCCCTTGAAACGCGAGGGCTACGGATATAGCGGCGTGCACGGAGCCGAACCACTCTCTTTAGCGTCGAACAGCGTGTATATCGGTCGCCTCGATAATGAAAGGGAATCTCGTGACCCTCGGACCCAATATTTTATTCTGACGGGACTGAGTCGACCTTGCGATTTGTATCTCGCGATGAGAAAGGGATGTCTGCTTGTTTACAGAACCGCTACTGATTGTGTATCCTAGCTATTTCAGCGTGACTAATCGGTTATTAACGAGGATATTTCTGTAATACGAGAATTATATTGCGTTAGCAATTAATATTAAATTAGCAATCAAAAAGAAAGGATGGATTTTGGTAAAATGTGAAACCCTTGGGACTGATCATTTTGGGAATCACTACCTGGCTACTATTTCTATAGAAAAAGAGGCTTCCACGCTACTGGCAATCCACGCGCACGAAACACGCTCGTTGTTAGGGTCCCAAGCAAAAGTTAATTACCCAAGCCCGCCTCGGCTAATTCCTATCGTCCGTAATAACTTCCAGAAACGGTCAGTTGCCAGGAAAAGGTGCCGGAACAATATGTCGAGATTCTCTGCTTCCATAAGGAAGAATCTAGCCGAGGTTTAGTGGATTTAGCAGGGTAAAACGTTCCACCCTTACCTAAAAGTTGCCGATGGTCAACCCGTGGATCCTGGCGGCACGTATGTCCCCTCCTAAAATGCGACTTTATAATGGGATTAGGCGGGTTGCAATTCGGATTATAAATTGGATTATGGCGCACCGTTAACCGCCGTAAACGCGCGCACCCGGGCAACTCTCTGCCATTGTAAACGCGCAATTCATCCCTTATTGCAAACTTTTACCTGGCCGGCGACAGGCTGACCGCCCAGGCATAAAGTCGAGGATTTCCCCCGGGAAAAGGTCGGATTTACCTATCGTTACGGGCGTCAACCTCCCCCATTTCTGCTTTCTATTTTATCCCCAACCTCGCCGGGCCCAAGAGTGGGCAAATTACCCCTGGTTGCGTTCTCTGCCCTTGCGACACTCGTCAGTTAAGGATTCAGGAATCGAAGAAATTTCATTGTTCGCATTCTAAAGTCACGCCTATCCTTCGCGCAACGCCGGTAGTTTCTCTGAATACATGATCGTTATTTAAAAATGGTAATCGAGCCGTGCTACGCAAGAACGAAAGACACGATACTCGACCGTATTCCAGCTGTCTCCGAGTCGATTGGTGTTTCTTTTTTCTTTGATTATCGATCCACCTCATTATTCTATACCCATAATAATTAATAGTTCTCGAAATTACATATGGAAATTGCCGATATCCCGATATTGAGGCGTGGGCCTCGCTCACAGTTATTTACGTTGTATCGTGAGCGGATTGCTGCATTAATTTTTCGCCGTGACTGGTCGAACATAATTTGTTGGTTTCTGGCCAGGTATAACAGTGCCAGAGGATCCCGCGCGGAGTGGAACTCGAGAAATTCCTAGACACGGCGACGACGTGTTTTCAACAGGTGCGCTGGCGGCTAGTCGGCAAACGGGGAAATTATGAAGTCTCGGGGCCCGCTGTAATCGGTAATTATAGGTGCTCCTTCTGGACTCGGATGAAAAAAGATCCCGGGCCCATCGCCTATACCGACTTATGTATCTCATTATACGACTCGTTTCGGATTCCCAAGCGTTTCTCGGATTCCATCGGCAGAAATCCCGTCACGCGCTGCAATGCCCCCCACTGTAATTTCGTTTACGCGGGAACGCGGTCGGCGCCTTAATCCAACCAGCTCGACGAATCGCGCCAGTGATTGAGTGTTCATGGAAATTTGCTTACGAGGAAACGGTGTCGAATGTACCTAAATGAATTATTCTGGAGCAACAGAGAATGCGTGGCGAATTTTTACTGTAAATATACACACGGGTTTCTTAGCTTATTCCTCATCATCAATGTTTCTCTACCGCATGTTATTATGTTGTTCACTCTTCCGCAAAGAGTTTTAATAAAAGAGGGGTATAGAAACATTCACCACGACTAATTTCACACCCCCGGGACCCCCCACGAAGAAGATTAAACCAGAATCCATGCCTGCAGGTTGCCGGAGCTGCAACTGGAAAACCGAGCGAAAAGGGCGACGCATAGTCCAGCAGGGAAGCGGAGGATGGATCGGAGGGGGCGAGATACGGCGATACGCCGAAAGATCACATTCTGGCGATCCGAGTCGGGCGCACGACTTCATAAAAGGATACAATGCGACGGACGGGGAGAGTGAAAAGGGAAGAAAAGAAACAAAAAGCTCGGACGGAAGGGTCAGGAGAGAAAGCAGGACCGCAGGGATCACCCGCAGGGCTGAATAATGCCCGGCAAAATGCGGCGGGCCACCCCTTGCCATGCTTTTTAAAAGCGCGCGAGATCGAGGGGCTGGCTGGGGGGGAAGCGAAGGGAGAAAGCGGTGAAGATTTCGGTTTAAGTGCCCAGAGGTAACCCGCAGCCGTCAAATGTGGGCGGACGTGGCGCGTTTCACCTGCTGTCAGGGCGAACCTCCCCTGTAGCCCTTGGATTTCACTAATTCTGTCGGACGAGCCCCGTCAGTCCGCGCCGCGGCGAAACTCCGAGCTCCCCAGCCGGCTCTTTTCCTGGTTATTACGTCGATCCTCGCGAGTAATAGCTCGCCACTCGCCCCTGGGCAGACGCTTTGGCAGAGGGAAAACGTGGTTCGAACGACAGCAGACTGAATTCCTCCGCTGATGATTTCGTTACGAACTTGTCAGACCGATCTGCGGTAAATCGGTCTCGCTATTCCAAGAAATCATAATGTTATTATGTAGCAGGGATTTAGACAACGGCCTACTTAGTGTGTGACTTTTGCACATAGGTGGCGTGCATTTAGGATAAATCTATTGAATTCATTTGCCTTGCTAATCGCCAGTATGTAGCTCACTTTTTCTTTGATGTGTCCTTTAATTGTTTAGCGTAAACACATTAAATATCAATGACTCATAAATAATTTTGTTTTATCTCTTTATCCATGAATAATTATGTCAGTGGTCTCTGCCAACGACGAAAACCATTTCTCCCGGCACCTCGGGAGAGGTGGTCAGATGTCATAACTTCAGTTTTCAACCCGATTTACAGTAAATATTGTCTTAAATCAAATATCGACCTGTTTTTCTGAATCTGCATAAAATTCTGAACATGTAGGTTTGTTCTGATAAAATAAGTAATTTCTATATTAGTTTAATAGCCATGTTATATTAGGTCGACCGCGGCTCCCGAATTTAACCTATGAAAACTTCTGACGACAGAGACCGTGAAGAGTCGGCGTTAGCCGTGGTGGCAAACGCGACTGATCATCACGCGGATGGCTCAGGTTCGATTCCCGGTACCCTTGGCTTTGTTTTTCCGGCTCCTATAATTATGACAACTTCAATATACAAACTAATACCTAAAGGTCCCTAGGAGACGGCGAAACTAGGAGAAAGAAAAAGTGTAGAATATCTCGACCAACGAATTATCTGAAAAGATGACTCCACTAATTGCTCGGAACGGGTATACCAAGCGAAATTTTCACTCCATTTCCACGGAGGAAATCGATGGGAAATCCTGCTGACTGCATCTAGCGGGCTCCCGTTGCCGACAACCCGCGAAACCCGTGACGTCGCCGAAGCAACGTAATTTGTTTTTCCGCCGAACGATGATTAATGACACACCCACGATCCAGCGGGGGAAGCGTGTCGTCGGATCCTCGAGGATCAACCCAAACAACTCTATTCAACGCGTTTCGGCAAACGGCGAGCCGGGTTATAAATGGACGTTTAACGATCGTCGATGGTCCTCCTTACAATTCACGCGCACGCCTCGATGCACAGAAACGATCGCCGCGAACGATACATCCAACTGTCCTAGACCCGCGCTGCTCGAGGTTCGCCGCGGAGGCTGTTTCTCGCGCGCAGAAACCGGCTACACCGTGCGATAAGTAACGTTCGGGTCGTTTAATAAGCGTCACACTCCCGCCGGAGAGGATATTTTCCGTTTATGCAAATACGCCCGACGAGACGGTATCGCCGCAATTAGAGTCGCGGCTGCAACCGCGCCCGCGAGAACGTCGTAACTTCGATTGGGAAGCGTTGCCGAACCCGATACCGCAGAGCCTCTTACTGACCCTAAACGAGAATATTTTCCACCCTCGCCGGCGTACTTCGGCTAACGTGTTAAGTGGTACGCGGCGTTTATTCTGGCGAAGCGCGCGTTTTATTTTCGATTCGGCTCGCGATGATTTGTCGCGACACGGGCAAGATTTACGGACAATTAAAGCGACTTAGCGAATGATGGACCCCTGATCTCAGCAATGTTCAGGGGCTAGGTATACTGGTAGAAGTTTCTATAATCGCTCGATTCAGTTGTAAGAATTAGTGAATTAGTGATCGAGGAATATCTTACACGGGCGCATCGATATCTCTTCCACTGGAAATTGCAGGGAACTATCTGTACCAGTAAACCACCGTGCAAAAAGGATCCGGGCCGCGTACATAAACGAATAAATAAAATCGGCTGAATACTAAGGACCGCGAGGGCAACGCGCTCCCCTGGTTCTCGCATTTTATGGTTCGTTAGCGGGCATTGCAGCGGGGCTCGGTTTCGCGGTGGTAACTGATACCGAGCTGCGGTACGGTGGCGCGCGCGGTTGAAAAATCGCGGATCCCGATCGATATCCTAATAATTTTCTGGTAATCGCGCTAACCTATCGGCCCGGCCCCTGCGTTCAACTCGCCGGAAGGGCGAAGGGAATGGGAGAGGGCGAGGGCGCCGGGATTGGAGCCCTCTTTATGCGGGTACGCGGACCTCTGGCGCTCATTTGCGCCGCGGTACCTTCGCCGGGAGAGCCTACCGCGGCTGCGTATCTCCGTATTATTATGATAAAATATTTTTTCGGCCATAAATACACGTCCGGGATGCGAGACCCCCGTCGCGCGGCCCACCCGACGCACCGTTGCATCGTTGCACCGCGATAAACGCGCGTCCGTGCCGTGCCGGTTGCACGCGCGTCTCGCCGCGTTTAAAAGCGTTATGGACGCCGGCCGAGGATGAAACGCCGCGACCCTCTTACCGTTTCCCCATGGGAAAAAGTAAACGGCAAACGAGACGGAGCCGCGAGACCTCGCGGCGTTTACGGCGATAATGGCGTTTTATATTCGGCTGTAACGTATCAACTGTCCGCTTCGAGGTAGCTCTACGAACTTTACGGGGATGGGGTTTCCGGGTAATGTCCCTTTTTATGCAACCTCGGAGACTAATTTGTAATTCTTCCGCATTGTTGTTGATGGGGTGACAATTAGTGGTGACTGGCAAGTGTCGCTTCGAGACGCATGTGGCTGATGAATCCAGTTGTGTAAAGTAGATACCTACTATGACTAAAGCAGAAGAGGGATTGGCGATGAAGAGGTTCAACGATTAATTGGAATATTGTGCAACGCAGAAGAAGCACACGTCTGTTCAATGTTGTTCGAGGGATGTACACGGATCGAAGGTTCCCAGCGTGATGTCGTAAGAACGAGTCTCATGATCGTTGCGTAGCAATACTCGGATTTCGATTGTTTACGAGATAGAATGATTTATCACGTTTCGGCGCAGTTTTATCCGAAGCAGATAACGAAACAGTGGCACAACACGATTGCCGAGATAAAGACATACGTGATGGGGATCTCATAATCGACTCGCAAATTCGCTGCATCACGATTTCGGTAGATAGGTATTTGAAAAGTTGACGAATCTAATCCTCGACCTACCGGTCTCTTCTCGCGCGATAATGAACACGTCTTTCGGTACTCTCGATAATTGCAAAAGAGACGAAGCTTGAAAGTACCTGCCCAGAGATCGAGAAACACAATAAGAATCCCAGAACTCAGAAACCACCGAGGACAGTGTATAACATAATTTCTATCGAAATACGTAAGTAGATGTTCTCTTATCCAAAATGAGCCACGCGCGGACGTTACACTATTACACGCCTCATCTCGCCCACATCCCTGGAAACGCGACCAAGGCTCGAAAGCCCGAGGCATCCAGGCCGCAGCAGCGGGATAGAATCGTAATTAATTTGCAGAGGCGTATATCGTGCGATCGCGCTATTACTTGCGGCGAGGGGGCTAGCGGGCAGAGCGACGCGTGCGGAGGAAACGCGGCCCGGAGTTTATTTAACCAAAGGGTTTACATCAGACGATCGAATCCGTGGCACGGTCGGCGGAGCTGGCCAAACATTCGGCGACCCGTGTTTACACCGCAAGTATTTATGGGCCACGATCCGCCCACGAGCACTCTGTCTCTACCGGTCTCGTTTTCGGAATTCGGAGCATCCCCGCCGCGAGTAGATCGACCAGGATCTCTGCTCCGTTGCTGACCCCCGCTGGCGCTCGCGAAGTCCACGGGATGTCCCAGCTCCCAGAACCCTGGCAACCCTGAAACCCGACGCTTCGCTTCCCGTCGTCCGCGCCGCGAGGTATTCGCGACAGGTGTTCGAAAGCGCGGCGCAAATTACGCGCCAATTGAAATTGTCGAGCGTTTACGCCTGATCGAAGCCTGCGGACGAGCAATTCCTTTGAGTGCCAAGGGGGGGGGGACCAGTTTCCCCGTGAATTTCCACGGAAAACACATCGACGCGGGCTATTTTCATGAATCACGGGATTTCGATGGCTGGGCGGGGGATTTTTTTGCCGAATCGTAAGTCATCCGTGTAAAAACGCCAGTTTTGACAGAATAGAGAGAAGAGCGCGCGCCGCGGAAGAGGGGCCCGGGGGGGAAAGGACAATTTGCCTGATGGGAAAAACAGATGAGTTATGCAGGAGATAATAGTTCGAAGATGGATGCGCTGCCGTTCCTATTCCGAACTATTTGATGCGCGCATCGAGGCGTATCCAAGTGCGAAGCAGTACCGCGCTCAAATGTACACGGCGCAGAAAAAGCCCGGAAAAACGTTTATTTTCGGCCGTCTAGGCACCTAACGGGCGTACAAAATTTCTAACGGCAAAGAAAACAAATCACTCCGCGTTCGATCTGTATATTTTACGTCGGGCTACGCAAACACTGGGACTCGTGAGCCTACCGATGCTCCGACGAGTGAATAGGACGCTCGGTAAATTACAAATGCCGTCGTACGAACGATTTCCGCCGTTCACCACGATTAACTAACGTTTTATTACAAGTAGAGTGGAGATGAGATACAAGAAAATTGACGCTTACGGTATAAACGTTTTATGTCCCAATTAGAGACATTGCCAATGTTTTTCGATTAGATGCACATAGATTAAATCCCTCGATGGTATCGTTAAGATACCATCTTCTCAATGCTACGAAACAATTTGACAATAATGTCTCGCGCACCTGGCCCCTCGACATACCCAAGTGAAACCTAAGAATTCTAAGCTTGTATCGTAACTAACGACTTGCACGTACATCGATCTCCTAAAGGAAAACCCTTTCGACGATCCGGATCTCCTCTCACATGTACGTTCACGTCCAGCTAATTGATTTGCAAGCGTCGCGGCAACAACGCTCGGAAGACCACCGTACCTGTACAACATTTACGCGGTATAATTGCACCGTTGCACGGTGGAGTCGCGTTGGCGCAATTACCGCGGGCTCTCTTTCGCCGCGCGAAGATCTATGGGACAGTTGACGCGTTCTCCAAGGCGAAACACAATTGCAGAGACCCGCCGACCGGCAATTACACGCGATCCGCGTAATCGTAAAACGAAACGCTAAGCATGGAGTTGTTATTTCCGAGCCGCGCTCGCCGCGACGCGAAACGTTGCCGTAAATCAGCCGGCACCTAGGCGAACAGAGAAGGAAACTCGCGTGCCAGCGTGTATTCTAATAATTGCGCAGTGCTCGGGGTAGGAATAATTCACCGCGAGTCGCGGATCGCTTTTCTACCAATTGCGAGTCTGAGGGTTCCCTTCAGTGGGACCAAGAATTTCGCGGGAAATTGGTGATCAGACGATCATCGCATCGAGATCGACGGAAGTTAGAATCGAGCAAACGTTTTGGGCTCGCTACCGATCATCCTCGATCTCTCTACATTCTTATTACACATTCGCAACATCACGTCCTCCTCCTCAACTGGTCCCTATTGCCCGCAACACAATGGCCCTGTTCGCGGTCAGGATACCAGCGACGTTGCGTCACCGGTCACAGGTGCAGTACGGGCGCGACCCGCGATAGGGTGCCCCCGAAGAAGGTGGCCGAGCGGAGAGAGGAACGACGAGGAGCCTCGGCGGCCAGAAGTGTAACGCGACCGAGAAGAAGAAAAACGAGGACCACGGGGCAAAGGCAAAAAGGAGGGAAAGAATGGAAGAAGGAGAAGAGGAAGAAGAAGAAGTGGAGGACGTCGCCGAGAAGAAGGAGGCGATCGAGAGCGGAAGAGAAGGCTTCGGGAGAGTAAAAAGAGAGAGAGACCGTGAGCGGCGCTCCGCCCCAGGTACACGAGCAACATGGCCGCTGAGGGACGGATTGGCGGAGGCCAGCCACGATGCCGACGTCGTCGTGACGCCCGCGCTTCACTCAGCTCGCCTCAAACTCGCCGGGACTTCGCTCCCATCGGCCCCTACGGCACTCCTCCGCTTGAAACGGTCGCCGCCCACCCCTACCTTCTCCCCCTTTGCTGCATCAAGACTCTCCCACCCCCTTTTATATCACGCTCTCCCTTCCTCCTGCGCGATAACTCCGTTCACCTCGCCGGCCCCTTCCGCGGACTCGGGGTGCGGTGGTAACCACGGTGCAACTTCGAATTGGACGATTGCTGAGAGAACAAATCGAGATTCCGGGGTACCTAAGACTTCTTTTTCAGGAATAATTCTGATCTGACACCTATCGAGTACTTGCACTCATTTCTACCTCAAGTTCAAGCGGGAGAAATACATAGGGGAGTTGGAAAATGAATAGATACGCTTGGGGAGTTGGTTCTGCTCAGCTCGATGACGAAAGGGACACTTCCATTTTGAGATATAACCTCTCTTTCCGCCCGATCGACCGGTCAATCGCTGGAACCGGAGCCGCCTGTGCCACTGACACGGGTAAGAGCGTAGGAAGTTTCGCGACAAGATTGCAAACTGCCTGGCAAGGACGTTCGCCACGGGTTTTTATGCGAACGCCGGTTTCTCTTTGGCTGGAAACGGCCCCCGAGATGCGGAGGAACGATAGCTCGAATGGGCCCCGGTTATCCTGTTAGCGCGGTTGAATCGTTTGTTGTTAAACGTGTTACCGGCATCGACGCGGCTGAGTTTCACGGCGGGGGCAGATATTCGCCCGAGTTCGAAGATACAAACGATAATCGGGGCAGCCGGCAGTTATCGAAGTCGAGGAAGAGATCTCGAGGCACGGGTATCGAAGTTAACGATCGTTCCCTCCGAGGAGATAACTTTAATTGCATTCCCTCGTAATTGGTTACGAGCTGGCTTCTACCCCCGTGGAAACGCGCCGCTCGCGCGATGCAAATGACGCAGCACGCTATCGATATGCACATTTATTCCATCGTATTACGTAACTTCATTTATTTCGCGACGCTGTAGCGATTCTAACGAAGCATCGACGCGCGTGCCGGCGTGCATTGATGAATGGCCAGCCGAGCGCTCGATGCATATCGGCTTTTGCATAGTAATGCGAGGATTATCGGGGGAAACCTATTTATACGCGTTGCCACCGTTTCGAAGGAGCAGCCCCTTGACGTGTAATTAGAGATTACATGCCACGCGAATGGGCACCGAGTTTTCTACCGAAATCAGAATTTATTCAATCCCCAACCTACGCCATAACCTCCATCAAATAATCTCGATTAATGTGTGTTTAAACCAAATAGGTACTTACTTACAGCACGCAGGTTATAGTTGCCAATGTAACCTCAAATTGCCTGTCAAGCATCCGAGCGGGACTACAGAAATCAACGTTACCGAGATGATTGGCACAGCTGAGTTTAGCGATTCGTCGCGCCGCTCAGTTGGTCACGATGCGAGAGGAAACGAACGGAAAGCTTGCATAATAATTCTACGCGGCTGCGGTAGAAGGCAATATGTAGATACCGCGGTTGTTATTACAGAAACATACATGGCTTCCTAAAGCTGCACGAAAGTTTTACTGTAATTGCGTTTCGGGAACACTGATTGTTACGGCGCAGGCTAATGGGCCGCGATGATAAATGCTCGTGGAACTTAAGTTATATCGCGGGGACGATGCACGGAGCCGGGAACCTACTTGTTGATTCCCGCTTCCTTTCAAATATTTATACGCACGCGCAAGAAAATATTACTCGATAGGGCTGGCGAGACGTTTAATGGATTTCTCGAACGGATTACAGTTGTTACGCGAGAAACGTTGCGTCGGTGCACCGTCCCCGCAATCAAATGACAATCTGATCGAGTGGAACATACCCCGCGGAAATCGAGGCCTCTGCGTTGATATATGGCGGTCAGAAATCTTTCCCGCTGGATTCTGGGCTGAAGCTGCAAGGCAATGAATCATGATAAGAGATCGTGTGTAAGAAATGATACGAGATGGATGATTAAATTAATTACTTATTGCAGGCTCGTGTGTATGTCAGGATTGAATCGTGATTTATAGCACAATTATGTCACAGAATCCAGGAGAAATATTGTTGAAACGCGAACCGAGCAACCAAGTAAAAGCACAAGGTTGCTGCTTTACGGTTACTAGGGTGCAGCACCTGATTGAGTGATGCGCTGAGCCATCTATATTCAGTGGGCCCAACTAAACGTCGATTATCGATAGTTTCTCTGTTAAAGCGACAGTAACAACAAACGATCATAGAATATTAAATATCAATACTTTCTTTACTAGTATTT
This sequence comes from Andrena chrysosceles, assembly GCA_963855975.1. Classification (NCBI taxonomy): domain Eukaryota; kingdom Metazoa; phylum Arthropoda; class Insecta; order Hymenoptera; family Andrenidae; genus Andrena; species Andrena chrysosceles. Next base: position 41,745,392 of record OY979769.1, on the reverse strand, counting down.
CAAGCGTAATTCAAGGTAGTTGAATAAGAATAAATTGAAATTTCTTCGGTAATTTTAAAATACGAATAGTGTGCACGATCGGGACAGATGGCGCGACATGTCTGTCTGGCGAGCAGTGGTGGGTAAAGACAAGAATTTTCGATTTTATACACGACACGTTAATTACAGTAAAGTATAAATTATATAAAATCACTATTTTCTTGTTTTCAGTGTTGAGGTTACCATCATTTGGCCCACATAAAGTAGCTGTCCACGTCGAAATATTCGCAAGTTTCACCTGTAATAAGAAAAAACATTTTTAGTAACCTGACTTGCCTATTATAGTAAATAGGACAAATGTTACAATATATTTATTTCATGTACGAAAATCTATTAGAGAATGGAATTGTGCAGCATGTTTCTTGAAATTAGTCATAACACTATTAATTTTAATTTTAATTCCTACCACTCGTAGCATTGTAATCGTATTTTAGATTGAGTCGATAACGTTGGGTGTGACTCGAAAATGGTAAGGGGGCTCGCGAGCCCCCCGAGCGTGTGACACAAAATTACATTGCGTGATAGGTCTATCCTATACTTCGTCTGTGGCTTTATCAATTTCTTCAGAATCCATGTTGATATACGTAAAAATTCGAGTATCTTTTGCACACCAAAGATATGACTAAAAAATTTCATATTACATATTTATTATTTTGTTATAATTATATTCCAATCTTTCTTTTTAAAGTAATTTAAAATATTGCGCAGTAAAATTCAATACAATAGATAGAGGTTAAGTACATTTTCTACATTTTATACAATTATTTACATTTTTTACGCTTGTCACGTAGTAAATTTACGACGTGTCGTAAATGTATGTATAATATGTCGTTTTTAAGTCCATTTTATACGTGTCATTTGTCGCAAATGTCGTAAATAGAAATATTCATTATTTTAAGGTTTCAACAATTAAAGTGTTGGAAAAATATAGTTCTTTCTGACTCGCTTGTTGGTTGCATGCGTATACTATAGAATACTGTAGAATACGTCAATAATGTCGAAAACTACGTATAATCGCCGCGTTCATAACCCCAAAAAAGTATTCCAAAGCGAGGTCTTGGTCTTAATACTCTTAATTATTGTTTTGTAATTGTTTAGATAAAACTAGTAAAAAATGAATCGTGAAAGGTAAAGTAATTAGAAATAAATGTACGATGAAAAATCAAATTTATTTGAATTGAAAATTATGTAAATAAAAATATCTGTTTCAGAAAAAATGAAATTGATCAATTGTAAACAAATTTCTTTTTTTGGCGCAATATCCCTTTCAGCGTGATGGAATTAAGCCACTTTAAAGCTTTTGTGCATGTACTAAATAAGGACTATGTAGTTCCATCGAGAAAAACATTAAATACAATACATTTAAATCTACAATATGAACAATTATACAATTCCATTGGACAAAATGAACAGTAAGGTGCTGTAATTTTAATTGATTGCTTCTTTTCCTAAAATAAAAATAGTCTTTCTATTAACATAATTTTTAATTTAAACAAATTATATTTGTTATTCTATATTGGGAAACTTAGTGGAGACGTGGCTTAGATTTCAGCCCTCTGATGGTAAGTTGGCAAACTATTGAAAGTAGATCCGGTTCCACCAAACATTCCGAATAAGTATATATTATTCGAATAAGTAAAAATTTAGTGTTCAAAGAAATTTAAAAATACTCGTTTGTCACAACATATCTATTCTATTTAAACACTGATAATCATATGGACTTCGACGGATTTCGACCTACTCTCAGTAATTCCATTTTCTGTCACTAGTTGGCGTATCGAAATTCTTGGTTTCGCAATGCATTTCTCTTTTACTAACCTATCAATATCCATTTTTCGTCAGTGTAACTTAATTTAATTTAACTTTTTTAATCACAATTATAATTATTAATAAATTGGCACTTCTTCATAACCTATACGAAAAATGTATTTTAGGTTAGTTGTTTTCATTTCAGCTATACGACATTTACGACACATTTACGACATTTACGACATTTATTACATTTATGACACGTGTCGTGTATAAAATCGAAAATTCGTGTCTTTACCCAACACTGCCCACCACTGCTGACGAGTTAAAATTGCAGGGGAATATGAACGATGTTGGCTACACTGACTCTCGTATTTTTAATAAAAAAAAATACCTTTTATACGTATTAAATCTGTTTTATTGCGTATAATATTCTATGTGTATTGAGATTTATAATATCCCTCACCTACGTGTCTTCTCTTATCAAATATTACTTTGGATTCATAAGTTTAATCACAGACGAGGTATTTAATGCAATGCGTACCCTCAAGTTACAATGCAAATTGCAAGTTGTTCATTCGTTCGTGCTTAATTTGTTTTGTAATTCTTTTCCCTCCAATTATTCATTTAAAATTTTGTCCAGAAAACTCGATCCTATGAATCAGGCAAAATGTGCAAGCGTCTAGCGACGCCGCCTCGTGGAACACGATCGAAGTAAAATCAGCTGACCCTGTCTTCCAAGCGTCAAATGCGTATTTATAAATAACGTGGCGTACGAGCGAATAGGGAGCTGAAGTTACTTTTCAGCGACGGGACGTCAAAATGGTAGATATGAAAAGTAATGTGAGCTTCGCGTGTCAGCGATGTCTGCAGCCGCTCAGACTGGACTCGAGCTTTTCTCATCTCGGAGAGCATACACTAGCAGAACTTTCACGTAGGTAATTTCTATTTCGAACTATATGTTTTTGTAAGAGATTTCTTTGCATCATTCTTTTCCCTTCACTCACAGTTCGGTTAAGATTTTACATCCGTAACGTGTTTCGTAATCTGCGGTAAATCCATCGCTGCTTGTTCGCGTAAATGCGCTTTGCAATTATGGTTCTCCTTAATTTTTAATAGGTTGCTTGTGCGCCAATAATTCAATCATTCAGTTCTCTATTCATTCGAAACAGTTATTGCACCTTCATACTATTACTGGAATTCTGATCCAGGAATCATTTTAATATGCGTAAAATTCTTAACTTTTGTTGCAATAGTTCCCATCCAACAGCAAGTGATGGGAGAGATAGAGCCACAAAGTGGAAGCATAGAACATCTAGTTCCACCGTTCAGATTAATTGAATCAGCGAATGGGACTAATGGCTTTATGTTAGTCGGGGATTCTGGGGAGACAGAAAGTCTCAGTCATCATTTGAAGGTACTTGCAGTCTCGTCCAATATGTTGCAACAAATATTAATGCGACCTCCTTTTTTTCTTTGTCAAGGTACGAGCGACACTGTTCGATATACTTAGCAGTAGCAGCTCTGCGGATCACCCACTCTGCGACGAGTGCACAGATAGTCTACTATTGCTAATGGATCAACAGTTGAGGATGACCGAAGGGGAATGGTCGGATTATAACGAATATTTGAAAAAGATAGAGGTGGAGCAACAGCAACAGGGCAACGAGGATGTAGAAATGGAGATGCTTATGAAAGAATTGCAAGACGTTAAGGCGGAAGAAGAGAGAATGATAAATGAATTACAGGCACTGAGGAAAGAAGAGATCGCGACTAGGAACGCGATAGCTGAGCAAGAGAGGGAAAGAGAAAGGTTGCAAAGCGAAGAGGAAAGATACTGGAAAGAATATTCAAAGCATAAGAGAGATCTCATATTAGTGAAAGATGAGTATCGTAGGTAATTATGACATGTTGTTGCATTTTTCGTATTTCTTGTAGTACACTCTCATTAACGTTATCGATTTGTTTAGTCTGGAGTGCCAATTAGCCTATGCAGCTTCTCAACTAGAAAGACTGAAGAAAACAAATGTTTTCAATGCTACATTTCATATTTGGCACTCGGGACATTTTGGAACTATAAATTCCTTCCGTTTAGGCAGATTGCCAAGTGCGCCAGTTGATTGGAGCGAGATAAATGCTGCTTGGGGACAAACCACCTTGCTGCTAACAGCTCTTGCTCGGAAGATGAATCTCACGTTCAAACGTTTCCGTTTAGTGCCATTCGGTAATCACAGTTACATTGAAGCTTTAGATCAGCACAGAGAACTTCCTCTGTACGGAAGCGGAGGATTTAAATTCCTCTGGGACACAAAGTTTGACGCAGCAATGGTGGCATTTCTCGACTGCCTGCAGCAGTTCAAGGAGCAGGTGGAAAAGGGAGACAGCGGATTTTGCCTTCCGTACAGAATGGATCGTGGGAAAATAGAGGATTCCGCGACAGGCAACTCTTATTCCATCAAGTACTGTTTCATATACTTTGAACGCTTCGTAGTTATCTTTAATGCCCATTCTACGTCTCTTATTTTAGAATCCAATTTAATTCCGAGGAACAGTGGACCAAGGCGCTGAAATTTGTACTGACCAACTTAAAGTGGGGTCTCGCGTGGGTTAGCTCTCAGTTCACGAAAGACGAGGCTGAGCAATAACACACTTTCGTTTTATCCCAAATCATTCAGCCTCGATCGTACATCCCTTTCACACTCATTAATGTACATACACGTTATTTGTAAATAAACTCAGTTAAAGGATAATCCTTTTATTTAACATCTGATCGATAATACTTAATTTGAACAACTTTCGAATAGCTTTGAGTTCGGGTTAAGAACAATATTCAGGTTTGTTAGCTAGGAACCAGGATACACCACAGACTAAAGATGGAGGACCTTGTACCTCCTCGGAATACATGAACTCTCTTATTTCTGGCACGCTCAATTCCACCACTTCGATCAGTTCTCCTTCGGATGCAGAGCCCCCTCCTTTAATGAATCGCTCAAATTTAAGGATGAGTAACGTAGGATTCTCTTTTCAAATATTTTATTGCCAACTATGAACTTATTCTCTAAACCCGTCATTAATGACATGGTTTATATAAAGTACGAGAAATAAAATTTATATTAAACGAAATTAATTATTACACTTAGGCTTACCAGGATATATGCGCATCTCGTCAGTAACTTCCACGTAGAAAAGCGTGTGCTTATAGACCGAAGTGGAAACGGATCTACAATTGAATTTTCAAAAATCTTGGTTTTTACGCGCGCATGAAAGTTGAAAATTCGTGGCATGCACCACGGACTGATGTATTAGTAAAATCGACAGTTGTTAACAGACCTGAAAGTGGTGATAGCTTTAAAGGCCTCGGGAGGCGCTTCGAAGCCGCATTCTTCCCGCAGCTCGTCTCTCGCAATCTCGACAAGTGGTATATCCTTGTCCACGATACCGGCGCATAGTTCCAAGGTGAAACCCAACGTCAGCGGATATTTTTCAAGATCGACCGGACCACGTTTCTCCGGGAGGAATGTATAGTAGAAAGACGGACGGAATTGTCTGACGAACACAAGCTTCTTGCTGCTCGTGTTGTAAACGATTATACTCACGCTGTCGTGTGCCCTTGTCACATCCCACACCTTCTGCTCGCCATCTTGTTGGTAATGTATACGAGCAGGTCTAATCCACGGGGAGTCAGGCGGGCATTCCGTCACGCGAAATTCCTGTACATCCAGTATTCTCTTTCGTAGATTCTCATTTTCCTTCCCTTGCGCGTTCGCATCCATTCCTTACACGTTTAACTGCAGGCCCACCAGATTAACTGTTTAACTCCAGTCGATAAGCCGTCCCAATGATCATAGTTCGAGGCCACCTGAAGATGTCGCTGCCAACACTGAAAGTAAACGCGCGCACTCGAACGCGAATTACAAAATGCGCTATCGCTTTGACGGACGAGTAAATAATTGCACTATTATTGAGATAAGGCGTTGGAAATTTTCCTTCACCCACCACGGTTTCGTGGAAGCTTCTGGTCTTATATTTCAGTGATATCGTATTGATGGATCTATTCTGATGTATAGGGTACAGGAAAAACAATGGTCACAATTTTCATATATGAATCAATACATTTCCATGAAATTTCAGATTAAAGTTTCTTCGTTATTTCTTCATCTGTGAGTGCCGCGATGGAGAAGTCCTCGCACCTTCCTTGCCCAGCCTGGGTTTCTTTATCTCCCTTTTCTCTTTCTCTTTCTCTTTCTCTGTTCCTTTCCTACCCCCCTTCTTCTCCTTTTTCCCAGGAATGTCTGCTGTCTTATAAGCGTCCAGAATCTCTTGCTGACGAACCTGCGTATCGACGTGAACGACGTCAGGCTTCTTACGATACCTGGAGACCGCTGCTGGAGGAGAGAACTCGATCTCCATGTCGGACGCCGTCGAGCTGGTCGCAACCGAGGCGTCGTCTTTGTTCTTGACGATTTTGAATTGCAGCGGTTTCATGGGCTCGGATAGACGCGGTTCGTCCGTCGTCTCTGCCCTGATCGGGTACATCGTCACGTAATACGTGCCGTCCTTTCTATGGATGTGCAAGGTTGGCGGTGCTTCCGGTCCGTCCTCTTCACCCTCCATCTTGGACCGCTTCCTCTGCAGGGATCGCTCTTTCCCGCCTCGCCTCTTGCCTAAGCTCCTTCCGCGGGATGGGGCCGATTTCGAGCGATCAATGCCCGTTCTTCCACGATCAGGCGATCTTCCTATCGATCTTACCGTTGACCTTGGCGTCGATCTATCCGATCTTCTATCATAGGATCTTCTATCAGGCGATCTTCTATCGTCTCTTGGCTGTCGTCTCTCGGCCGGCGTTAGACTCTCCTGTATATTAGCTATGGAGTTCTCCTTCGCCTCTTGCAGCATCTCGTAGAGGTAACGACCTATGGCGCCTGGCCTCCAGCCGATGCGCGGCTTCAAGTTGCCCGCGATGTCTATAGTGTTCCATAGCCAACCCATATTAGCCGGCACCCTCATTCGCACATCGATACAATCCCTGTGGCCGTAATTTGTTCCGGGGTACGTGTCACCGACGAAGTAGACCCAGCGCATCACACGCCTGCTGACATCGATCAACGGTTTCAAGGAAGAGCTACGATCACCGCCTGGTCCCGGGATACTTTGCATTCCCCTTCCGGGTTTTTGACCAGATTTCGTAGTAGGCGGATACGGTGATCCACCCCCGCGGTGTCGAGTGGTGGATTGATTGTTCCGCGCATTGCTACGCCGACTGCTGCGCGCCGCACCGCGACCCTTGGCGCTGCTTTGCGATTTCCGATGACCAGCCCTTGGACTGCGCCGTTTCTTTGCATTACGCCCACCCCTTTCGGCTGTTCTCGAGGAAACGGAGGCCGCGACCTGCGTCGCGCTCGCGGTGTCGTCTTGCCTCTTCCGTCTGGATTTACATTTCGGTTCACCGCAAGGACCTAGCTCCGCGTCTGTCAGCCCGGGGGTCGCGGCGTCCAGGTCTTTCTGCTTCTCGCTCTTGTCCTCCTTCTTCTCTTCTTTCTTCCTATGCCTGGCATTAGGGTGTTTCATGTTATAGGGGTAGAATTAAAATATTATATTTTTATTTTACTTTGCGCATGCTCTGATTCCTATTAATATAAAAAAAATATCTGACGAATTTTAGGAAGATTGAGTAATATTTAGAGGTTGCACACTTTGCACACTACAACATCACATACAGTGAAATTGTTGTGACTCAATAATGTCAGATAAGTAAGTAACATTTCCATACAAGAATTTTTGTTGTAAATGTAATAGTTCCTGCGTAATCGTATTCCCAAGCCAAAGTGTTACTTACCGCTCCAGGCCTACCCTAGTGATAAAACTGTGCAACCCCTAAATATTATTAAATTTGTCTAAAACTTAGCATACAGATCACTTAGATGAATAGAACCAAGGGGACGAGCAAATTTATATGAAAATAGCATCTTTGAAAAATTGAAACACCCTACCTGGCATGGCTGATTGTCGGGACTGTTTCCGGTAACACGGGTATAGCTTCGCGTACGATTCCCAATCGAGGCGGCATAGCGAATCCCGCGGGAGCAAGAGGCGGAAGGGTGTGCTGCTGATGAATATCGTCGAGTAGTTGGGCCGTTGGCACGTTACACGGCGCAGGGCAGGGCGGTCGTGCTTTTACAACCTGCGGCGCTCCAGTCGATGTTCTCCCCCTTGGAGCCTGAGGTTCCTGGTCTACGTAGTCTTTGTCGATGTCCCTGCCAAAGTAGGGGCTGTCGCCGGGGTCCATCAGGCCGAGTCCCTGTACGCCTGGCACTTTCCCAATAGAGTCTACGAAATCCTGCGCATCGTGGAAAGCTCGAATTAAACAGTCTATTCCCATGCATGGCGACTTGGAGCATTTGGCAGCGCCCCTGGGCCACCGCGGCGCATCCTTCCCCGGGCAAACGCATCCAGGCTTCGGCCCCGTCGACGTCAGGCGAGGCGTACAAGCGTCGAATATCGCTACTACGTCGTGATCTTGGGACGTTGATTTTCGACCGGGAACAGGCACTGGACCACCGGAACAACTGCAAGTCGACACTTCTTTCTCCCCTCCTCCACCTCCTTCTAACCGAAAGCCTGCGGTGTTCCTCTCGTCGTACCAGGTGTAGTCTGTCTCTCCGTCCGTCCATTTGTACCCAGAAGGACCTATGTAAATTTGTTCGATGTCCCCACCACCCTTCAGTCTAGACCTGCGGCAGCGGGGTTGGCCGTTCTTCGGGGCAAACAACCCGGGAAGGAGATTGTTCACGCAATAGGTATTAGCCAACGTGTCCTTGACGGTTCTGTCTTTCTGAGTGGCCAGTATGCCGCGGTCCTTCAGTTTCATACAGCAAGGACGGTTGCAACCGGAACGACATTCCATAGGATGCGTGGATCGATCGGCTGGCAAGCAACGGCAAGTGGGCTCGTTTGGGTATGCTCTGTAAACCAATTCCCTGTACTTGGGATCGTTGAGCTTCTCAGCTGTGGTCAGGTCACCGAAAGCGGGATCGTTCATCGAAACACGCGGCGGAGAGCTCGGCCGCGTCAAAGGGTTCTCGTCCTTCGTATCATCTTCCCCGTCTCCGTTTTTAGTAGCGAGATAGGGGCACAGAAACTTTTGCAGTGGCGAATCCTCCAGCATAAAGGACTTTTCGCTCAAAGAGAAGTGCTTGACAATCGAGCTGCCGAAACAAGATAATCTCAGGCTGATGGACACAGTACCGGATCCCTTGCCGGCCGAATCGATTAGATCGAAGGAATCCTTTGCTATGCACGGCGCGGGTAATCCATCGACCTCCTTTCGCGCAGCGGACACTCGATTGCACAAGCAAGCGGGCATAGATATCTTAGCTTTACCGAGAAGAGTTCCATTTTTCTTCGTGGCGGAGGTGGATCCTTTGTAATATATTTCCAGGAACATAGGGGTGCACCTCATAGCCTTGATAAGACTACTCGGTGTCTTGGCGAACAAACAAGATTTACCATATTTTAAGTCCTTCGAGTTCCCTGTTGGTTCATTGTTCTCCTTACGATCAATTTGGTTGTACTTGGGTATGCTGATTTCGTACTCTGGCAGATCGATGAATCTCACGCGGACGACCAAATCCCCGGCGTTTGAGCCCGCCGTTCGTTCGGGATTCAAGTCTAGCCGATCGACGAATACCTCGAGCATGTAACATTGCTCCTCTTTCGCCGTCGACGCCTTCCGCTTCGAAGCCATTCTTTTTTCTGCCCTATTTTGAATTTCGCTGCACGAGAATTTAGAGAAGGATCGTGAACTCACGGAGAGCTTCTAGAGATACGTACGGCCGAGACGCGCCATTAATTTTGTGGTCGTTTTACGGCCAATATACTGTAACCTAACCGCGCCAACGCATCGAATCGATTAATTTTATGTGCAATGTATCGTATACAGTTACCATAGCGACATCACTGACGAGCAACCGTGGATTCTGTACCGGGTGGTCCTCGTGCGAACAGTTCCGACCACATTTCAATTTCTACCCCTCCTACCCCTCCTGCCCCTCTTGCCTTTTCCACCCTTCTTCCCCTTCCTTCCTACTTTCTTCCCTTCATCTACAATCCCTTTCAACTCGTTCAGCGTCGTTCTGTCCGGATACTCTGAGATATCCTTCTCAGTAGGTGGGACGAGCCGCCTCGCGCAAAACTCTCGTTCCCTGTCCTCGTTCCTGAAGGTGAAGAAGGTGGGGTGCATCTCGTAGTGGGTCATGATAGACCGGCCGAAGCACACCAGCCTTATCTCCATGTCCAACGTTCCCGATGGATTCTCACCGGGATCCAGCAGGTTGTAGCTACCCTTCGCCACGAACGGTTTTGGCAAATTCGCCGGCTCGTTCTGGGCCATGGCCACTTGGTCGCACAAGCAACCGGGCAATGGTATCTCTGTTTCCGCGATGGGATAAGTGTCCCCGACCCTGAACACCCCGACTTTTATCGTCGCCGACTTCAATTCGTCCACCAGCTCTTTCGGCTGTATGACGAACAGACAACTCCTGCCTATCATGAAGTGCAGAGTCCCGTCCTCCTCCGGGAGAGCGGGCTTCAAAGAGTAGAAATCGTGGCGCGTGATCTCGAACAGGGGGAACTGGAGGAACTTGATCTTGATGACGACAGGGTGCTCGCCTATGTCTTTGATCTTCCCCTCCGTCAACACCAACTTGTGGACCATCATCTCCACCATATAGATCCGTTCGTCGCGACCACCGAAGCAAGACATGTCGAAGTTAGATGATACTGAGGATTCGTGACCGGGAAGGGAGGGTGTTCCTGTCGCGGTGGCGCGCGAATTTTGACACGAGGAATTTTTGAAGGTTCGGGTGGCGAATGGCAAGTGACAGGTGGAGCGTGACAATCGAATTGCGAGTGAACGCTAATGCGTGCGCACCTTTATATCTATTCTAAGTTGGATTCTGTTTGGAATCTTCGGTACTTCTTTACCCACAGACCCTCGCATTAACATTTCGACGTGCTATCCATTACGATAATTCTCCCCGAGGATCATATAAACACAGGTACGCCGAGTCTCCAGCCGCGTCCCGCTTCCGTGTCTATAGATATCCCATCATCAATCCGCGGAGAAAAATTATCGACGTACAGTCACGTATATCCCATCCACTGTACGCGACGCTGCGGCGTCTCTAATTCCATCGGCAGTTATTACTTAGCTCCCACAGTGGTGTATACTTAATCCCGCGGCGTGAAACTGGCCGCCAGAACCGTTACGAAAATCCGAAGGAAAGCCCTTTTCCGCTATACGCGACGAATCCGCTACGTCGCAATTTCCGTCCGAAATCCCGGGACGGTCCTGGAGGACCGCCGTTCGGCCGTCCACCCTTCCTCTCATTCTTTTCCACGGGCCCGTGACTAATCGTTGTTCATTCAGTAGCCTAGCTGGTCGCCTGGCATCGGCGATATTTTCGTTGAACAGGTTCCTTCCTCCTCCTTTGTCGACTAGAAATATCGAGACGCCGAAGTGGAACCGTGAAAAGGTGACCTTGGAACGATTCGTCCCATTCCGTGGACGCGGTTTCTGGTAGACTGTGGCCACCGAAAGCGGCCGACAGGGGCAACCCGGGCGCCCGAACACCGACGGCCCAAGTATGCGCTAATTGGTACGGGCTCGCTCGCACGCACACACGCCCGGGCCTTAAATAAAGAAAGAGACAGGTAGAGGCGACCGGCGCGGCGTGTCCGAGGCTCGTACGAGCGGAGAACGAGGAGAGGAGAGATAGGATACCGTGGACTCTGTGGCCTCTCTGGCTTGGCCGGACGCTGGAAGCCGACCAGGCAGAAGTGAAATTCCGGCCCGGGCGACACGGCGGCTCGTTAAAATGCTTCTGAGGGGTTTCGGGCGCGGGACGCTCCAGGTAATTGGCGATTAGCGATTAAAACGAACTTGGACGTCTCTTTCTCTCTCCGTTCCGGTCGCCACATCTCATCCTCTCACTCCTGCATCACCGTCCCCAGTCGCCCATGCTTCCCGGACAAAGTAACGTTCGTATAAAGGCGCCTTTTATCGGCTCGCCCTAGAGAGCACCCTCGATTGGCTGATTTTATCTTCTACCTGGCAACGATGACACTCGTCCGCGGGGCCAGTGATGCCAGAATCGTGGGTTTTCGCCCAAGGTTCTACACTCTCTCCGCGACCAAGCGTACCCCCGGAGTAACTTATTCGTAGATTAATATGCAATAAATTGTAATTATTCCGATTTTAATGCTTTAAATTAAATTATGGCGTGTTAAATTAAGTGCTATGGGAAATACATAGGTACATTTATAAATATTGATTATTTTATTTGAAGAATAATAATGAAAACATTTAAATTATTGAAAGAACTGAAAAGTGGGTACCTATATAAATAATACAATTTTTACAGGTAAGTAACAAATCTAAAGGTATTTAAAATGTACCTAAAAGTGGCTCAGAAAGAAGGAAAATGAATACAAAAAACGAAGGAAAAAGAAATGTTTCCAAAAAATAATTACAAAGCATGAAATTGAAAAGCCACAATTCTGGCATCACAGCGCGGGGTCACTCGTCTGTTTCCAAGCCACTTTCCCTCGAACTTGAGGAACGGAAGGGAGGGGAATGGCGTCTTTAATCGCGCGACTTGAAACAGCAACGATCACTTTACAGCGACGAGATTGGGAGCCGTTTTCTTGCCGACTGGCCATGGGAATCCGGGTGCCTCGGGGCCCACACGACCGAGAGCTCCTCGGCATCCGGATGACCGGATATAAATACCGAACGAGTGGACGCTAATTCGATCGTATTTAGCCATAGAAGTAGGGTAAAGGCAGGTAATATGGAACAGCACGTAATATGGAACTTCGTAAAATTTCGATGAAGAAATAACGAACTGTTCAGGCAATCGTGTATACTAAATAGATCCCTAAACGCAGTAAAAGATGATACTGACAATTGAGCCTCAGTCGAGCATCCATCATTGAAAAAGCAACTTTTGACAATCATTTGAAATCAGGTGTTCCATATTACCTGCCTTTACCCTACATTTCTAAAATACTCTGCCAATCGTATCTCTGAAAGCTCTTTCTGCGTTTAATTACTCTTTATATCGCGTGGTATTAATTCTGGTATGAGCGTGAAAAACCGAAGAATCCAATTGCTACGCTCTATTCGAATATAAAACCCCGCATATAGGAATCTAACGTCGCTGAGCAGTGGAAGCCTTAATTGAATTTCCGCTTAATCATGCATCGAAGTAATCACTCCAGCGTTAATAAAGAAATTACAGAAATTCGATGTCCTCGTTACGATAACTCCCGTTAAATTGTCGATGAAACGGACCGCGCACACGCCCCCCACTTACCCAATCGATCCTCGTAGGATCTCTTTGTTCCCGACCTCGGTATCGGCGATCAGAATTATATAGCGAAAACGGCGGAGAGTCAAATTAAATGCCGGCTTAAGGAGCCGTCCATTGTGATTTGCGATTTTTACCACGGTAGCGTGCCCGTAGCCAGACCAGGTTAATTTGCCTCCTCGCCGATAACCGTTATTTCGGCATTGCTCGAAAGTGGTTACCCTTGCCGCGGGACCCAATATCGGGATTAGTCATCGAGCTAATCCACGCTCGGCGTGTACGTACTAACCCAGCGAGCCTTACTGCTCGTTATCCACGAAAGCCACCGTGCCTGACCCAAATATTCGTGGTTGAAACCCATTTTCACCTCGCGGAGCATCGGCGAAAGCTGGCATCACCCTCGAAACGATCCCACGACATTATTTCCCGCGCCTCCTCGTTTCCAGTTGTTCGACGGGGCGTACGGTCGCTTCTACGTACTTGTTACAGCGGCCCGCTCGCGCAGAAATACAGTTCCGGCTCCGAGTTCGCCCGCAATTTGAATAATTCTCTCCTAAGGAACGGTTTTCTCATCTCGAATTCGCCTAACGTCCGAGGTTTTTGTTGCGCTACGGGGCCCCCGCTCGCTACTTACCTACCTTCGGAATGCGAGTGCTCCCGCAGCACGCTACTTTGTAAATGCCCCATTCCCACGGGGGAAAAGCCCATGAAACGCTCCGGCCCGATCGTTCCATTTCTACTTTTCCTGGTAAACGTCCATTCATACCCTCCGCTCCCCTAAGGCGGAGCAACCTGTCTCGTCTAGCTGCTATCTTTAAGCGTTATCGACTCGAGCACGAGATACAGTAGACTCGATCCTTCATGGGCCATTCGTCGAGAATGACGAGCGGAGGATGACGAAAGTGGAGTATCGACGGGCGACTAATCCGTTTCGTAATCGAGATCGTGTGGATCACGTTGCTCGCGGGTGTCGGTGAGAGGGCAGCGAGGATCACCAAGCCGGGGAGCACCCCTTGTCCCTCGGATTTTCGATGATCTAGATCTGAGTAGCACCAGGAAGCCGGGACCGAAGGCAAAATTACCGGTGCCGGTGGAAGGAGACCTCGTTCGCTCGGCTCGAGGGGTCAAAGGGCGATAGCGGTACCTTCTTCAGCGGAGGAAGGCCTCATCCTCCTCGTCCTGCCACCTATCGCGCTAGTGTGCGCTGCACGCTCCGACTACAGACTTGCCTACAGACTCTACAAACGTTCCTGGTGAACGTGCCCGCGAGCGAGCGCGCGCACCGGGCGAACAGACGAACCTGTTCATAGACCACGGGGGGAAAAGTGGTCGTGTAAAGGAGGCGAGTGTTCGTGCAACGAATACCGAAGGATGGCCAGCGGCGGACCGACCGGTGCTCCGCTGGTGCTTCAGGAACGACCGAGACAGAGTGAGGGACAGCCGATGGGGGCCAGAGGGGCAGAAGCTGGTGGAACAAGGAGGAATCAGCCGGGAGGATATTAGAAGGCACTCTCCCGCGGCGCTAGACGAAATTTGTCAAGCAACCGGCTGATCCCAATTTGTTCTGCTGCGTGTCTTTACCACGGCGAGAGAGCCGTAGGTGGTTCCCCCGGATCCTTTCGCTGGACGATGAGTGGACGGTAGGTATCGGCCGCTACCAACCACCTTATTAGGTTATTAAAAGCTTCGGGATTAGTTCGATGGCTCTTTATCTCGTGCCTGCTACACGATAGCGGATGAGACAGCTGAGGTAGATGGAACATTCACTGTTCCTGTTTATACATAGCGTTCCGCGCGTAGGTATGTAAGTACCTGCGTCGCACTCTCATTAATTCTTATCGCGATTGTCCAATCGCCGTTCGAGCGCCACCGTTCGGGTTGCCGCGCTATTACCCGCAATTACCAACGAAAATAACGTTAACCGGGGGATAGGGCTCGCGCCGCGATAACGTAATGTTATTTCAATTTGCATGCTCGCGGGCAGTCGCGTTCCCAGAACTAATTTAGCCGCTGTGTATTGGACAGTACACGGTCCACGATCGCTGGGAGATAGCATTGCAGATGATTATCAGCCAGCGTGATTTCTGCCTCCCAGGAAACGGTGAGCGCGCCGCCCGGCTTAATGCCCGTCAGATGGCCGCCACAAATTAGCAGACTATTATTTATCGCTTGACACCGCGTTAACCATCATAAACGTATTCGTTACGATTCCTAGGGTAACGAGCCATTGTATGGTAATGTTCGACGAAAAACTACGTGGAATGATAGAAATGTGGGATGGGGAGGAGCGAGGGACGTGGTTCGTTTGGAGCCACGAAGCAAGAGAACGAGTGTAGCCGCACGCTGGGATACGTTCAGTCGGAGATGACGCTTCCAGATTCTCTCATTCAGTTGCGCCACAAATTAACAGAATTAATGACCAACGCTATGGCTCGTGACGACAACGGCTCACGGCGGAACGAGGGACGAACGTAATTGCGTTAGGCTTGACATTTATTTTACGACGGCCTTTCGTGCCGGTTCACCCGGACGTAACAATCGTTTTCGTTGGCACCGCTCGGAGAGAGTTATCGCCGAAATGAACGGGGCTGTTTTCATCTCAAGGTCAATTTGTTCGACTCGCCTCCTCGAGGTGAGCACATTGCTCGTTTGCCACGCGGAGGTGAACGAACCCTGCCGCTCTTCTTCGAAGACTTTTGTTCCCCGATGAAGTTTTTGCCGCTCGGCAGCCCGGCGAGTGGCACAAGCCTGGTGTACCGATGGAAAAGTCGATGGATTCCTGTGACACGAATAACGCCGGAGTAACTGTGACGGGCAAAGAAAGATGAATGGGAAATATTTGAGTTTCTTTCGAGGGGGTTAGCCTCGCTCGATACCACAACGCCTCTTTTTATCCATCCAATTGCCTTCCGCGAGATAGCTGCCATGATCTCCGCTAGCTGCTATTGATCTTCCTCTCTGAATTTCCTCCGACTGCTTCATTTGCCGCGGCCACGGTGGATCGTTCGGTTTCATAATGAAATTCTTCTTCCACCGTTCCTCTTCCGCCCCGAAGTGAAAGGCCTGCGACATTAACGACGACTACTTAGAAATGTACTTGCAGAAGATTTGCACGAAAAATCTAACCCTCCGCATGAACGGAAGAATGTTCCAGATCGCAATAAAATTAGCCCCCTTCCCCTTCCCGTATTTCTCACCGCTCGAAAATTAAAGACTTCCGCTGAACAACGCGACGTCGCAGTTCCACGCGTAAATACAACATCCTGAAAATTATGCAGCTACAAGAGGAGCCTCAGAGCAGGCATGTATGCACGTGCAGTTCGCGTTTAAATCGTGTAGCCTATCGGAAAAGATCGTTACCGGGAACCATAAGAGCCGGCACGTCAGCACGAGACACGGCAGGATGAATCTTCAAGGGAACCGGGTTAGCAACGACCGTTCGGGCCGTTCTGAAAGCGCAGCTCGCGGATCCAGAGACGAGGCAGTTCGCCACGGAGAAAACGGCCGAGCACCCACTTCCAGTGCCTCTAAAACACTTTAAAGGGGAATGAAACTAGTCGTAAGGGGATATAGACTATCGTTGCTGAGCAACCACAAGGTGCAAGTCTTGGAAGTGGCTCGGCACAGCCAAGCCAGGGATACCTTATCCATTAGACTATTATTTAGACAATGTCTTGGGGGCTGGCGCTCGGAGACCACAGAGCCTGCAGTAACTTCCCCATCGGGGCAACTGGCAATTTGTAAATTACCGCTGTACCCTTCGAGGTGTGCGAAATTAATACAGACTGCAGGCAGCGTGGTCGATCCACGGGAATATCGACGAAATTACTAGTAGATATCGAGAGACGCGGTTTCCTTAGATTTCAAGCAGGTTCCGACCGAGTACAGTTAGAAATAGAAGGAACCGTGCACCGTGTCGGAAAAATCGTACCGCGGTGCGCAGGAGCACGAGTTCCTGTCTTCTGCCCGCGGAGAGTTAATTACAGCCGCAAGTGGTCATCCTAACGAACGGGTCGCGACGTGACGTAAAGGCAGACGCTCGGTTAGTTGGCGTCCAAGAATTCCACGTAATCCCGTGCGTTCGGCGATGGGCGCGCGATTAAATTCCTGCTACTAAATAGAAGTAGAACGCAGGTTAATCGTAGTCGGCGGAAATTAAGCGGCTTCCCGGGGTAGGTGATTCTACCGTGGAACAGAGCGAGCCTCTCTCTCTCGTACTCGCGCACACGTTCCCGCATGATTAAGCCCTTCCGATGCGCTGTGCTCGTGATCCACGAGAGCAGCTCGGTTTCTCCATACACGTACTCGCGATCGCCTCGAAAATCAGGGCAACCTCCGCGGGAACGCTTCCTCGCTAGAAGGATCATCACGTTCGCCGTTACGTTCCCAGGAACCTTCCCAACCTTTTCCCTCGACATGTGCCGGCGATCGAAACGTCTCGCACGGGTGTCAACCCGAATCTATCTGGCCCCGGACACCAGATGCATCTATCATCCGCTTAAACTGTCGGGAACTCCCGATTGGTCACCGTTCAGGCTTAACGAGAGTGACTAAGAATAGACGACGGGGATCCCGGGGCAGTCGGGTGAGGAGCGAGGCGGAGAGCGAGGAGGAGAGCGAGTAGGCAAAGGGAGCCGAGTTAGGTAAAGCACAAAGGTAAGAGGAGGGAGGTAAAAATGTTTGGAGGAGAAAAAGAAGAAGAGGAGGAAAGAGAGAGAGAGAGAGAGAGAGATGAAGAAGGAGGAGGGAGTGGACCACGCTGAGGTCGCGACCCGTAGCCCGCAGGCCCCCAGTGAAAGGCCCAACGGCGATCCGCATCCGCGGGGCCCCGAGCGATCGAGACGGCGAGCCTTGCGCCGCAACGAGCGGGACCGAGACGAACGCCGGGGCCCTGCCGAGGCACCGTGAGCCGTTTCTTAAGATCGCGTTCTTCTTAGCGAAGCCCACTGCCATTATGGCGCACTTAAAGTGGCAATCGTGTGGAAGGCAGCACCGCCGCGCAATAGCCACGAGTTGCGCAACCTTTGGTGACCCCACCCTGCGAGAGCCCACCGTGAATCGCGACCGACGATGAAGGCTGGTCCTCCGCTCTCTCGATAACTAATAAATCGACGATGAGTGGACAAGCAACAGCTCTCTACTGGCAGCGAAGATAATGACCCGGCGAAACGGAGACAGAGAGAGGCTCTGGACATTTGTCCCGTGTCACTCTCCCTGTCGATACGGTCCAACGTTGGAATGGAAGCGGGGCTCTAACGTGCTAGCCGATTTACCGGTCTTTTTAGAAGTAGCAAGCGATTATTCGCCTGCCACCACCGTTACAGAGGGTATCCTTTACACCCAGCTACCCTACGAGCTCGCGCTCGGTGGCTGTGGGTCCCGCCAACCGTGGATACAGCTCTGATCGAACGATAATTGGATAGATTACGCGGAACCTCCTCCAACCCCGATAGCATCGCGTTTATGCGCCCGTTTTATGTGTTACATAGCCCCGCGGTCCTCTGCAGCCGTGTACTTGACTACAATATCTTCACGGTGCTCGGTGTCTACAAACACGATACGCCGATGCTACGAGAGAGCTTTAGCTGTGCCGGTGATGCCCAACAACCATGAAGAATGATCGCAACCGCTCCTCCACTTCCGACTCCGACACGCCGCCGTTTTTGACACTCCCACATTCCCACTGGTTACGAAAGATCCAAGTCGTAGCACTTTAGATAGCGACTGTTCTCAAAGGAGAGGTAGTCGAAGCTTTTTCCAGACGTCCGTTATCATGCTAAATATGAACCGAAACTGTAAACAATGGGACATAAATTTCTCCCAATTATCACGTCATGGTATGAGGTTCCAGGATACTCCTGTCATACGCGAGCTCCTTTAGTGGGATAGTCTAGCACGTGAGATTCCACTAGACTTCAAAGAATTTGCAGGAGGCCCAGTGTCGCCTCTCACTTCTCGTCCTCAAGAGCATAAATCTTCCCGCAATTTCTCAACCCACAATTACTTCCAAGGTGAGATTCACGGCGCGTCGTAAATACGAAGGGAGGTCCGAAAATCGCTTGGAAAAATGGGGACGCCGCGAGGGGTATTCTAGGAATGCAGTTAAAACCACCGAGGCCGAGCCATCCCGCGGAAAATGGTAATTCTAATAGCGATGAGGAAGCCGGTCGTTCAGTTGCATCCGACTTCGTGAAAACGCGGTGGAGGAGGCGCGATCACGCGATCGCATAAAATTTCAGGCGCCGCATCCTACGATTTAGACGCTGCTATTCGCGCCAACGACCGTGGATGAATCCCTCGCGAAGCCTCTAGATTCTAAATTCCAGATCCTCGACGCCCCTGTTTCGCAACCAAGGAATCCTCCGACGAATACGTTGCCGGCCGATCGTTTATCAGGATTCAAGGGAAAACATCGGAAACGCCAGCGGCTCAAGGTGGACTTACATAATCGAAAACAGGTCGATCGTTTGAATATCCGTTTCCATGCATCGGTAATGAAATCAAGGTGGCGCGAGCTCGATCATGCGGGCAAGCGAGCGTAAGAAACGCTGGATCGTGGTGAAAAAGTGCGACGCGATAGTAACGTGATGAATGATTGCAGCCGAACACACAAATCGATCGATTTTTATCTCTCTAGATGGGAACAGGCGTTCGCCGGCTTAATTATACGATGTCGACGGTAACGAGGGTGTATCAGGCCGATCAGAATGCGTATGGCAGTGATAATTACCGGGTACACGAGGCTCGACGTGGCTTTGCGTATTTGAGGAGCGATCGATCTGCTACCGATCCCTCGATCGACGTCCGAACGGACACTCCCGTCTCGACGCTAATTCGCGCCAGTTAAGAGTACACCACAATTTAATCGCTGGTATCAGTACCGTGACGGTGTAAAACACTAATTAGTCAAATTAATGAAGCCGTCAAGCATAATGCCTCCGGAGCTATAACGAACACAGAGTCTCTCTTACAAAAATTCTATCTCGCCAGTTCAGTTACGATTGAACTTGTTAGTGTCGAATCCAACATTCTGGTCCTCCTTCATCCTCCATCTTTTCTGCTAATTCCCGTGCGATATCCATCCATTACACCTATCCACCGTCCTACCTAAGAGTTTCTTAACACTTTGTGGACGATCCGCCGCGAATTCGCGTGAAGTGGAACGATCGATGTTTCATTGTAGAGATGCCCACGTGGAAGGTTGGCCACGAAAAAGCGATAAGAGCCGCCGCGATTCTAGCCTGTACGCTGACTGTGGGAAAACGATCGACGCCGACGAAAGAGGCACGGGGAGACGCGATAAAAAGCGTTAAACTCGTGATTAGACGCGGATGCCCTTGCTCGCGTCCGATTCCCCTTTGTACCGTGGCCCCGGCTTCTATCTCGGTGTCCTCGCGCCCACCTCCCACCGCGTTTCTTTCCGCCACTTTTCTTCTTTTCTTCTTCTTACCCCCATCTCACCCCCGGAGCAGGACCAGCGGCACGAGTTCCCCTTTCGATTATCGGGGCCCACGCGGGGGAGGTGGAGGCGGCACGGCAGAGAAACGATTTTCGAATCGGTTGAACGCGATCCCCAAAGCGTGACGAGCCACGGCGGGCTCGATTTAACGCTTCCCTCGGCGGACGATCGAACCGCGAGCGTGCGTCGCGATTTCAAGCGAGCCCGCCAGCCACGGAACACGGATCGAGGCCCGCAATTTCCTGTCCCCATTAGTCGACGTCTCGTCCCCGTGCTACGCGTTTCGTTAGAGCGCAAATAACTGGACGTTTCGAACGAGTTAAAGCGTTATCCCGCGATCAACGCCGCGATAAACTGCGCCCGGTGGGCGTAAAGAGCCCCACTGCGCGCTAAAGATGCGCCATTTCGAAGCGGACTTACGTTCCCAGCGGTTGAGATACGCGTCTCTCCCGGAAGCGTGAGACTGTACGAAGCGTTTCTGGGGAACATACGGCCGGGTTAAGACAGAGCCGTGTCCCGCGGTAACACCGCATGGGCACGCGGAATGTAATAGGAGCAAATTGGCGACACTTTTCCTGCGTCCTTGCGCGCTCGCTCGGCTGCAAGTGGCTGTAAATAAGGTGCCGCGAGACACTTTTAACGCCGCGGTTAGCTTCTTCTTCAGGCATCGGTGATTACAATTTAGTGGCTCGTAACGAAAGGCTCGATCACGGGGATGGTCAGTATTTGAAAGGAGTTATTAATTGCCGCGCAAACGTAGGAAATGAACTTGACTGGCCGATTCCACGGCTCATTAAGTGCGAGGCTTGCCCCTGTAGCTGCTAAAGTATCCTTCCTTCATCTCGTTTAAAATTGCTTCTGCAGGCATGGATTCGATAACGTAGAATCTGTAGTATGTATTTGCTTAGTGTCTCCTGTTATGCGTAGGCACGCTGGCAAGATTGCCTTCTCCTTCTACTTACCTATTGTATAGTATCAGGGATACGCAAGCAGCTGGCTGAGAAACGAAAAGTCATCGTTCACACGGGTGGTTTGAGATCCCATGAAGGCTCGCCTCGCACGGCTCGCGGTTTTTGGACCGCGGCTTCGTCTAATATCATAGTTTCACGGTGGATTCGAGGGACGTATTTTTACGCGGCGGTAAAAACACCTCGAATTACGGACATTTATCGCACGTGCTCGCTGCTGGCAGGCAAGGTGAGAAAAGATGGCCGAAGGGATAGGGGAGAAAAAAAGACGGGGCAAGCAGCAGCGAGGCACGTAGCGTGAGCCAAACGCGTGACAAATTCATCGTGTCACGCCGACTCACGTGCTACGAAGGATCGTGGACCACCTTCACGACGATGTAACGCAATCGCGCCCGTTTTGTCGGCCACGTCCGGACGCTGATATAATTTAAACCTAGAAGAAACGCGGCCATTAACGCGCCATTAACGTGCCTGACCGTGCGTGACTCCCTCCGGAGTTTGGCTTTCAAAACGGCCCCTCGGCGGAGCGCGTAGATCACCCTTCGCCGACTTCTCATTACCTTTCGCCCCCGATCTGCAAGTCCGAAGGTTTGATTTATCTTCCAGATGGACCTCTTGGTCCAAATTACATAAAAAGAACGCTGAAATCTGTATCCAGTAGGTTTACGCGTACGAAAATCCATATACAGCCCCGCGCGCGACGCACGATCCTTCAACTTTCTTCTTCGCCTCCATACTGATCCCACAATTAGTAAATCGTTTGCCGAGACGTAGTCCCGGCGGAGTTCGTAGCAATCTTATCTGTCTCCGACATCGTCCCGCGCGTCACCCATCGATCAATCGATCTCTCATCGGATCTGAGCGCAGCGGATAGCGGTCCAGGACACGGTTGACCCGGTTCCAAATTCCAGGTTCGCCGTGGACGTCTGTCGCGGGTGATCAGTCCGCGGCGGCGATGTCGCTGTTTCATCGCCAACCTGGTCGAGGACTTGAGCGAACCGAAGTGGTTGGTGGCCGGTGGTGCAGCGAATACCGACGGGGTTGAGACAGAGGGTATATGGGATCGATACATCATGGGGTCCCAGCGGGGCGCCTCAGATACCATCTTAGTTAGCATCCTCGAATAGACGCGTATATATACCGGCCTCGACCGGCCAGCCTCGTCATTATACCTCTATCTGCTTATCTGTATCGGTCCCAATATCCACGGAGCTCGGCCGAGCCTCGAAACTACGCCAGAACTATCGGCTTCCCATGCAGAGACCGCTCTATCCGCTCGGTACGATGTAATGGGGTTAACGAGGCGCTTATATGCTCCGCAGGCATAGTCGTGTGTACTTGCCTTACGGGGTGATCGCAGACCCATTAAGATCCCGCGGTCCCTGTTTCGGGGACAGGTCGGAAAAAGGTCCACGGTGTAAATAAAAATCTCCCCCCACTTAACGGCTGAGGAAAGGGAATATCTTGGATCCCCCGAAGAATGCTGGGATCCTTAATGCGTTGATGAAACGATTAGATGTACACGCAAACAGGGTTTACTTTATTCGCCGCTGCCCTTGACGGGTTATTATGAACGAAATTTACGGTAATGCTTTCGAACGTTCTCTTATCTAGCTGTTTCTTTTAATTCCATGCGTTTCGTGAACGACGCGCGTTAATGAATTTCTCTCGGTCTATGGTGCTGAAGGATTTAAGGACGCTGCACAGTGGCACCCCCTGTACGAAAACCTGGCTAAAAGCGAAAACATTTTTCTGCTGATTTTCATTATTATTGTTATTATTAATTATTTATGAGCGGAAAAAATCCCATTGAAATTCAGTTTTTACAGACCTATGTATTGCATTTCATTTATGACTTATCAAAGCATGATTATAATATTATAATATTGTAATATTTTAATTAATTTATTACAATTTAATATAGTAATTAGTATTATAAAGTACATATAATAATTATATAATTAATTGATTAATTAATTTAAAATACACGAATATATCACAAGGAGAAGATTATTATACTCTTAATTATAAAATTCTTCTCCTTCTGATATCTTGATGTATTTTAAATTGTTATAGGTACTTATAGGTAATTACCATGATTTTTATAATCAATATTTAACATTAAAAAGTACATTATTATCATTTTAGATTTAAAAATATTATTTTTGGTCAACCTTTGACACGCGCCACTGTACGCTGGTTCTTCTGCATTCATGGAAGAGCGCTTTGGCTGCAATTTTACGTTTCGCCAGCGTCGCCACCCGCGTTTTCCACGCACAGCGCGATTATTAAATCTTGGGAATTAATCGCGAAGGAAATGCGCGAGTCATAAAAGCCGGAAGCGTTTTTCCC
Organism: Andrena chrysosceles; assembly: GCA_963855975.1. NCBI lineage: Eukaryota > Metazoa > Arthropoda > Insecta > Hymenoptera > Andrenidae > Andrena > Andrena chrysosceles. Next base: position 41,721,456 of record OY979769.1, on the reverse strand, counting down.
AGCCGTGCGCGCCAGACAGTGATAACAGCTGGGACCTATTTTGCTATTGTCTTCTGAGGCGACTCTTAAGTTCCAATTACGCTGATGCGTTGCGCTGGTGGTCGATCGGTGGCCCTGTATTGCGATACACTGCTGTATTCCAGCATTAAACGGCTATAAAATAGCCTTTTATTATATTTGCGAAATACCTAACGACAGTATCCCTTTTTTCCCTTATTTCGTAACAAGTCCCTGCTCGTTGCTCACGAATCGGAGCCAGTGCCAATGCATCTTAAGCAACTCGAAGATTCATGCTCGAAAAATAGTGCGCTGAAATGAATTTCGTAACAGCTGCCCGGTGGAGTGTCTATTGCTAGAAAAGTTGCAACAACCGTCTGAGCATTCCTCGTCCCAGACAATTACGGGCATCGATCGGCTCGGTTACGCCTACGATCGCTCTTGTTACAAAATCATCGGCCGGAGAGATTAACAAAGGGTTCGGAAACTGCTTTATCTGGTCCCGATCTGGCGGTAATAAAAGTTCATCGCCGTTCTGGACGGTGAAGAAAACCACCGATACCCCCTTTCCTTGCGGTCGTCGTGTCGACGTTCCCAATAAAATGCCCGGCGAGATCGAAAATTAACGAAACGATCTAACACAGTTACCTTGCCGATCCGACAATCGACCCCTTACGTAAAAATGTCTTCCTTTCTCTTCATCCTCCAGCTCGCCTCGGACACGGCATCGTTCTACATAAACGTAATGACCAGGCCAATAATAACTACGCGAATTATACAGATTACGAGCTATCATCTTATTATTATACTTTCTTAGCAAACGATCGTTGCGTATTGCAAGTTCCATTGTACCTAGTACCTACGTCCCTTCCAATGGTATCCACTCGTCACTCCGCAATACCTACAGGACGATTAACGTCCCTCGGAACTTGTTCCCAGACACATCTTCGTGAAATCTGCGTCAACTCTGCGCGAAAGGATCAGAGCCGAGGGCTTGCGTTCCTCGCTCGCCAAAAACGAATCGGCCAAGTTGGAACGATCGAACACGAAGCACGACGTGCCGGACACGGTAGCGACGTTCCGCGGAGCGAGGAGCAGCGTTACCAGGGCTCATTTATTCAGCCGGCGGACGGTGGAAGTCGCCTTGGTCCCGTTTACCCTTTAGCCTTCTCTCCACCCCGTTCGAAAGCCCGGGGAAGACGACAAGACAACGAGACGTGGCTCATTACGCGGCACGGTCCGCTTTATTGTTCATTACGGTAATGAGCAGCCGGGCCTCTTGCATTTCGGATTACCCGGCGATCAATTAGCGGCCACGACAAGAGAGGGTTGGACAGGACGGGCGAGGGAGAAGGAAACCCGAAACTGCGGGATAAATAAAAGGTGGAACGTCACGCGGCCGGCCGCAAACCCGGTGTACCGGCGCGGCGGCCAGCGTCTCGGGTTAGGCCTGGCTACATAATCGGCACCGAATTCGAGAGAATGCGAGACACGTGTATTAATTTCACGGGACGGCTCGTAAAACTCGTGCCTTTACGATTCTAGCGCAGATACGGCGCTGCTCGAGCCTCGACGTCCCCAGGCCAGACAGGTAGGTACCTACAGGTCGGCGCAGGTTCAGGTGTATCCGATACGCTGCGCCCAACGTTCATTTCAAACACCTCCTCCACGGTGCTCGTGAGTAATATTAAACAAGCTGCTTCGAGGATCCTTTTTCCACGTTTCCTTTGAAACATCAGTCGCGGTGTTTCAATCACGATTGGGTCGCGTGAATCGCGGTACTCGCACCTATACCCTTCGTGACCATTGCCCGCGCATAGTCGCGTGTAACAGATAATGTCCCCTAATAGATAAAAGCATCCAGCCACGCCATCCAACCCGTCTGTTCACTTGTCTTTATGAGGATTATTATTTCGCTGCAGCTGGGCCCGCCGGGATATTTACGAACAGTTATAATTCCACGGCGAGTCTTCTTGTCGCTGTGTTTTACGCCCGTTCCGATCCGTTCCTCCGAGTCGACGACGTGCCAGCACCGAGGCGGCCGTCCAACGAAACGCTCGTGAGAACATCGATCGAAAACCGGGCCGTTTCTTCCTGTCGGCTAATCCGCGGACGGGGACGCGTTGTCGCGTCGCGGATCACGCTGTTTTATTACGAATCGAGGCTACGACAGCCTTCCGCCTCGGCGGCCGCGCGGCCTTTTTCGAGCCGTTTCGCGCGCCTTTCTTTTACGACGCCAATTACTTGGTCGTCGATGGAACGGCCTGCCGAGTATTGACGAGTGGGTTCCGTTATGTACTTCGGAGGGGCAATCTTCCACTCCCGGCGCATCGATTTGCCCTCGAAATCGAATCGAAACGGCCCCGACTTCCCGTCTGCGTTATGTCAATAACAGTAACCGGCGGGATGGGATTGAGGAGCACCGTGTAAACGCGCAACTGTACTTTATCGACGACGAACCTGGACTCTTATGCCAACGCCGAATGAGATAGGCGGGCCGATAAGCGCACTTTATAATCCGTTTCTTTCCCCGATCTACTTCGCTCACTTCGATTACCATTATGCGCGCGGTTAACGCGACTCGTAGGCTTCCGCGGTGTCCCCGACGAGAGGCAGTTAATCAAACGCGGAGCGCGGTAAAGAGAAACTCGGAGATCGATCTCGAGTGTTACACCGACTACGGGCAAACCCGTTCTCCCCTCCATCTGGGATTGTCTAATTTATTCGGATGATCGTGTAAAGACCGTCTCGAATAACCTGCACCTGTAAACGCAAAACATCGGCTAGAGGGATAGTCCATTCGTGCTCCCGGCCGCGCAGCTCCCCATAAAACGTCCTACTAATAATGCCGCGATCAGAATCGTAAAAGCTGCCGAACGAAAACCGGGCCCAGACGATTCGGGGGCCTCAAGATCTGCCTCCTCTCGTCTTTTTTCTCTTGGATCCTTCCATCGCCGATGGGCCGACCTCGGGCGACCTCCTCAACGTTTTATCTGTCGACCCACGCCTCGAGTGATCTCTCGATCGCCGGCCTCAATAAATGCAATTAATGATCCGTCACGTTTCATTCTAGTTTACCGATCCGGCTTCGAGTCCTGCCCTTGGCCAGCGTCGATATGTACATTACCTACATACACTGCGGGCTGAGGATTCCGTGGCTGATCCAACAGGCACAGAATTTGGTGGATTCGATCGGCGAGATACCAAGCGTGGTTCGTTTGGTTGCCTCTCGGGGAAGGCAAGAGATTTCAGCTCGTTTCGCGTCACAAAGAAATCCTCATGGTCGTGTTTCACGATTCGTCATCGAGATGCTCGGCGAATCCTCTGGGTCCTCGATATCGGTCCGATCTAATCGACGCCTCATTAAGGATCTACCAACGTGGCTGGCCGTCCAGTTGTTGCAGCCAGTGGTTCTCCGTTCGATCTCTTCGAATAATGCCTTGGTGGACCCAAAGAGGGAAACGGACACACTGGGGAATATTTAATTCCGCGTATCTGATCCCGCTGTCGTCTTGGATGCGATATTTTCTTCGCTTCGGCGGTGGTCGAGGAAGCGACACGTTGTACGATCTTGGGAACCGTTTCTCGTAGATCCGCAAAGACAATTGTCAGTTTTGGAGTGGTCGGCACGGGCAGCGGTTCAACGTCCCCCTGTAATTACCACGGTGCCAGCTAAAGGACAGATATGTAGCCGTCGACGGTGGAGATCTGGCTCGAACGGTCACGTAGCGATTGAAGAAGGTGGGAATCGAGTGGATTGTGAAACGGAGCGCGGTTGAAAAATGCGGCGAAAGAAGAGCGGGAAGCCCGTGGGGAAAAAAGGATCTCGAAATAGAAGACCGACAGCGAGCAGATCGGGACGATCGATGGGTAATTACGAGAGAGTCCTGCGCGAAGGATCCGCTCTGGAGGCAGCTCGTGCCAACAGGCGTGACCCCTCTCCTTCTTCCACGTGATTCCCTTTGTTCCGCGTCCTCTGCTCGCCGCGGTTTCTTGTTTCTCCGACTGCAGCGCGCAGCCAATAACCGTGGCACCTACCTTGATGAATTCTGGGCAACAGACGCGATACACGTCCGCCAGGAAGACAATACCTTGCGATGTTTCCTCGTCGACATATTGGATCTTGGGCTCTTCAAGGAACGGCAGTGAAGCTGTGATCCCACATGGCAAGTGGTTCTCCGTCGATGCCCTAAGATCGGTTCCATGGTGATTATGGAATTGGTCTGATTTTAAGACAAAACTCGATGAAATTTAATTTTTTGCTTATTTAGATCGATGTAATACGAAACAAGCAATGAACTCGTTTGTTCCGATTTTTCATTTCGATTTTTCATTTCCATTATTGCAAAATATGAGAACGCCAGGTACTTCTGAGAGTTATTAATTGAAAAAAAAACGACTCATATCCAAGCCGATATCTCCTTTAGTTAATAATAGTATCTCATGAAAATTTAGAATAATATAGTTAAAAGATGTATTTTTAATAGAAAAACATTGGGTACGATTTTCACTGATATTTTTCCCCCCAAAAAATCCTGAACTTGTCTGCATTCTCCGGACCTCTAGGTGGATGTAACCCCCTAAACTTTAGGGCCTAAAGACTTTCGAGTACATTGAGAGCTGCCCCAACGTTGATCTGCTCCGAAATATTAGGTTCTCCATCATTCCTCTTCGGAAAGCTTCCTTGTTTCGTGTACGTTTTATCATACGCAGCACACAAGTGTCTACCTGCCTCGTAGCGTTCAGTGACGCGTTGCAAAACGCTCCGTTGTGAAATCAAGCAGGAATGACTCAGCCGACGAGCACGATCGGAGCGGTTGCATTATCGCGGTGCAAGATTTTCAAGGTGACACGGCGCGTCTCCCACGAAAGCAGGCTCGCGATTACACGAGTCCCCAGTTTCCCGTACGCGCGCGTACCCTCCTCTCCGGCTCTTCCTTTTTCCCCAGCTCCTTCTTCGGCCGGCAGGACGGCCAATAATCGTAACATCTCTCCGTCGGGATTCCAGAGAGCGAGGAGGCCGACATCGAGACGCGGTCGTCGTGTCTCTAATGAGAAAGCCTCTCGTGGATAGCCATCCTCCCGTCGCGAGGAGGGACGCGCGCTCCGAAAGCGGCCACCATTTCCGTCCTTCGACGAGTGTGAACGTTCAGGCACCTACTAGATGATTCATGCTCATGCCCATCCGCGTGGAAAACGAGGAGGGACGCGGAGATCTGCCTGTGACACGGATACCCAGTCGATCCTGGTAACCGTCTTCTCAATTCCCCCCGCGCGCAGGGTGCCGTTAATTGCATCGGCTGCAACAAGACGGATCGTTTATCCAGGGTACTGTAGGCGCTCCAACTTGGTAAAAATGAAAGCTTCCAAACGAAACGGGAAGTAGTTACCACGGATTCCAAGTGCGGGGAATGGATACACGGGGAAAGGATGATCAGGAGGCGTCATTAAAGGGAGAGCCTGGTGTAACTAGCTGAAAATTGAGACATTTTTTGGGAATTTTTTTTAAAAAAAAGTATTCAATCGATCTTTCTGAAACTTTCAGGATATTGTATTATCAGATTTCGGTAGATAAAAAAAAATTTATTAGAATAGAGCAGCAAATAACAGAATTATACGGATTTATGCCCAGTTCGTTGGCGACGCAATTATTCCACTGCGGGCAACATAGCACGCATTTTCATCTAAAATCAAAAATCGAATTATTTTATACAAATATAATATAAATTCATAACTTAAAAGATGCAAAAGGAATTTTGCTACCATTTTTTCGATTGGAAAATTGATTGAAAACTTTCTTTAAAGTTAAAATCCCCGAAAAATGCCTCAATTTTCAGCTAGTTACGCCAGGTTCACCCCTTAAGCTGGATGACAATGACGTTTTGATATTGTCACGAACGTTGGTAAGCTGAGGTTATAAATACAGTGGGTTATTGGATAGGTACCAAGGTGCTCTGAACGATATCACTTGTATCGGCATTTCTCTTCTCTGAATCTTGCTTATTGGTTCGTATCTTTTTAAGTTATATCGTGTAGAGGAATCCCAAAGGTTCTATATTCGGTGTCTAAAGGTTCAAAGGGTTTATACCCGCGCTGCTCGACACCGTAGCTCCTCGAGGATTCGGGGAAAGTTCGGATTAATCAACAAAGTGTTGGACCTTGGCTGCATCGTGGTCGACCCTCCCACGGTAACGATAGCTTTCACGTTCGGTGTCCAAAATCCAAACTGCCAGTGTTCGCTTACATTGGCTGCCCATCGATTTCGCGTTAAAAATAGTAATACCGCGACCCCGACCCTACGGTCTCGATTACCGAGATCGTGTTCATGGAAGGAGCACATAAACGCGAGAGGCGAACGCGCGCCTGCGAAATTTCGCGGCGGCGCGGCACGGCGGCGAGCTGGGCCCAATTTTCGTCCATTCGCAACAGGCGCCCGATAAGAATTATCGTATTAGCAGCCGAGCAGTCGGGCCAATCGAGATAAATACAGCTGGGGGACTAGGCGAATGGAATAAATACTAATCGCGGTCGGCAGCCTCTCTGATCAGATCACTCTGTCGCCCGCTGGTCGGAACTTTTGTCCAATAATAATTCACGCGCTGATCGTCCCTTCCCGCGCCACGAAACGCCGCCTCGTTAAGTTGCCCACTCGCGAATTTCATTATTTTCCCAAATGTCGTAATGACTTTCGCCTCGAGCACCCGCGAAATGGCCCGAAACAGGGTCGAGGGCACAGTGGTGCCTAAGTAGTGATGGGATCCAAAGCACTTCGAAGCGCTTCGAATCTATATATAGGTATGACGAAAACTTCGAAGCACTTCGAACATAATTCGAAGCTTAAAACTCTTGAAAGTCTTGATAAGTCTTGAATCTTGATAGATCTTGAAAGTCTTGAAAGTTTTGGAAGTCTTAAAAGTCTTGACAGTCTTGGAAATGAACGTCTAATTGTCAAAAATTAAGTAGCCAGGTTGATCGGTCAGAGGGCCTCATCAGGGTCGCGGTTTGTGATTGTATTATCCCGCGAGCCGGCGGTGGACGTAGGTACTTACATACGGGTCCGAAACCTACCAAGACTTTGAAGCAAGAGTTTCAAGACTTCGAAGACGATCAAGACTTTCAAGACTTCGAAGACGATCAAGACTTTCAAGACTTTCAAGCTTCCAAGACTTCCAAGACTTATAAAACTTTCAAAACCTATCAAGACTCAAAACTTATCAAGCTTTTCACGAGTTTTAAGCTTCGAATCAAGTTCGAAGTGCTTCGCAGTAGTCGCCTGGTATTCAAGACAGATTCGAAGCGCTTCGAATCCCATCACTAGTGGTACCCTAATGCTCGATTACCATTATGTCTCGAGAAGCAAGCTTGTCAGTGAAATTCCAGCGGAACAGAAGTCCTCTATCCATCCAGAGATACCTGTCCACACATCCCGTCACTTAAATTCCTATTTCTCGAAAACGATACCCCGCGCAACACCTCTCCACCTGTTTTCACTCAGTCCCTAAATGTCCTTGCTATCCTTACAATTCCCCTGCGTTCCCTCAGCGCGCATTTATTCGCGCGCAATCAACAGAATCCCAGGATTCAATCATCGGACGTCGCATTCACCGCGTGTATGTACATACTAATTCACCCCCCTCGAAGCGGCGTGCAGCAGCAACGGAACCCTCCGTACGCCGGGCCCACCTGTCCGAACCGGTGGTCGTTTCATGTCGAATTACACGAAAACATCTCGCCGTCCCCTCTCCTTCCGTGTCACGGCCACGAGCATCCTCGGCGCGGCGGCGTTCCTCGTGGTCTTTTTGATTGCCGCGGTGCGTCGAGCGTCCCAGGGGCGGTCGTGTCTCGTCAACGGGGCCACCGGGATGGCCGGTCGAGAGGTAACGACCTGCAGGGTCAAAGACGGGACAGGAAGGACAGCCGGCGCGAGGTATTCGCGACGGGGAAAAAGTCACCGCGGTGGAAACGTACGTACCTACACATAAGTACCTACACCTACTCACGGAGTCGCGCCTCGGCGAAGGGCCCGACCGGACCCGGCCGAGATTCGAAGGTTGCCGTGCCTTGGGCCCCCGCGATGGGGGAAGCAGGGTGGGGCGGGGCGGACAGAGGAAAAAGGAGATCTACGGGCGAGATTCGATCGGCGGTCGGGGGCCCGTCTCTTTCTCTGCTCCGCTGCTCTGAGGGATCGTCGACGCGAAGGAAGAAGCTCGCACAAACGGATCAGCCTTGTTGTATACTCTGCTCCTATACCGTCGTATACCCGGCGCTCCATGGCTAGCTGATGGTAGTCGAATCCTGTGTTGGTAGACGAGAAGAAGTTCCGTGTACCGTGGCGTGTTCGTAGGTAGGGAAGATGCACGGTGAGTACGGACAAGAGGAAGAGGCCCGGTACATACCACGAGCAACGGCGCGACCGACCGAGAGGGGCTGAGGTTTGCCGAGGGACGGGGGCGAGGGAGCGTGATGGAGGAAGGAGGATGTCGTTGGAGAAGGACGAGTGGAAGAGATGCTGAAGGGAGAGCGGTCGATCGGAGAAGCCGGAGGATGAAGGAGGAACAAAGACTGAAAGAGAGGATAGCTCGGGAGCTCTCGGGTAGATGCCAGAGTTCTCTTCGGAGGGAGAGTGGATGCTGGCGAGCCTCGATGGACCACCTACCGTTCCTGATCCGATCTCCGTAACGCTCGTCCGTCTGTCCATCCGTCCGTCCATCCGTTCGTTCGTTCGTTCCCCCGTTCGTCGGTTCCTTCGCTCCATCGTCCGCGTCTCGCGCGGGTTTCTCCGTTGCTCGGCTTCGCCCCGGCCCCGCTGCTCCGATCAATAACGCTTATAATGTCTAATTAATCACAAATTATCTAGATCCCGAGGGCTGCAAAACGGAGAAAGCCGGCGGCGACGGCCGATAGGCCGATCGCCGCCGGTCGGCGATGTGTCAATAGAACTTACGAGGCTGTAGCGTAAGAAATTCGTGCGCTATTTGTCAAGCCCGTCGCGGATGATGAAATTGTCGAGGAGCGAGACGACGGCAGGAGGGCGGAGGAAGGGCGAGCCCACCTTCGGAGGAGGGTTACGTTACGCAAGCGATTAATTAATCGTCTCGTTAACCACCGGCGATCCACTGGATGCGGCTGTATCGGGATTAGCCCGTGAATCATTAATTTCCACGTATTTAAAACGCGCCACGTTTCGTGCATCCCCCTCTCCTCTACGCGCGCCCGATGATTTATGAATCGCCGCGAAAGCGAGTCAATTGAATCTAATTCGCCGCCGAATGAACACATGCGTCGCCTTCGCGGAGAGGGAATTATCGTTCCTACGCACGGCCTCTTCCTTGTTCGATCGATTCACAATGAGTTCGTTCCGTTGCCACACAATAAACGCCACCGTGCGCGCGACACGCCCGTATCCACCTTGGCCAATTCCTCGATGAATGATAAACGTAGGTGGATGCCTACGCGATACACGGCCTCTTAGACGTCCACCAGACGCGAGGCTAATCCGACGGGTCCGGCGGAGCCTGGTGGCATTGTGATTCCCAGCGAACAAAAGGAACGGAACACTCGACGTCGTATATTTCTGAATCTTTCCTCCGGTTTCATGGCGATTCCATTGGAGTTTAATTAAATCCACGGTACACGGTAATGAGTGTCAATATTGGTGTTTAATTAGCCTTTACAACCGGGAGTTAAACTGGAGAACATAAAATAACAGGTTGGACGGGACGACCATGAACGTTCTTATCCGAGGCTCATCTTGTCCCACCAATGCGCTCGTCGATTTTGAAACGACCTGTACCAGCTGCACACTCGAAACTCGCGACTCCAGGAAAACGCATGGATGTTCCCAGGACCTGGATGGAGCGACGTTGACAGGTTACGAATGCGACGAAGGGAATAAAACCGGCCAGGTATCCGGCGGCCCAATTAAATCTATAGCATGTATCACGGTTATAGAGAGTGCTTTTTTGTGGGTGTTGGGGATCACGCTAGGCGGTCCAAGAAGGCCGTTCCCGTGCCTAACGCCGCGTAGAAACGAATTGGACGACTGACCAGGCGACGTTGAAGGGCGCAAAAAACCGCAGAGAGGGGAAAAAACAATTGCTCGAGGAACGGTAATATAAGAAGCACACTGGTTGATAGAATAAATGGCACGTTCGCGGTCGCTATCCTAGAATCAATGTCGATCGTGGATAATGGCGGATCTTTGGTAGTAGCGTGAATTAAATCTGGCTGAAGCGGTCGATTGTGAAAGGCTTCTCCTATCCCTCGACCCTGCTGCTCGTAAAACTTCGAACTTCAGTTTGAGCCGGTGCTTCGATATGACCATATTTATTGGAGCCATTCCATCGCCGATATTTCGTCGTAAATGGCCAGGTCCATCGAACCGTTGCTCGCTTTTCATTTTATCATGGCAAACCGGTTGCACGGTGGCCATTTTTATTAAGGATGAACGTCCAACTACAGGAAATTAACTGTTCGGAGGAATGCGTGAAGCGAGTCCCTCTTCCTGTTATACTTAATCGGCAGGTTTCGTTCAATTAATTAGGTACCTACGTTCTGTCTCAATCACAGGTCACTCTATATTCTTCCCTCGTCAGTCGAGAATAATTTGGAAGCAGTAATTTTCTTTAAACAGAAAATCCTCCCTTCCCCGAGCTGTTTGATGTGATTTCACCCGATTCAGAAAGAGGCGATCTATCCTCACCTCCATCAATTCTATCCCCAACCTCCCCTAACGACGGACCGTTCGCTGCCAAAAATTGTACCAGAATGGCTAGCACTAAAGCATCCTCCTGCTCTTCGACCGTCGAGACGGTCCGCCTGATACGACGCCGCATCAAAAAGAGAAAAAGAACGGGAGCGTAAAAAATCACCGGTTACGGGGATTCATGGAAACGAACACGTACGGGAAGGCCGTGGATCCACGTGGATGTCGGTGTGTTGCGAGATTGAAGAGCAGCTCTCAGACAGGGCGATGTAGTGTTTGCACACAGCGTTGTCTATAAATCCGAAGTACCGCCTAACACCTTGCCCATTATAAAACAGTCGCAACCATAAAAGCTTGCTCGTGCACCTAACATGTCCGCCATTATTATTTAATAGACCCATTATTGTAATTGATAAGTAGTCAGCCAGCCGGTGCTCCCCCTCCCGAAGAAGAGCTGCTACAGCAACGCGGTTTTATTACGTTGGACTGTTGCACGACACCGGGTCCCTTCTTGCCCGATCCCCTTAATGAACAAAACTGCTTAACGCCGCTTGATAAGAACTCGTATTATCTCACCACCTAGTGGTAACCGCCTCCCCGATCCGCGAGCACGCTTAGTTACGTACACCACCGCAAGGCCACTTATAAATACCTGTTTAATTATGTTGATCTTTAACGGTCCCAGTTTTATCGCCGTTACTCCTCTTGGCAGCCCCTCCCCCCGCCCGGGACCACGTTGATTTTGCATGCGCCGGTGTATACCATTAAGGCGTGGAATTATCACTGATTACGTTATTAAAGCCATTACATCGCGCCTTCGACGCGATATCCACGGGTCAGTCGTTATCGCCGCGGTCCTTTTTCACGATCGTACACCGCGATCCTGATCTTCGTAACGGGGCCCATTATAATTACGAACGCGCGCCGCTCGGATTATCGGTGGTTATTAAGTGAAAATTGTCACGCTGCTCGGTTAAGTTGCTTGACAGACCATTAGCTTTCGCTTTCAACGAGGCGGGAAGCGTCGCGTGGGGTGACGTAAGCGAGTGAACGCAGAGGAAAAGGGGGATGCGGCGTTGGTTATTAATCGAGATCGTAGCGAAAGGTGCTTCGATCATCCGGCTCCCTCGGCAGCGTTCCCAAGACAAAGGCTGTCGGGCGTTAAATTAGATTTAATGGGGAGCACTTCCGATGGAGCGGCGTGTTCGACGAGCCACGGTCCAGTGAAAATATTAGCAGAAATTTCGCGGGGAACGCTGCCTCTCTGGCTCCATTGGATGGAGACGCGGGGATAGGTCCGTGGGGCTCCCTTATGCGCTTGTATATACTAGCGTAATGATGGTTTATGGTCGACGGAGGCGCAGACCCCGTGGCGGTCGTGTTGGACATGCGGTAAACCGCAGAACGCGGCCGCGGCAAAACCTACGGCGAAACACCGCGGACAAGAGGGAATCGCCGGTGGCTTGCGAGACGATGCGCGTTAAGCTTAATTACCTCGTCCTGGACCTGCGGCCACTGCAGGATGTCCCGCGTGTCGTCGTAAAATCTCTGCGAGCGTCCCCTCGGTCCAACGTCTCCGCGGAAACCCGCGAAATTTCAGCTTCCTGTACCTAATCGCCGCCAAGTTATTTACATTTATTCGTACGGCCTCTGTAACTTCCCCCTGGGATGCACGATAAACTTGCGCGTCGAATTCTTTTCCCTCCACGGGGCGTCAGAAAACTTCACGGTGTAAAAACTTCTTCTTAATAATCCTCCTTGGCGAAGTGGTCCCCCATCGCAGGACAACGATTTCGTTGAAGCTTCATCGGGCATGAAGAAAAATCGCGGCCGAACGTATTACGCCGGTTGGAAATTCGTCGATTTATCGTGACGCGGGGATCACCCCACGCAAACCACGGTTCGAAGGCGCACGGTTTGCCCGTTTGATCGAACGCCGCAATGATTGCCTCGACTGATATCTGCTCCCGCATCTCCGACTAATGATTATTAGCCGTGAGCCCTCTTTACCTGATTTTTACCCCCCGCCTGTGAAGCCCGCGCACCCTTGCATCCATACACGCCGCGGATCGGTTCCTCGTGGCACGAACTCGCCGGATCCTGCGAGCCATCGAGTCATCCAGGTAGGTAGATAGGTAGACGGACCTTCCACGTGTAGATATTGATCCGGGGGATCGTGACTTTCGGTTCGCGGTGTAAATCGCACGACGTGATAAAGACCGATCGCGCGCACCGTCTGCTTGGCCCTAACGTCGAAGATGAATCAACGAATACCTGGGATACCGCACTGAAACGGACCCGATGAAATTTGTCTGGAGAAAGCTGCAGCACCGTCGATATGTCTTCCACGATTCTAACGCGATTGCGTTTCACGTAATCGCGTTAGATAATTAACGATCTTTTGTCGGGGATTAGAAGTACATCTCGTATGATCGATTTTTATTTGTGAAGAATGAAGGGATCGGTGAGATCTCCGCAATTGTTCGATCGTTTTGTGAGTTGCTGGCAGCGAAAGCACATTGCAGCGACAATACGAGCCGATCGCGATCGAAGCGGGCTGCTTGGGGAGGCTTTGTAAGCGGAGAATAATACGTGCGCAAAGTTACGCCGAGTTCGAGGTTAGGGTAATTAATAATTCGATACCTTCCTATCGACGGACTCCCTCGATTCTAAATGATCTCACGTTCTGGATTAGACTCGGAACGCGACCGTTGCTGTCGCTCCGAATAGTAGAGCGGTGTTTGCGTAATACCACGGGTAATACGCGTTCGAGCACGCTCGTGTATCGAGATATTAATAGGATCGATCCGTTTCAATCGGTAATTTCATCATTTGCCAGTTTTTTTATTACACCGTTAAGCTTGCGTGTCTGTTTGTCTGGGTCAGCTGCGACGAGAAGTCCTCGCGCTGCATAACGAAGAATGAAATGTCAATGATGCCCGTGGCAGGATTGATAGGAAGAAAGGTGCGAGTCATGGAACGTGGTCGTGACAACTCGAATTGGTGAGGCTCGATTGTGGCAACCCCCGAGTGAAGCTGAATGGCGACAGCCTCGTCAAACTCTGCAGCAACGACTATCGGATCGATGGGCTGGCTAGGATGACGCACGAATACTCGGACCATATGGTAAGGATCTCACAATCAGCCTCGTACATGGAGCAGATTACAATTGGAGTCAATGGCGGCGGTAAGCATCCAACATCGAAACCGAGTCCCTCAACCCGAAGGCCTTGCCTCATTAATTGCATCCATCCCGACGCTCTTCTAATTGAATTACTCAATTTAAGAAACATTCTGCTCGCGTGAGAAATAAAAATCGAATGGAATAGAAAAAAGGATGGATCGGTGTGCGCATCGCCGCCTTGAATCCCCCTTAATCCCTCGGGCAGTGAACGATTCGTCGATGTCTCCCCGCGGAATCATTGCTGCTATCTCGCTATCTACCTGATAGTAATTAATAACCTTGCACCGAGTCTGCCCGTGCGATTCCATCGGATCCGAGCGATCGATCACGCGCGGCCGTCCGTCTGCCTAGTCGGTTCTAGCCGGAGCTTAAATCCGCGCAATATCATCATTACGGGCACCGATCGGAACCTGTGCTCGACGTCGACTTCTCGTATCGCGTAAAAGCACGCCGAGCGTTGCCATTCGAGCGGCGGGGTGATAGATTTGCGCCTTGCGCGCCGCTGAAGACCGCGCAAGATGAAAATTAATGATGGCGAATCGTGGGTTACGCCGATCACAGCCGATCTGGATTACTCGGCATCGATCAACACGGTTCCGTTACGCATCGTGATTGCGATCGTTTTTCCGGGTCTCTCACCTTCTCTTTCCCCTTCTCCCACCACAGTGGAGTTCGTTCGAACCGATTCCACGCTCGTCCGAACTTTGCTACGCTGCCTGAAGGTGAGCACTGCGGAAGCGATCTGTTCTGCCTCGGAACGGTAGCGAGTTTTCGATCCGGTCCATCCGTGCACCCTTTTTCAGGAATCGGTGTCTCCCGTTCGCTCTTCTTCTCTCTTCGTACGTTATCCATATTTCGATAAGTTGATTTCGATAGATAATCATCTTCGTCCAAATAACATTTTTTCAACTTTTCATTTACAATATATTAAAGAGAGAGGACCAAAGTATATTTTAGCATATTTGTTATTAAGTAACTAATTCAAACAAAAATGAAAAAAAAAATAAAACTAAATAACGTATCAACTTGTCCCAATTTCCCTTACGTTATCTATGCTTCGATAGGTATTTGTGGAGATTATACAGCTTCGCAGCTGGGATATTAGCTGCAGCTTCGTTTCCGCGGCATCTTTCATTTCCGATCACCGGCGCACAACGTTGCTTAGTTAACGAAACTGCTTCGTATCACCATGCAAGCTCCCTCGAGTATTTAGAGCGGACGCCGTGAAACATGACGCCCAACTGTCGATCAGTCACAAGCGATATCCGCGATGCTGCATCAGTTTGTGGTGAACGAGGGCTCACCCCTGCCCGCGTATATACAGGATGCGGAAAAGAGCCGTCTGTCGTCAGTGGGAAGACAACAAGTGTCCTCATCGACCCCAGCCGCACGCGCCACCCCTTCGCAGGATCATCGATCCCCTCGTTATCGATGGCCATCGAGAATCCCCCGCGGAAACAAAGTGTAACCATACTTCTCCGCATCGAGTCCCCGAGGAGCGGGGCGACGTGGTCGAATCGTTCGCGGCCGAAACTCGATC
Organism: Andrena chrysosceles; assembly: GCA_963855975.1. Taxonomy (NCBI): domain Eukaryota; kingdom Metazoa; phylum Arthropoda; class Insecta; order Hymenoptera; family Andrenidae; genus Andrena; species Andrena chrysosceles. Next base: position 41,706,030 of record OY979769.1, on the reverse strand, counting down.
CGCCATCTGGATGCCGACACAACGCGGCGTCCGAAAGATTAGCCAGGTGGAGGCGTCCCACGTAAGCAGATTTCGCGTGCACGGCGCAAAAGCGTTTAAGCGTTCCGCGCCGCCCGAGGGTTTCGTCTTACGCTTAGCGCCGGTGTGAGTTACGCGGGCGGGCGCGTAAAACTGAAAGCGCATGGGTACGAAAGGGAAGAATGGAGTGGCCCGGCGAAGGGGCAAGGGAACGAGAGAGACGGTAGAGAAAGAGGAAGCGGCGCTGTTCCGCGTAAAACGCTCCCGTTCTCGGATTACGAGCTGTCCTAAGCTGTCGCACGTGGATCCCGGCGCGGTGCGGCGCACGAAAACACGGAGCGCGTGCGGGACCACGTGTAAACCCCGAAAGTTATCAATGCCCGCCTGGCTGCACCGTGAACAGGGGTCCACATAGGGACCCCTTTTAATATTCAATCGCTGTTTCGAGGTAGGGTAAAGGCAGGTAGGGCAGAGTTGCCAATATCGTACTGGTCACCTAAATCGTACCTCATCAATTTCTAAGTAATTAATGAATGTAAACGACATTTCATAATAAAAATATCAAGTAAATGCGAAATAAGAAATAGAAACAAAACATTTTGAGCTTACACCCTATTTTGTGCGTGCTATAAACATTTAAAAAATCAGGTATGATTGATGTAACTTTTTATCAGTTTATCGTAGCTGATAATAATCAAACAATACAATTTTGTCCCGTATTTTTGTATTTTTCTAAAAGCAGGTTTAATGTAGAATATTTGACATTCATTTTAAGTGCATATTACATTCATTATAAAGTTTAAATTGATATTTATAAATAAATTGATCATGTTTCCTAAATCGTACCACTACAATCCTACTAGTAGGATTTGACAACTCGTATGTTTATAGGTTATGTACATATATCATTTACATAGGTTATTGCGGTCTGTGTGTGATCCATATACATTTGTATATGTAACTATATAATAATCATTACTTTATGTTGAATATTTTCTTCTCTATTTGTTATTTATACTATTTTTTAGTGGAGGTACGATTTTGGAAACCGAGAGGTACGATTTAGGAGACCGGTTGTCCGAATCGTACCTTTGATAGTAGTCAAAAGATTAATAACAAATTAATTTGTTCTGAACAAAAGGCTAAGCATATAATAGTAGGTGCCTAAAAGATCAAGCTACAATATCCAATAGTCACTTGCGTTCATATGAGTACCAAATATGAAATATAACGTAAAATGTCTTAAGTGGTACGATATTGGCAACTCTCCCCTAATATGGAACATCTGATTTCAAAAGCATGTCAAAAGTTGGAAAATTTGTTTCTTTTTTAATAAAACTGACATGAGGGGACGAAGGAACTAATGCATAATCATATTTACATACTCAAATGTAAAAAAATCCAATTGTTTTGCAATTATAGTAAAAAAACTGAAAAGAGTGAAAATGGGTCTTAATATGGAAGAGCTCATTATTTCTTTATGGAAATTTTACAAAGTTCATATTACGTGCCGTTCCATATTATCTGCCTTTATCCTACATACCTATGTAACACTTTGGCTAAGATGGGCGGAAGAAGAATCGCTGGATCTCGTGGTTTCTAGCACAGCTCTGTTAGATTACCCCCCCCCCCCCCACATTGGCAAGCTTAATGTTTAAACGTAGCCTCTTCGATTATACAGGGAATCCAACGTTTTAAATTATTTTCACCCCAATTCCAGGGTCAGCGAGCCTAAGTTCTCAGAATCTAAGTAGTCCAGGTGTGAAGATCGCTAGACACGTACGAAGCTCGAGGCGACGTCAATGCCAGCACGAACCTGTAGCCGGAAATAAGAGAAAGAGAAGGGGGGGAGCGTGCACGGACGAGGGGGCTAGCGTACCCCCATTTAAATCTCCTCTGGCCTGCTGACAATGCCGCGGTGATTGCGACAGATGCGTGGCCGCGCGTGTCCCTTTAAAAGGACGTTTTCGCAGCCCCCTCGGCACTCGTGCCCCTCTCTGGCCCGCTGCGAGGGCGCACGCTCATTCACCGCTGAAAAACGTACACAGGTGCGTGCCACGGGGTTCCCCATTGACGGTGCAACGCTTGCTCCCGGTCCCCCTTGTTGCTCCTCGTCGCCCCAGCCCGCCCCAGCCTCGTCCAGATGCGTTGGCGGCGCAACGCTCCCGCGGGCGCAAAACACGGGGGCGTCCTCCCGTCGCGCCGCGTCGCGTCGCGTCGGCCGCATCTGGGGCCCGACACGGCCCCAGGCCTTTTGGTAACCGGATCGAAGGTAAACTTAGTATTCCTGCAGCGTACGCTCGAGTGCTTGGGATTCCAGGCTTCCAGCGCCGGGCAACTCTCCGAGAGCGGTTTACGAGATCTCGCGACCACTCGGCGACTGGGCACCTCGTTTTATTTCTGTCAGGAATCGATCCCTCGCAGCTGAAGCTGAAGGTTTTCAATCATATTCGGTATATAAACACTTTGTGCACGTCAAGTCCGTAGTTGTAACGATTCCCATGAATTCGGAGACTCGTACTTCGTCAAAGTGGACCTGGCGATGCTTTCACTCTGCATACAAATGGGGTAGCGCGAATGAAAGTGACGTAACGCCGAGTACGCGACGAATAAAGACGACTCGCGCGAGCAGCGATCGAGAGTAGACGCGCGAGGGATCAATGGCGATGTGTAACTTAATCCGTTCTCTGTCGCGGCGAGGTTGAAGCGCAATCTGTCAGATCGCGATCGGACGGTCCATTTGGCGGGCCGATATCGGGGCCCGATTGGAAACTCGATCGACGCCACCGCTGCTCGCGCGCGCGTACAAGAAGGTTGGAAACGTAGGTTAGCCCCCTCGTAATATCTGGCGACTCGATCTGCGATCGTATCGGTCCCGCTGGAACATCCTGGCTTGGCAAACAGGAATCGCGATACCACGGGTCGGTCTCCGCGCAAAGCTCAAAACCGCGATTTATATTTATCGTGCCGCGGTTCTCGGATCCCTCGCGAATATTATCGACGCTTTATCGCGGCGAAGACGCGGCAGAATCGACCTCGGAGTGCGCATCGCGCGGCTCCCACTCGTTATTATAATTTTCGTCATTGAACGCGCATGTCTGCGTGGACGGGCCGCGGTGGTGACGCGTAACCCTTCGTCGACGCTGTTATCCGAGGGATTAAAAGGACGCCTGGCCATTAAGCCGTTCTGTCCACCCGATCGAAGGTGGGACTTACTATTCCAGCGACGCGCGGAGATAATCCATCGAGGAAAATACTGCCTCTGCACCGTAATATCTGGCGACTCCATCCGCGATCGTATCGAGCGCGGAACATTCCGCATGGCAAACGGGAGCCGTGATATCAGCCGCTCCGTGGACGCTCGAAACCGCGGCTAACGTCTGTTATTACACCGGTCCCGGGGCCTCGACAAATGTTCGCCATAAGGCGCTCGTCGTTTTCTGCAACCGCGGAAGATCTGCTCGATCCTGACGCGATCTCGCGCCGAAGGTAGCCCAAGCTTGGGAACATTAACGCGTCACCGTCGTGTATTTTCAATCTCGTATGGCACAGACTACGTTCAACGACACAGGAGAAGGTAACGAAAATGGCCAGTGTTCTGAAGTTAACCCTGATTAACTCCCATGACGCTATTAAATGTGGTTTGTTTGATGTTATATGATTTCAATACAGTTTATACATTCGACGAGGTTATTTGAAATTGCTCTGCACAATTAAATCACTGACACACCCGCGAGAGGGCACAAAGTGGCCATCAGTATTCAAGAGCCCTTTGGCCATTCTCACGCGCGTTTGCACGAGAAACAATCAGCCATTTGCGCTCGTATAGCACGCATAACAAGGTGCACTTACCAGGATATTGGCGTAGGTTGCCGTTCAGGTAACCCGATAATCGGCATATCCAGCGAAGGTGTGACTATTAAGAGCCAATAACTACACGTAATCGCTCGAGTGTTACGCCGTGGCCACGGCCTCTACTTCTAGAGCGACGTTTCCAGTCACTGCGGGAAGCAACGAACTCTGTTTCATGGCGTGAGTAAGCCTGAGACCTTGGTCACATCTGCAAGTGGGCCATTCTTGTCTAACTAGACACCTCGCGAGGATATGAAAATTCTTTAGTGTCCTACGCTGAGTCTGTGTGGTCCGGGATACCCGGTTCGTCGAAAAACTATTCCTGAAAGGCGCAATTAAAGACAGTGACGAAGGAAGAGCTTCGCTTGGTTCGTAGCGATATTTGTTTCCTTCTCGGGTACCTGGGTGTCCGCGGGCTGAGGGACCCAATTTGGGTGTTAATTACTGACGCAATAGAGAGGAAAGGAATTTTTATGATAATTGTTGGGAAAGTGCTGGTAACATTCACGTGCACCGGCAAAGGTTGAGACAGTTGGAGACAATTCTTCCTTTTGTTTTCTGCATCCCAGGAACACGCGGCCACGCCTGAGGAACGGTACCTACCATCCGCGGCAGGCATACGTGCGTATGTTCCTCATTGTCATACTATTCTTCGCGTGCATAATGTACCTAGGTACCGTACTGCCCAAAAGAAATGTTAAAAATGGTACTGCGAGGAATAGGAATAGAGACTGGGGCTAAGTAGTTTATACAGGGGCAGGTTGATACAGACGAATGTAGCTCAATTTGAGCGAGATATGTGAAGTATGATGTTCAATTCATTAGTACGATCAAGGGTACGCCTGTGTACATTGACGTTAACAATCGTTTCTTAACTGTTTTCATTTATATAGAGAAAAAGTACAGTAGGGTAAACCAACCAGTGAATGACCGAATTGTTGAATGAGAAGCCCAGTAAATGACCGCATACTTTTATTAAGAATTGAACTTATTAATGTTTATTTAATACGTATAACTAAAAATATGAGATATTAAAAGTGCAACTACACTCCATTTCTAAACATATAGTATTTTTTAAATTTATAATTGACATTTCTTTGCCTAATGGTCATTCACTGGTATGTGGTCAATTACTGGTTGGTTTACCCTATAAAAGTAAACATTTTTTTCATTCATTTTGTATTATTTTCTCAAGTTTTTGCTTATTATATATTAAAGAGAAAAGACCAAACTATATTTTGGCATATTTGTTATTAAATTAATTCAAATAAAAAATGAAAAAAATTGGAAACAGAAGAACGTATCAACTAGCTCCACAGTGGGGTAAGTTGCTAGATTTTGCCTTCCTCCAAATAACATTTTTTCATTCAGTTTGTATGTTTTTCCTCAAGTTTTCGCTTACTATATATTAAAGAGGAAGGACCAAAGTATATATTGGCATATTTGTTAATAAATTCATTTAAAAAAAAATTGAAAAAAATTGAAAACAACATAATGCATCAACTGCCCCCGGTCTCCCCTATCAAGTCCCATCTTGCTGAACCATGGTAACCACCATGTGTTACCTTGTGATACAATACGATACCGTATCTGTATCGTCGTTCGCTGCTGCACCACCGCCAAGGACCCAGCAATTATGCGACGCAAGCCGAGACCTGAAAGTTTGAACGAAAAGACCATCTCCATTCCACGATTTGCCACGGACACCTCCAGCCCCCGAGTGCATCGCCAATTCGAGGCGGGAATGGCGGCTCGGTACCCCGGCAATTTCACGACATCCCCAGGATCCATAATCCAATATTCATGTATTCCACGAACCGGCGAAGTGGCGAGCTCAACGTGCCGTTGGAAGCTGCCACCGTGGAAAATGAAGAGATCGACGCCTACGTTTCAGCACGCCTCGTGTCGTGCGGGACGTGTATACGATCCGCGCCGGGCCCCATGCACGGGGCCCGTAACGAGGACCCTCTGGACAGCTCGCGGAGGAATATCCTTGCCGTCCACGATCCATGGGATCCTCTATACCGTTATTATTCTGGATGTCGTACCGGCCGAGCGTGTTCTAACGGCGCGAACGAACGAGCTCCGGCGAAACACGGGGCCCTGGCGACGGGCCCGTAACGAGCGACGCCACACGGCGGCACAATTAACGCGCGTATGGGCGTTGCGACGTAAAGGGAGGAGCTGCTTCTATCTCCCTTTCCCTTTTCTACCCTCCCGGCCCCACCCAGGGCCGTTAATTATCGCGGTGCGGCGTTATCACGAGCATTGCCGCGTTATCGCGGCCGCGATCGGTGCACCGGCTGGCTCGTACGTTCCACCTTTTTACTGCCTTCGTCCGCTTTCCCGCGTTCCGCCCCGCTATTAGCGGAGATTCACCGTGTAACCCTGGATACGCATGCCTCACCTACGAAATGAACGGTTCCCCAGTCTCGGGGACCAGCCTCGGAAAACCGCGCCTCTTCCATTACGCCGAGAGGGAACGCGACCGCGTAATTAGAGATCCGTGTCGCTCCTCTGCGAAATCCGACGGTTGTAATTACGCGTTACGTATCTGGGGTGGGGGGGGGGGGGGGGGTAAGCGTGGATCACGAAGGGAAGGGCGTAAGCATATAATAAACGTATAATGGGTCTGCTCAGACTTTTCAGCAGTCATCGGGCTTCTTCCAATTTGTACATTAGTTCAGTGAAATTAGAATCTGTCTACGGAGTAATTCCCAGCTAACTACATTTTGGCAAGGGCCTTTATTTCGTTGTTTTAACCCTTTCGCTACGGCGTACATTTCCGCGAAAGTGCTTTTAACTCTTTTTTTATTATATTTTTTTTTGTTTAAACTGTTGGTGATGCCGACTGAAGTCGGCGCTAGGATCGGCGGGTCGTTCCGTGACGTCGGATATATCGGGCGCTCGTACACACAGGTCATCAGATGGATGCCGTAAATATCGGACGCTCGTAGCGAAAGGGTTAAACAATATATCAAAAGTCTCCATCGATCCGACATCCGCTAAAAATTTTACAGAGGGTTGAAGGTAAAAAAAGCTGTTTTTTGCGAATATCTCGTTCGTTATCAGTTTTACGGCAAAAATAGTTATTATAAAATTTGTAGCTTAGGAAATTTTGCACAAAAAAGGTTGTATGAGTTTTTTCGTAGGTGTAACCGTTTTCATGTATGAAAAACTTCCCTTGACACTCTTCTCCTCCATGTACCATTTTCATTCCCAGCGCAACGATAAGGAAGGATGCGATTGCAAAACAACCCCAGCCGCGCCCACGTGTTCCCGCCATCCTTAAGCGATAATACATAGTCCTAACCTACTTTAGAGGGCGATCGGTGGCTAGGAGCGCCCAAGATGCGGAAGGGCCCCTCGGCTCTCTCGTTCCGCCGCGTATAGTGCCCGATTTATGAAAGAAGTGAAAGCCCGATGTAAATCAGAGACGCTCGCCGCTCAATTAAGCAACAATTTATTACACAATTACGACGGGGTCCGCGGCGCCGACATTTTACTTGGCCCCGGCCGGGGGCGCGGGGCATTAATATCCGCTAGGCAAGCCGTCCACCCGGGTCGCATCCGCGTGTCTGGTCGCTCGCGGGACAAATCGCCGATAGAAAAAAAACGCGGCCGCGGATGGAAAGCGAGCAAAAGAGAGCGTACCAGCCCCGGCGACGCGGTGGCACGGTAATGAGGACCCGGTCCCCTCGCCCCGCCGGCCTTCTCCAATGCAAGAAATCGAAGAGCGATATCACGTCATACATACGTAATGGCGGTGGCCATTATCGGGATATTCGTGGACCGCGAACAATCCACCGATAATTCCAGTCTAACGACGGCCGGGACGCCGAGATCGCAGTCCGCTAACCGAGCGACGCGTACGAGCACCGGGAAAAAAGATGAGGAAAGAGAGAGTGAGAGAGACACGGTTGCACCAATACTGATCGCTGCTCCTAATACGCGCTAATTGGATGCCGAGTTAATCATAGTTTTCTACCTTGCAGCGCACCGCCGCGCCAACCCGCCCAATTATCGCATCGACCCGCACCGTGTATTAATTAAGTTATTTTTAACACCTGCCGCCACGTCCGACCGCGAGAATCGGTTCGCGGATCTCAGCGGAATCGATCCACGGGGGGGAGAGTGTCCGCGGGGGGTTTCTCGAAGCGCGGGGTGAGTCTGTGAAAGGTGGCAAGTGCACGTTGGGAAAGCCTTGATGTGATTCAGTTAGGTGTAGGGTAAAGGCAGGTAATATGGAACATTTGATTTCAAAAGTTTGTCAAAAGTAGGTTAATTTGTTTTTTTTCAACACCTGCATGAAAATGTGTGCTTTTTCACGCCTGCTGAGCGGGAGCAAAATGACCAATTTCAGACGTATTCGCGGAAAATCTTTCTCCCAAGGGAAAAAGACTTTACGCGCATGCGTATTCGCAATTTCTTACTTTCCTCCCAAGGAAACTGGAGTTTGGCGTTACCCTGTGGTATGAAGATGCAGTTGTTCGACTAATCGTTATCGATCATGTGTGTTTTATCGTATATTACAACTGTCATCGAAAACAAAGTACGAGATGGTATATAAAAAATGTATGGAGTGGCGAGATAACGAAAAATAAATGAGCAATTGAAAATGCATATTTTTTTGCGAATCGCTCAGCAGGCTTACCAAAAACACACATTTTCATCCAGGTGTTGAAAAAAATATAGTGCGTGACAAGGGAGAGAAGCGATTTCGCCTCGCGTGAATTGCTGCCCTCGCTGCGCTCGGGCAACAAACTTCACGCTCGTCGGAATCGCTTACTTCTCTCCCTTGTAACGCAATGTACTATTTTTCTAATAAATCTGATATGAGGGAACGAAGGAACTTGTAATGCATAATCATATTTACATAGTCAAATTTAAAAGAATCCAATGGTTTATCAAAATAATACTTTGCAACATACCTTTAATACAATATTGAACTATTTGATGCACTTTTCAGAAACTTTTACACCCCACAAAAAATATAAACGTTTCTCTATCAATGCTGGATGACTGACTGATGCTCAATTGTCAATACACGATTGCCTGAAGAGCTCGTTATTTCTTTATCGAAATTTTACGAAATTCCATATTACGTGCCGTTCCATATTACCTTTACCCTACGTAAAATCTGATAGGCGATTAGATCATGGGTGTGGACTGTTTGGTCCGAGCTATGCCCAAGGCTCAACCCGGTGAGCAGCTTGTCAGTTGGCCACGGGTGGTGAGAGGGTGCGTGCAGCTTCTAGTACGTGGTGAATTGCACATAGGTTTTTCCTGATACCGCTCTAGTCACTGTCACCGTCTCACTTTCCCTTCCTGCTGGACCCGTGAGAGTGTTCCCCGGGCCCTGACAGTCATTTTCTCGAGAAACGGTCGGGCGATCCGCCGATGACTTAACGGAGCAGGAAACGCTGATGTAGTCAACTGACTAGCTGCCCGAGGCACGGTCTATCGCGAACGGTATCATTATATCGCACGGACATCACAGGTATTTCGTTGACACCTAACGGTATAAGTATGCGACTCGTGCTGAGCTCACGCGATATGGGACGAAGTACAGATGTTGGAAAGTGTCTTCTTCAAGCTTGAAAGCCAACAGTCGTTTACTCTCCACAATACTCCATCCACTCGAATTATCCCAGAAGCTCGATCGGCGCAGCTGCTGCGTAACCTACTCGCGCAAAGTCGCATCGCTGCGATCACACGTCCACTTGCGCGTAACAGCGTGCCCTCGAGTCTAATTAATATCGATACCAGGCACGAAAATTGCTGGTCAGCTAACGCGATAATCACGCCAGCCGATCGTGCAACCAAAATAATCCGCTTGCAACGCGGAGACTGGCTCGCGTTTAAGTATCATCGAGCGATGGACGGTGGTTACGTGCCCAGGGCCCGGTCTCGTCATCGTTATTACCGTCGTAGTAAAAATAGACGAGTTTCCAATCGGCCGATGGAGAGTTACTTCGTCATCTGACGAGGCGCGCGTCCTCGCCGAGGATCGCTGAGGATCGTGGTGGATCACCGGCGTCTCCGGGCGACAAGCATTTCACGATCGCTTCATCGCGCTGCAATCTCCGCTGTTGCGCCATAAACAATGCGCCTGGCGAATCTCCTTGAGATCGGCAATAAGTAATAACCGTGACGGGTAAGGCCGTGGCTGGGCTGGCGAGCAACATTCTTAAAGGGGTCAGCCCGCGTGTCACGGGAAGAAAAAGTTACAGCTCGTCCCGTAGAAAGTGTACTCGGCCAGCTCCGCGCAGCCAACGTCGACTGTCAAGAGCGGCTCTTAGCAAGTGTCCGATCGTCCGCTAATTTGTTGACCATTTTTCCTTGACCTCCATTTCCGCGCTGTCTCACGATGATTTCTCTACCCTCCATTTGCGTGCCTCCTCTTTTTCTAGCCGCGCTTACTTACTTCTCGGACGCTGTACCGATTCACAGCGATGCGCTTACTTATCACTAATACTTAAGAATCTTCATCGAGTCGTTAGTATGCTTGAATCACTTAGAGCGGGACGTTAACATTGCCCGGCGAGACTCCGCGAGCAGTTTCATACCCTGCCAACGATGCAGAGCCCGCCTATGTATTTAGAAAACGCTGAGCATCGCCTTCAAGTCTGACATTTAAAAGTCATTTAATAATTGTCATTTAACCCGCGCGCATTCCCCACGTAATACCACCCGTAATTTCCCCCTGACTCTCTACGCGCAGGATACACCCGTAAACATGAAAACAATCTCGAACCCCGTTCACGTTTCATCCCGATGTGTCGTCCCGATGTTCCATTATCTCCTTCCTCGAAGCAACCGCAGGCAGCGAAACAACGCCGCTCCATTTCTCCGATCGCATAGCCATCTTCCAATTACACCCTCCCCTCCCGCCGCCGCCAGAGCTTTAATGAATATTTTCCCCGGCCGTTCCAACGCCAGCGTTTCGTGAGAAAAACTTGCCCGCGAATATCGACGGCAGCGAGACCACCTGCGATTGCTAGTTCGCGCCGCGTGGATCTTCTTCCCCTCGGCACCACGCGATCAGAAAAACCACACCCCGTCTTCTACGGCCCCGCGGCACTTATTACCATTATTCCCAAAAACTAATAGCAACGGAGAGTCCGACCATCGGAAATGATACGTTGCCGGGCTTCGGCGGCCCCCGGGGCGTCCCGGCGATTCGTGAATGAAACCAGCCGCGTTTCGACGTTTAACGACCCCGACGGAGCCGGTAGCCGCCCGCTGGAGGATCCTCGTCCCGGTTTTCGGCACGTGAGAGCCCGCGAGCGTCGTCCATCGACCCGCGTCCACTGGTTCGGGGCGGTTGTTCACCGAGCGGGAGACTCGCGGGGTAGGAATTCCACGAGGTGCCCGCTTTTCTTCCGTCCGGTGGCACACGGTCGCGGCCGATGGCCGACGGCTGATGGAATCGCGCCGTATGGTTGAATGGGGGACAGTGGGGGCCCCCGGCCGGGGGCGATAATACGGCAGTTAGTATGCGGCTGGTACTGTTACTTAATGTTAATGCCGGGGCCCCCATTGATACTTGCGCCGTGGCACGGAGCGAAGAACAGATTCCAGCTAACGAAACGAGAAGACGAGAAGGCACACCACGGCTTTCCCTCCTTCTGGCCGTGGACGGGGTGGTGCGCGCACGAAGAAGCCGACTCTGGAATGCTACGAGTCCCGATCCGGTGTACAGTCCGCGCCCGTTCCAACCTGTCCGACGTGTACCGCCGCGGAGTCGAGTCGACGTGGAGCAAAGGAGGATGGAACGGGTCGGGGCGCGGGGTGGAAGAGGGAAGAAATCGCTTTATCGCGCCACTGGGGCCCTGGGACCCTCGGAGGAACAGGAGGATCGAAATTTCGTATCCACCTCGCAGCTGTAGCTTTGCAAATTTCTCACACAGTGCAGGGGAAAGCGCGGGAGAATTGTATGCAGATTCTGCTGCTGTTTGCCTGGTAGGTATGCAACGAAAGGCGTACGGTTTAATTGTTCCTCGCCAAGCTCTCCCGCTCAAGTCGATAATTACAATTAACCGGGATAATCTGTCGATCGTGCTCTGGCCAACAATGGAACAAACGCTTTTACCAGGTCCATTACCTGTTCACAGTATTTTAATGGAGCTCGCGGATGTCTTTATTAAGGGGGACACCTAGGAGCCGCAGGATCTACGGGATCCCGTCCAGCCGCTTGGAGTTTCGCGTCACGTAGATCCATTTAATCTACGCAGGTATAAATCAGGTTGATTTCTTAAATGAGGCAACGCGAGCCTACGGTCTCCGAATTAACCTTGCCGGCCGTGACATCATCTTGTAGATTTCTTCTCTCGGCTTTTTAATGGCGTCGAATAATTCACTCGGAAAGGGCGACGAGTGAAAAGAACAACGGGGAGGCGACTGGGGGAATGAGGGGCGGGATAGAGGAGAGGCGAAGAAGAGGAGTCAGATGGAAACGTAACGAGACGGGGACTAGAAAGGGAGAGAGCGAACGCGAGGGTAGGGACGGAGAGAAGAGGAGGCAGAGTTTGGTCATACTCCGGCGCAAGATATTTTTATGGGGTCCCATCTACGAGCTGCGAGCTCTCGGCGGGAACGCCTGGAATTTTTAGATCCATTCCCCGCTCACTCGTAAAACCGCACGCCGTAATTAAAAGCAACGGGCGATCGCGGGATCCTCGCGTTTAGTGTCGCGGACGTTTTCATTACCGTGAGTTACTTCTCCGACGGATACGACCGGAAACGTAATGAGATTGCCGCGAAAGTGGGGCGCACCTAATGCCCGTGCCAAATGACTTTATCGCGCGTGGAAACTGGTATATTAGCTATTGGGTATCGCGGGCTGCGCGCCAACAGTTTAATTAATAAGCAATGAAACTCGTTACCGGCGTACGCTCACTCGGAGTAACCGATTTAATTACTTCAGTTCAATTGCGTGGATTCCTGCAGAGCCCTGCGAACTTTCCGAGTTTCCTCCGAATCGGTCACGTTCAATTGCCCCCCGAGATCGCCGGAAGACAGGGGGCGCCGGTTAACGAAAGGGTCGCCGGGCGGATGAAGAAAAAGTAGAAAGCACGGAGAGGGAAAAAGGGGTAGAACCGGTGAAAGATATCGAAGAAGAAAGACTTGCGTCGCGAAAGACAGAAGAGGAACCCGGGAGTCGAACGGAGCCAAGATATAGGGGCCGCTGAGGGGGGAAGAAAGGGCGAGTGGAAGAGGGACGGACTACCGAAGATTCTCGAAGGATGGAACTATGGAAGCAAAAACAGAAACCAGTCTCACTGGCTCAAGGCTGCCTACCCGAGAGTACCCTGGCCGAAGCGAAGCCGAGAGCTGAGCCTCGGCTACCTGGTCCGCCTGTGAGTACCTGTCTGCCTTTACCTCCGATTCCTCTCTTCCTTCTTCATCCCCGCGTTCCTCTTCCTCCTCCTACTCCACCTTCTCAGACTTCTTCTTCTTCTTCGTATTCTTCCATCGTCTTCCTCTTCTTCGCGAGTCAGCTCTTGTCCAAGAAGGGGATGGGGGGCAGAGGGCCCCACCGTGAGCTACCACCTTTATCCTTGGTCCGTGGCACACCGATACGCACAGTCGTTTCACGCAAATTCACCGGGAACGCCTTCGTTGAGTGCGGGACCCCGAACTCGTTCCCCCGTTAAAACCGTGACGCATCGGTTGGACCGGTCGAAACCCGGCATCGTCCAGCGCGCGGGTATCGTCCTCTTTGATCCTTCGACTTGGCGAAAGGACCCAAGGACCAGTTGTTCGATTCTTTCCACGTAATTATACCGCGGCCGCGTCTCGTCGTCTCACAGATAACGCGACCGTTTCAGGCAACGGCGATTCCAATCGGCAACGGATTAGACAGCCGTTTCAACTGGACGGCACCGGCACTGACGACTAATTAAGAAGGACGCGATAAATCGGAGGGGGGCGAGATAGACCGACTGCGAGCGGGATAGATATTAGAACCGCGCCCGTCCACTCACGCAAACTATCTCTGATGAATCGATTTCACGCGCACCCCTGGACCGCTGCTAATGGCGCGCCCTATTCCGTCCAGCGTGGTCCAGCGGGAGGGTAAGTTGCTACGTGTTGTGGAGAATTTAAGATAATTTGAAAACGGATTGCAAATTTTAATTGCAGTGGAACATTGGGCTTCGTATCGTGGGGGTGATAATTTGTGGTGATTTGTGGTTTTAGATCCTCTTTTATTTAATGTTTTTTGTTATTGACCTGCTTCAAATTACTGCGACGAATATTTCGTGTATATACGCTGATGACATGCAAATTAGTGTAAAGGCACCAGTAGTTGACCGTGTAGCAGTAGTTGACAGTTTTCAGAAAAACATACAAAAATAAGGTTTTTCTGAAAAGTGTCAACTACTGATACATGGTCAACTACTGGTGCCTTTACCCTATCTCTATCGTTAGGTATACCTTACCACTTCCACGCTGCAATTACGGAGCTTGCGATTACAAGAATTATAAATTGGTCTGTTCAGCATAGACTTAGGACTTCATCCCGCACAAATCTTCCCTTCTTGTCCCTGGCTCCCCTTCCTCTTTACAAAATCTCCCTCCCATTTCTGTCACACTCGGATACGTAGAGTTATACCCTTCAGACTCCATTTGCATCTTGGGACTCACTTTCGATATTCTGCTCTCATATGTTAATCATGTTTCCTCTCTGTGTCGTCAAGCCTACTCTCGTTTACGTCTCCTTTATGCCGCCCGGCGCATTCTTTCATCGTCACAAAAACTTTTATTATCCCAGTCCTTGATTATTTCCTTGCTTGATTATTGTGATGTCGTCTATCGTCCATGTTTATACTCTCGTATTTCTCTCCTTATTGAACGTGTACAAAATTCCTGTTTGTTTTTTTCTTTTTCTGTCCCCAAGTTCGATCGTATCTCCCATCTATACGCCAAAACGTCCTGGTTACGTATGTTCCAACGCTGGATTTTCCATTTATGTTGTCTCGTTTACAAAATACTTTTATCTCACGTTCCGCTTTATCTCTACAATATTCTTCGCAACAACCTTTCTCACCATGGATGTGATTCTCTTTCTACTCGACATCAAAATCTCCTTTCCATACCTGCACACTTGACATCTAAATTTCAATTCTCCTTCGTCTATATTTCTGCTCACTATTATAATTTCCATCCTTTTCACATTCGAGGGCTAAATTCATTTCCTGATTTTAAATGTAAAGCTCGACGATATATATTTCTACACTATTCCTAACTCACCCCTATATTATTTCTTTTCCTTGTCTCGTCCATATCCGTCCATTTACGTTTACGCTTTTCTATCTTAATGCGCTATACCTAAACATTTTTTCTCTTTTTTCTTTTCTTTCCCAATAGTTTTAGTTTTAGTTATTTAGTGACTATTAAGCTTCTAACAGTATTGTATTACTGTTCTTTGTATATTTACCAAGTAATAAAGACGAACAATAATAATAATAATAATAATCAGTATATTTCACGCACGGAGGAGATTCCACGCTCTTCCTTTCAGTGAATGAACCGGCAGCCACTCCAAACAGTAACCACCCACCCAGCGTTATATTGATATTCTTCCAAAAAAATCGAAAAGGGGTGGAACTGGATCCAGTTCCAATATGACGTTTCAACTGCTCCACCAATTATTGAAAATTCATGTTGATTACATCCTAATACGCGACTACTGAACGCCTTTAACACCTCCTTAAGACAAGATAGTACCCCACAAGAGGATCGTTACCCGCGAGTAACAAGAATCAAAGCTCCATTCCCCCCTCGTAGCGAGCATGAAAAAAATTCTCTGAAACACCCTTACGAAACAGCGAGTGTGACTTCATAACAGACCATTCCTCTTTCTTCAGCCGCGCCGAAGAATGTGAACTCGTTATTTCAGCGAGCGCGGACACAGCGACACGAAACCCGCGGCATTCCATCGTATCGGCGACGTTGCCCGTCTAAACAAACCCACCCCTTCTATCCGCGAGCACCGGCATAAATCGTAATAACGCGCATATTCTCACGAAGCGGGCAGCATTGCCCGGTCCCGATCCCCCCCGCCCGGCGGTCCCATCGACGACAACGTCCCACTTAGGCCGATCGGCCTGTATAACAAACTGCGAGAGGCCTGAAAGCGCAGCCAGCGAAGCCGGGCGAGCAGCGGCCGCGCCGTGCCGGTCGCGTTTGTAATCGCGGAATAATTGAATCTACGCTCACCGCACGCACTAACCAATCTCTCTATCTCTCTGTCCCACCGTCTGACTTTCCCCTCTGCCCTCGCGGCATCTCTCTCCGACGCTGCGTCTCTATTCCACGGCGAAGCCTTTATTTATAAGCGCCCGGAGCCACCGGCATAAACCCGGCGAGGACTGCATTCATAAAGCCGGGGATCGCCTCCGGCTGCCGCCAGCTTTCCTAGACCAGGTCCGCGGTGTTGTTGTTGTCCTCGTCGCCGCGGTCGTTGCTTGACGCTGGTGCAACCGACGACCCCGTTTACATCGGCTCCGGCGTGCACGGGCCCCGGGGCACGCTACCTCGCTTACTCGAACCGAGAACGTATCCCCCCGCCTTGCTTGCCCCGTTTCACCGTCTTTCCTCCTTTCTTCTCCCGCTAAACGCCGGGCTGAGATTAATGCCGCATCGCCAGCGATCTCTGCCTTCTTCTTCCCCCTAGGCTCGCGCTTCCGGGCCAGCTACCCGGGGCCCGAGACCTCTCTAGACGCTCATATTGCTCGTCCCCGTCCTGCCAGCGCGAAAGGTCGACGGTAATATTCGAGGGTGGGGGATTACAAATTGCCCGGGCCCCCGGGGGAATGATAAAGGTATCGATGCTCGACCTGTATCATTTTCGGTGCTACCGTGGTCCTGGGTGGAGCAGGGGCACTATTAATCAGCGGTTTCTTTGGGTCAGGCCCACCGATGTCGGGAAGCTCCTCTATCGACGTAGAGTCGCTGGTTGTCCTTTATGCAACGGTGGCCGGGAATGGAAGTCTGCTAGATTCTACTGCCAGCAACAATGCCGCATCAAAGGCTGCCGGAACGTTAATGCATCATGCTCGTCGGGAGCCGCGATAAGGAGGATGCCAGGGGAGGAAGATCGCTGGCCCCGCGCCGCGAGCTAGCCGACTTTAATGCACCTGAGCAGAAGCTTAAACTCGCGTAAAGAGGATGCGAGTATCCTTGAGTGCAGAAGGCTATTCCCTGGCCTTGGATGTGCGTACGTTGTAGACGCGGCACGGTGTGGAAACACCTCGGCTCGTTATTTTCCCGAAGCGTTGTGTAATGAAGCGCGTCCCTCTCCCTTCTAGCACGCCGCTGGTATTTATTCCGTATCGCTATTAGATCCGGACGGTGTCGTTAGCACGGCTATATTCGCCGCGGGAAGAGGATATTCCCGCGGGCGAGGAAGAAAAAGTGGACGATGCTACCGGGTAGGTACGTGAAATTATTTGCCTGCAAACTCGTCCAGGAAGGCTGGTTGAATACTGTAGTGGACGGGGAGGGAGGGTGGTTAATACTTCTGCAGCAACTGGTGGCGGGAAAAGAATCTAGAGGTGGAAGCGCAGAATGTTTGAATCATCGGACAATGCGGACGTGTCATCGATTCTCTGCGCGAACGAGAATCCTGGAGGATTAGCACATCCTTGGATAGTAAGAAGCTGGATCGCGATGTACGCGGATGTGTAAATGGACATTTACAACGCTGCAAGCTGCGCAAAGGACAGCTGGGATCCTCTCTTGGGATCAAATAGGTATAATTCATTTAAATGTTAATAAATCCAGACGACTTGAAATCAGCTTATAACCACAAATAAAATCAATTCAATCGACATGAAATCAGCATATAACAACAAATCAAAACTTAGACACAATAAAAAAAATTCAAGTTAAACGATTTTATTTAACTAAAAAACAATTCTTTTCATGTACCATAATTTCGATGGTGTTTTTTCACTTTAAATAAAATCGTGGAATAGGATATTTCATAACAGAATATGAATCAATTTAATACAGAATCAAGCGTCGAAGTGAAATCGTTGTGCGATATCCTGCTCCAAGATTTTATTTAAAGTGAAAAAACACCATCGAAATTGTAGTACAAGAATATATTTATTTTGTATTTTTTTAGTGTATTTTAAATAAAATCGTTTATCCTAAATTTTCTATCAATCACATCGCCATGAAAATTCTCCTCCTACGTAAATTTTAAACCGACCAAATAAATATTTCTACCTACTACATATTCTAGACTCCGCGATCCCTAACATCCCCTACAACTCAGTAGAACTTCCACGATTCAAGCGTGAAGTTGTCCGTTCAGAGTCCCTCCAATACCACTACTCCAAAGTTCAGTCCCACGTCCGTCAGTCGCATCAGTTTCCTTAATCTCCGTCCGAATTAACCCACTTCAAGGTCTCCTGGCATGTCGCGGTGCGTCGGTGAGGTTCAACGGGATTCATCGCGCGAAATAATCCCCGTGCATCCGATTTTTTCCAGCCCGTTAACCTGGACGCGGACGATCCAATGCGTTTGCGCTCGCTCGGATCATTGCTCACCGGCTCGCGTTTAATTATGCTCGCGCGATAATACATCCCATTATCGGTCCATAAATTGGCGCGCAGTGGAGCGCGTCCACTGTACGAACAATATTCAAGAAACTCTGGCCCGTTACTCCGGCTGCCTGGCGGTGATATACAGGAGTTCTTGCGGCGGGAAATCGGCGACGTCGATGGGGCCGCGATATAGGGAAGCGCGCAAGAACACGGCGACCGATCCGTGTTTTACGTTATGATTTACCGACAGGATTCAGCCGCAGCCTAATTGAGCCACGTACACACTGCGAGGCTCGCCAGAATGGAGCCTCTTTGCACAGCTGTCGGGGACGTAATCCCGTTCCCCGGTCACGTGCATGCAAATTGCGATAGTGGCCTGTCGCTGGAGATCCTTAAACATTTTTATGCGCCATTTCGAGGGAAGAAATAAAGGCAATTATTTTATCATGGGATCGTGAGGTTATTTTTTCGTTAGTAGAGATGTATGGCACGTAAGTTTATAACAAGAATTCTCTGATGTGCATAGCTTTCCCGACACTTGATACGAGTGAGTAGGTACAGAGTACTCGGAGCACGCAATGAAACGACCATCAGACGTTCTAGTCGGATGAAAATACAGGATATTTCAGCGAGTTCGTGGGACCGATCGAGAGAAAATCGAGTCTCGATATTCCCGTTTCGAGGCTCGATGGCCGTACAGGCGGCTGAATGGCCCCATAAGAACCCGCAGGGGTTTCTGTACGCTCCTTTTAGTCGGCTCTGATCCGTGACGAAATATTAATTGACACAAAAAGTAGTAGCTCGGCGGGCCTTAAGTCCCTCGCCACCTTACGAAACTACTCTCGACCGTGCACGTCAGATTTCTATGGACCTCTGCTTGGACCTCCGCCACGTAACATTAATTCGTATTAAATCCTAGTTGCTCGTGGAATAGGGACGGTCTTTGTTATTCAGGTCGTAACGATTATTCGGCTTTGGGTTTACAATTGGTACCGTGGGGTGTGAAACACGGTACGTCATGAATTATTTCTATCAATTTTGGAAGATGACGTGGTTTTGTCGCGAGCCAAGCGCATCTTCTTGTTCGGAGCTTGCGCTAATAAATAATTGGAGGATGAGAACGGTGGAGAAGATACGATTGAAGGACGTCGTTCTCTTTCTACTTCGAGAAGAGACCATACGTCACTCGAAGGTATCACCCTGGAAATTGTATCAACACAGCGAGAGACGCACAGGTGCAAAGACCACGGGAAAACGAGAGCACGGGGGCACTAAAATTCTACGGTATCTTCTTTTGTCCTTTCACGAATTCACGAAACGCTTTTACGGCCCCCGGACCCTCCTCGTAAATCGACGGCACCCATATAATATTCCGCTGTAAAAGCGCGAAGATAAAAAGGGAGGGGAAGCGGCACTAAAGTCCTCAGCCAACGAAGCAGCATTTTGCGCGAACGATCGACCGACCAGTTTCTTCGAATCAATTTTCGCCTAAAATACATACCACCTAACACGTTAATGAAAGAACTTATACCTTCGCAGTTCTTGCAGAGTAACTCGTAACTTCTGAATTTCCTGCTCAGCGCGTCGGGGTAACTTAACTTTCGATAAGTACAAGTTGATACAGAACGAAACTGCGAGTCTTCATTCGCAATAAATTAAAATTGTGGAATAGAAATTAAATTAAATTAATTTGAATGGTAACATATTAAATTACAAATCCACCAGTTAATTATTCCGAGAAGTCGCCACGGCTATTACACTACTTAGTAACTGAGAAAGGAGCAGCCGTTTGGGAAATATGGCACCAAGATTGCTATTGGAGTCTTTTTTCTTTAATATTATTGGAGAAATAAAATGTAATTGTAGAAGAAATATTTGGAATCGAATCTGGACGGATGGAATATAGTAGATTAACGAAGATAGATGATCGCAGCCAATCGGCTCGTATTACTTGTCACGTAATTAATAATTGTATTACAATGTTACTTGTCATACGATTAGTAATTATACTTCAAATAATACAGATTGCCCAGGTCTCACCACGAGGAGGCGCTGCGAGTGGAGACCCGCCCTAACCGCGGCCCATCCGCCCTCCTTTTATGCAAAATTTTATTTTCATTTCCATAGATCCCCCTGATGCACGGTTGCAAAACGATCCTCGATCGCTCGACAAGCGGGCATCAGAGGGAGTCCTTCTGTAAAAAGCTACCGCGATAAAGCTAAGCTGAATTTAAAATATTTCTTTGTTTCTTTCATTTCAAATTTTAAAAACTTTCTGGTATATTTCTACCATGATAATTATTCACTAATTGCGAATAAAATAAAGAAAAGGGGGGCAAATTTGAGGGGAATTATTATGGAAAACAGTGATAATGATACATCATTATAGGATATGTTATATGATATATCATTATTTAGCAAAAAGTTTTCCCCTTTTTTCTTTATTTCATTCCTAATTAGTGAATAATTATTATTTCTTATTCATTACTAGGAAATATGCCAGTGTATATTTGCTATGCTTACTTAAATACTAATAATTCCTACCTATACGAGCGCTCGTATTTAATAATTGCTACTTATATTTAGTTATATGCTACTTATGTTTAGTTATATTTAGTTATAAACACTGCAGTGTTTAATTATTTTCTTAAAAACTACTTAATTCTATGTGGCCACTAAACACATTACCTCATCATATACATATCTACTTAAATTTAAATAATGACCTGCCTAATAAAAATCTGAAATTGTCATGTGTTTCTTACTTCCCTCGATGGACCCACGATGTTACCTGAAACATTCTCAAAAGTATCTATTAATAAAAATTCCTTGAGATTTCGTTTCTCAAGGATGATGAATCTGAAATCATATTTCTGAAATAATCTTCACACATAATATATCTGTAACAGAAACTTTCTCAGTGAATTAGTACCTACAATCTCTCTCGATTAAGTAATGTAATTTCAACAGATATAGGGTAGATGTAACGTTTGTGGCCATTGCACTGTTTTTGGCCATGTGCATTATTATCTTATTTTTAAATTGCTTGCAGATCATTATCGTGTGGAGAATTTCACATCATAAATATTTGATTTAGTATACCGCCCGAAATATAAGGTTATATGTATTGCTTACACGGAAAAATATTAAATTTTTTAAGAAGTGGCCAAAACTGGTACAATATCTTAAAATGGTCACAAATGATGCATCTACCCTAGTCTTTTCATTGAATCACTATTGCCCAAATATTGAAATATCATATTTGAAGCTACAAGCCAAAACTCAATATGGAATATCGATTTGGTATTAAGATGAAAGAAGGAAGAGATTAAAAAATACTGCTTCATTGTCAGCAGACAAAGTAGGCAATCAAAACTTTAGCAATTCGTGAAAAAGAAGCTACTAATGATATTACATTTCATTCCGAAACAATTAATATTCATAATATTAAGCACATTGGGTGCTTTGTTACATCAACTCAATAATTTCCTTCTAATTCCTCATTAATTGGCATCTTCAAAGTTGATGTATCGACAATCAATTATAATATACTATAGTTAATCAAAAACATTTATGCAAATGTTGAAAATTGGAATAATTGCACTTTACTGCACAGTATTTGAAGTTACTGTCATACAGAAAATAGCAACAACGAGCACGTGTTAATATTGAAAATTTACTATCAATATAAAGTGCCGAATTGCAGTTACCTACTTTTTCAGTGCAAATTTCGTTTCAATATCATCAAATTAAGCAACAATCGCGGGTGAATTTTGATCAATGCAAAGGAATGTTGAAAATTTATAAAAATAAAAAACTACATTTCTTATCAATCTGAAAATAAATACAAGGATTGACGAAGTTACTATGCAAAAATCGGCAACGCTAATGAGGAATAGCTACTACTACTTTTGAAAGACTCTAATTAGAACTTGAATTGAATGGAGGTGTGTCAGAAGCCTGCGATTTCTATTACAAATAATGAATTACACCTTTCATCGCCATTCTTTCAGTCACAAAATAAAATTTTTCAAATGCCACTCCATGAAAATTGGAACTTGAAATTTAAAAATATTCTAAAACAAAATAAAAAACATTTGTCTGCAAGATATGAATATACTTTTAAAACAATATTTCCAGTGACAAACACTCGATTCAAGGGTGGGTAGGCGGTGATAGGAGAAGGAGGATGGTGCAGCCACTTAGGGCTGCTGAAAAAAATGATCAGTAGCCAGAAGGGCAGCTGATCATTGGCCACTCATTAATGCAAGAAACCCGTGAGTGGACCGTTTCTATCTTTCGCAACGCTAACTTATTACAGACTAAAATCAACTCCCGAGCACAGTCACTAGGACTTTGGAGTACTCGCAGCACTAATTTCTCAAACAACTTCAAAATTCCCGGATGGTGCTTCATTACTGAAAATTCTACTATACTCAATACAAATCCCGAATAGCAAACGAAAAAGCTCCCAAGGAGCTATACTACTCTAACAAATATAAAAATCTATCGAGAACCACCAGATGGGTGGCTTCATTTTTCGCAAAACTAATAAAAATTTAGTGCACCTGTGTTTTGTAATACGCAACTCTAACTTTAATTCGTTGCAACCTTCCTGAAGGCTGTGTAGAGTCCCCTGTGCTGCAAATCCAGCAGCTCGGGACTCTTTTTTCCCAGGAACATGTCTCCAGACATGTCCCAGGACAGTTTCGGGGCATTGGGGTCTGGGGGTCGCAACTCTAATTACAAACGCGATCAGTCATCATCGCAACAATACCTCAAAAAAATATCAAGAATCAAACTAGGACGAGTAATTAAAAAAACGCGATCAGTCGCATCGCAACTCTATGGACATTCCACGCGAAATCGGACACTTTTCGGAGTAACATTTCGAATGTTGCTGGAATTTGAACATGTTGTAGTCTTTAGTGATATTTAAACGTACCTCAAGGGATTTTTCAAAAATTTGAAAAATGTCGATTTTACAGCTGTAAGGTAAGGGCTACCTTTTCCTCAATAAATTATAGCTATGTAAGTAGTAAATGGATGGAGATGAGATTTACAGTGCTTACAGAGAAGACATTAAAGTTTTAAGAGAAAATTATTTCAGTTTAAAAAAATAAAAATTTGTACCATTTTTGTGCAATTATTTTAATCAAATGCAGTTTTTTAACATCGGGCGTGATTTTAAAAATCCCCCCAAAAAGGATAATATAGTTCTATCCTTCCTCTGATGGACAAATTTTCAAAAATATGGACATTTTAAAATTGGCCCCGTAAAAATTGTCGAAAGTTGACGTTGCGTCAAATCGCTCCGGCTCGACTGGCTGGGCCGTGCGATAGTCATAGCGGCCAAGCGGCTATATCTGCTATTCTTATACGGTGTTTTCGAATATGGTAAGTATTTGTAAAAAACTGAAGATGGAAAACTTTTACTGCTTTTTATACACAACGTAATACGGTAACTCAATTTTGGGTGTTCGCAATATTTTCCTTGAAACAATGGAGACCCTTAGCTTTTTAAATGGAATGCTAAATATTTAATA
Organism: Andrena chrysosceles; assembly: GCA_963855975.1. Classification (NCBI taxonomy): domain Eukaryota; kingdom Metazoa; phylum Arthropoda; class Insecta; order Hymenoptera; family Andrenidae; genus Andrena; species Andrena chrysosceles. The sequence continues at coordinate 41,682,053 of OY979769.1, read as the reverse complement.
GCATTCCATTTAAAAAACTGAGCGTCACCTTCATTTCAAGGAAAATATTGCGAACACCCAAAATTGAGTTACCGTATTATATTGTGTATAAAAAGCAGTAAAAGTTTTCCTTCTTCAATTTTTTACAAATACTTACCATATTCGAGAACACCGTATAAGAATAACAGATACCTATAGCAGTCGAGCCGGTACAATTTGACGCAGCGCCAACTTTCGACAATTTTTACGGAGCCAATTTTAAAATGTCCATATTTTTTAAAATTTATCCATCATTGGGAAGGATAGAACTATATTATCCTTTTTGGGGGGATTTTTAAAATCGCGCCCGGTGTTAAAAAAACTGCATTTGTTTAAAATAATTGCACAAAAATGGTTCAAATTTTTATATTTTAAACTGAAATAATTGTTTCTTAAAACTTCAATGTCTTCTCTATAAGCACCGTAAAGCTCATCTCCATCCATTTACTACTTCCATAACTATAATTTACTGAAAAAAGTTAGCACGTACCTTCAAACAGCTGCAAAATCGACATTTTTCAAAACATTGAAAAATCCTTTGAGGTACGTTTAAATATCATTAAAGACTACAACATGTTCGAATTCCAGCAACATTCGAAATGTTTCTCCGAAAAGTGTCCGATTTCGCGTGGAATGTCCCTCTAATAACAAGAATACCATGAATGAAAAGTAATACAATGAATCAAACTCTAGTAACTCCAATTCAAATTTCAAAATACTAGAACAATCTCAAAAACAATCGCGACTCTTTTTTCGGAACACTACAAGCAACCACGATCGATATTTTTTCGCAACACTATGCTGGAACCAAACGCGGGGAATACTTGATTTGCAACGCTAATTCAAACCGTCATCAACATTTAATCGCAACGCTAATTCAAACCGTCATCAACATTTAGTCGCAACGCTAACTAGCCCCGTAATCTTTTTCGCAACCCTAATTGAAAACGCGGGGTGCTCAATTTCGGGGGGGGGGGGGGGGGGTATCGATGGGTCAGCCTATCGCCAACCAAACTACTACTACTACTACTACAACTACCGACGAGCATAATGGCAAAGTAATACCTATGAAGAATGACCCTGCACCCGAGGATGCAGGACCATTCTTCGTAGCCCACATGATGTGGCCTTTTTGGCCGGGCTATCTTCGGCTCTTTGGCCACTTCTTTGCTTCGGGCGGTTCGCCCTTCTGAAAGTTAATAGCGTGCCCAAGCCCGTCCTTCGCGACCGCGACCGCGACCAGCGACAATGTGCAATGTCCCACTGGCGTCAAAAAGTCGACATAGCGAGGCTAGAAGCGAGGGCGTACCCCCTCGCGCTAGTCTGGCCGTCGACTTTTCTCACAAATTTCCTGAAAGCAGGTCATCGTGCGGGGAACACGCGATCAGAGAATACGATGACCTGCCCCGGCCCTACCTACTTATATTTAAGTCACACATTCGTACCAGAAGGTAAGTTACCTATTCTACCTAACACCTATATTTAAAAATGGCAAAACAGTCTCTCAAACACAATCATCAGCCAACCCACTCCACGATTCTCAAGCATCGCCGCCCGGGTGCAAAAGCCTACACTAGAGAGACCGTCCCGGGACGGCTCCGTCACCCGAGCTTGGCTACAATCACACTCTAACTTTACGTACCAGTTTTCACTGAAATCGGCTGACAAAGGCAGTGACCATTGCGTATAAGTATGATTTAAATAGCAATTAATTATTTTCAATTTCAAACAATGGATTACTTGATAATGTGCTTTGTACGTATTATGTACATTGTACATACATCAATCCTTATTACTTTCTCATTTGATTATATGAGATTGATTAAGTTTCATATTCCAAGATTATTTACTAGAATGATCATCGTGTGCAACAAGGAATATGATACATTGGTATCGTTATTGTAATGAATAATAATATAATGTTATAGTTTCGTTAACATGGTCTCTGATGAAAATCTTTCACCGCCGCTAATTCCACCGCCTAACCACACAAACACACAGGTGGAAAATGCGACGTGCACGATACACTAACGCAATGCCAGCCGCCGACATGTAATTATTTAGTAAAGAAAGTCATCGTGCCCCATTGCCTTCACTCACCCAAGTAGCGCATGGGCACGTGGATGAATTAAAAGGCAATGGGTACGGAAAGATATCCTGAAAATCCTCAACTAGAAAATATGATTAGTTTCTATAGTGTCTAGCAGAATATTATTCTTTCATATTACATTATTAAGCAAAATGCCTCGACTTTCAACTTGTGAATACTTTAAAGTTCGATAAATAAGAAAGGACTCTACTTTAGATCAAGAAAAAGGACTCTACTCGACATTTAATTAGCGAGAAAAAGGACTCTAAAATTGAATTATTTAAGAAAAAGATTCTAACTCATGAAGAATTTACTTTAAGAATTTACAACGGGCTATTCCATCGTCAAAGTAAATTTTATAAAACAAGAAAGTATGTTCTCATGCTAATTACTTTGAATCTGAAATTTGCCCACCCTCAATTGTCTTCTTGCACATGGAAATTAATTATTCAATTGTGTGCGCAAACGAGTGACCTTTATAAGAAAGGAATTACACTTTTATGTCTATTATCATCATTTAGACATCAAGTTACTTTTGAACAAGTAATATCAGAAAAATAAAAGAAATTCAAGTCATTAGAATCGTCGCAATGACGAAATCGGAGGGCATCCGATTTTTCCACTACGTACTAAATAAAAATGATCGTAGCTGTAGAGTCTGAAATTATCAGACTTCTTCGCTACATAAAAATTAGCATTCAGCTGTATTGATATTCATACCAATACTTACTGAATTGCTATGCACCTTTACGTGCATTATTTAATAAATATCTACATCAATGTATGATCAATGATAAACATTCGTGTTAGGAACCGTTTATCTTGGAAATTATAATTATAATTTGATTCTATTGAAAAGACGCGGCATACAAGAAGACCCTAGCCCTCGTCTAATAAATACATACACAGACAAAATGTTACAATTCACAGGCATGGTTACCATGCCCGCGGTCATTATGCTCGCCAAAGCACGTATACAACCAGTCACTCGTGTCGATTCGGACCAAACGTCCTACGACATGATTGAGTGACCAGAGGAACCATAATGCATGCGCACTCACATTTCGCTGTGCCCCGGTGACGAAGGCGCCAACACCCCTGCTACTGCTCAGAGGAAGTCATCAAACTGCTAACAAGTCATCAAGCTGCTCAACTGCGCCCAAACTGTAACGAAGGAACAGAACACGATTATAATTTCTTTCTAAAGTTACGATTGTTTCAACTCTAATAAAGAACCTCGAAACAATTCAAAACTAACGAAATTTTTTAACATTTAGGCATTTTAAGAAACAAATTAAAAAAATTAAAATTAACAAATTTTTTTCTTAAAATGTTTCGTTAGTTTTTCATTTCTTGGTGATTCTATTCTAAAAATTAATTTTTTAAAAAATTTTTCTTTCTAATATTTGGAAGAATGAACTCTACTTTAAAGGAATTAAATGAAATACATAGATACTTACATCTTTCTATTAAAATTCTGCGCACAAATCTCCTCTTCAGCTGATGCCTGACTCTAATTTCCGATAGGGAGTTTCGCTTTCAGAAGTAAAAAAAATAAAGAAATAATAGACTACCAACGCGCCCCAAAGATCATAATTGGCGAACAAAGTCCTGAATCTATTCTCGCGATTGGAAAGTCAGAGCCGCGACGCTCGAGAAAGAATATTAATTGCGTAGAAAACACTGACTCTACCCTCGCGTATCCCCAAATTGTTAACGACAATCTACTATGAGCAACTGTGCTCTTCAAAATGAAAAAATTTGTACGTCATAAACACTGACTCTATTTGGCCGCATTGCGCGCGGTCACAATCTCTGAAAAATAAGTAGGATAGGAGAGTGGAGGTAGGTGTGGTTTCATCGAGTATTTGTCGCGAGGAAATATTGTTTTTCTTGGAACCAGCCAAGGGACTTTCGCTCCTTGTTATTTAGAATACAAGGTGTAATGCGAAAATAAAGAATGCTCGCTCGATAGGAGCAGCTTTACATTTCAATAACACGATATTATCCAGAATATACTGCTTCAGAAATAATTATTACATTTAAATGAATCATAGTAGTGGCTTTCGACATTAAAGTTGTAAGCACGTTCGTGTTATTCGAATAATACTTGAAATTATTAATCACGATCTTTATAAATATCCAAAACTCATGGCAAGAATCAAAATTCGTTAATTATTCATGCTCAAATGGCATGTCCTCGATATTTCTATACATAAAGAAGAAAACTTGCATCCAAAACCGAACGTAAATGCAATTACAACAGCTTCATAAAGATATATTCTTAAAAATCATTGAAATATCATTGAATTCTACGTAAACGCGACCGAAATGCAATAGAATTCGATCATTCCAATATTTCGTAAGCATGTACTGACGACATTTTAAAAATTTTAAACAAATCTGATTAAAATTATTCAATTTATCATAATTCAATCTTTTCCCATTTGATCTTGATATTAACCGACTGCAAAGTTACCCATCAACCTCACAGCCAACAACGATTCAATAAAATAACGAGAAAAATACGTATACCACACGTATTGCCACCTTCTTTTTCCAAGGAATGACCAGACGCCATCCAAGCACCGTTCAAATTAACGGTCAAGTGTCATGGCGTCGCGTCGCCTGCCCTTTGCTTTCGATTCTCGCCTCAACGTCTGTAATCGAACGATGCAACAAGTTTGAAACAAAAGCATTAAAACATTCGTAAGGCAATTAAACAAGAAATAAGCTTGAAATATACCAGAAAAGGGATGTAACTGAATACCGAGACCCGATATGTGTGCACTAAATGCACAGAAATATCGGTGAAGCAACGAAGGGAATACGCGACGAACATCTAACGGTTTTCTCGCGATGTTTAATCAATTTCGGGACGAAAGTGTATTAATAGTTGCAGCAAGTGACGATAGATAGTAAAGAAGAAGACTAATACCGGTTAGAAGTAATTACGTGACGACAGACAATGTACGCGTACCATTTAAGTACGCAGCTATCGACACGTCTTAACAGAACGACGTTCACGAAACGAATGACCCCCGCGCCCGCCGCTGTACCTCGGCGAATATTGGCTTTGGTGGGGGGAGACGAGCAGGCCTCGCGAGACGCGAAGTAATACACGCGTACGTATTTCCGAAATGTTGGGATATAGGTCTGTATTGTACGCCGAGTGACGTATATATCGCGGCTCGTGACCAAGCCATCTAAACAGAGGTGACTCACCAAAGCTGGAATCGTTTCTATGCATACGTTCTGCTACGGGTAAAATAGAAATATTACACGTAATATATTTCCGTCGTTTATAAAATATGTAGCATCTCCATACAAGAGTGTACTTTAATGAAGCTGGTAAAACTTAACACAGATGGCTTAGTAAGTATATATTCGTAAATTACTTACGTGGTATACAGTTTCTTATTGGAAAACTTTGTACAAGCTTCGCAATACATTCGAGAATGTCGCGATACCAATCCCGTGTTAACATCTGTACATAAAATGAATACTCATTCTCTATACATTTGTGTGAGCACGTAATTAACACGAGAGCTAATGAAAGCTCCACGGAAAGTAGGTCGAAGTAAGAGAAGCAATCGCGAGAACTAATTTTCGTCAAATATTGATATTAAAGGCACCTTTTAGGCGTCGCACAATGGGATAAAACGACCCGGCAGCGGTCAAAAATCTATAACTTTGGTTCTGTTCTAGATATTTTAATGAAATTTGGCTCAATTTAACCGCAAATTTACGGGCTTTAAGTTGAATTAATATAAGTGATATTAACCCGCGGAGGCCCGTGCTAGGCCCGTGAATTTAGACCCATGTTTTCGAAAAGTGGGGTTACTGGCCGATTACAATTCTCATTTTATTAACATACTTACTAAGTAGTATCACACGCGCGTTGAATCCCCAGAATTAAAACATTCCCATGCCCCCCTATTGGCGGCGCGTAATTCCCCTGGATGGCAAATCAACTCGACCGTTTCTCTTCGTTCCTAATCCGTGGCTGTAATCCGGTTACTCGAACGCATTAGCCCCTCGGCCTCCTACGAGTGTCAAGGTATGACAGGTGAAAGGACGGGCCCCGTGAAAGGTCTTTACGACTTTCGCCGTCGCCCCGAAAGAATAAAGGCGGCACCGGCCCACGAAATTCCCCGATGGAAAGTCCTCGCCGCCCGGCTTTTAATTCGTCGGTGTCTTCGTATGGTAGCGTTAAATAGTTTTCTGCGATAGCACTGTCCGCCTGTCAAGCCGGACGTAATTGCCTGCGACAAGCTAATCTCCAGCCTACGATAAACTCCGCGATACATCGTTCCCCTGCGCGGGTCCGCCCGAGGGCTGTCGAATGCCGCGATCCGTGCCACTTGTAAATCGTTCGCTCCTTCTGCAACCCGAGACGCCGTTGCTTCGGCAATTCGTGAAATTGAATTTCACGCAACACCGGAGCTCGATGTCTCTCCTGCGAAACCGACGCCGCGTTCCCATAACGCGTCAGCTTCACCTGGGCGCTGCTAAGCAACAACAGCCAACGGAGTACCTACATACATTAGATACACCGCGGAGATTAAAAGAAACAGGGCCTCCGACCTACGGGGCGAAAGGGTACACGAAAAGCCCTGCCGAGAGATTCAAAGCCCGTTTATTAATACCAGCTTCGAGGGTTCGGAGGCTCTCGGGCAGAGCCAAGGCGGCGAAGCGTGCTCGCAGGGCTCCGCGGCGATTAGCTCGACTCGGCAGGGCCTCTCGGGGCCCCAACACGGCCCAGAAGGGGCCACCATCGCGGGGGCGTAGCGGCGGAGGTGAGACGAGCAACGTGCAATTTTTAACTTTAATACCACATTCGGGACCCACCCGAGCGTCTAGCCGTCGCTCGGGCCCATCGTGCGTTTAAGGCCAACTGTTCTCCGAGATCTCCCGAAGAGGAACGAACTTAACGAAACCAGAAAGGGACGCTGTCGAGGATCGGGGAAGCCGGGTGAAACCTTTTTGGTCAAGCTGTGTCCGGATCCACGATAGCGGGAGCCGTGGATGGTACCGCACGAGGAATGTTAATTAGTTAATTAAAACGTCTTGGCCCGTTTCCACCTCGGGATATATTTAGATAAGACCAGTGTCCTATATCGGCCGGTTTTTCGGCCGGAGGAACCGGCCCGTGATTACGTCCACGGGTCCCGATGCATTCGACCGCGAGATAAGTCCATGATGGACCGACTGGTTCTTGATGGCGGTGTATTTAGAAGGCGGCTACGAGTAATTGGATTATTCTACCCGCCGGGGAACGGCGAACGGTAACGATTAATTGATTTATTGCAAAAACCATCGACGCGATACGAATCGCGCGGACGTACTCCGGGCCCGTCTTGGAATCCAATCATTTGCGGTTACTACGTACCAATAAGATCGATACGCCTCGATTATTTACACCTGGCCGCGTGTATTGGCGGACCATTTTGGCACATCGCGCAGGCTTCAAACTGGATGGACATCGTTCGATAAGCTGCAGAGATCCTTGGCTGTTACAGGACTTCACCCTTGTAATTTATACTTAAGGAATTTTTTATTGAGCAAAACGGGCATCAGTGGTTAAGGTGTTAAGGCTTACCGAGCAGAAAATTGCTTTCACGCCTGCGATATTGGTACTGCGTTAAATGCGCTCGCCAATTCCCGACGAGGCTCCTCGCGACCGTGTTGGATCGTTGCAATGAAACTCCAGGTGAGCGCGCGTGATGTGGATCTTGATTTGCATGTCCCGTTAATTTGCACGGATACCACGTGATAGGGGAGGGTTGCCTATATCGTACCACTTAAGACATTTTATGTTATATTTTATATTTCGTACTAATTTGAACGCAATTGACTAATGAATATTGTAGCTTGATCTTTTGGGCACCTATTATTATACGCTTAACCTTTTGTTCGGAACAAATTAATTTGTTATTAATGTTTTTATCACATACTGTAAAAAGGAGACCAGTTGCCTAAATCGTACCTCCTCTAAAAATAGTATCAATAACAATTATTACGCATTGACTTGATATTTTTATTATCAGGTGTGGTTTACATTCATTAATTACTGAGAAATTGATCAGGTACGATTTAGGTGACTAGTACGATATAGGCAACTCTCCCCTACCCACGTAAATCTGCAGACACTAGCCGAAGGTTACAGAAGCATGCAGAAACGTACATTGTCCCACGAATACGATCACGATATTCCCACCAATGTCCTTGTTCCATTTCCACGCGCCCGGCGTCATAATCGCGATTAGATCCACAGGCGATTATCTCGAATCAATGGGAGTCCAATTGATCGTTTAAGGCCCATTTTCTACGGACAACGCGATCTTCATTCAGCTATCACTCGCGGCAATTATGTAGCCGTGGCGTTCGCATTATTCGACCAGACGTTATTGAAAATCGCAGACGAGGAGCAAGGACCACGAGGCGATCGCAATCTTGACATTGATCCCAGATAACGGCCAACGCCGGCCTCTATCATCGATCATTAGTTTCTACCGGACGTCCACCTAGATTCTAGGGGCAAGGGGCATTGCGAAAGGCCCCTGGCTCAGCTCCTCGGGGCGATACAGAGCGACCCGAGCTTTGTTTATGTCGTCTCGGCCGGTCTAAAAAGTTCCTCAAACGCTCGACGCGTACATCCTCCCCGTTGACGTACCGAGATACCGCGGCCGCCACGTATAGTGATCGATCGCCTCCGTCGAAGCGAGACCATGGCGGACATTCGAAAGTCCGCTCGCGATTCCGCGCGCCGAGGCCTGCTGTCCCGTGATCCCGAGAGCGAAAGGCGTTCACCGGGAGATGTCGAAGATCAAATGTCCTCCCGTAGTATTAGGAGACGCACAGGTGGCATTCGCGCGAGTAACTCGAATTGCCGAGCGCGAAACGGGAGAGCTATGCTAAAGCCGCAAACGGCCAGGAGCAAAGTCTGCGGAGTAGTAAAGTGCACGGGGCGAGCTGCGTAATTTGATCGCCTCAACTATTTCCTGTGTCTAGCTGGCGAGGCACAAATTATCGAAGCCGCAATATATAGGGGAGAGTGGGGTAAAACGGAACGCTTGAATTCGGAGGGTGATAACGTAAAATCGGAACGAGAAAAAGACAGGGGACTTCAACAGGAATCTTCAGTGGACCTTAGACTATAAGAAAATCAAAGCCATTGTTAAGAAAAATCTTTGGGAACGAAGGAAAATGAAATTTACCGGAGGTATTGAAACCTTTGTCTCGCTCAAGTGGTAGGGTAAAAACGGCAGTTTAACCCTTCGTGGTCACACCTTCTTATAATCACACATTGGTCACACGGGGTTCACTGTACCCCAGCGTCATTTTTTGAGTTACCATTTTCGTATTTTTGAATCTTTGAACTTTTTAGTGATAATTGTACATTCGTAATACTTATACAGTCATGGTCTAATAGTCTTTTTCTAGAAACATAAATTTTGATATGATAAAATTTATAGTTGAAAATGAGCGATTTTGCATGGTTGTGGGATAAACCGATTTTTTTAAAAATTTTTTTATTATTTTTTTGCGATAAATCCCTTTTGGAAGACGTAAAGGTGCGACATTTCAAATCGAAAATTGCTCTTAGGGTACAATACACCCCGTGTGACCACGAAGGGTTAAATAAAATTGTTTAACTTAAAAAAAGTTTTTTTGCATATTTTTTTTATTATTTACTTTTTAGAATCCAACGATGTACTTACCGTTAATAATTTTCGAAATTCAAGTACCGAAAAGTGGTCGAAAGTACAACATAATATTGAAACGTCGATATCGGAAATTTTTCCAACTCTCTTAACGGAAAACTAACCTGTGCACGGGTCATTCGCAGCTCTTATCTAAGAGAAACATTGATGTTCCGTTTTACCCCACTCTCCCCTACCTACTATATTATCTAGTACAGGCTACTATGAAATTCGTGGAAAGTGTCTGTGGTCGGCGCTCAGCCCCTCCGAATCAATCTCCATTTGTCACAGAAGTAGGTATATGTATACACACAAAAGGACGAGCATTCCCACTCTATTTGTGGTACTGGAATTACAGTTACCACTTGCTGCGTCCCAAGTGGCTGGCCTGCTCGGACACCTTGTTTAAGCCGAGCAAACAGGGCCGTGGCTTTGAGGCTCGGGGCTCCCAGGCCAGCGGACGCCCCGGTGGCCACCCCTGGGGAGGACAAAGACCAGATTTGCGTGGGCCAATGCACCGGGTCCCGTGCTGCACCGAAGCAATTACTCGTCGATCCTGTTCGGAGCACGGGAGGAATCTTCATCGGTCATCGGCGATCCGGATGCCCGTCACGTGGCGGCGTTTTGCGTGAGTACCGCCGTAAGGCCCTGAACAGCGGTCCATTGAATGGAGGGCCGCTGAGCAAGAGGGGCAGAAGAAAGAGACGGAGAAGGGACGAAGAGGAGTACGCGGATCCTGACGACTGTCGCGTCAATGCAAACGTCTAGACATTACGAATAAATGCGGTCCAGCCTTCCCCTTCGCTTTATCCGCACGCATCTTTCTCGCGACTTTCTTAGCGACGCGATGTCCCGACGATTTCTTGCGATTCGGCCCGATGAAGCGTTGTTCGGGGAAATTAATCACCTTCGCGAGTGGCAGAGCTCTACCTACGTCCACTGGCCCCTCGCTACCTCCGACTTTAAAAGCTCCAAGAACTATGACGAGACTGCGGCGAAATTGGTGCGCAAGTGGAATTAATGGTCCCTGAAACGGGGCATGAATATTCGAGATATCTCGCGGGAGATCAGTGTCGCCATTGGTGGAAGATGCTCGCCACTCGCGATCCACGGAATACGCTCGCGTACGTCCGCGAGAGATCGAAGCTGTAATTTATAACGACACCGTCTCGATTCCAGGTAATTCAGGCCCCGAGGGCAGTTTTTCCCCGGGACGGCTGGCTGGTCGCGGAGATGCGTCCTTGTAATTAAATACTCCCGCTTAATACATTCTACGCATGCCCGCTGATATCAACTCTGTCATCCTCGGCTCGTTACAAAAATAAACGCGGCCCTCAGGTGTTCCTGTAAAGTAGTGTGAAGCCTGACAGTCGGCTGCTCCCCTCGCGGCTTTATTGCACGCGAGCGTTTCGCTAAAATATCCTCGACGTACCTAATGGAAGGCTTCTCGCCAGCCGCAGGGCGGAGACGCGAGAGCCACCTTTTTCCTTCTGTTTCCTTAACATTGTACGCATTTAATCGCCGACCATTTCGCCGCATGAGAGGCTGATAAGCTTCGCGTTCCCCTCTTATCTTTATTAACGCGTATCCTTGTTAACTCCGAGGTTAAAGGAAGAATGGAAGATCGGGCGTCCTTTACCTCTCCCCTTGATATTTTTGCGCGGGGCCGCTTTCAAAAACTCATACGCCTGGAAATAAAAGGCTCGGTGGCGAACGTGCTCGCTCGCTCGCGCGTGCACTCGGTCCCCGCGGCCGCTGCAGCCGATCGAGAAACAGCGGGGGAGGGAGAAGGAGAAGAGAGGAGCCGGTTGGCAAGAAATTCCTGCAATTTAATGGGATTCTTTGATTGGTACTTGATGCCAGTCGCCATTGGCCCGATACATACGCCACTCACGTACCCTCAAGGCATTTATAAGAATCGCGGTTTCTGTCCTCGGTCTGGGATTTAGGCGTCACCGATTCTGCTCGATCTTTCTCCACATTTTCCGCCGTCACCAGAAATATCGCGGTGAAAGGAGAGCCTGGAGACTCCGCGCAGCCTTCTTTCTTCTTTACTTCTCCCCAACCCTTTATCCATCGACATCAAGTTTACGGCGGATCGATAATGCTGGGAAGAGGAACAGGTCGCTAAACTCTAAACTGATTACGCGTCGAGCGTCAACTAATAAAATTCTATCTGAGAGCACGATCTGAAGGATCGTGCAAGGATCGATCCGTGAAAAGAGATCGGGGGTTTATTTCACCGGCATTCCGCTGGGAAGTTTTAATGCTGATAGCTCGATGGCCATCGAAAGCCTCGGCGATTTCACTCTGGAACAGTAAGAATCTCCGCTGCTGGTTACTTACAGATACGTTTCCCTCCTTGGTCATAAGTTATGGCTCGCAGAGTGGTTTCCTCCGGTCCCGTTGAAAAGCACACAGATCGTTACGTTCATTATTAATCCCCGGGGATCGTGGCACTCTAGGCGGAAAATTGAGCAACAAACGATACCGCTATCGCCCTTATAAATAACGCGGTGCGCGTACCCGCGAGATACCCTCTTCTGCTACTTGCTATTCCTCGTCCGCCGCGAAGCCGCTCGTAACGTATATCTCGCGGCTTTTCGCGGCGGGCATTCCAGAAATTTCTCCGACGAACCGCGGAATTCCGACGGTGGCGCCTATGGTCGCAGGATACACGCACGATTAGCCTCAACTTAACCGCGCGCGTTTCCCTTCCGCGTGTGAAAATCCACCGTATCGTCGCGGCGAGGATACCTACCTACTCTTCCACGTCCCGTTCGACCGAGGAACGCCCTCGAGAAAACTACCGATTGGTGTCGACAGGGTCGCCGAGTTCCTCCGCGGCGCCGCCACTTTCTCCTGGATATTCCGAATATTTTCGAAATTTATGCCCCTGACCGCGGCGTCCGGAGTCTCGCGCGTGATAAGGGATCGTCGTGGATTTCAGTTGAGATCGTACAGTGGGGGGCATGTGGACGAATATACCTGGAAAATTCTTTCAAGCCTTTCGAACCACCGTGACGATCCGAGGCTCTCGAGTTTCACGGTTAATCTACCATCTATGCGTCGTCGCGTCGTCGAACTCCGAAATCCTCCGGGGCCCGGGTCTATCGAGTAGAATCTTCACCGTGTTTCTTAACGAACAACGAGCACCAGTCGTTAATAACCGGACTCTGCCACCTAAGGGGCGTCTCCCGATTTTCACGGCAAACAAACACTCGCTGGAGGGATAAACGCTCAATTTCCTACTGGGATAATGATCGAGTTCGAGGGCTTAGCCTGGTAATTGACAGCTGACTTTTCGGCGCGTCTGACCGAGGATGGAGGGTCCTTAAACGTGGAAATCTGTGGTCTCTGATAATCTGTCGGTGTCTATATATTCTTTTAAGCCTCGCTACCTCCCAGTTACCTTATTTATCTTCGTCAATCGTCGGTTTCCTGTGTTTGCGGAGACTTGTAGTTCTACAACCCCTGTTTCCTACCCTCTTGTTTGCTGCGCCCTGTGTGGTGGTTGTTATGGCGACTTAATACTGCTCTTCACGTCAGAGTTAGAGAAACTACTCGAGCAGCAGGATGGTAGATTTCTTAATTAGTTATTCCTTATTCCCCTGAATTTCGATGAGGGATCTGCGAATCACGGTGGTTGCTCCCTGTAATTGTTAAACGAGGCCCGACGAAGTGAGGGAACGCGTCAGCAGGTAGAGGAGACACCTGTTGATCCCAGCGAGGCCGAAAATCGATCTCTCCCACGAGGCACGACACTCGGGCTCGTTAAAAAGCCACCTTGCCCTCGCTCCCAATATATCACGACGGTGGCATCTACACGGCTGACACGGACGGACGGACGGGGACGGGTCCTCCAGAAAACCAAGAAATCTTGGGGACTAATGGGATTTTAACTAACGATCGGAGGAGAAGAAGCGGACACCACTGGCGACGAGCTGGACCCAACGATCGATCGATCGCTGCCTCCATGGAATTAACGACGCTGGTCTCTCTCTCTCTCTCTGGAGAGCTGAATTCTACCAGTCTTCGGTAAATTGGATTCTTTTGTCCCGTGAATCGATTGCCTCGCATTTCTTGACTGAGCGTCGCTTCGATGAATTTCCGTTTTGGTTCATTGGTTGAGACGCATCTTCAAGACGTCTCGCCCTTCTGCAACTGAAAGGAGATTCGATAGTGGAATAGTTCAGGAGGGATTTAAAGGGAACTTGAATTTTCAAAGGAAGAAGATAGGTATACTCTAAAGATCTGCGACATCCATAATGGAATTAACATTCAAGGATCCATTGGAACAGAAGTAAGGAAGAATCGTCCCAATTAGGTATATAGATACTTGCCAGCGTACGAGTACTCGGAGTCAAGAAGACGGACTTGGACAGGCATCGAAATCCCCAAAGGCCCCACGTTCCCGCCGCAAGATCGGTATCAGAGAATTAATCGAGCTCCCCTGGTTTCAAGATCCCCGACGTCCCATGACACTATCGGAAGCAACTTCCCGTACCGATTATAAATTCACGACGAATCGAACGCGCGATCGACGTCCGATTAATACCGCCAAAAATCGGTATCAAATTGCCCGAGCGTAGTCGATGTCCGTGCGGGTCGCCGATCATTAAATCTTTAATTAAAATTCACTGATCGACTTTCCTCCCACCACGAGCCTGTCCCCCCAACTTCTTCGTCACCCTTTTTCAACGCAGCACAGAGAACCGTCCCGTTGTTCCAGGCAGATAACGAAGAATATCCCCCCGAGGTGCACGAAGCCGTGGCTCCTAATGATCGAGCCCCGGGTCTCGAGAAACCTGGATGCCGATCGTGGATGCGCCACGACCGCTGCCGGAAGATTAGATAGCGCCCCTTTACCCGAACTTTTACTTCGATCCGGGCCCGATTATTTCGTTTAACGAGCACAATATGCATACTGGTGGAAGTGAGGGCTGCTCCCATGGGGAACACCGCAGGGAAGGTGGTCCACGACCCGTCCGTGAGCCAGCGCATCACGCGAAATCACCGATGCACGCACCGCCGAACCTCTCCACCCTTATCTGGCCCCCTCCCTCTCTCGACCATTAATTAACCCGGCCAGAGCTTATCGGCGCGCTGAAACTCGCGGCGGACGTCGGGGTCCGCTCGCCCGAGCGGTGACTCGGCGATCAGGGCCCCGCAGAAAATTGAACGATCACCCCTCTCCGGGGCCCCAACTCCGTACGTCGTCGACTCGTGATTATTCGATTATTACCGGGGCCAAAACGTCCGTCCCCGCCCCCTTTAACGACGAAACGGTAAGAAGCGGATCACCCGTGTAATTACAAATTTTTTTGCCGCTCCCTTCCCACGAACGCGACCTGGAGGTCTTGTTGCGCGTTCACGGGGCATTCGAGGAAGCGCGTGTAAGTAGTCCCGTGTAGCGTTCGGCTCCTGCATAATGAAATCACACATCGTACTTTTGCGAACGCTTGGGTTTGCTGCTCTTTGATAGCTTGGCGCAACAGTGGAGGGACCCCCTTGCAAAAAGGAATGACACAGCGTAAATCCTCAGAGGAAGGGGCGAATTTGTTCGCGGCGACACGCATTAGCGGTGCCCCTCGTCGATTTTTCCCCGACTGATTACACGTGTAAACGTGACCACTTGGTCGATAAATCTCTCCTTTATCCGTCCATCCATCTCCGCGCATCCTCCGTTCGATCGTTATTGACAACGTCACTGAATTAACGGTACGACGATAACCGCGTCTTTCCACTTTCCTCAGCCCTCTCTCTCTTCGCCTCCGCGGATGAAAGCGAGCGATGCGCCTTTTGAAAAGGACGAATTAGAGGCTGGTGTACACCTCTGCCAGCGTCAATCGTGATTCCGCTGTGAGTTCCGTCCGGGACGAGCACAATTACGAATCGACGCCGTCCATGTCCGATTCGTGGCTCTTTGGCAGCGCGAGCCAAAGAGACGCGGCGGACGTGGAACGTGTAATTTGCTGAATAATATGTTTAGCCCAGCACGCATTATTAATTCATGAAATCGGCGGTGTCGTCGCGTGAGCATGGGCGAAAAGAAGGCGCTCGGCCGGGCCCCCGGTGAAAAATTATACATTGTTGAGAGAGGAGCTCTTTTTCTTCGCCACCCTTCATCTTTCCCAGCTCTTCGAGGAAGAGTCAATATGTTATTAGTCACTGGAAGTTAATGAGTCGGGACTGGGTACACGCCGCGACGTTGTTTCTCCTTCCCGCTTCGAAAGGGAATTTGTACGTTGTTAGTCACTCGGAATTTAATAAAATATCGGCGTTGCGCACGAAGATTTCTTTCACCGAGCGGCCGGTTGGATCGTTTCGCGCGGCTGCTTATCCGTCGTCCTTGAGTTTTAATTGAACGAATTTACGACGATCGCGCGCACAGACCCAGACACGCGCGCGCCCCTTCGTTTTCGTTCGCACCGAACCGCTGCTGATTGCGCGGATTTTATTAAGAATAAAATCTGCATGCGCGTGGATTCAGAGAGAGTCGGCCACGGTTTCGCGCGGCACCGCTGCGAGACGTGTGCACGGAATGCCGCTTTATAATTCGCGGGCTACGCGTAACGGGGAACGCGATTTCAGCGCAGGGCAATTAGCGAGTCGTGTCAAAAGGACACCTGACGTGTATTCGTGGTTAACGGAACCGAGAAAGCCGAGCTCCCTCTTCCCTCGTGATACGCATGCAAATCCCCTCGCGGTGCGAGCAACGTGAATTCCGTTCCGCGAAATTCCACCCGTCCTTGCTTCCTCCGGCTTGGCGAAACTCCAAAAGCAACTGCTTACTATGGGGTCGCCCTTATAATTTACGTAAGGCTTCTTAGGGTGGCACACAGTTGTCCGAATAGGGGTAGTAGGGGACATTCGGCCGAAAAATTAACTTTCCCCTATCGAAATCTAATGAATGTATGCGGGAGAGTCGTGCAGTATCGACGGTTCTAAGTTTTTTGTTATTTCTTGGAGTAGAGTCGATAAAAATCAAAAATTCAAAAACGTGTTTGTAGTATAGATGGAACTTAATAAGAGGAGGGAAATTATTTTTGTGAAATTTTATAATAAGAATTGATAATTCGCAAAAGTAAAAAAGTTGTAATTTCTAGGAAACGAAAAATTGGCGTCCAGTACCGACCAACTGTTAAATTAGTAGATTTTACAATGTTAATGAAAAGACATTTAATTAGTACAATTCAAGATTTTTTCAAATTTTATTTGTACAAACTCGCAAGTAAAATAATTAATATTCTTCTGATCTGTGCATTCGATGTGTGTCCAACCGTCACATTCGGTACACTGCTCCCAATCTTTGTCAAATGATTCCTTGCAAACAGAGATGGGCCAAATTTTTATTTAAATAAAATTTCGAATAACGAATGAAAAAATTAACTTTATTCGTCTAATAGCTCGCTCTCTAATATTTTTTTATTCTAATTTCCAAATTATCAGCCTAATAACGATGTTTCATCGTCCACGCGAAACCAAATTAGGTAAATGAAAACAACTGGGCGCATCATAGAAACTCGTGATCCAGGTGCGCTGGGTTTAGCTAAATAATAACTGGCAAATCCGCGACAGCGTGGCGCAGGCAGCAGCCAAGAAACTTCCTCGGTGAAGTCAGGGGATGCAGCGAGCTCGGGTGGAATCTGGTATCTATAGCTAACCCACGAATACCTGAAGAAAGATCATTAAAATCCCTCTGCGTACAGGCTCGCGCGGTTTCCATCCCGTCGCGTATCCATTATGCCTTAATTTCGCGAAGGCCTTTCGGTAAACCGACCCGCCGGTTATGCCGTCGGGGAGTAATCGAAATGGAAAACGAGCGGGAAACGTATCCAGGGAAATGCCGCGACCTAAGAAGTTGGAACGAACTCGGCAAGTAAATCGAGGAAACAAAAGTGAGCACAGAGCATCGTTAATAAGGAGTAGAGTTCATAGAATCCAAAAATTCCCAATACACGTTCAATATAGCTTCCGCCAGGGTTCTGATAATGGAGTACCAATTTGGTTAAATAAGATTCGAATAACAGAGGGATTCTACCGCGCTAATTATCCGAAGAGGATTATCCGCGAAAACAGTTTGGTTTCGTAAGATCTTTCTCATTTGGACGCTCGCATACGTAGAAGAAGAGGGATGGCGGGGAGGAAAGTAGCCGGAGAACACCCCGACGAATTCGAAACGATCTCACGACACGAGGGGAGACAACGAAGACAAGGCGGATGAGCACGGCAGCAACGGGCAAGATATCAGGCAGCACAGGTGGAATCTGGTATCTGACTCCGTGGCGAGGGCCGCTGGGACAGCCAGAACGACCAGAAGGATGAGAACGAGGGAGAAGAAGAGGAGCAAGAAGCGGTCGGTAGGAGACGAAGAAACTAGCTGGAACGACGGGGAGGGGTGGCGCGGCCGAGGCACCTAAACACCCTTGCGTGTATACGCTCGCGCGCTTTCTCCGTCCACCCAGAAGCGCGTGTGCGTTTCGCCTCGGCTTTAGCCCCTTCGCGAATGCCCCGCCGCCTCACCCCCCTCGGACGCCAGCCTCCTCTTGCCTTCTGTTGCGACTGTAATAATGTGCTCACATATTGGAGTACCTAAGGAGAGGCCCCGGGAGTAGAGAAAACGGCCCGAAGGCGGAGGAGGAACGAAGAGGAGCAGGGCCCCGGGAGGGAGACTGACGGGGGCCCCCGAGGTGGACCAACAGGCCCAGCGTGTACGTACGAGCGGCAGGGGCGGCGAGTGTGTTGGGGCCCGAGCGTGCCCACATGCCCACCGGCTCGGGTAATAAGAGAAAATAAGTGAAACCCTAAGGTACGAACCGGAGGGGGCATAGGGCGGCTCAAGGTGGACGGTGGCGAGAGGGGGGCCCGGGGGCGGGAGAGGGGGGATGTTGGAAGAGCAGCGATGAGGGGGGGAGGAGGAGGAGGTGAACCTGTTCCCGAGGGAGTTCCTTGACCCTCGGGGGGGCACACTCTCTTGCGAGCCTTCGAGAGACGCGAGAAGCCAGCGGTGTAGCCACCATGATGCCCGCCGGCTAACTCGGGGCCCTCGAGTCAGCCAGTCCCGTGAAAGAGGGAGACGGAAGGCGATGGGCAGGCTGCGATAGGCAGACGGAAAAAGATGAAGGATGAGAGGCCCTGGCTGCAGAGAGAGAGACGATGGACGCGGTGGGAAAAAGGCCCGGCGAGAGAAGAGGAACGAGGAAAGAGAAATGGACCAAACAGCGCCACGGTATCCCACTACCGATGGCCCGTCCGTCCGTCCGTGGACCATGGTGCACCGTACCGCCAAGCCACCGCGGGCATCGTCGGCTCTCGGTACACAATCTCGAGGACTCGGTGAACGCAGACACAGAAGAGGAGAGCCCCGATGTTCCGCCGTATCGTCTCGAGTACAGGTTCCTCCAGGGGAGGCTGACCTCGGTGTTGTAACGAGCGGATGATCAGGGCTGCCGGGAGGATCGCGAAAATTTAATTTCGATCGCCGCGGGGATCGTTAAATGGCCGCTCGTTTTTGTTCGGACGGAGATAGATGTTCGCAATTGGCTGGGCCTGGCGATCGCGCGCCCGCGGTGGGACACCGGGCCCCTTCTTACCCGGCTAAAACGAATTCGGCGATCTGTAACGTAATGGAGAATCAATGATCGAATGCTCCCGAGGTCTTTTAATACGGCGCTCTGACCTCCGAGCGTGGATCCTTCTCTCGCACGATCAGAGAGACTCTTTGTAACAAAGAAGGTAGGTATTGGTTTCTCTTTTTCAACGGTCTGGCACGTTGCTTTGGGCTCGTGGAACGTATTTGTGTGCCTGTTAATTATGTTAATAGAGTAGACTACCTATACAGTGATTCGCAGGTTAGCTGGTACGTAGGGGAGAGTTACCAATATCGTACTGGTCACCTAAATCGTACCTCATCAATTTCCCCGTAATTAATGAATGTAAACGGCATCTGACAATAAAAATATCAGGTAAATGCGAAATAAGAAATAGAAACAAAACCTTTTGAGCTTGCACCCTATTTTGTACAAGCTATAAACATTTACAAAAATCAGGTATGATTGATGTAACTTTTTACTAGTTTATTTTAGCTGACAATAATCAAACAATGCAATTTTGAGAAAATAATGACTCATGAAGTTTGGATTCACTTTTTCCCTATACTGTTCGTCCTTTCCACGCCTTTAAAAATTATAAATTTTCACTTTTTTGTCATTTTTTTTCTGGTTTCCCCCCTAGCCAGAAGTATATTCTTCAAAATAAAAAAAGTTTCAGTCGAATCGGATAATAACTTTTGGAGATACAGGTCCCACCGTTTTGAGAACACTATTTCGAGAAAAACGCGTTTAAAGTTTTAGGTACGTGAGCGCCGAGTGGCCGGTTGTTGCCCATGCATTAGCCGCTACATACTCAAATGCCTATAACTTCGGGAATTTTACGAATCTCAACAAATTCTTTTAAACACGTTTTCCTAAAAGGTTGAACATTCGAAAAATGAAATAAAAAAAATCGACATTTAGACCGGAACTTAAGTGGTACGATATAGTCAACTCTCCCCTATATACCTACCCGGAGGAGTTACGCGGCAGGTACGGAACGCACGCAGAAGTGTTTTCCGATTCTCCAGCAATCCATTTCGCGGAATAACGCGCGCCGTCTACGAGACGCGACTAGAAAGGAGTTCAGCAAAAGGGGGCCCTCCCCCCTTCGTTCTTGGCGATAATTTATTGCCATTTAACCGGTCGTCCCTTCGGTTTGCGCGATAACTCGACACGCGAATTACGTGGAACGTCCTATACGGGGGCAGAAATTCAATGACGATCCGCGCCGATGGCACTTCTCCGCGAGGAGCAGATTACCGTGGCCCGATAGCCCCCGCGTAATGACGGTGGACACGCGACAGGACTTATCCATTATTCATCGGCCGAAAACATTCTTCCGGAATATACATAATTTCGTCCCATCGGGGCGACCTCCTTCTGCAACGGCAGCCTCTCTCACGGCTCGCCCTTTTTTTAACCCCCTCGCTAAGAAGGGTCCCCGACAAGTATCATTATCGTTCACGTAACCGTACGCTTAATAACTTTAATTCTCGGAGGTCCCGTTTCATCGAAATAACGAGCTAGACTCATAGCTTAAGAAGCGAGGCAACGCGTGCATCCACGAGGATGAGGATCTTCGCGAGGCAGGGCTTCTTTTTAATGGGGGTTGCTACCAGTGGCCGTAGAAATGCTTCACGACCTGGAGGATGTCGAGATGAAGTTCTCACGTTCTTGATATCCAGGAAATGCAATGTGGATGAACTTCTGTGCAACATTTCGTGGTCGAAAATTAAGTACCCCGAAGAAGCAATTACAGGGACGGTTATCGTGGCCAGCGGCTCCTGAGAAGTCACAAACAGCCAACACCATCGTTGCCTGACGTTATAATTTTCAACCTGATTCCACCCATTCGACTGCCCCTCGGCATCGACAAGATCCACGTCCGACTAAGCATCGACGTATGCCAGCAAACAGCCTGATCGTAGGTACCGACTCTCCGGCGAAGGTGAGAATACACAACCGGCGCGCGGTGGACGTCGGCGATGAGGCCCGATCGTAAGAGATATACAACGTAGAACCACGAGCAGCGTCGCGGATATCCACCAAGGCCCCAGCATCCACCGGCCGGGGCACAAGTGTACCATCGTGTAATGCCTTCTAGAAAGGCTGCGGGGAGGGAGGGGGGAGAGCGAAGGGCCTGTGGGCGAACGGAGACGGAGAGGCTCTCCTGCGGCCGCGGTGCACGCCAGCGCGCACCGTCACCCTACAATTCCCTTTACACAATCGTAGCCGAGCATTGCGCCAACACACCCAACAGTCGGGGCCAGCGTTTGTACGCTCCGTCCGGCGCACAGTGGGGCTGGAGAGGAAAAAAGTCTTACGATGAAAGTTGTATTTTTGTGTATCCATCACTGTATCCTGATAGCCAATGGACCAACGTATCTAACCTATATAACAGATATGTCGTATTCATGTTAATTGCAAAGAAAAATTTATCTGAAGTTGACCTTTCGTATTCTAACAGGAAACGAGTCAATATTCGTACCAGATTGTGGATTTGTTTCTGAATTTCTCTAGATATTTTTATTTTTTTACCTCATGTATTTCGAATGTGTATAGTCTCAGCTTATTTGTGATATAAATACTTTTCGAAAACTCTTCACCGTAATCCTACTATACAAATGAAGCTACCTAGTATTTCAAGTTTTCATTAACTCTTTTAGGTTTATAAAAAAAAGGTCAAAAAGTTACAAAGCTACAAAAAAGTTTTTGTATACCGAATGTTGACGGGTTTTATTACTATTTCATTTGTTAAAGATGGTTCAATTTAATCACTGTTCCTGTCTATATAACTGTTAGCTATGAACAAATAATATAAAAAAAAGTACTCAAAAATATTGAGAAACACCGAAGTTATGAGATTTTTTCCGCGAATCCTATGTTACGTGCCCCACTGTGCGGCGCGATGTGGGAACGCGAGAGCGGAGAGGCAGGCTGGACACACGAGAGAGGCCAAAGCAGCGTGTATAAAGAGGCTACGAGAGTGGAGAGCGGTAGAGGACCCATGGGTCGGGGTGAAGAGCGTTTCCCCCGCGATGGTGGGAGTCCGCCGATGCTCCCGGGTGGAGGTGGAGAGGCTAGCGGGAAGGGATGGCACTCGGGGGGTAGGGGCTGAAGAGATGGCGAGAGGGAGAGACAGGTGGCGATAGAGCAAGGGAGACGGTAGAGCATTGAGAGAGAGCGAGCGAGAGGCAGCAGGGGGGGAGGCCCGCAGGCCGGCCTGCGGCTCCGACTCAGTATCCCCGGAGCGACCGACTCGTGTACCCCGCGGAGCCGCTGCGTTTTCCGTGCCTCCACCGTGCACAATCGTGCACACGAACGCACACACGCGAGCCAGTACCTGTGCCCACGCACACGCACACGGTGTTTACGCGAACCGTGCACGCACACTCGAACAGCGTCAGATAGAAAGGTGCGCGTCCGTACACTGAATCCACGCGCGCGCGTGTATCGAGGTCCAACACACCTGTTCCGCGGATCAGGCATCGCCGATACTTGGCGGACCGCGGCTCCTCGACGACGCGTGTTTGTCGCGATCGTTTCTACAACGCGTGTGCGCCTGGGCTTCGTCACTATCCACCCTTTAACCCCTTCGGAAGAATTAACCGAAGGAATTTTCGGTGCAAGCGGTTCTTCGAGTGGAACTTTCAGAGCGAATAGTGGTATCGAGGTATCGTAAGGTGCCCTTCCGTTGGTTCGCTTGGGATCGTTTCGGTGAATCCGTGGTTGTGTGCACGTGACAAGTGACTGTCTGTGGATTTTAGTATTCCGAGGAGTGAGGTGGCCCAAGAATTCGAAGGGTGTCCAGTGAACTATAGGCGGAATAACAGTCGGGAGGGAATAAGAGTCTCCGAAAGTTGGGTTCGATAGTTTCCACGGTGCTGAAGCACGTGCTCCGAAATTGGCTCGCAGAGAGAACAGGTTGTCGCGTACGGAGTCGACGGCCACGTGTTAATCCTGCCGCTGATGCGTAAGTGGGTCATCCGCGAAGGATTGAGGAGAGGACGAGGTATGAGTACCAGCAGGTCCGCAGTCGCGTAAACGACACTGCTGAACAATTAATTGCTCCGCTGCCGAAGTGAAACCAGCTAGCAGCCACCGGAGAGAAAGGGGGAAAACGAAGAGTATCGTAACGATCCGACGATATCGCGCGATCAAAGGCGACGCGTACGAGGGAAAGGTACCTGTCGCGGGAGCGTACCCGCGCGTAAACTCCTCGGTACTCGTCCCGCATCCTCGATACCCCGTTCGAAAGCGAGGCGATCTCTCGCTCCTGCCAGCGGCTCTCCGACCGCCAACTGGTCTGGGACAATTCCGTGTCGGAGTGCGCCATCGGATGCCCGTAACCGTACAGTGCTAAACAGTGTACCGAAAAAGTGTGTTGGGAAAGGGATCATAGATCTAGCTCGGTGCCGTTCCTTCTCGAGTTGCACGGTAATCGTAGTTGGTGTGTGCGCGGACCGGAAGCAGAAGTGAAGTGTCTTGACCTGTCGGCCAACGGATATGTACATGTATATCTGGCGGATCTTCTGGTATACGGTGTAAAGAGTGTGAAGCGATCCCGAGGGATATTACCGAGGGAGTTACTGGAACAGGAGGGACGACAGATATAGTATTAAATAATTAGGAGTGGCTGAGGAAGAGGGCAGGTGACCCACGGGGAATGGTGATGCGGTAGTCGAGGGATTCCTCGCGGGAAGACATGAGGGCGGCCGCCGCCTACGTCCTGCTCCTTGCCCACCTCATACAGGTACGTGTACACTTTATCAGCCCCGACCGCGAATCCTCTTCCGTATCCGGCTCATACGGGCACTCAGCTTGTCGACGTTGCGCTAATGGATCCGACGGGGCGCGAGTCCCGTCGCCCTTCGTAGGCTACACGGCAGTGCTCCCCAGAAGAAGTCGTAGAAGTAGGTGAAATCATCTTCCAGCTCAACGGACGAGCTGGAATCTCCGTTGAACCGTGTTTCCTCAATCGCAGCGCAAAGTCTAATTAGTGTTTGTAAAGCACTCGCAGGTATTTAGCGCGTAGAAATCGCGCTAGAGCAGGTCTGACCGAGTCGCGATTAATATTGATAGAGCACAGCCAACTTCGCACCGATATCTCTGACTAAGATTGCTCCATCAAGCTTCTAGCCAGAGAAGCCTGCTCTATCCATCGACCAGCCACCGCGGAGGACAGAATAATTACTCGCCGATGCGTAATGATAACGTCCAGCATCGCGATAAACCGCAATTACTGGCCGTCGGCCGTCAGTCTGTCGACCGGGCGCATCGATCGCTAGAGCAAAGGATTACATATTAATTACATGCGTCAGGATGACCGAAGCGCAAACTGTCGCAAAGTGGAACGATTAGATAAGTAGCGGCGGCCACCGGGAGTATGAATCATTCGATGAGGTTTATTAACTTATCTTAGACACTAATTTGATGAGCGCGTAAAGACGGTCGCCCGAGAGGGCGTCTCTCCCTCGCTCCGTTCCCTCCTTCCCATTCCGAATCCATCTTCCCGCTCGATGAAGCCATCCGTCTCTAAACAGCCACGCCGCGGAAAACTCCCAAGCGGAGTTACCAAACTGTCCCATTGTCGACGCAGTCGCCTCTTCCGCTCTAGCGAACCTTTCCACGCGTCGAGACGCTCGCTGGCTGGTATCCGCGGAACCGCTAAACTTGCAGACCCGGTCGCATTCGTTGCGTTACCTTCGCTCGACGCAAGTGCATGCATACGTAACGTCGCGAACACGCGCTGTCCCACGACGTTTCGCGGTGTTTCCTCCGCGGAATGCCTCTCCTTCTCGCCCGCTTCCTTCGCCGTCTTTCGCCGCTTGCACAAGGATAGCCCGGCACTCCGCGTCCTCCTCCTTGTTCTCATCAAGGAGATACGCATACTTACGTACCGCGACTGCGGCCTTTTTTCCGCTCGACGTTGCCTCGTCACCCACACTTATCATCTCGAGCCGCGGTATCTCGCATATTGCGCGCGGTCCTGTCTGCGTTTCCATTGTACTCGCGTGGCCGCCTTCGCCCAGCTCTCCCTTCTTCCTCTCTTCCCTTCCCCTCTCGTCGAAAAATGTGTAACACGTTGCATCGGTGTAATGGGACGGTCTTATTTGTATCTTCCTGCGGGTTATTACACGCTCTCGTGCACGCGCGCGTTGTGTATTCAGGAAGTGCGCGCGGGACACGCCGCGGAGCAGATGGAAATTTTCTTGCTGGCGATGGATCAGGCGGCGTGACTGAAGTTTAGACGCCCAGTGCGGCCGATGCTCGCTGGGAAAGTAATTCGGGATGGAATTCGGTGTACTTCGTAATTCGTATCGCGTCGCGTTGATGGAACGATTGTTCTGGGGTTCTTGGGAACTGTTAGCAATTTTGTGAAGTAGAATGGTTTCATTAACACATTACTTAATGGCAGCGAATTAAGTGGTTACGTACGTTCTCGGCGACAAATAATTGATCACTTTGAGGATTTTTTTCTTCGGAGGTGTGAAATAAGGTGAAAATGTTATAATTGTATCTTGTTCTTGGAACCTTTATTGGTATTAGAAAAATTGTTTGACACACTTTTGTCAAATATTGCCCTTCGTTTTCTGCGGTTGTAGCAACCTCTGTGCCAAAAAGGGGGTCTTCTTATCAGCATGATATTTCCCTGAAAAAACACACAACATTAAAAATTCAACGCCGGTCTTATAAAATGGTGGTGTAGCAATGGGCCATGGGACCAAATTTCTGAATTTTTAGAAAATAAGAAAATTATGCCATTATGAAGAATGAAGTCGACTTTTCGTCTATAATTTCGATCTTTAAATGGTAAAAATATATTAAAAAATAAGAATTTCAAAAAATGCCCCGAAGGCACTTAGAGATTTATGAAAAGAAAGTTTATGAAAAAAATGTCAATACCGAGGGATTTGTGTGTAGGAAATTTTGGGGGTTAAAATTGTTACGACAAATTTGAAAAAACCAGTAAAATACTGTTATTATTGACAGTACGAATGTGAATATGTTTAACGATCTAAAAACAGCCGATTTTTAAGCTACCGGTCGATAAACACTGGCCTATTAATTTGGTTCCACTGTGTTTGACATTCGAATAACGTGGAAGATCGGGAAAAGCTGCTGCTCGAGAAACCTCAAGAACTTAAGCACCCTATAGAGCTTCAATGCGCAATTTAGTAGACGGCTAAACACAGCCTCCGCGTTCAGAAACCCCAAAACGGTTACTGGAGTGTAATTGGAGCTTAGGAGCGAAAAGCTGGTGCAACGGCCGCAAGATTTACAGATGGAAGCCTCTCGTCTCCCGTTCCCTTGCAAAATCACTTTCGAGGAAGCGCTGCTCGCGCGGGAACAGGGCTCCTGGTTCCTTCATCGTTCCCCCCGATGATTTCGACCTAGTGTAATTAACCGCCGCTGCTGCTCTCTTTCAATTACAGTCCCTGCGGAATTACCGTTATAACGCGCGCTGCTTGCCAGCGAAAAAAGTTCGGCAAAAGTATCCCGAGAAACCGATGGATACACGGCTGTCACGTTGATGAGCCTGCAATTCGTATCCTTTAGGTTCGTTCTCGAAGATAGAAACTCGTTCTACAAAAACATCAATTTCAGATCCTACGATAAGGGGTGTAGAAAAGCATTCTGTCCAAATTCGTGTTAGTGTCTACGAACAGAAGGAAACAGAAGTTCACGTGCTTCCTCTAACACCAGCTGTTTAGAGACACCCCGTAAAACGAGGTTTATCGCTCCTGATCCATGCGGATGAACGTAAAAAGAAATAAATCAGTGATATTGAAACAGAGTGGCGGGCAATCGAAGGGATTCGCCGATTTCACGATCCTCCGTTGCTCGCAAGCTTCCCGAGTCGAAGACAATTTCACGGCGTTTCGCAGATCGTTGGAATCCGTTGCCCGATCGCGCTTGGACATGGCGATTTTCCACGGCGCGCATCGTACACGACGCTGGAGCCTCTACGCACGGCCGCCGCCAGTCCATTAGGCTTGAAATTGCAGGATGCTTCCAGCAATTATCGTAAACCTCCGTTACGGAGGAGGCTCGTGAGAGATCGATCTCTCCCGAAAGAATGCGCATGCGAGGGGCCCGGCTCCAAGGATCGACTCGGGCGACTTTTATCGGCCCGATTATAATTCATCGTCCACCCCTGGATCGGCGCGTCTTAATTACCCGCCGCGAACGTGCTCGAGATGGATCGACCCAACTCCCGGCACGAAAAACGCGCAGCCCCAACCAAGACGGAGATCCAGTCCTCCAGCGATCGGTCACGCTTGTACACGCTATGGACAAACGATTCCCAAGTATTCCGCTCGCCGCGCGATTCGCCCCTTCCCGTTCTGGTTTTCGAGGTTCTTTTTTTCACGCGCCCACGGAATTTGACTCGCTCGGAGAGTCGGCTTTTTTTACCACCGCGCCGGATGACCGACAGCGGCGGGCAAGAGGATCTCCTCGCGTACCGATGCCGCAAGAGAATGGAGAGGGTTGGAGAAAAAGACGCCACTCGTATGGCCCGCGGCGTTCGATGACGACCCGTTTAGCGCATTAGCGCGCCGCTTCCGCTTTTACCCTGGGAACGAATCCCTGCTCGCTGCCTCGTACGGCCGCTCGGGCTGCTTCTTGTTCCTCTTCTTTCCATTCCTATCGCCCCGCGGTCAATTATCAGCGGCGGCCAGTCCCCCGAAGCTGCACGCCGCGTCGCCAGATGAACATGCTCGCGCGGCACCAGCGTCTTCGTGGCGTGACGCCCGCAGGAGTTGGACGAAATGGCACGGTGGACGGGCGGCTAGCGTGACGGAAATGATAAACGCGGAGGGGTGGGGTCGAACAGGTGGAAATACAAGGACGAAGGCATGTTACACGGGCACGGAAGTACCGTTCGTGGAAAGCGCCTGGTCGATCCCCCATCCGGATAAGGGAAATGCAAATGACGGCTAGTTCGGGGATATAGAAAAAACGCTCGACTCGGTTCAATAAATTATTCAGGCGAGATCCAGCGAGAAGGGGCTAGCGCGGCTGGTGGACGATCCCGAGGGCTGAGGAAGGAAGAGAAGAACGCCAGGAGATCGCTGGAGCAAGTGGTACACCTCGACGTCGGGTGTGAAGAGACGGGCGAGAAAGGGAGGAAGAGAGAGCGTGGATGAATACCGGGAAGGAGGTGAAAGCAGGGAGGAAGAGAGAGGCAGCGATCGGAGCTGCCGAGGCAGAGCCGGGGCGGGTTAAAGCGAAGCGTTTAGCCAGCGGTCACGCGAACCTCCTATAAAAATCAGCCCCGAGGCGAACCTTGGCGGATGCTACGCCAGATAGACAGATAATGCCGTCTGCTGGTGTTGTGCGACGCTGTGTGCCGTGGCCCCGCGATTTTCTGGACCACGGGGCACAGGTGCGTGCCCGCGAGTCCTTTCTCCCTTCTGCTGACGGTTCACCAGCCTCCACGGTGGCCGAGGCAAACAGGCTACCCTGCAACAGCTCGGTAGGATGGTTTTACGAGTTCCTGGAAAGGGGGTGCGTGGAAGAAACGGGCCTCGCGTAATCTGCGATAAATGCCAGCTCCGGTGAGGTGCAATCAAATGGATATGTACATACCTACTTTGGGAATGAGTCTTTTCACGCTAGCAATGCCATTGTTGGCTACCAATCTCGTTAGAGTAATGGTGAAAGATTAAAACGTGAGAGACAAAGCTGAATCAGAAACCTATGAATCACAGTGTATACGGCGCAATGGAGAACCTTGAGCAGAAGGGGTGCAACTCCAGCTTTACCAACTTCGAGTACCTATATTAGAAAAAACTGTTTATATAATTATTGCTTTGACTTAACATTGAAAAGAGAGCACTAATTGATAAATATATTTTTTCACAGAATAATTAGTAGGGGTACCTGACAATGATTGGCCTTATTTTGAGAAATAAAGGAATATAAAGAAATACCAATGTTATGCCTTTTTTTAATGAATATTCATATTCCTTGTACTTTCTTGTAGGAAACACATTTTTTGTATATTGTTATACATTCTTGATTTTTTTGTATAAACTCTATTTATTTTTAGATTGTTAGGGGTCTTTTGTACTTATTTATATTGATTTCCATTTCAAATTTACTAAATTCACATTTACAATTCATTATTTATGTGACATTATTTATGTCATTCTTACCTAAATGGCCAACCATTGAACTCTTTACCCTACTCAGTTACTGAATTGATAAGTTTTTATTTCTATTTTTGGCGAATGTTTCAAATCTGGGGCTGCCCAAAACAATAATCAAACGTGCTCCAAACGATGTAAAAATTTTACATACCTATCTACCTATGTTACACCCCTTAACTCCAAACTGTCAAAAATAGAGTTGCACCTGCCTTGCTACAGGGTCCTCAATTGTGTCCTAATATACATAATCAAAGTATTAAAAACCCAGCGTCCTTCATACCCCCACGACTGCACCCAAAGGATTCCCATGAGCAGATCCTGCACCCCGCGCGGCTTGACTTGCCGGGGTCAATTTTTCTCAGTGCGAGCGCGTCTCGGCGGGATTGAATTTTTACGGGGGCCGATCGGCATTTTCTCAGGCGATTTAAGGAGTAATCGTTGCGTGGGCGTATCGTGTTGCCCGTGGGAAGGGCCATGGGAAGTTGTCGCCGCGGCAGAAACGGCAGGCCGTTATCGATGAGCTTTTGTTGGCCCGGTCAAGGGTGGATGAAACACGATCGAGGCTCGCCGCCCCCGTGGAACCGGGGATCATCCAGTTTCTTCAACCTGATCCATCTACCTGGCGGGAATCGAGCTCTCGACGGCAATAGGAACAGGTGTGAGTCAAGTGCGTTCCGCGGCCGGGCATCGTGTGCAACGTCGCACGAGGTGTCCCGGATAGAGCGCAGCGGCGAACACGCAGCGCCGAGCCTCGCTCTATTAACCAACGCGTGTGTCCCAAACTTCGACTGGGAAGAAGTCTCAATAACAACCTGTTCTCCCCGGGGCCTGCCGGTCGGCGGCTGCATTCTGTCGTCGCGTCGGTTCCACAGCAACCGAGTAATTTATGTCCCACCGTTCTCATTTGTAACCATCGGGCTGGATGGTTTTATGGGCCGGAATTAATCAGCCGCGACCGACGAAAACGGCGGGGGAAAAGCGGAGGTGTCAAGCCCGTGATCGACGCTCCGATATTCGCGTGTAAATTTCGCCGTAATTTCGCGGCGAGGCGACTTGCTCGAGGGGAGCGGTGGAGGGAGAGGAACGCTAAAAACAATCAATCCAGGCACCCGGGGGGCTGAGAAGCCACTTCGGCGAAAGAAACGCGGCGCACCGAGCCTCTAATCAACCGACCATAGATTCCGCGGCCGATTATATACGTTGCGTAATTACGCGTGACAGTGGCCCGACCGATTTGCACCGGTAAATCGAGTGTCGCGGCGATAAGTTAAAAGGGAAAAACGAGGCCGTAGACGGAGGAGGCGGGCGCTAAAAGTGCATGCTTTAATCATAATCGACGACGACGTCGCGCCGGTCAAGTTCAGTGAACATGAAAATCAGCGGCCAGACGGGCACGGGGAATCGATATCGGACGTGGTGAAGAAAGCGCTCAGATGGCTGTAATATCTGGCACCTGGTGAAGTGAACCTAAACGACACGCCAATGATGTACTTTGAATCAATGATCCAAAGTTTAATCCCTCGAACACGGTAGAGTATGGTGGGACAAGAGTGCGCACTTAAAGTTTAGACTTCTCTAAAAATCTTTGGTAGTACACTGACAGTCATATCATTTTGTGAGGAACTCAAACCATGAAATTCGCATGGTGCGAACTCTTACCCGCTGCGAACTTTTACGTACCTTTACTCTACGTACCTAATCGACATCCAATTCCTCCAATTTCAGTAAAAAAAATCTAATACTCAATCCCAGCTATCACCATCCACTACCATCCACTAAACTCGCAATTCCGCCCATTCCCCGACATCGAAACTTTCACCGTGATATTAAATTCCCACACGAACCAAAGAGCAAGCTTCCCCTTGAAGGAATAAGAAACACGCGTGGTACTTAGCTGGCCGAGAACCGGCCAGTGGATTAAAAGAAACGACGAATCGAATTAATTCACTCGCAGCCTCTCCACCCACCGAAAGAACGATCTCTTCGAAGGCCGTTGGAAGGAACGAGAGGGACGGTGATTAAAATCAGAGAAATTCGCCTATCGTCCGCGATCCTCGTCCTACGGCTTGTCAGAGCGGCGAGGGGAGCGCCTTCCCACGCGGGGTAAGAGTTTTTAATTATTTCGGTAATTTGTGGCGGATCGACGGGGCGAGATGGGCCCCCGGGGCGGCCGATGGAATCGAGTGGGTAGCAAATAATATTAAGTATAGGCCTCTTCGCGGAAAGAGAGAGATATATGGTCGGCGGTGGGTTCCGAAGGCGTGCGCGCGCGAGCGCACACGGATTCGCAGCGCGGATGGGGCCCCGACCGGTGTAAAATTAAATGGTGTTCGGCAGGTCTATTCCAGCGGGCCAGGTAGCGGCCACCGGTAATTACTACCTACGACTTAGGAGCTCAAAGATAAAATGAAAGGCCCACGGACGATTTTCGAAACCGAGTTCGCGTCAGTTGTTGTTGTTGTTGCCGTTCCCCGGTCGAGAACCACTCCACGAACAGTCCCAGCTCTGCCATCGTGTTGCTCGTTTTCCGGCTCCGTTGTGGGGTCGCGTGAGCGACTGGTCCCTCTTGTCTGCACTGCTCAGCTACGAGACTTTTTGAATTTTCATTCGAGATAAAACGACGGAATCGTTCTAATGGTCCCTCGCAGAGAGGAAGTGAATCTCGGTGGTGGAGAAGAGGTTCGAGGGCTCTGGAAATTGGAACACCGGGACACTTGGAACCTTTAAACGCACGGTACCAGTTACTTTCGCAGAACTTTTTGCAATCGTATAAGCGCAAAGTAAACGGTTCTTTCTGAAAATTCCCTCTCGCATTGGCAGTCAATCGACTACCTTATTTCCTTATTTCCCAGCTTCCTGGCTTCTCAAGCCAGCCAGAGCTACCCCCTTTCTCTGTCACCCGCTGATTTGTGCACGTTAAAACCGCGAACGGTAGGATTTTTCAACGGAATTCGAGCGCGAGCACCGCTCTAGAGCGCTAATTAGCCTGCGTGCACGACGATAAAGCTGCTCTCATTGATCCATCCCGCTGCGATCGGTCGGTTAGCAGGTTCTCAATTAAGATATTAAAGAACGTACCACGCCGGGGCTTTACATAATTGCACCCGGCTCTAATTAAGCATTTACATAATTACACGTATTCCGTTCATGCGCTCCCCGCCCTCGTTTTATGCCCGCTAATGAGATCGTCGATAACAATTAACGCGCGTAACTGGACGTCCGTGTGCCGGCGCGCCGTTTACCTTCGATTATCATCGTCATTTTCGAGAGTCATCTTGTTATTAAGTCGATTGAAGGGCACCTGGCCGGGGAGAAATAAAATTTTATCGATGCTCCCCTTTCCACGGAACGCTGCTAATGATCAGCTTCGTTCGGCGATCCCCTCCGTCCTCTTCTCCGAATTATATTTTTCAACTGGCGATTACCGCTGGAGGAAATTCATGTACTTAATATTATTTCGGGGCTCGTCCGCTCATCGGCGAGCCTTGAGCGCACTGGAAAACAGTCCCGAACCGAGCAGGCGATGGGTCCGAAAGTGAATCATTCGGAGGGTTCCGCGTCGAGCCGCGTTTGGCTCCCATAAATTGCCCAGAGAAATGGCCCCCAAGCACCAAGTATACAATACATATACATATACACCGACGGGCCCCGTGCGTCCGTTGAATACACGGCCAAGGGGGGAATGAAAGAAGTCGCCAGAGCGAAGGAGTGGAAAGAAAGGTAAGAAAGAAGGAATTCCTCCGATATGATGCCGGACGGGAGCAAAGATCCCACGGAAAAGTGGCAGGAGAGGAGACGGTGGGCTGCTTCGTCGCTCAGTATGCGCTCGGCTCGGCCGTTTTTTCGCTCGAATGAGTTATTCGTATTAACTCCCGCGAGCTCGGACGCGTATAAAACTGAGAGCGAACGAAGGTATGGCTCGCTGCACCTTGGCTATGCGGAAAGGAAAGGCTGGCTCCGCGGCGAATCGGCTCACGGACGAGGGGAGAAACGTGCGGCTCATCCTCGCGAGCGCGAGCGCGCACCAACTCGTAACAAGTCACGCGGAGGTGTATACATGCGCTAGCGGCCACGGTAAACGCTCTAGAAGGGGTATGAAACGCGCGTAAAACGCCCTCCTGCCTCCGTGTACCAGGTGTCCAGAAATCAATCCCGCGACAGGCCACCCGCTCCTTTGTCTCGCGTTGCCAACGATCCCTCGGGTTTTTTTTACCGGGGATCTTTGGTGGTCCGCTTGAAATGGAACTTCTGTTGCCGAGGCTCTTTGTTGCGCGACGGTCCCACGAATGTTTCCAGGGAATTTCGGATGAAATTAATCGACGTGGAAGAATCGGTTGGAAAAGCTTAATGATACCTTCGAACACTTTGAACACTGACGAAGCGTGGATGAAGAGGAAGAGGTTGACACTTTAATGAATGATGCGGCGGTAGGTTCACTCGTCGTTTCTTTTAAGCATTTAACCGGTTACCGCGTTAATGCCTGTTTATATTACGGTACCATCGCGGCGATCCTTCTGTGTATTCGCACGAATCGAACGTGAAAAATCGCGCGCGACTCGGTTCATTGCACTGGTAGTCGTCGGTGCACACTTCGCTCGAAAGGCTACTGGAGATCGACTTGACGGTTACAATATGTTATTTGCGGATAAATCGTGGAAGATTATGTAAGGTGTCCTCTCGATTATGTTAACAGAAATCGTAACAGTAGCGTCTATCGTATCGCAACACACTATAATGTGGAATGCTGAGTAAACGGGGTTGCGAGCCTGAGTATCGTAATATAATCGCGCCTCGCGCACGAGGGGAACGATGTTGGGAAAAGAACAATTGCCGTCGCCGTCGTGGATCCCCAGGAAAAATGAGCTTTCGCACAATTGACCTAATAACCGTGAAAGCGAGCGCAGTGATTGTTCCGAGGTTGAAAGGTGCGGTGCGCGATGGGAAACGGTCGCTAATACCGAGGTGTCCACCTTCATTACACCTCCCGACAGCTCTGACAGACTTCAATTATCGCTGTGTGGCGACTGAACCCTAGGCCATGTGGGAAAACACCGGGTCGTGCACATTACGTAACGCCGAGCGCGATCAGGACGGACAGAAAATGCTGAACAAATATAAACGTATCTTCTGATACAGTCGGCTCGCTTCTCACGATCGTCGAGTGCCAGTTAAAGTCCACCATCGCTCCTGAAAGTGCAAGAAGAAGCTCAGTCTAGGGATCTATTTAATATACACGGTTGCCTGAAGAGTTGGTTATTTCTTTATCGAAATTTTACGAAGTTCCATTTTACATGCCGTTCCATATTACCAGCTTTTACCTTATATACCTGTGTAATCGATTCGATGAAAAAGTGTACCGTTCCTCTCTTTTGTTGGTTGGAGCTCGACCGCGTGAGAATGGGAATCCGCGAGTGACTATCGACTGTTAAAAATTCCTGCCTCGTTTTCCGACTCGTATCATCGAACGACCGATCCCAGTTTTCGAAAACGTCTCTTCCGTGTCGGCGGCCGGCTGAAAGCTATCTCCGCGCGGGCAATTTCACGTCGGCACGTGATCGGACTGTGCAAACTTGGGGCCCGCGCGAGCAAACCGCGCTCGGCCCTCGCTCCGCGCACCGGCGCGTTTTCAGCTTCTTTCGGAGGCAGCGCGGTTACCGGGCAGAGCCTCCAGAATAAGTATGCACGGCTAATAAAACTGGCGACGGGTCGTTACACCGTTCTCTCGTCAAACAGAGGGAAACCACCGCGGGATTCGAGCATTCGTCGTAAACGCGCGGCCATCAGCGGCGAGCCCTTACCAGGACGAACGTCCCGCGACGCCCGCCGCCGGACGTGCCGTTTTACGGCCACGACAATTCCATTTCGCATACCCGATTGATATATTCCACGACAACGACGACGAGGGCTCGAACGTCGACATTGACGGGCTTCGACTGGACGCGCTCGCCTTTACCACGAACCTCTGCTATGCTTTCGCATGCAAAGTGCATACAGGATGCTCCATTTTCAATTTACCAATGCGCACGCATCGGTAACTGTATTCAGTTGGAGGGGAAACTAGTTTTGGGGGGGTCGATGAGGGTCGATGGAAGGAGTACATAATAGCTAAACGTGTAGGAGAAAAGACTTTGAATAGGATTGCATTATTTCAAGGGCCTTATGGTTAATGTGACCAGATGTTTTATATTGGAATGCAGCACGTGTAAAAAGAGAAGATTAACACATTCGCGAGGACATCATTTTTTTAGTTACACCTAAGCAAAAAGCAAACAAAACGAAAACTATGTGAGAAATGAATTTGTTTATTATTTACAAACATACTTAAACTATTCGTCTATAAAGTACTGTGACGATTTTTTGAAAAATTATAATAAAAATCAACTTTATAGCGAAAAAGCAAACCCCTTGGTGTTCGTGATTATTCGACTGCCGTGGGGTAATCAAATTTTTTTTTATAGTCTCTTAAGACATTGTACTAATGGTAGGAAGTAACAATTTTATATGAAAACTGTAAATTATTCCTAAAAAAAATCTTAAATGTGGCTAAAAATGGCTAAAAATCTTAAAAAGTTGCTGTGTCTTCAGTCTAGCTCTAGCTGCAACTCCCACGACGATAGGTCGAATTCAGTGCCGGGGACTGCTCTAGGCAGTTCCCAATCTTCCGGAAATTTGTTGAGTATCGTATACACTTAATCTAGACACAAAAGTATCGTCGTGTAGACGTACCTTTACTTACGGTACACTTTTTCTACAGAGTGATATTTGGTGTACTCCGAGGTTCCCAGATACCCGATCCGAGGCAATCAACGTGTCGACAGAAATTGCGCCCAGGGTACCTACCAACGGCGCTCGCCCCGCAGACCCTTGGAGAGTTACCATGCTGTAAACGCGACGCGTTTAAAAGGCGAACCCAAGTACCAGTTGCGAGCCCGGTGGTTCTCCAATTGGCCATCGCGAGTTACATAGTTCCCCTGCGGTAACGATAATGCGAGGACATGTTCCCCCGGCGTATTCGTGGAAGAATTCCTCCTGGAAGCGAGTCGTATTGTCGCCCCGCTGATGGCTCTCCATTTCCCGTCCGCGGCGGCCGGGCATTATCCGTGATTTACTCTTCAATTTCCGTGAGGATCCATCCAGACGCTCGCCAGGCTAGCTGGAGGAAACCGCAGAAGCTCGGGACTCGACGGCGAAAATGTCACTCGCGGCACGGTATTATATAACGTAGTAGGAAGCGCGCCCCGCTGGAAAGCAAAGGCCAGCAGACGATCCTCTGCGCTTTCTACCTTCGATCTTACTCTTACGGTAATTACACGGGCCCCGAGGCCCTCGTACGTGTGTCCGTGCACGACTCGCAACCACACGGACGGGGCCCGATGGATGCACGTGGCTCCGATGCAACCGCCTGCATTCGATAGGTGTAGGCGAAGTGTGTACGTAGCCGAGGCTTTCGTAACCGCGATCGACGAAAGGAAGACTCTCCACGTCGAAACCAGGCGGCTTTTCGAGCGGTAACGATCCTGCTTTTGTTATTAATCACGAAACGGACACGGCAAATCTTTTACAGGCAAATGTGCAAACGATATTCAATTTAGTTTATTCGTATCTAAACGAGCGCGACCTAGTGGTTTAAGAAAGTACCGTATTTATAAATAAATGTGTCAATAGGTTTGTAATAAGTTTAGAATCTTTTTGCAGAATAATCTCCGCAAGGACATACAACCCAAAAAAGATTAAACTTCGTTTTTTATTATTTACTTTTTCGTGTTTGAATTTTACCACTAAAAAAATGAAAAATTGAAATCGCGATGCTACTAAGTAAGCAACGCAGCGACTTTTTCTCGTTTTCGAGAAGAACGCGAGAGGCTGACTTCAAGTCGATTGGATTTTTGGTTACGGGTTAAAATAAATAGTAGGGAATGCAAATTTTTCACCCCTCCCGGGGGTGGTTTTCTTTTTTGGAAAATTTTGTATTGTCATCATAACTACTTACTTACCTACGCCTGCAAAGTTTCGAGTCTATTGAATCGTTGGAAGTGGGTTAAAATTGAGTTACAAGATTATGTAAAAACAACCAAACCACAAACAAACGGACAGAGGATTGAAGCTACATACATAAAATCGTTTAAAAAACACGGTAAATCACACGGTAAATAAACAGGGGCAGGGGATGGAGAAATTGGAGATCCATTTCACATAAGTGCATCCTAAGATTACGATTTCTCTTGTAAATGGCTCTTCATAGTTCGGCGTGTGGATCGCAGCAGTGCGGTTAATATTGTACCGCGTGTTCTCATGCACGCTTGAGTTTACGATTTGTATTTGAGTAAATTATAGCTGCAGGAAGTTAGACGTTTATCGAGTTTCATCTTGATCGCCGGTAAGAACGTGCGATTGAAAGACGTCGATCTTATTTGCGAGTGAATAGTTTGTGAGTTGGATAGAGCACAACGACAGACGTGAGTTCGCTGACAAAGCGTCAAGCTTCTTAAACAATCTGTTGTGATAGGAGGAATATATGCACCGATGAATGGAACACCGAAATCGGTATACCAAGACGAGGGATCCCTGTTTAATGTCGTATGCAGGAGACACGGAGGCGCAATTTAAACGGGCTCGCGTCGTGAGTATCCATATGCATGGACACGTTGCGCGATAGGTATCACGGGGTAACAGGGCGCTCTGATATAAATACAGGGAGCTTCGGGAAATTGCCAGTGCGGCTCGTTTCGAAACCGCCTCGATTTCTTTCACCGAATCGCCTAGAAGCTGGCGGCGCGCTCGTAACAGACACTCGAGGGGCCTTTCGCCTCCTGGGGCCTCTCGAGCCGAGACTTCCGTTTTCACGAGACCAGCTGGGAAATCCCCGCTGTTTTATTATGCCCATTAGAAAGAAACGGACCGAACTCGTGGCCTGTTTAATACCGATCGTTTGCTTCGTGTTTAACGAACCCGTTCGATTCACCTTTGAATCGTAAAAGGGGAACGAAGGAGTACTGGATGAAATTAATGGGATTATTTGGTTTAATACACTGCTCGAGGTGATCCAAGAATGAGAGAAGTTACAATATGAGCAACGTTAATAATGGCACAGGAAGATGTGAATAGGTAGCTTATGAAGATCACTTTGAAATACTTTTCATCTCTAATGATATATATTTAGCTGTTTATTAAAGATTTAATCGGGAATTGTAACACCTTCTTTGAAGACTAGATAGTTTCAAGATTGACAAGGCTCTTCGTATGAAATACATTTGTTGTTTACTGTCGCAGGCGACGAACGCGAGTGGATTCTTCGAGGTGCAGATCCTCTCGCTGACGAACAACAGGGGCACCCTGGTGGACGGTAGGTGTTGCGGCGGGGGTGGAGACGGCGGAGGAAAGGGTGGATTACCACCCTGCACGACACCGTGCTCCACAGCCTTCTGGCTCTGCCTGAAGGAGTACCAGTCAAACGTCACCGCCATCGGCTCGTGCAGCTTCGGCAACGTATCTAGTCACGCCCTCGGCCAGAACACCTTCACCCTCAGCGAACCGGTCACCCTGCAACTGCACTTCACCTTCCGATGGACGGTGAGTAGAAACTGTGATCACAGAATTATTTTTCTATACGGATATCGATTATTAAATACGCAGCACGAAGAATTCGGGTGGAATTCTTTCTGCGCGAATCATCCAGTAGACTTCAACCTCGGCAGAGGAAATATTTATCTTCCATTACGCTCCGAGCAAGCCCAAGCTCTCCTCCGCTCCGTCCTTAAATTATCATAAACGGCATAATGATATTTTCTCAGACGGATCGCGGCGTCGCGGGAGTCCGCAGAAAGGACGAGACGCTTTCGAAAGCGTGAACACGTTTCATAAAGCCCACTCGGTCACGAAACGACCATCCAGCGCGTTGCACAATCGTCAAAATGGGCACGATTCGATACCTGTGATTAATTTTCGCTGAAAGGTCCTCCGCTCGACGACAAAGCGGAGAATGATTTCAGGTAGAGGAACCCAGACGCGATTCTAGCGTTTCCTTTCGAATTCAAATCGCGCGGAAGACCTATTTAACAGGCCGCCCCCCATCCCCACTGGGAGCTGTTAAAAAACGGCAGACCCAGGTCTCGAAATCGTCGAGCGTCGACCGAGTGAATCTCGAGGCGAGAGAGCCGCCTCCGTGTCGTTTCGCAACAATACCAGGTCTCTTGGAAAAGACTTGCACGAGGGGCTATTGTATCGCGGCGCCGATCGCGAAATTTCTAGCCCGATTCCTTTGTCGATCCGCTCGCGCGAGAGCCATCGAATCCAAAGGATTTCCGGTCTGCTGCTCCCTCTATCCCCGTGGGTCGTTACGCAGAATTCCAGTTCGGTTCCAGTCGCTTGGCAACACCTTCTGTTCTCTTCCTCAACCTCTCCTTCTCGCCCTTTCGGAGGCTGGCCTCCGACCGCGGGATTTTGCCACTCGTCTCCGGTGGATTAACCAAATCGCGGTATTGTAAAGTAAACAGTGCAAACACTGCACCCTAGTTGTGGCACCGTAGTGGAGGGAATATTGAAGACGACTGAGGCTGTTCGACGAGCAGTAAGTTGGCACGGCCTGCTCACATGGGTCATGGGTCAAGGATAATTGAGGCATTGAGAACTAAAAGGGACAAACACACTTTGAAAAAAATTCATTTTTCCTATTTTATATGATTAATACAGCCTATTGGAATTAGGGCTGGGACTATTTGTCAAATTTTTCGGTATTCGAATATTCGAATACTTCGGTTGCTCAATTATTTGGTGAATATAATTCGAATATCCAAGTATTCGAATAATAACATTTGAATACTCAAATATTCGAAGTTTATTCGTAGAACTCGAATACTCAAATATTCGAAGTTTATTCGTAGAACTCGAATACTCAAATATTCGAAGTTTATTCGTAGAACTCGAATACTCAAATATTCGAAGTTTATTCGTAGAACTCGAATACTCAAATATTCGAAGTTTATTCGTAGAACTCGAATACTCAAATATTCGAAGTTTATTCGTAGAACTCGAATACTCAAATATTCGAAGTTTATTCGTAGCATTCGAATACTTGTAAAATATTCGAATATTAAATTATTCGAATAGTCCCAGCCCTAATTGGAATACATTATTGCTACAATCTCAATTTCGCAAAAAATGTGGGTTAGTCCGTTTTTTACTCTCAATGCCTCGATTATACGTATTCAGGAAATGAGTTTCAATTTTCAATTTATTAATCGACGAACGTGTGATCTCGGCGCATTGAATCCTAGTTGTATGTATACACCACGACCTTATATATTCCACCCAATCGACCCCACTATCAGTCGCGGGGAAAGAAACGCTAGCCAACGACTCAGGAAACAAGTCAGACAATCTCGAGCGGCGCTGTCCATGGTTGTTCCATGGTAACAATAAGTGGAAGTCGCCTCCCGATTATCGTGAGGCCCTCGAGAGGCACTCGAGCTCGCTCCAAACATCGCTGCCAGGCAGCGGCAGTATATCATCGAGTAATTAAAAAAGCCGCGGGTCCTCGAGGCCGACCGAGGGACGGGCGAGGAACTGCCAGGGAACGATTGCCAGCACGCCACCCACGTGACGTGTCACCAGGCGGTGGCTGTCGAGCGTAATTACGCCGAGACGAACGGCCGATTTCGAGCGGGCCCAAGAGGTCCTCTGAAGATCCTCGAGCTCGAGATGACGACGTGTTTCCTTCGGCGAGGGGTACGCGCAGCGCGACCGGCCGCTTCGAGGGCCCTCATCCCCGGGCCTAACGGACCGAGTCGTTGCCGTATAAAACGCTCAACCGCACGAAAAAAAAAGAGAGAAAAACACGCGCACACATAGGCAGCGGTGGATTATTTGAAGAGCACTGGCGTGTTTGTATATTTCATAACTCGCTCGCGAGGCTCTAAGAGGGCCCGTTGCGGGGTCCGTTCTCCGAGGGCGACAAAGGGTGGGCCCCGTCTTCCATCTTTCCTCGTTCCGTTGCCACTCGAGGGACCACGGGGGCATAAACAGAGACCCCTAAATTGCTTCCTTTCCCTGAAGGATCTTTCTCTCCGCCTTCCTTCCCCTCTCGTCCCCTCCTTGCCCAGCCGCGGCGTGTATACACGCTTCTCTTCGAGCATTTAGCGCTGTACCCGAGCTAATTCAATTATGGGCCCCATGGGCGAGCAATAAAAAGATATACGCGTAAAGTAAATAGACCGTGTGCACGTGCTTTTTTTCTACGGGGCTACGCTAAGCAGAGGGAAACGCGGAGCGAGGCTGCGCGTAATATCGAGCCAAATAAAAGGGGAGAGCGGGCCACGGGGGTTAGAGATTGAAAGGCCCGACAGGATTGCCACGGGTACGTTCTCGCCTTCTGTAATAACTGCGAAGCCATTTTCGCGGCGGCTGCCTCGAAAAACGGTACAGCCAGACTTTCATCAGTTCTGCGGATAATTCCGTCATTACCGTCTCTGGTGATTGAATACGGTACACATAATCTCTTCCGAGCGCGATACAGCGTTCTCGAATACCACCTTGCGTTTAGTCTTCCTGGGAATGATCCGTACCTTCCTCCTCCGGCGAATCCTGGAATCTCATCTCAGCAGGAACGTTGTCTCGGTGCTTTAATGGCTGCAGCGCTGTCGCCAAGGTAAATCCTTCGAAGCTGATCATTCCCATTCGTCAAGCCTCTTTCCTCCACGGTGTTTAAAGAATTCATCCCCGCCAGCTGATAGGAAATGCCCCCCGTCGCACAGGAAGCTGTCATCCTTCTTCTTGCGCCGAGGCAACATACTTAAATGCAGTTTCAAATTCAATTGTAGTTCTCGGCCATCTGGACGAAAGTTATCTTAGACATCTGCCCGTGCCGTTAAGTTTCGCGGAATATCCATCGCACGTACGAACGGTCCTTCCTTCGGTAAACCGATGCTGAAGCACGTCTCCGGCTCCGTGGCAATCGTCCTTCGACTTTCTCCGTTTGCAATTTCAATAGCGGCGTAAAGAGGCGCGTGTAAGCAAGGAATATAGCCACCTTTTCAGCGGTAGCATAATGGCACAGGAAACGATCAGCGGGATGAGAGTACCAGCGAGGTTTTGCACAATCCTCGCCGGTCTGTGTGCGCCTCCGAGGAGACGTGTGTACGTTTCGCATCTTTCCTTTCTCCGACCGTGCCGCGCGCTCTGTCCCCGTCGATCTCGCTCTGTGCACGTGTAAGCGGTCCTCCTCGTAGCTGTGTTCCTCGATGCGTCTCTGTCTCTTCGATTCGGGCCCCCCCCCCGATCATTTTCCTCGCTCTTTTCATCGCGGCTCTTCGCTCTT
Source organism: Andrena chrysosceles (assembly GCA_963855975.1). Lineage (NCBI taxonomy): Eukaryota > Metazoa > Arthropoda > Insecta > Hymenoptera > Andrenidae > Andrena > Andrena chrysosceles. Next base: position 41,639,175 of record OY979769.1, on the reverse strand, counting down.
TCCCACACTGCTCGGCTCCTCCGAGGCTGCCAGCAGCCACCGACCGACGATCCCGTCGCGCTGCCACGTCTGAATGTACGCACGCGGACGTCGCAAACGCAGCAAATCGCGTCGAAACGAATAGGTATAGACGCGCGATCTATTCTCGGCACAATATCCAGGAGGCTCGTGATGTGGGCGCCTCTATCAACGGCGCGACCACGTCACGGCTGCTTTGCCCACGTGGACGTTACCGTTGCCCTCTTTGGTGTAGCGTTCGCGAGTACCGAGTCAGTTGACTCTGTGTTTGGGACTTTGGGGGAGGCGAAACGCCCCTGCGTTTCGTGGCGAAAAAGTGCGGTAATCGGTTACTTCCACGACGTGGAACGCGAGGTGTGTAGTTCCTTGGGGAGTGACGCACCCGGGAGAGAGCTCTGGTACCCCGAAAACGGGGCTTTATAAATGAGAAACAAAACTGGGTTTTATTCTTTAAATCAATTTTTTGCGTTAAGAATGTTTTTATTCGTTCAACTTGACTCCCCTCAAGATTGAATCCTGAGTGCGCCACTGTCCTCGGGAGAAGATATCAGGCGATTGAAAATTTGAAATAGCATTTACAGTGAGAGAAAGAAAGAAAGTTTACAACTTTTAAAATTTTTGGATTCCAGAATAATCGAAAATCGCGAAACTCCCGGAAATCAGTGATTTTCGACCTTATTCTGGTATCTTTAAGCGTTTATAGCTCAGAGCAACGTTAACCGATTTTTATAAAATATTAAGCATGTATACAACTTACTTCAATCTCCAAACGGGTTTTTTGAATTTTCATTACAGGCTCACAAAAAAAGTTTAAAAAATGACGTTTACCATTCCTGTTTGCTATTCCGACCAAGTGCGTTTTTTTTTCAAAACGACGAAACACATCACTTAGAAAACTAATCCTTGTTGCTTCTGAAAAAAAACTTAACTCGTTTGAATTAATTTTATAAAAGTTATGCGATTTTAAAAGCTGTAAACTTTCTTTCGTCCGCCATTGCATGTGATCCCGATCGAGCCACATAACTTCACGAACTTTATTCCCCAATTTATCTCGAATTCGATGCAAGACGCAACTGTTTGCGCACCAGCAGCTGTTCACACTCCGCTGCAGTAGCTAATCATACCTACAACCAGTCGCGATTCCAGCTGCTAGCAGAGTTAAGAGAGATAGATAATTATTTACACGATAGCTCGGTTCGAGTAATTTGATTCGCCATGCAACGGTGCAGCAGCGAGTAAAATCGATCGCCCGACTTTACCTAATTACCAACGCAGACTTTCTCACGCGCCGATAGTTTCGTAGTAGGTATCGCTAGAAATTTCACGGGTAAACATGGATCCACGCAACTGAAACCGGACCAATGGGACCTCTACGACCCACTCTCGCGTAATAGACCACACCGGTGCGAAATGATTCCAGACGTCGAGCCTCACGGGCACCATCGTCCGCCACAATTAGCACGGCTGTATTAAAACGAACGATCATCGCGGTCGAAATGGGAGAAGAGAAAACGTTGGCGCAAACGCGAGTCGTCCATCGCCAGGAAACACTGCCGGGGCTTTTACCCTCCTTTCTCCCGGCGCGTGATAAATCCCGATAATTACGGGCCTGATAATGGCCCGTGTAATGATAAACGATAGTCGTCTAAACGATGCTCGCCACGGAGGACGGATAAAAACCACGGAGAACGAAAATGAAGGAGTCAGCGCGATGGCACGCCTCGAATCCCCGCAGGGGATCGGAATGAGTCAGATCGAAACAGGTGTATCATCGAGTCTCGGCCACATCTTGCCTGCTCCTTGCATACTCTCCGAAGCTGGATTGTTCCCTGACCCGTGGCCCAATCTCTCGATTCCTCTGGGCTCGACATTCCGTAGATCTGATATGGTACCTACTCCCAGAGATATGTACAGCCTCATCTATCAAAGAGACGCGCTTTGAAACCTGTTGGTTCCCATGCGAATGGAGTCCGCCTTAACTCTCCGAGACGAACGTGACTTAGTGGCGTCACGTTTTATTGTAGGTTATTTAAAAGTAATAACTGCGTAAAGAGCGTAATAACAAAGCAACAGTGCCTACCCGAACCTGTCTCAGAGACGCCACTCCGTCTAGCCGCTTCGCATATCAGATACGTCGTATTTTAGAATATTTAAATGAAGACCTTGGTCCGGTACATCCGCGGTGGATGTCCCAGATAGAGATACTTCGCGACCGATGACTCGTTTATATTTTCGGCGGCGCATGGGTTCCAACCGCGCGTATAAATCAAAGAGCAGACAGAGACACGGAAGCAGGATCGATTTGTCAGAAGCGAGCCGGTCGTTAATCGACGGACGAACCTGCCCGAAATCGTTGTACGCTGATTCTAGCCGCGAGGGATCGCGACCGATGGTCCCTCGAGATCCGGGTTTACACCCAAGCCTCTAAAGGGTTTCTGTTCCAGATTTTCCCTAACTCCCGCGCTTTTCCAGCGACGCCGCTCTAACGAATGCCACGAGGACTGCAAACCGGTTGCAATTAGCGCGTACGAATTCTGATCGGTCAAGCTGATTCACGGGCCTCTTCCAGCTTCGTCGAAGCCAACGGCCGGCAAGATTTATCGACGATGCGCCGCGTCGATTAAAGTCCGTCCGGCGAACGGAAGCGCGGTCGATTTGTCAACACTTCCGGCGCCGATTGGTCCCCGAACGAGAGGACGATATCGGGCCTGGCAATTACAGCGAAACTGGCTCAGCCCGTGTTGGCAAGATTTATCGCTCTCACCTCCCCTCTCTCCTCCGCAACGAAGGGATTAATGCGTTTCCGCGTTCCTGATTTAAATTCAATCGCGGATTTTTCTGCAGGCTCGTTAATTCCACGCCGCGTCCCCATAATTCCCTGCGGGGCCTCCCCGCCCCCACTCCGTTCACGGCGAGTCGATGGACCCGATTATTAATTATTCTGGAGGGCCGCTAGCCCACGGAATAAACGATGGCCCGCGCGAGGCTCATCGATTACGGCCGAATACCCAGGGGAACTTGCCCTCGTTGACGCGGCAGGGGGTTCCGGAATATCCAAGTTTACGGTCCAGATTTACGCCTGCCAGGGCCGACTTATTGGTCAGGTGTACAAGCACGGGCCAGCGCACACAGGTGTACGCGAGGCCCGCGTATGCAAATGAAGGGAATAAAGGGGGAAACTGTCGCCCCGGTTTGGGCAATGCCTCCCGAGCCTCGGGTCCCCTCGCAGCCTCCCCCACCCTCGTGCCTTTCGGCCGTGTGTGAACCCGCTGCGCGGACCGCATACCAAACTCCTCGCTTCTTGTCTCTCCTCGTCCTCTCCTCTCCAGCCGAACAGAACTGTCCCTCCTGTCCCTTCGCCGCTAGTTGACCGCCGTTCCCCATGGGTCCCGAGAGTCTCGAGACTTCTGGTGCCTGCGCGATCGCGGCCCTCTTCCACGCGCGTAGGGGAACTAGGGGCATGATGGGGAAGCTAAGGAAAAATGCAAATAAAGTGATGATTGTACCTATTAATTAAGTCATTATTACTTCAAATAAAACTATAAGTTAGTGATGTAATATTTGTTACACACTTCGGACTATCTGGGGTCAGGCGTCTAAGTTATTAAACTTTACAAAATAGATGGGAAAAAACCGTCTTGTCCTTATCGCGGGGTTAAATGGGTACCAAAAATGGGGTAAAATGGGGACCGAAATGATTTGGCTAAGTTCGTAACGTTGGTGTTGTCTGTGGGATAGAATATGCTTGAGCAGCTTTCTTGTAGCCCATTTTCTTACTCAAAACTTTATTTACAGCAACTTTCATCACTTCTATTGACCAGTCTCCTCTTCTGTTTTTTTTTCGTATACCTATGTTGTAACCATTTTATAAATTCTAAACTAAAAATAACAAGATTTATTTGAATTAAATTATAATAGAGAACGATGACGTTGCTTAATCTCACATGAACAACCCCATTAGGGGTTAGGTCGGGGTACCCCATCATGCCTCAAAGCATCGTTTTCCAAAGAAATATTGAAATTTTGAATACGTCTCATTAAAATAGATGAAATGCAGATTATCATAGAAGAAAAGTAATAGACTTACTTTCTTAAATATATATTTATTTCAAATCTTTTTATCAACAAAATAACATCGACGCAGCACGCAAACGGTTTACAGCTATAAAGAAAAAACGCGTGCTCCCCCACTCACTTTTGCCAGCGACCATACTATTATAACAAAATGGCTTCCTAATGATGTATTTGTCACGTTCCTAGCATCTTTTAATTAGGATTTACGGAGATACCCCATCTTACCTCGCTACCCGTCATGCCCCAACTTCCCCTAGCTACCTTGCGTATCGTTATTAGCGGGCTCTCCCTTCGGGGTTGGATCCAGCACACCGATGCAGCAAAAAAGGGTGACTTCTGAACGTGCGTCTGTGGAGCACAGAAATTAAAGAAGCTGTTCTCGAAGGATATGAAATTGCAGGAACAATCTTCGGTGAAAAATTACACGCGGTACCTTCTTGGTTAGAGTATTTCTATAACTACCCAACCCATCCAACGTTCGCTCACGCAGACGATCGGGCAGACCGTGCGGATAGGCGCGAGACCGTAGCTAGCTCCGAGGAGAGATCGCCTGAGAGGCATTTAATACGAGGAATGCAGGGATCCCTTGCCCGGTCTGATGCAGGTAAACCCACCACTACAACAGCCACCGTCAGCATCCCAGACTGACTTGGCGAACCTCCCCCTTCGCCCTCCCCCGCCGCCCCTTACAGTTCAAGCCACGAGACGAGGGGAAGGAGCGCGCGACATCGTACGAAGGCTTCTTGGCCTTGTGCCCCTCTGAATAGTGGCTACCTCGGACCACAGAGGATTCTCCTCGTCCCCTGTCGCTCGAGAATCCTCCCGCGGTTCTTGCCCCCTCACCCTCCCCCTTTCTGCTCTGTCCTCCTCGCGCCCACTTCCTTCTCCCCCCGGTGCCACGTTTTTTCCTCTCGTCGCGCGCGGTCCTCCACGGTTCTGGGGACACCGCGAGATTTATTAGCCGGCTGGCTAATTGGGAAGCGAGGACGAGGAAAGGATTCCAGAACGAACGCTTCCCAACGCGACGGCTACCTTCGAGGCTGCCCTCGGTATTTCCGAGGGACGTGGAACAACCCCGGCCGTCCTCGCCGTGAATCGTCTTCCACGGGGGCGAAGGACGGCGGCGCGAATTTATCGCATCGCGACGCCCGACCTCGGGACCTTTCCGCTCAGCGGCGGAGATTTAGGGTCAAGGGTGACCGAGGCAGCGTCGGTGCTCGGGTGTGATCAAGGGCTGGTATTTCTAGGCGGTCCTCGGCCCCTGTTCCGGCGAGATTCCCCCAAGCGCAACGATTAAAAGTAACTGGGAGAAGTCGGGAGGCTAAGGATTTTGAAAGCGGATCCGAATTGTTCTGGAATTGTAGGACGGCGAGGCAGGCTTTCGCAAGCGGCGGGATTATTGCCGTTGGAAGTTTCGGACGTGACCGAGGGATTGCGAGAATTGAACTTTTGGAATCGCGTTGTATTTAATTGAGGTATTACGGCGAACACGTGAATCCGCTGAAATAATGCAGCACGATGAATAATGCATCGTAGCGATTTTACGTAAGGCGCTTTCACAAAATAAATTGGTCGTAATCGCTGCGTAAATCTCGGCCGAAATTCAAACAACGGCGGGATACGATTCTTTTCGAAGGAGAAAGGCGGTGGATGAAAAATGACCAGAGGCTGGCGCGGTCCAAGTTGGAAAGCTGATGGATCCAATATAAACGGGATTCGCGTTCCGTGCTCAACGAGGTTCATCAACGAAGAATATTCTAAAAGCTGCACCGCGAAGCCTGACAACTCTTTCGAAGGGAAACTTCAAATTCCTCCGCGAAAAGAATGCAGCCTTTCACCTGCTCTGGCTATCAAATATCTTACATTCTAAATTGAAAACATCTCTACTCTATAGTAGATATACCTATACTCTGTATAGGTACCCTACTTTCCAACCTACCCCCAACAAATTTCTGTCCCATCGTTATCTTACTGAATTTCCCCAGTGCCCCTTGTTCGCCCGGGAACGATGGAGCAGGCCAAAGAAAACCGTGCACTCTCATTCAAGGTTCCCCTGATCGTGTCAGGCCTCGGACGTTCTCCTCTGCTTAGTACGCGTCCTCACGTGCCGCTCGTTCGATCTTTTCCGCGAAACCAAAGACACGTTGCCTGACATAGAGAAGGAGACGCGTTCTATTCGGCGTACGTAAGTACCTACTTGCACTTACGAACCCACACACGGTACCCGCCCCCTCCCTCTGTACGTGGACGCGTCCACCGTGGCCTGAGCACCACGATGGAACGACAGCCAAGCAGATAGAGGCTCACCGTGGCCTGTACGTGCTCGCACCGCTTCCGCCGATCGCCCTGACCCGCGAATATCGAGGTTTCCACAGCCCTCCCGCCGCCGAAGGTCGCAAAAATTGCCGCGGACCTTGACCAACGATGCCCAGAAATTAACGCTGAAAACGCGTGTCGACCGCTCGCGACGGTTAATTCCGGCCGCTCAGCGAGCCACAAGAAATGAATTAATTGGTCCCCGCGGTGGAACAGCCGCGTGTGGACATGCCGGCGAATAACATACGGCTTAATGAATTTCCTACGCCTACAGGGCCCTGGCGACCCGTGTCCATCAGCGGGGGGATCGATGGATGATCGAGTAGCTCGGGTCCACCGGTCGTCACTCTTATCGCGGGACTCGATCTTTGGCAATTTATTGGCCGATCCATGCTTTGCTGTTTAGTGCCCACGTGGATGTTTTTAGCGAGCGCTAGTGAAAGGGGAAATTCGTTGAGTATCCATTCGCGAAGCGGTTTTCTGCGAGACGCCCACGCGAATTCCTAGATCCACCGGTTACTCTCCTCGTGCCTTGGATCTTCGTTGTTTTCACTGCAATCGCACGTTCTCCTTTCCCGAGACGCTAGGGAGGGGGCTGGTATTCTATCACAGTTTTGCTCCAGATTCTCCTAATCACCGGTCGATTCGAGACGCCGGACTTGTTTGCCGCAGCGTTTTATTAACGTATTCAAGGGGCATCTTTTTGTTTGAGTCTGTTCGCGTTCCCCGGCCCGATCTCCGTCGATAGCGCTTCAATGGGGAAACGAGGGAATAATAGGAATTTTATCCGATGGAAATTCACGGCGCTGACTCACATCGATTAAGCCTGGCTCGACAAAAGGGAACGTCTGCCGGGTGCAAAGCGGCACAAAAGAACGCGTCGCTCGCTCTTGGCGAGGAAGCCGAGAGCGACGGACGAATTAGAATATAGGTATATATAGACATATATATACACATGCAGCAGGAGGTGTAAAGAAGAAAAAAGGCGAGCATGAAAGTCGCGGGCGTGGGAACGACGGGCCCCAAGCGAGCCACCAATTAACACCAATTAGCGCTCATCTGCTCTAGGTAGTGGCTGCGACGAGGAGAACCGACTTTACATTTAGCGCGAGACGTCTGACTCGCCGCGGATTGGTCACAACGTGCTCTTTGTGTAGTCCAGATCGAGACCAGAATTTTTCACTTCCGTGTACGGTCGGGGAAAAAAGGAAATTAGATCACTAGCTGGAAGGAAGCTTTATCTTTTCTCCTCTTGCTTCGTAGGTGAAGCGAAACGACGAGCTTGTTAAATATCTTCTGTATCCTACGATCTTTCTGTCTTCTATTTTTCGGTATCTAGTTAATAGGTGTATTCCATTGCAACATACAGAGTAGGCTAGAGTTGTGGATTCAATTTGCAATTGTAGAACGTCTAAGTTATAATAACCTTTTAGTGACTTTTAAATTCCCTTGTCCAATGTTACGACCGTGAAGTCCATTTTTCTTCCATGGTAGACTTTCTGCTGCAGTCACTCTCGTAGACCGATGAACTATGCACAGACTTCTATATACTACACGTATACTATACGTGTAGTATATAGAAGTCTGTGGAACTATGTAATAACTGCGACATCTGTGTGGGAATTAGGGAATAAGATATAGATGGGAAACAACAGGTTATGGGCCCAGAATAAATTAACAGTGGTTTGTAGTCTGTATTACTAAAAGCGACTGCGAATTAGGGATGAATACAAGTAAAGATAAGTATATACTCGATAATTTCGTTTCGGTATAAAGTACATTTAGTCAAGATACCTATGGTTGCGATACTTGCTTGCTATCGGAAAAAGATCCTTGTATCGAATGGGATGAATATCGACCAATATCGACTGATATCGACATTCGACATAAAGTATGAAAGCGAAGATAGGTAGACTCGTTCCCCGCAGGGATATACTGTTGATTGGTAGGAAACCCGCAAGGAAACCCGTTAGTCCTTTTGTTCTACTGGCACTTACTAAGTATAAAATTCAATTTTTTTAATCTATCCTAAGGAAAAAAGGATCGATCCTTGATAGATCAGAATTAAAAAAGATAGGTGAAAGATCGATCTCACTTCCCCTAAAAAGATAGATCTTAGATCGATCCAATCGATCCAACAGAAAATCGCCATCATTGCGGGACATTTTGTAGCGAACAATTGCGCATCAATCGTTGTCCGTTGATCTTCTTCTTCTGTACATTAAAGTGCACTAAAGACGTTAACATGGAACGCAAGGAACTGTTGGAAATTAACATGGAATTTTCTGAATCTAGCATAGAATTGCTGGAACGTAAGCCGGAAGTGAAAATCTCGAAAAACCCGTGTTCTAAAATAGATGCTGAATTGAGGGAATTAATGAAAACGATAGAAAACGTAGATTTTATTGACACATACAACTGGCGCAGAGGATTACCTACACCGAGGGATTGGAACGAAGAAGAACTGAATTCACAGGCAAATTGTGTAAAATTCTCTCTGTCAATGAAGGAAAAACCAGTGATGAAATTGATTATCGCCAGATTTTTTGAATACTACTTCACCGGAGCTCTGCCACAAGGAGCCTCAACATCTCAGGTGGTACTACCCATTATTGCAACTCTTCAAGTACAGACTTCAGAAGGATCGCACGATTATTTCTTCCCTCCCAGCGACTTTGCGGTTGAAAGCTTTCTGTCAGGAGCCATACCTGTGGGAGCTGACGATATATCCTCCAAGGAAGGGGATCCACAGGTTGCATGGAGTCCTTCCATTAGAGGCTCGCATATTCATATAGCTACCAATGCACTATATGACACTTACGAGGTCAAGAACTTTCAGAACGCAGTTAGAGCGGTAATAATGGGCTGGGATACAAGAGCCACCTTCACGCAAGAAGTGTTAAAGCTTCTAAGTTTGTCGGGTTTCCTGGCACTAACTCTAATGTGTGGCCTGACAAAGGACGCAGGTCAATTAAGTAGGATCTTTAAGGAAAAGGAGTATAAAAAGAATGTATTCAATCTCACAATGTGGCCAGCAAATTATTCATTCACTCCCCCTTGTCAAAAATGTATAGCTGATTGTGCAATAGAACTTAACAAACTGCGTCCAGCTAGTCAACAAACCTTCGCCCTGTTACTCAGGAGGTGGAGAGACTATCAAACTTCTGATTCTTGCAGCCCCTACATTATTGAATACATTTACCATAGTCTTTTGATACATACAACGGGGCATGCGATGGAGACCGTAGTATTATTCTTTGTGGCAAGAGAAATTTTAGGCATTGATGTTGATATGATGTTGCAATGTACTGCAACCCAACAAACCGAGACGATCTGGAAGAACTTGGTCAAATTTATAAAAACCTATCTCCCTCGACGATTCGATTGTGTTGAGAACACTCGCCCTAGATCAACTGCTTTTTGGGCTAGAATCTTAAGTGATGCTTACTTTAGTGAATTAACTACTAAGCGTGCTCCCATGTTCTGTGGCGTGATGGCTGCAATTATATCAACTCAGCAGGCCACAGAATCCATAAAAGAAGCAGTCTGGTTCAAGAACAATGCTGTGCTAGCCGAGAATGGGTTTAAATTTGGGAAAACCGTTTTATCAATGCTCACATCGAAGATGAACCCTTCTTCAGAGTTGACGAAGAAGCCAGGACCGTGGATGGAGCTTTATGAGGTGCAGAAAAAGAAAAGCGGAGAGAAGCTGTGGATAACGAATTCAGCGCCTTAAAGCAAAATCACATATGAAGCTTGACGATAGTACCAACCGGTACGAAAGCTATAATAGATATTTAATCAGTATAAGTTTTTAATGGATATTCAAATATATATTCCTCTTTTTTATTATTTCTGACTCTGTAATGCGAACACTTGTTACGCAGCTTATAATATATATGTATTAGACATATTTGTAGTAATACAAATACATTTTTATCAAAACAATACCATAAAACTCCACCACAGACCTATCATTCTTCTTCACCATTAAACGTAGAATCCATTTTATAAGTTTTTCAGCAGATACATGGAAATTCCAGAAAATCGTCAAACACTTGGCGTGATCGTTTCCTACCAACCAGTTGTTCCCGTAAAAACGCCTGTAATGTTACCACGAGTACTCTGCACTGGAAGTGTTGCGGTGGTGATCGCGCTGTTTTAGAAAAGGAGTTGCACGCAAGGAAACGCTACCACGTGGACGTTAGGCTCGCGTTATCCAAGGATTTTGCCGATTCGGTATCTGCAGTGCGGTGACGGTCGGGCAATTAACCGAGTGCTGGCGCCGAAAGCAGAGAACGAATCGATCAACTCCGGGGAAATACCGTTCCCACATATCGGACGGACGGAACCCCGCGTGGTGCCATTCTGGACCGGGCGATAATCGAGTCGGTGGCACAAAAGGAGAACGGAGGGATCGACGAAAACCACGAAATATCTATTACCGTGCATCATTTATTACAGCAGGCTCGAACGTGTAACCAGCGTATTTTTCACTTTCCCCCTTGTTGCCCCCACGTTCGGGGAGGGCGATCACGCGAAACACCTGCGGTTCTAATTAAAAAAATCCAGAGGCCCCCAGGTCGGCTCGTCGAAAGTCCCTCTCTCATTGTCTACCAGCGAGGATCTTCAAGTTCATTAAACCGGCGCACACAGGCGCGCGAGCACGCGGGACATCGATGCGCGGTGATCTTTTTTTTCCGCTGGGACCGGTTCCATCAGGAACACTTCCAGCTTTCTATCGTCAGGCCCCTGGACTCTCCTGGACACCCCTTTGGGGATCCGTTGCTGCTGCTTGTGCTGCCGCCGCTGCTGATGCTGCTGGGACGAACAGATAGCCGCTGTCTTCCGCGGCAGCCGCGATTGGAATTTATTTATTGCATTAGCCGCCGACCGTCACTCACGGGCCTTGATTGGTGGTACCAATCAGGTTCGCCGTTGCGACGAGCGTAGACGGTCGGTGGACGCACGGACGATGGACAGACGAAACCATCGCGGAACCACGCCGCGGATGCTCGCGCAAACCCGGTGTAATTATTCTGATTTGTAGGGGGACGGTGCACGGAGGACGTCTCTCGGTTGTGCCTGGGTGAAAAATGTTGGGGAGGATTTGATTACACGCGGATCGGTAATTATTGCGGATGCGGTGGGTACGTTTCGATGGGGCATTCGTTTCGCTTCGTTTTCTTCCTGTGGCTGGCCGATCAGCGGAGTAAACCCGAGGAACAGGGAGCCATTGATTGTGGGAAGAATGGGGTTTCTTCTTGATTCGATTATCGATGCGATTAGAGCTCCCTCCTTTTGGGTGGTCTCCAAGCTCCATGGGTACATTTGCCTCCCGCTTGATGGAGTAGGATAGATTTAGGTGCTTTATCAGAGGAATGAAGGGGACATCGAATTTTATGGGTTTAAATGTGTGATTGATCGATCGCAGGAGAAAGGGTACGCAACGAACTGTGCTTCGTAGTAAATAGCTTCCATGTCTGCCTTTAACGCGTTTAATTTCTTTAATTAATGGACAGGGGAGAGCGAAAATTGGTAATGCTATTCTGACGTGTTACGTGTTGCCCTCGAGGGTCAGGAAGCGCTATATGAATTTGCAAAACTCCATCTCGGAAGGTTCCACTTAGGGCCACGACCGCCGAGGAATTATTCAACATGGCCAAGGGTTAATTGCTGGCTTCATCAAACCAACTCCCTTCCTCTTTCCCAAAGCAGCCCTAGACGCGGCGCGTGACGTCACCGTTCCGCATTCAATCCGCCTTTACCGGAACACGACAATTCTGGACAGCGACGTCTACAATAGTAGTCATAACACCAGAGAATCTTCCCGATCTATTCGCCGAGTATTTAAATTCATCTCCCAGGAATTCATTCCTCACTTTCTACTTACATAAAGTTCGACGAACCTATTCTATCCAGCGCAGAAACCTTGACGAACCCGTGATCCACCAAGCAGAATTCTCGAGGAAATTAATCCTAATTCAATTATAATATTTCAACAGGTGCTGCTGGTAAAATGTAAAGTGAAACGTGGTGTATTAAGAATTCCCAAATAGATTCTTGACACCTCTACGTTTCTTAACACGTCCGATTTCTTTAACACGATCCAACCTAATTATTCGATCTTTTTTTCCGACAGAGGCAATTCACGCTGATCCTGCAAGCGAGAGACGAGGCGAGCGCGGGCGTGATCGATGAGGCGAGTTACAGCGGCATTGTCCTGCCAGGACCCACGTGGCACACCCTCAATCATCAAGGAAGAAACGCTCATCTGGCGTATCGCGTTCGGGTCCAATGCGCCGATCATTATTACAACGCGACCTGCACCAAGTTCTGCCGGCCAAGGAACGACATATTCGGCCATTACACCTGCGATGAGAACGGCGACAAGGTGTGCATACAGGGATGGAAGGGCTCCGACTGCGAAATTGGTAAGCCGATATTCATCACCTACACCAGTGGCGGATTTAACGGGCGGCCGAAGAGTAGTAGCCACCTGGGCCCTTGCCCAGAATGGCCCCACCTTAGGATCCCATCTTTCCAAACAAATTATGATTTTATCCAAACCCTATATTCTTCTTTGCCTCCCATAATTTTCATACCACGCGCACGTAAATTTATTTGTAATTCTGTTATCTAGTCACAGAACTTTTGCCACTTGGGCCTTCTTCCTAAATCCGCCACTGACCTCCACTTACCAGGGTGAACGAATGATGATTATTCATAGCGTGGACATTGTAAGGTCGAGAATCTCACAACCGTTTCTCACGTATAACCCTAATCCTCGATAGATTAAATTCATTTTTTGCCACGCGTTAGGCGCGACAGTGGCATAACTGTTCCAATAACAACTCTTAAACTGAATCCATATTAAACGACGTGAATTGAGAGCGCGATAAATAAAAGATCAAGCGATCTTAATACGATCATATGCGTCCTCGTGGACACTTTACGTAAAGTTCATTCAGCGTTTCTTGTGCCCCACGTGTATAAGTAGATCCTGAACTCGTCTATAATTGCTTTGAATGTGCACGGTCCCGTAATCTACCATCGTTGAAATGCCCATTGAGCGGTTCGATCGGGGCGCGTTTTTATCAGCGGAAGTATCGGGACGAAGGACGGCCGTGCTCTTCAAGTGGAACGACACACGATCGAGAGGAAAGAAGGGCACGGTTCCGTAATAAAATAAGGGACCGTGACGGGGAGAGGGGACGTCCAAACGTTCCCCGCGAACAGCGCCACGGAACATGCTTTTGTCGTTCTTGCCATCTCGTTACGTATGCAGCGAAGCGTCGCGCAAGGCCCTCGCCTTGCGCGATATTGGCGGCTAAACGATTCCCCCCGTGGCCTTTTTTTGCCCTCGCCTCTCTCCGCCGTCGAAGGAATAATTAATCGATCCTCGAAGCGTGAAATCTCGCGTCGCACGTAATCGCGCTCGCGCGACTTGCGCCGTTTCTCGCCTCGCTTTTCTCACGGACGGCTGCCCCCGGAGCTAACGAGCCACTGGCTGTGGATCGATCGGGCTGGAATTTTTAACGAGACCGGTTGTCTCCTTTATCCCAGCCACGGGCGAGAGAAAAAAAATATATTCAATTAATCGGCTGTATCGTGGGGGAAAAAGGATCGCGAAAAAGAATTCGGTGACCTTAGATTTCAGGCATCGATACGCGCCTGTGAAAGGAGGGATGATTGACTTTGATTCGTTAACGAGGCTGACGTTAATCCTCCGTTGGATTAGATACGAACGATCCCCCACGCGGTTTTCAATAGATCGTACTCGATTAGTTATTGCTCGTTGCTCGAAGTGCAACGGGATCAAGGTGCCAATTTCTTGGGATTTAAACAGAATATAAGTTTGGAACGTGAAAGCTTGCAAGTGAGAAGGTTGAAATGCAACGAGGATCTCCCATCGCTCCGAGCACCGTTACATTTGATTAATTGGACAAGTAACATCGCCGCCTCCTTCCAATAAATAATCCACTTTAACGCATGCACTTATACAAGACACCTTCCGCCTGGCTATCCGAAAAACAATTACACCGCGGCTGTAAATGCCAGTGGAATATCTTCCTGGCTCGCAGACGCGATTGGTACCTTTCTTGCGTCGAATACGTCGAGGAGAAAGTGAAGATCTGCTGGACATTCGTTACGTACGGATGGAACCGCGAACCAGAGGTGCTGGATCTCGCCGTGCATCCTCGGTCGGTCTGTTCCAAGCGGAGGTTTCGCGAGCTCTCGGTTTCCACGCCGGAAAACGTGAAAGCGCGGTGGACGTCCACGGACCGACGCAAACAAGCGGCACAGCGAAACACACGCGAATTATCTCGAAGCGTGCCTCAATGAGCGGACGTTAGACGCATGTCGTACGATCGTATAAAGGTAGCAGCATCACGCCAGATCCCCTCGCACAATGCTGGCCCGACTAATGCGCCAGCTCTTTCTTCGCTGCTTAATCGTTACTTCCGCCTCCCCGTGTGTACGACTCATCCGAGTCTCGTAGTACGATTTATCCCTCCCTCTAGAAACGAGGACTTCAACGATCGACGCACGTACGAGCTGCACTCCCGTAAATTTTCAATCGATTCGGTCGTTGCCCTATTAAAGTTTTTTTAGCTTCGATGGATCTTCAAACGTCTCACAGATCTTGAGATTCTCGAGGGTCCTGAGGAGTCTTGATGTTTCTCAGGTGTAGGACAAGTCGTCGTTGAGGCTTTTAAAATTTAATCAAGAACGCGACACTCTTGTGTCTTCTGTAGGATGCTTGGCGGCGTTGAGAGCATAGCCAAGACCTTTTGTGGCATTTATGTGCGTTCTTGAGGGGAGAGAACGTCTTCCTTGAAGGCCTAAAAATTGTGCAACGTTTACAATAGAATTTAGCGTGTCTGCAGAGCAGACAGTGAGACGAAATTGGAATAATCGTCAGTCGTTTATGAGTTAATTTTGCGATTGCAGTTTTCCTTCAAGCAAGTGTCTTAAAAACCTACTTATTCCTTGTTTTATGAATATGTACATTATTGACGACGTTTGCGCTGAGACTGTGGGAACCGTAGAATTTCATACGCTTCCTCCTTTTTTCCTTCTCATTTCGAATGCAACTGTCGCGCGCGATTAACGCTTGATCGTTATTCAGGGATACTCGACCAAGGTTCCAAAAAATGGTAATACCTGTTGAAAGCTTCCCCTCGTTTCGAATCACTGAAAAGGAGTCGGAGGAAGTAAGATAGAAGCATCTAGTTTCTTCTGCGAGTAGTGATTAGTAATCACGCTAATATCAAGCGAAACAGAGCTGTCCCAATTCGCTGTTGGTAATCAGGTCTGTGATAAAGATCGTTTCGATGCCAGCTTTATAATAACCGATAATTCATTGCGATAATGTCGCGGAGGAAAAAGGATGGCTGGCGAGAACTCGGCCAGTTTCCCTTGACACTGTGAACTTTAAGATTTCCCTGCTGGCGTTAAAGTGCGAAGCTGAACGACGTGGAAATGTTCCAGGAAAATTCTTTCTCGATTCTCTGTACAATTGCAACCAATGGCCAATGCTCAAGCAATCGGACTGCACGAATTACTGAACTGTAGCTTGATTGGTTCACCTCTCATTGCGCAACTTCTGACGAAACATCTAAAAGATCTACTGAAAGCTTAATAAAATGGCCAGCACATTTAATTTCCATTGAAATCGCTGGGGATACCTGCGAGTCGCGAAATGTTGCATCGAAATCGAGCAAGTAGAAGGTTTCTTCTACCATTGACGAATGATAAGTGAAATGATCCAATTTAGAGGCTCGCGGCAATCAGGGAGCAAGTATTCCCATAGAAAGTGTCTCTGAAAGAAAGAACCAGGTCGAGTCCCCTCGACGTCGGGGGAATATTCAACCGTTTAACGATGCAGGAAGATCATATTATCGTAACGCAATTAGACACGTTCCACTTTCGTCCGCCGCGCCGTGGGGAAAAACGAGGGGGGCTGACGATCCCAATTAGGGATTATCGGTGGAAATCGTGTGCTCGTGAGACACACGATGAGACTTACCGGTCTGCCGCGGCGAGACGGGGAGAACTGGCTCCGGCATTTTTGTCACGCTGCGAAAGGTCAATACGAGAATTTCACTCGTGCTGCATCGTCTTCACACGAGCTCTATGCACGAACCGCATCTCGCGCAACACCGCGAACAGGGGGAATCGTATTCCGGCGCACGTTCGTTTGCATCTGACCCCTTTTCACCATAAACCGCGCTCGTAAAACGGCTCTCGGTGTTTTCGCGAAAACTAACCGTAGACAGGGCCACGCGAGCTACTTGTAGAAGCTGATCGTGCCTAGCAAGTGGCATAGAGAGGATAACAAGGGCTGAGGTTAAAGGGACAGGGTGTTCCGTGAAACATGCTAGACGAAGGAATTGATCTAAATGTAAGTTGGACGTTATTGGGGGTCGCTTTAGCTTTTAAGGGGGCAGACTACTGTAAAAAATCGGAAAAATCGATATGTACGTAAAAACCCGTCGCTATTACATGACGATCAGTTTTTTGCAATTAACGACCTGCTTCTATTTTTTTAATCAATATTTCCCCAATTTTGTACCCCGAAATGATGATTTTTTAACTTTTGCGAACTTTTGCTTAACTTTGCGTAACTTTTTGCGAGTTTTACTTTTTTTGATCGTCATGTAATAGAGTTAGGCTTCTAGTTTCTAAATATTTTTGTCTTTTTGAATTCGAATTAACCATACGGCTTGGGCACTGTCAACGCGACAAGCACGATTTCGCCGCAGTGCACATTTTGACAAAGAGTATACAGGAAACGGATTTACGAATTTGATTGGAAAAAAAATTTTCTTACCCTTCGATATGTACATTATTAACTATACTAAGCAATACATTGATTTACATGCATTGTTTGGTTGAAATAAATTCCCGAAAACACCCTTACATTTCGGACCGTTACAGTGGTCTGCCCTCTTAAAGCTAATTATTGGGTCGCAGAAGCGATTGTAACTTGGAAATAGGGCCAAGTAAAGTGAGTCTTGATGGAAATGAACGTGCGACCTTGTTTCATTGACTTCAGGTACCTGAATTAAGCGAATGCTCTTCTGTAGCCTCACAGGTCCACGTCTCGTGGCACACGCTGTACGAGCAGCGAAATGTCGTAGTTAATAGCACAAGACGAACGTTCGTTTTTCCACGGAGAGATTATCGGTGCGCCTCCCGTGGGCAAAGGTAAACGTTACAACGTGAAAGTCGTGAACCTTCACCTGTAATCCGATTCTTCGCGCATCTGTTCCGTTCACCAGCGTCGCCAGCTCGCCGCCGATCGGGGAATAAGAAACTAAAGTGGCCCGCGGCGCTACGAAGATGAATCGCGCCGGTTAATTTGCCTACCGCCGGGGAATTAAGAAAAGAAACCCGATGGACGTGTAACTGTAGACGCTGCAGGCTGGATTTATAGATCCTGAACAACGGGCGAACGGTACTGTATACCAGGTGTTAATGAAACTTCGACACGGCGACGAACAACACACCGCGATCTGTACCTCCTCAACGAACAACTCCGCGCGGATTTCGAGCCAAACATCTGGAACAGATTGGGAATATTTATCGTCGGATAGCTCTCGTTAATACTCGATCCTTTCTCCCTCGAATTACTTTTAATCTCGCCTAGAAGAGAGCTGCGATAGTTCTCCTCGGATCCTATTACAGAATCATCCTCCGCGCGAAAGATCAGTGTTTCATTCTCTTTACTTTTAATACCTCGGTCATGCGCGAACCCCTCTCGCGTTCCCAGCCAGCCCACGCGGATTCACTCGATTTCACGCGTAGACAAGCGTAATTAACGCCCCTCCCCGCCAACATTGCCCGATCGATCCCCCAGCTTCTCTGTAATTGACTTTCCTAAACGAACCGCGAATCGCCGGTCACGAACGCGAGCGGCGCGGCGTCTCCGTTCTCTCAAGCGACTCTCTCGCGCACCTGTTGCTCCTCAGCGATGAAGAAAGGAGCCGGGGGCTCTAGGTTCGTTCCCCGAGCGCCGGGGCTTCATCTAACCACCATCTGAGCGCTCGTTCCCCGGGGTTCGAGGCCGTAATTGCCCCGACACGAGGTAGCCGCGAGGGAAATCGCGATTCTCCCCTGTCTCCTCCGCGCAACAATTGGAAACCGCGGTGGCCGTTCGAGTTCGATCGTTCTGCAACACGATCTTACACTACGGAGCGATGCACCGAACGCAACGGCGAGAAAGACCCCGTCGTTATTTAGGGCCTCGAACGTCACGGCGCGGTCGCATAAATATCCACGGGAATGTTCCTTGTCCGCGAAAGCAGCACTATTAATCATTAAAGATCTCGGCCTCTGCGTCCTTCGCACACGCGACGTTCGAAGTGCGCTGCTGAACGTATATCTTGATAACTGTGCTCGGGGCTCAAGTTTGAGACACAGTTGGTATGTATTTGGTCGTTTATAGAGGTAGTCTATCTTAAATTCATGTGGATAGATCTTGAGGGGTGATTGTGCCTATGGAAAAAGAAGGGGTGTCCCCCAGCTAGGGGAGACGGGGACAAAGTGACGCGAAAAAAGTTTGAAGTAGAATCAAATTTTTCCCTTTCATTAAAAATGTGTGGAAATAGATTTATAATGTAATTTGAACATTACTATTGATAAATGACGTATATCAATACTTAAAATAAACTTAAAGTATATTAAAATTCAACTTGAAAAGAAAATACCAAAACGACCACTTTACCCCATATATGAGGTAAATTGAGCTACTATCTGGGGTAAAGTAAGCTGAAATAAAATACGAGTTTCAATTAAGGATATAGGTAATTATTAACCCCCTGCTCTGGGATGACGTGTGTAGCACGTCAGCTTCTGTTTTTTTTTTTTGCACGCATAAAACTTCATTTTCAATTTTTTAAATGAATTTCCATTTTTCGATATCTGTATGTGCATAATTATCATTATGGTATTACAAACATTTATTACGTCACCAAAATTTGTAAAAATATTCTATTTTTGAAGAATAAATTTAGCAAGGTCATTTTACCCCGAGGTTCATTTTGCCCCGGTCTCGTCTTCTTCTTCTCTCATCGTCCCTCTCGTTCGACTTCGATGGTCTCGCTTCTCTCGCGTCTACAACTGCATCTGTCTTTTTTCTATGCACCTGCAGCTTCATCCGTCCTTTGATTGTTCACACTTTTTTCCCCTCGATGCCCGGAGCGCCGAGAGTAAAGGAGGCCGCGGTAATCCAATCCTCTGCTCCCCCTGTTTTCGTCGCGGACTTACCCTGTCCTTTTCGCACGCGCCTATGACTCCGTTTCTTCTTCTTCGCCTTTCCTCTCCACTTACTTGTTTGCGCTCTTTTACCCTCGCGCTTCATCGAGCACCGATAACAAACCCGCTCAACCCTCCACCTTTTGTCTGCCTTTTTTCGCACGCATCTATGAATTCAACTGTCACTCGTTCCGCAGTTAATTCACACTTTTTTCTCCGCGCCTCTCGGCTGCCGGCGATAGAGGACACCGCCACGGCTCCCCTTTTTCCGGAACAAGTCGTTCACACCTTTTTTGTCCTCGGTACGTTGAGTAAAGAAGAAGCCGCGACGCATCGGGGCTTGTTCTCCCTGTGCTTTCCTTTCGCTCGGGTGCAACTTCCATCCTCCTTGCACGCATCTAGGAACTCGCTCCCCTTTCTTCCGCGCATGTGCAACCCTGTTTCCCCTTTTCCTCCAACCACTTGTCTCACACCTATTTCGCATCGATGAAAGAAGACCACCCGCGAGACGAGTCCCTGCAACCTTTCAGATGAAGAAAGTAACTGCACCGGATTTCACTCACCCTTCGTGTATATCCGTTACGGGGGATGCTGCGCAACTGTTCAACGTTAATTCTCTCCCCTCTATAATTATATATCTAATAATTAGTCTTTTCATTGAAGGCTTGTATGAATGATTTGATAAAATATTTACTGTCTCTAATATAAATTATTAATTTAAATTTTAAGTAAAGATACTTAAATTATATTATGGAACGAGAAGACTCAAAGAAATTTTATAATATATTTAATTTAAGTATAAATTTAATTGAAATAAACTATTTTGTTGGGAGGATATTTGAACTGACTAAACACTAAAAAATTATAACCAATTATTTTTTATTAAATTATCTCTAGTAGAGTCTCCAAACTCCCCCCTCGGGCGCAATGTTAATGAGCACCGAAACCCAAAGTGTCTTCCCCACACTGTTACATGAAACTTTCAAAATTGAACTTTTTACAAACGTCGTACAAATGCACAGACCGACGGCGATGAATCACGCTGTATTCCCATGACTTGGCTCTCCACGAACGGCCGTGGTAACGGTAAAGAGTCTGTACGTCGGTGGAAGGTTTGAGGGGATACGTGCACGCGTGTCGTGCCGCGTGAATTTTCGTTTCACGGTCGCAGGGATAATCCTTCTCTCTGTCACTTCTCATCCGTCTTTCTGTCCCCTTGGCTAATTGAGTTGCCCGGTCCTGGCCACGGATACCCGTCACCGTCCCTCCTTCTTTTTCTCTTTCTCGGCGGTCCAGGGAACGAAAGCGTCGTTTCCAGAGATACGGTACCCCCGGCTCGCCTTGCCCGAAACGAAATTGGATTTCGTCATCCTGCCACCTGTACGACCCGACGGATCGTACCTGTTGCCACGCCTCCGTCGACGTACGTCTCTTCGAGATGTACGCGAGAGACGCGACCGTATAATCCTCCATCGCGGACGTGGAAAATAATCCGACACGCGGCCACGGTCACAGTGGGCGGATTAATTGTTCGCGTTTTAACTTTCAACCGCGGCTGCCTTTTATGTGATGGGTACATCGATTCCCATTCGTTGGAGGATTACCCGATTGAGTTATGGTTAATGTTAGACCTTTCTGTCCTTCCACAAGTAATACATTATTGAAGGGTACCTACGATTTGTGAGAGATTGAAATATCGAGGAATAGGAATTGAGTAGCTCTGGGATAGATGGATAAAACAGAGAGCACTATCAGATTAAAATAAGCTCTTAGGGGATCCAATATCTGATCTAATCACACGCGATTTCTTCCAGCGGTGTGCAAGGAGGGCTGCCACCCTGTTCACGGCCACTGCAACGTGAGCGGCGAGTGCAAGTGCCGGCACGGTTGGCGAGGTGAACTTTGCGACCAGTGCACGCCGTACCCAGGTTGCAAGCACGGCTACTGCAACGGTTCCAGCTGGCAGTGCATCTGCGACACGAACTGGGGCGGCATCCTCTGCGACCAGGACCTCAACTACTGCGGCACCCACGAGCCCTGTCAGAACGGGGGTACGTGCGAGAACACCGCGCCGGATCAGTACAAGTGCACCTGCCCCGACGGCTTCTCGGGACCGACCTGCGAGAAGGTGGACAACCCCTGCGCCTCGAACCCGTGCCTGAACGAAGCGACGTGCAGGGAACTCGGCGAGAGCGCCCACTGTGAGTGCGCTCCCGGTTTCACGGGCCCCTATTGCGGCACTGACGTCGACGAGTGTGCCTCGCAACCCTGCCAGAACGGCGGAACCTGCGTCGACGGCAAGAACGGCTTCGTCTGCAACTGCCCGCCGTCCTGGCAAGGCGTCCTCTGCCAGTTCGACGTGGACGAGTGCGCCCTGAAGGAGTCGCCGTGCAAGAACTCGGTGACCTGCGTGAACCTCGCTGGCGACTACAGGTAAGCCTCTCTCTATCCTACTCCGCGGGTATGTCTCGCGCATCTCGTGTCTTCATAAGATGCGTCTGGTTTTTGCTTTAAAGCCACTTGTATCTGCCTAACGAGTGTCCTTAAGGCTTGCGTCTGAAGCACTAAAAGCTGTCGTTTATTACCGGGCTCGTTAAGCAAAGCTGAATTAGAACGTCTTTATCTCGCAACGCTCGGAATAACGTAGCTCGCCAGTAAAGTAGCGCGGAATGAAAGCGGCCGGTGAACGTTCTCGCGCGTCACAATCATTTTCGCTTCGCGTATGCAGAGTCGGTTTGTTCAAACCGATGATATTTCCGCTATTGCCAAGTGCCAATTAAAGATTTTACGTAAAAAAACTACTAAAATAAGCAAAATCTTATCAAATTAGCCCCTAAGATTGTTCTACTATAAATTTTCATCCAACTTTGTCAGAAAAAAAGATAGAAAAAACACGTTTTAGTCGCAATTCAGGTATTTGATATTATAGCAAATTTAATTCCCGACAAAACGAGCCAAAGAAATCGAAAATTGGTTGAGAATTGGCGGAGATACGGAATTTTGTCCGCAAAAAGTCACTTTGGAACCACTGTGCGGCGCCTCTCATCGCCGATCTCTCGGGGGTTTCAGGTGTCGCTGCACAACTGGCTTCACGGGGAAGAACTGCACGAAGAACATTAACGACTGCATCGGCCAGTGCCAGCACGGGGCGCTCTGCATCGATCTGGTGAATGATTATCACTGCAGCTGCACCGCGGGATACTCGGGCAAGGATTGCGACGTGGACAACGACGAGTGCGCCTCGAAGCCCTGCCAGAACGGCGGCGAGTGCAGGGACCTGGTGAACGCTTACGAGTGTGTCTGCCCGGTCGGCTTCACTGGCTATCAGTGCGAGATCGACAGGGACCACTGCAGCCCGAATCCCTGCCGGAACTCCGCGCCGTGCTTCAACACCCAGACGGACTACTACTGCCACTGTCCCGAGCAATGGCAGGGGAAGAACTGCTCCGAAATGGCCTCCCACAATCCCCAGCTGGGCGTCATGGACGAGGAGATCGGGTGCGGCAGCGAGGGGACGCCCTGCGGCGGCAGGGGCAAATGCAGCGGCGGCAGATGCATCTGCGATCCCGGCTACACCGGGATGCACTGCCACGAGAACATCAACGACTGCCGGGGAAACCCGTGCTTGAACGGTGGGACGTGCGTCGACCTGGTTAACTCGTTCCAGTGCATCTGCAGGGAAGGCTGGACAGGGGATCTGTGCGACCAGGGTGAGTGGGTTTCTTAGACACCAACGCTATTCACTGTTCCCTTATGTACCTCTAACGTATCTCTTAACCTTCACTCTGTGGACAGGGGTCTAAACAGACCCCAAGCTAATAAAAACGAAAATAAAAAGTTAACGAATGGAAACTTTCCCAAGTATCTTTTAGGAATGCTATCTCTGATATTTTTTACACAGTTATAAACAAATATATTAATAATGTTTTCTAAAATAGGTTTTTTCCACGTGAAATCTGAACTGGGTGTTTAAATAATTATGAAACAGCATAATTCTTATTTGTTCCATACAATTTCATCTTTTGTTGTATCGCGGAACTGTGCTCCTTGACAATCGAAGAATTTTTGGATCCCATTGTAACTACCTTAAGCTGCACGACGAGCAATGTTCTTCTAACATTTTTTAGGAAATAATACATTAAACTATTAGTACACAGAGTGAAGGTTAAATACCTCGTAAACTATCGAGCATCGTCTACCCGCGGGCTTTCGCTAAAAATCGTTGCGCAACGCTTCCTGTAACCCTGAGAACAATTAAGAACCGTGTTTCCTTTCCAGACGTGGACGAGTGCACCACCTCGCCCTGCCGAAACAACGGCACCTGCGTCGACGGAGTCGCGGATTTCACCTGCATCTGCAGAGGTGGTTGGAAAGGTAAAACGTGCGCCCTTCGCGGTGGGCACTGCGAGCCGGGGACTTGCCGCCACGGAGGGACTTGCCAGGACCGCGGCGACGGGTTCACTTGCCACTGTCCGCCCGGATGGGAGGGCGCGGCGTGTCACATAGCCTCGCCGGCGTGTGCAAGCAACCCCTGCGAGAACGGAGCGACCTGCGTGAACACCGCCGACGGGAACTACAGATGCGTATGCAGGGAGGGTTTCGAGGGGCCCAATTGTCGCCGCGATGTCGACGACTGCCAGCCGTTGCCCTGTCTAAACGGCGGCAAGTGCGTGGATGGGATCAACTGGTTCAGGTGCGAGTGCGCTCCAGGCTTTACCGGCCCGGACTGTCGCATAAACGTGAACGAATGCGCCAGCGATCCGTGCACAGGCGGTTCCACCTGCGTAGACGGCATAGCGAGCTACTCGTGCATCTGCCCGCCGGGCAGAAGCGGCGCACGCTGCGAGATCCGCACCGCCGGCGGACCAGGCTGCATAGTAGCCAGTTGGGACGACGACTGCAACATCTGCGAGTGCCGAAACGGGAAGAATCAATGCAGTAATATCTGGTGCGGCCCCGGGAACTGCCTAAACGGGACCTCGTGTCTGGCGCACGAGGTGTGCGTACCCAGTCCCAGCGAGAGTTGTCTGTCTCCACCTTGTCCAGCCTGGGGTGAATGCAGACCGGTGGAAACCGGCAGAAGAGTGGGACCACCGGCTCTTCCAGCGCCGCCCTCCTGTTGGCCCGGCCAAGCAACGCCGGGGCCGACTTGCTCCAGGCTCACCATTCTCCTGCGGAGAGACACCCTTGCGGCGGGAACCTCAGTGGAGATACTCTGTCGACGACTGAGGAAACTTTTAGCTGATCCGAGGAGGCCTCAGTCCATTGTTTTACTCTGCGACCTGAAACCCGGGGACAACGACACGGTGGAGGTGACTGTCTCTTCCGAAGCTGCCGCGGACGCAGCCAGGGACCTAGGCGAAGCTCTCAGCCGACCTCTGGGAAGGCCCCTCGCTCTGGCCTCCGTGCTCGAGGTCAAAGTGGAGACGGCTTTGCTCAGCGAGCCCAGTTCGGTGAACGTGAGCAGCGCAGGCAGCTACGTGGCCGTTTTGGGCGGTGCTCTGGCGACGGTGTTGGTACTAGCGCTGTTCGGTGGACTGTGGTATCTGCGATCGGTCAGACAACGGTCCAGCCTGACGGCGACGACCAGCAGCGAGACCTCCTTGCACAGACATCGTAGCGACTTGGACGAGAAGTCCAACAATCTTCAGAACGAGGAGAACCTGAGGAGATACGCGAATCCGTTGAAGGATCAGGACCAAGGGGAACCAAGAGTATCCGTGGTGAGGCCTCTGTCCGGCACATCGCTGGGCGCTCTAGGCGCTGCCGAGGAGAGCCTGGAGATGGTCTCCGAAGAGGGAAGACATCGCCTGCCGCCACTTTACAAGCCGCCAAGCGCGGAAGCAAGGAACAACACTGCCAGTTTCAGCTACGAGGAGGGACCCCATAAACCGTACAGCAAGCCTAGACTCCAAGAGCCATCGTACTCTCACCAGCAGCCAGGCACCAGCCAAACATCAGGACCGCACCAAGTATTGACGGTACACGTGTAACTCCGAGCGAGAAGCATACGGAATACTGGAACTTGTATCGTTACTAGGTAGATATGTACTAGTGATGAGTTAAGAAGAAGGCATTGATTCCGGGGTGCATAAGAGCATCGTAGAAAAGGAGTGTCGAACCGACGTCTTCGTTTCACGTACTTCCGCAGACGTTTCTAACCATCGTACTACGCCCTCTTTTGGGCTCAAGGACTGGAAGCTGTTGGCGTCGAGACTTCTTTTCCGGTAGAATTAATTCGAAGGCAGGGGTTCACCGTGGATGGATGTAGGTGGACAGAGAAAGGCAGGAGTCTATCGAGGACGATCCTTAAGAAAATTATATTGAAAGTAAGAACCCAGCATCTTATAAACTCGGGAGTTTAGCCTCTGAGATTCTGATAGACGCGCGACACAATTAATCCCAGAATGTCTCCCTGCCTGGCAAATAAAGTCTCTGTCCACCTTCACTCGACCCCTGGCGATACACGACAATAACCGATCGACGATATATAATTATATTGATAACGCCGAGTGTTGTTTTATCATTGTACATATGTACATAGCTCGTACTTATTAATTTCGCTAAGCCTGTATCACCCCTGTCGAGACACGCCGTCAACCCCCTTCCCCCCTCCTACTACAAGCTCCATTAAGGTTTAAGAATCGACGTTGTATCCGCGTGGATCATAGATCGCCGTGATCCCCTGTCGCCGCCCAAAAGCTGGCATGCCCCAAGCGACGGAGGCGACAGGCGCGTAGCTCGTAGGCAAATGATTCTGCGCGAGCGCAGGCTTCGGACGTTCCGTCGGACGATATTATTGTGATACTCGTAGAGAGAGGACATCGTGCGTAAGACTATCTCCCCTTTCACTCGACAACGTCGCGCCCTCCCCAATTCCACCGATCGAACAGCAAAAGAATGAGACCCACGCGTGCTAAAAGAGAATGAAAGGCTTTGACAGACGCAACGTTGCCCTCGATCGACGGTAAATATTATTTGTAGTTAATGGAAATAGAGGTATAAAAGGACTTCTGCGTGGAGGGCGAGCGACGTGTATAGCGATCGGTAATGATCGCCCGAATCGAGCGGCGCGAACATTTTCGACGTTCGCGTCGTCGAACGATGTATGTATATAAATCCCCTCCGACGTACATAGTTCCAGATCCTCCCTCGTTCACCGAGTTCCCGACGAATCTTCCCATCCCCCACCCCCACTCTCTTTTACCTATGGTCTACCCCTTTAGATGTGCAATTTTTATTTCATTGTCTTCTTCTCCTTCTCTTAGTATCGTTGCAACGTCACGAACATGTACACTAGACGTTGACGGAGAGGAGGGCGTTGTAGCTCGTTATTAAACGGTACGTAAGTTGTAACGGAAGGAAGAAATTTTTATAACAGATACTTTATTTTATAAAGAAAATCTATATTATTATACAAAATATATAGAGAAGCGATGGAAAATATATATAAATATATATATATATTATATTATTTTATATTATATTATTTTTATTTTATTGTCTTGTATCAATTGTCGCGAGATGATCACGGGCAGTTAGTTCCTCGATCGTTCCTCATTCGTTGCCGATCCGACGATCGCCGCGTCCCGCCCGGGGCCGAGCCGATCCGTCCATATCCACTCGATACGTAAACCTTCTGTCGCAATCCGACGAACTAATGTCCCTGGTCCGCCGTAGATAGCTAATGGATATCCCACGCCGATGTGATCAGCCCCCCGTTGTGTCAGATAGTACCGAGAAGGAACCGCGAGCGAGCGCGTGTGTATGTGTGTGTGTAAATAATAAGCTCCTTCCGCCCCCAAGAACACCCCCCCACACTTTTTCTCGCCTAACGTTACGAAGATGAAAAGAGTTTCAATAAAAAGTACAACCCTTCGACACCGCCTGGTCTCGCGCGCCTTTATTCCACCCGCCCATTCACCAGCGAACGAATTCTATCACGCGTGCGCCCGCGCAAGTTGCATTCGAATCGCCGGGAACGCTGAATCGTTGGCAGACGTGCCTTCCGGGAGCAGCCGGCGACGAACTGCACGTTAACGCGGGGGAACGTTGCCTGCTTTCGAATACTCTCGCGCCGAGAAGATAGTTTAAGTGGTTGGCAATTAAAGGGACTGTGTTAGACGCGTGACTCTGCCACTCCGTGCTCCGTGGTGGAGCACCGCTTGGTTCATTGATAGGTGATTATCTAAATAGTCGAGTGATCTATCGCTCGGGGGATTATCAGGTTTAGATAAATTTACCTTCAAACGTCAGACACGCCGGGTATTCTGCTGTTCCGAATTTCCTAATACGAAATTCGATCAGCCGTTTGGTTTCTTCCCGAGTCTATAGCAGGCGGAGTAGGGGCGTCCGCAGACTTTTTTCCAGGGGGAGATGACTTTGGGATGATGGTAAAGAAAAATATACCTCTCTTACTTTTTTAACCCATTTTATAGTGCCAATTTAATTCAAAATTTAAAACAGAAATTGAAAAATATTCCCTTTTTTAGTATAAACTTAATAAAGATCAGTTTTGAAAAATAAGCGATTTTTTTCTTAAAAGCCAGGGGGGCAACTGCCCCCTTTTACACTCCCCTCCGGACGCCCATGAGACGGAGTATCCAAAAGGAGATACTTACGTGCTCCGCGTTAAGGATAATGTCACCGCCTATTCCGGATGTCTAATAGGACCGTGGGGAATTGAATGAGCCGTCGAGCAGCACCGACCCATGGATCCGGATTTCGTCGACAGCAAAACCGACCACGGATTTCAATAGATCGTTTCATTGAGGATAATACTGTTCATTATCATCGAAAGCGCGTCTGAGATTAACAAAGGCCCAGTGCGGGCAATTTCGTGGCCGAGACAACGGTAGGCCATCGGGCGAGTTTGGTCCCGACGGACGGACCCGCGTGTGTGACCACCGCTGAATGAACGAGCTGCCGAAATTACAATACAATGGCCCAGAAGAGCCACTTGACGAATACTCGGTAAATGAGTCAGTCGTGACGGTGGCCGAATATGGCCCGTGTGAACTCGCGCATGTCCAACAGCCGCGACATAAATGGGATGCCTTGAGAAAACGCTGCAACCCGGTCAGCAGCGCGAGAAAACGGCACACCACCCGCTCGACTCCTATCGCTACCCGTGGACCAAATTCGCTGCGATTCAGGAAGAAGAATTCTGAAGAAAGAAAACATTGAACGGAAGAAGAAGAAGAAGAAAAGGAATCGCAGAGGGTCATAGGTTACATGGAACGATTGAAATGGAGATTCTGGCAGCGTCAAAAGTAACGTTACAGCGTCTTCGCGTTCACCGAGGTAGATTCACGACGCAGAATTTGGGTTTCAGGTGGTGGACGACGCTGACGTTGCCACCTCGGTATCTGCATTCTCGGATTACCAATTATGGGGTGTGTATTATGGAGGCGAGGGCGAAATGCTGGAGGGCTCCGAGGAAGGACTAGAAGGTCCTGAGGAAGGGGAGGAGGAGCAAGAGGATGTAGATGTAATGTACCAAGATAAGACAGCTGAGACGATCGCGGCTAGAGATGGGGACAAGAAGAAGAAGAAGTCTCGGGAATTGATTGGTGTAATTCTGTTTCGGTAGTTCGATTGATAGACACCTCATTCCCGAGATCGATATCAAATTTCTAGGTCGCCAAGGACAAGGATGCCTCCGAGGACACGCTGATCACACCAGAGGAAGTGTCCGTTGTTTCTATCGTGTCGTCCAGGGAGAGCTCCACCCACCCTTGCCTCTTAGACATAGAAATCAGTGACTCCCAATTGAAATTGCAAAACATGTACACGATGTACCCGATTCCTGACGATCCCGGCTTGGTACCAGCGTTCTGGACCACACACGAGCATCCAGTCTCTTACCCGGATGACGGAGTGGCGAAATTCTTTGATTTAGCGAAAATTCTGAAGGTTCAGCCAATAAGGGCTGTGGAAGATATGCTGCTGTCCGACAAAATCAGTCTTCAGTATTATGGATTGAATCCGCGAGTCATAAGGCCCCTCTGCGAGGCCCTGATGGAGAATCCTTTAGTGCAGACGATTAATCTCACGGTAACGCAGAGATTTCTCATCTTCGATCGAACTCGTCGATTAAGTATTTGAATGAAGATGTTAGGGCTCTGACAATTGTAACTTGACACGATCGACTTGTAGGAGAACTGGTTGTCGGAGGATGCCTGTTATCACCTCAACGCCTTGCTCCTACAGAACCACAACGTGACCACACTGTTGCTACCAGGGTGCCGTATCGGTGCGGCAGGAGCCGCGAGGCTTCGAGACGGGATATCGAACAGCACGACACTCACTACCTTGGACCTCTCCGAGTGCGAAATTCGTAAAGAAGGCCTCGAGCATGTGGTAGAGGCAGTCTGCGGCAACAGTATCCTTGAGAGCCTCTCCCTGAACGACAACCACCTCGATGAATCTTGCGCCGACGATTTGCATAAGCTGGTCTCGTGCTCGAAGACCTTGAAGAAGTTGGAATTAGCGTGGAATTCATTGTACACCGCGGACACTTGGAGGAGGCTTGGCAGAGGACTTTTGGAGAGCGAGGCTTTGGTTGATCTCGATTTATCCTGGAACGCGCTCGGCAGAGAATGCGCCCCCCATCTTCGTCAATTATTAGCGCGTTCTCCGAGCTTAACGAAGTTACAGCTGACTGGTAATACGAACAACTCGGCAGTTGTAGGAAAGGCTGCTTATCACGGTTATCAATTGTCCTAGGGAATCGATTTTATAACGAGGACGCTGTGGTGATTGCGAGAGGCTTATCGCGGAACCAAGTTCTCCGAGAGCTGTACTTAGGCAACAACCCTTTGAAGGGGCCTGGCGCGCTCGCCCTGGCACAAGCAGTCACCCCAGAGAGGTCTCCTCAGAGTCAATTAGAAGTCCTGGACCTTACAAACGTTTGGGCGGAGAAAGATATCTTGCCAGTATTAGAAGTTATCGAAACTAGCAGACCGGAGCTTGATGTCAGGCTGGGAGGCATTCTTAGCAACTATAAAGTCGTCGGACCGGATGTGAAGGCGATACTTTTGAAGAGGGCGATCTTTGAGGCGATGAAAGCGAAGAACAGACGACGGCGCAGGAACTTTGGTCACTTTGTACTGTCGTTGACCGATAATCCCATTACAAAAGGTACCTGAAATTCATGTAATATTAATTATCGTATTTAATATCAAGGCAAGGATCTGCGAATAATAAATATGCGCGGAGGGGAAGGAAATGGGTGTACACCCGCGTATCTTATTTGTAAGGAACACCTCCATGTTACTCAATAAGTTCTACTTTATAGGAAGGTTCACGGAGCTTGTGAGACAATTCGGAATGAGGTTGTCAAAGTCTCTGTTAGAAGAAATTACGAAGGAGTTCGCCGGCGAAAGGAATAGAGTCGATCAAGAATTACTCAAATCAGTTTATATGACACAATATCCAGATACGAGACCTCCGCCGGAAAGGCCTGTGAAGAAAAAGAAAAATAAAGGGAAGAAAACGAAGAAAGGGAAGGCAAAAACGAAAGAGCAACAGAAATAATAGGGAAACAATTTAAATCAATGCCTACCCTTGAATCGATGTAGATCAAAGTAATAAGAAATATGAAAAAGCTCAGTGAATTTTATTTTGCTCTTATAACGTCATTACAATGATTCTTTGAATAAAAAATAAAAAATCTGTTCTCTAACGGCTAGAATATAAATATATTAAATAAAAAAATTATGACACTAGCAACATTGGTTGTACGATCGAATACACATCTCGGTATTAATCTATATAAAATATTCTCGCCGATATATCGTCGACCACCCAATTTATTCCTTCGAGAAGATTTTCTCCTGTAACCGCTGAACATTTATATATTTGCCAGTGGTGTGTTTTAATATTGGGCAGTTCCAAAACCTCTGCGATATCCGATGCAGGCAACGCTCCAGGTAAATCTTGTTTGTTCGCGAGTATTAGAAGACTCGCACCCTCTAATCGCTCTTCCTGTAACAGCTTGTACAATTCTGTTTTACAGTCCTCCAATCTTCTCCTGTCTGCGCTATCAATCACCCAGATCAGTCCATCCGTAGATTCAAAATAATTCCTCCAATACGAACGCAATGATTTCTGTCCACCCACGTCCCATATGTTAAGCTTGTACCCATGATGCTCCAAAGTTTTTATGTTGAAACCAAGTGTTGGCGATATCGTGTCAATTGGTTCTCCATTGATCCTTTTCAAAATTGTAGTCTTGCCAGCATTGTCCAAACCTCTGTGGAGATATATACGCGACTTATAAAAAAAATAGAAATATGTGCAAAAAGTACACTCTATTAGACTGTACACATAAATTTTATGATGGCAAACACTGAATTACTCGATATGGAAACGTACTTTTATCAGAGGACGTGTAAATGCAATGAAAATGACAGCAGCTCGTTTATAACCTTAAAATTATTCGATCGTATTGAGGAACGAGTACTTACAGCATTAAAATACGCATTTCTTTCTCTTTTTGTTTCAATTTCTTAAGTACTGTCAGCAGACCCATTACAAATGTTAATACAAATACATTACAATTAACAAAAATATCGCTAACGTCAATTTTAGACAGTTAAATAAGCAGAGACTGGGCGAGAGACGCTCTGGAGTTGTCA
The DNA here is from genome assembly GCA_963855975.1 of Andrena chrysosceles. Classification (NCBI taxonomy): domain Eukaryota; kingdom Metazoa; phylum Arthropoda; class Insecta; order Hymenoptera; family Andrenidae; genus Andrena; species Andrena chrysosceles. The sequence continues at coordinate 41,606,863 of OY979769.1, read as the reverse complement.
AACAAACCTAACCTAGATCAACAAACTTTGCAATTCAGTTTCGAATGCGTCATACTTACTATACAGTGGAATTTATCTTAGGGAAGGAATATTATAAAATCGGAGGTGTAGATTTAAGAAGATAGAAGTACATCTGCTACTTTATTTACAACATCAGGGTGACAAAGTGCATTAATAATATTTTCCGGTAATTGTTGACTAGAAAAGCTAGTACTTTGAATGCCGATTTCCGTTTTAGAAGAGTTGCCTTTTAATTCGACATTGTCTTCGGGAAATCTCTCGCTCTTCAGTTTGAGAAACTCTTCTAATTCTTTCGTTGTAAGTTCATGAAGGATCTTCACATAATTTGGGTACCGTGCTGCTAAATCTTCAGTTGTCCACGTACCATACTTCATCTTTTTACATGGCGGTTCCACCGTTTTTATATTTTTACATTCCTCGAGGGCAACGCCGAGCTGTAAATTAATTTTAGTACCTAATGTCTATGCATAAGAGTAGTTGCACCATTTGTAATATTCACACAATTTTATCTATCATAAATTACCAATTCCATGCAGTATGATAAAGTACAGCAAGATTCATCAGAGGTACTGGAAACATTTTTGCCAATTCTGGCTACTATTAGTTTAACAATAGCTTCTTTAACTCGTGATACACTGTCTGTTATTATCGACAGCCATACATTTACGCTGATGCTGAAGTCTAATGATTCAACATAATGCCACCACCCAGCAGGTACTAGCAAAACATCCCCTGGTTCGAGAGTCACCAATTTTGGTTTGTCTTGTATGTTTAATAGGTTTATTTTATCCTCTTTAGTCGGACAAAAGAGATTGCATTTACTATACACAGTTGATTCCTCATAAGGAACCCTCGTTGGTCGAAGAGAATTAGTGGAACTGGGAGGAAACAATAGCCATTGTTTTCTAAAAAGTTATAAATAAAAGTAGATTTATCTTTAAAAGTAATAAAAGAATTTTTATGTAGAAAAAATGATGCGAAATACAGCGAACCTTCCATGAATCTGTGCTACCAAATTACAACCATAAGAATCTTGATGGCAATTTGTGTGAGCACCTTTGCTTCCAATCCAAATGGTAGAATCGGATCCTGTTTTATCAAAACCAAATCTTTTCCAATTCACAGAATCCATTACCTCTGGTTTATCATTAAACCATTCGTGCATGTATTTGTAATCGAAATAATACCAGTTTTTGTCACTGTCATTAGTATTCACTTTCTGAATGAACTCTAACAGTGTCATTGAGATTTTAGGGCAATTTACCTCCCATTGCGGACCCTAAAGACAAAGTAGTAGGGCTTACTGTGTTTAGCTTTGTATCGTGCATAAAAACATGAAATCAATTTAAGGACGAAAGTAATAATATACCAGAGATCTAGCATTATGACCAACTCGAAATGGTAACTTAATATCTCCAAATTTCTCGGCTAATTCGGACAAATTCCATTCAAATAATTTCCAGTTACAAGCACCTGTTGCATCTTGCAGCAGTCGGTGAAATAATACTGGCTCTTTTATTTCTGTAATTGCTTGTTTTAAAATTTCAGCGGGCGGTGAATTCAACTCTGTCATTGTTAATAATCATCGGCACATTCAGTTCAAATAATTCGGTTCGCACTATCCAAGAACCTAAAAGCATACATAAAAGACTTAGATATTTGTTCATTATTTTATACATTTAATGAATCTTAAATTTCGTTTACTGTTACTGTATCTCATTTTGTATAATATTCCATAATAAAACTGTTGTTTTATTATTTTTGAACGTGGATAAACAAATTGTTCACTTTATGCATCAGAAATCGCCGTAGCCATCTAGCTGTAGGGTGGAGAACTATCGATGGTTCCAGATGGTAACATTATTACCGTTATTACCGATGTTATTACGACGGTGTCGGTAACATAGGAAGTGACACTTGAACGGTAAAAAAATTTCAAGTCGCCAAAAACCCTTCTTGCAATCATCATTTTTGTCAAAAAAGAAGCTAGTTTCAAAATTTCAGCCAATTCGGAGCATAGGGGTTTTCGGAAATACAGCCTAGACGGCCCCACTCACGTGTTTTAACGCTTATTTTAGTTCATACTTTTCACCGCTACGCACCTTCCGTGCCCATAAACTCATCGAATTTTTAAAACGCTTTTTCAGGCAATAAATAAACAATTTTGGTGATAAAAAAATTATTGCACAATAATTCACGATGATTCTACACTACGTCTAAATGTTTCACAGTGAAAAAAACATAGAAATAAACAAATTATTTAGGTGTCCACAAATCGAGTGGGTCCTTAGTTCACAGGTTATGCCGCTAGATAACTCTAGCGAACTTTCTCCAGAAATTAAAAAGACTTGCCGCAGGCCCTACACAATGTTGTTATGGGAACAATTACAGTACCTTCTTTAACAATATATTTTCAACCATTTGTTAATTACAATTGTAATTACATTACAAAGCTTCATCTGTGAGAAAAAGCTCAAGGATCGGATTCCTGAACTGTCCGAACCAAACCTAAAGCAATTTCGTTCTTAATGCAAATCACTTATTAAGAGATTAACTTTGCAGTTAAACGTATTTACTAAAGAAATAAACATGTTGAGGTATACAAATCTGTGTGTAAGTCATTTAAGAACACAGTCAACGATGCTTCTCTCCAATCAGATGGATTTATTAACACAGCAAACTCGGGTAATGTTTTATTATTAAACTTCCGCTAATAAGCATTAATAAAAAAGCCTTGTTCAATGTGACACATGAACTATTAGTTAATAGAGAATCTGTCAGACATAAGCTTTAATTAATATAGATCTTCTTTACTTTAGAACACGTTCATCCTAAAGAGAAGGTATCCAGTTCCTATGCATAAAAAGAATCAAAAACCACCACCGATGAAAGCTAAATTCTTCATTTACGATCTCATTGAGAACACAATGTGCAAAAAACAAAAACAAGTCGATCTTGTCTTATTAGAGACTGTAAAAAAAGTAGGTACAAAGGGTCAAAGAGTCTCTGTACGTCCTTTTAAGGCTTATCACAGTCTATTGTTGCCAAAGCTGGCTGTATATGCAACTCCGGAAAATATAAAAGAGTATATAATCGACAACGAAGAGATAAAGAAAGACATACGAAGTTCTGAGTTCGTGGATAGAACTATATCCGTGTTGTCTCAACATTATTTGTCTGTACAAATGTCTGCGCATACACCGTGGACGATAGAGAAATGGCACTTGAGGGCAAGCTTTCGTAAAGATGGTATTATCGTTCCTGAAGATGCAATGACCATCCCCGAGAAAGCTATATCTGGGCCGGATTTACAGATCGAAAATAAAGAGTTTTACATTACTGTTAAGATTAATAATTGCGAAGAAGTGAAAGTCAGATGTAAAATACACCATTGGTCTCCTGATGAAAATCAAGCAGGCATAATGGGTGACATACCATTTTGGGATTTGCCAAGCATAGCAATCTTTCCAGAAGACCAGCCTATTTTAGATTCTCTTCCGAAACATCCTTTATACAAAGAAAAAACTGACGAGAATGAGTGAATGTATTGTAAATAAAATCTAAGTTGTACAGAATTATACCTCCAACAATTTTAATTTCCTTACACAGTCACCATATTATTAGATAAATTACTAAATTTTACTAATAATCATATTTAATCGATTGAATTCGGTGATAGATTTATACGAGTTTTTCATATCTTCTGTTCTAAGTATATATGCTATATAAATTGATACTTAGTAAGTATGTACCTACACACGTACGCATAATCAATCGATTTCCGCAATGTCAAACTGTTTTGACTTTAAGTACTTAATCGGTTAACCTGACTTTAAATTAAACTTTTCAAATAATGTGTATGGTTCCGCGATCTTTCAAGATTTAAAAATGGATGGCAAATATTTCGGATGGGACGAAATTAGCGATGGACTGATACTAGGAGTAAGGTAATAAGATTCTTAAACAATCATTCATTTTGTACTTTAGTACTTCATACGTTTTTAATTTTATTCTGTATTTATTTGTCAGCATACCGAAAGCAGAGGATGAGCCAATTAAAAGACACCAACGGATATATGAGACTGTTAACGGCTCAGACGTCTATTCTCCGCACGCATATTTAATTTTAAATTTTCGTGAAACACTAAGCCAACGTGAACAGGTGAATAATAGGGGAAAGATTATAGTGGTACCTATAATCTTTTCGTTTATTTAAATATCCATTATTTCAGCTAAGATTTAGAAGATATTTTCTAAGACAGATATCCCCAAATGAGCCGAATATTATTATTTTACAAGACATAAAGGATCTTGTACTATTCTTATTAGCAAGCCCTGTCAGCCCACAATTCATAAATTTCTTTCACTTGCCAATCGTCGATCGTTTCTTAAGAGCTGTAATAATCTATTTTGAATATTACGTGGCGATATGGGAGGATTTAATGGCAGAGCGTGCAGCTACTATGAAAAAAGCACCCAATCCTTTAGCCAGAGGCTATAGATCTAGATACGCGAAGGAGATGCAAAATCTTCGGTGTATCTTGGGTAGAGAATATGCTGATTTAATATTAGGTTGCCAAGATACCGTTCAATATCACCATATGACCAGTGGAACGAAAGGAATGACTTCCTTAACTCAATCGCAAGGAGAGAAAGATTTAAGAATGTTTGAAGTATTAATCTGTATGTCGCATCGTATCGTCTGGATAGCTTTAGAACGTAAATACTTTAGTTTAATCGGTAAGTTAGTCGAGTAAGAAAGAAGCCATGCGTAGTATGATAATCAGGGAGAATTTATATTCTGATAAATAAGGGGCTATGTTTCATAGAAATAGAATTACACAGATTATTTAGAACTGATGCGTACAACATGGCAAAAAGGCAAAGTACAAGTCAAGTTGTTCAGGATATGTTAGCAGATGATATCGAAGTATTGCAGGGTCGAGAAGTGCAGGAAAAGAGAAAATTATTAAGAAATTCCCCTTTGATAGAAGAATTAATATACTCGAATACAGATTATCGTCTCCTATCTTTAGGTGTGTTATTTATTTTTATTTGCCTGTCTATTAATAAAAGACAGTAATGTTATATATTATAATCTACAGGCATAGGAGATGATTCCAGCGACGAACGAATTGTTTATCTACAAAACGCCCTTCTTGCGCGGGAGGATAAGTTACAACAATTGGGCATCAAAATAGGAATTTTAGGACAAAATAAAGCTGATTTTGATCTAATGTTGATGCCACAGGAGGAAGAGCAGTCGACCGAAATTCAAATATCCGACAGAAGAAAGTTTGATGCGAAGAAAAATGCAAGAGATAGTTTATCGAAAGATACAGGGGTAAGTTTTTACGAGTATCCTTTAACTATATTATATTGTACATTTGTTGCCCAACATTGATGTTACATTTCTGTATTTTACATTCAAGCATAAAATTATAAAAACCCCACGAATTCCACTGTTCGAAACTGAGACTACTTTGGTACAACATTTTCCAATTGCTATAAAGGATATCGCACTTGAAGGCTATCAGACTGTCCGCGAGGAAGCAAGAAAAAAATGGCTTATTAGAGAAATTAAACGTCGAAGAAATAAAGATGCTGATACATTTTCAATTGGGACGTTGTATGAATAATTTTCTATATACCAAACACTCCAATTTATAAAGAATTAAAGGGCTGAAATTTTCTGATTTTATACTGGTCTGTATTAGTTACTGGGTATTTGTAAACATTTACTGGTCAGTAGTATCTGTGGAATGTAATAGACAATTAACTAATGAAAAATATCTATTTGCTGCATAATTATCTCTGATCATACGAAATCCGTACGCATATACGTACAGTGAAAGGAATACGCAAGTGGTATAAGTCAACAGATAGTCAGATACCTGATAAGTAGTACAACTCAATGATTCGTAATTCATCTGAAAAGGATACGCAATTTCTTAGAGACACATTAACGTGGACAATGTGGTTAAAGACATGAGAAGTAGCAGATGTATGTTACGAAGCGTAATAATCGATGACAAATAAAAATTACTATTTTGTTTATTAAGTAATGTTTTTGCAAAATAAAGTAAAAAAATTAATGAAACAGAATCCAATCGTTGATCACTGTTTTAAGTCTGTTTTATTATTTGTATACTTAGTTAATATTAATATGAATTTGATAACAATCAAGTAATCGAACATATGTGTCTATATTTGATGTTTCAAAATGACCCGTACACTATGAATTTATTGACAATTGTCAAATAATAATGTATCCCTGTTTTTCATTCAATATCACGACCAATATCGAGTATGGAGGTATAAAAAAATTGTAGTCATTATCTAAAGAATATTTTCAACGATTATTGTAGGTCCGGAAAATTATAATGTACATCGCGAAATATGCAAAGTAGATATTGATGAATGTTCTGTTGTGTGAAGTATGATTAAATATAGACACATATGTTCAAGAAGAACGCTTTAAGGGATACGTGATGAGGGTGGATAAACTGAGTACAATAAGACAATGTAAAAAATATGCTTATTATAATTGATAATGCCTAATAATGAGTACTAATGCTGATATTTTACAAAGAGATACACATATAGGTACATTTCCAAAGCAATGCTTTTGCCTCACGATTAATTCTGCATTGTCCTTTTATAAATAATTACTGTACCTACTTACTACCGTTATATATAATAACAATATATATAGATATATATATATTTAATTTAATCCCAATATGGGTTAAATTGCAAATTATATTTTTTTGTTTTCATTTACAAGTGGCAAATTTACTATTTATTTGCGATGGTTTATATCTACCTAAAACATTCATTATCCAAGGTATACTTCTTTGCGACCTATTATTTATGAATAAGTGACACGCATGTATGATGTACAAAATTTAATCCCTCCGTTAATAACATTTGGCACAGAGACTTCGATAATAAAATCTAGATCTCACGGAAATCTATACAATGTTGGTGTTACGTGTGAAATGTGTCTCTTGTTTTATACTTCATTGACAGTTATATTCATAATCTACGAAGTCGTTCAATGTGTCCTTCCTTCGAATTCAATTACGATATGTATTAAAATTATGATAAATTTGAAGTTATGTCGTGTACATCTTGAATTATTACATTTACACAGGCAACACTAGTATCAACGCTACAGCTATATTGCGATATTTTAAATATTAAATGGCAGTAAGTAACCCAGCCGTCCTTATGATTGACAAAGGCAATCTAGTTTTACTCTCAGAATCTGTGCCTCGTTAACATTCTCTTAAATTTTTAGTTTCTAATATCGTTACTTCGGATAATAAAATAATGCACAGCGTGTCATCTTTTCTCATAGGCTGCGAAAGAAATTTAAACGTATTATATATAATTACTAGAAATATAAAAAAAAATGAAACTATTTCGGCACTTCTTATTAATTTGAATTTTTAATTGTTACAGCTATCTATCACTGAACATTTGCCTACATGATTATAATACAAAATGAAGGAAATGATGACAGCGATGATTATGCATGTGTCAGTAAGATTATTTGCGATTACTTGCGTACATTATTACAGCGGATAAATGATGAAAATGAATATGATTATGTGAGCGTGTAATTTTTTTAAGATCAGTCGTGTGCCCGTGCAACTGTATTCTATGAACAAAAGTTTTTCCAACGAGAGGTAACTTGTTAAAATAGTTTTAATTTCGGTTCGAATGAAAACTAAGTTACACTTTTATCAAAACATGCATCGAACCCTTGCATAACCCTTGATACTTAATTCTTATCTCAGACAAACGAACGAAAGGATTCTCAATCTTACTTAGAATTAGTACACATTGTAACTTCACAAACTTGCAGGAGCTTCGTATTTTAATAGAATCGTTACTGATACTTTCTTTACGTAAATAAATCGTTGAATTTCTATTATAATGTAAAATACTTACAAATCAATTCATTAATTTTTAATATTTCGTTAAATTTTATCAATGTCATTTGACCATATTTTTAAAATCTATGAATATATCCTGTAGATACATCAGGGTACTTAGAAGCAAAATAAAGATTATACATGAAAATAATGTACCGATACGTCTGTTTAAATAAATCGTGTTCCTAATTAATGTCGCAGAAAGTAATAAATAATAGAAAATAATCTATGTACCCTGAAAGATTCAAATATGTTATAATGATTTTATAAAATCGTTTTCATGCTGCACAATTAAGATGACACGGTAATTATCATGCTATTATAACTACAAGATCGTAACTGATTTTTTAAAGTATACTCGCAACAATTTACAAGCGAATTGGAAATACAATGCGAAGGGTAAGATGATACGATGGTATATTTGTAATTATTTGTCAGAAAGGATGGAATTTTCGGTGTTTATGAAAAATGTGATCTATTGTACGTGATGTAAATCTAGCCGTGGTATGACGATGCGTCCAATGATATTTATGCTAAATTAATAACTTTACTATTTCTTTTTTACTTTCTGTATGTCAATCCCTGCCATTATCTCGGACTTGCATAGCTATGTAATGAAAGTCAATAACACAATCTTACATTTAGCAGCACAGACACAAACAGTATTTCTTTCTATATTATAAGGAACACACGCGAACTCGTTTTCAAAGTATTATATTATTATTAAAATAGACGGGGCTACGAAGCAATATCTGACATAAGTTGAGCCAACAAGGCTGGCTCTAAAAGTCCATGCGTTTGCCCCATTCTCTCTAAATTCCGTACATCTTTATCTACTGCCTCCAACGCTCGCTCCAATTCTTCCTCTTCTTCCCTTGACGGTTCATATTCTCCATTTCTGCTTTCTACAAAATAAATAACAAGTCTCGTTCTACTCTAGTGTTCAGAATAGGAAATGTTATTCAACTTGTACCGTAGCTAATGTACTCAATGTAGGGGTACCTTTGGAATTAATTAAATACGAAATTGAATCGAGGAGTAATAAATACATATCAGCCGATATAGAAATCTATTACGATAATAAGAGTGTAATTACCAATGAATATGTCATTAAAAGCATCAGGGGGTAAGTTGTTGAGCACATTGCCAAAATCATGCTCTGCAGCATCCAAAGAAGGAAACACTTCGTGATCTCCCAGGTCTACCTTAAGCCCTCCTCCTAGACCGAGCCCTAATCCTAAATTTAAATTAGAAGAGTGCGAAGTTCCTTGCGCTACGGTATTCAAATTATTCAATGTTTTTGTCTGATTTTCACTAGAGTTTATTTGACTCAGATATTGGCTCTCTTCGTGCACTAAGGTAGGGCTCTTAGTCTCGAGCTTATTCGCCGGAGGTCGTTTTCGTTTCTTTGGCCTGGATTTCGGTTTAGGCCTGGGAATTGTTGGGGATGTGGGCTTCTTGCGAGCCTTCTTTGGTTTAGACTCTTGGGCTTTACGATGGTAATTATCCCTTTTCCTCGCGTGCTCCGGACAAAGAGGTAATTCGTGCGCAACATCGAACACAGGAATACAGCATTGTGTATTATCACTAAACTTGGCAGTGCAATGTTCAAACAACAGTTGATCTCCGTTCAACATAATGTGACGAGAGCAATGACGAGTGCAGGGCAAGGATGTCTGCTGACATCCTTCGGCGCCGCAGAGTCCGCCAACCAACAGTGGCCCGTCGACTACTTTACTCGTGCTCGGGGAATCGATCAAAGCTCTAGCGGTAGATGTAGGATCTTTGTAAGCAGCTTCCAACAGACATCTAGCTCTGTCGCGTAACAAAGCCTCCGAATCTGTCCCACCTTTATGCAGTTGAATTAATCGTCGCCTTAATTGCGAGCGCAATTGAGAGAGGCGAGCGGAACGATTTAGCGCCGTACTAGCTTCTCCGGAGAACCAATAACGCTGGTATACCGTCACTTCGTCCCCGCTGGAATCGCTATCCGATATTTCATCTCCAGCTCTAGGATAATACAATAGGGTATGGTCCCGACTTTGCCTTCTACATTTTAATCTTTGTAACTTGTCGATACGATGCCGCTTCTGTTGAATTACTTTCGCTATTTTATAATCTATGTTTTCACTGTCACCACTACCGCCGCCACCACCAACGACACTACCATCAACGTCTAATTCTATAGCACGATCTTGTACAGCTTTGTATTCTGCATCTGGTACGGACGTTATCCTTATTCTTTGTTTAATACATTTCCTTTTAGATTTAATATTTTTACAACTTTGCATTACTTTAGGATTTTTAGATGAGACTACTGCAACATTTCTCCCCGCCGCTGTGGTGAATGGCTCCGGTTCGCTGAAAATGTACGGATCGACATCTTGGCGAGCCTCGGTTTTCAGTAAAGCCTTCAAGCGATCCGAAAGCTTCAATTTATTGTCCATGTTTGAGTTTTCGGATATGGGGACCTTCATTGATTACCGCTTCTCTCGTCTCCTGTTCCACCTGCATTCTCAAACCCTCCAAATCAACTTTCTTCCTATCTAGTTAAAACTTAGTTCACGCCATGTGCCAAGATCCAAGTGCGAACAGTATTATTTCTGAATTTATAATACTGGGGGAATAAAAAAATAAAAAATTACTTTTATCTTATCGTTTATCACAGTTTGCTTTTCTCTATCTGCCTCGGGATCATTGATATTCTTACGCGTCGATAGGATATAACTAATAAAACAAACCTTTGTACAAAATATAATAAATTATAAAATAGTCATGCGCACTATTCGTACTTGGAAACGCCAATGTAATGTGCACTAGGCTATATATTATTTACATTTATGTGCATATGTACAAAACTTAGTTTTGTCATGGATTCTGCTTTAATAGAAAGTTTAAGATCCCCTATTTATCATCTAGTATCAAATGTCATAACGACAATCTTACAAAAAGATTTATATATTCGAAAGACGATGAAATTTATTCTACGCTTTAAAAGTGCGAATAATACTTTAGCTTGCAATAATATCTATACCAATTAAAGCTATCGTATCACTTCGGAGCTTGGATTCGTGTATTCCTATATGTAATATGTACCAGATAATTAGTAAAGTCTCCTGGTTCAAGCAGTAAGCGTGAACTTAGTCCATGGCTAGATCAGGATAAAAACAATCCTTGCCTCGCATAGCAGTTCATATCAAACGTATCCTACGCATCTTTGAATAACCGCATTGTATGAAACCATAGCATTGGATATTGACTTCAGGAGTTCTAGCAATCTCTGACAAGTCAATGCCATATTAATAAGCTTTTTATCTCCGGTGTTGACATGAATACACGATGTTGACTATCAACACTGTTTGGTTATGTTCACTGGTTATATAGGAAATAAGACACTGTGCGAGATATCGTAATTAAGTATCAACGGTACAGTGAAGAAAACTCGTCGAGCGAGCTCTGCCGCATACTCGCACCCATTAACAAGAAGTAAACTGTTCACAAATGCGCTCACGAAGTCCCCTTTATGTAGTCAATGTTTCGTTTAGTTTGGCCGAGGTTGGGACAATGCACATTACTTCCAATAGTCCCAATAGCAATGGAGGTTGCTGCCCAATCAGGAACAATCCGACCTTTTTTCTTGGAAGATAGTACACTCCAACGAGATTGAAGATTCACGCACAAATTCCAGCATTCATCGATAATAACATTAGAAAGACATGTCAGATGTAAGGGAAGCAAAATGGCGGACGCTGCACACACGAACAGTTTCTGATGCGAAAAATCTTTGAATTCACTGTATTATCACTATGAATTCAATGCACGAACGTATCACGCCTGCTCCAAGTCTTAACTCACTTCATATGATAATATACAGAATCGTATTTCCTCAGGATCACGGATATTCCCGTTAGAAACAATTAGATCGCTCTTCGTTACTTCATTTCGACATAACCTTTTAATTGCTGGTCGCGCGCGGTAAATCTCATTTACTTTGCTCCCGCTTTTTATAATATGTGTTGAAATTAAATACTATTTTAATTCATTAGGTTCAAATTACTAGTTGGAGTAGCTAAATTTCTCGCAAATTATGTTGAAATCGAATGCTACTTTAATTCATTACGATAAAACTTCATGGGAGGGAGAATTTTTCCTAAATTTGGTTGAAGTAAAAGTCGTCTCTAATTAATTACGTTAAAATTTCTAGTTGGAGGAGCTACATTTTTCGTATATTTTGTTGAAGTTAATTTGAATTTGAATTGATTACTTTAAAATTTCTAGTTGGAGGTCCTAAATTTTTCGCACATTTTGTTGAAATTAAATTCTATTTTAATTCATTAAGTTTTCTAAAACGTAGAAAGTATTACTAAGAAAGAATAGAATTAGGAGATTATTTTGCAACATTTCATTCCTTCCGCTTTGGAGTATAACATTCTTATCGATGATTCGAAATCTTCATGTTGCGTACTATGTATTTAGAACAATCGTATTTGTTTTCTACAATGTTGTCATCATTTTGTGCAATAACAGTTCTAAAATTTCATACGATGCGTAGGATAATATTTAATTACTATTTCACAGAATTAAGAATTAAAATAATTCTGTGAATAGTTTAAAGCGAAACGTAAGAATCAACTTTAAATAATGCTCTTTTCAAATGCGATGTTAGAAAGAACCGATAGCGAATTCGAACGGTCGCACTGGTGCGCACTGAGTGCGACTTTTAGCCAATTAGAAGCGAGAAAACTCGCACTCAGTGCGCACTAGTGCAGGTTGCCGAATCTGCTATGAATAACTCATAATTTGATAAATTTATTTTCTATCCGTGACCTTCCATAGAGATCCTTATAATCCAGGGAGATCTCGAGAAATTTGTGACTTAAACTGAACCTCGAGATTCGTCCTCGGGTCTGCTAATTCATTTCTTCTAACTGCTTTCGAGCTCTACCCAACATATTTCCCATGCATACCAGCCGTATCGCGTATTCTTAACAATGCTACATACTTTCGCAAGTGTATGCAAATATCTGCCTTCGAATTTCGCTCCTATTTTACATATCGATTGCACACAACTCTAGCTACGTTCACGCAGTACCGTAACCAAGCCGACCAATAATAACAAATGGTAACAAAACAGGACCAATCTTTAAGTGCTGAGCAAAACTTGGCCAGAAGATCTTAGAACATATTCTCTAAGCAGAAGATGGCAAATAGAAAGTTAGATGTCGTAACACAGTTGCTCCAGTTCAAAAAGGAGCACGCCTTGCACGAGCGTGAATCCTTTTCCTCCATAATAAACCGACTGTTTCCAAATGATTTGCTGGATGAAGCGAAAGTTGGTGAAATGGGATTAATAAGTATTCCAGTTGAAACAACAGTAGGGACCACAGAAAAGACAGACCCTTCGCTAAGGATCTCGCCTTTTCCGAAGATGTAGAGATCAAAAGATGGATCAAATTCTATGAGTGCTAAGAGGGAAATACGACATCTTGGCCACTCCAAAAAAGCCTGACCTTAAGAGCTGATATCATAACCTTACCAAGGATAGTAATAATCCCTGTAATAAGAGTGGAAGTGTTTCATCAAGGTTTGGACAAAGTTCTGGTTCAGCCATCCCAGATCATAAGGAGAAATGTTGAGTGGCCAAGACATGGTCCTAGAAATAATCAATAAGCCAGTTGCTCAACTCTTGGCTGTGGCAGTCGCAAATGATAGAAATACCAAGCTGATTCACCTTCTCCAAGATTTGAAGGCTTCTCTGCAGTCCATAGTTGCCCCAAATGAAGCAAAACTTATTAGATGCAGGAGATGGGGGCTGATGGTGGAGGAGTTCATACCAGCGATTAAAGATACCACAATGGATTGCGAGGAATATATCAGGGCCCAAAGACCAGAAGACCCAAAACTGGAATCAGTGCTGGGGCAGTTGTCAGAAATAGATAGAGAAGTCGCCAGTAGAACATCATTGTAACCCGCAGCGAATGGAGATGCGTAACATAATTGTACAACATAGGGAAAATTAGTTTCACACATATGTTATAAGATATCTTCAAAAGTACAATAGAGAAAAACGAAAGAGTAAAGAAGACAACAGTATTTTGTATACAAAATTACACACAATACGGATGGTGTAATAATTATGTAAAACTCTAACTTACGATTAGAGTAATACTTATGTATTGCTGTATAACCAAAGAAATATTTTGTACTTTGTATTACTACTTGCAGAAATAAATATAATTAAGATTCAATTGCTAAGCTAATATGTAACCATTCGTTCTTCGTTAAATCAACAGATCAACATAATGAAAGTAATTGGTAAATCCAGTAACCTTGGAAAATTCTTGCCGATGATCAGCTGATTTTGACATTTAAAAGATTATAACCTATTCGCGATGAAATGCATTATCAGCGGCCACCTGTTGATTTGTATATTTTATGCTTTTCAGAGAAAAATATTAATTATGTATTATAAATAATATATTATGCGCTATCAGGAACAGTTGGATTCGAATCTTATGAAATGTGACTACATATTTCATTGATCTAAATGCCACAAATTAATGCCATAAATGAAAAGAATTTGCGCTATAACTATACAGAAGTATGTATAAAAAATATCAATGCAGAACGTGAATAATTGAAATAAGTTAAGAAAATCATAGTAACGTTATATTTAAAGCACGAAAAACATTAGTGTATTCATGATGGATATGTAGACACCCTGAATAATATGTACTACAACTTCATTTTCGTTTATATTTCCTTCCTTCGTTCTTTTCATAATTAAATATACACAATGACCATGTACACAGGTACTGTGTGTACATAACATTGCTTTAGCTATAATCTTGTGACGTTATGAACACATACATCTACTACTGAAACCATTAACTATATTTGCGTTACGTACGCGTAAATAATATTATCGTATATTATAGCAAAGAATCATGAATGTAAGCCGAAACATGGTCTTTCAGCGAGAATACAAGAACAGTACAGAATTAGAGGATTACACAACGAAACATCAAATTAATACGCGTGGAAACATATTTCTATTGCGTAAAATTGGGTTCTTTATATTCTCAGGTTCTATACAGAAAATAAAAATAAAATTTCGAACGATACAATACTCTTAAGTGACAAGATTGTTATTACAAATGTTCAACAAGATACTATACAATAAACTGTGTACACATAACACGTATTCGATCCCTCCGATCTCGCCTGCTTGATATTTAATAGATGTTTTTTTTATTCGCTACGCTAGTAAAATTTTACGTGTTGGAGTTTAATGTGCATTACACATAGATAACAAAAAATTTTATATTTATCGTCAATTTTCTCACCGAGGAATTCAAACTGTGATTGCTTATATTTGTAATTGCGTTTGTGAATGAGACGTATAATGTAAATGAACAAACAAAAAATGAAAAAAAGTAAAGAACTAGAGAATAGTTGAGTACAGAGGAATTTGAAATGCGCGAACATACTGATTTGTTAAGTTCATAAATAACACGAATCCATTGCAAAGTCCGTTATATATTGCAATCGTATAGAAATTATATTTTACCCAAACGATATGCAAGATAATCATACATAAACAGTATTTAATAATCTTCGAAAGTCCAACAAGAAATAAACGCTCGTTTCAGTGAACGAAATTAAGGACACGATCTCCCTCCCTTTTTTTTATATTACACTTATAAAACAGTTCTTCCAATTGTTTGAAACGTTGGAAATTCTTTTTTTTTTCATTCTATATTTCAATCGACTGAATTTGTAATGATATTAAATTCTTAGTTTGAGGTATAGTTTGTGGTAGACCCAAGGGACGGTAATTTTTTTTTATTACAAAAGTTGTATTTGAAAACCGTTATCAATTAGGTAATAAATGTTTGTTACGTAGTCCTTCGCTGAGGTTTCTGTCCCTTAATAACAGCTGGCCGGCTTTTTATGTAACCTTTCTTGCGACGTGGTGTCTGAAACATTAATATCCAACCCCCCAAAACTTCAACTACGTTTCAAGATCAAACAATGCGATGCTTTGGAAAACGATAAACGATACGACAGAACATCCCGAAAATACAATCTTATGTTCCTTGTATTTTCGTATGGAATAGATTACTCACCTTTTTACTGATATATGAGTTGGCGTTGCGTGCAACAATCCGTTTAGATATTGGAATACTAGGTCTATTAAATTCATTTGGTTTCTTCACCCTGCGAAATTTATATTCATTAAAATAAAAAGAAATATGTAATTTATAATACACAAGTTTCGTATTTCAATTTCAATATTACCTGTAGATCCTAACAAGCCAGTGTTCAGTTGTGTAAGCCTCTTCTAAATACGTTAATTGGAAATTTTTATTTCCTATTTCTGCGTTGCGCGTGCGATCGTAACCATAAGGTGATCGATAATCAATCTTGACTTCTCCAAATCGATAATAGCTTAACTTATACATTAATGAATTCAAGAGCGTAGGCGAACCCTCGGAATCCACGCGAAATTCTCCCCTTTCGGTGAAGTAATCACTCTCGCGGATATCCTGTGGATGTTCACCTTCAGCGATCCGTACCATCCAAAGGAACTTATTAACATCATCGCCAGAGTACCCGATCATCCCTCCGAAAATAACTAGCACATAGTCTACATCCAAAGATGTCATGATTTCATAGGCAGCACTTTCATTTGAGCTCATTGCTTTCCCAACCAGAGCTATATGGGAATTATTCCAAGTATTATTGTCCACAAGTGTAGTTCTAGAATTCAACAAACAGAGCATTCGGCATTAATCTTGGGTAGACACATATAGATTGTTTTAGACACTGTTCTCTGTATGTACCTATTAGCCATTCCAGCAATTTGATAACCATAGTCCCACCAACTCATAACTCTGGCATCGATAGGTGTGTTCTGAGCTAACCAATAGTAAGCTTCTCTGAAATCGTCAAGTATGGCTCTACCGCCGTCGTTACTATACGATGCCAAAACAATTGAAGGACTAGAGTACGCGTTACTTGTAATCCAAGTACAATGTAAAGTAAACATCATCATCAACATAAATGCACCAAGGACCACCCCGTTCCGGAGATTAACTCCTAGCCCGTCACCGTTACCTCTAGGTCTCTCGTGTTTCATTCTACGAAGTTTACCAGCTTTATCGTACAAGGCTCTACCAGGACTCCTCTCTCTTTCCTCTTCGCTCTCTTCTTCGCT
Organism: Andrena chrysosceles; assembly: GCA_963855975.1. Lineage (NCBI taxonomy): Eukaryota > Metazoa > Arthropoda > Insecta > Hymenoptera > Andrenidae > Andrena > Andrena chrysosceles. The sequence continues at coordinate 41,589,679 of OY979769.1, read as the reverse complement.
TCCATTACTACTCCGATCGTTTCTCTCGCTGTCTTCCTCTTTAAAGAATAATTCTAGGAGATCGCTGAACGCAACTCCGGCAAGGATACAAACCACTGGAGTTAGAGTCAGCATAAGTCTCACCATTACCCCAGCGAAATAAACAGCACTTAAAGCGTACAATATAACTGTAAAATAATCGATTATTAATACGCTTGCGTAACGTCGACGGTAATATGCACTTTTATTATCGACTCTTACCAAAAACACGTTCGTCATTAATATGTTTAATGCAATACCAAAGGCCAACAGGAAATGTTGTAACAAGAATGTGTAAGTCAAAGAAAAAGCTGAACCATGTCGTAGGTTGATGCTCGGAAACGGATGCTATTATCGGAATGTGTATCTTTGCGTAGCCAGTATCCCATAGCGAATAAAATCTTCCGCTCCAAGGAGCCACAACACCGGCATAGGTCAAAAATATCAGAACCAGCAACAGAACGCCGGCTGTAACTGCGACTACTCCTCCGAAATATTTCATCTCAGATTTTGTAAGTACGGTTCTCAAATACCTACAAGGAGCAAAAGCAAGTATTACGTTAAGATACTTTATACTTCTGTATTATCGATATATTCGATCAACGCACCTGAGAGCTGCTACGAATATTAATAGACCGAACACACCTCCGGCAGCCATGTGCTCCGATGTTCTAATCGGTTGGAAACCGACAAATGGTATTTGCATACTCAACAAAAGCCCCAAAATATAGAACGTGGTGTAACTCGTAAAAAGGCGATTGCTGAATCGATTCATAACCAGCAATGCGAAAACATGGAATGGAATTAGATTAATGATAAAAACATAGCCGCCCCAAGCGGACACCATGTAAAAGTAGGACAGAGCGGTCATAGAAGCCCAGAAGATAGAGCCGGTTTTAACGGACTTAACCCAGAGATAGTAAGTAATTTGCAATGCGAAAATGGCGATGCCTTCGTTGTCGTAACTGCCTGCTACGGATCTTGAAATGTAACCAGGCACGATCGCCGTGAAGCAAGCGGCGAATAAACCAGCCCCGGCGCTCCATATTTCTTTCGTTAGTAAGTACGTTGAAATGGCAGTGAGACCACTAAAAACTGGAGCTAGGAATACACAAATGTCCCTTATGTGTACTGGGATATTTAAAGAATGTAGTATATAATGTATCGAGCCGGATGTGATCATCAATCCAGGATAAACAGTGCCGCCCACGATACGGCCCAATGGATACCAAGCCCTCTCGTCGAACCAATTTAAAAAATTGTAGAATCCATGCTGCACCATATACGCCGTTGCTCTGTAGTTGAACCTGTATCGAATAAAGAATCAATTCACTTTCCAATTCAATAATTATCCTTCTATTACAAATCTCTTCTGCTTAAAAGATAAAATCATCGAAATAAATTGTCGGCGTATGCGTATGTTCACACACGGCACACGTGTAAAAATACGTACCAAGGATCGAATTCATGTATGATACTTTCGAAACGAATCACGGCGAAGAGCCGAGAGGCGAATCCTGAAATCCAAGCGAGTAGCAAAACAGTAAAAGTGATGAGGGAACTAAGGCCAGCGGCGTTCGTTAACGTGGAAGTTTTCATTTGCTTCGGAGCCGATTTCTTATCGGGGAACATCATATCTTTCCTGGTATTTGTCGTGGACGATCTATTTGGCAACATATTTCCTTTATATTGACGAACGTAATGGGAGGATATTTGCCGTTACTTTTCAACAGACATTTGCCATAAACATATTAACGTTCGCTCCCATCCAACACGTTGCAAATCAAGCAGCTCGCAACAAATTACCAAACCACTATGCCTAGGCTAGGAGGCTAAGACACGTCAAACACCGGCTACGTGTTAAACCATGACTCCCCAACAGCCACGATTCGTCGTACTCGCGTAAGAAATATGGTAGAGGAATGGGTCCGTTCGAATATGCGCTTAAACGCACGTCACGTTCGATAAGAATATCAAGATGCCGATTGGTTTCGTTAAACCAGACACGGGACAGAAATAGTTTGCCTACCAATAAGATTAATATTACATCAATATAACACATCCGGTCATCGACTATGATCTAGATATGAAGATATTGGCCTCATTTATTAACATATAACGCGGCAATAATAAACTCGCAAACGTCATATCCGGATAATCTGTCTCCTCTCGTTAGTTAACTCATTTTAATACGATATAATACGATTAAAACGAAAGTATCATTACATGTCCCGTAACATAATTTCAGATGATTTACCAATGAAATTTAAAAGCATTGATATTCTCCTTGATTCACAGAAGCTTTTAGATAGAATGTTGTAAATATAATGCTTCAGAATAATTGCGTAAACTTCTCGTATTAATTTCTTGATTAAGTTACCATTTCAAAGGGGCATTTAAACCAATTTAATTGAATTAAATAGACAGGGACGATAGTGACGTAATAGTTCGAATAGTTCGATAAACAGTTCGTATTCTAATGTTTACCAATAAGGAGCAATTAATAAAACGCACTGGAAAGAATAGTATCGGTCGTTATGATTTTCTGAAACTTTTAGCTACGGAATTTCAAACTACTAAATCTAGAGGTAAATTTGTGTTGCAGAGATGGGTTAGCTAGTCACTCATAACCAATGTCGATGTTATGAATTCTTTTTACAGAAGCAAAGGAACAGGTATTAGCGAACCTTGCTAATTTCGCTTACGATCCTATTAATTACGGATACATAAGGCAACTACAAATAATTGATTTGTTTCTTCATACTTTATCCGAGGATAATGTGAAACTGGTACGTTTCGCAGTAGGTGGTATTTGTAATCTGTGCGTTGGTAAGTATATACTCGCTCCAAAATATAGATTGTTAATTTAGAAAATAGCTACTCGGTAAATAATAATTTAAATGTACATTTACGTTTTAGATCCAATAAATAAATTGTACATTTTACGTAATCGAGGCATCCAATTATTAACATCACTGCTCTCTTCGCAAGACGAAGATATCATACTTTCAGCGATTACTAGTCTAATATTTCTAATTACGCCCGAGACTAAAGATCAAGTTACAACCGAAGTAATTGAACAAATATCTGAACTTTCGAGCCATGAAAATAATCGCATAAAAAACTTGGCAACAATATTTTTGAAGGATCATACCAAAGAGAAAACCGAGTGTGAAAATATTGAAACTACATGAATGTATGCTTATCATATGTATTAACTAATTGATAAAGTTACATAGTATATTCTACGTTAAGAATAAAAATGAAGCTCGCAAAGACATTTCTGGAATTTTTCAAGAAGTACTGTACAAGTGCTTCTGATGTAACAAATTCATCAAAGGTTTTAAACAGTTTAAAGCCTGCGAATGAAGTAACAATTTTCAAAACAATAACAAACGATGATGTACTAAATTTTGCTAAATTAACTGGCGATTATAATCCAGTACATACTGGCTCTTTGAACAACCTTGTCCATGGCGCTTTTCTTAATGGTTTAGTGTCAGGTGTAATCGGTACAAGAGTACCTGGCCCAGGGACCATAGTTGTTCAACAAAATCTTACATATCCAAAACCATGTTACGCAGGTGACACGATAGAGATAAAAGTTCAAATTGTTTCTGCAAGAAAGATTATTAAATGCGAATATACTTGTATCGCGAATGGGGAAAAGATAGTTTTAAAAGGAGACGCAAAGCTGATTAAAAAGTCATGAAACACGAGTTCATTGTTAACAAAAACAACCACGACTCTTTGCCTGTATGTATTTGTCTGCATTTTAAGATTGTGTGCACGCTGCATAAATAAAGTATACGCAATACGATTGCGGTATTACAATATTATGAAATATTGCTTACTCTCTGACCCATTTTAGATGCTGACATAACAAAACAACACCTTTAACAAACCCTGCAGCCATTTGCTACCATTCATTGAGTTCGTGCAAGCGATTCATTCAACGTGATCAATGTAAGTAAAACGAAATGGAAGATTTGTACTTTTTACTCCTTTTATTATACACAGTTTCATTCTAATGATTTGTTTATCATTTGCAATGAAGATTTATCGTTTTTATGGGAAGCATTAAAATCGCAAATTTTTATTGTTCCAGATAAATATGTATCCTGTATTTTTATTATTAGCTTTTTGCCTTTCACCTGCATTTGCAAACGAACAAATTAAATCGAAAATTTTGAACACTAGTCAGACTTCAACCGCTGGGCCGAAAATATTAAACACTGCTCTTCAAACTTCAACCGTTGAGCCGAAAATTTTAAACACTATTCTTCAAACTTCAATGGTTGAGCCGAAAATGTTGAACTCTATTTTTCGAACTTCAACCGCTGAGCCGAAAATGTTAAAAACTATTCTACAAACTTCAACCCTTAAACCGAAAATTTTAAAATCTATTCTTCAAACTTCAACCGTTGAGCCGAAAATTTTAAACACTACTCTTCGAACTTCGACTACTGAATCTCCACCTGGTTGTGTCTGTGGAATATTTTTAAGCGGACAATTTAAAAAGAGTAGTAAAGAGCAACCTACAGGAAATCCTGCTCTTATCCATGATCAACCTGGAATATTTCCGTGTACTCCAGGTGGAAATAGGATTTGCACAAATAAATGTTTGGAGACCGTAAGTTAATTTATAGAAATACATATATTCGTTTAATCATCGAAAGCTTTACTCTACTTTATGATTTAGAGCTCTCAACAACATAAAAATTCATTGCAGATTGTTAAATACCTTCCAAATAGTTCCACAATATTATGCGGCTCGATAGATCGTGACTGCTATAAAGAAAGAGTGAGCATATACACAAATCCTAGAGTAATCAAATAATTTTATACGAAAACAGCGCTATATGTTTCTATGTAAAACAATTTTTTTTCTGTAATAGGCTTACCTATTTATTAAGAACTGTAAACATGTGTGGATCAATACGAATCTTTCCGCTGGAAGGGAATACTGCTGTAAGGATGGAGCACCGTACAAATGTCCAATATATTGAAATACTTGCGATTTATTTTTTATATTTTTTATTTTTTGTAAATCAATAAATGTTAAGCTACTTTAATTTAATACACATACTCCTACCACTAATACACTTTCTTCTTAAATGTCCCGCCCCTTGTCTAAATATAGCTTCAAGATCGTCACCTACACTCCACATAGAATCAAAGGAATCCCGGATAAATATCTGAAATCGTTATTCTATAATTAGATTTTCAGATGTGAAACTTTGCTCTATTCTGTGCGCACTGAAAAAGAAATGCTCCTCTTCAGTAAGCCCATTGATTTTTTAATTCCAACGCGAGATATGATTTTGGCGTTTAATTTGTGCTATCAGGTCAAGTTCAAGCATAACCCCAATGACATTATAGATGACAATGTTAAATTTAAACTGATCAGTTAGTTTGAACTCGTACCTCGTCAACTTTATATTTCAAAAGTTAGTATCAGATCGGATCTTAATAAAAGTTTCGTCTTTGTTAACAGAAAAATAAGATGTAAGGAAAACATTTACATTTCATACTGTCCTCTGCTGTTGAGTCTATCGCGCCTTGTGTTCTGAGGGAGGAGAACAATATGAGACTGCATTAGAGTAGTTAACGTGCAAAATATATACCGTGAATAAAGAATTTATAAGAAACATGTGCGCACGACTTTTGGCGTGTCCTTTGTGCTCGCAACCAGGTTTCTTAACACTGGACGCATTGCGAACAGGATTAATAAGCGTGGCAACTCGACCTCTTACTTGCCCTGTCTGTAACGAAGTATTGCTCGGTATCGATAAATTGACAATTCATTTATTCAGTCACACTATTAATTTAAATGGAAATAGTACAATGGAATCGGCGATACATACAAATGTTGCTACTAGCGATAATAATCCACCAGCGGTATATAATCTACAAAATACTACTTTCCAAGATTGGAATGTATCTAAGGTAGAAATGGCAGATATAAATAAACTTCCAGAAAATAATTTAAATATTCAAAACTGTTCGAAATCATCTAAGGACTTACATACTACAGAAGCCAACAAAGTTTCCGTCGTAAATTCAGGGGTTTGCATTCAAGATCAGAATTTACCTTTGAACTGTGCGACTCAGGTCGCTCGTCTATCAGATTCAATGTGCAAAAATGAGAAAGTAAGTACGATTCATGAAAATGGTAAAGTAATGCGAAAATCAGATAAAGATTCTCAGCAAACGTTACAAGGAGGAATAAAATCAAACTACGACGCGCAGTATTATGCTACTAATGATATCGAGCATGTAAATTTGATACAAAACCACAGTCAAGGAGAGCATGAAATTATTCAAACTTTTAAATCCTGGATTCAAGACCAACAGTGTGAGCAACAAACTTCTGCAAAAGAAAATACAAATAAATTGAAAAGCTCTATAGACAGCAAAAACCCTTGTAATAATAAACAAGACTACAATGAACAAATGATAGCGCTGAATAAATTTCCAAATGCCATGACAGTTTGTAGTAATGGATCACTGGAGAAATTTAACAATGAGAAAAATGCACGGAATGATCCATCTACTACGTGTAACGAGAGTCAAGGGCAAATTGTCGCAGACGATCAGATATTGCCTCAGTTAAAATTTTTCAAAACCTTATCGACCAAAGAAAAGACTGAACGCTGCGATATATGTGGCTTTCATTTTCCTGATTATAATATTCTATTTTTACACAAACAATTAGTACATATGATCGATGAAAAAGATTTGCATGCCATTCCTGAAAATTTTCTTAAGAATTATTCGTGTCATTTGTGCTCTAAAGTATTCAAAATGAGAGGTAGTCTAATGGTTCATATGAGGGTAGCGCATATGGGATATAATTTGGGTAATTTGTTAAGATTATATTATAAGTGTATCGTTTGGTAGAAGTTAACGAATACTCGTCTTTAGGTTCTTTGGCTAAAGGTGGACAAGTAGAACTTATATCGAATGAAAATAAATATAATTGTCCTACGTGTGGGAAAACATTTAAAAAGGTAATTATTCAACTATTTTGCGAACGATTCTTGTGAAAATTAAATGCGTTTATCGTTTCAGGAACAGCATGTAATACAGCATTTAAAGACACACGAAGCCAAACAGTGGGAATGCGACGTGTGCAGTAAAATGTTCACGACAAAGTATTTTTTAAAGAAACACAAACGACTACATTCAGGGGAAATGCCTTATAAATGTAATATATGTAATAAAACGTTCACCTTTCAACAATCGTACCATAAACATAGATTGTATCATAAAGATGATAAGCCACATACATGCTCGACTTGTGGCAGATCATTTAAAGAGCTATCGACTTTGCACAACCACGAACGAATTCATACAGGAGAGAAACCTTTTGCGTGTGAAACTTGTGGTATGTGGAATTATAGGAACAAAAATTATTCGATAAACATTCTAAGGATCTTAGAGTAATGCATGTTTTGTTTTCAGTTATTACTAACAATTTAACACGGAGTGTTCTGTTTCTGCAATGTATGTACAATAATTTTTCGTGACAATTACCACATACGTTTTATACAAGCAGCTTATAAAGCGAAGCCTCAAATAATAACAGTGTGAGCACCGGCTAGGAAAGCCTTTGGACTTTAATGTTGTTGAATTTGTATAAAAAAAGTAAAAAAATTTTGTATTACAATAAGAAATTGATTAAGTAATGAGAGAAAATGAAAATATTTCAAGTCCACATTTGCATTTTAGGAAAATGTTTCCGTCAGCGCGTTTCATATCTAGTTCATCGCAGGATCCACACTGGTGTTATGCCTTACAAATGCACAGCTTGTGGAAAAAGTTTCAGATACAAGGTACATTATAACTTTAGCGCTAAGATTCTTGAGATTCCATAAATTATCTATTATTGCAGGTAAGTCAGAGAACTCACAAGTGTCCAGCGCAACAGGCGAATACTTTAAACCAACAATCAATGCAATTATCGAATATGCAAGATGCGAAAGACTCGCGTGAATCCCAAAGAGATCCTTTGGAAGAGAACCAACCAATATTGAATGTTATAAATAACGAAGAAAACAAGTATGTATTAATAATAAATGATCAAGGCCAACATCTTTTAACGAAGGAATCAAATATCGAGAAAATACAAGTAACTCCAAATAAAGAGCAAACATTAGAAGAATATATAACGATAAACAACAAGAATGCAGAAACAAGAACCGCATGGAAGCCTAACATTCCTGATAACTCTACATCGAAGAAACCCCCTCAAACTTCTACAAAAATGTGTTCTAAAGATGAAAAGCCACTTGAAGAGAGTACAAACGATTTCTTTTCATTGATAATGTCTCCCATGGAGAACGGACTGTCTTCTCCCACTGCTGAAATGGAACATTTACGAGTGTCATCTCCAACAGAAAAAGAAGATACACTCAAACCCTATAGTAATTTCACGAGTACGACACATAATATGGAGATGAACATAACGAATACGAGAACTGATCAAAATTTTAGTAGCGAAGAGAACGTTGCGAGCACTTTACAAACCATAAACGAAGAATCTTTGAAACAACTATTGTATGGTATGGATGAGAAATAGCTACTGAATTCTCTTACAAGTTCATAAGGAATGCGTTATTAGTTTCTGTTGTTAGAAATAAATAGACAACCATTAAGAAAAAGTTATTTGATTTGAAATCTTTTAATATGCTAAATTCAATATACTGTCTATGTTTATATAAAAATCATGTGCTTATACATAACTCTTTTCATTAATACTTCTATTCTTAATAATGTCACCGAACAGCTCTCAAACTTTTACTATTCAAATAAAACCACTTTACCTCTCGAGTTTTCGTATTGCATTGGAAATACAATTTTATTTGCATCCGGCTTCGGCCTCCACTGTCCGAAACAATTTTAAAAAATACATTCCCTGGTACATTTATCCCAACCAAAATTGTATATGCAACTTTCAATGCAAATAAAATAGCGTCTTATTTTAATTGCAATGAATTATCCTTGAAAATTAAAATTAACCATTTACTTACTATGAAAACGCGTCAATACTACTTAGCCAAGGAACCTGAAGTAACTTTACCAGCCTTAACCTGGCGTTTATCAAGGTTTATCAATCAGTCAATTTAATTCGCACCTTTCACCGCTAGGTAAGTATGTGGTGATATTTTTAAAACGTTCTTTTTGCAGGAATAAAGAACCAATTTCATCGTTGAATGTGGTTGTGCAAGTAAATAATGAAATGTGTAAACGAATTTTTCCACCTTCGCATGTATATGTGTATGTATAACTCGCATGCATCGAAATATCGTAAATAAGTAAATAAACAAATTTCCACCCGGTAGCAGATTGTTGCGCACACGTATTTGTGACTTCTGATTTTTATTTTCATTATACTTTTCCCGATACATCGAAGAACATTGTTGAATTTATTACGTATATGTAATAAGTACGTGTTTGTGCAGCATTCGTGGCATATGATAGTACTTTTCTTTACTTTATTACGAGGTTATTTAAATACCTATTTAGCTTGATTGATTTGTGAATAGTGGAGCTTTTTGTTTACATAGAATGCATATATAATTGTAAATTTTCTTTGGAATCGACAGTGACATAAAGCGGAAATCGAGTAGCAAAGGAGTCTAACCAGGATCTAAGGTAGAACGTTGTACGATGAGCGAAAAGACAATGGATTCTTTAATGGATATAGATTTATACGAATTATTCGGCATAGCAGGAACAGCCTCGACGCAAGAGGTACAAAATTTCCATGTTACAATAGTTTTTGTACTATTTCTTTATTTTTTTTAGAATGTTGTATAATATGACGTAACACTGACAAAGTTAAATGTGTATGTATATATTGATTTTCCTAATACTTACTGTTCTTTCAGATTAAGAAAGCATATCGGAAAAAAGCTTTGTCTTGTCATCCTGATAAAAATCCAAATAATCCCAGAGCAGCAGAATTATTTCATGAATTATCGCGGGCATTGGAAATCCTTACAGATACATCTGCTCGGGTAAGCATATCAAGTGATAAGTGTTGCTTTTAATTTGCTGCATTGTATAATTTATAATATATAAATGTTTCTCTATGAAAATAAGGCAGCTTATGACAAAGTTATTAATGCCAAATACCAAGCGAAACTACGAGTCAGAGAACTCGATGCTAAACGTAGAAAATTGAAGGAAGACTTAGAGGCTCGGGAGGATGCTTACAATAGGTCTTTAAATCCCGATTATTCTAATAAAAGTGACAAAGATAAATTACGGGTACGTTGTTGTCCGCTCTTACAGTCACGTCGAAAAATAAGTTAACATTCTTTACAATCGCATAACTTTTTTAAAATTGGTCCAAACGACTTGAGTTGTTTTTTAGAAGATAGTAGAATTAGTTTTCTAGGTGACATGTTTCGTCGTTTTAAAAAAAATGCACTTTGAATAGCAAAAAAAATAGTAAAGGTCGTTTTTTAAACTTTTTTTTGTGAAAATCTTCGATTTTACTATTTTTTTTGCTATTCAGACCAACTGCATTTTTTTCAAAACGACAAAACACATCACCTAGAAAACTAATTCCGCTAGCTTCTAAAAAAAACTCAAGTAGTTTGGACCAATTTTAAAAAAGTTATGCGATTTTAAAGAGTGTCAACTTATTTTCCGACGCGATTATATACTTTGCAAGTTTATCAGGATTATTCTTCCTTCATCCCTGTATTCCTATATTCTAGGTTGAAATAGAGCGGTTACAGAAGGAAGGGTCGAAACAGGTGGAAGAAGAGATAGCGCTGGTGAAGAGAAAGATTCAACAACAGTCGATGGAATTGCGTAAAAACCCTAAACCCGATAATTCTTCTTATAAAATAAAGATAAAATGGAAATCTAGTAAAAATAATTTCAATAACGATGGGTATAACTATGATTCGTTGTATCGAATATTATCAAAGGTACGAAATTGTTAAACTAATTAATTCCAACTCTCAAGGCATATTTATTGATAAAACTATTGTTTGCCAGTACGGTGAGATAGCAGCTCTTGTTATTTCATCTACAAAGGAGGGTAGGGCATTAGTTGAATATCGAAACAGAAACGACGCGGTACGTTAATGTAGAACACTAAAGGTAAAACGTCTCTGATAGAGGAAAAAACCAACAAGATTATTCTCTTCGTCAGGAAATGGCTCTAAATACAGAAGTCGGTTTAGCACAAAATCCACTGAGGCTTCAGAAGTTATGGGATACATCGGAGCAATCGAATTTCACCAATCAAAGCACAGCTTCTGTAAGTGTTAACGAGCCAACATTTATATGGCTAGATTAATAGACATATTATCATTATGTATCGAGTACGAACCTGATACTTATTTTAGGTAAATCGAAGCGAAATGTCTGATGCGGATTTCGAGCGTTCCGTATTGAATAACCTGAGAAGAGCGGAAGAAAGGAAGAGGTGTCTGGCAAAATCGGATTTAGAGGAAGACACATGATTGATAAAATACCACTTGATAATGCTGCTGATCTTATTTATTCTATCATCATTATGAGGATGCAGACAAATACCAAAATCATGATTGCACAGATACAAACAGAAAGCTATTCAAGTGTACGCGTATGGTTAAGATAATTAAAATTACTTGGTCTACGTATTTATACGGTTAAAAAAAAGTGGCTGACCCAAGCCGTGATTGATGAGTGTTTAAAGTGTGGTAGCAACGTTTATAGCGGATTCGTTTACTAAATACGAGAACAACTGATGAACAGCTCAGCTTTGCGATTCAACTAAAGTTGACTGTTACAGTTTCCCATTCGAAATAGAATGTTTTATCATTACGTTACACTGCTTCAACTTGATTGATAAAACGAGCAGTTTAAGTTAAGATAACGTCTTTTGGTTCCTTCTGCTTCTTTTGCTTCCTTGTTTCAATTTCCTCGATAGGGGCTGGCTTAACGAATGGAATTTCATCTTCGTATTCTGCTGGCAGAAATTGTGCAAGAACTTTTGGTACTTTAATGCCGGTATCGGTTTGATGTACTTCCAAGATCGCACATATCACTCGAGTCACCGCACACATCGTTGCGTTTAGCATATGAACGTAATCTGTGCTAGCGTTCATTTTTTTAGTTTGGCCGTATCTATATATATTGGAATAACAGTTGCGTTTATATAATAATTGAGGATTGTAATGCTAAAAGCATCGTGGAGTTAAAGTCATATCTCAGGCTTGGGAATTAAGTGCTATTTTCGGCCGATTTTCAGAAGCATCGCTCTCTTTCAGCTCCTCAGGCCCGTATCACGCAATAAGTTTCCATATCAGGTTTTTGTTTTGTCAACGCGCCACGCACGGTTCACATGTTACGCGCCTGAGGTGGCTCGAGCAACACGGCTGTCGCGGGGGCTAAGACTGCTTCTGAAAATCGGCCGAAAAGAACACTTAATTCCCAAGCCTGTTATAGTTTTATAATACATCTCATTACCTGACCAATAAACGTCTTGCTTGATAATCTAAACAATTGCTACACGATACAAGTTCACGAAAAGCACCAGATCCTGGAAACCATGCTTCTAAATCTAATTTTTTTGAAGCTGCATTATTGAGTGCGCCTGATACTATATTCACTATACGGTAGGGGATTTCCAAAGCTTTGTAAAATTCTTCCGCGTTCGAGATCATTTCTTCCATCATTTGCCAAGATTTATCGTCATACGGCGATGTCAAACAGAATTGCTCCACCTGTTAAATTTGTATATTAGATCCGTTAAGTCTATTAAAAAGAATGCAGTCTCGCAAGTAAACATTCTTATTGGGAATGGAGTTTCCCGATTTTGAATATATATTTTTAAAGTACTCATAATAATTAAGAAATCCTGAAATTTATATCTGCAAGGGACCTATTGTCAGTTACCTTCTCGAATTGATGGACTCTAAAAATCCCTCTCGTATCGCGTCCATGAGATCCAACTTCTTGCCTGAAACATGTCGATAGTCCAGCATACTTAATCGGTAGGGCACTCTCGGGAATCCATTCATTTCTATGAAATGCAGCTATTGGTTGTTCAGATGTAGCGATCAAGTACTTTTCTTCAATCTCTTTGTCATCATTGCGTTCGCTACCTTTGCCAATCACCTAATCGAAAATAACAGTAGATACTGCTTTAAGTGAATGTAATTGATGTAATCTATCAATTTTGTACCTTGTACAGTTCCTCGTCAAATTGAGATAACTGTGCTACTTCTTGCATAGCGTCTTTACGCATAAAGAAAGGCGTGTAAAGCGGTTTGTATCCTTTCGAAAACAACTGCCTAAGAGCAAATTGCACCAGAGCATGCTGCAGGAAAACAGCTGGCCCTACTAGAAAATAACCACGTCCGCCAGAAACGTTAGTACCACGTTCCCCATCTAATCCATCGATCATGTGTATTAAGTCGACGTGAGAGTATCTTTTCCGTTGCGTACAATCTCCATAAGTTCTTTCAACCTAAAAATCAAAGGGATATATATAAGTCTATACAAATGTTCATAGAAAGTATTCCGGACTCCAATGTCGATCGCATACCTTATTTTCCTCTTCGTCATTGCTAATTGGTACAGAGTCGTGTAAAAAGTTTCCTATTTCTTTGAGAGCACGGTTTCTATCTAATTCGGTAGAGATTAGACGTTTGTCGTTCTCGCGAATGGCATCATCGATAGAACTACGAACAGCTTTAATCTGCGTGACCGTCAATGGTTTCAGGTTATCGATTACTAAATTTTCTAAACTTTCAAGAATATCTTTCGGAATGGTATCATCACTGCCCACTGCCTCTTTTCTCTTCATTCTCTCTCCAATTTCTTTGCTGCACACATTTTTCAATTTATTGAAATTGTCAGCTTTATGCCGCAGTTGACGCCAGACTTTATCCATTTCTATCACCGTCTTCACTAGATCTACATCTTTGAAACGTTTCTTTTGGTTTTCTCGTATTTTCTCCGGATCAAAGCCTTTATCCTTCCGAAAAAGATCCAAATCCAGTACCATGTTTAACGTTTATTCGACTTGTGCCAAATCCCACGTGGCTCGTACGACGTGCCAGTTTCTAAGAGCTGCTGAGAGCGAGCTGGAGCGAGTAACAGGCTACGGCAAACCTTCCAACTCACTGGTCACCGCTTACTTTAAACCTCGTAAACTGCGTAAACTGACGTTTATCGACATGCAACACTACTACCGGCTGCTGCCGGCACGCGACGTGTAACAATGTGCAAGAAATCTGTAACAATGTGTAACCATAGGCATGAGCACAGCCGACTTACTCTTTGTAAGTGATCAAAATATACATCGCCTACAGTTTTACCGTTATCATCCACAATTAATAAGCGTCATATATTGCAATTTAATTTTTTAGCAACAGAATGGGACCCATAACTGAATATGTAAATTTTAATGGAATCATCTACAACCGGCAGAATATTTTGTTGGTGTCCAATTTTTACGAGGTATAGCAACCATTTATTTTTTCGGTAATTCCTCATCTTTCGGGAATAAAAATATAGAATTATATTATTAACTTTTAAAGTACCATTATAATTTCCTTTGCAATTCTTGGCAGGAAGACCTGAATTCATTATGGTAGAAAAAAAGGATGGAACAGTAAAATTAAGCAACACAGAGGGATGTCAACTATGCAACACGGAAGAAGGGAGACTCCTTATTAATCTCCTAAAATCTATAAAACAGAGATCAACTTAGAAAGAGATATTTTATTATTGTCGGAGCCGTCACACGGGGCGAAACCCCGTTCTTAAGGGGGTCGACACGTCACGTGGTCTGCCCGATTCGGCCGGTCGGTATGACAGCAGGTTTTTCCTGCACTGAAATGGTATTACCCATAGATACGCCGCTGTCTGATGCACGCGAGAGGGAGCTGTTTGCTATTTCCGTATTCTATTCTGAATAAGGAAAGAAATTCTCAGCTATTGCGTTGTACTTATAAAAATTTAAACGGAAAGTCAATCTCAACAATGAACACAAGAAAATAGTGATTTTATATAACCGACAAAGTAAAATTATATATTTTATACATTATTGTAACATTGTTAAAGTCTTTATTCAAATAAATTTGGAGAAACTTGAAACACACAGTATTATTATTGAGAAATACCTTTCATACATACTCCTATCCAAATTCCAAACCTGCAATTTATCTAAGGCGGAGAAGTATTCAACATAGAGGCGCAGAGTTTTCGAAAGGCCTTCGACGCAGAAATTCAGCATACCTCCTTTCGCTTCATGTTCTCCTGATACATCGCTCCAAAATCTGGCCAAAATTTTCAGAACGCTCTAAAATGAGCTTCGTAACAGGATAACATGATGTAGAAAGAGGTGGCACTAAGTTAGCGCCGTCGGAGAGAGAATCTAAGGCGGAGAAGTATTCGACGCAGAGTCACAGAGGTTTCGAAAGGCTTTCGACGCAGAATTTCTGCATACCTCCTTTCGCTTCATGTTCTCCTGATACATCGCTCCAAAATCTGGCCAAAATTTTCAGAACGCTCTAAAATGAGCTTCGTAACAGGATAACATGATGTAGAAAGAGGTGGCACTAAGTTAGCGCCTTCGGAGAGAGAATCTAAGGCGGAGAAGTATTCGACGCAGAGTCGCAGAGGTTTCGAAAGGCTTTTGATGCAGAATTTCAGCATACCTCCTTTCGCTTCATGTTCTCCTGATACCATCATCAGCCATTCGAAACATTATTGAACGATATTAAATATGTATATACAGGAGAATAATAAAGAGAATGCATTGAATAACTGATGTATCCCATTCTCAACTCTGTCGGTAAGGTAGGGAAGGACATTGAAAAGGTAAAGAAATTTTTTTCGAGTCGCCAAAAATCCTTCTCGCAAACATTATTTTTATGCAAAATAAAGCTATTTTCAAAATTCCAACTCAATCGGAATAGACCGGTTTTCAGACCGTCGGTAAGGTAGGGAACGACGTTGAAATGGTAACAAAAAAATTTTGGCTAGATTTTGGAGCGATGTATCAGGAGAACATGAAGCGAAAGGAGGTATGCTGAATTTCTGCTTCGAAGGCCTTTCGAAAACTCTGCGTCTCTGCGTTGAATACTTCTCCGCCTTGGATTCTCTCTCCGAAGGCGCTAACTTAGTGCCACCTCTTTCTCCGGAGGCCTCTGATCATATATTCGTACATACTTGCGATAACAATGGGATGAAAAAGAGAAGAAAAAGAAAAGGATGAAGAGGGGAATGAACGGATATTATGCTTGTTTCACAAGTTCAATATTCGAGCATGGTGGTTTAGTGCGTCGCGCAGGCGCATCAGTGAATTCGTAAAGAAAAATCTAGTAAGCTATATAGAATGAATACGCCTCGGTATGCATTGGTTTGCATCGATAGAATTCAAGAGAAATCAAGTTGTTGGATTTAAAGAAAGGGTAATCAATGCACGACTAATGTCTTGTCCGTTTACCGCAATGAACGGAAAATCAGGTATAGTGTAGTCAGGGTAACCGTGGATTCGAATAGTCAGGTTAGTACTGTTTATGACGCAGAGTTTCAGTAAGAATCGACATAACCTGATGTGCTTGTCAATTGACCGTAATTTACGTAGAATAGATTTATTAGAGAAGAAACCGGTGACTGGTATTCGCTTGACTGGTATGATAGTACCGATAAAACTGGTAGAAAGCTGGCCTATTCGAGAAGCGAAAGACAATACACACAGATCCGGGTGCGCGGAACACTCGTTACTTTTCTCCATCGTCCGTCTTTCTTTCTTCGTTCCTTCCTTCCTTTCTTCATTCCTTGCCTTGTTTTGTTCAAAAAAACGAACAAGATAATGTTAATAAGAATAGAGTTAAGGGTGGAACCGCATATTTGTAATTCCTTTTGTTTCAGATACGGTATAGTAATAATAACATTCCAAAGAAAGATTGGGGCAGTTTGTAGTCGATATATAAGGCATATTCACATACATAAAAGCCCTACACCTAAAAGGCATACAACTCGACGCTAGATCGGTGAGTTCCAACACAAAATATTGCTTGGTAGTACGGCGGACACTCAAAGCCAACTAACCATGTCTGTACAAAGTGTTGCTCTGGCATCTCTCACGGCCACCTATACCGACTCGGAGGGCGAAGACGGGGTGGAAGACGACCTTCAGGAGAATTCGAACACTCCCCAGGGGGCCGCCCCGCATAATGCCCAAGTCGGTCAGCCCCAGGCTTTCACCAGTCCCAAATCTGGCAGATCAGCCTCAAATAGTCCCGTCGTTGTTCCCAGCGTCGGCGGCAAGTCTAGTAACGATTTGTCGAACGCGCCCACCTTAGTGACAGACGTGACGTCCAAGGTGCAGAGATTGGTTTCGTACTTTGATGACACAATAGTCTCCGATGACGAGGGAGTGCTGCAAACACCAATCGATGGGCAGCCTTCTGAGAATGGAAGGCCCTCCTCGATTACGGAACGCTCTCCCTCTTGTCAAGGAGAATTAGTTTCAGATAGCGAAGTCGATCCCTACGGCGTGACTATACCACCAGAACCACCAGGACAGTGTCCCGTCGAGTTGCAAGAGAAGATAACTAAACTTTTTAGGAAAATGGAGAGCGGCGGTTTGGATATGAACAAAGTTATACAACAACGAAAGGATTTCAGAAATCCATCCATTTATGAAAAACTCATTCAGTTTTGTAGCATCAACGAATTGGGCACCAATTACCCTCCGGACAGATTCGATCCATTCAAGTGGGGCAAAGATTCTTATTACGAGGAGCTCGCCAAGGTTCAGAAAGCGGAAATGGATAAACTTGAGAAAGCTAGAAAGGAGAAGACAAAGATCGAGATTGTTTCTGGTACGGCTAAACGACCCAATAGTTCTAGCACGATCGAAGACGATGCTAAGAAGAGGAAAAGTAAATGGGATCAAGTGGCGACGGGAGCCACTGCCTCGGTAAAACCTACAGTTTTGTTGTCACAACCAACCCTTACCACTTTAACGTCATCTGCGACTGGTACCAAAGCAACGGTAATATCGGCTTTTGGATCTTTACCAAAGAAAAGACTGTAACATATTCTGTAAATCATTTGTAAATATCACTTTTAAGAAAGCAACATTTCATCCTTCATTTAATGTTTTATCGTAAACACAGAACATTGGAGCATTTCGTGTATGTGTGTATGCAACATGTGATCCTACATGCGATCGATCACATATACATACATACATACATGCATAAATATGTGCGATCATGTATCATAAATATTTTGGTTATTAATTTCTATTCATGTTTCATTCAACGTTCGGTTTCTTCGTATGTACGAAACGTGGTATTAATGTAAGATCCCGCCAGTAGCATAGTATCGTTAAAGTAGTGTATGTATGTACCTACAAGTGATATGTTCAATTGCAAATTGCTGATTAAACGTAGACATTTCGAGGAAGGGATGAAGCGCGAATGGAAATTGAACAAGAGAAATTATAGAATTGGCGTAATAGCGGAAACGCGGATATATTTAAGTTACGTAGCGTACGATCGATCCTTATCTTAATTTCACCCACATGATCTCTTTGTACGCGTCAATTCAGATTCATCTGTATTCTGTTTTCTTTTTATATCAGTAACATTCTTAATCATTTGAGAGAAAGATTTCACTGTAATTTTCTTTGCGTCTGTGAATGTAAGTACATTACGCGCCGGCCGATTAATGATATTCACAAAATATTTCTGTTCTGTAAGTTGACAAGCATTCAGATGTATTACTGTAAAGAATGTAAAGTGTAAACTACGTGTACTGTTATATGTGCTGCCATTCCAACAAACTTGAAGATCCATCGAAATTTCTTAAATTTCAGTTGATGTTAACAGAATAAGCATCACTTATAATCATAAGATCCAAGGAACGATGTTAACGTTTATCGAACGTGGATTAGGACTTGTTTAATTACTTGTAAATTTAAATAAACGATTTCTAGTTGTACTTTTATACGAAAGATTGGTTTCTCCGCAAGTATATGCAGTCTTATTAATACATATATATAATATCCTAAATACACATACATTCTAAGTAGCATTCAAAGATTACCGACTGTTAGAACTGCTTCTTTCACGTGAATAGATTTCGAAAAAAATTTGTACCTAGGTATTTAGTAAGTTAATATTTACTCAAACTCATATATAGATACGGTATTGGACATGTTTATTATCAGCGGAACTCTGACGTTACAAATCTAGCAGTTAGATATCTAATATTGATGAAGAAACTGGAAGCAATAGACGCTCATATTACATACTCCTTTCAGGTAACAAAATTACTATTTACTTTCACGTAATAATTAACAATAAACTGTAACATATACACTGACCCAGTGCTACCTAACCTAAAATAAGCTCCGGAACTTATCGTTAGACGCTTTCTTCCACTTTCCCTTAATCAATATGATTACGTATTATATGTGATAGAGGGGTTAGTGATGAACACTTCGCCTGTGGATGCTTGTGTACGGACAGCAATCAGTGTAATACATAAACATGAATTCTGATGAATACTACTCAACACTATTCAACGACATTGCGGTAATGATGCGCATCTCGAATGCATAAGCTGTTAGCTGGTATAAGCACAGCACTCAACAGTAACTCTGCATGTGTGTATAAACGAATGTGTGGGCAGTATAGTAAGTAGTAAATAGTAAAGGGTGAGAGAATACTCGTTTGATGTTGCACCTGTGGTAGCAGTCGACTAACCATTGAAAAAATACTTTCCTTTCAGTTTCTTGGCTCAACTTGGCTTCAGTTTCAACTCAGAATGTTAACGATGAAAATACAAAATACCTACTAGCTCTACAGGGGTACATAGAAGGAGTTACAAGTAGACCTCTGTTACTTTTGCATTTTCAGCAATGACCGTGGATGGTAGTAATGGTAACGAACAAGTTATCCTTGTAACAGGTGGTTACGATCATACTATCAAAATATGGCAACCCCACACAGGAGTGTGTCAGCGAACCGCTGAACACACAGACTCGGTATTCCTTTGATGCAGAAGAATAGAACCTGTTTTGAATTTCAGTGCCTTGTTTCTAAGGAAAACTTTTCTTTCTTCCCTTATTTTTAGCAAGTTAATGCTTTGGACATCACTCCGGACAAATATCTAATAGCTGCTGCTGGATATCAACATATAAGAATGTACGATCTAGTCTCTAATAATCCAAACCCAGTTATCAATTACGAAGGAGTATCAAAGAACATTACAGGCTTAGGTTTTCAGGTCTCTTATAATGATAATTTCACATTGCGATGGTATATATGTAAATGATGTATCTACTTATCGCTACTCTTTATTATGCTTAGGAAGATGGAACATGGATGTACACCGGTGGCGAGGATTGTTCCGCTCGTATTTGGGATCTCAGGTAGGTACTCGGTAGAATATATTCTGCATAATACCGCGCTAATTTATTACGATACGTCCATAAAAAGAGTGATGATAATACAGGTCGAGTAGCTTTCAATGCCAAAGGATATTTCAAGTATCAGCTCCTGTGAATTGCGTATGCTTGCATCCTAATCAAGCAGAACTTATCGTCGGCGATCAGAGCGGCGTCATACATTTATGGGACCTACGTTCCGATCATAATGAACAGCTGGTATAGATCTACAGAGTTTAATAGCTTGCAAATCTCGATGGGTATCGTTATAACGATAACGATGTAAGTAAAAATAGCTTATGTAAGTAATGATTTCTTGTTCAAAGATACCAGAGGCCGAAGCATCTGTACAAGATATAGCAATCGATCAGGATGGTACGTATATGGCAGCGGTGAATAACAAAGGTAATTGCTATATATGGACGCTGACCGGCGGTGTGGGTGAAGAGCCTACGCGTCTCAACCCTCGGCATAAACTATCAGCGCATAAACGTTATGCCCTTCGATGCAAGTTCAGTCCTGACTCTACGTAAGTATATCGTATCAGTCCTGTGCCACGCGAAATATACATAGAAATATTAATAGAACTGTTGTTCAGGAATCATTATTCATCTTTTACAGACTTTTAGTAACTACGTCCGCCGATCAGACGGCCCGGGTTTGGAAAACAACAGATTTCTCGGAAGTACAAGTACTTCAACATGAAGCGAAAAGATGGGTTTGGGATGCTGCGTTCAGTGCGGACTCGCAATATATATTCACCGGTAATATCGCGACATTCTCGTTTTTTAATACTCGTTATTCCTCGTCTTGGCTGTTCACTGTTTAACTCTAACGTTTTACGCGATTTAGCTTCGTCTGATGGCGTCGCAAGGCTGTGGAATGTATCAACAGGAACCGTCGAACGAGAATATCAGGGCCATCAGAAAGCTGTTACGGCGCTTGCGTTTCGCGACGAGGTCCTTTCCGTTTCTTAAACGTATTCAATTTTCGTGTATCATAATGTTGGAAAAGGATATGGGCCTGAAACCTTTGGTTTTTCTTACTTCGATTTTATTGCGTATGACGTGGCAACGTGTTTTCAACCAACCTCCTTACATTTCGTTAAATTTAAGTTTCGCTCTTAAAATAGCTTCACACATTTTCAAGCGTGTATGTAGATCACAAAAAGGATTTATAAATGCCCGCTTAACGTTACCTTCGTCTTCGAATGTGCTTAGTAAATAAGAAAATTAAAATGGAAACAACTATTTGTTGTTCAATTTGTCGTGCAATTGCAATTCCATCCGGAACCATTCCCATGTCCCAGCCTTGAAAAATTATACGCCTCCTTTTTAAGTGTTTCAAGTATCAACTTGTTAAGCATATTCATTAAAATGACTGTAAGTACTTAGTGTAAGTAACTGTCGCCACTCACGAGAAACATTCTTCAAAGCAAAGGCAACCTTTCTACTTCTCCCATTTCTGTAAAAGTCTCGTCGTCCATTGTATAACTTAACATGAACTTTAATGACACAATTTCCTGTCGAATAAGTTCGCTCTTAAATTAATGTTTACAGTTTAATCGAGTATGGCGAAAGAAATTTAGAAGGAAATTTTCTTTCTCACTTTACCTTGTTCGGATTGGCAATCAGCATAATCTGAGTGATTGCTGCCGGAGGAAGAAATGGATTATGGCCAGGCAATTCAGTTCCAGAAGGTGGTTGAAGTCTACATTTACACATCTATGGATTCAAATATACAGGATTTTACGCTCTATCTCTATCAGATATTGATATCAAATGATAGAAAATATATTTTACAGTTTACAGATCCGAAGATGGGAAATTTACTTACTTTTGGCACTACTGCTTGAAACAAGTAATTGCTAAGTGGTTTCAAATTTTTGCTCATCGTCGTAATTACTACGACAAACACGTCTTGCCTCGGATTGTCTCGAGCAAAATGAAGCACGACGGTAATACCATTCTTTTCTTCGATCACCGTTATAGGCGGATTAATACCTAGCGGAACATTTTTTAGATGTTGAATGAAAATATGCAAACAAAATTTTTTCGATTTTTTGACCGACGGATGCTCTTAATCGCGAATCTACGACTTTTAATGCTAATGCGTACCTGGTTTAATATCTTGAAGATTAACATTGATGTCTGTCAATGGTTTGATCCCCGGTCCTATACTAACAGAGTTTTCTGGTGTTGACGTTACCGTCGAGATAGGATCACGCGCGATTAGTCGGTTATTGCACAGATACGTGTCCGTCTTTCTATCATTTACTTTAGAATCGACGAGTTTGTTTGAATCTGCACCACCATGAGCTACAACATTTTGAGTGGTGACCGATTCAGATTCAACATCAGCTTTCTTGCCGGTTGTCGTATCTGTAGCATTTAGCGGACTAGAACAATGCGACGAATCGCAACGTTCTCCTGAAGGTGTCACGTATGATGTTGGATTTGCGGCTTGTTTACTATAAAACACAAGAAAGAAAAATGGAAGCTATTAACAAAGGCTTGAAATAGCAATATACATGCGTATATGTATGTAATTGGAGATTTATTACGTTTAGCACAACATGCTTTACCAACCATACTGAATTGGAACGTGTATTTGACATCGTGCCCGATAAACTTTGCTTAAGCAAAGACTCTCCTAATTCGTTCAATTCCTCCAGTGCTCTTGCTTTACTGTCTATTATTTTTTCAGGTGTGTCGAGTGATTCGTCACCTGGCGATGGAACAGAATTATTCACCGTCTGTCCTTTTTCACTTTATTGGTATAATAATCGTGTATTATCAACTAGCTACTTATTGCTAGTAAACGGGCAAATTCACTATCGAATATGTTCGACTTGTTAAGCACCTTAGATTCACAGACCTTTTTTGTTTGTAGGTAAAACGCTGATTGGTTGCATGATCGCTGATTCGGGTATTAAGAGGTTTGTGCTAGAAACAGAAAAGGTTTCTGAACTTTCTGATTTCCCTATCGAACTGAAGATATCTCCCAAAGCTTCCATATCTGATTGATGGTTGTTCGTTGTCGTTGCATCGTAAATTGTATTCACGTCACCACTTTCAAGAGGAATGTTCTCTATCGGAGAAGATAAATCTAACAAGTACGGGTTGATGTCGGAGTCCGTCTTAGGCTTTACGCATTCACCACGGACTATCACTGCAGTGTATTTTTCGAATACCTGCCCCAATTCATCGCTTGCAGCAAGCACATCACCTAACGCAGATCATTTGAACAAGGTACAGTCGATCTGTCTTTGCAATCTCATCACTTCGCAGTCTTGAAATTCTAAGTGGTAACTATATGTATGAGTTGATCAAGATTTCCGTAATTAGCATACTAATACTACTGATGATGATGACGACGACGATGATGATAATAGTAATAATATGTAATAATAATAATAATTCGTTTCTACTTGATTTTTCAGATATCAGAAAACAACAAAGCAACATTACCATATTCGTTGAGCACGGTTCGGAATATTTGATTATTGCAAGTATTTACCGAGCATTTCTTCGTTATCTTGAGTCTCGTTTGCTAGCCTTAATACAATTGGTTTTAAACGTTCGCATGCTTGACGCAGTTCCTTCATCAATTCGAGATCTTCGCTACTGGTATCATTGCGATTATAGGTGTCTAACATTTCTAATAATAATTTTGCATTGTTATGTACAGATTCCAATTCCATTATCCTACGCGAGTTCAATTGTATCCTTCTTTCGTCCTGCAAAATAATTTGGTTAGATATGTATTCCGATAAGGCTCCACTGTCTCTTAAATCTATTTGCTCGTTTACTCGCTCACCTCTCTGACCATAGTTTTAATCAGTCTGTTCGCAGCTTGTAAATCTTCAGGATTTTTGCTCTGGAGCAACTTCTGCAACAGCTTAGATTTCTCCTCGTCATTGAATATTGTATTTCTAGCTTTCGACCCTTTCATTCCGTCCTCTGGGATATTAATCGTTGACGTTGGATCATCCTAAATGTATGCGCTCTGTTTACTTATTAGTTTTATCAGGAAAATGCATCGCACGCCTTGGCAATGTGTACGTTGAACAAAGGGTAAATTAAGACACGTAACTAACCTCGACGACACCTTGCTTTTTCAACATTTCATAAGCTTCTTTGATTTTCAATTCCCGTGGATATTCTTTTGTCCATGTATGTAACAATTGCAGCACCTTTTGACGGACCATAACTGGTGTTCTACCACCTAAATACTTTGGCGAAACTAGACGGATCATTTCATTTAGAAAACGAAATTTACCAATTTCAGTGTGAAAAGATGACCCGCACCTTTGCATACATGTGTCCAATAGCTATGGAATTATTAAATTGATAAATTTTCTGCACTAAGGTTATAGTTATAAATCTGTTATTTGTTCTACATGTAATATCTACTTCATATGTAATATTAGGCAATGATTTGATATTTTTGGAAAATAGTAAATTTGTGACGTTAGACAAGTGGAAGAAAAATAGAAAGATATTTTGCTGATGTTGGTCCCTTTTCCAAACTAAAGAATAATGTACTTTTAGCTTTCGTCTTAAGCGAAGGTTTAATGGTAAACTTACAGCAAGGGCCTGAAGTGCTTCAGACTCGTTAGACGATTGAATGTGTAATGCTAATAACTTAGTACCAATTTGGATACCATCTGGTTCTTTAGTCAACATGACACAGAATGCTTCGGTGGCCGCTGTATCAGGCTTCTGATTTTGCGGATTCGTTACCCTTTCTACAAACGAAATATTGTTGAAAATTAGATTTACAGACTTAAGTAAAGTACCGCCGACATTACCGGCGATGAACATACGCAATGAATGGTGAAAATAAAATTTATTAAAATCTACTCAATGCACCACGGTTATGTTGTTCGTACCGTATACATCTCGCGAGTATAAAGTAATTAAGAAATTCCAACTTACGTATCAAAGCCTCCAAACTTGTCGTCACGACATCCATTTTTATAGCCTTTCTTGCTTCCCCCTGATCTACACGTTTTAGGTTACATCTGTTTATTTGACAGCTAACTTGAAAGAAGCTCTGAAAGGTACCATTTTGATCGCTTTTCTTCCCTTTCAACCACTTCCAACTTCAACCACGAATCAACACGAATGGCCCCAAAATCAAACACAACCCAATACATACACGAATCCCGCAAGAGCTACGACATTTACGATTCGTAACCTATTTCTAAATACTTGCTTAGTTATTATGATTACAGTAAAACGGAATGAAATTTTTCCATCGAATCTTTAAGATCATTCAATGCAAACACCCGTTTGAAAATGTATGTACTTAAGTACATACTTATATACGTGTTTAAAAACCGAGGGGCGCTTCGATAAATGCGTAGCCTACCGTTGTACTATCGAAGTATGCATATGCATGGTACACGCATACGTAGAAAGGGAAAAAAAGGACTTTTACCTGCGTTTACCCACTGTCAGTGTGCAAGGAAACCGCTCATGGCTTGTTCGGAGTGGGGGAAGTTACGCACGTCTACGCATGCGCGTGATTACGCAGGGACGTCGAACCAATCAACGCCAAGATGGGAAACGAATGACGCCAGCGCCAAGCCAAAGAGGAAATATAATAACCCAGATAGCACAACGTCTGGTAAAGTCTTAAAGACGTCCAAAAGGCGTCTTAAAGACGTCTTAAAGACGTCTTGTTACAAATCAAGACGTTCAGACCTAAAATGGACATAAACTAGACGTGTCTAAGACGAGGTGTGCTATCTGGGAAGAGGCGTCTCTCCGGGCGGAACTTTTGAAGTCCTTACTTGACCTTAGCATTTAAATTGGTTGTCTATTTGAGCGGGATATTCAAATCGACAAAATGTACCTTAACGCAATTGGCTGATTATTGCCGAAGTTTACCGATCATTGCCGAATGGGCATTTAAATTGATTGTCTAGTGATTTCCCTATGTTATTGCTGTCCTTGTTGAGTGACGCCTCTTATTATATCTCCTCTTTGGCCAAGCCAAGTGAGGCCGCAGCCAACTAGCGTCGACAACCGATTCCCCGGCGACGCTGGTTGGCCGTGGCTTCACTTGGTTTGGCTTGGCGCTGGCGTCGTTTCGTTTCCCATCTTGGCACTGATTGGTTCGACGTCGCCGCGTCATCACGCGCATGCGTAGACATGTGTAACTTCCCCCACTCTGAACTGGCCAAAAGATCTTCCTCCCACGCTGCTAGTGGGCTACACATGCAGGACGAGACGTTGAGAAACGAAATCAAACGACTTCGCTGGCAGAAAAAAGTAAAAATGTAAGTATATACTATTAAGCATAACCGGCAGAATCATCTAACTAACAATAAGAATTTAAAAAATTCTATCCAACAAATATCATTACGAACGACCAGAGAGAAAAACATTTACTAATAATGAAATAAAAAAACATTTATTAAAATGAATATATACGACATTTAAATACTTAGTTTCATAAATTTCATGCTAATAGAAGAAAAGCAAAACTTTATAATAATGACTTTGTAATTTCTTAGGTATAAAAGCATCATTATAAGTTTGTTCCTTGCCATCGTCCATTTATGGTCGAGCATGGGACACGGACATGATTATTACGAAATTCTTCATGTCAGCAAAACAGCGGATCAGAAGGAAATCAGAAGAGCCTTCAAAAAATTAGCGGTGATCGAACATCCTGACAAAAATAATGTACGTGAAAGTGCAAGTCTCTTATCAACTTGTTAAATAACGTAAGTCAAGTAACTTTTTACACAACGATCGATGTATTATATGACTTGACGTATCTTGTGTTTATAGCCTTGCATCCACAAACGTTGTTAATGAAATAATGAGATAATTGAAAATGGGAGTACATATTTATGAGACTTATCTCCTTGGAAATGTGGATAATATTCTTTACATGTTATAGGACGATCCAAAAGCTTATGAAAAGTTTATTCAATTGACGAGGGCCTACGATATATTGAAAGATCCAATTTCAAGAAAACAATACGACAGCTATGGGGAGGAGGGTGTTGACAATGCGAGTAAGAAAGGAACGTACCATTCTTGGAGTTATTACGCGAATAACTTCGGAATATACGACGATGATCCTTGGATCGTTACGCTCGATGAAAATGATTATTGTAAGCACATACTCTCTATGTACTGTCAGAGTTTCTTCGAGCCTTGTAAATTAGATTTACAAGTCTAACGTGTATATTACGTCTGTCATAGTTGAAAGTGTTACTTATACCGAGAAAGTATGGCTAATAAACTTCTACTCTCCGCTGTGCGGTCATTGTCATCAACTTGCTCCAATTTGGAAAAGAATTGCACAAGAACTTGATGGGGCGGTAAGAATAGCAGTTGTAAATTGCGAAGATGAATGGCGCCTGTGTCGTCAGATTGGTATACGATTTTATCCTACTTTGATGCACCACCAAAAGGTGAGTAAAACTGATTAAATCGGCTATGTAAAAGTTCTTTTTATCAAGCATTGAAATATTCCTTGAAATATTCGTTCTTTTGTTACAGAATTCAAAGCGCGGGGAAGAATATAGCGGGGAAAGGACGTACACAGCTATTATGAACTTCATTTTAAGCAAGTTGGAGATTGATATTTATGAGATAGAAGAGTCTTTGGAGAATTTTATTTCTCGCGGTACCGAAGGATCAAAGAAACCTATGCTAATATTTGTTTGCGGTGCAGAACGTCATTGTTTTACGTCCACTGAGCGATCAAAAATCGCCGCGATCTTTGTAACCACTTTATCCATTTCTCAAATATTTCTTTCTCCTTCATTCATTATTGTATTACTGTACTTTTCTCTATCATATCTAGAATTAACATCGCTTCAGATTGTAATCTGTTCACGATCTGTTGCAGGAAAATACAATAGATGTAAGAATATCTTATTGCGGCGAAGAGAAAAGATGCGGGAATGCGATTTCTCACGATACCAATGCAGTTTATCTGTCTGTGTCTCCGTTTGCGAACAATTCGTGGCACATGGTTTCGTTCGAAAATATAGAAGAAGCAGGTGTATTGATAGAAAAAGTAATGGGACATTTACCGGGACCTTGCGACCTTGACGCTATCGAATTTCAAGTAAGTATTATTATAATTATAATGCATATGTAAACACATGACGTTCTTCTTGTCTCATTGCTGCACATGTACCGACGTTTACGTTCGCTTCTTACAGAATATTAGAAAATACTTGAAAGAGGAAACATCCGAATCCGGTTGGCTCGTATATTTTCACATCGGTCACGTAGCTGACTCGGATTCAATATTGAAACGACTCCCTGGTGTTACCGATACTCTGAAATTGGGTACGACATCATTCACGGATTTAAGTTTCTTTCTCACAACAAATTTCAATGAACGATTCAAATTTTCAGGTAAAATTAACTGTGGCAAATACTCGCACGTTTGCAATACCCTGGGCGTAAATCGTTATCCAATGTGGGGTATCGTTAAGCCAGGAGGAGCATTCGAACTGTATCACGGAAAGAACACTTTTAACGATATCGTTAAATTTTTATACAGTAGCGTTAAGGCAGTAAATGTCTGGGCATTAACCGCTGAACAAGTGACGTCCATACTGGAAGGAAAGAATGGCGGTAGGATATTGATTTGAAACGCGAGTTAGCTAGGGGACTACATATTTACCTTACCTTTTTGCTTGGCTCCTTTTATTCACATGGCTGGCATTGGTCTCGGGGAACTCTTCTAAAATAGTTCCTGAACATGGTCATACAGTCTATATATCATATAGTATATTACTTTTCTCTAGACTGTATTCACAAAATATTGCAGAAATGTTCTCCAAACGATTGTCACCATAAGTCCGCCGCGCATAATAATCTAATGTCTATTTTTTTAACGCATTATTTCACTTCGCAGTGAATGATGTATGGTTTCTCGACTGGTACGCGCCGTGGTGTCCTCCTTGCGTGCAATTTTTAAAGGAAGTTCGAAAAGCATCGATGGAATTCGACAAATCTATCATTCGCTTTGGAACTGTTGACTGTACTGTACATTCTTCGGTTTGTCGTCGATACAATATTCGTGCGTATCCAACTGCGATGCTTGTAAACGGTACCAACGTTTATAAATTTTCGATGGAAAAGACAGCTTTCAATATCGTACAGTTTGTCAATGAAGCACGGAATCCCGTAGGTGAGAGAGTTATCTAGTCCTTGAATATTCCGAGATCATATGGTTTCGTTTAAAGAAGTAATGACGTTTCTTGTAAATTTTACATTCGACACAGTCGTGCGGCTCTCGTCGAGAAATTTCGAGGAGCGTCTCGGCGAGAGAAGATTCAAGAGTAGCGTATATAAATTCATCTGGCTAGTCGAGTATTTCGCGCCATGGTGTGGATCCTGTCAACGACTTAGACCCGAATGGATCGCAATTGCGAACTCTCTCGCCGTGCTTTCGTTTGTAAAAGTAGCCAGCGTGGATTGCGAAACGGAGTCTGTTCTGTGTTCTACCCAAGGAATACGTAGCTATCCAACAATACGGCTTTATTCGAGGGAGAAGCATGACTCAACTATGTTCGAGTAAGTATACTTAGAACTTAGTCATACTTACTTACTAATCTCACCAGCAATATTTACTTCTAGTTCGTACAACGGCCAGCGTGATTCACTCTCAATGTTAACATGGATTACTCAGTTCTTTCCACGAAAAGTGCCAGAGTTGGACCCGCTGATTTTGCAGAGGGAAGTATTAAGTGATCAGAATGTATGGATCGTTCTTTTTTTCGTTCCATGGTGCGAACGTAGCCGTAAATTGCAACCCCAGTTTGCTATCGCTGCTCAAGTAAGCATACCTACTACACATCCTAAACTTATCGTTTCGTCAATTATCACATTTGGATTCTTTCTTACGGTTCTCTTTCTTCAGCTGCTAAAGAAAACGATACGGTTCGGCCGGTTTAATTGCGACATTTACGCTGCCGAATGCATTAACGCTGGAATCAAGCTGCATCCAACGTTAATGGTATACGATTCTCGATTCAGGAAAAAGAAGCTTGCGGATGGTTTTCAAATTAATGGAACCATAGCAGAAGATATAAAACGCAGCGTTTTAGATTTTACTGCGCGTGTCAGTCATGACGAATTATAGTATGCATACGATATGTACATACGTATGTACTGACGTGATGGCTTTAACACGTGCCACTGTATTTATGTACATACATGTGTTAATTTAGCATGATAAACACAAAATACACAAGTACTTTATCATGTTCATTCGAACGTATGTGCGTATAAATGCATGTGCGGTAAAACTGTTGATATGTACACTGAGATCGTACCATTGGAATTGATCGGTCAAACTTTTTACCTGCATCAAACGAGATAATAATAATAATACTCAGTACAATTGTACAATATTCCACGCAGTTTTTTAAGATAGATTTTGATGTATTTTACGGTATACTCTCTTAAATCAATCTTAAGACTGATTAGTTTGCATTTAGACATACGTAAATTTGTTTCTCTAATTTTTGTATAACTTTTGATAAAATAAATGGTGTTTTAAACCAAATAAAACTTGTCGGTGTGCGACGTTATGCGGTCTCTTGGTAACGAAATGAGAAATTAACATTGAATATTGTGTTCGATCGGCAGAGATGGGCAAAAAATTATTTGAAATAAAAATTTGTGTACACAAATTTTTATTTCAAATAATTTTTTGCTTATCTCTGTCGATCGGTAAGAAGCAACTAAAATCTCAGACCGTTTTACAGTTTATGTTTAGCCACTACTTGTACGACACTGATAAGCGATTGCATTTGTTCTTCTACATTCCGAAAAAACAAAACAATGACTGTTTTGCGTCTGCACGTGCGTGCGTGCACACCTTTAGATGATACGTACGTGTATTACATACATTTATGCAGTACGTAGAAAAGGCACGTTATATTTGTCCTTCTAAAATATATTGTATAAAATAAAATAATGATACAAGTGTGATGTGCATTTGTTACAAAGAGAAACATTGTACTAAATATCTTTTGCGTAAAATAGTCTAAGAATAAATTTATACGATATCGTACTTAATACTTAAATCAGCCTTGTCGAAAGCTTGCTCCGGCAAAGCGGCTCTGTCTCTATCTCTGTTCGCAACATAACACAAAAGTATTAAACACAATATAGCGTGTAGAGGGTGACAAAACGCGTAACAGACATGGTTCGTGGACAAGACTGACTTATGCAACAAGTACTGTTTGAGGGGAAACCGCTTTTCATTTTCGAGTATAAGTGTTGAGTCCAGACTGAGTTTTTTGAATACAAAGAAATTTATAGTCACGAGTGTTGCATATCATGGAACCGCGGGTCGCGTTCTCCTTTCTTCCCTTCCCACCGATATTCCCGTGATGTTCTCTTCGAGCGATACGATTCATCCGATCGTATTCTGGTATGTATGAAAACGTAGGACCACGTATGAATCATAATATTAAAAATAATTTACATATCTCATTATTGGTATAATACTTTGTTATGAGACAGAAGAGAGATAATGAATCGGAATCCATTTCCTCTTAATTTAAATATCACATAGAAACGCGTTACGCGAAGGCAGTGCTGATAAAAGGCAACGTGATTTCTCGCAATCCAATTACTTCTCAATGAAAGCGTCAAATCACTTACACACAACTTATCGCTAATATTCTCCAGTTCGTTCGTAATATTATGTAGCTATTTCCATTCTTTCTTCTGCTTTTC
This sequence comes from Andrena chrysosceles, assembly GCA_963855975.1. Classification (NCBI taxonomy): domain Eukaryota; kingdom Metazoa; phylum Arthropoda; class Insecta; order Hymenoptera; family Andrenidae; genus Andrena; species Andrena chrysosceles. The sequence continues at coordinate 41,557,495 of OY979769.1, read as the reverse complement.
CCTTTTCACGATTTTCATGCATTCTCGTTTCTTTCCTATTGACGCCTCGATATCATATATCGTCGTTAACAAAACAAATCATACGAAACGATTTAAGGCTGACAAAACTCTTAAAATTTATGGTCATATTTATCAGCACTTTATCATTTCTCCAGGGCTGCTATTTTTTTGTCCCTTTATAGAAGCTATCGAAAATGATCGAGAGACAGAGAAACGACCGTAGGATAACATAATTGAAAATTAATTCACTTGGCATAAAGGTATTGTTTTTGTTTTGTCGGGCACTCAATTAGGTACTCAGGTAGCTAAGTACTCTCTTCTTCTCTAAAGTGTTCCCCTTCTTGCTAAGTATTGTGAAATGAAAAAACTATCGACAAGCTTTGCGTGTGCAACTTAAAGACGAAATATTGATCATAGTTCGACGATAGAACAACAACGACGACGACGCCGATAAAAATAATATTATTAACAACAACAATTATATTTAAACAACCGAATACTCCCGATATATGCGTGATGTTATTTCACTGCTGTTGAAATTATTCGAATTAACGCGCATAAATGGAATTTCTGTATGTTATTTTCAATATTTTTTCATACCAACTTAAACCTATGCGCGCGTAACAAATCACGCTTACGAATTTCATTCGACATACATACATGTATATCCTTCTATTATCGCGTCAAGTTCTTATTTAGCATTGTTTTCTGTCACAAGGTTAAGAGAGATAGGATGTGTGTGTGTATGTAGTTTGGTGGCATTTAAAAGAGAAATCCAAGTGGTTGTTAGTCAGAAGGGAAAGACCCCATGAAAGATGATAAATCAAAGATCAAATGGTCTGTTTCTTTCCTTTTTGTTGGTTTTTGATTTGCCAAGCAAACAGATGACCAAAAGCGACATATAGCAATTTGATAACGTAACATATTCGAGGATATCGTATATTATTTCGAACATTTAAAAAGGAGTAAACGTTGGTCGACGGGTCGTGTTTTGGGTCGTTCCGTTCGCTAATTAATAGATTCAGATGGCCGCATAAGATGAGCGGCAAATAAATACCAGACGTATCGGCGAATTGATGTTTATAAAATGTTAATAATATAGAAATTGCAATCACAAATTATATGTCTCGCTTGGATGGTGGTACCAAGTGATCCGGTAATTGTGCAGGAAGGTCGTAACCTTGGAGTTTAACGGAAATTAAATGCATCGCCAAGGCAAATTCATCGGAGTCCAGGAATCCATCCTTATCGATGTCGGATAGTTTCCAAATTTTCCCAAGCACGCTGTTTGGCAACTTAGATTTCACCATTTCCGATTTGGCCGCTAAAAGTGCATTTAATAAGTGCATATGGTTAATGTCATCTTGAGTAAGAAAAACTAAAAAGTATCATCATAAAGAAAGAAAGTATTCCCCATTATTGAATTTAGAAGAATTGTATCATCGTACGATGATAGATTACCTGCACCCGTAATTTTTCCATCGCATGGACCGAGTTCATCGAAGGTTGCGTCGTATTTATGTCTCTCTTTGTTGACGATCCATTCTGGTTCTCCGGCTCCAGCATCGATACCTTCTCCCCGTTTATACCCGAACGGACTTACTTGATCTTCTACTCCTTCGAACGCGCCGCCTATCATTGTCGTTGAAATTATATACAAAATGCATCATTTCATTTGAACATCTATCACACTTTCGCGTAAGAAAACTATATTTTGCAAACACGCTCATTAAATATTAAATGGTAGAGTGTAAAATAAAGTTGACATTCTTTTTCCGAAACAAAGTAAAAGGAAATAAAAAAAGTAAAAGGAATGGCGTGTATGCACACGTGGCGTTGTGAATACACAAGTACATAGGTACTTTGAACGACATAGTGCTCACGTTTGTCTAAAGTTTCAGTGCGCGCAATTGAAATTAATACGACGAATGAAATGATTTCTGTGGAACGCTAATCTACGATGACGTTCAGTTATACGAGTTTGTAGAGCGAGTAGTAAGACATATAAATAGAATGTCCGTGCACTTGGTTCTTTGAGTTCTATAAAAATGTTCGTATCTTTCCTAGAAGATTATAAGTAAATAGAGAAAGGCACCTTTGACGAGCGATTCTGTCGTTGTTCCGATTTCTTCGTGCGGTATCATGGCCATGAGTTTCGCGATATCATCGGCCAGCATTTTATCGACTACCTCCAATAATTTCGGCTTCAAGGTGTTGAACTTATTAAAATCGTGATGGGCTAAGCATTCCTGCATCTTCTTCAAATCTGGGAAGTCGCCAGGCGAGATCTGTTGTTCTCTTTGTATTTGATCGTAAATTTGGCCGAGATTTTTTATGAGCTCCTTCTTTTTCGTATCTTTGCCGAACATACTAGGCATATCCTTTCTTAAGGCGCTGATTATATAAGCGTGTACCTATGAACCAGCCAACATGCGATCGAACGTTATCGATTCTGGATCGTGGACGATATCCGTAAATGTATGAATGCGTACATGATCAATATTGATCCATGAGTGATACAATACGATCGCTGATAGGCCGATTTTTCTCTTTGCTTACCTTTGCTAACCGTGCACGTTTAATCAGATCATTCAGCTTTCTAAGTGCTGCATTTCTTGGCAACGATTGCATATCCTTGAACAAGTCTTGTTCCTCGTCTTCGAATAATCTGCAAAAGATTTAAAAGAAGGTAACAGATACACTTATATCTTACTGATATCTGGCAAACACATTTAAACATATCTACATGCGTGTTCGCAATATGGGATAAGTAACATTTAAGGGTTTTCTACAATGACTGGAATTATTATAGCTTTACGCGAGGCCAGAAGAATTCTCTGCATACAAAATAATTGTATATACAAGGGTAAAAAGAACTTACCTTTTATTTACATCATATCTCAGAGGCTGGTCCCAAAATGATCCAATGTATACCCTTGCTACTTCAGGCGTTTGTAAAACTTTCCCGAGAGACCACATCAATGCGCCGTAGACTCTCATAAGTTGCTGATGATCGATCATATCGGCTTTATTCAGAACTATCCTAATTTTATCGTCGTGACCACGCAGCGCTTCTATAGATCTCCTAAATTCATCGGAAATGTCAAGTTTGTGCGCGTCGAACAGTAATATAATTCTGTCGACTCTTTCGGCGAACCACTCCAAAACGCCGGTGAAATCATAGCCTCTGTCAACCTAATATAAACGAATGCAGCGGCTCGTCAACTACAGAGAATAATAGGGGAAAACATATCTGAAACGATACCTACCCTTTGTTTCTCGCCGGATAAGATACCGGGGGTATCGACGATGGATATTCCTTTCAAGACGGGAGATGCTACCATAGAACATTGGAATCTATTAAGGAACGCGTTACCAAATTTGGAAAGTGGACGAAACTGTTTATTGGGATCGACGACTAAAGCATTCCCTGGTATCACACCCTCTTTCTCTTCGTACATAACTGTAATGAAGCGATCTGTTGTTGGTTCAGGGCCGATTCTTATGCCAGGAAAGTCTCGTTCTAGCAAATACTTGATGAAAGTAGTTTTGCCAGTAGAGTATTGGCCCACCAGAAGGATCATAGGCTTGGCGTCAAAGTCCGGATCATCGAGTTGCGGGGAATGAAAATCGTGGAACTGATAATGCTGTTCCAGGGGTAGCAATTTCGACTTGTAAATCTTCTTAAGACCTTCCGTAACATTTTCAAAGAGGTCTTGTTTGCCGGTCTCTTCCCGGCCCAGCCAACTGAACATCTCGCGTTACGATCAATGGATAATCCTGCGAACAAATCAGAAATATAGTTGGCGAAAATCATCATTGCTTCAACAGATCCACGCGATTTTCCTTTCAACTTGACCATTTGACACGCGGCGGGGTGATTAAAAGAGGCTAGGATGACGTAGACGCGCTACGAATTATGTATATCGTCTCGCTTTGCGCCGATAGCTTCGCAATCTTACAAGTAGACCGTGGACGCGTTTTTTAAGTAATGAACAGTTTTAGAAGAGAACATCCCAAGTACACGACGCGTTTGATTGGAGAATCGGTAAAGGGGGAGTGAACGATTAAACAGCTGAATGAAAAAGATACTGGAGAGGAGGTGAAAATTTAAAAGACCAGAATTAAAGAAAACTAACCTCTTTTCTTGAATCCAATAGAAGAAAAAGAGAATGGTGGGCGCGCGATCGGGCGCTATCATATATCATACAGTGGGATTGACAGCTCATGCAACTTTTGCTGACACGTGAAACTGTAACGTTACTTGACACGAGACTCGACAAATTATTATTTCACTTCCCGACACGGTTGAATCGGTAAGCAATAGACGAATTATCCTCGGTGTCCTCGGTTATCCTGATTATCCGGCAAGTCCGATACTGGCTAGTGGTTAGCGATCGATTTCTCGATCTGTCCTACTGCTCAGCCGTGTCGATCACAAGTGATCACAATTCACAAGAGACAAACGCAATCGTTGAACGGACCACGTCGCCGATCGCGGATAAGCTTGCACTGATACGACTGCGCATCTCGACTCTCGACTCTCGACTCTGCTCCTACCTCGCCCCCACTCCCCTCACCCACCCCCCCCCGCCGCTACAATTACCTCCTCCTTCGCCCCTTCCTTAAACGTCACTTCACCACTTAGCAGTTTTCTCTGGATCGTGTAATAGTCGTGTATGTACGCCACGGTGTAGGTACATTCGCCGCTCGCGTACTCTCACCTTCGTTTTTCCTTCTCGGTAAATAGTTAAATACAGCGAAGCACAAGAAAACTGCGGCACAGGCTGTGAAAACAGTTCCCGCGGTTCTATATATGTACATACGTATGGATTTGTAAAAATTCGAATGGTTTGGATCTGTAGCGAACGGTAACGAAGGAAAGGGTAATTATATTCTATTGTGCGTCGAGGGTAATTAGATGCTGACGGCTAGAATAAGGGCACAGAATATAAAGTGGTTACGTGTGCACGTGTGTGATTAAATGCGTATTCGACTATGTATTTTATATTGATACTTTAGAAATAGTTATTTCCGAAACTTTTGTATAAAGGAACCCCCGAGAACGGAGAACCGAGAACTCGTGATGTAAATGAAAACGAGAGGACGTTTGCATTGAGAAGCACGAGCATTTAGCATTATCCTTAATCGAGCACGTTGCATACGTGATATTGATAGATTAAGAACTTCCGTAGCTTCTTAAAAAGAGAAGACGTAGATAAAACGCGAGTACTCGGCGTCCGCAGGGGAGGGGGACAAAGGGGCAGTTGCCCTCCTCTGGCTATTAAAAAAAATTGTTTATTTTTCAAAACTGATGTTTATTAAGTTTATACTAAAAAAGGGAATATTTTTAAATTTCGGTTTAAAAATTTTAATTAAATTGCCACTATAAAATGGGTTAAAAAACCAAGGGGGGGTATATTTTTCTTTACCATCATTCCAAAGTTGCCCCCCATCCCCTCCCTGGAAAAAAGTCTCCTGTGCCCACGTGGACTTATGCAGGGCATCGGCAGCTACAAAGCTATATTATAATAAGTACATATGTAGTAGGCACTTTCCATACAAAAATCGTGTACACAAGTACGACATAAGTTGATGGATAATTTATTAATGCGATAAATAGATATTTAAGTACTTAGGTATTTATGTACACAGGTGTCGCAGCGAGTGAATCGATTGGAACGGTATTCAGCATTCAAGGTTTCAATGATAATGGGGAAAGCGTGGCATTCGAAGAGGGCACGATATGTAGGTATGCCCATACGGCATACATAGATATGTTGCTGGTCGCGATACGAACTTGACGACGTTTAATCGATGCTCGTGTCTCTTCCGCTCGCGTATTTGAATTCAACGGAAAGACTGGTTGTAATAATCGTTCTCGTATTGCGTAACGAGACGTGCAAAACATCCAGTGTCATTTGTTGCGTAAGCAACGCGGACACATCCTGGTTAAACGATTTTGTGCCAATTTAGTAATGTTAACCAGCTTGGCTGGAATTAGAATTGATTCGTAGGTATGTCATGCCGCATGAGGTATTAATACCACATAGGTACTTACATACTAGGTATGTAGGTATATATAGATAGATATTGATGACGGCTGCACTGCCTGCGCGCTAATCGAGCCCTTTGGCCAGTCATTAGTCGCGCGGTGAAAAATTAGAAACGACTTGGAGGCAAAGATTTGGGTGACCCTTATTTATAAACGTCGATTTTTTTTTTGTATTTCTTTGCTTTCACCCCCTAGAACGGTGCTATTTGATACAAAAATGGTCCTTGAAAAAGTTTATTGCAATCGGATAACAGGAAAGGGTGCCGACCGGGCCTTAAAGTTTAGAATTCATCAATTCTTTGAATTTGAAGAATTTCTCAAAAATGGTAAGCCCTATCGAAATTTTGTCCAAATAATATTAAAAGAGCATTCAATTTTCTACAATTACTGTAGACATCATTTTTTCGTGTTTCCAACCATTTTTTAGTTAATAGTGTTTGAATATAGAGAAGTCCGCGACACGCGCGTGTAGACAATACGTCACGCTGTACAGGTGGAACGCCCTCTCTACTATATTCAAAGGTTATTATCTAAAAAATGGTTGGGAGCACGAAAAAAAGATATATACAATACTTGTAGAAAATTGAATGCTCTTTTAGCATTATTTGAACAAAATTTCGATAGGGCTTACCATTTTTGAGAAATTCTTCAAATACAAACCATTGATGAATTCTAAATTTTGAGGCCTGGTCGGCATTCGTTCCTGTTGTCCGACTGCAATAATCTTTTTCAAGGACTATTTTTTTATGAAATAAAACCATACTAGGGGGTGAGAGCAAAAGAAATCGCAGATTGAAAAAAGGGCCCCCCTAGAAGTACACGCGTATAGCTGCAACCGTCCGATCTTTTCGTTCGCCTTGGACTATATAGCAGCAGTAAGGGAATCAGCCGATGGCACGTACGCGTACAATGCACATGCAAGTGCAAATAGATGGTACCTACATAGATAGCATAGGAAGGGAAAAAAGGATCATAGGAGACATTCCTCGTCCCAGTTATCGGGAAGCACGTCTTTCCATAGATTCGTCAAAGTTCCGAGTAGGCAAGGCGTGCCGCAGTTTGGTATTTCCATGAGATGCGGCGTAACTGTATTTGTATTGTTCAGGTACATCAACTGCAAAAAGCGAAAAGATGGCAGAGGAAAGGAATGGAAATTTTTTCTACGTGTCCGAAGCAATACCTTTACTTCGGCGTTGTCGGAGAAGCTGGGTGTATCGTGCAATTGGAAGACGAGTGTCGCGCCGTACTCCGGTTTTAAATATTCACTCGTGAAGCCCATGGTTCTCAGTAAATTGACCAGCGTTATGTCATGCGCGGAATATAGATAGGCTCGCTTCGTACGTTCCTTACTTTTCGAAGCTTGCATGTGACCTAAAATTTCTTTCAGCAACGGCCCTGTAAGTCGAGCACATGTTTAGGTAATTAATCGGAGAATTTTTTCGAGACAGATCGCCTGAGGAAGAAGAGGTGAATAAAATCGCGTTTTACCTCCGCGAAGTCGTCGTTGTAACGTGTTACTGGTAAATATGGCCAAACTTCGAGCCGCGATTTCACGCATTTCCTGATTGTAGTATTTGCTTGTCCATTCCGGTAATTTCAAGCCGTTTTGTTCCTCTATTTCCAGAGTATTGTATAAAAACTCGATGTCTGTGATGGTAGCCATTTCTTGTCCCGTATGGGCGGAAAGTTGTCGATAGTATTCAGCTGATACGGTGTCCACTCGCACAGATTCGTTTGCGTAAGCTTCCTTCAAAGCTTCTTCTAATCGCGGGCAGGGCGCCTTCATCACGATAATCTGTAAGGAATGACCATTGTCGAAGTTCATCAAGATGCGGCGAAATTTAGGCATTTTTGAATTTCTGATTTTTATCAACTCTACCCCAAGATATAATAAAAAATCTTAGAGCGGTCGGTACTGCACGACTCTCCCCTATCTACTATTTGCGCACCTTATCCAAATTTCTAGGGGTGTAATGGACAGGTACGGGTCTCCAGTTCAAATCGGGTACGAAGATTTCCTCCGGGCTTGGCCGATACAAACCAGCCAATAATGATTGCGCAGACATTATGCATCGATCCGCGTAGCTGCTTTGTACCAGTGACAGGCTGCTCTCGTACTTGGGGCCAATTATCGAGCCGTACTTGTCACGGATCCACCGGCCAACGTTGTACATTTCAAGCATCCCTTTCTACGTAACGATTCGACGTTTACCGTTGCGAGACATTGCTAAAGCTTGAGCGAATTCATTTGGATTTTATAATTTATAACCTTGGTCAGAGCTCCCCAGCCACCTTGCCATTGGTAGTTTCGGTATGGATCGTTTGAATAAGTTTCCGTAGGAGTCCGATCGCCGTGTCGAAAAACCTGCCGAGCAACACGGGCGCGGGCGTTTAAACTGTTTAAACACTCGCTATCTCTAGTATGATAGGTACATAGGTACTTACGAATATCGCTTGTTTAATGGGCATGGTCTGGTTGTACGCGGCACCGCTGTTTACGGAGGCAAAGGCCGCGTACGCGAATAGTACCGAACCGATACCGATCCCGAGCATCGTCACCGTTAAACTAACACCTAGTTTCTTCCTGATGAACCGACGATCGCGACTAGATTGCTCTTTCGTTTCTTCTTCCATTCATAAGAATTCGTATACATACCAAATACATAGGTACCTAGATTTAGGTATCTGTATCTTCTCTTATCACGAGATAAGACCTTCTACTCGTGGGACGATCGTCCAATCTTGTATTTAGATTTCCTTGCTCAATTGCGAAATTACACTCTGTGACCGTACTAAATAAATCCCCGCCTGTTCTACATACCTATATACATAAATCCCGTCAATTACCAAAATTCTCTTTAATTCCTTTTTTGCCTCAACAACAGTAATTAGTCAATTGTATATTTGTGGAGATGCGGGCAAAGAGTGAAAGAAGACCGCTGGGATGACAGCATAGCGAGTGACGTGACTGACGTGGCGAGCAATGAGCAACAAGTTGCATGTAGGAACTTATTTCTCTCTCTGCCTCCACCTCCGCCTTCGACTCCGCCACCGACCGAAGACGCTCACACAGAGCACAGTGTCGCGGTCGCGTGATCAGAATCGGAGGAGAGAGGGATTGTAACGGCAATCGAGGCCGAGATTCGACAAGCGCGAACAACCGGCACACAGTGACGTGTTTATAGGGAAAAATTAGGTAGAAATTATTTCATCCCCTATTCCTACGTATTTCGACCTGCTAATTTCAGAGATATTGTTATTTTTGTTGTAAACTAAAAAGTGTTAAAAATGAAGGTTTTATTTGTTTGCAAAAACATTACTAATAAACTATTAATGGTATTTTTGCATATATTTACAAGCTTCAAAAACTGAATTTTAAGGGTTGGTGGTTGAGGTAACTTGAAAGGTAAGGATTTTTCGAAAATTATTTTCACGCCGTTTTGTAGATATAAAAAAGGTGGAACTTTTGTTTAAACTTCGTTTCGATATACTACACTGCGTCGATAATATCTCAGATCTGTTGCAATCTTTGATACGCCAAACACAGAAGTGCCTCGAAAATTATGTTCAACTTTAAACATTTGTAGAATAGTTATTAATACTTTTAAACAAAAAACAAAATTTGACCATTATAATAGACATATTTAAGAACATTTTCATGTGTTTACATTCTCGCCACTGTGCGGCAGGACGGAAAGAATAATAGATAGGTAGAAAACAGAAACAGTCAGATTGTCGCAAGTTATGTAAATATTAAATTTCAATCAGTTCGCGTGCATTGAGCTCCTCGCGAACAGGGTCGCGTCTTTTCATTCCAAGAGTTGGCTCTCATAACAGATTCACCAGGAAAGTGCACTTAATTACTGTTCAAGTGCGTAAAAATCAGTGAGAAAGATGTTTCTCTGATTGCGAGTTGGAGGTGATGGTCGAGGAAAAATTTGTTCCTGCAGATTTTAGTGATATTAACCGAGCATTATAGAGGAATTTAGTTCACCGGCTTGAAAGTTCAATATGCACGCGCGTTGCTCTGGCAATTGACAAGTTTAATCAGTCGGTATTCGATTAGTCTTTAAACTTTATAATATTATCTACAATACAGTAGAGACTAGATAATACACACACAAGCCCGTAATCGCGCGTTACTCACTTGGCTCACTTTGCTCGTGTAATCTTGTACATATGTACCTTGGCCGCGTGACCGCGTGACTGACGCGCGGCGCGGCATGAACCAGCGACCATCGACTCTGCTTCGACTCCCAGTCGACTTTCGTTCGACTACCGACTACCGACTCCCACTTTGCTCGAGTGGCGTAGCGCGGCGTGGTTTAAATTTAATTTCTCAATACATTAAGGGGAGGTTCCGCTCTAAAATTCGATTTTTTTTTTATTTAATTTTCCGAATGTTCAAGGTTTTAGGAATATGTGTTTAAAAGGGGTTTTTGAAATTCGTGAAATTCCCGAAGTTATAGGCATTTGAGTAGCGGCAAATGCATGGGTAACACCCGACCACTCGGCAGCTTTAAATGCGTTTTTCTCGAAACAGTGTTTTCAAAATCGGTGGAACCTGTAGCTCCAAAAGTTATTATCTGGTTCGACTGAAACTTTTTTTAGTTTGTAGAATATACTTCTGGCTTGTGGATAGACCAGTAAAATTGAAAAGAAATTGCAAATTTATCATTTTTAAATGAGTTTAAAGAACGAAAAATATAGGGAAAAAGTGATTTCAAACTTCAAGGGTTGTTATTTTCTCAAAAAATGTAATTTTTGTAATTTTTTCTGGTTTAATCCACGAGCGAGTTTCATGCCCCTTAATAATCTGGCATTGGTTTTTACTTCAAACCAATGGTTCATGGACCAATGCCACAGGTTCCACCGATTTGGATCAATTTTTTGACGCCCCGACTTTAACGACTCCCCCTGACTAATTACCAAACAAAAATTTAATTTCTATAGTTTAAGACATTCTTAATTCAATGCAAAAAGTCCCACAAAATCATATGTACTTCTTTTCCTTTAATTAATTCCTAAAGATCACCTATTTTTATGAGCTCTAGACCGGAATTGCTACTTTCTGCGTTACCGCCACTTCGAACCACCTTCCAACTTGCTTATCTCGAGTCTCCGCTGGGAAACGGGTTCGCTGGTGTTTACGTGGTAATAGGAACACAGGGCATTAAGTGAAAGTAGGTTTAATTTATTCGCAGTAAATTGAAGGTAATGTAGACAGAGTTGCATAGCAAACACACAGACCACGTATTTAATGAAAAATAAATGGACGTGTGCACACGTGGCTACGAGAACGATCCGATGCGAGGAACATTAGAGAACGAACGATTAGTATTTGCACGATAAAGGATGAATGATACGATAACAACCTACGACATTCCAGTTTCACTACATTCGAATCGCTGGCTATGATCTGTCCGAGTTGAAATATTTCTCACGCAGGTACATGCGCCGAGGCTTGCAGAAAAAACATTTCTGCAAATAGTAAATTGTATATAGGTAGTGTAGAACGTGTGAGAAAACAACGTGCACCATTGCGAATGAATATACCTAGGTACAGGTACATAACGGTATCTGAACGCACACGTGCACCGAAATTGCAGTTAAACGGACAATTATCATTGGTTATCGTTAATGTCGGCTTTATATAAAAAACTACGGGTATGCGTCGCCTCCTTCCCTCTCTATTCTCCCTATTCGCACGCAAGCGAATAATCGCGCATACAAAATTATCTTATACAATAGTGACTAGATTTCACACGGAGTACGTATATGCTATCGCGTTTAAATGCAACGGTAGTTATAGTAGCTAACCGTAACAAATAAATAAATAAATAAATAAGTAGTAAACCATAAGAAACAAGGGATAAATATGTATAAGGATAGGAAATGTCGGGCAAGCAGGCGCAAAAAGGAGCAAAGGGAAAGAATTTAGCATGCATGAAGGAACGTAAGTGGACATTTACGATGACCGAGCTCGAGGTCAAGATGTGGTCGGTCGGTCGGTCGAACGGAACGGAACGGAACGATGCCTTTTAATTTAGGGTTGCTCGGAACGACGTCGTCGGCCAGGTCCTCCGGCGTAATTCGCTGCCGCCAGTCCCATCAAATGTTTTGCCGCTTGCGAGCCACTGAATCCACGGCTCAACCCCAAGTCTAAGCCTCGTTTGTTACTGCAAAAAAATTCAGCGAGTCGATGAAAGTGATGAAACCCTGCGACTACGATTCACCCGCGAGACAGTGAACTGCACTTACTTTTCCACTTCTGGATTGCGCATGATAGTATGACCGAGTCGAGCGAGTATCTCCATCAATGATTCCGGATCTTCTTCGTCGAATTGGCTCCAGTAACTCTGTTGCCTGTATCCCAATTTTTTCATTCTTAACGTAACTTTAGAAATTTCTTCCCCTTTCTTCTACGATAAATCGATTCTCCCCGTTCGCGAAATTGCTGGTGATTTAGAGCAACATTTTCTCGATATTTACGACTCGATCGCTCGGGCCTATAACTTCTCCATTCCTATGCGCAACTCTATTAACGACGAGCCGTAACAATGCCACTCTTTACTTCCCGATAGGAGGAACCATTCTCATTGAACGACGGCTCGTCAAATGGAACTGGGTTAAACTTTCTCACGCAGGCAGATGCTTCTTCGCGGCTTCTCTCTATAGTCTGTATCTATACTGTATGGCGTATGCATATCAGTAACTCTTTGCACCGATTCTTGGCAAATCGCGCTCGGTCAATTCCCGTATACATGTAATGTTAATTCGTAAACGTCAGAATAGATCTGAGTGCGTGGGAAAGTTATAATAATAGATTCAAAGGAAATGGAAATGTTTGTTTTAAACTTGAGAGTGGAAAGGCTATCGTCTTTCCAGTTTCACCAGCAGTAATACCTCGCTTACGAACAATAGTTTAATGGAAATTAGTACGCGAAGCTCGGGTTGAAGTAGGTTCTTACTACGCCTCGCCTTGACTCATTTTATTCTTCCTATGCTTTTCTTATGTAGTTTGACAATTTCACTCACACTGAGCCTCGCCTCGCCTCAACTCTGAGCCACAGATTCTTCCTGGAGAATATTTTGAGAAAGAGAGGCGAGCCGAGACGAGGCGTAGTGCGAGCCTACTGAATTGACGACAGCATAGGAAGTGGTTCGCTGAGCAAGTGACCAAACACATGAACCGTGATAAGCTCAGATAACTTCAGGTACGGAAAATCCGAGGCGACGCAGGCCCAGAGATGGGCAAACAATTATTTGAAATAAAAATTTCGTACACACATTTTTATGTCAAATAATTGTTTGCCTATCTCTGCGCGAGCCTAGATGTGAGTGCGAAAAGAAGTTGCGCCGAGGCCAGGCGAAACGTAGTGCGAGCCTACATTTATGGTTCAAATTGCGAGCAATTCTACTTTGTAGTGGGAGAAATAAATGAATGAAACTTACGGTGCCGCATCCGCCGAAGGGGTAGAGGATACGAAAAGACCGAGGATCACCAGAATAATGCATAACGATACAACTCCCTGCTGCATCTTCGAGATAGTTTCTTTTAAATCTGGAAAACAGATGCAACGACACACAGAAATGTAAGCAAGTGTTGTATGTGTAGGTATAGGTATCCGTGGAATTAGAATATAAAAGACCAACTATACAGTAAATTCAAATTCGCGTGTTCACGTGCGCATTTCGAAGAAAACTACTTAGGAGAAGCGGAAGGAGAGAGAAGAGAGGAGAAAAGAAAGGAAATAGAGGGCAGGGCTTCCTGTTTCAGAGGACCGAGGTGGTTAGCGCATTCGAGAAAAGCGACTAACAAACTATTCAGACGACGATCTAGAAAAAAAGGTCGCGACGGTGAGCAAGCAACTTTCCTGCGCGTTCTCTGACATGCGTCGTTGTGATTGAAAATCCTTTGAATCACAGTTTGCAACATTGTTTTACACAGCTTTTCGCTTATCACTTTCCTCTTTCCCCGAGGCGTTAAAATTTAAATACCTATCTACCGTTTGCAATCGTTGTCGATAGCGGAATCATTTTTGAGAAATTTCATTTTCCTCGGAATAAACCGACGCGAGTTTGCCACGCATCTCGAATTATGTATAGAGATATTTTTCAATTGCTCGCCGTATCGTTGTTCGTTCAATTAGTATTTTATTGGAAGGCAATCACGAGTCGCTTTCAGCACACCGATTTGCCGTAACACGGAATAATTGGATTCGTCCCTTTCGATAATTGATGGCGACTGTGCTTTGCCACACGAGCGTACGTGTGTTATTTACATATGCCGCAGAATAATGCAATACTCAATGCAACACGATGCTCATTCAGTTGCTAGCCAGATGAAACCATCCAAACTTTTTCTTCATCCGTTTCCAAAAGTTTGGCTAATAGTAGTTCCTGGCCACATTTATCAAATTCGTTCACCGTATTCCTCGATACTATTTATTGAAATCGAATGCGTTTGCGAGACTCGTCTGCTATTGTAACTGCTAATGGATTATTACGCGTTTAACGAGAGACACGCTATATACGCGCTCTATCCTCTACCGTCTATAGGGGTGTGCGTAGTGATGGGATCTGAAGCACTTCGAAGCGTTTCGAATCTATATATGTGATGAAAAATTCGAAGGACTTCGAACAGGATTCAAAGCTTAAAACTCTTGAAAGTCTGGATAAGTCTTGAGTCTTGATAGAGTCTTAACACCGCCCGAAATTTTCCGACCTAGCCCAAGGCTCGGAACCCCGAGCAACACGAAAGTATCGGGACCTCAACCCAATCTCGCTCGAAATTTTTCGACCCGTCTCAAATTTCGAGGTCCCGAGCCTCGGGACTTTCCACACGCTCCTAACCGTCTACTGTCTGACGTATCGCATCTTTTTCTCCTGCCAACGCACACGCGCGCACAACTAATTCCAAATAACTCAAACATCTCGAACCCGAAAATTCAAACAATTTTGAAACTTTGTGAATATATAAGGGATTTCCTCCTGATTGCAAGGCAATTTTTGTTTGCAGCCCAAATTCACTCTAAAGGGTGCAATTGACCCCTGAAAATGAACTGTAAAATAATCTGTTTGCCAAATGATAGGTCTAATTAAAATAAGTAAGTTTTGTCTTGAAACTTGTTTTCTAAGTATCTCTTACAGTTCGCGAATTATAACACAAAATCGAAAAGTAGCCGAATTTTTAGGAGTTAATTTCACCCCCTTCGAGTGAATTTGAGCAGCAAACAAAAATTGCGTTGTAAGCAGGAGGAAATCCCCTACAAATTCACAAAGTTTCAGAATATTTTAAACTTTCGGGTTCGGAATCTTCCCTTGTAAGTACGTAACTACCTACATACTTGCATCGCTATCGTGTGAAAGCGTTTCGATTCAGTGCGCACAAACCACAGCTCCGAATATGCAAGTATCTATGTACAATATGTATTTCCTTACAAGGCGACAACGTTGATGAGAACGATATTCCGAGGATGATTGTTACAGTTCGCGGTACACTAACTGTACGAAAAGATAAGTAGGTATGTATGTATATACATAGACGGAAAAGCAGGGCGGCGGCCAACCCGAGTCGAATTCGAATTTACATTGAAATTGGCGCGGTGTGGCGCGGTGGTATCGTGGCAGTTAAACGCGTCCCTCAGGCGCGAGTAAAGCGGTCGAAAGGGTGTTATCGGGAAGACTAGGAAGACGAAGCACGCCCGACCGGACAGAAACCTCATCTTGAGAGTTAGCAGTTCCAGAACCTCCACTTCCCTTTCTTCCGTTCTCCATTTTCTATCGCTTTCCGCATTCTGTATTCTCTATAGTCTATTCCGTGTCCCATATTGCATATCCTGTTTTCCGCTTTCCGTTCTCCGTTCATCATTTCCGCCCCCGCTTCCCACATCCCGAGTTGGAAGCATTGCGGCTGATGCGAATGGAACGCGCGCAAATAAGTGACTTTGTTAAATCTAGCTCGAACTTGCATTAAACCCGAACGCACAACAGCTGTCGCGTTCCTTCGCGTACATCTTTGATTCTAGCAACGGGAATTGTTTTGCGTGTTTCTGTCGAATCTTTCGAACTATCACTTTGACAACTGGGCAATAAACAAGATAGACTTCAGTGCCGAGGGATGGATATTCCTACTTTAGAGAAAGGATCAGCTTGTACGAAGAAAGGAGTTTTCACGGACACGTTCGACCTTCATAATTCGCAAATAGTTTCGTTGTTCTCCATTGAGGAGGTCGAAATGGTAGCCGGCGGTGTTTTCTTTACGAGAGAGTCAAAGAGAGAGAGAGAGAGAGAGAGAGATTCCGTTCGTATTGCAAAAATAACGAGTTGGAGGTGATTCTTGTACGCGAGTACCTACTATAAACCACTTGCCTCGATAGGTGGATAAGTTCTATAGGTATTGTCCACTTTCCAAAGAAACACAAGAAGACCGTCGCGTCGGATCGGGAAGAAAGCCGAACCCGCACTATTTATCCTGTCTCTGAACCCATAATGCCTGAATCCCTTAGACCACCCAACGCATTTACAGTTTGCGTGCATACGTATATTTCCCTGTATTTTACTAAACAGTTTAAAGAGATGCAGCTATGACTCTGCTGAGTTGCGTTTTAATAGGCGAGTGATAGATCTCTGCGATGGCGATTCCGGAACGCGAGATTTTACGTTCTACGATTCGGTCGAACGAAGGTCATTGAATGAGTTCTTTTAAACGTCGTTGTTTCGAGGTAAACGGACGACAGCTTTCGTCCTTTGCCCTTGGTTTGTACCTACTGTACATATTGGTACCAAATGTCTTGGCGAAGGACGATCGGCCTTTCGCCCTGGTAGCAGCTACTTTTTGATTCCAAGCGAATCTAACTAAATAGGTAACTAACGTGGTACGAGTAGACTTAATTCAGACCTGGTCTACATATACAAGCACATTCACGAGAAAGTTGAAGGAGAGGCTTTCGACGATACATTCATCCATTTCCTCAAATAGGTAACATTGTCTTCGCGTCTCGAAGAGAATCTTATCAAGCGTTTGAAATTCGAGTTTGTCAAGTATCCATGGTTCTCGATCGGAAGATGCATTTGAACGAGCGTCCAGTTTTGCTCGCTCATCGGAGCGCAATGCTGCCTATCGAGCGAAACCGTGTCTCGGTACAGGGTTTAATTGTTGCGTGGCGAAACAGATGGAACGTACGCGGACGTGTTGCAAATTCTCGTCCTCAGAATTCGACGGGATTCAATTTTGCATTTATTTCAATCTGATATCTAATATCTAACACACGTCTAGAAAATCGAAACCGCAGCAGATCACCGATAGGAGTGTATATCTATTTATGCTGATTTCTTTTTCCCCAGAACTCGTCTCTACAGGGTGGTGACACGTTGAGAAATACTAGAAATCATTTAAACGCCGTTTACCATTGCAAAGTAGATCCGACGGAGGTTTACAAGGCATTATTGAAATTTACGATTACAGCGGACCCCTAATAACAAGCATCGGCATCTCTTGAAGTGGGTATATTCGCAAAAATTTAATACTCGAATTTTGGCATACTGCCTCCCAGTTGATATCGAATAATAAAATAGTGAAATGGAACTCGGACGACGAGTTTGATCGGATACTGCAGAAAATCACGAGGAAATTTGAAAAAGTTGCGACTTACCTCGATTCGCGAATCGGCTGTCGAGATAAGGATTGACAGCGGCAACCGGTGAAGAGATTCTGCAACGGGCTTGTTCCTTCGGCAACGGAGAGTACAGCTCTGCGAATCGGAATCCTTCGCCGCCGGTTTATATAAGCCCGCGAGTTTGCGGCATTCGCTTCATGACTATCCCCACCCCTATACACCTAAACATTCTCGTCCAATCAAACGGACCTGTGTTCTACCCCATCCGAGCTTCCTACCACCATCCCCCTATATCGTCCTGGTAACCACCCCACGAGTACGAGCGCGTCCGCGACCGCGGACGCGGGACGTGAACGCCAGCTCCACCGTCGCCGAATCGCAACGCTCAATCTAACCATCTTTCTCTCCTTTTCGGCTATATTTCTCTCCAACCCTCCCGAGGGATTTTCTCGAGTACCTACACTGCTGGTCTTACGGTCCAGGCATGTCTGTTTGTCGAGTGCGCTGACATTCACCGTTCCACGTAAAATGGAGCAGAATCTGCAGACATATAGCTATTCCGGTTAACGAATAAGATTGTTAGAGATGTTAAAGAATGAAGAAAGATAATTTCCGAATTTTCAATCGTCCGCAGGGTTGGCGATTTTATAAATTGTTCTATATAGTGGTCGGAGGATAGGGGTATTAAATAACTTTATGGAATGATGAAATTTCTGTGCAAATTGTGGATATCGCTTATCGGTACGACTCGATGCGACGCGACGCGATGAAAGCCGTGTCCAGTAATAATATCGACGTGTCGCGCACACATCCAGGGAGGAGACGGGCTAATAAAATTAACCGTACCGCTGGACAAACGTTTTCCTGCGTCTAAACGGGGTCGGGTGAGAAACGAAGGAGCAAAGTCGAGAGAAAATACAAACTCGTGGGTCGTTAGTCACGTTTGATTCGTCGATAATTTCTTGGACGTGTACAGATACGATTGAACGACACCGTGGGTCCATTAAGCTTACAACCCTTGCTCGTGTTTGCCTTCTCACGGCAACGACCGATTTTCCATTTTCCAAGTCACTCGCTAGTGAGCACTCGCTTGTTCGCGCCATACGTGCAGCCCCGCTTATTTGTCGCGATAGGAAATTTGCAGGTACTGGAAACTTGGATGGAAAATGAAAACAAACAGTCGCGGGATTCTTATTTCTTACAAGTGGCTAGCCCTGCCGAAGGTTGTAGTGGGATAAACGTACCTATAACAAGTGGGAATTCGACGGCTAGGTACAGATGGATTAACTTGTGACGCCAGTTTGAAAAACATTCAAGAGAGGAGAAAGGTGTTAACCTAGTTATTATTTTTCGATTATCCTTGGCTCGACTGGGGTACGAACCCTTCTTCTTCGTCGTAATATAAATACAAATATATTGTTACGGCAAATGCTGTTAACCCTCGAGCTTGTCTCGGTCGAGATCGCCAGAAAGAAGCTTGCGGTTTGATACTTTGACGAAATCGAAGGAGAAGTACCTAACGCGTGTACCTACTGTTGTATTTTTGGTGCTTAAATAGGACGACGCAGAAAGCGAATTATGCGAGGGGATGATACGCAGCAAAGCCCCCGGTTTAGTTGATTCTTTCGCGTTCGTCCCTTTCCCTTCTTTCACCCATATCGTCAGCATGAACTCGAGAATCGCCTTATTGCCGTTTATCGTGGCGCCCATGCCGTCCCTTTTTCCGGGCGCCGTCTACCATTGTCGGCATGCAAATCACCTAATAGTTCATTTTAATAATGCCCCTGAAACGGCGCTGGTCGCACGAAACAAATAGCCCCGTCTCAAGCATAATGCGTTATAAACGGTCGAGTAAAGTAGCGGTCCAAGTGGTAGGAATATGAGATGGACGTGTGCGCGTTCGAGCAAAGCACGACGCAAGTAGCTAGGGGTGTGCATGTGCCGCGTGTCGTGTTTCGCGTACCTAAGTAGTTACCTACTGTTTCGCTACGTCCACTTGGCCATTAATCGGAGAAATCAAAGTCTAGAAATGTTTCGATATAGAAGAGGAGAACCAGAGAGCGGAAGGATAGGGGGTTGAGGTGGTTGGTGGCTGGAACTGCAGATGAATTGGAGGTAGAGGCGAAGAAGCGAGAAAAGAATCTTGTTCGCTGGCGGAACGAAACTTTAATCAGTTTAATCGCTTCCGATTCCGTAAATTGGTTTAAATGCTGGTGCACGCTTTGGTGTCGCCTTTAACTTGGAGAAATTTGCTGATTTATCGGTTATCAATTTGTTCGCTGGCAACGGGACGGAAAGGGGTGAGGAAATAGGGTAGACGAGGTACGAGCGAGTCGGAGGTGACGTCCGTCAATTTTCCTTTCTTTTCATTTTGATTTTTCCTCGGGTGTTGTCTCTCTGCAGACGTTTTTGTTAGGGGAGCATTCTGGTTAGCGCGATGATGTATTCAGTGATTTTTATTAATTTATTGCGACGGAAAATTTATAGTAATGGAATACAACTTCTTTCTATTTATTGAACTATATTTCTATAGTCAATGAAAAATATAAATGTAATGAAATTATTAGTTTTAAAATGCTTTTGAGAGCGGTTTTGATGACATGTTTAAGAGTTCATGAATCGCTCGTGGAAGCGATTTCAGCTGTTACACTTATTTGAACCTAAAAATGCAAACAGATGCTTGATCTGTATGACCGTCGCTATTATTCGGACTATAATAAGTGGCTTATCTTCGAAATTAGCAAAATGGAGGGCAGAATATAAGAAAAATGTTTCTCGGCTTTTTTCTTTTGCTATTTTCGATTTTAAAAATAGGTTAGACTCAATGAAAATACTTCGTTCTAGTGCCTGTGAGAGTCATAAGTGTGCAAAATAAGCAGTAAAATTCGTAAAGCAATCGGTTTGATAGATTTTGAGATTTTATCTTCACGATGTGAAAAAATGACGTTTCGAGAAAAACGCGTTCAAAGTTTTCATCTGTAGAGGCCGAGCCTCTGCGCTCCCTACAAAATGTCTCTCTAGAAGCTAAAATAATTGAAACTTTTCCATGAAAATTGAACAGTACATTCTTGAGAATATGTATTTTCGAAAAATGTTAAAAAAAATCGATTTTTTTCAAACCCGTATAACCGGAATGACTCCTTAAGGCTTAAGGGGTCATCATACTTTGATCGACCGATAAATTAAGCTGCTTGTTAAGATTGTTTTCTGAGTAAATACAACGTATAATGAAATAAATCTTTTTGGTATTTATTAAGCTACTTTTATATTATAGAAAAAAAATTAAAAAGAATTTTTTAATTTGTTTTAATGGTTTTTTACAGCGTCAATATGGCAGCTACAAAAAAGAGATATGTTTGTGGCGTAGGTGATTTCCCGGCTCAGGCTTATCCGAAACAACAAATTCGCTATAGCCCCGAGCTCAATTAACCATTTTTATCGAGAAATAACCGAGATTTTTCTCATGGAACACCCGAGAACACACTTTTGGGTGTTTTGTCAAACTTTTTTTTCAAACCGGCGCCGTTTTGTTATTTTCAACAAAAATTATTAATTGAGCTAGGAGCTATAGCGACACTAACACAGATTAAGAATCGTTTGGAATTTCTTGCTTCGGATAAGCCTGAGCCGCGAAATCACCTACGCCATAAAAATACTTCTTTTTTAGCTGTCATATCAATACTGTAAAAACACAATTAAAACAAATTACAAAAATTTTTTTAAATTCTTTTTATATAATATAAGAGTAGCTTAATAAATACCAAAGAGATTTATTTCATTATATGTTACACTTACTGAGAAAAATATCCTTAAAAATAGCTTAATTTTTCGGTGCTTCAAAGTAGAATCACCCCTTAAGTCAAACCTGTCGATCGGTTCGCAATGTCGAGGGAAGCGGTATCGTTAGGCGCTGAAACGAAATACCACCATCGATTTTATGGGTTATTTGTCGAGTCATAAACTAGAAATCAATCTACTACGGACGGTGCAAACGTTCATTTATTTAGACATTCGAAATGGTGCTTTCGCGATACTGGAGCTCGAACAGAAGAGGGAGAGGGAGGATATTATATTGGCAAAAGATTTTTCGACCAACACCAGATCGAATGAGAGAGAGAGAGAGAAAGAGAGAGAGAGATAGTAGTTTAGCGGTAGCTCCCGATTGCGGAATACGTTACTCGGTACACTCCTAAATAGGTATAGGTATCGAAACGTATCGTAGAATCGGCAAAGTTTCGCGTTCCCATGCGAGAACAGTTGGTGGAGAGGAGACCCATCGAAATCGATTCCTTGCGAAATCGATTAACTCGTGCACCACCGACAAAGTAGCTTCCCTTTAGTTACATTCCCGAGAAGGTGCTCTCCCTCGAGATACTCAGAGTCGAGTACCGTAAACGCTTCTCGACCAGTTGGAACTTTGGTAAACTGCAGCTTCGATTCCCCCTACGCTATATCTATCCCAACGTTCCTGGACAACAGCGCTCCAGACGTTGCTTTCAACTTTCAAGGAACGCGCAGGGTGCATCCGCGTCGCATTCTCCTCTTGTAATTAGAATTTATCGTTTTTGTAGCCGATCGAGCGTGGAAGATCGTGCGCGGTCGAAGGGAAAGGAAATCGAGTAGGTGCGCTTACCTATCTCGTAACTAATGTAAAACCTACCGATCAACACCGACCTGCAACCAGTTCAGTCAGCTGAATTCTGATTACTTACCCGACTCGCCTCGCGTCGCATCCCCGAGCCCCCGTCAACTCTTAGCGATCCCAAACACTCGACGATAAAACGCTGCCATTCGAACCCGCAGAATAATATATATTTACCTAAATAGCACATAATAGTGTATTATCTACGTATACATACGTATCTTATATTCGCTGCTTCGTATGCTTTTACGTAGGTACGTAAGTATATGCGAGCGCGACGGTCTGAACGCTTTTTAAAAATTACGACCCTTCCGCCTCGAAGAGCGTTAACGTTTTAACAAAATTCCAACTCGATCTATTCCGCACCAAGGAAAATCGATTATCCGTAATACGTTGTACGTTATGTATTATAGAGTACACGCTGCTGGCGAGGCGACGTGGGTGAAAATTAATGTTTCGTTGGGAAAAAGTCTGCCAGATTCTGCTAAAACCCCTCTTTGCTTTAACAAAATTTCACGTCTACCGTAACGAAATAATATAAGTGGGTCTCGTTGCAATGAGTACATGAGGTACCTATATAAATTCTTCGTCGAGCCGTTTTCACCCAAAGCGGTTTTTTATAACGGAAATGGTAAACGATAAATGTCAGCTGTTGCGTAATCTCATTACACTTCCGAACAACGGAAGGGTGTGGAATGAGTTGCGTTTTCTTCGCAACAAGTTACGAACGAAGAATGACGCTCGTACTCCTTTGGTAACGAGCGACGTAAACTGTTTTACCGACTGTTGTAAAGTATGGTTCGCGCGTGGTATAGAAGATATCCTTTCGACTGTTATCCGCGATTGATAAGAACGAATTCTAGGACAGCTGTTTTCCACGAAATATAGTCTGTATCGTGAATAATTAGGGGTCGGGTGAAGCGGCGACCGAAGGTAGCTGAAAACATATTTTTTCGCGTCAGCTGCGCTCCCCCGATATGGCAGAAGGATACTTTTTGTTGACCCAGTCCTTCTGGGATGAAAGTATATATGTACATGGTGGTTTTTTATTGCGTCGTGAAGCTTCCAAGTCAAGAGGCGCGAAGACGGTTTGAAACGGGAGAAATGTACGTAACATTTGTGGGTAATGAGGAGTGTGGGTGGCCGGTGGGTTTCGAGAGTACATTTCGCCTCGAGTCTCTTCTTACCGAGTTACAGTATCGCCTGTTGGATTTGACTGATTTTAGGTGCGCGTGTCAAAGATGATTCAAGGTAGAACCAGGCGTAACAGTAGAGTCGATGTACGGTTATTCACGCAGGTGTACCATCGTTCACTTTGCACCTGTCCGATCTTTCGAACAAACCAATAAAATGGACTTTCCGTCCGGTTCCGTTGTAATTCCTTGTCGCGGGGATATTCGTCTTGCTTTCGATATTAACCAACGTGCGTTTATCCTTTACCTGGCGCGGCGGGACAAGAAAGGTGCGAACGATAAAGTATGTATGGGAGCTGGCAGGTGTATCGTTGATGCGTTCGCTTGTCATTCAGGCCTATCCATGCGTGTACTTCAACATTTTCTGCCTATCGGTTAATTTGTTTTTGCTACTTTACTGGCTTACCTACCAATTTGTATTTATCTACTTTGTTATCTACTCAGACACGGGTTAAAAGAGAGCTAGGGAGGTCTGTAACCTCGGGCCCCAGTTCTAAGTGATTAGCTCACTCTCTCTTCATTGGAAATGTTGTATCAAATAAATTGTCTATGAGTTCCACAACTCCCAATTTCATGTTTTTATTTTCAAATTTCATTGATAAATATTCTAAATATCTCTCTATTCATTGATAAATATTCTAAATATCTCCTTGTAAACCTCCCTGTAGACCCCTTTACGATACCTATTTCAATTTTTTCATATTTTTGAGTATTATATATTTGTAAACATAAACACGGTATGTAATTTGAAATTTCGCACGCAATCACAATGTATAACGAGAATTCAAACTCGTTATTATTTAAATTTTTACACCCACCCCATTTCAACCACAGGGAACCTCAAAGATTTGATCGCCCCGGGCCTCAAAAAACTTATTCCAAGTCTGTACCTACCCACCTCCATTCCAACAATATACCTGCCCATCTAACTACCAAGTTGAGCCTCCCCAACTCGCCTTAGGTAACATTAGATACAAAAAAAGCTGTCTAGCACTAAACTAAACGTGTTCCAAGCAATATCTTCGACTTATTTTCGTAAAAACCACCCCGACAAGTAGCCACGTGTCGAATATACAAACGAAAAGAGTTGAGAAATAAATGTTCGCATACAGGAACTGTGAAAAACGAGGGAACAACAGAGGCAGAAGGAGAATCGAAAGAGCAGAGTAGACGGGGCGAGAGAGGCTTCCGTTGTAGGATATGAGCGGTACTCGCACCTTTCGTGCACAACCTCCAATGCAATACGTTTAACTGGTGCACGCATGTACCTATAGGTATACCCTGTGGGCAGTGTGATACAACGGCAGGTGAAGTACACAGCTGCTGGACAGCTGGACAGCTGGACCGATATCCGTGTCCAGGTACATTCCATCGGCGATAAATGATAAGTTTACGATTATGGAATTTGTAACGTTGGCCAATTTCACCTCGCGCGGTCAAACCTTGCGCTTACGCTCTCTGGATCTCTTAGAGGTAGATCGAAGCTAAATAGTATTGAGCAGCCTAAAGTAATGAAGCAGCCTATTTAAGCTCAGACTCGAAAGCGATGTGGTCGATTCTGCCTTTACATTCTCGCAAGTACATACGTAATGTAGTGTCTCGAACGCAGGGCTGACGTTTACTTTTTTGCAAAAAAAAAAGCGAAACAGAAAGAAGAAAAGAAAACGGGGGGAAAAAAGTAAAGGAAAGGAAGAAGAGAACGGAAGAGAACACCTGCTTCTGTTTCTCCGTTCAACCACATCCTTCCTCGGGGCAAAGTCTCGCATTGCCTGGCCCGTGAAAAGGCCTTCATCGGTACGCGCTAACTGATACCTACGTACGTATGCGTGTACTGGCACTGGCCGGTATTTGCCATTCGGGAGGCCATACATATACACAGCCAAGAATGTACCTACATACATATTATATAGGCGAGCACCCGCGTCCTCTTGTAAACCTTCGAGATCGTATCGTTTTTCGGGCGGTTCTCACGGAACGCCAAACATCATCCGTCAGATATTTCAACCGTGTCTCGCCGGTGCTGTGTGTCCGTCAGAGTTTCCAACGCTTGGGGAACATTATATTGGTGCAGAAAAGCCCGTCTTTTCACGTTCATCTGCTCAGGTATATACAGTTTTTCTCGCCTGCGTCCGCTCGAGGAGGAGACGATTGAAAGGAACGAGGGGCGAGCTTGAGTCTTGCCAAGATATCGGCTTGACTCGGCTTGGCTCGATAAGACGTATCGGACGTGTCGCAAATAGCTGTAGGTATCGAAAGTGATACAAACAAAACAAGATTTCCAAGACAGAAACTGAATCGCGGTATTAGCGAGCCTAATTCGTTACGACGATAACATTTATCGCGTGGATAGAGAGTAAACGTGACAGACCAGACGCAACATCGATCGAATTACTTGCTCTTAAGCCGGGGATCAAGCAGAAAGTTAAGCTATCCGATCCCATGCCAAGTTTAAAAATATTTCTACATATGCGGAACCGTTTCCACCAAAGGCTAAGCTAAGTTGCTATATGGTTTTGTCAAATGCTAATTGTAAGTTAATAAGGTAATTCGACGCAATAGAAAGTTACCTCGTGAGAGCGATTTTTCGCAAACATCAGGTGGCACAGCTTCAGTTGTCAGTTTAAACTTGGTAGGTAAGACTAGGAACGTACTTACATACTTCTGTATTGTGTCAGACCTATCCCATGTGTATGGGATACATATGTATAAGAAGCGGTCTACAAAGACAACGAAATAAAAAGAGAGGCCAAAATATGGAATGCTGAATGTTTTGAATGTATCTATGTTTCATTTTTCTTTTTCTTTTTAATTTTCCTCTTCTATTTCGTCTTTTTCCTCTTCTTTTTCCTCATCTTTTTCCTCTTCTTTTTCCTCTCCCTTTTCTTCTTACTTTCCTCTACTTTTTCCTCTTCTTTTCCCTTTTCTTTTTCTTTTGCTGGACTGCAAAATATTGCAATTTCTACCAGCACCTCAAAGTCCGAATCGGTATCGCTCTCCTTCTCCTTCCCGTTCTCTGGAACTGACGGAGGATGCAGTGGGGTTGGAAAATTTTCATACACAGAGCATTACATAGCACAGCACGCTTCGCTTCGGTGGATACTGAAGCTGTACAACTTTTATAGCATAGCCTAGCCTAGCTTAGCTTTCCAGTGGATCCCCGAGCTTTATTCGGTACATAGATACACCAAAGCAGAGTGCTCGCTCGCTAGCGCACTACGGAGAACTGTTCTATCTACAGATTATGTTCCATGGCGCAACTTTCTCCTTTTTCGTTGCTCGATTTTCCAGCAACGGATCGTGATCGAGGAACCGAAGAGCCTGTCGACCTTAAATCGTAAAGGATTCGGAAATTCGCTGCAAATGCCCATGGAATAATTCGAATGGGTTAATGAGACGTCTTCGGTAAAGAGACGGACAAAATGTAAGAAATGCTATCATCCTGAAAATAATTTGTTTGGGAAAGTGAAAATATCGTTGAAACGGTTATTGGTGTCGAGACCCGTCTCCTGTACTCTCCTTCTCGCCGCGTCGGTGAGAATTTCGCTAGGACTAGGCAGAGAATCTCGGCAAGCGTCTGCGCGATCTCCTGTCGGTTCCGGAGAGCGCAGGAGAATTGCGCAACGAGTCGTGCGACTCGCGCGATTCGCTGAGACGCTGACTCAGACGGGTGAAATGCAGCGCGGGTGTTCCGTGGCGGTGTCGAGCGATAGTTGTAGACCGAGTGCGCACTCGTTCGTGCTAACGCGCGTGTACGCTCGAGGACCAGTCGTTTCGCAACCTATCGGTGTACACATAGTAATAGTATTCCTCTAAGCTTCCTTCGGAACGGTGTATTTAGTTTGCAATTCGAGAATATCCAAAGCAAATCAGTTATATACAAACTAAACCTATCATTACCATCTTCCTAACAGCATTGGACGACTGAAGATAAGGTCTACCTAAACCTAAACGCCCTAAACAATCAATTTGCTTCATCCGCAGGGAACTAACGGACACGAGCCTAGCCTAGTCAATAAATAGTTGGATGGGATCCGTGCAACGATTGCGTCGTCGGAAATACACTTCTTGTAAATACATCGACGACCAGCGTTTAGTATTCTCAAGTTGCAGGTTGCATCCGGTTAAGTGGCGACAGCCGCTCCCACCGAGCAGCGCGTACAACGTTTATTCCAGAGTCGACGTTGGCTCGATTCCATTTTACTCCTTTGAGATGCGTAGTCCTTGAAAAGAGGACTCGCGACGTCGGAGACATCGTTCGAGGCAAAGACCGAACGAAATCTTTTCTTCCGGCACGCTGACGGCGACAGTCGGTTGTTCCAACGATCGATTAGCAACGCTTGCGATCGTTCATCGACAAAACAAGTTGCACGATAATAGCTCGGACAACGAATTGCAGCGGGGATTATCGCAAAGACGATCGCGAACGATACAATCCTCGGAAAGATCCAGACATTATGATTCGTTTACTTGCGATTCTACGGATACGCCAAGGCGAAACGACGGACGAACGTATGCATGTGGAGGAGGGTAAGGTAGAGGCAAACTAAATACGACCTTGAACGATTCGCGGAGGGAAAGCATTCTGGTTCGTTTAATACTGGCGGTGGTTAATTAGCAACGCGCTTTAAAGCTTTCTCCGTACCGACGCGACAGAGAATCCAGCGAATAAGGAGAGGAAGAGGATGAAGGGGTGTAGGCGGTGTAGGAGGTGAAGAGGAAGAGGAAGAAGCAAGGAAAGGAGAGTGGAGAGTGATGATGAAGGGTGAAAAGAAGGAGGAAGGAGAGGAAAGAGTAAACGCTTATGTGTATGTATACATATTGCCCGTGCAGAGGGGTAGAGGCGACTGGAGGCGACCGGAGGCGACGATAGAAGAGGGAGAAAAGAGAGGAACGTAGAAGGTTTCAGGGTTAAAGAGGGACGAAAGAATGAGCGCGCCGCGATTGGCTGGAAAAGCAGCGTGTTTACGCGGCGAGATAGTGGGGATACGCGATGTCTCAGCTGAGCGCAGTATAGAGGTAGAAGTGTGACGAGAGGGTAAGCTAGTTGCAAAGGAGCGCTCGACGGGCGAGCGTGGTAGCGTAGTGTACGTTGTATCGTCGGTGCGTCGTTGCGTCGTTGCGTTCTCAGTCGAGCTCGAGAATGTCGTCTCGTGATCCACGATCGCCCGTCGGATTTTGAGAGTCGTATAGACCGCGCGAGATAGAGCACGCGTAACATTGGTGCGTGTTTGCTACGCTACCCAATAATAGTGCGTGCGTTTGATAGTACAAGGTGGTGTAGTTCTCGGATCGCTTTCGTTCTGTCTGGATCGAGAAGAAAACGTGTGCCCCTGCGGATGAATTTGGCGGAAGATTACGCCACTCTATAGAAGCATCGGCGACGCGTACACGCGTCTCGCGTCGGCGTCTCGCCTGGTACGACGCGACTGTCAATGCCAGCCCATTGCGTTTCCTATCGCGGTCGATCATCTACCATCACTGCCATTCATGTTACTGCCTTCGTCGAGTCCCTTGATACATTTCCCCTTATCAATGAAACAAGGAAGAACAGATCACTTGAATTCAAAGAAGCAGTAATAAAAGGAAGAGGAGGAGGAGGAGGTGAAGGAGGAGGAGGCGGCGGAGGAGGCGGTGTAGCAACAACAGAAGAAGGAGACGAAGAAGAAGAAAAAGGGAAATATTGTGCTCGCGATACAGAAAGTTGTTCTGGGAAATTGCGCCGAGAAATGTTCGGTTGAGAAATTGATTTTGTTAAGAGGAGAAGTTAATAAAGCCGACGATTGGTTCGCGAGTGCAGTGTGCTAGATCGTTAAAAGTGAAGTGACGAGGAATTTTTAGTGAACCCCGGGCCCAAAAATGGTGCCACAGCAGCAGGACAGCCCCTCCAGTTCGGGGATACCTATGTTTGGATCGCTGCTTGTGGATAAAAATTCAGCAACACCCTACTCGGATGCTACCCAGGTACGAGAACACGTTAAAAAGCCCCAACACCGCCGATATCTTCGACCACCTTCTCGTGTTTGTTTTCTAAACTGTTGGAACGTTATCGCGATCAATCGGGTCACGGTTTCTTTTTCAGTCGTTTCTTTCCATAAACTCGCTAAAGCGCCTGTATTTATAGTACACATAGGTATATTCTTGAAAATGCTTTTGAATTTCGGTACTCGATGTATATACTATATATTTCCCAACGTTGGATCGCCGAGATTGACGGGCAAGACGCGGTTACTGTAAACCGTAAACAAACCTCACGGATACCTACTTCGCTGTCGCGGAGAGTTGCGTGCGCGACGTGTTCATTATGCCGCGGATCGCAGGCTGCGCTTCCTCTGCATCGTTCATTGTAGGTCGCGTTTCGATGATAATCACGACAGGCGTCCGTCTTCTCGGTTGGACGCACGCGTCCATGATAAACGCTTACCGCGAACCGTGCCTTCTTTCATCCACCTGTTTATTTTGGTAACGATGAAACGCCGTCGAACGGAAGAAGAGATTATTTTTGTCCTTCGTTCGTTATTCTTGGCTGTTTCGACTTTCGTTGTTTACGCTCTTCGCGGCGAATTCTCACTCGACTTTTTTCTTCTTTTTTTCCATCGCTCTTCCGCTGACCGATGGATCCTGATCAACTTTTACTTTCAATTTCTGTCACTTTCCGTCTCAACCATGGCTTGTGTTCGGCCGAACGCTAAGGTGACAGCAGTGTTTCCTCTTCGCTCGTTAAATTTTCCACCGCGAAACGACTCGCAACTTTCTCGGCGAACTCGTTTCGACGTTTTTTTTTCGATAGCAGAAGGGAACGCGTTGAAGAACGCTGTAGGGTGAGGAGTTATGTTTAGTCACGTCGTGTCGGTAACTCGGTATCGGTAATGGTAAATCACTCTCGATGCGCGAAGGTCAAGCGAAACGTTATTTTCTTCTATTCGATAAAAGTCCGAGGCGACAGTGAGAAGGACGGAAAGAAACAATCCATGACAGAAAACATGAGAATATTACCGTTCTCTCGTTCGATGTCGCAGCGTTTTCGAATGGAATTATCTTGAGTTGTGTTGGTTGGATGCGCGATGTGTGCGATCCATCAGCTGATCGTGCGGCCGTGGAAACTGGAAACGGACGAGGCTCTCTCTCTCCGCGCGTGAACGCGCACGTGTCCAAGCATTATACATAGTACCTGCTTGTGCGATAGACGCAGAAAACTCTTCCTACTAATTTATAATAACAGGTCAGGCAAGAGAGTGGAGGATGAAATGTTGCGAAATGATGCAAGGGTTGCATGCCGTGTTAGTACGCCGAGGATTATACTACCTCTAGAAAGTAGACGCTGACTATGACTTTATACGGACTGAATCGCGAACGGAAATTAAACCATCGACTCTGCTCTTCTTCCGACCTATGCAATTAGGTACTGTCGGACAATCAACCGCGTATGCGTTATCATCATAATTGTATCGCTTTCATTTAGCGATAAGACAGAATTGTTCGTTCGAAAGAGAATGTATACAGTAGTGTCTCGAAAGAAGGGGGGTTTTGCCTTGAAATAAGGTGATCGTTATCCCCTCCACTTGTTCTGTTATTGCCGCGTTGAATGAGACAGACTATGTACGAGCGAGAGGGGCACACTCAGTCTCGCTCATTCTACGCGATAAGGCAATAAAGGCAAGCCGAAAAGACTGTCCGATCTCTGAAGACTCTGTAGATCTAATGGATTGCTGTAAGAAACTCGGGTTGATGTTGATCGAGGATTGCGCGAGCATTCCGGAACGCTGCCGTTGCCGCCGCCGTCACATCGTCGCACCTTCCTAACCAGTAACCTACATGCAAGCCTTTCGATTTTCCACCGGTGTGTGCGTGCGTGCGTGTCGAGTAATCGGGCGGGTATATCTAAAAGTGTAATGGGGCAGGCGGCTCGCACAGTGCCGCGATGTTTGCGTCTGAACGCGGTACCGCCGCGCCGCGCCGTCTAAATAAGCAACGCAAATCGCAATCGGTCTCGGTAAGTAGCAACCGTGTCTGCTCTCGCGGCCCGCTCCCCGATAATTGCGCGCCGTCCACCATTCTTCCTCCCTCTCGCTATCTCGTTCCCGCTTCGAGAGAGGATACTGGCCGCGGAATCTCGTTAAAATGGCTTTAACTGTACGATGTTTCGTTGCTCTGTTTCAGACGAAGAAGAACAATCCGAATCACATAAAGAGGCCAATGAATGCGTTCATGGTGTGGTCGCAGATAGAGCGGAGAAAAATATGCGAGGTTCAACCGGATATGCACAACGCGGAGATTAGCAAGCGTCTGGGAAGGCGATGGAAAACGTTGGACGAGGCGGAGAGGCGGCCTTTTATCGAGGAGGCCGAGAGGCTCAGGCAGCTGCACATGATGGAATATCCGGACTACAAGTATCGGCCGAGGAAAAAGACTTCGAAGCCAGTAGTCTCGACGAGTTCTAAAGCGAAGGAGGGGGGGAAGAAGCCAAGGAAATCATCGGCATCGACGGGAAGTATCGTAGTCGGACCAGGGGCGTCGAAGGGTCACGCGCGAAACGATACCAATAACAACATGCATACAAGCGGCAACGTTGGCAGCTCTGTCGGTGTCACCATCAAGAGGTTGCAAGCACATTCTAGCGGTGGCAAGACAGTGTCGCGGCTCAAGGTCAGATTGGCACTGGATAAGCGACCACCCTTCGATTACACTCCTACCGCCCCGATCGTTACCGCCAAGATACCGAGCAGTCCTTCCTGCGTCACGCCAGATTCCCCAGAATCGGCTAGCTTCTACGACGACAATTTCCTCGAATGTGGCTCGTCCACCCATCTGCCCTCGACTACAACCGTCACCTCTGGCACGAAGAGCGGCAAGATCAAACGAGAAGTCAACCTGGAAATGGACTACGAAACGACGGCGACGTTCGAGTCAAAGGACCGATTGCTGTCATCGGTTGGTCCGGTTGGCTCCAGCCATGCCTCCAATGCTACCGTCGTCACCTCCTTCCCCACAGCTTCTATCGAAGCTATGGGCCTACCCGCGAAGAGGAGTTTTCGCGGACGAACAACTTGCCACGCTGAACGTCGGTCACATTTCCTGGTGAAGGAGGAGCCGGTGGACGTAGACGCCGAGATGGAAGCCGATTCGGAACCTGCGCCCTTGTCCACGGCCACCACCACGATACCTACTGCGTCATCAGTTTTCACCACCAGCCTGATGTCGACGAACGCGGAAACGTCATCGACACTGCCACCGCCGTCGACCACTGCCACCGCGATAGGCAACACGCTGCCGAACGGTCTTTCGATCGACGATTCCACGGCTATCGCAACCACTGCCATGGTTGTTAAGCTGGAGGAGCCGACGAATAATCCCAGCTTGGCGGATCTTTATTCGTTGACGGACCTGCTGCAGATACAGCCGTCCGACTTCAAGATCGATCTGGACATGGAGACGATAACCACTGACTTGGATACCTTCGAGACCGCGAGCTCAAGCAGCGGCTCGCACTTCGAGTTCTCCTGCACTCCCGATGTCACGGACATGCTGTCCACTATCGGCGTCGGCAACGACTGGGTCAGCTTTTAAGAAAACAGAGCCTGTATATTTTGCGGTACAGCTACTTTGCATACTCGTTCCCCGAGTCTCGATCTCGCGATGAAACCTTGCGCACCCCCTCTTGTACTTGTACGCTGTGTACGCTATGTACTCTATGCACGCGTGCTATTTGCCCCGTCCGCGTCAGATCGACGATTATTTCAACCAAGAGGCCTGTGACGGCTTCGACGGGAATCGCGGCGGTTGCGAATGACGCGTGTCTTTTTTCTTTTTCTTTTTTTTTTCATTTTTTTTGTACATCTACTGTAGCATATTAGGTTTAAGATATTTTGTACTCCATGGCAGTGTTAACCGGAGAGGATTCTGACGATCGTGTCCGTGATGAGGAAGTAATAGGCAGTGGTAAATGGAGTGTTGCATTTACGGTGAACAGTATCAGAGTTGGGAACGCCGATACTTTTCACGGCGATACGCTCTTCGATGTGTATATCGTTCATATCTATATACTTGATGGTAGGGATATAGTGAAATGGTAAGGTTTAAGTGGCGTGGTGGCACTGATTCAGGCAGAAGGACAATAATCATCATCTACGCGCTAAGCTACCGTGTTGTAATTGGGAATACCGTGCGCCGCGCCGCTCGATGGAATTATTGGACACTGACAATCGACACGTGTCTACCTTGACGCGTGGATCATTCGACTCTCTTCCCAATTTCTCTACCCACCGACTCTAAATCTGTGGTCAGCGAGATAGAGAAGTAGGCCAACTCAGCGAGGCGTTAAAGTAAACACGTATGAAGAAAAACGTGGGAAAATAAATAGGCGAGGGTGGTGAGGTGTTTCATTTCTCATTCGTGTCCCGAACGCACGGAAGCCCAGAGTTAGAGACTCGATATGTATGCGGTTTCTATCCATGAATGAACTTTCAGCGGTTTCATACTCGCGATTCTCGTTTCTCGTGTCAGAATTTTGTCGCCAGAGGCACGGAACCGCGAAACATTATCATCAAATTTCTGTATTCGTAGTTCGTACTGGTTGGTATTCAAACTATCAAGAGTCGTTGATTTAACCACTATTTAAACACCTTGCCAAGACACCCGAAATATTTTTACTGTAACGCCTGGCTGACTTTACGACTTCATTATATTTATGTCTGTATATGTTGCATACACATACAGTGAATATAACGACGGAAGCTATGGAAATTCCGTGAATCGTGGTACCTTGGTGGGCGATGAAAAAGAAAACGAAAGGAAATTGTGTAATGCTGGTCGAGTAATGGTCGGTCTCATCCGAATACGGTCGCATAATCGCCGCGCGAGTTACGTGTGCCACAATACGTAGATATACGAACAGTGGCGGATTTAAAAAAAAAAGGCCCAAGTGGGAAACGTTGTTAGGGGCCCATATTTTTTCGGAAAAATGAAGAGCTACTTTACTGAAAAGGGGTAAATGTACACAAAAATGTAGAAAAGAATATAGTGCTTGGATAAAATCATAATGTATTTTTGAAGACAGGGCCCTAGGGGGTCTTCTGAGCAGGGGCCCATTTTTCGGGAAAATAAAGCGGTAGTTTACTGGAAACGGGCTCAATGTAATAATTAAAAAAAAAAAAAAACAGGATGGGGCCCAGGCGGCAACTGCTCATCGGCCGCCTTGTTAAATCCGCCACTGTACACAAACCATCCGCGAAGCCACTTAGTATCGAGAAACAACTTTGTGCGTACATTGTATGAACGCGACGCACCACAGTGCCCCGTTTCAGTTTTAACACTGGTCTCGCGGATTCTAGAACAGTAGGGTAGCCGCGACCGATGATCTCTTCTTGTTTCACGTGACGAACGCCGCGCCGAAACGAACCTTTTCAAATATAATACCTATTATGCGTCATACGTTTGATCTCATGTTCCCCTTACGTTTAAATTTAGCGTTTATGTGCCTACGTTTCACTACGCACGATACGGCGTATCGATTTCGTTTTCCACGATCCAAATCTTTTTCGCAAGCCGGGTGTGCAGCGGCAACGTTATCGTTGTAACGCCGATATACTCTCTGTGTCCAGTCATCTCCTGCTTAACTCGGACGAATTTAATTGCCAAAATAATGGATGACTGAACGAGCTTGTGATGTTCGATGGAGGAAGCGCCGCTGTCCCAAGCTTCCGCTGTCCGCTTCATTTCCCAATTTCCCCAAACGTTTTCTTACCGCGCGGTTCAACTCTGTACCATAATAATTCTACTGTTTGTACCGTGTTAATACATATTACCACCGGGTCCATCTTATCGTAGCTTCTATTCTCCCGATCGCAGACACGATCGCAAATCGTAATGATCAACAACGGAACCTTGGGCACGTATTCGTTTGGTAATTTGGTCAGCAGCGAACCATCGAGAATCGCGAATCACGAGCTTAAAAACGACGTCTCGATGATTCTGCTTTCCTCCCGTTAGATAGTAGATACACGACGCGTATTTAGGTGCGTGTGTCGCGCTCGCAGGATATTATTTTCCACGATGCAATTCGAGTTTGTCGATAAAAGCGAACAAATGCCGAGAACCAAAGTAGGCGGACTACTCCCTTTACGACTTGTAGGCTGTGAATAATTTTTGACGCAAGAAAATCCGATGATCCAACCAACTTGGGTGGGTTAATTTAGAAGAGTTGCGGACGAATTGTAAAGAATGGCAACGGAATGAAACGCGATGTTCTCCGATTCTAGTATCTGATGGTGGTATTTCCTTGAAAATTGCTGCTGCTCAAGTATCATCCGAACAAAGAATCCGGCACGTGGCGGAGGCTTGGCTTGGCCGCGAGTAACGCAGCGAAAAGCCACGCTCCGGACGAATCATACGTTCGAAAGTTATCGCTAAGTAGAAATAAACCAACACACCAAAGTGCAATATTCCACGTATACATGTATACATATGTCTGTAAATGTCGGCGACCGAAGAAAATACGGCAGCGGTCTCTATCCAAGTGTAAGCGCGTAGAAAGAAAGATTGCGTGAAGGATATTAAGGTAAACACAGCCGATCTCAAGCAGAAGCTATCATATTTTTTCAAACAAGATCGATGGTTGCTGCCTACATTTATGTATTATATTATACGATATACACGGGGCTCGAAAAAAATTTTTGTAGAGACTGCCAACGAGAATTAGGCAATATTTTTCCACGAATGTAGCTGGCGGACAAGGATGCGTTTGTCGAGGATCGCTCGGAACCGTTTGAAAAAGACAACGGGCACCGCGAGGGGTGGCGAGCAGCTTTGCATTTAACCGTGTTCTTTCGTTGGTTTTGCTTTTGATCGTTTAGCTACGTATATTCATACATTGAGCAGCGCTGCCTCGGTTCTCGTCGCGAATGAAAACGAAAACGAACAGAGCGCCAAGAGTAGATATATTCATTCGTCTCGCATTCTGTTTCTCGGTATGTATGTATTTCTTCATTTCAGAGCGAAAGAAGACGTATTATCTCCAAGCGTGGATTACGCGCGCGTCAACGTTCACGGAGAATCGAAAGACGAGCGTTTAATGTTTACCGCTTCGAAACGGAACGTTTACGTGTCCGAGCTCTATCTCGTAGCTTTAAGTTTTCATTATACACGATAGTGAAATTAGTTGCGCTAACACTCAACTTTATACACGTAACGACTGTACATTTGTATCTAGACCTTTGTTTATAGTACTTTATTATTACCTTGTTATCAAGTATTCGATTTATATAATTTTTTTATCGACCTTATTAAAAAATATTTAAAAGGGAAGGACGATATTTTTCAGTGACCTTCAACATTCGCCCTGCCGTCTCACTCCCCTCGTGGCTAATTCACCCTCGGACGAAGCACGAGTTTTCCGAGTTCTTTCGAGTCGTCCAGCTTTCCTCTCGTGAGCGATCTAGCGATGAGCTGAGCGCTGTGCGTCAAACGATAATAAGGCGCAGTAACGCTATTAATAGCAGCCGCGGCCGCCGCGTCGCGTCGGCGTGGTTCGCAGAGCGGCCTGGCACGCTGCGCTCCGCTCCTCAGCCTCCAGTTCCCACTTCCCTAATCTTTCCTTCCATTACTCTCTCCAATCCTCCCTATACCTGTTCCAAGCATCCATCTAATTCGTATTAGCAAGTTTTTCGCCTGCATTTGCGCCTTTTCCAACTTCGCGGGACGCCTTTAGTTGAAACGACAAGTTAAACGATTGTGTTTGCGCGAAGAAATCTCGGTTCACTCGAAAATAAGCGTCGTCCTTTACTTTCCCAGCGAAATAAAGACAAAGCGTTGCTGGCCGTGCGAGTCGAGCGAGTCGGGCGAGTTGGACAGTCCCAGTTCCGTGGTAAGTAAAATAATCGCTCAAGGTCCGCGGTGGCGTTGCACCCGCCGCGCCGGAGCAAAGCCTGCCAACAACCGCGCACTGTTTACATCGTGCGACCGTGTGCACGCCGCCCCACCCCGCACCGACCGCCTCAACCTGTTCCCCGACCGTCCACTCGAGAGTTTCAACTATATACCTCTTCCGACGCCGACTGCTAACCCAAACCTAAAACCATCTTTACTGCGTTTTACGCTCGATGATAGGTACGATACTTCGAACTCTCGTTCGAAGGTGATGATTCACCTTCGCTAAAATTTCATCAGATAAAGATGAAATGCAAAGATCACGGCAGCCCGGTGCGTCGCACGGCGAATCTCCGTTAAACGAGTTGCGCTTCGAGAAGACATTTTTTATCGCCCCGACCTTCGTCCCGCATCGAGGTTCAAGGTTGCAGGTTGCACTTCTACCTCTCTCCATCCCATGCTGTTTCGAATCGACTCTACGTCGCGATAAAAGATTAATCAAGGTTAGTCTCGGTGCTGGATTTAAGAGTTATTCGAGAAAATCATCCAAGAAGCGGTCGATCGGTGAATCAGTTGACGAGAATTTGGATTAAGTTGAGGTACGAAATCGTTATACAGTGATTGTTTTTCTCGCTGGTTGTATCGAAAGGATAAGCAATAAACTGTGTGGATAAAGTTAGTGGCTCTGTTGAATAGAGGAGAAATCGGAGGGGGCGACAGAGGAGGTCGGGACGGATGGGTCGGAGAGGCACGATCGTTGGACCGAGGAGAGGATGCGGCGCGGGCAGAGGATGTTGGTGGCGACTGCATACCGCGAGGTAGCGTATAGCTATCGAGGTCAATGGTTAGTCCAAGGTCCTGAGTTCGAATCTCGCGGCTGGGTTCAACGCGACTCGGCGTTTCCTCTCGCGAACAACGATCCCCGTTCGTGGAACTCTCGAGGCCGAGGCTCGCGCGACTCGGAGAACGAGAACCGCGGCTCCTTGTTTTTTCGCTGGCCGGTTTGGCGGTCGAGCGGTCGTCGCGTCGCATCCCGTCGCGTAGTCGGTCGCTTTGTCGACCACTCGAAACGCGAGAAGTGGAACGAACGAAGGTGAGTGGCTCGCGGGACGTAGCGGTCGCGGAAAACTGAGATCTCGGTGCTGAGAGGGCAAAGGTCGGGAGGAGTGACGCGTGAAAAAGCAAAAGTGGTCAACAGATCGCGTATTTCGACGCATGCAAACATCATAATCTCGCGATAAGGTCGCGACTGATTTATTCGCCGATAAAAGCTTATTGGAAACACGTGTATCGCAGGCTGCTGCCAAAACCGGTCGCTCGAGAGAGAGAGAACGATCTCGCTCGACCGGCGCGGCGGTGCGCGACGAACGCTATGAATCACGCGGACGGTTTTAAGTCGGACGTCGTAAACCCGACTCGTTCTACGTACCCGCTTCCATCCTTCTTCGGTCTTTGGTCTTTGGTCTTTTCTTTGTTTCCGTCTGACGTTGCTCGCACGACGCCTGGTCCTCGTCTTCGTCCTCGACATTGGCATCGACATCAGCATCAGCGTTGTTCCTGAAATCTAGATCAGCCCGCATTCTTTGCAGCTATCGGTACACGCTGCTACCTAACACGAAAGTAGGTACATTGGAAAAACAGTCGTAAGTAAGTACGTGCATTGATCCTGTTAAGGTTTATCCTCACTAGCGAACAGTGTTCGTGAACACTGTTCGCAAACAATGCTCGCAAGTTGTTCGCAAACTTTTGATAACATTGCTCGTGTGAAGGTGCATCCTCACTAGCGAACAGTTCGCGAACAGACGATTCCTAGGAAATTCAGTTCGTTCCCATAGCACGTGAACAGATCGCGAACGCACATGGAGACCCACCTTTACGTAGAGAAGCGCTGCGTCTGTAACTACACTATCAAGAGCGTCCGCAGACTTTTTTCCAGCAGTCCGGGGGGTAACTTTGAGGTGACGATGAAAAAAATATAGTAATGGGAAAACGAGTAGCTCGCTTGCATTTTTGAACCCGTTTTTCAGTGCCAATTTAATTAAAAATTGAAATCCGAAATTTCGTATTCATTTTTCAGGATAAACTTTATAAAAATCAATTTTTAAAAATAGGCGATCTTTTCTGAAAAGCCAGGGAGGGGCAACTGCCCCTTTTGCACCCCTCGGACGCCCATGTACACTATTCGATCGAAAGATTCCAAGTGGAAACCTCTGATAGATCCTCGCTAAACATCAAATTGATAGCGAGCAGAGTTATTGTAGGACGTGTGTCCGTTTCAAAGATTCACAGCTGTCCGCATGCCAACTTATCGCGACCGACACGCTCTGTGCCCCGAATTTGATTTTTATACCGCCACGACATCAAATCCAACTGAATCGAATCGGACTGAATCGATTCGAGTCGAATCGAATCGCATCGAGTCGTGTCGAGTGGTATCGAAGTGAAGCGTAGGCGTGCGCAGTGTTGCAACGAATCGCCTCGATAACCGTATCCCGATAGAGCGACCAGTCTCGCGAGGAAAAATTACGTCCGTTAGTCAGAACTTGCGACACTAGCTCGCGCGGCTTGCTGCATGAGCGATCCGAGTCCGGAGTTTGCACGCGCGACCCACTTACTCGCAGCTCGCAGTAACTCGAACAAAACGTTGTATGTACCTTTACGACATGGGACCGAATTGCCGGGTGTCCTTTTACTCTGAACGCACCAACGCATGCGCAAGGAATCGCCCAATTCTAATTGACATCGCGTCGCCACTCTATTGACCGATACAGCTCTCTATGGTATCTATGAAAAAACGACGAGAACGAGTGAATGAACGCGCAGAGGCCACCAAGGAAATGTCATCTTCGTCCAAGTCAATCGATAGCAATTGCATGGAAGCGGGTTCGCTGGTTTACGGTCGATCGTGCTCGGTATCGCGAAACGGCAGTCCCCCTTAGTAAAGCCGATTTGTTCGACATGCTCTTATTGCGCGATTACTAATCACGCAACAAGAAAGTAATGTAAACACTTGGATAGCGTAGATTTATAGTCCATAACTACATACCGCTCGCTGCCGATGGAGAATAATTTACGATGGTGCGTTTAAAGGCAGAGTGTGTCCAACGATCTCGTCCTCGGTGGTGATCATCGTCTCTGTACTCTATAAAATCTATCCTAATACAAACAGGTATCGTTTCGAGGACGATTCTACTGCGAGTGCGAGGCGAACGACACAGAGGAAAGCCAAAGGAAGTTGTGTAGCCGCGAAACGTTTGTTCCATTTCTTCCTAGACGCGGAGTTGGCTATAAACGGGGCAACCGCGATTGCAACCGCAAACGTGAACGCGAGAGAGATTTCCGTTTCTGCGCTCCAATCAGCTATGATAAAAATACATGTGTGCTTCGACCACTGGTTAACTTCGTATCTCCTTTCCCATTCTCGTTCCCTTCCCCCTGATTTCGCTGGCAACCGATCGGTTCGCGAACCATCAAATTCGTGGGAGAATTACGACCACACGCGTCGCTCGAAAACGTCCACGAGACCGAGCGTTCTGCCTTTGAACGGAAACGCGTCGAAGGTCCCAGTGGAGGGAAGTCGAGGCCGTACCACCCGGTTAGGCTCAAGGTTTCTCCGCTCTCGCTCTCGCTCTTTCTTTCCTCCTCACTGCCCCTCGCTTCCCCCTTTACAATCTATCTGTCTCTTCGCCCCATCTCTCTCGCTTCTACTTCTTCTCCTCTTCGTCCTCCACCTCCCGTAGCGGTTCCTTTTGCATGCGAAAACTCACACGCGAACTTTCAGATTTTCATACCGTTCTTCACGCTTCGCGGTTTGGATTCTCGATTGTTTGCAGCTGCCATCGATTCAAGTCTCGTATTGCCATCGGTCATGAATGGATAAACGAGATCGGTAAGCAGGAGAGACAGCGGAGTAATAATTGTGGGAATATTGAGTACCTAAATGATAAATCACAGAAGCGCGTATGCTTGGGTGCACCCGCACTGTTCTTATTAGCGAGCAATGTTTCTGGTCTCGACCGCTAACATGGACCGATCGTGATCAGTTTGACCAGAGAGAAAGTCGATAGGTGAATGGGTGTGGGTGCGGGTACGGGAACGGGATCCATGGTGCGAGCCGAGCAGCCGGGAAGCGGCAGACAGGAGATGGGTGATGGGTGACGGGAGATGGGAGGCGGCAGACGGTAGACGGCGGCCGATACCTCTCGCTTGGCGACATAAAATTGTCGATACGTCTTCAAAATTGATTGATGAGGAGATAACTTGGACGAACTGTTAGTGTGCGTACATACGTTACATTTGAAAAAAAACAGTATATCATTTAAGGATTAATTCTTAACCCTTCGTGGTCACACGGGGTGTATTGTACCCCAAGAGCAATTTTCGATTTGAAATGTCGCACCTTTACGTCTTCCAAAGGGGATTTATCGCAAAAAATAATAAAAAAAAATTTTAAAAAAATCGGGTTTTCCCACAACTATGGAAAATCGCTCATTTTCAACTACAAATTTTATCATATCAAAATTTATGTTTCTAGAAAAAGACTATTAGACCATGACTGTATAAGTATTACGAATGTACAATTATCACTAAAAAGTTAAAAGATTCAAAAATACGAAAATGGTAACTCAAAAAATGACGCTGGGGTACAGTGAACCCCGTGTGACCAATGTGTGATTATAAGAAGGTGTGACCACGAAGGGTTAAATATACCTACTGTTTTTTTCAAACGTAACTGGTATACAGGGGTCGTGACAGACACCAAATAAAAAAGGACACAGAAATTTGTAAAGTCGACACTAGATCAACCTCTATGAATATTTTGTTCTTAGGTAATGTATAAAATAATAGAAACGTAGAAAGTTAAACGATTTTTATAAAATTAATTAGAAATTCAGTTTACAAAGTTGGGCAACCGAAAATTTAGCAGTGAGCTTTGAGTGCTTGGGGTCATGACTGACCCCAGGATACCAGTTAAGGGTTAATTACGTTTGTTCGTACCTCCGCTTCATGCGCATCTCAAGCTCTCGGGGCACAAGCTACTTCTGGTGATAGATTGATACGGTTAGCGCGTAGCCGGTAGCCGATCATGCAAACACACCACCCTATTTTGATGTTACTGATTTATGACTCGATCTACAAGAGAGTTTCGCTATCGGTTCAGCTTCTTTTGGTTGGAGTCATGCGTCGGTCCCGCGTATTCTCTGGCGATACTTTGCACCTTTGTCGACACACGGACAGTGACTCACGACGCGTGATTCAGAAGCGACGCGCCGCGTCGCGGCGAATCGAAAGCCTTGCGCGCGTCGAGACCTCGAAATGAGTCCCGATGACCGCGAGGTCTGCATTGCAAGTTGATTCGCCTTTGAACAAATCTCCCTACCTTATACTTCCGGCAAGACTATCGCGAATTCTCGACCGTGCTACAGACGTTTCTTCCGCGTTACTTTGCGCGAGATAGCTCTGATCGCGGAAGCGAGAATGTAGAAGGCGTTGCGGGGAATCTCGAGGTTGGTTGGAAAATTGTCCGTCCGAAATGTATAACTACCTACGTACGTAATACTTATGTAGCTATGTGGTGGAGTAGACGTAAGTAAAAGTTTGCAGCGAGTAAAAGTGCGCACTCTTGCTACACAATACTCTACCATAGTGGATGGTTCACCAGACAACTATAGCCAGTGACAAGTAAATAGTTAATAGACTAATAGAGGCAACAGTTTGGCGTTCTATTTAAACATGTAGGATGTATACGCTTTACACATTCCGCCAACTCGTTTGTGCGTTAGAAACGCGTGCTCCAGAAGGAAGACGAAAAGCGGCCGTAAGAAAGCAGCGATCAACGAATCGCGGATCACGCGTCAAACGGGGATGATAGAATAAAGACGCGATAAAGGAAGATCAGCACAACAAGCAGCTGCTTGTTGTGCGTCCACGTTTCTTTCGCGTTTTATCAATTGTTGTATTGGTTACGCAACGAGAACTACCGATATAACCGCGCACGAAACACTAACCCCCTGCTATTGCTGCTGTCAGCCTCCCCCTTCACCGCCACCCCATCACATCACCTCATGCCTCCTCCCCTTCCATCTCCTTTTTATCAATTTATCATTCATTGCACTTCTCCCAGATGAGCATGAAATGCGTAAGAGATTTCGTAGAAAAGTACCAACGTCGGAGAAAGAGACGATGGAAGGGAGTGCGAGTGACCGCCTAACGAAGCAGCTACCAAATGCGTACTAATAATTATAGTACCCACATACATATAGTCAAAACAACGAGATTGAGAGAAGGAAGGAAACGAGGAAGAAAGAAAATAAGAAAAGAGGACAAGTGGTGCAGATCGTTCTGCATCGTGTTCGCTATGGTACTCAAAAAGAGCGCGAAATGAGCGAGAAACGATCGGTTCGCGGCAGTGACGTTTGCTGGCAGCAGAACAGCAAGGGCAAAGTGCGAGACGCAGTTACGGTATATCCGGCTTTATCTAACACCGTGAATCATTCTGATCGTTATTGTCTTCCACGGACGTTGTTCGCGTTATCTGGGTTTTTAGGTCTTTTGCCTCGCGCGCACGCGATGCTCCGCGTCGCTTTTTCCCAAGGAGATGAGACGACGCGACACGAGGGAATTTACGAAGCGCAACGACAGCCAAGCGCAAACGTTTCAGCTGGCGTACGATCTCACGCACGCCTCGTCCCGCAATCGGTGACCCGCGTTATCGGGCAGTGCTCGCAGCTCGATGGCCATCCAGTTTCCACCGGTTTCAATAATATATTTCGATATTCTTTGCTTCGTTCGATAATCACCGACCGAGGGGACGTTGCGATGCGGCCAGTTCCGGGTCAGCATTGCGAATCGATTAGATTCAATCAAGCGGCGAAGCCATAGGCCCCACAATTATAGAAATCTGCTTCGAACGACGAATCGAAGTAGCAGCTCGTACATCGCGCTCGCGCGATAATCTTCTTGGAAGGTGTTATCTGCGGAACGCATTACGAGTTCGAAACGTGACGAGCTAGCAAACACGAGAGATGATCGAGTCGTGCAACGTGTGCATGTATGTATTTTGCATACTATTCTCGTCGTGCACGCTAACGTCGAACAGGGTAGGACCACGTAGGAAAATCTCGCTACAATGGAGCTCTGACAGAAAGCAGCGGCTTCGACTTTCGATGGCGAAACAGGCTCAAGCAGGCTGCTATCGGTCACGGTTTATCGTCGAGAAGAAGACAGAGGGGCAGAGGTGTGCGATTCGCGGTACAGTGACAAAGCGTGAAAAACAATGGTGTAATCGGTAAAGATACAGGAGGACGTGATGCATATCGGGTGGAACGGTGTTCCGGGTTGTCCGTTTTGGGAGGTAGCGTAAGTTGGAGCTAGAGCTAGATGAA
Source organism: Andrena chrysosceles (assembly GCA_963855975.1). Taxonomy (NCBI): domain Eukaryota; kingdom Metazoa; phylum Arthropoda; class Insecta; order Hymenoptera; family Andrenidae; genus Andrena; species Andrena chrysosceles. The sequence goes on along the minus strand of OY979769.1, from coordinate 41,512,739 downwards.
CACGTGCAGGACTGCGCGCAGATGGAAGCTCGGTAGAGCGATGCGTAGCGTACGCGAGTCGCGTTACCACGACGCAAACGCAACGAAAGCAACACCGATCTTCCGCTACGGCGCAATCAAGGCCGTACCACTGACTCAGCGCGACCAGCTGTTCGCTACAAAGAAAGAGCGCGAACGATATCGGACTCTCGCAACCGCGTGTGCCTTAGATAGCGGCTTCCTGGTGACCTCGGTGCATTAGCACTCGCAATGCCGCGTGTCACAGCATTGCCAGCTGCGTTTCCCCCGTTTGGTCGTTTCTCAGCGTTTGCTTCAGCGGAAAATTCTCAGTTCTTGGAGAATTTTCAAGCGGACGCAGGAGTATGTTTAATTTTCTCCGTCGTCGTCACTTCGTAGATAATATTGTCGATCGCGATCACGTGATGCAACGAGATAATGATGCAATTACAGCGACGACATTAGTCGGTGAGCAATGGTAGATTGGAAGGGGAATGAAATGATTCGATGTGAAATCGTAGGATTCGCAAGGCGAAACTCAAGGGGAAAGAAAGGGAAAGGAAAGAGCAGCGGAGCTCGAAGGAAAATAGAGAAGAGTAACAACCCGTCCGTGGTTTCGAGTTACTCGCACGGTGGCCTGCGTCCGCGTCGATTTGCTCGGCCAGGATCATTCGGGCCCGACCCGGCTCGGCCCGATACAGACCGAGGGAATCCGACCAGGCCCGACAACCGGACCCACCTATCCTTAACCAACACAGGTAGGTATTCACCGAAATCATTCCGACGCCACGGTCTTTTCCACCTGCCCCTACATTTCCCTCCCTACTTTTCCACAGCAACTTGCTATGTACAGTGAGTAACGAAAATATTCGGACACTTTTTAAAATCGCATAAGTTTTTGTGAATTAATCCTAACGACTTGAGTTTTTTTGAGAGACCAGGAGTATTAGATTGCTGAGTGACGTGTTTCGTGGTTTTGAAAAAAGTCACTTGGTCTGAATAGCAAAAATAATAGTAAAGGTCGTTTTTAAACTTTTTTTGTGAGCCTGTAATGAAAATTAGAAAAAAAGGTTTGTAGATTGAAGTAAGTTGTGTACATGCCTAAAATTTGATCAAACTCGGTTAACGTTTATTTAAGTAATTTTTAGTTAATGTATAAACGTTTAAAAATTGCAGAATAAGTTTGGAAATCGCAAAATTTCCGAAATTAGCGAATGTAGCTAGAAATTTTAGGCATGTATACAACTTACTTCCGACCAATTGCAATTTTTTTCAAAACGACGAAACACGTCACTTAACAAACTAATACTTCTGACTTTAAAAAAAAAATTCAATTCGTTTGGATTAATTCTAACAAAGTTATGCGATTTTAGAAAGTGTCCGAATATTTTTGTTACTCACTGTACATATTACATACCGTAAAATGTGGGAACATTGGCAGTACGGGGGACATTTGCATCTACTTAAAATCTATTAAAAAGAAAAAGGAAACAAATTTTATGCAATTTCACATTTGTAGTACAATCAAAAAATGGTTGGAAGCATGAAAAGATTGTATATACAATAATTGTAGAAAATTGAATGCTCTTTTAGTATTATTTGAACAAAATTTCGATAGGGTTTACCATTTTTGAGAAATTCTTTACATTCAAACCATCGAGGAATTTTAAACTTTAAGGCCTGGTCGGCACGCTTTCTTATTATCCGATTATAATAATCTTTTTCAGGGACTATTTTTTTATCAAATGGAACAATATTAAGGGGTGAGAGCAAAATAAATCGCATATTAGTATGTACCTATGCTTCTCCAAAACTTAGTGAAACGCAACACACGATTTGCAATAACTTCGTCGATGATCGATGGTCGATGACAGTATTATCAAGTATGTACGCCCTTCTTCTTACTCGAATGGTCGTCCCCTGGAACATGCGTGGGCGAGCGTAAGCGAGCGCGCGCGCAAAACATGCATGCATACGCACACGGGCGCGCGGCAGTTGAGCCGCCGACGGCAATAATTAAGCCAGACCAAATTCTCGGAAGATCGGTCTGTGTCTACGAAAGAAGGGTATTCCTTGCATTATGAGCGTTACGAACATTATGAATACGAACATTATGCACGAAAGACAAGGAATATTTGACATTGGCAATCACGGGATTCACTTTATAAAATTATAAACTCTGGTACATCTACGTCGAAATCTCCTACAGCCGTACGCATACCTGTCTACTTACTTAGTTTGTAGTTGTATCAGTCTCGCGTCAAGGCCGCGACGCATGCAACGGTCTCACCGGAAGTGTATCGACCGATATCGATCTCCTGCGATAAGATTGATCTTTTTGTCTGGATAATGTGATCAAAACGACCCTGTATTACGCATTGGCAACCTCTAACAGCAATCGGTGAATCAGCCACGAGCCTGCATGGTTTCGTTTTTATCTTATCACGTGTCGCGGCCGCGCGCACTCTCCTGTCAGACGCGTTGTCTGCGAAGTTCGTCCGACGAAAGCTCAAATGCGTCGTACAAATTTCCGACCTCCAGTCGGTGGCGGAAGGTTACGAATTTTGCTGCTTGGGTCATACACGGTTTAACGGGAAATAGAGTTGTAAACCGTGGAAGGAGAAAGAGTGAGAGAGAGGGGAGAGAAAGAGAGCGTGTATGCGTACGTGTGTTTGAGGGGCAGTTGTGATGAGGAGAGAGGAGGGGGAAGAGAGGAGGTGGAGGATGAGAGGGGAGAAAAGGATGGTCGAAGGGTTACAGGCGAGCCTGACCGTACACCGTAACACGCATAAATTACGATGTAATTACAAGCCCGGCGATCACGATCGCCGGTTAGGACGGCAGACAGATCGGATCTCCGAGATTCTTGAGAGGAAGAGGCGATCGGGTAGCAGGGCGACCAGTTGCAACGCTCAGACGGTTTGCACGTTTGAACGGAAGAAAAGTGGCGAATCGAAGAGCCAAGGAAGAAGAAGCGAGGATGCCAATGGCAGCAAGCTCCGCGGTAGAGGCGAACGTAGAAAATTGTGTGCGAACACGTATACTAAGTATGTGTGCGTGCGATCGAAACAGAATTACTGGAGGAGAATCGACCCGACTCGCCGAAGCGAATCTCCGGCGTAACCTCGGTAACCGCGAATTCAAATTAGCCAGCCGTGTACCTGTCGACTTGGCGCAGAGTCTAGAGCATTTCGCTAAAATTTCCTAGATCCGGAAATTTCGTCCGACGGCAAGCAGATCGAGTTTAAAAGGACGGATGAAATTGAGGGTGAGACGCGTCGCTATGCGTCGCGTGAATCGTAGGAAGATGATGGACGAGGGTGTCGCGTGACTGCGCCGCAACGCTCACGCGGTCGAGTGTCTCAGGAGCCAAGCGATATTGTTCCGCGTTGGAACTCCACTCGAACCGAGTCGCGTTCAAGGTGAACGAAAGCGTTATCTTTGTCTCTCTGTCGCACGTGGAAAATTTGACAGCTCGCCAACGATTCGGTTCGATCCAACTACGTACATTCGTGGCAATAATTGGTTGGTCCGATGGAGACACCGTACTTCCGTCGTGTCGGCGTGCAAGCGCATGGGAATGGGAAACTGTCTCTGTGTGTCGGGTATGACGGTGCGGCAGGCGGGAGCACGCTCCACTGGGCCAGACCAGACACACCTGGGGTCGCCGCGCCGGTAAAATTCTCGGCGCATACAAGCTGACCGTAAAACACTGGCAGATCTACTCGGGAGACAACGAATCGTCGTAGGCTCGTTCTGTTTACCCACCTACAGGTATTTAGCTTAGTGCTGGAATCTTCAATCTAATCGTGACAATTCTGCAGGCGTCGAATTGGTATTCGAAGACGACCAGATTCGGGTGAACGTTGCGAATGTTGTGGGGCTTGAAGAGCGAAAGCAAAGTTCAAGTCTTTCCCTTGTTAAGGGGGAAACCTGGTGTAACTAGCTGAACATCGAAGCATTTTTCGGGAATTTTTTTTAAAGAAAGTATTTAATTAATCTTTCTGAAACTTTCGGGATATTGTATTATTAGGTTAAGGTAGATAAAGAAAAAAATTTATTAAAAAAGAGCTGCAAATAACAGAGTTATACGGGCTTATACCCAGTTCGTTGGGGACGCGATTGTTCCCACTGCGGTCTACTGTATTCATCTAAAACCAAAAATCGAACAATTTTTGTTTACTTTAAGAGTGTACGCACAAATCGTATAAATTCATAACTTAAAACATGCGAAATTGAACAAATGGTGGCCCCTTGAAAAAAAATTCGTAAAAATGTTTGGCATTTTGTTTTCAAAAAACCGCCATTTGTTCGATTTTGCATCTTTTAAGTTATGAATTTATACGATTTGTGCGTACACTCATAAACTAAACAAAAATTGTTCGATTTTTGATTTCAGATGAAACTAAAAGACGCTACGTTGACCGCAGTGGAACAATAATTGCGTCGCCAAGGGACTGGGACACAAGCCCTTATAACTTTGTTATTTGCCGCTCTTTTTTAATAAAACTTTTTTTTATCTACCTTAATCTGATAATACAATATCCTAAAAGTTTCAGAACGATCAATTGAATACTTTCTTGAAAAAAAACCCCGAAAAATGCCTCGATTTTCAGCTAGTTACACCAGGCTCCCCCCTTAAGGGGTAACACCACTCTAGGATCGATGTTTTTTTTTGCTTAAACCATACTTTAGAAAGGAAGGAGGAGACGAACATCGACCTAGATGGCCAAATGTATGGTGCAGACATCGCAGATTAAAGATAAACAAAAACTTAAAGGATTAAAATGTTCATAAAACTTTAAACGCGTTTTTCTCGAAATCACTTTTTTCAAACTGGGAGGACGAATTTCTCGGAAACTATCGCATGAATCGATTTGAAATTTTTACAGTAGCTTTACAACAATATTCTCTTTGGAAGTACGTAGCCGTTTTTTGATTGAATGTAAACTTTCTTTTTTATAACCAATTTAATGCTCATTTTTAGGGCCAAAAATCGATTTATTTCTTAACAACTGCATCACTTCCACAAAAATTAATTAAAAAAGAAACCCCTACGTACTTCCAAAGCCAATTGTATATAGATTATAATTTTTTTTTATTTTTTGTTCCACGACTCATACATGCCGAGAAATCCGTCCTCCCGTGGCGGTGTTTTCACAAAAGCTGTTTTCGACGACGGGCTCTGTCATCGCCATTTTGTATGAAAATGACACTAAAAAAATTATTTTTCGTACTTCAATATGTGTTAAATAAACCCTCTGAAAAGAAATTCTGTTCCGTTTGTCACACTCCCAAAATGAATTGTCAAATTTAGGTATTTTTTTCTGCCTCTAGAGTGGTGTTACCCCTTAAGCATGCTCTACCCGGTTTGTTTCTGTTTGCGCCGCTTTCCGTCCTCCGTCCACCGCCTATACGTAGTATGTAGTATGTACTCTATGCTGAACGGCGCGGGGCGCTTAACCGCGAGTCTACTGGCTTCGTCCTGCGTCGTTCGCTGTGCTGCGTCTCGATCCCCTCGGCGTTCGGTCTTCCACCGACACCGACCACCACATCTCGCGCGACTCTGCTCGCTGGCATCGGACCTTTCCCGAGTTCGCTTCGCCTCGTCTCGATCCGTACCATCTCGTTTCATCCTATCCCGCCTGCACTCCTCTCCTTTCCTCCCGTTTCATCTGGTCGCGGCGCGTTTCACGACGCCTCGCCTCGCCGCGCCAACCTCTCACCCTTCTACGCTTTGCTTCTCATCCTCCTGCTTATCTCCACTGCGTCACGGTGTTTCACGTGCATCCACTTTTCTCTCCAACTTGTCGTTTCCCCAGCCCGCCGCAGCAGTTCCTTTCTCCCGTTATTGCCCATGTACGCGTTAGCCGCACGTACTCCCTTCTCCCAGAGCGAAAAATTTTCAGCGCCGGGTCCTTGAATATATCGATCCGAGGGGGAGACACGACGAAACCGTTCGACGGCCTTTCGCGAAGCGGCCCGTCCACGCGCTCCACGTTTCCCTCCCTCGTTCCGAGCAAAATTACAATTTCACTTGGCATCGAACGATGCAACGACCAAGTTCCCGAGAATTCTCGTGTTGCTTCCGAGAAGTACGAAGGTGTATATACGTTTATGTAAATACGTACGTATGCGCGTTTTCGTTTGGTACACAGCTTTGGAGACGGGGCTCGGTGCGAATTATCGCGGTCGAGAATAGACTTTTTGCGTCGCGGCACGGATAAGCCGTGCCGGACTGTGGGAAATTGCCGAGCAGAGTTGGGATGTTGCTTCGCGAGCAGATGGGAAGAATCATCGACGAGAAGGTGGTCGAAGTGGAGGAGGAAGAAGGATGGAGGAGCCGAGGGTGGCGGGGGCGGACAAGGGCGAGAGCGAGGGCGAGGACGAGGGCGAAGGTGAGGGTGAGGGGCGGAGACGGCGGGTGATGCGCAGGAGAGGGTGGCGGTCACGGTGGTAATGGTAGGGTCGACGGTTGATAGTAGTAGTGGTGCGGAAGGCAGAGAGGCAGGGACGTACGGCGATATACAACGCTGACGGAGGTTAATGCCGCGATCCGGTTCAGGGGGCAGCCTCGGTGCCTGGCTGAAAACGAGGCTTGGCTTAGCTTGGCTTGGCCGGCTGGTTCGCTGGATAGCTGGCTCATCGACCGTGCACCAGCTCGCTCGCTTTCCTGTCCGCCCTCTCGATCGCTGGCTCGCTCGATCAATCGACCAACTGACCGATCGACCGTCCCTCTACCTATAGGTACCTACTCTATGGCTTATTAGATCGGAATCGTAACAGCCTGAGCGCGCTGGGGGATAGGTGATGGTGACTGAACGAGACTAACAAACTTTTAGCTAAACGTCTAGCGAATGTGAATTGTTTAAAAATTGATGATCAACTCGACGCGACGGTCTCTGGCGAGTATTATCCTTTGCGGAGAAAGTTGTTCGGGAAAGAGTTCGAGGAAAAGTTAGGGATGGGATAGCTTCAAACGTTGAAAGACGGGAAAGCAGACAGATGTTGTTTCCGATAGAGAGCAAACGAAGACGAACCGTGCGCAGTAAGAGGAGTAGCGACGCACAGCGAAAAGAGACGGGATCGTAGGCTGACGATCGGAGGCGAGGAGGTTGGTTTGTCGTTGACCTCGTACCGACGGCGACGGCCTCGTACTGACGTGACTCAGACTCTGCGAGCCGAGGGCCGAGAGCCCGGAGCTGAGTGTCGAGTGTCGAGAGCAACGGGAAGACGGGTCAAACGATGTCAACTCCGATATTTAACGACATACGTGGACGAACGAGCTCGTAGACTCCGCGAAAGAAAGTCGCTTCCAATCGTTCTCTCGCGGAATTTTCGGTTGCTCGACGTTGGGAGATTTTCAACGAGGCGATGAACGCATCAACGCTGTCGACTCGTTGGAAAACGTCGCTGTGCACGTCGAGAAGAGCGAGGGCGCCCGGTACACATGGCTTGCCAACCAGATCGCGGGTCTCTGACCTTGCTGGCCGCACAGCCGATGTTGCGACCTCGTCGAAAGCCGGTCCCACACGCGGCGCATCCAACCGTCTAATGCGGTTTTCCCGCCTCTGATCAGCGGGAAAAACACTGCGGGAAACTCGTCGGGGAGCGCGAACCTCCGTCCGCATGATTATCGACCGATCAAAGAAAACACCTCTGACCGCTTCGCGAGGCGGCGCGGTATGGTCAAGGTCGGTGAAACTCGTTCGTGTATCGCGAAATCCTTGGCACTTGGTTGGCGATGCGGCGATGTAACGATGTAGCAGCGCGAATCTACAGGATACACAAGACAGGGCAGAACAGGACGGCGCGGCACGAACCACGGCAATTCGCGGTAGGATGAGGCGCGCGAAAAACCGAAGGAGAAAAGAACAAGCTTGCCTACCGTGAAGTGCATGACTAAGTAACAATAAGAATCGTTAGTGGTGGGAAAACCTGACAAGGGAAGATCCCGAACCCGGAAGTTCAAAAAATTATGAAACTCTGTAAATATGTAGGGGATTTCCTCATGATTACATCGAAATTTTTATTTATACCCAAATTCATTCGAAGGGGGTGAAATTAACCCCTGAAAATTCCACTATTTTCCAATTTTCTGTTATAACTCCTGAACTGTAAGAGATAAAAAATAAGTTTCAAGACAAAAATTATTTCTTTTAATTAGATCTATCATTTGGTAAAAAAATTATTTTACAGTTCACGAGTTATAACACAAAATAGGAAAATAATCAGATTTTCGGGGGTTAATTACACCCCCTTAGAGTGAATTTGGGGAGCAAACAAAAACTACGTTATAATTAGCAGGAAATTCCATACATATTCACAAAGTTTCAGAAATTTTTGAATTTCGTGGTTGGTCTAAGTACTCTAAGGTCTAAGGAAATTCGTAAACAGCGATCCAAAGTCATTGCCGTCGGCTTCGCGTTCACCAATCGTTGCTCCCCAGTCGTACGAGGGAACGTAGCCGAGACCTCGAGACGGACGAAGGGTCGCGCGACGTTTCGTCATCGATTCGCAACGTCGACGCGACGCGACGCGCCGTATTTCTTCGCGAGTATTGATCCCCTGTGATCGATGAATGCAAGACGGTCTACTGCGTTATAAAGTTTCCGAGTATCGTTAAAGCGCGTAGCGCTTGCGTCGTAGATCGTATCAGGCGCAAGCCCAGACAGATCGCCGACCTATCACGATCCAAGCATTTTTAAAGATCACATTGAAGCTTGAAAAGTCGGAAAGGCCGTTGGCAAATCATAAGTACCTGCGTTAGGTACTCGGTTGACGTGCAGTTGTTTTTGTAACAGTGGTTTCTGGCCCCAACCGAGTAAAAGACGCGGATAAGACCGATAAAATAAATGCGCTGGGCCGATCGAATGGGAGATCGAGGATTTACCGCGCGATACGAGCGAGAGCGTGTTGAGAGATTTCCGATGCTCGTACTTGAAATTCCACGTGGCAATTCGCCAAGGGCGCGAGCGTTAAAGAGATTCGTTAACCTTCCTCGCCGCGAATAAACGAGGTCCTTGCCAACGTCATTACGGTTCGCCGAGCGATTCGCGGAGCACGGTTATTAATAGGTGCACCAATCTGCGCGATGGTAAACGAGAATTGGCAATGGCGCTCTCGCTTTAACGCACGCGCGAGCGCGGGGAGGTAGGTATCGCGAAGGTGGAAGAGAAACGACAAATGGATCCCTTTCGAATCGGGTCGACTTTGCAGGCTTTCATCCAGATCAGTGGTAGCCTTTGCGTTGCTACGCTTCGCGAACAAGTACCTTACAACATGTAGGTACACGCTGTTTTGAACCATATTCGATAGTTTCACGACTAAGTTCTGTGGATGATAGTTGCGCGGTAAACCACGGACTTGGTGGACGGTCGGTTTCTCGTGGAAAAGTATACAACTTGGGAATCGGGAATCGACAGACATCGAAGATACCTGTCGTATCGGATGCCTTTGTCTTTGTCCGTGGTGTGGTGATAGATCGTGTTGACGGCCGCGACGCGACGGGCGACGGTGCGAGAGGTATCGCGCGCAGCTCCGTTTGCTTCGCGTTTGAGTCACGTAGCTTTTTATCGCTACGGAATGAATCAGCTTGCACGCGAGCGGCCAAAGTACCCGGTAGCCGTGCAGGGACATGGACGTATGTATTATTTTTACGGCCCCAAAACGTCTGTCGACATTACCATAATCTCCCCCCAGGATCCGGACGAGATCCATCCTCGGCTCTCTCTCACCCTCTCACTCGCTCTCCGCAACCAGCTTACTCGATTCCTTGGGTCGTTGCTGTTGGAACGAGTGGGGCGACAGGCTGCTGCGCACCCGCCGCGCCGCTCACGTTCTCCTTTCGTTGATGATCGCGCATCGCGGGTCGAACGAGCAGAAGATAGATAGGGATAAATGGATGGGTACCTAGATAAAATAAATAGAATGATAGAGCACGATTGACACCTTCTAGGAATGGAAGTGTGGTTGGGAGAAGTTGAAATCACTGGCCTCGCATCTGCGTGCCTCGCGTAATTCGTAGAAAGATAAGGAACGGATGGTGCGCGACGATAGTGGGTTGCTACTAGAAACCGCTTATAGTCGCGACGTTCGATTGACGAGCGGGTTTGTCCAGTCGGAACGGAAGCACCGTCAGCGCGGAGAGGAAGAAGGGGCGAACGAATGGTTTTCGTAAAAAGATTTAGACGCACGCGGCACGGGCAGAGGGCAAGCACCGTCGAGTTCCTGGTATCGAGGGACACGGAGGCCGCGACCGTAGAGTTATTCGAGAGGGCCTCGAGACAGGCGTCACCGACCGAAAAAACTCATTCCCTCCCGGGGCAAAACGAGTGGAAAGCAAAAAGCAGAAAGCCGCGCCGAGCCATGCCGCGGCTCCCTCGTAAAAATATTATTTACGTCGGCCATGTCGGCTTCCCGAACCTCAGTCCTGAGCCTCCCGAGCCTCGAGAACCGTGCGTCGCGTCGCGTCGGTTTACGTCACGTGCATCCTTCCTTTCGCTACGTCGTTGACGGCCGCGACGCGGCGGCACCGGCCAAACGCAAGGGAACCTACGCCGCTGTACATTCGCGGTACCGGGAACCGAGAGGAAAGCACTTGGTAACCTCTCCAGATTATCGTCGCTCGTAAAACCCGATGGAGGAATATCGTGGAAATCGACCGATTACTCTCGCCGCTCGAAGGCGGCAAGGGAAAGCGAGGGGAAGGCAACGTTGCGTTCAAAAGGCCGTGGATCGTTTTTCAACCGCGTTCAATCTAGAATCTAAAATCTAAACGAATAAAACCAAAAACAGAAACAAAAGCGAGGCTGTAGAAAAGGAGAAAGAAGCTTGCTAATCGACCACATTTTATTAAAACGAAGTAAAATAAAAGGTCGAGCGAGTTGATGGCCGTATGAATCCAGGATGTTTCACCGTCGTAGCGTTCATCGAGCCTTCTCCGAGCCGTAGTTTGTCCGTTTGGAAGTGGAGCGCGAGATATGTAGTCGCAGGCTCTTCGAGGCACCGCTCCCAGCAGAACGAAGCGTCCTCGTCGCGGCCGACGATCGAATAGAGCCAACCTTTCCTTGGATCAACTGGTGACCATTTTACTTAGGTACCTATACGATCGCTCATGGCGACCACCAAATCTTTTCCCTTCGGGTCGGCTGTCCCCACTTTCGGAAATGACTTTGGGTCGGTGGTCGTGACAGCGCACTCGGGGCAATTATGGGAACCAGGTCGTAGAGTTTGCTTGCGCAACTATGGACGGGCGAGGCTCGCGTTCGAAGCAACCTCGGTGAAAGCGAGGGATTCTACTCGTTCGCGATATACGTAGATAATAATATATGTATACCGATACGGATACAGATGCACTTGCAAGGGAAGTTAATGCCGCGCAGTCTTTCGGTGCATTCGCCAACGCTCCTCGTACTTTTCACCTATCATAATACCAGCCTTCTTCAAATTTCCGAAGAAACTTTCCGCGCGATTTTCTCGTGTAGCATCGCGAGCAACTTTCATTCTGTGTATACAACACTATCGGATGCGCTATAGTACACGATATTTAATAGGCGTCGAGCGATATCCACAGACTCCACAGCCCTTCCCACCAAACACGCGGCAACTTTCAAGTCGTGACATTATCAGGAACGAAACGAATCGGTCGAAATTCGTTCTCCGTGCTCGATCGACTCGAAAAAGCGAAGAATCAGTCGCGCAGGTAAGTTGGTAGAAACGGGCAATCGGAGAGGCAGGTAAGATGGTAGGTAGGTGGGTAGGTAGGTAGGTAGGTAGGTAGGTAGGTAGAAAGGTAAGTAGGTAGGCAGGTAGGTAAACAGGGAGGCAAACGGGCAGGAAGGCAAGCGAGAGCAGCAGCAGGCCAGCAGACGGGCAAGCAGGCGAATAAATCGGTAGATAGGTCTTATTAGTTTCCGAATAGCGGAATATGATTGAGGTGTGCCGTTAGACGGAACAACGGAGTAAAAGTTGCGTGAGTAACGTGAAATTTAGTTTCACTCTTAATGCTGGACTCTAATGGAACAGTTGCGTTTGGTTCTCGCTTGATCCAAGGTAAAAGAGGAACGACGCGCTACGCCGCGAGGTCTCGACCGGCGAGGAGACGGGTCGAATACCTACTCGCGTTCGATTTCTCGCAGAGCACGACCTTGAGACGCGTTCGAGATCCATTCGTTTCGATCGAAGCCGATTCGATTTGGACGGACGCGAGAAGGGACTGTGAGCGATCGGATCGTATTCGTTTCGAGTGGCTGGCCGGTTACGATCTTAGAATGACCTATTCAACCTTTTCCTTCCGGGTCCAAGAGTCTCTCGCGGTTGCTGAAAAAAGGCCGGCATGCTCGTTATCGGTCGTAGCGTATCGCGGCAAATCGAGCGAAAATCAAGGATGAGACGACTCCGACGCGACGCGGCAAAGCCAAAGCGAACGGCACGAGGTAGCGGCCGCGGCGGGGGACGGTAGGATCCGAAAGGGGGCTCCGAGCGATCGTAAATCTCCAGGCTTCTTCGACGGAACTGGTTCTACGAAATAGGTTTCGTCCTCGGCAGTTATACCTGCCTCTCCGTCGAATGCAAAATTGTTCCCGGCGGAGAACGAAACCGCAGCGACCGGTCGTTGAGGCGCGATTCTTTCCAAGCAAAGCTATCTATGTATGTATGTATTTTCTGGATACTTCCCTCCCAGCGGGTGCCTTCGAGATCGAGATCGAAATCGGTGGTTTGACAGATTTTTCAATCTCCGACCGCCTCGAATGAATTTTATTACCTAAATTTATCCAAAATTATCGGAAATTAAAGGAGGAGAAGAAACTACAATCCTCGCTTTTCATGGTTTGCTGTACTGTTTAACCCTTGTCAGGCGGCACAATTTTTGCAATCCTGAACCAATCCCCTATCTCCAAAGGGGGTAGAGATATTATTCTGAAATTTGGTCTATGTAATCTAGACCAAATATTTAGAGAAGACACGAAACATCAGCTCTCCATGGCTTCTCGAAAAAAAGTTATTCCAATTTAAAAAAACGCAAAAGTTACAATTGTACCTATGCCGCCTGACGAGGGTTAATACAGCAGTTCGCATATCGTTGACTGCGAAGGAACAAGTATTCATGCGAAGGGTTGCAAGCAATCCCGCCAACTTCTCCGATAGGTAGTTATACCAAGCTTCAGAGTTGGAGAGAAGGGTTGCATGTAAATCCGCGGCATGATGGCAGCAGGGGGAAGCGCGTTCGCGCTTCTCCGTTCAAGGGACCTAACCCAGACCGAAAGCTGTGTGAAATTGCAGCTAGGGGAAAGATAGGTAAAACGAAGAGGGGCAATCGCTGCGCTGGCTTTCGCGAGAGAACAGCGAGGGAACAGCGAGGACGGTGGTCGCGGCTTTCGGTTTACCTTCTAAAAATATAACGGGGTGCGGCCGAGGTGTTACTCGTAAGGTCGCCAGTTCGATTCCCTCCGAGGGAAAATACATCGCTATTTCTAGAATCCTCGGTCGAGTGCTCGAGTCGTCGAGTTCACGATTCGCGATGCATACACCGACCGACCGAAAGCGTGAAAAGGACTGGCGGAACGAGGCTGGGGGAGGCGAGGCGAGGCGAGACGAAGCAACCCAACGCAACGCAACGCAACGCGTACTTTCGCGCGTGCATCGACGAGCGAGCGGCCATCCTCCCCGTGATAAATTTGTGCGAGGAAAAGTTTAAGCAGTGGCGGATTTAACAGGGTGGCCGATGATCAATTGCCGCCTGGGCCCCGGCCCAGAAGGGCCCCCAGGTCCCCACCCTTCAAAAAATTATGATTTTAACTATATTTTTTCTATACTACTACACTAAGAGCGTTTTTAGTAAACTACCTCTTCATTTTCTTGAAAACAATGGGCCCCTCCAGAGGGCCCTTAGGCCCCCTCCTTAAAAAAAATTGATTTTGTGCAAACTATATTTTTTTCAGTATTACTACCCTTAGCTTGCTTTTAGTAAACTACCTCTTTCATTCTCGCGATAAAATGGGCCCTTCAGGACCTTTGCCACTTGGGCCTTTTTTCTTAAATCCGCCACTGAGTTTAAGTTTCGGGAACTACGATACATTCGTTACAATGGTAGTCTACTTAGGATTCCAAACCGTCAATTCAATACTCCCCTTTCATTTTCTTCACATCATTCCGAGTTCGCGTTTCCAAGTAGACGCGAGATCGTATGAGAACTTTTATTGAGAACACAGAAATTCGAGTAAAATTCAAACAGTGGCGAAGAATCAGATGCACCGAACAAACGTATATGTAGGAGGATTCGGCGAGAGCCGATCGAGGGAGCCAAGAGAAATAGGGTCCGACTCTACTGGCAGAGGCAGAGATAGAGTAGGGTGAAGTGGAGTGCTAAGAGGACGAACTCGAGGGGCTGCCGGAACTTTACGGATTGTAGGAACGCCTGATCCGTCGCAACGAGAATTAGTTTCAGATTAACCGATGGGGTTTCGCAGCGATTACTGAAGCTTTACCGGCAGGAGCGCGATAAGTTGCGCGTTAAGCTGATACCTTGACTGTGCGACGTTTTTCTAGTTTCCGTACAACAGCGAGATATTCGAACGTAGACACCGCTCACGATCACTAGGTACTTTACTTCCCTCCTTACATAAATTGTCCCATCCAGCATTTTTCATTTTTTGAGATATGTTGAAATATTTGAAATTCCACAAGCCTTATATCTTTTAAGTAACGTTAGAAAACTCTACGTGCTTCGTAAAGATTTATAAACAGTCTAAGATTCTAAGGTATTTAACCTAATTTCTTTCAAAATGATTAAAATATCTTATCTAAAACAATTAATTAATTGGCACGTTAATAATACATTCCCTACCGGTTCACCTATTACAAAAAATTATATTAAACTATTACGAAATAATGACAACATGTTTAATTTGAATGGAGGAAAAAATAAGGGTCGTACAAAGTAAATAATATACCTCCAGCTTTCTCGGTTGTTTAAAAATGCTAGATAAGACATTGTAACTAAAGAGGGCAGTTTACTTTACGCTACGTATCTACGTATGTGCGTACATAGATTAGACGTTTATCAGTTTTGAGAAGAATAGAAGCGTTGTCGATTTGCTCGAGTTTACCCTGGTCGGCGTCAGGCAGCGGAGCAACCAGCGCGAGGGTGTAGCGCCCGCCTCCATCCCCTCCGACATCCAACATACCCCAGCCTCCAGCAATTGAAGCACGATCGCATTTCGTTCTGCCGCGTAGTCGCGCGAAATGGGTGGATTGTCGGGGTTGTTGCTTCGACCGAATGCCAGCCATGCGATCGATTTCGTAACGGTATCTGCCGAAGAGAATTCCGGGGCCTATCGATAACGAGAAATCACGCAGGATCAAGTTGGATCGTTGTAAGATAGTGTCGGCGATAATTGAAAGGGCTCGACAGATGAAAGCCGTGGGGGAGGGTTGTGCGGGAATCGTGAATCGAGGATCGATATGGTGGAAATCGTACCGACATCGGTCTGCGTGTCTACGAGATCACTAAATAAAGCCGCGTTTAAATGGTCGCGCGGAGCAGCTGTCGCGGCCCGAGCACAATGGTACCCCTGTTGGAGAGTTGGGGCTCTTTCAGAGGGAACGCCGAGGCTTGCACGTTTTTTCGGCCCCGTGGCGACGATCGTAAAGCGCCACGTGTGTGAAAAGTAGGTCACCCATCCGGGAATCGTGGCTCGGCGCGAACGAATTTTCGTTCCAACTATGTATCTCAGCCAGCGTGCTTGGTCCGCGCGGGATCTCTTTCGTCCACGGAGTCGCTGCGCCGTGTTTGACCTCGTTCCGAGCACGTCGCGGGCGGCGGGACACGCAACATCTTTCGCGAGGGAAAGCACGCGACCGAACACCGTGCTACGTTCCTCGCTTAATCTCCCCTTCGCTACTAGGCGTATCGATCTGCCGATGCCAGTTCGTCCGCCTCGCCGCGATCTCCGTTCGCATCTCCAAGAAATTATCTGTTTACGGAACGATGTCCACGAAAGTCGCGATAAACAGTCGAGAGTCACAAATGCTGGTTGAAAAGCAAAGTAATGTAGGGTAGATGTCCCAATTACTGACAGTGTCCCTATTACTGTCACTTTAATTATTTTACTTAATAGTGAAATAATGCGTGCAAAATCGTAAGGGAAAAAAATTTTAATGTTAAATTAGGTTTCCGTGTTAGATAATAATAGAGAAGCATTGCATACTGATATTTATAAATTAATATTAAAAGGTGAATGACAGTTTTAGGGACGTTGGACTTCCTTATACTTTTTCAATTAATTAGCAATTAAAACATACTGTTTATACTATAACAAAAATTTCTTAGATAAAAGAGTTCTTAAGCATTAGTATGCTGCAACTTGAAATGATTTTGAGGCTAAATAACTTCTGAAATAATTAACGAAAGTTACGCGATGAGCTTAATGTGGCAGTAATTGGGACATCTACCCTAGGTATATACAGAGCTATTGAGATCACGGGACGGCCAAATTCTTCATATATAGTTCACGCGTGTATGTATAAGTACCTACACTTTATGATACTTTCGAACGCTCAGAAAGAAGCGCCAAAGAACCAAAACGGTCTTCTACGGCGTAGAAGCGAGCAGCTAAGGCGAGTTGTACACGGAGAATTCGCGCGAGTTATATTTATCCGATCGGGCCACGGAGAGTTTCCCCGCGACTCGAAATCCCGGTTCACCAGCCGAGTCGAGGTAAAGGCAGCGGGCGAGATGGAAGATGAATTTTCCCCGTGCGTCATCGCGCCTCTGCTCGCCGAACCGGTTGGGCTTTTCGAGGCGAAACGGAACGAGAGTGAGAACAAGTTGGTGCGGAGAAACGCGTAGTACACACGTACGTACGTGTGCGATGCATTCCGTTTCCCGTCGGATGCGCTGTTTTTCTCAAACGAAGCCACGTGTGCGCGAGAAATTGATCGAAACGCAGAAGCTTGTTGTTTCAGCGTAGGTCGCCCTTGAGGGATGGAGGAAAACGTAGGGGAACTCGGTTGATTTTCGAGGTGAACTCAGCCAAGCGCGTCTGATCCAGCTGATTCCGGTATACAGATAGCTGCTAGCCGGTTCGATCTGATGCGCGACGCGACGCGACGGTGTGCAGGTAGCCGAACCGCTCTACGCTCTAGCCGCGGCAAACGTCCGAACGAATAAGTTGAATGCCGCGAGCGTCTTCGTCCCCGAAAGGACGGGGCTTTATTTCGTTCCATCTTCAACTCTGGATCCCCTGGTCTTCTTTGCCGTCTTTCATAAGGCTAGCTTCATCCGAGAGGATGAGAGAAGGAAAGATCGTCGCACGAAACGGTGCGCGCTTTGAATGAGCCGTCTCGCGAGGGTCTCGAGTTTCAATGGCCGTGCCACGTCCGATTTCGTGACAGCCAAGAGACGTTGAACAAGAACACGAGAGCGGATGCTGTTCCACACAAAAGGGAGGACGATTCTTCAGCCGGGGTTGCCTCGCACAGATCCGACGCAACCGAAGGAACCGTGACCGAGAAACGCGACCCTCGCTGGTCGGTATGTAGTTCCACGGACGGAATAAAGCCAGGCTTTAACCTCCGCAACCTATAATCTCTTCTCTTGCGTATTATTCCACGCAACGGGGCTCTCGTACCGAAATTTTCCTTCGTCTTCTCGTAATCGACGTTCTTTCGCTAGAAATCCAAGCCTTTATCTTTTCCCCCTGTTTTTTCTTCCGCGGTTATGCAGGATCGTTCACCGATTGAACATCGAGAATGCAAAGCTCGCGTAGACCTGCTCATAAATCTCCGCTATTGACCGCTGACGCGGCTCCACCGAGCGCTTTCCCCTTTCGCTTCTTTCGTGGGAAACAACCACGGAGACATTAACGGCGACGGCCAGAAAAAGAAGACCAATTTGAGGATGAGTCAACATATCTGCCCAGTCCAGGCAACACTCGATTGCCAAACAAACAGTTTGCTTGTGTTGGATTGGGAAAGGTCGCGAGCACGATTACGATCGCGGGATCGACGAGGAGCTTCTGAAAGATAATATGTAGTAACTACATATGTATGTATCTGTATCTATATGTACCGAATTGACGATGGACGGCGGATGTGCGGTGGAGGTGCGGCGAAGATGAGGAGGTGCTGGCGGTTTATTGCAGAGCAAGAGAGAGAGAGAGAGAGAGGCGGAGAGCGTTCACGATAATCCAGTCGATCCTCTCGAATTCTCCGTTACGAATAATAAACTCGCCGACAAAGTGGCCGACTATCCGAGCGGCCAAGCCAGGGATCGGGGCATAGACGCCTTCCACGAACCGCTTTTTTCCATTTCGACCTTCCATGCCGTAAAAGGAGAGCCGAGCTCTCGTGGAAGGACGACCGCGAGGTTTACGCTGCTCCGATATTGCTCGACCGCTTTTATTATGGTATTCTTCGATAAATTGATTGCTTTCTGCTTCGGCGTAAACGCGCAGGTCGGTGTCGGTTTTTGGCTTCGTCCGCTCCTTCACGAAACTTTGGCGAACGGAAATTCGGGCGGCGAGATGAGAAACGCAGTCGTTTGTGCGGCCGCGTGTCGATGGATGCCAAATCAAATGGTCGAGAGGATGAGAAACAGGGGCGTCCGGAGACTTTTTTCCAGAGGAGATAAAATGAAAAAATATACTCCTCTTGCTTTTTTAACCCATTTTATAGTGCCCGATTTTAAATTTTTAATTGAATAATTAAAAATTTAAAATCGATATTTAAAACAAAAAATTCCCTTTGTTAGTATAAACTTAATAAAGATCACTTTTGAAAAATAAGCGATTTTTTCTCAGAAGCTCTTTTGTCCCTCCCCCCTTCCGGCTTCCATAATGAGAAAAATAAGCGTAGGAACGTAGGAAACCGGTGGAGTCAACTCATCCGTCGTGAATCAGCCGCGCGATACAAATACATATTCCTTCTTAAGGTCCAAACACACATATCCGTTCCGTGTCAGTTCCGTTCCGGCTCTCTTCTCTTCAAAAGAAGAGACCCTCTACACCCCTCTTCTTCTTACCACTGGCACGCCGGAACGGAACTGACACGGAACGGATATGTGTGCACAGACCTTTATTCGGTACAGAACGTGGTCGCCAACGCCGTTGCCCTCGGTTTACCCGGTCGGAAATTTTGCCTCGAAATTACATTGGCCATCTGCCCCTCGGTCGGGCCTTTCGAACGGTCTCCTGAACGGACAAATAGCTTGACCGCTGAGTCTCACCGGATCCTCTCGCAGCCCACAGAAAACGTTCGCTCGTCCCTTTTCTCGCGCGGATGTAGGTAGGTAGAAGCGATTCTACGTTTCGACTACGAATTCTTTGGAACACGTCTGCCTGGGCGAGTTTGTTTGCCAGCACAGAAGCGTAAGTTTCGACTGTGCGCGCGCTGTTGCAGATCCCAACAGGTCGTTCCTGAGAAATCACAGTTTCCTCGTATATGTCTCGCAGAGGGTTCTGGTTAGCTGAGTAGCTGATTGTCTCTAACGAAGATGTTCCGCAACTCACATCTTGGGAACTCCGCCGTCCGAGAACTGTAGCACGGAAAATCGAGAGATATCTACGGAGGTGGGCCGATCGAAGACGCGGACGACTCGCGGTGTATGGGAAATTATAGAAACGCTTGCCTGGCGATTGGATAATTCGCACGTCCCTAACTCGATCGTCCAGAGCTTTCGTTCCGGTCATGCGTTCGGTAGCGCGCGATCCCTGTTCTCTCGATCACCGTTTCTCGTGACGGTCGTCCTTTCTCTTTTCCCGGTCGTTATCGCGAACGTGACCCGACTGGACGATCGAGAACGTTGACCCGGCGCGGCGCCTGAACCTCGCTACGCTCGCTGCCTCGCTTTCGGGATCGCGCCTGGCTGCTTCTCCATTTTCAACGAAGGTCGATCAGATGGTTCGTCACGGAGTTCCGTGGACCACGACGATCACCTCACGCTACTGCGGCTTTGGCAATTGCAAACTGCACGGCGAGGGAGGCGATGCCAAATGCGCACACACATAGGTAGCTACGTATGTAGAACCGAGTAGGAAACAGCCGCCAACGATCCACCACGCATGGGTATTTCCGCTTAGTCTTTGGACTCGCGCAAACGTAGCCCAGCCGCGCTTCGATCTATCTCGGATCCGTATCTCGAAAGAGACAACTGTTTGACGCACCGGCGTGTTTCGTTCGACGGCTGTTAAATACTCGAGCGATTCGAAGAAATACCACTGTCGCGAATACCTAGCCTTTTGTTCGAGGAAAACACGAGCATTTGTGTATGATGACCTGTGGGGGGAAGGTAGCGACCAAGGCTTGCCGGGTACGGAGATGAGAGTGTGTGCACTGTGCAGTCCAAGGTGTGGGTATAGAGTATAGAGAGTGGCGAGGGTCGAGGATTTAGGGTAGGAGAAGCAGAGAGAGTGAGAGAGGAGTCGTATCGGAAGAACGAAATCAGTGCAAGATTTCAGAAATGGGACTTAAGAAATAATGTAATTTCGATGGGCAGGAAAGGTGTGTTTCATTTTAATACACAAACGTATGCCAAGTGAGTTTGGTCGAATTGGATTTACACTTGGTTACGAAGCAAGGGATCCAAGTACACACGCGGTAAACGTAATTAGAGCAGAACCAATCGATGTTACAGGCACCTTTCGGGGAAGAGAAGAACATTTATTTCTACTCCAGAGGCGAAGATCTACGATACACTCTCGTTTCTTAGATGTGTCGAAAAACCAATTTAGTCGTTTTATCTTCCACCGACATCACTTTTCAACTCCTGTTTTGCGCAAGCTTTTTCATAGCTCGTTCGTTCTCAGAACAAACTGTGCCTACACACGCGATGCATCAGTAATCTTAAGCTTAAACGAGATCTTATTACGAGAACTTCTTACGAATGGTACGATAGGGCGCGTGGGTAGCGCCCTCGGGTATAAAGATGCGAAACTAAGCTGAAATGGTTAGACGTTTTATCGACACTCGCTATTCTTGTTTGCGGAAAGAATTACTGTCCCAGCTTCGTCTTGTCTTGTCTTTGACATTACACAGTTGGCGAAACAGAGAGAAGAGTGAGAAAATGCTCGGCAGGTGTTGTCTGGAATGATCACTGCCGGAGAATTTACCGCGCGAATGCTTTTGCACTCGCTACGCGAAGCGACGCAGAAGATCGCGAAGGTAAAGAGAAACGACGGTGCTTGCGTGCTGTTCGGGCCAACGAACAACGATGGCCTCGGTTTCAGGGTCGTTTCGACTATTATTCGCTCGCGCAGACCTACCTCGCCTTCTCTTCGCCCGCATCGGTTCCCCGCCACGCTTCTCGGTATGTCTTGCCCTGCCTTGCATCGTATCACCGCCTATGTAGCAACCAAACCAATGCATCCTTTCGCCTTCTTTCCTTTCGTTTCGTTTCGCTTCGGCTCGTCGCACCCCCGCGCATCTCGCTTCGTCCCTCTTCGCGCCTAAATACGGATCTTCACCAAATCCTAAACTCTTTGGGGATACTTGCTTTAAGTTTTCCCAAAGAAGACTAACACTTGCTTGTTGAAAAGGGAAACTGTTTGCCGAAATTAGAAACAATTCGAGCTATGTTTCTCGTGTCTGATACAATTATTGTCGAGACTCGTATTCGCGCGTCCAGAATCTGTGGCGCTACTTTCACAGAGCGTATCGGAACGTTACGTTCTAGCATCGACAACGTAATTTTGTGTCACACGCTCGGGGGGGCTTGCGAGTCTCCTTACCATTTTCCTGTCGCATGCAACGTTATCAATTCAGACTGGAATTCGATTGCAATCCTACTAGCGGTTAGAATTGAAACTAAATATAATGAAAATTTCTACGAAAAACGGAAATGTGAATCGATCTGACTAAAGCCGGTATGTAGAAAGAAGAAAGTCGATAAAGTAACAAGTGCGATTCGTAACGTATCGTCATTTATCGTGGTGCACAGCGTCTCGATAAATCGTTTCAGGCAACCATGCATACACGATTGAGTAGGTGGCCCCTATGTAGGGGCCTTCCATACTTGCTACTTTTTCTCTGGTTACAAGTTACACAAGACGTCTACGAAGAGGTAGATATCTCTCTTAAATGATTCATCGAACTATAATGCATATGTGGGTGGCCACCACTTTCTCGAGGATTCAATGGGCTTCGTTCCTATAAAGTCGAGATAGGGCGTTGAATCTCGGTGAGATTGCAGGGGCTGCTATTGTGAACAAGTTATCTCTCAATATAGTTTTCCCGTAGGACGTTTTTAAACAAAGTTATAGCTTTTTGATTTTTCTAAGTGCCCAATGATATTAGTTACCGCAATTGTAATTTTAATTCCTACCGCTGGTAGCGCTGCTCTCTACCATTTTTCTAAAACTACCAATTCTACCGAACACTGCTATGAGGTGATAGAAAATATCATCGAGTGGATCGGTCTATTACGTAGCTCGTCTATGGTTGTAGTCGCCGATGCGTCTGATTAGCAGTTTCACGATCAGCGTTAGTGACTGTTAGTGACATCTGTATGCAGCGGCGACTACATGAAGGAAAATCAGACTGCGTCAGTCAGACCTGAGAGTCGCACAGAGTCCTCAGACAGCAGGCACCTCAGACCAATCGAAGAGAACCACATGGATCGTCTAGCAGCGATGACGGGGTGTTGTCATTTTTGTGCAAGTTTTGCCTGGACCGTGGCGGAACGTGTGTATTGTGAGATAAATTCTGGAGCAGATCGCGACTGATCGCTCCAACGAATTCTTCTAACGGCAGATGTGTCGCGGAAGCATGTTGGTGCCGCGGACGACACTGCTTTCCACATTCGATGAGAAGTCCGTTCACGTAAAGGCGAGAACTCGAGAGAATGAGAGTGTTGATATGACGGTGAATCGCATCATAGTGTTGCTCGTGTTCGCGTCGGGAGTTGCGGTTGCCGTGATAGGCACGTTGCTCTCCCAATACATCCGAGAATCGTTGAAAGAGCTGCCGGGTAAGTGGAGCTGTTTACATAGCTTGTCCTATTTAACTTGCGTAATCTCCTCGCCGAGGGTGTTCCTCTGTATCTTCCAATTCTTTCAGATGCTCATGACTATCGCCATGTATTTATCCCTCTTCCATCGGAGGGTAGGATGAACGTGTACAACGAAGGTACTCTAGACGTGGCGTTGCATAGTTCTCGAGCGGATCAGCTGCAGGTTCGTGAGAACAGCGCAGCGTCCACCGCGGAAGCGTTAACCTCCCTCCACTTAGCGATAGAAATGAAGTTATCCGGCAAGCAGAAGAAGGCGGTGAAGCTGTTTCAACACGCGGTAGCTTTGGCGCCTCGTCATCCGGATATCTTGAATCATTACGGAGAGTTTTTAGAATACACGCAAGACGACGTGATCAAAGCGAACGAGTATTACGCGCGCGCGTTGAGCTATCAGCCAAATCACGAGGAAGCTTTGATAAACAGTCAGAGGACGGCTCGCGTGGTCGAGGAACTAGATCGAAGAATGCTCAGACGTATAGACGATAAGCGGAACAAGCTTGCGGCGAAACCCGACAACGACGCCGCATTGATACGCGCCAAGAAGGAGGCTTACTTTCAACATATTTATCACACGGTCGGGATCGAAGGGAACACGATGAATCTGGCGCAAACCAGAGCGATCGTAGAGACGCGGACCGCGGTCGCTGGCAAGAGTATCGACGAGCACAACGAGATACTGGGGTTAGACGCCGCGATGAAATATATAAACGCTACTTTGGTCAATCGGGTCGGCTCTATTTCTATAAAAGAAATACTAGAGATACACATGCGCGTATTGGGACACGTGGATCCCGTGCAGGGCGGCCAGTTTAGACGGACTCAAGTGTATGTCGGAGGTCACGTTCCTCCTGGACCCGGCGACATACATTATCTGATGGAGGAATTCGCGTTATGGTTGAACAGCGAGAGGGCCATTCGAATGCACCCGGTCAGGTAAACAACAAGATTGTACCCTATAAGCGTTTCTTCTATTTCTTTCATTTTCGTTTGTTCTCTTTTATCTTTCCGCAGGTACGCGGCTCTGGCGCATTACAAGCTGGTACACATCCACCCGTTCTCCGATGGAAACGGCAGAACGTCGCGTTTGCTCATGAATATGATCCTCATGCAGGCCGGTTATCCACCTGTAATTATTCACAAACAGCACCGCCACACCTACTATGAAAATCTTCAAATTGCGAATACGGGGGACGTCCGACCGTTTGTAAGATTCATAGCGGAGTGTACAGAACAGACGCTGGATCTGTTTCTTTGGGCGACCAGCGAGTTCTCCAGACAAGTCCCTGCGCTCAGTCAAGACACTCTGTTCACCGACAGACATACCACGATCGCTCTCGAAGAAACCGCTGATCCTATCCACGCCGCCGACAATCAGTTCGATAATGATTGAGTGTCTGTTGGATCCACGATCCATGGACTTATAAGTATTTCATAGATACCAAAGAACTTTAATGGCGCACGTATGTCGCATCCATCAGTTCTTTTCGACTCTGCAACACCGACGTTCTATGAACGATCGGCATGGATGTGTGTGCATTGTTTCAAGCTACCACTTGCTGCACCGTTCTTACAAAAACCATATATCCCTTTGGTTTTCAACGACTTCTAAGTCAAAGTACCGTAATCAGGATTATCGGGTACAAAATGCTTCCGTTTCATTATTACTTTCCGTTCTGTGTTTTATAGTTTACTGAAAATAATCCATGCTTCAAGTACAGTGCAAATCTTGATCAAAGACTGTGATCTAACGTAAGAATATATCAGGGAATATTTCTCTCTCTCTTTCTGTCTCTATCTGTATTATACTAGGCGAATTTTAAACACTATCGCGAATTCATCGTGTTTAAATTAATGAAACGACGTGTAATCTTTTACTTGCTGGTCAAGTTATTTGCGGCGCACGGAATATGTAAATAAACGCGGATTTTAATAAACACGTTATTTTGAAAATTATTGTTCGTGTATTTTGTTACGGCCTTGTTCTATACAAATGTTCAGAAATTTACGTTACGCCGTTAGATTGGTACTTACGTTTTAAACGGACCCGCAATCTCTCATCTGTGGGGAACAATCGTCGTTTGTTCGCAGAGGGGCAAAGTAAAACGTTCGTGTATACGCGTTACGTGCGAAGAATGCGTACAGAGTCGTTTGCTTCGTTTCCTATCGCAGCTACTTACTTTAATTATTAATTACAAAAATAATAGCGCTATCGGCAGATTCGGGCGTGCGTCGAATCGCGCACGGCGCGTACATACGGCTAGAGATATTTTTCTTTTGCGAATTGTGTTTCACGCTCGACGTATGTAATGACAACACAGTGAATAGTAAACGTACGACTTCTACAAAACTTTAATTTTAACGTCTAACAAAACATTAGTGACGGCTTGACGGAGAAAGAAACAATACAGAGGCATTTCGCACCATTTTAAAGCGCATTCGATTTTAATAAGTATCATGTGTGAACAGAAAAACTTTACGCTGCGTTCGTTATGCCAGACGTGCAAATTTCTCGTTTTATATGCGATATAACGACGCGGTTATCTATATAAATACACTTCTATAAAAATCATATTTTGCCAACAACGTGTACACGTGAGTTGACCATCTATCGTTTTATCTTTTCTCACGCTCGTTCTCTCCATTCTTTCTCTCTCATTCAACACACATACTCACAGATACACACACACACACACACAGTCACCTGAATTCTCACTCATTCTCACCCCTCCGTCTGTCGCTGATCGGCTTAGTCGATCCCACGCCCACGGACCAATCGATCGAATCGGTCGAACGAAAAATTGATCGCAAGATGCTTGCACGAGGGAAGGACGGGCGTCGTCGTGTTTCCAGACTATGCGCTTCTAAACGTGAATAGCGTTGTCGACAGATAATACGTGCAAGGAAACACAAACGAGCCGCGCCTGCTTATTAATGGGACCCGGCTTGGTATTCGCGCAGACATCGCACCTTCACGCGGGTGAGCCGTAGTAATGCAAATGAAAAGAAACGATAAGAAGAGGAACATGCCCGATGCTGTATCGATTATAGAATCTTAAGGCAAGAAACGGATAAAGGAAGAAGAAAATAAAAAGAAAGCGTAAAAAAAAAGTCTAAAACGTTTGTATATAGTTTAGTCTAAAATCTCGAATCGAGTTTCTGCGCGGCAATAGTTGTCCTTACCACCTAATCATATTCTCGAAATCAGTCGTTATTTGGTTCATTGGAGATATATCTGTGACCGGTACACGAGCGCGCATGTACAATGGTCACTGTAAAAAGGTTCTCTCTACGAACGGGTTTCTTGGCATGGCTACTCGGGATCCTCGATGCGACGCTAATGCATCTATCTAGGTGTGTCCCCGATTCCGACCTTTTCCCATCGTCTTTGATTGAATACAGTCTAGGGTTGTCGACCCGAAAGCTTTCTTCCCGGTGGAACGATGTGGAATGGTTCGCAAGCAAAGTGAACGCGGCTTGGACGTCGGAAGGTTCGTTTGGAGTTGTTAAAGCTCACCAAATCGACAGGTAAGTGAAAAGATGATGACAAGAACCATGGGCAACGTTAACCATTACGAAGAGCGTTCAAGATACAAAAGATCGCATCGAGCGAACTGGCATTGATGTTTTTTTAATGCAATTTACGAGATTCGTGATCCTGGTATATCAATGAAAGCTGCGTCGAGATGTTCGCTTTTCTGAAGTCTTAAAGTCAGCGTAGGACAGGAAAAGGAGAAGGGAAAGAAAAAGAGGAGAAAGAGGCGATTGTAAAATAGAATCTAAATAAGACATAATGCAAGAAATAACCCGTGAAGCAATGGACGATATTCGCACGGCACCTATCCTCGTGATCTCTCGCGAACCTGTCGACTGGCTACTGTTCTTCGTTCCGTTCGTTGGCTATGACTCGCGAATTAAGCAGGAATCGAGCTCTCGTTGATCTTTTAGATTGAATCATTTTGCGAATCTCGGCACTGTCGAGGAGGTTTTGCAGTTGTGTGAAAGGAGCGAAAAGATTCATCGTTTTCGATGAACTACCGATTGAACGTTTCGAAACAGATTTACACGATTCGGAATCTCCGCACCCCAGTGGCCCGTCCCTATTCCGTCCCGCATCTCTCCTAATTATCACACTCCTAATCTTCCCGCCGCAGCCGTGATACTCTGTGATTCTACCTCTCTTCAGTAAAAGGATCCAGCTTAATTGTGCCGTAAATTACGAGTTCGTGTCATCTTCTGGCTGATTTGCTCCTCTTGCAATAGCTGTCCGCGAAACTGACTCACTTGGTCTATCGCAGCATTCAAGGTGTCGCGCTGCTGCACCAACAGCTGCTCCCATTTTTGGGCATACGCTGCAACAAACAACAGATATTCAGTGATCGATTTCAAGAGCTCCGAGGATTCGCGATGGTGAGTCGAAAAGTCTGATGAGGCTGCGTGAACGCAAGGAAGTTTTGGTTGGCGTGAGTCGGTGTGACTCGGTACAGCGGCCGTTCCATCATTTTCTTCGAACAAAACGGCGCGTCGAATCGAGTCGATTAATTGAAATTGAAGCAGTTCAGAAAATAAGAAAAGGCCAACGCGCCGTTGGTGTTCGAAGCGTTTCGATGATCGTGAATGAACATCGTAGTCGAGAAAGTAATTCTCCACCCGACAAAGACTATCATACACGATTAGACCAACAAGTTACGGGCTAGAATTAGTGCGAAGGAAACAATACCGTTAGATTGAGAATCCACAAAAACAATATTTATTAACAATACTTCGATCCGGGTACATGGAAAGAATAATGTTTCGCTAATGACCGCTCTAAATTGATAGAGAGTGGAATAAGAAGCGGTCAAGCTGTCGCGCCAACAGATTCGCGACTACAGAGTGGAAAGCAAAGAAAGAGTCTCCAAGTACATATTTATTTGTCCACGAGAGAGAACCGAGTACCCGAGTACTGACAATGAGAACTCTTCTCATCCTGTGGTATAGAGTCGACGAGAGAAGCATTATTTTTGAGGATTTCGATGGCGTAGATGCGTAAATGAAAATAAGTTCACAAATGATGGAGACGATCGCGATGATCGATGCGTGAACGCACAATTAGTGTACTCCAAGTGCGTATTAACGAAAGCAGCTTTTGTCAGGCGACTTTTCATGAATGTGAATCGAATGATTTCGTACCATCAGAGAATTGTTTTCTCTCTATCAGACGTCTACGCAACGAGAACCTCCTCAGGTCGGATGACTCAAACTTTGTTCTTTTCCGTCTCAAATCTGCAAGTGTTCGTGACGTTACCTTCAAATGTATTGTACGTACACACGGCTCTCTATCGTTTTAGTTTTACATGGTAGATACAAAGTTAGGAATCTTGCGCGGCCAGACGCGCAACACGGGGACACCGGCACTCCTTTTTCTTATTTATATTTCTCCCTCTATACAACAAAGTAACAATAAAATTTGCAAAGTGAGTAGGTCTAGCGAGTCGCCGCGCCGTTTGTTGCAACTTGCAATCACTCGCATCAGACGCGTTCCTTGATGCGCGCGCTCGGTATAGACTATAAGTGTATGTACTTGAAAAGGCACATAGTAAGAACGATCATTTTAACAGTTTAACTAATGTACAGGCTAGAACTAAAAGCTTATAAAACTTAACAAGTCTGTCACTATTGATACAACAGTATAAAAGAGTACTATATAGAATGGTTGCTTGTCGCAACGTTAAAATGTTAACTGGACGTGGAATGTTGTCGATCTGTGGAGAAACCGTGAGGAAATAATAATGTAACGATCGCACCGCGACCGCGAAACCCGATAACCGAAATGACAAGAGGCTTGCCTTCGATTCACTGTTCTTGCGTTCTCCTGACGTACATAAAAATGGCAACGTACACGCTAGGTAAAAACGAGAAGAGAACGAAATGTTTGAAGAGTGATAGCAAAACGTTCCAACATCTGGACGTAGACAACTTGTCTATCCACCGTTCACGAGTATATAGATTGGACACCGTTTCTAAGGTTTCGCGGCAGTCGGAAACGAGGGGTGAATTTTTCGAGGGCAAGGATTCGAGGTTCGCGTCCTCTGCAAGTCTGTTCGTGCCTCCATCGTCTCGGAGAAACGTCCTGCTTCGCAAATTCTCGTGGCGCCTCACGATTCGTTCACAGCCGTCTCGTCCAGAAAAATTTATATTTTCCTGCGATACGTTCGACTCGGCGTTATGCCGACCGACAGGCAATCGACTGTCGTAACATTTTATCTCCTCGTCGTTGGTTGTGTTGCTTGTGTTGTCATCGAGAACGAATTCGTCGCAGCCAAAGAGCTTGGTTTTCTTGGTGGTTTTCTCGTCGTCGAACACTTTCAAGTTGTAATTATAAATCGCGTCACCGATGATTTGGTGATGTTTGAAAGTTTCGCTGTCCAAGGACCATCGAGACGCTCTTTCGGCTGCTTTGCCACCGAAACGTGAATATTTTCTCAAGCGGTCGTTAAAGGTGCCGGACCAATGGTATTTCAGCGATTTCATTCTCTGAGTGGAGGACCGTTTAAATCGTACAGCACCGTCGGTTCTCCAGGGATACTGTCCTCTCGTTGAAATGTTTTCGTTCCAAGAGTTTCCCCGCCAGTCTGCGTTCCAGTCGATCTTCGCTTCGCAGTCGGTGTCGTACGAAATGACGTTACTCTCTGATTCCATCTCGTCCTTCCAAGGGGACTTTAACGAATCCTTCGTGGACGTGTCAACGGTTCTAATCGGATCGGAATCCACGTCACTGTCCGAACCGATCGAGACGTCGCTCATTGCCTCCAACACATTCAGAGTCGGCGTTGTTGTCGTCCTGTCGTCTTTCAGGTTTGGATTCCGTTTTAATGTGCAGCTCGCATTTGCCTTATCGTTATCGCGCGAATCTGTTGCAAAATTTCATACACAATGATGCTTCAGAGCTAGGTTTCTCCTCCTCGCGTTATCGTGTTGCTTCCCCCATCCCCAAACGTTTCTGGTCGACTTATCCGTCACGTGTGTCGCGTATCCGCGTGTTTCGCTAATCTCGCGTAATTCGCACACCGCGCGCTCGTCCGTTGGCAGAGATCGAAAGAATGAGAGATCGACCAGCTCGAGGTAGATATGTATACGTACACATTCGTGCAAAGGCATGCGAGATGCGGTAAAACTGATACAAAGCCAACAGATCCACTTTGTTTTGCCTCGAAATACACGTGATAGAGGAGCAGTTATGTGTGCGTGCAGAAAAACGACAAAAGATTTCATCAGAGTAACAGAGAGATATATATGTATACGTTCGAGTCGCAACATCCACGAAATGGGAAGAAGAATCGATAAAAAACGAAAGAAAGCGACCATTTATACGGCTACGTGCGTCGAAACATTGTATTTATCAAGAGAGAATGTATCGAATGATCTTACCTTCTTGGTCATAGTCTACTTCGTGGGTCGCGCTGAACACGCTGTGCGTGTCATTGAGAAATCTGGTTGTACTTTCCATGACTACTTTGTGCGTGTCCAAAACTTCCTCCTCCAGTATTTGCAACGCGGATACTGCCTCGTGAAAGGTATACAGATCTTGCGAGATCTCGCCTTCCTAAAGAAGAAAGAAAGAAAGAATGGGGGATAATATATGTGTATAGAGAGAAATAGAAAGAATAAAGTAACGACGCGAAGCGGATCAACTCACGTTGAGCGATCGAAGTTGCGCTAAATCGCTGTCGGACAGAACGCTGTTGTTCGACTGCTCCTCGATCTTCAAGGATCGTTCATCGTCCGTCGGCGAAGCTTTCACTTCCGTTGGATCATTAGCAGCCAGCTCCTTCACTCGATCCGCGTATCTAAGAGTGTTCAAGGAATGTTCGCAAGAACTCATCCCTGGACTGATCATAGCTATCTGCGAAAACAGGAGGAGAACGGCTTTACGCGATTCGCTCGAGACGTTTGAATTTGGGAAACGCGGCGGAATTCGATTACCATGCAAGTCTTGGATTTCTCGCCGATGAAGCTGTCCCTCAGCACTTGCGTCAACTTGCTCGCTCTGAACGGTAGATGCGTGCCCTTGCGGCTCAGCGCGCGAATGCACTCTTTCAAAGCTAGCAGTGATTTATTGATTTCGGCTCCTTCCATCCCTGCGAACAATTCACGTACCCGTGTTTCTCGCCCACAATTACAATTAGAAAGGGAAGAGAAAACTCACGAGTTTGCCTGTTGGCGGAGGACGTGTCGGCCCCTCTTTCATTACCAGCCAGATCAATAAGAGAAAATTTTCCGTGGACCTTGTGCGTGCCCGGCGTTCGCGCAATGATCTGAAATACCGCGTGCGATCGCGAAGAGTTGGAGTTGGCGCTGGTTTGCCCGCTGGTCCTCGCGCTGTTCCCATGTTGTATAAGCTTCAGCACTTCGTCGCAAGTTTCCACGACTTTCTCCGTAAGACCGACAATTTGCACCTAGGAAAAGTTACGAGAATAAAGAAGACTTAACAGAAGATATACATGATCCCGGATGCAACTCAGGAATGAACTAGGGAGCGACCAGTTACAGAATACACTAAACTTATCCATACCTGTTGCTTGCCGTCTTCCAAAACTCTGAGCTTCTCTTTATCCGCCAGAAGATCGAATACCTTGCCGGAGTATATTTCAAAGAAGCTGGCGGAGATAACTAGATTCAACGGGCGATACTTGGCTAGCTTGAGACATTTGAACACGTCCTTGGCGACCATGGCGTATATCCCCTTCTTACAGTCTTGCGTCTTTCCGTTAAAGTCACCGCCCATGGTGTGCGTCTTCCCGCTTCCGGTCTGACCGTACGCGAAACAAGTAGCCATCCCACCTTCGAAAATAGTGTGCACCAAAGGTTTCGCGGTGTACTTGTAGACGATCTCGTTGGTGCAACTTTCGTCGAACGCGTAATCGAAACGGAAGATTTGGTTCTCCAAGTATTTGGTCAGATCGACCTTTGCCTTCGGCTCGTGAACCACCATCTGATCCTTGCTAGGCACACTGATCACGTCCACCTCTTTGCGCGTGTTCTCTTTCTTGTTCAACGGGCGTTTTCTCACGCAAACGGTTATCTGATGATCTTCCACGACGTCCGTTTCCCGCAATGGCCTGAAATCTATGCTGTTCTGGTACTCTCTGCGAATGAGAACGTTGTGTGTTACTGATTAGCTACTTACTTTGCTTATCAATAAAGAATGCTACTATGTAACAGGGACCGACCAACAGACGACACAGAGAAACGTGTCGGAGAACCGACCGACTGACCTTATCATCGCAAGAAACTCCCAATTCGGATTGCCTGGATCTAAATTCATCAGAGCTTCCTTCTCCTCCTTCCGTTCCGCTTGCCTCTGCCTCCTCTCTTCCCTGTTCTTCTTCAGCCTCTCGACCTCTTTCACCACGTTCGATCGCCTTCCTCGGCCGTTCTCCACTTGAGCCTGCTGTTGCTGCAGCTGCTGTTGAGTCTGCAGTTGCTGTTGTTGTTGTTGCTGCTGCTGCTTGTGTTTGGCCTGAACAGGTGTGGTCATGTTGAAGGGGATCGACGTGGTGGTTGGCGTGGGCGGTATGTTCTCAAGCTCTCGGCGACTGGTTAATCCGGTCACGGAGTCACCGTGCCCGTTGACAGACGTAGCGGGTGGCATTATGTTGGTCGGACGACCCGTTTGCCGCGGCAATTGCCTGTTGGAGCCGGCTGCAAACGACACATCAGTCGCGAGATGTTTAGAGGATTCGAGTGGTGAAACGGATCTCTGCCGGTAGGCCGAGTTAATGGAGCTCGCGGCATTCGCGCGAAGACGATTCGGTTCACGATCGCACCGGCCGCGCCGATTCTCAAAGTAATCGCTTCGTTACCGTGTTCGATATCTTCGGATAGA
Source organism: Andrena chrysosceles (assembly GCA_963855975.1). Lineage (NCBI taxonomy): Eukaryota > Metazoa > Arthropoda > Insecta > Hymenoptera > Andrenidae > Andrena > Andrena chrysosceles. The sequence goes on along the minus strand of OY979769.1, from coordinate 41,479,869 downwards.
GCTCGTACGTTGTCGATGCTCCTGTCGTCGCCGTCGTTTATCTTATTCTTCCGGCCGAAACAGTAAGCCAACAGGTCGAACCTCATGGCGGAAAAGCACGGACACCACGCGACTTGACGCGACGCAAGCCGGCACCACTTTCGACCGATCTCGCGCAACGTCAAGATAAACTGGATCGAAGGAAAATTACGAAGATCGAAATACGCTGTACAGAGCAACAGCGGAGCGTGGCCGGTGTAGACTGCACGATTCTCGACTGTCCTACGTACCTACTCGTATGTATATTCGCGCGCTGTCCGCCACCCGGTCGGGGTCCTTGCCCTTACGCCCTTGCGCTATTGCACCTAGCGCAGGAACGTCGATAGTGACCAGAGCGAACAGTATTCCTCCTACGATAACCGTCGCACCGGTACACGACACTTTTCCCACACGCTCACGCGACCATCGCGTACTAACGGCACATGCTCGTAATAGCTAGCGCGGAGAATCGATTTACTTTGTGTCCACGTACGAGCATCTACTACCCACGCGATGCGATACGATATCGCGAAGACAATAAGTTACAGAGGACGCGAGACTCGCCCGCGCTACTTTGCTCACCCGCCGGCGAGCCTATCTCCCCCGAAAACCTACCCCGAAAGAAGATTCGCGGCGAGCCACGCCGGCGACGACATTCGCGCTCTCAAGCCTCGAGATCAATTTTTGCGAGTGGAAGGCTTTCAGTTGCACACGACATACCTTTTACTGGAATCGACGGCTTCGTAGAATGCTGCAAAGAAACAAACAAAGGAAACATATCGTAACGTCCATCGATAACAAAAGAGAAAAAAGAATGCAATTTCAATTATTCGTGTAGTAAAGCTTATGTACCTATGTACTATAGAATCCGTGAATATTCGAGAAATTGTAAAGTAAGTAGATCATTGTTTGCTCGTTGAAAGCCAAGTGTATGATACATCGTTCGGAACTACGTTGCTGAGCGAAACGAGGCGGAATGGTTGGTGGAACGACCAACGATAAATCGTTTTACATCTCGCCTTTGGAAGTGGACGCAACGTAGTGTCGTAAACGTTGTGCGTAAACAGGGAAGAAGCAACTGAAAGGGGAGACGCGTGGCGTGACGGCGGTGGGTGACCGAGGCTCGAAAGCAACGCGGCCTGTTAACGCGTGGAACAACGCGCGGCAAGGAGGGTAGTAGCTACGGTACGAGCAACGTGCGCAAACTGGTGAGAAATGATAAGAGCCGTGCAGTGATGGTGAGAGTGCCACCGACGCTATGGTCGGGGACAGAACGAGCGGATGAGGGAGGAGGTTTTGGGAGGAATCGCGAGGATCGGAGCGCGTAAGGAGATTTGAAGATTAACCCCGGTGGCGATTCGTTCGTGTGGCAGGAGCTTCGAGATTCGCGGCCGAGCGGTTTGGATCCTTGGAGATGGAATTGTACAGAGAGAACGGGAAAGAGAGTGAGGAGGAGAAGAGAATATGACGGAAGATGGGATCCGCGTTTACCGAGACAGTAGATATGACTCGTACAGGAAGCGTTGCGGATGCAAGGCCGTTCCTTGCGGCGTGAACGCTGTGCCGTCCAAGGGAGCCCTCCTCTTGGTTTTCCGACTCGTCTACCCCCTCATCCTCTTCGCCCGAAGAGTCCTACACTCGCCGGTAAACATTCGATTCGATTTGGTTCGGTTGATTTCGAAAGATTATCTCGCAAAGGTAATTGAATCGCGGCAGATTGCGCGACGAGGGGATTGGCGAGCCGGGAATCGCCGGGAACGTCGGTAGACAATGCGAAGATGCGCGACGATGAGACGACGATGCGAGGTCGTATTGGGATTCGATCGGTTTTGGACGGGATCCGGAGGTCGTTGATGATCCATCGTCGACCCAAGTCCGTGATAATGAGCAGCGTCCATGGAGGAAAAAAGATGTTATCGTGTTAGTAGCGGCAACTACGGAGCGACGTTGAGGCTCGTTGCTCTTTCGGCGTAGCTTCGCACGCGTGTTTCGACACGTAGAGGAAGAGAGATTGCAGTTGTTGTAGTTGCTCCGATCAGTCTGAATTTAATAGTCCAGGGTAGATTGATTGTTCACGTAGCACGCCGAAAGAGCGGGGCGGTTGTGGCAGGGGTAACGAAGAAGATCGTAACGATCCTAGGATCGTTACTGGATAATCTGTCGTTAATGACGAACGATGAAGGAGGCTACTACGTGGAAGACGCGCGAGTACCTATAATCCACTGAACGGGACGTAGAAAGCGATTACACGCGCGTATGAGAACGTGCAAACCATCAGCGGATGAAACTCGATTCGCAATCGAATAATAATTCGCCGAATTGGCCGAATTTCGGGCCGTTCTTTCCTTGACCGTTTACAACGGTTTACCGGTTGAAGCTTCTCCTCCACTTCCGTTTGATCCGCGTTCGTTCGGCCTCGAGGAGAAAACCAAAGATACGTACCCTTGCTCTGGAGGACATGACCGCGTGGTTGTTCATCTGAGCCGGTGGTCCCATGGTTTTTTGATTCATCATCAGCTCGGGATTCAAGGCGATTATCCCGTCGATCTCCAACTAAAAATTGCGCACCAAATGTTACGTGGTTTCTTAAGAATGTGGGTTTTGGTGGTCGGCGATCGCAGGGAGGCAAACACGTTGTGATTCTTAATGCGATTTACCTCTTTCCCTTTGGTCTCTCCTCTCTCGAACCATTCTACGGTGACGGTGCGCTGTTCCCAATTAACGCCTGAAACCACAGCCGAGTGGACGCGACCTGAAACACAAGTAATTTTCCCGGATTGAATCGCGACGAGACGATATCGAACGCAGCGAATGCGGTTTTCAAATTCTGCTTTTTGTGTTTGCTCTCTCGCTGAAATCTGACAAAGGGCGCCGCTGCACGGTTCGATCGACCGTTTCTTCGTAACAGAAGAAATTATAAGGGTTGGAAACGGATCCGGTTCTAGACGGGTCCGTAACCAGCGGAGGCATGATGAAAGAAAGAAGGGTGGCTCGATGGCGTCGTACTAATCCTGGATCGAGTAGAACGGAAAGATCTAAAAGGGTTGCAAAGGGGAAGGGGTGCATTATGGGGGTACCGTAAAAAAACGATAATAGAAAAATGCTGGACATTTGATGAAAGTACCAAAAAGAAAACATTGTATTGTAACAGTTAGGTCGTTGATAGAAATGAGTGAAGGAGCACGCGTTTTGGTTTAGAACTGTGAAATCGTCCACATGCTGCGTGGATCTTATTTCTGCGAAGGTACTAAAAATTATAAATATATATTTAAAAGCGGTAAGTCAATTATTTTTGTTACATTATAATCTCCATTCTATTTACTTTAATGTACAATACCTATTAAAGATTTCAATATTTTTTTATTTGCCGTACAAATAACATCAGTCTCTGGAAAACGATTGTTTGAGCAAGATGGGGTCCTTGATACTATGGTTGAACAACGTCATCGTTCTCTATTATAATTTAAGTCGAATTTTCGTTACTTTTAATTCGGATTTGAAAATGGTAAGAACATATAAGAAAAAACTAGACGAGGAAATGGGTCAAAATAAGTTCTGGAGAAATCTAGATGTATCTGAAGTTTTAAACAACAAAATGGGGTACAAGAAAGCGGCTTAAGAATATTGCCTTCCACAAACAGCATTGGAATGTTATGTCCAAAAATTGAAACAGGAAAATGAAGTCAAATGGTCATGGGTTTACCATTGGGTCCAATTAAGAGTGTATTTTCGCAAACAGAAGAAGAAGAACTTGTCGAATATTTAAAAGATATGGTCCCACAACTCCTGTGCGAGGGTAGGAAGAAAAGAATTTAGAAGAATTCATATTTTCATCGATTGTGGAAATAGGTATTTAGGGAACCGTCTTGCCCCAATTTTTCCATGGTTTTTCATTACTTTTCTTTAAAAGTTTAATAACTTCAAATTATTATTTAAATATTGCTGAAACTGTGTACCAAAGGTTGAAGTATTACCTTATAATTATATATTGATTCATAAAAACTTAAATAAAAAGTATAAATATAATTTTTTTTGCATTTTTGCTTAACGATCCCATCATGCCCTTCCCCCTCCCATTGCCTACCTACATGTTGCATGGAAAAACGTACGACGGATTGCGCGACCGTCGCGTTGGTTTTGATGCGGCACTCCTACGCGTCAATTACGCATTACAAGTGTATTACAACTCGAACGCGATTGAATTCGAACCAATAAAGGTAAATCACTTCAGCATCGCCTTCGAACTTCTCGCCACATTGGCGATCGAACAGACGATCCTCCGTGCCAACGAGAATATCTGGTAACGCTGAAAATACGGTAGCTGCCTAATCTACTTAAACCACTGTCTCGGCCAAGAAACAGCGTTCCTATACTCGTTTAGAAGCACCTCTTTGATCGGCGAAACATCGCCGTCAATTGCAACTGTACGTTCGAAATTAAAGTAGCGAACGTTGGTGAAATTTTGGCAACACGATGGACGCGAAATCGAATCGCGAGGGAAATTGTTCGTGAATGACGTAAGGCCAGATAAAATATAAGGTAACGTTCGACGAAGTAAGAATCTCGTGGCGAGCGTCCTTATAAGGATACAGCGCCCACGTGCGTGCCTTCGCTCGGCATTGACTATGGCCTATGCCTATGCGATCACTCGTTCGTTCCCTGGTTCGTGGACAACAAGTTTATACAAGCATCACACGGAATCAAAGCATCTTTTTACCGAGTACTGCACGATTTCATAGGCGAATCTGTGATGATTTCATACATGTACAAACACAGATAAATTGGACTTAAAGAATCGTCCGGGACTTATGTAGGTGCATGACGGGCTCTCGTAGTGGAATGCGTGACAGCCACTTGTTGCGCCCCACCGCGGCAGCCCCGCGTTAACTTTCGGCGGAGCAACGTTCATCTAATAAGTAGGTGCGTTTCGACTTGTGCTTTTGTCGACGATCGATCAAGCCTATTCTCGGTAGGACTGAAGGTCTTTTTTCTCTTGCTAATAAAAGCGTCCGTGAATGCAGGCACAATGTCGACGCATTCGACACGCGGATTAGAGCGTGTACAGAACATCGTGACAGTTAAACGAGCATTGCAATCGCGTTAACCGAGTTAACCGCTTTAATCGCGCGATACGCTACGTAAGGCGGCGCGGCGGGGTACATATGAAACGGTTCTAACAATGACACGGTAATCGGGTAGATAATAGACGATATCCTGGATAATCGAATTATTTACGATAATCGGTAAGACCGCTACAGGAAATGGACGACGATTTTCGCGTATCGAGAGAAAGAAGAGTGGAGCGCGTGTCCACCTATTTATACCGCTAGGACGAGTGCGAGCTATAAATATTATTGCCGCGTGCGAGATTGGGATGGCGACCTGCGCTCTTCTCCTAAGCAAGACCGTTTTTCCCAGAGTCCGTCGCGTCGGTGACTTTGAATTCTCCGGATGCTCGGTCGATCGTAAGTGAACGGGTAAGATTGAAGGCGGACCGCGGTCTGACCGACCGGTTGTCAGCGCAGCTGGCTGACTTCTCCTTTCTTGGAGACAGCTCTGACTCATTCAACGGTGGAGATCGAGTAAATAAAACCGGGTTCGTTATCTTTCGCGAGACAACTGGATTCGTCGATCAAAGTAGCTTGGATGAACAATGGAATCATGTGAATCACGGTGTTGTCGTTAGAATGAAATTTGGTCAGGTCCACGTTCCGAGAAGTGAATACGATTTCGCGGGTTTCCTTTACGAGTATAGATACACGTGCCCGGTATGCGCGAGCTAGAGAGCAATCGTTGTCACCGGTTGTCGCCGCTCGTTTGGGCCGTGTTGATCGATGCGACAGAAAAAAGAATCGCGAGGTTCGTTTACCGCTCGAATTTATAGGGAAATTTCGAAGAAGAAGAAGACGGTTCGACGTGTATAACATGTGGAGCGCGTAAGAGGAACGCGATCAATGACTCGGAAGTGGATTTCGTTCTGGTCTCGTTGCAGGCGGCTCGGTAACGGTTCGGATTCAATCGGATCGGATCGGATGAAAAAGGAACGGAACGGAACGAAGAGTGAGCCGCGCGCACGGTGAAAGGATATTTATCCGTTGGCGTTGGCTTGTCCAACTGTCTTGCAGCGTGATCGGTAGATCGAAGACGAACCCACTGTCCCTCGTTGCGTCCGACAACGAACAGTTGCCGCGCAGAGTCCGTGCGTTATACTTACATACGTACGTGTCACCTTCCAGGCCGAGTTCGTTTAAAAATTCCTTCGAAACCGCGCTGCTTTAAAACACGAAGAAACGAAAGAAAACAAATATGGCGTGGAGACGGTCGCGGTCGAAGCGCAAGGACGAGCATTTGTACACAGGTGTAAATACGCGTGACGATCGCGTATATGTAGTATATATATATATGTGTACGAACGATCAGGCGACAACCCCGGTGGTCGCAGAGATACGGCCGATACGAGGCGCTTCCGAGTATGTAAGTAGGTGGTTGTTGGTCCATTTAGTCGATCTGGATCACCCAACTGATTGGGAAACGCGGGAGGAGCTAGGTATTTGAGGAAAGCGCGTAGCCCTAGCCGAATACGCTGTAGGTGTATACCTACGCCAAGCACAAGAGTTTGCTATAGGAAAGCGAAAGCGGTGTGTGTCAGAGGGTTCCGACTAGGTTACTCGACCAACGCAGAAATCTCGCAATGGTCCTGGCTTCAGGGCGAACGCGTGCCGCTGAACGTGGCGGAAGCAAAACCAGACGACTCGATTGGCGGTTGCCCGTATCGACTGGCTCGCTAAAAAGGGGAAAAGCGGGGCAGCTGGCCGGTGTCTGACTGATCGCAGTGATCACCGTCATCACCGTCCACCACGGGAATCGTTGGCACGAGACCCTCGGGTGTCTTCGATCAGCCGTGGAAATGTCTAAAAATATCATCCCCGTGCGAAAGGTGTACTCACCGTCCGTCCTCTTGATATTTATGCTGCAGCCAGTCTCGATGTTGCACATGCTGTGGTCCATGATCATTTAGTCTAGTTATCGCGGCGTAGCCACCACCGTAAAATAGCCGGCACCTCACCGGATCGACCGACGACGATATCGTGGTTGATGCGACGCAAACGCAATGCTTCTTGCCCAGAAGCCTTATCAAGACTGCGTCCACGAGCCAACTTTCCCGAATCCGACCGTTGACAGTTACGATAGCGTTCGCATTCAAAATCACGCGGCTGCGAGCTTGTCTCCTTCGCCGTTGTAATTTTGCTGTCCTCGTTCCCGTTCCCGTTCCTGGTCCTGTTCCCGTTCCTGCTGCCGTTGCACAGCTCTGTTTTGCTCGAACGAGCTGTTGCCGTTCACGTTCCCGTTCGCGTATATGTATGTCCTCGGCTCTGCTTCTCGTTGCCGCAGTTGCAGTCGCAGTGGCTGTCGCCGCCGTCGTTCGCTGCCTCTTGACGCTGTTGGTATATTTTCGCGTCAGGGACGTCGCCGATCGTCCAAGGCACGCCCGTCTCGCCGACTCTCGTTCAAACGGTTGGTCGCGTATCCTGCGCGACAGCACGCTCCCTTTTCGCGAGTTTACACACCCGTTTCCCAAATAAACCGACGACAATTCGATATTATATCCGTAGAGCCGTCCAATTTCACGAACGAGACGTTTCCGGGATTTTATGCCGGGATACTGCCAGTGTCCGTTATTGACAACGGAAAGACTGCGAGCGCCAACTCTCGGTCGACCACGATTTTAGCGACATCTGTCGACGAGATTGTGCTTTGCCACGGAAACCAGTATCGGCACACCATCTACCGGATTTAATGTGTATTTTCTTGGGCTGACCTCACCTGGTCAAATCAAACGCATAATTTAGAAATTTACGTGATAGCTTAAATTCAAGGAGAGCGTGTTAAGACGTTTTATTGGGAATTGAATCAGGGTCTTCTGGGCTCTACTGACGAGACCACGACCAGATCTGCGGCGTAATACTTTGATGACACTTGTATTTGTAATTTATATGACAGCTATAATAACTTATTTTCAGTCTTAGAACTGCTTTTCTTCTGTACAGCGAAGCGTTTTAATGAAAATGCAGGGGTTGAAAACGGTTATGATATCGGTTTCGATTTTCGTAACAGTTATAAGAATCAAAATAATCTTGTTACGATGTCTAATCAGTTACGAGTGAAAAAGCTTCTGGCCAATATCGGTTTCGATCCCGGTACTACGAAACCGATATTATATCGGTTCTATAACGGTTATACAGTAAACTCTCAGAACTGATATATAACAGTTTGAAACAGTCATTTTCGGAACCGTTTCAACCCCTGTGAAAATGTTTAATATCTCCATTGTTTATGGATATATGAAAAAACTCTTCAGACAAAAATTGTAATATATAAAGACGCGAATATAATAGTAGGAAAAATGATATTTTTTCAAGGTCACTCTTTCGAGTTGTGAAGGTCACAGATGTTTTTTTTTTGTTAACAATCGTATGTGCTGTGTATGTATTCTTAGACAGAAAAAAAATTCAAAGACATATCATAATGTATATTTATGTCAAGTTTTAAAAAATTTAGATTTTTCAAATTCGATGCGCCTCGTTTTCCCGTGGTCCAATCGGCCTGAATTTTTTACCAGATCATTTCTCCAACAAGTGTCACAATTCTGTGGGGTGAGATAAAAAAAATCCAATGGTCGAAAAATAAGGTCCACCCTAACACACATTCAATTGGAAATATCTATAACTCGTTGGAATTTTATTAAGAAATTTTATTGACAAGTATCTTTTGCATGTTTGCGTAGCCGCTAGTTTGGTTCTATCGCGTCTCGCACCAACAATTTCATTTCTTCCAAGTCAAAATCCCCGGGCGTTTTTGACAGTTGAATGATGCGTCTTAGGCTGTAAAAAAATTAATAATTACGCGATTGTTAACTGCCGCACTGCTAGCAGTCTTCCAAGTGCTTACGAATCCGTGCGTCGGTGAATACCCGACGGCAGCTCGCCTTGCTTCATTTTCGCCAACACCTGAAAAGTCCTCATACGAACTTTAGTCGTGAAATACATAGTCTTGACTGACGCTTCACGGTTCCCGTTAGCGGGGCGATTACCTCGATGCTCCGCTTCACCAAATTCTCGTCCACATCCGCGGTTCTCGCTATGAAGTGGGCGAAGCTGCGCGTGGTGCTGCCGTTTGTTAATCGGTGGAGAAAGGTCAGCGATTCGTTTTCGTTGACGACGTATTCAAAAGTCTACGAGGATTTAATTGAATGTGAGATTCTACGCATGTATGTAGATCAGTGATGAGCAAAAAATGATTTGAAATAAAAATTTCGTACACAAATTTTTATTTCAAATAATTTTTTGCCCATCTCTGATGTAGATACATCTGTTGCGTTCTGGGTTGGGATACGAAAAACTTGCGGACCGGTCGCTTATTACCTGAATTTCGATCAGCGGAGTTTGAGCGAGCAAGGCGAGCGCGGGCCTCGCGTGTGTCGCCGCGAACACGTGAGGACACTGGGTGCCCCTTTCCGCGAATGTGTTCAGTACAGCTGCGACCAGCGATAGCCCGCTAATCTCCGATGTCCCTCTGTCCAATTCGTCCGTGATCACGACCGAAGTTGGCGTGGACGCGCGAAGAGCCACGTTGATCTGGAACACGTGAATCACCGCGTTACTCGAGCCGTCCGCGTTCGATCGAGCCGATCTACCTGTCGCAGGTTCTGCAGGAACGAGCTCGCGTGTAAACCAACGCTCTCGGTGGTGGAGATTTGCGCGAAGATGTGGGAGACCGTGCCCACGACTGCTGACTTGGCAGAGACGTAGGAACCTATGTGAGCCATGAATATCACAAGTCCGATCTGCTTCAAGTAGACGCTTTTGCCGCAGCAATTCGGCCCCGTTAACACTTTGATCAGGCTACTGCCGTCCCCGGAGCGAATGTCGTTCGGCACGAACGTCGTCCAACATTCGAGCAACGGATGCCGGGCTTCCTTCACCTCTACGAGCTTCGACTTGGTTATCTTTGGTCTGGTGTAATTGTAGTCGCGCGCCACTTTGCTGAAAGCCAGCAACCTGTAGCGGGAGGTGAGATTGAGACGTTGGGTATAGTAGAGCAAGAAGCTAGAAAGAGATCGAGTAGTTTATAATTTCATACGAACGTGTCTAGCTCGGCGCACAGCTCAGTCGCGCGCAGTATTGCTCCGGTATGCTTTCTCGCGTAGCGCGTAAGCTTTTGCACGATGCGATTTTCTCGAACCGCTATCTTCAGGACTATGTCACCCACGCTCTCGTCCAGTTCTGAAACGAATGGAACTCGTTACCAGACGGTAGAGAGGTGCATGAGGCAGGCATGGTATTGACAGACTGAAACTCGAAGGGAAAAGATGCTTCTACCGACCTCGAGCCGAGGGACTTTTGTAGTAGTGCACGTCGTTGATGCTAAACTTGAATTCCAACTCTGGGAATGTAACGTCCTCCGGTGGAGTTGGATTCCATTTGTTTATCGCCAGTACGTAGCCGATGTTTGGCAAATACAGCATGTTACATTCTGTCACGGATGCCGGAAGATGCTCGCGCATGTCCCTCTCTCCCATTCGTGTGAGCAATTCTGGTAAGGTGCGTCGTACGTGATTCACTGGTAGAATGAACGAGAAAGGGTTATTGGGCTATTGGCGTTATGGCTAGGGTCGAGGTTCCGGTCTAAATATTGTTCTTTTTTTATTCCATTTTTCGAACTTCCATCTTTTAAAATTTAAGAATACGTGTTTAAAGGGATTTTTGAAATTTGTAAAATTCCCGAAGTTATGGGCATTTGAGTAGCGGAAAATGCATGGGTAACACCTGGCCACTCGAGACTCACGTAAAACTGAAATTTAAACGCGTTTTTCTCGAAACAGTGTTCTCAAAATCGGTGGAATCTGTAGCTCAAAAAGTTATTATCCGATTTGACTGAAACTTTTTTAGTTTGAAGAATATATTTCTGGCTCGTGGACAGGCCAGTAAATTTAAGAAGAAATGGAAATTTGTCATTTTTAAAGGCGTTGAAAGGGCGAAAAATATAGGGAAAAAGTGATTTCAAACATCAAGTGTCGTTATTTTCTCAAAAAGTGTCATTTTTTCTGGTCTAGTCCACGAGCGAGTTTTATGCCCTTTAATACTCTGGCATTGTTTTTTAATTCAGACCAATGGTTTAAATGCTATAGATTCCACCGCTTTGGATGAATTTTTTGACGCCTCGACTTTAACGACTCCGCATTTCCGCCTGCAATAATTAATTATAAAACAAAAAATTGATTCTATAGTCTAAGACAGGGTTGTCTAACTGACGACTCACGAGATGCCGGGGGCTCCTCCGCCTTGCGGCCACGCTGACGATCGCAGTAAAATTCGTCCGTCCCTACACAGACATAAATACATTCGATTGCTACGGCCGGCTACGGCCATACGTTTACATATAATTATAATTAATACGACAATATGAATTGATATATACTTACTTTTACTCGTCTCTGTGAATGTGAACGTGCCATTGAGGCCGCGTCATATTATTGACAAGAGATGGTATATCCACATCAATTTTTGTTATGGGTATCCTTAACAGCGAAGATAATGAATGGTCCGCTAATCTTGACCGATATTTACTTTTTATTTTTGTCATAACGGAAAACGCACTTTCGCATCTGTATGTAGAACCAAACATTGATGAACGAACGGATCTGCTTGCAAATTACACAATGCAACTCGATAATACATTTCTTGGTCTTCGCTGTTAAGGATATATCAGTTCGTATTGTCGTATTAATTATAATTATATGTAATACACGGCCAACGTATGGCCGTGGCCGGCCGTAGCAATCGAATGTATTTATGTCTGTGTAGGGACGGACGAATTTTACTGCGATCGTCAGCGTGGCCGCAAGGCGGAGGAGCCCCCGGCATCTCGTGAGTCGTCAGTTAGACAACCCTGGTCTAAGACATCTTTAATACAGTGCAAAAAGTCCCATTAAATTATATGTATTAGTTTTCCTTTAATTAATTCCTAAAGATCACCTATTTTTATAGGCTTTAGACCGGAACAGCCCCTTCACAGAGATTCATATCTAGGCGCAACGTGCTAGGCAAAAACCATACGCACGTTCGTCCAACAAGGGATCCACGTTCGGTTTCACCACGAGCTTCCTCTCTCGTCTGCTCTCCCCGAAATCAACAATATACTCGATAAAGTATTTCACGTATTGCATCTCATTCGTGATGCTCTCCGATATTCGTTTCAACAGTCCGATCCTTTCTACGTAATTTTCGCACAGGTCGCCGATAGAGATTACGTGCGAGATAGTCTGAAAACAAATAGGCACTCGCCTAGGTCGAACAACCAGCTTTCGTCTGAACGAATAAAATAAATCTGCAAAGCTTCTCTCACTTTATGCACTTTCTGCCAATTCGCAGCTGTCGCTTGGAGTCCCGAGCAACAGGCGAGTATAGCATTCGTGAGACGGTATACATGTCGTAAGCAACAGGAAAAGTGCTCCACGACCCCTTGATTATTTGGATCCAGAAAAAATTCCACCGTGTTCAATCGCTCTTCCAGCACTGCAACGTTTCGCGTCGGAAAGTGCAGGGTTTTCCTGCCGAAACAAGAGCCAACCGATGAAATGTCGGATGCCACACGACGTATGATCACTAAGTTGCCCGAACATTTGCCCAGTTTGACGATTTATGTAGGTACTAACTTTACTACTCGGCTTCGCCCGAAATTTAGGTTCTGATTTTATAAAAAAAATTTTTTTTTTAGTTTTCTCGTGAAAATGTTCACATTCATCTGGATTAGTCAGCCATAATGAGCTGAGGCACATTTCGTGATCCCAGAGTTTACCGTTCGAAAGTTTTTAGGCGACAGACAAACACACACTTTCTGCTTTAAATATTAAGATGTAAGTACCATAGAAACTGCGCCCCCGGCCTTGACTGACAATAACGACTGAATAGCGAAAAGAGACTTGCTCCTTTAGTTTTCGTGGTTGTCTTGCCAAACTTGAAGAGGCTCGGATGGTCCCTGGCTTGTACGATGCTCAGCGCTTCGTACGTGTCTTCGTCCACCATCAGTAGGTCTTGGCTTGATAGAGTAGCGTAAAGATATGTGTGTGATGAGTTAAAGTTAGATGGATGGAGAAATGAAAGATTCACCGACGCTTACAGCGTAACGTAATTGAGGGAAATGAAGGATGCCTTGCCGGACGGATCGAGCGCGATGCTGCTCCAGGATTTGTCGATGTACAGCAAGAGCAAGCCGAGGGCGTGGATCATCGCGCAACACTTAAAGTTCAGTATGCTGTTCAAGAAGGAGAGTCTGTCGGTGTTGCTCGTGTTCTTCGGCTCGGATTCCAGTCGAAGGCATCTTACTCTGTGAAAGCAACGCTCGTAACTGTGCTCCCTTTTGCTCAATGTCTTCAACGCAGGGACGCGCGCGCGGTCTCGCGTGCTCGACGCAAACGAGTTGGATTCTTCGTTCAACGTTCCAGTGACCAGCATCTTTTTCAACAGGTTGGTTAGGCGAACAGGTGTGCCGGCTATCGTGAGGACGTAATGCGCCTGACACTGTCTGAACAGAGCTTTTGTTATGTCCAAACACTCTGTGTCCCCTGTGGCGTCTTCCATTACGAACAATTCGGATGTAACGAGGTCGTAGTAGGCAGCGCCGAGCTTATTCTTGTTCCAAATCACGGACAAAATGATCTATCACACGGAACGAGATTCATTTGCGTGTGTAAATATTTGCCTGATCGAGAATGAGTTTTTTTCGACTGTATATTAGTAGGGGAGAGCGGGTCTAGTTGATGTGTTATTTGGGTTTCAATTTTTTTCTTTTTTATTTGAATTAATTACTTCATAACGAATAAGTGAAAATTGGAGAAAATACATACAAAATGAAGGAAAAAATTTTATTTCGACGAAGGCAAAATCTATCAATTTACCCCACTGCGGGGCTGGTTGATTCGTTATTCTGTTTTCACTTTTTTGCATTTTTTATTTGAATTAATTACTTTTAGTTCTGATGTAATATTCTCAATATTATTCCTATAAACTGATCAGTAAATATTTTAATTAATATGTCGCTTGAAAGAGTTAAAATTCTTCTATTCCAAAATACTACTTGAAGTTTTCAGTCCCCTCGCAGATAACTGGATTATTTAAAAAATGGAAAAGTAGCTGTGGGGGCAAGAGTTCGAATGCAAACTTTCCATTTAAAAATCAGCTGGAAGTAAAGAAGCGATGAAAAGAAAATCTGAATGCGAACGTGCAAAGAAATAATTAGAAAAGCAAAAAAATCCAAAAAGTAACATTTACTCGTGAAAAATTTTGAAAGGAACAAACCAAATCGATTCCAAAAAGAGAATTGCCCAACCATCAACGTCTATGGAAAAAATAATTTGTCCTACGTGTGAAGAAGAATACACTAATCCTCCAGAAGATGGGGATAATATTATGTGCTATTATTGTTACCTTGATTAAAAAAAATGAATTGTAAACTATTAGTCGTTTTGCTATATTACCACAACTAGGTATTGTATATAGGAAAATGAAACACTTTTGTGAAAATTTCTCGTTGCATTCTATTTCCCCAATACCTTCGAACTTTTGTCCCACATATCGGGTATAAGTTCGAAATCACACTTTTTGGGAATATTTATTTTATATAAGTCGTGACAGTTAGATTTACATGAAGTCACTGCCTATCGAATAATAAGGGATAGTAATTATTTCTTACAGAATGATATGAGCTATCAGTGTAATACCAAGACTTTTAAAAAAGTCTAAACTTTAATTGCGCACTCTTGCCCCACAATACTCTATATGTACCAACCTCCTCCGCGTCAACCGATGCGTTGGCGTCGAACGCGTTTGAACTACTCGTAGCTTCTCGACCTGTCGGTTGCCTCCTAGCCTCTACCCTAACCGACGTCACTTCCTCCGCCTCCGCCTCCTCCTCGTCGCTGCTCTCCGACACCAAAGACTCGAATTCGTATCGTCTGATCGCAATAAATGAGAGAAATTTTTTGAATCTGATCCTTTTGGAGAATAAAGTAACGGTCATACATAAGAGCGTTTGTGGGCGTGCTTCTGGATCTCGTGGTAGACGAAGACGCTGGAACACGTCCAGGGGCATTCTCGGTGCTGTTCATACTCTCAATTCGATTAAAACGTCCAGTCTATAGTAGCCGTTGAAACGGAGTCACCTATTCACATAAGTATGTACGAAGGAAACTTATGATCGAAGAATTCTCCTTACTATCTGACGGGATTGAAAATGCGTTTTAATATTGCGATCTGCGAAGCAAGGTAAAGCGTAATTCTGAAGATACACGCTTGTGCCGCTAGGGCGGAAGTTGCTGACGCTGCGCCGCGACGTTCCGCGATCCTTCCCGAGACTCGCCGAGGATTCACGACTCTCGAGTCTCGAGCACTCCCTGGTTCTACTACGCGTATAATACGAGTGTGGTTAGAACCAGAGTCGATTCAGCTGCTTTCGCTAATTCGGTCATTGAAATGAAAAACTACACGGTAACGACATAGTATTTTATTGAATTGCTTTACACGAGTGACGCACGCGCATGCGCGCGTATGTATATGTGTATTCTACGCCGAAGGAAGTGTGCTCGCGCACGTTAGCGAAGTTGTATCGAAAAATAAAGTCTTTAAACGTGGCGAGTAACGTTTGAAAACTGGATGCTCTTGCGTAACTCTACACTGTACAATTCGGAATCAGTTCGATCTGCGATTTCGCTTTGGCGTTACTGCGTACGCCGTACGGAGTGGTAACGCGCGGAAAGATCGAAAGATCGAAAGCCTCGGGACGATCAGCTCGGAATGAGTGGAGGTGGTTGAGGGTTGAAGGAAATCGGTCGGTACGTCTTCTCTTTCGTAAAAGGTTGCACTCCGCTTAGTAAAAAATCGTGCGCAGGATTCGTGGCCGATTTCGCTGGATCCAGCAGAATGTCCTGGTCCGAGATAGCCGCATCCTCCCTTCGTTCCGGACTAGCGGACCTGCTTAACGTTCGTTCGCTGTTGTTTTTGTCTGCGTTCCACATGTTTCGTTCTTCCGCCGTGCTTCGAAGCAGCAGAAAAAGTTTGCGACTCCACGATTCCGCGCGACCGATCCAATTTCAATGTGTCGTTACGTACACAATTAAATAGGTATAGGCTAGTGTAGACTAGTGATAGATTTAAAATTTCGCGGGAATCGTGGAATGCGCGCTATCCCTTTCTGCTAGGATTCGATCGAGGCGCGCAAATCGAGACGTCGTAATTTTATAAGCGCAAGGAATTCTTCCTAACCGTTCGTATACGTGCGACCGCGTGCCCACGTATATCGTATATGTATGTATGTACAGTGGGGAACGAAAGAAATTTTACAAATTTTAAAATCGCATAACTTTTTTAGAACTGGTCCAAACAATATAAGTTTTTTCGAGAAACTAGAAGGATTAGTTTTCTAAGTAAAGTGTTCCGTTCTTTTGAAAAAAATGCAATTGGTCGGAATAACAAAAAAAATAGTAAAGGTTGTAAAATCGCGAAGTACCCGAAGTCATCGATTTTCGACGTTATTCTGCGATCTTTAAGCATTTATACCTCAGAACAATGTTAACCGATTTTGATGAAATTTTAGGCATGTATACAACTTACTCCAATCTACAAACGGGTTTTTTGAATTTTCATTACAACTTCTGAAAAAAAACTTATGTCGTTCGGACCAATTCTAAAAAAGTTACAAACTTTCTTTCGTCCGCCACTGTATGTACATATGCATAGGTATATGCGCGCACTAAACGCGTTACACTATCGAACGGTATTTTTCGAGGAGGACGCTTCGATTCGATGCTCTCGCAACCACACTCTTCCAAGACATCCATCTGTGTACGCGTACGCACATGGTCTTTCTATTAAATTCTCGCAGAACCATGCACGATTAGAAACATTCGCTCTCTCTCACTCACTCATTCTGCTTTAATGAAGCGTTGTTAGATGACTAGAGACGTTAACACTATTTATATGCCATGCCCACCTTAAAACCTGCGTAAAACGAAAACGAAAAAGCCATTGATTAGTAACTGTATCCAAAGACAGATCGCGGAAACATAACTATGGCGGTGGAAGATTACGCGCGAGCCGTTGGGATTGTTGGGAATGCACAATCTTGGTAAATGTGAGAACACTCTAGGTGATTCATGCATACCAGATGGCGAAACCGTTCACCAAAGTTTGGACAAAGATTTCTAGCCGAGAGCGATAGGTGAGCCGGAAACGTGAGGGGATCGTTGGAAGGAAAAGGTGGCGCGTTGATAGGTATGTACAGTAAGTACAGGTGGGGTAGCCCGGGGGCGATAGTAACAGAAGGACCATTGTAACGCGTTAAATATATCAGAACATATGATACATAGATATTCAAGATCACAAATTTTGGATATATGATGAAGAATGACATTTGGAATACACACATCCATATCCTAGCAGTATAGATACAAAATTGATATATATATATATAGTGGGGAAAATAACATTTCGATACCCTAAAGTAACTTTTTCTTACTGATTTTAAATTGTAATATAAATACTCCCTTTGCAAATACGTGTCTTTTCTTTTTCTTAATATTTAATCTCGTCATTTTTAAAGTAATACTGATCGTTAGTTATCGCTTTTAAGTATCTCGTTAATCAAAATTTATAATTTAAGTTCAAAACCCAGGCTGGGATCGATTTTTAATAACCTGTATATTACTTGACAAACAGCGAAGCTGTTGTGGCTGAATAAGTGTCAGATAAGTAAGTAACATTTTCGTACAAAAACTTTTGTTGTAACTTTAATAGTTTTTGCATAATCCTATTCCAAAGTCAAAGTGTTACTACCGCCCCCGGTCTACCCTACTATGTATAGGTATGTAAGTAGGTATGTATGTACGTTTAAAGGAATCGCGGGATCGATCTGACCCGATCGAGTCGATCGAAGGTCCAGGTTTTATCGAGGTTTTCGTCGAACGTACCTAGATCGATGCGGTTTGCTTTTGATTCCGGTTTGCCTGGAATGCGGTCTCGTGTTCGGCTGCGAGAGTTCGCTGTCGCTGCTCGCAAAGGAAGACCTAGCTATCACCGTACCGTGCGCGAAATCTTTCCTGCGGAAGCAAACGACAACGCGATTATACAGTAGGCACACAATTATTATAGCTGTCGCATACGTGAATGCGTATTCCCACCCCCGGATCGAATTTGTCGGCGTCGATCCGCCGAAATCAAACTTTCCTCGAGCTTACCTATAATTGTCGGATCTGGGAGTTGAGTTGGAGGTTACCGGCTTGGCAGAATGAACTGGATTCACGTGGACGAACAAGGGCGAGCTCTTAGGTATATCGCAAACGATCTTTGGGTGGACAGTGGTTTGTTTGTATTCTAGATGCGAGGAGGTGTCCGGCGCCCAGTCGTAATATTTCGGCCGATAGGTCTTTCGCTCGCCGCGACGTTGTTTCGGGTCCAAGGTGGAAGCAGAAGCCGAAGCGGATTGAGAAGCGGAAGCGGAAGTGGAGGCGGAAGCGGAAGCTGTAGCGGAACCGACGCGCGAGCCAGCGGCGCCTTTTTTCGTTCGCGACCCCTCGTTGCTCGCGGGTCCCTTGGCGGGGGTTGCCGGTAGTTGGCCGGCTGGCAACCAAGTCGGAGAGGAGGTGGTGGAAGAAGGCGCACCGTCCGGATCGGCACGAGAGAGCTGCGAACCATCCCATTGGACGGGCGCGGGCGGCAGGCTACTGCAATACGGGCACTCTAGCAACAGCGATCTCTCATCTTCCTTCCTTTAGTTTTACTCGAAATCAGCTTTACTTACTTGAAATTTTCTTCCATCTCCTTGAACAAACGTAACTGTTGCCTGATGCTGGCCTTCTCCTTGGCCCGTTTGCGCTGGAACTCCTCCTCGACTTTCCGCATCGCTTCCAGCTCACCTTTCCTCTGACGCTCCTTCGCCTCTGCCTCCCTCGATAGCTTCTCCGCCAACCTGCGTCTTTCGATCTGTCGCACCGTCGATTGAAAGGTAAATCGCCTGCTTTTCGAGCTGTTCTTTAACCGCGGCTTCGTTTCTTTCGCGTCCTCCTTGTTAGCCACTACATTATCTCGATCGCGAGATGGATTCTTGCACGATTCGCGAAACCTCGAAAGCTCGCTGGCTCCTCTGGAATTCTTCACGCCGACGCACGGCCTGGAATCGTCGGAGCGCCGTTTCATCGAGATCGCCTCGTCGCTTAAACGGGAGAAATCCGTTTCCGCGATGGTCCCCGTTTCTTTTGAATGATTCTCGGCAATTGACCCGACCTTTCTTCCGTTCAGACTTTGCACCCGATGCTCCGCTTCGTTCGATTCTGGTAGATACATTACGTGCCCACCTGGCGCCAGATACGAGAACGACGGAGGTTTCAAGATCACTGGGAAATCGTTTACTTTACCCGTCGATGTTTTCTCCTCGGACCCATCGTCCTCCACCTCTGCGTCACCGTCCGTGTCCTCTTCTTCGCGTTCATCCTCAGCTATATCGTGACCGTCCTCGTCATCGTCATAGTCTTCGTCATCGTCGACGTCATCGTCATCATCGTCCACGTCCTCGTCCTCCACGTCGTCATCGTGGTGACTGTTATCTTTGTTGCCGTTGCGATCGTTACTACGGTTGTCATCGTTGCTATTGCCATCGGCGTTGCCTTCGTCTTCGCGGCGGATAACGCGCTCGCGACCAGCAAACGACTTCCAAACGCATGACGAGACTCGCGTCGTCTCGACAATTTGATTGTGTTGCAACGAGGTCGGCGCGCTCGTCGACAACAACCAATTATCGTCGAGAACGTCGTGGGTGCGCTTTCTTTGAACGTCGTGGATACCGATGCCGATGCCGATGCCGAAGGCGCCCGATACCGATCTCTTCAGCTTTTTAAGCGAATTGAACGCGGATCCTTCTCTTGCCTTGGTCTCGGAGCTGCAGAGATAGGTTCTGGCGTCCTCCCTGGGCAACGACAGAGAGAAAACGTGCGCTCGAGGTGGGTACTTTAACGAGGCAGGTAAA
Source organism: Andrena chrysosceles (assembly GCA_963855975.1). Taxonomy (NCBI): domain Eukaryota; kingdom Metazoa; phylum Arthropoda; class Insecta; order Hymenoptera; family Andrenidae; genus Andrena; species Andrena chrysosceles. Next base: position 41,459,778 of record OY979769.1, on the reverse strand, counting down.
GGCGGCGGCGAATCCACTCCCGCGTCGCTGCTCGATTCCTCGCCCAAGTCCTGCTGCGGCGTCCAAGTCGGCCTTGTGGCCGGTGTTTTCATTCTGTTGATCGTACTTACGTCCAAAGTGTCCTCGTTGGCCGCCCCGGCGTCACCGGATATTCCGGAATCGCCGGACTTGTCGTGCAAACTCCGAGGTCCTAAGGCGAGCAAAGGTGGCGGAGGCCTCGACATGCGCTCTATTCGTTCCTCCAGCATCACCTGAAACCCGAACGCGCAGCGTATCATCGGAACGAGACGAAAGAAACCGAAACCCAAAGCTCCCGTTAAGGGGTCATGTCTAGTTGGCAGGCGTGATTATTTAGGAATTTTTTGTGGAAAATCTAATGTATATTTTTTACAACAGTAATTTTGTTATAGAAAAATTCTGTAAAATTGTATAGAAAAATTCTCTAGAAGAAGATTCTGTTAGTATATGATTTTATCTAGTTCGTGAATGAAGGATTTTTCAAAAAAATGATTTCTGACAAAATGGCGGCCGTTTAACAGAAAATCATGACTTTTCGATGTCTGAATTGTTCGTTTTTCTGGCATTACAAATAGAGTTTTCATAAAAATCAAAAATCCTTCGTTAACGAACTAAGTAGATAAACTCATATAGGTACTAACAAAATCTTCTTCACTTTTCGAGTTCAAATGATCCGGCTCTGAAAAATCGTGCTCACCGCAAAAAAAAATAGCTTCGGGGATAGTGGCTGTTATTCGTCCATTTTTCAATATTTTTCTATAACAAAATTCCTGAGAGTTGCTGAATATATGTACTTTTAAAATAAACAAATAGTTGTAAAAAATATACATTAGATTTTCCACAAAAAATTCACGAATATCACGCCTGCCAAATAGGCATGACCCCTTAAGTACGAACTACGAACCGGCATCTCCTCGCTGGCGGTGCTGAGGGTCGGTCCCGGGGCTTCCAGAGCCGAAAGCAATCTCCATGCCGCCGATGGCGAGAATCGTGGGATTTCTAGTTGCTTTTTTGGCAAGGTTGGTCGCAGTTTCAACGAGATGTCTTCTATCACGTTCCGTCCCTAAACAATTGTACACAATGGGCGATTAACAACGATAAAAAGTGAAGTCGAGGTAGTAGTAACATAGTGGCAATATGATGGTAGGACAAGAGAGAAAGTGCAAGGATTTCCAGCTTACGTTTTCGTCGGTATCATCAGCCGTATCCGCGGAAGATCTACCGTCTTCTCCATTTCGCAAGGTCGACGTGATCCGCATTTCCTCTTTCCGTAGGCGTAGATCCTCATCGTTTCGCGTCTCGGTTAGCAAGATCTCGTTCATTCCGAAGTAAAATGTCTTTGGAGCCGTTTGCGCCAACGAGACGAATCTGCGGATCGACAAGAAAGGATTGGTTCACAAGTGCAAGTAGGGGAGGGTTGCCTATATCGTACCACTTAAGACATTTTACGTTATATTTCATATTTGCTACCTACTAATTTGAACGCAAATGATTATTGGATATTGTAGCTTGATCTTTTAGGCACCTACTATTATCAGCTAAAATAAACAGGTAAAAAGTTACATCAATCATACCTGCTTTTTTTAAATGTTTATAGCATATCGTTTCTATTTCTTATTTCGCATTTACTTGATATTTTTATTGTCAGATGTCGTTTACATTCATTAATTACTGAGAAATTGATGAGATACGATTTAGGTGACCAGTACGATATTATCAACTCTCCCCTATCTATAGCTAGGGGAGTCCAGGGCAAAATCGGGACATTAAAAAGAGAATCTCATAACTTTGACATGGCCGAATCAACAACTTGCGGCTCTGTTCACATATATTTTACCTCTTACCCAGGGGTGCCCACCCGTATACAAATAAATAAACTTACGGTTGGCCGTCTTCTCCGCGATGTTGGCCCAATGCGTTTGCCTCCACAGCAGAGTTATCCCTGAATATCGGCTCGGATTTCCACTCATCGGCGACCGCGACCGCGACCACACGTTTATCATCGTTCCACCATCTCGGGTCTGAGTTTTCCTTGTCACGAGCTTGCCGTTCGAGCTTGTCGAGCGCGTCCGTAGGCGTCGGCGTCGGCGCCGTTTCGCTAGTCCAACCCCGATTCTCGCGCGAGTCTTTTACAAGACGCGCATTCGGAGCTTCCGCGTTCGCCACGTTCCGGACGATTTCTTTGGGCACAGCTTCAACGCGTTTCCCGTATTTTCCGTACTTTCCGGGCTCGTCCACTCGCCGACGACGATCCGCGTCTTTACGCTCGAGCCTGGCGCGCACTTGGACGGCTTCGAGCCTCTCCCGCAAAGGTTGCCTGGTTCCGTCTCGGTCAACGCTCGAAGTTTTCCCATCCCTGCAAATCTTCGATTGCTCCCCAATCCCAGCTTTGACCTCATCCGTAACGATCGGTGGTCCCCTCGTTTTCCAATGCCCGCTCCGATTCCGCGCGTTCGGGGAAACACATCCCACGGCATCCCGTTGTTCCGTAAACGAGTCAGCCGCGGTGGCGATCACGGGGCTTCCCTCCACGCGCTCGCTACCCTTCTCGAACGAGCAATCTCGAACACGCACATCAGATCCATCGCCTCGATGGTCCAGCGACCGAAAATCAGCTGTCGATTCGCCGATCGTCCTCCTCGTGCAGTCGAGCTTATCACGAACTTTCCTCGCCACTTGGATAAGTTCCGCCTGAAACTCAGGACTGCTGAGACTCCTCTGAAGCGTGTTTTTGCCATCAACCAGCCTCGTGTGTTGCCGGTGCTGGTTCGAGCGCCGAATTGGATCGCGTTCCTGCCACTCGTTCCCGTTCGACGTATCTTTATCGAAGTGATTGCGTGTCCTGCACCGACGATCCGACAAACGCTCGCCTTGTTGCTCGACATCCATTGGGTCGTTCGGTATCCGTTCTCGATCGCAATCAAAGGAACGATTGCATCCGGACAGCTGCCAACTGACCTGCGCCTTCTTCGTCTCCGCTCGAGTTTTGAACAGACGTGACTTTCTCGGAGGCGGTTGGACCTCTCGCTCTCGTTCGACTCGAAAACGGGGCTCGACGGAGTGATTGCCGGAGTCGAGCAGCCTCGGCGGAGCCGGAGCTTTGTACTTCTTTCTAGCTTTGTATCTGCTTTCGACTCGATCCTTGGCCTCTCTGTCCGTGCGCCGGTAGCTCGTCGATCGTTCGTCTTCCCTGTCGCTGGGTTTGCCGAGACTCGAGCGATCCTGGATCAACGAGCCAGCATCTGGCGAGTAGCGGAGATCCGGCTCGCTGCCGAATCTCTTGAGATCCGATGGTGGACCGGTGGCCTCCGTTCGACCGGAGTCCACTTGGTAGCGGCAGCAGTGGCGCTCGGAAGTCCTCCTTGGCCGAGACTCGGTTACGTTCGACATGGTGATACTTCTACCTCGGAACGGGGCAACCCCGTCGTGCTGCTGAAACATCAATCCGATTTACATAGGTAAACACGTGATCAGCTCCTTCGCGACATAGGGTAAACTGCACTAATCATTGGCACTCCTGATTAAAATGCCAAATATTAAGAAGTACCAGCTTAGAAAGTATTATTTTTATTTCACTACAACTTATTTTTCTTTCAATAGGGTAAATGTACCGTTTGTGGCCATTGCACTGTTTTTGGCCATGTGCATAATTATCTTATTTTTAAATTGCTTGCAGATCATTATTCTGTGGAGAATTTCACATTATAAATATTTTACTTACAATTAGTATACCACCCGAAATATAAGGTTACATTTATTGCTTACACGGAAAAATATTATATTTTTTAAAAAGTGGCCAAAACTGGGACAATACCTTAAAGTGGCCACAAATGGTGCATCTACCCTACAACTATTAATTATATTTTGTCGCTTTATAACTAAGTAATGGATTGAAACGCAGATTTATTACGTGTTGTAGGCATTTAATAGTGAATTAAATAGTCTGTTTAAACACTTTAAACATCGATTTTAACTACATATGTTTTTCTATATAACCTGAAACTTTAGGGTGCCAATGATCGTACTTTTATGCCTATTTTTGTTTTCATTGAATATTTTTAAAATAAAATACTTAATAGGTACTCAAAATGTTTTATTTTAATGAAAAATCCATAATCATTGATAATAACTGAAAATTAAGACCATATAAAAAAAAATATGGTCATTCCAATTGCGATTTCCGCTTAGGGTGCCAATCATTGTACAGTTTACCCTACGTATGTCGCTTCCTATTTACGAGTGGAGCGTTTACCTTGTCTAGGTCGCGCGAGGACGCAAACGTGGACGGTCTGCGGCCGCTTATGGTCCCACCGTTGTGAATTATGCAGCCGTTGTCGGTGGCGCGTAGTCTTTGATTCGGTGGCTCGGGCAGAACCTTCCGCGCCGCGGTCGGCTGGGACCGGTGCCTCGCGAGCTCCCGGGGAAACGACTGCGACCACCCGCGACTCGTTTCCGACATCAGCAACCCGTTCGAACACATGGACGCCGCCTGTTGCTGATCCCGAGAGCTGCTCCCATTGTTGCCCATCTTTCCGTCCTCTTAAGAGATACGCCACTCGTCCAGCATCCCGCATCTGCCAAATCGCAAACGCGCAACTTTAACCGCGCTGATTCGGTATAACCAACCCCTCCCCCTCTGCCCCTTAATTCCCCAAGCCTCCTTCGTTCGATTTCAATGATTCTGTCCGCGAATCGCCGACCGCTTACGGCGACGATGCGCGTCCGTCGAAGCGAAGCGAAGCAGCAGGTAACCGCGATACCAGCGATAACGGGTTTTGCCTAACGGTTTCGAATTGGTTCGAGAGATACCTACCAGATGTATCGACGAGCGACCGGGCCGCGATCGCGGCTACTAACGCGATAGAGACTCGTCAACGAATGCGCCTTTACTTTTGCTAAATCGTCAGTGGAGAGACTCTTCTCTTCCACCAACTCTTCCGAGACGGTGGATCTCTATTTGCACAATGTTCTCTAGCCCGAGGTAAATATTTGATTCCCCGAGTACTCGCCGACAGTGCGCCGCGGGGAACCACGCGCGTTCCATTCCGCGGCGATCCTCCTCTAGAAACGTAAAAGGCGAGGCGACGCGACGTTGCGTAAAGCAGAAGAGAAAGTTGCTGGAACGCGTGTATCAAGGTGCTGCTCAAGTGCGCATCGTTCCTACGAATCATTGATGTTTTCCTACCTTTCATATTTTTACCTTAGTTGAGGAGATTACAAAAGGGAATGACAAGATTGCCTCGCTGGTAGGTTTGCGTAATGAAAACTACGAGGCAAAGGTTTGAAGGATGGGATCCAAGTGTGTGGAGTGAGCGGAGGCTTACCTAGCGGTAAGATACTCACGTACTTGGCAAATATTCCCGCGAGGATTTGGCTCGCTGCGCGCGTGTTGCCGCGGTACGGTAAATGCACCGGTCGCAGGGTCGTCTGCGAGCACGGATCGCATAGGAATGCGCGAAACGGCCAAAAGCGCGACGCAGGTGAGCGGCGGGACGAAGAAAGCCGTTTTAACTGATCGGATCGAATGGAATCGGATCGAGGTCGCGGTCCTCGCGCGAAAAAGAAAGTCTTCCTGGGGCGCGGACGAGTTCGATCCGGTAGATCCGGTGAGAGCGGACGAGCCGCGACTGCTGTCAGCCCGTTTTTGCCTTCTCTTCTCCGTTCTCTGGTCGCTTTCGACACCGAGCGCGTTCGATGACCGAAATTCGTTTAACGAGAACGCAAACGGAATGCGTAAGAAATCTGAAAGTTGGCAAACACGCCAAGTGCACGGGAACCGTACCTACCTTCACCAGCGTAGAGAGCGGCGGAGCGCCCGAGTATTTCGGCGGAAATCGATTGCGATCCAACGCGTCTGGGTGGAAATAGCGGTCGACGCAAGTCCGCGTAAGTATGGGTTTTTGATTTTTTATAAATTATATGGACGTAATATCATTAAACCGGTTAGTATATTTGAGAGGGTATACGTTTGACTGTCTGAGTAAATTAATAAAGTTGACTCAATGTGACAACAATTAAGGTATTTTAATATTTTTCTCACACCTTTCATGATTGTCAACCAGCCCCATGATCGGGGTTGGTTGAGTTACAGTATGGGGTAGGTTGACTGTAGGTACAATCAGTTAAGAAAATGTTATTAGTAACTTATCTCAGTGGTAATAAAATAACAGAATGTCACAAAAGTTGTTTCATTATAAAATATTAATTTCTTTCTTTCATATTTTAATAATGAACTGGAAGTGTTTTCAACTTAAACATAATAATGTATTTATAACATAGTGAAATTTAAACGAAAAATAAAAATCGCTTTCTGAATAACAAAATAACAATTTAAACCTTATTAACGTTATTAGTCAACCAGTCCCGATAGATCATTTTGACTTCAATAATCTGTATAACCTTCAATTATTTATGTATAAACACAAATACTATGTCAATAGATCGTCTAATAAACAAACTTTAAAATAGTCCCTTAACATTTATTCTATTGTAAACATATATAGAGCGTGAAAAAATAAAAACTTTTAGAAAAAATATTTATTTACATAGTGAATTTTTCGACAAACGCTGGTAATGGTTAGTAAGGTGCGATCGCGGGGTCGGAAATAAATGCATGGCATAGTAGAAGTGACTTCTTTCTACATTGAATTTTTCCGCAGTAGAGCATATGTCGGTGCAAAGTTATTAACCCTTAGGCTGCCGCTATAGCCACTATATTGGCACGGTTCTACCCCCTCGACTCTATGGGACCTATTGACTATTGGAAAAAAAGGACCCCTATTTTTACGAAAAAATAGCGGCAGCCTAAAGGTTAACAATTATTCAACCTACCCCTTGAAACAACCAGCCCCGATCTTCCCCACATACCGCCGAGGATGCGCAACGATCTCTATGGCCTACATTCTCTTCATCGCTCTATGTATCTTAGCCATCGACGCCGCGCCGACCCGCGCGACGTTGCGTAAAACCACCGTGCGGCGCGGCGTGCGATACCACCTAAAAGTACGATCTGTCTACACCGATTACTCCAGCCATTCAAACTGCGATTCGGGGATAAGAAAAATTGTTGGGAAAGCCGCAGATAGAAAAAGAATATCGAAGAAGGGAAGGTGGAAGAAAAAGCCGGTAGCTGTTATTCGCGCGGGCTCGATAGATCGAGCCTGTTATCCGTTTCCTCGTTCAGCGATTAGTCGTGGATCGTTACCTCGCTTCACGGAGCACGAGTTGGGTGAATAGTTGCACGATCTCGGATCGATCGCACGCGGCGAACCTTCGCCACGATTTCTCTCATAACGGTTTGGATGGTGGGATTTTCAACGGGGGAACAAGCGGAACGCGTCACTGACTGTTCAATGCAAAGTCCAGAGGAAGTGAGCGGTCAACGCATCCCCTGTTCTGATCATGGATTACCAGCGATCAACGTGACGGGAGAAAGGAATCGCATCTTCCTGCGAAACGGAGGAGGTCTATAATACCTTCTCTGCTAGAACTCTTGCAGCGAATTTTCCTGTAACTCGTAGCGAATGCTTCGCGTTCCAAGACTCGCCCTCGACAAAACCGCTTTAATTTATCGAGCTCGAGGTTGTCGAGAATGCGCCAGTCGACTCGAATCGAGTGGGCCCGACGCGCCGCGCGGCCTTTCCGTCCCATTTCGTTGAGCAAACGATTTTAGAAAATGCAGCGGAAAACGATGAGGAAGAATGGAATATTTTAGAAGAGGGGTGGAGGTACCAAGGGGAAAATGAGGAGCAGCTGTAGAGTATTGAGTATAGAGTGGCAGGATGTGAAGAACAAGCACGGATGGGTTTTATTCGCGAGGCATCTGGGTCAGGCGCAATCGCGCAAGTGCACCGTGACGCGCCCATTCCATTCGCACCTGCGCGCATGCGCCGGAGCCAGTAAGATTCTAACACTTTATCGAATAGATTGGATGGAATGAGAAGCAACGTCGCGGTCGCCCCCGGCGCGATAAATCCGATCGAGCGTTCGGAAGGGGAGAAGCGGAAAGAGAGAGACAGAGGTAAAAAGTTTATGGACACAGTGCGCTGCTTTGCGGCGTCGTTAGAAATCGGCGAGCATAGTTTCTCAGGAATTTCGGTATGCGGAAGGAAAGCTACGAGGCAGAGGCCGAGGAGTGATTGAGCGAAAGGTGGTGGGAGGAGAAGGGGCTGGGTGACGGTGGTGGTGGAGATCGTGTGCGCGACCGCGCGACCAGCGAATGCCACGGTGTGGCCGGGACCGGAGCTGCAGCTGGAGCTGGCTAGAGCTGCCGGGGTCGGTGACGAGGACGACGGCGATGGGAACGTAGAGAGAGAAAGAGAGGGAGAGAAAAGTACAATGCTGCGAGAATAGAAAAGAGTATTCCTCCTCTATTACCCTTTCGCTATAGGTATCACCTTTCGCATAAGCTCCTTTCTCGGCATTCACGGACCTTAGCGCGCACAGTCTTTTATTCTTGCTTTACGTCTTCCTCTTGTGAAAGAAATCGACCGTTCGACTTTCTTCTATTGTTGTCCTGCAACGCAATGCTTCGTTCATTATATCATAAGGTTCGCAGCAAAAAAGAGGCGCATCCGGCAAAGTGGTACGTATAGTAAACACTCGTTATAAGCCCCTTTCTACTATGCGTTGTATGCTTGGCGACTATCCCCACCATTTCTTGGAATCCTTTGGACGAGAGTGAGAGAACCCGAGAACGAGCGAGAGGCTCTTTCGTTTCCTCTCCCTCGCTTTTGGGTTCACTCTCGAGCCATTGGCCGCGCGGAATAGTGTCCACAACGCGTTATACGCTCACCGCCAGGTCTGTTCGTCGAGCTTATAACGAGTGCGCACTGTATACCTGCCGTAGCGTTGCGCGACTAAGAGATCGAACGAGTCAAAGGCACCGACGCGCGATATTGGTCACCGACGACCTGACTGTGAACCTTGCCGGCGAAAGACGGTACGGTGCGTTTGCCGCGTGTAGGCGGGACAGAAGCGGTGATATCTGCGCGAGACGTCCTAGACGCTGACGGACCAACAGCACGGAAACCGACGAGAAGTGAAAGTTACATGCGCGAAAGAAGAATGGTAGAAGGGATAATGACGGGAGTTTGCTTGGAATCGAAACATTGCCGTGGACTGAGATACCGAAAATTCGAATTTCGTGCCGATCAAGCACCTAGCGATTGGTGCCGTGAGAAAAAACACTTGAACGCACGAGAAAGTTGATCGTCGTACGGCACCTTGGAAATTTAATGACTGCGTCGCGTCGTCCGTCGACGCGAGAGGCTTTTCACTTCGCTGTGACCCACATAATCGCTAACGGAGGAAGAAACGCGAGAGACGCGTGTATCTACTTAAGTAGATGTTTAACGGGAACCCTCGATCCGTCGCGAAGCGTTCCCATTTGTCAACGCGTGAAAAACGAACGAAATCGAGTGGAACATAAATGTAGCATAAATCCGCGAAAAATGTACAGTGCTAGAGAAAAGACACGGATGGGAAGAAAGAGCGCGAATGGCGACGATCCGCTAAACGGAAGACCAGTCGCGTTCTCAGGGAAGCTGAGAAAGAGAAGTTGTTCGTAACTCGTGAGATACCTTCTCGTTAATTAGAAGGGAAAGACCAGCGAAAGCTCGATCGCACGCGTTACGAGCCAAACGTATTCTCATGCATGCGCGTCGAGTAGTTGGCGGGCGCGCGCACTGATGTTGCGCATGGGCATTGGGCGGACGCGTGCACGAAAGGCGCGATAGGGCGCGCAATTCGATTCGACTGGACTCGACTCATCACAGCTGTGCTCGGACAGGTTTGCCGCGATTGAGAACTAAAGCCGCGAACCGAACCGGCGCGAACGAAACGCGGTGAGGCGTTGCAACGAGGCGGACCGGTCTCGCAATTTTCTCGCCAAGGCTCGACACGCTTCCACCGCCTCTGATGGAATCTGATCGAACCGGAGAACGGGAAACGCGTTTTTCCCTTCGTACGAAATACGAATACATCTCCGATGTGCCTTTAGACTTTGCGGTGGCGGTGACTTTCCATCGTGAAAGCGGAGTTCTATGCCAGAAAAGTGTCGCCAAGGCCGATAATCCACCGTTCAATAGCCCGCGAGAAAGAGCGTCTAGAATACGCACGCGTTACGCAATCAGACGCATTGAAGGAACGATGCTTGGTCGGCCTTGCGAAAACAGCCTCGCATTCTAAACAACCTCTTACGAGCGCCGATCGAAAGTTCCTTCGAAAGCGTAGCCCAGCGGGCGTCGATATTCACTCGCAACCAGCACCTCCCGCTCGCGAGACTAGCTCCTTTCTTTCTCCAGCCTAACTTGGGCTTCAAATGGAAAACTCCATAGAGTTACAACTAACTACTACGGTTCAATCTACGAAGACGTATCGTCATAAACAAAGTTTTCGCCCACGTCCGCGATCGCGGCGGCAACGTTAACCACGGAGCATATAACGGAATAACGTCACGCCGCGTTAACGTCCTTCCGATTTCGCCTGCTTGCCACTTGCTTGTCTTCTCCGGTTCTCCGGGCCGAAATCAACTGGAAGCCGGTCGCGTTTGCGCGCTAACAAACCGACCAGCTTTCTACGACTTGCACGAGTACGCGTATCCCGCGAACAGAAGATTGCGCGAGCAAACAAAAGAATCTCGTCCGAGAATCAAATGTCGGCAAGCGTTTCCGCTGATCGTTGAAGCGAGCGGTTCGTCCGGTTCAACCAGACCACCGTAATATCTTGGCCGCTTTCGCCCGTACTCGACGAAATTACGCGTAGATATTGTCTACGAGCGAGAACGCGTTTCTTTCCACGAGCATTATTTCCCGCCAGAATATATGCAGTACCATTAGACTCTGTTTCCATCCCCTTCCAAACACGCGAATAAACCGTCGATTCGTTTAAACACCGAGCCAATCGTTTTTTCCCGTTTCTATGTTCCGACGATTACCGTTGCTCTGCCAACCTGTCTTACGGTATTACTGTTCTGTACCGAGACTACCGAGTCGCCAATCCTACGCGACAAATAAAGGTACAAAACCAGTGCGAACAGATTTCACTCGAGCATACTTACATTGGGGAATCTGGTATGTTCAGAGCGACAGGTTTAAGTAAAAACGTTGTGGAACGTTGATGGGCGTATTTTTGAGAGACCAAGCGCTGTATGTTCAGTATGTTCAGTATATACCTATATTGCACGTTGTACATACCGACTGTCAATTCTGTTGGTTTGCTGCTCCAGTGCTGCTCTCGTTTCACCAAGTCACCCAACCTGAATGATCCATGGATCGATCGAAATTTCACAAATATCACTAACCGACAAGTTGCACACTTGTCTTAACCGAGGCGATCAGTGCACGCGGATAAAAGATAAACGATACAGCGACGAAATTGTTGAAACATTCTTTCCCACTAAACTAATTACCGGTAACGTCATTTGGTAGCGAAACAAAACTCACAATATACACTGAATCACACGTAAGTTCGTGGCACAGAATCTCGGACTGGCGATACTTCCACGACTGGATGCTTCGTCTACGATCGTAGTAGTCGGCACCTTTCTTCCTACTCTCTATGCGAAACGACCTATCGTTTGACGTTTGGTATGCGACAAAAACAAAGATATCGTCGTTCGCAAAAGTGGAGGATAGGATGGGACGGAAAGCGAGAACGAGAAGGGTAAGAAGGAAAGAGAGAGAAGGAGAATGGAGCAGGAAAAAAAGAGGAGAAAGAGGAAGAATACAAAGATGAAAAACGTGAAACGGTACAACGTATCGAATGTTTCACTTCTCTAAGAGAAATACGATTCGCGCGTCGCTCTCTTCGAGCGCGACGCGAAATCGGGACTGACTGGGGACGGCTACGGCGACCCTCGAATCCCCTACCCTCTCTTCCTCCGGCGATTACCGACGCCCCCTCCTCTCCCTCCGCCAGCACCTTTAACTCGCAACGCTAAAACCGTTCTCCTACCTTCGCCTGAGCTTTAACCACCTATCTACCTGCCTATTCCTCGCTTTTCTCCCCACTATCGTTCAACGCATCGCGTTTTCTTCCCCTTCCAAACTATCTCCTCTTCGTTCTCTCTCTTCCCCTTATTCTTCCCTATAGCTTTACCCTTCCTGCATTCCTTTTGCTACAGTTTCTAATCGAGAACATACAGGATGCGTATAAGTTGAACGATTCAACGCTCTTCGGCAATGCGTTTCGATCGACATTCGATTTCTTTTGCCTTCAATCATTCAACCACTTGGAATTGTGATCATTTGTTTATTTTAAACAAACGCGAGAAAAATGTAATGACTATTAGAAAACTCGAGGTCCGCATCCACGTTCTATTCCAAGTTTCCAACGATCCTTACTGGGGCGCAAATAAATTATTAATGTGATAATCACGATGCATACTTTAATCTATGGTATTCTCTAAGCGTATGAAAATTAGCTCTCCAAGCTCTATATATACAAATTCTCGGAATAAGCTTTCAATTATTTATGAGGAGGCCAGGTCCACTGATGCTGCGGAGGTTCCTCTATCAAAGGCTCCCATGGCTTCCACGCTTTCATCTCTTCTGCAAGCTGTAATTCATTCTTCGCTTGTTCTATGAGCTCTTCGATTTGTCCGCAGTTGATCTTTGTTTCTACAGCAGCGACCGCCTTGTTCTGTAATGCCAAGACAGTTGGATTTTTGTTAGACAATTTACTTGGATATTGAAAAGATCACTCGTGTGGAAATATTGTAAAATACCTGCTGTAAGATATCGTTCCTTTCTCTGATGAGTTTCTCAGTGTGTTTTCTGTAACCAGACTCGATTGGTAAGGTCTGCAAAACGCGCATAATTTTAACATACAGTCTGCCGAGATCACGATGCGCATATTGTGCTACTGCGAGGCCCGTTAGTCCTGTTGTCTGAACAGAAAACAAATCGTCGAAAGGCGAAAGAAATATGTACTGTAGATTTCGAGATCATTGTGGTTGTGGTTATGTTTTGCGGAAAGATAGGATGTACGATAAATCATACACTACGAAACATTATTTTGGTTTTAATGCTACTTTAGAGATGTATTACCTTCTTTAGTACCCCCGACATGATTGAAAGAAAAGCAATTACGCGAACGACCCTCAAACTTTAAGTCTCCGGCAGAGGGTTGTTGCAACTTTTGCAGTGGCAGCACTGCCACTTTACAGTTTACGCTACCACTACTATAATAATTATAAACTTTTTTAAAAGAACCGACTTCAAAGCTAAAAAGGATAAAATAATTTTTTTTAAATCGGTGTCAAATTAGGAACAAAATTAAATCGACTGAATGCGTGATGACAAACTAAATTTTAGTGCGCTCTAATTCGGGCGTTAGTATGCTAATGAACTATAATTCATTATAAAGATTTAGAAATTTACTTAATTTTGTTTTTATTTTGCCACCGATTAAAAAAAATATTTTAGCCTTTTTTAGTGCACCTGTGAAGTCACTTTTTACATTTATTCTTTAATTTCTAGTTACCTCCGTTTGAAGTCGGTTAAAAAACATTTATCATTATACCAATTCGGGAACATACTCTATATAACATTGAAAGAATCATCGATATCGTTACAGGCGTTACAAAGTTATGCGCGAACATACATTAAAACTGAAATTCGAGATAATTCTAGAGTATCTAGATAATAATAAAAAAAAATTAACATGGTACCACTTTAGAGTATATATGCTCTAAGGGTCCCACCGGCTCTTCATACTCTTTCAAATAAAAAAAGAATCATCGAAATCAGTGCACCTATGCGGAAGTTATGCGTGAACATACATAATGAAATATACATAACGAATTAAGTAACCTCCTCCTTTTAAAGTCGGTTAAAAAAATTTACCAACTGCACTGTGATTTCAGGATCACGTATCTACATCTTTCGTCCATAAATTTTCATCATCCGTCTTTTATATCTGCAGGATACAAGAGTACACATTTGCTATTACATCATTTATAAAGAAGAAACTTTTGTAACAAGAAGGGTGGAACATAACAATAAAAGTCATTTTAAAGATAGAACATTTATTTGCATGTTTTCAGAAGTAAAGATGTTTATCGATTAGATTTTGCGACACGCTCGAGTTCGTCCTTCTTTTTGATCGCGTACGAGTTAGACGAACCTTTGGCAGCGTTAATAAGTTCATCAGCTAAGCATTCGGCGATTGTCTTGATATTACGGAATGCAGCTTCCCTAGCACCAGTGCACAGTAACCAGATGGCTTGATTTACGCGTCGTAAAGGAGATACATCCACAGCCTGTCTCCTAACTGTACCAGCACGTCCAATACGCGTAGAGTCTTCCCTCGGCCCAGAGTTGATAATGGCTGTCACGAGAACCTAAATAAAGCATGGATATAGTATCACAGAAACCTGAATAGACCAAGATATTTGCACGAAAAGAGAAGGTTGCAAAAAGCTGTATTACCTGCAAAGGATTCTCGCCTGTAAGCAGGTGAATTATTTCAAAGGCATGTTTCACAATTCTGACAGCCATTAATTTCTTGCCGTTATTTCTACCGTGCATCATTAGAGAATTTGTCAGACGCTCGACGATAGGGCATTGAGCTTTTCTAAACCTTTTCGCTGCGTACCGTCCCGCTGAATGTGGAAGGTACTTGGCGTTCTTCTCTTTGACGGCGATGTAGTCCTGTAGCGACATATCGTTGACCTGTACATCGTCGCAGTTCCAACGACCGAACAACTTGATTTCTGGTAATTCCGCAGAAAGCGTCACTGGCAAAGTTGTGGTAGTGGGCACCACTATGTCATCGAACGTTTCTATGTCAGCCATGGCTTATCTGTAGGTGAAACAGTTATCCAACGGTTACTGAATGTCAAGAATTTCTCGATTTATATCGTGCGTAGATATAATGACCGAAGAGAAAAACTAGGGCAATTGTACGCGACAAATTCCATCAGCCGACTAAACTGTACGGTAATAGAAAAACCGTGACCAGTTTATGGAACCAGAAAGAAACTGGGCATTCGGTATTTATTCGAAAGATAGAATAGTCCGTTGAAGATATTCGTAAACACTAAGATAAAGTTTATTCGTGTCAGATGTCACTGAACATGATGCATAGACGAGAATGAGAAATACGTGTAAATTTTGTTTAATCGGAGTGCACAGTTCTGGCAAGTATCGTTACGTCGTAGAACGTTCTTGGAAATCATATAGAATTTCAATACGGCTCATTTAAAAGTTGAAATTTTCTCTGAGCAACACTATTTCGAAGTTTTGTTGATACAAAATGCATGAATTTGTGAAAACATGTGGCCATGTGGTCGCGTGTGCGATAGGAACACTTTCAACTCATAAATTTTCGAACGTATCGTACGTTTGTGGTCACTGAGATTCTTCGTGCGTTTCCAACGCCTCGATATCACTTTTCTTTACACGACCGGCGAGTAAATTCATCGAACTTCCGAATTTCTTACCATACAACTTACGTTCACGTCTTCGCTGGATTGAGCGTGAACAGGAAAAGGCCATGACACTAGTGGCGCTTCGGCCTGTGATTGCCGGATTCTACGGATCCGAGTCAATTATAATGCGCAACCCTATAATATTCATACTTTATCGCGTATATCTGTAAGGGCAAGCAGTACAGCTCGCCCTGCAATTAAAGTAGATGATTTCAACAGAAAATTCATTGTTTCGAACGATTCCGAGACCGATGAAGTGTTGAGTTGTGTTGAGTGATAAAGTTGCTCATTTGACTTGGCAGTATATACGGCAGTTCTGTATACGCACAAGCTGAGACGATTGGTTCGCGAGTTGCCATTTTGTGCGTGTATTTACTATCAGTTCTATTCTAAATCTGTTGTATCGTGGAGTTTTAGTGGTTTCCCGTGAAATCTTCGAAATCTCCTATAGGTACGAGTACGAAACGGTTGTTTTTAGTGCACGATAAAATGGCTTTTGTGTCATGTTGAGGGTTAATACCGGTTGCCGAGTAAACCGGTACATCTGTGGTAGAAAAGTTCATTGCAAGTGCGGAAGATGTCACCAGTGGAACATCTGAAGCTACTTCCGGTCTTTGGAGGGAAACGGTAAGGACATTTTGTGTTTTTATTTTTTATGCCTATTTATTGTGATGGTATCGTGTTCGATGTAATTAGCACTGATAAGCGTTAGTAACATAACCTTAGCTCAGCATAAAGTAGAGACTGTAGTAGATAATTGCGTATAAATTATAAAATGCCGCACGCAAGACGCGAGAACGAGCAAGTATCGTGTACTTGCGAGAAGAATATAAAGTAGGAAGATTTCGTAGCAGAACGTTCCTTCGATAGAAAGGAACTAGAGGTATCCTTATTCCAACGTAAACGGAATTATTTAACAACATCGCGCAGCCGTTAAACTTTTTTCGTAAAGTCAATTGCGACTTTATTCTCGGTAATGAATTGTTTACGTATCTTAAAAAGTTACAGTAAGCAATTCGTAACTCGGAACATATTGCTTAACACTTTACGCGACACATCGATGAATAATTCTGGTGGAATCTTTGAAATAAACGCGACTCGAATTCGATTAAAGGTTAACTCTACGATACGATTAAAGTTATAACAATATTAGCCAATGAAACGAAATAGATAAAAAAGAGCAAACATTTCTGTAATATGTAGTTGTGTCTCTGACATTCGGAGTATTTGGGAATAGGGGGAGAGGAAAATGGTGCGAAGCTCGAAATGGAACGCGGAGCGTAGGTGTGAGGGGATCTCGTTCATTCGGCATTCATCCTAGAACATCGCGCGTCGAAAAACAATAATCGATACACTCGTTTTAACGAACCCTCAGAAAGCCGTGCGTTTTTGTTTTAATGCATCTATATAGTCTTTTCCCCTTTAGCCTATTTTAAAGTCGATGCTCCTTTGTCGAATACGCTTGCAGCTTTTTGAACGAGAAAGGTTCCATTGTTCCGGCACACAGTCCGCACACGTGTCGCGAGAAATCCTTGAATGAGATCGAAGCGATAGTGGGGGACACCGGGGATTTCGTTGGATATCCATCGATTTCCTTCGATTTTCTTCGATTTCCTTCGATTTCAGCTGCTTCGACGACGTAGCTGTTCTACTTAGAATCGGCGGGAGAAGTAGAGATGGTCGTATGAAGCGGGTGGACCGGTGAGCACTGGTAGCCTAACCGTAGGGGGTTTGAGCCTGGGGTGTATCCTAGCAACTCACCGGAATTGCTGGAGGGTAGTCATTCAGTAACGTAACTATGAGTCTTGGTACCTGCCGCTCTAACAACCTTTAGAAACGTTATTAATTTTCAATCCGTCGCCATTAAGTCCCTTGTCCAGCGCTTGTTATTCCTACATAAGTAGTATGTACCTACCGTTTTTTCTGTTGGTTCCAGTATCGATGCGCGGAATCGACACGAGACTAATCGTTAAGGTTAACTCTCACTATGTCTCGGCTCATTTTATTCTTCCTACGCTTTTCTTATGTATTTTGACAAATTGTCTCATTGCGCCTCGCTTCGCCTCGCCTCTTCGATTCTTCCTCGAGAATATTTTGAGGAAGAGAGGCGAGGCGTAGTGTGAGTGAATGCAATGCCACCTCATAGGAAGAGGTTCTCCGAGCAACTGACCAAACACATGAACCGAGGCAAGCCTAGATAACTTCAGGTACGGAAAACCCGAGGCGACGCGAGCCCAGAGATGAGCAAATAAGTTATTTGGAATAAAAATTTCGTACACAAGATTTTATTTCAAATAATTTTTTGCCCATCTCTGTGCGAGCCTAGATGTGAGTGCGAAAAGAAGTTGCGCTGAGGCGAAGCATAGTGAGAGCCTACCTTTACTCGTGCTTCAATTATTCGAAGCTTCCTCTCGCGGTTTGGTTTCCCGCTGACTTTCTTTGGTAATGAGTTATTCGAACGGGGAGGCCTGCGACTACGTAGATTCAAGTATCCGAGAGTAATGGCTACATATATTGAATTCTCTCTGCGTAACAACCCTGTCAAGCTTTTAGCGAAACGAACAGGAGAGTAGCGAAGAGACGAAAGGGCGGTGAAGGGCGAAGAGGGAAGTCAGTTGTGTATAGTTGTATAGGTGCTGTTAGTAAAAGCTGTTGAGCAAGGATCTGTGACTGTGGGGAACGGTTGGCAAGGAGGGGGTAGAGAGTAGGGGAGAGTAGTATTAGTAAGGTAAGGTCGAGGTAAGAGGTACGACAGGCGATAAAGAAAAGGAACTTTCAGAATATTTCGAGATAAATGCACGAAGGAAAAGCGAGGATGGGGATCGGTTAGTCGCGGTGCGGCTAGGGAAAAACCTTAGGGACTGGAAGAAAAGGGTAAGCCATACGTTGGAGCTAGTCAGCAGTGAAAAATATGGATAACAGACAGTAGGGTCCATAATAATAGAATTCTCCATGTGATACGTTCGCCTGGATGTTGAGGTAACTTTCCAGAAGAATGATAGATGCGTTTAAACTTCCGAGCAAAATATCCAAAGTGGATCGTACGCTGGGAAGGGCCAGGAGTTGAGTAAGTGCGGTGTGTGTCGGGAGGGAAGGGAGATGAAACGAGAATGAGAAACAGGAATTGTAAGGATTAGGTGAAAGGGCTGGCGTAGTCGATGAGAGTGTGGGTGAAGGTAGGAGGGTCGATACCAATACCGACGCGTCGGCACGAGCAACACCGTTGCTGACAAGGGGGTTAGGGGTTATTCGTTGACTTTCCTCGCACCACTATTAAGTCCCTAAACCCCCAATCAAAGCGGAAACTGGCTGGATATATACATAGTTAAGTTCTTGGTCTTCTTTTTCTACGTATTAACGCGTAGAATATAGATACATAAAGCGCATTTCATCTCGCTCGAATTAGACGACGCGATGGTAAAGCGTTTCACGTTTCTTCCGTTCATCTGGAAAATCGAATCACCCTCTCCCAACAAACTAATTTTCGTCGATAAAATTCTCATGTCGTAATTCCAACGGAAATTACCTTTCAACTTATTCGTCTCTCTTTCACTTTCTTTGGCTAGAAAGAGAAACTGCTCCCTTTCAAATTCGTTTACAGTTGCGCCTTTGTCTCTGTCGCGATTCGATTTGTTCGATCGCCTCGCGATTCGCTTTACGCTTTACTACCCTTGCTACTTCTGCTTTTTATTTCCTCTCTATCACGCTGCTCTGAATCGAGGACGTATAACCGTTTTTGCACTTGCCTTTTAAGTTATCCTCTACATTTATCCTTTGTTTTTCAACTGATCCAGCATTTATGTACTTATGTAGTCGCCGATCTGTCGATCCTACCGCGCAAGCCGGTGGTTAATATACGTTAAAGGTGCGCGACTCGTTTCTAAGAAGAGCACAAGCAATCGCGTGCGATAGAGAAAGCGAAAGTGGCGCGATAGTTGATCATCGCGGGGATCACGCGGGAAAAAAAGGGAGACGTTAAGTACATTCGGGCGTTTGTATAGAGCAATTAGTATTTACAAAGGGGGGAGGTGCGGTAGGAAGCAAGTTTGAATCCAGGGGGAAATTCTACTGGAGCCGTAGGGGCGAGAGTACAAAATCGGTACGCAGTGGTAAATAGAAGATAGAAACGAAACACGAGGGGAGAAGCGAGAGTGGAAAGAGACTGAAGCAAGGGGGTCGACAAGACCACATGCTGCGAATACTCTTCTTCTCGCGCCCTGTCCCCCCGTATCTTTGTCTCTCTCCCTCGCCCTCGCCCTTTGCCTTTCCCTTTCCCCTCATCCGGCAGTTCCCCATCACTATGACCACTGGCAGGCCTCTTCCGACTTTACACCGACGGTTCGTCGACGTTCTGCGAACACCCCACTAACGCTGAAACGTGACGAGACTTTTTAGCGAGACGTTTCACTCTTTTGCGCTGTTTCTTTTTCTCGTTTTCTTTCTTCTTTCGGTCCACTTTGAAAACTTCCTCGGCTCTTCCTTTCCTGTTTCTTTCCTTTCCGTTCACCCCTATCATCACCTCTGACTAGGGTGTCAGAGTAGAAAGAAAGCAGAGCGTTCGTACTTCTTCTTACACTGCAAATTCGTTTCTCCTTGCATTATTCGCTCGTAACGACAGATTTTCGATGGCACTGAATGTTTCGAGGACGAACATCTGAATCGAGTGATTGCACGGTATAGCATCCGCGAGGATCAACAAGGCCACACCCATCCGGATATCGATTCGTTGACAACGTTGCTTTCGTTTGCGCCTCGGACATGCCGAACTCGAAACTATCACATCATCGTTGTTTTCTATTAAATCGGTCGTCTCTTTCCATCGTATCTTTTATCCTTGAACGGAATCGAAGCTGCCAAAGGAGACAGAAAATCTCCTGCGCTACGTATCGATATGTTGAGATTGCAAATGGGCAGCAGCTGAACGAAACAGGTATTTAACATGATTGGGAGTTGATAAAAAGGGAAGTGAAGCTCGAGATAAGTCGAGGGAGAAATCAAATTGACTCGACTCGAGTGTACGACGATGAGAGTCGTTTTATCGACTATGTCGACCGTTACTCGGTTCCACGTACGTATATTTCGAAAATACTAGTGCCGACTTCCTGTTCGCGTTTCCTTCCGAATCTCCCGAAACGCAAACCAGCAGTTACTAAGCGATTGTAATCGTTCGCTTCGTCACTCGCTCCGAAAGACAGCGAGATTCGAAGAAAGTCACCGTCACAAACATAATATCATCTTCGAGGATATCACGTTGCGATACTTACGACGATCCTGTGTACGGCGTGGTGTAATTAGAAAAACGATAAATAACTGGTTTCAGGGGCAACTGCCTATTTTGCCACGTATCTGCCCCATTATTCCTTCATCGAGATCCTTTCGATCGCGTTTATGCTTTACGCGGCAGAATATCGGAGTGTACTTACCTACTGGGTACAAATTCTTCGAGGACGATTTACCAAATATGTACATATCTTACTGAAAATGTAAGATGCCAATTTAGTCGCAGATACGCTTGGAGTTGGATCGATGCACAATAAAAGAGTTGCTGACATCTGCTTCACGGCTCGTGATATATGTGTACCTACATACATACATGTTTATATTACGTCTGCTGTAGTATTCTGAAGACAAGTAAGTACGATAAAGCTCGGGTTGCCAACTTTTTTTTCTAGAAAACATAGTACTATAGGCCAAATGTGATAAAAAATGTAGTACATTGTGAAAAAATATAGAACTTTTCAGAAGAAAGTGGTAGAAAATCATTGTACATTAAAACAACATCTTATTTTCTAAATGTATATCTTTTGTGGATTTTCATTAGTAATTAATTTATTGTCTTTAACAAATATGTCAAAGATTTACTTGCACTGAAACTCTAAATTAATATATATAAGGAGCTCATTTTTTATGAGAGATAGACTGGCTCTGTTTCTCCTTTCCAGTCACTTCATATTCATTATAGAAAAAATCCTTTCTGTTAAAGTTTAAATTCGCAACCTAAATTTTTGATGTAGTCACAGAATAAAAAAATAAGTAAAATTGTAGAATTTTATCAATGTATTAGAAATATAGTATTTTTACGCACTATATCTTTTTCTAATAGTATATAATACACTCGTCAAAAATATAGTACAATACTATATATTATAGTACGGTTAGCAACCATAAATAGAGCACCGTGAGACTAGACAAAAAAAGCACGCACCCTTTTAAGGGTCCCATCAAGATTACACGGCATTTCAATCGAATTTAAATCAAAGTTATTTATTCCGATACGCGTGATCCCATGTATTCTCCATTTCGTGTCGTATTTAATGAGGAATCGAAAATAATACACAAACGATGTACTAAGTATGTATATTACTTTCCTTGATAGATTAGATAACGCGCATTCAATCGAATCGTGTTTTATAGATGGAACGTAATACAGCCGTTACATTGATACGCGATTTAAGGGGGAAGGAGTGTTGGCAGTACTTATGAAGGAAGAATTTGTTAATCGGCAACGCTACGAGCTTTAGCGACGGAATGTTGCGAAATAATCCGAGAGAAATGGATTTTGACGATCGTTTTGACTGAAGCCTTTAAAAGGTCAAGTTCTACTAAAGCTATTATTAATGGGACGGGGAAACTGGTACGTCCGTTTGCTCTTAACCACGGACCACGTCGTACGGTTCATTATGGGAACCGAGAATTGTCGAGAAGAGGGAGACGCTGCGACTGTTGGAGCGCGTGTGCAACAGAGAAAGAAGGGTAGAGGGAAGAGAAGAACGAAAGCAGTGGGGCGAAGTGGTAGGGTGCCGAGTGCCGAGTGCCGAGGGCTCGGGGAGAGATGGGGGAGGCTGGAACGAGGAACGAGGAAAGATAATAGAATGAAAAGAATAGGAGCAACAGAATGACGAAGGGAAAGAAAAATGTTCTGTATCGGCCTCGGATGGGATCTAAGCGTCTAGGACAGGGGAATATACACATACATACGTACGTACGTTATGAAACTGTCGAGGATCAAAGTCAACGTGTATAGCGTATATATACGATGCCAAGTCGACCGTTTACGGCACACGTGCGCATGGTAGGTAGTGTATTATGTTAATACGGATGAGGGAAGGACACGTACTTTTAAAATAACACGTTGCAGAATCCCCGAGGTTAAGCATCCGCGGATTCTTTTCCCTATAATGTCAGACACTCTATCTGTATACATACACCGATATCTTTGTCAAAAGAATTTCGCGATCACGCGAATATTGATCTGAAGCCTAGCTTAATGTAGTTCTATTCGTTGAAACTTGAAACGGTGCACCGAGAGCATTATTTGTCATTTGTCTCAGAGAGAGGAGTGTAGTTATAGCAAAACGGAGGGTGGAGCGTATTATGTAGAAAGGCAGACAGAGAAAACGAGAGAAGAGTTTCGTTTGGATGGACGTTGGACATACGGTGCCGGCAAGCAGGGCTGCTTGAGGCGAGAACGGCGAGGAGGTGAAAGAGAGAGAGGAGGGGTCTTGTAGCTCCTTCGGGCTCCTTCGTGCTCCTTCGTACTTCTCCAAGCTCCTTCGGCTTCTTTTCTTCTTTCCGGGTTTTGCCACGCTCACGCTCACCGTGACACCACACGGCCTTCGGTAGAAGACGACGGAGGACGCCTGTGCAGAACCCTCGCCCTGCTTCTAACGGTTGCCCACCACCGGAAACCGACTATCGGGAGCCCGCCTCCTATTCTTCATTTGTCCTCGCACCAATCGTTTTCATAGTTTTCGACGTTTCATCCACGCTTACAGGTGTCTACGCTCGATGTAATCGCTGCTGCTTCTTCGAGGCGTGTCGCGTGTCTACACACCACGAACACGAAGCATCGATTTTGCAACAACGACAACGCAGCGCACAGTTTTTCATGTGAGAGGTATACATACACACACGTACGACCATTATACCTCAAATTGGAGAACACGATAACCGTGGGCGGAATGTTTTGTAAAGAAAATAGCTGAATACGTCAGCTAATGTATAGGCGAAACCGTTAGAACAGATAATTCGTCCCGTAGTCATTCGTGCGATAACGACTAAACTACGAGCCGAACGATTGTGGGCGAGAAGTACGAAGATAATAATTAATAACCAAACACCGCCCCGAGAAAGCTGCGCTTTATCGTGCTGTTCGGTAGATCGCGTGCAAAGCTGCCAACTCGGCGAGAAGTTTGATCGGTTAGGTTAGAGGAGCATTTTTTGTCGACGATAGAAAAAAAGTTGTGCGTGTCGGTTGTCGAATGAAGCGAAGTGGCGACTGGAGCGACGAGTACGGCCCTGTCCGAAGTTAGCCGAATACGTCCGAGCATGGCCGATCTTGGTGGAGGCCCGTAGCCATGTGTTGCGGTCTGCCGTGAGTGCTCTCTGACAAGGGAGGTGCGGTGTCTGCGTTTTTTCTTTACTCGTCGTAAACTAGAAAACTGCGATTTCTCGAGTGAGTCGACGAGCTACGGACGGCCAAAGCATCGGTGAATCCTGTGAACGTGACTCTGGTGTGGCTAAACGCGGGAGAAGTTGGACATTTTGGAAAGAAAGTGTGTGTATTTCTCGCGGCGGCGTCGGTGAACGAGACGACTACGAAGGAGCTGCTGCTTCGCCTCTCGATGTGTACGCGAGTTTCTGTTCACCGAGTTCAGTGTGTTCAGTTCGTCGATGTGAGAGTGCCCGATCGAAACGAACAGCACCGATCCGGCCGAGTTAAAGACCGGTAGACGTTCGCGAACGCAAAGAGACCGAAACAGAGGCATCGAGTGGACACGAAGAAAGAGAGAGTGCGCATGATAATCGTATCCTCGGTAGCTGCCGGACAGAGACGCGCAGGGTGCTGCGTGCAAACCTCCTCCCCTCCTTCTACCTCTCTCTCACTCTCTCACTCTCTCTCTCCCTCCCTTTCTGTGTATCTCTGCCTCTATCCCTCTCACTAGCGTACCCTCTTCTATCCTCCCGTTTCTGTCTCTTTCCCTCGATAGCTCTACCTCTGTCTCCTCTGTATACCTTGCCTGTGTATCGGGATGAACGCGCGAGCAAATGAACAAACGAACGAATGCGCACGGGCATGCTCGTTTCTCTGTTGCTATTAGCATTCCCGTTCGTGTGTTTTTCTATATTTTGTTGCTAGTTAATGTCGCGTGAACTTAACGAAACCATGACGAGTATATGGCTCGTTAATCGGGGGTCGTGAGCTTCGTGAATTCGTGGCCACGATATCGTTCGGTTCCCGGGAGTGAGTTTGGCGAGCTGCTATTGGATCTGTCGGGGCTCGAGCAAACGAAGCTCGATTCTCGGTTGCTCGCGCCGAGAGAGAACTAGTACAGAGGGTACGCGTCGTGTTCCGTACCGTGGCACGGGAAAGGTGTGCTCCTATGCTCGCTCTGTATCGCGTGTTCGTGTTTACTGTCGTATGACGAAAAGTGATGCGCGTTGGCAATGTACCCGCGTTGAAAGATAAAGTGCAACGCTGAAAGAAGAAGGACGTGGAGCAGTGCGTGATGGGGGACAGAGACGGCGGAGTTAAAGCGGAAGAGTGAGAGTGAAGGTGGGCGAGAGCGAGCGAGGAAGCAAGCAAGCAAGCAAGCAAGCGGCACCGGTTAACCACCATCGAAAAAGAATAATCGCCTCGAATTCGATCGAAACCGTGGATTGCGCGGAGTGTATGGTGCATTTAAACGTTAATTCATCAGTCGGCTAATGGTGTAGCGACGAGTTATACAGTCGAATGATTTGTTGGGTGTGCGGATATTTGTGCGTGCGCATATACGTGCGTGGGAACAGAGTTGTAAAGTGAAGTTACAGCGTGTCGCGAGGCACTCTCGACTTAACCGGAAAATTCATCATCGCTGTTGGAACAGGATTACCTAGTGGAATATACTGGCGTCGATGAATCCATACGACTAACAAAACGGATATAACATCTAGGGGAGGAAAGATACTTTGAGAAACGCTGAATTTGGTCGGCGTGTGCTCCTGGTCGCCGATACGCGTACACAATGGTAAGGATTCGTACTTGCGTCGAATCGCACTTTTCATGCGTGTGCGCGCTCGCGCTCCAGCCCGAGCGCGTGTTGCAAGCTTATATCGTACACACACATACGTACTTGCCACTCGACCGTTGCATCGCGGCGCGTGTGCGTACTATGTAGCTCTTCGAATGTGTGCGTTCCGCCCTCCCCTCCCCCCTCCCCCGAGCCCTCTCTTCCCTACCTCACCCTTCTCATCCCGCCCGGCGTCCCTTTTAGCCGTGAGTCTCGTGAGCAAAAGCGATGCTGGTACGCGCGATGTACGTGTCGCGCACACATTCTACCGCTCCACTGTAGCGATCTGCTGCTGCTTGTCCTCTTCTCTTCTTTCGAACCGGTATTGTGTATTTCGCAGTACGAGAGCCACGTTACTTGTACGCGTCTTTTACGCTTTGGCTGCTCGTCTTTGGCGTTGTCATCGCGTGCCTCGGTGCAGCGAATAATTTTTCACGATGACGATGTCGTCGTCATCGTCGTCATCCTCGTCATGTATCCGGTGCTATCGATTACGATCGTACTCCACCGAATTGGATAGAATGCTCGCCTCTCCTCGTATTCCTATCATTTTTCTCTCAACTCGTTATCCATTCTGTATGTTTATCTTTGACATTCAGTGGTTCAGAATTACAACGAGCGACTAATTTCAACGTCCACGCGCGCCTACTGTTGTTGCGTCAGAAGCAAAAGTGTTATTCAAGAAATTCGTGACGACTGGATCGTGTCGCGTTACATCTGTGTGGCAGAGAGATGTATATTCTCGAACGGTCTTTTGCCTTGAACGGTACACAAAGGCTGCGGGCAACCGAGCCTGGAGATCTTCGATTTTCGGTTATTCCTTTCTCACGGGAAGAATCCACAAAAGAGAATAGCTTCTTTGTACTTGAATTCTAGTTTAGTACGATGGATTTTGCTTAGCCAAACTGACGCTTTAGCAGGCGACTAGAGCACGGCCTAACGACATCTCGTTGTCCAATTTGCAAGTCTTCTATAGGTGTACCTACAGTGGTGCAGTACTTGCGATAGGGAAACAATCCTTTTTCACACGTGGCATCGAATCTCACGATTGTCTATACACGATCCGTATAGGTTCCAAGGGGTAAATCACCCGATACAACGATTTATATGATAAACCAAAACTTCGCTATATTTGCGTAAGAGATATTCGTTGTTCCTCGAGTAAAAGAGTTAATATGTATGTACCACTCCTTGCAATACAAGACTTTATTCCTGGATGGAAGAACACAGCAATGTATTCAGTTCAACGACCGTTACTTTCCGTTTATACCTCTGTAGGCGATTTTGTAACTGTCCTGCAAGTTTTGTCCCAACATACTACGTCTATTTACATAAGGCGAAGAGTGATCGTATCGGATAGGAAGCGTCGATTCTCATTGTCAGTAGGTAAACTCGAAACGTTGGATTTATATGTGGAACACGTAGCACTTGCTTTACAATCCCCACCTTCCTCCATTGTCCCGTGTCTGGTTATTTTGAGTCTCGAGTAAATTTTAGCGATAAAAGTGTGCTGTAACAGTAAGCCGATAACAATTTCGATCGTACAACTCCACTGACATTAAACTTGAAGATTTTGCCCGGAAGTGGTGAACAGGCACTATGCCCATCTACGTATTCTGTATGTATGCAGAGAGAGAGAGAGAGAGAGAGCGCTAGGTACGGTGTACTCGTATACGGTGCGATAGGATCGCCTATTGTCGGCTTATAACCGAGAAGCGGTGAGTGAACCCAAACGATTCTCGTGGAGAGTAATTAGCGGTGGTCGTCGGTGGGGCGGCATCGTTGCCGACCTCGAGGTGTCGTTAACGAGCGGTTTAAATGCTTGCTTTTCTCCGTGAGAATGGGAAATCGATTGCTGGATGTTGGATCGATTCATCTCTATTCTCTATTGCCACTTTCTTTCGACGTCGCTTCGCCGGAACAGGACGTACCAGTTACATACTTCTGTTCCAATGAGTTTTTGCCTCCTTCTTTCACTCGCGTTCCCCGACAGTTGTTGGCGCGCATCTAATTTTCCCCTTCGCCTGCACGATTTTTAAACGTTCTTGCAGACTCCTCGATACACAAATATGTAACGCCAACAGGATGCTTTCAATCTCAGACGGAATATCGAGAATCAATCATTGCGAGTAACATTATTTTTCTTCGTTTTCACACTTACGCATTTATCTACGAGCAGAGATGGGCAAAAAATTATTTGAAAAAACATTTGTGTACGAAAGTTTTATTTCAAATACTTTTTTGCCCATCTCTGGCTACGAATATATCCAGCCTTGCCTCTTGTGTAAACTTACATTGACCAGAGTGTCGAAGAAACGATATCTCTTAGTCGTCTTCCGTCTTGTCGATTATCATAAGCTGTAAATTATTTTCTCGTACAACTGATCGAGAAATAATTACAAAATTATAGTTTGTCATTTTTTTAATGATGGCGACATATACACCACTCTAATCTAGAACTGATTAAACGATCGACTTTAGACGGACGGTCATCGAGCGAACGTCGTGTTTGCAACGATAACCCTTGCACGATAAAATCGTCTCCCTGTAGCTGTAGCGTTGGTAAATTATTATTGTCCCTATCATTATCAGTGTCATTAGCGATTCACAGCCGTTTCGCGCGATACCACAAGTTACGCGATCTTAAACGTAAAAGTATTTATGAAATTTTATCACGGATCTCGTAATCTCGTATCGTTGTCTTACTTGGCTCCAACATGCATACCTATATCGAGCACGTACGACATACAAGCATTGAGAAACGACAATTCCGATGAAAATTATTTCTGATCGTTACGTTTCGAAGATGTTCGTACGTGCTGATTTGCTTCGCCACCGACATTCAATACAAAGAGAAACGCTTTCTGTTAATTCCATTCGAAAAACTAGCTGGAAAGCGTCCAAAGCCATTCTATAGTCTTCTTCGCGGAAGAATACTCGTAGCTCGGGCTGTTAACTTGACTTGTAATCGCGCGCTGTTCGATATTTAATTTGTCAGATTGAACAGGTCGAACGACGGCTCCGTGAATACTCGAATCGTACTTTATCCTTTTAGTTTAAGCGTTTTACATATCTGCCGTCTGTTTGCCCAACTCGATTAGAGCCTGCTATATTGTTTGCAAGCTATACTACCTACTTGGCTCTTTGTACATATGTATCGCCAGTGACACACGCCGATATACGATTTTTCTTTATGACTACGGCTACAATGTCACAGTGGATCCGTGCCAGACAAATACGACAGAACAGAGTCAAACATCATTTACATTTTGGAAGTCGTGGCCTAACGATGGCTGGTGGATATACGTCACGTGTGTATTTTGTCCAGTCAGAAGTAGAGAGGGGTACGAACAGAGTTAACCATCGAATTTACAAAAGAGTAAACCGAAGCGGTGTGCTTTTCATCGCGACTGTACCAGATGAAGTACGATAGGGTGTCAGGCGTAGAACTAATTGTCCAACGGTGCGAGATGCTCGGCCACTTTAATACGACGACAAAAGCAACTGTGCTTGCGAGGAAAAAGTTGATTCTTCCGTAGGCACCATCTCTGTCCGCACTTTTGTCGCTGTTCCGCCAAGTATAAGTATAGTGTACGACAGATGTACGGTTGAAACGAATCACAGCCAATACTTTCCCGGGGTAGGAATGTCGGGTCTACGAGCAAGCACAAAATGGCTGCCAGCAGGAGCGATCGACCGTGCGTGCGTGCGAGCAAGCGAGTTAGGCGATGTTGTTTCTTCCCTTCTTGCTTCCTACCTACATTCACACGCGCGCGCCTTCTCTCAGTCTCCCTCTCTCTCTTCCTCTCCCTTTCTCGCGCTCGCTCCTCTCGTATCTTCTCGTTTACATTCGTTCAACCGTACATTTCTGTTAGGCTGTCTCTTTCTTTTTCCCTTTAACCACATAATATCTTTTTCCGTTTAAGTTGCAGTTTCGTCCCCCTCGCTCCCCTTCGCTCTCTTCTTCTTCTTTTCTCCTACCTCTCGTGTAAATCACCAATCTTCCCATCGGGCTGTCCTTTTCTCTTACATTAGCACGGGTCAGGCAGGTATCGCGTGTTTTTCGTGCTCACCGTTTTACCGTCGGAATCGCTGGAACGGCGTTGCTTCGCTTTAGTTTTATTCCAGTCTAAAGCGCGGCGACGCTTGCATATATATGTACATATGTATGTATTATTCGCATCGGAAGGCTACGAATTTCTGGCTACGAACGACCGATAATTTGTCACAGTCTCGTTCCCCTGCTGTTAGTATCATAGCGTGGTGATTGTTTCCCGTTGAAACAGCGAAACCTCGATATCTACTGTCTCGGTTTAGGTTCTCTTTGTTCGTTCGTTTTTTCCATTGACATTTTCGTGTTTGTCGCGATACGTTGAGCAGTAAAGGACGGAATAAAATGAGGTATTCATAGAAAGGATGGCTATGACGCGAACGGTACACCCAGGGTTAGGGGTAAGGAGGCGAGTACATAGTCATAGGGGGAAAGTTGCGTCGCATAAAATGGCACGACGTGTATCGATGCCACTGAAACTGGTCTCTTCTCGTATAGGCGTGCTACGTACATATGTGTAGCAGTGGTAACACACGGTACACGGTCGCTCGTGGCTCTCGCAACATTCCGATATCACCGCATACGTACTAATTGTCCAGCGTAACTGGCCAAGCTACATTGTTATCCCCCCTTCCCTATTATGCGCGCACAACGTTCGCACGGAAGCCTGCGCAACCAGATTTTTGAATGCTTACCATTTGCCATTTATTTGCTGATCTACTACTTTGCATCTTTGTTTCGAGTTAAGGGCGTAGGTTACCCTCGATAGCCTTAAAACAGGCCTTTTTCAAACGCAAATTGTAAAGTGATAAATAACGGTAGAGAGAACGGTTTTTTTTCTAGTTTTAATCGTTATTCTATGAGCTTTGACGTGCAACAAGAAAAGTCTGAATATCTCTATGTACATAAATGATGTGAGTAAAAATGTAAAGGCGTGTACGCGGTGCACCGTTTGATGGCGAACATAAAATCTCGAAAACCGCTCCAACGTATTCGATGAAAATTTAATGAGAGATGCAGAAAACCATTTTCTACGACGTGCTGGGAGCAGATTTACGAGATACATTCTTAAAAAAAAGATAAATAATAATAATACTCGTTTATTAACAGAACTAAATATTTTTCATACAAGGAATCGATAAAATCATATTTTTCAACATAAAAATTGTATTACTTTTTTTTCTTAAAAAATCTGCTCCCGACACATCGTAGGGAATGGTTTTCTGCATCTCTTATTAAATTTTCATCGAAATCGTTGGAGCAGTTTTCGAGATTTTATGTTCACCATCAAATGGTGCATCGCGTACACACCTTTACGTTTTTACTCACAACTTTTATGTACATAGAAATATTTAGACTTTTCTTTTTTTATGTTATACCTCATAAACTAACGATTAAAACTAGAAAAAAACGTTCTCTCTACTATTATTTATCACTTTACAATTTGCGTTTGGAAAAAGGCCTGTTTTAAGGCTATCGAGGGTAATCTACCCCCTTAATAAACCTGAAGGGTGATTTGAATTAGCGTTAATGTTTGTGTTTGTGATAGGAAGACGCGTGGGAATGACGGGAGGGTTTAGTTAAATTGTGCAGCGAGAAGGCTACGACGACGAAACGATCAAGGACAGTAGGGATGCGTAACCGTTACCGCATGAGTAATGAATCACGAATGTTATAATCAACCGAGACAATATCTGTCAACGTTGGACTAATTGCGAGGGATGGTTGGAATAAAGATGGATACAGCCGCAGACGTATACCGCAGATGGGATAACACATGGAAATATGTATTAACCGCGTTTTAATTATGTTCACAATGTTTGAACAAAGTTCCTCCAACCGTCGACTCTCGCATTGTCAAGCGAGACACGCTTCCGTGTCCACGTTATAGAATTATAAATTATAGAAGGATGATGGGCGAAATAACACGGAGACTGTTTAGACGTACGTGCTGTGCTTGGTCAGTACCCTACATCAAACAATTCTGTTACCACATTTATGATTATCGATGAATTCTATTTACTCGAGAACCAATTTGTTTTTCGTTATACGTATCAAATGCTAGGGTATCTTTAACCGTCTCTCGCGGAAATATCTCCCATTCTTTCTCATTCTTATGATTCAGTCACAGTCTAATTTCCCTCTCCTTAACCGATACTGTCGTCAACACGTGGTTGCTCTGCGACAAAAACGGACAACCGGTCTCGAGATTTTAGACCGTGGTACAGGAGATATGGACCAGGAGAGATCAAAGTATTTTTTGTCTATGAAAATACAGGGAATAGAAAGCATATAAAACGAAATGGCGAAGGTAGGAGGTAGAATTGAAGAAAGGGCAGAGGGACAAAGTCCACGAGGGAATGGGAACGATGAGGTAGACGTAGACGGTGACGGTGGTCTGGTAGAGGAAAAGAGAAAGGAGACAGAGCTGTAAAGAGGATAGGGAAGTGTATATGGGGATACAATAGAGGCGATGCAGAGAAGGAGACGGAGGCGAAAGAGTCTGCTCGAAGAAAAGGCAGGTAGACTTTGCCAGCCTATAAAACCCCACGGACTTAACACGGATGGAATCTGCCAATACAGTTTGCCATCAGCGTCGACGCATCGAGTGAACGCCGTATTTACGACAATCTACACACAGTACTGTCGCGCCAACTACGAGCGCATTGCATAGGTACACACATACATGTTTGCACATATGCATGCAGACAAGGTTTTTCTCTACTTCACCATGAAAGTGAATGCCCAAAAAGTATTTAACACAGTTTAAGCATCGGCTTCTTAAGCCTCGTTCACATTAGTCAAGTTTACTGGCTTCAATTCGCTTTGCGACTTTAATTTCACACTTGTACGTACGTTCACACTATTCAAGTTCTATTATTTCAAGTCAAGAACAGTTGGAACACTCTCTACTTCGCGTGAAACTTAAAAGGATATTTCAAGTGCAGTGAATAACAGGATAGTTTACTAATTTCAAGCGACTTAAAGCCAGTAAACTTGACTAATGTGAACGAAGCTTTAGAGACAACAGACACGTTTTGAACCATTGCCGTTTACTGTTAAGAAACTTCTGTTGTCTGCAGCTCGTCCATTGAATAGATAAGTGGCCCTGATGCAACTTATAATAGTCGCACGATCATTGGTAAAAAAATGTTGCGGTAGATGTTGACTGTGTCACTTTCCGTGCCAGCTGCGAGTGCGAAGTAGATATGCTGTTCAGAGGAAAACGATTTTGCTTTTAATTCTATGTTGAAGGTTGTTGAATCCCGAGGAGAAAGAAAAGTGTAAAAGCTAACGGGGGCACCTAAATCGTTGGTTCCCTGATAGATTACGCCAGTGGCCGTTCGTATTGGCGTGGTTGTCGAGGTTGGCCGCCGGAGTGCTCGGGCGATTGGGTGGTTGGGGAGGGGGGGGGGGGGCAGAGGGGAGGGTGATGGGGCAGGGAGAGGAGAGGGGCTTGGTAAACGGCAAACGTTCAAGCCACGACTCTGTTGCAGTAGTATTCAGCCATTTACTAGCGAACACTATCCAGAAATGGCATTAATTTATATTGCCGATCAATGCTGTTCTGAATGCGTAACAAAGCGTTGCTCGTGCTTGATCCCGTTCCAGTTTCGGGCCGTTCCATTTAGCCGCTCCGGTATTCACCGCACGAAATGTTTACCAAACTTTCGTTCAACAAGAAAGAACCGAACGGTTTTTCGTAATGCATGTGCATACATATGTATTGGATACAACTTGGGATTCTAACCTCTGTTTCTTCCGCAGTGTATCCCAGCGGCACTCCTTTACGGCGTACGTACATAGTTTCGACCGTGTGCTCGTCATAGAAAACCGCAAAACTGCAGAACAGCCTGCTCTTTTGCTCGTCTCGCATCACCCGGATTCTTCACTGTCCCCCATTCTTTTCTGTCTATTTTCTTTACGAACCCTCGTCTTTCCGGCTGTCTTGTCCGTTCCGCGTAACAATAGTCACTCTCCGAATTACTTGCTATTAGCAAAAGGCAGTTCCGAACGAAATTGATTTATTGATTGTGCAGCCGAGTTTGAGCGGTTATACATAGGTGTATGTAGGTGCGTATTGGCCTTTTTAGCGACTCCTACCACTTGCTTTCAACGATCCACGATAATAGCTCCATTATCGGTTTAATCGTTCGATCGAGAATTTACCGATCTCCGAATTTTTCCGCAGTTTTATAGACGAAGAGAATTGCAAATGATATCTTGTCAACGATGGATCATACTTGCTAACTACTTTATCACATAAACATACTCCCAAAGTTCCCGTGTGAATTGTTCATGACGGATTGCCCCCGTTATGCTTGGACGCTGTACTATACCCTTCTTTTTTTCTCTTTTTTAGCGAAGCTACTGGCAAGCAACAATGTTATAAGTGGTAGCGTGAGCTCAATCGTGATATCGTATTCGCTCCGATCGTTTTAGACTTGCATACCACCGTGTCGGCTGACGGTGGTTTCCATTTAAACGTGACTTAGAAATTTCTCCGCCGGCTTATAGGACGTATGGTTTATAGTTTGTGAGCAGATGCGCTTACAGCACGTATACGATCTCGTTCTACAGGCATGCCTGCATTGCTCGAATGTAGAATGCGAGCATTACCTACACCCAAGCGGTGAATAACGATAGAATCGACTACTATTTCGCACTAACGGAAGTTTTAGACTCTTTCGTGGCGCGGCGTTGCGTGCTTGTCGCGTTTGGCGAATCGTTATAGAATCGCCAGGATACTTGGATCGATGCGACGAGACGATTGAGGCAGGTCAGGGATTTCTTTCGTCACTAGAGGCGATCGTTTCATGCAGTTCATTTCCATCAGCGAAACAAACGTTGCGTTAACAGTGGGGCTAGCTGTAACATATGGTTTTACCGATCTATGTATATGACTGCTTTCTACGCAATTCGTATGATTGCGTGTAGCAAGCTATTTCGCCCGAGCGCGATAGACGGCAGACGATCGTAGGATTCGGGATAATTTGGATAAACGTAAAGCGAATGAAATGCGCGTATGTAGTGCTTATGTATGTAGTAGCAGAGCGTTGGAACGGAGCTCGGAGCTGGAGCGCGGAACAATGCGGTTTTGCCCGGAGCACGGGAAATTTTTACACCTCCACTGCTCCAAATATTTTTTATTATTTGAATTTTCTTTCATTTTAAACGAGCAGATGAATGAAATGTTTTTAATAAATGCCAATTCATTTTTCATCCTTGAAAAAACGTTAACGGGGAAGCCACTGTGACGGTTGAAAATAAAGGCTATTTTTAAGGCATTCTTTTATAAAGAAATGTAAATTTTTATGAAAAATCTTTATTATCAAGTGAAAAAACATATATTTAACTAATATTTTATGCTTCTAGATAGAAATTTTTCTGGGCGGTATGGCCATAACATACGATAACATTAGGCTCTGTAAAAAAAATTTACAAAACGAGCGGTCGTGTAATTTTCTAACGTTTGCTCGGGATTGAAAAATTCGAACGTTTTCTTAAAGTATATTACAATAGCTTTAGTTAAGCGTACAGATTTAAAAAAATATTCATTTTTGAAGAAATGGTGAACTTTGAAAGGAAGAGTATCAAAAATCAACATGTTTTTTCAATGTTACGGTTAAATGAATTATTCGATCACAACACATGTATGCTTAACTGAAGATAATTTTATTACGAATATTCCATGAAAATTTCAAGCGAATCCGATAAAAATTGATTGAGTTATTAATCCGCGGGTTCGAAAAATGCACTTCCGAGATAACCGCGTTTAAATAAAGCTTTAACAGAAGTTATTTTCTGCAACTCAAAGATCGAAAAAATTCACAGTGGCTTCTCACCTTAAGGATGCATAGTAGTACATTCTTTTCCCGAGAATTAAGCATTCTTTATGAATTTTTTCTATATGAAAATGAAAAGCTAATAAGATTGGATTCGTTGCAAATAACAGATCACTGTTTGAAGGTATTAAAACAATTTTCATTTAAAAAAAAGCAGCTGGAGCGGAGCAGAAGTGGAACTGTAACAAGTATTTTTATGTCGTAGCGTAGCAGGAGCGGAGTAAAGAAAAAATTGGTCTGCTCCAATCCCCTGTGTAGGTAGTAGTCGTTGTCATTACCGTTGCCAGCGTTGTGCAGCTCTTGGTGGTCCCCTTACCTCGATTCCACATGACAAACGAACAAATGTATAAATATATACTGCCGCTGAAAAGTATTTCATCACTTCATTTAGGCGCGATTGATGAAAGAGAAAATACAACGTTTTTCCACATGCCCGTGGTCGTCGCACTAGATATTCCTTAGCACGTAGCAATCGCTTCATTCTGTTCTATCTTAAACGTAATTTTCCAACTGCAATTCGATTAATATCAACACTTACATATGCATAGTCTTGCTCGTTTTGAGAAATAACTGTTGATCTTGGAAACGAATAAATACCCAAAGCTACAATTTTAGATTTAGAGTCCACACCCCTCCTCACCCACCCCTCAAACCTCTTTTCGATCAGCCACTCGGGCCACTCGGAAGTATATCCAAAAGTTGAATACAAGTTACTAGGATCTGAACAGTCGAATCACATAGGAAGCAATAATTATAGCCTTATCTCTGAATTGCACTGGCAAAATTACACATTTACGAACATAGGTACGAACAGAACAGAAGTAGCAATTTAATAACGACAAGCAATATGCAATCAACCACATATGTTACGTTTTATTGTATTTTTTCCGTTATCAAACGCACATACGCGCAGTAAGTGACGAGAGATACTTTTGAAGGGTAATGTAGGTATGTAGTGCACGAAAGAAGGTTTGCTGCGTGCTATTCTCCGACTGCTCTGTGTACGAAAGCCGTTTCTCTGCCGTATGTTTTTCCGGTTCCTTTCCGAAGAAATTTGTTTGGAGGCATGCGACGAGGACGTTTGATTAGCCGCTTTCTCGACAGCTGTGAACACGAATACGTGGTCCTCGGATAGAAGCACCGAATGTATCGGCTGTTACGTATGTACATATGTATGCTTGCGTTTGACTGCATCTCGTGCTCTTTTGCGGGCATCAGCCTCGTGAGTGAAAACGCCGGTTGGGAGGAACCCCCCGGAGCATGTATTTATCGACCTGCGCAAGCTATTGCGACTACGTACTAGCGACAGTTACGAGACTGTCCCGTTACCGTCACCGTCACTCGCCTTGGTAAATTGAGTCGCGCGCATTAACTACCCTTCAACGCACTAACGAGGCCCGAAAAGAATTCTCTTCCTCGACTACCTTTCGCTCTTTCATCCTTCCGTTCCTCCTTCCCATGGGACTACTTGCAACAAAGGCGCTGCTGCGTTTACATTCGTCCGCGTTCCTTTCCACAAATCATGTTACACCGTGACACGTAGCTTTTGCCTTTTTACAACGAGGGTTGCACCAAACTCGGCTATTCCTATTGGACGAGTATAGAGCAGATAGGTGGAGACGTGTTTGTAATGCGTTACAAATGATAATTTCAATTTGTTTCGGCGACGTATGCGACATTGTACCGATACTCTATTTATCCACCGGATATCGCGAATCGTTATCGTCGCGTTATCGCGATTAATATCCAACGGACTATCGGTTATCGAGAGATGCTTGGAATTCGGCGTATGTATGTTGCGACGCTTTCCCGATAACTTGCAGTAGGTATTGTGGACGACACAAGTAGTTGTGGATGATGGGAAAATGATTTTTCCAATTAACTGGTTGAAAGGTTGCGCGTATGTGAGAGATAAGATCGCGTGTGGGCTGCGTGGATGCTTGGGTGGTACTAGAAATTAATGGATCGGTCGAATAGCTAGATAGGACCGTATAGAATTCCACTGCCGATGCCGATCGGATGCGGCTCAGGGACAGTAGGCGTTTCCAGCTGGTTATAAATCAGAGATAAATGCGTTAATTATACGTTGGGATTGGGAGGTAGGGGGGGAGCTAAGTTGAAGTGATGCGATTCAGTGAATGATTCGTCAGGGGTAAGTAGACACTCGCTTTCCGATACATAGGTATCTACCACCTTTCACCATTCTTTTCCCACTTTTCAGATTAAGGGGTCATTCTACTTTGATCGACCGAAAGATTAAGCTATTTGTACAGATTTTTTTCTGAGTAAATACAACATATAATGAAATAAATCTTTTTGGTATTTATTAAGCTACTCTTATATTATAGGGGAAAAAATAAAAAGATTTTTTTTAATTTATTTTAATGTTTTTTTTACAGCTTCAATATGACACTTATAAAAAGGAGGTATTTTCACGGCGTAGGTGATTTCCTGGCTCAGGCTTAGCCGGAGCAAAAAATTCCAAAAGATTCTTAATCTGTGTGAGTGTCGCTATAGCCCCTAGCTCAATCAACAATTTTTGTCGAGAAATAATTAAGATTTTTTTCATGGAACACCCGAGAATAGAGAGTGTTTTGTCAAACTGTTTTTCAACCGGCTCCATTTTCTTACCTGTCAACGAAAATTATTAATTGAGCTAGGGGCTATAGCGACACTCGTACAGATTAAGAATCTTTTGGAATTTTTTGATTCCGATAAGCCTGAGCCGGGTAATCATCTACGCCGCGAACATACCTCCTTTTTTAGATGCCATATTTACACTGTACAAAAACAATTAAAATAAATTGCAAATATTCTTTTTAATTTTTTTTTTGTATAATATAAGAGTAGCTTAATAAATACCAACAAGATTTTTTTCATTATATGTTGCATTTACTGAGAAAAATATATTTAAAGATAGCTTAATTTTTCGGCGGTTCAAAGTAGAATGACCCTTTAAAGTTTAAGTTATCGCGTTTGAATTCACGGGATATTGGAAGACGAGTATCAGCCACGATCTTTAATCCGAATATCGCTAGGTTACACGGCTAGGCAAATGCAGTTAGTTTACCAGCGACGGGTAATCTAGCAAAGTGATCGTAAAAAGTTGGTATCTCAGCGTCGATTAAGTACGAGCAGCTTGGAGAGAAAAAGTGGCAAATGATTTGATTGCGCTTGTAAATATAGTACGATGCGAGCGGTGCTGAAAGAAGGAAGAGTAGGGTTGGCTCAGCCGTTGCGCTTCCTTTTTGCGGCCAGCGCGCGATTCGACGACCTGTTTCGTTCTGTTGGTTTCTAAATTTACAAAAACGCACGTTTCGAGTTGGCACGAATTCTGCCCATCGCATCGAAGAATAATCCCACACCTACGAACAGGTTAAAGTTGCAAAATGTAGTCGCCGTTGGCACTAGTCTTGAGAAAATTCGCAACATAGAGAAAGCGCCCGTGACTCGAGCCAGAAGATAATACGATCCACGAGGGACCGGTGTTTTTCAATCACACCTTAGCTTAGTGTGCGTGTGTTAGCAAAGTAACAGCTCATTAGCAGGGATGAACCTCTTTCCTCTCCATCAATTCGCACCAACAACCAATACTCCTTACATTTAGTGGCTGTGGCTCTAGCTTTGGCTTTGGTTTAATTACTGTCGTTATTCAGCGCATTATAAATATTTATAGACGCGATAACGGGAAACGATAGGCACTCAAGTGTAGCCGACACAGCTAAAGGGTCTAGCAGGGTAAGTATGGGCAAACGGCCCCCACGCCGATTCCTGGAGGTGTTATTTTTTAAACAATGCTCCTGGCCTG
Source organism: Andrena chrysosceles (assembly GCA_963855975.1). Taxonomy (NCBI): domain Eukaryota; kingdom Metazoa; phylum Arthropoda; class Insecta; order Hymenoptera; family Andrenidae; genus Andrena; species Andrena chrysosceles. The sequence goes on along the minus strand of OY979769.1, from coordinate 41,420,570 downwards.
AAACACCATTGTGTAAAGTTTTAGATCGCTACCCCCCCGTTTAAGGGTAATACGGGGGTAAACGCCCGTAACGTTATTATTTTTTATCTCGGTTACTACTTAAAATATTTGAATGAGAAAAATATGAAAAAAAGCTACATACTAACTGTACTTCGTGTATTTTTCTCGAAATTGTAAATCAATTATTAAGGGTAGAAAAAAAATAATTAATTTTTTGAGGGTGGTTTTTCGAAACAACCCTTTGAGTGACAACCTCCAAAAAAATAAAAAATAATGCTCTATTATGGTGGTATTATATAAAAAATCCTGAAGATGATCGAGTTGGTGGAACATAGTTAAATAATTTAAAGAAGATCATTATATTATAAAGGGTCTAGCAGGGTAAGTATGGGCAAACGGCCCCAACGTCGATTCCTGGAGGTGTTATTTTTTAAACAATGCTCCTGGCCTGAAACACCATTATGTAAAGATCGCTACCCCCCGTTTAATACGGTAATACGGGGGTAAACGCTCTTATATTTATAATTTTTTTTCTTGGTTAAAGATATTTAAATGAAACAAAAGCGACAATATTTTTCCGGATTGGAAATGAATTATTACGGATAGAAAAATATAATTTATATTTGGGGGTAGTTTTTGCACCCAACCCTATGAATGACAACCCCTTGTCGTGATAATCGCTTATATTTGTTTGCACATATCGAAGGGATAATCCGTACTTAGCCAGGCGTATTTTGCTGTCTTTCTGATTATATAAACGCTGATAACTTATAATCGATTAAAGAAAAATTACAAATAATGCAGTTATCACTACTGCTTTCAGGCATTGTTCTAAATAATACTGGTGCTAAATAAAGCACTCAAACAATTTTTATCGTAATATTCATGATTTTCTCTATTAGTAAACTCGCAAGCAAAATGTCGATAAAACAGCGACGGTTCCGTGCTGTCGGCGGACCGCGACGTCGATACGTCGTCGTATGGTGAATAGAGGGACGCGGCCGCCTCACCGCGCCGCGCCGTCCGTGTAAAAATAATATCGGGACGCAGTCGCCGTCGTTGAGGGGTTATTTAAGTATGTTTCCACCAACGCGACTATTCTACATTTTTATACATGATAGTTATATAATAGAGTATTATTCTTAATTTTTTGGTGGTTGTCACTCATAGGGTTGTGTGCAAAAACTACCCCCAAATATAAATTATATTTTTCTACCCGTAATAATTCATTTCCAATCCGGAAAAATATTGTCGCTTTTGTTTCATTTAAATATCTTTAACCAAGAAAAAAAATTATAAATATAAGAGCGTTTACCCCCGTATTACCGTATTCAACTGGGGGTAGCGATCTAAAACTTTACATAATGGTGTTTCAGGCCAGGAGCATTGTTTAAAAAAATAACACCTCCAGGAATCGACGTTGGGGCCGTTTGCCCATACTTACCCTGCTAGACCCTTTATAATATAATGATCTTCTTTAAATTATTTAACTATGTTCCACCAACTCGATCATCTTCAGGATTTTTTATATAATACCACCATAATAGAGCATTATTTTTTATTTTTTTGGAGGTTGTCACTCAAAGGGTTGTTTCGAAAAACCACCCTCAAAAAATTAATTATTTTTTTTCTACCCTTAATAATTGATTTACAATTTCGAGAAAAATACACGAAGTACAGTTAGTATGTAGCTTTTTTTCATATTTTTCTCATTCAAATATTTTAAGTAGTAACCGAGATAAAAAATAATAACGTTAAGGGCGTTCACCCCCGTATTACCCTTAAACGGGGGGGTAGCGATCTAAAACTTTACACAATGGTGTTTCAGGCCAGGAGCATTGTTTAAAAAATAACACCTCCAGGAATCGGCGTGGGGGCCGTTTGCCCATACTTACCCTGCTAGACCCTTTGTGTACGACACGCGGACTTTTCATCGGTAAATATTGTCGTTGCTGTCGGTAAACAAGGATATGGTATTGCGAAAACTAATGACGCGGGCCGCATGATGTTCCGAAGCTTAGGTGAAGCGGTTAAAACTGCGGCAGAAGTGTAACGTGTATAGAATGAACGGAAGCACGAATGGGATTATACGGGTAGCTCGTATTTACAAGGGCACCGGGACGGGGGAGGGATAAAATCAGTGGCGGTGGAGGCGTTAGATGTTGTCGCATAACCGTTCGAAGCGTAAAGCTCCCGCGATATGTACAGTGATCCACCGATCCAGCGATTGCAGTGCGCTCGACTAGAAAGGAAACAGGCTTTCGCCATTCCGCTTTCCACGATCGCGTCGTTCAATTATTCAGGGAAGGGGGCAGAGAGAGGCAAGAGGGGAAAGAGATATATCTCGACTCGGTACGCGCGCCACTCACCGCCGACCGACAAGCGTAATGGAATATTAACTTGCCGTAATTTGAATTGAATTCGGCGCCGTATCGTAGTAACCTGGATCTACATACGAGCCGAGGATTTTCACCAGTTGCGAAGCAGAGGGATGCGATGATGACCTGCTAGAATTCTACAAAGAGACTGACAATGAGAAAGAAGTGGGAGCGGTGTGGCGTGGCAAGGGTTTCATACTATTCATACGAATGAACGATGGGGTTTGGAAATGCGTGTTTACATTGTTAGCGATCGAAGGTTTAATCGATCTGGTTCTATCGCGGATTACCGTGAGAAAGTGCAAAAAGACGAATAGCAGTAAGGGAGTCGAATAGTTTAGTCTTTCTCAGAGGGTTGACCGTCTACGACGCCGCCGATGCCAACGTCGACGCCGACGAGATTGGACCAATGCCAAATGCCATCGGTAAAATTAATCGTTCCCTGACACGAATTCCTCTGTAAGTGGGAATACCGATTTGTAGGCAAGGAGCAGCGATTCGATAGGATCCGTAGGGGCAATTCGAGCCTTTTAGCGCAAAACTCGGCTGGGCGACCCGATTCTTTCATTTCTCGTACCACTGTGTTTCCTGTTATCTTTTCCTCTTTCTCTTCCTGTTCCGCATCCTCTTCCCCATCCTTCCCCCTTTCTATGCCTCTACCTACTGCTTCTCTTCCATTTTGCGCTCCGTGCGATCCATTGTTTTTCTTGGTTTTCCATTGTTGTTTGCCGCTGGCATATAGTTGGAAAGTGTATCGACCAACCGATTTCGTTGGCCTCGTCCCAAACGTTCGCCTGTAGACGGAAAAATCGTAAAGGAGGTTGCACGAAGAGCGATGAATTCGTAACTCGGCCAACGAACCGGTATCCGAAGGAAATGACGAGGCTACGAAGCGAATGGTTTGCGCGACAAACGCATCCCAACGCTCTTCACAGAATCGTGTCTTTTGATTGCAGATCGAAACTACGACGAACAGCAGAGACACGGTCGCCGCTTTAGTACCAAGTCGGAAGGACAAACCGCGTTCCGAGCTAATGCTTTGTAAAAGGACCAGGGGAAGACTCGTCGGACGTGCCTAAAGGGAGGAAGATCGCGGTGGTGGCGGCGGATACCGATTTCGATTTCGGTTCTGGATTCCGACAGCAGCGGGTTTCGGGCGTGCACGCGAGAAAGTACGTCGAGGAAATAAGTAAAATAGCAAGGGAAGCGCTACGTCGCGGTGTCGCTGGTTTCGCGTTACATGCGGAATAGATAAACGACGAACGGTGATTGGCGGCGTACGAGTAGCCGTGAAGAAGCTGAGTGACGACGGTAAACGACGCAAGTTGGCGCAACTTGGTGGTGCAAAAAGTGACGGTGAGAAAGCGGTGGCGGAGCAGGAGGAGAAAACGGAAGAGGAGGACGAAGAGGAGAAGAGAGGAGGTGAGCCGAACTTGAAGAAGCGTCGATGGAAACGAGTGGCTGCGTGAATTTCTGAAACGGAGGAGCATCCCGTTGGCGACACAAGGGGGGAGGGGGAGAGCGCGCGAGAGAGAGAGAGTGAGAAAGAGTGAGTGAGAGTGAGAGAGAGAGCGAGAGCGAGATAGAGAGATATAGAAGCGGGAGGGCGAAGAGGATTGGAAGAGATTAGGAAGGGAAGCGAAGGAAAGGGTGGATTTCGGGAATATCGCGAATATCGGTGGAGGGTAGACGTGATCGAGTAAGTGATGTGTTCGATGGACGAGGCGCGTCTCGCGGGTGGTGGTTGGGGTAAAAAGGACGCGTTTGGCGCGCGGTGGTATTGCTTGGAATCGGCGGGAACAGGCAGGCAGTCGGTGATCAGGCTGGCGGGTACCGGGGAAACGTTTCAAAGGGCATGGCGACCACGCCACTAGGCGGTCGCCTCCCTAACGTAAACCGCAAAGGACCATCCCCGTTCGTCGGTGGTGGTGGTGGTGGCAACAACGTTAATTACGGTAACAGTAACAACAGCGGCGGCAACAAGAACAGCGGTTGCAACAACGGTGTCAACAGCACCGGCGGTGGCAGCAGTAATAGCAGCAACAGCACCACCGGCACCAGCACTAGCATCTACGACAACGACGATCCCGGTAACAACAATTACAACAAAACCAACAACAACAACAACAACGTTGGTCATCGTAACAACAACGAGGACAGTCCCGATAACGACAATCACGTGGATCACGTAAACGGCCAGGGGAAAGTCGTTGCTATCGATTGCGGGAATAACAACGTGATCGATCTAGCAAGCAACAACAACAACAACAACTATTACAATCAGAATAACGGGAGCGGCAAGTATAACGGCGGGATAAACGGTGGTAACGTCGGTGGAGGAGGAAGCGGTCAGACGTCGAAGAGACAGGAACGCGACCTGGTAGGAAGGGACCATAAGGAGCGGAAGGACCGTAAGGATCATAAGGACCGTAAGGACAATAAGGACCATAAGGACCATCGGCATCATCACCATCACCATCATCATCACCACCATCATCACCATCATCATCACCATCATCATCAAGGTCGGGACAGGTCCTCGTCGTCGTCGTCGTCGTCGTCGTCATCGGGCCAGCAGCGAGATTCTAAAGCAAGCACGGTGGCTGCAAACACCGATGAGCTGGATCCGGCCGCGACGAATGCGACCAACAACTTTGAATACGACGACAACGAATGGGACATCGGAATAGGGGATTTGATAATCGACCTTGATGCGGACATTGAGAAGACGAGGGACGAGAAATTGAGCTCAGGGACAGGCATGGCTTCAACGCCTGCCTCGGCATCATCGGCTTCGAATACCACGAATCATCATCATCATCACCACCATCAGCAGCATCATCATCAGCAGCAACAGCAGCAGCAACAGCAGCAGCAGCTTCAAAATTCCACAAACGGCTTAAGCTCGTCGAACCTGCCCTCGTCAGTCGTCGCGTCAACAGGGTCCAACGGTTGCGGACAATCCTCTAATTCGTCGACGTCGTCGTCATCCTCATCATCGTCGTCGTCCTCGTCGTGTTCATCATCGTCGTCTTCGTCATCCTCGTCTTCGTCATCGTCGTCCTCCTTATCATCATCTTCCTCGTGCTCGTCAGCATTGTCGTCGTCGGCGCCATCTTCCTGCGGCCTCAACTCATCTGGGCGATCAAACAGCCCTAGTAACGGAAACGGACACGGGAACGGAAGCGTTGTAAGTAACGCCGGTAACAACGGTCCCGGGAGCGGAAACGCGAGCGCGAACGGTTCCTCAGCGATCATTACGGGAACGGGTAACAAACAAAACAACGCCGTGGTGAGTGGCGTAAACAACGCACACGGGAACACTGGTAATCCCGGCAAAATGGCCGTGGAACACTCGGCCACCGTCGACAAGGGCCTGAAAATGAAGATCAAGCGCACGAAACCGGGTACGAAGAGCAGCGAGGCGAAACACGAGATCGTCAAGTCGAACGAAATCAACGGATCGGTGTCGTCGCAAGAGGTAGCCGCCAGCGGAGGCGGCTCGGTGTCCTCGAGTGGCACTTCGTCCTCCACGGGGGGATCGGGTTCGTCGTCGTCGGCCGGCTCGGCGATCGGTCAGAACGCTCAAAACTCGGACTGTACCGCGGGGACCGGTGGCAACGGTGCCGGTGGTGGTTGTGTCGTTGGTGGTGGTAGTGGCGGCGGTGGAAGTGGTGGTAGCGGTTCCGGTGGTTGCGGTACTGGTGGAAATGGTGGCGTCGGTGGTGCCGGTGTCGGTGTCGGTGCCGGTGCCGGGGCCGGTGGTGGTAGCAGTGGTGCCGGTGGTCAGTCTTCGTCGTCGTCTTCGTCGTCGTCGTCCTCATCGTCGTCGAACAAATCGAAACCGAGCCATTCGGCGAGCTCCGCCGGCGGGACTGGAAACGCGACCTCATCGACCGCCGGGTCGAAGAGAGGCTCGAGTGGACATCGTCGGGACAAGACGCGGGACAAGCACGAGAAGCCGCAGATTAACCATGTGACGGGACAGCAGAGCAAGCCAGAGATGAACGGCACCGCGAGGTCAAGCGGCCCCGGCGGCAACACTGGAGCCGGGGTCGTAGTTGGTGTCGGTGTCGGTGTTGGGGTTGGGGTTGGAGTTGTTGGGGTTGGAGTTGGAGTTGTTGGGGTTGGAGTAGGTGTCGGGGTCGGAGGCGGCAATGGCCAAAGTCAAACGTCGAGCGGGACGGGTACAAGTACGGGGCCAGGATCAGGGTCAGGGTCAGTGCCAGGGCCGAGTCTGGGTGTGGGTGTTGGGGCCGGAGCTGTAGGGGTTGCCGCGCAATCTCAGGGACCTCCAGCGGCCGCGACCGCCCCTCAGCAGAACCAGGGCCCTTCGCCAAGCTCGCGAACGGGGTTCTCGGTTTCCCAGGGGCCTGGACCCCCACCCAGCTCCGCCGCAGCCCCTTGTCCGCCTCCGAGCCCAGCTAGTGCGACCGCCGCCGGACCGGCCGCCAAACCTGAGCAAACCAAACTTGCTGCGGTAACCGGTACCGGACCTCCGATCACCACGACGCCCGACGACGCCATGGATACCGCAGCCAGTCCTCCGCCTCCCAAGAAACTGAAGACTTCCGCTTCCGAACCGAAGGTAAAACCCTTTGCAAACTTCCTTCGCGTGTCAACGATTCTCGATCGGGCACACCTCTTCATCCACGCTTCTTTGCTCGCTCTCTCTCTGTCTCTCTCTCTCAGCCTCACCCTCATCCTCTCCGACATTCACGAAATACGCACGATACCCTTATCGTCGATCGACGATGCCTTGTTTCCGTTTTCGCGCGGATGCAAACTCACGTGAGAGGACGCAGAGATCGATGAAAGAGACATTCCGCGCGAAATCGGACACTTTTTGGAGTAACATTTCGGATGTTGTTGGAATTTGAATATGTTGTAGTTTTTAGTGATATTTAAACGTGCCTCAAAGGATTTCTCAAAATTTTGAAATGTCGATTTTACAGCTGTTTGAAGGTAAGTGCTAACTTTTTTTTAGTAAATTATAGCTGTGGAAGTAGTAAACGGATGGAGCTGAGCATTACGGTGCTTATAAAAAAGACATTGAAGTTTTAAGAAAAAATTATTTTAGTTTAAAAAAATAAAAATTTGAACCATTTTTGTGCAATTATATTAAACAAATGCAGATTTATAACATCGAGCGCGATTTTAAAAATCTAAAAAAAGGAGAATATGGTTTTATCCTTCCCCTTGATGGACAAATTTTCAAAAATAATAATTTAAAATATTTTTAAAAATTTGTTCATCAAGGGGAAGGGTAGAACTATATTCTCCTTTTTTTAGATTTTTAAAATCGCGACCGATGTTAAAAAAACTGCATTTGTTTAGAATAATTGCACAAAAATGGTTCAAATTTTTATGTTTTTAAACTGAAATAATTGTTTCTGAAAACTTCACTGTCTTCTCTATTAGCACCGTAAAGCTCATCTCCATCCGTTTACTACTTCCATAGCTATAATTTACTAAAAAAAAGTTAGCACTTACCTTGAAACAGCTGTAAAATCGACATTTTTCAAAATTTTGAAAAATCCTTTGAGGTACGTTTAAATATCACTAAAAACTACAACATATTCAAATTCCAGCAACATCCGAAATGTTACTCCGAAAAGTGCCCGATTTCGCGTGGAATGTCCCGAAAACGTGTCGCAGGTCGTTTGACGTGCGCTTGCGCGGATCGAGCTTCCGCTCGTTCACCAACGATTTCCGCGCTGTTTCGGCTGCGTTGCAGCACGATCCACACATTGAATATCTCTAAATTGCAGCTCGGCTGGAGTCATGGGCTTTTCCGCGGGATCCAACAAACGCTCGATATCGAACATTTTCGTGGCTGTAGTAGAGGGCGGGTGCGGGGGCACGGGTCGCTCTGCTGGTCGATTTACAAATGTACATAGTAGTCAGCAGCGGTTCGGACTATCGAAACTCGAATAGTCGAAAGCGTAGGAGGTGGCGGGTATTACGAGTCGGTGTCAGTGTCGGTGCCGAGACTCTGGGACTAGGGGCTCATGGCTTGGGGGATGCAAGCGGCTGAGGGGTACGCGAAGGGGGTGAAATCAATACTCTGCGGTCTCCGCCCCCGAGAGTACCCGGACGAATACATAGAGACAAACACGGCTGCCGGCGAGACAGCGTAGCGTAGTCGGCCGGACGGGCTTATTCGATGACCTAACACGCTGTCATCCACGATCCCTCATTCTCCGTTCTACCCTCTTCCTACATTTCCTCCTTTCTTCCCTTTCCTCTTTACGCGTAACACTCTAAATTCAAAAAGGTTTTGCCTCCGCTACCACGTCCACCTTTATCACCCCCTTCTCAAACAGAGTTGGCCGATCTTCAAACGCGGTATCGTCGTGGCCGTTGATACTTTGGCCACGTTTCGAGTCTCATACACCTCAATGCCTTCGTAGAGACGGTGTTTCTCGAGCTTCCTAACTATGAGGCTATACCGTCTCGTTTCTCTCTTCTATAGGCTGATCGATCAATCTTCTTTCTCAAATTCCTCTTCTTCCAACTATTACCACGTAATAGTACATATTCGGTGAAAATAACTGTGGAAGGAGACGAGTAGTGATAGCGAAGCACGTTTGACGCCGTAATGAACCGCACCGTTGCCGTAATTTCCTTCTTTTTCTCCTTCATTTGCGTAAGAGGAGAAACGCCTCCAACTGTTGATCACCGGCTTACGAATCTTGTGAAACGACGCGACGACAGTGTCTCGTTTCATCCCACCCCATCCCGTATGCCAAGTTTGTTACACGCGGCCGAAACTCGCTGCAACCCATTGACAGATGGCGCGAACAACTTCCGCATAAATCAATATTCCTACAGTATATATTACATTTAGAGATATCTATCCGTGCTCGTCGCGTTATCTACGCGTTTCCACTCGCTCAATGAATAATAATCATTGGTCAGATCGGGAATTAAAAATCTGCCGGTTCTGGCGCAAAGATAGATGTTATTGGAAAATAATCTGGATGATACGATGCGGGGCGGTGCGGCGATAACAGCAATGACTCGAGCGGTTTCTTTCTGACGACTGTTTTCAAGAGAATCCGCGATCAAATGAAACTTGGAGCTGGATCCGAGGCAATTGTCGGAATAATGAAATCGTACATCCGCATTAAACGCAAACAATTCTGCGAAACGTTATTAGCTGGGGGAAAAAACCCCAAGGCGCACAGTGGGGCACGTAACAAACTAAAACTATTAAAACGTAATATAAAATAGAAAGTATACAAAAATAGCGAGAAATGCCAATGTGATGAGTTTCTGCGAAATTGCATGCACATCCCACTCCTATGATTATGTATTAATAACAGTCAAAGTTGCAAAAAAACGCAGGCAATTTTTACAGAGCTGTTAGTAGATGATATCTGCTTTCAAATAGTACTATCTAGAGCCCAGAGGAAGACGGAGCTTTTTTTATAAACGTAAAAGAGTTAATGAAAACTTGAAATTACTAGGTAGCTCGATTTGAAGTTTTCGAAAAGTATTTATGTGACAAATAAGCTGAGACTATACACCAGGGGAGGCGAACCTTTTGACCTGCGCGTGCCAAAAATTTATAAATATAATTATAGTCCTTTAAAATAAAACTCTTATAAAAAAAGTTGAAAAAAAATATTTAAAAAATATATAGAAAAAAATAAATGTAATTTAGATAATTCATTATAATATTTATCGAATTGCTGACGTGCCGGGCAGTTTTTAATAGGGGAAAAATTAGTAGAAAATTAATGATTGCAGAATTTTATTGAGGCGTTTAAAAATTAACACAGATCATTATAATAATTAATCAGAGTTGGGCATTAACTAAATAAAATATTATTTAAATAACGGATCAAATCAAATTTACTTCAACTTTAGATTATTTGATGAATACAGTTAATTTCTTTATTAGACGAATACAGTTAACTCGGTGCAATTTTATTCGTCACGATCTGATAGGAATATCGACACGATTCCCGTTAGAATACGAAAGGTCAACTTCAGATCAATTTTTCTTTCTAATTAACACGAATATGATATATCAATTTGCATAGTTAGATACTTTGGTCCATTGGGTATCAGGCTACAGTGATGAATACACAAAAATATAACTTCCATTTCTAAAACTCTTTTCCTCGCCAGCCCCACTGTGCACCGTTGCGTCGAAGCAATAATTGCTGTTGCACGAGCCAACAATAATTCTTCTTCCGTTTGTATCCACAGCCGTTGATTTTCCTATCGACGCGATTTCGTACAATCCACCCCGTCGCTATTATTCGTTACTTTGCGGGCACGCGAATCTCGTTGACGAAATAAATAAAAAGAAAACTCGAATTCCAACAGTTTCTCTGGCGTTTTAGCAAACACTGGTAATCGTTTCTCTCGATACTCGTTCGTCATGCGGTTGATGGAAAAGTAAAGTACGGATCGGATAAAGTAACGGAGGACGGCGAGTAAATGCCGGGTAATCGGTAGACTGGAGCAGCGCGTAGGCCGATTAGCGGTTTAAGCGCGGAAATATAAGCGGCTGTATCGTTTGACGGTCGAGTGGCGATAAGAAGAGGGTGGAGAAGGCAGGGGAAAAGAAGGAGGGAACACGGTGTACAGAGGAGAGAGTAATAGTGGCTAGGGTAGGGAAGACGAGAGAGAGAGCAGATATTAAAGAGTAGAGGAAGCGAATCGAGAATAGAATTGGTTTGCGACCAATTGTTCGTTCGGTGAGCCAACAGGGAAAGGAACATAGATTGTCGGAGCCATCAACTCGTCTTTGCAAAGTTTCGTCTCTGGACGATGCCTCGCGTGAATCGGGCATCGCGTACGCTTCCATTCATCCCACTTTCCTATGGATTCGCAGTCGTTACGATCGTTACGGTCGTTTAGGTCCAACTATTCAAAGCTATCGCGTTTGATGAAAGTGTTACGAGATTGGTTCGGGAACGGTTACCAAGAGCGTAGTATAATTTCGTGTGGTCTCCATTCGGGCCGAGGGAACGCACACTCGTGCCACCTGCACCTTTATCGCTTCCGTTTTAACCGCCTGGTCACAAAGGCGAGATCTTGCTCGAATTAACCACCGGCTTACGAACCTCCTCACCTCAAGCTTTTCGTTTCACGCGTCAAAGGTGGAGAGCGCAATAGCAGGTCCACAGGGAGGAAGCAGAGACAATGTTTCTGTCGATCGATCGTTGAAGGCGCAGCTTGCACTTGCATAAATCATTGTTATCGCGATGAGAATTATGCGGCGCGAAGTACGTCGCGTGACAACGCGATTCGATCGAGGTACGTTTATTAGAGTAGGTATGTAGTAGAGGAGGCGCACACGTGCTTGTCCCACGCTTACGTTACAGACTATCGCTGGTGAGCTGCTGCACCCGCACCTGTGCACATACGTTTTACGAAAACGTTGAATTTTTTGTAGACATCGTTTGCCCTCGACTCCGAGCCAATGGAAAATTCTGAAACGGATGTTCCATTTCGCATGTTGGATCTCGCTTCTTTATTGGTGCCCGTGTCTTTGCATAAATATATTCTTTCGCAGAGTAGGCTTTTATTCGCTTCTCTTTTCCTGAAACTCCGACGCTCCTTTCCGCGTCGAGCTCATCTTTCCCGTCTTGCAATCAATTCGATGTTGCAACGGTGTAGAGGCCTCGAGTTAAATTTCCAATTATCGTGATATGCCCAGTACCAATGCCTTTTTACCAGCGCGAGATACGAGTGTTTCTTATCTTCGTTCGAGCTTGTCGCTCGCTCGTCCTTGCCACTATTTGAAAAAAGCGATTGACCAAAATGTACGAGTAGTACATGCAGCTAGGGAGTGGCACGTATACGTGCAGAGACGGGTAGGTTGGTAAGGAGGAGGAGAGGGAAGAGAGAAAGAGAGGTAGAGCGTGTGTCGAATGACGGTGAAAGTATGTCGCAGCCTCGAGGAAGTACGTCCTCGAAAATCATCGAGTTTATTAGTGGACGAAAAGACAGAGCGTAAAAATGCGACGTTAATTTAAGTGTATAGCGGGATTTGGTAGGAAACGGAAGCACAGAAGCTTGTTCGCGGTATCTGACGTGCATTCGCGGTTCAACGATGTACACGTAAATTTTGTGATTGCAGGACATGTCCGACGTGTGCGTCGGGACCAGCGTGGGGACCATTACCGAGCCAGAATGTTTAGGCCCCTGCGAACCTGGTACGTCGGTGACTCTCGAGGGTATCGTTTGGCACGAAACCGAAGGAGGTAAGTTTCAGGCGACGTTCAGTTGCCATCGAGTCGCGTCTCCCCGTATATGTACATATCTATACATATTCCGTTTCACTTTGCTTGCTCCAAGATCTCGCGAATTAGCGTAGGTCGACGGTGTCGACGCGTGTTACAGTTGATCTAAGTAAGAAAGCGCGTTCCACTCAATGTAGCTCCTTTGGGAGCTATCGAATTTGAGTTAGCAGCATAACACTGGGATCCTTCGTATCGTCCCTGCCCCAAAACATGGGATACATAAAAGTTTTTGATAAGCTCTTAACTTTTGCGATTTTGGCAAAATATGAGCACCGATCACATGAAAACAATAACAAATAGTAAAAAACAGGGTTTACCACAATATAACACAGTAACTACTAAGTATGTTAATAAAATGAGAATTGCAACCGGCCAGTAGCCCCACTTTTCGAAAACATGGGTCTAAATACACAAGCCTAGCACGGGCCTCCAAGGGTTAATGTCACTTATATTAGTACAACTTAAAGGCCGTACATTTGCGGTTAAATTGAGCCAAATTTCGTTAAAATATCTAGACCAGAACCAAAGTTATAGATTTTTGATCGCCGTCGGGTCGTTTTGTCCCACTGTGCGCCGCAGAATCGTGTTACGCGTGGTCATTTGGTCAGACCGAGCCTGGTGTGTTGGTTACAGGTGTGCTGGTGGTGAACGTGACGTGGCGAGGGAAAACGTACGTGGGTACGTTATTGGACTGCACTCGCCACGATTGGGCGCCGCCAAGGTTCTGCGATTCGCCGACCAGTGATCTAGACGCTCGGACGCCCAAGGGGCGCGGGAAGCGCGGAAGGGCCGCGGCGAACGCCACTCCGGGCAACGATCTGAGCAACTTCACGGAAACGAGGAGTTCGGTGCACAGCAAGCTGCGGAACGGCGGCGCCAAGGGACGCCGCGGAGCTCAAGGTTCACCGGCGGCGAGTCCAAGTCCGGCGGCGTTCGTTCCGCCTCGACCGGATCCAGCGGCCAAGCGGAAGTCTCGGGGCCCCGAAGAAGAGGACAAGAACAAGAGGCGTGCACCCCCGCCAACGCCGCCTAGCGGTTCTCCGCCGGCGAGCCCAGTTCTGCTGGAGTGCCCGGAGCCGAATTGCAACAAAAAGTACAAACACATCAATGGGCTTAAGTATCATCAGAGTCACGCGCACGGATCGGCAGACGATGACGACACCAAGGAAGGAATCACGAGCATGTCTGAGAACGACGAGAGCAACATCGAGGCACCGAGCCCAGCAACGCCGGTGAAATCGCCCGTCGACAAACCCGAGGGAACACCCCTAAGGTCGGCTAGTCCTCCCGCGACCAGTCTGCCGCCAGAGACGCCTCCTCCTCCTCCTCGGGTTGCTTCGCCAAGTATAGAACCGCCCGCGACTCTTCTCACTTCGGACAAGAGTATCGTGAAACCAGGCGTGCTCAGATTTGGACAGGACGATTTGCCTGCCCCACCCTCTACGATACCAACCTCTGCGAGGCAACAGTCTGTGCAGCAGCAGCAGCAGCAACAGCAACAACAGCAGCAACAGCAGAATCAAATGTCGTTGGGTAGTTCGAATTCCCCGCAAAGCCCGAGTCCTCGACCGAGTCAATCACCCAGGCCGATTCCCTCGCCTCATCCGAGCGCGAATATCCCTCCGCAGTTGAATATTCCTCAACCGCCTCAACCCTCTCAAATGTCGCAGCACCAGCAACAAAACCCCCTGCTGCAACAGAGTCAGCAATCGTTGCAGCCTGGCCAGCCTTCACCGGCGCAGCAACTTGCATCGAACCAGCAGTCGCAGCAGCTGCAGTCGGCCGTTCAACAGCAGCAACAGCAACAGCAGCAGCTGCCGCCAGCTCACCAGCTTTCCGTGCAGCATTCATTGTCCGCGCAGCTTGGACAACCGACGCAGGCTCACGTGGTGCAACAAGCCGGACTTCAACAACAGACACAGCCGACAAATATGCAGAGTATCGCGAGCCAACATCCGGGACTTCAGGGTCTGGCGAGTCAAGTATCGCAGCAAGCGGCGGGTTTGCAGGCAGCGGCTCCTCCGCAACCCGGCCATCCCGGCCAGGGAGTGCAGTCGCACTTGCAACCATATCAAAGCGTGTCTTTACACGCGAAAATGCCACAGTTCAAAGTTAAACCAACCGCGGCTCTGATGCCCGAGCAGGACAAGAGCAAAGATCCGCGGTCCTCGAAGCCTCAGGGCTACAAGAAAAAATCGAGAAAATCACCAGGAGGCAGTCCCCATCCGTCACCGCTGGAAGCGCCGATCGTCGACTCTACCAGGGAGGACGTTCAGAGCCCTGCCTACTCGGACATCTCCGACGACGCGGCGCCTGTTCTCGAGGCTGAGCCGATCGACAAGACGAAGCAGAGCCAGGAGAAAGACGGCAAGGCCACTAGTGCTACCCATTTGCCGGCTCACTTCAGCATGTACCCTTATTACGGACAACCTCCCTATCTGGTGCCGAGCGTGCAGGAAAGCAAGCCGGTCGATCAGAAGCCTAACGATCTTGCGCCGAAGCAAGAGATGAAGCCGCTCAACATACCGCAAATGCCGACGATGGCCAGCTTGCAGAGTGTCGTGGCGGAAAAGGAGAAGAAGGAGCTGAGTCAGTCATTGCCGCAACCGCAGCAACAGCCGCACTATTACGGCGGCTACGGCGGGTATATGCCACCCGGCTATCCGTATCAACCTCCTCAACCTGTTCCACAACAGCAGCAGCAGCAACAGCAGCAACAACAGCAACAGCTGCAGCAGCAGCAACAACAGCAGCAACAACAGCAACAAGTGCAGGAGCAAGATATGCACGAACAAAAGGCCAAGATCAAGCAGGAGCCACAGTCGCAGCAGTCCAGCTTGAAGGATAAACAGCACGAGAATCATCAGATACTGAAGGAGAGCATCGAGATGAAGAGTCAGATGAGCCCGTACCACGTTTACCACGGTTCTCAGAGTCAAAGGGCGGCGCCACCGCCACCTCCACCCGGCCCGATGCAGGACGATCGAAGATATTATCTATATGCGGGTGATCAGAGGCGAAAGGAGGAGTCGAGCAAGCAGAGTCAACAGGCGAAGGCGCCACCTCCGAGTCCGAAGCATCAGCCGAAGCAAGAGAAGCCTCAGGATCTGGGAAAGAACGAGGACTCGAAGAGCAAGCAGGAGGGTGTAAAGCCAACGATGGAAACTCAGGGTCCTCCACCGCCTACATCCCAGTACGCCTACATTCACCCGAGCTACATGCAACCCCAGCATTACGGCGCGTTGCCGTTCGATCCCGGCCATCCGGTTTACCGAGGCCTCAGTCCAATGCTGGTCCCGGGGCCGTACTCCGGCAACCCATACCTCCATCAACTACCGAGGTATCACGCGCCGGAGGATCTGAGTAGGCCACCCGGCGGTAAAGCTTTGGATCTGCTTCAGCATCATGCCAATCAGTATTATTCGGCGCACAAGATACACGAGCTTCAGGAGCGTGCTCTCAAGTCTCCGACGCCGAAAACGTCCGCGGCTTCGGCGAGTCCGTCCTCGGCGGGACCGACGCCGTCGCGACCACCGAGTGGGCCGCCTAGTTCGGTGGCTGGCCCGGGTCCTCCTCAATCGCAGGGCCAACAAGCCCCGGCTAAGCAGCAGAACCAGCAAGGAGGCCAGCAGCAGCAACAACAGCCACCCGTTGACGCAGGCACTGGAACCTTGCCAAAAGACAATAGATCGCCCCCGCCTCAGCGACACGTGCACACCCATCATCACACGCACGTAGGCCTGGGCTATCCCCTATTGACCGGACAATATCCCGCTCCTTATGGAGGTAAGCCTCTTGTCAGACCCTGACAGTAAGACTTGCGACAGGAACCACTAATCGCGTCACGGACTAAATCGACTCAGCGTCTTTGAGTCGAAGGAAATCGATCGCCGCCGCTCCTGTCCCTAACCCCGACCGCTCGAGAAAGTCTCCTTCCCATTCCCATTTTCATTCCCATTTCCATTCCAATTCCCGTTCTCGTTCTTGGTCTCGGTCTCGGTCTTGGTTTCAGTGTCGTTCCTGTTCGCGATCACGTGCCCTACTCACGTGCCACGGGCCTGCCTGCCCGAGTGCGAACGCGCAGAGAAATAGGCCAACCCCCGGTTCTATCGCGCCGAATTTTATTCCGAATCTTATCGTGATTTATTTGCTGGAGATTAGGCTTTCGGATTGCCTCTGGATTTTCGCGTAGCAGTTACGCGATCTCGCGGAACGCAAACTCATCTAAATCCGTTGAAGCCTGATCGTCGCCTAATCGTACACCATATTGGTGCATACGGATACGAGAGTATCCCGAATGGAGGAGAGATCGAGGAGGAAGATGCAAAGGACCCTCCACTCCGTTGGAAGAGCGTTTGCCAGTGCGTGAGTTTCCTTCCCCCACCCCCTATTGCCCTCTGCCCCCTTACACCACTTTGCTCTTTTCTTTTTGCTCTTCCCTTTTTATCTGATAACGAGGCCCCGCGCGGATTCTCGAAAGAGCATGATTCGACGAAAGGAAGCGTGTAAATAATTTTAATGATAGAGAGTGGTACAGTTTGACGACAACGGTGAAAAGACGAGCGCGAAACTGCGCCAGCTACGCCGGCAAATTGCAAGCTACATTTTTTAACGATACACGCAATTGCAATTGATACTTAGACATGTAAATACTCGTTTAGACGATTTGTTACTTAACAACGGACTGAATACTTTGCAAGTGTCGATGTATAAGCACGAGCGTAAGGAGTAGGTACGTTAAGTCGCGGTCCGTTTGCCACGAGGCTCGTAGGACGCATAGTTAGACGTATAGTTCAGACTGTGATAATTATTAACCGGAAAACGACGAACCGTTCGAGTACGCGAGTCGCGAGAAACGAGAGAAAGAGATTCGTGCGTTGTACCGATCGCAGCGACATGTGCTGCGCCCGTAGCAGAATAAACGATTCGCGACCAACAAGCACGGCGAACAGCGAGAGAGAACACGCGTGGCGATTTCGAAACGGAGGATTGGTGGTACGTATCCGTGTACTTTGGTCGCGTAGTCTTTCGTAGTCTTCCGCTGGAATCAAACAGTAGATCCCCGTCTACAGCCGTTCCTCCGTTTCTTGGTTCGCCGAAATGCCACTGCCATGATATCAGCGCGTATTCCACCAGAGTGTACAGTGACAGCGCACGAGAGTTGTCTTTGAACCAGCCGTCGCCACGCGACAATGGTTCATTTCCTCGTTACTCGATGGTAGCTTTCTTAACACATAAACATACGGGATGCTCGTACGAAGAATGTTTTTTCGACACGTGTTCGTTATCGATCGAGCGAGATCGCGAAACTCGGAGCGACCGAAATCGCGTGGTTGATCCGGACAAACGAGCGCCGCCTACCCATCGTAAGCGCCTTAAAAGCTCACCGCATTCAGTGAATTTGAATGTTGTCGCTCCGGTTTCGCGAGTCGCGCGATTTCCACGCGATCGGTATTCCTTCTGGACGCACGACAATCGGCAAGACGATCACTCTCGAGCGATATCAGCTCCGCTCGACGCGCCGAGACTTAATCGAGCGAGCGGTGCTCGGATCGACGAAACTTTAAAAATCGACTGATCCGTCGATCGTAGCCGAATCAACTAGCATTGCGTCCCTGTTTCTCCTCCCTCTGTTCACATCACCGCTTCCTTCTACCTTGTATATACGTCTACCTCTCCGCGTGCCGTCCGCGAGTACTCTGTCTTCTTTCTCTCTCTTCTTCCTTCCCCCGTCACTTCTCACTCGCTTTAATATTCCGCCGAAAATTGCTCGCTCGTTGTTACGCGACACTTGGGCTGGAGTGGCGCGGAATCACCGAGATCGTTTTGCTTATATCCGAGATCGAGGGCCGCGGGATTGGAACAGAGAGCGAGGAGCGATGCGTTCTACTCGTACGTTCGATTCGATCCGATCCGATCCGATCGAATGCGAACATCCGAGTCGGGCTAGATCTCAAACGTAATCATTACTGTCCGCGAACGTTCGACGAGATTTGCGCGGCGAAAGAACGAAAGAACGAACGATGAGAAAAAGAAACGAATTAATGAACCGGTATCTGTCTGTGTGTGTGTTGCAGCGGCAATGCTGGCGAGTCAGCAGGCCGCCGCGGTAGCTGCATCGGTGATCTCGCCATTCCCGCCCAAGTGACCCGCGGCCCCCGGTCCCGTACTAGCTGCCGGAACGACCGGACCCACCTCCGCACAAACTCACCACACGCCTCATCATCCGCCATCAGTGGCGGTCAGTGGCGCGACCGCTGCGGGACATCCGCATTCTGCCGCCGCCGTTGCTGGCAGGCAATCCTAGGATGGCCTCTCGAGTATACCACTAATTCGAGCCTGCTACCTCTTCCTCGATAATGCACGCCAGTGTTCAACGACTATCGTCTACTCACACGCCATCGTCTGCCGGCATACCAACTTACCAGCCTACCAGCGTCTCGCTCTGTCTTCTGCCGTTGTCGCCTGAGCCATCGCCGTCTCCGTCTTCGTCTCCGTAACCGTATTTGTCAACTGCCGCCCACCGATTCTGACTCGATCGTTCCACGTGCGATTAGAGAATCAGATAGAGAGATAGGGGGAGTAGGAGGATGCGACGACCTAAACAACCACCCATTATCGTATTCCGGTTGGCGAGCAATACTGCACAACTGGAGAACCGCTCGAAACTCACCGCTACATTTTCCCAAGCAAACCGAAGTGGATCGGGGCGGCAAGAATCTTATAAAGTCACTTGTCTTTGCCCGTGTCTTTGCCGCCTCTCGACGAAACGCGTTACGCCTGCGCGACCAAATGGAATGTAACAAATCGAAACGAAACAATTGGTTCAATTTCCGCGAAGCTTTTGCATCATGCATCAACCAGTAAGAAGTTTCCAGTTGGTCGCGGAAACGCGTCGCGTTCTGGATGCGGAGAAGTTTGTTAGAAGGCGAAGTCGCCGCGTGCTCGTACTTTGCGCCACGGGCAGCGTATGCGAAATTCGAACAAAATTTTTCGGCGACACGGAAACAGAAATGAACCGTACACACGTTTTCAATATTCGCGACGTTGGTGGTGGTGCGTTCGCTCGCACAGAAAGCGTTTCGACCAACACACCAGAAAATACTTTGGTGGAGAGAAGTGTCGTTGCTCTGAAACGCGGGAGAAAAGGGACTTGATTTTTACGCGATTGTATCGTTGTTAATCGTTTCGAGTGAGAGTTATCGAAGGACGAATTGATTACGGTCTGTTCGTTATACGGGTAGAACAGCGATTCATTGTGACGAGTATGAAAACAGAAATGTAACAGCCGATATCCATACGCAAGTGGTGTACGGCGGTAAGTAAGCGTGGTTGGATGGGAACTTGGCCGCGGTACGTATAATGTATACTGTCGCGTCAAAACGGTGAGCGAGTGATGTTTCGAAACTTGCCGCGTCGCAATCGCGAGTCGGAACTCGCGCTAATTTGAAATGCTTGTAGGCGGTAAAACGAACGTGAACGGACAGAAATGATGTAGCGAGGCATTCGGATGGTTGGCCACGCGACAACAAAGGACGACGCGAGTAAACGAAAGCACGAGAAATGTGTTAGACTGACTCCTTCGAGGATGCTCGTAGAATCCCTCGTGCCGCATAGCGAGCACGAAGCTTTGACTGCGCTGCGAATCAACTCGATATTTCTTCGATAAGATACCGAGCGTTGCGTTGCGTGCATACCTTCGAATCGAAGCAACATTTTTATCGCTCGTCAAAATGTAGAAGGAGAGTGTGTGCGAGTGGCTAACGAAGAAACGAGAATCGTACATGTATGCATTTGCGTGCTTATGTTTGTGTTGTGTGCGTGTGTATGTGCGTGTGTGTGCGCGAGTGGTGATGCTTGCATGAATACGTATGTTGTGTATGACACGTACGAACGTCAAACGAGAACGTTGCGTATAGCGGTGAAATTATAGATCGTTGTATTTTATTGTAAAAAGAAGAATTGCGAATTCGCGAAACTCGACATTTTTGTAGGGAAATTGCGTGGCACATGGGCGAGAACATGATTCTTAGATGATTTGATTAGCCGTCGGCGGATGTATGTAGTACCGTAAGGATATCAAAAGAAGACAAAGACGCTTGTCCTGTAGGCGAGTGTGAGCGGAAAGAGAAATCAGGATTCTAAATTACCGATAACGTGGCGGTAAGTGATTGTACATTGAATGCGTTAGAATGCTATTTGTTTACTAAAGATAACGATAGTTAGTGTCGCGGGAATACAGTAGAGGAGAGCGAGTGATCGAGCGAGCCAGCGAGAGACCGAGATAGCGATTGTGCAAGAGAGTGAGAGACGTGCGAGACGTGTGAGGCGGGCAGAGACAAGACGGATAAGACTAATTAATGAGAAAATGGAAGAAAAGCTGTTAGGTATATAAGTGCGCCATCGTGATACACGCGCATTGTATCCAGGCGACTACCTAATACTAGTTTAGTAACGATTATTATCATTGTATCTTTTATTACGATTATTCATTAATAATTATCGGTTACATTATTTTATTATTGTATCGATGCGAGATGGAAGCGTTGTACGAACGATTGGTGAAACGCGTTGCCAAGAATTCGGAAATAGTTTTACCGTGCCGTGCATAGTGTCGCAAATGCCAAATAAAAGAAAAAAGATCAAGCCGTGTTTTTTTTAATTCGTGTATAGCAATGGCGAGATTCGTTTGTAGCCGCATACAGGGCGCGGAAGGGCGCGCGCCGCCGCCTCAGTTTTAATGAGGCGTCCCAAGGGAGAAACGGGCAGGCTTTAAAGTAAATTGCTGGTGCTGCGCTGTGATTTTTATAAAAGTAATCGACGAGACATGACAGGGAGGGTCGGAGCAAACGAAAGATCTTGACGAATTTTTGCGAAAATACGCAGATAGCCTAAGTACCTGGACCTGCCCCGCTCTCCTCGCAAGGAGGACGGAACAAAGCAAACACGTGGAAACCAACAATTGTATCGATTGTATAGACTGTAAAGTGTATTTGCTTTTAAACGAAATTTAATAGAGATGGTTAATCGCTAATTACGTGAGAAAAAGGAGCTGTCTCCAATCGTCAAATACTGCTCGTTTATTGGTCAATTCGCGAGCCCACGAGCACACTTCATTCCAAACGAAACCCTTCCACGAAACCGAGCATTATCCTAAGCCGCAACCGCCTAGATTTTTGTAACCTCATCATCATACACCTTATATATGCAAATTGCAAACTGCAAACTTGCAACGTATTACGATTACGAAAGACATTGTGCGGTTCAAGGTTTCATCCTCCTTTCGTTTCACTGCACCATTCGTTCGGTCACTGTTCAGCTCTCCCGTATCAATCGCCTACCTGCTAACATAAATGAGAGCGTGAGTAGCAGACGGTGGGCCAGGGGGAGGAGGAAAATAGAGAGATAGGGAGAAAGAGGGAGAGAGCGAACGTGTAATTAGCAATTGGAGACAACCTCCGACTAAGGGTATACTCTAGTGAGTACTACGTATTTGCCACAATGTTGCATAATCCATTTGCGATAATGCTCGTACGAGTAAACTAAATGACAACATAAGATGGACTGAAAAAAAAACCTAACGTAACGTAATGAACAAGGACCCGTATTCTCGTCTCCTTTTTTTTAGAATGATACAAATAGTGGGTCGTTACGCTTTATATACATATTATACACTTTCGAATGTATGAATATACGAGTAACATTACGTACAGAAACAAGTACAGAAATGCAGGCATCTTGTCGTTAAATTGTAAGATATTGTGTTCAAAACTCCAGAATGTACTCTGATCCCCTTCCTCAGACTACCTAATATATACATATATATATACACGCATTAAATATTTACGTATATATATTTATGTGTACATATATATGTATATACATATATATTAAATATATTGTGCACTATGCTCCAACTTGTCCATACGAATAAATATATTGAAAAATCTCACTATATAATAGTATCCAAGGTCGTTGATGCTAGCCACCGACACGGGATTCGTCATCGTGGTCCCCTAAATTTCCCTTAAATTAAAACTAACGATTCATTTGAGAACCCCTGTTGGGGTGAATACTACTATACGTGCATATATTTCTAGTATGTACATATGTGTGTATGCTTATACGACCGAAAATTGTAATCCGTTCTCAGTTCTTTCTCTTCTTGCTCGCGGCTAGAATATATAACGCCTCTTTCATATTTTTTAGCCCATCATTGCAATATTTACGTTTTCTATGGCCGGTAATGTGTAGGGTACATCGAAAAAGCGCGCGAAAGACAAATTTACGTTTCAGACTGTGTAAGTTTTATAACCTAAACGTATGTTTTCGCGCAACAGTGGCAGATTACGTTGCTTAAAGAATCAGTAATTCTGTACGTAATGAAGCACGAGTTTTCTCGTGTATATCATTTGAAAAGAAAATACCTCCGATCCAAACACAGAGAAGCTCGAAGTAAAGATATTTCTCCTCGTTTAAAATGGACGAAATAGAATACAAACTAGAATCAAGGAATCCTGTGTTGATATCGCATGTGAGTTGGCCGCCTTTTATAAAGCAACCTATATGTTCCTATCGCGACATTTCTCTTTGTTTTCCTACAGGCAATATCCAAACTCTTCGATTCGATCAAGAAGAAGAGAAGCTGCCAAGACACGGATCATATCTCGAAAGTAAAAACTTTATCTTTCCCTGAAACTGCGCACGACTAACTTCATTTGAATCTTCTGTTAATTTCCTCATTCTCTATAGGTACCTGAATTTAAGTTGCTATTGACAAAGCAAGATAGTTCGGATGCTACGCTTAGCATATCTGCTTGCCAGGCTCTGATCGCTCTCGTCGAGAATGGATTGTGGGACATCAGCGATGCACTGTCCACCTTTTCGTCCAGCCTCCCTTCCATAAAGTATACGAATTTAGTCTACGATGCTTCTTCTTAAGTACTTGAACGTTACGGTGAATGTGTTGTACATTTTAGAAATTGCGTGGTTGCCGCTACAGCTATCGGTCGTTTGTTACTTTTGGATATGAAGCACAGCAGAGAAACCAGGACTGTATATCCGTTTACTCTTCATGCACCACAGCATCCTTTCATAATGATTTTAAATAGAGATGAACATAGTTGGAGATTTGTATTAAACGAAATGACGTCCTTTGTGAATCATCGGGACCCACAGTATGTACAGAAACACATGCTTACAAGGAATGTATGTGTATATATGTATTAAAAGTTCAAGTATTTCAGAATCCGAGGAAACAGCGTAGAGATTTTACGTCCTGTGTTTCTGTATATTTTATGCAATCCTTCTTTGAATTCATTGGAGAGCTGCGCGCAGCCAGTTTGTTGGCAGCTTTTAATTAAATCAAAACACACTGCATGCCTGCAGACGGAAATCTTGCTTTGGATGTGTACGGCCGATAGTTTCACCTGTATGAATATCAACTACAGAATTTTAGAATTTGCCGAGAAGGCAATGCTAGAGAAGGATAAACAATTTTGCACAGCTTTGTCGTTAATGATCGTGTCTTTGACTATACAGCTGCTGAAACACGGGTCCGATCCAAAATCGAATTTTCAGGCGATATCGACTATTATAGAGGAGTGCGATACTCGCATCGGAAATATTATGCTTGCATTAATGGCGGAGATAATCACTCTATGCCCGGCCATTTATATGCACAGCGCTTTGCAGATATGTAAGCCTTAGTATTTTATACGCAAAGAGCAGTTGATGCTTCAATCTACTTTTCACAATTTTCATTAATTTATGTTATAGGCACGATGATAATAAACAAAATGGTATGCAGCGATATATTTCTAAACACTTTAATGGCATGTGTTTTAAAGTGGATGGCATATCCATCTATATTATGTTCCGATGCTTTAGACATGGCTACGGACTTGACAAAGAAAGTCTTTACAAAAGCAATGTGCAC
The DNA here is from genome assembly GCA_963855975.1 of Andrena chrysosceles. NCBI lineage: Eukaryota > Metazoa > Arthropoda > Insecta > Hymenoptera > Andrenidae > Andrena > Andrena chrysosceles. The sequence goes on along the minus strand of OY979769.1, from coordinate 41,395,989 downwards.
GGACAACGATGATACAGTGTTCTCGAGCGAAATCTTCGCAGCGGTTACTCATTCCGACTCCAACATACAATTTTACTGGGAGATGGTAAATTCCCTAAGTTCCTGGAAGTCGAATGACATTTTACTGTGGTTGAAGAGCATGTCGCGGGTACCAATTGACTTAAAAGATAAGTGTAAGCTATTGTTGTGTGGTCTATTTTTGCAATCGAACGATCCACAAGTGACCGAATTGAGTTGTAAAATACTCGTCGACGTCTCCAAGGAAAGAAAAAGCTTCGAATCGCACGTACTGTCTTTAGTGTTACATAAATTGGCCAAGTCTAGGAACAGTACGGAATCCAAGTGTTTACTGCTGGTTTTACCAGAGCTCGTTGCTATGAAGGAGAACGTTCCAATCGTTACCCATACATTGGATACGCTCTTAAGCGGTGATCAGCAACTGAAATACTTCGCTATCGAATTGTATCTAAAAACATTGAGAAAAGAACCAAGATGTTACAGATTCGTTTCAACCGCCATAATTCGTCTGATGAAAAGCGATCGTTCCTGGTATTCGGATGCAACTTGTGCAAGAGCGATAAAATATATTTGTGAGAATCATTGTGAACACGGGGAGACCCTGGTACCGTTACTATCGCAGATATTAAATCGTTCCACGGAGATGAATGGAGGAACAGCCAGCGCCCTGGCGCTCAAAAGCATCTCCGCTCTTTGTAAAGCCTCCGTAATCGATATTTCTTCGACCTGGAGAATTTTAGCTCCAAAGATGGAGAAAGAGAAGCGTATTATTGTTTTAGAAAGTCTTTGCCAACTATTTGGCGATATTACAGAATACCCGCCGTCTGGGTCTATTGAAGAACACGATAAACTGATCGACGATATTATATCGAACCTATGGAAATACACGAAACACAGCAACCCAAGAATTATCGATGCTGCATTCGGAGCGCTAGCTTGCTACTCTTTGGAGAACATTCCCTTAAAAGCTTTGCCGGCGGATTTCAGATGTAACCTTGTGTTACCGGCGGCATACGCTAAAACTCCAATCGACGCGGATAAGAAGCCAGAGGACGTTCTTCCTTATATACCTGGCACTTGTTGGATTCAAATGCTTCAGAAAGTAAATAAAATGGCTATATCGGCTGCGGGGGATCTGTTAATTTCGTTCATAACCAACGAACTGAATAACTTCCCCTCTCGAATTTACGTCTGGCCTCAAGGGGAGCCGCAGAACTTTAAATATCTGCCTGAGAAAAGTGTTATAAGAGCTGTCGGCGAACATTTGAGGCGATGCAACAAGTCCGATCCCAATAATCATCGTATCGTTACGGAATGCTTGCGAATACTCGCTCATAAATATCCAAAGCCGTTGCCCAACATAAATTGGGGTTTCCTCAAGGACACCGTCGATTTATCCCCTGAAACTAAGGAATATACGCTCTTCATCGCTTCCCATCATTCAACGATATCCTTGTCTGCCAAAACTTTCGTAGAGAATTATTTGCTAGAGTATAAATCCATAACTGATTCGGATTTAATGTCGAAACAGGACGAGTATCGTGTATTCTACTCGAATCTTGAAGATTTGGGTCAAGCTCTACAACCGAACACCATGAAGCCATTTTTGGAAACGACGTTAGAATACGTAATCAAAAAAATTACAGTTGATGATGAGAATTCGATAGACTTGTTCCAGCGTATTATGTCGTCATATGCTCGGACGCTACAGAACCAACAGGTACAAGACAGCAACTCTACACTGGTTGCCACCATACTGGAGAAACTTTTAGACAAAATTGATTTAACATGCAATCACTTTCGATCCTACTTTGTGGCGGCTTTAGAACTGTCGCCAAAGCATTTAGAAAGAATAACATCCCCCAAAGTATGGTGGGAAATAACATCGAGTAAAATAAAGAATGCCATTGCGATTAGAGCCGAAATGGCTCTAAAGGAACGTTCTGAATTTCCTTTATCCTGGTTGAACGAGATTGTCGATGAAACTACTTCTATACCCAGGTAAGATTATTATTCGATACGATATTATCATTCAGCCTCCAAACTCCACAAACAGATATGCATTTCATTATATCTGTTCAAGCGTACAAACATATCTTCTTGGAGTTATAAAAAAACTACAAGCTGCAATTCAATTTGAAAGGTCTGTTGTAAATTGGATTATTGAGATTATGACTCAGATTCAAGGAATTTTAGTAGAACCATCGCAAGAACACTGCTGTAAAGCACGATTCTATTGCGACATTTTACTCGTTTCCGTCGTCAGTTTGTCTGGTACAGATTGTATGTTGATGAAAGAAGATTTATTGACTACATCGCACAACGTAAGGATACAATTATTTCCTCTAGCTCTCGCAGTTCTTTCTGTTAGACAGGATTGGAAGCACGTAATACCACAGGTATTTACACTTGTCTTTATTCGTACGTTATACAACCACCGGTCGAATAATGTTTTAAAAGATGACAAGAATTGGTATCGATTTTGCTAGAAAATTGAAATTTTTTTAATATTTTACACCTTTCAGGTGATGGAATGGTTAAACTACATGAGAACGAGTACAATTTCTAATGTGTATAAATTCATGTTTCATAGGTCATTAATTTATCTGAAACATAATCCATACTATAAGGATGTGTGGACGAAATATTTATCAATCAAGACTGAAATCGATATATGAACATAAATCGTGTGTATCGGCAGGAAACGGTGTTTGATTATTAAGCGGGAAACAAAGTTGCATCCATGCAACACGTTAATTGGAATGGGAAAGAGTAAAAATATAATTCACTTACGTGCAAACCCAGAGGATTCAATGACCTGGCAGTTAGAAACAGATATCTCGTCACATGTGGTGTATGTGGCGATGCTCATAATGCTAAACAGATGTTTCGCTATTATCCAGAGTCATAACAGTCAATGTGTTGGGCCTTGCTCCAGTTAATATTTGGTCTTCCGGCAATTTCATCCTGGGCTCTAATATATTTCGTTTTGTTTCAACGTTCTTTTTTATAGGTGTACGACTTGGACTAGATTTTCTACTACTTGGATATGATTTTAGTAAACGAGCTCTAAAAAGAAAGCAATTACATTCAATTTCTTATTACATATATAACTATTACATAATTCTAATCTTTCAATTCCTTTACAATGTAGGAGAATTATACTTACGCATCCATTAATTTAAGAAACAACCTTGTATACACTTGATACTCCTCGTCTCCAAATTCAGTTGGATCGTGTCGGGCATGTTCGTACAAATCGCAAAACTGATGTATCAATCGTTGCCCACTTCCATTCAACGGAATAGCCAATGTCGCGAGCAGATATGCCCGCAAATTTTCAGATGGATGTCTCTTCAGACAATTATCGTATTTAGTAATTTCAGCCTCTACAAGAATAACGCATTCAAGATCGATTCGCGCTTGAAATTTTTTGTATATCGTATTAAATTTACGAATATTGTCAGACCTAAAGTTTTAATGTCATCTACTGCTTTCAGTCTATAATAATGCGGTGGAACTTGTCCCCGCGATGTCATTATCAATCGTGGATCACTGATAAGTTGTGCTTCATATTGAATTCTCGGTATTACCTCTATTCGCCTTTCGATCTCTTTCTTGAGTGACTAAATAATTAAAAGCACGCAACAATGAATTAGTGTGTAAAAGTTCTTGTAGAATTATCAAATTTCTTTGAAACAGTTTATCTTTCAAAATAAATTTCTGTAAAATATAACCTTCGTATTCGGTCGTACCTTTCTGGTATCGTGTCCAATAGGAATATGAGGACCACGACGTGATCGTAATGCAAATCTCATAATTTGACGTTTCGCGAAAATAAATAGTAATAATATTGTTAATACTCCAGCTGCAATAAATACTACTATTGTTACACCAGAAAGTTCTTCCGTCATGTTTACGTTAGATAGATATGTATATCTAACTAACTTCACGCGATGCAATAAAGTCAATTTGCCAGATGCGCGCGTCCGCGCGCGTTATTTTGAATTGGTATTTCACGAATTTTTAGTCACTGGTTGCTGTAAAGAAATAGTGCTTCAGTGGTTGTAAATACGGAATTTATAGGAAATACGTACAAATTATAGAGTTTTTAAAATATTTTGCATAGGTTTTTTGAACAGTGTCTGATTTATATTGGCTATCTCCCATAATAAATGTTTTTGTTGCTCTGAAAAAGTTCCACGTGTTTTTACGAACAATAACGCAAGTTTTCCGAAGTTTTTGTCATTAGCAAAATCAAGTGCTTTTTTGGATAATAGTTGTACCAGTTTGTCATTTATAGCTATATCTGTTTTAACAGATATTAGATTGAATAGAATGGGAAGATGCCAGGATTTAAGTTCCTTTACGTGTGATAGATACTCCCTGTAAAGATGATAAAAATTAATTACCAATTTAGTATAATATATTACAATGTCACAGAAATGTGTACCTACGTAAGAAGGATAATATTCCTTTGAGAATCAAAAGCATTTACTATAGCATTGACAATCGATGTATCTTTTAAATCCATATTTAAGAGTGGGATAAAAATTAATTTTTGGATATCATCAGGAAATTTTTGTACACATTCTGTGATAACGGATAGTAACAGTCTCGATGGTTCTTCTAAAGCCATTATCTACAAGAATATACGAATAACCATATTTTACCAATATTGTACTACTAATTTCTGTTCCTCTACAAATTCAGAGTTGAATTACTAATCTGAATATTACCTTCGGTAGTAACAAGTATGTATGAAAACTCATTGCATACTTCATTCGTTGTTCTAATGTCATACAATTCATGGAACAACAAAGATTATAGATACCCGTTATGCTTAATTTTTTCTCTAATTCGTACGCTACTTCCACTAATTCTTCATCTAATAAATTTTCTAATTGATTTAAATCTAATTTTCCATTGGGACTCTCTAGTTCTTCGAACAGACATTCTACGATATCAGACTTTTGTATAGAAGCCTGCTTAGCTCCTTCATCCAAATTCTTATTGCGTTGCGTAAAATAAAACTGAGTAGATGAACTCTCGATATAATCGGGCATTGCAGATGGCTTATCATTCTCTTCATTTCCATCATCCTCGTCTGTAGTTTCCTCTTGGCTTACGTATGTTTCTTCTTCCTTCTAAATAGTACATTGTTACATGTTAACGACCTTATGTTGCGTTTCCACCGATAATACAAACCTGTCCTGTTATGAGCTTCCATAGAGGATCCGTTTCAATTGTATCTTTTTTCAATTTCTCCTTAATTATGTTTAACCTTTCCAGAGTATACTGAGATAATACATAGCTTTCTAAAATATTTTCCTGGTTCATGTTTTTGGTAAAAATTTAATATTTCCTTGAATAGGAAGAATGTGTTTGATTACACAGAGATACATCCACCAATGAAATTATTATGTAGTTTATTTTGTTATTATGATTTACATAATAACAAAATCTTATTTTATCTAAATCTATTATAAAATCTATTGAATTATAATTAATTATTGCATAAATATGTCGATTTTTTAGAAGGATCTATTGCTTTATGACGATTCTTTCAAAATCTCTCTTTATATCGATTCATCCAGAATCGATTCTTTGGTTTCGATTTTTTAGGATCGATTCTTATAATTCGATTCTGAATCGATTCGAGAATCGATTCTTTGAGATGAATCGAACAGCCTTAGTTTGCTGTGAAGCTCTTATACTGAATGGGAGAACCAATGTCGCTCCTGGGAAACCCAAATCATCGCGTGAGCATTGAATATCTAAAGCTGGGATTTCCAACATGCGGCTCGCCACTCCCGCCAGCGGCGGTCCCAGTAGAGCAAGGGAGAAACAATGCATACTTCTCCCTTGCACTAGTGGGACCACCACCGGCTGGAGCGGTGAGCCGCACATTGGAAATCCCAGCTTAACGCAGTGGTATCCAGCGTAGGGGCCCCTCACGCGCCTGCTTCCCCTTCCAATCTTTCTTTCGCGCAGCGTATCTGCCGTTGTCAAGGAGACCACGCGACTCTACGATGCTACCAGCTACCATGACGGGCCAGCCGGGCCAGCGGCTGATCTGTCATGGTCGCCTCTTTAGCGTCACGCGTATCCCTGACAACGCTGACGAGAGTGGGAGAACCCCGAGTGTCGCGTACACGACCTTGGACAGCGCTGGCATACACATTTTTTTTAACTGTAAATACTAGAATTTATTCTATCTGTGTTTGTTTTATATTTATTTTTGCCCCACCACAAACGGCGCAACACGTTGGACGAGATTGGTAGGACGCGTAGCATATTCTTTAGTACGGAACCAACGTTCAACAATGTTGAGTTAAACGTGAAAGTCTCTTAAGAAACCTGTTATCGCAATTGACACATATTTCCAAGAAAAACTTGCGATACGTATGTATGCAGATCGACTGCTCGGTTTTGTGGTTTTGTTTTAGGAAAAGAAATAAAGAATGCACTTGTGCACTGTAGTGCATAACGTGTAAATTGTGTAAAGTGTATGAATATAACCGAATATTGGATATCAGGATCGGGACAAGCTACGCAAATGTTTCCGTTCGACTGTTCTTTATGATTCTTTATATCGAGGCCGTAGGGCGTACGCAATTGAAAAGCGAAAGCGTCAGGAACCCATGCAACAAAGGAATTAACAGAATAACACTAATCGCGTGTGTTTGCTATATTCTTTAATTTTTACAGCGAGAGTTGGCGTAAGAATTTTTTCTTTCTTTACACTCATTAAAAAGTTAAATAAACTTGTCGAAGAGCTACCTGTCACTGATTTCAATCAGGTTTGATATGTTATAGACGTTAACATTCTGAACAACTTTTTCCATTATCGAAATGGGCGGTCAGTTCTAGTTTCCAAGATATTCGTAAAAAACTGTCGCTACTACTACTGTAAATTCTGCTTATATTGTGCGTCCGTGGTAGCGTATGCGTTAGTAGTGGTTGTTGGGCGACATCTGTCGTTCGTTTATAGTATTTTTCCAATGAAAGCTATGTGCACAACTGCATATGCAAGCCTGTACGTGAATTCTCTACGTGTAGAATAAGACGTAGTAAATAGCTTAACTTTATCACGTTCATGTATTTTACTGTATAAAATCATATTGTTTGAAAAAACCGTTGCACACTGTGGAACGCCATTACCTGCATGGACATATCGCGTTCATTAAATTCAGAATTGCAACCATCTAAAAGTAGAACTGCATCTTTGGATTCCACACCAATTACTGATTTTTTCTAATCTTGATATTTTGCGTTAAGTAAATTATTAGACATTGTCTTTCGAGTTGGAATTTTATAAACTGGATTCAATTTATGAACAAAGTTCCTAAAGATGCAATAATACGAAATGGAATGTTACATCCAAAGAAATAATCTGCTAAAGCTTTATCAATTTCTTCAGAATCCGTGTTGATATATATAAAAATTCCAGTATCTTTTGCAGACCAAAGATATGAAATTTACTAAAAAAATTCAAATTATTTATATTTTTTATAATTACATTCCAATCTTTCCTTTTAAAGTAATTTAAAATATTGTGCAGTAAAATTCAATGCAATAGGTAGGTAGAGGTTAATAGTTTGAATTTGAAAACAAATTCAATGCGCTAGTAAAAATATTTTTTGCCAATATCTCGGAAACTAGAGTTGACCGTCATTTTTGTCAAAGGAAAAAGTTGTTCAGATTGTTGATTTCTACAATATATTCAAACCTCATTGAAATCGGTGCCAGGTAGCTCTTCGACAAGTTCGCCAAAGTTTCGTTTAACACTTTGTTTGGTTTCAAAATTTTCTTCGCGAATATCAAAGCAGAAGCGAACGCCAGTTTTAGCAAAAGGAAGAAGGAAGCAATGTGAAAGGACTTTCTGTTAGAGCAATATCAATTTTGAAGGAAATGCCGATATTTTCCAAGTTATCACGTCGATTCCATATGCTAACGACCGATGCGCAACCCGATCCGCCACGGATAGAGATCACTGGATATACGCACAATTTAGATCCACATACAGTAACCAGCGAAACAAATGGCACACCTAAATCTGCGCTTGTCACGCCAGATCCCCAAGTTCAACAAAACAATGTGACGCCATCGGAACAAAAGACATCCCTGTCAAACGGTGCAGTACCCATAGACATTCCTCCTTCCCCGACAAAGGAAAACTCGGACGATACGAAATATTCCACGACTCCTCCGAAAGAACATAAAAAACCGAATGTTAAAACAAAAACGAAATCCAAGCAGTCCAAGTATTGTAAGTGCAAATTCTCGATTGTCGTCTGTTCGTGTTGGACAATGTTAATTCTTTGTTTTACAGCTCAAGGTGCTAGCGTTGTGAATTACAATATAGTTAATTCAAATGGAGTGAAAATCGGTGCCCGAACTAGTTATATTTGCAACGTTAATCAGTTTCCGACGAAAGGTGCCGGTGCAGCACAGTCGGCGTCGGAGGAATCGTGGTCCAAGTCAGAGATTCGACAAATGCCCGTGGAAGTAGAGCGCTTATGCGCTTGCACCGACGAAATCACTTTGGAAGATATATTTGTTGTAAAGACTCACATTGGACACGGTTGGAGGGACGTTGCTAGAAGGTTGTTATATTCGGATGGTCAAATTGAACAATTTGAAGAAAATTTTAGGTTCAGAGGAATAAGTGAGGTAAACATAACAAGTTATATCTGGTCGATCCTTATACTTTCTCGCGTGTTAATAGTTTTGGTTTCAGGTAATTTATCAAATATTTCTCGATTGGAAACAAGCTAACACAAACAGTGCAGAAGTTGGTTATCTAATGAACGTATTATGGGCTTGCCAAGAATACGACTGCGCAGAACGATTAGTCTCTTTTCGTAAGAATTCCATTTAAGGGGGCCGTCTCATCCTTATTATGGTCCAAATCGATCGAAAATAAAAAAAAAATTATCTTTCGCCGTCGAATAAATACACTTCAAATAAATTGATTTATCCGTGGGGTTTGGAATAAAGATAAATCGTGTTATTCGAAGCTTCGAATAACGGATAAACATAAAGTATCTTTTATTCGAGTTTATCCAGATATTATCTTTGCCCATCTCTGCTCCCTGACGACAAAATCGTAATAGCGGAAATGCGACAACAACGCTAAAAAAATATATCGCACGCTTAATAATAAAGGAACCCAACTCCCACATAAACAAAATGTACATATAATTCTTTTTTTTATTGTACCCCGTAAAAACAAAACATATTAAATAGAAAACAGATGCAGTTATGTTAGTAATTAGATTTTATTGAATAAAGTATGTTTTACAGAATTGCATACGATACTATATTACTTACATATATATACAGAATTTAAATTACAAAAATACATTAAATTGCATAATACATAAGCAATTGAGAATCTATAAATTCATCAAATACCATGCTAAAAACGTGATGAGTCAGCTTCCGTAGACAGAACCATATTCCAGAATACTATTATATTTGTCACTCTGGTACACCTGTTTTAATTTCTGACACAGGACGCATGGGTGACAGTGCATCCCCCACATTTTTCCCTTCAGTCTTTTCCTCTTTCCTCTTACCAAATATCTTATTTTTACAATTCTCAAATTCGACTAACATTTCATCTAGACTCTTGTCTGCGTTCAATACTAAAACTGGCGCTGGTATATCAAATAAGGTTCGATGATAAAGCCATTCGTCGTGAATGTCATGAATTTGCTTTAAATATTCCAATGAGACAGAATTTTCTTCCCTTCTTGCCCTTGCCTTCATCCTTTGGTACACAGTTTCCGGAGAGGTCCTCAAATATACTGATTTAAGAGAAAAATGATAATTAATATAAAATAGCGACGCTTGATTTTTGTACAATCAAAGCCTTACCAATTAAATCTGTTTCTATATTAGCGCTTTTTAAACACCAGTCATACCAATCTTCCAACACTACAAATTCAACGTCATGCAACATCTTTGTGCGTTTCATATTTTCTACAAAGCATCTCGCGCTATACACAGACCTTTCCATGATCTTATATGGATGTGGAGTTTGATGAGTGTGGAGTTGAAGCATTGTCAACTGCACGTAGGATTGAAATAGAAAAGAGTAACGTTTAGGATCCTTGTACATCAATTCCTAAATAGTAACAATACAAAATTCGTAAGTTTCTTCTGGTACTAGATATTATTACACCGATAGGCTTAAGTTCATGAAATCTTACTAATAAGTTTGTCCCAGCCACATCCCGCCAAAGTTCTACTGGTTCTTGCAAAACTGTTGTATTATTAAATTTTTTAAAATGACTTAGAAATGTTGTTTTACCGCTTCCTATGTTGCCCTCTATACATACTGTGAATGGCCGTTTATAGAGCTTACGAGGGGTACCAGGCATTTTTGTCAAGACCGTAATCACAGTTTTGCCTGAAAGAATATAGCGATTAACTCGTTTCATTTAATTTGGTTCAATCAAGTTTTTACACTGTGTAAAAATGGTTTTAAACGCACTGATGTTTGCACTGCACTACTTACTCTAATAAATAAAATAAAAACTTCTATCTCAAACAATTGAGTTATCGAAATATTAAAAAGAACGATATATAAAATTTCATGGATTTTCAAAAGGATTATTTTAGGTGGACTAAGACGACAGAACGAGCTCCAATTATCGACAAAAATTTACTATAATCACAAAATAACGCGTGGAAATGACAGACAAAGGGTACGGCGTATCACGGAATAGATAGAAAATATTGTGGAAACAACTTTTAAGATTAAGATAGTAATGATAACAAATCCACTTAAGTTTATCGACACTAATTACACCGCACCCTCGTCCCTTGATACTGTCGGTAGAATTCCCGCCAATTCCCGCGGAAACTCATCGCAATATTTTAGGGAGGGGATAAAAACGTGTCTGTGGTGAGTCAGTGAGTAGTGTTGCTGTAGCAAGATGTAAGTATGTAAGTATGTACATATACACGATGTCATGCGCAGCCGGTAATTCGTAATTATTGTTTGTCACTATTACTACGATTAGTTATTTATCAAATTCAATTTTACCTATGAAAGACATGGTTGTCGGATTGGCTGATGTTTAAACAATGTTTAAATTGTAAGAAATAAACACTTTTAACGCGCTATCCTTGCGGCAATGATTGGTCGACTCGTTGTTGGCCCACTGGTCGGCACATGTATCAGGCATAGCATATTCGTATTCTAGATCGACATGTTCAATAAACGACAAAAGGCGAAAATATGGCGAGAAAGATATCAGATGCATTAATGCTTTGTTTTTTTGCAACGGAGACGCAAAAACGATATAAATGTATCATAGCCCAGTGCGCATATTATGTTTGTATATAAAATGAATAATTAAGAATAATCTGAAATAGATATTTCTAATTTCTATGTGAAACTTATGGGCCAATACTTTTCGTACGTGATACGTCGGCGTTAAAAGACGCCGGTGTCTGCCGAGTCGAAGACTGCCGGTGTGATCGAACAGATGTGAGATGTAGGGCTTTGGCGTGAAATCACGTCGCTGCCAGATAGTGTTATTAGATATGGATTTGACATTAGTCGCTAGGAAGATGCGATTGACTTTGAAAAATGATTTGACGAATCATTATCGGTTGTTCCTGAATTGTCAGTCGGAACGTTGTACGCTGTAGTGTTCGATTAACGATTATTCATGGATTTCGGATCTTATTTTCCAGCATATTTTTATAAATCTACAAAATTATGATCTCGAAACCGTTGCGTATTGTGTACGCACGAAACATGTAACACAATATTAATTACAAATTGTTGGTATATAGCTTTTTATATGCTTACGCTACTGGGTGTAATTGCTAGTGTAAGGTATTGGACGTCGGATTTCGGAAGAGTAAGGTTATGAAACCATTTAATAATTAGTATTCGTTTGCCTATGCCAATTCAATTATAGTAAGCACAATGCGAAATTTTGTGGGTGAAATTGTCATTTGGTAAGTCGTAGTTATAAATTTCAATGCTAATACCTTCCTTTTTCGAGAAATATATATATACATCATACATATGATATATATATATATATTGTATAAGTGAAGCAACTCTTTGCATTTTAATTCCTATGTATATTATAGTTAACTTTTTTTAAGTTTCACTAGAAATATTCAAGTGTGTTAAAATAAATCATCTTTTTTACAGCGTATTGCTACTGCTTTCAGTCAGCCTTATATTCGAAGCTAGCGAACTTATTAAATCTCTTTTGAATAGTGGAGAAACATTCTTAAAGACATCCTCTTACAATTGGATTGTCCAATTATGCTTAAATCTTTTAAGTTACGCTACTGTGTTACTACCGGGCTGTATTATTTATAAATACGTGTGTTACACAAAATATATTCAAAGAGGAGGTAAATGAGAGATAGTTAAAACCATAAACATCGGTACATTAGTGCTTGGAATTATTTAGTACACTTTTCTTCGAGCAGGTAAAGGATGCATTTTAAGGCTGGTACGTTCTTGTTTCGTGGGCCACTGCGAAACAGGGCTGTTGGACGCTTCTTACGCTTCTACGCCAGCTAATAACCAGCGTACTTTTACGCAGGAAGCCCTATTACTTCTTTACTGTTTCTTTGGACTGCAAGTCAGTTATTTAACATGGGGTTACTTACAAGAGAAGATAATGACACAGGTAGTATTCGTTTAATAAATATCGCAAAAGTTGTATCGGCGTAAGGTTACAAGCTGTGTCTGACGAATCGACTTATAAAATCGTGAAACATATTCTACCATAAACTGACCTTAATAAACTATATTCTGCATATTTATAAGACAATTATTGGGAAATGGAACAATTGATTTTAATAGTTATTCCACGAGTATATGTTGCATCGGTTAAGGATGTATTGGATCTATCTTCGAAATGGTATCAAGTTAATGAAAATTTGTAAGATTGTTCTTTCTAATCTTCCTGATGTGCGCCAAAAATTTTAAACGAATTCACTAAATGGTTGCTGAGTTATAACGATTTTAATTTTCACTGATTTTGCACGTACTGTTATGGAAAGAGACGATCTTGATAGATAAAACAACTGCAAAAATGTTGAAAAAATGGTACCAATGTTTCCAATTTTTTTTACATGTAGTATATGGGTAGATGAAAATATCTGCAGAGTTTCAATTGTTTTCACTACACCGTTTATAAGAAATAAATTAAAACTTGAGAAAATTGTAAATTCAGGGCATTCTCACTGCCAAAAGTTTAGCAAATAATGCTTCAGAAAGCATTTGCAAAGTGAAAAATACATTCCTAGGAGTAAAAATAAGACTCCAACTGTATATTCGGGCAAGCTGCAGAATAAATAACACGTTACGCTTACAAATATCGTGATAGGATGTGACTCGGTACATCCCATTATTTAATAGTTTCTGTGACAAAAAGAACTTTGTTTCTCAGGAGTACGAAGATGTTGCTGGCAACAAGAGTCGCTTTCAGGACTCTCAATTTCTAGTATTCATAAACCGGATTCTTGCATTCTGCATGTCAGGACTGTATTTGATAGTTCAAAGGCAACCGCAGCATAAAGCGCCGCTTTATAAATATGCATTCTGCTCGTTATCAAATATCATGAGCAGTTGGTGTCAATACGAAGCTTTAAAGTTTGTTAGTTTCCCAACACAGGTAATTATTATATTCCGTTTCTTTACCTTTCTGTTCGACCGCGTAGAGGGAAGATTAATCGATGCTCTGTGTATTTTCAGGTACTGGCGAAAGCATCTAAAATAATTCCAGTAATGATAATGGGAAAAATCGTTTCGCAAACCACATACGAGTATTACGAATACGTTACAGCGGTACTTATATCTATTGGAATGACACTTTTCATGTTAGATAGTACCGATTATAAAAACGGTAATGTTACTGACATCGTTTATGTAGCTTTGTTAATTCTTTTGCTTCTGTTAATGTTATCTTTAAATTTTTAGATGGAGCTACTACCGTCTCTGGTATTGTTCTTTTAGGAGGCTACTTACTATTAGACAGTTTTACAAGTACCTGGCAGAATGCGTTGTTTGTGGAGTATGGCGCAACGAGTGTACAGATGATGTGTATAGTTAACATGTTTTCCTGCTTATTCACTGCAATGTCCTTATTTCAACGGTCAAGTTTTCCCCTCATATTCTCTTTCATGACACAGGTGACTAAAACTGAACGTAATAGAGTAAAAGTAGTACCGATAACACCATCAATCATCCGCAATACGGTATTAAAATTTCTGTCTTTGTAGTATCCTAGATTTATCATGGATTGTTTACTGATATCCATTTGTTCTGCAAGCGGCCAGTTATACATTTTTTATACAATTTCGAAATTTGGCCCGGTGACGTTTGTCATCATAATGACTATTCGACAGGTAATATAATCTTCCTTGCACGCATCAGTGTTAGCAGAATATTTTTATACATGTTAAATATGTCCTCTGTTTTCTCTCCTTTAGGGTTTGGCTATATTGTTATCCTGTTTGATATATCATCATCGCGTAACGGCTATCGGCATAATTGGCATATTAATAGTATTTGGTTCAGTATTTCTACGAATATACTGCAATAATCGATTACGGGCGATTAGAAGACGTAGAGCTGCGGCGAATAGTATAAAAGATTAATTACGCGAATAAAGAATATAGGTACATACGTGATGAGATTCTTTTACATTACTTATTTGAATATGCACATATCTTGTGATTATCGAAAATTATTAATCTCTGTAAAGTATTTGCAATGCTGTTTTAACATTAACATTATTTTTATAAACACATATTCCACAAGTGCATTCAGAATGCAACCACTTATTTATTTCACATTCGCTTCGAATGATTATTTGTACTTTTAACTATACATTGAAAATTGTTAAGTTAAAAGTATCTTTTATTTATTTAAGAAATGTTTATTTTACTACAAGTATCACTTGTAATACCAAAAACTTGTATACTTTTTACAGAAAAATGTTAATAAAAGGAGTGGAGTCTTAAAATCGTACATTCATTGCTATAAACCGTTGTGTGCGTTTCATCCGTTTACTCATGTAAATTATAAAGTTATTACGAAATGCACATTTATTTATGCTTGACCAAACAATTTCGGAGGTACAAGAATTAAATACTCAGGAGCTTTATATTTTTTCTATATTCTCCACTCATACATTGTTTACATTAACACTGGATAACATGTAAAGGCTATTAGCGTAAAGTTAATCGTAACTTTTATCGACATACAGAAATGGGGCGTGCGATGCAATTGGATAGGGTTGGAAATTGATTATCACAAGCAAATATTCGACGACAATGAGATTGCACGTGTGTCGAGGCTTATTCTTCGGGAGACGGAGGTCGATAGATAGCTATAAGGCACAAAATGGAAATAATTAATTCAGACGCCAGGAGTACTAGCTGTATGCTACAAAGAATTACTTCCAGTCTGAGTACATAATTCTGCCAGATCAAGAAATATAGCGTCGCTAACGAACTTGGCACAGTTAAGACGACTCCTATAAGGATCGGTAAACCATGTTCGGTCAAGTTTCCTTTTCTTCCGAGATAAATTCTGGCACCTTCCGTGGCTATGAGGAAGAACAAAAGTGCAAATTCTGTCAATACAGTACTCGTGCCAGGGGAAGGCAAATTCGCAGCCTTGAAGAATCCCATGCCTAATTCGCAAATGGCAAACATACCAAAATAAAAGGAGTTTAGGTACATGAGAATTTCGTACGTTAAGGAGGAACTGGCTATCGTAGGCATCTTATCAAACTTTTATCGACATGAAAGAAACATGCATTT
Organism: Andrena chrysosceles; assembly: GCA_963855975.1. Lineage (NCBI taxonomy): Eukaryota > Metazoa > Arthropoda > Insecta > Hymenoptera > Andrenidae > Andrena > Andrena chrysosceles. The sequence continues at coordinate 41,380,149 of OY979769.1, read as the reverse complement.
ATCAGGCTTCGTGTACAACCGAATTAAACTGGTTCAATTGCTCTCTGTTTCTTTAAAGAGAATATTTCTTTCCTCTTTGCACGTGTCCATTACAACTGATCTCTTTCTGATTCATTTACAGTGGGATACCATACCATAATCCTCCTTTTTCCTCGTTAATTCGATTCTATTTGTTTATTTAAATATACAGCTTAATTATCTCAAATTTATTTATTCGATATGTTATTTCTCTCAACTTAATAATTCATCTTTTACTTTTAACCGTCGAAAGACAGACCAAACCTCCTGTAATACAATACATACTGTAAATATCATTAAGAGTCACGTCCATAAATGGAAATAGCATTTTTAATTTTACTTCTAAGCATTTGATAAATACATACACGCATACATAAAGTTTCAGAAATGTGAGAATATTTTCCGTAAAACCGATGAACCGACGGACGACGGTGTTACGAATAGCAGTGAATCGCAGTCAGGTATGGTTAGAAAAGGGTAATAGTATACACAATAGACGAAAGAATTCGTACGTATTTCCTGCTTGTGAACCTAAGATACCTATCTTTCGTGGTCTATTCTGAAAGCACGTTAAACGCCTGAATTATAAAGTCTTGAAAATTAAAGCGAGGTTCATTCGTTGGTTATATCTATTTTCATGAACGAAAAGGGTGGATCGACATTCGACGGTGGTGAACCATGGTAAACGGTTCACCGGGCAGTGTTACCAAACGAGAAAAGAATTGTATCGAAGTGAAATTAATTTCAAACACAATATTTTAGCATCAGAGTCATATCGAATTATTCGCATATACTATAATATAGTTATTCGTATAATTTTTATGGGAGTATGTACGAATCGTGTTTTAACGTCCACGTTACGTGAATTGGAGCCGATTCTGATTACGCAATCCGAACGTATCGTCTTAATGGAGTTTTAACGAAGGTCAGATTTTCGTAAGTTATCGCGGTCGTCGGTGTTGCAAAGCCGACGGTTGAGCATGGTCCGTAATGGGATTTTCTTCGAACCTTTCGAGAGTGTTCCGTTCGAAGAAATTATTCCAAAATAGAGGAGAGAATTGGCAAACGAGAGAGCACAAGTATACAGGATCGATTAGACTTAATCGGCCGGTAGTAAGACAGGTTAATCTTGAAGGGTTTAAGCGATCAGTGGAGGCTGTTTTGATTCTCTCTTACGAGCCAAAGCAACTAACGCGAATACACGAGAGCGAAGCGTTGATAAGAAAACACGGCGTAGAACACGAAGGTTTCCTCGACGGTACTTGGAATTTTATTCTAATTCTAGCAAGAATCTCCGTGATAGGATCTATCGTTGCCGGGTTGGCGATTGTGTACTTTATCACGCGTCTCACGCACAGACACCTATTCCCGACGATATTACGGAAAAGTAATTAATCCTTTGTAATGAACAGACAGAATGGAAAACATTTCAGATCTACCCTTAGGTAGAAATGAGGTGTTCATTAGAATCTTTCTATTTACGGCACTACGATTGTAGGTGTGGAATTTCTCGGGCCGATTTTTATAAAACTCGGTCAATGGGCGTCCACGCGGAAAGATTTGTTCCCGCAAGATATTTGTCATACGCTTTCGGAATTGCAGCGGACCGTTTCCTCGCATTCGTGGATTTACACGAAGCACTTGCTAAAAGCCACTTACGGCCCGAATTGGAGGAAGATATTCGTAAAATTTGAGGATCAAGTTCCTCTCGGGTCAGGATGCTGTGCTCAAGTACGCGTGTACAACGTCATACATACATATACCTATAAACTTATACCTCTACTAGCATTCGATTGGCAGGTGTACAAAGCATGGGTGGATCCGAACGTTCCAGTGGAAGTAACACAAAACCCCCGAATATCTACGTTTGTTCAAAGTAAATTAGAAAGTCCTCGCTCCTCTCTAACCGTAGTAGATTACGTAATCACGTTATTACGATATTGCTAATACGGACGAAGGTTTAATTTTTCTGAGAACAGACATTTCTCGCGGTGGTTGTTAAACGAATTTTTTTGCAGTTGTGGAATATTTGAAGCTCGGGCCGCTAGTCAGTTGCATTGGTAAATAGATGTGCACGAATTATGAGGCCGTATCGACGGAGGAGCAATGCAAACGGAAATAAACTATGCAAATTAATTTTAGATAGAATGTTGAACAGTAACGGTGAAAACTGGCAGGATGACACGCGTAACAGGAAATTGCAGCCGGTAGCGATAAAAGTTCTGCATCCTGGAATTAAGAAGCAGCTGAGGTGCGACATGACCGCGCGCTAATTAATTCTCGTAAAAAGAATTTCATCGATCTCACGATCAGTGGTTTATTTTAGACGCGACCTGTTGATAATGAAAGGAATTTGCAAGTGTGTGACATACCTCGTTCCAGGGTTGCAATGGCTTAGTCTCGCCGACTGCATCGATGAGTTCTCGCAGATAATGGAAAATCAAGTGAAATGTTCAGCTAAACTTTCCGTAGCCCGTAATTACGATCTTAACTGCCCGTCTCTGTGTTCCACGTGAAGGTCGACATGAATTTAGAAGCGGCCAATCTGATGAGATTTTCGAGAAACTTCTCCGAGAAGAAGAACGTAATTTTCCCGTGTCCGTATTTGAATTTCACACAGAGGGAGATACTGGTGGAGAGCTTCCACGAGGGCTCTCCCATTTCCGATTATTTGGAGTACAACGACACCAAGTTGCAAGGGAAACTAGCTAAAATAGGAATCACGGCGGTTCTAAAAATGGTCGGCGATAGTTTGCTTTACGTTCGATCGGTTCTTTGCACCGATGAATTCGTGGGCGGGTTTTATAATTATAGGGATCGGTTCTTCTTGAATTACAGGTATTTAGAGATAATTTCATCCATTGCGACTTACATCCGGGTAATATCTTAGTTGAGACCAACTGCGAGTCCGATGGAAAGCTCGGTAGTTGGTTGTGGAGATTCGTCAATCCCAATTACATACCAAATAATCCACGCTTGATTATACTCGACTGCGGTTTGGTGGCGACACTCAACGATCGTTGTCAACGAAATCTCAGGGACGTTTTCCGCTCGGTATTGATGGGAGACGTAAGTAGCTTTATACAGTGGCGGACGAAAGAAAGTTTACGATTTTTAAAATCGAATAACTTTTTTAGAATTGGTCCAAACGACATGAGTTTTTTTTAGAAGCTAGAAGGATTAGTTTGCTAAGTGACGTGTTTTGACATTTTGAAAAAAATGTAATTGGTCGGAATAGCGAAAAATTTTTTTTGTGAACCTGTAATGGAAATTCAAGAAACCAGTTTGAAGATTGAGGCAAGTTGTATACATGCCTAAAATTTCGCCAAACTCGGTTAACGGTACTCTGAGCTAAAACGCGTAAAGATCGCAAAGTAAGGTCGAAAATCGCTGATTTCCGGAATTTCGCGATTTATAATAGCTCTGAGCAACGTTAACTGATGTTGATGAAATTTTAAGCATATATACAACTCACTTCAATCTTCAAACAGTTTTTTTTAAATTTTCATAACAGGCTTACAAAAAAATTTAAAAAACGAAATTTACTATTTTTTTGCTACTTCGACCAATTGCATTTTTTCCCATAAAGACGAAACACATCACTTAGCAAATTAATACTTCTAGCTTCTCAAAAAAAACTCATGTCGCTTGGACCAATTTTAAAAAAGTTATGCGACTTTAAAAATTGTAAACTTTCTTTTGTCCGCCACTGTACATAGGTAATCGGTGGAATCGTGGAGTTGGATTTTATATTTACTATCGTTCGCACGTTTAGGGTGAGCTGGCGGCCAAGTACATTCTGGAGCATAGTTCGCACATATCTCCCGATCCGGACGGTTTCAAAAATACGATGCGGGACATCGTAAATTCCCATGTACGGCGCAGGGTCAATGTAATTGTTCAAATATTTGGAAACGCGTTTAAAGATTCAGAACGATAACGATAACCGTTCAGCGGGTAAACAGCACACGCGTGAAACGACAGCTCATTCGCGTTTAACGAAGCTTCGCAATTTTCTAGATAAACGTGAGCACCGTTGTGACAGAATTATTTTCCGCGATGATTCGACACCGGGTGAAGCAAGACGGGTCCTTTAGCAGCGTGATTCTCAGCATGGTGGTGATCGAGGGCCTCGGACGTAGCTTGGATCCAAACATCGACATCTTCGCAGAACTTTTACCGTTCATCTTTACTAGCTCGCTGTACGACGAATAGATGGAGGAATTTTCGAAAATATCTCTTGAGTCGAGTCGACAACGAATACGTTAACGTCGTGGCTGACTAGAGATTAAAACCGCACCTCCACGAATTGCGCTCAAACGATTCGTTGCGTTTCATAAAGGAGTCTAAAAGCGTTTCCAAAGACGAGTTATTTATTTCGTGGAGAATGTTTCGGGTTGGGTGGAGACACGGGGAAAGGAATCGCATTATCGAGGAGCCTGGTGTAGCGGGGCGAAGAAAGCGATTTTTTGCATAAATCAATAGTTGAACATTACGATAATATGTTTTCAAAGCTGCAAAACGAAATTCGAAAAATTAAAGCGGATATAGCCGGTTTTGCTACGGAGCACCACGTTACCAGAAAATTTGTGTTTCTCTCGAAACGACAGTTTTACAATTTGCGGGCAATGTAACTCCAAAAATATTCAACCAATCGACGTGACCTTGTGCACGGATATTTCTGAACATTTTCTTCACAGAGCTTAGCTATTGGCATAATAATATTGTTTAAATAAATGACTTTTTTACACATTTAAAGCAAAATTTCGTTGAAAAAAGTGAATTTTTTTTCAAGAGGTCACCAGGTGTTCAATTTTGCATCTTTAAAGTTATTAATTTATACGATTTGTGCGTGCACTCATAAACTAAACAAAAATTGTTCGATTTTTGGTTTTAGATGAATACAATAGACGCTACGTTGCCCGCAGTGGAACAATTGCGTCGCCAACGGACTGGGCATAAGCCCGTATAACTCTGTTATTTGCTGGTATTTTTTAATACAATTTTTTTTATCTACCTTAATCTGACAATACAATATCCTGAAAGTTTCAGAACGATCGATGAAATACTTTGTTTAAAAAAAATTCCCGAGAAATGTCTCGGTTTTCAGCTAGCTACACCAGGCTCCCCCCTTAATGGCATTGGGTTAAACGAGTTCCGAGGAGGATTCCGATTTTAAAAGTGACCACAGCAACGTGCAATCGCAACGGACAGAATTCCGGCGAGTGACCCAGACCGACCAGTTGTCCATGATTGCTTCCTGGTTGGTCGACCACCTTCGATGTGGCGATATTACCAGCGGCACGCGTGTGTGTTCGCGCGTGTTTTGTAGGGATGCACGTGGCTGCGTTTCATCTCCTCCCCTGTAGAGATGTGTACCTGTGCCGTGCGCGCGTGTACACACGTATTTACCAACAGGGAGGTCAAACTTTTGCCGTACCGGAAGCGTTCGCAAGACCGGTTACATCGCAAACTGTCTATCACGTCGCTATACTTTGATAACATTTTGCATAGCATGTTACATACCACACGCGTGCTTTCGCAGGCTTGCCCTTTCTATTCGTCGTCGTTTCGCCCGTTGAGTTCATAGAGCCCTCGACTGGCTGACTCTCGTTCGAAGTTCGATGATCAAGAAAGCGTGTCAAAATTAGGAATTTAAATTGGTGAGCGCGACAAGGTCACTAGTTACGATTTAGTAACTTGCTCCTCCTCGTTTTACGTAACTTTCGTCCAGGAACTCGTTTCCATCGACGTTTCGTACCGCGCGCGTTCACGCCCCTCGTATGTATACCTATATCTCATTTTCTCTGACCAGATCTAGCCCGTTCTCTGTTCTATGCGACAAGTACCGTTCATTGCCGTCTTCCTCAGAGCGCAGGTATCAGAAACAGGTCCAAGGGTCGCGTGTTTCTAAGCTTACATGTTTTACAATGTCTGTCCGCAGGGATAGAAGTGCGTTTAAAATGGATTTCGCGATTGATAAGAGGATTTGTGAGCGGAAGAATGAGCTGCGATGCGTGCCGTGGAAGGGGTGGTGGCTGTTAAATAGTGGTGTAGCTAAGTCCTTGGTTGTGGGAAATTGTTCGCCAGGAGAACGCGCGATACTGCTTCGCGCCATCTGCCGAGTGGATCGGACTTGTCCGTTCTCGGCTCATGTCCCCACCAAGGTGTAAGCTACCCCCTCCGTGTAACAGGATCGGTGGATCGCTGTCCGGGGCCGGTAAGAAGAACGGCGGAGCATGTAAACAGAGGACAAGGAGATAAGAGAAGTTGGTCTCCTCGCGTCGCGTCACCGCGGAGCGGAGCCGAGCCGAGTCGGACCGGGTTCCGCGGCCTCCGCTCCTTCCGGATCATCCTCTCCTCTATTAACAGTTGAAAGTGGAGAGTCGAAAGTCGAAAGTCAAAAGAAACCGAGCGCGGAGGCTCCGTTCGTCGTGTGACCGGCACGCGCGCGGCTTGATTAATCGAATCGACGCCGACGTCTACCAAGTACCAACGGCTGGACGATATACAGATTAACGGCAATTAGGTCTTGTCTCGTTTCGTCTCGCCTCTCGTTCCGACGCGCCCCAGCTTGGCCTGCTCTGTCCCATCTCGTTTCCACTGTTCTGTTGGCGTCTGGTCCCGTTCCCGTTCCATCCGGCACACTCGTCGCAGCGAGTAATACTTGGGTGGCACGCTCGCAAATTGCCGAGTACGCGACTCTCTCTCGAGCTTTATCCTCTCTCTCTTTCTCTCTCCCTCTCCCTCTCTCGCCTTTCTTCTTTTCTTTCTCGTTCTCGCTTCCTTTCTCCGATCTGTTCCCCGTGCTCTCTTCTCTTTCACCGCTGCCACGAACTTTGCCTTAACTTTAGCGCTCGATTTACCGGCTCTATCCCCTTTCGTCTGTGCCTTTCCGTTCATCGTTGAGTTGAGCTGTGGCACAATTACACTCGACTCTCTTACCCTTCGCATCGCGAACGATAGGAAACGAAGGGAAACGAAAGGAAACGTATCGCCGAGAAATACAACTTCTATCGAGTCACCAACGTTGTGCTGCGGTTACGGTCAACTTTACCGCCGGTGCCAGCACCACCACTACACCATTACCGCTACTTCCACCACTACCACCACCACCACCACCAAACCGAACCACCACCATTGCCGCTACCATTATCACCGTCATCATCAACTACGCGACGACAACAACGATAACGACACAACGTCGACAACGATAACGATACCAACGACGCGACGACAACGACACCGACACCGACCAACAACGACAGCGACGACGGTGACGACACGACGCTACGAAGACGCTACGTTTGGTGTCTCTTTTTAACTGTTCCTCACAATCAGACTACGTCCACCCTCCGTAAGTAGAAGAACCTTTTGTTTTTGTCTACCGGTCGATCGGTTTGCCACCTGACCCACCTCTCACCCCCTGCGAACACACGAGTATCACGGAGTATTTACAATTTTATCCTTTATCCGCGTAAGATGATTTGAAATGCTATCTTTTTGGTGTCGCTTTAAGCTCGCTCGAGTGATGACATTTAATTTAACGGAACATGACGCCGCACCTGTATACGTAATTACGTATCTGATGGTAAATCGACGTTTAACCCGATCGAGATTGACCTTTTATTGTAATTTGAACGCGTGAACCGGAAATAAGGAAGAAAGCAGTGCGCACGCAAACGCGGAAAGTGAACGTCGAGAGCCGAGTGGATTGGTTACTTATAATTAACGGATACTTTGCTTCTTTTTCTTATAATTTTGCTGCGATAGGTGACGCAACGCGTATGCCGTTGTAAATATGTGTAACAAGTTTTACAAGGGGACCTCCTTCAAGGTTTGGCAATTTAGGAAATGTTGATACTTACTTGTTAGTGTACGCGAAGGTACTCGGATATTAATTGCCCAAAGCAGTAAAGCCGGGAATCCACCGGGAAGCTAAGCTATGCTATGCGATGTTATGTTACCTTTTAAAAAAATTGCTTCAATACATTCTTTTGGAACCGTTTCCACCAAAAGCTATGCTAAAACATAGCATCGCATATCATAACATAGCTTCTCGGTGGATTCCCGGCTTAAAACGTGTTTTTCAGCTAAATTCGAAAAAATCGACTTTGAAAAATTCTCAGTTCCGTTGAGCTTGAGGGGCACGCGCCTACGACGCATGTGTATTTAGGTGAAATTCAAAGTCAATTTTCTCGAAAACGAAGGTTTTACCACAATTTCCTCACTTTTGATTTTCGTCTTATTTTTGCCTGTATAATCATCCCTAGAGTATTGACCATAGGTAAAGGAACACCCTGTATATAAGAGAACTCGGAATTTGCAAAGTAGTCTTACTGCTTTGGGAAATTAATGTCCGAGTGAAGACCTTCGCGTACACGAAGTATCAACATTTTCTGAAACTACCAAACCTGAAGGTCCCCGTGTTAGAATTATTCGTCGATAGGTCCGATTAGAGGATACATTTAATTGCAAGTTATCCAAGGTAAACACTCGATCGACCGACAGTTAGGTCGCACTAACGAGCCAATATGCATTCGTTCTTCAACTTATTATAATACACACATACGTTTATCACGCGTTACGAAGTAATAAACAATGAAGATTCGCGTGGCGGTCTTCCATCGATTTACATTCGTCTTTTTTCGGCGGCGAGTAAAATTGAGATTAATCGATGAATCCTCCCGTTTACGATGGCGGTCTTAAGGACAATAGTAGTGATCTAAAACTTCGCCGTGGTACGCTTGAAGAATGCTAAGTTGAAGATAATGGGAGGCGAAGTAATGCGATAGTTTAGTCTTCGACTTTGCGATAACGAGTCGATTCTCCTCCGTAATATCCAAGCTTGATTTGTTTGCGGCGCCGCGCCGTTGTTTCGCTTTCGAGATTAATCTCTGTTTGCTATTAGCTTGGTGGACGGCGACATTGCCATTTCGCTATCTCCGCACACAATTACCCACATTTCTTATCTGTACTGCTGTCCCTCCGTATGTTTGCCAGGGATTCTGTTCGTATATACACGAACTTTTGCTGATCGAATAACACGACGCGAGGCTCCCGTGCTGCGGCACAGTCGACCTCTTCTCTTTTTATCGTATTATACGCGCGGTAGGTGAAGTCGAGTATTGGAACGCGTAGCTCCTTCGTTCGGTATTAACCACGGAAGAGAAGTCGAGTATTGGAACGCGTAGCTCCTTCGTTCGATATTAACCACGGAAGAGAAGTCGAGAGTGCTTCCGCGATCGTTTAACGCTTGGGGAAGTCCCCAGTGCCCTTTCAATAATCCGTTTCGCGGAAAGAACACCAAGGTATAAGAACGTTCGATAGACGCTGGCAGTTTCGAGTTCTCAAGCTTGTTGTTGACGAAATTCCACGAGCAATACCGATCCTCGGGTCAGTTGCAATTTTCCGCGCGATATCGCGCGCACGGACAGACAATTAAGTATCTATATCGCGGCATATGTAATACGTACTTGAGCATTTTCTCCCCGATCCGTGTAACAGCTTCGAGATTAGCGAGTCAAAGCGGGAGCAGTGGGGTCATCTCGGCGAACGACACGCGCTATCGGGGCATTGCAAATAGAAGAAAGGCGGTCTGCAAATACCACTGGGGCAGTCAGTTAAGCTCGCGTAGGTGTAGAAGTTGCACTGCGACATTTTTTCCTTCTTCACGCGGGATTGTAGATAGTAACTGCGATATCAGTGTGTACGCGCTCCGTACACGCGGAATACGTACCTACCTGCACCTCCGTTTAGTCGCTTCTTCACGCTTCTTCGCGCTTCTTCTGCATCTCGTGCTACCTACATGTCTCGCGCGTAAATCCAACTACAAGAATTCCTCCCTCTTTCTCTTCCACTCGCTCCCTTTCTATCAATTTCCTGTTACGCGCACGTTCCTCGCAGCCTGGATGAAACCACCTATCCACGATTTATGAGTTTCGAGTCGGCTCTCCTGCCTGTAGGTACCTACGCTGTTCGCATTTTACCTGGTTATATAGCCATTACGTATGACACGTTCTCGCCGCGTTAGTTAATCGTATACTCGCGGCAATTTTTCATGGCAACCACATGGAAATATAAATACGCTTTCGAGCTCCTGGGAGGGTACACGGTGCTCGCTCTGCCATCCTTTATCGCCGCGATAACGGATGTCTGTGAGAATGACGATCCGACGAGTTGATGCTAGACTCTGTAGCGATAGGACGGTCTCGTTTGCGCATCTTTTGCGCGAGGAAGAGCGTCCGGCGCGGTGGCGGACGATGGATATCGCTAAAAGGACAGTATCGTAAACGGGGCTTTCGTTTACGTTTCCGTAGGAATTTCAGCTGAACGTGTCGAGTGTCGAGATGTTGCTTTCCAGTGCCTGGTTCGAAGTGATCGCGGCGGCGCTCCTCACGATATTAATCCTCGCAACTAGTTACCGTCCAGCCTGGTGGTTCTGGGCCGGTGCTTCCCACAAGAGCAGCGGTGAGTATAACTTTGAGGAACTATCTCGCGCTCCACGTCGAGAAGCTATAACACAGATATGTATACACGCGCGCGTTACGTCTGCTAGCGGTCAAAGGGAACGAAGGACGCGTAATCTCGTTTCGGACGATTCCTTTCTTCGATGTAGCACCGTCACCGGGGAAGCTATAAAAAGAATCGAAGCGAGGAAATTGTATTTCAGGGGGCTGAGGGCGTCCGAGCTGACCTTCGAGTCAAAGTAAACGACGCGCTCGCGCTCTCGCTTGCGCAAAAGAAGGCCCCCCTTTCTAAGCTTCGAGATCGCGCGGTTCAACGCGACAAGGTCGCGGCACCGCCGCGCCGTCCTTGCGTCCTTCAACTTTAGAAACCACTTTCTTGCGTCCGGACGCAAGGAGAAACCTTAAAGTTCGTAATAGCGTAATGGCTAAGAAGTGGAATGGTTTTTCTGATGCTTGGCAGCTCCGGCCGAGGAGAAAGAGGATAGAAAATTTAAAACGGTATCCGACGTGCCGGGGCCGTTCTCTCTGCCGATTCTTGGAACCAGGTGGATATTCTCTTGCTTCGGTTGCTATGAACTGACCAAGGTTCACGAGGCGTACAAAGGTAAGCAGTTTGACCGTCGAGCGTCGTTGTTCCGTGACCGTTGTCGACGTCAGAACTCCACAGATTATCTACTCTGTGCCAGGTTTTAACATAGGGGGTTGTTTTTGATTGAAGAATAGATCTGAACGAACGATACGGGCCGCTGTGCAAGGAGGAGGCACTGTGGAACTTCCCTGTGATTTCTGTGTTCTCTCGCCGCGACATCGAAGCTGTTCTCAGACGGGGCTCGAGGTTCCCGCTTCGCCCTCCGCAGGAGGTCATATCCCACTATCGTCGGACTCGTCGCGATCGTTACACGAATCTCGGCTTGGTGAACGAGTGAGTAGTCGCCCCGGCAGTAAGCCGTCGAAACCGTAAAAACCATATCGAATTTCATGCTCGCCGAAGCATTTAAAGCGCGATTGCGACTTTGACCGCAGCAAGCGTCGCCGAGGATTCGGTCCACTTATACAAGCAAATAACTCGATAGACAGGGGCAAACGTGGCATGATCTTCGGACCGCTCTTACGTCAGAGCTGACCGGGGCCAGTACCGTCCTTGGCTTCTTCCCAGCCCTCAACATCGTGGCCGACTCCTTCATCGATTTGATACGTCGCCAGAGGACGGGGCACACAGTGATGGGCTTCGAGACGCTCGCTTACAGAATGGGTCTCGAAAGTAAGCTAACTTTGCGAATGTTCGGTCTTAGTCTCCTGTAGATTACACGTAAGTGTATGTACACAGATCTATGACCTTTGCATTGCTGCTCGCTGTTGTAGCTACGTGCACGCTGATCTTGGGTCGGCACCTTGGTTTCCTAAAGCCAGGCTCCAGCAGCACGCTCACCACGAGATTAGCGGAAGCCGTCAGGATTCACTTCACGGCCTCGCGCGATGCCTTTTACGGTTTGCCGTTATGGAAGCTGCTGCCGACGTCCGCGTACAAGCAGCTGATAGAGAGCGAGGACACGATATACAAGTACGTTCCCTGTTTCCTTCGCGAGATGATATCCGATACGGCTTTCTTCCTATCTCGAGAATCCTTGGCTTTTATCGGCTTGCAGTGTCATTTCGGAGATCGTGGAGGCTACGATACAGGAGAAGCGAAACGACGCTAAAGACGAGTCGGTGGAGGCTGTTTTTCAATCGATCCTACGGCAAAAGAATCTCGACGTACGGGACAAGAAGGCCGCTATCGTCGACTTTATAGCAGCTGGTATACACACGGTGAGTCGCCTCGACAATTTGTTTTTCCCATTTCCCCATTCAAACGGATCTTCCCTTTTATCGCTGGTTTGCGCAGTTCGGGAACACTCTGGTGTTTCTGTTCGACTTGATCGGCCGGGATCCGAAGGTGCAAGCACATCTCTTCGAAGAGGCGTACTCGTTGGCGCCGGCTGGCTGCGATCTCACGATCGAGGACTTGCGAAAGGCCAAGTACCTGCGCGCCTGTATCACCGAATCGTTTCGGTATGTAGTTATTACCTTGTATCTCTGTTCCTCTGGTCCTGCCGTTGAGTAACGTGGATTTACCGTTTATGTGCTCGGTTTAGAGTGATTCCCACGACAACTTGTATCGCTCGCATCTTGGATGAACCCATCGAACTTACCGGATATCATCTTACCACGGGAGTGAGTTATTCGATTCTCTGTACTGTTCGTTTTTGTTTCTCTGCTACAGCCTGAGCGAACGGTTTTTATTGGCAATTCTTCTTTCCGCTTCTAGACCGTGGTTTTGCTGCACACTTGGGTCGCCTGTCTGAACCCGGAGAACTTTAAAGATGCTGCAAAGTATATGCCCGAGAGATGGTTGAAACCTACGACCCCGCATTCGCCTATGCTAGTTGCACCTTTCGGAGCTGGCAAACGGATATGCCCGGGCAAACGTTTCGTGGAACTTGGACTGCAGCTTGTCTTGGCAAAGGTTCGTATTTATTCACTAGAGCTATAGCTGTGCACCGGGTACCCATGAGATACCCGGGAAGAGGAACCCGGGTTTCGTTGGATTCCTTATGTTTTTCAAATGAAAATCATACCAAATTTCATGTAAATCGGACTATTTCTCACGAAGTCAATTTGAAATTATGCAAATCATTTTTTCATGTGATTTCCTTCATTACGGTCCGAATTACGTCGTTCTTGGTGTTATTTTCATCGGAGAAACGTAAGGAATTGATTGGCGTTGTTTTCGCAAACCTCTGATGAGAAATGCAGAATTGGAGATTTCTCACTTTTTAATGAGTATTCCCGTCTCCTCGGGGGTCGAAGCTTTCGACTCGAAGGCCATGATGCTCAGTGAGGCATCAATTATGGAACGGTAGTCTGTGACATCTCGGGTGACTCCAGTATCTCGGGTAGTTTACCCGGGTAGCGCCTACCCGAGAAATTATTTTCTTCCCGGGTATCTCACGGGTGCCCGAGTACTACAGCTGTACTATTCACCGATCGAGACTTCTGACCCATTCTTCTATTTTCGCAGATCATACGGGAATTCGAGATTGTCGTGGACGGCAAGCTCGATTTGCAATTTGAATTCATTCTTGCACCGAAGAGTCCCGTGTCCCTTGGATTCCGTGACCGTTCCGAGCCAGCATAGGAGCCGCCCGCGCACGTAAGTCACGCCGCGCCGCGCCGATGAGGGCTCACCCACTCATTTAACTCTCATCGAAATCCTCTTGGAGATCTAATTGCTCGATCTCCCGTTGTTATTTTACGTTTATATCGTGCGCGACACGCCCAATTCGTTGAAAGTAATTTTTGTTCGTCCGTTTGAGATATTTATCGTTACCTACAGATACTCGTAGTATTTATAATTTAATCGCGCACGGGTCTCACGGGATCTTCTTATTCATTAGCGACGCGTAGAATTTATGCAAGAGTAGGAAGATCTCGAATACGTGCTCGTTTCAATCGAGGCGCGGAGAAATGACTTCGAGTCGTTGCTCGATGTTAAGTTTTCGTTATTATTGATACCGGAGAACATACGGAGTTACCGAAGAAGCTTTCGAAATCGTATTCAGCGCCTCGTCGATGTGATTTCAATTCTTCAAACGTCGCGAAGATGTAACTGTCCAGAAGCAACAGTTACGCGATAGAACTTTTTTTTACGCAGTGTATAATATATGTATGTAGATATTATTTGTTGAGAATAACGATATATCTGTCGATAAATCTGCCTCCTCCTTCCTTCAATCAGCCTTCCTCGCTTTCGCCAACGAAATTAAATCACCTTTATTTAATTCGTTAATTTACTAACGATCGTGTTCTACACAACATGCTTACTATAGTATGGTCGATAAACCTTGTACATAGGTACATATCCCTATGCATATCGTACATGCTTAGTTAGTAGATTTATATGTATATTACACGTTCGTAGCTGCATTCCAGAGGACTGGAAGGTATCGTTGAACGTTCTAGCTAAATCGACATAAATTATAGGAGACCCCGTGTAACTCCTGTATTCGCAAAATGCTTAGAAACGATATTGCCAATCCGCACGTGCTCCGTATCCCGCGACACGTGCGACCTACCTTACTCTTCTTTGCAGATTAATCGCACAGATCTCTGCAATTATAATGCCACTGTGTAACTTGAAATCGAGTAATGAAGCTATTAATCCGTTAATCTTCTCGGATCTGGATGCTTAACGTTATGCGCGGATCGAAGTGATTGCTCTAAATCGTAGATAACGGAGCGATTACCGTTGTTAATGTACATACGTATAAACTGATAAATGTTACGGCTCAGTCGCTCCTCTGCCCGTTCTGTTTTTGGCGAAAGAATCACTTAACCAAACCTTTGATGCTCCTGGGAAGATTCGGGATAGAGCCTTTATTTACACTCGCGGCCGTCGGTCTCATGAAACTGTGGTTCCGGGTTCCCGCTCGAGGATGGATCAACTTGCTCTTCGTGGCTAGCGCTTTCTCGATGCTTGTTGAACGATTGGAGGGAAGAGATTGTTGTCCGATACTGCTTCCGCTTCCGCTGCTACTGCTGCGCGAAGCTATCACTCGGATCTTGCCTCCAGTCTGCGTGTCGGTTGATGCCTGAAAACAGTGGGTTCAGGGTTGAGCGAGCGTAAAATCTAAGGAATCGAAGGCATAAGGAGGTGTGCGGGAAGAACTCACCCCTATAGGTTTGCGAACATTTCTCGCAGCTGGCCCAATGCTGCTCCCGCTGCTGCTGCTTCGACTAGCTGGTATTCTACTGACGGTGGACCGTGGATTCATGCGTCGTTTCTCGATACTCTTCGGCGGTAGCGGAGTATTGGACGGGCTCTTTCGTAGATCGTTGGTCAGCGCGCAGATCGCGGACGTGTAGGTGCGAAGGTGAGAGTGATTCGGTACCAAGTTCCTTACAGTATTCACCGATGTGGCGCTGTTCAAAGAGCTCCGGGAACTCCGAAGGCTGCTTCTCGACCCCGAACGTTCCACTTCATTCCTCGGCTGATTGTCCAATGTGAAGCCTGAGATCGAGCTCCGTTGCACCGACTCCGGCTTCCTGGAACCACTGTCTCGCTTTAAGCTGCTGGTCCGTTTCGGTAAGAAGCTAGATTTCTCGCTGATGTGCCTCATCGAGTTTGCTCGTTTCTCTAATCCTTTAGTCGGCGACTTTATCGTCCTGTCGATGGACCTTTTCACGGTGTGGTCAGCATCCTCGCGAGTGGCAGCAACGCTTCGCTTGTGATCGTTGTCGTTTCCAGAGTATTGTAGCTCGGCCGGCGAACAGCGCGTCGAGTCGTGCGTGTCGGTCTCGTAATTACCGGAGGACGTCTCTTGACTCAGCGTCTCCGAAACTAGGCTCTGCGTCTCCTCGAATCCTTCGTCGTTCATCTCCTGGTCGCGACCTTTCCCGGAGGAGGGCAGTGGCGAGGAGGACGTGACGCTTATGTCGGGAATAAATTTGCCACGGAACACGGAGCTGTCGGACGTTGGTTGCGCGGATTCGATTCTGATCTCGTTACGATTCGATGCGTCCAACCGCGTCGCTTCCATGCTGCTTCTTAAATTATCGTAAACTGCCCCGGTGATCGCGGCGAACTGACTCGGGGAGACGTCTATTAGATCGGTTTGGTCCTCGGCGGGTTCCTCCTGCCGCGAGTTGGACGGCCTGTAATCCTGAGTAACGTGATTCCGATCGCAGGGCGACAGAGTCGAGCCGCTTTTAATCTGATTCACCTGACTCGGCGGGTTGCTCGTCAGCCTTATCGCCTCTTTTACCTGGCTAGGATCGATCATGCTTCTCTGCCGTTCCCGGCTGGTCACGGCCCTTTCCGCGAGGACGGTTAAACAAGGTTCGCGCGGTCGCGACTCTTGCATGACCGGGCTGAGGACTGTGTTGGTGACCGCGAGGACGGGTGGAGGTTGGCTGACGGGCAGCCTCGAGTTTCTGTGCGTTAACGTTACCGGCCGCGACAACCGTTGGAGGTCCTCGCCGGATCGGGCGATATCCGCTAGCGCAGCGTCGATCTCGAAGGCGGAAGCCTCTCGGCGCTTCAGTTTATCCTGCCAAGCGCGCAGCATCGAGTCCTCGTCGTGATTCTCCTCGGACAGAGGCAGCGTTTGCGGCCGCTGAGCTGGTTTGTCCTCCAGCGACTCAGAACTCGCGACATCCTGCCTAGACTCTTTCTCCGGCGAGTCTTGTATCTTCTTATACCGCCGCGTTCTCCTTGTCGCCGAGTAGCGATCGAAGTTACCTGAAACACTCGTCGACGTTAATCACCGGCTCGCTGGAGAGCTGATGGAAACGTGAATATATTACTCACCTGTCCCGAAATCTGTGTTGTTATTAGCAGCCTTCGCGGCAGGGTTCTTGTGGTCTCGACTTTGGAAGGAGCTGCTGCAGCGCTCCCTCTTGCACGGCTCCTTCTCGATCGGCTTCACTTCCCTCGGCGGGCTAAACAACTTCCTGGTCGCCGGGGGAGTTTCGATGTTATCAGAGTCGATCTCGATCTTGTCGCTGATCTTCTCCTCGTTCGAGCCTCTCTTGAACTTCGAGATCCTCCGCGACGCCGGCACTTGAGTGTTGGTGTATGGTTGCCGCAAGTAGATCGTTAACTCGTCCTGATTCTCCGAGTTCGCTGGATCGTTCATCTTGTTCTTCTTTCTGTCTTCCTCTTTGATCGACTGGAATTAGGGGAAACAGGATGATGTGTTTAGAGGGGAAAGAGCAGATGCAGCGTGGAATATTTCTCGAAGGGATATTAACCTGCAAGGTGGTCGGGGTGAGAACATTCTCCGTGCTGAGTCTTGATCTTAGTCTACGGGAATATCGCGGATCAGTCTCTTCCATGCTGTTCGGTACGTTTAAGCTGGACTTCCTCCAAGGTGATTTATCCTTTTGCGACGGATGCGTTTCGGCTTCTGGAACGAAGCTGGCATTAGTCGGGTCTTACTCTCAATATTGTACATACTTATATTGTAAGTGTAATCAAGGGATGGGAAATGAGAAAAATAACCTTCTATAGCTTCCATGGTGCGCATCACGTCTGTCTTCTCAACCGATGGGCGCCAGTCGTAAACCTCGGAGAATGTTTCGTGCGCAGAATTGCCTTCGTTCGGGGTGTTGGTCTTGCCTTCGCTTTCTGCGGATTCAACGCGGTAACGTGGCCGAGTTAAAGGAGAAGATTTCACCGCGGTAAGAGCGTACTGGTATTTACCCGAGTCTTCGAAGGACCGTCGATTCGCCTGATGCAATTGCCTCGCTTTCCTTTGAAGTTCTTCTCCCGCACGATCTTCCTTCTCGTTCTCCGACAACCACGCCTCGATCTTCTGCCGCCACGCTTTTCTGTTTCAACACGGAAAGACACGTTTCTTGTATACAGTATCTGTATTCGGACATGAATTTCTTTCCACTGTACGCATCTTACCCCGCAGGCTTTGTCTCTTCTTCTTGCAAGAAAGGTTTGCTTTCCGCCAAAGGCGACGGAGAACTCGGCCTCTCTCGATCAGCCGAAAAATCAGCGTTCAGTAGATCACTCCTGCGAGATTGGCCGCGAGCTCTTCGCGCCCATGATCGATCTGTTAACCGAGTCAAAGGAAACAAACGAATTCGAATTCTTCAGCATCTTTGCGCTTACAGATTGCTGCTTACGGTACTATACTACGCTAATCATACCTAAGCTGCCCCAAGATTTTCTTTCCCGAGAGCTGTCTTGTCCCGAGGTTCTCAAAAAGTCCATTAGATTGCCGTCGTCGTCCTCGCTAGGTATCCGACTTCTGCGACGACGAAGAGTGCCGTTCGGCGTAACATCTATCACGCGAGAGAAACAACGTTGATTAAACAGGGGAAAAGACTGGCGTGGTTATCGTACAGTTTGGGAATAAAACCTGGAGAATATGTTTCTTCTTTGGTTGACTGCTGGTCGCCGGTTCCACCGGAACAGGAGCCCAAGCGTCTTCGAATGCTCGGTGAACCGGTGATCGAGACATCCTCGTCCGACGTAACTCCTCCGTTCTGCAATCTCTTCATCTGCGCACGGAGCAAAGAGCGTTTCGAATTGGAGCAGAAATCAGTTGTCGCGCGGAATAGAGAGAAACGCTTACCTTGGCATCGTTGCGGCTATAATTTCTCTGAGGTAAACCGGTATGTAGATCGAAAAGGCCATAATCCATTAAGTTGCATTCGGATTCGGAGGCTGGGGTCTCGGCTTGATTGGTCACTGCAACACACGCGTAGAGTAAGCGTAAGTATCGCGCTATAGAGGTGAATTGAAAACACAACAACGTACGTAATCGTTTTTTGGCCAAAAGTTGTTCTTCTCGTTGCTTGCGCCTCGCCAACACCTGCTCCTCTTGAATCCTTCGCCTCTCGTTCTCCGCGACAGCCTGGCTGAACTTTTGACAGAACTGGTGGAACACCTTGAAACACTCTTCGATCTTGAACGTATTCGTGTCTTCGCAGAAGAATTCAGCGAGCGATCGCCTCCAAGTCTCCAGCTCCTCCATGTCCCTTTTCAACTGGCTCATCTCTTGCTCTGCCATCTGCTAGGCGAGCGTTTCAAAGTTAGAATTCGATTGTAAGGCTATGCGCATATTCAACCTACTTGCAAAAATTCAGCCATTTGTTCCTGTATATCTGGCTCCGTGGAAGGAAGTTGAGTCTGCGCTTTGATCTTCTTGATCTTCGTGTCGAGTGCGTTAAATTCGTTGTTCAATTGCTCGGTCGTGGTCCTTGCACCGCGAGAACACGATAAATGGTCAAATTTCGAGTCTTGTTGTTTGACTTCTAGAATCGCTTTAACACACTTACTTGGTGGCAGCTTCGAGAGTGTTCATGCCCTTTGCAAAGTCCAGCAGATCTTTCCTTTTTCTTTCGGCTTGCTGTGGTGGGAAAAATTCGAGCGTGAGATAATAAAGAGGGGACGCGTGAACAAAGATGTGAAAGTTACTTTACCAGGGCCACATAGTGTATGAGATTCATTCCAGGCTTGTTCGCCCGAATTTCCGTCAATTTCTGCAGAGACGACAATTTCACTCCAGCAGCGTTTCCAGCGTAACCACCCTACGGCATTCATTTTAATCATTTCTCTTGTCGTTGAAACCCGAGGTTTCACTTTCCTACCGAGTTGAGAAAATTCCCAGCCACTAAAACCATGTAGAGCAGCTCCTGCAGCGGCTTGTTGGTCATCAGATCCTCCCCAGCGAGGATCATCGAGTTGATGCTGGGCTCCAAGTAGCTCATATTGGCAGCGAACTCTTCCTTCAGCAGCATACACTCGATGCGCAGCTTGTAACTTTCGGCGTAACAATTAGACCGGTGAAAGTCGAAGGACCAGGCTCGAAATAGATTTATTCGCATCTTACTTTGGTACTTGGACGAGCTGCAGAAAGAATTTCTCGGCGTTTCCGAGTTTCGACCTGTCGCCGTCGAAACTTTTGAGCATCTCCAGCTCGTCCACCTCAGGCAGGATCTTGAGAAGACCGCGCAACTTTTCTGCCCCGATATCGTCGTGACCGCCGTCCTTTATTAATTGTATAATATCTTCGTTCGAGCTGCAACAAATCCGTTCACAAACATATACAAAAAATTTCCAGGATCGCGTCGACGAGATTTTACCTACCTTCGAAACTGCTTCAAGAATATATTCACGTTCAAGCTCCGTTTTCCATCTAGAAGCGCGATCTGAAACATTCGGCCGATTATCGCGAGAGCCAAGAAGAGCGAGATAAACTCATCAGCAGGGCCGTCTTAACAAATTTTTAGCCCACCCTGGGCTAAAAAATTTTGGCGCCCTAGCCTCCAAGGGTGCAATTTACATCACAACCCCGGGTCTTCGCCAAGGCAAACACGATCAAAATGTAAAATATATAAATTAGCTCCCGATAGAAATTTTTGTCTCCAAAGTTGAAGAGAAAAAAGCATTTCAACAAATTTGATTCTTAAGCGCCCTTGGATCACGGGCGCCCCTGGACTATAGCCCATTTAGCCCATTGGTAAAAGTGGCCCTGCTCATCAGAGTGGGCGTATTACCTCGGTTGGTTCTCGACGTTTCTTCTCAGCATCTGAGTTAGCGCCGTAGGAAGAGGAGCAAGAGGTAGCAGGTAACATTGGCGGCACTTGTTGGCAGAACAGGCCTTCCATCTCTGCCCAGTCGATGTCCATCATGGGGGAGTTTTGATGCTCGTTTGCTACCAAAGACCAAATGTTCCGCTTGCCGATCACCTGAAACCGTCTCGCTGGTAAAAATTATTCCTAATAACAAGATGAGGCTACGCGAAGTGAAACGTTGGGGTATTGTACTTTATGATTGGGTATCTTGTTCCAGTTGATCGTTTTCATTTTTGCTTTGGGGGTGGGTATTTCCTGTTGGGGCAGTAGTCTCGCGTGATTATTCGGCGGATCCGGGGTGGGCACCCGTGTAACCGGTAGCACGTGCAAAGGTGGTGGCATGGGCGGCGGCTCCATCGATGCATCAGCGCGCGTTGCGTTGGCGGCGAAAAGCGGTGGAGGCGGAGGTGGCGGTAACACGCGACCTTGGGGGCCAAGAGCGGGACCAGGGCCTGAAGTGGCAGCAGGGCCCAGAGCTGGAGGCGGTGGCGGGGGTGGCAAAGGTGGTGACGGAGTTGCTGAATTGTTCACTGGCAACGAAGCTTTCCGCGACGTTCCACACGTCTGATCGGCACCTCGGCAGTGACAGCAGAGATTCGTCTGTAACGCAAACATTCACCGCATATGTACGTAGGTACATATCGTTCGCTCCTCTTGGCGAAACGCAACTCGGGTCACGAAAAGTAAAAGTGTGGCGCCCAGCAAGCGTTGCGTCAGTTCGTGTTAGGCCGATGACATTGACAATTATGCGAGAAACTCGCGTGAAATTTTAACCAGCTGACGTAACGGGCACGCGAGCTGGCAACCGATTACGTTACGCGGTAGGAGAAAGCGCTAAACGGTAGTAAACGAAAGTTAACGTATCGAATGTTTATTTGATTTGAAAAAGAAAAAGGATAAGGTACCTGTAAGCTGGGCGACCGCAGTAGCTTGGTAGCGTCTTCTCGGTTTTCTAAGAGCGTTGCTCTGTGCACTAAGGTCTCCGCCGTGTCCCATGCTAAATCGCTCGCAGCATCCTTGGGATCCAGTCGCAACAGATGCTGAAGAATGCTGAGGAATGGTATTTCTTGCGGGGTGTCCGCTATCTGAAGTATATCGAGGGGGTTCTCGAGTTAGGGGCCAACCAACGACGGATCAAGTTTCACTTTCAACCAGCCGGACAATCGCAAAGCGTGTACAGATATTTCCTTACTTGTCCGAAAATTGCGTAAAAAACATCGACGTGAGAAGAAAGATCGATTCCCGGTGGTCCGTGATTGGACAGTTCCTCGTCGGTTTCTCGTTGATCGTCGAACACGTCGAGCTGCACTCGGAGGTCCGGAGCGTGACTCTTCCTGCAAGAACAATCGTCACCTTCCTGATCCGGGTACATTTTAAGCCTTTACGCAGTTGTTCGCTCTATTTTCGTCACACTCCACACACATGTCTTCTCTAGAATTTCGATATCTCTACCCTAGCTTTCACCCCCTCCCCTCTCTTTCTCTCCGTCTCTTCCCTCCTTCCTATTTCATTCTGTGCTTTCAACTTTCTCGATTTTCATCGCTTTACTGCTAACGCGGTGCGCTATTTATTTCCGCTGTCTTTACATAGACGTACCATTCACTCGATCTGTCAGAGAACACTGTCTAGGGTGTATCATAAATCGACGTGGCTTCCGTTCGAAACGCTCGATCCGTTATCCGGCTATTCTTACGCGGTAGGAGTAGCATACGTGTTTGTCATAATGTCTATGTAATATCCCCGATCGTCTATCCCGTGATCCCGTACATCAACGGAGGCAAGTGTTAGGCTTGGCTCCGGGGAAGGGAGCCAAGTAGTACTGTGTCAGCGAAACGATTATTGCTCTGTTAATAGCTTCCGACTAGATTTCGATGCATACACGGTAAAAACGAATGTAGAGAATTTTACGCCGTTCGTATGTAGTGATGGGATCCGAAGCACTTCGAGCGTGAATCGAAGCTTCAAACTCTTGAAAGTCTTGATAAGTCTTAAAATGAACATGTGATTGCCTGTGGCGGATTTAACAGAACGGTTGATGAGCAGTTGACCATGACCAAAAAAAATTATGATTAGGTATAGGTATCCAAATACTACATTTTTTTCGTACTACTACACTTACCTCTTTTTATTTAATAACTAGACGGTAGTTTAATAACTACCTCTTCATTTTCCCGAAAAATGGGCCCTGACCAAAAGGCCCCCTAAGGCCCTATCTTAAAAAAAAATATGATTTTAACCAAACACTAGATTTTTTTCTGTACTACTATACTGAACCAGTTTTTAGTAAACTACCTCTACATTTTCCCCCCAAAATGGGCCCCTCAGAACGTTTGCCACCTGGGCCTTGTTTCCTAAATCCGCCACTGCTGGGTGCCAAAATTATCCAGGTTGATCGGCCAGAGGTCTCGCCAGGGTCGCGGTTTATGACTGTATTGTCCCACGAGTCGGCGGTGAACGTATATACGGGTCAAAAACCTACCAAGACTTTAATGCAAGAGTTTCAATGCTTCCAACACTTTCAAGACTTTCAAGAGTTTCAAGAATTTCAAGCTTCGAATCATTTTCCAAGTGCTTTGGATCCCATCACTACTCGTATGTACAGCGAGCTCCAGTTGCGCGTCGACCACGATTTCCGTCTCCACGATGCACACCCGAAAATAGTCACCGTCTTTGCGGTTGTCTAACCGTGTCGTCGATCTCCTGCCCCAACCGAGAACATAAAATCGTCGCTTACAAATTCAGTGCAGAAGAATGGAACTGAAAACTTCACTTTTCACTGTACACCGCACCGTGCGCAAAGGGTGACCCGTTTTAATGATGTCACTCAACGTACCGGAAGTCTAAGGAAGCATGTACACGTGTAATTAGGTAATTCGGTAATTGTCAAAGGAAACACAAGCGAGATTCGTTTCAGTGTCAGTTATTAACGGAAGAGAGAGAGAGAGAGAGAAGTTGAAATAATAGAAATTTGAGATGAGAACCGAGGGCCGTTGACAGTGGGTGCAGTAGTCTGGCCATCAGAGGAGCACTACGCGGATCGCTCCAGCCGAGTGCGCTCGTGCAGCTGCAGGTGCATCGCGCGCGCGAAGAGTTAATTCGGGCTTTTCTCTCTCCCTTCGAATTGCCTCTTTCGCTTTCCCTTTTTTTCCTTTCTTCCCTTTCCTCGCCCTCCTCCGTTTCGCGCGAGCCCTCTTCCAGCCAATCCTCCTCCCGATACTCTCTTGCCCTTCGTCCCTTTCACCCTCTTACTTTCAGTCAGTAGCCGTAGCCGAAGAATTCCGGAAGGCGGCAGAAGGAAGAGGGAAAGAAAAGTTGACAGGAGTGCACGCGTTTCTACATATTTCCCATCGAATGCTGCCGCGATCCCTATGCCGTATCCTTGACATTCCTCTCGTGCCAGATCTTTTCCACGGCTGGCGTACGGCGCGTTCTTTCTCATTGCTCGATCAACCCTTCAGCGAGCTCGAGTAATAGGAAATCGACCGACTCCCTTTATCTCGAATTCCGACAGACCGATTCTTTCGACGATATTTAAAGAGACTTGTTTGAATAGTTTTGCTCGATCAAGAATAGTTTGCTCGTCCGTCATCCCGCGAAGGAATGACAGACGGTACTATTCCTGTAGGGAGTGATTTAAGCGGAGACCTAAAGAAAACGGCAAAACAGCTTGAGCCGCCGCGCCGCATCGTGATTCGGCGCAAATACTTGTAGTTCCAGCCGTGCTTCTGCCACGGCTCCCTTCTTCCTTTTCGTCGATCGGCTATTGTTTACACAACACAACGAACGAAAAAAGGCAATGATAACGCGTGCTTAGTGCCCGGGATTCAAGGTACGATCGGGACGAAGATCCCGAGGCGAGGCACGGGGCAACGATGATTATTTGGATTAGTGGCATGCAAATGATGCGCGCGGTCTGATACGCGGAGCGAATGCACCCGTTGATTAGTTAACCCATCATTGATACAGAACAATTGCTCAAGAGTCCTGGCTAGGTAGGTAGGCATGTACGACGCTCGATGCATGCGCGACATTAACGTTGCATTAGGTGCAAATGAGAAGGTGTGGGTACAATAAAGCGCCCTTTCGTAACGTTCATTATTATTTATTATTCAACAATGTTAAGGTGTTAATCAGTTAATGTCGTGAATCCAGGACGTCGTAGAGTACTCACCGCAATTCGTTCAAGATCGGCAGCAGCTTCAAACCTGCAAGGGAAAACGATACCATTGGCTCATCTGGTAGTAATTTGCCTCTCTCGAGTAGAGCTATAGATTCTCGGGAAATCGGGAACCCGGATATACGTGAGATAACCGGGAGAAGAAAAATTTCTCGGGTAGGCGCTAGCCGGGTAAACTACTCATTGAGCATCATGGCCTTCGGGTCGAAGGCTTTGACCCACCGGGGAGACAGGAATACCCATTAAGTAGTGAGGAATCTTTGTGAAAACTACGCCAATCGATTCCTTACGTCTCTCCGATGAAAATAACACCAAGAACGACGTAATTCGGACCGTAATGAAGGAAATCACATGAAAAAATGATTTGCATAATTTCTAATTGACTTCGTTAGAAATAGTCCGATTTATATGAAATTTGGTATGATTTTCATCGGAAAAACATAAGGAATCCAACGGTGTCACTTCTGTATGGATACGATAAAGAATAAAGAATTATCTTTTTCTGAAACAGGTATGAATCCTCGCCCGATCGCAGCGAATCGAGGTCGGCGCCCCGCAGTCAAGGGTAAAATATTCATTACAGTATATTAAGAAGTTCTTTATCAGTCATCGTATCAATATGAAAGCGACACCAATGGATTCCTGGCGTTCTCTCGATTAAAATTATACTAAATTTCACGTAAATCGGACTACCATCACATAAGGAATATAAATTCCATAAAATTCGGTGAGGCACCACGGAGGATTGACCTCGCCACAGGGTGCCAAGCGTCATCTCTCTGACAGATATCGCTCCAGAATCACCCTGTACTCTGTAAGTTCTCGGATATCTCGAGTAGCTCGGATAGTTTAGGAATTTTTTTCCTCCCGGGCATCTCGGGTACCCGATCCACAACTATAGCTCTACTCTCGAATGATTTATCGTTCAATTCGCCGCGACCAGCTTCCTCGCCTCTCCCGCTGGAGGTTACGAAAAATTTGACAGTGTCTGTACCAACCGATGAACTCGTTCCGAATCCGTATGCGATCCTTGAGCTCCGGCGTGGAGATGACTAGACAGTTTATGAATGCCAATAGGGCGGTCCGGTAATCCTCGGCAGTTGCTTTTTCCAATTCGTCGACCACGATCCGTAATCGGTATCGTTCACCTTTGCGCTCCTGTAACGTTCCCAGTCGAATCTTAACGTTCCAAAAGCACGCTCCAATAGCGCGCAGCTCCGTGTACACATCGCGCCTCGTTTAACCGTAACATTCGCGCCTATGAATTGTATTTGCACGCGTAACTTTAATATTCGATAAGGCGCTCGCGCTGCATTTAATGGCTGATTAACGCGACAAATTGCTCGGCGATAAAAAGCATATTTCACAAGGTTCGCGACGTTAAGCGGACGTTGCTCGAGTAGGATGCCGCGAACCTAACTCGCCCAGGAACATTTACGGTGCAGATCGTTCTTTTGTTTGCCGAAGGAAGACCTTGAACCGTGACTTTTATCCGAGCTTAGCACCAGCATCGCGGTGATCGCGCGCGCGTCCCTCTTACAACTTACAAGTTGTTAGAATGGACAAACGGCCACCGGCGCGGCAGCCTCTCGATTCAACGCCAGCGCAGCCTCTCCCGCGTGCATCGCGATCGTGATATTCCTAACGTTAACTGACGGAAGCCTATCACCTGATACGCGTGAAGAGTATCGATAGCCCTCTGCCTTCCATCCTGGCTGTAAACGCAAAGAGCGGAAAGCAACTCCACCACTTGTTTCTTCACCGACGCCGAGGGGCAGGCGGTGTCTAAGGCTGAAATTCAACGAGACACACGATCAGTGCGACGCGGCTGGAATGTAGGCTGCTCGAGATTAGAACTACCGAGGACGATGAATAATCGTTTACCTGAGGCGAGCTTTGCGCAGTAATCGGGATTATCCACGATGTAGTCGAGACCAACGTTAGAGTCCATGTTGGCTGCATTTGTGGAAGCTGCGCACCCAGTCTGAAAGAAAACGGGCAAAATCAGAGAACGCGTGATAAATATGAATGCACAGCCAGCGGCATTATGCTCCAGTGCGGAGCGTAATATTTCAATAAGGAAAGTCGACGTAAAAACGACTACGTAGAAGACAATCTAAATAAACCCATTCAACGCACCTTAATGAACGCTCAACTTTCCTCCGCGTGTAAAATGTTTTCCTTGCTACTTTATCGTACGAACGTTCTCACCGAATGGAGATTAAGAATCTACTTTTTTCTATTCGCGTATAAGTAGGTGTGGAAACGTAAGATTTCGCGCAAGGATCTCGTAGTTTGGCTCGCGCGGCCAGTGGAACGAATTGCACCGCGAATCGCGTTGATCGTCGATTGAAAGCAGCTCGATTTAGTGGCAAGAAATCGAGTGACTACTGACAGTACTGGAATCGGAGCTGGAGCGAGGTCTAGGTTGAGAACACGAGGGCACAGCTTCGTTCGTATGACTAATTGCGAGATCGTCGCGTAGCCGAGGAAAAAAGGGTATTGCGTGTCGTGTTTCGTTTACTCGTAGTGATGGGGATTCGAATCGCTTCGAATCTATCTTGAATATCGGGCGACTACTTCGAAGCTTAAAACTCTTAAAAGTATTAATAACTCTTGAGTCTTGATAAGTCATGAAAGTCTTGGAAGTAAATTACTCGCAAATAGTATTACCCTTAATTCTTAAAGGAACTGCTCCTGCCCAATGATTTCGATGGAATCTGGATAGAGTGTTAGCGCTATGGGGCACCGCGAAGTGTGAATCCAACAATACAGGAGGCACATAGGAAAAAGAGGAACTTTAAGAAATGGAAGAGAGACTGGGGGGCAAAGAGGGACAAAGCGGAATAAGAATGGGGGGGAGAGGAAAAAGGCGACAGCGATGGAGATGGAAAAAAGATGCGAGAGAGTAAGAGTGAAACGGAGAGGGGGGGAGATATGTATAGAGGGAAAGACCATAGGATTGCGTCACCATATGCATGCACATACCTCTAGTCACGTTTAAAAATAGATTCTCCAATATTAAGGGCCAGTAAACTAAGGTTTCGCTACAAATTCCGAGTACGTCCAATAACCGATTGGGAAATGGACATTTCAGTATAACGACTATTCTTGGAAGCCCTTCGATCGATTCCCCGAATCGAAGATTCAAATTACAAGACTAACAAGTTGGCATTATTGTGTTGTATTTGGATAGAGACGGAAAGGGCGAACGGTTGGAAGGTAGGCAAGCGAGATTCGCGAGTACAGTTCGAAACATATGTAGAACGAACGGTAGAAGCTGGCCGAAGCGAGTGATTCATGCTAGTACGCCTTGCTACGGCCGTACTAAGCCATCGGAGCTTCCTGCAATCGTTCCTGCCGGCGACCTCGCAAGTTCACGCTTGCATGTCTGCATTTACGGTCACTGGCCATCTTAGGAAGGCCGCGATCGAAACGAGGAAAAAAAATCAACGCGCACCGATCCGATATTTCTCCCGAGACTGTCGCTCTCCGAAATTCTCCAGTTCCTCCCCGAATGGTCGCGATTCCTTTCTTTCCTATTCTAATTTAATTTATATAACGGTCCACGATCGGTCGATGATCGTGTCGCGTGGGCGGTTTCCAGACGGAAGGGACTACTAGTAACTTCAAAGAAATCGCGTGGTTCGGCTCGACGGTTCGATTAGCGGTGCCGAAATTTTGCCGGCGCGGGGAAGCATGGGAAAAATCGGGGCTACAGATCGCCGCGGAGGGTCCAAGTTGCGTATAGAGTTGCATTTGGTAGTTTGATCGCGACGATTACTAATAGTAGGCAACTGTGGCGACGATTGTGGACGTATGCACGAATTTGCGCGTGTGTCGTGCGTATTTAGGCATACGTATACATGTATGAAATAGCACTCACGGCGGACGTGGGATACCATATCGGGTACCTTGTTGACCTCGCCTCTCTTCTCTGTCTCTCGTTCTCGGTCTCGCTCGCGTTCTCGTTCTCTTTCGTCCGAGAACGCAAAGGCAAACGCGAACGCAAGTGTGTGTTCACCGACTATCCGATCTCCTCACTTCCCACGTCTTTCACTACTCACAAAAGAAGTTTCGGCCGTCGCCAATGTCGTTTCATTTTCTTCGACTCTTCTCGGCGCGGCGAAACGGTGAAAGAAGAATATCGCCAGCCGCGGCGTTTCGAGTCCCCGAAGTGGATCGAATCGAAAGGAAATTCGGGTAGAAACTTTCGATGAGGAACAATCCAGGAAAATGGATACATACTTTACGTGAATGATCGTAAATCCTACTATTCGCCGGAGCCGAGCGCACGTGCGCGGCTAGAGCGTATTATTTCGGAATCGTTTCGCGATTAGTAATTGCTAATTAGACTAATTAGTCGTCAGCCAGAAAGGCGTGCATCGATAGATGTCCTCCAACTGCTTCCAAATGCCCATATATGGACGCAATCAAGGCGATCAGGATGAACTTTTTACATTTCGTTGCACGTGCCGACGGAACTAGGAAGAACCGATTAAACGACTAAATGATGGATAACGAGTCTTTGGAATCAAAGGACGAGTGTCTATGGCGAAGCAATCGAGGCAGAAGCTGAAGCTGATGCACTCACCGCCGTTTACAAACCAACCAACCGTCCTATGTATTTTTATTCTTGCCGTGGCTGAATGGTCCGTGACCTGTGACAATGTCCGATCTCGTCAAACTACAATTTCGCTGAATTTCGCATAAAATCTTTATGCCGGGCCACGCGTGCTTGACAGTTTCATCACGTTCGTCTTCGCGTGAAAGTCAGAATAGAAAAGCAATCGTCCTTGCGCGAAACGAAATCGCGGTTCCAACGTCCGAATACGGTTTTCGGTACATTGCATACCATTGCCTGCGAAGAACGCACGTAAGAGTATTTACAGCGAGCATTTTTCTTTGCAATCGATCGCGATTACGTCGCGCGCGTTCATCGATATTCGTTAAACGTTTCTAGGAAAACGATAACGTGGGAGAAGTGGCTCGTGAACGAAGCGTCTCGATGCTGCATTGGGTACACCTGTTTTAATTGTCGAAATTGATGTTGGGATTTCGAGTGATCCTGCACGAAGTGGAGCTAAGTGAGGTTACCTTGTCGCAACGTGGTCATGGCCCCGACTGCTCGGGATCGGGGATACAGTGGTCAGGATCGTCCCCCCTTTACTTTTACTTCTGCGTCTATGACGCTCATCAACAACTCTACGCGTTCGCAACTTTTCGTCGCGCGATTAATTCCCATCGATTCAACCTCCTCTCGCATGCTCAAGCAACAATCTGCGTAAATACCAAGTCCCGGGAAACGAAAATGCCCCGAGCGAGTAATACTTGACGCTTAAGTCCCAATTATGTAACGCCTTATTTAAACTATGCGTCTTAGTGTTGCTTTCCCACCGAAATGTCACCTGTACTTGATTCGCGGACCGACACTTTACAGTCTGGATACGTTTGCATGGAGGGGAGGACCAGCGATCAGTAAAGATCGCAAATGTAGTGTATTAATGGGTGCAAAAGGGGGTAGCGAAGAATGAAACTTGTTGTCCGAAAATGGATATAAACCGACGCGGTGTTGACAGGAGAGTGACAAAACAAGTGACGCGCGTCACGATAATTAAAGCGAAATGTGCGATTATGGTTGATAAGGAGGCTGTTCGTAGAGAGAAGAGGAAAGAAAAGAAGAGAGAAGTTTGTGCCGCGAAGTTTGACAGGTGTTGAGAAGATCAGCGGAACTTAAATATGAAAGAGAAAAGGAGAAGGAAGCGAAAGCGAGGGAATGAAGTAAGAGTATCGAAATGTATGGCTCACCCGACTTAATTCTCATCCGATCAACAGGTTGACTGCCGAGTGGATTATTAGTAGATTAATTGACATCCCGGGCGCAGTAGCACGCGGCGCACACACTCACTTTTTTCGTCGAGCACCGATTCGCGGAAACTGCGTTTCAGGAGCGCGCGGCGCGACGGACCGCCACGATCCTGAGGAATTATTTACTGCGCATGCGTACTCCCTCTCCGCTAAATCGCCACTTGTTTCGTTCCTTATCGTTCCATGGCAAGGAGAGACTGGGGGTCTCTCTTCAATCTCATTTTCTCTTTCTTCTTTTACTCTTACTTTCTCTCACTCCCTTGGCAGGGATCGCCCTCGTTCATTATTTCTTCTCTGTCTCTGGCAACTATTCTTTTCACTTTCGTTTCGACTAAAAATTTCTGAAAAACACTTACCTATGAAATATTGTCCTTGGTGTCTTTAAAACTATCAACTCTTAAAGTCAATGGGGATAGAGTAACACAGGGTGAAGAATGCTTCTGCGTGTATTATATATAAATAAAATTAATCTATTATACTGTAATGGAATATACAAGAATCGGTTCATCTCTTCATTGATCAGATACAGAAATGAATTAAATTAATACACTAGTCATTGATTCGTTCAACCGATAAGCTCTTCCGTTATAGAGATGATTTAGAAACGTTGATGAAAATTCGACGGTTGCGTTGGCTGCGCAGTAGAATAGACCATTCCAGGTGGCTGTTGGTGGGTCATCGCGTGACTCTGGTGTTGATGAAATTCTGGAGCGCCGTGTGGGCCGTTGAGTCTAACTCGTTTCGCGTTTTGCCCATGGTTGTGGTCGCCGTTTCCTTGCTGTTGCTGGTTTTGCTGCTATAATTTCACCGAGTCCATAAGAGAATGGTAAATTAAGTAGACCAGGCTTGGGAATTAAGTGCTCTTTTCGGCCGATCTTCAGAAGCAACGCCCTCTTTCTCCCGCCGCGCGCCTTGGCCCCCGCGGCGGCCTTAAACTTTAGAAGGCTGGGCTGGCCAATTTGGATACTTTGCCGGCCATTT
The DNA here is from genome assembly GCA_963855975.1 of Andrena chrysosceles. Classification (NCBI taxonomy): domain Eukaryota; kingdom Metazoa; phylum Arthropoda; class Insecta; order Hymenoptera; family Andrenidae; genus Andrena; species Andrena chrysosceles. Next base: position 41,348,502 of record OY979769.1, on the reverse strand, counting down.
TGGTGGTATATATGCATCAATTTTAAGTAAATAAAATTTACAATTTCAATGTAAAGATTAATACTCGGGCCACTTTAGGCGCGTACCATGTGAACCGCGCGTGGCGCGTTGACAAAACAAAAACTATCGACGATCGTGCTCTCTGGGACGATCTGGAAACCTATTGATACAATATCGCCTTAATACGCTACGCGTGGTTCACGTGGTACGGGCCTGAGGAGCTCGGAGCGTTACGGCAGCCGCGGGGGCCAAGAAAGAGGGCGTTGATTCTGAAAATCGGCCGAAAAGAGCATTTAATTCCCAAGCCTGAAGTAGACGAAACAATATATTCACCGTTTGTTGTTGATTTTGTCGAGCTTTATTTTCAGTCTTTTCCTCTGTATCGTCGTCCGTTAGGAACTCCCTTTTAGGATACGGAATAGGGCATCCGGCAAATATACTGAAACATTACGATACCCGTTAAATGTGTGAACGAAGCGACCGATACGATATATGGTTCAAAAGACATACTCCTGCGTTGGTAGTGGTTCTTCCTGGAAGTAGGCATCTTGCATAGAATGTTCAGACGTTATGCGTTTATTGGGATCCATCATTAACAGTTTCTGAAGCTAAAACAGCTAAATTATTATGAGTGTCCAAAGAAGCGGATGACGCAAAAAAAAAGTATCTTATTTTATTTAGCTCTACCAGATTAAACGCCTTGCTGTCAGGTTTAATTTTATGCCGATCCATGTATTTTGTAAGAGAACAGTTTGCGTAACTGTAAGATAAAAGAACCGTTCGCATTGGGATTCGAAATTCATCGGACGTTAGCTTTATTCTTAAATTAACACTTACTTTGATCTTTTAAAATCTTTTAACAGAGTAGGATGTTCTGGCATTTTCTTGATATCTTCCCAATCCTTTTCTAGAGGAAATCCCATCACGTTGAATATCCTGAACGCAATTTCGCTCTTATTATTTTCTACATTACTTGCAGGTAAAAACACAAGGATCGTTATAGCGATAATATCTTTACCTATCTAATTGATCGTGATGATATGGATTGCTAGTTTTAATATCTTCCTGTCTGCAGTGAAATATGGGTTCGGATGTTAACAGTTCCGCGAATATACATCCGATAGCCCAGATATCTGAAAGAAGAAACGAAGATTTTCAGAAACAGAAAGGATAACAAGTTTAGTCCCGAATGCATACAATTTACCTATAGCCTTCGTGTAGTGCCTAGCGCCTAGAAGTAATTCCGGAGCTCTATACCAAAATGTTACAACAACTGGATCTAAATCTGCGAGTGGCTTCAGAGGAGCATTGAACAGCCTAGCGAATCCCATATCGGCAATTTTTACTCGTCCTCTCTCGTTTCCTTCCCCCATTACCAAAATATTTGCTGGCTTCTAAGATTCAAGAAACAGCTGTGTTCGTCATAAAGCATATTATTATTGATTATTACCAAATTATTTGATTATTACCAAATCCCTGTGCAGCACCCAGTTGGAATGTAAGTAATGAATACCATCGAGGATCTGGTATAACAAGGACTTTACCATACCCTTTGGTACCATAACAGGCTTTTTATTAGCTTTCGCTGCTCTATGAAATTTTATTATGTGCTAGAAGTTAAAGACGAATTTACTTATTATCTTTCCTGTAAAAAGAATTTTTTAAGAAAGCATAGGTCTTCTGAAAGGTGCAAACGTACCCATAGATCGTGTTCAGCAAAATCAAATAATAGCCATACTTTGCGATCGTTATGCGACAGGAAAACTCTGATTAAAGTGATAACATTTACGTGTTTTAGTTCCCTGAGCAACTATGGATAGAGATTTATTAGAACAGTGAACACTTTGTATACATAAGATATGTAAGCACACAGCTTTTACACTAAAAATAAATGAATACAAACTTACAGCAATTTCACGACACGCGGACATCGATAGACCTGTGCCTTCAATTTGTTTCAGACCAAAATCTTTTGTGTCTGGCCTAGATTTTAATTCGCTATCTGGTACGCTATTGAAATTTCATTTCAAACAGATCGTTACATGTAGATTGAGAAGAATAATACAGAAAAGTTGCACGATAAATTTTCATGTACTATATTCATACTACAAGTTAAAGAACCACTTTCACGTGGGCATCACCTAATTATAACGCGCGTAGAACGAATATAAGGAATGTTTCAAAATACGAAGTTTAAAGTGTCTTAATGAAGAGAAGTAGACTGAACGAAATATTGGAGTAGCTCTAGGATTTTTTGATGATAAAAGGAAATCTGCGGCGAGTTGAAAGTTTGTAGAAATTTAAGATTGCGCTTGTGGTGTGAAAATACAAAGTATGAAAAGATAAAATGCTACGCGGCCTTGTTGGTTAGGTTAGATAGACTGACCCTTCTTTCCTACGAGCTTTATATACGTGCCCGTAAGTCCCTCTTCCAACTTTACATCCTTCGAATTCGAATAGATCTTCGACCTTAGTTCGATCTTTTTGAGTTTTCATTTTAAATTCGTAATCCATCATGATTAATGTTGTCGGGACAATTATCAACTATAAACAAACATCTTTAACTCGCCCAGTAAGCGCCCAACTGTCGCACATACATCATAGACGAGGCAGAGAATAGAACTTACGGAAGCGCCTACGCGCCACCTTCCTGCACAAGCGTGTAGTGTTGTTTTTGAAGGCACCACCGACCCACTCACCCACCGGTGAGTGGCAAAATTTCGGCTCTGTGCGACCGACCAACCGAGTGGTGAGTCGCATCGCAGCGCCGTGGCCCGCGAGGTTGAGGTTATGTGTCATGCGATTCTGATTGGTTGATTGCGGTATTCGTTGGCTCTGAGGGAATCGACCAATCAGAATCGCATGACACATAACCTCAACCTCGCGGGCCACGGCGCTGCGATGCGACTCACCACTCGGTTGGTCGGTCGCACAGAGCCGAAATTTTGCCACTCACCGGTGGGTGAGTGGGTCGGTGGTGCCTTCAAAAACAACACTACACGCTTGTGCAGGAAGGTGGCGCGTAGGCGCTTCCGTAAGAACTGCATCCGATGGCAGTTGGTGTGACACGAACTGAAATACCGACTGCGTCAAATATCAGAAGTTTTAACGCGCACTCTATATTTAAGACCAGTGATTCGGGCAATTACTTCGACATAATCACCGAAGTCAGTAAAGTTAATGATGGAAACAACAATAACGATGCGTTCACAGTGTAAATTGTTGTTAATGACTCATAGAAGAGAATTTGGAATTCTTAGACCATATAACTCTCTGGGTGAATTCCAAATCGCCCGGGATTTTCGTTAAGCTAGGTTTTTCTGTACGTGACTGGACGCAACGTCAAAAATTTCAAAGTCGATTTTCTCGAAAATGAAGCGCAATATCAAAAAATTTTATTCGTTTTTGTCGACTTATTCACTTGTTATAAGTCATAAAGAAAGAGTAACTTTTTGTGATATCGTGCTTCATTTTTGAGAAAATCGACTTTGAAGTTCTTGATGTGCGTCCCGTCGCGTATAGGAAAACCTACCTTAATGAAAATCACGGGTGATTTTAGGCGTAAGTGGAATTCGCCCTCTGTAATTGCTAAACCTAACCTTATTTTCCTTTCTGAGAGAGAAACGAAACGCTAGGAATTCTAGGGAATGTTAATCAAAGCGGACAACGCATTTTTCAAGGCACCGTAATTGGGATAAAAACATGTATTTTTATTTCAATTAAAAAGCATCGAAAAATTAACATTTTTAATCCGCAAAAAATACGTTCATAAAGAGAAACGTTTAGAGAACCAATATAAATTTTCATCAAGCAAAATTAAAGAGAAATCAGTAATTAATTCATTCGTATAAAAAGAATTGAACTTTGTAACAGAACCTGGAATTTTAAACGCAAGAATTCGTTCATTGTAAATTTGAAACATTACGAAATACTTATGGGAAATCCTGATTGGTGAGACCAAACATAGACAACCAAAGAATAGATGGATGAATTGTAATTGAAAGTCAATTGGTTGACAGACGCACTGAAATTGCAATTCATACCTTTTTATAACATATTTAAATAAAATAGAAAATAAGCAAGAAGTTACAACGTTTTTACAGATTTATTATTATGAAACTTTTTGGTCTTTTGTAATTTTATTATAGTAAGTATGTACTTGAAAGTAACCACTCCATAAATACAAGTCATCAATGGCTTCATAAATATCAGACCTCTCTTCAGGTACTAATAATGGCTCGACCAGGATTTCCACCACTCAAGAACGATTTGATTTTGAAAGCTGCAAATGGGGAGCCAGTGGAGCGTATTCCAGTCTGGATAATGCGACAGGCTGGAAGATATCTTCCAGAGTTTCAAGAAGCCAGATCGAGGCACGACTTCTTTACCATTTGTCGAACGCCGACTTTGGCTTGCGAAGTTACTTTGCAACCTCTAAAGCGGTTCGATTTGGACGCCAGTATCATATTTTCCGATATCTTAGTCATTCCACAGGCAATGGGTTTGAACGTCGAAATGGTTCCTGGGACGGTGAGCGTTTCTAACTCATTAAATCATACGATCTCGATACATCCAGTTTAATATTCAGAAGGTTGAATTATTAACTAAAGATTACTCGGATGAAATTTATCTTACGTGATAAATAATTATTACAGGGACCAGTTCTACCAAATCCTTTACGCGATCCATCCGATTTAGCCAGATTGATCCACCCAAATGTAGAAGAGGTTTTAAAATACGTGGGTGATGCTATAACTTTGACGAGGCATAAGCTGGAAGGAAAAGTGCCGTTAATCGGTTTCACTGGAGCAGCGGTGAGTGGGAGAAGCTTCGAGTAATTTCTACTATCATCAAAATGTTCCTACTACATCGCAAACATTTTCTACATTCATTTTTACATATATAGATTTTATAACAACATAGTATTCATATTTTCGAATTGTTAGTGGACATTAATGAGCTACATGACCCAAGGTGGAGGTAATTCGACGATGATTAAACCACGGTCTTGGTTGTACAAATATCCAGAAGACTCTCACAAGCTGTTACAGCTCATTACGAATGTCATAGTGGACTATCTCGTGATGCAAGTGAAATCCGGAGCGCAAGTATAAAATCATGTCTTTAAATAAATAAACTAGTGCGTAGAACTCCAACCGCTTCTCTAACGATCTTATTTCTACTTCCCCCTCGCAGTTGCTACAAGTGTTTGAAAGCCATAGCGACTTTCTGAACGATGAATTGTTCACGAATTATTCGTTCAAATATTTGAAAGAAATTAGCGAGAAAGTCAGGCAACGTCTTAAAGAAGAAAATATTCCTCAAGTACCAATGGTATGTGTTTGAGTAAATACGATTTTTGTGTTCATCGTAGTCTATCTGTTACTCCTTAAACACCAACGAAACTAAGTTGTTGACAAAGGGATTGTTGAACAAATTTTAGATAGCTTTCCCTAAGGGTGCAACAATGAATTCTCTGGAAATGCTAGCGAAGTCAAAAACATACGAGGTGATAGGTTTAGATTGGACCGTGGATGCTGCGGAAGCAAGAAGGAGATTGGGTCCCGATATTACTTTGCAAGGAAATTTAGATCCGTGCGCGTTGTATGCTTCTAAGGTTCGCGCTATTATACCGATAAGTCTTTCGTTTAATACACATTAAAGTAAGCAATTCTAACATATAATTCATTTTTGTATACAGCAAAAAGTAACGGACCGAGGACGAGAAATGGCAATGGCGTTTGGTAAAACGCGGTATATCGCTAATTTGGGGCACGGCATTTCACCAGATACGCCAATTGCCTCAGTTCATGCTTTCATCAAAGGCGTGCATTCAGTGTAATTCATTGGGTTGATTATACTTGTTAAAATATACAGTTATTAATAAATTGCTACTGTGGGTTAATGTTAGAGGCCAAAATAGAGCCAAAATAGCCGGAGACATGATCCCCCGTCTTTCCAGCACGACTGAAGTGAATGATCGATTCACGATTAATATAACATAACGTTTAAATGCTTAGCGTACGAAAGCTGAATTGTTAATAGAAATACGTATAGAAATATTATTTACAAACTATAATAAAAATCGGTACCACTCTACTATCATCCACAACGGAACATGTTTCTCATGTTTTACATTACGCTACGCGATATATCAATCAAACACAATTACTAATTCCAGTTCAAAAGTTTTTAAAAAAAAAATTTCAAATCTGGGACCATCGAACGTTATATAGTCACCTAGCGTCGGCGCTTGTGAACTAAAGCGTCCCATTCAATATATGCAAGGTCGCACTGATTAAATCAAATTTTTTGAAATATTAATTTCGTTCGAATGCCGGCTTTACGTGTTACGTTACATAGATAAGTAAAAACATGCTCGAGCAAAGGCACGCACGTGTATAATCCTAAACAAATATACTAAATTATGATTGTTAATATTGTCTTCTAAATTGCTGCGAACAATCGAGCTAGATAAATGAATTGCATTTTACGGTCGAATAATTACGCGCGCCTAGTGTGAAATTTAACCAGATTCCACTACGCAGTGCGACGCCTGCGTATTACGCTAAATTCCCAACCGGCGATAAGATTTTCCCGTTCTCGGCGCTACCCCCACGCGTTAGATTCCCAGCCGGAATCCGTGGATCTATTCGGGTGGCCCCCTGTCGCCGATTAGCGGTTCGCGCAAGCGCAGCCAGCTCTTCTGGTTAGAGTGTCCATTTTGATCACATGTGAGTATCTCCAGTCTGTTCTCCTTTTTTCACGGTGAGTTTAGCCGATCGGCTTGTGATCAATCGAGCAAATTCGTAGAACGTGCATCGAAACCCCCGGATAGTAAAGAGCGGCATTATTAGAGAGCAATCGGTAGCCGGGATACCACGGAACTTACTCCGAGAGTCGGCAACTTCGACGACGAACCGCACGCGATCCTTTTCGCGCCATCTTCTCGAGGAAAACTGTGAAAAAACCGCAGTAAACTTGCCCTCGAAGGTAATTCGACGGTCGCGAGATTTGCCGGTCGATTTTTCATAAGGGGCCTCTGATTATCACGGAACTGTCAGCCGGGTCGAATCTTTGGTTAGATCGTACTTCCGCAACGTGTTCGTGCGTGTCTCGATCGCCCCCTCGAAGCTTCACGCAATTTTCTAACGTTCAACCTCTCTGTGATAACATTTCCTGGGATCTGTCTGTCGCACGGTATTCCGCTTCTTTCTGGTTAACCCAGCCCCTGTTTTTTAACACCTTCGAAAGACTGGAATTTTTTGAAATTTCAACCAACTCGCCCCATGCTATGCGAAGACATGGTACATCTCTTACTGTTTCAAACAGTGTCAGTTTAATTAGACCGTGCACGTTTTACAGTTAAAGATTACAGCTGCACTGCGTATTGGTGTATCGATGCACTCTTCGCGTAGAAATAGCAGTAATCAAAGCGTTTACAGTGTCACGTTCCAGCATGCATTAAGAATCGAAGGATTTTATGTTCGACGCTTGGATCTTTCTATTAAATGATAATATCGATGCGATTCTGACGCCTCGCAGAGCTAAATGAAATATTATCGGCTACAGAATTGCGTTTTATTAGGGTCTTGTTGTATTAGGTTTATTTTTATTTCGGTTGTGTTAAGTCTTGTTTATGTTTGAAATTGTAATTGACTTAAAATCTTAGTGATTTCTGATATTGTTCTTTATCAGTGTAATTCTTGGTAGCTGTTATTGTATCGTTCGTTATATTCCATATGGTAATTTCGAAAGGCTTGTAATACATGTGAGATTTTAAAGATACAGTGCTCTTGTACGAACGAACGCACAAATTATTCCTTCCTTAGTTATTCAGTGTGATCTCTTTTTTTTTAATGAAAAGCTTTTTACAATTTTGTAAGGCAATTGGCGCAATGCTACAAAGATATATCCGTCAGAATTTTAAGTTCAGAAGTTGATACGTTACTTCTTCGTTTATAATAAAAGTTTTAATGTTAAATAATTCTTTAAATGTTGCACATTCTCACAAATGACCTGTTATATGTTTGTTCGTCTTTGCTGTAGATTGACCAGAAAGAATTGAATTGAAATCGGCGACCACTGCTGCGACTTCTCCTTGTCAGAGTGAATCTTTGAATTACTAAAACTGTAAGTAAACCTAATCCATAACGAGGTCTATTGTATGTTATATATTTATCTCGAGGATATCTCATCAGTTATCAGATATCTCGAGACATCCGTCGTTCCACGTTGTATGTAAAATTTAAGAAACCGAATATCTCGGAACGAATTAGTTCGCGTTGAAAAATTGTATAGATAGCACATTTATGTCTACGATGTATCCCAGCTTTTCTTTAGCTTCTTTACCAAATGTACGTTAAACTATAATTTTAGAATAACAGAAACTAAGAATGGCGGACATAGAGGATACTCATTTCGAGACCGGAGACTCCGGCGCCTCAGTAACATACCCCATGCAGTGCTCAGCACTGCGTAAAAATGGGTTTGTAATGCTCAAGTCTCGGCCATGTAAAATTGTGGAGATGTCAACCTCCAAGACAGGGAAACACGGCCATGCCAAAGTACATCTTGTAGGCATTGACATTTTCACTTCAAAGAAATACGAGGACATTTGCCCCTCTACGCACAACATGGACGTTCCGTTTGTTAAACGGGAAGATTATCAGGTACTTGAAAGCCTTTCTAGTTTAATCGATACATTAATTATAGCCTCGGACATTTATAACTATGTTTTCTTGTTTAACAGTAACGGTATTATTTAGAGAAATGAACGGTGAATGACGGAGTACAAGTTTGTGTATGAAACGTGTTTAAGTAAAATTTGTATGTGTGCACTATAGCTAGCAGACATATCCGACGATGGCTACTTATGCCTGATGGCTGATAACGGTGAACTCCGCGAGGATCTGAAAATTCCTGACGGTGAATTGGGTGCTCAGTTACGTGCAGATCACGAGGCTGGAAAGGAGCTTCTTGTGAGTACTATTATAATTCTGGAGAACTGTTTACCGTATTTAAGAAGGAATCTATTTAATCAGATTTCTGTTTTTGAATTGTTCGTACATAAGGAAGCGAATAGAAGTAGACTTGTAACGGTAGAAAGGGAAGGGGAAAGAAACCAGCAATTTCTTGTTTTCAGTGCACTGTGCTGAAGGCCTGCGGTGAAGAGGTTGTGATTGCCATCAAAACCAACACTGCCATCGATAAATAATTGTGTTCAGTCCAGACTCCACCATCACATTAAAGAAAACAAAACCACACACAGCTAATATATTAAGAGAAACCTAAGATACAATACAAGATGATCAATGGTTAAAAATAAGAACTACCACCAGCAAATAGAAAGGAAAGACGTGGGGGGCATTTGAGAAAGAGTAAAACGAAGCGAAGCGAAACAAGAGCAAGAAAATGGAAAGAAGGGCGAACGTATAATTTAAAATGAAGGAAGCGAAAGGCAAATGTGCGTGAGTGTTAAGTGTGGGGGAGGATAGGATTACGAATAATGAAGTAATTGCAAAGAAAAAAAACAAATAAAAAGAGAATAAACCAAGAAACAGTATCAGCTTAGATCTTGAGAAAAAGAAGAATGTTTTTGGGGCGGCTTAAAATGTTGCGATTAAAAGGCAATTTTGACAGTGGGAAATTTTGAAAGAGGACCTGTTCTGCCTTCATTTGTGATTTCTAAAATTTTGAGAACATGATTAGAATTCTATTTTTATTGGAATTCCAATTGTTTCGCGATGGCGATTATAAAAGAAAAGATTCTTATCGAAGTCATGAGTTTATTGCAATTCCACGACACCTAGAATTCTAATTATATAAAAGCTTTGTTCAATGATTACAACCCTTTGTCATTTTGTACTTTAATTGATGTTTCAATTCCTTTAAAAGGTATCATTTTTTAAAGCCTCGATGTACTCGAACTCCGATTCTAATGGACTTGATAGAAATCCAATTTCATTAGAATACTAAACCCTATTGTACCCTAATTTTGTTGGAATTGTGGTTTTCCTTCATTCAAGTTCAACAAAATCATCTTTTTTTTATTTCTTTTTTTATTAAAATTCTGTGTTTTAGATCTGATCCCAGTTCAGAATTCCCATCCCATTGTAATACAGAAACCTTTTTTTTTATATGTAGTAACTACTTAATTTCCATTAGAATTCCCGTTGTACTAGAATTCTATAGCAATTGATTTTGTTGAGAAATTAATACTGTATTAGAAGTCCTTAAAATTTATTTAACCGAAATTCTTGTCCCGTTAGAATTTCTCCTTATAGAGCCTTTTTATTTTATTGTACAATACTGATTGTATTAGCTTGGATCCTTGAAACTTTTTACCTTTTAAAAAGTTTTTATTTACAGTTCCAGTTTGATAAAAATTACTCTCATGTAACCTTTATCTTAATTTTTCAATTTTATATACGAAGAACACAAGTTTGTACTTCTCGCTTGAAACATTGAAGTGTAATTATTTACTTACTATTCCAGAACTTAATATAAAACTTTAACTTTAAACGTAGACCCGAGAGATTTTAATTAATTTTTTTTATGAACATCTGAGGTTTCGTTTGAAATAAAGATTTTGCAGCGCTATTCCATATTTAAGAACTTCCGAAGTGTAATTTTTCCGAATCGAAACTTCAGATTCAATGGATATCAGACTTTGCGGATCTCGGCGCGTGAAATTTTGGAATTCAATTTGAATTTCGAGCGATAAAGACTTCAAAGTTGAATTCTGAAATTTATTATTCAACGCTCACGTTCGGTCTTTGATTTGAAATTTGAATTCCAATGTATGAATTTTCATCTCGCACTAAAGACTCGGTTTCAAATCAAATTCTACCATTTACGAAAAAAAGTATGGAAGTTTAAATAAATAAAAAAAACGAATAATAAGAAACAACTAAGCTACTATTATCTAAGCAGACTAATTTAAGATTAAGACGACCTAGATAAATGAATTTAATCGATTAAAGAAGAAAACTGACAAGAAATGAAACGAAAACGATCGGCCTCATGGTCCGATTTCAGTCACGAGAGACGGAAACCATTCTTTTCTGCTTCTCGATATTCAGTTTAATTAATTATACACCACTGCTGGTCATTCTATCAAATTCTATCCATTTCTACTTAAAATAGTTGTCAGACACCAGAAGAGTAGTAATCGTTCACTTTACGAGCACAGGCGTGTAAATAATATTCCGAGGATACTGCTTTCTAAAGTTACGCCTATCTTTGTAAAACGTCACTCACTGCGCGCTATTAATTTGTAAATGAATCGACAAATAATTGTAAGTATTTATGTAGCGATGATACGTTACATAATACGGAATAGAATTCAAATTACGAATGATTTGTTACGAATTAGTATTTCGTATTGGCGATTGCTCTTCCGTTCGCAAGTATCCTCGGAATATTATTTTCGATTTTTACGTGTCGCGGCAAATTGTGAGGTACTGAAGAATATACGATGGTACATAGATATTTTTAAGTGTATAACCAGCATTGGCGTATATAAGCAGACGAAGGACACAGATACACAAACACACGTATACAGAATATACGCAGTGGTAAAGCATATGGAAATACAGAGATAGAGAGACACACATACACAAGTATATGCGAAAGTACACGATTATGGAATTTGAAACAGCAAAACACAGGCGTAAAATATACAAAATAAATGGATACCAACGAGCATTTGTTTATACGGCGAAAGTCAATGGAGGATAAATAAAGGAAAAAAAAGCCCTCGGTGCTTTTGTGTCACCTTCGATATTTTGTTGCCTTTTTATGCAATTTCGCAGGGAATTTAATGGAGCGATGGCTTTTGCCACCTTTTTTCTTATCGCTTATCTCATATATTTCTTGCATTGAGCAACGCTGCTAAAATTATATTCAAATATTTTGCAATTGGGATGAATTTACGTCGAAGATTTCTTACCGCATATTAATATTGGTAATTCCGCGATTTCTCCGAAATGCTATAGAAATTAACGATAGTAAGAGTAAATTTGGAAACGCGTTCCACGGGATTTATATTAAATGTTCGATTCGGGATTACTTGCAGAGAGCCGAACATCACCCATTCACAAATGGGTCGTTCATTCTGTTGAATATTCAGCTAATTTGTATGTGTTTAAATAGTTTTAAGTATACGAATCCGGAGATGATGGAAGAAATTGTTACGAGTTTATTCGCAAATATTCTCTTTAATATTCCTACATTTTTTCAAACATTAATACTCTTATATCTCGTATTATTAATAATTAGTAATGATTAAACAAACATTACGAGTGCCATTACATATAATATATATAATATATTTGTGCTCACGCTTATATGAGCGCCGCACGCACCACACAAGTCTGATACACACATACACACACACGGAGACACGCAGATGTACACGTACGCAGAGAATGTGTCGAAAGATATGTAACACAGAAATAAGAATTTATCTAAATGCGCGATGACTGCTTTCCTTTTCTCTAATTTATTCGTTGTAAAAATTAGATACGTTTATACAAGTGTATGTCTTCTCTTCTCATATTCTTTTTTTTTGTAACTTATGCCTACACGTATTAAACGTCGCACGTGTATCGAGTGATTGAAATACGATCACTTTGATAAAAAAAGTTCATCACCCACTACCATACAAATTTTGTACGATTCACGTAGGTCAAGATCCTCATGAAAACAACAAGAAATATAGCGATTTATAAAAATTAATAAACAATATATAAAACTATGAAAGTGCATTGTACGTCGTAACAATGCATTATAAGTTAACATTCAATAAGCGCGTGTTTAAATAAATAAAAGGCTAATACATAGAAATTACATAATGGAAGGAACTACGAGTACATGGATCTGATGTATGTACGCACGCTTCGGAGCGAGAAAATTTCGGGCGTGAACACGAAGAGCTTGGGACAGCCATAGATAGATTATTTCAAAGTTAAATGCAACATCGACTCGTGGTGTTACATACCTTTAAACACACCCTATATATAAAACCCAGGACACTCGTAATGTCTCTTAATATTTTATTCAAAATCTCGACATAATTAATAATTGATACTCAATTATCCATTTTGTTGTTGGTTTTCTTTTTTTCAAATTTCATTTAATACTTGAGGAAAAATTCATCTTTACCGTTGCGCCCTGCGTATCACAGGAAACCGTTCGAAATTCTTGTCACAGCGGCTGTAGCGCAATTTCAATCATTTAATTTCATCATTTACGATTATTTGTTTGTTTCTTCCGCTTTCTTCTCCTATTGACACTCTTCGAAGTCAGAGGGAAACTGATCTTCCTCGCAGGATCAATTATTGGCGTTTCTCCTTTGAAGGGCGGCCGCGAGATCCTGTCTGAGGGCAGCTTGCTGTCTCTGATCGGCCAACGATTGCACGGACCTTAAACCATTCACAATATCTTTAGTTTTGCCGAAATAGATCTCGTTCAGAGTATTTCGAATTTTGTTCTCCATATCCTCGACCATGCGGCCGATGTTGGCGATATGCGGGGAACTTTCGCTTATTTGGGCATCCTGTTCGACCTGCAAGAGAAGCCTCGTTAAACCTAACTGTACTTTCAGATTGGATCAGCTTTAGTTCCGTTTAGCTTGCAGTAAGTTTGTCGTGAAAATGATGATGTATCACAAACCTGTCTAGTAAGACTGCCCCCTAAATTCATCGTCCCAGATCCGTGCTTATTAGTTTGTAACCAAAGCATCGCAGTGGAAGTTAGTTTATAATGCGCGGCCCTTCCAGTGGACTTCTCTTGAACTTCTACTACGTGAATCGAGTCCCAGCAACCTTTAATCTTCTTCGAACCATCCCCAGCTTTTTTAATTAGAATCACGGCTGCGAAACCGTGCTCCAGGTCCCAGAGATAGACGGAGGAGACTCCACCTTCGAAATAGAGTTCTCTATACTGATCGAATGCATGGTTCGCGTCTATCTCCAATTTTCTCAGCCGCTCGGAAGGCATCGATCCATCTTCCAACGGCGGATCGTATGTATTGCTCCAAGGAGATCTAAGGAAAATTAGTTCAGCAATTATAAGTATACCGTCGTATAAATAATTTTAGAAGGTTTCAGTGATTTCTCTCAAATAATTACCTATAGGAATCGCCATCTCTGTTATAATCGCACAGTAGGTAATCTTTTCCAGATTCCTTGTCTTTGGCGATTTTTAAAGGCTGATCGACTGAAGACAAAAGATCCTCGCAGAGAGAGGGAACTAGATCTATCAAGTCGCTTAAATTCTTTTCGATCTGTTGCGGTGGCAGTCTTCTCATCAAATCCAATGCGCAATCCATCTGTTGCTCCGTCTTTGAAAGCAACAAGTAAAAGTTAGTTCAATTTCGCTTTTAACATTCTGAAATCGGGGAAATTAAGTCTCAACGTAATGTCAACTAAATGTCGATTATAAAATTATAACTGAACTCTGATAAAACAGACTTATGCTCCCTTGCTATACGAGACGCTATGGAAGTTCACTTAGATCCGATTCTAACAAAAAAAATAAATTTTCACTTCAAGCCGTACACTGTAGAAAGAGGCGTTATTATTTGACTACGATTAACTTTCGTTAGTTCCAATTCATGATCCTTAAAGTAACAAAGGCAAATGTCTATTAACTACCAAGTTCGATTAGCCAGTATAAAGGAGCCGAAATATTTAAAGCACTGTCATTCGTAACGCGACTCAACAACGATAAAAGATACGAGTAATATGTACGTTTATATGAATTGAATGTACTAAATACTTTGTTAATGATGATCGAATAATCGAAACTGCAATGTATGTCATTGGGGGGCGCCATTTTGACGTTTAGTACCGTTAAGGTTAGGTGAACATTTCCGTTCGATTTTAAAATCGCAGGAAATGATCATTCTTACAATAAACAACCATTAAGAACTCGGTTGTAAGCAATGGATTCCGCGAAGTTAAATCCCGTTACGTCAAACATTGTTTATTATCATTTCGGCAACGATCCCGATTAACAGTATTAAGGAAAGCATATAACGTTAGGGTTAGCAATTGGGAGTATTAAACTCACCATTTTAAACGATTGAAAAATTTTGCGACCGTCGATCAGAGCATCAATCAATCAAAATTACAAAATTAATGAAAAATTTATCGTAACTGTTTACCCTCTGACCCGCATTCGGTCACCGAAAACGAATATTCGAGGGGCGTGTCAAGACTAGCGCTGATTGGCCAATACGTCACGCATTGCTATCAACTTAATGGAAACGAAAGTCTGACACTGCGGGCGAATTCCACTTACGCCCAAATCGACCGCAACGCCCGTGATTTTCATTACACATCGCGACCAAGCGCGCGATTTGGGCGTAAGTGGGATTCGCCCTGAATTCACAATTGAACGACAATTAATTGTTATTTATGATGAAACGTCGGACTTAAGCTGATATAGGGCGAATTCCACTTACGCCCAAATCGCCCGAGATTTTCATTAAGCTAGGTTTTCCCGTACGCGACTGGACGCATCGTTAAGAATTTCAAAGATAATTTTCTCGAAAATGAAGCGCAATATCAAAAAATTTTATTCGTTTTTGTCGATTTATTTACTTGTTATAAATCGAAAAGAAAGAGTAACCTTTTTTCTTATCGTGCTTCATTTTCGAGAAAATCGACTTTGAAATTCTTGACGTCGCGTTTAGGGAAACCTACCCTAATGGAACTCAAGTCACATTTTCTTCTATATTCTTCCTTAAGTAACATAGGGATTTTATATAATGTATGAAACACTGTTTAATAATTAAAATAGACTGGATTTTATTATTATTCGACTACGTTATGTATAATTGATTTGTGATAAGTCCTGACATCTAAAACCTTACTGGCGAATTTATATGAAGGGAAATGTGTCCAAACTAGAACATACTGGTTTCGCGCAAGGATACACTGTTGATTGGTAGTAAACCGGCAGGGAAAGTGCTACGACCAATCGCGTGTGTCAGATCCGTGGGAGCTGCGCAAATCGATCGCAAATCGGTAGGGACGTCGGTATGTTCTTATATGGAACAAAGTATAGGGATGATGTTCGTTTGGTGGTAATCTAGTAACATCTTTTCTCGTTTCGCGCACTATTTGACAGGCGATTTTCATGAATTCTGTTTGCAAATTTAGAAAGTGAATGAGTATGTGATAATTACTCACATTAGCGCGTTTACGTAACCGGTTTCGGGGCGCGCGGATTGACTTTGATCCTTGATCTTCGAACGGTTGCCTATTCGTCAATGATATCATCCGTCCTCTGACCAATCAATCTTCACTAATTTCTCTCTATCCGCAGCCGCACGAGAATGAATTAGTCTTCTGGCAACACTCGTCTATTGTTGGTCTATTGTAACTTACAATTTCTAACCACTTCTCGACACATTTCAACGCATTCCGATCGGAATAGTTGGTTGTACATACCGAATTTCTAGAAATGATGAGAGACGGGTAAGTTTCATTTTTCTACAGATTTTGAATCCTGTTTTTCGTTGATGAGAGCGCTTTAAGTAAACTGTGACTCGTTTTCACACGTCCAGTGCAATATCATTTCCCTCGTATTTGCTTCTCAGTTTCATTGACAAGTCGTGATATTCTTTTACTCAGGTAACTGTCGATGTTTTCATTTGCGCGAGGTATCATTTAATTCTCGAGACCCTGTAATTTTATTTTCGAGGACGATCGCGGAAAAGGTTTTTGTGGCAGTGTTTAATCGAGCATACAAAACTTTCATAGAGTTATTCGATCTTCGTTGACACGGGGTTAAGGTTATGAAGTCCGGTTTAAAGATTATTTGTAAATATTGGAAACTGAGGCAATAAAAAGAGGTACTTTAAAAGAGTTCGTTCATTCAAATCACGATCAAGTTTTTGGCGGATTACATAATTCATCGATTCTATTTTACAATGAACGTAATTATTGATAACGCGCGTCTGATATGATATCTAATGTTAGTAGCGCATGGAGGTTAGATAATCCGACTCTTATGATTCGTACTTCTTAGGATTGTTCCGTGAAGTGTTAGTAGAAGCTCGACTGTTAAAACTACTTGTCTATCCGATATTAGATTCCAATTTTTAGTAGTTACTAGCGTCCAATTTGTATTCCAAATTATCACTAAGAATAGTCTAAAGAAGATTGGATTTACTTAGATTTGCTTAACGTAGACAATAAAGGTTAAACTATTATCAAGGTAATATTATGGTCAACGTGGCAACCTGCAATTTAAATAGAATGCAAGGAAGTGCGTTGTACGTACTCATGAATTATTCAGAAAATGTTAGTGTGTTTTAAAAAACAACAAGCTTAGAAATCTTAGATTTCTTTAGAACATTGCAATATCCATTTGTTCTGCTGAATAATGTTTCCTGTCATGTGGGTAATCACACTTTAAAGAATTTGTTTCCTACTGGACATATTCTTGCATCGTCTGTACCTCTTAAAAGTTTCACCTTATTTTATTGAGAAAACATAAGAATTACTAACAAAACGCGAATACTAGAGCGATGTTAAATAAATCTAAGAATGTGATTGGGAATACATTTCGGCACGGATGTCAAACATTTCTAATGTTAAAATTAAATTGTTTGTTTCAGGCACAAAGTATTCGTGATCCACAAGTAATGTATGACTTTTCTTTAGTAAACGCACAAATAAGAGATTTTAAAAGATGGGGCTGTTGCCTATATTGAAGCAGTCCACTGTCATTCACCTGATGTTTGCCATAACATTTTTTACGTCTGGTTTGATAATCAATCTCTTCCAGTGTCTTTTGTACTTTGGTCTTAGGCCGTTTTCCAGATACTTTTATCGGAAGATTAATTACTATCTCTGCTATTCTTTTTATAGTCGTAAGTTAATATTTTATTCTGAGTGTAATATTTTTATATTCGGTTATCAATTCATATATCCTATGAGGCTTCCACTGTAGCAGAATTATTTTTCAATCCAATTACATAATATCGATACCTAACTTGGGAAAAAAGTCAGATAAGTAATTACATATGAATTGCATTTTCAGAGTTGGTATTTATAGCAGAATGGTGGGCCGGTATACGTGTGGTATTGTATATAGATAAGAAAGACTTTGAAAAGTACTATGGAAAGGAGCATGGATACTTGTTAATGAACCACAGCTATGAAATAGACTGGCTTATCGGATGGGTAGTTTGCGAACGAATCGGAGTGCTCGGCGTAAGTTACTCCCACATACTACAATTGAACATTACATAACAAGAAATTAGATTCAAGTTATGCTTCTGCGTATTTCAGAATTGTAAAGCATACGCAAAGAAGTCGATACAATATATTCCAACGTTAGGTTGGGCATGGAAGTTCGCAGAAAGTATATTCTTGGAGAGAAATTGGGAGAAGGATAAGCAAATCATCGGCACTCAAATCGATGAACTTTCAAGCTATCCGGACAGCATATGGGTAATTGAAGTTCTTAAACTCTATTCTAATTTTGAGAAGGATATATTCTATTAATTACCAATTTTACCTTCAAATTAATCTTCCATTCCGCCTGTTAAATTATTGTTTCTCTTGAAATGATTTTTACAGCTACTTTTGAATGCGGAGGGAACACGTTTCACAGAACAGAAATTAGAGGCCAGCCAGAAGTTCGCCCGGGAGAAGGGTCTTCCAGTATTAAAATACCATTTAACGCCACGCACAAAGGGTTTCGCGGCGAGTGTGCCGCACATGAAGGGTAAAATTCCCGCGATTTATGACGTACAGTTGCATTTCAAACCGCAAGATCCGGTGAAGCCAACGATAAACAACCTGCTGTTGGGGAAACAAGTGGAGGCGCATCTGTATATACACAGAATTCCAGTGGAAGAAGTGCCAGAAGGTGATGCGGCAATAGCTGATTGGTTACACAAATTATTTCAGCAAAAGGTAGCGCTTTACCAAACTATAACATCATAGAAGCTCTAAAGTCGTAAACGTTGTAGAATTCTCTCTTCCCCTTCAGGACCGCATGGCAGAGAGTTTCTTCGAAACAGGTGACTTCTTCGCGACCAGTGGTGTACCCAGGACAGATTGTTTTCAGTTGAATAGAAGATATTATACCCTTTTAAATATAATTTTGTGGGAAGTGATAGTATTAGTACCAATGCTTTATTATTTGGTCAATCTTTTCTTGTCTGGATCGACCATTTACTTTTCCATCGGTGTGGGCATTATTTTCTTGTGTAAGTATTTCGATAATACGTAACGAAGCCACGGGTGGGCTGTATTCTCTTTCCATCTAAAAAATCAATATCTGCTTTCTTTCTTTCAGTTTACCTATTAATGCACAAAACAATTGGAATGTCGGAAATAAGCAAGAGCTCCTCTTACGGAGCTGGTGAGAAAAAGTCGGAATAGAACCGAAAGAGAAATTTGTGAAAGGAATACGCTGTGAGAAAATATCGATATGTCGTTAGAGGCTATCGCCACATGAGCATCGTCGAGTTATCTTTCCCGCGTAATGTATTCCGCGTGATTTCCTCTGTACAAATCAGTTTCCGCGGCATGTTTCCAACGGCTTGCGAAAGTATTTGAGTTTTATACGTAACTGATCGTAACTTTTCATTAACTATATAAAATTGTGTTGCGTTACAAATACATATTGTAACTCTACTTCATTCGTGTAATTCGATTTTTTGGGGGATTTTCTATTTTTACAAAAATAGGGATTTTAGAGAAATCGTTGATTGCTCACAATAATAACATGTTAATCATTTATATTTTTTTACCCTAATTTCTTGTGGCATCGAGAAATGAATTTCCGAATACGTGATAGAATGTCTGGTATCAAAATTATACGAGTAAACATTTCAAACGCAAATTTAGAATTTCAGTGCAGTAATACGGGGTTTAACTTACGCGGTATGAATATTTACTTGGTTCAGGGCGAAGTACATTTTTATAAAAGACATTGCCTAACGCTAGATGCATACTTGATTAAGTAA
Source organism: Andrena chrysosceles (assembly GCA_963855975.1). NCBI lineage: Eukaryota > Metazoa > Arthropoda > Insecta > Hymenoptera > Andrenidae > Andrena > Andrena chrysosceles. Next base: position 41,328,503 of record OY979769.1, on the reverse strand, counting down.
GATTGTTGGAAACAACTTCGTTGAGGTATGTATATTTCATTTAAGCATTTCTATTCAAATACTTTTGTAAGCAGCTGTGTGTTGCACGAGTATGAATGTTATGTATATAAAAAATATACATGTATGTACACGTACATACATACGTATGCGTATGTCCTCTGGAGTGTCTTCTTATTACCAGTATATTCAAGTTTATATTCATATTTCTGTTTAACTTCCGTTTTCATTTCTCTTGTATAGCTGTTGTTATTGTTAAATAAATGATTTAATCCTATTAATTCCTTTCCCACGCATCTAATACGCCGTAAATACTTCTTCGGCGTAAGAAGCCTATTTTATCAATTTTATTACAACGAACAGCAACAATTAACATTTATAATCTACGATTAAAATAGTCCTTCGTTCAGTTCTTTAATTTTCGCGCGCTAGTTTCGTGGTGCTTCTCCGTGTATCCTTCGAAAGGTCGAGCGATATATCGCACTGTTCTTAATTTCCCTTTCGCGTCGTAATACCCATATTGCCCCTTCACCGTGCCATCTCGATGCCTTTCTTCCAGTCTGTACTGTCTACTCTTCCTGGAACAGTGAGTAGAGAGTTCCGTTGAGTTACACGAGATTAAGTAATTATTTGAATTGTCTAAGTTTCATTACCCGTATCCGGTATCGAATCCAAAGATGTACGTTTCCGGTCCCTCGTGCCCTTCTATTTGAAATTGTACCCTGTCCGTCTCTTTCGACAAGTTCCAAGGATTCGAATATTCCTCGTCTTCCTTCTTATCGCTTATCGACCTATTTCCTTTCGATCCTCGCGATATCGATCCATTCTTTTTTTCTATATTCTTTTCCGAATCTGTTTTACCATGCGATGGTAACTGCTGATCGTTCTCGTGAAATCGATGATTTTTGGGCCGCGGAATTGTAGTCGCGAGCGCGAGGACCGCGCTTGTTAGAATCTGAGCGAAAGGAATTGGAAAGTAGAGTTCGAAATTTTGTCGAACCGATTATTTTTAGGAAAATCCAGCATTTTGCATTACTTTAACGCTACGTTAATTTTAGTATTCCAATAATATTAAGCCTGACATTTATGGTACAAGCATAAATAATATTCTGGACCGCGTATTCGTGTGCAATTTGTCTCGCTTTCACCGATTCTTATGGTTCATTGGTTTTCCACAATCGACTTATGCATAATCGTAGCTCGTGATAGTAAAGTTAATAACGATTTAAATCTGTCACCGACTCAGAGAATCCATTCAAATTTAGAATAATGTTACACTAGATTTTATAGTAACTTCGCGATAATTCCAATATAATTTTCAAACGCAACATACTGTTACTTTTAAAAAGATCATTCATTTCAACGTTCCTTAAATAAATTATAATTTCCATTTTGATAATCTGATTGAAATAGTCAGTTCATTGGGCATATAAACGATTATTCCAACGATTCTCTCCTTAAATCGATTTGGAATCCTAATATTTGACTATACCTACAGCTTTTAAGTATAAGAGAGTCTTTACTTACGAGGAATATAATACGCATCTTGCCTTCAACGTGGAAGAAAGAAGAAGAGAAACAAGAGAGACAGGTCTGTCTCAAAATCCTCGCACGAATTACCGTCTCATTTTTCGTTCTTACTGTCTAGCGATCAACTTTCTTTTATGCTGTGCCACAGCCGACTCTACTACTAGCCGTGTTATACAACGTGGCAACACCGCTCATGTGCGGATCGGGAGTCCTATTTTCAATAGGGGAGTTTTGTATTCAGCACTTTAATTAACGTTATTTTACGATATAAAATTATACTAATATACAGTATTTTTTATTAATTATGTATAAGGAATATATAAATATCATAGGGGATATTTTATTATTGTCGGAGCCGTCGCACGGGGCGATGCCTCGTTCGTAAGGCATCTACCTAGAAGAGAGAGCAGATTTTGCGTACAGCTTTTTTTTAGAAGAAGTCAGGCAGAGAAGTCACCCATTCGAAACATTATTGAACGATATTAAATATGTATATACAGGAGAATAATAAAGAGAATGCATTGAATAACTGTTTTATCCCATTCTCAACTCTGTCGGTAAGGTAGGGAACGACATTGAAAAGGTAAAAAAATTTTTTCCGAGTCGCCAAAAATCCTTCTCAAAAACGTTATTTTTATGCAAAATAAAGCTATTTTCAAAATTCTAACTCAATCGGAATAGACCGGTTTTCGGAACGTCGATAAGGTAGGGAACGACATTGAAATGGTAAAAAAATTTTTTTGAGTAGCCAAAAATCCTTCTCGCAAACATTATTTTTATGCAAAATGAAACTATTTTCAACATTCCAACTCAATCGGAATAGAGCGGTTTTCGGACTGTCGGTAAGGTAGGGAACGACATTGAATTGGTAAAAAAAAAAATTTCGAGTAGCCAAAAATCCTTCTCGCAAACATTATTTTTATGCAAATTGAAGCTATTTTCAAAATTCCAACTCAATCGGATTAGACCGGTTATCGAAAGTTTCGCCAGGAACGCTTCAAATATGGCTGCCACTATCATTGCTTGCGACTATAAATACCGGCTTATATTCCTAATTCGTCTGTTATAGGTAAGCAATCCTTTCCTTTGTATGCGTCGGTTCGTGTCAACTGGTGTAACGAAAACGCAATGGACGAGTGCAGCATTTGCAAATATGTGGTTTTTAAGTGGAAGTTAAACTTCAGTAACTGAACAATGTAATTATTATATATCACTGTACATTATTCAGAGTATTTTAATAAACAACATGTAGAGAAAAACCGCATCTTTTAATTTAGAACTGTAACCTATATAACTTCCATCTCCCAATTAAATCACAAATTTCACAATCAGAAGTAAAGTCGGCCTCTCCGTTGATTAGTTAGTTCTCCGTCTCCCATTCTCTCTCCGATGGCGCTAAATTAGTGCAACCTCTTTCGACATCATGTTCTCCTGTTACCAAGCTCATTTTAGAGCGTTCTGAAAATTTTGGTCAGATTTTGGAGCGATGTATCAGGAGAACATGAAGCGAAAGGAGGTATGCTGAATTTCTGCGTCGAAAGCCTTTCGAAAACTCTGCGACTCTGCGTTGAATACTTCTCCGCCTTAGATTCTCTCTCCGAAGGCGCTAACTTAGTGCCACCTCTTTCGACATCATGTTCTCCTGTTACGAAGCTCATTTTAGAGCGTTTTGAAAATTTTGGCCAGATTTTGGAGCGATGTATCAGGAGAACATGAAGCGAAAGGAGGTATGCTGAATTTCTGCGTCGAAAGCCTTTCGAAAACTCTGCGACTCTGCGTTGAATACTTCTCCGCCTTAGATTCTCTCTCCGAAGGCGCTAACTTAGTGCCACCTCTTTCGACATCATGTTCTCCTGTTGCGAAGCTCATTTTAGAGCGTTTTGAAAATTTTGGCCAGATTTTGGAGCGATGTATCAGGAGAACATGAAGCGAAAGGAGGTATGCTGAATTTCTGCGTCGAAAGCCTTTCGAAAACTCTGCGACTCTGCGTTGAATACTTCTCCGCCTTAGATTCTCTCTCCGAAGGCGCTAACTTAGTGCCACCTCTTTCGACATCATGTTCTCCTGTTACGAAGCTCATTTTAGAGCGTTTTGAAAATTTTGGCCAGATTTTGGAGCGATGTATCAGGAGAACATGAAGCGAAAGGAGGTATGCTGAATTTCTGCGTCGAAAGCCTTTCGAAAACTCTGCGACTCTGCGTTGAATACTTCTCCGCCTTAGATCCTCTCTCCGAAGGCGCTAACTTAGTGCCACCTCTTTCGACATCATGTTCTCCTGTTACGAAGCTCATTTTAGAGCGTTTTGAAAATTTTGGCCAGATTTTGGAGCGATGTATCAGGAGAACATGAAGCGAAAGGAGGTATGCTGAATTTCTGCGTCGAAGGCCTTTTGATATTTGACGATGGTTGGTTTGGAATTTGGATAGGAATGTTCTAGAGGATCTTTACAATAATAATACGGTTTTCTAGGATTTTTCCACTTTATTGGCTATAAAATACATTCAGTGCATTGCAATGGAGCAATACAAGTATGTACAAATGAATCAACTTAGAAAGAGATATTTCAGCTTGATACTGTTCGGTCGTTCAGGGGGATATTTTATTATTGTCGGAGCCGTAAGGTGTCTACCTAGAAGAAAGAGCAGATTAATTTGACTCAAATTTTGCGTACAGCTTTTTTTTAGAAGAAGTCAGGCAGAGACTCATTCGAAACATTATTGAACGATATTAAATATGTATATACAGGAGAATAATAAAGAGAATGCATTGAATAACTGTTGTATCCTATTCTCGACTCTGTCGGTAAAGTGGGGAATGACATTGAAATGGTAAAAAAAATTTTTCGAGTCGCCAAAAATCCTTCTCGCAAACGTTATTTTTATGCAAAATGAAGTACATTAATATAAATATTTAAAAGATAAACGGGAAACCGAAAGGCCGGTGGGTAGTGGGAGGCTGATACGGTATTTATATATGTATACATATATATATATCGAAGCCGGACTCTCGCGGTGATGCCATTTTGCCTATACTTAGCACGGCTAGTACTAGAGCCGGCTGTGGCTGTGCCTCACTTCTCCCACCCTACCCTCTTCTCGCGATTGTATCGAGATCGAACGTTCGAGGTGGCGGTAAACCACGTTCCATTCGACCTTTTCAAAATTCAAATATAATCACTAAGAGACATTAGACACTTTTTCAAAGAACACAGATGAATAATTACGAATTGAAATAAACGGAAATTCCGGCTATCAATTTTATCATCCATAACTATGAAACGCCCTTTTTCCTGCCCAGAAGCATATTCTGCGAGGACAATAAAAGCTTCGCGTTGATTTCGGCCACGCTTATGTAACTTGCGTCAAACAGGACGCGGGTAATTGAGGATACATCATGTCATCGAAACGTCCACTGGATTCCCATTCTTTTCAAATGTCGGATGGCACGTAATTAACGTTCAAACATTTTCCTGTTAATCTGGTTTATATAGATGACCGAGAACAAGCATGCTTTCATTAATCCTATGTTAATTCCACGAAACGCCGGCAGCTAATCATGGAGAACTTTGGCCCCTTTACTTTCTGCTGCATTTTTTTAATTCTTCTCAACGAAGGAGCAGTAAGTCTCAACGAGTACTTCAAAGACACAATGTCTCTCTTTTCTCGATCTTCTGTAATGAATCCTCAATGCTTGAATTTTTAAGTTATCGTTTCTGTGGCTTCTGCTTGTTAAATTCATAAATTGCATGTTTTCAGTGTTTAAAGTGTCGTTCCAGAAATCAGCAAGTGGACACGCAATTTCAGGAAGCATTCAAAACCTGCAAGCGCCGCTACACTGATTCGAACATGGGCAACAAAGATTCTATGTCTGCGGAGGACGATACCTCGGACAGCGATTCGAACTCTGAAGAGGATCCTTATGACAAGAATTTCTTTTACGGAAAGAACGATAGGTCTTCTTATAATCAGTCCATGACTAATCAAAGATATAGGTCTCATTTAGAAATACAAATTATATGATTCAAGACTGATTCTTCCCTTGTAATGGCTACCAAGTTTTAATTCCTCTTTTCATGGGCGCAGGAGTTCCGGTAGGAACAGTGGCACGGATACTTCGCCTGATCGTTCGTCAAATAATAACCGCAGAGATTTCCAGAATATGAGGCAGACTGGGAGGCAGAATGCTCGAGATTCGTGGAACTCGAGGGGCCTACGCACTGGGAAAAGTGATTTTAATAGAGAAGACTCGCGCTACAGAAATAACACTAGTTGGGAGCAGGCTGTAAGTTATTCTAATTATGCCCAATCGGTAGCTAAAACAGTCGGACTGAAGATTTCATTTAGTCTTGTAAATAACGATGCCATATTTGTAAATATTCCAGTGTATTATGCAGTGTTTGTTCAATGAACTCAACGCTGTAAGTATAATCTGTATTACTCGTCTGATTTTCTACGTTCATACTTTTCATTAAAATAATTTATCAACACACAAAAATCGTAGGTAGACCAAAAAGGATTTCCAGAACGAGACTTGGTGATTCCATTAATGAGCCAAAATATTCACAATCCGGATTTGAAAGATTTTGTCGAAGAATCGATTATAGAGTGCTTTCGTTATCTCGAGTCAGACAAGAAGGACAAGTGTGAATTCTCTCAGAATTTGTTGAAATGTTTGGCTGAGAAGGGGCAAGAAGTAAGTACGACCTTAATATCGCGGAACTCGTCAATGAAGTAGGAAACTGTTGAAGTGAAAATAAGAATCTGTTGCTTTCAGAAGTGTGACGACTGGGAGAATTGAAGCTGCATTCGTGTCTTTCTGAAAATGTTAATAGAAGCATAAATAAAATATAAAGAATGTATGTAAAATAAATAGAAATATTGAATATTTCGTTCAAGTGTATTTGTTGGAGAATATAAAGCTATAGATACTTTTAAAAAAAGCTTGTTTCTATTGCAGACTACGATACATATCTTTCACAAAATACATTTTATAAACTTTTAAATTACAATATTAAAAAACAGCGAAATTCTAATTCCTTTAAAAAGCAATATTCATAAAAATACTATACATACCATGATATAATATCTTTTCAAGAACGGAGAATTGTAAGCAATTTCTATAACTTCAATTATATAAATGACCTTTTTATATAACAATGTGAATGTTTCTTTATAAACATTCTTTTGCGCCGGCAATGCACGCAACACCGCTTATTTATTATAATTATTTACCGCTTCGCAAATCCAAGAAAGTCTCGGGAATTCGGAACTCTGCACTTTCTTCGTGATTCGAAACTCTCGAAACCCAGATAGGAGAACGTACAAAATCAAATTTTCTTGACTTCAGTTTTCAAAGCGAGATATTCCACTTACGAAACAGAATTAGCGCTTCAAGTTTCGAGTGTTTCGAAGCCTTACAGAGTTTCGGATTCGAGTACTGAGAATTTAAAAATTAGCTTCGAGCCCGCCCCTAGTCTAAAAGCAAGCCGAGGCCGACAGAAGTTGACCATAAAATATTCTTTCCAACTACAGCCCCCCATTTGTATGAATTGTTTGTACAGTTTTTCCTTAAGCCACACTTAAGTATTGTACAATATCCAAAGGATGCTCGATTTCAATTATTCTGGAAGATCAAAGTGTGACGTCCGTTTGCAGCACTTTATAACACTACGATCCTTTGAATTCAATCCGTAACTTTTCTGATCTTGCTATTATTAATGCAGATAACGTTTCGCTGATACCCTTTAGAACCACTGGAGAAAATATTTCACAAAGATCATTGCTTCAATTACTTTCTGGGTGATTCAAATTCCAAGATACTATATAATGATAAAGCTATATTATTTTCAATCTTTATACTTACACATGGTTGTGTTAACATATATATCATATGCGACATACGATATACTTTCATAATTACAAATAACTATTTCCTCTTCTTTAAATCCTCGAAACGCTTCATCAAGTCGGCGAAATCGATGTCTTCGCTAGTAGACGGATTGTTCGGAGGGAAATCATTCTCTGACGGCACGGCTGGCAAATCCGGAAGCTGGAAATCATTCATTGGCATTTTCGATCGTGGCTGTGGTTTCGGTTTCTGATCAGACTGCAATAAAAGTTACAAAGTATGCATAAAATAATTTATATTCGTATGTATAACGATCCTCGTTGTCCCTGTTATCGCATTACCTGCTTGTTTAAATCCGGTGGAAATGAACCATACGGTGGAGGTAAATCATTTTCCTAGATGAAGGAGAATCGTGTCGTTAAGAAATGCCATGGGAGTTAAAGTATGTTAGAGGGTAATATACGCCAGCTATTTATAAATGATTACTTACAGGCCTGTTACTATTAGAATTGTCCAAAGGAATGTTATAAGACACATTAGGAGTGTAAGGAACATTTTGGTCTTTACTTTCTGAAAGCCCTGACGGAGGTACGAACCCCATAGGCCCTCCTTTTTCTGAATTCTAAACAAATGAATTACAGTTGAATTTATCTTAATAGAACAAACAAATTCCCATGGATACAAAGCACCTAAACGAGCAAGCATTACTTACTATGAAATTAGGCGTAGGATTCGGTAAAAGCGGAGGTTGTGGAAAGCCAATAAATCCGACTGGTTGCGGGATACCACCCCCAGAAGCTGTGTCTAAATTGTTTCTAATTTCTCCGTTAGCTCCAACGTCTATCAACATAGCTTCTTGACCTTCCATCATTACCTACGACATTAAAATCATGCAGCTTATTATTATTGCACTTCGCTGTAGTAATATCATCGACGTCATTTGTTATTTTCACCTGTGGATCCGGCTCGTATTCGACATTATAATTCTTGGCTATCTCGACGAGATATTTCTCTACGAGAAGCTTACACGGCGATTGTACGCTCATCTTGTGTTTTAATTTCTCGGAGATGGTTTGCAATGCCTCCTCCCTGCAAGCATCGGTATACTGCCTGCCGTACTTTGTTGTTAAAATGTCGGCGATCACTTTGATCTCTTGAACATCTGTCTGAATTCTGGGAGCGGCCCAAATTATCGTGGATATCGCTTCTGCCAATCCTTCGTCTAAGTTTCTATAACAGTCGAAGAAATAGATTAGAATACTTTGGAAGAGTTTTAATGCTTGTATAATGTCGAGCGTAGGGAGTGACTCAGTTTTGTTATTGTCGGTGACTTCTTAATCGTACTTGCTGATAATGATTGATCGATCGAATCGTTAGGGTGTCGCGCTTACTTCATTTGCTGAATAAGTCCGAAACGTGCCAATAAAAGGTCGCAGTACATCTCGAGCAGTTCCATGGCCTCGACCATGTAGTCCTCCCTAATAATGTGCTCGACACGTATTTTCGCCCTTTCCACTTTTCCTGCGGCGATGTAATCAGCAATTTCTTTTCGCGCTTTTTGGGCGAGCTCCGTCTTCTTTTTCTCAAGTAACTTGAGCCGATTTATCGCCAGACGCAGGTGCGTCTTCAGCTTCGTATAGTTCGGCCCGCTGGAGAACATGTTTCTTCTCGAGTGTCCTTATCACAAATGCGAGAAATTGATATCACCTCTCATAATACTCTTACGTGTGGGAGTCTTATAGAGGTTATTCGGATAATGACATAGAATGACAGCTCAGAGGAACCAAATACCATCCAATGCAATCCAATGACTGAATGTCTGAATCACTGTCACGGAACTTGGGCTTGCATATAGACGGCACAAATAATTTATCTGTACCACGGCGGATGCATGAAAGCCATTGGTGGAACAAAATGCTCCTTCATAGCTGCGTCCTAATTTTGTGACTGACGACTGATAAGGAAGAAATTAAACTCGACTGTTGGTAAGGACGGAATCAACCGTTGCTGTAGATAAGGAAGAGATTGAATGCTGCGGTGGGTAAAACAGGAATCTAGTCCCTGCTGTGGGCAAGGAAAAATTCAAATATTAATCTGGAATCTCAAAATATGAATATTAAATACAATATCAGAACAAAATTAGCAGCAATCTCTCAAATCAATCACGATAAATCTTTATATGCAACGCTAACTGAAACCACGAGCATGGACAAAGTACAGAAGAGACTATCTGTCCCGTATCTTTTCCGTGGCGCATTTAACGTTATCAATTCTAACAAGGACTTGAGCGAGACTCTAAACAGAACGATGCGTTAGCCACCCCGCAATCCTTACCCCTGGAATATGTACATATGTATAGTATACAATATAAATCAAACTTATATCGAAAAAATACTGAATACCTCATTAAATCGACTTTTAATTCCTGCCACTAGATATACAGGGCAGGACAACCAATTAAAACCTCTAGAACTTATACTATTAATCTTAAATTAAATTGAAACCACTTCTAAAAAATGACAAGTTGAATGCTTGTGTAACAAAATACTTGTTTAATCTTCTTAATCGATATCTTTACGCGTGTAGGTATTTTAATTATTTAAGAATGTAGAGGGAATGGCGCGATAGCCCGCATTTCACGAATGAAAGATAAAAACACTGAATAGTTCATCAACTTCGAGTAGAAATAAGAATATAGATAGGCTTACTGAAAATTCTTCATAAAGCGCGATTCTATTTATTAGAGCAAGTCTATACAAATTCACGATTCTTTATTAATGATAACAAACGACAGGATTAAATCAACTTTTTACAACCTCTCTCTCTCACACACACATATACACGCGCGCGCGAACTCTCCCTCGTATCTGTTGTTGTTCATATACATAGAAGTATACGACGCAGAGGACTTTAAAATTTGCTGCCTTGATTAACCAAGGTTTGAAAATAATCGTGATCATCGATTCCAGTGATTATTCAATATGATCTATCGATTGATAAATTTGTCCGATCACCGCGAAGAGGAAGAGAATCTCTTAAGAATAAACATATTATTAGTAGAGAATATGTGATACACGTTCACTGAACAACAAATACCTTAATAATAATAGTATATACATTCAAGTCGGTCGGTGTATCATTCGATCGAAATTGAAAATTACATCAGCAACCAACCATTCATTTTATTAGGTGGTATCTTAGTAATAGCTGAGTAAATTCATTTTTAGAATCATTTCTTTAGCCAAGCTCGATGGCGCACTTTCCTTGATCAGATGAAGGTTTAAGAGAATTTCAATATTGGCGAAGCGGGTCGATTTTGGATAAAATTCATTTCCATTGGATAATTGGTAAATTTCCATTAGAATATTAAATTTAATTTATTATCGAAGCGGAAATTTTGAATGGTCTTTGCAAATTATTTCAATTGAAATCTAACACTTGCGATAAAAAGTATTAAAAATTTTACTTAAGCAGACTACAAAATGGGAGCATGCTTAATCGATTGCTTCATCAAAGTTTAACTATTTTACAATAGAAGAGAGTGAGCAAACTAAATAGTCGAAGATTGGGTCTACTCGGTTGATGGTATTACAAATACTTTCCCTCCATTTCGCCAATTAACGATTAGTATGACAAATGATTATTTCGTATTGAAACTTTCTCTTCAGCCTTATGATTCACCCAGAATGAAATAAGTTCATCTTTTTTTCTTTTTTACAATGCATTGGAACGGTTTAAGACTGAAATTCTTATAATCCGTTCCGATCGTATTCGAAGGATATTTATGGGAAAAGGATTTCCAGATCATCAACATCAGAGAGGGACAAATCTAAAGAATCAGGAGAACGACTGTAATCTATCAAATTTTCTCCAGGATCGTCGCCATCGGATGTATCATAGTCGTCGTCGTCGTCATCATCATCGTCGTCGTTATTCTCGCGATCGTTTCTCTCGTTTTCATCGCCGTTCTCTCCTGCTGCTGCGTCTGGATTGTCTGCGTCTATTTAAATATGAATTTCGTGTTTCACTCTCAAAAGAAATTCACAAAGGCAGTAAGAATACAACTTAAAAAATAAGCTATTAAAATTAAGATCCATTCAACCATCAGGCAATATCGCCATCATCGTCATTTATTACATAGAACATTAAAAGTCAAAGTAGAATTCAATGTGAACTAAACCTGCAAGAATTTAAGAATTAAATCGTAGTGGAAATTACCAGTGAAATGTGCTTTATCGGGCTATTTGGAAGGAAATATAATTGAAATAACCATTTAAATCTAAATGGAATGTTACGTGCTCGGGAGTCTCCAAGATAGAGTTTAAAATATGAAACGCTTTCCACTCGGAGAGATAAGATTTTAAAGTAGTAAATACATACCATCAGCATTATTATCATCGGAGCCAGAATTGGAACCGTCATCATCGCTTGCATCAAGATCTTCTTCATCGTCATCTTCGTCAGCTTCATCCTCGTCGTCTCTTCTTCTGCCAACATCGTACAGCCTCACGCAAGACTCTTGGATACTATCGAATTCACCTTGATTCTCGACTATCGCTATCTGCGTGTCGAATTTATTACAAGCCAGCCCGTAAATCCCTCTTTTGACATCGCAAGTTGCTGCAATTAAAATCCTCATCCAGTCATTGCTTTCATTGTTAATAAGCCTTCAACATCTTTCGTGAGATTCGAAGGAACGATACTTACCAATATTATTATAATCCAGAGCATCTAGCGTCTTAAACGAAGTAACATAGTGCGATTCGTCCCCATTCTCTTGATCCAAGGACACGGCATATATAATGTTATTAACAGGGGAGAATATTACTTCCATTTGATCAAGTGTCGGCACTGTCTTCAGCAAATGGAAAGTTCTTAGATCCCAGACTTCTGTATTCGACACCACCTCTGTGCCTGTTGGAAAAGCATTTACTGTATAAATACTAATCGTAACTTCCCCCCACCAAAATTAACTGAGAGATTCTATTTAATTCGTATCAATACCATTCGGGTGGAAAACTCCATTGAGCGTCTGATTCAACTTATCGAACTTGTGAATCTGTTTCCCTGAATTCACGTCCCAGAGGATCCCATCGCTGAGAACCAATTCGTCATTCATACTGAAGGTGGCACGGTTCTTGGTGTACTGATTCGAGATCGGAGGAGTTAGCGTAGTTAATAATTTCCCTGTGGCTATATCGTAGATCTGGAAACAAGGATTAGAAAAATAATTATGTAAGGAGAGATTCGTACGTTAAATATGACTTCTGGCAGATGTTAGAGAAGAAATATGCTTTCTCATCTGCTTCCTCACTCTGCGGCTAGATCCTTTAGGAGGCAAAATCCCTAATTCTTTCTCAGTCTAAACAATACCAGCTCATATTCAATAGCTACGTGACTTCGAGTCACTGACCAGCTACGAGAGAATATATACAGCTTATGCCAAGACCCCATCTTACTCCCGACTCAGCCGCTAACATGCACATTTACTTTCCAAAGAGAGTAAACGTACGTACCGTGGCACTTTCGCCCTGGGTCCCAATAATTCTGTCTTGAAGCTTTCCGAACTCGACGTAATCCTCGTTCTCTAATGACAATTTCATATCGAAGAAGGTTCCTATACTCCAAAGTGCAGACATGGGGCTTCTCCATGCAGTGGAAGTTAACAATAAATTACCGCGCTGATTGCATTCCATATGATACACGTAGGACTCGTGGCACGGATATGTTACTTCCTCTACACCTGTGTATGCATGGAACATTTTCACGTCTCCCGCGTAAGTACCCAGCATTAAATATTGCTGGCAAGGCTGTAAAGGCGTTGAACATTAATAATGCATATCTCGTGTGTTTCTTTCGAATGCTACTGGGTGGAGCTTTAATTACCGAGAAAATGCAACAGGTGAAGGTTCCGACGTCCGAAGGTCGGAAGGTTTTTACAGGACAAAACCGGCTGTAAATGTGTCTTCTATCCAATCTTCTACCATCCATCCCCAATGCTCTTCGAGACAGTCTTACCGTTAAATTTGTTGGCGTTGAATTTTTTGTACAAGGATCTGGACACTTGTGTGGCCTGCAACGAAAGCATTATTTTGTTGCGAATACTATTCGAATGATTAATGAGTGACGTCGGGATTTTATATACTCACGCGAAAAGATTAAATTGCGGGCAAGTGACCATGGGATTTTTACAGAGCGCGTGCTGGTTAGTTAAATATTCTGTGATAATAGAGTCCAATGTTATGGTGGCTGGATTGGACGTAGCTACCCCAGGCCCTCCACCACCACCGGGATCCCTTGAAATCTGTTTCTGTAGCGATCTGCATGTGATTGACTGGCAATTCATCGAATTGACTAGAGGTTGTTTATCGACCTGACTTTTCCTGAAATCGTCTCATTATTATTCCGTTCTTCTAATACATTTCACACTCGCGCGTTGCGGTAAAATAGAATCGCACAAAAGTCCAACTTACTTTTGGTTAATTTGCAGCTTAATCGGTTGATTGGTGCTACTTGGAATAACGTTTTGATTGAGGCAGTCAGAAAGTTTTAAGCGTATATTACTTCCAGGAGTTAGAGACGCTGAGCCTGAGCCAAAATTCGAGTGAGATATATACCTAGAGGATGAAGTAGGAGTCGTGTTGTTTCGAGAAGATACTTCTCTTTGATTACATCTTGTATTGTACAAATTAACTGGAGCTCCGGGGGAGAATCCATTTCTTGTCTTGGGTAAAAAAAGATAAATAAATTTAAATTTACGTATCGTCCCTGATATTATTACGTTGCGAGCATGCGTATAATTGCCAGTGTTATCGTTACAGTAGCTACTTACTCCGGTAGTTGCAGGACTGCGATAAGTAAATGGCTGATATGTGCACATTGGTTTCATTATTGCAGAGGAATCCAAGCTGGCTTCCCTGTGAAGTGTCGTTGCAGTTTCCGTTAAGCCTTTCGATACTAAATGCTGGTATATTAATTGATTCAACTGCCGTTCGTTATATTGTATTCTTGTCTGTGCTACTACGTTCGCCTGCGAAAGGAAGCGAAGTGAAATTTAATATAGAAGTCTGGGATCTAATTGCAAGAAATGTATAAATAAAATCAATGTTATCTTGATCGGTAATAAATCCAAGGGAACTTACGCGATGTAAGCTGACCAAAGAAATCTCGTACTCCGCTCCAGTAGGCTTCGCTTTCCCAGAAACTCTTTCCATCAACTCTAAAGCATACTTTTGAAACGTGACGTGCTCTTGCCTCTTTTCCTGAAGTATCGGATCCTTCATAAGAGCCTGAATCTGTCCATCGGTGAACATTGGAAGCTTGCTAATTATTTGTCGGACCTTCTCGCTACGTGCCAATCCTGCCAAAGCACGACACGCTAAAGCTCTTATACTGTCTGCATCTGTGATCGGAGTCTTAACCATCATCAATTGTAGTAAAACCTGCAACACAAAAGAGGCGTTACCACGATATATACTACTATTAAATACGAAATCAGACAGAAAAACAGTTAGAACTGAGATATATACCATTATTCCGTTATTGGATCTAACGCTCTCCCAAATTTTCTGTATTAATTCTTCACTGTTATTAATATTTGCTTTCTTCTTAGCAGACCCGGTTACCGAATACCTTGCTACATTTCCACCGATCTGCAACGTAATATTATTAGATACATTCAATTGTTTTTATTAATTAAAACATTCACATGATTACTCACCCTATTTATGGGGGCGCAAACGCAATTAATCACAGCCCTCAGTGCAGCTCTCTGCACATCGGCGTCTGCAATAATTTCACACTCCGCGGCAGCCAAGAGTAAATTAATTGCCATTGTCATAGACATATCCGGCATGTCTACTCTCTCGCAAAGTAGCAGCATCACTTTCGGCACCACAGAGCAAATAGCTATCACATCGAGGCAAGAGCGAACTGTCTCAGCGCTGGAAGTTGTATGAACCCGACCGCTATAATTCCATTCCCTAGCGAAGGCAATAATTTGGAGCAGAAGTGTTATGCCTCCAAGCCGATGTAATTCCTCTACCGGCGGCCATACCGCTCTTACAGACATTAGTTCTTGAAGAACCTCCACCTTTAACGGGAACGGGAGAAATTAAGCTAGCGTTGTGTGCCGATTTGCAGGGAATATTGTCTAATCTGTATTACCTTCGTTTGAACTTCCTCGCTGCTTAGTTTACAGGCTTTGTAAGGTGGTAGCGATGGTTGCCACGTATCGCGTTCAGCTCTCACATTCTCTGCCCTTTGAAGCTGCTCAGCTTTCAGATGTAAATGAGCTTCCATGTATCGCTTTAAAGCTACCGCGACATGTCGAACTATTTGCCTAGAAGCGCATTCTTCATCATCGTTTAACGCTGGCTCCTCCTCTATGTTTAGAATCGGTAGCGTGGATATCTTGAAAAAGTTGAATTACGAATTAACCAGCGGCCGAGAAGCAATTTTGAGAATTCGTTAATAAATATGACCTCTGCAACGAGCCAAGCAGATACCTACCACGTTAAAAAGCTTTCGCAGTCCATCCTGAGCATCGAACTCCTCCAGTATTACTTTGAACGGGAAGGAGAATCCAAAGAACATTGTTGCATGGCATCTTCCCGAATCGTGACTTCGTTCCAAGAGCCACAACGCGTAAGTAACCAGATCCGAGATAACGTGCTTCGGCAAAAGACATACTCTCTCCATTGCATCCTCGCAGTACGCCAAGTAGTACAAACATATAGAAACCCCGGTAGCTGCGACACTGGGTCTTGGAACGTCTAACAGTTTCTGCAAGCCTCCTACATTGAGGAATTCGATGGAGAATTTCTTGTGGCAGAGCAGAGAAGCCAAGTATTTCAGAGCCTCGAAAGCTAAACGACTATCCTTGGTCTCTTTTACATTAATGTATTTGAGAATTAATTCCAGCGCATTCTGCTCGAAAACGTGACCCAAGAACTCCTGATATTCACCCATCGGTGTAAGATACCTGCGTTTGAATAAGAATAAAATTTCTCTTTCCGTTGCACCGGACGAAGACTTAATGAAATTAATATCTTTACCTCAGTATGAGCATTTGTCTCGTAGCCAGTGTCGGAGGATGTATTTGCACATTTCCAATGACATAGGACTCCATCTCTGCCCATGAAGAGTTAGAATTCTCTTCCAATAATGGAGATGGAGTACTGGAATTCTGCAACAAAGATGCAGAATTCTTCTGCAAATTGCATCGTGCCGATGAAACATTTAACGGCCTGCCATGAGCGCCTTGTACCTTAGATGGTGTTACTTGATTATTGGAATTAGAATTCTTCGGCACGGACAGAGGCGGGGACATTATTTCTGGGTAGATGACATCACCCTTTATAGGAGTTTCGCATTTTGCATCGTTTTTCTTTTTCTTAGGCAAAGGAGCAGAATCCTCGGGAGACTTCAGGCAGTCTTCTTCGTCGGAATAATAGTTACTACGGCTAGGGCTTTTGAGAACTCCGTTCTCTTTTCGTTTCTCTCTCACCTTTAAATAGAATTCTACTGTTACAAGATCCCCGATACTTTTTATCAGATCCCATAACGCAATGCGTTAATACGCTGAATTTCATTTAGATACTTAAACCGCGCTTACTTTTCTTTTCCCAGGAACACCTTTGTTCTCGCCATCTCCACCACTGTTTCTATCCTGACCGAAATGTGCGAAAGGTCTATTATTCACTGCGAGTTGTCTGTCTTCCTGTGCCTTCTCTTGCAACTTATGAAGCCTTTGCAGCATCAGAGGTACCATTTTTGCATTCTGTTCTCTAAAGCCTGTCGCAGAATCATTAAATAATCACGTTGTGCATTGTACTTCGTAACGACTGTTATACATTACGAGAATGTTAGCTCCTAAAATAGTGATAATGTTAATATTTTAAATAGAAACCTGTAGCAATTTCCTGGACTTCCATTGCAGCAGCTACGAGTCCAGTCGCGTAGCTTTGTAATGGTTCCACGCTCTTTTCTGCCCAGGAAAAGAGACGATGAATAAGTCCCTCCATATCTGGTTGAAATACTGCGGAAGTCTCTAATCCGGGAAGAATATCGAGCATAAGACGACAGGCGGCGATATTCAGTTTTCTAACATCGCGGCCCATGATACCCGCACGAGACCAGTAAGTGTCTCTTAAGTAATCGTTTATAAGCTGTTGAAAATGCAATACGTTATATACTCGGTCTGAATATCGACATGAAATTCTTGTACATCGATCTACCTTGGTCATAAAATTATCTTTTCTAAATAAAACTTTTAATATATGCCCAAAATTGCACTCTGGATCTGTACGCGACGGATGCCTTTCGTCGAACGGATCCGGATCCATTTTCAAATAATTCTCTGTTTCTAATTCTATAATCTCCGCCAGTCTTTGAAGCGTCGGAATTGGATCGTACGTTGGCGATGTGTGCTCCTCCTCCCATTGTCGGAGAATTTGAACTACATCTGTTACTTCTGCTAAAGATTCTGCGCTTGACATCTTTCTCTCTATTTTCCTACAAATATGAATAAAATTTCATCTACTTAATGCGTACAAACATTCGTTATTTATGTTAAAAGTCAGTTACATCAATATTTGTCTTTTTAAGCTTTATCTTAATAATATAACTCCACTGTCCATAGACGATACATCGATAATAGATTAATTAAAACGCTTATAGCCTTTTAATGAATTCATATAAAGTAATTAAGAAATATATATAACTCTGTAATTCCAGAGTTTGCGCAGATGGAAAAGTAATCGGAGATAGTAAAAGAAATTGGAGCAACAATGACATCTGCGGCATAAAATGATTCGTTATTTATTCTTTTTATTTATCGATTACTTTTGTCACGAATACTTGGTCATTCGCTTCTCCGTAAATTAAAGTTAAAGCAAGCTAACTTTGAACTGAATAAATTCTAATTAAAATGCAGATGCAAGATTATTATTGAAGCCAGTGTACATTCCATAACGGAATTAAATCGAAAATGTTTGACATAACTGCTCAGTAAAAGGGTACACAACATACATAATTCTCCTTTAATGAACCAACAATCGTAATAAACGTATTTAATGCTTATTCGTGGTCTCAATATTATTAAAAGGTCGCTCATCGAGACCCAAAGCCAACTGGTAACTTAACCTCAAAAATCAATGTACGATAAACAAAGATGAACTTTCGTAGGAAAAAGGGAGCATGCAAGGGGTCCATAAAAAGATGTAAATGATCGGGAACAATTGAAGCGAGAGCAATAAAAAAGTGAATATTGCATTAACGAGAAGAATTGGTCAGCTACTTTTAAAAAAACAGATGACGAAATGCAGCGCGTGTCTTTTTAGGTTAGAGTCAACGAAACGTTACCTCCTTGAGATCTATTTGACAGTTAACGCGGCCCGCCAGCTATCACTGTGCACGTTACCTGTTTAAGCCAGCTAAATTCTGTTAGATTGCGAAAATATGCGATTATTCTGATCGAGAACAATGTTTTCTTATAAAAGTATGAAACGCAACCACCGACATGCACGCTGAAGACCAGCTAGTTAATTCGACTTTTCAAATCCATCGAGATGTCAGAATGAAACGGGATCATTTTTTTTATTGTTTACGTTGGTTCTACGCGCTAGTGTCTTTTAATGTAGATTTAACGCGAGACGCTACATGCGAGAAGCATTTCAAATCGGCGAAACGTACCTTTTTATAGCATATATATATATGGTTCAAGCGAAAATAATCGAAAGCCCAAGCGTACAGTTTTCTATTATTCTAGCGAGGTTTCGTTTTCCCGCGATTTGAATATAATAATCGAAGAATTATTGTCTTCGGTGATGAAGTAAGCAAGTACGCGTGTTCACCAAGCTGGGAATTCGTTTTTTTAACGCTCCAGATTTCCTTCAGTTTAGAATATGATTTCACAAATTTACTATATTTCAAATGATTTATATATACATATATGCGCACAGAATATTTCTATACGCGTTTATTTTTATTCTGTGTAAACAGTTTCGTAATAATAATTAAGGGCGAATTACACTTACGCCCAAATCGCCCGTTATTTTCATTAAGCTATGTTTTCCTGTACACGACTGGACGCAACGTCAAGAATTTCTAAGTCGATTTTCTCGAAAATGAAGCGCAATATCAAAAAATTTTATTTCTTTTTGTCAACTCGTTAACTTGTTATAAGTCGAAAAGAAAGAGTAACTTTTTGTAATATCGCGCTTCATTTTCGAGAAAATCGACTTTGAAGGTCTTGATGTTGCGTTCAGTCACGAGCGATTTGGGCGTAAGTGGAATTCGCCCTAAATATTTTTCAAAATGATCGTTGGTAATGCACACCCTAGTGTACTTTAGGAACACATTTGCCTTCCTATACAATGGTAAGTGAGATTTTACGAACGCACGGTTCGTGTCATATGATCATCATTAACCGAAGACAGTTTCGTCAGTAGGCGTTGACTCCTTGAAAAACCCGATTCGAAACGGATAGATTGAGGGAATAATTTAGGAAATCTTTATTTTAAGGAGGCCAGCGAGTTCTCTAAAGCTTCAACATGGCACTCAGCGATGCGGATGTTAAAAAACAGGTAGAATATTATCGAAATCGAAAGATCTTTATGCTCTCGTCGAGCATCGATTTTAAGCTATTTTTGCGTTTTATTTCATATATTGCTGCCTCGGTGGAATACTTGCTTTCAGCAGTTCTCCTCGACGAATTCGTACTTCTATACCCTTCGCCGTGACGAACAATTTAAGAAAAAAATTTCGTTAAGAAAAAGCCATGAGAGATTTCCAAAGTAAATTTCCAGTCAAATATATAAACACTGAATTATATTATCTTCGTTGTAAGCGAGGAATAACTTATTAAGCTACTTCTACAACCATAAGATTCTTAACTTTTACTTAGTATTTCAAGTAATTAAAGTCTTGGCAGAAAATGGGGCAGATGTCTGCTGGTTTGGAACCAAGGTGGTTCTTCAAGTAGACTATTACCTTTAATTTATCATTTACTATAAAATGTAACATAATAGCAATATTACGATTATACATTAATTATTAATAATATTCAATCTAATTCTCAAAAGTTTATCTTATTCCTCTGTAATTATATAAAGATACATTTTACAAATGAAGAATGAAAAATATATTGTGGAGTTCATAGAAGCACTGAATATTAGCGTAATCACGACTCGATCGCTAAATTGTATTTGAATATTGAATGGGAAGATGTTGGTCGCTTAGGTACAGTCAGTTATGGCATTATTCTCATGATCCCCTTCTTTTAGATTAAACATATGATGGCCTTCATTGAGCAGGAGGCCAATGAGAAGGCTGAAGAAATTGATGCTAAGGCGGAAGAGGAGTTTAATATAGAAAAGGGTCGCTTGGTTCAGCAGCAAAGACTTAAAATTATGGAATATTTCGAGAAGAAAGAGAAACAAGTAGAACTTCAGAAAAAAATGTACATTTAGCACGAGAACTGATTCCTCGTATTTACGATCTTACTGTTATTCTTAATTACAATTATTTTCCGCAGTCAATCCTCCAATATGCTGAATCAGGCCCGCTTGAAAGTTCTGAAAGTCAGGGAAGATCATGTGCGCAACGTGCTGGATGAAGCTAGAAAGAAATTGACTGAAGTAACGCAAGATAACGCGCGGTATAAACAACTTCTGAAATTACTAATCTTGCAAGGCCTGTGTCAGGTATACATCTATTTCCCGTAGCTCCCTGAAGGATATCATAAACAGTTGTGATTTAAAATTTAATCCTTGCGCTTGCAATTTTCAGTTGACGGAGAGCAATGTTACTATTCGCGTGCGTCAAGTAGATATTCTTCTGATAGAATCTATTCTCGAGTCTGTGCAAGATGCTTACAAGCAGATAACAAAAGGAAAGGACGTGGTACTGAAGATCGATCAAGATAATTTCCTTTCACCTGACAGTTGTGGTGGTGTTGATTTATTCGCGGCGAGAGGTAGTTATTCGCCAAAAATGCGCAGATCCATCTGTCTGAAATAAGACTATTGAAATTATGTTAGCAATGAATTCAATAAATTCACTTCTTTCAGGTCGCATAAAAGTCAGCAATGCCTTGGAGACAAGATTAGAATTAATAGCACAGCAATTGGTACCGGAGATACGCTCCGCCCTCTTTGGAAGGAACCCTAATCGCAAGTTCACCGATTAAAAAGAAGCCCTTTATCATTTTCTCTTTTCTCTTTTCATTCTTTTTTCCTTCCTAACAAAACATTCCCTTCTCTAGAATGCTAAAATGACTGCAGAATTCGTTGTGTAGACTGTAGAATCTATTGTTGACGTTGTTGGAAAAAGATAGAAAGTGAAATTGTAAAATATATAAATATGCGCGCGCGAGCGCGCGCAGCACGCAAATATAAATATATATAAATATAATATACATATACCTATAAAGTATTTTATGTGAACAAGATTGTAAATGTTTAAAAAAATTTCCTTAAAAAAATAATTTCCTTCCGTTTACTGTAATTCATGTTATTTTCATTAACAATCTTTCAATCGGTACTTATCGCGGTAAGTATACTTGCCTTGAAGAAATATTAATCTCACTAAAATACATATCACAGCTTTTTATTTTGTAGTTTCTTTTTTGTAACAAATTCGTCTCGTAATTGAAGAATTTATTTTCGAAAGCATTCCAAAAAATTCAGATTTTCTACGTCGAGTTTCGCACTGCATAAAGAAATAGTCGATTATACGTCGTTTCTTAGCATTCGTTTTTTAATAAAGAACAGATTTACAAATATTTATTTAAATATCCAAGTTATTATAAACAAAAATTAAGATTAAAGTAGAAAACTGTATGCAAATGTAACAATATAATATGTAGCCTACTGTTATTATTAAAATTGCCTATTACGATTTGCAGTATAAACATAATTACCGCATGTGACACTAGAAGTCCAGTTTGTTAAACCCTTTAATACATCAGATATGAAATTTCGCTTAAAAATCAGCTGGCATAGTACTTCAGTTCAATTGAGACCTTAACAATTTTAAACACGATCGTTCCAGTATCAAATTCTCTGTAAATCTTTCACAATTTTGTGTGCTTGCTTATGATGTATATTTCAAGGCAATTTCGGTATTTTTCAACCTAAGTTCAATAGACAGTAAATTTTGGAGCAATCGAGAACGTTGTGGAATATAATTTTTATAGACTACGTTTGTAGAACATTCATTATTCCATTTAAATATAAGACATCCCGAAAATTCAATGAAAAATATGTCAATGCTGTAAAATAAATTCTAAGTGCCTACGTTTCACTTGCGAAATTTTCATCAGTCCTTGAAACATCAGAATTTCCTTTATTACTCTTACTACAATTAGTTTCGTTCGCAAAAGGCTTCTCCCCTTTTGTGGGAGTGGTCTCGTCTGTTTCTTTTCGTTTCTTTAACTGTCCTACAACCTTCACGTAATTATAGGGAACGAGGCCAATGTTTATATTATCGGTAGCTTTGCACCAGCCTGGTAAAGTTTTTGGTTGAAGAGACTGGGGCGCAAGAACGACTTTCTGGCCAGCTTTCACACTGAGCTCTTCGTTATTTGCTGCGACAAAGTCGTACAGTACCGTTGCAACGTACACTGGTTCTTCGCACTGGTACCATTCCTTTGGATCCTTGCCTGAAATATAAACGTCACGGTGTAGTTAACTCTTTAAGCAGAATAGTGATATTCCAATAATTATACTAGTTTACAAAATAAAAAAAATTGTGCAGCAGATGCCACTATTTTTTTCTTGTGTAAAATGGCCCGCTGATTCAGAAAATAAGGTCTCAAAAATTTTCTATGGATACGTTTTCGAGTTATCGACAGGTGAACTTTTTACCGGTCTGTCCAAAAGGTGGTCCCACTTATTTCGAGAATATCTCCTGTTGCGAATGAGCGATTTGGTCGAAAATTATATCAAATTAAAGATAATTGAAGCACCAAAAAATATACATCTCCAAAATTTTCAAATCGAAAACGTATCCACAGAAATTTTTTTTTATCTTATTTTTGGAATCAGCGGGCCATTTTACATACGAAAAAAATAGTGCCATCTGCTGCGCAAAATGACTATGAAATAGTGTTATTAAAGATCATTTTAATACATTCCCAATTTCAGTACCTTTCATCTGAATGCTTTTAATATTGCTTGAGATTTTATGAATCATATAAGGTACTATAAAAAATACACTAAATATTAAAAATCCAGACCAAAGAGAAGTGCTGTTAGTAACATTATCATTTCCAATCTTCGCTATAGATTTCTCCCACAATTCTTCGTTAACAGAACCTTCACCCTGAAACCCTAAGTAACAAAGATCACAAATTATAATTTCTCATAGTTTGCATAGAATTTAAATTAATTCTAGTTGCCACAGAATCTTATACATCGATCTTACCAGTCCTACATGCAATTTTTCTGTACAACCATTTCAAGAATCTAATCAGAGCAAAAGTACTAAATAGCTGTCCTACGGTAGATCGTAATCTTCCGATGTTCTCTGCAACGCTCAAAATCGCCCTGAACGAATTTGTCAAAGCGAAGTACGTCGATTCCAAGAGCATCGTCATCGACGAGAAGGTTTGAACGACAGTTTCGATTAACTGAAAAGTTGGTCTGGTACTGTCTTCGACGTATTGAAAGAATCTGTGATAAAGATTGATTCTATTAAGTTCGGTAGTTACATTTATTATACTAAATTACTATTAAACGATTAATGCAACATGCCTGTTTTCAACGTCGCCGCTGTGCCCGCCGAATGCTCCGTAATTATTATAGCTAGAATAGGGACTATATCCGTACGAATTATACCCTCCGAATCCGTTGAATCCTCTATACTGATTTCCATATCCGTATCCATATCCACTACCGTAAGTAGACCCATATGGTCTGTAATCGCTGAATCCCATCTGATTTTGGACTGGTTGACGTGGCGGAATTGGAGGTACATTTCCTGGCTGAATATTTAAATGAGCGAATGGCGACGACGTACTTGGTACGCTACAAAGAATTTATTTCGCATAAGAATAACATATAATATCATTTACTATATCGTAATAGGAGTTTGTGAATTCTTTAACGCAAAGTGATTTTTGTTAATGTTTTTTACAAGGATGGTATCAATTCAGATTGCAGGTTTCATATGTTCGATACATAATTCCTCCATTATTGGACTTAGAACTCTGAATTTTTAAATTGTCATGCTCTAGTGAATATTTATTTAAAATCTTAAATCTACTTTTAAAAAGCTTGTAAAGAAGCCAATACCTGCTCATAATATTCGGAACATTTTTTAACTGATTCGCATTAATACCACTCGATCTGTCAGGCGTCATCGTTAACGATGATCTCTGTCTATCGTCTTTTCGACGAAATGTCCTGTACAAAGTTCATAGCACCTCTACAAATGCAAAAACCAGCTTCATCTGCGCTTAACGTGTAAATATCCGTGCATATGATCTTTTGACAACTGTGAATGTTACCATTCATCGCGGAAACTTCGCACAGGTTTGCAACTGATTTCATCCTTAGAGATTTTCTTATCCCCTGAAATTTATGGAAGGCAAACACGGGAAAGTAAATTAATCTCCTCAGTGAAAATAGGTGAAAGTAATTCAATTGTTCCGGTGCAATTTGAATTGTATATAAAAGTAATCTTACTGAATCACACTTGAAACTTTGGAATTCATGGAATTCTGTAATATCGTACTTAACAATAACGGACTTAAATACGGGCGATTAGTTTCGTTAATTTTAAACGAAAGCGGCGATGCGGGCAAATAACGCAACGACGAAGTAAAATATTTCCAACATTCATTTCGAGTTACTACTTTAATCAAAATTTAAGATAAAAAGTTAATCATACCTGGTGGAATAGTTGCGGGGGTGATATCCTAACCTCCAAAGAAACCGGTAGTCCGGTAGAATATCGTAGTCGAGATTCTCGTTGATTCTCGACGCTGTTGCACCTGAAAATAATGACCGACCTTGCAGAATTAGTCGAAAAAAATTTACTTTATGAGATCCTGGCGTTAATATGGCTACTTTTTTTGTGGAAGTTTTATTTGAGTCTTCGTCAGGTAAGTGGTGATTTTCCTATTTCGTTGCATTAACTTATTTTAAAAATGAAATTAAATTCTGATCTCGCTATCTGGCAATAAATATTTTAAGAAATTTTCTACTTAATTCCGTAATAAATTGACCGAAACTATTATTTCTCTTTTTAAATATCAATTTTCAGTCGTAGATAATCTCAAGTATATTACGTTACGTTGAAACTTTTTCAGAGGGCATTAATGACGCGTTTGGCGGACTTACCAAAATCTGTTGAAGGAATAATGACAGAAGATGTTTACTCTAAGGCACGTAGTTACGATTTAGATAGATTGATGTTCAGCAACATAAAGGATTTTTATCCCAAACTTCTTACCACGGTATGGAATCTAATTTACTTCCGACGTTCTTTATTAAAGACCGAACGTCGCTATGCGAGCGTTTGATTTATTTTGATATACTATAAGCGTTCTTACATTTATAGGGCTTCCTGTTAGTTTTCTGTTATCGCCACTTTTGGCAGTGGAGCATCGATTTGGCAGAGTACTTCGGTTTCGATCGTAAGAATGAAATTCTATTAAGCGGCATTTGTATGTTCATTATAAACGTTATTTACGATACGATCGATCTGCCACTGAAAATTTACAATACGTTCGTCATAGAACAGAAACATGGATTTAACAGAGAGGTAGAAGAAACGAAAATCTTATGTAGAGAATTATAGGAGAATTTCTGTTCCAGCTTCTGTGTAATTTATCAATTTCAGACACCATTGTTTTTCGCCAAAGACGAGCTTCTGAAATTTATCGTCGCTCAAGTGATCGCGATACCTCTCCTCTGCGCTGTGGTATGGATCGTAGAGAACGGAGGGGATTATTTCTTCCTTTACCTCTGGATCTTTTCCATCGTGGCTACTCTGTTCATGATGATCCTCTATCCAGAAGTTATCGCTCCACTTTTCGATAAATATACACCACTCCCGGATGGTGATTTGAGGACCAAGATCGAAGAGCTAGCCGCGTCCGTCAAGTTTCCACTTTACAAGTTATTTATAGTCGAAGGGTCGAAGAGATCCTCGCATAGCAATGCGTATTTGTACGGGTTTCATAAGCACAAAAGGATCGTGCTGTTTGATACTCTGGTGAAAGAGTATTACAAAGGGAAAGGATGCGAAACGGACGAGGTTCTGGCAGTATTAGCTCACGAATTAGGACATTGGAAACATAGTCATACATTGAAAGGATTCATGCTGGCTCAGGTATAATTTGCAGCGCATTCGCGTATCCATTCGACTTATCTCCAATTTTCTTTCTCTTGTAATTCCTGGAACTGTACTTTCGCAGGTGAGCTTCTTGGCAAATACTCTTCTGTGTGCGAAGCTTTTGAATTACGAGCCGATGTATGTTGCCTTTGGCTTCGTGGACACTCAACCGACGTTCATAGGGCTCGTTATCGTCACTACGTATATTTTAATACCTTTAAACACTGTAAGTGTATGGCTCCCAGTGCTACGAACGATACGAATCCAAAGGGGGGCTAACTTCGTATTTCAAACTCTTGCATTTCTGTTTCAGTTAATACAATTCGTCTCTGTGGTATTAGGAAGGAAATATGAATTTGAAGCGGACAAATTCGCAACGACCCTAGGGCATGGGACCGCATTGAAGAGTGCATTGATTAAGCTACAGAAGGATAATCTCGGTTATCCTCTTTACGACAAACTATATTCCAGCTGGCATCATAGCCATCCTCCACTTCTTGAAAGACTCGAAGCTATCGATAAAGAATCCTAAACGCACGATTGATTCCATCGTCTATGCATTTCAGTCATTAGGATAAGTATAACGCATCGCACCGTCGATTGTAAAAGTACTCTTACTTTTTTTAACACCACGTGGATGTAAAATAAATTTTCTGAGAGCCTACATAAACGTGGTGCTAATAAAAAAAATATACAATTGCTATAAATTATTGTAACTATTGAAGGAAAAAAGAATGGCCGCAACGCGAATAAAAAAGCAAAGACCAATCCCGCTTTATTTAATACGATAGTCATGTTGTATTATACATTCATATCTCAATTTTATTAAAATGTTCATGTTTACAATAAATACACAGAATCGAGGAAAACTCACGCGATAGATCCATTCATTGTTCCAAAACGTAATGTGCCTGAAACAGATAATAATGATGGTATTTAGCTCCAATCACGCATTACGCTAAACACTTACAAACATGTGTGTTCTATTAAATTAATTGCATTTTAACATTCTACTCTCTCGGCCGAAAAATAGGCCACTTTTCGGTGATGGTTTTTGTAATGAAATAAACACTTAAGGTTTTCGAATTTCTGTGGGTATACTCTATCGCTCTTGAAATACAAGAAAAAATCTTTGTTGTTTGTTTACATAAATATTTTGCAGTGAAGTTGGCGGCTTCAGAATTTAATCCACAGTGGATCATCGGAAATAAAAAAACCAAACGTATTTCTAATTCGCAGGAATATGTTTATCTCGCTTTTCACGAAAAAACAATTTTGGTCCAAAATTATTAAAATACCGGTTGATCAAAGTTGAAAGTACCGAAAGTGGCACTCCTTTTCTATATTAAATTGATATAAAATGTGGGAAAATATTACAAATCTTAAGCAAGGGGTCAAATTCTGAAAACGCCAACTTCACTGCGAAATATTTAAGTAAACAAGTAAAATAAACAACCAACAAAGATTTTTTCTTGTATTTCAAGAATGGTAGAATATATCCCCTGAAATTCGAAAATGTTAAGTGTGTATTTCATTATAAAAATCATCACCGAAAAGTGGTGGATTTTTCGACCGAAAGAGTAGAATGTCCCCTTAAGGTTCGATGGTCAAGTAAAAATTCAAGAACAAAGGAATAAAACACAACGTACAAGTAAAATATCAAATCGGTTAATAAAGTAGCAAAACTAAGAAAGTTTTGAATCGACTTATCGGTCGATTATTGTTTATATAAATGTTCCACTTAACTAATAGCTAGTTAATTTCTTTCTTGTCCGATAAGAAGTACAGCAAATTAAAATAATGTATTCTATCTATTTGAATTTTCCAATATACACTTGCATAATCATAATTACCCCTGCTCTACTTATATTACATGACAAAATAAGTAAATCATGTATAAACAATTTCATAAAATGTGGAATAATGAGGAAATACAAAATTTCCAAATCAAGACAGTGTTCGAGAAGGTTTCAATTATTTATACTCAAAACTAATAATGTGTACACTGAAATATTTCACAATAGGCTGTACTGCATTGTTCATATCGCTTATTTGCAACTGTTCGCGCAACGATACGTGAAATCTCCATCTCCGTGTGAGTTACATTGCTACGTAACTTTAAAACTTTAGTAACGCATAATGATAGCCATAAAAACATCAACAATTGTTTGACTTTTCAATAGTAACATTCTCAATCTGTGAGTTGTACGAAATCTTACAAAGCGTTCTCTATAATTGGACCACTCTCGTAAGTATTCGATGTTTTTAAACGTCACGTTCGAGAACGCGTAAAAATTCGAGGTTACCGCATATACAGGGTGGCCACATAAAATGTTACAAATCGTTCCCTTGAGAACTATCGTGTTGCGAACAGCGACGCAGGATTCTTATTTCATGTTTCAGGACCCACTGCGGCTCTCGCGCGACAAATACGCCTGCATGTCTGTTTGTACATATATATTTTCAATAATCCCTTATCATATTCGGTGTATAGTTATTTAATAAAGTATCGCGGAAAGTATCCTTCCTCGAAGGATCCTCAAACAGGGTGAATAACATCGCGGACATGAATTGAAACTGACTTTATTAAATGCTTAAAATGATGTACACGTACTTGTAACAATCCTTTCACTGAAGTTATCTCGGACGTCCGATAACATCGTTGGAGTTAATTACCAACATTTTGCATAAGTAAAGAAATAGAAACGGAAGTGGTGGAAAGATGTATTCTATTGATTCTATTGGTGCCTTAGTAGCTAACTCCATCGATATCATCGAATACAGGAAATAGTATCAGCAAAGAAAGACGAAGACTTGATAAATGTTTACTGATGCACGTACATCACATTAAACATTCAATTATAACGGTCTCTAACAGCGTGTCGTTAGAAACTAATGTGTTTCACGCAATTGTCTTACTGACGGACATTTCTCGTTATATTTCCTTAACTATGCAAAATATAAAAAAATATTACTTATTTTCACAAAAAAGAATAAAAAATGTCGAAATTTCTTTGCTATTCCATTCTTTTTTTAGAAGATTAAAAAAAATGGTGGAATTGCCATCTTCAGCCCTTACAGTTGACTCGGTTCCATGTACGTCGCATAAAGGGCCGCAATGAGTCCTAAAGTAGCAACAAATAATTCGTAGCTATCCCCGACAGTTCTCGAGAAGGAAAAAAAAATATATATGAGCTTGTAACAGTTTACGTTAGACTACTTGTATATGCTAGAATCCTAAATCTGATATTGACCACGAACCTCCGCGCATGTGCGTGTATACCAATTCTTTTTTTTTTCCTCCCACCGATCAGATTGACGTCAATAACAGGTTACGAAATGCACGTAATTACGCAATTGCGAAAATGACTTTTAAATTGGATGAAACGATGCCTTGCATAAGAACACGGACTGGGCGCAGAAACAAATCCAACGTTTAATCGAGACATGTCGAGGGCAGTCATTTCCGTTACGAAAGTAGATTAAAAGCTGATGATTCTATTTACAATCGCATGCAAGGTCGCCAATACTATCATTTTCGTTGTCCATTCACGCTCGATCCTGTTATTGCTCGCCGTTTGTATATAAATAGATGTTCACACAAACGATCAACAATCTGTTTATGCAGATAAATAAATCGCGGGTCTTTCTGCGTCTCCCTCGTCGAAGCTACTCTCTTAAAAATGAGAGAAAAAAAAGGTCGGAATTTCTAGCTTCTTAAACTCTATTCCGGAGTGGTGCATGGGCTCTTCATATTATCCTAAATTACGTTTCGTTTTTTTCTTCATTTTTGTAAATCTTTTGCTTTTTTTGAGAAGTTTATAATACGATTATCCGGTAAAAAAATATTGTTACATTCTGGACGAACTTTCGAGTCCCCGCCCCTCGAAACAGATCGCATTGCAATCGGCGATCGTTGTATTATTACCTTGAATAAAAAAGATCCATAAAAGGTTTGATGAATTACACTATCCAACCTACACATTAATTAAACATAATCAGTTAATAAGCTAAACAATTGTCCTCTTTGCTCGGCAATGCTAATATCTCTAGTATAATCCAATTATCAATTTTGCCCCCTCGTTATTGCATCTTAGTTACAAATTGAATGTACAATTTTTCATCACCATGAAGTTCTTAATATTAATGCTATTCACAAAACGAGCTAAGAACGCGTTGCCAATTACTAAAATCGAGTCGGTCTCGATTCTCGATCGGCAATGGTTTGCTAGGAAGCTCAAGCTTCCACATAATTGAAAATAAGAGGGCGAAGCTGAAACTCGAAATTATATGCTGTTTCGGGCGAGCCGGTTCGCTTCGGTCCCCGTTCACTACAACACAAATCAATTCGTTCTGGCTGACTATCTCCCGCAGTTCGTCCAGAAAGGAAAATAGCATTCAGTATATAAATATAATGAGTTATAAACACAACAGTACCTTGCACTTGTCGCTCAGTTTGAGCGCAAGCGACCTGGTGGCTGGTGTTCCATCGTCGTGTGGCGACAGAGAGAGAGACTCACGCATGTGAACACACGAGTACGAGTACTGAACAAGTATCCAAAGCTGCTCTGAAAAGATTTCGCTCCGTTCCGAATATCGTTCCTAAGCTTTCTTTTTTCTTCTCTATTCTGTCTAACACTTTCCGTTCCTTTCAACTAAATATACCAGCCTTTAATTAACCGCAAAACTGTCCACCCTATGCTTCGATTCCATGAACGATATGTTACTCGATATTCGGAGGAAAAAATTTTCAGATAAAAATTGCATAGTTAAAAAACTGAATGGCGAAATAGATCATACTTCAAATAGAACAGCAATTTAAAAATGTACAAAAGTTTGATAATATATATATATATATTAAGCACGCCTTTTTCATCGAGGCAAGGAAGACGTAAGCTGCGTTAAAATTGCACTTAAAATTAAATAATAATTGCATCGGCTGTTCTAAATAAATGACTCGACAACGAGGATACGCCTTGTTCTCGGGCTGAACGTTTAAATGATCGCAGAAAATATTTATTAAAAGAGGAAAGTTCACCTTACGGGCAGAATATTCCATCTGAAAAGAATTCTCAGACAATGTCGTTTGGCTCGCCGTATTTTAGTACCTTGAACTACGCAACTTTTTCTCCGAAACCTTTATCCCAACGTTATGTAGAAGATTTCTCGCTTGTGCCGCAAAGGAAAGTACATAAAATTATAAAAGAGATTGTTCAAATTAACAAATAATTAAGTTCTCTAGTCTTCCTGTAAAGACTCCCAGATACAATCTACGAAGAGCAATTCTTAAGTATCTTGCGTAATCGGGTGAATTTTAAATATTGAATTCCAATTGGATCGTTCAAAGCTTCCTGCGGCTGGAGAGTTGTCTTTGAAAACAAAAAAAAGTGAATATAATTCCGGGAGCCAAGCGGAATGAGAGGCTAGAATTCTGCTTACGAAGAAAGACGTTATATAGAAAATATTTATTTTTCGTTCGTTTGATTGAGCCGCGCCGAACATCGGCGCTATATATATTCTCGCCCTCTAATTTTCACTTTCTCTCGCTCTCTCTCTCTTTCACTCTCTCCCATTCTTTGTTGGTTTACACTCTCTCATATATATATATATTTATATATAATCTCTCTCTCTATCTATTTAAATATTTACGATGGTAGAATCTTGTTTATCCGAACGAATGCTTATATATTTTACTGGTTGACTCTTTCTGTTGATTGAACGTTCAATTTTCCACATAAATATAATACAAATCTTTTCCTCACGCTTGCCACAGGGAATACGACAAGTCTTGTCTAAAGAAGTATATAATTGAGGATTAAATTTAAATAATTTAAATACGACGAAAAGTCGCTTAAATTGATATAGGTGCTGAATTAAGTTTCTACTTTATACACGACTTTTATCTAACAGACGAATTATAAGAATCGCATTGAATGTACAGTTCAATCAACAAAAATGTGCATATGAAAATACTCGAAGTTTGTAATATTTACGGTTAATCAAGATCCTACTATTAAGATTCATCTATCTATACAGTACAGCCAATTTAAATGCATTACACTCAATTATCTCGTACAGTATTGAAGGTTTGAGAAACGTGCTTTCGCACGGATTGTTTCGTTTGAAAGGGGGAAACGTAACAACGAAATTGAACGGTGTCAGGAATTCCAAGATTGCCATCTCTTTTCTCAAATGAAACTATGCACTTTTACCACGTCGATCTTATTATGCGTTTCGAAATAAACTCAACGAGTTGAGGAAAAATACACAGTTTCAATCGAAAGAAATAAAACGAAGCACACCTCGAAACCTGTGAAACTAATAATCGAACAGCATTCTCGCTATTACGGTCTCCTCTTTCAAGCGAAGCAACTTTTGCGCGAACAATTTTCTGATACCCTCAATAGCTTCGGAAATACTTGAAAGTATACATTTAAATCGTGTATACTATATACGTGTTTACTACGAAAATACAAAAGTATTTACAATTCAATAAATAAGTCGCCACTTGGAGTATCCGCGGGTCATAGGTCCTGTGTTTACAAATCACAGTGCCTTACTGTCAAATCGATTGCAAAACTAATTCCTTTGAAATCTGAGACGTTGAATTAAAGAAATATATCTCTTTCGTTCAATCAATGATATAATCTATGTTACATCTGTTTCGCATACATCTTAAAACAATACAAAAAGTCATTTCATTTGTACAATATCATATTTTATAAAAGAATGCCACTGCACGAAAGTATTAATATAAATTTCAATAAATACATATATCAAGACTTCCTCATTGCGTGCACTTTTTAAAACCTACTCTCTAGCAACAAGTGATAATTTTGTCCATATTTCAGACAAATTTTAAAAGAATATATGATTAATTTAATAATAATAATAATAATGTATCATCGATTGAACATGATAATTATTCTAAAACTCAGTGCATCATTTTCCAAAATAAGCTTCCTCGTTTCGACCCAA
The DNA here is from genome assembly GCA_963855975.1 of Andrena chrysosceles. Lineage (NCBI taxonomy): Eukaryota > Metazoa > Arthropoda > Insecta > Hymenoptera > Andrenidae > Andrena > Andrena chrysosceles. The sequence goes on along the minus strand of OY979769.1, from coordinate 41,294,807 downwards.
TTCAGTTCGAAGCAACGAGTTCTCCCTCACACCACTCCACAGAGTAAGAAAGAAAAAAAATTCTTAAAGAGAAAAATCGCTCTTTACTTTGGTCTAAGAATCCCTGCGGTCCTCTTCCTCCTTCATTTCAATGCCTTCTTGGTGTACCTCAACTATTTGTTCCGTATCTTCCTTTATGTCACTAGGAACCACCTGCTTTATTTGAATTACCACTTCCTGCTCTTGCACCATCACTTGATCTTCCTTTATAGGCTCTTCATTCGCTTCAGCGCCCCCAGCAGCTGGCTCCTGCTCCTTGGATTCCTCAGTGTCCTCTCCGGACGGGCTTACATTTGTCCACCTGGATTTCCGTCCCCTGTTTCGACTCTCCCTGTCCATGGTCTGGTTGTTCGGATGCTTGCCACCACCTTTCTTGTCTCTGGAGCTGTCTCTTTGCGGCGGATTCTCGGAATCAGCTGGCCAGGTGCCAGAGGGATGCTCTTGATTCCTCCAGGGAGCAGCAGACTCTGGAGGAATAATCGGTGGCGGGCCCATAGGGCCGAAAGGCGGTCTGACATGCGGGCGGATGTCATCGAAGGGAGGTCTGAAAAAGGCATCCGGCTCTCGGGGATCGAAAGGTGGACCGCGGGGACCAAAAGGCCTCATGCCAGGGCGTAGAGGACGAGGTCCTAGGCCTCGCGGATGGAACATTAAAGGACCTGGAACACAAACGTTCGTTAATATTACGTTCTATAACCGATTCTTCAATTATCTTCACATATTGCAAAAAGATAATAAAAGTCTCGTATTAGCTTTCATATTAATTTCAATAGTAAAGCAGAAAGATCACTCTTACCAGGCCCGCGAGCTCCTAGAGGACCTGTACGAGGCCCAAACCCATCAGGATGTCCTGGTCTAGGCCCTCTGGGTCCCATAATAGGCGGCATCCCGAACATAGGTTCCATTCCAAAGAATTCCCGTCTCCTGGGCTCGAATTCACCTCGCTCGAGGTGCCCCCTTGGATCGAAACCGTCCTGAAGCCGAGGATCAAAACCATCTCGTCTGATATCGTAATCGAATCGATCCCGATCGTCGAGTGGCCTTCTTCCTCGCACTTCGGACCTGTCGAATTCCTCCCTTTGACAAACAATTAATCGACGATTAAACAACCTGTATTTATTTCTCAATTCCTCTCCGAAAGCACAATCAGGAATCCGCTATAATTTACTGATAAAGGAGAGAGAAAATTCTCGTTTGCTTCTCGGAAGCGGAGCGTGCTTTTACCTCTGTTCTCGGGGAGGTCCAAGTCTTCCGAATTCTTCTATTCGCTGCTGTCCGTGTATCCGATTATCAAACTCTTCTTGATACATCCCTCCCTGTATCCTAGGGGCGTCCATATACTCTTCGTGCATTTGCGATCCTCTGTGGCCTCTACCAAAGCTCTGCCTTTCCCTTTGCTGCTGGAACTCCCTTGGATCTTGAGCAGGCCGGAAATCTGGCGGCCGGGCAGAGAAATCGCCCCTTTCCTGGGGCAGGCCGAATTTGGGCAGGTCCATCAGGGAAGAGATGGGCTCTCCGCGTGACGATCGAGGTTCCTCGAAAGTCCTGTCGGATCTCTCTCGATCTGGTCGGTTACGAGGAGGCACTCGCTCGCCTCGATCTTCAAGCGGAAGAGTGCCATCAGCCAATTGACGTAGACGATCGGCTAAGCTCGGTTTGCCATCTTTTTTCGTAGGGGAATCGTTCTCCTAGAAGTGAAACGTTCTGATAATGATACCAATATTGTCGAATGCAAAGGCGGGGCAGGTTAAAAGTTCAAACGGTCGTAATTTTCTCGCAGTGTGTTATAATACTTTCTTACTTTATGCTCCTTCATTTCGCTTCTGTTGACGGTTTATTATTATAGAATGTTAAAATTAACAGGCTAGTACCTGAAGATTTTGAGTTTGCGGATTCCCTTCTCGATTTTCTCTGTTCTCTCTTTCTCTTCTGTCATCTCTGTCTCTGTCCCTAATATCTCTTCTACGATCACGTCCACGTTCTCTTCCCCTACCCCTTTCCCTTCCACGATCCATTCTGGAATCATTGCTTTCCCTATCTCTATGAGACAAATGCGTTTCTCTATCCCTTCTTTCTCTGTTTTCACGTTCCCTTTCTCTCTCTTTATAATCTCGATGCTGCTGTTGCTAAATTTAAATTAAATTTATATAATCCTGTACAGTGCACTCTGATTTCATATAAATGTCGAATTAAACTTTAGTAGCGAGATCCAAGCGAAATATGTACTGTACAAATCTGTTACGGTAAGCACGAACGAGATATTATAAATTATCAACGATTGGAGAAAAGTGTCCCGTATATTTACCTCTACCTGCTGCTCGGCCTCCGTTATTTCCTCACTCTCAAGTAAAATGTGCTGCTCGTTTAAAATGCTCTTGTTCTTAGCCCCGTTGGAGCTCTGCGGCATCGCGTCCTCCATTTCTACGTCCATGTCATCTGCAGAATGTTGTGGCTGAGGTAGTTGCATTTGTAAGGGAGCAGGAGGTCCTACACCGTAAGGTTGACGTAACATTGGCAAATTTGGCATACCCGTTTCTGTCGTCGGCGGTGGGACTCCTATCGGAGGAACATTGTGTGGCATACCTAAAGACCACGCCGATATTTCCAGCATTATTACAACAGCCTTCTCCATTATCAATATTAATTCTGAGCTCGACAGTTAATTCGGTCAAACCTACCAGTGGAATTGGGCTTATCCGAGGGCGCGGCGGGTGCCGGTAAAGGGATCTGCGTTAATAAACCAACGCCAACGCCAGCTCCGAACGGAGAATTTACTGGAGGTGTTAGCATAGTTTGCATCATTCCAGGAGGGCCTAGTAAACTCTGCATATTTGGAGGTGGTACACCTATTGGGACGTTGGGCATTAAACTATGCGGCATTGGTAATCCCATTGGTCCGAGCATACCTGAAACAGCAGAACGAGGTATAAATAAAACGGAATTATTAATGGAGGCTTGACCGGCGAATACGTTAAAACGGATCGTCATTTACGAGGAACTCCCGGCATTGTGAAAGCGGGCGGCATCATCTGGAGCTGCGTATTCGGCGGCGGCAGAAGCGCGGCCGACGTGGGAGGCCTGATCGGCGGCGGTTGGCTCGTGTCGATCACTTGCTGTTGCGGTTGGTTCTGTTGCTGAACCTGCTGCTGGTTCTGTTGCTGCTGGACGTTAGTCGGGGGCTGCATTACGTTCACAATGCTATCTGTTAAACTTGGAATCGTAGCAGCCGCAGCTAAGGCTTGTTGCTGCAACTGTAACTGCTGTTGAAGCACGTCTGCGTTCGTCCCGGAATGCTTTAATTTACCTGCCGATTGGACGTTGGATTTTAAATTGCGGTCTTAACCACGCCTCTTTTCGAGGGGAACGCGATGAATGTTACAAACGATCGTGAGCGTGTAGGACTGCACTTACCTTTCAAATTGGGTGGCGAAGTATCTTCATCGATCATTCCACCTTCCTCGAGTAATTCTAAATCCCGATCAGTGACATTTACTAATTTATTCCATGGAATATAACTAACTCCCAATTCAACTTCCCAGTAATCTTTCCATTCCTTTCCTTTCACACCTTTCCCCGGTGCCCAGGCTAACTGAAATACATGGAATATTCTATTACTCTAGAAATACAATATATTTTACTGCGGGAAAAATATATATTTAAAAAAAAAACAAAAGGAAAAACTAGGAACTAATTTAATGTATTCAGAGATGATGAAGAATTACTTGTAAGTCGAATAACTTACAGTGATTGCTTTTCCTTGCATTTTATGATTCTTAAGTTTAGTAAGTGCTCTATATGCGTCTTGCCTTCTGTTCATGCATATGAAGGCGCAACCTCTAGGCGATATCAGATCTATGCTGACAATATCACCAAATTCTCCAAAAGTATCTGAAAGTTCTTCCTGGTGTACCAATTTTGATAGATGTCCTACCCAAAGAGTGGTACTGCAAACTGCAAGCATGTTTCAGTGTATTATTTACAAAAGCAACACAGGGCCGACCAAGATACGGCTAGAAGAAATAACGGAAACCTCTCCGGAGCAACTTAAACGATCGATACTCAGTTGTGCCGGTAAACGAGAAAATCTTTCAATTACCGCTTAATTTATCCCTCACAATTGGCGGCAGTCCTCGTTTGCGTCTTTCTCTTTCTTTCTCTCGTTCTTCTTCAGTCATCTTTTCTCGGCTGTCCTCGCGTTTTCTATCACGCCCCCTGTCTCTCGAGCGAGATCTACAACACGACGCGAATATAATCACACATTAAATAACGAATAAGTACAGTAAAACATCTATCGTTTCTCAACTACGAGTCTACTACCGGCAAAACGATCTACGTAGAATTACCTTCTTCTTCTGGATCTGCTTCTTGATCGAGATTTCCTATCCCTATCTCTGTCTCGATCCCTGTCTCTATCTCTGTCCCTATCTCTATGCCGTGGTGATCTAGATCGACTATGGTGTCTATATCGATCAGGCGATCTACTCTGCGATCTTGTACTTTCGCAATTTACAATTTCTACGCTGCTACTATCTCGCCTTGCGCCATTTCTAAAAAATCAACGATCAATTAACCATTAAGCTTAATCCTCGAGCGAGAAGATTCGAATCGATTTAAATGCGATTGATCAACTCTGCGAAACGAGGGCGAAAGATATGTTTACCCAGAATAATCTTGCGTATCTTGCCGCTCATCGAGAAGCGGACTCTTTTGATTTTGATGCGCCTGCTGATTGATCTGCCTAATATTTGACAAAGGTTGAGAGGCATACGGTAGAGCCGGTGGATAACCAGGTGGCGGTTGACTCATATCTTGTATGACTCCACTACTTACATTTGTGGTATACGTATTTTGTTGACTTGGTTTCAAGATATCCGAAGGTTTCAATTCACATTCCGACGCGAACGGCAGATTCTGCGGGACAAGGCGAAGCGAACTTAATTAACATAAGTGGGATACATTAACCGATGTAATTAATCATTCTTGCAATCTTTACGAGCGCGGAGCTCGAGCGTTTTTACGCGAATAACGTACAGGAACAGTTTGGGCTAGGTGCTTATCAAACTCTTCCTCCTGCTGCTTCATTTGTTGAAGTTTCCGCATTTTCTCTTCCATTTCATGTTGCGACGAGGAAGCGTTTCCTTGCATCGTCTGTTGTAATGTTTGTAGCTGCCTCAGAACCTATCATTACCCCAGTCGTTGAGTCGCTTAATTCGCGTTATACTCGATTGTAATTACTTGGATGTAAAATTGTATCGATTTATACCTCTGGATTTGTTAAGAGCAGCCCGAGACTCTCCAAACTGTTTCCCGTAGAAACTGCGTTGTGCTGGGCAGCATTCACAACCGCTGTCGCTGCTGGCGAACTAGCAACAACGACGTCATCGTCTTCTTCCTCGCCGTAATCAAAGTCTAGGAGCTTCTTATCAAACTTCACCGAACTCTTTTGCTCGTTCGCTGCCTCCTGCTTTTTAAGTAATAGCTGCTGTAAATGTTGCAGCTGGTCGAGGAAAGAAGCGTCCATTTGGCTTGAATTCGACTGGCCCTGTAGAAAAAGAAAGGATTCGAAATTATCGATCTCAATGGACGAAGAAGCATTTAAACGCGAGACATACTAGGAGCTTGTTAGCATTAACTATATTTGCTGTTTCCATTTTGGTTTGTGCAAGCCAAGCGGGATCTATTGGCTTCGCGGAAGAAAATAACTTTTGATCTTTCACTGCGTTTTTCGCAGTTAACGGAGGAGTTTTTACCACGGCACCAGTATTGCTTGCATTGTTCGTCGAGGATGTGTTCAACGTGCCTGAAAATTATAATAATCGCTTTCAATCTTAATGCGGATATTATCCGTTACCATTCTCGCTCTTCGATTCATTTACCATTGGTATTAACCGCCTGCTCCTTGTGTATCGGGTGATTCGGGTCCGCGAGATCAAACAGAGGTTGTATAACCTCGGAAGGAAACACTGCATTCTTCTGCCAAAGATTCAAAACCCTTATCACCTTGCTTTTGTCTTCCTGGGGACATTTCAGAAGGTTCAAGAAGGTAGTTTGCATGTTTTTGGCAAAGCGTGGAGCAAAGACATCTTTCTCTACTCCAAACTGGTGTCTGGACTGACGTACAATTGAATCTATAACGTACAATCCAGGCACTTTGTACTCCGCCTTACACTGCAACACAGAATTATCACATTAATTAATCAATTACCATCTACCTCCTTTCGCAATTCATTCTTTAAAAAAAACTATAGAACGCAGTTCATCGAACGCCTTACCTTTTGAATAAATTTCTCAACGCTTTGCACAACATGTTTATAGAATTTGATTGCCTTGATCGCACCCCTGGTCAGAGAGTTCATCTTAGCCTTGGAGATTGGTGGTTTCACGTCATAGAGAGCGGAAAGCTGAAAGAACAAAAAATATAATTAAACTGTCTCCGATATGGCAACGAATAAATAGAGAAAGATTCTTGTAAGATCAAGTAACATGGCGATTCGAGTTCTTGAATTTAACCATCCGCAACAGTGCGTGTAAACATTCGTTCGTCGATCGCAAGATTTCAGAATCTTCTTCGGTGTGTTTCGCGAACACCCTTTAATGGGTCTCCCTTTTACGCCTCATCCCCATTCCTCCCCCCTTTATAATCATCCCCAGAAGCACAGGAATACCAATACTTATCCTTAATCGTAAAAATCGAAAGTATTTTCGAATAATAACAATAAACCATCGCGCCGTGTATCACAGAAACACTCTAAATCACAATAAATGTTCTCTCTCCCTCACTGCTCCCCCTCTTTCTCCCGTACAGGGATAGCCTGTTCCTCTCTCTCGCGCACAGAGGGACTAGAAATCAAAGCATTCGCCGTGCACGAAAATCACTCGATCCCTCGGGTCACGATCACTCGGGGGATGTCGGGGGAGGCCCACTCGTCCTCCGGGGTTTTGTTCCACGCTTCTATCGCATAGCCCCGCGAAACGGGAATACAGCGAAAGGGGAAATGGGAAACGAGGAATGAGAGAAAAAAGAAGAGGGAGAGTCGGCGGGCTAGGAGAAGAATCGAGGGTAAGAATCAGCTCACCTCCGCGTTAAACGCCTTAACCGCCTCCATTCTGACGTGGGTGCGAAGCACCGAGGTTTCGCTATGTTCCACAGGGATCCGTGATTTTTGGGACGTACAATGTTTTCACGATAAATCGCATGTCTTTGCTCAGGGCGCACTGTCTAGCTGGGCCATGCCACTCAAGATGGCGGCGCTATTTCCCGAAAGGCATCGCGGGGCGGTGATGCGTGACGTCACATGCCGCCGCCGCCGCGCCCGGTCGGTAACGCGTCGCGCTTCCATACCGACCGCCCTTCGCCCAATCAAATCGCCTAAACGTGAATTATTCCACGAACATTTATGCTTTTCACTCGTCCTGCAAAGCATGCATTCTTCCGATATGTTAATCCTGTATTATTAAATTGTATTACAATGACAGAATGTTGTATTGGGACTTAACTATCGTAGAAATTATAGGTTAATATATATGTATGGAATTTTAATCGTTCGAGATAAAAGATTTTGTACCTTCAATGTTTTATAAGAATGTTTGGTTGAACGGAGTAATTAGTAAAGAAAGAATACATGGGAAATATTCATTAATAAGCATTTGTTGCCATTTCTGAAGTCTCTTTCTATAGTTCGATTATTTTGTTAGACGTGCATACACTATTAATCTAGAATAAATGCTTTTGAATAATTATCTAGATAGTAGATTATATTTCATTCCCGTCTGCCGGATTGAAAGCAGCTGAAACAGAGTTGCCAACTTTAGATTTTAGTCTGCTAGAAATGTCGAGTAATTGCTATTTATTGCTATTTATTAGTCGTAAGTTTGAATTAATGCGTGCGCACAAATTCCGTGTGCAAATTTATTAATTCCGTGTTGCGTGGATTACGTTGTTATTTTAATTTCACCATCGTAACAGTCGCACCAAATTTTTATTTCGTAAATAAACTGGTATGACAACTATTCATTGGTTAATATTTACGTCGTTGCAGTGACTCGTGAATTTTAAATTCACCAGTGTCAAGCGCGATAATATTTTCGAATTACGTGTCGATTTTATTCAAATCCTACTTTCACCGGAATAATTCTATTTACACAAGTTTGTATAAATCTTTATTTAACGAATATTCTTATTAAACCAGGTGCTCGATAAGTATTAATTAAAAGATGATAAAGCTACCAGAGGAAATTACTCTCGAAAATTATACTCTAATACTTCCATCGGTGGCTGTTGGAAATGTTGGACAATTATGTATCGATCTATTGATCTCTAATTTAAATCTGCGCAAAAGCGGATCTATGTGGAGTTCCATGTTCGTTCCGATCTCTGGTCTGGATCCGTACAATAAGAACTCCGATTCTCTTTGCACTACCGCTGATTTCTACATTGGAGCTGCGCATAAAATAATTGTCTTACAGCTACGTTCACCTTACATCGGCAATTGCACTGGTTTCTTCAATGAACTAACACAATTCGTTCGACAAAGAAAGATCAGCAAGGTGCTATTTAGTTATTTATTCCAGTAAACATATACCTATCCGTTTGTTCGATTCGATTTTAACAAAAGATCTATTTTCGCAGATATTAATTTTAAGCAGCAGTTACGACTATGAGCGCGCCGATAGATCAGAGGTCAGTTTAAGGTACCTCTCTTCGGATCGTTCGTTGTTAGATAACGAGGAGCTTCTGGAAAACCTCTGTTGGAAAAAGCATGAAAAGAAGATTCTAACAGATTCTACGGGGAACCATATCCCCGGCGGTGGATACGCAAACGGCCTTTACGATTATCTCAAATCAATGGAGATTCCTTGTACAGTGCTATTCTGTTATTGTTCGGAAGGAGACAATGTCTCTGACGCGTTGATATTAGTCAAAGGTTTGAATCAGTGGTTGAATGTAATAGACACTAATGCTCATGGTGAAATAGATATTAAGTATCCGCCATCTTGGGAATACTTTTTTGGTAATCCACCTGCTTCTGAAGTATATTAAAATCCAAGTATAACTGTTTTTGCATTATTTAAAAAATTCCTCTTCCACGAAAGGAAATTATAAACTAGAAAGTCTAATATCGAAGCATAGTGCTGGACGAAAATTTACAGCTTTGAAGGTTGCATAACTTTCTTAAAATTGGTCCAAACAACATTTTTTTTTAGAAAGTAGAAGGATTAGTTTGCTAAGCTAAGTGTTTCGTTGTTTTGAAAAAAATACAATTAGTCGAAATAACAAAAAATATAGTAAAGGTCGTTTTTTTAAACTTTTTTAGCGAGTCTGTGATGAAAATTCAAGTTTAATAGCTTAAAAAAACGATGTTACTATTTTTTTGCTATTCCGACTAATTGCATTTTTTTTCAAAACGATGAAACACTTAGCTTAACAAACTAATCCTTCTACTTTCTAAAAAAATACTAATGGTTAATAATAATGGTTTGGTCCAATTCTAACAAAGCTATGCGATTTTAAAAGTTGTAAACTTTCTTTCGTTTGCTACTGCATATATCATTAACTAAAATATCTCGTGATACTAAATTATAAAGCTGTATTTGAGATAGAACCTAAGTAACAATTATAATATTATAATTCTATTAAATCGTTGGTCGTTTAGTGAAATAATGCTTAATTTAAACAATAATTTATTTGAAAAATTATTTACTTAAGAATATTCAAGCGAGAAGCTTGTATTTAGAAGAGAAAGCAGAATAAGAAACTAGGGCTGCTAAAAGTGCAGCGAGAAGCTCCGAGTTGACCCAGGGCCCGAGATATACGCCTGGATTGTTAAGTACTACTACAGCTAAAGGCTTCACGGTGCTAGGATCCTCTCCATTTCTATGCGCTTTGCGAATGGCGGCGTACCGTTCTTCGTCGTACAGGTTTATTCTGTAGTCTCCAGAGCGTGCTTTCTTCACATCTTCCGTCCAAGAAACCTGTAGAAATTAATATGGTTATGACAGTAAGAGGATTTCTATCGTTCGCGTAATACGATACATTGATTAACCGGCTTATTTAATATATATATATATACATGAAATGTCAATTACCTGGTACTTGTTATCGGAACTTAATCTAGCAGCGGGCAACGATTTTCCTTCAACTTCTGCGTACAGTGTAATACCTTTCACACCGTTGCTACACTTAAGCACAAATTGCGTTGTGAACGCAACATTCGTAAGAATCGTAGCGTCTTCCGTGACATATCCAGATGCAATAACCTCGGGTTTTTGACAAGTTTCACCGAGAATTCCGGTGATGCAACTGACTATTAAAATAGAAAGAATTGCGAATCGATTCATTTTGTTGATTCGAGCTTCTTTCGTATGCTCGAGGATAAATATTATCAATTCTTTAACTGTAAAACTGTAACGACTGCCGGTAGCTTGATTCAATTAAGGTTAAATAGTGACCACAACCACGATCTGTTTGTGGCGACCTCTCTTTGAGGACACGTGGATATGTGTGATGAGTTGGTGACACGTGGTAAGTAGTTGGAAACAACGCTACCAACTGCTTATCTTTAATACATAATATCTCTGCGCTTTTCGTAGAATTTCGATTGAAAGACGCGATAATCATGATATTATATTAATTATTTAGCGAAATATTCAATCCTTATAGGAAATTACTGGCAAAATATAGCTGGGTTTTGCTTTGGGCCTGAGAGATATTAAGGACTCCGTGAAAACATATTTCACTCCTTTTTACCACCCCCTTAGGGGTTGATTAGGGCAAAATTCTGAAATTGGTTTTTAGGTACTTATGTGGGTAATCTTTCGGAGCGAAAAACCAAGTCAATAACTAATCGGGCCTAAAAGATTTTGAGGAATCCGTGAAAATACATTTCACCCCTTTTCACCCCTTTGGGGACGGAATTTCCAAAAATCCTTCCTTAGTGGGCGCCTGCATCATGAAAACACTATATCTTCCAAATTTCACGTTCCTATATTACATGGTTTGAGCTGGGCGTTGATGAGTCAGTCAATCAATCAGGACTTCTTCTTTTATACATATAGATTGCCCCCGCATAATCAAATGATATTTATAATTTCAAATTACAAACGAAGAATGATACTTCTAAGCAGTTATCGTGTCAATTAAATACATAATTTTAATAATAATGTTCCGAAACCTAGCAACGAATTTTAACTAACATAGAAGTCGAAATAAAATGTTTCATAATTGATTTAAACTGCTTAAATATACCGCTTAAAAAAATATGTTTTATTCATTACAGTATTACATACAGATCGTCATCGATTGATAAAATTTAATAGTATCTATGCTCATTACAAATAATAGAGTATTTGGTATTCGAATACTTGAAAGATTTGTACACGAGGTAGAAAGTATGGGCGACAACTCAGTGATCGCTCATTTCCCTGCCTATAATACAAATTATTTAAAAGGTACAATTGTCATATTCTTCCTATAAAATATCTCGATTACGATGTATTAGCGCCGTATAGTTAAATTTCAAATAACAGTTCTTAAGAATTACATTGCATTATAATGTTGTTCGTTTGGTTCTTCGAAAATTTTATCAAAATCACTTTACATAAATACATATAAAACTTCTTCAAGTTAATAAATAATGAAACAGTTACATTTAGTATTACGTGTAAATAGCTTGCAGTTGTAGAGAACCCTTATTCTGTCATGTACACATAAAATCGTATAAATTATAAGTATATTAGCTACAATAAATAAATTTCAAAACTGAAACTCCTACGTCTGCGTCCAAGATTTCTATAACCGAATGGTATTTCAGCTTCGGCTCGCGAACTAAGAGAAGTATAATTAAGCTACTTAACTTAAAATTCAATCAAGTTCACTTCTTTCGTTACTGTATTTATCGCAGTCGATGTTACAACAGAGGTTGTAAAGGAACGTACATGAGATCGAAAGGTCGACGCGGATTCCCATGCCTCGTCTCTGATAATCCCCTGATTTCTCGGATACATCAGCAAAGGATCTTTCCCTGTCTTTTTGCACAACTCCTCTTGGAGCATTATTAAGCGCGACCTCCAATACTCGTAACTAGCCTGCTTAAGAGCGCTGACCCACTGTTCTACTTGAGACTCGGAACGTCCGCTCAGAACGTGCCTTTTCTCGTGCTCGTCTCGAAATGCTATACTAAATGCGAACATCCCCTCGGACGTAGTATCGATATTAATGCTATAGTTTTCTAAAACGATCACACCAGCTGGTTGCTTTCTGTCGATGTGTCCCAATTCATTAATATTAAAATAAAATAACAAATTGCATCTCAGTTTGAACCATTTCTCTTTGAATCCTGAAAAACAAATAATACCAGTGTTAGCCAATAGTACGAGAAAACTTAATTCGAAACTATAATCTTCCGAAATCGATTTTGGTAAAATCATTCTTAAATCGCTAAAATAAACGCAGTTGTGTAAATTAGTGAATTAATAGGTTAACGAACACAAATGCGTCCGATTGAATTTAAATGACTGTTGACTAAACTAACCTGACTTGTGAGCCCGTTTGTGATTTAAACGGCCCTCGATATCAGCGGGGCCATTACTTGCCTCCGCAAGTTCTTTTTCGTTGAACTTCATGATGATAAAGAACCATTTACGCGGCGAGCAGTCCTGCGTGGAGTAAATGTTATCGCACGATCATATTACGTATTCATGTTACTGGTGGCTTCGGCTACGTTTATTAAAATGTTTGGCCGCGATCCCCAAACCTTATCGCCAATTCTCAATGCTCCAACTCCAACCGTACTTCATTATTCATCCGCCAGCTTTCGTGGCTTTCAATAGTATCGCTCAATGTTTATCGGAAATTATTTATAACAATCATATTTACATCATCGCGCAAAATCGGACACACCGATAACGCCAGTTCCTTAACGACAACTTACGTTAACTGCTAGAGTTTGCGCCGCAAACTTTGCAACAGTTTGCAGACTGCCACTGAAAATTTTAAAATAGCGCGTTCGACTATAGCAGTCTGGGAAACGTGCCCACAAATATTTATCGCGCTTTTTGATAATTTACTGCGACAATTAATAAGCCTTATTTTTAATACACAAATGGAAAGTTGTATTATTTGGAAGCTTGTTTTAAATAAATTATATACCGGTATTGTTTTCATGATATTTATCCAGACGAAGTGTTTAGAAATAATACGAACGGGGATATGAATTAGGTTGGCTGAATTGTAAGAGGCATGTGCGATGGATTTCATGCGATTCGTATTTCAGGGATCGTGAAGTGTCAACTGGACTAATTGACTGTCAAAATTGTTGGTATCGTGCGATCCTTGTTTACAAACGGTTATGGTTCGCATTATTCCACTGTTTCTATTAACGAAAGTGATCGTTATTTGATTATATTTTACATAGCGGTTGCGTTTATCCAGACAGTGGCGATTCGTAATTATCTTTAATATAATTAAGCGATGGGATCGCTAACGAGTCGACAGAATGCTGGCGTGGAAGAAGTTGATATTGTTTCAAATCATGCGTACAAATATCCACCTCGTTCTGGTTTGTTAATAATTAACAAGTAGTTTCGTAATATACGAGTAATATTAGTTGCGCGAGTAGTAAGCTAATTTTAATGCAAATAAAACGATGTATCGCATCATTTGTACTTTGTTGATTTAGTGTCACTTTTTAGGAAACTACTTTGGTAGTCACTTCATAATGGGTGGCGAAAGATTCGATACGTCTCAGCCAGAAGCTTATCTTTTCGGAGAGAATGCTGACTTGAATTTTTTAGGGAGTCGACCAACACCCGTAAGATAATATGTAATATTAGAGTATTCTACACAGCATAGACGAGTTAATAATGTGTAATTTTCATAAATGTTCCTTATTTATAGTTTCCCTATCCTCCGCCACAAGCCAATGACCCGACGAAAACATTGAAAAGTTTAGTGAATATAAGGAGAGAATCTTTGAGACTGGTTCGTAATGTTGATCAAACATCTGGTTCGCCTCAGTGTCATAATGTAAAACATTACGGGGATGGCGATATCGACAAAAAGCCGAGTCGTTATAATATTGAATTTATATTTGACTGTGACGTAAGGTGTGCCATCACGATATATTATTTCTGCACCGAAGAAGTCACAACGAAGGGAGTTACGTATGTATTAGATACGTTATAGAGATCACAGCTGTATATACTTCCGAATGGCCCCAATGGGTGATTGACCTGAGGTTTAATTGGAGGGGTGAGGAGGGTGTGTGGACCATAAATCTGAAATTGTTGCTTCGGGAATTTATTATCCTCGTTAGAGATACCTATGCGTAGTTCAAAAAAATAATTTGTAAAAAAATTAATAATTTTTTATTAATATTTCGGAAACTAATAAATACCCGAAGCTACAATTTTAGATTTAGGGTCCACACCCCTTCCCCTCCCCTCAAATTTCGAGTCGATCGGCCACTGTGGCCATTCGGAAATATATACGAAATCAATTGCAAAGAATAGTAAAATTCAGTGGTTTCGTGACAAAGTATTTTGCGCGATATGAAATATAAATGTATTTGTAGATATACACCGAGAGATCCTTCCGTGAATTCTGAAACATATTACTACAAGAAAGGTGCGAATCAACTGTTTTCTCAAACATCGCATGTGTTTGATCCAACTGCCTGTAACGAAGAAGATCTGATGTATAATGCTGATATAGAAGTATGTACACTTGAATTGTCCGTGTAGCAAGTTTCTGTACATGTTTGACTATTTTTGTTATTAAACCTTTCGATTATTCGCAGGTAATACCAATAGCGATACACTGTGTAGCAGAAGAGGGTTCAGACGAACCGAAACAGTCTCATACAACGATTGCGGTTGTCGAGAAACATTCAGATGGAACTTACGTATTAAAGGCACTGAAACAGAAGCTGTACGTCGATGGTCTTTGTTACTTGCTCCAAGAGATATATGGAATTGAGAATAAAAATGCTGAGAACGCCAAGGTATATCGTGCAAGGAGATAGCCAAGTTTGTTTAAGGGGAGGGCCCTATTTAGGACGGCTAGGAATAAGGTGATTCTTGGGATTTTTTTTTTAAGAAACTGTTAAGTGGATCTTTTCCAAACTTTCAGGGTATTTTAGTTCACATTCAAACAATAAAAATGAATTTTTACGTTACAAAGTGTTCTATGTGAACTAAAATACCCTGAAAGTTTGGAAAAAATCCGCTTAACAGTTTCTTAGAAAAAAAATCCTAAGAATCACCTTATTTAGCCGTCCTAAGTAGGGCTCCCTCTTAAAGGCTGATTCAGACACGTCCAGTCATTTAGTCGAGTAGCGAGTAATTTAGGTACCATTGTTTTCCTATACTCGACTAAATTTTAGCGTCCACACATAGCAAATTACTAAATTACTCGTTACTCGACTAAATTACTGAACCAACGTGATCTTTTATCATTGAAATAATAATAACGCGTTATTTTAGCAACAAGGTAGTGACGAGGATACAGATGATAATGGATCAGAATGTGTGATTTGCATGTCCGACGTACGAGATACTTTAATATTACCATGCAGACATTTATGCCTGTGTAATGGTTGCGCAGATTCTCTTCGTTACCAAGCCAACAATTGTCCAATATGTCGCGCCCCTTTCAGAGCTCTCCTTCAAATTAAAGCACTGCAGAAAGCAACCGGAGATATTATATCGAACCCACCGTTGCCGGAAGTCAATATATATTTAATCTACTTTTCTATAAAATTTCATTTAAGAACAGTTCGGCAGTATATAATTGATTAATGTTAAATACTTAGGGAAGCTGCGAAAACATTCCGTCTGGATACGAGGCTGTATCATTGATAGAAGCTTTGAATGGTCCATACAGTCCAAGAACTGCTGTCGTCGCCCCAGAATCTCCGGACACACCCGATACGGACACAACTAGCGCGATTCAAGCGGCTGAAGCATTAAATAGGCAAACACACTTTACTATTTCGAAGATATCGAGCTACGTTCTTTGTTTCACAATTAATTTGCGGCTTTGCAAATTTTTTATGCAACAGATCTGTAGAACGTACCCCTGTAACAAAACATGTATCTTCGAAGGAAACAGACACATCTGCCAGGACAAGTGGTACTGCATGTACCACCCCGGAATTTCGAATGTCGGTTTTATTAGCTAGAGACGAACACTCGGGGTCACAGAAGGATCTTCATAGCCGATCCCCAGCGATGAGAATGAAAATCACCGGCCATTTGCGAGATAAATCTGCTGTGAAATCACGGGACACTCTTAGACTCGTTAATGAAAAACCAGTTTCTCTTTACAAGGTAATCCGTTCAGTTTCTCAATTCTTCAATTCTTCGATGTTCCGAGTAAAATATAGAAAGCGTGAATCCGTGCCACGTTGTCCAAATGGTCTGTAAATGTTTATAGGGACAGGGACAGGACGAAGACAGCGAAGCAGAGAAATTGTCTCCCTTGCTGAACGCAGAAATCAGTATGGAAGCGCTCGATGCTCATGGTTACGGGATGTGCGACATACATATTGACGATGAAAATCAGACTACAGAAAATGAGAATGATGCGGACAGTACATGTCACGTGTCTCATTAATAGGATACGCTATATGTAAAAACATTTAATCGCGTCATTTTTAACATGTATATTTAACTCAATTGCCTTTTGTAATATAAGATTACTTATAGGAGAATCATTTAAAACTGTAAATAAAATATTATATATAAATCACAACATAGCGACTCGATTCACGCGTATATTTTGACCGCATCTAGTCTTTTATAAAATCAGTAGATACTATTAATGAAGCAGTCTGAGAAGATACCAGATCGCTGTTCCGGTGCAACAATGACGCAACCGCAAGTGATTTTTCAGGAGAGAAGATAGTGGAAAAGATTAGATATGTCTGAGCCTAGTCACGCGTTCATCTGAAAATTTACAGCCACGTCATGCAAAGGAAGACTAACTGCGGAGTAAAATACAGATTCTTGTTTATTAGAATTTTATTGAAATTTGAATTGCAAAAGATTACTTGTCCTTAGAGAACAGAAAGCATTCTTTTGTACTTCTTCCACTCTTCGAGGGGTCCATGTTCAGGTAAATATTTAACATTGCAACCGTCAGGAGCCAGACGGCCGTCTGTCTTCAACTCTTCGTATTCAGCGCGGTCGTACTTGGTGAATCCCCATCTCTTAGATACATAAATCTTCTGACGACCGGGGAACTTGAATTTCGCACGACGCAGCGCTTCGATCACCGCAGCCTTATGACGATCCGACGAACGTATGCTCATAATAGGTTGCCCAATGTGCACTCTAGCCACCGTGCCTTGCGGTTTACCAAAAGCTCCTCTCATCCCAGTTTGGAGTCTACGAACAGGACAGAGAATTAATCAGAATTCTTTGCAATACAGACGCAGGGGAGAATTAAAGATTTTCTTGGGGAGAGCATAGATCTGAGAAATAAACCAAGAACTTTTCTGATATTCTCCTGCTAAACGAAAAAGTGTCTTTTTAGTATTAATTTATCATATTTCCCCTCGTATTGCTAAGTTAAAATAAGTATCTTGCAAATTATAATATTTTTCGTACAGAAGCGAGCAATGATAATAAATAAAAGTGACTTTTAATATTATTTACGTACCTATCAGCTCCAGCACACGATAACATTTTGTTAATGCGAATAACATGGAACGGGTGAAGTCTCATACGAATGTGGAATTGATCTTTTCCAGCGTTCTTCACCATGTACTTATTCGCACAGATACGTCCAGCTTCAAGAGCCTCGGAACTGAGCTGCTCATATTCGTCTGACACTAAATGCACGCATAGCGGAAAGTCTTCGACGGAAGCTTTCTTTTTACCAAGATCGAAAATACGAATCTTCGGGTCAGGCACACCACGACAGAATCTTGATTTTGGGTAGGGTTTGTTCTTGCAATACCGATAGCTATAATAAAACAGAAATGACTCACGTTAGAATGCTGTAACACGGTGATGCAGTGAAAATTTCTAACCTCTCGCAAGATTTAGAAATTCTATTTTCAATGTGTTGCAATTTACGTGAGAATGTGCGAAAGAACAGGAAACTAGTATTTGTTCAATTTAATCGATTAAAAGATTCCTTAAACGTAGAAAATAATGTTTTGTTACATACCATCTAGCTGGACGGCGCCCCATATTGGCTGTTAATAATAAATAACAAATATGAGTTAGATAATGAAATAATACTTGTAAAAGCTTATTTAATAATTAAAAATGACGCAGAATAGGGAGATGCCTAATACATTTCGAGATGCCTTTAGATTACGGTGGATAAACGAAAATACTACCTGCTGGCTCCAGACGACGTTAAACGAGAAAAGATAGTGGCATGAAATGAGTCATGAGTTGAGATTGCGAAGCGAGTAATAACCAGAAAGTTACTAGTTAAGGGTAGTTTTCAAATGAGGACGATTCTCTGCCGAACTGTCATGGAAACAGTATGTCGGACTCAAGGAATGTGTTTTAAATATTAGCCTTAAAAATATCACAATGGAGTCAGTAGAATTATCGGAGGAAGTGCCCGTACGCGCGCAATTTACAGTTGATGATTTGGACATTGAAATATTACCACTTATATACGAGATAATTCGGAGGTTCGTTTACTTCAATAGATTGACAATTACAGTACTTGTCTTCGCAAGTGTATCGTTACGTTGTTTTAAATCGAAACTATCGCGATACATAACCTATGTTTGCATAACAATATTGCTTAAGTTACGTCAATAATAAAGGTTTTTTTATACATAAACTGTGTACGGGTTTGTTTTTAACAAATATTATAACTTAGTGTTTATAAATATTAGTGCTCGTTCTATCAGTTCCTGTTGAAACGCTGTCATGAGAATTTCATTTCGAATTTACAGACAACGTTATAAGACACTTGCAGCATTCAAGATTTTGTTTAATTTATAATCGTTTTCTTACTCTACTAGTAATTATTGTTCTCTGTGATAAACCACCGCTTGGGTGAATGTGATAATATATATATACATGCATATTTTTGCATGTATCGTTTGTTAATTTATATTATCAGTAATAGAACGAGTATGTATAAATATATTAAAAATAGATGCTAGCATATGTGAGATATTTCAAATAAACAGTTTAACGAGATAGACTTAGATCCTAAGAATCTTGTTACGCAACAAGATTTTACCGTACATATCGAATTTATTTTTAGCGTTGAAAAAGATCCACATGATACTAGTCAGAAGGCCAAAGAATCTCAGGACACCAGCCATAAAATATTAGAGCTTCAAAAGAAATTAGATTCCGCGAGGGCACAGGTAAGAAATTGTAATGTAACGGATTTGCAGAATGAAGTGGTATATATTTAGCTGAAATAAGCTGTTTATGCATAATTATATCGATGTTCATGAAATTCGTCCTTTATACTTTACAGATTAAAAGATTACCAGGGATAGAGTACAGTAAAGAAGAGCAATTACAGAAGCTTGAAACTCTTCGCAAACAGCTTCGCCTTAAACGAGAGCTCTTATTGAAGTATCGTAATATGTGCACGTTCGAAGTTCCGAAAGTATAAACTTTTAACTGTTTATGCAAAGGCTCCGCTCAAGATGCGTTTTTTTCGCGCTCTATTTATATATCTAATGAATAACGAACGGTTGATCAACAAACTCGCGGAATCGAAACCAATGAGACGCGCTGCGCAGTTTGTTGTTTATGTATTAGCTCGAACGGGTACGTTACATGGTACTCCTCGACCTCTTTCCAATCCCCAAGAATTCGTGAAACAGTTGAGAAATATAGCGCAATCGTTTAAGAACGATTTAAAGAAACTAAAGGATGACATTAAGAAAAATCCACCTAAGTAACTTCTGCAAAAAATAGTTGTTATTTATTAAATTATTTCACCTGTAGAAAAATTGGTTTCGTAATAACCGCAATACAAATGATAAAAGATTTTATATTTGTATCCCTATTTGGAAATTCTGTTAATGAGTGTGTAAGGAAACCGTGTAATATTAGGAAATATGTAAGCTACTGTAATTTATGACGTATACAATATATTAGATGATATATGTACACGATATTTTTATGAAAATTTTTATTCTCTTATATTTGAAATATAGTATAATATAATAAGTGCATCGCAATACACGAGTCCACACTGTATACTTTATTAGCATGTTACGAAAGTGTGTTCTTACGTTCGACAAATTAAGAATTCTCTTCCTGCATTTGGTTTTAAATGAAATAAATTCATAATATCACAAAGAAAGAACATCTGAATATATGTCCATAGAAATATATTATCGAATACTGATAAATCGAATGCACGCGTAGTCGACTAATTTTTTGAAATACATAAACAAACATTTGTACATATTTTTATGTAGATTATATTTACTCCGTGTTAGTTCAACATACGTTTGTGCTTAGAAAAATAAAACTTTATAAATAACAACGTACATTACGTCGCAAGTTTCGAAAGGTCCGTTTTTCTTTTTTAATTTCAACAATTTAGTCAAAATTTGAAAGACAGTTTGTACTGTAATGGAGTTAAAAGCACGACGTGCATGGTGTCGTAATAATTCAGGGGTTCTTTCTGTGTTGTAGGAGAAAGATAACGCTTCTGAAGAATACAAATGACCCCGTAATCAGATAAAACTTCCATCGTTATAAGTGAGAGTTTTACACATATCTCGATATAAATAACTACGAAAATAATACATGTATTTATATATAAGCAGGGTGTTTTGAAAATCTCAGAAATTAATCAGGATAATGGTACACAATCTCTTAAGAGATATTGCCTTGGGGAAAGAACTGAAATGAAAAGTTTCTTGGTAAAAATACAGCTGTTATAGTTACTGCTCGAGAGGTCCAGTCGCATGTAAACTGCTAAAACTACATATACCCCTAGTTTACAAAATCTAGAAACGCTCTCTCCAAAAGAAAAAATACATTTCACAGCTGAATGTAACTGCCTGAAATATTTCAATTTTTATAATTAATTTTGAAGAGTTTTAAAACAATCTGCATATGGAGTGCGCATATTTATGTACATGTATACGAGTTTTGTATGTAAACTTTTATACTTTTGTGGGAGGATTTTGTTCCGACAATGGTTGAATAATACTGTTACCAGTATTGCGAGATCGCCCACCTCTTCGACCTCTACCTTTCTTATTCTGACTCATGCCAGACTTCTGAAGTAAGTTTTCTTGCTTGGACGCCTGTCCTTCGCCCATTTCTGTTCCGTCTGTCGACTAACCCAATGGAATAAATTTACATTTACCGTTACGCAAATTTCGTGTATACTTACATTTCGATTGCATGCTTGCATCACAGACGAGGAGCCCTGTCGATTTTGGGACTGTTTATTCGGTTTATTAGCCCTGCTCGGCATGATCATAGTGTTGGAATTTGGAATCAGCTTTAGAACGTTGCCCACCGCTTTGGTGCGCCCCTCTCTGAATACCATCCTTTGCCCTGGCTTTATGTACTCAGGATGTTTTATAAATCTGAAGCGAACCAGGGCCTTGTCCCCGGTCCTTAAGCAATCTTGCGACATAGAGATTATAGCAGCTGTTTGTCTTATGCTTCCACAGTGCACTGCAAATCAGGTGAAACTTGAGTATCGAGGTAAAGTGGATTAAAAATTTGAAGCTCGATGTATAAACGAAAGTTGAAGCATTAGGAGAGGAATTACCCATCGCTTGATAACAGGAGCTGATTGTCGTAGGATGATGTAATACAAGGATTTCTCCTTCAAATTCCCAACTAGCTAGCGGGTTTAACGCCGGTGCGACCATTACCATGCCCTTTCGAATCTGCGATCTTTTAATCTTCTTCAACGCGAAACTAGCCGTCTGGCCGCCCCTCACTTCGCGAACAGGCATTCTCTTTCTGTGTATACTCTTCACCGCGATTGGAATGAAGCGACCTAAAGGATCGGGCCCTAATAATAATATGTCGTTCAATTTTATCACACCCTTCAGAGTTGTTCCAGAAACTGCAGTGCCGACGCCCTGGAACGAAAGGGAAGCAAGAATTGTGAGAAAAATGTTGTCATTAGACATTAATGATTATTATTGAACGAGCTACCTACCGGTACCGAGTAAGTGTCGTCTATTTGAAACTCCGCAGGCTCGTCATCGTGGCTAGTCATCCTCGCGGTCAATAAATTTAGAAACATTTTAAGAAGATGCAAATTCTCGCCGTTTACATTCGACACTTGGAAAATCGGGCACAGCCTACGTAAAGGTGTGGACGGTTAAAGTAGTTTCGGATTGTAAGTGAAGTAAAATACAAAGTGGCAACTGACCGTTGCGATACGAAATTCGTAGCGCTAACGACAACATCGTCGGGCGTCTTGACGGTAACGGGTACTTTCCTGCAGCCTGGGGACTTCAAGATCCGTATCAACAGCCTTAAATTTTCTTGCAATATGTTCAGCGGACACATATCGATCTTCGTAACTACTACAAACACTGGTACCGATAAAGCCAAAGCTAAGCCTAAGTGTTCTTTCGTCATTCCAACGATACCAGCGTTCGCCCCAACCATTAGCATACCTAGAACGTATTTAAAGCATTTCTATAATGGAAGGGATACATAACTACTGGGCATATATATTTTATCAAATTAATCTTGTCTCACCAAAGTCCGGGGCGTGTCCGGTCATTCCGAAGACAGTTGTCTTCAAATATCTTTCGTGCCCAGCAAGATCAATAAATGTAATGACTTTGGAAGATTTCTCGCATATCTTTACCCAATCTAAAGATCCATGCTCTGGCTTATTTACTACGTTACCTAAATATAACATATATTACTTATATCTGATTCTGTAAAGTAAAATGGAAATGCGATTATTAATATCCGGGCTGCTCGTAATGTTATCTTACCGACGCTGTCAAATCCAAGAATATCATTCCCAACTGAACTGGTACGACCTGTTTCAGCCTCGTGCTTATGGCGAAATAATTTCTGACGGGCCAAGCCTCTGCCATTGTCCAGCTCTCCGTGTGTTAATACACCTAAGAGTGTCGATTTCCCAGCATCAACGTTGCCAACCACAGCCACCCTGTAATTAAACTCTATTACACTGACTTCTTTTCATCTCGATTCTATCACATTTAAGGACTACTCCATTCGTAATTTGCGTTATTTAAGATGAACACCTGATCTCTAGGAAATCCTGTATGTCTAAACGCCTTCGAACTAGATATTGTCCTATAAGGCCTTGATCTACTTTAGTCTGACGTAGGAGCACGCAATCTGCTTCTAACGTAGCGGCAAGCGACTGCAAGGTAGCAACGGACGCTTCGTATTCGTCATCTTTCAAACCGTCCTCTGAACCATCTAAACATGCATACGTATGTTTATATACATTATACACTTATACATGAAAAAATGCTAACATTTTTCAGCATCAAGTACGAACCTTCGCCAATGCCAATATCAAAAATTGTTTCGCTACCCCCATCCTGAACTCTCTCTTTCAAGCGCCTAAGTAACAATTCGTATTGCTCCTCGGAAGGGCTAACTAAGACACCCTGAAATGCGTTATAAATTATCATAGGCTATCATCGGATACTGTACTGTGCTTCGATGAAAAGAAGTCGGTGAGAAACTGTAGGGTTCGAATAATATATCCCTATCGGCTGGCGCGACGTCCAAAAAGTGCAAAGCAAACGGGACACGAGCAACGAGAGCCAATCAGTGTGTTCGGCGCAATCAACTGTTGGACCCAACCGTTTGCAACCGTTGGGAACTGATCGGTGAGCAGACATCGTTCCACTCAGTTCCGCTGAACAACACTTGAAATGGTGAGGATATTTTAGCAGTTCCCAACATGTTGGGTAAAGCGAGCGCAGTTTACCTCTGCTCAAAAAAATGGCAACCGCTCACTGAACGTGTTGAGAAGCGAGCAACCGAGCGGTAGCGTTCAGCAAAAGATCAGTGAGCGCAAGCGAGCGGTTGGCCAACTGTTGGTTGCACTGAACGCATTCAATGCATGCAAAGAACCCCTCTTACCCCTGCGACATCTCGACTGACTTCTTTTCATCAGAGCAAAGTATATTGCGATAAAATACAGAGATCGAGAAGCGCACCTTTCCTCTGATACTAGAATAATCTACGCTAGCAGTAGGTACATGATCCTTCTCGTGCACTTGTTTTATGGTCGGCGTTATAACGGATCCAGTCCCCGCCATAGTGTATGTCCACGCGTGCGTTCAAATAACTCGAAAAACTTTCTCTATGGATTTCATGTAACGATTCATACAAAAGTTTATACCGTCTGTAAAGACATTAGCGCGATGAACATCTTCCAATATTTGAATCCAAATCGTCTTCTGTAGATCCTTGGTATTAAAGCTTGCATAACTGTCGTATGATTCTAATACTGTTAGAAGTTAACTTATCGATACAGTATCATCATCGTGCGTTGTGTTCATACAAATCTGAAATCATATAAAGCAAAGGTAATTTTAATTTAACTACAGATAAATAAGAAAATCATGCGAGCAATTTCCTTCAAATTTTCTATTCGTCTTCTAACAAACAATCACGATATACCTACGTTCAAGTTATCACCTTATTATCTATACTACATTCACGAATACACAGAACATAAATAAAGTAGATTCTAGTACTTTCGTCTATTTCTACGACTCGTTGCGTATGGGCATTATATATTCACGAGAATATATAATGTGACATTTAAAGAATCTATCTATGAGACTGAACAGCAGGATATCAACTAAATCTCAAGTCCAATTAAACGAGATATTAATATTTATCTTAAAAGAAATTGCATTCTTTTAATCGACTTATAGAATATTCAAGTTTACTAGACACTTGCTCAAGAGCATCTTGTTTATCTTCGACGAAATATGTTGCTGACACAATGCATACCAAGATATCACATATGCATACCTTCTGTATGCGATAGTAAACTGGCGATATGAAAGCTGATACTTTATATAAGAGTAATCGTATTCGTTTACCTGCCACGATATGCTCGCATTATGCGTTATTCCTCTGCGAAATCACAAACTAAAGCTTTGCGCGCCTGGAAACGATCGTCGAGCTTGCGAAAATCTGTCAACGATTGCGTGATATCATTCCGTCCAAGATGATGATCTCGAGCGATTGTTGGTGTGCATCGTGTGCATTAAGGAATCTGAACTATCGACGATGCTTATCGATAACCCAAACGAGACGATATTCTCGACGATCCCGCCACGATATCGATCCTTTCCACTGTTCAAATTTATTCAATCACGATATTGAACGTGCTTTTTCAATTATCTACTAGAAACACGATGAAATATGTGTATAATATGCGACGAACACGAAGAACTTAGATTTTTCTCGGATTCGCTCGATTTAATAACGATAGTGTTCTTACGCCATGTTGGGAAATGTTACTTAAATTTTGTCAACACGCTGCAATATGCGCAAGTCGCAACATGATGCAATTTCGTGCAGTTGCAGATATTATATACAATCTTTTTGAGGACTTTTATATGTATATAGTAATATATTATTATTATTGTAAACCAATTTCGTATAAGATAGATTTAAAATCCTGATGTTTGGTTAAAAACTGAATTACCGACTTCGTGATGCTTTGTGGTGAGGCCCTTCTCAATCTGTTACCAGATGGATACGAATGGTTATTTAAAAGTAACTTAAAAGTTCAATTAAAAGTTAATTATTTATATAATAATAGATTACTTAAGCATCTATATATTTATAAATAATTTATATAAATATAAATTATTTATTATAAAAATTAATATATTAAATACATAGTTAATTTAAGTTTAAATTTGTCATAGTTTAATACTATAAAAAAACCTATTGGACAGAATAATATATATTTTATATATTTATAAATATGCGTATATATTTATAATTTCCTTGGGGGCTCATATAGTTAAATTAACTCTAAAGAGCGTAAGAGAAAAGCACGTCTTAACTGTTTGAGGACAAATTATGTCATGAGCAAAATACCTGTTTTACAAATATTAAGCAAAATATTATTTATACATAAATATAAAACATTAATAACCTACTCCGTTCATTCCATGAATTACAAATTCGCGCGCAAACTAAACATACAGGCATACAACATACTAACACAATAACCCTAACCCTACACTTCGCCATGGTACGAGTAACCATACATTTCCCAATAACATACGAACTTATCGATTCAAAGTGGAATAAGACTGTAACGCTATCAGCGATACGCACTAAAACCACAAACGAGGTATACTTCGTCGATGATAAATACACGCGGGATAACCATTGATTTTCACGAAGTCGGTATTTCAATTCCTGCCGCCCGAACACCCTTAAAATTTTAGGTGTTTATCATCTGTGGTATTATCAATTATTATCTACAGCATGTTTGGAAATTATTCACAGCACGATGCCTATTGCATGCTATTTCTTAATCAAATGTAATAAAATTTCACGTCGCTTCTTTCGCTCCCGATACGTGTAATAATTGCTTATACAGTTTTATACAAGTTCTGTCAATCGATCAAAAAATCATGTTTCCTAATCACTATAAATTTTGTCTCTCCGTATGCTGATATATAGAATTGCATAAAACTACAGTTTATTACTAATAACGTTAATCAATAAATATGTAGATCGTAGTTCCGTGATGGACGCTACACGTGGACGGGAGTAGTTTCACACTGAAGTGTATTTAAAGCTCTGATATCTTCGTGCGCAATTTCAAATGCACCATTTTTTTAGTATAACCAAGTATAACAAGGTCAAAAGGTTATGTTTATTGACGAATGCTAAATAAGCAATAGGTGTTAATGATACGGTGGTGCAACGAGAACTGGCAGTTCATTCCTGTCTATCCTCCATAGCAGAGAAATAAATATGAAATGAAAGATCGTCGATAAGTTTTCGTGCACTGACTGCTCTCAATCACGTATGAGTTAGACAATTTTTATATCCAGTTTATCCATTCATAATACTTACCGCATAGATTTAACTTCTAGTTATTCATATGAAATTTACTTTGACCGGTCTAACAGACGTCGCTTGACACTGTCCTATTCTCTGATCAAATAGAACGATCGTGTACATTATTTTAATCTACACAGGTATTACTTAGGAACATGCCAGACATTAAAGTCACCCCTTTGGGGGCTGGTCAGGATGTTGGAAGGAGTTGCATCCTCGTAACGATGGGAGGAAAGAATATCATGCTCGACTGCGGCATGCACATGGGATTCAATGACGAAAGACGATTCCCAGATTTCTCGTACATCGTACCAGAAGGTCCTGCGACTAATTACATCGACTGCGTGATTATTTCGCACTTCCATTTAGATCACTGTGGTGCTCTACCATATTTTACAGAAATGGTAACGTAACATCGATAATAGGGTGGAGCGATACTATATATATGTAAAAATTTAAATTTGAATTTTCAGTTGGGCCGGGTGCGGGATAGTTGTCTTTTTATTAATCAAACACAACTGTAAAATATTTGTAAAAAATATTCATGTCTGCAGGTTCCTCTTTCTCTTAAAAATGTAAAGAATATTTTTCCAAAGTTTTTTACTGTTGCGTTATCAAAAGACAGCTATCCCGCACCAAGTTTAAATTTTCGCCTATATAGTATCGCTCCGCCCTAGTGGATAACTCGTACTTGCCTCGCTAAAATCATAGCCTTTACGATACATGGCTTCGTTTATAGGTAGGGTACACTGGTCCAATTTACATGACACATCCGACAAAAGCTATAGCACCTATATTACTCGAGGATATGAGAAAAGTTGCCGTCGAACGTAAAGGCGAAAGCAATTTCTTCACGTCGCAGATGATAAAAGATTGCATGAAGAAAGTCATCGCCGTTACATTGCATCAGTCTGTAATGGTCGACTCAGAACTAGAGATAAAGGCGTATTACGCGGGACATGTTCTCGGAGCGGCGATGTTTTGGGTTCGCGTCGGCTCGCAGTCGATCGTGTACACCGGCGATTACAACATGACGCCCGACAGACATTTAGGCGCCGCATGGATAGACAAATGCAGGCCGGATTTATTAATATCGGAATCAACGTACGCAACAACTATCAGAGATTCTAAGAGATGTAGGGAGAGAGACTTTTTGAAAAAGGTATACTTAGACGATTACCGATACACGTAGAATTTCATTCGAGACTTATAAAACTTTTCTTTTAGGTTCACGAATGCATAGATAGAGGCGGAAAAGTATTAATTCCTGTGTTCGCCCTTGGACGCGCACAAGAGCTTTGTATATTATTAGAAACATATTGGGAACGAATGAATTTAAAAGTTCCCGTGTATTTCGCTCTAGGATTAACCGAGAAAGCTAATAATTATTATAAAATGTTCATCACTTGGACTAATCAAAAGATCAAGAAAACTTTTGTCCAGCGAAACATGTTTGATTTTAAGCATATAAAACCATTTGATAAAGCGTACATCGATAATCCTGGGGCGATGGTAGTATTCGCTACTCCAGGAATGTTACACGCGGGACTGTCCTTACAGATCTTTAAGAAATGGGCTCCGAACGAAGCGAACATGGTCATCATGCCTGGATTCTGCGTTCAAGGGACTGTTGGGCACAAAGTTTTGAACGGTTCTAGGAGGATCGAGTTTGAAAATCGGCAGATAGTCGAAATTAAAATGGCTGTAGAATACATGTCCTTCTCTGCGCATGCAGACGCGAAAGGTATCATGCAATTGATACAATATTGCGAGCCGAAAAACGTTATGCTGGTGCACGGAGAATTCGCTAAGATGGAATTCTTGAAAGAGAAGATTAAACAGGAGTTCGGAACCAATTGTTATAATCCTGCGAATGGCGAGACTTGTGTTATCACGACTATATCTAAAGTACCGGTAGATGCTTCCTTGGCTTTATTAAAAGCCGAAGCGAAAAGATATTCAGCTTTGCCACCAGATCCTAAAAGGCGAAGGTTACTTCACAGTGTCTTAATGCTGCGCGAAGATGGAGTATGCCTTGTAGACGCAGACGAGGTAACTGTTTTTTTTACCTTATTCAAGAAATGTGCAAATAATTGAGAGCTTTAATCTTCGAGTTTAGGTGACGAAAGCGGCAGGTATAATGAAGCATGTAGTGCGATTTACATCTACGGTTCAAGTCAGAGATCCTGGTCCTGCACATTCGACGACTCTAAAATTATTACAACCGC
Source organism: Andrena chrysosceles (assembly GCA_963855975.1). Classification (NCBI taxonomy): domain Eukaryota; kingdom Metazoa; phylum Arthropoda; class Insecta; order Hymenoptera; family Andrenidae; genus Andrena; species Andrena chrysosceles. The sequence goes on along the minus strand of OY979769.1, from coordinate 41,265,513 downwards.
TGAAAGAAAGATTATCAGGCTGGACGGTTCAGTTAACCGATGGGTCGATATCGGTTGAATCTGTTTTAGTGAAAGTGGAAGGTGACGAAGATGACCAAAAGAGTGTGTATGTCTCATGGACGAATCAAGACGAAGATTTGGGTAGTTACATTCTAGGATTTTTACAAACATTGTTGAATTAAATATTGATACGATATTTAAGGACATACCTCATTCAAATTGATAGATTTTAAGAGATTCTTGTAACCTGTGATACTGCTGTAGTAAATATGCATTATTTTCTTAGAAAGAAATCTCATCTATTTTATAATAATAACCGTTGCATTTAAAGTGATCGATCAGTAAAAAGAAAAGAAACATAGTTACAATGTACCTAATATTATTAATGTAGTAATAAATATTAATTTCAGTACTTTATGTATAGTTCCATAAGAAGTACAGGGGCATCCTTTAAAGTTGCAACCTACGTGCGCGCGAAAAGATGAAAATGGCAACACCGCCTCACCAACGCATTCTACTACAATCATACGTCGATGCTTCCGCCATCTATGAGCCTATTGTAGCCTATTATTTATCGTATGTAGGATAGGTAGATATTTCGTACGACATCCACCATTTTAAGAGTGCGATCTCGTAGATATCGCATTCTTAAAAATGGTTATCGTTTTCTTACCCAGAGGAAATCCTTAACGGATTATGTGGGGTTTGCACACATTAAAAACTCCAGGATGGCCTCCTGACTTGGGAGGACCGCACAACGGAGGGTAGGACTTGGACGAGATCCAAAACAGAACGATGCGATTGCCACCTCCCCCCGGTACCGTTTTCTTACCCTTCTGCTACGTCAAATTTAATATCCTCTGGCGAAAACCAAAAGCACCCTGCGCCCTCTATTACAACTAATGACGCCACACTCTCAACATCGGCTCATAGATGGCGAAAGCATTGACGTATGATTGCAGTAGAATGCGTCCGTGAGGCGGTGTTGCCATTTTTATCTGTTCGCGCGTGCGTAGGTTGCAACATTAATGGATAACCCAGTATAAAGCATATTTAGATCAATAGCATCGACAAAGTATATCAAAACCAAAGTCCGGAAAATATTATACCGATTCGACCGTATTAACCGAAATGTAGCCGAGTCATAAAAAAGACTGCCGCGTTGGCGTTGAAAATAAAAATCATGTGGCCAACGGAAATCGATAGCACGGGCATCTTCCGCCCGCGTGGCACTTATTTGGTCTTACTTTTGCTGACATTGGCAAGGATCTGCACTTTACTGCACACGATTCAACGCCATTAAAGCCGTGAATGCCGTTATCTACGCCGGCAAGAAACAGTTACGTAAAAGTAGTCTTTCTTTTTTCTCAGTGCCCGTCAGTGTCGAGATGAAGAAACACTAAGGGTGGTCGGAGTTCAAGCCATTCCTCATAAATAATAGATCCGCCGTAAAGACACCTCTTCGAAGATATTCATATTTGACAAATTTGAATAATGGGATACTTAAAGTCAATTGGCACCGTCGTCATATATACTTGTCTGTTTTTCGCTGTAATCACCTTTCTACCAGGTTTACCTCCAGATGCAGAGTTTGCCGAATATAGGTACGATATTTATATTTTATTATTTAGAATATTTACGTGCAAACTAATTACGCTTCCGCGATACGTATTTGTAGTATAAAGCGACCTGGCGATACACCGAATCCATTCGAGTTGAAAAATCGGCTACAGGGAGCGGAAGTACTGTTCTCCGGAGAAATTAAAGGTCCAGAATCGTTCGCTTCGTACAATGGAGAGTTGTACACCGGTATTCGCGGAGGTTACGTCGTGAAGATCGAAGAAAATCGCATCGTGCCGGTCGTTAAGTTCGGTAAAAAATGTGGTACGTGAAATAAAAATTTCTATTGTATAGCTAATATCTGACGATCTAATAACTTCGATTGCTCGACGATTTTATCTGTAAGAGATAAGCCGATTTTAAAAGGAAAGAATATTTTGCAGATGGCTTATGGCAAGAAGAGAGATGTGGTAGACCTCTGGGCCTGCAGTTCAACAATAAAGGAGAATTATTTGTAGTCGATGCTTACTACGGTATCTTCAAAGTTAACGTCAACACTCGACAGTATACGAATATAGTTAATAGTTCCGAACCCATCGAGGGAAAAGCTCCAAGATTGCTTAATTCTTTGGATATCGCAAAGAACGGAGACATTTATTGGATCGACTCGACCACAGATTTTTCCCTTCAGGATGGAGTCTATTCGTGCCTAGCTAATCCTTCCGGAAGGTAAGAATTTGAAATTTAAGATGTTTGCACGATTATGCCACGCGATGTTGCTTATTTGCAGATTGATTCGATACAACGCGGCGACAAAGAAGAATGAAGTATTAGTAAAGAAATTGGCGTTCGGGAATGGAGTCTTATTAAGCGACGATGAAAGTTTTCTGATCGTATTAGAGACTACTGCTTCGCGTATTATCAAGTACCATTTGAAAGGTCCGAAAGCTGGACAGCAAGAAATCTTTGCCGAAGGTTTACCTGGCATGCCAGATAATGTACATACCGATGGACAAGGAGGTTTCCTAGTAACTCTGTTGCTATATATAGATTCTGGTCATCCTATGTTACTTCAATCCCTTTTGCCCCATCCATACATACGAAAAATGGTCGCTAGGCTGTTGTATTTGATAGAAGCTCCATTCAAACTTCTGCAAGATGTTTATCCAAATTATTACGCAGAGCGAGTTTTGCATTCGGTAGGTTCGTTCGATAGCTCAAGGATTCTTGACACAAAGAAAACTTCGGTAGTACTCAGAATGGGTAAGACTGGGAATGTCATAGATGCTATATATTCAGAGGATGAAGCAGTTCATGGCATTTCCTCTGCTTACATACACAATGGATACTTGTGGCTCGGTTCTCCTTGGAACGAGTACATCATGAGAGTACCATTGAAACAAGCATTCCCGGATTTATCGGGGAGTACGAAATCATCGAATGTAAAGCAACAGAAAAAGGAAGAACCGGTTATAACAGTTACGGGTACGCCAAATGTTAAGGTTGAGGCAAAACCGATAAATGCTAAACCAACTGCGCAAAAAACTACCGCGAAACCAACTACAGCAGCTCCGAAACCAACTGCACAAAAGGCTACCCCGAAACCAACTACAACTCCTAAACCACCCCCTCAAACGTCGACCACACCGAAACCACCTTCTGATGCAACGACAGCAGAGCCAAAACCAAAAGCACGTTCTACGACTACTGCTACTAGTAGTACTACGACTAGTAGTACCACTCCAAAACCACCTTCATCACCATCACCAACGGCATCACCGCCACCACCACCACCGCCATCATCACCACCTGCTTCCAAAGCACCAGTGAAAGAGGCTAAGACCGATAAACCAAAAGAAATTAAGAAAGACAATTCTAATTCGAACGTTAATAAGAAACCATCAAACGTAGACACTGAATCATCAAAGACAAGCAAGAAAGCAACAGAGAAGCCAAAGTCTGACGAGTCCATTAAGAAAACTGCCCGTGCAACTGAGACGAAGAATTCCGAGGCAACAGAGAAGAAAAGTGATTCCACTAAGAAGTAAAAGCAAACTGCTTCTAACTTCAGACATTCTTCCAAGTTTTATTTAATACTTGATTACTATTATCAACTCTATTACATATTACAGGTTCTACATATTCCAAACATATCGACTTACTTGTTTAGACTTTACAAAGTTTCTAACATAGATACTCATTGCTGTTTTATACGTACAGAGTTCACTTTTTATTTACGGATTTTTTTTTTTGAACAAGTAGTTTAGTGAAATGATATAAGATTATTTCATTTTGCTGTAATTCTCGTATAAATGAAAAAAAGATTAGGAAAAGTCATTAGAGACTGTGATTTAGATTTGTACACAAGGTTGAAAATGTTTTTGCAAACCATTCCACATTGCAGTACATTATATATACTACTTAGTATCATGATATATATACATTAGTATATATACATACACATTTATATATATATATATATACATACACACGAGTTGTATATGTATGTTGTAAATTCTAATTTTATTTAGTTGTATAACAAAGATGAGGTCCAAATGAAAGAAGGGAAAATGTTATTTTGTTACAGATGTTCTTGTTGTTTTTCATATCAATTATCATTCCAGAGAAAAGAAGATTGTATAATAGGATAAGATTAAATATTAAAATGATTATTCTATGAATAAGGTAATTTATATTAAATCGAATGTGTTTGTTAAACTTGAATCATTCCCTTGTTATTAAATTTGTTTGATGTAATCATAGGAATATTATGAATCTTCCATTACATTTTTCATTTCTATTTTTATATGTGATCTATTTTTCTATTCTAGACATTAGCTTCGCGCACGGTGGTTTAAAGTAATGTTATTAATTTTATACGAAAGTTTGGGAAATGGTTGTATAAATGCTATAAGAATAAAATTCCTTTTTTAAATATTCCTTTTTTTACTATTACAAATACTTTTAATCAAATACATTTCTCTCGATTTGTACTCTCTTTAAGAACTTTCGAAGCTTCAAGTACACATCGGAAACCACAGTATCTGTTAGCAGCTCTAAATTATATTATAAAAATACACGCTATTTTAATTACATTACAGAATCAGAATGCACAACAGTGGGAAGTACTCAGATATTAAGTTGTTGTACCATGGAGACGGGCAAAATGGATTTTAATTTTTCTATTAAACTCTGTTGGACTTTCCAGAGAAGACTCGGATACCTAACAAAATGCCAATGACCATTTCTTTTACGCTGCGCCCACGTTTGTGCGCTTAGTAATCTCTTTTGATACTTTAAGATTTCTTTGTCCTTCGATGTTAACTTTAACGAGTCTTCGTTCACCAGAGCGAAACCGAGCCTCACCAGCTCTTCTCCGACTCTTATCTGTTCCTGCACAAATTCAATGTAAATTAGCAAACAGAGAAGACAATCGCAACCTAATCGCTTCTCTTTACCTGATTTTGTTGCGACGTAGTAACTATACAACTTAAATAATCTTTTTCACTAGCCACAGGTATAAAAGTTATTTTCTTTCCGCTGATAATTGTCTGCAACCAGTTGACGCCTGAAAGTTAACACAAATTACTATTGGATACTCGTAGCTATTTACTCGACGCTCACCATTACCCGTCACATTGACTCCGGCTATCTTAACTGGTAAATACGTTGAGGTATTCAATCGAGGCAGTGGTATTAACGACTTGTGATCCACCATCAAAAGTGTACCGTAATTGGGCTCTATGCGCATTACGGTACCTTGAAGAGGAACTTTTTTCCGCAGAAAATGAGACGGTACGCTGTAAGGCTTTCTAAACTTAGCGAACTAAAAAAAGAATATCGGGGAATATAAAAGACTGAAGTTAAATAAAGCGTAGCATCGATGTTCGCGTCATACATACGTACAGGCCTGATTCGATAGAGTGCGGTAACTAAACTTATACTAGCAATGCCATAACTGACGATCTAAAAATTGAAAATACAAATAGAAATTATTCGATCGGTGGTTAAAGGGAATGTAGGTTAGAACGTACCTTCATCGTCTCGGCATTATATTCACTAAACATTATGAACCTTTCCAGGATATTTGGCTTTTCCTTCGAGGCCATTGTAAATTGACGGAATTGCTTCTTTCGAAAATGCTGCACGTTAATATGTAACTACAATCAATTCGAGTAAAAATACTTTACCAACCGCATATCTATAGAAATATGTATCTGATCATCAATATTTTTACACAAATTCGCGAGGTGATTCTAACTCTGCGATAATCACAGATAACTTGGAATTAAATTACAAAATAGCAGGTTATTAACATTTGTAATAAAAACATTTTCAACATATAAATACACAACGATCATCTACATTGCTAATTATCTTAAACATTCTTGTTAATAAATGTAAGATGTAAGAATGCATAAGGAATAATATACATAGGCATACATTTAGAACTGGACCGGCGTTGTGAAAAAAGCGATTAAAAACAGTATCGAGTGTAAATAAGTTCGTATATCGCAAGTAGCTCGTATCGCAGTTACGTATTAATTTGAAATTGTACAGTTCCCTTTGGGATTGCATTAATATGTACGCGCAAACGCCTCCCACGAGCTTTTCGGTTTATTTTCATCTTTCACTTTCGTTTACCTATATCCACACGTGCTGATGTGCGCGCGTCAGTGAACGCTGACATCACGGCGCAGGTGACAAGCGAGCCTACATATATTGCATACATAGTTGTGCAGGATCTTGAAGAAATGCGTATAGCGCAGGAGAACCATACATAGCGAACAATAATTAACTTGCGAGGAAACAATCGAACGATTGACAGCCAGGCGTATCGCAAGAATGTTTCGCGACGGTCAATATTTGGAAGTAATCAAGGTATCTCAATCAACAGCTGTCAACAGCTGTTAATTGACGGCCCTGTGCGTCTAACAGGTAAAATAGAAGCTGTATTCGTAGGCTTCAGACACTTGTTTAGCTACGGCTGTTGTGACTGTTCAAGAGAAGACCATAAAGATTAAGAAGAAAGAGGTTTCCACCAACAAGTGGCTGGATCTAGAGGATTGGGCAGCGTTGTACAAAATTCTGGAGAGAGCGATTTTGCGCAACGTTCGCGCTGAGGGGTCATCGCGAGATCTCGAGAATTGCAAGTGGAAAAAGTCTACCCGACAGCTGGAAGTCACGTAAGCAATGTGAATCCTGTTTACTCGATAAGTGGGCATTTTCTTTACCTTCGCGTAGAACGCAGATTCGATATCTTTGCTAATATATAAAAGTGAAACGTCGTTCGTTTGTCCTTTTTTTCACGCCTAAACGGCTGAACGGATTTCAATGAAATTTTGAATATACATTACATACGTCCTAGATTAGAGTATAGGCTATTTTTTATTTTGGAAACATAAATAATTCTCGGGTGAAACCGTGTAACGTGTCAGTTAATCCTACTAATATAATAAATGGGAAAATGTGTTTGGATGTTTGTTACTCGATCAGATCGCAACTACTAAACGGATCATTGTGAATTTTTGTATACATACGTAGTCTAGGACCAGGAATATTATATAGGATACTTTTTATCCCGATTTGCACCAAATTTTACATAATTATTCTCTAGAATTCTACCATGAAATCTGGACATTCCCACCCCTCCTTCCCCCTTATTTTATCTCCTTGCCACCCCGCGATAATCGAAGTTTCACCCGGGCAACGCCGGGTACTTTAAGCTAGTTTGTTATAAATTTAGAAAATCGATTTAAGCTGCCGTACCCCGCGTAAGAAATGACGTGATATTTTTCCAATATCGTTACCATTTTTCCTTGTATCATCTGCGCGACAGATATATCATTTATATTGACACAGATGTTTCTATAAATCAGATACACGTTCGAGCCATCGGGAAGCGTGAAGGACGTTGCATCGTTGCCTACGATCAGGGTGAATGTGTCCCCCGCGAAGAAGAAATCGGGGAAGACCGAACTGTGCGGATCAACGTTAGAAAAAGAGGCGGATCGCGATCAGACGTTAGAAAAGTCGCGGAACGACACTTATGATAGCGCGCACCAAGAGTATTATGACAACACTTCACCGAGCAAGGCAGAAGACAATGATATTGTCGCAGAAATCTCGAAGGAGATAAAGAAGAATAGGAACAAAAGATATTTACAGCTTGAGCACAGCGCGTTGGAGGAATACGTGCCGGACGCGCCCGTGGCAAAGAAATTATGCACGCATTTTAAGTATATACCGAGCAGTAAGAGCACATTGGAACGGCTCCAAGTATCTTCGAACGAATACTCGCCGATGGTATCGGATAACAAAAGCGTGACGGAAGTTATTCGATACATACCGAATTCCGTGGCCTCGACGCAAGTGTCTTATGAAACTTACGAACCTAGCGCGAGGAGCATCGTGGACATTCCCAAGGAATATGTTCCTACTTCCAAGGGGACCAAAGCGTCGGTTGAGGAATACCAGCCGGACTTTACAACCAAATCGATGAAATTCGATAACAGTTACGTGCCGTCTAGCGTTCGATTAACTAATGAGAACTCAAGGAAGTCTGTGGAGAAGCCAAGGAGGCAACAATCAGAGAAACACTCGTTGAAGCGAAGAGATTCGTCGACTAAGGGGAATATAGATCTCTTTACCTGAACAGTATTTTGATAACGAATACCAAATATGATATATATAAAGTAGAACGCTATGTTTGTGACAAATATCAGATGAAAATATTTTTTAATTTTATTACGACATGGGGCGCGTTACCATGTCACTGTATAATAAATATGATTTGAATAAAAAAAGGATGTATTTTCGGTAAAAATAGTTTCGTATTGCTATTTGACATTCATTTATCGCTAACGTTCACTGTCGTCAGCCTCTGAAACTGGATCCTCGATTAAATTCTTTATTAGCTCGAGTTTGGGCTCCACGGTGTCTGGTTTCTCTGCTTTCTCTGGTTTCGGTTGCTCCTCGTCCATTTGGTTAAGCTCCTCGTCGTCTGTGTCGTCGTCTGCTCCAGGATGGGCAGGAACTTTGTGAGTCGGACTGCCAGGTGTCTGCATCGTGCCAGGCTTCTGCCACATCTTCTGCGATTCCTATAATTTTCAATCGATCGTTGGTAATCATTCGTAAATAACTCGCGACATTAACAAACGCGACAGATGAATTCGCTTACCTTCATTCCGCTGACTTTCTCCATGTAATAATCATAGACGAACTTAGCCATGTGAGGCATGTCATCGATTTCCATCGGGGGATTAGCTGGAGTAGCATCGTTGAGCCTATCGGTAGGATAACGTTCCTGCGGGAGGAGCTGCAGCTTCAAAGGTCGGTGCATCAGTTGATCGAACGCAGGCGTGAGTTCGAAGCAGTTCTTGAAGAGGGACACCCGAGCGAATACATAAAGACCGAGGCGTGCTCTCGACATCGCCACTACTAAACGCCTCGCGTCTCGCAGATGGCCCACGGCACGAGTCTTCACAAGAGACAGTAATATGTAATCGTTTTGCTGGCCTTGATATTTATCAACCGTCGTCACTTTATTCGGCCGACCTATTAAGGGATTGCTGGCGCACCTTATATTTATTACGTCTCTTATTAGGTGTTTCTGCCCGTTGTAAGTAGTTAATATACTAATCTTGTCCGCCGGGTAGCCGAGTAGTCGCATGTACATGAATACAGCCACGCAGTATTCGGCTTCGGCAAGATTCTGATAGAAGTACGCGCTGGGTTCGCTTTCTCCCACGCCGTTGAAGTCTTCGACGTTAATGAGTTGAAAGTCGTACAGGAATCCAGCATTCGCGACCAGGTACTCCGGGCTACTCTCCACGTGCGCAAGGTTGCCCAATTTTTTGTACCGCCAATTGTACAGATTGCAAATACTGGGCCTAGCACGACCCTGGCCGTCGAGGTCAACAGTGGGCACGCCCAATCGGACGAACCTCGCGAAAAGGGATTGCTCCATGTTGGAGTACTTTTGGAAAGCCATGTTCTTGATGACTGGCGGCAGCTGGTGGTGATCCCCTATCATTATCCAACGTTTCAGTCGATTGTATCCGTCTTGCGGATTCTGTAGCAGCAGCGGTATAAAAGTCTCTATCTCCAAGATCTGCGCCGACTCTTCCATAAGAATGTTATCGTACTTGAATCCCATGTCGACGAGCTCGCGCCTCTTAAGTGCGGCATGAGTACACGTCATCGCGATCACTTTTGCCTCTTTTACTAGCAAGTACTTGGATCTGTCTAAACCGGACCGCAGCAATTCGAAGGCTCTGAACTCTTCCAACTGCGCGAAGATCCTTTCTATATACCTGAAACAGCTACACGCTGTCTCTAAATCCTCTTCGAACGTATTGCGCTTGAATAATGGTTGCGGTGCATTGTCGAAGAATTTGTGAAACGGAAATTCTTCGTCGATGATGAAAGCGGGCGGTGAACTGTTCCTTGTGCCCCGTCTCGATTTGATTCTAGATTCGAAGCGTTCCCACCTCGTCAATATTTGGTACATAAAAAAGTGACCCGCTGTCTCGCACGTGTACGCCACGTCACCTTTCACGTTTAAAGACTCCTAGGAAACAAATAAATAATCCGTGTAAGAAAGAGCGGCAGGAAAACATTTGTATGCGTATCACAAAGCACGCACCTGCAGCCTTTGGACTTCCATTAGAAGGTCCAAACGTTTGGCTAAAACATAGTTAACTCTACCATATCTGCTGAAGTCTTTCTCGGTTTCTAACGCCTCTTCTCCGTGACCGAGACGCAACAGATGCCTCTCGTCGATATCTAGTGCCATAATCTTCTCGAAAAGCTGATTGAGCGCTTGATTAGAGTGCGTGACTATAAGTGTTCTCTGATTGGGAAAGTTGTGATAAAGATTCGATATAATCTGAACAGCAACATCCGTTTTACCGGTACCAGGTGGGCCGACGACAAGCGTCAAACCTGGTTGCATGCCTGCGCGAATGGCTTCGACTTGCGTCGGCGTAAAGGGGATCTGGTTCCTGGAATAAAATCGCGCAATTACGTATAGAAAAGGAACAACTCCGGGTTTATTTATTACTCACTTTTTCGGCTCATTAGCTTTATAAGGACCTCGACTGGGCGGTACATGCGGCTCGACCTTGATCACTTTCCTTATTGGCTCATTATTCTGTTTAGCGAGAACATCCTCGAATATCAAGCGAAAAGGTCGCACCAATTTCTTGTCATCGTCGGTAGAAACTTTGCTCTCGTGCTGAGGGAAGCTAGCCTTTAAATGATCTATTTCGAGGAACGTATCGTTGAAATCCATCGTTGCGATTTCATTTGGCATTCTAAATGCGGCAGCGCGAAAATGAATATATAAGAATACATAACACAAATGATACTACGATAACGAATACTCGCGAAAGATGACATATGCAGTATTGCGAGCTGGAAAGAAGTCGGATTACCAACAAGCTGAAATGTCACAGAGGCAAGGGGAATCGCCGCTCGCTCCACCTTATCCCCTCCAAGAAATCCTACTTTTAGGTTCTCGGCGGCTGTCCATATCCGCAGGCTGTCGGGATATAGTTCATTCGCGTTCTTCGTTATTCCCCTTGCTCCTTGACATTTCAGCTTGTAGGTAGTCCGTCTTCTTTCCAGCTCGCAATAGTAGTCTTCGTGTACCTGGAATAACGAGCCGCCCCAGGGTCACCGTACCCAAGAATTATATCATGAAGCCAATCGGGAACAACGCATTCCGTGTTCATCAGCTCCCTTATCGTCTCCAAGACTGCTTTGAAGTTATTCTCTTTCGGCTTGCGGCGCATTATGATGTTAAAGCTCTCGTACACATCCTCGCCACCGTGGCTAGCATTGTCCATGTCGATTCGATACTGATTCGAGTCCAACCAGACTCTGTACGTTCTAGTGTCCCCGGGTAAAATCGGCCGTGGCTCAGGTCCGTCCTCGATCACTCTGCCGTTTGAATCTAGCATACCTTCCACCTCGCATCCTCGAACAGTGGTCAGCCCAACTTGTGGGATGAACGGCAGCTTGTGGCTGTATTTAGTACCTGCAGTATCATTCATCTACGTTAATTTTTCTCGCGATCCGCGTGCGACATTCGGCGAAAATCGTACCGATTGGATTGTCAGGCTTGACCGTGATGAGGAAACAGACATCGTGCTTCCGAAGGTTCTCCCATTCCGACTTAATTTCCTTGCGGACGCTGAGATTTATCGTGACGTCAGCGCGTACCCTGGATGGTCTTTTTTCGCCGATATTGGGCTTGGCCACCTCGACCACAGCGAACTGTGTGATGGGCTGCGCCATCCTCGCCCAGCCACCGAAATAAACACCACTATCTTCGGCGCGCCTGGACAAAAGGAACAGAATTACCATTGACGCACGCTAGCCGCTTGAATTTATTAAAAAGAAACTGGCTTACCAAGGACTCAATCTGCTTACAGCATCCTCGATGTCTTGACGTATCTCATCTGGAAACGATTAACGGGCATGATTTAATGTACAATCACCACTAATGCTTGGGCAATCACATTTTCACACTTACAGGTAGATTCTAATCGGAAGAGATTGAAGTTCCTCAGCAGGTAATCGTGGAGAGTGAGAAATTGCAAATTCAATTTAGGCAGTGCCAGGCAGCCTTCGCCGGAGAAGTATTCCGTGGGCACGATGCTCTCGTTCCAGATGATCTCCTCCGTTGGATATAGCGGCATCTCGTTCAGCTCCTCCAGCTGGGAAGCTCTGCGCTCATGGCGCGAAATCTACAATTACATTTTATTCGCATTAATGAAAGTCTATGTTGTGAACGTTTTCAAATCGTTTCTCTTAGTCACTTGCCAACAGTTCTCGGAGAAACTCAATGTCATATCGGTACCAATTCTCCTCTTTCTCTCGCTCCTCCGAGGGAACCAGGCTGAGATAACTCCCGATAGATCTCAGCTTCTCCTGGCTGGGAAAAGCAAGCTTGTGGGTAATCTTGTTACGAAACATACGCGATGGAGAAATGAGAATGATAAAGCAAAGTGGTACCTGAGGTAGCCGAAATGTTTGCGAAGAGCCTCCCTCGTGTCGACGCTAGCCACGTTCGCCAGTGCGAAGCCTCTCAGGTCCGGGAACTTGGCGAAAACCGCTTTCTGCGAAGAGTTTTGAATTTTATTTTTTAGTTTATGCCCATGTTAGTCCAGTAGCTTATAATGAACACATTTATTGCAACGATAACGTTTAGCAGGTGGAAATTTATGGAGAGGAATCATTAATAAGGCATTAGCCAAGAAGCTTAATGCCTCTTCAATTTTAGATTCCAATCGATCGGATATAAATTTGTAAAAAAACAAAGAAAAGACAAGGAAGGAAGGACGGATAGGTATTTTCCACTTGTAGTTTTGAATCCTCTTCGTTTTTTAAGGGGACCGGGCAGTCGTTTTCCGTGAAAGAAATTTTCTTTTTAATGTGTTTGTAAAAAAGTGGAACTAAATCCGAATGTACCCTTTCATCCAATGTTTATTATTATCATAGAGATTGAAAAAAAGGTAATTTAACAACGCACTCTTCAGGGCATCGTAATTGGGACAAAAACATGTATTTTTATTTCAATTAAAAAAAATATGAAAAATTAACATTTTCAACCCGAAAAAAATGCCTTAATAAAGAGAAAAGTTAAAAAAAACAATGCAAATTTTCACAAAGCAAAATTAAAGTAAGAGAAGTCAGTAATTAATTCATTCGCGGGCAAGTCGGCGTCAAAGCACCGTAATAGGGACATCCACCCTGGTGTGTAGCTTACAATTAGTCATCGTTTTTACCTGCAGGGAAGTGATTTTTGTGTAGTGCAGCTGCGTCATGTCGTGGTCCGTAAGAGGATCGCCACTTTCTTCGTTGATTTCGAATCTGGCATAGAACTTGAGCATCTCCAGCAGCTACGAGCAAAAGGGTGAGTGGAATCGTTAAAAGAGGTCTTTTGTGCATTCCGCTTAGCGTATCTCAACAATTTCATTCCCATTAAACAAACGCGCAAATCGTTGGAAGGACGGAACAAGGGAATCGCATTATCGCTGCTTATCAACGCCGCTACTCGGCAATCAGTTCCGTCATAGTTCTCCTATTTTCCTGCCACGTTTTCTTGCATTCCGCATGTTTGACTAATCACATTTACTTGGCTCGCGGTGTCTTCATAAATATGAAAAATTAACATTTTCACTAAATAGTGGTACGGTCGGCGAGATGGAACGACTAGGCAGCGAGCCATCAATCATTCCCCAAGGCGCGAAAATATTGCGCAAAGGCCGTTAGGAATTACGACACATGCAGGAGCCTATCAGACTAATTAGTACTCCAGATATCTCGTTCCGATTAAGTCTGCGTCGCTTCTAATCAAGCTCAACCAGGAACAAGAGGCTAAAAAACACCTATCATTAACGGTGGGCTTCCTGAATTAACATAAAGTCAATTTCTAAATCGTTCGTGGAACTTGCCACTGACAGGAATTAGGAGAATAGACCTCACTCTCTCCAAGATTCACCTGAAAACACCTTGTTTATTTCCTCATTCCTTCTAATAATCTATTACGAATCCTAACTAACGATCATTCCCCTATATCAATGTTTCCCAACCTTTTCTGACAATATCCCGAACCCGAAAATTAAAAAAATTCTGAAACTTTGTCAATATGTAGGGGATCTTTCCTCCTGATTACAACGCAATTTTTGTTTGCTGCCCAAATTCACTTTAATTTCAGAAGATAATTCCGACTTAATAATATTTAATATACTTCATATTTAATATATCTACAATAATAAGGTAAGTAAATAATAACATTTACAATAATAATATATTTAAAAGGTAAGAGTTAAGATATACATAAACCGAAGACGGAGATATTTACCTAACAAGTGGCAAGATGTAGTATATGTAACCGCAAAAAGAATTATACAGAGTTGCTGCGCATTCAATTTAAGAGCTAATTCTTGAAGGATACGGTGTTCGAAACAAATTTTACGACGTGACAGAATTTATTAGCTAATTGTAAGTTGCACAAGCGACCAATGATGTTATTCTCACCGAAAACAGAGGTGTGGCGTCATCAGTGAAAAAGCATAAACTTCCTGAGGTTCCTAGGTTAAGCATTAAGTTTGAATAATTCTAAAATCGAAGGCCAGTCGATATCATTATTTACAATCATAAAAACGAACATTAAATCCAATATAGTTCTGCGCTGTTGCAGAGAAAACACGCCCAGAGATCAGTTAGAGTCAGAAATGGGTCATATGTGTTCTTTTACGACTGACAATGAAACGTATTACGCTGCATTTAGAGATATTGAGTGACATACAGTTGCAAGTATTACAGTTGCAAATCTTATTTAGTGTGATGGTTGTGCTTCCATCTGGGTAACCAGTTTTTTCTTCTTTCATTTATGAAAAATCAGTGTTACATCATTAAGGGGTCACCGCAAATTACTGAAAAAAATCACTGCCAAGAGATCGTTAATATTTCTTTTATTTATTTATATTTTCCATTGCAAAAGTTACTATAAGTACTTTAACATGTACACTTTCTAATACATAAAGGTTTGATTAAAAAAACCTCTCAGTTTTCCCCAAAAAATTCCCGAATATACATGTTTTTAGACCCCACAGGTAGGTATAACCCCTTAATAGAATAATATAACTAATGTAACCATATTAAAATGAATAAATGCTAAGAATCGCCAACTAAAACTAATCAGGGCGACTCCCAGAAGAGACTTCGTTCCCGAGCCCCTTGAAGGTCGCGACCCGCAGCTTGGAAACCACTGCCCTATATAAACTACAACCTAACAGAAATAAAAATTCTGTACGAGAAGAACACCCACAATACAGCGTTATATAAACATATTATAACGTAGGAAGTTTAAATAAAGATACTTTTGCTATTCAGCTATTTTATTTACAAGTCTCTGTGACATTCCTCGAGTCGCAGTCCGATGCTAGCAGTTGTTATTGTACCCCCATCATAAACAATGGACCTGTTACTCGCCACCGGCAATATCATACGCACGAATAGATCCGAGTGTATCGTCAAGGTCGCTCGAAGAAAAGTTCAAGAGCAGTATCGAAGAGACCTGCAGGGTCAGAAGCAATGCTTGAACCCGCTCGGCGTGAACGCTCTCCTTGCCAGAAGGCAGAAGCGTCAGGCACGGCCGTGGCGACGAATGGGGAGAGCCAGGAATGCCACAGTGGGAGACGATCGTGCCGTGCTATCCCAGACCGGGTAGCGTGTTCCGCGATTGTTTCAGTTCCACGCGTAACGCAATCGCGCTAGCGTGTATCGTTCGACCTCTTCTTTCCCAAGCGTTTCATGTCTCTAAGGGGGCGTTCGAAATAGATCGAAGCCAGATCGAATAAATCGATGACCAAACAAGGCGAGCTCTATCCACGGTGAAACTATTCGAGATACACTGGCCATCCTTGACTTATTACCGCTTTCGTCGTGGAAGCAACAACACCAAGGATTCCATTCAATAATTTCTTACGCGATCGGCTAGGACAAAGTTCGGTGATAACCGTGCCACAGTGTCGTGTGCTATTCGCGTGTAAACAATCATCGCTTGCGTACGTGAGACTGGATGATTTATAGCGGGACTCTGCGCTAGTCTTTGATTAAAAGTGGAAGCAGAAGGAGAGCTTTTTCGTTTGTAATAGCGAAGCTCGGGCAAGTGGTTCGTCGATTCTCGCGAAAACAAGTCGATCGAAGAACGAAGAAAGAAGAATGCGGTAACGGGAACAAGAGATAATGTCGTTGGACGTGAGATACACAAGGTACCTGGGCACGTCGCCAGCCAAAGGTGCGTAAACTTTCGACGTATCGTCTTTCTTCATCGATCGAGATTCCTCCGTGTATTTTAAGTCTTAGGGAACAGCTTGACGCGGAGGAAGGTATTTCCAGTTTTTGTCAGAGATATCTGTCGGAATTGATCTGTTGGAACACATGGCGAGGCTCGCGGGCTAGATTCAAGGCTTTGCGCCTCGTACAAAAATCTTTCACCTACGACGAATCTCTTACAGAGAACGGATCAGTACCAAGCGACGCATCCACTAAAACCGATATCGCCTCGTTGATTTTATGCTTTATGCGACTCACGTGTTCACATTTACGTCACATCATGAATATCATACGGCGTCGCCTTCGGAATCTTCTAAACGAAATTACCATTCAAAACAACGAGGCAAGTGTCTCTCCACGTCGAAATAGAAGATCGCGTCGCGCGGGGTTCGGAATGAAAAATTAGCCAACGCATTAATCCCGTCGCGTGGTCATTGGCGATAGCGACGCTTCAGAGGTTCCAGTGAAAAGAAGCTAGGTTCATAGATACACTTTACACTCGTTAGATAAAGCGTCGCAGAAAACAGCGTTATCGCGATTCGATTCCTTGTTGAGGTTTTGCTCGGTCTAAA
Organism: Andrena chrysosceles; assembly: GCA_963855975.1. Lineage (NCBI taxonomy): Eukaryota > Metazoa > Arthropoda > Insecta > Hymenoptera > Andrenidae > Andrena > Andrena chrysosceles. The sequence continues at coordinate 41,248,528 of OY979769.1, read as the reverse complement.
GCTCTTCCATCGGTGGCCCACGATATTTATCAGTGATGAAACATTTGTTCGAAGGAAGCAGGTGTTTCTCAATCCTCCTCAGTAACTATCAATTTATCGGCCATATTACGCAACTACTATTTCCCTGTAATTAGACGTCGCAATTTAGTTTCATTACTTTTCATAGTCCTACTAAAAATCTGAATGCCGGCCGAACAGTTGGTGTAGAATTTCCATGCCACGAAACTTGAATTCAGAAACTCTTTGAAACGAGTTACATAAGAGTAAGCGATAGGGGGTGACATTGTAAACAGAGCTCCGTCGTGTCGCGTTGATTGAATGAAGGAATTAGTAGGCTCAATCACAGTGAGAGCTGTTCAGGAAAAATAAAAGAACGGCGCGAGTGCACGTGGCTGAATGGAATAAGCGACGGCGCGTGTGCGGGCATCAAGAAACGTAAAAAGGCAAGTCGCTTAACAGAAGCATCCTTTCTTCTTCATGTTGCACGCACACAGCGTCCACATTAAACTGGGTTACAAATATAAGAGCCGCGTGTCTGGCTCTTCGACTGAATGTATGTACATGGCTCGATACGGAATTGCCCTCGCAAACAATTTTCTGCAATACGCGTTATCTTATCGTGGACAGAGGTTTTTTTTTATAAAGCGTGATATTTATATTCGTTCAATTTCTCCGCGGTAAAAATCTACCTCGCTGTCTGTACCGTTCATAAACTATAATTTTTTAATCCAGCCTTCGGCATGCGACTCTGTCGAGTTCTAATCGTTCTGGCTTAAAAAACTGATGGTATACTGTTCAGGCGGAATGTGTCTGTTTATCTTATAAATGGGAGAGAAAAAGTGTGTATCTTCTTGGACCTTTGTTAATCGATTTGTCGCGCGTCACTCTCCATTGTTTAGCGTGACATTAGAATGCCGGGTTTATTGTCGGGACGGTAAGTCCACAGGTATCACTGGTATTGTTCAGCGGTTCCAGTTATTCTTTGTTGTTGCCGATGCTAGATCGTCACGTCCGCGCGGATAGTACCGGGAACAGATAAAGTATTGGAAATCACTCGCACGATCATGGTAATCGCATGACATCCCTCGTAAGACTTCTGTGTACATACTATCGCCTTTAGAAAACGATATTCCAGTCAGGCGTGCGCTCGCCGCAGCCCTTAAGATAGGATTATCAGATACGAGCTAATCTCGAACGCGAGAAATCTGTGGCAAGAGCGATCGAAAATTGCGCGCGATAATTGAGGATGAGTCACGAGGTCGAGTGGGAGAAAAATGGGCGCAATCTAATCTGAATAATTGGGGCTTAATTGCGATGGGACGTGACGGCAGCAGGATCGATCAAACGTGCAATTAAAATGTCTCGTTTCCAGGATTATTATGGATCTGCCTGTTAGCGTGGTCGATCTCGGGGAGCCACGCGATCGACGTGAACTGTTGCACCGATGGCTCCACGTGGCTGCAATCGATGAACTGTTCAGACGGCACGAGGGCCAAACTCAAGTGCTCGCACGGTAGCTATTTGGTCGACCCGGACACTAGTGCCAATGACAATTTCACCGTGGTCCACGAATATGGCAACTCGTGGCTAGAATTTACGGAAGACAGCTACGAAAGAATCCCAGCAGACCGGTGAGTGATCTATGATCATTTGAGTACTTAAACGGCTTAGTAGGTACTTGGCTCAAACGATTGTGGTCGTCGATTTTTCGTGGACTTGGTTGGGGTCATTGCCAAGCCACGGGTTCCCGGTTAAAACCAGGGTTGCCACCTTATCGGCATATAAATCCCGGAGTGCCACACATTCCAACCCGGAGATTCGAATATAAGCCCGGAGATGGAAAAAGCGAAAAAAAAGTTTTGTTCTCGAATATCCAGACAACAGATGTGCGATTCTATTAAGCTCAAACAATTCAAAATTTAAAAGTATCTGTTTTTTTAATTAATAACTATTATTGTATATCAAATTGATACCACTGTATAATACCACAATTTCTTATTATCTCATATTTTTCTACAACCCGGAGATTTTTTCAGTAAAACCGGAGCCCGGAGATTTGCTTCAAAACCCGGAGTCTCCGGGCCAAAACCGGAGAGGTGGCAACCCTGGTTAGAACACTTGTATTTCGATGATTTATGAGACTTTGGATATTTCAAATTCATTTGCGATTCATCGTATTTATTTTTGCTGAACTGAGACCACTAATGTATGAATGATAAACGTGCTTCTATGGAAATTGAATGCAGCAATATTTGATCTTCAAATGCATATGCAATATTAAAATCGATGCGTCGAGGCGATTCCTCGCTTCAGTTATCAGTTGTTGACAACGCACTATTTAAAGCATTAAGCTATCATGACTTTCATAAAGGTCAAATGGCGGGGCTCAATCACAGTAAAATTTCCACGCGAACAAATAAGTAAAGTAGGAGAGTAGTGTGATAACGAAAAGAACAGAAACGCATGTTAATTGGAGAGGTGAGGATTAGGAAAACTGATCGCTAAAAACTACTACAATTTCCATGATGATATGTGTCTTTCAATAAAATCATACAAATTCTGTGATTATCCCTTTTCTTTACAATTGATTTGAACAATTCTACAGAATAATCACGGAGTTTGTATGATTTTATTGAAAGTCACATATCACCATGGAAATTGCAGTTCGAGAAAAGAATTAGTTTTTATAACCCTAAAAAATAAATAATGACCCTTATCCTAAAGTTCGGCAAGCATTAGTCCTCAGTTTTGCAATTCCCTTGCCAGATACTTTTGCACTTCGAGATTTGAATTATAGAGTTACTTGAGTCGAAGACGGCTATCATTCTGGAGTGTTAGACTCGCGAATGCATCTGCGACCTAAATAACTCAATTGACGGCAAAGCAGCCTGTTAAGAAGACGAAGACACTAAGTTGATTGCTCGGTCTCATCAATTCCTTCTTCCCCATAATAATTAAAAGTGGAGTTTCATATCCGAGTAGTCTTCGCGTTTCATGAATTCCACGTTGTTCTCGCGCAGTCGCAAAACGGCCACAATCGTCGGACTAGCTGAGATATAGACAGTAATCATTGCGGAGTGTTAAACTGAGGAATGAGGAGTTAACTAAACGACTCAATTGGTCCCAATTTTTAGAAGAATGCTCTCTTGTGCCTTCGAGAGTATTGTGTCGCACTTAGAGTATCGTGTGTGCCCTAAAGCAGTTTTGTTTGCCAAGCTGATCCGACTGCAGATGATAGTCACGCCATAGAACTAGGGGTGTGCGGGTATCCGAAATAATGAGACCTGATTTGCGATTAGGGAATAGATTTTCTTGTTTAAAAATTCTTACATCTGATCACCCTGCATCGGGTACCCGATAACTTTTAAGTTGTGATTTTGCAGTGTTATCAGATGTAAGAATTTTTAACTAATAAAATCGACTCCCGAATCGTAAATCAGGTCCCGTAATTTCAGGTACTCGCACATCCCACTCGGAACATTTAACATCGTGAAAATTTCATCGAAATCGGTTAACGTAGCTATGAACTACAAACAATTAAAAGTGGTGGAAATCACAGCTTTCGGCCTATCATTGTGATAACCCTAAAGATTCTTAAATACTTCGATGCCTGTCGCTAGTTTCTGCATCAACGAATTTCGACGAAATTTTCCGCACTTATACACCTTACTTAAAGGTCTGTCCAGTCGTTTGAACCAATTTTCGAAAAGTAATTCTGTTTTAAAGTGTGTCCGAATATTTTCGCGATTCACTGCAGGTATTTCTCGATTCAGTGTCGAAACGAAAGCAGAACCAAGAGAACTGGAAATTCTGAAGAACATTAACAGAACTATTTCTCCGTAACTGAACATCGGAATCTTTTTATAGACCTAATAAATACCTGAATCTGGCACGTAACGCGTTAACCTACTTAGGAACAGAAAAATTGTAGAACGCTTGTTCCCAAAGGAAATACCCAGCGTTTAATAATATAGTATAAGCCCACGGCGAGAGTACGTGATTAAGAGTAGAAGAATTCTTGAGTCACCGGCTTACAAACATATAAATATATTGTTATTCTGCATTCAGGTTCTGCGCAGCGGACCGAATAAATGGCTCCCGGATCGCTTTGGTCTGCTTCGAAAAGGATGACTACTACAGCAGCTCATCGATATGGAAAGACAAGCTCTTCAGCTCCCTGAGCATCATATCAGCTGTGTTCTTAATCGCCACATTGGCCGTGTACGTTCTGCTCCCAGAGCTAAGAGAAATCCAGGATAAAGCGATGATGGCCGTGGTCACGTGCTTGGCGGTCGGCTATATCATCCTCTCTATTCAGAATCTGAGGCCGCAGATGGACGGGGACATCACGATATGCATTTCTCTAGGTATTAAATGCCAAACAGTATTTTGCATAAATTTCTCCCACCTCGCGTTCTCAAGCCGCCTTGCTTATTATTTTATCTGTCCCGCCAGGATTCCTCCTGTACTTCGGTTTCATATCCGTGTTCTTCTGGCTCAACGTCGTGTCCTTCAATGTATGGAGAACCGTTTGGTAAGTCCCAAGAGTGTCAACAGCTCCAAACTACCCATCGACTCTTTACGCCCTGTCTTTACTCCCCACGTTTTTCCTTACAGGTTCAAGAATTTCCCAGTGAGAGACAAGCCGCTCTTCGTTATCTACTGCTTGTGGGGTTGGGGCGTGCCAATGTGCTTCCTGATAGTTGCATTGATCACTCATCACATACGTGGACACCACTTGAGGCCAGGTTTCGGGGAACAAACCTGCTGGTTCAAAAGTGAGATCGATATCGGATGAATCAGTTATTTGATATCCGTTAGGGGGATTGCGGGAAACCGTGGTATCTGTACATCTGTGTGTCGCAGGCTCTAAGCCGATGTGGGCGTACTTCTACGGTCCCATCGCCATTTTATTGACGCTGAACATCGTTTATCTGGGATTGACCAGCTGGCGGTTATGGCATCAATATCGCGATTACAGCGGAAGCAAGCTACGAGCGCTCCGCTTCAAGTGCCTGCTTTATGTCAAGCTAATACTCGTCATGGGCGTCACGTGGATCTTCGAGGTGTTATCGTACGTCGACGGGTCCAAAAATAATTTCTGGTACTTATACTTTCATCCTGCCCGGTGATAATAGAGGCAGCTCTTTCCTTCGGCGCCGTTTACATTCCCCATTTGCGAAGATGAATTTAAGGGGGTAGTGCGACTGTCTGTTCTTCAACGCCACCCTTTCGGAATTTATTTAACGAAAATTGTAAGCTTATACTGTCTGGCGTTTTGCCTGTATGTTGAGGTATGTTTGAAGTAGTAGTAGGAATTTTTTTCAGCCTTTTTATCGCATATATATGTAGATATAGTCGGCGGAGTGAGCTTCTTCAAAAACATTCTTTTCCGAGGGGCAATGGTGTGGGGACTGTTATAGTCATCCAAAATGAAAAAACTGAGGTTTATTTTCTTTATTATGGCTGTCGCTATGGTTGGAACCACCAGGGGACATTTAACAATAAAAATTTGCAGAATGAAAACAATGTTCGATTTTTGCTTCAAATTGAACTGTTTTCGATCTGTAAAATTAATTTTTTACGAGATAGAAACTCGTCCGTGGTTCCAGTCATAGCGGCAGTCATAATAAAGAGAACAAACCTTAGTTTCTCCATTTTGGATGACTATAACAGTTCCCACACCATCGCCCGTCGAAAAAGAAATTTTTTGAAGGAGCTCACGCCACTGACTATATCTATGTATACGTGTAATAAAGAAGCTCAAAAAAATTCCGAGTATTACTTCAAACATCCCTTAATACGCAGGCAAAACGGCAGACAATATAAACTTTTACTTTCTGTTAAATAAATTCCCCAAGATGGAGTTGAAAAGCGGAACAGTCACGCTAGAGTATCGCCTTAAGAATTCATTTGCATGACGGTTGACACTGACTCTTAATGCAAATTCAGGATCCCGACGGACATTCTGAATGCGTTACAAGGCCTCGTAATATTCCTGCTGCTGGTGGCCACGCGCAAACGCGTGAGGAAGCTGCTGGCGAAGAAGAAACCTTGCGGGATCGCTTTCCCAAAATCCTGGGCGGCCTACGAGGACGAGGAGTGCGAGGAAGTGCTCCCAGAAGAGATAGAATTGTCGCAGCAAGGCTGATCCTAGCTGCTTTCGAAAAACAACACGACAGACACTATCATCCCCCATCCCTTCACAGTTTAAAATTTAAAGCAGCCAGATATCCCCGTTTCTCCTTCACGCCAAGATCCCCCGTCAGCCCCAGGTAATCATAATCAACGATAAAGAGAAACTATACCCATTCAAGTGATCATAGAAATCGCCCATCGTTGTTAAAAGTACTCCAATACTCTTACTAACACGCCTAGTCTTTTTTAAACGTAAGTCAACTAATCGAACCGTTTATACTACGAGTCTCGTTGCTCCTAGTCCCGAACGAGTCGTTTTCACTGACTAGCGTTTAGCGCTTAAGAATCTCTACAAAGGTCGCCGAGCGACGACAATCGAAGTGGCCGGTATAAATCGAAAACATCGAGCCGATTGTCCGCGATCGATCGCGCTGGCTAATTGTGATTTTACTGATTACATATCTAGAGAAATCTATTCGCCGCAGCGAATGACTCGGACGACTCATCCCGATGATTCCGCGTAATCCTTTCCCCTTTTGTTGGCTTCTACTATTTTTTATAAAGACTTCCAGCGCTCGGGCTTTCAGTCTATTCGACTGACGCGGCGCATTGCTCATGCCACGAAACGATTCACCTATAGTCACGCGCGACCTGTGACGTCTTTTACTCGTAAAAGCGATGCGTAACCAAGTGACCAAGAACGAACGTCGACGCGCACGAAATAAACGCGAGAGTAACGAAGCTACCCCCTTCTTAGCCGCTGAAAATTAACAAGCTTGCCCATTGAGACTGCTTCGAGGAAGAGGGAAGAAGAAAGTGAAAAGAATGGTTAACTTCAACTTGGTTCTACTGTACAGTTCAGCTGCTTAACAAAGAATCATTGCGTTAGAAAATTATTCAATATCCCGTGCTACAAATTCTGTCAGAATCGGACCCAATCTCACGGTTGACGGTTTGACGAACGAGTAACTTTCAGACAGCGAAAAGTTGGGACGAGTGGTTAATGAGAATTACAGCCATGGGACTGCGCAGGAACAGCAATTGAACCAGGCAGCGTGCGCAAACGATCAAGTGCGGTCGGTGAACGAAGGCGGAATAAAGAGAGTGATACTGAATGATGGGAAGAAGAAACGTGCGTTGGGAGCGACTTCATAAGTCGCACTGTTGCCCACGCTACTAGAAGCAATGCCAGCCGCGAGCCTCGCGCAACGATCAGAATTCCCATGCGGCGTGCAATGCGTTCGCAACGCGACGGCGACGTGTTCACCGATCGATAATTCAGTAACGCGAGCGCGTCTCGTTCGACGAGAAACGCGAAACTGTCCTCTGTAGCCTAGCGCGCACCGAGTAAAATTCTTTGTAACGTCCCTTTAAACGTATTTTTATGAATCGCGATCGTTTCAAATTACAGGGGATTTTATATTTAAGATAGTTCATGAACGAAGAATGTTCAATTTGGACGTCATTTAATCTATACGAAGCTGATTTAGATTGTAATTTATGAGTGGATAAGGTGGCTTTGCAGATTCTTCGTTGCCAGAGTATCTAGGTTTCTAACATGTATCGTAAATGTTTGTTTAAAGGCTTTCCCTGTATAAATATGAGTGTGTATATACGTATAATGGACCCAGAGGATGGAAGAGAATAAAGGCCGAGTAATCGGATTAAATCAGCAATTAAGCGCCAGTTGTCCAACACGCGAGAGGCCGTCGGCATTAAAAGAGATCTATTTTTGCTACAGAGTGGTTAAGCTAGTTCCGCGACCCGCTCTTTCTTCCTTTAACGAACGAATTCATTCCAATGGCTAAAGAACAGTGTCCCTAGATTAGCATATCGTTCCAATGCAGCTCGCAAGTCGTTTATAGAATACAGATAACGATCGGCTTCTCCAAAGTGAATGAATTTATGCATGCCGCTATTCGAAGGCCACGTGGACTGTGCATCCACGTGGAATTTATAGCTGGAATGGCAAATAAACGATACAAGATAGGAACGGGATGGCTCATACTTATCTCCCTCGAAGAGGGCCGTAATCAGTGTCGAAATAAAAATAAAAAAAAAGAGAATAAAAACCGTGAACGACGGTGAGGGTTCGAGGTCCAAGCGATTGCGCAATACAATCACAAAGAAATCGCAGAGTACGCTCGAAAATATATTATGTACCAACGAATTGAAGATTCTAATAATGATGTTACAGACCACTGATGCCAGATTCGGGACGGGTTCCCTCGAGAATTTCCCCCACCTCGCGTATACTACGCCGGAGCATCGTGTCCGTGAGTTGGACTCCGAAGCGCCGAGCTCACGGACACACTGCTCCGGCGTAGTATGCGCGAGGTGGGGGAAATTTTCGAGGGAACCCGTCCCGAATCTGGCATCAGTGTTACAGACTACTCCTAAATATCATACTCTTCTCCTGAAACTGTACATGTACCAACGGTACAGAATGGTCCCTAGGAATCGGCTAATACTAACATTTTACGGGGCACGAAATGCGAAGCATCTTCGAGGTGAATTAACGCTACATGGAGAGAAGCAGAAGGGACCCAGCGCTCGGTGGGAGAGAAGGCAAGAAAGATTTGCGCGAAGTAAACGAGAAAGGTAAGGATGGATGTAGAGGAAGGGGTCAAGGGGGTAGAGGGGAACGATGAGACAGACCGTGGAGAGGGAAAGAGGTAAGGGGGAGAGCGCGCGCGAGAGAGAGAGACAAAGAGGGGGAGAGCGACGCAGAAGGACAGTGCAAGAGAGAATGGGAATGGGATGCGATGGCGGCGGTTATGGCAGGGGTAGGTCTCGCTAGGCGGGCAATCCGCAGGCGGCATTGGGCAGGTATGGCGATGAGCGGACGGAAAGCCCATCGTCGCGTCCCGATGAACGAGTGAATAGAACGCGAAACGTCCTCGAGGCCAGCCGTGGCCGTCGCGAAATCGATCAACTGCGCTAACGCCGCTAACTCGGCCAGGGGGAAATAGAGCCGCGCGAATCGAGCGGACCAATGCACGGGAAGAAGTGCGATAGGAACGCGAACGGTGGCGATTCGATGACATGCATTGTCTCGTGAGCGTGCTACTCGTGCTCGCGATCGGCTCGCCGGGGACGGGCCATCCCCGGGCGGTGATCGCCAGCACCGACGGCAGGACCAATTTGATAAGCGTGGCCAAGTGCTGCGAGCCCGAGGAGCTTCTCGTCGACGACACGTGCACGCCATTGACGGAAACGAACGAGACCGAGTGGCGGCCGGAATTCGTGGAGGAGAAGGTGAACGGTATATCGCGAAGCAGACCGGTCAAGCCCAATTACCAGCTGAAGATCGGTAGGCCCAAGTGTCAATCGAACGAGCATCAATGGATCGTCTACCACTACCAATCCGGCGAGGACCGACTGGCGATAATGACCACCGGTGTCCTCCGGCACTACACCACGGACATGACGAAGAAAGTTTACGGGCTCGATTCCGTGGACTTGATGGACGAGGATGATCTCGATACAGTGTCAATTTATTACGACTACCCGTTCGGGCATTACTGTGCCGACAAGACGATACTCAGCAGGGATCGTCTTGTGGCGACGTACGCGATGATCTGCGTGCCGGACGTGGTAGTCGGATGGACAGACACGAATTATTTGATGAGGCACGCGATCGATCCAGCCTTTCACGCGATATCGATAGCCAGCTACCTGGTGGTCGCTGTCGTCTATTTCGTTCTACCGCAGTTGCGTGATCTCGTGGGAAACATGATAACCAGCATGACTCTATGCCTCATAGCCGGCCAATGCGCGTCCACCGTTAGAATATTCACGGAGTTCGGCAATCACATCAGCTTCATGGTTGCTGGTACGGCATGCAATGTTTTTGTTAATTTAATGGGAAGAGTAAAGGAGGAACTTTAGCTTCCAATGTTATTGGTCATCTTTCTGTCTTTTTCAGATACCGTAATGTATGTCTCTTTGCTAGCCGCATTTTTCTGGCTCAACGCCCTGGGATATTACGTGTGGAGCACTTTTCGCTCGCGTAATGTGTTCCTTCGGGTAACCGACGGCAGAAAATACTGCTATTATTCCACGTATGTCTGGGGCTCCACGGTCACCATAGCGAGCACCGCGATTTTCGCACACTTCGTTCTAGAGACCAGCAAGCCCATGGTCGGCGGGGCGATTTATCCGCCCCAGGAAACGATCGGCTGGCTTGGCATTTCTGTTATATTTATGTGTATCGCGCTCACGATAATGGTCAATCTCAGCTTTGTATTGACCACCACGAATAGGATCAAACGGATGAGCACGTACGGCCGGATTCATCATAAGATGAAGTACAGCTTCAGAATGTTCGTTCTCCTGTTCGCGCTCATCAGCACTGGATGGGTGTCGCTTTTACTGTCGCGACTCAATTACGACGTACTTGTATATTGTCATATCGTTATTAATTTACTTCAAGCGATTCTGATACTGTACGTTTGCGTGTTCGGTCAGAGAAGAGTCACGTTCTTGCTCGGGAAGACATGCAACTGCTGCAACTCGGGGGAGAACGTCGAGGGTCTCGACTGGGGCGAAGAAATGACTGCCATTAACGCGGGGTATTAGAAATATACGCTCGAACCCGAAGTGGCTCGCCCAATCATTAGGATATTTCTTTGGCACTTTTTCAAACTAACGAGTAATAGCTCGGATCAGATAGTAAAGATTTACTATCGGAACTTTTATCTAGTAAATATTGCCTCGCGATAATGCGGGAGCAGGTGTATGACAAAACATATCATCGGTCACGTGAACAGTATTAAGTACACCGCGATGTTAATATTAGTGAATGCGCAATCTATCGAGTAAATGAAGCGGAAGTAAATATAGAAATTTTAAGATCAATGGCAACAGATCCGTGGCAATTCGTCGAGTTTTTAATGGAATTGTTTAGTAAAGTACGATCCAATGGGACTAACTTAAATACTTTCAAATATAAGAATCTAAATTTATCGACTTTAAATATTATTCTAACGTTTAACGCTTACGATCACGCGTGCCTTAAAACGAAATTACTTCTGCCTTACAAAAATGTGCACTTATTAAGATTATTGATAAATTCATAACATAACGTAGATGTAACATTTCGTAGATATTCTCATCGCATCTATCACTCTTTTAGCAGGAATATTATCCTTTAAGTCATTTTTTTACGTTTAAGATATTCATATAGTATTTATATTTGTATAGAAATATAACTTTTGTACAAAATATGTATTCTCTTCGATAAATCAACCTCAATATACTCTTTCAAAACGTATCGATTTGCCATTGTCATTTCCCCACCCTTTCTACTTGCTTATGAAAACTTTGTGGTAGAACTTACCTGCCCGAACAATCCACCCTCCGGTCGACGCAGCAGATTAGATAACTGACATCGTACCACCAAGTGACAGTCGTCCATGACGGTGTTGAAGAAACGCCTGGTTGGTAATAGAGCTTCCAAATCTATTACCAGTTCCAGAAATCTTTCGCAGTATCGCACCTTGTCGGGTAAAAGAAGACCTATTGAAAAAGAAGTTAACGCATCGAAGCATTACAGCGACTAAGTAATTTTAAATTGCACAAGACTTTATTCCAGTAACTTTACCTTCCTCTGAAATAGTTTCCAATATCGTCATAAACTTAATCATTAGTCTGTGCAGGAATTTACGTTCCCATTCCAGCTTCTCTTTGCACTCGGGATTGTCCTTTTTCCTTATAACTTTCCAATACTTCCTCCACTTTGGATACTTCCTAAACTCCAATTCCCTACGACCTTGCTGCAGCGAGATCCACATCGGCAACGACACTAATCTCTTTACTTCCTCCCTTACTAGCAAAACTTCCATCGAGTTGAAGCAATGATTCAAGAAAACAATCAACGCCGTCTGTTCCTTCAAATCGAAGTCCATTATACTGTCCTCGAGGCAGGCTTCTAGAACCTTCTGAAAGAATTCGGGAAAATGTTCCGAGTTCTTCTCGAACGCCTCCCACACTTGGACGCGTTCGCGAAACTTTTCGTTGACCATGACGACGATGGACATGGTGTGAGCGCGAGTGGCAGCGCTGGCGTCGTAGTTTGGCCAGAGGAAATTTTCTAAATACTGACTGAACTCTAACATCATAATTCTCCGGATCGAGAACTTGGATGCGCATATTTCTTGAACGTAAATGTCTTCTACTATTTGAGTGTTGAAGGGGAGATGCGAGTCTGTCGTGTGCGGTGCCCAGTATTTATTCGCGAGCTGTAACAGAAATATAAACGAGAGATAATAAGAAATATAAATTCATCTGCGCAACAAAGTAATACATTCGTCGACAGTAAATACCTGAGTTATTCGATCAGCATTGATCTGTTCCACTGTCGGAGCAGGATTATTGCTCTTGACAGTCGCACCGTTTTGAACTTCCATCGTGAGTTTTATTAACTTAATATTAATCTAACTTAACGCTACAACGTTCGCGTTGAGGTTAGGAATCGAAACTTTCGCGCACATGACGCAAGTAACGTAAGTACAAGGAACACGTGCATAGATTAAACACGCGCTAGCGTAGAAATATATTCGTAATTATTTTACATCATTCATTTCGTGTATTTGTTTACATAAACTCGTGTATTTTCACTTAATCGCACTCACTTTTAACTATCAACTATTTACACCTGATTTTGTAAGCACACGCTTCAACATTTTCGGCGTTGTTCATTGGTTACAATTGGTTACAACGAAGCTTCGATCATCGTCATTGGTTGAAAGAAACGTGATTTACACCACGTGTTTTTGAATTACATGTATACGGAATAGTTATTCGATTCGCTATTTTACTATTATATATTAACGTGAAAAAGAGAAGTAGGAGAATTAACTCATTCCTTTAGTCTTGATTCGTAATCATATACGAGGCAAGTGTTTACTTTGCACTAAACTTATGTTGCGTCCTTTTTTGCCCGCGAATAAGTTGATTGGAGATCAACGTATATTTTTTATCAACGTGCGAGATACATGTGAGCGGTAAAGAGGGAAAGTTCTCAGCCCTTTTAGTCTCGCACGTAAAAATAATTATATTTGAATAAGGTTTATATACGAATAATAGCAATGAATTAGTTGTGTATCAAGTGTCTACAACGTTTTAGCTCGATCAAGTATTTTAATAGATATAGAAACTCGTTCATTGTTGTCCTTACTTCAGCTCTATCTAATCTATCTAATCAATTCTATGTATTCACATTTTATAATTAATAAAGGCATTACATCTATACTCAGTGGTGTTACAAGAAAATATTCATTGAGTAAATATATAGAGTTAGGCGTAATGTCAAACTTAAGGGTAACTAGAGCGAGACGCAACGGCGAACTGTTAGAAAGTAATGCTAAGAGAATGAAGGTAACTGTTGCAGACAATGAAAAAACAGAGAATGATGTAGCAGTTACGAGCGATTCGCCGCTCGTAGATATTACCGAAGAATTGTTGTCATTGGAACGTAATTTGGCTGTTGAGTTGGGAAAAATCAACTTTCCCTTGCCTATAGAATATGTTTATAGTCCACTCGAATATGCATTTGATACGCACGCTATGTATGTAAAGAAATATTGCAATAATATCAAAAGAATATTATTCCTTGGAATGAACCCTGGTCCGTGGGGTATGTCCCAAACTGGCGTACCGTTTGGTGAGATAAATATGGTTCGCAATTGGTTGCAAATTTCGGGAGCAGTTGGGAAACCTGCTAAAGAGCAACCAGACAGAAAAGTAACCGGATTCGAATGTACTCGCACAGAGATCAGTGGGAAAAGATTATGGGGTCTCTTTAAAGAATTGTGCGGAACTCCAGATAAATTCTTTCAGGATGCATACGTACATAACTATTGTCCTATCGCGCTAATGAACAAAAAAGGCTGCAACATCACACCGGCAGAAATGAAGGCAATATTTAGCCTTTTAATTAAATCACATTTGTATACTAAACGTTGTATATTTTTAGGGGGCGCACCAACAGACGTTGCATAATGCTTGCGACAAGGCTCTGGCGAATGTGATTCGACTTTTAAATGTTGAAATTGTCATTGGCATTGGCGGGTATGCAGAGAAACGAGCGCAGCTTGTAGCTCGATCTTCTAAACTGCCAGTCAAGGTAGTTGTAAATGCTTTGTATGATATAAACGAAGCAGAACTGTATATACAGTGGCGGACGAAAGAAAGTTTACATCCTTTAAAATCGCATAACTTTTTTAGAATTCATCCAAACGACATGAGTTTTTTTTTTGAGAAGCTAGAAGGATTAGTTTGTTAAGTGTGCTAAAAAATGCAATTGGTCGGAATAGCAAGAAGAATAGTAAAGTTCGTTTTTTATACTTTTTTTGCGAGCCTGTAATAAAAATGAAAAAAAAAACGTTTGTAGATTGATGTAATAAACAATGGCGAAATTCTCGAAATCAGCGATTTTCGACCGTATTCTGCGATCTTTAAGCGCTTATAGATTTTGATAAAATTTTAGGCATGTATTGAACTTACTTCGATCAAATTACAAATGGGTTTTTTGAACACGACCTTTACTATTTTATTTGCTATTCCGACCAATTGCATTTTTTAGCACACTTAGCAAACTAATCATTCTAACTTCTAAAAAAAACTCATGTCGTTTGGACCAATTCTAAAAAAGTTGTGCGATTTTAGAAGTTGTAAACTTTCTTTCTATAACTTGAGATTTTGCGTTTACATGCTCACGTTACATTTTCAGATTCTATGCCTGCCTCACCCAAGTCCACGAGCTGCAAATAATACGAATTGGAGTGAAAAGGCAACAAAGAAGTTGAGCGAGTTTGGATTACTAGAGGGCTTCACCAGTTAAGTGGATTTTTTAAAATAACATTTAACGAAGATACTTTTAGCGATGAAACTGATTCGAATATGTTCCCTTTCGTGTTAGTCGGTACGAAAAATATCTTCTGTTTGTTTTTTTTATTAATATACTAAGTGTTTTTGTGTGCGTGAGTTATAATTCTCTTAAACTACAAATTTTTGTCTCCGTAAAGAAAATTGAAAGATTTAAATTGTTATTACGTAAGAAATACATAATGGAGACTTTGACTTGGATGGATGTTGCGTTAGAAAAAGCGAATGGTTCGTTGAAAGCAGGCGAAGTCCCAGTCGGCTGTTTATTCGTGTACAACAACGAAGTCATTGCTATAGGTAATAATACAGTTAACGAAACCCGTAATGCGACTCGGCACGCAGAAATAAATTGTATAGATCAAGTTTTACACTTTTGCAAGGAAAAGGAATTAAACTACAAAGAAGTCTTTCGCAATATCGATGTTATTGTTACCGTAGAACCATGCATCATGTGCACATCAGCGTTGTATCAACTACAAGTACGTAACATTGTATACGGTTGCGCGAACGACCGTTTTGGTGGATGCACTAGTGTCTTTGAAGTGCCCAAACTTTATAACTCGGAAACAAAGATAACGGGAGGTATTAAGGGTGATATAGCAATGGCTTTGTTGAAAACATTTTATAAAGGTACAAATCCAAATGCACCAGAGTCAAAGGTGAAAAAGGATCGCAAAATAAAAGGCTGTGGAAGTTTGCAAAACATATAGTTTTTAACAATTTTGTTTTGTATTTTTCGTTAACGAGGTTTTCAATCTTCATTTTAATACAGTCAAAGTCTAAATAACAACAAAGAATTTATTTTATAATTTGAAACAAAACTTTGTACGCATTAAGGGGGGAGCCCTATTTAGGATGGCGAGGAATCAGGTGATTCCTGGGATTTTTTTCCAAGAAACTGTTAAGCGGATCTTTTCCAAAGTTTCAGGGTATTTTTGTTCACATTCAAACAATAAATATTCATTTCTACACAACACTTTATAACGTAAAAATTAATTTTTATTGTTTGAATGTGAACTAAAATACCCTGTAAGTTTGGAAAAGATCCGCTTAAAAATTTCTTAGAAACTTAAATTTCCAAGATTCGCCTTATTCCTAGCGTCCTAAATGGTGCTCCACCCTTAAGTATTTAAATGTATAAGATACAAGTCGACGTACACTGCCAGCGTTGCACGTGAAGCATTGTTTATTTTGTACTTGTTCGTAAACATGTAAAACTCTTTTGGAATAAACATTTTAAGGATTAGGAATGTCTTATAAACACCACGAGTGATCTACTTCGCACTTGCCTTGGTACCATCTCACAAGTAACTGATTCCTCAGTGTATAATCCTTCAATATCATATCTTTTGCCTGAAAATGAGAATCGATATAATTAATATTAACGATGGTACCCAATAAGAAACTCACTATAGGAGGTGGAAAGACCCTTTGGAAGTCCATCTTATTTTGATGCTCGCGATAGCTTTCAGTCAAAATTAATTTAGTTTCCGCAGTAAAGCATGGACCGCAGAGCTGACACTCCACCCGAAAGCAATCATTGCATTCTGCACAAAGTTGCGGCAGAACCACTAAGTTCTTATCAGCAACCTCCATCTCCTCCTCCATTCTATTTCTGAAATTGAAATACAAATTGATCTTATCACGACCCCAATGTAAAATATCTGTAATTCAACTTTTCTGTAAGATTCATCAGGATCGACAACGAGACTTGACCTCATTCTTAAGGAATCCTTTCTGACTCTCTGCCCAACACCAACTAGCGCAAACAAGTTGTACAGAACTTGCTCATAAAGCAGCTGGTTCGGTGGATAATGCGCTGAAGACAGATTCGGCGACATATTGGCCTCCATAGTGTAAACGTTTAAATCTTCGTCGAGAGCAAAGTCGAATCTAACTAGCTCAAAGAAACCCCTCCCTTTTCCAAAACGTTCCACGGCCTCTTTAATGTGGCTTTCTTTCAGCAAAGTGATTTCTCTTATCGCCTCGTGCACGCCGTGCCAGACCTTCGTTGGATCTTTGCCCTGCGATCTAAGGTATGCATCGAACGAGTCCTTCATCGAGAATTTAAGTTTAGCGTAATAATGCTTCAAAGATGGAACGTTCCAGATCGGCAGATAATCATCACCGACCACATACTTGTCCAGCACGTCCGGATCGAAGGGATAATACTTGACGGGGCAGAATCTGAAGAGGACATCAGCTTTGTAAGCGTATACTCTAAGAGGATCGATGGACGTGATCACGGTGTACACTCCAATGTCGAACTTATAACCATCCACGAGGAACGGCCGCTGTATAAACTCTTGCACGAAGGAGCCGGTCGCTGTGAAGTTTATATCGCTCGTGTTCTTCACGCTGATGCCCCGATGATCGTTGGATTTCTGCACGAACATCTTCTCGGGGTAACGATCGGCGTACCGAAGGAATTCCTCCCGCTGCTCCGGTAATTTGAAGGCCGGTAGTATGTAACGCCCCTCCGTCGTCGATAGATCCACTTTATTCGTGATGTACCCGCAGCCAGGGAAATGATTGACACGTTGATGAGCTTCCAGTCTACTTAAGTTGGAATGCAAAACTCTGAATGGGTAATCGTGCGCCCACAATATGTCCCAGTTGGGATCATCATCGGCTCTTACGAAGCCCAGGCGATCTAGCACAGCGAATACGTGCTTCAAGTATCCGGTATCGTTACTTCTCGCGTATATCCGATACGACGGTCTTTTCTCCTGTATCTGAATCACTTTCGTCTGTACTTTAGTCAGACTCCGTTGATAATACAGGAAGGAGAAGAACAAACAATATAGAATTATGGGGCCCAGCACGGAGTACAGAAAGATTTTCAGGAGTGTCTTCACCTTTAGACTCATAATTTTAGTGTAGACCACACTATCGGTATCCTGTGAGAGCAGATAATATTTGTTATAGTCGCTTTTAAATTAACGAAATGACTGAGTAATTACTTGAAGAACTTTACGAACCCGTTCCTCATCTTCTTCTTTCTGTTTCTTCCTGCCCGGCATGATTGAACATACGATCCCAGTATCATTTGTCGATGTACCTTAGGAGTGGCGCAGTGCCTTTGCGCTCGGAGCCTCCAGCTGCAGCCAACGAAAGTACCGTTGCAATTATCCCCGCTCAAACGTTCCTTCTTCCAAGTGGGGCATAGATACACGAACCGGTTCTTCTTCATAGATTCTTTACTATGCCCTCCTTCGTCAAGCTCTGTTTGCCACTACTTACAAACAGTCGACGATAACAGAAAGTAAACAAGTTGGAAAAGAAGTCTTCTAAGAACACTATGATCGAGCAAAGCGAGAAAAACACAATTCATTCGATTCAATTACATAATTACTTTTCATAATATCCAATCAATTTTCAGTGCTTATGTAAATTTCCAAGAAATCCAGATTTTGAAAATCATCCTGAATGAAGAGTAGCACGTTTCATTTTTATTTCTTACGGACAAGTGGATGTAGAAAAAAATGAAACGTGCTACTTTTCGTAATGCGCGTCGATATGTACACGCTTATTAACCGTTTAATAGCGATGTACATAAATGGTTAGGTGGAGAGCTGGTTATTACTATTTGTAATGTATTTATGGTAATTAACAGTCGCAGTTTTCAACACGTCGAATTTATATTTGAAAGTATTTGAAAAGTGGCGGGAACTGCTGAAAGAGCGCTGCTGCGCACAATGTTGCGCTTCGATTTAATGGCGTTTCCTGTCTTTTACGTTGTTGAGTCGGTACAGCAAGCATCTTGCTAACGAAGAAATGGGTTTCCAAAATATCTGGTACTCGCATCCGCGAAAGTATGGGCAAGGATCTAGGTCCTGGTAAGTGCTACTATTTTTTACTTGATTCTGTGATAAACAGATAGATTTATGTCATCGCGAGTCACACTGAACGCACCGACCGCGTGTTACCAGAATTTACGATTCTTCGGCAACACAATACAGTTGTAGTAATCGCTAGAAGCAGTTTGTAGAGAATAATCAGCTTGTTACTATTGAACAGAGGCTATCAAGTATATTTGTTAATATATTTGAATTAGAGGAAATGTATTTGTTGTGTTAATCGTAACCTCAAAATTATGTGTAATTGTAAACTCGACTGATTTATTACTTTCCACTGCTTTGTTAAATGCTTTCGCGCTTTGTATGTGATTAGAATAATTTCTTTTTCAGCCGTGCTTGCGCAAATAGGCATGGACTGATTCGCAAATATGGTTTAAATATTTGTCGACAGTGCTTCAGAGAATACGCTGCTGATATTGGTTTCAAGAAGGTACAGTATCACTTTCTCGCATATGTAACTACGTTTTCGCAAATCTTTAATGCGTGTGTTCATGTTTGCAGCTGGATTAATGGGACTACAGCATAAGAACAGCGGTTTCCCAAGACACTGCATTGTAATTTTACTCGCTTCGAAACACAATTGTATTGGTATGGAGTTTGATGAGAGAGACAAGCTGGTTTTTTATCGAGAAATGGATTAATGAAGATGTATTGGGAAATAAGTTGAATCATATTTAATTCAGTCATGGACTAAATAAAGATAAAGTAACTTTATTTATATTATAAATCCCTGTATTATGAAATTCATTTCCCTAATTACCAAAAATCATATTGGTATAACTGAGGACTGAATTTTTTTTGTTCTATTATTTTCTGCAAAATTAATTTATAAGTACCTCTGTATTTATTGCAGTTTACAGTGTAAACTGTTGACTTTCAATATGATATTCCCAATTATTTTGTGTATAATTATTTATCATCAGTTTACAAACGTGGTGGTAACGGATTTTTCTGAAATTTTGTATGTATGTAATCTAGGACCAGGAATATATAGGATACTTTTATCCCGATTTTTTTAACCGATCTGCACCAAATTTTGCATAATTACTCTACAACCCCGCGGAAAATATAAACTACCATGAAATCTGGATATTCCATCCCTTCCCCCTTATTTCACCCTGTTCACAGTTCATGATAATCGAAGTTTTACCCAAGCAACGCCGGGTACTTTAAGCTAGTATAGGATAATTCTGTCACCTTATACATGGGGTGCGTTCAACGGACTCAACTGTTGAGTGATTTCACTAGATTTTACTCGCGTCGACCAATGGGTGCGTTCAACGAACTCAACTGTTGAGTGATTTCAATAGATTTTTCTCACGTCGACCAATGGGTGCGTTCAACGGACTCAACTGTTGAGTGATCTCACTAGATTTTACTCTGAAACTGCACGTTCATTGGTCGACGCGAGTAAAATCTAGTGAGATCACTCAACAGTTGAGTCCGCTGAACGCACCCATGGTTATCCACTCAACTCAAGCCGCGTGAATTGAAACCCACCAATAAATGTTTATAGTTGATCCGTGTTTATAGTTACATTTTTTGTAGCCCTCTAGCTGCAAATTTCTGAAGCAATACCACAAATTCTGACAAAAGTGACCCGAAAATTCCTAGTAATTTGTTGTACATAACCTTCTTATCTTGTGTGCCTGAATTTGTCAATAAAAGTCACATCCCAAAACATTATGTTATTTATTATCATTTTTCATAAATGAAACCTTACTTAAAGGAATGAATGAAGAACTAGAGTGTAGTAAAACCTTGTGTTACTTTTATAACTTAAATACAATTGCTTTATGTAGGATAATAATAACGAAGTTTTACACCAATTACTTTTAAACGAACATAATATTTAAGGAAAGACATTCGCTTTCATAAAAATGGTAAGTATCACACGTTTAATGAAATTCTATATTTTTTCTGTAAGGACTATTTGAAATTCCTCAACGATTTTCTTTGCAATCAAAAAAAATATTCATTTAAGTATTATTAAGACTTGTTATTATTATTCTTCTACACTGTCAAGGAGTTTGTTACTATCGTCGACAAATGTCATAAACGATAATAATAATGAAATTTGTAATGGATAATCGAACTAAGCATCTTTGTTTATAGGATGTACAAAGGCATTCTGTACATACCCTTGTATTTAGATCCTTAAAAAGAACGCATGACATGTTTCTACTAAACCAAGGTACTTTACCACCTGTGGATCCTAATTTGTAAGTACATCTTGTATAATAAATGCTAATGAACATTAGAATTAATATATTAATGTCTTACAGGCAAAAGATGAAAAAGTTTGTGAAAGCGAAGGACTGTTATGGACCTGTGTTAGAGCGTGTCAGAAGTAACAATGCAATAAAAGCACAACATGAAAATGAAAACGCTGATCCTCCTCCACCAGGCGGTACTTATTTATACCATACACACACAAATAATTTCATTATTCCCTTAATAACAACGATTTGACCCGCAGATGAATCGTTCGGAGGAACCAATAGCACCGCAGTTGTAGCTTATAACCCTGTACAAAACAATAATGTAGTAACCACCAGCCAATCGAATATTGGAGGGAATGCGGGTAACAATACCGTGCTTATACCACAGAAAAAAACGTCTTCCATGGCAAAACCGAAGTGGCACGCACCATGGAAACTGTACAGAGTTATCAGCGGTCACTTAGGGTGGGTGCGCTGCTGTGCCGTTGAACCAGGAAACGAATGGTTCGCCACAGGTTCGGCGGACAGAGTAATTAAAGTAAGATTGTTATTTTGATGCGAACATAATCGTTCGGTGTGGCGATACATTTTAATTACATTGCCTCTGTAAAAATTCTAGATATGGGATCTTGCGAGTGGTAAATTAAAAGTTTCTTTGACCGGTCATATAAGCAGCGTTCGTGGGCTAGCATTTTCCCAGCGACATCCATATCTATTCTCTTGTGGAGAAGATCGTCAAGTGAAGTGCTGGGATCTCGAATATAATAAGGTTAATAGAAACAATTTTATTTAATTCTTAACCACTTTGATAATTTATTTCTTATGGCCATAATCAGTTTTTCCTTACAGGTCATAAGGCATTATCATGGTCACTTATCTGCTGTATATTCAATGGCGTTGCATCCTAGCATAGACGTGCTAGTAACAGCGGGTAGAGATTCCACTGGGAGGGTATGGGATATGCGCACGAAAGCAAACGTTCATACGCTTGTTGGCCACACTAACACGGTTGCTAGTGTCATTTGTCAAACAGTTGAACCACAGGTAGATTTTGCCTCATATTTTCAAACTCCTGAATGTAGATTAAGGCTAGAACTATTTGTCGAATTTTTCGGTATTCGAATATTCCAGTTTCTCAGTTATTTGGCGAATATAATTCGAATATCCAAGTATTCGAATACTACTCGAATATTTAAATATAGTATGGTACATCAGTATTCGAATACTTAAATACAGTATCGCGTGAATTATAAATCAAGTTCTTTAGGTTCATTTGTCAGGGTGAAATCTTGTAAGCTAATTTTGATCCACTTCACACCATACTATTCGAAGTTTATTCGTATCATTCGAATACTTGTAAAATATTCGAACATTAAATTATTCGAATAGTCCCAGCCCTAATGTAGATATCTGATACTCAATTTTTTTCCTTACATTAGATCGTCACTGGAAGTCATGACTGCACTATAAGGCTATGGGATTTAGCTGCAGGGAAATCTAGAGCTACTTTAACAAATCACAAAAAGAGCGTGAGGGCTGTGACGTTCCATCCGTCATTGTAAGTATTCTGCTTTTTAATCGATTCAGTGTCTATATCCTCATTTATTTACTTTGCGCTAGGTACATGTTCGCCTCTGCATCTCCGGATAATATCAAACAGTGGAAGTGTCCGGAAGGAAAATTTATTCAAAATTTATCTGGCCACAATGCCATAGTTAACTGTTTGGCTGTTAATCCCGACGGTGTCTTAGTTTCTGGAGCGGATAATGGCACTATGCACCTTTGGGATTGGAGGACAGGGTAAGTTGTACTTCGTATAGTGGCTTTTTCTTTTAACCGTAGTATTGCTTCTAACGGACTTATAAACTTCAAGGTATAATTTCCAACGTTTACAAGCACCAGTTCAGCCTGGTTCGATGGACAGCGAAGCTGGAGTGTTTAGTATTACGTTCGACATGTCTGGCACTCGAATGATCACAACGGAAGCGGATAAAACAATCAAAGTCTACAAAGAAGACGACACTGCTGTAAGAATAACATATATATTAAAAATTAATAATACAGTAACCAAAATATGAAATTTCCTCATCTGTTTAACTCTTTTTTAGACGGAAGAATCGCATCCAATAAACTGGAGACCAGATATAATAAAACGAAGGAAATATTAAGCGTCTTTGTATGCTATAAATACTATTGACTTCAAACTTCTTATAAGTACTAATTTTTAATAAAAAAAAAAAGACATTCATCGGATAATTTTAGGTCGTTTAAAGTTCTTCGTTCAAGTCATACTCTTCTTCGGGAAAATCTCCTACTCTCACATGCGCTGGTTTTACGAATCCACCATATTTTGGTAAACATTCAAAATATCTTCTCCCATTAACACTGAAACGAGAAGTATTCGAAATTAAGAATGACATATATAAAAATACAAGACAGCGTACAATTAACAGTGTTCTTACTTTCCGTCGTTTTTACCAAGTGGTTCGTCATACTTTACACCAATCCACCAGCCTTCCTTAAAATCGGTTTTGCCTAGAAACAAGAGACATTCGTATAGAAAGTATGAGTATAATACCAGGGACGCCCGTGATCCAAGGACGCTTAAGAATCAAATATATTGAAATGCTTTTCTCTCTTCAATTTTGGAGACAAAAATTTTGTTCGCGGGCATTGTTTTTGTTCGTGTTTGCCTTGATGGAGACCCAGGGTTGCGATGTACTGCCTTGCACAAATTGCAAAGAAATTGCACCTTTTGGGGCTAGGGCGCCAAAATTTTTTAGCTCGGAGCACTCAAATTTGTTAAGACGGCCCTGTATAATACAACCAACAAATAAATTCAAAGAAACACACGAATACTCTACTTACCAACGTACATAATAGTAGCCCTTCGTTTTGGTTGATTCGGTACATAAACTTCGCAACGATTACCAGTTTTGCACAACTCAGCGGCTGCTGCTTCCGCTTCCTCCTCTTGCCTCTTCTCTTCTGCTTTCCTTTTCATCTCTTCTTCATTGTACTTTCCCAATTTATTCTTCGCCAAGAACGCTTTCACAGTATCTGAATTAAGAAGTTCTATTTTCTAATACCAGTTATAATTTAGTGTGTAACAAAATTACAATTAGCTTACCTGCCCTTTTGGCATACTCTTCTTCAGATATTTCAAATTTTTCAACGTCGTCAGCATTTTCCTCTGCTTGATAGAAATTGTCGATTACCTATAACGTTACATATATTCATATTATCGCTATTATTCTTATCGAAAAGAATTAACATCACTGTTATTTTACATGTATTCGCATCCCATCGTCGATAGGGTACGATCCCAAAAGACGTTGACCATCGTCCAATTTGCTAATTAACTTATCATTTTTATCGTAAGCTTCAACTGTCATTGTGGCTTGATTACCACCAGTGACGAGCTCCAGTTTCCCCTTGAACATGGTAAAACAACGGTACATAAACTAGAATAAATAATAACGCAGATGATCATTGGCAAAACAAGTTTTACCTTAAATTCATCGATAGTTATTCCTTTTTGAAATCTTCGCTCCACGCAATACGATTGCTGACTGGAATTAGTAATGGATAAATTCACAAAATCCGCCGTTACTACGTTGTAAGCACTCATTGTTGCTTAAATTAAGAAGATACTTGTGTCGGCGTATCCTTCGATCGACTTTCGAACGGGGTGCGCTGTACACAACGTATTACAATTGGTCATTTATAGGTTATGATACTTGAATGCAGATTGTACAAAATAATTCATTTATTATATATCGATAATTACAAGTTCTGATGATAAACACAAAATTATTTAATACAATTACTTATATATTATATGGAACAAAAGCAGTATTAAGAATAAAATTATTGATCTTTAATGTATATATTATATACATATGAACCTACTGTTTTGACAGAACAAATAGTCAAATTAAATTGCCTGTTACTTTGTTCTTGGTATTGATTACATTACATGTATTCCGTTTTAACAGAATGGAGCATGTGAAATGTTCTCGAAATGAAAGAATAATCAGAACCGCTTACCGTCGTTACTAAAATAGATAAATATTTATATCGTAATTTGTAAAAATTTACATTTATTCGACACAGTGCGTTATAATACATCGCATTTACTTATCTTTGATAAAGAATATGTAGTATTTAGATGTTATATTAGTCCCTGTCAATGAATTTTGTTATTAGAATAATAGAATTAAGTATTATCACTAGAAAGGAAAATTATTTATTGCGATGTTCTCTTTCTAACTTGTGTCCACATGATACTATCCTTTACACAGAGATACCTTTACATCTCCTGTTAAATAAACTAGAGTTTTAACTGCGCGAAATTGATACTGTGCGACACTCTTCGATACTATGCATAGTGATAGTAGTATGAATATTGTTTTCCGGCGTCGATCTCGTAAATCAATGTTTAGAATCTTTTACACGGCGGTAGACCCGATTACGCTGAAATATTTTGCAATTTATGGAAGCTGCTGCAAGATATTTAGCTCGTTCAATTCTTCCAATAAATATCTCATTTTTATAAAAGCTTGGACTTTAGTATTTCGTACACCATCTTGTTTCGGAAATATGGCATGTCCTGCTGCGTGAATGTAATCTTTTTGTTCGCGCAAACGTATTCGGCGAACATGCAGGAGAAGACACCGCAGTCGCTTCCGTTCATTTGCTGCGGAATATTTTTAGCAGACTCTAACTTCCAATCGCTAGTATTATACGGCTTTTTCTTTTTGTCCAAGCTTTCGTCTTGCAAGTATTGTCGTAGGGCCGCTAAACATTTCGGGTTGTTGCCACCCATGCTGTCGTAATAACGGATACACTTGTCTCTGAAATCAATTATCGACATACACCAATGAATACCTAAATGTACAGGAACAACCACGAGATCTCGCGCGAAGATATCGATTTTTTTTGTCCACCGCTTTAACGACGCGTGTCCGCCGGTAATTAATTTTGGATAGAAAAATGTATTCATAGCATGTACTTTCGGATATCTGTCGGTTGCGCCTCTGGCTATCAACAGATTCATATAAAAGTTTATTACTTCATCGTTTAACCAATTTAAGTCAGCTAACGTATGGATATCCTTCCTCGTGATTCGTAGGCCGAAACCTTCAACGAGAAGTTCGTCTGGTGGACGAGGCATAAGAGCATTCTTTACGTCCTTTAGCATTCCCTCGGTTAACGTAGGGAACGCTGGCTCTTCAGGCTCTTCTCTTTCGTCGAGAACAGCCTCGCACAACCTCATAGATCGAGCCAATTGTTCTTCTAAAGCGGCTTCTCTTGCTAAACGATTATGTTTAGATAGAATGCATGTCATCTTCTTAAGCTCTTCAGCTTCTTTGTAACGTTGCTCTATACGCTGATTATATCTTTTCGCCACCTGAGGAACGAAGTCTTCCCTTAGCACAGCCTTCGCCGCTAACTGATCTCGCAGCGTATTCGTAGCTATGGATTCGATATGCTTCGCCGAAGGTGACTTTTCTATGTCGACATCTCTCTTAGGAGATTGCGTTCTGTTAAAAATGGAATGTACCTCCTCCTCTTTATCATTTTCTAAGGTAATAAGTACTTCTTTATCTTTCTTTTCCTTATCCCTCTTCTCCCTATTCGGAGCAGTCCACCGCATGTGAAACGTGTCGCGTCTTCTAGAAAGCTGTTGTGCTCTGGAAGGAGTCATAGCATTGGACTTTTCTAGATCTATTACTTCTACTGGCTCCTGCGAGGATCTTATCTCGTCGTGTTTGTCATTTAGAATATGTATTCCACGTGGAAGGAAGTTTTGTAATAGCTCCTCGTATTGACTCTTTTCTCTCAGACGATGAGTTTTAGTCAGTGTGGGACATCGTTGATGACCCCTGTTCTGTGCTTGCTCGTTTTTGTTGGCGAAGTAACCCATATTGAATTTATTATAACACTGCGCAGGTCTAGGCGAGAAAACGGATGATGAACAGCCTGAAAAGGATTTGTCTCTGCTACTGCAAGTGCCGTTCAATCTACTGGATGCTTTGATCGGAGAATGTTTACGCTGCGTCACAATTTCAACATCGCTGTCGCTATCATCTTTCACTTTGATAGATTCTTCCACGTTGGCAGTTTTATAATCACAGCGATACCTTTTCGGAGTTACGAACTCCTCTTCTAAAGTGAACGAGACGGCTCTACGCTTTCTGGGTGCTTCGTCTACCCATCCGAAAAACTTTTTCAAAAAGTCGAATATCATCATGATTATTACGAAAAAACAATTGCTGGTAGCACAAAGCCCAAATGTTTTTTACTGGTATGGCCATCCAATATATTATAAATTAAACATGTTCCTTGATATTCCATAGAATCCTGGAAATCACGTTAAATCTATCTCAGTGATAACGAAGCATCGGAGTATAAAACAACAATGGATATTTACAGAAACCGATTTCTTGGAATAGAAATACTACTTACATTATACGTATACGTAGTATTTAAGTAAAAACCTCTGGTTTCCAGCCACTGTGTTGAAATTGCGAATTCGAATAACCTAAAATAACCTGTACGGTAATTCAATATATATAATTTAACAACGATTCAAGTGGAAATCAAAATACAAATCACAGACGAAAGGTGAAGCTTATGAATATATATGAATTAAAATCGGCGAACATACGTACGGAGAGTATCGATTACAATAGAATTCGTGGAAATTCTTACTTTACGCCAACAATCCCACTATCTTATTCTTTGTTATTAACCTCCCAAAAAATGGAAAAATTGTATACGTCATATGTATCACACAGAAATTTAAACATAGTAAGTAATAAACGGTGCATTCAATTCCATTGATATTGCCGCAAGGTATGGACTGGCAACTCCCGCGTATTTTACAGAAAAATTTCACGCCGTTCGGTGTCGCACTCGCGAACTAAGCGAGTTGAACCGTTCCATGCTTTTTCGTCTCGATACAAGATTGTAATTTTAATAAACTCAAACTGGTCACGCTGCCGCGAACAGCAACGATATTTGATATAATTCTGCTATTTTCGTACGATTAAATTACGGAAGAACATACGCAATAAATTTAACGCCATACCTGTGACGAGTAACGAATCGCACGCATGCGTTTTTCAATGTATCCCTTCGCGTTCGTACTCTATACTTATGCATGTTAACTCTTCCTCGATTTTCGTTCAGGTGGTGCAGAAATCTTGTCATTGTATATAACTTTTTGCATTTGAAAGGAATAACACATAATGAGGTGTACAGATTACTTCGTATTGTTTGAACATATAATTACAAAGAGCTCACGAATGTAATTTAATTTAGCTGTAACTGTACATTTGTAATCAATAAAATAAAAGCTTGAAAACAACGATATTTCTATTGAATACACGTAGGATACTATAGGAGCTTTTAAAAACTGTAAAGCAATAACAGTAAAGGATAATTAGATCTGATGAGTAATGTTAATCATGGGTTTATTGCCGTGCATGTGGGTATGTTATTAATTTCCATTTATAGTATTATTTTAACGAAACTACTGCGGTATTGTTATTCATTATATTTATTCTATTTATCAAGGTGGGTCGTAGCATTATTTTAGTGGAAGAAATATGAATTATTGATTATTATAATGAATTGAACTTTTTATAAACATTCATGCTTGTAAACTTTTAAGGAGCAGGGCAACATTCTGAAGCCCTTAAGGAGAAGTATCAAAAGTTATGTCGTCAGGCATGCAAAATAGTAAGTTACTCTTATTCGGATATAGAGGGTGGGACATTAATTATATTCACTGCAAATATTTCTGTTGTTCTTAATTTCTTAATTCTTAATTTGATAGCTAGAGATAGAATGAGTCATAAGCTAGCATGTTGATTTTTTCACATAGCGATCCAAACAATTTATAATATAAAAATCATTATTTCACCATTTTTTATAGTCTTGAGCGACCCATTCTACCTTGTTGCAATCATCTCTACATCAGCTGTTGTATTAAAAGTAAAAGATATAGCGTCTTAAGGAGACATTCTACTCTATTGGCTGAAAAATCAGTCACTTTTCTTCTATGGTTTTTATAAAGAAATAAACACTTAACGTTTTCGAACTTTTGAGGGTATATTGTAGTACAATGTTCCCTCAAATTTTATTTCCTTATTTAAATTTTATTTCCAAGTTTATTTCCTTATAAAAACCATCGTTGAAAAGTGGCGGAGTTTTCGACTGAGAGAGTGGAATGTCCCCTTGAAGTCTATAGAATGTTTTATATAATTTATTTTAGTATATCGAAGAATAGGAAGAATATTTCAGGTAGTTTTATCAAATGTATTGTAGGCCATACAGAATCTGAAGACTGGCGGTAATACGTTGGACGCAGTAGTGGAAGCAGTGATTATATTAGAGAATTCCCCTTTAACGAATGCTGGCTTTGGCTCTAATCTTACTTTGGAAGGGACGGTAGAATGCGACGCCAGCGTTATGGATGGTACTACATTACAATTTGGAGCGATTGGCGCGGTCAGTGGAATAAAGAATCCAGTTCTACTAGCGAAACGACTTTGTGAACAGCAATCGATCAAAATTGCACATGGCAGAATTCCACCGAGGTGAATTTCGCAGCTAGAAACTTTGATTTTAACTACAGTAACAGAACAAATCTTTATAATTGAACTATTCATTAGCTTTCTAGTTGGAAATGGCGCGCATGTATGGGCACAAGAAATGGGAATACAGACTTTACCTCCTGAGCAATTAATTTCAAGTAAGCGAAATTCAGTTTTACATTGATTTTAATAATTTTTTTAAACATTTAATTACGTTTCTATATCCTCCATATTTACGTGATTTTAATTAATATTTCAGTGAAGGCCCAGAAGATATATAAACATTATAAAAGAAAAGTAGAAAATTCTAGCGTCGAAGTTCACAAGGTAAACAATTTCTTATCTGTACTTTCGCAGGACATTTTAACAACAGAATTTTATAAGAATATAATATACGCGTGTAGTGTGCTAAGAAAAGAATGGACACAGTTGGCGCGATATGTGTTGATAAGCAAGGAAATATCGCAGCAGCTTGTTCCAGCGGTGGAATAATTTTGAAATATCCCGGAAGAGTAGGGCAAGTACGATATTTCTCTTAAATTTAAAATTAAATTAAAATTAAAAATATAAAACTCGTGGCTAGGATCGATTGTCGAAAATTTATTGAAGAATGGAGACTAAAAACGTAAAATAATTTCAAGGCTGGTGTGTGGGGATGCGGCACTTGGGCGTACAAAGACAAATATTCTGTTGGGACAAGTACATCGGGCTGCGGAGAACACCTAGTTCGCACTTCATTGGCACGTACCGTTGCGGATACTATTTCGCATAATTCTTGCCCCATCACGAGTTTACATCATGCCATGAAAGATGATTTTATCGGTGAACACCCGTAACTACTTCACTACTATCTTCCGCTGTCAAAATTCTATTTTAGAAAGCAAATTAACTAAGGCTTCGTTCTACCGTGGACAGATAAACATCTCTGTTTTGCAGATTCGAAATTTCTCTATAGAGTTGAACAAAAGCTTGGCGGTGTGATTGCTATTCGATACGCGCCGCAGGAAGGATTGGGGGATTTCCTTTGGAGTCATTCAACCAATTCAATGATAGTAGGCTACATGAATTCCAGCGAACAATCACCAATGGTACGTTCTAATTATTTTTGGAAAGAAGGATAGTGTATGTAACGTATCTACGATTCTCCAGAGCCACATGTCTATATTACCATCTCACGAAGTTGGGAAAAAAGCAGTTGTCGAAGGAATATGCTTTAAAATGACCGAGACTGAGAATATCGATACTTAAGAGTAATATTAATTAACGTGTGCAACTTTTTGAGACGAGATTGTTGGGAAATATACAAACTGATGTTAAGTTCTTTTTATAATGCAGTTGTACAGCTTGTTTATTATCACTATACACCACAGAGAAGCCGGAATGAAACTGCCTAATGACATAATTTTACATAGTAAAAGGCATTTTATACAATACAATATGTATATATATATTTTGCTATATTTCACACGATTGTTAAACCGATGTACTCGAATAAATTGATATTAATAAATTCAAATTGTGTCGTAGAATTGTATAACTATAAAAAAATAATACGATGAAATGTTTTTAAATCGCCATTTCAAAAAACAATGTAACAAATGAGCTATCTACTTATGTATAAAAATTGTTTGTACATTTCTATATATTTACTGTACATTAAGGGGTTGTGGCTTAATGTATTAGTAAGAAAAGCTTCTTATCAAATTAATGCGCTATCGGAATGATTACATATTTACAAGCTTCCAATGTCATTAAACCTCTTAAGTTTCTCGGGAAATACATCTTTGAATAAGACAGGATCGGCGCGAAATTCAACTGATTGCAGCGGCATTGATCCATAAATCGAAGAGAATCTATTTATGCATTGAGTACGTTCCATCATATGCGTCAAATCTGCCGAAAGCATTTCTGTATTTGTACATTCCGGGCACCGGAATTTCTTCTTCGGCGTTACCTACAACAAGATTGATTACTTGAGTGTTCTTTCGATGTTAGGTGAATATTTCAGATGCTCGAGAAACTTTAATAAACGCACTTTTATTGGCGCCTTCCTTGTGATATTCGCTACTAGAAAATTCATTGCTATATCTTCACAGTTCATATGTTCGTCGACCCACTCTTTTATATCACCGGGCATAGCAGTGGTATACATATAATTCCAATACTGAAACGTTAATAATTATATTCACGTGGTTTTATAAATAACATTATACAGAAAAACATCCAAATTATTGTATATAATCTTTCAAAACATTATGTTAGGAATATTTCGGGTAATAGCAGGAAGTTCACGCTGGAAGTGTCGGGTACATTTTTCAGAAGGGAATTACGAATCCAGGATTTGATGTATTTGTAGAATCTGGAACGAAAATGCGTTGGGAATTAAGTGGCTTTAAATATGAAAATATGCGAGATATTTTATTACTTTATGGTGAA
The DNA here is from genome assembly GCA_963855975.1 of Andrena chrysosceles. Classification (NCBI taxonomy): domain Eukaryota; kingdom Metazoa; phylum Arthropoda; class Insecta; order Hymenoptera; family Andrenidae; genus Andrena; species Andrena chrysosceles. Next base: position 41,216,377 of record OY979769.1, on the reverse strand, counting down.
ACGCGGCTCCAGTCAATACCATAGAAATACTGTTAGTCCATTCGCTCTCATATTTCCAACAACTGGTCCCATTATCCCACATATGAATTCGAGATGGGAAGCCGACTATTCGATCTGGGAACTCCCTCCAAACCTGCAATTATTTCTTCTCTCCATCACCATTCTCATATTTTTTCTTGGCGAGTATAAACTGAATTATAACGAGCGAACCTCGTAAGCAAATTCTACTTCGTCGGCAGTCAGCATTATAATATCGTCGTCTATCGATAGGACTGTTTCAGTTTCAATCTCATCGTAAGGATAAAATCTGTTCGACAATTTATTTTCTTTCGTTTGTATAACTTTCAATGGTTTGCTCAACTTGGGCCACCTAGACGCTGCAGCAAACAATTTTTCAAACTCGTTCATCCTTCGTTACTTTAAACTTTATCACGGTCAACGCTCATTCATTAATATGAAACATTAACACTTACAGTGTGGCGGATCCTTGTGTTGATTGTTCCATATTACTAGAACCTTAGACAGACTTGGCACTTTAACAAGCTTGTTAATCAAATGGAATAACAGCTCCAATCTATCGTACGTTAAAATTACTGCAGTGAATCCTCGAGTTTTTGGCGCCGTAACCGGTAAAAAGAGCGGCGACGTCGTATCCTATATACATACAATATCACAATAATTATCTGCCTAAAAACTTATCAACATACTTATTATCATAATAGTAACTTTCCTTGTCAGGGGAGACGTTCCAAAATGTATAATCTCTAGCTAAATGTGGAAATACACGATCCGCAAGTATCTCCAATGTAGTTTCTGTTATCTTCTCCATAGATTTAAAATATTTCTCGTAAAGCCATGCTCCTTGCTCTTGAAGTTCCGTAATTCTTTGCTGGGACACCTTTCTCAAAACTGATATTATCGACAAAATATCTACTTCGCGCACAAACATAGCGGCCCTAAATAAAATGTCCATTTATAACTTAGAAATGTTTCGATGCTGCGTAGAAATTTTTAATAATGGAATTAGTTTCTACCTGGTCCAATCGATTACACCGTAAAAAGGCATCGTGAGGGAATCAGCTATAATTACAGGTACAGAACCAGCCGCCATGCATTCCAGAAGTGTACTCTGTCCCAATCTCGCCCCACGAATTACTAAGCAGAATGTTGCTGTCTAACGATAATAGCATCGATGAAATGAAACCTTCAGAAAGTTCCTTTCGCTTAACACGAATATTCTACGTACCTGAAGCACATTAGGATATTTATACACATCTTCTCCCGCGCATCGAACTGTGGTATTCATAGAATTATAATGCAGACACGGCCCTAATATTAAAATGTCTTTCGGCGACATAGACTTAACTTCCAATAGATCCTGCTCGAAAGCGGAGTTAATGTTGATTTGAGACGAGATGACTAACCACGGTCTAGAAAACATAACTGATTAATATCATCGACGAGTAAAAGCAAGTATATGTGTAATTAGTTTCTTGTACCTTGTACTATTAAAGTTTGGTTTGAGATTGCTTATAAGGGGACTATATACTGGCAAACTAATGTCGAAACCAAGTCTGTATGTTAACGACGACATTCCAGCGCCCGCGATCATTGCTTTCCCAACAGGTACGTCGATGATTGTATTATAATCAGGTACGCTTCCAGGTACCATATTAAATATAAGATGATTCTCTCCGTTATTCCAGCTGAAATTTGGAGATACGTGTGAGAAGAAATTATGCGTTAATTTTTAAGCTGGATTACGCAGAAAATAAAATGAAATTTACAATGGCAACGTCTTCAAAGCTTGCGAAACTTCGTGTAGCTTCAATCTGTTTTGATTCAACGTATCGATCGAAGGGACGAAAATGCACGCTTCGTATGGATTTGGCGTGTAGAATTTACTTGAAACAATTGTGCTTAAAATTTGATAGAACTCTTTTGTCATTTGACTCGTTACTGGTCTTTCTAAAGGGTCGACATATATTTTTGGTGGATAAACATATACTAGAAGCTTATTCCCTTGGCTACCGCACTGATAGACATTGAAACAATCAAAGTATGTACAAGCAGAGTTTGTCGGTTCTGCCGTCGGTGAGTCTATGCTTAGTATTTGTACAGGCAAGGAATTTATGTCGTTTAGATCTATGGCGTTATGTACAGAATGTTTCTGGGTGTTTCCGAATTTGAAAATATGATACGTTGCGATTAAAATGACGAACAATGTGAATATTAGCAGACATATCACAAACACGTTGTGGTAATGGTACGAGATTCTATTCGCTTTATACGACATTCTTGTTGGAAATACCATGTTAAATTTCTTTCATTCAATATTTGTTGTGATACACAAATATGAAAACAGTTAACCTATATAAATGTGATTAACTTTAAATTTCCATTAATTTATTATGTATTTAGAATTTTGTCGGTACACTTCACTAAGCGGCAGTAGCTTAATTTATGTAATCCTCTCTTTTATCGTTCTCGTAAAAAAAACTGTTGACGTATTGGCTGTCATCTTTTGACATAATATTGAAAACTGTGACGATACATAAAAATGGAAGTGGTGTAAATAGGTTAAGATGCATTAAATGATTCATCTTGTTCTGTCAAAATAACGAGTCTTTATTTGTTTCTTTGACAGATCCATGTGTATGTACATACTACAAATACCATTACGAAATTATTTTATTTAAATTAAGATTCAAAGTATTAAAACGACAACAAATAATTTACTTTCTAAATCTCATTTATAAAGGAAACTAGAATTTATATTTTAATAAGATATATCATAGGCATCATTCAATAAAGTGTATGAAAAATAATTACTGAATTTTCATACACGTGAGTAGTAATTTGAAAATTAGTATTATCAATATTTTGACCAAAATTATCGATACCTTTAAAAATTAGTATTTGAAATATCGATATATCGATTACTCGTTGTCAGCTTATCGTTTCGAAAATTTCAAACTTAAATCCAGCAAGTAGTAACGTTTGAAAATGGCGCCACAGTCAATGCCGACAACTTAATCTAAAATTCCCTAATTGCAGAGCACCGCAATTTTAGAGATATTTCATTTGTATACGATGCCACTTTTTCTTCGACCAATCAGCTTAGCGTTTGGAAAATTTCAAACTTAAATCCAAAAACGTATCCGTTAACCGACCGCGAGCTTTTACTGCGTCTGAAGAGGAATCTGTCTGATAGGTGTCTAACATTTGGGAAAGTGTTACGAAACGTATCAACTAGAAACACGATTAGTAAAAGGAGATTGCGAAGGGAGAACCAAGTTCTTTCTATTTTATATTTGTTCAGAAGGTGAATGTATGATTCATCATCAAAGAAGTAAGTGTTACTTATCCAGCTTTCTCATATATTCTCTCTGTAGATTATGCTTGGACATCGTCCGGCCTGCAGGAGTTTACTGGAATAGCTCCTAGACATTTTCAAAGACGGTTCAACTGCTTCTGAAAATGATGGACAATTGTTGCGCTCCGCAATGGGCAGATTTCACACGCAGTCCGCAACTGCCCTCCGACAATTACTTCGAAGTAGAGCATGCCGTGCATGGTCCTTTGTTACATTTTAAGACCAATCTCAAGTCCAAGTTCTCCTTGGAGCGCGAGGAAGAACACTCACAGAATTCTACTGTCATCGAGTCCCGTTTTAACGATAGCTTGGAATTCGGGGAAAATCCTCAGCCTAATGTGGCCTACTTTATACCTCAGAGCAACAAGAAGTCACCTTTGAAAGATGCAAATGACGACGATAGTTTACGCAAAAGTATGACTAACTTGAGGCTCGACGAGAAATCTCGTAAAATTCATTGTACGTGGAACGTCTCACTAAACGGTCAGACATCGACAACATTGTTCAGAGATAAAGTAGAAGCACCAGAGAGACTTAGAAAAAGCGTCCACACTTTGGAATCAAAGAGTACTGTTCTTGGTAAATCTGTAAAAAATAATCGAGCAGTAAAAGTGGAAACCAATGCACAAAGTGCTTCAATGAAGGACACGAGTAAATTGATAATAAAATCGGAAGTGGATCGTTGTTCCGAAGATATCAAACCTGATATTCGAAGGAAGATACAGTCTCAAGGAGTCCATCGAAGGCAAACCGAATCGTTCAAAAGATGCTCGTTGGGTAAATCGCAGCCTAAGGTGCTTACGTGCCAATACCGCAGACGAAGTCTGTTGAAGTATCGCAGGTGTTCTAACAAGTTCGTAAGTATAGCGGAGGCAGTTCTTAAATTCGAGAATGCAGTACCGCAACGTTTTCGTACCATCAGCCGCAAAGATTTGAAACCTGGTCCCTTAATGAAACTGAAACGATCTCCTTTGAAGCTGACCAAACCAATTTCCCCTGCGTTGAGATGCAAACAGAGGTCCAGACAGATTACGACTTTAAATCAGAAGGACCGTGAGGCTCTGGAGCTTCAGGAGATGAAAAAACGTCAAATTAAGGCGAAACCTGTACCAGTCGATATTCTGAAAGCTCCGTCTAAACTAAAGGAGGTGGTGAAGAAACCTAATACCATTACGGAGGAGTTTCGGTTGACTCGGCCCTTAGTCTTAACAACACGCCACACAACAGATCCACGCGTAAAACCTCCGCACACTGCGGATGATAAGAATTGCAATAGTAAAACTGCTGTGCCAATTGCTCGTCTCGCCAGTGGCTCAAATATCGTTAAAAATGAGAAGTGCATTGAACAGGCTATGGGGAATACAGCAAAGTCTGTGAAGAATTGTTTGCCGTCCAGTTTTGAAGCGCGTAATAAGCTATTCCAAAAGAAGAGAGAAGAGAACTTGAGGAACCAACAGGTTCAGCAAGTCAAGAAAATTACGACGGAGTTCCATGCAAAGCCCGTGCCTAACTTTTTGAAAACCAGGAAGCCTGGTAAAGAGCAGAATGTAAAAAGATCAGTGGTTGCATGTCCGTTCAGTTTCGCAGAAAGAGACAAGAGTCTCGCTAAAAAGAAAGAACAGCATATTAAAGAAATGCAGGAACAGGATAAGAAACCACGCGTTTTCCATGCCAATCCTGTCCCTTCTTTTAAACCCGTCATGGTACGGGGTTTGTCCAAAGGGAATCTACGAAGCAAGGAGAAACTTCCGACCAGCCCTAAGAATCTTGCGGCGAGAGGAACTAAAAGTTGTAACGATCAAGAGAATAAGCAGCCAAATATCGTTCCCAATTCCACGACTTGCGCTAATGTGAAGAAAGAAATCAAGCGACAGGACCCAGTTAAGAAACAGTGTAAAACTTTGCGACGGACCAACGCGTGAGGTAAAAACGGAATGTTTTATTTTCGAGAATTAATTCTGCTAGCCTGCTTAATTCAACGTTTTCCAACTTCTCCATCTCTAATTCTAGCCGGTTTACTTCTAGTTCATGTTTCTTCTTCCCCAATTCATTTCGATTTTTAGCCCCCTTATCTGTACACATTTCGCTCTTTTACAGATTTTCTGGATCTCGAAAATTTATGCGCGGGCCTTGCATGAAACTCTGCCGTGAATTTCTGCAACTCCTGGATCTACAGGTTCTTCCACCTCTGCTCTCTTCTTTTCAAATTGCTTATGCGTTTCGAAACTGGATGGCAGAAAGAGAAGGAATTGCTGAAGAAGTTGAGATGGGCTGAACTATACAAGTTGGCAGAAGTGAAAGCCGATACCAGTATACAAAACCCTGACTACAACCCTGTATTCTGAAATCAACTATGCCTCCAACCGACCGACACAATCTTGCACGTACAAGTAGAAGGAGAGCGAAGAGTGTTTTTTAATTTTATACGACTTTCTACAGTTTGAGCCATTCGACAGTTATACTGAGTATACATATGTAGTAAGTATATATTAAGTAGTAGGTCTGTCTAAAATGTTTTTATTGGTCAAATGATACTTCAGTCGAGGTATAGCAAGTATTACAACTTGCACGCATGGTGCTGCAATAAAGTTATGTATATAAATAGAATTGCAATAACTGTATCTCAGGCGTACGACATAGTTATAATTGCTCCAGAAATTGAATAATCGCCTCGCTGAGTCCTATACATAACATTCGTTTCCATTCTTTTCCTTATTACTCCACCATCCCGATTTATTTATTTGTGTCTTCCATTATAAATCTATTGATTTAATTATTTTGGACATTACAAGTTTATCGTTTGCGATTCATCGTCTTCATTTTCATTTCAAACAAGGTCGCCGTTGTATTGCACGTTGTTGTCGCACGGGGCGAAGCCCCGTTCGTAAGGCGTCTACCTAGAAGAGAGAGCAGATTTTGCGTACAGCTCTTTTTAAAAAGAAGTCAGGCAGAGAAGTCACCCATTCGAAACATTATTGAACGATATTAAATATGTATATACAGAAGAATAATAAAGAAAATGCATTGAATAACTGTTGTATCCCATTCTCAACTCTGTCGGTAAGGTAGGGAACGACATTGAAAAGGTAAAAAATTTTTTTCGAGTCGCCAAAAATCCTTCTCACAAACGTTATTTTTATGCAAAATAAAGCTATTTTCAAAATTCCAACTAAATCGGAATAGATCGGTTTTCGGACTGTCGGTAAGGTAGGGAACGACATTGAAATGGTAAATAAAAAATCTTCGAGTCGCCAAAAATCCTTCTCGCAAACATTATTTTTAAGCAAAATGAAGCTATTTTCAAAATTCCAACTCAATCGGAATAGACCGGTTTTCGGACTGTCGGTAAGGTAGGGAACGACATTGAAATGGTAAAAAAAAATTTGGCAAGATTTTGGAGCAATGCATCAGGAGAACATGAAGCGAAAGGAGGTATGCTGAATTTCTGCGTCGAAGGCCTTTCGAAAACTCTGCGCCTCTGCGTTGAATACTTCTCCGCCTTAGATTCTCTCTCCGAAGGCGCTAACTTAGTGCCACCTCTTTCGACATCATGTTATCCTGTTACGAAGCTCATTTTAGAGCGTTCTGAAAATTTTGGCCAGATTTTGGAGCGATGTATCAGGAGAACATGAAGCGGAAGGAGGTATGCTGAATTTCTGCATCAAAGGCCTTTCGAAAACCCTGCGCCTCTGCGTTGAATACTTCTCCGCCTTAGATTCTCTCTCCGAAGGCGCTAACTTAGTGCCACCTCTTTCGACATCATGTTATCCTGTTACGAAGCTCATTTTAGAGCCTTCTGAAAATTTTGGCCAAATTTTGGAACGATGTATCAGGAGAACATGAAGCGAAAGGAGGTATGCTAAATTTCTGCGTCGAAGGCCTTTCGATATTTGACGATGGTTGGTTTGGAATTTGGATAGGAATGTTCTAGAGGATCTTTACAATAATAATACGGTTTTGTAGGATTTTTCCACTTTATTGTCTATAAAATACATTGAGTGCATTGCAATGGAGCAAAATTCCATTCTAGAGTTTATCGGTCGGTAACACAGTTTAAGTGGTGACACGAAGTTCCATTAGGTGATAGGTCTATCCTATACTTTGGGTATTGGTTGAGGCTAGATCAGGGCGGGGGACGCGCACCCGCTCGCGGGCGCGTAAACACGCGTAAGACGGATCCTACACGATGAGATTTGTCTTGGGACATGTCTCGAGATAACTTTCGCCGTGTAGGGCCCGTGCATGGTAGCGAACCGATGTGAGTTTGGCGATACTAAAAATGAGACTGTAGTTATAAAATTTCAAAAATAAAAAATGGGGCACGGGAGGGTTCCCGAGTAGGAGGGCCTGCACCAACGTCCAAAAAAATTTCCATTAAAAGAAGTAACAATAATTTTTTGTTAATATGTATTTCGAAAACTAATGAATACCCGAAGCTACAATTTTAGATTTATAGTCTACGCCCCCTCCCCCGCAAACCTCATCACGATCGGTCCTAAGCCCCTTTCGGAATAATATCCTCAAATTATAATGCAGCTTACAAATTTTTTAAATTTTTACTTCAGCTACGACGATTCCTAATATCATACTAGTTTAAATAATTCAAAACAATCTGTAAAATCCACTTTTCTTTTAAAAAAGTATTATTTTCTACTTTAGTAGAAGACAGTTTCCGTGGATAAATCTTTCGAACGCGACGCTGCGTCAATAAGTAATCTACCTCATCAGTATCGCATTCACTTTCACCAACAGATGCGGTAATGTGTATGTATGTAGTACGCACATGGTGTTAGTGCCCGGTGGTATTCCCCTTTCACAGTTCCTGTCAGTTCCCATCACTGTCAACCGACCGCACTTTCGTTATAATACGTTAACAAATATCTGTTGGAAAGATGAGAGACTTGAGGAAAATTCAAAATTGAACAGTAAGCGCACCAAGAGAAAACTGATTACATATATTAGGTACTACCTACAGGATGGAGAGTACGCGTTCGCCGATAGATAACCTCTTTAACATGCTGTCAGGCTTCAGCGCTGATCACGAAAAGGCTTTGAAACAAGGCATTTACAATGCCGTGGCACTGTTCCTACTGTGTCTGGTTTCAGCGGCCGGGTACGGACTGTACATTATATTGCTTCCATTCGTGAAACCTTTGATATGGGCACTGTTATGTGGTTCCGTTCTATTCCCAATCAAAAATTCATCAACTACCATTGTACAGTCATGGTTCGAGGAAACAGAAGCATCTCACACACCTTTGATCATAAACTTAATGCTGTTGCCTGTACAAATTGTGGACAAAACATCCGACTCTTTGGGATCGTTCCTCTGGAGGCACTTGAAATATATTGGCAGCATACTATTAGCGGGAGCATTAATTTTCGGAATATACCATTATACACCTAGCATTTTAAGTTGCCTCGTATGGAGGACGTGTCTGATTTTCAATGCCGTCATCGGATTTTTCATTACGACGTGCAATATTTATATGGTAATTGTTATGTATATTCGATACCGCTTTACGAGATATTTATAGATGTATTAACAGAGCGTGCGATTGTTATTTTTTCAGATCGCTGTTGTACTTATTGGATACTTGTCTGTGTTGTATATCTACTGGACACCGAGTAATTCTATTCACTTCCGTTACACTTCGTTTGTTTTATGGTTCATTATTAGCCTCTATGTTTCCAACATGTTGGACGCTTACCAAGTTCTTATATTTCTAACGCTGCAAGCTCTGTGCCTCGTAGGATTCATTTACGAAGTGATATTCATTATGGAAAATCAAGAATTAGAGGAGAGATATATGACGTTCCTGGAAGCTGCTCGCTTCGCGTTGACGAATAATTTAGTCATAAATGTCCACGAAGACACATTGGCTCCCTTGAACAGTGAAAAATCTATAGAAAATACTGACGAGGATAAGATCGCGGAGATCCAAACGGACGACGGAGATCCCGGACGTATGAAGGCTTCTTCTACAGCAAAGTTGTCTAAAAAATGGATGTCATTGGACGCAGATGTTGGGACGGTACCTGTAAACCGTAAATTACGGTCTACCCCGAATACGGGACACTCTAATAGCCCTATGACAATACGCGATCGTTATATTTTAAGAAGATTAAGAACCGAATTAAGAATGTCTATCGATGAAGATGATGACAAAGTTGATACCGATAAATATATGTACGGAGCGTTGTACGCTTGCATCGGTATGATTTTCTGGAAACATAGATGGATGATATATGTGCTGAGTATCCCTGTATCTCTTTACATTATTAAGCAACTCGGTAAATATTTCGGTCTGTGGAGACTGATAGGAAATCAATGTGGTATCACTATGGCAGTGATAAAGACATGGTGTCTAGAGAGACATCGAGCACTTTTACCAGCCAACGTCAGAGGTTTATATAAAGTTGGAATAATAATCGACGAGAAGTTAACAAAAGCTTTGAAAGCTTCGGTGGATACTGTGGCAACGATTGCCGTGATTCTTGGATTACTCGTGTTTGTTACTTGCGCGTCTATTTTTATAACGATACAGGTACTTATATATACAATAAACGTATGCCCTAAACAATCATTGTCGCTCATCGCTATTCATCGTAGGTTTACGCGGAAGGTAAACATCTTATCCAAATTAGTGGGGAAATACTCAATTCATCTTTACTGAATAATTCAGATATCGATTGGCTACCCGAACAATGGGAAGACTCTGTTAATAGTGTGTTGGATAATGCTTATACGTATGGACGCAGCGCTATCTCTGATGGAGTAAGATAGATAAATGATCTTATAATTGCTGGAAAATATTTCTCGTATAGTAACTAGTAATATATTATGTAATATGTTATGTAGATTAAGGGCCTGGTGAAGGATTTAGATCCCGTAAAGGCTGAGCAAATGGAGAAGAAAGTCTTGGAACTTTGGGACAGGCTTTATCAAGCGTGGATGATGTCCAGTGATAATCCAGATATGATCGGACCTACCGTGGATGTTACAGCAGCCTACTCGGAATGGGAAAGTTTCAAAGACAGCTATGAAAAAATACCTTTACGTAAGTGCTCAAGAGTCAAAGATTTATAAAATTAAATGACGCACTTACATTTTGTATGAATATGTTCCATTTCTTTCCTCTATTTACAGAACTATTTAATATGACCAGTATACGAAACTTTGTAAAAGAGAATATTGGAATTTTCATGTCGGTCTTGGATTCGGTTTGGAGTATAGTCAAGGGCAATATGTCTGTGATATTGACAATCTTTACAGAATTATTTTATATCGTACTCATGAGTGGATCGGCGGTACTCAATTTTTCCCTCAGCATGGTAAATAATTAGTAGTTGCATAAGAGCGGTTAATTCGTAGGACATTTTCTAATCGAAACTTCATTTTATTTTAGGTGGTGTTTTTCACGACACTCTTTTACCTCCTGAGTTCTAGCAATAAGACTTACAAACCGATCGAGTTGACCACTGTCTTTAGCCCGATTAGTTGTCACAGGTAAATATTTTAAGGTCGCATCGATATATATATTTTTATAACATCATATCGCAAGTTCTATATGAAAATATCTTCTTTTGTATCGACACAAGCGCTCATGGTATCGAGGGATATGTTATATCGTAAGAGTGTAACAGCAGTACACGCTAAATAATGAATTATGGCAGGAAAGTGCTAGATTGACTTATCGTTTTGTTTTGTGCAGATTTGCCGTGGCGTTGCAGGAAGCAGTCATCGGAGTATTTGCTGCGACATTTAAACTTGCTTCCTTCTTTGGCATGTGGACCTGGCTCGTACACAATATGTTTCAAGTGAAAATCGTTTATCTGCCATCAACTTTTGCAACGATACTTGGAGCCGTGCCGTTTCTGGACGCATACTTTGCTTGCATCCCAGCCACTTTGGAACTTTGGTTAACACGGGGACCTATGATCGCTATTTTGTTTTTCATGTTTCATTTCCTCGCGTGCAACATTGTCGTAACAGAATTCTACAAAGAGATCAAAGGGTAAAATGATTATTTATAATGATCATATCTTACTCTTTCGTAATCATTACTCCGAATGAGAGACTTATGAAATATCGTTTATTTCAGCGGCGGACATCCATACCTCACAGGCCTCTCAATAGTGGGCGGAGTTTTTTGTTTAGGACCAGAAGGTGCGATTTTTGGGCCTTTGCTACTATGTTGTATCATGGTAGCAATTAATCTGAGTCGGCGTTATCTTCACTCGTCTCCGGAAGAAGTACGGATGCCTACGTATCCTGAAATGAAACGTTGATAAAGCTTGGTGGTAGCTTTACATTCGTAGGGCAAGAACGAAAAGTTCTTTGCAACAGCCAGGCATATTGAATGCCAACTTAAACTAAAGGCCTTAAAGGAAGCCTTAACTTGGATAGTTTTCATAAAAGTTTTCAGCAAAGTAATAATTTTCCAACACACTCCTGAATCTCTATGAACGAATGACACAATTTTCAAGGGTTGTTATCATTTACATAATAGTCTCTGAATTAGCTTATTTGCAAATACCTAATGTTAACTCAAGGTTCGTGTATGATTTTTATATTTTATTTTTTTAACATATATATATATATAGCAATATGCGAACAAAGAAAGTCATATATATATATAATAATAAGGAATTTCAGCTTACGCTTATTAATATTACAAGTATAAAATATCGATTAAAGGAACTTGGTCTTCTGTAGATTGTAAGATTATGTAGGTATAAACCAAAGAACCTTAACGTGAACAAGAATTACAATTTATATTTCTTATTACATTTTAAGTGTTACCTTGATGATACTTTTTTATATTACTAACCTTAGAGCATATAAACACGGAGGAAGGATACAATGGGCTGTTGAAAGATAAAAATATACATGGGATATAAAAAAAAACGCTGTCACCCCTGGCGCTAGAAAGAGAGAGGGTGTCCCCCATTTATATTTTTCTCTTTTTACCGCCGTCTACATTTTCGCCCATTGCATGCTTCCTTCATGTTTATATGCTCTAAGTTACTAACTAATATACACTCATATAAATATAGGACAGATATAATATAAAAAAAATGCGTTGCAATATGTATGTCTTTTGTTTTGCGTTCTATATAACGTACTAACTTCAGTATTATTAATCTTATATTATATACCTTGTTTTTGAAGAGAAATTTTTATGTAACAACTCGGAACCATCGAGACATCATTTGTTGTATAAATTTACAGATAAATTTATGATTCATTTAGTGCCACAACATGACAAATTTAATGTACACTATAATTAGCATAAGTATGCTTATACTCCTCCTTCTTATTGCATTTGAAGTTTATTTACATCGTGAGGCATATTTGCCGCAGAGAAGGACGTAAACTTTCAACGTTAGATTTATATAGCAACAGGAAAGATCTTACTTATAATTAATTACAATGGGATTTACATCCCCTGTTGCTTTGGGATCGTAAATATCGGAAAGTGTGGTAATCCTCAAATTTTCATTAAATACCGTCGGTGTGATTGCTTCAAATGCATGGAAGATAATCCGTTTTTTGTCTTCAAACATATGGAAACCATTCTCCGAGAAACGACCACGAATATTACCAGCCTCCAACCATACGAAAAGTGTTGTATTATTTGTCACTAATTCCAGTTCGATATCCGGATAATTGGAATACTTTCCGGGTAAATGGTTGTTATTTATATATACCTAAAATCAAGTGTGTGAATAATCAGACTCGCTTATTTTATTTCCAGATGAGAAAACATATACTCACAGAAATATTTGCAGCTGGTAGAACAATGTCTTTAAATGTAACGATTGGATATATGTAATTTGTTGGCGCTATTCGAGATCCAGCCTTGTCCTTCAAGGTGAGTGTCGTAATGCAGTTTAGTTTTCCGGTAACGTTTGAACGACATTCGTCGAGAGACGTAGAGTTTAAGATCCACGAATGTTTCAGCATGTTATCATGAATTTTAGTTGCTGCGTTTGCCGTCTGGATAAACATTCATCATAAATAGAAAGCTTAAAACAGCTTTATGCATCTGTATATTTTTACTTACTACAGTTACATTGAATAAAGTATGCGATCTTATGGGATTCCTATTATTCCACGCATACAGATTAACTTCCAGTGTGGTATTCATTATCGCATGTAACTCGTCGGAAACAATGTAAATTGAAAGATCAGTCCCTTGGACGTAATACGTAACTATAATAGGTGCAAAAAAATCAATGGCGTAGTAATGAAGCATTTTCCATCGGCCGTCAGAGTCTAAATAGAATTGTACGATTAATGAATGCGAATACTTTATCTGGCTTGTAGCGCTACATCTTCTTAAAGGTGTACAAATTACCTATAGAAGACCACGATGGAGCTTGCCAAACATCATTCAACTGCCAATACAAAGCGCCCATAGTCATTCCTCCTCCTATTTCGTTCACTTCACTCTTCGATTGTCTATAGAATTCCGTTTGCACTTTCACAGAAACGGCCTGATTGATTTGACTTAAATATACGAGGCTTACAAAGTCTTTCACCCGGTTTCCAGTTTCGGGTATCTTGAAATTCTTCGAAATAAGACTTCTCAGGAATACCGATCCGAGCTGCAAGTGCTGGCGATGTTTCATAAAGTCGCTATTTATATTCAAATCATGGATTGTTTCTGCAACTGGTAATACAGTGTAAATTGATGGCAACGATTGAAATCCGTATTCCGATGAAAATCTTGCCAGTGGATATTCATGCATATTCCATCCATTAGTGAGATAGTTGTAGTAATGGACTGTAACAAGATTCGTGTTAGATCGTATAGAGATTATTTGAATATTTGAACGAGAGATAGGGGGAGAGAGAGGAGTTCTGTGATTTACCATCTCCATAATAATTCGAGTATGGATCTTCCCCGACGTAATTGTATTGTTCTGTGTACAATCCATTACTAGGACTCGATACTAGAAAAGGTCGAGTGGAATCTAACTGTTCCACCTCTTTCTTGATTACATCTACGTACAGCTTAACGTAATCACTTTTATATATCTGTTTAGCACCGGTCTTGTACCAGTTTCCATACAAGGCTGCTTCGTTTTCGTTATTACCCGCCCAAACAACGATGCTGGGATGATTTTTTAGTCTTCGTACGTTCTGTACGACTTCTTCTTTGACAGAGTCAAGGAATTTCTCTGTAGTGGGATACATCCCGCAAGCGAACATGAAATCTTGCCAAATCATTATTCCATATTCGTCAGCCATATTATAAAACAATTCGGATTCATAAACGCCACCGCCCCAGACCCTAAGCATATTCATATTTGCTTCTTTGGCCGATGTTAATAAATGTTTAATTGTATCCATATTGGCGCCCAGTTCAGGAAAGATGCTAGCTGGAATGAAATTGCTACCCTTCGCGAATATCGGAATGCCGTTTATTCGAAAGTAAAAGCTTAATCCTTGCTTCAGGGGTTTTTGTACAAGTTCTACCGTCCTAAATCCAATACGCGCTACTCTTCGATTCACGCTAGTAGACGTGGTTGCAGTTACAGTCAGCGGGTAAAGAGTTTGATTGCCGTAACCGTTCGGCCACCAAGTATGCACAAGGTCCTATTAAGGAAAGATATTACTCTCTGTTGTTCTTACGAAAAGTATATTAATATAAATATCTCGAATCTGTACCATAGGTATCTTCAGGAGCATAGTTCCCACTGCATTTCTATTATTTGTACTCAAAGCGAGAGTTTTGGAATCATGAATCTCTAATTGTTCATCGATACGAAGAACAGATGAGATGTGGCAAGGTGTAGACACGTTACTTCTTTGGGATGTAATCTCGAGAAATATTGTTACTACAATATTCCAAAATTCACCCCCGTTATACACATCTGTCGTGATGTCTGTGATAATGATATCACTGGTAGGAATTAGCTCCACGCTTTTCCTGAAATATACCTTCCGTTACTACGTATTATATTTTAATGTAAATGAAATTAAAAAATGTTGAAATACCAAATACCCATCGAAGGGAAAGCTGGACCCCAGTCCCACGAGAAACTTGCTTGCATCTTTCGTATATGATTGACATGACATTCTCCCATGTAACTGTGCGGTACACACACTGGAGGAACGACATATCGTAATGCTTGTTCATTGTATAAAGCTTCGGCTGTTTTAACAGCGGAAGAGAATGAAACTACTAATGAATTTTCTCCCTCCTGGAAGATAGATATTAACAAGTGTCTGTGAAATGTAGCGAATGCAGATCACTCGAGTATATTCAAGCGGAAATGGTTGCTTACTTTTAAATACTTTGTTACGTCAAATGTATATCGCAGGAACATATTTGATGCTTCCCCGATCTTCTGATCGTTTAAAAAGATTGTGGCGAACGTGTCTAAGCCATGGAAAACTAGTATCGTTTTAGGAGTATTTAGCAGGGACTCGTTTACTGCAAAACATTCATTTTAAATCACCTAGTAAAATGTAGAAATCATATTGCATAGGTACCGTCTTATTCGATACAATATTCACTTCTGAAAGTACTATAAGGATTATAATTACCGTGAAAACTTTTAACATAGGTAACCGATTGATTACCAACCCAACGATTGTTCACGTCATTGCTCCCAATAAAATTGTTCGGTATAATATCTGCTTTACTCAGATCGGTGTAAATACCTCCTGGTACGGTTGCAGGAAATATAATTTCTGCAAACATATGTTAGTTGTAGAGTATCAAGTTTTCGTCGTTACCTGTTGCATCGTACCAAGTATCGCTTATACTTAATAAAATATCTTACCACGTTCAGACTCGGCGGTAGTAATTCTGCCTAAATCAGAAAAATCACATAATTACGCGTTAATAATATGAAAAACTTTATTCTACTGTAAAATAATACGAAATATTTAATAATACCTGTCCATAAACCATCCAAGGTTATGGGTAAAACAGTATTGTTAGTTAATAGAATTACAATCAACAAGGCTTGAAAAATCTTCCCCATAGTGCTTGTATCAAAGTAACACGGTCAGTATTGTAGTAATATACGACGGATTTATTTTTTTAACAGTATTTCTCTGACACGTTACATCCTTATGTAAGTGGCCAAGGATTAATGCGAATACATGAAGCAAATTGATACGAAATAGACATTCGATATAAGTATATTATTCCATGTATTTGCAGAGTCTGTTTCCAATATCGAGTTTACTTATCACACAGTAGATAAGAATAAAATAGCGTAAGCTCGCAGCCATCTGTGCGAGAAGGAATGCTAAAATGAAATAATGATTTATTATATTATCCGCTTGCATATCAGGATAAATGAAACAAAGTATATAAACAGAATACTTTATTCACAAACAGGAACGACTATTTGCATAAAAATACATTCTATTATACAGTATAAATGTAAGATTTAAAAAAGCTTAAAATTAAATACGTACCACCAACTGGTACGATATTTTGGGTATTTTTCGAATTAAAACTTGTAGCTTGAATATCATCGCGATCTACCTACTGTGTGCCTACATATCTTATAACTCGTCGTTTAATGATAATTTCGCAATATGTACTTTTAACTAAGAAACCGGTGAAATGGAAACTGATACTGTTTTAATGAAACAGTGCGCACACTGGAACAAATATGTGTGTGGAATGTTACCGATAAATGCAAAAGATATTGCTCCTTAAATACATTTTAAAAATGTTAAAAAGTTGTATATTTTCACCATTTCACTGTACTCGAACGATGTAACAGTACCGTTGCGAGTAACATTTCGCTCCTTTTACCAACATATAAATATACATATGTACAACACAGCTATCACATGTTAACATGTGTCTTTAGGTAGAAGTAGTATTTACACTAATCTTTACGTCTCCTTCTCTTAGTGGAGTGTGTCCGAGTTCTACTGTTTGATGGGAACTGTGACCTGTAATCTATGTCCGAATCAGTTTGTTCGCTAATCGGTCGATAGCAACGAATAGGTGAGTTAAGGATATTATCAATCTCGGTAGTTGCACACTCTGGAACAGAACACGTCGCTGTTATAATTTATGCGTAAAACTCATGCTCACGAACATTAAATATGTGATGATCCTTACCATCGGGCGATTCTTCTTGACGTTGTTTTCGTAGGCATTTGTTAACGTGTTCTTCGTAATGGTTCCTGTTCGTTGTTCTGTACACAGAACAAACACCGCATTCGTAAGCTTCTTCGTTATTAGCACTTATCGGTGTTGTCTTATTTCCAAAGAAATTAGCATTATTTTCATCTTCATCTTCGGTGATATACTGCTCGCATCCAGCAGCGTGTTCCTCGATTTGTTCGCTTGGGAAAGGTTGATTACAGATGGGGCAATTTACATTGTTCGTTAGATCATTTCTCACAATTTTCATTCGTTTAGTTACAAGACCACTGTTATCCTACGAGAGAAGAATGATGATGATAGATACATGTAATGTATAAAGTTCTCTCCTGAATTGTTACCAGCAAAGCTTTACGATTAGAACGAATTCAGAGAAAAGTCTTTACCTGAAGTAATCTGTCCTCTTCTTCATCTTCCAAAATTGTATTTTCATTCTGTTCGCGGAAACGACTGTGTTGCAGTTTCTCCCTGCCTTCGTCGTTAATCTTCTTCCGAGATTTCGTGTCCATTATATCGTTCCATTTTTTACTTTTCTCTTCTCTGGATTTCTGTCCCTCTTCCCATTGTTTATCCCTTTCTTGTCTTTCTTCTACCTGTTTCTTATAAAATTCTTCCCTCTTCTTCTTCTCCTCGTTTTCCTTTCTCTGGATTTCCTCCTTTGCAGTCTCCATCTTCTTCCGTTTATCCATTTGAATTTTTTCCAAAATCATACATTCGTTTTTTATTCTACGCGAAAGGCCTTTCACTGGTAGCGGTTTAATCTCTGTACTCTCCGACTTTCCTTTAATATTATCGCTACCACTGGTACTATCGTCCTCCAATTCTATTAGAATCTCTTGATCAGTCAGGGAATCGCTAGTTCTTCTCCCTTTGGGCAGTAGTAGGCTTATGATGGCACTTTGTTGTTCCTCATTATTGCTATCATTTAGAGACAAACTTTTGGCAGGCGTGTTAATATTATGCTCCTTCTTATTAATAGTTTTCCTAAGATTCGGGGGTGGTATTTTCATTGAATACAACGACAATTCCGGTGACAAGCACTCTTTCCTTTCACGCGCTACTTCTAAATTCTTAGTTTCCATACGGTCAACATCTTTGCTAATATTTTCGTCGTACGAACATTGATCTTTTTCGTTTCTGGCAACTACTTCCTCTTTCTGAGAACGCAATATTCTGCTGGACCCTTCGTAAGACTGGGTTTTCTTTTTTTTAAATATTCTCTCGTCCTCGTCGCTGCTGGAATGTCTTGTGTCGGAGTAAGAAAGGGCCATTGCTGATTTACGTTTATTAGGTCGTTCGTTGTTTAATTTATTTGTACATTCCATTTGATTCTCTTCGGTCTTAACACACGTTAATTCGGATTTCTTATCCCAACTACCTTTAGCAAGTCCCACCTATGCAAACGTTGAAAGAAGGATTAGAATAATTATACTAGATAGAATGAAATGGACAACTATTCTGATTGTTTTTTTCTTTTTTACAGAAATACGATTTATTCAAAAAATTGTTTGTAGCTTACACTTTTAATTACCGGTTTCTTTATAAACATTTATGTATACACGTGTTTGTATAAATGCAATCTTTACAGCTTCCGTAAGAACTATAAATGACGAGCCTCGATCACTTTTACATAAAGCATCAATGTTACTTTTCAAGTTGTTTTGTTATTGTATACGACAAAACAGAGTTGAAGAAGAAACTTTGCTACTAGGGAAGTTATCAGCACGATGTATCAAATTACTATTAATTGTAGAAGATAAAATTAAATACTATTTATATGAAAGAAATATATTAATAATAAATGGGTACGCATCGTTAACCGTAGTCAATGAAAATCTCCCCTACGTTGGAAATGTAAATATTCCGGAATCAAAAATTGCAATATAGTAAACACAGACTCGGATTATTTTGCGGGCGAGCGTGTAGGTATGTGTATACAATGTCCCATGGCACAATGTCGTATTGAGGATATCTCAAATTTGTGTGTGTGTATGTGTGTATAAGAGACAGATTATAATATTACCCAATGCGCATTAACGATACGATCTGTAAGTAATGGATTGTACGGAGGTACCCACCTGAATGGGGGACCCCCACTGAAACTTAGTGTCAGTAGTACGATGCCAACTATACCACATTTCAGCTGTCTCTTTCAAATGAATGTTTAACGTGTGCAGCAGTTTCTCAAGCATCTCGGGCGTTTTTGCTTCTTTGCATAACTTACTAAACGGCATGCGATCTTGAACTAAAGGCCGATCTGGCTGTTGCAAAGGCGCATCATTTTCACCGACGCACGAATCGAGCGGATTAATTTGCCATCGTTCCAATTTCTGATCACGTTCAGGGTGCGTGTCCATCTTTGTCTCCGTACTATGCATACTATGAGAATCTTGCAAAGTGTTTTTCGATTTCAATGAAATATATCTGTTCGTGTTATGAGAATAGCTATCTCTTATATCTAGATTATCGTGTAGTCTATCAACCGTGTCGTCACTGTCCAAGTTTTTGTTCCTGTATGCAGAGTTTCTTGAATCGACAGTTGCGGGCGCAGGTTCGGGACTGCCACAGCTGTGCGTAGATATCCGATCGAGTATCGGCGATGAGTGTCTAAGTCTATGCAAATGTAACGACCTAGATGTATTGCTATGCTCCTGCTGTATTTCCAATTCTTGGGCTAAATTTGTCTTGGGCATCGCTTCCGAGACAGAATCGTTGGAAGACTGCGATAGTTCCTAAAAATCATTATATTATACAACATTTACGATAGAATTGCTTCGCCTTTTTAGCGATACGGACAACGGCGATCGATCGATTACTAATAAACCAACCTTCTGGGCATTCTTTTCGTCGTTGGCCATGTTTGCCATATCTTTCGATTCATTGATAAAGCCCAAGACTTGCTTCATGTCGGTATACGTGTACCACGTCTCGTACATTTTCATATCTGCAAAGTAAACATGGTCGTGTTTAGTACCCCTTTCCATTATGTTCGTAAGTGTTTCTTACGAGTACGTCTCTTCGTTCGTGAAGCAAAATATTTCAGTACGCCATCGAAAAAGTTCTCGAACCATCGTTTTTAAAAAAATTCTGTTAGAACTGAAGAAAATATCTGTTCGTGTGGAATTTTTATTGCAAAAAATGTTACCTTTAGGAACTTCTTTAAAAAGTGTTCTCATGGAACAGATATTTCAGAACCTATATAATAAAAGTTCCATGGAAACAAGTTACATTAGAACATTTATTAAAAAAGTTTTCATAAGATAAAGAAAAGTACTAAATTATTAGATACTACTTTTATTTAACAATATAATATCATGTTTTTCGTATGTTTATTTAATAAAAGGTATGAAAATCATAACATAATTAATCTAATGGTTTCACAAGTATCAAACAGAAAAGAGAACTTATCAAGAATAATACCTAAATAATATTTTTTTATAACTTACAAGAACCAAAATACATACAAATTCTATAATTCTAAAATATCTTCGTAGGTAAATATTACAAAGAAATAATACATTCGGAATATCAATTCATGTGTAAGAATTATTTAATATCGTTGTATTACTATCCATTGAATAGTATTCAGTATTTGTTACAACGATCGAGAACTTTTTTAATATCGGCGAACAAAATATCTGTTCCTGTTATAGAAAATTTTTTATTTTTATATTTTATAAGTTCCATTCCAACTAGAACCTTTATTTTCAAGAACTTTTATTTAATCGGTTCTCCTGGGAACTTATAATGCAAGAACATTTTTAAAAAAGTTCAGCAGTTCATGTTTTAAATGGAACCTATTGAAAAGTTCCGGAACTTTTTCGATCCCTGTTTTCTATTATACCGAGATGGTTATTTAAAACTAATAGCAATGTATAAATTCCGCACTCGGAATAAATTCAGTTACCTTTTAACTCCCGTATCATCTCTTCCTGCTCTTCTCTTTCCTTAGCTGTCAACAGCTCGGCTTTATCTCGTTCCATACCGTCTGACATGTTCGCTTACGATTCGTGGGTCGAAATTAGCGAATGTTAATCAATTGCCTTACACGTAACGAACTGAAATTTAACCTCAAAGGTTGTCCGTATTAGGAATTTGAAATTCTTCCGCATCACTACTCGTCGATTGCCTTAATAATATCCATGTACTTAGGTATACGCAGCAGTGAAGGAAACAAATGAATATTTTTTACAAAAATGCATATCATCTTCGACTCACGATCTGAAATCAATTTTGGTTGTCAACATCGTCGCATCAGCATCACCCGACCTGACCGGAGCTTATTTAGGTGAACCTGGGTGGGTGAACACTGAACACTGACCAGGAACCAAACAGGAAATGTGAGGGGAAGCATCGATATTTCATAGTGAGCAATTTCAGATGCTTCACCCTTTAAGGCTAGTTCACACGAAATATCAAGTTGCTTCTTAAATAGCACAAACGAGGTATACGTAATCCCCAGAGAAACTAATTTATAATCTCGCAAGAAACATCTTACGTTACAATGAATATTAAATACAGCAAGGGTGGATCCAGAGAGGGGCGATCGCCCCCCACCCCGCCATGAGCAGGCCCGGATTAAGATTTTTGGGACCCGAGGCTATCAAACCTTCCAGGCCCCCTCGTAGTTGATTTTTAGGGCCCGGGGCTACATATCAAACTTTCGAGGCCCCTCCGTGGTTGAATAGCGCGGGGTGGGGTGGGGGGTGGGGGGGTAGTGAGCTAATCGCTTAGAACGGGGCCCCCTCGGAAAGTGGGGCCCGGGGCTGCAGCCCCTCTAGCCCTCCTTTAATCCGGGCCTGGCCATGAGTAATGAAATAGAAAACTATTATGACATTGTGTACTATTTTATATAAATAATTAATGCGAATTTAATTATTTAGGTTATAGTATCAGACAGAGATATTAAAATATAAATTAATCTTGTAAAAGAAGGTTGAAAAATGTACTTTTACATATTTCGCCCTCTCCAATAAAGGCTCCCGAATCCGCCACTGTAAATACAGAATTCTCGACGCGTGTGGTTGTAGAAATCATGTTTCTCTCTAGAGAATTTCCATGGTTACGCTTATTTGTAACGTTACGAGCTCCCGAACGAAATATATTAAAGGAGGAAAATAAGTATAAGTAAGCATTACGGGAGAGGAGGATATTAAAGAAGAATACCACAAAACAAAGAGGAAAACATTGGAAATTGAAGAACTGCGCAGACGTGGTTCGTGTTCCGAACAACTTCAACCCCTTCTGGCGGCGGATAAGCGAAACAACACCTGCTGCCATTCTGGTATTACGTCAATGGTGGACGACGTCTCATTCGCTGGTTTGGGAGGAGTTACCGTGACCGCCATTGTTACAGCAGCTCGCTCGTATCGTGGAACGTGATCTGTGAATTCCGTACCGTCACGTTACAGATTCAACGGATCCGTGTGTCCCTTCTAGACCCCAGCGACGACGGTACACGGCATCAGCGAGCGTGTGTCTGAGCATAGCATGTCCACAATGAATCCCGAGTAGTGAGTAAACTTTCTTTTGCGCAGGCATAAGTGTACGTAGGAATACGTTCTGTTCGCCGCGTGATACGTGTAATCGATTCGCACGCTGCCCCGACAACGACCGCGTTCGAGGCGGTCTCAATCATTTTTGCCCGTGTACCGTATTTATCTACGTTAATGCGAAGAAACTCTGTTTAACTCCTATCTGACAGATTCACCTTCCCCTCCCTCCCCCCACTCCCCTCCTACGTCTTCTCTACCCCTGTCCATCTCTTTCTCCCTTCATCTATTATACTCGATGACCATATTTCAGAAATTCTCGCGCTCTCTTCCTTTTGGACTTATCGAAACTTGTACGTTGATCCGCTGATCGATTATTCACGATTTCAGATAATTCTTGTAGAAGCTTTTTACGGATTGTTTCGTAGCTCGAACTTTAGAATTGTTGGAAAAACGGATGAGTCAAATCAAAGTTTGCTCGTTTCAGTTGTATTCCTTCATTGTTCTGATTGTTTTAATGCACATTCTATTTTAAACAATGCGTAATGCAATGTCGTGCAATATTAATCAGCAGGAAATATGATTTCATGGCAAAATCATTTTTATGGTTGTGTTATCGGAATTGGACTATAGCTTGTTTCTCATTTCATCGCAAACGAATTGTAGGAGTAAACAAGAAGTGGTTTCAAGTTTTAAGTTTATGTATATATAACATTGTTTATAGATTGATATAGTTCCATGTACCAACTAAAACTTCTATCATTCGACGCATAACTTTATAATATTGTTTAACTGTGATTATAAGCATACTATTGTAAACTTTTCTTTGCTTTTTTTTTCTTTACAGCGATTACCTGTTTAAATTGCTTCTAATTGGAGATTCGGGAGTTGGAAAATCATGTCTTCTACTCCGTTTTGCCGATGACACGTACACAGAAAGTTATATCAGTACTATCGGTGTAGATTTCAAGATACGAACGATCGACCTAGATGGAAAAACGATAAAACTACAAATCTGGGATACAGCGGGTCAGGAACGATTTAGAACGATCACGAGTTCTTATTACAGAGGTGCACACGGTATTATCGTTGTTTACGACTGCACAGACCAAGAAACATTCAACAATGTTAAACAGTGGCTGGAAGAAATTGACCGTTATGCCTGCGACAATGTCAATAAGCTGCTGGTCGGCAATAAGTGCGACGTTCATACTAAAAAAGTAGTGGATTACACAACGGCGAAGGTACGCAGACCGATTTACAACAGACCATTCGTGTTACGGTTGTATATAACTTGTTTCGTGTAATAGGAGTACGCGGATCAACTCGGCATTCCGTTCTTGGAAACGTCTGCTAAGATCGCGATGAACGTGGAACAGGCTTTTATGACAATGGCTGCGGATATAAAGCTGAGAGTGGGTCCTCCGTCGAGTGGCAACAGTGATCCGGCGAACAAAGTGAAAATAGAACACGGACGTCCGATCGAACCTTCTAAATCTGGGTGCTGCTGAGAAATGTAATTTTACATTTCTGTAACCAAAGTGAGCATCTTCGTAATCGTCAATGATCGTTGACTCGATAATTATAACTGCTGAAAATGTAACCCGGGAGAATCTCGGGTTCGTATATTAATAAGCGAATCTTTTAATTACAGAAGGACATCTTATCGTAGCAGTTTTACGCTGCTTAAGAAAACATTACCAGAAGAAATAAGAAAGATCATGAAAGTTTCAGTTTATATTAATAAAAGAAGAAAATGAGGTGTGAAGCATTATCAATTATGGACCACCGACTCTGCCACAGAGTCGAATAAAAACAACTTTCGTTCTATTCTCTTTTTCTAAGGAAAGAGAACATAATTACTCACTCGCTAATACCTAGTGCGAATGTCGGCTATAGGAAACTTTGCCGAATTAGCATCGAAGGTCATTGATTTTACGCAACGATGCGTTTAACGGCAATTCGAGTTTATAAAGTAAATTAAATAATATTGTGTATCGTGATTATATAAAATAAGCACTCTTATTTTCTAGCGTAATTGTAACATGTATAATTGAATGTTTTTTTTTTCTTAGAAGGGAGTCATTCTTACCCTCTGTACTATCCAGACATTTCTCCACATTTTTTATTCCGAACAGTTTTTCTCGAGATAAGCAAGAATTAGATTCATAACATACTGAAACATACCGTCGTTGCTGTCTCTCTTTTTTTCAGTGCTCATTAGTGTAATTTAATAACATTATATTAATAAATATTTCAACACTAATACGTAGAACACAAATAGCATACCCATGTGTTCGAGGATAATTTAAAAAAAAGAAGACTTAACACACGTTTCAGCCGGTAACTTGTATGATTGATTGATTGATTGAAATTGAGACCTCGATTGCAGAGGTCATTGGCCACAAACTTCTGTAAGAGTTATGTAAGTTTCTTTTTAAACTTATGCTGCTTGCGATGCTCGTAATATCTTTCGCGTATTATACAAAAGCATCACGTTCTTTGTAAACTGTACGAAGGCTAGATGGATATTCAGCATCCATCTCGTTTCCAAAACAACTAAGCGCATGTTCACAGAACTATTTGTTTCATAAGGATTTGTATGATTAAAAATTTAGTTAAAATACCACTTCTCTTTTGTACCGGTTCCTCACCGTTCGAAATAGCTAGTTACAATTAATTTACGTTACGCGCCGTTCAAACATTTTTCCTCCCCTATTAAATCAGTCGAATGGGGAAGGTCGATGAATTAGATCGTTTTAGCGGAACTTTATAATATGCAATGATAATACCAAGAAGCTTTTATACACCATGTATTATCCTGGTTTTTATTGAAAAGGAGAAAAGACATATTTTGTACAAAACCAATATTACAAGAATTAGGATTAATCCCCCGCGTTTGTATTGTCACAGGATTTTTAAGAAAACCATGTAAGAATACTTGAATGATGCGTCGAGTTTCTATCGTAATACTATCAACTATTCAAGTATGTTGGTTAACAACACGGTGTAAATACACCGTGGTTAACAAATAGAAGTGTATATTAGAATTTGTCATAACGAGGACGTCTGTAACACTGTACGATGTACAAGAATAAAAGTCATGTGTATGTTGTACATAAGTTATTTGTTAATTGTGTTATGTTACATACACGTAACTGTAGCACAGTAGTAGTACAGTTATGTAAATACGTAATGTAGCATGATGCTATGCAATGACTATGTACAGCTGATATCAGTATATCCTTAACAATTTAGCATTCAAGTTCGTACAAAGACGCTTTCATTTAACACGGCCGCAGGAAGTATTTAAATAGAGGTGGTGACGGTGGTACATGATCTGTCAAACCAGTCGAACAATCGTGGGATGAGCCAATTTTTTATAGAAAGTATAGCCCTTAACGAACGATTATTAGTAGCGGTTCATCGAAGCCTATTTATTTCTTTTCTATAATTCATTACATTAATCCATTCGGTATCTGTTTCTTTTAGAGTAACATTCTAACCTCACTTACTATAACCTTATAACTGTCATCGAAGCTTTACCAAAATGATGCAACAATACATGAAAGAATTAGAACAGGTAACTTTGAATGTTCCGAACAAATGAATTTTAATAGTAAGCAGATTAATGAGTTTTACTATCGCTGTGTCATTAGGATCCATTTGATCCTGAAGAGTTTGTCGAAAGGCTCGCCTGGAGGACGGTGAACGACACCACAAAAGACGGTGGGAAAACGTTTTTCGATCCCATGATAGTGCACGAGACGTTCCTGCAAGCGATTAAAGATTTACAAATCCTGCAAGAACGTCAGCAGAAGAAATGCGACAAACTCGAAGCTGCGTTAAAGGACGAAGAGGCAAGGCACACGCTCGAGATACTTGAATTACAAGAAAGAAATAAGCATTCTATCGATTTGTTTCATCAGTTAGATGAAAGAATAAATCTCGTAGCTACCAAGGTTTTGCATTTAGGGGATCAGTTGGAGAGCGTTAATACACCGAGAGCTAGAGCCGTCGAGGCTCAGAAACTAATGAAACATTTTTCAGATTTTTTAAGCCCCGGACCTCTAACGGATCCAATCTTTACAGACAAGTCGTCGGTACAAATTTCTGTTCTAAAAACTTTTACGGTAGCCACGATGACTATTATTAAACGTCGTACAAATTAAAGTTCTTTGTTCCACGACAGCTCGACGAAGCGGCAGATGTGATACAAAAGCTTCATCTTATCTCTCAAGAGCTGCCGTTCGAAAAGTTTGAGCACGCCAAGAAAAAGATCGCTGTGAAATACGATGAAATCGAAAGAAATCTTATAGAAGAATTTGTTAGGGCGCACGACAGAGAGGATGCCGGTCGTATGAGAGAATTGGCGTCGGTTCTGGCTCATTTCAAAGGATACTCTCAGTGCATCGACGCCTTTATAGAACAAAGTCAAATGGGTTCGTTCGGGAAAGATGTATTTCAGGACGTGATACCCATGTGCGCAAAGTATAATAAATTGATGCGACAAGTTTTCACGAATCCTGAACAGGTGATGGCAAAGTTCGTGCTGAACATCTATCACTTGAGGCTTCAAAAGTACGCCGTTGCGAAATTAGCAGACAAATCTGACCCTGACAAGTACCTGAAGAACTTGTACGATTTGTACACCAGGACCGTGAAATTGTCTACTGAATTGAAAACGTTCGATATGGGCGCCGACGATACATACCTCGCAAAACTCACTAGAAATATATTTCAGAAATACTTGGATACTTATATTACGTAAGTCTATAATAATACAACAACAACCACCAATGGTATATAGAAGTTACGTGGAACTGAACATTTTGTATGTTTCTTTAGGATTGAAACGAAAGCGTTTCGAGAGAAAAGTGCGGCTCTTCTTATCGAATATTATGAATCTAAGAATCATCAGAAAAAGCAATTGCAAACTGGTGGCTTCCAAGAATTGAGAAGGGATTTACAAGCGGTTCTGGGTGCAAGGACCAACATAAACATCGCTCAGATAGAAAATTACGGTGGAGAAACATTTCTGTCGGAAGAGCTTGCAATTGCTCTGTTACAGAGAAGTAAAGTAGCGTTCCAAAGATGCCAGTTGTTATCGAAGCTCGACGAGATACCAGTAAATGCGCTTCAAATCCTGGAGATATTACTGCAGTACTTAATAAGCGAACACGTTGATTACGCATTAGAATTAGGTTTACAAAGCGTACCCATCCCTGAAAGTCGAACGCAACCTGAGATACATTTTTTCAATGTTATACGTCAGTGCAATGCGATCGTACGACTTTTAGAAGAGCAGTTTAACGACAGCCTCATACCTCTTGTCGCGTAAGATTCATTTCTATTATTCTTTATTTCACGAGGACAAAGATATTATACGTATATTCAGAAGACAATTACTTGGTTTTGTAGGTCGACGCCGAAACATGGGGATTGCATGTTAAAGAAGAAAAATATACTAGATCAGATTAATATGAAACTGGAAACGGGTTTAGATAGGAGTATAAATGCTATTGTCGGATGGGTGAAAGTGTATTTGCAGAACGAGCAGCGTAAAACTGATTTTAAACCCGAGACAGATTTGGATACTTTGAACACGCCAGCCTGTTTGACAGTAGTTCAGTACGTTACTGGAATGATTCGGCACATTCGGAATACTTTGGATGAAAAGAATTTAAATACTGTTCTGACCGAGCTCGGGGTCCGATTCCATAAAGTTATTTACGATCATCTGCAACAATTCCAATTCAACTCTGCTGGTGCAATGTGCGCGATATGCGACATGAATGAATATCGGAAATGTGTTAAAGAGCTCGAAGTTGATCTTGTTACTTCCCTATTCGATACTTTACACGCTCTATGCAATTTGTTATTAGTGAAACCGGAAAACTTGAAGCAAGTCTGTACGGGAGATCAACTGGTATGTTATATGTTGGAAATATTATAATTCCTTAATGGTTCGGGCTACCGACGTTCGACTTCTTTAATTTATAACTGAGGTGATTATTCTTGTTTTTACAGGCAACATTGGACCGCAATGTTTTGGTGAATTTTATACAGTTAAGAACCGATTACAAAACACAGAAGTTAGCAAATTATTTGAAAGGATTAGCCACATGATAATCTGCGTAGCGATAGTCTCATTTGGTCGGTACTTATTATTTAAAGTGTGTTGTATAAAATGTTCGAAATTAAAGGAATAGCAACCACATGACACACGATTATGTAAAGGTGTAAAACTAAGGCTTAAGAAGCAAAGGTAGCAATGAATCCTTTAGTTTCTGGAGTTCGACTACTATGCACGTCGCAAGAAAGACAAATAAATTTTCTTTCGTTTTATAATTCTTTAATATACCTATATTATACTTGTAGCAGATGTATTAATTTTATTGCTGTGTAAGATGCTCGTAAACTAAGTACAAAAATCCTTTGTATCAAATTCTTTCCGTACTCGGTATAATTTGCTTGATTTCGATTATTCCTAATGTAAATTGATATATATCAGACAAGTGTTTGCTCAAAATTTGATAATATATTTCGACATATTACATACCACTTCGTTTAAAGCACATTTTTATTTTGTTAGACTAAATTATATGGTTAATTTCTACAATGTTGGCGCGGGGATATCTTTCTTCTTTTTTTTCAATGTGTTTCGCGCGTATATAAGTTTATATTTTGGTTTCCAAACTTAACGAATAGTTTCATTAAATAAACTATCTTTTAGTTAAAGTATTGGTATTAAGTGAAAAAAAAAGGAGAGAAAACATTAAAATACTATGCTTTAATGATTGATTTCTGAAAAGGAAGATAGATCCTAGAACGCAAAATTTCACATGGTATTATAAACGCTAGTTAGAACTAAATTAAACCAAAGTTGTTAATTAATATCATCTATGTATTCTTTTTATTTACATGCATACTTGAAACAAATACCACTGCTTTTCTTTTAAGGAATGATGGAAATGAAAATTTTTATACGGTATAAAACGGATCCTTATTTCTCCGCAAGTATAGAACACACACGTTTACGCTTATAGATCTTAAAATTTTACGAATTAGTTTGATAACTTTTAGCAGCGTGCCAACTGCCAAATCTGCAAACGAACGGAAAGGTGCATAGGAAGAGCGCATCTTATCATTTAGATTTACCATAAACCGATTTAATAGTGCAATTTAAAGCAATATTAAGTTATCAAATTTTTATGCACCATCAATTTTACTGAATATTAAAGTAACCATACTTTATAAACAATTACGCTTTGCGAACGTATCGCAAAGATTGGCGAACATGTTGTATGAAGTTTTGTTGTAACAGTAATATTAGTAACTTAAATGTTATGTATAAAAATTAAGTTAATATTAGCTTTTTATTAGTAAGAAATCAGTATACGACATAAATATTACTGACATTAAAGCACGTTTTGTAGAAAGGTGCCGATAAAATGAATACTACTAAAAATAAGTTTCAATTTACTATCAAATTAGCAAAATATAATATTAAACCATTCGGCTTGTCATACATCATAATGTGAATGAACAGTTTCAAACTATTTTCGGGAATACGCTGATATATGTATCATCATCATCATCATCATTATTATCATCATCAAACGTGTCATGAATTTAAACGGAAATTCTGGTTTAAGAATACGGTACAAAAATGTGGTAAATAGAGGATCGTGTTTCGTTTAAACGCGATGCTAAATTAGTTGTAACGATGTAATAGCTTAGAATTGAAACTTACACGCGGAATATGAAAAGAAACTATCGAAGCATGCTATACAAAATGTTCAAAAAAAAAAAAAGTAAAAGTATGAAAGTATAATATTTATATCTCTAACGCACGCTTGTACAAGGCAATGTTTTAAAGATATATATACGTTACGCGTTAAGTCGCGATATAGCAATTGCGAACTTCAACGCGCGATTAACAAAGATTCTTGACATTCTACTATTTTCTAAACCTGGAAGCATCGAAATTCCTTAGAATTATATATTAAAACAGTTTAAACAATTCACGCCATTGATTGTACCGTACTATTAAAGATCGTTAAATAATTCAACATAATTCAATAATAATGAAGGTGTCGTCGCGATGATCTCCTATTTGATTACAGTTTTATGATCCATGAAAATAAAAAAGGAAGAAGATGAACCATCCGATAAATATTAGCGCATACGATAAGTATTAGTTTCGTGTACTTGGCACAATTCCCCTTTAAAGTCCAGTTCGATGCTGAAATCCAGATCTCTGTAGTTCCTCGCGTTAGGCTTCATCGAAAATACACCGTAAACCTCTTCTCCCTTTTTGACGGTCATATATTCGTCAAAGTAGAACACAGTCTGCTTCCAGTGAGTGTACTGTACTTCCGGCGCCGTGCTAAAGCCAATACGTTTGTGGCACTTGGTGAATTCGATGTTGAAGAATGTAACTAGCGCTTGAACGTAGTCGTTTCTACGAACTTGCAGGGTGAACGGCGACGAGAATTCCAAATCTGCCTTAGTTACCGTGTACAAATCGACTTCCTTGATCAGACACGCGTTTGTAACAACTTGCTTCGGATCCACAACATCCACTAGAGGTTCGCTAATCGCTACTTTTCTTATACTACTCATATCAAATCCGTACACATCGTCCCACCAGTTTATCTTCTCGTCCTTGTATTGTCTGTCTTCGATACCGCAAATGAACAAAGTCGCCTTATCGGGGAACAACATTCCGTCCTCGCGAAGCCATTTGTCTCTAGCGAATAGCACTGTGTCTAACATAGATTCGTAAAACAAACAGTAACCCATCCACTCGGAAATAATTATATCGACTTTTTCTATGCCGTCTGGTAATGTGACCTCTTCGACTTTGCCTTTAAGTATCGTTATGACGTTCGATAACTGGTTCGCTTCTACGATCTTTTCTGCGTACTCGACGATATTAGAACACTCTATACCGATAACTCTGGCTGCGCCGGCTTTGGCGGCGAACATTGATAGTATGCCGGTGCCGCAACCGATGTCGAGAACTGTTTTCCCCTTGAACAGGTGTTTATTGTGATACATGGAATTACGATAAGTCACTGTGCGCACTTCATCCTTCAGCATTTCTTCGTGGATCCCATAGTGAGCGTACGAATCGAAATAATAATCTCGAGACGTCATATCGTCCACAGAAATGGTCTCCTTAACGGTGGATTGGGTCGCATCTTTGTTGGGTGCGGGTGCAGTCTCTGTAACTTCCATGGATTCCATTTTTGATGTCTGTAAAAATTGGATGAACAGAAACCGTTAATAATAATAATGATAATAATAATAATAATAATAACGTAATAAGCACGCGCGCGTGAATAGCGGGCTGCTCCAATTATGTTAGTATTGCAAATTTATAATAAATTATACCGCAATAATATAATCGCGTTTAAAAGCATTCCCGTTTAATAATAAAAAGCTTTACTAATAAACCTACACTAAAGTACAAGGAATAATTGTTTTATGTATACGTGAGAACCTACAATTATCTACAAACACGTGATGTATGTATATTTATTATCTCGAGCTAGGAGATGCAACTCTCTTTCTTTTCGTCTAAATATAAGTAGAATTATTACTAAACATTATTTACAATGCTGTTCATTGGTAACGGAAAATTAGAAATTTCGTAGCTCGTGGAATACGGTCTTTTACGTCGGCACTCGGAGGAAAACGTACACGTGCCCGCCAAAACGAATGGCGTCTGTTTAAGATCGAATGACCGCCGACCAGTCCAGATCCACGGTTCTTTCACACTCACACATATTTCCATATCGTCGTGTGGCTGGTACGTGCAGGAAATTAACTATTTTAAATTTCGTCGCGATATTTCTCGAAATAATTTCGTACGATCAAAGTATCCCCGAACGAACATAATCAGATAGCATCACTAAAAGCCGAGATCCGGTCCGACCAATCTATCGCTAAAATTCATCGTCATAGTGAAAACTATTATGACAAACAACGTTCTAACATTTCTACTCTCCGGTAGTATACGCACGATCGTTAACTATCCGAGATAATATGAATGCATTGACAACGCCGTCCAGCCGTTCTCCCCTTATTCCAACACAGTAAAGTCCGCTAAAACTTACCGAATTCTCGGCTGTGCACATGCCACTCTGCTTGATTTCTACCGGCACTTCATTACTTGACGCCATTTTGTTCCGCGTCACAGCAGACGACCGTCGGCAGGAGCGTACGAAGGCACATGGCAAATTACGAACACGATTCTGTCAACAAATCTTCCATGACTATAATCGAAAGATTTGGAAAAAGTTCTCTTATCAATTCGTATCGATTCGACTCGTTTTGTACCGCCGTAATTAATTGTCTTCGCCGGAACGGTACGGTCGCAAGATTATCAAATCATGTAAATAACATTTGTACATATAACTCCTCATTGGAATTATTGTACAGGGACTTTGTTTAAATAACTTTCGATGGGGATTGTTTCGCTAATCCTTAAACTGTTTCCCGTTGTTTCGGAGTTTATGCGATGAAACTTCTACGACTGCACCTGTATGCACGATAGTATACGTATATACGATCAGTTGACTTTAAATTATCACATTTATGTATATTATATAGGATAAAGTCAGCATTGTTCAGTCATAAATAATCTATACTGCTACTTATTTTTATTGAATTTTTTAATGCATATAGTTAGGATACACTATTGCAATAAGAGTTTACATTATATCACTTGCAATACTTTCTGCTGCATAAGGTATATTTAGCTTCTCTTTATTGTACTTCTACCTCTCATTCATATCTTACGTACGAAAAGTTGCGACCGTTCTCTTTACAGCTCAGAAATCACACGACCATTCTGTATAATATGTCGCAGTACAAATATTCTACAAAAGTATCGATCTTTAAATAACAAATTTGTCTTTTCGAAAGCTACCACTTGCGCGGATTTCTTTTTTTTTTTAAACAGTCTCGTAATACGTACGCGTTAAGTCCGGCAACGAAAACAACAGAAATCTACTTATTTGTTGTGCCCTGTCAAGACTGTAACTACTACCTACTACATATAGATAATTTCACTTCTCCGCGAATGCCCTGCGTGGAAGCAGCCGCCCGAATCGCGGTACTGTTAAGAGAAACAATATTGCTACGTCCCTGCCGAGTGCGCAGTGCGGCCCCTTTTCACCCAGACTTTTCACGCGAAGTAGATATTCGTTTGTTTGGAAATTGCAATGAAAAATCGCCGCTCATTTATGCGATCTGGTTTCCATCTGTACGATCGATAATCGAGCGATAAGACGGTATCTTTAATTCCGTATCTCTGCTCGGTTGTTTTCAGAGAGTGCAAAGACATCGTCCAATAGGAGTGGAGTGGCTGGCCAGCCTGGCTGACAAGTTGCGTCGGGGTGGAGATGGGCAGGGAACAGTGGGGAACAGGAGCTTGTACGCATTCGGCTCGTGAACTGTTGGTCTCGCGAAGGGGGTCAACTTCTCTGGCTGCGTGATCTTTTCCGTGTTGTATTCACTACCACCCGACGATATAATAGAGACAACTCGATTTTAATGTCTCGCGTGTGCCTGTGTCTTAAGATTCTTTGCATGGGGATCGCGGAGCGCTAGAAGATGCTGGTAAGGAAACAGGCGGGAGAAAAGTTGACGTAGAAACAAGTGCGCAAAGATTGTATACTCGAGCTCTTTCCCTTCTCTCTCTCTCTCTATCTCTCTCTCTCTGTCTCTCTGTCTCTCTCCTCCCTCTTGTTATCCTTTTTTTCTCTCCCTTCTCTCCTCTCTTATCTGTCCGGCTCAAGCCGTGAAAGTGAAATTTCTGCTTTTGTTATATGTAGTTACAACGCTTTCGCAGGTTATTTTCCTCGGGCGAATACCTCGGCTAGAGTACCGTCGAGGTTACAGCTATTACCCGATGCCTGAGAAATCGAGACAGGCTGTCACGAACGTAGCGGACAACGTTGTTGAAAACGTGGTTACTATGTCAAAGTATGAGCCACATTTCACCGAAAATACCATCGCGCGAACGTTCTTGTTTATCACAGGGCATCACGATAGCGGAAATAATTCCTCTGTACCTGCGAGCCAAGACTGTCTACGTAAACAATATAACTCGCAGTGAGCAAGGCAGCTGGTGTTTTCCCTGGCCTTTGCGACGCTTTATTATATGTCCTTTTTTTCATCTCTTAATGTCAGTCGAATCGGCGAAATAGTCGTAGATGAGAAGATGGAAATGTTTAGAAGATCTCTTAATCGGCGTAATATGGATAGTCGTTTTTTTGTATGTATTTTCTTCTTGCAAGGAATAAGCGGGTGTGTAATAGCTACGCGCGAGAAAGTATGCTGCGAAGATGACGGTTGGTACAGCGGAGATCGTTGATGCGACGTGGATATTGCGTTTGTTACAGGGAGACGATCCGCCGTACCTATCAGTGGGTACGGAGGTTAGCGCCAAGTACAAGGGTGCCTTCTGCGAAGCGAAGATTCGGAAAGTAGTACGATCTGTAAAATGCAGAGTGACTTATAAACAAGGTCTGGGCACAGCGACTGTGGCGGATGACCAGATAAAAGGGACGTTAAGAGTAGGCGCGTCTGTCGAAGCTAGACATGGCGAGCGGAAAGAGTTTGTGGAAGCTACTATCACCAAGATTCAAGACTGCAGTCAGTATACTGTAGTTTTCGACGATGGAGATATCACGACGTTAAGGAGAACCGCGCTTTGTCTGAAGAGCGGACGGCATTTTGCAGAGAGCGAAACGTTGGACCAACTTCCGTTGACGCATCCGGAACATTTCGGGAATCCGGTAATCGGAGGTAGAAGGGGCCGACGGTCTAGGCAAGCGCAGTGAGTGTCGAAACGTGATGATTCTGGTATGGTTTCGTGGGATAATTTGCGGCGATGGTTATAATAGTAGTAATGGGTATTGTAGAGATGAAAGTAGCGACGACGAGGACAGTCCTCCGCGAGGAACTCGTGACTCAGGTTCTAGCGGGACAGGGAAAGAAGGAATGGAGACCGAACCTGAGATCGGACGGGTTGTATGCGTGGAACTCGGGGATAAAAAGAAAAAAGATAATTGGTTTCCTGGGTTAGTGGTTGCGCCGACTGCTCAAGACACAGTGAGAATTCGAGTGAGAGATGACTATCTGGTGCGCTCGTTTAAGGACGCACGATAGTAAGTTGAATTCTGAAATAGTATGATCGCTAGAACTAAGATCGACTCGAAATTGCAAACTTTTCATTGATTTCAAAGTCTTGAAATATAATGCGCTCTATATGCGAGAAAAATAGCCTTTAAGAGATTTTCTATTATATTAGTAACGATGTTCTTATTTCCATATTCAGTTATACAGTACCGAAGAAAGAGGCCACTGAATTCACAAAAGAACTTGTCAACAAAGTTGAGAATAGCACACTGAAGGTTGCGGTTGAAAAGGCGTTGCTATTTTTAGAGAAGAATGAGTTGCCTCCCCATTGGGATAGGGATTCTCTTTTTGGACATTCTGTATCAAGTGGGAACAGTGATTCCGATGGGGAACTTGATTCGGATGTAAGTCCGCACTTTTCGCAAGCTTTATCGATGAACTCTGTCTTGTTGTATTTTCACAATCATCTATAAATGCGGTGCGTCTCACTTTTTCAGAGTTCCGACGACGAGCCCCGTGAGGAAAAAGATCATTTCGTCGCACAATTGTACAAGTTCATGGACGATCGTGGAACACCTATCAACAATTGTCCGATGATTGGATCGGAGGACATAGATTTATACAGGCTATTCCGAGCTGTCTATAAATTGGGCGGCTACAACCGTGTGACAAATCAGAATCAGTGGAAATTGATAACACGCCGCCTGAGCTTTACGATGCAAAATTCACCTTCCACGCACAACTTGGTTAAACAGGCCTATAAGAAGTTCTTACACTCCTTCGAAGATTTTTATAGAAAATTAGGTTGTACTATGGTAAATCATCCGAGGGGTGCGATCCGAAAGCAACGTCCTGGTAGAAGTCTGATTAGAGATAAAGATAGAAATACGCCCGTACCGCCGCAAGCGATGTCGGTCGCTAAGAATGAGAAGGAGGAGGAGGAGGAGAAGAAAGTGGTGGAGGAGGAGAAGAAGGAGAGGAAGGAAGTTAAAAAGGAGCAAGTGAAGGAAGAAGAAATTATAAAGATAAAGAAGAAGAAGGAGGAATTCGAAGAGAGCGGTAGCGGTCAGGAGAGCGATGTAAACGTGGAGGCCGAGGCGGAGTCGTCCAGTAGTGAAAAGTCTCAAAAGATCATCTCGACGTCGTTAACGTTACAAAACAGAGGTAAGTCGAAAAGCAAAGAAGATCCGAAGAAGAAGGTGATAGAGAAGAAGAAGAGCGATCCTAAGAAGCAAGAGAAGAAGGACGAGAAAACGAAAGAGGAAGAAGCAGCTGCCAAGACAAGGTCCAAATCGAAAGATGACAATGTAAAAGCCAAAGTGTCTTCCGAGACTAGGGAAACGCGAACGCCATCCAGAGAATCGGAGAGGAAAGCGCTAACCAAACAGAGGCGGCTAACCGACGAGGAGTTGAAGAGACGCGGGAGGAAGCGTAAAGAATACGAAGCGGAGAAATCACGTGCCGACGAACAATTGGCAGAGTCTGCGCCTTGTTACAAAGGGCCCGTAGAACTGGGGGACCGATTGAAAGTATATTACGGGCCCACTCATGAGTCTAAAGTCACCTACGAGGCGAAAGTGATCGACATGGAGAAGGATGGAACGGAGCCGATGTATCTTGTACATTACACTGGATGGAACACGAGGTACGATGAATGGATCAAAGCGTCAAGGATAGCACAGAATTTTACGCAAGCTCAAGGTAGGGTGAAACGCATTAAGGCCACGTCACGGCCGCAAACTCCAAGTACGAATTTATCTAATAGTGTGAACAAATCATCGTCGAAAGTTGCATCCAACAGCACGAGCTCGAACACGTCCCAAAGTCGTCGCCGAGCACAAAGCGTAGCCCCCGCGACCACAGTCGGGTCGTCTTCGTCGTCGACGTCGATATCGACATCTGTGAAGGAGGTAAAGAAGGAGGAAAAAGAGAAGGATAAAGAGGCGTCCCAGCCTACGGCCAGATCTACGACTCCGTTGTCAGTTACAAGCTCCAGTTCCAGAACTAAGAGTCCAGCAACGCCAGCGAACAATCGTCATACTACACGAATGACGAGGAACGCTGATGTATCTGGCGTGGAACACCGAAGGCGGACTAGAAGAATGTCCGGGCATACAGATATATCAGTGGCGTCAGAAACCGAAGACAGTGAGTTGTATGATTCTGATACAACGGAGCCTGAACAAGTGAGAAGCAAGTCTTCTAAGGGTACCGAAGAAAGAAAGCGCAGAGAAGCGAAATGCAGAGCGGACGACAGAATGAAACCTGACGAGACCAGCGAGGGTGAAGAAGACAAGGATAACTTAGAGGAGCCACGTAGAGGTAAACGTGTAAGAAGAACGATCGGTAAATCCCAGTGTATAAAATCTGAACCAGATAGCGACGAAGAACAACCTAAAGGACGAGATTTCGATTTAAATCAAATACGATCCGAACTAAAGGGTTTCGACAAGGCGGTGAAATTGGAACTTGTGAGAGTTGAGCCTGACCCGGAGGATGAGATGAAAATTGAGGAAAAAGAGAATATTGTCTTAGTCTCGCCGAAGTTAGAGAAAAGTCTGGTGGAATCGTCCAAGTTGGAAACAACTGTCGAGTCTAAGACTGTGGATAGCACGGAGGATATATATGAATTCAAAGAACCAGAACCATTTGAGTTCGAGGTGAGAAATAAACGGGACACCAGCAGTGGAGAGAAGGACAAGGTGAAGAAAAGAGTGTTCGAAGAAGAACCGAAAAGTCCTAAGAAGAAGCAGAAATTGATTGTGTCGCCACTTATAAAAGAAGTTAAGCCAGAAATAGATACCGACTCGCGGAAAAAGCCGAAGAAATTGTTTAGTAAAAGGGTCGATGATATTACGGAAAGTTTGTCGGCACATAAATCTTTGCAGTCTACCACGTCCTCGACACCGTGCGAAGAAGCATTCGATAAACTTTGCGAATCGCCATCGTTTAGTCAGGCAAAATCAGCTGCTATCATCGAAGAAACTGGCAAGATAACTAATGGCATAGATCTTTTATTCAGCGACTTGCCCGGTGACGATGATGGTACCCATGACGATTCAGAGGATCGCTTGATAATATCGGAGGCAGAAGTCTCGGAAACCGAACAAGAGAACTTATTTACATATCCGCAGGAGATGTTCCCTGTTAACGACACAACCACCGATTCTTTGGAATCGAACAAAGAGGAGGATACAAATCCACAGATCGAATCTGTAAGGGAATCTGACGACTCGATTCGACCATCGATTTCAAGCAAGCCTGAGATACCTGTCGAGCAGAAGCAAACTGTTAAGCTCTCTCCGTTACATAGGCAGTCGCCAGAATTGAAAACACTCGATACAAAATTATTAGACGTCACGCCTGTCTCGTCTCCGATTGTGGCAGCTCCAGCACCGATTAGTGCAAGACTGCCAGCTACGTCTACGATAGAGGAGAAACTTTCAGCAGCAATGGCGTTTCGTAACAAAGCAAAAGATACTAAAAAGGAAGACGATATTCCCGAAATTGTATGGAAGCCTTTAAAAGAGATTCCTAAGAAATTGGATACCATAATCGGACAGAGGAGTAAGGAGGATCAAAATGCACCTAAGGTAGAGACTGAGAGTAAAAAGCGGCAGGAGGAAGAGATGGTGGCGATGAATAGCGAGGAGCACTGCAGGGAGATCATGCGCATAGTGATTAAACAAAAAGAGGAGGAACTTCAGCAGCTTAAATTGAAGAAAGAAGTGGAATTGAAGAAGTTTGTCGAGACAAAAGCGGAGTACAAGCAGGTAGAAGATAGCAGAGAAGAAGAATGGAAGCGTGTGGAAAATGAGGACATCGAGAAAATGGAAGATGAATTTAAAGAGCATGATTTTAAGGAGAAGGAGAAAGAGAAGCAGCGTAAGAAGATAGTCAGCCAAGAAATAGTAGATTCTACGGACAGTAGCGACTCCGAACAGAGGCTAGTAATTGATAACGAAGAGCCACAAGATGTAAAAGCACCGTCAAATTTCGACATTAAATTAAGAGCGGAGTTAGACAGACTTCAAGATTCCCAGGAAAGGTATTCAAAATTACAGTCGCAGAAGTCTATGCAACATTTAAAGCACCAACAACAAGAATGCGTTACCGAATGCAAAACTGAGAGCCTACCTGTTGCGAAAGCAGATGAAGAGGGAGAGACGATTAATTCATTGCTATGCGAAGAAGAAATACCAGGTTCGCCAGCACCTATTTCCGAAAGTATCGAGCAAATAAATGCTGGTCCATCCTGTTCTCCT
The DNA here is from genome assembly GCA_963855975.1 of Andrena chrysosceles. Taxonomy (NCBI): domain Eukaryota; kingdom Metazoa; phylum Arthropoda; class Insecta; order Hymenoptera; family Andrenidae; genus Andrena; species Andrena chrysosceles. The sequence goes on along the minus strand of OY979769.1, from coordinate 41,175,933 downwards.
CCGAAGGTTGAAACATCGGAAGCTAGCATAGTACTCATGGAGATGCCTTTCGCAAGTGCACCTACGTCAGGTCAAAGTACAACCAGCAGTGCTGTGCCCACTCTGAGTATGGCACTGCCGAAAGCTGTAGAAACATCTGTTCCAGTTTCATTGCCGATGCAACAAAATCCTCCTTTAGGGGTGAGACAACAATCGCACCATCAACACTTGCCTGTGCTGATGCCTGCGCAAAGGCGAGAGAGCAACGAGGCAGCGCCTGTAATGGACAATACTCCCCCGACTACGCCAGACTCTAGTATTTCCAATATTTCTGGATCTCCAAGGGAGGAAAGGACCGGCGGTTCGTCACCAATCTCTGAGGATAATATGAAACTTAATCGTGATAGTTCTGAAGCAGATAACGATAGCGGTGGTAAGGGCCCTGGTTTCAGCGAAGATGATACATTACCAAATGTTGATGGAAGTTCTGCGGATAGGATGCTGAAGCCACCGGCGAAACGATCTGTCGAGGAAACACAATCTCCCAAGAAGCGTAAGCGAAGTAGGAAGCATTCGGAATGTGATAAGAATGCTTCGAAGAAAACAGGAAGGCATAGTAGTAGGCACGGTAGACAACACGGTGCTGGTAGCGACAGTGACGATACAAGCGAAGGTTCTAATCTGTGCGCAGTGAACTCAACACCTACGAGTCATACGAATATAGTTGCTGCTGTCGCTGATCTCAGTAGTTACTCCTCACGATCACCACGACCCACGAAATATAATTTCTACGTGGAATTAGGTAAAGTTTTGTACATTGTCTTTCACTTTCGCTATATCACTTTCACGGGAACAGGCTTGATTTGTCTTCTTTATGTTACAGATCCCGAATTGGATGGAAGTCAAAGGATAGCTGTGTTACAGCAAAAGTTGGCTGAGTTGCGTAAAACGTACAATGCTGTGAAAGTAGAGCTCGCTGCTATTGAAAGACGCAGGAAAAAGTTAAGAAGAAGAGAACGGGAAGGTAATTATTACTTTCTACATTTCACATAAACTCCTTTTCTGGCTGACGATTCGTGTGTTGGGGCACGACGCACAGGAGCCACCTGAATCGAAAGATAAATTCAATTTATTTTCAGCTATAAAGGCAGCTAAAGCAGAAATGCAACAAGCTTGTTCGTGATGAGTTGCCTTCAAACACCACCCTGTTTCACTTAATCTGCGTTAATGCAACTTTTATACAACACCAGGAGATAGTAGAATAGTACCATTAAAATGGACACCCTGCGATCGCAGCAGACTTCATGACAATTTTTACCTACTTAACATCGCTTAGGTAACTTTTTCCCCCACACTAATATAAATTGTAGATATAGACATAAGATTTAGTATAAAGGAGGAACATTTATCAGAATGGAAATATATATTCATATATGCTTTGTGTTGTACATTGTTTTGTCAAGAACGTAACTGTTAAACAAAATCATTAATCCTCGATTTGTCATTTCACCTGCTCAGATGCAAAGTACAAATTATCGAACTTGATGATCATTTCATCGTTCATTCTTCTTCTTTTTTGTTTGTTTGTTTAAGAAAAAGGCTGAGAAAAAAAGAACGTAACCGATAGCGTGTTATTATAAAGACATCTTGGGAACAAATAATTGTCTAAGCCGTCTGTCATTTCCGTTTCGAGTATAGCTTATAGCACCCCGTTGGCGGTTGAGCTGTTTTCAAGACGATAACAAAAATAATAAAGCAAAACGAAGGCACCATTACAGACGCGAGTGCAGCAACCATCATGTATTTCCTAGGGTAGAAAAATTTTGTATATATTAGGAGTAGTGCCCGTATTATAGTGGTTTGCAATATACGTATGTACGTAAATAGAATCGTAGTATCCTTACGATCGGAACTTCTTTTCTTTCTTTTATTTAAATGAAATGTTGGAGTTCGCGATGTGGTTTTTAACGTAGTAAGAGAACGATAATATCGAGAGCAATGCTCGTTTATACGTTAACAACAACTTGCGAAATGAACGGATGATGATTGTACATTAATATGCGTGTGAGATATAGCACAATTTTAAACTTCTAAAAGAAGGATTGCTTTAATTTATGTACATAATTTACATGAATAAAATATCATGTTATATTTGTTCTAAAACAACTGAACGCTAAAGTCTATCGTAATTAACGCTCACACTCTCGTGAATGAAAATGAATATCTTGACAAAATGCATAGAATTCGGCATTACAGGCTATGCAGTTGTCATGAATGCAGCTCAACGTGAATTTATGAATTTACAGCCTTTTTGCATTATATCTGAAGAATTGCTGCCATTGTGCTTTAATCATCAGATAGGTATTAGACGCTCGCCGTCGCGTATCGTAATTGGTCAAAGATGCATTTATATTTGTATGTGGGTGTCAAAGTACCCCAGGTATTGATAAAAATAAAAATGAAAAAGAAAACAAGCAAGTTAAACTTAAGAAACAAGTCGCAGAAAATAAAAATCAAATACACCTGAATGGAAGTAAATTTGTATGAAGACATGTTGGCTGAAAAAGAGAATGAAATTTTATATAGATATATATATACACGCATATATATATTTTTTATAAGAGATCAGTCGTGGATTTTCTTTAAGATATATCAGACAACATGGTCACACACAGATTGCAGGAAAGAAAGAAAGAAAATTAGGAGTCGGGCTCCATAAATCTTTGTATATATTATACATTGTGTGTATGTGTATGTGTTTGTATGTTGAAGACACTCGTAAATCAGGTTTTAGTAGTTGTTTATCGCACATGGATATAGCTGAGCATATTATTGTATAATGGTTCCAGAAGTCTTGCATTAGCACATGCTATACATTTGTCTCGAGAAGTCCAAAGGATGTGCGTCGACACTCATTGTAAATCTTGCGAACCCATTGAAACGATGGGAAACAGAAAGGAAATCTGTTTAAGTCCACAAAAGCAGAGATATCATTAAACAGTAATTCTTATATTATTATTTTATACGTGCTTTATATTATTCTACTATAACGTACTAAAATTCTGTCAAAGAATATGTAAATATGTTCCTTTTGCGTGAGTAGTTAAGTATGAAAGAGGTCCGAACTACAGTTTCATAAATTTTCAAGATACTGACATACAAGATAAACACCAGTCAATTGCAATGTTAACAGTAGAATGTTTTCTAATAAAATTTGGCACGGTCGATTCTCTTTTATTCGCAGGATAAAAGCAATAATAAATATATATATATATATATGTTGCGAATATACGCGAGTCTGTTGTACGTACTACTATCGCTTAAAGTATGTTTTGCCTTTGTTTGTACTCTACATTTATACAGCAGATTAATTAAAAAATGTTACGATACTGTTTTGTTAGTCATTGATTTTAAATTATTGGGGTTGTGTATAAATAAATTAATATATATATACACACATATATATATAATGTTTTTATTTATGCGATGATGATTCACAGCGGATTGGTGGAAGCGAAACGAAGAAAGTAATATTTCATGGATAATAGTAGAAATCTCTAAAAATGTACAATAATAATAATGTTTGAGTGACGAACGCATCCTATCCTTCCGAAAGCAAATATTTCTCCCTGTAAACGATGAATTACATGCGAGATGATACATATAGTAAGCACAATACGGATTGTGTCGCCAACCAGTAAATATTGTTCCACGTAACATTTAATTGTGTTAGCGAATATTGTTAAGAAATAAATCTTATCTTAACAATTTCCAGTAGTGTCATTCACCCTTGCGTCACAATTAAGAATTCTAATTCTTAAATACGGCGATGATATATAAAGAATAAGAAATTAAAATTCCGTGCTTAGAAATTTTTATAAATTATTTATTATATTGCAACTTAAAAGTGAACATTAAATTTTTGTTAAACTCTGCATAATAATATATGTTAATACAATTATGCAAATATCCTTGTTAATATATTTTTGTACCATATACATTTAGAGTTACGACCATTTCAACTATGGATACTGACATATATAAATGTAATATAATGTACAGTAATGATATTGGCATTGTGTATTTCATACATAGTGCTAGTAAAAACCTTTTATTACCTAAAGCTTGCTTTCTCTGGTTTCTATATTCTCGATTATCTCGTGCGACATTGTCTAATATCCTAAGAAACCACTTTTTATATACCTATCTACTTTATTCATCTTTGTACACCACAGTAACATGAATGCGTCGAAGGTACAATAGTATCATGGATCGTTAAAAAATGTCTGAAAATACTTTCTAATGACAATAATACAGAATACATAAAATAAAATATAAACTCGATTATTTTATTGTTATTGCGTATGCCCAAAGTATTCGTGTCCGAAGCATTTATTTAATAAATATACTTCATTTTATCATCGCTCCTTACCCGGTTAAGATCGTTCAGAACGAATGTAAAGTTTCGGGGCCTATATAACCATTGTCCACAACAGCTAATACAAAAATGAACAAGTTCCTAGTGAAATTTTCTGTGTTCGATGAGATTCCAGACGAGTAAATCGAACCGATCGCGTTGGAGACCGCCAAATATAATGATTCATTCTACGCCTGCCTTTTCGCTTGGCAGTTTCGCTAGTAATAAATTACTAAAGTAATAAGACAACTAAAGATACAGAAAATGTTTAATAATATTGAGCGAGGGGATCTTTCGATTTCAAATCTATGTGTCAACACGGGGGCGGGCTAGATGTTGGTGCAGATTCAACGGTTTGTGCGGATGACGACGCTACTGTCGACGACTTATTCTCTGTGGTTAATCTTCGTTTAGCGAACATAAATTGCTCCATTAATTCATGGTGAGCTTCTAGCCGTTTAATACAATGCAGACATGCCGTTTTTGGTAATGGATCATTCATGTTTACCTGTACGACAGAAGGGTAGAATGTAAACGTATTCATTAGTAATACCATCATTCATATTGTACATTTTTAAATGCGAGCTTAGTTTACAGAAAAATTGACTGTTCTGCTCGATTACATAAATAATTCGAAATAACTCTCTTAAAAGATATTGAATTGTGATAATGTCAAAGCGAGATATTACAAGTGCGTGACAGAAAGAATTAACGAAATATCGGTCTCATATATTTTGCTATTATATACAATTATCACTGTGCATTGGTAGAAAATCTGCAGGCGCGCGTACAAATGTAAATGAAAGAAACATTGACAAATGCGACTTGAATATGAATTGAAAGCTTATCTAGCCGTACATAGTAAGTATTTCATGTAAGATGTAACAATTCGATTACGAAGGATGTTGCGGGAGGCAACTTTACGATATAGAAAGTCAGACAATGCTTTACCGTGATTGGAAGATAAGCGTTTATTTTCTCGGCAAGTTTCATTCTCTCACCCTCTTCGCCGTATATGTGGATCACGAAACGGTTCATCTTACTGCAAAGTCTGCATATAAATCCCGTGATCACGGCTTTATCCGTGCTACCCATTTCGATTATTTACTTAAGCTTATTCGTTTTTTGTATGCCACTTATCGATGCCGACACACGCGTCAATAACTTCACGCGTAAGTTATACTGTCCTACGAAATCTCGCAAGATGTTGTGCTTTCTTCGAGATTAAACTTTGTTTATCATAGTTCTGAACAACTGGCGCTACTAGCACTGGATTTCGCTACCCTCGTCAGGACCGTATATACATATATACATATTATGTACATACAATGCTTACGTTTCCCATTATAATCGTAATACCTTTAATGTAGGTAATTTATTGTTTCGTTCGCATCACTATACGACGATTAATTCATTCCAAAGTTGATTAATATCGTCTTGGGAATCTATGACATATATGTACCTAGCTATAGGACCTTTAAACAGATCATTACATTATAGTAGATCTATTCTTCTCGATTTCGTGAAAAGTTATTATCTTAAAAATGAAACCAGTTCTTAATCAGATATACTATGAAATAAGATTCATTTACTTTCGGACCATTTTAATATTTCTAATTAATATATGTATATGTTAAGATAATATTTAAATTCGTTGATCTGATTAATTTCGGACAGAGGTTTCTTACGACAAAATAAATTAATTGTTCTTGCTCGTACTATATAATATTATTTAGCGATTATCATCTAATTAATAATAATCAGAAATGTGTATCTATATACATATAGATACAGTTGAAATAAGTGTAGTGGTAAAATATTTGTGTTTTGTGTTTGATTACAAGTATCATGAATTTTAATCGAATTATATAGATAGTTTAAATGCTGTAAATCTTTGTCGCTCGTATTATTTTACTGTGTAGGTTTGTCTTAAATATCTAATCCTTTGTATATATGTCATTGCTGTCTAAAGAGCTTGCGTGAATATTTTAAATATCACATTATTTGCGATAAAATATGGCGGCGATCAGCTGTCTTCTGTCATAATGACATTCAGATTGATAAACAGAAGATTAAATATTATTAGGGCAGCATTTGAATGATGGTCGTAGTTGGGTCTGTCAAGCACGTTAAACTCTTTGTAATTGTTATATCGCGGCGGGCCGGTGCGGAGGGAATTATTGAAAAATAAAAAGTGATATTCATCGTCGCTCATCTGAAGTAAGCGGCAAGTGAACGCAGCTGCGTAAAAAAGCAATATGGTGACTAACGAATTAATCAACTGTTGAGGATAATCAAGAATACAAATGTTTAATAATATTACCAACTTTTGGGATGGACGGTAGTGAAACTGAGTGATGAACTTGACGTGATTAAAAGCCTTTCAGAGGCTAAAGAGAGAAAACCATGTGCGATGTGTGTGTTGACTTTCACGACCTTCTGCTCTCCTGTAAGCAAAATGTATACAATATCTTTCGTATTAACCTATCATCACAATTCTGTTGCATGTGAGGGAATTTTTACTCCCACGCGGGATTCATTAGCTATTTAGCGCGAACGATCTGGGGGCAATGCATTCCATAGAAAATGTGTTCGACCTTACACTTGCGTGTAATTTTTTCGCCTGCGAAGTTTCGTTAATGGCGTTACAACGTATAACCTTACCGCCCTACGCGTAGCCTTAAGGCTTGTACCGTCTTATGCACGAATGTATGTTACGATATTTCAATGTTTAAGACAATGCGACATCTCCTCTGTGCTATATCGTTGAAAGTCGTAATTAATATTGAAATTGTACGACGCTCTGGACCGGTTCATAGTAGATGGTAAAATTGTTTAAAGCTACGCAGAAATTGAATGTAATAATGCTGGAATAACGCGTCGATTACAGTAATTAGAATAATGATAAGGATGACGCGTGTTCGTAGTTACGCTTATTCGTAATCTATGTTTAGATGACGAAAGATCGTCGAAGGAACAAGATGGATTGGCTACGCTTTGCATTTCAGACGTGGACACAACACTGCATTATGTTAATCAGTGGGTACAAAGGTCTGACTTGAGTTTTTTTTACAATACGTAAAGTAAACATAGAATTTTAACGAAAGTTGTTGGCGCCGACACCGAAGGTACTAGGCGCTTACGCTCTCTGATTTTCCAGGCAATGTATGTGCTGCTATCGAGAGATTAAGAATTTCGATCGATTCATACGATTAACGCAGAGCGTTGTACTATGCACGTTACAACAATTACAAATTATACAACAAAATGGACAGCAGGCGAACGCTGGTAAAGCATCGTCCAAAGATGAGAAAGAGGAAGAGGAGAAAATAAGCGAAGGGAAGGCGGACGATGCGGACTTTGCGCAAACAGAAACGGAAGCAAAACAAAGCTGGTCTCAACAAGATAGGGAGAAATTATTCCATCTTTTATCGAAGATATTTCTGTTGAATTTCCCTCTTTACATTGCAATGAAACACGGCGGTGCGATCAATCCTTTAGCTCCAGTAAAAGTAACGGCACACGTCATCTACCGTAACGAGTGTTTGCGTTTACTCGAGCATGATAGTACACGATCTTATATTTTCTCTTTACAGGATGAAGGAGGGTATTGCGAACCTCATGATCCGGAAGTACCAGCTCCTTTGATCAGGGCAGTCTCGATATTTTGTCACCAAGGTGGTTTCAACTTAATGTCCGCTTGCTTCGACATGGAGAGCACTTTGCCAGTCAGTCTCGCACACTCCATGGTTGCAGTGATTTGTAATTTAAAACTTTGGTTGAATTATGGTAGCGTTATTCAGCTCTTTATACCATTGCGTAGTCGTGTCATGAAATATATGTGTCGCTTAGGAGATAAGGAACTACGTACACCAGCGGTTAGAACGATGGCAGGTAAATTTTGAAGTAGATAAGACGTTGGTAACTTGACGGGGGTATACGGTTGTTCTTTCATTGACCAACTGATAATTTTATTAATCTCAGATTTCATGTGGAGCGCTGTGAAGGATCCTATCGATGCTGTTTTACCAAGTTTCGATCGCGACGGATTGGACCTAGCGTTTAAATACTTCACTAGTACAACTTTAACTATGAGACTAGCAGGGATAGCTCAGATAAACGCTCATATCACTGCATTCAATGAACTTTGCAATAGCGAGACTGTCGCAGAAGTGGAACAAGTCGGGCACGCATTGGCCGCTTGGTTGACAGAGAATAATATAATAGCTCATATATTTGGACCAAATTTGCACGTAGAAGTTATCAAACAGAGTCACATTGTGTTAAGTTTCCTAGCTATGGAAGGTAGAATCACATCTTCGGACATGGATACCATGTGGCAGGCTGCACAATTGAAACACTGCGGGCGCCCAGTATATGATTTGCTAGCACCGTTAGTGAAACATTTGGCTCCGACTCCGGTTCTACATTTGTACTCGTTATTAGGAAAGTTAGAGCCAAAGGACCATACAGAGCAAAGTTTATTCCTGGCATCCGCTTTGATAAAATTCATTTGGACAGCAGGTGGGTCAGGCTATCCACGAGGTTTAACCATAAAGAACAGGGACATTTTAAGAGGGAATTGTGGTGTTGGCGGTAGCAGTACCAGCGACCCCAGTGGAATGGATGGAAGTAGCCCGGACGAGGATGAAGAAGAACCTAGTCCTGCCCCGTCCGAAGGGCCTTCGCCGAGGAAACAGGCAAGAGGAGATACCAGCGACGGAGAAGGTCCTTTTAAAGGAAAAAGTGTGGGTGCAGCAGCAGTGATGCAGGCAGCCTTAAACGAGGTAGAAAACGTTTCTACGTTAGAAAAGTCTGAGTGCAGCGCAGAATCGATGAAAGAGTCAGCATGCACGGTACAAGACGACATGAAAGAGAAGCAAAGTGGTTCGGACGCAGAGGCTGATACGGAAAAATCCAATGCAGAGGAGACGGTCACGATTGAGAAGAAGAAGAGGAAAGTATTAAGAAAACGGAAGAAGCCACAGAAACGTTCCTTAGCTACCGTGGACAAGACATTGGAAGACATAGTGAATCAAGAAAATGGTATGAAAAGTAAAGATTTGATGTTAGATATAAAAAATAGAGCGGAGGACGTTTTAAATAGCAGTTTGGATACCGGTGGATTAGTTTCTTCGGAGGATCCGAAAGGTGTTGATGCACTGGATCGTGTGAAGCAACAGGCGATGGCTTTGGATCCGAGCGATCAACAAGTTCCAACAACGGCAGCGCTGTTAAGAAGGGCCAATAAGAATAAGTATATGACATTGGTAGGTCATAATGTTGATCGAGCACCAGACTCTGCAGATACATCGCACGACGAAGACGATAGCGATGTAGCTGGCGTTCTGGCTGCGGCGGACGGACCCAGTGCTGTTATATCTGAACTTGCTGGTTTAGTGCACGCGACAGGGCCAACATTTTTACCTTCTGGTTTAGACGAAATGCTCTCGGATGAAGAAGGATCGTATAGCAGTAGAATATCGAATAAAAGTGAGAAGAATATGGCGGATTTCGATGGGGAAGAGAGTGGTTGCGAGGAAGAATTAGCTCAACTAGCGGCACGTCATTTAACGGCTATACAGATGCAAGCTTATCATCCCCATCATCATACCCATCCAACAATGACGATCAGGCGATCAGTTTGTCGCCCCCCGCAAGTAAGAAGTGTCCGCCAGACGGTCACGCGAGTGAGCTCCCAATTCAACTTGGATACTGTCTGCAAGCCCGGTAACACATTGCTGTGGGATCTTCTGCAAGACGATAAAATAGGTCAGCTGGGAGAGGGTTTGGCATTGGAAGCTGAGAAAGCGTTGTGCAATCTTCTTTGCTTCAACGTTGACCGATTGATACCCATGAAGTTCATAGAAGGCTGCCTAGAGAATCTTGCAACCAACCGTTCCGTGGTCGTGTCTCTGAGATTGTTGCCGAAATTACTTGCCAGTTTCCAACAGTTTGGCGCGATGGACGCGCACACCATAACGACATGGGCGGATCGGGAGCGTGGCATGATGAAACACTTCTTCAATAATCTGAAGACGTACACCACCGCCGGCGTAGGGCCAAAAAATAGTTTGTATTCTCATCAAACAGAGATACAAGTTAGATTACAGTTTCTATCATCGATCTTCTCGCCCCTGGGCTCCCCTGAATGCTTTCGCCTTAGTCTGGAGCAAGTGGACATACTGTGGCAATGTTTGTCACAGGATCCAACATGCGCCGATGAGCTTTTCAGTTGGTTGCTCAGTCAAGCGAAGTCAACGGAACAACACGCCCTCGGGATGGACACGCTTAAGCACTTGTGCATGCGTAAATTGCCAAGTCTGCCAGCAGAAACTATTAGTATGACCGGCCTCAGTCTCTTCCAACAGTTGTGCAACTTGGCTCGTTTGGCCGCCGCCCATTTAGATAGACCTTTGAGGGATGTCGATTCAGTGGGTATGGACTTCTTATGGAGAATCGCGTTGAAAGCCAAGAGTACGGATGTCAGTATGGCGGCCATACAATACTTAAACGGATATTACATGTCTAGACAACTGACGCAAGAAGCGGAATTCGTTTCGCAGTGTATGACTCATTTAGCTGCGGCCAGCTCTGATTTAGAGATAAATGAAGAAGCTAGTTTACGTTGCATACAAAGAGCACTGCTATTATTGAGGACGCACCTGGAAGCTTTTCGAAAGCGGTACGCGTATCATTTGCGTCGTTGGGTATTGGAAGGTAGAGGTGCTGGTAGCCACGTGGCTATGAACACTTCCGAAAAAGGCCAGCAATTGAGAATATTTGTACAGCCCGCTGGGATCCCCGAGAAGACGAGCTTCATTCTTCTCAGCACTGACTATGTTGCTGACCTCAGAGCAGAGGTTGCTAAATGGTGGGATGACACGCAGAATAGCCATGAGAAGACGACATCGTCGACTGCGAATTCAAATCAGAACAACGGATCGGTACTGGGATCTTTGCTTACCGACGGGCCGATTAGAATGATTACGCAGGGCCAGGAGTTGACTATCGACTTTGATGAAAAGACGTTACAGGAGATGGGTTTCAAGGACGGCCAATTGGTGTTCATCTCTCCCGGAGCTGGCCGAAGTAACGGCACAGGTAGATGTAACAAACGAGATATGGACTCGCCATCGCTGCTACCACCTCCACCTCGAGAATCTTTACCAACGCTATTGTTACTACGACCACAGTATTTTGAGCAATTATTCACGCTGATGAGAACTCTGAGCGCTATGAGAACGATCGTGAAGGGAGGGCAGGAGATTCCTCATACCAAGGCTCAAGTACTTTCTAGAAGAGTCTGGGATACCTTGACTTTACTGCCCACTAGCCCAACCTTGCTGAGAGGTTTCCAGAAGTTGGGAGAGACAACTCTGCCAGAACTATTAGATCCCGCTAGCCCTCAAAAATTAATGTATTCTCTATACATAGTAGAATCTTTGAGTAGACGTAATAGTACTACGAGTCAGCCGTCTGCTGCGAACTCCTCTTCTGCAGCTACCCACGAAGGTGGCGGAGGTGATGCAGATGATAACCACGAGGACAAGGAGAAGGACGTTGTTGCTTGGTCTGCATTGTTCGTCCAGCACGGCGGCTTACGCCATCTGTTCGACATCTTTATGTCCGGGTGTTTGGAACAGGGAGACGGTAGCGAATGGCAGCAGGACTGTCTTGCTAGTTTGCTGAAGCAACTGTGTCTCTTGGGTGTCGTTAAGGAGGAGAAGAAACGAAGTAAGGCGGACAAGTTGATTGTACCGAGACTCAGCGAAGCGATGCTCTCGATGATGAACGTCGACGCTGTCATGGCTCGGATAACGAACATATTAAACGAGGTATCTTTGCCTAGAGATCCAAATCATTACAAGACAGGACTTTTCGGCAGGTCCCAAGTCATACAGTATACTATGGCTCTACTAGTCTGTTGGGTGCATAGCGACGAGACAGTCAGGCAGTATCTTTTCTCATCGTCGGAGCCTTTTGGGAAGACTTGGCTGCGAAGATTGGTGTTGGAAGATCCCGAACCAGCGGTGAGGAGAGAAGTGTGCACGGCGCTGTACAGTTTATGCTTGGGCACCACAGGATCCGAAGATGAGAATTCTGATGTTTCTAGTTTAATCGTACCGATGTTGAATACATTGTTGGAGCATCTTGTAATCGCGGAAGCGATGCAACCTTCTCATCGAAAGCCAGACTTACCCTTGCACTTACATCCGGTGCTTGATGATGGTAAAGAGCCTTACGGACCTGCTTGCAGAGACTATTTTTGGCTTGTTTGCAGATTAGTTGATTCACTTCCGGAGGAAGCTATTAAGGAAGGTTCGGACGATTCGAATTTGACAATAGACCTCGAGACACTAGCGATCAGAGTGATCGATTCTGTTTTAAATAGAGAACACTTGGAGACGCGTCATAACACCGTGGAGGACGACGGTTTAGTTGGATTATTAAATCTGACTTGCAATATTATGACGCACAATCCACCCTGCAAACAGGGGAAGATTGGCCAAAATTTACTGCACGAAGTATTCGATTTTCTATTTGCGCTGCCTAATCCTCGATCGAAGCATGTCCCGAAATGTAAAAGTCAAGTGTCCAGGTCGGCAGGCTTCGATCTCTTGGTTGAACTCGTGAAATCTACTCCCGATAATTACAGGATTCTCCACGAGAAATTGTTAGCACAGCATAAACCTGGCCCACATTCTCCGTATCCGTGGGATTATTGGCCGCACGAGGATGGACGTTCTGATTGCGGATATGTGGGCCTGACAAATTTAGGTGCAACTTGTTACATGGCTAGCTGTATGCAACATCTTTACATGATGCCACAAGCGCGCGTATCCATACTGGACGCTGACTGTAATAGAGCGAATAAACACCAGCTCACGTTGAGGGAGCTACAGAGAATGTTCGCCTATCTTCTGGAGTCCGAAAGGAAAGCGTACAATCCTAGAAGCTTCTGTCGAGTATACACCATGAACCACGAACCTCTGAATACCGGGGAACAAAAGGATATGGCTGAATTCTTCATAGATCTTGTATCTAAATTGGAAGAGATGACGTCGGACTTGAAGAATTTAGTGAAAACGTTATTCTGCGGTGTAATATCTAATAACGTTGTATCGTTGGATTGCGAACACGTGAGTAGGACTCTCGAGGAGTTTTACACTGTCCGGTGTCAAGTGGCCGATATGAGGAATCTCTATGAAAGTTTAGATGAAGTTACAGTTAAAGACACGTTGGAGGGAGATAATATGTATACTTGCTCGCAATGTGGCAAAAAAGCAAGAGCGGAGAAAAGAGCCTGCTTTAAAAAGTTACCACACATATTGTGCTTTAATACAATGCGATATACATTTAATATGGGAACCATGTTAAAGGAGAAGGTGAACACACATTTCAGTTTCCCGTTACGACTGGACATGTCCGGATACGTGGAGAAGAAACTCATGCCCCAGCATTATCAAGAAGAGAAGAAAGCATCCGAGAAAAGAAAGTCCGAAGTTGATTGCCAAGCGGCGGGATTGGATAACAACGATGTCGAGGGGGAAGAAATGGAACGCTACCAATACGATTTAATAGGCGTAACAGTTCATACTGGTACAGCCGATGGTGGGCACTATTATAGTTTCATCAGAGATCGCACATCCCCCAATAAAGACAAATGGTTCTTGTTCAATGATGCTGAGGTTAAACCGTTTGATCCGAATCAAATAGCGGCGGAATGTTTCGGTGGCGAAATGACCAGCAAAACTTACGATTCCGTTACAGACAAATTCATGGATTTCAGTTTCGAGAAAACCAATTCTGCTTACATGCTTTTCTACGAATGGTGTGCCGATCCCGGGGACCAGGCGAAGGAAGAAGAGGCCACTGTTTCCAGCCCGAACGGGCGGCAACTTTCTTCGTTGGTTCACAAGAATACTAACAAGCTACCGCCTCTAGAACTGAATAAAGAACTGGAGGATTGGATATGGCAGGATAATATGCACTTTTTGCAGGACAAGAATATCTTTGAACACACGTACTTCACATTCATGTGGCAGATTTGCGGCTACATACCTCAAACATTACTCTCCGTGCAATCCGATATAACAGAAATGTCAGCGGATCTATCGACATCGTTTTTTATGGAGACGTTCATCCATGCTAAGGAGAAGCCGACGATGGTGCAGTGGGTAGAATTGTTGACAAAACAGTTCAACAGCTCGGCCGGTGCGTGCGCTAGATTCCTCGAGAGGATGGCCGGTGATTCGTGGTGGCCAATTCAGATTCTAGTCAAGTGCCCTAATCAAATGGTTAGACAAATGTTCCAAAGGCTATGCATCCATGTGATACAACGATTGCGCGCTACTCAGGCACCTTTGTATCTTCTCTGCGACGAGGAAAACGATATAAACACCGTCGGCACAAGATCGTGCGTAACGAGATTCGTGAGGATGCTGTTGTCGCTCATGGAACACGCGAAGCAACACCTCAAACACCTCACCGAGTACTTCAGCTTTTTATACGAGTTCAGCAAAATGGGCGAGGAGGAAACCCTGTTTCTGATCAGAGTGCAAGCCATATCGACTATGGTAAATTTTTATCTGGGGCATAAGACGCACGAGTTTGTCAGCGATGCAGTTAGCGAAGAGGAAGAGGAGGAGGAAATTGTCGCGATGCCGACAGAAAAGTTGAGACCTGCCTCTTTAGATAAAATGATCACTTTGATAGCGACTCTGGTAGAACGTAGTAGAGGATCCGATCATAGGTTAGCGCTGTCGCCGGCGGATCTCAGTGCTGTCGCAGGAGGCAAAGGGTTCCCCTTTTTATATCAACAGACGCGCGACGTTATTAATCTGAACCAGACGCGAAATTTAATTCAATCTTTGTGCCGTTGGAACGACAGGCTAGCCGTACATATTGTTACGATGATATTTCAAGCTATAACGAAACATACAGACGTGTGCCAACCATTCTTCAAACTTCTGACGCTGTTAACGGAGAGCTCAGGGCCAAGCGGATTACCTTGTATGACACAGTTGATTTTGGGCAGAGTATGGGAAGCAGCCAGAGTCGCGCCGCACGGTGCTCTCGAGTGGCTAGCTTTGGCCGTAACCAGAAGCAAGCTGGCGCATGCCTGGGTGTTGCAAGGATTGGACACATGGTTGCAACATTTTTTGTTAGAGCACTCGAATCAGAGAGTCCGTTCGGCGGCTGCTTTTCTCCTTGTATCGTTGGTCCCATCTACTCACTTCAGACAGAGCTATCGCAGTGCTCATAGATTAGGCTTAGGATGCAATACGTCTAGAGAACTACAACTGTCGCCAGAAGCTACTTTAATTCTTCATCAGATATATACAGCGCTTTTAAGATTATTGCAACCAGCAAGACATTATATCGATATACAGACTCATGGTACAATGAAGCTCACTGCCTATTTTGCGTTACTCACATATTGCGTTGTCTCTAAAACGGAGAAGTTAATGGTATGTGGTGGTATACGCCATTGTAGTATATTTGCGCTGTATATAATTATGCATCATTGTAAAATACTTGGTTTCAGTTCGGACAATATTTAAACGACTTGTGGACACTGTTTCATCCAAAACTTTCTGAGCCTAGCATTCCAGTGCATCATAATAAGCAAGCTGTACTATTGTTTTGGTATCACGTTTGTTCAGATTGTCCAGAAAATGTAGCACTTATACTTCATAATCCGCATATCACTAAAAACATTGCATTTAATTATATACTGTAAGCGTCGCCCTCTTTAATCTATTGGTCTATTTGAATCAGTCGACGCTCCTATAATACATGTGTTTCTTTTAGAGCCGATCATGAGGATCAAGATGTAGTATTATTTAATAGAGTAATGCTCCCTGCTTATTATGGTTTGTTACGACTTTGCTGCCAACAATCGCGCACCTTTACGAGGCAATTAGCTGCGCATCAGAATATTCAATGGGCATTCAAGAACATCACGCCCCATCCTACTCAGTATTCAACTGTAAGATTGATATATATATATTTTTATAGAGCATCTATGTTTCTCCATTTCATATAATTCGAATGTCTCTTTCTCTCCGTGTGCAGGCTGTGGACGAATTATTTAAATTGATGCAGTTATTAGTTGCGAAGCATCCTGATCAAACGGAACAGGAAGAAGCTGAAATCGCGTCGTTCAGAAGAGGAACATTGTCCTCGTATTTACAAGGATTAGACGGACGATCATGTTGGGCCACGCTGATCTCTGCATTCCGGTATGACATTACAAACACACAAATCCCTTATAATCCATTTGTGTAATTTGAAGAGTGAAAAATTAATGCACATACGTGGATGAATATTTTTTTTACAGCATACTCATTGAATCAGACGACGATCGCCTGTATGTTGTGTATAATGGAGGATTAAGTATGGCTTTGGAAGCATTTCATATGCTACATATCATGTACCATGAAGCTACCGCGTGTCACGTTGCCGGAGACTTGGCTGAATTAATAGCTATCATCGTGGAGCTTGTACGGTGCATTAGAACCGCCAGAGACGGACCAGACGCAAGAAGCATATTGGCGAACTGCAAAGAATGGCCGGATATCCTGCGAAAATTGGCTACGCTGTTGAACACGTACAATCCTCCGGACATGCGAAACCTTGCTATAGACCTCCTGAAAGAGCTTGTCATGCTTGTTCCTGCCGAAGCTATATTAATTTTAGCACCGTTACTCTCACACTGCCACGCAGCTCTCCAAGAGTCTCACGCCGCGGTCCCACCCGGCCCGTACCTTCCAAGGAGATCCACTCCGCCGGGAAAGATGCCTACCCGGCCTGCCAGACCAATGGTTCAAATGGCAGTGCCGCATTCCCAGCTGGAAGCTTCGAAGGGGGTGGATCCGGAGTACGATAGCGCGTTGCTTGAGTTTTATTTACCCTATCACGAGCTGATCGACGTGATGTGCAGACTAGCGATCAATAACGACTGCATGACAGACACATTAGTCAACCTGAGCGCTATGCTAGGATTCGAAGGTGAGATACCATTCGCCGCTACCCACGATGCCCGACGTACCTTATAATGAGACAATTTCATTGCAGGTGTACCGTTACACTTGGCATTGTTCCCTAGGCTATGGTTAGACGTTCATGCCGCTACACACATAGATAGAAAGCATATTGCATCTCTTCTTTGCTCTTCCTATACAGTGGACTACGTAGACGCTGTTTTACTAGACGAGAGGTCGTCGTTAGGGGTACCAGCTATCCATGCCTTTCTCAAGACCTTCTTTCCCAAGCTCGCTAATCACGTGCTGACCGAACAAACTTGCTTGCTTATCGACAACTTAGTTAGCTCCATGGTGGCGATGGTCGAGGCCGTTGATATCCAAGCATCCGCGCACAGATTGACCGGGGATTTGAGGGCACTGGCTCTCGTCTACAGTAGCAGTACGAGGCTGAAGCCGCCGGCTAGTCTGCTACCACCAGCTCTAGAAACCCTGCTGGCCCGAACCAGAGCCATTAAAGTGAAAGAGTCGAATCAGCAGGAGATCGAAGCCCCCTCGAAGAAGCGTAAGTTCAATGTCAGCGAGGATGGGGAAACGGATGACAAGGAGCTGCATTTGCCTATCAAAGAGCATAACGAACAAAAGAATGTGCCGGACATAGTAGACGTCGAGGAGAAAGAGAAGGCAGAGGCGAACGACGTGGGCTCCTCTGACTCCGGAGACGACAAAACCATATCAAGGCACAAGAGTAACGTTCAATCGGAGAGTGTTCCTACGGGAGTCAGCAGTACGGCGGTATCGCCAAGCTTAATCGACACCAACCAATGCGCGAACCAATTACGATGCTCGTTGACTAATGTCTCCTGGCTGGAAATGTTGGAGAAGACCATAGTCGATCTGCAGATGATCGTACAATTGCAAACGAAGAGCAATTAATTCTGTACATGTTTTCGAATGGTGCTTTCTGCTTTCGCGTGGCGTAGAAGCATACGATACAGGACTAAGTTCACGTGTAAACTCTGTGTGTGTGTGTGTGGTTCTTTGAGATAAACGGGGACAAAACTACTGGATAATATACGTTCAACATCTAGATGGACAAATTTTAGTGCGTTTGTGTTCTATTAAACGAAAAAAAGAAGAAAAAAAGTAATTTAGATACATATGCTTCTGCGTATGTATCGAGTGCGATTTATTTTCCAAATGTAGGCGAATAAGATACTTTTATCAACTTAAGTTATATTAACAACCATGAAGGAAGAACGAAAGGAAAGGGAAACGAATCATCAATCAGAACAGAACAATTTTCATTCTATGTAATAAATGTTCGTTAGTGCTGTGAGATCCTATCTCTTGGCAACATATTTACGTGCACGGCCCACGTGTACAGTAATATAAGCCGCCCAGTATTCGTTAACAGGAATTGCGAAAAGCCTCAAGACTATTAATTACTTTTTTCTATACTTGTCTCAACTTTCGAGGGGTATCGCAGGGTTCATTAAAATCTCCAAGGTGAAGTATGGTAATTATAGTATTTTTCCAATCGACCCTTGAGCTGCGTACATTTAAATATTATTTACACACTGATATACAAGCTGCATCAACTTATCAATGTATCATATTTTCCATCGTACTTTTAATGTTTCTTTTTTTTCTTTTTTTTCTCTTTTTTTGAACAATGATTAATCATGTAATTTATAAACGAGTACTTTTATTATACACAGATCATTGCACGTTTTTGTCCAACTAATTTACGTGTAACACAGCTATACTGTTTCGTTCCCTTGCACTTCGTATAATACGCGTGCAAGTAGGGAATACTTTATTTATTCTTTCCCCGTTAGGTAAATCGCCCGCGTGCACCGATCCTGCCAGACAATTTCGATATCGCGTATGCATTTCATGGCCTTTACATGTGTCTCTTTCCCACGAATGTCGAATATCGATCAAGAAATCGAAACGTATGCCGTTACCTATTTTAATCCCCTCTCGCGGTGAGGTAAAATTTAGCTTTCGTTCGAAATGAAAAATAAAGTAGGATCATTTTCTACGTGACTTGTATCGATATTTCTTATTAATCATGGTGATAGCCGGCATGAAAGCCTAGCGTCAACATACCATCGATAGACCGCTCCACTCCTCTTCTGTACGACGCTAAAAAAAATAAAATAAAGATATCTCACATCACAAATGAACAGTTGTGAAATTCTTGAAGGATTGGACAGAATTAATCGAGGAATCTCAAGAGAGCATTTTGCGACGAACATTTAACCGAAAAAACAGTAAACCAGAAACATATCCATTGCAGATTTGTTACCTGTTGTACTCTTGTTTCGTGTGCGCTGCTTCCTTCTTATACCTATATGCTAAACACAGTAACCGTGCGCTGTCGGAAAAGAAGAAATTTTATATTCGTCGTAATCATTTCCATTCGACAAAAATTGCATTTTTTAAACGAAACCACTTTGTCGCGATTCGTTTTCGATCACTCTCGAGACTCTACGTTCAAGAAGGAAATTCAGTACTCACATAATTAAGCATTGATCCATTTCCACTCTCTCGACGATTCTTTGTTCGGGAAGTGAAGTAAGCGCGCGCGCTAATATATTTCATGTCAGCCTAGCTGCTATTTGGTAAAACAGTATTTCGAGCAACATACGTATGTATTGCCTCAAGAAATGTATTTCGACCGATTTCATACGTTACAATAAATTATACAGAATTTTCAATATTTCCATCGAATCGACACATTTCATTGACGTAGCGAATAATAGATTTCTCGAGTCAATCCCCTCGTGGATATCTGAAATACTAATTTATCCCGAGAAAACGAAGGAATCGTGATTGTATTTGTATACGGTACAATAGCCAGATGAGCACGTTCTCCTTGTAATTGAGCTTATTGTCAGACAATGGCACTAAAGTATATCTCGTCCAGTTCGAAGTTGAAGAATCGCCACGTGTGTTTTCAATTTTCGCGACACATACGCGATACGACGACGAATGACTGAGAAGCGAGAGCGACGAGTGTTAAAAGTAAGATTGTACGACGGTGTTCTTGTATGAGACATTCGTTTTTTTTTTCTTTTCGCAAGTTAACGTTACTTAATTAGCTAAGAGGAGAAGGGAACGGTCCGAGCTAGTCTTTTCTCGGACGGTAGTTCGGAACGAGAAGGGGCTGCAGGCGGGTATAAAGAAATCTTGGATTACTAAAGTGACTTCCGGTCCGCCATTTTGGCGGGAAATTTTTGTAAAGTCGATCGTCGTCGCGGTGCTCTCGTTAATTGACAGTACCACTCAAGTTTTTTACCATAGTTAAGATGGTAGGCCGTGGCAGAAAATCATTGGGGCGATATCTTTGTTCCCAGATCATGGCAGGTCAGAAGTCCGTGTTTACTGATGTAGGATTTCTTTGTTACTACACAAGAAGCCTCTGTGTGAATCGTAACCTCTTCTTGTAAGATGGCCACGTCTCGGTACTTGAAACGATTTCATCTACCTACGGTTGGGAAAGTGATTTTTCAGGGGAGTAAATAAAAAGAGTCAGGCGCAGTGAGGGAAAATTAATCGCGGCACAAAAAACATCTATCGAGCGTGACTATACTGGCGGCCCATCATTATAATTATCATCAACTAACATTTACGATGTGAGTGCGATAAGTATTAAATGACAAAAATATAAAAAAATATGATATGTAAGCGAGATTAATAATTGCAAGTTTCCTCGCGTAGACAGTTTTTTCCAAGCGCGTTTTAATGTTGTACCACATTAAGAAGCTCGTTCTCTCGGTGTGTTAACGTCGTTCAATGAATGTTACGAAGCAAAGAAAGGCGAAAAGCATATGTTCAGTAGGTTTTACAGAGAACCAACTAAGTACTCGTGTCCGCTTAATTATAAATACCGCGTAACATTTTAAACTGTATTTCTAACACTCGGCGTGACTACATGTATGTGATTGTGATGGGAAACACTGTGATTAGCGATCCTTAGGTCTATCTCCGCTAATTCGCTTAAAAGCGAAGAGAGAAGAATACGAACGCGGCGAAACGTGTTCGTGGCACGCACATACGATTTGTCTCCACTAAAATCATGTATTTTTAACTGTCACTTGTCGGTGGGTGACGTTCGAGTTCACTGAGATCGCGGATATTATGGTACATAACCGGAAGTTGGAGTATCTGGAGAATGAAGAAGCGCGAGGGGACGTGTGGATCGGAAAAAGGGGCCCATGGGTGGGGGGGAGAGAGTACATGCGTGAGAAGCATTTACGATTACTTTTAATTGTTAAAGAAAAAAGCGACGAATGCCTTTGTCTTATGAAACGCGTCTCGATAATCTCCATATTTATAAATAAAAAGAAACATGGTAACAAAATACACGCGACAGGACGCTTGTGCTTTCGAGTAATTCGATTCGGAGGTGGTTAAGACTGTATAAAAATACAACTTGGGGGCGTACTATGATACTTTCGTCATTTTATCAGCCTTCCGAATGTATCGGAACTACTTCGCCAGATTTGTATCTCCAGCATGTGTTTACATTTGTGTATTCATTTATATATACTTAAGGTGTATAGTTTTTGATCGATGATAAATAAAGTCTTTTCATTTTAAGCTCTGTGTCTTCTCACTCCTAATAACCATGACAGGAGATATGGAGGATATCGAGTAGTTTTTATTAAACAGGGCAAATTGAGTTTAATATCATCGACAAACGTATGGGATAGAATTTAAAAGACCAGGTATCTTACCATTTTCGTGTCGCACGCAACGTTAACCAATTCAAAGTGGAGATCGAATGCGATTCTACTAGCGGTTAGAATCGAAACTAAATATCATGAAAATTGATCGAAAAATGGAAATGAGAATCGATTTGGATCCAGACTATGAAATGGTGTTCGTTTTTGGAATCTAATAATTACCAATCCTCACTAATTCTAAGTTTATTTGTTAATCTTCTGTTGTGTCAGCTCAACTACTGAGTTACAACCCTTATAATTCAGGATCACACCCGAATCCACTGGTAAATTGTTATATCAAAATTCGGAAATACTCTGGCGAATAAAAGCGATAGATGAACAATTAGTAATTACGGTTGTTCGGTTTGTTGCAACTTTACCGCAATTTACAATTTCGTTTTTAATATCGTAAACTCTTAAATATTCTCTTAACCCTCTCAGGGCTATGAACTTCAGTAGAAGCGGCTTCCCAAGTAATTTCAAACAGCTTCCAGCATTTATGCTGGAACATTCTGCGCGTAATTGACAGTTGATGAAGTAGAAGGGCAACGTAAAAAGAAAGGAAACCACCTTCATTCTCTGTTTACATAATAAAGGGTAAATTTATACAATCAATTACAGTATCATATAAATAGTAACGACTATACGCGAATTACAAGTATTATAATATTCTTACGCGTGTAGTAAAAAACATTATCTGCGCTATACTACACTTATATGGTACTTATCGGTAATATATATATGTACATACAATGCTCCCTGCCGCACGGGATTCCCCCCTTAATCGTTCGTTTTGAAAAGGGAAAACACCATACGCTAGGTTCGCGAGAAACTCGACGAGTTCAAAAAATGTTTTTGCGTAGACGGCTCCATCGCCGCAACGTCGAGACGTTAACGTTTTTATCAGACACGCGACAGTATACAAAAGATTAGGGTACTCTACCTATCACAGTCCATGGACGCAGGAAAATATGCCAACGATTCAGAAATAGATTCGAAGCTGCAACTGGTATTTCTTAATTTCACAACTACTGATGGTTTCGAGACTATCTTAATACTACGAAAGACTTTGGAACTGTGAAAACACGCAAACATATAGTCCAATGACTTTTTTTGTGTCATAATTAACGATTGATAAATGTCTTTTCGTATAAATGTTCACGAACATTTAGTAGGAATTTTTGTGGGTTGGTATTAACTGACGTTTGTTTCTTTTAATAATTTTTTTGATCGTCCATGCACCGTGACGGAAGATGCCGTTCCCCTCGTCGAAAGTACGAAAGACCGTTTCTAGAAAATCGTAAGTCGAAACGGTGGATAACGTTGGAACCTTAAGAGTCTAGCATAAGTTAAGAATTGAAGGTGTGAAGAGCTACCGGACCCTCCGTAGTTAGGCGCTAAGAACGCACTTTGAGTGCTAAAAACGTCGAGTTACAAAAATATCATCGATGGATTCTACTTGTTTTTCGTTTCACGCGAAAATATTCGAGAAGATCTTCGTGTCTTAACTGGTCGTCTTTCGGGCGAAGGCACATTTATTAATTAAAGAAGAGACGTGCGCAAGTTTTAACGAGGCAAGAACTTTGGTGGCGAGTCCTTGTAAAGAGTTAACAAGTATTTCGTTTGCTTTCCTTACAATCTTTCAATTTTCATGACTTTGCACTACAAGTCGCAGAGATTCATCGCTTTCTATATTTTTTTTCGTTCACCCCAGCGAGTACAAATATAACGGCTGTAGAACGTAGGAAGAAAAGATTGCAAAGATTACAGTTCGTTGTTATATCCACAAGGACTCCAAGTATAATTGGCACTCACGTTTCATCTGTAAAAGCTGTGTTTCCAATTCCCTAAGGCATTAGCAAACGTTTTACGTCGTGTATACTCTTATATTTGTACGATTAGTCAATGGTTACTCGGTAAGTGTATGTACCTACCGACGGGCAATATTCTTTGTGCAAAAATAGTTAGCATGTTTCTTGTACCTTAATTCGCGCAATGATATGTTTCTCTCCCGAAGCACCCTTTTTAATGAAATTCAAAAACTGATGTCTTAACGTTTCTTTCGCATCGCGGTAAAAATAAATTTCGTTAATTCGCCAGCTCAATTGATTCGAGTTCACTCTTTGTACAGGAAAATTGTAAACTAATCAAGACAGGATAAAAACGAACGAAAGTTTGTGAATATCACAATTATCATTTATGACTGATCTGGAAAAGGAAAGATCGGCATATTCTGGGAGACTTTTCCCACAGCCAAGCAAAGAAAATATATAGATCTCTTTTTACAACTGAAGAATGAAATACTCGAAACGAACCTTTACATTTAACGAAAGGCTGAAACATTTAAAAATGTTCGTTGCGTGTAATCCTATGTGTAGTATTATAATATACTTCTTAGAGACATTCATTATACGGCCAAGAGATTACAACATAGAAAATTAGTGACCTTCATTTATAACAAGATGACTCGTGGCATTCGGCGATCGAATGCTTCTTCTCTTTAAGGTTTACAATAATACAGATTCACGCGTATAATTAATTGAAGAGCGATTACATTACGAATTTCATTTCACTGGCTGGCAGCCAGTTGTTAATGTAATGTCTTGTATTCGATAAGAATATAAACATTTATCCACGCGAAGAATAGCCATCAGAATATTTTGCAATCTAAATAACCGACTACGTATCATAATATAAATCTTCGAAAAGTTAGCAATTACAATAAGCGTATAATTGGACGCATAGGAAAAAGGAGTAACAGTAACGTAACGCTAGTAAACTATGGCTTTTTACAACTATTTCATAGTACACGGTATATTACTAAGAAGAAAGAGGTATCGATATTTCCGTGTTAAGGATCTTGTATTCATTCATCCCACCTCCGCTCAATTAATTGTCTGTTTTCTCGCGTATCTCGTTGCAAGAAAGAGATACAACTTAGTACAATTTCCAGTGGCATTATACGTAAAGAATTTTGTTCGGGGAAATGAAACTGAAAGCGAATGAAATTGGATAAGAAGAAATATGCACGATGGAGGCGACGAAGCCATAGACCAATTACCGCAATTCGTGTCCACGAATTGAAGCTGTGATGGTAAAAAGACATGACGGTCGAATTAAAGCTCAGCTAAGAACTGTCCAAGTTAACGCGAGTGTGACAAATTAGCATTACGCAGTTTCTCGATCAGGCACTGTATAGTAAATTCTAAATGTCTCTTACAAGAGACGAGATTAAAATGGCACAAAGTTGGCGTTCGGAGTTGCAATCTAAATGACTTTCGTAGTCCTACGAAAAGTGTATCATAGCAAGATTTTCATTGTGGCACTGGAAATGTAATGTCCTTTCCCTAATCATAAACCGAATCCCGGCTGTCTTCCTGAGACAACATTAACGATTGCCGCGGTATTAAATACCGGTGCACCGTTCATATATTATTACGAGTTGTAGTTTCTTAGAGAATAACTGGCAATGTACATTTTCTGTTATAAAATACATGTGTTCTGTTGGCACATGGCAAGTAGAAAATTTGAATTCGTTCGTCGACATTGGCGGACCCCTTTCTCCCCGCGGCTGCCCCTTTCACGAACGTTTTACATCGTTTCTCGTAGATTTCAATGATTTCACCACTTTCATCGTATCGTGAAAAAAAACGCGTATTCGCATCAACATTTCCAAGGCTCTATACTTTCTCGCATAGGTCTTTCATTGACGCCAAATAAAAAGGTATGACATAGTCGCGCGTTACTCGTGCCCTGCACTTCAAACATCGGATTTGTCCTGCATGACTTCCTCTGAACAATTTCTGGAGGATAAACAAAACAGAGTCAAAAAGACTATGGAAACACTTGGGACCAAGACAACACACATACACACACACACACACACACTTCTATTATATCATGTTTCACATTGCTCTGTGAAATGATCGAGTTCATTAAAGTGTCTCTAGACACTGCGAAGTGGAGTTGGTGGAGGAATCGTGTAAAGCACATATTGATAACGAACAACAACTACTGTCTCGCTGTGTTATATCGGCAAGTGTAACAAGCAAACTGTCGCCCCTACAATTTATCAGCATGTCAAAGATGCAAAGGATAAAAATCTAAAAATAGTTAAATAAATACGCATTAGTTGAGCTAAACATTAAATTAATTGTTATAAAACCACCTAATTAATGCTGTAGGTGTGTACTGTTATTAGCATAATTTCCACAACACTCCAAGACCATATTCGGTTAAATAATTATGAACAGGATTGACCTTATGAAACGAAACGATTGCGAACTTTTGGTACAAGACGAACAGTAAGGAGGACGATATAGGCGATTCCTTTTTCACAGAAACGTATGTACATACAAACAACAACCAATGCCAGCGAAAGACATTACATCTATGATGAGACGTAAATAATTATAAGCACGACCTGCTGCTTTACGCGTGGTATGAAAATTTTTACAACGTGTTATGCTGACCTCTCCCTTTGACCAACGTGAATATTTTTTAATCCATAACGCAAGTTACAACGAATTATCCATAAACCTTCGTTGGAGTCTTTCCAGACGTAGCAACAAGCTTCAAACGCACATTTACATTCTATTTAGTACCGATAACTTTACATCGCTCTAAAACGTACGTAACAACTAGAAATCTCAATCCAGTCTTTATACTCGTTCCAAACTAAATGGCTTTACACATCCGCGCATTGATATATCCATACCAATGTGCGGAGAAAGAAAAAACAAACATTATTTACGCGCACGAATCGTACATCTGTCTGTAAATGTTGTCTTTCGGCGGAACAATACACAGAATGAGAAGTGAAAGAGGTTTAAGGCACATTGACAATGGGCAGGTTTGACCAAATGTGGTTATGCAATAGTAGCAAAAAGAAAAGTTGCATTGCTTCTGATGACAGATTAATTACAACCTTCTCAACGAAGCCATACTGAGGGAACTGCATTTGGCCTTTCTTGTCGGCTGAACCGACATGGGTGCTACTAGAACATCATCTCTAGATGGCGAGCCTGAACCACCATTAACCAGCTCCTGGAAATACATACGAATATCCATTTATCCTACTCATAAGCACATTTCTGAAATAAAATGCCTGAAGCGATCGGAGGAAAGTAACGCAAAAACACACTCGTCAAACAGGAAAAACTTGGAACATACAGGTAACATCTAACTCACACCGAAGCGAAATGAATAGAGAAGTGAAATGAATCATTGATGTTGTGTCATGCAAATTTATAGGTATAATGAAGAAGAAAAAATGCTTGTACACGTAGTTTTTTCTCATTGCAAATATATTTTACAAAAAAAAAGAAAGAGAGAGAGAGAGAAAGAATAAGAAAACAACAAAAAGGGGTCCAGCCTGTTTAAAAGTATCTCATTGCAAGGCATAACAAAAAAGAAAAGAAAAAGAAAAAACGAAAAGGATCTGTTGGAACAAAATGCCTCTACAAGGGCAAAGTTAAGCTTGTAAAAATATAAATTTTCAGCGCTTGTAGAACCCATTCTAAGGGCATCACTTTACTTATTAACGTGATAAATTTTGATTTATCTAATTTGTGACGCGAAGTATTTTGATCCAGTCGAAACACTGCGTGACATCACGTTCCTAGAACGAATTTTGCCTGTTGAAAAGCGGGTCTTATTAACCCTCCTCTCTACTCCCCTTTCACGAGAGAAGATGTCAAAAGGTCATACGTTTCTACTATATTCTTAAAGAGATGTTTGTGACTCGCTCAGTGATACGTAATAATTGAGTAAACACTCTCGGTAGGGTAACGCCCTACGATATACTTACGTGGTAATACTAATATCGCCTCAGTATAAACAGAGTTTTACAAATTAATTTCATATCGAAACGAAACGTAGCAAAAAAAATACATACGCTATGGACGAATCAATATAACTCACGGAATAAAAGATCAGGCAATATATTAAGATGGACATGAGAGAAATATATATTATAATTTATGTACAATAAATTAAAATCTTTTCAAGCATTTGCGCGATGCCTTGAAATGGACCGAAAGATAAAGAAATATGTTACTTTGATTGATCACTTGGAAATGTGCCAAGCAAGAGTACAATATCAATTATTTATATAATTTCGTTCGACTATTTACAAGAGATAATGTTAACCAGCCAAGCGTGAACGATTCTGCGGTCATGCGTCCAAGTAGATTCTACTAAGAATGCATAAAGTTCTCATTCGTATGAAATAGAGGAGTTGCAATTTTTAAGTTAAATGTTTATTGTGTAAAGAGGAGTTGGCTTGAAAAGTGGAAAGATTGATTTCGATCGGCATTAAAGAGAGAACAATCTCCTGTCGTGAAATGAAAGTAAGCAAGGAGAAATTGTTGAGGGAAGCATAAGCACATAGCGAAGAGAGATACATGCGATAATAAATTGTCAACTAACGTTAATATTGTTGCAACTAGCAAGCCGCATCTGTGCAAGTTGTTGACTTGCTGGCGTGAGGCTGTTGGTTGACCCAAATGGCGACATCATCGTTGACATTGCTCTTTTCAATTTGCTTGGAGTTTTATTAAAACTAAACGCTCTGCCGACTTTCATCCTTGTACGAGACGCAAACCTGAAGAAAAATATTTGTTACAACATTATCCATGTTTGATCCCTTTAAGAATAAAACAAAAAGCGACATTGAAACTTTATTTCCCCCACCCGACCGATAGCTGACGTTTGTTTAATCGCACGAAATAAAGTGCTTCGAGATAAGAAGAGCTTATAATACGAAACGGAGGGAAATAAACTTTCTGGCAGACAAAGGAATTAGCTAAAATAAAGTGAAAGAAAAACCCCAAACCTTACTCAACCAGTTCAAGTAAATATCACACCATCATAATTGTTATTTATAATGTACATGCAGCAAACAGCTGTACTTTAGCGTATCAAATTTTCTACATGCTGGACTACAGGAAAGAATTACACCGCAACAGTCACTCTATTATATTACAGGCACGTGAACGTGTAAATAGGGCTAAATTTAAAAAAAGTCAGCACTTCTTTAAATAAGTAGAAAGATTTCTTACAATATGGAAAATAAAAGTCTAGTCTGTAGATTGTGCAAAAATTCTAGCAAGATATATTAAACACTTTAATTGACGAATGTTAATAGTCTTGGACAGGCTGATATTATCAATATAACGCTTGAACTGGTCAAATTGTCTTCGCAAAAAATTTGATTCTTTTGTTTTTCGGATTTTTAAAGAATGAAATTAATTGATTGAAATAAGCGAGGAACAAAGGACCAAAGCAAGTAAAAAAAAAGATAATCAGCCTGGTGCGAAAACTGACGGTAGTGGGACATGTAACGTGGTTTCACACATGCTATTGAGTAGGAACACATACGGGTCCATATACTCCAGGTAAAAATTATGAAATAGGCTCCTGCAACCAAACGAGTCGTCGCCCCATTATTTTTTGTTAACATGCAATACAGGAGAAAAACGGTTTAGAACACCTAATAATCATTTTCCTCTACGAATACGCATATTGCTTAAAAAAAATCCCTATATTCAATTCGATGATCTGCATCAATTTTTTGGAACAGCAAGATGTAACATTTTGATCTTATTTTTGCTAAATTCTAAGAAGAAATGGAACCAGAGAGCCTATAGTTTAATAGAATTGAGAATAATACCGGATCTATGCTGAATAGATAAGAAAACAAAGATGCTAAACATTAATTAATTTTACCGCGTATTTTTTTATGGCTGAGGAAATCTCGAATTCTTCTGTATGATAAAAATTCAAATTTCTTCAATATTTCTCTGCAAAACTGTAAGTATCGTCTTCGGCATATATGTAATGCAATTTAATATTTAGAAATATATTGGATAAGTTGAGTTAAGAGTCGAATTTTAAGTGCCTCCATTGTTTCGGGGGATATAAATAAAAATTCACAATGAAAGTATTTATTTCGAAAAAGTGCATACTATATATAACGAAGCAGTCGTACTGAGTCGATCTTTTTCTCTTCTGAAGGTTCGGCTTTTCGAAATTTTACGTGCACGATTTATACAGAACTTACAGTTCTGAGAGAACCACAATCATTTACAATGTCAAAAACTGTATACACACAATGTCACACTATGTTCTCATTACTTACTTAAATGCTTTACTTAATGTTCCTAACGCTACATCACTCGTGTCAATTTCAAGTTGATGCGAATCAAGACTTATGAGGAAAGTGTCCTAAAAATCGGAATGGAAATGATTAATCGTCGATAAGTTTCGCAACAAAACAATACGAGGGTAATAATAAAAAAACGAAGGTGTAGGGAAATTTAAATGTTTTGCATAAAAGACTTACCGCATCAGCTTTACACACTGTATTAGCCATTTGTCTGCACAAAGTCCGTAAATAATTTGTTTTATTCACTTCCTCATCGGTAATTGTAAATGAAAACAGTTTCTCCTTCAACTCTTGATTACTTCTCACCATCAAAGCAAAAACTTTATGACATTCTATAAATACGTAAAACAGATTGAACACATGTGTTACAAAAAATCGATATGGGAAAGATCCGTGAAAATATCGTGCATTACCGACTTACCATCAGTCTCTCGTATATCGACAACTTTTTTTATCGTACTGAGTGACAACATCTTGATATGCTTATATGGCTTCCCTTGACTTAATTTAGTCGCGTGCAATCCGTTCGCTGTGTTGGGGCTTTTCAACGAATTGAACGCCTTCGATCTCTTTTTACATATTTCGAGGGTATCCGTAAACAGGAACAGAACCAAGTGATCACCGCGCCCGCTCAGACCCTCGCTCAGTTCCATCACGTCGCATTTACCAATAAACGATCGATGCGAAGAAACTAAATGCGGTGGACAGTTGTCAATCTCGTTAAAAATATCAAACATAACTAGCTGACCCTCGGTTTTTCTCTTGTCTTCGTTTATATACGTCATAACTTCCTTAATACTGCTAATCGACAACTCCAATGCGCTATGATCTGGGTTATTTTTATTCGTATGTTTAAGGATATCTACAATATAGATAGACACATGTATATTATATACACAACTATGAAAAACGTTAGCCATTACACGATCCATTGTTATTATTCGTTGAATAATTATAGTTGACGGGCTCACCGTTCAATAACAAACTAATACTGGGTAACCTTTGTACTGGTTTAATCAGTAACTCCTTTAAGCTTTGTCGACCGCATTCAGGCTTCGTCTGACAAACCTTAAGAAAAGCGTGAAATCGCGGTTTGTTTTGATCACATTGGTCGAGCATCTCCTTTGTATTTTCGAAGAAGTTGACATACGGTGGATACGCCTTGACTAGGTCAGGTGCGAACTTCAGAAATATATTACCTATGCTAATGTCCTCCATCCAGTGAGTAGCACTGTATCTTAGTTCCTCTAACATTTTCTTATGAACGTCATAAATGGGCGGAAAATTACCAAATATAATTTTAGCTTCTGTGCCATTCAATAACTCGCCACTCGTATCAATGAGATCCTCTAACGGCGATTTAAACAACTAAAAATACAAACAGTGTCATTGTATGAAAATATATTGGCCAGCAGCTGGCTCTGCTTTCGGCATAATACATGTCCCTTACCGTCATAATTGTACTGAGAATACCAACATAATTCGACTCTGTTTGTACTAATTCTAAGAAAACTTGATGACGCGGTGATAAATTTTTTCTAGAGTTATCCGTATTAACAGCTTCCACTTCTGGAATATCTGACAGTTATCAATAATTCAATTTTATATAATCTTCCCCTTCGTATGGTTCATGTCAAAATTCACTAATAGTTGGCATATTAAGTTGGAAAATTTGGATTACACGTGCCGTTAGTATAAATAATAATGTTAAGCAGCAGCTATACAAAATATCAAGATTAATCAAAGCGAATGAACCACAAAGGAAGGGAAGATGTGTAGTTGGGATTGTTACAAATAACATTACAACACTTTTAGACAACTGTGAATGATACTTGTACGAACGAAACTGCCAAAAAATGAAATTGTGGACGTCAGAAAGAGAGAGGGGGGACAGAAAACACCATAAGAAGTTGTGATAACTCAGTAACTAACCATCGAGTAATGGCTTATCTGGACTCGCTGTGCAGTCAAGGAAACTCCCACTAACACTCAAAAGTCCTGCATCACTGATGCTGGACCGTCTCTTGTGTAGGGCTGGCGAATCTGCACCGTTTTGGACCAGACTAGATAAAGTTTCTGCTAAACGTTTTCGTTTTCGTCTTGTAGACGCCGTACTCGGTGTGGCAGTTTGTTGACTGTCACGTCTAGCTGATACAGTTGGTGATAAAACGGATTCCAAGTACTGGATATGAAATATAGAGATTAAGAAGAGATTTACGTGATTATCTTAATCGACTTACATCTTCGAATAAATATTCCTTCTCATCGGCTGCACCCTCATTTTGCACAGATGTCCAGAACCACTCGGCCTTAACAATATGAGCTCTCACAGAAGCTAAATCCGGCAATACGTTTACATTTGATTCGTCCACAACCTACGAAAAGATAGTTTTCATGTATATAACAATTTATATTTCTCTGATAAATCAGACATAAAGGGACAAACATAACATTGTTA
Source organism: Andrena chrysosceles (assembly GCA_963855975.1). NCBI lineage: Eukaryota > Metazoa > Arthropoda > Insecta > Hymenoptera > Andrenidae > Andrena > Andrena chrysosceles. Next base: position 41,143,187 of record OY979769.1, on the reverse strand, counting down.
GTTCCTTTGACACCTATAACGACACGGTATGCTTTAAAAGTATAAATATTCTATTTCTGAATAATGTTCACCACGCTATACTTGTACAAATATTAAATCAAGTAACTAACATTACATAACAAAGACGTAACGAATTTATTGTGTATAAATTACTGAATTATATCTGATCTACACATTCACGAGTAACAATTATTGTATCCCTACACATTCGAATTTACTACCTCGACTAAGGTTTTCATTTTATACCTTAATTTTTTATGGTATTCTTGTGGTCTAGTTAACGGTTAGTTGAGCAAACAATCAACAATCTATCTACACCTCCGCAACCTATAAAATCCCTTTAGAGAAAGTGAAGGTACCGATGACAATGACTTCTCCTCCTGTTTCTCCAGTTTTCTGTAATTGCCCGTCGAAGCATTAATTTTTGGAGAATAATTTGTACATTTTCCATACGACGTGACATTACTTCTTGAGCTATGGTCAGAGTTTGATAGCTTCGCTACCTTGGCTGGCACGGGAAGAGGACTAGGTAAAGGAGTGTATTTTTGTCTCTGATGATTTTCGACAGTTTCATGGCACGAGTCGATAAGTACATATTCTTTAAACATCGGAGAGAAGCTAAAATGACCGAGCTTTGATAAAATTGATGATCTCAATTTGCATGTACCGAAGAAGCTTCTATTTTTTATCGATGGCGTAGGGGAATCGTACAAGAGAGAATCACCGAGTTCCGAATCGTATCGCCTTAATAAATTGGGATGAGAATGCGTTTTTCTAAATTTGTACTTATCTAGCGATGGGATTTTATGAATCGTGATGCAAGACTTGGCTTTTCGCCACTTGACGTATCGCCTATTCAGAAAGAAAGGATTTCGTGAACATTGTATGCTTTTAAAGGACTTGAGAGGATGAATTTTACTCTCGGAACACTGCTTGTTTATATGCCGAACAATTTTCTTTTTATACAGTGTGGAAGACTTGAATAATCCCGATTGGATATTCAGATTCCCGTCGTTGGGCTTTTCATTTGAAAAAATATCCGATACATCTTCAGCCATTTTTCTATCGTTATAATTCAAAGAGGATGAAAACGTTGAATGCATAAGAGGTGTAACAAGAAAGCTAGCTTGTTGCGGAACAATTAAGCGATTCGCTTGTATTACATTATGAGAATACTTTGATGTAGACATATCGATTCCAGAGTCAGTTCCTGCTACAGATAGCTCGGACATGTAAGACTCGTCTGGAAAATTCGAACAGTCGTATAAATTATCATCCATACAGATCGCCGAATCTTGACTAATATCATTTAGCACGGAGTAATTAAATCTATTTTCTTTCTCGTCCAAATATATTGGCAGAGATGAACAGAGACAATGGGAGAAACGTCTGGCATTCAACTTTTTGTTCGTGTTTATATTGCCGATACTAGAGGCTTGTAAAGAATTTAGCTTCCTCATATTAGGAATTGTATTGGTGTAGGGATTGTAGAAAGTAAAAGGAAATGGTTGTGTTTTTGTGTAATGGTATGGAACGTAAGCAGGATTTTTGTTATACGATAGCATGTTGGAAGCACTGTCGAATTTCTTGTACCGATGACCTCCTACGTCTGTTACCTAAAGAATTTAGTGTACCTTTGTATATTATGAAATGTTTGCGTGTACTATGTCGATGGTATACACTGCAAATAATGCCTGTGCTAGACGTAGATTTGTTGACTATAAACTCACCACGTGCGTGCAATTCGGATCATCGATTTCTGTAGATTCGCCACCCTGTTGTTGTAAAACTTCGCACATGTGACGTTTCTCCTCTTCGGGAAAACCAAAGAAACATACTTTTGCGCCAAAAAATGGTTTTAGTTTATACATTGTGATCTGTATGAACAGAACATTTTTCATATGTTTGTTAGATTTTGTTGGATACATTTGAATCTCCTACTATTATTTAGCTCGTAAACATAAATATAAATAAGATTACACAGATAAACATAAATAAATCGCTAAACAATGAATATTATTAATGAAACTACTACCAGTTCCTCGTTATTCCCATAACTGGAAATATCGTCTTTGGCATTCCACAGAGTCGTCACCCAATCCATCGACATGATAGGGACCCGAAATGTCACAGCGTATCTGTACTTGTCCCCGCCGCAACAATTAGCGATGAGGTGCGTTACCTTCGCACCCATTTCCTTTCTAATGCTTCCACCCATGTTGTGAATCATGTTGATCAACTTGGTCTACGACAATTAGAATGGTAACATGTAAAACTGCTTTGCGGCATAATATATTCTATAATCTGCCATGTATAATATTAATATAGCCAGGTTACTAACCAATTCATCCTTTTTTCTAAATCCAGTAAATACTACTACCGTGCCTACCATAGCTTGCGTATACATCGGTCTATTAATACTAGGTAGCGAGTCCTTCTTTTCTGCCAGCTGCAAAAGCGCCGTCGGCCCCAATATTCTGTAATTTGTTAAATTAAAACAACCAAGAGTCGAATTCTTCTGATCGTTCTTTAATAAATTAGAAAATAGTATAGGAAATGAATGGTGACGAACCTGTGGGCACTTTTATGAAGAGCGTCATACTCGGGTCCCTCGAATTGTTTCAATATAAAGTAAGTACAATATGCTGTATCTTCCACATATTCTAAACCAGTTTCAGATTTAAGAACAGGCACGCTAAATTGCTGAGCAGCAACGCCGAGCGCAGGATCATCGCCAGCTGCAGCGATTAAGCATATTCGTTTTTTACGTGGTATAATCACAGCTGAAAGTAGACCGATAAAATGTATAAGATTTCCAAGTATCTTCTATAGCACCCAATAAAGAGAAAAGGTTAAATTAATGGAGGGCAACTGTTGTAGCAGCCATAGACCTTTCCAAAGCCTTTCGAAACCTGATGTACTACTATGTAGAAGGCGTATAATAAGATGTATTAAATCTAAGCGCAGCTCTGCCTTGTCTTTGACTATTAAAATAACCAGCTTTAGTTATTTCAAAGATTCTTCCATTTGCTTTTCAAAGCGGAAACATTCGATTTCGCTCGACAAAGAATTTCTCAAAATGATATCGATTTAATATTTAATGCGAAAACTCTAAATACTTTTGCAGCACTTTAATCTCATTCGCTACTGTTTAAGATTCAATATCCAGATAAATGTTTAAATAAATTAATATACATATCCGAATACTTAAAAATGCCAGCAATGTAATGAATTCTTATATATTAAATAAAACACTCTCCGATTATTCTTATAAAACTATTTTATTTTCTAAAATTATAAACATTAATATCTGATAAAAAATTTCAACTTTTATATTAATATGAACATGCTGTAAATTTATATAATAGTTACAGTTGCACAGAATGACTGAATCTTAGGAAAGTGATTCATAAATATCATAAATCAACATAATCAACAGCTGAGGGTAGCCCTTTGTATTTGCTGAGCAAAGACAGCAGTAAATACCCATTGTTCGGAGTCTAATCCGACTTTGAATAGTAGATACCTAACAACCCTGCTAATCCCATTACTCCCTATTTTTATAGGGGCCATAAATAATGACTAAACCAAAACAAAACAAAGACAGACATAGAAAATGCTCAAAGTGACATCCTGCATATATTTACCGCTTACCCATTAACTACTAATGTTCAGAATGACATTTCTACAAAATGTTCACACCGATACCACTATCATACTAAACTATGAAGCAGCATCGCATAAAGTACACAATAAAATTCTGTAAAATTCTGTAGCATGCCCAGTGCAACCGTGTAACACCAATTTATCGATACATGTAATTAACCTTTAAACGGTAAACGAATAAATGCCAATGATATATTAGGAACACGTAACAGGGCTGCAGCAGACTGCACAGAAGCTCGCGAAGGTACTTTGAACTGACAAACTGTTCACATCTGACGTAATTTTGGAGAATAAGTCAAGGCCGAATTTGCAAGAAATGCAGATGCTCCTCCCGCGTCAAGTTGAAAACAGAATACGGGGAATGCACGGGGAAAGTAACGGGTACATTGTATCCCCGTTTACCCATTTCCCATGGGCCAGGATGGGTGACAGATATAAGACACGAGCATTGTCGCGTGAGTTTTGATAAAGAGTGAGGTAGGGTTAGTCCGCGCTCGTGCCCAACGTATACGCGTCGATCGAACGGCGCAGATTAAGTCTTAAGAACGATATTAAAGAAACGATGATATCGACAGACTTACGTTCACTTCTAACTGCCTCTTCACTATTTATATCACTGATACTGCTGTGGACACTTTGCTCTTCCATTTTGGCCGTTAGTTACAACATCGTTCCGCTCGTATGCTCTTCTTCGCACTGATTATTGGGAGCGCCTCCTATGGGCGAATCCAGCGAGAGAAAGGACCCGGAAAAAATAAGGGAGAACACTGAACAGTGGGGATCGATGGCGCAGCGTATTGCGCCCAATTGCGCCGATTGCGCCCTTGGACTCTGCAGGCGCAACAAGGGGAAACAGGTCCCCCACGTGAATCGGTTTTCACGAATCCTACGTACATGAGATTTCACGGTATATACTCTGCGTATATATCACGTTGTATATATATGCGTGTGTTTCATGTATATATCCACTGTATATACTATCGCGTATATTTCGCTCGCAGCGCGCGAGCCGTTTGTGCTACACAGTCAAGTCAGTATTTATGTGGTGCAACCGGAGGCTGAGAATTCTTTGCTTCTGATATAGTAACATTTTTTGTAGCGAAGCGCAACAAAGTTTCAAATAATTACGCAGTACCGAATATAAAGCATCGTGCAAATTTATTAAAATTTCATCGGGAACCGATGAAACGTTTAGTTCGCACAGAGATGTTGGTCGTTACTGTTGGTTGGAATTCATAATATTTTTATTACATACTAGCGTATCGATGTTAATAAATTTTTCCAATAATCTTGGACTTTATGATAACTATATAAGATAGTTCTCGTACAAAAAAGTAATCTTTTGTAGTACAAGTTGGAAATTTAGCTGTTATTAAAGGGAGATTGGTGAAAATAAAGTACATGGTACTTGGAGACAAAACTATAGGTCATTAAACATTTTATAATCTACCTGAGATAAAGTCGTAGTACACGATACTCTTGAAATTAAAGAAAAGTCAAATGAAATTTAACTCTGGAATATACTAAGGATCGTGGTATCTAACCATCTCTTAGACACGATAAACGCAAAGGTCTTTTGAATCTTTTCTTGACTTGGAAAGTTATATAGTTACAAGTGCTCAACTTGATTCCTGACACAAGTCGAAGAGTCCACTTCTCTCGATATTAATAAGCTATATTGGATTGCTTGCATCAATGCAATGAATGAATTAAATGTAAATATAAATCGTACTCATTCTTACTGCAAATATGTAGCCCTTCTGTTTAAGAAAATATATCGCCTCAACATAAATACCAACGTGACTGTATACGTGCTTGGATATTGGCACTAAACAACACTTTCTCTACCGTCGGCGTTTATTTAAAATCCGTTATGAATATGACAACCGTGCGATCCACATTGTTTCCCTGCTAAGTACGACGCGAAAGTCATGGAGTCGCGCGCAATCGTAATTATCAGCAGCACCGCGTTTTTCTTCCTACTTATCTCCTGTGCCTTTTCTCTCGATGGGTCCTCTCCACCCACGTACCGCTGCTCACTGATTACCGAGATCTCTATTCCCCACTATTATTTCCCTTTTCTTACCTCTAGCGCGCGTACACAATTAATTAATTTCACTCACTTCAGATTGATCGCTCACAAAGGGGCTGATAAGTTGAGGTTGAAGTTACGATTCCGCGCGACATTACCTACGATTTATAACAGAATTTAAGGACGGCTGCACGCGCGTAATCACTTACGACGGACGTACAGTACTTTAATAACATTACGCGACCTTAAATATCGAAAACCAACAACAAACGACTGCCAGAAACTGTACGCGCCGTTAAGGCCAGTATCGACATGAAGTTATCCCTAGTGTCAAATGTGATGCGGATGCCATTCTCTTTCGCGTGCTACCAATCGCTTTATTTTGCTACCAGAAAATTCCACAAATAGTCAGGATTTCAGAGTTGCGTGGATTTAAATTGACGAGTATGCGACGTATATGTGACGGATAGTTGTGACGGAGAGAAAGAAAGAATGATATAAAATTCAGCAGCTGTAGTTAAGTAGTACTTGATAAGTATGTGTTGTGCTCTATCGCATTTGTATCGATACCTTTGGCACCACTGGCAAACAATTCTCGCTATACAATTTGAATCTTTAAAACGTTATAAAATGCGTCGATGCGATTTTCAGGGGCGTTTTTCCAGGGGGCGGGGGCAACTTTGGGATGATAGTAAAGAAAAATATACCACTCTTGCTTTTTTTAAATTTAAAATTGAAATTTAAAAATATTCCCTTTTTCTAAAGATCAGTTTTGAGTGATTTTTTTCTCAAAACCCAGAGGGAGAGGAGAGGGGCAACTACCCTTTTCATTATATAAGTAATAATAATCGGATGTAGAAAATAATCAACTTTCAAATTGGAATAATGAAAGGAAGGGTTTTTCTTCGCGTCGGTCTCATCGCGATTTCAGATCATTGGAATTATTTATCTTGGAACACATTGTCAGCACAGGTTTCCTCAGTACGTTTTATTATTCTTCTGAAAATAAATATAACATTTTTACATTGAAAATGTATGTAGTTGACAACGAATATAATTTTTAGAAAAAAAAAAAGAAACTGGAATATTAACCATTTATGTTAAAGAAACGATACATGTACTCGGACATAAATACATGAACTATACACCGATTCATAAATACGTTAATACTTGTTGCTTATGTTTAATACGCCACTGATTAGTACTGGTCGATTTTTACTTACAAACAATTTGTAACACCACTGTACAACTTTTCGAATCCTTTCGAATCTCTTATTTAAATAACATAGGGCGTGTTAATTTAGTAACGAGGTTTGTATTTTAAGCAGACATCACTTACGACGATAGTATGTACGGGTATACGAGCATTTCGGTTAAAAATTTAAAAATTTGGTTCTGCGTTATTCAAAGTTTTGTAATCTTAAAGAAAACCGTTTAAAATTACTCGAATTTGTTTGTTCTCTCAGAAAATTGTGCGTGTCCAATCGTCGTCGAATGTAGACGTTAAAAAGGACGTTGGAGAGCTATTTTTATCGTCTACACGCTGTTAATTTATGCACCAGTTGAAATGCAACGCAAATGTTTAACATGTTTCAACAAACATCTCGCATGCTTTGAGATAATACGTTAATTTGTATGTATCTGAATCGAAGGTGTCGAACAGGGACACTAATGGTGTACGCACACGCACGCCTTAAGAGACAGAGGCGTATCAATGTTTACAAATGTGTGCGGCTCTTTAATATCCACTCGACTTTAGATTTCTATTTGTAGTTTGCTCAACACAACACGTGTAAGCCCCTGGAACTATACACTATCAGCAGAGTCGCTAATTTGCGTGAAAAACTACGTTATCATTCTGTATGTTACATACCAAAAGTAAGAATAAGTAATATTTTTATTATACAATTCGTCTATATATTAAAAAAATATTTCATTTAAATACAAGAAGATTATTACAACTACGGTAAGATTTAAAAGTACAAAAGTGGTTGTACCATTCCAGGGTTATTTACGTATCCGCGTATTTTCAAACAAAAGCGCAATTTTCAAAACGTGTCCTTAGGTATATTTAATTAAATTATAATTCTGCCTCCGTCTGGTCTGGCTTCAATTTTTCGAAATTACAAAATTATTTATTACTAAAGATAAACTGCAAATTTGCCCCTTTCATAATGATTTTTCTATTCAAACGTATGAAACAGTAAAAATAAAGGAATTTATCTTCCTATACTCTTTAGACTTAATGAGCGATTAGATAAAAATAATTACCTCTAAAATAATACATTAATTCTCTTTTATATATTGTCCATTTCTGTAATATTTTTCTTATATTAAAATAACATTCGTATTATATCTGATGAATTTTTCGCTTGTTCTGTTCTCGTACAGCCGATTATTGAATCGTATTATTGAATAAATGACGATAATTATTATAGAATAGAAATAAATATCGATTTCATACATATGTTACTCTTTCATAAATGACTTGAGACATGATTACTATTCATGCCTGAAACAGACGATTGGAAAATAATTACGTTAAACGTTTCCTTGATAATGGAACTATAATTTAATACACATTGCAGTAAAAATGTCAACTGCAAATATACAACGTTATTTAAGTAATTAATTATGAGGTAACGCGTAAAAAATGTTATATAAAATTAGTAACAAAGTAATTGAAAATTATTAAAAATCTGTAACTGGACATTTGAACTACTAACAAACAGACTCCTCTGTATAAAATAAGAACACGCCATTTGACTATTGTAAATTCCTGTAGTAAAGTATGAAATTCAAAACATCTAATAAAATGTCGCTCGGAATATAGGAACTTGATATTCTTAAGGATGCAAGAAGTGATAATGAAAGATTCTCAAGAGTAGTCGTAACACAAATGTTTTAAGTAATCTAGCTGTGATTTCTGTACGTAATCGTGCATATTCATTAATACATATTTTAATCTGTATATGATAATCTATATACGCGTATTAAATTTCTATACCATGACAGGCAATTTTTTACGTTGCGTATACTATGAAATCATACCATACAAAGACTATCAAGCATAGCATCATAATCCATATCAGCAACTCACATAGCTGTATGAAAATACATATCTCTAAACATTTTTAAAGAGATTGCACAACATTTTCTGGTCAGAATAAAGAACGTGATAACGTCTGAGAAAGCGGGCTATCATTTCGAGTGTAAATTCTCTTCTTCGTCATCACTATAATCATCACTTAAATAGTAATTATTCCGTGAATATTCGAAACGGCCAGTCTTTTTTGGAGGTGGACTGTAAAAGACGAAAGTGGATATGTTAGATAGTCTGTTCACCAAGGTTCGCATCATAAACGCGTATCGACGAGATATCGACGTATCTACGCGTCTATGAAGCGACGCTTCGTGGACGGACGATCTTAATTAGGCACATTATCATACAATACATATGCACATTCATATTTGTGATATTTTAAAAGTTTTCAAATGATCCTGGTATTTAGTAAGTAAAAAAGAAAGATTCCTGCGACGACAGTGTTAATATAATTTAAGCACAGTTGAAGGAAAGTTAGACACACCTGTGCCCGTTGCCTTACAGTTTCTACAAAAATTGCGTGTGCCGGGAGTTAAGCGAAGAAAAATAAATTCATGATCATTTCGCGATAATAATAGTCGTCAGCGACAAGGGGTTTGTTAATGGAAGAACGCGACAACGTCTACCCCGAGTATGTAACCCGTTGTTATAAGGCAAGGGGTTAACAGCAAGCGTTGGATGAATAGTGTATTATCGCTTAAAAGTAATGTAGTTAACAACAGTGGGATTGTATACTAACATAACATGCTGCAAATGGGTGGTGTGAAGTATTGGATGTTTTCATATAGAAGCAGTACAGAATGAAGTGGTGTTGCATGTTAGTCAATTGACTCGAATGCTGTGATGTACCTTGTGTGATCTTCATCATTATTGCTGCTATTACTGCCATTTGGGCTGCCATCCCTTTTCGGACTCGCAGGGGGAGATAGCGCTTGCATCAAACGACCTTTACTTTCATTCCAAATCGTCGACTGTGAATAAAAAGAAGTAGAAATTGTCACATCTGTGTTGTTACATGTTTAATGATAATACACGTTTAATATTATAATCACACACACGTAAACAAACATCTACAAATAAAGAAGCACTTTGAAATTTTGTATTTTATTTATTTGTATTTATAAATATATCTCATTCGAAAAATTTCTCTAGTTACCAGTTCGTAATTAATAATAATACCGTTTCGTTCTTATTTAACGCATAATGTGCAAATTTTCGTTAGTAGGGAATATACAATAATTAAGAAAATAATTCCTACGTAAGCGATACCCACCAATCTGCCTTCTCTGCCAAATAGTAGTAGAAAAGCATCAATAAAGTCCCGAGATTTTTCTTCCCATTTACTGATCATATCCATACGTTTCTCACCGATATTCTCCATGACTCGTTTCCCTTTATCTTTCAAATCATCAAATTTATTCTGTAACCGGAATTTCTTTTCCTACAATTATGGATTATTTAGCACAGAGTGTCATGATTGTACACTGCATTTGGGATAATATGCACTTACACTGAGAAAGGAAACATTAAGTTCTTTCGCACTGTATCCTCGTGCAAGATTTCTTCGTACATAGATATCGTAATCCTTCACTATTCTGGCTACAATATCCGATGTGGAAACTCCTTCTGTCCTCTGTGTGGCTACAAACATACCCTTGGCTTTTAGTGCAGCATAAACATCTGTACTATCATCTGTCATATAAGGTATGTCATCGTGAGCAACAAAGTCGATCTACAACATTAAGCGGTGAATCGCTAATAATTTATCAACGCACCTTTGAAAACAACACCCGAACAATCAACGTTACCTTATGTTTCGTAAGAAATTCATCGTCCAATTCCCAAGGAGCATCTCTTACTACTTCGTCTACATAACGACAATGCCTTACCGCGTCGTACCTCTCATCGTCGGTCATCACCGTTCTTCCTTTCTTACTGTGTGTCAACTCGTCGTTACACACTGCAATTTTACAAGCGTTATACATCTCGTACAAGATGACAGCATTATTTTCTTTCGCGTGACAGTTTTTTTCAATTGTTAGGCGCAAGAAAGACTATTAATTTGTTTTCAGTTACCTCCTACAATGAGATATACATTAGGGAAAATATTTTTCGCTTGTAAAAGTTGTCGCGCGTGTCCTTGATGGAATAAATCATAAATACCATCCGCGTATACTCTGACTTTCCTGGGAGCTAAAATAAACGTTACGTATCTTGAGAGTGTTTCCAAGAAGCTTGTACCCGAGTAGTTGACAGAGATCTATTAAAATTCATATTCAAACTAACCTTTGCCACTTCTTGCCATTTTTAACGTAATACGAATGTTATAATCGCACGCGTTCCTTTCGGCGAATGCATCCGAATCATCGCTAAACGGCGCTTCCTTGCAGATCGACTGAAATGGTTCAACCAAAATGGAAATATATAAGAATACATGAGAATACGTAAATATAAATCGATGAATTAATGAAAATTATTAAAAACTTGCATTTGTTTAAGAGTACCATCACAGTTCAAATCATAGTTGTAGCATAAAACAATAACTTACTTGGGAAGAAAAGAATAATGCCTATACTTTGGTTTGTACTATTCCAGTTTATCGTCTTTTAACCATAACGTAAATAAAATATATTCATATATTTTTGAAACCGAAATAAATGTAATTGTATGTTATATTCAATATTATGAAAATTAAATTAAATTAAAAAAAAAAACAAAAAAAATAGAATTAAACTCACTGGAAGTTCTTTGTGGTAAACAGAAATTTCACTATTATATGTTTTCAGTGAAATTCGACCTGAATCATTATTCGAATTCCTGTTGGTCCTCCGAGTCATTGTCACCAACTGTTAATGTTATTAAAAAATATATTTTATAAAGGATGCAAATTCATTTATATGTCAGAGGGCTTTTGTATCAAATTTATTATTGGATTTAATTTCTCTTTAGTAATAATATTATTAAATTTTTTTTATTTTTCTGTTCTAATCGCACCACAGAGTATAATATGCTCCGGAGCCTACATTAACACAGTTGCTTGTGAAACATTCCAGCAAGACTATTTAGAGATTGAGGTGTCCACGGTATTATATCAGTTTAGATATGCCAATGATCTTACATCACGTCATACCATTATCATCGAGTAACCCGTTTCTACATTTTGGCTATATTATTAAAGGCGTTTTATCTCAAAACGAACAGAGATAAATGTGTTACAGCATAATCTGTATATAAGCCTTGTGTCTCTTGATACAATAGACTTAGAAGTAAAGTTTACATTGTATACAGACTTCGTTGGTAACATATTTCGATATTAATTCCCAAGTGTACAACGATACTCATGCGTTTACATTATCTTTAATAAACAAAATATTGAATAAATAACAATTACAGATCAGAAATTAAATCATATATTCTTTTAGCTACCAAATACATTTAAATTGCGATCAAAGTCGTTCCTACGAGACATTTAACTGTATCACTGAACATAGTAGGCAAAGTTATTAAGTTGCAAACGTCGTACATTTATACTCACAGGGTAAATCGGAGATTCTTCTTTGGAGGAAGATGCGTCCTCCCCATTTTGCATGCTCGAATATGATACAGAATTCAACATAGTTTCTTCCCTAGCGCGCTTCCTAGACATTTTTTATTGCTTCGACGTCAGGCCCATATAAGTCCTGTCGAATAAACAAATTTCTTTTTAGCTTAAATTTACCACAGGCAGATGAGTAACCTGACTGTGGAAAAAACCTAATTAACGCTTCTTCGTAAAATAATTTGGAAATACTAATAAAAACATTTCTCAAATTAAATAAATCTACAAGAAAGGAAACATTCCCATTCGAAAAACTTTTTCACTAGTAATATTCTGTGTATCAGTTAACAATCTGCGTACAAATTAACAAAGGTTTACCTGACGATTTCTGTAAGCGATCTTAAAATTACACACGAGTGTCAGTATTTATTTAGTGGTGTGTCACTAGTAGCTTTATGGTTATAAATCATTATGGTTGGAAAATATTTAAGAATATGTCATAGGATCATCGGGAAATTTTCAGAGGCGTGCCAGATTCGTTGAAAAGCAGTCATATTTGGTGTTGATACGCGTTACTACTTGACGGAGTTTCATCGATGTAGCGAAGTTACGCTGTGCGACGCAGCCAACGTGTCACGAAATATGTTTCCAGGTCAATTCAGGTAAGAGAAAAATGAAGAACACACTAAACAAAGTACGTGACGAGGAAGTGTGTACTTATCGTAAATGCAGTGTATCTACAACGTAATAACAAATTAACAAATAACAATGCGAGAAGCGTGCAGGTCAAACTTGACCCGGCATTCCAGTTTGTCGTCATGTGCATGTACCATCTATCGTTGCAGCGTTCCTTTGTTTTTTTTAAACGTTCGTAAAATTCAATTATGCTAAACGAACCTTTTCACGCCCTAATTTCGTTACGCACGGCTAGTGGAACGCGAGTAATAGGATATGACGAGAAATCGAAGAGGTTCCGTTAGAAGTTTATTAGACTAGCGAGGGCTCGGCGAGAGTTGGCGTGGCACGTTCTCGGTGGAATTTATGAGATATAGCCGCCCGAATTTTAACAGAAATCTCACATGTTTTACGTTACTGTTACATACTATTTAACAGCTGACCCAGCAGACGCCCGCCACGACACTTGTCGTGGATATTCTGCGCACTGCACGCGGCTTCGATGTGCAACCAGGGCCGGCACACACAACCCCGCAAACCCCAACTATTGTGTGCGTTCCGTATCGAAGCAATACAGGAATTACGAATGAGGGCAAGAAGCCATACCGGCACCTTTATTTAAATCTAGTTTCGTTTCTGCGTGTACTGAAAATAAAAGCAACGGAACACCGCGTTCCCATTTACCCCCCCGACTAGAATGCCTCTTATCTCTTCCATATTGGGGAAGAGGGACGTCATACAACGAGCCTGCGAATACCAGATATTTCTAAAACTAATCACTGCGCGTGATTAGTTCTAAATTAAATGTCATCATTCAATGAATGCAAATTATCCTCCGATTACCTTGTCTCGCAGTCTTGTTAATTGTGACGTGAATGTTAATGTGGAGAGATTATCGTATGTACGTAAATATCACGCGATCTTTACTTAAGTTTCTTAAGCTGAACGGAAATTATCGAAATTCATCGGAGATAAGATTGTTGCAATAACAACGGTGCTTATCAATGCGAATGACTGACTTTTCGAAATTGCCGCGTTAGGTGCGCCACAGAGCTGGAGTATGGGTAGCGATGGATAGGATTCAAAGTTTCCTTGCGGTTTGTGGTAAGTAACATACGTTTTCAAATTGGCGTTGTTGCTGCGCACACTTCCGGTCTGTCGTGGGAGATTAACGCGTACGAACTGGACGCGGCACGATCAATCAAGAGTCAACTGCACACAATAGAGCATGCTACTCGAAGAGCACAAAAGGAGCTTGAAGTGCACAGCGTGTACTTAGAATTTGGTACTTCGCCGCGAATGAGCGTCAGCTGCCAAAGAGGGGGGTAACGGTGACGTAATATCGGATGATCAGAAACGTCACATACGTACTTATGTACTTGCCATATCACACGCGCGAATGTACGCAGCGTTTAATTCTGAAAGAAATGTTGGATGATAAATTTAATTCCTCTGGCGACTGTGTAGTGTGTGACAATAAGTAATTGATGCGTTTTTCATACCACAGATAGCAGACTGTTTGAAATTTAAAAATTACATGCTCGAGAACAATTCTGAACGTAATTGGAACAATTGAGTTGCACGTGGGTCATACGAAATTAATTAGTATTTCTACGCCCTCCATTTGACAGATTTTGTCATGAGTCATATTATGGTCACCCGTGTGTCAGCATAAGGGTCATAGTCTGTATCCGAGCTGATGTAATTAAATCAACTTGACGCATGCACAGTTTCGGCCACTATTCTGTGCATGCGCCTTTCTGCTCTTGTTCTGACTTTCTTTTTCTCAAGATAAAACGCGAGTCTACCGCATGTCTGCGATCGATTCACGTTTGTAAGGGTAAATCCGCCATCATCGTGTCGTAATTCTAGACGCAATATTAGGTCATTTATAAGATGAATCAAAATTACGATAAATGCTCGTGCGCTTGGCGTGATAACTGTCGAGACTTTTCTTTAGAGAAATACTGCATTCATTCAGTGTTCGTTTGGTGTATAGTGGAATAGTTTCGTTTCATCGTAAGATTACCATTTAGCACGTGAAATTATCTAGTTGTAAGTGATGTTAAAAATGCATATATCTACGTAAACGTTTTGCGTTTATCTTCTGTATACGCGCCTTACTCCTCTATTTTCCCAACATAATCAAGAAACTTGAAACGACAAAGTTTTGCCATGAATAATGTGTCTGCCCGATGATAAAGTCTGCGGACGATAAATAGTTGTGGAGTTATACATTTGTAAAGAATTTAAAATTCATGTGCGCCCATTAAGTGTCGCCCGAGTGACCTATCACCCGCGCCACGATACAAAACGTAATACACGATAAACGAGCTATAGAAATATAATTAATCACCGAGCAAAGATTTTTCGCCAATTATCTGAACCTCGATAAACGGCCCTTACGAGGAAATTAGTCAGCACAGGAATTACGGGGATTACTCATCTCCTCAGAGAGCTTTCCCTATCTTTAGTGGAAACGCATGATAATCGATTGAAATCGCGGTTAAGCGTGTGCTATAAATCACATAATTAGAGATATGTATTTTGCATAGAAAACACACGATATTGTACCATGTAAATTTCAATTAAGTAGGTATATGCTTTCATATAAACAATAATAGGTGTACGGAATTTCATGAAATCGTATATAAAATATTTGCTATATTCGATGTATGGCATACATATAATTATTCAATTCATAGATTCATGTTTAGTGTACTAATTGCCTATATCAAATTTTGTTCAATATAGTAAGTCAAATGTTATGCAATCTTTTCGTTTCGCGAAGCTTTGAAAAGGTTATTTAACATTATCTCGACGAGTCTACTAGTTTAAATGTCATACTTAAAAAGTTGTCAACACCGCGATTGTATTTTATCTTTTTTCCCCAACACCCGTAGATATTCCCCTTTTAGCAGGTAGAGAATATATACAGCTTTTAAAGGTGAAGCAAAACAGTTGAGTAAAAAGCTGAGATTTATTTTAATTAATAATAACATTAAAATAATCTCTATATATAATTATAAGAATTATAATTTTACTTCTTTCATATTGATTTCCTTTCCACGTTTTTTTTTTCTTACAATGTATCGCACAAACACAGTCCTTCGTGTGATTCGTAATAAGATGATGTTTTACAGTCGCACATTACTTGTTCTCTTTTTCACAAGAATTTTATGTTGGTCTTCGTGAAGTAGTTAATGAGCCAGTGTTTGCCCACTGGTCAGCGATAATTACATCCTTGTAATTCAACTTTATGTACTCGTTTAATATTTATATACTTTGATGTATATATACAAATAAATGTCCGACCATTATCTATTCCCTTATAAATGTCGTAATAAAAAGTCCTCTCGGATGATTTTATGTTTGTAACTAGCCGCAAAAATTTTATATGCAGTATATCTCCCATTGCAAGTTTGCACGCGATAGTAAGTATCGTATTATTGTGTACAAATAAATAGCAACAAGAACAGGAAGTTGTAACACTATTTCATTCAGTCATTTTGTTGTTTTTTTTTTTTGAAACATTACTGTTCTCAATTCGTATTGTTATTATGTAATAATCAGAGGAAACGTAATGCCCAGCATTGTCGCCTTTTTCTTTTTAACAATTTATTCACGCAATGCTTGCTAACTTCATTGTCACCTTCTATCCATAGATGACGCGATATAACGAAGGACGCGCAAAATTACAGCTAAATAAGCGTAATAGGTCAATGTAAATTAGCTGTAAAATTACGGGGTCAATAATAATTTATATCAAACTGAGAATATATGTACGTCCTTCTTTTGAATGTTGTTCGATGATGTTCAACTACCAAGTGATTTAACTTACCACGTATCACGATATCATCCAAAACTTAAAAAACTTATCGGAGCAGTTCATTACGTTTCGTTTTTAAAATGACGTTCGTATACAGTTCCATCTAACTTCAACACTGTAATATTATCGATATTATTAAATAACATTTACTGTACCTAAATTTAATAATAAAAATACCTAAATCACAATATGTTATACCATCGTTCGATAGCAATGAGTTGGTGTTTTTCCAATCTATTTTTTTTTACTTTTCGCATTTTTTATCATTCTGCCTAAAAAGTAGCTTCAGAATGCAGACAATTGGGACGAACAAGAGATCGCAGTGACAAAAGTAGATATTTCATTCATGTTCGTAGAACAACAAAGCTGTAATTAGTATTTAGAAAGACTATGCAATTTACAAAGCTACGTTAAAAAGAAAAAATTTAGCGTCGTTCGGCTGTCAATGGCGGGAATTGTGGTACGTTAAAAATAAATCTTCGTATATACATGATTCTCTACCGCATTAATTTCGTGGATGATACGAAAGGAAGTTTGTTTAAAAGAATTTCGTCAGTGCGAACTCACTCGTGTAATTTAATTAAATGTTATGTCGTTTTGATTTATGCGCAACGTGTGGCACGTTACCGAGTGGTGACAAGCACAAGTTTCGTTCTGTCATCTGCGACAATTCCGAATAGGTGATAAACGGAGTGCCTATGGTACCTATTAATGAAATATAATCAACATGTATGCGAGTTATGTCAAATAATTACATACAATATACCGTCACTCTCTCTCTTCGGAATTAGGCTGGAGCAAATATTCCCATAGGTTTATATTGTAGCTACCTAAAATCTGTGATTTCACGATAAGCTTTATTAAAGCAAATGTGTGTTGTTTTTTTTGTTGTTGTTTTATATTAAGGCGTTAAAGTTCAGAGATAAAAGTAAATGGCTAATTAGTAGGCTGTGCACTAAGTGCCTCGTGCAATGCTTGCTGTTGATCTGCTGTCAGTGCATTTATGCATGCTTGGAACATAGACTCGTTGCTCTGAAACAGGAAACAGATTAGATTAAAATTCCCAATACCACGCCGCAGAAACTTATATCGAACATACCTGTATTTGTCTAACGATACTAAGAATTCTGCTCATGACAGGGTTATCTGTAGGTACTGCACTTCTGTGAAGCGCTTCTGCGAAGAAGCTTATTAGCCGAGGTAGATTTGCATTATTTGGGCCTAAAACTGCCACGTGATTCGCTTCGATTAAATCGCAAAGGTATCCATAAACGTAAGGTGCTTCATCTTCGTCTTCTACCACTGGTAGCCAAGAGAGCCTAGGTATATCGAAGTAGAAGTGAAAGACATGGTTCGTTAAAAATAATTGCCGGCCGTTACGATGAACGCGTGATGCAAACCGATGCTTACCAATGAGGGAGTATTTCATCGACGTTAATTGCTTTGTTGTTGTATTTAAGAATTTTTGTTACTGCAGAAATAGCGTTTTCAGTGGGATTTACGTTCTCTGGTGATCTAGATTCTGGATCGTTTATGACCTCCATTAACCTAGGTAAGGCTTCTGCACATGCTTGAGCAAACGCTTCTCCTCCGTACTGCCCCAAAACTCCGCAACCGTAAGCTGCTGCTTGTCTGACCTCTGCTGATTTATCCGACACGTATTGTATCATTGGCCGTAAAAAGTATTCTTGATATTTTGCACAATCAGGCCCGCCGAATTCTATCACGTCATCGAAGACACACAAAGCCCATTGGTGATCCGACCAGGATCCATCGGGGCTTAACAATTTTACAAAATGCCCGCAAATCTGATCGAAATATGGGAAGAACGCAGACTTGTGAGTGGTAAACAAAGCATGTAAAATATCTGCTATTTTACTTAGAGTATATACATCTTCATGGTCTTCGATAACAAGTTCGTCCTCGACGACCTGCAATATCAAATGAAATGATATTTCACGTTAGACATTTACACTGAAACGTAGCGTTAAAATATTATGCTCTGTAAAATCTTGCCTCGTCATAATCTTCATCCTTGCGCCTTTCTAATCTCGCCACTGCCCTTTCGAAATGTTTGTTAAGTAATTTATCTAATATACGTAGGAGCTCGGCCATAGGTTGTGTTCCTAAACAACCAGCACCGAGTGTTTCGATACACTTTGCCAACGAATATAACAGTTCCAACAGAACTTCAGACTCTGGTTCAGTATCAATTGCTTTTAAGAGATCGGGACAGATGTACGCCCACATACCTTCGAGATACTGTGGACCTGTAACCCAGTCACAGTTATACAACTTTTATGTCTTATAACGCTGAAGCGTCTTGTATATACTTTGCACAGTATATTAACCTTTTATTTTTGCACAGTCAAGGAGGTATGGTAAACTCGCAGCAGCTGCTGTTCTAACGCCATCGTGGAAATAAAATTTCAACATAGGAACCATCAGCCGTACTACTTCCTCCGCGTAATCTGCGAAACCTTCTTTCAATTCTCGCGCGTAACAAACTAACATTTCGCAGGCAGAAGCCTTGTCTTCCAGGCCAGCTGTTTTAATTCCGAAGTTCTGTTGCTCTCCAAGAGAAACGAACTCCCAGTCAAGGTCTTCTATGCCCTCCATATCTTCGTTGTCTAATAAAGCAACTTCAGGTTTCATAGCCGCTGTACGCAAAACTGGGCCCATCACCACTGGCAAGTACTGCTCGAATTGTTTACCTGCAAACGATTGAGAAATTGTCTTTTAAAATATTCTTCGACGAAGATAGGAATTTCATTTTATTTTTATTAAACATTTGATAAAATGATCGAGACTAAAGTAGCTTACCAAGAATCTTGCAAATTCGGGCCCAAGCAGAAATAAGATAACTTGTTTGCGGATCATCATTTGGAAGATCGCCTTCCGAATGGGTTTTTAATAACATATCCATAACTTCATTGGCATCTGCAATGAACTGTATCGTGGCAAACACTTTAGTTCTATCGAATACATGTAACGCGAGTTTCGTCAAGTATTTTACCATATTATAATTTATGATATAATTAAATATCATCGTACCTTTTCAGGTCCAACTGCGAGTCCTATAAGACTGACACATTCAATCGTTTTACCACGCAGCATTTTATGCTCTTGCTGATTGGCATTTTGAATGATGTACTTCAAACACGGCATTAGCCTATCGTAATACGTTACAAACTGTTCTTCGCAAGTATCTGCCACAGACGCGATAGTTGTAACGACCTATTACAAAGGCAGTGTTAATTTACTAGTAAAGTTACGAGTGTGCCGTATTTAATTATGTATGATCAATGTACGCACTTGCTCAAGAACAAGTTTAGTGCCTTTCTCAACTAATTCTTGAAATTTAGCTGTTAGTATTGATTCCAATTTGGCCATAATAGCATCCAAATACGGTGTCAATATGTGCTTCGGACAGTCTTCGCTAAAATTCACGAGCGCTGCCCCTGCGTGAGCTTGAACCCTTGGGTTCGCATTATCGTCCAATACCATTAACAACCCAGGGATAACTTTGTCATGGAATTTCTTTTCGAACGTGGGCGCGAAATCGGTGGACATTTGGCCAACTGCATTGCAAGCGGCATGTCTTACGCGAGGATGCTGGAAGAAACGTAATCAATTAGCTGGGTAAAGAGAACGTGCAATGTAGTTGGTTGACATGAATTTTTGTACGCTCCAATACTATGGCCATTCAATTGGTAAATGGTCAACTCTCTGGAGCTCAAAAGCAGATATTTCTAACTCACGTCGTCAGAACGACAACGCGAAAAAATACCAGACTTTCGTCGTACTCTACCACGAATGTAACGCTATTTTGTTCGTACACTAAACATAACTGCTGACTCTATTCGTGGCACCGGAAAGTGAATTGACAAGTACGATCTCACTTACAGGATCTTGTAAATATTGTATAACTCCGTCCATAATTTGAGGTAATATTGCTTCCATTTGTTTGTGGCAACCTTCGCCGACAGCTGAGATTGCCATAAGAGCTGCATGCCTGGACACAGATATTTTACACCGTTACATGTAAGAATATCGCGGATTCGCAACGAGTGTTGAGAAAAATGTACATGTTTGTTCTAAAACTATGACAATAATATTATACCATCGTCAACTCTCTTAGTAAAGAACATCCTACGGGGATCTCGGTTATCCATCTATCAAAACGATAGACAGAAACGAGAATAACCCCGCCGGTTAATCTATCACAGATGTAACGCTATTATTTGCATCGAAGCATATAATTGCTGACGTCACTGTGATGGTTTAAAACACGGTAGATGAACGGGAAGGGAAGGGAAGGTTTACCTGTATCTCCAATCGTTGTTATTCAACATCGACGGAATATTTTGTACAATGTGTGGTAACATGGTTTTACCACCTAGACCGCACGCTAATCTGTCGAGAGCACTTTCAGCGACAACGTTGTTGCTGTCATTGTCTTCGTCGATAATCTCGTCAGAAAAGCTCCACTTCTCGTCTTCTTCGATGTCTGTCATCATCTTCAGTACCAATGGTACCAGAGATGCAATGTATATGCCGGCTTTGCGCACCATCGCGGGAGCAGTTTCCGCTAATGTTACCAACACTTCCAGCGCCAATTGCCTCCACGAGTCTGGCATGTCTTCGTTGGAAAATATTTTCATACACATTTCTATTATAGTCTCTAACTGTAATCTTAAAAACTTTGGCGTTGATCCTGCTAAATCGATTAGAACCTTTAGCAGAGCATCGTCTGTTTGCTTTTCTACCGACTGAGCAGTTACTTGCACAGCCGCCGGTAGTAATTCCGAGAAGTGTTTCTGTATGTTTTCTTCTTTATCGTGTAAAATGATGAAAGCTCCGATTGCTCTTACTGCTTGAAATCTGACCTACATAATAGGGAAAAAAACATTGTTAGACGATCGTTTTGAATCTTACGATGCATAAATATAGATTAATATAAGGAACTTTGTATGCTCCGTATCTGTCTGTAAATTAAAACTTTACAAGTTACAGTCATCAGAAAGCAATGCTTCTATAGGAAGAATTTGTGACGAGAGATTTACTTGATTCGATCTCGTGTATCTGTCTTCCGCGACGAGCGATTAAAATACAAGCCGTACACGTTACCTCGTAATTTTCAGAATCCATGACAGACTGTTGCAGCATTTGCTTGATAAGATTAAGATAATTCGCCTGCTGATTTCCAAATACGCCTGGGACGGATCTACGTGCGCGAATAGACACTTCAAAATTCAATTCGCAACGGGAAAACAAAATCGTAGCGTAAACTTACGTGAACATTCGAAGAGCACTTTCTTTTAGCGCTGGTAAAGGACTATTTGCACATTGGAATAGGAACTGCAGAAATTCTGGCCACTGATTATTGCCATCCTCGTCGATTAAATTTCGTGCAACTTCAGCCGCGACCTCGCAAACCTTGCGTCGAATAGTTTCCGTTTGCTCATTTTGAACAGATAATAAAATCTGCTCCTTTAACTGAGCTTGTGCTTCTGGCGGAATCTGAAATAAAAATTATAACAATGTAATACAGGTGTCGACGTGATTAAAAAATATTAAAACGCCGTAGGACACTGAAATATAGTTAGAATATTCTTAAACTTCATCATTATGACTTTCCAAGTTGTGCCGACTTGTTCAAATAATTAATTGCATAAATGCACGGAATCCATGTACTTGATAAGATTTTTTTACACAAGACGCTGGTTAGCGCTACCCCTTGTTCAGTACTGTTCCGTTATAGCGCGTTTTTGTCAACGCCTCAACAAATGATAAGTTCCCGAATTTTGTGGCATCAAGTGATACCACCGTGAATCATCGGGTGATGTGACGCGCTCTGTGCGGATTTCGCGCGATGAGTTACTACGTACAGCAGGCTTGCAAATTAACTGTTCTTTTCGGCCGATTTTCAGAAGCGGTGCCGTTTCTCCAGCCACGTGTCTCGGGCCCCGCGACACTCGTACCAATAGTTTTCACATCATCCTAGAGTGTACCCACTACTATCAATGCATTTTTATTTTGTCAACGCGCCACACGCCCGAGGTGGCTCAAGCATTGCAGCAGCCTTCGCGGGAGAAAGAGGGCCTCGCTTCGGAAAATCAGCCGAAAAGAGCAGTTAATTCCCAAGCCTGACGTACAGTATGCGAATTACGTGCTGCTCTAAAATGACTTTTTAATATTACTTCGTTTAGAGCTCCAAATTCTAGAAACTTATCCTCTGCATTACCCAGAGGTGTTTTACTGTATTTAAAATAACTAAATTCTTTTATCATGAATGTTAAGATAGTCTGTCTCCATCATGTAAGAGGCGCATGTTACATTATTCATATATTACATTTTATCTGAAGAAATTAACGGTAATCGATATGGCGATGATAAAGATTTATCGTATATAAGTTCGAATAGGTCAGCTTATCGTTGGCAATAGTTGCTGGCATAAATTATACAGACCATTATATGATCCAAAATTATTTTAGTCCTTGGTTTTCTATATATATATATTAGTAGTAAGTACTATTACCATATCTCTGTTATATAAGTAACTAACAAAAGAAACGTTACAAATGCTGTAATTTTATGCCTTTACCTAGCTGAAGTGCTAAACCATATGAAATTAGAAGAGGAGGTATAATTACTTTAGGATAAAAGTCCATGAACTCAGAAGAGAAGAGTCGACGTAGTAAGACAGCGGCCATTGCGCGCATCTCTTCCGTAAGGGTGGCATTGCACAAGGACGTTAAAAGAAACGTTACCTTGCTTTCCACCGGGAGATTGTTGTATGCCTCCTAAAATATTAGATACAAGAATTTTAATACACATGCACTGAGAAATTCAACACCGTTCGTTCTACCAATAAAATTAACAATACTAGTTTATATCCTATACAGCGATAAATCATACTTAAGTAATTAAAACATTTTCATCATACGAAAAAAACATCAATATTCATATCATAATGATAATTACAGTTCAATTCATAAATTCAACTTAAAAGAAGTAAGAAAATATGACAAGGAGCATGAGTTCACTCGAAAGGTGACCTATAACGTACACTTTAATATATACAGAATAAAAAATTGGTGACAAAAACGAGGCACATGTTGCTGAAAGATGACACGTCTTATGTTTCCTTAATGTTCTACATTGCTATATACGATAAATGTAAAATGTACAAGTGAAATAACTATTTTTTTTTTTTAATAATTAATCTTAAAGAGGAGAAAATAAACTAATTATAAATGCGCATTAAAAAAGTCCTCCGCGATCGAAGGCACTTCATGTAGCAACCAAAGTATTCTAAAGCATGCTCGGGAATGCCGGAAACCGAACCGATCACGGTCGCGTGTAGGCGGGAAAGTGAAATACACAGAAATTATGAATCTTGCCAAGTAGTCGCGCTATATATCGCGCGACATCCAAACGCAGAAGTAGACCGCCTTGTTTCGACGCCGGGCAATGATGCTCGAGAATCTTAGGCAATTAGAGAATTGGTTTTTAAGAATTTTCTACTGAAACGACAGGGGCCTCCGTGATAGATTGGCGGGGTGCATGCTACCGCAAGACACCATTTTGGATTTTATTAGGTTGTTCTAAACACTTGTCAGTATTCATTTCGTGCACTAATCGCTTTCGCCACGGAATCAGTTTCATCGGCGACCCACGATGATGCTCCATGGCCAACTTGAAGCTTCAACACCGATTCGGTGGAAACGATCGGTGGAGATTGCTCCACATGCTAATTCTGACAACACGTTGGCAACGTGCTCGTGGATAAAAGTACCTCGTTTCGGGAGATTTACGTTTCTATGTTGATTAATAGGCGTACGATACGCACGAGAAATTTC
The DNA here is from genome assembly GCA_963855975.1 of Andrena chrysosceles. Classification (NCBI taxonomy): domain Eukaryota; kingdom Metazoa; phylum Arthropoda; class Insecta; order Hymenoptera; family Andrenidae; genus Andrena; species Andrena chrysosceles. The sequence goes on along the minus strand of OY979769.1, from coordinate 41,118,479 downwards.
GACGAGATATACGCACCTCTGCTTGCGTTCTGGCATCGTTATCCGTGCTAAGGAGTGTGTTTAAAAGCTGTTGAAACTGATCAAGGTCTACCGCCATTGTCGCCGAACGAATGAAGCCGCGGCGCACGCTCCTGGAGTTGATCGTCAGTTCACATTACCAAGTTAAGTCAGTAAAATATTCCTAGCCTCGTGGTGCCAACCTTACCCGCTCTATTTGGATTGAAAACGAGCCTTAATCAGTTTAAACAAATTCGATTTGTTAAAACTATTTGAATATAAAATGCTGGCCTTTTTTCCATAAATATGTATCTGGCATAGGAGATTGTATGAATAATGTTTCTCATTTTCTCTTCTTTACGTAGAATCTCTAAATTACAGGTTAGATACTAATGTCTCGGAAATGTTACTAAATGGTACCAATTTCTAAATGTCAATTTACAGTATTTCTATGTGAAATGTTGTCATGGTACTTTAATCGTTATATCGACAGTATTTAATAGCATCGAGATGAATGTAATGAAGTATTCGAGTATTCTGACAATCGATTTTTGTAACGAATACTTCCGTTTTAAGGAAAAGGTAGAAAACGATAACGTGATGAGCGAAGCAATAGCTAAAAATATTTTATACATATTTAAGGAAAACGAGTTGCTCTCTATAATTATACATCTCATACGTCATACATATTGGTCCACTCAAGTAGGTATCACTGAAATTATTATTAAAATCAAAGAATATTACGAATAAAAGTGGAAATCGTGGAATCTTATATTTATTAAAGTTATAATGCCATGTAGAAGAAAGTACATAATTATCGCACCATGTGCAATATTAGGTTCTTTTAAACTGCTTTCATCATTCGCACTCCATTTCGTCCCTGTTTCTGCGTCAATTTCTGAACACACAGAATAGTGGGAAAAAGCTGTGGAAAAAAGAGAGAAGAATATACGAGGCAGCATTTTCTAATTACTGTGATTCCTCCGCAATTAAAATGCGTTTAGCTGTTACACCGCACGCGAAGTGCGCGACAAAACGCATCCGGCGGCATATATATATGTATATATATACATATATATATACATATATATATATGCACCGCGTCGTGGTACATTTTAATCCTTGTTCCCCACTACTTTCTTCATTAGCTTTGCATCGCACGGCGTGACGCACATTGGTGGTGCGTTCTTATATGCGTCACGCATACGTTTTACCCCTTTCTTGCGATTAATACGCAATGCGCTTATTTTCTATCCTCTTTTTTCTCACAAAGTCATCGCAATTATGTGCTTGACAAATTACCAGGAATCGCTGGAAGCGGATAGAGATATGATATGTTTAGAGAGATACGCTAAATTTATTTATATGTAATTAATAAAACATATTTAGGTTGCATCGTTACACGCATAGTTTGCAGAGTGATGTTTGATGGTTCCATAAATATTATATATACCTATCGAATGGAACTAAATAAATACATTAACCAGCAATAAACGAGAGTTTTGTAATTAATAAACAGTAATTATCTATAAATACTTAATATGGGAAATCAGAAAATTGAAACGCAATTGGGGTGGGGGGGGGGAGGGTTTGGCTAGAGTAAGTGCTGGACGAGCACTTGCAAGGGAAGATCTCTGAACCGGAAATTAAAAAAATTAGGTATTGTTACCTAATAAAAAAAAATTACCTAATAGGTGTGTATTAGGTAATTTTTTTTGTTTCGATTTATTCTGTTACAACTCCCAAACTGTGAGAGATAGGAAAAAACTTTTCAGACAAAAGTTACTTCTTTTAATCAGGACCTATCGTATTTGGTATCGTACCTATCTAACGTTTCTAGGATAAAAACATTTCTCCGCCAAAAGAAACCTTCAACTTCATCCTACTTTTTCGCCTCCTAGAATGACGAGTCTAGCATGAAATCTACGCTCATCTAGGCAATTTGTCCGTTACCTATCCTGATGCGATTTCAGAGTAGGAAGTTCGGTTACTCAGCAGCGCATCGGTTAAATTCATCGGTTAGAAGGAATCCAGACTCGTCCTTTGAAATGTTCATTTCTATATGTACATAGACAGTGGGCATAGCTATCCTGGACCTTTGTTAATTAGTGGACTGTTTGGCACTTCACGGGGACGAGCGCGGTGGCGCTAACTCGTTGCCGGATATACGCCTCCATGGACCACAATAGGGAAGGTCACTGTGCGCTCATTAACTTCGCGAGCGATCAGAGGGAGACAGAAATACGGGTGGCTGTGTATGATGAAATGAAGAACGGGTGCAGGAGTAAGTAGCCATCGTGGCAGGGAACGGAGAAACTAGGATTAATGTGTTCTTCAATTTACAAACCCTTCGTTATTGTCATCTCTCGCGTATAAAGTTTAGAAACGTCCTCAATGAACTCGGGCCAACTGGGGTCGTTGCAAAAGTTTGTTTGCTTTAAACATGTATCACGGATCTTTTTGATCAAACGATTTTCCTTGGCTATTTATGACCATGTGCCACTATTCTGGCAAAAGTCAGTAGCATAGACAGTTAGGTACCTATTTTGATAGAGATTGTCTAATATCAAAGTGTGAGCCGAGAGTTGCCACCTTTCCTATGAAAACTAAAAGTCTCAATTTATATAAGCAGTCCTGTATTTATTTAGCCTTTGGTTAATGCCCTCAATTGCTATGCGCGCATACATCCGCAAGTACCGTTTTGCAGTCTGCTTTGCTACTACACCTCCGAGTGACTCATCAAGGAACATTGTCTAGTACGCGATAGTATGTCGAAGGAAATTTTATTGATGTTCAAGTACTTATTGTAAAACGATTCAAATTCAAATAAAACCATTCAAATAAAATTTGGTTTCTAGCAAAATTCTCCAATTACTCGAGACACTTTTAGCTTGCCTATATAGTCTACTAGCTTTACTATTCGGCTCGGTCCGAAATTTAGATTCTGAGTTTATGAAAAAAAATTGTTTTTTATTTTTTGTGAAAAGGGTCGCATTTTTCTGGATTAGTCAGTCATCGTTCGAAAGTTTTTAGGCGAAAGACAAACATATAGAAGCTTTCTGCTTTACATATTAAGATTAGATTATCAGATTTGGAGCTTATCAATGTTCGATTGTTAATTATTGTGGTTTACAAATTTCGGTGCTCGACAGCTTTTATTGCATTACGGATGATTTAATATCTACATTATAAATGGTACCCGTTGAATGTCACGCGGCTAATGTAATAAAACAGTAGGTATTACCAGAAATTCTCGTTGCTGTTTATTGCGAGATTAAGTGACAATAATTGATCGATGTATTTTCCATACGAATCTATCGAGGACTTGATTCAAATTGGTCATCTACGAAAACGAATGCGTTGACGTTTAATGGTTGAACGGTGTGTGACCTGATCGATCATCATAATACTGAGAGAAAACGTTTATTCTTGTGCATGATATGCATTATGATTATACGTTAGTTCGTATAATCAAGATTCTGCTGTATATTAAATAAACCCTTTGGAGAATTCAATATAATCATTGATCAATTACAACCACGTGCTTGTATAGCACGTTAACACGTTCCAGCCCAATGTAACAGTACATTAAATTCAATGATACAAGTTGCAAATCAGAACGTCATCCCCAGCATTGACCAAAGACTTGATATACATATACTCGCTTAAAAAAAATACAAGCACTCGATTATAGTAGCAATTCCGCAATTGAAATATGCGTTAACGTGAAATTGAATCGTCACTCGGGCGATCAAAGTTTACACGCGATCCTCTACCAAGAAATATTAACTTTGCGCTTGGCCCACGTCGCTCTTGAACCGCTAATATCATTTAAATGCGGCGCCGCCTATTAATACGTGATATGATAACTAAGCAGCCTGCCAGCAGCAGACAATTCGCTGAAGACCCGTGGCCGGAGGTCAAAGTTTTAGACGGAAGAAAAGGGTGCGAAGACACGTCCACCCACGTGCAGGCCGCATCGCGGCCAACCCCCCTGTCAGTCCTGGCGGATGATGGATGAGAAGGTTCTGGAACTATGTTACAGAACGAGCTTCGGCTTTTTGTCGACATAATCTCACGTTAGAGAATTTTCGCTGCCACGCTTTCACAAGGAAACGGCGATAATGGCACGTTGTGCAGGTTGTTTGGCAGCAGACAATAGAAAATGAAACGGGCGATTCTACGTGACAAAATAAGACAAGAATCAAGAGTAAAGAAATTGCGGAGGAGACTGCGCCTTTTTAGTTATTAACACGTTCGCGGACGGTAAAAGTTTCAGCGAGGTGCAAAAATTGACAGTCATTTTATTTGTAAATTGGTTGTGATATCCGAAATTTGATTAAATACATTTTATAAGGGTAGTCAGATTATCATATTTTAATCGATTTGAATGCTATGGCATTCATGTCATTCTGTATCATCATGAAAATGAATGATATAGCATTCACGTCCGCGAACGTGTTAATGTTTGAAACGTTTGGAACGCCTGAAGATGGCAACTCGACGATCAGCGACGCCCGTTGCGTCGGTCAGTGGGGGCGCGTACTGTCGCTCCGTAAGCTCCAAGTAAATAGACAAAGACGAAGAATAAAAAGTATTGAAGACTAAAGTAGTTGTGTCATTATTGAAACAGGAGTAAAAGTTTTACTTTAAAGTATGCTTATTAATTTCCTCGTGAATATTAATTCTATATTTGTATAGAGTGGTGGAAAAAATAGTTTCGATTTTTCAAGCTTGTAAGTGATAAGATTGAAAATTTCTAATGTTGGAAGAATAACTTTGCGATATTATTCTTATATATTTTGTTTTCTCTGCCTCGGTTTTGCTTGTGCTAAGTACGTTTTCCTTGATATAGGTATTGTAATTATTTCCCATTGTTTTATCTTACTATTTCGAAGCCTTAACGGGTTCGCCACGTAAATAAATAAATTATGCAAAAATGAAATGAAATGCTTTCAGAGAATGACGAGGGAATTATATACAGCGGAACAAACGGGTTGGAATATTACTCTCCGACTAGATATGTTGCTAGATATTTCGATGTTTAATAAATAGCTTACCGGAGACGGAACCAATTGATGTGGAATATTTTATTCCGATCTCGGTTCGTCCATTTCTTTAGCAAATATTTGACGCGATTGCTCGATTCGTTTATTTTTCGTCAAGTAGGTACGGTAGCGAGGTAAATATCTGCCTTTATAAATATTTATAAAGCCGTTCCATTTACACGGTGCGCGAGCGGTGTTCGCAGTACTTGGGCAAACTTCTGGAAATAAATTAGTAATTAAACCAACTAGACCTTGAAGTTCCTTCCACGAAAATCGCGGGCTTCTTCGAAACTCTTTTCACGAACTTGAAAGCATCGTGGTACCGTTTGGCTGCGGCTTATACCCCGTTATAACAGTTTCGGCTAACCAAACATTCGAAAAGAATATACCTCATTTCTCAAATGATAATCACAAATTTCCCTTTATTCATCTGTCACTAGTAGCAATGAAATCCAAATGATCGCTTCCACATATTAATTCCCTCACCACTAATTTTTCTATCCTCCGAATTAATCTCCCCAAATTATACCGTCGCAGCATCTACGCAAGTCTCCGCGTTATTTACCCCCTGCTCGCTAATCGATTGCAAAAGTTCCTCGTCCGAAATGCATTTCGTCAAAAGGTTCTTGATCTCGTGGCCAAAACCAACCGAATTTCCCGTGGCCATCGTGTATTTCTTTATCTGCTTGATCGCACCCCTTATGCAACTCTCGAAGCCCACGCTCCTCTCCTGCAATTTTTGATAATCGCACTGTAATTCGTTCCCCCTGCGCCTGAGATCCGAGTTGGTTTCTCTCAAGGCAGAGAGCTCGCCCTTCAGCGCCACTCTCTCCGATTCCAAATGATTCAATTTCGTTGCAGCTGTATCTAGTCGGGCATGCAGGGCCTCCCTTTCATCCCTCAGTTTCGTCAATTCCACCTTCAAAGCTTGAATCTCTTCTAGCGCGTTCCGAAGTTGTCCCCTCCTCTTCTCATCCTCCGCAAAATTAACAACGAAATTGCACCTAAGCGTGTTGAGCTCCATTTTCAGAGCGACGTTCTCGATCTTCAGCTTGTTCATGATCTCCAGCAATCTCTCGACTTCTATTCGTTGCCCCTGGCTCGCCGCGGACCCGGCGTGGCGCACGCTAGACGGGTCGATGCGCGCCAGCGTGGTCACACTGTCGTCGCCGTTGTAACCACCTTGGTAGCCGTTAATCTGTTTGTAATAAAGATTCATCATCTCCAGCTTGTCCGCGATAGGCCTGATCGCAGTCTCGTTCATCTTGTTCTTCTGCGTCAGCTCCACCTCACGCCTCTGCAGCACCTCCTTCGCGTGGGTCAGCTCTAGCTTGATCTCCAGATTCTCGCTCCTCAGGTTCAGCAGCTCGAATTTCAAAGACTCGTTCTCCACCGTCAGTCTCTTCGCCTCGTCCTTTGCGTTCTTCACCTTCGTTTTCTCCGTCCTCACGGTGTTCCGCTTCTGTTCATTTTGCTCGTAAAAAATGGCATCTGCAACCGCTACCGATCCGTCCTTCTCCGCCCTCGAGATCCCCGATCGTAGATTGTTTACGTACTCGTGGTACAACGTCTCCTTCTCCTTCTTCAGCGCGACGTTCGTCAGCTCCAAGAATTTCAGCTGATTCTCCAGCACCCTGTACTCGCTGCGCGCCTCTATCAGCTTCATTTTCAGCTGCTCGTTCGCCCCTAGAAGCGCCTCGTTCCCCGCCCTCGCCTCGCCGAGGGCGCTCTGCAGGGCGGCGTTGCCCGACCTCGCTTTGTCACACTCCGTTCTCAATTTATTCAATTCGACGGAGGAATATTCGTTCTCCGTTTTAACTTTATTCAGCTGATCCTTCAGCGCGACGTTCTCCCCGTGGAGCTCGTTAATACGCGTCGCGAGGCCATTCTTTTCTGTCACCAGCACCCGCACGCGGTCTTCAAACCCGCTATTATTTACAGCCATGTCATCGAAATCGTCGCGCAGCCTCGAGTTCTCTGACTCCAGCCGCCTTATTTCGTCCCCAGCCCCGTTCAATTCGCCCCGCGCCTCCTCCAGCTTGCCCGCCAGCTCCTCCCTGTCGCATTTCAAATTTCTAATCTCCTCTCGAAGGGCGTAGCAATCTGACTTGTATTCGTTAACTTCGTCCTCTAGGCTCGAGCATTTGCCTTCAACGTTTACCAGCGACCTATCCAGTAGCTCCTTCTCAGTGTTTAAATCCATCAATTCCGCCCTCAGCCGGTTCCTCTCGTTCTTCAGATCGGCTCTCTCGCCGACCAATTCATTGTACTCCGACATTAATTTCGTCAGCTCCTTCAGCCTCTCCTCGGCGGTAGTTTTCTCGACGCCCAGTTGATACACGAGAATCTCTTTCTTCGATTCCGCGTGAAAAATGCCCGCTTCCAGCTTCGCCTTGTCGTTGGATAAATGGTCCAATCTGGCCTTCAGATCGATGATTTCACAGTTTGCGTTATTCACGCTCTCTATCGACGTTTCCAGCTCCGCTTTCAGTCGTTGCACCTCGGCGGCGTGGTCGTCGGTGTCTTCTGACGATGCCTCTGAGCGTTTCGTTTCCTCCCCTTCCTCCGTTCCCTTCTTCCTTTTCTTCTTCTTCGCCGCATCCTCGGTTTCCTTCCTCAGGTTCGCCGACTCTTCGGCTTTCCGCTCGGCCCGCTCGAATTCGCTCAGTTTATGTTGCAGTCTCTCCTTCTCCCTCGAAGCGGCCTGCAGGTTCTTCACCAGATCCGCAATTCTCGCGTTCAGCGCCTTTTCGATCGCGCCCTTTTCGTCAGTGACGGCCTTGATCTCCTCGCTCTTCTTCCGAATAGCATCGCGCATTTTTCCCACTTCCTTTAGCAATCCCTCTTTGTAAGCCTGCAATTTCTTCCTTATTACATTCCCTTCGTGCTTCACCTGTTGCAGCTGCTCTAGCTCCTTTTTGGAGCCTTCGTGTTCGCGCTGCAGGTCCGACATCTTCTCTTCCGTTCTCCTCGCTTTGCTCTTCAAGACCCTGTTCTCCTCCGCCAGCGTGGCTATCCTTCTCTGCGCATCTTCCAGCTCCCTGGATCTTTCCTCGAGCAACGCGCCAGCGTCCAACAGCTTCTCCTTCAGAGCATGTAAATGCTCTTCCTTCTCGCTGGACTCGACGTTCACGCGCACGATCGATTCCTCCAGTTGCTCGATTCGCTTGAACAAACTCGGCCGATCGTTGGACGCGGCTATCATTTCCAGCTGTTTGATCTCGCGACACATCCTGTCGACGAAGCCTTTCAACTCTTCAACACCCTCTGCTTCGTTCGCGTTCTCCTTCGCCGGCCGATGCAGCCCATTCATCGTTGACCTCGCCTTCTCGATCACCGTCTCGAGCTCTTCTATGTTACTCAAGTATTCCAGGCTCCTGTCGCCAGCCACCCTGCAATGCCTCATCACGTGATCCTCCTTTAATTGATCGATCTCGACGGTGATCTGCTCCAAGGTGCACTCCAAGATGGAGATCTGCCTCGAGCATTTATTAGAGCCCATCGTCTTCTCCGCGGAAGGAAGAGAGACAATGGACTTGGCCAGCTCTACGTGCAGCTGCTTCAAGCTTACGCGCAGCTCGGTGATCCTTTTCATGTATTTCAAGCAGTCAGGATCCCCGGCTGCGAGCAGCGCCTCGTGGTCGTTCCTCAGCTTCATCACCAGACCGTTCGTCAGCTGTTCGACGTTCCTCAAGCTGTGCTGATAATCCGCGCTCTTGCTCCAGGACTTCTCCTCCAAGTTCACCTTGATCACGCTCAGCTCTTTCTTCAAACGTTTCGCCAGGTTGTCCAGATCGACGATCCTTTTCTCGTAGTCTATCGAGTCCCCATACCTGAACCGTAGCATGGCCTTCAGCTTGTCAACCTCTGAATACAAGTCGTCGTTCTTCATTCTAGACCTACGGAGATGCTCGCTCAGGTTCACCAGCCCCTCGGACAGATTCGCTACAGTCTCGGCGACCTTGTTTACTATGTCGGTAAATATGATCTCCATAGTGTGGTCCACCATCATAAAGTGCTTGAGCTTGCACGTCAAGTGCTCTACCTCCGAGCTGTGTTCCTGACCTTCCTCGGCCTCTCTCAGCCGGCTCCTCAGATAGAGGATCTCGTTGTTCAACCGTTCCCTCTCCACCAGCACCTCCTGCTTGAATTCCACCAACCTGTCGTTGGTCCTCCAGGTGCCGTCGTGGGTCATGTCGATGTTGCCGGTCTCGTTTAGGGCCGTTTTAATCTCCGCGATCTCGTTCTTCAGCGCTTGATTCGCCGCCACTAGCCGTTTCATCTCTTCTCTCTGGTGTTCGATCAACGGATCGGCGTGCAGGGTGTCGTCCGTCTCCCTTTTAGCCACGCGTAGCGCTAGCTTCAGCCGCCAGATGTTGGATCTCAGTTTCACGCGATCCTCTCTCCAGTCCTTCATCTGCTTCATTATGCTGTTCAGCCTGCACATCGTGGCGGCCGCGACTTCGGCTATCCTCGTCTTCTCTTTGTACGCGTCCTCGGCCCCGCCGATTGACAGGCAATTGCCGAGAAATTCGTCTTCCATTGTTGCCCGCGGGGCATCAAACGACGAATGGGATCGGGATTCTCACTTCGATTAATCTCAACGGCAGCCCGACGGCAGCGACTGGATCTTGCGCGATTTGGCTGCACGACAGTTTCTGGCTGACCGAGTTTTTAATTGGTCCGACCGCCGGAACTGAAAATCACAAGTAGCTCGGTTAGTAGTCGTTGCAAAACTCTGCGATCCGTCCTCGTTATAATTTTTGTCCGCATTGGCGAACGTATTTGATGAATTTTAGTAATTAATGCAGGGGGATTTGGATCAACCGGGGATTATATGGTATTGCAAATATTATTGCGGCACTTGAGTATTGAACATGTTGAACACGGTAGCAGGTACCTTGTTATTACTAGTACTAGAATAATATTATTGCGAAATTCATTTATTGGAAAAATCTGTAGCTCTGTATCTTGGCCAACACAAGTTGGATATTGTTATGGAAATTCTGTTTAACATGTTTTGAGAGTGATGCAATAAATATTTTCAGTAGTGTACTTTACAGTTATTGTTGTACAAAAAATTATGCGGAGTACTATAAACGAAAGGATTGAGGATTTATAGGATAAGTAGTAAGGTACTCATTACGTTTCAGTGAAAAATGTTTAGTGAATGTTGGGTGAAGAATCAACCCTGTTGGTAACAGAAGTATTTGTGTGCTTTTATTTATTGAATACGGAGTAGTCTTACAACATTCAACTTCACCTTGTTAATTATGGTATTTAATTCATGTTATAATTAATAAACACTATTAATTATAAGTCTGTATGGACTATGAAGCGCAGTACTGCAAGTTTTGCTTCAGCAAGTAGAAAACACTAGCTAAGGTCAGACCAGGAGTTCGGAAGAGAGAAAGAGAGTACACGCACGGCTCTGTGGTACGAAAAGTTTGAAGCATGTGAAAACATGGAAGCAGGAGGAACAGAACGTTCTTTGCAAGTATCGAACAGAGAATATGATAATATAATTCTTCGTTTTCACTCCTCGTGTAATAAATGGAAGTGAATAAATTAAATCAGCAAAATCAGAAATCACTTGTATCTCTGCCAAGGTAGGTTTATTCACATATGCTTAGTAAACATTTTTCACTTCGCATAATGCTTACTAGCTATTCTATAAATTCTAAGAATCAGCTTTTCTTGATGTATAATCGAAAATGGTTCAAAGCAATGATGACACAACAATGAAACCCACGCTGATCTCGAATAATGTACAGTATTATTACAGAATAAAATAATTGTTTACAAATATTGTACAAACCTTCAATAACTCCCTCGCAATAGGTATTGTTTAAATCGTTAAAGTAAATAAAAATGCTTGAAGATACTTAATCATTTTCTGCACATTTTGCTTGTCAATTTTCCGTTCCCTTTTCCCAAACTTTGTATTTTTCCGTTGCGATTTACATATTTACGGCAAATTTGATTAACGATTAAAGGTTAAAAGTTGTGATCGTGATGTTTGCAACCCATTTCACATGTCATGGAAATATTAAACGCTCGATTACGTTGCACGTAGGTATACTATACACAGTATTCTCAGAAATATTGATTTCTACTTCATACGAATCGTAAATAGCGTTAACTAACAATAAGTTTCTCCCTTCTTTGAAAATTATTTTCATTCCATTATAATATAAAAAGGTGACAGCGTCGATTAAATCGCTGCGCAATCTACAATAATTAACCTTTCCCTTGCGAAAGTGTAAAAGTAAAACAACAATCGATTCACGTGCAAAGCATCCTTGTATTTTTCAGTTCCGATCGCGGTCACCGTGGAAATTTAATTGACGAGATGCACTGACTGGTAACTTATCTAGAGCAACTGAACCGAGGGTGGAGCACGCCCCAAGTGATCGTTATCCTGCAAGTTCCTCACAATTGGAACACCCGGTAAGATGTTTCTAACGAGAGTTCTCCCGGATCGTAATTCAATTATGGCAATCGTTTAAACGAGACGCGAGACGAAAGTTTCATATCTGTGGGATAAGTTTTAACGAAAATCCGGCGCGATCGGCGGCGCACTTTAGTGGAAATGGTAAACCAAACAAGACATGTAAAAAATCTGTTCTCCTAACAAAGCTCAGGAATATTAATTTTAATTCAATTCACTTTACCCTCACACTCTTTCTGTAGATTTACTTATAAATTAGGACACCCAATGCGATGCAAAATTAACAGATAATTAACTAATAATTTCCATTTCACCCTAAAACATCCCCTTCCCGAATCTTCTCCCTAAACGCGAGAAACGGAAACGTCCGTTCCGGTTCGGTTCGGCTTTCATCCAGAAGTTTCCTAATAAATATGTGAAAGTTAATATCGAGGGTTTAATAACAAAATTCTGGTGGTCGCCCCAGCAGCGCGGCCCGCGTAATTTAATTACGAGCATAGCGGAGTTGCACGGTCAGGATATGATCGAAAGTTTCGCTACGTTCGAAAGTTCTCCCGGAATCGGCAGATAAATACCCGGAGCGGTGCGACGATACGTTTTAATGAGACAACATTCTCCAAGTTGTAAAAAGGAAGGGCCCTTCTCCGACTTTAATTAAGGGAACGGTTTCGATCGTTTGCGTCGCGTACAAATCGGAGTTGCCCGTTTCCCGCGTTTCAGTCGGTGGATCCGGCAGGAGTGCTTGCATACAAACGCGTATTTTCATAACGCCACTGTAATTAGACCTGGCAAAAATTTGTATTATGGCGATGCGGCGGTATCGCGGCCGGGATTTCCAGAGCATTTCTACGCCACCTCGCGCCAAATTGTTTACGTGGAGAGGCATAAATTAATTAAAAGGATCCGCAATTGTGTCTAAACCACTGTGCTCTCTCCGTAAAAGAAGTGTCACGTTCTCTTGGGAAACGAATAGGTTTGTTTCTTGAACAGTTATGAAGAAATTGCCGCTATTGCCAGAGATTCGCGAATTTGATGAAATTTGGGAGAGAATTCTTGTGGGACAAAGGGCAAAAGCCAAATGTGATAAAGGCGTGAAATGTGATTTCTACGGTGTGCTTCCTCGAGTTCGTTTATTAATAGAGTGGAATTTTTCGATTATGGCGGGAATTGAATTAAGTAATAAAATATTGAAATAAAAGATTGAAATATTAAAGAATAGATACTGTATTTGTGCAAAGAATTTTTAATCAGTGAGGCACAGTATATTATGTTTCACTGTGGAAATATTGGTTCTTTGCAATCTGCGAAATTGATTTCACATGGCTTTGGATTATTTGTTTCGTTAAGAAACATTTATAATAGCACAGGAGAAGAAGTACCTATTCTAAGAAATATAATACTTCAAGGCATATCATAAAATTGAGAAAGGCGCATTTAAAAGCAGTATACAATTGAGAAAGGAATGTAATTGGCATGACGCGAAAGATTATATACAGAACTTCTCATGTAATAAAAATATTGCAGAAGCATTCGAGGTGAAACAGCAGAAAATCTATTGTAGCAAGTATTAAAACTGTTTCTGAAGAAAAATGTAAAATTAGGAATATTAAATCAATACTAGTGGTGACACACTTACTCATTTATTTACTTCTGATAACTATTATTTATTTATTTCTGTGTTAAAATTACGCGAGGCATCTTTAAACTTGCAGAATTTTTTCCGTGTAAGTTTTTCAACCTAATTTAAAAAAAAATGAAAATTGATAAATTAATAGCGTTTGAAAGAAAAAGTAACCTTTTTCCTTGGATAACACTTTGTATCGATGAAAAAGTATTACAAATAAAAACTAAAATTAAAATTTCCGGTTCAGTCTCATCGTAAACTATCTAATTTTAAGAAATTTTAATTTTTTTGCATTGTTTCAGTACCCTGAAACTATACGATAGAAGACATCTGACGTTAATTCAGATTATCGATCTTCATCGATGACCGCACCAGCGGCAGCAATAAAAGCGTGACTGCCGTGGTGAAATGCATCACCCCAACCTCACATTTACCAGCTAAATGTTTTACGTTTCACCTGTGACCCGGCGGCAGTTTCGCGCTTAGGTGCGCCGAACTGTCTGTAATCGGTTTACGATCGTAATTCACTTACATCGGTGATTCGGCGACGCTGTCCGAGGAGGATTAAAAAACAAGGGCGCGGGGAAGTAATTACGCCTGGATAACCTTGATATGAATATGAGCTAGTGGATATCTGAGGAGACGAATCGAGGGGATCCTGAGAACAAAGTAAGTATATCGCTGTGTGAATTGCAGTTGTTAAGTAGCGAGCATTTATATCCGGACGAAAATGGAAAACCTTGCATTATATGAGCGTGAATGGTCCCGATGGAAGCTCGTAGCCTTTTCTTTCATACTTTATCAAGCGAATACTGCTACAAGGGTGATGAAAGCTAGTAGGGTTCGTCGAGTGCTGGTGTGTGTGTGTCCAGGTGGTAGCAATTCAGATGCTTATGAATCTTGAATCATGAATGAAATATTTCACTCACGAGCTGATCAACCTCGTGCAATGTCAACTACAAAAATCGAGGCCATAAAACTTTCAAAATTCTTTAGGAAGAATTTTGTTCCTTACTCTTGCTACTTAAAATGAAAATCTGTTCTCCAAGTAACTAGACTGCAACGACGGGTATTCTCTTTTCATTGATTGCTTTCCATTTTGCTCCAAGTATCCAAATTATGAGTATCCAAATTAGGGGCTAAGCTTATTTTTACTATTTCCCATTATTGTCTTCAATAAACATACCTATATCGTGTAGCATAATAAATGTAATCCAAAGTTCACTATCTGTAGGAAATACTAGAGTTTCGATAAAAAAAATTTCAGTCGGGGTATACGTTTACTTTAACCCATTTCCATCGTTACATTAGAACAGAGGACGATCCCATATCAGGGAATAATTTGCGCTGTAATAACACGTTACATAATTTGGCGGAATAATTCATCATCCGCTCTATAGCCCGGCAAAATTTTGCGGACCATTCCGCCACTATTTCACGCACGCACGATTGTGCTTTCTAATTGACGAAAATGCTGAAAGTTTATTCAGATGATGGAGACGCGGAAGGCTCTGTCGCTTTGCCGGTGCGGCTGCAACGCCTCGTCGTCCCGCGAATCGATTGATCCACCGAACGAGCCGTGCTGTTGCTGCAGTTACAACCCCTTCAGCGACAATTGCAAAGAGTCGGAGATCTACGACCTCTCGTTTGCCCTGAGGAAGCTGAGCGTAATGAAGTGTCAGATGAAGAAGTGGCGAATGGAGCGACTGCAGCTCGAGAGCGAAAATAGGTCTCTGAAACAAGCCCTCCAGCCATTCGGTATCGATGTATGATATTTCGTGCCCCCTCTCTGCTCGACTGCCAGTTCGCGCGCGCCAAATTCATTAATTGCAATTCAGAACGGATACTTTCACCGCTCGTGACTATCGTTGCGCGTCGCTGATGCTGCGAATAAGGATCGCGATACGAAAATTACGATAGTACCTATTTGTATACGCTAGGCTGGCCCTTAATTTATACGTATCGAATTTTGTTTTTCGGCGAAAATGAAACAGAATTCGATCTTTCACCCCCTAGAATGGTTCCATTTCAGAAGAAAATAGTCCCTGAAAAAGATTATTGCAATTGGGTAAAAGGAAAGGGTGCTGATCAGGCGTTAGAGTTTAGTATATATATATATAATTTTTCTTTTTTTAAGAAATTCTTTAAATCCAAACTATTGACGAATTCTAAACTTTATCGCCTGGTCGGCACCCTTTTCTGCTGTTCGATTGCAATATTCTTTTTCAGGGACTATTTTTTTTATGCACTTGAACCATACTAGGGGGTGAGAGGAAAATAAATCGCATGTTGAAAATATGGGCCACAGTAATATACACTCTCTACTATTCGGGGAATACATGGGGTGGCATCGAACTGGTGGTACGATCGGGGAGGGGGTGATTCTTCGTGTGAAAGCAAATCGAAAACGTGGAATAAAAGGGTTACATTAACGTCCCTATTCCAATGGATAATTTTGAATTGGGCATTACTTAAATAAACAAAATGTGTTACACGTACGATAGTGGGCGAATACTTTTGTCAGTAACTGTACGCGGTTGATTAAAAATAGGTTGCAACTTGGCAGCTGACTTGCTCGAAAACAGATATCCCGTTCGAAAGACAATTATTCTATAATTTCGACTTATTTTCGCACAACGATCCGTTTCATCCGCAGTTCCACAGTAATATAGTCGTCGCTGTCAAGGAAGCATCCCAATACCACCCCTCTCTCTACCGTAGCAACGTTAATCGCATTATTCTACCGTCGCGCCACTATTTTTACTTTGCGCCGCTCGATTTAGATTCTAGAATATCACGCCCGCCGCAATAATACGAGCCGAACGTCCTTTGCACTGCAAACCGTCGCGTTTCTCGGTTCAGAAGGGTTTCCCTCCCCTAAAATTCAGAGCGTTTCCGCGGGGGAACGGTGTCGCACACGCGGCACGACTCGAATGTTTCTAAAGATTAGATGTTTTCGTGTAGGTGTAAACGCGGATGAGATATTGAAGCCTGATCCGCTGCTGGTGCACTCGCGGGAAGAAATCGAAAGGCTGCAGAATGCAAACGCGGCCCTCGAAGATAAAGTGGTGGATCTGGAAGAAACCCTCGCCGAACGAGATTGCTGCGACGATCCGTGCTCGTCGGTGCACTGTCTCCGGGAGAAGATGAGATTCTTGCGGGAGGGTTTTGCTCTCGAAAAGAAAGAGTACTGGTCGCAATTCCTCACTGTTAGACGATAACGTTTCTAGGTTTAAACGTAGACCAGTGATTTTAACCCAGCTTGGACGCAGCCAGTAGTCAATACAATAGTCGAACATTGTGCCGTGCAACGATACAGTAACGTATTATGGGGCATACAAACGATATTCTGGAGGGTATGAATCGGTAGATGAATTTTTTAAAATTTTTTATACGGCTACACTTATTTTGTAATATTTTTAATCACTTTAGTGTTCTGGGGTATAGTTGATAGAAAAGGTACAATGAATTGTAAGGGGTTCAGTCAAAGTGTATGTAAAGGAACACCATCTTCTCGGGTGGGGGAGTCTAATTGTACACAAGAACGTTTTTTGTATCCAATGTGGAGTTATGTAGACCCAAAACGACTATTGTCATTGGCGCACTAAGGGTTTCACAATACTGACTTGCGAAAGAGTTTTATTAGTACTTCATACTTGTCGTTTATACGTATCAGGACGCTTAACAAGAACTCTAGTAAAATGATAGCAGTGAAAAGTATTGAATCTCTACCACCAAATGTCCCATTTTCGGCAAATACAGCAGGTGTTCTAATACTCATGAATAGCAGTGTAAAATCTACTAGTAATCAACGTACACGTGGGACTGATGGAAAAGTCACCTATCCATTCTTATCACTAGTCAGCCTATCTGCTTACCTTTTACGAGGTCCATAAATTAATTAACCTTACTATCTACAGTTCTCAAACGCTCTGTGTATTCAGGAACGGTGAAAGAATCCTAGTGATTAAATTCCCCCGTCCCAACGTCCCCCATTGCTTCGATCCACCTGCGAGGCTACGAACTTTTCTGTCACGACAGATTCAGAGACATGATATCGCATCTGAAGTTGAAAATCGTGGAGGTAGAGGAGGACGTCAGCTGTCCCGCGATATATCGCCTAAGGGCGAAGCTCCGGGACCTGATGAAGGGTGGTCAAATGCCGGAACAGCCTGTCTCGAAGGTCGTGGAGAGATCGATAGAAACGTTGGGGGACCTTTCTAAGAGTTGCGACGATTTGCGTGTGGAGAACGAGCGTCTCCTGGCCGAGCTGGAGGAGCTGCGTCGCGCGCTGGCGAGCCTTGAAGAGAAGGAGCTGCCCGCTCCCGACATCGAGTATCGAGATATTCCACAGAAAACAGCCGAAACCACCACGGTACCGGAGTACATAGACGTCTCAGAGCTGACGCAGAAGCTGAAGGACTGCGAGGAGGCCGTGGCCGACTTGAGGAAGCAGCTGGACGAGAAGAACGGCATCATCGATTCGTTGAATAAAGACCTGGAGACTATGGTCAGCCAGAAGGATCTGCTTGACCAGATCGCGGCCATGCAGACGGAGCTCAAGAGGAGAGAGAACAAGGTATCGCGATAGTTGGGAGCCGAGGCAACCGCGTCACTCCTACGCTTATTTAATCTGAGTAATGGAATCCATATCCTTCCTGTTCCAAAGTTCAGTGAATTTACTTCCTGTTATAGAGTCGCTGGAAATTTTTTTGCGAGGAAAGGGAGTTGGCTGGGAATAGACGTCTCACGCAAAGTGGTCATGCATGATTATTATTAATTTTAATGCACTGGGTGATAGGAAAAGTGGTTCGGGTTCAGTCGCTGACTTCGATGTCTGGGAAAGACATTCCAAATCTTCTGCTACCATCTTTTACGAAAGATGGTGGTCTTAAGAATTCCTCGGTCTCGATTTAACACTCCATTCTCCACTCGTTCAAGTAACACGATATTGCGCGTCTTATAATAATACAACTGTTCGATGGAGTAGGAATCATTCATTTTTATGTGAATTATATAGTAAGGTAATTTTGTGTTTTCCCTCGTCAGTATATTTTTTACATTCCCAACGTTGAGAATTACTTTTAACATTGATGGGGTTGATGCTTCGACTTAGATTCCTGGTTCCTTCTTTCTATAATACTCAGACCTCGACCAAAGATACGTAGTAAAATCCAACGCAGGTTAATCGAAATTCTACTGTATTAAGGAATTGATACCATCACACCTATCTTTAGCAAGGAGCACATAAATTGCAGATAGGACACGTTTCCAGTGTTTCACTTTATATAGTTCCCCAGCCAACTCCCTGAAAGAAGTCATCGTTTCCTAATTCACTCCGGGTATTCTTCTTTATACATATGCTTTCAGATCGCCGACCTCCTGAACCAGTTGAGACAGTCAGAGATAGACCTGCTCGGTCTGAGCAACTTGAAATCCCAGGTCGACGAACTGCAGCCACATTTACAGGGTCTCGAGGTGGAGAAGGGTCAGCTTCTAGACGAGCTGAATAAATTACGGAACGCGTTGACTGAGAGGAGCGACCAGATAATCGACATACTGGAGCAGAAGCAAAAGCTCGAGAAGGACTGCGAGGACAAGATGGCGGCTCTGCAGGCCAAGATGGACGAGTGTTTAACTCGCGAGGCTGCCTTGAACACGGAGATCGACGATCTGAAAGGTCGGGTAGCGGGTCTGCTGGAAGAAATAGAGCAGTGTAAAGCGCGAAACGCGGAGCTGGAGCAGTGTTGCGTGGACAAAGACGCCCTCGCGAAGACGCTGCAGGTGATGGAGGAGGAGATGGCCCAGTTGCGAGATGACCTCGCGGTGTTGCGAGATGACCTAGCGTCCGCAACAGCTACGATAGCGAGTCTTCAGACAGAGCTAGATACAGTGAGGGGCGAGAAAGAGGAGTTACTGAAGGAGCTGAACGAGATCAGGGGGCAAGTAGAGGCACTGACCAACCAGCTGGCAGAAGAGAGGGCAGCCAAGGAAGCTCTGCAAAGGGACCTGGAAAGTGGCCTGGACGAGCTTGAAAAGCTACGGGCGGAAAATTCGAGCCTGAAGGAGCAGCTCGGCGCAGCGACGGAGGACAACGCGAAACTTCAGGCAGCGATGAAGAGCCTGGCTGAGGAGAACGAAAGTTTGAAAGGGGAGCTCGAGAGCCTGAAGACGGAAAACAAGGGGCTGGCGGACAGGCTGGAGGAGCTGGAGAATTTGAATAACGTCTTGAGGAACGATTACGAAAACGTGAAAAGGGCGCTGGACAATCTCGAGGCAGAGATCAACAGACTGGAGGGTCTGTTGAGTAAGACGACCGAGGAACGCGATGCGCTGCTCAATGAAAATGGGGATATTAAGAGACGATTGGAAGAGGCCTTGGCGGAGAACGATGGTCTGAAGGCTGAGTTGAACGACATTGGCCAACGACTCGATAAATTGGGATTAGAGAACGATTCGCTGAAGAAGAGCCTCGAGGCGATGAAGACTGAGAACGATTCGCTGAAGCAGGATATTGGGGGGTTGAGGAGCGAGCTGGATGGTGCGAGGAAGGAAGCAGAGGCGCTGAAAGCTGCCGGGGACTCGCTGAGGGCGGCGGACGAGGGCATGAAGGCGGAAGCTGAAAGAATGGCGGCAGAGATCGGCCAGCTAAGGAACGAGAAGGATCGTTTGACAAACGAGAATGCAGATCTGACGGCGAAGAATTTGCAGCTGGGACGTGAGCTCGATGACGCCAAGAAGGACGTTGAGAAATTGACGGCCGACAATGCTGCCTTGCAGGAAGAGCTGGATCGTCTGAGGCAGGAATTGGAGAAGTCGAAGAATGCGATGGACCAATTGAAGTCTGAGCTGGCGACGTCGAAAGAAGCACTTGACAGGTGCGTAGGTGAGATGGAGAAGCTGCAAAACGAAGCTAACGATTTGAAGTCGCGGAACGAAGCTCTGCAGGCGGAAATCGAGAAGTGCAAGGCGGAAATCGAGAAGTGCAAGGCGGAGGGAGACGCTCTGAGGGGCGATCTAGAGAAAACGAGGTTAGAATTGACCGATGCGAAAGGTCAGCTGGAAAAGGCGAACGACGAGCTGAAGAAACTAAAAGAAGAGAACAGTTCCTTGGATGAAAACTTGAAGCGACTGATTGCTGAGAACGACGCGCTGCAATCAGAGGCTGAGGGGCTGAGGAATGAGGCGGAGAAGCTGAAGGAGGAAGTTGCGAAGCTTCAGGCGCAGGCGGAGCAAGGGCAGGGCGAAGGCGCCGCGTTGAAGGCTGAAATTGATGGGATTAAGAGCGAAAGAGACGCTCTAGCGGGGGAATTAAGCAAGCTGAAGGATGAGCATGGTGCTTTGCAGAGCGAGAGGGATAAATTGAACAAACAAGTGGCCGATTGTAATGCGGAGAACGAGAAGTTGAGAGCGGAGAAGGGCCAGTTGGAGGCTGAGAATGAGAAACTCAAGGGAGATATGAAGACGTGTGAGGAAGAAAACGGGAGAATGAAAGCTGAGTTAGGACAGTTGGCGGAGCAAGTTGCGTCGTTGACGGACGAGCTAAATAAACTGAGAACTCAACTGGCTGACGCGGAAAAGAAAATTCAGAACCTCGAGCCTCTGGTGACTCGTTTGCAGGGCGAGGGGGATCAATGTAGCAAACAATTGGTCGATTGTAATTCAGAGAATGAGAAGTTGAGAGCAGAGAAGGGCCAGTTGGAGGCTGAGAATGAGAAACTCAAGGGAGATATGAAGACGTGCGAGGAAGAAAACGTGAGGATGAAAGCTGAGTTGGAGCAGCTGGCGGGGCAAGTGGCTTCGTTGAATGACCAGTTAAATAAACTGAGAGCTGAACTGGCTGACGCGGAGAAGAAAATTCAGGACCTCGAGCCTCTGGTGACTCGTTTGCAGAGCGAGAATGATAAATTGCGAAACGACGTGCAAGCTTTGCAGGGCGAAATGAACGAGCTGAAGGCAAACCTGGGGACAGAAAGGGATAGCAGTCAGAAAATGCAAGCCGACATGGTGGTGTTGGAGGATAAGGTGCAGGATCTGATCGCGAAACTTGATGAGGCCAGGGCGCAGAATGAGGCTCTGAAACAGGAGAATCAGGACCTTCGTGCAAAGCTGCAGGATGTGGAGCAGGAATTGTCCAGTTTGAGAACGGAATGTGCTGATGCGAAAACGGAGATCGCGAATCTGAAGAAGCTAGTTGCTGAGCTGCAAGCGCAAGTCGCTAAGCTGGAGGCAGATGTAGAATATTGGAAAATGGAGAACTGCAAAGACAAGCTGGAAGTGGATAAACTGAAGGCTGATCTGGAGAAAGCGTTGAAGGACTTGAGCGAGTGTCAGGTAAAGGAATGCGTTCGTTATGGAGTATTTTTAATCGATGAGAAAGAGTATCGTTAAGCGAATCACTCAGAAGTCAACCTGATCAACTATAGGGAATTAAGGAGTAGACAAAATTCATGATGCTGTAAACATCACTTATTTAAGTTATTACAATTGAGGATTTTGTAGAAAACTGAATTCCTTAGTTTGGTTTCGAAGCCTAATAGTAATTTATTGAAACGTTTAATGATGAGTGGAATAAATGGTAAGAGACAGCAAGGAAATAATTAATAGAATTATGATAAACGACACAATTTCATTTTATATAGACAGAGGGAGTCAGAATTATAAAAAAAGGTGAAACTTGGACACATTTTTTTAGTATTCTGTAATCTTGAGTTTTTTACAGTGTTCAATTTTTACATTATCTGTCTTCAGTTTTATCATTCTATTTCTATCAGAAATACGCATTAAGACCTGCTATATTCATGCCTGCTATAGGCAAGACGAGTTAATTATTTTTTTCTTTGTTATGTGTCGCTACCCAGCTAGGAAGCAATTTCAATTGCAAAACTATGTCGGTTAACAGGTTACTATACGTTACAGTTATAATATCTACAGTTTTAAAGATTTCTACATAAAGTTTCTGGTATTTGAACAGACACTAAGAGCAGCTCAAGAGGCAGAATTAAATCGTCTCCTGAGCGAAAAGTCCGCGCTCGATAAAAAGCTGAGCGACTTAACGTCGCAAGTCGAGCAGCAGAAGAAGGACTTGGCAGACGGAGAGGCAGCGAAGGGCAAGGGCGACGCAGAGGTTGCAGCCCTTAATACCGAACTCGCAGCATTGAAAACGGAACTGGAGAACCTGAGAGCGGATAACAAGAAATACAAAAGCCAAGCTGACGATTTAGCAACGCAGCTCGCGGCGCTGAAGAACGAGCTCGATGCCTGCAAAGAAGAGGTGGCCGCGCTGAGAGACAGCAACAGCGCCTTGAGGGCCGAAGTAAACGCGCTGGGCCTCGAGAAGAACAAGTTACAGAACGAAAAGAACCAACTCAAGTCCCAGGTGGACGCTCTTCAAGCACAGAACGCGACTCTCGAAGAGGATCGGAAAAAGCTGGCAGAGGAGTCCAACAAGCTGAGAGGCGCTGGAGATGGTCAAAAAGTAGAAATCGATACCCTCAGGTCGGACCTGGCTGCGCAGAAAGCAGCTTCCCAGAAGCTGCAAGCAGACCTGCAGGACTGCAAAACAGAGAACGACAGGTTACAATCGCAATTGAACGAAATGAGGAGCGAGTTGGAGAGACTGAAAGGTGAAGCTGATCGGTTGAACGCCGAGGCAGAGCGGCTGAAGACGGCGCTCGCAGCCGCTGAGGCGCGAGTGAAAGCTCTGGAGGACCAGTTGGCTGAGCTGACCGCTGAGAAACAGGAGTTGCTGAACGAGCTATACCGTTTAAGGGAAGAGGTGGACAATCTGCGAAAGGAAATGGAGAAGGAGAAGCTGGCGAGGGACGCGGCCGCGACGGAGCTGGACGCTTTGAGGGCGGAGCTGAACGCCCTGAAGGCGGAATTGAACAAGACTCGCGGGGAAAATGAAAAGTTGAAGAACGAGATGCAGAAGCTGAAGGGGGATCTGGACAATTTGAACAACCAGCTGGAAACATTGAAGAGCGAGAACGCTGCATTGAAGGGTGAGAATGAGAGGCTGTCGTCTGAGTTGGCTGCGATCAAGGTGAAGCTGACGGAGGCGGAAAATCGAATGAAGGACCTCGAGGGCGAGAGGGATGGTTTGCAGAAGAGGATCGCGGATTTGGAGGAGGCCGCGAAGGAACTGGGAATTTTGAAGAAACAATTAGAGGATGCCACGAACGAGCTGAATAGATTGAGGCCGGAGCTGGAGAAACTGAAGACGGAGCTGGAGACGTTGAAGAACGAGAATGCTGCATTGAAGGATGAGAATGGGAAGCAATCGTCCGAGTTGGCTGCGATCAGGAGCAAGCTGGCGGAGGCAGAAAATCGAATGAAGGACCTTGAGGGTGAGAAGGATGGTTTGCAGAAGAGGGTCGCGGATCTGGAGGAGGCTGCGAAGGAACTGGGAATTTTGAAGAAACAACTAGAGGATGCCACGAACGAGCTGAATAGATTGAGGCCGGAGCTGAAGAAAGCCAAGGCGGACCTGGAGAAAGCGAAGACGGACCTGGAGAAAGCGAAAACGGAGCTGGAAAATGCGAAGACGGAGAACGGGAGGCTGCAGGACCAGATAAACGAGGCGGAAAATAAATCGAAAGGATTAAGGGATGATTTGGCGAAGCTGAGAGCGGCCAACGAGAAGTTGAAGAATGATAACGCCAGTTTGCAGTCCGATATAGCTGCGTTGAAGGCGGAGGGGGATAAACAGAAGGATTATGACGCTCAGTTGCACACTGGCCTGGACGAGTTGAGGAAGGAATATGACGAGCTGCAATCCGCGAACGCAGAATTGAAAGACCAGTTGAACCTCTGCCGGGAGGAGAATGAAAAATTGAAAGACGAGTTGAACCACTGCCGGAAGGAGAACGAAAATTTGCGCGGGGTTCTGGACGAGTTGCAGAATGAGCATACCAGGCTGAAGCGGGCTTCGGGTATGATAATTACAACAGTAGAATTCTGGCTGCTTTATCCATTGCTAGAGATGAAGAACAAATGGTGCGCAAATCATTGTTCCTTTTCTATAACAAAAGCGACATTACCCATTTTTTATGGCAATTTAAGTACATAAAATACTTAATTCTATTTAAAATATATTAATATCAAAATTGCAATGACCTTGATAATTTTCAAGACATGTCCCCAAAAAGGCCTTTTCCTAAGTCACCTTTATCCCTTGAAATCGTTTATTTTTTTCTGTTAACGAAGTATACATTTAAATTGCTTTTGTTTTTTAATAAACCACTCTACATGTTTGCAGTCACAGCTATTTTATTATTAAACTCCGTCTGCCGAGTAATTTCAAACGACTGGCAACGAATGTCTAGTTAGCAAAATACTTTGTTAACGTTTAAATATTAATCATCGTTAAAATGTGTTGTTACGCCGTTCTGTTTTCATGACTCTGTAATTACACATTGTCGGCGAAATGAATGCAGTGAGGACGGTGGCGCCAAAGGAGACGGAAATGGACAAAGATATTGTGGATGACTGCGGGGATTTCATTAAGGCGAACGCATTGCTCAGCGGAAAATTTGAAAACCAAAATCAAGGTAAAAAATTTAAAAGAATCTTTACTAAAAACTGGATTCGTATTGTTACTCGCAAATGATATTGCAAATAAAATTTTTAATTGGTGGTACGGGTAACATATATATAAGTTCATCGGTTTACAAGACTGTTTGGAGGGTGGGCGATAAAAATGTACCTAATTGCCAATGGCCCCTGCAAGACTTACGAAAAGGTCAGGGAAAGTAATTGGTTAAAAATAAGTTCACCTCTTGGGCGACCGTGCGCGGCGTCACTGTCTTGTGAAATCGATTATTAGATTATTTAGAATCGCGTCAGCGTTTTATAAATACTCCTGTTTTTTCGTGTTATTTATGTGGGGTTTTAAATACCATCGTTTATTATCGTGTGGAAGTGAAAGTTCATTCAAAGTTTAGAGTTCTCCTTTTTAAATAACTACTACCATAATTAACCACAACACTGTATTAATAATACTACATTGTCATGTAAATATCATGAGTATTATTGGATCAATTGAGATTTCAAGGAAGAAATTTTAGTCGTTCTGTGTCATGGAAAGCAGAAGAACAAGGGGAAGTAAAAAAGTGGTAATTTTTTAGAATATAGAAGCTCCTTTAAATAATATCTTTTGCATATAAAAATGTGGAGAACCATGCATTTACTGCAAGTTATTTGTAAATTTATTTTGTTGTGAATCAAACGGGGGCCAATTTTAATAGATCTGTAAAAATAGATACCGATTGCTTACCATATGAGAAATACTAACGGAATTCTCATAATTGCTTGTTAATTAATTAGTTCCACTTAAACTGGAAGCTTCTTAAGATGTTGTTCTCATGCAGGTGTACAACGGGTTCGAGATTACATCAGTTTTTTGGAAGGTAAAGTTAAGGAGGAACCCAAAATGGCGACCAAACCAGAGGAAGATATGGCGTTAGATCCACAAATGAGGCAAGATATAGCAAACCTGTTGGAGAAATCTCATATGCTGTCCGAAAATATTTATCGAACAGAACAGGACATACAAAATATCGCTAACATATTGAAGCAACTGCAGGTACGTCACCTTCGCAACATAAACAATACTTACAGTAATATTTATTTAATCATACAAAGACTCGTGAATAAGAGACTTAATGTCCCTAGCAAAAGTTTTTTAATTTTCTTTTATACGTGTTGCCAAAAATCAATCTAATACGCAGGTATCAATCCCTCTGAGACAATACAACTAATCATAATTTGTCTCGCTCCATTCGATAGCCATGGACAGATTTATTTATACTTCCCGTACCAAAGATCTTCGAGTTTAATTGTAATTATGTTATAAAGTTTCACTTTACTTTGGCATAGGGGGTTGGAGACAAACCAGCAGCCTTCGATGCTGATTCTTGGTTAAACGTAAGTGTAAATACAGTAGTAAGTCTTATTATTATAATTTCTTTCTTGGAACCCTGAACCTCCACAAACATCAGCTCTGATAAATGAAATATTTAAAGACAAATTCACCTTATAACTTAAAAATAGCTTTCGATTCTATCATTGACAATTACTACACCCATATCGTACCTACTACGTATCATAAATTTCTGCACGCAACGATTTCAACTCAGACAACCTATTTCTTCGCAGTCACTAACTCTGACACAGTTAGCGGAGCTTCACGATAAAATCTGCCTGCTGACATCGGGCGTGGTGCAGCAAGATAGCGGCGCCGTGATGTGTGACTCCGTGGCTAACCGGGAGCCAGCGGATCCACAGAATGCAGATTGCAATATTTTGAACAAACGGATAGCCGCTTTGCAGAGACAGATAGCGGAGAAGCAGATAGAAGCTGGATTGAAGCTGCACGAGCTGAAGCGAACTCTCCGTCAGGAACAGGCTAACCTGATTCGAATCTCCGAGGAAATGAATTTAGAGAGAAGACGCAATTTAGCCATTCAGCTCGCTATGGATGATTCAGCCTAATTCGCTTGCCCCCTAACCTTGACCGAAGACGATTAGCGGTCGAAAACGAATGTATCGTCACGGGGTCCTTGCAGCTGGCTCATCCGTCGAGAACTTTCTGATCGACGTGCAACGTGAGAACGTGTGAATGGGAACATTGACTATCGAAGTGTCCATTTCTCGCTTCAATGTACGACGGTCACCGATGTAAGTGTTTTTAAATAAAAAGTGCATTGTCTCATGAACACGGTTTGAAAAAGGTTTGCTTCATAAGTAGTTTTATTTAATTTTACCAAGAAGCTAACGAAACGCACTAATGTGGTCCATCGGTGGCACGCGCAGTCTGAAAGTCACAAAAATTGACACATTTACTTTCTGCTTTCCTCTTACGTTGCATTAGTGTAACTATACCTCGCTATAGATCCCTATAAATTCTGAATAATTGGAACCTGATACTCAAGACGGGACCAACAGAAGCAGCTGCTTACAATCATGGTCCAATTTGCTCATGTTCCTTGCCGCTCCAACCAACACTCACGCGGGAATATCCGCAAGCTGAAAATTCAAAACGTTATTAATGTTTGGGAATATGTAAAGGATATATACCTAGATATGTATCGCGCGATTTTTGTTTTTGCTGCCCAAATTCACACTAAACAGGTGAAATTTACCCCTTAACCACCCAGGGCCATTTTCTGATTTTGTTACAACTCGCGAATTGTATGTTACCAAATGTGTAGTCCTAATTAAAAGAAGTAACTCTTGCCAGAAAAATTCTTTTCTATCTCTTATAATTCGCGAGTTATAAAACAAAATCAGAAATGGCCCCAATTTCACCCCTTTAGAGTGAATTTGGGCAGTAAAAAAGTTCCCTTGTCAGCTTCTCCTTCACCGTTCACTAAAAACGAAAGCACAGAAAGTCCTAAAAAAGATCTTTCTTTCTAGTCACTGTACTAACCATTCCTAAAGAAGCAAAAGCCTCGAAAAGCATGGAGCGTGTAAGCTCGACTGCGAGTCTCAGAGAACAATCTGAGCTTGAATGGAAATCCGACCGTTGCAGTTGCGCGATCGCGTAAATTATTTCTGCCCCAGTAATTTAATCGCAGCGCACCGGTTACACCCTAATTAACGAACCTGCACGGTGGCGTGGCGGGGAGCGGAGGGGGCGAAAAAACGCGGGCGAACCAATAACGAGCAACGTCCTGGAAAACAGTAACGGCTAATAACGGGCAACTGGACCTCGACTGGTACGCTCGCACGTGTGCCCGCCCGATTTTGCCCGCGACAACGCGATTTCCTGTTTCGTTTCGGAGGTCGTGTTGTCCGATCGAGATTAATTCAATTGTACCGCGGTCCGCATCCGTTCCCACGACTTTATCAGGATTCCGTTCGTGTGCGATCGCCCGCGCCCGGCCACCGATGGTACACACGCCGGATGTCCCGGCGACAAAGAGAGCACGTGTATAATTGAAATACGCGGCCAGATCAAGTGGTAAATGAATTGACGAAATCCGTTTAGCCGTATGTCCATCGAGCTGGAATTGGAATAAGCTCGTAAAGAGTGGGAAGCGTGGCCCGCGCGGCAACCGTGCATTATCACGGTGCGAGACTGGTCGCCGCCCGAAGTTCCAGTTGCCATTACGAGGCCGCCTGGTTTACCTTTCGGGAATTAATTGTCTTTGGAATTTACGCGATCAATTTGCCAACGCGACGAGCTGAGCTTACCACTCTGCTCGCCGATAGTGGGCGGTCGATTTCGCGCGGGGCATGTAATATTATGCTGTATTGTTTGCGGATATCGGTTCGTTCGGAATAGTACTGAAATTTTCGGCATCGATAGTGGGTGAGTTAAGTTTTCTGGTAGATTTCGCTGGTCTTTCGCGCGATCAGGATATTCTTTAGATGCGAGCAAGCAAATTCTGTGGGGGTTTTTAGGGAACTGTGTCAACTATTACGAACTGATTCAAGTAATTTTGAAGTTAGTGGGTTTAATACTTTTGAAATTAGATACAGGAAGAGGAAATGTTTCATCTACGCCTGGTCGGTCTTGTGCGTTCTTTTTATGTAAACCAGGGATGAGATTTTATTTTCGGTATGAAGAATTGAATAATTTATTGTAATAGCTACGGGGTAGGTATATGGTGTGACTGTTTATATTTATCTGTTATACGTGCGGTAAGAGAACAGATTATTAAGAGGACCGAAAGAGAAGTTTCTTCTCACATTTTGTGTATTTCCTTTTTAGTTTGTAATGTGTCGCAAATTTAAATATTGTACTCTCACCTGGAGGACACATTTGGATCCATCGTAGAGATGAAGGTACGTTTGTCACTTATTACTTACTAGTACCACTTCTTTAAAAAAATAAGAATTTTAAATCATAACAGAATTAGAATGCAATATAAAAATTCATTTTGGAAGGTGTATATATGGAACTATTGCATGGGGCATGATGAACCTGGCTTGCTCTATTTATATGCTCACCTGGAAAGTCATTTGCTGTTCAAAATTTTTTGGTAAACTTACTACGCGCCCTACGTTTTGAAGAATCTTATTGGAAAAATTGGAAATAGGTATTGCGTCTGAAAATACAATGGAATATCGTTGTAAAAATGGAAAAACTCATTGAACCTGTGAAACGAGATTTTGAGAAAATAGTAAATACGATTGCGGTGAAATTCTTTCCTGTATCAATTTTGCGTATTTTTACCAAAAAATGACAAATCGAGAGAGAGAGAGAGCACTAAACTGTACACATAGGTACGACCACTCTCTAATAAAATTCTCCTACAAAGATGAAAAATAAGGCTATAAAGAACGTAAAAATCCCATCGCTTTACCAGCAAAATTACACAATCACACGGGCCAACAAATCGTTCCGATAGATTACAATCAGCGGCGCAATATCGGTTGGAAAGGACCCGATTAAAAAGCGTCACGCAGGTTTTAAGCGGCGGTATATTCGACAACCGTTCGCGGAGGTAAATGGATAATTTATGTTACGCCAACAGACACCGAAACCGAGCGTTTCGCGTAGGTAGCGGAGTTAAACGAGTCCTCAAAAATTCCTGTTGACTCCGGCAAAGCGATCGGATGCGCGTGCGCGCACGCGCGGTTTGCTCTCGCAATTATTTGTCTTCGCGTATATCCCGCGGACACCGGCGCCGCTGCGGGGATTCCCTCGCAAAAACGAGCGCCGCAACTACAAAACGATATCGTAGCTATATTTATCTTTCGGCGCGCTACGTATTCCGTTGGCCCGCGATAACTTTCCCGCGACCACCAGAAGCCGAAAAATACCGGAAGCGAGTCACGTTATGGCCGCTTTGTCGGCGAACTGGGCGCATGCCAATGCCACTGGTCGATGAGCTGTTCCATTTGGTATTCTTCCTGTAAACGATCAGGCGAAAGAAGAAAGGACATTGAAAGGGGTTGCGGCTCGTGTTCGGCCAGGATGATGATTTCTATCGGTATGGTTATATTTCTTGGGCGAATTCCGATTTCCGACGGCGTCGCGTTAGGGGTGGAAAGTGAGGGGGCAGGGGGCCAATAGCTGGAAGCATCCATTTCAAGAGCTTCCGTGCAACAAATATTTGAATTATTTCGTGGGACTTTTTAGGGATGAATAATTTCGATTGTCATTCCATGGCAGATAGATCATTTTGCGGAAAGTATGATGAAATTGAAGAATAATGTAGTCCATGTGTAATTAGGGACGGTTTAAGTCATCGTTTCCCTGGTTTTCAATTTTTTTAAAGAAAATGCCCTCGAAATGTAATATTTCTTAAACGTTTTATTATTTTAATGGAGAAGTGAACTTTATGATTGAACAGTCGTTTTTACAGTTCCAAAATCATAAACAAATTTTTATTTTGTATATTTTACTGTAACACGCTGTTACTAAAATTACCTCAAATTGTGACTAAATTCTTTGAAACACTTGTTATACATACCTAATAGTAAGACTTTGTCGAGAGTGGTTATTTTAAAATTTATATCATCACCAGCTGTGCAAAAATACCTGAGAACCATATTTATTAGTGTCATTTTCATTTTTTGTTAGACCCGAGAAGGATTATATTTCGTTTTAAATTTAGAAACTCTACAGTGTTTAATTTGGATCTGTTACGAGTGTCTATAGTATACGTAATCTCTTATTATCTTTTATGATGCGCAGAAATTATTTCGTAATAACGAATTATGATCATTAACGTTAATAACTAATAATATTCAGATTATAACAATGAAAGCCAATTATTCATGATTGAGTTACTGGACTATTGACCATCCGAGGTTAATTCATCTTCGTGTTTCCTATAATTACGACCATCGTGCTATGCCCCTTAAATAGTAATTCATTGTCCACTCGGCGGTTACAGGCGACAATGATTTTCGGATAAAATCAGTGATCTCACTGTGGGATATCACGGTTAGTCGCAGAAAAAGCGCTCAGTATTGCCCGGGAACAAGTCGAAACGGAATACTTGGTGCATCTATCAAAATGTGCAAGTTTTTGTTTTTGACTTTCGTGTTCTGTCTGTTACGACTTTATGTCATAGAGGTGAGCATAAAATAAAGTATCAAGACCACGAGCAAATTTCTTCGTAAAGTTTGGGAAATGTTCAGCCCTTGTTGCAAAAAGGAAATATTAAAATTTTAAAATAATGTATTTCCAATGCCACGTTTAATATTAAAATGTTCCACTTACTCTTAGTACAACTGTAACTCAATTTTAAATGTAACGATAAACGTCTCCACAGTCCATTTTCCTGTGTCTGACCACATATCAGGAGTTTCTACTTAATCTATCTTCTCCACTTCTATGTACATACTTGAACAATTACTTTGGTCCCATCCTTCCTAATACCTTCCCAAGATTATATCTTAATACTTTAAGTTTCTGTTGTTGATATAAGGCAGACATTGACCTGCTTTTTGACGACGCTGAGTGTGTGGAAAGCAGCGATGAGTACATCAAACCAGGTTCATGTCGGTTCTGGGTAAATGATGACAGCGAATACGGGACTACATTATCTGCGCATCTAGAAATCATTAAGAAGTTTCCAGAAAACGTTCTCGTACGTAATTCTTGAACTTGTTGCTATAAATATTATACTAAACATACAGAATTAATTCAAAGTTTCTAATAAACGGCGAATAATGTTTAGAATGCCCTGTAAAACTTGTGACCACAATTTCTTTTATAATTTCAATCCTTTGAATATCATTGTATTATAATGACAAGTTTATAATTCAAGCGAATTATAAAAGGAAGGTTTATAATTCATCTAATAATGATTTTTTAAATCTATTGAAATATTTAATATTGAATGTTTGTAGAAAGTTTATTTTGGCGAGCGTTTAGTAACCACTGAATATTTTTATTGCAGGTACAAGCGAATCTAAACGGACTCGAGATGGGGGAATATACGAATGATATTGGGCTTCATGTAGAATCCGACGTTTGCGAACTGACGAATGATCCTCATAACATAGCAGCTCCCATAGCAAAAGCAATCAACCTGGGTGACAATAATTGCCCACCAGAACCGGTACGTAAACAATTATATTTAACGAAATGTTAAATAAATATTGAATTATACCAATCGGCGATTGTATTAGCAGAATAATTGTTCATTTTAATCCAAAATATTTGGTACAACTATGGTGTAACTACTTACAACTATTCAAGCGTTATTAACGTATTTCATTTAAGAAATAATTTCACTTGTATTCATTAGAAGACAATATTTTTAGTCACCATTAACAAATAATAATTCGTGTTATGCATTGCCTTCCCCTAGCTCTATCAAATTACATATCAATCTTCCCCTTTAAGAGGAGGTGCCACCTCGGACGTATGAATATCACAGGTTTATTTCGTCATTTTTTTTTCTTTTGAGTAATGAACTGAACAGAAAATCCTATTAATGGCATTTAGGTATTATATAGGTATCTATTGAAGATTGAAAAAAATGTGTTTATTTTTTTCAACAAAATGACGGTGCTAAAGCTGCTGCGCGGTTCTTTAACATTGTTTACGTTTCAGGGTATTTACGGACAGAATAATTATGTCATAGAGGACCAGGATGGTTTACCAGACACATTTCCCATCGGCAAGTATATGTTAAATATCACACTACTGAATGCCGAGACCGTGTTTCTAAACATACATCTTTATATATCAATATGATCCATTGTGATGTACTATTCAATTTAACAGTTGTATCAACCATACCAATGTATCCTTACGCAAATAATATAAAATAGAAATAGATCTGCACGCACAAAGTGCAGTTTGTTATATTACTGCCCGGGTTTCCATTGTTTCTAACAGAATTTGTAATTTGCAAAAGTGATAGTGTAACTCATAATGTAAACAATATGGTTCAGCCGACATATGTAGAGCTAAATTACTATTTCAGATACTTCTATAACGAAATTATTATTCTCCATAATTAAACCTGTATTATTTTAAACTTATTACAGCCATAAATCACCAACGAAAGCTTCTCAAAATCCCATTTCTACAATACAAAAACTTAGCTACTTGTTTCGTTTATGTTTAGTACCTACTTTCCATTCCGCTAGATATAAAGTTGCTTTAAAAAAGCCACTAACCAAGTACCGTTAACACGAGGAAACGATTGAAATTGATTAAGGCAATGAATCAATGAGGATTAACCTTTGATGCAATCGTGTCTCGAGAGCCAATTAAATATCTACAGCTCCGGTGGTTTCTAATAACATGACGGAAACCGTTGGAAGAATTTTACCAAAAAAGGGAAATCTGTCGATGCCAATAACTTGGGGAATTACTGCATGTTGAGTAAGTGCTGTACAAGTACGCGAGCAGGCTGGAAGTTTCGTCCACGTACACTCTCTTGGGGGCTACATAAAAATTGCGTAAAGTAAAGTTTACGACGGCCCAGTAGACCAGGAACACGAAATAAAAATTAATAGACTACTACATTACGACGTTTTTTATTTGGCGCGATAGCGCTGCAGGGTGTAAAACGCGATATCAAGATCGGCTGAAGGATTCCAAATAGAATTTAAAGGGAGGGTAATGTCTTCATCGCGTACACTTTTCTTCAGTTTCATTAAATGTTACGGGCGGGGAGATAAAATAAAACGTCAGGGCTCGGTTAAATATATCGTTTTTATATGCCCCTCTGCGATCCGAGTGCGAAACGTGTAATTCAGAATTGCACGCGGCGGGGCGAAGTTTTAAATTCCTCTGGATATCGCTGGGCAAATAGCGGGCGATATGGTTCCTGGGTTATTCAACAATCTTTCATTCGACTTCACATTCCAGCCCGTATTTCGTTTTTAGCGACGATATGAATAAATTTGTCTTATTTGAATGGCTAAACTTTTTTTTTCCTGAGGACGATAGTGGTAGATATTTGAGAGGACTCTGAAGCTGAAAGATGACATCTAGATGTTGAGGAATTATGACAGCATTTTATTCAAATGACACACTTTCGTACCTAATTTGAAAAATGCTGAATGAATTCTTTAGAGAGGAAAACTGAAATAAATAAAAACAACTGTTTTTTTTTTAAAATCAATTGAGTGTACCTACGTTCGTGGCTGCTTCTGACATTTGCAATTGCACCTATATCCCTCAGTTCAGTTATTTATAATCAAGAGGGCCCCCTATTTTAATTAATACAGAGAACTTAGCATATACCATGTAAGAATCACGAACTCAATGAGTTTCTCACGGTACGAATGTGTATGTGTCTACAGCACAAGCGATTGTGTGGAAGCTATAAAAATTACGACAAGTTGTTCAACGTGATACCTACTCTTCACAATTTCAAAATCACTGAATCACTCTGCATGTTTTAATTAGCACCGTTTCCTGTCCGATATCAAGACCAGAGAGTGAATATTAAGAATTCTCTATAACTCCTCAACTCAATCAAAGTATAATCTGATTTTCAGATGACCCCCTAACACGAAAATCTTTCTTTCGTTCACTCATTACATTTATATACATTCTGAACCAAGTATTAACTAAACATCAATCTACAAATTCATTATCGCGTAATTCCAGCATTATCATTTGTCGACACGTCAATTCGCGTTCAAAGATCTAATATCTGTAATCAGCCATCGACCTGGACGACACAAGCGTTTGAACCTTCGCCCGAAATGACGTGCAATTTTCGCCTGCCAGTAGATCCTTTGACCGTGATGTTAAAACATTCAGTGGCCGTTGCTCGCAATAAAAGCCAAAGGACCTTCAGTTGCGCGAGATCCCCCTCAGTTTCAGTTATTTCCTCGGTGGCTCCCTTTCGCGCGACTTACCATAGCGCTGAAATTACTTTGAAATTGTTTGGGGATCTTTTGAAGTTCTCGTCATCGGGCCCGTAACGATGCCTCTGTGTCCCCACCATTCCGCTGTCAAACAGTAGATACTCCAGTTAACACCCCCGCGAAAGATATCTCTCGCCGGGTAGCGAATTCAAGGGGAACGTTGAAGAATACTCTGGCTTCGCGAGAAACGAGAAATCACTTTGTCGTGGCACGGTTCCTCGCGATTAAACGCAATTGGCTTGTTTAGGTACTCTAGCATTACGTTGTGCGATTTTTTTGAGCGAAGTTGCTGTATCGATTTGAGGGGAGCTATCGATAGCTAATACAAAACTAGGTTTTTAATCAACTCGTGTGGTGATTGGCAGAGATATTCGATATGCACGGCAACTTCAGTAACGGCGCTTTCTAGCGTTACCAAACAGTGAGAAACCAGGGGAACTACTGAAACGAGTATTTATCGAGTTTAACGAACACTGTAACAAAATATTGAAAAATCTGCGTTCCGCAAAGTGATTCGAACATTCAGAGCCGGATTTACCTTTCAGCGGGCCCCAGACTGAATATTTGGTGGGTCCTCAGTTAAATGTAAAAAATCAAATTAACATTGAATATCAAAACTAAATATAACATTAACATAAATAAACATTAAAGATACAAGTTAATAAAGATAATATAAAAAAATGCTAATTTTTTCGAAGACAATATTTAGAATGAGGGGCCCCAGCTAAACGGGGCCCTAGGCTTCAGCCTTGTTAGCCTAAGGGCTAAATCCAGCACTGCGAACATTGCATCACGACCTGTAAGTCGCAACCCCTTTAACACAGCTAAAAAGAATAAATTATTTGTAACAATCTTTACCAGATAACAAAGCTTCAAAATCGATCTAAATTACTATGAAAGCGTTTTCCCTACGCGTGCGTACACCAGCAACATCAGGGATTTTCGATTAAACAGGTTTCGCGCGAGGCGAGTAGCGATCTAAATAAACGAAACGAACCAGCTTGCCCGTTATCGAGCAGAAAGAGAGAGGAGTTAGAAACGGTAGGTAGCAGATCGCGAAATGAAAGTAGCTGCCCGAGCGCGAAAGGAATCCCACCGACTAAAAGGGTAATTTCCCCTTTTATAAACACGAGCAGGAAGGCGATCCTGCCATTTTTCTTTGCCCATTTCCCTCCCCTTTTTTTCTCTTCCTTCCTCGTCGCAGTTTGTCTTGCCTGTTGTCCTTCCCGCGGCGGGGTCGCTTTGATCACGTCTCGTTGGCGGACAGGAAAGCAGGAAAAAGTCCATTTCCGGTAGCGAGGTAATGAAGGACGACCGTGCCACGGACAATAGGAGCAAGGGATAAGGATAGAAGGGAGCACTGGCGTGTCTAATGCTAGATCGTTTGTATTGGAAGAGAGTTTCCCTTCAGACACCAGGCTCACGATGGGAATCGTCTGTTGGACATCCCGTCCTTTTTCGCGTCGATGCCGATGGATTCGCGCCACGCTTCTTAAGCTTGACCGTCGCCATTACGCTTCCGTTGTCGGGGGAAGCAAAGCCTGGATCGCACGGTGTGATAAGTTTTAAGGAAGAACGAAAGGTAATCGTGGGATTAATTCTACGCTGGGATCTTGTTGCCAGCAACGGGAAAGATGGAGGTGATCGAGGAATTTTTTGGGGATTTTTTTCAGGATTAATTTACAGTTTTTATGTAAAATTTGTGTTACCTACCTTTAGTACAATGTCTTGAGAGATTATAAAAAATAAACTCAAGAGAAAAACGTGCATCAATTTTAACCCTTCGTGATCACACCTTCTTATAATCACACATTGGTCACACGGGGTTCACTGTACCCCAGCGTTATTTTTTGAGTTACCATTTTACGTATTTTTGAATCTTTTAACTTTTTAGTAATAATTGTACATTCGTAATAATGGTCTAATAGTCTTTTCCTAGAAACATAAATTTTGATATCATAAAATTTGTAGTTGAAAATGAGCGATTTTCCATGGTTGTGGGAAAACCCGATTTTTTAAAATTTTTTTTATTATTTTTTTGCGATAAATCCCCTTTGGAAGACGTAAAGGTGCGACATTTCAAATCGAAAATTGCTCTTGGGTACAATACACCCTGTGTGACCACGAAGGGTTAATATATTAATTGATCTTCTAGACCCCTTACAATGGTGTTAATGTTGTTGACTACTCAGATTTGAAAATTGAATTATATATTATGAAATCCTACATTTATGTCAAATTATCGGTACACATTGTATGGAACAATTACAGCTGAATTATAAAATAATGATAGTTATTTGTATGATATATTGTAGATAGATTTGTGTTTGAAATTACTTACTGGAAAGTACCTATTATGATTTTATGTTATTTAGGTAGTGAAGGCTATCGTTATTGGTTACATGTAAGCGGATACACAGATTTATTTGAATTGGGCACCCATGAAATCCTATTTCTTGGTATCATAAATGTCAGGAATAGTCATCTCAGTATATTTTTAGTTTGGAGAGCATTCTGAGCATTTGTGCCCCATTGCGAAGTACATTTCTGTTAAATTATAATCGAAAAATTTCTAAACGTGTATTATTTAACGAGCAATGTTTAATGTGGGAAATGTAATATATTTAGAGTACCTACGTGCACGTTCTGCGCGTACTAAAAATTTATTTCACGAAATAGCAGACGATTCGATAAAACATTATTTGCAGGGATGGCGGATATAATCTCTACCAAAGTAGCTACGGTTTACGCGCAATAAATGGTACTTTATCACAACTGCGCGCAATTGGACGAAATAAATTCAGTGAAATATTTTCCACTTGTTATACGGAACAGTATTTTACCGAAATAGTGAACTCGCGTTCGAGATAATGTCTCTCTTTCGACCGTTCGTGCCGTTTTATCGATATCAAGTGTAGAGTCATAAAATTTTTTACCGCCTTCAGGGCCTGTTATTAACAAGCCAGTAAAAACTTCTATTAAATTCATTAAGTTAGGTTTCAAGAATTATCCCGGTTTCGCGAAGATAGTTGCCACAAATTTCAATTATATAGAGCTAAACAAAATACTTTCATTGTATCAAATTTTTGTCAGCTTTGTGTTTTTTATTGTATTCACTTGTATTTCGAATTTATGTTCCTAACAAGATCTCTCGCACCACCTGTCATTCCAATACGTCAGAGCCACAACAGATTTTCAAAAAAAATTCCTAAAAACGATATTTTATTCTGAAAACCATCACCATTTCCTTAATTGCATCACAAACAACAGATCACCCCGTATGAATTCACCCACCTGTTCACTATCCTCCCCTTCGCGAGTTTTTTTCGCAAAAGCCACTCGTGAAATGCCAGCCACAGGACACAGACGACGGTATCCCCGTCTTTTCGCGCTCGACTGACAATGGCAACAAATTGAACGACAATGCATATTAACTAACCCCTTCGAACGGAGGAGGACAATCTACGGTAATGATTTGCTGGGCAAGTCGGCTATAACGGGCCGCGAACAAGGGGCAATTAGAGAAAATCAATGTTGCACAACACGTTTGCATGTTGCATTTAATAATGGTGCTCGAGTGGAGAATTCGATTCGCCCTTTGACGACATAACGAACCGACGGTGCGTGCGGACGTGTCCGCGGGACGTTGCGTCGCTTTTCCGTTGACAAGCAATTTCATTGGATCAGGAAAAGGAAGATGTGCCATCGCTGGACTGAATTATCTTTATGCTATTAAATACCTAGGTACTTTTTTTTCGTTGAGTGATTTACTTCAATAGATGCCTGATGGGGTTGCCGACGTTGCGGGGTATATTGATTTAGGGTTCGATCTAGGTACTTGAGAGGCTGCAGGTTAAAGGAGAGTCTGAGGAGAGGTGTAATTTTTTTCTTTTATCGTTTACTGAACTGGGAATAAAGATTCCCTTTTTGTGTTGCGATTTTTTAATTGATACTGTAGAGGCTTAATAATCTGAGGTGAGGGTGTTGCGAACCGGTTGGAATATTTGGGGAACACGGATTAACCGGAATCTAGCTGTAGAGTGAAAATTTGTTTATTTAAAGTAGGTAAGTTAGAATACGACTTCTGATTAAGCATGCAGTTAAATTAGAGAAGTCTACAGACATTTTCATTGGAATATATCCACAATAATTATGGAAATTATTGTATTTTGATTAGTACTCCACTGTAATATATCTACAAGGTGTAAAAATGTGTACAAAAATTTCTTATTCACGAAATACCTACGCTTTATAAATTAAGGATGCACCATATTTTATTGGCGATACACTCTGTATATAAATTTCGCTTCACTCTGCGTTTATATTTTCATCATTATAGGATGACATTAAGCTGATTCAACGTGATAAATTCTACTGAAAGATTCCTTCTAATTTATTTATGATATTTAATGTAGTAATTTAAAAGTGAACCTTAATCAATTATTTATAAGAATACTTATATCGCAAGCATTTCGTGCTAATCGAATATTTCCTATCAATCGTCTATCTATATAGTTTCTCTAGTCTCGTATCAAAATATAAATATCCTACATAACAAACGTGCTTTACCTGTTTGTATAAAAAAGCGAGGTCTAAAAATTCAGTTATCGTATTTCATGGCATCCTTGGATAATTTTTTCATACAACGAGTCCTTTACGAGCGCTTTATGATCGTCAAGTTAAGCGAATTACCCTATACTAGGGGTGGTCGTAAGCAATGCCATTCTTTATGATGTGAGATTAATTTAACGAGATTATTTTTATACGAAATACGATATAAAAGGGATTATTAAGGATAAGTTCTGATCGGAGTACAAATTATGACTTCTGAATGTTTTCCTATATTAGACGATGTGTAGTATGAATGACATTTTCATGTGATTTTCAGATAACAAATTATGAAAGCAATTGAAACGTAGCTGGAAATTCGATGATATGTTGTTAGATATCGAGCATAAAAAAATGTGCATATAACATGGAGTCGCCAACAAGGGAACCCCGCGAACCTTTATTGGGACGCAACTTTGTGGGTGTATGGAGTGATTCAAGATTAAAAATAACGGTATATATCATTTGCGCACAATCGTTCTTTAAGGGGGTATACCCGTTTGAACCCTCGGAAAATGTATACATTTTGTGGATTTTTTTACAAGTCAACGGTATGATGCAGATTTCCCGTTTTTTTACTATCTTTACATAGTATTATGAACTACTCGAGAAAAAAGTTTCAGTTAAAAAACTATTGTTTTTGGGAAGTTATGCATACACATCCGAAAGTCTTTCGATGTTAGACAGTTAAACAGTGGCCCTGAAAACAGCTGTATGCCGTGTCTAAAATCAAAAACCATAAAATTTTCTTATAAAGTATGTCAATAGCTATTGTCCAACGAAGGTTTTTTTTATTCCCATTCCCCGTTTATTATTTATAAAGAAAAAGGTGGATTTTTCTCTTAGAAAAATTTAACTTTACCTTTGATCTCTCACCATTCCTTTATTTTTCAAAATTTTCAAAATCGGCTTCGTTGGACGATAGCTAATGACATACTTTATAAGAAAATTTTATGGTTTTTGATTTCAGACACGGCATACAGCTGTTTTCAGGGCCACCGTTTAGCTGTCTAAAATCGAAAGACTTTCGGATGTGTATGCATAACTTCCCAAAAACAATAGTTTTTTAACTGAAACTTTTTTCTCAAGTAGTTCATAATACTATGTAAAGATAGTAAAAAAACGGGAAATCTGCATCAAACCGTTGACTTGTAAAAAAATCCACAAAATGTATACATTTTCCGAGGGTTCAAACGGGTATACCCCCTTAAGGAGACATGGTACTTTTTTTGTCCGAAAATGAAGCATTCATTACGAATTTTCTTCTACATGAAAATGAGAAGCTAGAAATATGGGGTTTGTTGCACATGAAAGATCACTGTTTGAAAGTATTAAAATAATTTTTAATAAAAAAAAGCGCTCTCCCACCCCTCGCTATAGTCGCTGAAAGTTGGTCCCTCGCGGAGTGAGTAGAATTGCGGTGCCATAAATTCCGCCTGTTGCGTTTATCTGAAGCATAAAAACAAATTAAGACATTAAAATTGATTACATTTTGGTGTGGTTGACCGATTCGATTCTTAAATTTGGCATTTAAAACGAAATGGCGGACTGTCAATCTGTAGGTATCGATTTCCGACAGTTTGCTAATGCTTCGTTTGAAATGCTCCTATGAATAACGTATAATCGATAGGTATCCATCACACACGTAGCATACGTGTGTCGCCGTATGAAAGAATTTGTAGGCAGCTCGCGATACGAGTATCGCGAACGTGTATCCCCGTGTGAGACTGATATTCTTTGGAGTTGATCAGGCAATGATAAGCCATCGTGGTACACTGTGGACCTCTCTAAACAATTATATCCTTCAAACTTATTTCTCCGATCTCGTCCACCGATTCCTTTCCCCATTACGAATAACAAATGTCTCACCTTTCGGCCAAATAAATTTGTCTTCGTACTTTACGATGTTAATAAAGATTCTGGAATATTGAAGCACAAGCAGGAAGCAAGCAAGCAGGAAGCTGAAACGCTAAATTATTTAACAGCATCTCAGTAGAAGCTACATCATACGCTAGGCTCTGGTAAATATCGTGCACGACTATCAAAGGAAGCCTGCTAGTTAATATTCTACGAAACTATCACGAGTGAACTTTGCATCTGTGTCACATCCAAATACACGAGACATATTTTATTTTCCCAGTTCCAGTCTTTGCTGTTTTCTCTGGACTCTCCTTTGCTGTCCTCTCCAGCTCGCCGAATATAAGTGGCTCCATTAAGAATAGCTTCCCCCCTATTCCCCTGGAGCCTAGGTCTACAAAGTCGAAAAATTTGTGGCACTTGTTGCTCGAGTGCTTCGACAACACTGGAAATATCATGTCTAGGACCCAGGCAGGTATTATTGCATCTCCGGAAACATTCTATCGTACTTATTTTTACGCTATACCGTGCTGCCTCATCGACAAACAGTGAGATCAACAGTACAGATTTACTTATATCCACTTTATTACTATAGTTTTAAGACGTTTAACGTTCCCGCTGATTTTCCGTGGGACAAAAGTTATTTCTTTCAGCACCTGCATGAAAATGGGTATTTAGCAAAATGGCCAATTTCATGGCCATTTTTCTCCCAAGGGAAAAAGACTTTGCGCGTATGCGTACTATTCGCATTTTGTGTTTCTATATTGACATTACAACTGTCGCAGCACCTGTATTCATTAAAACGTAAAATGAGTGATAATGGGAGTGATAGTGATACGGGATACCACACGCCCCCAAATATAGTAGAAGCTAAAAAAACCATTCAGGAAAATTTGCTGCTGTCGAAATCGAAAGAAAAGTAAACGATGTACAACAAATTTATGGAGTGGCGAGATAACCAAAAAGCGGAGTCTTTATTGCAAGCAGTGATTTTAATTTATTTCTTTTTATTTCAATAAAAACGCAATCGAACGTGCATATTTTGTTTGCGAATCAAAACACACCTTTCATGCAGGTGTTGAAAAAAGTATTGTGCGTGACAAGGGAGAGATGCGATTTTTGCAGCGCTTGGGCAGCAAACTTCACGCTCGTCAAAATCGCTTCCTTCTCTCCTTTGTCACGCAATGTACTATTTGCATTTTGCATGTCGTTAATCAGAGCGGCAGTAAAAAACAACAACGCCAAGCTAATTATTGCGTTGTAATAATAAGGATCGAATAAACAGTAACGCCAATCCACAGTTTTCTTCTAGAGCATCGAATTATTTATTGTCCCTCCTACCTATTATCACTCTGCATTTTATCACGACACAACAGGAAAATATAAATGAGCTAACTCACAGCCAGATATATTGGCCGGTGAATTTCGTGAGGGGTATTCTTTCACCACACAGGTTGCCTGCCTCGGTGCTCCTTTTCTCAAAGTTTTCTGACTCGCTCTCGCCTTGGCAGAACAAGAGTGAGTCAGAAGTGGTGGGGATGGTGTCAAGCTTTTAGCGTGTAGGCCAAACCGAGCCGCCAGCGTAGAAATACACACACCAGAATAGGTGTGCGTTAGCTCCGAAAAAATTCTGGAGCTTTATTGATGAGAACATTGATACTTTCCCGATAGCTTCATCTCGTATTGGTAACGCACACAACTATTATGCTAAGACTAAATAACAATCACACGGTTACGTTCATGCAGAGCCGAGCAGCGTTCAGTTACCTCATTATACCCCTCGGGGCCCACACAACTCCAACTGACAAATCCACGATCGTCAGGTGATAGTGGTTATTTTCCTCGATCGCTGCTCGACGAATTCACCGGTTAGTATATCTGGTTTCGACCTTAGTCGAGTACGACACGGCGCGCAATATAATTGAGTCACAGTGGTGGGGACGTTTCAGTGCAGAGAAACCGTCTACGGAAGAACTAGACTGCGGTTTGTGCACCAGTGATACCTACACGTAGCGACCGTGGCCTAGTGACCTAAATTCCGGTCGCATCGAGTCGATTTGGATGCTACGTTGATTACTTCGTGATCGCCGGTATACAGCATCGCAGAATTTCTTTGCGCGAGGACGATGGCGTTGTGGACGTTAGAAGCGCTTGGATTCGTTGCCGCGATATTATTCCTGCTTTATTATTACTTCACGTCTGCGTTCGACTTCTGGCGGAAAAGAGGCGTCGAAGGGCCCAAGCCTATACCGTTTTTTGGCAACTTTCTGGATGTGTTCCTTGCGAAGAGTTCCGTCAGCGATTGCTTCACGAATGCCTACTACAATTACAAGAATGAGCCGTTGGTTGGACTGTTCGTGGGATCTACTCCAATGCTGGTCGTTAAAGACCCAGAGCTGATGAAGGATGTTCTTATCAGGGACTTTCCTTGTTTCGCTGAGAGGACTCTGAATTCTATAGAGGAGGTGCGTATTACTTTTGGTATGCGGTAGTACTTTCAAGGGATCAATGACACTTCATATTGTCACTAATCCGTGTAAGTTTAAAATCAGGGAATTTTCGTAAATGGACAATCGGTATTGTACGTTCATTTTTGCATGTTCTTTGTATGTTCGAATTTCATATTCGAATTTCAATGCTCACTGATAACGGGCAGAAAGTGCTTCACAGAAGACCGTAACGTGCATTTTGAATTTACAGTGAATTTACTTTGATGTAAATCTTGGAGAAATAGTGCTTTAAATAGAATCATTAATTTTTACTGTATTGTTCTAAAACACTAATTCGGTAATAATTATCTTGTGATTACATTTTTTTAAGCTCCAAATTTGAGGTCGGTTAACTTCGAGGTAACCGAAATCATTTGTAGAAAATCATTTTGAAAATTATTTGGAAAAATTAAATGGTGATGATCTAAGGTATTAAATAATTCTGCATAGCTAGGAAACGTTTAGCAAGCATTTCTTGTTGCACTGATGCAGAGAGACTTGAACAGATATGATGAAAAAAATACTCTTGAGGCAATCACAGTTCGCAGGTCAGTGACTTGTTTGGTCTCGTCTAGTAAATACGAACGACACACATTTAGAACAAATGGAGTGATTACTCGTGTTTGAAATTTGATTGCAATTCCCTGTTAGTGAGTGAACCGTAAATTTGTGTGTACTATATTGGGTGCATATGAACTCGTGATAAGTAGTGCTTGCGTTGGTGGGATTGGAAAGCGGTACACATACTTACAGAGAGTGATATCTCGAGAGATATAGAATGTGTATTGTGTATATTCCAAAGTATGCAGAACGGTTACAAGGAAAAATAGCTTGAATGAATTTCTTGTTCCTGTCATCTAACATGCTGACAATATTAGAATAATATAATAA
This sequence comes from Andrena chrysosceles, assembly GCA_963855975.1. Taxonomy (NCBI): domain Eukaryota; kingdom Metazoa; phylum Arthropoda; class Insecta; order Hymenoptera; family Andrenidae; genus Andrena; species Andrena chrysosceles. Next base: position 41,073,713 of record OY979769.1, on the reverse strand, counting down.
AAGATGTTTCAGAGTTAAAGATATAAGCTTCACTGATTGTGAGTAATAAAACTCGTAAAAAGAAACTGAAAAGTTTAAAGAAGCGTAAGTTCACAAAGAGATCGCCTTTGAAATATTCAGTAGGTACCTACTGTAGGAGAAAGATATTTTTAAGTCTTCGTAAGGTGTTTAAGATTACAGTATCTACATTAAATATATACTATAAATAAGTATACAGTAGGGAAAAATGCCGTTTCGAGATACTCGCGTTTAAAGTTTCGACAGAAGTTATTTTCTGCAGTTTCAACAGAAGTTATTTTCGGCCAGTGAGTTTCTACCTAGTTTTAAACAATATATAAGCCCATAATCCCTCTTATTAGATACATTTGGAATTTTGGACATAAATTGTCCGAGCAATCGACTCTAAGCTACCCACGCAAGTACATACTCGGTTCCGAGCGCTGCACTACCTGTACAAAATCTTCCATACCTCCGAGAATTTTTCGAAATCCACTTTGAAATTGTGCAGGTATAATCTTGAGACCCAAGCATTAAGAAAATGCACAAAAAATCGAGAAAAAAAATTTTCACAGTGGCCCCTAAATTAAGTCCTATTCCCATGAGTGGGTAAAGGCCCCAGTGCATTGCTGTGCCCAGGACCTACAATACTGTTAAGACGGTTCTGTAAATATTTGTGTGTTTGTCTGTCGCCTTCTGTCGTACTTTGGAAGAGTAAACTATGTGGTCACGAAACGTGTCTCAGCTCACTATGCCTGGCTAATCCAGATAAATATCACTACTTTCACAAAAAAGAATGCATAAAATCAGAATCTAAATCCCGGACGAAGCCGAGTTGTGAAGCTAATAATTTATATAGGTGGAACCATTATCGGTGCACCTCTTCAGGCTTGACGCGCCACGATGGAGGCCCTTAAGAACCAGACTTACCCCTGTCTTCACCTCGGGCAAGCTGAAGGAGATGTTTCATTTGATGCTGGAGTGCTCGGATCACTTCGAAAGCTACCTGGATAAATTAGTCGCGAAGGGCGAGCTGATCGAGTGCCGCGAAATTTCCTCGAAATTCACCACTGACGTGATAGGTTCCTGTGTATTTGGCATCGAGATGAACGCACTGAACGAGGAGAACAGCGAATTTCGTAACATGGGTCGAAGAGCCTTCCAGACGAGTTGGAAGTCCGCCCTCAGGGACAGAGTCAGGGACTTCCCTTTCATGTTCAAGATTTTTGGCCGTTTCCTGGTGGATCATGAACTGGTGAACTTCTTCACGCGTATTACTAGAGAGACCGTGGAGTATAGGATTCGAAACAACGTCCGTAGACACGATTTCATGGACAGTTTGGTGGACTTGAAGCAACACCCAGAGAAACTTGGACTTGATGGTACGAATGGCTTTTTTGTGCTGTGAAGCATATTTACCACGGTAAATGTTTCCACTAGAGATAGTTTATCAATGTCTTATCTTATTTACTGGTCGCGCGTGTATTAAGAAATACACTTCTCATTTAAGAATTTACTTAAAATTTGAACATACCGAAGAAATATGAAAACAAGATCGGACAAAATAAATCTTCTGTTACGTTTTCACTGGTTCCTGATTTAACATGCAACGTTATTTATTTAAATAGAATTAGGCGATGTGTACATGGCGGCCCAAGCTTTCGTTTTCTTCGTCGCTGGCTTCGAAACGTCCTCCATAACGATCAGCAATCTTTTGTACGAGCTGGCATTGAATCCATCAATCCAGGATAAAGTTCGAGCAGAATTGAAGGAAGTCCTTCAAAAAACCAACGGAGTAATGACATACGACAGTTTAAGCGAAATGAAATATCTGGATGCATGTTTATACGGTACCTACTGTTTTCTTGTATTCGTTGATGCAGTAGCTTGAAGTAGCTGACAATTTTTGCTACACGACTTTACTCTTTTTTTCTTTTTGGCTAATCAAATTCTAATTGTGCGATCGTTTAGATATACAATTTTTCAGGAATTTAATATACATGAACCCGAATGTGACTGACGAATCTATTGGCGGTATTCACAGTCGCTAATTATTCTTAAGATCATCTCGACGTGCGTTACGAAAAGTAGCACGTTTGCCTTCGTTCTCACGAAAACTATCACGTTTCGGTTTTTGCTGCGAAAACTAGCACGTTTGAGCGGTTTGCCATGAAAAATAGCATGTTTCATCTTTCGCTGCGAAAACTAGCGCGTTTGAGCGGTTTGCCACGAAAACTATCACGTTTCGGTTTTCGCTGCGAAAACTATCACGTTTCGGTTTTCGCTGCGAAAACTAGCACGTTTGAGCGGTTTGCCACGAAAAATAGCATGTTTCGTCTTTCGCTGCGAAAACCCATACAGCACACTTCGTTGCGGCAAAGTTGCAGGATGGTTGCAGTAACCTTGCGATGTTGCATGGTTGCAGTGCAATGTCGATGTATGGTTGCTGCGACGTTGCGGTGCAACATTGCACGGGGCGGACATAGAATTGTTTCTGCATAGTTGCTGCATAGTTGCGTTGCAATAATGCACTGCAACTTTGCCGCAATTATGCCGCAACTATGCAGCAACTTTGCCGCAATTATGCCGCAACTATGCAGCAACTTTGCCGCAATTATGTCGCAACTATGCAGCAACTTTGCCGCAGCTTTGCCGCAACTTTGTCGCAACTTTGCCACAACTTTGCGGCGTTAGCAAATTTTAAAACATAATATCTCCAAAACCGGCTGAAATAAAGTGTATACATTATACTTTATTGAATTCGTCTTGAAACGCACTATCAAGTGATCTGTTAAAAAAAAGAGTTCCGTAGAAAATTTGCCCCCTCCAACCACGCAATTTCATGTAAACAATTTCTTTTATATCTCCAATACGTTAGGAAATATCCAGGTGTTTACTGTTCCCGCGGACATCCAGTATAATGAACTAAAATATAAAATATATGTCGGAGAAGGCAACCATTTAATCAGTTCCAAGCATAAGTCAGAATCTACTTTACTGGTGGCACGTGCCAAACTGATGTTTCCGTGAAGGCGAGCACGGCGCACAGTGCTTTTAGAACGACAATATATGGGGGTCGTAGTACTCATGTAGTATGAAAGTTTTTAACGTACAGAGTAATCAATATATATACCATCTACAGTACACTACATCCAAGAAGGTTCCGTGGCCACAACAGTAGCGCGTCAGATTGTCATGCGGGCGGGCCGGTGTTCAAATCTGTCGTGACCAATAACTTTTTTTATTTTTTTTTAACAGTTTTTCGTTGCCTCAAAGTTGCCGTGCAAAGTTGCCTCAAAGTTGCTGTGCAACGTTGCAGCAGGCGGACATAGAATTATTGCTGCATAGTTGCGGCAACGTTGCGTGAATCGTTGCAATCTTGCACCGCAACTATACTGCAACTATGCTGCAACGAGAGTGTGCTGTATGGGAACTAACACGTTTGAGCGGTTTGCCACGAAAACTATCACGTTTCGGTTTTCGCTGCGAAAACTAGCATGCTTGAGCGGTTTGCCACGTGATTAAAATATTCGTATGTGTTGTCTTTTGGAGATTAGATGGAATTATTATTTATTAAACAATATTTTCAACAGTTAAATTCTTTTAAACTGACCACGGGCTGAAACGTGATAGTTTCTGCAGACTGCAGTATAATCCAAAACGTGCTATTCTTCGTGGCCAAACGGGTAATATGGTAGTTTTCGCCGCAAATTCTCAAGTGATGCTATTTTTCGTGTCGAAACAGTATAACGTGCTAGTTTTCGCCGCAACAGTACGAAATGTGCTATTCTTCGTGGCGAAACAGTCAAATGTGTTAGTCTTCGCGGCGGAAGACCAAACGTGCTAATATTCGTCAGAAACGGTGGAACGTGCTTCTTTTCGTGGCAAACCGAAACGTACTACTTTTCGTAACGCACGTTGATCTTAAGTGAATACCGCCCAATATCAGAAACTGACACATATACATCACTAATGATCAACTTCGTTTCTCATAGAAACCCTAAGAAAATACCCAGTAGTATTATACCTAGGCAGAACGGCACTGTCAGATTACACGTTCTCAGGGACGAAAGTCAGTATACCGAAGGGTACGAAAGTTTTTCTGCCATCGTACGGGATTCAACACGACCCGGAGATTTTCCCGGAACCGGAAGTCTTCGATCCTGATAGGTTTACCGACGGAAGAGCTGCGACCAGACACTCAATGCACTTCTTGCCTTTCGGAGACGGCCCAAGGAATTGTATCGGTGAGAAGTTTTCTCGTTAAGGGTGTAATGCAGCGCAGAGCTTAAAAATCCATTCCCTTTTCGCAGTTTCTCATAATTTAGGGGTCAAAAAATGTATTTAAAGAATTTTGAAGAGTTAGACACAAGGCGACAGTTTGAAATTAAATTTTACTTTGGGCATCGGATTTGAAGATTTCCTGAGGGATGATCCATTCTTCTCCTTCTTCGAAACACTGACAGATTCTTAATTTTTCATATTTGTCATTTCTTCTACTTTAGACGATACATTAATAATATCTTTAGTTTTTTAATTTTAGAATATCGCGAGTATTGAAATCATATGAACCAAGTGGATATTTATTTTCCTTTTAACAAACCTTCAGCTGCCTACATTTTACAAACTATTAAATACTTTAGTACGAAACGATTTGCACAACTTAGTGAAATCGAACTGGTGTCTTGAATAATTATTACTACGTGAAATTCCAAAGATGCTCGTACATTTTGCGCATCAACGCTGCATTATCCCCTTTAAGAAAGGAAAATAGATAAGAAAATCCTGCGATAGTGAGTCTAACTGGTTTACTCTTTAGGCGCGAGATTCGCTAAGATCCAGACGAAGGTGGCAGTCATCAGGGTTTTATCGAAGTTTAAAGTTCACGTGTGCGAGAAAACTCAAGTACCATACATTCTGGATAAGAAGGCCTTGTTCCTGTTACAGCCTACTCATGGGATATACGTAAAGATGACGAAGGTTGAAGATTAAAGGTTATTTAGGAATTTTCAAATATTAAAGATAACGAATTTCTCGTCTGTACATAAGTGCTTTTATTACGAGGCGATCTTCATTGGATTCTTGTGAATAACATACTTGTGGTGTTAATTTGATTGACAGATAATGACATCAATATTCGTTACTCGTCTATGCTATAATTATTTGGTAATTTCACCTACACGGTTAATGAATATAGATAAAGTACCTATCTCTCATTCGAGGCTTTGTTTAAATAGCACTCTTTTATTAAGCAGTTATTAATGTATAGTAATAATCTAGATTCAACTTGCCTTTCAATTAATAATTAATATTGGGTTTAGAAATTAAGCATGATTGAAGTGGTCCACTTTGCAATGTTTAAAAATTTAAATGTACCTAACTAATAATTAATGAACTGTATCGTAGTTCAAATTATTTTAATAGCCTTTTAGTCAGAGCTAAAGAAGGTTCTAAAGGTAGCTAAAGAAGGTTCTTTTTTAAGAAAAGTGTTTTGTGGGTGTCTAGGTCATAAAAACAATGTACCATCCAAATTTCGTCGAAGAATGCATTTTTCGTACATCAGTAAATTTCAGAAAACGACATTACCAAAAATGTGAACGGGCGAACAAACGTTCACAAAGTTTGTTGAGGCGCTCATAGTACACACGGTGGAGTAATTAAATCTAATGTAGCGAAAGAAATTGGGGCGTATGCCCCTCCACTGTTGCAATGTCGGAGCGTGTTAACGTTCCCTCTCGAAACGTGTCTGGACATTTTATTCACGGTATTATCGCAACACTTTGACCAAGTTGCGTGACACTACCCAGTTGACTTCCGTCGTTGTAATGATTTTCAGTCGACCGCATTCAATGTAAAGGGAGGCAATGCTCAGAGCATTCTGACATTTTGATAACGGGTAGCTGGCCACTGTTGCACGACAATCGGGTAAGTCGCTGGAATAAATCGCGCGATTCTTTCTTCGGGAATTTTAACACCTTGAATGATAAAAGTGTTTGCTCGTATTAAAAAATCGCCTGATTTTTGCTTTCGGATATAGTTCGGGGGAGGAGTCATAGATACGAGGGGATGTTAATGAGTAAATTATGAAAAAATTAAAGAGTTTAAATTTTTAATTAATTCCGAATTAATTCCAGTGACGAAGAATAATTTAGATTAATCAGTCGACAACGATACATGTTGGAAAGGAGGAACCGAATGTTCCAATTACGACATTTCATGATACGATACTGTTATCAGATTTTACGCTAGTGACTGAAAGTGTTAATAGCATAATTGAATAATATTATACTAGGTATATTCCACGAAACAGCAGCAAATTGGTTGTACAGTAATTGATCTAAAAGACAGATTACAAAATTTCAATAATGTAATAAATGTGAATTTTATGCATGTAAAGGAGGTTGAAATTATACTTTAAACCACCACTGTTATTTACAGTATGAAAACGATCTCTTAAAAATTTCTACTTGTAGGCAGAGTAGGTAGGAACTCTGTCTACATACTCATTACTTCGGCTAAAAAAATGACACTTTGCCGCAATCATTTCTTAACAGGAAAACGAAAAGAAGAAGTTGTAAAGGGACGCATATTTCCATAAATTATCCTAGCAATTCTGCATCGCTGCGCTTACTAAGAATAATTTGAGGATTATAAGCGCGATACACATCGCCCAGGGAAAGATACATCATCTTCGAATGATGAGGCATTTCGTAAGTTGCGCTGATAAGATTGTAGACGCCAGATTAAAGTAGGTAAGTTGCAATTAATTCTATCTGGATGTTCCCCATGACACCAATGACACAGATGCACGGTATAAAACATCTAAATCCTAAAATCCTCTAAAGACAAATATCCCTACTCGTTCAATATTAACGTGCTATTCACAAACTGATCACAGTGGCCGTTTAATTCTGATTCGTTAATTCCAAAGTATTTAGAATTTATATCCAAAATTGATTAAAACTTAATCGTTGAGTCGATGAACATGTTTCCTCTTTCTGAAGTTAGCTGAAATTTTCGAAAACTGGAAATTGTACGAAAATGGACTAATACGTCATATTTATATTTTATTAAACTCCCTTATAGTAGAAGCAGACAATTATTGGTTTAGCGTAGAATGGCTTGTACCTTCTACATACTCTGTTTATTTGATAGGATCTAATGCATTACATTAGGAGCCGCATTTTTTACGCTCTTGTCGGTTGAAAATATTTCCAGTGGATGAAATAAATCCTTTAGAAATATTCCACGGGCACTGGCTAAAGTGCAATTTTATTTATGGAAATAGAAGTGGCCGACCTTTATGCAGCCGCGCAAGCTCTCGCTTTCTTTGCTGCTGGCTTCGAAACTTCATCGCTAACGATCAGTCACGCTTTGTACGAGCTTGCATTGAACTCGTCGATTCAAGACAGGGTTCCAAAGGATATTAAAGATGGACTTAAAAGCACGAATGGAGCGATCGCATACGACCCTGTAAACGAAATGAACTACTGCACTCAGTTCTCCAAGATAGGTACACACTGCTTTTCTATATTCACCGAGGCAACATTTATTTTAATATTTAAGATTAAATTGACGTTCCAAGCTGTTCGCTAGCCCGGTCACATCGATATCTGCACAAATTTCTGAAAGTATAGTCTCACTTCTGAAAATATTTTCCATCTAATTTCTAATCTTAAAAAAGAATGTTGCAGGATAACGCAGGATCACAAACTTGACACGTATCTAACTTTCCTGTGATTTATGAAAAGAAAAGCGGACAATGCTCTTCAATTTTTTCATTATCTTTTTCATTACAACTATTCACATCGCTCCTCTCTGTCAAATAAACCGTACAACTTGTCAAAACAACCACCAAATTCTAGATTCCAAGGCGTCACAAATAAATCGAAACTGCGACGAAGTTTCTCACAGGTTATTTTAACGTGAGTTCTCAACATCGCGAATAAGAATAGAGAAATCAAATATTCTTGTTATCTCCTCCCTGTTGAATATCCCCCCTCCCTCCCACGTTTCGCGTCATTTGTAGAAAAACCGCGCGTGAAATTGCACTTGCAAAAACACAGTGGGTCGTAATGCATTTCCCCTTCTGTTTTTTCTCCTCGTTCCACGCTCCAACGACAATGGCGGCGAATTAAATGATAATGCATATTAATTAAACCCCTGAAGCGAGCGTGGGGGATGTTCTTTGAATGCATGTATATTTTTGCTGACCTACAGTGTCCTTTGAAAAACTATATGATGTTTGGTTTTTCATTGATCGAAATACTTGGGGATGATCACAAGAGAAAAAGAATGAATGCGTATAATAATAAAATATAGCAATAAAATAACATTCTTTCCTCTCTTTTTTAAATTAGTCGAATAGTGGCATTAAAAAGATGGGATAATATCATAGAACACAATAGCGTTTATTTAGAACACTGGAATGTATTGTATGAATTTTTATAGATCATTAAACTATGTTGTAAACTATGCAGACAATAATTTATGATTCACCCTCTGTATTTTTCACTTCTCCATATATTTTGCACCTTTCCATACATCCATACCTCCACCAAAACTTTCCAAACATTGCTTCATTCTATCACCCTCCGCCCCTACTTCTAAACCCTTAAAACCCATTGCACTTCCTCAGATCCAATTCATTGCTGTTTCAAAGCCAAGTCAGCCTCACTCTAATACTAGTTCGCTTTCAATTCCAACCATTTCTCATTCTAAGTGTCACGGGGGAAACGCGCTAAGTTTGGATCACCGATTTGGCTCAAATTTTGCATACAGTTAGTGCACACCATATATAATAACATATAGAATGCACTACTAGATATTCGAATATTCGCCATTTGTGAATTCTGTGCATGGATCTTTATTATGTGATAATTTATCATTAAAAAGATACAACAAACGTGCAAGCACAAATTGGGTCTAAATTAATAATTCTATGTATAATTAAAAATCAAACACCATTCTACGTTGTAGCTTAATTACACTCCCTTCATTCTTCCTCTTCGCGTATACACATCGAGGTGCCAGAAAGGCAAAACTTTAAAATTAGATTTTCTCGAAAAATGAGTAATCCGTCCGGCGTGTTTAACACGTTATTATACACGGTGAGTATTAAGTGGATGGTAAATTTGAGCCGAACTCGTTACCCCGTAAAGCAGTGGCCCACTCTTTTCTTTCGCCCGTTACGATGGCCCGGCCCTTTAGCTTGTAAGTGTGCCGTTTTTCGCCCGACGAGAATCGACGTCACGACAGAGTGATGTTGCGACTGTTGCCTTTATCGTTACACCTAAATTCGCCATAGTCACGATGATACCTCTCGAGGGTAAATCGCTTCGAAGTTATAGCCTTGCAGGAACAAAAGTCGTTATAAGAAAGGGTCAGACGGTTGGAATGGCGGGCCACGCGATTCATCGTGATCCCAATATTTACCCCAAGCCCGAGCCGCTCGATCCCGGGAGGTTCAGGGATGAGGATTTCGAAGTCAGCAAACCCGATATGTCCCATCTAGTCGACTTCGGGACGATTCAACAGACTACATCCGTAACGTTGTGAAAAATGTCTTATTGCGTTCAGGGATTCATGCATTTCTTCGTGTTACGCTGCACCATGTAGCTCATAAACCAGCAATCCACCGTCAGAAATATGCGTGAATAAATTTTTAAATCTAACCCCCTTGAGCCCTTCAATTTTCATCTTATATACAGTCAACATTCCTTTCATTATTTGCAAACGTTCAGAATGTTTTGTTCATAACGGGGGAAATATGTGACGATCCAATGTCCTCTGTTCAGAAGGTGCAGTAGCTTTGGAAAGTCGAGTGCTGACCAATTTGTATTTCAGGATTTCCAAAATGCAATTTCTAACAGAACTTCTTCTGAACGTTTTCTCTTTGGATGGAGCAGCAACGTGTCTGCCATCCATTTTGGAAACGAGAAACGACGTTGAGGGTCTTACAAGACCTCCCAATTTAATATTCGATTTCTTGTCGAAAACGAGTTGGACAGCCATCAATTTAGCAAGACCAATAAATCATGAAGTTATATTTATAGGACGCCCCAAAATACGCGTCGCAAATCTCAGTAATTTGTGCTGGACGTACCCAAGAAGTCTGATATACCTATTTCTTGCACCCAGGATTCCAAATAAGAGAGGCAACGCGAGTCCTATTTCGAGTATCGAATAAAAGTTAAAATAAATTATTGAAGAGATTAGTTTTATTCGTCAAATAATCTCAAGCTAAAGTTACTTTTACTTCATCGGTTATTTAAATAATTTTTTATTTAGTTAATTCACAAATTTGGTTTAGAGTGTTTTCGTTCCCAAAATACTGTCACGAAATCCAGTGATCTAAGTGGTTTGCTAGTAATGCGGATGCAGTGATTCCTGAGGTAAAACAGAATACACTGTTGTAGCGGGTTCTTGTCGCGATTCTTGAAATTTTCTTCCCTCAAGACAGTCGTTAATATTGCAGTTCCTTCTCCTGGCTCTCGACACTGGCCAAAACCATGTGCGAATACGAGGCCTGCCTTTTAACCATTCTTATTGTTCTCCCGAACCGCGGCGTAAAACGCTTTCCACGTTCGAGGGAGTAGCGTTCCTCGCCTCGCCACTTCTTTCTCACGTGTTCCCCCTTTTCTCGAGGCAAAAGAAGACGGAGGTCTTGCTATTTCGCGAGTTGAACTCATCGAGAGATGGCGAGATGACGCGCCCCTGTGTGCGAAAACATTCACGCGCCACTAACTTAAAATACTCCTAAGTGTGATTGAAGCCGAAATAAAAATTCTCTAAAATCTTGGATTTCCGAGTTTCTATTTGACAGAGCCTATTATTTGGTTAAAAAGCATGCAAAGCCATCAAATTCCTATCCATACATGTCTGGACCGATTTCGCAAGTAAATATATAGCAAATCAATGCAAGGCAAAATTAAAACAATAAAATTAAAAAAACTAACTTTTCCTTATTTAATCTACGACTCTCCATTTTTTGAAGTTGGTTAACATATGGTGAAGATTGATTTCAACGCGTAAGCGCTTAAGCTACTGGCAATCATCGGGATAATTAAATGCATCATTTAGTTGCAAACTGGAGAACTGACGGATACGTTTTTTTAGTAATTAAAGGGCGGTTCCAGCGTGGAAACTGAAAGGGTTGGCCGAATAGGCAGCAGTCGCTGTATTATCTCGTCGAAACATCTCAGAATTTCGAGCACCCACATCATCTGGCCAGTGTGTATTTTGAACTTAACCCCTTTCTTAGGGCGCGTCCCAGAATCTTATTGCGGAAGCAATAAACTTCCTTCTCGAGCGCCCCATTGTCGACCTTCCCGGCCTTTTAGTAACCTCGTCGTAATTGTGACGAACGTGGCACTTCCTATCTCATTCAACGGCCCCTTTTGTAATCCACTCGAGAGATCATAATCGGGGATAAGGAGCTTCTGGACGATCGATAATGGAGTTTTCTATTACTCGAAGCTTCGAGTAGTGCTCAATGCAAACCAGGCTCGCTTCTTTCGGACGCTAGAGACTCGGGGGATCTGGAATCTCGTGAATCGGTCGATTGCTAGATTTATTTCACATTGAAAATCTTCCCTCTGCATTCTAAAGTTCTCGTGTTCTTTCGAAACCCGAATTTTTCAGCGCATGTTAAATAGTTTCCCTTTTTCATAATCATAAATCCACCGTGCAAGCATTTGTAATTATTCTCGAGAGAAATAATTTTAATTTTAATTAAATTCAACACGTTCACAGTGTTGATTAAAAATTACTACTGGACTAAACATTTGTCTGTCCCTAATGCTTATCGACAACACTGCTGTGTTTCAGAAATTCCACTAACGACAGCCACTGTGTTAAGCTGCCCCAGTTGAGGCTATCAACCAATGGCTGAGAAATCAATACCGCAAAATTGCCAATAGTCACTGTAAGGGGAACGAAAAAAAAACAATGCAATCTCTTGACACAGAATATTAACTCCTCCCACACAATACGACACTGAACAGACATTCTCGCCCGCATATTTTCAAATGGGCGCGCGAATAACGCGCCAATCGATTGCTCGGGTTCTGAGGCGTGTGTGGAGAACTGAGTGTCAGTGTGGAGAACGGACGTCCCGTAATTCAATGATCAAGGTTTAATAGTTTATCACGATTGCTCGACGAGGACTTTGTTCCCAGAAAGGAAAAATATCCTAATCCCGTTTCATCGGCGAAGTTGGACGCGACAAAAGCTGTGGAAAGCTCCGGCTCGCTATACATATTTATGAAAATGTTCAATGGAAAGTTCAACATTCAAATGGGACGGTTTTCAGTTGCAGGCACCAGAGACTGTTCTTTTCTCTCTCTCTCTCTCTTTCTATGACATGAATAGGAAAACGTCCGGTGTTTGGACAGCGGGGGCAACTTTCGCCGCGGAAATATTGCAACGTTTCGAGACGGTAGAACACCGATTTTTGACGCTTTTGTGCACTTTAATGGGACGACGGCGGGGCTCTTTATCACAAACGGGGGAGAGAGTCGAAAAAATCGGCCGAGCTTTGGAGTGATTTGTTAAGTTCATCGTACTGCCGATGGAGGGTGACAGGGTGGCCGTTTCCGGCCGCGCTTACACTTGCGCGTTCCTTTCACAGGATTAGAAGTCACCGTTCCGAGCGTGGGACGTTGTATAGTCGCTAGCAAAGCTGCAGTGAGCTCGTAAAGTCCGTCAGGCGTCAAAGTAGACATGTTTCTGGCGTCGACGAGCCACCTGAAGGAATTGAGTTGCAGATGGACTCCAAGAAGTAAGGAAGTGGGCCTTAAGAAATAAGTTGGGTTTGAATAGATAAAGAGTTGGGCCCCAGAAATGTGGAGTTGAAGGTGGGCCTAAAAAAATAAGCAGTTTGGTCTTATGTATTTATAGTGGCGTCTAAAGTATCTCAACTCTCATTCAGTAGGTACCTATTAACTTATTAAGGGGGTTGGTTACCCTTACAATTTTCGAAAATTGGTTTTTAGGATTTTGCATATTCCGCTGGCTACAGTTTTTCTACGTATTTTAAGCGCAACCCGGCCGCGAAATTCCCAAAATTGAAGGATTTACAGTAAAAAATGTATGAGCTTGCACATGAGATCGTATAAACGATGAACAGCTTTAAATGCGATTTCCCAGAAATGACGTTTTTCAAAACGGTGAACATAAAATCTCGAAAACCGCTACAACGCTTTTATATTGCAACGACATTAACAAGCAGGGTTAAGGTTTTGAAATATTTAAATATTTTCAAGAATACTACCTATTCTAGCCTCGGGACAGTCTCAAACAGTCTTAAATTCGTATTCTGGGAATTGTTTAAGAATTTGTAAGAAACCGTATTGCAGTTACACCATTATATTTAACTCTCACTCGAGAACCATATGAAATGTCCCATATCTATTTTAACAAAGCTTTCTAGATACGTAGGGAAATGTATAAAAATATTTGATCTAAGCGCGGCTGTTTGCGATTTACCTACAATTTTTCTATTGTAAAAGCGACTACTCAGTTTCAAGAAAATTTTCTTCACAGTGGTCCAGCCTTTCGATTGAAATAAAGGATAGTCCTGGAGATAAACATCTTATTAATAAACCCTGCTTTTACGAAAAGAACCAAAAACAACCCTTCCCCCACTACTTTCACATAGACTACATCATATCCTAATTTCATAAAAATCCCTCAATTTATCCTGGTGTGCCTCAATGTCAAAAGGCAGTTGGACTAACACAGTCGTCCACAAAATCCTCACCAGCACTCTCAAACGAAATCTATAACACCCACATTTCTATTAAATCTACGTATAACAACTTTACTATATACTCGTCAAAAAGCGGCACACATCACTAATGCAGTCACAGTCAACATATCAACCACGTTTCTCTCCGTCCTCGCAACACAGCTGATCACACTGTCTTCGAATCGCTCCCTCGAGATCGCCCCCTCTCCGACAAATTCCCAATACCCCAAGGTAGCCCAAATAATTCCTAATCGGTTTTTAACGTTCTCCGCTAAATCCCTCCGCTAACGAATGAATAGTAAATACGGGGTTCGAGCTTCTCACACCGTTTTCTAACATTTGTCTGTTCGTCAGGGGGGTGGGAGGGAAGGAGAGTGGGAGTGGGGGTTGAACAAGGGAAATAGCCTGTAGTGATCACAGGAGGGAGTGCAGGGTGGAAGGAGAGCGGCGGGTGCGAGGGGTGTACGAAAAGTGCTCGGAGAATGCTTTAAGCTGCCGCCGGGGGGTGGCGAATTCGCACGAATCGTGCCGAGCTGAGCCGAGTGCTCGGTTGCCCCTGTCAGTAGGCCTGCCGCAACGCAGCAGTAAGCGCGCCTTCCACTTCGCGCACAGACTATACGCGCTTCCACGTCTGAATACCGACGACAACGCGATCCACTTCGATCGACGTCCACCACTGAAGTTCTTTTTTTAATCGTGTACCACAGAAACCAGCGATCGGGCCAAAGTAAACGTCCTTACCAGTTTCATAGTGAGCCGACCGATCGGAGTGTCGTGCCTCTGAAATCGTGTTACATCGTGCTGGTAGCTTCAACGACACTCTGTGAATCTTTAAAGCACGGTTACATTCCTCCCACGATTCGAAGCAATTAAAGTGAACGAAATATAAGCCGGGACTCGGTTGACAGAGTATTAGTTACATGAACCTCGAACGTCCCGCAAACCGATATCCTCGTTTGCCCCCCAGTCTCTCTTGGACGCATGCAACATTTCAGAGACTAGCTTCAGAGGGCGAGGAGGAATTTATCGAGTCGATTCAGCTGATTCTACAACGGTGTTATCGGGCGTCCCGGAGGACAGCATTATTCTCGGACACAGCTGGTTATAAAATAGTGAGCACGAAGAAGATACGCTAACGGTTGGTCCGATTTCGCCGACACGAATTCCCGCACTCTATCGCCGTGGCGATCGAGCAGCCACGGGTATCGTCGGTATCGGAGGGCGTAGGACGACTCGAAGTCACTGCGGTGTGCGATGAAGAGACTCCGACGACAGCACGCACGCTCTGCCGCGATAACATCTGATGGATCCTAATGACACCGTTCGGGCGTTATCGTCAGTATCGTCGGGGCGTCTATTTCCATCCTTCGACAGCCGCGTCCCACGTGCAGCCGCGCGCTGGAAAAGAGCCGTCGTTACGTCACTATCGGCGAACGATGACGGGAAGCCTGTGTGAGGTGTAGCCGCGTATGAAACGAGCGTTAATGGACCGTGGACGGAATACGCGATCACACGATCGAGTAGCTCCATTAATAACGTCGAAGACGCCTCGCTGGTTGTACGCACGAAATCGCGACGAGGGGGTTGACGAGTTTGAAAAAAGGACCAGAGCCACCGGTTAGCCGCGCTGCCGTCACAGCGTTCAGTGAATGAGCCAACCCCTTGGACGCCACTCTTCAACGTCGCTGATTTCTCGTTCCAGGAGCAGCGTGGCTGTGATTTTCGATCAACAATAAACGCCGCGGGGCTGAGGAGCGTAGAGAAGTCGCGCAGTGAGATTGTGGAAAAGCGAGTGTGCCGTGAAGTTCGCGCGACGGCGTGGGGGTGGCTGGGATTCCGGGCGGCAGGAAGGATCGGTTCGAACGCGCAGCTCCGAGCCATTGGAGGATAGGATTCATTGAAACTTATCAGCTATCTCGACCTAGTTGCTGCCCTGCAGTTGAGGGCGATATTCCAACTAGGGGGGGTGGTGGGGGGGAATAGGGGAGGACCCGTCCAGCTGAACACAGACGCAGGATGAAGGGGATGCTTCTGCTGATGAGCGTGATGGCCCGGTTTGTCGCGGCGGAAGTTTTCCTCGGCAACGTCGACGAGCCGAGTAAGTGGTCGAAACTTCTGATTCCCATCCGGCTATGCTCCCAGGGCCACTTAATTGCGACGTGAGAGTAATTCTGTTTGCGATTAAAGTATACTATAGGCGACGCTAGCCCCTGATTGGTTAGCTCGCCGCGTCCTCAGGTGGACGTTTAATGTCGCGGAGAAAATTCAGTCCCGTCGAAGTCGGGGTTAATTCCATCAGTATCCCCGCATCTGGAGCTCGGGTCCCTAGCGATCGAATCTGAAATTAAAATTCCACGCGCGTTGGGCCGAGCCGAACGGTGGGTGGGAGGAATGTAGCGAGGTCGTAAAAGCATTAGGGGCTAGCGAGCTTGCAAGGCTCCAGAGGTTAAAGACGCGTCTTGGGTAGCTTTCGGCCACTAGCTATCTCGTTAATGATATGGGCACGCGATAGAGAACAGGTGTTTCGAGTCTCCTAATGAGTGAAGGACACATTTGGAGGCTTGTAGCCTCGCGGGAACCGCGTTGGAGCTTCAGGACGCCTCGAGTACCTACCCCTAGATTTCTTCCGCCCCAATGTAGCTTGTTTTCTGTTTCTGCGCAATATTTTTGGGATTTATCTTCGATGCCAGGGGGCGATGTTAAGTCTGACACTATCGAGGCACTTTGTGCAATGTGTTGGAACACGAGCGTTGCAATTGTGACTTGAATTAGCGGCGTTAGACGGTGTCGACAGGCTTGTGTGCCGTTACGAGGTGCTTGTGCCCGGTTAGGGGGCTGCTTCCGAGGGGTGTGTGGGAGTTAAAAATCCACTAGGGGGCCGTATTAATTTCGACGTGACGCAGGGTTGACGATATACGTGGGCAGTATGGAGAATTCGACTGTCAATAGTCGTTTCGCGGGCAGCGCAGCCTGCGCTTCCGTGCCTCACGACATTGGACGGGACCGCAGCCCGTTTATTTAATCGATGCATTATGCAAATTGACATAACGGCTCCACTTCGGATGCAGTAATCGACCACCATCTCTCGACTGATTCACAATGGGACAATGTGTACGTTGAATAATTGGCAGTAGCATGCTGCGGCTTCGAAATCAAAGCCAGTGAACTACCCTGATCGTGCCTTAGCGCTCGGGAGACGCAGTGGGCTTTTGGATACACGTTTTTCTTGTATATTAGAGTTTGTGATGTTTTGTGCTTCTTGGTATCCTTCGGGAGCGTGTGAGTTAGCATTGCGCGCTGTCTTGTTCCAAATCGGGAGGCTTTGTGGATTTGAATAAGTTGCACTCGTTGGCATGTTTCTAATGTCGATTTTGTAACGGGTTTAGTTAACGTTCTGGGAATTATGTATTTAATTAAGTGAATTGTATTTTGTTTACTAGACTCTAGAGTTTCACAATGCAGTACGACTCTCTCTCGATAGGGGTAAACAGTTTTTTCGTATTTGTTGTCGCGAATACAAATAATTTTGATGGTACAAGGTCGACTGCGTTGACAGACTTTTCATTTTACACTTACGAAATTTTTGGAGTTTGTGAGTAACGGGTTCTGACGTTGAGTCTTGTTTAGACCTTTACTTGGAACGAAGAACATGGGAAATAGTTTCTGACACTGTAAGTCGATGAGAAATATTTCTGTATCAATTAGTTGGAAGTTGTTGACCAAGATTTGATCTGATTCAAACATGAATATTATTGTCGAAAAGGTATCTGATTTTCAATATAACTCTCTACCACGTTGACTGCTACGCGTGAATTGTGTATAAGTCCTGCGGGGCCAAAATTCACGGACTATCCGGATCCTGTGTATATTCAATGCCCGGTCCTTTATCAGAATTATCTTAATAGTCCTTTAGTGCAAGCCGATATCTTCTCACCCTCTAATATACCCATCAAAGACAAACGCCGTTTCTAATTGACAATCACCTCAGTATCTTAATAGCTACTGAACCCTCAGGGTTCACAGCACAGCGACTTTCTGTCCACCTAATTTTTTTTATAATGTCAAATCCCGTCCTCGCCAGACAAGTAAAATCGTCACCCATTTGTGGGTGACACGGCTCAGGGGAAACTTAGGTGTCACCTAGTGTCACCCATGCCTGAGTGATGTGGCAGTGAACGTGCTAACAGGCAGCCGTTACATGTATTAGCAGGTGTGAAGGCTGGTTCTTAATTTCAAGTTGACATTTTAAAGGTTAAGTGCAGACAAGAAATTGAAGGAAAAGTGTTATACGAGTATAAGTATGTTGCTTAGACTTTATGTTTCGACTTAAAAACGAATTAAAAGGCAGTAAATGATGCGGTATGTGTACTGATTAGTAAACTCGTTGTATATTAATGTATTATTTTGTTATTTTGGCACGTGAAGTAGAAGTAACAGATAATATCTAGCACTTTATCTTATCAAACGTAAAAGAGAAATAGTAATATACAAATATTAAATTAAGCTTGGGTTAGATTTTCTACAATCTAATTCGTCATAACTTGGAAAATAAGATATTTTTATTTGTAAACCAATTCTGGTATGAATCACTGTAGAACAAGTACCTGAGACCACAGTGATACTATTTCAAACAAAGATTATAAGAAAAAATATAAAAAAACATGTAAAAAGATATTTAAAATTCTAGAAACAAGTATGCCACGCAAGTTATTTATTTCTTTGAAAAAGGGAAAAATGTCCATTGATACCGACATTGTAATTAGCATCAACTACGTCCTTTCTTGCAATGAAACACTCAGATAACTTTTATCGCTAAGAACGTCACAACTTGGAAAATAATCATTCTCATTTGAAAATTACAGCGCCAGACAGATAAACCTTCTACTGCACACCACGTCGCATTTGCTAGAATTTATCACCGCTACGCTGAAATTTAATTCTCCCGAGTCACTTTCGTTGCTGGAGAAGTTCGGTTGAATTTCGACAAGTTAAAATATCGCTCTTTTGTTATAATTTTATTACGAGAATAATTATACACCGTATACACTTATCATCCTCCGCACTTTGCATTCTATCTTATCGAAGAACTTCTCGATCCCATCCCAGGAAATTTATAAAGCTTTGCGATTAAGATCTTAACGATTAATCACCATAAGAAGGAATCGAACTAAAAATGAATAAAACCTCAGGGTACAGCATAAGGAAAATAAATCTTACAATCAATTAAACTTCCTGTCTCACGTGCTCAGCATTTGATTAATGACGGACCGATGGCCACTTGGTGGAGGGGATAAGATGCACGTAAGCGTTCTGCTGCCTTCTATTATCAATTAATTAGCACGTCGAGAGGGTATAATGAATTCAGGTGATTAGCGTAACGAGCAGAATTTATAGACAGTGTGCGTGTTTAAACGATGCCCTGTCGATCATTAGAGATAGTTGAAATTTAAATAAGTATTTAGTAGTATGAACAAGAGACGTAATAATTAGCATCTTAACGGTCGAGATGCCTGCAGCGGCCGCTTTGGAGTTATATTCTATGGAGATTGGCACAACACTGAATAATACCGTGACGATTGAATTCTCGCTGCTGCTACAGCTTTATTGCACGGAAATATGCTTGCACGCGAGTGTGGTTCGAGAATTGCACCTTTACCGGCGCTGTTCAACTCTACTATTTGCAAAGTTCTGTATACGTATTGTCGATTTTCTGGGAGCTAACTGGTTGAGCAGTGTATCTTGTAGCTAAATTTTGGTTGGCAGAAATGAATCTTTTATGAAGAATATTAAATATTCATGTGCGGTTACTGTATACTGGTTGCAAGTATACTATCAGTTGGAGTTAGGGAAAATAAGGATTATTTCGAAATTCAGGACTTTGCAGCGGGAGAGGTGCAACTCCACTTTTTACAGTTTTTGAATTCTGACGTGTAATGTACGTAAAAACAAATTCTACGTCGTTTGGTGCACGTTTCATGCAAATTCGATAACAAATGAGCGATTTATTGCAAATTTTGAACCTGCACCCATTAGGTACTGTTTTTGCAGATCCAGATTTGAAAAATTCGCCAAAATTAAAAATAAAGATTTATCAACTCAATATTTATTGTGTGAAAATATAATTTTTTTTCAATTAATGTTCTCTCTTTAATGTTCAGTCAATGCAATAATTTTAGAAACAGTTTTCTCCTAATTTACTCGAAGTTGGCAAAGATGGAGCTGCACTCTCGCTGTAAGGTCTTCAATTAGTAATCTCATCATTTCAAAAATGAACATACCTGATTTATATTACAGAATTAGGTATTCATTTTTTCTCATTTCGTCTCGTCTCTGTCTTCCACAAAATAGCTTCCATTAGATAGTCTGCACCATCGCTGAAACAAACAAATACATAAATCAATGTAATAAAAAATAAAATTCCCAATGTTCATTGCATTCTAAAAACTTGCTACTACACAACGAGTCCAAAATTTGCCGGTCCTGGGTTTCAATCGATAAGCCGAATACTCCGTGGTCCTCGTTTTGCGTAAAATGAAAAGGCACCGGGGGCCGTTTATCATGGCGACAGAAAAATTATGGTACCGCACGTAACACGACAACACGGTCCCGAGGAACTATCCCTTCTGTACGTGTATGCAACAACTTAAGGCCGAAGTGGCTAGCATTCCTGTTTGCCTTCCACCTATCCAGGCGAAATTGCAATAAATTCACGATATTACGGCGGCGCTGGGTTTCGTAAATAACGCATAATCGCGCAAAAATTCGATGTTAATACGGGTTCGATCGCGGGGCGCACGGCCGACACACGTCGCGGGGTCGATATATTTCATGAAATATTCCCAGCGGTCTTGTTCTTTTCTCTAAGAAACGTTGATATCGAATAATTTTCGACACGCGAGCCACGTATATACGCGGCTCGTTAGAATATTTCGCTATAACGACGTGGTAACGTCATAGTTCAACGCGATATACGACATCCCGTAGGTCATGTTTGATGAAAGTATCAAAGTCATTGTAACACAGGGAATGGTGCTCGATCAAGCTGGTCGTTCTCTTCGAAATCGTCTGGATGTTACGTACCAACCATCTCCTTCTACCTCATTCCGTTGAGTTTATGATTCTTATTCTGTACCTACATTTGAAGTGTCACATTTGATTTCTCACCTTTCATCTTGTTGATATTAATATACGAAGTCTGATTGTAGTGGTGGTACGAATTCAGCATGTAGTGGTTCTTTGTGTATAAATAAATCGAAAACATAGAAAGATGTTTTTTATATTTGATACTTATATAAAAATTATTGATAAAAAGGAACAAACACTAATTAAATACTTTCGAATCTGTAAAACTCACCAGGTATCGACGAGTCTTTCAT
Organism: Andrena chrysosceles; assembly: GCA_963855975.1. Taxonomy (NCBI): domain Eukaryota; kingdom Metazoa; phylum Arthropoda; class Insecta; order Hymenoptera; family Andrenidae; genus Andrena; species Andrena chrysosceles. Next base: position 41,052,590 of record OY979769.1, on the reverse strand, counting down.
TCTAGGTACACAAGTTTAATCTTTCAAATAAAAAAAAGTCTGTTCCTTCTCGAAATTTGGTTAGATAAATGAAATTAATTTCATGGACCTATATAATTGTTCCATTTGGAGTACTTTCTCAACTTCTTCTACACATAGGACCTCCATTGTATGAATGTACGTACAGGGAGGATTCTAACAGTTAGGATTAGCAAAGAGGTTTTTCTTGAATTAGTGTTTAATGAATCTCAGCTTCGATGTAGTCTTCATACTTCATCTGTGCTCGCCTCTGAAATTTTTCAACATACACGTAGAACGTTCGTGGAACGCGAAGGCTGTGTTTCGCAGACATTTCTTGATTAGCAACGAAGGTAGAACAGCGACTCGAAACCGCCACGGAAGTGGTAGCAAACACGGGGGAAGAGATAACGTTTCCCATGGGATAATGTTCACGTGGCGCAGCACAGACAGCAAAGAAGTGCTGTTAAGATTTAGTAGAGGTTTTACGCGATGAAGAGGCGATTGCTCGAATTTTATAATTCATAGCGTGGTGGTAGGGATTCTTATCGATGAGATATAATATTTACGAAAACGTTGTCGCCTGTTGAATATTTGAATGCGTTGAGTTTCATTTACAGTTTCCTTTCGTTGGCATTGTGTTTCCTCTTAATGTAACAGCACGTTTCTGTTTTCTGAGCATCATTAGATCAACGTTCTTGTATTATTCTTCGAAATTTACTTTTCATTTATAGTCTAGTGAAAAGAAATATGAATAACGTAGGAGGGAACACGAACTGCATAATTACTTGTTTCACTTGTGCATAAGTTCAGCGATGTTAACAGACGTTTAAAGTAATACCATTCATCATGAACTCTATTTCTGACGTTTAGAAGAATTTTTAGCTCGCTACGTACGTATTCTCTTATATTCTGTATGTATTTTATTCCTACCTCAAAGTTCGTCTAATTTTCCGCCGTATTTCCTCCGCTATGTGAAGTATTAAAGGAAGTCTTTTAAATAAATTTTATTTCAAGGAGGGTGCCTTCTGACCTCTTAGAGAACGTTACCATAGGCACCCATCGCATAAAGGGCCCCAGCGAAATACTAAAAAAGAATTTTATCGCTATCCTTAGCTGTCCCTGAGAAGATACCTTGTAACGCTTGACGTGGCCCATCCTGTAGAAATAGATATACTGCGAATCTTGGGGAGCACATTGAGCTACGAAAATTTAACATACAGGGGTTAAAGTGGATCGAGCGTGTCGTGAGAATTTCAAATGGTGAGATCAAAGGCATTCCAAGGTTAAACATGCTCTTATTAAATATAGGTAATATAAAAATTCTTAATGGCTATAACGGTAAAACGACAAAATTGATATGAAGTTTAGTACCTACGAGATTTTTCGTTAACATTTTAATACCCCATCATCATTGAGTGATGCTGTGGACTTTCAATTCTTCCATTTTATTGCAATGGTATAAAAAATAAATTCATGTACCCAATGATACAAGGATAGGGATTGTTATTTGAAATCGTTCATTTTTCAAAATCATCTACTTTACGTCACACTTTCTACTCTCTCCATTTTTAAATTCAAGAGAGATACTTAAATATTCTCTTTCTCGCCACTCGCTGTAGACCTCACTCAGGGCCTTATTTCGTCTACAGTGAAATCACTCCTCTATTAAAGAGGCATTCGTAATTAAAATCGAGCGGAAAAGTGTGCACGGGTATTGCCAGGGTCAGTCCAAGGAAGTTCACGAAACATCGCCATCGTATCAACGTTCCACGATAGGAGACGGTGGAAGACTACAATTACGCGAGCGCAATGACGGAACCCCCGGAGAAATACAGAGAGGGAAGACATCCCCCTCGGGATATCATTCGCGTGTACATCGCGCTTGGGGTTACGTTGAAGGCAGAAAGCTGGGAAAAAGGACAGGTTTCAGTGTCCTCCGCGGGAAACGGAGTAACGATCGGTGACACTGGATAACCGGAAGCAGCGCGTGGCATCCTGCCTTCGTAGGTCTGCGCAGCGTTGACATATTCCGTTTCGTGTCTGTCTCGAGTCTGTGACTTAAGGGATATACCCATTTCAACGGCAAAAGGAAAGAACTGCTTTTGTTACATATTCTTAAAGGTTCACATCTTGAAAACGTGTTCCTGAAGTTTTATGCCACGACTCGGTGAAATGACTAAGTTACAGAAATTCGAATCTTCGAAGTGTGAGATTCGGGACGCGTGGGTTTTGTAGGTTAATTAGATTAGATCAGATTTTGTGGGAAAAATTAGACTACGGAACTGAGTAAGTATTAAGAAAGTGACAAAGCACTCACTTCGTCATAATTCCATCTATGCTTCTCTTATTTTTCGGCTTCAATATCAGATGTAATAATATACTTGTACGTCTAACGAAAGCTTTTCTCGGAATGGATGCGGTGGAGCACCACTGACGCCCTATTGTGATATATTTAAATATGGTGTATGTAATCACGGTGAAAAATGGTAAATTTCAATGGAAAATGGAAATATAATTATTTTATATTTTTCGATTTGATTTTTGCCGATCATTCTTACTATTTGATATCAGATATCCGTTACCGAGAAGAAGTTGTTCAGTGTCAATGCTGATGAGAGAATTTTAATCGCTAAGCGTTGCACCTGCGAGACGAATTCATAGCAGTAGAAGTTTAAAAAATTTCGTGCCTGCTGCAGGACCCTTTACATACTCGCTCTTCTCGCGTTTTAAACACACCGCAGTCTCTCCAAAACGCTCTGAAAGTATAAAACTGATACCACCCAGTGGTTGCCTTTACGAGCTTTTACCCCCGCACACGTGCAAACACATGCAGCCCCTCAACCACTTCGACGTGAACGCATGTGCACATTTCTCGACACTTCGCTTTTTAAACATTTCAGTCACATTCGCACCTGCCAACATCTATCGCTTCCATGAAGCTATGAAGAATTGACACAGAATGTTAAGTCGCGAACTCTATCGAAAAATTAACAGAAAAAGAAAATCCTAATTGAAGGAACTTTTGAATTGTACCATGAATGGGCCACTAAAGGACTAAGCAGTACCAATACATGTTCATACCTATATTACTTTTTGGTAAAATATGTGTAAGACATGAGTTTGGAAATGTAGGCCATTTGTCGAAGATTCAGCAATCTTTAGAGAGGATCTGGTTTTCAGGGAATTCACTGGCATCTTGGGGTATTCTAGAAATAGAGATAACGAAAAGCGTCGGAAACTTGAATACCACTTTGTCGCGTTCCGGAGAGACCGTATATTCGGGGGTGCGTTGCTTTCAAATTAGTTTTCAGTCAGTATGCTATTTATTGTCTTTAGGAGGATTCACGTTTAAGAACTGTGTTTGGATATGAATTAGGATTTGGCATTGGAGAGAGTACACTTTAAATACATGCCGAATATATGGTCGATAGAAAATTGCAAAATGAAGTGTTTTGTATCGAAGTAACTTTAATACTAGACTTTTACTTTTCTGTAAAATTGTACTATGTATGTTTACCTTAAGTTGGAAACTTTTTAACCATGATTCTTTAAGATTTATCATGGTATTACATTTTGTGATTAATTACGCCAATTATGTGATCGTTCTAAAATCACCCTATAATTTAGAAGCGAAATTTAAATCTAAATTCCACTTATATTATTCAAAATTTCATCTATACTGTAACACAGATTGTTCTTCAATGTGCCAGCGTAATATAATTTGTTTGAAACGCGTAGCATTCGAGGTAATAATTATTGCAATAAATTACGAACAGTAGATAGCTCTAATGCAGAGTGAAAAGACTCAATAGATATTAATTCAAACAGAGCAGTAATACTGCCCAAGTTAAGTCACAATATTGTACAAGTTTCGCTCGCTATACCTCATTATTGTAGTCAAGCAACGATGCAACGATCTCTCGTCATAATTTTCCTAAGATTCAAATAAATATACTCGCTTCAAAAATTTAAATATATTCGAGTAATCGATTTACTGACATAACTTGGAAAAATAATGTGTCAACCTCAAAACAAACTACCCTCAACTCTCGACGCACAGATCACACAGGCAATTTGTCCTAACAGTTATCCAGAGTATTTCCAAGAAGAACCATCTAAGAAGAGTCACCTAGTTTTTTAATTGCCGGATATAAGTACTTTATAACAGCGCTTATCATCAACGTAATTAATTTACAAACTGTAAGAAGGTATCAGGATTACGGGAGAAGCTATGGACGGCAAAGAAGACTGGGTGATCACTTCATAAATCACTCTACAGAACTTATTATCGTGGATCTCCGTAGAAATAGTTGCCTTGACAGAGGAGTCTCGAAAAACAGCAACGGAGAAAATTAAAGTTACACCTGTGCACTATGAAACAATGCTTTCTGGGGTTCTGTAATAACGTACAATGTACTGAGAACATCTCTCCAAAATATTATGTTGATATCTCGATTATAGAAAACGTTACGAAATTTTAGATGAACCAATATCGAGATGCACGGATTACAACCCTCTCTCAGCAGGGCGAAACTAAATATTTCAAGCAGAATTTATAATGCTAATAGGATTCTCTATAAATTAGAACCTACTTATCAGTGCATATACATTATTAAGATTTTAGTAAGTTGTTACAAATCCATACAAAGTACATTAGTAAGTTATTATAAACTCGTTTGTTTTTTATTCCGAACAAATAGTTTAACCAACTTCTTCAACATTCTTACACATTTTCCTATGAAATTTTATTCAATAATACTTAAATATATGTATTATTAAAATGCAAACATATTGGAAGAGTGAAAGTTGATGTTTTACTACACAAATTTTACTATTCCAAAGTTTAAGTTGTTTTTTAGCAAGTTGACGCGCATATAACCCCCTAATTTGCTTGAAAAGGAGATTCTGGCTTAGAAAAGCGGAGGCACGGGGCGCTCTTTTACAAGAGGATGAAAAAACGGCGAAACTGTTCGGACGGGGCTGAAACCAACCGATACGTGGTGTGAGAAAAACACGAAACTCGGGGTATTCCAAAGTTCAGCAGGGTCAACGAACGGGCCAGTGGCAAACTTTTGGCGGGAACCACCGGCTGAAAATTTTCCGCAAACTGCCGTCGAATTGTGACTAATGTGTCAGTTGGTTCCCGTGCTCTGGGACTTCCAACTGTTCGATTCCTCCATGCCTGTTCCGGACGATGTTTCGTCAGGCACAGTTCACGAACGTCGCATTCATAATTAACTTGTTCCACGAACGTGTTGGCTAAATGGAAACCTGCTACCGAATTCCTCGAGTTTGAACGATAATTATTATGCTAAGGCAGTGACAGATGAATAATCAAAGTACGAGGCGAAGTACTAGATTCTGTTGTAGGTTATTCTTAGTTGTATAGCAAGATGGTAGTTTATATTAAATCCGTGTGACTAATTTGTGTCTCGTAATTAATTTTTACTAATTTTTGGGGTATTTGTACAGGGGTAGTTGCTCCATTGGAATCGAAGATTTCGTGACTTTTGGAAGCTTAGAATTAGATGTGCAATTTTTAACATTGTTCACATTCTTTAATGTATTTTCGTTACTAATCTTTTTACCATTTTGCTCCTTTTGGGGGGTATTCCTTTTTTATATTTATCCACTGAATACAATATTTTTATGATCGTTAATAGTCCTACATTCAATAGTTGTAAGATTTCTATGTACCAGCACTCACAATTTCTTCTTAAATGTTTCTTCTGCCCTGGCTTGTAATATTTTCTATTCTTTCAGTGAAATTATAAGAACTTAGAAAATTGAAGAAATTGAAAAATAACTGACGTACCGAACGACCACCTTAAAAGCTGCAAAAATTATCGACACTTATTAACAGTTGCTGTTAATACTGAGTATACATGAAACGTACTTTTCTACACTGCACCCTTAAATAAAATTGTCGCTCTAAAAAAAGAAACAGCAGATTATTGCTACCCATCATTTGAATACAGCGTCCACAATTTCTCCCTTCATTCTAAACGTGTCACCTTCTTCCTGCGCAGAAACGGCGCCTTTTTTTATCCCAGAAGAACTTTATAGCAGAAATAAATCATAAAGCGCTCTTCCGTTCGACGATCGCCCAGCTGCTTTCTCGTCCCGTTGCTACAGTTCTATCGATCCGCTGTAATTCTTTATATCTGAATTCCGAGAAGTGTACGCTTCTTGGAAACGCTCGCCCTCGCCTCTCGCCGATTAGTTTCTCCTTGCGCGGGGGTGGGACGGGGGTGAAGCGAAATGTAGATTCGTGGAAGTTGGCGACGATCGATCTTCGCAATGGATACTGGGCCTGGCTTAGCCAGTAATGGATTTAGATGGACTACGGAGTACGATTCCGAGTTTCGTTGCCAATGCTTTCCATGCGCCGGAAACTTTGAAAAGCAAGCACCCGCCCCCGTTTGTCCGCTGGACCTTTTAAAAATCGTAACGCATTAGCCGCTTCGAAAACCCTCGCCGTTTTATACACACCGGGATTGGGACGCTAGAAATGTTTTATGTAGGGCACGACGGCTCGAATATCAAAATACTCACGAATTCGGAATGATTGATCGCGAATATGCGGTGGGAAAAACGAACGGATTTATGTTTGATGCGTGTGGGGGACGTTTAGGTGTAGGATAATTTTGGGCGTCGCAAGACATGGGAGATGTAGGGGAAGAGATATTGAAGATAATGAGGGTGAAGAGTATTAGGGTGTGTAGGGAACTGTGTTATCAATCTTCCTGTTCTTCTCTGTCTTTATGGTTGCGGAGAGTTTATGATATTGGCGTTAGGTTATAAAATAGTCCCGCTGTACCTGGCTTTTCGTGCAATATTTGTAATATTAGTCTTTTTCACGTTAAGTAATTTCATAAGAAAAACGGAAATTAATAATAATATAGACGGAAGGTTCCTAAGTAGTCGAATATTTGCATTTCGGTACCTATAACATCAAGGGTTATTTGAGCTGCTTGCAAACTGAAATATTTGTAAATCCATAGAGCAAATTAAAGGCTAGTCCTCATTCGAACATAAGCAAATTCAAAACGCAGAATGAACTTTTCGAAATCGAGGTTTCGACTTTTAGGAAAAATAATTTCGAAGCTCAACAAACAAACTTCGTTACGAATAATCGCCAAGATTGATATCCGCGAGAGCTGGTTCCCCACAAACTCCGTAATTACATCGCATTAACTTTTACTCCACCCTAATTATTAACCAAACTATTCACGCGTGCTCAAAGCAGCTAATAAAATCGGCTAAAGCCAAACAAATATTCCGAATAATTTCTCCGATTTCATTTTCTCTCCAAAAACGTCTCGCATCCCTTCACTCACTGCCTCACATTTCCTCTCCACAATCGAGCATTCCTTCCCGTCCCGAAATTACAATTCACCAGCCTCAATTAACCCCTCCCCCTATCTCTGCCCCGGAGCATCAAAAAACCATCAATACTTTCTCTTCAGGCGTTGAAACCACGCGCAAAAACGCCGAGGGAATCTCGCAATCACAGAAATCCCAGCCACCCTTTGAAGAGCCACCGTCGATCGGCATCGGTGGGTCCCTTTTTTGCGATGCAAATTTCAGAAACGCTCCATACACACACCCGCGCAAAGCGACGTAATACCGTGTGTTCACTGATTTCCCCTTGCCACCGATGTTTGCCACCCCCCTCTACCACCGGCCAGCTACCCCCCGCATACACATAGCCCTCTACCCCCAGATTGCCGATTATCGGATGGATCGCGGTAGCATGTTTATCGCGCCAGCCATAATTCAGACCACGGCGAAGAGAGTAAAGAGATTTGCATATAAAACAAGCAATTTACTCCGTATCGACAGGGGTGTGTGTGTCGGTGAGGGTGGTGGTGGTGGTGGCGGCGGCCTGTGGTCATTATTCCTGCTTTAAAGGATAATGGAATAAAGCGGTCGCCTTGTGTTCCGTTTTACATCGTTATACCGGTTATCGGGAATTTGCTTTGATTATATGCCGGAAACGCAACGGCAATTTCGATGCCCGCTATCAACTATCGGGCATAATGGATGGACACGACACGCTGCTAACGTGTCGCTTTTGATATTTTGGTCGCGGTGAAATCCGAACGACTAACTTGCCCGTGGGTAATCCTCTTTCCCTGTGACGGTGATTTCCCTCCTCCTACCCTGCCGTTCGCTGGTGCCTGGGGATCGAGCCGCGCTAAATCCAAATGGACTCGATGCGCTTTCGACGGGATTATGACCGATATACCGATAATCGCTGGGAACGATGCAGCTTTTTCTTTCGTTTTTTTTTTGTTATGGCCATCCGTAATAGCGCTGAAGGACAGTGGTGGGAGGTGGTGAATTGGGGGTGGAGGGGTCGTTGGGAAAGTCGAATAAGAGCATGATCAGTTAGAGGGTATGTAATGGGAATGTTGTAGATTTTGGTGTGCTTTTAGTGTGTGTTTAGTAAGGATATTTAATTTCACGTGGATTGCGGGTTATTTAGTGTTCCGATAATACAACGTAGGGGAGAGGTGGGATGAAAGGGACACTTGTGTTTAGGACCAGAGTGTAAAAAAACTAAATAACCATTCGAGTTCTAATTGGTAACATTAGAAAGGTCAGTTATCTGGCTATAATAATACACGGGCTTATTAAGTTTCTCTCTATATTTACATGTCATATTTTTCGTTTTCTAAAAAAGTGTGTTTTGCCCCTTTCATAAATTGGCTGTATTGAAAGGGACATGGATGTTTATGAATGGGACAGTGTAATAAAAACAGGAAATATTAATATCATTTTTTTAATTATCATTTATGCAGGTACCGAAATCACAGTAGCTATTTTAATTCGTAATAGGAACTAAAAACTCAACACTTAAGCTTATGTAACTAAATGATCTTAATAGCTGTAAATAATGAATTGTTTACTAGCATCCTAACCCGAATTTTAGGTGGCATATTTTCACTGAAACAAGTGAAGAATAGTAAGGTTTCGAAGATGACAGGTATGAAAATGATGTTCCCTTCATAAATTTTTGTTGTGTCCCTTTCATAAATAAGACACCAAAATTGAAAATCTAATTGCTACAATTACGATATGACACAAAAAGGATCGGACATTATACGATATCGTTCTTAAATAAATACCTGTTTAGATGCAGTAATAGAGAAATCAGTCGCTGGTAACAGCACTTCACAAGACAGTTCAAGGAAATACTAAAAGTTATACTTTGAACCTCAAAAAAATTCAGTCGTGTATTTCTGTCGTCGTAGATACGATAGGGGCTTGAAATTCGGTTTGATTACACATGAATGAATGTGGCTACAAAATAACAACACTTTTGGCCTGGGCAGATCCTTTATCTTTGAGATAATGACCATGTCCCCTTCAATACGTGTCCCTTTCATCCCACCTCTCCCCTACGACTGGCAGAATATTCGGTTAGTAGAGAACTGATACTGGAGACTCCACTGTCCTAAATTGTGGTCGAGAAAAGTTGCTCAAGTGCCATTCTGAGAAAAGTAGGATGCGTCGAGTAAGTTGCATTTCCTCCTGACTCACCAGCCGAAAAGCAACGAACCGTGAAACGCGTCCGTGGTTCTCCTTATCCTTAATCTGCTTTCTGCTTATCCCACTTTTACAGGAAACAATCGAAAGCCAGCCTCAACTGCGACGCCCCACGTCACAAATCCCACCCCACTCGTTTCGAAATCCAATTCGTCTCGCGATAAAGCGTCCCGTCCGCAACATCCGCGAATCTTGGTGTGACCTCTCCCTGCATTTCATTCTTCCGTGCCTCCATTCATCCCGTCGCAATCTCTTATTAATCTCAATACTCCTTGACAACCGAACAGTTGCCAAGTGATGCTACCTTGCCTCACCCATTTCTCGCAGAGTTAAGCACAAATTTGAGGTGGAGCCGTTGTCACAGATTACCGATTACTAAAACAACAATAGCTCCTTGTCTAGATCATTAAAATGTGGGCAATGAAAGATTCCAGAGCGAAAAAAAATTTTCAAGAGCGTAGAATACATTTACTTGACACGAAAGTACAAAATACTTCATGAGAATGGTGATTTTGAGAATTCACCTATACCTAGGTATGTCCTTTTAACGAATTTCATCCCCTGTTCTGAAATTTTAATAAATATTCAGTGTTTTATATTTGTGAAAGGATGGTGGTCTACCTTTCAAATATCAAACTTTCACTTTTTTTTTGTTTTTTTTTTCGCTTTCCGCCCGGGACCATTTCCTGTTGACGCAGAAACTCGGGCGCCCGAATGTTGCGCTCGTTCCTTGAGCGCTGCGCGGGCTAATACTGGGGGGAAGGCAGGATAAAGTGCTTCTCAACAAAAGGAACCGTGGAATCCCGAGTTTCGAGTAGACGGGATGGAAAAATGCAATATGGGCCGTGGCGCGCAAAAGATAGCGTGCGCCGGGACGAGTGGCGTTTTCAGACAAAAAGCACGGGCAATCATAGCGGAAGATGGAATGCAAAAAGTTCTTCAACCGGTAAACGTCCTCCGCGACGTTCCTACAGGAGGAACTCCTTGGACGAGCGTCATTATTGCTTTGCATTTATAGCCTCATCTTCCGCCCCTTTCCCTGTTTTCGCGTGAAAGTACCTTGTTCCGGGGGACGAACGGTGTCGGAAGAAAGAGAGAAGCCTTTATTCGACAGGAATCATCGAAACTCAAGGGTTAAAGTCTTGGAGTATGGACGGAGTTTTCTACGTTTCTGGGGAAGTTACTTTTCCTTGTAGGTATCTGTTGACTAAGTAGATGTGTGTGTGTGTTTCGCAATTAATTAAGGGATTAAGAATTGCTGAGGATTATTCCTTATATGTATTTCTTGAAGTTTTTCGAGGAAATACTTATCACTTCTTTTTGAAGAATTCGGAATTTCCTTCGCGACACTGTTGAGACACCACAATAATATATGTATATGTATCTATGTTGTATTATAGGGTGTGATAAAATTCACTAATGCCCATGTGCCAGATTCAAATTTTTTGGGCATGATTTTGAAACCATGTTTTCGATCTGTTTTTGTAATTCAAGCCAGGGATTTTGGTGAAATTGAAGTATGATATAGTTTATTTAAAATGAAGGTTTAAGACCGTTGAAGTTAAGGATTTTCGTCTATTTTCGCAAAAACAGGCCCTACAAATTATCTACCTTTAAAACTATTAGCATTAAGTACAGTTGTTTTAGATTTTATTTTAATCGAGGAAGATTAGCCTTCCCGAATAAATTCCTCTTTAGACCAAAACCGACGAACGGTATTATCTCCATTTTTTAAACAAATTCGAAACCAATAAAATGATGGGACTCGTCCCAATTTCACGCGAACTACGTCACATTTTCATTTCATCTAAATCCCTGTTTTCAATTGCGAAAAATAGTGAATATGATGTGGAGTAACCTACCATTTAATCGATAATTCTCTTTAATGCAGTGTATCATGCAGAATTGCACGCAAAGCTGTAAAAATTCCTCCACACCCCAGGTAGATCGATTTTACGCAATATCTAAACGTTCCCCAAAACCACTTCTACCACGGTAGATGACTTCTGGGAGATAGAAATGTTAAACGATCCCCGTGTGCAGACCCGTGGACGGCACGTTCTTCCTCTATCTTTTTTGTGGGTCAGTTATATTTCAGTGTCCAAAGTATTGGAAGAACGATTTTAGATATCGAGATCGTTCCTCATGGTTAGACGCCGGGCCCGCTAGCGCTGTCCCGTCTCTGACACGCTTCACCGCCCTTCTCCATCGAGTTAGTATAAATTCGTCATCGCGGAATCGAGCGATTAGCATAACAGTATCGCGATAGGGGGCCCGCGCGCTCGAGAACGTGGCTTTTCTTCCACGCAGTCCTTCCGTCGATCGTAATCTTGCTGGGAGATATTCGAAAGCTCGTGAATCCTGGCGTAAAGACGATAACGTCGCTTTAGTTTCGATAAGCCTTTTTTAGGGGGCAACCTCGCCGGCAGGGAAGCAGGAAGATTGTATCAAGATACACCGCTGATCGGACCAAATGATTATTCCGCCGTAGCGATTGCCTCGAAAAGGAGGAAACAGCCGATAAAATCCCTTTTATTACTCTGCCATGGGTATTTTATCTATGTGGAGCACGAACCAGTACTGCTCGCGATTGAATGCTATTTGTCCAATTAGATATTGTTTTGTTTGATTGACTTTTACCCTGGGATCATAAATCTGTGTTATAATCATTTTTGTGTGGGCGAAAATGTGAGGGTCCTGGACCAATGTGCTGTTAGGGGATGATTGGATCTAATTATAACAAGCAGTCTGTGTTGTCATGAAAGTTTGCACCTGATTGTGAGGGAATTTTTATTTAGTTTCGAAGAATTAATGGAGATGTGGTCGATGCTGATTATCAGGGAAAAATAATTTCTTTGCATATGTAGACAAAGTATCTGAATACTTAAGTTCCTCAAAACACAAAAGGGGGCGTTTTAAGATCTCGCGCCACTGATTCAGTGTTATTATCATTCACAAGCATGTAAATGCTTAACGTTACTCTTACTTCTGCAAATAATACTACCTATCACCCGTGTATATGCGACGTAACAAAGTGTTAATCGAACTTTGACAACTCGATTAAGACTTCATAACCCAAAGTGTCGCGACTTAACCGACTGATTCGACAATTAAGAGTGGTTCGTACCTCGCCCTAATGACTGGCGAAATCGAGGGTCTTGGTAATCGCGATGTAACTCCGAATCGTTGCAAAACTTCATTGAGCCCGCCAGGCTGAAGAGACTAATGAATCCAGGCCGCAAAACAGAGGGAACCGGTCTCATTAATATTCGTTCCCACTTGGAGCCACTCGCCGAGCCATAAAGTCAAATTAAACCGTACGATATGCCCGTCGATGAAATCGGTACAGCAGGGTTTACAATTTGTCCTTGTTAAATAACTCGTTAACTTGATCCGCGGGTGCTTCGGAAGGTGGGAGAAGCATCCGGGGGCTGGAATTTACATTTCATTTGTACGTCACACACGAGTGAGCGTGATGAAACGGTAGCATGAAATAGTGAAACGTACGGGGTGATTCGAAAGTCGAGCTAGACAATTAACAGGCGTATTCTACAGTTCAGAGCTGAGAAGAGAGTCCTTGTATGACCATTGCAACGCTAGAACTACTGACGATAAACGTATATTGTATGTATAGACTATAGAGTGTTCACTGTGGGAGATTACAGGTATCTATTTAGATATATTATATGTATAGGATGCGCCTGAAAACGAAGAAGTGCATATTTAATTGCACAAATGTTACGACAAATTGTCAACATGACTAACATTTTCTTTTATGCAGGGCTCAATTCGACGAATCTGTTGTAATACATTTGCGGTACCACTTTTACTGACTGCTAGAATGGAATTCTACAATTCAGTAGAATGTTTAGATAAACAACCGATTAACGATTGACATTATTACCTACTGCTAGATATTGACACGTTAGAAACTCGATACTGTGATGATAGTATCTACAGTATTCAGAAGACCACATTTTTCAGAGATAAGTACCTACTCTGTATATATTGTTACAGTATTGAAATAATTAATTTGTTACTATGAATGTTATTGTGTCGTTTTATACGCGAAAGAATTTTCATTCGCAAATGATGGCTGTCCATTTGCCAACTGTAGCGATTGAAAAAAGGTTGCTAACAATTTTTTGTACAAGTTTATTTGACTTTTTAAAACTCGATTCCACTACTAAATAAATCTTCTCGGAAACAAAGCCTCATTCAAACAAAGTTATTGTACAATTTCAACCAACTCACGCACGAGATTTCATTTCATTCGTAGTTAAGGGAGAGTGGGGTAAACACGAACGCGATGGTTATGGCGTTTTAATAAATAAAAACGATGTTTCCTCTCCACTGGCTAATAGTTTAGGTCGTATCCATCGCCGGGCAGAAAGTAATAAATACAAAACGCTCATGCTATTCAAGATAAACACAATTTATTATTTTCATCATGATTCAAGTAATATTTTGTGAATTTTCAATTGCATGTAATTACTGTTGAATTAATAAACAATTGTTTTTTTAAAGTGGAAATAAAGCACTTCTTTACCAATTTTCATTACAGACTCAGAAAAAAGTTTAAAAAACGACCTTTACCATCGAAAACTAAATTTTCGATATTCCGACGAATTTTTTTCTAACCCACAAAAAGAGGAATTTGAAAAATACATTAGGTGTTCGCAATTACCCCACTCTCCCTTACATCATATTCACCGAAACATTCTGCTGCTTTCTACTCGTGTACACGAGTATTTAACCCACTTCAAAAAGTTTGTCCGCAAATTTCTCTGTAATTACTGGACCGATTTCGGTAAAACTTATGACTTAGTAATATGTATTTCCAAAACGATGTTCTCTAAACTAACGAAAATCTTACTTCCGAATGTTTGGCTCCCTTTGGCGCGAGGAATCATCTCTACCACCCTTTTTCATCCCCAAGGCGAATAAACTTTCAAAGTTCCGCCATTTATTCCCAGGACACCCCGCGAAGCAGGCACGAGGCGCAAAAATGAGTCCCAGCACGCGCGGGGTAGTTGGATTTCTACCCCGCGGATTTTCCCAGTCGCTTCGACTGTTCGCGGTTACGCTAATCCGCCCACGCTAATGAGTCCTTTGCAAGCGAAATATCGCGCGCGGCGCGATACACGGGGCTCGAAACTATGAAAAACGTTAGCATGTAACGTTATTAAGAGTGCCACGGCTGGTAGTTCGTATTTGTCAGAATACACGTCGTACGTTAATGACCGTCGACGCGGACCTTAGTCGAGGCGTCCTGTTAGGATTATTTATGCATTCCACGCGATCCTGACCGTAATGCCTTTTGTTTTTGCAGCGTCGCGTTTGAACTGCTTGTCGTTTCACGTCGTTTCGCAACCCCCATTGTTGTAATGGCCAGAGGCTATTAGCTCTCGAAACAATGCCTGTCCTTTTTTTTCACCCTGCAGTCATGTACACACACAACGGTCGAGAAAGGGTGTTTAAGATCTTTGTCTCACCGGTGGCGATAACCCATGTTGCCACGTGTCAATTTCATTTTTCAAGCGCCTCCATTAGCGACCACCCCTTCGTTGGCCATTTGCGCGTACCTTTTCGGTGGAAATGGCGAGTAGATAAAATGTTCCAAGCAAAAGTGTTCGAAATTACAGTTAAGATAGTTTTTCTTAGCGATGTGGACGTAGTTCGATTGGTTGTCAATGTCATTGACAATTTTGACGGCTGTAAGATTGCGAGCCCAAGACGCGTTCAAATGAAAGCAGAGAGATTAGGTATTATTTGGGGCAGTGCATTTTATCTTAGAAGCATACAAAGGAAGTTGTGTTGTTAAGATTTATGTGATAGAAAGTTGAAGATTGTTGGTGAGTAATTGGTGAGTGTTGATTAAAGGGAACATAAGATGGATGAAGAAAAGAAAGTACCAGGTGTACTTTCCAACGTGATTTTAATATAAAATTTTACCATCATTCTACACGTTTTATCTCTAATTGTAAGTATTTCCATTTGAAAAATAAGAAGCTCAACATTCCTCAGGATCACTAAAAAAATATCAAATTTTGGATTTATTTTCTAGCGAACTTCCTTTGACCAAAGATTGTTAATTATTTCGAGAGTAAGAGAAGAATAACGCGCCGATGTTTAAGTGGAAGCCTTTTAACATGAGACCAGCGCACACAACCCCTCTGTGCATTAAATTATCATTTTATAACTCCCCGAGAGATCATTCTTACGTCAGCGTATCACGGTTGAACGTTTCTTTTTGTCAACTATACCTAACACTACCATGGTAAAAGCATGCCATCCTATCTAGGAAGATGGGTTAGGTCCATGAAATCTCCGAAAATGAACCTCCGGAAAAAAACAATACATATTCCGCGCATTCTCATTTGCCCCCTGGAGGCAAACATTTCTTTCCACGGACAATTCCCCTCTCCATTCCCATGAACCGAGATATTTAATTCCCACTTTGAAATAACCCCCTCCGTGAACGCCAAAGCCGATACAAAAATCACCCTCCTCCCTCGAAATCATATAAACGAAAAACGAAAGAAAGAACAGTCAACATACCACCGAGAACCTGCCAGCATTCACGATTCTCGTTAATCATTGTCGCCGCGATCCTTAAACGAAAATCTTTCCTTTCGAGCATTATTTATACATTCCTTACGATCCCGATCGTCCTTTTATTACCAGCCCCTTTCCATTCCCTTCTTCAGCCCCCGCCGTTTAAGCCGTTTATCGTTGAACCGTGGTCTCGTCTCCGCGTCCGATCGAAGCGCCGAGATTGCCAGAGGAGCGCGTCAGGCGTGACCCGATAAAGCTGATTTTAGGTCGCCACACCAAGATCACTCTCTAGCACCCCCTCCCGCGCCCCGTCCACCGTCTTACTGCCTGGTTCCGTGCTCTCCTTCTTATCAGCGGCTGGGATCCATCTTTTGGTCCTGTTCCACCCTGCAGGCCACGAACTGGTCGAAACGGAGGACAGGGAGAGTGAGAGGGGAGCTGAGGGGGCCCGCAGGATCTCAATGGGGGGCTGATTGGTCCGCGCGATTCTCCGTGTGCCCGCGATTGTCTCCCGTGCGCCCATTGCCGAAGAAATCCTGCAAAGAGGAGCCTCAAAGGCCGCGACGCGAAAAGAAAGAAGCTTGGGAATAGGGGGCGGGGGGCACGGATGAAAGGGGACAGAGGATTCCACCACTTTCGTTCGTTTTATCCGTCGGGGTTTGGAATTCGGCTGTGACCCGTCTCCGACGCTTGATCCTCTTCTCGCGCGCTCCACGCTGGTGTCAACGTTCGACGCCGATGGGCACGGCGTCGATATCAATCGCGTGACTCTCGGCCCGTCGACGGCTGAATCCGCGGGCTTCTTGAAATAATTACCTGACGACATCTCCTTTGGGGCATCGATTGGGGCGAGGTCGACGACACATGGTGGTATTTTAGTCAGGAATATGTATTGTGATTTTCTCTTTCCTTCTTCTTCATGAAATGACGTAATGGCATATCCCTACTTGGCAGTGATAGTGACGTTACTCAAGGAATGTGAATTTTACAGGAAAAACAGTTTAAAATTTGCATGTGATTAATGGTTGAATTCTGGTATAAGTAATTTAAATTCACTCTACATTTGCATCCGGATGGATGCAATCAGGAAAAAATCTACTTGGTCTCACGATGACTATTTAAAATTAAATTATAACATTAGTATATACTATAATATAAAAAATAAATTTATGAAATTGAAATTTGTTACACAGATTAGTTTTAGAGACTGGTAGTACCTAGAGTATGGAATTACATTTTCTGGACCAACGGCTTATCTCAAAAGGGGGTGTAAAATATAGGGTTGATTTAATATTCTACTGAACATGTTGCTGAACAATCTGGATAGATTAAGGATCACAGACAGCATGTTCAGCAACATGTTCAGCAGAATATCAAATCAACCCTATATTTTACACCCTCTTTTGAGCTGAGCCGTTGCTCCAGAAAATGTAATTCCATAGTGTAGGTACTACCAGTCTCTACAACTAATCTGTGTAATAAATTTCAATTTTATAAATTTATTTTTTATATTATAGTATATATTAATGTTATAATTTAATTTTAAATAGTTATTGTGAGACCAAGTAGATTTTTTTTCCTAGATAGAGGCACGTAAATGATATCGTTCTGATTTTTCAACACAGCACGTATTTTTCTCAATACCTAAACATGTTATTATGTAATAGGTATACTTCAAATTCTTTACAAGTAAAAGCAGAAAATAATTTTCATTTGCAGCTCTCTTCGTGAACCGTCTCCTTAATTTTACTACATACGTACCACTAGCAAGTAGAAGTGCCCCATATGTGGTCAGCCACTGATCAATTAGCTCGCGGTGTGGACGCAACTAAGGTTGCACTTCAAATTCAGTTACGAACATACCTCTAGAAACTAGCCCACTATTATACGTATAGTATTGAAAAGGTGTTATTGCGAAAATTAAATGCGTCCTTTTTTCAACATCAGGCTTTCAAATTTCTGCTCATCGCTCGTTGCTTTACTTTTTATACTTATTTTTGTATTCTGACTTGCACGCTTTGTCACGAAATGAGCTGCAAATCCATGTATTTGAACCAAAGTATAGTCATTACAAAAAATTCAAGTGATCACAGAATATCATACATGGAAAAACATTATCTCACACGACATCCCTCTCGATAGGAAAAAATCGATATTACAGTCATACGAGGAATCAATACATTTTTTCTATAACCACTAATGCACATAAAGAATAGCCGAATTTCTGGAAACCTTCTGGAAATTGTCCTTGATCCATTATTCAATCAATAGCTGCACGATAATTCCGCCCCCTGTTTCTCAAGTAATAAACTTAACGATTATCTGCAACGAAATGCAAGCAAATAATTTTAATTCCGCCGTAGAATTATTCTTCTTATATGATAGCCACAGAATTGCAGTGGCTAGTAGCCACTTTCTACTTCGCTGGTAATGAAGATTTGCCGTAATGAAAGATAAAAAGCGAGGTAAGGCCGGGACGCGAAGCGAAAGGTAGATTGGAGAGAAAGGAGAAAGGGAATCCCTTTCTTCGTTTTATCCCCTGGATCCGGATTCATTCGGCTGGTCAGCCACGTAGCCATCGACTTCCTATAACGCTCGGGACTTTTATACGCTTCTTGGCCGCCAACGGTCGGGAAGAAACATTGCTGGCATCAATCGTGAAGAACGGGCGTGATTTTCTTCGATGAAACGGCTGCCCAAACCACGAATCCGCGGGATCCTCGAAACAATGATCTATCGTGACCTTCTTTGTCATAATGCCGAACGCCAGCAAGGGCTTCTCGTTTCGAGAAGAAATTTCACAATTACTTTCCTGTCATACGTGAACACGATATTTCAATTCCCATTGTAGTGTCATAGAATTGTCCAGGGGTGTTCCTCCAAAAATGACGCTAATTATAATAATTATATTAAACTAAATATATTTAGTAACATATTTATTTCATATATATATAAATTATATTAAACTATTATAGTAAACTAAATATCCACTAGCTAGGTCCACGAATGTATCAAGTTTACACTTACAATTTACGTTCAATTTTTGTAATAGTGTGGGATAGAAGCAAACTTTAGGGACTGGTGCACCTATTTGAAAAAAATAGTAAGAAGTAGTTTCAGAGATATTTTGTTTTCCAATTTTGTAAGTTACTTATTATGGACGTTTTTATAGAAAATATCTATAAAGTATTGCGAAAAGGAGTTTCTTTGCATAAGAAAAACGTCGAGAAACGCAGAATTGAGTAGAAAGAAGCTTTTGCTGTGGCCGGGAGTAGAAGGAAGAGCTGTAAGAGCAGCAGGAAGTAAGAAAAGGGTGCAATTTATGAACCCGGAATAGTTGATTATGTCTAGTAATAAACCTAATATAGAAAATCCTGTTCAACTCTAAAGTCATTTCCCTTGATACAACTTTTACCATCTAATCATCGACTTCAAACACTTGCAGCTTCGTCTTTTGATCAGTTATCGTGTAAATTTTAGTTTCCATCGTGCCGCACTGAGAAACTTAAAATTGCTACTACCAAGGGTAATTCCAATTTTCATGAAAAAAAAACAGAAAAACGACCTTCAAAAATTGGAGTGACCATTTTTAGTCTCCAGAATAGATACCCAATCATAAACAATTCCTATTCATAAATTTTTATCCTTAAATGTACCTACCGTGAGCCTACTTTGCGCGAAGCCTTGAATTTATCGCAGGTTCAAATCTCTATTTAGTATGAAATTGTAGTAAATGCAGTCGAAAACGATTGTTTAATTTGTTCAGTAAATTGGTTGTGGCATTATCTCACGCGAGGCACGGGCAGGAGCCACTTCTTCGTGGGCGACGAGGGTTACTGGCCCTTTTAAAGCGTTTATACCATCGCCTTCGCGAAAATCGAATGCCAAGTCCGTGAAAAGGTTGGTGCCTATCTACAGGCTGGGTAGATACGATACACGTCGGAGGACGCGACCGGTCTTGTTGCACCTGCTCCAGGGAGATATTCCTGCGAACACGTCGACTATCGCACGCTACCCCGCATAACAATCTCTCATCTTTCTCCTGTTCTTTTCGCTGATGCCATTTCCTTTCAAAGTTAACAGATCTCCACTTTACCACTTCATTCTTCACACATGCCCTTTTTTCGTTGTCATTCATCCTATGTTTTTTTTCTACATATAGGTATTCACTGAGTTTTCTTCGTCTTCACTTTTCGACTTTTAGATTTTGGTACCTACATATCTAGTTTCGAATGTTTTTTAGGAGATAGTTTCCTTTCGTTTCCTCTCCACTCTATTTTTACTTCAGATGTTAGGTGTGTTTTGATGTATTAGGTCGGTGCAAAAGTCCGTTCGATCACTGTCAGGTGATGTTAGGTTTACGGAAATGTCTTTTTTTCTACTACATTTACTTGTACTTTTATCAGAAATGTCGCCAAGGATATTAAGAAAATACTTTGATTAAAAGAAATGTGACACCCTGTATTTATTCATTCTACAATATCGTAACGAGAATCTTCTTGCCGAAGCAACTCGCTATTATCAATCTCGAAAATCCCTTCTAACTATAACAAGCTTAATCTCCCAACCTATAGTGCCCAAGCATCTCTTCCTCAATTTAGTAAGCACCAAGTAATCTCTAAGTCCCGAAACCCATTCTTAACACCCTGTATGAACAGCCACTTCAATAATCATTCGCCCCACAGGTCTGCTGAATTGTAGTAGCTTCATATTCTGACTAATTACACTACCTATATTATTTGTTATTAATTGTTATTAGCTATTCATTGTCAATTGAAATTATTAATTATATGCTACAGTTTGGTGGTGAAATGTAATTTGTTTTAAAAATTCCAAGACTTACAGAACATTTTTGGAATTCTGAAAGTGCAACGTATCCTCTGAAAATTTGTTGCAACGGAGAACGAAGTGATTTACAGAATAATTTTGATTCTTGGAATTAAAATTGTGACTTGGCACTGCCTAGAGGCTTTCTTTTCCATGAAAAACATCTTTAATTATTAATAAGGGATGTTATTTAGGTTGCATATCGTTAAGAGTTGGTGATGAGTTGTTGTTGCAAAGTCATACGTCGAAAAATTATCAAGTCGATGCAAATAAAATATTTTCTCAGTTAAATGTGGAGGCATCTCTTCCTCCATCCTCTCTCTCTCTTTCTCTCTTACCATACATCGTTTATTATGCCTCCACTATCGTTTGTTATCCGTCCCCGTGAACGGGCGAATATTACAGTAGTACACTCGAGCATTGGCGCACCTTAGGAAGGAGGAAGCGTATGCGCGGACAAACATGGTCTCATGTATCGCAAGTGGTATGGCTATTGCATTAGGGAAACGGGCGCAAATACTGGTGCAACGTGTAACGTCTTGGAATAAGGGGATCCGTATGGCTGAAATTGATAATACGAGCCCCTTATATCATCTCCCGTGGTCTTAGCCACGAGTAGCCCAGTTTATCGTCGACAAACGGAGCACTGTCATTTACTTACGCGTAATTTCACCGAATACCACCGTGGACCGACTCCGTGTAGTCGATCCAACTTATCAGCCAAGAGATCCAAGCTCCGAGAGCATGAATTCGAAAAAGTAAATAATTCATCCGACTTGCAACTCAAATTTTTACAATCAAAGATATGTGAAGGTGAGTTGACTATTATTTGCGAACTTGCGCGTCGCAGGTGCATCGTTACACTCGCAAATAAGTTAGTATTACATGTAGACTCCGATTCTATTAATTATAAGATAAGATAAAATCACACGGCTGGTCCTGCAAATAAATTATAGTCTTACTATCATAGTGATAATAATCCGAGGACAGTCTGAACAATTATCTATAAACACAAACAGTGATAATGTTCCCTCATAAGCCTCTCGAGTACCTTCAAGTGTCATCCCTCATCCCAAAATTGCGCGCGTTTCTACTGCCCCTCATCTTTTGATTATCCGTTGTTTGCCCCTCAGACTGTCTCTCTCTCTCCCTCTCTCTCTCTCTCTCTCTCTGTGCAACCCTTCATGCAGGGTGGCTTGTCCCTCGTGTTGACGTTGGGACTCTGGAATAGTACACTCAATCGTAGACGTATGCAAAGATAATGTCCGACCGTTTACACAGCAGAACGATCGTCTCGCGTTTACGTGTCATTTGCCTGTCACATTACAGGGCGCACGTGTGGTGTGTTCACAGCAAAGCTCTTCTTTCCCGTGTGCTTTAATAACTTCGTGAAAACGTCTGAACGCAAGGAGGGTGTCGAGTATTGACTCCGAAGAGTGTTGTCTTGGCTGGGTTAATTCCAGCCAGAGTATGAAAGAATCTCTTCCAGTTTGACGAGCATGCGTGTGAAAATTCTTTTCCCTCGCAATGAATTGTAGGTACCTACATGAAACCTCAAACAGGAGTAAATCAATTCTTGAAGTCGAAACCTAGTCACGCGCCGTGCATTTTCGAAATCGATTTTCTTGAATACGACGGCTCACGGGAACAAATTTTATTCCACGTTTTTCATTTTCCGAGAGAAGTCGCGCTTTTTGCAGTCGTATCACGTATTTTGGGACATCATGCGGAAATACGCGAAGAGATCTGTAAAGTTCAAACTTATTCAAGCATACGAGCATTCGGTATATTTTTCAAAATCAATTTTGTCGGGAATGGAAGCTTGTATAAAAACGTTCCGATTTAGAATTTAAATTGTTCTGTTAAGAGAAATCACGTGTCAGTCTGTATTATAGATTTTGGAATTCTCATACATACGTTTTAATAATCACACGTACCTGTATCTACGCAAGTGAATAAAGAGAATTAAAAGTATGTGGATATCAATTTGATATTTCCTTTTAATGAATTATCGGGATTTTGTTAATGTGCAGAGTTTATAATTTCTTTTGACCACCATTTATATAATAGTGATTATAACAGTACGGTTCTATTCTTTAGAAGCGCAGTAATAATTTTTAATTCATCATTTAAGAAATCATAGTAGTGTTTTTCAATTTGTTGTAGAATCAAAGTATTAATTTTTAATTCCCTGTAGAATCGTAATAGTAATTTTTAATTCTTTCTAGAACCATGATAGCAATTTTTACTGCTTTGCAGAACCACAACATCTTGTGACCTACAAATTTACAACACAAAGGATCATATGTAACTGCAGCACAGAACTTTTCTTCATATTTCACCGGGTTTCAAAGCTAATACAACCCGTCCTACTTCCGTACAACACCTTACATAGTATTCACTTGCGAAGAATTTCAATTAATTCAACGGAAAATTGTTTCCCCGTAACTTGCCTAAAATTAATTAAAGTCCGCATTTTAGATTTGGATGGGATAATTAACGCTGTCTTACGCAATGTTGCAGCAAAATTACGCTGTCGCTAATAATTTTGAAGTTGAAAGCCCGTTTCTGTGGTGTCATGTAAGTAATAACGTTTAATCACTTTTGGAAATAAATTACTTTAATTTATATTTCACTTACTTCTCTCCTGCTTTATAGATAGAAATTGCTTTAACGTAGGTAATATAGACGTTGTATTATTATAAAGAAAAGTAATAAATAGTAAAACTAAGATTAGATATATTTAGCACGACATATAATTATGTCTTGCCCTTGTGTCATGTTTCCAAAGATAATCTTTATCGCTGTAATTAAAACTTAAAAAAGAATTAACAAATATTAGAAAGTAAGAGATAGTTCAAAGGGTCCTTCATTTCTTCTTGACATATCTTCAAGGAATAAAAATAATTTTATCATACGATATTTTATGTCAAAATGTACTACTCTTATCGAAATAATTTTTTTTAAACTTTTTACAAAAATTAGTTCACTGATCAACTCGTGCATACGCGTTTAAAAGGAACTAAACTTAGCTAATAAATCATAAGTGCACATTTGAAAAGAAATATTAATTTGAATCCAATAAATCTAATAAAATTCTACCCTCAATTTTAATTGAATGGTCCAGCAGTTCAAGGAAACACCACGCTGAATTGACTGTGAGCAAAAGGGTTAAACACTAAAAGTAGAATCAACATTGTAAAATGGCAGCTAAGTGGAGCACCCTCTACATCCCAATCTACAATATAAACACTATGACGCACATAAAAGCTTGTCCAAACTAAAACCAAACTAATCCCCCTGTCTGAACAATAAAGCATTCTCCATCCACTACTATCACCACGCTGAAGCCTCAATGCGCCACACTGTACACCACCATTGGTATAACACTCTAATCCACTATTTTGCATATTCGTTTTCACAACCCACCATTATTACACAAACAATTCATTCAACGAACAAACCTTCACCCCGCAAGCTTCACACAGCAACTGATCCTCCGGGCGTTTTCCAAAGCCTTCCGAACCCCGTAACATTTTACGAAGCAAGCTCAGATTTTTACCAGTTAAACCCAGCGGGGAGGCAACGAGGCGCGTTTGCCAGCATCACGGGAAATCCTAAAGGGCAAGATATCAGCAGGAGAAACTGTGTGTTTGGGGGGGGGGGGGGGAGCGAGGTAGGGAGAGGAGGGCTCCCTCGTATTTTTCCCCCATCAACATTTTATGCATGTTTATACTTCCCCAAGAGAAAGGGGCGGTGGGGGGTGAGAGATGGAAGGTAAAATTCCCGAGTCGGTAAGGTGGGTAATATGAAATTATGTATCGCGATGCCCTACAAAGGCCCATAAGTCTTTCGATCCAAACTTGGGGGAGGGGGTGGCGTGCGCGGGGAATGCAGCTCGCCAAATGGGGTGGCGTGTAACGCGAGAAGGAAGTGCGCGTGCGCGCACGCGCATCATTGACGTACCATAAAATTCAATTGCGACTCGCAATAGGCGAAACTCGAGAGACGACTCATGGGGCATTAGCCACCGAATGTAGCAGCGTCAAGTGAAATATGTCATACCGTGAAAGGGGGTCCCGACCATATTACCCCCGGCCCCATGACCCTCCTTTTTTACAATCTAAGCACGATTCCTTGGCGCGCGAGCGCCAAAAAAGATCTTTGCCACCTCCCCCTCCCGTCAGGGTTATTGGTTCGCGCGCACTTTGCCACACCGGGTTTCCAGCATCCAGGCATCGGCCCCCTTTATATCTTCCTCGGGAATAACCCTTAAATTTCATGGGTCAGAAACGGCAAGTCCGTTTTAGCGTTATCCGATATTCCTTTTTCATCCGGCGAACACTTCCAAGCGTTTTCAACGTTGATTACGCAGAAGAATGTCGCGACTGAGATTATTAGCGCAGGATAAGCTATAGAGAGGGATGGAGAGGCGTGGATGTGATTTCATTTAAAGGGGTTTGTATCTTGGAATCAAATTCCAGGTGATGGTGTGTAGGTAGGTGTAGGATAAGTGACTAAATGTTTCTGGGGGTTGGGGTGTGCTCCTTGGAGGCTAAAGACGGAATTACAGTCGGTTGTGTTTTAAAAAATGGTGTATTTTATTTGGAGGGTGGGTCTTTTAGATGCTCCCCCGCAGTTTGTGGCAATCATTCTAAGAAAAACGCATTAAAGTTAGCATGCATATTTAGAAATGTGCACTGGTTTATTCAGAGGCTCCTATTTTCTCGAGTCTTTGAATTCTGACCTAATATTTTGGTTAAGTCCACTTTCGAAACGATATTCTTTAAGTAAATTGTTCTTTTTAGGGTTAGAATGCTGCATTCTATTGACAAATATTCGGAGAGCAAAAAGAAATATTATTCATACTAACAAATTAAATTTTGACACAAACTTTGCAAAAATTTTCAATATGAAATACCGCATAGTTCGAATTTTCCTTTTTAAAAATGTCAAATAAAAATGATGAAATTTTGCGAAACAATGGTTTAATAATGGAAATATTATAAAATAAAATATGTTACAAAGCCTGTATACGTTATTTTATTTCGGGACTGAACTCATGACGTTAATTAAATTTCACATTTAATTTTACCTTACGTATGAACATTTACTAGTGGCAGTCGCTACTCGCTATTATGTTCTCTTGAATCCCAAAATGTAAATTATCTCGTGAAAGGAACTCTGCGTAATATTACTATCCCGAAATCTGCGGCGCAATTAAAAGAAAAAAGATAAAACTGAGGGAAGGAAGGAGTCCCGAAGCAGTACCTGGACAATTTTCTAAATCGCGTATTCAGCAAAATTCATGAAATTAAACACAGCCAGCGTTGCATTATTTGCTGCACTTAAAATCTCGTTTACAACTCTACTAACGTATTCTGAGCCCGGTGCTACCCTTAATGATCAGTATTCAGAATGCGCTGTTAAAAACGCAGCCGCTTCTTTTACACAAACATTGCATTACGATTTACATGGTACACGCAGCGTTGGAACATACGCTGGAAAGCGTGTCGCGGTGGTATGTTTTTAAATGCAAAAGCCCCCTTCCTTCTGAGAGGCAAAAATTCATCCAGACAATTTCACGAATGATGTGTACATTCATAAAAACACTTGCGCGAATTTCCCGTTCCGTCACGCAAGATTCTTCGCGCCGCCTCGGTGTCAGATTCCCTGGCATAAGGGGCGAGGAAAACCACCCCCGACACGAAACGAACAAAGTATCCTTTTCACTGTCTGTCCCCTGTAGTTTACACGAAACTTCCCTGCCGCTGAAACGAAACCCTCGATCAAACCGTGGCCGGGGCACTGTGAAACAAAAATCTCTCACTCACCCCTCCGCGCGGCCAACCCCTTCCTCTTCGTTCTGTGCGCTGCCGGCCTTGTCTTCGCGGTTCTCGGCCAAGCCCTGTGTTTGCAGACTCGACGGTTTTGCGGAGGGCTAACGTTGTCTTCCAGGGCACTGTCTGGAGGGGGTCGTTACCGCGTTTGCACGGACGGGGACGACAGTGTTTGCACAGCGAAGTGTCACTGCTTGTACGAGTGTCGCGAGCTACGGGGACGTGGACGGTAACCGTCGCTGGAACGCGAGCGCGTTCCTTTTGGTCCGCGAGCGTTCTTCGGCGTCTATGAGAAATTATTGCGGGTTCATGATAGCGGTGGCACCAGTTGGGTATCGTTTCAGAGCATCCAGTTGCCTTTGCCATGTTTAACCAGGAAGAAAATGGCACTCGTCTTATTGAATGAGATCCGTGGAATGGCCCTGACGATGGCATCATCGATCCCTAGTGGATAGTAATTCCAAATGGATCGTAACGCCTTGCGTATTACGATGGCCTCGCTTTTTACATTGTTCCACTGTCCCGGGACGTAGGCGGAACGCTGACATTGTCTATCCGTGCATTTGGAGGATGCTCTTCTAATTAGGGCGCTCAGCATTCTGTTTGGATTAACGAATCCTGATCTTGTCTTGAAGCTTGGATATGTGTATGGAGATTCGTTTCGGCACGTTATGTGGGAAAGTATTATTTTACAAAAAGCTGTGGCCTCATAGTAGGGGAAACCTGTCCAAAACCGTATAGGGTGAAGACACCAGTAGTCGACCATGTATCAGTAGTCGACCACTTTCAGAAAAACATGAAAAATAAGGTTTTTAGAAGTGACAATCTTTTGAAAAAAATGCAGTTCTCTAACTGCACTCTAACTGCACTTTGTTTAAAAGATCGTCACTTCTAAAAATCTTATTTTTCATGTTTTTCATGTATTTAAAAATAAGGATTTTAGAAGTGACGACCTTTTGAATAGAGTGCAGTTAGAGTGCAGTTAGAGAACTGCACGTTGTTCAAAAGATCGTCACTTCTAAAAACCTTATTTTTCATGTTTTTCTGAAAGTGGTCGACTACTGATACATGGTCGACTACTGGTGTCTTTACCCTACTTAAGGTTCTAGGTCCATAACTTTTTAAATAATAAAACAAATTGGGTAATGAAAACGGTATTCATTGAAGGGTTTCGTAAACAACACAAAATAACAAAAATATAATTGAAAAGTTTAAATAGGTTACTAAATTGAACAATAAAACAAAACCTCTTCTTTTTCCGGCTTTGCTCACCCTATGGGGCAAAACCGTATAGTATATATTATCAGTCTAAATTAACAACGGTAGCATTGAAAATCGTCGATTTCTTCGGATCCCCAGCCGGTGCAACCTTTGTGTGCCCACCCACTACACCTTGTACATTGAACCCAATTTTGATCCCATGTTTCGATTGAGTATATTCATTATAGCCTTTTTCATATTTTCCGAGTTCCAATCTTGTCTGGTAGTGTTTCTTTTATAATTACGTGGCATTTTGCTGACACATTTAAACAAAAATGGAACACTACTAACAATAAGTTTACGAACCGTGCGTCGTTCGGTGTACGGTTATACCCCGTACGGTTTTGCCCCAAGACTTAAGAACCCACACTTTTGGTTACAGCTAAATATGAAGTTAACAATAATCGGCCACGATCATCAAACTATAGTAGAAATAGATACTGTTAATATATATCTTCATATAACTTACCTTCTAATTACCAGAACTCTATATAGTCCACTTGAAGTACAGTCGAAAATAAGATCACAGCACGTAGAAATATAATAAATTTAATAATTAGCTGGAGCGTATGTATTTTGCCACGAGGATCTGTTGACTGACAGTTCAATATGGTGAAAAACCATTGCCAAACGCGCGTGGGATTCGTTCATTAGTTTTCAGAAATAAGTACGGTATACGATTTTGCCCCGGTATACGGTTTTGGACAGGTTTCCCCTAAATAGCACATCTTAGAATGTGCTATTGAAATTTGAAGAAATTTGTTCGTCAGATTCTGAGAAACTAAGCAACAATATATTTTTAAGATCATTGCTCTAGACTTTACAAAATGAAACCTTCACTGGAAAAAAATTTCATTTTTCAGAAGTTACATTTCATATGCTTCTGGTATCCCAAAATTAAACACATTTGCCTTTCCCCAGTACCATAAATTTAGCCAACAAATCGACAATGGAAAATTGAATGTAAAGTGATCGTCCCTTAACGCACAGCTTTTGATTCAGACCACTCTCACTGGTTAATCTCACCGGATAAAGCTTCTCGACCATTTACCGAATCAGATCGTTTCACGTGCTTAATAAGATCATAAGCTTTCCAAGTATCGGCTGAGCGTGCTGTTTCGCATCCGATTCTCTCGCAACCAGCCCACCTAGCGAAATCTATATGCACCGATTCGTGCATACAAGGAAACGAGGGTGAGGGTAATGCGATGCATTACTGATCCACGACATGAGCTTGCGTTTGCTTTGAATAATTACAGCAGGATCGACGTGTTCCCATATACATACATACGTGTCTCGGTCTGAGAACCGGATCCACGCAATTCCCTTAAGTAAACGTTAATACGTCCGTCGAATCCGCATGTCGAATGCGTAAATCCGTCGCGTGTCTGCATAAGTCTGATGCGCTGATAACTCGATGCTCGAGTCACCCATGTTTGCCAGGTTCGTCTTTGGATTTCTGTGTCAGAGTAGGAGAGAAGTGTTGGACGATTACGTTCGCGTTAGTACATTCTTAGGTATTAACAATCAACAATTGGATCAACACTCCTTGCGCTTGTCATCTTGCCAGCATCCTTCATTTGCAGGAGTTGTCAAATAACGAAAATTTTAATTCCTCTATTTTTTGTTACATGGATTGGCGAGATTCTCCCGATAAAAGTGAGTCTAAACTCAACCTCGTTCGGAAATTGAAAGTGTATCGAAATATATGTAACTAGCTGAAATACACGGTGTCGCCCGGGTTCATGCAACTTTTAAAATAAAAACGATAGTATTATAGACAGAAAAACAGTTGATAGCGTTGTTAAAGTTAGCGAGAAAGGCAACAGTATTTTTTCATAGTTTATTTGTTGTCATTATGACAACCCCCGTGATCTGTAACCTACTTCACTTACAACGTCTACCGTAACTCACCACGTCAATATCGAAACTCTACGCGAGTATTTATATCTCATTAAATAACAGAGTGTAAAAGTGGTCGTGGTCAACGAAACCTATATAGTAACCTCCGCTCAGACGTGTAGAACATTTGTATGAAATTTGAACGAAATCCCCGCAGCGGTGTAAATTTGTATTACGAATAAACAAACAGAAAATTAATTTGATATATATATATATATGAATTAAATTGCAGTTTGAATAAATTCGTAGGTAGAGTTATTTCCATCATAAAAACTTCCCTTATCATTCGCAGAATTCTCATGAAGATTTAATAGACAATATGTGAGTTTAAATTTTGAAATGGAAGGGGATGTTAAGTTGTTTTCGGTGATGTTTATAAAAACGTTACGGTGTATGAATGCTCAGAGAAGGAAACAGTGTGGATGTTTGACCCACTATATAACTAGGGAAAGCTACTTAACTTGTTACTTAAAAATGCCACCGCTTTGCATAATTCGAGTTAACTCTTCCTGAGAGTTTAATAATTACATTCCTGCTAGAGGAGAAAGTACAGTATTATATCATACGTAGCATGTGTTGCAGTCAAAACGAGCTAACTTCGTTTTTCCCATTTTTAAATCCGCAAGGGATGTTTTTATCCTTGAACACGAGGCACTTAACCCTAGAAATTGCGATTGGAGTGTAATTTGTTAAAAATTTGCGAGACTATTTTAGGATATGTAAAATAAAAAATCATTTGATTGATCATTGAGTAGCAATCAAATAATGAAATAACTCAGGGGAAGATCAATAGCTTGTTCAAACAAAACAACTTTAGTCAAGTAAGGTGGCATATTATTGGAGTCTATTAAAGACTGGCTTCGCACGAAAACCTGGCACTTCTCGCGTGGAATCGTTTCTTTCTATTTGTATTTTTAATACCGTCAACAGCTGACGTCGAGGTTCGCTGGAAGTACCGAGCAGCCTCAATTTGGCAATTGTATTTAGGAATTATTTAGCATCGGACGATGTTCTCCATTTATCGAGGTAATATTGCATGTCGACGTGGGTAACAGGTGTCCGTTTTGATGAACAGTTATTTCCAGTCCAGGATTAGGATCGATCCAATAAACAAAGGGTGTGCTACGTGTCGTATTATCTGTATATCAAGTTATAGTTTATGGAATTACGAAGGGACTGGCTTGACAGAGGATTGTTAGGAGCTGTCCATAAACGAACCTGATGCTTCTCGGAATTAGGACCATCAAGAACGTAATTAATACAGGAAAATAGAAATTACAGGATTACGTAAAGATACGATGCAGTCTAAACGATTCATCAGAAATACAAAAAAGAGAGTAATTAACTAATCTAGATGTTTAATTTTCCGTTAAAATGAAACGACAGGCGTTCTACCGAACGCGGCAATTTTTACATATTCCTGTTGGATTTTCGCTACAAAAATGGAAACAGTTACCTATCAAAAAAAGTGGAACGGAGTTAACTCGATTCAGATTCGGAGAATATTCCTCGGAAATTTGAAATAAAACGGTTAAATGCTATATGGAATATCGCGTTCATCGACTTTACAGTCGTGGTTTTTCGAAATCGTAAAGCGTGTTCGATAACAAATAGTAGAAAATGAAATGAATGATTCCACGTGGCAGAATACGATGGGAATTTCCCTACAACGAATTTGCTCCGGAGCGTTCGTTCTTTCCTTGCCAACGTTTAAAAATTCGGTTTAGAAATGTCTGGCACACTGTAATTCTTTATTAAAAAACAAATGTAGGTACAAAACAAGAAATACACAGGCACCCCTCTTACTTTGGACGAAAAAATCATAAAAACTGCCCATTTTTCATACACTTTTGCGCCCATTTCCTCCTTTAAGCATTTTTTATTTCGTTCGATGAGTACTACGAGCCATCAAAATTTCCTATCCCATTTTCTGACACGCAGGACACAGCCCACATCATATGACAGCTTCACCTTCCATTTGTCAACTAGATTGCCCGGCACCCCCACTCGTAAATATGTATTTCTGGCCCCACGGGTGGGGATATCTTCGAACTTCAGATGCTCTACTTCGCCACCTTCTGCTGCACGTCGGGAGCTTCCTAATAAGTAGCAAGCTGATAACCTTCTCAAAGAAGGGCCACGCCGCGTACATCGCAAATTTGCCCGTAAACTCGTGCCGCCTCGCAAAGGGGGGGCTTCTTTACGGCGCGTCTTTTGATTGCACGCGATGCTTCCCGTTTAAACTCGCATCAAAGTGCTCTCGTGGCGCTGCGCCGCTGATACGCTCCATCCTCCGTGAATTTGATGACTTCCGGTGCGCCAGCCACGATACCCACGTATCCTCGCGAAATTTTTATCGCTCGCATTGCGCGCGGCAATCCTTTCCTGGCGGAGCAACGCGGAGTAGAATCGTGCTTCTCGCATGAGCCTCGAATCCCCGTCGATCCACGTGTTTTACCATCGCGGGGAACGGAGAAATTTTTCCGCAACTGTGTATGCGGAGATTCTTAGTGTAAGTCAGAGGCGAAGCTGGCTTAAGAAGCGAGATGAAGAAGGAAAGTCGAAAAATATGATCGAAGAATTCTTTTGAAGAAGATCGAAGGATATTTGTGAGAGGGCAGTAGAGAACTTGTAGTGGGAAATGTGAAAGTGTTGTAGAAAATGTGGGAAGATGAGATATAGATACAGTTACTCACTGAAGTATCTGTTCACCCTATACATATGTAACATATTTTACATATTGATTTCGAAAGAAGAATTCGCAATTCTAATACACATTTAATATAAACTTTGATTAATATACTTTTGTTTTGACTTACTACTCACTATCACAGTCACTTCTTTAAATAATCAAGAATTGTAGATCATAAAAAAATCAGAATCTAATACAGAATGTTATTCTGAGATTTGTATGAAGGAAATTACTTATTACTGTGGGTGAAAATGGACCCCGTTTGCGGTACCCACTGCCATCCAAGGGTTAAACAATACGTAGCAAGTAAAATCGATAAGACAGAACGGTCATCATGACCCCCATGCTTCTAAATTTTTCGAATTCCCAGCGATCAACCCCTAACGGAATTACTAATTCCGCCGGGTCAGTTGTTTGCCGTTCCATCTACTCTCGTGCAACCAAAGGAGGCTCATTAAAACCCGATAATTCCCTCTGAAGCCCTGCAAACAGCGTTCCACCCTCGTTCCTCATCCCCCATCTTCCACTGTGTTCTCGCCCCGAACGCTTTCGATTGCGTTCGAGTCCGTCAAAGGATCGTCGGCGAGAAAAACCATCGGACATCCATGCAGCTAATCGATAGGCCGCGCGCGATTAATCTCGGGTGGCGAAGGGCAATTTCCCAAGGTCCGAGGTTGTATCTAAGGTCGACGCGGAAAAGGATAACGAGGTTAGGGCGGGCGTTGCTCCAAAGAGTTGTGGGTGGGTTAGGTGGCAGGGCGATTGATGAGGTGGCTATGAAACCCAATAAAATCGCGACGCCGTGGCGAACTCCTGGACCACGAGCATAAATCGACAAGTAGACCGATTAATTGGCTTCGTTCAAGCTCCTACACTTGCACAGGGTGTTTAAGATTTTAATGCCTACACTGTACCAGTAAAGAATGTGAACTTAGAGTAATAGTGTAGTATAAATGTTTTTTTATCGCCCAATTATTTACAAGTCAGTTATCGTCAACTAGGTATCATCTTGGATATTTAAAGGGTTTGTACACACTTTATTTTGTACTTATGCGTGCTTTTTGTTGTCACGAATTTAGGTGATGTATTTTAAAATATTATTAAACTTGTGGAAAATATAATTGAAGCCGCTAAGGAAGTAAGTTGTTAATTAAAAACGAAGGAAGAGATACTAAATACTTAATTTACTGAATACTGTGAGTACTGAAATGTGTCTATCCTGATATAATTCTCAATTTTAAAAATTGAGTGACTCTTATTGAATCATTTTTCGATTTTGACTAATTGTTTGGAATTAATTAGAGGGAGGCTACTTCGGTTGGTGAACTCTGAAGAAGTGATTGATCCGTTACTATATCATTTAAATTTTGTCTAATACTATTAATGCTATATCATTCGAATTTTATTCGATGCACAATTAAAAGTTAGACAAATAGTCTCAACCGTAGTATGTACCAACGCCGATCGTAGGTACATGTGGTTCCTCCTACCGAACTTTTGTTTTTGGCGTTGGTCAGGTGCGCGCCACGAAGTCAGCCCTACGTTGGCCAATTTGCAGTAACTCGGCTCTCGGTCCAGTGACTGACTAAAACTGGAAATTTGCGGTTGTGGCAAGAAAATATACGGGATCCCGTTGTTGCGGTGGCCTGGATCTGAGATTCAGCGGGCCCCGTCGCGCGTTCGTTTCGAAGTAGAATTAGGAAGGAAATCTATGCCACCGCTGCGCTGGGTTCGCTGGAAACTGATTGTGAAAAACAGGGTGGCCTCGAGGTGAGGGCAATTTTTCTATCAATAAAATATGGGATGAGCTTCGGATATCCGAGACGATTGTCCAGCAAAATTTTAATATCACGCCTTTGATACTCTGGAGTCTTTTGGTCAATGATGAGGGAAGTTCTTAGTGAAGCGAAATGTTTAAAGATTTTGGAGAAGGAGCAATGGTAATTGTTAAAACGACTTAAAGTCTCTGGTCTTAACACGTGTTTACTATAGTTCCTCTGTCAGATTATTGATTATTGTGACATTTTTTTTCGCAGTGTAGTCCGAAATTGACTATTTCTTACTACTGCAGTTGGAATTAAAGTGATATCAATTGAATTATGTCGAAGTAAAGTTTTATGTTGAACTTCTTGAATACAATTCCATACCTAACAATAAAAACTAACATCCCATATAAAGATAACAAGTAATTACCTCGCTATCCTCTCAATCTACCTCCCCCATGTCTATAAAACCTCAAATAAACAACAAGCATAGCAAAACACTTACACGTGTAAAGTAAAAAAGACAATGGAGACCAGTTCTTACATCGACAGTCGACATCGTATCGAACACAAGCCGTTTGAAAACAAAGAATTAGAATTGCACGATAGCAAAGAAAGAGCGGTCGCCCAAGTCTGACCTCAAAAAATCAGTACGAGGACGTTTTGAAAAAGGAACGCCCGTTTTTAATATGCTCCCCCGATCCTAAGATGTCAAAAGCATTCCTTGAAAATAAGGATCCCCACAGTAGAAACTGAGCACCCCACCTCCTCAAACTACCCCCATTTTCGTGCATATTGGAGGGTCACATGATAACTCTATTGTTTCGGAATGTTTTCCAGTACCTGTATTAGACGTGTCAGCGGTGGTTGGCTTCAAAGCTCAAATACCTTGTGACATCGATCCACCGAGCAGGAGCGAGGTGGTGAGCATGGTTTTTTGGTACAAAGGCGAGAGGGCTAGCGGGCCGATATACAGCGTGGACGCTCGCGGCAGATCGATAGCTCAGGCGAGCCTCTGGTCAGATCGATTCGTGTTCGAGGAAAGGGCGACCATGAGGACAGACGTGGAACCAGCGAAATTGGAGATCGATCCCTTGGAAGCCGCGGACGCTGGGGTGTACAGATGCAGGGTGGACTACAAAAACAGCCCGACGAGGAATCAGAAGGTCAACCTCACGGTGATAGGTGAGTGTGCGCGGACTAATGATCAATCGTGATTAATCGTTATCAACTATCATTCGACATTCTTAATTTTTGCAGCTTGAGGCTCGTTTTTATAATGTGATACAGAGTTGGTTCAGAGAGTAGGTTCAGGTATGACTGTTTTTAGTGTATGGAATAGGGTGGTCTACGGCCTCATGGGAAATTTTTTTTCCATTCTTTGTTGCTCACCACAAGTCTATGTTTGTTCCTTAAACCGAAATGAGTATGTACCTATGTCGCTACGATTCGCAACATTATTTTGACAATTAAGTGTGTATTATCCCTTAATGGCGAAAAAACATGTTGTTTTTGTGTCAAGCATAAAGATGTCTTGCACTAGTAACCCCTAAATCTACAAGGACGTCAGCTGAGAGAGTCGTTAATTGGAAAACAGACAGAAACACCTTCTGCCCCTAAAACGATTACTCCTAGCGACCTCCAAATATAGTCCGGTTAGGCCCAAATTTTGAATATGTGCTCGTTAGCATGTTTGGAACAAAAGCAACCTTCTGGACAACCGATATTTTATAGTTGAAAAAATGGACCACCCTAGTATGGAAGTATTAAGATGTAAGATATGAAATTATTGCTAAACCTTATTGGGATAAAGAGCATTGCGATCATTACTAAAAGTAAAAAAAATAAAAGGCTGTGATATAGAAACTGGTAGAAATATTATAAACTTAAAGCATACCTGGCTCGTGTTTAGCCAGTAACTGTGACAGCGAGCAAAAACATGTTGCTACGATTTATCCCATCATGAATACTCCGGTGGTTTCGTGGCAATAACATTAACACGATTTCGAATTAATTAATTAGACATACTGCAGGCTCAACAGGTGCAATTGTAGCGGCGTTGCTCTCGCCCCGAAGCTGAAAAGTTATTCATTATTGCGCATTTTTTCTAAGTAACAAGTGACTTTGCTTCACGGTACGCCACCTCGAGCAGCTTTATCGCGCGAGCACGCGGCAAGCGTTCGAGTTGAAACCGTTTTGCTTGTGATTTAAGTCTGCTTCGTGGTCCGTGGGCGTCGTTTATAGCGTTTAATTACATTAATTTTGCTAATATGAGATATGGTAGGTTCAGTACGGGGCTTCTTGTTTGCAGAGAACATTTGCATTTGAAATAACTGAGGCAACAGGAATTAAAGTGAGGGGTTTAAAGAAAATAACTAAAACCCCATGAATTATCCAAACAAGGAAACAGCGTTGCGCAGCATCCGAATCAAACAAAATTTTGAATTCCATTTTCTCGCGAACATCTAAGTCTAAGTTCTAAGTCATACATCGCGCTCGTTTAATCAGTTATTACACCCGGTGTGCGCTAACTACATGCAAAATTTCAACCAAATCGGTGACCTGAACCTCGCACGCCTGCTTTGTGGTAGGCTCAATTTATCTCATTGCCCAATGCTCGACCAGATCAAACGGAAGCAGTCCGGTTAACCAAACGATCATTGAGAACAGCCGGAGCAAATCAACAGCGGGAAATAATGAAAATTCAAATTTTCCAAATGTTTACGCGGCATACGTTTTATGTATATCCACCCCCTCACCACAGTGCCGCCACAGGATCCAGTGATTTACATTGGCGACGGTAGAAGTTTGGCTTCAGCAGGGATGCAGCATACCATCAACGAGGGTAGCGAGTTGTCGCTGTTGTGCGAGGTAATAGGGGGTTCGCCGCCACCGAAGGTCACGTGGCACTTCAGGGGGAAAATCCTGGACGACGCGTACACCTTGGAGCACGGGGGCGTCACGATAAATCGTTTGGATATCTCCAAGGTCACCAGGGAGTTCGCCAGGGCTAGGCTAATTTGTCGCGCCAGCAACACTCATCTCGTTGCCCCACTCAACTCTGATATCGTTTTAGATATCAATTGTAAGTACCGCACTAGTCGAATTTTATCAATTATTTTTAAAACAGTATATTTCTATGGTTGATACCGATGACGTAATGGAGTGGCTTTGATCTTAGCAGAACTAGTTAAAAAAATTCTAGAATAAAAAAGTTCGCCTTATTAACCCTTCGGCTACCACCTCAGTATGGACCCTAAGTTTTCCACTGGTGGCCCGCCTCCGTATCTCGTACGGACCCAAAAGTTTTCCACTGGTGGCCCGCCTCCGTATCTCGTACGGACCCAAAAGTTTTCCACTGGTTGCCCGCCTCCGTATCTCGTACGGACCCAAAAGTTTTCCACTGGTGGCCGGCCTCCGTATCTCGTACGGACCCAAAAGTTTTCCACTGGTGGCCCGCCTCCGTATCTCGTACGGACCCAAAAGTTTTCCACTGGTGGCCCGCCTCCATATCTCGTACGGACCCAAAAGTTTTCCACTGGTTGCCCGCCTCCGTATCTCGTACGGACCCAAAAGTTTTCCACTGGTGGCCCGCCTCCGTATCTTGTACGGACCCAAAAGTTTCCACTGGTGGCCCGCCTCCGTATCTTGTACGGACCCAAAAGTTTTCCACTGGTGGCCCGCCTCCGTATCTCGTACGGACCCAAAAGTTTTCCACTGGTGGCCAGCCTTCGTATCTCGTACGGACCCAAAAGTTTTCCACTGGTGGCCCGCCTCCGTATCTCGTACGGACCCAAAAGTTTTGCACTGGTGGCCCGCCTCTGTATCCCGTACGAACCCAAAAGTTTTCCACTGGTGGCCCGCCTCCGTATCTCGTACGGACCCAAAAGTTTTCCACTGGTGGCCCGCCTCCGTATCTTGTACGGACCCAAAAGGTTTCCACTGGTGGCCCGCCTCCGTATCTCGTACGGACCCAAAAGTTTTTCACTGGTGGCCCGCCTCCGTATCTCGTACGGACCCAAAAGTTTTCCACTGGTGGCCCGCCTCCGTATCTCGTACGGACCCAAAAGTTTTCCACTGGTTGCCTGCCTCCGTATCTCGTACGGACCCAAAAGTTTTCCACTGGTGGCCCGCCTCCGTATCTCGTACGGACCCTGTATTTCAAGCGGCTACCGCGTCAGTGCTAGCTAATCTGGAGGTTGTCTGTTCAGTGATGTTTCAGTGTCGAGGCCTCAGGTAGCAAGGTGACGTTTTCGTTCCGAGGGCCTGGGCCTCACAGTCAGTTTGTCATTTCAGGGGTCGGTAGCTGAGGGGTTAAATACTGAGCACAGTATCCCGTCACTTTGCTATCGATCTTATCATTTCCTTCGAATTTCAGTGAAACCGTTGATAGTGAATATTACGAACAAAGAGGCACACCTGTCGGCGTTA
Organism: Andrena chrysosceles; assembly: GCA_963855975.1. Taxonomy (NCBI): domain Eukaryota; kingdom Metazoa; phylum Arthropoda; class Insecta; order Hymenoptera; family Andrenidae; genus Andrena; species Andrena chrysosceles. The sequence continues at coordinate 41,013,762 of OY979769.1, read as the reverse complement.
GGAACGTACGGGATCGAATGTGTCAGTTCCGGTTCGAGGCCGAAGGCTGTGATCACCTGGTGGAAGGGGAACCACCAGGTCAAACACATGGCCAAAAATGTGAGTATAACCATTTTTGGTTCTACCTTAATTTCAGCCTTGGTTACACTGGCCGCGCTACATCCACGCGCGAGCTTAGATTCTGAGTTTTTCGTAGTTTGCAGATAGTCCGAACGTTACGAGAAGTGTGCTGAGTTACGTACCAACCATGGAGGACGATGGAAAGTTCCTAACTTGTCGGGCTGAGAACCCTGTGGTACAGGACAGCGCTTTAGAAGATATGTGGCGACTGCTGGTTCATTGTGAGTGACGTTTTGCTTGAATTCAATCTTATTTCAATCAACCGTCAGAATTCAATGCAATTAATTGCACTTTCTTTCGATAAATACTGTTTTCCCAGTCAGATATGGCTTTAGATAAGAAGGTTCGGTTTGTTCAGTGGTTGGATAACACATTAATCTTGATTTCCCTAAGCTGGATGCGTTACTTAACGGAGCGAGCAATAATATCTACAATCTAAAGTAATTTTCACAGCATCTTTGTGGTTGATTCATTTTTGTTCGGAGCAGAAAAAAAGCTATTTACTTGGAATATTCGCCCTAAAGAGGATTTATTGTGCCTGTGCGTTTATTCGTCGCGCTTACCCTTCTCAGATGCGCCAATAGTGACAATCAAGCTTGGTTCGAGTCTAAAGGCGAACGACATAAACGAGGGCGACGACGTCTATTTCGAATGCGACGTTCAGGCGAATCCGAAGGTATACAAGCTGAAATGGTTCAAAGACGGCAAGGAATTGCATCAGAACGCGACAGCTGGAATTTTTCTTCCCGGCGGACAATCTCTGGTCTTGCAAAGCGTGACTAGAAATTCCGCCGGTGAATACTCTTGCATGGCAGCCAACGTCGAAGGGAAATCCACCAGCAGGCCGGTTACTCTCGAGATAATGTGTGAGTGTAAAGTCCTATAAATTCTCCTTCACTCCCGAGAGACAGGTTGAACAGCTGAAAATAATATGTAAATAGAATATTCAATGCGAACGGGAATGCTAAATTAAAATTGTACTAATTCGTGTCCAAAAAGTTGTCAAGCTAGATTAAAGGATTATATATGTTTCATAAAGTTATTTGGAGACTGTATTAATTTCTTTCGCGAATGTTGGTAAAGTAATAATCGAAGTTTATTATTTTTATAATTTCTCTGAGGGACAGAAAATCTGTCCTCGTGGAATATGTATAGGATTCATTACATCTCTGTTTGAGCGCAGTTTTTGAAAATGCTGTAGAAGATTTTATACCAATGTTTTGCAATTATTTATAAAAGGTATTAAAGTTTTACGACTCGAAACCAGTTTTCTGGTAGAATTTTGTTATGGACGATGGAATTCATTTGTAACCCAAAAGACAGCTTCTTTCCATATATGAAAATCTTGCTAAACTGATTCAGCAAATGCTTTAGAAATAGTACCAAATTTCTCATCATTTCATGTAAAACTCCAAGTGAAATTATGCTCACATTACGTGTTCCCTGGAGATTCAGAGGGCCTCCCGATGAAAGTCATTTAAATATAATCCAAAACGAATAGCTTTTCTGTTCCAATAAAACTGTTTTGTATACACACTAAGAAAATGCTTCATCAAAGCTATCCAATTCCTCACAATCCCTATACAGACTATCAAGTGCAATCCCTTACAATATCAATTTAGCATAAGAAAAAAAAGTATCCACAACGAAACTTATGTACAATTACAAAAACCTCCTAAACACTTGAAATAACGTTTCACAAAAAATAACCCAACTCCTCACAATTTGCGCATAGCGCCCCAAGCAAAACGGTGAATCCCTGGCACCCCCCGAAGAAGGGGCTTTGTAAAAACAAAAGAAAACTACTTACCTTTTATTCTTTAACTAAATTTTTCTTATCACCCAATGAATTTGATTGAATGAAATCATATCTAAATAAAATTGCATTAAATGAATTTTTCTTTAAAACACTGTTACCCGGTCAACTCAGCTCCTCCAAGATTAAATCCTGAGTGCACCACTGATCAGTTCCCTGTTCGTACCCTGTCGCGTTTCCAGACGCGCCGATTTGCAAGGACGGCTCCTCTACCCAAGTGGTCGGCGCCCTGAAGCACGAGACGATCTCGCTAGTCTGCGGGGTGCAGTCGAAACCGCCGCCCACGACTTTCCACTGGACCTTCAACAATTCTGGGGAGCTGATGAGCGTGCCTGCCAATCGATTCACGCAGGTCAAGCCGCTCAGCCTGATCACGAGCCACTGGCACAGGTCCAGGTTGAATTACACGCCGGAGAACGACATGGACTACGGCACGGTTGCCTGCTGGGCCAAGAACCAGATAGGGGTGCAAAAGACAGCCTGCCTTTTCCAGATCATCGTCGCTGGAAAGCCGTACCCCCTACATAACTGCACGTCCCTCCAGTCGACGGGACCCTACGCGTATCGAATGGGTAAGCGACACCCGAGCCTTACACCTTCAACTTCCCCCAGGCGACCTAAATAGCGCTAACTAGAGCGTTACTCTGGCCCATCATCGACCATGACGGCTTACGGTCGACGGCCTTGTTCCGTTCAACAGCTTGTTTCCTGCTGTGACCCTCGAGAAGTGGTGGTGGCTGGTCGTGCGTGTAAAAGGTCGTGAAATTAGGCGGGCTTTGGGGGGTCGTTTGTAGCACGCTTCTGGGGGAGGTAGGGTTCCGAGGGTTCTGGGGGTTTCTGGTTACAGGGAAAGTGATATCGCCAGGAGGCGAGGGTTCTGATGTTTGGGGGAGTCGATCCTGTTTGGTGTTTGCTCACCGTGATGATGCGTTAAATGTCAGTGGGATATGTTTAATCGGTTCGTTCGATTTATTTTCATTCAAGATGGGGCTGGGGCGTTATTAAGCCACGATCACCATCGGCGGGACTTTTATAAACGCGCGGAGTTTAGCGTAGGAAAATGATTAACGGGTTTGCTGTCGATGGCCTATGGCTGAGTTGAGGTAAATGGCTCAATGCTTAAACAGTTAAGGCAAAGGTTGCGGTTACTAAGACTTTTTATAATTAAAAATAATATAATTTGATCTAAATGTTTATCCAATGGTTAGACCGAGTCTTCTTCTTTCAAAAGATGTATTATAGAGTATCATTTATATAAAGAAAAATATTAAAATTTATAATTTATAAAAGCGTCCAATTGACCCAGTGATTAAACAGAATTTACGGCATGTCCCAGTGATTAAACTTAGCTGTCCCAGTGTTTGAACATAAAATAAAATTGAATAAAAATCGTTGATAAAACAATAATTAACATTTCTTTATATTGCAGAACTTTAAGAAGTTCGAAAACAAATACGAAAACAATAAAAAGTAAAAATAAAAGCTTATAAAATAAAAGCTATGACTTTATAACCTAAAATAAGGTAAATGGCCCAGTGAATAAGTACCGGCGCCTAACCACCATGCCACCATTAAACATGCGTTTAATAACTGGTCCGTGCCATGTTATCATGTACTAGTGAATAAACGCAACAATTTAAATATTAAAAACCAAAAGTTAATAAGAGATCCAATTAATTTTCAAATCTTCAATATTTAATAAATCCAAAAGAACTGTACTATTTAAAAAACGATAAAATATTAATTAATTACAACTTTAACAAAAATATTCTGTTGCTTGCTTGCGCCCATTAGGTAAGAAGCGAGATTGAAACTGTTGAAACATTACTGTACAATAATATTTTTTCTTGACATAACTATTCAGTGATGTAAGCATATAATTGTATCTATATAAAGCTAATACATTTTGCAATTATATTTCGATCAGATTAAACGTTGCAAATTAGTAAAACTGTTATTATTAACAAATTTTCTTCTCAATTTTTAATTATTGGGGCTTGTTTAAGCACTGGGCCATTTACCTTGTTTGTAGTTTTGTTTAGTACTGTGTAGTGACCCACGTCCGCCCAAACCTTGCTATTTCTATGTGGGCCAGGTCACGAGGACTTTAAAGTCACCGATTCAAGAGACGCTGACTGGTTGATCGTGAAATGCTCCGAGGGATTTGATGGCGGCTTGCCATTGACTAATTACGAGCTGGAGGTCTACAGCGAGGAGAGCGTTTATCACGTCAATACCATCTACCTGAACCACACAGAGAAATCGAGCTGGTCGGGTCCAGTTTTCGAGGTGCCTGGTTTGGAGCCAGGACGCAACTACAGGCTCCATCTGTATGCTGTCAACGCTAAAGGACGAAGTGATCCTGTCGTTCTTGAACCAGTCACGCTTAAAGCAGTCGCCATGTACACCACCGGTGAGTTCTTTAAAATGTGTTTCCTCTGGCGCGGCGAATAAATGAAAATACGCAGAACCACTTCAAAGCACGAGTCTCCCTCGCCGGACACGCGCTTTGCCATTTTATGCAGGCAATATTTACGGATAATTTTGCACAGTGACTCGGGGACTTGCTTGGGACTAGCAGCTTTAGTGCTTTAATTCTCTTATTACACTTAGGGAATCTAGATGAGCGAGCAAAAACAAAACCAGCACATTCGACGATTTATTATTCTGGCTTTGTATGAACAAATCTGTGCTCCACTATGTATCGTACGAAGTTAATTAACTGTCACCTGTGTTCCCTTGTAATAAGTCGTTGCTACGTCATTACTTCCGAGTAACGTAGCTGTGCGTAGTATCAGTTTGCAAGAGCCTGCTCAGTTTCAAGCTATATAGTCTCGTAAACTCATTTACTAAAGACAAATTGAATGCTCGACGATTTCTGTTATGCGCGAAGAATGGTAACCGCTTCTGAGATGAATATAAACGGATGCGAGAGGGTTGCCTCTTTCAGACCAAGAGAAAATGATCTCGAAATCGGAAGATCGATGGCGCGAACGCCGAGGACAGGCAAATAAACGTTAAATGAGGTAGCTTTACGAGAAGAACGTCTTTGTGGCGTCCGTTACGCGTCTTAATTGGGCCGTGTTGCATCACGGGACTGAACGACTCGCGGCATCATCTTGCTATCATCTTCCCCCTGCGTTCAGTGGCTCAATTATACGCGTATCCGTGCTAACTTCAAGATCTCATTCACCGGGCAGCCACCTCCCTCGTGATACGCCCCTACGTATCCACTTTTCCGCGAGCCCTGAATTAAAATCCCATAAAGAGCGAGTCTCTTTCCTCGCTGCTGTCTCATTCGAGGCGCATTTATCGCCTTTAATTTCCATCCTCATGGTTTATTCATGCCGGCCAGCGGACGATTCCACTGTGTGTGAAAACGTTTGCGCGCCGGTGTCTCTCCGGGTGGCTGTGTGCATTTGCGTGTGTGTGTGTGTGTGTGTCGAAGCACATCCGCGACGCGGGCTCATCTCGAGCTTTGGCTGTATGCGTTCGACCAGCACTCACGTCGCTACTGTGCTCTGGACCACCTCCAACCTTGCCCCAATGCTAAGGCTTTCAGCTTTGCAGGTTTAATAAAGAAGGGACCGATTTTTACGCGATTTAATGCTTAACGAAAATATCACAGTTGAAATTCGGATGGTGGTTCGGGAGAGTTTAAATCTAGCAGTTAAGCAAGTTTCCAATTCAACTATGCTTTTAAACGTTAAGGCACCCAGCTCCGAAAGTTTAATAAAGGAAGGACCAATTTTTACTGAAATCAATGTTTCACGAAATTTACAAATATGAATTCGTTGAGGCTTTAATAAATTTGAATGCATGTAGTTATTAATAACTAGTACCTCCCGTATAACCCGAGGCAGAAAATCATTCATCAAATATCTTTCGTTTACATATTTTTGATAATTTTTCTCTTTTATAAAATTCTCAAACCCTTTTCATAAACACCCTGTAGCCAGAAATTCCATTTTAAATGAGCATTAATGATCTCGTGACAAAGTTGCGCTCTTACTTCCTTAATTTCATTCTAAGTTGAACCGGAGTATTAGGAAGCATTTACCCTGATTACAAATTACCTGTAAACGTTACTTGCACCTAAATCAAATTATCCCCTGTATATGTTTGCCACGGGACAGATAGGTACGTACGTACACGTCTGCGCTGCGCTGTGTACAGGCAGAGGAGAGGCATGTAGACGCGGAACGTTCGTTGGCTAACGAACCAAGGCGTTTTCTGAATGCCAAAGAGCTTGGCTATCGTCGTCAGCGGTCCGACTTTCCCCTTTCCTTCTTAATCTTTGCCTGCGGGAAGTTCTTTACGTTCCCTCCGTGATCCAATAAATAGAGGGAAGGAGGGAATCTCGTTTACCGGACACGTCTGAAACGCTTCCCCGCGAGCGGACGATGTTGTCGTTGTTGTCGATTCGAATTCTCCGGCTTGACGAAGACGGGAACGTTGGCTCGCCGTTCCGCCGAGAATGGAATTGCAAGAGACGCGCCAGTTCTCGACTAGAAATTAACCCTGAATTGGTGACGCCGTATCTCGCCGGGGAAACTTCTGTAATCATGAGGATTCTTACCTCCCTCGATCAGCCGTTTAATCGGCGTCGCTTCCGTGGTCGTTGAAAATTCTAATCGTGCCTTACTTACCCTTCGGTTGATAAAGTCACGTCGTTGGAGAGAACTGTCATTTTGTCGACGATTCTAATTTAATGTGATCACTGGAGATTGACTAATTCATACAATTATGATTCTCTTTGCAATACAGTTGACGCGTGAATACTGAGCAAGTTTAAATTTTTCTTTTCTTGCCAATTGTTGAATATAGATCGAAGCAATTTCTGAAGAATAATGCGAGCTTTTTATTTTCATTGATACCTGAACGAATTTGCGAATTGGTATACTTCAGAAAACTGTATTAAGATATTATTTATATTTTATAATGTATTTGGAAAGTAGTGGAGAGTAAGACTATGATCTCACTTAATAAATCTGATATTTTTAGAACAGTTGATCATCGCATGGTTGCAATGGATGAGGCATTGGGACCAACAACGGATTAATCCACATTTTTTTGTGAAATTGATTTTTGATCATATAAAATAGGAAACATATTTTTTTCCAATGTGGGGTAGCCCATTGTTACTCCCAATGCCTCATATATAACAATGGATCCCCTTAAAGCGCGATTAATTAATCCTCGATCCCATTGCTCGAAAATTTTCCGAAGCCAGATGAACGAGTCTTAATTACACTTTTAATTGCGCGATTGTAGCCGATGTTTCGTGGCGAGAATTCGAAACCGCGCGGTGTTCAATTATGTAACTAATAAATTCATTATTATTCGACAATACTGGATGAGTTTGAATTTAGGAATCTATGTAAAACTTAAAAATGATTTACTACTCAAAAAGTAAAATTTCTACATTTTTCTGACAATACGACAGTATGTACCTACATATGTATCTACTCGTTTCTATTATTTTTAAACTGCCTCTGCCAAATGCATGCATCCAAATACCAGTCACGAGTCACAGTATTCTTTCTGTTAAACGGGACCCTAGTTGTCCAAGAATAATTAAGATCTGCCCTGCTGACTTAAAAAATCAAACCGTTCAGTCTAACACCGTGTCAATTATTAATTTCAGTCACAAATCCTGTTAAGGGGGTATACCCGTTTGAACCCTCGGAAAATGTATACATTTTGTGGATTTTTTTACAAGTCAACGGTTTGATGCAGATTTCCCGTTTTTTTACTATCTTTACATAGTATTATGAACTACTTGAGAAAAAAGTTTCAGTTAAAAAACTATTGTTTTTGGGAAGTTATGCATACACATCCGAAAGTCTTTCGATTTTAGACAGCTAAACGGTGGCCCTGAAAACAGCTGTATGCCGTGTCTAAAATCAAAAACCATAAAATTTTCTTATAAAGTATGTCAATAGCTATCGTCCAACGAAGGCTTTTTTTATTCCCATTCCCCGTTTATTATTTATAAAGAAAAAAGGTGGATTTTTCTCTTAGAAAAATTTAACTTTACCTTTGATCTCTCACTATTTCTTTATTTTTCAAAATTTTCAAAATCGGCTTCGTTGGACGATAGCTAATGATATACTTTATAAGAAAATTTTATGGTTTTTGATTTCAGACACGGCATACAGCTGTTTTCAGGGCCACCGTTTAGCTGTCTAAAATCGAAAGACTTTCGGATGTGTATGCATAACTTCCCAAAAACAATAGTTTTTTAACTGAAACTTTTTTCTCAAGTAGTTCATAATACTATGTAAAGATAGTAAAAAAACGGGAAATCTGCATCAAACCGTTGACTTGTAAAAAAATCCACAAAATGTATACATTTTCCGAGGGTTCAAACGGGTATACCCCCTTAAACACTGAACTCGTACAAAGACCAGCTATTTCATACTCATCTTCCTACAATAAATCGTTTCGATTTCCCACCCCAGAATAGACTGAGCTCCCCTAGCCCGTGTTCCTGTTCCAGAACTTCCTTAAAATCACCTTATCCCCGACTTAATCCCCCCACGACTCACCCGCAACTTGTCCACACGTGTTCCTCCCAAGAACGATCGTCCTTACGCGAGTCACGTGTTCCTCTGTCCCGCAGATCGCGGAACTTCCGACGACGGCACGGACTACAGCCTCTTCGTGGCCTGTTTCGCCGGAGGGATAACGGCCGTGTGCATCCTGATCGTCGGGATAACTTTGACCTTATACCGTCGCAGCCACCCGATGCAATCGTTGAAGGCGCACACCGAGGTCGTGCAGTACGGGAACAAGGAGAGCAGGGTGGCGATAACGCCGCTGGCCAAGGAGCCCAGGAACGAGACGAAGGGACAGTCGACGGCAGATATACCAGACGACGATCCCGACGTGATACCAAACAAGGTGGACAAAAGGCCCGACATCTTCGAGCCGAATTACGGGTCCGCGCGTGCTGAGGGGACGATTGACTTCGGGCAGCTGGAGGATCTCGGTTATCCATCGCCTTCGTCCGTGCTGCACACGAAGGATTGCTGGATCTACCCGAACGGGTACGCGGAGAAGTCTGAGAAAAGTCTGAACCCCATGCGACCGAGCACGCTTCCTGTTCATCGTACCCACGATATTTACACGAGAAGTTCGCGCGTCCAAGAGAGTTGTATATAGATGGTGCTGGTCGTCAAAGCGCCACGACGGACGCACTGGTCGAACCGACGAGTCACGCTTCGCTTCCTTCTGTTCCACGATTGGCTGTGAAACTTTCCTCGAATTTATCAGCCGTTGCCCGGTGGTCGGATAGCTGTGACTTGGACGCTTGTCCGTTGGAGCAGGTCGAAGAGGGACAAAGGTACGGGAAAGGAGAACGTTTGACGGGATGGATGCTGCAGGGCTTGAGGGAGCTTGAAGGGATACAGGAGTAAGGTTGGAAGAGGGATAGAAGGTGGCCTCCACTTTTACAATCTTGTGAGCAGGTACGAGAGAATCATGCCAAAAGCGTCCAACACCATTGGGGACGTTTGTAAATAGACAATAAGTATCCTTAAGATTCCCTCCCGAACTGCCCAAGTCTTGATCTTATTTTTCACCTAGGTTAAGTGAACGTAAGTAGATAAGTAAAAATGGGGAAGGAGCTGGCGAGGGAGGATCCTCTTTTCGTTGCGGCGGATAACTCGATTTACGGCGTTTGTACATAGACAATAAATTCTCCTTCCTTGAATGTCCTTATGCCCGCCGTAAGCTTTACGTGCTCGATCTCAGTCACCGTGGTTTTATGTTTAAAACTGTTCCGTGAATAAACTATTCGATGTACCGTGAGAATGAACGCGTTACCGTGCTTCGTGGTCAACCAATTCGTCGACAAACTTTTAATGAATATGTAAACGTTTGTATATATGGATAATAAACCTCGTTGTTTCGTAACTTGGAACGGAAGTAATTGTTCTTTGAAAACGAACCTCCTGGGATGCTGGACCGGTAACGTACAGGTAGGTGGAAATTTTCTAATTAAGTATTAATAGTTCGGGTAGTTGACATTATCAGAAGAAAATCAATTAGCTAATCAGTGCCATTCTTTCTTTTGTAACTCGCGTTTTTTAATTTTATGTAAACTAAAAAATGACTGCTCTAAAGTAGAGTTTAAGATATCTTCCTGGTCTAATGTTCGAACAAATAGATTAGTCCCGGGGAATGTATAGGCTTCTTCAAATCTTACGCACGTCTTTGATACTTTTACTCCAATACAAGTTTGCATACACATTGATACACTCTATTTATAGTTTCAAGATATACAGAATAAGGAAGACGCGAATCTACATTGGATGTACCCCTTAAACATATTAATTTACACGCTTATGAACAATATTAACAGCGACTGATAATGGAAGCTACTAAAATAAACGAAATTCTATAAAATTCATAAAAATATGACTTAAGAACATTTTTATTCAAAAGTAGAATGACTATAAGCAGTCAACGTATGGAAGAGTTCATAACAGCTGACACAAATTCTGTTTTAGCGTAGTTCAACTTATTTTCGACCATGTTTGTTCTGTCGCCAAGAAATCCCCGAAATTCAATCCATTTTCCAGTCCTATCCCATGGTTCCGATGGGACCGCGCTAAACACGATTTCACGCGTACCTGAAATCCGCTTTCCTCTCGACAAGGATCTGTTTCTCTTCCATTAACTCCATGACATTTGGGGTATCGTTGACTGATTCCGAATGCATCGCGTGCGATCTTCTGAATCGACAGATATTATCGGTAAGCCGCTTATCCCTCACCGCGAATCTGGAGATCTCTCCGGGTACCTCGTTCAACAACAAGCCGTGCAGGACGTGTGTGTACGTCGGATTCGCAGCCCTAGTGCACAGGCTTTCGGTCTACACGCGTTTGCAACGCTGACCCAGAAGGCGATGGGCGATAAATCATATCCTCGGGACGACGTTCGGCCAGGGAATCTCGTTTCACACCCATGGGGAAATAAACAGCCGGTAATTCATCCTCTCTAGGGGTACGCGAGAGACTGTGGTGCGATTTTCTGGCGTCATTGGAAGTGAAACACAATGGAAATTTTACTAATAATTATCCGTCGACTATGCAGAGGACAGAGGCTTGGTGTATTCTAAAGAATTTCATTAAATTTTTCAAGCCACGTCAAACTACTTAAGTAGGATTAAATTCTAATGATTCCTATGGTTCATTGTAAGGTGAAGCTATTAGCTTCGATTTCAATTTTGGCTGTGTTATATTTATTTTTCGATACTAGAATTTCGCATAAGAAATCGAAATTTCTATATAAGAAATCGAAAACTTTTCGTTATATTCTATTTCCAGTAATAAGTAATGTGCCTCGTTTATTTGAAGTGTCCGAATTGGAATGCTTACCAAAGAAAATGTCAAGGGATCCATTATAAACAGAGTTCGACAGTAGTTGACAACTAAATTCTGCGCTATCGTCGTCTATTTACCGATCGAATTATTAGCTCTTTACCTTCCGCTCCTTTCTTTCTAATTTAAAGCACACCTGCCGGCTCTGCAGGCCGTCCAAGTACGCCAGGCTTGACAGCTGACAGAGATGGATCCTCTGACAACGTTCTAGGACGAGAGTTTCGGAGTAAACAAGCCCTGTGTACATCTCAAAGAGGGCCTCTCTTGAGTGGATGCAGGTCAATGGCGTTGTGGATACCAGGGATAATCTGACGCCGCTTATACATGGATCGCCACTCAGTGCGCGGACAAAAAGTAATTTTAGAGCGTGTTTGAAGTACCTGTTCCGCGAAGGTGTGTACGCTAAACGTTTGTGCGTGAGAATTCTACAGGTACACGAAGGACAAAGGGGGAAAATGGCATGAAAATAATGGATCGTCAGCTCTTATCGTGGCTTCAAAGGGAAGTTGTTATTTCAAGTAGGTATGTTCTTTCTGGTATGAATAGGTGTACCAAGCAATAGTGACATTTGTGGTGGTCACTTATATAATACAGTAATAGTGTTCCTGCAATGGATAAACTGTCAAACCTCGAATTTAAAGAATTCTTTAACATTGGAATTCCCACTGCATCTTGGTGCACCTGTATTTTCCTGTTTTATGCAGCTGAATGGCACATTAAGAATGTTAAATTGTTATGTTATTGAATATGCAAACTAGATTTTAGAATGTTTTCAGGTCTTAAGATTTTTTAAGTATTTTATAAATCTATAACTTTGCCATTGGAAACGCAATTTTTCTTTTGGATTTTTCACGCACATACCTAGTACATCTATATTTTGTTTTCTAAAATAAATTCTATTCTATTACACTAACTATTACTATGTACGCATAAGTTGAGAAGTAGGGTGAAAGTTAAATTACTTCTTACAGAAAGATTGAAAATCCTGAATTATTTAAAGTTTAAAGCTTCTGGTTTCAGGATTCTGTCAGAGGACAAGCAATAGTCAATAATAAATTATTCTATCCAGCCTAAGTAATAAATATTCGAGCCGAACTGTTTTCAATTCAGAATTCTGCGATGCTTTCATTGCGAATTCAGTAAGCTTTGTAATTAAATAGTCTGTTGATGATTCGAGAATGGTGGAAGGGACTGTGCAAGCACGGCGCTGGTGTCCATATTTAATTTTTCATAAAAGTAAATTTAATTTTCATATATAGCCGTCGTAAAGCACAGAAAATGTATAAACGATGTTTCGGGGAAAATTTTGCTTTTCAATCTCTTATTTTTTCGCTCCGAATGAAAGTATATGTAGTCGTATCGAATTCTCTCTCGCACTTTTTCACTTTATTAACTTAATTATTTTAAAACGAACTGCTCGTTTGGTTACGTATACATTTGCAGTGATACTGTATACCAATTTGTCATAATTTAATATAAAAACTGAGAGATATTATTTCATTTCATTATAATCAAATTTTCTTCATTCAGAAATTATAACTCCCTCGTGTGAGAAAATGAAAATAATAGTAATGTACGGTTGCTATCAAATAACAGGAATTTTTAATAAATATATTTTTTTAGAATATGTAAGTTTACATTTATCCCATTGATACTGTAGTAGATTCTGGCTTGAGCAGCATTTGAACTAAACACTTTACAAATGATTATTCAAATGATATTATGCTATTCTATTTCAGCAAAAATTATTTTCAAATATTCGCAGATTAATTCATTTGAATAAGCGCAAAATTTTTTTTCTGAATTATTTCTTTATTCAGTTACTGATCAAATAACTATTTATTTTATTTTACACTTCAGTAAGCATCTCCTGAAATAATCTCGCAAATCATTTTTAATACAGCAGCCTTTAAACGAAACACTTGAAACCAGGATAGTCCTGAGGACGAACGCTTATAGATGGTAAGACCATCTATAACTTTATTTAAAACCCTCGTGAAAAATAAAAAATCATTTTGAATTGATTGATTTGTTTCGGCACAAAAAAGAGATCCTTCTTCCAAATAATTCATTATTTCAAGTGCTACCTCCAATTTTGTATTTCAAATAGTTTTTGCCAACGTCTAACTGCAACCAAAATAGATGCGGAACAGAAAGGAAATCGCTTGCCATAACAACGCGAATATCCTGCAGATCAGGAACCATTCACCCCCGAAATATCTGGTGATTTCTATGAGCAACCAGTAAGCTATTTCCTCGAGGCTTATCGCTAACTCGCGACAGTATTTTCATCGTGAACCCGAGCGCTGATATACCGCCCCAGCTCTTTCGTGCTCGTTCCGAAATTTATGACGGACGCTCTAACATTTCGGTGCCTCGTAAATTTTACTTCCTGGGCGCTGAACGCGGGACGTGTGTTTTCCTTTCGAAGGAACGAATTCTACGATTAGTTGGGAGAACTCCGTAACTCTCTGGAACTTCCCAACTCTTTCCACGGTAATAATTATTTCCCTCCCCTCGTATAAAATCGTTCGTCCGAGCCAAGCGCCGAATGCCCCGTCCCCCATCTAAATCAAGGCTGCGAGCCAACTAACTCGAATAATGAACGGGGGGGAAAAAATACTCCGACCCCGAAACCCGAAATAATTCGCAACCGTTGATTTGGAAATTTAATAACGACGGAAAGGGATAGGAAACGCGACAAAGGCTGAGCGCTGTTCATAGTCGATTTATCTCCGTTTCCATTTCGCCGCCTTTTCTCGTCACAGGATGCGCCCCGGGCCGTGCGCCCCGTGGATCGTACACATCGTCCATCGTGCCAGAAGACTAATATCCGAATTAAAAATTTAATTATAAACCCTCGCGAAACGATTCGTTTCTGCCACGCGCAGTTCGCCGCGTTGGGAACGTCGGAATGATGACGGTGATTAGGCTGTAGTCGGCATGGTTATTGGTTTTGTAACAAACCACGTTGAGTTTGGTGTGAATTAGTACTATTTTGTTATTTCAACTGCGAACTGGACAATTTCTGCAGCAGGAATGTAGTTTCCGAGTTTCAAAGTAACAAAAGAGGAAATACATAATTCGTTTTGATAAATGATCACAGAAGGGTGATACTATGGGGTGTTTTCAAAGGGTGGTTCAAAGTTTGCGTTGAACTGAATCGTTATAGTGTTCGAATTTCAAGTCCAATAATATCTATCAATTCAAAGTCTAATCTAAGGTAACTTTGGTACTTTAATACTTTGTGCTGTTGAATGCTCCATTACATTAAAGCTGGGGGTGTCTAACCGTATTACAAAAAGGCTATAATTCCTCAGCCTACTTGAGGTAAGAATATTATAAAAAAAGCTCTGATTTTTATAAAAAGGCTTATTTTCCAACTATTCTGCGTCATAGGTAACCGTTTCTTTAATTCTATACCTATATGAATTCATCCATCGAAACTACCCCCTCCCCCTCTCAATAATAAACGTACAAGTCCTCCTTCTCAGTTAAATCCCAAAGTGCTCGAGATGAAAAGTCATTTAACAGTCCGTGTTTTAATCCTTCTAAATAGTCTCCTGAATGTGTGTTTAACTAGAGGATCCGCAGCGTCCGATTGGAGGGGAAAAGGGTCTATTAACCGTGGTCCGCGTCCGTGACCATGAAACGGAAGTAACCTCGACAAAAGCCCCGAGGGAATTCTGCATCCGCGTAGCGTTCCGCCCCCGAAACTGCGAATATCGGGGATATTGTTCCCGGCACGATGCACGGATTTTTACGAGCCGTTTTTACAGCGGAGTGCAGCGTTCGTTACTGCACAGAGCTGTATGAAAAGTTTTATAAACAAAGTTGGTCTTCGTTCCTGTGAAACACCTAAAGCAGGTCAACCGTGTAGCCCCCCCACCCCCTCCACATTTTTCGTGGCAGGAAAAAATGTATCAAATGAAAGTCGTCCTGGTGAAATACGAAACGCTATTTAGCGGCAATTTTTCCGTCTCGAGGAAGGGCGGTCTTTGTTCTTTAAACGTGCCACTATATTCTGCGTTTGCGCTGCTTTAGAAAGTGCCTGATGAACGTAGGAATCTATGAATACGAATGAGAAGGTAAATACAGTTTTTAGGTTCTGAATTTTACTCACTCTCATGGGTTGCTGATAGCGTACAGTTCACACGAACAGTTGAAGCGGTGAGTGCGACTATTTATTAAAATTAATCGACGGAAGAAATTCAGATAGTCTGATTAGAGAAGCTTCAATAAAATATCTGCACCTTCTTTACAGGGCAATTAACAGAATAGCGCGCACTTACTATGACCATATCCTCAATTCACTCGAACCTTCCACTTTTTCCAGACCTTCAATCTCACTTCGTATTCAGAAATCTCTCTCTGCGTGCCCCCTCTCCAAGCCCCCATCGATCCTCATCAAAATTTCAAACGGCGCCGTTCCCGTCCCGTCACGGTTGTAAATTCCTTCCGCCGCGCAGTTGCGTTACGCCTGAAGGAGATTTATCTCTTCATTGACACGAATCCCTGGACCGTGTTCACAAGAATTTGTATCGACCCGCGGATGAAGGGGGGCAGCGGGGGAGTGGCGGCACAGGGGAGCACGTCGACGCGCGAAAAAGTAAGGGCGTCGGGGGTTGAAAGCCCCGCGGGGTCGGCAGTCGCGACGGTGTTCTGGAAATCGGGAATATCGGGATATCGCGCGCGCCACCGTGAATTTTTACGACAACATGAAGCCACCCCGGGTACACGTACAGCAATTTGCCAGGAAAATTTCTCCACACCGCTGTAGCTGCTCGAAAGCGACTAATTGCACCCCGTGAATCGACATTTTCTGCGCTTAGCCACTGTGATAATGCGTCCTTCGTCGAAGGCTGCAGCCGCGGGTTTACAAAATTACGCTATTTTTCTGGGTGAATGCGCCGACGACGAAGTTCCGCGGGTCAAAAGGGGCTAATGCCTGAAGAACGCCGCCGTTGGCGCCGCTTTCTCCTCGTATATCCGAGAAAAATGGGCCGAGCTTTTAACCGAGAAAATAGTTGCCAGAGAACGGTAAACTGATGCCCCCCTCCCTCGTGATGGACGGTTTATTCTGATCAACTTGGGTAAGTGGCGCAACAGGGGGTGGAGGGAGATACGTGAAAAGTGTGTTATCGATAGTCATGGATTCTTGTGCAAGTTTTACTGGATGTTGTTGGTAACGGCTGCTGACAGGAAATCAGAACAGTGTAATTTTTAATATTTCTTGGACATTCTTACTGTTTTTTTTTTGTGAATGGTCCTGTCTCATACATACTAGGTGTAGTAAAGATATATCTGTGGTTGTAACGAAAAACGACCTATGTCACATGTTTTCACTTTCGAGATATTGTCGTTGAATGTTCTAAATACCAATTCTTCGTATTAGCAATGTTCCCTTGTTTTCTTCTTACGATATAAAAGTATATTTCCTTCACTTTGCATAATATTCAATATTCGTATAATTAACGTAAATAATAATAAACAAAATAGTAATAATTTACATACACTTTAGGCAGAACGACACAAGTCCACTGGACTTGTGTTGTTCTGCTTAAACGTGTCACAGTTACGTAGCTTTTCTGACTACTTTTCCTTCTTTTACTTTCTATTTTGTCTTCTTTCGTTTTCTTCTGCGCTTCGCGTTGTTTTTTGTAAAATATAAGTTACACATTTATGTATTATTGGTATTTCATAATGTGCTGTTTCTAGTAAAATAAAAATATGAAATATAATTTTGCTCATTTTATTTTACACAAAATACGTTATAGTATATGCGGATAAGTAAAAATAGAAAATAAAAAGCAATCACAAAGGAAAGATACGTCGTATTCTCCATATTTTGTGGACTTCGGTTGTTTTGCCAAATGCGTATTAAGTGAATATTGGACTTCGGTTAAATTGCATTATTTTTTCAACGTATAAAATTCGTTTTCATGCATTCTTTTCTGATAAAAACACACATCCAATATTCTACAGTTGAATTAATGCATAAACTCAAATTTTTTGAAATTGTGACATGGGTCGTTTTTCCTTACAACCACAGATATGTGTTTTTGGTTTTCAAGTCTATAAAATGATTTGAAACTCAGTTAAACAGGATAAAAAATTCATAGCTGCCTTTAATTTTCTAAAAATTCGCAGCCTTTAATTTTCATTTAACTCTGTTATCTATGTAAAATACCATGCATCGATACAACAGACGTTAAAAGTGTTTAAAAAGTCTCTGGAATGAGATCCGTAGCCAACATAATTAATTTGAAAACAGTTCATTCACGGTACCAAGAATAATTTCCCTCTTTTAAACACAAAGAAGTGCAATGCACGTATATTCTACTTCTCCTTGAATAACAATTTCTTTGATTCCCCTGATGTCTCTACAGAGGTTGGCCAGCATCGTTCACCTCTAAAATTCTCTATTCTTATTGTCAGAACCAGAAGCCTCTGAAACCTTTAATCCTCTGAACTTGGTCGGGCATCTCCCATTTTCGACGAGCAACAGAAAATCTTTCCGTCGTCTCATCCCAGCTACCTCTGTATCATGGAGGTCTATTAAATATCCATTCATTTACATAGCAATGCATAATAATTACGGCGACTCCAAAGTGCGATAGAGTGGCGGGCTTCTGCTCGTTGCACTCTGTATCCATCGCTTTATATGAACCATTGCAATTCAAAGGATTTCGTTTCAGTCCATTGCACGTTTTCCTTGATGACTCTATTAACAAGTAGTCACTTTTCGAATAACAAACGTTTTCGCGTTCCAAGCGGCTGTATTGTGCACAGAGAACCTAGATTATTTGATATGTTACAGGTAGGTCCTTTTTAGTTTGAGTAATTGGAAATTTTCGTGAATTTGATATTATGGTGACAGTATTTAATGCGTATTTCAGTAAATTCATTGTCACGAAACAGTGGAATTAAATCAATTTAAACTTAGTAATAAGGCTATAAGTACGTTATTTACATGAAATAAAGGAGAAATATTTTTTAATCAAATAGTTTCTGTAGATAACACGCGTTCTTAGGATTTCTTCTGAAAATTTCATGGAAAACAATTTTTCAACTTTTGCTTGAGAATAATAAAATTCAAAATATTCGAAACGATGACGAAGAAGAACATTGAAATATTTCTTCAAAATGTAAATTAAGATTTACGTGCATGAAGTCTAGCAACACATCTGGAGCCGTAGTCTAATCTTCTTCCGCTGCTATCACATGTTCTTGACTCATTGTGTATTTAAGCAAATAGATCCTTTGTATAAAAATTTATTTTATATCCCCTTCGCGAAGAAGGTTGCAGACAACGGTAGATACTTCAAGTTTCATAACCTTCTCTTGACGAAAAACGAACCTGGTTCGTTTAATTCTTAATATTTTTTCATTAAATATCTGAAACAGGTAGGAGATAGTACTTGAAATATATTGTAAGCCAGAAATGGTGGGCGAGGTATCAGAACAAGAAATTGCGAGAACACGATGATCTTCTCTCGGACACGCCTTTAACGTTACTATTGAATGCATCGTGAATGCATTTTATGTATATTTTACAGGACCGTAATCTCCATGCTCGAGACTTTGGCTGCATATAGTATGCGAATGCTCGTAGGAAAAATTGTATCTCCTTAGCTTCCACTAAGATGCAACCTCACGTCGACGAATTGGAACGTTTACGTGACTACGATTTTAATACTGCATGACGTACGATAAACATTTCCTGCCATATGCATCATGCTCGAATAAATTCTGCCGTTGCAATCCTGGATATGTTAAATCTTTTCAATTGTCATACAGCTTCCATGCATTTTAATGGTATATTTTTCCCTTCGTATTTAAATTGCTATGTATTTCTTATTTCCTTGGTATTTCTGATAATTCTGTCCTTCAGTTTGTGATTTATGAGATACGTGGAGAAATAGGTATTGATACTGGATTCGTAAATAAATTTGTACAATACATCAGTTTCATTTTGATTCAATTTTTAGTTATCAAGTCTTGTAAGTTTTACAGTTTCTCTGTGTCTTTTACGAGGGAACTTACACAGAAACTCAAAATTCAGATTTTTAGGAGTCTTTGTTGGTCTTTATAAATCCCTAAAAAATATTTAACTTTTCTAGTTTTCTCAAAAAGTTATTTGAAGATTTACATACGATGCACGATTATCTTTGTTTCTTTGTCAGTTGAAACATTTTTATAACGATCTGAATAAAAATTACAAAGTATCCCCCTATGCTCGTCTTCTAATTCATTCCCTTGTATCGTGAACTGAGTTGCGAACGAGTAAACAGTACGCCATTTGGATATCTACACAACAACATCAAATTCCGCGGAGTTCAACAAATAAATGTTTCACGAGATATGTTCTGACGCAGAGCAATTATAATTTTGGCACAAAAGTATGCGCCGCAAGAGCACCCCTAGACGAAACAGGAATAAGCGTTCAAGGATAAAAAGAGGCACAAGTAACCAACATCACCCGTCAAATACACAAACCTCTCTCTTATTAAACTCTACCATTCAAACTATCACGTAAACTTCTATAAATAATGAAACGACATCGATATTTCCAAGATTTGCTACACACATAGTATGATTGGACAAGCTGGACGAGCACAAATTAGAAAACGTTGACCTATTAGCGCCCTATGTTCGTAAAGGTTAACTGACATTGTTGGATCTGATTGTATTTTGCATATTGCATCGCTCAAAAATTTTCGATAATCAGGCGCAGATTGCGTACGAGAATAATAAAAATCGCACGAAGGGATTAATATTTAATGTTTCAATTTCATTTTTTTTTTACAAGAATGTTGTGTCACCGTTGGATTCCAGTGACATTAAGATGGAAGTGGGACTATTTACAAAGTACAAAATTTTTATTTCGATATGTAAATCGCAGAATACGTGGCGGGGGCGCACGAAGGGCAGACGAAGAAGGTGAAGGGGTTAGAAAATCACTGCAAATGGAGGCAGAAGGGTGTAGATACCGGAGGAAGGGTGCCAGAGCGAAATGGTCTCGTACTTTACGAAATGAAATACACCCACGCCTATAAAATGGCGGCCACACCTATATGTACGCGACATGACTCACCCCTGAATCGCAGCTTAAGTTCGGCGTCACAATCCTGATTGAAAACTGTCGACACTTCGACAGCCTTTCGATTCGCGAGTCCAATGGAATTATTCCGTCTGTTATATCTGTTAGTGACTATTTTCGTGTGTGGTTACAATAATGGTTCGTCATTTATACCAATTTTCTTTCACCGAATGAAACGATGTTAACGTCTGCCAAAGTATTGTCCTTTTCTCCTGAATTTTAGAAGAAGACGATGTAACGTTGAAATGAAGAATTGCAATCTGCTTGTCAAAGGGGAATTTGCTGTAAATTTTTTTCAACTTGATTTGCACATAGAAGAATAACTAAAACTAACAAAATTAACAAAATACATATCACTCGGAGAAACACCTCACATTTTGAATCGCAAAGCAGGGAAAGAATATTACGTCGATGATAAAGCCGCACATTACGATAGAAAATACACCCGTCCATGCTTTCACTGTTGCAGCTTTTTTAATACATTATTTCCCTCTTACATGATAAATCCAACGCGAAGTTCAGATTTGTCTCTTATTGTAAACGCACGGAGGATAACGAGTCTCATCGTTTCCTCCTGTATGCTTCGACAAAAGCGTCCCTCAGCAGTTTCAAAGAAACGAACGAAGCAAAGAAAGCTTTGTGGCGTGCTCCAGTGAACCACTGAACGATATTTCATAATTCGAAATAAGGTCCGCTCCGAGGATATCGAAACGTGTCCATACATTCCCATTCGTTCAACGCTTTTTTTGCTAGAGAGCTTATCCTCATAGATCGAATCCTTCGACCCACATTTTCCCTTTGCCATTTCACCCTTTCACTTGCAATCGGGAGGCTGATTTCCAAAGTGTCTTAACATCCACGTACCTACCTATACGAAACTGAGAAAATCACGCATCATTTCCTTATTACAATACACTTCCCTAGCGTTTTATTAACCACTTCAACCCACGTTCCTCACGATCATGAGAAGATTAATAAAAATATTAAGAATATTGAAGTGAAACTGTCACACCTTGGTTTGCAACGCGAATTCTTACACTCATCAATCATAAACTATACCCAGAAAAATATCCCCAACTCGAAAATCAGATCCAATAGAACAAACATTCACATCAACCCCTTTCGTCACTTTCCAGAGCCAAAACCACCGCTGAAATCACTCCCGCATATCACAGAAACGTTCCAGATTTCGATATGTAAACCTACAAAGTGGCACTCTCAACACACAGATCGTACGTACATCATATCGAAGAAAGCTGAGATCATTCTGTCGACGGTCCTGGCAGACATGTTGGAGGAGTCGCTGCAGAATGCAAGGAGTTTGGCGGTGATCGCTGGCAAAAGCAGCGTGTCACGCAAAGACATGGAGAGGTCGTTGAGGAACCTGTGTCTCCGTTTGAGCACCGAACCCGCGTACAAAGATCGACTCGGCTCTTGGAACGAGGTGGACGAGGCCACGTCCAAGGTTGGCGATACGAACGACGAGCGATAACATTCATGGTGCAGGCAATTGATCATCCTTAGTCGATAAACAAAATAGGTTGTTTCAGACGGGTGTCAGCGACGGTGCGGCGTCCCGCACTGCCAAGGGGACTGCAGACAGAAAATAATCACCATCTACCGCAATCTACGTTTCATCCGCTGAACGGGAACCGCGCGACACGCTCCAAGGATGTTCATCGTTTCATTTCGTTTTAATAGCACAATATGTTATATGTTTTTGTGGAGAATAAAAGATGTTTTATAAATCAGTCTGTGTCTGTGGATATAATTTTTGACTTCTCTATTACTTTTTAGACGATGTAATATATATTTATAAACTTAAGGGACTCAAAAATGGTAATTTTGGAGTTAGTGACAATCTTTAGGTATTACTGTACGAAAACCCTGCACGGGAAATTAATTATGCACTGATTTAATACAAGCTTAATTCACAGTGTTCACAGATTAAGTGTAGGTAACATTTTTTTGGGGAACGAAGAGAGTATAAATCAATGCTGTGAAGCGATTTTTAATTCATTCCAAGTTAAATTGGAAGTTGGTTTTTAATGTAGTTCATTATTCTGCACACTTTATTCGTGCATATCGCAGCGTCAAGGTTCGAAAGAATTTCTTGCAACAAGAATCAACGACCCAGAGCGCAGCAGCTCGATAATTGCGTTTGCTCGTGGCGCAGGTCTGCAAGTTACATTCTATCTGCGATTTTTTAGAGCAAGCCAGTGGAAATGTGCGAGGATTGCCTGAGAAATTAATTGGGAACACGGCGCAGCAGGAGAATTTCGACCTTGCGCGTGATCATCGGAAAGCTGAACGGACCGCCACTCGTCATTCGTTGTGGTGTTTTGTTGTTGGTTACATTCGGAAGCACAGAATTCGGCGTTTTCTATAAAGAGATGGAAGATATCGGTCGGCGTGGTGATCGATCGTGTAGCGTTTTTCGTCGACATTCGGTCGGAGGGAAAAGTCGGGGAGAAAGGGCGGACGCCGATAATCAATCGAAAAATGATTTCGGATAGCGAAACGGATCGGTGGTGGCGTCGATAAATCTTTGCAACTAACGATTAAGCAGATACGTTGCGCCGACGAAGCGAATGTCCACCATTTTCGGTACTCTGCCTACCTATGTACCGGGAAAACGATAGGTGATTCTTGAATTCGTGCAGATATAAAGTGCAGAAAAATATTATTGCAAAAATGTGTGGATTACTATTTTGGCTGAACTAACAATAAGTTGGGTACGAATTTTTTTATCCAGTACTGTATGCGAGGGGGTGAAAACGGAAAAAAATGTTAAATGAACATACTTTGCGCGCAAGAATTAGACCACCCAAGTCAAAAGTCACGTTTAGAATGTAGGTACCTACTACAAAATTTTGAAGTCCATTCACTTATTATAAATTTCGAAAAATTCAGGGACTTTCGTGTTTAGAATTTGAAGGGCATTCACACTTTTTCAAATGGTAAAGGATATGGTTTCCTCAATTTGTTTTATCAATTCCCTCGTATACTTAGTAATTACATCATCATTCTGCAAATAAATTATTATTCCATCTTCCATTTCGATTGCCAAAACAGAGCGCTTCAAAACAGTTCCTTCATTACATGACAGCTCCAATAATAATCAAATGTTTAATGAAAAAATTACATACTGGTACTGTCTTCCCGTCGGCACACTTATTCTTCGCTGTTGTCTTTATTCTATTCTACTCTGAATAAGACGTTCTTCGAAACAGCACGGATTATTGAATCAAAAGAACATGTAATTGAATACCATTATTTTTTTGTAGAAGGCACCCCAGGGTGTGAGCGATTGAAAAGATCCATTTAGCCGTCCCTGATACGTAATTAGTTGTAATCGTATTCTAATTAATAACCGGTCCACGGACACCCATTCACACGAACGGCCATTCATGCGAGCCAGTCTATAGAACGCCGTTAGACTAAACAATCTCCGAAGCAATCAGGGTGGTCCGGCCGAAACCCGAAATTAACCGAAAACAAATTAATTTCCGCCTTACGCCGACCTTGTCGGGAGCCCTTTCATACCTGAGGACTGTGTGAAACCCCATAACCACGCCCCCTCAGGTTCCTCTAAAATAATTACTCTAAATTGATCAGATCCTAATTAAACAGTGAACCCTTCGCGCGCGCATTTGTCAAACCGTCGGCCTAGGCATAGAAAAAATCCTTGCATTCTCAGGGACCCATTGCACGAGAGAAATCTAAAACATTAAAAAAGTCTTCTATGTGTTAAACATTATTTTTGAAAATATTTTTTAATATTCTTTATATTGGAAATCATCCATTTCTATTACAATGTTATACACACATAGTTTCAGTTGCAAGTAAGATTCTTTGATATCTGATTCTTTGTTTAAAAAAGAAACATATTTTTTCTGTATTTTGTACAAGTTTTATAATAATCGAGGCTTGTAATTGAATTTATATTTGCTAAATTTCCTTAAATTTGTTCTATTTCTAGTGTAAATTCTGTAAAATTCATGTTGCATCGAGTAAATTGTTTGATGTGTATATAAAATGTTTAAAACGAGCTATGTATAAAACTTTTCTCTATAAAGTGCTAAGTGATCGATATTAAGATTCCAAACTTTTAATCCACGGGTTTTTACATATAGTTTCTGTGAACAGATATGATAAGAACTCTTTACGTAACCACGAATCGATTTACGCAAAGTAACTTAATTTCCACAGAATTTGAGTACCTATTTCTCTTACGTCAGCTGTGTGTACGTTTGTATGGTATAATGAGGACGTAAAATGGGGTCTGTTCTCCCATCATGCTCTACGAATTATCATATTTAGTGTCGGGTCTGGGTGAGGTTTGAGTTGGGTCTAGTATAAAGGACTACATTTGTACAACCTGCATGTATTATTTTACTGTTGCTAACCTAATCCATACCTAGATGGGAATCTAGGTGAAGCATTCCAACTCGTATTATTATTAAATTTACCTCTGGATTGCAGTAAGGGAAAAGACCTCTGGAATAAAGCAAACAAATATCTCTGAACGCTAGAAAGCGTAGAAAAAGGGTTGCTCAAAATTATTGCCACTCCAAGAATGGCCGTCGAAAGTTAACTTTCTCACCCTTTATACTCCAATTAAGAACAAATATCTAATTTAAAACAACTGTGATTACAGATCAAGGTAAGGATACCCCATATTAAATAACATAGAGTAAAATTCCTACATCCCAAACTAATATTTTGCATGATTATCTGCTAGGGGCGATAGTTTCACTGTTACCGAATAAAATTTTGTAATATCTTTAAACTCACGTGAGATAATTACGTAACGCTCTCTCCATACAATCCTGCAGCATGAGTAAATAAATGAGAAAAATTCAAAACCCTTTGGTCTTACAATCTTCCATATTGTAATCCCAAAAATCACGTAGGAACCTACTCACCCTCCACCTCAAAACACAAAATTCTCTTCTCTCGCGATAGATACATTTTCCAAAAAATCAGTGTAACAAAAGACACCGTGCATACGGAAAACTGGAGCATTTTATCAATAGCACAGTCATACAAACAACTCCCCAGCAATAGAACAATGCAGTCAAAGATACCGGAGCTTGAATTGTCCCAAATCCTTTGGCCACCCAGTAACCTCCCACGGGTCAACATTTATCATCCTTAGAACGCGGCCGTTCGTCCCACGAAATTAACCCGTTTACGATTCCGCCGTCTAGCCTCGCCCCTCGCAGCTCATCATCCGCCGTTCGCCCCGAAAACTTGGCGTTCCTGGGATTCTTCGGATTCGTCAAGGCGGCCAGACAGGCTGCAGAAGTGGAATGGGTGAAGACGCGAGCTCGCTGGAAACGAATTAATTTCTGGTTTCACGCGCGCCCCATCCGAAATGAGTTTTAGGTGCCCCCTGCCCCTCCTCTCTCTCCCCCGTTCCACACCGTTCCCCCATTCCGGAGGCTTCGTAAAATAATAACTTTATGGAGGCAGAGCACGGCACGAAGCCCTCAATGAGAGTCGCTCCGTGGCGAAGAAAGAGCCGCGGCGTGGAGAAAAGGTGGTTGTGGGTGGAAACGGGGGGTAGGGAGGAGGGAGGTGGGGCGCGTGTCGTGGAGCGAAAGAATAGGAACTAAAATAGTCTTCTCGCGGCGAAACGGAGAAAAACTCATTCCGTCTGCTCGCCCGCAGCCCGGAGGAGCTGGCCCATTGTGAGACGGCCAACTATTGTGTAGTTCGTGGTAAGCGTGGACCACTGTCGTACCCTCGCCTACGCACGCGTTTCGCTCCTTTCTTCCGGCGCGCCTCGTTTCTCGCCACCCACTATTCCCTTCCTTCGCCGTGGATTTTTCCACGGTTTCCGCGGATGTACGTACGCCGAAGTTCGCCCTACCTTTCGTCACGGCCACGACGGTTCTGGAGGGTCTGGTCGACGGCTGGGTATTAGGTTGACCGAGGGGATTTGCTTGGGACCGTTGGAAATCGAAAACGAAACGAAGGCCCGGGAAGAAAGGATGATTAAAGGGGTGGAGCTTTGTTTGGGGATTACTGTGCGATTCAGACTTTTGCGGCACTGAGTTAATGAAGGGGGAGACTGCAGACCTCTGTTTTTCACAGGGTAAAGATTGTTATATAGATGCTAGATTTTGCTTCGAGGTGTAAGCTTGCGTGGGCTACATATTGTAGAGAGTGTGTTGTTCTTCAGTGGGGTTCCAGTTAGGTGGCGAAGTCACGCTTATTGTGATAGATATTGTGATAATGGATAAGAGAAACCGAGAAGGAAAGGATGGTATCATGCTATGTACTCCATGATACGCAATCGTAGGAACGATTAAAAATATGTAAAAATACCTGCACACGTCTGAAAGAACTTTTCTTTTTTGTAGAAAACACTGTAAGTATCAAAGATCAAATTTTTTCGGGAAAGAGAAAAAGCTGCCCTGACTTTAAATTATTTACATATGTAATTTGATTCCTTTTGATTGCTACATATCTTTAAATATACAATAACCCAAATATATCCCTTCTATGTATACTACAGTATTACTATTGGCACGTAGAACATTTACTGATATATTCTTTTTAATTTTGTCACTTATAGTGTTTTCTACGAGGACTTTTGAATTATTACATGGGTTACACATACATACAGCAGCTCAATATTTATTTTAAAATATAGGAGAGCCGTTAGCGTCAAACAATTAAACACTCAAAATTTATGAACCTGAGAAATAAAAATGTGATTCCGTGTAATCGACGGTGCCCAAAGAAAATCCTTTTTTTCATCCGAGTCAGCATACACGATTAAACAGAAGTAGGTAAGTGGTATATCCCAAATCTCCAGCCCACCAAACAAAAGAAGGAGACGGTGAGCTCCCTCTTCGCACATCTTAAATTCCTTTACAAAGCCGCGTTTCACGGAGCAAACTTGCACGGAAAGTCTTTCGACTCCAATCTACTTCCCTCACTAGTCTTATCCCACGCAGCCTTCCCTCGCTAAATAATTTGTTGCGAGCCACCATTAGCCTCCCTCCTTTCATTCCCTTCGCTAACGCTTCCCCTTTCTTCGCGAAATTTCTTTTCGGCAACGTCCCTTCTCTCGCCCTCCCTTTGAGGGACAATTTTTTGAGGAACAGCTCGACGAATCGGTTGACGGAGGCTGAAAGGGCTGGGGGAGTGGTGCGCTAAGGAAACCGATAAGGATAAAGTGGAAGGGCTGCAGCTGTGAGGGCTCACAGGAAAGAGTACAGAGTTCGCGAAGAGAAAGGATTCTCGAGCGGGAGGCGCAATATTTGGGGATATGAGTTCGGTTCTTTTCCCGGTTTTTCGGCTACCGTTTGTCGCGCACCCTTTTGCCTCATCGCGCGGGCTCAATGGCGCCTAGCGATGCTCCAGTTTCACGTTATTAAATTCGATCCCAGGATTGCTGCGCGAGGAGGAAAAGAGTATCGTGCGAGTTAGCGTTAAGTTTCTATTCTGCCCTGTAATAACCAGATCTTTCATCCCTTGGAAGGTTCTTTGGGTGATGGTAATGTCACACTGAAACCGGTAGAGATTCCGTCTGTACTGGTGTATAAATTAGATTTCATGGTTCGGTCAGGCGATCGTTTGTAATTCGCGGCTTAAGATAGGCGATATATTCTTCTTTCGTATCTTTGTTTTTAGGAATGGGGGCAGAGGAAGGCAAGGCGTAAACTGTGCTAAGTGGTTGTGGGAAGCTTGCGGTTTCAAGGAAGGTTTCTTCCGGTTTCGTGCATTTATGAATGTAAGAATGGAAGTTGTTTACAGTTGTAACCTATTAGACACTGGTATTTCAGTTTGAGATAAAATATACCTAAAGAAGAATTTATAGAAATAGCATTTGCAGTGTATTTAGCACCCGAAAATAATGAACTGGGTTTATTTCTGCGAGTAAAGTATGAAGTATTTACTATCTTATATGGATAAGGGTGGTATAAACTAGTACTACCCTCATCTGTCTAAGTACAGAGTCTATTCGCATAAGATACATTGCTGCTTCGTGACATAGGTATATTTTGAACCTCTTCATTTATAATCAATGCCTTTCGACGTTTCTTGTTAAACGTTCGAAAACCCACAATTGTCTCCCAAATAGATACCAGTCACGATAACATCCCCAGCGGAAGGTCCCTGGCTGTCCCTCTTCAAAAGACTTGAACGTCACCAGAAAAAAAGGGAACACAGACAAAAAATGGAACGATGACCTCAGATGATCAATTAATCAATAAAGGAAAATCGCCCTCGGCAAAGTTCCGTCGCTGTAAATAATTAATCGATATCAATTAATTTTCCGGGGCCGTTTAGCCGTCGGCCATCGACGAACTGCGATCCCAATAGCCGTCCCTCTCCGTTCATCCCCCTTCTAGCCCGCCAGGATCCTGTAAAAGTTCCATTGTTAATGAAATATTCCAATGGCTCGGCCTCGCATTAACGAACAGCCGCGGCAAAGGGGGCTGGTGGAGGGGGATGTCATCGACTCAAAGTGTCGTTGGGACTTTTAATTTCCCGGCGGGATTCTAAAAAACTTCTCCCGGGTCTGAGAGGGTTCCACGACGATCGAGGGCGTCGCGACGCGGCCAACCGAAGGATGAGCGCGACTGCGATAGAGGGGGCACGGGGCCAGTGAGGGCGCGATAAAAGCGATCCTCGATATCCCGTGGAAAATAATCTCCAAGGGGATGGCGGCGATAGAATTTAGCTGGATGATTCGTCGCAGCCGTCGTGAGAGGGTCGGTTCCGGGAATAGATGCGCGGGTAATGTGGCCCTTATGCCCGGTGCGTAATGCAGGGTTCCCCCATTGCTGTTACACGTCCGCGACGCGCTGGTACCCCGTGGACCTGGCGCGCGCATTTCGCGAAAATTTCGCTCGGTCTCTAATCACTGAAGTATTTGGGCTAAAATAAAAGGGTCAGATTGAATTCTTTAATTGTGTGGGACGGGCAAGTTTTTGGTATCATGGTTGCCTGGAAGCTTTCAGGGGTTGATGAGGTATCAGAGTAGAATTTTGTGGAATTGCTTTCGGTATGACTTTTTGTGAATTTAAGGTGTTTAAGTGATAGTTGTTGTTAGTATGAACAATAGGGAATAAAGGTTTTTTTAACCCTTCGTTGACACACCTCCCTTTTCGATCGAATTTGACACACCTGGGTGGCTCACACCCAGAATAATTTGTGAACGACTGCCATTCTCATCAAAAGAATCCAATCATTATGAAAAAAATCGTGGGGCAATTTCAAGGTATCTAGAATGTATTTTAATAGTTTTTTTATTAAAATTGTATCACAGTTTTTGTAAAGAAATTCTAGATTACCATATGTCGAGAAAGCACGAAGAAAATCTTAAAAAAATTGTAACTTTTGCAAATTTTAATATTACGAACTAAAAATGTACAGAGTTATTGTTCAGATATAATATTTTGGAAAACAAATTTTTGTATGTCGTCTTTCGAAAACAAGGTATTTATTTTGCATATAGAAGGCACAGAGTGTCAAAATCAGCTTATGGGTGGTTCCCACCCTGAGTGTCAAGGAAGGGTTAATACACTTCACGTTCCTAGGTTAAACGGTTTGAGCTGGGAGTTGATGACTCAGTCAGTCAGTCAGACTTCTTCTTTTATATATATATATATATATATATATGGATAGATAGTTCGATAGATTGGAGAAGTATTATTTGAGCGAACTGAGTGATCTTGATGCTTGGGCACAAACGAAGTTCTCAGATGTCAATTAGAGACTTATGGTATTATCCATTACCAGCTAACTTGGAACTTTTATTGAATCAAAAATTACTGTACGTTTGAATGAGAGAGCGACGACGGGATAATTATACTGGAATATACTTGAAGGAAAATTGGGAAGAAGGTGTTATTTTTGCAACTGTTGAGTGCTGGAACGACGTTGGAAATTAAAAAGCTCGTAATTTAATGAAATAGTTCATTTTGGTTTTATTTAGAAGATATCTTTCAAACAGGGTATTCGACAACATTTAGAATGCAATTGTTATAACTCAACTTTGAAAGTTGGTGAAGAACATGTGCACTAATTATAAGAACTATTTCACTAATTAGAAGAATTCTTTTCAGCTTTCTGTAAATTTATATTTTTACTGGATCTTATGTTTGAAAACACAGAAAATGTCAATAGCGAGACGTGAGAAAATATCACAATACAGACCGGCGCCACGGTCGGATAGGAATACTAATTTAAAAAAACACGAAAGCAATTATTCCGTAGTCGAGTGCACACGTACTTGGCGAATATTCGAAATCGATTTTCTCGATAGCGCAGCCTCGTTCGAGAAACAATTATTCTGCAATTTCACTGTATTTTCGCGCGAAGGATCACGCTATTTCAGGTTGTACTACTTTTACCGCTACACGCTGCATACAGGGTGATTCAAGAACTACGATCTTCTCAAGTGAAAAGCCGAATAACTCGATAAACACCATTGTACATTATTTTCGTACGTTACTAAACTTTCAGCAACATACGTGCGTAACTTATTAACCAGCAGGGACAAAGAAATTTACAATTAGAATTACGACATTGAAATTATTTCAGCTTTATATTCTCGCCTAGCAGTATATTTACACAGGTCACTTCATAATCGTAGATAAAATTAAAAAATATGCAGAAAGTGGATGAAAATCCTTCAAGGACTTTCACTTTCAAATTTGGTTCACTGAAGCATTGGGTCCCTTTTTTCAGGGCCTTTACACGCACCCTCAAAAGTGGCGACAACAGACCTCCCAACATGCGAAATACGCAGCCATGTAAGACTCCCAAGTTCTAACAAGGAGACCAAATAGGGTAAAACTATACAATACGCCCCATTTGACAAAACGCCCCACTATTATTTTACGCACATAAACCAGGATGCATTAACGCGATCACCAGATTCGAACTTGCCTCAGTCGGCCACAACTGCCGCAATAAAAATACCAGCAAATATTACGGCTTTTAAAAAAATATACAAGAATTTATATTTTCGGCCTTCAGACAATTTGCGGTTAGTATGTGAGAAATTCAATTTTCTAAGTCACTATTGTATTTGCGATAAATTCACACATATATTTCGAAAGTAGACAAACTAACTTCTTTAAATCGTTATTGCCCGAACCTTTTTTCACTTATTTGTTGCTAAATTAAAGCCGAGACGTTTCGTACTCCAGAATTTACAATGTGCCCCAGCCAAGAATTTACAATATGCCCCACCTCAAAATCATATTTTTCATGAGTAACGTATTTCTTTTCTTTTTCCTGGATAACAGAAACGTCACATAAATATACATACACATATAAGGACTACGTTACGGGCGAAACTAACACATGTTTCGTTCGTCAATCGCTATCTTCACTATGCAATCTAATCCAAATTTTGACAGCTTACAGTCAGGTTATAACCTGACGAGTATTAAATAAGGTAAGTTGTCAAAATTTGAGATTCCACGTGTTTTACAAATATGTATCGTTGTACCATTGAATTGCAACCAAAATGCAGTCTCAAACACATGGTAAGTTGGCAAATTTTTACTTATTTATGTCGGAGCATTTTGTCGCATAGATGGGGCGTTTTACCAGACGACTGTGTTACAAAACGCCCCATGTAGGGTTCAGGAAAATGATTATTTACAGTTATTTCCAGTTATGTTTTTATCCCAATTTCGGTGTAGTTGTGAAAAGTAATGAACACTTAATGTGTTTACACAAAAAATTTAAAGAATTATTAAAAAATATAGGTTTTATAGATGTTTCTTTAAAAGTGGGGCGTATTGTATAGTTTTACCCTAAAGGTATCCATTTCCAAGCATCAAAAACTAACGAAATTCGGCCGTTTATACAGACACCCACTACTCTACAGCATATCAATCAACAAAGATCGTGTTTCGAATCTTGATGCATCAAGTCCCCGTAACTTGCTCGCAAGTCACTGCCGCCCCCAAGTTCTGAAACTACCGAACCCTTGCCTAGATACTAAACAGCCATCGACGAACCCCAAGGACAGAAGAACTTAATTCATGCACCTCCATATATCACGTACCTCCATCAACGAGTCACCACCATCAACATCCACCAACCGTCCCAAACCATCCAGGACCTCGCGGTCCCATTCCTGCACCGCGACACCTTCGCTCCAAAAAAAAAAAACAACGCGGCAATAGTAAGTCGCGAAAGCTCACCCTCGTCGGAGTCGGACTTTCGTCAGCGAGCAGGCCGACGGAACCGTAGCCAGCGATTTCTCCCTGGCACGTCACAGGATAATGCTTTTAGCTACGGCCGGTAAACTCTTTATTTCCGCGTGATATACGAGCGGATTCCACTGTTCCCCGCGCGGATTAAACGAGCCGGATCGGCCAACGTCGTCAATGGACTTCGTTTCGAGGGTCCTTTCATTATCCCGGGAACACGGGCCTGTGGCTGCACGAGGAGCTCGTGAAGGGGACGAGGATTGCGGAAAGGCGGGTAGAAGGGGGAGGAGGGGTGGGTGGATGAAGAAGGAGCCACGCGGAAGAGGGCGCGATCCAACAGGAGCAAAGAAACGAAAGCGGGGGGATGAAAGGGAAGGGCATTAGAAGAAACAAAAGGGGTATTTTTGTCGCGACGAAATGGAGAGAACTCTTTCCTGCTTCCTCCCCCGTGCACGCGCGCACAGCCACCTGGAACACCTTTATGCCCGCGGTCTCCTAGGATTAATGTCGCGCGGCACGCTGCCAAAAATGGGGTCGGCTGACCCGCGCGATAGCCGCGACTTTAAAACCGATAAAGCTGCGAATTCGGGTCAACGTAGTCCGTTGAAATTGTCACGGGCCATACATGGTGGATACGTATCGTTGTTTACACATAACGCTAATCCGAGACTGTCTCGTATTTCCGCCGATAAGTTCCGAATGGGATGTTTTTTTGTTTTTATTCCGGGACGCGCGAGATCAGGGCTCGGATGAAAGGATTAGAAGATTGATTCGATCAAACGGCTAGGCTCTGGCCGCCTCGACGTTGTAAATTGGAAGATATTGTTTTGCTGGTCGAGGGTGGTTTGTTGAAGCCCCTGTATTGACAGCTAGTGACGCGCGGAGTGAGTTGGATGGGAGTCTTATTCATGCCAAGCTACTCTCTTTTGTAACCCCCTTTCACTCTACGATTCATTCATCAACATCTCTCTCCTTCAGGTGTGCTGCATCTACGTACAGTTACTCAGAAAAGTATTTGTCCACCCTATATGTAACATGTTCTACATACTAAATCGATTTCACAGTAAGAATTCGCAATTCTAACTCGCTTTAGTATAATCCTTGATTAATATGCTTTTGTTTTGGGCACATTCGCATTTGCATCTGCAAATATAGTGCAAAAAGGTATTCGCCTAAATTCAATATTTCAGTTATATAAACGTAATTGTACTGTTGGATGCAAGAAGAGCCTCAGTGTCAAAAGTCAGTTTCCAGAAAAGTATTTGGAAATATTACAAATGTAAATGTAGCTAAGTAATTGTGTTTGAAGGAAATATTTTCTTTGTACCATTGAATCTGAGCTTTTCTCTGGCTCATCAGACTTATTCCTATTCAAAGACTCTTTAAAAGTCTTCAGAAGTTTCTGTCCAAGATGACTTCAATTTTCAGTTCAATTAACTAGAATCCTCAATTCAATTCAGTTCAGTTCAATGCAGCATCAATTTTCAGTACTCAGTTTCAGCCTCAGCCACAGCTAAATTCCACGTCCAGTTGGGTTTCGCGATGTCTACTGGTATGCCAACGAAATAAAAGACTGTTTAAACATCAATCCACGGTGGTAACTGTTGTGGAATGCCCATGTGTTACACTTTTTTGCAATGCCGGACCAAAATTCTGCGTACACAGTTCTGATAACTCAAAACCATCTGGCGTTCGTTAATAAACAAGAAAAACCTCGCTTGGCGTTGCAAAAACTGAGTAATGACAAGTATGAAATTTCGTTCTGTTTACCATATTTTTTTTATTGATCTCTTACTTCTCTTCGCACGTAGTCACTCATGATTTCAGAGTTCTTTATGAATTCCATGCAAATTTTAGCAAACAATGATATCTTATTTTCAGCGATGAATACTTTAATTAGAACTTCTATTTCGCTCTTAGGATCACTTACATTTTATGATAAGTCGATGTCGAAAGGTTCCAAAATAATTATCAAATGGAAAAGTTAAATTTTTTCCCCTACCCATACAACCTATTAACTAAAACTCAATTTAAGCAGCAAATTATACTCTCAAGCTATTCCCGCATCACTAACTCGCTGCAAACAGTATCAGAAATATCACGAAACAGAATGCAATACAACTTGTTCGTTAACCCGTGTCCAGCAACGATAAAACTGCTCAGTAAATCGGAAAACTGTCTGAACTTTCTACAGCATAGAACTGTCTAGAGGATCGACTTAGAACTATTCCCACAATACAACATTTGACGGAACACACTCAGACTCAATTGGTGTAATTAACTGGTTTCACCAGTGTGCAATGAAAATTTCGGAAATAAAACGCGAAGCGGTAATATCCCTTTATGCAGAAGCGAAGTAAACACTTGGTACTGGAATTAAACCACGAAACCTTATGCAACAACGTAGTAATGGATGGTTTTATACGCCACGCAACGCAAACGAGCGGACAATGAACGGCGATGGTCAATATTTTTTCTCTCGCGGAAAGTGATACCTTTGGAACTCCCTGTGATCCCCGTTACCTTCAGCTCCGTGAAAGCGGGGCTCGCTATTTGTCGAGCAAAATTGAAAAATTCTAGCGCACGTTTCAGGATCACGTTCCGAACTAGACGATATTTGTAAACTAAAATAGAGGCAAACACTAAACTGTTGTCGTATTTTTTCTTCTTTACAATTCCCTATTTTCTCCACTCGTTGTTTCAAGATAAACGGACAGTGGGAAAGAAAAATAGGAAGAATTGTGAAATTTTTGTTTGAAGACATCATCAAAATATTTTTGTACCGCGAGAGTTCAAGATAAATAAAATATTATAAGCGTTATCATACGAGGGGATTAATCTACCTACTCGTATTTCTTCTTGCCACCATATTTTCACTTTTTATCTGTCAGAAATAATAAAGTAAACGTAAATACATTATATAGTGTCATTGTCCTTGAAGAGATCTTTAAGGAGATATTTGAGTTAGTAAAGAAAAAAGGAGTCAGTTTTATTTGATGTTTTTCGCGATGGCAGCGGCGACTCGTTGAAATTCCACAGCAATATTTTCACAGGATCGTGACAGAAACTGTAGCAATCGTTTTAAAAAAAGTAAGGAAAATAACGGAGAGAAGTGGGGAATATCTTTCTTATTTGTTTCGAGAATCGTCTGTAGACTACATTCTCGAGAAATACAGGTAAAGCTGGGATCAAAGAGCTGCGTGAATCTCACTTTCATAGGGTCACGTTCCCCCACGGTCGAATGAGCGCATTTCGTGTCCCTATAGCAACAGAAAGAAATTGGAAAGGGACCGTATGTCTTCTCCACCTAAAAAATTTATTCCACTGCTTTCTTCGCGGGCCATTGCCGACTCTATAATTTACCCGCGGTAGATTCAAAATGCAAATGAACCGACAACGTTGACGCAAATTGCGCAGTGGCTTTTCTTTGAAACGAAGGAACTAGCAGAAAAGGGAAGATCTTTTTCAACGGAAGAAAGCATGGCTTGCATATTCATTCTACGTGAAAATAGGAAAATACGAACAAGAAGGGTACTTTTGCTGGCTCGTTATAATTCTGTATAGGTACCACGAAAGTACAAAGGATGAAATATATGACTCTATTAGGGAAATCAAATATTTATATCAAATCAAATCTTATTATTCAAGAGAATGTTCGTATATAGGTACCTATAAAGGAAATGTTATAACAAACTTTGTACAGATTTTGTTAATAATCGTGAATAACAAAGTTCTCACTTTTTCTCCCACATTTCGACATTCCTTTCAGCAACGTCACTGTCACAAATTAATGCCCACATTGTACACGTGTCTGCTTTTGCTAACACGTTGCAGACACTGATGCAGATTGCAAGACAACAGGCGTGAAAAAGGCAAAAAATGTGCACACGCTACCAGGTATAATTAATTTCGCATACTCGGTAGGAATGCTTAGGTTTCCTCTTCGGTGGCGAAGAGAGGCGAACATGTCGCGAGTGGACGACACGTGACGTGCCATCCCGCGAGTTTTTCTCGCCGTCGAGCAATTGTAACTGCACGTAAACCCCGCGGCTCAAGCAGCGTCCAGATTCGTGTAACAAATGTTGCACGACGCACGTGAAACGTAAAAAAAGAAGAAGGATAGGTCGTTTTTTAATAGAATAGCTCGCGAAGGCTGGCTCGTTGCGCGTTGTCGAGTGTAATACCGAAACGAATTTGTGCGATTCACGTGCTGCTATCTGTTCCTGGTTAAAAACGATGCAACTTTGTCAGCTGTGTAACTAAACGTAGTGGTCGGAGGAAAGTTTGAAAGGTAAACGATAATAAAAATGTCACGATTCCATGGGAAGGAAACGTGTACAGTGTTTTTAAAATTTAAAGGGGGACCAAAAATATACAGGCTTGTAATACTCATTCAACTAAATAAAGAATCCGTAAATTAATTATTTCTCAGAGTAACCGATGATTTCCCATTCGAATAATATAATTTATCTGATTCATTCACACCCATCCAATAATAAAAAGAGGGTAATAATTCCAATCTTCCTAACCTTTGTACGTATATTTGATCAAATAACTTCTTTCGATTCGTTCATTGTTCGAACAGAAAAAGATAACGCAGAATATGGGCGATTGTTCGAAATGCAATATCGCGCGCAATCGCCCACTGTTCGAGCGTACCGCGTGCTGTTCGAGACAATGCGGGCTTGGTGTCCCAGCGCGTAAATATTTTTGGACGTTCTCCCAAAGGACCGAAAAAGGGTGAAAGGCAAGTACGGATAGCCTCGAAACGACAGCGAGATGGTGAAAATGGGTCGAACTGCTAGGGCACACCGTTCGGCAATGTATAGTGACTTTGGTAGAGGTTGTTGATGTTTTGTCGCGCTCGGCCGACAGACTGGCGAAGACGCGACGTATTTCAATGTTTTGAATTTGACAAAGGGTGACTCGGCCGACTCCCAGCTAACATGAAATTCATCAAGGCCAGAAATAATATTATATAGCAATGTCCATTGCAAAATGTTCACTTTTCACAACTATAGTCGTGCACTCCGTACATTCTACACGTATTTTTATCACTGCGATATATGATGAAACACTATATACTGCCCTCTTTAGTTAAAATGTCCTATCTAGCATTTTGAAACAACCGAGAAAACTGAAGTTTTATCATTTACTTTGTACCGTCCTTATTTTTCTTAATTCAAATTAAAACATGTTAACATTATTTCGTAACAACCTAATATAATTTTTTGCAATAGGTGTACCGGTATGTATTGTATTATAAACATACCAATTAATTAATTGTTTTAGATAAGATATTTTAACAATTTGAAAAGAAGTTAGGTTAAATACATTAGACTGTTTATAAATCTTTACGAAGCATGTAGAGTTTTCTAATTTTACTTAAAAGGTAAAAGACGTGTGGAACTTCAAATATTTCAACATATCTCAAAAAATGAAAAAATGCTAGATAGGAGAGTTTAACTAAGGAGGGCAGTATAGGCAACGCTTCGCCAAAAAGTCTTCTAGATGATAGGTATATTCCAGTGAAATGTTGTTAAACGGTTTTCTATTTACTTACACGCGTACAGAGTGAATTTCCTAAATTGCTTTTCTCGAAAGCTGAGCCTCGAATGAAAAAAAATTATTGTATATTTATTCACATTACTTTTGTGCAAGGAATAATATATTTTCTGTCAGTATCATGAATTCAGCTACACTCGATAGTATCGGGGTACCTACCTCTCCGTTTTGTAAGACGAAAGTGACAGGAGAGGGGGAGAGTGTTGAAGGGAGATTAATGGCCTCGCGATATTAAATACATATCTGCGAATTACAAGCGTAATCCGGGCCACTCGAGTGTATAGCACTTTCGGGAGTTCCGAAGCGTTCAGTAGTTTCAAGGACTCTCCTGAGACCTTTAAGACTTTACCGACTTTCGAGGCCTTCAGAACCTTCGAAACCTCGGAGACTTCAAAACTATTAAGCTGTCGAGTCTTTGGAGGAACGCTTGAAGGGGCAACAAAGTGTTTCACACTTAATTCCTGCCATTTACACCTCGTATACGCAGTGTTTTTCATGTCGAGAGACGCGACACGAGTGTGCTTCTAGAAACTAGTGTAAAAGCGCAGAAGTCTGCTTGATATTTCCTAATATTTCAATAAAATAACAAAATAGATGCACAAAAGAAGAATACTTCTCTCGAGTTACTTTTAAAATAGAGATCATACAGTTATCCAAAAAATTAATCTTGCAAATATTATTTCGTATTTTCTATCTGAAATAATTTCTGCCCGAATCTTTCTAAAATAACGCTTGACCACAAATACGAAGGGTTCGGTCCGCTCTTCGCGCCGCTACTGATAAATATATTGCAAAGAAACAAGGGGTGAGCCGAGAAACGGAAGTTGAGATACACGTGGAAATAAGCGTCGCCTCGCGTGTTGCCACCTTTGGCTCGCCACACACCCTTCCATCCCTTCTCATACATTCATTATTTTCTCGTCGACATGAACGAAAGACGTGGGTGGTACGAACACGTCGACAACGACGTGCATCCGTTGTGTCCTCCAGCTCCCCTTCGTCCCGCTCGACGCTTCTAAATTATTTTAAAACGTTGTTCTGGCGCAATATGACGGGGGTCGACGCGGCGCAATGCTTCACGAATGCCTACCTCGAGGTTGGGGGAAAAAAAGCAGAAAGGCTAAAAAGAGACGAAAAAGTCCCGCGCAGGTGTCGCCGACTGTCGAAAACACGCCCGAGGTATATATTTGCCTGAAGAGCCGTCCTTCAAAGATGAATCGCATTTTCGTCCTGAAATTGTCCCGTGTTTCGAGACAACTTTTTAGGGGACACTGCCGCGCATCGCGAGCCGCCAACGGCGTATTTCTCGTGGAAATTGTGGCTCTCGTTTGTGAAAGATCGTTACCGAAAATGATTCTATTCATCGACGCACGGATTGCTATTTATCGGAGATTAATTGAAATGGATACTGCATGGTATTAATATTAAATTGCGGATTTTTTCGATGGGGGTGTATTAATAATTTGAATTGTAGATACTGTTGTAATCCTTACGAAAACACGTGAATATTTACAGTTCAATATTCCTTAGAATGTTTAAAAAGCTGGGTGTCGTCAAATAAAATTTTTGAATTAATATCTACATGCACCACTTCGTTCATGTCACTCCGAAGTTGATGTTAAGTTACCAAAGGACAATAGGACTCCACATTACCTATCTTCAGGAGTCTTTTGTAACAAAATTGATGCAACACCATGTCAAGAAAGGAAATAAGAAAAAATTTTCGCATTTAAATTGAGCTGAAACCTAATAATAAAAAATAAATATTCATCAAATATTCAGACCACAGAAAAAGGTCACTTCCCCGTTTAATAGACAACATCCACGTTATCAAGAAAATTGATTGAGACGCCCCTGCGCATCTGGGACAAGACTTTGCCGCGGGAATCAAGCGCAATTACCCCGATGGAAGGGGGTAGAAGAAATGGGCGTCGTACGTGACGTTACAGCGACAAGCAAGGCGATTTGCAGAGTCGGAAGCTGAACGAGAAGGAAAACTACAAAACCGTAAGCAGCGACGGCGTCAGAGCAGGATGGAAGCGAAAAAGCGGAGCAGGAGAGGAAGCAAGCTCTCCCGCGGACCAAGGGAGATAAGACCGTACTTCCATGGAGTTGAACCGTGGTAAGCGCGGGACTAAAAGTTCGTTCTGCTATCAGTTGCCGCGCGGAAAGTAAGGAACCCCCGTTACTTTTACCTCTTCGGTAACTGTAACTCAGAAACGCCCAGAGAGTTTGGTATAAGTTATTTTATTAAATCCACGCCCCCAGGAAATGGCTAGTGCCCCGTTCCACGGCCAGGACGTTCAGAAAAGGGTCGTTACCAGGCGAAGCCTAATGGTGGAACTGCGTCACTGTATCGGAGAATGAGGATTCCTTTCGTCGCGACGACAAAGACCTGTCTGTGGGCGGTCTGTTCCTAGAAGGGAGGAGGATTATAGCGATGATCCGACGGATGGCCTTCGTGGTGATGCGAAACTTGCTCGTGGATGGTACGTGCAATCTTTCAATTAACTTTTTACGTCTACAACTGTTAATTCCTCATAGAAGTGTTCGGCACGTTTTAGTGACTTTGGTACGAATGTATATATTAGTAATGTTGGAACAACCTTTTTCTTCAAGCGTCATTGTGCAAATGTTGTTCTTCTGCTTGTACCACCTTTAATCCCTTTTTGAAAATTTAGGTGAAGAATTTTAGATTGAAAGGGCCACAAATTTGAATAATTGGAGTGTTATAAGTTAAAATGTTAAATAGAAACGAAGTATCATTTAAAAATATTAAATGAAAATGCTGAAACATTTCTATAATTTAAGAATCTTCAATGAAAATGTTGATGACAGTGTACATCTTGGAAATCATAAATGGAAGCACTGATAAATTTGTATAAATGAATTAAATGTTATATTTTAAAAATCTCGACTCGAAATGCTAAATTCGTATCTATGTGCGAAACTTTCAGCACTGCAATAAATCTCTGTTTGAAACTTTCAAAGCAACGCAGGTATTAAACGATGCGCGAAGACACGGCACAGGGAGATATGCTTGACTTTTACTACTGGAATGCGTATAAGAGCAAGGCAATGGGAGCATGTTTATGGTCAGACACTGCGTAGACTGTATATCATGCAACTCCACTTAATCCTGGGGAATAAACAAAATGAAATGATACTATCCTCGGTACTTATACCATTTTTTAAAGTTTTAGGACCAAACGCTGTGCATTTATCTACCCAAATTCCTCTAAAAAAGAACAACTTCGCCATCAAACATTTAGCAATAGAATTTCCATTTCTCAGAGTGCACCAAACATTTCGCGATTCAGGTAATAACACCTAATGGCCAGCATTGCTGTCGAAGGTCTAAAAAAAAAGAGGCAAATGTGAGGGCTGAAAATGTTTCCCTTATCAAGGCTTCGCGACCTCGCGGAGTGCTTGCATTCTCAAGGAGCAAGACGCGTGCATTAAAATTGCTCGCGAACGTATTCAACGTCTTCCATTTCGAGATTGTTTCTTCATTCCCCGGCTGCAGTTAGTCACGATGAGAAAGAATTTACGCCGACGTTCCTTCGCAACGTTTATCCGCATTTCCAGCCCCCGCAATGTGATGTTTTACACGGAAGCGCTCGTTCCCCCGCAAACCGTTGGTTAAGCGTAGATTTATCACAAGCTCTTTAGCGTCGTCTCGTTTCCTTAAATAAATAACATTATTCGAATGCGTTTAAATGCGCTGCAAAGAGAACGGCGCTCCGAGATTTCCGCGGGAATTCGCTGTCCACGAAACCTCCAACTGCTTTGGAAGACAAATGCGCCCCTGAAACTTATATTCTCATTACCTCGGAAAAATGGCAGTGCTCGGATGCTTTCCTTTCTTTAAACGAGTCTAGGGACTGCAGATTATTGACAAATATAAATAGTTTGAAATTAAAAAAAGGTTGACAGTGTATCTGCCGTAATGAATCGAAGAAAATTAAGGATTTAAATTACATTTCATTTTCAACAGTGGACGAGCAACTCGAAAGAGCAAATAAAGAATTTCAAATTCTTAATATATTGTTCAAGAAAATTGATATACTGGGAACTTACCAACGTGGCTGAATTTGTTATGAGAAAGACACAATGTTTGTCTAAAAGCATTTATCTGTACCACATATTTCCCAAAATTACTCTGAGGTAAACATGTTTTTTACGCCGAAATTTCAGGGCTCATTTCATCTTCTAGATGTGGCCGATTACGAAATACCTTTTTTAAGAACTACTTCTTGCATAATTCATTAAACTCGACGTGTATCGCTTAAGCGACGTTCTTTATCAAACTTATAATGGTGTCTATTTAACATACTCATAACAGCCTACGATACCTACATTCAGCGCACAAATCTCTCCGCGTCACAAGATTCTCCGGGGTACCTAATTAAAAACATACGACTAAAGCGTATCGAATAATTCTGCTTCCTCCTTTAAATATGCTGCCACAACTTTCATTCTCAGCAAAATTCTTAGCTTTAGTTTCAATCTATACCTACTGTAGTCTTATGTTAATGGTTAGGTATATCTACAGCAGTAGTAACAATATCGGTACTGTGGAAACAGTACCTGTCTATAAATATATGCATGTACAGTGGCTCTTAAAAATATTCGGACACCCTTTAAAATCGCATAACATTTTTAAAATTAATCCAAACGACATGAGTTTTTTTGAGAAGCTAGAGGGATTAGTTTGCTAAATGATATGATTCGTCGTTTTGAAAAAAATGCACTTGGTCGGAGTAGCAAAAAAAAATAGTAAAGGGCGTTTTTTAAACTTTTTTTGTGAACCCTTAATGAAAATTCAAAAAATCCGTTTGTAGATTTAAGTAAGTTATATACGTGTCTAAAATTTCATCAAAATCGGTTAACGTTGCTCTGAGCTACACACGTTTCAAGATCGCAGAATAAGGTCGAAAATCGCTGATTTTCGGGAATTTCGCGATTTTCGACCTTATTCTGCGATCTTGAAACGTGTGTAGCTCAGAGCAACGTTAACCGATTTTGATGAAATTTTAGACACGTATATAACTTACTTAAATCTACAAACGGATTTTTTGAATTTTCATTAAGGGT
Organism: Andrena chrysosceles; assembly: GCA_963855975.1. Taxonomy (NCBI): domain Eukaryota; kingdom Metazoa; phylum Arthropoda; class Insecta; order Hymenoptera; family Andrenidae; genus Andrena; species Andrena chrysosceles. Next base: position 40,970,475 of record OY979769.1, on the reverse strand, counting down.
TCACAAAAAAAGTTTAAAAAACGCCCTTTACTATTTTTTTTGCTACTCCGACCAAGTGCATTTTTTTCAAAACGACGAATCATATTATTTAGCAAACTAATCCTTCTAGCTTCTCAAAAAAACTCAAGTCGTTTGGATTAATTTTAAAAATGTTATGCGATTTTAAAGGGTGTCCGAATATTTTTAAGAGCCACTGTATATATGTAGATGTAATAAAGACGTAATAATAATAATAATAATAATAAAGTTACTGAAATTCAACGTCTCCAGAGGAAAGACTGCTTACCCACAACCACAACTCACACGCCATTAACCGCCTGTATCTCCGAACTAGGTACTTGCTCCTGCAGAAAAGCTCCACCAAACAGTAAACAAAACATGTCTTCGAAACGTCCACGGGCCACTTGCCGAACTCACTCACAGAACCACGGCGACCGTACACACATCGAACGCTCCGAACATCGTAAAAAGACGAAGTTAAGAGCTCGAACAGTTCGTGCAACGCCGCGCGTGCACTAATCAGCCCCCTCGTTCGAGGGGGAGGGAAAAGTACGCGGCGGCCCATTATCAGGAGCTCGTAGCGATCGAAAGAGAGGGATTTTTAAGTAGTCCTCTTGAGTTTCCCGTCGTCGTCCGCTATTGGCGCGGGGGGATTGATCGCTGCGAAGGGAATGATGAGCACAGCCAGGAAGAGGGACTTTAGGGAGAGGGTTGGCTCGTTCGCCGGGGGCTCCATTCATTTGCCAGCGTTACCGCGACTGACTGTTCCGCTTTTTTACGAAACTAATTGAATGCAGTCCCCCGGCACGTACAATGCGCCAATTACCGGCAGAACTGTCGTCCGTCGTAGGGGTGGTCGCGGTATCGGCCGACGCGGACAATATTAAGTCCGCGCCGATTTGGCAAAACAGTGGGTCCGTAATGACACTAATTAGGTGTACTCTGCCATCCTCCTGCCGCCCTCTACCCCATCCCTCCCTCCTCAGCCTTCAACCACCCACCCCTTCGCGTTCGTTCTCCCTTCGTGCCTCCACAGTTTCCACTGCCCTCGAAATTATACACCCATTTTCGTTTACCACGTAACCTGTTATCTGCCCACGACACGCCGCGTATCGTTCGCCTCTCCTACCCCCATTTTTTTTTCTCCCCCGTCTCTGTGAAAGGAACACCCCCTTATCGTCCCCTCCAACTACCACGACGCCCTGCGTTCGGCGAGACTCTCTCTCGCAGTCGCGATCTCACTCGTTCGTTGGTACGAATAATAACTCGACACTCGTCCGCGAGATCGAGGGGTGCGAGATAGACCCTCGGTTTTCGGGGGCTTCTTTCGATCCGCGGCCGGTTACTCCGCGACTTGTACTTGAAACGTGAGATTTCTGTCTGCTCGCCCTGTTGTTTCGATGCAGGGGAGTCCACGACGACGCCACGGGAGAGCGGAAAATGAAAGTGTCTGAGGAGTTGGGCAGTTGTTTCGCGGTGTGTGGATCGATGAGTGCGACTGGGGTGCTCTTTTGTTAGACACTTTTGTGGGCCGCGACTCTGGTGTTTCGGATACCTTTGTATGGTTTTTATGCTTGTCTCTCTTTTATAAATCAGTAGTTTCTCTGCAGGGAGAGTATGTAATAGGACAATGGGAGTCTTTTCAGCGGGGATAGTCTTCTTCTGGCTCGTGAGAGTCGTGAATGGTATTTTGGATAAATTGAAAGTGTCTATAGTTCTTTCCATCTTTCTTTTAAAGTAGTGTTATTTCTGATAATTCGCGCGACGTGTGTTGATTCTTGTTAAACGATTAGCAGAGTAGTAGGTTGAAGATACTGTTGAATTCTTAGCTCTCAACGGTCTGAACCCTTGAGCACCTTGTTGCACGAGCTTTTAATATTATATAACGTAAGTGTGTATAAACATAGTCCTGCTTTACAGAGAGAATAGATACCGAATTCATCTGATACAATGAGGTCTCAGCATCTAGAGTCACTTGTTAGATATTCACTAACCCAGACCATTCCCCCAGTGGAATTATTAAAGCAGATATTTCTATGCAGTAAGTTGTCTGTTAAAACAAAACACTGGTGGAAAAAATATTTCTGCGAGGTAGCTTAACGATTTTTAGCACAAATCAATGTTAGAGTTGATGTAGCAGAGACCGTAGCAGAGACGACTTCATTAAAATTTAAAGAGCTAAAACGAGAAGCTTCAGCTTATCTGCTGAATTTATTTAAACATTTACCGTGTTTCACCACAGATTTACCGCGTGTCTATTTTGTTTTAAAACACTTATATATGCGTATTTTATCACGACCTCTGGTGCCATAATCAATTTCGATCGTTTCTCGATAAATGTCGCGAAAATCTGCTGTTACGCAAACAGCAAAAAACGAGCACTGACTGACACGGCAATCCGTGCGATGTAACGTTTTCGACGTGACACAGTCAGCGAGAATATGCTTCCAGCATAGTTCGAAATCAATTTTTCCCCGTCACTCTATTTTACATGATGTAGCAAAAAATTCTATTTTCCCCGGATTTCCATAGAACTTTTAGAAAAACATGGATAGAAATCTCTTCGCCAGCGCTTAATAAAAATGCTGCACTTAATAATATTATAAAAGCAGAGAAGAGACTGCAATTTCATCCCCCTACAAACAACTAACGTTTTAAATACTTTCAAACGAGATGTGTGTGATCTTTTGGGCAGGACCATGGAAAGTCCTAATTTCGCAATCAATTATTTGTATAAAATATTAAAAAAAAAATAGTTCATTCATAGTTTTTATAAGAATCACTTTAGACCTTGTAATACTTACAGTATTAATAGTGTCTAAAGTAAACACCTGTCAAGATCACTCCATAATTGTTGTAAATTTACTTAAATAAATCCTCAGTGTTTGAATTTTCAACAAACAACAAAGGAAATTCAACGATTCACTGGGAACTCTGTATAATCTTTGCCACGAGAACTCGACTACGAGGGAACACGCGTTTCGCTAAAATCCAAACACAGGACACTACAGGGTGCAGCCAGCTATTGGATATTTGTGCAGGCGAAACACCGCAACAACCCTTCGTCAATTTATTTCCTATTACAGTCGAGCGGCTGTGTTGTCAATGCTCCACCGTGACTGATTTCCTTTATTTTACACGAGCCCCCTTCCGCTGTCCAGGAGCCTGGACAGTTGAACATCCTGGATGGCCTGGATCTCGTATCGCCTTGACTAGACACCGTCGTAAATTACTCGAAACGAACGCGCCATTTGTCGTTCTTCGATTTTCGATCGAACGGCTGCAAATTGTTTACGGCCCCCCCATGTATCGCGCTCGCGAGATCTACGGGACGATTCGAGGAGCACTATGTCTTCCCGTATTGCGGTTCGACACGCAACCTTCGACAACTTTATTGTAATGAACGTTTCGAGGAGCGGGGAACAGCGCATTGATATTCGATTGCGATCGTGCTCCGCGGGCATTACGCTCGCGTGCAAAACGGAGAAATCGAAAGTCGCGTGGTTAGCGATAGGCTGAATGCGCTTTGAGTCGTTTCGAAAATGGTGCCCGTTCCTGAAACGAGTGGGCGAACATTGGGAGAGACTGTTCTACTTGCAGCGATGGAAGGATTTTATACGAACGTAATTCAGTGGTTGGTCTTTATGCTGGTGTTACAGTATTTTCAAGTGAAACGATGAGGAAATTTTCGATCGATGTGTGTTATAGGTAGATACTTCACTTTTCAGATACAGTATTATCAGATTTGAAGGATGGAAATGTAACGCACAGACGTAGGTCGAAGGTAGGTGATGTTCCGTTATAATATTTTAATGTTGTACCTACGAGGTGTTTCGAAATTATTATAGCAACGAATACCATGAAAGTATAAAGGGTGAAATATGTGACTTTATTAGAGCACTCAAACATTTATATCAAATCAAATCTTATTATTCATGAGAATGTCCTTGTATAGGTATAAAGGAAATGTTATAACAAACTTTGTACAGAGGTTTGTTAATAATCGTGAATAACGAAGTTTTTCGAAATTTTTGAATCTATGTGCAACATGGGCCAAACATGGAAAATGTAATATTTGCATAGGAGGGCTTGTTTTTGAAAGAATAAATATTTATGAAGTATAAGCGTATTAGACTATGTCCCGATTATACTTTACCAAACGACACGTAACGAATTCTGTTGACTTTTACTGCAGTGTTATATAACTAATTAGTACTAAAACTGAAGTAGAGTAGTTTTTATGGAAGTGTGTTAAAGTACGTAACTGCGACATTTGATAACAATCTAATTTCCCAGAAACGCCTCGAACTTTCGCACCTTTATACCTCAATTATTCGTTTAAATTCTATACTTCTATTACTCCTTTACTTTCCGCATTCTATAATTATTACATTTATTATTACATTATATAACGAAAGAAAATTTAGTATCTACAGAAACATTTATGCATCTCCACCCATGTATATCACCCATCTTCCATTCTCATAACAAGCACTACTTTAAACTTTCACCCCTCACCAAACAATATCTCTTTAAAAACGAATTTACAAACTAGCATCCAAAATAATTAATTTACGTACCCTTGCATTTACAATTGTTATTTTGCCTCAGTCGTCCATGACAGGATCATTTGCAGCAGAAATACCAATCATTTTTAACCAGAGGAGAATACATCGTGTAGAAAACTCTACGTAAACACGTATCAGCCAGGTATCCAAAGAATGTTATGAACGAAAGGATCATGTCCTTATCCACATAGGAAAGAGGCGCTGCACTCCGCCGCTCGATATGTAGCTACGTTCGAACCTCACGTACGTAAGTACGAGTATTGCACTCGAGTGCGCCGAGCCTGATCGCAAGTAGGTAGGTATCGTTGCCACGTGTACGATAGCGGGTATCGTATCGACGCTGTAATAAGGGCACCGTGCAAAGCTTTCCGTCGTTCCGATAAAAATGACCTGGCGGGACCCGCCCGAGGGAGGAAGCTTTCATCGGGAATAAGGAAAGAATGTCCCCGTTTGCAGATTTTGCCAAATGTAAAATCGAAATGCCGAAGATTACATTGAATATTAAGAATCCTCTTTCGAAATGCATGAGTCCTTCTCGCGAGATGGTTCCGAGGAGCATACGTATGTACGTTCGCGACTGAATCAGAATATTCTGATTCCTCCCTTTTTTCAGACACTGCATAATCCTTTCGTTGCTGAACAATACTAACAGTTTTTAGATTATATTTCAACCGTAAATCTTAAATAAAACTGGTATTGGCGCACTGATTCGGTCATAAATAAAGAATTATTTTGTTTAATTAAAAATAAAATAAAAGATCAAAGCTATTTCACAAATTAATTATACAATATTCCGACGTTTCGGTTCTTATTTGAACCATTCTCAAGGAAAGTAAGGAAATAATATAAAATTGCGTATGCTACTGATAAACATGTCGCAGCGTTCAAGTTTAGCAAACGACACCCGAGTCGGTTGGAAGAAGACTGAGGTAAATAGTAGACAAAGCAGACATAACTAGAGGTGAAACGAAATAATGGCCAAAGAAGGCCGTTGACAAATTTCAAACATCTAAACCCCAAAAATTAAATAAAATAATAATTAAATAAAATAATTCTTTATTTATGACCGAATCAGTGCGCCAATACCAGTTTTATTGAACAATACTAACCAATTTTGTGTTTTCCTTGGTGTAGCTTAATGGTCTTCTACGTAGTTACAATTAACCCTTTGCACTACAGTTAATAAGTATAAAACTATGGAATAGCAGAGAACATGGTACAGTGATTTAAAATTTAATAATTTATACAGTTTCACCAGTACATATGAATGTGTGCCGAGAGGAATACTCGGAGCAAAAATGGTTCAAACTTTGATGGTCACGCGTTTTCAAGCAAAAGCTACGAATATTTCCCCCGAATTTCAACTGTTAAAATTAACATTTTGTGAATATTGAAACATCGTCGTTTGCTCGACGAACAGTACAAAACGAAATTCTGACCAATGCTACACGTATTCCTTTCAGACCGCTGCTTCTTCATCCACGAGTCAGAAAAAAATCTTCTGAAATTGAATAAAGAAAAATTCCGACCTCCCAAAATACTATTCCCACTGCAACTTAACGCTCCCTACACAATTCATCGATGTCCCTAAATCTTAAAATTCATTTTTCTGTGAATCGTACGCGTTCCATTAACCACTGCATTCAAAATTCCCGTTTAACCGTCAATCGAAACCAATTCGACGGTTCAATAACTCACGAAAGTTTGGGAAACCTTGCCCTAGATTGGCATTCCCATTCGCCCCTTTTTTCCTTGGCAGTGGCGTAGTCGACTGGCGCAGACCCCACAGTCCCCATTTCGTCGGATCCGTCAGCAGCCGCTGGCACTATTGTGTAGCTTACTTTATTGTAAGCATTCGTCTTGCCGTAATATTCGGGAGGCTGCTTTCATTTCTGCTCCTCTGGGGCCCGGCATTCCCCCAGGATTCCTTTCCCTTTCACGAGCCCCACTGCCAGAGGACAGACTTCGCCCTGTCCCTTCACTTTCGCCCCTTTAACAGGCTCCTGGGTCCAATACCGCGGTAATTTCGCTGGATAAAACGGCGAACAGACTGGCTGGCGGGAGTGATTGAAAGTAGGACGGAGGGTTAATCTTGCGGTCAGCTACTTCGTTGTGTGTCAACGGCAGTCTTTATCCTGTGACACGCAACTGTGCGTGAGCATGTTTATGTCTACTGTTCTGACATCTTGAGAAGGCTTTCGTGGAATGTCTGGCACGTTTATTGCAACGTCTGCTCGATTGCAAATCTCTATTCGTTGAGTGTGTTTGATTAATTAATAACGTTGAATTTATTAACGCGTTTGTTGCAGGAGTAAGTTTTAATTTTTATAAAGCACTAGCTGACCCGGTATCCGGTTTCACCCGGGAATTATTATTATTATTATTATTATTATTTATTATTTTACATAGCATATTTATAAGTAGCCTATAATCTAATCTAGGACGTATTTAATGTATATTCAAAATTTCATTGAAATCCGTTCAGCCGTTTAGGCGTGAAAGGAGGACAAACAAACAGACAACGTTTCACTTTTATATATTAGTAAGGATGGAAGGTATGCATCATCATTATTGTAATCGTGAATAAAAAGTGAGAAAAATCTTAGATTAATTATTACAAATAGAGAAAAATTTAATAGAAGTGCTATAGTAAACGTGTTAATACCTGTGCACAGATTTGATCATGAGTTCCAGCCGATTCTTATCTACCCAGTAGGGCCTACTTTCTGTTTAGAAGTCTCAACTGTTATATTAGTTGCTCGAGTCGTTATATTAATTGCTAGAAATGATTTTCGATCTATTTCGTTTTCACGGTTCCATAAACTTCTTATCAGTATGGTGCTAGAAGTTCTAAACGTCACCTTGATGCCTCCAGTGTCATAACATCGTCATATTTTGTACGACATGCCGTAGGACAGGCTGTTAGGAGCGTCGTCACAAGTTCGTACGATAAATCGATAAAGTTATCCTTACAGGTTGTAATACAAACTCATCGTACGATAAATTGATGGGTCTATGGATACCTTTTAGCGTCATAGAATTAATTGAAATTCTCTCGGAGCAGCGCCAATTACGGTCTAAACTTTTGGCAATCACGGCAGGTATTCGACAGTTGTTTGAAGGACATTATAATTATGTGTTTACGACACTCTTTCTAGCGATAGACGCTGGTTAGAGATTATCGTTGAGCTATTAGTAAACATTGCTAATGATAAGATATGTTGAGTAATAATCGCGATATTTTGCGCTGGGTGTAATGCTAATGGCTTCTGTATTGTACACAATATTAGTTTCATTTAAAAGTGCGCAGCAAATTATTATTCTGATTATACAAGCTATGTGGCTATTAGTGACAGAATTGACAGCACTGATATACATAGATTGTAGAATGATCGCATTATTTCCTATTTCTTAACACTATTCCTACCACGAACCGGTCAAAAGACCGTTTTTAAAATATCGATTAGAATTTCCTATATACAACGTAATTGAATCGCCTTTAAACTTCACGATTTTGCCTCAAATATACGTATAATACATTTTTGAATATTCACTTCTTGTTTTATTGTTTATTTTCTGAGAAAAATTTGTAGTCTGTCTTACCTAACGCGACCGGTCAAATGACGTGAAATGTGTCGGTAGGAATAGTGTTAATAGAGTGCAAATAATAGAGTGCATATTTATCTACATCTTGCAAAGCAGGACAAACTTATTTTTTATAGTTCGTGTTCATTAAAGGCAAATCAACCGCTGCTCAGTTTCCAGAAAATTTCAGAAAATACGTTTTCAAAAAACACGTGTGAAATATTTTTCACTATTCTGCAAATCCACAGAGTCTCATCAAACTCGGCGTGTGTGTGTGTTCGATATGTTCCCTTGCGACCAGCCACAAAATCCATGTTGGAGCTCGTTACTGTATTAACAAACTGTTATCGAAATCTGTTCCACTACAAGTACAATAAATCCAAGCATTCCTCATCCACAGGCGTCACACATAATCCTTTCCAGCGAGCGCTGTCTAAAATCCCCCTCTATACTAGTTCCATCGCAAACACAGTCAGTCCCTCTTCATACATTCGCCGTACCAGGAGCACCCGTGTATGGAGAGACAGGATTGGATTTATTCGACCCTATCGATGTCATAACACGGGGTAGGCCGATGGACGGCAGCGTGCTCGCAGCGTGCGGCATCCTCGAAAACTCGTCAGAGGAGGCGAAACGGTTTTACCGTCGCGTCTACATACGGTGTTTCGATCTTTGGTAAACGCGCGTCCATTAGCGTGTTCCTCTTCGACGGGGCGCGCGACCACTTCCTGATTCGCTTTGACAGGCGTGCGTGAATCAGACAACCCGGGGAGAGACACCCCACGGAGCGACGTGTTGGACGCAGGCCTGATTCACGGTGACCAATCAACCACGGGGCACACAGGCTCGTTAATAACGTCTGTACAATCGACATCGATTCTCGATTAGGCACGGCTTGGGTTGCGCGGAGGCTTCGTTTAATCGCTAATTAACTCGAGATCCATCGGTTTCGTCGAATTCACCGGATCGTTATCGCGCTGCCCCCGTCATGCGTGCCGATTTCCAAATTCTCTGAGCCACGCGCTTTTTACAAGTTTACAAACGTGTCAGGGGAGCTGGGAGCTTCTGTTTAAACCCCGCGTAATTGGAATTTCGAACGAACGGAGTGAAGATACCGTCAGGGCTTTTGCAAACGAGCGCGGGAGTGTAGGGATAGCGTGAACGTTAATGTTGGAATGAATTGGGAGCTTTGACTTTTGACGGTGTTGGGGCAGAGTGAATGAACATGGATACTTTTGTCAGAGTTTTCGTGTAATGAGTTTGTGGGGGGTTGATGTGATCTTTTTTGTTTTATCTCCTCGGATACATTGTAGCAGGGAGAAAAGAACTTGTTGTTACGGGTGTTGAAGTACAAACACACTTGTAAAAACAAGTGCGTTGACATCCGAGCGACGCACAATTTTCGGGAGCTTTTTTAAGCTCGACGGTTAAATAATGACTCCAAAAAGGAAAGTGTTTCTTATTAAAAATAGTTGGTACTATGGTGTATTGCTGGTGCAATTTTTTATTATGTTTCTCTCTGTTTAGTAAGAGTCACAGACACTGGAACTGTATTTTTCATTAAAACTCACTCGCTAGTATCTACATCTGGAAAACAGTAATCATTTTCACGTAAATGTATTGAGCAAATTATTAAGTGTGTATGTACATCTTCCTTATTATTATGAATATTCAATTTTCTCAAGCATTCTGCTCGTTCATCCATTATTTCTAAATTTCCAAATACATTCTTTCTGCCAATTTTACTCGTCCCACTTTTTACCACTTTATGAAAACTTAAATTGAGATCATTGTTCACTGCAGCGTTAGAATTTGCATAACATATTTTCTGCAAACAGTTCGTCGACACTATGAAGATTCCATTTTCTGGGAGTTGTAAAGTCTTTGCCAATATGTAAACAGTAATAAATAAAATTGTATACCTGCGTGGCCATTACTATTAGCTCGCAGATAACTTTAATAGGCTAACGAGACCGTCGACGTTGCGTAAGTTGCGTAGTTCGCGCGCGAGGTGTTGTGAAACGGGATTAAAATAGTTCGGCGCGACAGAAAAGGGCCGCGAGGATTCTGTGAGCAGGATGGCTCGGATCGTGAGCACGGTACTTACTCGTTGCCTCTTGCACACTTCTCGGCCGTTTTTCTTCGTCGTTAAAGTGTACGCGTTCGAGAGCGTCCGGCGCTCGTTAATGTCACTCGAACGATGGTATCGCGTAAGCATCGACGCTTTAGTTATTTTCCTTCAAGGGAACAGGCGGCCGTCCTCCCTCTACTCTTCGACATAATTACTACCGCCATCCAGTTTTCAGTTTTATTAATGGAACGATGCGCTTGATGGGGACAGGAAGTCGCCTCCTCTTGCCCCCCTGTCCACCCCGTTTCCGTTCATTTGACCTCTCAAGCACCACGAGAATAGAAGTTTCACTGGTTGGGGAGGGGATTCGAAGGAGGATAATGTTTTCGCGGTACGCTGGGATTAAACGAAATTTCGAGGGAAGAAGTGTCTTCCCTTAAACACGATGAAATTTCTACTCAACTGATATAGGGTAGAGGTACCATTTGTGGCCACCTTAAGGTATGGTTTTGGCCACTTCTTAAAAAATATATTTTTCCGTGTAAGCAATAAATGTAACTTTATATTTTTGGCGGTATACTAAACAAAATATTTATGATGTGAATTTCTCCACAGAATAATGATTTGCAAACAATTTAAAAATAAGATAATTGTGCACATGGCCAAAAAGAGTGCAATGGCCACAAACGGTACATCTACCCTACAACACCGCAACCAAAACCTAAGGCGAGTGCATACAGTATAAACTTTCCCTTGAATCTAAATTACAAATTTTAGGGAAGAAACGTCACTCGATCAAATAATGATTGTAAATGGTAAATTCCCGATACCTCCTTTACGGAATAGGAGGACAAAGAACGATTGATAATCCAGGGACCGTGAAGCTTTTGACATTCCCAAACACGAAGCACCGAATATTTAAATAATCACCGTCCACGAAACATTCAGTTTTCAAGTTTGATCAAATACCAGGCGCGTTGTATCGGAACGGGCCAATAATAAACGCAACAATAAAAGTCGCGGCACAAAGGGACGCGCCGTGCGATATATCCGCGGAGGCCAGCTTGCGCGACGCACGATATTACACAAAAGAAATTCAATATTTTGCAACATTTTAATTATTCCCCCATTCGTTACGCATATCCGGGCGAGAGATAAAGGGGAGCCTTCGAAAAGTCAAATATCAGCCGGCGCGCTCGTACGCGCTGCGTGCTCGTTTAATTCCCCGCGTATTATGACGTCCGGGCCGGAAACGATACTGGTTAAACGTGCAACACAGATCGAACCCTCCCGCCGATACTCCGCTCGATCGTCGGCGGGCACGCGTGTAGCGAAACGACGCGAACAAAGGGCAGAAAGCGTTGCAGAGACAGCCGGTGCTATTGGAAACCTGTTGAGACGCAGGCACAGAGCTCGCTCGCGTTAACGAATTCAATAAAGCGCTTCCGCCGGAGAGCGGAAAACGAAACGATGGGGGAGGGATAAACATGTCGCTGGATCCACGGTATCGGTAACTAATAACGCTTTAATTCGCCGGTGGTTGCAGACGCGGTGTTATCGGATCAAGAAGTCGGCCAAATTAAATTCGACCCGCGAAGCGTGTGTGATTCGAGGCTGTAGCGAATCGATTACAACGGCGCCAATTAAACGGTCGCTGGCCGAGGTCGGATCGGCGGAGTTATTCAATGACCCCTCGAGAAATTAGCGATCGCAAACAATCGATTCTCCACGATGAATTTACGGGCCACGGTGGTCGTCGATTGTTCGGCAACATCAAACGGTCTCTGTAAATCTGTCCAGGCGGCCTGAGTTGCGTGCGTTACGATACATTCTGATGATTCTTTTGCAGGCGCATCGCGCGGCTTTTGTTGCTGGCGATACGGCAATTAGATGGCGTTTTGGCGAACGTAGGCATGGAAGAACGAAGGGGGTCGTACGGTGATGTCGGTAAGACGAGAACAAGCGAGGAGGGTTGTAACGATGGTCGTGAGTGAAAACTATGCTCGTACATCATCCGAGGCCACGCGGGTCAAGAGTGACTTAGTGGCTACTCTACCCTCCTGGAACAATGCTACCGAAAGAGTGCCTGTAACCTTAAAGATCCATGACCTTTTTCAACTCCCCTCTCCCCCACTCGGCTCTGCCGCGAAACTTTCCACATATTTTAATATCACTGTTCTCCCGGGTGCAAAATAGCGAGTCGGGATTCTGCGAGGATTTAAAGCTTGCGCTGGCGTTACAGTTGTTATCCTGCTGCAGCTACATCTGAGGATTACTTGTTGTAAAAATTAAGTGCCATTCTCTGGCGTTTAAATGTTTGTGGGAATAGAAAGTAGGAAGGAAGATTGTTTTCTTTTTTTGTAATTGGTGGATTGAAAGTGGATTGTGAATGGGCTTTGTGTTTTCGTGTAAAAGTTTATACCAGTCAAATGGGCCAGTGTTCATGATTTATGTGAGGGATTTTTATGAAAATGTAGTATGAGGTAGAGTGTGCGAAATTAGGGGGCGTTTGTGTCATTATTTTGCTGGTTTCGAGTATGTTTACAAAATATAGGATGTTGTAGTTTGGAATGTTTGAAGACTATGTCACATTTCAACTTAGCATTCATACCTTCGCTTAAAAGTTTCATGGCGCTTCTAAAGTGACGTGACGTACATATCAGTTCACACCTGTTGCTTTGTATCACAATATTTGAAAATTTATCATTTGTCGTTTATGCAGTAATTTCAAAGTTATTTTATACATTTGAACTGAATACATGAAAAGAAGTGGAATTGTAAGGGTTTAACATTGACTGACGCGCGATAAATTGTCTGCATTCAGATCGTTGCGAAAGTTCATTTGAACAAATCGTTTTAACGAATTGGCTTCAGAAATTCCACATACCACCACTAAAATTTTTGTGGGGAAGGTTTAATCAAACTTTTCGACTCAACATTTGCAGTAATAAATATTGAAACATATTTCCGTTCCACGGTATTTACCTAACTGTTTGGCGAAAGCATCGAAGAAATAGTTTGATGAAATCCTCTAAGCGGGAAGTGAAATGTCGAGAAAAAACGTTCGAAAGTGTGTAAGCGGATAAAACGACGGACGATAGCCAAGTATTTCTGGGAATAAATACAATTTCCTTAAAAAAATTCCTCGAGGGGACCAACACTTTGAATGTCGAGCCAGTGCTAGTATTCTGGGCTGCACTTTCGAAACTTCATCGCAAATTGCATCATGTTTTGCTAAAATAGAAATACTTTCCTTAAGGGAACTTTCCCTAAGAAATATTTCTGGTGGAGGATTTCGGAATTCTAAAAAGCGACCCCAAAGTTTTGTCAACAACGTTCGCATCGGAAACAAGGCACTCGATACGCGAGCCCCGGGGAAACGATGTAACTCTTCAACGAAGTTCTGGTAAACAACGTTTGTACGTGGTTGATGAAGGCTCTCTGAGTTTATGCGCTTCGTTTCTACATTGCAAATACGTAGATACATTAATTCCTATCGTTCGTGAAAATTTGACACACCCTGTAACTTTTCCTTTTGATCCTTCTCTCAAATTTTTAAAATTTCGTTTAACTAAATTTGACAGATAGATATTTATAATATTACTCAGTAATGCGTGATAGCGTGTCCAATTACTATCATTAAATAACAATATTTGTTTCGTCAAAACAACCAATTATTCACATTGAATTTATCAGTAGAGCAGGTGGGATGATCGCTTGGGGCGCAAAATCTGTAGGGGCGCCGCTGTATGCGTTCATTCATTTATATCCGTTGAGATTCGTTAAGCAGAAAGCTACTAATTGATTTCTGTGCCCTTGGAGGGGCGACATGATAATCTTGCCCCGGGGGTGCCAATATGCTAAAGCCGGCACTGTTCATCAATCACCTCAAACAGCAAACATTTAGATATATAAGAAATACGTATTTCCTAATTTGAACCCAATTTTGGATACGTCACCGACTCTCAAAGCTCCAAAAATTAAACTAAATTTCATGTACGTTTTCTATTTTAAAACCCATTCTTCCATTCCAAATATTTCTCCACTAAATCCAACAATCTTCTGTGACGATTCTTTTAAACGATTATATGCGACGAAAACACATCTCACCTGCCTATTCAAGCCCCTTCATCATCTCTGTTCTTCGGCATAATAAAAAGGTGTCATCCCTCTATTCCACCATTCTACACTATTCGCACCTCCGAAGGAGGACAAAACTCCGCCGTTTTAATTTCCAATAAATCGTTCGTAAGGTGTATTCCCCGAAACGAATTCGCAACAGCGGAGAAGCAAGTGGGGGAGGGGTGGGAGAGCAGCGAGGGGGATGAAATTATAGAAATTCGCGAGTGGAAGTACGTGGTCGCTTTGTCATCCAGGATATAAGAAGGGGGCAGCATTATTTTGCGAAGCGGCCGAAAAAGGGAGCCGAGGGATGAAACGGGATAGAATCGAGGGGACGAAGGACAAGAAAAAATATACGGCGGTGTAAAATGAGAAGAAAAGAAATTGGAGAAGAAGAAGAAGGGAGTGAAAAGTCGTGGACTATCCTACTCGGTTTCCATAGGCAACGTAGTTCGGCATTAAAACCCGCGGAGCTGCAGCCAACAGCCAGTCGTGGCCACGATTGTCTTCAATTTAAATAATCACGGGAAAATGTTAATGCCCCGCGCCCCGTAATTCAATGATAAAACAAAAGAAGGAAACGTGACGCAACCCCCGGGGGTTATTCGCAGGAAAGGGCGGGGCTGAGCTGAGGGGGTTGGAGGGGGGGCAGGTTGCTGGAGGAACCAGCTAAGAAAGAGGTGGATAACCGAGAAGGGGAAGAGGGAAAGGGGTAAATTGAATTAACGAGAAAAAGAAGGAAGATTAAGGTTAAGGTACGTCTGCTAAAAGAGACCGCACCCCCTCCAATTCTTCCTCGTCAGCGACCTGTCCCCCCACCCGTCTTCCTTTTTTTATTTCACCCGAGATCGTCCACGGATCGAAGACTTTTATTTCTTGCGCATCGAACGACTTCGTGAAGGCTGCTCTAAAGGCTAAGTTTCTTCACTTCCGACGAACAGGAAGCGAAACGGATTGTTCTTCGAGGAACTTGCTCCTGTACGGGTCATTAAAAATTACGCGGACGGGGATGGATCGATCGTAACGCATCGGTTCACGGAAGGATCGATGGGTGGTAGAATCGTTCAACCGAGGCTAGTTCGAAACTTGAGATTTTCCTGCTCTGCTTCTGTATTCTTTCTCTTTTTGAACGTGTACTTTCCAGATCAAGAGCTTATTTCCGAGTGCCTTGAATGGAGGAAATACGAAGACGAAGAAAGGATCTTTCTGATTCTCTTTTTCAGTGCTTGAATCGGGTATTCTTTGTATGAAATATGTTTTTACCATGAAATATGCTTCGCGAGCTAGTAGGGTAACTCGGGGTAATATGCCACAGTTAACTTTGAAACGCGATATCTCGCAAGTATAAGTAGATACAGGAAAAAAGATAAAACCATACGAAAGTGTAACTAATTCTGTGTATTGACTAATAAGTAGAGATATGTAACTTTTATAGTTCAATGAGAAACGTACAAATACAAAAGTCCTCGAAACTGGCATATTACCCAGGTGGTGAGTGAATATACCACAAGGTCTGAGGTAATATGCCACAAGTGGTATATTATACCGACAAACTCTTATCTTTATAACTCTTTCTATTTAATGCCATCGAGTTGTTTTTTTGTGACAGAACCATGCCTACTGGGTAAAAACTACTTGTTGCAAAAAGTGGGTTCATGAAGACTGCGTAGAGATTGGAGACTGTTTAGTTTGTAAGAAATAGCTATTTTTTCAAATAAATTTTACGTTTCATCGAGTTAAAATATTTGTTTTTATTTATTAATAGGTTAAATAGTTTAAAATATTGTTGATTCTCCAAAATTTGAGTGATTAGTAATATGCCACAAGTGGCATATTATACCGACAAACATGTGGCATATTACTCCAAACAGCCATAAAACGAAGGATGGAAAATCTCTCCACAAAGTACATAGTTTTAACGGATGTTTGAGAGGTTTTTAAATTCGTTTGTTAGTATACTGTATCATAATCTATTGGTTTTATGTAGAACCGTTTACACAAATGTATAATCTGCATTCTAGTTGGAGTGTGAAATTACATCAAGCCGATACTTTTATAACTTACCAGGATTTACTGAAAATAAAAGAAATCAAAAGCCAAAATCTGTTGTCGTCTTAGCAGGAACACTAAATTGAACGGAATAAGCGCAAATAAAACGCCATCTGTTCATTATTTAAAAAATTATTGAGAAGTGGCATGTTACCTACGGTGGCATATTACCCCGAGTTACCCTACACTGAATTAAGAAAAAATGGGATATAATGAGAATTTAATCATATGAAGATAAGATATTTTTTATGAAATGTTGAATATCGTGCCAACGTTCGTAAACATAATTTAACTATTAATTACTCATAATGCACTGGAGCTGGATTATGTTTCTAATTAATGTTAGTGATATGTACAGTCATTTATTGTAATGTTAACATTAATGCGAATCTCTTTAGTAACTAAAATTTAGTTTATAAGAAATTTTCACGTTCAACTCCACTATTTGGTGTTCAACTTCCGCAATTTGAAGTTAAAATTGAACACGAGAATTCGACCCACGCCAAAATATTGATTATTTCATTAGGAGGTAAATCCTTGAACTATTTCCAAGTATGTATTTTAAATTTTTACAGCTTATTTTGCGTGCTCTTATCCTACCCACACAGCACTTATCGCAACATTGTATTTAAACGATCTAAGTACATGGTTATGTGTATCCGGAAATACGACAATTTATTGATCGTTTTCATTCGGGTCTGTTTGAAATACATCTCCCGTTTTGGAAACACTTTGGGAGGTTATTTGATAATCAGTGCACGGAAATGGCCGAAATGAGATAGATGTGTATATACATAGCAAATATCGAAATAGCAGCATCATTGAGAAATATTTCCCAGTAGGTATTTCTGTTCAAACTGTTCAAACCAACCAAAAAATCCGTAAATCCTTGAAATGAAGGAAAATTGTAATTCATAGAAGAATCACTTTATAGATTCATTAAATCTATTAAATGTTTCTCGTCCTAGCAATTCCAGGATTTTACAGCTCCCTGTGAATTATTATATGTGGACAATAAGATAAAGGCTTGTATATTTGCAGAACCCTCTAGGGAGTGGAAATCGTTTCAAGTGAATTATTGTGATCACCGTCTTGCGATCGGCTCGGAAGTGTACCGTTTGAGGAAACACACCTGGGTTAGGTCTGGGTCCTCTCTTTCCTCTCTTCCCTGATAACACATTAATCTGACATTACATAGCCGAAGCAGAAACGAACTGACACATTTATGACCAGCTGAGAGCAGAATTTTTCCTTGCGATGGCCACGCATTCTTCCTCTTGACTTGAGAATTAATACATATTATTCTATAAACCACTTCGAACTTCATAGTTTGAAAAGCTCCACAATTTCAATCATAAACGTTACATGCAAACCGCGTTGCATATTTAATTCACGACTAATAAAGAATCTTAATGCATTCGCGATTTCATAATTACGTTTTTTATCAAACATGAAGTCGCATAAATTGCACGCAAATTGCCTCAATACGTATATTCTAACTCTACAATCCACCACCTGCAAAAGTTGTATAGATTTATCCAGAAGAATGGAGAAACTGTTGAAATCGATCAGAAAACAATGCAAAAACGTTTCACGCATCAGCGCGGCGTATCTGTTGAACGTGTAATCGCTAACAAATACCCGGTATCCGGTCGTGGGGGCGACGTTGGTCCGATAAAACGGTTCAATCGGCGTAAAATCAATCGGTGCAACGGGTAATCACCGCGAAATCCAATTCAATAATGTAACCAGAAGGATATAGAGGGCAGGACCCACGGATCGCGAGCGAATATTCAGGCCTAAAGGCGGAACTTCGACTTGGAATTCTCAATCTCGTGGCCGAGCGGATATTGCTTAACGTAGGTATACTTCCAATCCCCGTGATTCCAGCGAATGGGATCGATGCTTGGTTAGCTCCGCGAATTCTCGTACTTTTTCCACCTCTCCTTCACGGTTCTTTTTTTTTTTATAGGATTCGACGAGTCGTGGGGTTCTCTGATGCGATCATACCCACGAACGGAGGAGAACCTTACAACGATTGCTTCAAAGGGGTCGCTCGAACGAGGGGAGTGAGAGGGGTTGAAACGCCTCGCGATCGCGACGAGTGAAGAAGGCTGCAGCCACTCGATTTTCCAGTTAATTCGTACAGTGCAACAATTCATCGCCAGATTGTTTAAGGTTTAAGGGGTAACACCACTCTAGGATCGATGTTTTTTTTGTTGCTTAAACCACACTTTAGAAAGGAAGGAGGAGACGAACATCGACCTAGATGGCCAAATGTATGGTGCAGGCATCGCAGATTAAAGATAAACAAAAATTTAAAGGATTAAAATGTTCATAAAACTTTAAACGCGTTTTTCTCGAAACCACTTTTTTCAAACTGGGAGGACGAATTTCTCGGAAATTATCGCATGAATCGATTTGAAATTTTTACAGTAGCTTTACAACAATATTCTCTTTGGAAGTAGGTAGCCATTTTTTGATTGAATGTAAACTTTCTTTTTTATAACCAATTTAATGTTCATTTTTAGGACAAAAAACCGATTTATTTTTTAACAACTGCACCACTTCCACAAAAATTGATTAAAAAAAAACCCTACGTACTTCCAAAGCCAATTGTATATAGATTATAAATTTTTTTTATTTTTTGTTCCACGACTCATACATGCCGAGAAATCCGTCCTCCCGTGGCGGTGTTTTCACAAAAGCTGTTTTCGACGACGGGCTCTGTCGTCGCCATTTTGTATAAAAATGACACAAAAAAAATTTTTTTCGTACTTCAATATGTGTTAAATAAACCCTCTGAAAAGAAATTCTATTCCGTTTGTCACACTCCCAAAATAAATTGTCAAATTTAGGTATTTTTTTCTGCCTCTAGAGTGGTGTTACCCCTTAAGATATTCTCTTGGGAATATTGTGCTTTGGCACATGAATTGATGGATTCATTTAGTGTGAGGGATGGATGGAATAGTGGCACGGAGATCTGGCACAGATTAGAAGGACCTAGCACTTTGAGACCAAAGTTCTGGATTATGGTACCCGATTCTTGCGCTCGGGATGGGTAAGGTTTAATTAGTTATTCGCTTTAGATTCTCAAGGGGGGTGTAGTGTTGAGTTATAAGGGTATAGATTCTTAGAATTCGATCGAACTAGAATGAATGTCATGGGAGAATAAGAATCAAGGACAACTCTTTCGTACTAGAACTCTGAGAATTCGAGAGAAGCTACCCCTGGACAGGGGGAACATTGTGTAACTTCAGTAACTTAGAACAAGCATCTACGAATAGTCCAATACGTTTTTGAACACTTGGAAACTTTAAATATTTGTAGCTTCAGGTTTGTAAATATTCTTATGCATTATCAAGCACCCAATAGAATAAATGTCTATTTCAACTGCGAACAGCTGTGTTTAATTAATTTGACGTGTAACATCAAGTGTTAACAAACTTGCGATCAAAGAGAATCATTTAATTTACCGGTATTGTAGCATGAAAATAGTAGCTTCGCGATGATGTAATGCCAATAAAAGTTTATGTATAACTGCAAAAAGTCTGGGCGATTCAGAAAAAGATACTATTTTCAAATAACATTTAAAGGCTTTATTTCGCCTACCTATGTTTTTTCTCCTTTGACTTTATACAAATAGAAACTCCGATTTTTCTATTTACATTTACCAAAGCCAATATTAACTCAGTAACTACTTGGTTTTACACGATTGAGGCTCTCATCATAATATTGCCCTGCTGACACAAGAAATATAATTAACTCGTTACTTGCAAACGTTTCGCTAGTAATAAAACAAATTACCCCCTACCGAAAAATTACGCATTACGCTTCTCTAATTGCGAGAGTAAAAAATATACTAGGTACTACATCATATAATACAACATTCACCACCATCAGAACAAATTAATCCCTCTTTTATCGTTCTCCAATGTACGTATCGAAATACACAGGGCACTCTTTTAACCGCGAAATAACTCAGTTAACAGATTAAACACACGATATGTAAATAAATCCCTGCAAAACTAATAAATGTAAAATGTTACTCTCATTCGTCAAACAGATAACCATAAACATTTTAACAGACTCGCTCCTAACAGCCCTCCACGTGACCCACAATAAATTCCCCCATTCAAAAAGATTTTAGTCACTTCCACAGCTGCACGCGCGCTGTGCCCGTAATATGTCCAACCCTAACCATATTTTGACTGATCGTGATATACGTATCACCCCGCATGCTCCACCCTCCTCTCGCCGTCTGTCGCTGATTTACTCCTCTATCATCGATATACACCAGCCCCCTCCCCCCTTCAACCCTCCCGCCCCTTTGATTCCACTCGACGTGCACGAACGCGAGAGAATCACGTTTCACAAATACGCGTGCCACGACCTGGTTCCGCTTCAGCCAGCGTCGTACCTGCACGAGGGGAGCTTTTGCGCGCGTTGCAAAGGGCTTCGGGGTTGGGATGAAGAGGGTGGGAAATTAGAGAGCACGCGCGGGACCACCGCGGACCCAGAAACGTTGTAATGAAGGAAACAAGTTTTATTCTGTTTGCTTTGTTTCCGGCCAGCCAGCGATCCGGTGTCATCAACGTGACGTTCTTCGCGGGCCGCGTGCGTCTGCGCCCTCGACGATTTTCTGCGGGTAATTTTGGTGTATGTAGATCAGAGGATGCGCAACGGGTTTCGTAGTTTTCCTATAAAATTGATGGCTAACATGGATTCCGTGGTGCACTCTTCTCTTCACTAGTGCATTTCGAGCGAAACGTTGGGATTTTCGATGCAGGCAACTCGTCAGCGTTTAATTAATACTTCTGAGTGTTTGTGCCCTGTATATTGGGGTGCTATCGGTGAAAGCTTGTCGATGAAAAATTTATGCAACGAGGATGATGCGTTCCGCTGGACGAGGGATATTACGTGTAAATGGTCACGAGTGTGTAAAATTATTTCGTTCTTCGTGAATGATAAATGAAATATGAATCTGTAGAAATCGATGGCAGGTTTGATGTTTTAGTAGGGAATGGGAAGACTAAGTAGGCTGTTTATATATTTGTAATTGTTTGGACGTTTCTATGTGCTGGGGAAATGGAGTGTTTCGTGATTTGTGCTACAAACGTAATGCGTTTCCTACACGAAAAAGCTAGGTCGAAAATATAGAACAGGATTTTTTGGTACGGTGCTTTGCTTTCGAGTGATATAGCTTCGAATGTTTGTCAAACGCTTGGACATCCCTTTGCTTATTTCAGTATGCAATAAATTGCTCGTATTTGTGGCTGATATTTTTTATAGGTATTCTAGGATGAAAGAGATACGCGGTAACAAGGATACATTTACTTCCATAAATCAACCAAATTGATAATTTTATTTTCGTTTCTTTCGTTTCGTATACATTTAAAGAGGCCACTCTGTATGGGTATTCCATGTTTAAACTTTAGAATATTCTACATGACGCATTGATTAAAAAATGTTCACTTCAGAATCTCTTACGCGTTTAAGGAATCATGAACTACAACTTCAAGGCACATGATTTACAGTAATTGTAATAAGTAGTGGCAGAAAGGAGGCTCCGCCTTCGCAAGAAGAGTGCGTATATCATCGATTCGACTTTCACTTTTCAAACCATTGCAAGAAAATCAAGCACAAAATTTTGTCTATTCGTGGAAACGAAACGGCAAATAATTCGCAGTGACAACTGAAATGTTATCCACACAGTTTACTAAATCTTAATTAGTCCTCATAAAAAAGAAGCAAAAGCTTCGAATACAATCGTGTGACAAAATTCTGAATATAAGTAGGGGAGACCGGGGTAATGTGAACCTCGGGGTAAAATGAGCTTTCTTAATTTATTCTTTAATAATAGAATATATTTTCAAATTTTGGAGACGTAATAAATGTGCATAATTATCAGTGTGATATTACACATATTTATTACGTCCCCAAAATTTGTAAATATATTCTATTATTAAAGAATAAATTAAGAAAGCTCATTTTACCCCGAGGTTCACTTTACCCCGGTCTCCCCTATTCAAAATTTTAGCCAAATCGGTGAGTGAAATTTTTTGCACACCCCTTGTTACCCAACTGAATGGATTTTTTAAATCGATTTTCGATAATATAGCCTCGTCCGAAGAACGAGTTCTTCTACAATTTCCTTTTATCTACAACATCTATCAGCTTCTACGACTTCGACTCCCCTCGTAAGACGAATGGACGTAAATGGGCGATCACACGCGTCTCCACACCACCGTGAAAATTTATGTTTCAATGTCGCGCAAGTTGCTGGCACGTTACCCGTGAATATCGTACAATTCGCGGGAAATGTTTCGGTCGCGTCAACGTTTGGCCCAGTTGAACCAAACTTTCCCCGATTTACAGCGTCGTGATAACAACGTCGGAACATATGCCCTTATATTTCCAGCTACTACTTCGACGACCATCCCTCCTGCACCCGCGCCCGTTCTATAGCAAAATCCTCCGTTTATCCTGGGTGAAAACTTTCCTGGCTTCGCTGTTTGCACCTCCCGGCGACGCTACGAACATCACAGGGGGGTGTGCTTCGACTGACACCGACGGGATGCGCCAAATCAACTCCGATCGACTCGAGAAACAGGATGGAATCTTGCTTCGCGAACGAAATTTGGTGGTTTCGTAATTGCGCAATACACTTTCCTCTGAGGGGATTAAAGAGGAAAGTTTCTCCTGCGACTCGAATGAGGCTTGAGGCACGACGTGAGTTGCTTATCTCGAAAGTGGCGAGTCCATTTACGGACAGGAATTTTACTTTTAGCCTATAATGTTGTGTTGAAGTGTAGGAAGTGAAATTATTTATGATTACCTACGAAAGACACGAAATAATAGCATTAGTGTTACCAATTTTTTTGAGTGAAGTGAAGGGCATACCTACCTACGTTCTATATGCCAAAATGTGTAACAAAAGAGGGCTTTTATCGCGTTGATTCGTATGTTCCTCGTTGGAGTATTTCTCCAACGTCAATACGAAAGTATTATTTTTTAATTTTCAGATGGGAGTAGTAGGTGTCTCGAATTTTTCAAGGAATTTAGTACATGTAATTCAGAAACTCTATCGTTATCGATAAATGCAAATAAATGTATTAGATAACCATTTTCTATTTATTTTTTCCGCCACAAATAAAACCCTCGCATATTCGTCTCAAACTCCAAATATTGTTGAACTCGTGTGTTCAACTATTCAATAAAACTTGTCATTCATAATTTCCATTGAACATTAATAATTAACAGTTTGCATACGCGAAAGTTGGCAGACACATGCAGGCTGGACACTAAAGCAAGTGGACTTATTATCATTAGCGTTTGATAAACAGATTTCCGCGCCATTAATGTTTCCACGAACTCGACTTAGATTTATTCCATAAAACGTTTGATTGTGGGGGAGGGTATCAGTGAGCAGACCTGGGATGAACAGGATTCGCATACTAATGGCTTATGGTCGAATTCCGTACAAACACATGCACGGCCCGTATTTGATCTGGTTATTAAGGGAAATGACGAGAGGCAGGTTTGCATTGATAAATCAAATCTTGTCGAGTGCGGACTAGGTAAATGTAAATTAGTACAAACGCAATAATATTGATCGAATAGCTTGCATGTATGATCTGCGCAATGAAAACGGTCCAGCCTTTTCCTATTGCCAGCTAGTATCTATAACAGCTTTAACAGGCCCGTCCTTTATGTTAGCTTTGTTGTATTCCGTATCTTAGTATTTATTTTATTTTATTTAATAATAACTTAATACAAATGACGGAAACTAGACGAATACAGAACTACTTATAATAGACTCAGAACTACTTAGATTATGGTGTCAAGACTGTTCGAACTAAAGTGCTGCTTTTAGAAAGAGTTACGTGTAATATATAGGTACGATTTTCAGTAAGTTGGAAAGTGGGGGTTGTCCTGAGTTTAACGGTCGGTAAGGGATGAGGCATAGAGATCAAGGTTCAAGGATGAGTAAAAAGGAACGGATGAAGTCATAGAAGAATTTGGGATGTTTACTATTGCTATCTGAAAAAGTAACGCAATGACTAATACTATGTATAGAAAAAGAAATTTAAATGACGTTGGTATACAACAGAAATGATTGACCTAAATGATTTAAATAACGGATCAAATAAACGTTGCATTAACTTTAGATTATTCGACGGAAAATGTTAATTTTTTCATTCGACGAGAAATACGATACTTTTTTGAACTTTTATTCGTTATCCGCAATTTGTATTTAAATAAAATGTGTGGGTAATACTTTCCATGCTTTCCAGAAAATATGAGAGTGAAACGAAAGATTAGAAATCGCCACTCAGAGGGAATTTTGCAGAATTGACTCCTTTGCATTACTATTTAAAGGGTTCAGGATATATTGGGCAAACGCTATTGCGTGGCACTGACTTTGCGATCCGATATCGAGTGAAAAAAATTAGTTTTCATTGCTTGCCAGGGAACGGAAATGATCGATCGACGCGATTTGTATCAGCCGCGCGTTTCGATTCACTCTTTCGGAAATACCGGGACTGATGAAAACGTTTCAAACTATCAGAGTGGCTATACGCACGATCCCTTATGCCACGCGTAAATGTATCGGTGTTCCAATCGTATTGGCAGCGCAGATACCGTGCAAGTGCACTCGTACAATTTACGAGATTTTAATCGTCTTTGTGCTTTCGATTGTAACCGGGTCGTAGCATGCCCCATATTATGTTGATCAGCAATCACCTTTCAGATAGTATAATTTCGAGGCACACAGGGTAGATAAAGAAGCTTCGAAACAGTGATACCTACATATATTTTATTTGCGTAAACACGACAAGAATATCGGAAGTCCCTCATTTCGTGAAACAAATATTCTTTCTCACTATCTATCATTCACGGTCTCCCGTTGTACTCGGAGTAACTGATGAGGAGAAGTATGAAGTAATAAGAGAAAGTAGCAGCTGTTCACCTAAGTAGATCTTGTAATAGAAGAAGTATTTTTAAAAAATCATTTGTATATTTTACAGGGAAGGTGTTACGATTGCAGAAGCTGTCTCTCCTAACAAGGAACATCTTGTCTTATATTTTCTTTAAAAGCTGCTTGGTAATAATATGGATATCTTTGCTTACGTTGCAGAAGGAGGCACTTCGTTTGGGAAACGTCGATTTTCGAACTTTGATGGCCCCACGAAATTGAGATTAAACAAGAATAATAAAATATACGTGTATCTTAGATCTTGGTGCTTAACAATATATTTCAAGGAAAACGAAATCGACGCCGCACACCTCGATGGTGTCACTCGTAAGTCAACTCATCGTCAGACTCGCCAATCAACACTTTGACAACCATTATCACGTAGGTACTATGCTTGACTTCACGTAGATAAGCTTAACAAATTGTTGACCGGTCACGAATTAAATCGTATTATGCAAGTATATAAAACAGCTGTAAATCTCGTTTTGCATAAAATTGCTGTTCAACGATGTGTTAAGAAATCAATTTTGCTGTCTCGATGATTTTCAAAAGCCAATGAATATTTGGCGAATCTGAACGTGCGTGAGTTAGCTGGAAAAAGTTCGGTAGTCAAAGTGTTAATAAAGTAATAACAGCCTCGCTTTTCAGATTTCCGTTCTCAATTACCTGAAACCAGGGACGACGCTGCTGGAATGACCGCGAAGCTTTGAATGTCCCGCACGGACCCGTTCATCGCGAATCGCTCTCTCGTCATTTCGATTCGTCGCCAGGCCGCCTGCTTTAGAACTTTATTCAGCGACACGCAGAAAGGATCCTGTCCGCGCGCCAACGCTGAAACGGCGAATTCAGATCCTTCCTGCGGAATAAGAAGGATTTATTACCGCTCCTTACTTATCTCGAAATCTGCTCAGACGGCTTTCATAAAGCATAAAACGTGTCTGCTGTTAAGTCATAAAAAAGTCCAGTATTCAACTTTATTTCGGCCATCATAACTGGTAAGCACGGCTGAATCGGTGCTCGCCGGGAGACAGTGGGTCCTCGCTGCAAACTCGGCAATAAACCGCGGGTTATTCGAATGTATCACTCGTTTTGGGGATTCCTGGTTGCGGAAAAATTCGCAAGGATACGGGGATCTCGCAGCAGCCGCTGGGAGTGCCAATTAAGATCTAATTTCACCGACATGCCACCTCGAAACGGCGAAAAGCTACATCACACTTCCTCGGACTGCAGAAATAAAAAAAAACTACTCCACGAGAAACATTTTCGTTGGAGTGGATGAAATGGTACGAATTGGATGGACACGAAAGGTAGTATAGTGTTTTTATTTCTTCGTGAAATTGCTACCTGCTATTGGAATAATCTACTGGTCTGCGTAGAGACACTGTAACATATAAAATTCGTAAATGAAATTGAAATTGAAAGGATTGCAAGTCAATTTTTTTTTTCGTTCGATGTGCTTTCACGAAGTGACGAAAAGCTACATTGAAATAGTAGGTATCTGGGACTTTAGGAACAAAAGATTATCCCCTCCTCCCCCGAGATACTGTTTCCTTGAAGGACGTGAAATGATTAGATTGGAAATATTGAAATTACGAAAACAGTACAGTATTTCTTCCATTCGTTTTGTATTTAAATATGTAGGGAGATATCAATTTTATTAATTCACAGATGTAAAAGGATGTAATAAATTGAGTATTTTAGATTGAAGTCAGTCTTCTTGAATTGAACAAGAAATAAAATACATAAAATTACTGTAGATTTGATTTGAATTAGTAGACTTTTTATTTAAATTATTAGGCTAGATGGACAAGTAATATAAACGACTGAATAATTCGACAGCATCGCAATATGGGAGTTGGGTAAATTTGTCAAAGAAATATGTATCAGAGTACAAAATGAGAGCTGTGTTCATGATTAAAGATTTGTAGCAAAGAAGCTGTTAAAATATGTGTAGAAAATATTTCATTACAAATCTAAGCCTGGTTGTGTGAATTTTTTTTACAAATGTTGTATTGTAGTATTCCAAAAGAACTTAAACCGGTGTCCAGGGAAAGTTTATGAAAGTTGTACGTGTTAAAAAACCTTCATACTTGTTTTCTCGAACACATTTTTGAAAATAAGTAAATATTCAAGGTGATCCTGACAAAAGAAAGAAATCTCTTCGCATCTCTGATTAGAAACGATGTACCTATAAAGCAGTGGTATGCATCATAATTTTAACAAATAATTCGGTAACATATCAAATAACTCACACGATTTAACATAAATGTTTCATGTTTTCGCTGCATATTCCGATTATTCTTTTCAACGTCGGAACGCCGCTCACTTTTAACGTCTTCAGACACTTGAACTCGAAGCAGCGCAGTCCTCCCCCACGCCCACGATTCTATACACCTTGATTTGCAGTTATTGCATAACGAACCTTTCGTAACTGGCGTAATTACTTCGAACAGCGTTCCGTTTTGTTGCTGCAAGTGCAAGCGCTCGTGCCAACGAGCCACTTCGTTGTGTTCACATTGCCTGCATAATAAATTCCGTTCGCATCTCATGTCGCAAATCTTGACGCGGAACAAAGCGTGCAAGTAACAATACGAGCAACTGAACCAGGTTAAAAGATCCTTTCTTTTTCTGTCATGAAAACTCGACCCCGCCTCTTTCAAACTCATTCTGCGTCGTAAATTAAAGGATTTCCTTAACAACTGGCCCACGGTTTTCGCGATAATTAATGAGCAGAATTTTCACAGTTGTCGTGTCGCTACGAGAAACACGCGACGTCTTTTGTCGCCGGCTCCACTGAATTATTGAAAGGATGATATTATGAGCGTATGAATTTGCACGAATAAACTCGTCAATCTGCAAATTCAAATGGGCTTGGCAAACAAAGGAATTATACGTACGACGAAATTCACTGAACGCGAAAGAATTGCGTGGCGATGTTCTGCTGCCTGAAATGTTAATTGAAGCTTCAACCATCCGTTAAAACACATATACATTACGCGAAAATAATCGCGCGATAATTATTCTGTTTGTAGGCTGCCATAAATGAAAGGATATTTAGTTTGTTATTCTTTGCGGCTGAAAATTGTGCGCGATTCGTGTCAATACGTGTATTGTGTTTAATTCAGACGAAATTTTATGATTTTAGCTGGCACAGCTCCTTTCAATTTCCAGAGTTCATTTCCATCGAAAAATTCTTGTCCACATTAATTCGTTTCGTAACTGTAGATCTGTATTCGTATTTTTCGTGAATGTATATGTAGGATTGGGATTGGTGGTGGTAGGCGGAATCGAATAGCGACACCCTACTGAATTATAAAAGTGTACCTATATTTAATAAAAGAAAAGGTATGTAAGTGTACAAAGCTTCTCGCAACGTGACAATCGCAGCTTGGCGAGGGCTGTCTGACAACGCACGCCGCCCTTTTCGGGAATGTTATTCGAAAACAAAAACCGATCGCATTCCAAGTGTGTCGCACGCGACTTCGGCCCCCGCATACTCCACGATCCTTCATACAGGGTCATCGTTTAATCCTGCAACCCGCGCGCGCGCGAACTTGTAAAATGGCAACACCGCCTCACGGACGCATTCCACTACAACCATGCACCGTCCCGGCGTTCGGAGAGGTTCGGACATGGTTGTAGTGGAATGCGTTCGTGAGGCGGTGTTGCCATTTTACAAGTTCGCGCGCGCGCGGGTTGCAGGATTAAACGATGACCCTGTATATAAGCTACATATTCCATGGAGAAATAATCCGGCACCTCATTTATCTATTTTTTAGTAAAAATTCTAATATAGCACGTGGACTCCTGGAAACTCTGTATTCTTCCATGGACTATAAAGTACTTCATTAAAACTTATAGAAAACTAAGATCGGAATAAATTACTATAAACGTGAACGGCAAGTGGAGTAAAGAAGAACGAATTCCACTGAGTTTCAAGTCGCATTTGCGCCACCGTTGCAGTGCGCCACGCACAGTGCGCGGCCAGTCATTTTCACGCGGAGTGAAAAAGGGGTGCCGCGTAATCTCTCGGCGAAACAGGCGACTAAGTGCGATAACATTCTTGAGGAGTGTTCCTTCTCGTAATCTCTAGCGACTAAGTAATGGATGCCGCCCTGATAAAGTCTCACTCACACTAGCAGCCGGCCTGTGAGACCGCATCACCCTTCTGCGAGTAGTTCCAACTTCCCGCAAGCCCAAATTATACACAGCTAAATGATGGATGACTTCCCTCGCATTCCGAACACCCCTGAACCTGTTCCACGTGCCCCTCCGCCACTGTTCGTTTGGAACACCGAAACTTCCGCCTCGCCGACCATTGTTCCTGTCCAAAGTTACTCGCAAAAATATTTCGTTCAGCGAAGGAGAAAATTCCCGCCGTCATTATGACCGTCGGTTGTAATTAGAGCGACGATAACACCGTAGTTGTAAGTTTGTGGCGGTCTATTAGTGGACTGGAAATCATTCAGCTGATATACAGTGTGGTTTAAATTCGATGTGCAGATGAATATTAAAATGTGCAATTTAAAGGGGTGGCAAGCGGTTTTGCGTTTTATAAGGTATTACACACGTTCGTGTAAGTTAAACGCAGGGGTTGACGTTTGAGAAAATTTTATCTAATGTACGGGACAGGCCACTGTATTATTTAGGTATAATGTTTATTCTGTGTGGCATTAAGCGAAACAATTCACGGCATACAGTGTACCATATTCACTTTTAACATGTAAGGGGTTGAAAGTGGTGGTTGGCCTGCGACTAGCATTTGTCAGCATAGATATTAGGTATTAAAATCAGTGTGTTTCTTTTACGAATATGGTATGGAAATGAACGAGAAAGCTTTGAACTGGAATTATTTTCACAAGCACATGAGGTTAAATAAACCTCTCGTACGCACAGACTTATCAGATTGTATTTAAAGAATCATTGAATGATTCAGGAGCATATGATACTCACTCGAAATTATTTCACGATTAAGTTTATTTCAAATGCAATATCCTCTGCGAACATTATACATCAAAATATTTAATCGTTACTTCAAAATTCAACTTTTTCATTTATTTTTCAACCGAGTGGTGCGTCCCAGTTTCCCAGAATTTCACGTTTGTGGTAAAATCATAAAAAGTTATGAAAACATTAAATTGCAAATTAGTTGCGTTAAATGTGTCATAATTTAAACTTCTTCCTTTACTTTGATTACTCGGTCAATTTTATTTTAACATCGAACTGAAAAACACAAATTTTGATTAATCTTAAAGAGAAACGTCCTATCATTTCTATCCCCTTCATATAGTCTCAGGGAATGCGAATTCAGTACATCTTTTATTAATATAATTAATATAATTATCCAAAGTACTAGCCGTGAGTCGCAGAGGTCCAGCTGTTGCACAATTACTTAAATAAATTAAACATTAACGCTTTAACAAATGCAATGGACATAATAAATCCGGACTTTCAACAATAATTCGAATTTAAAACATGCTGTTTTGAAAGCCTGAGCTATAAGAAGGCTTCAGAAAGACCCACCTCTTTCACTTTCAGACACAGAACTACCCCTTTAAGCAACAGGAAACCGTACTCTTCACCCTAAACGCGCAAGCACACGCCTGATTCGCCTTCCGCGCAATTACCGTCGGCCGACGGTACGGTGTTCCGTACAGTATTAATAGATCGTCAGCGTTATCGCGCTATTTCCATTGAACGGGGTCCCAATCACCGAAAATTATTCGCCCGCGCCCTCCGCGCGCCGCGGTAATCATTAATCTTCCGCGGGTGGGTAACGGCGGCGAACTTCGCGGCGCGATTTACAATCGGCCTTTCATCCCGTTTAGACGACGCTAAAGTGCTGTTTCTTGGGCGCCGATGCGAGACGGAATTAAGTCCTTAAGAGCCGAATCAACGGGGCATAGAAAACGCGCGCTGGCACGCCGCACACGCATCCCGGAACTCTCCACGCGCAGACAAGAGCGCGCAGAACGCGGCGTTGCCTGTTAAAACGTCGGAATTAATATGGCTCTAACGTTCGCGACACAATGAAATTAATTTCACAGAGTTTCGGCCGCGACGAACGAGTTTATACATATCCCAACATGGAGGGTGGAAGAACGGAGGGCGGGCTTTTTGAATCCTTCCTGGACGCGTTTTTCTTCCACGTTGTAAGAATGATCGGGTTTAACACTAAACCTACCAGAGCGGTCAAATGACCGCTTTTGAGACTATAACAAAATTATTAAATTCCAGGTATTCCTTTTTTTTAACTTACTGCATAACTTTTTCTATAACATACAATAGCTATATATTATAGAAAATATTATAGAAAAATGAAAACCTGGAATTTAATAATTTTCTTAAAGTCTCAAAAGCGGTCGTTTGACCGCTCTGGTAGGTTTAGAGTTAATTGAACGTTGCTACGATGTACGAAAACACTCGTGTTTTAACAATTGTAAGCAACAAACTTTATTTTTAATATGAAATACACTTTACACTTCGGAGGAGGAGACACGAGATGGATCCGCGAGGAATAGAATCATGATGCACTAACGCCGAAAGTCGGAATTTCGGGCCCTTATTTATATGCCCGAGGGGTGGTTCCGTTATGGTCCCGTATGCAAAGGAAGTTCCTAGAAATGTTGCATGTGGCTAATAATTATAATGAGGAAGTTGAATTTGTAGAGGTTAATTGCACTATTATAGAGATTGTTATAAAGTCCAAGTTCTTGGCACATTCTTTTATAATTTTATTGTAGCGTGGAAAAGATTTTCTATAATTGAATTAGTACTCGATCAACAGAATTGCTCCGTTGCTTAACAGTGTACGATTGTTCAGTGAAGTCAACCCCATTATTCCGACTTATCATCGACGAACCCGTACCCCCATGTTCACTATTCCGTACTTCTCCATATAAACCATTTCAAACGACATGCCTCCACGTACCTACATTCTCTCCTGATACCGTCGCCCTCTACTAATTACCGTACTGCTTTTGTTACACCAGTAACAAAGAAAAGTGCACGTATTGAGAAATATTAGAACTCCCATAATATTCCTTCCTCCTAATGCACCCCATTTCGTTTCAATTACCCTGTACTCCCGCGATAATTACGAACCTGCACTCCATGCACCGAATGACGTGCCATTATTATTCACGCGATCGTATACTCGCGACAGAATATTTATTATTTATACGATCCTCCGCGTACGACTTTCCCTGTTACTCGTGTTTTCCATCGAACAATGCTCCCACTGTGCTCCACGTAATAATGGGAAACATTGGGGTGGGTGGCAAGCCGGAGGTCCCGAGAAACGATCGTGAGACCTGCCGTTCCCGATTTAGAAATATGGCGACTGCGCCGGTTGCGATTACCCGTGTCGCTCTCGATCCAACCCACCCCCTCCCCGCCATTGAATAAAATGCTCGCCTAGCTGGCTGGGTTCGACGAGATTCCAGGGCACGCGGAATCATATTTAGAGATCGCGTACGTTTACGTGGAAAACGAACGATTTATTGGATATACTGCGTCCCAATAAATCTGAAAGCGTCACGTGTGAAACGGTGGCTTCCGTTGTCGCCCGGCGAAAGAGAGAGAGAGAGAGAGAGGCGTCGCGTCGCTCCTCGATCCCTCCGTTGCTCGTAGATAGCCGGCGATAGAAGGCAAGAACGGGGGAGCAAGTGGAAATAGAGGGAAACGGAGAATGGATGAAACGCCGCGTCGGGGCGAGAGGCGACCACCCATACAGCACACTTCGTTGCGGCAAAGTTGCAGGATGGTTGCAGTAACCTTGCGATGTTGCATGGTTGCAGTGCAATGTCGATGTATGGTTGCTGCGACGTTGCCGTGCAACATTGCACGGGGCGGACATAGAATTGTTTCTGCATAGTTGCTGCATAGTTGCGTTGCAATAATGCACTGCAACTTTGCCGCAATTATGCCGCAACTATGCAGCAACTTTGCCGCAATTATGCCGCAACTATGCAGCAACTTTGCCGCAATTATGCCGCAACTATGCAGCAACTTTGCCGCAGCTTTGCCGCAACTTTGTCGCAACTTTGCCACAACTTTGCGGCGTTAGCAAATTTTAAAACATAATATCTCCAAAACCGGCTGAAATAAAGTGTATACATTATACTTTATTGAATTCGTCTTGAAACGCACTATCAAGTGATCTGTTAAAAAAAGAGTTCCGTAGAAAATTTGCCCCCTCCAACCACGCAATTTCATGTAAACAATTTCTTTTATATCTCCAATACGTTAGTAGGAAATATCCAGGTGTTTACTGTTCCCGCGGACATCCAGTATAATGAACTAAAATATAAAATATATGTCGGAGAAGGCAACCATTTAATCAGTTCCAAGCATAAGTCAGAATCTACTTTACTGGTGGCACGTGCCAAACTGATGTTTCCGTGAAGGCGAGCAAGGCGCACAGTGCTTTTGGAACGACAATATATGGGGGTCGTAGTACTCATGTAGTATAAAAGTTTTTAACGTACAGAGTAATCAATATATATACCATCTACAGTACTCTACATCCAAGAAAGTTTCGTGGCCACAACGGTAGCGCGTCAGATTGTCATGCGGGCGGGCCGGAGTTCAAATCTGTCGTAACCAATAACTTTTTTTATTTTTTTTTAACAGTTTTTCGTTGCCTCAAAGTTGCCGTGCAAAGTTGCCTCAAAGTTGCTGTGTAACGTTGCAGCAGGCGGACATAGAATTATTGCTGCATAGTTGCGGCAACGTTGCGTGAATCGTTGCAATCTTGCACCGCAACTATACTGCAACTATGCTGCAACGAGAGTGTGCTGTATGGGCAAAAGCAAAACTACGTTTCACTAGGCGCTTCTCCGAAAGGAAGGATCCATTCGTTCATGGATTATTGATCGGCTGGGTGTTCCATTCCCATGATTTGGATCTTCGCCTCGAAGTCGCAAGCACGATTCCAGAGGGGGTGGCTGCCGAATTTTCGCTGCTTATTGTTATGGGATGCGTCCACACTTTCTGAACGCGAGAATAAGGAACGAAGAGGTAATAATAAGTTAATAAGGAGGAACAATTGTGTATTAATTGTTTACGCTACGGTGTTCAGATTTAGGGACTGGAACTTATAAAGGGCAATTTCTAGAGTGCCTAATACGAAGAGCAACCAAAGAATTACTTAAGGGGCGAGTCTGGTGTAACTATTTAGCTGAAAATCGAGGCATTTTTCGGGGATTTTTTTTAAAGAATGTATTTAATCGATCTTTTTGAAACTTTCAGGATATTCCAAAAATTTTTACGAATTTTTTTTTCAAGAGGCCGCCATTTGTTCCATTTTGCATCTTTTAGGTTATGAATTTATACGATTTGTGCGTGCACTCATAAACTAAATAAAAATTGTTTGATTTTTGGTTTTAGATGAATACAGTAGACACTATGTTGCCCGCAGTGGAACAATTGCGTCGCCAACGAACTGGGCATAAGTCCGTATAACTCTGTTATTTACTGCTCTTTTTTAATAAATTTGTTTTCATCTACCTTGATCTGATAATACAATATCCTAAAAGTTTCAGAAAGATCGATCGAATACTTTCTTTAAAAAAAATTCCCAAAAAATGCCTCGATTTTCAGCTAGTTACACTAGACTCCTCCCTTAAGGGGAATCTAAAGCTTTCACTTTTGATGTGCATCCCGGATAACCCATCTACAGTGAAAGGTGTGAAGATGTGTTTTCATCTGCATTTCATCCAAAGTGACCAGTGAACAAGTAGAACCAGTCTCTACTTTTGATGAATTCAAATTCACTGTGGATGGATCATCCCCAATACACATCCAAACTGTAAAGTCTAAATTCACTTTTACTAAACCAAGGAACCTAATACACAAACATAACAAAAATTACCTCTAACATTGAAAGACAAAAGCAAAAAATGCCTTGCTTCCTCTCCATTCCACACGATCGTTACGCCTAAATACGCCAAGTTAAACGAAGTGTCCTGGGGGGTTCGTGCACGATAAAGCGTGGAAGAATCGGATAAGAAAACTAGCCAGAAACGAAGTGAAGGCTACGAGGCAATAAGCGCATTCCTGAAGAAACGGGATTCATCCGTTCACGGATTACGCGGGAACAGATTCTCTATTTCCAAGACTGCGCCGCTCGATGATACGTCGAATGGCCTCTGCCCCCGCCCCTCTGCTATCTCCAGCGCGCAAAACGGGGTAAATTGCGTCTGTCAAATCCTCTCCGGGACTCTTTCCTCGATATTACGGATTCCACAAGCGACACGAGCGATGCCAAGCGATTGCAGCTCGCCCACGTCTCCTCGAGGCATCGGTTTGCTCGTTCTTACAATCAGCATAACATTCTCCACTAACCCCTCAGCCAGGCCTCGAATCGGATTACTGAATGGTCCTTGGATTAACCTGGTGCTTCGACGCGTGCCTTGCTTGGCACGGGCCTGCTTCCACGCGGCCACGTGGAAAACTTTCAATCAGACCATCGAATCATCGGTAAAAGTTTTCTCGCTGGAACACACTATTATCGCGACGAATGGGACCAAAGGTTGTTTTTGCGTTAATCGACCGAACGAAATGAAAAATTGTCGATGAATATGGCGATGTGATTCTTATTTCTTTTCTTCCCTCTTTGCTAGGATTTGGGGACTGTTAGAGGTGATTTTAAGATTTGAGTACTTACTTGGGATA
This sequence comes from Andrena chrysosceles, assembly GCA_963855975.1. Lineage (NCBI taxonomy): Eukaryota > Metazoa > Arthropoda > Insecta > Hymenoptera > Andrenidae > Andrena > Andrena chrysosceles. The sequence continues at coordinate 40,934,423 of OY979769.1, read as the reverse complement.
TTTTGCAAGTATGAAGCATATTTACTTTTCTTTTATATATTACTTTAACGTCGTAATATTTATTTGATTGTTTGTTATGAGAATGTGTTACGAAATGTACCTACTCGTTGTTGAAAATACTCATGCTTATAAGTATTTTTTGCTTCCTTTTTTGGAAACACTGTGTCACTCTCGTTTGCGAAGACTATGTCACCTAGACATAGGTGAAAACAATGTGTCATCATTACCCTATGATCATAGGGCGTTATCGTAGTCTCGATATCTTCTTGCGTCTGGCTCTATCCTGTTCCTACTACTATTTTTCCAGCTAGCCTTTAAAACTCTAAGATATTTTCCACCAACACTTAGAACCTGTCAGGAAGTCAGTCCTCTCACTTATTTGTTATATAGGTCAGAACATTGTATTAATAAACTTGTTATTTAAACGAACTCGGGGTTTGTACTTCCTTGCGTGCAGCACAGTTGTTTAATGGCATGTTTATTTGTAACGATTAGTAAAAGTAATTTGAAATTAACTGTTACGTGTACATCAAACAATGTCTTCTATTCTCGCGAATTTTATCGAAAGGAGATTATTTTCAATTCTCTTTGATTCCTTCTGAAAACCTCAGAACTAAATATAACCAATAGATGAAAGTCCCTGCCACCAAAGTATAGCTTTAAACAAACTTGACTTTACAGATAATCAATTCCTTCCTCTGATTCGCAGTATCGTCGTTCTCATACCTACCTAAAAAAACATCAAACATTATTGCACAATTCTTTCCCCGCAATATCCGCAATAAATGCTCGAACACAATAGCAGAAAGATTCCCATCTCATGAATCTATCGTCAACGATTTATATTCGCCGCGAGTCTAACGGAAGATAAAAAATAATTTTGAGCGGGAAAATGGGGGATGGGGGTCACGATTGATTGAAATGGGGAATTGTCATAAAAGTCACGCGCCAGACACATCGGGTTAGAATTTTATGTCCAGCTGTTAATTTTCCAATTACGTTGGACGTTTTCGTTTAGCAGTGGCGGGTTGTTATGGCCGTTCGTCAAAGGCAGAGCCACCGGTGCACGATTTTCCTTCGTCGACGAGATCCGTATCCTACCCCACCACCGAGGGGCAGAATGCCGAAACGATTCTCCATCAGTATTTCTTCCCCATGGGAGGGAAGAGAATAGGAGTTTCTTAATCTCTTTTTATTGCCTGTAACTGGCTGTGACTTCCGACCGTGCCTCGCAACCCAAAGCCTCTTCCGCTGCTGTTCCTTGTCCCCGATTTTCACGTGCTCCCTCGCCGCCACCCTTCTTCATTCGTCACCACCCTATCAGCTTTCATTCCACATCCTCGCCTTCGATAAGAATGATCGAACGAGATACGTATATCTCCCGAGGCAACCAGGACAGAGGGAACTGTTTCGCGATCCTCTGTTTTCCACGTTTCATTCGACGGGCGTTTAATTGGACACGTGACATCATTGATCAGCTGACGATGTTCTAGCGCGGGGTCAGTTCACGGTGGGATTTAAAGACGTTGCCTTGGAAATGTTTTAAATAAATGAAGCTTACGTGGAAATGGGTTTGAAATATTTGGGATTCTGGAAATATTCGAACTTGAAGAGTGTAAAACTGCTGGTTGGGGTAGTTATGCAAATATATGTTTTTATAAGAAAGAATTAAACACGTGGGGATTTGTAATTATGTTTCATCATTCCAGGGTTTTAAAGATATATGTATTCTTTACTTTGCCTACAAAGTAGTTCGAATATAATTTTCTTGTGTTCATCTTGTAGATCAGTGTAGTCAAATTAAAGTAGTACAAAAGGAAAACGGTAGCAGAATTATGAATAACCAAAACTTTCCCCTATTTATATTTTCTGTTGCAAAATATAATATTTCCTATTTGTAGATTTCTTCGATTTCGTTAAATTCCATGAGTTTCCGCTAAGTTCCATACAGCAACAACCATTCAAGAAATAATACACACTGCTCAGATAGTAGAACGTTTGAATACTATATATGTAGTACACTATAGCTACTCATGTAGATACCGGAGGTTCCATGGTAACACGTTCTGCCCCTGCCAGCAACCCTTTTCGTGGAAAAGCTTCCCTGTGCGCGGGTGATGAAAACACCGCGCCGATAGGGGGGATCATCGGTAAAATTTCAATATCCTCTGACCCCCTGTACGCGAAGCGAAACTCGACGAGGAGGTTCAATAACGGTGGCCCTTAACAACCGTTCATCGGCTTACGGACGCGGCTGATCGTGCGCCCACTTTGCCTCTCGACTCGTTTCTCCAACGTGCACGAAACCGGAAAGCATTCGACAACGGCCTCTACCTAACTAACCGATTATTCGTCGCTATCAAATATCGACGACTAATTGGTTTTGGGAGCGGCCACCAGCGGCCACGGCATCAACGCTCGTTAAGTTTATTCGGTTACGATGGATCCGCCGATTGCAACGACCCTCGTGTTCCGGGACGCTGTAAAATGGCCTCCGCAGGCGTGCGCTGTTTTTCCTCTTTTCTTCTTCCCCTTTCGTTCGCCTACCTTTTTTCTCGTGCGTGTGTGTATGTGTGTGTGTGTGTGTTCGTCGATTAACTCGTTGGGTCTATCGTCCTCGGTCGAGCAGTCTGAATTCAATCCCGATCTAATTACGGGGAAAACTGATCTCCCAGGCGTCCAGGACGCCGCCGACGTTCCTCGCGCGATCGACGCCGTTGGCTCGCCCCGTACGACCCTCAACCCTCCCCCGTTGGATGGATATCCAAACTCCGTTTCAAACTTAATGGCCAACGCGGCCGCTTACTTTCGACCTCCCCGGTGAAATTAGCCCACGGCACGGGGAACCGCATTAGCGATCCATAGAACCGTCCCGTCACATAATAGATACAGGCTACCCAGAGGGAGGAGACAAGATTGATGAGTAGCGAGCCTAATGCAGTGATCTAATTCATAAAACCCGTAACGCCGTTGCATCGCGACGGGATTTACGTTCGACCAAACCCGGGGGCTTAATGGCGCTGCGAGTTCGCCGAATAATAACGAATGCGTCGATCATCGGTGAAAGGGATATCGTGGGTGAAAATGGTGCTTTCGTAACTGGCGCTGGAGGAGCAGAGGGGGGAATTGTTTGATTGCTCGTGGAGGCAGATGGGCTGCTTGAATTTTTTGCGCAAGGTTTAGAGGTTTCAATCTGTATATTTAATTTGAAATTGTGTAGTATGGTTAATCGATTGAGGGATGATTTATGCCATTGTAAAAGGGAGTTCCAGATCAGTGTATTGAAGTGGATATTATTTGGGAATTTGATAGCCTCGAGTGGTCATCGAGTTTCAGGGAACCAAAAGTAGGTATATCTTTCTTTTGAATTTGCTTCATTTTTAGTAGAATTGTCTTGTGGTTGCAAGTCTACTTAAGGCAGCAAAGTAGGTAATTGAATTTTATTCTACTTTCAGAGCAGTGACAATTCACATTTATGATAGACATTTATCTCATCAATATTGATGTTTGTTAAATAAAATCACACTTCTAAACTCTTCTGAAGTCTTGTATGCGGTACATACCGCTGTTAATTTAATCACAAGATGAGTTATCGACATTTTAAAATAGAAAAGAACTACCGATGCTGGTAATCCAAGTTCCAATATTGCTGAGGAAATAATTTTTAAATTTTTTTCTACATCACCTCAACAAGTATTCGTTCGTACCTTGTACGGAAGTTTTTCACATATTACAGGCAGCTACGCTTCCAATTTTGACATATTACCTTCGCCGCTGTATTGACGTCAATTTTGCATCGCCCGAGCTGTATGTTCTTTTTCCCAGGACATGTCGCGCCAAAAAGCAGAGTTATATATACTTTATTACCACAGACTTAAATAAAGAAGTAGAGGAGAGGCATAATAAGAAGAAATAAATCACGCGAGCTTTTCGACATCACCGATAATTGACTCGCAATTACAACGCAGGTGCGCTGAAACCACGATCGATTATCAGGCGAACTCGCTGGAATTGTAACTAGCAAACAAATTACAAATATAGCTTCCGCCATGCGCCGAGACGGCCGATCAATCACCGCTATCAACCACTGAAACAACAATGCACCACATGATTACGCGCCTGCCGTGCAATTGCATACTGTTCAACGATTTCTAAATACAAATACATTCAATAACTAGCTACCGCGCTCGATATAAACAGAACCGCGTGCGGTAAAGCAATGCAGTATCAGAAAAATGCAGATAAAGTGCTGGCAGCATTTCGTGGATGTACGTAACATCTTGTACATACATGCTCGAAAGAATTTTAGCGAAGAAACGGATGAAAATTGGAGAGTGGTGGATAGAGATATCATGCTGAAGTGACTTGTTACTACTGAATGGAAATGTAAAGAGTACTTTAGGATCGGATCTACATTTTTCAGTGGGATGTTACGTTTCGTTGATACGTGCATCCCTCTATTCACAATAAGAAGACTGATTTATTCATATGGACTAGTCTAACCTGTTAACTTGATAAGACAGGTTAACTCGTCACAGAAATTCAAGCGTCGCATTCGCACACTAAATGTCGATATATCATTTCATTATTTAATTTCTGTTTTTCTTATTTATTTCACAATATTTATATGTTTCTCATTCAATTTTTGTCATTCTTAACTAAAATAAAGTTTCTACATTACTAATCATAACATCTTCCAAGCGTATAGTCTATTTATTTATGAAGGAACACATGTCTTTAATTATATAGGGTAATAGTGGGAGAGTTGCCGCACGTTACGCAAAATTGTCACCGTGTCTAAATTTTGCAATGAAAATGTTTTCCAAGGATATATCTTATTAGTTCAACATCTTGTGATTCTACTGGCATTAAAGAAAATCAAAATTTTTATATTTGTCACCCTTAAAAAAATTGAAACTAAAAACATCCTTTGGTAGGAGAGACGCCGCACATGCGGAAGTGGTGCCGCATTTCGAAACACGTTTAATTTTCGATTTAAACTTGTTACTTCTAACTTTTTATATAAAAAAATAATAAAAACAAAGTAAAATGAAACATTTTTACTTTATACAATTATAAAATTGGAAAATTAAATGGGTACAGTAGGAACAGATATTATATCTGCTTTTCGAAATTTTTTTTATATTCAGTTGGCATCTTGAGATTAAAATAAAAAAAAATGTGAAAAAAGAGTATATAGTCCACAAATATATTTCGATTATAAGATTGTTCATTTAAAAATAAATAATTTGCCTTGAGATACCACGTTAGCTATTTGAAAAAACTTTTTCGGTATTTTAAACATTAAAAACATCATTTAAATCGACTTAGTTTCCGAAACAGTACAGTATCAAAATGCGGCATCTATCCCGAATAAAAGTGCGGCGTCTATCCGAAATGCCTGGGAGAGGCGCCGCACTTTCGTATTTCCACATGCTAAGTCGAAAGTAACCCATTCTGCCAAGGAAATATTCTACATGGTCCCCTTAACGTATTACAAATGTTGTACCTATCAAGAAAAACTATGAATTTTTAGCTACTATATTAGTAAAAATAGACGCGACGTATAACTTTTCAGGCAAAGTACGCTAGGCTTACCTCGAAAAACAGCAAAATCTTTAACAATAATACAGGAAATACGCTCTGGCTTGACAAACTAACCCAAATAAACAGCCTTAAACAAATAAAATCGGCAATGATGTGTTTTATTACCGATATCCTTGAAATACCGATAGTGCGGCGTCTCTCCGAGTGCGGCATCTCTCCCACAATTACCCTAAGTGCCTACATTGGGACACTTCAAATTTGCTGTGAACAGAACTCGATATAACTCGCCTCCCCATGATACTAAATAGAAGTCGGTGAACTCGTTTAAATTATCACATGGTTCATACAAATAAAACAAGAAAATTCTCCCAAAATAACGAAACATCCTGAAACGAAAAAAAAATATCAACATTCCACACACGATTCTTTTCATTAAAGGAACTCCGAGGAAATACCGCACCGGCGTCGCACATTCCGAAAAACTTCAGACATAGTTGCCGAAACATCCACCGCGTGCCTGCACTGACGCTCAAGAATGCGTCTATTTGTGCACGCGCGCCCCTGCAAACGGGCAAGTGCACACGAACGCCGAACACCCTCCGTATGCAAATGGGACGGACGTACGCCGCGTTAAATAAGATTCGTTGCGATGATCGTATCTACAAATATTTGGCGTCAAACGAACACGGAATCCGACGATTCAAGCCGGCCGCTGCCGAAGCGTACCGGTTCCGCGCTCGCGAGCCATTGTTTGCATTAACTGATGAAAATAAAGTGGAGCGGAGCCCGCGATACTCGTAGTTAATGAGGCACGCGCACCCCCCGCGCGGGCACAAGCGCATGTAGACACACACATGCACGCATAGGTGGACCTCGAATAAAGGGTGGTTGAGTATCTGGAGCGACGGTAAGTCTTATCGATCTCACTGGCACATTTCCCTCGTTCCTGGGGAACTTCCTTGGAAAATCGTACACGAGCGACAACGTTTTTGACAGAAACGAGTACGTGTGTACTCCTGTACGTCTTCTACTCCGGATTTCGGACGTTGAAAACGCTGAAGGCTTTCTATTCCAAGGGGGTCCTCCGACGAGGATCGTTAGCTCGATGCTGTCACGCCACGGTCGATACCTAGCTATTCTTCTTCATTTAGAGGTACGCAGGAGAGTAGAACGAGACTCTTCATCGAGGAAACAACACTGGTTCCGGTGAATGGGAGGTAGCGGTAAATAAGCTATGCCGAGCGCTCAAAAAGGGTTTGTGTTGTTAATTTTCGAGTGATGGAGAGGTAGGTATAAACATGTGGAAGCTTCTAAATTGGGGGTTGGTTTTGTTTAAAGTATGTTTCATCTGGGGATTTTGCGGTCGGGAGATTTTCTGTGGGAAAGCTCTGTTGTTTCTTTGGTTCGCTGTATTTTAGTCCGCATGGTTATTGACTTTTTTTGGAAAAATGTGTAGGAATAGGTTTCGTAATTGCTATATATTCGGGAGTCACGAAAAATAAACGACTGTCCGAGGTCTCTTATTCTGGGCTCCCTCTTAGAGGGGCTCTTGATCCCAAAATTGTTTTTAGCTTTTTGCGATAGTTAAATTATTTGAGATAGCAAATTAATGGGTTGGTAAGTCATTACGGAAGATATATGGAAAAGCTGAATTTAAAGGATTACATATATCGCAACACTCTGCAGGATTGCAGTTAAACGTACAATAACAATCCGATGCTGAGTCGATTCGCAACACCTGCAATAATGTCCGTGTTTATGTAATTAATGTCATTCACCTGGGTCCCCAAAATTGTACTTATTAATGGATTCATTAATTCCCTTGATCAAATGTTCGACCGCCTACATCGTTCCCAAATTTTAGCCACAGACCACAAATAAATGGAAACTAATTATTTTCACGGGGATGTTGCAGATTATTATTCCTGTTAACTGAATAGCACAATATTTGAGCGTAAATTAGCTTACGCTTGAGAACAGTTGCCTTTCAGTGGTTTCGAACAGTCACAACTGAACTCGCACAGTAACAAGTGAAATTAACGAGGATCCTTAGAAAAATAATCTCATTGAATATGCATGATTGAAAACCAGCTCTTCTCCATCACTAACCAAACTCATCCAACATGCTACAGATAATCACAACTACAATAGACGAGTACGAACTCATACATAAAACGTCAACAAGATCTTGCTGCAAAATAAGTACCTACATATCGCGCACGGTGAAGAGACGCAGAAAGACACCCAGCGATTATAATTACCTCTTACCGAGGAGTAGTAACCACAAAAGGACTAATTAAAGAGGATTGCCTTGAACGTCAATCGCGTCGCTTCAAACGGTGCTCGGGTTATACGACTCGCCATCCAGGAATACGATTTCCTTTGTAACAATAATTATCTCATCCCCCACACCGTTCCGCTCTACTTCTTTGCATATTTTCAAAGTACCCGCGACATCTGCATCACCACCATCCAGAGAAATTTTCAGTCCGCCCCAGGCACTGTCACCCACTCCCGCTGCCTGTAGTCGGAGTTCCTTTATTCCGTCGGAAAGTTAACTTTAATTGGGTTGACATCGATCGCTCTAATGAGAAAAGTTGTCAGGCGACCAGGGATGCAGGGGCTCAAGGGGTTGGTTGTAAGGCAGGTATCAGCTACGAGGGACGAACGCGACGCAGCGTACGATAACTTCTTTCTCCTTTAGCCTGGCTGGCTGTCTGATCTTCTCGGAAGTTCCGCGCCACCACCTTTGTCCCAACGCTAATCATCTGCGCCGTCGTAACGCTCGCCCAATAAATGTTACGTGATTGTTCCTGAGTTCGATCGTATTTCACTGGAGACACCTCCGGGGCCATCCACGTCTTCGCGATTCAAAGCGACGCAGCGGGAATCGGTTATTTGTAGAAGGATCCGCGATCTGTTCCACCGCTGCACCCCTGGCAATTAATGAAGGGCGACTTCAACAGGTTACGTGGTAGGATTCGTCGGATTTGGGACGGTTTTCTGTTTGGTGTGGGGGTACGTGTAGCACCTGTCACAGTCATCCGATTGCAAAAGGAAAGAAATGTTTCTTCAAGTTAGATAGTTAACGCTGGGTGTGACCCTAATTTAAGGGGTTACGCCACCCTGAGGCGCTCGAAACAGCACTAAACTAGACGATTTTTTTTTACTGATACTATGAGGTTAAAAATTATTTATTTTCTTCTTATGTGTAGAGCATGTATTAGTGCATATATTGTATAAATACTGTACAAAAATGTTAAAAAATGACCGAGTTATTTGTTCTTCCGCGAAACTCGTCCGCCGTTACACGCGTGACTAACCTAACAAATTATAACGAACATGTTCGTCTGAAATCAAAAACCCGATGATTTTCGTGTTCCTTAATAAAATACCTACGATGTAGCATAGGGATTTGAGAAAAAAAAATTTATTGCACAAATGAGAGCAAAGTGAAAATTATTATACGTTTTTCACGTGAAAAAACGAATTTAAACCATTAATTATATACGAATGGGGTATCGGATGGAAAAACTGATATGCTACATCGTAGATAATACCATTAAGAATATGCGTACCAAGTTTGAAATCAATCGGACAAATAGTTTTGGAGATATTTGATAGGTCATCTTTGAAAATGTAGTTTTGAGAAAAACGCAAAAGAAGAAAAGTGGAACTTTTACATGTGATAACTAAAAAAGTATTCGTGTTATCTTTAATCCGCAATTCCTGGCCCATACAGCAATCCTTCCATAGCAGAAGCAATATCCTCAGCTTCCCTTTGAACTGCCCTTTTTAGTTTTCTGCTCTCTTTCGTTGCTTGTTGTGCTTGTAAATTTGCTGCAGCGATGCGGTGCGCATCCATGGTATTGCAGGCGTGATGCGCATTTGGTCCAATGATTAAATTCAGAACTTTCATCATCAACAATACATTGTCGTAGCCGTCGTTAAATAAACTTATGGCAATATATGTTGCGATTTCGACGATTGTGGCACCGCTGGATGTCACTTTTGGAGAATTTCACTTTTCCTATTCAACGATGTCCTATTGTACTCTGGCGATGTTTGCGAAAAACTGATTGGATTTTTCCAAACTTCAGCCATACCCGAAACAATAAGCCCACGTTGGGACTGTCCTGTATTCAAATTACCCCATATAAAACAATTAGAAAAACCCAAGTAACCGTGCTTCGGAACCGGTGGCCGCTATCTGCTGCGAAATATCGACAACCGCGCCTCGTTTAAAGTTTATAACTCGGGTATTTTGGGGAATTTTTGCGTCTACCATGACTTATATTATGCTTAAAACTCCGCATAATAAAAAAATGCAAAACAAACAAATCCATTTTTCAAAACTTTCAGGGTGGCGTAACCCCTTAAAAAAAATTGAAAAATTGAAAAAGGTAGCGTTTGAAAAATAGTAACTTTATCCCTTCGACGAAAAAATATTATAAATCAAAATTAAACTTACAATTTTATATTCAGTCCCATCGTAAACTATATAAGGGTAAAAAAAATTCTTCTTTTTGTAATCAGATGACTATGACACGTGCTACACACCAACGACGAAGAGGTCAACAAGATTCCACAGTAATTAATAAAGAATAAGAAGGATCGACATAAAATAGAAATTCCTGCAAGTTTAAAGATGCCTTTTTATATCCCAAAAGAGTTTAATTCAGTATTAACAATAGTTTCTCCCAAAAAAATTCATATATATTTATCAGTTATTTTTGGAGGCTGTTACACAAGAATCTCCCCGTAACCACCATGGTCTCCGGTTATTCCTAAACACCCAAAACATTACGACCGCGCAAAACTGGCTCGCAAGCTCGCAGCACAGTCGGCTATGAGCGTGTCAGTCGACGAGTGAAACGCATTCAACGCAGTTTACACCAATTAAGACGCTCGCTTCGAGCGTTAAGAAGCTCCCAAACGTCTTCCTTTGCACCAGAAGTTCGTAAGCATATGCATGTATGTCGGCGGTTGTGACGCTTGCGTTTCGAGGAAAAACAGAGGCAGAGGATGAGAGATAAGCCGCGGGGACGGAAAAGACGAGGAGGAACAGGTGGGAAAGAAGAGGAAGCTCAGCGAAGGGGAAAGAAAGGCAGGGCGGGATGGGACGGGAGACTTTGCCGCTTCTTCGTGGCAGAATCCGTCGTCTCTTTTCACGCCTCCTTTTCTCCGTCCCCCCTGAGAAACCCACCGCGCATCCCTGGAAAAGCTTTCGCCGGATGAAGACGCTTCCCTTTATGCGGCACGTGCAAAACCGTCGACAAGGCGTGCATCTAACGCGGCGACGAGTTTCCAAGAAGGCAGACCCTACGCCCTACACCCTTTCACGCGTCCCCTGTGTAAACGTATTTTACGAACTCGCCACTTCGCTTGTACACGCGCGAAGAGCGATCTCGTTATGATGCCGCGGAAGAAACGTAAAGATCGCTTCAACCTGCAAATCAACTGCTGTTCCAACGGATTATATGTATATCTTTGAGGTTGATGGTGGTGGATTCGATGGCAGAGTATCTTTTCTGTACTTCAGTGACTTTTCGTACATTTTTCCAATAAGTTATTACAATGTATGAACCTCATCACTTTAAAGAATACATAGGGTAAAGGACCCAATTACTGACACCTAACCAGTTACTGTCACCTTAAGCTATTTTACTTACAGTAACGAATAAATAAACGTTGTAAAGTCATACACAAAAAGAATTATGTAATTCAACCTATAATCTATACTATAGATTATATACTATAGTTTATTTATTCGTTATTTTAAGTGAAATAGCTTAAGGTGACAGTAATTGGTTAGGTGTCAGTAATTGCGTTCTTTACCCTAGTAGGAATATAAAAATTTAGGAACGAAAGTAAAATTTGGGGACTGAAAAACTTTATTCCTTTATTAGAACAGAAAGCTTTTTTCAAAGCGGTGGGCAGGTGTGTAACTTATCTAGAATAAAGTTGATACCATACTTGTATGTACCTAGGTATTTCCAATGTTCTTTTTAATTTGGGATATTCGTACATGAATATGGAAATTTTCGTGGAAAATATTATAAGCAATCTGCGTAATTGTAGATTCCATTTTCTTATCGTACTATTTTCCAGGTGAATTATTTTAAAAATTACTGTAAGTAGAAACTTCGCGAAGATAAAAATTTATCAGAAATCGTATTTACAATTCTCAGATTCTACAACCATGCACGCTCTACAGAAGTATTAACAAGGAAGGTAAAGTCTTCTTCTCCATGTGAAATGAAGTAGTTCGTCACATGTTAAAGTTTAAAAAAAGAAACCTTTCGAACGTTGCAAGTGTGCTCGTGCAAGCTCCTTATAACGGAGTTAGCGAAAGACCCTGTATATCTGCTTCGAGGACTTGAAAATCTTCCAGGATTGTACTTTAGAATGTACTTGAAGGAGCAACCTTCTACAAGTGGCCCAATGTGTAGTGCATCTCCAACGAATAAAATCACGCGCAGAGAGAAACGTTAGCATATTCATTCTGCATTTTCCAAATTCAATATTTCACCTCCGGATAATTACTTCGCTCGACTAAATAATATAAAAAAAATACCTAATTTCCTACATCTCCATGTAAAATAGAGCAAACAAATTTTATAGTTAAATGCTTACAGTAACAAGTGTAACCCAAGCGTAGGTAGCATTCAACAATATTGAACAAGCTTTCTTCCCCGGTAAGCCAACTTAGACCCTGGCATCTGCACGAATATTACCGCGAAATACGGGGGAGTAATATGCACGAAAACGAAAGGCGAAACGCATAGGCTGCGCGACCGTACCGCGAGGAGTTTTCATAGCCGATCGATTTCCTTGCGAATAGAAAGAGGCGCTGGCAGAAGAGCGGGCTGAATTCTGTAGATCGCAAACTAACGGAGGGATTCCCTCTGTCTGCCTTCCTCTTCTCTTTCTCCCTTTCAGCCACTTCCCACCCTTTTTCCCCTGTCGTATTTTCGGTGTCCATCCTACCGTGAAGCAGTGATACCGACCAACCGAGCGCGATCGAGGAAGGGCACGGGGGTAGATAGAAACGAGGGGCGAGGCTAGCAGGGGAACGATTTCTGTTTTTTTTTCTCCTCTCTCCCTCTCTCTCACCCTCGTTACTCCCTCAAACGGTTTTCCAGCTGCGCCATTGCTTTCGTACATAAAACAGGCTTCTCCGTTGCAGTGGGTTCGCGCGTGTCTCTGTTCGACGACGAGGGCCACGACTCGCGCGCACCCAGAACCAGAGAGACACGATCCTCGACAGTTTCGAGCTTCGACGCCGTCCCCGTGCAGGATTTCCTTATTCCTCGGGCGTCCCGATTTCATCGTCGTCAAGTTCCGCCTCCTCGAACGGTTTCGCACGATTTCCATCTTGTCCCAACGATCGAATGGGTCACGTGGCACGTACGGGCGTCGCGCCGTTCAGCTCGTCGACTTCCGGGGCAAGTTCGCGTCGCAGACCCGGGTACAGGGTTGTTTCTGTCTCTGATTTCCGGCGTTCCACTCTTTTGTTCAAGTCATCATCGATTTTCTTAACATTCCATATTCGGCTTAACTTTATTCGCGGGAAATAGTGTTCGTTAATCTGCAGATATGCAAAAGTTGGGGATATGAGAAACTGTTCTGTTTTCTTATGATATTACACTATCATTGGATGTTTTGTTATGGTTAGAAATTACTAAATCAGAATCGCTAATTATCCCTTGAATGTTTAATTATACCACAGATGGTACCAATTCAACATATTTATTGCAGGCATTTAATTCCAAGTAGTTTTGGAACCCTCAATGTTCAAGAGTAATTTCACCCTCTAAACGTGAATTAAATTTCCAGCCCCAAAATAACATTTGACTAACTTTTTTAGGTACTCCACGTCTATGCCAAGTTTTACAAAAGTTGGTATGTAGGAGTTGGGTGATGTTCCTCGGAAGTCTGTCTGACCACAGACAGACTCAATTCCCTGGCTCTTTCACGCTCTGCTTTCCTCTTTCACTGTTACCTTGCGGTTCAACACTATCCACCCGTATTCTTTCATACAACACAATATACGCGTCACATTAAACACTTTTTAACCAAGACATCAATTCCATTGTATCCATTAAGAAAGTTCAAGATGAATCAACCTGTACCCTAGATTCTAGGAACACAAATAAATACACAGACGATCAGACGATCAGATCGATTTAGACAATATTGGCTAAATTGAGGCTGATGACGCTTGAAAATCGTAGGACTATTTCTGATCTGCTATTTGTATATAATTTGCTTAATGGTAATATTGACTGTTCCGGTATTCTTAAACTGTTTAAATTTTATGCGCCTATTAGAATAATAAGACGAACCTCTCTACTTTACATCGAACCTCATCGTACAGTATTGGGCAAATTCCATGCTGTTAACCGTATTGCCTCTCATGTTAATGAGTATTTCACGAGGATTGATCTCTTTGACGTTTCAGTCACCTCCTTCAAACATTCAGTCTTTAATGCCATCAATTGCTGACTGTTGTTATAACTGTTCTGTTTTGCGTTTTGCGTTTTGTTGTTTCTATCAATGTTTCTTTGCTCGCTTCGTAGCGCTCGCATTACTTTTGTTCTTTCTCACATTATTGTATCAATGGGCTTCCGTAAATAAACGTATTATTATTATTATTATCCCATCTCCCACAGTAAAACCACCATGAATATTTCTTTCAGACGATCCACGAGCAGACAATCTTTCCCCTCGATTCACCCGAGGTGGATAAAACGCCGACTCCTCGATGCATTTCTGCTCGCAGTAACCGAGTCGTGCAGACGCTGGCCAACCGGCCACGCGAGAGGAGCCGAGTCATCCGACGTGCATCAGGTTTCACTGCGGGGAAGTATATTCGGGTTTGCTGCGTGTTAACGACAGATAAAAATGGAACAGAAAAGAAAACAGCGCAAAAAGGGACCCGAATGAAATTTTACGAGATGTGGATCGCAAAAATACACTGCCCCGCGAGCTCCTCGTTATCATCCGTTTTTTGCCCGGCATTCTGCCCGCTGCAAACCCTCCAACCTCGTAGTCTCTCCCTTCGTGCTGCTTCCTCTTCTCCGTCCCGCCACTCCTACACACCACCCCTCGTTTCCTTGCCGTTCCTTTTTTTCATTCCGCGGACCCCGTCGTATCTCCCCGATTGAACGACCAACGCGGTCGACGCGACGCGGTGTTTCGCTTTCAATTTTCCGGCTTTTAATACAGGCTGCTGTTGCTGTTTTCCAACGGTCCGCTGTCGCCCGTTGTCGCTGCACACGGAATACCGTTCCGGTCCGTAAATACTCGGGCTCGTGCCGTTGCTGGAATTAATAGCCGGTGAGATACGCGAACGGTTATTACCATAATGACCGTCGCATAATTTGAATCGGCCATAGAAAACGCGGCTTGGGTCGACGGTGTTTTTCCGCTTTTTCCACGCTCTCTCTCTCTCTCTCTCTCTATCTCTCTATCTATCTGCTCCTCTTCTTCTCTCGCTTCGTCCCGTTACACGTGGTTCGGAAAAAGCACGCCGACAACGATTCAGGCAGAAATGAAAACCATCCGCTCTACCAGCGGGGGAAATATCGCCTGGCGACGAGGGAGCGTTCAAGAGACTTGAATGACTGCGACGAAGGAACGATGGGCACGGTGTGTTGCTCGACGGGGTCAGAAATAGACCGTTTTTTAATTTAGATCCCTCTTTTGAAGATGGGAAGGATTTTTTAAGTGAATTCTGTAAATTCTGCTCTCGGATTGCGGTGGAAACTTGATCATGGGAGGTTCAATGGGTTTAGCAAGGGGAAGTACAGTTTTGAATCAAGCTTTCTGTGAATTCGAGTAGAAGGGGATGTAATAATTTGATTGGAAGATTGTGAAAGAGTTGGTGTTGTCTACGACGGTGTGATATACCTAGTCGTGATTTATTCTTCGTAAAGAAGTAACATGTTGCAAGGATGAAAAATGTGTTGGCGTGCATACCTGTACTAGGGAAATTATTCTTGTGTTATATGAATATCGTTATGCGAATATTAATAACTTGCATAGGGAAGCTTGAATTAGCGTTTTTAACGTCAGGCAATCCAGTAATATTATTGGTCTGCTATGTGACGTTTGTGGAAAGCTACAGTGAAAATGGCTTGCATGTTGAGTCTGGTAATGAAGGGAAACAGATATGAAGAGGACGAGTGTAAAGAAAACTGTATCTCTGGGAATGATACTTCTACATCCTGGAAAGCGTTGGAAGCTTCAGAAAATAGTGGAAAGGTAGACGAATCCCACAAGAATATTAGTTTTAAAGAGAATATGGTACAGAGGTGGAGCAGTTGCGTGACTAGCAGCTAGAGCGTAGGAAACAATTAAATATTTTTAGAATTTCTTGTTTACGAATATATTACCGCGTAGTGAATAATAATTCTTCATGTTTTAAATGTAATCTATTATACGAACATCGTGTCGACCAATTTGCTGGAATAATCGACATCTTGCATTGTACAACGATGCAAATAGGGTTTTAGTGTGAATAAGGCGCAGCAACGTCCCTTCGCCATCTTCGTAAACGTTCCCATCGTAGCAACTGCATGCTGATTCATCAAATTCCACACATTTCCCTCTTATCTTGTAACTCTATTAGCAAGGGCAAGCCAGTGCAGCACTTTCAAGCAGACGGTGGTCGCTTTTCGTGCTTTTGCTACGAGAATAAAGGGAGAACACCATATTCCGTGGATTCAACAGCACGCAGGAAACAAGAAAAGATGAAAGATACGAGAGAAACAAATGCAAGCGTGCCGTGTAAGCAGATTCCAAAGTCTTTTGTGTAACGAAAATAACATTCACTCCGAAAGGCAGAAGGAAAATCGACTGTAGCGTGTTCGAAAAACGCAAACAGCACAGACGATTATGAAACGCGACCAAAAAAAAAAAATGGAAATATTTTCAGGGAATAGAAGCTTCGCCCTTTTGTTACATTTCCCACAACGAATGTACTAATCATGCAACGCATGCAATATTTGAAAAAATATTTTCGCGAAAGTTGCGTAGAGACGAATTAAAATGATAACCGCCTGGCTGATGAAAAATATTATTCTTCACTGAGAAATGATGTGACTGATGTGGAGAAATGACTGTCACTGCCCTGTGTATGAGAATTCAATCGCCCTAAAAGGGAATAATAGTTTCGAAAACCACCCCTGAGATTGCGTGCTTTTCTTTTCCCCTCTTGCATCGTCACATTTTATTCCTCATTTCTCATTTGTTCTTGTCATGAATAATCACTGTGTTCCTGATTGTACCACCAATAATGTGAATAATCTTGCCAAAATCGTAATATACTAATAATAACAGTCACCTTTCCAATTTCACTGTCCGAATCTTTACCGACGAATTATTTAAACAACCCCCAGTTTTTAAATATCACGGGTGTGCAGTACTCGCGAAACGTGGTATGCAAAATTTAGTCAGCGCAAACGAGAAAATGATAACATCACGCGCAACCAGAGTAAGTTATGTTCCATTGCGATCACGTGTACGTAAATACATTAGGGGGCCTCCGAAATATACCATAATCCTATTATTTAAATGGACCCCGCTCTGTGTTTCACCGTGAATAGCGCTAACCAGCGAGTGCGTAACTTAACAAGCATCAGGCACGATATAATTGACTTTATCGAATCGTTCGTCGGGATTCTTCGTGCAGAAATTCATTTATATCTCATTTAAACACCGCTCCATTTTAAATCTTTAATGCCACTGAAGTCCTTACACGTAATAGTAAGTAACTATCATTCAATCCTCTACAACGCCACGTGATTTATCACGTAACACGTATTATCATCAAATTAACAAAATTTCCATATTTAGCTATGTAACATAGGAAGCGCAACTTTTCTTTTACGATAAAAGTTTCCTAAATGAAATTAAGATGTACCTGCCAATTCACGTGCTATATTTAATTGCCAAAGTGCATCAAAAGCGTATTTGTGGCTGACTGGAAAGTCCTTGTAGTCGAGGTAACGTGATTAATACACAGGTGACGTGATTAAATATTGAGGGACGAACCCTGTTAAGGGAAAGTACTAGAAATTACGTTGTCCACGTTCATTAAAACTTTATATTTGGAACGAAATTGTACTGAACACGATGTAGGTACTGTGTGTTGTCATCATAACGAATCTATATTGCAAATGTAAAAATTAAACAGCATTACAACGGAAGTATTTTCACTTTATTTGCCACTTTACTTTAATGTTGATGTCTTGAGGAAAAGGAAGTCTAATGTTATAAATTTTTATCCTTTTCTTTCGTTCCTTAAAGAATTGTTGCTGGCGGTGTAGAAAGTGTAACAACAAAGTAGTCCCTTAACCATCAGTTAATAGTTAACCCTTGTTCTATTTTTAAGTAAAAGTTTGAACGGGTTCGCGAAACGGGAAGCCAGCGAGAAAAGTGGGAGGGTCACGGTTAGTCTGCCAATTATGCTGTAATAGATGCAAAGTTATGGATCGAGTAATTAGTTGGATAGAAGTTAAAGGGAGTTGCCTGTAATCGAGGCTTCTCGTTCAGGTATCGTGCGAGCTCGCAATAGACTCCGTCCTCTGACCCCAGAATATATTAATTACTGCCTTCTGTTTCTGTTACGTTTGAAATTCAAAAGATCCACGGGAAGACACGCGTCACACACCCCGTAATGGAAATTTCGACACGTTACTATGGTATCCTAAAGCTCCAGCTAAATCACTGCTAGAGTTTCGCTGTTACTGGCTGAAACTACATATTATGGACAAAGCTGTGTGTCGAACTAAATGTTTGTTCTGGTCACTGTTCCCGGGGCTCGTGTAATTCCCTAATTATTCCATAAATACGACTGGCGATAAATCCGAGCAATTACAAAATTTGATCGAAGAAACTTCAGGGGAACAATTGCATGGGGTATTTGAACTTTGAAGGTGTAAGACAGTGGAAATAATGATGTTGCATATTTTTTAATAGTTGCAATGTAGCGTTTTGAAGCATAGGTATGTGTTGTATTGTTTGAAGGAAATCATGAAACTGGCATATTTAAAGAAATTAGTACCTGCCAATCATCTAATTTCTGTAAATTTCCGATATCGCTTTGATTAACACTTTGAGTGGCGTAAGGTTTTCCAAAATGCCCCCTTTGTGTCCGTCAGCTGACAGATTGCCGATCGTTTGCACAGGGAGAATTTTGCGCAGCGTACAAATTCAGCTCTTGGCTTGATTTATTTTTGAAGTAGGTAAATATTCAAAGACTCTCGTATGTACAAACCTTTCTATGCTTTCGAAAAAATAGTGAACGCAAGAACAGACCGAAACTGTACTACACAGGGTGCAAATCCCTCGGCGTGAATACACATCGACACCAGTCAAACTATTACTTGGCAAATACACAACTCCCTTCTGCCAACTGCACATAAGACAAAGAACAAGGAATTTCGTACCTGCAAAAGATTGCACACTTTCAAAACCTTTCCATCCCCATACATTTCTCTACACGATGGAAAAAGGTAATACTGTCTCCAGAAAAATCGTTTCTGAGACTGTAGACAATACGGTGAATCCGGACGAGACAGCTCGACACGATTTTCAGCAAATATTGTCTTTAAGGAAATATTGACCACTTCGTCTGAATCAGCATAAAATTTTAAACATATTAGGTTTAGAAAAATAAATAGTATCGGTATTAATTTTAATAGCCATTTTATGTTAAGTGTGCCAACTGTACCGGACTCACTCTATTCGCGAGCAAGATGATTCTGAAAGTATAACCCCACTCAACGACGCGATAGCAAGCTTACAAGCACCACTAACGATCCTTCAAGAGACTAGAAGATAGAAGGGTTCGGGAGGTCCGACAGAAGCCCTGAAATTTTTCTTTAATTCCACTTCTCGGGTATCGGAGGAGAAGCGTCGCCGAGAAACTGGTCGGTGAAACGCGATCCTCGAAGCAGTCACTTCTTTGTTGCCAATTTAATGGGGTTTGCTTCCTAACAAGGGACAGGCCATGGGCTACATCGACAGGGGGCTAAGTGACAAGTTGTCCGAAACGCGACCACTTGCTGTATCGAATTACCGTCGGCCAGGCCACCCTTGTTCTCGCAGGTAGAAGTACAACCTGCACTTCTCTCCTATATCCAACGACCTGCACTGCGTTTGTTCTTTCCCTCCCCTAGACGTGGAACGACTGCGCAATCCCCTTATCTTCAGGCCACGAAGGATCGCTTCGACGACATCCAACTGAACTGGGACAATTCGAAGACAGATCCAACGCACCGTGATAATTGGACACGCTTATTCTAATTGGGTGATACTAATTACGTGTAATGGGATATTTGCATTAATACATCGCGACGAAGGGGATTTAGTTCAGTGAAAGAACAGTTCACTGACAATGAGTTGCGAGATTATTAATATTAAATGCTTTACGAGCAATTTATTAAAAAATCAGTATTGCTCCTGATAATATTATGGAATTACCGCAATAATTAATTATTACCGCATTATTACCGCAAATTATAATTATTACACTAATTGAAAGTGTTGTACCTGCGTCGACATGTCTTTCTTAATTTCGTAGGTATCAAGGGGCGAAGCTCAGCTCCTATCCCTTCGTATTTCGTTTGCAATTAATTTTACCAGGGGAGCAGAGGCACGCGTATCAGCGGTTACGGACACCAGAAGAGATAAATTTCTCTTTTTATGAATCGATCTGTTCCCAGCGCAATTCACGTGTCCCCAAAAATCGTGTCATTTACAGCCCACTCCTCGCAGGACATTCATTTCGTATCTGCCGTCCGATAAACACGTATATTCGTATAAATATCCAGCGGGAACGGTCGGCTCATACGCTGCGTTTGTCCGATAAACAGATGTCATTTGCAATTTATCCATATTAACCATTAAATCTGATCGGTCCGGCATATAATGAACGCACACTGGTGGCAGATCATTTTTCAGGATGCGCGAAAGCATTAGTTCCTGCCCTGGATGATTAATACGCTGTCCTTTCATTCGACGCGCCCGCGTTTCTCGATTTCGAGCTCGATATCTCCACATTCACGCTCAATTTAATTCCCCACCGCCACATGGGTCTGATACTTCACGACACACGCGTACTGTGGCCTCGTACGAAATCTCTTGTTCCGAAATTCAAGAATTCATGAACAATTGCGGAGCAATAATTTCGTGATTATTTCTTCATCCGAAACTGTTAAATTCAATGATTTACGAATATCGAAATATTACCATTGCATACCGTTACTATTAGTATTTAACTCTATTTCTTCAGAACAATATCATAAGAAGATATATGTTTTGAAACAATCGTTTATATGAAGTGGGGTGTGATAATCCAAAAAACGAATAGATTATTTAAAAGTGAATGTTCTCCACATTACAATCAACCATATAGCCTCAATTGTGAATGTCTGCGTCAAGTTAAATCTATTATCATGGACATGCTCAGAGACAGCTAACAATTAATTTCTGTTTAGTTTAACTGACATCTCTAGGTCAACATTTATTTATTTAGGTATGTACTTTATTGTAATTTGTATTTTATATTGGTGGGATACACCTGTTATATTAATAATGATAATAAAACTAACATCCACCCTCCCCAAAATTACCCCAAAAATCAAGCTCCCTGGTGAAATATAGATCAATCCCCTTCAAGAGGATAATCTTTCCTAAATTTCAAACGGCACTTCGCCCCAATCCCTCTCTTCTCTTTCTTCGAACACATTCCTCTTCCCCTTTTTCTTTCCACAGAGGAAAGCTACACCTCTCCGTACGTCGATCCACGTCGCTCTGTTTATCCTCGTTCTCGGTCTGTATCCCTCTGCTGGGCTTTACATCGATCCCACCCTCGTCGCAACTCTTTGCTGACTGGATCGGGACACGACTAACAGCATCTCAAACAATGTATCTGGGGTGTCATAGGTCCCCGAGCCAAAGGCACGGGTTTACCCAGCCTGTCTACTGAATAGGTGTATGTATCGATTGTCACTTGCCCGCCACGGTAACCTCGGTGTTAACCACACGATTTTGCTGCGTCTTCTTGTACTAACGTGTCGGGATAAAGGGATTGCTACATTGGATTCGTTAACTCTTGGAAGTTGAAACCGGTACATCTCCACTTGCGATCTGCGATGACATTGTTTTATTTAGGCATGCTTATAAAAATAGTCAAACGTCAAGGAGCTTGGAAACGTAAGACAAGCGTATGTGGGTTTAATAAAGATTTTAAATACGGTAAAATGTAAAATATTAAATATCTTGAAAGAAGAAGACATAGATTTATAACACTTTCAGAAATAAGTCGGTGCAAAAGTTCGTTCGTTCACTGTTAGGTGATGCTAGGTGTATAAAAACGTATTTTCTTACAATTAGTATTACTTACTATCACTTTCAGCAGAAAATTGGCAAAAGGTCTGGGTTAGGTATAATATAGCAAATTGCAAACTGAGTAATTCATTTGATTTTAGTAATCACGCTCTTCCTTAACGATCTCAGCAAGTAACTTTAATTTAAACTCTGTTGTGCCTCGAAAACATATAGTATAAAGGCTTAAGTGTAAGCGAAAACATGTTAATTACTCGGCTGGTGCAATAAACATTTCCAGTGGAATAAATCGAAAAGTCTCGCATTTCTCAACGACACGAGAGATGTCAACGAAAGATTCCAGTAAAGTACGTCGGTAAACACTGTTACTCATTTAGATATTTAGATTATCAGCATTTCAATCTCCCTACACGCTACCTTTTGTATCATCGTTTGAATCTCGTGTGACAGGCGTGCACACCATGCTGAAGATATTCCAGCATGCGTCGCCAATTAAAAACGTGAATAGAAGTTTCCCTGTAGAATCGGTAACCACTCTCGATCTGCTAAAAGTGGTTAGTGCATAACGTTACTCGGTGGTTAACGATGCAGGTGAAAGAAGATTTTCGTCTGGCGTTTATTGCCGGAGAATTTTTTATACAACCCCCGTGTAGTCCTCTATTGCACCTGCTCGTTGAACGGCCGGCCGCCTCTATGCGGCGATGCTTCAATAAGCGTACACATAAATCCGTGCTAATTGACGAGGCAAAATGCCAGAAACGCATTCCCCCGCATTAACGTGGCTCTCGCGTCTTTTATTTTCCTCCCTCCTCGTGGACGAATCGTGGATCGTTAACGAAGAATGGCGCGCTAATTCGAGTCCCGTCGGATGGTGTTCACTCGACTTTCCGAGGGCGCAACCTATCGGGGGGTGTAAAAAAAGAGCGCCCTCCGTCCCCTATCGACTCGCAATAGAATCGTGGTAAATCGCCAATTTGAAGGGAAAACATGTACACGCGTGTCTGTGCGTAGTAAAGCTGCAATAATGTTATGTACACCCTGATTTCAAAGGCTTCGGGTATAGCTCTTTTAAATAAACTTCTAATATTTGGGGTAGGTTATGAACTTTATCGATACAAGTCAATAGTGTAGTAAGAATCATGGAATGGCACCTGGAATCAATAATTAAATGTTGTAAATCTTATTGGGGAAATAGTTGCGAAGACGTTTGAACTATATTCTTGATTAATTTTAAATGTATTGTGTTAACATCGCTAGCCTGTTCATACCACTTATTCAAATGTCACAACTCACCACCAACAGAGATATCGTGGAAACGCAAAGTCAGAAACAGTGAGAGGTGGGATATTATTTTCCCACCAAAAACCTTAAATATCTTAATTGGCAGTGTTTAGCCACACGAGGCGTGAATTCTCCATGGCCATTCATAACCTTTTAACGCGATTAAGCGACCCACGCTAGCTGTGGGCTAAACAACACGAATGAACTTGTGTAGTGTCTGCTTCAGAGCCAGCAGCGTATTTTTATTAGGTAGGATTAACCCTTTCTGGGGAAGGGAGATAGCCAGTGGAATTAAAGTGACCCGTTTGTTATCTAACAATAAGAGGAGCTTGATCAATATTATCCGATTGGTGCCTGCTACTTTCGGACCCTTTTCTCATATTATATTAGCGGATCCTGCGAATGTTTAATTTGACAGCTTAAAAATGTAAGAACAATTGGGAAAAAGAATGAGTGAGATCGGTTAATAAAATAAAAAATAAATAAAAAGCGAACCTCTAGTAACACGGAAGGAAAGAATCAAGTATTCATTTATCAATGAATCGAATTCTGATAGAAATCGATTCAACCTCCCACACTGATCACTATACAAGATAAATGAAGGTTGACTGACGACTGACTGTAATTCGAAGCATAAATTTGGTCGATTGATGCAATTATTAAACGAAACTGATTGAACTGATTCAGCTACACTACACACTGTGACTCCACACAATGCATTTTCAATTATACCATTCCAATTCCATCACTTCCTCTACTATTTCATACTTCGATCCACTTCGATATAATTTTGAATCCTAAATCGCTCAGGGTTTTATTCGCACATTTTAAACAAAAAGTTCTCCAGGTAAACCAAAGAAACTTCGGATCACTATGCAACTATGAACGGTTTCATAGGAATTTCTTTCGAACCTTTCCATTTTAATCGAGACAAAGCTTAAAATGCCTGAATCATAATTAATTCCCCAGCTAATCCATTATCGTGGGTGTATTAAATGCGTTCGCGTAGCTGCTTTTAAACTCCGAGGATATCGTCGTCTCCCATCAGCAATAATTAGCAGGCAGGATCATTCGAATTTTCCATTAAGAGGTGCCGCGAACTCAATTTGTGAATGTAATAAATGACACGCTTTTATCTGGGGCCATCACGATAAAACCATTATAAATGACTCCCACCCCCGCCCCCTCCTATCACCCGCTTGGCCGACTGAAATACAGGAGGGCCTGGTTATTTTTCATTAACACGGCCGTCCCTATATTTTAGTAAACCCGTTGAGAAATTTTCCTGGGTTAATCTACTAAGGGATCGTGTGCATCCACTTAGTGAGGTTTAAGCGATAATTGGGAATTGTTGTGCAGGGACCTTGTGCTTGGTTTTTGGGAGGGGGGTGAGGGGTGGTTGGCTGGCTTTGTATCGGCTTTATCCTGAAATAGGAGCCATGGAACGCGCATAATCCAATGCGCCACCGTAATTACCAATATCGTGGAGTACTTTTAAATACTTGCTACTGAACGAATATATAAGTACGTTATATTTACTACATGTAGTACAGAATATCCTTTTATTTCCAAATGGATGAATGCATTATGAAAAACGTAAAATTGAAGATCCAAGAGTAATAATATTCATGTCGCATCGTTGTGGCATCATCTACTCTGCTAGCGTAATTATCGATATGGTGGAGTACTTTTAAATACTTGTTACAGAGAATTTTTCATTTCTGTTGGATGACGAATTATGAAAATATCCTTAAGTCAGTTTACCAACATTCTACATCTGTCGACTTTGCGGAGTTTTTTCTTAATTTGTTTCAATCGAAAAAGATTGACCTCTCCGTATACATTTTCCTTTAGTTTAGACCAAAAGTATATTTTTACAATATGAAAATTATTTAGTGACGCAACTGATTCCGTGTGAGCGACTTGCTGTGAATGGAGCTTCTAATATTATCTTTCAGATTGATAGTTAATATTACAAACAGAATTTCATTTAAATAATCGAATTTATATGAAGCTTTCAAGCATTATTATCAGCTGACTTCTAGATAATATAAATGCTCCTTATTTTATCAATCACAATTTCCATTATACGCTTTTACAATTACTTCTACTTCTTCCATTCTACAAAGATACAACTGCTGAGTAAATTCACTTAAATTACCATATTCTGAGGCTGAAGAGAATAATCTCCATGGTGCGGGGTTGGAGGAAAAGAAGGATTTCAGAGGCATTCTGTCGGCCGACAAATCCATTACGCCCAAGCAACCTCTGCGAAGAAAAATTTCTAATTTCAACGCTCCCTCCGCCACCGATAAACACCTTCAGCGAGCTAAAAATAAGATTTCACTTGACCTGGTAAACGCTAAACGGAGATTCTAAGTAGAGAACGCCGCGTGACGCGGCATCAAACAAACACAGAGGCCCGGGGGAGGCTGAACAGAGATGGAAAAGTAGGAAAACTGGGGGCCGGTGTATTCTTTAAATAATAAACAATTACGCGGTATAACTGACGGACGTGCTGTGTACCTTTTAGCAGTACGCCAAGTACACGGGAGGTTCTTCTTAAAACGACGTCGGTACATAGAAGCGAAGTATGCGCGTAAAGAGGAAGCTGTGTGGAAAGGGACGTGGCTCGCTCATTATAACGACGTTATTCTCAAGTAGGCGTATATAAACGGCCATGAAAGGCTCCAAGGATAACGAGGTGTCCGCTGTGCAAAGTAAAAGCTAACCGTTTCGCGTGGACGTATACTTGGAGGTCCGCAATTTTTCAACCGACGACACCGGCACAGCGATAGGTCGAAGAACTTCCGGCGGCCTCTGATAGAGCCTATTCAATGCGGAGGAAACTAATTTCGCGGTGCTCAGATCGAGGCAGGCGGTGAGAGCTGTGTCGCGATGCTATGAAGTGGCCAACGCTTTGTGCTTTCGCTATTTAACCGTGTTGGATGAACAGCTTGTCTGTGTAATAATTTCGTTTCAGGTGTTCTTCAAATCTATTAACCTTGTGTGATCGCGGGCTATTATTGGCATTGCGTAAACGCACGATTCAGCTATTCCCACTTGTGATCTATAGGTTGTGTGCTTCTCCATATTGCAGAATTGAAAGGCCAATTTACAGTAACATATTTAATATAAATTATAGTAGGTATATCTAGTCATAATACCACGAGAAATATTCTTTGGACTGCTGTATGTTCGTTATAAATTCGCGTGTATGTTCTCCTAACAACGGGATAGGAGTTGTAACATTAAAACACCTACCATGTTCACCAGACATAATTTTGTCAAATTTATTATTATTCTCAATTTTATAATTGGGTGTCTCTTAATGTTACGGAAGGTAGCTTTTAGCTAATAAAATGAAAAGATGATGCAGAAATTGCAGAATATGACTGTACCCGTGTCGTTTACATATTAATTAAATGTTTATATGTAATTGAAAATAATTTGTCTCTTTACTGTAAAAGAGAAATTAATTGCTCCACCCATTTGCTCATGTAAATGTGTGACAAGTTGTGAGTGTTTCTTTGTTAATTCCACTCTGCCGTGCCAAAGCAAACACTCTTCTGCCACTTATTATTATTACAAATTGACGCGAGCCTTTGTTGCTGAAAAATATTGGACCGTGAATTGGTGCACGGTTTGATTGATTTTAACTGATTTAACAGAAAAACAATGGCTAAACGAGTGCTTTCCGTTAAAAACGGACACGTGTTGGCAAAAATCGACGCCAAATGAAAAAATATATATTCCTGACGGGAGAAACTATTTGTCAATCTAGAAAAACCATCGCGTGAGCAATTGAATCCTTGGCTGACGAATGGATGGCGACATGCGGTATAACCGATGAATACAGAAAGTTGTGAAAATTGAACTATCGATAGAAGCACGCGGAAGCTGTAACTTTCCATAGTAATCAAGGGTGCGAATAAATAATTCTCTTATCGTGCCTTCATAATCAAACATATTCATTTTAACATATTCCAATACCAATTTCCTAACATAACCATATTTAATTCGAAAACATCTTCATTAAATTATTTTTCCTGATTTCTTTAAATCGTAAGTGTATACTTAACAAAGGTCACAATATTTTCAACTTTCCTTTCGTTTTTGTCACGTAATTATTGCGGGTGTATAAATATAAGGGGAATGTATAAAATTTCACAGCTATGGGTATTTTGGAAATTTCGTGCAACCTATTAGTTGACTGCGGCCAAGACAAGAGTGTATACGCGTTCCCACAATGCATTATACGCGGCAATAATTATTCATCGTTACTGCAAGCATTCATTTGCGCGCATATGCGGTCACATGATCGACGTTCAACCCTATTGAAACACTTCAACAAGTACGGTCGGCTCGCTTGTCTCGTTTTGTGTTTAACCCCGTGTATATCCGTCAGCGTCTCCATTTAACGTATTTCTGCGTGCACACGTGTACAAAACTACGGGGATATTAGGATCGTCTACCAACACGTCTTCAAAGTGATCGACGTCTACAAACCACTTAAACTGTGGGTACCGAAACATTTAACTGTTCCGACAATATTCTTAACACTGAATATTTAGAAATTAAAGCTGCAAATTTTGGAGTAGCAATTTAAATTGTCAGCACGCAATAATATTCATCAAAGTGAATAGAAAGATATTAACTTGGCTGTGGCAACTTATTCCTGGGTTATAAATTATTTCTGTTATGCCTTCTATATTGGTAGTCAGTCAAAGCCGTGTGTGTATATTAGTACCAAGAGTCTAGACTCGGTATTTTTAAGAGATGTTCTTGAAAATTTTCGAACTACCTATTAGTGGAGGAAGATCTACTTTTACAAGATCAGTAGAGTTCCTATTGTATACTGTATCCAGCATCCATGAGACTTTCCTGGTTCTTCGATTTTGATGGCCGTTCGTGTCTTTTATGGGCAACGTTAGTAGCCTGCTTTCAGTGTTAATTATAATGGCACGGTGCTTCTGGTTTTAAAATGGAGTCAAGACTAGTATCGCTGAAGGCAAGAACAGGGAACGGAAACTTTGCTTCTTAAGTGTGTTCTGTCATTATCGTTCGTTCGTGTTTAAATAATACTTAGAGAAACGTTATCGTGCTAGAAGTAGAATACATGGTTGCAGTAAAATGTTCTTTTTCCTTTCTCTTTAGTAGAGTGCCTTATGACAGAAAACTTCGTAACGAATAATTACTCTCGTCTAAAGAAAGTGATTTGCAAAATTGAACACACTATTATCGAAAAAAATAATCACCATATTAAAAAAGTTAATTTTTCCTGAGTTCTACACATCCCAGTTCCTTCTTTGCTATATGATCTGAATTAGAACATAGGCGCTTGGAATAAAAGCCAGTTATCCTAAGTTATCAGGTCTAAATACTTTATTCAAACAAAATTGCCTGTTCAAGGATTTGATCATTCAAGAACGGTAAAATACAGTTCCCACAATTAACGATTACAGTAAATATTTGCCACGGACTCAAGCTAACAATCTCGGCATTGATTAGACTTTCTCACTCTCTCACAATATTTCACAGCAAAAATACTGAAGAAAAATCACGAAGTAATAAATACTTGCCTAGTGATATAGTGCTCGACACTATTTTTTGCCGAATATATGATTATGTATACATTAATTGAAACATAATTGACCACGAAAAGGTATATACAATCTTCTTAAAAATCATGTAAGAAGAAAATACGACAGAGAAAACAATTTGCATACACGAAATTTACGTACAACTTTAGAAAACTTATAACGGAGGCTAATTTATTGCGACACAATTTTTTGACGATAAAGTTTATCGCTTTGAATAGTCACTTGTTTACTGATTCTTCAATTTGAAACAATACGTCGTTTTCTTTTAACTAATAATTGATCATTTAAAACAATGCCATTTATGTGTCAGATGATATACTATTTACTTTACAGGAATTTCGTTTAACTTTTCACGTGACCGATCGGCAAAAAATAGTGTCCAGCACTATATGTCAATATCTTCGTCGAGTACTAAGCATGTAACGCAGAAGCGACAACCTAGTAATATCGACTACCAGATACGTAGATACGTTTCTTTGGCCAGGCGTGTAAGCACCTTTCGTCGTGGGGAAAGGGGTATGCAAGCTACCTGTTCATTTTGCACAGTGAATTTCGAACACTTTGACCCTGCTGACCAGTTTCGCAGCTCGTTCCAAAAGTACGTGACCATGAAATCCAGGGATACGTGACCGAGATGTAGCTGGACACAGCGTTGAATACATACGTGGTGGCACTTATCGTCTCGTTACTTCTGTCCAACGCTATCATGATTTCTTCGAGTCTGGGGAACAACTCATGCCTGGTCTTCTTTTGCCTCAACCACTTGGACGTCTCGTCCCATCTTGTCTTCACGATCCCCATTTCGGGGAAAAATCGCTGATTATCGTCGAGGTCAAACTTCCAGTTTCAGGGTAGACCTACTTCTGTTTTCCATTAAATTGTGCACAATGGAGTTGGTATATTGCATTATCGATGCCTTTAATATCGTAGAACGTTATTCAATTACACCAGCATTGATTTCACTGAACTTCTCAATTATACAGAAACACTCTGTGTTATTCGAGGTTCCTCGATTATTTATTTGTTCCTCTTGGTCTAACTTATTGGATATTTAGGTCATTCTATACAAATTTGATCAATTATGTGGTCTATTTGTGAAATCAATATTAGATACTGTAAATTATTTTGGTTTAATTTGGAACTATTAGGAAATTTCAGCATTATATGATAGAAATTTGTGTTACACTTGTTGTAAAGAAATTTTTTAGCATGCTGAATGGTTTTTTTTCATAACAATTTATAAGACACTACATGTATGAAAAGTTAAAACGAAATTATGGTTCCTTTCACAGCGGTTGAGAGAAGCGGCTGACCATACACGGTCTAGTTTCCCTTGTTTCCTTATATTTTGCTCACTTCGCACACTTTAGTAATTTCTATATCTTGTAAGAACTTTATAAATTTATGATTTGAAGTTCTCGGTAGTTTTTATTCGAGCTCTAACAATTTTAATGAAAAAGTCCACGATAGAAATGTTTATACAGGATTTCTTAAAGCTCTCACTAATTCTGCTAAGCTTTTAGAAGGTAGATGTGTTGTAGAACATTCAAGGCGATGGATAAAAATCCAGATCGTTTTTATTTTAAAAAATACCGCGCCACCTGTTGACAAAAGCAAGGTCAGAACAAATTACTCGCCCCATTAATTTATGAATTTGTACTGTAATTACTCCCGCGGTGTGATATTTATTGCAGCAGCTGGTGAAACTGGTACCCTGGATAGGGTAATAAATTTGCGAACTAAATTATTCATTCTCATGGTTGCTAATAAAATCCATCCCCGAAATAACAAATAATAACCAAATCCCTTAAGCAACGTGTTCCATCGAATTTTAATAATGAACCACAAAACTGCATATGCTTTTCTGTCCTCATCTCACTAATAATTATTAGATTCCCACATCTTCTGTCTCCTAAAAAATTTATCCTAATTAGAATATTACAATTTTCTCCAATACTGCAATTTTAATAGGGCTAAAGTAAATAAGCTATTAAGCGAATTCTAATTAAGAAACAAAATGGCTTCTATCTTAAGGGGGAACACCACTGTGACGGCCGGAAAAATGAGCCCATTTTTAAGATTTTTTTAAGGGACAACTTGCAGTTTTATTATAAAATTGTTATTACCTATCTTTAGTACAATGTCTTAAGAGACTATAAAAAAAAAGTAATAGAAAAACATGCATAGATTTCCATATACAGTTAATCTCCTACATCCCTCACAAGAAAACATAGGTCGCTTATCGAAACGATATCTTTGGAACGGCAACTCTGAAACCAATTTTTTTTTTTAATATAATCGGTATGAGTGTAGTTTCCGTTGTACGTACCGATTTTTAAAAAAAATTATTTTTGTAAAAATGGTGCGCTTGGGAAGAAAAAGTTTCGAAAATCCGCAAAAAAATGGATAGTTTTTCGAGCGTATTTAAAAAAATATGTTTTCGATCAAAAAATCGGTACGTACAACTGAAGATACTCTTGTTTTAAAGATCCTATCAAAATTTCAAGTCGATCGGATAAAAATTGACAGAGCTATTGATTCGATCAGTTAGAAAAATGTCGTTTCGAGAAAATCGCGTTTAAAGTTTGCACGGGAAAAATCACACTTCCGTTCGTGACGTTCACTGTCACTCGAATGCCCGATCAACGGTTGCATTTCTTCGATTCTCGAACGAACAGCGTACCGTGCGTAAAAACGGGAAAAACCCAAAATTTATAACCTTTAACAATGTGGGGGAACAGTGGGTAAGAAAAATGTCGGCGCGCTATTTGCCGCTAACATAGCGCGCTCGGAAAGGCATCGTGACGCGTCTCACAAAATGCACTGTATCTTCGTCAATTCTTCGAATATCAACTTGAAATTTTCAGAGAGTATTTTTGAAGAGTTAAACATTAAGAAAGAGAAGAAAAAAAAATCGAAATTTTTTCAACTTTCACAGTGGTGTTCCCCCTTAAAAGGGATATTGTAAAAACGAAACACTGTAGAAATTTCCATTCTTTCGTATTTGTGTTCGGACTGTAGAAGTCGAAAGTGTGTAAAGAATTAAATGTTTCTATTCGTTCGTACGAGTCCACTGTCCTTTCGCGATACAGAGTTCGTAAATTCAGCGGTTTAATAGAAGTAAAGCAATATTCAAAAGAGCAATTCGCAGTTACGGAAATTTCATTTAGCTGCGTGTTAATCACCATTGAACATGTGCGACTATGGGTTCGAAACAGTGGCAACATCCTGAACACATGCGCTGAAAGGTCCGGTGCGCGGAATTAGCATTCGCTGAAATTGTTACGCATTAATTAAAGTGTACCGTACGTTTGTCAGAGTCAAGTATACAATTCTATAATTATCTTAACGTAGAAAGGCTGCAGCAACAGCTATCTGAGTCGACAATTACATTTGGACAGGAATTTTGCAGCTGTGCGTGGAACAGCTGCGCTGCATGGTAATTTGGAAGCAACGAAATTGTGAAAAAAAATGAAAGAAAGAAATCGTACAAATACAAACTTTCCGAGGTATTAATATTAATTTCTCTCTACATTTCATTCAGTAAAGAAAAATACCTATCATTTCATAAAATTATTAACTTCCATTAACTTTCACCCACTTTTCCATTAGAAAATCACAAGTGTAATTTTTTCCCGAATTCTGAACTTCACAATAGCGAAAACTTTCGTATTTCCATTTAAATTACTTAACACATATCAACATCTATTTCTTCCTCGGTTTGACACGTTTAAAACCACAGAAGAGGAATTTTCTCTCGACAGACAGAAACCGCAGCCTTCGACGACCTATATTTTTTAAACAAACACTAAAATCACATGGTCCACATAATATTCCAATTTCATAAAAATCCCTCGTTTCACTCGCAAAAAATAATCCATCTGCAATGGAACGACCTTGCTGCATACCCGCAATTCCTGATCCTCCATTTCCCAGTATCCCTTCAAAATTTATCTGGCCCCTTCTACCCCATTACATCCATTCTGCAGTGCAAACAATTATTCCTTCTGCGGGCGGAAGAAGCCATAAGTCGCGGTCGTAGATCGCGCTAGAAATCGTAGAGCCGCGAGTCCTTGTGGGATTGAGCGCGACCGGTCGCTCAAGCCGGACCGGGCGTCGCGGTTCGATCGGGGTGATCGGGATCGATCGAAATGCTCGTCAGGCCACGGGAAACGGCCTAGCCGCCGCGTCGGGTCTGTCTCCGTTCGCGCGTGTAAACGCGGCAATGTAAACGCGTCGATAAACACGTAGTAAGTCCACATCGTTACGCGCGACCACGGCCTTCGACAAGCTACCGTCTCTCACGTCTGGCAAACTCGATGCTCGATTTTACGAAGACCTATGTCACGTCATGGCGAGTGTCGCGCGGATTAGCATGCACCTATACAACGGGCGGCAGCTGCGCACTTAACTGCGTTTGCATAGTCCATTATTCTCCTGGCCGTCCCTTGTCACGGGAGAGCGCGTCGCTGGGAAAAGATGACGGATACTGGGAAATTTTGAGTACGCCGGGGGGATGAACGTGACTTTAAAAACGCTCGGGGACCAAGGCTTCGCGCGGTGATTGATAATTTGGATAATGGAGATTTATCGTGCAGACGGATGGAACACTTTGGGTCTGCTGGTTTCAGTTGGATGAGACCCTTCTCAATGCTCTAAGGTACGAGCGAGTTTGAGAGTGTAGCTTGGGCTAATTGCTGACACGATACTTGGCTGGGCATCGTATGTGTAAGTGGTATGATGCGATGGAATCGAAGGATTCGAGTGATTAGGTATTCAATATTTTAGGTCTTAGGATATAAAAATATCAAAGTTTTATTCTATATTTTCGTTTGATTTTGGCAAGAATCACCCCCCAAAAGGGTCCAGATACAGAATTTGGAAAAGTTAGAAGGGGGAATTATTAAGCAAAATTTTGAGTGGTGCATTCTGTAGTTTTAATATATTCATTGTATTATTCAATTTGTATTACAACTACCCTCATCTGTTGGATTCTTAATCTTGGCAAGCTAATTTGAAAGAAACATGTTTGGCACTTGACAAGAGTAATTTGGATGTTGATGTGGCAGAGTAATTTTTTAGCGTGAAATGGATTAACGCAGCATCCGAACGAAAGTATAACACCAAAGGGGACCGAGCGAGCAGCGAAATCGTTGAACACACAGATGAAGCTGCGAGTATCTGTTAAGTACTTAATTGAAGAGCTAACTTTGCTAACTCACTTTTTGAACGTCGAAGCGTCTATAACTAACTTATGATCGTTGCATTTCATTACCCCTAAGTTTACACTCTCGCTGCAGAAATTAGGGAGTCCGTTTTCCCTCTAAATTCTTCTTTGACACTCTTTTTTCGCCTTCTCCATCCCCTATACCATTAACTATTTCGTTAAGCATTTCAACTTTCAGAGCTTCGACGATTTATAGATCGAACTCTATCCGTACTATAGGTAATTATTTAGTACAATTGAGAATACTTTGCCGGACACTAAAGGGTCCATTTACCTTCTGAATTCTTCTGTACTTGCGTTACTTCTTTATTTCTGAAATTCTAAAAGATTCAACAATTTATAGATCGAACCCTACCAGGTACAATGGAGAACAGTATTTCTCTTCTAATATATTTCTTATGTACTCTTCTTCGTCTTTTTCATCGCCTTTGTTACCTTCCCCATTGGATATGCATTCCAATTTCGAAAGCGTCGTCGATTCGGAGTTCGAATATCAAGTCCCTGCCTGCGCCACGATTCTTTAGAATAATTCA
Organism: Andrena chrysosceles; assembly: GCA_963855975.1. Lineage (NCBI taxonomy): Eukaryota > Metazoa > Arthropoda > Insecta > Hymenoptera > Andrenidae > Andrena > Andrena chrysosceles. The sequence goes on along the minus strand of OY979769.1, from coordinate 40,899,873 downwards.
AAACACTTTGCCGTGTATATAACTCGGTCACCCGCTATAATTCGTTGAAATAACTCGCAACGAGCGTAAGTGCGGCTACCTTGGACCTTGGAAGCCGGTGAAGCGGTGGAATGTAAAATAGACGTTTATCTGCGTGGCGAATTTACGCGCGTAGAATAGGGCGGAACACACGTGTACGGGCTTCTAACGGCGACACCAGACGTTTGTGCGTGCGCGTATCTGTTTACACGACAATAGGGCTGGGTATTGCACAATAAACTGAAATATTAACGCAGTGTTTACGCCTTCGCGTAACAACCCCGTTGGATCGGGCCCGACTTAATGAAAACTCGAAACTGCGTCGTCTATGAGTTTGGAATCGCTTTTCGTTTACACTCGACGAACGTGTGAGATGGTAACGACAGGGGAGCTCGATTTTATTTCCGTCGATTGTAGGTATCTCACAGGAGCTCTAGTAGAAAACACTGCAATTACCAAAAATCAAATTCTATTCCTACTAGGTATAGCATTACCATTGGCGCGTAGAACATTCTCCGATAAAATTTCCTTTTTTAATTTTCCCACTTACAGAGTTCGCCACAAGGACTCTTTAATTCTCGAATAACACTGCAAGTAAGAGGCATTGAGTACTTAAATACTCAACAAAGACAATTTACCAATTCTACACACGAGTCTACATTTTAACCATTTTGGGAAGCAACAAACAGTTGAACATTAATTAAGCAATTTAACCCTTCGTGGTCACACGGGGTGTATTGTACCCCAAGAGATATTTTCGATTTGAAATGTCGTACCTTTACGTTTTACTTTAAAAATAATAAAAAAAAATTTTAAAAAAATCGGTTTTTCCCACAACCATGGAAAATCGCTCATTTTCAACTACAAATTTTATCATATCAAAATATATGTTTCTAGAAAAAACTATTAGACCATGACTGTATAAGTATTACGAATGTACAATTATCACTAAAAAGTTAAAAGATTCAAAAATACGAAAGTGGTAACTCAAAAAATGATGCTGGGGTACAGTGAACCCCGTGTGACCAATGTGTGATTATAAGAAGGTGTGACCACGAAGGGTTAAGATTGGTCCTAAAAGTGAAATCGAACCCCAATCTCAATAATGTCCTAAATATAAAATATGAATTAATTATGAAGGCGGTAGAAGGCAGAAAGTGCATAGAAGCAAATGTTATGAACAATGTGATCATTTACTATGTCGGATATACTCTACCACTGATTGCCACGAAAAATCCTGAAATCATACGAAGCTATCCTCTCTGAAACAATGGCCCAAAGAGCATCATACTTGAACGTTCAAACAAACCACGAACACAGAATGGTGCCCCCTACCCACAAAACGCTGATCCCCTTCCCGAGAGCAAACCCGAGTTAATGAATGAGAATAAAGTATCAGACCGTTCCTCCTTCGTTCAACGAAATATATATATGTCCCCGGCAATAAAAAGTAGACGGCGCGCCTTTTTTAGCAGATTGTTCCTGGTGATAATCCTTTAATCCCTCCTCCAACTCGGCCATTTACTCCCGCGGCGGTTCCTTTTAAAACCGTGGAGGCTTGCCATCGGAAAAAGAAAAGCGCGGGGGTGAAATGGGGGGTGGGGAAGAAATTCTAAATGCTCCACAGGCAGCCGGGCACCGTGGGACTCAGCAACGTATTAAAATCGAGGCGGAACACTTATCAGCGGCCGTTATAAATTTCTCCCAGGCCTCGGCGGAAAAACGCAACGGGCTGATTTTTCTTCTCGATCATTTGCAGAGGGAGCCGTAAAAGACCCTCACGAGAGAGATACAGCCCCGCGAAACGGGGTATAGTCGTATAACCGTCAGGGCCATTACTATTCATTAGGATTTTTCCAGCTATGCGTCTTCCTTAAGTTTTGTTTTTCACCTTCGCCGAGCCACCGCATTACTAAGTGAGCACGGATTTATCACGTGCTCGTACTTTATTAAATTCGTGCCGAGTGCCTGTCGCCTTTATCCCCCTCGTCTCGCGCCACGGATAAGCTCTTTCTTCGTAATTTATTTCAACATCAGGCGAGGCATTCCGCGAGCCCTGGGATCATTAAGCAGTTTTCAAAATGAATATCTTCAAGTTTGTGCAGTGTACAATTGATTCCTTTGTGCCCAGTATGGGGAAACTCGAAGCTTCTACCACCAACTTCGCTGATCAGAAGGAAGCCTGGAATCTGGAAGTTTATTCTTCGAGAAGCGACGATTTTTTTCCAATTGTAATCGTAGGAGGTGGGTGGCGAAGTGAACCTCGAAAAGAGCGTGTAATCGTTGAAAAAGGAAGCCCCGATCGATCTCGGCTCGTGCCAGCGATAGGTCGATCACCTGGCAAAGATCAATCACACCGACGGAGATGAGAACACGGGCAGGACGGAGGGCGAGAGAAGGATGAAGGAAGGAAGGGGGTGGCCGCTTGTCGGATCAGCAACTCGACCTGTTCAATTAACCATCAAGGGGGAGCCCAGCAGTCCTGATTCACGGCAACGGGGCAAGAAGGGGCGGCGGAGGGGTTGGAGGGTGACAAATCGACCAATCAGTCGCGATGATGAAGTTCTCCGTCTTATTCGTTCCTCCTTAAAAGTCCCCCTGCGATTCCATTCACCGTGTCCTTCTGCCAGGACCGTGGCCGCTCGTTTCGGAGGGCCTTTGGAAGTTTTCAGAACAATCGCCGTTGAAACCGCCGCGCCGCGGAAAAACATAGGATGGTTTATCTGGCTACGAAGGGAGTAAAGAAAAGAACGAGCTTGGACTGCTCGGAGGTGTGGTCTATTCTAACTACAGGGTGTCCCAAAATTCTGGGAATCGTGGGGCGAAAAACGTCCCTCGTCACCAAACAATTTGGAGGACATCTTACCGTCTTGCCACTTCTATTACTTGATTTTCCACTAACTATACACATAGGCACTCACCTGTAAGCATTTGTTACGTAAATTGTTAATTTAACCATCCGATGCCCTTTCTATATACGATTATAGCTAACTTGAGCTCTCGATGCTATAACTTGTCCCACAATTTTGAAACAACCTCTACACCTATCAAACTATCAAGATCAACTGGATGTATAAGAATACAGAACGTATGTTGCAGGGTACCAAATTTGATTAAGACAATTTGAGGAAATTGATCTTCGCGTCAATATTGCTTGCGCGTTGCTCCTGGATTTTTCCTTCGGTCATAGATCTGCGTTGAAGCACGCGTAGACAGAAGCACCGCTGGTTTGTCAGTAGGACATCGATGCAGCGTGATAAAAGACGGACGATAAAGTCGGGATCATAAAAGTGGTAACGAGCAGATTTACCGGGACAGCTCGGAGAAATGAAGAAAGTTAATGGCGGCAATAGGAACGCTCGTAACAATGATGCCAGTCGTGAAGGTAACGATACTGAATTAATATTGGATATTCGATTAGAGGAGGCGAAACGTGAGGATATTTTACAATCGAATTCGGAGGAAAACGGTTGACGAACGGGGGGGGGGGAGGGGGGCGAGGGCATTGGAAAAAGGAGGCAGAGATGGCTCCTTATTTTATCGCTGAACAGTTATATTGGGGCATAAATCATATTCGGTAAGTCGGGCCTTTATCCTGCCCACTCCTGCAAGAAGCGAGTGCCCGGACCCTGTGCTTCATCATGGCGTGTGTTCCAGCTTCTACTTTTTACCTTCTACCAACTGACTGCCTTTCTCGACGTTTCTTGTTGCAGGAGCCGCCGCGGATTTCACCGTGGCGTCCGTGGCTCTGCGATAACTTTCACGTACTGGGAAACGTCCTGTAAAATCCATGTGACAACGCATCTGCTGACTGATGAATGGATTTGATTAGCTGATGTTTAATTGCATATCAGATCTTTCGTGGCAAATTTAACGCAAGAATTGAGGAAAGGGTGGTGCGTTAAAAAAAGGTATGAGATACGATTTATATCGTTTCCTATTTATATTAAAGTGTCCCATCTCACTTCCTTTACAAAATTAAAATGGCCTATCCACATTTGTGGATAATGGCTAAATTTTTTAAGGGAAACAAAGATGGCAGAAAGGAAATTATAAAACCTCATTTTTCTCGGATACTCCAAAATGTTAAGAGTTAGGGCAATTTAGCTGAGGAGAGCAGAATCGATTCTCACAAAACGGAGGCCAAAGCTCACGTAACTTTAATATATTTCCCCTTCCGCTGTAACGCACTTTTAATTAGCGTAGAAAATTCAGCGAGACTGGGGAAAAAAGAGAAAGTGCTCGGAGTTGATACCTACGGACAGTCGATGTAAAGCACTCTCGAGGAACAAATTTATCGGCTATTATTGGAAGCGAGTCCAACGAAGTTTCAGCAAGTTTGCAACTCCGTGGAGGCCAATACCGATCCATCTCGACACAACGCGCAACGGGTCCGTCGATGCCTGGTGCCGAGGATCTGCTTACAGTGGATTTTAAAGGTTTTATGAAGTAGTAAATAGCGCGAAGGCTTGCGTTAAGGACCGACCACCTCTAACCTCCCTTTTAGTTATCTCCAACTTTTTAATAGAGCGACTTGACGAGGAAACGTGGTGCTTGGGGGACGGTGCAACGACCCCTTTCTCTCTCCCCGTTTGTACACCTCTCCTTTTCCATCCAGCTCGCCAACCCCCTCTACATTCTGCAGCATCGTCTCTCAGGCTTCTCCTTCTTCTCATCTTCACAAGTTTCGCTCTTCCTCTGTTCCCCGATACGCCTCTTTTTTCCTTCACGACACCCTTCCGCCAGATTTTTCCTGCATAAACAGCAGGTCATTAACCAGCACTATGGCGGAAGATCGTATCTGCGTTATCTCGTCCAGACTCCGCTATTCTCGCGGGCGCGAGTGCCCGAGCGAAGCGATTTCTCTGCTTGCTCCTCTACGGGTAACGCTGCCCTCGAACGCGTTATTAGTTTGCTGCGGATGAGGATGATGGGCAATAACGGGGTTAACGGGGGACAAGGTATAAATGCTTTCGAGATTGTGTTAGATTTGCGAGTGGATGTTAGATCAGTTTTGCTGGCGAGTGCGATACTTTCCTAACCATATCGGGATGAAGGGTGTACAATATGCATGCGAATTTTTAAGATATTTATCGAGAGTTTGCACTGATATTCGTTCTGGGAGGACTTGCATTAACTTGCTACAAATAATATATGCTCTAAATGGAAGTGTATATTATAAAGCAGACGTAGCATCGATAGTTCCGAATTTGTAACAGATTTTCGCTGTGATTTTTAGACGAAGAAAAATTTTCAAACCCGAATCGTAAACATTCAGCACTCGAAGAATGCCTTTCATCGAAGCCACAATACTTCTATATACGCACGAAATTGGTATGTTGCCAAAACTGTGGCAAAACTTCATAGAAGAATATAGAGGCACACGTTGTTCGAGAAATTGGCAATTCCTCGCTGTTACTATGCTTATAGCACCATTGTAACCTGATAATAGAACTTTCAACTCGAAATTTGGAATGTACAACTTTCTCACCCCCTGCATTATGATTGAAAATGATTGTAAGAATGATTTAATCAACATGCCCAAGACAATTGAGAGGTCAGACAGTGTTCTTTGTTGCTCTATTGCGTTAGCCTACTAGCGTTAACAATTTCGGTATAGTTGTGAGAAGATCTCGCCATGGGAATGTCGATTTTAGGTCCAAGCAGTCGTAAGCATCAATGTCGTGCGCGTTTTAATGACGTAGAGTATTTCTTATGGAAATACTTGGTCCACAAATTATAATAAAAACTGCTACATTCCTCCAAGCGAACCAAGCAACGTGAACCCAACCGAAAAAGACCTCGTCAACTTCCACCGTCAGTAAATACAGAAGCATTCTGAAATAATCATCATTAAAGTCTACCATTGTGCAGCCCATCGTTTACGAACAGTCTGCTATTACGGGCGAGGGAACCTGTCTCGAATCATTCAACTATAATCACGGGAGTTGACGCGAGCGATGCTTGCGAACGACATTATGTCGATTCTTCCCGCGACGATTCAATCCATCGACGACGATGACGTTGATCGCGGCGCGCCGCATTCTCCCAGTTTTATGCCTTTAATGGCGAAGCAATTTGGCGCGTTTGGTCCCGCCGCTCTCCGATGTTTCTCCCTCGTACCCATAGCCAGACGAAATCCACCAGGAACACGATTCCCCGCTGATTGCTCGGCCAAAAAGGGGCAAGAATGCGCGTCGAAAGTATCGAATGGTGAATCTGGCATCGAGATCCCCGCGAATATAGAGCAACCAGGAGCGTAGTTTCAATTCTAACCGAATCCTGAAGGCAAATACGCTGTACATGTTGAGAACTATATGTGCAAACGCAGAGTGTCGTTGTTTTTAACTACGAGATTGTTGTCCTTGAATATTTAATTAATTGTGAGATAAATAATATTAATCTGTGTTTGGGATACTAAATGGGTAAAGGTGTACCTTGCTTTTTAGATTCATGAAACTGCACAAGTCGAGTTTTCTTGAAACATGCTGCATCATTTTCTGCAATTTTTAGTGTAGGTGGGTATTTCAGGGTGGAAAATTATTAGAGTTGCAGACTCAGATTTCGAAACGTAAGCATGATATGAATTTTTATTCTTTATAAAATACCACATGTCTTAGTAGAGAAGTTACAGGAAGCATGAAGGACTAATAAAATTTGGAATCTAAAAGTTCCATATAAGTTCCAGTTATACACTAATACTAAAATAGAGTTTAAAAGAAAAAATGAACCAAAAACACTGACCCTGCACGATGCACACGCACGAAAGACTTCAAGACTTAATTAATCAACCGTTAAACGAAAGATTGCTGTTTCACAGAGCCCCTTGTAAACTCATAAAAGCCTGCTGCCCGCGTGTAAGAGGATCAGGCCTTGGTGACTATCTCGGCTGAAAGACAATTGACCTCTTCCCTTCCTCCTCCTATCGGTCGCCTCCCCTTTCCACCCTTCCCTCTCCCTCCCTCTTCGTCTGTTTCTTCGTCCCTCCCGTAATGGGGCATCGATAAATTACCTTTGTCTAAGGAATTAGTAATTCCCCGATAGGCTGGGGTCGTGAATGTTCCCCGCAGAATCAGAAGCAGCCCTTAGAAGGTGGTACGCTTTTGTAAGTCGCGGTTTGTTCACGGGCATTCATCATAGGGAATCTCGATCGACTGGTTCGCCGAATGATTAAAACGAGTCGCCATCTTCAACTCCCCGGTGCTTTCATCTCTAATAATAGTAACGATCAAGCGTGATCTGAAGTAAAAAAAGCACGACAGGGACTGGGGGATATTTATTCAGCTATGATTCTCGCCAAATGCAAATTATTAAATAAAGCATCCTTGGGAATTGTAATTTACATTGATTTTAGAGTTTGCTGCATTCTAACTAGGGGAGAGCGGGGACAAACATAACACTTTTTACATTTGGCCTAGCTGCCAATTACCTCTTACAGATATAGAAACGAAAATTATGCCTTAAGATAGTGTGTTTCTTGGTCTATCATTTGACCACAAATTCAGCCTTCCACAATAAGTGGTCAAAAAGTTATGGCAATTTTCCGTAGTGACTGTCATTGTTACTTTTGTCCTGCTGGGGTAGGACGAAAGTAACATACCACGGGAACGAAAGTAATACTAATTATTTTGAGGAGAATTAAGTAAAAACACTTCTCCCAAAGCAAAATAGGATTTTTTATTATCAGAAACGATAGAAACAAACATTTAAATAAAGATATTTTAAGTAGGTAACGATAAAAAAGTATAACCAGCTTCAAACCTTTTTTTTGATACTGTGTATTTGATTTAATATGGAATCTCGTATAACTGCCCCAAAAGTAACTAATATTTACGCATTTTTTTAAAAAAAATTATTGTTAATATTGGTTTCAACTACTCCCCGTAGTGACGTGTTACTTTTGTCCCCAGCCATATTTTTCAGCATAGAACTGTTATAACGTACAAACTCTACAAGACTTATTAAAATCAAATACAGGAACTTATAAAGACATTATCTAAGAACGCTCTAACAAATAATTGGATTAATGTCTATTGTTTAACCATGAATATTAACAAAAAAAACAACAGAGGAGACACTAACCTAAATGATAGAAATAACAAAATCAGCTTGCCCACGTTATACGAATCGTTGTATTGCTTAGCGTCACTCCGTGAAAGAAAAGAAACACTAAACACGCGTAACTATGTAAAGCAAACGCTTTGGAAACTTTTGTGGAAAGCGGGAGAAGGCGTGATACTTTCATGACGCCGTTACGTTTGTCCCCGCTCTCCCCTACGAATTACGCTTATTTTTAACAAAATTTATTTTCCTTCAAAACGACAACAATGATTCCTCCGACACTTTTTATCCACCCAGTGAGTAGAATACATTCAAATAAAAAAAAATAAATCTTGAATTTCGAGATCAAGATCAGCTGTGTGAGCTATGAAATATAATTCTTTACACTATGCACAGAGCATGTCTTCATTCATGTACATATCCAAGCCCCCGCAAGAATGACATGACCACTATAAAAAAAACTCAATGCTATCCAAAAATTCCCTCATCCAAACTATTCATGTTTCTCTATTAACAGAAGCAATAAAGATTCCACTACAATTACAAGCACCAACCGAACGCTTAATTTATCACAGGCTGATTTCAAATCCCTCCTACACCTCGATCCTCTGCCACGAGGATCGCGGCGCTCCCGCTGAAATGTTTAAGTGAAATTACCGTCGGTGGCATATTACCATAAATATTGTTTACCGAATTAGGTATGCATAACAGGTAAAGGATCGGGTTCTCAAACGTCCTGTATGCAAATCACAGTGCTCGTCGTCTGATCTACAAATTTTCGTAGAACACGCGAGCCCTCCGGGCGAACGATCTAAATCACTGTCTGCCAATACTGAACAGACCTTTGTCCCGTCACCGACAAAGTGGAAGTTGCCCTGGCTGCATACACCGGTATATAGATTTCGTGGAAGTACGGTGTACGTACGTACGTACGAAGTTCGCGTCTATACGCCCCCTTTTGTTCCCACCGGAAAATGGGCCGCAAGAATTTTTCACGCGGTTCCACCTCACGTATTCCGGCGAAAGTTCCCTCCGCGAAACTTATCGAGGTCGGCTGGTAGGTCTTGCCTACCCTCGTACTTCCATACTTTCTGGATCCGGCCGAAAATTAATAGCCCGTCGAATCGGTAAATTTCGCCGGAACAGCCGAAACAAACTTGCCCTGGGTGGCAAAACGATTATGCGGTAAAAAGGGGATGAATATATTCGCTTTTCTCCTTTTCTTATTACCTTCCTTTCACCAAAAACGACCAATTGTTAGTAATTGCTTGAAAGAATGGGATTCTTGTATTCCTTGACATGTAAATGGCCCGAGCAGGTTTCAATTTTGTTAAGGAGTTTGGATAGGAGTTAGGAAGCGGTTTCATCACTTTAGTAATGAAAATTTGATTAGTTAGGAGCTCTAATTATAATTGGAATGGTTAGATGGTTGGGAAAATTTTAATTAGAAAAGGGGGATTTTGAGGTAAAGAAATGAAGATGTACATAGTAAGAATTATGATGTTATTAAGATGTAAGTGTTGAAATCTTTTTGAAAATAAAATAGGTGCCCAATTTCTGATTATAGAGAATTGTTTAATCTTCAGAGAAATATAATGTAACCGTGTTGATCGTTGCTGTATTTAGTTCTGACGTGTAGCGTTAGGCGCGCCCGCTACCTGAACCACTGATGCAAGGCTGACCAAATACGGAGAGTTACTACTTGCGCGTTCACTGCTAAGGAACTGGGTCATAAATAGTGGTAAATAAAAACTTTTCTGCATCTTTCCAGCAGCTTCCATCTAGCTGAGGATATCTATCAATATATGTATTTAACAATATACAGATATTTATAAAAAACACGTTTATTTTCAAACATATTACCCTGCCACAGTTTCTACATATTTTTTCAATCCCCTTGCTTATTTTCTTACCTAACATTTTGCTTGTAATGTCACAAAATAAAGTGATCTCATAGAACTGGAAGAAATCACAAAATTTATCAAAGAGGATAATAGCTTACCAATCACTTTACTCAATGCTGCGATTAATTATACATCAACCAAACCAATCCTTGAATTAAAGGAGTACTTCACACCCTCCAATTATTTATCACTGAAAATGAAATCAGAGCGAAGCTGGAGCTATATAATATTTATAGGGGGATAATACTCTTTCAGCCAGTCGATTAATTAACAAACACTTTTCCTCTCAAACAGCCGTGTCTCAAGCATAAGTATCATATAGCTAACATTGGAAATGTCCTAACACAATTCGTTTAGTGTGCCGTGCACAATTCACACCCGTTCACGCTGAATCCTCCACAAAGTTAATCGCACATCTAATCGATAGATTTGTGTCTGACGGTTCCACGTGTTCGATAGGACCAGGGCTAAAAGAGGGTGTCGCGATGGAAGGGGGTCTATCGGGATGGGGGAACAGTAATTATACTGTGCGACCTAGACCAATAATAGTTGGCGAGTGGTTTTCCAATGGTTACAACTTTGGAAACGGTTTAGCTCCAATTGAACTTGGGGCCAACTTGACGCGCTCGTGGAAGATGAAACGAGTGGAGTCGTGGGAGAAGCTCGTGCTCGTGATTCTGAAATTCAGAGTCATGCAATGGCCAATCCGATTACACGACGGTCACGTGTTTTTGTTCTCAGAAGTGGAGAACAGACAGACAGGCTATTCCGACTTGCGAAATGACCCGATTCTGTTAGGACTCTTTCATACGAGACAGGTTTATGGTTCGTGAGTGGTATTTTGAATATGTTTATGGAAGACATGGTGATAGCTTGAAAAAAGTCGGAAAATTCTGTCGCTAAATTTTACTTGCACGTTTGCAACCTGATTTGGGGATTTCCGGAAATCACGGGTGATTCAAGTATATACCTACTTATTTTAACCGTTGAAGTGTAAAGTATAAAAAATATAAATAGGTATAAGTAATATTTCTAGAAAAAATATTTGTTGCTGAGAATTTACTCAGTAAACATATTCTGTGATTATATTTTATACGAGTACCAGATGCAGTCGAATATTTTTATAGTGTTTTCGACCGAATACTGCGCCCACGCGATGGACAAATCTCGGTCAAAGGGCTTTAATTTTGATAAATTCGTAAATGGCAAAAACAGCACTCACCCGTCTCGATGTCACCAGAAGTTGCTGCAATCACAGACACAGGCATCTATGAGAATTTGAATTTGCAGAGTCCAAGTGCTGATTCTATTTTTCTGAAATATTCCCGAAGACAAGTTACTTTCGGGTGGGTACACCCGCTAATTCGACTTCGACCTCGCTTCAGTGGATTATCCACGGTGTAATCAGACGAGTCGTCAGAGTAATCACCGTGTCGCGTAATGGAGATTGCGACACGCCGATTCGAGCAACGTGACTCGACAGTTAATTTAAACACCTTTCGGTTTCTTCGCGGTGCACCCCTTATCATCCAGCGTAAAATCCTGATTACAGGATAATAGCCAATTAGAAGCTACGGACGCGTGATGCCCCGGCCGATTACGACGTGGCGACAGTTGATTAGCGTAATTAGATCGTGCCCGTGGTTACGTGACCATTATGTGTTTGAACTATGACCGTGCATCAGGGCGATTATGTGACGTGCAGCCCGCCACCAACGACGAGGAATAACATATTATGACAAACGCGTGGTTCCTGAATGGATTTCCATCGCCGATGCTTCAAGAAAAATCGATTTTTCTAAGTCGTTTAAAAAAATAGCTAAGTGGATTCCATTATGAAGTTGTGAGTGTGTAATTAACTTTCTACGTATGAGTCGCTAAGTTCACTTTGCAAAGTGTTTCAGAATAAAATTATATTCCACTTATTTTGTAATATTTAAATAAGTTTGGAGCTTGGTGATTCGAGTTTCTTGGGCTGCTCTATTTCTAGAATTTACTGTGCAATGTGTGTAACATGATGTTCTCTTGTATGGATGTTTTATTGTTCGTTGAATAAGGATATGGTTAAGGAGTTTCATTTACAGGGTGCCATCAACTTAGTGGTATTACCTGAAAAGGTGATGCTACATGGAAATATCACTCGAAAATATAGAAAAATACTTTTCGATTTGGGATTTCGTCTTTGGGGACAATTAGTACTTGCAGTATTTGTTACGTACACATAGGTGTGATTAAGAATTGGCAGAATGCAACGGATGAAAGGAATCATTGTGGGAAATTAAATCGCATTGTTCGGAAAAATTCAATTTTAATCCTCTTGTTAGTCTGTGCACACATGCTCGATGGATTTTAAACTTGATATTCTGGAAAACCAGATCTCGTTCGGAAAAATGTTGTTGTACAATTCCGAACAACTATTCATTTTAATTATACATTTGCACCATATTTAGCGTTGCAGTCTAGCAATTTCTAGTCATATGGATGTATAAAAATGTGATTCTATATTTTCTTATTTCTTCATGTAGAATCATCCTCTTTCTAATTTTGAATATATCATATTCTCTAACCAAGTTTCTATTTTATTTTATTAACCGAAATGAGTACTGTAACTTTAGCACACTTCTCAAATAACAACAATACTGCTCTATCGGGTGCCGTTTTCACGTCTAAGTAAAATTTCCATCGCATCTACTTCCCAAATGTAAAAGCCTGTGTAACGCAGAAATTCCCGTTGAAATGTCTCCTCCCGTCGTCGCCAAGCCACATAATTTCCAAGTCATACCGTCGTGTCGCAGTTGAAATATACATCCAGAATCGTTTGCACTTTCTACTTGCCAGATCTGCCGCCCTCGCCCATTCTTCATGCAAAAGTACAGTCTCTTAATCTTTTCCTCCTTCTCGCTTCCCTTTTCAATATCCTCTCTCCCTCCCTCCATGCTATCTCCCATAATGTTCCTGGAGCCGATTATTCGACAAATGGAAGTATCGTTTTGCGAACAAAATAAACTCCACCCACCAGTCACGATTAAATGTCTGTGTGAGAAAATTTAAAAGTGTTTTCATACTATGGTGCAGCATGAGTGAGATGCAATGTGAATGTTTGAATAATTATTATGTTACTGTAAAAGTAAATCCCCATTGGAAATCAGAAAGGAAGCTCAAAACCCCCGAAAACCTCAAAGAAACTAAGGAGAAATTCTTATTTCTTCGACACTAGCTTAGTCGAAGAATAAAAATCCTGAGGAAGGCTAGTATTAAATTGAAGTTGCAGCAATCCTAGAAATTGCATCGACTACACGTGATAAACCTAATTTCTGGCCTAATCTCTTAACGCTGTCTCGATCCAAAAGCACGTTTCACAGAGGCTGGCGTACACAGGCAAACGTCACACACGACGTAATCGTGATATGCAGACTGTTGGGCGATCAACTGCGATAGATAACCCCGTTTCGGCCAACCAAGCGGGTATCCCTCTCGCTCCATCGTCACTTTGATCTCGCTAACGAGGAACCGACACGAACGACCCGGTGTACTCTTATTTTGAAAGCCACGAGCACACTCGAGGCCGGTGCTCGAAAACCCCGGCTGGATAAGGGTTCGAAAACGTACTGGACAGCTTTCAGGTACACCTGTCTGTAGCTCGAACGAGCGCTGATAATGGATGTCGTCTTTGCCTCTGTGACAGCTAAGGGCCGAGCTTTAAAGCTTGCCCCTGCTTTGAGCATCGATCTACAATGGATACGCCATTAGTCAAACCGCGCGAATCTTTTCAGAACGCAACGGTGACAACGGTTTCTCACATATGGAAATGGTTCTTCCTGTGACTTAGGTAACACCTGCGAGAATAGTGTCAATGTGAATGGTTGAGTGTGAGGGTTGTTCGAAGTTCGATAGGTATTCTATTTTGTGGCGTGAGAAATTAATTGAAATTAATTTGAATGAATGTAAGATGCTACGTTAGCTTATTAGGTACATTAAAATATAACACTGGCCACTGAGGGAGTAAGACATAGTTGTCGAGTTGATACATTTCAGTTGAGAAAATTTTTCATTCATAATCAGGAGTTTTTTTAACAATGACATGTATCCCTTGAAGTTGAGACACTAATGTTCTTGCCGCCTCAGATTTCTAATAAAATCTAATGTTCTGTTGCAGTGGGTTAGTGAAAACTTGAAGAATTTATAATTCTTCTACTTCTGTCATTAAAGACAAACTTAAATTTTACTTAGGTACCATGTAAACTGTAATCTTCTTAAAGGGAAAATTAGAAAATTACATGCAGCGTTTTTTATTCTTAAAGGGGGAAGATAAATTTCCATGAAAATTAAGCCACAAACTTCCGTTTTCATGTTAACAACAGAAAAGAACGCTGTTCCTTAAAATAGAACCGGACAGGTCAGAACCACAGCATTCCAAATGGACTTCCTCGTGTACGAATCCCCCGACTTCGAAAACAGGGTGGGTCGATGTAGAAGACGTAAGTCAGGCCGCGTTCAATTTCGGCGGCCGCGATTAAGCGTAAAATCTTTTCTATATGCAGTATCTCATATCCAGGCTGGAGCAGCCGTAGACGCTGTAAATCAACGGATAAAGATATAATCCGGATCCGTGGCAAAGTACAGACTATACGGGAGCACGAGGACCAGGAGGTCCCGTACAATATCCCCCAGTTTTTCGGTCACCAGCTCTATTCATGGGGCGACAATGTACGCCCTCTAATAAATTAGATATAAGCCACTATCCACGGGCTCCTTTTTTTTGTTATTTATAGCGTAATTATTCGCGATTCCTCCCCGCCTGGGTCACTAAAACTGGGAAGAATCCATCGCGCCAGAAAGACCGTACTACCTCACGCTATTCCAGAGAAAAAAGCATAAGCGCCTGAACTACCCTGTTCAAGACTTCTGCAAGGGCGGATCCAGAGGGGGCGATAAGGGGGATGTGGACCTCTGACTGGTGCTTGTGGAATATACGGCGAGGTGAGTGTTAAAATGGAATCATAGTTATAATATACAGTAGCGGACAAAAAAGTTACCACTTTTTCGAACCACGCTACATCTATTACTTTTCAAGATCAACTCAAAACTGCAGTATGTACCTAATATACATAATCTGACAGTGAATTAAAAGCTGTATAAAACTCAGTTACAGTTGAATTTATTTAACTAACAAACAAAAAACCCTACATAACAATAATCAACACAACATGCTATTAAAGCCAACAAAAAGTTACCACTTTTGAACATCAATAAAAAAATCTAATATTTTGTGGGGGCAACTTTTACTTTTAGGACAACCTAAAAAGTTACTAAACGTGGTAACTTCTTTGTCGGCTTCAAAAATGTGTTATCCCGTTCAATGTCATGTAAGACTTTTGTTTGTCAGTTAAATAAATTCAACTTTAACTGGGTTTTATACAGCTTTAAATTCTCCATCAGTCTCAAATGTATGCAAAAAAATACCAAAAATAGAACAAATCGAAAAAGTGGTAACTTTTTTATCCGCTAGTGTATATATATATACATATGATAAGGAAACGAAAATAGGATTTTCCAATTAATGTGTTCTCGATGGAATATCAGTAGTACCTACTTGCTTTGAAGGTGCAACACTATAAGGGAGAAATTACAGTATAGAACTCGGTGTGTAGTATTATAGATCTTAATATACGATTCAATGTCCAAGTGCAAACTGCGAACTGTGTACCTAGTTGGATGTTCTAAATTCATAGGGAGCCAAATGTGTATTAAAATTCATGGAGTTCAGAAATAGCAGAGACTATGTGATACTTGACACGGATCTGTCGCTAAATTAATTTCTAAATACATATAAATAATCCGAATGGACAACTAGATAGGAAATTTTGAGGGAGAGCATTCTCTCAACTTGGATCGGTTTTTGGAACGTATCATTCCCCAGAAATTCAAGAACGACCATCTCAAAGATAATAATGTTCCCTTACAATATCCAGCCTATATTCACCCCTACGTTCTTAGCACACATAGCGCTCAAGTATTCGCAAAAATATCGATGCAATCCCGGTTGTATCATAAATTCAGTTCAACGCTGCGCTCTTAGCAAGCTCCTGAATAATTCGGTTTCATTACTTATGCAAGTATAAGATGCAAACGGAATGTTTCTGTCCGGAGGTGCATATCCTGGCGAAACGTTCGGGCGCAAATGATCGTGCGGCCAACAATAACCGTGACCAGGCTGGTGCAACTGTTTATGCACGACCGACATTTTATTGGACAGAGCGTCCTCGTCAGCACCATATTAGATTCCAAAGTGTACCGCAGCTCCGCATACCAACCGACGCGCAACTGCTCGCCAAAGCGTTTGGCGAGATATTGCGATTGGTGGTGAAGACGACTGCTATCCTTGGATCACACTCTGATAGAGGATCAAAATCACCTTGGTATTCCGTTTCGCCTGTGTAGCAATGGCTGGCTTCTATTTTCAGATCCTGTTCCATCATTGGGATCCGTTCAGCAGCCAATGGCTTTAACCAAAAGTTGGACAAAAAATTTATCTAAATAAAAACTTCAAATAATGAATAAAAGATAAAGAAATTATAAAGGTGCTGTAGAAAATGTAGGTTGTTTCACCAAACGCAAAATATCCTGCTTGTCTTAGTGTTAGGATGAGTGGGATTTATAGAACACTATTTCTCAATGTCATAAGGTTTGAGGATCGAGTACTGAGACTGTTTAAGTTTATTATAAGCAGCTAAAAGAATGGGAAAACGTCTTTTATTTAACGTGATGTTGCTGAAGATATAAATAGTATCGATTGTGAGTATTGAACTGTTTCGAGATAGAAGAAGTCTAAATCCTTTTGATCCTACATGGTATCGTAAGGTGTAGCTTTATTATGACACACGAGTCGTGCAAATTACCATTTTCACACGTCATTTTCCCTCGGGGTTATTAATTGTATTTCAAACAAAGCTGTTAATATTCTTTTGACCACAAAATTGAACATCTTCTTAAGCCAAGCTGATTAACGTAGAATAAATACTTATTCTACCACAGAATTAGTCAATTGCATCCTACCTTCTCAGAAACGTTCAGCAACTATTTCCCTTCGTCTCAGATAAATAATATTCCGCTAAAAGCTCCTCACCGTAAACAGAACTTTTTCTCCAACATTGAATCGAACCTATTTCAACGTAACCAAAAACAACACACCCTAAAGCCAACCATTCGAATTCGTATTTTCCCTTTAATTTCTCGTGCCTCGCTCGTCTGAAACCCGGCGAACCATGCAAACGAATTTCAATAACCCCTCCCAAGCAAGATGAAGAGTTAACAACCAGACACCACTCTGCATTAATTAATTGAGTTGAACCGCGTTAATTGGAGAGCACGCGTGTCCGGCAACACCGCGAACGGTAACCGAGTGAATGCCCCGATGTTTATACCCACCGAGGGTTATGGTCCTGGCAAAAGGAGCCAAGGGACTGGAAAGTATCGAGGGTACGAGAAAAATACGCGTTCCCTTGCGTGGAGGCGCGTAAGTGGAATTACATCGTTTTAATTGCATCATTATGGTTAGCGAAGTGGCTCGAGGGGGTTCCTAACGTAATCACCAGCCACGCGTCAACCTTCATCGCGCACGCTTTTGTCGCGCAACCCGCCGCGAAGGGAACAACGCCGATTCCTACACGTCTTCCACGTTCGACTTCGCTATCGGATCCTGAGGCTATGCCAGCCAGACAGAGGAGAGACTTTTTTTGACCCACTGGAATGGCGATGAGCCAGGAGCCTGATGTGTTTGCCGAAATAACAATGTCAGTTATTCCAGCCACGAGAGCGTGACAGAAGCTTCATCCCGTTATCGGCTTATAGAGTTAAGGGTGTTCGTGTACTAATTGCGCAAGGTTTTACGTACGACGCCTTTTCACAGCAGATTCTGCCCAACTGTGAAAGAAATGTCGTGTCCTCTGGTCTCTCTTCAGACTACACGGCGGGTGTAAAGTGGTCATAAGTTGTGATTTCGGGGAAGCTGCTTTAAAATTTACATCCGTGTTCTACAGAAAGTAAGCCCTTCTCGTGCTCGTTTCTAAAGAACTCGGCCTGTTGTGTTGCTTCGTTTATACGGGGATAAAGACTTTAATGTACTGAATATAGTTAATATAATTCGCGGAGGAGATAGCGGGAGTATCATTGATGCTGGCTGAGATTCCTCGCGCATCGAACACGTATTCCAACCGTTTACCGTATTTATACCTTATCCCTAAGAATTTATCGCCATTTCGGCGGGCGCAATTCGAAATGTCCGTGCAGCTCGGGGAACTTTATATGGGGGAGGCGTTTTGTTCCGCCATTTAACGGGGCCAATCCCAAATATGTTGGAACGGAATCGGATATCATCTATCTGGAATTCCCTCCGAGAAATATGCAAATCTAACACAGCCGAAATTCCTGGCCTCGATAAGAATATGTTTCGCGGGTAGACATTTATATGCCTTGGAATCCCGAAATCTGAAAGGAGCGACCGAGTTCTCCTTTGCCTTCGGGAATCGAAACTACCCTCGGGCTCTGGAGTGGACGGCCTTCCTATAGATGGGCGGTTGGCTCAGTTCGAAGGCGCATTTTTCTTCAACCGAGCACGACAGGGATGAGAAGCCTGAACCACCTCCACCCTCAACACCTCCGACCAAACCTATACTTCTTCGCACCCCGCTGTGATCACTCACGTCCGAGCTAATGATTATTTTTCAATCGATTCCGTTCGTTCCAACACTGGGGTGATTAAACTCTCAGCCACTTCGGTCCACCGAGAACTCTCTTCGCTCTGCTAAATTCTTCAATTTACTGCACACATTAATATCACTTTGGGCGAAACACGAATACACGTGGCAGTAGATTTCATTTAACTGTGGATTTTAATATACCTAGTGAATGGGTTGTGTTTATCGATACGACTGATTACGCACGCCCTTTATATGCAAATATTAATACAGTGATTTATCGTTCAGCTGTTTAATAAACCGTTCTTTTTATGAATGTTTTATATATAGTAGGTGGAATGTACACTATCAGACAAAAGTTGCTATCACTCTGTGAATTAAGGAAGCAAGGATTTTCTCGCTGAATAAACAACCTTGAATAACTATTTCGTTTCGATAAGAGAAATATCGATATCATCACTGAGAGTGCTCATATCGAATTTTAAAACAGGGACTTAATACCGGTATAACGCTCATACCGGTATTTCGCCATTACAGCAATACCGATACCGATATCATACCGAAACAGATAAATACCGGTACCGATATCGTACCGAAATAGATAAATACCGAAATCGATATTGTACCGAAAAATAAAAATACCGAAACCGATATCGTACCGAAAACAATCGGTTACCGGTAACCGAAATAAATACCGGTATTTTTTCGGTATTCTGTTCGGTAACATTTCCATAGACATATATAGACGGAGCGGTATTTTTATTTTTCGGTACAATATCGATTTCGGTATTTATCTGTTTCGGTACGATATCGATACCGGTATAGCTGTAATGGCGGAATACCGGTATGAGCGTTATACCGGTATTATGTCTCAGACGAAGATACTACCGAAAAATACCGGTATAATACCGGTATTTTACATACCGGTAGGAGTCCCTGTATTTAAAATATTAGGTCGCCCTATATAATTTCGACTAACGAGAAACGTGGCCTAACGTCTTTTTAAACTTGTACCCCCGAAGAAGAATGTACCGCTGCTCGTTAACACCGAACCAGCCCTCGATCCACGAAATCCGTTGTCGTGGTGATAGCTCCTCGAACACCTCGGGACACATTCCTCGTACAGGATCCATAGCTGAAACGAGTATCAAGATACCAGCGTAATTTATGCGGCAGTCGTTTGTTTCACTCCTGTCGTCCTGGCGATAGGGGGCCAGGAATACACTTTGCTTATTTCTACGTCGCCATATCCGAAACCCCGTAACGCTCAGCCCTGGAGGTTCCGTTTGGATTCAATTTTCGTGCTGCGATCGGTCGACCCGTGACACTTCGTGCACTCGAAACGGAACTCTCTTACTTTTTGCTGGCGTGTCCCTTGTGCCGTTGACGTTTTATCGCGTAGTTAAGGAGTGTATGAATTATTTGCTCTACAGACTTCTGGACTGATGGAAGTTCGCTATCGGGACTTCTTTCGCCACGACGACGGAAAATTGAGGTGCAAGTTGTCCTATGTTTAATGATGTTGCATATTGTTAAATTGTAATGGTATACAGGTAAAGGTAAGTAGATAAATTTTGAGACTGAAGAACAAAGAAAGTTTTGAAAATAAAAGATACCTATACTTAGTGTACTTATGTATCTACATTTAGTATTTTTCGACTTCTGTAGTTTCGATTTGTATAATGTGAGTGGTTTGTAATATTTTAACTACCTCGTGTGAATAGATCATTTTGTAGTTGTTCCAAACTTTGTAGAATACATTTTGATGACAGTAAAAACAGTAGTTCGAAGCTTAAGTTCAGCTGAATAGACCGTGAACCACTTCTCAGAGGTAGCTATAGTAAATTTTCTGCAGTACTGGCCTAAAATGTATCTAAGATATAGTGATAAACTAATCTTGAGGATAATTACCTCTTAATATAGTTGCACGAGGAAATGAATTCAGATTTTGAAAAGAGATGTGAACACCATTGCCGAACAATATATTTAGAAAACAACTGCAAGATGATAGTTATTAATTAAACCATTTAGCTACTCATAAATAAGACAACACACACTAGAAATCCAAAAAAACTGACTGACCTCTGAACTGCTAGTGATATTTGTCTTTTCACTGTAATCGTGTTTTGAAGTTGGTTATCCTTGAAAAAGCTGCAGCCACGTGACGATAATCAAGCATCGACCGTTCCGGTGATCGAACGCAATTACGGGGCAGCCTCGAGGGGGGTTGAAGTCGCAGAAGGGCGCGAACTGAAAAATGGCCTCGTAAAAATTGACAGAGTGCGAAGGATGTTGGCGAGGGATTAAGCCGCATCGCGACAGACCAGCGGCGAAATTCCTCGCTGGAAGGTACGTCGATCGATTCTGGGGGATTCCCAAGTCTAATCGCGCTACGTTCCGATGAAAAACCGATGTCATAAAGCGCCGATTGGGAAGACACTGTCACGCCCTTATAAAGTGTTAGAGAAGATAAGGCGTTATTAAGAGATCGCGGAGGGTGAATCTGTGATTAATATCACGTTAATGTTCTCTGAAGCTGTTAAAATCGAAAAAGAACTTTCTTCTTGAGAAAGCTAAATGGTGCAGAAGATAGGACTGTCTCATGATAATATCGATTTTGGTGCATATAAATTCATTTCCAATATTTTCCTTCATAAAGTCCCTTGCAGTTAACCACCTGACAGTGAGATAATTCTCTAAAATAAATATACCGAATTGTCTGTGTTATATATACGACACTGGACCCACGAAAGAATTGTAGAATTTCTTTTTATTATTTAAAAGGGCAACAATGCACCTTTTATAAAATAATCATCCTGCATAGTGCACAGAATGTTCATATTACGATAAAAGTGATGAATATTTTCATTAAATTATAAATAATTCTGCACCCATTTTTCATTTTGCCATTAAAATTAATTACGAAGAGTCGAAGCGTAAAGGTGAATGAAAATGAAATACGTTCCCGTATGATTTTCATTATTTCATTGACATCGCATATTAATTTTTCTCATAAGAGGTTAATTTCGCCAGTGAAATTCGGTTCCCAGTCATAAATATCATTTAAATCTAGCCAGATTGTCCGACGATGTGAAAGGAAATTCAGGGAATTCGAGAGTATTAAGGGAATGGAGTGGCTGTGCAGGTTTAGTTTACAGGCAGGTGGTCGACGCGAAGAAGGGCAGGAAGGGAAGAGTAATCAAGCGCTTCTGCTACTCTCCATTGCAAGACAACAGATTCCAAACAAACGACTGTTTCATAAATCATTCTCGCTACATTTCTAGCGTATATTGCAACGTTCGCGTCTCTTCGAGATACGCCGCTGCTGGTGACAATCTCAGAGAAGCTCAGGAGGATTTCGATGAATTCAGGGGAATAAGGAACATTCTTCGACGACGTTCGCCTTAAAGTTTCATTAAACCATTGGCACGTACAATTTTCTACATTCCACGCTGCATTCCTTTGAAATGAGAAAAATAGCCAAGAAAGGAATAAAGACGTTCCATTACTTCATCAGAAATTATTCCAGGGATTTGTAAATAAAAATTGTGAATTTTAATGGTCGACAAGAAACATTGTATATTCTATACAAAGTGGACAATAACTTGGAATAAAGTAAAATGGAGATAATTTCAACCATAACTCCATTCTCTATCAATCCCAGCACTGATACTTTCATTCTAAATTATACAAGTATGTATATAGAACACAGCCTGTATTTCACTACAATCACCATACCCCAATCTGAAAGCATTCAAAAACAGATTTGATATTTAAAAGATTCCTCGAAGAAGCTCATCGTCGCACTTCTAGCGTGCGTCAATAAACAGAATTTGAAGAAATAGGTGAAAGCCTGAAAGCGTGAGATGATCCCCAATAACGCCACCACTTACCTACGATTAAACAGTTTTCCAGCTCGCTGACACCACCCCGCGATTCAGCGTCGCAAACTAGGTATGAAACAACTGCGCCGTTACTCGGCAAATCGAAGATCCCAGGCTCTCGATAGCTCTCGACAGCGACAATACGACGACACAATAACTGAAGTTCGATTCGCGAGCGTACTCGAGACGCAATCCAAGTGTTCGATAATATGAAAGTTAAGGGAATGGAGTGGCCTCGGTGGCGCACTTTACTAGAACCCTGGAAGCATGACCGAGGAATGATCAAACCGCACTTCTGCGTTATCGCTGGCTAACGGGTCCGAAACAAACGACTGTCGTATAAATTACGATGATATCTGGCGGGGAAGAGCCGCGCTCGCCACTCGAATCCTCGAGGAGTAGTTAAGAGGGGGCGAGACCTAGCCTTGATACTCGTTAACGCGTCCTTCGGCCGATTCGAGGGTTTCCTTCGAGAACCGAGGCTCGGCAGTGGCCCAGCACGATTTACTTAATGAGCTTGCGCGGATATCCTCGAGACCTGGTTTGATCGCTCGGCCAGGATCGTTGACATCGGAAGGAACATGTCGTCAACGAACAACTTTATTAAGCGCGCAGACTTTTGGCGCTCTTAGTTTGCGAATATCGTATCGGATACCGAGTGAGACACTCGAACACCGAATTTATAATAACAGTTTGGCGTTGGCGTGTTTGCACGCCGAGGGACATCCTATACACCGTTTTGGGGGTGTTTTTGTGACATTTTCTGGTATGGTGTCTTGTTCTAGAGTAGTTGTTCTGAAGTTCTTTTTCCCAGATTACACTGCTGTCAAGTAATGTTACTGGTTTTAGGAGCTTTATTAATAAATCAGTAATTCGTTGGCAGGTGTGGTATTGGTGAAGGTAGCAATACGAATGGATTGGCGAGATTTTTCTGATGAAGATGAATGTAAACGTGACGTTATTCGGGCTATATTTAATCATATGTAGGTACGTGATGTATTATTGATCAAGGGAATTTCAAAGGGATTCGAAGAGTGTATAATTAAAACTAGCGCGAATAAGGTCGTATTTGGACTGATTCGTCGACGAAACCTCATCTATCCATTGGCAGTATTCTTTTGTGGATTTAACAGACAATATAGAAGTTGAGATTTTCATTAGTGTCGGTTTGTGCTGAAAACGATTATGTTATTTTCCTCAAAGAAGCGATCATTCGGAATAGCCTGGTGTAGTTGATGTAGCGTTTTTCAAGACCTTGCGCCACTCAAACTGGAAGAAGCAATTATCTGGTGACATTTATTTTACTTTAAAGCGTTGCAGAAATATAAGCGCAAATACCTGTCTTAAGCATCGCTAGGAGCTTTCTTAACCATTAAAGCATCACCACTGCCCATTTTTCTGATTAATTAACTTTCTAATGCCAAATGTCTAAAGCACTACTTAGTAATCCAGAACAAAGCACACGTCACACACACACGTCATTCTATAAAATTCCCCACTTTTCTGCTCGCCTTTTTCCTCCGAGGCGCCACAGGCGTATTCTACACTCTGAACTGGAAGAAAAAGGTCCTAACAAACCCAATTTCGAAGGCTCTTTCGCCTTGGGGTAAAAGGATTTGTAGTTGAGACACTCTTTCGTAGCAGGTGCTCGAAGTGGTCGTCGTTGCTATCACCGTACTATTGACTGTCATGAGTTCGAGCACTCGCAAACCAAACGACTCCTCATTGTACCATATGCATTTTCTCGACACAGGGTGCCTCCACGATAGCGTCACAAATTTCTACCGGGGTCCATTTATCAGTCTCGTATCAAGTGGGAAGTATCAATGAGAAAAATGAAAAATGTTATGATGGATGACTTGCATGCCCACCACGATCCTCATTTAAAATCCCTCCATTTTTCTGTGGACTCACTTGGCTATCAAGCCCTTCTCCTCAGATTTAAATATACCTTCATTTAATTCAAGTAACGCAATGCAAACCGCAGCATACCTACGTCACATTCGAAAATACAGTTCCAAAGTGACATAACGGAGAATGTTCCAACGTTCACGTGTCTCGGTGACGGTCGCCGAGAGTACTGCACAGAAAACTTAACCGAACAACGAACCGCGAGAAGATGGAGGGACCTCGAACCTTGTTCACGGCGAAATTATCCCCAACTAGAATGAAATCGCAATTTTATCAATCACGCGATAGAAATGTCGCGGCTCGATGCAAAAAGGGGTTGAGGCTCGAGTGGTTCAGCCGGGCAATGGATCCTCCGGGTTTAAGTGACGTGGGAAAGGAGGAATGCGAAACGTTTGCCGCGCGCATCCATCATTCGATTCGCATCTATCGTTTCGTTTGGCGCTGCTCTGCAAGCACTTCCGGTTGCTTTCATTGATAAGCGAGATAAGTGTGCCCATCGCGCGCCCATACCTCGAGTAAGACGAATGACTTTCAATGACGGCCGATCGCGCCCCTGCGTGCACGCCTCTCGATTCTGACCGATCCCGATTTCCAGATGATTTATACGCGGCCCCTTTGATGAAAACTCGTTTCGCCCCACCTTTCAACTGGGCTATTTTATTTCGGCCACGTTCGAGGTTTCTAACGTGAAATAGTTGCGGACGTTTGATCAGTGGCCACCACAGGCGGACGGAATTAAAGAGTAAAAAGGAGAAGAGAGTTGTGCTATTGGGAGGATAGATTTTAATTGGAATGGAGGTGCTTTGAGAGTGGAGGAGTGTGCGAGCGTAAATCGGGAACGGTTTCATAGTGGAGATTATGGTAATGGGGGTGTTTGCGTTAACTCGATCTTTCGTCGCTGTTGAGATGTAAACCTTGAAGATATGTAGGGTATGTTGGTGAGGACAGTTGGTTAACCTAACATAAAATGGCTATTAAAACTAATATTGCTATTATTTATTTTATCAGAATAAATCTAACATTTTCTAAAAACTGGTAGATATTTGCTGAAAATCGGATTGAAAACTGAAGTCATGACATCTAATCATCTCTCCCGAGGTGAGAAAGATGGTTCTCGTCGTTGGGGGAGGTCACCCACATAATTAGTAATGAAAAAATAACAAAAAAGAAAACAAAACTATTTATGAATGAATACTACAACCACAGACTTATTGATGTTTAATTACTTTACACTAACCAAGTCAAGTGATAGATCTGAAGCAAGATTGAACATCTAGGCTCACTCGCAAAACTTCTGAACTTCGTAGCGCCGTAGCGTTCTAATCATTTCGATACAAGCACTTTTCCAGTTTTACCACAACTCACATCCTTCATTCTGCAGCCTCGTTTCACAACTCACTTTACACCACGACACACAATGAATGAAACATGTGAACACACTTGCACATGAAACCAGCTGACCAAGGACACCAATTCTCTATCCCAATCTTCGTACCAATCACTCTAACACGAATAACGTTCCCCAACATATAAAACATACATTCAAAATAACAATAGAGCGTAACATTCTTAACAACGTGGTTGTTGAGCGAGGTATGGAAAGACGGCCGATGGTTAATGCGATTTTAAGCGAAAAGGAATTAGTAGCTGCCAGAGTATCGTGCGTGCTTTCCACCGAACTGTTCGCGATTGCGTGGCAACGGGGCTGGTCCGTGAATATTTGCCCCTGCTGAGCTTTTTATTCGTCGTAAACAGCCTTAACACCCTCAGCGCGGGAGCATTAAAGACGTCCGAGGCTGTCTTCTCGCCGTGCATGAAACACGCGCGACGCCTGCGGCCATAACGTGGCAACTTTACGTCCAGTTTAGCGGTTACGCGGCAACTCCAACTACCTGTGTACCATTGCAAGAGATACTGGCTGGATGATGGTCCGTGGATTAACGGAGCCGCATAATATTATTCGCTGTAAGTTGGCAAACGAAAAGGGAGCAAGGAGTTACAACGACGTCGTAGAATGGCTGATAACTTTCGTCGCTTTGAGCCGGCGCTACGCGGTGTTGTATTTCTCGAGCAACACAAGGGTGCACACGTGAGATACAATGTTGCCATTGTTTCCATCGGGAGCCGTTTATGGGACAATTGTTTTTACATTTTGATTGGGAGCGAGGTATGTATGAATGGGGGTGGAATGTTGAAATAGTGATGTTAAAGGTTGTGTGAATGGATATGTGCGGTAGAATGTTGAAATATTGATGTTAACTGCTGTATTGATTATTAAGTTTTTTATTTTTTTACTGTGACGTCTGTTATACGGTGTAATTAGTACAAACACTCGGTTGCATGAGGTAATTTTGTGGCTTTCAACTGGCCTTTTTAGTTAGCGTTAAGTTGGAAAAGGTAGAGAGAGGTAGAAAATGTGTGTGTATGTTTGAATGCTATAGAAGTAAACAGATTTGTCAAAATAAAACAAATAAGTCCTGAGTATACAGAGATAATGAACAAAATCCGCCAATAATATTAACCACGCCTCTAAATTGCAAGAAGAAACGAACCCTGATTAACCAGACGCTTCGGCTTATGATTAAAAAAAGTCACCTACGGCCGAACGCTTTGAGATCACGGGGAAAGAGATTCAATTACATATTACCATTTCGTCGAGTGCCATCATCTTAACGTTTTGCACAGGGAGCCCGACACGTTCGTTTGCGAAGAACCACATTCACGATCGAGTAATTAAATCGTTTTCGCCTCTTTCCGGAAATTCTCATATCTCTCTTAACACCTTGTGAACCCCTCTCGCAGTGGAGCACGTTTCAGCGCGTCTGGTGGAAGCACGAACGCGGATTACTGCGAATTTTACTCGGCTCCAGCCAATTGATTTTGAGTTTAGTAAATCCTCTATCATTTTCTAATTAATTCTTTCGCGTTCAAGATAAACAGACGCGCGAAACTACAGGAAACTACAAACTTATTTAATGTGTTTTCCATGTTACGCGGATATTACGAAATGAAATTGCACGATGTAGGTACTTAGGTATCAGTCGACGGGTACTGATATTGAGAGTAATTAATTTTTTAAGTAAACAGTACCCAATTTCATTACTTCAACTTCCTTTGTCCCCGGATCTTAATAAAATATTCAAACTCAAATTATTTGATTTAACCACAAAAATGTTCCAATATCCATCTAATTACCACCCATCCTCGCCCATTTCAAGAACCTCAGAAATAGTGTTCCTTTGTATAAAAACCGTGGCGAGGCTACGCGTCGAGCTCCGTTTGGACGGATAAATAAATCACCGGGACCATAAACCGGGGCGATAAAGGGGAAAGGGAGAATCGATCGTCGTCGGAGTCCACGGGCGTCTGACCAAAAAACGAGCATCCCCGTGCGTCGCCACGCAAATCCCGACAATAATCCTTTATTAACGGTCCCCGTTCGTTCGTGGCCGCAACTTCTGATCGAACGGAGATCCAGTGTCGCGGGACAGCCGGTAATTATTCGTAATTTAACGCGGCACGACTCGCGTATTTGACGGTCAGGGAACCGCGGGGGTGCCCACGCGACCGGCTAATGACCATGAAATTAGCATAATGTCACGTTACGTGACAGAACGACGCCGACGGTTCGATTCTAGCTCGTACAAAGGGGTTGGACGTAATCCAGCGGATGAGATTCGGTTTGGATGGCAGACGTCTGAGCAGTAAGTTGCAAGCAGAACGAAAGTCTGAGTGACCATGGCCACCGTTCTCGTTCCTGATCCTGATATTAAATTCCAGTGGCGTAGGAAGGAGACTCGTTCACCTCCGCTAGGGATTCTCTCGTTACATTCGAGGAAGAGACGTTTGGCATCTTAACGGTGTGTCGATGGGGGATAGTGCGCAACTGCGCACGCGTCAATCGCTAGCTGGGGGCGGTTTCTTTGATTTGGTGGAAGAATCACGTGGAATACTTAGGAATGATGGTCGAGTGTTTTCCTTGCGATATTATAAGAATTTTTCCAGTTGCTCGGCTCGGTTCTCCAATTAAACGTGCCTGGTATGATACCACCAGGAATATTCAAAGTAACACTGTGAGTGATGTCAAGAGATCCTGTGCATATGTTTATAAAAGCATCGAAAGTATTGCAGGAATTATTTTTAAAATCTGACACCACTCAGAGTGCTAATCCACAATCTCTATTTATTTCTCTTGACACTTTGCTGTTTCATTCGTCAAACACAACTTTGACTATCACAGAAAAGAAGGGACGAAGAGGACTCTTTCTAAATATTTCATCTGACACCACTCAGGGTGCTAATCCACAATCTCTATTTATTTCTCTTGACACTTTGCTGTTTCCTTCGTCAAACACATATTTGACTATCACAGAAAATAAGGGAGGAAGAGGACTCTTTCTAAATATTTCATCAGTTACACGATCCAGTGTAGCTACATAAATTTCAATAACCCATACATTTCACCGAGTTCTGCATTCACACTCGTAAGGCAAATGGATGAATCGTCCGCAGCGAGCCACGTGCACGTGTCCTCCTGTCAGGTTAATAAAACAGGTAAAAGAAGGGTGTGCAAGGAAGAAAGGAAGATCAGAAAGGAAGCGTGAACCAAGGCGACGGGGGTGCTCGATTCTGCCTCTAATCAGATCGCATTCTTTCTCTCCGTGACGTAGGTCCTGATACAGGTTATATATTATCCTTCGTGCGCGAAATGGCTGATTTCAAAGAAGCCACTGGCTGCCGAATAATTCCCAAGCCTCGTTATCGATTGCCCGCCAGAGATATACCGTCCGCTTTCAGCTGGTTCCCTTGCTTTACTAATCCCCATTTCATGGTAGGATTTAGTACGTGTCCGTGTAAACACGCGACTCCTCGGATGCGTCGGGAATAAACTGTCCCCGAATCGTCGCATTTAGAAAAGTTAAATGGTGGAATCATCGACGACCCTTCGCGCTCACGGATAATCCTTGTACGTTCCGACTTCCGACAGGAACAAGAGGACATAAAACTCAAACAAGAGAATCCATCATAAAGAAAATTGCACGGTGCCCCATATTTCTTTCACAGTACCGTGTAGAATGGAGTACACTACTGTCAATTTGCTGTTCTGAATTAATTGGCTGAGTGACACAGTTTATATTATTGATAGAATGCAGATCTCAAACGACAGTGACGAGGACGTTAGTATATATAATTAAATTGCAATGTAATCGTTTTGCAGGATCAAAAATACCCTCAAAATGAAAAGCTACGCCATTTGCGTTTATTGCTGAATGATGCCCCCTTGTTAGTTTAGCGAATGCAAAATATTTTTAAAATCCTGAATCCTTGTAATACCCAATTGAGAAAAACGGTCTAGACTTTACTAACGAGACTAATAAATTTGTATGATATTTTTAAG
The DNA here is from genome assembly GCA_963855975.1 of Andrena chrysosceles. NCBI lineage: Eukaryota > Metazoa > Arthropoda > Insecta > Hymenoptera > Andrenidae > Andrena > Andrena chrysosceles. The sequence continues at coordinate 40,870,001 of OY979769.1, read as the reverse complement.
TGCGTTATTAATGCGAAAACCTTCCACGTCAAATAATATTTCAAGCAATTCGTATGAAAAGATAGTAGAGAATGGTCTGCTATACTTATCTTTTATGAAATGTGTCTCTCTTCTCCTTATTTCATTTTTCCTTCAAATGATCTCCGTCGAAATGTTAAGTATCATCCCAATAACCCCCTCTGTAGAATTTGCTACCAATAGCCAGAAGATCAAATGTACAAGATGTAATTCTGAATTTGCCGCTTCTACTACACAATTCGCAGCATCGTTATCTCGCAGCATCCGAATCACATTATACCAATTACGCAGAGATCAATCGAAATCCAACGATCGTAAAAATACCAAAGATACGTATACTAAAGTGAAACGCGTCCGTGCAAAGACGAAAGAACCTCGCAGAGTGGAGGAAATACATTTGCATTACAGTGTACATACTGCGTTTACTGCTCCAACCGTTGAATCGAATACGATAGCCGGATACCGGCAACAAGCCGACTTTATTGAATCCTTTCCCGCGCAAGGTGGCGCAAAATTAAACCAGCTATTCGACAAATTTTCGCCGTCGCAGGTGGATTCGTCGAGCCAGGCTTCAGGAAAAGCGAGGGAATAATCGCCGCGGGGAATTTCACGGCGGATGAAACAAAACGGTGAAAAAGGAGGAGGCAAATAGAAAAAAAAAAATGGTGGAAAACAAAGAAGGAAGAAACAGGCACGTCGAAATTGAAAAACAAAGAGCACCAGGCAAAACTGAAGCAATGGAAATGATATAGAAGCTCGATACCACCCGGGGAAATTTGCAGAAGCATTCGGTATGCGAATATTCCGGTTGCCCGCGCCAATGCGACGCGGTTAAAGCGAGCTTACAAAAGAACTGTGATAAAAAGCTCCGTGGCCGTTGATATCGGCAGCCGGCGTGTTTATATTAAAATAATATTGAAATTCATCGGGGCGCGTTATTAAGGAGCCTGTGCCCAGTTTCTGCTCCGATGCCAGCGGGCAGATTACAGAACTTTGAATTTCGCTACACGAACTCGCCATGATGTTTGTTAAGACGGAGGGTTTGATTTCTGATACGAATGTGGCCCCCGGTTTTCAAATTCTACATCCGTGGACCTTCTTTGTAGTAATTTCAATTTGTACTTTTAAAGGTAGAATCATTCTGGGATTCTAACTAGGATCCTCGTTTTCAATAGCGATTCTCAAAGCCTAAATTACACACGTGCACATCGTTTGCATATTGCGGGTCTACATGTCGCTTGCAGCAAGCTTGCGTGGGGTATATGGAGAATTTAGGAAATCAGGGGTAGAAGAGCCAGAATTTCAAGTACATATTTCGTTAGAAATATAGACGTGTTCTAAGTAACTACATTGTAGAAGTTGTGAGAACATTTTCTATCGCTGCACATTTCTGCTTATTGCATCAATTAATATATGGTTTAAGTAAGGTAATATATGTAGGTCAAAAGTTTGAATGCACCTGTTCTTGTAAGCAAATCAAGACTTATTTAATCCTAATGGCAGATAGAATTCATGAAGGTGTAAGGAAGACGAGCTGTCCATATTTTTCGTTCCTCATAAAATTCCCTAGGCACCCATTAAAGTTACGTAGGCTAATTTTGCTCGTCTTTGTTAAACGGGGCGAACTTTTCCACCGCGAACTTGGATGCCAGAAAAGCCACGGGACTAGGAATATTTCGATGGCCCCATTAGCATCGTAGCTCGATGCTGTCCCAAAGGGAGAGCGTCCCAGACGCCTTGAGAAGGTGTCGTTACGACGAAGGCTCGTAGAATACACGAGCGCATATTAGATTTACATGTAGATAGTGCTCAAGCAGCCGGCTGCAGGAGGAAGTGTATCGGTCGGCGTGCACCAAACACTTTGCGCGAAGAGCAGGAGACCCTGGGGCACGAATTGAAAATCAGAACCCAAACGCGGGCTAAGATGGAATAAATTAGGGAACGCGTAGTCGAGTCCGTAGCGAAGTCGTCCCCATCGCAGAAGAACCTTGTTGCACTTTCTTACAGCTCATACTGGCCGTGATTTAGCGTCAGTGCGAAGGTCAAGTGAATATTCAGTGTGTGCCGAAGCTCAAAGTTACGTCGAAGGCCACCTTCGATGCTGGCATGAAAATATAAAATTAAGAAGTGTTCCAGCTGTGCGTGCCCATGTATGATTTAAAATTCTTGAAAGTTGTTCAAGGGGAAATTTCGACAAGGTGATAGATATTTTAAAATAAGGACTGAGGGAATTTTAATATCTTACAACATAATCGCGGAGGAAAACTTGGGAGAAAATAAATAGGTTATCAATGCGGATTTAAATTTGCTAGCTTTGATAAGTGAAGAATTTTATAAATTTCAGTGCACCAGGTTAGTTCAAGTTAATGTGGTTAGAATGGTAGCTGATGGTGTACTGATTAGGTACTGTAGGCCTCTAATTGTAAAACCATCTGAATTAAAACTCTATTTCTACAATTTCCACTGCACCCGCCATAACGATTTTTGGGATTATAATTATAATTATATCGTATATCTATATTTAAAAAAGAAACTAGATTAGGATCTTTTAATAGTTCTTAGTCTTCTACACTGATATTATTATTAATAATCACATAAGGCTGTCGATCATTAAGCTATGTACTGTGAACTTTTATGTCGAAGCGGTTTAAAGAGATCTAGTATTTATATCAAGTACGAGGACAGTAGTACGATCTAGGACCATGGATATTGTTTCCAGGGAGTTGCTATGAGGATACCTCCTGTTTCCCTAAGGACGTTAATGACGAGTATTGCGATGGAGCAGTTAACAATTCTGCACCCGGAATTCGGCAGCTCGAATTTCGTATTCCGTGTAGCTTTCACCCTGACGGAGTTAAACTAAGTAAGTGCAGTTTGCGCTCACTGGCCATCATAACGGCGAGGTGTATCAGGGTGATTGAAATACTCCGCACATCCGTTCCATTTAAGTGACACGGTTACATGCTCCGTGCTCTGTTTCTTTGACTGCAAAATTTAACGATTAAATATCTCCTTCCACCAGCAGTGTGTAGTTATGCATAAGAATGGGATGCATTTCTTTAGTACCAATTGCATACGTTTGAAGATCGAAATGACACAAGCAAATGCAGAAAAAAGACGTCGCATTTTAAGGGATGAATGTTATGATAAAGAATAATTTTTTATTCAGATTGTTTAGCGAATTCTTAAGCAAGAAGATGTATCTTTAGCATCTTTGTTTAGAAGCTGACGATATCTACGTTAGTTTAACTATAATAGTCCATATATTGTATAGAATGTTCTAACAGATTGTCCTTGAAACTCGCGTGAGACGGATATCCTCTTTATTAACATCACCTGCGGATTTATTAAATGCGACGTGATCAAACTACAAATGATCGAGAAGTGACCGACCATTATCTCGGCAAGCCCAACAATACGAAATTAACTTACTTCAGCAACAGCAATAATGCTACTTATACATTTTCACCACTCGCAGGAGACTACTTACTAAATTGTTCGCAAAACTTTAACTGCATTCCGGTTAACTCGCCCTCCCCAGTTAACAACTTAATTCGATCCCCGAGTATCGTTCACAGACGCCCAACTTCGGTAGGCCAAAAGTCAAAGTGGCAGCTCGTTAAAAACCAAGTCCCGGTCGGTGGTCGACAAAAATCGGTTGACGCTTAGCGTGGAGAGGCGAAACGCGCCCGACGAACGGGCACGCGGCGAGTCGTAAAACGTTTAATAAAATTTAAATGGCGGTAAAACGAAGCGACCACCGTTTGACGGGGCCGACGGGCTCTCCATGCGCGGCGAATGCTCCGCTGGATTTGATTTCATATTGTTTGCCGTTTAATTATATTATATACACGGTCCATTCCGGTTTCACGCGGCCGTTAATGGTTGCGGGCAACGGACGCGGTCAATTATATTTCTCGTGACGCGGCTAAAAACGTGATGTACGTGCGCGCGAAGAGCGCCCACCGGAAATTGACGCGCCGCGGAAGCGACGGTTTTATGAATACCCTCTAAAACTGATAACGACGCCTCGAGTTAAATGGTAACGAAGCCCGGCGGCTAAAATTCGCTGGGAAACGGCTGTTTCGCGCGATCCTCCGTGGACAAAAAGGATTTAGAGAGATGTATGGTTTTCGTGTAATTGTTTATTCAGTTGAAGGTGCTCAACAACGAGACGTTTTTGTATGTGATGGAGGGACGGGAGAATATTCAGGGGAATGCTGTAGGTTTAAAAAAGGAAATAGGGTAATTGTGGGTGAGATGCCGCACTCGAAGAGACGCCGCACTATCGGTATTTCAAGGATATCGGTAATAAAACACATCATTGCCGATTTTATTTGTTTAAGGCTGTTCATTTGGGTTAGTTCGTCAAGCCAGAGCGTGTTTCCTGTATTATTGTTAAAGATTTTGCTGTTTTTCGAGGTAAGCCTAGCGTACTTTGCCTGAAAAGTTATACGTCGCGTCTATTTTTACTAATATAGTAGCTAAAAATTCATAGTTTTTCTTGATACAACATTTGTAATACGTTAAGGGGACCATGTAGAATATTTCCTTGGCAGAATGGGTTACTTTCGACTTAGCATGTGGAAATACGAAAGTGCGGCGCCTCTCCCAGGCATTTCGGATAGACGCCGCACTTTTATTTGGGATAGATGCCGCACTTTGATACTGTACTGTTTCGGAAACTAAGTCGATTTAAATGATGTTTTTAATGTTTAAAATACCGAAAAAGTTTTTTAAAATAGCTAACGTGGTATCTCAAGGCAAATTATTTATTTTTAAATGAATAATCTTATAATCGAAATATATTTGTGGACTATGTACTCTTTTTTCACATTTTTTTTTATTTTAATCTCAAGATGCCAACTGAATATAAAAAAAATTTCGAAAAGCAGATATAATATCTGTTCCTACTGTACCCATTTAATTTTCCAATTTTATAATTGTATAAAGTAAAAATGTTTCATTTTACTTTGTTTTTATTATTTTTTTATATAAAAAGTTAGAAGTAACAAGTTTAAATCGAAAATTAAACGTGTTTCGAAATGCGGCACCACTCCCTCATGTGCGGCGTCTCTCCTACCAAAGGATGTTTTTAGTTTCAATTTTTTTAAGGGTGACAAATATTAAAATTTTGATTTTCTTTAATGCTAGTAGAATCACAAGATGTTGAACTAATAAGATATATCCTTGGAAAACATTTTCATTGCAAAATTTAGACACGGTGACAATTTTGCGTAACGTGCGGCAACTCTCCCACAATTACCCTAATACAATGATCGCAATTGGAATTGTGTAGATTGAGTACTTTCATTTGCAAGGAAGATATGTTGTTTTAAGTTGATTATGGTAGGATGATGTTTATGTATAGCTTTGGAATTTGAGTAGATAATTGAAATCATAATCAGTCGTTGATAATCCTTAAAATTGAAGAACGTAATTCCTGAAGTAGATGATATTTCAAAGTTCAACTATGTAACTGTAGAAATTGCTTCCAAAGTATTGACACCCTGACCAATTATGCGAAGAATTATATAGAAAGGATATCTTTCAAAATTAAATCTCAAAAGTTGCAGACTATAATTATCTGGAGTTCAATCTACGATTGTTATTTCTCTCTTTTTAATAAAATCGTGCGATTCTATTTGAATGGAATTGGAGATCAGCTATTTAATGAAGAATAAGAACTTATGTATGTACATCGGGTGTAATTCTACCTACACGAATAAAAACTAGCGCAATACTAAAGAATCACTTCTATTGCAAAAAGAAAAGTAGGACGGAACCCAAGCTCCTAAAGAATTCCATCCTATGATTTCCTTTCAACGTCAATCACGCGATCTCATTTCAGGAAAAATGTTACGCGACTAATCACGCGAAATTAGTTTGTAATTTATCCTCTTTCCGTGTGACGTGATTCGTGTTGCCTGTTATTCGTAATGGAATTTTAGAGCAGGCGATCGACACTGCCGAAGCGAAATTTCGAAAATCACATGACAGAGGAACGAATATTCCGAAGGTCTTTTAATATGCACTGTGTGGGATCTCGCATTTATTGGATCATGAAATGCAGTAATCATGGCTAACGTTAATAACAAATGGCAATAAGCAGGTAATAGCATGGTCCTCTTCCAAAATTCAAGCTATTCAATGATATTCCCATAAAACTACAAGCATATGGAACGATTTCTCAATCTGTCAACTCCATAAATAACTTAAAATTCGCTAATTTAATAACCACGACTCAGAAGCTAATAAGTCTTCAATTTTTCAAAATTATAACTTTCATACTTCAACTAATATTTAAGTCGAGCAGAGCGATTATGATATTACAACCAAGAAGGGGGTAATTTTACATTTCAAACAAATTAGGGTGATGGAATAAATGCTTTTTCTCCGAAGCTTTATTCTCAAGAACGAGTACAGTACAGTCGATTTACTGAATTAAGGACACTCTATAGTCACTGTGCAGGAATCACCGGGTTTTGAACATAAACAACCAAATAAGTGGCCATAACTCAGGTTAATCCTTCTGTAACCGAGACTTGCAGGTGTTGGAATTTTTTGTTGGGACCGATAACCTACTGGCGAGTGTCTGAAAACAATTATCCAAGGTAATCCTGTAGATTTCCTCTGGAAGTACGATCCACTTCGATATGCATAAGCTTCGCTGTTAATCACGCTAAAATATTGACCATGGCGTTGAAATTTACCTTGTATAATTAAGGAGCAAGTGCTTAATCTGCCTGCTTCCCAGGATAGCGTTACTTATAATTTGTTTCATCAAACTTGCTTCGGTTGGCACATCCGTCCTGGATCAAGGTAATAAAACATTTATGGACTGATACTGGGAATAGGTATTAACAAGTACGAATTCCATGATATCCAATATTCACTAAGTAATTACTTCTACGCTTGAGAAGCGTAGTGCGTTGCCCTTGTATTGTCACGTACGAAATGTTCTTTTTCATCAAATATTAAAGACACGTGACGACACGAGACTCCCTTTTTCAGAAATCAATTACCTTCTTTATTCTGTAACACCATCATCAAAATTTGTATTTCTGTAGGCCAAACGGTTTTCTCAGATGTTCTAAATTTTAAGAAAATGAAGATCTATTGGCAAATCCCAGGGCAATAGAGATGATGTGGCAAAAATTTATTATAAATTGTGCACCGATGATTTTTCTAACATGTACATTCACTTACGGGAGCAAAAGAATAAAAAAATGGGTAGCAATATTAAAGTACTAGAGAGAAGTTGAATAAATAAAATATGTTACATACAGGGGGTGGGCGGATACTTTCTTGAATAACTCTGCACAATATCTCGATGAATCACGAAGACGCGACAAAATTATAAACATCCGTAAGATTCCACAGCATATTAACAATATGTTTCTTTCGGCATCTCGCTCGTGACAATTCAATGGCCATTATTATTAATCAATGAACGCGTTTCAATTCACCGCTGGTAGATTCCCCATTAGTCTGCATTTCACAGCTACGCTGTTCTTGCGGTTGGCCGCCAAAGAAGACGATAGGAAGTGGTAACGGGATACCCAGCCGGGACGAAACTTAATTTTCATGCCGAACAACTTTTAATCAAGTTCGAGAAATTAGAAGGAAACCTCGGCAAGCGTTGCCCTCGCCCTCGCCTCCCTTGCGCCGCTTTTACCCACTTCTCTCGCTCGTGTCTTCGTTTCATACCCTCTTTTTTCGCCCTCCCCCTTCACCCGCCTTTTTTCCACCCTTCGGTATCTCCGCAGTTTCCCTGGCCTTCACTGCTTCGAAACGGGGTGCCAAGGAAACTCGATAAGTGGGAAATGGGCAAGTTGGCACATTGGCTAACTTCATATGTCCACCCTCTGTGTGATATCGAGATGCCCGTGGAAAAAAAGCTCTCTTGTATAGATCCCTCGTCTCTTCCATCGTTTTTTTTCCTCTGCCACTTCGACTTCGCCTCGTCGCCATCCCTCGGAGACTGTGCTGCAGGTTCTCGTATTCTTTTTGTTCGATGTTTTGACTTTTATCGCGGTTGCTGAATATCGAGGGGCACTTTTCCCGCGAAATGTGGCGCTTTGTTTCAAACGTGCGTGCCAAAGGGTGTGATTGTTGCGCGAAGGTTATTTCAGGGTGTCAAGATTGCAAGGACTCTGTAAGCTTAAACGATTATAATTCTTATGATATTTTAATTATTTAAATTGAGTTATCCTCAGTTAAGAGTAAGTTTTACAAATCTTACCTTTGGTATCTATAATAAATGTATTTTTTCTTATTACAACACGGAGCGGGGGGAGTATCAAATATGTGAAAATGGTTATTTATAAATCCCGCAGCTTTTAAATTTTAAATCACTTTGATAATTGTAAATGGAACGTATTTTTCTCCTACGATTACATAAAAATTCTAATACTGTTTTCCGGAAATATTAAAGAGAGAATACTACTCTAACCCACACTGAGGCGCCCCAGTACAACTTTTATTATCGAATCTCGCTTTGATAGATCATCGATCGTGTTCTTTCTTTGTCGAAGAAAGTATTTTTCAAACCTCGTCCACTCTTTCTGTCGCGAGAAGACCAGCAAGAATTGTTCATGGCTAAAATTTCAAAGGAAATGCGCGGAAATTTAATTCCTCGCGACTTTTAAGCCCGAGCTCATCGGTTCAGAGGGTGAAGGAAGGGTTCGTGCCGCTCGTGGGGTCCCAGGTGGCAAACAGACCTTGCCTTTAATACGATTCTACCAGCAATTTTACGCTTCGAGCATTTCGAAAAGCCACGAATAAGGAAAGGTGGGGATGAGGCACCCAGGAAGAAGCGAGTGAAAAAAATGGAGATCCGCTCGGAGCCCTTTTGCCCCTACGCTCTCTCCGAAGTGTTGTAAACTCCGATGAAAGGGCCCTTTGAACTTGTCTCCAATCGGAAACCGACAGGATTCGAATCTTCATCCCGTAATTACGAGTGCCCTGGGGCAGAAAATTGACATCCACTCGCGTCTGGTACACTCCATCATCGGTCGTGTAAAAATATCGCATGGGAGCGGAGGCAGTAATTCCTGATGCGACATGAATTCGTATCAAACGCCTGATTAATGATAACGAGAAACGAGGGAAATGTGGACGGCTGTTGTCGAGCCTAAAGCATGAAAATAATGAAACATCCCCATTATCTGATTATTTGATTCGCAACAACGCTGCAGGACCTTGATCGTACCAGCTACATCTACATACTAGGAGAACAGGGTGCTTGGATAATTGGTTTCTGGGATAATCGAATGTGCGCTTTAATGCAAACAATCATCATTTGTTGTAGAATTATGAAACGCAAAACGCACTAACAAGGAATTACATGAAAATTGAATAATTTAACTATACTTCATATCGTGGACCGTAAAATCATATATGTATATTACTTTAAATATGCCTTCTTGGGATTATATTTTTTGTAAGAATATTTTTAAAGGTGTGCACATTATAGCGACGCGCGTTACAAAAAGTAGCACATTTCATTTTTTCTACATACAGTTGTCCGGAAGAAAAAAATGAAACGTGCTACTCTTTGTAATGCGCGTCGATAGAATGTATGTGAATATTTTTCTTACCGATTTTTCAATTCAGTTGCGGGTTTCATTGATTTTTCCAAATATCAATTCGTACGTTAAATGGTAACTAATTCAATACTCGACAAATTGTGGAGGTAAATTAATTGTCCGTTACGTTCCAGTTTAGGTATCAATTATATGCACTAATGAACAGGAAAAAGTCAGAAGTCCGGGTAGCAGGTGTTTGATTTTATATCACGTTCACGTGAGCCCCCTTTTAGCCAAATTAAGGTTTACGAAAAAACGTAATCGTCAATTATCGTCGCAGCAATCAACATGCAAATGAGCCGTAATGGAGTGTATGTAGTCCGTAGCAACCACGCGTCCCTTTTTTCGCTCCCTTTTTATCCTCGTTTTCTCTTTGCCTCCCAATGTTTTATTTCGATCCCTCACCAATTTTAGTGAAAGACACTTGTTTTCCATGTTCTCAAGCGATTGACGGTGTAATTGTGCAATGCTATTCGAAGGGTGCTCGGATTTAAAAATATTTGAAAATCTTACTGGACCGAAGGTTGAAGTTGTTGAAAGTGTCGAAGGGATAATTAATTTAATTTTATCTAACAGAAATTTAAAAAATCAAAAAACAACTATCTTTTTTAAATCCTAATTGCGAAAAATACATGTAATTAGTGTGTATACTATAGGTACAAGGTTAGGTGGTAGATTGAATTCATGAAAATAAGGAACCAATCGTTTTAGATAGTAAGTTCTTTGGGTAATAAAATCTACCTACCGCAGAACAATCGATGTCATCGTGGCAAAATGGGAATTTTTGAAGTTTATTCTGTTAAATAAATGTACGCTATGTAGCCCTTCGAAACCAGGATACAATTTTATAATCAATATTGCAACAATAATGAGGGCCCTGTTCATGAAAATACACCGTCGCCGTTCTGAATATATTAAAAAACCCTCCACCTTCTTTCCTCCTTCGACATCCTGTATTTTACTATGCCCTTCCCCTGTCCAAAATTCTCCTCCCCTCGTTGCTCTCACTTTCTCTCAGACCTTACTCCCTCCATCCTTCCTCCTCATACTGCTGGCAGAACGCACAGAACTGTATACGCGTACGCGTACACCGTGGAACGAGGCGTGTAGTGCAAGGCGCACATGCGGCACTGCAGCTGCCGTTGCCTGGCGTACAAGCTCTGTAATTTACCGCCGGTACAATTAGTTTGCGTATATGAACCAGGGGGCCGTTCAGTGTAAACTATGAATTCGTATCTGCTCGGTACACACGCCGGCGTGTATGTTACCCCGTGGATTGCGATTAAATGCAAATCGTCGAAGGCCCTCCTCCGAAGACACCCCCGAGTGAGACACCCCTGGCCACCGACGTCGACGATTCATGGACGGGCTCGGTTCGTGAAACGGGACGGTATTGCCCATCGCCACCGACCCGACGATACGGTCATATTCGAGGGGGTACAATTTTTTGTTTCATTCCGATGCTACTATACATTATTATTATTAATGGTCTTTATTACTCTAATAGAAGCAACCTGAATATTTACCGAAGGCATAGACAAGAAGAGTAAAGGCGAGGCTGCAGTGTCGCGACTGTTGGCAAGAATAACAGCGAACTATAAACTAAACTAAAATACGGACAACAAAACGAAGAAAAGGTAAGAATAAACAAGTAAAGTAATCTTAACTACTTTAAAGTAATATTAACTTGAGACATTAAGCTAAATATGAGAAACCACAGAGGTAAAGTAAAGTAAAATTAAAGTAAAAAAAATAAAGTACGAAGTAAGAGTACATGCAAGGAATAGTATGGCAGACTAAATAACCCAGTAAGAGACCTGAAAGCCGAGTAGGATTTTAATTCGCGAATGAAAGGTGTTTAAAAAGTGGGGTCGAAGACTTTGCGGGATTGATTTTAGGGCCTAAGTTAATTAAGCATTTTTTGCTCCTCTCGGTGACTACTGTAAGCCCCTAAAGTCTTAGACCTTCCGTAAAATGGGGGAACATTGGCAGGTTTTTGAAATATTTTGTTATATAATGTAAAAATTAACATGTTTACATTTGATTTAAGTATCTTATCATAACATTGCATCTTTTGTGATTGTACTACAAGTGTCAAAATGCACAAAATTTGTGTCCTTTCCTTCTTTAATAAATGTTAAAAGCGTTACTGTACCGGGATAACATTAGCACATCATGTAGATAGCATTAACGGGATAAGTTTTATTAATCTGAGGTCAGTAAACTTAAATTTCTATATTTTATTTTATTTTTTGCATCTTAACTAAAATCAACTCGTAACATTGCCACATCATATAAATAGCATTAACAGGTTAAGTTTTACTAATCTGACGTAAAACAACGTAATTTCGGCGTATGCCAATGTTACCCTATGCTGCCAATGTTCCCCCATTTTACGGTTTCTTTTAACATCCTGTATAGGACCCGCTACCATCAGAGACGTTTAACTTGAATTACACCAGAAATGGAACGAAGGCTCCGATTACAGCAATCTTAATTCGTCCAGAACGTGAGACGACATCGTGGTTCCAATTTTCAAGTGGCCCGGCCCCCGTTGTTTCCTCAACATCTAACGGCAATGATTTTCTCGTGACTCGGCCGGCATCTCTTGAATGGATCATCTCTTGGCGACAATTTTCACGTCCGTCTTGCAGCAATTTTGTTAAATTGTTCGGACGAGGAGCGGGATTACCAGAGTAATGGCACTCGGCCGTGCGTTTATTGTTTGGCGGGGTACGCCTCGTGGGACGGAGTACTCGAGGATGAAAACGCGGTTCCAGAACTACGTGTATAATTCAGAATCAGCGGAAGAGAGTGGAGATAATAAGATAACCAACGTGGTCTGAATGGTACCGCCGCGCCGTTTTGGGAACAAGCGCGACGCTTCCGCCCCCTCCCTTACCCCCGCCCACGCAGCCATCTTTCAGGGGGTACATTTCTGTGTGTCAAATAGAATTACTGTTACGACGAGGAGGATGAAGTCTTAAAATAGTTTCAAGAGTCTCGTGCATTACGCTATCATTTGGTAACGCAATTATTTAAAGGGAAATTTGCGTCGCGAACGCGAATGTGGGACGGGGGTGAGGACAAAATAGACGTTATTCCGTTGTTGCTAAATATTGCTACAAACTTTTTTATGTTCGTTCTTCGCCAGGCTAATTACAACCCCGAAACATTGAATATGTTTAGCAACTGCAAACGCGCCACCTACGCGCCTTAACAATTCAGAGGACGCTCGGCGGAATTTCGTAGTCAGCGACCCCCGGGGCTCTCACTTTTTAAACAAAGAGCACGAACGGCAGAAAAGCACTCGGCCAGGTTAATTAGCCTGACGAAGGCGTTATACGGAAGTAACGCTGACAAATACACCGGGCGCGGCACCTAGTGTGGTTACCGGAAGCGGTAACAGTATTAGCACGGTAACTCGGTAATATGGCCGCGATACCCGTGCCGAGAGTCGAGAAATTAAGAAATTAAGACCCTAAAAGCATTACCTTAGCGGAGGGTGGTTAGTACGTGGTGTTCTGTCGAGGCGAGTGGGGCTCCATCTGGAAAAGAAAAATGGAGAAAAAGAAGGAATCCTGATTAAAACTTAATCCAATCTGGCTCGACTTCTTCCTCTCGTTATTCTCAAATTTCCCTCCACCGTTGGTCCCGCCACCTCCTCTGTTTGCTTCTTCTTGCGCCTCTTTTTCGCGCCCTCGTCGCGTTACGTCGCGTTACTTCGTTACCCGTCCTCAGGGGGTGAATTGTTCTGCGTGCCTTGTGCGTTTTTGCACTCTTAATTGGCTACAGGTAAGACGAGTCTCCGAAAGCCTGGCACATTTTTTTAGGACAGTTTTGACAGGATATCTATGCTGTTCCAAGAAGAATTTTCCATTTTAATCGACTTCCATTTTAATGGCTACAGAGTCTGTGGAATGTTTGTAGACTCCGTTGTGATGATTGATTCTACTAATTTCTTTCTGAATTTTGAGCTGCAATATTTTCTATCTTCACGCTTCCTAAGTAATTTATTTCCTATTTAAGACTTCATGAGTGGGACATCGAAAGCAGAGAAACCGCTTCTACGTCGGATAGGTAATATATTATCAGGAATTAATTCAATAGCAGAGCGGAGATCTACTTCGCACTGCATCTCTTGAGATTTATTAAATTATCGATCCACCGGTCGAAATGCAGCCAGAGATTATGGCGAGCTTATTTCAAACTATTGACAACCGGGCGGGAAATGTGTATAAGGCATAACTAACGCGGAGTGCTGGCGCGAGTCAAAGTTTGTTCACAATTAGATGGTAACATAAGCGTGTTACGTGAAAGCCGAATCATAAATTATTAATTTCTCATCGACACAAGCGAAACTCGTGTAGGTACAAATAGTAACATGAATTATTGGCTGGAATATTGTGCCGCGCTCTCGTTCCACGCTAACGTGGATTACCGTCTACGATAATTAAAGTTATTTTCCTGCATAAACAAATGTAACAGCTGCGATCGTCCGGTTAATTACCGTCCACCCATCTCCTGCATCTTTTTAACGAGGGAACAAGGACACAGAAACGTTGAAGCGCGATTCACTAGTGGCGAAAACGTTATTACTTTCATATCGTGTTTTTTAAACATTAAACTTCATTTTTAAAAGCACAATCAACGTGTTGATAGTTTGTAGATACATTTGAATACACTGTACTTTAAGATTAATACCACAGAACCATCATTAAGTTAATGAAATGTCCAAAAACAATCAAGCTTGATTGTTTATAAAATAGTCTGTCTTCACGCGTCCTCCTCACATTAAATACAACCTTTCACTTGCAAAATATCAATATTACCTCGAGATACCAAAAAGCACGAGAGATAAACTGTCCAGTAATCGATATAACGCTTAAGTCTAATTCTAGATGGCTATAACGTGTTTTCTCTTTGTTTTTCGTATTATGTTTGTTTCATTATTTGTTTGTTATTAAGATCAGGTTTTAGTAACAGCACATTGGCTGCACCTCGCCCTTTACTTAAGTAATAAAGACGTTTAATAATAATAATAATAATATGCACCAGAAAATAGTATTTCGGTGTACCAACGTAGATACCTTCTCTAATACGTCCTCAGAGTATGAAACATAAATGAGATATTTACGATTCTAAATTACCAGTCACTCCTCCAGCACATTTCTAATTCCTGAAGACGAAGATGCTTGGCAGTTTGACGAGTGACAATGTTTGAATTAAATCATTTAAGGATCGCCTCTTTGCCCGATTACTTTTCATTATCCAATTGCAATCCACCAAAGCCATCAACGATGGAAAGTCTTGGAACAGCGATTAGTCGTCGGTAATCCCGATGACAGCCGTGAAATATTTGTCCGATTCGACGGGGAAGGGAGGAGCAGGAAGGGGAAGGATATTCCTCGCGCTGCGGCGCGGCGCGGCACCCGATGAGAAAAGCTTCCTCTGTACGCCGCCATCCCTCATACCGTGAAATTCATTATTCCACAGTTGCGTGCTTGCCAAAAGGAAATCGTTGCTGCCGGACCACCTCCTCTGGCCAAGGTTCCTGGCTGATACAATATATCAGCCGGACCCGTGATAATTCAGCGGAGCAATTTTTCACGTCCGAAAGGGAAAATCTTATTATGCGCCGCTAATCGAAAAGAAAACGAGGTGAACGAAAGAGGAAGAGCGGTTTCGCCGAGGCGCGGCTCGGGGCCCACTGATTGTCGTTGACGCGAGAAATGTTTATACTTGGGAATTGTATAGAATGCATTTCGAGGGTACAATGGCCTTGCTGGACTGGAATTGCCGGTGGAATTGACGGGGCGATAAAAAAGGAGAACGCGTGGAACAATGTAGGTACCTTTAATTTATTGATCGGATGAACGAGAGAAATGGGTAGAACTTGGTGGGCAATCAAAGCAAGATGGAGCAGAGAAACTATGCGGGATGTTCTAAACTTGGAAGTGAATAATAAGGAAAATATGGAGATGGTAATGTATGAGGACTGGCGAGTATCGAAAAGATCTTTAAAAATTTGCAGAGGAGAATCTATAGAAGAATCACAGCGGTTTTATGGGAATGACCTTTTTTATGTGTGTATGGGAGGAAATGGTAGATGTTGGACCATATGGAATGAATCCTTGAGGATAAAAGTGGAGTATTATGCGAAAACATAAAGCAGTGGCATTAATGAAAGTCGGTGTTTCTTTGTGGGCTACAGATTATTGTCGATGTTGAACTCTGAATAGCTTATTAGAAAGAAGCAATTGCTTTAGGTAATAAAATGTGAAAAAAACATTTAATGGTATTATTATAAAAGAAGTAAGTTCCTAAGTAGTAGGAAACTTGTAAATTTAAGTAACGTAAATTGAAGGTAATGTTTGCTATTTAAACTGACAATATTGTTGGAGAGTTTCTCAAGAAAACGTTTGCAATAACTCCTCCAGCAGCCCAATATTAATCATCTGCCCCTTTATCGAACCTCATTATCGATCGATCTTAAAAACGATTAGTCGCGCCTACTTATCTGAACCCTCAGCATAGGCATGCTACTTAAAAATGATTGGCGTTTATGCGTGTTTATTGACGATTGAAAGGATAGAACAGTCTGACATAACGTATCATCAATATTATTGACTGTGCATGTTCGCCCCTTGTTAGATCTACCGTTGGTGTTGTCCTAATTATCGTATCCTTGCTAATCCTTGACGGGAATACCGAGACTAATCGTACCAGACACGAGATAAGATAATGGTTTCTGAGTTACAATGTGATCGGATTACGAGGGAATGCAACCCGTTCTAAGCGACGTTTAATGACTTGATCGAGTACAAGATGATCTGAATTTATATGCAGGCCACTTTTCACACACTAACCGATAAAATTATCTTTCATACCCTTGAGTACGAAAAAAATTGTTATTTTTTAGGTGGTGTTATGCCACGATATCACAAGGATAAGTTTTTTCTATTTTTCCATTTTGAATCATTACACAGAAAAACAATAAATTTTGTACATCGCATCACACACATGTATCATCGAACACGAAGATTGAGAAAGATGATACTGAAAATACTAATCAATTTATACCACATTCTTTAAACCTATCAACCATATAATTTATTTGTTTCAAATACAACAGCTACACCGTTGCAATTCCATATCGTAACAGTTCGAAAGAAATGGAAAACGATGTGTACAATATATTCCTTTCAACGGAAATGGTGAAAAATTATTTCAATTTTTTGTCCCGCCTGCCATTACTACAATGTGGCACCGGGCTCTGCGAAAGGCACAAATAAAAAGGCCTGAACACGGAAATAGTTACGAAAGTGAAATATTGCAGGCGAAGGGAAAAATTGTGTTTACAACGGAACAATTTCAAACTATGTTCGACGACAAAAACGAAACAGAGACACCAAGCGATGCAGCCACTGCAATACATTAGGACAAATATGTATTCCACACTCAGAGCAGTTGCTGGAAAAAGATAAATTGCAACGTAAATGAAAATGAAAATTTACATTTGCACTTTGACATAGTTATTCCGGAAAAATAGTTTTACAATTTCAGATCGTTAATAATGTCATATTTCATTGATTATGCTAGCTCCACGCTACAACTTTAAGTGCAACGCTAACTTTTACATAAAAGAAAACCCATTGGATATACTTTAATTTCCATGTTTAATATTCATTCCTTTCCTATATGAATCATCTCTGTATAGATTATACCGAAAATTCTGAGACATCCCCTGTGATAATATGTATATGTATGGGTACCTAAATTTAATCGTAAAATCAGAGGAATGTACTGATTAATTGTTAAAAAAAAAGTACAAGAATGGTAAATTCTATTTTTGAAATAAGTTTATCGATATTTCTGAAAAAGAGGGATATATAGAAATAACAAAGACACGAATCTAAAAGTGGTCCAATTAGAGGATCCTCCTGAACCATGTAGCCTGTTATTGACTGCAATCTCAGCATCCTCTGCACGTTGTAGTTCCTTAAAAAACAAAAGAGAATGACGAAACGTTTGTTGTTTGTCTCACTGGTTTATCGAGCATCATCGTCGTAAAACGTGAGTGCACACATGTGTTCCCACGCTTTCTTCCATCAGATACGTATAGCACGATGCAGTTTCGTGACAGACGATTGCAAAACGGTGTACCTTTATCATTGGTATTGTCCAACTAAAGGATTTGCAATTACTGGACACGATGTATTGCAAAGATTCACTATCTCACGAATCCGGGGTAAACCAGGAACACAAAAAGTACCCAGTCGACAGAAAGGGGATGTATATGTACGTGGGAAGGTCAATGAATAAAGTTTCTTAGTATATATTTTTTAATATAATCAAGTTAAATCGAACGATCACCTTATTTTTTTTTAGATACTTATCCATAGAACTAATGATTCGAATCTTCGATAGATCATCTCACCCTCTATATGTAGCATAAAACACACATAAAAAATACCTGTCTCTTGAACTCTAATGTTCAACGACATTTGTTCAAACACTTTGGTTAACGTTCCCCCTAAATTCACGATTTTCTCGCCAAATGTCATGGCAGAGTAGCAGAAAATTCTTTTTTATAAGTTTTTCTTGTATGGAAAACTGAGAAGATCATATATAAATTAACTGAAAGTTCGTCAAGTTCGAAGCTGACTTACTTGTGTTTTTCTTTGTAAATCATAATAGGTAAGTACATTTCTAATACTTCTTGACATATGAAGGTATTCCTACCACTTGCCATGATCGCCTGCAGCTCGATTTTGTTCTGCAGACGGAGAAAGAACGCTTTAGATTCTCGGCCCGTGGCAAGTTGAGCACTGGTGAGGAACGAAACGCGCTAGGAATGCTAAGAGCCCTTTGGTCTTTCGCCTTCGATTCGACGAGTGAATTGGTCAGGACCCATGGAGAATGAAGGCTTTAATATGTTTCCATGTAGCATTTACTTTATTTCCAACATTTTTTGTAACTTTAACGAAAGTGCTGCGTTATTTCGTAAATAATTTTTAGTTACCTTGTTTCGTTTAGCACTGAAACGAGTGTTCGTCGGGAATCTGCAATAGATTTAAGAAAAAGCGACGGATTTTTCAAGCGCACAGTTGGAGGATTGGAATTCTAGCAACCTGTTGAATTGCTAAATTCTTGTCCATTCAGATTTAAAGATTCTGTAATGACTATATAGAAAGCAGAAAATAATTTGAAGCGAAGTATATATTTCTGTACTTCTTTATTTTCGGCTATCGCTTTCGAGTTATATACGTCCTTGAATTAAATCAAATTACAGTTATATGTAATTACATTCAGTCTAAGACATAGAGATTTCCTTCTAAAAGAAATATATGCAAGTGTAAGTTTCTACGATTTCTACGGAACAAAAGCTCCACGCTATTTACGATGCACCCCGTTAAACAAACTTCCTTGTACCCGTTATAAACAGGAAGAAAAAGGAAATTTGTACAATGGGAGTAACACTTCAGTGTCGTTAAGCATTCGAAGCGTTGGGCGAGGTACTAATAAAGAAATTATTCTGCAACTCAGCCCTTGAGATAACGAGGACTGAAGAAAAATGTCCGCGCGGTGCCGCTGGAACACGATCTAAATTAAAAATCGTGTACGTCGCTAACGTGCTTGCGTGCAATAACTACGAGGTTACAGCTCATTAGAGATCGTTGTAAGCCTGTAACGAGTTTCAACAACAAAGTTCACCACGACCCTTATAAATCTTACCACTGTCTACTCCGTCATAATCGTTTATGCGCTCGTAAAGCAGCGTAAGGGTTGTCTACACCTGTGGGCAATCCAGACTTACTTATTATTACGATCGCGAAGCTTCTGGATAAAGATTGTGCAGTCGTGAAATTTTGGAGGAAAAGTCAAATAGAAGCGGGTACATTCTTCATTAGAAACTGAAGATTTAATGGAAACAACGTACTTTGTGTTTGATACTGAATTTCTAATTTTTTAAGGTCTGGCATATAGTTGCTGGGAAATTCTTTACACATTCGAATAAAGGTATAATAATTACTTGAGCCCTTGTAGGCCTTATACATATTTCCTACTAGCAAGAGGAATTAGTTAAAATTTCAAAACCAGATCGTCGATTGCTTCTGTCGAAAAAAGTTTGCTTAATTCATCCCCGAGCATAAAACGCCAACGCCCCTCAAACTATTAAACAATCTTAAATCCTTCAAACGAGGCAGTTGAAATTTAACGAACAGTGGAACAATTCTTAAAAGAATTAAGAACCTAAGGATAACGAATACCAAACAGATTCTCTTAGTAAAAAGCTGTTTGAACAAGATGAACAACAAGATGTAACAAAGAAAATTAAAGCATGTGTACGTTGAGTATAAACTATCCTATTTTCCTTGTTAATAAACGACACCGCGAAGACTGTGCACATAAACGACGGTATTCTAATCATAATTCCGCCTCGTTCGCTACTCCATAACAAATTTCCCTTCGTAAAAACATCAAGGATACAGCGCCGTTGTCGAAACAATGAGAACGCAGCGAAAAACAATTCGTTACGTTGCCAGCAGCGTCTCGACGAACCGCTTTCTATTCATTAAACACTCACGACTGCTCATTAAAAGTAGTTAGCCGTCGCGAGCGCGTAACTCAAGCGCCGCATCGCCGTCGTTGTCGTCGTCGTCGTTCTGGCTGTATCCGTCCTTAAGAAAACGCCCCCTCTTCCCATTGCCGCACCCCTCCTACGGTGCAGCTTGTAATCCCTTTTTATAATTAGCCGCCTCATTACCATAGTTACGATCGAAAGTGATTATCAACCCGCTTTAGGAGCTCTTCTCACTGCAGACGGGGGTTGCAGGAAGAACTAGATAACGATGCAGGGGTAGCATCAGCGAGTAATAGAAAACGAGAAGAAGGAGAACCATGTGACGCAAATTCTACCAAGGGAATATTTTGAGGAAATGCTTCAGGAAGTAAGAAGCCTTTTGAAACTCGACTACTAAGGGTAGTCCGTTTCGCCTGAATTTCTACTTGAAATGTGATTATTGCTCTCTCTATTTAATACAGAATTCAGGATATTAGCGATTACTAGGTATAGGGGAGAGTCTTGCAGTACCGACCGCTCTAAGTTTTTTGGTTATACCTTCGGCTAGAGTTGATAAAAATCAAAAATTCAAAAACATGTTTGTAGTATAGATGGTACTTAATAAGAGGAGGGAAATTATTTTTGTGAAATTTAATAATAAGAATTGATAATTCGCAAAAGTAAAAAAGTTGTAATTTCTAGAAAACGAAAAAGTGTCGCCCAGTACCGACCAACTGTTAAATTAGTAGATTTTTAAGTCTAAATGACTAACAATGTTAATAAAAAGACATTTAATTGTTACAATAGAAGATTTTTTCAAATTTTATTAGTACACACATCGCAAATAAAATAATTAATATTTTCCTGATTTGTGCATTCGACCTTCACATTCGATACACTGCACCCAATCTTCGTCAAATGATTCCTTGCAAATAACACAGTGGGTAACTTCTTTATTAATTCCTATCTTCCTGTTTGGCCGGTTATCACACCGGATAATCAGATTGAACTTACAGATAAGAAAAATTTGATCTCTACTGGTTGATAGTCTGTTGGTCGGTACTGCACGACAGTCGGATGGTCGGTACTGCACGACAAACATGTGGGAACGTTTTAGATCATGGTATATTATGTACCAAAAAATATTGAAACACTAGGGCGTTTTATTAAACTTAATAGACTAGAGACAGTACACATCATAGAGCATAATCATTTACTTACACGAGAAACAAAAAATCGGCTTTGCAAAATAACTTTTAACCTATGGAATATTGACGAATACGTTTAATGTCTCATAACATCAAGCGCAATGGAGTACACGATACGACCCCGAAATAGGCTATACAGAATTGTGATTTTTATTTGTTTATTCAAGTAAAAGGCGCATATCTGCCGGAAGAAGCGAGAACAAGCTTTGGTCGGTACTGCAAGCTGGTCGGTACTGCAAGACTCTCCCCTATTCATTCGGACCCACCATAACTTGTTTAAGAAAATAAGAAATTCAGATTATAATAATATTAAAATCCGGTATACAAGGTTATTCTGAGACATGTATGAACAAAATTGTGGACCAAAATGGGCTCCATATAATCGACTGTCAGTTTATAACTATAAATATACACTAAGGCTTAAAGAACAGAAAGTGGTACAGATAGATATGTAACTACCCTATTGAAGGATAGTGTCCTGGAAGGAATTTTTCAATTCAGCAGAATAGGAACGTGTTTAAAAATATTTGAATAGAACATAATGTGACGGAAGAAGCGTCTAGAAACAAATAGAAACGTCTGTCAGAATAGTTCAATGTCGATTTAGGACGTCCAAGTTCAATATTAAAGGAAATGTCTCTAGCTAAGCAAATGCCCTGTTTCACAAACGACGGAAGCGGGCGAAACGATTTTACGACGGCGGTTGGACGCGATGCACTATGTCCCGACGTATATCCTTCGCGAAGTAGAATCGCACTTAAGTGCATACCGACGTGTAAAGGGGGTGCGGTTCAAGCGAACCACCAAGAATTTACTGGTTGCCTTTACAACCTGTTCGAGCCCTCTTCGCCTCGCTGCAGCCCCCTTCGATCCACATTTCGTACACCTCTTCTTGCAGCAACTCAATGTGATTTTTTTCTACTTGCGAGGGGCACCGAGTAGTGTCACTCACAAGATCTTCGTTGCACTTTGATAGTAGAACAAAGTGAGCGAGAAGAAACTTGTTTATTTCAACGAGGAGGTTATGATTGGTAGAGAGTTTTTTTTTAAATAAAACGCCACCCCACGCTAGGAAATGGAATCCTATTCAAAGAAACATTATCTTTGACTATCTTGAAATCTCCTTCAGTTACGTCATTGCATTGTCAACTTACTTTAGACTTCTGAAATTCTTATAGACTTCTTATATCTCTTTTTTGATGACAGAGTGTCAAGAGTTCAAGTCAAAGAAGCGAAAAAGCTTTATATTTGAAATAATTACCGTGCCAGATAAGCGAGTAACAAAATCACGTGTACTGTCAATTATTCTTCATCTTTTAAATCAAGACCCCTAGTTCCTACATCGCAGAGCCCGAGGCAGATCTGAAAAGTCGAAGGTTAACGAAATCCCTTCGTCAATAAGAGAAATTCATCTTCGTGAAAGGACCAAATATTCCCAGTAAATTCATTCTACCGCAAACATTTCAAGCCCTACGTTCGCTCGGGGAACACGCTCCGAAGCGTGCACCAGCGTAGTATTTCGCAGGGCAGTCAATCGCGCGACGTACGAGCTTGACTGAGCCGTAAATAAGCGATGGCTATCGCGTAATGTGCCCAGCACTCGAGACTTACCACTTGGCATGTAATATATTAATTACAAACAATTAGCTATTCTTTGCCCCCGGGGGCTACGTGACTGTGCACCCTCCCGAAACTCCTTCCTCCGTTCCACCCTCACCTGGTCTCCCTCCGTTGGCATGCAGGGGTCGGTCTAGTATTGGAGGTCGAGGTGGCGCAAACCTGGAGGTTGATGAGGACCGGGGTAAGGTGGTGGCGCAAGGTGGTTAGGTAGAAGGTAATGGTCGGTTCGCTATTCTCGCGTGCCAAGGGGTAGTTCCCCCCGGTGACCGTGATAGCCGGCCGAGTTCTACGGTTTACGCGGGACCCAGGGATGTAGATGAACGCGAAGGGACGCGGGTACGAGTATACACGTCATCCTCGACTGGCTCTCCTTATACTCGTTCACTCGTTCCCCCGTTTCCTCGTTTCGTGTATCTGTCCTCCACTCCGCCAACTTGGTCGCTGGCAATCGTTTCTTTTTCCCTTCTATTCGTAATTATACACCTAATTGCGTGGAGCTCCTTTTCCCTTGTAATTGCTCGTTGAACCCCTTAGCGCGCTCGTCGAGGCAATTTCGCCGCGCCGCGTCGGCTAGATGCGTGTTTGAAATTTGAAAGGAACTGCGCAGTGGTCTGGTCGCGTTTAACGGCTCCCGCCCCGTCGTAACCTCGACGAGACGCCGATGGCCCGGCGCCCGCTACACCTGACGATAATTTAATTAATGCAACGACCATCTTACGCAGTGCCCCGTGGAAATAAATATTCCTTAAGAAGCGCGCCGACACGCCACTTCCCGTCGCGTTGTCAACGCTCCTGGTCCTGTGCAGCTTCTTTTACATTCCGCGTTCGATCCCAGGACGGCTGACCCAATCATGCAAATTAGACGTTATCTTATTAGCTTAGCTTTATCTTCCATCCGTAACAGCTGGCACATTTTACTCCTGCAATTTCGCCTCTGTGGGAGAACCGGTCCCGGAGGTCGATAAACCATATCCGTTTTTATCGCCCTTTTTACCTCCTGCCCTCCTTGCTAACGCGAACCAGACAGCGTTGACTTATTACTGGCTTGACAAACGAGGAAGATGTTCGACTCTCGGTGGAAGCGCACGCGCGTGTTGCGTTCTGTGTATGGAAGGGGATTGTGTGCACGCGTGTACACACGTTTCGAAACAAACGAAAAGAAAAGAAAATATATCAGTGGTTGCAAGGAAAAACGACCCATGTCACAATTTCAAAAAATTTGAGTTTATGCATTAATTCAACTGTAGAATATTGGATGTATGTTTTCACCAGAAAAAAATGCATGAAAACGAATTTTATACGTTGAAAAAATAATGCAATTTAACCGAAGTCCAATCTTCAATTAATACTCATTTGGCAAAACAACGCAAGTCCACAAAATTTTGAGAATACGACGTATCTTTCCTTTGTGATCGCCATTTATTTTCTATTTTTATTTATCTGCATATACTATAACGTATTTTGTATAAAATAAAATGAGTAAAATTATATTTCAAATTTTTATTTTACTAGAAACAGCACACTATGAAATACCAGTGATACATAAATGTGTAACTTGTATTTTACAAAAAATAACGCAAAGCACAGAAGAAAACGAAAGAAGACAAAAAAAAGAAAGTAAAAGAAGGAAAAGTAATCAGTAAAACTACTTAACTGCGACACGTTCAAGCAGAACAACACAAGTCCAGTGGACTTGTGTTGTTCTGCCTAAAGTGTATGTAAATTATTACTATTTTGTTTATTATTATTTACGTTAATAGTACGAATAGTGAATATTGTGCAAAGTGAAGAAAATATACGTTTATATCGTAAGAAGAAAAGAAGGAAACATTGCTAATAAGAAGAATTGGTGTTTAGAACTTTCAACGACAATATCTCGAAAGTGAAAATATGTGACATGGGTCGTTTTGCCTTACAACCACAGATATTCTGCCTTTTAACTATTTTATTTACCTATTTCATTTTCGTGAGTTTCTGTGACATTCCTCGAATCGTAAGCCAGCATTAGCGCGATCAGCAATTTCATACTTTGGTTCACGCGATGTGATAAATCAAAATTGTGAATAAAATTCATAGATGCACACGTGACAACGGTTGATAAAGTGTTAAAAGGTGAATCTGTCCTCTTAACCCCAAAATTTCTGATCACAGACACATAGAAAGAATAATTCTAACTGAAACTTAAAGCCTAGAAAACAATGACCATTCCCATGATGGGTTCAACTCCTACTCCCATCCACAGAATTCTCAGAAGCTGCATCGATACTGAATTCCCCAGCACTCCGCATTCCAGTAAACTAATTTTCACCATGAAAGAGGTAACAAAGGGCCTCGCAATCTGGAGCCCCCCTGAGAGCAATCGTCGCATCGGTTGTCGCGGTAACAACAGTCCGCGACGTTTAGTTCGAACCCGATTAGAGAGGAGGTAATATCGAAGTAGGAAGAAGTTATTCGTAACGATGCAAATAACAGGCACTTGTCGCTGCCACCTAGAAAGCTCAAACGCTGGAAGAGGCCAAGGCGGGCAAGTTAGCGGGGAACGGTGGAACGGAGGAACGGAAGTAGGAGTGGTGACTTTACGCGATCGTCGAGAACGGACGTGTGCGGACGGTAAACGCGGGACACAGGACCGATACGATAGAGAGAGCTGATTCCAGCGGGGGTCGAACGGGTATCGAGAGCCAATAAATTCCGACAAATTGTATTACCCGCGTTATATACTGCCGCGCATGAAGTCAAACGGCCCGTATTCTCCACCCACGAGCAGCCACGATCTCTTCCCACACCTACGCAAACCTCACGACGGTGTCATTGGTTATTGCGACCGAAATACACGCACGCGCCAGCACGAAAACGTTGCAATTCTCTGCAACGTTCCCCCTCGAACCCCCTTGCCGTTCCCGTCCCGACGTTTCCTCCAGGTTCGACAACACCCCATGCCTTCCGTTTCCTACGATTCCGAGGCAGCTTCCCCGTTCTTGTGCGGTAATTGATGCCTATCGGCTCGCGCATCTATCGAGGGATCCGCTTCTTCGTTTCTCTGCAACCCCACAATCGCGTGTGTTAATTATTTTTTTTTGTGGATGTTAATACTGCTGGGCAGTTAACACTTTGTGTACAGGACATTGCGTTGCTTCAGTGCTGGATTTAGCCCTTAGGCTAACAAGGCTGAAGCCTAGGGCTCCGTTTAGCTGGGGGCCCCTCATTCTAAATATTTTCTTCGAAAAATTAGCATTTTTTTATATTATCTTTATTAACTTGTATCTTTAATGTTTATTTATGTTAATATTATGTTTAGTTTTGATATTCAATGTTTATTTTGAAATTAAATTCTTATTTAGATTATACGAGTATTGTGATAAAAAAATCAAATTAGCGTTATTTTAATTATTACATTTAACCAGGGGCCCACCAAATATTCAGCCTGGGGCCCCCTAAAAGGTGAATCCGGCTCTGCGTTGCTTGCTAACTGCGGGCCGTTTTCAATTTTAAGGGGCATTTAGTGATTACAATTGAAGACGTTGCAGCAAGAGGGGTGCGACTTCTTCTTGATCAGTTTCGAGTAAACTGGAAAAAAATATTTTTGACATAACAGAATAACATTATTCTTTCGCCTATAATATAATTGAAGATCTTGAGCAGGTTCTTAGAAAACTCGGAGAATGTTGCGGCACTGAAGCGAGCAAAAAAATTGTAAATGAAGAATTGAATATATGTAGGAGCAAGGAAAAAAGTGGGACTAGAACCCATGATCTCCAGAGATTCAGAGTACAGAAGTAAGTAGCTGAATAGAATTCTTTTAGAATCCTGTTGAATGCGTCTCCTTTTTAAAATTGGAATATACAACACGGAGAATTTAGTGTGCAAATTACTAAATACTTAGTAACATCCACCATACACCAGACTTTAATGGAACATTTTAATTCCCATTTACCAGCAACTTCTACAAAATCCAGTGAGTAAGTATCTCTGAATTTATTTCGCAAATAAGCTCCAAGGCTATCGCGCAGCCAGCACGACTATAAAAACCAATTCTTAAATTCTTTCCAATTACCATCCACTTGTCCGTTCTAAAGTCCCAGTTCGAACATCCTTACGAGAAGCACCAAGCGCGCGTTCACCAATAAGCTTGCCCATCGATTTCTCTCCCTGTTCCACGGCGAAACATATTCGCTGGTTCTCCAACATAAATCGACGATCACGTAATCGTTTATCATTCCCGACTGCTTTATTTGCTTTCTGGCCGGGTTTAATTTCCACGTGCCGCGCTTCCATCGCATTGCCATTTTCCCGGCATCATTGGGAAGTAGGATTTTTCCCCGCGGCGGATGTACACAGAGATTTTCCGTTGTTTTTATTTCAGCTGCGGACCGCATTGTTCCGCGCCGTCCTTTCTCTCCGTTGTCGATTTTTCGAGTCCCCGATAGGTATTCGCTTATTTCGAACATTTTTGTCGTGCTTTCACGTGCTTGACTGGTCGTGTCACGCTATCTTCCACCCCCACCTCCCGACATAGTATTTGCGCGCTTTTAAAGTGCGCTTTCGATATTCCTCGAATGCAACCGACTTTCGTGATTTGGAAACAGCGGTGCTACCATCGCAGTAGGAAACACGGGCGCCGCGTCGTTCACGCATGATTCCTAGGACACAGGTCCTATGAAGAGGGAAACGTGTTTTGGAATCAAAGTGGACTGTCCAATTTCCGTGGTCGCTCGTGCCGATCATTTCAGAGGGGAACGAAGAGCACACCACGCAGCAGGTGACGTGCGAGTTAGATGAGTTGCAACCGCAGCAACGAAACAATGACGAATTTCAGATTTTGATAAAACGCTTGGGTATTTCGCTAAGAAGCTTAAATGAGCAGAGGGCTTTCCTTCGACGAATACAAATCGGCCCCAACCGCAGTCTCGCGATACTGGTGAATAGCGCGTGCAAGGGTATTTGCATTGCATGCGCCTCTCGTTGTCAGTCAGATTTCCTAGACTAGCGGAATAAAAAGGCATTGTCTGTGGTGGAAATGTGTTTATCCCCTCGAAGGCAACGATACCAAATACCAGCCGCAGCGTATTACGACGCTCGGACGTAATTACCATAATGGCGGAAGATGGAGGAAACTGCAGTAATTCTCGGGGAAAATGGGAAACGAAGAAAGTATTTTGAATTGAGATTCGGTAATGAAAGTTCTCCGGGTTTATCAGTGCCTGCTTAAACAGATTCTCGCTGGACGGAAGGAAACTGTTTTTCTCGCTCTCTCAGTCAATGTTATTTTCTGAATTTCTTGCAAATGAGCATGCAGTAAACTTTCTCGTTGATGAAATGATATTTTTTGTTACGCTTTTTAATGCAATACCTGTGATGGGCATTGCTCCGGGAAAATACCAGGACGAAATGGCGTCGAAAAGAATGATTGGAATGTTGACGTTTCAAGAAAGGTGGGGTGTGCCTTGTTAGCAGTAATGAAAACGTAATTACAATGTTTTGGAGGGGAGCGTGTTAATTAAATAGTTGTGACATTTCTGTGTTTGGAACTTTCTGTGTAGTTAAAATGTGAATAAAATTGAGCTGATATCGATATAATAGCTATTCAAATTGGAGTAGTTATTATTCAAGTAACTAAGAAAGAATTCTCTCTAAAGTCTAATGTGTCATTATTTTGCAACTACTTACTTACTGTGTATTCTTAGCAGTGCATGAAACTCAAATGATCACATATAAATTCAATTTTCGAGTTATACAACCAGTTTATTTGGATTTTGAGAACGTATAATACTTCCTATTTAGGATTATTAGCTTCAAGTAGCAAATGCTTGAGAATTCTGAGTTCACTGAGCAGTTGCACAAATGTCTGCACGCAAAAAACTTAGCACCAGAACTATGAAAATAACAGAAATAGTGAAGAGCACTTTATAGCTATAACGTGCGTGAAATATCACCAAACTTTGACAACCTCTTTTCGTCACAACACAAACAAAAATGTAAACATCCAGAGTCTGTATTTTTTAAAGAAATTCGAAACCAGCGAAACGATGACTTAAACCCTCCCTAATTTCACGCGCACTACATCATGTTTCAATTTCATCATAATCCCTCACGTTAACTGCAAAGACTGACCGATTAATCTACTAGTTATACAAGAAGGTTTCCTTCATCCAGTTCTACAATCTCCAACAATTACCATGTTCGAAGGTGACAGCCCCACTAAAACCACCCAACGAAGTGATTGCTCAGCCCCATACATCTTCGTGTGATAAAAAGGAGCCCAACAAGGTGTTACTGTTTCGCGCGCAATGTACGGCGGAACTTGAGTGAATTAGGTGAAGATTTTACATCGTTAGCTGCTCGACGATAATAGTGTATCAGGGGAGAAGTTATCGCCATTAGCGCGAAATGCATGCACGTCGTGGCACAAAGGTAATGCACTCTCGTAAGATCCGAAACACGTCCTGGCGCCGCAAGAACGACAGCACTCGCGGCTAGAGGTGGCTTAACCCTCAGGACCGGCAGCTGGTCCACTCTAATGATCACGCCACATCGTCTGTCAAGAGTCTCCGACGATATAATTACCGGGCGCAAAGTGGACGCGGTAATTGCAAAGGGAATGAATGATCGGAAGAACGAGTGGACGCTGACGGAGCGTCTGGGGTTGGTTTCACGGCGTTCGGTTTAATTTCCTGCCGGCCGCGACCGGAGTGGTAGCTGGCCATCCCGCAGTAAATGACTTTTTATAGCTGGAGACGTTTTCAGCAATCGAAGACCAACGTCATTCTTCGTGCTCTTAATGGGGTGGTATGCTTAATCTATCATTGGAGCTTCAGAAACGTTAAGTAGGTCGCAGAGATGAGCAGTCTGGCAAAAGGAAGTGTTAAAATATACAGGCGTTCAAATAACCATTCACAGCGAGGCAGGACTAAAGATTTCATGTGACGCGAACAAAAAATCGCGTTGACAGAGCGACGTAGACAGTTTGCTATTATTTACGAAATTTCGTCTACCCTTGTGCGGCATGCGCTCCGCTAATGAGGAATAGACACGCGAAGTTCGTGACAAGCTCGTAGCGAGTGTCTCTGTACACTCTGCACACTCGTGTAGATAAGTTGGGGATTAAGGTACATTCAGCAAAATGGGTAATGGGTATGTTTCTAATTGCTTTGAGCCGCCGAACATCCGTAAAGGGCTCTGGATGAAAACTACTAGGTATGTCTTTTGAGGTCACTGCTGGAAGAATTGGTGTTTCGGGTTTAGCATTCAGAGAGAGGCAGTCGCGAATGTTTTCTCTGGTATGTATACGATATGGCATGCTGGGAGATGAAAACGTATTCCTTCTGTGAAACGCGTGTCTGCGTCTCGCGTGGATGAACAGCCGAATGGAATACAGTTGAGAGAGCAGAATGCTTTAGCGTCGACGTGATAATATGATTTACAAGAGCACACACGCAGATAATGGTGTCTAGAGAATTGTGTCAGTGAATATGTGACTGAAAGGAAAGGCTGACAGAGTGGATTGTTGCAAAATGAATGGCTGTTTAACCGTGGATCGCTTTCTCAAAGTGGCTTCAGGTTTCTGTCAAACCGATTCGAAACACAGTGTCAGATGGCAAATAGTAAAGGCGGTTTGAATGTAAATATATCTTGAATATTAGAGTGGAATATGTAATGGAATATTAGAAACGCCATGCAAAGAGGACATAGGAACTATATCAAGACTGACGGCGAATTTAATTTTATGTAACCTCATAATTAAATTAAATTCAAATTAAGACTTTCAAATTAAAAATCTTAATAAATGACAAGTCCCTCTAAAACATCGTGTCAGCTATAGCCTTAAAACTTACATAAATTATTATATTTCATGGTGAACATCTTCAAATTCTCATTAACAAATATAACAACACAGTAGCTAAGTACATACATCGTATACATATTCCACAACATCCTCAGGAATCACAGTGCAACCAACGCAAGCACGGTAAGTCCGACTAATTTGAATCAAATGGCAGTCAGCTTAAATGATCGAGTCCAATTGATCAAATTCTCGGTACCATCGGCAAATGAATTGCTGGTACAGTGTAATAAGACGATTTCGCGTACCTAATTAGCATGAATCTGCCATTAATCTACTAATCTCGACAGAAAGCCATGTACATACAGACATGATTTAGTTGTGAAACCACGATGAAAACTCCTAGTGGTCATCACAACATTGAGTATTACACTACGAGTCTTTAACACTTTTTCTAACACCTTCGTTGTTTACATGCCTCATACGTAGGTAATTTAGGCTTCCAGTAGAAAAGTTTGAGGAATAAGAAATACTATACAGATGATAAATAAATTTTAAACCCCTCTTACTTTGCTCCATTTATAAAAATCTTTCATAGAATTTGTCAGTGCAGGCACGAAATGCCGAGTTTCTTTGTACTTAACAGTTTAGACGATTCTGGTAGACCTTTACGATAATCGAGTGATATTAATTGGTTAAACACATAATTACAACGCGGCTTGTTTGTTATCACGATGTGCATTCACCTCGATGCGTGTTCCAGTGCAATCCGCGCGTTCCTCTGACGTAATATTAGGATCGAGTGCCTGGTCGAATCCTCGGGTTAACTTAACGAGCAGAAAATCGCGAATCCGCACATTTAACGAGCGAGGCTAGCGATTTCGCAGTTGCCCTCTCCTCTATTCCGTTCAACCCCTTTCGTCTGCAACTGTATCCTTCGTGCAATCGGGTCTGCACAATAGCCCAGCCATATTGTTATTTCCCTGTAGCTACTGTACCGAATGTCATTGTTCAAGCTGTAATGTTAGAAATTTTATAGGGCACCATTATTAACGAACCAATCTACGAATGTATAGACATGGAATATTGGGGGCTTTAATCAATTTACTACATTGTTTCAAAATTAATTAATATTTAGGTAATATTGCCTGGTGTAATAAGCATTCTTTAATTTATATACGTTCCTATTTTATAAGAACCATTATTTAGGGTTTGATTTCGGATTGTAAATAAAATGGAAGAAGAAAAGGAACACTGAGAGTTTCGTAGGCTTACCTAGGAGAGCAATAGTGCAGGTTTGAAGGATCTATTGGAAAAATTGATGATTGCAATTGCGACAAAATTAACTGACCACCGAGGCTATCCATGGACTAATCTAATCTTTCTCTCGCATCCCTTCGAAGAAAATAAGTAAACCAAGCGTGGATCACAATAGGCAGAATCTACATATACATAATTCTGATTATGGAAAAAAAATTGTCAAAACAGAGCCCTGTACGACAATTCTTCCTAAGTAAGTATTAACACAATATCTATACATTGCACCTCAACCCTATCAAATGCATTCATAGTAAATACAATTTCAAAGGCCCTTGCCTAACACAGCGTATTTCACATAAAATAAATGTCCATTTTAATCAGAGTGAAGTACATTTTCTTAAACTTTCCACATGATAAAATCAGTGTCGGGGCATTAAATTTCTAACAGTAAAGAGGAAATTAACAGCAGACGTGTTGCTCCCCCGTCAAAGTGAATTATTTTATGGAAGCAACGTGTTACGAATACAGTGCCGTAACGCAGTAGGTACTGGACGAGGGGAACGTGTGAACGAACCTTTAAATAGCATTGACGCCCGCCAATACGTAATGCACCAGCTGCATGTGATTGCGAATAATTATTTAATCCCAGTCAGTAGCCCCCTATGCCGTTTCTCTTGGGCTGTGCATCGTGCCTGGGATTCATACTGTCCACTCATAAATCACGTTTCTCGATAGCGGCCTGAACGTAGGTATAAGGCTATGGCGAAACTGCGAGCTGGCTGCGTTACCTGCGAGCCTTTTCGATCTTCAACTTCCACCACATTTCACGTAACATATTGGAATGGTAGGTAGGGCCCATCATTTTTTCCTTCACGACGGATTGAAATTGGAATCCTGTTCACAGTTGGTCAGTTAACTGGAAATTCGCGATTATTGGATGTACGAAAAGGGCTTGTGAAAAAGGTGTATGTGAATATCAAGAGGTTCATTCCTGTTTATGCACTTTGCACGATTTGAAGTGTAAAGAGAGATATCTTACAGAAATGTGCGGAATTAAAATTGTTGGTAGTAGAAGTAGAATTTTTTAATATTTTAGCCACTCTCATAGCTGTGATTAATAAATTTGGTTCTAAGGAATATTTACTTACTTTCATCCTCAGTTCTGTGAATCATTAAGTTACAACGAACGCGAGTGTTCGACGGTGATAATTCGTTTTTCAAGCTTGCAACTAATTTACTCTCACTGCGATCCTCGACAAGAGGGGAAGGATGAGAGCTTGCGATATTTCAAAGTTAAAATGTTAGACTCGAATGGCGTGGGCGGGCACCACGATCGATCATTGTTTTCCATCGTTTTGTGGAGAACTACAGTTCTGTGCTTCTCAGCTTCTAACGTCGTTGCACTCTGATGAGATGTGAGATGGGGTGTCGGAAGTAATATCCTTCACCGTCCCGGTTTCATGACAATATAATACAATCTCATCGTTAGAAGCAATTGGAATGTAACATATGGAAATGTATTCACATACTATTAGGTTCTGATTTTCGTTGTTGTTGAAATAAGTTGCAAATGTATTCTACTGTATATTATTGTTCAATGTACAGGATGATATGAACATTTGCATATATTCTTGCACCACAACTCCATATTCTTTGAAGCATTAATGCAAGTATTACATAGTTCATTCTTCGTATGCGTAGAATATTTTCCACGAAAATGATTCATTTATGAAATATCTTAATTTAAAATTTTTCAATACAACTGCTCCTAGGTTTCAATGTAACTCCACACGTGCATTTTGCATGTGTCCTGCATGATGTTTCGTACTTCATGCATATGTGTATGCGTAATGTTTATGAATTTTTGCCAAATATATGATAAGTCCCTTGTCCCTTATTGTTGTTTGCAGTTACACATTTATACAAAGGATACAAATAACGTGGCACTGCGCTCTAAACGAATATTCCAAACAATTTAATATTTTACAAAATTAAATTATTTAATACAACGCAATAAAGGCCCAGATTGGCCATATTTCCGTCTAATTTCATTGAACTACTCGGCCTTGTCCGGAGCTCGTGGAGTTCGTGGAGCTCGTCTAGGCCCAGCCGGGACATGGTTTGCAGTCTGCACTTGTTCCACACTCGGTTCGTCTCCGGCCCGTCCTCGGTGGCTGTACAAACCGACCTTAACGCAGATAAGTGTGTGATGGAAAACCATTCGATCGTCCTTATCGCCTTTCTCCCTATCTCTAACCCTTTCAACGATAAAATTCACCCAGGCTCCTTGTAACACCTTATGCAAAGAAGGCAGTTATTTTAAGGAACAGAAGTCACATTGAACGGAGCACACCGCAAGACTACGAGTTCTCCCAGAAGCGAGAATTCTGGGCATGGAAATTGCTTAGTCTCGTTCGAACGTAGAAGAACAGTGCACACAGGGAGAACTATACATAGTTATACATACAGTACCGCTAAGGATAACGATGTCAGAATTTGCAAATCAACAGATCTATCACCCACATCTTGCCTTGTTAGGGTGGACAGTACGCGTCAGAAATTCTCGAGATACAATCTTCATAAACTCGGACGTTATCACAGAATCGGGCACCCGAGTGTAACACCCTCGAGCACGCTCTAAACTTGGCACATTCGGCCGCAGATATATCTCCCCGTTTCACCCCCTCGACTAAGGATCCTCGATGACCTCCGGCACTGTACCGTGCCCGTGTCGCTGTGGGCGGTGTTAAACGGGGCACGCGATAATAAATGCCGAAAGTTTCGCGAACAGAAAAAGCGTTCGCGTTGTTTGACGAGCATCGTCACGTTGCACCGAGGCGAGGGTGGGGGCGAAGGGCGCGGGTTTTGTCCCGGCGCGGAAAAAAGCGTAAAAGACGTTTATTCCTGCCGCGTATATAAACTGCGGCGCGGCAAGCAAAACACCCCCGAAAAACGACTGCGGCCGCATTCGAGCACGTAGGCAAATTCGTTGCAAACATCGAGACAATGGGGTATGACCCGTCGTGGGCGGCATTTTAAATCGGCTCCTTTTCCGTCCTCGTACGAAGGCACGTCCTACCTTTTGCTCTTTGTTCTACGCGGCTATCCAAAGCTCCCTTCGCTCCCTTCCCCTTCATTCTTTTCTTGTCGCATCCCGTTTCCAGGCTGCGAAATTTGCCCATCGCCGGCTCGGAAGGAAAGAAGGAGGAAAGGATAATGTATCTATCTCCAGCCGGTACTGGGATATACAGCTGCTGCATACATATAAATACATCTGCCTTGCTTGCGGGATAAATGCCCTTGCGGTGATAGCGAGTGCGCGTGACAGCAGTGGCAGGAGCTACCGAAAATTCAGGATTTGGCAAGTTCAGCTGGGTCTTAATCTTTCTGAAGGGAGATTCCTGTAAAAGTGAATTGGGTGGGCTTGTTTCGATACAAGAAACTTTGAGACGGTGACCTTAAGGGGTAACACCACTCTAGAGGCAGAAAAAAATACCTAAATTTGACAATTTATTTTGGGAGTGTGACAAACGGAATAGAATTTCTTTTCAGAGGATTTATTTAACACATATTGAAGTATGAAAAATAATTTTTTTAGTGTCATTTTCATACAAAATGGCGACGACAGAGCCCGTCGTCGGAAACAGCTTTTGTGAAAACACCGCCACGGGAGGACGGATTTCTCGGCATGTATGAGTCGTGGAACAAAAAATAAAAAAAATTTATAATCTATATACAATTGGCTTTGGAAGTACGTAGGGTTTTTTTTTAAATCAATTTCTGTGGAAGTGGTGCAGTTGTTAAGAAATAAATCGATTTTTTGCCCTAAAAATGAGCATTAAATTGGTTATAAAAAAGAAAGTTTACATTCAATCAAAAAACGGCTACGTACTTCCAAAGAGAATATTGTTGTAAAGCTACTGTAAAAATTTCAAATCGATTCATGCGATAGTTTTCGAGAAATTCGTCCTCCCAGTTTGAAAAAAGTGGTTTCGAGAAAAACGCGTTTAAAGTTTTATGAACATTTTAATCCTTTAAATTTTTGTTTATCTTTAATCTGCGATGCCTGCACCATACATTTGGCCATCTAGGTCGATGTTCGTCTCCTCCTTCCTTTCTAAAGTATGGTTTAAGCAAAAAAAAAACATCGATCCTAGAGTGGTGTTACCCCTTAAGGAAAGGGAGCGAGAATGACAGCATAAATTGTAAGTATGAATGAAAATCTAGATAATCTTAAATAATAGTAGACTGATTATGATTAATCTCTTTGTTGGGAAAATATAAACCTATTATTCCTCTGTGGTTTCAAACATCCTGTATATTATTTCTATATACAATGACTAATTAAATACCTAAGAGAATTCCAAAATTGATGGATTTGATTCGTTTCTCAAAACTGCCCGTTCGCCTTCACCACCTACGTTCCTAACAATACTTTTCCATTAAACTGCAACATTTCTTTCGCACAACCTTTAAACGACCCCGCATTTTGTCTCATACAGATCCATAGGCAGCATTCCGGGGTAGGTCGACGTTAAAGAACGACAAAGTCAGGCGACAGAACTTAACCGTAACGTTACCGTATCGCAACGAACCAACGAAATAATGCACCATCTGAAAGAAGCGAAGCGACGGTGGGGTAAAAGTAGCCACGGATTATGCTGTTACCTCGGGCTCTTATAGCAGGCGAAATGGCGTAAATAATGTCGTGGGAGTGTCGGAGGACAGGCATAACGAGCGGTCTGCCGCGCGGATTAAACACACGCGTAGCTCAGAGTAAGACACACAACGGCCTAATGCTCGTGCAAGCGTAGGCCCGCTATTATCGCGGTCGTGATACTCGTGACTTACGTGACTCCCGCTGTCGTTGCAATTCATGCCTGTACATAATGCCGCACGTGTTATACGGACGCACTCAGACACGAGAATCGCCGATCAAATCGGGATCGGGCGGGGGCGGCGGGGAGGGGGGTGGGGGTTGCAAGCGACGAACCTAGGGAATTGCACAGGAAAATTAACCCCGCGGTAACTACCGGCTGTCACGTGACGCCGAGATTGACCCCCCTCACGACTGTCGGGTCGCGAAAGCGGTCGTGTTGCGAGCAGAAGCTGCGGTTAGATAATCGACGAAAATTTGCCGTATCGAAAGTTGTTACGGGAAAGTGTTGATGCGGTAATGATTAATCTTCAATCTTGATGACTCCGAGGCTACGTGTTACGCTACACTTTTGGTACGTTAAAGCTATGTTTGCTTCTGTGGCTTTGGCGAATTGAGCTGCTAGCAAGCATACTACCTACTAAAGGGGCGTTAATGAGGATTAAAGGGACTTTTTTTGGAATCAATGTGTTGTACAAGCAAGGAGTAGATGATAAAAGAGATTTTTTCCATAGAGAAATATTTTCAATTACCTATTGAGTAGGTACAGTAGCGGACAAAAAAGTTACCACTTTTTCGACCCACCCTAATTCTATTACTTTTCAATATCAATTCAAAATTGTAGTATATGCCTAACATACATATTCTGAAAGAGAATTGAAAGCTGTATAAAATCCAGTTACAGTTGAATTTATTTAACTAACAATCAAAAAACCGCACATAACATTAAACAAGACAACACACTTTTAAAGTCAACAAAAAGTTACCACTTTTGAACATAAAAACATCTAATATTTTGTGGGGGGACATTTTGCTTTTAGGACTATCTAAAAAGTTGCTAAACGTGGTAACTTCTTTGTCGGCCCCAAAAATGTGTTACCCCCTTTAATATCATACCACACTTTTGCTTGTCAGTTAATTAAATTCAACTTTAACTGGATTTTATACATCTTTAAATTCTCCATCAGAATATGCATATTAAATATACCACAGTCCTAAATGTATGCTAAAAAAAATAACAAAAATAGAACTAATCGAAAAAGTGGTAACTTTTTTGTCCGCTAGTGTATATCTCACTGAACAAAATAGGTACATTTTCTTTTTGATTCGAAAAATGCTGAAGCTCTTTAAGCTGCTACTTCGCAGTGAATCATCATGTATATTCTCCCTCGGAGCGTAACATTCAAATTGCCTATTCTCATAGCAAAATTCGTGGGTCTTATTAAAATTCTACCCACGAAAATGTTATTTATCCAAAACTCCCTGAACTCTTTATCCACTTATTGGAAAGCCACTGGCATAAATTCATTGAGCAGTAACGTGTACAGCATCGATGTTCTAAACAGCGAGTATTTCTTTCCCTGAATGTCCCCGATATTCGGCAAACTGCATTTTCACGAACCATTAAAGTTCAACGTGCATTCGGGGCACGCTACCGATACGCTTTGATTATAGACCAACTAATTTCGCTAATCGGTTAGAAAAAACACTTGGTCCCGACCGAGCTTCCTCTTTTGGAAGAATAAACCGAGAATCGTTCCAGCAGGTAAATACCGCGGGAAAACCATCGTTTCTGAATCATCCATTGTTTCTTTCCCGCGGTAAATATTACCTACACAACGCAACGATGGAGCGTCGTTGACACGATGCGATGGCTCGATGCATTCGTCGAGGAAACAGGAAAACAGACTGGAAATCAACGCTATGAAGAGCGATGCAGCGAAAATGGGACGCGGGAATATAATTAGCATGGCGAAGGACGCGTTTGACGGGCGTTCGCGAGTCTACGAAAACGAAACGTGGCTCACCACCCCCTCAGCACGCAGCGTACCCATATCCCTTTCTCCGACATTTTCGCTCGCTCGTCGAATCGAGTACATAACCGCCGCAGAAACCGCGAGTTTGCATTGCAGATTGGTAACTACATTCCGATTTTTCGCGAACGATTTTTTCCACGGCGAATTCAACTCAACCCTCGGACCGGTCCGCCCTGAAAAAACCCCACGGTGCGCTCCTTTCAGCCCGAAAAATAATAAATCCAATAATAGGTTTCCTTATATTTTCGCTGTGCGTAATCAAGCGTGGGGAAACAAAAGAGCTCGATCATGATAACAGAGGCGTCAAATAAAATTCCACCGGTGGCCCACGAAATTAATTTATCAGTGGCTCCATTTAGCATCGAAATGAAAATAGAATAAAAAAGAACTGAAGTTATGGAGATATGGCGCAGCTACTATTTTCCTATAATTGAATATCGTAATTTAGATTTTTCATCACTTTTGATAGTTGCACCAAAAATCTAAATTTCTACCGTGGTTAAATGAGTTCCTTTGTTTGCAAAAGTACGAATTCTGGGTACGTGTAGGTATTATACGTGTTTGAAATGCCTCAGGCACCGTGGATTTTGAAAATAATATTTCTGCAGCTTTTTAATTGGAAAAGATGGTCGCGTTTGAAGAATTTTTAAATCATAGAAGATATTACATCTGGCATATACACTGTCAGTGTCACTTAGTTGTGTGAATTAACGAACATACATTTTTAGAAGCTCTGCAGAGCTTAACCACAAGCGAAATCGAACAGGGATCTCCGTGCAGATGGCACACAATGCCCGCGAAACCATAAAATTAATTAAAGCCGGGAACGGCACAACGTAATTAAAAGGGCAGAAAAATTCAAGGGGGGTCGGACAATGGTAGACAAACGCGAAGCAACAGGAATAATGAAAAACGACGACGACGACGAGAGACGGGCCATGGTGGAGAGCGACGGGGATCAAGATGGACCAAGGGGTGGTCTGCGAAAGAAGTCTCGAGCGCGGAGCTAAGCGGGAGGAAAGAGGCAGAAGGGAGACACGATAGACCGCGACAAGAACAATGGGGAAAATGGATGCGAAAGCTGGAAGCGAGGAGCATGAATGAGAGAAATGCGCCGCGAAAAGGGGGATGAATGTGCGTGGAAGAGTGAAACGATCCGCGGGAACGGGGATGGGGGTGGTGGCCGTGGCAGACAGAGACGACGGCAATCGGACAAAGTAGCGGTGGGAAGAAGAGGGGAAAAAGGGTGGAGGGTTGGCGTATATAACCGTTAAAAATGCCAGCGGCACGTTGGTGGTGTACACGTTGTCCACTATTGACCGGCTGCAAAGGGGTGCAATGGTAGCGTTGGTGCTGTTGGCGGAGGCTGGACACCGCGCTATTTTATCTGCCATTGAAACTGGAACGAGCTGGAGGGAGGACGGCCAGTTGACGGTGGTTTTCGGGCTCGGCCAGGAAACGCAAACGCTGAGGTAACGAAGCGCTCACAGAGGGGTGGGGAAGGGCTAGCCGCATGCCCCTCGCTCACCCGGTCCCTGAATCAACCTGTATCATCGGTCTATGCGTCATCTGTTGTTCCTGATGGACAATGCTTGAAATCATTTTTCGCGGCTTTGTCTCGGATCGATTATACGACTCTCGCGGCTCGTTTTCTGCTAGAACAGTTTCGGGTTGCGTAGATGCGCGCGGGTGAAAGTGTACCTACGGTTCAGGCGTTATTCGTTCGCATTCGTATCACTTTTTATATTCTTGACAATGCGGGAATTAACGAGCACGATGCGTGGGGAGCGGTAGTTTTAAGGGGACAATGTATGGGGGATTTGAATCAGCGAGGATGTTTCAATTGAGGTTATTCGAAAAAAGAAGTTTTTCACCCCCAACCCTGGGGGCTGAAGAAAGGCACGTGTGAAATATTTTTATAAGAACTACATTCTATCAAAGTAGAAAGGATAAATGTGAAAATATTTGTACACACAATGAACGTTACAAACTTTGTACAATCTAGAATAAACCCAGACCCCTATTTTCATTCCCCTTTCTCCATTTAAATAATCAACGGGTGTGAAGCAGCAGAAGATTGACAGCCGCAAGCTGCACTCTCTGTGACATTTATTGATGTCAATTGCGCTGAAAGGTTTAAAGCGTGCGTGCATCACTCACGCATCGGGCTATCATAAATCCACGCGGGGAATTTCGAGGAATTGAAAACTCATGACTCCTGTTCCGCGTTAGTGTGGGTCCTACACCAATTCGACCATCCTGGAGCACAAGGAGTGTGGGCGGAAGGAGGGCGAAAGGAAGCAAGGAAGTCACGCGCAAGCAGCCAGTCGGTGGAACCTCCTCAGCGACAGAATTGTTGCGTTTTCAACGCGGAAAGTTTAAATTAACAACTTGCACACCGAGTGAGATCCACTGAACACGGTTCACCGCAATCTCCGCTCTACTTTCTGTTTGGACGCCAGAATATTGTGCGAATTGTGCGCGCAGAGAAACGCTGCCGCGGACGGAGATTGCGTAACCATTTCGGCAGCCAGCTCCGAAAACAATTTACGGGAACGTTACGCCAGCGTAAAGGTTTCACGTGTTGCTTTTGCGTTTTGCAACCGAACGACCGGCTCGATTCACGCGACAAATAGCGGCTCTGTACGAGATTCGTCACCTGCCATTACAATCGAACGCTCAGGTGACACCAGTGGCGTTCTTTTTAGTATGGAGATCCGTGACTTCACAACCAAATACTAACTGATAAATAAATACGTAAAACATGTAAGAGATTTTTTACAAAAGACACTTCTGTAGATCATCATGATTTCGGATATATGTATAGGGTGAGAAATCTATGGAAAGACAAAAAATCATGTCAAGTGGATCATGAAAATTGACCTACATTCCGCGAGGTAAACGTAGAAATGTGTCATTTGTCACGTCGGCACTCTGAAAGCAACGATTCACCCTATTTTCGTTCAAAGAGCCTGGCTCTTTTACTTTGATCATACGTTTTGAGATTTTGCACAAAAGCGCGGTAAACCTAGCAGCGAACAAAAGCGGCAAAAGTGGATGAATCAAGGTCGACTGCGAGTATACAGGTAATCGATTCGGTATACCTGTACCACCGAGCGAACTGAAATTTTTACAATTTAAAACAGTTGTATTTTTCTGATAGATATTTGCACAGATAATTATTTATGTACTACGCTGGGTTATTTGGAATGGTAGTGACAGCATTTCCTTACGATTAAGAAAGAAATGGATTCTTTGGAAACATTATTCGAATGCCTTCAAAAGGTTTAATGAATAAAATATATTATTTAAATTAATGATATTAGAGACATATCTGAAAAGATTGTGTGATTAAAAGAAATCAATTTCGCAACATAAATAATAATAATGGCATTCCATTTCCCTTTACCAAAATTGATTGAATGTCACTAAGTAGGAACATTATAAAAAGGTAATCACAGCCGGAAGCAGCGATTTCAGCGGATAATTAATGGTAAACGTGTACGAATTAAATATTGATTTGCATCACGTTATAATAATTTAGTTTTATGAGTTACATAGGTACAGCTCATATTTGGAGTACGTGTTCAATAATTACATATGCTACTTAGCAAATTCCTAGCGGTTATAAATTGTAAACAGAACACTATTTTCAAACTTCAATGAAACTTACACGTGTTCTGTAGTTTCATTAATAGCAGTATATTTTTATATTTTGGTTCGAAATGATTGTGCTAGCCGACAATCACATCTGCAAGAGAGAATTTTTTTTTAAAACCACTTTTCCGTTCCACATTTCTAAAAAAACTAATACTTGCATTTATGTGAAACAATTTATGCGTATTGTCCAATAGTTGTAAGAAGAAGAACATTTTTATGCAAGAATGAACAGTGCAATTTTCTATACTCTAAACACGGTATGATACGCGTAAATTTTTATGTGAGCGCTATCAAGGAGCAAAAAACGCATGGAATCATAAAATTTTAGTGTTAATCGTAGGATGTGCTACCCCGTCCATCGGTCGTTATTTCCCTAACAGTTAATTTCATTCCCTTAATCGCTATAACGTGAACGTCGATACTTCCCTCATTCGAAATTGAATTCATTTCGCCTCCCATTATTCTTTTGATTGCCGATGAACGGTATCGAATTGATTCACCCGTCGATATAAACCTGAATGACGTTACAAAGTGAGTTATAACATAAAAGATTAATTCAATTATATTTTCATCTATTTCAAGTGCATAATTACGCGTAATGAGATTCGAACGATATTGCATTCGAGTCTACTATGCTCTCGATAAATGTTTATTTATAATTAATATGGAGAGAGGAGAGTAGAGCGCCTATATCATTTCACACACACATTCTTTGGAATATTCCTGCATCGGCGGCAATCACGAGCGTGTATAACTTTTTTTAGAAAATTGGTGCTCTTTATTTTATGTGGAACTCTTACATTCATATTTGAATAACTTTTTCCGGGCATGTGCTAAATTCACTCGTCAGCGAATGTGAAATCCTGTGAAAAAGACTGCAAATGCAATTAATTAACATAGACACTCAATATACACTGCCATACCTATATCAGCAAATATAAAAAATGACGGAAGTATCAAATACTTCATACTGTTTAAATTGTATCGCATAACTTGTGCAGTACATAAGTAACTTTCAAAATATCGTTCATCTTATTACAGTTGTCTATCTCCTAATTACCTTAGAAAGTGTAATCCAATTAAAACTAAAAACTGATTACTTTCCATAATCCCCCAAACATCTCGAAAATCAAAGCACATATTTCAAATAATTCGAACAGAATCGAGATTTCCTTATTCTCCCATTTTTCAAACTCAAAACCTAATGACAGTTCCATCAAGATGGATTTGCAGGAGAGTTAACGCAAATCGTATCGTAATTGTATCGTCTCGTTATCGTAATAGATCAATAGTAAACCATCCAAAGTCGTCCAACGTGCCTTCCAGTTGGGACATTGGCCAAGATGGCCAAGAAGGCCAAGACTCGACCAGACACAGATTCAACCCCTTCGAGCTCCGAGCTTCGCCCTACGCCGATGAAATTGGAATTTGATCCGCGCCCATGATATCTAATAACACCGACGTCTTATTTATCGACGAACTGAAATTCCAACTGCAACGGCAAAGGCTAACCAGAGAGTTCTCCTGGCCTGGCCTCGTCGGTTCCTTGATCCCTTGGAAAAAGAAGGGTGGTTGACTTACGGGTCGCATTGTATGGGTATTGACCATCACGTTACTCGATTCAACGATATTGCGAATCCTCGGATCGAATTATCGGATGAACTGGAGGAACTTCAATTATTGTCTATTGTATATTGAAAGCTAGATTGGCATACACAAATGGTGTTCGATTTGCTGTACGATTCTGGTCTATTTCATGCGGAAAGGACGGTATATATAGCAGGATAATAGAGAAGAGTAGAATACCCGAGGAGGAAGAATATAAAGCTCTAATAGGAGTAGAAAGTTGTACGATGTGGAAATAGTATTTATACATTGGTGTATGTATGTTTACGCTTACATATGTAAAATACTTGAAAATTGGTATTCAAATCTATGCCTTTTCCCATGGAGCAGCATTCGTCGAGATGTACCACTGTCTTCGTAACAACCACCCGCTTTCAAATCTTTCATGGATGACAAAGTATAACACCTCGTCAAACGTATAAGAATCTCGACAGTTCTGTTCTGATGTTACACTCGTATGCACACACGTATCATCATCCTAGACTTATGCTCTGTTTATAAATAAATCAAAGTCTTTCATGTTGGAGAGATTTGAAACTGATAGGTTATAGTTTCTTAACAGAATTAAAACATAAACTTTAACTGTACATAGTAACGATTCG
Organism: Andrena chrysosceles; assembly: GCA_963855975.1. NCBI lineage: Eukaryota > Metazoa > Arthropoda > Insecta > Hymenoptera > Andrenidae > Andrena > Andrena chrysosceles. The sequence goes on along the minus strand of OY979769.1, from coordinate 40,825,377 downwards.
GAGGAAGGGTAACGTGAGTAGGGGTCAGATTAGGGTAGCACAAGGGATAGTAGTCACACCCAATAATTTCCTACATTTACACAGTTGGATTTTAGAATCTTTCATTGTCGTGTGTCCAAATAAAATTACTCTTTATATAGGTAATGATTGTAATTGAAGGTTATCGAGACAAGACACTTCAATACATCTCTCCCAACCTCCCCAATTCAGTTTCCCCATTTTCTTGTAATGCTGTACGTAACACTCAATCTATATAGATAAAGATAAGGCATTAAGAAAATCATACGACATTAAAACAGAAATATTCTGACTGAAGATTTTCAAAATCACTGAACCAATACGAGTGAGACCCCTAAAATTGATTATCCACCCCATTACAAGATAGCTGATAGTACCTACGCGTGATCAGGCCGTGGTACACGTATTACGCGAAAGTTGGTCGGCGTGTATTTGCCAGAAGACCCGTGTATGTGCAACGATTTGAGGAAGAGCTCGACGACGACGGGGGTGGCGAGACACGGTCCGTCGGGATGGAGGGGTGGACCATCCATCATACCGCGGAAACCAGCCGGCACATTGCCGGAAGTGACGTCATGCTTGAAATATCGACTAATAATTTATACGCAGACGTTGGCGCCCGCTCACGTTTTGCAGGCTTACCTATCCGTAGTAACAAACTAACGCCTCCATGTACTTGTGGTCGTCGGGGTGTGCACGCGACGTCCGAATACACGCCGCTGGGCTAACAGCTTTTGGATGTCGGGGGACGATGCGTCTCGAATGATTCTGAGGTCACTGAATGCAACACACACCAAAGGGAACAGCAGGGAAATGTATCGCTTCTATTTGCCATATCAACGCGCTTCATTTGCTTTTGGCGCAAGTTCACTTGTTGGACAATCGAAGCTGAAAATTGCAGCGGTCAGATAGGACATTGTTGATATTTCAAAGTCAAAGGAATTTTTGTCCTGTTTATGTAGGGTGTTGTGTGGAATTATTTTCTCCAGTGCAGTGGTAGGTCTAGGTGATTATTGTGAAACGTGATATTAAAGCATAAAGTCGATCAAGAGGAGGAATACGGTTAATGAAATATTTTGTGCCTGTCTCATTATGTCCTCTTTATTTACTAAAAGGAACTGGCTCTGTTCTTATATCTTGCTATTCAAAGTACAAGGTCTGGATTACGACTGGATTAGAAGTGGATTAAAGTTTGACCCAAACTAAACTTAATCAGATTTAATCCAGGCCTAATTCCAGGAACAAGGAAATTGGTATAAAGGAAGAGATGAAGAAAGTATGGATCCTATTTAGTGAAAGTGAAGTGACCCTAAACCTACAAAGATTTTCATCTTAGAAAATTTGTACTTCGTATAATCTCTAACAGCGAATAATTAATTTCCAATCCAATATCGCTGACGATAGGAAAGCACAAGCAGTATGAATGCTAACGAAGAGGTGTCGCCATGGCAAACGCTTTGTCCGAGTATTCGCGATATTTCAGAAGCGAAACTAAAGGGAGATGTAGGAAAAAGGTGGCAGGTACTGTTTGGAAAATCTCCCTCCCTCTTCAGCGGCCAACTGCGAAGTGAAAAAGGAGAGATTCCACGGCACTCAATATTCCATATTTCTCATGACAATTTCTCCTGGCAAATTTATAGACTTTCCTTTGGCCGAGGTGACGCTCAGGAGGAGGAGTAGAGCAGTGGGAGGGGCAGGAAATCAAGAGAAAGAGGTTGAGAACGAGCCGAGGATGGAAACGGGGGCTGAGAATGACGATCGCGCGAAGAATGAGGGGGTTGTTGGTAGTGGTCGTTGCAAAGGAGGGAAAGGTACGAGGAAAGGAAGGAAGGAAGGAAGGCGATCGAATGAAAAGCTTCTACCACCTCCTCCAAGCTACTACCCCGCTGCAATCAGTTATAAAGGGACACGTCGATACGTTCGCGCGGCTATGTATACGTGTCAGAAAATCCACGCGGTCTTACGTATAGATGGCAGTACCAGGCAGCAGCTGCAGATGCGGCTCGTGGACGCAAGGTGCAGCGACGGAGGCCGAGGGAGGGTTGCTTGAAAGCACCCATCAGTGTTCTGGATTTTGATACCCGTTTTACAGCGGGACTGTGTTGGAAGAAAAGTGAGAAATCAATTTGAATTTATGGGGCGTTGCTAGGCTGCTAAAGCGAGTCCTGACTAAGATGTGGTTGAAAGACGAGTTTGAATGTGCGCGTTGAAGACGCTTTGCAAATTGCTCGCAAGTTCTGTATTAGGTACTACTTTAGAGTTAGCCGAAGTGTACGTGGTGTAATTAAAAAGGGAATTCTTGCACAGATTCATTGAAAATGTGGAATAGAATGTATCCATAGGAGGTTTCATTCATGAGAAAATCGACTTTCAAGAGCCCATCAATCAGTTCTATACTTTCTTCGATATATTATTAGCGTCGTTAATTTCGCGTTTACTAATTAATATCGTCTATTTTTCCAATTCTCGTTAGTGACATCCATTATGGTGTTGAAATTCTCAAAAGCTGCTTGATAATCAGCTTCCGGAGCATTGGCCTCCTGCCGGCCAGTATAGTCTACTCCCGGGTAATTTCCTCCAAGTGATTCTCAAATATAGCCACGTCGCAGCCGCCCACTCCGTAAAGTTAATTCTAACGAAATTCTAGTCTTGATTAATTAAATAAATCCAGCTACTCGTGAAAATCCTTCTGGTTCGATATTTGCTCAACTACCGAGTCACTTTTACATAAGTTACACCGCAGGCGTCCCCTAATCCTATTACATTAAGGCTTCAAATTCTGCTAACAAACATTTCCCGTCTATTCAGTCGGATCGCGCACAATGGCCCGTCGAGCTCTACCATTTCTACTTTTGCCAGGATCTCCCCGAAAATAAAACGACTCCAGACGGTGATACGTAAACGATATTCGATCGGGTGAACGATCGAATAGATAGTAGGACACATTCACCCGTCACCGTGCGAGTAGCTTACGAGAAGAGACAGAATATATCGGTCGTATCTAAATGTCGATCGCAGATGCGGAACAGCACAATACGTCCGCCGTGTGCCGCCCGCAAATCGACTTATCTCGGCACAGACAAACAGTGCGAGTAGACGCTTTGCAACGCGCTAATCGCGCGAACACGGCTGGCCGATAGGACGGACGTAATGCAACCGCGATCCCAAGAGTATAGTTTGACAGGCCCCGTCCTGACGATCGATCTGCCACCAGCCCGTGGTACGAATCGATTCCCGAGACCCTCGAAACTCCGTCGTCTCACCGTCAATCTCGCCTTTCACCGCGTTAATTGGATTACGGAGTTCGCGTCGTCGTGCCTCCGCTGCTAAACATACAACCCGCGCCTGTAAACGTACCTATTCGCGAATTAAGTAATCAAATTCACTGGCTACGAGATAATTCGTCCATCTCGCCCCTCCCCCAATACCATACACCCGCTGAAATATAATCACGCGTCGGTTATATCCGTGACGATTTTTTTCTGGCTTCCGGGTTCGCGATTACGCATTAATGAAAATTCGAACGGGAGCTAATAACCCCGAGGTATCGAAATTATTTATGGAAATTCCGTAATATTCCCATGCAAATTGCGTTTTCCTAGGGCTTTCGTGTGCGCGAGCATGGACGGGGGAAATTGTTATTTCGCTGGCGCGCCGCGCCGCGCCGTTGCGGTGGTGGCGTTCCGCGGGCCCTCCTCGCGGAGGGAACGTTCACTTTCAACACCTGACAATCGATGAACTCGCGCCTGCTTGATTAACGGCTACCACGACTAGGTAACTGGTCTCTAATAGCGTTCGGACGGGATGAAAGGGGAAAACGATGCACCGAGATTCGTACGGTGTGTAAAAAAAATTTTGCGCTGGTCATCCCACGTCTATATTATCAATTTTTGCTGTTGGTGGCGGAGATTTTGGTAATAAGGAAGTAGGGTAGATGTACCATTTGTGGCCACTGCACCATTTGTGGCCACTGTCTTATTTATTCCGATATATTAAGTATTCTTAGTTCACTTTCATTACAATGAATTAAGGGGTAACACCACTCTAGAGGCAGAAAAAAATACCTAAATTTGACAATTTATTTTGGGAGTGTGACAAACTTCTTTAGAATTTCTTTTCAGAGGGTTTATTTAACACATATTGAAGTATGAAAAATAATTTTTTTAGTGTCATTTTCATACAAAATGGCGTCGACAAAGCCCGTCGTCGGAAACAGCTTTTGTGAAAACACCGCCACGGGAGGACGGATTTCTCGACATGTATGAGTCGTGGAACAAAAAATAAAAAAAAATTATAATCTATATACAATTGGCTTTGGAAGTACGTTGGGGTTTTTTTTTAAATCAATTTTTGTGGAAGTGGTGCAGTTGTTAAGAAATAAATCGATTTTTTGCCCTAAAAATGAGCATTAAATTGGTTATAAAAAAGAAAGTTTACATTCAATCAAAAAACGGCTACGTACTTCCAAAGAGAATATTGTTGTAAAGCTACTGTAAAATTTTCAAATCGATTCATGCGATAGTTTCCGAGAAATTCGTCCTCCCAGTTTGAAAAAAGTGGTTTCGAGAAAAACGCGTTTAAAGTTTTATGAACATTTTAATCCTTTAAATTTTTGTTTTTCTTTAATCTGCGATGATGAACCTGCACCATACATTTGGCCATCTAGGTCGATGTTCGTCTCCTCCTTCCTTTCTAAAGTATGGTTTAAGCAAAAAAAAAAACATGGATCCTAGAGTGGTGTTTCCTTAAGCTGTCTAAGGATGGGTTGTTGGCACCATTTCTACTGTTTTGTTGTCCCGTTTTATTTAATAATCATACGTGGCCACAAACGGTGCAAAACAGTCCGGCACGATAATATAATGATTTTTTAAATAATTATGTTTAAACATTGTTCAACGTAGAATATTTCAATTATCTGTAGATTTTGGATTACAATGATATATTCTTTATTTTTGTGTACGTATTCTTTTGTAAGTTATGTATCTGTGAATGGTACGGAAATCCTTAAAGTGGCCACAAATGGTACATCTACCCTACGTTTAAAACTATTTCGAAATCAGCGAAGTGATTACTTAAACCCCTGCTAATTTCACGCGGGCTACGTGATATCTGAATATCATCGAAATCCCTCGACGTTTAGTACTAAAAACAATCGATGTGTCGTCGAGTGACTATTGCAATGATTCACGGGTACGAATTGGCGTCAAAATATGCCAACCCCATCGAGCAAATGTAAATTAACAAGTTTACTAGAACACAAAGGCTTTCCAAGCACATAAGAAGGGTACATTTTTAAAGAACAGGAGACGAGTGGTGCTCCACGGTCCCACGCGTCAATCGCTTCGCGAAGAACACCCCCAACACCCCGTGTACCTCCTTCGACCTCTGAAAAACTACCCTTCACTAAGACTTTTAGTACACTTTACACACGTGTGTTTGCCGAACCGATACCAGTGATGGGCAAACAATTATTTGAAATAAAATTTTTTTATAGCGGGGCGAGAGGGAGGAAGAAATTCGAAGCCAAAATGGGAGGCGATCGCAGAAGGGTGGAGAGAAACCGAAAGGGGCGAGGAGACGGTGGGGGTCAGTTGACGAGGTCGATTCAATTTCGGCTTTTGTCGATAGTCGATTCGGCGTGAACGTACCGAAAATGCTATGCATTCGTGCGAGGTGGTCATTATGCGCGCGACATAATGCACGATTGTGACACGACAATCACCGTCACAGCACATCCTTGTTCTCCGTTGCGTCATTCGAATTTGCGAGCGCGCCGCAGCCACCCATTGCGCAGGTACGCGGGACGAGAAGAGGAATTGTCCACATCTAATTTCTAAATCCAAACCAAAGCCAGGCCAGCGTGTGCCTAAGCATTTGCGGCTAGAATGTTTGTTCTCATCAACAATACGCGTGCAACTAATTATGTTCACGTGCTGGCCCGTCTGCCCTGGATATTTAGACCGAGCTTCACGATAAACAACCGGACTTGCTTCTGGGGAAATTCATTCAGTGGTCAACTGGCAAGCGAGCATGATATATCAGAATGTGTTGCGATGATTATCTTTACGCGGGGGTCCGTCGGAGACCCGTTAGCAGAAATGAAGTTTTATGATGTGCTTGATGTAGAGTTGCTGTGACAGTCGCTGGTGGAATATATGTAGATAGGCGTAGATAGATATATGTAGATGATCTCTCTGTTGACAAAAAACGTGGTCTTTCTTTTTCCCGTAATATGTAGGTACTTCAACTATTTGGCATTGAGGAATTATCAAAATGGAGCTTCATATTGCTTACTTACACGGAGCAGTTAATTTGTTCTCACATGACGTGTATTAACACGATGATTTTAAGCAAATAAATTCTTTGCGTGAAGAAGAATCTATACCAAACAGGGTGTTCCAAAAATTGACAGAATGGTATTATGTGAAGCAACAATAAAGTTATTGGAACCTGAAGATTTTCGATTGGCTCGAGCAGCGCGGAACTTGAAATCACGCTTCATCTGAACAGAGCAGAAGGAAAAAGGAAGGCCTGTGCCTCATTTGTGAAGCAAAAGAAACCGTCTGACGGTTTCCGTGAGTCCGCATCCTGCATTATATTTAAATATTCATCGAGGATATTTTATGTAAAATTTCTGTATGCACCGTTGCTGAATGGAGAGGTTAATTGCTACTTTCCATAATAATTCAATGCTAGCAAAAAGGTCCCATGGCTTGTCTCATCTTGATCTTCTTACGTTAGATCGGCCAGAGGATTCGAATATCGGGAGAGAGATAATTTTGTCATAAAAACAAAGGGGAACCAGTCCACTTTCCAGGACCATGGAATCGCTCCTTTTTGGATTAAACTTCGCTCATTCGATCGTGATCAGGAAGAGCTCGTTTCTTTCGTGAATGAGTACGATTGGAATCAATGGGATTGTAGATTTCTAAGATCCACGACTCTATGGGCACATGTTTTTTATAAGCAAGCATGACACTGGCTTCCATGTGGTTGAGAGGAATTAAAAAAATTACTTTACTTGTGATTCAAATACCAGAAAATGTCAAAAACTCTACCTTTACCTGTACCTACCTTGTATACCTACCTTTACTTTTCTTCTGGATTTATTTGAAAGAATTTAATTGAAATTTGCGATAACGTTGATTATATGACTCCTCTTTATAAGCAAGAATGGCAGCTTGATGGCAGGAATTAGACTTTTCAGAAATACTTTGCTGTACTGAGTTGCAATGATTAAACTGTAAGGAGAATTTGAACTATTTAAATGAAATCTAAAGATACGTAGTGCTCAATGATTAATAATGGACTAAATTAATCAGTGATATAAGAATAACCTTAACATAGATACGAACTTACACATTGAAGTGGAACGGGAGCACGGTAATGAATAATATATTTGAAAGATAGCAGGAAAAGGAAATTCCTTTGGGGCTAATTGAAGCCTGGTCATCCATGCCCTTAACAAGTACCTCCTTGCGTCAGTATAGTAATTTGTGGGAGAATTAACTTAGCTTATAAAAACAGTAGGTAGGTATGTTGCCAAGACAGTAGTGAGTAGACTATTTGAATTATTATATTGAGTGCTGTGAAAGTAGATAACGACCATATCAAACTACACTCGATCTTACACAAAATTTAAAAAGTATCACAGTTTCTAGTCTGATTTCCAAAGAATTCTGCGAACCCCACTTCGCTCGAGCTCACGCTTCCAACGGTATCCCATACTGCAGCCTCTAAATCTTTAAATCGTAAAACTCGACTGACAGAAATTCCTTCACGAGCTGCGGTTTACAACTCATTTGGCAAGGCTGATCCTTTTGCCACCTCAGCCCGCCGAAGCTTTTATTACGAATGCGCCATGCGGCGCATAAATGATGGCCGACAGTCGGGTGCTCACAATGACTCGTTAAGGCCTGTCCTAGCGTGCGGGGAAACACCAGCAAAACAGGGGTGGCCAGGGAAGGGGAAGGGATTGATCGAGTGTGAATCATAGCGTCCGAACAGCGAAGTGATAAATGTACAGCTTGTGGACTGTGCGTTTACGTTTTGGAAAGAACAAACTGTCGAATTCGAACAGGAAGCCGTGGAACCGTCAATCTTTCGAAACGGAAGTGCAGTGGTAAGGATTGAACGTCGACTGGGAAGTCGGCAGGGTGATTATTGAACGATTGCGCTAAAGTGGTGAAAATGAATTTTCGGGAGGAAGAATACATGTAGGTGTTGCGATGTGTTTTGAACGATTTAATGCGTAGTTAATAAAACGTTATAAAAATATTCAAGGAAAAATATGAAACCAGTGAGTATTTAGTTGCTATTTTAACGAATAACTTTGAAATTTAAGGCTCATTTTATCGGTACTTTGGGAGGAATTGATCGTCTGCGAAGGAAAAGGAAATTACAAATGAAGGCAAAAAGTCTGACTAGATTCTCCCTTGATTTCGAGTATCCTCGTTAAGACGCTGAAACTCAGTGAGTAACTTGCGATCGACGGTGTTTAAGGGAAATGGCCAACGGTGGAAAAGAGCGGGAAATATTGCGAGAGGGGAACTTTAACGACTGGAGTTACCCTAACGGCGTGGCCGTAAGCGTTTCAGGATAACACCTTTTATCCTTCTTTATCAGCTCATTATCATTCGCGGTAAATCTGTTGTCAACGGAATTGACTTATAGAATTAGTGTTAGGTCTTCTCTTAAAACCCCGAGACAATATATTTTTACCTTGACTGTTTCTTCATCACTAAATAATCAGATGATAAAGGTAATTTGACGTGAACTATTCACATTGTTTATCATCTCTCCATTTTATTAAAATTCACATTTACGATACAATCGAATTGATTCTATAGATGTTGCGCTCTCTTTAAAGAAGATACTCCAAATTCTGTAATATCATCGTTATCGAAACATCTTATGGAATATCAAAATTGTGTCTACAGCTTATTTTAATCACTGCTTAAATGATTAGTTATAATTTTATCGATACTTTTATAACGAAGTAATGATTACTTCAATTTTCCTTTCTTTCACGCAATTAAATGTCGCCCGCAATTAATGAATCCATTATCCTCGATCAAACAATTTGATTGCGCAGTTTAGCACCTTGATTATTAGCAGATATTAATTTCTTCACAATGATTTTATGAATACTGTAGGATATAACGCAAAGATCCATTTAACTGATTAAGATTAATACTGATAAATATTTTTAATGACTATTATTTTTTGCATGTTACTATTCTTGAGTATTACTTAATAATATGTTCTTCTTCTCAATTCTTTCTCTATATAATCACTTTTAAGTATCATTTCTGTTGAAGTCAATTCTTCGACAAAAGAAGCCTAAAAATTAATCTTCAAATTGTCGAGTAGCAATCGTCGCAAGACATTGTGCTTTACTTCTAGCTCGCAATTAATGCATCAGCGGCGAACATAAGTGTCCCGAAATTTCAGAAAGTCGGGCAGAAAAAGGGAGCCAGAAACGTAGACTGTGAGAAAATGGTACAAAACGAAACATAACGAGAGCACTTTAAAGTTACACCGGCTGGGTGAAGCCAAGTGGCTCGGTACACCATGATCGAGGATAAGCAAAGCCAGCTGGATCGTTAGAACTTCATTTCACTTTATTGTAATTCCATTTTTCTCGTCTGCAAATAAACGCTCCGCTGGTCACGTCTATCGCGTTATCCGAGAGTGGAGGGAAGTTTCAGTTCGGCGAGGGTTAAACAGCTCCCGTTCCCCTCTTTTTCTCAGTTTCCCTCCTTTTCCTTTATGTTCCTAGCCACCCCCTCCTTGAGTCTTCCACGTCACTATCAATTGCCGTCGTACTTTTTCGCCTCTCCTTGCACTTTTGTCTCTCGTTCTTTTCACTTTGTTAGCCAGTGGTTGCAACCGTTTATCGTGGAATATTTCATCCCCCTTTTTCCATCTCACTGCAATTCCTTAGTCTTTATTATTTTCTCTTTATTCCACGTTTCAGCTCTGTGCGTTGCTTTGATCGGTGTCTTTTTTAAACCCCTTTCACAATGCCTGAAATGATATCCCTTTATGGTTGCTTAAGTTACATACATATATACATCTGCCTTCCGATTGTCGCGAGTTTCCTTAGCTCTTTCGTGATTCCGTTATTCCTTTTGTGTCAGCGATTATTATTATCTTTACTTTCCATTTATTTTTTGCGCTTCTTGGTTGTTCCCTTGGCTTTCTCCAGCTTCGGCTTCCGTTAATGCTTTACGAACCCTTCTCGATTACGTGGCGCGGCTCCAACTGTTGCGGTGCTGGTACCTATAAAATAACATCATTGAGTTATCATAGGGATGCGATCCTTCTTCGATACTTTCACTTTGCCTTTTTTCTTCCGCCCGCGTCCTCTCGTTTCTTCAACTCCCTGCTCGGTCGTCAACTTACGTCCCCGTTCCACCTATTCCCCATTCCTCTTCTGAATAAAAATGCGACCTCTTCTCGGCCATTGTATACTAATTCGTGGGGAATAAGAAATTTGTTTTTTTTCCCTCGTTGCGTGGAAAAGTTTCCAAACTCGTGACTGACAAGTTCAATAGAAAGTTGGCAGGATTTCTAGAGGATTTTCTGCTGTACCACAGCAATGTTTCTCTTCTTCTTTTCCTCCTTTTTTTATTACTCTACTCGAAGGGGTTCGAAGAACGTAACGTTTGTTCACAGAAGATACATCTTGCATTCTTTTTGGTAGTAAACGTGAAACGACCAATGAAATAAGGAATAACTTTCAATTTTCTTCTGCAATATTCTGTCTTTGCCTCTTTGCGTAGGAATCTGAAGCGTAATGGTGTAATATGCTAAAAGTGTTCATACTACTGAAGCATAATATATTTTCTCTCGTGACTTTCAAGCTAAAAGTTTTCATACGTGTTTCGACGGAAAATAGCGCTTAAATTTAAGATGAATATTGCCAAAAATATCAAAAATTTAAATAAGTCCTTTTATAAATATAAATCAATGTATCTTCAATTGAAGTATGAGAATTTCAACACTATATTTGCTAATAAGAAGTCTAATAGTTCTAAATATTTGTAGATTCAATGAGATTCATTGATAATTCAACATATATATGTGAAATGCAATGAGTTCAGAGCCACATCCGTGTTATGCCCTCATAAAAGGGTATACCTACATACATAGATTGAATTTAAACACAGAGCGCGTGGCGCGCAGGACAGTGAGCCGCTGTTCGTACCAAAGCCAGCACACAATGAAATTCTACGTTAGTCAAATCGCATTTTAATCACTCCCTTTTATTCAAAATCATATTTGCCGCAGCAAGATTTAAATATATCGCACCGCGGGGAACGTGATATTTCATTCGTGATCGCGATTCTTCTCCGTTTCATCTCTTTTTTCCTGTCGAACCAGTACGTGTCCAGAATACAGGACGAGTCTGTCCAGTTTTTCGCGAACAACGAAAGAACATTTCGCCAGATGCACATAAGCTTCCTACTCAAACTTCATTAACTATTATTTGAAGTTACGTGACGCTTTCCCTTCAAACTCGTTCATCCTAATTTGCATGCTAACGAAATGCCTGTCTGCATTAATGAAAATAAATATAAATATGTCGGGAAATAGAAGTAATACAAGTGTGACGAAGGGAAATGTAGAAGAAGTCAATGTTCGCACCGTCGTTTTTTGGAGCTGGTACTCATAAAGGAAGATACGAGAATATATTTCATGCGTGTTCCAAGAATTAAGAGTCATGTGTGTCGAGGTTTATCTTCAACCATGTTGTACATACAAATATTTAGGAAACGACGAAGAAGAAGCTCGCAGAAAGATGTTTCATCCAGATGGCACTGTCCGATTTTTTGCTTCGATACCGTTTTCATATGGCTCGTTGAGAGAAGCCTTGCCCCTCTCGACTTGTCAACTCGCCCCCCCCTTTGAATATTTAACAAGCACACGTGTAGGCACTACTTTAATCCTACTTAGGATTTACCACAATATAAACATTTATACTGCTACATCCGTGTACATATTTGGCTTTCGTTCGTTTTCTCTTATTTTCAGTGGACGCCCGCGCCGTTGCTCCGGGGCCATTCCAAGCCAAACGTATCACTTCTTCCATTCGACACGAAGGATATTGATGAAATTAAAATATGATATAGTCTACGTGGAATTAGGGGGGGTTTAAGTCATCATATTGCAGGTTTCGAATTTATTTGAAGAATATGCGACATTGAAGCTTGCGATTCTTACTTATCTCCTTTGGACAATCTCGAAACTGACAAAATGTACGAAGTTTCCAATATGTGCAGGCTAGAGATTATAATTTATTTCGTCTGATTTTTAATACAGAGGGACATGTAGATATTTTTAATAATAGAATGGGATATTGAATATTGAAATATTTAACTGGATATTTAAAGAGAAAATCGTACTCCGTCGTGACGAGGTTCATTTTCAACCCTCTGCTGATAAATCCACCAACACTTAACCTCGATATAGGTATGCATGTACTACGTCTACTATTCGAGCGTGGAGTATAAACACACGCTCTCCTCTCTTTATCGTCCATCATGCAGTGTTTTCGATACTTGCTTGCAAAACGGTTGTGTCTTTCATCGATTGTTCTTATGTTTGCTCTCAGCACGCTTGGCTCTGTTTTAAAGCGTTCTTACGATCGTTCACAGTGCCGTTCTAGCACATCCGCGGGAAGTACAACATTGGCGTTCCAAGGAGAGGAAGAACACTTGTAAAGGCGTGCAGTAACGCATGCAGCCAGGTGCTATCATTCCCTTTCAACGATAATATTGCCTTTGCCGTCGTATGCGTTTCTTCCGCTCTTGAGTTTACATTCGCCTCTACGACACTGCCTGTACGTGTGTACAGTAGGGCGAGACTTTTCTTTCCGAGGGAATATAAATGTGGAAATAAGTCGTCGTGAAAGTGCAAATCTCGCGCGAAATCGCCACCACCAATTTCGTTCAAGGGCTGCACGAAGATCATAGTAGCGACTGTAGCCGAGAGCGCTCGCAAAAAGAACACCGATTTCTGCATAAATGTGCCAGTGGCTTCCTCCTCTGAAGGCTTTAAAAGATAATTGACAGGCCGATCCACGAGATGGACGGTTTATATTAATTAATCTTTACAGGAAACGAAAATTTCTGTCAAAGTTAATTCTCGCGGATGGAGAAATATGAATGGGATTTCGTATATTTTTGCAGGCATATAAGCATATATCAGATAATGTTTAATTGAAATGAATTGTTCTTTAACTCCATTGTTCATTCAATAGCGATTTTTTTTCTCCAATGAAACGCGCAAAACGGTCATTGGATTCGATGCAACAAATACGTACGCGCTGTTACGCGAGGATTAATCAAGAAACGCTTAAAACATCTATTAATTAAACTTCATATACGCTTTCGTTTTATCCCCTATCGATTCGTTGTAATTACAAACCGGGCACTTTTCAATTAAATTGTCGTCGTCATTGTCGTTCGTTTCGCGGAATATTGTAAACGGGCAACGTTATCGTTCCGCATTTCCCTCGCACCGGCAATTCGCATTACACCAACAAGAAATGTGTAATGAGAAGCTATTCAGCTCCAATCTCTTTATTTAAGCAAATAAACGTGTCAATTGAAACAATATAATGTTCTCATATTATCAGCACTATTCGCTGAACATTCCTTGCAATTTCTGTGTTCTGGTTCCATATTTCGTTCAATATTGCGATGAGCTGATAGACTATAGAGCAATACAAATATTTTCATTCGTAGACAAATGACAATCTTATTGTTAGCCAAAAGTTAATCAATTTCCAAGATATCAATTTTCCTTCTGGTGGAAAGCAGTCAGAAATGGCAATAGCGTATTTTTATCGCAATTTCAGTTGAATTCGCTTATATTTTTTATTTCATTTTGTCAATTTATTGAATATATTTTGATCCTTTATCATAAACTTGTTTCTTGGAATGTAGGTACCTGAAATGCTACTCGTTCGAATTGACTTTTTCCTCGTTTGAAAGTAAAACAAAGAAGTACTTACTCATACCTACAACTTTACCTGTAAGCCCCGTGTCCCATAAAATTTATTATTAATATCTCGTAAACTGTTAAAAGTCTACGCGAAAGGTCAGGAATGGTTGAAATATTTTTAAGCACTCTATCTACCTGCAGAGGTTCGTTAAAATCGGTGGCAACACTTTATGTGGTCCGCTTGTTAGGCGACCAGAAGCAGGAAGACCGAATCATGTTTGAGATTCATCAAAATCTCATGGGAAGTAGGAAAAGCAATGGCGGCTCGTTCGATGCAAGTGTTCCGTCTGCCGAGAATGCCTCGAAAGTGAGTCACTTCCTACCCTCGTTTCGAGCCCCGGCGGGGTTGTCGGTCGCTGTACGACCGCTATGCAGTCAGCGGAGCCCGAAGAAAAACACGAGGAGGAGTTTGTCGGGGAACGTCGAAGGAGAAAAAAAGAAGGAGGAAGCACTCCCGTAAAGATATCACTTCTTACGTTTCCGTCGACGGGGGGCGCTTGAAATATCAGAGGCCGGCTGTCGAAGAAAATACTTGGACCAGGCGGAAAGCAATCCGAGAGGAATCGTTTCGGAATCCAGCGGAGTAGACTCCGCTTGTCGGTCGTATAAATCATGATCCCAGAGAATGAAATTCATCCATCCACTTTTAATATTGATCTCTATGTAGGTACTTACATATTCTGCGTAGGTACCTATTCCTCGCGAAAATATTTATACTATGCTTTATAATAATTAAACGGATCTTAACAACTTCGTTAACGTCTACTTGCTGGTTGTATGTTTAGAGGAAAGTAGAGTAGAGTTTCGGTTTTAGATATAAGTGAAGCCTAGTATTTCTATATGCAAGTGTATGGGACAGGGGACAGGTTGTATTAACCCTTCGTGGTCACGCCTTCTTATAATCACACATTGGTCACACGGGGTTCGCTGTACCCCAGCGTCATTTTTTGAGTTAGCATTTTCGTATTTTTGAATCTTTTAACTTTTTAGTGATACTTTTACATTCGCAATACTTATACAGTCATGGTCTAATAGTCTTTTTCTAGAAACATAAATTTTGATATAATAAAATTTGTAGTTGAAAATGAGCGATTTTCCATGATTGTGGGAAAAACCGATTTTATAAAAAAATTTTTTATTATTTTTTTGCGATAAATCCCCTTTGGAAGACGTAAAGGTGCGACATTTCAAAACGAAAATTGCTCTTGGGGTACAATACACCCCGTGTGACCACGAAGGGTTAAAGGGAGCTTTGTCCTGCTTAATAATGTTACAATAATAGTAATGAATTTACAATTAAAGACGGTATGTAATTCTCGTTAATGGGATTCTATGTTTAAAAGCGAACCGACGCGAGGGACCATCGAAATGGACTACGATGCTAGTGCAGGAAGAGCATGGCACAAGCATTTGAACGTGACTAATGACACCAATAGGCAAATAAATGCATAGTGATATCGCGTAAAATAAACAGCAGCTGTCGCGGCCGCGGAGGCGCATAATTTGTTACAACTAAAGGCTCGCGTCAATTATATGCTGTGGTATAGCGACGAATGCATTTGCTCGTATTATTCGAGTACAGAGACTAACTTGGCTGAAATATGCATTAATCATCTACGTTTAGCGGGTAATACCGGCGATACCAATGTTTCTGGTCTTCGCCGAAATATTGTCGTAAATTAATCCATAATCTATTGTTGGCTTTTCTAGATGATTTATAAAAGGTAGCTTTCATTGAAGCATGGAACAAATGATTTCGTTTTAATCAGCTTTGGCCTTTTCATGCACACTGTACAAATTTCATATATCTCGCCCTAACACACCAACATATTTTAAATTTCACGAAATGGTTATTAATTTTGCACAATGAGATATTGAAATTTTTCAAATAAATTGCTTCTTGATGCAATTCGTTTCACACTAAAAACAGTAAAATATTGACCACTACAGGTTGGTAAATTTTAATTACCGCACTGCGATGAGATCAAAGGATATCCAGATGCACTATAACCAATATAAACTGTATTATTTATTAATATGGTAATATTAGCGGCGAAACAAATGTGGAAGTCAAAAATATTGTCAGTGCGAAATATTAAAGGATGATATAAATCATACGAAAAAATATGGCAAACAATATAACAGTGCTGGAAATGCAATAAAAAGGACGGCAAATAAAATATTTTTTATTAAACAAATGCAGTTGTTGTAGGAAAAAGCTATTACATCCATTCGAAGAATATTTCTATATATGAACAGCAAAAGGAAATTCTAGGCCAGAATATTTTTCATCTGAATTCAATGTTTAAATATTTCCTCCTGAAACTACCGTCCGCGATGAAACAGTTAGGGGGATGCTCCAAAAACAATCCTATAACAGCGACGTCGTCATAGAGAAACCATAGGTGAGTACTGTTAATGGAAAAGGCCCATCAAAATTTGCCAAAAATATGTTCCAAATCTTATTTTATTGTTTATAAAAGTTATTAAAAAGCAGAACAAGTCTAGGTACGCATTAACACTATTCCTGTTGCCCATGCACCTGGATAAACATTTTAGAACTGATCACTGTTTAAAAGCTACTAGTAAGTAGGTATACTTTATAGGCAACGAATTCAAGTCTCCTTTGTAATTTGTAATGAGTTTTTTTCTTCAACGCTCTATACGGTGAAAAGTAATACATGTTTTTCTACATACGCATTAAATGGAAATCCCCCAGAGGCAATGACCAAATACAAATTTCAATATTAATGTCAAAAGCCCCGGGGCATTATTATTCAATTATGAAATGAACAAACAGGAGGCAATGCAATATGTATAGAACGATGGCGGATGTTCGAAAGCAGTCGAAAGCATTGTCAGTTCGTGTGCTCTTCATCAATTTTCTTGGTTCGAAAGCCTGATAACCTCGTGTCACGGGTTCGTCGCCATCGCGACGGCTCTCGAGACAGCAGACCTGCATAATAAAAGCCTAATTAACCAGAGGGATCGGGGACGAGCGCACTTAACCCTCGAAATTGATAGTTCGAATCGACAAAAAGCATGTGGCTCGATGTCGCGCACCTGATTTGCAAAATCATGCACGGCATGCAAGGTTTTGCGCGCTCGACAAAATTGGAAGGTGGCTCGTACGTCACCCCTCTTAACCACTTCTAGTTAGATACCTCCTTTTAACCACTTCTAGAGTATATAGGTTGGGTATATTAATTGCTCAAGAACACTTTAAACGCCACATAACATAGCGTTTGGTTTCCTCTCGTAATCTTTTGACAGGAAAACTAATGAATCGAGAAATTTCCGTAACATCTCTATTATATTTAAATGCATTGAATATAATACGTTCACATGTGTTCAAATGTGGGATAATTTCATTAAATAAACCCGTAATTAGGTATTCTCGTGATTTTGTTTTCTAGAAATACGAATGTTATACGAAAAATTAAATGTTTTTAAAACGAGCAAGGATTGTAAGTTTTATGAGATCTTTCATCTTTCCCTCTCTTAAATTAGTGAACGAGCTTTTTAAATTTACAGTATCATAACTCTCATTTGAGTTTTCTGGTTTAATGAATATCCATTTGTTGCTTTACGCGTGCATGAGCCTCTGTTTGTAAATTCTCAATCCAAACGAAAGCTTTTACTTGGAACCTTTTTACTAATGGCGAAAATATTCCAAATTAATATCGCATTATTGCATAGCATCTCGTTTTTCCCTTTTATCTTACTCCCTTTATTTTCTATTTGTTTTATGAAGAAATGCATTCAACGGAAGTAACTGACGGTGCTTCGTGAAATGAGTATATTTTACGAAGTATATATATATATATGTATACCTGCATTCGCTATACGGATCGAAGATCGCTTTTATGCGGGTACGTGGGAGATACGTAAAAAATGTTATGAATCCCACCTTCACTTGTAATCTTTCTTTATATCGCATAAAGGTAGAGCTTTGCGCAGGTAAATATCGGAACGAACAGACGATCGTTTAGAAGAAATCTCAACTCAGAAGGAATATTTACATAAATAACGAAAATGTTGTGAAAAAAACAATGCATTTTATCAAAATCTTTATACATTTTTAAGCACATGATATATACAAAAAAAAATTCTACCACCATATAACTTAACTACCTAATAAATCCAAAATTAACAAAAGAAATAAAAAGATTTCGTCTCAAGTTCAGACCTTGCGATGAAAATTTCAACAGCCAAACAATTCCTGTGTTACAAACAGTTTCATTTCTTCAACTATTAACCAATAGTAGCATTAGTAGCATGATTTTATAGTAATATACACTTTATATTTTAGTATTTACCATTTTTTACGCGAGCATCGACAAATTAAGTATTAATTCGAGGGGAATAGGATTCGTAGTAATTATGCATCTGCGCTCGGGTTCAATGTTCTATTTCCCACGGCAGATGCAAAGCGCTGCCGGTATCGGCCTGTCCAAATAATCAGTGTAATCCTTTTCTTAGCTCTACGTCGGCGTATTGCCCTTTAGTAAACCCCGGTATTCATGAGAAGAGGCAGGCTGGAATTAAAAAAAACACACCGCGGCTACCAGTTGGAAGCTGCAGAAATCTAAATATTATGCTGGAGGCTTCCCCGAAAACAATCGTCCATTGTTTATAGTCTAAATGAATCTTTCCCCTTACTAGGTGGCGCAAGTATAAGAAAGAAACGGAACTACCTCGAGGAAAGATCAAATATAATCGTCGCGCTAATTACATTGAAAGTTGTTTTTCAAAGTACGATGTTAGCTCATTCTTAGAGCAATCAAAGAGAAGAAAGTTTAATGTTCCTTACACAACTGTTTAATGAGACTTCCTTTTCACATAAAATATCGCGACCTTTGAATCCTGTAAGTTGTCAGAAAGCAATAGACACAGAATTAAATAGTACTCACAGTTTAATACCATTAACTCGTAATCACACGGTGTCCACTCGATGCACAAGTATTGTCAACGAAACAGTTACGAAACTGACCACAAATTACACAATCTTGACATTTCAAACATTTGCGATTGCTAGTAGTAAAAATAGCTCGCTTTCTTTCACGCACTTGCCGCTCGATAATATATTCAGTAACTTCAGATTCTCACAAATCGTACCCTATAGGGTATACACCGCTTGCGTATATATATAGTCGCGCTGATAAAACACTCAATATTGTCTTTACACCCACAGACGCGAACTTTACGTCGATTTCAATGGATCGGAAACGACTAGCAGATAGAATGGAGTGTTCAGTGTTCATGTCTTGCCTCGGCGTCACAGGATCACGAGTGACCCTGTGACTTCCGACAGAACAGTCCTACTCCAGCTTGGAGAAACAGTTTACCTTGTGCTTGAGCGACCGTAGCAGATAATGGTTTTGTTGTTCCACGGACCAATCGATCGGTCCCGTCTCCAGACCTCGCGTGCCTCTTCGTCTCTCCTTGTCGTTGCTCGTAATTCCTGCCGACAGGGACGATAAGTCACCTGAAAGGCACCGAGAGCCCGCTGCGATTCAATTCCAGAGACTTTTGCGATACCCCCGACGCAATTCGTGAGGTAAAACTGTCGGAAGTTGTCGCTCTGGCTGATCCCGATACCTTTATGTTTCAACGAGCTTGGCATTCGATTGGGCGACGGGCACGATAAATATTTAACCCGCCGAGATATTCGTGATACCAACTTCCGGAGATTCCATTAGCTAGGCTCGCGACAGTGCCAGCGTTTAATTGGACGATAATTGATAGACGTTTTGAATGTGCGGCAATTCTTGCTGCGTCAAATTAAAACGCGAGCAGCGTAACAGCAGCCAGAAACGTCACACTCCTCCTGTACGTCAAACGTAATTCATACATTAAGCCCACTCCGCGAGAGTTGTTTGTAGGGCTGAGGACACGGTGCCCTGGACCGTTGCAGCAACGTGTTTGCGTAACTCATGCTTTCATGCCTGCTCTTTGATGAAAATCAGAGTTGTAAAGTATAAATACGGTGAACTGTGTACGTGAATTACTCACTTCACAGCTGACCCGTCTTATTACCGACATTACCGCCTCCTATCAAGTCTGTTTAAACTCGCATTGCTAGAAGAACACTTAAATGAAACGCTACACTGTTTCGAACTGGTTACAATTAAATGCATAAAAAATATGAAACGGTTAGACGCTTTCTAACAGCTGAACCGATCAAAGGGTTGAAGCTTAAGCGGTTCAAGTGCATCTACAAGCATGGAACACCCGAGGTGTAAACCGAGACGCTCTATCGGACTATAATCAGCTGTTCCAATCCTCGAGAACAAGTTGATCAGAGGCCACCAGACGAGATCGCCACTTATCGTTATACATATAACAGAAACCAGACCCACCGAGCGTCCCACGCGTTTCAGGGAACAGCCCGAGCAGCCGACTTTTCGGGGGGGTCTCGACTCTGGACCACTTGTCCGCGGCGCGTTTCTATTCCTCAGCAAAGATTGAGTAAGGACGTGGAGTGCCTTGGCAGCGAGCAAGTCTAGGCGGAAGGATTGCGGTTCAACTAACTTCCATACGTGGAGCAGGGTAACTCCAGGCCCGACCCCTTACCAGCTATCCTGAGGCAGCTACGACCAGCCCCGCCGCGCCGGTTTAGTTCCAAAGTGGCGGTTTCATACGCGCTATATCCCCGATATGAGCAGTTTCCGAGTACTTGCTGCTTGCTGGCGCGAACTACAAACCCTTCTAGTCGAACTGAGCTAAACGTTGCACGAAGGGAGATTGGGCTTCCTCTCTACCCACCCCCTGGATAGCTTCGATTCAGATTTGGAAGAGACACGCGGAAGAAAGAAGGACGCTAGGTGGGATATGGTGGGTGAGAGTCGAGACAGAAGAAAGGCGATCTATTGTCTTACGGGCGGGTCTCATTGAAATGCGAGCGAGTGCCGGGTTGTGGGAATATGTATGCGAGTATATCTGCCTAACCAGATTAGAATACATATCCTATCTACCGTGTCATCCACGTCGCCCTATTCCTCCGCGCTGTAGCGCCGGGTGGCGCTATGCCTTTCCAGGGGGAATCTAATTAATTAGCCTATCGCATCGAGCACGCGAACCACTGGTTTCTCGGTGCTCTCCGCAGCCCCGTTAAAGGACAAAAGGCTCAGATGATCCGCAGAGATATCTTTCACTTTGGGAGGCGCCACCATTACCTTCGCTTTCGTGGCTGAAAATTTTCTTCGGTCTCAGTGACGACTCCAATCGGAGCACTTTGAAGAACGAACAGAGGTTCTCATTGAAATAATTGGTCTTTGTAATTATTTGGGAACAGAGGAATGGGAAGGTACTGTCCAGCTAGATTGTTTTTATATTCTATGGTACACAATAATTAGTGCCAGCGAGTAATTCTTAATTCACTTTTTGTAACCGATGAAGCAGATTTTGATGAAATTGAAATATGTTGCGGTCATTATATTACTGGTTTCGAATTTGTTCGAGAGTAAGTTTTTTTAACGCTAAACTTATAAACAAATTCTTGTTTATTTTGTAGTTTTTATAAAAATTTCCCAAATTTGGCTGAATTCTTTGAGGTCTTCTCTACGAAATAATACTTTATCTAGGGTGATCATTTTAAATCTTTAAAATTGACTTGACAACAAATTCTTGAAAACCGCGATGCACGGTTTAATGAAACAAATTCCAGACCTACAAAGTGATGACTATCCTCCGCCGAATTTCACTTGGACTACAGCATATTTCAATTTTATCAAAATTCCCGATCACGTGTGAAAAAAATAGTCGATTTAATGTGGGATAACAACTACATCATCTTCACAGGTTAAATAGCATGTCGATTTCTAAATTGATATTACTACGTGAACATTGTATTTATAGGATAGTTAAGTTAATAAATAAAAAAACACACGCAGGTCGATGTTACCTCGATCCAACAATCAAAAAGGACCAAGCGAAATCACAAATCGAGCGTGGTTATACGAAACTATCCTACTTTAAGGTGCCTATCGTCTCTGAAATAACATCACCATCGATTATCGCGGAACGTAATAGGGTAGGTCAGCCCGATTCACGATAAGTGGAATCGACCCAACAGTTAAAAGGGTTAAAAAGGGTAATTCTGTTCGATCGCGAGGTAGAAGTACAAAATTTCGTGATTATTCGGGTATTTAATCCGCCTACTATACTAGCAGAACCGGCACAATACGAATACATTGAGGCCAAAATTACCAAATCCCCCGAAAATTCCACGAGCCAATTATAATTTTATACGTACACTTAGGGTTCTTAAGGCATCTACATTTTCCTTTTTATTTCCAGCAAAAGTCATCTTCCATCTGTTATAAAGCTTAATTAATTTCATATTCACCAACTAAACATCGCATTAAGTTTATTTTGTCTTTATAGTTATCAAAACCTATGCATATAAATAGATAATATAATTTTACTGTAAACGTCACGTGATAAAAATATGCCGAAAATCCAACATTCGTTGGCAAAGTGAACCCTAATTCACTGAATTATTCTATCTTTTTGAAAAATCGCTGCCGTAAAACCGGAGCAGCATTATTCACGACGTGTCGTTTAATAAACCTGTAAGGATGTAGGGACAGAATATTTCAACAAAGCGTTTCGATAAGATAAATATTGATATACTCGACGCCAGAGCTATGAATTACAGATGTTTCAATCGATTATCCATAAATAATGGGCGAAGTATCGACGACCATAAAATTGTCTTTATATCCTTAAAGTATCGATAATCCTGATAAATCGACGAAGGTGGAACGTAACTTTAAGCGCCACTAAATTTGTTCTAAGACAGACATTAATCGAGCGTATAGAAACTGTATACCTACTCGAGAAAGTGGAGAAATATTTTTATCAACAAATATTTATAAAGGAACTTCAATATCTCTATATATACTAAGTTAAGGGTGCCGTCTCATTTTTGTTATGGTTCGAATTGATCGAAGCGTCCCTAGAAAACAGACGGACGCTAATGAAACTACTGCGGTCGGTAAAAGGAACTTGTACCGAGGTGACATCTCCGCGTACCTACTTTGTGGGGACGAGTTTTTTCTGAAAACGTTAAGGTATAGTTGCCACATCTTCTGTTCTCTTTGACTCTGTCATGCTGTTGCCATAGAATTCCATCTTTCTATCAAGATGTCTTGAAGGAATACAGCACGAGAGCTGCGTCTAACATCAGAGCCTCGCTGACTGTAAAAGAGGATAGCAATAATAAAAGATAAAGAGGTCCAGGAGTGAAGGAAGGAAAAATGTCGATGAAACAATATTAATTTACGTATCAATATCCTTTTATTTGTACGTAGAATGATGCAATATTTTGTACAATCCATGTGCAATTTCAAAGCATACGATATGAGTCTGAATAAGGGACATTAGAGAAGTGTAAAACGCCGATCTTAATGAAATTTATGTATGAGAAACTGATTGATATTGTTAAAATACTTGATGAACGACTTTAAAAGAAACAAATTTTTCCTTAAGAATTTATAAAGTAAATTTCCTACTCCGATAATTAAAATTACACTAAGTACTTAACTTCTACTCAAAGCAATAAAATCTGCACTTACATACTGTTAAATTGCTAACATTGAATATTTCCAAAAACGTTGCATGTCATTGCAAACTCACAGACACTGTATACTTCATTCTCATTACAACTTCACAAAAAAATAACCCTCCTCCTCTTCGCCTACAGTGATATTTTCTTATAATATAGAAAAATTGGGCCAAGAATTTAGAGTTCAATTATGTAGAGCTATAAACGAATGATCCGAGACGCGATTTCACGAACTATGTATAAGAGCGTATTTTGCCTCCTTATTGAACAATCTGGTTTAATTTCTTGATTGTTGAAAAATCTGGAAGAAGCCCCCACCTCCACCCCTCTTAATTCTCTGTTGAAAATGTAGATCCCCGTAAATGATACCAGCTTCAGTTGCCGGAGCATGGAAGGCGCAGTCCTTACGAGCATACATATTCCGAGTTCCTCGAATAAATGATGTCATAACCGCGAACACATCGCAAACACGAGGATCGAGCGCAGGTGTCGCGCGAACGCTTGAGGCCAGGTGGACTGTTTCCGGCGCGGCGCAAGAAACGTCCCCAACACGAGAGGCAGCTTCAGAACTCACCGCCAGCACCTCCCATCTCGATTTCTCATCACGTTTCGGTAAGTGGAAAGCATGAACGTACAAGTTTTGGGCGCGGGTGATAAGATAGAGCGGCGTAGTTTTACCGAACGGTCTCGTCTTCGTTGCAACTTCCCCCGACAATTGGGAATATAGTCGTTTTCTCGAATGACATTATTCCCCGCGGTTAGGACCCTTTACACACGAGTATGTGCGAATGTAATGCCAGCTTCGTCGAGGCTGGTTCTGAATATTTCATTGACTCTGTAATGACTTTATAGTGGGAGGAATGAGTGTGTAAACCTTATAATTAATTTTTCAATTATGTGTGTATACAAGTATAGTAAGGATAAAGGTAAAGGTTTGAAAGTTTGTGCATTCATTTACACATATTTTACGGAGTTGTACAAATTTTTTTATGCAAAATTATATTATAGCTACTTAGATAAATAGAGTGTGCTTAGTGTTAGTGTCTTCCAACTTTTTGCGCTTGATGACAAGGGATGTTGATGAAACTAAACTATAACATAGTTCACGTGAAAATAAGGGAAGTTTAAGTCATCACTTTGCTGTTTTCGAATTTATTTTATATAATTCAAATCTCCGAGAAATTACCAAGTTCCTCTGTTACGAAATCAATTCCATTAAACGTTACTTCTTCTTTCGCGTATTATTCTCGTGCCAACGTTTTATCAAACGCATATTTCGCAATTTCGGCAATATTCCGCGATATTTGCTTCATATCTACCAGCAATATGTAAAAAGGCAAATGTTGAATGGAAATGGCGCTTTTATGGACACGAATTAAACGAAGGGACCCGATACTATATTTTCGCTGATCGCGAGGAACACGTTATCCAGCTCCCTGATCGAATACACGTGTTTCCACGCTTCTTCCGTGCAAAATGTCATTTAAAATGATAGAAATCGCACGGCGGGGTTAACGTCTGCGCCAGGAAGGGGACGTAAAAATTTCTACGTCGCGCTTAGCCACTCGCTCATCGTCAACGTCGCGATTAACTTGACTGACTGACTGTCGTATTGCTGCTCGGCTACACTGTGTAGGTGCGCAGTAATAATTCATTAACAAAGACGGACGATTAACGCGATGGACGAGCAACATTCGTTTCCCTTCCCCCGTGAATGATCGTGCACTGCGTTTCTTCGACAACCCAGAGATAAGTGGGTGCGCGAGGATCCGTAGGTACAGTTAGTTCTCATCGTGATTAATCGTCTTATTTAATTACAACTCCGTTTGTCTGTTATCGTAATCCATTTATCGCTTTTATACACGAAAAGCAATTTGCCACGTTCACGATGCATCTGTTGATGCATTAAGCATTTCTTCGGTTCTAAGTTAACACTTTCTGTTACTTTTAAATGTCAATTCTCCTGCAAGCTCTATTTTGTCTTTGTCATTTATTATTAGTGAGTTGAGGTTAATGAATAATTTATCAGGCTTTGCTGTTTGAAAACGTGTACAATTGTTAGAGCAACCAACGGAATTTATTTACTTGGAACTTTCGTTTTCTTCATTCAAACTATTTTGATTTAAAGACGACCGCCTATCGCTTTAAGCACTTATCCTATTTCGATTGTCAAAGATGGGATATCAGTTCTGTGCAAAGTAGGTATATACACAATAATGTAGCAATTGTCGTTTATTAAAGCGATGATAAAGTGATGATGATATCATTTAACATCTCACTAGATCGATATCCCATTATACGTTTCTTCCTTCAACATTCAAGTATACTAATTCGTTCAAAATTTATTCGCATTGGTACGCTCAATTATGCAGACTGAATGCAGCGTCAATAGGACAAATTGCGCTGGGATGTAGCTAATAAAAGTGACACACGCTGGTGTGATTTTAATTCACGAAGGAATACACGCTGCTCTCCTTTACGGGTTTGCTCTGGAATTAAAAATAATTTACTGTCTATATATAGCCAGTAAACGGGTGTTTCAGTGCTGTGAAACCGTGTTCACAGATCACCGTGTCGTGTCGAATCACCCAGTAACGAACGAAAATTCGGTGAATTCGTCCATTTTAGCGTGTTTTTTTCTACACCGCGGACGCGAGAAAAGCGAAACGTGCGTTTAATTATTTTCCGTACTCGTGTCAATGCGTGTCGGTTCGGGCGGCAATCGAGGGTCGAAAGCTGTGACGGTTTCCTTGTTAACCGGCGGTGTATCGGTAGGTATAAGCGCAAAAAGAGCGGAATTGTACATTTCGGCTGTTAAAATTCCGGTGGAAATACTGCTACGATTAATTCCGCTGAATTCAATTTGTAGCGTATCTCCATGCCGAACGAAAGATTTGATAAATACCTGTACTGGACGTGGACTCAGGATTGAAAGTGTGGATAGTACTTACTAAACTGAGTGAAAAATTATTAGTAAACATGAATGGAAAATTTAACCCACATGAATTATACCTATACAAACGATTTACAGTTTATCAGGGCAAGTGGCGTGGTTGCATTCATTCATCATCGGTAATATGAAAATAAGTAAGCATGCTACCATATTATTAATCTGACGTCTATAAAATATGTTCCAAACATGTTACACATTGTTTTATCACAGGATTGCTAACTTTTTCCAAAATGTCTGATCTGATACTTATCGTTTCAACAGCATTTTTTATTCAACGATGGCATTCATATAGCTAGGTACAGTAGAGCGTCAATTATCCGAAACTCGATTAACCGAACCATCGAATATCCGAACCAATGCTGCATTATCACTATCCCCATCACTGCTTCGAACCAGTGTAGCGGTATTGATTGATTGATTGACTTTTGCGTAATCAAAATTAACGCAGTAGTAGTCTTGTATTTAATAAGTAATTTTATGTGTAATTCCTATAGTTATAAACTGTGTAAAGTACATGCATGCTTCATTCTCCGAACTGTTCGATGATCCGAGCAATTCGAATTTCCGAACTACCTAGGTCCCAAGCAGTTCGGATAATTAACGCTCTACTGTACACTTATCAGGGAAGAATATTCTGTTTTCAAGATATTCTCATAAATACCTTCAGTAACCTTATCCTTATAATATCTTTTTATAACCTTTTGGGTAACGTATATGCCTACATATGAACGTGGAAGAAGAACATATGGAGCACTTTCTGTAAACACAGAATAATAACGTTCTGTGACGCTTGTTCATTTTGTACACAACACGCTACATATTTATAGATTAGGTATAAAAACAAGCAAATCACTGGCGTTACCAAACAGAAAACTACTGTGGCGAGTCGCGACCTTTCCTCGTCCTAGCGACGAGCCTTTCGAGATCGACATGTAGGGGTTAAGCGTAGGGTTGCCACCCGTACTTTATAATAAAGTATCTTACGTTATTACACGTAAATTTATCTATATAAATCTTTATAAAAATGATAAAAAGTTGCTCTGTAATGCTAAACTCTAAAGCAATAAGAAATATGTTTGGAAGAAATAGAAACTAAAAAGTTTAAAGTATACTTTTAATTTTTTCATATGTACTTTTTTTGTCCGTTATTTTCCTGTAAAAAAGGTGGCAACCCTAGCTAAGCGTGACCCAGACAGTCTCTCGAGAGCAAGCGACAGAACCACAACGAGCTTTCAGTAAACAGATATATTATTTACCACCAAGCATAGCATTAATTTACCCGTACAATAATCCTACACTATTTGTAAACATTCTCTACTCACATTCATGAGCACCATCGCCCCGTAAGTTCGCAGACTTCAGACCTTTCTTCAGTTTCTTCAACGCCCTGCGGCAGCAAAAACACTCTGAATCTTGAAACGTCGGTAAGAAGAATAATATTTGCATGAACGTACATTATCGCCTATCTACATTCTACATCCCACCGCGTTATCACGAACACGCTATTAAAAGATAAAACAGTGCTGGTCGTGTCGGACGTTACACGCTTCATACATGCAACCTGCGCGCATGCATTATTGAAGGAGCCTTCCAGTTGGTGAAACACGCACACAGGTGAGCTCGTGCAGCTTCGATTTGTTGCAAATTCGCCATGACGGCCAACGCTGTCACGCTCCGCTGCGTAAAACTGCGGGACGTTTACGAGCTGCGGAGGTGTTCACGATCAACCGCGATACAGGGTCCCGTTTGGACATCTCATTAGCGAAGCACCCCTCGAAAAACAGGCGAGCGCTTATGCCACCATGGGATATTTCCAGCACCGTTAATGTCGTGTCAAAGGAATGGATGAATCTGTAAATTCTGAGTATTCTTTACTTTAACAAGAAAGGGTGCAAACGTTTGCGCGATAAATTACCTACTGTGAGGGGGTTCTGTTTGCAAGTCGGCGAATGTGTAGTGCTATTACAAAAATACTGAGTAGGTATTAGGAGGACACAAGGAGTTCTAATTAGCTTTACAATCGACAAGTTGAATATTATCAACACATTCAGGGATACCGAAATTTTTACGTATTGGAATGTTAGTGAAAATAAAATTGTATTCTAAATTCAAAGATACTTATTACTAAACTGAGGATGCTTATACATTGTCATATCTTTATAGTATCTGGATTCTATGTAGCAAAATGGGACTTGGGCAAAAATCTTTTCCATCTTTTAAGAATTAAATATATATTTTCCATTTTGCATACACGCTGCATAGATTTCGTAGTATAAAATTTCACTAAGGATTTTTTCACACGAGTCAGTTCTGTGGCTCGCGGTCAGAGTTGGGCATTATTCGGCCAAATTTTCATTCGGATACGGATTCGTATAAATCCCCAAGATTTATTCGCGAATAATAAATGACGATTTTATTCGTCGAAAAAGTATTCGTTATTCGCGAATAAATCTATACCGTTATTCTAGCTAGATTCGTTCGAATAAGAATTTATTCGTTATTCGACCTGAATGAACGACGAATAAATGTGATACCCTCTCGGGTATCTATCGATGCAAGTCCGTACTGTGTTCAACATACGTTTGGACGTGTGGGTCTGGAAGTGTGCGTATTTGTATGTATTTAAAAACGTTCAATGAACGCTTATAATTTGAAGAGATTGATTTTTTCATTAGTTTAAATGAATTGACACGAGCAAATTTTATTTAAAATAAATCAAAACGCTACTCTATGTAATACCGCGGTCATACAGCTTCCTGCAAAGTGCGAGCTATGACAAGAGTTACCTAACTTAAAACATTAGGTCTCACGAGTGTCAGTCAGTGATGTCATGATACATCGCTGAAACCACGTGATCATTTTATTCGTCCGTTGAGTCGACTAAATTTGTATTCGAATAAGAAATTATTCGAATAAATTTTCAGTCAAATAAAAACTTATTCGTTATTGTCGAATAATTTCATTTCATTCGAATTTTTTATTCGAAGATTATTGGAATAAAAACTTATTCGCACAAATGTATTCGAATACATATTCGAATGAAAATTTAGCCGAATAATGCCCCACTCTGCTCGCGGTTCATAGTTCGGAGACATTCACATATTTTCCATCTTTCTTAAATCTCCCAACCCCCCTGACTCCCAACTCGTTTTTATCACGAATCCAGCCACGAATAAAATAATCATCACAGAAGTAACTTCTATAACGTTGAAATTTGTTCACTTAAAAGACACGACGTTACAGGTGATTTCGCGAATCGTCGTTACCGAGCGATTACGGGTGTCCCATTAATCGCGACGCTCGTTCGAAAGTGCTCCGCGGGAAAATGCGGAATTACACTTTCCTCGGGTGAATTGGGAAACGATCTTGGCCGAGCCGGGGGAATCGAGTTTGGGGAGTAGGTAGAACAGTTCCAGCCACCGAAACATCCACGTGGCCATTACTACTTGGTGGGAATCGTAACTCACCGGCAGTCCAGGAAGCCAGCTGTTATACGTATACACGCTGCGTCCCGACTGCATCAGCGCTTGAAATTGGAAACCATATCGCGGGATATACAGATTATTATGCCATTAGGGTATAATGGGAGGCGCATTCGAGTCCACCGGGGAAACGAGGAAGTAGATTTCGTAGCCGAGGATCCTGGAGTGTGCGGCAATTAAACCAGTCGACGCTCGTGGGACGATGACGCGGGGAAGGGGGGGGGGGGCGAGAATTATTTTCGCCAAGTGGAAGTGCCAGCTCGAATTCCGCGGCCGGGCACAAAAAGCTAAAGTAATTAATGGAGCAAGATAGATTGAGGGGGCCGCGTTTGAATGGGGCGCCGCAGAAGACGCTGATGGGGTATATTAATGTGTCGTGATCGTCAGCTTAATGCTGCCCCATGTAGAGTGTCAGTGAAGAGAGCCGCGGTTGCTGAATTTTCAAGGGGACACAGAAATATTGTTACCTACATCGCACAAGTACGTAACCAACAAGCAAAAAATATACAAGTACGACAATTGCATCATCTTTATCGAAGTACTTCAAGTTCGTTTTATCTGTTCTAATTAGAAGACGCCATTCGACAACGAGAGGTTTATTGCAATAATTGCTCTCAGGTTCGAAAGTAATTTCGTAGACATTACGAAACCGAGAGGTCTGAAGTGGGTTCGATAAATTTCACAAGAGTTGGAACCCTGTGTCGGTCCTAATGAACTTCTAATTAAACTTTAATTAGCCACTGTTACAAGTATCGACTTAAATCTTGCATGAACACCTTTAGGGACGATTTTACGTAACGTTACTTAGTACCTACCCGTAGCTAGAAGCCCATTTTCCTTCGTTATTCCCCGTCTGTCGTTTAGCTTGCCGTCGAGCGTATATTTATTAACGTATTCATATGTCCGCTGAAATTTCTTGTCGTCGCGTTTATATATTAGCAGCCGTTATATCGGACTGCGCCGCTCTCAGCTGCTCTTAAAAACAATATCGCAGTTGGCTGCAGTTGGTGTTGTTCGAATAAAAAGAACTGCAAGACGTCCTGGTCCACCCAGCGTGAGGCCTCCTCTTACGCGTAAACCGGCTATTATTCACTGCGGCTGGGCTGAAAGGGCTGCGGGATAAAGAAAGCGCGATGCGAAATGGACGAAAGGTGGACCAGAGGTGTGCACTGTGTATTTAAAAGAAAGAAGGGAGTTAAGAGTGCGCCACGATACTCTCACGCTGTGTTTCGTGCGGGGCCCATTCGACGCGCGAATAGCCGCGACGTAAAAAATCGTGCAAATAAGTGTTTAGTCGACTGAGAATGTGTGCGGAAGATGAAAGGGCCTGCAAACGTGTTCTGTTGAATCAATGGATTATCACATCTGTGAATTTTCAGCAGCTAGGGGCGGTTTTCGGTTTTCTTTATTCTAGTAACAATCTTACTATTTAATTAGTCTGAGCTTTTGCAACGGATGTTGTTGGGGATTTGCATGTGTCAATTATAACTTATTGGGAAATGTTGCCCATGTTATGTTAGGACTAGCTTTCAAAAAAGTTGGAGACGTCATTACATAATGATAAAGTGTTATTATATCTTCTGATTGTCAAAATATGGAACTTGAAATCCCTCCCTCGATTCGCATAGGAAGCTGGAAACGGGGCGCTTTGAATTATTTTTCATCTGCAAAAAGGAAATGTCACGGAGACATTGGAAGAAAAAGATTCTGAAAAACATTGAATTTTCTTGTTGAGGCTAAATATTAACGCTTTATCACAAAATCAATAAAATTCTAAGGTGGTAGATGTTTGTTACATTTAATTATATTCAAAGTCTAGTGTGTTTCCTATAATTACGGTGATTCTGAGGGTGCCACGTGTTATTATCATCAAGATTAGCACGGCTTCTTGCTTTTACGCGTTTTGCGCTACCGCTGTAATTACAGTTTATGCAATACTGTGACTGCATTTCTCGAGTGTAGTAATAAAATTCTGTTGAACTGTTCCCGTCCTCCCCGAGGACGCCGCTAGTTAAAGGGACCTCGACATTTATAACCACGTTAACGCAATTACATCGTGTAAATACAGGATGTAAATGATGACATAATGACGCCTGAATTAACTCCTTTATCGTTGCATCGCTATGACATGCACGCGACGGAATGCATTTTAGAATACATCAACCCTTCGAAAATATGTTAGATGGTAGTTAGTACCAATATCTTTCGTGATTTCCAAATTGCACCAGAAACCTGTAACTTGCCCAACCGGTTCCCCATCGAGTACCAAATGGATACATTCGACTACTTAAGGATGCATGAATTAATTAGGAATGATTAAGTGTAAGTGTATAGCCCCGTTAACAACCCTCTTATCTCTGCCTTCTAATTTAAAAAAATGTTTACCTTCGCTTATAAGATAATATGAAACTGTCTGAACATCTCGGCAATAAATCTCCTGCAATATTTTATATTCAGTCTGTAAAATGTTACGAAGAAGCGGCTGGGAAATTTTTAAAGGGGTTCGTGTTTCGTTCGATTTTTCTAAAAAGAGTTCAGTGAAGAACCAATTTAATTTTTTTCTTATATACTTCGCAGTACCTTTGCCACTCTACTTTAATACTACCGTGAGATAATAACAGTGTAGTATTTAATTAAGGCTTGCTTCCATTCGTCTCACCCAACGAAATGTCACGACATGGGCTGTATCCATGTTCGACAACGGATTATAGGTCGCGTACAAATACCCCGACAGGTTTGTCGGCGAGAAAGGATTCACCGCAGGTAGATATTTAGTAATTGCCTGGCAGAGGGTCTACAGTTAAGACAAAATCCATTGGTCGCTCAAGATCACTTTCACAACTGTAAGTTACAGCCATAACGATATGGTAGAGATAATCTCTCTGTGGGTTTGAATTTATGTGTTTACAAAATGAATATGTGTACCAAATAGAAAGACAGCATGTACAGGGTAATTTTCAATTATACATCAGTGTTTAAGACGGTGAAAAATACACTTCATTCATTAGATTGTTATGTCTGAGAATATTTGAAATTAGCAATATTAGCTTATTATGTAAGATATAAAATAATTTCGAAATTATTCAAATAACATACCTAGGTATTTTGCAGCGACTGTTGCAATTTCTCTTGATTTAAAAAATGATGTTGTATATGTATATTCCATTCACGTGGTAGAGGTCTTGTTCACCTTTCATTAACTGTTGTCCTCACGCATGCGTGAGTTCCCACTTCCGATCTATAATTGCGTGAGCGCCTAAGAACTCAATGTTTTTTTTTTATATTTACCAGCAAGCAAAAGTGGACCATTGAAAGATCTCTGCCCTATTTATAAGATGCAATGGTCGACATTTTAAAGACCCAAAGAATAATTCAAAATTTGAATAATCCAAAACTTGTGGCAGACAAGTTAAAAGACAAAAAGATGTCCTTGTATTATCTCTAACAGCTCAGTGGTTTCAAGCGACCGGTTGATTTTGTACCACCTGTAGCTGTCAAAATCTGGACGCAGCTACTCCTTGCGCCGACAAGAAGACACAACGGAGCCAGACATATACGCGTGATAATCGCTTCTGCCGATACCAAGAACAGACGGGACCGTTTTTACACTCACCCTCCTTTTTTTCTCTTTATCGTTATAACAGGGATCGAGGCCCTCGAATCTGCCGCACGATTTTCGAGAGCTGGGGCGGCTGAACCGCCTTAGCGACGAGATGATTAGACGGGGGGAAATGGGGGGATGGAAAGAAGCAGCACGCCTGATAATTAAAAAATCCGTACTTCAGTGATCAAAGCGGGGAATCACGGGCTTAGAGTCGGTCTTAGGCGTTTTCAGTAAATATCCTACCGATTTAATCAAAAGCGCACGAGACATAAAACGCGCAGAGGCAGTAATTCGTAATGCATTGGATGTTATGAGGGACGAAGTAGGAGAAATAAACTAACATTTTAAGTGCTCCGTTTTACATCGTGACTTCTTGCTACGAAGCTCGTAGACTGTGGAATAAAATATTTTTATGGATGAGACTGTAGATTAGGGAAAGGAAATTGTTTTTTGAGAAGGATAGATGTAGCTTCAATGGTGCCCTGAGAATTCTCACTATTTATTGGCGAAATAAAGAAAATAAGAGCGGATTATACGATTGCATGCTTGCAACTGTCGATTGCTACCATTCCTCTTTTCTCTTATAAAAAATAAAATATAGATGGTATGCCTCGTAATTAGTATCAGTCGTTAAAGATTTTATCGCGCCGACCTTACGTCCACTTGCTAATAACAGGACAGCATCTGCCGATCGACGCATGAATTTGCGTTTCGCAATACGTTGGACTTGTTAGATAGCGATCTGAACATGAAGCAGGTATTATTACAGTCTTATACAACTTGCTCGCCTAGCGAGTGTTAATATAATTATGCCTATACTTCAACCAACTTTATGAGACTCGTTAAGTCTCAAGTTATGAGACTCGCTTGATAATCGGTGTCTAATATTATGGCGAACTTTGCGAATCATCTTCGTACTAGTGATAACGCTAATTACAGTGACGACGATAATTTACATTCGATTTGCAGGTTATTAGTGAACAATAAATTCCTTGAATTTAGATGTGAATTCCTAATAGAAGTTAGTTATAGAAGCAAAAGATTCATTTGATTTGATGACTCTCCTCATGCAAAATTTTCTGAAATTGAGGTATGAATTCCAAATAAAAGTTATCCCTAAAGGTAAGGAATTCGATGATCCAATGACGTTTATGGAAATATTCTTGAAATTGAGATATGAATTCCAAATAAAAAGCTAAAGGTGGCAAATTCGATTGAATTAACGGATTCTTTCGTGAAAAATTCCTAAAATTGAAATACGATAATAATCGCTAATAGATATTTAATAACCGCAACATTGAGCAAAATTATCTCTTCTTGATTAAAGAGCGGATACATAAGAGTGCCACGGGTTAGTAATTCCCAATTTCCCACACGTCTTCGTTCGAAACTTAAAGAATAAAATCTAACATTCGAGTGGCAAACAACCTAGATTAAAAGTCAACAAGACTCCGTTTCCAATTAACTTTTGCACTAGCAATAAAAATATTTATTTCGCTCGAAAGATACCAGTCAATTAATCCACTGCTAAATAGAGTATCCTATGTATATGAACCTCCCGATTTTTTTGCGGATATCACTCCGTGAAATTTAATCATGATCGCTAGAGAAAATATTACCCACTCGATACGAATGTACGTTTCACTGAACATTTCGGCCGGTCCGAGTTTCCCGGGGAAAAAATTTGATACGCGTGTACGTACAACCACCGCGGATCAGGGAATGTTGATCTTCAACCAGCTTGACCTAAATACGCAACTCACGGGTTGGGCATATTTTTCTTTCTATTTATTTTCATGGCTCCCGATGGTCGACCGGTATCACGTTTCCCTCTGTCGTCTCATCGTGTCGTTGCATTCTGCGCCACCTTTTCCGCTTTTTCCCCTCTTCGTTGCTTTTGTTTCTCCATTTTCTTCGTTCCTTTTTTTTTACATGCATATATGCCCTAGCCAAACACCGCATGAAAAATATCCGCAATCATCGTCCCCGTTGCTGCCATCCGCGGGGATTTTTTTTTCCTTTCCAGTCATCAAGATATCGTATGAGAACTGGTTCTCCCGTCGATGCCAATTTCGCATTCAGGGCGATCCGTGCGTCGATTGTAATCGATAGTTTTGCACGCGGTCACCTGGACCGTGGATCATGGAATTCGTGCGTGCTTTGTGATTGATATACCTATGTTTGTCATCGATAGCGTTCTACCGCACGCGCAATTTTCCCTCGATTTCGATCGGGTAATTGAAATCGTAATGCCGACGTGATGAGGTTCAGTCCGATTTGCGTCATTAATTTGCTATTGGTCGAATTACACGTTTGACAATCGATTTTTATTTCTAGGAGTGAAAATGTTGATTCAATAAAATCTTCATGAATTTATATGCTTTACTACTTGATACTGAAAAGAAAGTACATATCTATGCCTATTCTAGAATGTTTCCTTTGTTGAGCACTTGTAGAATGTTTTCATTAAATAGTTTAAATAATACAAGTCGAGTGGATTATACGGTCTTATGGATTGAAAGAAGATGATTTGTCAGTCACAAAGAATGTAATGTTCTTCGTTTTTAGTCTCACAAGATTTTGTCAAGCAGTTACCTGAATAAGACTGGATAGATGTGAAATAAAAGGTGTCTGATAGGATATTGGACAAATCAATTTTAGCCGTTTAAAATTATTGACGGTTGGTAAATCGATGTTCAAATAATGCAAGTTCTAATATAGCTTAATCATTGATTTCACGAGAAGTTTAGTCAAAATACCGTGAGCTCGCATTTAGGTACTTTCAATAAGCCCTGTTCGTAATACAAATCACAGTTTCCTGCTTCTCAGATACCAACAACTTCAGGAAATTACCTAACTTCAACTTCGTACTTGCATACCATTATTTACAACATTCTCCCGCCCCCTACAGCTCATATCAAGCACCATAAAATATTTGACCCGTAAACTAACATCCAAAAGCCTCCTTACTCGTATTTATTTCGACATTTTAAGCTTTTCCTTCTTGGAGTGAGCCAGAAGTTTCTTCGAATCTTTCCTCTCGGCTATAACTAGTAAAATACGGTATAATAGCGCATGCACGCGACTAATTAACATGACTTTAATAAGTTCTCATTAGAACTGCTGAAAACTCGGAAGTAGAGGTATAACTTGAAAACTTCCTTCCACTAGAAAGTCTTGAATTTAAGCAATCGTAATTCACATGAAATCCTTACGAAAAATAGCAATTCTAACTGTAATATTTGTAGGTACTCTGTAAAAAAAAATTATCTACTATCATTAAGTTCTTTTCTTACATAAATTCTGCAATCTTTCGAATTACGCTCCGCAGCGAGATAAGACAGTATCGTTTCTCCCCTGACACACAAAGGAGCGTCGTTGCGATCAATACCTTTGTCGCTGTTATTATTAACATCGTAGAGAACCGCTTCTGTTCTGCTCATAAATTGTTTTCACAATCCCACCGACACGGAACTGGCTGGGTGAACTGCACCTCTTTGTCAGTTCGGACCACCGTGAAGTGTTTACCATCTTTTAAAGCAAGCCTGCATAACGATCTAAATAGACTAGGATCGACTAGAACGAGAATCGACCTGGAGTAGAAAACGCCCTGGTGGCCACGCGGAAGACGTTAGTTTCGTTCCTTTTGTAAGCTATTCTCTACCAGAACAATTTTGATAATGAAGCTTGCTTCTAATTAGAGCCAGGACTCTAGTCATTAGGATCTAAGCTCTAACCATAAAGGTTTTGCAGGTAAGCGGTGTTTATAATTGTCTTTCGCGAGGACTCTGGTTATCCATGAAACCGTGTCATTTCTGTTACCGAGGTAGGAATTATTCTTGAATATATCTTATTTATTTCATGTGAATAGCATATGTTTCCAAAGTCTCCGATAATTTATTAGATCGCCTGAGTATCGTATAGAAAGGTGATAAAAAAATAGTTCGAATTACTGTTAAATGAATAATTTTTATAATGTTTCGTCGTACGATACTTAATGAGCTAAATAGTTTTGAGGAGCTCTCGTCGCGAAAGAAAATATTTATAATCATTTCTCGTCTACGACGCGATTGCTTATTAAGAAATAAATATAAAATACGATTATTCTGCAGTAATAAATCGTTCGTCATTTATTGGCATTGCAATTATTATTGACAATAATGTGAAACATTATTGTGAAATGAAACATTGACGAAATTAAAAATTAATGAACTTAAACCATATCGTCCGGGCAGCAGCCCCTCCGTTTCCCTCCGTTTCCTTTCGTTTCTTTCTTACTTCTTACATTTCTGTCCGTGTCGTGCGATTAATTCTAAGATTACTCCTAAGGCTACCGTATCCCAGTTGCTCCAGACGCAACAGCGCCTAATCTCGGATCTGTGGAACGGTTCCCCGGATCTTCGACTCCGGCATTTTCTTTGCTTGCCGATTTTCTTCTTCGTATACGTCGCGGGCTAACTCTATTTACCGTCGGCGTCGCGTCGGTGCGCCCGACTTTCAGACTCAACGTCTCGCAAGATACCCGTAGATTACAGCGCGACCGTTTCGCCGTTCTCCGCCCCTTGATAATTGCACGATAAGGTTTCGTCGAAATCAGAGATTAGAGGCCGTGGCAGTGTACACTCGTTACTCTACACAGTGGCGCTCTCTGATAGTTCACCCTGGAACGATATAGAATTTCATGACGCGCGACCTGATTAAACGCGAGTAGGTCTCATCGACGTCCACGAGGATCTGGCTTGTACAGGATGTCCCGCGAGATGACCGAGAAACTTTTGCAGCCTGTTCAGCCAAGCCTTTCTGTACCCAGAAATCCATATACACCGAAGACCGTGCCCCATTTCTAACATACCTACTCGACTGTAATTTACGCGTGACCCCTTATCTCTACCAAAATACTTTTCAGTTTTTCCTCCATAGTACGTGTGAATACTGAATATATCTGAATATACCAGACTTGTATATATTTGAGAAGTGGAGTGCAAGAGATTTGGGTCACCGATTTACTTGATATTTCGCGTATAGCTGGTGCACAGCATCCGCGATAATATGTCAAAAGCACATAGCGCGATACTTAAAAATTTCCGAGAAAATGGAATTGCAAGTTTCATCTTCTCCAAACCCACGATATATGCACACGTCCGTGAACACGTAACCGTAACTCAGTTGCAGTGGCAGCTGAAAGTTAAAGGTGCGCCTCCTTTGCTGTGCACGTTTTAGAACGACGCGACACATCGATCTCGAGTG
This sequence comes from Andrena chrysosceles, assembly GCA_963855975.1. Taxonomy (NCBI): domain Eukaryota; kingdom Metazoa; phylum Arthropoda; class Insecta; order Hymenoptera; family Andrenidae; genus Andrena; species Andrena chrysosceles. The sequence goes on along the minus strand of OY979769.1, from coordinate 40,786,489 downwards.
TACTTTATTCATGAACCGTATTGCTTCACATTCGATGATCGAACGGAACCAGTGTCTCAAAATCCCGCACACGTTGTAAAACTGCGCGCTTCGCATTCTATTCTCACCGTTGCACAAAAGTCTGTACAAATACAATGTCAGCGTGGTCTGCGTTTAGAAACACCCTAGGGATCGTCTACAGTAAATAGAAATAGACCAGTCGTAAAACAGAAGCTGAGCAACAGAAACGATCTGCATTTTCTTCATCAGCCAACAGATTCCACATGAATGCTAAACGATGCTCGTTTCCATAAAGACGCACGGTGCATTAGAGAGTCATTATTCAGAATGATTTGTCAAGCTTGCCGGAAGAGTTTGTCAATTACCTCGCGGGGCAATCTATATAAACCGGAAGGATTAGAGCTAGAGCTAAAGATAGGGCAGCTGAAGTTACGACATGAAATTGTACACTCTAGCCCGCCCCAGAATTACCACAATGCTTGGTCCTGCTAATTAGCTTCCGTTTCGGGATCAGCGCGCCGAATCAGGCCGCGCTCACAAAGAAAGACCACCTGGATCCTCTTACAAGCCACATCGCCGAGCGAGATACGAAAGGGGAAAGACAGTCGACGCTCGCTTTACTTTCTTTACAGGGACACGATTCTTCTACCTGCAATGACATACAATCCCCACGGTTCGGCTGCTCCTTTTTGAGCAACGTCAGAAACGCCTCGTCTCGTGGCATCGACTCCTCTTTGCTTATGAAAAAAAACGATGGGGCGACCAAAGAGGCGGCGAAGGAGCGTGAGTATTCGACGCGCAAGAAATCGGGCGTCGTTGGGCGAAAAGAGGCTTATTCCTGACCGGGGAAAAAGAAGACACACGCGTTTGGCGTCGACGGGTGGATCCGGGTTGTCTACGACGAGCACCACGACACGTCCAAACGAAACTGCATTCCTCCGCGCGGACAGCCGAGCAAGAGTCGAGGAATGCTAAGGGCTTAATTATGCGGAGAGGTCCCAGCACTCGGCCGGACGTGAACGAAGAGTTGTTTTCGCCGATCCCGATGCAATTCCCGGCAGCTAGTGTACTTAATTACGACTCTACGGGAATTTATTTCACCCACGACCTCGTCTGCGCGCGTCCCACCGCACGTGGACCACCCCCCGCTCATTTGGGGTGCCGCGCACGTGCTCCACTTTCAATCGCGATACGAAAGTCGAAATGCCTGGGAAAATTTCTGTTTCATTACTTTTGTTGCGAGTATGGAGAAGATATGGAGTTATATGCGGTGCTCAGCTACAATGCTTTGCTTTTATTTGCTGAGGGGTAGGTTTGTTCTTTGAAGTAATAATACTGACTTCAGGTTCGATAGGAGAAATCATACTTGTTTCTTATAAGAAGTCACTTGGAGTAGAATCCTTTTGATTTTGGGAAATTTGTAGATCGATAGGTGGATTAGTGGAGGATATAGCATTAATTTTATATGGGGAATATAGTGGGAGGAGCTATAGTTAATGGAATAGTTAAATATTTATTGTCCTTAAAAATTATTTTATTCTCTGCATCCTGTATTATAGAAGCTGCTAGGAAAACGGTTTCTTGAAGCTTGGTGGGATCTATCATCTTCGTTTCGTGATCAGAATAACCTAAAACCTAACACTGTAATATTCGAGGTCAGTTCCAAATATTACAACTGTAGTATTGATTTAATTCTAGTCGACTAAAAATTTGGTCCCAATCTCACTCTACTTCAGTTTGCAGTTCATTCCTAATTCAGTACCGAGTCAGATTCAATGAAGCGGCAGCTCTAATTCCCACTTAGTCCTTATCCCAATTCAAATCTGAATCACAGTAGTTTCAGTTAAGTTCCTGGCCAATTTTGTACCTTAAACGAAGTAATTATTCATTCTTTTCTTGGGTCAATTATACAATATTTAAACTGTGTTATAAACCTTGAATGTTGAAGGTATATTTCAGTATTCTTCGACCAAATAGTAGGGGACTGGTACTACTTCTTTATGATGCACGTCTGCATAATGAAGACAACTATATTTGCAAAAGTCTACGTCGATATCTTGCTGCAATCTCTGTCGTGCTTTGGTTGAATAGAAAATTTTTGCAGTCTATTCTCATTTTTTATTCCACCGCACGCTTCCACCTGCGGTTGCCTATTAACCTTTTCTTATCTGCGATCGGACTTATGTTAATTGCATTCTGTGGCGAACCATCGTGGGCAACGCAGATTAGAATGATTCAGGCAATGGTGGTTGAAGATATTATCCTGAAAGCAACTTGTTTAGTATCTTAAGGGGAATTGACACATCCAAAGACTTATTTTCTTTCTCATTTCGCGCAATTAAGGTACTACCAATTTGTATTCTATATAAACTCTGAACTTTCATTAACCCTTCGTGGTCACACCTTCTTCTAATCACACATTGGTCACACGGGGTTCACTGTACCCCAGCGTCATTTTTTGAGTTACCATTTTCGTATTTTTTAATCTTTTAACTTTTTAGTGATAATCGTGCGTTCGTAATACTTATACAGTCATGGTCTAATAGTCTTTTTCTACAAACATAAATTTTGATATGATAAAATTTGTAGTTGAAAATGAGCGATTTTCCATGGTTGTGGGAAAAAACGATTTTTTAAAAAAAATTTTGTATTATTTTTCTGCGATAAATCCCCTTTGGAAGACGTAAAGGTGCGACATTTCAAATCGAAAATTGCTCTTGGGGTACAATACACCCCGTGTGACCACGAAGGGTTAAAGATAAAATGTCCATTTTTAATTATGATTTATGTTTCAAATGCATGGAAGCAGGAAGTTGGTCAAAAACATGCATGGGAAATGAAGAGAATTTATCGAGAATAGTCATAGAATAAGTTAAAAAGACGAAAGGGGAAAGCATCAGGTGAAAGAACAGCCTGAGCTTTACTCCCCGAGAGATTCTTTGCTTCGAGCACGTACTTCTTCATCTTCCAGTACATTCCCCTCTTCACCGTGGCAAATGCTTTCCTTATGGTGAATTTACTTCGACACGCTTCCACCTACGACATGAGACGTAATAAATGGGTTGGACGATAAATTGAGTGGGAGTTATTTTGCTCGATGGGGCGAATCTGCCGCGTTAACATGACTCTCGTGTTACTGCGTCATTATCTTTTGGGAAACCTTCCGGTTCCCAACGCTTTTCTGTTTTCTCCAATACCTCCACAAATGAAGAACATAAGAAACTGTTGTAAATGTGTTCTAATTCTTTGTCCTTTATAAACAATTTGAAATGACTGTTAGATAGTTTTGTCTGTGATTTTACATAACAGAGATATTTTTACCACCTGTGTTGTAAGAATTCAGTGGGAAGATAGATGGTTGTATCCTGGTTAACATTTCCGAGTGCTTGATGCCAGGTGCAACGTTCCACGTACCTGTAATGACGAGTTCAATGATTTCTCTCGAGGAATATAATAACGACACGGTTGAATTATTAAAAATAACGAAGGCAGTTTATAGGAAGCTGCCAGGGCCGAGACAGGGCAGAATTCTATTGATCTAGCGTATGGAGCTATACCTACATACTCCTGTACTCACCCATTCGTGTCCTTTTTAAAAGCTTCGGTTTCATATTAAAATATCGCTTCCGTAATCAAAGAGAAAGGAATTTCACGTGTTCGTTCGTCCGGCGCGAAAGATTACATTACATCTATATTGTGCTGAACGCGGTGCGACCATTAAATTAAAAATAGAATTCGGTCTTTTTAAATACACTGTCCAAGATAGATCACCCACGTCATTCGAACAGTAGGTATATAAAGAGATTTTGAAACTTTAAACCAGCTACAATTTCTCCCTAAGAGAAATTGTATGATTTAATTAAATATACCGGGATAGACAAAAGAACATTAAAAAGTAGGTATAGGCACCTACCATTCAGTGTGAATATTTTTAAAAGTTTAAAATATCTTTTATTCGGTCTTTAAAAAATTCCCAGCTTATTCAACGTATTGATGAAAAAGTAATTATAATGACCCCTTCAACTGCAACACAAATTCCACGTCGGTGTCATTCCATGAACGATCGTATCTCTTCAGAGGAAAGCTTAAATACTCCTTACGAGCCATATATCACGGCCATAGTCAATTAACGGATATACGATACCCGATACAATGAAATCAATTCAGGAACACGGACTGTCGAAGTCAGCGAATGACGATGAGAAAGTTTCGAGGATCCCGAGATTCTACCCCGGAGGTCTACGGTCGTGCAGGGTTTATATTCCTTCCGCGACAGATTTATTCAATTCGAATGGGGAGCTGGATTTTTATACGTCCTGTCCGAAGAGGCTGGACAGGAGACACACTTTTATCGGTACTTGGGAGATCATTCTGCCGTGTTCGACGCTCGATGTTATCGATTTAACGATTCCCTCCAAGCTGTGGCAACCGATCCTTTCATATAGAAATTTCATTATAATTGTTAATGGAAATGGGAACGAGAAAATTCTTCGTCCTTTGAATTTATTCCTGTCCTCCATAGGGAAATGAACGGTGGTTGATTCAAGCTTGATTAGCCTTTTCGGGGTTTTTTAACTTTAATGGATGCTAAAGGGAGAAGAAACAACTGTTCGTGAGAAAGGTCGTGTTCCTTTCCTCGCACCCTTCGTTTCGGATAAATCTTGCCTGTATCTAGCGTAACGTACTGTGGGTGGTCACGGAACACAGAAACGACCATATTTATCTTTTTATAGGGAGTGCTATAATTTAAATGGATTGTTTAGAGATTTGGCAGGTGCGTATATGGGTTGAGAAATGTGAGATTGAAGAGAAACCTTCATCTTACGATTGGCTAAAGAGTTTTACATGTATATAATTAATAATAATAGTATTCTTTTGATGTTTACACTGCGAAGGATTCACACCAATACCGTTGAGATAGTTAGACGTGTAGAAAAAATCGATTTATCTTGAATTTTTTTAAACCATATCTAACTAATACAATTTCAAAATATTACCTGCAAATCTAAATAGTTAATTAACAAAGGCGTGCAATGTTAAGCTAACCAAGAAATGTTTAAAAAAAATTCAATCAAAGTTTACTTAACAACAGTTCAGTACATAGGTACATCATTAAAGAAGAACAAGTTAAATCACCACAACATTATAGTTCATTAAATAAAATATCCCGAAGTTGATCCCACTTCTTAGCCACTCAAATTGTACCTAAAACCTCGAGTAGTGATTACGGAAAATAATAGTTCCACCAAAGTTCCAGCGAGAAATATCCACCCGTAGTGGGCAAATAATTTCCAGCGAAAGGCAGATGGATTCGCGAGATTGATCATATTTTTTCGGTACTATTAGAGCTCGTATATCGTCGTGCACGTAAGTGTGGGCAACGGGCATGGATCCGCGGCACTATATCCACCGCCAGGTGATGTATGATGGGGGGTAATATATTTGGGTACCGTAGCGACGTGTTAGGCGCAATGTCGATATATTCGCCAACGATGCATAAATCATCCCTCGAAGAAGGCGCCCGCTGGAGAAACTATCGAGCATAGGCTTAAATCGCGGCGTTGGAAAGTTTCAGCGTGGAATTGGTGTAACGAGGAAGCCACAGCTGCGGCGCCCCGTAAAACCTGCCTCGAGCGATGCATCCCATTTATGCAATTCTCTATCAGCTGACGTCTCATATGCAATTCAAGGTACACGCCGGGGTATGTAGGTAATACCTCATTAACATGGATATCGAGACGCCTGAGACGTCATACGGCCATCACGTGTTGTAGTCCCTGTACCTACATAACGCAACGATTTCACAACGTGGAGTAGTAGGTAATTGTAATGATAACAGAGCAATGCATTTAAAATGTAGCAGGCTGAATTTAAAACTGATCGTGGTGCATCATGCTTAGGCTGAGAGGTGTTAAGTAACGATACATTGTCTCTACTCGAGACTGTTGGAATAAGTCTTGATTATTCGTGATATTATAAGCATATAAGCAATTAAAGTTTCGAAGTACAGACTATATGGAACGTTTGAAAGTAGGGAAATTTCATTTGGCGTCTAGACAAGACAGTAACGATTTAAGAGATTTCTGCTTTTAGTCTGTGATAATATTATTCGGAGCCAAACTTATTATTATTTATTAATTACTTACACATGGAACATTTCTCGTAACACAGGGGTATATCGGCGTGGAAGTCAAAGTTTGAATGGCCCGAAAAGGGAGATGCTGTTAGCACCGTTGCTGGTTTCTCGCCGGTACCTGTATAGCCACCGTGCTCCATTGACATCTAAATTCCGTTCCGACATGAGAAATTTACGTTGCAGACAATATCGTCCGCGGTTTCTCAAACGCCAATACGTTCGAACATCCTCGGCGAGTGAGTGATATACGACACAGGTAATGCATTCCTACAATGGAACGGCCGCGGCGTGTCAGCTGCAACATGGAAACATTACCGGACGATGCATAAGTCATTGCAGAAGTTCGTAGAAGATTCAGGGAGACGACTGCCCAGAATTAACCAGTCTAGTGGATTGATTTTGGGACATTTCTGGATGAACATTTAGGCTGAGAAGTACAGTAATTTCTCTTATAAGTATCAGTGGAAGAGATTTTACATTAATATGATAGTTAAATATATTCTTCTGGTTCACATAATTTTACCCTTTGATTTTTTATGTCACATAAACAATTCTGAACAACTCCAAGTTTAGTCTCGATTTCTTCTTCTGGTTGAGTTCCCGTTTATTATTAATTCTGGTAATTGAGTTAGGTTCGCCCCAGTAGCAGCTCCAGTTCAGATCTACATAATTCAGAGGAATGTTAAATCAGTTCTTGGCTGAGTTTGCGCGTTAGCAATATAACTATTATATAAGTCACTGATTTCAATTCATGCTCTGAATAACAATTTCTTAAATTGTTGGTACACCATTGCCACATAGACTACATCAAATTTCAATTACATCAGAATCCCTGCCATCAAGTGCAAATATTGATCGATTTGATGCAGAATGACCCACCTGTCATTTTAATACTAAATGATAAGATACAACATTCAATCGCGTATAGAAGCACTCATATCAAATGAAGCCCCAAAACTTTCATAAGTTCAGGATTAAGAAATGAGATGGATTGATGAGGACAAGTGTCTGATTAATTACTATTCAAAAACCCACAACAGAAATAGCTTGTAACTGGGTTACAGTTGACTCCCGAATATATATATCTCTACCAATACTTTTCTCTTCATTTTCATCGGTACTCAACGTGTGCAATACAGTGTTTGTACATACCTAGAATTAGTGTACACCCCATAGAAGCAGTGCATTTATTACGAATGACGGAGCGAAGCGCATTTCGATTTGGTAGGCGATCGTACAACGATAAATGTCAGAGTTGAATGGCTTTGAACTGCAATCAACGATCTCTGTCCTTACGGGGCCGTGTCACAAAAGGAATCGAAATAACCATCTTGCGAATAACGCCCCTTCGTGCTGCCATTATGCTTTTTGTGGTGTCTCCGTCATTTATTACGGGTAACACGAGTATCGCGTTTATTAAGTTTATTTCAACATTACGCAGGCCAACTGTGCCGTAGTAATATACTGGCGAATTTCTGTGACACGGCGCGGCGTCCTGCAAACGAGCCCGGACCTGTATTAATTTTAAGCACATTTCGAGGTGTACCTACTCCCTGGCTATCTTTATAGCCGATTGTTATGGTGACAGCAACGAGCTTCTTTCGTGTCGCACGCGAGAGGATACTTACATACTTCAAACATCGCCTGAATCTCTCTTTATTGCATAGGTAGATTTTTATTTTATTTTGCAGTAGTACCTACACATTTTGGCATATTGTACCACGTAATCTGGATACTTATTACAAGTGAACATTGTAATCTGTTTTATTCCATATTTATTAGGGTAATTGTGGGAGAGTTGCCGCACGTTACGCAAAATTGTCACCGTGTCTAAATTTTGCAATGAAAATGTTTTCCAAGGATATATCTTATTAGTTCAATTTATATATTAACTTATTAGTTCAAACTTATTAGTTCATCTTATTAGTTGTGATTCTACTAGCATTAAAGAAAATCAAAATTTTAATATTTGTCACCCTTAAAAAAATTGAAACTAAAAACATCCTTTGGTAGGAGAGACGCCGCATATGCGGGAGTGGTGCCGCATTTCGAAACACGTTTAATTTTCGATTTAAACTTGTTACTTCTAACTTTTTATATAAAAAAAATAATAAAAACAAAGTAAAATGAAACATTTTTACTTTATACAATTATAAAATTGGAAAATTAAATGGGTACAGTAGGAACAGATATTATATCTGCTTTTCGAAATTTTTTTTATATTCAGTTGGCATCTTGAGATTAAAATAAAAAAAATGTGAAAAAAGAGTACATAGTCCACAAATATATTTCGATTATAAGATTATTCATTTAAAAATAAATAATTTGCCTTGAGATACCACGTTAGCTATTTGAAAAAACTTTTTTGGTATTTTAAACATTAAAAACATCATTTAAATCGACTTAGTTTCCGAAACAGTACAGTATCAAAGTGTGGCATCTATCCCAAATAAAAGTGCGGCGTCTATCCGAAGTGCCTGGGAGAGACGCCGCACTTTCGTATTTCCACATGCTAAGTCGAAAGTAACCCATTCTGCCAAGGAAATATTCTACATGGTCCCCTTAACGTATTACAAATGTTGTATCAAGAAAAACTATGAATTTTTAGCTACTATATTAGTAAAAATAGACGCGACGTATAACTTTTCAGGCAAAGTACGCTAGACTTACCTCGAAAAACAGCCAAATCTTTAACAATAATACAGGAAATACGCTCTGGCTTGACAAACTAACCCAAAGAAACAGCCTTAAACAAATAAAATCGGCAATGATGTGTTTTATTACCGATATCCTTGAAATACCGATAATGCGGCGTCTCTCCGAGTGCGGCATCTCTCCCACAATTACCCTACCATAATATTTTAATCATGAAGCCATCATCCACTAACACTAGCTCCATATACGCGTTACTTAATATTCCTCTACTTCCGCGAATATTTATTTAGCATAGTCTTCACACATTTGTTCTTCAACGACAATATTCGTTATTCGTGCCTTCTACATCCCCCGTATATTATCCGTGAATATTCGTACGCTTTCACGTGAACAAATTTACCGACTGTAGTCCGAACCTTCACTATTCCACTGTCATTCCAAATACATATTCGTGTCCGAGCACAAACCCCCACACTTGCGTTTTTGAACGCGGACACCGAATATATCGTCCACAATGTGTTTAACGCCGAATATTCGTACAGGAATAACATTCGCTAAGGTCGAGAGGAGCGAAGAAGCTGAAAAGCCGTGCGACAGCAGCCCCGCCCGCAAAGGTTGCCCCTGCCCTAAGAATTGAAACGGGTTGATGATTGCAGCTGGTGGAGAAATAACGTTGCGACAGGGTAGAGCTTTGCGGCGTACCGCGCCATGGTTCCTCGGACCTGTAATTCTCATCCCTCATTACGATGCCCGTCTCGTCATGTAATACGAGGTCTCCCGACTGCGAATCGACCGACCGTCAGCTTCAGTGGCACGAGGCGAGTGCTCGTAATCCTGAAATGAAACTTCTCGTAGTTGCTGGCGCGCCGGGGTTATCGTGACGCGATGCCTCGAAGCGGAAGAGATACACGGCGAGACGGCAGGACCCTAAGACCTTGAGAGGAATGTCCAACTAAATGACGTCTTGAGTACTCAGCTTTTAACCCCTGCTGCACACCCCCAACGGTCTCCCCCTATCGTGCAATGGCTCCTCTCGTCCTGGCGAGATGATACTAGACTCGGTTACGTGCCGATAGTGTCGTCTCTGAGCAACTTCCGACGATCAACTTCCGATTCGTGTATCTGGCTAAACTTTCCCAGCCCGTAAATTCGGAACAGACCAGGCCTCGCTGCGGAGCTTAAAGCTCGGTAACGTTATTGCCCGGATTAAGAGTACGCTGATACCCGTTAAACGCTTCTCAGTTACCGACTCGGCTCTCACGATTCTAATGCTGGCGCGTTTGTTCATTGCAGTAAATAGGGAAGATTGACGCGTCTCATAAGTAATGAGATTTATCTGTGATTAATTTTATAAAAATAAGAGGCATAAAGTACCCGGCGATGCCCGAGCTTCTTACTGTACAAGGTGTTTCACAAAGGGTAGTAAATTTGAGGGGTGATTCTACAGGACAGAATAATACGAAAATATAAAATAAAATTTTTTAATATCGCGCTTCATTTTCGGGAAAATTGACTTCTGAATTTTAGCTAAATATGCGTGCACCAAAATACAGTTATAGGCGCTTGATGGGCACGCGGAGTTACCAGCTGATAAAAGAATTTCATTTGAATATTGAAAAAATCAACATTTTTTTCGGGTACATATATACATTCACACTCAATACCTAAACTGTCCCCGGTATTAAACGTCCAACTGTTGTTCCTTTAATTAACAGTGATAATTAAACGACGCCCGTGCCTCTGAAATGAAATTTCTCACGAAACTCGTCGCTTCATTTACCAGCCGTTCCTTTTCACAAGCCCGCCATCTTTCTGCTCGAAAAATCTTGACGGCGCTGAATGCTTATTAAAAATTTAATATTACAACAAATCCAGCGCACCTTCCCGCTCCTCTTCGCCTCACTCGGAGGGTTGTGCTCAGGATCGCGCGCAACACAAGCGTCGCAGGCAAATATCCAGAAGGTATTCAGAGAAAGATTGGTCTAATGAGAAGAAGGGAGAGGCCAGACGTAATCCCTTGGAAATTAACCTTAAATCATCCCCAACCCTCCTTGATCCAGAACGAATAGAGTGTCTCGTGAAAAGGCCAATCGTACCCAATCGAGAGATCGTAATATCTTTTCCCGATATCTGTAGAGGAAGCGACCAGTCATGGGGGAGGGAGGCGTTCACCTTCTACCCCAAGAAGGTGGGCAAAGGTCACCAGGATCGATTTCTCTTCCCTTTGAAATGGCCAAATCGTCAGGGACTGGTCACCCTCCACCCCCGACAGCTCCCTCTTCGATTCCACCGGGATAATGGATGTTTACTCATCATGGCGCGGCGGTACGCGCCTCCAGGGTAGCTGAGGACGGATGTCATCGTTTCTTAGAGTGCCAGCCAAGTAGGAGACAGCTTTCTTAGTAAAAAGGCTTGCCAGTTTCGCTAAAAGCGACGCCCTTCCGCCCTGGTCGTAGCGCCTCGTGTAATTACCAGCCAACGAACTGTAACTGATTGCGCTAAAACAATTAAGGAACGTGACTCAGAGCTCGAAATCTCAGGCAGCATAGCAGACTTATACGGTGGCCGTTAGCAGACGCCTAGCCGATCTTATCCATTAGTGATCTTGTCCTATTAAGCTTAGATGAGGCTCGAGAGGGTGCGTGCGCGTTGAAGACTAAGCGCTCACACTTAACTCGGAAATAATTCACGGGGAATTAGATGGATACAGGTAATTAAACGAAAGAACTGCGCGGTGGCAATTATCAGGCGAGTGTAATTGTGTACGTTGTCGTGTCGTTCAGTTGGCTAGAGGCGTGTGTATCGGGGTGGTCAACAAGCTGGCCAATCTGTGTCATGAAGGCACAGATAAATTTCATTAGTATTCGATTTGGAAACAAGCTCTGGAAAGTGAGTGTATTTGATTTTGGTGGCGTTACACGTTATATAACGCACGGCAAACATTGTAATTTATACGAGTTTAACTAAGGGAACAGATGAATTTAAACTGTGAGGGATATTAGTGTCTACTATTTATTTAGAAGATTAATTTGCAATATTTTGTATGTTGGAATGGTAATGTATTGGTGGAAAAGCAATGCTTAATTCACAGAGAGCCCATCAGTATTTGGTGATACAGATTTACGGTCATTTATCGAATATAATTATATAACTCATATCGCATGGTAGAATAAATGGCTAAAAATTTGGAGTTCGTTTGACTGTAGTGTTACGAAGAATTCGTCATTAGCATTAACACCCACACTGAATTTTCTAAATATTTCACAACATAGTTTCCTCCACAGTAAAAAACATCATAGTAGTAAAAACTAGCACAAACACATTTCTTCAATTTCAAAAAGAAAAATCATTGAATAGTGGAATTGTAATATTGACAAAAAGATAGAGGACACTTCCACTAAACTAAGTATGTGTTACCTACGATTTGCACTGACATATCAAGTATTAACTATTAACACAATATGGAAAACCTTTTCCTTGAATATTTGGATGCTTTGTTTCACATTCATCGAAAATGTCACGCAAATAGAGTAGTCAAATTTACCTATTATGCCAGAACTATTCCAAAATCGAGATTCACTTCACCGAAATAACGGCAGCGTAAGATCTGTTTTATAGGGGGCCGATAAATCGTTTATATTGATCAATATGGTCCCGTCGGTCTACCATTAAATAACGATATTTACGATCAGGAGTTTCCTGGCAATAAAGATTAAACAATCGGAATAGGTAGCTCGAAAAGGCCTTTATCTCGTTCAAATTTCAAAAGCTGAAACGTGCGCGCACGCCATTTAATGTGCGCGGGTATATAATCTATAAATCCCGCGTGTTTAATGAATTTTTCGCTAATATCAGCAATTCAATCTACAAATGGCGCGCTGCCCGTTTTGTCGTGCCCTCGCAATTCGAATTTATAACTCGCACTGTGCTTTGACGTATCGCGTTGGTTATTTGCACACGGGCTGGCGAGCGTGTAACCAAACACGGATACGCACACGCATAAACCTAGCTGGCCATTCACTGTCCTATGTACGGTCGTTGTCACAATCGGTTAATAACGGGGTAGGAATAAAATTTTCCATCGTGATCTCGCAATTACACGAATCGTGGATTCGTTGGTCCACCAATTGCGTAAGGGGAATGCTAACAAGTGAAGATTAATTGGCCACAGTTCATTGGGGGAGAGGGGATAAACGCTGGAGATACATGGGACAAGAAAATATGCCTGAAATTTCTGCGTCATTAATACTGTTCTAGAAAGATTTTAACCAAATATCCTTTGAACTATGTATAACGAAAGGACTACTAGACTCCTACGTAACCGCACAACATCGCAAGAAGAGATTTGCAAGTACTTACAATCGATGAAGAAAGTGGGAAATGCAGCAAAATGTATTCGACAAAATGAATGAATCATTCTAACACTTAAGCAAGAATACTATTAGAAACATTCGCTGGTAACTGGATCATCGCCGCAGAAAAAAATGATACTTAAACTGATTATTGTTGCAATGTAACAGTTTGCAAATATACAGAGTGTCTATAAAAAAATGAATACCTACTTAAAATTAAAACCATTACCTACACAGATAAAAAATTTATCTGCATCTCACCACTGTCTTCGTTGATTATCACGCATAAGACTAACAATAAAATTCAATGTTACATACTTTGTCTTTATCACCAATAAATAATTGAACAGTTTGAAAGTTCGAGAAAGATCGACAGCCAGTGCACGGTTGTTCCAAAATATGTGACAGATAAAGTACTGGATTTATTTAATACTTTATTGTTGGCAAGCATTGCAGGCTCGGCATCAGGACTAAAAGTAACGAACAAAGTTCACGTAAACGTATGATTTGACCCTGTTTCCAAACTATAATCATTTTTGTGCCCGACCAAGTTATTCTTGCTTATCTTTGAATCACGCGCTCGAAATGATTACCTTGCACCTCAATTCATACCTGTAGCTATCTGATCGTACACTTTCCATAGATCTCGTAGGTGGCCATTCATTCTCGGCAACGTTTTCTTATTTAGAAGACGTGTATTAGGAGAACCTTACATAGACGTCTTGCTTTAGCAGCATTACATTTGGAAAGGCCATACGTTAGGTCCGTATCCGCGATTTCGCGGTTCGAATAAGCTTCTATTATCGTTCCGAAGGCGAGGAAATACGAAAATCACAGAGCTTTGATGATGGTGATCAAATATTTATAATCCACTCTTTATTAACCAAGTCGATTTTTTCTGTGACCTGATTATCACATTTATCCCTCGATTTACGCGGTACGCTTTTAACGTGGTACATTTTTCTGTGGTAAATAATCGTCATAAATTCTTACTTATTTTTTTGTATCTACTAACATAATCCAGTCCACTATTTCCAAAGGTGTAAAAAAAGACGTGAAACGAATGCTGTGTAGTTTCGTACTGCTTTAATGGCAAATTTCAAGTAAAAATTCGGTGGAGAAGTTTCTGTTAATCCATCCGAAATTGAAACTCAAACACAAAGAATCGGATTTTTGTGAAACATTGAATGCTGCAAAAAAATATCTCCTGCCTGATGAATTACTCGTACAACTCATAAAAAATCATTTCCACAATTGTCAAATAACGTTTAAACGGGGCTTTCATTAATCACACTGTCATCGTGCACCGCACACCCATTCTCATCAACTGTATACCATTATTCCTCCCCAAAATTAAAACATCATCGGCAGAGACTAAGAATTATAAATCGTTACCCTTTTGTACAAATTTCGGCACTCACTTTAAAACTGATAGATACCACGGGGAGTGGTTCTCAAACACGTCCGACTGAATGCATCCACGAAGATCAGTCTCTGCTAACAAACCTTTCGAGGCATTCACACAATGAGACCTAATTATGCACCATCAAAATCTGATGTATGTTTGACAGTAAAAAATCGAGGGAACTAATCTCACACCACGTAGCTGCTTTCTTTATTCTCGTTATGGCACGCTGTTATAGCGCCACTAACTGCACAAAGATTTTTCTCTCAGGTATAGCATTCATCCACGTCCCAATAATGCTTTCAAATTCTCGTGCCGCTTAATTTTCCTTCTAGCCCCTCCCTCTCTTTCCACGGGCGACAAATACAACCGCGAACTAACAAACCTTCGTACCTAGTAAACATTATGACAACCATTCCGTGCACGAAATTCGTCGTGAAGGGGGATTACAAGAAATAAAGCATGCTGGCGCCGCGATACGGCGCTGTGGCAATCAGGGTGGCATTAAATCCGCCCCCGTCCTTTAGCGTCTCGCAGGTAGAGCTGCTAAGGGTAAGGAAGAGGCGAAATGTGGCACGTTTTCAACGTTTTCGCGTTTTATGCGGGTACACGGACCGAATCACCGTCGAATTTGCAAAGACGTTCGAAGTGCTCCGGATTCGACGGTGAAATGTCCATGGTAATTTATTTATTATTACGACTGGTGAAAGCGGGGCGTATAATCTGTGTAAAGTTTTCTAATTTTTGCCTTTAAATCTCTTTTTACCGTTACTGTTCTTCGCCGTACACTTTATTTCCAGCACTCATTTTTCTGCATGATCTGAGGATCGTAGCAATTGTGCATACTTTGTATAGTAGTTTGAAAATATGTAGTGAAGTGACCTGCATAGCGATATTGTTTAAGATACAAGTGGGCAAATGTGTTTTTGCCACTCATTATAGGGTGACACAGATTCCATATGCCTGCTACTCTGACACGTTCAGGCCCTTAACCTGTTAACTGGGGAAGAAAAGTTAACTCGCCATTGGAAAGTTCCTCTACGTTGAACAAGACAGCATGACGAAAGATTACATTCGAAATATTCGGATAATTCAGTTAAAGACAAAAAATAAGTGAAACTATTGACACCAAAAATAATAAAAAAGAAATTCTGTTCGCATTAAAATAATACACCAGAATCACTGTCGCCGCGAATATTATTTCAACAAACTATATATTCGATTCTTTCAAAATTCATCGTTTCGTTTCGGGACTGTGACCAGCAGTTTTGGCACACTCTGTACTCAGTGTTACCGCGGGCGAACACGGCGAACCCTTTAATTACGCTTTTATCTGATCCATGGCGTAATGATGTTGCAAGAGCTTCGAATCGGGATGCAGGACGCGCGCCGATACGAGCAGAAGGACGGGACGTCGCGACGCGCGCGTGCACCATGATGCCGCGATGATTCGAGATTAATCGACGTGTCGGGATCAAATAAGAAAACGCTGGATGGCGATAATGCGCGGAATAAAAGGGGTGATTTAGATCCCCGCCGAGATTATCGGCATTGAGGGGATTCCGGGATGAATACCGGTCTGAACAGATTTACCACGTGCTCCGAGGTAAGAGCTTTGCCTTGGTGGGTAACGAAGTTGTAGTTGTTCCGTCCAACACTCCAGTGTTATAGCGAACCACGAGGCAGCTCCTCTATCTGTGCTACAAATTAATGGACAGAATACATGCTGTGACGGTTGAGTGCCAACGAAAAACAGAGCTCATAGTATCGCACAGTGGTTTACTGAAGATCGTGCTACAGCGATTACGTAAGGGTGTTGAAATGTAGTATGGAATGTTTCTATTGTAGTATTTAGAAAGATGAGTCATTTCTGAGGATTATTTTTCGAGAAAATATCAGCTGGATCTTCTTCAAATTTTGTGAACGTTTTTATTCATTGTTCAGCAGGGCTTGAATATTCATCGCAGTCAGGAATTCTTTGATTTTAACTTGCAGGTATTATCACTAACTAAGAAATACTCGAAAACCACTAGTTAAAGCTGAATTTCTGGGGATACCTAGCTTATGTTTATAAAAAGAAGAAGGAAAATTGATGAAATGTTTCTGTATAACTTAAAGCATAAAGTGTAGTGGGTGTTCAAAGAAATGGAACAATTATTTAACAAATTTCTCACAGTGAAAGTATCTTTTGGCAAATTGCATTTGTGCAGTGTACAAATTTTAGCAAAATGAGGAACAGAGGGCAATGACTGATAAAAATTTATAGTCTTCTATTACAGCTGCTCTATTTATGCTTATTTCGCCATCATCACATTGTATGTATCACAGTGAACGAAGCTGTTCACTAATTTTATTCGAGAATGCAAGTGCAGAGATATCTGATCTTTGCAAGAATTCCGTAAAATGTAAAATTTCGTCGAACAGATGGTTTAGTATTCAACGCACGAAAGACTTGGTGCACACCTTCTTGTTTTTTAAACAAGTGGCTGGCGGAGCCTTCTTAAAATTACAATCGAAACGCATGTCGATACGCAATGACATAACGAGATGGACAATGTGAGAAGATTTAATAACCATGTGAATCTTTTCCTTTCAACACTCGTTCTTCTGATCTATTATTCTTCTTTGCCCACTTATGTGTCTCTAACAGTTGTAACTCATGTGTTGCAATATCGTGTTCCTTGTCACGACGCAATCAGCTTGAACTTTCCTGGCAAGTATCCTCCAGCTACCAACTTCTGCTGTTCAAGTTAGAGCTTTTTTATTCTTCCACGTCTTCTTCCTTTATTGCTGTGTACAACTTATTTCTCTGTTGAGTAGTAATCGCCCTTAACAATCTACTTTCTAGAACCTTCACTTTCTATATCTCGATCACAATTGCAAGTCATGCTCGCCTGAATTCAAGGAACTCTTTTTACACTTAATCTTGTAATTTGTGTTGACTTCAAGTTTATTTCCTAGATTGTCCTAAGTTTTTATGAAGTGTACGATTGGAAATTCTGCGTAATGTCTTGTTATCTCTATTAATGTAGAGTTACAGTGTCACTCGAGTTATAGCAATTGAAATTAGTGATTAGATTAAAGCAGACAGCATTATCACCATCATTAGTAACTATACGTACCTTAACATTCAACATGTTAGTCACTGGATAGAGCAAGTAGAAATATATGGTGTCAAATACGTTTCAAATTCATTTGAAAGTATCCCAGCTCTACCAGCTGGTATCGTCAATGAGGTTATAGCGTAGTTAGCATAATTATGGCGCAATATTTTAGCGTACCTATACGTATACTGCGGTCACCTATAATGCTACTGGCATATTCATCAAATGTTTACGTTTTAACGTCTGAACACGTAGGTCTACCTACGTGATTCTCGATTCACCCAGACTGCCACTGAATACGGATCGTATAAATTTGCCATTTTACGATGAACGAGATTTATTGAGCAACGAATAACGCAACTAAATTTTTAGGAAGTTAGTAAACATTCAGTGCTGTACATAAATTAACAGTTACATTTTAATTTCATTTCAAACACATTTTATTCTAAAATAACGTTTTTGATTCCTATGTTACAATTAGTGTAATATAAAAATTTTGTGCATTAACATGTGCAATATAAAACGTAGATAACATGATATATTACCTGAAAGTCATACAGTGTTATAAAGGTTTAAGAATAATCTTTCATTTCTTGCAGCACGTTAACGGACTTTACATTTATATAATCTGTCATGCATTTTACTATGAGGAATCAATTTATTGATAAACTATCAGAGGATGTCATTGAAGATGATCTTAAAGTCCTTATTTATATACGAAACATTCAATCCGTGGAAAACATATTGACAAAGAAACTGTGTGTATTTGATGTAACTTCACTGACATTTGTTAAGAAAGAATTGCAGCCTGTTTCAATTCACGCGGTCTGCCTGCACACTTTCACTGTGACAAGTTTTATGTAAGATGACATTCCCAAGAGAAGCAATATTAATACTACTCTCGATAGCAGTAATAGAAACGACGAGAGCTGTAAATAAAACTGACAAGTAAACATTCACTTATAAGGAATGGAGTTTCTCGTTTTGGAATATATATTTTTAAAGTACTCATAGTAGCTAAGAAACCCTGAAAATTATATCTGCAATGGACCTATTTTACTCATGTTATCAATAACATTTAATATAGTCTCAAGGTGTATGCGAAAAACGGCAAAATCCTCTTATTTAAGAATACTTGGCTAGAATCCGAATATGATGTTATTTTTTATGTAAAATAATTTTCTAAGGTAGTTCACTTAATAAAAAATTAGTTTTTCGAAGATAACTCAAACAGGAAAGATCGGAGAATTTTTTAGATAGACGACTTCGAAGTTATCATGGCGAAACATAATGAAAACACTTACAATTTTATTGGAACACGTTAAAGCAGTCACTGTGAAGATCATCGAACACTGCATTACTCACACATATACTCATCTCACAGACTGTTTCTCAGCCTAACCTAAACTGGTTATAAATTGGTATCTTGCCCTATGGGTCCAGATGTAGCCCCTGGGAGTTAAAAACAGGTTAAAATGGATTTTCAAGTAAATTAGTATGAATAATACGAAAAAAATATTTAAAAAATTCTTCGGCTTTTCCGTTTTGAGTTATCTAAAAAAAAAACGATTTTTTATTAAGAGAACTACCTTAGGAATTTTTTTTACACAAACAATAACATTATATTCAGATACAGAACCACATAAAACATACAGATGCCAGGTTTTAGACAATTATTCTTAAATAAGAGGATTTTGCCGTTTTTCGCATAGGTCCTGAGGCTATATTGAATGTTATTGATAACATGAGTAAACTAGGTCCATTGCAGATATAATTTTCAGGATTTCTTAATTACTATAAGTACTTTAAAAATATATATTCCAAATCGGGAAACTCCATTCCTTATAAGTGAATGTTTACTTGTGAGCATTCTAATCCACCAAAATTGTCCAATCATCAAATAGGACCATAAAATCTACACATAACCGAATATATTACTGATTAAAACTATTTAGCTTCCACTTTGCCACGCGTCATACATTCATTAATCGATAACAGTATGCTCTATCCCTCAGTAAGATCGTATGCAAATCGTTAATTTCAGGCTTCTCGTCTCCAGAATTCCACACGACGCAGTGGCAGGAGGGGGTCTTTGCGAGGCATTACGAAGCTAATTCTCTCTGGGGCTCCACGAATCCTTCGGTTCAAGAGAAACATCTTTTCCCCCCGTTTCTTTCCCTTGATCTGTGTTTCCTGAGCGTGGTAACGAGGACAAGTCGTTCCTCGTTAAAGGGAAAGCCTCGGGTGAAGAGGGGTCTTCGAGCAACCGGCGCGGCGATCCCCGTAGGTATCCACGGCGAAAGGTTCCTTCTTTTGTTTCTACCCTTTTTCCTCCCCCGTTTCCACTCGTGCTCCTTCCTTGGCTCTCCTCTCACCTTTATTATGTTGATCCAGCGGATGTTGTCTACTTTACAAGTATATTGCGAGCCCTCTGTTCTCGCGGGCACGCGAGCACCAGCCCTCATCATGGATGTATACGCCATCGATAAGATACCGTCGACTTATGTGCTCATTTCAATACGAAAGCCCCGGCGATGCGCTGTAAAAGCAGCCACCGCATAAAGGTGATTCCAGCAATAATACGACTTTATACGATGGAGAAACTGTAATGCCCGGAGAGCCTTTCAGTTGCAGATACGACTAGCTCCGTTCCTTCAGAGGCTTTTCCTTTCTTCGGGAATGTTTGATGCCACGAGAAGATTAGAACAAATGCTTTGATGATAGAAGAGCTTGATTGGAAAATGTTCATTTGCTTGTCCTTCTTGTTGACTCTTATATCTCTTTCCGAGGGGAGAGTGGCTGCTTACTTCGTCCTTGATTATTTTGGGTAATCGTGCAAAATTAAGATCGTTTAATTAGCGCACGGAGCAGGTAAAGGTTTGGATTGAATTGAAGGATGAAGTAGTGAGGGAGAATTTTAACGAGACTGATGAAAGATATACCGTGGGTAGTCACTTGTTCTAAAGGCTAACGGTGACCCACGGCCTGACATTTTAAACTGTAATTTACAATAAGGTGTTTATGAATAGCCAGATTGTGCTCCGCATAATTTACTTGTTGGTGATTCTTGCAATCGTTCAAGGAGAAATTTTTTTTCTAACGATTATTCCATCTAGATCTCTCAAAGCCACTGATAAATTATCATCCACCATCCTCTCTGTACTCTCTTCACCGAATTAAAATCAAAATACACGACCTCGTCAAGCCAAAGTCTCAATCTAAAATTCTCCTACATTCATAAAATTGAATTTCCATCATCATAAATCGAGTTTCCACTAGAAACCTTGAGCTGTATCGTAAGCACATCGGAGCTACTAAAATTTATAGAAGCACGCTGTGTGCCTGCATGGTTCCACAATATACCTACCGCTCGCATTCAATCACGCGCAGCAACTTGGCGCGAAGATGCTTCCGTTCGATAAAAGCGATACAATTTCAACCGTTGGAATCGTATCGAGCCATCGAAACTCGTTACTATGCGCGGCGTAAGGGCGCAGCATGGTCTCTTTCCTTTTTGCCACCGACGCGGACGATCTGCAAGCAGAGAGATTTAAAGGAAGAATGAGCCGCGTCACTTTCGTTCCCCGGGCCGCGAGTCATCTGCATAATACGTGGCCCGTCCATGGGTTCCCATGGCGCGGTGCAGGTGCAATACAGATGGGGGGGACGGTTCGCGTGAACGCTCCGCGATATTCGCCGCACGCCCTGTCGTCCATTATCTTTGCTCGAACACGTTTCTCAGCCGACCATTGCATCGCCGCGGCATCTTTCATTTCGCCCTTAAATTCTCTGCCTGTCGCTGTCGACGAAAGAAATTGGGGGACAGAGATTCTGCGGTTCCTCGGCGAAATAAACGTGGACGAAGTAACGTAATCTGTGACGGGAATATCCGACTGGAGAAAATTGCTCCGATCCCTTCTCGTTGGAGTGAAAATTCAATTGCATCGATTCGCCTGAGAATGGCGAGTTAAGATGATCGATGTGAGCGGGGCGAAAGTTCCGGTGCATTAAATGCTAAATTAAAAAACTTCCGCAACCGAAAGGGGGAAACTCGTAAAATTCCATTAGAGAGGGTCGTTTCTATGCCCGACTTGATTGCAGCCTAGAAGTTGCTGATACCGTGCGAAGAGTAATGGTCAGCGAAGGATATTTTCCTTCAGCGACGTCTCGAGTTACGCTCGTCGCGTGTTTCCTCTGTGCTTCGGCTAGGTCGCATAGGATGTACATACGCGACAGCGATGTCCCACTCGCGTCGCCAGAAATCACGCTACTTTCTGTCCTTTTTTTTACGATACCCACGTGTCGTCCCGCGAACGAAATGAAAAAACTTCTCCTCTATTTCAGCAGCAACGCGCCATAACGGCAAGCAAGTTCGCCGCGGTTATTTCGGATAATTTGCCGGTGTTGAGAAGCGGTCTTACGGGGTGCGAGGGGGTGGCTAATGCGTCAGCCATTAATGCTCCCGTATAAATTATGCTAACGTTATAAATAGCAACTCGCCTCCTTTCCCCTTCCTTTCTCGCGGCGAATGTACACCTCAGATTTTCCGTGTACTCCGGGTCTCTAATCCCTCGAGATCTTTTTTCCGTCCGGAAGCAGCGCGGACGGTCAGCGGATGGAAAAACAAAATCGAGCATCCGGGAGGAACGGAACGGAACGTAGGGAAAAAGGAGGATAACGAAAGGGTGGAGTGGCGCAGGGATCGAGGAAGGGGATGGATAACAAGGAGAAGGGTGAAAAGCGAGACCCTCGCCGCGGAGGTAGCAGGAGAAGGACAAAATCTCGCTGGTACGTGGACGGAAGCTTGCTCTTCGGCAAGGTAATCGTAATAACTATTCTACTCTTGTGCCACTTCACGGAGAAAGCGCCATCTACCGCGCGTAAACACCGACATAAATTTCCACATGGTCCTCCTTCACCCCCGTTTATGTTACACCCTGACCATCCCGAACCACCGTTAACTGTTACGGCACCGTCTACCGTTTCTCACCCTCCGTTTAGCCGTTTAGCGAGACGTACCCCTCCCGTTCGACCGGAACAAACTTACGAACACCAACGGTTTTCCATTTGTCCGATCGATTTCGTTGATAACGAAGGACAATGCCGCGAGACCGCCGCCGTTAAGCGATTAATAGCGGCACCCGCGATCGTGCAGCGCTGCTGGGATTTTTCTGCGGGCTCGGGCGCGGCGTCTTGTTTCAGGGGAGATAGAAGCCTGCTGTGGGCATCCAGGACTAAGTTTTCTTTTATCCGTTCGAGGGAAAGGTATTATTGTGATACAGAGCGGGCTGGTACGAGAAGAAACGGAAGCCATTATTCACGAGGATATCTGCGCGGAAGTCTAGTTTGTAGGTGCAAGGGTAGAGCGTGGCGTGGCAGGGATGAAGTATTCGGGGCCATTAATTAATCGGGAGTAATAAGAACAGGTCGAATGCGATTTCTGGACTCTGGTATTCTTGCGTAGAGGTTGGTGATTCTTTTGCTTGATGAAGATGAAGTGTAGGGGGCGAGTCACCGTAAATTACCACCGTGAGTAAGTTAGGGTCATTTCATGGTGAATCGATCACGTTTAGCAACAGACATTTGGGATTTTGGTGAAATAGGAAAATTATATAGTCCATGTGAAATTGGGGAGTTAAGTCATCATTTCGATAGTTTTGAATTTGTTTCAAAGATGCAGGTCGTGAAATTTTGCAATTTTTGCGTACTTTCGTGAGATTGAGCTTCGTAAATGAATTTTGCTAATCGTATGAAGTTATACCAGCATACTCCTAAGTTTTTAAAAATTTTCCATACGAAAGTGATTCCAATCCCTGATGTGGTTTATTGAACACTTGCGTCATTAGACCCATATTATAACCGGACAGGGAGCCAATCCAAATTACATGGATGATTGATAGATCCAAGTATTCCGCGATATATATCAGGTCTACCAGCTGAAACTAGATACATTACCTATTCATGGACTGCATTAAATAGTACTGCATCTTACTAATCACTTCAAGAAGAACCAAAGGTTCGAAAGTCTACGTACGAAACGAAACGTACTCTAATTAAAAATTAACTACCTACCCATCGTTTGAATAATATCACACAATGAAGTTAATACATCGAGTGTCACAGAGGAATTCGCAGCTTTCGGCAGAATTTTAAAAGCTGCTGAAAAAGCTAGAACGTAATATTCAATTACAGGGAAATTGAATTTGCGTTACACTCTTTAATTCCACCTACATTTCTCCTAGCATTTATTTCGACACCGTATCACAAAATAAACTTCCTTTGATTCGCCAAGCTATCACGTTTTTCAACTTTAGTTTCAACAAACACCCAGCGCCAGCGACCCACGTGGCACTGAACTGACTAAATACGTTAACCCCAACACCGAAGACTAAACTGAAGGAAACGAAAGCAGGATGCATTCTTCTTCCAGGAAACTTTAACCCTTCGAAATCTTTGAAGAATTCTTGAACGCCAGAAGAAATGTGTTTTCAGTTCCTCGGGGGCAACAGTTTAAGCTACAGCCGCGTTTGGGACCTAGTTTCGTCACACTTGCTCGATTGCGTGGCTCTCGAAATAGCCGAAGAAAGTCACCCTGTTAAAGACCGTCACCGTGTTTGTCGTTTCTGGGGTAAACGTAAAAAGCAGGGCAGCGCGGCGATCACGAGCTGGGAAACGATGTGACTGACATGCTTCATGGTTTATTCGACAAGTCGGCGAACAGACCGAGGAAGCCTATAACATCGTATCCAACTTGTGCTTCGGGTTAACAGCCTGGGTGTTCGACGCTGTACCATGATGTATGACGTGGTGTCAGGTTCCAATCCTCTGGGAATACCATGAAAGCGGGTTCTGTGCTCGATGTAAAATATCGTTGATCTGCTGTCTGTACTAGGTACCAGACACACTCTGACCGTTTCACGAGGATATCGCGAGCGGTTGGAGCGTTTTCGAATCACTGCTCGAGTGTCGTTATCCCTGGCGATCCGTAACACGACTACACTTCAAGGCTTTTTCATAGTCCTTCCCCGAATCCAGGCTTACGTGGATTATCTGTGCAGCGATGTTTTATGCCTTTGTAACTCCAAAAGGAAGGTTACATATTATGTACTTACTTGTGGGCGCGGAAGATTGGACAGACGTGTTCTGAAATAGTTAGTTCAGGCGTTGATCGCGTGTAGTATTCGTGAATGTAAACACAAGGGAGTTGGGGAACTTTGGTTTGCAGTCCAAGTGATTTTTAGCCACGAGTGCAATTCAATTAATTGAGAGTGGGAAAAGTGGTATGATGAAGTTTGTTTTGGTACTTCGGGCAGATTGAAGCAGGCAATTTTAGAACTGTTATTGGAACGCGGAGCGGAATTTTAGAGATTTTGATTATGAGAGTTATAGAGGGTGAGCTGAAACAGAGGTCAACGACTTCTTTGGTATCAATTTTGTATCTTTTTATATCTTGTTATTTGTGTGTAATAAAACCTGTAATTTCATATTGAAGAAGATATATATATAGAGTTCTACTAATAACGCAAGTGACGTATTTATTCATTTTAGCAATTTTATTTAATTTAATTAGTAGGGGAAAGTGGGGTAAAACGGAACGCTTAACTTTGGAGGGTGATAACTTAAAATCGGGAGGAGAAAAAGACACGAGACCTCGACAGGAGTCTTCAGTGGACCTTAGACTATAAGAAAATCAAGGTCATTGTTAAGAAAAATCTTTGGGAACGACGGAAAATGAAATTTGCCGGAGTTATTGAAATCTTCGCCTCGCTCAAATGGTGGGGTAAAACGGAACACCCACTCGAAGACCGTGTAAACGTACAAAATCTTTATTTCTATGATTTAAAATGTATTAATTTATGTTAAAATCTATAAGTATATGTTTTAGGTATAACTATTGTAAATAAAATATAACAAAAATATATATTATACATATAAGAGAAAATATTTTATTAGATAACATGAAAATTACGGAAAATAATCAAATATAAATATAATATCGTAAAAGATGAATAGATTAATACAGTTTGTTTATTATTGTATGAACAATAAGCGGGCCGGAATCACCCGCTGGTTGGAATTACCCCGCTTTCCCCTACACGTGGATTTTTACATGAATATCAATATTTGCATGGAGAACACATCTGCGTTGAATGATTATGTTATTTATTACAATTTAAACTAACAGTTTGATCGAATGAAAGATGTATCTCATACATCATAATTTTCTACACAAAATCCATTTTCTTGGAAACAAGGATAGTAATTAAAAGTTTAATCTACAATCTAATAATTAAAAGAGATAATAAACACATACTAAGGGACGTTTCCATTCTTCCCCATGTATAATAGGCGTTCCGTTTTACCCCGCGAAAAGTGTTCCATTTTGCCTCATGTGCAGTCATTTAGTAAACATTTAATATTTACACTTCAGCGTGAGGTAAAGAACTTTTTATATATATCAAAATGTAGCGTAAGGACTTTAGAATCCAACGATGTACTTGCCGTTATTAATTTTCGAAATCCAAGTACCGAAAAGTGGTCGAAAGTCCAACGCAATATTGAAACGTCGATACCGAAAATTTTTCAAACTCTCTTAATGAAAAAATAACTTGTGCAGAGGTCTATGGTCTATCACAAAATGCTATGAGAACCCTTTGGTTCCATGTCACGCGATACTAACTCATTCGCAGCTCTTATCTAACAGAAACATTGGTGTTCCGTTTTACCCCACTTTCCCCTATTTGAGACATCCAAACTTAAAACGAAAGGGCTATGAATACTTGTATACATTGAAATTGAAAACATTAATTACAATTATACCTGCTTGCATATTCATTTCATTTAAGGAGGTGTAGCAGGATTTTTTCTTTCGAATAATAACATTAATCTTCGAACATTATACTCTGACAAGAATACGCTGCGATTACTGTGTACACTGTTTCCCGAGTTTAAGCTAAGGATTAAAACATCGTCTCAAAGCTAATGGATTCCATCTGACGAATAATCATTGTCAATCAGTGGCATAACGGAACTGTCTCTCCCTTACAAGATTAATGGGGCCTAATATTTGTACATGTCCGTATCCCACGACAAGGTCACTATTACCGTTGAACCTGCATTTCTACAATTACATACCAATGATACCAGCCATTCTGCATTCTCATAGGGGAGCGAATCGTGCAGAATCTGCTGCAACATCATCGAGACGCGTTTGCATCGAAGTATGAAAAATGTATACCACGTCTGCAGAACGTAGCAGACGTCGATCATGACTAGTTACAGCGGGACAAGAATCGATTATACGAATATATATGACCTTCTACAAATGATGAACTTATTTCTTCACAGGATTACTGATTTAAATTCGTACAGCGAGAAATCGCTCAGACTTCTGGATCATTAATATTGCGAAGCATATTATATTAGGCGTTCTTCGAAAGTGTAACAATTGATAATCAGATATTTTAACAGAGAAATCTTGACGTATACCCACGATACATGTCTTCGAGATCATTTATAAACATCTCGGTATGTAGGTACATCTTAAACTTGATCCTTTTGGATCTCCCAAGCACGTGTTTCCTCTATTTGCAATATTTCTCAACTTGCAATATTTCTTATAATATTAACCCTTTCACAGTGGAATAAACTATAATAATAACCAACTACCTAAAAATATGTATTTCTTTTACCATTTAAACTATTTGTACTACGCTGTGAAAGAATTGTAGTCATTTTGTATCCTCCATACGTCCTTTTCAAGCTAAATTCTATGTGCCAATAACGCCAGTAGCACCTACAAAGTAGACAGTTCCACCTCTTCAGTATCTCCTATTAGTACCGCTATTGCTGTGGTTGATCGACTTTGCGATACGTGATATCACTGAAAGGATTGAAGGCGAATATTTGCACAACTGAATAAACAACGACGCATCGATCAGTGGCTCACAGTAAATTCACGAAGCATTCCGTCTATCAGATATTTTAACACAAATTTTCGTTTGAATCTTCGGCCCGGATGCATAATTATTCGCGTTTTTCTGGGAAGGGGGAAGCAATTTTCCAGTGCGACCGAAAATTGAAACCAAACACCGAGACCCGCGGTTGCCAGATTAAAAACGCTAGTGAGAGAACGTACAGGGCGCCCTGATGGAGATAAATTATTGTCAATCCTGGCACACGCGGGCGAAACGCAGCGGTCGATGCATGAGATCGGTGCACGGTGTACATGTCGATCGTAGTCTCTGATTATAATTCGATCCCCTTGGACAGGTATCGAGACTTTTTAAAAACCACGTTTTAAACCCGACACCGTTCGATCCAAGATTCTGTGCTATTAGTTTTCATCGCGTTTTATGAGATTCAAAGGCGATCAACTTTTCCCACACAACGACGTGCCTGGGAATTAATTGTGTATTTGATATGCACGGCGGGAAGGGGGAGAAAATGAGAGTTCCGGATGCAGGCGTGAGTATTTCCTTTTTATCTGTTTGTTCAGGGACGAATGATTATACTGTTATTGTATGGGAATGATAATGTGAGAGCTCGGGAGTCGAGATTTGGGGCTGGCTGTACAGGGTTGGGTATTGATTGTTGCGATACAAACATTTTTAAGGTTGTGGAAAGTTATGAAGAATTTATTTCGGATGGAAAATTAAAGGTTACTATAAGGTCTTATTTGTTTAATTTTCATTATATTTAAGACAGGAATGGTCACTCTTCTTTTGTAAAGAAAGTAAGCCTTCTGGTGTTACATTTTTGATTTTATAGAGGAGCAGCTTCTTTCGACTGGAATTTTAAAATTGCTGGTACATTTGTATCCAATGGTTTACGATAGTTGACTCGAAATCAATTAGTCTATTGCTTATTTGATTTAAAACACTAAACTTCATCTTAAATTTTGATCAGCATTGCTCTTTTTAAAACCTACAACTTTTAATAGCTATGGAATAATTACATATCGATTTTTAAATTGCAAATTCAATATTCCATAGTTTATTGACACGTCACGGCTGCTATAGTTGAAGCTTAATTCTTGTTAAAAATTCACACGTAAATCACGATATTTTCTATGAATGGTGGAGTTTTTAAAAAGTTTCTGAATTCATACAAAAATATCAAGAGAGACACAGCGATAACAATAATGCAAATAATAAGAAATGTAATCATAACAACGAAATTTCGAAATTAATAAGTATTTACAAAATCTAAGAGGGAAATGTGTTTAACCAAAGAATATGGAGCATGAAATTGGTCGAAGAATTGAACTGGTTGAACGGCTCTGGAATTTCCGATATAGGTAATATTAAATTTAACCGTAATTGGATCGTAACTCTGCTGCCTTCGAGTTATTACGTGTAAGCAAGTGTTGGGCTACTGACACGTTTTTCCATTACAAAATTAAAAAATTCCATTACAAAGGGAAATTATAGTAATCTCCGTTCACCTCTTCCAAGAGTTCAAATCTGTTCACAAATGAGTATCTTGGGTATATTTTCGCCTGGAGCCAGGTGAAAGCATTAATTCATTATATCTTCAAAAGGAAAGTAACTCCAAAAGCTTCACTGATCAAAATTAAAATTAATCTAAAAATTGTACAAATAACTAATGCAGTAAATTTTAATTCTCACCAATTTAAATCATGCATAAGTTCACTATACTCAACATTCAATGTTTCATATATGTTTCATCCAACAACTTCCAGAAGCAATCAATATAAAAAATGTAAGGCAAGAAGAAAGAAAGTATAATATTATCCTCCCTGTTTCGATGATTTACTAATTGTAAGCTTCTCAGTGATGATTAACTACCCACATGTACGGTATTTAATTTGGAAATTAAAGTCCAACAGGACTTTAACGTCATTAACTCAATCGCGAAGAGCAGAATGGAAAGTTGAGGAGCATCAAAGCTACATATTCGATTGCTGGATCGATCGGTTCGATCCTGGCTTGGCGAAAAATCGCATCCCGCTAGACGTTACGTCGGAAAATCTGGGAAAACAACGATACACACGTAACTAAGCCGGCAATGTTCTGGAACGTTCGCAGGGGATTTAGGGAAGGTACCTTCGGAGATACCTACTCGATGAGGATTAGGAAGTGATTTGCAGGCGATTCCCGATAGCGATGGAAACACGAAAGCCGGAATTTATCGCGATCGCAGAGAGTTCTCCTAGTCATGAAGTTTCGAGGGGTGTTATCTCGCGCGTGCACCGCCTATGCACGAACTATCAGTTTTCATGAACATGTTTATGACGCAAATAAGGGTCCCCCACCCCCACGTTGCAAATCGGAACATATGTTTCGTGATGCTCATTAACCTCGTTCCGACTACGACGGGCTTAAATTCGTAACGGACCGTTTAAAATTACACTCAGCCACGGAGTGAATTGTATTTTGTGTATTGAGCATACTTCCTTTCGAACGGGCTTTCAAGCGATAATGCTTATCCGTTGCATTACAGAGATTAATCGGCTATTTATTCACGTCGGGTCGTTAGTTGCGTGCCGGGTTTGGATTCTGCGAAAGACTTTTTGCGAACAATTTTTCAAACAAAGTTATTTTAACGGGGAAGTTTCATTGAATTAGTTGCTTTTTGATTGACACCTGCTGATTAGTGCACAAATATGTCTTCATTCGTTGTTTAAAGAAATTCATTAATGAAAAAGTCAGGAAATTACTATTCTTCGAAGGAACATTTGATGTTTGGATACAATATTACATGTCTAAGAGTCAATATGAATGGTTGCAAAAGCAATGCTTCCAAAGACAAGGTTACTTCTTTATCATGTGTACCTTTCATAACAAAACACTGTTATCCACAATGCCAGAATATTTAATTTTTCAATTAGAAAATCCATGTGTGGTCCGAAGCATTTGCTTAAAAATCAAACGAATGGGACTCTCCTCTCTGCATATTTTACAGCTTCTAATCTTCTCGACGAAAGACACTCTAAGCTATTCAATCTTAAAACGCCATGGATATCAACTAATTCACACGTCATTGCGAAACGAGAGAATTATGGCCAACGTTGGCCCATAAAACGAATAGTAATTTCACAACCCGTTAGCATCGAACGAGTCCAGGATGGCCGGTCAGGTACGTCTTACATAAGGCAGCAATTTTCGAGAGTTGCCGTTCCCCGGGTCCTCGCGTTTGAGGGGCTCTAATAAAAGCGGACCGCCACCAGAGTGATTCATTCAGAATGCGCAATGTTCGGGGTATATTGCCACCTTTATGAAAACTGAAGGACCAGGGTGTCCTCTATCCCATTGCGCTTCAACTCATCCTTCCGTCCATCGAGCAGAAATATTTTCACGACGCTAAACTTATTAAATACAAAACCCCGGAATAAGAAACAATACACAAAAACTACTCCAAACCAAACAGATGACTGTTTGCATTCCATCTGGGGGATTCTGATGAAATTGAAATATCCTGTAGTCGTTGTAAAATTAGAAGGGGTTTAAGTCATCATTCGGCTAGTTTCAAATTTATTTAAAAAATACAGACCATTGAAGTTTATAATTTGTATCCATTTTCGCGAAAAGAGGGTGTATCTACCTATAAACAGGGTTTTATCTCCAAACTCTTCCTCGATTAAAATAAAAGAAGACCGAAGTCCATGCGATCGATAGTTTCGGATATAAAAATTCATTTACCTATTTACAGAGCCTAAGCTGAGCGAAATTTTGTTTCAGTTTCATCGTAATCCTGGGCATAGGTCGCGAAAATCATTTCAGCAATTCATTTAAATCCTGCAAATACAAATTTTTCCATTCCTCGTAGCTTTAACGAAATCTCTGTACAGAGTTAACTGACACTTTGCTGTGAGCTCAGTTGAAGTGCAAAGGGTTAACATTGCCCAGCTTGTGGCTCGCCGTGAGCCCTACGCCCACGCACGACGCTGCGCGACGCCCTGGACCGCAGAGATTATGGCGACTCATTAGCCGCGCCAGTAAATCATAGTGATCTCTGCGCGCGGTGTGCGTGGCCAGGAGAAAGCTGGAGAAAGAGAAGAAGCACTGCCGGGCCGTACGAAGCAGTGAGAAAGTAAAGGTGGTCGCAGGGCCAAGCGATAGGGACAGAGCGTCGCCCTAAACAGAGACCGACAGAGCGAGCGTGCCCGACAAATACCGAGTCGACTCGAGAATAGCCGAGGCGACTCGCGGCGGTCCTTCGCGGTACTGAATGGTTTCAGTACCGAGCCGCCGCGGGTTAGGTCTCGACGTGGCTCTATCACGTGGGGGAGGTTTCGTCGTCGGTTAGCTTATCGACCGTGATCCGGTGCTCCGAGTGATCTATGAATGAAAATCGCATTGGGAAAGTTTTTCCTACCTCGCAACCCACCACGTTCGTCGTAAGTCTCCGTCGATCGATGATCCATCCAGCCCCGGTGAACCTTTAGAGTGGGCCAAAGTGACAGAGGACCCCCCGTTCTTGGGGGTTGTTCGCCAGTACGCGAGTGAATACATCGTGGTGGACTCTAGCTTTCTTCCGCCGTCGAAGACATCACGGTGATGCATCCTTCGGTTTAACGGCCCCGCAGAGAGATCACACGTGTGTGCCTCCCTGGTGCACGCGAATACAGTCCAGCCGCGGCCCCCCATTAACTTGATCCAGAGAGGGATGGTGCTCCGTGTCGTCGAATGATTTACAAGGATGTGCATGCGTCTTCTTGCCGTTGGTGCTGACCAGCAAAGTAATCATGGTGCCGGGCATTCGTGGGCTGAATTTCGCCGGCTGATTAATATCGATACCTGGGAATTTAATTACGCCGACCGCTGGTCCCGCCGCGGATGATCGCGGAGCAACGGCGCGAGTAACGAGCCGTGAGATAGGTAGGGGCAAACCGACGAGTTCATTCGGAGCTAGTGGTGCAGCAAACTGGACCCGTGTCTGGAGCGTTACTTGCGGTCGAGTTGGACCAGGGTCCAGCGATTTTCGCGAACGGAGGATTGGACCGGTACATCGCTTGCCCCCGAAACGGGCAGTGAGTTCGACACTTTTTGTTTTTATTGAGAAACGTCGGTGGGTCGACGTAGCCGCACCCAGGGTATTGTTTACGAACGACGCTCCTCAGAAGTCAATGTTTCCGTGCACGCACCACGGGATACACTGGTGGAGCTGAGGGTGTCCTTTCAGTCCTGCGCTGGTCCCGCTTCGACGCGGATCGCCCGACACGTGTCTCCGAGGGTGCGTTACAAATTAGCGGTTCCTCCTCGGCTGGTGTTTTCACCACTTGGATCGATATCGATAATCATAAAGCCAAAACTGTGACACACGATCATTGACAAACTCGAAAGAGACGGCTGATACCTCTGTGCTCCGGAATATACACACACTCCGAATCCCTCGATTCCTAAAGTCACGTGTGTTTCCAGTTTCTATAACAACTACCCCTAAAGACAGAATCCACCTACCATAGACCGACAGTGGTACCGCATCACGCGAACTGAATTCCTCCAAACGATGTTCAAGCAAAAAGCTGAGGAGCTTTTTACCCACCGTTCTACCCAGTCAGTAAAGATTCTTCATTAACAATCACGCGGGAGGATTGAGCGGTCAGATTCGTCTGGTCTGATTAATCCAGTACGGGGGTAGGGGATTAATTGAGACACTGTCGGGAGTCCTCTCAGCGGGCGTTGCAATTAGAAAGAGCCTATAGAGGCAGCTCGCGATCGTGGCAGGGCGGACGTTGTCGTGGAAAGAAACAGTCTGGCCGCTGGGAAGACGATCGCCGTTGAATGGACTGGAAGCAGGCGAAGCGATCTGGTGGCAAGTGGTCGTGTCTGAAAGAAGAACGGCGGCAGCGTCGTGGAGGGCACAAACGATGTTGACGACGGCGGCGCAATGCAGTACCAGAAGCAACATCGTCGCCGGCGACAACAACGAGTGCACAGGCAGCAGCAACAGCGGCTGCAATTAGTGCTGGTTCAGAACGGTCGCGAGGCTAGGTAACCGCTGAAAAGGGCGAGGGAGGCGCGTGTGGGGTTCAGGTCGCTCGGGGGGTGGGCGGGGTGGGTGGGGGGTGGTGGCAGGATCGAGGGTGTGTGCTGTGCGCGAAAGGGAGACAAAATGTGGTGGAGGTGCCGGTGGAGTGTCGCGACTACGACCACGGTGTTCGTGCTGGGGATTGCCACCACGGTGTACTCGCAGCTGGAGATATCTGATCTGGATAAGCCAAGTGAGTCGTACACGGTTATTATTATTTATACAGGATCCCTGTTTGGCGGGGGGAGAGAGTTAATGGGCGCCGCTGGCCGCTGGGAATTTTTACGGGAACTCCCGATGAAAAACGCCCCGGGAAAGATAACGGCGAACAGTCTGACGCTTAATTTATTTGGATGGCTTCAGTAACCCTCGTTGCCAATGAAAAAGTGCATTTGCACTTATGCTTCGCGTGGGACAGTAACGGGAGCAATTTATGGCGGAAATCGAGTGACGTTTATTGGTCGCACTTGGAATTTGGCAACGAGTTGGGGGAATGTGTCTTATACGTGGGCAGATGCGTTACTTGAAGCACGACGTTGTGGAAAATGTGAACGAATGTGGGAGCTGCTTAGATTTTATTGGTCTTTGATCCTTGGTCAACGCTGAGGGAAATGTTATGCTCGTTTCCAAGTTTCGAAGAAAATGAGAATAATTGTTTTGAAGCATTTCTTGTCGAAGTTGACGGGGTTCCGCAAAATAGGCACATGAGTGAATGTAATTCTTGGAAAAGGAATTCTGTTTGAGGAATATATTATGTTCTGTAGAAATGTTAATTTCACTTCGTTTATTCGTGGTAAAGAGAGAATGATATTCTTTTTATCTGCACTGTATACCATTCAAACTGTTAGGTATATCCTTAGATTTTAGAAAATCTCTACAAGAAACACCGAGGCTCACCTCATTTAATTGTGAGAGAAAATTTTATAAGGTTCTCGATCTTCTCGCGCATTGTAGATAATCACCACTATTGATTTTGAACGTAAACAAGGGAGGGAGAATATTAACAATAATTGTCGTGCTGTCGAGTACTGTTTCCATATAGCTATGAAACATCGAATAACCGTGCTCATGCTTGCCTCGTTTCACCCATCGTTTCGACTTCCGAACGGATTCATCGTATATCGTGCATCGATGGATTTGCTGTCAGTACTAAAAACTAAAAACGCATTTCCGTATCGGTGCTTTTATGCAGTGAAACGTAACGCCTTCTACCTTCCTCTATGTTCCATCACTACTTGGTACACGCCTGTTTGATTGAAACTTCGACTGACATCGTATTTGCATCTGCTAACTTTAGACTGAAATACTGGGGAACGAAGATACCGCTTGAAATAGTTAAAGGACGTCTACTTTAACCCTTTCACGCCTAACGTCCGATATATCCGGCGTCCATAAAACGGTCCAAAATACCTAGCGTTGGATATATTCGACGTCCACGAAACGATTCCAAAATATATATATTTAGAAACCCCTTTTGAAGGGGTTGTAGGACGCTCGCTCCAGGACAGTTCTGGGGTAAGGTCTGAGCGGTTTATCACAGTTCGTACATCAGAAGGCATAGCCTTCTCCACCCCGTGGCCAGATCCCCCAGAAACAGAGTCCCTATTCTTTGGCAATTTGAAAAGAAATTGGAAAATGGTTAAACACAATGGCTTGAGACAACGTTAAAAATCATTCACTTCGTTTTCATATACCCAATTAGCAATAACTCATATGTGAGTTGCTATATTGAATTAATTTTGAAATTGTCTCGACACCTTTGAATTAAAATATCCGATGATATTTCGCGGAAAGGGCGACAGACACTAGGGGTGCCAAATCTGAATATCCGCCCCTAGATAGATGTCTTCGGAATCCGATAACAATTCTTTCTCTGAACACAAGATCCTTCAATTACCGATATACCTGGAATTTAGACGCTAGGGAATCCCAAGTAGATTTTATTGTTAGTACACGCTCTCAGGTGCGTAAAAGTAAGGTCGCTGTGTTATGAAACCACTTCGCAAGGCGACATTCCAGTGGGAAACATTAGCAGTTTCTTTTATTGAAACGAATATCGCGTTGCGTGCACTGTGGGATACTCAAGTCGTTTTTCAATCAACGAGACGCGTATTTTTGTGCGTAAGGACAGGTCTGTGCTCTGGCACGGGATATTAATACGCATTATGCAATGTTTCGTGAGGATGCAGATGTATTTTTGCATGGGCAGAGTCATGGGAAAAATCGCAGCGGCAAGCGTTTCTTGGAAATTCCTGACGGGTTCGTGATTGCCATCGCCGTGGAAAAGTCATGCGAACATCGCGGCAAGGATGGAAAAAATGATGCAAAAACGTGCAGAGTATTCGTAGACGTTGAAAACTTCTGTGTTTATACCTGAAGAATTGAATGGAAAGTAGTATCTTATCTAATGGATCGATTGAGATTCTGCGTGGTTGATATTGGATAAGTAATTTAGATACAATTATTTTATTTGAGATTCGAACTTGATGAATTAGGTTGACGCAACTTGATGGGGAAGTTAGTTATTCCGAATCGAATATTAACATGTTCCCCTGATCGACGATATTGAAGGGAAATGAAAGTTTCATTGGAAGGACAACTGTATTTTCTAACTCAATGTTGCAATAGATAGAATGGCGGAGAGGAAGCTGAAATAACGAAATATTTTGTGAAACTGTTATTTTTCAATAATTGAATATTGCAGTTCTACATTTTCCCCCATTTTCGAGGTCCTATCGAAAACCTGAAATTCTACACTGGCATGAAAGTTCAATAATATTTACTTTCAGAATTGTTTTGCGGTTGCGTCATTTTCTACGTGTATCGAATCAGAATGAAAGTATTAGGTCTGATACTTATGTGAGATTATTTCGAAAGGTCTACATTTGAATATACAAATTTTGAAGACACGAATGATGAAATAATTTACGATAAGATTAATTGCTCGATCAAGTAAACTACTGTATAAATACGTGAAAATAGAATTTCCCGAAATAATATGATTTATTATTGTAACGATTACTTATGAATATATATTCCATAGAAATAATGCTTAATTCTGATTGACTAAGAAATTACAATTATTTAGAAGCAATTTATAGACTTATCTCTGAATTTCTATAAAAATATCAGGGACTCTAATTATTTAAAAGTACATATAATTTTTGGAGCGAATGATTTCTCTCCCATTTCATCAAATTATTCTTATTCACCCTGTGAGGCTACTTAACCCTAGTGGCGAACATTTTCTCGTATCATTACCGGTAAAGAAACAAATTCAGGATTCAGATTCTGGTGAACCACGATGTACAGTTTAAATGAATCTAATATGTTCTATTCGACCACGCCTATCGGTCATTAAACCACCAAGCCACATATTATACTACGCGCAATCGTTACAGTAAAAGTTTAGCAGTAAGTAGATACTATCACTTACCTCAGTATTTATATCTTTATTTTCCTTCTTATTTTCCCCATTCTTCCTCAAGAAGAGTTTACAAGTCATGAGAAAAGTTTAAAGTAATGGCTAGATAACAAGTAAAAGTCTGAAAGAAAGCTGCTCGTAAAGAATATGGATCACTGGTAACTGTTCTAAGTAAATAACTCATAATTGTGTTTTTCAAAATATCAAACGTTTGGAGCAAACTCCAAGAAACCGGTAGAGCTGATACTTTCATTCTTCTTCGATAAGCATTGCAATTGCAGTTTGCGTGTTTCACATTAAATTAAGTTAAACTGAATTTTAGTGGTCGATACATATTTTCATTTAATAATTCCCCCGATTTCATTTGAGAAATCATCTACATACCTAATGCACCCCTCCATCAATATTCCGTACCGTCTGGGCATTAATATTGTTTTAATATCCGGCTTAATTGAGTTTGGATGTTCTATTCATGGGAGTGCGAAAGATCGGAGAGGAATTTCTAATGCAACAGAATACTTGGTCGTTTGTTGAACGTAATGGAGTCGGGGCTCCTTTGTCCTGCGAAATTAATATTAAAAGCCCGCAATCCGTACGTAGAAGTAATAAAAATGTAGAGCGAAAGCCTCCGTATCGATTCAGCCGCGCCGCATGGAAGGCTAACTTGAAGGAACGAAATGACAGTTAAACTAGTTTAATTAAACCGCTGCTCTAAGCCCCCCTTTTGAATTTATGGCCGAATGACAAAGAGAAAGAAATTCTCTGTGCACAGGGAGAGGCAGAGAGGGAGCAAAAAAAATTGGAATTTCAATAGGAAAGTTCGGCTTACCTTCTGACTGGGCCATAAGTCGGAAAATAATGTGGTACAGACTTTGGAACTTTCGAAACTTCGTTGTGAAAGTTCTCTATTTATTAAAACGGCCCTCCCCTTTCGTTTATTGGCCCCATTTCTTTTTGTATTTTTCACCAACACGTCGATACATTGTAAACTTTCGCCAATAAGTTTTTAGTACTGGCAATAAGTTTTTAGTTAAGATCATTTGTTATCCATGCTTGAATAGGTAACTGTGTACAGTGGAACCTCCAGTAGGTATCCCAATACTTATCTTACGAACGTTCTACTATTCGAATGTGTATTTCTTTTTTTTGTACATCCTTTCTAAACAGACACGGATGTAGTACTTCAATCCTATAACAATCAGAATAAATACTATTCGTGCAATTTTATGATGAAATTAACAGATTAAATCTAATGACATTAGAATGGAAACGAGTAGTATTAACTATTGGAACGAAACAAGAGACACTTCAGAAGCTACGAATAACTTTTCTACTGAGAGTCACTATTAGGTATCTTCACTATTAGCTATCATATTTTACTACTTATCTATTTCACACGTATCATAAGTTTCATCCAGATGATTTTTCTTTCAACAGTGGCGAAAATAACCTAGACATACTTTCGCACTGTAGACTCAAGGGCAATAGTTTATTCTCTTTTTCCTCATTACTGTAACTCTCTCTGTTCTGGGATCACCTTGTCATCCTTTTGTTTTAAGCGAGGGGCGGTTGTACTTCTTTTTGGTTGTTACGCTTCAAGACTCTGCATTCCTTCCCATGAATTTCACACTTTGTTACACGGTCTTATTATTGTTGCCCTCGTTACTGCTCGACTTCTTCTCTCCCTGTTTTAGTTATCTTCTGTTCCTTACTTCTATCCCAAGATTTATGAAGATTATCCCTCACAGCAAACATCGTCTTACAACTACTTGCTGATAGTCTTAACGGGGTAATTATTATTCGTTACCCAGTCAATAAATTTAGAAACGAACGATTATTACCAACGATCCCAAAAGTAATCCCCACCGAAATCCAGTAATTGTCGCGGAGCTTCAATGGCAGTACTAACAAGGAAATAAAATTCCACCGTTGCAACACCGGCTTCGCGCGAAGAATCGCGGGCAAATATTGCCCAGGGCAAATTAATACAACAACCTTTCGGTCGCGCCCGAAAAACGGTTTAATTGCGATCGAAATTGCCTGTTCCAGTTACAAAACTGCCCTGGGATCGTGTGATCGAGCGCCACCCCTGCGCTGCCAGTCGGGGTTTGTACAACATTCGTTTCAACAGGTGCTGGCACAGGGATGAAAGACAGGAAACGTACGGTTTTTCATGCGTGTGCTCCTCTAATTAATAGTTTTTGCGTCGGTTCGCGTCCGCGAGCCCCGACAATATCCAGCCGGGTGCTGGTGTTTTACGAAACACCACGATGTTTCATTTTCTTCAGCACGGCCTGGGATAATTAATGGCCGCGGCGCTCGTCAATTATTCGAGTATTTGCCGCGATTACAGGTATCGTAATATTGGGTGCGCGCTGTAAAGACCCGTTGGGAACCAAGGCTACCGAGGTTTTACGGGTTTTTGCGATGATTCAACAGAAATTGTACCGTTAGGACACACGGCGACTCATGTTGAGATTCGTTTTTAAACGTCTCGGATTAACAGGAGCCTTTACTAACTTTTTCATGTGTTGGGTGCCTAGTATGTTCGTATTTTATGTCAGGGAATAAGCTGCTGTCTGATTTATGAAGATTGTAAAAGAATTTCAAAGGTAATATATATCTGTGACTGAACTGTGTTTTAATTTGTCTAGTAGATAGTAATTCTTGCTAAAGAGTTTGGTTAAGTAGGGATTTGTGGGAAGAAGATTCGTTAACTGGTTCACGTAGCTTTTTCTTAGTGCTTTAGGCAGCAATGGCGATCGTTCGATTCATTTCCATTAATGCTCGTTTTACGGCGAGTGAGCCCTCAGTGCGCGATATTTTCCCGCGATTTTCATGGATATTCACCCTTTTTAGCCCCGAGCTTTTACTGCGGTATACGCACAGTAGCCTCTATTCGGGAAACGGTGTATCTTGTGAAACCGCGCGGTAGCCGCCTGAACGCCTCCATTCAGGTCCATCTAATTTCGAAAACCGCGGGGAGAAAACGTGCCTGTGGCTCCTTTGCCATTGGTTAATGGCTTGAACGGCCTAAATGGAGAATTAAAAGCGCAGGTGCTTTCGGTTCTTCTATCGTGAAACCCGGTACTTTGGTTTTTTCCCGCAACTTTTCTTCCAGACACAATCGCGGGGTGAAAAACCTGATTGACACTTTCAGTTGTATAAACTTAGAACTACAACTATTTGCCGTTCTTCGTTCTATGTGGTTGTCATTTAAATATTCGTGCTTCAGTGGAATTGACTACTTTCACATTCGTGTTTCCACTCATGCACACTTGAGATACTCAACTGTATACGAGTTTCAAATTAAAAATACAAGCGAAGTGACGTTCGAATATTTTGTGTTTAGAATTCGATTTCAATTCAAAGTATTCGAACAGAAATTCTTTGCGCCACCCACAATCAAACTACCCAAATACACCAACATCTACTCGACAACTACTCAAGTACCTACATTTTCTTCTCCAAGTCTGGTAGTTCGGAAACAGCTTTCATCGTACCTCTCGAGCTTCTGATAGCCTCCCCAGCTGGGCAATAAACGTTGTCCGGTACCTACCGTTCACGAAAGTGGACGCCCGTTTTAGGTTTTCGCCCAAGCAGCCAAAGAGGCGACGACACTCTCGAGGACGGCAATTTTAGCATCGCGCGCCGACCACTGATGGTAATTAATTTTTTGCGTGCGACTCTCGGAAGCAGAAGAACCGCGGAATGACCACGGAATCGGCCTAATGGGCGGCCATTTGTCATTCCACGAAGGGCGGAAGCCAGCAGCGGTGAACAGCGGGGAGAGCCTCTCGCACGTCCCCGACGAAGACGATAATTTGCACGCGACCCCGTCCACCTTTCGTACACACACCATCCGCCCTTGGTGTACGACTTAATGGAAACACGAGTAAAGTTGTTCCAGGACCGTGAATCGGGGGTGAGCCGCAAAGTGACGCGGGCTCCTTCACCCCGCGAGCACGCTGGATTTTGAAACATTTTTATCTGCGATCTACTGGCGAGGCTGGCTCAATTAGACGTTGTCGTTGATTAGGTTAGATCGAGAACGAGGGGACGAAGTTCGTTGGATTTCCTCGTGCTTGCTATTTAATTTCACTGCTGGCTAAATTGGGGATGTGTTTGTGGTCTTACCCCTTGGCGACAACTTCCGTGACTTACGTGATTTCTGGTGCTTCTTGCGCGTTGCTGGTGGAGTAAACGATGCGAGTTTGTGTGGATGTATAAGTTCATGTTTGTTTCACTTGCGTGATGATTTCAGTTGCAAGTAAGAATTATGATGCTTGATTTTTAATAGAGGTATAAGAATTGAAGTGAAATTTCTGTGATAGAGATTGATGAAGGAAGGAAGTACAGTGATTGGAATTTGAAATAATGGTTCTCGTAGTTTTACTACACGCGATGAAAGTAGATTACTTTTGTAATTGGAGAAGATTTAGTGGTTTATATGTGTATAACAAATATGAAGAATCTTCACTCAGATCAACCTCATCAATTTAACTACTCCAGGTAAAATCTCTCCACGCATTCTTGATTAGTGAGATCTCATCTCTGCCCCTGTCAGAAACGTTTGAAACAGTTTATAAGTACAAGCACCGTTAACATACTTCTACAGCAGAAGGGTAATAACTTCAACGACACAAAGAGCGCAGATTACTACTATGTATTTATACGGTCTTTACACGCCACTTGCACTCAGCGCAAGGTGCATACGTTTCCACTAATGGTATACCTGCTAATGAAAACACGAGCGGGACTTGTCCCGCGATTGAAGAACGCTAATCGGTCCTCGTTTAAACGGAACACGTGTAAGTACTCCATTGTCCACCGTGTGCTGCGCGAAGCTCGACAGAGGATTTTTAAAAACATCGACTTGTTTTTTCGTAATTTGTACACGACCCAATCCAGGCGGCCACGATTGAAACGGGGAATTCGACGCGACAAAAACGGAAATAAAAGTGTCGCCAACGCTGCACGTGTAACTTGGTCGGTGTAATCCGTTTGATGTACGCTTTTATGAAAATAGTGGGGCCATTCCGGAACGGTAAAACGGTGAGTGGGTGGTCAAGTGACATAGCGTGTTGTGTTTATCGAACGGCGCGGCGTGCGTCCCATATATGTAGAGGGCTCTTAATTTGAATATGCCCGTAAGTGGAGTGAACCATTAAAATTTCTCTCGTCACGAATTAGAGTTCTTGCCCCCAGGAGGCCAATGGGACGTTGCGCGGTAAGAGGCGATGTCGTGCTGGGATAATGTTGCCGCATCGTGTACGAAATTTTCGAATTGGGCCGCCTCTCGACCGAAGCTTCATTTTCGATTATTCGTCGAATCGAGCCATGGTGCAAGTTATTAAATAGTAAAATCACACATTTGTTAGTGCCTCAGATTTCAATAGTAAAACCTAGTGAATTCCATCGACTTTTGTTGATCGACAGTTTAATTGATGTTGTAAATGCTATGGTTGATTGCTCGTCAAACCGGTAGAATACTTAAGCATGGTACACGATTTACGATAAACAGTTTAGTCGATAGTTTGCACTAGGTCTGACGCGAGGAAATACAATCTCCTTATGAGAATTTTACTGGGATGAATTAATAACGTTAAATGATATGATATAAATGTGTACGGTACGCTATCTATTTCTCATTGTAATCTATAAGTGGGAGAAGTGAAGAACAGAACGATTTTTTCATTTAAATACCTAAAGAGGAAACTCACTTCCTTTTTCATTCCCATGTGATGCAAAAAAATAGAAGAGGTAGATGTGTCGATTAGTAATGTCTGTTTAACCCTTCGTGGTCACACGGGGTGTATTGTACCCCAAGAGCAATTTTCGATTTGAAATGTCGCACCTTTACGTCTTCCAAAGGGGATTTATCGCAAAAAAATAATAAAAAATTTTTTAAAAAAATCGGGTTTTCCCACAACCATGGAAAATCGCTCATTTT
This sequence comes from Andrena chrysosceles, assembly GCA_963855975.1. NCBI lineage: Eukaryota > Metazoa > Arthropoda > Insecta > Hymenoptera > Andrenidae > Andrena > Andrena chrysosceles. Next base: position 40,743,464 of record OY979769.1, on the reverse strand, counting down.
CAACTACGAATTTTATCATATCAAAATTTATGTTTCTAGAAAAAGACTATTAGACCATGACTGTATAAGTATTACGAATGTACAATTATCACTAAAAAGTTAAAAGATTCAAAAATACGAAAATGGTAACTCAAAAAATGAAGCTGGGGTACAGTGAACCCCGTGTGACCAATGTGTGATTATAAGGTGTGACCACGAAGGGTTAACAGCGATCTCTTCGAATGATAAATCATGCATCAGTAAAATTCACTGTATGTGCTTCAATTATTTATCACTTTCAAAAATAAATCATGACAGAAACCTCCGCCCATTCTACGAGATACATCACTATTTTACAAATTAATTCAGCCCACTTCAATTATAAACGAACATCGAACGAATGACAGACACGCATTATAAATATCTAATTAGCCGAACGCAACATAACATGATTGTCATGAACGTTTAATCTACAATCCATCGTCGGATATCTACGATCCTTTGCTTTCGTAATTCGCCGTGCAGTTTATCCTATTATGTCACGGCTTGTGTACCAAAATGGCGGACAAATTACGGGAATCGCGGCAATCGTACGTGATTCCCGTTTCCCGCGGTGTTCGTTATGAATGTCCGTTTCGACGTTCGACACTGTCAAGAATCCAGATATATCCCGCATTATTATAATTCATTACGCGCCGCACAATTATGTCGGGCGCGTTTCGTGTTTCGCATATCTCGCGGGTGTTTCGCGGGTGACGGCGAAAATTGCGGAATATCGCGCCCACGGGTATCGTTCCGCAAAACTGCGATATAGGTAACAAGTGGATCCACTTTCCCACACCGATACCGCAGCCAGCTTAACTCGCGGCCCCAACTGTATGGAATTTTTATGAATTTCCACTCCGTACGCTGTCGAAAATCGAACGTCCCCCATTTACGTCGTACAGATTGGGTCCGCGTTTCACTTTGTCGCTTGGTACTTTATCTGCTGTTCTCAGGAGTACCTAGGTGGGTTTAGAATTTCGATGTATCACCGAACCTGAACCTAATAATTGCGCCTTACTTCAGATTTATCGCTGATGGAACTGTTGCAATGAAAGATATCTGTTGTAAGTACTTGCATGGTATGTATGCGAAGGAGTTCAGGAATTAATTAAGTAGTAGGTATGAATTAAGATAAATTGTTCACGAAGCAACTTTAGATATCCCCGAGCTAAAGGGATTAAAAGAAATATTGTGATACCTTTTTTACTGTTAATTTATTATTGGTAGTCTGTTTCGTGGAATTTCAAATTTTATTATTCATTTGATGGTAACTAAGGGGAGTAGTTTTATACTGTGCTGATATTCAATATTATTCTTAACTCATCATCAATAGTTGAGGTGGTAATTGCAGTCTGAAATAAAGAAAAGGGCTTGCGAGAATATGATAAAATAATTTATTCGTTCACGAACCGACGGGGTAGTACTTTTTACATACGTTTGAGTAAAAATAACTAGATTTAAACAAAAATTCAAATTGCAACTGCACCAGGAAACAGTAGCTTATTCTATCATCATTACAACGTCAATTCCCATGTTCACAAAATATTCATAATTAGTATATTCAATTAATTCCCATTAGAGGGCCGTTTTAACACCGCCGTTGATCCCTCGATATCAAAGCGTTGTATTAGATTCTAGCGACCCAACAAACACGATTACATTAAACTTTAATTACATCCATCTATCCCAATCTGGTTATCAGATCAACAGTCAAAGTAATACGACTGCTGCAACGTGTCCGCGAAATCCCCTTAGGAGGGTTCAACGACTCCCAAATCGTGTGCATTAGCCCCGACTAATATTTAAAAGCCGATCTCGAGCATCCCTCTGAACAAACAAGTCTCTCGTTCCGTTCGTTACTCCCGTTTAACGGTAATTCGTTCTCAGCGTACAATCGATAGCACTTGCCTCCCTCTACGCCTAGCGATTCGATTTGCTCGCGGAATTCCATTTCGCTTATTGGGGGGGATGGGGATAAGAACAGAAGTTGCGTAAAAAATTTTCCCTGCAAGCTACCTCAGCCGCGGGTAAGTTGGATTTATTCGGCGAAACGCGAACTTCTCGAGGGGTGGTTGGGAAAGCGTAGCTCCTGGCTTAATCAATAACGCTATACCTCCACGCATATATCTCGGGACTTAGCCTAGCGCAGCATTACATTCCAGTAATCAGCCGGGCAGCCCGCGAGCCTCTAGCCCCTACGGAAATATCCACTCGCAGCAACACTGTGTTTTAGCATATTAAATGCAATAACCAGCCGCCATTACCTATTCGCCCGCACCTCCGCGCGCGGCCATTCGATTTTCTGCAGGCGATGCCGAGGAAATTCTGCAAGTTACCGGTTAATTCGTACAGAAACTATTATCATAGCCGCGCACACATCCGCCAGGCTCGCTGGAGCGGTGGCTAACAAGTCTCTGGGCGGCGGTACACGGGGGCTGATGGTGAGAGCCCGTGGATGCGCGGGGGTGGTAGCGACGGGGTGAATTGTCTCGAGTTCGAACGATTCGACGAAATGGCTGCCGGCTACTCCTAACGATATATCCGGGGACAGGTTGCACGTACCTGTTCACGTACCTCAGCTTACCGCAGATTACCGGTAATCCCTCGGGTTCCGGTAACAGTTACACGCTTTCAACGAGACGGAGAAGTTTGACCGTGCAGTGTGCACCCCGCGCCGGACTGCCGCGCCGCGCGGATTTCCCCTTTCGTAACGGCGAATTTACACGGCTCGCTGTGGTTGAACAATGCGGCTGCTTCAACAAAATTGAAACAATGACACTGAGAGGCGAGCAAGCGCACATTCCGATGAAATTCAACCAGCTGGAATATTTAAGTCAAACAGAACTGACTTCGTCGCGTTGTGTCCTAATACTCTGTGTTTGTACATTGCAGTCTTGATATTGCAAACACATTCGTGGGTTTTGTAGAAATCGAGAAATAACGGAATCTATTCTGCTCCTATTTGCAGACCGTTATAAAATCGAGAAGTAGTACTACAAACTATTTATGATATTCTTATCTGTGACTTTCTGGCACAAAACTGCAAACTCTGTTTACGAACGATACATCGATGGGGAATTTGTAATGTTGGCTTCCACTAGTGTAGTGCAGTGTTTGCTTCTTTAATTAGGATTACTCGTTTTGTAAGCAAGTTTGAATGGTGACGTTATGGAGCTGTACAAACGCAGAGTTCTCAGGAGGTGTTGAATGATGTGATTTTTATTTTCAAAATCGGATGAGAATTTTTACTAAATTGGTACCGAATTAGTACCTACCTCCAGGGTTTGGGGTTTGTTTCATGAGTCTGTTTCATGATTATTCCCCAAGAACGTAAGCTCAAGGCTCCAGATCCCAGAGTATTTGAGATAGCACCAGTGCTGAGACCTCGCAAGAGATTCGACTAGGAGTGTTCTGTGAACGTGACAACTCCATCGAGGCTAAATAGGGGATGAGGACGTATGGGAATCGGGTATGGGCCAAGGAAATTCCTCTGTCTGTCTCTTGATAGAGGTGCGTAAGGGTTGGGGTTCCCCTTTGACTCCCAAGTCAGGCTGAAGTTCAATGAACGTGGATGGCAGTCGTCAGCTTTCACTTGATTGCCCCGATAATTGGGATTAGACTCTCGCGGACAATGGTAATACCCCGAAAGTACTTACACAGGTTCTCGGCATGTTATAATACGCTGTGACAGTTGCATCCCTGTCACCAAAACCGCACAGAGTGGAGCCTTGTTACTCTGTAGAATTTAGGTTCATAACACACTAAAAAATGCAAATAGACATAAAGGTCGTAACCACTGTCCTGCTGACAGAGAAAACTATGGCAAATGATCTGGGGGCCAAAGGACATTGTATTCACCCTTAAATGGTGCAGATAGAAAATATTTAAAAAGGAAATCAAACGTCTCCCTCGTTGTTCTATTCTTGTAATTCTCCCCACTAAGTTCACCCTTCTCAAGTGTCCCAACAAGCAGTATTCGCTGTCTCCGTTCAATGATAGTATATTTTCCCCGAAAACGATGTTTCAGATATGCAATATGTATCAAAAGTTCCCGGATTTCGAATTTAATAATGTGAACTTGTATTTTTAAGAAAATCGTGAACACTTCCAGCGTCTACTGTGAAACAGTCATCCTCAGTTATACTAAGTACTATCAAGCTTTCCTTTTTACTGTCTTCTGCAGTATAATCTGCATCAGAATAAATTAGTCCGGGAACTTTCGATGCATACTGTGTTATGCGTTATAACCGAGACAATGCACCCCTAATGACGTTGTTGTTGCATCCCGTGCTGTTGGCCATAGGCACAGGCCTCGGGGGTGGGAAGTCCACGGTTGAAGATTTCGTGGAGCGCCTGGGGATTCTTGGAGCGTCCCAATTATCCGATTAAACTGTTCGCCACTTGACGAGCAACGAACGGTTAACGGGGTTACTTCGTTTTGCTCGGGTTTCGTGTAGAATTACCCGTGGCGTGGTGTAAATGAGCGGCAGACAGGGCTGGTGAATCGGTTGCCAGCGGATTAGAGTACACGGGCTGCCAGCGGAAGCCTCGTATTTCCAGGTAATGGCAGATAACCCAGATCGAAATCCCTTCGTGATATTTTTAGGCGATATACCTAAGGGGTCTACGATTCCGTGAAGTGATTCGCTCGTCGATAGGTTGTATCTTCGCGTGTATCTCCGATGCAGGAATTTTTAAGGAACCACGGTTGCGTGATGTCCGGCAGTTGGTCCTGGTTTTATCGCTGTATTCGATGTGCCTCGAAGTGCAATAAAGAAATCTCGACGGCGCTAATAAAGAAAATTCGTAAGTAGGGTGTACGAGACTAGGTACTACTGAGCCGATTTATATCGACGGAGACTGCTTGAGTGGGAAATGCAAGAATTTTTCAGAGTATTACGTACCGTAAACTGGCAGTACGGGGTAAACTTGGTATCTACTTAACATGTATTAAAAAGGAAAAGGAGAAAATTTTTATACATTTCACCCTTGTATTACAATCACAAAAGATGCAATGTTATGATAGGATACTTAAAGCAAATTACATCACCCTATATACTTGACTTTCTCAAATGATTAACACACGTGTAACACTGTAACACTTCAGCCACTGGAAACTCCTAACGACACAGTTCAAGACACCATCACTCGAATTAATCCCCACGCGTTCGAGGCGTTCATATATTTCACGGTGACGCCGGAAAACGTCGTTGCATGACTGTTTAGAAAAACCAGACAGAGGGAGGGGGGACGTTCGCCAAGCAGGGTGACTTTTTCCTTTGATAGATGAGCGTTCCAGGTGACGTGTAACAACGGCGTTAACGCATCCTTCGTAACTCGAATGAAAAGAATCCGAGAGACGCGACATCCATTAATTTATCATAGAACAAAGTGGGCATTGATGCGCAACGGTCAAGGATCCTCGTTAATCCGTGTCAACAGGATTAAACGCGCCAGGATATCGCTGGACGAAAAAGAAAACTGTAGGAAACTGAAGAAAAATGCGCGCAAGGGTAGGGGGGTGAAAAGATACTCGCTGGGTTTTTCTGCCCGCTACCCGTGTCACATTCCTTTTTCTTTTCTTCGACCTCCTTTCTCCTTTCCTCCGCCACCATCGACTCATCCCCCCAACCCCCGCTCAGGGGATGTCTCCTTTAATGAAATTCCTTTATTATTTTAATAAAAGATACTCCCCTCTTAGCGATCGGGGACTCGTCACAGACTCATTGTGTCCCGCTGCTCGCCTTCACCCCCCCCCGCCCCCGTTGCACGCGATTCACTTTTGCGCCCCGTGTCTTTGTGCCAGTTCCGTGGAAACGTTTTGGCTCGCCGTGAGTTCGCGGCGCATATTGCACGTCATAAACTTCGCCAACCATCGGGCCCCTGCTGTAAGACTGGCGCGAAACATTGTTCCGTATCAGCGTCTATTTATCGGGGGTAGTATCGATGTTCTCTCGCCACCGAGCGAAATGAACGTGGCATTGTTATGCGCGCCAAGAACAAGCGTTCTTGCACGTTCGACCAGGTTACTGTGGTGTTTTGCGTCAGCGGCTACATGGCAGTTTTGTACACAAGGTTTCCTGTGCTTTCATTCAGGTGACTCTGTTTCGTAAGGGGTGACATTCTTTGAAAGTATCGATTTGGTTCGACCACTGGCTAAGATTCGAATGTGTTTTCTTAGAATTGATATATCGAGCTATTTTGGGGAATATTTATTAAGACCAACGAAGTTTTGTTGAATGTGGTGTATAATAATTGAGGGGGAATTGGTTTTACGACGATACTTTCTATGGTTGTGCTTTGTTTCAAGGATGAGTGCAAGATATCGAGGATTCTTGTCGAAGGTTTGGAGTTTAAAACCACGTCTGGTTTTCTTTGCTCTGCAGTAGAGTGTAAGTAGTAAAAACGATTCCGTGTTTTTGAAGTGGTCCGTGTTAACGGGAGCTGTTTGTCGATACATTTTCTACATTTCACTTCGCTTTCACTGGGGAAGTTGTTGCCTCTCTGTTCTGCTGCTTTTATTCGCTTCTTCCAGCAAAAATTTCCTCGCGCAGAGGAACTTTCCTGTTCGTAAAATATACATTTTTCCAGCGGCGACTCGTCAGTAATTAAGCATTTATTTGTGTAAAAGTTCATTTGTTTATAGAACGTAGCTGTCGTAAAAAATTCTATTTGTCTCTCTCACAGTGATATTATTTCTGTGTCATCCTGAAATATTTGAAAGTGTTCCGTCTAGGATTCTTTGAATACAAATTCATACATACTTTCCTTTCGGACGGAGCTCAATACACAATTTTCTGCTTCGGATAAAATACATAATCAAAAATTCCGTTTAAGCTTTCCAGTTTCCACCTTGTGAAGCTATAAATATTACCGGTTTTCATTCTCTGTTAGCTTTTCTAGAGTTCCTGCATTGCTACGAGTTGCTATACGAGTTGCATAATCCGCATACACAACAGCCATAGTCTGGCATAGATGAATATTGAAGCGTGGAAACTCTTTCCCCTGCTTCGCCGTATATTTTTACTCACTTTTTATAATCAAAATAAAGTGAAACGAAATAACTGCTGTGTCTGGCTGGTTCACAGTATCACAGATTCATTTCGTTTGCAGGAATAACCTAGAACATATGAAATCCTTCACTACACTCGCGTGTTAAACGGGAAACGAACTTGCATTCATAAAAAATTCCAGTAAAAGCATTCTATATTCGCAGTTAATTAATTTAATTATTGAATTTGCAAAACTAGAGACCCATGAAAGAGTTAATTCAGTATTTCAACAAGAAATCAGTAAAGTAGAAACAGATGTTTCGCAACTGTTTATACTTTTCTGGCCTTTTTCTTTCGTCAACGACTCTTCTTCCCTTCGTAATTATAATTTATTCCCGTGCTACTTTATACGCGTTCGCTCTTGTTAGCTGGAAAGATAGTCGAAGCCGTTGATTATGTAACTGCCGCGTTGATATTCAAATCACCCCGGGTACACCTGTACGCGTTGATTGCTTTCCATTCCACTCTCGCCACGTGTGAAGGATCGTGCTGATTAATGAAGATGTTGGGACCGTGTTTACTGCTCCCGTGTTTTCTCACGTTGACGTTATGCATATTAATTCGGTGACATAATACCTTCGATCTTGCTGAAAAACTGTATTTCACACTTTTATACGTACAAATTATTTCCTGAGAGGGAAAAACCTGAGCTTTCCAAGGAAGATTAAGCAGCGCAGCTCTGCGACCTATTTGATAAATTTCACTTTTAATAAGACGACACTTGCAAGTTTCGGCGGGGGCGCAACATTAATTCATTGGAATCTGTCGCAGAAGGTATTAACGCGGGAAGTTAGAAAACGTTGAAGTAAGGTTGTAACGCGTGAAACAAGTTGCAAACTTTTGTAACTGCCCCATGATCGCGGTAAAATGACACTGGCTTTCACTTGCACCTCGTAATCTTACCGTTAAGGGGGATTATAACGTCATTTCGTGTGTTTCCAGTATTAGGCAGGAACTAGCCCATTTTACGGGACCATTACACTAGCTTAACCACTCTGTTCGCGCGCGGGATCATTATCGCGTAATGAGTGCTAGCGCTTATCATAAATCTGTGCACGAATATCGCTACAAATCTTTGTTCCGTGGCAATTAATAGAGCACGTCTAAATCCTCGTGTGAAATATCAGATCTGGCTGTGGAAAGCTGTAATGCCACACCATTTTCACGGTACCCTTTAACTAATTAAATGGCACTATCAGTTTATTAAGCTCCAATGATCCAATGTTTCCTACTTTCATTATTAAATTCACAAAGCAGCTTGATCAAGACTTGCAATTGACATGGTAAAATTTCCTCTTGTAACGAAGGTAAACAAGAAGCACCAAATACAAAACATTCCAAACTGTCACATGTGTCATTCCATTTACAATTAATTATAATGGATGCAACAAATAAACTTCCCTAAGGGAAAAACACAACTTTTTCGACTGTAGTCTATTCCAAATAAGTCTGAAATGAGTTATGCACTTAACAAAGAATATTCCTTCATCATGAGCCATTTGATACTTTCTTATGATCGACATGAAAGATTTTCATGAATCTAGACTATAATATATTCCACACGAAATCAGGGGAGGGGGGTTTAAGTCATCATTTTGCTGGTTCTAAATTTGTTAAGAAAATACGGACCCTCAAAGTTTACTATTTACTTGAAAGTAAGACACCCCATCTCGTCTCATACCCAAATATTAACGCAACTTGCAACCTTTGCATACATCGCCTGCGATTTCGCGCAGAGTTTACTGCCACCGGGTGAATGGTAACGCGGGGATTCGCGAAGATAGGCCGAGGAATCTTCGCGAGCTGAGCGCCGCGCCGACCGTTCCGTCGGATTAAGACAATGAAAATCGCGCGATAGAGTGGCGCCGGGAAACGTAGAAGGGTGAAACGGGCGCAACTATACGGAGAATATAAAGCCAGGGCACAACAAGCGTGGGCGGTGTATCTCCAACACAAAAGGATTTCTGTGTAGCTGCCTTAGGTCCAATCTGCGGGAACGTCAATAAAACGTTGGATCTCTTAGCGCGAAACATTCAGGGACCGTTGCGATATCCTTTGTTGAAGATGAGAAGACGTAAAATCGCGATGGGGATGGCCTGCCGGGGGAGGCGACCCTGCCACGGTTCTGTTTAGATTTTTATGGAGTTTAACCGGATAATCTCGAGCGAAATACCCCTTTCCCTGACGAACGCCCGCATAAACTGGTAAACACCGATAGCCCCTTTTAAATTGGATTTCGATTCTTAAACTCCGCGCGGCTCCTGGGGGCGCTGGAAGAAGCACGGCGCAGCTACGTTCGGAGGGGTTGGCAGTCAAAGTAACGCAGCTTTATTGCTGTTCGTAAAGGGAAAACGGATAAGGCTAAATTCTCTGGGAAGTAGATTGAAAGGAAGCTCCAATGCATAAGGTTTGCTCGTGGCAAATTCTTACTTGCTCAGAAAAACGGCACCTGAGAAAGAAAATTTAACGCGTGTAAAATCAATTTAGCTGCAGGTTGTGTCCGTTTTAATTCCATCGTGACACTTAACACGAAAATGATTAGCGAGGACATGATTTTATTTTCCTACTGACATTGTTAAGAACAATTTTCCGCTGTGACACATGCTCTCAGAAATTCGAATTACAATTCTATGTGGAGACGATTATGAAATTCGCAATTCTAATTAATTACACTCCCACCACAAAACTGTTGCTGAAAATCATCGACCTCGGCTCCACTCTCTAATTTCTTCAGGCAAGAGTCCTGCTGTTCCATTGGTATTTGGACAGGCTCAGGCAGCTGGTGCCCTCGTAAACGACACGGGAGTCAGAAGGATCTCGCGGCGATATCACGGTAATCCTTGCCCGCGTTCCCGTGGGGCAGCGTGACAGTCATGTTGGTTAGTTAACGCTACGGACGTTCGTCGAGTATCCGCTATCCGATCTTACTGGAGACTCGTGGGACGCTGTTACACCGTGACCACCGGCGTGACGAATCGTACGGGCTGGATAGCCAGTAGCGCGACCCAATTTTCCAATGTCATAATCCGACATTAGATAATCCATCCGAGCAGCCCGATGATCGAGTGAAATACTTTTTCTCTGCCCACGACATTCGCTGCTTCCCCTTCCGATTCTGCCCGTTTCCAAGGTTTTGCTTTTGCGTAACGCGTACGCGGCATGCTCGAAGCGACGAAATTTACCTTTCAGTCGTGATTTATCCGTCTATTTCGCTGAATGAGACTGAAAGGATCGAGCGTGAGTGGGTGTCGCGGAATTCGCTCTATCGACTCGGCACGGGTAGTCGAGAATGAGCGTGGAATTGGATCGTTATGAGGAAATCTGTGATCGGCGATTATTGAGTGTGAAGGGACGCGGAGGTATTCAATGGGATTGGCCGAATTAGTCGCGTTGAGTTTTTGTATGCTATAAATTCTTTCGGGCTTTGTTTCTCTTAGGATTTCGGTTTAGTGTATTGGATGAAATTATGAAGAGACTTTGAGGTAGACGGTGATCTGGAAGATTTTGTTCGCTTGGTATTTTATATGTTATAACTTCTTTGGGGTTCTGTTTTTTGAAGCATTTGTGAGTTTACAATTTTATTTCATTTTTTGGGGGGTCTTGTTTTATGTACTGGATTGAATTGTGAAAGGATGCGGAGTTATTCTGTGATAGGAGGATTTGGCATCTCTGGCTTTCTGTTCGCTGCCGTTTGTTTTTTTGCTCCGTTATATGGGCGAGTGGTGTTCCCATTTTATTTTATTATAGCTAACGTAGCTCTCGTAGCATGACAAATTAATAAAACTTTATGAGTGGGGTCAACAATAAGCTGCGGAGCATAACAATAAACGTAAAAACTGTTACTGCTTTCACCACATTGGTTAGTAGCAAACTCCAAATATTGATTCTTTTATTAGAAATATTCGATTACGCGTACCAATATGCAAAAGTATAATAGATAAATGCATAGCTACAGCATCTAACAACAATTAATTCTGCCTTCTAACAGTCTTCCCATCTCGAATATTTTTAAACACACAAACCCGTGTTTTACTGCAATAACAAACAATTATATTACACTTGAAATAATATGTACTTACCTTTGCGGACAGTTTTACAAACTAATATCATACGCAAATAACACGAGAAGTGAAAATACGATTATGTTGAGTTCGTATTTCTGCCGAATATGAATGCTGTGTGCTTCGCCAACATTCGTGTACCCCAGGAAACCCGATGCAATTTTACGTCCACGATATTACAGTCGTAATAATGCGATTTACGCAACCACATTCCGTTCCTGTGAACCGTAACATTGCAGGTTTCCATAGTAGCTCGCTTTTTCGAGATCCTTCGCGTTCACGTGTTCGTAAGCGCAATCAATTGTTGACAGGTCCGAATATTGTTGGAAAAGCGATCCTGTTCCTTCGATATCGAAGCATTTGCTTCAAGCAACGGTGCAATTTGTTTGAAATTCAAACTCGTCCAGTTTTTCATCCACTCTCTCAATATTCCAACGTTTATTCCTACATATCAGTATATACCACTTTTAATTCCATTATGACCACCATTGCAAACAGTTTCCCTGTTTCTTGTTGAGGGTGCAGTAACAAATTAAGTAATTTAAATAATCTGTAAATGTGTATATAAATAGTATTATCTGTTATAAATCACTCACGAATTCAGTATTATCTTTCAACACTTTTATAAAGGTGCTGAAGTGTACAAGTCCTTCAGAATCCAGTTCTAGAAAATCTCGAAATACACAAAGAACCGAGCCGAAAGTATAAATCCAATTAGCATACCGTCGAGACTGGATTTGTAAATAATTCAGGAATCGCAGGTTATCGCATTAATTGTCTGCCATGCGTTAATTGTCCCCGCTGTCGAAGAGGAGCGGCCTTCCGCCGGCGTAGACGGCGAAAAACACGTCGACGCGGGGAAGAAAGCAAACAGAGGGAAAGGGGCGGATAATAGGGGGCCCGAGGGTTAAATTATACGCCGACTCTTATTAAAGGTCGGCATTATTAGCTTTTTATCGGCGCCAAAGTCATCCCTCGACCAGTTCGCGGAGCGCGTTAACGAGCTGCTCGCGATTACGGCTGGATCTCCGAATCGTATAAATGAGCGATATCGCGACAGGAAAAACGAGAATCGGGATTGCGCGGCGACGTTTTATTCCTCCCGTTTCCGCTGCCGAGCCTTTTCTTCGATTTTCTCTTTCTCTCTCTCTCTCTCCCCTCCGAATGGAAGGTAACGCTCGTCTGGACCCCCTTTCGCGCTCGCCAGCCTCGATAATTGCGTCCCAGGCACCCGTTATTTACTTAATTCGCGATAATCCGCGCGATCATGACCGCACGGAATGCCACAGAAACGCGACTAATGACGGAAGGAGGGGCCGGCCGGCGATATCGGTTTACGCCAATCACGCGTTGGTCAACAGAATCATTAGAGGACACGATAATGTTAGATTGTGAGGTATGTATGAAAGGAAGATTGTGCTAGGTGGAAACCTTGATTGTCCGAATTAATTGGTGGATGTACCTAATCTTAAAGTAATTTATACTTTGGGTTTATGGAACGGTTATATTTTGATGGAAAGGGGAATTATTGATTGTATAGCATGACAGTTAAAAATCAAATTTAATAGTTGGTTTCATTGGTACACAATGCCTTGTGGTACCACTAGATTAATTTTTATTTATCTACATACAATTGGAGTTTTAGATGAGATATTAATTAGCGAAGACATCGGTCTTTCTAATTAGCAAAGTTTTATTTACAACAGTCAACACGAAATTTTACAAGAATCTCCTGATTAATTGATGGACTACCTTAAGTGTACATTCATTAATTGATCGTCAGTGTATAGTGTATACAGATAGGTCGATATTATTTATTTTGACAGTATTTAAATTAAAGTTACATATCGACTCCATTAAACTTTGTAAAAGTAGAACCAGATGAACTATTAATTTTAAAATCATTATTCTATATTTCTTCCTATTCCGAGGTTCTGTATTTAGTAAATTCAGCGTCGAGCGAAATATGTCCCTCTGATCAATTGACGAGCTAATAAATTCTATCTCAAAGGGGTAAAAAGCGTCGTTTCATATGCATAAATTTAACGAGTCGTGAGCACACGGCGACAAACACACCTGCGCAAATATACCTCGGCGTGCAGCGAGAAATATTAGGTGTATCGTTAATAATATTTACCATCCATACGAGCGGAGCTGGCAGGATGAAATACAATAATTGATGAACGAGTGCGTCATCGTTTCGGGATCATTGGAAATACGTGGGTGCATTATGTCGCGTAATTCGCCCTTGTGACGGATGCACCGTCGCTATCGCCTGTGCCCTCGTCCCTCTAATTCCTATTCACGGTGGCCAGGATTACTATTACTTCACATTTGTAATATTTAATTTAATCGGTCCTCGACAGGGAAACCCTGCCAGCTAGGCCGGTATTACATTACTATTACCAGTTCGGAAATCACTGGTACGCCCGCACCATCACGAAACTCGCTCATGTCAAACGTAATCCGAAGATATTACGATGCATTAATTAACGGATAGAATTTCGTAGCATCGCGATCCGCCTGTTACGGTCGTCAGTAGGTATTATTAGCGAGAGGCTGCGCGCTCTCGATCGATGTTCCTTTTGTTCAAAAATTTGGATGGGATCCGTAGAAGATGAGTCTCGTATTTATGACGAGTCCTAATTGATAATTTAAGCCATATTTTGGAACAAGGATGAGAAGATAGGTGGAATGATTGTGGAACTATGGAAGCTTACTCTATTCTCATAGATCATTTGAGGACAGCGTTGTGTGATACAGAATTGATTATTTCTTGCAATCTATGTTAGGTATTTTGATGAAATTGAAACATGATGTAGTCCATTTGAAATTATGGGGGGTTTAAGTCATCATTTTACTGGTTTCACAATTTTTGAAAAAATACAGACAGTAAAAATGCAATTTTTTCCAATTTTCGTATAACCATAAATAAATTTGTCTTCAGACTGACAGTTATCTTTGCGACGTGAAAATTATAACAAATTCTTCTCTTAAAAATTTCGCTTCTAGATCGCATTTTTAAAAATCAAAGTAGAATATGTATAATATGTTCGTTTAAAGTCTTCTCTATGAAATAAATCTTTGCTTAGGCTGATCACTTCAAAATTCTCATCATCATTGCAGCATAAAAGGCTGAGTGCACTCCAATTCAAGTATCTATCATAAGTGCAGTCATGTGTCGGCTAAACATATTATGAATGGTAGTAGCGGTTGGAATGCGATATATTGTCGATCGTGGAAGACGAAGTTCGGCGAAGACGATCGAATCATGGCGGTCCTCGGCGATCGTGCGTATCGGGAGTCGGTTGCGGAGCATACTAAATAAGGGCACAGTCACGTTGTAATATTCTGCATTCATTTATCCATTTATACTATTCTTTTATCATCGTATTGATTATTCTTAAATCCACTGGTGTGTCTGATTATTTTATTTGTGAAACCCCGACTTTCCTACATATATATATACATGAAAACGTCTCGTTACAAATCTTCCAACATTTTCATCACTATCTACCCACATACAACCCTTGAATTAAAGCATCCAATCGCCAACGAATAATTCAAAATAAACTCCCACTGGACAATAATTTCTATAAACTCGACGACACCTTCGTCAACAGACACTTAATCCAAAATTCATTCACTTAAACCCACGAATGAAGCCGCGAAGCAAAAGACTCTGCCGTTCTATAAACCACCCCGTCCGCTTTGTCAGCCTCATCAGTCTATCGGGAAATAATTTCGTTCGAAAAGGATGACGAATACCGGTGCCCGCGATGGCTGGCCAGCAATCCGACCATCGTTTTCAGTGAAGCCCCCGAGCTCCCTCGGCGACTATTGTACACTATAAAGCACAGTTCGCCGCAGCCCGGCTGAAAAATTCAGGATATCTGTCAATAACCGCCCCTCCGATCTCGCGGAACTTTACGGTGAGGGACATGGCGCGCCCTTCAAATTGATATTCATCGATAAAAAAATTATTAGCCAGCGAGCAGGGCAGGCACGGTTCGCGGTGAGCCTATGTCGATAGTAAAAATGATTCCATTCGCGAGTGAAAAGCGAGTCGGTCGACGTGGTACCGATATTCAAAGAGGGGCGAGCGGATACGAAAATAATTCGCCGCACCGAAACGCTTTACGACGAGGAGGGGAAGGTGGAATGCTTTTTCTGTCAGCGACTTGTTGACCAAGAACACCCCTCGACCAAGAAGAATAACAACGAATGGAGGCACACGTACACGCTGACTAGTTATGGCGCAAACATCGCCCCCGAGGAGAGCGAAACTCTCGAGGAATCCTTTCGTTCCGACCGATCGATCTTCTACGGCCGAATAAACAGTCGTCGATTGATATAAAACGATCTCATATGTTCACCTGCGAAAATATTGCCCCACCGTGCGTAGGCCGCGCGCCAGGGCCCAACTGTTTGCAAATAGCTCGTAATTGCTGAAACGTGTAACCCTCGTGGATTTGTTGCGTTCCACAGGGATTCCCGGAGACGTTGAAATTTATGCAAAGTAACGTTCGCGGGCAGCTGGAAAGTATTTATAGTTTAGCTAACCGTGTGGGGAGGTGGAATATTAACGACGTCCAGTTTTGTGTTCGTGTTCTTCGTTTGAATAAGTGGTAATTGGAATATAAGAGTTGATTGTAGTTATTCGTGATGGATATACAGCGTCACACGCATACTTACTACTATGAGCATATGTCAATACATCCTAAATCTATGAGCTATTGCTAAAAGTATAGGTTCGTGTAAGTCATCACGGTGTTATTGAAAGATTTGAGTTAAAGTTTAGTCGAATATTCATCTAATTTGCAGTAATATTTTATAGAAAATTCCCCTTTTCTCTATTATATCACGAAATATGAATACATGCTAATTACCACTCGTATAGGTACCTCATAAACAGCATTTCTGAAAATAATACTCGAAGCAATACACGCGATTGTCTACTAACAAAGTACCCATTGACATTAAACTCAACATCGAAATTGATGGAAAAGTGTATAAACGTTATATCATACTCCACCTACCCCCATTAAAATTCTTTACTTCGTTCCTAACATTCAAGAGGAAGGTCGAACAAATTACACCGAGATAATCGCGGCTCCAAGTGGCCGTAAAACGCAGCTTTCCTACGATGAGCCCGATAACGTCGACGAGGTCTCTCTTTATCTAAGGGTCAATCAGACTGCAGATTTGACTGGCTTTTATCTTCGAACTGACGATACTGCGATCTGTCCAACTTTCTCCAGCTGATTGCCTCATCGTGACAGTTCGTTTCGCCTGTTGCGCGAACAGAATCGAACGTGGGAACAGATCGGGGTGAATCGACGGTAGACGTTGCACTTTCCCCCATTGCGTTGCTTATCCAACAATTTCATCTTCGACGGTTTAACTATCCGCACACACCGTTCGCGGAATAGTCGCCAACACGAAGTGACAAATGACAGGCGGCAGCCAACATCTCTTTATTCGATCAAGTTTCGCTTGCTTCGTTTTTCGAGCACGCGCTGTAATTACTTACTTCACTGGTATTCGGCGAGCAACACTCGAGCTTTGTTCATTCTCGTGTCGAGCGGCCCGATAACATCTCCGGCGATTTTTTTTCTTTCCCTGCCTCCCCACGTTTTAGTAATTAGCCTCCGAGAGAATGCTCCTACTGCGGGGACCGCGGGAGGGTGCAGCTAATAATAGGAACGCGTTGGTGTAAGTCACCCACGGTTAGATCAATATCATTTCTTGTGGGTCAATGGGTCACTGTTGCCGCTGCGAGTAGAACGCGACGCATATGGGCGACTAATACGAATCGATGCGATTTTACAACCACGATAACCTCGGCACTGGTACTTGTGACAACATTTCAAATTGATCTACGCTTATCTCTGACGGTTTCGATATCGATATCTTCGTGTGATTAAAGTATGTTCTCATAAGGGAAAATTAGGGATGTATCGTGCATCGAAGCTCCTGCGAAGATTATTCGTAGGATCAGTGCTAATACAGTTCACTATCCAACGATTAAGGGGATATACTCGTTTGAACCCTGGGAAAATGTGTACATTCTGTGGATTTTTTTACAAGTCAATGGCTTAATGCAGATTTCCCGTGTTTTTACTATTTTTACATAGTATTATGAACTACTTAAAAAAAAAGTTTCAGTTAAAAAACTATTGTTTTTTGGAAGTTATGGATACATATCCGAAAGTTCCTAGATTTTAGACGGCTATAAAATGGGAAATTTGTATCAAGCCGTTGACTTGTAAAAATATCCACAAAATGTACACATTTTCCGAGGATTCAAACTGGTATATCCCCTTAAGGGGTTAGCTCGCATCAGTAAGGTCAGAAAAATCGATTTTTGGATTTTATCATTTTCTCAAAGTATATCATCCTGAAAATGTTTTCTGTAAGTTTCAAGTCGATCCGATTAAAATTGTGGGAGATATACGACTTAGAGTGTACGCGCCGCGAAGCGTACCGCCGACCC
The DNA here is from genome assembly GCA_963855975.1 of Andrena chrysosceles. Taxonomy (NCBI): domain Eukaryota; kingdom Metazoa; phylum Arthropoda; class Insecta; order Hymenoptera; family Andrenidae; genus Andrena; species Andrena chrysosceles. The sequence goes on along the minus strand of OY979769.1, from coordinate 40,725,831 downwards.
CAGGAAACTTTAAACGCGTTTTTCTCGAAACGGGTTTTTCGATTGCAGTGACCACGATTTCTCCAAAACCGCTTCACCAATCTTTCTGCAACTTTGTAGGTTTCTTCTAGACATTCAAATCTAGTCTTTAATCGAAGCATTTGTTTTTCCAATGCATAGTTTTTATTTTATGGATGAAAAATGAGTGTTTTTTTCATCGAAAATCGATCATTTCACTTAAAACTCCTGCCATTTTGTCCCAGAGGAATATTTTATAAAATCGAACGATTAAAGACTAGATAAACTATTGTACTAACTAAATCTTCTTCGTTTTTTGAATTCAGATAACCTAGTTCCGAATAATGTTGGTCACCGCAAAACGTGTTTCTAAAAACAGCTTCCGGGAAAACAATTGTAATTGTGCAATAAATAAATACTTTTATACCAAAATATAATATAATAATCTGTTAAAGTGTCCCTCATTTGAATATAAAAACCATTGCATAATAATATGCATGTACTTTCTGAAATAAATTCCCAAAGAATCGATACATTTTCTACCTCCTGATGCGAGCTAACCCCTTAAGGGGATCAGTTAAGGTTCCGGTTGAAAAATGTCGAAAAATCGACTTTTCTTATTTCATTTTTCGGATGTTCGACCTTTTAAGAATACGTGTTAAAAATATTTGCTTTGAAAAGTCAAAATAAGCATACAATAATTTTTCGACGTCGAGATTGATAGTTATGAAAGGAGAGTTGTAGTTTCCACTCGATGCACTTTGAAAACGTTATCCTAAGAAATAATAAATTCTGCCACAAGCTTAAATACTCAACTTCGCGCGCTGTTACATTTGCATCTGCTCATTTTCAGCAAAGTTTTCCGTATCATTCCTACCGCGCTGCTAAACAGCGAATCCCGACATCATTCCGTCGGCCACATACGAGGGAATTAAAAACGAAAATCGTTGGAGAGAACGTACCGCGAACGCAACTAATTACCCCCGCCAGCAACCCCTCTTCCCAGCCGGCTTCAATCTCGTTACTGGAACTTCACGATTCCACGAGGCCAGCTAGAAATATAATACTCGTTATCCGCTAGGGAACGATACATCTCTGGTTCCATTACGCCAGTCCGCTTTCAACATTTACCCAGCATCCCGCGGCAAAAAACACACGAGGGAAGGAAACCACGAATCCCTCTATCGCGCATCGCGATTTCCCGCGAAGGATCAGTGGTCGACAACGGGGCGAGAGTCGCGAGGTAGGAGAATAAGAAAAATTGCGTAGAGGGTGCAAGAGGTGTGTCTGGATGCTCAATACTGGTCCATCAATGGTGTGCACCTGCCTTACGACGAATTAATACCGTAGGGCTGGTAGAGTTAGATTTAACAGCGGCTGGGTCTCTTTTTGCTGGACCTTATCTATTACATACTCTCTTAATTGGAGTTGCGAGGAAAGTGGACGAGATTGGGATGTTGGATCATGTATGACAGTGCCTATATAATAAGGTACATCAATTTAAAGAAAATAATTCAGGTAACTAATCGTACAAACAGTAGAAAATTGGAGATAGAGTGTAGGTACGGTGGATGCACCATTTGTGGCCACTCTTCTTGAAAAATATAATATTTTTTCGTGTAAGCAATAAATAAATAAATAAACCTAACCTAACCTTACAATTTCTAGCGGTAGACTAAACAAAATAGTTATGATGTAATATTCTTCACATAATAATGATCTGCAAGCAATTTAAGGCTTAGGATTGATATCAGGGATGCGATAGACCACGGTGAGAATAGAAATTTAGTCAATGGTTTCGTTCTTACTTAGGTATGGGTATTTAGGGATGATTAACAGAAGTTGAACTCGAAATTTCAAGTAATAAATCCTATGTCAGTATATCCTATACATTGCCACACATCATACACCCAAAGTTTAGTAAAATATTCGCACACAGTATGTCCGAACTCGAATTTCTCAGTTTTTCAAAAATCTCCTAACATTCCACCTGGCGTCGTAAGTCACCGTTGCGAAGCAACAATTCGGCTAGCCCTTTGTTCCTCGATCCGTATCGAGTTGTCAGTCGCAGTCTCGCAGCGGGCGGCTTCCCTCGGGGTGTTCCGAAGGAAATCGCTTCGAAAGATGCTAATCGAGAGCCCATCGGCCGGCCCACCTACCAGCGATTAATATTCGCTTTCAGAGCAGTCCATTTAATTAGCCCGCGTTGCTCGTAAACGTTAATCACGCGAGCCACCTCGGATCGGCCCTTACGGGTCTCGCGGCATCTCTCGCCGTGTCGGCGTTGCGTCGCGTTTCACTCGCTCGTATCGAGCGCGAACCGGAGCTCGTTTTATCTTCGCGCTTGATGTATCTCCGGCTCGGAGGTACTCGCGATTCCTTTTTTTTATGGACCGAAAGCCCCTGAGACGCGAGCCCGCGCCGTTTCCTTGTATGCTTTATGGCCGCCTGTTTCCACCTTTGCTATCTATTCGAACCATTAACTTGGACGGAGGTTAAGTAACGGACGAGGGGCACGGCGTGGGAAAATCTGCGGCGAAGCGGTGAAGGGGGTGAAGGAAATTTTCTACGCGTAATTGTTGGTCTGTGAGAAGAGTGATTTTAAAGGTTGATCGAGTGGTGTTTGATGGAAACGCGTGCCTTGTATTGTGGAAGATTTTACACAGTTTAGAGCAGAAGGGTAAATTCGTAATTTTATTGTACGCGGTACTGTTTGGCGGAGCATTTGTCGAATTGTGGAGTGCTTAGTGACCTACCATTAAAGTGTTAAACATTTGCCCAATACGCGTGCAATTGATGATGATTCGGGTTGTGGAAATGGTAAACATTATTTTTAGGTTTATGTTTATACAGTCTAGGATTTACATTGCTGAAAATGTTGTTGTATGTACAGCTATATATAAAGACGTTAAGATTTCAATAAAGATTGATTTTTTAATGTTTCTGTACATCCTTTGTGTGCCAAATTTGCTTCGTACATTTATAGACAGTGAAACTCGAAATTTCTATATCAGATTTTAGAGAACTTGGAGTTCCATTTTGTTTCTCTCCTTCTCAGCAACGAGCAATATATGTACTTATTGTGAAGCACGAAACGGATTCATACTACTTAACCCCACCCTCATTGTCAATTCATACTACTGAAAGCCACATTTGTTCAATAGTTCAAATACTACGCCCAAACGTAGAATCTGTTTATTCCTAGAAATGCTTAGATCTGAAACGCGAAGCAAATCGATCATTTCCTGCTTGGCACGAAAGATTTCGTCAATATTGAAATGTGATGCGGCCGATGTGAAATTACAGGGAGTTTAAATCATCATCTCACTGGTTTCAAATTTGTTAAAAAATTGATATTAGTATTACAAAATTACAGTCACATTAAAAAAGTGATTTATGGATCATTACTCTCCATTTCGCCGACGCACTATCTGTTATAAATTAGAAAGCAATATCATAGGATTCACTAAGCAGACTCTTTCAAAAATGAACTTCCACCCTTCCCATTGCAAAATTACCAGCACAGCCATGTCCAACTATCTAACTCCTCAAGTCTCCCTGTTTTTGGTGGTGCTCGATGGTTGATCTTCACCACCGAGCGTCCTCGACTTTCAGGGCTCGCGTTGGGGTCGTTGCCATCTTTCCCGTTACTAACGCGGGGTTCGTCGTCGCTCATTGTTCCCCGCGACAACGACCTCTCGCGAAAGAGGTTGAAGAAAAAGGGAAGAGTCGGGAATTGTTAATAAACAGAGGCCGCGTGCTCGACGGTTGAGGATGGAGTCGTCGAGCCGCTGCTCCGATTTACGCTTAACATCCGCTTTGCAGTTCCACCAGCCCCCCGGCGCCCTTTATCCGCTAACGAAGGGACGTGTTAGTCGCTAATTAATAGGGTACACGTACGAACACGTATCGCGCAGTTTCCGATCTGCCAAGACGAGAAGCTGGCTCATTGCAGCAGTCTCAAACACGGGGATTGTGTCCTCGCCTAATTAGAGCCCCCTCCCCCTGTCGCAATGTTATTAAGAACGGCTCAACCGACGGCCTGCGAGTATTTGGCAGAGACGCGGTGCTATTCCTTCATTTTGATTTCCCTTCTCTATTTTCCAGATTGCCATGGAGTACCTATATAATTTCCTTCACTAGGTCAAAGTCAATTTTCAGGGAAGGGAGCTCGTTAAGAGTTATTCTGAATAACAACTTTCTGTATTACCGTGAAATTAACTCTTTGAAATCGCTTCAAGAACTTCTACATCAACGCAACATCTTTTCGGTTGAATACCTTCGTTCGTAAGGAAATAATTATAAATTCTCCGAGCAAAGAAAATATTTTGGTTGACGGTATTATGATCTTCTGCGAACTCCGTAGATTCAAAGCACCATATACAATCAATGTATTATTTAACACGTTGCGTCCGGCACCAAAAATAGTTGACCTTCACCTAAATACAAGAAACAGCTGCACCATGGTGAAAAATGTTGCAAATTTGTAACGACATGCACACACTGGTGAACACGTTCGTACTGAATATGCAAAAGGAAAATTCGGTACCTGAAAAATTCTTCTTCACCTTCCACATTTATTGGGACCGGGCCCAAGAGTCCCATGACGTGACCGTACACGTCACCCGCACGCAACGTGTTTCCACGCGAAAGTAATGCCACCAAAGTGTCCCCCGCTGTCAGTGACTCATAGGTTACCCCCTTCACCCCCGAATGATCATACGTTTCGCCTCCCTTCTCAAAATTTCCAGGCGCGATCAGTGCCCAAAGATCCGAGCGAAGTGTAAATAAGGAAAAGTTGTCACTTTGCTCCTGCGTGTGGCGCCCGCGCCGGAGCGGGCAGACACAGGAACGAACTGCACCGAGCATCGCTGGCAGTTCAGATTTTGTCGTTTACAAGCAACTCGGAACATTGTTGGACGTATGTATGAGCCCGAGTAGAAATTTCCAGCGTCAGATCACGCGTTCGCCTGTGTTGGTCAACTGGGGGAGAGCGGCGGAGCCGGGGTCAAAAGTTCAGGCAGCTCGGGCTTGGAAGTTTTCGACTTAAGGAAAGTTTTCGTTCTCGCTGCCCCCTTTCCCCGTTCATCCTTGTAAACGATTACACGGGCTGGGATTATTGCAAGCCCCGTTTGCACCGTTCACGACATTCCCAGTGATTCGAAGGATCAAGCGAGCTGATCAAGGGATAAAGCTGTTTTAGTTCGAGCAGCTTTTCTGCAGGACCGATTGACAGTGGAGATTGCAAACATTCGCTTGCGCCGAATCCCATGTGTCCCATTACGTTTGAATAAAGGTGCGTTTAGACCAAACGAACGAATGCTCGTTCGCCTCCCATTTCGACAAAATCCAAGTGATGAAGAGTTGCAAGTGAAGTTTGCCGTTTATACTAAACTAGAATATTTAAAATAATATAATACAAGTGTGTCCATTGAAAATCAAGATTCTGTTAAAACTTTTCGAGCACCGAACACTGTATGAGCCGATTATAATTCAAATTGATTAACTTTATGACATGAAATGTAGAGGAACTCCATTAAATGAATACAAAATTCAGAAATTTTCAGAAAGTGAACCGAATCGATTTCAAAAACACATGAAAAAGTCGCATCAACATGTGTGTAATAGACTTATACACAGAACTGCATGTTTTCCTAAGTTTATCCCGAAGAATCTCGTTCAAATAATTGACGCAGCTCGAAAGTTGTAATTTCACTTTCACATTCATCCGCCTCCCCACTATTCAAGCGTAACCGACATTGAAAATCGCTTATTCTGCTTCGACAGAGCGAGACGCACACGTAAAATTAGAATTCGACGTGGATATTGCCATCTGCGCAGGAAGGAAGGATTCGATAAATATTGGAATTACATGATACGAACGAGACCTCGTTCAGATATTCCATTCAATAATCGGACGTTTTGTGCTGGCGATACGCGTGTGGTAGTACGTGATATTAAGTCTGCGAGCCGTTCGATCCGGATGTATTAAAATATGTATTTAAAGATTCGAAAGCCGTATCCGATATTTGTAGAGTGTAACGGGGAATGCTGCCGTGCTATATCACACTGTCGCCGACATACAGCCCCGCAATAATACAAGGGAATCCTGAGATAAAGCGTTCCTTATCGTGTTTATAGCTGTTAACGCTCGGGACAGGTACACATTACTTTAAAATACAACAGGCTGTGTGCTATATCAGGTTCCAGTTATCATAATTGCGTTCCCAGCTGGATGCATTCCGCATAAACACAAATACAATGGAAAAGTGTATATCGGTAGCAGAGTCCATAGAATAGTCACATGTTTGGCAGCAACTTTTGAAAGGAGAACTTTTCAAATTAATACGTGGATATACCGTAAAATGGGGGAACATTGGCAGGTTTTTGAAACATTTTGTTATATAATGTAAAAATTAACATGTTTACATTTGATTTAAGTATCTTATCATAACATTGCATCTTTTGTGATTGTACTACAAGTGTCAAAATGCACAAAATTTGTGTCCTTTCCTTCTTTAATAAATGTTAAAAGCGTTACTGTACCGGGGTAACATTAGCACATCATGTAGATAGCATTAACGGAATAAGTTTTATTAATCTGAGATCAGTAAACTTAAATTTCTATATTTTATTTTATTTTTTGCATCTTAACTAAAATCAACTCGTAACATTGCCACATCATATAAATAGCATTAACAGGTTAAGTTTTACTAGTCTGACGTAAAACAACGTAATTTCGGCGTATGCCAATGTTACCCTATGCTGCCAATGTTCCCCCATTTTACGGTAATTATACTATTTCGGTTAACGATATTTTTAAAACAACTAAATTCTGCCCAATGTTTATCTACTCGATTTTCCTTTTAACAAATACACTGCACTCTCGTAGAAAGTGTGAGGGATACAGGAGCCGGATCGACGTTTATGTCACACGAGTTTCGTGACCTTAAACGTGTTTGCGAGAGTTAATAAACAATTGCGTTATAGAGAGGGTCCGATAGGGGCTCGTATACTCGCCACGCTCGCCACGATAGCGACACTTGGTGGCAATTTTCCTCGCGGATACACTCCCGCGCTCGTCCCGTCGTCTGCGTCCCGTTAAAAGGCTGCGCGTTTATAAAGTGCATTGCACCGACCCGACCTAATAGGTAATTACAAGTTAGCCTGGACGTGCCACTGGCACGCGTCCATTTTCACCTGGTCGCTGGTTACACCTGCGCCTGCGCTCAAGCTTTCTGACCTTTGGCCAGTTACGCTTTTGATTCGTGTGCAACACGGATCGTGGGACGATCCATGAGGTAAACTTCTCATGTGCACGACGATAAGCAGTAATGTCGTAAATTTCCTCGTTCGTTGCTCTAATGTGCAGCTACGACAAAGGGAATTGCAAATGCCGGGGTTAAAATTTAATGCGCTTGATGCACGTAATGTCTTCAGCTCAATCATCAGTCGGCTTGGTGCAAGGAAACTTGTGTGGCTTTGTGTGAAAAGGCTGGGGGTAGTTTGTACTTTAAAAATTTACGTGGAACCCCTCAGTTAGACCTTTTCTACCATTGTTCGCACCCATTCACTTAGTTTCTTCCATTCTGTGGGCAATCACACTCTTTCATTATCAGACGCCGCCGGTTATGCCAACTGGTTCGGGAAATTGGTTTTATGTCGTTTATACGATTGCTTGTCAAATTACTTTTATACAATTTAATTAAATTATAAGAAAATAGACGTTGCGCACTTAATATTCTCCACAATTGTAGTACTATTTTATTTTACTTTAGTTTCAGCATTGAATTGAGAAATACTTTTTTTCCTTTGGATAAAAGTTTCATCACCGATGAATATTGTGGTTAAATCTGAAAAATGTTAACGCCTTGACGCCTCATGAAACTTTCAATAGGTGTTGAAATTCTTGATGAATTTTTTATTCATTATTCGACGTATAATTTGTCAATGGAACTCTTAACTGAAACCCTTGTAAGAGGAAATGTTCCACAGGGCTTAAAAAAACTAATCGAGGCTTTCAGAATTGCAAATATTTATATAATATTCAATATGATCCAGTTGAATTAGTTGGAAATTAAAAAAGTGGGTTTAACAGTCATCACTAAGCTACAAGCAAATAATATTAGATAGTGCAGGCTGCCATGTTCTTTTTACTACGAAAAGGCGACACTGCGAAATGCACACCTTTCGCACGACGGCCAACAGCTTTCCGTATTCCTCGAAGACGATCCATCAACGCTTTCGCATCAGAAAGAAGGTACATTAAATCGTGGTCTCGCGAATACTGTTCCTCGTCGGGGCTTACGCCCTTGAGAGCTTACCTGAGTGAAAAAAGGCCCAGTGAATGACGATAAATTGAGTTCAGATGTAGAGGAAGGTGAAGGGAACTGCATTTGGTGCTGATAAATGATGTTGTAACTAATCCTTTAGGATATTCCCATGTCGCAGTCTGTTCGTGGCCGTAATCAATTTTCTTGCTTCAGTGATTCTTCCAAGATTAAATAGTTACTAGAATTTCATTCTTGTAGTAACTGAAGTGTATTTCATTTGTGAATTATATGGCTATTTTCGAGAAGAACCAACGTATTTTAAAATCGATCGCACATTTTGCTTTGCTTTAATTTTTATTAACATTTTTGTTAGCACTCTCGCTACATATTCATACAGACTCTCACTTAGCAGTCTATTAAAAACGTGAGCGATACAAAACCCCTTTATGTTCGCCAGTGCAAGTAAAAATCATGTGTGCAGAAACTCTCGAAACCTTTGCTACTCGAAAACACAGTCTTTGTTTGAAATCCATGAACATACGTGAGCAGAGAACGCCATGAAAACTGCTTGCACGAGCTCACGGCCTCGGGTGCAGATGCATGGTACATTATGGGAGAATGATAAGTAGAAAGAGTTCCAGTGAGGTGCCTCGAAATTTCATGATTGTTTTTCATGAACCGAAAAACGTGCAACGTGGCTTGGGCTAGTCGACACGTAGCCGCCATTAACGTTGAAATTTTTCCAATTCGTCGTCCACTCGTTTCCATTCTACCGCGTGTCGTCCATCTGTCAGTCTAGCTGGGACTTTTTATACACACATCCGGTATTATTGCGCTACGGATATCCAACGCGACCACGCAGCGTTATTGGATTAGTACTTTTACTGTTCATTTAGAGGGCTGACACCCGCAAATGTTTCATGAACCTTGGTGATCAACAGAATAACCTCTGAAGCACAGAGTAGCAGAGTTTAAAGTATCGAAACCTCCAAGTATTTATTTCTTGATTATTCGTAGAAATTATTTTGTTTATATAATTTAATTTTCTTGATATCAAATTCTTATTCGGCTCGTTTCTTCGGTCACTTTAATAGACTAACATGAGTACTAAGATAATTTGCAATTAAACCTACGATTTTCTAGTGCTGATCATAAAATCTTACTTTCCATTCAGTTTCCGAAATTTATTACACATTCTTTAGTATTTAATTATCTTTGGTTCCAAGGATGACTATCAGTAGCTTTGAAGTCACTTCAATAAAGAATTGCTCGTTCAGAAGACGATTTTCTATTTAGCTTATTTAAGTTACCTACATGGACTTCAATATGAAATCACTACCATCTGTCAAACCTACAACTAGTTCAAGTATCCTCCTTTGTCATATACTTCACATATTCAATTATGAAAAGCACCTCAAAAATGCAATCACTAAGAAATAACCAAATATTTCTCAATTTCCCATCTACCCATGAAAGTCCATTAATATCCCTTTCCCCTTGCCAGACACCACCCTATTAACACTTATTGCAACAACACCACTGCCACTCTGAAAATGTCAAGCATCTTACACGCTTCGCAGTCGCGAGTTCCCCCAAAAAACTGATCCCATTGTCATGGTGTTTGGAACGAGACAATGGTCGATGCCCGTGGGGGTCGTTGATGCTGACATAACGGCTACTGTCGTTCGTGCTGCTCGCCCGAGAAGAACGATGAACTCGTTGCAAGGGCAGAGGGGCGCGGAGAGGGTGGACGTTGCACGTGGCAGACGAGGGTGGAAACTCGCGTCAGCGTTCGACGGTGGTAACGGCGCTGGCTTTCATCAATATTAACGGTGATTTCTGTCGATGTAAACGGCGCCGCGGCCGAACAAAACGCGAAATAACGTTGACCGTAACGTCGGCGTCCCGTTTCAACCCCGCAGCCCACGCGACTGCCTCTTTTCGCGGACGCGCGCTCCGCCCCGGCCAGCGGCGCTAAATCATCGTTTGCATCAGATTACGGATGATTTCGGAAACAGTGCTTCGATTTGCGTTACGAGATAGGTATAGGCACGCGCTGCTTCCGCGCCATTCTGGGGCCGAGTCGAGCGTTTTACGAAAATCTGATTACGCCACCGGTGCGTGCACCGGCGAGCCAGCGCTCATCGTCCGCTGCTACGATGATCTACGATCACCGGTAATGTTTAAAATTACGGGCCGGTTATTAGGGCCGCGGCTATATCTTCCGCTATTCGGCTCGAACGTTCCGCTTGGGGAACGTTCGCTTAATTGCGATCACGTGGCGAGGGATCGATGCTAGCTCCGTGTTGCTGTAGGGTGTTTTCTTTGTTCGGTTGGTTCTGGTTCGATAAGACGGCGAGCTTCTTGGATCGCTTTGTTTTTCTGTTGATTATAATATTCATGTAACATCCGGATTTCGTCGGAGAAACTTGTGTGGCAATTTCCTATGTAACTTTAGACTTTGGATATGTGCGCACGAATGGAGTTTAATAGATTCTGTTTTTAGTATCAACCTATTTACATAAAACATTAAACTTCTGTTTGCCAGCGAGAGAGAATACAAACTCCGTTTTTAGATTCAAGAGCGATAGGCGCTGTCTTTAAAACACGAATCGTGCAGTTTATGGGTTAAAAGCAGTGCATTCGTCCATGCTCGGCGGACCATGCGTCGAGCTGCGCTACTGCGAAGTAGAAACTGCTCAGTATCGCGGACACTTTCCGGCACAACTTTTCCTCTCGCGTGTTCAATTTACATTTGTTGTTTGGACATTGTACTTGATGTTATTGGAAAGTATTTAACGTATATTTCTGCACTAGACAGGCTTTGAGATAGGCTATTAATATTAATGAATATTAATAACCATAACTGTGATTCAATTATTTATCAGAGAAATGATCGTCTCTGTACAAAGTGGCAGAAAAATTGTATATTAAGAATCACTTTAAATACTTCAATTAGAGATCTCACAATTCTCCTCCATGCAAACACAATTTCCCCACTATCAAATCAAATCAAATCATATCACATCGATCTGGTTGCCTGACTCAAGTTACTTAGAATTAGTGCTTTATACCCGTCGCTGGTAATGGTACTTTCTGAGCAGTTTCTGATTGTAATCGAGATTTTTTAAAAAATGGCACTTATAGCCGTAATTACTTACTTTCAGTCTACAATTAGTCTGTTATAAATAACCGAATAAACTCGCTGAAACTGTACGAAAACTTGACAGAATTCCAACAGTCATTCATTACTATTTATTCGACACGTTTACGGCTGTTATCAGCAGACATTATAGCAGAGCGAATCGTGTCATACTTGTGTCAAGCCGTGTAAACACGCGTATCGGCAGCCCCCGTCACTATTATTCCCACCCAACGGCAGGAAAGTAAAATGTGTACATTTTATAGGGTTCTTCAATTTGCATACAGCCCATGAATCATCGTTCCTATCAGATTACGCGCAATTTCGAGAATGGCGTTTCAATTGAACGCGGCAACGCGAACCCATTAGCCTAGTCGTGCGGCCCTGATAGCCGGTGAATTTTTCGGGAGGCTGATTACACGATTCGGCTGCAGCGCGACAGGCGAATTATTACGTAGGGGCGGTGTGTAAATCGGGAACACCGTTGAATTACTCCAATTGAACTTCGTGAAACGAATCGATCTCCGTTGATAGCCGGGAAAACATCCCCGCCGCAGTCGACTGCTGCCACGCGACGCAAAAGACTGGGAAACCGAACGTCATTACTATTTTCCTTTATGCGTTTCATTGGGGTATCGTTAGTTGTTAGTATTATATTTGGAAATTGTTGCTCTCTGCTTCTCTCTGTATTCCTATAAGCAACAGAGATACACAGTTGCACCTTTCTGGAATTTTCAAATTTCTGTTCCTTTTCTGCTTGTATGTAAATACTTTCTTCTTTGGTGTTTTAGTAAATAGTCAACTGTAATTAAAGGAATTTCTTTTTTTAACGGACCTTGCAGATTAAAGGGTTTCGTGATTATGAAAATTGTGGGGTCTTCGCTGAAAGAAAAATACGTATTAAAAGTATTCAAACTTAACACTCCAACAGGTGCACCTCTGAATTTTGCAGTATTTTCATTGGCGTATTTAACATTAGATTCCTTGATGACAAAAACAGCAACTATTTTGTCGATTAAATTTATAGAACTGCAATGTGGAAACATTCCACCCAGTGTTACCATTTCTCCGCGAATTCTCTGTTCCACGTTGGAAATAAAGATATATTACTAGATAGTCAGAATTGAAAGAGAAAACCATACACACCATCATAGTTAAATACCTGCGCACCCCTTCTGCTGCAATGCAGTTGAGCATCCTCTAGTCTGCTCGAGGCTCGAACCGAACGACTGTCCGTATGTACGGCAAAGTAACGAGTCGAATTGATGTTTATTAATAATAGGTATGTTCACGACACGGTGCGTTGCATTAATAACGAAACTATTCTCGAGCGCCGATTACGGGCAATGTTAAATGGAGCGAATCAGGGATCGTGCGCGGGGGGCATATTGAATGTTGATTTTGTAACGCTCGGCAGCAATTATTGGGCATTTCGCGTGGCGCGTTTCACGTTAAGGCGATTAGTCAATTCGTGCGTATCGTTAAACGAAACAATTGCGATTTTGAAACGGTTCCTGAACAGAGGCGATTATAATTTCAACAAATGGGAATATAATGGCTTCCCCTTAGACCTGATAATGAGGCAAACTACTCGCGAAACATAATGAAGCAATTAATCACAATTTGGCCAAGTTCTTCGACGAGCCGTGTTTCCGAGCAAATTGTATTAAACTTTCGAGTCGTAATGTTAATTGTATTACGCGGAATGTCAGCGGAATGTTAGTGCGCTTCTGAAATAGTTTCAAGATGGCGCTTGTCTTATGCCAGCGGTATAGCTCGTCGTGGTCTAGATTAGGTAGCTTAAAATTTGTATTTTCGAACGTATGCGCGCGTACGTGGTTAGCTTTAATACTGGACTTTATCACGATGGAATACTGATTCACTACAAGAAATTCTTCTGTGCTCATAGTCTGAGAATTATTGCTTAAATGAAGTTAGTCTTCTTCATAAATTATTCCATATTCCCTATGGTTTACAAAAAATGAAATAAAAACAGAAAAAGGTTCAGACTTCTATGATTTATTTTACTGCTGTACAGTTATAGTGAATTCGACGGGTCACGAAAAGAATTCATTTGCACATGAGAAGCCCAACTGATGGACTCCATGAAATGAAAAGTACAGGACATCTTCGTGTATTAATTTTGACAAGTTTATAGAATGTTTGGCTTCTGACTATTACTGTACAATTTTATCTTGTGGCTACCTTGGAACACTCAAGACACTCCCCATGATCCATAAACATACCATATTAAAGTCACTTATTAAAGTCACAGCGCAGAGAGAAGCATTTGTTGTCTTAACCCGTAAGAACACTACTTACACCACTTCACTTAAGTGCATATTTAAGGTACCCTCCAACCGGACCCAAATTTACTACCCTTTTGCTCCAAAGCTTAAAAGCACGACCTTTAACACCATCTTCCAATGAGTTACCATTTCAGCTTAAAGGTGACCATTCCCTCTACAGCCTTAACATTGTCTTTCAACAAATTTCAAGCTCACTACATTAATACCTTTCTTCACCGGAAGGTCCAAGCCCAAGGCTTCTCCCGAAACCCCAAAGGTGGTTGCCTCAGAGATCCGCGATCCGCGACCCACCATCCACTGTAATTCAAAGGCTCCATAGCAGCGCGAGGGCGCGTCGTTAACGCGACGCCGCATCTGTTATGGGTGCAAAATTGTAGGACAGCTTTGCACACTCATCCTGTCGGCGCTAAGCCGCGCCTGCTGGGAATTAATTTTCCCTGGCTGTTGGCTGTCCTTGCCGCAAGTAACGTGGCCGGTATCAGGTGGACGCATTATTTACTGTCAGCCAATTAACATGCCGTCGCGATCACGAGTGTTCACCTAGGCCAGGCGTCGGCGTCGTCGGCGTCGTCGTCGTCGTGTGGCGAAATCGATCGGAACGGCCTGGGCCGCCGGTCGGTTTTCGTACTGCGCCGTAACTACGGGGGCAAAATTGCACGTGGAACGATAATATCGTACTCGTATTTCAGACACGCTATCCTGAATCGCGGCCGCGGAGAGCAATAGCCGTGAGATCGGCTGGTAGACTCCACCGACCGTTCTGAGGGGGTTGGGGGTGGAGAAGAGTAGAAGAACCCCTAAATCGCTGTCTGCCTCGTCGAATTCACCTGAAATCTTCGACGCGGCGGATTCGATCGTCCGATTTTAGCGAGTTGCTGCATAGTCAATGTGGTTTCTTCCTTGCCACGTCTGCTTTCACCTGTTTTCATGCAGTGCAGTCGTGAGGCAATTTATGTGTTCGTGGATGGGTTTGTGTGGCAGATGACAGGCTTTTTTGATAGACAGTAGGTCATTTTTGGATTGCAGAGGTTTTTTTGTGATATTTATTAGGTGGGATAATACCACATTGCTATATCGAAGCGGTTATTATATTCGAGCTATACCACTGGTTCCTCCACTTGTAACTGTCTGGCAATAGAAATTACTTCGTACTTCTAAAATTGTACTGCGGTGTGCCGTTATAAAAGACTTGGGGTGTCGTACCGACGAAACGGTCCACTTTACGAAGTCCTACCTCGTACGAGTGGCAAGGAGAAACGGTTAATAGGGCCGGTTAAGGAAAAAGTGGCAGACGCACTCGTTGCGAGAAACTCTGGCGTGGTTACGCTACTTCCGCGAGAGTTACGGTTGACTTCTTGCTGTATGAAATTTGTGTTTCCTGGTAAATGAACTGCGAATACTTTTTAGGGAATAATTTGGGGCATGTCGTATTTTGAAGATAATATCTTCATGCAACGCAAGAGTACCTGCATTCATAAAAACAACGAGGTTAGGACCTTTTCATACGAGACACTTCTATGGCTCGCGACAGGTATTTCAGATGCATTCACTTGGCAGAGATATGATTGCATTGAAACACATAGAATATATCTTGTTGCGTGTCGCGTGAAAAGGCTCCTAAAGGGTCGAGATGTAGAGTGGAATGAAAGTCTGTGGAATAATTTCGTGTTCTAGGTTGCATAAAGCAAAATAGACCTTGTTACTTATTATTTGTTATTAAACAAATTAAGTGTACGATATATATTATATAATATACATATATAATATTGTTAGATAGTTGACAAAGGCTTTGAACAACAACTTCTATGTAACTGAATACAAATGATGCTTCAAGAGAAAGTCAGTTGCACTCGAAATTTCAACCAAGTCACTTAGCTGCACTCGTACCGTTTGCCTCGAAACTTATGACCTGTGTTGCCCGTGAGAAATAGAAGAGCACGAAAGTTCCCAGTATTTCATACAATCGTGGCGCGCATCTTCGAGGTATGTAGACTGCTCTACTGTTCTACCGTTTTCATGCAGAAGAGCATAAAAGTGCAAGTTCGTACGGGCGTAATAAAATCAGAAATTTATCTTCCCCTGGTGCGGAAGTGCATGCAAAGTTTTGATGCACTTATTATTCCTACTGTAACGCAGAACGCCATTACAACTTCTACCTCGCGTTTGAGAAAATCATTTGCGTTCTGATACTTTACATTTATTCCTCTGAAAATGTAGAAGCTGCCCACCCCTAAAAGCAAAGGAACCTTCCTGCTATGTTTCTCTATTATGCATGCAAGGAATATTATTGAACAGTAGCTAAGTTACATGTAAATGAGTGTTCCATTGCAACACAATAACGAAATGCGTGAGAAGGTAAAATTTCACGTTCCTCGTCAAGCATTTATTCGTCTCATTAAAATACGAGTATTAACACAAAGTTACAATTAATACTAACAGTAGCAACTTGAGCATTGTTGGAAATATAGACGACTTACTCGTCCATCCACAACGAAACTATCTTTCGATAAATAAAAACGCAAAAGTACAAGCTTGCTACCACATCTTCCAATTTTACAAGCTTTCAAAATCGCTTCCCTCAAGAACAGAAGCTCGAGTATAAAACCTTATTCCATATTTCCTCTATATATTTTTACACACAGAACCACCAATTTCTGTCCACCCTCTGCTTACCAATAAATACAATATCCAACGTTGAGTGTGTGTATTCAATTTTTCAATCCGTGCTCCATTTTATCTGCGCGATCAGCGGTGAAAATTTCGCAATCACGCCCGTTCGAGGGGGCCCATCAGTGGTCCTTCCCGTTTTTCTGTCACCAGCTCGCCCGACAGCGTCGATGGACGACGCTTCGCTCATCAATTCGCTCGATATTGTCGCGCCTCGGTATTCCCCCGCCGCGTTGAAATCCGTCACCGTGCGGGGTAGTTTTCCAATTTTCTTTATTTATCGCCGCCCGTCGTGGAAGCAGAGGCCCCCAGGCCTGAGTGCATAACGCGAAACTATATATCCCGAGGAATTACCGTCTGTCCCGTCTGATTAATGCGGACAGATTCGGAGCAACGATATTATTGGTTGAGCCGGAACACGTTAGAGAAATACGTCGTTGCAAACTCCGCGGCGGACAGTATTTACAGTTGTAGCCGGCGGGAGTGACACCGGTGATGCAAAAGCCAAGGAAGCCCGTGCATGAGGTTGACCGAAATTTATACCGGCTTAGAATTTCTGTGGCGTTATGGCGAAAAGTTGACTGGCGTTGTTTGGTTGGAACGCGCAGGGATATCGAGCCTGGCGCGGTGTGCTTCTGAACGAAAAAGCGTTTGCAAATGCGGACGATGGGCTGCATGCAATCTTGCGATTTGTTTTCCTTGGTACCATTAAGGGTGGGGATTAAATTCCTGGCTGATGGTGTGGACTTTGGTGTGCTTGATGTTTGTGTAACGAGTGGGATATTGCTGGCTTGGGTAATCAGTGGCTAAGAGTGTTTTTTCACATTATGTTCTTTCACGTAGGGAGTTGTATGCGTATTTCTGGCTGGTTAGATTGTTTTGTTGAAGGCAATTCTGTGTAAGATCTGTGATCAGATTAAATATATTTGAATTAGATTAAATCAAAGTAATGAAAGAGGTTGAAGTTTAGAGATTTTTGGAAAACTTGTGCGTAATTTGTGGTAAACAATGTGTGATTAACTCGAATAATTTTCTCACGAGGTATCATGTAAAGAATAATAAAGGAAGGAACTTTTATCAGCAAAGTGTGAAGACAAAATTCCTATGCTCTAAATATTTTGAGAAAATTTATTACTCCCCTATTATTTTTATATCATTATGCTCAGTTCTCCTGAGGCCATACTATTTGTGATTTCAAAAGGGCAACGATATTTTCTCTCGAAGCAGCCGGAAAAATTAAGTACCAATACTTAACCACCTTATTGCTCTCCAAAGAGAGGTTACTTTAAGCTGTTCACGTTTCGATCGATTTACATTAAGTGGGTACCCCTGTGGTTGAAATTCGAGGCCATCCAGGGAGACGACATCGTACGGTGCTTAAGATAAAAAGGATCTGATCGGAAATCCTCCCTTAGTTCTAAGATTAGAATGCTATTCCGAAAAATAAACCAATTCCGCGTTGTCAGTAGGATCCTATTTGGTGCCCGAATTTTCATTCCACAATAACGGTTTCGATTTTAAACTTATTACCGTTATAAAGCCTTCTTTCAAGTCGCAGCTATTTCGTGGATCTAAGTGGCCATTTCAGTTCCTGTGACTATAATTTATTTATGAGCGATTCCAACTATGCTTCATTCAAAAGATCAGATAGTTAGGTTAAAAGGTTCTTTCATCCAGATTTGATGTAATCTATTAGTAAAATCCATTGAGAGTGCAACCCCATTCGTTTCAGGTTACGCAAAGAATAGAAAGTGCCACTGGAAATCAGAATAAATGGAGAAATATTCTGAGCTGCCTGACAAGTTAATGTGATCTACATGTAGCAAAAATGAAACCTAAATGCTTTGAATACCAATTGTGTTTTATTGCTTGTAAATATTGAAACAATAGGCTTCAGAAATATGCGCGTAGAAAACTATCCAATATTCTATGACTTGCCTAAAAATTCTTGAAAATCTATTATGCTGAATATAAAATTTACTTTTTGTAGAATCAGTACTAAATACAGGGTTCAAAATTTGGTAGAAATGTGGCATTCACGATCTGCATAGGGTTTCAGATTTTCAGATTATACTACCTTCGACTTAAATAATGCTACTATTTTGTATTTTACTACGGTTTTTATCTTGTATTGTTACCAAACTTGGATGGCTAACGATTGTTATTTCAATCGAACCACCAGAAATTCAAATACACAGATTACAATAAGCGTTATTTAATACCTGCAAAGAGTGATGTACACCCAAATAGAGATAAACTTTTTCAAATTTAATAATCAAATTCTCATAGTACCTACTAAAAAAATCCCCCAAATTTAATCAAGCAATTTGGGGGTACATTGTGCCTACAATTTACAAGATAATTCCTCAAATACAAATAAATCCATCTTCCCAAAAGCAAGTACTTCACCTCGTAGAAACCTTCCATCAACCAAAATAAAATATTCTTCCTCGCTATAGGTAAAGATTAACTGAACGATTTCCAAACTTCCCTCATCACTTCGACGACCACTAAATAACCTCCCCGTCACGAGCCCTTCTCTGTAACGTCCCACATATCACGACAACGAGATTAGTACACGTACACGATTTAAATTCAATTGAAACTTGGTCAAGCCATTACCTAACCGCGTCTGCCAAATTCCATATACCGTGATAAGAACATAAGACCATTAGCAGGGTCAATAATCTGTCCCAACAAGCTTCGCAAACTTCACGCGTAATCAGTAGTCCCAATCTACCTGCTCCACTATCCAAAATCCAATACACAATCGAGTGCATATGCATCCACGATACATCGATCCTTTTCGCGAATAAAAGTGCCACGTAGCTATAGAATTACCGTGCACGACGTCGCTCCCTTTCAAACGGAAGAAGCTTGTGACCTGGGTGATCATCCGTGTCCATTGACTACTTGGAAAGCTGTCGCTGTCGCGTGGTTAAGCTTTTCACCGAATCCTGGGTATCGGGGAGGAACTTTGCAGTCAGTGTTAGGCGGAGGTCTGTGTCCTGGCCGCGTCGTTGAGCTCCTTTTTACGACTGCTTTCACCGACTTGCTCAGCTTTGAGCTTGCAGTCTTCAAAGTAGACCTGGACACAATGCTCGCGCTCACGGGCATACACAGGCAGGCGTGCACAGCTCGAAGCAGCGGAAAAAGAGCTGTTGAATCGACGGAGGCCTCGTTGAATCAGCGAGCTACTCTGTCAATCCTCGTGCATATGATTCGAAGCGGCCACCTTTCAGAAAAACCTCCCTCTCTGACGATGACGCTGGAATCAACGCATTTACACCGCACCTCCCTTCTGTGGATATTATACCGCGATATATAATGATATTAGACTGGGCGAGGGCTTGGATGAAAAGTTCTGAGAGAGGGATAAGGGGAAGTATGAAAGGGGCCGAAGAATCGAGGGGTAGAGTCTTTCTTACTTCGATTACAAGAGTGTAATAACTGTGGCTTGGAAAATGACAGATCGTCGCTGAAAAGGGCATCCAGACAAATTCGGGTATTCTCATTTTCTGTGTGAGAGGTTGCCTTAATGAGGCTGTAAGGGTTTGATAATAATTGGAGGACGTGGTGTGGTTATTTTTTTAGTGAAAGACTTCTTTTGCAGGCGACGGTGTGAGTATGAATGAGCAGTTGGTGGTTATTTGGATAATTGAGGATAAGTACTTATTTCGAATAAGGGGATGAATAAAGTAGCAACTTCTAGATGAAATATGCGAATGGAAATTGTTACGAGACGTGGTGTATAAAGCATTATCTATGTGTGTAGCATCACAGTAGCCGTTAATATTCGTGTTCTATTTACATAATGTAAGCGGAAAAATTCCGCTCCTTCAATTCAATTACCACGAAAACCAATTTCATCAGGAGCAAAGTGACAATAATCACTTCCGTCTGAAGCAAGCAATCGCCACAGATAACAATTTCTTCTGATAACTATCTCCTTAATAGGGGAAACTATTGTAGTTCTACGAGGGGGCATCAGACCTCTGTGGACAAAATTTATGCCACGAAATCGTTATATATTATCTAATCAGATCCTGAATAATGCAGGCAAGTGTCCACCTCCGATCTTGGTGCGTGCTTCTATTTCATCGACTTCCTTTTATCGCATTATAATCCGTATAATACAAGAGCAATGTGTCCAACACTGAATAATATGGCACTGCGCGTGGAAATTCTGTTCGTGAGTTGCGTGACATGAATGCATGAGATTCCAGTCAAGCGTGAGTGAGTTGCACAGCCAAAACATAGCCCAGAACAGAGTGGTAGAATTGTGTTCCAGCATCGAATTCACAATGCTTTAGATTTTGATGTTTACGCCTAGGTTTAACTGGGAATTGTGTTCCTTGAATTGTCAACTGCGCCAGGTATTGTTTAAATGTCTATAGAGTTACTCAACGCCAATTTGATCAGTTTTCAAATATCATGCCATGGATTATAATGAAATGGAAATATAACGTAGTCCAGGTGAAATTAGAACGCGTGTACCTAATTCCCTGACACTAATTGCAAAAAGTCATCGCATTGGTGTGGAACGACCCACGTCAATTTTCCAATCAGTTTGATGAATGTCTACGCATCGTTATCCTTGTCACTTCGCGATCGAGAATATTCGCCACTGTCAATGAGAAATGAAAGACTCATCCTGACTTTCAAATCCCATGGTGACTTTTAACATTCTCGAAATTCTTATCGTTTACCTCTTCGAACGCTATTGAAGGCACCTCGGAGCCCATCATTACGCCTCCAGCCTCTAAACGGGCAGGCCAACATCATACACAAGCCCACAGTGACTTTTAAAATTTGAAAGATTCGAATACCCTTCGAAGCAGAATCACGACTATCCCACGACCAAGCTTCTAAGCGATTACAGGAGTCTTGAAGTCGATCGCTACGTATTTCTATGTGAGTATCACGATCAGCGAGAGGGCGGTGGTAGCTGGATGCGTATGGTGGTCTTGATGGGGTAGTTGACTTGTGGTTGCAGCCACACGGGGAATGATTCACGACTGGGACGTGCGGTATTCTCCGACTTCCCCTGTTCTCCTGTCACTCCCCGAAAAAGGTATCATCCCCCCATGGGAGGTGGATCTACGGAAGTTCGTCGTACTCGTTGGCCCGGTCTTGGATTCGCGCGTCTGCTTGTCCTACCCGTTTGGGAATTAAATCTACTTAGGCGGCTGTTTTCCTTGTAAATTGAGGTTCCCCGCGCCAAAGGCGCGCGCTACGTTTTCGTCGAAATTCCCTTCTCCCCCGGGGGAAATGGATGAATTCCTCTGACGGAAATGAACTGTTTTCGCTGGAGCGATCCCCTTTCTTTGAATTGTTCTGGGTGTCACGGCGGGACGAGTGATAGACCGCGGCTGCTTTTTCTTTGGGCGCCACGGGGAAGAACGTATTAATAATTAACAAGAGTGGAATGTTTCGCGGAAGTTTAACGGGGAAGTGAAAACGGACATCTTCGAGATAATGCAGACTCTGTTCTGTGGAGTACAATTATATTCTCTGATCTCTACATTTCCGGGTCGCTGTTGCGTGATTTGCCTATGTGTGTCAGCGTATGCGGGGTGGCTTCTAATCAACGCTCATGTTGCTATTGTGCTCTACAGTGCAGTTTTCTAAAGAGCAATCTTTTTCGAGATATCGCGATACCTTTTCTGTAATCACTCATATTCAATCTTGTTTATTAAAATATTAACTCAGATACTTATATACTATATTACAAATACTGAACTGAAAACTAACAATGGTCACTGCACTGCCTTCAATGAACACTGTAGGTAGGGGAGACCGGGGCTGGTAGGCCAATTTTTCAGTTTTTGATTTTTAATAAATTATGTGGGCGAAATATCATTAAATCGATTACTATATTTGATAGGGCATACATTTGGCTATCTGATTAAAATATTAATGTTGACTCAATGTGACAACATTTAAGGCATTTTAATGTTTTTCTAACACCTTACATGCTGGTCAACCAGCCCCTTGGTCGGGGTTGGTAGACTTACAGTATGGGGTAGGTTGACTATAGGTGCAATCAGTTAAGAAAATGTTGTTAACAACTTATCTGAGTGGAAATAAAATAGCACAATGTCACAAGAGTTGTTTCATTATAAAATATTTATTACTTTTTAATAATAGATAACAATTTAAACCTTTATAGTAGCAATAAATCTTATATCTGGTACTATAAAAACATTCGCCATCTTTTATCAACTAATTACGTAATTCGTAGAAAAGTACATATCTATACAGAGTTTTATACGGTATATTGTGTTCCACGGCAGCTCCATGAATGCTTTTCTTTTCAAGAATTACTTCACGACATGCTTGTTCTATAAGATCTTTTGAGGTTGAACCTCTATTTGACTTTCTTTGATATGTCCTCATTGTTCTGTGAAATAAGTTATTAACTAACCTTTAGTAACAAAAAGTTCGTAATAAACTAATATAACTGGGGTTGGTTAACCAGCTTAGCCATGTAACCCCGGACGTTATTAGTCAACCAGCCCCGAACGATCATTTTGACTTCAATACTCTATATAACCATTAATTATTTATGTAAAATCAAAAACGCAGTCTCAATAGGTCGTTTAATAAACAAACTTTAAAATAGTCCCTTCACATTTATTCTACTCTAACTATATAGAGCGTGAAAACATAAAATCTTTAAGAAAACATATTTACTTACATAGCCAATTTTTCGATAAACGCGGACATAAATGCATGTCATAGTAGAAGTGACTTATTTCTACAGAAAATAGTTTTAGTTGTTGTTTTGTCTGTGCAAATCATTGCACTATATAGGGTGACCTGTCCAGTGAGTGAACGCTTAAGCTGCATGTCTCTTAAAATTAGTATTCAAAAATCATTATTTAATCCCCTGAATGTTATTGCTGTAAGCGAGCTGTTTTATTAATAAAGTCAGACATTCCGGAACACAATTCTAGCAATGTTTGATAATTATAACTTTCATTAAAAGTCTGGCAGAAGATTAAATAAAAAATTGGCCAATGACCAGTGAGTGAACATAAATTTCTAATGAATGAACAAGGTTACCCCAGTGAATGAACGGGATAATAACAGGGGTTAGGTTTCCAATGTATTTAGACGATATTTTGTATAAATAATTTTTCATTCTCCAATTGCAATAATATTATTGATTTTATACTTTACTAGTCTTATAAGATCATAATCATGTAGAGCTGAAATTAATTTTCTGGCGTGGGTTAAGAGAAAACCTGTCACGAGAAAAAAAGACAGGTTAAGTTGTTCATTCATTGGTAAAGTAAGAAATGTCCGCGTTTGCCAGTGAATGAACGGTCGCGAGGACAACTGTTGAATAAACGGAATTAATACCGTACCGGATATAATTAAACGGAAAAATCGCTTTTGCGACATATCTGTAGGTCTTCAGTCTAAATTTCAGTGTCAGTTTCAACGTGAAGTGAGTGCCATAGGTGTTAATTTTTCGTATTATATATGAGCAACGTTCACTCACTGGGGGGTGTTCACTCACTGGACAGGTCACCCTATACTTGTTCTAATGGGCTTGTCCCGTAAATAAATATATTATTATTATTATTAAAATCGCTCCGCGGTAGAGCATACGTCGGTGGAAAGTTATTAACAATTAGTCAACCTACCCCTGGTGCCAACCAGCCCCGGTCTCCCCTACTGCCCAACTTCCGACTTTGCAAAAAGCAGAAGATGGTAAATCAATGCTGTCATCGAGAACGGAAAACTATAAGCTAAGCTTGTGTCACCTTTCAAACAGTAACTTCAGATCGTATTTAATATCCATTTACCAGGTTGCTGATAAACCCCAGGCACCTTAACGTCTCACAATCAGTAATGATACACCCGAGCACTAAAAAGGAACCACGTGACGTCCCATATCGATGGAAAATACCAGCCAACGACGAAGCTACTCACGAAGCCACTCGCGAATTTATGGACTGACCAGATGCGCGCGCTTATCTCTACATGAGCGTTATCAGGGACGATAGTTCGTCATCGGTAACGTGCACGATGTACGTGTAGGAAGCGCGCTGTACTTTGTACGTCGATATCGCGTGTCGACTCGTAGGCAGAGTTCCTTTACATGCGGCAAGGTGGGCTTCTTCCTGGCTCACGTTTTCTCGGCGGTGCACACGTGATACCGGTACAGGTCTTGAAATGGCACGCGTATGCCGGGCACGCGTGCCTCATAAATAATGGCGGCTGTTGGCGCGGGAGTTGGATCGCGGCAGACGCGCGGAAAGTGGCTTCGAAAGCAACTTACAAGTTCCTACCCGATATTGCGTTATTACTCTCAAGGATCGAAGGCACCTCGGCCGAGGGATGGGGATTAGACGGGGTGGGAAATCGAGAAGTGGAACTGTCGGGTGGTGGGGGCGAACGGGGCGATAAGATAAAGGGAGGCTGAGCGACAAGTATTAGGATGAGCGGTAAGTTTGCCAGTGTAACGGATGGGTATTCCGCTAAAGTTATCACGACGGACGGCTTTTTGCAGATGAAGTTCATGTCGTGGCCCGTGGATACGAGAATTATTATCATAGTTAAACGTTTTACTTCGGGCAACCACGAATTCACGTGTACCAAATGACGCATTTTTATTTATACTGCGGACACAGATTTTTAAAGCACGGTATTGTCATTTTGACTTGCACTTTGTATTCCTGGAAGGTTAATACCTACATTCTCTTAATGTTACATATTTCAATTCTGTTATAATTCTTGGGTCAGTTCATCAGTAATTCAGTGGCAAGTGAACACCAATTTACTAGCTTATCCAATAGATCATAGGGTTTTTATTCGAGTCCAATATTTTTTCATCGATGGCAATGATTCATAGATTGAAGGTCGTCGTAATTTCAATTTAACAACCTTTATAACGTTGCACATCCCCCAGTCTCACTCTAATTTAGTTCCAATTCTTACCAGTTCTAGTAACAGTTGTGATTCTTAGCTGACGGTTTGTTCAAAGCAGTTCTATTACATTGGAGATTTAATCTACTTCTATAAATCGATTCGTATAAGTAACATCTCAGATAATGCCCCCAGGAACGTACGCATGTTTGAAGTTCCAACGAACTTATTACTCAGCTTAATGAGATTTAACGAAGACGGGGAGAGCCTGGAAAGGGACAGGAGTCGAAAAGTAGAAGCTAACAAGAGTAAGACAAACTATAGGATGAAACTGGGGGGAAGTAAAGGGAGCTCCTATAACGAACAACGTACAGCAAATGGAGAGTGTGCTGGAAATGAGAATAGATAAAGGGGGAAACAGAAAAGGCCGTTAAAAGCGAAAAGTGAAATTGGATGGACAGATAAAAAGAGAAATGAGGGGAAAGGGAAAACGTCAACAGCAAAATAGGTTTCAGTTAGTACAAGGATTGTGGAGTACAAAGCCTGCAGAGGAAGAAGGATTGGAGGCAACGCCGTGAAGAACACATGAGGAAGCAGAAATAAACCGGAACGACGTCGACGGAACAAGTAAACGAATTGTTGAATCAATTAAGTTCATGTGAAATATTACAGCCGTGCCAAACTAAAAGCCATACAGGGCGCGCGAGTCAAGGCACTGGAAAATAAGGAATTAGCTGCAGAAACAAGTCGGAAGCAAAATGGAACGAGAATAACCAGACGCACCGTTAAAAATCTAATATTACCACGAGCAGCATTACTGAAATGAAAGTAACGAGAAAGCAGAAAAAGCAGATTAAATCGAAGTGAAAGCATCGTTAAGATTGAAGGTGTGAAGAGACTGGACGTTAAAATGGCTTGGATCAGGAAGGAATTGAAAGCTCATATAGGGTGAATCACGGTGAGACAAATAAAAGAAGGTGGTGACAGAGATTGACAGCGTGTCCTGGGACAGCGTGGGGTGCTGAATGGTCGTTGCTGGTCGTGAATGGGAATAGCGGTATTCGAGTGAAAGATCGGATAAAGATTGCTGCACGTGCCAATTCCAGCATTCTCTGGTCGCCACCACGAGGCAAAGAGTTCCTCTGAACGGAGATTCCCCGCAAATTTCTCGATGTGGTCGACAATAACCGCTCAGGAAACGTCGAAGGTGGAATCGCGGGTCTGGTGGCTGCGTCTTCTGCCAATGAGTTTTCGAACGATTCCCCAGACACAACAGACACTGAGCATTTTTGTTCCCCGTTTTCTCAACCACTCCGGCCATTTTCAGCGCTGTAGTTTATTACGTCGTATTTCATTTTGATCGATCACTCCTGTCTTGGCGAAGGAGCAATTAATCCCCTTGCGCTCGATTGACGGCGCCGCACAATTTTTGCACTTTTACATAAGCCCCCAGCGTTCCTGCGATGTTGGTCAATGATGTATCCCTGGGTGTTTATTTGTTTGACCTGTGAAAAACCCAAGCTCTGCGTGCTTCAATTTTTTTACACTCGTTTATACTTTGGTTTTCGTCTGTTTTTTGTTTTGTTATTGTCTTTTAGGTGTGGTGGAAATAGGATTAGTAATAAGTAGTCTGGAATTATTGAGCATAGTCAAAAATGAATCGGTAATGTTTTATTTGAAGGTTTTGGGATATTTAACTTTGAAGCTGTGAAATGGAAATCCTCGGTTATTTTAATGTTTAAATTCTAATGTTTAAAGGAAGGACATCTAAGAAATTCATGATTAACATTGACGAAGAACAAAAGAGAATTAATTTCGAATATCTTTCTGTATTTATTCGTGTTATCGTTATTTAAAATTCCATAAAATTGTACTCCACTGGCGTAATGAGTTTTCTGAATCTTTAGCATTAAATTTCTGAAACAGAATTACTTTTACTACATAAAATCTTGTTTCCTTCTGACGCCTGCAACGTTAAAACGTTAGGTTGAAAACTTCACGGAGAATTCCTGTTGTTAAACTTTGAGTTTCCGCAAGGAAACATTTTTAATTAAGCGTAAAGGAATAACCTCGCCATATTTTAAATCACACTTTCGTTTTTGCCGAGTCCCGGAATTTGTGTAGATATTCCCAGACGAACTTTGTAATTGACTTTTAAAGTTGGCAGTAAACGAAATCCTACAGCTGTTCGTGTCATTCGAATGCAATGTGCAATATTTCTGGACTAACTTGGTGTTGGAATTTTTGGTGTAGCCAAACTTGAAACGAAATAATAAACTTATTTAATGTCGCGTCTCGTCCCATCACTCGACAGTGCCCGAATCTTACCCACATACTAATTCACACTTCATCTACGTGTTTCACTTCATTTCGGGTGTCATCGACACCATTCGCCCGATTTCGTAATTGAGCGTGCCGCGCCGCGCCGCACGAGAGTTGCCACAGTTGTTTAGCCTCTCGGTAACGTAGGACGTGTATCGCTGCTCTGTTAACTCGAATTTTCCCCTGTACCCATAAATTCATATTAATCAACTAACTCTAAAAGTATCTAACAAATACCGTGCACCTTTAGAATTCAATATCTTAACGCTTCAGCTTGTTGTTAACGTAGCGTAGTTGTAAAGGAAAAAAGTGAGAGAATATACTGCTCATAGAAATCTTCGCTGAGAGGTTGCAGTGTTATACGAAAGCACGTTAGAAAAGTTGTTTCTTACAAGTGTGTCCTACATCGCGAAAATGAGAAGAACGTATAGTTTTGCTTGACACATTATCAGGACCCGTGAAAATATACGTGATATATCTTTGTAAAGTATTTGCGACGTTTATCCAGCTCCTGCTCTGCCTGTATGAGCGCATGCGTTGGGCAGGTATTTAAATACGGCGCGCTAAAAGTTGGACTTTTAAATTTCCATCACTTGTATCTTGAAAAAGAAGCCACGAATTGGAAAATGGTAAAAGAAGATTCGATTTCTCTTGGTACAAGGAATCTATGTATCTTGAATCTATGTATCTTTCCAACTAAATCATGTTAATTTTTCGTATCTGACGCAGTATTTTCCTTCTTACATCTTCCAAGCGAAAGTAATATTTATCGTTTTATTATTGCATTGAATTTAAGATCGTGTTATTGTACAACTACTTGTAAAGGTTTAGATTTAGTCTCCCGGGTTCTTAAACAATTTTTTGGTCACTTACACGACGACAATAGCGTTTAAGTACCTACTCATTTATCATAGAGGGAAAACTGTTAAGGGATGATGGGGGAAGTTAGGCGTTCCAAAGTTCTAACGGAAAATCAATTCCCTCCGTGTGTGTCATTAATTGCACGTTCATTGTTCTTGAAAATGGTCGATTAATAGCTATAGGCTTTATGAAACTGTGATGGATGTTCTTGAAACTTGAATAGTTATTCAACACTTTAAAGTTTAAAGCTGCTAAATAACAGGTAGCTGATCGAGGTAAACGTTAAAAGCTTCCACGAATATTTTCGACGCGTAGGATCCGGAGAATTAAAGTCACTGGAAAAGTGGATAACTTGTACAATGTTAATACACAAACATCGGACCATGAGTGGCTGCATTTTCGATTAATCAAACTGTCGCTATTCAAAACCTCTGCAGTTCGGCAATTCATGAAACTGTAATTTGACTTCTATATCGAAAATTCACTTGTATTATATCTTCCACCAATCAGTTTTTCTCGTATTTCTTTAATATTTTAAATATCCCGTGGGTTATTGGTATCAAATCACATTGAGCACAGCAGAAACCTTTTATTGTTGTAACATTTATATTCAGCTTCAGATTTATACTCTGATTGGTTATACCCTTCATTCGAGACCTAAAATATTGGTCGATTTTTCGAATTAAGCCTGATTAAAGTACACATACAGATTTGCCTCGATCTAAGATGGGAATTTATTCATTTAAAAGAAACTCAGGAAAGCATGCTGTTTCTTCATAAAACCAATGTAGAACATAGTACATCGCTATTTTTCAGAGCGTAACGTTCATTATAAGGAACTAAGTCAATCACATAGTTGACTGATCACAAGTCAAATATGAAACAGCTGGCAAGGTGTTGTCCCAGATGAACAAGCATCTTTCGGAGCTGAGAAATGATCGTTCTGTAGTGTTCCTATGACAGTATTTTAAAATCGTGTTCATTAAGATGAACAAGTGCTTTGAGAGGACTAACACTAACTCTACCTCTCTCTTGAAGTTTCTTTAAATTCTTGTCATTCGTTCCCTGTTTCTCTCGCTCTATCAATCCAAACGCACGAGCGAGCGCAGCTTGTCTTAGTAATTAATAAATGGAAACACGCGTTTCGTGGTCGCACATATTCATACACATTTATGCCGCCAAAAGGCGCATTAATCTCTGGTCGGTACTTCGCGAAGAGGGAAAAAAGAGTATAGTTTGGCGAAGTCGACGGACCATTATTCACTTTGCCAGCCTGATGATTATTTACGATAACGTACGAGAGTCTGATAGTTCGGCTGTGGTAAAACGCGAAACGATACGGGAAGATAATTCGCACGCGGGGGTGTGTTATTAATATTTAATTGGGGTTAAGTGAAAGTACGGGTTTCTCGTGGTATGCTTCGGTCATGTAATGGAAGTCGATATTTACGTACCTTCGAGTTATATCAGATCTACCAGTGTTTTGTGTTTTTTTTCAGTCCCGTTTATGGAGATTTTAATTATGAACTGAATTTCTATTCTTCTTTGTGGCAGTTTTTTTAGTTTTAGTTAATTTGTTAGTGTAGTCGAGGCAGAAGTATTTCTGTGACATTAAAATACTTTACTCGCATCATTCTAAAAGGGGTAGTGGAACGGTACCTATGTCATACTCGTATTTAACTTCAAATAGAAAATCTTGCATTAGTTTTACAGTGATTCATTGAGACCGCTTCCTCAAAAAAATAATTTCATCCAATGACGTAAGGTACTAACTTAAATTTAGAATATTGAAAGTCCTGTCATTTCAAACAAATCGATATTCACATTAATTGTAAATAAGATTGTTGCAAGTGAAAGATCAAAATAGTCTGCCAAATCTTCCAAGCCTATTTTAAATTAGCAGTTTCACCCCAATGAATATTCCAAACAGAATTTTCCTTATCAGTTGCCTTCACCACATTTTCAAGCTTTTAACTCGTCAATCCGATATCGACAATACACTTTGTGTCTTTAACAGCACTTACTCTTCGAGCAATTTGTCAATAAGATGGCGCTGTTGCGGCGGATTTAAAATCAAAAGCATCTGGTTGTACGTAATAACTGGCTCTCGACGAGTGTGGGCGGGGGGAGGAGCGAGACTCTAATAATTAATTTAATGGCATTCTTGGAATAATGCCACGTTAATTGCGAAATGTTTTCGCTTGGTGGTTGAAGTACGTACGAGAGCCGATTAACGTGCAATCTGAAAGCGGGTCAAACAGGGCGTTTAACTATTAGTACGATCGTAAGGATGAAAGAGAGAGCGCGGATGGGAGGCTTTCCGCGAGAAAAGAGCGTAATTATTACAGAAGAAGTTTATTGTAGAAACGTAACATTTCGGTGTTCCGTTCCGCGGAATGTTGTAGCCAGCGGAATAATCTTATTCGTTTAAGGTGGAAAGGACTTCCTAAGTGTGTATACAGGGCTCGTGGAATAATTGCGTTGCGTCGTGGAACGAGCACACAATGGGCCCATTTTTTTAAAAGTAACTCGCCGTCAGTGGGATGGGGCCAGCTCTTTTTTTAATTATGCGCTACGTCTAGATGTGAATTATTTTTTTAAAAAGAACCAGTTTACTGTCCGCGTTTATGAAAGTCTTCTCTGCCTTTTCGTTTACGAGCGGTACCACTGGGAATGTGAAATCTTATTTGGAAGACGACTTTGTAGAATTTGTGTTGCTTTTTTAGCTCCTTACTGATGGGTAGGTTCTTATCATCCGAGGAAATGCTAATGATTCATTCAATTTAAGAGTTGTTGGTACTTCTTTTACATTTGACGTTGTAGAGACGTGTATAGGATAAAATAAATGAAAGTAATGAAATATAATACATGGGAAGAAATTATTGTTAAGCAAATTCAGATCACACCCACACTTAAAGTAATACAAAATGTTATTGAATGTAAATATGTTTGGAAACTCTTTCGTGAAAAGTTAACCACCGAAATTTTAGAAAACTTAATTTATTCAATATTACGTACATATAAGATTATTAGTCTGCATTGAACATATATATATGCAAATGTCTTCAAGAATAGAAGTTCTTACAGACAACTTTGCTCCAGATTCTCGATTTACCTCAAACAACAGCTCACTATCCAATGCAGTCCAAAGGATACAAATTAAAAACATCCTTTCGCGTCATCGTGGAATGCAGTACCTATGTATGTTAACCGAAAAAGCGACAAGCCGATGAAGAGAGCTAGATCAAATAAAAGAGGAAATTGTTTTTTCCTCCCAGCTTGACACTAAACTTTTTAAAGACCTGTCCAGCGTCGAACGAGGCCAGTTGCTGGTGTCACCGTTGTCCAATTTTTTTTTCCTTTGTCATGCCTCTCGAATTTCATTGGATACAATTTTCCCTGGCTTATCACTGAAACGCGCAGTTTTTTCCACCCCACCCCCAGGAGCAAAATTCTGTCCACGAACATCGTGCAATCGTAAACATACCGAACATTCGCCGAAGCGCGGCATTTATCGCGGTGCTCAGGATTCCAGGACTTGAGAATGTTTAGAATTCCGAAACGGAGCGTGTCCCGTGCTATACGACCGCATTCTTCGTCTCACGTGACGAC
This sequence comes from Andrena chrysosceles, assembly GCA_963855975.1. Lineage (NCBI taxonomy): Eukaryota > Metazoa > Arthropoda > Insecta > Hymenoptera > Andrenidae > Andrena > Andrena chrysosceles. The sequence continues at coordinate 40,693,768 of OY979769.1, read as the reverse complement.
CGAGGAAACTTTCGCAGCACCACTTTTCCGGGGGTCATTTTTTACTCGCGAACGTTTCGTTGCCGTATCGAGGGACATTACAGAGCACCTTGTAACCGTACGTCGTAGATAAACGAGTGTCTTTCGTGTGGGATCCTCGATAGCCTGCAAAACATGGTTCCTGGCGAAGGAGTTTGATGATAGGCAAAGTGGTTCTATGCAAATACCAGACAGTCTTTTATTTTTGGCTTGGTTGTTAGCTGCCAGAAATTGTGACGATTTGAAGATGATTAATTGATGTTTTTTCTCCATTTTGCTAATACTCTGTTCGGTATCAAAATATTTGAAAAACTGAGAAGCAGAAAATAGGCGAAATAGTGTTGAAATTTTTATGCGATTGCGGTATGACTCACCAAAAACATTTTTCATAATATCTTTTTACTGTTGCTTAAGTAAATACACTTGAAAATCATAGGAAATACGAAATGGTTGTTGTTAGCAATATTGTTTACAGTTTATAGCTGTTGCAGAGTGAGAAAATACTGCCTTCAACTTATATATTTCAAAATGAAGCATCAATGTCAATTACAATTTGTAACTTGCCGCTGTTTGCACTTGATGCGAGGGATTCTGATAAAATTAAAATAGAATGTAAAATTATGAGTTTAAGTAATCATTTCCCTGGTTTCGAATTTTTCAAAAGTACAAAACGTTGAAGTTTGCGGTTCTTGTCTATTTTCGCGAAAGCAGGATCTATAATGATTTTTTTATCTTTACAACTATTACCAGCTCGAAGCTTGTTCGTCTATTATTTTAATCAAAACCAACCGTCCTTTCCTAACAAGCATTTCTTTACGATATACCGAGAAATCAAAGAACTGCCAGAAAGCAGGTATGAACATAATTCAGTTTCAGATGAAACGAATCCTGGTAAAGAAATAATTTTTCCAAAATAATTTGGTTTGAACACCCATTCGGGTACACGGGCATTTTACCAAGAATCGCTGCACCCTCAAAATCGATTTGCCCCACTTACCATCTATTACGAAAGACCCTGTAAAAACCTCGCTGTTTCATACGTCCCTGCACGATCCTTGGGGATTAGCAGCTTTGCATCCTTTACCGCTGCAACAGAGTAACGAGCAGTACATACGAGAGTTAAGTATTAAAAGTAACGGCCGAGTGTGGAGCAAATTTTTCGTGGCTGGTCTGGGTAAATGTTTCTTCATTGTGGACGAGCCTGTAGGATCTGCTGGCCAAGGGGATTGGGGGCAGGCTGGCAGAAAACGGTAAGGACCATCCTGGGAGCGCTTCGTCATCTCTGATAACTCTTCGCGGTCCTCCAGCTCCGTTGAATCCCCTGGCTTCCTAACCCCCAGCCCCTTGGAACTACCCCCGTGAGCAGTTATCTCGGGCCCTTCCAGCGCGATCGGACACTTGGTGCCGTCGCGGCTGACATTTCGTTGGTAGGGAAAAAAGGGGAAGAAAAAATTGGCCTGGGTAGGGCGAAGTCTGGAGATTAAAAATTCCGCGAGTTGATAAGCACATTTTTCACCATTTCCCACCAGTGTTTTTAGAGACCTGGATTTTATTAGTGGATTGCATAGAATTACGGGACATTGCGCGAATTACTGCATTTATATCTGGGCTGTTTACAATGGACTAGCATCCTTTATGTAGGTATATTCTCAGGTTATTTCAAATATCATATACCTGTCACAGAATTTAGATAGCGTACCTGATTACTTATATCTTGAACAACAATTATAATAATATCTGTGCCTTTGGTGGTGAAAATAGTAAAAATCTCTTTTACCTCATTTTGAGAAGCTATTGTAGACTTAAATTTAATTAGTCCCTGAAGATCATCGAGTGATTATTCCTTCCGGTAACATTCAACTGTTTAATCACTTTATCTTTCCTTTCTTTTCAAAATCGATTTTCTCAAAACGTAATACCCCTATGAACAAATTTGATTCCTCATTTCCTACTGTATTTTTTCTGTATACATGACTTTCGCAGCTAAAAAGTCACCGCACGAAAGTCGTCTAATATTTGCTCTCTCACGAGGAAAATATAAGAAGGAAAGTCAGAATTTTCCATTGGCGGAGCTGCGTTCGTCAACTGGAATCGCAGAAGTTGATTTCGTATTGAAAGGACGGGGGTTGGCGTACAGTTCTGCCTTCTCGTTCATGCTGCCACAGCGAAAGGACCAGTGAAAAATCACTGCACGGGTCCGTGGCCCGCGGCCTGGACATAAATTTCAAAATGGCCCGATACACTGCCACCGGGGCTGTTTATCAGGGCTCTTTCACCTCCCGGAAGAAGTCGAGCCGGGGATCTATTAATTTTGGCGTAACGGTTCACTAACCGTCAACAGATATCCGGTAGAATCTAAAGGAGCAACGGTCTTGGTATATTGCTTCTTGGATAGGTGGTTTCCCTCCTTTCTGAGCGAGGGAAAAGAATCGAACCAAGATACTTCTAGGCGGCGTGGAGTTTAAAGTGAAATAAGATGACATCGTATTAACATATACATTCCTTCTGGAATTATAGTCGACCATTTGCATGTTGAGGAAAGCACTCCGGGGGTGTGCACGTTTCGAAATGTTTCCGAGCCTGATTTGTCTCTTCTAAGAGACAGAAGTAAATGTCAGAAAATTGCAGGATTCGAATACATTCTTTTTCCGCTGGAAGATAAAAACGAAAAGGTTATTCAACTTTGATCTGTGAAATTCTTAGAAACTCTTCGATACTTCTGCCTAAGTAGTTGATTATAAGACAGCAATCCTGGGAATCCTGATATGTAATATTTAAATTTACAAAGCTTTGCTCCCTTCCAAAACGAATTGCTCTCAATTCAAATTGTTGTGCACGAGGTAGAAGAATAAGATGTCATCTATTTTAATGACGAAGCGAACCCTAACACCGCGCTTCACGTCATGAAATCAATCCTTCAAATTTGGAGGCGATTTATAAAATGTCCCTCCAATTGAATATGCTCATACTAAACCTTTATCTAGACTCTAAATTCTAGAGTATCTCGCGATCACAAAATACACGCCTCTGCATCTCCCACTGAACGAAATGAAAGGTCACGGAGAAGTTGCTCAGTACATCGTCATATTAATTAAATGTTTACCTGTACACGTTGGTCGAGCTTCCCCCGTGGGCACAAGTAGCTCGACTTTTTCCAATTCCATCCATGAATTGCAGCGGTGCGAAACGGGGAAGAACACGACAGGGAGGGGGGTGGGGGTGAAATAGGGAAACAGGCAGATGGTCGATGAGTGTAGAGGTTCCGAGGAACGAGAAAATTTCATTCGTCTCCCCGTGAAATCGAAAAATGGCGGAGTTTGAAGTACTTAAAGTACTCCTGGTGGCGCAGAGATGTTGCCAGTAATAACATCGTGCAAAATAGTGGTTCGAAGCGGATGAGCTAATGACTGGCCGACACTGGTCAGTAAGAAAACGCTGGCAAGAACGTCACACAGGTGATGCTCAGACTTTTCTGCGGAAAAACTGATGAGAACCATCCTGTCGCGGGAAAGGATACGGTGTCCGCACCAGTCGTTTACTCGAACTACTTCCTGCGGCTTACATTCTGGGCTAAGAGCGTTATGAGCAATCGTACGCTTCTTTCATTTTGTTAGGTATAATTTGTTGTACGCTTGTCTGTTAAATCCTTCTTGGTGGCCAGTGTAAAAATTGGGGAGACAGTTCTACGACTTTCGTGCTTTATAGGGGAATAAAGGAAATTGATAAGATCGTAAAGTTTAACTGGTGAGATATTATATTAAAGTTATGGTGGAAAATTTTTGTGTTCACTATACACATTTTGTGTAGACGTAACTTGTGGTATTTTCTGGTTAAACCTTTAATTCGAGAAATTGAGTAGGTATTTGAATGAATGTACGAACGAATTTATTACGTTTCTCCATAAATATTGGTACAGAAATTTTTATTTAATTTTTAATTACTACAATACGTTACAAGTGCAGATTTCTTGACAATAAAACAATTTTAATAAATGGTCGTGGATTATTCACAAGTTGCTATATAAATGATTTTTCTGATAGAATGTAAAATCATAAACCATTATTCCTTGAAATTTCAAGAATTGTATGATCTACTTTACCTATAGATTCTACTAAATGTAGGTATTGGCATACAACAGCTTAAATTTATATTCTATGAATAACATTAGAAATCTCAACCATTTCATTCATTAGAATAACAACCATATCAAAATCATACAATTCTAGAATTATCTACTTTATTGTATCATTTATTAGAAGAACAATTATATTCATAGGGTTATTAACTTATCCATCAATTGATATAAATATTCTAATTTTAATCAGCATCTTAATCAAAATAGCTATATTTCCATTTAACTATTGATTCAACTTAATAAGAAAATCAATAAATTTTATAAACTTAGGACTATTAATAACCTTAATAAAGTTTATCCCCATAAACATTATACATTTGACAATTGAAATAAATCAATTTCTATTACCATTTATTATAGCAAGAATAATCCTATCCCCAATTATAACAATTAATAAATACTCAATGAAATTAATTTTATCCTATTCATCAATTCATCAAACGAGATTAATAATCATAGTAATATATATAAATTTTTATATATTTATTATATATTTCACTTTATACGTGAGTCGAAACATATGCTCCAAGGGAAGGTAACATTTGACTAGAAAAAAATATCTTCCAGCAAAAAAGAATTGCTATTATTTCAGTCCTCTTTCATTAATTTTAATGAGTACTATACACTCCCAAAGATTGGAAACAATTTCCTTTAAGTACTTTGCTCGATGCTGTTAGTACTGCAACAGAAGCATAAACGACACCTATCGAGTGCAACTCTCCAAAAGATTTTCGCAATTCTTCAACTGCTAACAACGATAAAAAAAGACAAGCACTACCAAGCTCGCGGACCAGGACGCCCCAGAAACTTGTTCCATTCTTCTTTAAACGCGGCTTAATGACCCGATTTATAAGGTATCGATTCGACTTTAGCTCCACAGGGATGCAGGGGAGGTCACAATGATGTCTGTGTTCTTGGAGACCCTAACACAAACTATCGCGGTCGGTTCTTGAAATTCGACGGGGATCAAACTCGCCCTCCACCTATAGAACATTGTCCCACACAACAGAGAGAGAGTGGACGGGGATGGTTCTTGTGGCGGGTGGTCGGGGCCATTGTTTTCGCCTTAACTATAGCGCGCGGCCTACTTGACGCGGCTAGACGAGGTGGTAAATTAACAATTAAACTGTAACAGGATTTTCAGTCGTCTACCTAGCGGAAATCCAATACCCGTCGCCTCTTCGGCGTCCTCAGGAGCGCCCGCGAGAACCGTGGATAATTAAACGCAACCTGTATGACCGACGTGCAGGTCTCGGCTTCCATCCCCTCGCGCAGCCACTGGCCGTTTCCTGTTGCCACGACCGCTCGCAGCCGAGTCGGGAGCACAACAGGCCGCCTCGCGCCGCGCCGTCTGGAAATTGGAATCCTGTAATTTATGGTGCTCACCGAGGAGAGGACAGTTGGATTAATGTCCAGCTCGTGTGCGCGGCATCGCCAAGTGCTCGGCCCATCGCGATCGACTGGCTGGCCGCGTGTATCGTTATCTGGGGAAATCGACTTTTCGCGAGCCGTCGCGATTGCCGATGCTCGCGAGATTGCTCGGCTCCGATCTTTTTCAACCACCGGCGCGGCACAGCGAGCGATGAAATTGCGAACGTTACGTGGTAGAAATTATCAGGGTTAGAACAGTGATTCACTGTCGTAACAGGGGGCTGTAGAATCTGAGGGAGTCTTTCTCAGATAACCGTTGTATCGTGGATTATTGATGCCTGCAATTATAGAGGAGTTTGGGATCCGTTGCCGAAAAGTAGAATCAATTTTTTAGTAATTTTGTGAATGAAACTCCGCCACGTTTCTCATCTCAAGTGATGAAGACTACTAGGAAAAAATTGTATTGTAGGCTTTTTCAACGTGACTGCATCACGTTAAATGGGAGAAAGGATGAGAAGATTAATATAGTAACTCCTCGTGATTGTAAACTCTCAACGAAGTTCAACACATTTTCTTCAATTGCAGTTAAAAGTATAGTTTTCTTGAATCTTGTCCGGGGGTGCTTTTCTTTTTTTACAGGGAGAAAAACAGGCGAAGGTATTATTGTTACCTTATGGACAAGGAAACTGAGAGTCTACGATCACGTCACTGTTAATTTCGCGAACCGTTTCGAAGACATGTACGTTCAGCTCGTAACAGTTATCGGTTTTCTGCGGTGGGGCCGTTAGCCGCGAGCATTTACTGTGAAATGAGAATTTCTACGTGCCCTTGCACGGTCGAATTCATTTAAAGTTCCGGCAAGAACCATTCTCAAAATTGTACAATCAGGATATCTATTAACGTAATGAATCATCCAGCACGTTCGAATTGCAATTGCTCCGTTCTCACCTTCTTCGGCTATTAATTCGTGCAATATTCCCGAAACTTGCATCGATTTCGCGCGAAGGGGGAAACAGATGTTCGAAACGGCGCGGCGCGATAGTAACATTAATTCCATCAACTGTTTCCAGGGATATTCAATTTTATTACATACAAGGAGGGAATTTCTTCGTATCTGCATTCGTTATTGCAACGACTACACGGCTCTATTAGTTCCTTAGCCTCCGTTGCGAAGTTCTATCTAGATTTTACCAGTGTTCAGTACTTTCACAACATTCTGCATTAACGTTCCCCCACGATGTGTTCAGAGACATCAGCAGATTTAAAATAAAAAACATTGACAGCATTAGCGTCACATTCTTGAGTTAATGCAATCATCATGAACCATCGAATAAGTCATGCTTCATTCTTTCCACTCGATTCAGACATTTTCATGCGAAGTTGGAGACGAGACTGATCGGTTTAATTCGCCACGAGGGTCTAAGGAAGCGAAATCGCAGTAATTTTCCAAGACACCGGGCAACCGTTAGAACGTGAAATAGACGGTGGAGGTGCACAAGTGATAATTGCTCTTCCAGACACGCATTCATTTTAGTACCTATTCTCGAGGTATCAAGCTTTTCATGGTAACTGTTTCCGATCCCATTCAGGGGACCATTAGCCGGAGGTATTTACCCCTGTTCCGAGAGTATCGCGCCCCCTATCACGTACGTAGGGTTAATGGGGGCCAGGATGAACGAAACGACGACCAGGTTAGCCAGGAAACGTGCTCCACTTTATTTATGGCGGAATAGACGTCGACTATTCTGGGACCCAACGTTCGCACCGTATTGGCTTCCTTTTTCTCTTTTTCTTTACTTAACCAAGCTGGGAAGGTTTATGATGAAGATACTGCTCTACAAAAAGCCAACTTGCTTCTGTGTTCCGTCTAGTGTGTCGAGCAATTCAGTTGATTCGGTTGCTCACAGAAATTAGACGAATCTTAGATATTACTTGTAGAAAAATTCAATCGAATTGGGTGGTTGGTTGGTTGGAAAGGGAGTGGTAGGAAAATGGGGATGTCGTGTTTATTTCACGCATTTGGTTCTTAGAATTTTTATTATAATTTAACAGTAGCTTTCGTATCTTCACATAATTTTATTTCAACTTTCTGGAGAGTTATTGAGAGTACCTAATTGAAAAGTTGCTTTCTATCTTCAACTTTGAATGCTTGGATGTTAGCAGGTACATTTCCTTTGGTTTTTATCTTATTCTATTTTCTTTTGGATATGCTGTACTTTTTTTAATTTCCTACCTACGTACTCCCATTTAATCTATTTAATGCATGGAATCTAGTACGTACTTTTGAATTTTCAAGTGCATATCTAATCAGAGTCCATCGTCACTGATGAGTGACTCTTTAAAAGTACGTAATATATGATGAAGGCTCCTCACACCGAACAGAGACGTTCCACGAGCGCAGCTGTTTTAAAGATATTTACAACATCAAACGCCGCATAGCTGGCTTCTAGTATAATTAGGCCCCCTCATTACGCGCCTGCGAGAACGTTTATGATACGCCCTCGTAAAAAAATGCGTCACGTAGCGAGGGACCCGCATGCTACACGGTAATAATAATTTCCACCGTGTTATCTAATTGGTAATTTGCTTTCGTGCTGTCTACCGTGTCCCCCGATTACCGCAAATCAAATTACACGAGATTTCAGCGAAATTAGCATCTTTCTCTTTGACAAGAGACATTTTTATACAGAATATGAAATGCACATAATGAACTGCAAGAAATTAGGCACGAATTGGGCCTGAAAAATAGTAGAGAGTATTTTTCGTCGATGAAGAAATTTGAATTGAATTCAAAGTAATATTAGTTTAAAAAATATTTCTTTTTGTAGGTGAAATTTTAAATCAAAGGTTGATCTAATGTCGACTTAACAAATTTCTGTGTCCTTTTTTATTTGGGGTCTGCCACGATCGCAAAATACCAGTTACGTTTGAAAAAAACAGTATACCAGTTAAGGGTTAAATGAAAAAGTAAAAAAACCAAGATTAAAGAATAATAGTTACAATTATATAAGAATTGCAAGTCCTAGCGGGAGTTATATTCTAATACCCTCTGAAATATCTACCCTACACGAACTCTCTGCATTTAAACTGTCTATCCCTCGTTCCTATAACGGCACTAATAGAGTCAATTTTTCCAGCAACAAAATTTTACGCGTCGAATCGTCGTAATCCAATATTAAAGAAGTTCATGGCAATACATCGTACGATTTCGAGGGGGCGGAATAAAACATGAGCCCCCTCTCCCTCGCGTGTCCTTTGACCGACATAAAGGTAGCGATTTATTTGCGTACAAACGGCACGCGGCTTTGCAATCGAACGAATTTCAAGGCAAACCAACTGGCGCTGCCAGCTCCCCAGAGGATTAAGGCCCCCGTACCTAAATCAATTCCCGTTTGACAAATCTTCGGCCGATGCTGGACGACAGCGGATATTTCATTGGCGGTACAATTTCTCTGTTCGCTTTGCGCGATTGTACTTGCACCTTAGTACTGACCATGCGAATTTGCCGGCCCCCGGGGGTGCCAACCGGTCACGTCTGTAATTTACGTGTATCAGCAAAGCCCCTAAAGCCCAAGTAATTGAGGTGTTCCACCCCTGGAACAGAGAGGTCGCCGATGCAAGTTGATTTTCGACCTGCTGCTCCAACTGTATTGCGATCACTTTGGCGCGAATACTATTACGTTTTTCCCCCCATGCCGAAGTTACCTGTTATTTCGACGGGATTTTCTTCAATTATTGTAAGCTGAAGAATAATAATTCTCATATAACAATAATTCGAGTTGGAAGGTCGATGTTGAATGTTGAAGTTTGAAATGCTGGATGAAGGAATTTTTTTTTAGTAATTTTTGGTTTGCAACGTAGTATGAATGTTTTAATGCACAGCAAGGTAATAATGTTTCGTGTGAGACGTAAATGATAGGAAAGTGTAATGATTTTCTTTTATTTTGGTGTTGAAAAAGCAGTGCTACAGATTGTTCGTTTTGACTTAACTTAGAGATCTTGAATGTTTTTCCATTTATTTCTGTGGAAAGTTAGTACCTACACATTATAGCCTTGGGTGGTGAATTTTACTGTAAGAATGGTTAATGAGTTAATCAGGGTAATGTTTAATAAAGATAAAGAACTAGGTGTGGACGTCAGAAATATTACACCAAAGTGTATCAAAATATAAAAAATACAACAGTGTTTCGTCGATGAAAGGAACGATTTAAACTAAACTAATTTGATTTTTTCATCCTTTTGTAGACTTACGTACAACAAAATTTTATATCTATTTATTTAATTTTATTTTATTTCACACGTAACATTTCCCCTTCCTCTGATTTCAATAAATAGTTTACCTACCACAATATTTAATTCTCATTTTTGAGAATTCTCACCTTCTCTATAATTAAATACAAATCATTGCTCTCATCGTCGAAACTTAATTGCCACGAACTATAACAATTTTACTTACGCCATTTCAAACTACAAAAGCCACAAGCGATTTCATTTCATACGTCCTAACCCCAATAAATTCCAAATCGTCGCATTATTTCTACATTCTTCCTCCACTATTTACGCAAGAGGGGGATGCGGGAAAGGAGGAGGGCAATAAGAAGAAGGAATCTGACCACCTGCGGTGTCTTGGCCATTCTTTCTCGCTGACAATAAATCCGCCGTTGCTCGCTGGCGCCGCGAACAGCTCGGGCCCTCCGACGATTCCGTGCCATTTTCCTCGTCGAAATTTACCGCCGGTATAATGGGGAAATAGTGAGATATTCGGCGAAACGCGGTATGAAAGATGGCGGGGAAGAAGCCTGGAATGGTGGAGCAGTCGCGGTTAAGAACCAAAGCTGAATGGCAGAGAGTAAGGCGAACTAGGAGAGAGGGGTGCGAGGGAGAGAGAAAGCGGGGGTGTGGGAAAAAGGGTGACGGGGAGCCGGTAGAGGAAGTGGCTCGAGCAAATATTGCGAAACGTATTACCTCTACAAACCGGTAAATTCAGTAACGAAATTTTCCTCCACCGAGTGAAAACCTTAAATTCGATTCCCGCCACTTTTTTACCCGCGATTCCCGGAGCGGATAACTTGGAAAAAATATTTACCGTCACGACGTAGACTTCCTTTCGTAATGGCGGTGCTAATGGACGGCTTATGGAGTTTGTAAATGTAGTAAACTAAAAGTACATAGGTACCTACATGTAAATATGTATAGGGGTCTTTGAGCCTTTGATACTTGGTGGGATCTAGAAGGTAACGGATTATATTGTATTTGTGTTAGAAACGTATTCTGAACGTGGATATGGTTTGTCACTTGGAAGCTTTTCGAAGTAGAAAGAGGTTTACAATTAATGTCTGTTGTGGGGTTCAACAGAAGGAAGATTCTTTTATTCCGATTTACGTCACTTACCATTAAGCCATCAGTTAAGATTGAAACAGGACGGTTATAGTTTGAAATGGTTGAGGCAAAGGACATCCGGTTCCAGATTCTACTTGCATTGTTAGTATTGCACTGATATTTGCGGTACCTATATTCACAGAATTTCTATTTTTTTCTACCTTTTCAAAACCAACCCTCTCTCTGCCAAGATATATATTTATCACCCGTCTACATATCCGGCATTTTAATCATCACGAAGCTATAAAAGCATATTGTCCTTCATCCCATGTACCAGTGGACTCCATCTTCCTCTCGGTAAAAAAGCAAACTTGGAAAGCACTTCGTCAGCACACCGTCACCTTATTAAAGCGCCAACAAGAATTTCTCCCGGAAATTCGCGATTAAATTTGCCGCTAAATCTCCGTGCAAACCGGCTATTCCAGCTATTCCCGTCCGCCGCTAAACGGCGGCTATCAAGCTCACCAAACATTTGCATCGCCTCGATGACCCTTAACGGCTCAAAGATCGCAGCTGGCTCGACAAACGCCATAACCGAAATGTCTGAAATTCCTCTATTACATCTGATTCGTACCTATGATGTCGCCGTGGACGTAATAAAGGCTACACGCTCTCTAGGAACGTCGATTCCGTCGCGGAACTTTCGCGGCATAGTTGCCCCGACGATGGGTGTAATCTAGAAGCAGGCGGATCGGGAATTCCGACAGTGCGTCAGATGGGAGATTGGTCAGTGAAGTTGACCCAAGTTTCTCTGGTCGCCTAGGACTCGAGAACGACGAGTCACAGAGAACTCGCGCAAGGGACATGAACTCCCTTTCCCATCTGTACCATTATTAAGCCCTAATGGGTGTACGAACGGCGAACGCTGCTGCAAGCATCGAATTATGCTTTAAAGGCAGACGAGCTCGCCACCAAATTGGACACAGAGGCGATCTACGCTGGAGCATTCCAACTACGAGGGTAGCTTGGCCCCCCAGTTTCTCCGAAGAATACGAGCTTAAGGCGGAGCTTTCATTTGTATCCCCGCGATCGTGCTGATGAGATTGGTCAATAGAATCGAGACAGACACGGCGAAACGTACCGGGGATCGTGTCCTCGAAGCTTCATCGGATCTGGATAAACCGTGGAACGTGCTTCGTGGCACGAGCTCGAAATAATGGACGCGAGGCAGTTCCGGGGACCGCGCGTCGCGCATACGGTGGCCGTGTTAAACTTCCGTCCGCGAAATTCCGTGTTCTGCAGACGTGGCCCTTTCCTGTTTTTCTTTCAATTATCGCCGCACACTGCGCGGGAAATAATGAAATGGAATCGTGGGACCACGCGGTGGGTTTGAAAATTTTGTTCGTACTGGGCAAGGTAATTCCTGTTGCTCTTAGTTTTCAAGTTAATTTCTCGTTACAATGGTGTTGGAGCTGGGTGGCGTTTACGCAGGGTAAATATAGTGAGCCTGTAGTGATAGTAATTGCAGAATTATGTGGATTTAAATACTACTCTCTATCGGGGTACTCGATAAAAATGGTTATCACAATATTTAGTGTCCATTGGAAATTTATTTATAGGCTTGATACCGTCTGACCAGTTGTTTGTGATGTATCGAGGTTCGAATGAAATTTTCTGTTGATCATGTTACCCAAACGACATTTCTAGATGTGTAGGTATACTCGACTTTAAGATACATGTATGTTTTCCACGAAGCCCTCACTTAATCACTGTATTAATTTCCTTGCAAATTCCATAGAATCTTTACTATCATATAAATTACATGTTTTGGTCCGTTTTAAATTTAGTTTTTATTTTATTTCTCCTCAGTTTTCTTATTTCAAATAGGGAATCGACTTTGACTCCACCCTCTTTCAGTTATATTGGTTACGATCAGGGACGTCCTCAGACTTTTTTCCAGGGAAGGGAGGCAACTTTGAGATGATGATAAAGACAAATATACCCCTCTTGCTTTTTTTAACCCATTTTATAGTGCAAAATTTAATTAAAAATTTAAAATCACAATTTAAAAATATCCCCTTCTTTATTATAAAACTTAATAAAGATCAGCTTTGAAAAATAAACGATTTTTTCTCAAAAGCCAGGTTGGGCAACTGCCCCTTTTGCACCCCCCTGCGGACGCCCATGGTCACGATGCGCGTCTGACGAAACGAAGTACCAAACTCCCTCCACCCAACAAACATGAGACCATACAATACACATATGGTAAACCACTGCACACTCCTTCATAATCCTAAAGCTCCTCATCAACCAATACTCTCCATCTAAATCGGAACATATATATCTCCGACAAGTACATCCCACGGTTGACCATTTCGGTTATTCAACGCAGCTCATCGGTTTAGTTGGGATACCGAGTTGTTGAGCGAATTTCACCGCGATAATACCACTGTAATGTCCAGCATCGAACGGTCGCCGCGATCCGCGTTGCCCGCGGTAACTTTTAATCTACGCATTATTACTTCCATCGAATAAAGGAACCGAAATTTCCATCGGCGGGGATCGGGGGAAGCCTCGCTTGTACGCGGGTCTATCAACGCGAGAGGGGATTACACGATGTGGATACTGAGGTTCCGCTCGCGGCTCGGAAGGCTCCCCCCGTTCGCGATGAAACGATCGCGTCGGGAGGAACTCCGTGAAAGTTGTCGAGAGGAAGCCGTTGGAGTAGAACCAGGGAGGCTTAGGGAAGCTGCACCAGGTTGCCGTTTCATCGGAGACGGTGCCGTTCCTTTTCCTCTCGTTCTTCCACTCGGAGCGTCGAAACGAAGTTCCGCGACGAAGGGGTGTTGAGGGGGTGGGTGGGCAGGTAACAGAGAAGTAAGTCAAGCCTCGCAAGTTACACACGACCGGCGGTAACGGGCTATTTGGCTCTTCCCCCGTCCGTTTAACTTTCCTTCTCCCTCTTCTCAATTCTCACCCCTTCCTTTTTTTTCAACTTTGTTCATCCCACGCTCCCTCTCTGTTGCCCTCTGTTTCGCTTCTGACTTTGCAAGTTCTTGACAAGGTATGTAGTTTTAATGAATGTGTCGGTGGGGCACCACGCGAGGCTCGTGGTTACGTTCACGAATTGTAGTTAATGATTTATCAGACTCCTTGCCACGGTTTAAAAATCTAATGAAATATTCCATGAATCGTGTTAATTGCATAGGAGTTATTTTTGGCCCGTTCTATTTTTCTAAAATTGGGACTGATTAATTGTAGACGCACTTGGTCATAATTGATGCGTGACGTAAGCGAGTATCAGTGCGTCCTTAGAGGTAGGATGAAGTTAACTGCTAAGCTGAAACTTAGGAACATAGTTTCAAACGACACGGCTTACTCCTGGAAATCTCAAATAGTTCCAATGGCAAGAACAAGCTGTGGAAGCTTTAAGTGCAGTATATCAATCCTGATACTTCGTTCCTTGTTCTGAATCGTTCGAAAGCATCATCCCCCAACTTGTTTTAAACTTCATTCCCCTCTATCACGTTACCAGTAAGGAGCTGAAAAGAGAAAATTCAACGATCAGAGGGATACTAAAGAGAGAAGAAGAAGAACGAGCGGAGTGGATGCGTATGGTTCTGGAAAAGAGGAGAAGAAAAGAAGAACAAGATGAAGGAAGAAGTCAAAACGAAAGCACAATCTTGAGTTAACAGTCCCAGAAACAGTTACACACACAACACATGCAACCCCATTTTCAGGCCGAAAGGCAAAAAATAAACCTATTTACAACTACTATCGCGTTACCGTCATTTCAAAATCAACATATGTACTTCTGTAGTAAAATTGAGAAATATAACTTAATTCATCAGTTTCTTTATGAGACATCAAAGTTAACAAAATCTCTGCACAGAATAGCAATTCCCGACGTACACATACACAAGTCCTAATTTTTAATAATATCTAAGATCGCTTATTTAAATCAATTTCGACTCACACATTCTACAGATGCCAAACCTTGGACTCAATATTCTCTAACCCCCTATTAAACACAGTATGCGTCAAAACGCAAAGCTTGATCAAAATCAGTGACCCTCACTCATGCACTCCCTTCGTGTGAACCTTCACACATCGACCGTCTTCGGCTGCAACTTCTGCCTCTCAGAGCAAAGTGTATCACAAACGAAGCAGTACCGAGTCAAAGTCTCCCAGGTGCAGCTTACGTAAAGACGCTCTACCGCCTCAACGGGCTCCCAACTTTTGTAAACAAAAAGCCGTAATACGATTTTTTATCGACCGTGAAGGTATTAAGCTTCTTCTCCCCCATAGCTGCCACCTTCTCGCGTCAGCCTTTCCTCTCAACTTTTATCTCCGCGCCCGGTTTTCGCCGTGTTTTTGCGCCGTGTCCCCCGTTTCGCGCTATTCTTTTACAACTTCGCGCTTTCCGTCCCGATGAATCGCACCCTCCTTCCCCCCTCCTGCTTGCTTCCTTATCCGTTTCTTCCCGCGTCATTTCGCCCCCGCGGTTCGAACATTTCTTTCCGAGGCTTGGCTCGAGTCGGATCGATGCCCCACGGGGTTCGATTCCAAGCAATTTTCTCGACACGGAACGGGACCACTTGGTGGCAGGCGCCCGTAGCGCGTCCGTTTAAAAAATTTCCTTTGACGGCCGCGTCCGCGTCTCACGCGCTCGATCAAAGAGCAATCAACGGGGGAGGCTGAAGAAGGCCACGGGGAGGATAGAAGGGTCGTTAATTAAGTAACCCGAGTTTCGAAGTCGAGGTGGGGATGGCGTTCAAGCACCGTACCGTGGTGAAGTTCTCGATGAACCGAAGGCTACTTCCTTGGGCGTCGAATGCCTTTCGAGTCGTGAGAATTGTGGTATTTACAAGAAATATCTTTAAAGATCGATGGGAAAGCTTGGATAGTCGCTTGTGCTTACGACTATTGTTTTATTCTCAGTGAGGAAATTTGCTTGAAATGTTGGTGTTATCGAAGCATTGCGTTTGAGTCACACTTAATTTATTATTTTCAGTTACTATTAACAATTGTGTAACATCCCAGAAGGTTCCAATTGCTTCTTGGTATACTTACATCGAAAACATCTGAAGAAAACTATTCTTCAATTTCTATATTAGTAGTACATTACGAAATACTGTTTATACTGTAGACCACAAAATTATGCACTCAAGAAGAACGCCAAACATGCCACGCGTCACTTTAGAAACAAAAAAAAGCACTTTATTCAAGTTCCAAAATAACATCACTCCCAACCCCTTCCCCTATTTTAATTACAAGATCATCTTAAGGAAAGTTTGAAGTATCCTCAAATGTCAGAAATATTTAATCCACTTTTTTATTTGCCTCTCATTATAACATCGTTCAATCAAAAA
Organism: Andrena chrysosceles; assembly: GCA_963855975.1. Lineage (NCBI taxonomy): Eukaryota > Metazoa > Arthropoda > Insecta > Hymenoptera > Andrenidae > Andrena > Andrena chrysosceles. The sequence goes on along the minus strand of OY979769.1, from coordinate 40,677,553 downwards.
CTTTTCATTTTCTATCCATTGATAACCACCAACATCGGCCTCCCCGAATTCCGTCCGACTCGATTCTTTCATCCCCTTCGTGTGTTCGTCATTTTTACGCGCGGAACTGTACCGCGCCAGAATTATGCCGTAATTTCGAAAAGGCGTTTTAGTAGGCGTCCCATTTCCGCAACGAAAGGTAATTTCCGAGCGGATAAAACAGCGCAGTCGTTTCCGTGCATCGCGGAATACTTCTTTTCGGGACACGCTGGAAGAATATGCAGCCGGAAGCTGTTACCAGTTTATTGCCACGTGATTTCGGAATTTCATGCCTGCTGTATTTTCGTCACGGCGTCCATGGTTTGCTGGTGAAATATTCCTTTCGGTATACGGCCGTACCGTATCATCGTGTGGTCGTTTCATTAAAACGATGAAAACAGGCAGAACGATGCTGCTGGAATTCAGTTTCGTACGTTGCGCGCATTGTAACGTACATTAGCGAGGAATATTGCGTTACTATCGATGCGTATTGTTGACGAATTCACAGTCGCGCCTGGTATTTCCTTCCCTCATTGAAATTGTCCGTTCCCATTAGCTTTGCTTGTTCCCTGGTTGTCAGTTGTCGCTGAAATGTTTTGTGGACAACAGCCGTGACAACGCTCCCCGTGGCAACGTTCCCAGTGACTCTGTGTCCTGGAGCCTCTAATTAAATACGCTCATTCGCTATTTCTGAAGAATATTCCAGATACTTTGAAAAAATGACGTAGTTATTTAAATAAAAATCCTGTCCTCGTCGATGGATAACAACAGATTTCCAATATATTTATTTGCCACCTGAACGTTTGTGCGCTCGCATTGTGTATTCTGCCAATGGAGGGTAAATGCAATAAATAAACAGATCGATAAAATTACGCAGAAATTTTTATATAAAAATTACATGCTCCTGTACATATTAGTTATATTATAAGTGAATTACCCTTCAGTTTATCAAGTATAATAATTTCTTTCAACGAACTCAAGTTGATGTTTGACACATACCACATCGAAGCTTTGATTTTCGAGTATTTCTTTAATCAGCTACACAAATATGATAAAATTTTTAAGTCGATGTCCTGAATGCCCCTTAAGTTATCTAATTTAAACACTTGAATAAATCTTCGAGGAATCGTGCTGTCACGAATATTTGGCGCGTGGTGGAGGATCTATTTACCTATCTGTTTATCAAGGTCTGAATTTCACTTCTTTGGAATGAATTTCAAAGATTGCAGTGTTCAGCATACGAAACGCGAGACAGTTTTCAACGGTCGCTGATTTATCAGGCATGTACCTATACGCTGCATGTTTCAAGAAGAGGCGAGGAAGGATGCTCGTTGTTTAATAGGACGGGTGGTATGGGTGGTCCAAGTATGAAAAGGGGATCTTTAAAGATCGACCGTGGAGATACTATTCCTCTTCTTTTCTCGGGAGTCTGCGGCCTTACCTTTTGATCCCGGACGTCCTTTCAGTGGGGCGAATAAGTAATCGGATACGGAAGCACTCTGGCCGTACTTGAAGCTAATGCACAACAATACGCCCGAGAAATGAATGACAAGTGAACTTGAACGAGGTCGGAAAATGATTAGAGGAGTTCTGTGACAAATTCAGAGTGGTTTGCGTAAAATTTTCCAGGCTACACTCTGCAAAGAACTACTAGGAACTACTATAGGATTCCCTTTTCGTATTTTAAACAGCACGCGAACCCCTGTTATCATTTACTTTTAACGAACACGGTGTTTCAATCGCTAAAGCTACAAGTTGGAACCATTCGTAAAATAAACTTTTGAGGTTTCAGTTAAGTTTAAAACGGTCTTTGTTCCAAGAGGTCTTAAGATTACCAATTTTTTGCTAATTATCTGTAGCTAGAAATCAGAAATATATAAGGAGACAAGATACTTCGACGTTACATTTTATCCCCCTGTGACGAAATATAAATAGATGGTAGGATACATAGAAGTGATACTACCTATATAGCAGCACGTTTTACTTAAAAGTTGAAGGCTGCAGATATTACGACGAATAGGAGTAAAAATTCTCTTTGCTCGATAGTTTCGAGACAGGGAAATATGCAATTTCTCATTGCAAATGTGCCGACCTGACCTGTGGGATATATTCTCGATTTCCCTCCCAGCAAAGGAATGCTTGTCCCCGGAAATCCTGTAGGAACCAGAGATTCGACTTCCTTCGAGGCACGGATAAAAGCGGAACGGAGATTTCCCTACTGAGAATCGTTCGAGAGCCATCATGGATTTCGACGATAGAACTGGAGCAGTCGGTCGTTCCTGTAACCGTTATGTATTTGATACAAACAGTATTTGTCCTCCGCAAACTTGATCCTGAGATAGATCGTATCCATCAAACGTACCGGGACGCAATTTCGTAGCTACGTTGTTTATTCAGGAGCGTATTTTGTATTCTATCATTGTGCGGGGGGGGGGGGGGGAAGATAACAATAGATACTCGTAGACGGTCAATTTTCTCGAAATCAGTTTTCTATTAATAATGCCGAAGTCAAGTATTCAGTTGCGAGAAGACAGAACCTTTTCAAAGGTACTTGCTTAGTGAGTAGAGTTCTTAAAACCTTAAAATGTGAGAAATAATCGTGCCAAGTTTCATTCAAATCAGTTCAGTAGTTTTTGAAATATCATTGGCACCGATTTGAAAAACGTAGTTTCGAGAAAACAGCGTTTAACGTTTAACGCACAAGTTAATGCGTGATAATTTTTTTTTAATTTACAAGAAATCGTCATTTCTGGGGTCACAGAATTGACCTTCCTCTGATATTGTACCTTCTGCGAATTCTTTATTGGAAAAATCGATTGTTTCGACCATTCTAGGTGTATTTAACCTCTTAAGCACGTCTCACCCCTCACAAACCTCCACAAACGTTATGAACAACGTTAGTCTTCCCCTCCCCTTATCACTTTACTGAAAGAAACAAATGGAATTGTCACCCCCCTATCGCTGTCTCCCAGCATCCGAATTTCCTCCTGTCCGAAGGTCAGCGAAAAAAGTGGACAAATGTGTGGTTGACTGACGCGGAATGGGAAGAAAAACGTTGGGGGACGTGGAAAGCGCGAGTGGCTGGTTAAATAGGCATGATATCCGAGACTGCGGGCGGCGCAGGACGCTCGTGGCGGGGTGGGTCGCAGAGGGAAAATAGTAGCTGCCTGTTCCCTCAGCTTCTTCTTCTCCAGGGTGAAAGACAAACGCGCAGACAGACGAAAAGGCGACGGGGTGGGCGGAGATGGAGTTGGCACGCGTCTGGCATACGGTGCCGAGCCGTTAAAACCTGCCAGGTTGGGCACCGAATGCTATTCCGCACACAGCGGTCCTCGGCACATACTCGGTGTCTGCGAGAAATAGAAACAAAAATCGGAATTGTCACACGGGGGCTCCGTCGCTTTTGGCGATGCGAGGAAATGTGTGTGAAGAGAAATTGTTTAAAGGGTACAAAGGGTGGTTTGAAGAATAATTTTCTCTCAGGATCACATTTTTTGACATTTCAAAGTCAATTGAAATTCTTTATTGTAAAAAAAAATATTGTGGGTATATTTTAATATCATCAACGTAAGCATTATTCACTTATGTAACTGTGGCAATAGTCGACTTTTCAAATTATATTTCTTCTAATCGCTGCTAAAGCATGCATTTAAATTAATAATATTACACTACTTAGTTTCTTCAGGTCTTACTATTGTTTTGATGAATCTGATTGACAGGGAATCTGTTATTCTGGTATCATATATTTTATATCGCGCACTAAAAAACTTATTAATGATTTATGTTTTACTGAAGTATAACTTAATTTCTAATGAAATTGGATTTTCTTGATGGTAGGTACGACTATATAACATGTCTCAAATATCTATGTAGTCAAATTCAGTAAAAAAAAACAGTTTTATTTGCGGTTTATTATTATTTCTCTCGCCAGAAAAAAGGTGTGGGTATTCAATTACTCGTCAGAAATAATTTCATTTCACGTAGAAATATAATCCAATTAAAAAATCAATTAAACACGGTTCAATGAAAAACTGGGGTGAAAGAACAGAATTGTATTTTGTATTTCCGTTTTTAACATTCGTGATTATTATTCAATATTCGCCATAACGCGATTTAATTTTTCATTTAATTTTCCGAACGTACATCGGCCATGGAATTAATCAGCGAAACGTGCAGCAAAAGAGATGTAAGGGATCCAGTTCATTCCCGGCCGATCCTGTTGTTTGTTGAATCTTTTAATTGGTGTTCAACGCGGTAGTAATAATCGTACTCTAACGCGTTCTGATACTTTTTTTTGCAAATATCAGCAATTTCAACTTCCAAACCGTACTCCCGCATTTTCCTCACATATCTAGTCCACCAGTAACAAATATCTAAACGATCATAATCGCACATACCTATTTCAAAACGAATGCATTCCCCTTCCCTTCGTCTTCTAAAAGGCCGACGTTATTCTTTCGCCGAAGCAAACAGGATAACACGTACGATACGCAACCCGAGAGCTTCGTTAAATCGCTTTTTCCCTCGCATCTCCCCTTGCAATTTCCGCACGAGTCGCCTGCCCCCGCGTCTCACTTTCACCGGCAAAGCGTAATTTTCATGCGCGAGAGGGAAGCCTAATCGCGAGGAAAGCGTACTGCTCCCTGCCACGCATCGCCGTTTCGAGGCGAATCGAGCGTGCCTTCTCTATACGCCGCGCCGTTGAAAAATCGACCGCTGTGAGCATCATCAGAGGGTCTCAGATCGCCTCGCCGCGCGATCCCACTCGGCCTTCCACCGTCGCGTCGGATCCGTAATTATTAGTCGCGACTTCTTCTCTATCGTGGCGAAAGAAGCGATTCTGCCCTTGCTCGAGCCCTCGATAACGAGCACCCTGGCTCCCCGATAATTGCGTTACGCTTCGAAACGACGTAATTGCGGCTCTCTGCGTGCGTTTTTTCTTTTCCTCTGGAGACGCTCCGCGGGGATCGAACGGCTCTGGCGTGTGCAGCCGAGATCCCAGTTAATCGATAAATCATGGCACGAACTCGAAGGTCCGAACCGAGCATCAGGCCCGAAGGAATTATTTATCACGTCGAAGCAGACTTTATCTGCGAGTGATCGTCGGCACGATGTTTGGCCGCGAGTCGACGAGTGTCGATAATACCTATCCAGAATCGTAAATTTCGGCCAACGATTTTCGGGCCCTAAATTATTACGAAGCAGCGATTCGCAGGGAGATGCTATGGAATTCTTTATGGCGCTCGAGATGCTTCGATTCGTGGATTTAGTTTACATGCATCAGATTCCAGCAGCGTTTTGTGCATTTTTGTGTAAGGGACACTCTAGGATGAAGGTACTATTTTTGGAGCTTGATGTCGAGGGATTTTGATGAAACTGAAATATTATGTGGCTCGTGTGAAATTAAGGGGAGTTTAAGTCATCACTTTTCAGGGTTCGGGTTGGTTTAAAAAATATTGGACGTCGAAGTTTGCAATTTCTTGCAGATTTCAGGAATAGCGTGATAGAAAAATCTTCAGAAATTGACGTCGATGGTCTGGAGAAACAATACTTTGGAAATTAGCACTGGTGATTCATCGTGACAAAGAGATCTTCAAAATTTATGACAAATTCTCGTACTCGTAAACCCAACTACGATCCAAGTCTCGATAGCGGTGCTAATACCTAAGTGGTGCTAAAACCCTAAAAACCGTGGTTATTTCTGGAAAATTACAATTTGACGAATAGGAAACAAGGAAGGACGTTAAGGTTTTCAAAACATCGAGCCAAGTCGCAGAAAATAATGCTAAGCAACTGCTTTCCGCGAGATCTATGTGAAGATAAATGTCGCGTAGTTAGGCAAAAGCTGTTGCAATTCTTCCTGCGATACAAATCATGCAAACGTTATTGCTCGAATGAAATAAATCTGTCTTTTGGAAGTATAATATCTTTTCTCGCTGAATATTCAGTGAAACTTTTACTGCTCCCTTCTCTCCACGTAGTTTTATTTCCGCGCGGCTCTCTGCCTTGGAACAATTTTTTCAACGATTCATACACCGACATCGATGTTTGAAGCCGCGTTTTTTTATATACAATTTCCAGTAATGTCGCTTGCAGCAACTTCGAGAGCCACTATTGCAAAGTGCATAACGGAACTCACTCTAGGCCCTCGGATTTGTCGATCACACTTGAATGGCGAACTCAAAGAACCCACCGTGTTAAACCGCTGACGTTTAAAAATATTTTCAAAAAGACCTGTCGAATACCGTTTCGTCGAACGAAATATCAGTGGTTTGTACCATTTTTGAAATTACAAAATCTATCACTCTTTGCCTTTTACATCTCCACCATTTCCTCGCAGAAATTGTGCTCTATTGTGTAAAAATTATAAGGAGCAAATAAACACTGTGTAAGTATATATGTATTCAACCCATATAATTTTTCTTTTTACAATCTCCTCTATTTTTATTAAATCGGATCTCGATAGCCACATGAAAATTCTTCGATATAAGGGCAGCAAAGATTCGTGTTCATATTGAAACTCTACCAGCCAGAATCACTAATAATTCCAAATGACTGTTTCCTAATTTTTCCCACATTTTTCTCTGCTGATATCATCCCTGAAACAGCCCCCATTCATTAAAACACATTCTCCATGCCACAATGACACCATTTATACCTGGTCAGCGAAACGTTGTTACCTCGCGCACACGGTGGTCGTTACATCATAGCGGATTATACTTTTTATCCTCTCCTTTAGCGTCATCCAAGTGGTGTAAACCAGCGCGGCTACCCTGTATTCCGTGAGAGCTGTCAGTCGTAAAAAGCGAGGGGCCAGAAGACTGTAAAAGAAAGGACGGAGTTCGATGGGTTTCATCATCGAACTTTTTTTTACCGTCCCATAAAACGAAATCGGTACATCTTGGAAACAAGTGCGAGCGACACTGCAGGTTATTCAAGTGGAAATATTAGGATTTATGAGAAGAAGTTTCTCCTTGGAGAGCAAGATAGACTTAGTCGGTCTTGTCCCGTGGCTTCTTTAATTGGTTCCTTTAGGTGTTACGTTTCTTGTTACTTTCCTTAAACGTATGGGGGAAATCTTTGCCGTAGGGGAAAGGTGGGATAGTTGATCACAGTTTTTCTTTTTTATTAAAATAATAATAATGGTTTGCTTTGTTCGTATTTAATTATTTGAGTTGTGATATAAACTGATGTGATCATGTATCCCCGCTGATCAACTATCCCACCTTTCCCCTATACTTTTCTTGTTTGATAGCATTATGGAGAACAGAAGCCTTTGGGACGTGTTCGTTGTTCCTCGCGAAACCATATAGCTTCTATAGAGACCACTTGGAATATTCAAAGTAGAGAAAACATTTCAGACAATAGTGTTAGACGCGAGGATTCGTATACTCTTAACTTACTTTTTAATACAAAAATTATTCTCAATGCTAGTATCGTTCCCTCGAAAACGTTCGCTTTTCCAGCCATCTCGTTGTGCATGTTGTGAGATCGGTTTCCTTTAAACGACTCCATAAGTCAGGGTTTTACTCCTGCATCTTAATTGTGACAATTACGAGCACGACTCTTCCCGGGTAACGAAGTATGTCGTGGCGATACAAGGTTCCTGAACCTACCCTCTCCCATCCCGCGGCTAGTCAAGCGACACGCAGCCTCGCGGGCTCGCTGGCGCCATTTTCCGCGGAACTTCTCTAGCAGAGACGCGATTCTGCCGCGCGTACGTAATTTGCCAAAGTTTCCCGCGACGGGAACTTTCATATTTGCCCGAGAATCGACGGGAATCTGGCGATGCTGGGACTTAATTAAATTCGATAAAACGTCCCGTGAACGGGGAGGACAAGGCGGGGGCGATGGTGGGCGTCGTAAACCGTGAATTACGAGGCCCAGTAAAACGAACCGACTTACGTGTCGATAGCGACGGAATGAGCAACGTTGACACGGGGTTGCTTTTTATTTCCCTCGAACGCTACTGTCGATTAATTTCTTCTTCTTTTCTCTCTTCTCCCTCTCCCTCTCACCCTCTGTATTTCTATCTCTCCTATCTCCCTCGTCGCACGTGCCGTTTTATAGCCGTAGGTTCGATACACCCATCGTGACGGCGATTGCGAAACCCTTGCGTCACGGATATAAATATATAGCTGTATAAATATCGGTAGCACCGAACGCGTTACAGGCAGAGAAGGGCGTCGCGTGGGTGTAGGGCAGCACACAGAGACGCGTGCGCCAGCGCACGTCGTAACTCATAAGGGAGATTAATGTCTCCGGCGGAACTCTAGAACTGTAAAGCTTCGCTACAGAACTGTTCTGTTCTGTACGAAAGCTGTTACTCGCGGAGGAAACTGACGCGAGGATCGTGATGCGACTGTGGAACGTCGTAAAGGGGAGAGGGGCTTAAAGCGTTCAGCTCGCCGCCTTTTGCCGTTTTCCTTGGGCTTGAAATTCGGGCTTCCTTATTGATAGCCGCCCGCGCGAACGGGGAAATCGCTTTCGGATACGTCGCTGGGTGAGCGAAGGAGTAAGCGGGGGAAAACAGACGCCTGCTTTTATCTCGTTATATGTGTAAGCTTTTTTAAGACGCCTACTGTGTACTTGGAGAGTACGAGCTTTCGTGCGACTGGGTTCCCCGCTCGCGTGCGAATCTTGTAGATTAAGTGGAAAGATATCGGGATGATGGAGATTGGCGATGAAGAAGATAGGTATCAGACTGTAGCGAAAATTGAAATGATAATGTTATCTTTAATAGGGCGCACCAGGCACTACGTTTAGCTTCTGTTTGATACTGTTTCAATGAAATTAATAGGGCATTAGATCTGTGATGGATGGGCATCTGGCAGAACTTACCATTAAGGATAGTTACGCGAAGAGGAATCTTTATATCGTATGTATAAGAATCGCGGAGCGCAGTGTTGGATATGGAAGTAGTCTGGCTGTGGTTGTTCAGTGAATTTTGCACTGACTTTGATTGATATAGAATTGAAGTGGAACTGAGTTTAATAGGAAATTTGTCTGGGGTTTTGCATAGAGGAATGTTTGGGAAATGGTGTTTTAATTTATCAATAGATGAGTAGTCGAAGAAAAGTTTTGAGTTAGAGTAGAAGAGTTGTACAATTTAGTAGAACGTTATCTAAACATAGGTATTTGCATAGTTCTACACTATTATTACCCTCCACAATTTTTGGGATCACATGCAATCTTCATCAGACGTAAAAATTTCCCCTTTTTTTGCTGCTGTCAGGCCCAGACACACGAGCCCTTCTATAGCCCACGATTTCCAATGATTTGTCGTTCAATGAATTTTCTGGGACTCAATTAAGAGTTGGATTGAATAACGTTCGACGAGTATGGTAACGAGGATTAAATTTCTTCATACTAGAACCAAAAATGACGGCTGGTTCAGGTTTCCGTTGAAATGGAAATATTGTTTCCATTATTTGATCTATATTGAGCTTGTAATAAAATTTCGGGAAAGTGACGGTTGTTAAGCGTCTCACTATAACAGTCCATCAATTTTATTGAACAATAAACGAGAAGTCCAAACTGTCAAAACATGTGAAATCAGTAATTAGCAAGTGGAATGTATCTCTACAGAATATTTTACGATCTGTTTTTTCCTCTATAGCTAAATATAGCAGAAACACCTGTCCCAAGCTCAGATCTTAAAAGAATTTGCAATGGAGGTTGACAGACACCAGAAGGTATAGGCTAACTCGGAGATAGCATCTGTAATTACGCAGACGTACCTTGAAGTCGATTGTAAAGAGAAAAACACGCATCTCGGCAGTAACAGCTCGCTGCAAATCGGCTTTGCGTAGTTAGTAAAGTAAATCGGAGATATACATAATCTCATTCCAGGATGGGGATCGTCAAAGGGAATCCATAAAGTTGCGACAACTAGTCACGCATAGGGTGTCTTTGAAGTCTGCGTCGCAAAGCGCCAGCAGCATCAGCAGTTAGAAATTCACGGAGTGACGTGGGTGGAAGATATGCGAATTTACAAAAATCCACAAAAACCATTATTTATGTAATCCTAAAGCGAGTCTAGTCGAGGTTATTCGTGAAATCACACATCGTTCAATGGTTGATTGGAAAGTTAATTTCACTTTTTCCACCCTCATTTCCTAACCTCCTAAATTTTTCAAAGATGCACAAAGAGATTTTACTTGTGATCTTTGACGTTACGAATTTATTTGTCTACATTAGAAGACGATGACAGGGAGAATTTAAGTAACTTGCAGAACTGTAACTTTTTATATTAACTAGAAAATTAGACCTAATTGATTAGTACGTAGGAACATGGGTAGTAAACGAAAGTCCGTGACTCTTGTGTAATTTAAAGTCTTCGTATTAGTCAAGGCTTATATTAATATTCGCCTTGACTTCTATAAAATGGTATCCAGGAAGTAACATTTCAATTTTGCTATCTGGATTCATAAGATTCCCAATAAATTTACATATACTATCTGATTCATAAGCATACGATCATAAGAAACTTTCAATTTACTTTGGCGAGCACTATTGTATCTCTAAGCTCTTCCAACACCTTTTCAAACAGCCAATGGAGTCAATGAAACAGAGAGAACTAGTTTGGTAGGGGCAATTCAAGCGGTTCCATAACAAATGAAACATTCACGATTGAAATTTACGGGGTTGGGGGAGGGGTACGAGTAAGCTCGCAAGCACAGGTTTATTTACGCGAGCCTGGCTGCCTACTTCGCTCTGCGGTAATTACTACGGCAATTACATCGCGATTTACAGTAATTACAACTTTTACTGGCTGAGTGGAACCCGAACTGTGCCCGTCGCGGCACTCTATCCCGAGCTGGGGCCACCTTCCTCCATAAAAAGGTTTCCCGAGCACCAGTAGAAACCATTAATCTACCCTAGAAACGTTGCGGCCCACAATATATCTAGACTTAACATGGAGTCGTCCTTGCTGCCAGCCAGAGGATTTTTCTTCGAGGGGGTATACCGCCATTTTAATAGTCTCCTTCGTTCTCCGTCGCACAAAGGACGACGTCGCGTTCGAAACGTGCGAGAGCAGGCGGTCTTCCGGCCCCCTTTTGTCATCCGTTTTATCATTTCTATTCGCTCGAAAGGGTTTTGGACGTTTCGCCAGCTGGATCGAGCTTGGGATAGGTACTGCGACAGATTTATTTTGGGAAAATGGGAATGACAGTCTCGACACTTCATCTCGGTTTTATTTTGGAAAGATTATTATATATTTCTGCTGATTCATCGACTGTGCTAGAATTCTGTGTCTTTATTATTGATGACAGTCGAAGAAGTTGTAAGTTGTAAGTTCGTCTAAAAGAAATGATTGACATTTTAAGAGACGATAACATGCTTAAAGAATTAATGTACAGCTAGTGAAGCATTGGAATATTAAATAATTAATTGGTTTATTTGAATAAAACTAGACGACACTGGATGTATTAATAATCAATTATGTTCTTATACCTGTTTGTTTGGTAGGTGTGTGACAGATAGATTGGACATTTGTAAATGGAAGAAGGTAGGCGTTCTGACATAATGTCATGTTTCTCTTCATATATCTTCCTCTCTGAATTCCATCAGGTGCTCAAGGACTGATGTAAAAGCTATTGGTGGGCATTAAGTTTTTTAGTCAATATAATGCTTAAAGGCAGAGAGATAGATATTGATACCTGATTTAGAAGGTTAAGAAAGTTGGAGCCTGTCAACTTGATGTATGTAAACTTGTGGCTTAATTATAATTGAATCGAAGATGGTTGGGTTGGTGGTAATGGACCAGAGTTAAAAGAAATTAAAACCCCTAACTTTTTTTATAAAGTAGAAGGACGAGGATCTAACATGAATTTTAGATAATATGAAATTAAAGAAGGTACAGTGAGAAAAAAAGACAAGATTATTTTCCTTTATTCCATGCTTCTGGAGTTACGTACAACGTATTACATCTATACTATTAGTGGTATAGTTCAACTGAAAAAGACTATGTCAAACGTAATGCAAATTAATACTCTGTTATAAATACTGCTGCACATAAAGTAAACAGAAAACATCATTCAGCGTTCACCTCCATATACGTATTATAAAATACCATCTGCGTGGATATTTGAAGTAGTTCATTGGACAATGTAGCTGTTGACAATTATTGCCACAATTAGTTCAAGTATGATCCTCAACGAGAATCATACAGAATCTAAATTATCCATTATAACAATGTGATTTCAATTCTGTCCCCTTCGATTAATCTAAATGGCGAGTGAACACACCGCCAGCAGAATCGAAGCAGCCCAATGTAAATCCGCGGTTCATTAGGCACTTACAAATGCGACCGATATTTTCGTGTCACGGTAGCCCGCGAATATTACAATAATATTCATCGACGCATGTCATGTGGCCACCCACATTCGCCACTAGCGGATATTTTCGACGTTTGGTCGATGCTTATTTGGCTTCGATCGAATGTGTAACCGCGCTCGACAAACTATGGTTTATTAGCATTAATATTTCGGCAGTAGGTACTTAATAAACAGCCCACCAATCTAATTTCAATTGTGAATTGATTCTGGCTAGCAGAACCTGCCATTTAGTTAGATACTACCTATAACGTAGCGAGGGAAATAATTTGTGTAAGATTTTTGTTTTATCTATCTAATTTTTGTTTTACCTAAAAATTAGTCCTTGTTAAAAATCCCATGCTTTTTGGATCCATGTAAATTGTGCGAAGGTTATTTTGAACGCTTACGATTCTTCCAATATAATTGAGTTACCAAATCCAGAAGTAATTCCACACTTAAATATGATTTAGAAGTATCCAGTAGACAATTGAAAGGCACATTATTTATCTTTCTCTCAAATTATAAATATATATAATTCTCTCACATACCTGCATTTTCATTACACTCGAAATCGTTTCATTTATAATATCGCAAATTTTCATTCAGTTACGATAAAGACGCAACATCCTTCCATGTACATCAACCATGTAACAACACCGCACTCCACCTCAATAACAACAAGAAAAATATTCGTGGAATATCCTAGAGAAATGTAGATCAGCTATTGCATCTCAAGTAGTTGTGTATTTCAACTAATGTATCCACCTCCTCCCTCCATCACATAAAATCGAAAGTTGTTTATCGTCGCATTAATAGCACGCGAAAAGATACCGGACGTTACCAGAACGCCGGTAGTTAAGTTTATCTTAATAGCTACGCTCCGTTCCGCCGTTACCGTAAAAATGGTCCCGCATGCCGAACGGCCACTCCGGGAAATAATTAACACGGGTGAAAGATCTATCGCTGCGTAAATCTAGATTACACGCGGGGACGGTGAGCGCACGACTTAAGAATCCCGCGACGTTTTTTATCCACGATTACAGAGGGTGGTGGGCAGGTGGAGAGGGGTGGTCTTAATTACCTCCACTGCGTGGGACAATCTGTCTTACTTTCCCCGTTCCGCCGGGATCGAACGAAGGAATACGGTTCGTAATTGATGAGCTTTAAATTACGCCGTGCCAATGAGCAATAGAGTATTGCCCGCCGTTCGTGACGCGAATTCCATATCGAGTAAACTCCTATTTTCATTGCTAGAGCAGCAGCCCACGCGGAAAGGCAGTAAAGGCACTCGAAGCGAAGATCGTTACCCTATGCGACACTCGAAATTGAAGTTTCTCTTCTCGATGTCGCGGAGTGCACCTGGGACGAAAGCAAAAATCGATACCTCTCGCTGCATCCACTTACGACCTGCGTCCTGAAAGTTTCTCGGATGTATTTCTGAAAGGTGCGCACTATGATGTCTAATCATTCCGTTGCGAGACGCATACTTTTATTATACGAGTTTAAGCGTGCACTCTTATTTATGACTGTCTGGAACGTAGGAGATAAGCTTGAATATCTTTGAGAAATGTAATTAAACGCGTTACATTGCTACATATATCCAGTCGTTCGTTTGACAATTGTTTTGTTAAGTGTGGGGGTTCTACAACGCTGTATCGTAGTGGATCGGATCCGTGACTTAGAATAAGAAGTTTTGAGAGCTAGTTTTAAAGTAGCAATCAACTGGAACTAGTGAGGTTTAATGGTTTTAGAAATAGAACAGGGGGTAGCAAGATGGGGCGATATTTAAGAAGATTTATCGATGCAAATAAAGTTGCGAAAAATATTTGTCAAAATGAGAAATCCCGTGTTTTGTAAATATTTATTGCGAGCAAGCAGGCAAATTACAGAGAGTAATATAAGCAGCTGGCAAATTATTATCAATCAGATCAGAAGAATACAATGTCCATTAATATCATCCTTTTGTAAATTTCATTTGATCCGGTTTTGAAAGAGCGGGGAATGCAAAGACTTGTGAAGCAACCAAGTAATAAAAGAAGCTATTGTGTCCGCAATTTCTTCCATCAGCGATCACGAGGGAAGAGAAGAAGGGAGGTGTACGGCGCGGTGGGCCGCTAGAGTAACGTTGTATTTCATTTGCTGATGGCAAGCAGCGCCGAAACGGAAACCGCGGAGGAATAGGACCAGGGTTAAATTTACGATTTGTTCGATAAAAGCGAAAATAAACGCGATATCCTGCGCGCCGAAGACACGAAGACGGTCGTCTTCGGCGCTCGGCGCCGCGACGTTGCGCGCATTCGTGGAAACGGGATGATTACTTATTTACGGGGTCTGCCAAGCCCACTGGAGCGTAGGGGTGAAAAAAACGACGGAGCCGTGTTGCGTTTGATGTTGCCTCGAATTGGCTAGTTAAGGAGCCTGGCCGTTGATGGATTCGTTTTCCACGTAGAAAGGTTATTTATGAACCTTACCAGCCCCGTCATCGATCCGTACCGGGAACGACGCGAGCGGCTCAGAAATTCTTCGGCAACGTGAACAAATTACGATGCACGCTACACATCCGCTTAACCGAGAAACGAGACAGCTAGTAGCCACTTCCCTCGGTAAGTTGGAATTAGTTTCGTATCGGGCTTTGGTAATTGACGCTTCTATTAGCTAATGAGGACGAGATGTATTCCCTCTTGTCAGTGGCAACGATCGATCGAATTGGCATGGCGGTTTGCTAAGCTAAACAACATTCAAAGAGCAGATTTTTCATTCTATCTGGATGCTTATTGGTATCGATTAAGATTCTACGAATTCTACAGGGTTTCGAAAGTTTGTGTTACCAAGGGACATTTGGTTCATTTAATTTTATGGATAGAAGTTTGTTTTCAATAATTGGAGCGATATTCTTTGTGGTGTTGAATATATGTAACAAGAAATGGATGGAGCCTTGTTACGTTCGTTTTTTAAGTAGAAATAGTGAGGCATACACAGACATGTCGTAGTTATTCGCACGCCTATCTCGCGTGTCTTTAAAATTGATTTTCACACGAAGAATTATACTTCCTTCACTTGCGCCAGGAATTACGACGCACGTTGTTTTTGAAGAACTGCTTGATTAATAAATGAAGAAATTACATTATTCATCAGGTATATTTCCACCACAATCAAACACGTAATTTTATCACTTGAGGAGTATTTAAAAATATCATCCACTATTATAAAATGTTCATAGACAATAGACTCGTATATCTACAGCGCAACGACAGAAGACAATTATAGCAACCGTTATTGCCGCCTCCCACGCGTCGCATCGATTTGCTGCAGCGAATTAAATGGCGACTAACAATAAGAATCGCCTCTGGACTGCAAAAGGTTAAAGGAAGCACGATGCTACGATGAAGAACGGAGAAGAATCAAGGAAGAAGCAGCCAACCGTTCGCTGGGTTGTAGCAACAAACTCGCGTTCAGCCGTGCTCGTCGAGCAAAAGTAATTAAGATCGATCCAGCGTTACTCGAAAGAAGTTATACACGTTCCCCGATACCAGATACTCGATCGACTCGATTCTCGAGGGCAACGATCCAGTCGGTTTCAATTACTGGAATCTTATTGCGAGTCGCGCTGGCGCAGATGAGCACGAGGGTCGCATAGTACGGGGTTGCAAGCTTCGCAGCTGAAGTCCAATAAACTGCATAACAGGATGATGGTTGGCTCGAACCCCCAGGACGGTTTCCACGCTAATACACTCTCGTGTGGCACGACACGAGCGGCGTAACGACGGGGACGACAAAGAAGAAGCGACTCACCCTCGGTGCCCTCCATTTTCCAGCGTTTTCCCTCCCGATCTTCTGCCTGGTTACGGGCACAACCCCTTCCCCTCGATCTCGCGGAAATGTATGGTACGCCCGGTTGCGGAGTTTAACCGCCATTTTTCTCGTGATAAATGAAATTGTTCCCCGCCAGGCGGGCGTCGAGCTTGTCACTAAAACTGAAATGAAATGAAGTCCGCGATAAGTCGTACGCGAGGTAGTTATATGTGGACGCCAAGTGACAAATATAATCCTGCATTTCTACGGCGAAGTTTTAGATTATTTGTAATTATCCTTGAGTTTCACGGGATTTTTTGAAGAAAGAAATTTGAAATTGTTGATGGGGAAACATATAGTTTAAACCGTTTTTATGGTGGTAATTCCAGAAGAATTCGGTATATTATAAACTAACTCCACCCATCAACCCCACGTACAAAATTACAGGTTACACTTCGTGGATGACTTTAACTGTCCTGCCAATGACAAATCTTCGCTTGACTTCTAAAACAATGTAGTCCATAATTAGAAACAGCTGAGCGGATTAAAATCGCAAGGCGTAAATTAATAAATCCTCGAGAGAATCGTTTCACTCGCAAGAGAATCTCATTTCCAGAACTTCCCAAGTTATCGATCCCCCTCTCTCAACCCAACTTCGAACCCATGTTCTCCGCCTCCAGTTGGTCCCCGCCAAATACAAGCAGAGTCCAATTCGACAATGGAATTTACAAATCTCGCGACGTGGAAAATGTACCGTAGAAACTTCCTGGGCGATGATATTCATCCAGACATCCGCGCGAACTTTCCGACGATTCATCTCCAGACGCTGATCCGCCTAGCCACCCTCCGACGGTTTTCCAACCGCGAGCGCGGCTTTCGAAGTTGCAGACAAGTATCAGCGCTTTGTGGCTGAAGATGGAAATCCGTGAGACGAGGTTGTTGCGATTGGTGGGTGGCGAAAAGGGGTGCGAGAGTAACAGCGTCATTGATCGATGAGATCCCTGGGAGCGATCGGTCCTCGAGCGTTCCCGGAACGATCGCTGATTTTGGCTGACAACGACGGCAAACACGTCACCGAGGGAAGATAAGAGGTGTTTGCGGTGCGCGGGTCGACGAGTAGCTCGTTAAAACGTGATAACTCCATCTACATGTAAATCTAATAGGATAGACGGTGCCGCGAGGGCATCAAACCCCCGTTAACCACCGTCTACGCCATCAGCCAGGAGGACTACTGGGCGGCGAGCAACCTTAAGCTCCGTTGGAAAGCCACGACCTTAACCGTCAGCGCATACGTCACCGCTAAATTCTCGTGTAATAAGACCTAATCCCGAGGGGTGTCGTGGTGACTCGTGGAGAACGCCTTGCCCTGGTCTCAGTGACGGGACCCCTGTTTGGCGTGTAAAACGATTCTGCCCCGAATGAATGCGGTTAATTATGCCTGCGAGTACGTACCGGCTGGGGTTTAAGGTGCTCCTCGGTTGGTGGTTTGCGGAATCGGCGTAAGAGATCAACCCTGGGATTTCGAGGGTGACGTTTGTTACGGAGTAGCTTTGATTTTCGTAGGTTGGAAGGGACTGTGTCAAATTTGAAAAGTGAGAAGGTGTGATAGGTAGGTAGCGTGGGTGGAGGCGACAACCATCGGCGAAACGAAGTGGTTAGAATGATATATAATTGACTATGGAGATGAAATTTAAATTGAAGTAGAAACTGAACTGTATTTAAATACCTATTTATTATAACGTCACTCCTGACTTGGTAGTATAAGGTATCATGTATATTACGTACCGCCCGAATTTATGTATATGGTACTCACAACCAGTGCAATAATGTTGAATTAATTTTTCGTACACTCATAGGATGAGAAAACTTTCGGTATGTGGTTTCCTTTCTGGGCTTTTTATTGTATTGGCAAGTTGATAAGCATAGAAATTGAAAAGTTGATCTCGTTAATAATGTTCGATATATCTTTATTTTTGCAGTTCCAATCCTCGCAATCGATGGAGTGGTGCACAACAAAGTGCAGCTTCCTTGCGACATTCGTTCCGCCGACAACGACGACGTCAGCATGGTGCTGTGGTACAAGGAAGGCGGCGGCGAGCCAATCTACAGGTAAATCAAAGATATTTTACTTCTTCCGAGCAAATGAAAACTATAAGTCAAGCAAGTGGGGTGATCTGGGAGCTTACGTTTTATTAAAATTAACAAGAAATGTCTTAAGAAATTTTAACTCTCTATAACCGAAATTTTTACTCAATACGCAAATTTTAATTTCATTTCGTATTAATTTTATTGAAACAATGCATAAAAGTTGGAATGGTTAAATGTGGGACTTTTGTGACTAAACACCTGCAAGATAGAATACACATGATATAACTAATTATGTATGTATGTTACTTTAAAGTGACTCTGCGCTATAGAGGGTTAAACACCTCAGACATACAAGAGTCAATCCACATTTAAAAAAACGTATGCTACCATTTAAAAGAATATACAATCGCGATGTCTAGGTATGTACATACTCTACATTTGAGAAAGAACTCGGAACATGAGAATTCTGTTCCATTATTCATTTCTACCTCCAACATAACGGGAGTTACAACCCTTCCCAACTGGCTTCACCCCACTCTCCAAAGCATACACCTTAATTAAACCACGAAGCATATTAACGCTACACCGTACAAAAAATACCCTCGTGATTCGAAACATCGAATCGCAAGGGAAGCGTGGCACACCAACGAGTGGAACAAATTCAAAATCCCATTAAACCCGGCTCGAACAGGCTGACACGAGCAAAATAAATTCTCCGCCATCCCCGGGTATCCGGGTATAATCCCGGGTACTCTACATCCCCCGAATTCATCAGAAACCTTTAAAAAACCAGCCCGATTACAAAGACATCGTGCCAGGTGGGCGTTACCGTCTAAAATTCTCTCCCTCCAGCGTCGCGAAACCCGATAATCCGGGAATATAAATTACCTGGAAGAAATAAAAAAGGGGCTGGCACTCGGGGCGGGGGGGGGGGGCCGCCCAGAAATTCCTCGCGTTATTTTCCGCGGTGAACTTCATTTGCTTCCCGACTAGCCGTTTCGCTTCCGCGGCCCGTGAAATTTTGCATATAGAATGGTGCTCGCCCTACCCCCTCGGCAACCCCCCTCCTGTGCACGCCGATTCGGAAAGAAGCGCGACTCGCGTCTGCACGAGACACAGGAGGGGGTCGGCTGACGTTGGAGGAGGTAGTCGACGTTAGTACCCGTCGGGTCATATTTAAGAAATGTAATAAGCTGTAAGATATGTGCTGGTGGAGGCGATGCATCGTCCCGAGACCCTCTCACCACCCTCTCCTTCTTTTCTACCGCGGGCCAAGTGGTTAGGGGGTGGTCCCGGTCATAGGTCGCCTCCTGTTGTAAAGTCAGTTTAATCCTCGCCGCACGAGAGGAGAAACTTTAAATTTAAAGGCAGTCAGAGACCCCCTCAACGAGACCCTTTCCTTGTTTCGCCCAGCTACTTCCGGGACTAGCGGTAAAATATTTATTACGAGGCAGGGCGGCTCGCTTATCGTGCGCGCGACCCCGTGCAGTCGAGGAAACAAAATACCGAGATCACGTGTTCATAAAGTTCAGGATACTTTGGTCCTTTTTCTGTTTCTTCCCCTTCATTCGGCGTGGGAGTGTTCTTTACACGAGGTGATAAGGGGATAGTAGGGCACGGGACAAAAAGGGTACATAATTCAAGCTGCGAGTATGATAAATGTACGTAGATTGATGATGGGGCTCTGGAACAGTGTGCAATTAAATAAATCATATTTGTAATCTTCTTAAGGTGTCACACGCTTTTGTGCTCGCTAATGGGGACATTGGAAATTCTTCTTCAACTGATTTGTATGAAATGCCAATAATAGCTTAGGTGAAACTTCTGCAGTACTTTTTCTACATTTAAAGTGCAGAAGGATCAGCTTCGTGTCGTTAATCATAAATTCGTTTAAACAAGAATTGAAGTTTGATGCGTTAAATTAAAGTATTCTATATAGTTTATTCTTCTATTGTCAAACAAAATAACTAAGCTTCCGCGAGAGTAACGTTAGTGGAATTTTGTATTCTATTGCCCAGTCCAGTATTGACGAGTAAGTATACTAATTTCAATTTTGCAATTCTTCTTCTACTGAACAAGCTGCTTAGATTTGCATATGTATTTAGCAAGGTACGCTACATTTTAATGCCGTTTTGCGATGTTCATAAAAATGTATCCAACCCCTGGTACCGCGTAAGCGAGGCGCAAGTTTCAGAGCCTCGAAATTAATGGGGCACAATGAAAATATATCCTCTGGTAAAAAAAAAAGCAAAAGTGTTCGTTACTGTCACTAAGCACCGTTATGCCTGATAAACGGGGGTAACTTTTTTCCTGATCCAACGAAACGATGCGCAGCTTTGCCCTCGAGCAAACACCGGCTGAAGATAAGCGCAGCCATGTTTTGTACGTGGATCCACCTCTGTGCATCGTAAAACTTAAACGAATTATGACATTATGTTCCGAATCTCTTTCATGACCTAAGTCGACTGTGAAGTTAACGCTTCTAAAGCTACTCCTCCCTGCCCCCTGCTCTCCTCCGCTCTACGATGTCGTTTTACTTCCATTTAATCTGATTTGTAATCTCATTATGCCGATTTATTCAGCCACTCGAACGTTTCACTCTAACAGGTCCTCGCTCGTTCAATTCTCTTGATTACAGACTCGTCTCCTTCATTTTCTTGCGCGACCCTTCTGCTTCTGCGTTCCCCTCCACTTCCCCGTTTTATTTTTCTTCTCTCTTCCCTCGCCTTCTCTGCCCTCGACTTTTTATGAAATTTCCCGTAATATTTGCGTCGCCTCTGAATGACTACCTCGATTGCTCTTAAGGGACATCTTTCCGCAGAATTGAATCTGTCGAATCCTGCTTGCCGGGATCCCCTATTTAAATCGCATGCATTACGCGAAGGGCCAGTCGAGCGCCGTTCTTTCTAAAGCGGTTAATAGGTTCTTATCCGACGCAACAGGGGCCGAGGAAGTAGAAGCGTGATAGCAGTGGCGACTGGATCGATGAACGAAAAGCAGCGGGTGTGATTTAAATATATACGACGGGGATTTGTTGGTCCCAAGGCTTCTGATTTTGGGTAGGAATACACGATTTCGGTGAGATCGAGTACGTCTCGGTGATCTTGGAACGAAGAAAGTGTTTGGCGGTAGCGAAATGAGTGTATGTATTATTGGAAAGTCTCTAAATGGGAACTATTTCTTATGCACCAAAGCTGGTTGATGTAGCTATTGTTTTTTTTATGTACATTATCTCAGAATAAATTTATGTGGCGTGGTTGAATTTGATCCTATAATATGAGCTTTCGTTTAATAGCTGCACTTAGACGATGATCGTTTAGTTCTTAATTCAGAAAACCTCTGAGCACAATGATTTCATCCTTGGAATCACCAGAATCTTAAATCTCTGCTTCGTTAAACTCTGTGATTATTTTTCACACATATTCGTAACCACTTCCAAACTCATTCTCTTCTACGCATCGTATAATTCATCAATTTTCCAGTAGATTCTAAATAAAAGAATCGATAACATAGCTCATATTCAGCTCACATCTCGACGCAAGCTGTCGCACAGCTGCTGCTCGCTAGACCATAGCACAATCATCTCCAATGCTCCACTATATCGAACCAAAAAGCGACGACAGCAGGAGAAACAAAAGGAACGATCAGAAGAAAATACGCGCAACCATGACATCTGCAAGAATATTCTCAGTACCGTCAATGCATATAGAATACATTGAACTGGAATCTGCGCAGTTGCCACTCGCTCCAGTGATTCCCCGCAGAAACCGAGGGAGAACCTCGAACCGCTTTGGTTTGCCATGCATCTCCGTTCAGGAGCGTTGGTGGCCCCGATTCTTCTTTCAAAAATCTCCGCGAATGAGCCGGGTGATCGACGAGGCGCGCGGCGGGCGCGATCGATCCCGGGATTCAGGTGGCGAGCTGGAGCCAGGAGCTGGAAGACCGATACCCTGGAATCGCTTTGCAGGGTTATCGTTGGCGGAGAGCCGGTGGAACGGCCGCGTTACACCCGGGGATCGTTCTGGTGGACGGAAAGCCGGTGATTTTCCGAAGGTAGAAGGTAGCTAGCGCCGGGCGTAGAGGGCGGGTGGTTGCGTTTGTGTGACGGTGGCCGATGGCCCGGAGGCAAGCAGCCACACCGACGCGGACGTCTGCACAGCAGCGGCACGTCACGGAAGCGCTTTCCTCGTCTGCTGGAAGTGCGAAGTGGAAGAATTAAATCGTATTTCAACGTCAATGCCGCGGAAGCAGACGGCAGAGTGGGATAGCTTTGGGAATACTCGGTCACGGCCGGAAATCCGAACTCCCGTGCAGTCGTGGAACGCAATTTAACTTTTAGTCGCTCGTGAGGAACCGTCGGCTTCCATGCTCACGAGTCTCCTACGGTGTTTCCCTCTTCTTTCGTGCCCTTCCCGCGCCCTGCCGTCTGATTTCACTCTCATTCTCTTTCTATCTTGCTGAGGCGACGGTCTTCTTCCCGCACGCCTCGGCCATCTCTTTGCCCGCTCGCTCCCGGATGCTTAATATGCAATCACGCGCGGAGGATGGCTCCCCAGGTGACTCTGATACGTTCCTGCCCTTCCATCCTGTCGGATTATAGGTCTGCTATGCTTGTTCCCGCGCGGATCCATCGCGCCAAGGCTCAACAGCGAGGATCCTGCGCATCTCAGCCCCTGCGGTCATCTTGCTCGGTGAGCTTCTTAACACGAAGGAAACACTGCTGGAACAGGTTATTTGGTCTCGGTGATATTGCTTTTGAGTTATGGTCCTATTACTGTGTTTTGTGGGTAACAGTTGTTAGGAGTCTGAGGTATAAGTGTTCTTGGTGTCATTCAACGTAAAATCGACTACTTAGATTTTGAATTCGATGTCAGGGATTGTTATGAAATTGGGACGTGATCCAGTTCACGTGAAATTACGGGGGGTGGGTGGGTTAAGTCATCGTTTTGTTGCTTTCGACTTTATTTAGGGAATATAGAAAGAAAATTACAAACTTTGATTCTTCGAATTTTTCAAACATATTTGCCACTAGCGAAATGATGACTTTTAAATTCCCTATAGATTCACGTAGACTACATTGTACGTATTTACTCGAATTTCATGGAAATCTTGTACACGAAGCGGACGGAATAATCGATTTGGCGAGGAATAACCCCAGAGTCTTCTGATAGAAATACTGGGAGTTCCGAACAATACCATAATAAGTTAAAATGATTACGTGTTCTATAACACAGGGTACGAACGCTAACATTAAGAGTGATTTTAATGCTCGCATTACAATTAAATGAAGAAATCGTTGGGAAGATGAAGACGTGGGCGGTACGAAGAGCAAAGGGCTGCAGTAAGCGCGTTTCCAACTTTACACGTGACACCAGCTAAAGACTACATCGCGAGACGTCCTGAAGGGGCGTTGTCAACTTCGTTTGTCGGATCTTGGAGATTACAAGTGCTGGTTTCATGAAAATTCGTCCCTCGCTCCCGTAGGATTTTGGTATTAACTCGTACCCCAGCAGAAACGTCCTCGCGAAGAAGTCGTGAATGGGGATTCGCCGAGACACTAACTCCTTCGCCATCGTGGAACAGTCTGAGCTTTCTAGCAAATTATATTCCAGAACTTTTCGAGTAAAAATAAGTCTCCGCCTTCTCAGTAATTACGTTTAAATTCGCACAGTTAAGTTCAATCCTACTGAACGACCTATGAAACATGTTTACATACAGAATTTATGCGTGAATAATTAGCACAGACTCTCCATTTGTCATGTCACAAATTTACACAGTTTTCTATTCCAATAAACCGCAATGGGAAATTACATACAATAAATCAAACAAAAATTAAATATCAATTTTCATCAACTGTATGCCATTAATCTTCAGATGATTAAATTGCAAGTTTCTAATCTAAAACATGTTCTTACGTTTAACAGAAGTTATTCTTCACGGATGTTGAATATGTACAATGTGATAATTGTATCGTTATGTATTAAGTATCTATGTCGATTATCGTTTCGCGTTCCCATGAGAAAGTTTTATATAATATGATTTCGCGCTTGCTCGGCGTTGCTACAGAATTGGTATAACCGATGGTTTCAGCTTCGATGTCCGAGGTCGCCGACAGTTCAGCAATGCTCGCCTCTGGTCGTCGCCGATGGCATTGGGACCAAGAGCTTTTTTTACCACGGCGTCGAATCCCGCTCACCTCAGCATCGCTCAATTGGAGACCAAAGACGAAGGGATCTATCGGTGTCGAGTGGACTTCAAGAATTCGCCGACGAGAAAGCAGAAGATGAATCTGACTGTTATAGGTGAGCAGCGAGTCTGTTACTTATTTAGCAGAAATTATGCCGCGTATTGGCAGATAGATGAAACGGAAAGAGCTGCCTCGACAGTCCCTGTTCCTCACTGATACTGCAATTAAAACTGTACAAGTAGTCGGCCGAAACGAGATGCAATCTTCCGTAAATGCAGCCTCTCGACTCAACCAGGTTCACCCCTTCGAGTGTCTCCCGTAGAATCATACACAGGGCAGAATATTAAAACTAGAGCACCTCGTTACGTCGTTTCTGGATCAATTCAATCCACTTGAAAATTTACTGCAAGCCATCTTCCCTTACATTACTGTCCACGCCGAAATCTTCGTCACAACCGCTGTACCGGTCCTACAGTACCAAACGCGTCAGATAATGACATGGACCGTTCGATCGATCGCCCCGATATTCCCATGTTGTCCAAGCCCAGCAAAAGCCTGGCGCACCGTTCCCACCTTTTATCTGTCCCTCTGCCGAAGCGCGATCGTGGCCACCGACAAAAGTGTATTCACCGAACGGCGAATCGCTCGCACCAGCGGAATTCAATTGGCCCTGATCAATCTTTCGCCAAGTAAATCACATCTCGTCACGGTTTCGCTCGCGCAGATCAGTCAGTTCTCGTCCAACAGGCGAATAATCAATCCGCGCTCCCGTTGATTCAATCGTGCACGATGTTCCCACAGTGCCGCCGTCGAAGCCGGTGATCCTGGACGGGACGACGAGGGACATCTCGAGGATAGAGGAGCCGTACAACGAGGGAAGTGACGTGAACCTGATTTGCGAGGCACGAGGTGGCAGGCCGCCCCCGAAGCTGACGTGGTACCTCGAGAACACCGTGATAGACGAGTCCTATCAGTACAACACCGAGTCAGGGCTGACGGTTAACCACTTGTCCTACCCCAAAGTTGGACGGCAACACCTCAAGGCCCGGCTGATCTGTGAAGCCAGCAACACTAACTTGGTGCAACCACAGGCCCGGCTAGTCATCCTCGACGTGAATCGTAAGTCCTCGGAGATTTCTCTGCCTTATCGGGTATAAGTATTTCGCGGGCATTTCTCTGTGCGGTGTTTCTCTGTGTACTGCGTCTTGGAAGGCTGCCATCGGTCGCAACGCTGCTCTCTATAGACTTGTAGGTACCTTTCCTTGAAACTGTCGCCTCGGGGAGCTGCGCACACTAGTTGGGATTAATGGTGTGTAGATTTAAGTAGATGGATGTGAATGTTATTTGTCGATTGTGGTCTGCGCGTGTATAGGTAGGTATGGCAGAGAACCCTGCACGTCTTTCTGTGCACGTCTTTCTCTACTTTATAAACATCCTCGTATCTTTGTTCATTAGATGATATGAAGGCTGAGGTATATAAATTTTTCTGACAGTCTAATTCGAGTTGGGGGTTTCAATCTGGTAGAAGTATGAGACTGAATTCTCGTGGTAAATGATAAGGCCCATGTTAGAGTGCGAAAGATCCATGAAACGTTATCATTGTTTATTGATGAGAGAATATATATGCTGCCGTTTAGAGCTACTGGAGAGATATGTGGTAACTGCTAATCGGTGCCAGTAAAAGTCGCTTTCTAAATATATAAGTCAGATTGTGAGGTACTATGGTTTTAATTTTTGATATGTGAATTCAGAATGGAGAAGAAAATATTATAGTTTATTGAACGCTGAATGGTATTGTTAGTGTTCTGAACGTGACTATAACTCTTTGTTTGCCATTAAAAGCACAATACATGTGGACGCACATGTTCTGAGTAGTAGATGAATGTAGTAGGTAATAAGTGTCCACGAAGGAAATGTGAGACGATGAAAGGTAATGCGCAGTGGGAGTGGTCGAAGAACAGGAAAGAATTACCCACGGGTTTGTAACATATTTCTATGACATTATCTGCGTGATATTCTGTGGGAAAAATTATACACATAATGAAGCATTCTATAAATGTAGGTATCTACTCACGTGTACCATTTTTTCAGTTGCGTAATTCGAAAGAGGGAATATAATTATACAAACATGACTTTTCTTCTCATTATTCTTGTTTTTCGCGTGTGAGTGCTGACATTTAAATAACTTTTAATTTGTGTAATTGCTCGGATTTTAAAAACGACGTCCGAAATTTTAACCCGATAAAGTAGCTTTTAATGTATTTAAACGCGAGAAATTTTCACGTTTTGGATTGCTCTACGATATTTCCATTAATTTTCATTATTCTCAGCGTATTCTCTCCTCGTCACTGGAGACGTCACCCTCCCTCTATTTTTTTTTCGCTTCTCGCTTTTCTTTCCTCGTCGCGTCTCGAAACGACGCCGGTTCCCTGAATCTCGTTGCTGCTGTATTCCTCTGCATCCGAGGAACTTCAGCGACCTACTTGCCGTAATTCGGCGATAATTGTTCCATTCTACGTAGCGCAATTTAAAATTGAAGATTTCTATGAGGATAGCGAGGGAGCAGGGTGCTGGCGATTAAATCGTGCTGCAGTTAATGGTTTAAGAAATGGGGGGAGGGGGCGATGGGGCTCGTTGAAATATTCATTTCATTAACCTAGTCACTAGTGGAATACGTCAGGACCTAGGACAAATACGGTAGGAGAATGGCCAGATTTACATTTGATCTGTTATCTAGTAATTATTCCGCTGTTAGTGGAACACAGGTACAGAATATAATCGACGAAGCTGGGATTCGTGACGTTTATATATACTTATTTATAGCTTCATGAAATAATTCTAGAGCACAACAGAAAGCAGAAGTGTGTTATGAACTAGAATTGAGTAGAATATCCAGGCTACATTCTCTGAGATATTACAAGTTAAAGAAGCACGAGTAGTATGTGGGCTACGCCGTCATTTAACTTAATATTTACTGAAGTGTAAGGCATTCTATAACTGAAAGCACATTTTTCTTCATTCGTCGTAACTTGAAAGTTAAAACCTGTTATACTCTCATTCAGTGTTTAAAATCTATATTTCCTACGCATCATCGCTACATTAAATAACCCTGTAAATTAGAATCATTTCAATATCGTGTACAACCCTTTGCAAGTAGAAGTTATCTCAACTTAAAGAAACTGACGGAGATCTTGTAGTTTCCAATTCTGAAAACGTTAAAATAACCATTGGTCCTATATAAGTTATTCGCTATTTTTTCTCTATTCAACAGAAAGGTTTCTCTCTTCGACGATCTTACATCCACTATAGCATCGCAACTCCTCAGATCGCGTTGATACCATGCGAATACCAGGCTCAGTGCCTGCTTATTTTCTCAGCTATAAGTAGCTGGAACCATGACATCGGTGACGTCAAAGTGGAAAGCATTAAACGAGCCACAGAGCGTTTCTTGTGATCCGCGTCTCGTGCCGTGGAATTTCGCAATAAAATTATGCAGATGCCAGTTGCTCTTGCGTCGGATTAGCGCATAAGTCAGGCTCGAAGCGAGGCTTACACGCATGACTCGCGGCAGACAGTTCGGTTTTCTCTATGGTCTCAGATGCGAGGACCGATTAAGAAACATTTCTCTGGTATGTCCGAGTATTTATGTCCCGCCGATAGCTCACGCGCGTTTCCACTATGCGGTTGGATTTATATGCGACTCAAGAGTATAATTCCCAACTCCTTGCACGAGCACGACGATCATATTTCACTAATATCTGGAACGAAAAGCAGGTGGTGAAAAAATAATTCTCAAATTACAAGCAGAACATTTCTCAGCTAAACGTAGCTATACCTCAACATGTCAGGGTTCAACTTAAGATCAGTACCTAGAATAGCATTCTTAATTAACATCCATTTAATACACATTTAACGTGGCTCGATTCCCAATTAGGTACACCAAGCTTCTCCACTGAACAAGCTCCACAAAGCAAACAGGTACCTCAAGCCCCGCGCTGTGTCACTCAAAATCCAAACGATCTTAACTTTGAGAGAACCTCCTTTAGCAGAAGAGGGAAAAATGCACCGTGCTAGATTCGCCGATAAACGCTCAAAGTAATATTCCTCGCGCGAAACGTGGCGGCGCCGGTTGAGACGCTCACGAAATCGGCTCGGCGAAGTTATCGTTTCATCTAGCATCGCGGTTAAACAATTCTCCACGACGATTTCGCGGTGGCTCGGGGTGGCACGTAGCTACCGAACGCCTTTTCACGTGGTGCCCTGCCAGGACAAGGTGTTCACGCGCTGAACCTATTAGTCGTTCGCTCGCGATCGCCCGTTGAAGATAACAATAACGCCTCTCGGAAGACGGATCAGTGGATCGCGTGCCTTCTTGCCCCCCAGCTTCGATTCCGTGTTTCTACGGGGTCTCCGTGTTCAAGGGTTGGCGGGTCGATAGAAGTGACGAGGCGTCGTGTGTGTAGCGTTCCTCTTTAGAGGTGTGTGTTCACAGCACACGTACGTGCGACCACGTGGCCGTTCGCTGGTCGTGTAACATTCGAAGAATGTGCGCTTGTACAGGCAGGTTACGTGCTTGGGTGTTCGCGAGAAAGAAGGTGTTCCAAGTGGCAAGATATCGTGCCAACGGTGTCTGGAGGGTGGTTCTGCGTCTAAGGGTCTGGAACAGCCGCTCCAGGGGAAGGGTTGTGAAGCGTGGATACTAGAGCAGTGGGGGAAACTATTCGTACGTACGGCGATAATGATAATGTAAACAAGCGTAAAACCATTAGGGACTAGGGGCGCCGCTCGAGGCGTTAACTCGTACCTGGTTGATCCTGTCGATCGATCTACGACCACTCACACAGCTGGCCGGCTGGATGTGGGGTTGGAGGGTTATCGACTTGCACGATAAGGTGATCGACATCACTCCAGTTGCTTTATTGATAGCGATGTGTAGATGGAAGGGAAAAATCTTCTGTCTTTTTGTCAATCGTTGAAGTATGCACGGGGTGACAGTTGTGGAGTGTGACAGTTTGATTGAGGCAATTTTTAGGAATATATCTGTGTGTTCAATGTGTGACAAGTTGCAGTAGTAAAATAATTTTGGCACGTATTGGGTTAGATCAGATTTTTTATTAAATGATAATTTTATAACTTTTCTTCTTGTTTTCAGCTCTACCTGTAACCTTTGAAATATTAATATGCAAAAATGAATTATTCTATCTATATGCTTCTTGATTTTTGCTAGGCTTTGCCTTGACTTCATTCAATGAAAGCTCCATTTCTGCTCGAAAAATTCTTCCAAACGTTTTAACAAAAAATGCCACTCCCAAGTAATGAATTTCATCCTTCATTATACTTTACTCCTCTCCGAGCCTAAGTATTATACTCACTTCAACCCTCACTTCAAAATTGAAATCAATCCGAATTTTTTTTCCACCAACTCCTCCGTACAATTCTAATCACTTTGAACTAAAACACACCGCAACAAAGTCGGCACAAATCAATGGTCACTCATAATACCCACAAGAAAGAAACGCGATCGTAACTAATCCAATCATGAAATCGGAGAATCCAGTAATGGAGGAGGACGGAGAACAAAGCGATGCAATTCGATCTGTCGACTTTGAAATTTCCCCGTGTCTCATTAGACTGAACGGGGCTTGGTGCACGTGCAGAAATCAATTATCCTCTTTCCGTGGAGCACCGATCCCCTAAATTCCCAATAGACAAACGTTGCTTGAGCTACACAGGAGCCGATAACGCCCGGCGTTTGATTAGTTCCCGCTGAAGAACGGTCGCGAATAAATTTAAATCTCCAAGCGGTGGCCCGTTCGCGGTTCGCTGACTTCCCCCGCTTTCACAGGAAAGTACACACGCGTGTCTATAATTTCATACGACTCCCCAGGGCGATACCTATTAATTCGTACCGTTGCCACTCGTAGCCAACTTCCATACAATAGGACAAATAATAATAAGCAGCCGTGTTCACGGTCCCGCACGGCCCGCTGCGTATAAATTCCCTCGTTAATTGCTCGCCGCGTATTAGTGCCGTCGTTTCAATAGCCCATTAAATGTCTTTAAGCGTTAGGCTGCTCGGTGTGCAGGCAACTTTGCTCCTCGCGTTTTCCACTTCTCCGTCTCCGTTGTTCCGGAAACGTCTCGTGGAACTCCCCTCGTACTTCGTGAATGGTGCCCCGGGGTCAATCGTGTCACTTTTTGCTCGCAGCAGCCAGTTCGAATTGTTTACCTCGATAGCAGAATTCGTGCCTAGGTGTTCTCCGTCTTCGCAGGTTTTACGTTACTCATGGATGGGAAATTTTAATGGCTTACTATAATACTTAGTAACGTTTTGGGAAAGGATTACGTGCAACCATTTTCAGGGATATAATTTCTGTAGCTCTGTATTTTAATTTTTTTCTACGCTGCTATTATTTTGTGTGAAAACTAAAGAAGACGACTAGAGACTCTTCTATACGATTACGTATATAAACAACCTTACATTTTTCGTTCAAAATTCATTTCTACAATCTTTCCTTCATCCTCTTAACACGAACACCTTATAATAATAGCTAAGATGATTCCACCACGTTTAGGAGCACTTACTTACGCTCAAGGGCTGGGTATCACGCAACACGATCGCGGCAGTGAAACAGGTCACCTTATAGTCAGCCAGATCCCCGGTATATTCCAGAAAACACATTCACTGCCGTTCATAAATATTAGGGCACCTGCTGTATTTGCAGAAAATGTGATATGTGGTACAGATTGGATACTTTTCTAGCAAATAGATGGAGTAAAATTTGTAGGAAACAAATTCGTAATAAGTGTGCAATGTTTTTCACAATTATTTCATACAGAGTGGGCATTCTAATACTTATGAACTGCAGTAGGTATACATATCATGTGAATTGCAACGACCCAATTCACCTACGAGAATTTAGCAGCTAATTGCCCTCTTAATGCCCGGCCAATTTGCGCAATACACTGCCAATTAAGGTTTAAAGAGTGACCATAAACACCCGTCGTATTATTAATAGATGGCGTGACTGGGACCGCCGTTAATTCGCGTCCGATTGATCCGCGTGTTCGGGTATGCACGCGTGTGCATTTACACGTGAGCGTGCAGATGCACGCGCGTGTATCCTGTCGCAATATTTACTCGGGCGCGGTGATGCGCGACTCGACGCTGTTCACGGAACAATAATTAATAACGGGCGCGACGCGGTTCCTGCGTTTTCAGCGGCGCGCAAATTATTCCAGCTGTCCGCGGAAAATCATTTTGACGCCAATGATGGCCGTTATCGCGGGACATGATTTTTCGCGGGGTCGAGCACGCATCACTTCCAAGCGATTTCGGTAGAAGCAACTTAGCGCGATTCTGTTGGAGGAATTGTTTGGTCTTAGGGCAGGTCTCGTGAAACGTGTAGGTACCGTTGTTAACAAATTATTGTTTAACAGGTCGTTTCGAACCAAATAACTTTAACACGATTATAGCGGGGGTTGTGAATGAGTGAAAGGTAGGATCGAAGGAAGGAAAAGGAAGTTGCGTTTCGCCCCGGGCCTGCTAGTGGACCCATCGGTAAGGGTTACCTAGTGGGTTTTGCCTTAAACGCTGAGATGTTAGCAGTTAGGGCGATGCGGGTATATGTATATATGAAGAAGTAGATGAGGGAGAACTTGCGAGAGTGCCGGAGGTATCGCTACGAAGATTATAACGTTTCGAAAAGTTTGCTCACTACTATTGGGTTTGACGTTGAATTCTTCTACTATAATCATTGTATTAATTACAAATATTAATCTGTACCGCGAGTTGAATTGAAATTAGTCGCCGTGAAAATAAATTCGAAATTAGGAGAGATCTTATCTTCTCCTTGCCAAGATTTGGGCAAACCCAGTAATTGTAGTAGGCATACGGCACTTAGGTAGCGGCATAGTGCGTGAATTAGCATATAGGTGGCGTCCATTTAAGTAGCGAGCGGAACTAAGAGACCTCGGGGAAGTCGCCGCGGCGGAATCGGTTAGGTGGCTGGCCAATACGCAGACGGGCTTGGGTTCGAGTCCCAGCACCCGAGTTTTCCCTTTTTTCCGTCTCCTATATAATCGAACCGACTTCCAACTCTATCACTACATTCCAAGAAAATATACCTACCCTGTTTGTCACACAACCCAGACTTATTTCAGAACAATACTTAAACTAAGTAATTGAAGGACAATCACGCGGCCTGCTCTAAGCGAGGAAAGCGTCGCGAATCGAGGTGTCGATACGCAATGGTGTTAAAGTGCGATGCCCTAATTGACTCAGTGGTTAATTCAAGGTTTGAAAAGTCGATACAAGTCCAGCAGTCCGGGGTCTTTGACGCTTCGATTCGGGTCAGCGCCGCGGCTGATTTTTATCGGATTTATAATTCAGGTCGACGTAAGGTCTGTTTGGAAGGGTGGGTGCAAAACGAACGCGACGGTGCGCGGGTCGACGAGTGCGCGACGTGGCTCGTGGGCAATTATTCGAACAGAAAAACGATAATGCCGCAATAAGCGCCCGTGGAAACGTTAAGGCGAGCCGTGCAACGTTAACTGCGCTCCGGTGTTAATTCGCGATTCCGGTTGTTAGCGTACGTCTGCACAAACGGTGGACGTACTACTGTCGCGAGTCAATAATTCGTGCGACGCGAGTAACGCTTGCACACTCCAATTAATAATGCCGCCGGGTAAATTCTATTGTCGATTCGCTGAAATAAGTGCATTATTCGTGACTGTGTGTAATGACGGCGAATAGTTTGCGGGCTGGCATTTAACATTTCGCTGTGTAATCGAATAGGCTTGCGGGTAGTGGAGTTCTTAAATGGAAAATGGGCTTCCGTTCACAAGCTACTTGATTTTAATGGCGGCTGTTATTTTTGTATTTAGGTACGCGTGTTGCTTAATTGTTCATTCCGTAGTTGTGATTTATTAATAGCTCGGGGGAAAGCAAATTTCTAAAGTTTATTCATCGGCAGGGCGTATGGAGGCCAGGAAAATTTCCTCTAATTAAGCCCGTGATGAATTGATTCTTTGAAGCGTAGAATAAGCTTGACACAATGTCTGGATAATGTTTTCAGCAGGATTTAAGGTATTTATTGATAAACACCCAGAAATTACAAGTGTCTGCGGGGGGTTAAAGAAACTTTGTGAGTTTATAGAACAACAAATGGGCAACACCTCCCTTTTTGTCCGTGTAACACAAGTTTAAGGGGCAAAACGACCTTGCTCAGTATTACCTTTCTTAATTTATCTCCGAAGCTATTAAGGATACAATAGGGACTCTTATTAAACACATATTTCCTAACTTCTGAACAAACATTACACAGCATATACGTTGGTAAAGAATGAAAAAATTTTTGATAAAACAAATATGGCATTCTCGTCTTTAATACGGAGTTGACGGTTTCAATTTTTATTTGACAGTGATGTTGCACGTATCTGTATCACTTTAATGATGTCTGCAATCAGAATAATCGATAGGCAGTGCGTAAGGAGAACTACTAAATTAACTGTTATAATAGCCTACTTAAAGCCAGATTTTCACCAAATACTCGAACACGCCAGCCATAGAGAATCTTCTCGCTGTATTGTCCTACTAATTAATCCCAGAGACTGTAGTTGACTTTTTTCTTGCTTCTTGAGAAGTTGATCGTGATTTAACGACACGCGATGCTTCGTGCGTCAAACAATACACCTTCCTGATTCTAGTTGTGCCATTCTTATCGAGGCTTAATACGTGTATCCAACATGCTTCGCATGAGACGAACTTCTGCGATCCTTGTCTATAATTTTGCCGACATTAATGCCTAATTGAAAGTTAGAACTGTTGGTTTACAAGTTGTATTTACCTGTCGTTGCTTTATATTGCTTCTAAAATTTTACGCTTATTTCCTTTACTTAAGGTTTCATTGTGAAAAAGATGAAGGGCACGTCTTTTTCACGACATCTTACTCGAAACAATTGTCGAAATAATGCATTTGTTGAGTAACAATATAAGTATGTAAGGGAAATAGTTCTGTGTATAGTCAGACGCAGAGCGCAAGCCAACTTAACGAGAACTGTGTCACTCTGCAACTGTGCATACTTGCAGTATTTTAAGAATTGACTCAAATAAGATTTCTTAAGGACAATGAAAAATTTAGTAGCAACTCAATTACATTATATTTAAGATGGACGTCCATTTCACCGTTGAAAGAAGCGTAGGGTCTTCCTCATCTATGTAAATAGTACAATAAGGCTCCTTACACTTCAATCTCCATTACAATTTACTATAAATTAACACACCTTAACACAATTCTGCTGCACTAATTCATCGACTGACACCCAGGTGATTAAAATACCAAGTCTTCAGACCTTTTCGTGCGTTCCCCTACCTCGGAAAAAAGTACTGTAAAGTGAATTCCTCCAAAATGATATAAGAATGTCGTTGCTCTTTGGATGGCAATATCCTCGTGCACGATGCAACTTCTAGGTCGTACAAAACTTCCGTTTAGCGTAAGAGGACTGTTTGGAGAAATGGAGACCTTGAGGAACGCCGATATATGCGTCCGTTGAGCATCCAATGAAAGGGGCGAAAGGGAAGGGGGGTTGATGGGGCGTCAAGAAGGATCACCGTGCACATTGGTGCACAGAGCAGCGGATAGGCCACGAAACGGAACGGAGGAACCAATTTCAGAGAAGTGGCTACCGGCTAATGGCAATTAGGGGTTGTACGAGTGGCTGGTTGCGGCGGCGCATAAGCGTGCGCTGGAATTTACGAGGCAGACCGCGCGAGATGGGCAACGTGGTATTAGGGATCCTCGTAGATACCGTTGGGCTTTTGTTTTCGGCCTCGATCGTTATTAAATTTCGCCGAAGGAACGCCGAGCGCAAGGGTGGTTGCGGGCGAAGGGGCCACGAAGGATTTATAACGCGGAAGACGCTTCGATGGGAACGGAATGGGGCAACTTGAATCGCGCCGCGTCCAGGAGAGAATACAGGCGCGACGGATTATTCAAATTTATTAAACACTCGTGGGGAATGCGAAACGAAGGCGAGCCTGCCCTCGACTTTGTTTCTTTCCTTCCTTTATCCGAATTATTTTGCACGCAATTATTGCCATCGAAGAAGTTGAAAAATTGTGGAGGCAGCTGAAGTATTTGTGATTAGGTTACTAAGAATGTTCAGTGTATTAATCTGAATGGTGATTAGTTTTCGTTATTCTGTATGCAAGGCAATGCCAGGCAATTCAGATATTATATCGTTCAGAGAGATATTTGGTATTTGAAAGAATCAACATGCTACAAACTACATATACAATTTTTTGGAAATTCTTCAAAATATTACAAAACACTTTGCACATAGTTCGCATTCAAAATTCCTATAAGGAAAAAGGAAAACAGTTTCAGTTTTCACTTGAGCCTTCTGCTTGTTCCAAATATTTTCGTTTCAAATAATTCACACTCGACTAACCCTGGTTAGCTAGACTACATAGCATTCAATTCACACATCCTCCTCTTATTTCGTCCGTTTAAAAATTTATGAGAAAAAATACTATAATATTTTGCATATAGATTCTTTACTACAAGTGAATTTTATTAGGTAAGTTTCTAAAACACTTACCTATACTTTCTCAATACATAAAGTTCTTCCATTTCTGTCACTTCCTTGAATAACTAATGCGATATTAAAGGAAATTAAAAAAACTCTGGAACAAAACGAACATTTTAATTCCTCATTTTGTTTGCCACAAGATTGAGCTAGAAATATAAGGATTAAAATTCGCCACACTAGGGATTATCTTAATCGTATTAGTTTTAAATATACCAGCCTATATTGTGCATCCTGTAAATGTTCCAAGCAATTAATATAAACAGCACTGTCCTCAATTCTAAACCGTCGCACATGCCTTATTGTGCGCGATTAAGGCAATCCAATATTGCACGCAATAATTGCAATCAATAGACGTTCCAAGATTTATGGCTGATGGAAATGGACAGGTAGTACATATATGCGTCCACCGTGACAGATGTATACGTTCCAGCCTATGAATTTCCCTGAGCAACGCAGGAGCGATGACGTTAATAGGAAATTCAATATTCTCTATCGTTCGTCCCACAAAATTGCGTGTTATAAGTGGTCGGCGTAATTGCAGTCGAATGTCTGTGCGTGACAGATTTATACGTACAACAGCAAAGAGTACGTTTCGTGAGTGTAAAGCAATTCGCCTTGCATACTTTGTAACAGAAATTTTAACGCGAAACTTTCACAATCCTCCTTTTTTCGTGCTTATTCCCCGGTGTGAGGACATGGTGGGTGATAAATGAGAATTTCAATTTAAACTTCAGACTAGAAATTCTAAAGAATTCTCAAATAAGTCCTTCCACTGAACTCTGAAGTGAAAGCACATATACGTGACCCTGTTCAACAGATTTATTTCTCTAATCCAAAGTATTTTCAAAATTACTATAGTGAGAAAATATTTATGTACATAAATTGTAGAATGCATTGAATTTTTTATAGTCGAATTCAGTAATTCTCTTCAGTTCTTAAAGCAATGATGGGCTAAAGAAGATGACACAATTTTCGCGTGGGATTATATTCAGAAAATAGCATTCGTAATATTTTACGAAAGTTCCTGAGCATTTGAACGACCGGCCCCTGCGATCTTCCATGCAATCCTTCATTTCCATGCAAAGCGTCATTCTGTTGAATCGTTCGCGCTGGCCACGGAGCACTAGGCTGCTGCCTTTCCCGTGGCCAAGAAATTAAATAATTGAGATTTATCGCCTTGCCGTGCCGACAGGATTTGAAGAGGTTCTTCCGCGTAATGCGGCAACGGGGTTCTTCAACCCTCTCCCGTTCGTTTACGTGGCCGTAAACGTCTCGAAAGAGTCTCCTTAACCCTGCTTACAAGCAACGTGTTTCTTCCAGAACAGAGTGCACCAACCAGTCTCGAAATTTCCGACTCATTCTTGCAACTTCTCAACGGCTTGTTTCTGCGCGTATAAACAGAGTTTACATTACTCCAGACTGTTGTTTCAAGAATTGTTACTGCTATCTTGGGAGCTACTTCATGGTCCATGACAGCTTCGGCGGTTATAGAATTTATGCATTGAACATTCTGTCAGGAATTATTCGGTGCTGCAATTGTAATTCATGCTTCACGATTTGACTTTTAAGGATATTATTCTAGAAGATATTTCCTGATAAATATGTTCGAGTCATTTAGGCGGGCTTGTTTGGACTCGGAAGATATTCAGTTTCTGCGCAAACACAGTGTAGGTTGCAAAGTGAACGTCACGAAAATGAAGTGAAATAACTTCTTCCTTGAAATCAAATAACTTAATCACAATCATATCTTCTTCTATCCAGTATCTATTTCTACAAATTCTCAATGCTAGATATCAACGTTTCAAAAGTAATTACGCAAAATGTTACATACAGCTTCTGTCACCTTCTCACAATGCCAAATTCTTTAAAAATAATTCGATATCGTCACAGATTAAGATGGTACCATCAAATACAAGTCCACGTAACCAAGGTTCATTCTTTGGGATTTGTTACATAACAAACCAGATTAAATGCAAATCTGACTGTAGTTACTTGTGAAATTAAACATTTTTACCTCATGGTCCCTCTGAACCGTTCGTGTTATCCACGTGGTGAAAATGGCGCCGCCACACCGGAATAATTTGCAGTTTTCGAGAACGACGGCGCAAAGAGGATAAGTTCGAAAGTAGCGGTGCTCGCATAAGTTAGTTAAAGTTAAGTTGTTCAGAGGGAAAATTTGTTTTTGCTAGTACGTTGAAGTTCGGCATATAATGCGCTTTATAACGATCCTCGACGAGTGAAGTATTTTTTACGAGATTTTGGTGCACACGCTGCAGCGCCCCTATCTCCTCCCGTTTATCCTTTCTCGATCGCGCCAAATTATTTTACGACCCTTCGTGGCGTTATTCCTCTTCAACATTCGTCGTACCCGCGTTATCACCTTGGCTTATGTGGGAAAAGTTCGATATGCTGAAAGTTCCGATTTCTTTGGGGCGTTAATAGTTTCAACAAACAATCGCTACAAATATCGCGTAATTTACAGTTATAATACGTTTCTGAAAATTGCTCAAATTCAAGAAACTCCTTGTAGTTCCGCAGATACACTGGCAATTCTATTTAAGATTTTCAAGCCACACTACCTCCCAAATTGCAATACATCTTTCGACTATGAAAACTATTTATAACGAATGAAGCACCCTGTATTCAATGTTCTTCTGCTCATAATTGCTTAAAAGAGAAAAACTCGAGTCGAAATTGTTACAGGAGGATAAACTTAAAGCCATCCGTGTTCTAGACGGATGCGAGGTAATCAAGAAAGTTGTTCTTGTCGCGCGAGGACGGGCTGTCGTTTTCTTACCGTTGTTTCTTATCGAACTAGCATGGGACACGATTCTTTGTTTTCTTTTACAGTGAAGCCGTTGGTCGTACAGATTTTGACGAAGGAGTCTCGAGTTTCCGCTGACAAGAACTACGACGTGGAGTGCAGGACAAGTGGTTCCAGGCCAGAAGCAGTAATTACTTGGTGGAAGGCGAACAAGCCGATTAAGAAAATGGCGCAGAATGTAAGTTTTGTCAGGTGGCAGACGATTATGGTAGTTTCTAAGTGCTCTGACGCGGGACATGCATTTCTTAGTGAACAATGAATTGATTACGGAAGCGCGCGGTACCATAAAATCCATATGAAATGAAAGTAGCATAAAACTTCTGGTAAAACTTCTTCGATGCGTAGTCTTTTAACCATTTTCAATGTTATCAAACTGTTCTTTTCAATTTCTTTATAATACTCACCTGGTACAAATTTATCGACGTATTTCAGAGCCCAAAAGCAGTTTAAAAACCTTAACAAATACGAGTTCACGAATTCCTCGTATCTAGGGGTAAACAAATCTAAAAACTCAAGAAAATCTTTGGAAATCTATTTAACCGTGGAACGTGGAACGTCAAGTGACAGCGCAGTTCGTGACACGATTCTAAGGAAAATTGTCGAAATCGGCGCCCCAGCGAGTTTCCGCAGTTCGCGCCGGTTCGTCGTAAAGTTCGAGGAATGAAGTTATTTCGTTTTTGCAGCAAGCAGTCTAGTCCCTCTACGCTTTTTTCGCCCCCGTTTCGATCGACTCGGCACGACACTTTCCTCCAAGCTGACGGAGTAAGCGCGCAAG
Source organism: Andrena chrysosceles (assembly GCA_963855975.1). Classification (NCBI taxonomy): domain Eukaryota; kingdom Metazoa; phylum Arthropoda; class Insecta; order Hymenoptera; family Andrenidae; genus Andrena; species Andrena chrysosceles. The sequence continues at coordinate 40,637,957 of OY979769.1, read as the reverse complement.
TACGCGTACGAATTTACTGGATAACCTTACCTCCCCCTCCCACCCCCATCCCTCCCGCGCCTCACTCCTTTTCCATGCCACTCGATAAATTACGGAAGATCTTACTTTCCCCTCGTATTTGCGATGCGACTTTTTCCGTCAACATCTCGGAACGGTTTTTCTGAACGTTACACTGTTAAGTAACTTTGCCCTCGAAGTGATCGCACGTTCTCGAGAACGAATTTCTGTACGAGGAATCGTGTATGAGGAAGAGTATCAATTTAATTTCAGCGGAAATTCTTCTGTTAAATTGTTTGCGTATTTTGCAATAATTATTCTGCTTACATAATACTATTTGCTTATTTATTCGAGTTGAAGTAATGCAACAACGAGCTATTGTGTGTAATTCAGTAGGTATTCAGGATTTAATTTTACAATAACAAAACGCAGCGTGGCTATGTTTATCACAGTCAAAACTTTAAGTTCCTCTAGTTTCGTGTGAAGTAATATGAAGAATGATGTCCCATTATCTCTGCCCATTACTACTGACAATGCCAATAATGACGCTCAGTAGTAAACCAGATTTAACTAAATTCAACCCCTTATCTTTATAGTTTCAACTATAAATTGCGCCGCCTCATCAACAGTATTTTCGAGAAACAAGTGTTATTAAATAAGTTGAAAATTAATATCTCTCATAAATCATTACCACTCTGATGAAAAGTACACGTTACCCGAGGGAAAAGTGATGTACGACCGAATGTTCTATCCTCGAGCCATAAAACCACGCGACCAAACAAACATCCCCAAAAATTACGCAGCGATATTTTCGTCGATGTCGTCGTCGCTGAAAGGAAGAGTAGCCAAACAAGTGGATTCCCCGTATAAGCGTGCCGCGGCGGGTTGTAGAGCCGTCAAAGCGTTACGGAGCGAGCCACGAAGGATCTGATTTATTCTGCATCCCTCTCGGAAGAGAGCTGCCGCAATTTCTGCGTGGATAACTTTCGGCCAGCCGCGCACATCCAGCAGTGCGATCGTGACGGTGGCTCCCGTATACAATCACCCAGGCAGGATATATCGGCGCTGGCTGTTGGACTGTCCGTGGAGCTTTATCGGGGAATTCGATCGCGTCGCAACGAAGCGAACCGAGAGCGCTATGCATTGAAGCTTTACTGAGAGGAGGGATGGAAAAATGAGAGAGGAGAGAGCCCGTCGAAAAACCCAGCGCTAGGGACACGAGGGACGAGGAGGGTGGATAAAAGAGAGGGGGAGAAGAGAATACGAAGGAGGGACTCGTGACGCGACATTCATCCTGACGAACAGTTACTTCCATTCATCGTATTCGCGATACTGATGCGGAGACGCGGTGCCCCTCTCCGATATGCATGCCTGGTGGCGCTATCATTAAAATGACATCGCGGAAACGGAAGGTTAGAGCGCTAGATAAAGAGAAACAGGGGGTTTGGAAACGAGACGAGAGACAGTCACCGACCTGCCTCCGCGTAAACCAGCCCGCCATTTTCCTGAATTTCGCGCGACTGCATCATAAATCCCGAAAGAATCGTTAATCTCCACTCGTCCCTTTATTCTCTCATCTCTCTTTCCCGCGGCGGTGCGTATGACCGGCGAATTGATTTTCGTATTAAACGCGTGACAAATTGTAGCCCCCTTGGCAACATGCTACTGTGTCGCGTCTGTTTACGTTTTTGTGGAATTTCTCAGGTGTTAATGTTTAAACGATTTCGGCCGGGAGTGGGGTGGGTTAGGTTGATGCAATTGCGGGGGATGAATTGAGTAGCGCGGGAGGTGTAAGGGAGCGGAAAATTGTTCAAGGGAATGGTATCCGTCAGTGGGGAGAGCATATTTATCATCTGATCCTGAAATTAAAGGAATAATCGCGATAACGGGATATCAGTAGTAAGAAGCGCGATTACCGATACGATTTTGTTAAAGTTATTATTGGTTTCTTCTGTAGGGATGTCTGTTTTCACATTGAATTTATATCATGGGACGTACTGGCGCAGTGAAGGTGTAGATTAGTTCTGGGATATCAGTGTTTATACACATACAGGAGTGTAAGTTAGTCTAATATCAAGTTAGTTGAAAATATGAATTTCAAACTTTCTTTTGACTACCACTGTAGTGAAATAAGGATTTCTTCTTACAGCAAACAAGGAGTCATGATAAATTCTCCTTCAGACGATTCCATTTTTCGCCCACTTGAACCCTTGAAAAATCTGTCGCCAAAACGATTATTTTAATATCATCGTGGTCATTGTATTTTCAGAGCCAAGTATTTTAAATTGTAATTAATGAAATATTAGGGGATGGTTAATAACGGCCACGGTTACGTGTGTTTTATCGATAGTTCGCGCAGGAACATAACCAGAGCCTCAGCATCCTGAGCTTCGTGCCAAGTATAGATGACGATGGAAAATACCTGACGTGTCGCGCCGAAAACCCTTCTGTTCCTGACAGCGCTTTGGAGGACAAGTGGAGGCTGGACGTGCAGTATCAGCCAGTGGTGACTCTCAAGATGGGCGAAACCTTGAATCCAGATGATATCAAAGAGGGTGACGACGTTTACTTCGAGTGCTCGGTCAGAGCTAATCCGAAAGTGTACAAGCTCGCTTGGTTCAAAGACGTAAGTACTTGTGCTGCAGTCGATTTACGAGTTTTGGAATTGGTCCATGAATCTACCGATACGTTTGAACAGCAGATTCCACCTTTTCTGCTTCTAACATACAGTAAATTTTTCTACAAAAATTATACGTGATAAGCATATTTTACTGTACTCCGTAGCTTGATACTTTTATTTGGAATTTATTTATCAGTTAGGTCAGCTTTGGATGAAAAATCCCTCCGGTGCGTTTAGTCACGATTAAAAGCAAATTAAATCATTTTACCCATCGCGAATACTGGACTTTCGCGCATAAATTCTTCCTCATGTAAGTGGTTGAAAAGTTAAGCCTTGTAAAAAAAATTGAGTGGTATACAGAGATATGAGAAAACGAAATTCGAGAGAATAAGCTTTCTGTATTATAGGAACGTCGATAATTTTAATTAACTGGGTTAATATTGCGCAGTATACCCACGTTATCATTAACTGTCATATTGTCGTTTCAGTAATGATTATTTTGAGCTTCTTATATTCTCAAGGAAAAGATTCTATATTCTGAAGGCGTGGAAGTAATAGGACTTAATGGATTTTATCAAGCATCTACTATCACGTACAGATGGAAGCAGGATCCTTCTGGTAAAGTGGGATTGTTTGTTCCAGGGTAAGAAGCTGAAGAACAATGCCACCGCTGGTATCGTCCTCAGCGATCATTCTCTGGTTCTTCAAGGCATAACCCGATACTCGGCCGGTGATTACACTTGTCTTGCTGCCAATAGCGAGGGGGAAACTGCCAGCAACCCGGTGACTCTTCAAATAATGTGTGAGTCTACATTCCTCGTGCTCCAACTACCACAATTTTATTCAAATTCTATTAAATCTACCCATAAATCACTCCACTTAACAATACAAATCCTTATTTAATTAAAAATTAATTCGGATAAATTCTCATTCTAATCAAAACTTATCTGCTTGTGGCGAATACCAGTTTATTCGTTATTCTCATTCGTTCTTCGTCGTCCAAATAAAATTTCTCCTCCACTCTAACAGTAAATAATCTAACCTGCTTCTAAATCTGATCCTGCAGCAATCGAATGTAGGGATGTACATAAATTTCTAAAATACCGTCGCGAATCGAGTTTCTAAATAGATCAGCTTAAGTCTACCAATCAATAATTAATAAACCTATTCGTTTATGTGTCAAATATTTGGTGTCTGAATAATCAATACACCAATAACGCTCTACTGCACTATAGAAAATGAATATTTCATTTGCATCAGACTACAATCAAAATACAATCTCTGAAATGCCAAACTAATTTAATAATTCAACAAGACTACCCCCGGCTCTTATTTTCGCACAGTCTACCCACACCTGTTTCCACGACTCTCAAACAAACGAATAGACCGATAAGTGGAGCAAAGATTAAAGTTCCCTTCGATCAACAACCTAGAGTCACCGAAATAATGACCCACTTCCCATTCCTCAAAGTCGCACAAAAGCATCCCGTTGGCGTTGGTCTAATCGGGAGGCCCCCCGTTATCCCGCCACTCGTTAATCACAAGAACAACGGAAGAGGTCGCGAATAGAATTGCAGCTGGGTGGTTGATATTCCCTGGGCCGATTCTCTAATTTGCCAGCTCTCACCTCGAGTCCTCGATAATTACTTAATCGATGGCAAGTAGCAGCCGAGTACGCGTACTGGGAATCCGGTTTGAAGGGTCCTCGGGCGCTTTGCTGTGGAGAATCAACGAGAAAGGGCTGAGAGGGCCGCGGCCAGAGGGGAGATGGCTAGTTTTCTGTAAAACACACAGCGCGAGTTATTCTATTAGAATGGTTGGTAGTCGTGGCGGTGGCCCAGCGTATCTGCATCTTGTAAATGACCTAAGAGGGAAGGAAGGACTACGATGCATATTCAATGTATGTAAAGCGCAGCTGAATATTCATGTGTAGGTGAACGCGCCCTGGCAATGTGCTAAGCTGGGCCAGGGGGCGCGACGGAGGCGAGCAGAGCTAAAGGGAACGCGCGATTCCGTCGTGATGTTTTAACCCCCCATTCCGCGGCGCTGACACTGATCCCCCCGTCGAGTCATTCAAAAAGCTCGAAGATTGCTTCCACGTCACAACTCGGTTGCAGACGAAAATTTTCGGCATTCCGACCCTGTGTCATTGCACTGGAGGGAGGAATTAGAGAATTGTTCCTTGGATAGAGTATTAGATAGTCGTGGTAGAAAAATTGAAACAATGATAGGTCTATGGTAAATTGAGTCTTTTTCGCATTCTTAACTTTGAACTGAATTCGTGGAACTATTTAATTCCAACGTTTCAAAGAGAAACAATTTCATTTTCAACTCGAAAAACTTTTTAAATTGAGGGGATAGACTGTTGCTTGTGACGTTAGATCGTGGTTTAGAAATCTGAACGAATTCATGATTTCGAATTGAATTTATGGAGCTTTTACAGTTTTAAAATATATCAAGGGATGCACCTCAATTTTGAAAGGGAAAAATTTTCGACATGTGCACAGGGACTAAAAAAATGGCAGAGTTTAGGTCGTTCAATATTCTTAACGTAGGTATAAGAAATCGGACTATACATTTAATTTAATACAAAGCATAGGAAATATTACAAAAAGAGAGCATTAGGTATGTAAATAGAATACTTCTTCATCTAAAAAGGAGACAAGTTATACAGAGAAACGGACAAGAAAAAGCTTCTAAAAGCAACAGGTTAAGTCTACATACATACAGTGAAGAGCTAATTATTGAGTAATCCCCCAGTAGGATGCAAACGCAACTTATACAGTTTTCCAAGAGGCTTAGACGGCTTTCATGTCTCGCATGAAAGCATCCAGTGCAGCGCGCAAGACAAGTATTATATCTACGCATATCAGTTAGTTCCAAGCACGTGGTAATGCGTATTAATGAGTACCTACTCGAGCAGTGGCAGCGTTCTCTGAATCGACGAGCCCGATGCTGATGATACGTCGCTACCTGCCAATGCGGTGCCCCCTCGACTTCTCGTATTAGTAATTAATCCTGCAGTGCATCAAACGCATCAGATTGAAACGGAGCCGCCCCCGTCGTCCCCTATTTCCGTCGTAAATCATCCCCCGTGCCATTTGGAATTTCCGTATGCTGCGGCCTATTGCAAATACCAATGACAAGGGAACTTCCTATCACGCGATCGATCGAACCTGCCGCGGCTTGAATGGTGTCAACCGTGTTCTTCCGTTTCACGACGCCAAATCGCATTTGGGGATTAAACGGTCCTCTCCAGGGCCCAACCGTCTTCTCCATTCGCTTTCCATACGAGTCCCCATGTCGCTTTTGTTCACGGGAAACGGTTGAAAGTAGTTTCCCATTCGGAGCCAAGAGGCTTTACATGATCATCCCCATTTCGCCCTCGCCAAAGTAATCAATTTTCCCGCGCTGAATGGGGCAAACAAATTTCAAGCTCGGTAGAGTTGTCACCGAAAGACTTTCCTTTGAGGCGAAGTTTGCTAGGGAGTTCTTTTGTCTCCTTTAAAATAACAGGGGTAATTGTTGGGCACGTAAAGGTCCTGGGCTGGAAGAAACGTGTGCGAGTCCATTGACTAGGTAAGCTGGGATTCTAAAGGCTGCGCGTCGTTTTATTGCTGCGGAACTTGCACGTTTCTGCCGACCACATGCGCGTCTTCTTTCTTGGAGCTCAATCGGGACTGATGTGCCGTGAAACTGGTCTTCTAGTTGCTTTTGAAGACAGGGAACGAGGTTATTAGAGAAAATACTGGTGAATGAGATGTAAACTGTTGGAACTAAGTTTAGAGACACCTTAGATGCTTTGCATCAGTAAAACATAGTTAAATGTCTACAGGGTATGTTTGCTCTAGATTTCTTCCGTAGCTAGTGTGTGAATTCCTCGAAGGAAAACGTGTAGATGCCAATAAGAAGTTGAGTCGAATGAAATGTTCATTTGCGGTTCGAGATAAACTTTTCCCTAATTCAAAGTTGATAGGTACTTTCAACCATAATTACGATCAACAAGAAAATCGTGTGATGCTTAAAATTTTAATATCCAGACAATTGTATAGGGGAGGTAAGAGTCAGTAACAGAATGTTAACGAAATAACTCTCTCGACTCATTCTTTATTAAATAATCCCACGGAGCTGAACAATCATTCCGTAATCCTCCCTGGAAAGGGGAAGTCATGAAAAATTCTAACAGAAGGGAATGTATGGTGCACATTTCCAGACACGCCGGTGTGCAAGGAAGGGAAAAGCGAGGTGGTGGTCGGTGCCCTGAAGCAGGAAACCGTATCGTTGGTTTGTTCCGTGGAGAGTCATCCGGCACCGTTGACTTTCCATTGGACATTCAATAATTCTGGAGAGCTGGTGGAGGTCCCTCATTCTCGTTACTCTCACGTGCCAGCGCTCGGGACGCCGTTCGTCGCCGAAAGCCTGAAGGAGTACCAACAGTTCCACGGGTCCAGGCTAAACTATACGCCTGCTACGGAAATGGACTACGGCACGGTGGCGTGCTGGGCGAGCAACCAGGTTGGAAAGCAACGAGCACCGTGCCTCTTTCAGGTAAATGCATTTCCCTTATTTCCCATGTGCTACAGTGGCAGCAGTCTCACGCGAAATTTCATTCTGTTTCTTTTCTGAAGGCGGGGGAGGGTAGGGTTTTTACTGGAATAGTTTGGGTAATACAGTTCTAGTGGCAGATGTGTGTATTATTTCATATTGTTGATCGATATACTTGCAGTTTGAAATTAGATTTATGAATGAGTGTTAGGCAGGGGAATACGTTGGTTAAAAAGACATGTAATGTATTGTTATTTGTAATCAAGCGAACAAACTTCTACACTGATCTAATGATAACATATTCCATGCCGCGGTGGAAATTCAGATTTTTCCTGCGACTATTAGTGGTGAGAAATTTAGTTATAGAAAAATGTCATAACAGAATTACTTTTCAATCAAATTAACAGTAAGAGGAATACAGATGTTTTCTTTCATGTTTATAAGACTACAAAAATGGTGTACTGCCTCAGGGTAGCCACTCCAATTTCGAAAAAGGATTTTCCCTGTGAACTTTTTATCTCAGTTGAGGAATTTATTTTTGTTGCATTCTCTTCATCTAACACGTGGCGCAGAGATAGAGTGAAAAATTCGAGTTTGAGTTTTCGACGGTCTCGCACGTTTTGAGCATGAACACGATTTCACCATTTTCAGAGTGCTGTCGGTGTAGCCGCGTGTGCGAGTAACGATATCTTCCGAACGAACGAACCGGCAAAAATGAAACTTGATACGTGACTTTGGCTCGTTTCCACGGAACAACTCTATTATTGAAAATAGATAAAATTCACTTGCGTTTATAAATTCAGAAATTCTTGAGTCTTGATCTTCTTGCTGCATTTTCCACCAAAAATTGAATATTTAAATTTGAAGTTTTTGTCCACCAAACTAAACGATGGTATTCGTATCAAAATACGAAATACCAAATTTCCTTATTTTCTTCGTTACATAGTTGTAACTTGTAACATAAGATCACCTTTTAAATCCACTGATCAATAAACATTTAAAAACATAACAAAAATGGGTCACAGGCTTATGGGTAATAGTTTAAAGAAATGTCCTATTTTGTATAAGAAGGAAGTGGGTACAACCTGTGACTACTCTAAGTAGTAAAAAGGTGAGTTACATATCCCCGAATTTTGGAAAGCAGATTAACAAGTATGGTGGGAAAAATCAGCGGCAGGAATTGGTTCGATTAGAGGGAACTACCAACGTCACTTTGCTGGTACGTTATTCGAACGCGACGGCCATCGTTGCAGATTGAGCGTGCAAACACAGAATTGCTTTTAATGGCTCGGAATCGAATTCCTTCGAAAATGGAAAATTTGGTTGCCAAGGTAGATACCTATCTGATGGACGTTAGCCGACATTCATGTTCGTCCGTATCTTTATAAACACGATGCACCAACGATACATTACAGTAAACAATTCAATCTCCACCGTGTTGGATTCATCTTCGAAATTATATCAATAACCTTCGCAGGACCAATATTAATTTGTACGATCACATAATTAAAAAAGTGCTTGAAATCCTCGCTTAAATTCACAGATAAATCTTTGATTTTCTACATCTATCTTGCCATTAGTGCAATATCCGACGAGTAGAAAGCAAGTCAGTCATTCACATTACTGGAAGAGAAAATCACCTATAGTGGCTAAATATTCTTTCATCCCTTTCGTGAGTATCATATGCTCCACAGTTGATCGATACTTTCCTCAATACTCTCTATGGGAATATCTAGATTAGAGTAGCCAATTGGACAATTTCCGACCTCGTTCCCGCACGTATGCGCAAATATTTATGCTAATGACTATTTCTGTAACGACATGCATCACCTTTGATCAATGCTATCAATCAATGCTACATCAATTAGTGCAGTCAACACAATGCATCATGATAGTTGCATTGATCTATTCAATCTAACCGTAGTTACAACCTAACATTGAGTGCTCCCAACACATTCAGGTCTACACACACACACACATACGCATGAACAAGCAAACATATACATATTGTAAGGATTGAATTAAGCGTTCGGTGTCTTGCAGAGATATAGGGGTGTAAAGGCATCAGGGGGTGATGTCTGGAACAACACACCTATTAAGCATAATTTTTAAACGTTAGTACTGTAACAAGTTAAGTGTTCGGTGCACTTAAAAGTCGAATTGAACATTCCTCTCGATTTAGCAAGACGATTGATTGAGAGTATTTAACAATTGCCAGCTGCAGTGAATCACCCTGTATAGTGAAAGGTCATGTGTAGCATTCGATGTGGTTTGTAAATGGGCTAATTTACCTTTAATCATTCTGATTATACATTTCTGAACACGCTGGAGGCGTTTCTGGTCGGAAATGACCCAGTTAACAGGTTAATTTTGAACTGCCGAATGAATTACATATGCTACATCGAGTAAACGTGCGCTGATCATGTCTCGCGTGTTACTGATGCATACCAAACGCATTAAGACCCCGGTGTGTGTGTGGAAATGTGACCAAATTAGTGCATCAAAGAACACATTTGGCAGCTTCTATCCTCAAGAGTATCGATTTCCGCGCCACTTGCTCACTGGATTCGTGCAAGATACTAAGGTTCCTTCACGAATTCCCCACATTAAATGCTCTATTGTTGAATCCCATATAAGTTCTCATCGCGATGAATCGTACTTGCACAAAATATAAAAGTACTCTTTTTGTCGTTCAAGTACAATCATCCTACTATCATTTGACGCGCGCGTGGAAATACTGAAAGCTGAGGATTTGGTGAATCCTGCTTTTGTCGAGCTCCGATAGAAATGCAGCATCTTGCCAAATATACGAAGAAAACATCGCGGTAATGTTACCGCGGAAGAATGGTTTCAGTTGCCATAGAAAAAGGAAAACCGATATTTAACAGAGGAAATACTTTTCGTACCAGATTTAAGTAATAAAATTCTGAATCGTGTCCTTTTTATTCACTATTTCTTCTGAAATTTAGCTCTCTTTCCTGTTGTGGAGTATTTTTAATCGATCATAGATTTACACTTCTCCCTTTTCCTTTGTGATATATTTGCGATATTACTTAATATTTTCAATAAATACACTCTATTTCTAATAACTACTATATAAATATTTAAAGTGCACCACAGCACACCCCTCTCTACGATGCATCAATCTCCATATCTTTGCCCCAGAATATCACAATATACCAAATAGAAAGTTAACATTTATCAAATTTCTATGTAATTTTATAAAATATCCTATCAGAATCACGAATATTTCCCAAAAAATTTCCAGTAGTTTCTTTCCATTCCAGACAATTGCGCCACTCCTTCCACCGCGCTATATAATAAAACCCCCCAAATAAAAGATCTTACATTTACCTAGGTACTTTCAACAGTAAAGTTTGACGGCCGTCAGAACAGCTGCGTGTATTCCCCCGCATCCACCCCGAAATTGGTTAACGCAATATCGCAATTTTTCATGCGAAAACCCATTCATGCCTCTGGACATTCAATCAGCCACGCGTTCTCATATTTTCCCAGGTGATAGCCGCAGGCAGGCCGTACGCCCTGCACAATTGCAGCGCCACCGAAATGTCTGCGCCCGTGGAAGTAGAGGAGCTCAGCGCAAAATCTGGCACCGGCTTGTTGGTCCGTTGCTTGGAGGGCTACGACGGCGGCCTTCCAATTTACAGCTACCAGCTGGAGGTGGTCGCCGACGAGGACGGCGGGCCGATTTTATTGAACAAAACTGTACCGGCCGGCTCGAACGGGGCGACATTCGAAGTGGCGGGCCTAACGACGGGAAGGAGCTATCGACTTTTTCTCTACGCGATTAATGCGAAGGGGAGGAGCGAACCTGCCATTCTAGAGCCAGTGACCCTCAAAGGTGTCGCCATGTACACGACAGGTGAGTGCATTCGCTCTCTAATACGCTCCGTGTTTAGCGGAACCGTTCGACAGATGTCAAATCGACCGGTAGTTAAGAACCGGTCGCATTAAACGGCTTTTTACGCTGGTTTCCTGTGTTGAGGTTCTCTGGGTCGAGGAGATTCCTGGCTTGTACGCTGCTAATGTGTACAATCCATGGGACAATGATTTTGTTTTTAGCGTATAGTATTCTATAGTATTCGATTCATATGCAGTGTACTTAAGGGGGAACACCACTGTGACGGCCGGAAAAATGAGCCCATTTTTAAGATTTTTTTAAGGGACAACTTACAGTTTTATTATAAAATTGTTATTACCTATCTTTAGTACAATGTCTTAAGAGACTATAAAAAAAAAGTAATAGAAAAACATGCATAGATTTCCATATACAGTTAATCTCCTACATCCCTCACAAGAAAACATAGGTCGCTTATCGAAACGATATCTTTGGAACGGCAACTCTGAAATCAATTTTTTTTTTTTTTAATATAATCGGTATGAGTGTAGTTTCCGTTGTACGTACCGATTTTTAAAAAAAATTATTTTTGTAAAAATGGTGCGCTTGGGAAGAAAAAGTTTCGAAAATCCGCAAAGAAATGGATAGTTTTTCGAGCGTATTTAAAAAAATATGTTTTCGATCAAAAAATCGGTACGTACAACTGAAGATACTCTTGTTTTAAAGATCCTATCAAAATTTCAAGTCGATCGGATAAAAATTGACAGAGCTATTGATTCGATCAGTTAGAAAAATGTCGTTTCGAGAAAATCGCGTTTAAACTTTGCACAGGAAAAATCCCACTTCCGTTCGTGACGTTCACTGTCACTCGAATGCCCGATCAACGGTTGCATTTCTTCGATTCTCGAACGAACAGCGTACCGTGCGTAAAAACGGGAAAAACCCAAAATTTACAACCTTTAACAATGTGGGGGAACAGTGGGTAAGAAAAATGTCGGCGCGCTATTTGCCGCTAACATAGCGCGCTCGGAACGGCATCGTGACGCGTCTCACAAAATGCACTGTATCTTCGTCAATTCTTCGAATATCAACTTGAAATTTTCAGAGAGTATTTTTGAAGAGTTAAACATTAAGAAAGTGAAGAAAAAAAAATCGAAATTTTTTCAACTTTCACAGTGGTGTTCCCCCTTAAATAGTATCTCAGAAAACAACTTTGTTAGATACAAAATTTCAGAGTTTATTTAATTCAAGTTTCGTGTCAGGCAATCAGGATTACTTTATAAAACACAGACTCCGCGTGTCTCTTGAAAATCGCGACTGTGATGGAATTATCTCGCAACGATATCTTGCTTTATCAAGTTCTGTTAATTTACGAACACCTAGGGACAAGGGGGCCGCGAATGGAAACTAGACGGTTGTGCAGCTCCGCGATTCTGTAATTCGACTGGGACGAAGTTATTTACATTATCGAGTTCAGCAAAGCATCGAGAAGTTTTCTCGTTACCGACGATGATTATTTTCGTATTATCTGTAAGGCAGAAAGGGAAGCCCGGCGAAACTGGGACGTCCGTGGAACGAACTTCTTACCGTTGACAGAAACAAAAGAAAGAAGGGAAGAAGGACGTCCAGTAGATTTCAAGTCTCGGCCGCGAGTTCGTCCCTGAATCGCAGTTCGGCCCGATTAACGGGCAAGAAGACGATCGGAGTAGACAATAAATTGAAAATTATAATTGGAGGATGTAGCCAACCCCTTTTATCGAACATCGAGCTTACCGATTGGATATAACTATCGATGACCTATTTTTCGTTAGGCGCAATACTCGATGGCCCTCGGCAAGACTCCTTGTCCCGAGATACTTACATCCGTGGCTACTGGTTATAGCTTTGCACACCAACTATATTTCCCTATCCCAACTCAGTTTACTTTATCAAACACATGGCTGTCATATAAAAAGTAATTATGAAGGTATATTATCAGAAATTTTCAACTTTGCTCCATACATCAGCACATGGTAGAATAATCATTTCTCTTAAGAAATTAAGAAATTCGTAAATGTCTTCGTCAGATCTCTAACTGGTTGACGACGAATGTTGCATCAACCTGAAGTAACTGTCACGCCATACTCTTCTCAAATTGAACAGGCATCTCGATTTACTCGTCAGAAATACAAGCACGGTTCCACACTCACTAACACGTTCAGGACGGCGTGACCCAATCTGAAAAAGGTATTTTTTGTTCCATGGACATCAGGATACGATTTTATAATCATAATCACAAGAATAATGAGTAGAATAGTGCCGCTTGGCCCTAAGAAGTGACAGACACCGTCACCCTGAATGTGTCAACTTCCCCATCAACGTCCAAAGGTTCCCACCAATAATTCCCCAAGGGTCGAATAAAGCATCGTACTATCGCCCGCCAGAGTCGCCAAAACAGTCGCACAGACGCGTCAAACAAAGCGCGATCGACTCGTATAAATTGTCCCGTTGCCGTTTTCACGCGCGCTCCCGAAATTCACAGGTTAAAAACGGGAAAAGGTCAGCGTCCATCCCGTAACAGCCGCTGGCGCAGCGGCCAGTCGTCACGCCGGTGCGGGGGGTTGGTCGGCTTTTGAAAAATGGACAAAGGCTGGCGGAAAAACGCTGAGCTCCGCTTTTGACGGTCAATTAGCGCGTGCACGTAGCTCGAAACGGGCACCAGCCACGCCTATTATACTCGTGATAGGTGACGCTAGGCCGGCGGATATGATTGCAATTGCGCAAATAGTCCGACTGGGCGCGTCAGTATTGCAATTAGTCGGTTAACCGACCCTCAAACCCGCACCGCCACCGAGCCCTGGCTCACCCTGGCTCACCCTGACCCCCATAAGGGAGCTTCGCCTGTGGTAGGGGGAGGGGTTCGAGCTCGCGAAGGAGGGTCGAGGGGGCACGGAAACTGACGGCAGCCTAGCCTCGTAACGCTGAGCGCAGCAGAACGCGACCACAGGTATCGGCCTCTGCGGACCTTGCAATTAACAAAACAGATTACACTCAATCAACGAACACCTATATCTGTTCCGCCTATGTATCGAGACTGTTTCCACTGGCTCACGGTGGCCCTCCGTGCCGACCCTTGCACCAGGCATCCTCTCTATACGACACACTGCTCGATGCTGACGAGGGTGGGCTTGAAAGGAACAGTCGGTTGGGACTTTGATGTTTGGAAAGTACAATAGTTCAAAAAGGCATTGAAGATCGTCAGTGTGCTGCATCAGTAGCTTCCTTTAATTTTTCAAGAAACACGAATTTTTTTAACAATAATGAAAAGGCACAGTAAATATTAGAGTAGACTACACTTTAAGTTAAACCCACTTTATTAATTCATTTATTTTCAAAAACATAGCTGTAAAGGCAAATTCTATCCACGATAGGGATTTTCCAAATCAAAATTCATCGTTCGGTGATTCATCTTTTATAGATTCAAAATTAATTGCAAAATATGAAGACCCCATTTTCTTCTTTGAATGGATCATTGTACTTTTTCTCTCACGCATGGTATCAATTGTCAACACCAGTCCACATCACAAGAAAAGCTTAAAGCAAAAAGTGCAAACGTACTTCTCGATCCATCGTGTATTCAAATTCGTTCAAAGAACGAATCGCGCTCGCAGGAGATGATGGCGTCCCACGTGTTTACCTACCCCGTTTTCATCGTATTTCCTCAACAATCGGGTTTATCGCGCATTCTTCTCCACCTTTACGCTCGCTCTGCTAAAAGTTCGCCGAGTAAAGGCGACTCCATCGCCCGTGTCATCATTTCACACCCTCGAGAGCACCTTCGAAGACGTCGCTATCGAGCCGTCGCGTCGACCGTGTATGTTTATCGAATTGCACGCAGCGAGTTCCTCTGGGCCCCAATGGGAGTAGCTTATAATCGACTTTACCCAAGCACCACCAGGCGTCATAATGGAAAGTCATTGGTAGCATACGGTCGCGGGTCAACAGCAGGTTAATTCAGTTTACCAGCGATTTCCGGGGCGATCAACCGTGTAGAGAGCCTCCAGCTGCCCCCCTCCCCCTTTCTTCGTCACGCTCCCACGCTCTGACCCCTTCTTCTCCCTAATTCCAGCGGGTTTGACTTCGCACAACAGCCTCTCTCTGTGCGAGGGTGGCGAGGTACAAATATTGATTTGACGACCGTAAGCTCGCGGCGTTGATTTACTCCAAGGACGTGGGCCATCCGTGCCAATTTGCGGCCCCTTTGCTTTGTCCGTGACTGATAGACTGCCATCGAGGTCAGTTCGCCAGGAAAGTCGCCGCAGAGCCCTTTGTACGGCTCTCTTCGCGCATTCAGCGGTTCCGTTCTGCGAGGCACTTGTACCTTTGCCGGGGACTTCTCGTCGAGACGAGTGCAACAGTGAATATCGTAGGAGTACCCTGCTAGCATCACTCATTAAGTAGTTAATTCTTCGAAATTCTCGCTCGCGCGGGTTCCTGCTGCGGTGAGACACGCGTCAGACGAACCGAAGTGTTTCTCTAATTCTTAGGTACCTGAAAGTGAGTAAAAATTTCGTAGCTTTGAGGTATAATTGAGGTATTTAACTTAATATTACCACAATATAGTCTGTGTCCCAAGCATGTGATTATCATCCATTTTTCTCTTTACAAACTCGTTTTTTAGGGTGGCAATCTTTTAAGTAAAATAAAGTAAAAAAAAATAGTTTCCACATATATGCTGTATCAGCAACAGAAAAATGAAGTCCACAGTAAACGATGGAAAACCCCCAACCCACCCGTTTCCACCCAACTAATAATTACTCTCTACATGAAAGTTTCTGAGAAATACTTCATGCAGTACAATAAATCCCAAGGTGTCCCAAGAATCCCTAGACATCAAACCAGAAGAATTTACAAAACATTCCAGCATTTTCGTACCACCTCACCAAACCTTGCTCTCTCCGAATCGAGTCGCAAAAAAGAAACATTCAATTCGCCATGTAATTCCTGGGGCGGAAGAATGAATGTCATGGCGAATGTACCTCCTGTGGCTAAGGTATTTCGATTCTGTGTGCAAAGGGTGGGACGACGCGTGTTTAGGAGCGCGTGGATCCGAAAGGAGCCGGTTTCTCGTCAAGATCGCGGTAAAAGACGGTTTCGGAGCTTGGACGAGAAAGAAGAAGCGTTCCTTTCGTCAAAGGGGGGTGGGTGCGACAGAAGAACGGAAACTCGACGCAAGGGTCGCAACGCGACGGTGCAAGAAAATGAACGAGGAGAATGAAAGCAGACGCTGCTGTCATCGGTGGAGAGCGAAGCGCGAAGAGAATTACAGTCGCTGCCACGGCTTTCCATTTCGTAGCGGCGACCGTTGAATGAGCCCCCAGCTAATCCATTAGGAGAATTAAGTACGGGGCCAAGGTTTTCCTTATTCCTGACGGAGCAACGTGTCCTCGGCTCTTTGTTAGACACGCTCCACCTGCCGCGGATCGCGGAATAAGAAATAAGGGTGACTCTTCTTTAAACTCGCCCCCTCGCCACCCGTGGCTGACGAGGAAAAGATGGTGGAAACGGGCACAAAAAGCGCGACCGAGGAGGGGGTATAAGATATTGGAGATGAGGGAACGAAAGGGAGGTGATAAATAGTTATTCTTCTTCGGTTTTTCAGCCCTTCTCCGTATCATATCGGGCTAGGGAAGCAAAGAGAAGCCCCATGAGAACACGGGGACCGCGAACGAACAGATTATCATTCATTCGACGAATACTTTTAGTGATTGGTTCTCGTCTGACAATTTGTGGAGTTCGAATTTATGGATCAGGTGAAATTAGTTGGTGTTGTTTAGAGAATCTTTGTGAAATTGGAACGGTTTTAAGGATTGTTTTTTTTTTTAAATCAGATGTTTAGTTGTATAGTTTATTATTGTGTCGTAAAGATGTACATGAAATTGATGAATGAATTTTATGACACAAGTTAAGCAAGTAGTACTCATGTATTTAAGTATGTGTATTCATTCCGAATGATGCTGCTCTTATTGTGTAGCTATGAAAAGTAGAATAAAGTTTCTGATGCCTCAAAAAGTTTGGTGGGTTGCTCTAATAGGGAGAAGAAACATTTGTTTAGAAGTTTCTAAATTTTAGAGGGAAGACTTTCACTTTTTTCCAACTCATCTCGAGCTACATGCAACTTGTAATCGTTTAAAAATTAAATAGAATTACTTGCCAGGGACGCACATCCTCTGAGACTAGCGTCCAATTCAATTTTCTAAGAGTTACAAATTATGCCTCGCAGGGAGTTTGAAAAGTTGTGGCGAAACACGAGAAAGAAGTTTGTCAATGTACGAACCCTAGCTCGACTTTTCTTAAAGTAATTGATTCTTCACGCCCGCTTGCACATATATGGTTAGTAATGTGACCGACGTCACATTTAATAGTACTATTCAAATTTCAGTCTGTCGCATTTATTTCTCAAATGCCGTCAAATATTAAGATCCATATTTCTGAAGATTCCTCAGCCGCTTGAAATATTTATTAATAAGCTTACTTTAACTTTATGCATATAATAATATGTTATCGCTATAAAATATAATAAGTATATTTATATGGGTGGACCAAATTAACAAATATATTCATCAAGAATAACTAAGTAGAATTTTATTCCCAGATTTGAAGCTTGAGCATTCTCACCCAAATTTAATGCTTGAATATTCCCAAATTTGAAGCTTGAATATTCCCAAATTCAAAGCTTGAATATTCCCCTATTTTAAAGCTTGAATATTCCCAAATTCGGAGCTTGAATATTCCCTATTTTAAAGCTGGAATATTCCCAAATTCTGAGCTTGAATATTCCCCTATTTTAAAACTTGAATATTCCCAAATTCTGAGTTTGAATATTCCCAAATTTGAAGCGTGATCATTCTCATCCGTAAAGCTTTAACATTACCATTCAATATTTCCCCGCTCCTCATCGATACACTCGATTCGATACCGCAATCCCCATACATACACGATACACGACGCAACTAGTGAAAGGACAAACGAGGAAAAGAATCGAAGACTCGGGAGCTTTGGATTGCAGGGCAAGCAGCTAAGAAAACAAAAGAAGGGATCGTATACCTTCCGGGGTTGCTTTCCCTTCTTGACTTAGCACGGTATCGACTTCGACCACCAACTCCTCGACAAGTTTCGGCGTTCAATCGGATCGACGTCTCGATCGTATGCGCAGCGGTTGGTTGTTTGGCCCGAAGCTAGCACGCGGATGGTTTTAGAATGCAATCCTTTCGAAATTGGTTTCGGGTTTCCGCGAGATTGCTTCGATTTAGGACGAATTGTCTCGGCTGCCGTAAGGCCGCCACGCGCGCGCGCGACCAGGCTCGCTTCCGGTCGGTTCAAAACGCAGAAAAGTTCCAGTTCAAACTCAACGACTTCGAAACTCCATACAAGAACCAGGGAGTATCCTTTAGCAGACGTCGTGTTGTTTTCCTTCTCCATTTACCTGGATCGATCTTTAACCTTGTAAAGGGTGAACGAGGGATGAATAAAAAACCGGAACTAGGAAGTAAAGATTGTTACTTCATCGAGATAGGATCGAGTTTGCATTTATTAAAGGTCTTTAAGCGCACCAACTCTTAACTTAGCGCTCCCAACGCATTACCCAACATAACGATTTAAATAATTGACAAACAGAATTGGGGTGCATGAAAGAGACAACACTTCTCTGCTGTGGATTTGTTATTAAGACACTCGGGAGCAAATATCGAGAATCTAATGAGCAAGTAGTAAATGAAATAGCCAGTAACAGATGCCGCGTGCGCAAGAAGTAACACCTGCAGCGCTAACTCGTCGATTTATCGGTTCAAGTTCCATCGTCTTAAGGTAAACGGAGAGCAACGGTAAATAACGTTGAAAATGGTCGGGGATTTTAAGTGAATAGCGTCCTCGTCCCTTTATGAGTGCAACTTCTTCAGAACGGAATTTGAATGCACTTAAGGCGCTCTCCGCCGTCGTAACGCCGTGTTGACCATGCACTTTGTTCCGCTTGCATAAACAATGCAGAGACGGCGCTGGTGCTGAAACAAAACGCGCGGACAGCCTATTCACAGGGGCCTCCGTAGGAACGTCGCGAGTGCATGCACTTGAAATCATTATGCAAGCCCGTCTAGCGAGGTGACAGCTGCCAACTGTCACCCAAGCTATCTGTCAACACTCCTCCTGAAACGGAATTTCTATGCGCCACCGTGGCAGACGCGTTCGGGAATGCCACGCTCCGCGAATCAAAACACGCTGCCAGAGAGAAAAATGGCTCCTTGGCTGTGCATGCCGCCAATGTGCATGCTTCACGTTCAATCGGGAAGCGTAAGTAACGTTCGGAGGAATGCAGCAGTCTCCGATGGGGA
The DNA here is from genome assembly GCA_963855975.1 of Andrena chrysosceles. Lineage (NCBI taxonomy): Eukaryota > Metazoa > Arthropoda > Insecta > Hymenoptera > Andrenidae > Andrena > Andrena chrysosceles. The sequence continues at coordinate 40,618,570 of OY979769.1, read as the reverse complement.
AGAATAACGAACTCCATCGAGTTGTGTCTCGAATTGCAACGTGCTTTCGAAAAATACTAAGTGCAAAAGTTGAGTGGGGTTTTATCCATTCACATTTTATTTTTACAATTGAGAAACGGAAGAACTTTTGTGGATTTCATTGATAATTGATTTTGGAACGCATCGTGGAGGCGGTGTTTCTATGATATCTTTGGTATCTCTGTACGTGGAGTGGAATTCAATAAAATTTATAGAGCCAACGCTGGAAACCCATCCAATCAGCTCTTTCGCTTCGAATGATAACAAGTGCCTGTTAGAGGGATCGTTACAGTGAGCCCCGAGGCTGCGCTTCAAATATTCGGCTACGTTATAAGAGGAGATACCACGAGGGGCACAAACGTGACAGAACGATGTCGTTGATTCGATGACGGACTAATTAATATTTGAAGAGATCAATGCACCCCTGAGGAAGTGAATGATCCTACTGATGCTGACCGCTTGCGTGTGACAAGTACCTTGTTCGGTGGAGTAGAGGGGCTCGAGTTTTCCGTGTCACACATGAATGCAGAAATATTATTTTAGTCATTTGATGTGTTAAATTTTTTAGTGTAAAGTAGGGGCTAGTTTTCAATTCTGTAATTTGCACCGAGACCAATACATATACACGAATTTTCCATCAGAAACTGTATTCAGCGATTCAGAACCCGCTTAAAACTCCGAATCTCAACCAATCATACCAACGGAATATTAAAACGAAAGCGTAAATGATTAAAAAACGCCCAAATACACTTTAACCTCAATTTTCCCACAAATTTTGGATAGTGCACGGTACGTATTTAAATCGTTATTCCACGCAGTTCGCACCCTCTAAATGCAGAATTTCACCGAAATCGATGACGCGTGCTTCCAGCACTCCACTCGTGAATTCATTAATCATTATACATATAGGTGCTCCACAGGGCACAGAACCATTTTTTTCCAAACACGCTGCAGAAATCAACCGTTGATTCACCGATTTCCCTTTAACTCCATGCGAAGTTATACCACTCATATTATTAAGGGTACTAAGTCGTTTTTATCGAAAATAAAGAATTTCTTTTTCAACTAATTACAAAGAAATAAATTGAAGCGGATCTTGTTCTTTGACACACTGTTTATTCTCATCATAAGATTTAAAATAACATGTTCGTTTCCCTAAAAATATGCATTCTAGATGACATCAGATGATTTCTTAAGTAGCACAGTGGAAAGGTTGTTTCCTAATTACAATTTAAGGGACTTTACGCGACGAGCAAGGGAAACGCATCGGCACGAAACGTCGACGTCGGATATGCCACGTTTATGCTAAGAATTTCGTGCATGTTCAGCCTGTTATTTGCAGCATAAAAGGCGGTTCATTGCTGTACCACGCGTTGCCGTCAGTAAGTTCGCCCGTCGTTGCTGCAACGTAGCAGCCGGGTATATCAATATTTGGCAGCAGTTGACGTGGCGTTGCCTGCTTCTGTCGTTGCTTCATTATTTGCTTCTGTTTCTGCCACAATTAGTAATGGGACGGCAGCTAGCTAGCGAAGCTCGCGGGAGCACCAGCGCAAACAGTCCAGGGAACGTATTTAAGCTTGGGCTGAGTGTGTCCCGCCCACCGGTGGGAACAGTTGAGACACGCCAGTCTTACGATCCTGTTCCACCGTGCAACTTGAAGCTCGTTTAGATTGCTCCGGAGGATGGGAAACGGCGGATCGTCGCTGCGATTTCCGCTGTGTGATTTCTTGCAAACACTAGCGAGACAATTACAGGTTCGTCGCGCATTAGGATCTGTACGGGTTCGGGTAACATGGGAAATAACAGTTTCTCAGCTCGGAATATGTATTTTCAGTATACCGAATTCTTCTGATCGTTCCCATCACTCCGCGAAGACTTTACTTTCCAATTTACGTTTTTGTATTTGACTACTTTGAAATAGAATATAAAAATAGTAGGTAGAATGAATACCTCCAGTTTCTATAATTTATAAAGAATTTCATACCGTTAACACTTTGGTCACTTCTCTGGAATGAACATTAATCAAAGTCACTACAGATCACTTGCCAAATGAGAATCTACTTCGTGTCACGCCCCGAAATCTACACGCACGCGACGACTTTCAAAATGAATTAGATTATTCCCTCTGCACAAAGTAGCCGCTCGTAATGCGCGCCGTGCGTGAACGCGAATCAATAGATCAATCGAACACTGTGTAGTGACACGAATGAAACAGAGGGAAAAAGGGGATGGTGAATGGAGAAATGTTAAAAGTATCAAGCGTTTCTCCGTCAAAATTTCACTTCACTCGGCCCGGGAATACCGTGACGCGCAATGTTTTCCGATTCGCCGAGATTACTATTTAGATTTTAGATGAATCGTTATTGTATTGCGCGGTATGAATCGTCCGCCGGAGTTTCGACTTTCCCGCTAATGCACACGTTTATCGCGACGAAAATTGCGAGGGAATAACCGAATCGCCATATGTATCTTTTTTTCTGCTATTTTTCGTCATCCGCCGACCATTTCGCTTTTGCCATTTTCCGTGGCGTTCGATTAATCTCCTGTCGAGTGAGCCCCGCCGCCGCGGCAGTAGAAAGGCCAGGGATGGAAACGGCGGGCAACCAATTTGGCGGCGGAAAAAGTTTAATTACACCCGATACCGGGGTGTGTTCCTATGTAAACAGCTGTCCACGAGTCTCTGCTGCTGAAGTAGGTACCTACTGTGAGCCAGGTTTGTTCCCTTGCTAAATTCTTCCTTGAACGAGGCTTCATTCGGGGCGCGACAATCGGTTGGTCACTAGAGCGAGATAAATACCCAAGTGGAATGGCAAAGTGGATGGTCTTGGGTATAATGATGTTCGCGATACTATTCGCGAAACTAATGTAATTATAAAATTAGCTATTTTGTTGAAAAACTTTTTTACCGCAATATGCTGCACACGGCTGATCGATACGCAAGGTAGAGTTCAAATTAGATACGCTTTCTGCTGGCAATCGAAATCTAATTAAACTTTAAAGAGTATCATGAATGGTCCCTGAACAGCCGTTCAGAATTGCTTTCGATTTTTAAGCATGGATTTGAGGGGTTTTCATAGTGTGACGGCTGAGAAAAAACATAATTTTGCAAGTATTTGCAAAATTGAATTATTACGGTCAACAAAACCATAATTTTATTTTTGCTAAAATTGATAAAATTTTTTCAACATATATGTGTTTCTCAATATTTTTTCATTATGCTGGTTCAGATCATAGCCACACGTCTACAGATAACCAATCGTTCAGAATTTTGTGTTTGAGATAACTACATTGCTGACCTCAATTTTCACCGTGCAGCTATAAAATTTGATTGCTTTGAGGGAGCAGATTAATTGTATCCTGCCTTACTTTATGCAAATTTTGTGAACTCCTAATTTGATTCTGATTTCAAATTAAACACTCTCCTAGCACGTTTCGATTAAAGCTCATTTAGAGCAGGGCCGCCTACTGGTGGGCATATATAAAAAGCTAATGAAATTAATTAAACGAAATTTGCACGAGCGTGGTTGCATTAGGTTTTGAAGTTGAAATGACTCTCTTCACTCGATAACAGTTCAATGAACGAGAGATATTGGGGCAGCTGAAATGAGATTCGCGGAATAATGATCACTCCTCTTAAAATGACCTATTTTCATAATACCAATAAATTAGCTTCTCCTTTTTAAAAAATATATAAAGCTGCAGCGCAAAAAAACACACATCATGATTTTATTAACCTTCTCAAAATAAACACCCTTCTCCGTACTTCTTTAGGGTTCTTAATTTTTAAATTCAAATGTCAACGAAACATTTCCCTGCACGTAAATTACACAGACTCCAGCTCTATTTGAAGCCGCACTTCAGCCTTCATTAATGAAACACATTACGCAATAGCAAGTATGAATTCGTAGTACAGGCCCGGTTACTCCCAGCGTCGCGATGCGAGACGGGAGACAATTGAAACCGCGATTTTTCAGCGACGGCGATAATATTTGCGGGGACCCGTCCATATTCCCCTCCCATTATACAATTGAATTACAGCGGCGGGCGGGCGTGCCAAATTAAATGGAGTTACGGAGAAAATGTAAATGCAATAGGCAACGGTGAAAGAGACCGTTCCCGTACTTCTATTCCTCCGTTGTTTAATTCAATTCCGCGGTGTGTTGCCGCGTGAATGTTCGGTATAGCGGCGAGTCCCTTTTCCGCCCTGTCGCGGAATTCCCGTCGACAATAATTCCCTGCTTTCCCTGCAGCCTCGTTAAGAATACAAAACGTTCGAATCGCGATTAATCGGGAGGGGGTGGGGGTGAAATGGCGGGGTCGACGCGAAAGCAATTCGCCCCACACGCGGGCAAAAATTTATTTCGCTCGCTGGCCTCCTTCTCTTCCCACGCCACTTCGTTTGCAAATTCACCTCGCCTCGTCGCTAATTACTTTTTCCGGGATCGTAATGCTGTTCCAATGGGAAACGTCTGTTTCAACTGTTCTGCGCGGCTTTGCTTCGGGCGCCGTTTCTGTGGAAGAGCAAGGGATTCGTGCTCTTTCCGCGGCTTCGTTTTTCCAAACGGGCATTAAAACGGCGATCGCCCTGTCGAGGACATAAACGGTGGCTCGCACTTAAAATTTAAACGTTCGACACGCGCGAATTCGAGAGCGTGGTATTAAGCAAACCTGTTCGAGCTGATCCCTGAAGGGCGAGAGAAGGTGGAGGATTAATCGACTCGGAGCAACACGCTCTGAATGTGGAGATTGGATTGAAGGCCGGCGATGATTAGCGGTCTGGAAAATTTCGAGTGTTTGATGGGTGAGTTTAAAAAATAAGGGGAATTGCAGTGGGAACTTTAGTTTCTCAGGAAAAAATTAGGGGGCTCGTGAATCTGATCTACTGAACAGAATTATAGTCTTATACTCTGCTTTCTGTTATCTACTATCTCTAATTAATATTTTGCGTTTCAAACTCATCGCAGTTATGACATTAATTTTGTAAAGTTGGAAGTAAATTGGGTCATTCATAGACAGCTCTAACTGTAAATCTTAGGTTCTTGACTAAAGTTTGACACCCACGTCAAGTTGGCAGTTTTTGTTATGTTGGTACGCTCAGCGACTCAGAACGATTAAGAGGGTTATTACTGGTACTTTTCGTTGATGTTGCTTCCATATAGATATCTTGCGAATTTATCGGCTTTATTTCATGCAATTTCAGACGTGCTTGACGAACAAAAAGGCACAATAAATGCAAAATTTCCATGGAAATGAGAGGGAAGCGGTTGTGAAACTACCCACGGTCAATCAGGCGCAGCAATGAAGCCAGAATGTTTATGGAATGCAGCCCTTCAGCCGTTTTTTCAATTATATTCATCGAGCATTCGCCACTCGATTCAGCTGCTAATTAAATACTTTAACAATTATATTTATCCAATATAATATCGCTCACAGTATATTAGCGTATTAAAAAAAGAGCATTCTGCGTCGAACTTAATCGTCATTAAACAAAACGTCACTAAGCAAAAATTGCAAAATCTGAAACCAAGAAATGCGAAAGCCTCAAACTAATGGCTTAAACCTTCCCCAATTTCGCATGGACTGTATCATATTTCAATTTCATCGAAACCCCAGATGTCAATCCCAAAAACCTATCGATTCGGTCACCGAATTTCAGTACGTAATGATTCGCTCGACCCCGTTTAAAAACTTTGCCCCATTAATTCCGCCACTAGCATCCTGTCTAATTAAAAAAAAATCATAAAACTCTACTAGTTTATCCTATGAACCCACTCTCAAAGCCGTCGCTGCAGCTCACCAGCCCCAGTCGCGAGTGATTCGTCAAACACGTTACAACCGATGCCCCGCAAAGAAATGGTCAATTAATAGTGACCATTTAATCCGCGCAATTGCTAACGGACGGGCTAGCGCATGGACACCCACCCGACCTTATTAATACATGTCAAACAAACCTGCTCGCGCGGACGCCAATTAGCGATCCGCGCGCGCCCCCCACGTGACATCGAACGGTGGCTAGGTCGCGTCAAAAATCGGCTCGGTGTTTTCGGGGTGAGGTGGGGGTGGGGGGGGTTCGAAAGCGAAGCCGCAGAAGGGGGAACTGCGTTAATAATTTACAACGCTTACGCGCTGGACGAAATTTACAACGCGTAACATCGGCGCGACTGGCTTTACCCCGATTAAAGCCCAAAGCGACTGCGGCTCCTAACGGCTGATTTACGATTCGAAGCCCCCCGCAGCGGCGCGGCGCGTGTACACGCTTCCACGCGGGCACACGCACGCCCCCGCGTGCTCAGACAGCCAGCGCGTCGCCTCCGCCTGTCGCTGCCCACCGACACACGGTGCACACTCAGAGGGGTCGATGCAAGAACGTTCATCTAATTATATGCATCGGGGTGAACCGTAATAGCGGCGTAATTGACGTACCTTCGTTAATTATCGTTCTGCTTATTAAGCTGACCTGCCGGACACCGATGCCCCCTTGCGCGGTCCCGGGTGAATGAGACGCGCGTAGAAGGGGGACGGCGACGTGGCGAGGAACGAATCCGTGTCTACGAATTCGGGAAGGGTGGGTTTATCAAGGGGGAGGGTGGAGGATTTTTGTCGTAGGCGCAGTTGATTTTGGATTTTGGAGGGTAGGTTTAGGGAGGTAGGTTTGTTCGGGGGTGATGGAGTTCAGCTGTATTTCTGTGGGGAATTATTGATGTATTAGTGGACATTCAGGGCTATTCAACGCTGGGTCTAATTGTAATTCATTGATGCTGCGTGTAGGTGTTCTCGTGTGGTTCTGTATAGTGAATGGAATCGCGTTGGTATAGGGCGATTCGTAGCTGCGTATCAATACGTGAATGGGGTGAATTTTGGATAGTAAGGGAGGGAATAGAATGGTATATGAATATGGGGTGCTTTGGGGTTGTTTTTTTAATTACGGCCGGTTAAGGAGGTTATGCAATGGAGGTTGTACTTATGTCGTAGTCTATTTGAGCTGATATTAAATGGAATAATACCTGTGTGCACTTTTTCTTGTAATGTGATTCACATATGGAGCATTGCTTGACTCAGTAGTGGAATAAAGGTTCAAATATGCACCGGGTTTATGGCGCACATACCATTGTTTTTAATTTATTAAAATGCGGCAAACGAATACTGAACGAAGTATGTTCATATTACATACTCTCCTTCTTTTGTGGTCTACGTATGCTTACTTTAATACGATGTGGTCCGGAAAATTGTCAGAAATTTCATTCTATAAGTTTAATTGAGAAATTCGCGATCTGCAAGTTGTATTATTTATCGAAAGTAAAAGTTCATCATATAGTTCAATGGAATGTGTATACTTATAGGCTTTCGCACCTCTGATTTTGCGTTGAAATTCCATGTTTAAAAATGAAGAAGACGAACAAACCCAAATTCTATTGCTTTGCATTAATTTAATAACTTATTTTGAAAGATCGCGGAGCATACATAATTGCAAAAATGAAGCCGAAGAAAGTGGAATTCTAGTTTTCAGTACAAATTGTGAAACCAAAAATAGATCAATGAATGAAACTGTACATCCATATGTAATTCGAAACTCGCGCGTCTGACCAATGACAGACCGTATCTACTAGTTCCACCCAAAAATGCCTTTAAAAGTTTCGCTCGTCTAAAATAAATAAAAAAAACTAACAGAATACTGTTGTAACGTATTGCTAGTTAAATTGTTAAAACAACATTCCACATATTATACTTTTTCACACCATTTTTAAACACCGAGAAACACAGCGTTCCGTTTCCTTGGTCAAGACTTTTAATTTGTAACAGAAACGAAATCAATTCCGTTTTTAAATTCTAATACTTGATGTCACTTTCTGTAACTAAGGCCGAATTATTGACCTAATATTCCAAAATTTGTTTACAATTACCTTCCCCATACTTCAACATGATACCACTCACTAAATGCTTCTCACCAGAGCTATGAAATTCCACCACTTTCAGCAATCACACAGTCACCACTGAACATCTCAATAAGAAACACCAAATTCTGGCTAGCTAATATATCTATATTCATCCATCCTCACTCTTCCCATCCATTTCATTTCCACCAAGCAAGCATACCCCAAATATGATTGTTATCCCACAGAGAAGTGTCTAACGCGAAGAGTCGATTGTGTTGAGACAATAAATTTAGTAGCATCGGCTGACAAAATCCGATCGTATCCCCGACACAAAATGGCGGATGTTAGAGCGAGCGGAGTAGGTTGCCCAGGTAAAAATATACTTGGCCACAATAATCGGGATGCAGGGGGAGGGGGCGACAAAATATAGGAAGGGAGAGCAGATAGGTAGCCCGATAGAAGTTCTGGTTGATCGAGCATTTTGCATTGCTCCCATGACAGGCGCCACGGACGCATCGATGCTGAGCCCGTTGCTGCTGGGCCTGGCGGCAACAGCCACCCTTTTGGCCCTGGCCGTAGCTGGGATCCTGGCGGCGCTCTACCGGAAGCACTCGAACGGCCGACCCGGAAGTCCAAAGCACGCTCCCATCGTGTGCGAGCCACCTAATGCAGGTGCAACCACCCCGGTGCACCCCCAGACCAAGCAGGCGGTCGATGACATCGATCCGGACATCATACCCAACGAGTATGGTGAGTCCTACGGGTTTCCGATTGTTCGCGACGCGCGCCAAATTACGGCCTACGTGACAGAACGGGGTAGTAAAAGTCTGCGCGCGTGTGGGCGTGGCTTAATGCAGTCTTGCGTGATTCTATCGTTATGGGGCCCTTTCACGCGGGGGACCTCTGTGCGCCACGACTGACGTGGTAGGTGTATCCCCTGGACTGAAACAGATTTGATTTGAAGGAGATAGAAAGGGGTTGGAAATGAAACGTAATAAACGCGATTCATTGAATTGTATGAAAAAGCCATTATATTATATATGAATCTGTGAATCCTTTTTTTTGTTACTTAGGTAATCAGAGGGGAGTGTTGTTCTTTGTTGGGGGTAGGAAGCATGTAGTTAAATGAATTGTTTGCGATGAGATTTGATGGGATTCCCGCTTGTGGCGTTTGTAACTTCTTGGGTTATTTTCTTCCTGTGAGTTTTAGTTATCTCGAATCCTTCCACGTTTGTGTCGAAATAATTTCATCTCTCGAATAGAATCGTTCCCTCCTTCGAAAGTAGAAAAGCTGCAGGCCACTGGTCCATTGGTCAACGGAGGTCTTCCTCACGAATCGAAGTGTACAACCTCAAACTGGAAATATTAAACGAATCTCCCGTGTTACAAGTGTCCGCTCTATCGTCCACGCAAGGAGCCCACTCTTCTCTAGATGCTATAATCGATTAATCTGCTTAGCGGACAGGGAACGTTGTATGGCTTCGTCGAATCTGTTCCCAGAGAGAAGACCCCTAACGTACACGCCGATATACAAGACACCCCCGCAACGGAGAAAGAAGGATCGAGTGACGGACGACGGGATCTCACCAGAGAAAAGGCCCATCGTCCAGCACGGACTTGATCTACCCCCGGACCCGATTCTGGCCGACTGCTTGCCAACGACAACCATAAATTACCCCCAGAACCACGTATCACAGTCGAACACGTACAGCCATCCACCCACCATGGCGGACTTCAAGCAAATGGCGATGGACGCATACAATCAACGTAACAATCAAAATGTAAGTTCTGTTATATATTATCGAGCGTCGATCAGTAACTGGACAACATTGATAAATTGTTGCAAGGGTAAGAATCCTGATGAACAGACGATTTGAAGAGCCACAACTTGTTTACATTTCGATAAAAATCCCGGGTTAGGATCTTTAAATACGAGACTCATGTTTAATAATCACACACGTCGCAATCATCAACACGAATTACTGTAAAAAGAGGGTACCGTAAAATGGGGGAACATTGGCAGCATAGGGTAACATTGGCATACGCCGAAATTACGTTGTTTTACGTCAGATTAGTAAAACTTAACCTGTTAATGCTATTTATATGATGTGGCAATGTTACGAGTTGATTTTAGTTAAGATGCAAAAAATAAAATAAAATATAGAAATTTAAGTTTACTGACCTCAGATTAATAAAACTTATCCCGTTAATGCTATCTACATGATGTGCTAATGTTACCCCGGTACAGTAACGCTTTTAACATTTATTAAAGAAGGAAAGGACACAAATTTTGTGCATTTTGACACTTGTAGTACAATCACAAAAGATGCAATGTTATGATGAGATACTTAAATCAAATGTAATCATGTTAATTTTTACATTATATAGCAAAATGTTTCAAAAACCTGCCAATGTTCCCCCATTTTACGGTATATTCCAATCTCTCCACCATCTGCCGTATTCATTCCACTGAACCGTCAAAACCGATCGCAAATCTTGATAACCGTTGTACCAGAGACAGGATCCGCCGATCGTCCCCACGGGTGTGCGAATCAATGCGATAATTAGCCTCGTAAACTCATTACGACTTGTGGATTAAATCAGGTCGGGCTTTTTTACGCTTCATATCGAATAAAGTATATTTAGTTGAACGCCGTTTGATTAACGAGAGGCAATTGACGCTACCCTTTGCCGAAGAAGCGCGTCAACGGGGCGGGCGGGGGCATCGCGACGAATCACCGAACGAGCGATCGATAAAGCGTGATACAATATTCAGCAGGGGGTCGCGCTCTCTTTTATTTTGCGCCGATGGGAAGTAATACAATCGACCGTCTCGTTGGCACGACTTCACCGTCCACGATCTCCCGTGACTACATCGACGGGGTTGTTTTAAATATTCGAACTTTCAAAGACGAGAGGGGGCCGAGAGAAGAGGGATCGCGCGCTTTAATATGCGGCAGTCTTCCACTTTAACTTTTCCGGTTTAGCGAAGCCTTAGGTTATCTGCGCTTCCGCGAGTTTAATTACGTCCAAGTTTTCTCGATAATTCAACGGAAGAAGGGCGGAGGGGGGGGGGGCAGTCTCGATGTGCGTAACTCCCCGTCTCGAGCTTAGCTTCCGTTTCCCTCTGACGCTGGTCGCGTTCCATTAAGTGTCTGAATAATTTTAATACCCAATCGAACCCCACCCCACAGGGCTGTTAATTAACTGACCCAATATTCGTTTGTCGATGTTTTCGTCCCGTGGTTGTTGTTTTACCCTGGGATCACACGAATTCCGCGGTTTTTCGATTACTTCCCTCGTCGTCGCGCTTGCTCGCTGGGCTGTTCCATTATTAATCCGACCCCGAATTTGCAATTTTCACAAGTATCGGGCTATTTGCATTTCAACTATCTGTCTTTCGTGTTTTCCGCGGTTTACTGTGAGTCCAAATCTTTTCTCGAGCGTTTTATTTGTTTTTGCCGGGTATCTCGTTGATAGATCTGGTCTTGGGGTTCTTTGTTCCCTTTGATGGCAGAGATGTGTGGGAGAAAGGAAAAGGTTGAATTTTCGTGACATTTTCCCATTGTGACATTTTCTTTAAAGTTGTAACGTTCCAAGTTTTGAAAGTCTAAAGTAGTTGGCGTTGAATGTTCAGCCTAAGAAACTATAGCACTTTTAGTAATCTGTCGTTCATTTTATATCTTGAATATAAAGCAATGGATGGCATTTGAAACGATACAAAATGAAGAACAAAAGATGAGTATATTATTTACGTTTGAGCAGTTCTCGTAAAAATAAGAAATCTATCAAAATCGCGATTCAGTTCTTTAAGCGTGAAAGATTGCATGCAATTGCTCCCTCAGTAGCTGCATTTCTCTCTATTTTGAAAATTCTTATAAAAACTTTTCTCTATTTTGTATGTTTAAGAAAGGGGGATTTTCAGTTCTGAGTGTAATTTGAAATATCTTCATAATGCGATGTTGAACAGCGTGGAAGGAGATTTTAATTTGACTGCGGAGGTGTAAAAACTTAATTAACTCTAGGAAAACATCTTTAGAGAGGCAGGTTTATCCTTAGGAACGCGTTACTAAAACAGACCTACCTTTCGTAATATCTGACATTCAACGTCCTGCTCTCTTAACGTAATTACCTTAACGTAATTAATTCGCAACGTAATTTAAATTCCAGCAAATGTTTACATCTTTCAAACGGCGTTAGTGAAAATAATTAACTTTCTTTCTGAACGTCATAAACCAGTTAGGTTTAGGTCCTGCGCGCGTTCTCCTTTCACAACGGGGCACTTGAACTTGACAGCCATTTTAGCATATTAATTTCATAATTATTTCTAATAATTTTATATTCAAAGTCGATCCTTGAGGAAACTTTGCAAAAAGTCAGAGGAGCTTGCACTATGTGTATGTCATGTAAATATACATTTATGTCATAAATGTACATTTTAGCCCTCGTACTAACTATACTAGTCTACTATCTTATCTACTATCTATGTTGTATTTCTTATTACCATCTACATTTCATTCAGTTTCTCACCTTCTTTCACTTACACTTCACTGTACTTAGTACCTCTGAATTATTTCTTCTTCTTGACCTAACCGAAATATTTATCCATGTTTCTTTACACTTTATAACTTATGCACAAATTTCAATGACCATTTTATCGGTCTTATACCGAATACTATAAAATCAGAAGCATAAGCCTGAGAATATGTATTACACAATATTTACACTGATTTATTTAACTGTTGAATATATGCCGGTTGAAAATCAACCGAGTACGATCATGTCTAAAAACAACTCTCTAATTAAGGTTCAAAAGTGCCCTGAATGAATAGCAATCTACATTTATCGATTCTATCAATTAACTATAACGACGCAAATACCCCACTCGTTTGTACCGCGGAAATCCGTGGCCAGCCTGTGCAGGATTAACGTTTCAGGCGTGAAAGTTTCGACAGAAGACGAGACACGAGCTGAACTGATTCCAGGTCTACTACAGTCTGCAGAGGTCGGGCAAGGGGATCTCGTCGATGCCACAGAGGCCAGTCACCTCTTCGGTCTCTGCACAGGGCAAGTTCCATCAGCCGGAAGTGGTGACGCGTTCGAATCGAATACAGGAGAGTTGTATATAAACTCGAGAGACAAGTTTTGTCCGTGAAAATTCGAGAACGCCTGCTCGAGATCGTTCGCATCGGCGTGCTTAATTGCCAGCCGATGGTGTCACGTCGACGGCGCGGCGTTCCAGGCCGTCAGCGACGGAGTCGTCGAAATTCTCGCGAATCGAGCCCCGTCTTCCTTGCGGTCGACGTTGAAGCGCGCGAGTGGCTTCGCGGAACGCGGCGTACGTTCGCTGTACAAAAGTCGACGAAGAAGACGACGAAACCAGGCCGTCGTGACGGGAACGCGGATCCGTGTCTAATCGACGGCTTCCTTTCGCGGGAACGAACGAGATTGGACACGGTGGGTGTAAGCTGGTTTGCTCGCAGGGTTAATAAAACGCCGACGGTCCGAGTGGAATAGGGATACTCGGCGGTTAACGAAGTGTATCGGATGAATAAGGATTCCGTTCGATTGTCCGTTCTTTTTTTACCCGGGCGATTTTTATAACAGAGTCTGGCCACGTTCACCGGCGAACGAGAGACGAGAAAGGTTCGGCAAGATAGAGCAAATAGCTGGCAATTTGACGGAGCTACGTCGCCGAATTAACGAAGCTCGACGTGCAGGAGTAGATACCTACGTTTACCGATCTGCTCCGTTCCCGTTCCCGTTCACAGACACCTGCCACGGTACACGTGTGTTTTACTGTTTATATGAGATTAGTTTTTGTACAAAGATCTATTGTAAATAGACGGAGGCAGCCAGCCCTAGTGGATAGTCCTCACCGATGTCCGAGTTTCATTCGCTAAGAGTCACGTTAAGTCGGAGAGGGAGGTTTGTTCGGTCACGTAAGATAAATACTCGATGGCATACGAAATAAAGAGAATACGTTTCATCTGTTTTACAGAAACGAGCCTTGCGTCTTTGTCCTCCCCCGCCACACACCCCCGAACCTTTTACCGACTCTGCTCTATTAAGAGACGAGGAAAACCGTAACCGAACGAGGAGCCGAAATTTCGGTCGCACGTGAGCCGAATTCGGTCCGTCGATCGCATTGACCATCCCGTCTCGCGATCCCCCATTTCGAACGTGAAGGAAATCTTAGTGCGCCGCACTGTGTGCATCCACGACAGTGAAAGTCCCATGAAAGTTTTATTCGACCGTTGAACGTGCGGTGAGCGAGCTCGTTTCTATGACGATTCAGGGGATTTTCGGTTCTGCACGACGTAGAGTGTAAGCGACCCGACTAATCTTTCGTTTGAGTACGATTCCTTGGGTTGATGAATAAGTCCTTTTCGACTTTGGTTTTCAGATTTCAATCAGTGTGAATCGGGTTTAGAGAAAGGGGGATTTGGTGGCAATATCTCGAGGGAGATTAAATACTTTATTTTTTAGTGCAATATATTCCTACGTGAATTTGTAGTGAATAGCAGCACTGGTGACGTTAATGGTTCTTTGGTTCAAAAGAATTAAATGGCGATTGGGTGTGTATACGTCGAGTGGTATAAATATTTGATAGTCGATTTATTCACCACTTTTCTGACACTTTGCTTATTGACTGACTCCATTTATTGGATTTAAAAATTTTCCATTAAGACCTTATTTGAATCGTTGTAACAGGTAAAATATCATTCTCTCGTTACAAAAAAGTGGCGATATTAATTGATTCGTGATAGGTGAAAGAGAACTTCGTTTGCCAAACTCGAAAAGTAATTATTCAGCAACGTAATGTACTCATTAATTTAACATATTTTCTTAAATAATTTTAACATCTGATAAAGATTTATTTTACTAATTGGTCAGTGTTCTAATCCACTTTTCTCAATTTTCGTTCATCCTGGACGTATTGGATGCATTATTTGAATAAATGTTTAGTATAATATTTGTTAGCGATATTTAAACGTCAATCTGATATTTTCTTTGTGTATTATAATGCAGTTTTAATTAAATTTAATTTGTCATTTGTGTTATTTATTTCGCATTTTATTTCATTCGAATTTTATTTTTAGTGTTGGGTAGAGGTGTTCGTATCAACAATGGAATATTTTGAACATTGATAAGTCAACACCTAAACGTTCGAATATTTTTTCATTTCGATGGTAAGAAATTATAGAAACTACTCTATTTTGCGAAAGTGGAGACTGAAAATTTTACGGCAGAGGAAAGGCCAAATAAAAATTGTTACACTCTATTGAAAAGAACCACTTTAACAGTCCCGTAAACTTCCCAATGTTACAGCAATAACAATAAAAAAGTGACAATAAGAGCGGACTAAAATTATTGAAGACGAATGAAGCTCCCAAAAACGGAGCAATAATTACTGCATATTGATACTTTGAAATCAAGCCAAATCCATTGTAGAAATTAAAGTGGCTTCCGAAATAATCATTTTGTAACATTGGGAAGCACACAATATAATTTTAAACGGAGGATAATATTACGTAAATCACTTACAATAATAATTTAACTACATACTGACACAATTTAATAAACATATCGTGTTGCCCATTATCACATTTGATTCGCAGATCAGACACTCTGAAATCACGCGATAAAGTGACCATTAAAAGATTAAACCCTATCTTCACCTATCTTATATTATCAAAACGTTAGTTGCTTCCTTATTTTCTATCCAGGGCGAGAATATATTAACACCTCCAATAGATCTACATACTATTGTGAATCAATCGACAACCGTCATCTAGCGTCAACCTCACGCCGCGTCTGTTCAAGTAAGTACAATTTCACTTAAAAAATTCAACTTCGAATAACAACTTCGCGTTGATTCAACAAAGCGAACAAACTTTTCCACGACCTCGTAATACACCATTCGGATGATAAACAATTCAGCATTATATTCAATGAATGGATCTTTTCTAGGTAATGCTGATTTGTTTCCCCTCGCCGAAGCGAAAGAATCGCCCCCGTTGGAGCGGAGTTGTGAGAAATTGCGGGCGGCCCTTTAAGTGTTAAGAAAAACAGATGGTCGCGACTCCATTAGTTTCGAGGGGAGTCGCAAAACCACCTTGACAAGGAGGAGAGGGCGCGCCCCCTCGGACGGGGGCGCAGTAATTCGAGCATTTCCACGGAATCCCAGGGCGCCAGGGTGTTTGCATACATTGTGCACCTTCGGTCTTGCTAACAGGGACTAACCCAGGACGCCGGCATACCCTATTATTCTATGTGCCAGCCGTGTCTCTGGGGCTGTTAAGACGACCTACTCTACATCCAACGTTCCGCCACCTTTCCCCGCGCCTCGACCTGTCACCCATTCCGCTTGTGAATACGCTATGTGATTACGATACATTCAGCCATTGTAATCCGATGATTTTGTAGCGGATACAGGGGCGAACGCTCGTGATCATGACGCCGCGGCGCGCCGAATCGACGCGTGTACACACAATTGGTGCTCCGAATTTTCGATCGTCTCTGGCACTTGAAACTGTTACACGTGTGGATCGATTTTACCTTTAGTTTCTTGGCTGGCAAGCAGGCTTCGTGTCTTCGTTACTTGTTGCTTCGCAGGGGTGGTTTACTGTTACGCGACGCGGGGTGCGCAGGTAAAGAATAAAGTAGAAGAATATTTTTGCGTTAGTTGGATAGGTGTGAACGGGAGATAGAGCAGGAGGGGATGTTTTATGGTGTGCGTTGTTTTTAGCTGAACTTGGGTGTGGTTGTGAATTTGTTAAAGAGTAGGGTGGGCGTTAGTTATTCTGTATTTAATAGGTGATAGTTCAGGAGTAGAGCCCGTCGAAGTTATTTCATTGTATAAGACGCTTTCCTCTCTGTTCTACAGCTGCAGGGTGTTGCCAAGTTTCGAAGCAAGACGGAAAGTGAAAATTGCTCGTGACAAAAGATATTGAAGCTTTCTCGCCTTGCAGTCTGAGGTTTCGTTTTCGTGGCACAATGTTCGAGTCCTACTTTTGGTTCGCGTTGTTGTAGTATCAGAAGATCGTGCGAAGTCGAGAATGTTATCTCGAAACATAGAATACATGGGAAATGTAGAATAGGTAATTGAGAAACCTTGGCAAATATGATAGCAAATCAGCTATTCTATTTATTTAGTCATTGTCAATATTAAACTGCATATTGGACACTATCCAAATGGTCATTAAGACGATACTGGAAAGAGAGAACGTTTAAAAGTAGACGAATTTCTTGATGGAATAAATACAATGACATTTTTCTAATAGAGCCTACTGAAATGGATAAAGCACACAGAAAGCAACAAGAAAATTACGAAAAAATTATATGTTATACCTTAGAGCTTACTCTGGTTTGCTTAAAAATGCCACCTACTACAACAACAAAATTCAGAAGTCTTCTCATAAAAGTTTCAAAGCCTGAAAGTCATTTCCTAAAAATAGTTTATTATTTGATTACAGCCAGTATTGTTTAAGGGAATGTTACGGAATTTTAATTCCTGAACAGAATCAAAAAATTTTATCGAATAAATATTAAATACTCTTCGTGTGCGCTATTGCGATTTCCATTGTATTTTTGCGAAATAAACCCGGCGAGTAATCTTGCGAATCGATTCCATCGCTACCTACTTGACCCAGTTTTGTCACTGCCGAATGTTCGGTTGACCAAGCGTACTCAAAATTAACCAAGCCCAGTTGATCGCGACCACTTTGGCCAAATTGGTTTGTGGGAAGGGGGCTGGGGTGTCGGTGGCCAGTTAAAATGGCACCATTCCTTTGACCAGGTCGGGGAAACCTAATTGGATTCCAGAACTGGCCAAGACCTTGCGAATTTTAAAAAGCAGGTGGTGTTCAATACCCATTTTAAAACAATCGAATGAATATTTTACTACAGTTACCCCTGTCCCATTTACTATAACACTACACAATATGAATCTAGCAGCAATTTTATTGTGAAAATTATACGGAACATAATTATTCGTCTGTGGCAAAAATGAATGATTAGGTATAGGATATTCTTTAGGACTTTTATTTAACAAAAATTCTTATTACACATGATTTATTAGTCCATAAGGTGGAAGAAATAATTGATTCACAATAATGTTTGTGTTCAATTGTTTATGATTTTTGTCGTTCAATATACCACTGCAAAAAAAATGGTCGGCAAGATATCTCCTTCAAACATCAATAGATCTGAAAAATAAAATGATGTAAAATAATATTGCCATTATAGTCACTCGGTCCATTTTTTAATATTCTGTTTAATTATTTTTTATCTACAATTACACAGCGAATTTTTGAATGATAAAAATTCATTTAATCGAAACTTTACAATCGAACTTTAAAGTGCCATAAATTGTTTACTTCTTTTAAATTAAGTACAATCCTACATATTAATTATAGATTACAAATCTACATATTTCCAAGACGCATAAAAACAATGAACTCTATCCAAGAAAATCAAACTCCTCAAATATGTAAGACTGGTTTTTATCAAACCCATCAATCTTCCCTTACATTTTGCCGTGAACAGGCTACTTTTACCCAAATGCAGCACGGCTGCTTCAATATTCGGGCAAATTTCCGCAGATACCGATTGCATGAGTAATTTCGCGTGTCTACCGGGTAGTCGAACTGTGTGTTCCATTTCCCAAGTTACAGCATGTTATTTCAGAACGTGAAAAGTATCTTCGTACATGTCTGGGATAGTTTGTCTGGGAACAGTTGGCCATGCGAATGCATAAGACGTTGTAAAGTGTTCGATATCCAGGGGCGTTGTGCTCCTTCAATAATTGACGAGCTCGTGGTATGGTCATGGAATCGTACGTTAAATTACTGCACTTACCTACCTAAACCGCCCATTAAATCTACGCAGAAACCTGTATTATTTTAAGCACAGCTCCTCAGGATCGATATGAACATAGTGGCGCATAAGTATCGGTTTCGGACTGACTTATATTCTTTGTTTGAACACATTTCGTATTTCTAATCGCGTGCTTAATCCTTCGTTACAGTTACTGCTGACCCTGAGTCATTAGCTGTGGGCTGTGGGAATTGTAATTTTTTTTTAACCAAAGTAGAATGATGAAAATTGTTTTTATTTGTTAATCAGTGTATAAACAAGTCGTAGGCTTGATAAGAAAAGCTTACACATCCCTGTATACGTCACTTTTACTTAGTTCGGTTAATAGAAAGCAGCGCCAATTTAATTGAAACTGTAGCTTTCAATCATCTACAGCGATTGTCTGCGGTAGCCACACGGTTTGCTTTGGCGTTCTCTGTTGTCTCATATTTGTCTCGCAAGCTAACGTCAAATATACTCACTGGAACAGGCTTGATACTATCGCATCAGTAAATTAACCAAGACATACTTGGAGTGCTGATCTTGAAGCAAGATCTACCGATAAACTGATTCAATTAACGATTAGGTTTAGCGAAGTTCGCAGTAAACTCGTAGCTAAGTGTTTCTTAATTTGCTGGACGGGTTCAGACCGATGAAGCTGGATTCTCTAATGGATTGCTTCATGCATTCAAGTATGCCACTGGTACACCTTCAGAGTCTTGTATTCAATCACGTTACTTGTATCGCGACTGTTTTGTCCAAATAGAATTACAAGTACCAAGTTGGGATAAAACGTTTGAAATCAGTTTGAAGAGTAGGTGCTAGAACCTTGAAATAGATTAAATTTCAACGATGCAGTGAAGAAGAGAAATTTCCTCATTGTTTTAATAATTTCATAATCAGCTTATTTTACAGAACGTCGATATCGTATTTAATTAAGCGGCTTGTTGTATTAAAATTTTAATATAATCGTATTTCTGGGAACCTTTGATGTTATTAAGCTTAAAATTTCGCCTTTGTTCCCGCTCCCACGTGTACTTACATTTATAATGTACCCTTTACATTGCTTTCAACAAAATCGTGAACGATGGCGAAGATAGAAAGCGTTGATTGCGCATGAATAATATGACATGCTGCTCTGACATCTGATAAAGGGCTGACAGACACGATACGAACTGGCGGTTAAAATAGTAATTAGGAAATATAAATCAACGTAGGGTGCTCTGATGAGAGATTAACAATGTAATAAAAGAAACAGTTCATGTAGGGAGAAACATACTGTAGCTTTCATATTACTAGAGAAGATTAATTATTACCATTATAATAAGCCTTATTACTTGTATCGAAATTGAGTACCAAAACTCTTTTAAATATTTATTGTGGATTGAGAAAAAAATTCGGACAACATCGTGTTTACCACAACTACAAAACGAAGCATAGGTACTATTCTGCAGTAGTGGCTATATCTCCGAGATTTTTCAAAATTTTTGTTTCAACTTTCATTTGGAAATATATTTCTCAACGATCATAAATTTGATCGAGAAAGTTTCGTAGAAACAAATTCCTATACTTCCTCCTGCTCTGCTATTCCATGCCAAATCGATCACTTTGCATTTGATATCAGAGATTTGGATGAAATTGCTATATAACGCAGTCTATATACATGAAATTAGGAGAGACTCCAATTTTGCCCAGAAAAATGGTAACTTAAATCCCCCCCTAATTTCATGAAACCATTTTTATATACCAGAGCACAACAATTACGCACGCACGATCGCAACAATTGAAATTGTAGCACGCACGGAACAATAAAAAGAATAATCCTGCATTATCCCGTACTTCCGTTCGGCGGGAAACAGAGGTAGCTTGTTTAGTTTGTTGGAGGCAGACAGACACGGGGCGCATGCAAAATGCAACCACGGGCCAGGTATTATTCAGGGGCCGCGCGTTGCTACTCCACTCGAGAATAATCGGCAATGTCTGATATCCGGAGTGGGTGCAAAGTGACACATGGATGCAGCCGTTGGACGCTGCGGATACCCTATGAATGTTGAAAGAGACTGTATCGATTATATCGAGCATATGTACGGAGCAAAGTGACCGCGTATTGCGTGCGTTACGGCGCGGCGGGCATTTCCATTGACCGTCCATCTCGAGGAAGGAAAATCGACAGTCGAATATCATCCCTCAAGTGTTGTCGATCGTTGCTGTAGCTGCAGTTACTCGCTGGCTTACCGTGAAAATCTATTTCTGGGAGCGAGCGTTGGGACCTTTCCACTGGCTTCCTATGGCTCGCAATTGAAGATTTTTTCAGCAAGAGGGGTGCAGCCCCATCTTTACCAACTTCAAGTAAATTAGAAAAAAGTGTTTATAAAATTATTGCTTTGACTTAACATTGAAAAAAGAACACTAATTGAAGAATATATATTTTCACAGAATAAGTAGCTAGTAGTTATTGAATTGATAACTTTTCATTTTTATTCTTGGCGAACTTAATTCTATTATTCTCGTTTTATATATGAAATTCATTGGTAATCGCTTTAAGTCTGTTATTTCTTCTTAAAAAAGAATTATGAACTTGGAGGAGGAAATAACATGTCAGTCACTGGCATTAAATGAAATATTACGTTAATGGAAGCTAAGTAAGTTGATTTAGAAGTCGGCGGTGTCTTAAAAATTCAAGTGCTGGAATTATTTATTCCATCACTCGAATATCTAGCGTTAATTTTCGGAGAAGAATTCCATTTTACTAAAAAGATCCGTGTAATCCTGCGCTTTCGCGGATTCGCTGTGATCGGCGTCGTTTGCATCCTTCATCCAGCGCATAGTTGGCTCGAGGCGATTCGAAATATCCGCTGGGTTTCTCACTCGTTGCATTTTTTACGACCAGCAAGGATCAGTTTTTACGCACCATTTCGCGGGCAGCGTTGTCCAGGATTCATCCAGCGGCACGGGCGCCCGATCCGCCTCGTCGGCGGAACGCCCTAGTCGTCGAAGAGGCCTGCAACGAGTGGTGCTCGAACTTTCGATCGACGTCGCATGTTACGAACGGAAACGAGCCATCAAAGACTACTTCCCCGCGGCGAATCTCGCCGAAAATGTGCATCTCGTCGCCTCGCGGGCGGAGCATAGAGGAGGAAAGTTTAGATTGAAGTTTCCGCGCGAATGAAAAGTTAAGCACTGTCACTCGCACCGTAGCAATCGGCGGTAACAAGTTCGGCTCTGGGACCGTTTCACGAGTAATTTTCCACAGTCGCGTGGCACATGCGGGTGAAGCGTGGTGATCGATGATTTCGTTAGGGAATCGTCGATTTCCATGATCAGCGGATCTGCGTTGGAAGTTCTTAGAGAATCGTGTATGTTCTTGAGGGGATGGGAAGGATATTTCTGGTCTACTATAAAACTGGTCTACATATATAGAATCTTCTTCTTGAAAAATTCTGGTCTAAAAGAGTCTATGTAGACTTTTATGATTGATTGTAAGTGGAACTATGAAGTACACACACGAATAATTAAGTACCCATTACACCAGGGGTGCACAGGGAGCCGTTTTTAGCACCTAGCTACGAACAACCCGCCTGTCCCGTTGCTAACCCCGTCTCCACCAAGGCGAACAGGAACAAAAGCAGTGTTCGCGAACGTTTTCGTCTGTTCCAGTCTTGCCCACTCAGCCGCAAACATGAACAAAACGCAGCGTATGAATCGTATTTGAATGTTTTGTTCTGTTTGCGGCTGTGTGGACACTACAAGAACAGAGGAAAACGTTCGCGAACAATGTTTTTGTTCGTGTTCGCCTTGGTGAAGACCGGGGGTAAGGTTAGAATCGGTGAGGAGAAGTATAGTGTACGTGCATTTGGTATGACTTGAGCCCAGCTATATAAACTTACGCTACGAGCCTACGAGCACGCACGTACACTACTGCAGTTCTCCTCACCGATGCTAACCTTAGCAATGGGACAGGTGAGTTGCCCGCAGTTAAGCGCTAAAAACGGCTCCCTGTGCACCCCTGCATTACACCTTCAATTTGTATGATGGTTTGAAGGTGTAGGTATGTATATGTAAAATCAGCCTTTTCGTCGAAAAAAACGTTTTTACCTGAATTGGGTTGAGCAGGATTAACTAGCCTCAAAACTATCTCTACTTCTCCTAAGATTCAATTAAAAGTCCGCTCTTAATTCTTGAAGGCACTCAACCCGCGCCCACAAACATCCGTCAATGTCTCCGGCAACATTAGCACGTACAAACGACGCAATAAGTTCCGTAACGCTTCCGTCATAATAAACACCGTTGCCTCGCATCGCCGAGCGGTAACGAGCCTCGAAAACGTCTTCGTCGAATCAATTAACGCGTAATTAACGGCCGACTGGGCGGAATTCGCAGTGCTACAATGACGTTGTTCAGACTGAATCGTCTGTGCAGCTCGCGCAATTTGCGTCTTTGGGGCTGAGGAGCGCCAGCCGAGGATTCATTTCCTCGAGTCCTAGGCGCCTCCACGCGCGCGCCTCGTTCCTCGGTACGTGTTAACGAAACGAGCTGCTGAAACGTCGGTGTATACACAGTGTACGTCGGCCTGGTAAGTGGCAACGAGCACAGCCGGAGTGCAGTTTAAATGCAGCCGTTCCGCGGAAACGGGACATAGAATAATGGGCCCCCAGCTGGAAGGTCAGAGAATTACGTACGCCTAACGTGGCGACGTCGATCATGCCACATTGTATGAGGGTAGATTATCAACGCCACTTCGAGGTATCTACAGGAAGTTTTACCGGGCAGATCTGATAGAGTTTGCTTATCGAAAAGTTCCCCTTTTCGACCGACAAGTGGTAGAGTGTGGCTCATCGAACCAATTAACTGCTATTATAGGTACATTATAATTGAGTGGCTTCGGGATGGGGTTCGTTGTTGATTTGTATCACTGACTACAATTGCCCAATTTACCCCCGAAACTGTCCAACTCAAATCTAAAATAATTCAGTATCACCGATTTCAATATCCTCTCATTATATATCTCCTATACTAATGGCGTTCCAACGTAATTAATTAACAATATTGAAAAATGTTTCAGACGAAAGTTGAATAGTTTCGAGGGAGAGTCAATATTTTTTTGATAAATGACCACGTGGGAGAGATATCAAGCTCTACTTCTTTTTTCAAATAAAACCGTAGGTATTCTTATTTGTTAGAAGAAAGTATCACAGTATTCGTGTGGAGAAACTGATTCGTCAGGGTTGCAACTGGTCTGTGCCCTTCCACACGAATCCCCTGAAATGTTCGAGCAAGGCAAGTGTCTTTCCGCAAGTTCATAGCGACGAGTCAGCTGAAAACCATAACCCGTCGCGAGTACCCCATTGGAATAAGAATTCGCCTGCATGGGATTAGCAGGCGCAGGGGGGACGGCGCCTGAACAAGACAAATTGCCACGTTCGCGACTTCCATCAGAGGCAATTCCCGATTGATGCGTGCTCGCCGTAGGTCCGACATGGGGGAAAGCGGGTCGCCTCGAGCGTGCGGCTAAGCGCCGCCGACGCGACGGAGAAATTGCTTCGAATCAATCTCGAAAATTGGCACGAAAACAGCCGCCCGTGCCGCCACTGGCTCGCGTAAAATTCCACCCTCTCTGGAACGTCGTTGCATATTTATATCGCGGCCGGCCATTTCGAGACGCGAAGGAAACGCGCGGCGAGCATCGACCTTTCCTTGCAGGTGCAACGGTCGTATCAATCCATGGGAAACGTGACTCCGAGGAATGAGGGATCGCTGGACGCGCGGTCGAAAGTCAGCCGATTCAGGAAGCAGCGGTGATGATTCCGTGTAAAGTCGGGAGAAAGTATCGCGTGACGAGGCGCAAAACGAAAGAGGGAATTATGTATACGAAGTTACGGAGCATTTCTTTGTGGAAAGATAATAGGCGACTGGTATAGGAAAGAAGCGGTGGTCTGTTAATTTTAGTGGGTTTTTTAAGATGGGGTGTATTTTGATGCTTCTTTAGCGATTTTTTGGATCATTGAGGGTTTAGTTGTAAGTTTGTTCAACGAAGCTTTCTTGGGATAATACTGTTGGTAGGAGAAAATCGAGGTTTAAGACACAACAGTTAAGACATTCGTTTTATTATACCACCGCGTTACTACGCTGCCGTTATTTTTCGGTATCGGCGGTGGCAGGCACCTCTTTCAATTTTATATTATTTGAATTGCGTAAGAGTACAAATGTCGGGCCATTCTGTGCCTCTTCTGTTCAATAACTTGAGGTACATGTTCCCTAGAATATGCACACTATGTATGTACCTACTAAGCACATAAGCAGTCGTAGCTGAATACTACCTATTCAATCTAACCACTAAAGACCTCTCCACATAGGCTATTTTTTGACTGGTGACTAATATTTCAGACGCACAGTTTCCAGCATCAATACCAAGTGAATTTACCAAAAAAATCCAACCCAAAAAGCCACATAAGTAATATCTCCTAAAATTCCCCGACCCTCCATCCTAACCCAGTCTCGAGCCCCAAAATTCTAACAAACGAACACTTCCCGTTATCGCGTGGTCTAAACTGCCAAACAACAAAAACTCCCAGAAAGAAGAGAAAAGAAAGGAAACCTAAAAATTGCAGCAACAAAAAGCCAGGGGCATAGAAAGATGTAGTCGCCCCGTGGGCGGGGGTAGGGGGCGCAGAAGGGTCACGTATCCCTGGAAAGTTCGTTACAAGTGAGCCTCTTTCGGCTCGTCGGGGCGCAACGAGGCATTAATTTTCCAGGATGTTAATATAGGGTACCGCGAGGGGATGTTCCGTCCCTCGTCGGCTGGAAAGGAAAGGCCTGGGTGACTTTTACTCACGTGGACGGCCGCGAACGGGAAATTAGAGGGCGAAAGGGGGGATGCTGCGTTTGAAGCTGGACGCGACGGTCGGTCTCCGCTTCGAAGAACAATTTTCAGCCGCTGACTGCTGCGTCACTGCGCGCACAGGCTAGTAAATAGCATTAGCAAGTCAACTAGCGCTTTGCTCTCTCTCCGGCCACTTACTTCTTGAGATTCCAGTTAATTTATACAAGTGGCGCGCTGTAACGCAGTTACACACTGCTACTAGAGGCGTTACAACTTAGTTTTAGTTTCGGGGGCCCGGGACTCTGCCTTCTTAGCGACGCCGAGGACGACCCCATCACGGTGTACGGAGACGCTGGCGGAAGGGGTGGAAACGCCACTCGAAGGCGTCGAGCAACGTCCCCGTCTGCGTTTGGCGAAACGGTTAATTTTGGAACGGCCGGGGGGGTGCGACGACGCCGCCGCTGCGTCGCGTCGCGTGACGTATACAGGGTTCGGTCATTATGCAAGAGATACGGCTAATTACCGTGCAGCGCGGTGTCGAGCTGCTGGCGTCGAGCAAGTAGGATCGCGGGACGATTGTCTACTCACGAGCTGTTTTAGTTTTCGACAGCTCGATGTGCTTACTTTGGCGCGCCGAAAGATTCGAAATGGAAACGTGGCTGTGAATGGATGATGCTAGAGGGTGGTTTATTTTTGGAGAGATTGTGGATGATCCGATTGCGAGCGTTAACTTCACGATTCCAGTCTGTTACTTTCCGCGAGCCGAAGAATTCTAGCTTATTTTTACATTTGCCACTGGTAAAATCATTTCATTCAAACATGTACATTCTATTTGCAGTATGCTGTCTTGATGGCTTTCAAAAATCAATAAATTGTTTTCGAGTGTCGTGTTGCTTTATGTTGTTTTATCGTGGAAATCCATTTGTGAAATGGGAAATGGCTTGGTTCTTTTGTTTGTTTAGTTTCAGGATATATGATGAAGAATTTTGTCAGATGTGTTGATACTAGTCTTTTTGAATTTGTGGAGTCAGAACGTTCGTCTTTCATTATGTAAAAGTACTGATGAAAATGTTTTCTTATATCATCACTGATTATATGCTACTACTTAATAGTTGCTGAAATTTTAGTTGCAGTTAATAGGTAGGATTTTTCGAGGATTAAGGTAGTTTTATCATTGTTTCTTTTGTTGCTATCTATTCTTCCCAAAGTTGATTAATATAGAGCTCAGGAATTTATGGAAGTTTCAGTTTACATTATACGACTTTTTAACAACATCTATGATTTATATTCAACTCTAGTCTACTTTTCTCTTTTTTAAGTATTCATCAAGCATTTTCCAAAATTCAAGAATGAAGTGCTACGTGTACAACGCTAAGGCTACAAAAGCTACTTGAAAACAACAACACAATATGAAATCATTGCATTTCAAACAGAACCTTCTGTCTGAATTAAGAAGAAAATCATGTGAAAGAGGAGTAGCATCTACTCCAGTACTGGAAAGATTTCAGGCAGGGAGCGATAATCAATCTCTTTTAAATGAAATTACTCGAGACTTCGCTATCGTTCCAAATCAATAAACAGAAATCATAATTACACGAAGGATGGCTACAAACTGCGCGAAGAAACTTGCACGCAGGGCAAAGATAAAAGGCGGACAGTTTCATTAATCATTTTATCGATTCACCTTCTTACGTTAATTTGTCCGAAACTATCAATCTTATTGGACAGGACAGCGGGCTCGTTGAAACGACATTGTTAATTGAATCCTCTCAGGAACTTAACAGCCGATCGCCGAATCGATCCACCCTCACACACTTTGGACAACCTAATTTCTTTCCAATTTTCGCCGTTCAATTATACACGTGTCCACCCTCCCTAATTAGGTATGCTGAAGCTGGCGCGTCTTCTATCGTTGTAATGATTGTCGAGAACCTTTAAGTATATTTGTATACTTTACTTGGCTTACGAACTATTTGTTAAGTAGCAAAAAGTGGGCAATCATTGTTAGTAATAAATTGGAAGTGCAACTGCAATATTTTCATTAGTAGTTATGGGTGTTGTAGTATCGAGTGGTGATTTAGCTTCATAGCAAGGTATCTATCGGAGTCTCTGAAGCAGTAGTATAGATCAAGCATAAATGAATGAAGGGCATTTAATTTTATGAGCATGAACATTCATGTTTCTTTTCATGAGATTAAGTAGATATATTGCTGATGTAAATGACAGAATTACTTAGACGAATTAGCAAACATAATAGGTAACACAATAATTTATTTATGGGTTTAAGTTTTGATCGCGAGGAATGATTGAGAAGAAATGAAGATTTATTAGAAGTAGACTAACCCTGAGATTAAAGTGGAAGGATGAAACTTCAATTTTGATTATGAAAAAGGTCAAAGCTGTAGTAACCTTAGAAAAACCAATACAAATTTCTACCTTGCAGTTAATTTTACATGCAACCTTTTCTCATCTATATCATAAATAAGTTTCCAAAATATGTTATCTGTAGTGATGGATAAAAATCCGATCAGTGTCAACAAGATGTTTATTTTATGAGAACACCAGAATTAGAACTCCCAAGATTACAGTAGAAACGTTCGTTAAGTAGTAAATACAACGCATAGAATTCTGATAAATACTGATATTTTTGTACCACGTGCGTTAAGTTAAATTTTATTTTACCTATTCTACACATCCATTCATTATTTAATTCACCATATGTTGTTTCATTCATTCTCCACGCATTTACATGCAACTCAGCGAAAAGCATATTTTTTATTCTTCCGCCATGGTCATTATAAAAACGAATTTACGAGTTCGATGGACGTCTCCGATTGTGTCGCGTATGAATTATTTAATAAAAATGAAAAAGTGTCGCGTGCTAACTTGCAGTTTCATTTCAACTTCCGGCGGATATATTACCGCACATTTTCGTGTCGTTAGCTTGTACTTGGAAGAGAAAGGGACAGAAACCATGGACGGAAAGTGTGCATTGATAAATAGTTTCGAAACAGTATCATTAATCAGGCATCCCTTCGTGGTTGATCGATGGTTGCGAAATTGAGTCATCAAACAAATTGCATAACTAAAATATCTTAGCTCATACAAAAGAATAATTCCAAGTGGCCCATCATCACTGCCGATGCTAAATAAAAGCATCGAAACGCAGCCTCTAGCCTTCGCTACATTCTCCAAACCAACTTGCCAAAATTTTTCAAATCCTTTTCCCCAAAAGCATAGACTCATTCGCAGAGTCTTCATTGCGCACTTTCAACTTATTTCTCACGAAGAAAAGGTCCCTTGCGTCGCCAATAAAAGCCCACCGCGTGTATTCATCGGCAAAAAGTCCACCTTTATTAATCATAGCCCCATTGGGGCAGCTAAAAAAGGGATCGATAAGACGTGTCCGTCGCTTTAAGTGACTCTCGAGTTTTTCACGTGATTTCATCTCTGGTAGAGGGGACACGGTCCTTTGACGGCAATGGATTGCCCCGCAGCATTTTTCGGTGTTCACCCTCCTCCATCCACCGCCCCCCACCCACCGGCGAACCCCATCTGCGGTGTCCTCCAGCGATAGATAAAGGCATTAGGATACCCGGATAACCGCGATCCCGATTCGACTCTTTTTTTTGCCCCCGACGATTTGATGTCGGGGTGGCGACGTTTCATCGCGACGAGGAAATTTACACGCGTCACGTTCCAGGACTCGTCCGGCGCGGCGTTTCAATTTTGGGCGCTGAATTTCGGGATGGATTTCGAGAACGTTCGACAACACGTAGACCGCCGTTTACGATGAAAGGATCAACGTGCGCTAGCTGCGGCAGACGAGGGTCACTCTGTATTTCGAATCCACTGTAGGTTTTCCTGAAACAAACATTTCATTGAGGCTGTTCCTTTCTTATTTGTTAGGGTAGCGTATTATGGGAAGAATATGAAAAAAAATTAGTTTTTTCGATACTAATTCGATAGGTTCTGATAAGTATAACGAGGGGGGAGGGGATTATTCTTTGATGGAGTTGCATTTGTTTGATACGATATTTATTATTTGCGTATTAAATTTATATGTGAAGTTATTGTGTGAAATGGGTTTCAATGTATGGATGAAACTCTTATCGTTAGTGCCATTTCTTCCCTCTGACTTTGTGGATATTTAATATTTAGTAAGTATTTAATATTGACAGCCGAACTTTTTTCTTTTATTTGTCAAAGTTTTATGAAGGTATAAAACTGTTGCGGAATATATTCTGTACGCGTTGACCTCAAGAATATAATGAGATGCAGCCATTTCTTGCAGCTATTAACTCCTAATGGCTACTGGTATCCAGTTGATTATCTCGTTAGCGGAAGTTTAACTTTAGGACGTTTCGTTGATAAGGTAGCAAGTGCTCGCGATTAATATATCAGGAAAGTACTTGGACTTAACAGTTGTAATTATCTGATACATGAGAAATGAATTCTCTAAGTAGCAATTACTCGCATAGTTTGCATAACATGGAATTTAGATGCTGTTTAAAATGACTCGCGAAAGTACAGCTCTGAGAGATAGTTAATTCTAAAATTCACAACATTCTTTCCTATTGTTAGTTCATGGAGTGTAAATATTCATGCGTAAATCGTATGTAAACACAATTTTTCAGAAATAAGAAGTACAAGAAATATTTTGTAGAACCCACGGCATCATTTCAAAATAATTACTGCATTCAGGTTAATAACATACTTAATACTTGGGTCACTTGAACAGGTATCCGTGAACTCGTAACCATAAAGCACAGAACTTTTCTTTTTATGTTTACTTTCTTTTGAGTGTACGCTGCAAATTATCTAAAAAGAACTTCAAAAAAATTTATGACACATAGTACTAAAACTCTCGAAAGTCTTGTGTCTTTTGTTTCTCATTCAACAATAGCAATAAATAATAATCCCTGCACTCCACACAGGTGTTCCAACTCTGATTCCTGTTCACAATAGAATGTCAATCTAAAAGAATCTAACGGAAAAGAATTATCAGGTCTCTTAAAACTTGTATGGCCTTTAAGACTTAAAATTACTAAGACTTGAATAATCTTAGAAACGATTCGAAATTGTCATCATTCGTTTGTAGCGACTCAAAGCATCTGAAAGTGCATCATCGCTCTCGTCCCCTCTGAGGGAAAGCAATACGGTGATAAAACAGTAAAACGAGAAGAATTTGGAACGAAGAACGCAGGCGGACACCAAGAAGGCGGAAAGGAAAAGTAATTGAAACCTGCTGATGAAGTTTACGCTCGTAGCTGGAAAGTTGGGGGCTCCCTTGCCTATTAGCGATTGGATTAGCCGCGAAGAGACGGTGGAGCGGCAGCAGGGAGCGCGAAGAGAATCAGGAGCTGGTGGCCAAACCCTCTGGAATTCGGATGCAAAAAGAAAGTCCATTTCTTATTCACGGCGCGATGCAGCATCGTCGCCATTCGACGCTCTAATAACGACACGAATTGCAAAGGGGGGTCGAGATCTCAAAGAAAGCTGACGAAGATGAACTGCATCTAACGGAAAAGAAAGCGTGGAGACAGCGCTACCTTTTCCGCGGTGGCTTTCAAAGACGAAGGAGAGGTTATTCAAGCGAAAATGGCCGCCAATGAAATTAATATTTAATTACGTTGCGATGTTCGTCGCTTTTAGAAGGGCGGGGAAAAACGAGCAGGATTGCTGGAAGAAAAGACTCGAATCTTGGGGGCGTGGACTGAAAGAGATGAACGAGGAACTCCATTTCCGAAATTCATTATGCAAGCCCCAGGAAAGCTGGATCCACGTCGAGTGGCTACACAGATTTATTCCTTTGGTTACTTTGCGTAAACTTCTGTCCACATTCCGATTCGTTTCTTGTCCAGGGGAAACGTGATTCGAGGTGCTACGTTGCTTTTTCGTTTGTAAATTCAGGGTTTCACTATGCTCTGTGAAGTGCTTCCAGGGCATCGGGGCACTGTTTGAATTTTGACTCCCGAAGGAACACTGTGTGGTATTTGCTAACATTTTTTATTGCGTTTAGGTTTTTATTTTCGAAAATGAAACTGAATATTGACAATAGTCGGATGACGTCAGAGGTCCGCAGCATGTATGGATTGAAAATTTTTTTCTGTTTCATTGGATATACATATCGTAGAGTTTACAGGACAAAGTTGTATTTTTGTAAATTCCTATAGCGGAGAATAATAACACCTAACAAAACCTTTACAAATTAATATTATTAATAATCTAATAGTCTATCAACATTAAAAAGTCCAAAACTTTTCAATGACCTACATATATTAATTTCTGTTTAAGGAATATTCACCTAATATTAATGTCTCTATCGGTTATACGAAAGTAGAAAGGTAGCTAAAAGTCGTTGTTCACGAAGACAAATGGCCGACAGCGACCGTTTTGACAAGTTGACACACCGATACATTCGGTGACTACTTTCATTTACACCTGAATCTGTTTTAAACTCACGACACTCTATACTGTAAAATTAGTGGCACAAGCTACGAACAGTACAACCAAAATTTCACAATAAATTTTTTCATATGAGGCTCCGTTTTCGAGAACAAACTTCGACTCTACTTGCGTTTTTATTTTTATATCATCCATCCCGTCATCGTATCGTATGGAATCATGTAAAGTATCTCTTTTATACTAAACATAAACTAAATCGTACCGAAATAAACAAAAAGTTGTAGCAGTGTTTGAACAATTGAAATCTAAGTGTCCGTTTGCAGAAATTCAGAAATCAATGACTGGAAGAGCATTTCTTAATTATCAAAATAAACAAAGTATATACTCGAGAAGATATTTCATTTTCTCTCACACCTTCTAAGATTTTTAGGTGTTTTTTCTCGAAAATGGAGCTTCGTCCGAAGAGAATTTATTCATAAACTTTGATTCAACATTTTTGCACGAGAAATCACCCTGTCCTCATTTTGTACCCCGAATTTCTCCGCACCATGTATTTTGCGTCCGCAGTCTGAAGCTTCCCCAGAAATACAGTTTTCAGCAAAGCGCTTCTTCGATTCAGGTCCCCAGCGTGACCCCACTACTTTTCTTTTTGTTCTTGGGAAAATTATCGCGATCGTGTTTCACTTTGTATGCGAACCATGGCTGAAAAGTATGATAACCGCGTAAACGCTCCAAGATATTGCCACGGACGGTAGACTATGCAACTTACCGGTGGCACCATATTTCGCTGGTGAACGCAAGTTAAATTAAAGGTTAAACGCGTAACTTACGACTCGGGGAAAAATTATGAAGATTACAGCGTCATACATCGGGCGGTTTACTTTGTAACTGGAAAATTGCAGAAGATGCACTATAGTGCCACAGCGGTGTGCGCTGGATTATATTCATCTTTTGTGAGGGAATTTATGTTTACTGTGAATTACGAGGCACGAAGACACAAGAATATTTGTATATACAGCGCACTGCTATGAAGTGTCATATTTTTAAAAGGCTTTAAAAGAATTTTAAAATGTTTCCTACTTGCATTGCAATTTCAATCAGATTCCGAACACATGTCTCTCTGTTTGGTGACACCGTGTATAAAAATATCCCAAGATAAATTATTAACGAAACGTTTCAAAGTGAAATTGGCATGCACTGTATCAAACTGTCACATGAGAAATTTCCAATATCTTGTCTTCAATCTTTTCAGAAATACGGGAAAAATAGTTTCATGATTAGGAATAAATAATTTGAAACTCGAATCCGCCAGGATTGCAAACACTGAAACATAGCAGTCATTATTCAGAAGTTTGATTAAGTTGTTCGGCACATTCGGAACGGAAGCGAATCTTAA
The DNA here is from genome assembly GCA_963855975.1 of Andrena chrysosceles. Taxonomy (NCBI): domain Eukaryota; kingdom Metazoa; phylum Arthropoda; class Insecta; order Hymenoptera; family Andrenidae; genus Andrena; species Andrena chrysosceles. The sequence goes on along the minus strand of OY979769.1, from coordinate 40,585,194 downwards.
TAAATGGTTGGCTCGGACTACCCCCGTACTTTTTCAGACTTATAATAGAAGCAGGAAACAATGTGCGCTCTGTGTGCGTAAAGTATGATCCTTACGCTCTCCTTACGGTTCAGGATCCACTGGCAATCCATAGTTGGAGGACCTTTCAGCTTCTTCCATGTATATTTTCTAGCCGCCTCACGTGCTCCTGTGTATGTACGTGTAGCGTGATCTACCATACACATAAGGAGGACTTTGTGCCGGCTGGCCCTTTGTACTCCGATGGAACACAGCTGAACGAGTCGATGCAAACTGATTCCGTGGGATGCAAACAAGGCTCATAGTTTTACGTGTCTAACGGCCGTTGTGTAAAATTCAGAGAATAAAAGGAGATCAATACGTCCGGATTACGGTTGTGCTGTAAGCACGTTTAGCGTGTTATTTGTGATATACCTAATTGGCTACCCAAACGAAATAGGGCTATATCCGCATATGACATTGTTTATTTGAGATAGTATCAATATACACAGCATTGTAGCTTGGATACATCCAGAAAGTACAAACGCCAGCAAACGGTGCTTTTCGTTACGGCGACTACAGATTTGCCGATAACGATCAGACAATACGACGTTTATTCGAACTTTATCGGCTTTCCGCGAATGTTCCTGGCGGATTTCAGGCCAGTTCGAATTCTAGCGGCACGTTTGACAATCGCACATTCGTCTCGTTGGATTGTTGAGGATCGTTGCACCGAATGAGTTGCCTGTTAAACTCGTTAAAAACTCCCTGGAGCCGCAGAGGGGCGAGAGGTAGAAAGCAATTGACAGTGAAAGCTTGAGCGCAGTCAATTTTAATTAACGAGCCACACTTACCAGCAAGATGGATAGAAGAATGAAAAATCCAATCTAAACAGTCATCCACTTTTTCCGGACGAAACCATCTTCATTAGCAACCTGTTTGTCAGAATTCGATTCGATGGGAGTGAATGGAAATGGTTCATATTTGTTCGTCGAACAAATAGAATTTTTATGATTTTCGGGGCTTCTCAGCGATTCGATGGACTCAGGAATGATTGCTGGCGAGTTTTTAACACACTGGAGGAAAATTGGTGGCAAAGGTCATACGTAATTCTTGCTGTTACATTGAAATTCATCTACTAGAAATTAAACTGTTCATTCGATGGAAAAATTGATTAAACGAAAATTGGAGAGTGTTGTAAGCGTGGCGAGTGCGGAACGAAATAATTGAAAAACAAAATTACAGAATATTGGGGTTATTGCAATGCTTGCTTGTAATTGAAGCTGGTCAGAGAGATAAAAGTTTTTTTTTATTTTGAGTGCATCCACTTGATAAGTCGTTAGCCCAATCTTGAAACCGTATTTTATGATATTTGTTCAGTTTTTCCGTTATTAAATTAGTTTCCCGGTGTACGTAGGTGGTTAGTAGAAATTAGTAGTCTTACGAAGCTACCACTCCGAAACAAAGTAAATTTGTCTCGCATGGTAGCTGACGGCGTCAAGGGACGCATAGTGATAAAATATTCAGTGTTTTTCAACCTTATATTTTCACCAAAAGCCAGAAGTTTCCTTTACTTTTAGCAAGGAATATCCTACATTTTACTCTGGAATTAGGGAAAAACTATTATAATATATGAATCTCATACTATTTAAAAAGAAACTTTGGTTAAAAATGTTGTATTAAACTGTTTAAAGTTCACGAATGACATGAAACTATAAGTTTTAAGAATGACATATTCCACGCATATTTTATCATCTAAATTTTAATATTACTCTATGACTTCTTCAATGATTTATGTGTTAAATAAAGAAAGAACTGAAGAATACTTTTTTATATGGAAAATCAAACTCTCCTTAGCCATCCAGTATTAACATAAATGAAACATTGTACAAAGTGCATCTCATCTGCCTATGGCTCAGGAAAACAATATTCTTGTCCTCAAAGTATTTTCCCTTCAATTTTCGACAAGAGTACGTCGCCAATGTGTCGTCAGTATACAACGATCACATTAAACACTTCCCCTGAACAAGTACCTTCTCACATCGTCTTCCAACAGATACTTCAGACCCCACGTAACGAACATCTACTCCGACTCCATAAATTCACTATCGAATGAACACCCTTCGTATCGACGACGTACATCGAGTAATCTGGATTCCGGGAGAACACAATCGAGTTTCTGCTCGGTCAACGACTAAACGTACAATAAATTAAGCATTACGGGCGAATGTCTCGCGACTCCAGCTCCGTTTTCTTTTGTCAGTGCGAAGTGCATCCTGCCATTAATTCTAGAAATGGAGGATATTCGTCTCGTCGCGGTATTAAATCACGGCATTACGACGATTAACCCCGGCTGAGGCTAAGTTATAGTTGCTCGCCCCCGCGTTTCACGAGTTTCTGAACGCACCCTCTGCTCTTACCCGACCCCTTTCGCCCCCCTTCTTTTCCGCCATCATCCGGCCAGTTCTGTATCAAAACTCTGTTACACGGCGAGAAAGGTGACTCGACGTTATCGGGAAGGGTTATCGCGCGTTTAAACTTCAGAGGGCGGGGGAATTAATCTTGCGCTTCTTTCTCTGACCCCGACTCTTGGAAATGATCCAAGAATGGGTGGTTTGAGAATTAATGCCAGTGTTGTGAAATTGCCTGAAGCACAAGAGGTAGGGGAAATGTTTAAATGTTGATTGTCGTGGATTACTGTTGGACGCTACAAAATGGATTTGTAAAGAAAACTTAATTGTAGTCGAAATGTTATTAGTTTGAAATAAAGCAAGCTGATATTAGCCATTTACGGGTGGTAGTTGATGATGTGATACATTCTATTTATTAAAGTAGGTGATTCATTAAATTTTCCGACAACTCACCTTGGAATCTACATATAGAATGTGAAAGTATGGATTTTCAAATTGAATTCACAATCTGTTTGAAATTTTTGAAAGAAACACTACACTTTTTATCGGAACTCTATTTTTTTCACCTCTCCTAGTAATAGCATAATTAATCACAAAATCTTCACCTATCTACTGTGTCGAAAACACTTCGAACGTCACCAAAAGTGCAAAATAAAATCTCCACAGAATTCCAGAGTGCAATTTTGCGCAAGAAAATCACCCGCCAGTTCAAAGTCAATCCGCGAATTAATCAGAGAAGTCGTTAGTCGTTATCGAAACACAGGAACTCTGATATCTCGAGTTCTGTCAAGTTTGGAAAAAATGATTTTGACAGCGAGCACGTAACTTGTCGCTTTCTTCCTTCGCACTTGCTAATGGGAATCGTTAGGTTCCCATTAGGGATTATTTCCATAGGATGGGAGGGTTTTTGTGTCTGTGGTTGCTCTTCATTCTCAATGCACAGGAAAAATAAAAGCTTTTACTTTGTCCGAGGGTTCGCGGTGTGTATTCACATGTATACTGGCCCCCGTTGCCCGTTATAATTGCTCCGTATCATCAGTATGTATAACGTAGCGGTAGAACAAAGGGATTTAAAGTGACGCAATTCAGAAGTCCCGAATGAATATTCCGAATGAGGGGGACCTAGGCGCTGGCAGCAGAGGTCGTAAAATGCACAACTGTGGAAACTTGAGGGCCATTCATTATTTCGTAGACCGTGCTCGCGAAGCGATGGTCGTCAAAGATGATATTTAAAGAAACGAGAGTAAGGCACTTGCCAGTTGCTTCCCTAAACGAAACAAAAATAGCCAAATTTGGATTTTCACTCGTCTCGCGTTAATACAGTGTGTATCCTGTAATTGGTGGCTTGTGGTGTGTTATTAATATCGAAACGGATATTGGGGAACAGATTTGGCATTTCATTCGGATACAACCGTTAGTTTGAGCGTTTGAAGCGTTTCAGGTTACAGGGAATATGAACTGCACGAGGTACCAGGAAAATGCTTTAACAAGTGAGAGTACATATCTCGTAACATTGGTGATCGCCGACAACTTTCAATTTTTCTTTGCCTGTGTGATTTTTTTTCAGAGGATGTACAATAATTTTATTTATGGAAGGAGAAAGGGGGGTTGAATTATTTAGTTAACGAAAATTCAGCTGCTTTTTAAGTCTGCGCGAAAGAATAATATCTGGGACACAAGTTTCTGTTCTTCATGCAAATCAGAGACGTTAATAAAAGAAAAAGGGCAAGTTATTTTAACTCATGAATTTACCAGATGTCCATTAGACAGCGTTTACAATTTACCACTTCAGAAGTGTATAGGGTCCCGACTAAAGACAGCTTCCAATACAAGAACCTCAATTCAACGAACAATTCCAAGATTGCAACACAACAAAAGCCCCCCAGTTTCAATTCCACAATCTCCATTAAACACCCATTATCAACCTTACTCAGATCGTTTATAAGAAGAAGAGCTTCTCCATCCCCAACAATTACTTAGCGACACATAAACAACAGAAACTTCACAAACAATTCCCAAAATGCCAATCTTCCCATTCGCGAACCAGCCCACAACCGGTACGCAACAAAATCGCGTCATCAGTATGTATAGCGTGGGCGCCTAACAAAGGGATTTAAAAGGGCCACGCAATTCAGAAGTCCCGAATGAATATTCCAGAGAAAAGAGGGGTCGGTGGGTAGGGGGACAGGGTGATGTGTTGGCGACGATGTCCGCGGGATTCGGACTCGTGGAAACTCGAGAGCCATTCATTATTTCGCGCTCTGCCCTGGCCGAGGACGGCAAGGTCCGCTCCTGCTAGAAAGGGGAGAGAACGACGGAGCGAGAGGGGGCTTGCTGAATTAGGGAAAACTGTGCAAGTCCGATTACCATCCTCCAATTTACTTGGCCCGTGTTTCACGAGGCCCTCCAGGAAGGCAGCGCGAACGAAGAGAGAAGGGGGAGCTTTCTAGCAGCGCACGCAGTCGCAATACGGGCGAGCATTCAGCTCTGGTAATTGGAAGGTTAGGGGGTCGAATCTGTGCCCCTTGGAGAAGCGTCCGCCCGGTACACGCAATAATTTAAGCTGGAATTCGCAGGACAAACGTGAAAATAGCGAGAGGTGGCAGCTCGCGGGAGAAACAGTCCGTTCATCCGCTTAGCGCCAAAGTGCTCGGCGTCGAATCCCACTTTTCATCAATTTCCCAGCCGGGACCGGGCGAGGTGCTTCGCGTGTGGCGGGCATCCTCGCGTCTCTCCCCCTCCCCCCTCTCGCTCGAAAATCGAACTGATCGATCGAGCACACCGTTTTGCTTTCTGAAAGAACACAGGGGATGACGCGTAATTAAATTGCTCCTGAGGAATTCGTCGCGGTCGCTAAGATCCACGATGCTAGCTGGGGTGCTTTGTCGGAGATGTAGATGCAAGCAGAAGGAAGTTGTACTGCGTTGTGGTAATAAAATCTTGCAGGACTGAAAATTTATCAATTTCTCTATTAGAAAACCAACCTTTCATTGTATAAAATTGGAGGACAAATATATTGTAAAACGAATATGCGTGTATCGCATGAAGTTCTATTTATGAAAGAAAATAGATTGCGTGGAGAGGATGAACATTTCAGATACAAAAGGACACGAATACTTATCTTTCTCCTCTCCTCGATGAAAACACAAGATCACTGCGCACGAATCATTCTAACCACCAATATTCTTTCAATACCATGCTCCCCGTCGAACCATCAATTGTAATACAAATTCTCTACATCAGGACCGACACATAATACAAACGATGTCAAAAAAAGCCCCAAGCAATTCGTCCCCTAAGGAACTCTTTCTACCCCGCAGATTCGAGCAATCCTTCCATGAAAATCTCGAGCAACCTCTAGACACTGTAAATACATTTCCCGCGACAGAATCCTCTCGTTCCTCCTCTCTCGCCGTCCGTGGTCTCAGCGCCGAGCGTTTCGTTAATCCGAACCACGCGCGCAAACTTACGGCGACGTCGAGGAACGCTCTGGACGAAACCACGCGAAAGAGCGGCACAACGATTGCGGCTAATTTTAGAATCATAAGATCCCTCCGTTTTCACGGCTGGCCTCGGAACCGAAACTGCGGGGCTACGAGACGGATTTCGTGTTGCGCGCCGTCGTCGCACAAAGCGTCCTTAAGGGGGAACACCACTGTGAAAGTTGAAAAAATTTCGATTTTTTTTTCTTCACTTTCTTAATGTTTAACTCTTCAAAAATACTCTCTGAAAATTGCAAGTTGATATTCGAAGAATTGACGAAGATACAGTGCATTTTGTGAGACGCGTCACGATGCCGTTCCGAGCGCGCTATGTTAGCGGCAAATAGCGCGCCGACATTTTTCTTACCCACTGTTCCGCCACATTGTTAAAGGTTATAAATTTTGGGTTTTTCCCGTTTTTACGCACGGTACGCTGTTCGTTCGAGAATCGAAGAAATGCAACCGTTGATCGGGCATTCGAGTGACAGTGAACGTCACGAACGGAAGTGTGATTTTTCCCGTGCAACCTTTAAACGCGATTTTCTCGAAACGACATTTTTCTAACTGATCGAATCAATAGCTCTGTCAATTTTTATCCGATCGACTTGAAATTTTGATAGGATCTTTAAAACAAGAGTATCTTCAGTTGTACGTACCGATTTTTTGATCGAAAACATATTTTTTTAAATACGCTCGAAAAACTATCCATTTTTTTGCAGATTTTCGAAACTTTTTCTTCCCAAGCGCACCATTTTTACAAAAATAATTTTTTTTAAAAATCGGTACGTACAACGGAAACTACACTCATACCGATTATATTAAAAAAAAAAAAAATTGATTTCAGAGTTGCCGTTCCAAAGATATCGTTTCGATAAGCGACCTATGTTTTCTTGTGAGGGATGTAGGAGATTAACTGTATATGGAAATCTATGCATGTTTTTCTATTACTTTTTTTTTTATAGTCTCTTAAGACATTGTACTAAAGATAGGTAATAACAATTTTATAATAAAACTGTAAGTTGTCCCTTAAAAAAATCTTAAAAATGGGCTCATTTTTCCGGCCGTCACAGTGGTGTTCCCCCTTAAGTCAAGCTCCCCTGGGGCGGCACAATGTCGACCGACAAGCCCACCTCCGTTATTCCACCTTGGTACCCGCCACCAACTACCTGGAGGACCGTTTCTCAGGCTCGCCTCCCACGCGATTTCTATACTCGAGTGGCAGCTTTGTCGGTCTGACGGCAATGCCACGAACAACGCAGCGGTTTAAACGAAACGTTTGACAAACTCGGGCGCATCCGCGCAACGAGTGGCCTGTCATTAATAACCGCGGACCAGGAAAGAGATGAGAGTCGGCCTGTAACGAGAGTGAGGCGAACGCCTTGCAGACCGAGCATGGGCGTGGAGGATGTTTGTTTCGCGTTTGGTCCTTTGACCACGGAGTATCCGTGATGTGCTCCTCGTGCGCCCTTCTGCATCGTGTTGTCCCGCTTGAATAAGTGGCACGAATTGAAATGCCTCGGTGAAAGGCTTTCAGCGAGGGAAGGGGATGTGAAAATGGCAGAGAGTGAAAGTTTACCGAGGGTGGATAATGTATATTTCTCTGGGAACTGTAGTATCGTTACAATGAATTTCTCTAAGTTTCTTTACTTACAACTATAAGTTCCAGTGGGGATGCACTTTTAATTTATGGAATAGGTACTAGCTTTACTACTTGGCTTCGCTCAAAATTTAGATTCTGATTTTAGAAAAAAATTTATTCATTTATTTTTTTTTTGTGAAAATAGTCACATTCATCTGGATTAGCTAGGCATAATGAAGTGCGACACATTTCGTGACCACAGAGTTTACCGTTCGAAAGATTTTAGGCGACAGACAAACACGCAAACACTTGCTGCTTTATTTAATAAGATATGTATGAACAACTCTCAAGATAAGGTGTTATTTTGTGAATGAGAGATAGGAACTTTGTTAATCAAATTTACAAAGAATTTTTTATGTGTCGAACCGTCTAACATTAACATAAGCGTAACTCTATGGTATCTCCAAAATCTCTGCAGTTTGAATAATTAAGTCGAGTGCAAATATTTGATATGTACCTAGTAACAATCTTTCCTGCAACAACTGTTGATTCTCGAGGTTTGTTTTCGACAGCTTCCATGCAACAACGAAGCAGCATCGTGTCCTTCCGTTTTCCCTTTTGTCTGTTTTATCGCGACGGTACTACAATGTCCCAGGATGAACAGTTTCCCCATAACCTCTACGTATCTTATAAATAAAGCTTCTTGCATATCACGCTGCGTGCGGTGTTCCATTTTACCAATTGCATCTGACAGGGAAATATTCCAAAAACCTGCTTACACGGGGGGGGGGGCTATTTTTATAACGGAGGAAAGAGGGGGATGGGTCCGTTTTCCCAGAGGATGCTCGTCAGGGTGTAGCTCGTGGACACGCAGCACGCTCTCATCCTGAGTTACGCCGACGCTAAACCGTGCATCGCACGCGAGAGCCACCCTTATCGTTAAGGGCAACATCCCTGATTATCATCCCAGCCGAAGGTTCGCTGGGAATTACCCCCACCAAGGAGATTTATCGAGCCTACTTCCACTCGACTACCTCCCCCGAAAAGGGGGTCAAGAGGTCATTTCGTTCGTATTCACCCTCCTGCTTCCTCCTGCTCGTTCCACCGTTATCATCCCCCCTACCCCTCCGTTCGTTTCTCCACTGTCGGTCTATATCTTTACCCTCGTCCCCGTTCATTCTTCTTTGACGGATAAACGAGAATTTGTGGACATTTCTAGTGGTTCGGCAGAACGCACCAACGCGGGGGAAAAATGACGAGAATTTACATGCTCTTTGTTTATGAACGAGGGGTGGGTGGATTTATTTTTGATACAACGAGGGTGGCGTGGGGCGGAGGGTAGGTTTACGATATATGTATTGAGGGGATTTTTAAATGGGTAAATTGTTTTCTTATTTGAGGGGTTGCGGGACATGGTTTTGTGATCAAGCTTGGGTAGATTGATTTAATCTTCGAACTTTATAATCTCATACTATTATAGATTTTGGATTCGACAATTCTGTGACTATTAATGGTGAGGTAATAATATATGTATAACTTATTATGAAACGGTTTTAGAATAGTTTCTTAGTGGAGTTATTCTAGAATTCTTGTGGAAGAATTATGTTGGTAATAACAATGGTGTTATTACCAACATTATGATATAATTTATGTACTATAGTGAAAGTACATACATCGCCTTTTACGATTCGAAATTCAGGATAACGTCACATTCACATACGATAGCTTGTCGGAATTTTTGTATCACCCTAAATCATTTGACCCTAATTCTTCATCCATAACATGTTCTGAGTGTTTAGTTCTAAGAAAGGAAAGAAATAGGACGGTCGTCAGCCAGCACGCGAAACAACATAAGGGGTGGGCACGCATGAGGTAATGGTTTATTTAAAAGGGTGGAAATACGAGGGTCACGCAAAAGGAGCAATGTTGGAAGAAAATTGTGTCGCTTTCACTCGTTTTTACTGTCTAGTTGATTGAAATTACTAATATAGTTTCACATTCTCTTCATTAAGACACGAAAGCATTCTAAAATGGCAACAGATAAATAATTCCGTATCGCAAAAAATGTTATACCGACGAAAAAAGATTTAATTAGAAATGGATGCAGAATCGCATTTTACTTTCGAATATAAATCTTCCAAGATCTTTAGTAACATTGCGCAAAAGCTATAGGTACTCCTTAATATATTTCTTAACGTTCACGAAGTCAACACATCGTGCAGGGCGGCTTCTGTTAGGGATTATAGGATATCCGGAGTAGATCGATGGGACGGATGTAAAGTTGAAAGTACAGCGCCTCAAGTGGCGTTCTACCAACGACAAAACTCTGCTGCCCCTTTAATATAACTTTCCACGGTAATACATTTAACCAGGCGCAATCTTGCTCGATACTTTGGAAATTCAGCACACTGAGATCTGGTCTATTAAAACTTAATTCTGAACTTGGAGATATAAAGCAACATGCTGTTCGCGGCACTGTGAAAAATTGTATGTCCAAAGGAATTGTTTCAACGCGCCTGCATAGTATCGAATAGGAACCAACCAAACTTAAATCGCATAATTCACTTAATAACACATCTTAATAACAGAATTTTTGATTAATTAATTCCGTCTTACTGTAATGGGTCAAATATTTAAAAAGGAAATTCACATAGTTTCAGAAACCTACCATACTCATTGTACGAACAGCACACTTGACATGTTACAATGTCAAACCTCAATTTCGCAATTTTCTCGGAGTCTTCCTGAATTTAATTTTATAAGTTTTTGATCAAACGCTTATTCATACACTGTGTTAGCACTTACGCGCGACTTCCCCGTGCAAATCTCCCTTAAAGTTATTAAAGAGATACTAAGAAGCCGTGACAAACTGCGTGCTAAATGGATTAATAAAACGGGTGCTTCTAGTTAGTATGCTTAGCTTCCTCGTAATTATTGAGACACGTTTTCTTTCTAGGAGGCGAATTATAACCAAGAGAAACGCGAGCGATTAGAACGGTGAACTCTCGACTTGTATTTTCAGGAAGAATCAATTCGTTCGTGGAGACATCCAATGGTACAATCCTATCGATTAACCTCTCGACACCCAGGTCACGTCAATCTCACTTACAATTATTTAAGTTCTAACAGTGTAACACAGTTCTATCACTATCGATACTAACGGATACCAAGTTACTATAACTTCGAATCTCTAAATGTCGTTAACCCCGCATTACTGTACCTATAATATAGTTGAGTTCACTTCTTGAATAATTACCCTCTGAACTCTGAAGTATTATATTTTCCCAGAAAAATATGAACATGAAATATTTTCATTTTTCTGAAATCTTCTTAGTTCCTGGAAAAAGTGCTTTGTTACAACTTCTCTCAAGCTGCACACAGATTTCAAATGTCCAGGAAATGGGAGAAATGTAATATAAAAGGGAATAATTTAATTAAAATTAATAGCTTCACGTGAAACATTTCGTACAGAATTATTTCCTGTGATATTAAAAGCAGGGGAAAATGTACAGAACGGAAGTAAGAAAAAGTTTAGTGACAAATTTAAGTGAGATCAATAAATTTTTAAGTAGAATGGTATATCTATATTCACGTGGGATTCTAAATATTTCGGAGCCAAATTGGGAAAGCTAATGAAACTGTGAAAAAAGTTCGAAAATCAAATAAAATCGGATAATATTTTACAATGGGCTATGTAATATATAATGCACATCGAGTTTGTACAAAGATTCGTTTATAAAAACTTCCAATACATAATTAACATTCTTCTCTATTTCAAAAAGTTGTAACCGTCTTGAAAGCGTTGACTGCTGCGCCATATTTAGCAGAAGTTCAATCACAGCACCTACGGAAATTCCACTTATAATCAGACCAACATTCAAGCAACTTTAAATGGATCATCCATTTATTATTAACACTATTAAGACGTGACAGCCATGGTGACTACCAATTACAACTTTCCTATGAAATCCTGAAAATAAATAAATCTCTACATTCGCAATATTAACTAACATCATTAAACCATCAAATATTCTCACTCTTCGCGATTCAAATTTAAACTCTAAGTGAATGAAATCGTACGTCAGCCACGTGGCACTCAACATACTTAGCAAAACTTCAATTATTTGTACTCCTGTAAATAGAACTCACCGTGTGGATGACACCACAACATACTGTCAAAATCATTGTTAAATTGTCTTTTAACAGTTCTTTTGATGTCGTGCCCAAGAGAAGCGCAATCTGAACGCTGTTATCATTTACAAGTTAATTAATTCCGCCAGCTTAACGAAGAATTATTCCGGCATGCTAGACACAAGGCATTTGGCGCAACTGTCAAAACATACAGACCGTTCGTCGGAACGGAAGGATCTCAGTTGGCTGGTGGTTCATCATAGCGACGTTATCTTCTGCGAATTCTATTCCGGCGCGACGCCACGTGCTGTTCATATAAGTTAACGGGCTGGGCACTGCGGTGATTAAAATTGATCCGCCCACGGCCGCGGGAAAATATGAAGGGGCTCCCTTACAGGCGTGGTAACGATCGTAAAGAGGAGATAAGATGCTCTCCACTGAACGTTTCGCCGAGAATTACGAGCTTTTAAGGTCAATCATTTTAATTCGAGGGCGCTGGTTAATTCAGTAGTTCCGACTGTATCAAAATGCGCTCGTGATCGGCGTACAGGGTGTCTCAGAATTGTACCTGTGAACGTAACTCTATTAACAGAAGTTGTAAAGCAGAATGAGGAAATGCTTGTGGTTATCTGAAAGTTACATAGTTTTCCTAGCTTGTAGAAAAAGTTGTTTGTATAAGATTGTAGTATCATTTTATTGATTGATATTTCTTATTTATTTCTAGCTTTAATATTTATGAATTTGTAACTGGTGTTTGGAATTATGGAATGTTTTGAAACATTATTGGACTTACTGGAAGTGAAGGTTTTATGCAAAAGAATTTTTTTTTTACTTAAAAGGGTGGCGTAAGATGTGTATTTATATAGTTTCCAATACCTTATTCATCTAAATAACTTTTACTCAGAAAGGTGCACTTTCTACTGCATTGGTGACAAAGCGTGTCTGACTATATACGAACCCATTTCTCTTGCCCACTTACATTTAGCCTCGCTCTGTATGAAAGTACTTATACATAGTTTTCTTTTCTCCACAGGTGAAATAAAAGGAATTGCCCTCCTAAAGCCACTTGGATATTATTTCTATCATTCTTGTTTTACTATTCCGCCATTCTGTGTTTCCAATTGAGAAGTGGGGAAAGTCACTTAGAATTACCATTTGATTATGTTCCAACTATCATCCGAAATAGTAATAATAAATAGTAAAATTTTCAGTAAAATATACTCCTATGAATATTTTCCAGCTCTATTAGCGTTATCATTATGAATGAATAATTGACCTAATAAAATTGCAGAACAAAATTATGCCATATTCTGAGATTCCCTCGTGGCAAAACTTTTTTAAATATATTTTTGTCTTTAAATAGAAGAGTCGTTCAAGGAAACTAAGTAGCGCAGCAGAAAGTCCAATGATATCGAGTACAGAAAAAAGGAATGAAATTGATTGCGCAGAGTGGTTTGCATTTCAATGACGCAGTACGTTAACGTACTTAAATGCACCCTATAGATGTGTAAATGGTAATTTAAATAGGAATTAACTAAATAGCAGCGTTTAAACTCGTGTTTCGAGAACGACTTATTCCCAGCAACGTGGTTCTAAACAGCAATTATTCGATTTCAACGTAGATACACGCAGTAGTTCCAAGCGTTCGTGCTCGTGCTAATAATAACCTTGTCAGATCTGTGTCAGTGCATTTTTTTATGGCACGTGGAAATTACACTAAAAGCTATGCGTCTTAATTAATTAACGTTTGTACCACCAGCTGTTGATTTATGGTACCAAAAAAAAAGAATATTTCGTTGTGGCATGCATTGAATACTACGACACTCGAAAATAAATTCTGATAATTACGTAATTTTTAATTACTTTCTCTCATGTTTCTGCTTCAATCGTTACATTGAACATTCTGTCTACGAGTGGCGGCACAAAATTTAGTTCCGAATGTAATAACTTATAATTAGATTCCTAAGTAGTTTCCATAAACATTGCGGTATAATTTATGTTAATTGCGATTTATGATTTAGTAATTCGGTTACCTGTTATTGCATTAATAATATTATCACCGAAAATCATTCCAAAACCCCAAAATGAATTATATTTGTGCCTATGCCTATTGCTTACGATACAACAATTAAAATATAATATAGATGGTTTAATATTTAGACAGATCCCAACACATTTAACGCATGAACAACCGTCTGATAAACCTTATGTTTCCTATCAGTCTCAAAAAATGAAACGAAACGCACCATGTGAAACTAACAATCCCACATTCTCGATGCCCTAAGCCCTAAGCAACCAAAGTCATATCTTTATATTACAACAAAACCATCCTAACCACAATGAAGTGAACACATCTATCAAAATCCAAGCAAATCCTCTACCATCCAAAAACCCCTCGCTCGCGACATCCAATACCAGAGGGTTAAAACAGTGACAGACCGTTCCCTATATGGTTGAAAAATGACCGCGGCGGGTGGTGAAAAAACGTGGCCGCGTGTCTCAGAGGCGAATTGCATCAATTCCTAAACGCGGACGGAACCGTGTACTTGAACAACTTCATCTCGCCGTCCGCTGTAACAAGTCCCGGTTGCATCACGGCGGGGAGACGATGCGATCTAGCGTGCAACGCGAGACACGAGCGGCTCTGGAAATGTCAGCAGCCAAGAAAAGTGCCGCTTTAAACCTCCGCGGGTGGCGTGGAGCGTGCTGTGCGCACGAAACACGCGAGCGCCCGTTCTGCCCCGCTGGCTGGCCGGCGGAAGTCGCCATCTTTATCGGGGGATCGCACGGTCGCAGCGGGTGTCACGCGCGAAAACGCTTTCCCGAAAAGCTCGACGATCCTCGACGATATGGAGGAAACAGAGGGTAGAGAGAGAACATAGACATAAGGGGTTGAAAGAGGGTGGACGGAGAAAAGGGTGATTCTAGAGGATAAAGGAGAAGGGTGTAAGAACTAGAACATAGGGGGTGAGAGTATATAGATAAATAAGTAATAGATGAATATAAGGTGAGTAGGTAGAGACAGAAACATGGAAATATTTAGGTATAAGGGGAAGAGAGAGAGATTACGGGAAGAAAGGAAGAAAGGGGTGGATGAAAGCCTCTAAAAAGATAAAGCGCGAAATGGTGCGTGTTTTCATTAAAACCGCGAACAGTCCGCGGAGAGAAGTGAGTGGTCGGATTTGGCGAGGGAGAAGCCGAGGCGAAGGGCGATAATAACACGCGAACGTGAGTACCTACTGCCGCGGTCACGAGGACGGGTTTTTGTTTCGCGAGAGGGGTAGGCTAGTGTTTTTCGTGCGATGCTTATCGGATCAGTGATTAACACGTGAAAGTCCCTTGTACAACAACGATTTTATGCGCGACGATAATGTGCCGCCTCTCCTTTCCTACCCCGTCGCCCTTAATCGAAGCGTCACGCGAAATTTCGCCGCGAGCCTCCGCGACCAGCGACTGAGATTTTTAATTGTCCACCAACAGGCTGGTCAGGCGCTGGGAGATAGGAAAATTAATACGCGCACGCACCGCCGGAAGTATAAGCGGCGATAAATCAGGGCGATGCCTTCGACGGTCGTAAACCAATGAGAAGTTGCGCGAACACGTTACAGCGTATGAACACTTCGATAAATCACACGAGGTTACGACCGAGGAAAAGCGTCCCGTCGTTTCAGGAAAAACGGCCGCGCCAGGCAAACTCGCGCTTTATTCTCCTCCGATAAATGTAGCGGACAACTTGGCCCCTCGATTCCCCTGATATCTTTATTGTCCGCGTACCCGAGAATAAACAGAGTTTTATCGAAGGATGACGGCCACCACCGCGCGCCGCGCCGTTATTTCGCTCCTCCTATATAGCAAACAATTTCTCGAACGAACGAACGTAACCAGGCTTTCCATTCATTTGCAAGACGCCGCGAAGCGTTCTGTCACTGATGGCGCATTCAAATTTTCAGTCTGATTATACAAATCTTATAGTACAAAGTCCTTAGAGTGTTTGGTTAAAAGTAGAGTTATAAATAATAATTTGAATGATATCACTTGGAGTAATTTGTAGAAAATTGAAATTCCAAAGTCATCTTACAATTCGTCGAAACTATTTCACAGTTTTCTGATACCTCCTGTCTCGCGTCATTGAAGAAGTTGGCGCATACATAGCGATCGCCCTTGGTAAGTGGTTCACCAACCCCCTACCCTTGGTCTCGCATCTTCGCGATACCAGACCAGAGACAGTTACCGCAATTTTCCTGGAATTTCTGAAGACTGGCAGGCCCGCGTAAAACAGCTATAAAGGAGCAGCGGAGCTGGAAAGAGTTGGCCCTCCGTTTACTGACACTTGTGCCCGCGGACGGGCCAGCGGGTAAAAGCCAGCCCGTTTATGAAGCATCAAAAGAGGGGGTGGAAGTAGGGACACGAGAGTACATACGTATGGCCCTTGTCTCGGCGCGCGAAGAGACCCAGTGTCCTGAAGGAGAAAGGAAAAAAGTACAAAAGGGCTGGGGGACGAGATAGGGTAAATGGACGCTGGAATACGAAGAGTGGGGCGGAGGGGCGGGTTAGAAATTCGAGAAGGACAGCATGCGCGGGTACGCGGAATGCAAATGGACAATAAACCGGCCTCGTCCACCGTCTACCGACGGTATATCACCGGTGTCACCGGTAGTTTTAGTTTATGCTGCATGCATAAGCGGTGTTTCGCATCAGGAGTCCAGCGTCCGATGCGATCCACGACTCGAGGACCTAACTTCGTCCAGATCCCTTTTTACGTCCTCGTCACACAGATTAAAGTCGTACCTTGAGCCGTACTCGCGAATCGGAATGGGCAGGTATGGAGGATTATGATGCAACTTCGTTTGGAAACAGAAGGACGTTGAATATTGGCGGTACGATGGGTAGAAGGTATCGGAATTATCAACTATCTCATTTACTCGGGTGTCTCACGGGTATCCGGGTAGTCGGGTAATTTTTGTCTACCCGGGTATCTCACGGGTACCCGGGTAATTTTGTCTACCCGAGCGAAAAGAATAGATGAGTCTGATTGTGCAAGAGTGTATGTGTGCACATGTGAGAAGATTTCATTAATTTGTTTGATATTGAGACCCCCGAGAACTTTGAAGACTTTTGCCATTTTTCAAGATTAGATCAGCAATTTCTAAGATTTGAATAATATTCTAAGGGAATCGAAGGATGCTGAGGTTTATAGCTATGCCACAGTGTTTGAATGTTCCTGACAACTGTGTTTGGTGTCATGAGGAATCAAAAGGAGGTGTCAAAAGGAACTAATGAAACGAAATAGTAAAATAATTTAGAGAAATTACTAAAAACTCAATAAGGAATTTGGAGAATGAGTTTACATTCGCTGTAGTCCTAAGCACAGGGCAGAAGTGTCTGCTATCTATTAAAAGAGTACAAAGCCTGTCTTCGACAAAGATGGTATGTACAATATAATCTGCGCTTTTAATATGCTTTCTAACGTCAATTGCTATTTGTAAACTCAGCACTATCAGCATGTTTTAGTTGTTTTGATACATAAACGTCCTTTCATCTTTTTCGCGACCGGGTGCTGAGTGAATGTCTCAATTAAGGTGAACGCATTAATCGAATATCGATCACCCACCGTTACAGAGTACTTTACATTTTAAGGCTCACTCTCACGGAATATAAACGCGTAACAAGCCTTTCCTCCCAAGGTATCGTGTACGCGGCATTAGCATACGCCAGTATGTCAAAAGTTTCATATGTATGTGCATAATAAATGAACCACGGCTGATCCCTCATCGTCGAAACGATTTACTTGATTTACATCGTCTGTGTATCACACAGAGAGCACAGCGTGTTCGGTGTCGCCTTTTTTCACGATACAGCAGATCGTATCGAGCAGATTTAGTGCGCTTTAATTGAGACACTTGCGGCATTTTTTGCGAGAGCAATTCCGCCACCGAGACACTTTAACTTGTTTTAATGATCACCGCTGCGAAACGTTACGAGGCAATTGCGCTGGGTAGTTAATAATGTTTCAATCGGGCGTGGTATTGTGGGCCTTGCAAGTAAGACCCAGTGGAATAACAGTACGTATCACCGTATTACGTTAACGATTTCGTAATGAGAAAAGAAAAATACAAATTATAACGTAATGGAATTGGGTATCGTAATGATGTAGAGTGTAGATAGATAGAATTCCAAATTACTTTTAGTAATGGAGTTTAATTTGAAAAATGAATACAATTGAATTACGAATATAAGTAGCCCAAATTTGGGAAATTATTTTAATAATCTTAAGAATTGAGACATGGTTAGAAAGCTTACAGTATTAAGTTAGGAACACGCTCCGCCGTCTCTAATTTTATGAAGGCACCTAAACAAGTTAATAGACGCTTGAATACACTTCACTGTACTATCAAGCTGACTTATTCAACCACTCCAATTGTCTACTGCTAACGCAAAGAAAGTGATACCAATACATACTTATATACATCTATATTCTATCCATTCAAATTTATCATCGCCAAGGTGTTTGTAAACCCCCATATATTCAATTAAACCTGCCAATGCAAATTTTATTTCTGGCACAACATCCCCAAATCTCGTTCCTCCCCTGTTCTATCCTCGCCGGGCGGACGATAGTGGAAACTGGCGGCCCCAGAAGACAGTAAACGCAAACGTTACCTGTGATGCCAGCAATTTAGCGCGGTTTGGTGCTTCAAAGGAGTTGCATCCTCCCAAGGATGATCGTGGTAGGGATGCAGACCGAAACTATCGAGGGGATACACTGCTCCAAAAGCTAAACGTCGACATGAAACATCTTAATAGCTGAACCGTCGATAAATATATTCGAATTAGGGGAGGGTTGCTGGTTAAGTGGCTCAATTAAAACGCACTCTCGACGATAACCCCCGTCGTCGTCGTCGTCGCCGTCTTCGTAACGCGAGCAGGGCCGTAAATCAGCGGCGCACGCGATGCTGAGAGCTGTACAGCGACCTCAGAAGACCGAGTGTCTCGTTTTTCTCCTCCCATCAACGAGTCCCAGCGCGAAACTTTCTGGCATGCGTCGTATCGTTGCCGAATGCACGCGACGGGGCGCCGAGTTACTTGGTATTCGAGCGCGGTGAGTATTTTAATGCGATTATGGTAACGTATGTCGCGCAGAGATATCAACGGTGCGTCGTGGCCCGGTACATGCTATTGCCTTGTCCACAGTTTGAGAGGATTGAATATGTAACGTTGCCGCCGCGCTCGGAATGTCAAGAAGGGAAATTGAGATCCGCGAGTGCCCGTGCAGTCGAAATGACTGGGGTTGTGCTTCCTTCTCTATTAGCTCTAACCTGCGATCAAATATTTGTTTCTCGTTTATTATTCATTTTTTAGAGACTCACGACTTAGCTCCAATACGTCGAAGTGTTGTATTGGATGAACGTGGCAAACGAAGTTGAAAGAATAAAGGGTGTTGAGGATGATAGAGGTCGTAGATGAAAGTAATTTAACCCTTTGATTATCAACTCTGGTTACTAAAGCTACTGGTTAATTCATTATGACTTTTATTACCGATCATTGCTGGTATTCTTCTAATTTTTGTGTCATGGAGACTTATTTTGTTTTATATGATAAAACAGGTATGAAAAGGGCACAAAGTAGTATGAGTCGTCGTGATGATCCATCAAGGGGCTATGGCTCTGAGTATACCAGCAGAGTTGAAGAGAAAGGTCTGCCCCACTATCTCACTCGCGCACTACAATTTGTGATACTTGCATGGAAGTCAGTGATAGATTAATAAACCAGCAAGCAGCGCGGAAAATAATTACACGAGATTATTTTCCTAAAAATTGTCGGCTCACTTCCGTATTTGGGTCATCGCTCGTAATCCACTCGCATTGGCTTCCGTTCCACATAATGAGTAGCAGTTCACGAAAATTGGTTACTCGTGTATACTTCATGACTACAGCGAACGATAATAACGTATCTGCACTGTTCCGCCTCAGTTGCCGTAATACCAGTAACACAGCGTTACCCGCTCATCAACAATGTTAAGCGAGGACCAGAGTATTATCAACGATTTTCAATGATCGTTTCGCGAAAAACATATTTTACGATATGAACAATAGTTTAGTACGTTCTTCGTACAATGTTCGATATTAACAGAACATTCTAGTTAGAGCATTGATAGTAATATACATTACTACAGCTTTTGTGAGAAAGACTGAGAAGATAGGACATCTCCATCTACTTTTGTCTTCTCTATCCCTCTTCTTCGTGCTCACGAAGGCTGTCCTCTCTAATTAACACTTGAGAAACTTAAACTCCACCCCATCCTCTCTATAACAACAACTGAACCAACTCTCAATATTTAAAGGACAATATTCAAAGCGAGCCTTTCATTCCAACCCCCACCGGCAGCAAGCTAATTCCTCCAAATCCACTGCCCCCTAAATCTCATTTAATAAAACAAACATTTCTTCCCATTAAACTTCTCCCTCCCTCAAACACCCAAGACTCGAGTCCCAAAGCCTTCATGCATAACATCACAAATACCCCACTTTGATACTCCATTAACCTCGACTCACCACAGTCGTCGGTCCCCTCCAGCACGCACCCCATCCCCTAAAGAGCTTCTATTTCCTATCGCGACGACCCCAATTTACAAACAAGTCCGCTTCCATGAAACGGGCGTCTATAAATGCCGACTTTGCGGTTAATCTATCCAGAAGGTCGATATGGACCTTCCGCAATGGCAGCGAATGAGGGGTGGGGGGAGGGGGGACTACGATGTAGTAACACCGTAAAGAGGGGGTGGGGGGACGCGCATTTGTTCCGTTGCGGGCTCGCCCCACTATCGGTGCACACGTACGCGGCCTTAACGTGGCTCTTCGGTATCTTCTATAGCGGTATGCGTACCTGCATGCAAATATTTAATTAAAGCAACGCTAGTGGCGGCGGCATATGTGCCCCGTCTCTGGTATGTCCGTGCATCTGTGTTCAGGGAGGGGGGTTGGTTACCCCCGTGGAGCTAGGGGTTCGGCCAGCTACCCCGCCACTGTAAATATATGATTATGCATGAGGCTCGGTGGCGCTGAGTGCACTTTCACGGCCGCCGTACTGGCACGGCCCCGTATTAACCCGTAGCGGGCTGCGCGAATCATGAGTTATGACATTATAAACCATCCGCGACACGCTGATTCGGCGGGATGCGGGAGTAGGTTAAAAAGTGAGAGGGGATCGGGCTCGATAAAGGTGCTTCAACGATCGCGATGGCAGAAGATGCGGCGGGGGTGGATCAGGCTGACGAGTGGTAAGGTGGTGGGTGGAAGATGTTTAGTGGAACGCTTGAGGCACGGTCGAGATGCGCGTAAGGGATACACTTGAGGGTACAAGCTGAGATATGTAGCTTTTCCTTGTAATTTTTAAATGTATATAGGGTGGAAGGAAGTGAGGGTTGAAGATGGTGTTAAGCTAAGTAGGCTCTCATTGTGCTTCGCCGTGGTGCGAGGTTTTTTCTCACTCGCATCTAAACTCGCATATCAGAATGACAATTGTTTTAGTGAGACAAATTGTCAAAACGCATAAGATAAACATACGAAGAATAAAATAAACTGAGGGGATGCACTGCAAGGCGAGGCGTACTGAGAGGCTACCTTTAGGGGGCGAGAGTCAAGAAGATGCATTTTTTATATTTTTTTGGTAATGACACATGTACAAGGGTAAATAGACTGTTTTCAACAGTAACGTAATAAAATAAACATTAGTAGTCTATTTCTTATATTAAAAATTCTGTATTTTGGAGCACTACGCACGAAATTACTTTATTCCATTCTCGTCTCTATTCCCGCGCCCGTTTCAAGATCCGTAAGATTTAAATTTCACAGAGGCAGCTGTCTTGATTACACAGAAGAACACGTGTATGAAATTTTCATCCATTTGTTGCGTTTTATCACTGTTTACGAGGACGCGTTCCGCGGGCACGTTCGCTTCCGGTGATATTAAAAGAATAGGGGCGAGGGGTCGCGCGGAAACGCAGGAATTTCACGAAGCACGCAGTCGGTTGCTACATCGCTGCCGATGGTGTCTTTGAAGTTGCGATTCATCCCCAGACGGAATATTCGTGACGGTGGTCGCTGAAGGAGCAGTTTCGCGTTTCGTTACTGGCATATCAGCGGCACGCGCAAATAACAAACGGAATTTAAAGCGCGCCATCTTGCCCGGTTTGAAAGGAAATTGACTGCTCGAATAAATATAGAGATGCACCCCCGACCGAATGGAACGACATTTCAAGAATTTCTCCGATCGGGTGGAACGGAAATTTCAAGAAACACGCGGGATGACGTCGTTGCCATTAAACGTTTTATGAAAAATTTCAATCCAAGATGGATATTCCGTGTACCCTGGTGAAGACGTACTTTAACTTAGAACGTAAATACCGGCGAGGAATGCAGGGATGGCTCGACAAAACGAGCACCGTGGAATAACATGAAATTAAATAACCGTTGGCTGCTCCGCTGTAATAAAGTGAAATTCAATCTGGAGCCGTCGGTGTGCTACGTTGCGAGCGCGGAACACGGGGACACGTGAACGCAACGACGCGAGTAGCGTGAATTTGCGGGCGTAGACCGTCGACGTTCCAGGAAAGTTGAAGGACTTACTTAGGCGATTCGTCACGCTGGGAGGAATTGTTATAGCAACAATTCAACTTCGAGAGAGCATCTTCGGGATACAAGTGTGCTGTTGAATAAAACATACGGCCCATTTGCGAAATTGGAAGGTTAACGATAATTCAGCTACCGTGCAACGTATCCAGTTCTCAATTAAAGCGAATAACGATTTACAAGGAACGGGTGTGACTACGCTGACCAGTTTCTCCTTTCAATTCCCCTTTTACTAACATTTCGTGTTACGAAGAATACGCAAATTCCTCGACGAAACCATAAAATTGACAATCAGCGACGAAAAGGAGACCTCTACTCGAAAATGTATGCCCCTCCTCCCTCCTGCCCAGAGTTGGGCATTATTCGGCTAAATTTTCATTCGAATAAGTATTCGAATAAATTTGTGCGAATAAATTTTTATTCGAATAATCTTCGAATCAAAAATTCGAATAAAATGAAATTATTCGACAATAACGAATAATTTTTTATTTGACTGAAAATTTATTCGAATAATTTCTTATTCGAATAAAAATTTAGTCGACTCAACGGACGAATAAAATGATCACGTGATTTCGGCGATGTATCGTCACACCACTGACTGACACCCGTGAGACCTAATGTTTTAGGTTAAGTAACTCTTGTCATACCTCGCATGACAAGCGAGCCGATGCCGTTGCCTCCAGAAGACAATACTTCTTTAAGGCAGGATTTCCTCGGCTCGTTCAGTCGTATGCACACACTTAAAGACACACACGTCCAAAAGTATGTTGGACACGGTACAGACTTCCATCGATAGATGTCGGGTATCACATTTATTCGTCGTTCATTCAGGTCGAATAACGAATAAATTCTTATTCGAACGAATCTGCCTAGAATAACGGTACAAATTTATTCGCGAATAACGAATAATTTTTCGTCGAATAAAATTGTCATTTGTTATTCGCGAATAAATCTTGGGGATTTATACGAATCCGTATTCGAATGAAAATTTAGCCGAATAATGCCCAACTCTGCTCCTGCCCCGGGAATTTTAATTAATTATACGCTCCGAAACAAGGCAAAACGAAATCGCCACGGGTCAGTCGGCTTCACAATCCCCCGCGTATGATCCTTTCGCCCGTTTCCACCCTACTTCCCCGACTTTCTTCCCTCTTTCGTCCCAGCCATTCGTGCTCCACTATACGTCCGGCCATTTGCGGTCTACATCTGTTTCTCTGTTCTCGTCTCCTTCGCAGCGCTGATTTATGGGCCGTGCTTTTAACTACGGTCCGCAGAATGTTCCTGTACGTGTGCACGTGTGTACCACTCCGGTTACACCGCCGTCGTCCTGGCTGGGGGAATTACGACGCCACGCTGCTTCCACCCCCTCCGGCCTGGACCTATCTTCGCCACCACCCTCCCCTCGCCCCCTGCCCAGATGTTACGGGAACTTTTATTTCGACGTTATCATTCGGGGGTGTTCGTGAGCAGGCGTATAGTGTCTCGCCAAGAAACAATGACTGAGTGGAGATCACTCAAGTGACATCCAATGGGTACCATTGAGGATACAAGCCACCAAATGTGTTCTTTGCTACTTGTTACTTTTATATATGATGACACTCCAGTGTAACGTTTGCTGTAATACCTTATTACTTCTGGATTACTAATTGGTTTCTTAGGTGGCAAGCAATAATTCGACGATATTTACATCAAGCATAAAGTAAAGTGATGTAATAACATAGAAGGGCTTCCTTGCATCTTAGAATTCCCTTGGAAAGTATAGTAGCTTTATCTCAGTAAGTGCAACTACTTGTCAGACGCGCGAAGAACTTACCAGCTCCTTGTGCCAGCGTCCTCTTCTGATTAATTGAACAGCGACAGGAGCAATTCTTGAAAATTCGTGTGCTCGCAAATCGCCCGACGTGCCCCGTTTCCAACGCGTCAACCATAATGTATAGTTGAAAGAGTGACTCGTCTGCGAACCATCCAGTAACGTCGGGCTGCCCAAGAAGCAGCTAATAACACGTTTTATTGAGTACGCTTGTATACAATGGTGTACGTACCGCTTCATAATTGTTTCATCGTGTTCCGGGCAAACAGCGATAGGATGCCAGCCGGCAATCGCTAATCGCGTACTTAATTACCGTAATTAGCGATAGCTTTCCACGACATCGTTCAACATTCTGTCAATAGACACCACACGCGGACGGCAAGGAATTTAAAAGCTAAACGCTGTGTCAATTGCATTCTGCTCCACGCAGCCAGTAGTCATCCATTAAAGAATAATTTGCTGATTATTGTCTCGTTTCGGCGTAATTCTAGTGCTATTGTTAATATTAGTCGAGTGATTCGTGACATTATAATCATTGCTGTGCCGCAGAAATTGCGCTACGTCCGTGGAAATTGAAGCGACATCGAAATTATTTGATTTTATTATGTTCAAAATAATCAATTTGGTGCAGGGTTGTCTAATTGACGACTCACGAGATGATAAAATGAATATGGTAAAATTGGAAGGAAAATCGAAAATCTGTGATACTTTAACTATCTACATCATTACTTTGCTACAAAACATCAAACTACTTTGCAACTTCTCTTTCCTATCATTCTACCCACTAAATCACCATCTCCCCTTCTTAAAACTAACCCCTTAGCAAATTAAAACCCGCAAATATTCCCATCGCATCTCCAAACAGAATTCTCAAAACCCAATCATCACTTTCCACTCCTCCAACTCTAGTCACTTCCAAACCCGCATTCTCCAAACCCCACCACTAAAATACCATATCTACAAATATCAAATACCTCCCCGATCACTCCAGAAAAAACTCACCCATCACGTATCTCCTCACAGAAGCATCCCCTACAGCGTCCTTGTCCCATCACCGCCCAGTAAAAAGCATCTTCAGTTCCCCAATTGTCCAGTCCCCTGCAGCGTACCACAGTACAACAGAACCATTACCTCTCCCAAGAAGAGAGCCCATATTCCAGTGACTGTAAAATCTCAAGCGAGTAAGTACATTGCCATCGGTTCCCATGCAAATGACGCCCGGAATCGCGCACCCGCTTTACGTCCGCAGCCTCATTCAAACGGCTTTACCGATTCAGTCGGTGTGCTTGGAACGGTCCTTCCGAGTCGAAAAGTCTTGATGGATTCATGTAAATTCAATAATGCCTGGCAAATCGTCGCATGGATAAACTCGCACAAGTGTTGTTGTGCGTGCCCCCTTGAAAGTTCAAGTCGCGGTTCTTGCGCCTTATCAGGGGCGAGTTTCACCCGAGTTTCTCGCTGGTCCCAGCGTGTTATGAAGGAGCGGCGATTAAATACAAACTCAGGTCCGAATAGTTCGTTCTGGTGTGCTCGTAGGCTGGCGGCAGCCCCATGGATTTTCCTAGAGTGGAGAGATACGCCTGGCGAGCGCTTCTCCCGCGAGATAAACGGGGGGCTGCTTAGTTCGAGTTGATTTGCGGCGAGCGGTTGCGCGCCAGCTCCTCGGCTGCTGCTTGGTAAGTTTCGCGACGGCGGAAGCTGCGGACACGGCAAGAGGGGGCCTAAGCTACAGCCGTAGGCAGGCTTTAGGTTTTTACGGGCACAATAAATATCGGACACTTTGCTCTGCTCCTTGGCCGAGCGTGGACAACTACGGGCTTATCGCATTAGAGCGCACGCAGCTGGAATAAGTTGGGAATAATTCCGTTTATAATCGTGGAAGGCTGGATTCACGGGAGGACGAGCAACGGTGCATGCGACACGCCGGAAGCATCGTATTTCTCGGGAAGCAGTTTCGAGGAAAGTTAGTAAATAAGAGAATAAAATCTGAATTTCAAAAGATGCGAGACAGACGGTGGTTGGCATGGGAATCACGGTATATATTCTAGTGGACACTTCACACTGTTTTGTGGGATGAAATGTTTTCTCTGTTCTTCGAATTTCGAGGTAGAATGTTCTCTGCGAATATTGAGGATTTCGATGGAAAAGTGGTATTTTATTCATGGCGAATGTGTGCAAAAGAAATGTGTTCATTTTTACACCCTTCCATACGCTGGGGTACTGTTACATTTATTTCAACAGCTAAAAGTTTGTCATTCAGAATGCAGGAAACATTTATTACTGCAGAGTTCTTAAATAAAGATGACAGACTGATTGTATTCTATTTTATACATGATAAATTTCAATATAGGTATCACTGAAAGGAACACCTATTAGACATATTGAAACACAATATTGAAACCAAAGCTGCTATAAATGTTAGTACCTCAGACACACTTGCTCTCACTAAATTTCGTAATGCCCATACACCATTTGAATAGAAATCTGATGCAAATGAACAAATCAATCGATAGAAAGTCGAAATCACAGGGCAACAGCGAAGCAATCATTAATTGTAATTCCATCCTAAAAAAAAGTTCCCAGCACACGTTGAAATAGCTCAACGGGCAAAGTAAAATTATTTATCGATCAACAAGTTCGTCAGAGCAGTTCCTTGGCGCAAGCAGATGGTAATCAGTCACCGAGGGTGCCGTAAAATGGCGGAGATCCGCGCTGGTTTCGGCGCGGGCGGTGGGTGTGAGAAAAGTTAGACTTTATGAATCACGAAGCACCCCCTCGACGCCTCTCATCCGCGACCCGCTCCCTGGGGGCTTCTTCGTGGCTTAAAGAGACGGCCGGACCGTCTGGTGGTGCTGGCCGATTATATGAATCATTAGTCACTGTCCTCCGCAGGGGTGACTAACTCGGATTTAAAATTAATGGCGCGGGTTTTGCGATACTCGCGGGCCGAATTTTTGCTGCACTTACATCCGGGAAGGAGGGGGAGGGCACCTGGACGGGGACAAAGGGGGAACGGCGGCTGGAATAAAAATTAGGGGAATGAAAAGTTGGAACGGCGGAGGAAGATCGGGGAACAGCGAACGGGCAAACCGAACAAAGAGGAAAGAAAGACATAAACTGTGGGGAACGTGGAACCAGAGGGAGGGGGAGGGGGACTGTATAGAAAAGAGGAAGAAGAAAGAGAGGGCGGGTGAATAAAAGGGGTGAAAGGGGGGGTGCAAGGACGGCTGGGGGTGGGTTATAAAGAGACAACGGAAAAGGAAAGGCTGGAGGTGGAGTCGCCATGAGTCGTCGGTTCGCGAGGGATACCCTGGGAAAGAATAAAACCAGGGAAATTTTTATTAATAATTCAGCGACCGACCGCTGACCGGAACGAACGGCATCCGTTAGTTCGTTAGAATAGAATTAACATGGCGGAGAGATTCTTGGACATCTGACGCTGTCGTAGGTGTATGATGTTGCTGGTGCTGAATACGCGTGGCTGCTTGTGTGACGTTTCAGGATGGAAGTTCTTGATGTTTCATTGGGGAAAGCGACATTTCACGAACCTAATATCCAGTTTCAAAGACACCTCGTATAGTCGAACGCTTTCCTGATTAAATTGCTTGGTCAATTTCGGTATCAAACAAGTGGAGGAGCGAGGAGGCGGGGCCTGAAGCGTAAAGTAAGGAACGAAGAAAGGCAAAGCTTGAAAGATAGTTGGAATTTCTTTGATAGCGAGCCCGCATAGCTAATCACGTGTTTCCTTTTTTACTGATATTTCCGCGCGAGCGAGCACGAATTCCTAATACCGTGTTCGAGAAGACTTTGAAGCGTTTCAACTGTTAACGGTATGCGGCACTTCGTTTGAATAAATAAAGCCAACTATGTTATTCTAAATCTTACATGAACTTTTAGAATTTTTAAGAGTATGAATATTTGTGGAGAATTCCTTTCTCTCAGAATTCTCCCAGCGAAATTATAGCAATAAAGTATTTCCTTAATATTCACCAATAGAATAGCCGATTCTGTATATGCGTTTCGGTACGCGAAACGGGTCACTCGAAAGTATCACGCAATTTTATTCTGATCTGTAATAGTTAAATGGTAACAATATCTCTGTTACGAACAGTGCCGAGGAGAATAGCAATGATTACTTCAATTAGATAGCCGTTTTCTTCTGTAATTGAAAGAAAAAGAAAGGGGCAATTATTCTTTAAGCCCGATTATTTCGCAACCGAGATTTCCTTCTTTTCTCCTTTCTTACTGTCTCGCGAAAAACTGCCATTGTCAATGGCCCACCACGATTACTCACCACCCTTAAACGACCCAGCTAATATTTTAAACTCCACCATGGCTTTTACTATACACGCGGGTAAGAACATTTAAATGATCCAGCCCCGAAATGAAGAACCCTCGACGAGGAATTTATTAATGAAGCAGTCGGCAGGTTTTGCCGGTGAATGGATATGAACAGTTCAGTAGGACGAATATGCACTTAATTAACAAACGTTAATGCTTGACAATATACGATAAAGAACGAAGATATTGCCTACGAAATTGTCTGATCCAACCAAAGAAACAGAGGCGACGCATATGCACCTATTTCAGGATTTAATCAAATGACCGCCCCCATTATCAGCGACGGTAGCCTACAGATATCGCTGTTTCGATACACCACTAATTGCTGAAGCTTAACAACTAGTAAACGAGTAGCCGGGCACTCCAGGTGGCTCCACTAGCAATTGAAGTGCAGAAGAAGCCGCAGCCACGATCGCGTTCGTGGCATCAGGCTAATTATTATGGTATCAAAGAGGACGCCGCTAATTTTTACGGGAAAGTTGATTGGAGCTCGCGTTATAACCGAGGCGAATCACAAGTACGCGAGCGTTCGTACATAGCCGGGCCCCGGTGTACATGCCCACGCCCTAATTCCTGCGCTTCATACAATTTCAACTATGTGGCAATTTGCAATAACGACCCGCTTCTAATCTCGGACCATTCTGTCTGTACGTGGCTGGCTGCGTGTTTAAAGTTCCAAGGGAACGTGGTCGCGGCGTGTAAGCACAGAAAGGTATGTCACGGACGTGCTGATAAGTACGTACACACGAAGTTCGCCCGCAACCGCGAAGTGGAACGGCTCCAATGAATACTCGATGCACAGCAACTTTTGTTACAGCGCTACGTGCGACCGCGGGGCAAGATTTTTAGCGATAGTGGTCAGCGATACGCGTTGCATCTTGGATGGGGTGGAAGGCATTCGTGGGAAAAGGAACTGGTGTGGAGATGAAGCTTCGTGTTTGACGATGAGAAGTGCTCCTTCGTTTGGATGTTCTGACAATGGCTCCACTTGTGGTTGATTGGGGTGATAGAGCCCTGCTGTGGTTTATCACTGATGACTGAGTTCGAAAGAGAGTCTATTTGCGTAATAATGGTTTGAGTGATGTGGTAGTAACTGGTGGTGATTCATATAAATTTAATAGGTATAGTACTTAGTATGATAGTTCGTCTTCGGTTGATACAGGTAATCAGGATGTCTGTAAATTAAATTAGTACACAGTGGTACACCGTTCGTTTATGGGATAATATAATAAACTCTTTAGCGAAATGCTAGGTGTACATAGTAAATTCCTATAGTCTTAATATCAAGCCTCCTCAAAAGTCTACTGAAGCTCCCAACTCATTTTCATGGACTTTGCGCCAAGTTCAGCACAAAACAATATCTCAGACAGTATCATCGCGCGTTTCCATTTTTCCGACAAGGTGCACAATCAGCTGCTACGCACTTGAGGTAGAAATAGAACCACATTCAAGGTTCAAACAGTGTACGTCTAAGACTACAATGTTGCAAGCACAGCCAGAAGAATTTATTCCGATTACTGCAACAGCAGAGCATGTATACCCAGAGGAATGCACGCGTGGCACGCAATATAGGCCGAGGATTGTGCAAGTTTAAGTCCGCAGGTACCTGACACCCTTGTGAAACTTGGGGGAAGAGGGTCGAGGCCGGAGCAGAGGCTGCCGCGCTCACAGGCCGGGGTTAATAAACACGTAAGTCTCCGAGGGGGTTGCAGACCGATGCCACGGCTCCGTGGCAGGGGCGCTGAAGCATCGTTAGCACCGGCACGGAGCTATTCAACGCCGCGAAATAGTTTACACCGAGCTCCCTTCAACCGGTCGAGCCAGCTGCTGACACGTATTTAGGTGTCACGACTCGGGGGATGACGCCCGCCCGGGGAACATCTACTGGGAAAAGAAGAGACGCCGCGCCGTCGCGCTCGGAGTAATTCAGCGTTTCGCTGCTGATTAAGGTGACGGCAAGTTTCATCCCTCTCTGTGCACTGAACCCTTTCGAAAGGAAAAGTGATGGAAAGAAAGGCGGAGCTTCTTCCAACGACCATCCGCTGCCGCCGCTACTCTCGAGCTTTGTTTCAGAAACTTGAAGGGAAGTTTTATATAGCGATTGATAATAATTGCAATCAAGGTTGAGGGATGCGCGGGGAGATATTGATTGAATTGTGTCTTGGTGATGTTTCTTTCTTTCATCATGTTCCTGAATTCGGTATTAAAATCACTGTTAACACTCAGTTACTAGACTTGAAGAAGTTTGATTCACAAGTTTGTGAAGAATATGTTTGCTACAGATGAATTAATATTCAGAGTAAACTTGAACGAACGAATTGATCAGCTTCTTTACTAAAGTCTATAATGTCGTAAAAATTCTGATATATCTCGTTAAATCTACCCTTTTCCAAGTCCCCGTCCAATTACATCTATGCACTGAATAATCAGAGCACCTGTGTTTCATTATGTCTCTAGGGAAAACAGAATTATGGTGAACTGCACCACCTGGCAGTATGCAATAATTTCTAAGTACCAGCCTCTAAGGTTGGTAGTTTTAATTTAAATCACATATTAAGTTGACCAGCAATAAAGTATATATTCCATTAATTTTATCAGAGTTTTAATTAGGTAGCCAGGAAATGTCATTTCACCCTACCCGTTGGAAATTAAAGATGCCTTGAAATGTGCAAGCAATTCTCATTATATATTTTTTCTGCTCTTCCTCGTACCTCCTCGTTCTGGTCCTCGATACGATCGAAAAGCTTGTATCCAATGGAGACCAGAATCCCGATTGCCTTTCGCTTTATCGAACCCCTCTTACTGACAGTTTCTCGTGGCTGCAGGCCGCAGCGCGAGAGCAGAAAAGTAAACAGAGCGAATCAGGGGGATGTAGCTAAAAGGAAGGAAGGGGGCGTGGAAATGGTGGAGAGATATGTAAGTCTTACTAAGCTGATTACACGGAACGTACGTGATGGACGTGAGCTTTTCCTTCAGGCTAAGGCTTGGTGTACCGCAAGAATTCTAATGGTTTCTCGATTTCAACTCGTGCTTGATACAGGAACAAAACTTCCTCGAGGATATGGCACACAACGCGAATTGCTCCAACAATTTTCCAATTGGATCAATTGCCGGTGCAAACAAGTCCTCTAAAATATATGTTCTTCAAAAGTAAAGTCAATCGCAAACATGGAGATGCACCCTATAAATTTGATATATTAATAATTACTGCAACAGAATTCCAAACACAGCGAATTCACACAGCTTCTCACACTCGATTAATTTCAATTTTAAATATGCCAGCTGCACAACACTATTTTCCACAAAATTGTTCACCGCACTGTATCAGTGTATCACTTCAATCAATCCTTATCACAGTTAAATTAAAGCCTGCAACTCTCCAACTCTCCGACTTTTATTGTAAGTAAAGGGCAAGACAAACACAGTCACAAAGAAAGAAACTCTAATAGACTGCCAAACACTTGTCAGTTTCGTTTCTCTTATCGTTCCCTCGAAAGAGAGAGAGCTCTGAGATATTTAAATTTGAAAGCAGCTTAAGTAGCGGATATCGGAAAGAAACACGAATCGCCCCGTCGATTCGTTGATCAAACAAGTGTCGACAGTGAACTGGACGAGACTGATCGAGTGGAGATGGATAAAAAGGAAAAATAAAAGAGTCGAGGAGAAAAGGAAGGTTAAAATGTAAATGGCCGCGCGTTTGGCTACGAATTTCCGGATTCGTTCGCTTGCTTCCAGATCCACGTTGCGAAACGGGCTGATCAAAAGGGCTTGGATGCCTGCATAATTAAAGTCGAACGATTACGTCACACTGGCACGTTTAATTAGCGTAAGTAGCGACGAAGCCTGCAGCGATCCAGCTGGTGGCTCGCTGTTTCCAACGTTTCCTACTCCGGGGCTTTAATTTTCTAATAAAATTCTAATCAAATTAGAGTCTTCTTTAAGTGGAGGTGTTTTGCAGTTTCTAATAATAATAGGAAAACAGAAAGCATCACATTATTGTTGCAGCTTCCCTTCGTTTTTGCTCATTCGCTTCCGTAAGCTTTTAATTTTATTACTTTCCATCATATCCTAGGTTGTACGCGAGGATCTTTTAGTAAAATTGAATTTTTCATTAAAAAATTTAGAAAATTATTCCGTCCAATATGAGTAAGCAGTGGTAAAATTAAATTTAAGTAAAATTAATCAATATCAGCACAGCTCTGCGAGAAATTACGAGAAGTGTGTCGAAGTCGAAATTCATTTTAAAACAAATTAGAAATCTCATTACTTAGGGAATGCATACTTCGGCCCAAAACTTCAATCTTACTCAGTGAATTAAGATAACAGAGAATTCCTCATGATAAAATATAAAACTTCATTAAAACAAAGAACACCGCGATCACCACTCAAAGTATTGCCATCCAACCAAGAAAAAATTCGCCACACAGTAGCATTTTAATCAACAGTCATCGATTGATTTCAACTTTGGCCCCGCCAAGTGTGCAAAGGCTGTGAGGGTCCGTTTTACAAGGGGCAAGTGAAAAGCAGATTAATCCCAAGTTAAAAAATAATTTTCTTCGCGCGTGAACCTCAATAAAATACGATCCGGCGAATCCTTCGTGCTTCCAGGCAATATCACGTCGCGGAGGGGCCATAAAAACGCACAAGCGGTTGAACCCGCGTATGTACCACGGCGCGGAATCTTTAAAGTTATTTGCTCGCTGTCTCAAGAGTAGATACAGGAAGGGAAAATCTGTCGACGTCGCGGAATCAAAACATTTTCTTACCCGCAAGACAGAAATGCTTCTCTGCCGTCCCCCCTTCCCCTCTCATTCCCCGTAGACCCCGTTCTCCACCCCCTCTTGTCCAAGTGAACGCGTAGACACGACTCCCGCTGGATTCAATATCCTTCCATCCGGTTATCTGCTCCCCGCACAATTCCATTTCGAGATGGGAAAGGGAACAGTGGGGCCCCACAGCCAACCCCGCGATGGAATCACGGACAGGTCATTCGGCAAACGTACTCGGGGATATTTCGAAACGTCTCCATTTATATCTCGAGTCCGTCTTACGCTGAAGTACGGACGCCGCGCCGGTGAAGCCACGGAAGCGAGCCTCTCGAGACGAGCTGGAATTTTATCGCGATACTTTGCCTTAACAAGCCCATGAAATATGGCCGAGTTAATGGATTTCTATTAATACTGGCGCACGAGGGTGCAGGCAGTATGCCGATGCTCTTCGAAGACGTTCAATCTCGAGTGTTGAGATTTCTGGGCATCGATCGGAGTAACGTGCACAGTCCGCTGAATCACTGGTGAACGTAGTGATAATTCTTTTCAGTATGCAAAGTGATGTTCGACGGACGGCTCCCTATGTGGCTATCAAATCTAATGGCTGCCATTATTGATCCGCTACCAGCTGCCACAACAGTGTTACTCCGAAGAGGTGACATGCAAAACATTTGCAAAATTCGAAGTGGGCACTTTTTTCACGCGTTCTAGAGAATATTATTAAGAATATTATTCAAGGAATAATAATCGCGGATGGAAGTGTCGCTCAATTCTTTCGCACCCTTGTCTCCGTTCGTTCACTATTCAGCGAAGCACACCGTAAACAAGGTGAAAACGAGCTGCACAGCAACCTTTCACCCCGCAAGCTCAGAAGCCTCGTTGTTATAAGAATGTGATAAAACGAATTGGTTGCATTTAAGCTGTTACGTCCACCGCGGGACGATACTTGGGGAGTTACGTTTCACGTGGAAACACTTGTAAAGTACCTACATTCTTAAGTTCTTGCGTGGACGGTGTTACATCGCTGAACGCGTCGCCGGGTGAAATTCAGTTACTCGTTCCTCTGGCACGGCCACCGCCGTCCCGACTTTGGATGCGAGGCGTAAAGAGGGCCTTAACCTCGCCGTAGGGTGGATACAGATGTCTGGAACCTTGGACGGGTGATTTTGGAAACGAGGATCGACACGAGTCGTACGTGTCGAGGGGCCACTGACGTCCAGCTCAGCGAAATGCGATTGAAAATAAAGAGGCTTTAAGGGGTCATGCCTACCTGTGAGGTCTCAACACACGTATTTTCGGGATTTTTTGGGGAAAAACTTGAAGACTCTTTTAAATAATCGGTTGTTTATTCGAAAGTATATATTTTAAAGCTGTTGTACCTGGTATTGTTTACAATATAATATATAAATAAATAAAGGAATTATGGTCGATTTCTTGGCAGCGTTTTTTTGTAACCACTTTGCGGTGACGACTGTAGCTTGGATATGGTTCATCCGAAATAATATATTCGACCAAATTTAGTTAGCCCGATCGTTCATTATTCCATTATTTATTTATATAATGGTTTACCAAAAATACTACAAGAACTTTAAAACATATACTTTCGAATACACAACCGTTGGTTTAAAAAAGTTTTCAAGTTTTCCAAAAAAATATTCCCAAAGTACATGTGTTTTTAGAATTCACAGGTAGGCATGACCCCTTAATTCTTAAGGATCTCTCATGAGCTCCGCGCTCAGATATGCTGCCCCGCAGACTGTTATTATTCACCAGGCGTGCTTTTTAATTACAAGGAAGCCGTATTTTAGTATGGGAATACCTGTAGCGTATTATACAGAGTGTTGGAGATGTTTCAACGCAGTAGAATTGTGCGCTGATGAATTATTCGTCAGTACTAGAGTCTACGCTTCAGGCGACGAGTGAAATGAAATTACGTTTAGCTTAAGTGGGTTTTACTTGTTGTGGAAACAGATTTCTTGGTGAATTTAAATATGGCTATGGGAGATTTGCCTATTCTTCCTGTATAACGTTTATTGCGTTTCGAATGTTGGTATCAAAGCTTATGGTGATAGTGTAGTGTAATTGGGTGCAGATAATTTTGATGGCTTGAATTGTTGAAGGTTTATATTAATAAGGGCAGAAATCCAGTGTTTTTTGGAATATTTTTTCTCAAATTGTCGCATCACTTCGTCTACGATCCTCCGTTACACAACTCGATGTATTCAAAATCCCCCGTAACGATCAAACAAATTATCATCGAATCGTTGATAAAAAATTAGAGTGAATGTAGCTGAAGCCCCTCGTTAATACACATTTGCGCATCTTCTGTGGACGAATCGCGAGCGCTAATCCGTAATCGACGAGGTTCGGGTGTCTGATAATGTGTCACGCTGTCCTCCATCATCGCACGGTCCTCCGCGAGATTATGGAAGTTAATAACTCATCAACGCGCCCTACTTATACGGCTACGCGTTGTCATAATCGGCTCATGAATATCGTATTATGACGCGAAACGCCAGCAAAATTCGCCTCCGCTCAAGATAGGTCGCCTCTATTGTCCTCCTATGATTAGACTCCTTGTTATGTGGGAAACATTTATCGGCAGCCGCGCGACAGAAATGAGCGAGCTGAATGTTTCGCTGCCTAATTCGAGTACCTGTTAAGTTCAAGCGCGCTGTGATCTGAATGTTATGGAGTTCGAAGTTAATCTCGGGCATAATTAAGGATAATTGTAATTTTATTCTGTGAGATAGGTGATGCTTGAAGGAATCCTTGAAGCGAGGTGGTAGACAATGTTTTGCGTAGAAGATGTGCCATTTAACGTCACCTTTAGGAAGAGAAACTTATTTCAGGGCTCTGTAATTTCGTGGGTGATACGTTTTCGTGTTTTCTTTTTTAATGAAAGTATTCAGCTGACCTTTAGATCGTCCATATAAAATACACTTCTTTTTTTTGAAAATTTTGTGGCAGTGCCTTGTTGACCTACGATGTAGTTTCATTAACCAGATCTTAAATACGAGGTGATTAAAAACTATGTAACTCTTGGGGACTGTGTTAAAGCTATCTCTTCGCCTATCCGAGCCCCATTGCTTCTCATTCTAACACTCAAACAAGTCCTGAGTAATCACTAGGAATCCTAGTTGCTCCCGAGGTGTGAGATTGACAACTGATTAAACGTGCTAAGCTAAATACTTCGAGTGCAATCTCTATTTCCCAGAGATGACTGTAACGACACCTGTCCTATGCTCGGAGGTGGATGGAAATTTGACAACAACACGGAAATTCCTGCAAACTCCAAGTCCTCTCGCGCTGGTGCATCAGTCCCGATTACCGTTAAACAAACTTCCATCCTACCGTTTGGAAACTGCTGGGTTTATGACACGTCTGCTTGCCACTGAGAACGAGGACGGGTGAAAATTCTAAACTCTAAGCAATAAACCCCCTCGTTTCCCCCGTCAGAATGTTCTCGCGCTACTGCTGAACCCAAGCTGATCGCAAACTTGCAGCTCTTCGGTTGAAAAATAGCCAAGGCTCCGAAATCGCCGCGACAGACCTGTCAGTACTTGTTATTAACTAGAAGTCAAACATATTCGCAACACCTTTCACGTACATGCGCGACCAATGTCCACCGACATATTGAATTTCAAATTTACCTGTCTGTTAAGAGAACCGGTGCATATGCTACTTTACCGGCAAAGTACAAACACGGAAGGTTGTTGTGTTGCAACGATAGTCATAGAGGTGTCAGCTAGGAAATTTGACGGTCATTGCATTGGATGAGATAAATCTATGTGTCATCCTTTAACACGTTCCGTGGCCCGTGAACCATCGGCGATCCACATCAAACTGTCAATTCGGGCCATTAGCGATTTTCATTATTAAAGGCTCTATAATCATAGAATATTTTATGCTATCATCAATTAATGTACAACTATCGCATTTGACAGAGCTACCAGGATGTGGGCCATCGATGGCACACGTGCTATGGCGATGTGTTTCGTCGCTAAACAATTAGCTGCGTATTTAAAGCAATGCTAATTGTGAGTTGTCAATGAAAAAGAAAACAAAAAAGAGAAAGTCACGCAAATGAAACAGAGGAAGGTAAAAGGAATATGTAAGAAGACGTTGCTGGTCCTGTCATGAAAAAGTGAATATGCCAGGAAACATACTGTAAAAATAGCAACAATCTGGGACGATTGTTTAAACATGCTTTATTCGTGTCTATCTACTGTGTTTTAACATCGTTCTTCGTAATACCGATTAATTCTAATTACTCGA
The DNA here is from genome assembly GCA_963855975.1 of Andrena chrysosceles. Classification (NCBI taxonomy): domain Eukaryota; kingdom Metazoa; phylum Arthropoda; class Insecta; order Hymenoptera; family Andrenidae; genus Andrena; species Andrena chrysosceles. The sequence goes on along the minus strand of OY979769.1, from coordinate 40,547,768 downwards.
TGAAAATGTTCACTTTGTACATCGTTCTTGTTTGTTCGTGAAATTGATATTTGCATTCTTAGAAACATCGTATAATGTATATTACAAACGTTTATAATCTATTCCCCCACGTGGGCCACTGATGCTCTACATGACACGAACGGAAAGTCACGCGAAAAGGCCTGCGCACGGAATACGTTTTATTTTATTTTTTTCTAATATACATATTATAACTAGGCTAGATCTATCCAACAATTTGTGTCTAATAATTTGCTTCGCTTTGTGGTGGAGGCACGTCTTTAACACTCCACACTTGTGTTTACTACGCCTCTGTGCTATTCCCTCAGACTAATTCTCCCAGTTTCGGGCATTTTAGTCTTCGTACTAATTCACAGCTGTCCAAAAGTCGTCCACCTCGTCTTTCGATGTCGATGGACTATTCTCCCATACCTCCACAGTGTTAACGAGCAAGAAATTATATTTTCCGAAAGAAAAATGAACTTGGCTGCCCCGCAAAAAAGGCACAAGCACAGTATACCTTCACCGTTAAGTATCTAAGCTGCTCCAAGCCAATCCTTAATCATAAAAAATCCACCACTCCATACTTACCCACTTTCACCTGAAGCGAGTCCCCACTCTGAATACTAACCGAGCACACTTTTCACCTGAAAATCCCCTGAGCTACCAAAAGCAATCACGGTGACCGTGAAAAAGCTCCGTACAAGAAAGTGCGCTCCCTCTTTAAAAGCAACGAGGGCAGAACGTAACGCAAGCCCCCTGGAAATTCTCCAAAACACAAAGCCCCGATGCAGCCGCCTTGTATCTTCTCCAGTTACACGCGAGCGTCCCTCTTTCCTCCTTATTACTTACATGACTGTTGTCGCGGCGCCCGAATGAAAGTATAGCGTGGACAGAAGCTGGAAGGTTGGCAATGGGCGGAGGGGGTGGCGAGGGTGGGCCACGAGTACAGTTGGGGACAATTAGGGCAGTTTCACCGACGCAGGAAGTGACATCAGGTTGCCGTGTACCCTCGGGGCTATTGTTCGCGACACGTACAACCCGCGTCGGCTCTCGACTATCTCACCCTTTGCCGCTCGCTCCCTCCCCCCACCCCCGTTCAGGAACTGTCAGCCGCCCTCACGGTGGAACCGTGGCGTTGACCTACAAAATGCAGCAGCTTGTCGGGACCGGTTGCCAACCGTTTGCGACAGGTTTACGTGAGGAACCATCCTAACTGGCTACGACTATCGTATCAAGATACAAACCGTGTCACAGCCGAGGCACCGTTAAAAGGTGGAGCGGGGGAGCTGGGGGTTGCGTGGACGGTAATGTCTCGTGAAAGGGGGATGCAAGAGGCTCGAAGGTAAATTACAGGGTGGCGGATGGGTGTAGTTGTAGGTTTTTTATTGATATTTCAACCCCTCAGAAGCGAAACTGATCGACTCCATAAAGTAAGAAGTAGGAAACGTTGACGAGTTAAGCATTACATGTGTGCTTAAGTACTGAAATTGAGAAATTTTACAAAAAGATAGGTTTAATTAAAGAGACTTAATTAATGATCCTTTATCAAAAACTAAATGTGAAAACATACCTAATTATTATTCAAATGTTATTTACCCGAGCTAGGCAAATTTGCCGCTGATTCAAATTTACGTATTTATATACTTCATTACCTCAAACACGCAATAATTATTTTGAAATTAAACAATACAGTAATATTCCGGAAACAACATAACCGTCAGTATCATACACCCCTACATTCCAATTAACGTTGTTTGAACGCGACATCGTTCTGTTTCTGATAATAGTCAGTCGATCGAGAAGTACAATTAATTCCAAGAAACTTCTGTCACAGAATATGGCATCGATCGCAAACACGACACAGCTGGAATTACACCACACCGCTCTCTTTCTTCTTCCCTTATTCGCCGATTAAAATCCTATTTCGCAAAACGCGAGCCATAAGTGCTCCCTCTTTCCTGGATGGGAGTTTCCTGGAAATTCTCGGTGATTTCAGTTCAAGTTGGACATTTGATAGTCACGCGACCATGCTTCCCTGGCTAATGATTGTTCGCATAGATAACGCTCTGGCTTAGCTTTTGCCAACTACGCCACTGCTCGCCCAGCTCTTACCAACGTTTTGGGCAATCCCGTTAATTGAGTCTCCCGAAGTTTTCTCAGATTTCCGGTTCTTGTCAATACTTCAATTTTGTGGAGAAATAATGATAGTAATTTTTTATCCTTTTTTCTGGGTAGAGATGGTAAGTTCCTTTGTCATATGTTACGCTTTGTTCGATGTGCGAACGTATCAGTTTATCAGGTCTCATTTTATGTTCCATACGGACTGTAATTATCATACTTGCGGAATTGTTACTCTATTAACATCATCTCCATTTCGAATATTTCTCAGTGTTCAATTAAACAAAAATGTGATGCTGAGTTTCATCGTTCGAAGCTCAAAATTCCTTAAATACGTCTCTCTAACTAGATACAATTAGGAACTAGCGCGTCAGTTTTGATTCAATTATTCTGGGTAATAATTTCATACAATTAACTGTTTTAATCGTACAATTTTATCTCTATCTATAATATAGCGAGCACTTAGTGAAAATCTTATTTAGGTCTAATAACTTTCTTGTATTTGCAAGACCGAAAATATAATCGTTTTACAGTCTTCCTCATAAAAACAGCAAAAAAGGAAAAATAGAAGTGGTCTAGCAATTTTGACATCATTAATAAAATCGATCACCTGTAAGTGGTTTAGTATTGAAATGCTTACCAACAGACTTCACTAAAACCTCGTTCCATGGGGCGGGCGTAACCGGCAGAAATATCCACCAATGTGGTATATACGAATGCCCATGGGGTTCCGGATGGGGTTTGTCCTCGTGAAGCTCCGTAACTACCGATGCAATCTCGTATCTCACCATTCAGCCTTATCTCTACCGTTCTTCAAATTTAATTCCCCAAGTTAACTATTATGCGGGTCCATCGACTGGCTTTCGCCTCTCTCTCTGATTATCACTACCCACTCAAAGTCCATTTCGTGCTGTTAGATCCGTACGAAGTTTGTAAAGGCAATCGTAGTGCAAATGGCACTCTTTGCTAGATAGTACAAATCCCGTGCATTATCAGGATATTGAATACGTGCTTCTCCATACAAAAGAGAAGAAGAAATTCTGAATTTCCCCGATTTTCATTTAAAATTTGATTTTCATGGTTTCATTTACATTTTTTAATTTATACTGGAGCTTATCACAGTGGACTCCAGCCTTTCAAGCATTCAATAGTTTTTAATATAGCTACGTGAAATACATTTCGTTCATGTTTCGAAAAACGTATTAGCAATGTCACCAAAATATGCCCAAAGACTGTAACGGTATGCAGGCGACGAGAAGTGGCACGGAATTCTCCAACGGCCGCTTTCGGCCAGCGATTTCGACCGCGTTCATTCTTATCTGCCTCGTGTTCGAAAATTCTATTCCTCCGTTGGGACCTCTGCCACCGCGATTCGACGTAATCGCGAGTTTACGCCTTGGTAGCGGTGTAATTATCATTGCTGGTTTCCAGCCGAATCCATAGCGGTCGTAGAAAGAACGGTTAAACTTTTGAACGGCTCTGCTTTCGTATCAAGTTCGCAACGATTCCCAGTTTCTTTCTTTCCCGTGCTCGTTCGGAATATGCTACCGTGGCCAGGGCCAATGAAATCTGCCCATTTCGAAGCGACGACCTCTCGGGTGATCCTAAAAACTGCTACGCTGGAATATTTGCGGCCGAATCGAACGGCGTGGTGGATGGTGGGGGGATGGGGGGCGAGCCCCTGCGAATAAATTCGAATGACCACGGGGGTGGCCGCCGACTGTCTTGCATGACGCTCGTATAAGTACAAGGATTATTCAAATTTTCGGGACACCCCCCGCGCTCTATCGGGGCAACTGGCATAGAAGATGGCAAAGGACATTGTGGTCGGAGGCAGCCAGGCGAAAATATAAAGTAACGCAATTCCAGGACGATTCAAAGAGATTCTGTAAGACAATGACCTCTATTCAGGACTCGCTCGCGATGCGGAAAGATGTTTTCGTCTTCTGTTTGCCCTTTGTTCGGAAAGCTTCTCGTGGCTCGTCCTTTTCCTCGTTTGGTAGGTAAAGCTCGTGGGGGGTAATCCTTTGACGGCGGATGGGATGATATATTAAAATGGTGCAGAAGGGGCATCGAAGAAAATGATTTGCAAAAGGTGAATTTTGGGACGAGTTCTGTCTGCTGTAAGAATGTGATGTAATATTAATTTTAAGAGGCTGCTGCCCTGGCAGTGACAAGTACAATGCAGCAGGATTGTAATAATGGAAATTATGATGATAGTGCTGCTAATAGTCGGTGGAATAATCATAGTAACCAGATTGTCATCAGATTTTTTTATACTTCTGTATCCCACTAATTGTAGGTACCTTTCCTGAGACATTTAACACTGGTAAATATTCACTACCACTGTGATTTAACAGTACAAATATGTTACTATGTAAATCATTTTCAAATATACAATTTCTGCTCAAGACTTTTGAATTTTTAGGAACACAGCATACAGCCGGACAGATTCATTTACCTACAGTTTCAAACCGAAATCTTCGAACTCAGCCAAAGACACAATCTCTACATCAACTAAAAAAACTGCACACAAACTTCGATGTATACTTAAAATTCCGACTAAAGAAATATTGAAAATTTTATTGAATTCAATCTGAAAATTAAGAAAAATTCAGTGCTCTGTAGAATTCTTTTCCCACGTTAATTTATCTAATTTCGTCACTAACGTTTCAGTGGGCACCGTGAAAGATTCCAGAACCTCAAGCACACAGCCAGAAATCTAGAAAATGGCTCGTCAAGGGGTAACGAAGGAAATCGGAAGTGAAGAGGCTGAAGTCAAAGGCCAAATGAGATCTAGTGCGAACAGTAGGAAGAACAATGACATCGTCGCGTTTCCCATGGCTGGAAGGGAAAGAAAAGGTGAAGGCCTCTCGTTAAGGGTACCTGCCACAAACGCGTCGCAGTAAAACGTACGGGCGGTCCCTTTGAATGCTCGATGGCGGGAAGGTCGGTGAGGCCGAAGTCAAAAGCTGCAAGAGCTGTGGACACGGGCGTAGATTAAACATTTTTGAGTCGCGTCATTAAGCGCGGTAATAACGAATTTTACTGCGCCTACCCGCACCCTCGTGACACTCGACTGCGGCGTCGAGGCGCCAACTTAATTACTTCCTCACTCTAAGGACTTTAACCTTCTCCCTCATTTATTTGAACACGCCTGGAAGAACGTACGGATGCGTTCCTTCGGCTACTTCTTATCTCGCTGGGCCAAGGTACACCACCCTCACCCCCTGCCCCCCGCGTTCGCGCGTGCACCGTTCGGGCTTTATCAGTCCTCCAGCGTAGACGGAGGACGAGTCTCCGAGCTGTTTGTGAAATTCAAAGTTTCCAACTCTGGATCGAGTCCTGGAGCACGCTTAAGTCACGTGCTAACAAGCATGTCGAAAGTCCTGTTTCGATTAACAATCTCTCGAGGCTGCGGATCCGTTATGGAGAATGGGATGACGTTACGCGCAACATGGCCCCTTGACGAGGATTTCGGTGAGGGGTAATTCTAGTTCATTTGTACCTATTGCTTGGAAGCAGCTCGTTGATCAGTGGGATAATACGTTTTTATCTTTTAATGATAGGCAATTGATTATTAATTTAAATACAAATGCTTAGAATTTCTGTTCAATTCAGAATAATTTAGTAGACAAATAAATAGGAATGTCTTTTCTCAAAGAATTTGTGCGAGAAGAGAATTTAAGAATTAAATGTAGACATTTTCAAGGGTTGAGGGAAGCTTTGGTGTTGTAATGATTGATTTTGTGTTTCGATATAAAATTTAGGGAGGTAATTGGTTGTTTAATTGTTTAGGTTAATGATTCTGTTACGGTTAATTGTTTTGGTTAAAGATTCTGTTATTTACATAGTAAATTGAAGAGAATAGAAATTTGGAGTACATAATATTTGTCTTGAGCCTGTGCAATTCTGGCAGTGAGAAATTTGGGATTGGTATACCAAACGTAGGCTGCTAATTAAAAGCAGACTTTCAATTTTGTGTCTTATAATGGTATCGCGCTGGTGTTCGTTATATCCGCTCAAATAACGAATATTAAACATTTGCTGCCAGCCAGGCATTATTCAGATGGTTCTGAGCTTGAAACAGAAGAAGAGAATTTTCCTGGGATTTCTGTGCCTTCTCCGTATTTATCTTTCTTTATTAAGTTCCTACATTTATTAGGTTCAGAAAAATGTAATTCTGCTCGTAGGAAACTGGCTCAGATGTACCAAGGAAATTGTATTTAACGTGAATTAGGAGTGAATACATAATCAATCTTGCAATGTACCTCTTGTGCGTTATTTCTAATAGCAAAATCGTAGCATTTGAAGCTTATTTTGTGCCAAAGACTTAATACCACTTGTCGGAATTGCAAAATAATTCAATAACGTTTAAACTCCAAAAATATCCCAGTAAAGAAATTTTATAAATCTCGCACAGCTCATCCACCTGACATTAGTAAAACAATTTCACTAGGTTCAAAGTCCAAGATGGTCCCATTAAATTGTCTCCTAAGCAAATTCATTTCACTAAACGCGGCGTAACGTCTAAAGTGAGATTGACAAATTTTTTTCTCCCAAGCCCTCGTAATCTCTGTGTAATGTTCAGGTTTACATTCATACGCCCCCAACTTTTCCTCCTATCAGAGAAAGGAATCTTGAACTTTTGCATCAAAAGTGCTGTCGAATAACGTGAAACGAAATTGAGAGGCGAGTGGCGTTACACGCGTGGTACTGGCGAGGAGGAAGAAAATTTCCCTTTTCTTCCAATAAGGCCTGCAAACGCGGTGCCGGATGTAATCTAACTTTACAGCCTTGAGAGGTGTACGCGTATAATATCACTCCAATATGCTCGCTGGAGGGAGATCCGATAAGAGGGCTCTTTTAGATCTATTGCTGGATTCGGAAAAGAAAATTTCTTTGAATATCGAAGCTGCCTGTACGAATCAACGAACATTGAATATTAACAGCTAGGTAATTTATAGCAGGTATTATACCTTGAGATGGGTTAAATATTAGTGTCTGTTAGCAATGACAGTTATATTAATCATTTCATGTATCCAAATGTCAATTAAGTATCCATTTTGACAGTATTTAGTATTCTTGCATTTAAAGTGAAGAATATTGTTAGACCATATGCCATTGACAGTATAATAGTAAGTAATTTATATTTTAAAGTCATAAGTGTGACTTATGATAATATTCTAATATACACATAAAGGTTGAATGTAAATTTTTAAAACGATACCACCTCGGTTTTAAACATTGCTTATACTTTATTACTATCAATTAATCTATTAATATTACTATCAATTGAAATCAAGGAATCTTTATCACCTCATGTTAATACAAACCTTGGGAGAAATGTCATTTTCAATCTGTAATACGATTCCCATCGTTTTGTTTACTAAATAGAGTCTCTAACCACTGCTGTCGCTACAAAAGTCAGAGCTTTTTATCATAAAAGAAACATGTCACCGTCTTTGTCAGAAAGAAGAAAACATTATTTCCAGTTCTACCAAAGGATATCCAATTTTAGTCTGTAGTCTGGTCACAAGAGGTACAATTATTCGGGCCCCCACATTTCTAGAATAGACTGGAAAGCTATAAAAAATTTAAACCCAATCGGTGAACGGTGACAGCGAATCGACGAGTAGTTAACAGCACGAACAACACTGATAATATTATTTTCTCGACCGAGCGTGCACTTTGCGATTGATACTGACACAAATAAACCCATGCAGTCACCGGTTCTTATTGATCGGTGTGGATAGTTCTCCGGTGTGTAGAAAGCGCGGGACTGTTCGTTTATTGATAAAATTTAATCAAGTAAAAGCCTCTTGTGGGCATCTTTATGACAACAACGTTTGTTTCTGTTGGATGATTCTCTGCCTCTTGAGATTCCGCGACCAGCTACCGTCATAGAGACCTCCTCCGTATTATGCGTATCATTTCTATACATTAAATGCGATCCTGTCTCCCCAGTTTATAAATCAATAACCATCGACTCGATTACTGTTCCCTCGTGAAAGGGCACCTATAGAAGAGACGACGCTCGAATTGTAAGGAGTTCGACCCCAGTTCCCTCCATTTCCTTCGACTTCCGTCGTCGCTGCTCAAGCTAAGCAGCAAGCTTAGTTAACTGTCCTTAAGTAGAGTGAGCGTGTGTAGCAAAAATGCCGTCATTCTGCAATAATCTCCGAAAGTAAAAATAGAAGACATCCCCTTTTCTCCGATTCAAGCAAAACCACTAACTGAAATAAAAAAAATTTACATTCACAATATTGCTATTCACATATGTCACATCGTTGGTAATTCAAGTTCATCAAAGTTCTCGATACGTAACGTTCTTCCACAACACATTCGCACACCAAGATTCACATTTGAATCAGTACAACCGAGGTTCCTTTTTGCACCCTTACGCTCAAAGTATTTCCCTAATTCCCCACCTATGCAAGCTTTATACTACTATCGAACTAGGATGTCCTCTTTTCCCTATTTCCCTGAATTCTTAAACCCCTGATCAAAGTTCTCCAAGAATTAAATTCCCATGTTACCAAAGCACATCGAGGGGAGAACATTCACCCAGGAAGTCAGGGGGGGGGAGTGCAGTGTTTATAAACCACATCACGAATGTGACATCGGTGCTTCTCGATTTAGCTTCGCCTGATAAATAATTCCTGTAGAGGGTACAGAAGGAATTCGCCTCGCCACTTTGATCATGGTCGCGGGCCTCCAGGACCAGCAATCTCAGCGACGAGATGGGACCCAGACACCGCTGGTTTGGTTTATTAATTGCACGGAGGTCGACGCGGCCCAGTATAGCTGCTGCGAAAAGAATTCAGGACCGACTGCTTGATTGCTGAATAAATTGGCAGATTAACCGAGGAAATTCTCCCAATGCCGACGGGGGTGGACGGAGAAAGGTCGGGGGTGGTCTGGTCGCACGGTCGAAGGGGTGACGGTTGTCAGAGAGACCGTTAAAGGGGGGGGAGGGATCGAAAGGAGCATAGGGCCGCGAGGCAATATTTTCACTTCGCCCTTGTCCTTTCGTTCTCTTTTTCGTCTCTACGGCGTCGTTGCAGGTCTCACCTCTGTGCCGCCTCTCACCTCCTCGATTCCACACGTCCCCCACCCCCGAATCGAAGTCCCGCTGCACAGCAAATGAAAATCTATTGATCGCCTTGCCCTGTAGGCGGATTTAATTTAATTTGCCACACTGTTGTCGCCCGAGACTGCCAAGAAGCCACGGGGTGAAATGGTGGTGAGGAGGAGACGGTGGTTGGGAGTGTTGGGACAGCTGGGTGGAAAGCAGAGCTGATGGTCGTTAAAGAGGAGTCGGTCGCTTTGAAATCTCCTCCTTGGAAAACTGACACGCGGAGGTCTCCGTAGGACCATTCTGAGTGCACTACGAGACATTAGTGGTTGGTACTTTTCGTCTGAAACGAGATCACGTGAGCTGGTGGTTGAAGCTCTTACGGTGTTTTCACATGAGACATTTCGCTGGTTCGTTGTTAATATTTTGGACGTGTCCACACACTTTCTAGCTGCCTGAAATGAACGTAGATGACAGGTGAATAGGTATGCTCGAAATACCTGTCGTGACGAGCGACAGCACTTCAAGCATCAAAAATTAAATCGGTTCGTTACCTTGCCTTTATTAGAAATTTGCTGGTTAAAAATAGGAACTACATTTCACTCTCCTGAAATGGGTCTGATCTGGATTTATAAGTGGTTAAGGACATGTTAACCTTAATTCTCAGTGGCAGATATTTCTGGATAGATCTAACAGGAGATGTGCAATATGTAGCTAAACGAGTCTAGCAAGGGAAACATGAGCAAACGGACCCCGTGACAAATTTTGTTATTAAAAAAATGATATAGTTAAGTGCTTTCACCCCCATATTATCCTTAAACGAGAGGGTAGAGACCTGAAACTTCACAGAATGGTGATTCAGGTAAGGAGCATTGTTTAGCAAGCAATAACAACAAAATTTGTCACAGGGACCGTTGGCCCATGCTTAAGTAGTATCTTGCTAGACTCTTTCTGTAAGAATACAAGAAACTGAAGTAATATCAATACCAGAAATATAAAATATAGACTGATCAATGGTATAAGTACCTAATAAAGCATAAACGAAGCCATTTCGCATAATTGCTTCTTGAAGCCTACATACATACTACGTTTAAATGATATGCAACAATATAACTCCAGGTGGAACACAACTAATGAAATGCGTTTAAGATGCTTTCCATTACGAAACAGGTACAAAAAAAAGGAAGCATAAAAAAGCTGAGGGAATGTATGATTAAATATAAAAGTTACAGGTAACCAAAGGGGGCTGATTTATCCGAGGGTGTAATTACGTGAACGCGTAGAGAAGGAACACCGTAGGGGACGTTGATTGAAGTTTTTAGACGTGTATGAGGCTCTTTAGCGTATGTCAAGCATCCGGCGCCACGTGCGCCCGTGTGAGTGCCGTTAAATGAGAAAACAAGCCAGCGTTCACTGCTGGCTGTAATATAACGGGCGCTCGAAGAACAAAGCAAGGAAAGTAGAAAGCCCGAAAGAAAAGCGAAATCGAGCGACACGGAGAGGAGAAAAAGAGGTATCTCCTCTTTGACGCTCGCCAAGCAAAGAAATAGACGCGTCCCGTCAAATTGCTCGTCTTCTTCGTAAACGCTTACGCGACAGATTCGTGATCGAATTAAAAGATTAAAATTCAAGGTAAAATATCAGGTTAAAAATTACAAACATGATTTTAAAACGGGAGTCTGAAAACTGAATGGAGGTAACAGATATGAAGCGTTGACAGGTCGGATTGTTTACTAAAAAGGAAATTCGCAATGCACACGGTTGAAGATTGGTAACGTGTGTGCGAAATTGATAATCGATTTGTTGCATGGGAAGGGGGAGGGGGCAATGATATAAATTTTGGCAGACGATACGTGGCTGGATAGTGACCACGAAGGGTAGAAGTAGTCAATCGGAAGATATAGTGTCCTTCTATACGTTTTTATTGCTCTGGAGATTTAAACTTTATCTCGCCGCGCCACTTGCTTACGAGTGGTGGACCTTTCAAATAAAGGAAGTGGCGCGCGGTGAGGCTTTTTTTCAATCCCGTGGTTTTTCCCTTTTTCTGTGGCGTAAGCTGCTTTCCACGGGACCCAGGGTGCCATTCTTAGCGGCAGGAAAAAGAAATTGAAAACGGCCGCGACAAATGTATCGATCTTCGCCTCTCTCGCCTAGATTTCAACGAAACCGACTATTATCGCAGTCTATTGCGTTGAAAAATAAATATCTATAAGATCTGAAATATTAATGAAAAATTATACAGGGTATTGAAAAACAGGTTCGAGATCTACAGGATATATAATATTCACTGAATTGAGTAAGAAATCCTTTGCGAAGATGGATCGAATCATTAAGATTAGGACGAGTGTTAATCTCGATTTTCTTTGTTGCATACGGTATCTAAACGAATAAGTACCATATGATACATTTGCTTTGATGCTTGCAAAAAGTAATTCCAAGTTAACTCCTCCCATTTTCATACAGCTTTCGCACCTTTGTGTCAAAGAACTGCATTCTCCTTCGTGTTTTCCTAGTCTGACTTAGACAGGCACATTCTACTAGCCGTCATAAGAAATTCTCCCTTGTCGTAGTACCATAAACTAATGTCACAATAAGATTTCACATTTACAACATTCATTAAATGTACCTGTTAATTGTGTATTTATTCATTCTGCAATTCTGTAATATTACATTTATTGCAAAAGAAGGGAATAAATCCCTAACATTTACAAAATAGATAATCGCTTCTAACTCTAACAATCTTAGTGCAGTGACTACTGTTAATCCCTTCTTACAAACGCTCTGTCGATTTACTAGCACTGAAAATCTCGCGATGCATGTTGACCGTGGTCAGCACGGTCATTGAACGAGACGGCGGCATAAAGTTTCCCGTCTGTCGACAGCGACGTCAGTAATAAATATCGTTGAATAATTGCTTCGTCGATACACTCCGTCGGGCCCTGATATTCCGACGGAGCCAGCGCGAAAGGAATAATACGACGGGAGATAACGAGACAGAGCATCCCGCTCATTTACATGTCAATTCGTTCATTGACGTCTCGGGGCAAATCAAACAAAAGCGTCGAATCGAATCGTATCGTTGCATTAACCCGCCCCGAATCCCGAGCCGAAGCCAGCTCGGATCTATATTTCACGCCCGTTGCCGTGAACGCGGCCAACGCCGCGGAATATATTTATTTATTTCGCTATGTCCTGTGCTCGCATTGATTAAAAATATATACGAGCGAAACGAAAATGGAAAAAACACGTCACGGCGAGGAGAATGCATTAGTTCCGCGATATTTTACACTCACCGACGCGGAAGGGTACGCGGCCAGGAGGGAGATTCATCGCCACGGACACAATCGATACGTTTAATCACATAAAATCGCGATTAAAATTACGTTTAATTCGGGGTTAAAGGTAGCATACACAAAGCTACGTCTTTGGATTCGGTCCATATGTCGTTGAAACGTACTAGAACGTAACAGAGGTGTTATTAATCGTTTAACACGGGGTAAAGAAGATTATTATATTTATTTATGCATGTTAAGCCACGTTAAAACTCAATTTGCTACTCTGTTTACCGTGCAATTGATAGTTGTGTTTTAAAGAGAACATTGAAGAATTCAGTCAGATTTTAAAAAACCCTAGCTTGAAATGAAACGTGGAAAATGCGAATTTGTTTTGTTCAGAAAACCTGATTCTTATTAATTAAAATGGAGGAATAATGAACTTCGTACGACTAGTAGTTTCAGAGATAAAAATTCATTTGCAGTGTTCGTTTTCGCGAAAGTAGGCGCACATTGGCAAACTTCGATGACTGGTATTTTTTAAAGAAATTCAAAACCAGGTGAATGATGACTTAAACCCACCCTAATATCACGTGGAGTACCTACATCATATTCAAATTTCATGAAAATCTCTGGCACAGAGTGCAAAAACTATTATGGAGGGGAAAAAACTCTGCTTTGTATGCAATCATTTCTCATCACTGAAACGAGATTCGCGAAGATCATGTTGTCGAGTGCTCACGATTATGCGAGACGCAACATTTTCACTGGGATTTCCACGGGAATTCGGTTGCCAGTGGCACGGGAGTGTCCTGGTTCGGTGCAACCGAGTGCACACACTCGGGAGGGAGATATATTCACGTTGAGAGAAGCGGTGCTCACGGCGATATTCAAATGCAAGAAACACGCGGGGTTGCAAATCTACGCCTAGCTCCTCGGAACTTCCTGTGGCTGGTGCGCGCCTACGCGCCACGAAAGTTTACGGCAAAGAGTTCGCCGTCGTGAAAGAGGCTTACATTAGTTACGGTTATGGTGCATCGTTTTTTGCCATCGCCGAGGTGGAAACACTTTCGAGATCAATAAAACTAGTCGAACCACTCGGGAAGTCGACGCGATTCGACGGGACGCGCTCGACATTCGCGGCACGTCATCCACGTCCCGCTCCATCGCGAAACTATAAAATAAGCGGACGTCAGGAGAGATCCGTGCAAACACTCGTAAATAGTGATTACGAGGTAAGTGTAGATTTGTTGCGCGATAGATCCTGTCGGATTTGCGTAGTATGGTGTCGTTTCTTGTTGTTGATTGTTGTGTGTAACATGAAAGGATATAGAAAATAATGATATTTTATTAATAGGTATAGATTAATATTGGTGAAATTTAATTGAAACAAGTAAAATCGTGTAATGGGATTTCTGTGAAAATAAACATGTATACATACCTATATAAATATGAAATATTTATTATAATAATAACATATTAACATAAGGAATGATTAACGTAAAAAATAAATTGATTGATAATATTTAGTCATTGATTGTGAATTCTGTTCGAAGCATTTAATTTCATCCGTGAATCGTTTTATTTTAAACTTAATTTCACTGCTCAAATTTAAATTTTTTCATATATGACATATGTTATAGGATATAACAGACAATTCGAGATTCTTGCATTAATCAATGCAGGAGAAATGCGATGTCATTAATACTTTTATACATTAGACTGTCAGGTGTTTTCAACATTTCTTCACTGTTCCGACGACGGTTCAGTGATCGTCAACGAAAAACTTGTTTCTAAGAATATAATTTCTTGAGTATAATTAAAGTGAATCGAAAATACTGCACAGTGATGTTTGCCAAGTGCAAGGGTCCCATTTTGTATTATTTTAATTTCCACGCTGGGCCAATTTTCATAACAAGGTAAGGCTTATAAAGTAGTTGAAAAGGCTGAAGAAATTCTGGCTGGTCTTATCCATACTAATCCTGGGTACAATTTCCACCGTAACCTGTTTCGCACAATGTTCGTTCGCAATATTCCCTCCCAATGGAAACTGTTATGAAATTTTATCCGATACGCGGTCTCGAAGTTTTCCCTTCCGGCAAAATTGTTCGAGCGGTAGAAGTCTCGAAAATTTCTCGATAGCGTTCAGCATTTGGATGATAACATTGCATTCAAGGTTCTGACAAGAATAACCGTGTATGAATTCTACAGAAGGTGTATGAGAATTACATTACGTTAATTAATACTGAAAAGGAGCTTAAGTGGAGTGCAATATAGTGGAAACAACCTTTTAAAATTGTACTTGTCAGTACAGAGTTTAATACTTTATAAATTAAAATTACAATAAAACAGAAACAAAGCTATACATTTACGAGAAACGAGACAAACGACTTAGAAAATGACTGCCATTCTGTATCAGTCTTCCAGCGACGTTAGACGCGCCCAAAGCGTTCGACGATTACGTCAAGATAAATTCTGCATATTTACTTACAGAATTGACTCTTTCAAAGTATAAGTTTGTTTCCTAGCAACTTGGTCTGGTGTTATTTATTCTTTTCGCCAACGCGCTCGAAGTGTGACGGGCAAATATTAAACCATTGCGTTATGAGTCTGAAAACTTCCCCAGCGCTTGCGGCTCATCAATTATACAGCGTCGAACTCTCGCCGTCTCCGTGACGGCCACAAAGTAGAACCACCTGTAAAACTTCTGCTGGCAAGCAATGCACGACGTTGCAGGAGTCGGAAACAAGCTGTGTTCCCCCAAGTGTTACGTATTTACAAAGCTCCACCTTCCGGTTTGCACGCCGTACGTCTTTTCCCCGTAGCTGCTGCGGGCCACCATTCGTCCGAGCTGAAAGACAAAGGCCGAAAGCTTTTCAACTGCGCAATGGTGTCCATTAACGTAACAATTATCACACCAAGTATAACATTAGAGAAGCTCGCGCTCCCTCTCGCCGTTGAAATGCATCGATGCGTTAGAAAGGTCTTCCTGCTGCTGTCACTAAAGATCTCTGTACAGAACGAGAAAGAAACTTAAATTCCCGGTTAGCTTCTTTGCGTTCCTTTGCGCATTACAAGGACAAAGATTCTGTCTTACTTATCAGGAGTTTTGTGGGTGATATTAAAGACTGTGAAGCTTGAAAAATTTAAAAGCGGTTGTCGAGGAAAGCTGTAATATTTATCTAAATAATTTTTATACTATAAGGAGCAAGACATGTTTTATATCGAAATGGTGTATACACTTATACAGTCATACGTTTGAGAGAATCAATAATGAAACGTCTTATTTCTAAGAAACAAAGATTTCATAATGATCCTGCGTGTTCAAAGTTTAACTTCTTTTTTAATATCTTACTAAATATGTGAAAATAACGTAAGAAATTCATTTGCAGTGTTGATCACGAAATCGCTCACGTAAGAATCAAGAGACTCGTTGGAAGTTCGTGGACATTCTTGCATCGAAGATTGGAGAACAGGAGCCCACTTTTCGCAACGGGGTTCCGCAGGGCCACTTATCGTAGTAGTATACGTTTACGAGCAGAACGGCCGTCCTATGGAGCAGGATTAATTGTCAGTATAATGGCGACGATTAAATTCGAGGAAACTGCTCGGGGCAGTACACACAGGCTTGATCCGATACTCTGGGCGTGCATAGCGTAAATCAAGCCAAGCTTGAGGCGATGAAGCTCCTGGCACTATTAAAACAGTGTATTCTTTAATATTTCAGTGGTCGTTTGTTAATCCAACGCAAGCATTGGTGTCTGAATTCGAGGGATTACTGAATGGATGTGTGCAGTTTGTGGTACTATGATTAACGTGTAAAATAAGCCGTTTGAACCCTAAATGCTACATTAACACTGCGTCTATATGCTGAGTCTATATAGATTATGCGGTCACTGTATATTTAATGCATCGCAATTGATATGGAGGATGGAATATTGAAGGAGAGGAATGTTCGCATAATGTGTGTCGACAAAGGACCTGGTACGATTTGGAGGAAGGTAAGATACATAATATAAAGCAAAGTTATACATATAATACATCTCATTTCTTGAATGGTGACAAAAATAACTACAGTCGTAATATCCTCGACAGAGTGTAATTTTCCAATGAAATTTAAAAGTGTAAATCTTAATCTGTCTGCAGATTAATACAATCTCAAATACAGTATCCTGAAGACACTAGATACGTGATAAAAATTGCAATACCTAACTACAATACCTAAGTAGTCTCTCCCAGTTTCTATTATCGCCACTTTTTAAATACTTCAACCTCCACAAATCGCCTTCAACCGCTCTATGAGAACCCAGAACACAAATGTGCCGCCAAACCAGTCCCTGCTCCAGTAGTTTCTCCGCTGCGATTACACAATGAGCTAAACGCGCATAGTCCCAAAAATCACGAAGCGGGGTGCTACATTGCGCTGGCGGAAGCTTATCGAAGTACCACGTCGGCCAAAGGTGCAATCGCCGATGAATTACAAGAATTAGAGGCCGGCCGCGAACACGAAGCTTGCCTTCTGATATCGCGTTCCACTGTACACAGGATACAGCTAAACGGCCCATTGTTCGTCGGGACAAACGGCCACGCAGGGAAAGGAGCAAGCTATGAATGCAGCTAGCCTCTATCAGCAACGGTTGGTGAAAGGAGGAAAAACAGGTAGGGGATGGGGGCTCTGGGGGGTGGCAGGAAGCTTCCGGAGGCCGGTCGTTCGATCGTCGCCAACGATTCAGCTGTTCCTCGCTTTCGGGACGTTTGCGACGAAACGCGATTATCAAAAGCGTCGCGGATGATATAACAGGAAATGGGAGAGGATAGGGGCAAAAAGGGGGAGGCGGCGAGGGGGTGGAACTCCACGAAGACTGGCGCGCAGGAAAAACCAGGGATAAATAGAGAGACGAAGTCGTAGAGGGAGAGAGAGAAAGAGAGCAACGGAGTGAGTCAGAATTTAGGTGGTTACGGGGGGGGGGGGGGACAGAGGGAAACAAAACGGCGCACAAAATCGCCCCCGTAAATTCCACGCTTCTAGCGCACGCGCGTCTGTCTGACAGGTGTTCGTACATGTCGCGAGGGAAAGGGATGGACGCGAAGAGTTAAAGCAAAAACAGAGGAGGCGGCTTGTGTGTGTGTGTGTGTAGGAGGAACGGGAGATTGTCCAGGGAATCCCAGCGTCGGTTTTCGTTAAATGCTCGCCTAACGAATCCGTTGGCTCGTCCGGCTTTTGACGCGCTTGTTGTTCGTACCGCGGGCGAACAATTACCCCCAGAGTCCTTCGTGAAAACTGGGCGAAACCTGGAAAAAAGCAGTTGGGCGGGCGGTACGCGGTCGTGAAGGGCGGGGAGGATAGGGGGAGAGCAGCCCCGAAAAAAGAGCGGGATGATTAATCGCGGCGCGCGCGCGCCCTCCCTTTCCAGGTATACAAGCGCGAAACTCGACAATGCCGAAAAATAAAGAGCGTCCGGTTACGGGACGCGGAGATATTCTCCCTGGCGTTTATCCATTTTCGAGGGAGACGAGCGGAATGACAATAAAACGGACGGCAGAAACACAGGGCGCGGGGGGATAGGAGGAGAAGTCGAATGGAGCCTGTTATCCAGCGCGCCGCGGTCAATGAGGGATTGAAGCGTCGAGTTGGAAAGGATGCTTTATTGGAATTTCGTGGGAGGAATTGGAGAGTTTCGCTCTCAAACCGTCTTAAATCTCTATTTTTGGGAATTGAAGATCACGCGTTCGGAAAGCCTTTCATGGTGATCCTGGGTCTGCATCTTTGTTTGTAATATGGAAAACCTTTCTCTATGGAAATGTGGAATTATTTAGAACAGGTCATCCATGCATTGGGATTGTTGTGGCAAATCGAAGGATTCTGTGGCGATTTTGGGAATATATTTTGTTTGGGGTGGACAGTATGTGTGATGAAATGAATGAGTACATACCGTTAAGGAACTAGTTTTTGATCAGTTTAAAGGGCTTCCCACTTTAATATTTATTTTTAACGTAATAAAACTTTAAACCATAAACTTTTTTTATACTAAAAGATGAATTAATGTTTAAACTTTAAGGAAAAATTTTAAAAAGTTGGAAATAAGTACAATTTAATTATTTATGATGTACGGCATATTAAGGTGACTAGGAACTAGTTTTTGATCATCTAAAATACATGGGAACTAATTTTTGATCAGGTTAGGAACTAGTTTTTGATCATCTAAAATAGATGGGAACTAATTTTTTGATCAGGTGAGTAACTAGTTTTTGATCGTCTAAAATACTTGGGAATTAATTTCTTATTAGGTAAGGGACTAATATTTGATCACACATTTTTTTGTATAAATAATCAATGTATAATCGTGAAATATATTTTTCGTCAAACGTTATTTATTTTAACTTTTCTAGAAGACTTTTTAATATTTTTTGGTATGGTTTTGCTTAAATTTTTCTTCAATTTTTTTTCTTCATCCTTTTCTTTCTATACCATCTAAACTTAAGTTTTTTATAATTTTATAATGTGCTAACCTATTTTTTATTCAGGTGATCAAAAATTAGTTCTACAAGAAAAAGTTGGAACTAATTAATGATCACTGACTTTTAAAGCAAAATAATACATATAATACTAAAATTTTTGCGCTACTTTGTAAAGTAAACTATTGTAAGTAAAATGTATGAAAATAACCTTTAATGTCGCAACACCAGCAAAGAAATCGACTGTGACATCGATGGTTATGTCTTACTTCGCACAGTAAGAGATGCCGTTCAACAGAGACTTCCTTCAAGTGAGCTACCTTACACATTTATTTTCACAAGAACTAACCATACTAACTACTTTTACAGACAACATATATATTTTTGAATTATCAATTTTTATGTTAGTAATTATTTCAAACAATTATTTATTGACATAAACTTAAAAGAACGATTTATTTCATGAACTGATCAAAAAATAGTGCCTGATCAAGAACTAGTTCCTTAACGGTACTTTAATCAAAAGAGTATCGGAGTTCTTTCTTTCAGGTTTCTTTCTATTCGCGGGTAGATATTTGAATTAAGGCAACTGAAGTTTCTGGTCAAAGGGGTGAAAATAATGTCGCGTGAATTTTTGAAATTTTGTTTGGTTTTAACTATCTATGCGCGAAGTAATTCTCAGTAACTAATTCTAGAGTAGAGTCTCCTGACAACGGTGGGCTTGTAAGAATGGAGCGGCCATTTAAAAATGTACGGAACATCGCGGGGACAAGGACTCACCTGTTGGAGTGAAGAAGTGGAACGATTACGCGGGACGGCTACACAGCTGTAAGGTAAGAATGAAGCTCTGGCCTCTTAAGATGAAGAATGAAACACTCTGAAGTAACACTAAAAATTAAGGGCACCGAACGAATCGTTTTAATAATACTAAACTTGGAAGTTCCTTTGAAAAATGTCACGGTATGACTACACCTCCCTTGTGGAAGTAAAGGGAGGGAAACTCAATGTGGGTTGCATTAAACGAGGTAGGAAGAACAAATGCAATCTTTGTACTTTAATTTACAAGTATAATCAGCTGAAATGGAATCGTGACAAAAGCATTCTTATATATTTACTCCTTCATGCGTCGTTTCCTTCCATTTCCATTCATTAATCATCGTTACATTCTTATCTTGAAGTTTGCTGCCATACGATGAATATTGTAGTACTTGAAACGTCTTTTATTTTAACGAACCTCTCGTAAAATACTCTTGTTTTGCACGAATAACGATCTTAGGTTAAAAAAGCAGCGGCATCGTATTTCAAGCAGTACTATCTGAAATCACTACTCTTCTTATACCTTTGTTGCCGCTAATTATTCTAAACAATCCTCCTGAAAAGAAGTAAACATTTTTTCTCGCCTCGTCTGCAATGATGAACGCTGGTTTCATTCTCGTTTATGAAATTTATTTAATACGCAATCCCTTTCATTTCGAAAGAGTGTTATTCCTGTTGCATTTATATTTTACAGCACGTAATGTGCAAAAGTAAAATACCGGTGTCACGAAACAAGTTCGTGAAGCGTGTGGAGTTGAAGAGGAAGTATTTCACCGTTCTTCCATGTCGACCTTCTCTATTGGGGTTTACCACGAGTTTTTACCCCAGGTAAAAAGAAAAGTCTCGACACGCCCTTACTTTCGGCCCCTCCTACTACACGCGCCCTTGTCAGGATCATCATTGAGTTCGTAACCGCAGCAGAACGCTCCCCCACGACCTTAATTCTTGGAGCTTTTGTTCTTCGCACATCGTATACAACGACCTGTGGATTTGGATCGAGCAAAACCACACTAGCGTTATTTCCCACGAAATTTATCTGCTTATTTTATGAGACTTCTCTCATAGACCACTACCACGAAACTTCATGTACTCCATATTACTTAAAATATGATTCTTCATTTAAAAAATAGAAACATGCCACATCTCAGTTTCGAGGAAACGAGTTTGAAATTTAAGTGATCGTCTTTTTAAAATTGAATGCGAATAACGCAAGTTATTAATACAAGTAGGTATGGAGTAATAAAATTTTGTGAAGCAACGAAATGCAGATGTTTAAAGTACGTTATATAAAAAGGGTAATGCAATAATCCAATTTGGAGAAAATTAGTTCGATCCGGGAAATCAGGCTCCCGCTCGCTCATTTTCA
Organism: Andrena chrysosceles; assembly: GCA_963855975.1. NCBI lineage: Eukaryota > Metazoa > Arthropoda > Insecta > Hymenoptera > Andrenidae > Andrena > Andrena chrysosceles. The sequence continues at coordinate 40,526,662 of OY979769.1, read as the reverse complement.
GCATTCGGTTATGTGACACGTATAATGAGGCATGGCAGGGGCTTGACATCGAATATAACAACGACCATCAGCACCGATGGGCATACTAGGCCTGTAAATGTAGAGCTCGGCTATTTGTCTTCATTCGGTCCCACGTGGTACCCAAGGGTGGCGGCCCCTCATTATCACCTCGCCATATCCATCCTGATTAGACCTAAACATCCGGTAAACTCTCCAGCCACACCCTGGCCATCCTTTAACCGGACCTATTCAATAAATTAGAGGGGATTTTTTTCATGCCACACACTTATAAAACTTGATGAGATGCGTATTATTTTTTTTCTATATCACTTTGTGCATCTATTAAAAGAAATTCGTGAATCGAATCAGTGGACACCGTTGTCAGTAATTTTTTTGTGCGTGCTAATTTCGTTGGTGAAAGTGCACATGCACTAAATTAACGATATTTTGTAAATTTATATTGTATATATTGGATAATCCATACATTGATAATTAAATTTGATTGATCTTTTGACGTCGTGACGGAATCAATCATTTGAAACAAATCAAGGTATAAGAATTACGAATGAAATGTGTAGGCAGTGGCGAACACGTGAATACATGTTCACGACGCAATTCGTGCTTAACTATGGAGTGTACAATATTAACCTGTCGGAATCTAACATTTGATTCCATCGAGCAATTCCTCTCTAATTTCCCTCTAAAGCGATTTGATTTTCTTGCGAGCAAGGGTGGCCTTAATCGAAACGTCGAAACTCATTTAAGAGTTGAAGAGCTGAAGGTCTTATTTCAGCAGCTTCTTTCAGTCGAGTTCCCCGAAATTAATGTACACAGTCGACTCGATACTGTTCTTGCTGACTTGACAGTCTCACTCCATAAAAACATAAAATATAATACTTAGACTTTGGAAGAGGAAGTCTCTACCAATGATCACAAAATTTAGTCTTTTTTTTAATATACGTGTTATCCCTGAACTATAGAACAAATAGGACTTGAACAAGTAGCCATTCGATGAAAAGCTGGCAGAACTAATTGTTTGTTAGAATACACACTTTTTCTACAGAAAGTTCCTCGTCTGGAGCAGCGAGGCTGGAGGGCACGAGATCGAAACGAACCAAATGCTAAGCGACTTTTTTCATTCCTCTCCGTCGTTCTCCAATTATGGTTGGCCGCGTCCAATTAAAGAGGCGTTCGCGGATTTTCCGATATATAAGGTGCAAACGTACCCCGTTCCATGGGGTGGGAGCTCGGTGGGGCGGCAGGGGGGTTGCCTCGTTGCGGCATACCTTGCAAGAAAGTTCTAACAATATCGCGGCCGTGCCAGAACTTGGACGCTGCGAAGGGAAAAGGCTGAGTTCACCGCGGAGTTTCGTGCCTCCGCGAACTTTCTGGGATACGAATACTTCGGAGCCCGTTTCAAGTTCGAGAATTTTCGTAGAATACTCGACGCCAGACGGATTACAATAAATTCTCGCTACGGCGCCGATAGACGGATGTATGTATAGCTGTTCTACACAGCGTTTGCGAATTACCTACGTGGAGATTTCGGGGAGATTTCCGCTCGTCACGCCGCTGAATGTGATAGAATGCAGTGTAATCCAAGGTGGGATAATTTTGTCAGAGGATAGATTAGCTAAGGCCACGCTGTGTACTTATTGCATTTTTTCGTCGTGAGATTCCCCAGAATTTGGGAATCTTGGGTAACTCATTTATGAAATGCTTGCTTCTGTTGACATATCAAGTTAAGGAGATACAGTTTGAGGATTTCTTGTACAGAATGTTTAAGAAAAGGGTCGTGGATTTAGTTCAAAACGATTGTTTAAACAATTTTAAAATAAATAACTGTAATTGACAATCGAACTTAATGTATGTAGTAAATAAGAAGACCTGTTGAATCATAACTTTATGATAGTACGAAGAGCGAAGTTTTATGGCTATGTACTTACAATTGGTTTTACGGCAAGTAGAATGTGCCTCTCTAGGTCAGACCAGTAACACTCGAAGGAGTAAGCAGGTCTGTGATGTAAACATGTGAGAAGCGCATGGTAATCAGAGGTGTATACATTAATTTGCTAAACACTACCTACCCTGTAAATCTTGAAGTGTTTTTTTACACAAAGTATAACTTTTCATCAATATTGTAGATTTTAGGTACATTCATTTCTCTTCTTCATCTGTTTGCGTAATTCAAAAACAAATAATGTTCTACGAACGCATATATAGAAATTTTCACAGTCTCATACACATGCATACCCACATAGTCGTGTATCTATACAATACAACCGTAACTATTTACTTTTCCTGTCGTTTTTTTTTTAAACTACGTCACTGAGTTATGCTTGATATCGCGTCGAGGAAAAATTCTCTATAAATCATGCTAGATTACAATCGGATGCGCGTTGTTTATTGAAATTTTTACCAACCCACTGGCTTTTGCAGCGACGCGACATTCGTATTCCATAGCCACGGATTTTATTCATTATTTTTGCCGACGAAGCGGTTCTAAATCTCGATTTTCAGCTGTCCCCATTCATAGAATCTCCAGGGTTTGTCCGACTACTCACTTTTCCATAGACTTGAACTCATTATCCATCAAAGGGGTAGCAGATACTTCCGTTTTAATTTAATGAAACCTTTTCAACGCCAAATTCCAAACAATGTTATTTTATTCACAACCTCCTATTAATTCGACCCTTAACCCCTACCATTCAATGCAAATGAGGGATATCGAACACATCTTCACAGAAAACAATTACTCAAAGTCTCTGGGTAGACTTACCTTACTAGCAAATAACGAAATCTTACTATTTCTACAAGTTTTACTAATTGTAAGATCCCAAAAAACAAAACTATTATCAAATCTATTATTAATATTATTGCTTTATTAACAGGAAAGATTACAAAATTTGCATGACTGATTTTCTAAATTCACCCGGTGTGTCATAAAAAAAAGTCAACAAAGTTACACATGTTATTGACATGGATAGGTACATATACGATAAATGCAATCATATTTCCCGTATAGTCTGCAATGTGGTTCGAAATATAACACGGTGTGCTCTCTCAATTCTCTGACGGACAATATAATATTGTTTGTTAGATCCTGACGGATAATATAAGTTGATTCCTCATATAATTTAATATTAAAAAACTCGTAATAATAAATATATGCACAAGATGCAATAATAGAACGAAGCACGGAGTGTTTTCACCTACATAGCAATTTTACTTGGAATTGGGCTTCGAACAGAAAGTGTAAGAACGATCAGAACAATAAATTACGCTGCTCCAATAAAATCCACACGTTTCAAGAAATTGGTCCTCGAACTGAGCGGATTCCCCGAAACTTCGACAGCTATTTGTCCGTAGGTAAGAGGCTCTTCGCGTTGCCTGTATGAACCACTTCGTAACCCACGAATCATTGTTAATCGTTCTTCTCTTCAGGAAATCCTTTAGTGCCGGTAGTATTTCCGAGGAATTTAATGTGCCTTTCATCCATTTTGTTCTATTACAATCTTAATACCATAGTACATTAAGCGAACGTCGTAGAGGAAAGCGATTAAAGTAAACCTGTTAACGCATGAGTTATTCTCCGTAAAATCGATCATTTATTGTAGGTACTCCATGTGAGGATTTCTGACGAAAATGAAATATGATATTATTCACATGAAATTAGGTAGGGTTTAACTAAATATTTCGCTGGTTTCAACTTTGTTTGAAAAATATAGGTGACAGAAGATTGCAATTCTTTCCTATATCGCTAAAATTATTTATAAACTCCTTCCACTAATTACTACACAAATGTGTAAAATATCAGCTTGCGTATCTGTGGTTTCAATTTACTTTTTACATATAACTAGTCAGAATCCAGAATTCAAAGGAAACGTGAAATTTATATTATCATTAATTAAAATCAGAAACATGCAAACACAATCGAAGTATCAAAGGTGATCCCAATTAAAGCTTCTGAACATCCCGATCAAATACTAATTTATTAATAACAAAATATACGGTTTCGTTGGTCATTGAAGTGGCACTAGTCTGTGAATATTATTCTGAGAATAATGCACATAGTATATTATCGAACGCGTCGACCACTCGACAATCAATACCCTCGTTTTTCCATTACAATTCCCGGTCAACGATGATCGATCACAACTACTAACAAAGGAATCATCGTTACTGTGCACCGAATCAATCAATGTCGTTATTTAAACATACATCAGCATTCGAGGGTCTCAATTAGTCGTCCGATCTGTTCAATCGCAAGTGGAGCGTGAAGCTTTTGTAAGTCTAAAATAAACAGAGTGCCGATCGAAAAGTACATTGTTCTCCTTCCTAGTTGAGGAATTTCCAAGTAAGTTCTTTGTCAGTTTATCCGGCATTTTCAGGTAACTCTGTACATGAGAGCCCCTCTGCAAGTTGACCTGCTGCAAATTTCATTTCTGCTTTCGCAAAAAATTGGTAACATAACGTTACAAAGGCCTAAAGGATGTCAAAGGTGTACTTTTCTAAAAAAAAAAACCTGATATCCCCGATATACTCTCTCTAAACTATTCTTAATTTTCCTCAGTCAAAGCTCTACTACCAACATCATTGAAATGCAAAATGTACTAACCAAATTTTCTGACAAATTTCCACTTCTATATATAAAAACACCAACCAGCCACATTTTTAACTTTTATCACGACTGTTATACTACTCATCTCTAAAACAAGCAAATTGGATCGACTGTTCACGAAAATTCCACTAAAACTTCTCCCAAGTACATTAAAAAAAATACACTCCTCACCTACAAATTTGCTGATTCCAATTCAGCCCCCACAATTCGATCGCACAGTGATAACTCCATACCCCAGAATTTCTCTGCAGTGTTCGATCGAAAATTTAATTTAATTGCCGAACACAAAGGCAAACGAGGTGAGAAAGGAAACTCTGACAGAACCTGTATCGGTGAAACGTCGACGGACTGTGTTAACCCCTCGTAGAAGCTGTTCCCGTCGAGGCTTCGTCAGGCAATAAAGAACAAAGCGGAAAGGGTGCCGTCCAAATTCTGAAGAAACCCTGAGAGATCAAACGCGGCGCGTGGCCCTTTATCGCGCGACAACGCAACGCTCCAAACAGTATCTCGCCCGTCTCACATGAACGCCCTTCGCGCGCTCCAATCTTCTTTTATCGCAAGAATTTTAATAGGATTTTTTTTACGACGTCACCGCTGGATGGGCAGCGCGAGTGGCGCGTCGCCTCGGAACATTCATCACCTCTAACCGGCTGGATGATGTACAGCATTATTAAATACGGAAGGTTCTGGCTAGTAGAGCTTTTTTTCTCCCTCCCCTCTCGATCACCCCTCGGAGAGTCCGCTAGCATCGTATCCCGTCGGATTGCTTGACATCGTTAGCCCGTTTTCCGCCACCGGAAACTCATCTCGCCCTCTTACCACTGAATCGTTGATTTTCGCGTTTACGGACGCGACCCGGCTATCTCTTTCGATGGAAATCCATGATGCATCGCGCGTCGCTCACCAAAAAAATGGCCGCGCACAAAACGAACGGCTCTCCGCGAACGATCGATTCGCCAATTTCGTTATAGCCGGGCGATTTCTCGTTCTGGCCGCGGCGCGGCGGCGAAATTCCCTGTCGACTGTGAAATCAGGATACCGCGCGCGTATCCTGTAAACGGGCGAGTCGTTGAAACGGTGGATGAATTGTGGGAGCAGCCGTGATCGCGTTGCGAGGCATTCTTCGAGTGGGAATAAATTCGGATTGGGGATAATTTGTTTGGTGGGATTCGGGGATTAAGGAGGCAGCCTTTCGCCTTTCGATGACGCATTGAGTCGTCCAGGGAAATGTGGCGGAGAGTAATAAGGTAGGTATAGTAGCTTCTGATGTATTGGATACAGATTTAGTGGTATATTGGTTAACTTAGTCCTTTATTCTGTACGAAAGTAATATAATTTGTTTTCAAAGTTTAAGTATTGTATATAGTAAAAACCAGGAGGATCGCCGTTTTTGAAATGTAGGTAAATGGTACATTATCGCGCAAAAATGTTAATAAAAATAAGCAACTTCTCAGAAGCATTCGTTTGACTGTAAGCTTGTGTACTTGCACAAAGGATGGTGATGTAGTGGTCAAACAATACGGGTAAATTGAATATAATAATTTATTTTGTTATATTCTACAAATTTCATCTTTCTTAGCTGATCTACCCTTGCTCCTTGAGTCCCATTTCGTTCGAGACATCATCGTCTTTCTCTGATTTCCCTTCCTTGTTACCAAAAATCGTAGTCTTCAAAGGGTGCTATATTTTGCAATGCATTTAAGCATACATCCATCAAACAAATCATACGAATTGTCGAGGGAAATTAGGGGATAAAAAATTTGAACGTTCAGATTGAATGTAAGTATCCAGTTGCTAGGAGGATGTGTTGTTTGCAGACGTACAGGGCGTGCGTCCTTATATATCCATATGTATTTGGGCACACACATTTGGGCTCGTGTGCACCCACACGAGAAACTACTAAACCTCATTGCGAGGCCGTACCAGTTAATATACTCGTGGTCAGAGGAAGCTGAAGGGTGGATGTTAATAAGCTGGGTGGATACCAGTGACGTAATTCCCATCCGGTCACCCCGCTGCAGAATTTCTGGATTGCAGTATCGTTCTGAACATCGCCTATTAAATCAGTCTAACAATTTTGCTTATTTCCCAGTCATCTACTTTCTTTCTATTTTTCCTCTTTCCTGCTTTCATGTTCCTGCTTTGGTTGTAGAAGATCTAAAATAGTACGAGTTGTCGATTAGAATAGTTTATTAGTTGAGGTTCCTGAGTTCGAAAAAGTTAATCGATATTTTTTCATTCCAATTAACAGAGATCTATAAAGTTCGCCTCATTGTTAGTCCAAAGAAACTTGGTTGTAACAAAATCCTCATACTTACACCCTTGCTTGCCAAACGAATTGGCGGATACTTTTGTGCGAAATTCGTTTGTAATTGCCACGCACACTCGATATTTAGAGATGTGAACAAGTAATAATTAAAGTGCCGCCGTTCGGTACTATACGAACAGCCCTCTGTATTTAATTAACTTTTGCTTTGACCTGGTTCTCTGTGTAACGAATCGACAGAGGCTTTAATAAGATCACCCTGCAACTAATTTCCTCACTATTTTCAATCTATGTCGCTGCCCTGGCCGTTCGAGCGAAAATTTCATGGCTTTTCATAATACGAACAGAATTCTCCCGCACTCCCGCTATTTAGCGGTTTTTCGCCGAGTTTCTACTGATGCGTTCAGTGAAAATATTTACCATCGCACAGGAAAGCATTGGAATTCCATAGCAAACACACGTGGATCGAGGGATTCAGCTTGATTATCCGGCCATTCCGTAGATCATGCGAGCCTTGGCTCGCTCTCGTGTTAGTAGCGTGCGAATGCCAGTGGATTTTCAATTACGCATGGCGCAGCCAAAATTTTACATCCCCTCGTTCTGTGAAGCACTCAAACTTTATTACTCTGCGTGGAAGCAACGCTTGAGTAACGATGATGAACATTAATGCTGGAAGAACAGCGTGGCTCTGAACAATCCGCGAAAAAGGGAAACAACTGTTTACGTTACTATTACTGTATTCTACATGCATCGATATTCATGTGAGGGTCCAGCAGAGGATTGCAATTGAAGATTCGTTGTGTACATGGTTGGAAATAACAATATAATATTGTTAAGAATATAGTAGTGATTAATAGTAGAGAATAATAGTGAATAAATCAAATATTAATAGAGGAACCTGGGGTAAAGTGAAAGGGGTAAGACTTAATAACACGCAACAATCATAAAAATAACAGAAACAAGCACTTTTGTATTATATTGTATTATAGATACACTTTTGCTTTCTAAAATCCAGAATACAAATGCTCTGTTACATTATAATTGTATAAAATATTTGTTCAAAAAATCTTCTACTAGCATATGGCATATTTACTAAAATAGCCATTACATAGCACTATTAAGTAGCATGTACAAAAAAATATTTCACTTTGCATCACAATTTCACTTTGCCCCGGTTTCCCCATCATTTTTTCTCAAGTGTGCTTTCCTTCTTAGCTCATTCATACAGTGAGATCATTTTGTTTGTGTATTAATCTTGTGTCATGATCATTTTCAAAGATGACTTAGGCAGTAGGTATAGTGAATAAATTCCCAGAATTCCACACGCTGGAACGTCACAAATTCTAGGCAGCCAATCAACTAATATACATACTACGTTCCCAATGAAATTCTTCCACCATCCATACACTCGACCTCGCCATTAAACAAGGATTGATTAATTAATTAAGCACAAACAAACGAGCTTCAGTACTCTACAGTGGATGATTAGTAATCTGATGCTCATTCCACAGCATCCTGTTTCCCTCTTGGTTTGAAATACGAACGAGTAATTGCTAAGTTAACCGAAATATTAGTTGACTTTATATCAAGAATTGAAATCTATTGTGTAACTTCGTATCGAACAAATAAACCGTGCTCCTAAACCGGGCAGAAACTTACAACCAGCCCCTCTGCAAATGTAACACAGGGCGAAGCACCAGAGCCGAAGGAAATACTCAAACTGGAATGCAATATCGTATCGCCAATTTCGCTGTCGACGAACTCAAGCGCTTTAAAGCATCCAATTCCTCGCAAAAGGTGTATTATGCCGTGTTCGATACCGTGTCATGGAAAAAAAGCTGGAAAGTATCATGCCGTGTGCCGTTCGTACGTGAAACGACCCCGTAACTTGATCGTAAACGAAACGAACCCGGAATCCTGCAAGAGTCGAGGCTGCCAGAACAGGAAGAGCCCCGAAGGAAAGGATCTCCGGTTCGCTGCTCTGCAACGAGAGCATCCCGATCTCACGAAACTGTCCCGAGGGACAGGTGAACATAGAGTCCGTGCTTCCGTGAAGCTAGTACATCAGCTAAGGTCTCGCTGAAGGTTCAAGGGCTGACTTAACGGTTCGTGCCCTCGTCTCATCATCCAGCGCTCCCTGAAGCTTCCAACGCTACCAACCGCGTTTCTTCGTCTCGATGCCCTGACGTATTTGATCCAAAAATTTATCGCAGTTGTTGAATCGTTAAATGACGTTCCCAGGTGTATTTAATATAAAGTCAATGGGTAAGTTCGTGTTTTTCTGTGATAAGGTACCTATTCAAGGTTACTGGGGGTGATCTACGGTATCTAGACGATTAATGCAAGTTGAGATGTAAATGTTTTAGGTCTGTTAATGTGGACATTTTTCGCAAACTTTGTGGGCGAAATCTTTGAGATGATTAATAATGAAAATTTATTATAGTTAGCCTTTTTGTACCTTCTCGCGAGTTTTAATGGGCAAGCAAGTTTTTACTTAGACTTGTGAAACATGCTGGATAAAGCGGATTAATAAAACGGTATTATAATCTGTTTTATGGTATATGAAGATCCCATCGAAGATACGAACGAGCATACGAATTACCCTGACATTAATAGTACTTAGGTACTCGGGCGAATGGATGTGTAAAACCACTTTATCGTCCCTTCGAATTCCCTCCTCTACGACTATGAAAACCTCTGCCGTTAGCACCAGACCACCCGAAACGGTTACGGCTAGGGCTCCCCGAACAAAGAGGATGATTATATAATACGACGGTCGGAGAACTCCTGACAAATCTTGGAATCGAATGGCTACCTTATATGTAGTTATAACTACAAATAGAATTGATTCACCGTGATTTCGCTGGAGCACGTACCCAGGAAACGATAGAGAATTCCGCTCCTTCGGCGGAACTTCACGGTCGTAACTACGGGAACGTGATGTATTATTTGCGAGAAGTTTATGCACAGCGTAGCCAATGGCTATGGGGCCTTAGTCTCTCATCGCTTAGGGCTTAGTCCTTTGCCACGCCACGTGGCGATTGTTTGGTCTTTGTATTTCGAACTTGCCGGAGCTTCGAAATTAACTACCAGCGCTCCTGACTGTTCTGGGAAGGTGAGAAGTCAACTAGCAGTCAGTATTGGCGGACATTTAAATCACTTAAACTATTAGGAAGTCATTGACAAAGAAGTTTGGTACCGGTGCCAGGAATTTTTTTCTTAAATTAATAAATTAAGAATCCCACTATTAGTAATCTATCGAAATGTGGGTTAAGGGGTCATTAACATATAATGAAATAAATCTTTTTGGCATTTCTTCAGCTACTCTTATGTTATACAAAAAAAATTAAAAAGAATGTTTGCAATTTGGTTAAATTTTTTTTTACAGTGTCAATATGACACCTAAAAAAAGAGGTATGCTCACGGCGTAGGTGATTTCTCGGCTCAGACTTATCCGAAACAAAAAATTCCGAAAGATTCTTAATCTGTATGAGTGTCGCTATAGCCCCTAGTCGAAATAACAATTTTTGTCGAGAAATAGCCGTAATTTTTTTTATTGAACACCCGAGAATACATCCTTTTAGGTATTTTGTCAAACTTTTTTTTTAAATCGACGCCATTTTCTAACATTTCAACGAAAATTGTTATACTATAGAGATGTTGCAACGAGAAGATCAGGCGGGTGAAATGATGCTAATAACTTTCATTTGACTGAGCACGTAAAATCAAACGATAGCTGAAATGTGTGTTGATGCGCCATAGGGAAAAATGCAGGGGCGTATTCTATATGGGAAATTGTGTTGCGATACCTTGCAATCGATGCGAGAATGGGGCGGTGATTGAAGTGCAGCAACGCAAAGGGTGATTGCTGATGTCAAAGGAAACCGAGAAGAGTGACGTCGGTGGTAGATCGTCGGATATATTCGGGCTTTCATATTCTATTTATACCGCGCCATAGTCACCTGATGCCATAGCAAACTATGTTGGTGATGGCCATTTTCAATCCTCGATGGCACAAAGACATTGTCAAAGAGCCTCTTCCTTCATCGAGGGAACCCGCTTTCTCACTGATTAGACGCGCCTCTCTCCTTTGTCTCCCAATTTGAAGCTCTTTTGATACCGACAGTCGATTAAATTTTAACGCGACTCTGTCCGAACTTCGATCGGGGACATTCGCCCGAACGTTTCACGATACGTGAGAATAATTCGGGAAAACCACCTCTTTAAATATTCACAAAAAAACATCTGTTCCCTGGTACTAAGCACGTGTGAATATATGAAACTGGATATTCTCGGAAACATAAATTCCTGCCAGTTTTCATCTTGATACCTAGCTCAATACTTTAAAAATATTTTTTAAATTAAACATTACCATGTTCAAATTTAAACAGCATTTTATATCATTCTTGTCTTAGTTCATGTTGTAGTTGAGAGTAATTCTCGATCAATTCGTTTCTCACGTTAATTATGTTTAGTCTTAGATTTAATTATAATAATGTTTAGGCTTATTAAGTGTTCACACTGCAGCCTCGCCATTTACTCCAATTTCCACTATATTACTGAATTTACATCTATTTTCCTATAATGTGTAATAAAAACGAAAAATGCTAATAATAATACTATCCGAAATTAATCGATATTTTTTTGAAATTAATATTTCACTATGTACCTAGTGGCCACAGTGCTTCTCAAATACCTCGTGCTTTGTATTGTCTCCCCTAAACTGTCCACAAACATTCGAGGCATCAAGCGTTGGTCTTTTATCGCGTCCAATTAGGAAACTTTATCGCGAAACACATGCAAACATATTGACACGAATATGTGGTGTTCCACAGAACAATGCCTACACGTGAAATGAATTTATTCCTCTCCACAGTTGGAAACGTGATCGCCCGGCGAGGCTTCGTTGTTAAACGGCCATCATCCTCGTATCTCCATATTGCATTTAAGGATTTCGGGCGGACAAATCGTCGGCCGCGTTTTACAATTTCGAAAACGCGCCCGATAATACCTATCGTTCGAGAGTCGTTCTATACAGAGCGGCGTTTCAGGCTACAGGTCGGCCGCGTAAGCTCGGTTATCCGACAAAGCCGTTTCGAGGACGAAGGTACTCATATCGGTGAACGTCATTCCCACCGTGTGACAGGATCAGCTCAGGATAACGAATGGACCTGTACGCTGCAGGATAACGCCAGGTTAAAGTATTACCACCAGCGTTCCAACTGTTAATGCTATTCAGAGCCCAGCATTAACGAAGTCACTATTTAGATATCGCCAAGCATTCACGATCGACAACAGTGATCCTCTAGCGTGTAACGATGTGACAGTGGGCCTAAGGCCCTTTTCACACGAGTCATCTTTGTGGATAACTGGCGTTATGGCTCAAATCAGATCTGTCTCTGTTAAGTGAGTACAGGGTGATTCGTAATAGATGATACAATTGATAGTGATTCTACATGAAAGAATAAATAGGAGATGAGGAATATATTTTCTTCGTGGGAAGCTTCTTTTTCGAGGATATCGAGTCCGAAGATTTTTTGTCGAATATAAGTGCTCTTGACTAAAACTCAATTTTATAGTCAAATAGATTTAGTTGAAATAATGACCAAATTTTTTTGCACTATTTATTGATCAATTCGGCTGAGTTTTAGGTACGTGTACATATACCTACCTATTCGATGGAATTTCAAATCCAATTATTTAGAAAGGTAGCCTTGCATGTTCAAATTTTATTCTACAGTTTTTAGTTATTTTTTCATGTGGAAACAAAAACCATTTCGGCTGTACCACCTATTACGAAACAACCTGTGCATCCCAGGTACAATTCACGAAGCACGAAAGTGTCTCGTGTGAAAAGGCCCTTACAGACCAGAAAATCGTGAAACTCGTAAAACCTTAGCAAGAAATTATTTGCGGTTTTACTCGCTTTCGGCGTGTGCTGTGATATTTTTTCATCCCTCCCACCCGGTGCGCGACAGTTTTACGGGCCGAAATAAATTAATTCTTTTATGAATACTCGTGATATGTTTATGACGTACGGATGATTTTTATGGTCGACGATTCGAGCTTATATTTCACGACTGCTCTATAGTGTATATTTGTTTAACGAATAATTAAAGCGCGTCAACGTCTGGTTTGAGTGTTTCTGATTTATCTGTTTCGTTTGTGCGATCACGTACGCCATTTTGTTAGATTAATGCAAACGATATGGCGAATAGATAAACATTTCGAAATAAATAAACATTCTTTGTCAATCTGAGGAATTGTTTGGGATAATCAAATTTATTCTTACGCGCTGCTCGGAAGAGGTATGAGATTGCATTTGAATTTATGAATGTGTTAAGAAAATTTACTAAAAAGGAGGGTGGAAGTGCGCGTGTATTTAATAGGGTAGTGTTTTTACTTATACTGCTACCTTTAGTACAATATAAATTATGATTAGTGTTTTAAACGTGACATAGCATATGACCCAGTATCTTTATTATCCGTAAAATACCTATAAATCCTTTTACGAGGTATATATATAATACTTTAAGAGATACATCGCTTCTAAATTTATAAAATTATATTCTCACTTTTCTTCAGATTATATTAATGACCATAAACATTTCATTTTACTTCCAAAAGAACTTTCAAGCCATAAATACAAAAAGAAACACTGCTGAACTCGCTATACCCCAAACAGGACCGAAATGAGTTTTCAATTAATAATATCTACATTCATTTGTATAATCATCTCGATCATCAGCTATGGAATAATTATACATATTCCTTTCATAGCAACAGTTCATCATTAACTTCTTTCCTCCAATTACCTATGTTGTATGTAACATTAAAATACAACTGCCTTTGTGAAATCGATATAACAATATCCCATCAACTTAATCGAGCAAAAGTAGCCGCTTTGACAACGACACGGTGCGATTATTGCTTACGTAGGCGTACGCGAACTTGGGAATTACGGCAGTGATCGCCCAGCATCGACAGATCGATCGTAATCCGACGACGAACTTCTGTGTACGGGGCATAAATCTAGCTTATCTGCGAAGTTCCACTAGCCCGAACTATCCTTCCCGTAACCCGGAAGCATCGGCAAACTTGTTATTGTTATTAGCCTCTCGAAACTCATCATGATCTCGCGCCGACGTAATTTTCAGGACACGTCGAGTAGGTACCCCGCAATTTCGGGAGCTTGTACCTGGCATTATCGCGCATCTACTTTCAGGCCAGCTATTTCCGTCTCGTTAACCAGTCTGGCCTGCTTTATTTCGCATTCGACGTCCTCCTAAACGCTAAAAGATTCCTATTAAGCCAGAACCGCGTACAGATACGGTTAGTTTATGTTTGTAATCTAGAATTTTTTCGATGCTCCAGTAATCCAACGGCATTATCCCCACTGCTGAATCGAGCTCTAGTACCACCAGCTGAATATTAAAGCTAGAGCCAGCGATGGAACCGATTCCCAAACATAGCCACGAATTATTTCGATAACGAGACCGGGGCAAACTAAATTTCTATTATTAGTAAATTATTGTTTAGTATTCTTAACAGATGTGTATTTTTAATATGCGCGATGGCGAATATTTCCAGACTGTAAATCATCCAGGTTATGGAAGCAGTACGATATTTATTTTAGGAAAATAATATGGCGTTTTTGGAGGTGCTTTTAATAGAACGAAATTTAAATTTATTTTTTATTAAAATAAAATTTATATTTTATTTTGAATTTCCTCTTCATTCCCTCGCTATTCGATTTTTCATATTTATTTAGTTAGTGTATTTATTTATTTATATATATTTATATATCAACCATATTTATATATAACCAGTGCATTGGTTTAATGAAGAAATTATTAACGTTTCTTTAACAACACCCTTACTACTACCACAATACTTTAAGCCTCTGAGGATTTAATCGATCATCGTTTAAAACACATTCTTCTTCCAGATTAAATCTCCCACCAAATCCTGCAAAGGCAACATCCACCTCTCCCAAAATATTAAAAAGCCCACCCTTACAAAGCTTCCAAGACACATAAATAACACCAAGCATCGCCAGAATGTATTGCCAGAAAAACGCAAGTAATCTTCAAAAATTGCCTAAACGAGCACAGAGAGCAGAATCCCATCGAAAACACTAGATCGATATAGTGCGGGCATGACTGAACGAGGGCGTGCAAGTGTCGAGTTCCACTCCACGTCCATCTTCTCTGTTTCCGTAGATCAAAGCGCGAGATGTTTCACGCGCTCGCGGCAAAGAGAACGCCACGATCCTCGAGCTTCTGCGCCTTTCACCATCGAGAGTGGGTAAGGGCGTAGAGGGGTGGGAAAGGGTTTGAAAGGGGTGTCGTAACGAACCGGGCAGGATGCTAATCGCTCGGCGCATTTTCCCGCGCGATCTCGAAGAGAATGGGGGGGATGTAGAAACCGCGCGATTGCAGGGGCTCTCTTTAAGTCCTGCGAGAAACGAACCCCCGTAGGACAAAATAACAGCGGGACGACGGGCGGTGACGGGAGTCGGGACGAGTGGGGAGGGTAAAGAACAAGAACAGGAGCAGCTCTAACGGCCCCTTTAACCGTCTCCGCTTCCTGGTGCAAATTTTAGTGAAATTGTCGTGCACTCGAGGCTCTTCCCTTCGAGATGGTGGCGAAGCCCATTCAGGGACCCACTCGAAAAACATTCAAGTGCCCATTCTACGAGCACCGACCACGCGTCCGTCTGTTCAGGATGCTTTACTCCGTTGATGTGCACCCACCCCCGCCCCCTTACCCACCACCGTTGCACGGGTGGTAAATTTCCGGGTAGAATCACTCAGCGGGAGTATCGTGTTAATGGCGAGCGTGTGGATCTAATCGTGTTCGAGATAGAATTGATTGCATTAATTTCGAGGGGAAGGGCGGGGCACGCTTCCACGACGTGGTCTACTGCGGCGTTTCTGGAACCTTTTCGATCACGGAACACTGTTCAACTTGGCGAATACATACGTGGAGCAGAAACAGTTGATTGCAAAAATTTGTAGATGCCTGTTTTCATCGGGATGCATAGGTACGCAGATCCTACATAAAGATTAGTAAAAACGGAAAATAGAATCTATCGGGTGTATGTGGACTGCTGCAATTGATTCTGTTAAGTAATACTACTAAATTATGATATTCTACCAAGGGCGATTTAGCAGTTGAATAGTGGAAGACAGCAAAATTGT
Source organism: Andrena chrysosceles (assembly GCA_963855975.1). NCBI lineage: Eukaryota > Metazoa > Arthropoda > Insecta > Hymenoptera > Andrenidae > Andrena > Andrena chrysosceles. The sequence continues at coordinate 40,510,572 of OY979769.1, read as the reverse complement.
GTTGGTTGAAAATCTGAAATACGTTTTTATGGTCAACGGGAAAGGGGATTCATTTACACGATGAAACATGATTTACACTGGAAATTGTGTCAGAGATACCTAGTTGATTCATAATGGATTAAAAGCTGTTTATATTCAGAGTACACTACAAGTAATGATCAAAGGGAAGTTTCAAATGTAAACAGTAATAAAAACACCACAGTTTCAAAAATGAAAAACAACCCACAGCCTGTATCGCATAGAGTGAGGGGTCATTGCTGGGCTAAGTCAGGCACAAGTAGAAGTGAACTACATATAGTCAGACAGTTGCCATATCTAATACAGTTAACGTGCACTGCGTCTTGCTATTTCCCGAGTACATACATACATACATACATAGTTAGTAAACTAATCAAAATTACAAATGAAGTAATAAACTACTCAAAACTAAACATTACTCCCTAAGACACTAACATCGCCGAATACTAAATCTTTCAATAAAACTCATTGCGTTTTCATTTCCTAGTTACCTTAAGGCTAGCATAAAAAGGACCCTTCACCACACACAGAGTCACACACCCACCATTTCAAATATTCCAAATCTCGTAGTGACTCTCCCACAAAATTCAGTGACATGCAATGAATTATCCATTTAACAAGTAAGAACCAGAAGATCCCTCCAATCGCGTTCACTCCTGATAACAAGTAACGAGTCCCCGAAGAGCCTCCACTCTTCTACCACTTCTCCATCGTCATGTTTCTCTTGTCGCGCCGTTTTCTCCGATCCATCCTCGACGCCTGAACCTGATGCGGAAAGGAGTGGACCACGTCGAATGGAACGAATCCCAGATTCGCAATGCACAGGTGAGTTGCACCTTGGAGGCACACACGCGCCCGCGTGCACTCGATAAACTTACGCAGACAGTCGCGCTGCTCTGTGCACACACGCGACCATTTCGAAGAGATCGCGTGCCAGTGGCCCATGAGGTTCGCACGGTGCTTTCCTCGAGACGTTTACTTTTATCGCCGGTGAGCAGCTTGCACTTCCGTCGTTAATGCCTCGATATGGAAATTCACGTTGGACGCGGACCGGAAAATGGAGGAACGTCTGACGTATTCGCCGGGCGGTGAACGTTAATAAAAGGAAGCCGTTTATCGTGCCGCGGCGAGTTTCGCGTGAGAATGTCGACAGGGGAGAAAGAGAGGTGTGCGGCGACAGGAAAGTTACGGAGAACAGAGAAATCGCGCAACAACGCCCGCTGAAAACAACGCGACGCTGAGTTCGGTTCGATGGGAAAGGAGTAGAATAAAATGGGGGAAGGGACCGTGGCTCGCTTTGACGATGTGATCGGTGCAAAGCACTGGACTGGGAACAATCCGAAGCTTCCGCCACGCTCTTCCAGCTTCTCTGTGTTAATCCTTTGTACTCGAGATTTAGACGCCACGATATTGCCGGACTAAATGGAATAATTGAAGTTAGATTCAAGGTATAAGAGGTAATTTTGTTTACGTATTTAAACTTATTTCCCGCTAATCACGAGGAATTAATGAAACGATAAAAGGGCACCTTAAAAGGGCACGTTTTTTTTTTAAATTATATCGCTTGGTAGTCGCATAATGAGAAGTAAGATCAACGAGAGTTCTCGGGAAGACGTACACGCACTTAAAACACTCGAGTCCCATCAACGTCCACCCTTTCAGCAGAAGCATAGTACAGTCTCCACTGCTTTGTTCCGAAAAAGCTACGCACACAAAGCGACATCTCATGGCGCCAGGCCATCGCTGAGAATAATACACGTAAACAGGAAACCTTCAAACTTCAAATCATCGCTGATACCGTTAAGGAACTAGTTCTTGATCAGGCACTAATTTTTGATCAGTTCATGAAATAAATCGTTCTTTTCAGTTTATGTCATTAAATAATTGTTTGAAATAAGTACTAACATAAAAATTGATAATTCAAAAATATACGTGTTGTCTGTGAAAGCAGTTAGTATTGTTAGTTTTTGTGAAAATAAATGTGTAAGGTAGCTCACTTGAAGGAAGCCTCTGTTGAACGCCATCTCTTACTGTTCGAACTAAGAGATCACTATCGACGCCACAGTCGATTTCTTTACTGGTTATTGTGGTATTAAAGTTTATTTCCATAAATTTTGCTTACAATAGTTTACTTTACAATGTAGCGAAAGAATTTTAGTATTATATGTATCATTTTGCTTTAAAAGTCAGTGATCATTATTTAGTTCCACTTTTTTCTTATGGAACCAATTTTTGATCACCTGAATAAAAATTAGGTTAGAACATTATAAAATTATAAAAAAAATTAAATTTAGATGGTTTAATACTAAAAATAAGTTTATTTGGTACTTTCTTTTTAATTAGTATTAGTATCTGATCAAATATTAGTTCGTTACCTGATAAGAAATTAGTTCCAATGTATTTTAGATGATCAAAAACTAGTTCCTGACCTGATCAAAAATTAGTTCCCATGTATTTTCAGATGATCAAAAACTAGTTCCTGACCTGATCAAAAATTAGTTCCCATGTATTTTCAGATGATCAAAAACTAGTTCCTAGTCATCTTATTCTTCCGTACCTTATAAATAATTAAATTATACTTATTTTCAACTTTTTAAAATTTTTCCTTAAAGTGTAAACCTTAATTCATCTTTTAGTATAAAAAAAGTCTATGGTTGAAAGTTTTAGTAGGTTAAAAATAAATATTAAAGCGGGAAGCCCTCTAAACTGATCAGAAACTAGTTCCTTAACGGTAAGTAACATTTCAAACAAAAGCTGTCTCCAATTGCAATTACTCCTCCCGTGTTAACTACTTCCACGAATTCCAAGCAAGATGAATGCACCGTCCCAGCCCCGGCGCAGTTAAATCGATAACCAGGCCGCCAGGTTCGATCGCGCAAATTCCAAAGGCAATCAACCGTTCCGGCTACCAGGCGCAACAAGAATTTTTCAAGGTTTGACCGGCGGTGTACGTACAACGAACGAAAAACAAGTTCCCCCACCGCTGATCGCCGGCCCTGACCGTCGACGGGTATGCTATTCCGCTCGATCTAGAACCGGTACAATCAGCGTTGATGCCCCCAAACTGGATTTACATGCCAAGGCTTCTGGACACCGGCCAAATTGGCTGCACCTGATTCCGATCGACGTACCCCGGGCATTACGGTATTTTATACGGCACTGGGTCTGATCCCGCGCCACCCAGGGCGGCCAAGTTCGGCCATTCGATTTAACGGGGCCAAGTTTCTACGGCGCCCGCGAAATGACGGACCTGAGACGATGGCCCGATCGTGGACGTGCGTTAGACAGAGCGGCATCTTGATCGTTGCTAAAGGATCTTCGGTTGATTGTGCTAAAGCTGCCCCGGAATTGGCTGCAATCACGGCACGGGCGTTTAATTAGTCAGAGTGTCGCGTGTAATTTATTTATTTCTGCAGGTAGAAATTTAGTGGCAATGCATTTGCAGCCCGCAGTGTACACAATAGGGTGAAGACTTCTTGGTTGAAATTAATAGGGAGTTAGGACTGCTTGGATATTCAACATAGATTAAATACTTTTCACCACCTTTGGTACATCCCTTTGGCCTAAATGTACATTCAGTTTGTAGTTTTTGTTACGTTAATAATTATTTTAACCATTCAGTGGACTGTATTTTTGAAAATATGTACCAAATATGTTCCACTGCGGAGCGCTTTCAAAGTCCAATTATTCTTTTGGAACACTAAAACATGTACAGCCGAAATACAATAAAATAAAAACAGGCATAAACAAAACAATTAATGCGCGACGAGTATATCGACGAAAAGAAAATATCACTTTGTTACATGCATATGGTAGATAATGTTTCTGTTATAATATTGAATGTGCATATATATTCCGTATACATAGTGTAACATATCACGATAGATTCAGATAGAAATTGGTCAGGATTTTACTTTATGGATCGTATGAAATTGTGTCATTTTATTCGCAAAAACCAAGAAAGAACTTACGTAATATGATAGTGATAGTGTTTAACCCTTTGACGGTTTACCGGTCGAACTGAGCTAAGCTTTTATATTAGATTTTTATCTGTACTCTTTTTCAAATGTTAATACTAATATGTAATAAGTAACATAAGCATCTTGACGTAATATCAGTCCAAACAGACCTCACGTCTGCCAAGCTTAACTCTGCTTCTAAATGAAACCACTCGTAGATTCGTGCTCTTTATAATCCCTCGACATCTTTACTATCTCAGCAATAGATACAGTTCCACATCGTTCGTTACGCTAAGATATTTACCATCCGATTAAAGCTCGCCGCGCCGCGGCGCAACAGCACCGACTACTGTTTGCTATTGCAGGCTACGCTGTTTCGCAGTCCATTGTATTTCGCGCCCGAAATTCCGTTCGTACACGTATTTACACCCCGCCAGCTTATTTATCGATTCTAAACAAACCAACTCGCTTTTTGTATCGGCTTGTTCGCCGGCGTGCCAATGCACGGATATTCAATTTCAATGAATCCCAGCGCTGGTATCGAGTAGCCCTGCTTCAAGTGCAGCGGCGTCGTTGGCGCAGCGCGACTCTGCGATCCAACATATCCATTAGCAGGTAATGCTTTGTAAACGGGATTAAGCGTCGCTCAGATACCGCAGTAATTGCGCGAAATGGCCAGCCAAAATCCTTCCCCCGTGGCAAATCACGCCGCTGACTGTTATCTAATATCCTATTGTCTTTGTCGGCACGCCAAGACAACGGCTGACGGTTCATTCAGGCCGATCGTATAGGTCGTTGCAGAATGAATCGAATCGATTACCGGAATCTCCGGGCCACGCGGAAGACGACGTTTCTACCGGGAATCGGTTAACTGCTGGAGTCTAGTATAGAGGATGGATAAGAAGGAGGATTTTGGGGAGAAATTTGTTTCATCTTTCAAGAATTTTCAGAATATTTCTCTTATTTTACATGTTCTGCGTATGTTCTGAAGTTGTTATTCTCGTGATATTATAATTGGTAATTTATAATTTTTGCTACATTGTACTTAACAGAATTTATATACCAATATACTAGTATAATATACTAATGGTTTTCATATAGTTTTCTTATTAGAATTCCTAAAGAAAAATGGTTGTATTAAAATAGAAAGCGGATTTTAGAGACTTTTATTCTTACAGAAGTAACTAGATTCATAGGAATGTATTTCCAAAATAATATATATATGGAAGATTACAAAAGGGTATTGCTTTAGTCACATATATAGGTCCTCGAAGCATTCCTGACCATACACCTTCACTTTTCCCTAGCTTACATTGCGGTACATATTTACTCCTCTACCACACCATAGTAGTAGATACAAATCAATTATATTTTAATATTTGAATCACGCATACCATTTAATAATGCATTACGTATTTCAAACATTTTTCTGACATTAACTGTTTACAGTAATAAAGACATTTTGAAGGTCTATAATTTTATGAAAAATTATATTCACGATTCTCAAGGTACATAGAATATCATTCTATTAAGATGGCATTGATGTTTTCTCTTTCATATGAAACAGAGGAACTTTTTGTATAATAAAATTTGAAGAAGAATTTCATGTCAGCCTCGTTAACACACACTTAAGAAACTCCCTGTAACAGAGTTAACGATATACCTTGCATAATGAAAGCATATGAACCCTAATATCAAGACAAAATTAATCAAAATCCATCACTACTATGTGTACAGACTGAAGTTATTCTGTGTACCAAATTTCAAACATGGACCGTGCCAGATGTCAGCGAAACCTAGACGAAGGGATACGCAGACCTTTTCGTATCCGGGCTTCGTTATCAAATCAGCATCTACTGGGTCGTCGAAGGTATCCGTGGCGAATCGCATTGGCCAAAAGCAGCTCCATCGTGATTTCTGATTAAACCGAAAGATTTCAGCGGAATCATCGGCGCCGGGAAAGGAAGAATCTCACCGCGAACGCTAACTGGTCTCTTGCTGTCAGGGAGGCGAGCAGCGGGCCATAGGTGGCTGTGAAAGCGGGGCGCCTGCCGATTTCGAATCCACCACAAAGACACCTGCCGGCCGACGAACGTGAGAAGAGAGAGGAGCAGAAAGCGAAGGAGCTTGAATTTCTGAGGGGAAGCAAGAGGGCCATGCTGACGGGTGAAAGAAGAGGAAGAAGAGCTGAGAATGGGAAGTACGCGGAAAGGGAACCGTTGTTGGACAGACGCGAGGGAAAGCAAGACGGATACAGTGAATGCTCGGCGAAAAGGAGGAGAGAGGGATCTAGCAGGAAAGGAGAAGAAAGATGTTAAGAAAGATAGGGACAGATATCGAGGCAGATAGAAAGAAGATAGAGGCGGTGTGAGAGCGAGACGGGTGAAGAGAGAACGGGAGAGTGTGGAGGGGTGAGCCATTGCCGCATTGCACCCTCGCCAACACGATTTCACCTCTATCGATTCGCGATTCTCCGTGTGTTTTGTGCCGTTGCACTCGGATAACTAGACACTCTCCCTTTGATCACACGTTATTGTACCCAGGACCCTATTATCCTCCCAGACCTCTCTGCTGCTCGTTTCTCGCCCAACTACCATGGCGTTTCCAGTTTCCTCCGCGCGCGTCTTTTTTTTGCAGAGGAAAAGCCCGCGAGAGAATCATTTATCGGCGAACTTTCGGAGTTGCTCGAGCGTCCATCATTATATTTGTTCATAAACTGGTTGCAGCGACGAGCTTCGCGCTCGCCCCTCGCCAGCCACCCCTTACATTTTCACCATTCTTCTTCCTCACCCTTCCTCGCATCTTCCCCCGACGGACGTTTATTACACAAGCACGATGCGTTCAAATCTCACCTTTAATTAGTCGCTCCCTGTTTAATTCCAGGTAGAGGGGAGATCGAGAGTCGGGGTCGTTCGGAAAAGTTCGGCTCGCGATTGAAATACGCTCGGGGGAATAATGAGGAAAGTTCTTTCGCTCACGCGCGATCCCGTTTGCATCGCTCGCTATATAATTATGACCGATTAACGGCCCATGAAGGCGCGCGATTTTCTCAGGAGAGTATTGATGGACTTTATTCGTTCATCCTGTAATCCTGACGAGAGGATCGATCCCCACAATGGTTTCCAGATGATCGTAATTAAATTGAGGTGAACGGTCATGTTGTCCGTTCGATTAACACTACATTCACTAATCCGCGGGATAACTGTCGTAGGAGTGGCATTAACTGTGCCAATGGCGAAACAGTTCGTGATTTTACGAAGCCACGATAGTGTGTCGCGGACATAACGATTGACGCGGTACGGTAAATGGAAGTCAGGAGAATTCGTTCGCGATACAAGGTAGCATAATTAATTCACTTCCAGTTAACGAACTTCTCGGATCTGAAACGGTGACTCGACGAAAATTTCGTCGACAGTGTCGACTTTGTTGATGGCTTCCATAAGAAATACGTTCTCCTTGTCGACGGATTTTTATTATCTCTTGGCGACTATGGGCCTTCCTTTTCGCGCCGACGGTTATTTGCAGTTCTTTTCAGACATTTAACCCAAGTCTCGGCACCTGTATATTCTTCCCCTCTACTTCGTCGGAAGGAATTTTGCGCCTTCCGACCCGTGGGATTTAGAAAATGCGGTACTTTGCAGCTGTGCAATGTGCCCCGACCTCATGCCAAGCTGGAGCTTGCGCCAGGGGGTTTCGAAGCACACATGCGTGGTGTACTTTCGCGATAGCAGAGGAAAGAACTCAAAGCCCGCGTGATTTTTCAGTACTTTTGTTGTTTTGGTAAAATTGCTACAAAGGCCTGTAATTGAAAGACGATTAATATTTTAATTACCAGTGATTAAGAAAATTAAGTAACAAATGTTCAGAGAAAAATGTGAAATATACCTACCTATGTTCCTATTAAATATTTGGAAGTACAAAGATATCTACGTAGTTGAAATTGCCGTGCAACTGCAACAGGTTCTGATTCATCATCTAAAAATAAGTCGAAATTATGAAACAAAGATTTTCTGTAAGGGTACATACCTTGCAATGGGATCGAAATGTTTCTGTGAGTGGCGAAATCCCTTCTGTGATGGAAGAATCCCAAGGCGTTTCGATGGAATCTCTGGCAAAGGTTGTACACTACTTCAGCTATTGTGCGAGCGTCTTCGTTCATGTAAATGCCATGCTCGTCCTCGTCTGTGAATTCTTAGAACGTTGGTATGTTGAAGGCTCTTTGTTCAATCACAAAGACCAATATTTAATAATTGAGAACAAACCATTCAGCTAATGCTGAAACAACATTTTGATTGAAAACATGAAATTCAATAATTGTTCAATATGCAACATATACCTAATTATATTAGCAATATACACGTACGAGTATAAGATCTTGTGAATTGAGCATGAGCAGTTCCTTGGAAGCGAAACTTTAAAACATTATTATCCGATTGCAAAACTTTACAGACGTCCAGCTGCAACTTACCATCTAATCATATAAACAAGATAAAGTGTATTAAATCTAGCCGCAGACTACGGTCGCATTCCCCTCTTCGCGAGAACGAGTTGCTGAATACTGCATCAGGAAACTTTTATACCTCGCCGTGTACTCGAATAAAACTCCATCCGCTTTTCTTGCCGTTGCGTTACCTCGAGTTTTCCACCTCAAAGTGATGGACCCACCTTTGCAATAGAAAATCCTCAACACGTCAGCGTAAAGGGCCTACGAGTGGCTGAACGATTCTTTCACCGATCTATAATTTATTTAATTCAACTGGATCACGAGGCCTATGCGATTCAACCTTTGCGACGATAAATAGAAACAATGGCTTAGGTACATCGAATAAACAGCGCAATCGAACCTGCTTTCGAGGATAAAAGTACCCTGAATAATATATCGTCAACGTTCCCTGTTTTACCGAACATGCTTCGCATTTTCAATACTCGTACTTCTCGAGTGTACTTTGTTGGAGTAACGATGTTTGCGTTGCTCGACGTACTACAAACTGTTACAAATTATTATTTAAACTTATACACGGTTTTTGCGAACCGCAACCCAAAAAATGCACGATCTGTTCAGAATCTAAATCCTTGTATATTGCATTTCGTGAATCTTTAAACTTGCATCTTTGAAGTTTGCAATTGAACTTTGAATTCTACGTTGGGCTAAATGGTACCTATCTTCTTAAACTATTGCCTTCGTGGATTTCACGAGGTCTGACAAATTTCAAAATCTAATTAGAAATCTAATTATGTAAATTTTGAATTCCATGAATTGTATACACATAATCGATATTGCAAGGCTGAATAATAATTTCCTTGCTTTATTCGCTTTTTGGAAAACGTCCATATTATTACACTGCCAGAAGGATGAAGCTGTTGAATTAAAGTTCGGGCGAAGTGTATAACTGGTATTCGTTTTCCGAAAGAATGGCTTTCTGCATTCAACATGAGAAAACTTTCACAGGACACTGCACTCCGTAGATGGCAAATCCTCTGGCGGCTTTCGCGGTTACATTCCCTCGAGTATACTGGATTTAGCTCGAATGTTTTCGATACATACGAATCCGTAGGAAAAGGGCTGCGAATATTTCTCCGTGAAACTATTATTTTTGTAGCAACGATTCCAGCCAGAATTAAAGATAGAGCCCGGCTCAAAATTGTCGGCCATTATTTCACCCTCCAACTTGTTTTCCTGGAGAAGTTATTTTTAAACGGAGCCTGCAATACGCCAGGCAGAGAATATTCCTTTGGTCAAGAGTAATGGAATTCACTGACAGTTGGTATGTTAAAATTATTTCACGCAACAATCTTAAGATTGTTAACATTTTATATTTTACAAATCATCACTTAATGACTGAATTAAATTGACCTCACATTCACCTGGAAATTATGTAGAATTTCTATTCAAACCATGTAAATTTCCTGAAGAGAAGTGTAAAAAATCTGATTAGCAAGGGAAGTTAAGCAACCCGGAAATTCAGAAAATTATGTAACTTTGTGTGAAAGTAGAGTAGTTCGCGCGTAAGACAAACCTATTTTTTTCAACCTTTGAAAAGATGTGGAATTTTCTTTTCCGTGGAATATCTCGAAAACGGTGAGAGATGTCGAAAAGAAGTATCAAGAACCACCCTTAATTCAATAATTACTTTTAAGCAGTTGTGTAGATATAAAAAAAGGATGCAATTTTTGTTTAAACTTTTTTCTATTATCCCTCATCGTTCTCGAGAGATTCCACGAAAAAGAAAACTCTACATTTTTCCAAGAGGGTGATTTCACCCCCTAAAACTGCACTATACGGCGCCACCAAAAAATAAATTTGTCTTACGCATGAGCTACTCCACTTGCACACAAAGGTGCATAATTTTCTGAATTTCCGGTTTGCCTAACTTCCCTTACAACTCTTCCCTAAATCTAAATTATTACCCATTCCAAATACATCAACAAAAAGTAAATAAATATCTCACCCGCATCGTCATCCATCGCGCAGAAGACACTCCTAAAAAACGAGCGACACCAACAAATCCATAGCAAACAAGTCGACGGACTTAATCTGCCAAGCTCGCCCACAGATATTGCTGGAAAGAGTGGAAAGCCACCGTTGCGTATTCTTCCTCGCGGGAGCGATTTCCAGGAGGCCGCGTAAGGAAACTTTCATACGGCACGGTGCGCTCCAGTCGGCAAACAGTTCCTGCATCTTTCGCCGCTGCCCCCACCCTCGCGTTCCAGCCTTAAAATCGCGTGCCTCCCCCTTCTGCGGCAGACAGTTCTCGATGCAGAAGCATGGGGGCGGACGAGCGGGGGTGGCACACACAGATACCCCTCCGGCGTGTGCTCATCCAGCGTGCACTCGAATCCTCGCAGAAAATTCGTTGAAGGCGTCGAGGTTTACCCACGTAAACGTCTCCATCCCGTGCCCTCCCCGTCCCTGGTGCACGGTCGGGTGACCCGCGGGAGAGCGCACCACTCCAGAATGGAATCAGCCGACGACTTCAACGGGCTCTAACCACCTTCGAGCCACCTCCACGTTGGCTCCAGACACCGGGGCCACGGCGTGCAGCGGGACGGGGCGCGGCGTCGCCGACGTTTCGCGAGCTTGGTTATGACGCCATAAGCAGTTGCCTCGTTGAACTTATTAGAACGTGCAGGAGCTCGGCCGTGGAGAAGAGAGGATGAGTGTGTAGCCGAGTGGGTAGACACCCTCGGCGTACTCGAGCAGCCCGTCCTCCTACTTCCACCTGTGTAGTCGCCGGTTTATCCTCGTTTCCTCCATGGCGGGCTTCTTACGGCCCGTACAATGGCGAGACTAATTCGTGATATACTTTTGGCAAACCTATTTACGTACCGACCCAGACTTTCTGCCTCTGTAAGAGTACGTCTCGGGCGGGACCCACTAGCTGGCGGATGTGAAACGTTCGGTGCTTATTAGGTACGCGGACACGGGGGAGGAACGGCCGAAAGTAGGTAACGAGTCGGTGGCGGGTGGAAGATGAGGGGGCGGTTTATCGCGTTGTTATACTTTTACGCTTGAAAGCGGCTCAGAAGTTTAAGCAACCGAGTGGTTCGTGTTGGAATGAGTTGTAAAGTCAGCGGGTTATTGGGCTCGTTAAAATGTTTGGCTGACTCGTGGCGTCCGTTACTACTTGGAGCGATCGTGACCGTTTAAGTTCCCCCGTGCTTTCATGGCGCTTCTGCTTTCAGCTGAATTCGCGGTTTACAAACTCGATGCTTCTTTTTCGGGGCTTCTGTTATTTTCGCTGGAATTCTGACGCGGCTTCGGCTCTGTCTGGCCAGTATGGGATTCTCTGCTGTGGGTCTAGCTATCCGTAAACAAATTTGCTTTACAACTTATTTATATTTATTCATTGAAAATATTTTTTTAAATTATATAGCTAGGGGAAACCTGCCCAAAAACGTATAAACGGCAAAACTGTATACCGTACTAATTTCTGGAAACAAAATAACGAAGCCCACGCGCGTTTGGTAATTGTTTTCCGTCATGTTGAATTGTTAGTCAACAGATCCTCGTGTCAAAATACATACGCTCCAGCTAATTATTAAATTTATTATATTTCTACGTGCTGTGATCTTATTTTCGACTGTACTTCAAATGGACTGTATAGTGTTCTGGTAATTAGAAAGTAAGTTACATGGAGATATATATTAACAGTATCTATTTCTAATATATTTTGATGATCGTAGCCGATTGTTGTTATTTTCATATTTAGCTGTAACCAAAAGTGTGGGGATGCGAAGAACTCGACGATTTTCAATGTTACCGTTGTTAATTTAGACCGTATATAGTATATTTGCCCACCCTATGGGGCAAAACCGGAAAAAGAAGAGGTTTTGTTTAATTGTTCAATTAAGTACCCTATTTAAACTTTTCAATTATATTTTTGTTATTTTGTGTTGTTTACGAAACCCTTTAGTAAATACCGTTTTCATTACCCAATTTGTTTTATTATTTAAAAAGTTATGGACCTAGTACCTTAAGTATATGGTTTTGGACAGATTTCTCTTACCTGTTACTTCAACGTCTATTTATTTCCGAATAATACGCCACCTTGTGCACTTCACAATGTATCCCTGAATAAGATGTCGATAGAATCAACATTTACAGAACCAGTAAGTGATTATAGTCACACTCCCCTTCATACATTTTCTACGTACCCTGTATTTCACAGATGAAGCGTGCAAACAGGCAAATAATCTTTTTTGAAGTCTCAACGATCTGTTCACACGCGATACAACGAAAGGGAGTTACATATTCCAAACGTACAAACTAAGTGTACTAACAGAAACGAAAGGGACAGCATTAAGTAGGCGCAACGTAAACTGTAGCACCGAAGAACTAGTGCGAAGTTGGAACTTTGTCGCGCAACAAGGCAAGTAGTTCCGTGCCCGTTCCCAATGCGTTGTTCACCGAACACGTATACAAACGTGTCTCGAATAATTGGCGCTGTATTTAATTTTCCTACGAGTGGAGAAACAACAGGATTGTTCAGGACGAGACGGCGGAGTGTTAATCTTTCTTAACTCGTTTCTCGCGTTTTGCTCGTCGCGTACGCGATTAAACATTATTACTCGAGGCTGTAAATGTCCCTTCATTAATTCGCAAGCTCGTAAACGGGTAATAAAGAACTGCGCTTAAGTAAAATACAAGAGCGCAAAAAAGCTTCGAGAATAATTACATGTAATAAAAATGTTACTTCCATGCAATACCTGCCGACCAACGATGCGGTAAACAATTTAACCTCGGGAGGGTACACAAACGGGTTAACTTTGATGGCCGTTTACATTCTACGACTGCGTCGAATGATATTGCGATCGGAAGGAATGGACGAGCAGCGTCGCAATGCCCGCAGAGAAAATTAAATTTAGGTATTAACTGTACGCCGAATGACGATGCTATTAGTTGACACTGCGCCAGAATAACAGACTCTGCAGCCCGTAATTAATTCCCTGCAAAACAGGTGGAGACGAGTGCGGTATGTGCGTGTGCTCTTTGACCGCGGTAATTACAATTACCAGACTTCTGTTGGCACTGGCTACTGAGACCCTTCCATTTCCCCTGGAAAATATCGCGGCGTAAGCTACGGGTTCATTGCGTCCGCCTTCCAATGAGCACGCGATCACTTTTCGTTTGGCCAATGGATTTTGTCATCAACAGTGCCCCGTGTAGGCAAATTAATTACTCCCGTATAACAGATTGTCCGACCGAAATTGCGTCCTCCGTGTATCGAAAGTAATTGACCGTTTCTAGATATTGCGTATTTTGTACTGTACGCGGGGACATGTAAACACATTTACGAACAACACGGTGTATGCCAACTATTCTTTTTGGAGAGATTCTTCACGCAATTCACTGGATTACCAGTTCCTCCTTTCGTTCGGAATGAGGACCCTGTGGAATTAGTAAATTGTGATGGTGACTCAAACTGAACTAGAGCAGGCGTTGTTACTTAATAAGTCGAAAGAGCAATCACCCTTTCAGACATTCTTTCATTTCGATTCTCCTTCAAAACTTTCACCCATTCCCAGGGATAATTGACTCCTCACAAACTTGTGTCGTCCAAAAATACAGAAATGATATCTAAAAAACAGGATCCACAAGAAGATTTGCTATAATCACTCAACGCAGCAGATTCCGTTAGATCAGACTAGTATGAAACCACAATCTGCGAACAGGATGCCCGGGAGAGAGGAATCCTCCGATGAGAAAGAGACAGGGTTACGATAGGGGGAGGGATGAGAGACTAGAGAGAGCTGCGAAAGCTGAAACACGGCGACCTCCATTTCCGCGTGCAACCGGACCATGCTTCTGCAACGACGTCCCGACAAACTACGCTACCAAACCAACGGTTTGTTCGCCTCGCTGTGCATTTATGCACGCTGAGACCACCTACACCGAGGCCATACCAGCAGCCCTGTGCGTTACCCTCCGTAAGCTGCCATCAGTTTCACCAGCACTGCCATCCGCTTCGATCTCCTCTTCCGCGCCATTAATGCGTCGCCGTTACAACGCAAGGACACCGAAAGGACAATGGAATTCGAAAGTGTTTTTCGGTGAGTTCCGTGTGACGGGAGCATTTGCGCGTGTCACCGTGTCTGCTGTAACAAACTCAAGCGACTTATGCCGCGGCCGTGTCAAATCTGTGGGACATTTCATCCCTGTAAGATACCTACACATCAAACTCTTAGCTAAATGTTCTGTCACATGTTAGACGACAGAACCACTTCATTTGGAGCGGCGAATAGAACTTAAGGATTTCGCAGTAAATACTAACGGATACATTTTTGTTATCCGTCTCAGAGATTGGAACTTTGAGGAAATAATTCTCCCCAGAGAAGCAATTACTGGCGCTTAAGCGCGAGCGCCGTAAGTAATAAAATTCAAGATTAGAGAGCCGCTTCTCGTGTTTACTACATCTGCTTAGGCATTAGGAGTGCCGGGCAGCTTTTTCACGAGTTCTGCGTCGGCTTACCGAGGCATGTTTGTTGCCAGACTAAATTAATTTCACGCATAGCTCGTTGTCGCATTCCCTGGAGGCTGGACCGTTATACGGAAAGTAATATTGCCGCCTGGAGCCATGGTGGAAGTGACGGCGCGAGGGGTGGCAAGAGGGAGAGGACGACGGAGGAGGGCGAGCGGGAAAAATGGACGAGGCGAGCCGGTCGAGGGAAGAAGGATGCAGGATCGTTCGGAGCGAGACGGGTCGTCGACGAGGACGTCGCGGGAAATGGAAGCGCTGGTGGCGAAAGGAAGGACAGGCCGAGATAGGAGAGCAAGAAACAACAGATGGGGTAAATGGAGGCGAAAGAAATCGGAGGACGAAGGAGGATCCTGCGCAGCAGGAGCGAGGGGTGTGGAATCGAGGAAAATATAAGAAGCTCCTTCATTTTCATTAATAAAACATCTCGTTGGGTAAAGAAGTGCTGCGAGGAGAGTGGTGGAGAAAAAGGCGGGGGTGAACGGACTGGGGGACGAGGGAAGAGATACAGACTAGGAAAAGCAACGGGCCACAAGACGGGCACGGTTTGTGACTATTTCTGAATAACAACGAAATGCAAAGTAGCTGATAGGTGGTAGGAGACGAGCTAGCTGCGCGCTCGCTATTCCTCAACCACCGGGGCTCTTCTCCACCGCCACCATCTTTGGGCTCTCAAGACCGCAAGCTCTCTTCTTACGTGTACCTACCAGTGGTAAGAGCCTCTTCCTTAAGATCCTCTTCGTCTTCCCTTCCCACTTCCTCTGGCGCTTCTCTACGGACTGTTCCTCCTCCACGAGGGGTTAATCCCTCTCCGGGGAAAATTAGCCTGCTGTTCGCAGCTCGTTTCGCCTGCCCCTTCCGTGAGATGTCCCTCGACTTTCGGAGGTGTCCCCTCGCTTGTCAAGACGGATTGCATCGTATCGTTATAATTCATTCGCCCGTTTGATTTTCGCGGTTACGGGGGAATTTTGTTCAACGCTCAGCGATGAACTTGAATTTTCCACAGAAATTTCGTCTCGCGTAACGGTCACGTAGACAATATTGTTGCGACGTTGTAGGCTTCGAGTCCGTTGCTTGTTCTGTTGGCGTGGAAGCTTATGTTGTTAAGAGTGAAAACCTTTAAAAGAGATATTTTTTATGTTACCCACGATCTTGGATGAGTCTGTAATTTTTCGGTAAATGGACACTGTGAAACACAAAAGAAATGTAACGAATTGGAACAAATACCTGAAGTCTGGAATCTTGAAATTTTCTAAAGTAGAACCATTTCATCTATATCGATCGTTTTGGGAATTGGTGCCAAGTATTTTGTAGTATTTTGATGGTAGTGAAATATTGTAGTTCACGTGAAAGTAGGGGGAGCAAAACATCAACGGAATACATGAAACCTAGCATTAAAATGACGACTTAAAATATCGTTAAACCTTCCTTGGACCACCAGTATATACCAGTTTGAGTACAATATAACCCTTTCAGAAGCCTCAACCTCAGCCAGTATTCTATCGGACCTATAATAATCCCCGAAAGTATGGAATGAAGATCTAGAAACACTGAAACTGAACCCATTAATAACTTGAAGACAGCCAACGACATTTGATCCTGCAGGAAACAGAAGAAAATCTCTGCGCACTGCGAGCTCGTCGATGTCGCTTTCAACAAACTCCTCAGCAGTTTGCCTACTTCGGTAATTACTCGGACCGTGAGCTTCGCGGCCGAATCCTGTAAATTGTTTCTCCGTGGGTCAGCGTTAATTCCTCGAGTTTCGGCAATGTAAACGAGATTCCATGCAGAGTTCGAAACGGGAGATTTGTAATCGGTTTAAACGCGTTACATTAAAGACCGTAATTACCGTGTGGGAGTTGCTATCTATAGAACCGGCCATGTATCGTTCGCAATTACGGAAGCAAAGAGCCTCTTAAATTATGGATCCGGAGTACGACGTGCAATAATGTGTATGGTCTGTCGTACAATTTATAGGTCAGCCTGCTGCATTCTTTACGCGAGAAACTTTCCGCAGCGCTGTCGGCTATTAATGCTTATCAATCATTCCCCAGCCCCGCCAGTCTGACTCGTTTCATACGCTGCTCAACAATTCAACAGCTCTAAACCGTTTCGCCTTGGACAGAAAGCTGTACAATAATTTCGTAAGTTTATACGAGGGAAGTAACGAAATTGCCGGAAAAGTTCCCAAGAGGAATCGCGTAGAGAGCTGAGACTTTTATTCGAACGTGCACAATGACTTCCCTTTTCATATGTTCTTATGTTCGAGTGGTAGGTACCTACATTGAATGCGAAATACGATCACGTGCCTTTACGTGACTGTGAAACTGTACGTCTGCCATGAGCGTTTCGTTGTTGCCGTAACTAGACAGCAGTAAAGTTTATTATTTTATGAACGATCCGTTGGATGGCTCGTGAAGCTTGATGGAAATTCCGAGCGATGTATTCTAATTGTGTGAATAGTGTTTGAACGCAGTTGATTCTGCGAATAATTGTGATCCCTGATAATATTAGATATGATATGTTTACTTTCAAATTGCAACAAAACGAAGTTCATAATTGAATAGAAAATTTCATACCTTTTGCGGTGTTAGGTATATAGGGTAGTTGGCACGAAGTGGTAACGATATACTAATAATACCTATAACTATCTGTAGAAATCAAGAAGTTACTAATTTACAGTTATTCAGACTGCGTCGGAATGAAAGGTTTTAAAAGAGAAGACACACGCGACGTAATTAAACGAGTCAGCTTGAATTTCCCGTGAACGAGCAATAAATGATATCCCAGCGGAACGAGTGGCCCAGCGCTCGACAAAAGCCCGTGGAAAAATTCCTTTCAATTGTTCCGCGACTTCGAAAACAATTAAACCCTTTAGTCTGAAATTTAAAACCTCGCCGCTCTCAAACTTCCAGAGCGCGGGCCGAGGAATGCCTCGCGAAAAATGTTAGTGGAACGGCCTGCCTTTAAAGGACGCTCGTAAAATACAATACTCTGGCTGCGCTCTTTAAACTTGAACTTATTCTTTCCCATAAAAATGCTATGCGTGAGCAAGAAGGGACGACGCGCGTTTTGTTACGAGAATTTTGGGACACGTGATTGTGTCCACGTGTACAGCAATGGGTGTGTCAGAATACCACGGTGCATCCGCGTATATAGTACATACCCACTTTCTGCACACTTTCCCAGCCAACGGTACGTCACATTTAAAGTAGTCTGAAAGTCATAAACGTCCGTGGCACGATGGGCGAGCACTACAGCGATTTTCTCACAGTGGCACCCGCGTGTCACGAGTTTTACGAGATCTCCAGACGCGTCAAAGATGTCGTTCTATGTCGAACAGCCCTGCTCTTCATGTTTACGACCCCCTGAGCTCGTCGAGTGGTTCGATTTATCGATTATTAATGAAACACCCCGTGCTCGGTGCCTCTCGATTTTCTTTCCTTAAAGTAGGGATTCTCGCCCTGATTCTTTTGAGGAATTGCAATCTTGTTGAGCTTCATTCTTTGCTATTTATAGCCTTGTCTTTAGTTTTGTGTTTTAATTGAGCCAGTGTTGGATGTAACGCAAGGCACCTACCCCATTTTACAACTGCATTAGGCATTATTCGTTATTTAGTAATTAATTATTGTCTTCACATTTTTATTTGTACTTAAATACTCTTGAAATTAGTAACTTCTATCTCTTGCTTGCCTCTAATGAATCACTCATCACACTTCATTTTTCTACAAAGTAGGGGTACTGTGGCAAGTGTTCGCTTCGCGTCTTCTTCCGTTTTCTCGTAAATTTCTTTCATTACCATCATTTATTTCACTGCTTAAAGGCGATTCGAAGTAAACCCGCGCTTCTAACGTTCCTCATTTTTACTCAGAAGTTGAACCCCGATTTTTAACGACGAAATAATTTATGATCGTCCGGGACCGCGGGGATGATGAATGAACGAGTGTGTAAAAAGCATCGACAGAGGTAGACGGTGGACCAGGACAAAAAGCGAACTTCTGTGCGTAGTATTAAATATCGCCGCGATAGAACACAGTGCGTCGTTATCTCGCTTTCCTTGGATGAAAAGTCGGCGGCGGTGGAAAAAGGGAAAGAGCCGGAGACCGTCAACGTCTGGCTGCTGAAGGGATTTCCGCCTGGATACGTTCATTCGACGTTGATATAGATCTCTTTCTAAATACAGAGGAATGAACGCTTGCGTGAGATCGCAGTAAGCTAAAGCCAGTGGACCTGGATATTTGAATTCTTAGATATTTAATCATCGTATTTATGAACTATATGTTTATTTAAAATCGTGATGACAGTGCACATAAAACATTGCAAGCTATTTTATAGGAAACTGCTAAAAATAACAACAGAATTCCTGTTTTTGTGTTTTTTTATAAAATATAAAAAACATGATTGGAGATGCTGTTGTACTTAATATTTTAAGTAGAAAAATATGGATTGATGAACCTCTTTTTTATTTAAAATGCAAACATATTATTCTTTAACCAAGAATAAATATTGTGATGAGTTGTAAGAAGTTTCACTACAACCATCACAATCTTGAGAAAATATTATTCTAAACGACCGTTGTTTATGGTTTAAGAACAGATTAAAATGTGAACAATAAAAAATACTAGATGGGGTGATTCTACATGTCAAAATAAGGCGAAAATATAGAATAAAACTGTCCACCTATAATGCAGGGGAAATATTAACTCACATGTTTGAGATAGTAAAATTTGAGATCATTGTTAAATTCAACGTAATTCACAACTGGGTGAGTATGAAATCTAGTTTTCGCACGCGATGCTGGGGTTACGTTGCAGTCGTTCAAATACCATTGATATCCTCGTGGTTTTTACATTTGGCACCTGCTACAGATCGGACAGGAGTCATTTCATTTTAATAGTAGGTACCTAACATTTTCGCTTTATTAGCCAAAGAGGACTGTATTCGCTTTATTAGCCAAGAAGGCGCCACTTAACGATCTTCGAGAGGCCGTCTTTACCGCCGCGAGTTTTGCCAGGATTCGGCGTGCTCGTTTTGCAATGCAGAACGCTGGAAACTTTCCCAGCGATTTCTTTCACGGGGGCGAAGTTTCGTCCGCGGTCCCGTCGCGATTAAACGGAATTCCCAAGTTCGAATACGACGACTGTTACTGCCGTTTCAGCCCGACAATGCCTCTCTACTTGCTGCGTTCAGTAATTAGCAATTGCGCCAGTCCTCGGCGAACTTATTGTCCCCGCCGGCAGGGAAGCACCGCCGAGGGAGCTTAACGCGCCGAACAGAGGGATACGCGATATGAACGAGCGTTTTCCTCGAATGGACACGGCTGAGATCAGAGTTTCCATCGCTCCTTCTGGCCATCTCTGTCGTTGTTTAGGTAAATCTTTATGGCGCTATCTCGAGCGTGTTCCCTGTTCGGGGGGACGTTAAGCGGCTTTGACTCGTCGTAACTGCCCCTCCTACCGTTGGGGATGAATTTTGAATACTTTCTTCGCTGTATCACTCTGCTACGTGCAGTTTAACGTTCACTGAGAGCCAAGCTTCGAATGCCCGTTACGATGGCTTAAGGGCCATTCGTGCGATTCAACTGTTTCGCTTCATCCTTCGATCCTTTCGGATCGAAATAAATATCGGCAATAACGGATGAAACATAGCGTATAGTTTTTATGATTAACGAGACATCGTACGGTGGAATCTTTATTATCCAAATGCTGTAGCATTCCTGCTGTAGGATTTCTTCCTTGGACGAAATATGTGTGTACAATATGCCGTAATTTATTGAAATATTCTTCGATTGAATTTAATTGTAGGTAACAATAATTCTGATTAAAACGCATGGAACTGACAGTATACCGAATAGAATTTATTTAAGGAAGGGTTTAGGACTTCCAACTTAGGGTAGGTATTACTTACTAAGGTGACTAAAAAATGCTTAATTAACAGTAGGTATTAACACGTATCGAATAAAATTCTCATCACTTGAGTGGTTCTCAAAAAAACATCCCTGTGTCGCATAAATTTCCAGTTACAAACAAAACACGCAGAATGGCAGGGAGCCGCGAATTCGCGTAAAATAACACAGAAAGTATTATTTGCTAAAGCATCTGGAAAGTTTATTTTCCGCTGATTGCAGCCGTTGCAAATGCGCATTATTTGCAAAAATCCATGCAACAGAATCCCCCTTGTGAATTAGTATGCACTTTGCAGAGCGATAGCAGTTGGGCAGCATTTTGTTGTTGCAACGTTTTGTAATCGAACACAGTAAATTTCGAGGAGTGGTTTTTTTCATCCATTTGATACACTGCTTGAAATCGTATCAGCTCTCTCTTTTTCCTGGTGTAATATCGTGAGGGTTCCTCCCTGGCTGTTTTGCATATTTATGAAACGAAATCGGCAATTCGAAATAATTATTAATGCCCGCGTATTGATATTGCGCTCTATCGCTTCGTTTTTATTATTTATTATAATCGCGCAATTAGTCGTTATCATCCGATAATCTACACGCATTATCATAAATAAATAATTAATGCCTGGCTCACGCCTTTATTTGTACCGGTAACGCGACACCGTGCGTACGAGGACGGTCAAATATTTAACGACGCGAAACGCGTGGCGCTCGTGACTCACAAATAATGCATAAATAACACAGAGGGGGGCGAGGGGGGAACAGGGTGTCTCGCAATGGATCGCCACGATTCGTTTCTTCTTGTTGGCGTTTTTCGCGACTGTGCATCGACGTCTAGCACCGTAGCACCCGTGGAGTCGCTCTTCCACCTCCCTCGTTTAACAACGCGATAAATCTCCTCTGCAATCCCGGTCTATTTTTAACGGCTCCTAAAGAAGGAATCGCCGTGGAAAAGAAGTACAATAACTTACAATCGCCGTTAACGAAGGGGTGCCTTTCTTAATTAAAATTAATTCGACAGTCGCGAGAGCCTCGAGAGCTTTAATCAATCGTGCCGTGCGCGAGTAAGCCTCGGGGGTGGCAGCAAAGACTTTAATGAAATTTCAGGCGACGACTCTTCTTCTAATACCCGATCGTGAAAACAACAATTGGCCGTCACCTAATGAATTAAGACAAGCATCGATCATTCAGCGAAAAAACTGTTACCTTCGAATTAGCCAAGCGCTGGCTTCTCTTCTGTGCTTCTAGGGGATATTCAGGTCTCCCTCTGAGTAAATACTGTCTCGTATCTTCGTGTGTTTCCGATCCGGAAATTTTTTACGAAGATATGAAGATTAGGCATTTAATTTTGTTTTTTAGAGTTCACTTGTGAAAGGTTTTCGAAAAAATTCTGTAATTTGATGCAGAGAATCGAGAGAGTGTCCTTCGATTTCTCTCGCCATTCTGAGAACAGAGAGTTAAGTCACGCGAATTATTTCCACGAGATGTTTAACGTGAAACTCGGTTTTAAATTTCCAGTTCAGTCGAAGTGGGAGCGCATGGTAAAGTGCTTTATAAAAAGTCGGTCAATATTTTAATAATCACGAAAGGAACAATATCAACCTAGTACGTACCAAGCAGGTTTCTCGTATTTTCTTTTCTCTCGAAAGAGCTGCGTACAAGCCCGGTTCTTATAACCGGACGGTTGCAAGCCAGCTTTCTTCTTCCACAAGGAAGCCCAAGAATTAAATTCAACATTATTTCAAGAAACACCGCTGGTCGAGATATTGCGCAAATAAACTATATCTTGAGCGTCATATAGCCACGATCCATCCGTCTTCAATACATTCAATTACAGGAATGTTTCTCCTTCTACCATTTATTTCCCTTTCTCCTCTGTACACGATCGAAATATGCTCCAAGATAAGCATTATTGTATCATTCGTATCAGAACAAATGCACTCTGTAGCTATATTATTATTCATAATAATATATTATTCCCCTAGAATGTCTGTATTTCTTAAACAAATTCGGAACGAACAAAATGACTTAACCCATCCCCTAATTTCGCGTTGACTGCAGCGTATTCTAATTTCATAAAAATCCGTGACACGAAGTGCGAAAAATGATTAGTTTCACGTGAAGTGGACTGATTGCAAATTTCGAGACCCAAAGGGAACATCTCCACGTTCGATGTTTTCAGCGAGAAACATTAGACATTCGTGGCAATGGTATTCGTCATCGACGGGGAATATTCCCGACGGAATGACTTGATATACTTGAGATACTCGAAAGTCAAATTACACCACTGACTGGAAACACCCCAACCGTTTCACCACTGGAAAGCAGCTTCCCCCCTTTGCCAACAGTTTAAAGTTGAGCAGTCACCGTGTAATTCACGGGGGGTGACTGTCCCTAAACTCCTGTAATATCCATGTACTCGCCAGCTCGCCAGCTCTCATGTCCTTCACGTTTAAATTCTCCCCGAGCTGGCGCTCAGAATGGCTTAAAATCGACGAAAGAGTAGCGGACAGTATGTTTTATGAAAGTTTCATCTCCCGTAATCTCGGGATATCTCTTCGCTCCCCCTTTCTTCATCCGTTCCGCGACATTAAATTTTGGCAACTTCCAAAACTACCCCCGGTTTTGAGGGCCGCTTCCACGCATCCCCACTTGCCACTTCTTTTCGCCTCAGTGATTCTGGTCAATGGCTTAATCACCGCCTAGCAGACGCTGGGTCTCTTCTGATCCAAAGATGATTTCAATCGTGAAACACTTGGGTGGCACTTGTTTGGTGAACACGATGGGAGCACGACTTTCCATCGATGCGACGTGATTTATGCTAGTATTCGCTGAGTCTTAAAAGAAGAAGGGGGTGTTTGCAATTGTTTCAAATACAAAGTGTTCGTAATTTTGTAGCAGAAACTGTGGACAAGTAAAACACTCTCGAAATAAAAATATCTTCTCTCTTATTACACGATTAATTACCCAATCCCATCAATTGAACTTAGTTATGCAGAAAGCTACAACACTCAAAATGACAAAAAAATTAGTAAAATACAGTACGAACCGCATAAGTTTGTGATCTTTATTTTTCAAAATTTTGCAAAAAAATATCAACCGCATAGAACAACTCTTACATTATATAATTATTAAAACTACCGAAGCGTAGTCATTAGAAATATTCGTTTTTACTCGTAGATCAATTTTAGAAACATGTGGTAGTCGAGCAAATAACGCAAATTATTATCAGCATGAGATAAAAGTACTTTTACAAAAAGTATTCTTTGTTCGAGTATAATCCTCGTAACTTTGCGCCGTCTCTATTTCATTTCGAAAATACCGCCACCATAAAAGTTCCCCGATAAAAAGAAACCACGCAAGGATCGTTTGATCAACTTAAAAAGAATGAAATTTTTATTGTTGGGGGAGTTTCTCGGAGATCGAAATAAATACGGGTACGATACAGCCGGGGAAGTTTCCTACCCCCGTTCCTTTAAATTCCATACAATGCTGATTGCGACAGATATGGAAGGGGCCGCGGAAATAGCAAACGAGGCACGAGATATATTTTTACTTTGGAGGGCAGTCGTACGATTTCTGCATTCGTCGCGAGTTAAGCGAATCGACAGGCGATCATTCGAAGTCGAATTCAATTCTTCGGTTATTCGAGCGGAATATTTGCACACCGTGAAATGGGAGTGGCTTGAATCGAGATTCCTAGGGCAATGTCAACCGTTTTTCCCGAATTGCGAATACGAAATAGCCAGGTAGATCGAATTTGTCATTTCCGATTTCCCGAAATCCTTGCTCCCCGGACTTTCTAGCCCTCTGAACCTGATATATGCGTACGTTATATCCCTCGGGCTGATGTCCAACGATTTTCGGCGGATCTTGGCTCGCGCGGGAAAAACCGCTTGCGCGAGGGATCCATCTTGAACGTCAAAGATTCCAGTCGCCAAACGATCCAATTCACCGGAAATATCCAGATCCAATCTGTTGGGATATTCTGGAATTAGGTTGCAATCCCTCTAGACCAATTTTAATCCCTTTGATTGCAGTCGTTAGGCATTTTAATCGCGTCAAATGGACTGCAGGAGCAGCACGTTCTAGCGAATCGTGTTTGAAAGAGCCGGCCTAGATTAGAACGAAGGACTGATCGATCCTTCCTCCCTGAAACATATCGACGCCTGAGTCGTTTAATATACATGTTACACCTTGATAAGTGGTACAGAAATGAATGTGATTCCTCGTTTAACAGTAATAAGAATATAGAATAGAATTTAACTTGCGAGCAGCGAAACAATCGACTTCTGAATTTGTTTTTAAGACGCGATGTGTTTCGATATATATATGTAAATTCGTAGAACACGCGTAATTCTAATACGTTAAAAAAGTTCAGTTAAAAAAGGTCAGAGAAATGTCCTCACAGCTTTTATCTACAAACTCCTGCTTACAAAGAAACACCTCAAACTTCGACATTAAAAATTCTATATTATTATAAATCTTTGAAATATATGTAAGGTGTAATTATTTCAACTGGACAAAATCATTCCTCCAAGATTTAACTACCATTCATTTTCATTTCCTGAACAACAGAAATGAATTTGAAACACTAACGCGAAATAAGGATCGACCCGTGTGGAGCGTGTAGAATTGACTATTGAGTAATCAAGAGGTACGATCGACAGCTAACACGAAGGAGCAGCGACATGGAACAAGGAAAGAAGTCGACGTCGAAGTTACCAATGACCGTGATATTTCCTACGTCTCCGAACACGAGTCTCTGTCGATTCGTTTTCTTCACAGCGAGAGCCCTAACCGCCGCGTAAATTCCCCATAACGTGGATCAATCGTGGCACAGACAGGTTAAAAGGCCGTACATGCGGCAACGGGACGAAACAAATAGCACCTCGGCACCGCGAGCTATTCCAAGTCGAATGTAAATTTCAACCGCGCTCCGGAGCCGCGGGTCGCGAGCACGGGGGTGGAAAGGGGCGAGGGAATGGGAGGGAATCGAGGAAGATAAACGTTTTGAGCAACCAGGGAGGGGAGAATGAAGAAAGAAGAACGAGGAAGGGAACGTGGCACAGTTAGAGGGGTGGTGTTAAGGTATGAGGCATCCAGAGAGTTATGTGGCGACAAGCGGACAACCCCTTAGCACGGGGTGACAAATACGAGGCGCTTCGTGCCTTTCCTGTCGCGACGCTACACCCGCTTGTCCCTGCAAAGGGAGAAGAAAGAAAGGGTGGCCACCTTTCCCACTCCTGGTGAGTCACTCAGCTACAGGGTTATAGCTGCGTCTGACAGACCCTTCCCTAACTTGTCTATAATTCGCGGATTTCTTTGCTCCCTGCTAGCGATTCCCGACATCTGCATTTTCACGCCGCCTCCCCCACCCCCGGACCTTTTGGAGGGTGCAGATCAGTTGACAGATACAGAGTGCAGGAAAAATTTGTGGCTGTAGGGCGAAATTTGTGCAATTAGTAAGTAGAATAGTATTTCTTTTGTGTGGAATCACTCATTTCGGTTCGACTTGTCTGTTTATGGATATGTGGAATAAGTAGTTGTGCCCGTATAGTAGAGGTGGAGAACTATCGATAGTGTTGACTATAGATATTATCGAATGTGATGAAAATTCAATAAAATATATATGCTTTAAAATATTATGTTTGATTTTTGTATTTTATTTTATTTTAAATATATTTCATACACATTTTTTTCAATTTTCATCACATTCGATAATATCGATAGTCAACACTATCGATAGTTCTCCACCTCTACCGTATAGTACGCGAAATATTTACTGCATCACTCGAATATTTAACGTGTATTCGCTTCCACCTCATTTAGTATTAATATTCGTAAAGTGATTATGGAGTGGTCATAGAGTGTCTGATTTCTTGGTTAAAATAAGCTGGATATGTACTACTTTATCAATCATGGAGCTATGAAGATTATTTCATAGCACGTGGATTTAAGATTCATGGAATAAATATTTCCAGTACTGTATCTCGTTGGCGTTAATATATCATGTGGAATCGTGGGAAGCCTCTAACTTTTACTAAAAATAGTCTAAATCTTGCACAATTAAAGGAAAAAGTTACGTTAGCATTTGGATAATTGTAGTCTGACTATATATTCGCAAGAATTCATAAACCACTCTTTTCTCAAAACTTTATAATAAATCAATATTTTTATACCAAGAGTTATCCTGTCCTCGCTTGTACCACGGATTTAGCTACATACTGTATCTATACAGAGCGGCCTGCTAGATAATGGACAAATCGATTTGCAGCGTGTTTTGCCAACCAATTTGAACCAAGAAGGTTTTGTACATAATTAATTAATTAATCTATTTCTGTATCAGCTCCACATGAAACGCAGAGTTCCTCATCTCTCCACGATTCAGAACGTATGAAAAATTTTTAGGAAAACCAGTTAGGTTTCCATTTTCAGTAGTAAATGTGATGCAATGCACAAACTGCTAAACATACCAGATCATGCTTCTGCACATCCACTTTATGAATGAAACACAGTTTACCCTCAACGATGTTAACCTATTAACTTAAAACGTCTCCAGTGTATTTAAAATTATATACACATGAATTGAAAAACCATTATAAGAAAATGGACCCATTTTTTCTAAAGTCAATTTAAAAAATTGACGCACTACTTACTTCTTGTATACGTCCAAAAATTTTCAATTTTCACGACCAATCAACTCCTTTTACTCAGTTGAGAGGGCTTATTAAATGATTAATTATATTTACCAACACCCACGATTATAATTACTGAACAGATGAACGATATATAATACCTACCTCCACCTATCAATTTACTATGAACATATGATCTGGAATACCAAACAAGTATTTCATGCTCATTAATAGCAAGCTCGATATCAAAAGAATATGCAGCCCTCAACTCGATAACGTACGAAAATAAAGACACAGTGTTGAAGACTTTCCTGGTTCAAAGCAACCTGTCATACGTGCTGAGGAAATTTAGGACACCCTGTGCATAAGTTACCAGAGAATTTCCACGGGAAAGTTCGCAAAGTGCGGGCGTGCTACCGGCGGAGGGATTCGAGGACGTTATTGTTATTATTTATTTCGCCGATTTTTCCTGCGAGACGTACCCACGCTCGGCTGTCAGGCTCAGATGCAAATATTCGTGACTTTGAAACTGAGTAAGCACGGGGCGGAGAAAGCCAGCCTGGGGTATTCGCGCGGCGGTGAAGGTGGAAACTCGCAGGAAACGGCGGCTGAGATATCTGCTGCGGCTGTGGTTTATGAGGCTGGAAGATTGTAGAGGGGTTCTTTGGAATCGCTCGGGCGGATACATAATAAAGCGAAATCGGGGCGTTCGCGTTGCTTGCAATCTGAAATTCTAACTTGTCGCGTTGCGTTCGGTTATGAAACATTTTTTCTGTTTCACGCTCCAGTAGGAAACCGCATGAAGTGTTAATTTTGTAGGAAGGTAGGTATAGAATTAAAAAATATTTTACCAATATTCGACCGAAAATACAGACACCTAATAGTTTACGAGATATTTAACAGTAAAGTAACATTTGCCACGAAGCCATCGCTCTTATTGTTACGTCGTTGAAGTTTCAGAGACTTAATGCGCCAACGGGCAAACGCGATTTTTATTGTTTGTGCAGGGAAGAGATGACGTTTGATAGGGTTTCGTGGCAGTCAGTCTTTAAATGACTAATAATATGTTTGGAGGTAAAATTACATAATAATATGATACGATACTGCAGTAAATAATTGTGATAATATTGTTGCGGAATAGTTTTCAAGATGTTATAAATTTCAAAGACGTGTCACTGACACAGAATGGGATTACTTCCAACCTCTCGCCAAATACCATTAATCATCACATGGTGGTTTTAGAATTATAAATACAGAACAGTACACTTCACTGACCATAGTAGTAGCCATCTTTACCTATCACAGTCAGACATTTAAAAATTCAAAGTGTTCTTAATTTAAATTCGCGTGCAATTATCATAGTAGCGTCATACCTACATTGTTCAAATTTCATCTTCGTATTCTTCCAAATAACCAGTCAGGTCGAAAGTAATGAAAGTTACTTAGTAAACAGCAAACAAAATTTCAAATCAAACACACTGGTCCGAAATAAAAAATTCTAAAAGCAAGCAACAAAGCTGAAACAAACCTCCCGTAGTACTCTGAAATGACTTGCAACGTATCCCCCTGTAACACGGAATAAGTAAATGGAGACTCAGCCCGCGCTAAGAACGCGATTCCAAATTCTCTTCTGTCAGTCCTTTAAAAGTATACGCGAACGTCACGACGAGAACGTCATAGAACGCATAACAGGGCGCACCCCCGTCTCTTGGGACGTAAACCCAGAAAGGGGATGCATTAAGGTCTTAGTGGCAGCGGTGGTATTACGATCGAGTGTCCCCGGTATAATTTCGAAGGAAGAAAATGGAAGAATCGCGATGAAACTGAATCCGTAAGCAACGGGGATTCCCGTTTCCTTGCCCATTTATTTCTGCTTGCGGAAGGTACGCGTCTCCCTGCCCGTAAACAATTTAATTGTCGCGTGAAGATTAATCGCCCACGTTGGAATTAATAAGGGGGATGCGTTCATTCCTGGCTGGGAGGCGCGTAATTAATTAAATGGACGTGCTTAATGCGTTCTGACAAACCGTGGACCGCACTTACGACGCAACCAACAAGCACCAGGGTAGAGGGTAGAGGGGGAATCCGAGGGTCCCGGACAAAGAAAAATCCGTAGTCAGCCGCGACGATATTAAGGGTGATTACGCAAAATGCTTAATAATAGTGAGCCCGCTCGCGACGCGTCATCGCCATTACTTTAAACCCCCTTTAGGGGTGGTGGACGATGAAATTTGCGTGACGCTAGGAGTTTGTTTCATGGAAATTTTGAGCCTTGTCGTTGTTAGGGGATTGCATACAGCCGAATGTTTCACAAAAGGGGTTATTAATTAATTCATTTTCGTTGAGGATATTTGTGTTTGTGTGGAGAGACGTAAATTGAAGGGTTTCGAAATCAAATCACGTTCTTTGGTGAGACTAAATACTCCCGTCCCTTGCATATTGTAATTTAGTTAAGTTCAGGTGAGTTCACTAATTTAAAACAGAAATATAAAAAGTAGCTAAGTAGTTCAACCTTCCAATTCGATGTGTGGCGTACCGAAGAAGGTCCCTTCTCGTCTGACCCTTTCCCTATATGTACCTGTTACTCAACACAGCAATGCCAAAACCTAATTCACAAAGAATAATGGGTCTCCGTTTTCTCTCCGAACGGTCACTGCTTTAAACATTGGACCATTCAACAAGTCATAATACAATGCCCGCAGTATTTTTAAAGGCTTCTGGCATTTTATAGACAGTTGACTCACAAAGCGAACGGGAAATCGCTCGTTACCCGTAACGAAAAGTACGTCCTTGTAAACTGAATAGCGAACAGAAGACGCGCGGAAGGATTAAACAAACGACCAACGAGTAAAAATGGAATTACCGACGGAGTTATTGAATTACATTAATGCTTCGCGAGGCGCCTCGCGCTGAGAGCAGCAAAGCGTACCGTGTCGAGGGTATTTTCTTGTAACGATCGTTGAAAACAATTTAGTCCCGTTTCTTCTCGAACGACAAAAGACGAAGCGAGGAATTCAGCCAGCGTAGTCGTCGGCATCGAGTTCACTTTCCATCCCTTTAAAACCAGCCCCTCTCTGTGTCTCCGTGTCAGCGCGCGAAAAGACAATTCAATGGCCACGACAAAATGGTGCGTGGGGGGAGGGGGTTTCAGCCGATCGTCACTGGAGGAGAAAGGTCAAGTGAATGCAGTTAATACTTCACTACGTACACAAGCTATTCCCCTTCGAGTGTGTTTACGTGGGTAATCTTAATCGGTGAAAGAAAGAAGCAGGCCTGGTTCGAGGGGCCGAAAGCGGGTTGAGTGCAAGACAAGGAAGGGGAGAAGGGCAACTTAGCAGAGGGTTGAAAAGCACTAGAACAGGTATTGGCCACTCGAGCTTGACTCGCCTCGCGCGCTGTAGAATCAGGTTTCTCTCGGCGAATAAATGTCACTTTCTGGGATGCCAAGGTACAATATAAATGAACTAATGTGATCGTTTGCAAATGAGTATATTTTAGGGGTGCATGAGAATATTTTCTCAGGGTTAGAGTATGGAAGGTTCACTTCTAGCAATTTTAAGAATTTGAGAAATATTCAATCGCATTGTTTTATGGTGCTCACTATTACACAATGTTTTAACTAGGTACTTAGTATAAATTAATTTTTCTCGATGCAGCATTAAGTAGATGAAGTAATTTTTTTTTAAAAAAAGGAATTTCCATAATTCTTACAACGACCTGTTTCTTCCAGTATTCCGTAATTATTTTCTCTTTCCTCACTTTAATTTGCTCCTTCTACTTTTCAACGGCTGAAGTTTCCGTTTTTAGTTTCTTTTCTTCTTCCCTAATTGTTGCTTCTGTTTTTCAAGTTTCTTACTATATTTTCCACTGCCTATAACTAAGATTTCTGCATTTTTCTAAAATGATTAAAAATCATAAACACCACCGAAATGTAATATCAAAATGATTTTTATTTCTAGAACTTGTTCGGATGTATCAGCCAGGTGCAAGTAACGCGTGTATCGAATACGATGCTTGAATTCGGTTAAATGCATCGTTTAATACGGATGTTTATGTTTATGCAACCGTGTATCTTCGAATAAAGGGCTGTAACGGATATAACGGCGTAATCTCGAATTAGCATGAATTACACAATAGTGTTGCGCGTATCTATTCTGTCTGTCCGGATCTCCCTGTGATTGTTGCGGCAGGAAAACATGAATAACATATTAAAATAATCCAATACAGTCGACAGGGCCCATCGACATTATCAGCGGTAATAACGTGAATTTGGTGATTACAAATTCGTCGTGGTCGACGAAATGTAATTACACATTCGCGTATTATTTCGTAATTTGATCATTGTTACTGTTGTCAGTGGAAATTGAAACTTTATTCAGAAATGATTGAAATCAACTTAATAATCTCCTGAAAAGAAGAAAATACGTTTATCGAAAGATAGGATATAGTCAAAATGATAAACCTTAGAATTGGTAATAATTAAAGTTCCAGCAACGTTGATTAATCGAATTTTGTAAAGTCTAGTAATTGTTCCTACTTAGTTAGATTCTCTTCGACATTATTATTTACATTTATTTGGAATTCAGAACAATTTAGGAAATTTCAATACTTTTTTCATATCCTCGGTCAACAGAGCAAATTAAATGCACCTAAGTCAGCACTATTGTAACAAAGTTTGTAGCTCCTCTTTTTAGTTGAACATGGAGGTTACACACAAAGTTTAGATGAATTCTTTCGATGAACCCACTGCAGCACAAGCAACACGACCCTTACTAAAATTTAGTTTATAAAAGAAATCACGCCTGAAAACTAAAACGATTCAACTGAGTACAGGTACACTGACTTCTGCACTTGCCACAACTTTCACAGAACACTGTCTCACGATAATGCAATTGTCACTACAACTTTCAAGAATGATCATACACCTTCGATAAATCGTTATTGGTTGCAGAATGACGATCTGTCGATATTATAGAGAAATGTGCACGGACGGACGTTGCGTCGATATAATTTCACTGATTTTCATTGATAATTATGGCGAGGGAAGATGCGAGCACCGATACTTGGGCGTGCAATTACTCGTGGCAGCCGCATTTTCGTTGATTTTATCGTTTGCACAGCGCGCAGGGACAGTGGACCCACATTATTAGCTCGACAAATAATCCCCGCGGATTTCGTAGCGACAAATTATCTAGGACACGAAGCAGTTTATTCGAATAGGTACACCGTGTCCAGCCAGTGTTTGCAAACGCGTTATCCCCGACATCCTCATAACAATCACGAACTCAAATGGACCATCGAGATCTTTCTGTTTGCGGTGGATCGATAATCACTGTCTACCTAGTAATTCCATTTTTCTTTTTATTTCGTGATACAGAACTCCAGGTAATACCGTGATTTTTCCCCCGTTGCGCGCTTTATTTTATTTCTGCCGGACAAAGTGAAACTCCACGGAGATTATTATTAGCGTCGAAAGGCAGAATGAGAAATGATGGCTCTCGAAGCAGTGGAATATCAGCGAATAGCTGCGGGCGTATTGGCAGGATATCGGGAACGTTGATATGAAATGGTAATTGAAAAGGAAATAATAAGCTGACCAATTGTCGTCAAACGAACACCCGTTAAAACAGAATTTGCGAATGAAAGGGCTGAACGATTAAAAATCTCCCAGGCGAGCGGTGTTACGTCGGCTTGGAAATTTATTTGTCGACGAAAGCGTTTAGGATCAGATGGAAAGCCTGGGACTGAGGTAATTAATTGACGCCTGTCGGCGTTAATTAATGGGGCTCGTTGACGCGAAGGACGAAACCTTAGAATGCGAGCACTGATTTTGAAGAAAGCCGTTTCGCAGCGGTCACATCACTCTGCGTTTCTGGACACGCACGAAGAAAAAATATAAATTACACAATCAGAAATTTCATTTTTCAAATAAAATTGCTGACTCGAGGACTTGAAACAATCTTCGTACACATTGTTCGTTACTAGGAGATTTAGATTTTATCTCAATCAACCTCGACGAGTTAATCTCAATTAGACAGTCTATGTCAACTTCATTTAAAATGTGCATCTTGTATCCAATTGTTTCTAAAAAACTATTAAACAATCTTCTGCTTGAATAAACTATAATAACTTATCTATTACTTATTATATCTATATTATCTATTACTTATCTATAACTTATTTTCATCGCTTGTTCACTTGATTTCCTCGCTCGACTACATTAAATCCTAGAATTCTCGGCAGATTATAAAATTCAATAACACGAACGTGTCAAGTATCTCTGAAATAGGACGAGACATAAAAAGCACCTCACAACACGCTAAATTAATAAAATGCTAAATAATTCGACGTGAACTCTAACAATCCTCCATTATCCCAGCATAAACGATGAAGCAACAGCAGCGTCCACGCTGCACTTGGTCAATTACAAACTAATGCACAAGTTACATTATTCAAGCAGGAAATCATTCGTTTACCCTGACAGAACTCATTTACAAACCCCACGTTGAACACTTCTTTCCCAGCCACTTCAATAACCACTACTGACATTCGTAGTATTCCTCCGAGTTCCCCATCGCAGAAATTCGAACGGCGAAGTGGATGACTGGCGTAAATGTAAACCAAAATCGGGCACGGGCCGGCGAGTCGAATGGAAACTGGACAACGCTATTTCCCCGTGTATACTTCATTGTCTCGGTCGATAAATCTGATTATCCCTGCGCACGTTCATCGACTCGGAATAATTCTCACGGCGCGGCGGATGAAAAAGGAAGAAGCAGGGGGCAAAGGGGATAGGAAAAAACGCTGAACGACGGAGGACGGCGGGAGGGGAGAGAGGAAATCGGGGAAAACGAGGTGAAACGACACGCGAGGGAATTAACTCGCAACGCCCGTTTTCCACGGTCGGTTTCACGTCGCATTAAGCAGACCGACATTTTAGAGCACACGTAGGAGACGCGCGCGCACTGGTGTACGCGCTTCCACGGGAACTTTTTCGTTATCCCCCGTTTCGAGGCCATCTTACAATCCGACCCCTTCCCCTCCTCCGTTTTCTCTATCCATTTCGTGTCAGCGCTTAGATTTTCGCCTCGTAAAAAGGCGCGGGCGCGGCACCTCCGCGAGGACCGTTTTTGGCGGACTCTCTCATGCCGCGCGATGCAACGACATACGCGAGACTGCCGAGCACTTTGTAACGGGGGAGAGTGGCTCGCGCGACGTAGAAACTTGGCGCAATTTGTGCCCACGTCGCGAGTGTGAATTGCAGATTTTTCTTTAGGATACAAGCCGTATATCGTGGACGAAGCTTTCAAGGAGATTTGAAAGTTCACGGCTTTTATCGCTGATAAGGACTCCGTTTCGATTTATGGACGGTGGGTGTTTAGTCGTGTTCTTTAGAAAGCGTGGTACGAAGAATTATTATACATAGTCCTACTCTATTTGCTACATATAGGTACCACTTTCAAATATACATTCAAAAATTCACAATTGGCGTTTCTGGTCGATAAGGGATCCACTTAACAGCCTAAAATGCAAGCATCTCGCAAGTAGGTGCATAAACAAACAATCAAACGGAAAGAAAGTCCCAACTGACAGCAAATCTCACGCTCCCAAATAATCCCGTTATTTAAGCAGCGAGCCTCCCAATTAATTCGCACAATCAGGATTCTACAGGCGCCACGATGATTCCCCCCAAACCCTTAAATAATCGCGCGCCTCTCGCGTCACGCGTGACTCGCATGTTCTCGAAAATGTATGCAGATATAAACGATCCATTAATCGGATACAAGCGACGAATTAACGAGCGATCACGGGCGCGTTCGAAATTCGGTCCGCGCCAGATCGTTGAAAGCCCTGACCAAAAATCCCCGCTTAATTGTCGGCCACCCGCTCCGAGAACTTATCGCTGGCCGCTTTTAACCCTTCTGTCAATAACCGGATACCCGGGCACACATTTCCACCTTTCGATTAACAATTTTTTGGGTTCCCGTTGAACTGTTGCAAAACCGCCCTGAATCTCCATTCTTTTTGACAATCTTGCGTTCATTTATATTTGATAAAGAAAAATTTTTGCTGAAATTCTTAACTATGAAGGCTTCAAGTATGTTAGTAGGTTATATGGACTAAATTGTACAAAGCGCAAAATGATTGAATAGAATTTGTTTATTTCGCCAATTTTGTCGAAAAATGTCTCATTATTTGTGTGTTTGAGGTTCAATTTTCTTTTGGTGGTAAACATTATTATTATTCTTCCTCCAATACACTGAAAACCCTACTAACAATACATAACAAAGTTACAAGACCCTCAAAGATACATGTCGTAAACATTTCATTCTCGATCGTGACTTTTTCGCTAAAATCTTCTGGAATATATAACAGTACGTTATATGATGTAAAAAGATCAAAAGAGAGCCAGCGAAAAAGTATGGGAGTGAAATTGTTGCTATATGTTTGGCCTATTCAAACAGGAAGCTCGGGTGTACCCAGTAGCTCAATAGAAAATTTCGGTTATTGACAGAAGGGTTAAAACCGATTTTAAAAGCGACATCATGGAGCACTCGGGCGGAACACCCCGGGGGCAGGATGCCACGCGAAATCGTCGCGCCCTCGAAAACGGACATCGCTCCGGGTACGGTTCGCGATATTAAATATCGCGTTGCTCGAGTTTTCATTTTCAAAACAACTTTTCACCGCCACCACCGCGCCGCACCGGCCCTCCCCCTTCGGAACTCCAGTCGCCATTCT
This sequence comes from Andrena chrysosceles, assembly GCA_963855975.1. NCBI lineage: Eukaryota > Metazoa > Arthropoda > Insecta > Hymenoptera > Andrenidae > Andrena > Andrena chrysosceles. The sequence continues at coordinate 40,474,340 of OY979769.1, read as the reverse complement.
GAACTTGCCGACCTGCCGTTGTCACTTGTCGCCTCAGCCTGGGGCCCTCCACCCCCGTTTAGAACTTCCACGCTGTGGCTAGCATCGTCCTGCCACGATTGTCGCCCCCCTTCACAGACCACCCAACGCCACGTCAACCCACACTTCCGTTTATGTTTACGCTTTATGGAAGTTTCATATTAAATTTATGACGCCGCTCGTCCCGCGGAGTTTTATGATTTCACGGCTGTAAACGGCCCTACAGATTTATGCGCGAGATTGGAATTAAAATCGGCGGCGTAGCGGCTGGCTGGCATCGAAACTCCAGACGTTTATCGTGGATTGTGAACGCTCGTGAACGGGGCACGGGTTTTCCATGGTAACGCGGAGAACGTGGGGGGAAGATTGAAACATAGTCGTGTTTCGGTGGAAGGGATAATTTCTGGTCAGACATTAGATAGGTACTCGCTGGCCGACGCGACGGAGTAATAACTATTTAAGTAGGTACTTAGAAATCTCTATTTCACGTTTATTCAAATACGTGTTATTAACACTAAATAGGTTAACGGCACCCGTAAATTTGATGGATTTCAAACTTCGAAAAGGAATAATTCCAATTCCGTAAATTAATAATTCCATTCCAAGAATCTCTACTTAAGAATTTAAGAAATTACAAGAATTTCTACTTAAAGAGCAAAAACGCTTTCCAAATCTCGAGATCACAAGTAACAATAATAGATTCATTTACATAAATAAATTTGAATGCAAGTACACGTTACATGGGTCCCATTTACACGTGTCTCTTTAATACTCGTTCAAGGCCATGACCTCTAGTACTAACACGCTTTTATGTAATTCTCCCGGTGAGTGACTCGTTCTGGAGAGAAATAGGGGGTGTAGGTGAAGGGGGATGCGACGGCTGGAACCGGGGAATTGAAATTTCAGTGTCATGGTGAGGTGTTTACGAGTCGATGTGACTGCATAATGGAAACGTATGTTCATAGGTGAAATATGATTCCGTAGCCTGTTCCATGACACCGTGGAAGAATTAAGGGACCGGGTTCGTGTTCAAAGTGTCGCTGACTCCATGCAAGCAGGCCTGTCGACCTAATTTCTTTGGCTCCGCCATTGTATCCCGTGAGGTGATTGTAGTGTGTCGTGATACCTGAAATATTCATTCGAACGGGTGGTAAAATCTTGGCTGCGGGAATTTACATGGGGTTGTAGATCAGCTTTCATAGACCGAATAGCAGACGGGCATACTATTGTAACTGCGCGTAACATCGATTTCGACTTATTAATTGGAAAGAGAAACGAGCTAATGAACATGCAGTCCATTTCTGACTTTCCTGTTCCGTCTGGCGATAGTTCCTCGAAGTGATTCTTGAAAATTCGGAAGTTCTAATTAAAACAAATCTACGTCTGGCTGTTAGAGAAGTGGCGAGGCAATTTGGCTTCCAACAGTTTCCAACGACTTCAGGCGAACTGCTAACAGCAAAGAGTTGAGAAAGTATGTTCTTCAAACCTTCGAAGAAGATCAAGAGGATCGACGATACGAAGTATAATTATTATCCCCCCAACTGTCTTGTAAGGATTGATTCTTGAGTTTGTTAGAGGAATGAAATGAAAGATATATTCTGTATCATAATCGATGATCAACCTTCCGATCTAAAAGTAACTTTTCACGTTGCACAGTTTTCACGGTTTCCGCGTACATATTCGATATTATTCCCCGTTTCATTGAAACTCCCGCGCAAGGGGCAGCGCAAAAGTTTAATTCGACGGATTAAATACAATTCTGCCACGAGATAATTCTTTCCCCATTGCGAAAGCGATGCCTTTTATCCGCCGAAACGCTAATCGTTCAGCGGAATTAATGTCAATTGGAAGCGGCAACGGAACAACGCGCAAGAAAGAAATGGGAAAAACGCGCGTAAAATCGCGGGAAAAGAACGTGACGTTTTCCAGGACTGCTGACCTTTTTACGTCATCATACGTCCCCATGCGCGTGTTAACGCTGTTGTTTCGACTAGGCGCCAGGGAAAAGCCACGGCTACCAGGTATTTAAAACAAATTTAGCCGGGTACCAACGTGTCGTTCATTACGACGAACAGGTTGGATAAAACGAACAAGCCGCGGTCGCAACAGACGAGTCGCAGAAAATGATGGTGATGAGTTTTAAAATGCTCCAATTACCATTCATTTTCGCGAGCGTGTCCACCCTCTAACCCACCCCTCTCGCGCCATTTCAATCCACGCTGCCCGACTCTCCAAGGACACGTGATACGTCTGCCCTGCCCTCATTGTATTTCATTTATCCGGATAAAAAACACTGCTGGCACAGAATCACCGTGAAAATTGTATTGTGATTCCGCGAAATGAAGAGACGCTGTTAAATAGAAGTGAAATAGAACGAGTGCAATTTTATTCGTGCGTTGGAAAAAGTTATTACGGGAGGACAGGATGTGGTAGACACCGATTTTGGTGAGCCTTAGCACGATGAATCTATGCCCAAAATAAGTAAATAGGTATCCGAGCGTTTAAGCCAATGGGCCTTAATAATGGAGATATTAGCATATAAATTATTAAACATTTCATAGTGGCCATGGGATTTTAGTGGTTAAAAATCCCACATCACCCTGGTTCCCTGGGGGATTCCCCTCTGGAGGCACCGGAGTGCCATTTGAAAACTTTCCCACTTTATAAAAATTTTTTTTTTATAATTTTTTTTAACATGGGGAAATTTAACTTAATGGGGAAATAAATAAAATAGAATAAAATTAAATTGAAATTCTATGCTATAGTATTACCATTCGCAGGTAGAACATTTTGCGATAAAAATCTTTTTTTTTTAATTTTGACACTTACAGTGTTTTCTACAAGCACTCTTTAATTCTTGCTCCAAGGTTAGGAAAACGTGATCCGTAAGTCGAAAGGATTTTAAAGTAGCTTTAATAATCGAAAGTCTTGGCGGAGGTCTTCGAACACGCACTGGAATTAATTAAGCGTTGCTCGTTTGCTTGCGGCCCCGAGGCCACTGTGCAGAAAGCAGTAGTTGGGAACACTCATTATCTATCCCTTGATCGTTTCTCATTCGTTCGACGTGCTCGCTAAAATTGCAAGAAGCCCGGGAGAGTAGGGTGGGAAGGTACGGGTTTAGCCGTGAGCGTCGTTAGTTTCGTAGCCCAATATCTGGCATTGTCTTCGAGGTTACGTCGAGAATGTCGAATCCCTTGAAAGGTGCCTATTCGACCCTCCTTTAATGAGCCAACGCTCGGAACAGAAGTGTTACTTCAACGCCGCCACGTTTTAACAGCGGCCGTAGCAGCTTATGGCACCTGCGGAACGTGGCCCGTAAAACCATCGACTGCTCGTCAGAACGCGCTGGAACATTGGTCTTACTCTACCGGAGCTGATAGGAAGAGACTGAAAGAAAAGTGGATCGTTTTAATTCGAGTTGTGCCGTTAATCGGTCGGCACGGTTGCATGCGATGGTAAGCGAACGTTCGTGTTGGAAATGACGGTAATGGAGCTGGGCTTATGGGAATTTGATTATTTAATTACTGCGTTGTTACGAGGATATTTTTTTATCGTACGGACTGGTTCATTGTGGGAGAGTTTTGTTGATATGTCGAGGTGATGCATTTATTCGCGGTGGTGTTGGTAACTTCGTTATAAAAAATGCTGGTCGATGGTGTATCGATGTCGATATAATTCTCTATCAAGCCTTTTAGCATGCACGTACTGTTTGTATTACATGGAAAGGGATATATGTTTCCTCGGAAAGATAGACAAGGATATTAGATAATATCATTGAACGAAATTACTGCAAAATTTGTATATATGTATATTGCTAAAGTTCGTATTAATTCGAGCGAGTTTTACTGAAAACAATTTTCAAAATAATGCACGTGGAAAAAGTTACTGAATATAGCTTCGGACATATTAGTTTGCAAAATGCGGCTGACCATAGATACTCCCCTTTCCCTCGCGCATCTTCGCTATCGCGCTCTAGTAGTACGAACCAATAATAACTGATAACTTGTCATATATATCATTTTACGTACATTATTTTGAAAATTGTTTCAAGTAAAAGTTGCTAGGATTAGCAAAATCTGTAGGAACACCTACGAAGTTTGCAACAATATTCTGTTAATATTCTTAACTTGCATCGCCGTTTACCCACAAACCGAATAAGAATCTCATACAGAATTAACAAGGAGAAATGAAGTGTCAGAGGAAACTGATTGCAATTCCACTGCAAAGTAACTGTCTTCAAATCTTTTACTTGCACTTTAGAGACTTCCACGCACGTTTATGACAAACTTACTCCCGCCATCCCCACGGTGACGCAATTTTCCGCTGAACGTCTTCAACGTAATCCTATGCTTAATACGCGCATTGCCAAACTAAGTGGTTGGCGTGTAGTTCACGCAATTTACCGTCGCGACGCGGAGGAGGAGGAGGGTTACAGAGAGGAGTGACGCAGGTAACGTCGGGGGGGGGGGGGGAGGGAGGGAGTGGATCCAAACTACCGGGACTTTATATGGTCTCACGTGCATCTGTATCCATGTGCACACGTATACTCGGTGACTTTGTACGCCGACCGAGAAAGTGCCTGCATCCGTACTAAACAGCACCAACAGCAGGCATGGCTGTTGGAATAGTTTAGTTATGCAAATAGTAAACTTCGGCCAGGGGGGAGGGCGGGGGACAAGAAGAGGCTGGTTGTTTCCTTGTGCCTCGCCTCTAAAGCCACCCGCTTTAGCTCAACGCGTCAAGGTTCCTTTTGCACAGAGTTTCGGCCTGCAACGCATTCACGATGGATATTAATTGCGGGCAACGATTAATAACGAAACTCGTGGGTCGCCACCGACAGGACAAAGGGGACGTCGAAGCTCTGAACCTCGTTTATCCCGCAGGATGTTCGGTTTTACTGAAACTTCGACGTTTATCGGAGAATTTCGATGTACAAGTTGTAGTAGCATTAGATTTTCAAGGTGTCCAATAGAAGTAGAACGGGCAATTGCATTTTTTGTAGCTAGGGATGGGAAAATGTTGTTATTTAGTAATAGTTATCCTGATTCAGGCATATAGTCTATGAACGTCCATGGGAGTTGCAAAGGGTCCATATACGTCGATCGCCGCCCATGGAAGTAGCAAGACGTAAACGTAAACTCTATCAAAATCGTATTACAACTACTTGAAATTACAGAATCCGCAACTCTCGATATTTGCAATTTAAAATGATTAATACGTTTCTAACGCTTCAGCCTAAATTTCTTAACCTATTATTCACGAACTGTTATAACAAAAACAGTATTAAGTACACAAATAATATTTCTATACAGTTCAATGAAAAATGCACAGAAAAACATCATACCTCTCGGTTAATCAGAGAAAATGTTTCTCCCGCTGGAGTTGGACGAAGAAAGCATCGAAGAAGAGCATAAAACCATGCTTAACGCGTTACGGGCCAGACGTTACGGGTCAACGAAAGCGTGCTGCATGAAAGTCGCAAAACGAACTTCAGAGGAAGTATTCGAAAGGGGTAGTGGAAATGTGAAAAATATAAAGGAGAACCTAACGGGATCTAATCTCCCAAGGAAATTCTTGGAATCTCCGTTTCGTCGTGCTATTTGTAATTCTCCGCTTTGCACGATCAGAAATGACGTCAGGAAAAGGAACGAGGAAAAGGGGCGAATGGGGATGAAGAAGAAAGTAGACTCGACTAATCAAATTCCACCGTTCTTCCGACGTGTATTCCCGGTCGTTAGCATAGGGGCTAACGATAACAAGTGAAATTCACGGAATCGCCGACCCGTCGTTTTCAATTAGAACCGAGACAGATCTCATCCCCTTTCGGATTATCGACAAGATCGGACAAAGGAGACGATGTATCCCTCCATGCACCGTCGACTCTCTGATACACAAACGTACCGTTAAAGCCGCTGGGGGAGCAAAAGAAGAAGCCACGCGGCCGGCGTACGTGATTTTGCCAAAGTAGAAAGTAAGAGGAGAGCGCAAAGGGGGACTAAGGACAATGGTACAGAGAAAATGAGGTTCCGAATGGTCTCTTTATGTCCCAGCAAGACGGCGCGCAGTCGAGCGTGTACAGAGGCAGCCGCGCAACGTTAACGGCTAACATGGCCCTCGTATTCCCGTCGTTAATGCAAAGTGTTCTTCGCGTGTATAATGCAGTACAAACATGTCTATAGAGACGTCAAGATTTCCTCACCCTTGTTCAAAGTTCACCGCACTACTATTATAAAAACGAAGCTATTAACACTTTGAAGTGTCATAAATATCTTGCCTGAGATCGCGCACATATGTAGAGCATAGTACAAGCGTCTCATACACAAGTACTTACCCAGACTTCTTTCCCTCGGTGATTTTAGTTAGAACTATAAAGCTGCAAAGGGATCCTCGAACTTATTTTGTGGGGAACGTACGTGTCCCCCGGTGGCTGGTTGAAAAATGGCATGAACGATGAAAGGAAAGAATGAGGGGACGGAGAGAGACTCTTGGGTAGAACGGAGACGGTGAAACGATGGGAGGGCTGAAGGGGGAGTGAAACGAAAACCGGTGGGTGGTGGCTCATAGTCGACATAGCCGGCTACAGTTTACTTTAAATCTCCTGGATGGTTCCTCGTCCGCCTTCCCGGTTTAAGATAAGCTACAGGGTCCGCCCGGAAAACGGAAGTAATGGCTTACCAGATATTATCAACTGCTACAGGGTGCATCGTAAAGGGGTGGCGGTGCACGCCGCGCCGTAGAGAGAACCACTCCCTATATCCCACATTACTTTTAAGGCACTACTGTACCGAAACTAGCAAGCGCCGTAAACTTTTCCGCGTGGCTTACCGCATTACCGGAATAAGCCGCTTATTGAATTCTAGCCGCTGAACCAAAAGGGTTGCTGGCCCCTCCTGAATACTTGGTACCGTTTAACTGTATTGGCCCTACTGGGCCACTCGTTTCTACTCGGCTACTGTTTGCTTCTGCAAGACTGGAGAAAGTCGTGTGCATCGAATGCAACGTCCCTGTTGTGGCGAGAGGATTTTTCTAACGAAGTGGCTGCGGGAGCTCTGCGTCACCGATTTGGCTCCAACTGTGAATGTAGCCAGTACGTATCGTGTGCAATGAAGCAACAGAAGTGTGAGGCGCTGTATTTGATGTTTTGTAAGGAGATTGAAGTCAAAGTTTTATCTATCCTCGAGAGCACACTTTGTTCGAATATAGCTAATTTAACTAAAGTACCTAATTTAACACACGTCATGTAGGCCATTAGTGTCGCATGACATGTGCGGGAATTTAAACTTTTTGTCGAACAAAGGATTGTATTTTTCGGTTGAATTGTTGATATAGAATGATAGGAATGGGAGCTGAAGTTATGAGCAATTTTTTTCTACTGTTATTTTTCTGTGATTGAATATTGTTCCCAATTGTTTAATCATTCTTCGAGAAATTCCCTTGAAAGGAAAGGAATTCGAACGAAAAGTCACTTGAAATGAAGTATTCGTTCAAATCAATGATTTAGAAATTCATCGATATGCAGAACGCTTTAAATTCAATAATCCACGATGCGAGAGAAAGTTCAGAGAATATTTATGTAATATTTCCGTTATGAACTCGCAAAAGCTTTCGAGAATAGGCTTTTAAAGCGAACTCCGCAGGCCGTCATTGTCGCCAGTCGCGTCAGACGTAGTAAAGGTAGAGGAGAGATTGGAAAAGGGTGAAGAAGGTCCACTTAATGAGCAAGAGCAAACCGCGGTACAACTTTAATGGTTTGTTAACAGAGATGGAGATATCAGACCGTTTGCCTGCCGGAAGCGTGCTCGGATGAGAAGTCATAGAAACTCGGGAATGTAGACTTTTCCTGTTTGCCGAATGGCTTCCCATCTTTATTCCATCTGTAAAGGGGTGCTCGTTCAACTTCATCTGTAGGCCAGAAATTATGATTTCGAGATAGAGCGCAGCCGTACGACGTTTAAAGGAAGCTGCAACATCTTATAAGAAAAGAGATACTCCGCGAACGGAGTGTTTACGGTTGCCTTTAACTCGCAATACTCAAGGGAGACTGAAATGCACAGAAGTTTATAACTTGTAGTTATCAGGATGCTGTAGTAACAGTTCTTCAAAAATTTAAATTCTGAATCTTGTTGCAGGGTAGCGTAAGACCTGAGATAAATATAAGGGGTGGAATCCTATTTTTGAGGGTAAAAACATACAAAAATTTGGGATTCTTTTTAAAAAACTAGTGATTCGATTCATAATATCTGTTGTTGTTTAGGTTCAATTAATATGTGTCCTGAGCACGTGACTTCTATCACCATCGGCTTCCCTTTAACTATGAATAGCTATATATTTCATCTTTGCAACGCAATGTTTCACGTTCTCGTGGGTGTTCAGAATTTTATTTTTCGGATTTAATAAATGAGGCCAGGTCGGAATAGCTTCGCGCCAAAAGCCGTACGAATTTCCTGAGCGAATCCACGCGAATCCCCCCTTAAATCTCTGCGGAATCGGGGACGAACTTTGTACTGCCTTGTTCCGTCTCAAATCGCTCTAAAAAGAGATTGAGTTTCCGTGGTATATATTTCGTTAGGTCAGCAGCAAACCGTCGGCGAATTTTGCCCCGTTTTACGGGAAATGTCAGGGCTAGGACGCACGGCCACTTTCTGGACCACGAAATTCCAAACTAAATCCATTTCCAGTTTACGCGATGCTGTTTGTCGTCGTCGACATCTCGGACGTCGTTCCCCGACGGTTACCAACTTCATAACAGTATCCCCAAATAATTAGAGACTATTAAAACAATGGCGGAGCACTTGGGTCGAGTTAATTGCCCCCCGAGATATTATTAATCATCCTGAATTTTGACGATATAATTTCGCACGGTTAGCAATTTGTCTTAACGGGATGACAATGCTTTGTCCGCGCTAACCCATTTGGAATTGGACCTTGGCGCATTTAACGGATGTGAAATTGATATAACGTTACGAATTAGGTGCTGACCGAAAGCTGTTTTATTTATTCTTGCCGTAACGGAACATTTGTTTTCTATGAAGACGAAGGAGATTAATTAATTATTTACCTATTTCCCCTATTAATATTCGGATCCGAAAGCTTTTCTGCAGCGTAAAAAAAAGACTTCTTCTTAAAGGATGAAGAGTGGTGTAAACTAAGAATCTTAAACAAAATTCATACAAAATTTTTATGTGTCACTAAAGTATTTATCAATTTGTATTAGGTTTGCTAGAAACAATTTCTAAAATAAAGGACATGTGAAAAGTTGGAGGAATATATATGACCAGTGTACTTGGCTCTAAAACACGTCTGACCATATACATACCTCTTTCACTTGCGTTTTTATACTTTGCTATCCTCTTGCATTGTAGTTCTACGAGATCAATTATATTTTACTGGATCTCGTTTCACGTATTATGCTACGTAAACAATTCTTTGAAGATTAATAAAGCTACAAACTTATCGGGAATTCTATTTAGCATTGTCAAGTTATACGAAGGTTTATCCTATTAAAAAGAGTTTATCATTTCCTCTTCCACGTAAAACGGAAGAAACCTTCAAATTATATTCATTATTGAAACACATACAATTAACAATTCAGACTCTCGATGGGAACAAAATAGAATTTCAGTAGTGGCAACTTTGTACTGTGTAGATCTATCTCCAATTGTTTTTACATGAATCACATACGATTAGCTTAAAGAAATATTGAAGATCCTGATTAATCTTATTGAAAACTCATTTTAAGAAAAACTACTTTTACACACCATTTACCTTAAAATCGTTCCTCTCGTATTTTGAAAACTGGCAGATAGTCGGTTAAACCTGTGCAGTGCGTGTCACCGTTCAGTTGAGAGACACCAGTTCAAATAGAAATCTATCAGAAAGTTGGTAAAAGTGCAAAGTTCTCTAAGCGTTCTCTATGGATGTCGCATCTGGCCAATAGTGTATACGGACCGTCGTCAACGTCGAACGAAACGAGGGCCAGACCAAAGTTCCCCGGAAGTTGCAGGGCTGGTCGTTAATCATGATTCTTAATTGCTTCACGGCCACCTAGACCCGAGGTGAACGAATAATTTAGGAAGCACCCCATTGATTTATCAAATAAATCGCGGCATCGGCCGTCGCCGAGATTGCTGGGGTAGATTCTTCTTCCCTGGCTCGAAAGCGATTTAAACCTCCTAAGCGATCCTGATTCCGCTGAATTAATCCGATTCAGTTTTCCCGTGCACGAAAAGCCGTCGGCTTGTTTGCAAAACGCGATCACAACGGAGTTTCTAGATCTGCATTGGGATGAGTTATCCGAGTTCAACCGCGAGTTATCTCTACGCTTTGTGCGCTGATGTTTCCTGCGTTTCGCTTAAATTCGTCTGTTTAACGGATCGTTATTCTTTTTCCTCGGCGTTGATCGTATGAAAATACTATAGTTGACCACTAGATATTGGAATAACTCAGTTTCTCTGTGCTGTGAAGATAAATATGTTTTGGATCTTTTACAAATGAGACAGTGGGCATTTTCTATTTCCGCCTAGTGAATAATGGTTAGAAGGGATCAGAAACTGAGCTTTGGTTAGGTTTACTGATTAGATTCTTGGTAAAACTGTCTATGATTGTCGTGCTAATTACGAAAATCTACATTTCTAAACGTAGAAAAAATTAATTTAATCACATGATATTCCCCTGGATGTCACGCATTTTCTATAAAACAAATATTCCATACCTACGTTGTTTCAAAGGCTTAACTTGTAACACTCTCCATATCACACCATTTTCATCTACTGTACGCATAAAATAATATAAAAGATGAATCGTGAAGTTCGATGATTGGGACTAAACAAACATTCATTTAACTCAGCAGAACAAATCAACCTTCCATCAATCCAATTAGATGCCTTCTAACATCGCCGCAATTTGCCCGCACTTTATTAAGGAACGGAGGAGAGGGGATCTCCAAATACATTTGAATCGATCACACATCTGTACGTAAACAGTTCCCCACCGCAACGGCGCGGGGATCGACTCGCTCGAATCGCTTCAAACGAATTGAATAGCGAACCGAGAAGCAGCATTGATGTCCAGCGGTTCGAGTAACGTAAAAGCCAGGCCAGCGCGCACAGAATCGCAGTGCACAGTTACCAACGAGTTACCTGAAGCTTTCAAATCAAAAGTTCGACAAGTTACACACGCGATTTTTCCTCCGCTCCACCTTTAACCGTGGATTCGCATTAATCATTAGCTCGCTGCGAAAGGCGAAATGGCATTCGACGTCGTGAAAGCAGCGTTGCCTGCTCGCATGCAGACATCCGGCTCCCCGTCCGTGGTCCGTGCACCAAAGGAGGGGGTGGCATAGGGGCACGCATTTAAGACGCAGTGAAAGACTCGGAAGAAATGGCACGGAGGAAAAGCAAAGCGAAAGAAGAGAGAAAGGGAGGAGCGATTCACGCGATTCGCGTGCCCGCTTATGAAAACGGGGCATTTGAACGTTGGAGGGCTTCCGGAAAAAGAAGGATATCAGTGAATCTATTTGCTGGCCTCGCGAGCCACTCCCGGAAGTGTCTCATTAAAATGCTAGCCCCATTTTCTTTCAAACGAGCCCGCCATCTCGTGCTTCTGCCCAACCAACCCGACCCTACCCCAACGCCCTCTCGCCCTTCCACGGTGGCCAGCGAGTCTCCTCGTCCAGCGTTCAGGCCGCCCCAACTTTGTCCATCGTCTTCTAAGTTCAACAAAGTGGGAAATGAAGCGGGGCAAACGTCACAAAGAGAGATGGCAAATACGACAAGCCTCCATCCAGCGGGCAGGTGAGCAGAGAGGGAGCCCCCGTTCAGCACCGAGCAAACCAAATGACGGACAAAACCGTTCTCGCGTTGAATCGTCCACGTTGGAATTACTCATTCTATGAATAACCAGGCGAGCCTGAACATCCCGTTGGCGAGTGCTGGCGGCCCTCGAACTCGGAAGACGACGCACGGTCGGCCAGGCCTGGGGCTTCCTGTGCCGCGGATTCCTCCCGTAGAAGGGAGCACAGAAATGAGGGAAGTGGATTACTGCGGATGAGATGACGTTTCAATGTTCTCGAACTGCGAGTGAATAGTGAAAGGGGTGCCTCGATATAATATGCGGGGCCAGAAGAGAGAAATTGGAGAACGACTGAGCGGGTGGAGGCGGTGTAGCCATCTCTGCCACGTGGGACGAGTGCAGTGATCGATACTGCGTTATGAATTAGGAGCTTCGTGGTTATGAAAGGGGAATCGTTCCCAGGTGCTTCCGGGGTCAGGTGGAATGATTATTTCATTTAAGAGATCTCGGATCTCTTTTTCGTTTACGTTATCCATAACAAGTGGGAATGCTTAATAATTCGTAGTCAGCTTTGCTCTAACATATCGAATTATTCTTCTTCCATGAAACGGATATACAGCTTCAATATTATAGAGATAATATTGCATTCCCCCTACAATAGTATAATAATTATAGCTACAAAAATTACAACGTTTTCTCCATTACGACTCCAAGATTACAATCTTCCAGTGATCGTAATCCTATTATAAAATTGCATAGTCCAAATTGTAAAAGTTTTTATCGTATCTTTAGAGTCTTTTCGTTTTGTCCAGTACAAAATTTTCCACGACGATCCCGAAGTTTTAGCGCGTTTCTTGGGCTAGAAAATCCAATGGCAAGAGTTATCGATGCCACTGGCATTACCCCGATATAACTGTGTTCTAGTGCAACAACGAGTAGCAATGATAAGAGGTTTTTGTTACCTTGCGGTACCGTTGGCTGCTAGAAAATTTACTTTCGAGAAGTCAAATCACTTGTCTCGCGAGACTAGAAGGCAAGAAGATAGCCGAGAGAACTTACAGGCGAATCGTTCAGGCTCGCAAACCTGGCCGCGAGTTCTCCGGTTGCTCATCCTTTGTTCAGAAGTGTGCAACTTGATAAAACACCTCGTATCGTGGTGCAAGCGTGCCTTCCGCCTGCTCCTTTTTTCTCCTTTTATACAGGCATTAATCTTTTGCGCCGTAAATTTTTCAACGCTTCCGCCGTCGTTTCGAGACATTTTTATTTAACGGGTTAGCGTAGATAATTATTCACAGTATACAGGGTCTAATTAAAAAATACATGAATTTGCACGTATACAGTCGCCTGCTTAAGCACATTTATCCTATTACACGCAGTTCGTCTACTGTAAGATAAATTATAAGTATGTACGCACGTGGTAAGGCTTGTGTAATTAGAAAATTTTTGTCAAGGACAGTGAAAGAGAATTGTCTATGTTATTTCTGAAGTTGAGAATTTCTATCCAGGTTTTACTTCACTTTACTTTTTCTTTTACTTGTATAATAAGCTTGATCTTTCCGCTTTATATGTAGATCTACATGATCTTTAGAATTTCCACTTTTTTTTCCACATGTATTGTTCAAAATGATTAAACATTTAAAAAATTTCTGAGAACACAGGTGTGCACGAACGTATTCACACCTTTGCACACTCTCAAGCCACAATTCCACATATTTCAACGCACACTTAGAACATACTTAAAACACCCCTTTGGTGCATACTGCCTTTGAAAAGCTTTTTAAGTGTTTGACTAGCATCAGTAACCTTCTCGAGTCTTTCAAACATATTTTACTCCACACATATGAGAACACCACTTTACAAACTCCAACAATCTACCATAAAATGTTAATAGTTAACATTCAACCAGTTCATTATCAACAGAGGAACCAAATGGCTATACCTACTGCTGTTGCGGGTAGCTGCAAAACGTAGTTGCAGAAATAACAGCTTATTTCATATTACCACCCCGTCTCATATTACTATATCTATAACAACAAAACCCATTAACTATCTAAATTCTAAACAAATCAAAATTTTTACCATGAAGCGTCAACATAGTTCCCTCAACTCGCTCCACCCTTAAAAAAATCTAATACTATCACGAAACAAGGAACAATATCTGCTTTCTTCGGTGATTAATTCAAAAGCATAACAATGCACTAGAAATTCATGCTTAACGAAAAAACGTCGACGCGGTGAAAGAATTTCCAAGAAAAAGTCTCCGTGGCTGAGACGTGGTAGCTCCCGATTGGTCGAGTGGTCTGATAGATGTGGCAAAGATGAAGAAAAAGGGGATTGCAAGAGCAGGATGACGCAGAGGAGAGTCCGAGGCTCGTGAAGGGGACCGTTATAGGAGCACTTCCGGCGTGTTGACACTGCAGCCGGTTGACCCGGTTGGTTCAAAGAGAAACAAGCAACCCTGATCGACAGTCCTGATAGTGGCAATAGAGTCTAGATTACCTCAGCGGTGCTCACGCCTATCCGTCATTGTCGAACGGTGTGGGACCAGGGAGAGATGTCTTCGTCGGCAGCCGTTGACAAGTCACGGGGGCACCTCTGGCCCAACGATCTCTGCCAGCACTGGACTCGAGTGTATAATCTGAAATGCATGCATCTAGAGGGACTCAAAATGGCGCTGCAGCACCGTTCGTTTGATCTACTCGTCGCGGTTTCGGGGTAGCTGTGTGCGTGAACGAACCTGTTCTTAATCGAACCGCAGGATAGTTCAGTGCCGTGGTTAGTAATGGTTGTCGAAATCGTTAGTAGTCATTCATCGTTTGAAAAAGTATGTTTGGGGAAGCTCTTCGGTTCGTAGGTTGGACAGCTTTTGAATTATTAAATGGGTAGCTATGAAGGAATAAGCTACGTCAAGTTGGATTGTGAAAGAATTGACGTTATAGGTACCAATGCTCCTCAAACTCTTAGCAATCATATGGGGCTCCAAGAAGAAAGTTTGTGAAAAGTTTTAGCTAAGTAGGTCAGAGAGGTTATGAAATATTGAATGCTGCAGTTGAGGAAAGCTGAGTACTACGAAGGTATCAGTTATTTGGAACCTTAAATGTTAAATGTTGATGTAAGGATAATTGGGATTATGGTCACTAAATTTCTTTCACACTTTTCATTCAAAAAGAAATTCACAAAAGGTGTCAATCTTTCAACTTAAATGTAGATTTTCGACAAAATATGAATGTATGTATCTGCATTTCATACTTCACGCTCACACTATAATTGAGAAAACAATACCTACTTTGTAGCATTTATTATGAAATGCCTTCCAGCAATGCACAAAGATTGTAAATCCTTCCTGACAAAGTAGACACTTTCATCCCCCATTACACTGTTCCTACCGCAGAATGGATTCAGGGAAACTATTCATTTATTCTTTAGACCGTAACGTGTGAAATAAGTGTTGTAAAAAGAAAAAATGATTTCCGAGAAAATCCACAGATCTCATGATCAAGGGAAAAAGAATTCGAGCAATTTTTCTTCTCATCTACGCCCAAACTTCGCACATTTTGTGAATAATTGCAATGCTCTCCGCGCCGCGTTTCCTAGCTCAGAAAGGAAAGAGGGAATTTCATATCAGAGAGAAATGAAGCGTGTAGGATAAAGTTACAGATCGAGAAACACGTGAAATCAGAATTGCACTACCTTTGGCCCTTCCTTCAGATCCAGTTGCTTTCCCTTTAAATTCCTCTGCCGGCGATAAGATACGATACGCGCACTCGACTAACCCCTGAACGCAATAAATCCGCGTGCAACAACCGTAAAATAACATCGTTTTCATGCATGTTAACTTATCCAGCGCGTAAAACGTAAGGAAAGAATATACCAGGAAAGAGAAGAAGGGGGAAAGGGAGTTGCTCCTATCGCAGCTCTCCTACGCCAGTTTATTCGAAAGGAAATTTTCGAGGCGAAATTCTCGTAAATTAGGCGCGATGGACTCTTACCAGTTTTGATTTATTTCTTGGACAGAAGTCAGTGGACAATAGGATTGAAGTACTAAGAGCTAGGATAATGAAATTACCCGTTCACTGGTGGCATCCCACTGTCGCGATTCTATTGTGTTTCTTTATGGTACCTGCTTCGTAAATTCTTCCTACTCCTTTAAGAGTACGCATTTGAGACGTAGCATTTCTCATCTCAAGTGTTTACGAAACTGTAAAAATGAAATGAATAAGACAGTGAGTTGATATATTTAACGTTGCTTGTCCAAGTTTACTCGTGTTGGAAAGAAATAATATCAGTTAGGATAGCTTCCTACCAAAAAGGTGGCACCACTGTCCCTCTAGTCAAGCAGCATAAATCTTTGCTCGTCCTCGAAGCTTCGTGTTATAAGCTACTATCATAGAGATGACGTATCGTACTGTCACGTAGGTGTGGCTCTGTCCGCTAAAGATATAGCTGGGGCCATCGAGTGAGCAACGTTGACCAACAACGTCACCCCATCGATCATTTCGTCCAAACGAATATCCTCGTCCTTCCCTTAATTATGTATATCTCTGCCTCGAATACGTCCTAGCACGTTCGCTGTCACGCATGAATCACGTATGAGCCTCAATTAAGTCAGTAGAAGCACAGAAAAGAAAATTACAAAGTTTACGGACATTTTAGCCACAGAATTGTTAGAAACTCACGCGGCGAAACAATTAGGCGAATGTGTATACATTGTAATGAGAAAAGCAGGCATTGCCGGATAATACTGTATAATTTTATATCTGTTTGTGTTATATTAATCGTACCATATCGTTACTGTTAAATATTCGTGAAAGAACTCAATAAAATCCTTCATCATGAGATAAGTGAAATCGTCACCCATTTGTCAGTGACATGGCACCCGGGGAAACTTAGGCGTCATCCAGATATGAGTGATGCGGCAGTCGACGTGCTAGGCAAGTAATTGGAAAAATCCTCTCTTATCGTTTGCTCAAATATTCTGTTCCATGTGGATCTCCCTTGTGATCTTGACTTTGGGATTCGTCCCCTCAGAATTATCTCGAATCGATTATTCTTCGGGACGGGGGGGGGGGCCGAGTTCTTCGTCTCTTGATATTACCTATTTTGTCGTCGAACTTGAGTAGAAGACACGGGAACGAATTCCTATACGGTGACTTGAATAATGTTAGTTGGGGAAATATTTGCAGCAGCAAGTCCCATTTGTCTTCAAAATATTAGTGGAGTCTAAAAATTCTATCCGTTTCCACATTGCTCGTTCCTTTCAACCAGCACACACCTGAAAGATAAAACTTCTGCTTGAAATAGTTACAGGATATATTTTACTGATTGTTGCATTCAGTTTGCGTTTCTATTATAGTTTAGATATGTGTATTTTATACTGTGTGGAGGCAAAGGATTGATCGGGTCTTTGCATTCATTCGTTTAATATTTGAATAACATTTATTTGTACTAAACTTCGTTTCGTGAAAGCACTGATTGAGAAAAACGCGTGCAGATATCGTCCAGCCCTCCTTTCAATTTTCTTAGATAGTTTAATCGTCGGGCTAATTGAATTTCATCAAGGAATTCCACCCTTCTCGACGTTTCTCAAGTTTTTCAGTAGTTAGAGTCAACGACTTTGGCGGTCATACGTCTTCCACGTCCAGCAAGATCAATTATTCTCACGGCGGAAGTTTCTTCTCGCGCACGGAAGTTCCTGGATCCCACATTGTTTTTCTGTCGTTATCTGCAGAACTTCCTATCGTAATTAATTAAACCAAAGGAAACGCGGATTGCGGATTCAAGGAGACAAAATACGTATAATATAACAGAGAAGTACCCTTAGAAAATATTACTAGACCTTATTTAGGCTTCGATGAAATTCTATACTGCGCTTATATTACACTAAAAGCAAACATTGTAATAAATATAAATAGTATTTCGTTTCAAATAGTATTCTATTAAAAACACAGCAAAATTCGTGGCAGAAGAATAATTTTGTGTCCAAAGTCATTTTGTGAAAGAAAATTCAATTAATACGATGGTATTTTCACCCCAAAACGATATGTATCTTTAATTAATTAATTTTAGTTATAGTTTTAGTTGATATGTAATCCTTTTTCTTTAGTTCTTATAATTATAAACTAAAGGATACTATACCCGTGCAATAATAATAATAATAATAGTTTTAATAATAATAATCTAAATAGAAATAATAAACCTTCTTCGAAGGTCTCCTAGCAATGATGAAAACGTTGCTTGATCTACAGAATCTACTGTTTCTAACTCAAACTTATGAATGCGCTCGAAGCTGGGAATGCGTTGAGTAGGCACAATTTACACAGTCTGCGAAACGTGTATTAGCGTCAACAAAACTTTGCTCGTTCGATGCGTCGCTGCCAAGAGCACGAGTAAGTGCGTCGTCGGCAAGGCTCCGTTCTCCTGACGTTTCTCATTAGCTTATTAGCGAACTTCCGCTGCTCGTTACTCGAACGCCGAAACCTTTGGGAATCACGTCAACTCGTTGCTTTTGCTTTGTACGCACAATAAAGGCGCTCGTGTTTCCAGCCAGTTTGTCGGGCTCAACAAGGCGTGTCTTCGAAATAACAGTAACAAAACCAGAGTATTTAAGCCTGTATCTACTTTATGGCGTGTACAGGCGTAATTCTGTGACAGCGCAAATAACGTTTAAAATAATTGTTATACCTAGTAACAAAAGATGAATCTGTGGATCAGTAATGGAGAACAAAAATCTTTCACGTACTAAAATTAAAAAGATCTAAGGGCTACTACCACCTCATAGCTAATATATTTAAATATTATCTTGATTTTTCTTTTAATTGAAGCCTTGGAAGAACGGAAAGTTTTGGGTAAATTTATAGTTAAAAGGTCTTCATTTGTATTACAGTATCGAAATAGTCTGACTAATCAGAGATAGAACCACGTACCCAGACATTTACGATTTAATATTTCAAGGAAATCGACTGAACGGAACAGCCATGAAAAATTCAATACGTCTTTGAAATCAACCATTATGGCTGCAATTAAATCATTCTTTGTGCTTTCGTCGACGTGCCTAAAATCAACAATAAAACGTACACAACTGTAGAATATAAATGTCAATGGGTATTAAAAAAAAATATTTGACAATAACCAAACACCGAGTATCAACCTTTCTTTAAAAAACAACCATTTCGTTTGACCGCAGAAATCAGGATACTGAATAGGAACTGTTTTTGTCGCGAATCACAATGTAGGTATGTGTAAAGTCTTCTAAAAAAGATAGAATTAAATCATCTAATATATAATGGGAAACGAGGCACAAGTCTATAGAAGATCTCAAAGAAACACGCATATTCGTTGTGTTAAAAAAAAAATCGCAGTCTTTTATTATTTCGTAACATAAGCATTAGTTTTCCATCTATAAACGACAACAATATTGTTATTCTCGCTTACGATTGCTTTTGTTTATTCGAAGCCATTCCGACACAACACTTCGCGCGACTTCTTAGACACTCCAGAACTCCAATCATCCCTTCCTTCCATCGTCAAAAATTTCCTCAATCCCTAAAACGACACAGGAACTCATTACCCCAAAACATGCCCGAAATATCCTGGCCCTTATAACGAGCACTCGAGCAACGATACCAGCGTCTTCAAACGAACATTGCACTCTGAAATTCCATCGCATACAGACTTACCTATTCATCGTTCGACCCAGCCCTTGTCGAAGAGACAATCCCGCGACTTAACGTCATAACCGCTGGTCGTACGTCAGCCAGTTGTTAAGACGAGCAACATGCCATATTCAACGGAAGAATCGTTGCGTCCGCGGCGGGACAATGCGAAGATCAAGAGCGTCATTAAGCAGCGAAGAGGCATTCACTGGTAGCCTCGAAACAGGAACAGCAAGCGAGTCTCGCGGCCTTTGGCCTCCCGTTTTGGACCCGTCGTGTGGAGCGGCCTCTGTATCCCAGTCTATTGGTCCTGCCACTCGGAAAACCTGACACAATGGCCCGGGTAAACCTGGTAGAAAGAGGAAGGACGGAAGGACGACGGCCCCGCGTCAGAGGAAGGGGATCCAGCAGGGTCTCGGAGTTTCGAGCTTCCGGAACAATGGCAACTTGTCCGCTCTCTGTGTCGTGTTCCCTCGTGGATTAGGCAGGGAATGCCTAGCCCTCGGTATACGTGGCCTGATAAATAGTTGCTTCTTCGTATAATTCCGCGGATCCACGGTATTGGCTCGCGCTCAAATGCCAGCGCAAGCTCGACGAAAGAACAGCGCCACGAAGGCCCTTCAACGTCCTGGCCACGTGAACTGGCTAAAGCCTTCCCGGGATGATTTCGTGGGGAAAAGTGTGCCGTTGCCTCGCATTAACGTAGCAAAGGAGGGGGCGAAATTGCGCGGCGAGGGTAACATCGAGGGCTTAGACGCGTGCAAGGAACGAGGCAGCGGGCAGGTCGCTAGAGCGTTCTGCGTGCAACGGCGCTCCTTATTGCGCGATGTGATGCACTGGCTGCTGGATAACGGCTGGAAATACACCCCTGCATTCGACCTCGGCTTTGGGGAATGAATTTGACGGCCAGCTGGCCTCGTTCGGTTGTGGAAGTGAAATTAGCGCAGTGGGGTGGGGGTTATCGGGTGGGGGAGGTGATGAGATATCTTGATGAGACGACATTGTTGTTTGTTGGAGTTGACGAGCGATGCGGAGAGGAAATGGGGTTGGAAAGTAGAGGTGTTGTGGGATTATTTGGTGTGCGGGAGTCATTAGGTAGGGGATGTTTTCGTAACTTTGATCTGTGGTTACGTATAAGATTATGGCTTCCTTTTGTTACTCTGATTGCCCGGGTATCGTATGATTCTTGTTTCTGTAATCTCCCGTTGTTAAAAATACCATGGATAATTGTTATTTGCAATAGCAGAAGTTACTGAAAAAGGAAGAAAAATAAATTCTCTGAGGTAGATATTTATTGGAAAACGCTGAAATCGTAACAAAATACAGAAAAGTCCACAAAAATCTCTGTAACAGTGTATATTTTAACGTGTTGCAATTCCCATTTGAATCTCCAACGCATGCATATTCAGCAATATAACAGCTACAGACATCTAGCTTTCAAACAATGATAAACAAACACTAAGTAGGTAATTTGAAAATATTTACGCTCCCAGAACCAACCCAAATCAAGACGCCATAATAGTTTCATCGATTTCTCAGCGTTCCTTAGACAGTTTACTCTTAAAATAAACACTCCTACAATAACTTCTTCCAGAAATCTGTCATCCTAAACTAGAAGCATATCCACACAAGACACCTTCAATTTACCCGGAAGTGTCTTTTTGCGGAGGCTCACTTGACTATCTCACCCATTTTTGCACATTTACCGGACAGGAATAAATTGAAAAGACTGTTTAGTTGAGTCTCGTGGACCATCATTCACGCCTGCCACGAGTTTATCTATCGAACTATTCCTGCCAACGAATAGTTAAATGTAGCGACAAACGGGCAGGGGGGTGAGAAACGACGGATGAACGAGAATAGGCGGACTGCGATATTTTTCGAGCAACGATAACGAAGAATCGATGGAAAAATGACTGCGTTTCGGGGACAAGCGATCTTATCGCAAGGAGATCAACGTTCGTCAGGTACCTATAAATTCTGAAACAGCAGACTATCCGATACCAAGGGGAGGCTCGAGTCGCGAGCTCCGAGCTTGCGAAATGCCGTTTGCTAACTGATTAATGGGCCAGACTTATGTACCGCAGGCCTTCATCCACTTCAGCATCGAGAGCCATCGACTCGAACATCCATCCCCTCGAGTATCTTCGTAATGCGCGACGGTAGAAGACGTATAAGTTAAAAAGAGCGGAAACAGACCGATAACGACGGTACTGCGTCGCTCCTCTGTCAATGCCTTAAAAAGCAAACGTAACAGTAAACCCGTCAACTTCTTGAAAACCTGATACTTCTGACAAAGATCGGGGCACTTGTCCCGACCTTACTGTGAAATATTAATCCCGCGGAACAACGTAGAAAAATACATTTCACTGCTCTTCTTCCCTGGCTTGAATTTGAAATACCAAATAAAGCGAAGTTTGTCAGAGTTGTTTGATAAATTTGCAACGATTATCGCAATTATTCCACACAAAGTAGGTGTCCTAATACTTATGAACGGCCCTACATAGAATACCAATAAGGATATGAAACCTTCCAGACCAAATTATAAAAACCTTTAGTCGATGTCTGACCAAGCACTTGGTACTTCCACTTGCGTCACTTCGTCCTCAGACAGGCATTCACTCCAAACGACTCTCAAACAAGGTGAGAGTATACTTTAACTGAATCCGATGCCTGCGTACTGTGACAAAGCGAAAATCGACGTCACCCCGATCTTCGTAAAGCATGTAATAGCGTGCAATTGCTGTACAGAGCATGGTCCGGTCAGAAACGAGGCACTTCCACTTGGGCCGGATGTATAATCCAAGGCGACAGCGCGACGATCAAGGGAAAGTACGAAAAATGGAATTTCGGATTATCGTCTGTCCTTTGGATGTACTCCGGGGTACCCGTGAACGAAACAATTTCCTCTCGCTTGCTCGCGCGGCTGGCAAAAAGAGAGGACGGAGTGGAGCCCGACGTCGCCAGGACATCCGGGCATAACTCGAGCGTAATCGCACCCTGGATAACTGGCTATCCGCTAGAAAGCGGATAATTCCACGCTCTTCCTGCATTTCGTCCCTCCCTCAGACCGCTTTCTCGTTCGAGAGGCGAATTGGCCGGTTTAAAAGGAGCGTAAGGGACGGGAACGAAACGGGAGATAAAAACTATGCGAGAATGATCCTCTTACGAGAGGACAGTGATGGCGATGCGAACGAAAAATAAAAGGGGTAGTGGGAGCTGGCTAGGTGCAGAGGAGACAGAAATAGAAAAATGCGAAAGGGCTACGACAAGGTTTCTTGTAGGCAATAAGGATTTAACGTTTCACGTCGGTGGATTGCATCGGTCAGATTGAGTGAAAGAGCGAACACGGTTCCAGCGTTTTTGAGATGAAGATATATTTCTTCCGGGGCAGTGCTTGAATTTATTGATCGTGACAGAGTTTATATAGAAATATAGATAGAATATTTCATAGAAATAGCAGACATATATTTGAACTTCATGGAAACAAGTTAATTTAGGAAAGTAAGTAGTACTCAACGACAACTTGTCACGCGTCAGATAATAGACAAAACAGTTATTGAGGCTTCCAAAACTATCAAGATTTCCAAAGTGCTCGAAAATGGAATGATATTCGAGACTGAAGCCACATGTTCAAAGTAATTAAAGTTAAAATCATGTGTCCCAAAACATTTTGAAGCCCACCACCAGTTTCTTCTTTTAGTCGCAAACTCCCCTAAGTAAAGATGTAAAAATCTCTCAGATACAGCAGCAATCGATGCACCCAAGGAAACCCAGCGTGCGAAGGAAGTGGACGAGGTGGCAGAAGGAAGCTTTGATCGTCGCCGCGATCGACGTGACGGGTTACTGCGGAAGGTCAGTAATTGGCTGTTACATTTTAAACAACTTGCCGTGCGCGCTTTAATTTACTTTTATTTCCGCCCGGGGAGTTTTCGTTCTCGTTTCCACGGTGGTTTATAACTGGCCCCGGAAAAAAGGGGAGGGGGGTCTTTCGCGGATCCGCCACCCTCTATCCGTAGTTTTATTCTCAATTTCACGACGGCCCCCGCGACGGAATTTCTGCTGGAATTACTTGGATCGCCGACTGCGCGGTTTAATAAGTACAGGATGTCTGGTAAATCGCAGTACAATAGAGTATGAGATGACTCCTCCTTAAAACAAATGGAAAATGTAGAATAAATCTCTTTGATCGGTCACTTAGTTTTCGAGGGAAATGATTTTAAACAGGACACTGCTCTCAGTCTCTTGAACTGTCTATATTTTTTATCTGTACTATTGTATGCACCTGTGTGTTGATTTATACTGAAGGAACCACATTGGTGAGATAAAAAGATACTAAAATTGTATTAGAAACGTGTTTGAATTAATTTATAACAATTTAATAAGAAAAGTATGTACTTCTGCTTATAGCAATGTGATCAACACCATCCATAATTTTTATAAGAAATACTGTTACAGGCTGTACGTTAATATATCACAGTACATATTATCATTTTGAATAGTAAAGTGTATTGAAGTTACCTGCTATGGATAATGTTAGACATATTTAAATAATGAATCCTGTTTTTACTTACTTTCTCATGTACAAAAAAGAGGGAAAAGAATAGGAGGAAGAGAACCTTAACGTTTTTCCCAAATGCATTGCCGAAGGGATTGCTGGTAAATTGTCGAAGAAGCACGGTCGCGTTCGTATCGCTGGGAACGACGAGACGGCGGGAAACAGTAAACCGGAAGTGGGTTTTATTCCTCTCGGTTGAATACCGCCCCTGCCCCCCTCCCCTCCTCGAAGGATATTTAAAGCGCGTCGTAATTTTGCGAGCGTAAAGGGAAACGCGAGAAAAATCGAGCGAAACGAATTAAAAGTTCGTCAGAGGCGTATTAAATTATTTAAATTCAACGGAGGCCCGTGCTCGTTTGGATATCGCGAAGGAGGGGAGGGATGAGAAGGGGATGGAAACCTTATTACACTAGTTGCGCTGTTCGAATCAGAAATTCGTTTCGAGGATTCGTTAAAGTTTTAATATCTTATTCGTCAAAAAGTTGGCGGGATTATGTTTCCCCTGTTTGTATCTTTCTTCTTTGTTTTGTTGAACCTTTGTCGCGTGCAGATGGCACGAATTTATGATTTTGATTAATGGTGAGTGGGTGACTGTACAGTCGAAGAAATAAAATCAAAATATTTTACCGGCGAAGTCCTGTCAGCTTCATGAAGATTCGTAGGTAGTAGGTACTTGTTGAATTACGTAATTCGGCAATATGCTCTGGCTAAGGAAACTTTAAAGTTGAGGAAGTGAAAATTTTATTCGCAAATGCTTCATACAATTTTCATCGAGTAAATAGTGTCTTGATGTGTGAACACTCGATATGATTTAGTATAACGCAGAGAATCCATTTTAAATTCGTCGAGGATACCACAGAGTGATTTGTAATTCTATGTTAAAACTTCAGGAGGTAAATTGATTTGAATATCCAAGGCATGACGAGTTGATCTAATATTTGCTAATGTTGTTTTCACCCTGCTACAATTGCCGATAGGAAACTCGTGCACTTCAGTTTGTAATTAAATATATTTAATAGAGAATAAAGAAGGAATGTTAACCTTTATCAATTAGAAGAATCGTAATAACGACTTATGCTGAAAAATATAAATATTGGAAACTAAAGGCAAGAAGTGATCCACAGAAACATTTCTCTAGTACTCCATTTTTCATTTCAGCGCAGTTTCCACCAACCTTTCGCCAGTATACGGGTCGATCGTGTTGTTGTCCATGTGAAGGATGAGGGAAAATAGACAGGAAAAGCGCAGGATGAGTTTACCAGGTTAACGAAGCCTCAAGAGTACTTGAAAAGGATCTCATCAAGGCGAAGTTGAACAAACTATGCTCGTCCTTGCGTAAACTCCCGCTTCTTTTACAGCGGAACTCATTAGGAACTTTGTACTCCGTTTTTCGCAGAAAAACACCATAAATATTACCCAACGTGGAGCATCTGAATCAGAAGGTATGAATTCAAAGGATAACATTATGAAAAAGTGCAAGAATAACTTACGAGGTAAGTTCGCCGTCTTAAAAACAAAAAAATCTGATGCTTTACAAAAATGTAATGCAGGTGGTCTAAACGTGGAAACTGTAAACACCACCACAATATAATTAGTTATATTCCCGTAAAACATATCGTAAGACAGATAAATATAAAGTTCTACTTAGTTAAATTTACTTTACAAAATTCAACCCCACATAAATTTTTCCGCCAAGTCATTAATTTGTATTTAACTTATTTTCGATATCTTTTACGATATCACAAATGTATGTGTGTATAATGTATATACATACTGCTACCGATTTAGTAGAAGTAAATGTGCATTAATCGTCAGTAATTCTAGTGTTGAACTTCCATGTTCACCCTCGCCGTGGTCGTGCTAAAAAACCGCGGTTAATTTCATGACAACCTAATACCTACCGCAATAAAACTCCCCGATCAGGGAAGCCCACGCAAATGGGCGCAGAGCAATCGGAAAGAGTATAATTCCAGCGAAAGCCAAGGCAGCGTGGAGTTAAAATCGATGTTAAACGTACAGCTAATCGTAAACCGGTAGTCGTTTTTGCGCGGCGAAGCTTAACCAATCCTGCGGTTCGTTCGAATGTGGCCGGGACGGTCGGCGCGGCGGCGGGGCTAGTGGTAACGAAGGGGGATGTGCAAAAAGGAGGCAAACCGAGACGGAGCCGTCCCCATAAATATTAATTGAGTCCCCATCGGCGTCGCCGTACGAGGGCACGGAATTTCCAACGACTGGTCGTTCGGTGGAAAACGAAAATCCGCAGGCCGCAGGACCATAAATCCTCAAGTTTCTGCGGCTGTCTCTGGCAACCCACGGAATGACGAAGTGGGCTGGTGGCCTCCTCTGCCCACCTTCCAACACCCCCGCGCCTCAGATGCTCTGCCTCGTCGCACCTTACTTCCGTTTTCTATTATGTTACGAACGTGGCGGACTGCTCTGCGCCCGCAAGGATCCTGTCACCGCTACATCGCCTCCAGTTTCAAGCCGGATGTTGGCGACTCGATTTATCGGTCTCTGGACCACTTTGGTAATGCCCAATTTTTCTGTACATTCTAGGGGGGAGGGGGGGACAGTGTGTAGGCGCTTTGAGAAGTTTGAAATATGTTACAAGTATATAACTTCCGGATGACACGATGGTACATATACATATGTCACGGATTTCGATGAGATTGAAATATAATGTCGTCCGCATGGAATTAGGGGAGGTTTATAGTTATCATTTTGCTGGTTTCGAGTTTGTACAGGGACATATTCAGGGAGAACGTCGAAGAGTTAATTGACGTCAGTCTATCTAAGCGTCACAGCCATGCCTTCCATAGTCGATGAGAGTAAAAATCGACGAGGCAGGTCTCCCTAAAATATCTCGGTGCTCTAATCGCCCACGGTAGCTGTTGCACCGCGTGACGGGCAAGATTACTTTCCCACGGTGCTGGGAGGGCGATTCTCGCGGCACATGTGAGCTCACGATCAACCCGATCACCAGTGCATTCTCTGATTGCGCCATTTCCGAGAGTATGGGGATTTTTTTCCGCAAGATTACAGAGCGAACAAACGGCTGACGCATTCGACGGTAATGCACCACCTTCCTCGATTGACCCCTGCCCCCCTCAAGGGAATGAATTTAACGGGCAGAGACGGGACACGGGGGCAACGTTCCGCGTATTGTGTCTGCGGGCTGCATTCCGCGCAACGTTCAACAGGAAATGGACTCGGTCAATTTCCCGAATGCATTCCGTTGTGGCTGATTGTTAAACTGCTAGTCGAAGTGCGGCTTGAAAATGGGGATAATAAAGAGGAAACAATAATCTCCTTTACGCAAGACAGCTGATTTTTTGTAGGACAGTTCGTGTGTACCAAGGATTCTTTTAGACTCTTATCCTTTTAGTAGAATGTTTTTACACACAGATCGTGTGACTATGTGACTTCAGGTTTTTTGTGGGACCTTAATAAGTGATCGAAGAATTAGTATTGAATTGTAGGAAATATTTTTAAATTCTGCTTCCTAATTTTTCAATATCACGCAAATACTTCTAATAAATGTGCATAGCACGCGATAATAGAATGTAAAGTATTTGGGCGCGTTACCTTTTAGGCGGAAAACCTAAAATACCTTAAAATATATTAAAAGTATACAAGCTGGACCTTATTTTAGTCTAATAACTATTTACGTATTGTCAAAGAAAGGAACAATTCACGAATATTTCCATTGAAATTAAGAATTATTCTAAATTCTCTTCAATAAAAATCATTCAATTTTAATTTATTTGGAATGAAAATAAGCGTTTTGTGCTGCAACAAGAAGATGTACCTAGTTAGCGTATATTTTGCAGGTCCATTGCAAATGAAAAGTAAGGAGAGTCTTCCTAGTCGCTGTAGAAGTTTACGCAGTAGAAGTACACCGCCATAAGTCAGACGGACGGCATTGCGCGCGCTGCATGTTGAGCGATTGAATTTGATTTTTGCGTTAACATAAAAGATGCACCGCGGCGGGTTTAAAATCGTAAAACTTGGAGGATGAAGCGGGGGAGAAAAATCTATCGGAACGCAAAAATTCAGGGCGATTTTTTTCTCCTCTTCCGGAGAATTTACGAGGGAAGGGTTATGGCCTTCGGAAATTTTTCATCGTAAAACGCAGGAACAAATCATCGAGTTAGAGTGCAACGAGAGAGGGACCATTTCCAACAATGTTTTCATAGTCGCACATACGCGCCGCATGCATATTCATCCAAAGAATTTCCGTTGCCAGCGACCCCGAGCCATTCTTTCACGCGCCGGTCATTGCTACCATTATTATTCGTTCTTTTCTCTTTTTCCTTATTAAACGAAACGTGTCGCTCTTATGATAATTTCCGAAAGCACCGCCTTGTTACATTCCTAGCTGAGGTTCATTTTTCTAAGGAAACATGAAAGAAGTGTTGGAACAGTTTTGGAAAAATTCATTGCTTTAGTCTTCCACGTTGATGGGTCCATTACTTATTTTCGACGGCCCTTTAGTTTCAAAATGTC
The DNA here is from genome assembly GCA_963855975.1 of Andrena chrysosceles. NCBI lineage: Eukaryota > Metazoa > Arthropoda > Insecta > Hymenoptera > Andrenidae > Andrena > Andrena chrysosceles. The sequence continues at coordinate 40,445,816 of OY979769.1, read as the reverse complement.
GTTGATTCAGGCAGCTAATTATTCACAAATTATCGAAACTATTTCTGAGTAACTATAAGTAGAGTGGTAATTCAGGTTCAAACAGTAATTCAGATTGAAAATTTCGCGAATCAATCATCATTGTTTTACTACCCATTTAGTGTTTAAAAGCACACAGTGTCACAAGAGTGCTCTATTTATGGGAGCCCTCATTCCACGAAGTTTCTTAACGAAACTATTTCCACCCTCCATGGACTACACTATTTTCCACTTTAACCCATGCAGCATAAAACAAGAGTATAACCCCCTATACCGATTGGAAAGTTTCTCGTTTATCAGGAGATAATAGCAAATCCACCCATGAAATATCTAAGAAACAAAAAGTCTCCGGCGTGTGCGCGAACAAGATAAGTAGTGACAGTCTACCACAGGCAAACGAGAACGACGCTGCCCGGTAGAACGTGGAACGCTGATGGCAATAAAGCGCTATCTGGCTTCCACTCGGAGTCACTTAACGTCTGCAAGGACATTTAAAGTCCTTAGGAGCGCGGACCCATTCGCGCTATAAAACACTACCTTGCCTCCTCCACCGCAGCTACTTATTATAACGACATTATCCTCGCTCTCCCTCATTAGCTACCCCATCAACGACACTTCCTTCCAACCCCCCACCCCTATTCCCATTTCGAAGGCGACCGCCCGTTCCAAACAACGGGTAAAGCCGCGGATAAGCCAAGTCCTTCCTGTTTTCCACCCCCACCGTCGTTGCTTTCCCTCTTCTTCCCGGCATTTCCACGCGGTGTCCTCCTCCTTGTTCTCGTTCCAGCCACGGCCACGACCGAATTAATTTCGGTTCGATGCACGTAGCCGCTCGTAATCCGTTTATCGCGGGGGCTACGAGTTGTTACGCTGTAACTCGACCAGCTGCAAAAGGAACTGCGGGGCCGCCTGATCAGCCGTTGCACTTTCTTCGTTTCCTTTCGTTCAACCTCCTACCTCGCCCCTGATCACCGCGGGGAAGGATAATGGCGTTCGGCGGCGTTCGGATGGTTGTTTTACGTCGCGATCGTTGGCGGTTCGTTAGGTCCGCGGCGTTGTTGCGCGTAGTGGATGAAAGTGAGCGCGCGGGATCGGGATTAGGCCGGGTGCACACTAGTGTTACGCAACGTGTAACGTAAGGACCCTTTCCCATGATACATTTGAATATATGCAGTCAGGTGAGATTGCGCTAATTGTTTTTATAAAATTAATGTTTATATTATGACAGTTGACCGTGGTCTCAGCATGCATCTTTCTTTAAGTATAGTATTCTACTTAATTGTGTGAAATCGAAATAGTAGTGGATTATGGGGCATTCGATTTTACTTAATAGTGCATCCATATTAACATTCTTTTCACTCAAGATACTTGCGTGGCTCATAATTTCTTAGTACCTTGAGCTTCACTTAGAAGAAGTAGCGACGATTTAAACGGGGTAAACAATGTGTGAAACATTGAAGTGTCTCGTGTCTAACGACTCGTAGCTTTGGTGCATTTTTAAGCCGAATGGGGGAGGGCAGATAACTCACCCCTATTTTGATTTCAAAGGTTTCATGGCAAAGAGTTAGACTGAATGCAATCCTTAAGGAGGACGCATTATCTTACTCCCTTTTTCATGAGTTTGCGATACGTTGTACAGTAAGTTCCAGTGACTTGAAACGGTCCAAATAACGTCGCGTTTACTCATCCTTTTACCACAAAGATGCCACTTTAATTCATACAGGCATGATGAAAAATTTGAAAATTTTTATAACGACTTGTATATGCGGCGTATTTGCTGCAAATGACAGCACACTACGAATTCCAATGAACCATATGTAATTAGGTTCGAGAAACCCTCATTTCACGTGTTTACGTGAACAACATTATATATGTTTGCATTACACGTTGCATTACACCCATCTGTACTCGTCCTTACACGTGCACGCTTGGACGAGACACTTGTCGAACATCTGCAAGGAGGGCTCCGGTTTGTAAACACCTAGTTAACAGCTTCTGTCACTTTCCCCTGCTGCCTGTATTCCATTCATTCCACCATGATTCGAAGATATAATAAATGCTCGAAAAGATACAAATTCTATATACACCTAGGTACATCCTGTACGTTCTATGTGCTATAATAACAAACTTGAGAATGGATTAATACCATCAAACAGTCGTTACATGAATTGAAGCCCAACGTCGTTTAGAAAGAAAAATTCTACAACCCCAAGCTTTCCCCAGTTTCAACTTTTCCTTACAAGCGTTACCTCCACCCCCACCACAGTGGGCTTATCTCCAGCCGAAGAGCTTCTTAACTCCCTGATAGAGGTGGAATCATCGAAAGTTTTCATCTTACGCACAATTTTCCTAATTTTATATCTGATCCATCTTCGTGGACGTGACATCGGGCATGCTCCCTAGCAAAGTAAGGGCCGTTCGTTTGTCAGAGGCACCGGTAACAATATTACCTTATCAAAGTTTATCCGAGGCTCCAGTCGGGATCGAAACTTTGAAGAGGAAAACGGAAAGGAAGGCCCTAACGAAGTCGTCTGTCCACTTCTTGCAGATTGAACTTTCCTGTCGTACTTCGCCGATGAATATTCAGGGCTCTATGTGTAAAACTCGGCGGAAGGAGAAAAAAAAATATCCACGGAACTTCGCCTAACCGAATGATGTTTTATTCCGCCGCGCATTAAAAGGAAAGTGTCGCTGTTTTAACCCGAGCATCGGGGGAAAGGGCTCGGCTAGTTGCACACGGGAATTAATGCCACGTTCGTGCCAGTTTGAATTACAAAACCGTTCTGTATAATTTGTACACAATCTGCATAAGGAACAACAGAATTTTTCCCTTTCTTGTTTCGAAAAATTTAACACCGAGTTTCCTTCTTATCCCTCGAACGAATTTTTCAAACGGCGCGGCGTTTCCTTAACTGGAACCTCTTGTTTATTCAATCAGAGCCATTTTGGGGAAAATCGAATTGTTCAGCGAAGGTAGGTATATCACTGAAGAAAGAGAAATATTTCTAAGACGCAGATATTTTATTTCCCATATGGTTTTAGAGACATTAGCCTCTGATCTGTGATCCACAGTTTTGAATTTTTATTTTACAATACCGTAGTATCGAGTGCATTTACTACTTGAAAAATCGCGATTCTACCTTTCAAATTACAGGGCAATTAACACTGAAGCGTGATCACTGCAAATTATTTAACCACCCTCCTTTGTAAGCTTCGCCTTCGTGTTATGCGAACCACCACCAGCCACCTCAACCCCAAACACGCCTCTTTCGCCCGAGATTCATCTAGCCGAACACCCCAGCCAGCATCTCCTCTCCCCTCGAATCCAACGCCACAATGGAATTTCATCGATATTCGCTAATAAATTTTAAAGGGTGCCCTGGAGAACGCGGTAGCCGCGGCCTAGCTGTAAATATTCAAAGTTTTCGCTCGAATCAGTTACCCTCCCTTCGCGCAGCGCTCTAGCCTTCCTCTTTCCGACGCCGTAGCTTCTTTTCCCGCGGGTGGGCAATCACATTATGAGCAGCGCGCGCGAGAGGGAAGAACAACCGAGAGGGCTCGGCCAACTTTTTCGCGAGATGAATTCCTTCGCGTGGAAAGAAGGGAAGCCAGAGGGATAGAAAAAAACACACACACAGACAGAGAGGAGGAAAGTTCTCTTCTTCTTCTTTCGAGAGGGTTTTCGATATCCCGCAGGCTTGAGGAGGGACTCGTTGTGGAATCGTCTCTCGAAATTCAGGTCTGGGACGCCGCAGTAGACTTTGACGCGCCACCTCGGGAACCTCAATGATTTACATCCAGAGTAAATCATCGGACGTTAGGTGGGTTGAAATATAAAACCGCGAACACGGCGGGGGAATTTTTCTCCATTGAACGCAGCGAGGGGGATTATTTTTCTCATTAGCCTGGAAACCAGTGGCTGGGAATCGATAAAATAATTGTGTGAATCGCGACGACGCAGTCCACTTGTAATTATTGCTTAATAAATTGATTGTTATACGTTTGTTCCACATTTTCGATTCATTCAGAGGAATTCGAATGTGCTTCGCAGGGGGTGAAAATACGTATTGTATGGAAATGTTGGCTGGTGGTCAACCCCATGGCAGTTAATGTATTAACACGGGGTCCAATTTGACCCGAAATTCTTATTTCCTTCGAAAATTCACAGGGTTGTGTAATGAATAACAGAAATGAGTCATTACAAGATATTGAAGACATTAATATTTGCGTCTAATTACATTAGATATGAGAGTTATTAGAACAATGAGAGTTATGATTTTGAGCAATGTGTCATTCACGATCTTATTGACGAGGCACGTTAAATATTTATTTCTGACAGTTTGACAATGGACTGTGAATTTTAAAAATTGGACAAAAATTAATCGACATTGATATATTCTATTGTATATTAATTTTACTTCCATCAACCTTGTCTTTATGGAAGATGTTAAACAAGCTATTCCTAACTCATAATCCCCCCTTTAAAAATCTTATCATGTTTCCTAATGTATTACCAAATCTCCAAGCATACATTCTGTCATAATGTTTCCTCAAACTTCCATTTATGTTTCAAATGCAAATATAGTAGGCAACTAGACTTACCCTCTTCTGTTTCAAGTACATAGTTACCTACAAACATATCACAATTATTTAACAGGCATAATATAAATGTATTTGCATGCACCACATGCGATAATTAATTCCATTACTAACGACCCCAAATGCGCCTATTTTTACTTAATTTTGCCACCCTCCGTCCCAAAGATTTAAAAAAATGAATAAAGACACGCGTGTCTACCATCACAGTAGAGCGGCAGAAAGGAGAGCGGAGGAGGAAATTAAATTAAATTTAAATTAAGCTCAATTAAGTAAGCCGCTTTCCTCCCCATGGGAACACGGCTTCTGTGCCCGGTTACTGCCCCTGAAATTCGCCCCCGGGACGAAGGGGGTGGATGAAAGAGGGTGGTGATCCTTGTCTAGCGCCGGATACTCACCTAATCTCTTTTAAATTAGTATTAAATTCTAAACGGGTTCAAGTCTGTGCTCGGTGGTTATTAAATTCCAACATGCCGTCACCGAGCACGGTGAACGTCCGCGTCGCGACGCTTTATGTTTTATACCAATCGTAAATACCGCGATCCACCCCCAGTTCTGCATTATGACGAAATCCAGGATTCGTGTTCTCATGGAAGATGCTCTTTTTACGATTTTTCACTGGAAATCTTGTTATAATCACGAACTTTAAAGCAAGTCAGGTATTATCCTGTCTAGAATTATTCCTCTGCCGAAAGTATTACTTACAATAAATATCGTCCAGCACCAGTGGCCCACGCAGCACGTAATAAAACACATTCCTCCATTTTCTCACCAAATCTGCCACCTAAATTATATACACGCTATTCAGGAAGCCTCTGCATACGAAAAATACTCGTATTTTTATCTGGTAGCATAAAAACAATTCGATTCCAAGGCTATTATTATCAAAGAGTGTAAATGGCAGCCATCCTGGCACAGAAATGAATATACGATTACGACGGACGGTTCAAACGAGCTTTCGAATCGTGCCAAAGGTCCAAAATTGGCTGCAGTAGCCTGCTCCCTTGTATCTGCTCAGGGTGTGTGTATCTCCATTGCCTGGTATTTAAGCAACCAGCTGCACGATATACCATATAGAATCGCGATACAAACGACCCCATCCTATAAATTTCGCCATATTGGCCACGACACCAAACATTCGCGAACACGCGCGACGGGCGGACGATTCTCTATAAAAAATCAAAACTTTCGGTAGCTGAAAAGGGACATTGTTTCTTGGTAAGCCGTAGGATGTAAAAATTTCAGCGTCGCGCGTGTTCGTCGCAGCGCAATTTATATTGTTGCAAAATATTTCACGGTTCACGAGCGCCAGCTTTGGACGAGACAATCTCACCCCCTCCCCTCACCCCTGGATTTTTCAATTCGAAACGCACACTTTTGGCTGTATGAGCACCGTCCGCTGTTGGAAGACGCTCGATGCGACCCATTGATGATCCTGATTCTTGTATATTAAATGGAAGCGGGGGTATTTAATGCGAACCAGTGCGCCCTTGTCTATCGCGGAGCTTGTGACTTATGCTTCTATTTTCCCTCGAATCCAAATACACGTTAACAATCAAGAGGATTCTCGTTGCGTAAAAATGTGACGGTGTATTATTCCGGTTTCCGTGTTTATTTTTGCGGAAAACGAGGGCTATGCTAATTTTCGTTGTCATTCGAATAAATAGCGGCGGAGATGGCTTTTGGGGGCAGCAGAGAAAGCTCGAGGGTAGAGATGGAGTGGCACTAATCGTACGAATAGTCTCGATGAAACAAATTTACCTCGCGATCGAGATCGTAACTTTGTCGGTGTAAATGAGGCGAACGTGTCTTCTTGGGGTGAAATGGCCACCCTTTGTCTCGCTGCTTGAAATTTGCAGAGCGCACGATTTGTGGCACGACGAGAAGTTTGCGATGTTGGACACGAGGGAACCTCGCGAAATCTAAAAAATGAATTCAAGGGAGTTGAGGCGAAATGGTCGAGGACCATACGATCGTACATTTCCCACGAAAAGATCCCCTTTCCTCCTTTTTTTTCACGTGTCGTAAGTATTGCACGCAGAGACGCGCAGGGCACAGGGCATGTAGGTAGATCAGCTCCTGCGAACATTTCAATATTATTAATTCAATGCAACGAACACTAATCCCCCTCTTCCCTTGTTAAAATGAAATGAGGGGAGAGTAAGGGGACAGGACTGTTTGCGTATTTCAAGGCGAATGGTATCTGTGAGAGTAAACATCGTCTTTTAGTGAAAATTCAAAATTGTATCTTGTACTCAGACAATGTTACAAATAATATGCTTCTTCTGATAATATAGTACCTATACAGTATTTTTATATATACATTAGTGTTTGCAATTATCATTTGAAACCTAAGTAGTGAGAAAGTACAGAATTTTCTTCAAACTACACTCATAGCATGATATCGAAGAATATTTTCAACAAATTAAATTTCACTTAACACCAGAAAAATCGTACTTCGAATTATTCAGCTTCCCTCGACATTAATACAAATTTTACTTTAGCGAAATAGTATCTAAGACTAAGGAATAGTAAGTTTGTCATGGTTAGAAGAAAGCCCTAATTAAATATGTATATAAACCTAGCTGTGACATTTACCAGACCCGGCGAACATCTCCGAAAAATGGACCCACCCTCGCAAAATAGGGACATTATCTCGCACCACTACCACAAAAGCCGCATTTAGAACACAGCGGAGGGGAGACTAAGATAGTGGCAAGAAATTAAAATCGTTAGACTAGAAAGCAGCTAACCTTCGCTAGAGGTAGTGAGAGTTACAGAGATAGTAAACCTTGGTGAAAGTTTCGGACGCGTTAAGGAACTTGTACCTTCATCAGTTGATTGAGAGTAAATATAGGTACTGGTATAATTTAATTACCCAGTGCTGACTTCATTTCTGGATAATACTTACCCTACAACACGGTACATGTTGTGCAATATTATGTCTCATCGACAAGTAGAGTTTATCCTGCTGCCAACACCCCCCTTTATCGCAGAAGGGATGAATGAAAATTTGAAATTGAAAAATGTCGATTTAACGTCTAATGAAAGGGTTTCATTTCCTTACTTAGTCACCCGACACACTATCGCTATATCAGACCCGCGCCCGTGTGCCTGTGTCAGAGTAAGGTGCAGGAAGCCGCGTTGAAGTGGAGGGTGGCTACGCAAGGATAAATAAAGCCGACGTTAATAAAGTCTTATCGGCATGCAACCATGCGTGTCGACTTTAAGCCACGGACGCGCTAATCCCCCTATGCTAATTTCGGTTGGCCAGGAAAACGACGGCTCTAACGCCACCCTTTCGGACACGCGTATCCACGAGGGGGTGAACGCCTCGCCATGTACGCGGAAAATGACCGCTGTGTGTAGCTGTCCGCAAAAAGAGATATGCATTCAAATGCCTTGGCGTTAAAGCTCGAGCCTTTGAGCGGACGTGCGAACCCTGGCAAAATGTTTTCGATCGAATAAGAACGCGTGAAAGTACCTCAACGCGACTGCTCGCCAGGAACACTGAATGGGACACGTGTTTTGTTAACGCGGTGACAAAAAGTATCGCGAACTAATTAATGATACTGGAGTTAATTTTTCCGGGTAGACTTTGCGGCGTGGGTGGGACTTTTGTGTTGTAGAAAAGAGGAAAGTATATATATATATATCTATATATGTGTTGATTGAATGATCCCCGGAGGTTTGGAGTTTAGTAGTCCAGACTTTAATTGCTGAAATTATTGAGCACGGTTAATTTATTTAATTCGTGTAGGCTGATTTTGGGGAGGCGAGGTGTTACTTTGATGCTTGGAAATGAATAATTAAGGATTGTGTTTTTAATGTAATTTTTATGAAACTATTCATGAAAAGGTTTGAATTTAAAGACTCTTTTGAATGGTTTACATTAATTGAAAAATAAGTTGGAGAGGTTGTTGGGAACAATTAATGTAAAACACTGCTCTATTCCTGTAATCAATAATATTTATTACAAACATTTTGGTTTGTTATTCTAATACGTGTATAAAATATGTGTGGGTATCGAGTAAATTTCGCTTCGAGATCTATAATTGTAACTATAGTTTATTTCTTAGGATTATTTCTTGAAATTTTTACTTCTACCACACGCTTATCTTGTCTACAATGTTATTTTTAGACGGAGCAAATTAATTCGTACAAGCGACTATTTAATGCCTAATACTGTTGAATAAATTCTTTTCCATTTTGGTAAATTAAATTTCACTTCCTTTCTTCGAATAGAAATACACTGGTTTTGTTGCAGTATGGCTGATTAGATATTAATATTTTGCGTCTTTCTCTAGAAACTATTACACTACTGTTAATGGCATTAGCAGCATTAAAAATAAATTAATATTATTGAAAAGTGAATGAAATCCATGTCCACCAAAGATGAACATATCTTTATATAAATCCAAAATCCAAAACAGAAAAGAAACTATTCAGCAACCTACTTAACGCTTCCTACAACCGTAATAGAATCAAGTCCCAAATGCACAGGGCTAAAATACATTATCTATTCTTTTAAACATCTGCCACCATAATCCTTTTTCATTATTGCTTTGACTTAACATTAAAAGGAGAACAGTAATTGAAAAATATATATTTTCACACAATAAGTATCTAGTGGTTATTGAGTTCATAAGTTTGTATTTCTATTTTTGGCGAAAAAATATTCTATAATAAAAATATTAATATTAATATTTCTATTTTGATTTATTTGCAATGAATCGATCATTCGTTACCAGATTTACATCAAACTTGCACCAAACGATATAGAATTCTTTTACGTTGGTATATTACACATCATAACTAAAAAATTGTTAAAAACAGTGCTGCACCCCTCTTGCTGCAAGGTCTCCAATTATCATCTACTGTATATAACAAACGAGACAGATATGCTGCGCGAAAAAAAAATCGAACGTGCACGTCGATCTCTAATGGCTGGCAGATTTGAAGGAAATAGCGGTCACGACTACGGTCGTGGAAAGCTACGCCGCTGCTGTCGATATTACACAGAAACAGAATGTAATATGTCTCGATACGGCGCGGTGGGGCGAGAAAGACAAAGAGACGAGAATCTGACTAAAAGCATTCTCGTGAACAATATGTATCATGGCCTGTCCTCCGGCGCGTCGGAACGGTTCCCTTCGTTCACGGTGCATGTCTTTCTGGTGTATTTCAGCCGCGCGATGCCGATGTACCGAACGACACGCATCCGCGTCGTATATCCGCCATCTGCGATCGCCCCATTCTGATTCTCCAACGGAATTATCACTACATGGACACGCGCGGATGCTCTGGCTTGCCAGGATTAATGAGAAGTCGGGCCATAAAAGCTGGAATCTACGTGATTTTCGCAACCCTCTGAAACGACCTGTCGACAGAAGATGCTCGTTTTCAATAAAATGATCGTGCACAGCACTTGTGTGCACCGGTTTTAATGGTAAATGCGCGAGGTGGGTGGCAGTAGGAGAAGCTGATTACAATGAATGGACGCGGTTGGATTGTACCGTCAATCAGTAGGTTGGCACGTAATGAAATCATTTCAAAAGTTGTATAGTGGAAAGGGTAATGAGACTGTAATCGGCGAATTTCGAGTAAAACGCATCGAGCCGATGGCTGAAATGTTATTTTCGCCTAATTACGAGTCGCTGCTCTTGTTGGGCTATAATGTACAAAGCCGAGATGAGCGAAATATTGGTTGAATAATGAAGAGGGATTAAAAACAGCAGTATAATTCGTTTCGGATAAATAGAGAAAATTTTAATGGAATAACTGTTTGCTTGATTGGATTCTGTGGGTGACGCTTTGCAATGATGTTTAGATAATTCGCTGTCGAATTTATTCCAACGCGAATAGTTACGAATTATGTGTAGATGAATGGACAGAATTTTATTCGAAAAATAGATATTGCATATGTAACTGGTCTGAGAATATTGTATAGCATGAGGTGTCGTACTTAATATTTCCAATTGAAATTAGTATAATTATTGAGCCACGTTGAAGGGGAGAACGAATAAAGTTATGTATAAACTTTACAAAAAAACTTAATAACAAATGGATTGTAGGGGGTGGAAATGTTGAGAATGTTTAAGCAAGTGTAACAAATTCAAATCTGCGAAATTTATGCAAAATATAAGTAGGAAATGTGCAAAATATATTCCATGTGTATACATGAGTAATATACAATGATTTTAGTATGTTTTCCGGAATGTACGAAACGAAGTTTCGTTTACTCACCCTGATCTTCGTAGCCCGTTAATTCGTTACTCCGACTTCTTTCTGAGATACGATTTCTTATAATAATCACAGAACATGTAAAACATGGCAAGGATCTGAGACATGTAAATGTAAGCCACTGGTTTTCGATTTGGCTCGCAGGAGGGCAAGAGAGCTTGAAACGTGTGCCCTATCATGATGACAAACTGGATCTGAAACCACAAATGAAACTGAATCACACAATTTCGAATGCACCATTCGAGATTATAACTACGTTATGTTTTAAAATAATATCGGTGGACTGAAAGAAATCATACAATAGGCAGAACAGATTTATACACAATAACGATCATCAACCAATTTTCACAAAAACATTTCGATTCGTTAAAGTATACATATTTATGAGGGTTTTATTCATTTAGTGCAAAAGTTTTAGTTGTTAGGTCCCACAATTTTCTGAAATTTAATGTCTAATTGTTAATGTAAAAAACATGATAGTATTCTCAATTTAGTTATTTTCCCTTACAACATCGTTTGTAATTAATTGTAGGTTTACTCCTAGCTACGTCATTTTCAATCTACTGTGAAATTTTAATCAATTGTTTGCACAATGCGTACATTCCAAACGCTCTTCTTACTCCACACAAGTAGACCCCACCTTACCGAATATTTAAAAACTAATTCACGCTACTACTTAATGTCCAAAAACGATCAGTTCTGAGGTTCTCGTTTCATACAGACAAGTATTTATCCATTTGCATTCGGAGAACTGGAAAACAAAGAACAATAAGACAAGACAATACAGCTGCTCCAAGAGGGGAACTCAAAACGGGAACAACGTTGTTCACGCATAACAAGATCCTTAAGCTCAATCTCCCCGCCTTGTACGTGAAACGACACTTTACCCCGTCATGGTACTCTTCATCCCTCCGACTCCGACCCCTTCCCCTCTCGTACGATATGAACACTTTGGTTGAAATTAAACGACCACGTAACCCGATAAATCGTCCCGTCGATATCTCACCAGAAATAAAAGTTCTCCACCGGCGGATTATTTAATTAAAAACCGTACCGAAGCCACTCTCCCTCCCCTCCAACGGCCGCCATTGCAGCGCGCTGTTGTTCCTCTCGGGACTTGAACGCAAATCGAATCGTTATCCGCGAATGGTGCACGTGTAATTCTGCATCGGCCACTTACGTCCTTTTCGACCCTCGTGGAAAACCTGGTTATCGAGTTAGGAAGGGGCGAGTGGCGAATATGGGCCAATACACACGTTCCGCGCCAAACAGGGCGCACGGCTGGTCGTGGGCTTCGTATTCATTCGGGGAACATATTGCGCCTTTCGACCGCGACTCGAAACCTAAAACTACAGCAGCATTCTGTGCTTGAATAGTTTTCATACATTTCTCCCGCGATCGTTTGGATGAGTGGCAGATTCAATGAAATTCTTTCACTGCAATTGTTCTCGGAAGAGGTGAGCAATTTACATGCTAAACGACGATACGTTCGGCAAATTTTCATTATAGAGTTTAACTCTGTGCTTTGTTGTACTAAATATCGTTGCACTTTAATTTTTCGATTAAAACGAATTATAAGGATATACATATACAAGGTTTTTATTAATTCTGTTATAAGGGGATAAGTTTCGTTTTCAAATTTCACGACGTGATGGTTTCTTTAATTTTATGTGAAAGAGAAAATTTACAAAGTTTCTTGATAGTGTAAGTAATAGCGTAACCTGAAATTGTTGGTAAATTTAAAGGTGGTCCTTACGAAGCTTCTATTAATCTAAACACATCTATTCGATACATTGTACAAAATAGTGAAGGTACTGAAAGGTATACGTGTCAAGATAAAAGGCAGGGCAAGTATGGTTGACTCGTATCACTTGACGCAGCAGAAGCAAGCAGCGCAAGGGAAGTGAGAGTGTCTATGGTCAGACACACTCCAGTCACTACACTTTCCTATAACTTTCCACACGTGCATTGTTTTAAAAACTGTTTTCAGTAAAAGTTATTACAATTGGTGAAAAATTTCGAATCGTATGAATTTTCCCCGCGTAATTTCCCGCGATTGGTTACCTCTTCATGAGAAATAGCTTTCTTCTCCGTGTACTAAAGAGAAGTTTCTTCACATCACTAAGTTTAAGACAAAAATCATGCCAATTGCATTGACACATTCTCAATGGTGTTTTTATAATAAGGTTAATGAAATATTTTGCATTGTATATGTGAATAAATTCATAATACAATTATGAAAGTTAGAATACCTTGCAGAAAAACAAGTCGCACGTGTAATGAACTTTTTGATGCGGAATTTCGCAGTATTTGATGTGGAATATTAGAATTTATAGGTTATTGCAGCCATTAAGCGCGCTAGCGTGCAACACGACATTCTGACTTTTCAGTCCAAACAAAAGTTTGTTTTTTTAAAACAGGATTTATTTTCGGTATTTCGTTATTAAAAAAAATATATTGTATCTACACCCCCTTCGGTATTTAAATTTTACGACTGTGTGCGTTTCATTCGCGATTCTTGACACGCTGGTGAAAACATAAAGAATAATCTAATTGTAAACTGTAACAGTTAGTTACGGGAAACGTATTGAATTTTTTACTGCGGTACCAGCCAGTCATTTTTGTTCAAATATTAAACGATACACGTCTGTCCACGTGATTCTGGTTTCGGTAGGTATAAACAAGAATTGTGTTAAAATTAATTGATTTATCGTGTCAACCATGTAACCGACAATCTTCTATGCAATAGTATCAAATCTAATTCAATACTGTGGTGTACATGAAAACTTTACTTCTGATTAGGTTCTAAAACATCTTCATTGACTACACACTTCAATTACAAAGTGCAGAGTTTTAGATTCCTTGCCAAAATTATAACTAGCAGAAGAATTAATACGAACATAGCTAGGAACAGAGTAAGAATAATCTAAGCAGGGAACAGTGATCCAAACTGTCAGTTCAACTCGTTTCGCATTATTTTAAAAACCCCATTCCTTATGCCTCCTCCTGATTCTACTGTTTCCAGAACTTGTGAGGAGTTCTATAAATCATATCCCAAACTTTCCAACTTTTCCAGCCCTCCCCAGATTTCACAACATATTCGCAACAAAACCATTTGCACTCCGACATACTCGCGCATGAATTGACCACAGATCTGCTGCTAAATGCTTTGTTTATTCAACACTAAACTTAGGAATAAAAAGATAATATAATACAATGATTTTAGGACTCAATCAAATTCATTCATTTGACACTTTTACATAATTTAACGATATCAATATGTAACGTCAATTTAAACTTCGTTGTGCCCACAATGTACCTAATAGCTGAAGTGCAAAGAGTTTATATACTTCACTTCAACATTCCTCTCCTCTTAAAAACCATGCTTTCACACGTGTCCCATACCATCACCGTTATCCGTTTATCAGTTTCACAAATATTTTCGCGAATGCGTTTCTACCGCGCGAAAGGTCCGTAATTGGTTACTAGTTGTTTTCCATCGCGCGCGCGTTATTGGCTTAGATTAATTTACTCTGTTGCCGGCGTGTAGCTGGCCTGGCAGCCCTCGGACGTCAATGGCAATCGCGCTTTTGAAAAATTCTCACCGGATGGAATGTAATTTTACGATTACGCGACACCGTGCACGCATACGTAGCGAAACGAGGGAGCGACATTCCCAGCCCGGCGATTTAGTCAGCGCAACGAGCGTCCCGCGACAATATATGCATCACGGGCTTCTGCATGCTACGTACCAGATAGTGGAGTCAGATAGAAAATGGAAACGTACCATTTGTAACCCCGTAATGTATTGTTTCCAAGGCGCGATCCTCTTCTGCATTTCTGGGCCGAAGCAGGCGAGGAGATAATAGGAGTACATGATCACGTGCACTATGCAGTTTGGCATCATCGCGAATGTCCACATGGCACCTGCGAATAAAATAATGTTTACTGTTCGAAAGAGAATATCGTGTACTCGCTGTGCAATGGACTTTGCTTTCGCTGTGCAAAGTGATGGTAGTGGTTAACACTTTGACTAAAGAAAACAATTTTATTTGATACTTAGCAATAGTAAAGCTATACGATTCGAAGATTTAAGTGCTATTTACAATACACTGTTTTAATGTGGTTTAATGTGAAATGAAACTTGTGTTAATTTGAATGTACTGCTTTTGTTTAGTACACTATTTAGCTGAGATGATTGCAAGTAGTATCATGTCGGATTTCCTCAGACTGAAAACTCGATATAGACTCTGTGACTAGCAAGAAAATATTGTGAACAGGAGAATTAGAGTACTCGTTATGTAAATACATTTAAAAATGTAAGCGTAATTATTAAACCTTCGTGTGCTGCAAATGGTCATGAACGTTTACCTAATATAAACAGTGCATACGATGAATTCATAGCCCCACAAGCATTTTGCAAGTATGATTATTAAGTATTTAAATTGAACAATTAGTAGCAATAAGCTGACCTCAGAACGTGGAGGTTTACCTGGAACAAATTTGCACGCTATCCATGAAAGAATAGCGGTGGATGTATGATGATAAACGTGAAGAAACGATGCCTGATTGTACTTCTTTCTCAGAATGAAGATGACGGTATCGATTAGTTCGGCGAGTTTTAACATTAATAGCCTCCATACCCATCGAGTCATCTATTGATAACGATACAATAATATTAAATTCATACATTCAATTATATTAAAATTCGCAGCTTTATCACTTACGCTGTAAGATTCTGGATCGTAAGAAATTGTAAGGGGCTCGCATCCTAGCGAGAATTTCGTAGTAAAACCAGAAGTAAGCAGCTGAAAGTACAAGGACATTGGATATATTTAAAGTAGTATAAGGACAATGAATAATAATGCAACAGAGAATAATAAGAAACAGTTTCGAAACTGACTTCCACTATTAGCGTTCAATTAAGGAATCCAAGATTTCAAAATGCTATAGATCAATGCAAATAAAGTATGTCGTCTCAATATCTGTGGGCGAATTGAAGAGGGGCCAACGTAAAAATTCACACCTTTGACTAATTGATGTTAGAAATTTTACAAAAACTCTGTAATAACTTTAACTTTATTTAACTGAATACAACGAAACATTGATATTGGCCCTTCTTAAGCTCACCCACAGATACATTTAACCCCTTAACTGCATTAGTGTCGACCAGAAATGGACAACTGGATGCGGGACTTTTTTCTGTCTCTTCCGCCTGGTGTCGTTCTGTCTCGCTTGGAAGTGGCTCATTCCTGGCTTCCATAGAAACCGTCCCCAGTTGAGGGGTTAAAATTGTGGAAACTCGGAAGCTTTCGCCCACAAAACTAAAGGCTGATTCAGACAGATCGAGTAATTTAGTCGAGTAGCGAGTAATTTAATAATTTACCGTGTGTGGACACTAAAATTTCATCGAGTAGTTTAGTAAAACAATGGTAAATTACTAAATTACTCCCTACTCGACTAAATTAATCGACGTGTCTGAATCAGCCTTAACATACATCTAATATATGTATATGTCATTTATTATAAATCATGAAATTAGCGAAACAAAAGATTATTATGTACGATAACGAGTTTTCAAAGCAACGGCAAGTTTCCTTGAATTGAAATATTTTAATATCAAAATGCGCGCGGGGCAAACAGAATGAGAGAACTTTTACGTTCCAGATATTATGTAACTAAGTCCATTAGCGAGCTTTGCTTCATCAATCACTTGTTTTTATTATCCCATTAAAATTAATGAATAAATAAATGTTCAGAGCGGAATTTAAATATTTAAACGAATAACTAATTTATCTATTAACACATTTACTGTGAATATCAGCCTTGGTCGATTTAATAAGAATGTTAAATCACCAGTGCAGCATCGTCTACAAATTGCCTGCACACTGTGATTATAAACAGATAACATATTCATTAACATGCTTATTAATCTCCGAACAAAATCAGTAGAGAAAATAAAGTGTATATGCTAAAGCAGTTCGAAGTATTTGAATGACCAACAGTAAACGTGTTAAGTTATTCATCATTTTATTTATTATTAATTTCATTAACGGTTTTAGCTAATATAAAAATATAAATTATTATCTGGCACGCGGTCGGACAGACTTTAATAAAGTATAAATATTTATTATGTAACTCGTTGCATACTATATCAGAAATCTGTTAATTTCTAGGGCAACTTATTAAAATCCGGATTAAATGCAATTAAATTAGTAATTAATTAGGAGACAAGCGTGTTGGTAACACACGTGTAGATTCTGTTTTAAAAATGGACACATATTTGAAAATCAATTTGCTTTAACGAGTACAGACTTTTCATTAATTTTTCTTCCGTATACATGGGAGATATTAATTTCCAAAACACCTGTTCTCTTATATTTCATGTAATGGTGCTATTTGTTTTATCATAAAGAAGCATTTAAAAAAGATAATTAAGCAGAAATTATGCTGTATACTCTGATTACTTCGAACAATTAAGTCACACTACACAAATATTAGAATTGCATGAGGATTCTAATTATTCATTAAGTAATTAATTCTTGATTACTGTTTACTGTTACAACGAGCTCTTACTTTTTGAGCAAGTAATTCTTAATTAACTCACTCCATAGAATACTGCACCACTCCCGATCGCCATAAAGATGTTGTAAAAAATCATCACCCTGTTCAGATTGTACGGCTTTCGGTTCTTCATATAAAGTGGACCGAGGCGAAGAACGAACGCCAGGTAAAGGGATATAATCCCTAACAATGGGACTGGGCTGCCCATTAAGAACCAGTCCGCTACTCTAGGATCTGGAAATGAAGACAGAGAAACAGTCCAAGCTTTTCCTTTTATTTAATTAATCTTCTTACCTATTAATCTTCTTCTAAAACTTCTATTAAATTAATTGCCGTATTTTTCAGTTTTATAAACGGGAAAATAAATTTATTAAACTAATAAACTGATAAATAAATTAAACTAATCAATTTTTTAAACTAATAAATTTATATTATTATTATTAGCATCGATTACAAGTTACATATAGCGTTGTTTATGTCTACAAAATTTTATACCAATGATCAAAATAATTGATTCAATTTAAAAACAAAGAATTACCTATATTTATTCGTACAGAAAATAGAATGAAAGAATTCCATAAACTAGACCGGTACCTACTACCAATTTAACAAGTGAAGAGTAGAATTAAAGACAATATACAATCTCATTTTTAAATTTTAAACTCTCTTTTGACCACCTATGCATGACATATTTAGGGTTTTAATTACTTAACGTATCTTCACTGTTTGTATCATTCTTACTAGGACGTGCGCTAACGTTTATATGTAAGTATATAATATAAAGTCGAAAACCGTTTAGTTTAAAACTTTCGATTCTAAAGCACCAATTTCACTAAAGCTGCTCCAAATCATTTCACAGTGGAGTGTAAGTAATGCAATTTATTTAAAGTCGAATAAATTAAGACAAATTGTGAGACTAACCTGCCGCTTCTTCCATGACGTAACGATACGTTTCCACGAGTCCCACATTCTTGAATCACCAAAGAAAACATCCATCAGAATTAAACAAACAATGCCACGAGCAAGCACCTACTTATAAATGACAAACCTTTAGAAGGTTCGAAATGTTTGAAAATTTTCACTAAAAATTGATCGTCAACTAAACCTCGTTAAAGTAGAAAGTGCAATGGTTTCTACTCGCGCATAAAATAAAAGTTAGTTAGTTAATTTCTGAACGTTTCATATAAAATTCTACGCCTTTGTTAAGGCGCAAACTGTTTCACAAAGCTACGTTGCGCAGGATCGCGTACCTACTAAAACACTGCTCGCGGCTGCAACTGAATTTCAATCAATAAAATGATAAGCGAAAGCATGCGAGGCGCGTGAAATAGATTGCAAAGTAATGTCTGAGCGGTTGATGGAATGGAAGAAAGTACCTGTGGCACGTGAATTGGGAGCCCTTTCCCATCTTGGCCGTCGAGTTTGCAAATATCGACTGACATTCGGGTTGCTGAATGATTCGGTGAACGGTGGCTATCGACGTTAACACCGTCTTTCGTGGCAGCAACCTACTGTCTAAGTTCATCCGCAGGGCAAGCACCCCTAGCAGTGGCTCGGGGACAGGTACGTAGCACACAAGCACAGTTCCCTGTAAAGGGTTTCTCGCACACCCTATTTTAATACGATAAAGAAACGCGTTCAAGACCTGCACGGTGAAGCATATTATTTGCATATTCGCTATAGATCGTGTCTGATCGTTACGTTTCTCATTACGCCACCCCAACGCTTCAAACACACGAAGCAAAATGTGAGAAACGAATTTCTATTTATTTCCACGTTCAGGTTCGCGCTACGAGCAGATTAATTAATGGATTTTTGCATAGGTACTCGTTTCGATAGTTAGAAATAATTTTTAAAAGATTTAGTTTTGTTAGTTTCGTTTGTAATCGATGAGAAATTTTTGTGATTTTGTGAAATTGAAGCGATTGGAGTAGATATATCAATCTTGCAATCTTCGATTGTTGTAACTTTATATCAGTAAAATTTTCGCTGTTTTCAAAATCCTTTCCACACTTCTGTGGCTCATAACTGGTATTTCGAATATATTCATTTAACACAGAAGAAGATAGAAATTGCGTTAATATTTAATATAATTTCTGATTGTAATACAATAAATAAATAATAATAATAATATTTAATGTAATCCTGTTAAATTCAGGTGATTCAGGTGGCAATATTAAAATAAAATTGATCTGTTTACAAAGATGTAACTGCATCGAAAGCATTGCAACACAACCATTCACTTACTTTACATTCAGAAATGAATTATTCTTTAAAAATTGTACCTTGTAGGTAGAGCTGCAAGCGTGCGCCGATGATTCACGTGCAAATCTGCGTACCTACAGCGCAGGGACTTTTCTAACACCCTTATACAACGCATGGGGAGGGGACTCTAGAATAGACAACGATTGCAAATGCGTCGGATAAATTTGTTTCTATTATTTGATACGGTACGTTGGAAACAAAACGATAAAGTAGAGCAGAATAACTTTGGCATGTTTAGCAGGCTCTCGCCGTTCGTATTATGTTAACGGGAGTTCGTTCAATTCTGCAATTTACAGGCAATTGCGCGAGGGTGGGGGCAGAATTTCATGACTTTTGACGATCGGAAGCTCCATTCGATTATCGCGATCGTTATGCCGATTTTTCTAATTAATTATGCATACGAGCGTTTCGCATTGTTCGTCAGAGTTACACGTTCGATTCGACTACACCGATAATTAAATATCAAGCGTTTTCGTTAACACGGTTTGCTGTGGCGGGAATGCAAATCGGAAGTGATAAAAATACATTTCCAATGAAAATCTGTGACACCTAATGACGATATATTAAAGGGTCAATGAAATTACAGGACCGTTTCATTATCTGTGCCGCATTAAAGCGTTCCGTTGTAGGGATTGTTATATTTATACCCATACAGCACACTCTCGTTGCAGCATAGTTGCAGTATAGTTGCGGTGCAAGATTGCAACGATTCACGCAACGTTGCCGCAACTATGCAGCAATAATTCTATGTCCGCCTGCTGCAACGTTGCACAGCAACTTTGAGGCAACTTTGCACGGCAACTTTGAGGCAACGAAAAACTGTTAAAAAAAAATAAAAAAAGTTATTGGTCACGACAGATTTGAACACCGGCCCGCCCGCATGACAATCTGACGCGCTACTGTTGTGGCCACGGAACCTTCTTGGATGTAGTGTACTGTAGATGGTATATATATTGATTACTCTGTACGTTAAAAACTTTCATACTACATGAGTACTACGACCCCCATATATTGTCGTTCTAAAAGCACTGTGCGCCGTGCTCGCCTTCACGGAAACATCAGTTTGGCACGTGCCACCAGTAAAGTAGATTCTGACTTATGCTTGGAACTGATTAAATGGTTGCCTTCTCCGACATATATTTTATATTTTAGTTCATTATACTGGATGTCCGCGGGAACAGTAAACACCTGGATATTTCCTAACGTATTGGAGATATAAAAGAAATTGTTTACATGAAATTGCGTGGTTGGAGGGGGCAAATTTTCTACGGAACTCTTTTTTTTAACAGATCACTTGATAGTGCGTTTCAAGACGAATTCAATAAAGTATAATGTATACACTTTATTTCAGCCGGTTTTGGAGATATTATGTTTTAAAATTTGCTAACGCCGCAAAGTTGTGGCAAAGTTGCGACAAAGTTGCGGCAAAGCTGCGGCAAAGTTGCTGCATAGTTGCGACATAATTGCGGCAAAGTTGCTGCATAGTTGCGGCATAATTGCGGCAAAGTTGCTGCATAGTTGCGGCATAATTGCGGCAAAGTTGCAGTGCATTATTGCAACGCAACTATGCAGCAACTATGCAGAAACAATTCTATGTCCGCCCCGTGCAATGTTGCACCGCAACGTCGCAGCAACCATACATCGACATTGCACTGCAACCATGCAACATCGCAAGGTTACTGCAACCATCCTGCAACTTTGCCGCAACGAAGTGTGCTGTATGGGTACTCGTGTATGCGTAGGCCAATAATTTCTGAACTCTTCTGAATTTTTACTGCAGATCCCATGCACCAGTTACTGCGACACACGTCCATTATTTTTTTATTAGGATACACAAAGAAATCGTGATTGCATGCTACGTACATGGTGAATAGGTCATTCGCATTGCGGGTCACTAAAACTTTTATCGCAAATATCCAAGTTCTACTTTCAACAAAGCAACGGTGCCTTTAGTGCTATGATGTGAAAATGATTAAATTGATGGGGGCAAATGTAAGTTAAATTTGATGAGTTCGAATATTAAAAAGCTTCTGCATCATTATTATCATATTACAAAGTTATCGATTAACGAATTGCGATTTCCTAACACCTTCGTACAACATGTTTAACGAACAAACAAGCCTACCACCAATAACGTGCAATATATTCATCGCTGGACATCGAAAATATAGCAAACGAACGATAAAACTTAGGTAAAGCCAGAAAAATGTAGCAAGTGTTGGAAAGTCGACTGGCGCGGCGATGTAATCTGATTTCCCTGGATAAATACTCAACGCAAAGGTAGGTGTAACAAAAAATAAAGGAAATACTAGGATCGCCACAAATACAACTACATACAAAAATACAATCACACAAATACGTACTCCACACAGAAATCATTAGTCATATCTCAAGCATCATTACCTTCACTAATTCCAAAATTCCCTTCAATTTCAAACTTAATCCTTATTCATCGAAATACAATTACCAACCCATTATTCCGATCAATAATACTTTCAAAGATATAAATACATACACCCAGTACATAATAATTTTCCAGAGCATGTATGTACTGCAATATAATCTGCGCAGAGTAATCAAAAATTGAATGAACCTACAGTGTAGATTCTACGCGAAGGCTTATCCGGAACTACGGAAGCAGCATCGGGAGACGCCTCTGTCGGTAGAACGGGGTTGCTGCCGCGATCGCAGATCATTATGTTCTACATAGTACGAACGTAGAGTTCTATAGATGTACATAGGGCTTCTCTATATGCTGTCACTTGAATCAGGATTAGTCGACGGGATACGTCGCGACGCCGCGGGCTCTGCGACGAAGGTGGTCACGAATTGACTTCGAACCTCGGCATCAGAAATTTAGTGGCGGTCCCGTCTACCGATCCTAATCAGATCAACCGTCTGCTAGGTTTCGCCTAGTTAACCCAATGGAATTGATTGTCGTGGCTGGAATCCGTTATTTCTTTACAGCAGAGCCGCGCGCAGCTCGCACATTGGCGGGCTTTTAATTGAAACGCTCATTAACGCAGCGTTGAAATTTATTCAAGGGATGTAAGCAGCGAACGAGGAAATGAAATCCGGTTTAGAGAAACTGAAATGGCCAGTGAGTTTTTCAGGTTTGTTTATTTTATTTCCTCCTTGGTTTACTTTTTTAATTGTAACATGGCTTGCGTATGTTTGTGGTTGCTGGGTGTTATTCTATGGTCCATCTAACTGTGTGTAAGTTTCGTATAATGAGGTGTGAATTCACATATATTCTCCTAGATTTTCCAACTCGTCGAAGACGTAATGGATGTCTTGGATCTCGACTCCCGAGTTTTGAATCACGAAACGGAAAAAATTTGGTTTATCGCGGAGGGGTTGATAGTTGATCATTAGGCTGCCTCGTTTGGTCATCTTCTCCTTTAATTTCGGCGCTACCTGATTAAAGGGTAAAGGTGTTTAATAAATTTGCTTTTAAGATTAATTTAAGTTGAACGCGCTGATGTTAAACTCGTCTTCAGAAATGAATTTCTCTTTTACGCTGGCAATTTAATGTCGAGTTATTCAGGAACGAACTCTTGCCTACTGCTAGTAAAAGCGAACTTCATTTAATCGATCGAGTTAATTACCTACAGCTGATAACGTGTGGAAAAATTAATATCTACAGATGACAATATAGTCTATTATACTTATTGATAAAAGATACGAAAAAACTTCAATATGTTTCAATACGTAATTTACAAGGAATCATACTTTAGAATCCTTAGCTAATTACAAACACATTTCTGTCAAGTTTACTAATAAAAGTTATCTTAAATTCCATAAAAAGAAAATGGCTAATTTGAAAGCCCACTTGCAAAATTTTATATTGAGGGTTGAAGAACCCTATCGTGATTACTTACAGTCGATAATGTAATTGAATTTCATTTCATATTTTTCAGACTAACTTTATGTCGAGTGATCTCAAGCAATTTCTTCAATGTGATACACTAAAATTAAATAAATTTCACTTAAATGTTCTACATGCATGTATGTAGGACTGTGTTTCTCCACCATTATCAGAAATAATATCGCACTATACGTTATTATTTTTAGGATCATAGCTTGATGAATTACTTCAGCTTACTTCGTTTAATCGTTCTTTGTAAGTGTACAATGATCGCTGGTTTCTCAAAGACGGCGGTATGAACCAAAAACACACATTTATGTAACACGAGTCTGCTACAGATTCAAAATTATCCCTCTTTTCGACTTCTTCCTTGAAGAGAGCCGAAAGTGTCATCAAATGGTCGACATGTTTTTCAAAGCCCGAGGTACCCTAAACAAAAATGACACGAACACCGGTTCTTGATTAAACTTACTCGTCCAAAAAGCAAAGGATAACTTTCAAATATTGTTTCTATTTAAATTAAATGCGTACTAATGCAACAGGCAAAACAGATATTTACACTCGCTGTATTATTAATGTGATCCGCAATACTTGAACGCTTATACATTAAATGGTAATGGTTAAATTATAATAATTCATTTAATGCCTTGATGATGTACGCGAGAAAAAGTTCCATACTTCGATACGATTATGGAAGTAAAGGTTTTCTTGCAGAATCTCATTCACCTCCTTAGCAATTATTACTAAAAAAATTCTGCTATCAAAAAAACAGATTGCGTAATTTGTATTTAATTCGAATTGACAAGATACGAGACGAATATAAATTCACTTCAATCTTCTCAGTGCGATGTGCATCCTTAACTACTACACTAGTCAGTACAACAAGCATATTCCTAAAAATAATTATTCAATATTCATGGTTTCCGAATTTATTTAATCATTTAATATGATTATGTAGTCTCTTAATTTTCTGCTGAAAATGACTTAGTAATTTGTTAAATTGAGAAGAATGACTGCAAGGGGAAATCCCGAGTTTTGACATGTATGAGAATGCTGCCGTCGCGAATGTTGTCCAGACAGAAACACTATGAAAATACGAGCTGAACCAAATCAATAGAGGCTAGAATGATTTAGTGATGATTTGATGTGGAGATGCTTGACTGGCAGACAGGAACTTTGTAAGTTCTTGGTCTAAAAGCACTGATATCTGCAGACCCCCTTGAGCATTTCAGGAGCTTCTTTCATGATCTTGAAAATCCAATAAATAGATGCAGTATGAACATTCTTTATTCCTACCAGGGGAAGTTAATGTATGCATGAGTATACTGGCAAACACTTGAAACATAGCATACAGGTCCTTAACTTGTACGGTGTGCACCGCAGCAGCAGCTCAAGCCACAAGCTTCAAGGTGCAGAATTAAAGGAAGACCAGGGGAAAACCAGGGGAAAAAGTGCTACCAAAGCTAGTTTTCTACATATTTGCATAAGTGGTTGATACTTAAAGATTGGCAAGGGGAAGAGAAGAACCTCTGCGCCACAAGAGTAGGTCTTATCTTGTGCCGAAGCATGTCATGCGAGACACTTTGTGGCATTCAAAGCAGAGAGCCTTTCTGCATAGAAAATATTTTGTGCTGTACACAAGCCTAGCAAGAGCAGACTAAGCATTTATATATGAGGAGGTTACCTTAGCCTGCCACATGAACCAAAATTTCAATACATCTGGTCTGCGACCACACTGCAAGTACTTATCCCCAACGTCCAAGTCTGTCGAATAAAACTTGTCTTTCTGAAAGAGATAGGAAGCCTGCTTAGAATGCGCCTGTTTAAAAATATTCTGGTGCCTAGTGAGCAGCAATGAACACTGTTGAGGAACAGCCAGCAATTTATGGGGATTAAATAGAATAGAATCTGCCCTTTGTATTCCACGCAGAAGAACACTGTGCCTTCGGCTGAATATCAAACCACCTCCCCAGGCTGCATCAACGTGCAACCACATGCCGAACTCCTGACAAATGTCCGCAATTTCGATCAACGGATCAAACGCCCCCAAGACCGTGGTCCCTGAAAACGAAAATAATTGTTAGCTATGTGAAATCCTCCACCGAGATTCTCTTCTTCTTTCGTTATTATTTTCACGTCTGGTGCTAGTGACAATTGCGCCATTGTCCCGTCAACATACCCGCAGTGGCAGAAACAGAAAACGGGTATTTCCCTTTTCCTTGCTCCTGTAATATATTCGCCCTCAGATCGTTAACATCCATTCTACCCTGCTCATCGGTTTTTATGAGAATCACTTCCACGTCGCAAACATCTCCCCATTTTAAGACCGAGTAATGCGCATCTTCTGACGTAAAGAGTACCAGCTTTGAAGATGGTATATTTTCATCCTGAAATATAAGCACATTAAAAAGCGTTAACTACATCGTAACGTAGGCATGGCTGTTCAAAGTATAAATCACAAAGCTGAAGCTGGATAAACATGTATTTCGACATTCAAATATTTTTAAAAGTAATTCTCCGTTCTATGAATAATATTTATGGGCTCTGCCAAACATAAGATATTAAAGGAAAGTGTTGATTACACGCGACTATGTTTACGAGACAACTATCTCGCAGCACGAAATTTATAACATTAAATATATATACGCAAAAAATAAAGAGCGAAAGTATTTAATAGGTAAAATTGTATAGCAAAAGAATTTTTAGATACCGATAGTGAATGTTCGCATCTACTTCACCTTATCATGTAATACATATTGCGACCGACAGTAAAATTCCTAGCGCGGTACAAATTATGTGATTGTGTTGTCAAAGAATTTCTGAAAGAATCCCTTTTCGATGAATTTTATTTCAGTCAAGAGATTTCATTTTTAAGTAAAGTTATTTATTGGTCAAAGTAAGTACTTACAGCTGGAGCTTTCTTCCTGAACCAAAAGCGAGCCACGTTTATAGCGATGCCGTTAGCAAAGGAGCCACCTGGGCAGAATAGGCCATCACCGATCGCAATATCACTCTCGTCCTTGTAAAACATGCGTAGCAATTTTTTAATCACAGTCTGCTCCATCAATGTTATTACAGGTGCCACCTCGTACGTGTACACCGAAGAATTTAATGCGTCTGTAAGCCATTGTCCAGCTAAACCATAGGGGTCCAATCTGCGTTAAATAAATCCGTTGCTACATTGGTTTGTGCACAAATAATGTAACACCGTAAACTGGTGCTTAAAAAGTCTTTACCTCCTTGCCTTCACAATTAAACAAAGAAAATTAACATTTTTTTCAATGCTTAGATTGCTGTTTGGACAAAGTGTATACTTTTCAATAAATCTGGTCGTATGTTAATTTATGTATGTACAATCGATGTGGCACTATAAATTGATAATCTTTTAGGAAAGATTCTTCTTACATTTTCTTTAATTCTTATTTTGACAATTGAATGAAAAGAAGTCTCCAATTTTTATCGAGGCCCTAAATTATTATATGAAAAAAGCGCGTGTTTGAATATTTTCCTTACAAATGAAACTTGGATTAAAAGAATATGCGTAAATGAAAATAGAAAAATTGAATGCGGAAAGCATGAACAAAACTTAATCAATGAAGACTACATTTAATAGACAATCCCAATATGTACCTTCAGAATCTGCGATGCAACAACAAGCACTAAAAGAAGAAGTACCTACTCCAACTTCTTTTACTAAAAAACGAAGTACTCACAAAAAACAAACTTGAGTTTACCTACAATCTCATCGATTCTATCAGTCAAATTTCAATCCTTCATTAATTTACTCAGAGGCGGATTTAACAGTAGCCGCACCAAGCGCGCCCAGGGCCCCGACTTCTGAGGGGCCCCACAAAAACCAACTTTCCACTATTTTTTAATGACACCAAATTTGATTTCATATTGTAAGCGGATCGTAAAATTGTAAGCGAGAAAAATATAAGACTGTGCAATGCTACGCAATTTTGAAGTAACTATTGCAGTTATCAGTAACTTTTGTAACGGGCCCAATATTTTCTTTTGCGGCCGGGGCTTCAACCAACCTTAATCCGCCTCTGAATTTATTTCTATGTTAAAAGCTTCGCGAAGAAATAACTTTTCGAGCTTGTGATTATTCCCAAATCAAGTTCGTGCGTCGAACGGAGTCTCACCCAGAGAATAACTGATTCATGAAATAAGGATGGCCCGTTTTAACGCTGTACTTGAAGACGTTTCCCGCGATCTCCAAAAGGCTGTCCTGGCTCCGCGGTCCTTCTTCCAGATCGAAGCTTATGATGTCCCGCAAGTGGCCCGGCTCCCTCCATCTAGCCACGGGGTTTTTACGAGACACACTTTCGAAGGTGGAGCCGATCAAGGTCGCGATAAGCTCCTCGAGAAACTCTTTGTGTCTTTGCACGCATGGTATGCTACGCCAATCCGACATTAAAGGAATGCTTCACGGCAGAAAGCGTCGCGAAAATGGGAAAGCGGCTCGGCGCAAGGTGCGGGTGTACTGATTTGCTCGCGGTTGACCTCTATCGTATATAAACGGGGCACAAGGTCCTCGCAAATTCACGCAATTGCGCTTAACGAGGAAACAAAAGTGCACCGTTCCGGGTAATAAATTAATGAGGCGCAATCAGCGGTTCCCATCGAATCAGACGCACGAATAAATTATGCAAAGCAGCTCCGGCAGGAGAATAAAACAAAAGGGAACAGTTCTAACACCAGCCGAGTGATATTTATTCATAAAGGTTCAATATATACATGAGCATTAAACATTTAGTGCAGGATTATGTACACGATCAGAGATACAGAAAGTAAATTCTGTCACAAACTTTTCAGTCATTGAATCCTTGCAGTTCCCTGATGCCAAGGACGATCAGCTTAATGTGAGCATTAGTCTTTGCTATTTCCTTGCGAAAATGGGCAATCTGTCTCTCCAGCAGCTTAACACGCACGTTGATGAGCACTAGAGCATCGTTCAGGGAGAACTCCACGTAGTGACCCAAACCAACGTCAAGCAGGATTGTGGAGGCATCAGGGACATGCGCTTCGATAAAGAAATTCTGCCCTATGTCTACTTGTGTTTTAAAGCCATTCTCCTCAAAGTCGTCTTTCTGCAGCGTAGTGATTATGGATTGCAACTGAAGGAACTCTGCAACGTCTGCATTCTTAGAGTCAAGCTTCTGCTCTAACCTGGAGAGGTCTTCTCTCAATACGTTGTTGACAAACGTTTCAAACTTCACGATCTTTTGCTGAATGGCAGGATTCATAATCGAACAGGCTCTACAACACACGCATCACGAAAGTGCACGAAATACACTTCACAATATCATAAAGCAGCGTGATAAATGTAGAAAGCGTATACGTTATAGGTTAGATTTATTACACAGTATGCTATCATGCAGCAAACTTTCGTGCTACCAAACAATCCGCTTACCAAAGATAAACCGCGATGTGAGAACTTTCCCCAAGAATCCGCCGTAGTATTTACAATCAGTAAACCAAAATTATAAACAACTTATAGATCACTTTTGAGGTTAACATTGCCGTAACCACAATCTCGTAACTTTTTCGTTCAATATGTTACGAAATCACAAACCAGGAAGTACAAGGTGCCATTTCAATTTTAAAAGTCTATGATATACAACAGAAATTGCGTAAACAACATTTAAATGAGCAAGAGACAGTGTCGTAGAAGCACGTCTAGTTAAACGCTCGTGAATGTGCGCCAAATATCCGTCTAGCGGAAGCGGTTCAAAGCTCGCACCTCCGTCGGTACGGTAAGATTCCATCGGAACAGCAAACTTATTCGTCTCCAGCGTAAAAAAGAAGTATAAGTTGGGCTCTGTTATTAGCATCGAGCCCAGGTAGCAATTCCGCGGTATTCAAAAGAAACTGCTCCGGTTGCCGTGGTCAGTAATAAATGGCGAAATCCAAGTGGAGGTTCCCGTAATGACGCGCTATTATGCGCATCGTTTGGATCAAATGATATATCGGCAATGTAGCGCGCTTTGCTCAACTCGCGGCGCATCGCGGGGAGAGTACCCGACGCGCATCATTCCATAAATTAAAACCCTATTCTCGGATGAAAACGCGTGGCAAGTGCGCGCGCGCGCGCACCATAACCGCGCCTTGCATTAAAATTTATGAATCGGCCGAGGCGCGTTTAACAACACAACACTCGATCTCCAAAAGACGATCAGCCATTACCGGGGCCCCGGTATTCCGTTAATTGGCACGATAATTCGGTAATATCGGGGAGTAGCGCACTGGCGCGCGTTTGGTGTCGTTGCGCGGCAGCCCGTCGCGGCGGAGCGTGCGATGTAAATCTACATAGAGGCCGCTACCGTCCTCGGTGGTTACCTTTACCAGCCTGACCGTGTAATAATTCAGTCACGCGCAGATAAGTATGGAACTAACAATTTAGAAAATGCCCGAGCCACGGCTAAAAAGTATCCATTTCCATATTTGACTCACGATACCGCGATCAACGTATCGGGGCACCGAGTGTACGGTTTAGCAGGATGTAAGTAACCCGACTCGCCGAGGGAGCGAAACGTGGCGGTGGGAGAAACGAAAGCTAATGCACGGCAACGCGAAGCTAAATTGAAGAGTTTATTTCCAAACCGCCTTAAATTCGTGGCCTTAAAAAAAAATGGAGTTTACCTACAGTGTGGTTAGTTCGTAACTAGGACTGGGACTATTTGTCGAATTTTTCGGTATTCGAATATTTGAGTTGCTCAATTATTTGGCGAATATAATTCGAATATCCAAGTATTCGAATGGTACGGTGTGAATTATAAATCAAGTTCTTTAGGTTCATTTGTCAGGATGAAATCTTGTAAGCTAATTTTGACCCACTTCACACCAAACTATTCGAATACATCAGTATTCGAATAGATCAGTATTCGAATAGATCAGTATTCGAATACATCGGTATTCAAATAGTATTCAAACACATCAGTATTCGAATACTCAAATATTCGAAGTTTATTCGTAGCATTCGAATACTTGTAAAATATTCGAGTATTAAATTATTCGATTAGTCCGAGCCCTATTCGTATCACAACTGCGAAGAAGATTCTTTGTGGAACAATTGGGTATGAAGCTAAGATATTTGGCGGTTATTAAAATTTCTTAATGTAGAAATTGTTGAAAATGGGTTTTCTATAAAACGAATGTTCATTTTTAAGACGAACAAAAAGTGATTTACAGATGAACGTTAATTACAAATTATTCTTTATCACAATGAACACTATACGCCCCTAAAATTCTCGGATGAAATCGACTTTTATGGATCACCCTGTTTGTTCCTTATCCGCTGCATTCATACAGTATGTATGTATCGCGTGCAGATATAACAATTTACAATTCACTGATATGCAGATTAAAGTTACTTCTGTTGACGTAGAACCACGTCTTTCCCGGCACTATATAGGTATGCACCAGTTAGGGGTGCCCAAATTATAAGACTTGGATATCACGAAATATGCAACGCCGTTGCGCCGTCACTGCTCGCAAACGGAATGAGATAAAGAGATGATTTGATAGCGTTAGATAGAGGAAGGAACAGTGCATCTAAAACTATATAAACCGTTATTATCAGTTGACTCTGAGCGAGCTGACAGTTTCGCGGAATATCAACGAGATTTAGTTTGATTTCAGCTGGACCCAGCCAGCACAGCCCGGTAGAATGTAGTGCATATGTACATATATGTATTTCTCGTCCGATCAGGCGGTGCCGTTTCATCTTCGCCGGGTTTCGCCTGTTGCTCACGCGATAATTCACAGCTTGTGCGAAAAATGAAATTCTTTATTTTCTTCATCGAATCAATATGGCAGTGGCACCAATCGATTCCTTATGTTTTTCCGATGAAAATCATACCAAATGTTATGTAAATTGGTCTATTTTTAACGAAGGTAATTTTACATTATGAAAATCAATTTTTTACACGGTTTCCGTAATTATGGTCTAAATTATGTCGTTCTTGGGACCAATTTCATCGGGAAAACATAAGGAATCGATTGACGTTACTTTTGCAAAGATCTGATTAGAACTGCAGAATTGGAGATTAGTCGCTGGTTATTGTTAGTGCGCAACATTATATGGCTCCGTTGTATCGAGTATCGAAGAACACGAAACTCAGCGAGGCGCGTGATTGCTGGCGGTATCGCATTTGACGACTCTTGCTACTGAATCACCCTGCATTTTGCGTCGTGTTTGTTTTTTCGACTTTTTGCAAATGATTGTAGGTACTCAGAAACTGGAAAATGACACGGAAGCGCGTAAAATTGACTCACAAGTTCGGTTATCCGAATATTCTGACTTTTTATTGACAGTCGTTAACTTTTATGAGGTGTTTTCACCCTGAAAATCCGAAAATGGGCACATAGAAAAAATTTCTTGATACTTCTATCGAGGTCCTCTAAAAATCTACACAGTTTAAAAAAAATCGGAATGTTCGGGTAACCGAACTTTGGCGGCGTCTTATTTGATTACATAATAAGACACGTTTGAAATTGTGAAAATATATAGAGTGCGCTGTTGCAACGTGTGAAGTACTGTCAAAAATACATTAAAACCAGCGGAGCTTAACTGCAATAATATATGCATACGTTTATCTGTCCTTGTCTCGTACATGAATTCGTGCTCGGCATGTTGTCGCGCGATCTAATGCCTAAGTAATACATATTTACATAACACGATACTTTGATACGAGTAAACCTGTATCCTACAATTATTATGAAAAACTGGCTATATAATTACAAGAAGGCAAATTACACTTCGATTTTTTTAAATAATCACCCCAAAATGCACCAATCTACACATTGCTCCATAAAATAAAATTTAAAAAATACCCCATTGATCTTGAGTAATCTATAGAGTATGAAATAAAGTCTGTACCAGTACCTAAGTATATGCAATAGCTCCAATGGAAAGAATTTCCAACATTTCGTTGCAATCCACCCTTCACCTCTACGTACATCAACTGTTAAACTCCAATCGATAAGCACAAGTTCTTTAAGATTTCAAAATTCACATCTCACCGTTCAAATTCGTCAAGCCTATTAAGTTCTCATTTTTTTAATTTTTCAACTCCCCCAAAGCTCGAAGTCTTCAAAATATATTTTAGTAAAAGGTTCGCGTGTTGCCGATATCAGCAGCCAAGAATTTCGGCTATGCAATGCGTGTCGGGGCTCGTCCCATCGGTAGCCTAAATCCAGTGATTTCGGGTAATACCGGTTCGAGCCCAGCAACATGCAAAAACCGCGGTCTCCACTCGGAGTGGATCATCTCTTCGTTTCGAAGGTGCGCGTTAACTTGCCCCACGTACGTTAAAGAATACTCCCGCGACATTTACCCTCCGATGGGAGGGAGCTGCGAGCCTCGTAAAATTTTGCCGACATGATAGCGTATTTTAACCAAGACCAGGTCGAGGATCTGATCGCCTCGGGGCCAGATTAAACCATTCACGCCCATCGATGACTTTGGTTACTATGCACACCTTATGGCTTCCACTGTATGGCGCGTACATACACTTCGTATTCAGGGGAAAGAAAGTCTTACTTTAGTAGGATTTTTCAAAAATCCATATTAGGGGGATTCTCGAAAGCACGGAGGTAGCTGATGAAGTAGAATGATTTACGTGCAGAGCCGATAAGTGAGCGGCAGGGAAATTGTAAATTGAAGGAGGAGTGCATGGTATTTAACCCACCCAGGATGCGATATATGAGCCTATCAGAAGCTAAGTCGATCAGCTACAGAACATAAATAGTGGTCAGGATTGATGGGATAAATATTATAAGCTCTGGTACTGAAATTGAGAAATTTGCTGAAAGTGGAGTTGATCAGTTTGGCTTTTAAGAGGCTGGTGTAATTTTGCACGATATTCGGGGGCCATTGTGAGGAAATGAAAGGTTAATTTTTCGAGGACTATTAAGGATAGAAAGTTAATAACTTAACATAAGTGTAGTATTTGGGGGGGAAATAATAAAAGCACAAAGTAGTCATAGCTATTTCAAAGGAATAAGATAGACGGTTTTCATTCATTATATTTGATGCCCCTGTTGCACTGTAAACATTCAGGTACTTCCTCAGTGGAAGAAGGAGTTGCCGCATAAACACGGAAAACTTTATTGAAAGACTTTTTGAAAATTTTCATATACCTACCTAGTACCCAAAATAGTGAATTTTAGTATGACACCAGATGAGTTATGATAGTATGATAAATTCTATCAAACTTCAATCATTGGCATATTTCAGAAATTACATCTCCACTAAGCAAATTTATTCTTCATTTTTATTCATTCACGTAGCCAAGCATTCGAATCTAGAAATCGCTACGTTAACGTTGATAACGCGCCGTCATCCAATATACATCGAAACAATCCACCGCAAAGTGTCTAGATATCTTGAAGCACGATCGATTTCGTGACCCTCAAAAGCACAAGAAAGGAACGGTAATCCGCGACAGAACGTGTTAATTGGATCACCGTCCACGACAAACGGCCCTGTTGCTCGCCCATTGTGATCGGAGGGCCGTTAAACAGGTTTTAGCGAATTAATTATTTCACGGTGCAATTTACGGGGATGATAAATGCATTCCAGATTAGATCTCTCGCACCGAGAGGTGAGACGGCTGTTTTCTCCCTGGCAACAGTAGTATTGACCGTTCGCGAATAACGCAACGCACGTCTCGAGTGGAACTCAGCCATAAGTTTGAGACGGCTGCAATGAAAAACGAATGAAACGTCTTGTTGACAATGTCGGGACAACCGGTGTCGGTTGAACGACATGCGATACGGAAGTCTACTCATGTCTACTATGGGATGCACCGCGGCTAGTGAACACTGCAGCTCAATTCGAAACAGGAAAGTAGTCACAGAAGTTCCAATAAAGATACAGCGGTAAACGACATGAAGGCAGAAACGTTCAGAAATTACAATTGTTAACTGTTCCCATTTATATGCACCTAATATTGAAAATTCACCAAAACTGCATCTTCTTAGCTATCACTTCAGCTGTTTAAACTTTCGACTGACTCATTTTTCGATCGTAAGCGAGTGTAGCTAGAGTGTACTTACCTCTTCAAATCTTGTCCTATCGTGGTAGTTTCACTCAAACTCAAAAGGCAAAAGAAAACACTCTTATTGTTAGATAGAGAATTTCAGTTTCACATATGAATCAATCTCCACCTGTACTCGAAAACTCTTCAAGTTACACCTGTGCAAGTAACAGATAAAAAACACCCGTTCCAAATTGTCGATATAATTCATGAAGATGAAAAAAGAGAGGTTCGAAGGAAAAGTTTTTTCTGGTAACAATATCCGTATGAAAGATATACATAATTCAAGGACGACACGCTAATGAAGTTTTTATACGTATTAAAACTGGATTAATTGCGTGACTCGGTAAGAGTATACCTGCTTTCTCCGTTCACTTGCTCGATACGTCGAACGTGATACACGCGCGTTTGCACCGCCTCGTGCTTTTGTGAAACCTCGCATAACGTGTATATCGTATATGCACGAGCGCGATGGAATTTATGCGCGTCTGTGGCATCGACAAATTTCGAGTTTAATTAATCGCCATCGACATGTGGCACTGGTATAGTGGCACCCGTGATATAAGGGCAACCTGAAACCAGGTAATGACTCTCCGGCCCCTTTCAGGGACGCAGGATACTTTACTGGTTCTCCTAAAGCAGAAAACCACCGATCATCCGCATTTGATCAACTACCTCGATCTCTGCATTAATGCAAACGAGATATGAAAGTAATAGGCATTGTGTATGGAAAAGCTAAGAGTAATGAGAACATAATTTTATTGGCAAGAGAAATCAGGCAAGCTGGAAATTCAAAAAATTACGCAACTTTGTGTGCAAGACAAACCTATTTTTTGTTGGTGCCATAGTGCGGTTTTAGGGATTGAAATCGCCCTTTGAAGAGAATGCAGAATTTTTTTGTGGAATATCTCGAGAACGGTGAGAGACTTCGGAAATAAATTTAAAAAAAAACTACGTAAAAGTAATTATCGAATTAAGGTTTGGTGGTGGTGATAACTTCAAAACTATGAATTTTCCGATAATTATTTTTACGCAGCTTTGTAGGTATAAAAAAAGATGCAACTTTTGTCAATACTTACTTTTCGATATCTTTTATCATTCTCGGGATACCCCACGAAGAAGAAGCGATTTCACCCCCCGAAACCGCACCATTCCACTATGGCTTACTACTCGCACACGAAGTTGCATAATTATCTGAATTTCCGGGTTGCCTAATTTCCCTGCGACGAGCAATAGAGTAGCTATAGGTAGTAGAGTAAGAGGAATGAAAGATGCGGTGTCGTGTTAATTAGGTACAATTCCGTTCATACATGGGGGTACATTTCAAGGTTCTACAGAAGACGACACTTTGAATTTAATTTTCCCTAAAAAAAAGTTGATACACAACTATATATACACAGTTATCCTCTAACACAAACTCATCCCCCAAACCTGACCCCCAAGTCGAGGGTTAATAATTTCCACAAGCAATTCACTTGACAGAGAGCAGAAACTGGTGCACGCAGACTGTCAAGTCCTGAAACAGAAATTCAGATGTTTCTCGACGAACAGATAACCTGCAATCTATTGAACAGCTTCCATTGAATTTGATTGATGGAATGCGCAGCATAGGCCAGCAAGATAACGACCTCGGCCTTCGGGCTTCTATTTGTCTCGAAATGAATGCACGCTACCGGTGAAGGATTAACACTTCGTTATCCAATGACGAGGGGCGATCTGTCTTGCAACACGGGCCAGAAACGCCTTTCCTATCGAGTCTTCAAGTCCGTGCAAGACACTAAGACAACACACCGGGTATGGGAACAAGCTGGGCGTCCACGTCGTGGTCAGTATAAGTACGGGAATACGCGTATGAGCCTATAAAAGTCCCCGCGACGTTTAACTGCGGTGTCATGGGCATAAACTAAGCATCGTATTGCTTATATAGTGCAGAAATATACCGTAGCGAAGGCGATGCAACGCTTTTATACGTCCCGAGCCGACCAGCATCGCTTTCCGCCGCTGCAATCTTGCTGTTTTTCTAATTGCTCCCGCCCCTCTTTATCCGTAATCCGAACCTTGGCCATGCTGTCCTTACCTTTTCTCAGACCTTCTCTATTATCAAATTATCCATTGATTTGCCCGGGGTTCAGACGTTGTTTACCTATAAATCTTCCTCTTCATTGGCAGGTACATACTTACATAATCGCCCTATTAATTATATATGCATTTGCCTATGGCACCTATCTGTTTGACTATCTATACGCAAATGTTTCTTGTTTCTCTTCGTCTCCCTCGAGTTTTACCTACGTCTTCCACGCTTCTTTGTACGCACATATGTACCTATGTATTTCTTGTGTTTTATGGCTTTATGGCTGCTCGTTTGCTCATTTGTTCGTCCATTTTTCTATGCATTTGACGATACTATCTGCCTGTCTAGAATAATTAACTGTGTAATTTGTATCCACCTGTGCATGCAGTCGTCTGTCTAAATGCCCGTTTGGTTCTCTATGTATTTAGCTATACAACTATCCACTCGATTATCTGTATGCAAAATTTTTTTTATTTTTCTGTTTGCTCGCCTTTCCGCGACGCTCGCATTCCGTATCTTATCTTCTTGCTCTTTACTTGGCTTTATCTACTCGTACTTTCACTTATTCGCACATTTATGTATATATTTATTTGAATACTAGCTGCGTATTTAGTTAAATACATACAGCGATGACAAACAAGAATTTGAAATAATTGTAACAAAAATTGTGCAAAGTGGTAGAGGAATATAAGTTAGTTCCACCTGCATGCTACGGGGTGTCCCATTTGAAGCGAACCAGCGCGATTATCTCCTAATGTATTCGTTATCGAAAAAAATATTTGAGCTAAAGTTAGCTACTTTGTTTCGAGGGACATCGTATAAGCAAAATTATCTTTAATTCAAGGATTCTACGCGTTCCGCTTACCCGCTTTACTTCCCTATCTGCAATTTGTTCAAGGATTGACGAGCACCGATTATACGTAAGATTCGATTCTACAATATTTCATGCTTATTATTTTACACAAGCATTGATAAGTTTTTATAACATATTGTTGCCTTGATTTACTGACACGTTATCAACATTACTTTCTGTACCGTTAGAGGAAACAATCACGCTAATGGCCAGCAACTTTTTCGTACAGGAAATCGCACCCAGATTCATAATTTCTACGTTTAAGTCGAAAATATCGAACCCGCGTCCAATTACTTTCGCATGTTTCCAAGGTAAAGATCGCACCTATAGAGAAAAGGATAAAAATGGGCCTCTGCCCCACGTAGGTACAAGTGATCTCTTTCTGAAATTGTTCCCAAGGTCCCAAGTCCCTCAGTTATCGGACTTCTCACGTGCGTTTCACTTATTTCGACGTTATGTTGTAAACAACCTTCGCCCGCTTTTCATACAGCCCTCGTAATCTTCATTTCCACACGTTGTTTGCTTACTTAGGGTAGGGTGGGGCTAAAAGTCCCGTTTTTCGTATAAACCTATGTAAAAGTTAGTATTAACGATCTAGAGATACGTGGTGTTATTATGTATAAACTATAACTATTACGCTTTACGTTCACGAAGTTCGCGTGTTGATACTGTTATTTTCTGTTGAGTTATACCACAAAATGTTTGTCAATACAAAATGGACTTCTTGTCCCACGCACGGGGCAAAAAGTCCATTGCATAGGGTAGAAAGTCCCTAATATCTTTTCCTGTAATATTGAACTAAATAAGTAAAAAACTCTTTTCAAAGCAACTGATATTTATTAAACCAATTCTTTTCAAAGGAAAGCATGACTTCTTTACCAAAAAATAAATACATATGTCAGGGG
Source organism: Andrena chrysosceles (assembly GCA_963855975.1). Classification (NCBI taxonomy): domain Eukaryota; kingdom Metazoa; phylum Arthropoda; class Insecta; order Hymenoptera; family Andrenidae; genus Andrena; species Andrena chrysosceles. The sequence continues at coordinate 40,407,385 of OY979769.1, read as the reverse complement.
CTCACTTTGAACTAAAAACTAAAAAAAAACACTATTTAAAGATTTTAGCATCATTTCTTCATAGTTTGGCCATCTTATTATGAAAACAAATAATAAAATATATATTTTCTGTCTGAGGGACTTTTTGCCCCAATGGTACCTCTATAGTTTCTGCGATATATAGGTATGTTAGAAAATATTATCATTCAGAAATATACAATATCGTGCACACATTACTAACGGAACATACAATTTTGACGTACTTGGCTGATACGCTTTTAAACTGTGGATTGCTTCGTATAGAACAACAAGACGACTTATTTCCTTTAGTTTTAGTTACATAAAATAACGAAGGCGTCATGTAATTCGCACGAACGTCCAGAAGTAACTGGCGACTCTGTGGTCACCTCCGTTTCTTCTCGCCTTTTACTTACAAGGGACGTTCGGCAACCCGGAAATTCAGAAAATTATGAAAGTTGGTATGCAAGTAGAGTAGTTCATCCGTAACGCAACCCTATTTTTTGTTGGTGCCATAATGCAATTTTTGGGGGTGAAATTACCACTTGAAGAAAATGCAGAATTTTCTATTTCGTGGAATATCTCGAGAACAGTGAGAGATATCGAAAAGAAGTTTAAACAGAAGGTGCATCGTTTTCTTATACCTACAAAACCGCGTAAAAATAATTTTCGAAAAATCCATATTTTTCAAGTTACTCCCACCACTAACCCTTAAAATTAAGGTTTTGTGTTTTGATAATATGTGCTGAAATACCTTTGGATAATCTCTTTTCATACATATAAATAATTTATGTTATATTTTTCTTGCAAACAAATAAAACCTCTATTACTGAATTTTAAGTCCATTTTAGTAGTTTCCATTAATAAAATGGTTTCTTAAATCCATATTTAAATTAGTATTTATATAATGTTTAAACAGCTTCCAATTATAGTTTTTAAGCAAGACAATACGTAGGGGAGACCGGGGCAGATTGTATCAACAAAGTTTTCATAGTTTTTTCTCAAAAGTGTTTTCCCCAAAATGAATACATAACGCTCGTTTGTGTCACTAAAACCGACGGTGCTAATATCGTCAAGCAGCTCTCGCATGCTGTGGGTTACCAGATTTGTAATTCAACAGATTTTCCTTATGTTACAATTTACCCCGTGTTACAACCTACCCCGTTCTCCCCTCCCTAAAATTTCATCCAAGGTGAAACGCATTAAAACTAATCAATAACGTGCATGAATCATTATAATAACAGCACATTCGTAGATGCCCTACTTGAAGTGCCTTAATAGGCCACTTTGGGAACCACACGATAAATACATAATGCGTGAAAATGACAGCATAAATGACTTAACAATGATAACATTGTATATTTTATCATTGCATATGTTATCATTGTATATGTTATCATTGTATACATTGTAACATATACATGTACATTTGGCAAAGTCATTGTAAATTTTCAAGCATTATTTATTTATTGTGTGGGTCCCAAAGGGGCCAATTAAGGTGAGACTTCAAGTAACGAATGTGCTGTTATCATAATGATCCATGGCACGTCATTGATTACATAGTTTTAATGAGTTTTACCTTGGATGAATTTATACGTATGTACGTACTGTCTTGCTCAAATAATATAATTGAAAACTGTTTAAAATTGATATAAATACTAATTTAAATCCCTTGTTAGTATACTACGAAACTCAATACATTGTTTAGGAATAGAGATTTTGAATTCGGGACTTTTGACCCGTCCAACTTTTAGTCCCACCCTACCCTACCTTATTCTTTATTTTACTTTTACCGTAACGCACTCCTTTCTCCACTTCCAAGCCCCGTAATACCTTATTTATATTTTTATTCTTCCCTTCTCATCTTCGTCAACCCCTTTGTTCCATCTTCTTTATTCCCTTACCTAATGTACATATTGCACACCAACCGGTGCAATTTCTCCGAAATAGGTATACGGCTGCTTTGTAGTAGGTACCTACATTCCAAAGTGACTTCCATGGTCAGTGGTCACTAATCTAAACTTACTGGGAGAAAATTATAGCACGCTTCAGGTATTTCTGCTTCTTCAGATTCACGTTAATTATTATCGAGCTGTAACGAATATGTACCTATAGTTTACACAAAGTGTTTATTTTCCACGAAATCTTGAAAGCGGGTCGAGTAAAACGTTGCAAACGTTTAACGGCTATAAAGAAGCTCCCCGTGCAGGCCCCAGCAGTTACATGCTCTCTGTTCCCTCCCATCAAGCCCTCCCACCCCCCTGCCCGGTTTTTCGTTAGCCACATAATAACCTGCACGCAATTCCTACAGTGCACACGTATGTTGCATTATGCCGTGCGTTTACACACGATATTCGTGTCAGGCCCCTCGTGCATGCACGATCTCTGAAGAGGAGTTTCGGAAGTATCGCGTCTTCCATCGGCCCCACCTTTGTTTCCCCTCTAGTGTATTTGCTCTTTTTATGCCCTGTCGGATTGTATGTAATTTATATTTGCCCGCTTTGCGACCATGCAAATTACTGTAATCAAACAAAAGGGTTCGGAATTTCGGCCTTTACCTCCAATATGTATGTTAAACGCACGCGAGTCGCGCAATTTTGGGGACTCACGGAAGCAGTCGCTGGGAACGCGAAAGATACTGCACAGCACTGCCAAACGTTTCATTCTGTCGCCTATTTTCACATTTAATTGCTCACTGTAATCCTCAGACACTGAAGCTAAAATTACGTCCCCATATGTGCGGATTTTTTTCCGGGTGGAGGGGGGCAACTTTGGGACGATGGTAAAGAAAAATATACCCTTCTTGCTTTTTTTGACCCATTTTATAGTGCTACTTTAATTGAAAATTTATCATCATCAATTAAAATTCAATAATTGATCATCACATCGCTAAGAACCGAGTAACAAATATATTATAAGAAAACCACACCGGCTACTGATTATATTCCGCCATTTACATACTTGAGTTTACAAGAGACTTTTGACCACAGCTACCTCAGGAGCGTATTAAGTGGAAGGAGCCTTTCGCTCCCTATACCTATTCACATCAAAGGGCGATTTATCTGCGTCCAGTGTACACTGTACAACATTGGATATCGCACTTGTTTGGCAAACAAAATATTTCGTCCGAACGGTGGATTTCCTCGCGGAACGTGTCCTCCTGCGACGTGTCCTTCTGTTTTATCACCTCCGTGGAAAGAACACGGTTCTCACTCCATGACGTGTCGGTCGCGCGTGTGGGCAGCGCTCATTTTCTGTATAATTTATGCGAGTTGGGGTCGAAGCCCGGTGTATTAGCGCCGATCGATCGTCCAGACTGTACGAAATTATACGTCCCTTTTTTCATTGCCGATACTAAGACGCGTCTAAGACAGAACAGGGTCTGAGGCGATTGCTGACCTGCATTGGAATCATTGTTGATCCCGGGAATACTTGGGAATACTAAACACTGGTAAATGAAAAGAGCTGCGTGTCGTTGCAGCCTGCCAGTTGCCGCAGGATGCTACCGACTTAATTATTTCAAGCAATTACTCGATGACGATTAATGTTGTTTCGCCGAGCACGTTAGATAGTTGTTCAACTAGTTCAACTAGTTGCTTGAGCTAGTGATTTTTCCAAACTGGTTTTCCACGCTGATGAATGAGTCGGTGTGCAATAGTAGAATTGCATAATGATGGGTGGACCGTTCAGGGGAACGGAATATACGAACACGTAACCAATCATATGTACCATATAAACCATGATATTATTTATGGGGAGGCTGATCCTGGACTGCAGTTCTTTTTTATTCGGATTAATTTGTTTTTATGAATGATGCACTGACACGGTGCTACAAGGTGCAACTGAACGAAAGCTGTTTTATCTGAGTATATTGATACTTCTTACTATTCTGCATATGTATGAGAGGGTAAAATATAGATAGAAGAAAGTGAGTGAATCAATTATTCTGTTTTGCTATTTTTTCACTGAAAATTCAACTCGCTAAGCAAAACCATATTACACTTATTTGTATCGTGATTTGAGGGAAAACCTCAGTCCAGTTTCTGGATTTAGCTCATCTCATAAATAATTAATTGAAGAAATTTTTACGTACGAGGAAATTCGTGGAATTTTAATACGAGAGTTATCTTAAAAACTTGAAAACGCAATGTGGTGCAGATGCAAGATTCTGACAAGGTCCATTCCAAGTATTTCTAGCTAAAATATAAAGTTTCCCTTATTTCCGATGGACATGTGGGATTTTGCAACAATCTTCCTGTCATACACAAAATACTACACCGTCTATATCGTAAACAGTGTGTGTTTCTTCGCTCTGACAAATATTTTTGTACATGCAGCAATATCTTTGGCGCTATGAGCTTTTTTTGCGTCTAGACTCGCGCATTTTTCTGCATGATTTTCGAATTTATCGCGCACATTACCGTCTGCAACACTGACAAGCACCACATTCGCACGGGGGTATGAACGTATCCTGCTGAATTTATTTTAAGGCCACACTCGGAAATGAGAAAGAAGCGGGAACTTGCGCGACTACATACCCGTGTATATATATGTAGATGTAGGCATGTAGGTACTCGAGTTGTTTCGCGAGACATGGGACTCGCATTATTATTAACTGCCCCTAAACATTTCAATTTTCGTCGATTCTCAAGTAAGATTTTGATATGTCACCAATGTGTTGGACAGTTCAGTGGCATAATATTTTATTTGACCTTTTGCCACTCCAGAATAAACTGCAGCGAAATATTGAGCCGTGCCCAACTTGTCCTCGGAGTTTTAAGGGCTAACATCAAAGAAAATGGTCCCCATTAGCATTTACTCATCGCGGAGGGCCTAAGAAGACGGACACTTGTGGCATCTAACAAACAATTGTAAATGTGATGTGGCCATGATAAGCCATAATATTTGGGACGTAAGACGCCTTCATGGGTCATGATTGGTATTTTAAATACACTCACGCATTCTCTATCTTTTTCTTCCTTTTGTAAACCAACATCATTTCTATCAAGTAAATACATTTGAAATACCAGTCGTAAAGCACAGAAGTGTCTCGCGTGAAAAGGCCTCAGTGTTCTAATCTTCCGATGCTTGACTGCCGTTTTATGTTTCTGTGTTCGAAACAAAAAGTATGACTAATAAGGTGAGAAATAAGAAAAATGAGTATATATGTATATATGCAGAATTTGAGTACCTACTAAATACCTACATATGTCAGACTTATTTGAACAAATATGGAATTCATGGAATTTACGTTTTTTGTCCTTCAGTTAATTGCATAGAAATGGTAACAGAAGTTGCTTCTGGGTTTTTTAAAACTGGTTTATAATAAGCAGTAAAGCATTTAACGGTTACAACCATTAATTCTGAACCGTCGCGTCGTCCTTTTCTGGGCAGGAAACCAGAAGATCGCGGACTGGCAGGAAATAAGCGGAGGATGGAGAACGAAATGAAGAGGATCGTGGAGTAGTAACAACGAAATTTTACGATAAAACTTGGTTTACTACCCGCTTACGGTTTTCGTTGTCCACACGAATCTCGAAGAGGAATCCCGGTAGTCGCTAGAAATGATGTCTCTGCCAGGAAGAGCGGAGCTGACCGAGTTCAATGCATATACCGGTATGCAGTGTCATTAGAGGAATCCATTTATTACCATATCTCTCTTGATCATTAAATACAACAACGTACAATACTGTGGATAAAAAGTTGAATGAATCATGATTCTAACCTCTGAAATAAATTCTTTTTTATTTTTTGATGTCGTGGGGTATTGGCGAACAAATCGGATGGGGTAATCTTGAACCTTCGAGATTAGCAACGTTAACCGATTTTGATTAAATTTTCAACATGTATAAAACCTAAGAATGTTTGTAAATAATAAACAAATTCATTTCTCACATAGTTTTCGTTTTGCTTGCTTTTTTGCTTAAGTGTTCGCAATTACCCCACTTTCCCTTATTGTCTTCGGCCCTCCCTTAGAGAAACATGCAATTATATTATTGGCAATTCTGTTTGGCACCAACTACGTACCTCGGTTTTTACATTTAATTGTATCAATTGTATCATGTATGTATCTTTATAGTATTCCTGGCACCGTTCCTGCTACAGTTATAAAGGGAGAGTCGAAATGCTGCACCGCCAGGCTAGTTGGATCATCTTCAATTATGTACGTCCATCCTCCTTAGCGTCAACTTTTCAAAGGCACTATGCTTTTGCTCGCACGAAATTATACATACCTACTTCACGAAATACAACACGATGTGCTGTTTATACGATATATTACAGGAGCTTGGGGGGGCGTTATCTTTAGACACTGATTGCGTTAAATGTTATTCCGTTCCAAAAGCTTTATCCCCTGGCGAAACGTATGATTGACTTCCAGATTTATTTCTCAAGTCTTTCACGATTCAAAGTGAATTCAGAAGTGAAGATGACACATACCTTAACTCTGTTATTGGCTTCAGTTCAGCTACATTTAACAGAATGTCACGGAATGAAAAGTAGATATTAGTAACTTCCTCATATTATTCCCAAAATTATAAGACTTTTCCAACAAATGAAAACGTAACTGGATCGAAAAAGATTCGAGAACTGGAGCAAGGTGAAATGGACTAGGGTCGTAACGAATATTCGAATAATCTAAGTATTCAAATATTCCCCGTCAGAGGGAAGAAATAAAAATATTATAGTTCTTTAAAATTGTTTATTGAGTTTCATCTTCCACAAGAAAGTCTGCTTTGTTCGTCATCCGCTTATGGCGGGACACGCGTGGGCCTACAGGAGGGGCCTGACTCATTATTATTAGAAGAATAATATTAATAACTGATGGTTGTTTTCGTTTCAAAATGAATAAATTTACAAAATGAAAAGAATTTCACGATAAAGTGCGAACTAATATTTTATGTTAAACCCGAAATTCAATCACTCCGAATATTCGAATACGTACTACGGATTATTCGAATATTACAATACTCCAGATTATTCGAATATTCCAAAAAATTATTCATATTCGAAATTATTCGAATAATTGCAGCTCTAAAATGGACCCCCCTTCTATCGTTTGAAATCGAACGCTCCTAATCTGGAATCCAACACAAAATAACAGCCATCCTTCTCTCGCTTTGTATATAGTTAACGTTCCCAACGAAAGTCTCTCGTGTATACGACTGTGTACATTCTTACTTTGTATTCGACAGAGAATTCAGCGGACGGTGCTTATGCTAGCCGCCTAATATAACTCCCGAGGCTGCCTGCCGTCTTTCTCCTGGTCCTTTCGTGCAGCCCGCGTTCTTCGTAATTTAAATTGCCACCCCAAAATACGAGGCCCATTATTTCCATGAAAACCGTTCCCTTCCAGCGAATAAAGGGAAGCCTTCGGTTATTGAGTCACCAGTGTGAGTGTAGGCCGAGCGTTATCGGCTTACGTGATAGCGTCGAATCAGAGTAACGGCTGACACAGCTGAACGCTCGGCGACAAAGTATTACTTTTCCACCGCGATCGTAACACGCTCCCGTGGATGCTGGCGAACATTTTGCCAAGGACTGTACCAGGGCAGAAATAGCGGGTCGCCGATCGGATCGTATCTGATCTCGTTGCAACGTGGCGCGAGAAACGCGACGTCCGTGGACCGTCACAGAGTACATACATACGCCAAAGAGGGGCATCGCGAGTCTCGTAAACTATTTTCGATCGAGTAAAATACACTTGGAACGGCCCGCGTCCCCCGCTGTTCCGCGAGTAAACGCGAGCCTAAACAGTTGATAGGAGATGTTGCGGCTAGTGATGGCTGCTGGCTAAGGCCGGACGCCACGAATCGTTTCAAATAGTATTGGCACGTGTTCGATTCTGTGCTGGATGCTTCTACGATCGCCTACGCTGGACGGGGTCTATCACCTACATTGATTCATCAATTGGAGCATTTTACAAGGAGGAATATGTATTTGGAAAAATGGCAAAGGAGGACTCGCTCTTTTTGTTCACAACGAAGCATACATTTCCTTCCTTTACACCGGCACAACGATTATCATTAAGGGTTTCAAGACCCATCGTGATTTTTCAAAGTCCTGTTATCGAAAGTTGAGATTGATTGAAAATTTGCTACGGAGCGAATTGATGAATATTCCCAAATTATTGATAAAAGATTCATACAAGCTGAAGTCCAGTATATTATAATAAAAGGGTGAAACGTAGAATGCACCCGATTTTAGTAACAGAGTATTTTGACGAGAAATAAAAATGAAGCAATATTGAATAAAGCAATAGACAACTAAGAAAATAATATTACGTCGCTTAGAGATACATACAGTGGAGCAAGAATGGCTCCTGTTATGATTCGACCGATTTCCTTCCACCTTTTGGTAGTTTGAAGAAATTTAGAAAAGCAAGAACAGGTTTTAGGATGAAATGTAGCCACTTAAGCAACTGATCTACATAAACGTAATGCAAATGTAACCCACAAGTCAGGTCTAACGTCTTCGAAAAATAGAACTATTTGCGTAATACGTAGTATCATATTGATTGAAAATTTCAATATCTATTCATTGTGCAATACGGAATACTATAGCATTGTATGATTAAAAATAACAATGTACACGTATGTAATTAGTGCCGTGTCGTGTCGCGTCGCTTGCATGCTCTTATGCCTTATGCAACCACTTTGACAAGTGTCCTACTGTTGCAACTGAATTTTCATTCTATTCCCACAGTAAATAATGCTAACGGTTTTCAAAATACAATAATTGAATCGCTGAGAATAACATAGATCAAAACATCGAAACGAAGATGGCATTTTTGTAATTCCATTCCATTGACACGGTGAGTCTGAAAACTGGCCATTGCTACAATGAAAATAATTAGAATTAACGCACTAATTACGGGGTCGAAGCGGAATTTTATTTACAACAAAGTCATATCGCTTCTGAACAAACTCCGCCTATACCTTCACTGCACCTCAAGACTCCATGACGCGATTCGATTAATGGGTTAACTAAACGATAGTGATGATGAGTTTTCGAAGCACATAAATGAGAACGCTTCTTATCGGGCCTGCTGTTAACGATAATGATAATTACTAACCATCATGGAGTTACCTGTTGCTTGATATTAGTTATATCCTTTAGTGATTTCGACAATTTAGACATTTATCGTTCTTCAGGCAAACGCCTATTATACGCATTATCGATATTTAATATTTTCGTTTTAGTGGATTGGTGGTTCGTGGTACAAGCTGTGATGTATTTTTCCCAGCGAAATCACTCTTTCAATCTTGGAATAATGGCCTCAAATTACGAGCAACACCATTATTTTAAAGTACATACATTTTTTCGCGTATGGTGTCTTTAAGCCGAGGCTACAGTTTATTCTGACAGAAAAATATAGTGTTAACTGTGCAAGCCCCCCCCGTTGGGATCATGTAGTTTAAGAACTCGAAAGAACAAGTTTCTTTGCGAGTTTTTCGTATAGTGTACTAGGGGCTAACTATTTTAACACGGGTGGATTTGGAGATTTGGCTCCTCTAAGCTGACAAGCGTCTGCCGCCTTTTCCGCAAAATACATGTCATCAAATATTTTAATTTAAAAAAGTCGAGACTCTTAATTATATTACTTTATTTGGTATTTTAAGTTAAAACCAGCGTATCTAGATTAGATTTAGTGTATCTGCAATTTAAGCCGCAGATAGATGAAAACTAGTGAAATTTGATTATCCCAACGAGCAATAACGAGAATCGATCGCTATCGATGCCGAAAGAATGTGGTCGGTACACGACAAAATCTCGATCATCACGCGGCGTTCCTTGAGGTAAAATTCCACCCCTCGATTTTTGCGCGCGCTATCTTTATTCAATATCGGTGAGGACGACCCCCTCGGAGGATTCGACGCACTGGGCCACGTACCCCGGCACACTGCACATGCATCGCGTGATAGGTTCTCGTGCAACGCACATCGTCGCGGCGTCCGCGCCACGATTTCGCGATTACACCCATGTAAATAAACACGCATGAAACATCGTAAATTGCTTCGTACCCTCGAATAAAATATCGAACGGTGGTTCGATCGTTTATGTCGTTTTCGCGCGGCCCGGCCATTCGCATCGTCTTCGGTTACAAATCCACCCGAAATACCCCTTACCCGTTTCTGCTCTTCTTTCTATCGCCTGTCCGCGAGATTCCCCTTTTTCTCTTTTCCACTTTTCATCACCTTCAACGACTACCTTTTGGTGGCGTCTGTGGCGCCAGGCTGTTTAAAATAAACGCCAATATACTTAGGTAGGTAATAGTGAGGCCTTTACTGGAAGCTTGATACAAGGAAGTGATCTCTAATGCTTTGTTTTATAAGTTTCTTTAAACTCTCTAATTTGTTCCGAGGTCCTAGTATTTGGGGGTGGCTGTTAAATGTCACTGGCTGACTGATAGCGACAAATAGAGTATTTCTTCTTCTCTTAGTCGTTCCAGTTTTGCTAACAAGTAGTGAGATGAATAGAAAGGTCTTGGGACGAGTCACGAAGGTTCTGCCTTGAACCTCGAATATTAGGCTACCGGGTTGTGTAATTGTATATTAAACGCGCTGCTCTTTTGTGCTCCATATCTATAGCAATTCCAAGTGTATGTACAAAGTTTTGTATAAACAATCTTGTGTAGTACACCCGACACACTTACCCTGTTACTACATACATACGCCATGGCCCAACTATATGCAAGATTTCAGCCAAGTCTACCAAAGCTGTCAAGCGCAACAAAGAAATAGTTGCACCTGACACGTCGGGACCCACCTTTGTGCGATAGATGCACAGCAAACGAAATGACCGCGATATATTATTCAAAGCGATACTTTTAGTAACGTTCTTCCAAAATCGTTGGTACCATCCGCGGCGGGAGGACATCGAACTATCGGAGCATCGAACGCAATGTCAACTAATTGACGTGCGTCGTGAAACATGCGGCCAGCGGTATCTCCGATTTCACGTTTCTCTGGTGATTCGCGGAATCAGAGATCTTTATCTGGCTGATTTGGAGCGGTCCACGTCCAGAGTGTCCAGGATGAGTAAGCAACGACATCGCCGCAAGACAACTTGTCAGCCGCGGCGCGGCGATTTTAATAAGGCGACCGGCAAGGTGGAGGCTCGACTGGCCGAGTACTCGGTCAAGTAAAAAGGTATGGTAAAAAAAGGGGCAAGAAGAAGGGTTTGGGAGAAGATGGGGGGCCTGGCAGAGACTGGCGAAAAGCACTCCGGAGTTCGGGCGGCAAGGAAGGCGGTCGGTCGAGTGTACGAAACATGTGAAAAAGGCGCAATAAGTCTCCTTAGTGTCCGAAGGTTGCCTTTAGCAGATCGCTGTCTTGTATACGCTGTAAATGGTAATCGTTGCCATTCGATGTATCAAACCTCGAGCCGCTCCATCTCCCTACGAGTTCGGCTCGCGCCTCAGGACTCTTGCACACAGGCACGAACAGTGAACACTGTCCCCTACGCCAATGAGTCCACCGTTCATCCTCGATATGCCGCGGGTAGTGATGGGCGTTCGAATCTCTGGCTTGAGGATTTTCGAATAATTTAATGATACTGGCCACTGGGGAACCGAAACGTGTCGAGTAGTGTTCGAGGCCTGGAGTTCTTGATTGCCTTGAAACATCTCGAGAGACACGAACGATTTGGGAACGTTTTTTTTTTCTAGACTATTTTGAAGGGTTCGGGTTTTTGTACAGAATGGAGGATTGTTTATTTTTTTAAACGTTCCTCGATATTGGCTCAAGATAAGGCCACATCTTCAATCGCTGTATCATCTTAACACTGCAGGATTTTATAAGGTATTAGTTACGCTCTATCATCGAGCATACGTTCTCATGCATTAGTTAAAAACACTTAGCAAGCTGCATATTTATTTGTCAAAGGGCAGTTCTGTGTTGGTCTAACACTTCGAGTGCCGAGTCGCGTGTTTCCACTCATTTCCATTTATTTTCACATGAATATTTTCTGTATAACTGCGAAATGATTTTCCCCAGCCCCGATTTACTTTGAAGACCAACTGAACTTACAGGCAACTTCGTCATCTATTAATTAAATTGTAATTTCTATATTCTCCGTTAGATCTTGATGAAAGTATTACGGACGGATTGGCGAGATTCTTCCGATAAGAATGAGCCTAAACACGACCTGATTCAGGCTACTTTTAATCACACATAATGTGTAATCGGTCTACGGAATTGGAATTATGCATAATTAAAAATAACCCGAATAAGGGAGTGTTTGGACTCATTTTCATTTGGGAAAAAATCATTTGTCCATTAGGTAAATCCTGTCCAGTATACATAGGTAAATCCAATTTATATATAGATATAGAGCTACACGGAAAGGCCTAACTAATGCAAAGGGGTTTTCTCCAAACATTGCATAATTTAAACTGTTAATCTGATTCAAGCTCAGCTCCAATTCGTGTTAGAACAATTCCAGTTCAAACTCTGTACGATGCCGAAACTCTAGGAGTGTGCGGCCCTTGGGATGGGTCGGAAAATTTCGGGCGGTATCGGGCGAGGTCCCAATACTTTCGTATTGCTCGGGATCCCGAGACTCGTTTCGGGCTACAAGCATGACCGTTATGAGCGGGCAATTTGATTTCAGGTCGGCTGGGCAAAACTCGGACGCAATCGACTCGAAAACCAGCTATTAAGATGGGACCGAGACGGAAAGAATTATGTATATCATTTATATCAATACCAGAGTGATAAGTCTTTACCTTTCTGTCTCCTGTTGAATCATAATTTGTATCTTATTATTTATTTACATATATATGTATTTTCTGTGAATACTGAATATGTCCATATACGCACTAAAATAAATACCATGTTCAGAACTTGGGAAGAAGGCTATTTTTATATCGACAATATTTTAAAATCTTAATAAAATATACTTCATAATTAGTACTTTATGTAAGGGGAATATATACGGTATTATCTTTTTCGGGATACGTTCAGATTTAAAATAGAAAATGTACGAACAACTGTATGCATACAGAAAGGAATATTTCCTGGATGTTTCATAGTAACAATAATATACAGGAAGGCGAATATTTTATCATTTCAAATTAACGTGTAAGATACATAATTTTTCTATGTTCTCAGGTAATAATTTTGATCTATTTCTGGTAACGATATTATCCGATCGGGTCCGAGTTTTGCTGAGCCGACCTGAAATCAAATTGCCCGCTCATAGCGGCTATACTTGTAGCCCGAATCGAGTCTCGGGATCCCGAAACTGTCGGAATCTCGAGCAATACGAAAGTATCGGGACGCCGCCCAATCCCGCCCGATAGTTTCCGGCCCGTCCCGAGTCCGAAAAGTCGGGTACCCGCAAAACTCTGCGAAACTCTGTCTGTTTTGTCAGCCGTATTCTGGAATGACTCTAACAGCCTATCCTCTGCAATCTCTTTTACATGTTATTCATCCATCATGCACAGATGTTTTGGCAACCACCCATCAACAGATCACGCCACATTTTAAGTATTGTGAAGAAATATTGCGATATCGCGGCAACAAGAAGGGTAAAGTGGCAGGAAAGACAAAGCCCCTTGGACGAATTCAGTATTCTTTCTAGACGTCGGAACTTTATAGTCCTTAGGTGGGTGGGAACGTGACCAAACAAGTGTAGAACGCATTTGGTGGTTTGCAGCTTCAAAGATCTCTCTTTCCTTTGCACTCGAATAAGTCGCAGGTCTGCTACTAGAATCTAGATACATCTTTGCAAGGCATCCATCATTTGTACCAAACTACACAGTGAGGCTATAACAGGGAAGGGATTTGTGCTGCTGTTATATCTGTGGTTGTAAGGAAAAACGACCCATGTCACAATTTCAAAAAATTTGAGTTTATGCATTAATTCAACTGTAGAATATTGGATGTATGTTTTTATCAGAAAAAAATGCATGAAAACGAATTTTATACGTTGAAAAAATAATGCAATTTAACCGAAGACCAATATTCAATTAATACGCATTTGACAAAACAACCAAAGTCCACAAAATTTGGAGAATACGACGTATCTTTCCTTTGTGATCGCTTTTTATTTTCTATTTTTACTTATCTGCATATACTATAACGTATTTTGTGTTAAATAAAATGAGCAAAATTATATTTCATATTTTTATTTTACTAGAAACAGCACATTATGAAATACCAATAATACATAAATGTGTAACTTATATTTTACAAAAAACAACGCAAAGCGCAGAAGAAAACGAAAGAAGACAGAATAGAAAGTAAAAGAAGGAAAAGTAGTCAGAAAAGCTACTTAACTGCGACACGTTCAAGCAGAACAACACAAGTCCAGTGGACTTGTGTCGTTCTGCCTAAAGTGTATGTAAATTATTACTATTTTGTTTATTATTATTTACGTTAATTATACGAATATTGAATATTATGCAAAGTGAAGGAAATATACTTTTATATCGTAAGAAGAAAAGAAGGAAACATTGCTAATAAGAAGAATTGGTGTTTTGAACTTTCAACGACAATATCTCGAAAGTGAAAACATGTGACATGGGTCGTTTTTCGTTACAACCACAGAATTATATGTAGTAGCCAGCATGTTCGGCACGAACCACGAACCACTGTACATTCAACGTGACTTGATGTTACTTGAGCCCATCACTAGCCTCGCGGCGCTCGCGCCGTCCACTTACCACTACCCGTTTCTTCCTTGCTCTGCCCCTTCTGGAAGCGTTTCTCTAGCCACCTTATGTTCCATTCATACTACATGTGTGGTCGGCACTTGCCATGACACCACCGTGTCTTACGAATGATGTACACCTCTCCTTCTGCACGATTGTCGACCGCCCCTATCGACAGATAGCGCTGGGATATCATCTCCAACGGGCAATTGACGTCCAGTGACAGGACGACGTAGGTGGACACGGGCTGGTGTGAACCCAGCTTAATTCCGCCCTTCCGCCGTCACATCCAGTGCTTTCACATCATATGTCTCCTCGCCGACAAAGTAGCAATGTTGCAGTCGGCCTTCTTCCTTGCCATTCGTCTTCCTTGGAGCTAAACTCTCCATTCAAGATTATAGTTGGACGAAGATATCGGCCAATGGCGTAGATACTTGATAAATTCCAGCGGTTTCCAGCCGCTGCGTGACACGTCCGCTTTTTCTCCTGTTTCTCGTCTGCGACAGGGGAAGAAAACGGTGTATGTGTGCTCGTGTTCGCGTTAGAATTTATGAAAATGACAATTGATGAATGAAGTCGTCTTCGGATGCTGGTTTCAATTCCCATTACTTTCTGCTGGTGAGCTTTAAACTTTATAGGTAGTATCATTGAATCTGTTACTGACTTGACAGTGAATAATGATAAAGAAGTAATGCAACTTGTCTTTCGTCGTTTACCGAGAGTTTAAACATTTGCTAATATGCTTACCAAAAGCTAGAGTTTGAAAATGAAACGAACATTAATCGAACACTATTTTAACCACACAACACGAAGTACATGTACATATCTTCGTTTTTTAAAATATCAAATTGTTTTTATTCCTCGAAGAATGATGGTAAATGCAACTGGAGTTCCACGAGCTCCCATTCAGCGTCGATCTTGCATCAACTTCCCCCCTCTCTGCTTTAAACATACATACATACGTGCTCGATAATCAAACCATCCGAATGAAACGCCTAATTCTTCGGTGCCAGTGGAACTAGTGCACACCAATTCACGCATTGCTCTAAATAGAAAATCGCCTGTTCAAACGAGTTTATTGCCCAGGATGTCCAACGCTTTCTAACCTTCCTGATATTATATAATTTGAAATATTTGTCAAAAAATATACTGTACAAGGAGGAAAAATAAGAACAAAAACTTTTTCCAACCTTGGTACACGTTTCAATGTGGAAAGCTGACGCAAAGCTCAGGGCTGTTGGTTTCAAAATTAATATGACAACGAAAGGAGAAATTTATAAAATACATATTATAAAATATTTGAAAATTTTTTATGCTAAAGTTAACTTCTAATATCTCCTTTTTCTTTTACCAGGTTTGACCTCTTTATAACCCAAAAGATGCAAAATTATTTTTGATATCTGCATAATTTCTAATAGCTAATAATAATAATTGTAGATACTTATTATAGAAATAGAGATTAAGAAGTAAAATAAGTTAATTTAAATACACCTAAAACAGGGATGACAAGTGGCACATGTGCTGGTGATGTCACGGGTGTCACAGGTGGGAAAAAGTTGCAGTCAACTTCCCCATTACTCCCGAATGGTCTCACAATTATTTTGAGCACTAGTAGATCACGTTCCACTCCAAGTAACTAGAATCTTCGACACTGTTATAAACGGGCGCTCCATTTCAGCATTGCCTGCAGTCGAATGGCAGAATGATGTTGGGGGGCAGGCGTGTTGCAGGTAGCAAGAATGTGGTGGTGAAATTTCATCTGGCCGTAATAAGCTGTCGACAATGACCGACAATGTGCGGCGTGGTTTGCTATGACGTCGGATCCACCATGACATCTGATGGAAACGAGGCTACGCGGAGGAATTCCTGTTCTTCAGGTGTCTACAAAAACGGACAATGCAATTGCGGTTTCATTCATTGCGCTGTGTGTTTTAGAAAGAGCAATCATCCGTACTTCAATGGCCATCAGGCTTCGGATGAGCTACCGACTATCCGTGACGTATAAAACAACGATGATCCAATCGTTTTTCAGTCCAAATTATGTACGTGTAACTGTGGATTTTTCATATAGAAATGGTAACTAACTCTTTGTGGTGGATAGTTCGATGAAATAAGTAAATTCGTATGCTGGATATTTGTACATTATGGTCCTGATTGAGAGAACAGATTTCGCATCCATCAGAATTGTGAATAGATCGTTACTTTGGCAAGCCATAATGTTGAAGTCGAAATGAGAATGCAATTTACTCCAATTTTGTGGGAAGCCTGAGGTCCATAGACGATTGTTATCAATTCTAGATTGGTTACGATAATAATAGTGATACATTTACCGAATATCTAATTTCTGTGGTAGGCTGAAGCGTACCGCAAATTACCCACCACTACGAGCAATCACGTCGCACCACTAGATGACTATTTTCCCGTAATAAATTACGCGAACAGTTCATTAATAATATAATATAATTCCGATGCTATATTCGTTACGAAAGGTGTTTTCGGTTGTATAAGAATGAAAACATGGGAATTATTCATGCAAGATAACGCGGAACGCATAGTGCCTTTCATGCGTAGAAAATAGAACGTTGTATAATATGCTGCTACATAGTACGTGCTTGTATACTTTGTTTACAGTGACCTGTGGAATAAATCGCAGAGTTAAGACACCGTAGGCATTCTTCGGACGAATGCGTGGCATGCCGTTCTTGAAACCTCAGTTTCTTACGTGTCACTTTGTAAAACAGCGCGACGCTGGAGCTTCACGGTTGACAAAACACGCGCTGGTCGGCTCTGAAAACGCTATTAACGCTTATCGATGGGATGGCGAACTGTCAATAATATCGTTGGGATATCGATAATGCAACTAAAAATCAGGGAAACTAAATGCGATATATCGATAGTGCACAGTGTAACAAGCTTTGACGGTTCCGTAACTGGAAATAACCTATTCCTGCTTTTGAACATAGGTGTCGATTTTGGGAAACATTTAGAAGTATATCTATAACTGTGGTTATTCGATGGAAATGAGTGGTAATCTTAAAAAATAAATAACCAAAGGCTAGTATTAAAAATACTCATTTTCATATACAGAAATATACTATCAGAATTGTATTTAGACCACAAATGATTGAAGTGCCGAAAATCAAATTCTATACTATAGTATTACCATGTATTAGCACGTAAAATATTTACGGATAAAATTTTTTTTTTTTAATTTTCTACAAAAACTCTTCAATTGTATCACAGATTTTGAGAATAGTGTTGTCATCAGTCCACTAGTATCCAAGAAGCATTAATCACCCCCTGCCCCAAATGAAACACACTTTGCCCACAACATCATCCCACGCCAAGTCTCCAAATAATTTTCTTCTATGTTCCACATCGCTAGAAGTTCGGCATTTTGAGCTCGACTGTACGCGCAACATTGTAACCACAATTTGCCTCTTTATCTCGGCCGCAATCGGTTAGCTGGGATTATGCACCGGTTTCTCCTTTTCTGGCTCCACCGCACCGCACGATAATCTTCGGTCGCTCGACCGGTAGGATGGCTCGGGTGCAGCCTTATTGGCGATTCGCGAAAGAATCTTTATTGCGCTGCCTCTCTTATGGGAGCATTTCATACTCGCCAGGATTTCCTTCCCCTTAGTCGTTTTTCCAATGGCCGCCGCATCCCCGCGCACAATAATCGAGCGGATTTTTGTTTCGAAACCCGATTGTAGGCAAAAGCTTTTTACGCAGCCAGAACCAGAACCTGTTTCTTACGCCGCGATCGTATTTTTCGTTTTGTCCGAGCTGCAACGCGAGTCCCCCACCTTTTTCCAGCTGCTTACTTTGAAAATATAATTGCAATTTTTCCGTGGTACGCAGTGTTCGCACCAGCAACTTGGTACAATTTATTGGCGTCGAAGACCTTCAGCGCCTCCAGCTTGCGATGCTGGATGAAATTGACGATTACAGTGTACACAAAGCTGGAGTTACGTAATAATTTATAGTACGTGTGCAACTATTTCAGAGTCGATGTCGCCTTTGGATCACAATTACTTGAGTTTATTCTTAATCATTCGAGGACCTTTTTTCATTATCGAAAATTATTCGCGATTCGAGAGTCCCACGTTGAAACAACTTAGCATCCCGTACATACTGAAACATTTTCCACGCTTTACTACCTCCGCTAAACCACCGCAATATATATTCAAAATATCACTCAGCGCGTCTAGACTGGAAGATTCCCCGGTTTATTGCACTCGCGTTCAACACCGCACGCACAGAAATGATCGGACACAACACTATCATTGCCAGAAATGAAACGTCCGCCATGACTTTTCCTCGACAGCAACGAAACCCCTGTGAAACCTTAAACCTTCCTCGCCTAACTCCCGTCACTCGAATGACAAACGTCCAATCCGTGCGAAAGCAAATTCGCGCCGCTACACCGGGAAGAGAGAACCAGCCAAATAAACCAGACGTCTGGCGTCGAAGCGGAATTATCGCCCCCTCTAAAATCGACCTTCCACGGCCGTGGTTCCCTCCGAGCGCCGGCGGCCAAAGATTCTATTTAGTAATTCCGTGTGCACGTAACACGCGATATGCCCGGAGTCGCGCGCGAGGGGTCAGCCACACGGCCTGGTTATTTTCAGCCCTCTCACGGGCGCAAGTGACTTCTTACTGACACGCGTGTCTTCTCTGACACGTTTATGCCGCCACGATGGAAATGTTTAACCAGCCATGGTGGCGTAACATAAGCAAACGTGGATCTACGACCCCGTAGCGGTCGCAGCCGCGGGGTCATGCAATATGCATGTTCACAATGCGTATCGACGGGCATTAGGTAATGCCCGTGGTTGATATCCACGTCAGCTTCGGCTACTTCCACTTCACTGTAGTGATTGCGTCTTCGAACGACCACCCTTGTTCAGGAAACGTGAATAGAATAGGTCTGGTTCTGGTGTTGCGTTCAAGTCCGAGCTTTTAGAATCGAGCACACAGCGTGATGCATAACTCGTTACTCGTTAATTTGCGTCTTGAAAGAGTTGTGGTAGTCTATGGACACAGTAGAGCTCCAATGATTGGAGGTAAAACAGGCAGAAGGGGATAGAGTTGTTGGGAATTAGGATTAAAGGTAAGACGTCTTTGGGAAATGAAGGCTTGTTTGTGAAAAAAACATTTTCTTTCGTTTCAGAATTTTTTCACTGATCTGGTATGTGTGTGCAAGTTTCGTGAGGCACTGTACCTACTGGGAAGTAGCGTGCTTCGTCGATTAGGTTCAAGATATTGGGCGAAAGGAAGCTGATAATTATTGTAATTAGACCGAGCGAAAAATTAACTGCACGCTGTGCCCTTACTTCATTCTCTCTCGTTATTTACTTAATTATGTCTTGCATTGTTGCACAGGGAAATGCGAGAAGGTGGTCAAAAAGTGAAGCTCGAAGGAGCAAAGCTTCGATGTTTCTTAATTTCTCAGATTGTGGTTTCTAAAAATCGAATTCTTGCTCATCTAAATTACCATAATCGCTTATAGCTTTTGCCATGGAAAACCGGAATGGACATTTCAACGTACACGTGTCAGGCAATTAAACCGCGTAATGTGTGCAGTTGCTGTCGCAATGTGGTTAATTAGTATTGTCTTTGTAACGAGACTGCTCCACTTTTTTCCAGCTGTCCAACAGCTCGTAACTGCGTTTCCCAGTTTTTTTTATTGTAACCTACCCCATTTGGAATCAACGAGTGATATAATTTACTCGCGCACGCCTTGCACTGTTTCTTCCGCTCCCCCTTATTCTACTCATGATTTTGTCTTCCTTCTTACCATCGCGTCGCAATTGCCACGCTTCAGTTACTTTTCTCTTCCCCGCGGCCCTCTCATTCTCCTTCTCACGCGTCTGCACACTTTGTGCATCAGGAATAACTTAAAAGGAAGAAACGATCCTTCGTGATCTTAGCCTTTGAGTGGCGGACCCGGACGCAGGAAGGAACTCAATTTCTTCACCACTCGATGGATTCTCTTCACATAGCCGGGTATTAAGGGTTATCTTAAATCCTTTTAACACAGAGCCAGTCCTATACAGTGTCTTTCAGAGTTATAGGTGAATGCTGAACTGACTAATAAAACTCACACGAAGGAAAACGGCGAGTGTACTGTGGAATGATTGATATCTCAAAGAGTATCACCACTTTCACAATTCAAAAGAAGAAATAATAGGCAACTTAAAGCAGTTGTGTAAAATCTAGGCTGTTCCTTGATATTCATGCTTCACTTGCATTCAGAGATCCCTAGAATTTCTCACACGGTTCAGCAGTGTAAACTAAAATACATATATTAAAAGCTCTCACAATACCAGTAACTGTTCAACTTAGCTACAAGATCTGATTGCATATCGAAAGTGCATTGTTGATTTACATAATATGTTTAAGAGCTTTTCCGTTGTTTCTGCAAGTTTTATTAGCCAGATAAGTCTGTACCTATAATTACAAAACGCCCAGTGTAATTAAAGAGCTTCATTGAAAATGTTTCTCGCGATCAAGAGCTGCTTATGTGTTTCTCTATTTATGTAAATGAAATGAATAAGGATGACGATGCCATATTCTTCGCCATATTGTGTAATATGTATCGTTAAATCTTAACAGTCGTTGAGAAACAACTAATCGACAAGGTATTGTCGAAAAATTTTCATCCCTCGCTCCTTTCGTACGATTACATCTACAATTCTGCCGTAACTTTATACTTCCCTGTACGAGTCTGAATATCGTACCAATCACGTGTCGAAATTCTCGATTTTGTTCCTTCTTGGACCAGCTCGCCCTACCGCACGGAATGCACTGCGCCGTCATTACAAGCACGAAGGAACTCCGTGCATAAGTCCGATGCTATAGATGAATCCTGTCATCACGTTTTCGGCCACAGGTAATTTATAATTTCATGTCGGGATCAACGACAACAATGGATTTACTCCGACGTCTTGAAAATATTTACTTATAGCGATTAAATCTTGAACTGTGTATGGCGCGGCGGTCCACGTGACCCGACAGTAGCGAATGGTTACGGTGAAAATTGGCACGGAAAATATTATAAGAATTCAGAGGTGAGTAGAGATAAAATGTACTATTTAAATTTGTTCCGATAGATACTTGCAGTTTTTACTAAGTACCATCTGTTTCAGGAGAAATGTAACAATGAAGTGCCTCAGACTTAATT
Organism: Andrena chrysosceles; assembly: GCA_963855975.1. Lineage (NCBI taxonomy): Eukaryota > Metazoa > Arthropoda > Insecta > Hymenoptera > Andrenidae > Andrena > Andrena chrysosceles. The sequence continues at coordinate 40,385,543 of OY979769.1, read as the reverse complement.
GCAGAAAAAACTGCAGTGGTGGATTGACCAGGGAGTCAGCTTGCCCGTGACGAAGTGGGCTCCCTTAAACATCAGACGATATGTTAAAAATGTTAATGAGCTTTTAATAGCTTGAAAATATAATAGAAGTTCCAATATTATTTCTGTATCCAACTAAAATTTACGTTGTATTACTATTGTAAACGATAGCCTTATGGTTGCGGTGGACACTCTTTGTCTGTTGGCAACCAATATTTTTAGATCCTTAAAAACAAAATTTTGTTCTGTGCTACTACCCTTAGCCCGTTTTTAGTAAACTACCTCTTGATTTTTCCCCAAAAATGGACCTCTCAGAACGTTTGCCACATGGGCCTTATTTCTTAAATCCGCCACTGGTGACGATTATGACGCGCTGCTGGAATACGTATATTCTCAGAGCTGCGGTATATCGTTGGGTTAATAACACCCAAGTTTGTGCCGCCGTTACCGTTAATCCCATGTTCATTTAGTCGCCAATTCGGAACCACGAGTTGCAAGAAACTCTGCCCTCGATTTCCAGTCACCTGTTCCGACTCCGATCAGTTCGAGGAATTTACGGGCCACCTCGAAACAATTCGGTGCAGCTGTCCCGCGCAGAACACTCAGTTTCGGGCCGGGCATCTCGGGAACGCGTAAAATCCGTTTCCACCACATAGTTGTCATGGTTCAATCAGTGAATTCAGCCGCAAATAAAGTACAGCCACGCCGCGCCGTCCCGCGGATATCCCGTGTGCACACATAGGTGTCTGTCGCTGACTATCGCGCGGTGAATCCACTCCCGAGGACGTTTTACGATCGTGCGCCCCCTCTGGTACTCCTAAACTCGGCGACCTCCTCTGCAACCCCTGCTCTCCCTCGTCAACGGCGCGCAATAGTTTCTGCTTTATCTGAATTATAAGTGAACAACGATTGCGTCCACGGTGGCTTCCTCGACGGGAGGATTTTTCTGCGCAAAACTAGAAGTAACATTTCCATGGTGGCGATTCGTTGCACATACCGAGGACCGCGTGGACCTTGGAATGCGTCAGAGGATATATCTCCACTAAAGTTCGGGACGAACGGTTTCTTGTTTGAAAGAGCAGCGTCAAGGGCACGCGTATTAATTACACGGGTTTTAGGAGAGCGATAAGGAACGCGATTTATGCTGAAAATCGCGGCGGTATTTATCTGTCGGGCGGTATAAAACCATTAAGGATAAAAATGTTTTATCTCGCACGGGGCGGTTACCATTAGCGTTTTGGTTATCTATAAAGCGGGGCACTAGGCGAGAGGCGAGGCTTCGTTTCTGTAAAACCAAGGAAACGGGGATGTGGGATGGCTCGTATGCATGTATCAAAACGTTTTTGCACGGCGACGTTTGTTTTACGACTTGTAGGCCGTTTACACGCGTACTCATCTCGTTTAGTTGCGTTCTCCACTTAGCAGCTTCGACGGGGACCGTGCGAGATTGTGCGAACGACATCGTTGAAGTTTCGGATCCTTTCCAGTTTGACTGAATCGAACGTCTGGAAAGAGAAATTCGTTTGATGCGCGGGTAATAATGTCCGTTGTTTTTTAAATTCATCTAAACGCCGGTTTGTAATACACTTTTTCATGGAAACGATTTTTCTATCCGGGATTCAACTCCGGGATAGTTGGACCATTTTTTTGATAAGAAATTTTAGCATCGTTGTTTTTCACATTTTTGTTGTCTTGGACAAATTGAAGCAAACCCCAAGAAATTTAGAGTATATATAAATTATACTGTGCGATAAATTCAAATATTTATTTTCATTTTCAATCTACGCACACGAGGAAACACGGATCACAAATATTGCTTAGACGGCCGCGGCGTCGCAGGACCGCAATTATGTACATTGGATTTGCTGAGAACGCGTCCATCAAACTCGCGATATGGAAGTTGGAGGAGCTACTACTTCTGAACCGCTTAAGCCTAACCCTTTGATTTATAACATTCTCGAGACTCCCGTCTTGTAATCGAGAACCCGATGAAACGTTCCTCGAGATCCCGGTCTAAATTCATGCCGGTGAGCAAGTTCAAGTGATCATCGAGGTCGTTCACCAACGATAAATGATGCACCCGATGGCGCGCGACACTTCGCGAGGACAACGACGTTCACCATTCACGTATCTACCTATACGTATGTGTACATGCTTACAGGGCACATTCCGCGACATGTCCTACATTGATACTAATGAAACCTTGCACGGTTTTAATAAGGGATATGCATTTACATAATTCTGTTGTGGTAGCTGAAATTTAAGGGATGAAATTACTCTCCATGGAAGGCATCCTCTGATGATGGTTGTGAAGTCTTTTGTAAGAAGAGATTTTCAACAAGAAACAATCGTGCAAAGTTTTGTCAATATGAGTGTCCAACACTTTGTAAATGTGTCACTTCTATTGTGTATTATTCTGTGTTATATTGTTCATTACATTATTTGTAATATTCTTTGTTAGTACAAATGATCAAAACTACTTATTAGTAAAAATTCAAAACTGTCAACAACTGCTGACTTCAGTAATGCTATTTAGTTAATACAACCAGCAACGTTATGCCACCTTAAAGAATGATACTACAAGGTTCACTCGAATAACTCAAGCTCAACCAATAATGTATAACACTGACAGTTTTTTATTGTACTAAATAACAACAGTGCGTTGCAGTGTCATACACTTTCAAGCTGCATAAAAATCTCCAAAACTCATTTCATTGTGAAAATCGCTGCAGGTATCCTTTACATGTGAAAATATACCTCTGTTCGATCATTCGAATCCAGCTATCTACTTCTTACAATGAATTTTCACGCAGCCTTAGAAATAAAAATCGACGGATCGCGCGTGTCTCACATACTCAACAGGCGCAAAGTAGCTTTACATCCAAACTCCTTTTTCTTCCTAAAGAATGTACTGTAAATACGCTTTTCACTCGCTACAAGTTCCCGCACCAGCTTGGTGCTCAAAGTAATTCGACGTGTCTCGAGAGTATCGCTATAACTAAATAAGCGTAGGTAGATTCTACACAGCGGCGCGGCGGTCGGATGGATTCAATCGTAAAACCTCGACGTCCGTCTAAACCCGCGTGCCACCCAGGGTTGCCACCTTATCACCATATAAATCCCGGAGTGCCACACATTCCAACCCGGAGATTCGAATATAAACCCGAAGATGGAAAAAACAAAAAAAAGTTTTGTTCTCGAATATCCAGACAACAGATGTACGATTCTATTATTCTCAAACAATTCAAAATTTAAAAGTATCTGTTTTTTTAATTAATAACTATTATCGTATATAAAATTGATACCACTGTATAATATAATACACAATTTCTTATTATCTCATTTTTCTCTACAACCCGGAGATTTTTTCAGTAAAACCGGAGCCCGGCCGGAGATTTGCTTGAAAACCCGGAGTCTCCGAGCCAAAACCGGAGAGGTGGCAACCCTGGTGCCACCACCACCCGTCCAACCACCACTCCTCGACAGACGGACCCCTCGCCCCCGCCGCTCTCCTGACTGCACCGAACGTGTCTCCTCCCCGCGCGAGGAACGTGCCCCTTCCCAGCCGATGCCCGCAGGCCACCATGCAACTCGTCGGTGTGCCGTCGCTGCCAGCACTCTTAGTGAGTTACGGACCGTATGCAGGCGCGCGTCGTTCGTATCGGTGGTACATTCGCGTTCTCGTTGCATTCGCGCTTTTCCACGTTTCACCGTCTAGGCCCCCTCTGTATCTACAGAGCAGTGAAACGGCACCACTGCTGACCAAACGCAGCGCAGTGGCAGAGGTTCGCCTTCCAGCGTGTATGTGACCCAACGGGAGACATAGCCTGTGCTGGATAATTGGACGGGATTCAACGTGCATCGACCCACTCCAATGAAGATAACTGTATTGACACGTCGCAAAGGAAGAAGTCGGTGCAGAAGCGTGCCAGAGTGACACGCGGGACACGAGGAAGACGCGCGCGGAATAAGTACGAAGCAATCCGAGTGCGCGTGTGCGAAAAGTGTGCGCAACGTGCGGCTCCAAGCTTGGTTGAGTTCTGTTGTGCTTCTCGCGGGACTGGACGACTGGCGAGCGCGATCGTGTTGCTGCGCCGCCGATTTCTTCACCTCGTCGTTACGAGACAGTGCCGCGCGGGGCAGAGAGATCGCGGCTTCCAGCCGAACCTTCATCCGCTGTCAAATCGGCGTGAAAAAGCGGGTGGAAAAAGGTGAATAGAAACATTTGACGATTGCTGGTTGCTTCTGGTAGTTTCCGAGTGTGGTAACCGTGACGACCGCGAGAGGGACAGATCGCGGGGACGTCGGGGTAATTGTGCGCGCGCACGTCAGTTCTCGCGCGTAAATGCGATATGAGGTTGGATCTCGTCGCGTGGTACGGAAGAAATGTGCATCTTGCTGCGAGCCACGTAGTAACGGGACGATTTTCTTGATTGGACTGTGCTGATCCTACGGATCGGGTATCGATACCGTGTTATTCAGTGTTATCTTGCCGGAATTGTGGTTTTACGGACCTGTTGGCGATCTATTGGAAAGGCCCATCGAACAGTGCTCGGGAAGAAACGAGACCCTTCTACTTCTTATATATCAGGTAAAAACATGACACTTTCTATGCTTCCGCGGAGGAATTTTTTGCATCAGTTATATCTCGAAACGATCATCAACTTCCTGCACCTGTTACCTCTAGTATACGTGCTCAAAGCATTCACATCGGTAATGACTTCCCCGCGAATAATGTTGGTAACAGTGTTTCGACTTACTGCAAACTTGCGAGAACGAAGATGCCGTTGATCGGCCGTGTCGTAACTCGTAAGTACCAATTCCTTCAGTAGTCTGTTCGTCATCTTTCTTATCGAGACTTCCGTCGCCGCCTAGATTTGCAACACTATTTCTGCCGCTATCGACTTGATGCAGTTGTACATAATGGCCGTATGATACGGTCTTTTACGTAACGATAACGTTTACATCAAAACCGTTTTTACGACTGCTACACGTATGTTCATATTTGCGCAGGAAATGCCGTGCAGCAAGTTACTACATAGATACATATACATACATATATGCTCGCGAATAGCGTTCGACATCTTTGTCGCGCGATCACGCGACACAGCGCACCGTTGCCACTATGAGAGCATTCCTTTGATCACGAACACGTGTATATCGCAGTTCTCGCGAATCTCAGATACTACATAGGTACGTAGATGCGTTTCTCAACCGGCCGGGGCCCCCTGTACCCACAGTCATCGCGTGTCTGTACGAATTAAATCGAGTACTCGAACATTTTTTAGTAGTTTCAATATTAGAAAACTCGGTCTGGTTGATTTGTTTGCGTTCTTCGTAGTATTCGATGACTTGCATTCTGTCCATTCGAAGAAAAATAACGAGGTTCGAATAGGCGAAACATGTCAATTGTTTAAAGTGAATAGAAAAATATGAATTCTTGGTCGGTGCTACTGATACGATATTACAAAGTGCAGATTATACTGTAGCTAGTAATTCAGTTGAACACATTTTTCATTCATATGCGAATAGACTGTGAAATGTTGTGCAAATAATTCGATACGAGCCGAATGTGATTTAAATGACTGAGGGTAATTCAGAATATTTTCTTAGCTTTTGTGTATATATACTGTTTTAGCGTTCTTTCTGGTATTTAGCATTAAATGTCATTCTTGCATAACGTATTCAAACTAATATCCATCGCATTTCAATACGAGAAGTGCACTTCTAGAACGTTACATAATATTCAACTATGTCATTTCATGGTTTATAATCGTCGAATTACACAAAACTTGTATCTTTTTTCTTACTTGATACCGATAAGTGTATGCACACACACTGGGTGTGCAGTAAATATTTATTCAGAAGAATATTCATTATGTAGAGGGTATAAGATTACATAAAGTATGTAAATTTTTGTAAAATCAAACAACACATTCAGCGCGAAGATGTACAGATTTTTTATTAAGACCAAAAATATGGATTTGTTTTGAATCTACTCCCTGTTAGGAACAAAGATCTTACATTGTACCTAACTTAGATGCGTTACCTCCACGTTTCATTGCCATTTTATATATATACAAAATTTTTCTTTTCACTATCAATATCCTTTTGTGTTATAGGCAAATTGTTTTACTATGATTATTGGTTGATTTCTTTAATACGGACTCGCCTTTCAGAGAGAATTATCTTCGTTGATACACTGCTTGGTAAAACTTAAAAGGAGATCATTATTTCCTCTGCTAAGATTATTATTATCATTATTATTATTATAAACGGGAAAAAAAGATAAAGCACTTTCTTTGTATCTTGTGCATAAAAACCATTGTTACTTGATGAGCCTCTTTCTCAAATTATAATTTATTGCAACTACGTACTCTTAATTCTGTTTTACACGATCTTGAATTAATACGGTATAGAAAGGAATTAAATTGTCTTTTTGCACGATTTTTTTTCATGTGCGCGTACCTCTTTTACACAAATTTTTCGGGAACCTATCTATCGTACAAAAACGGAATTAGGTCTCTTGATAGTCTTGCTATTAGTTTTGGGCCAAAAAAGAAACGAATGTTTTTAACTCTTCCAGTTAACTTTTCGCGCAGATTTACAATGGGGAGTCACAATTGCATTTCTTAGAATATAATACCTGCTATTTACAAATTGATCAATTTTATTGCACGCATTGCCTTCCTCGTATTTCCAGCTTTCTATATTTTACCTTTCCCAATTGATAGTCTCTAATTAGAGTCTAAATCATTATATTAATAAGGCTTGTGGCAAGCCATACGCACTTCCAGGTTCGAAATAAGGTTTGCAATTCAGTCTCCGAGCATGATTTCTTAGCATCACTTGCTACAATGGTTTTGTTACAAAGTTCAAGTATTTTTGCGATCAGTAACACATCTCTCGCTGTACTAACAATAAGAAACTTGTACCTCGAATATGTTATATATTTACTCATCATAGACTCCAGATTCCCCTTGCAATTGATTATGCCATCCCAAACTACACATACATCGTCTATCCCAACACTTTCGTTCCCCTGTGCGCAAGTGCATAAAGACCTCTTCATACCAGACACATTTCAGACTGGTAATTGCTATTTCGCCATCTCCATTTGCCATCGCCATTTCGAGCATATCCTAACATTTCCTTTCTTCCACATCCTTAATCAACGCCGTTTCTTCCACGCGAACGTGCCTTTGCCACGGCCCCGTTGAAAGTGCGAAAAGTCATTTGAGAAAATGAATAGTCCGATTGCATCTGCGCGCGCCACCTTTGCCACTTTGTCGCGACGCGTGTAGCTTTAATGGAGTCGTACGTTTGGGGTACATCTGCCAATAATTAATATGTATCGATCCCACGATAATGTCGCCGATCGAGAGGCATCCCATGGATATACGCGCATGGCGCGGATACCTTCCTTACGTTCTCCCCCGTCGCCAATAAACTTCTTATTCAGCGGCATCGAGGACGTGTAACAAAAGAAAAACAGTCGCTCGACCACGGTCTTGTCGTCGAAACACGAGAACTTGCCGAACGATCATCAACGATCGTGCTACGTTATTTCTTGCCAGCGAGCACGATCTCCAATAAAGAGTTCGATCTTCACGGTGAACACTCGCCGCCCGAGAGAGAGAAAGAGAGCGAGAGAAAAAAAAAGTACGAAATGCAGCCCGGGAAGGCCTTGGACTCGCGTTTCGCTCGAAATTGCCCGATACGGTCTGATGTTGCAGAAAGGGCGGAGATGGAAAGGGGCTAGTGTGGGAAGACGGCAAAGTGGACACAGCGCGCAGGCGATAAGAAAAGCGCGTTGCATTGTTCAGCTCGCCTTACTTGCAATTAAGCCCGGTCGTTTCTGCGACGCCTGATACATATATGTACATAGTTTACGATGCGCCGAGACGTGACGTTAAACGACGCCCGCGAGTTGCAACTATTTCGCGAAATATGCTGCTTCCCCTCGAAACCCGATTCCCACGCGAAACAAAAATGGCACATTGTTGCGGGCGACGATTGTTCCGCTCTTGTTTGTTGACCGTCCGTTGCTAGACCGTGTAAACGGTTGTCCATTTGGTGTCATTTGTGAGTCAGAGTATCGTTGGTTTCTTTGATGCCGGTAAAGTAATTACGCTTCATTTCTATGAAAATGAACCATGGCGATTGAGAGATGAAAGAGGATAAACTGGCGCGGCGTTTCCGAGTGTATTCTGTGCCCGCGAAGAACGGGACAATGGTTCCCTGTGAACACGCAATCGCGTTCCGAGGATTTTTTTAAATTTACAAATGCGTGCGTCGCGTCTGGCACTCGATAATCCGTCTATCATTCAATGACACCCCCCTCGGTGGAGAATTTCATGTGAACCGGCCAGAAGTTTCTCTTGTACTTCTTTTTTTCTTCTTCCCACTCTCTTTAGTCTTGCTGGTTTTTTTGGTTTTGCTTCATTCTGTTTCATTCCTTTCGATCGATCGCGTCAGTGCACTTTCCGTCATCGGTGTTCATTAGCCCCCGCCTTAACTGTGATGCATTGCGTGCACGGCATGTAAAAAGTTTGCTTCAAGTATGGGCCATTGAAAAAGAAGGACGAAAAAAATGTATGCAGACACGAGCTGCAATAAAATCAAGCGGCAAGCCTCGAAACAGTCGATGCGAATTGCGAACAAGTCCCCTTGTGATTTGTTCATGCGTTATATCGGATGTAAAATCAGGTTTCCGTTGCGATAAGCGTTTCTGGAAATCACGTTTGAAGATCAAAGTGGATATACTGAACACAAAGAAGCTATGCTTCACTTGTGAAACAGCTATGACGGTGTGCATTCCTTCTCGATATTATTATTCGTATTGTACATAAAGCCACGTTTTCATTTCTTTGCGCGATTCCAGAACATTGCGTTTAAAACGCAATTGTGTGATTGGGCGCAGGACAAATTAAAATGAAATATGTTTGAATTGCTTAAAGCAGAGAATTAATACCTATTGTTCGTCTATTTCTCAAGCATGTAATATGTTTGAATATTATTCTGAATCTGATGCCATGTTTTTTTTTTGGCATTATATTAGTATATGGAAATGAGTATTTATGCAAAACTATATATTAAATACCAATCATGCGGAATGCCAGCTTTGAATGTAGCCACGACGTTCGTAAGGATTCTGTAAACTTCCATAATGCAATTTAGGGGTTAACTGAAGTCAGTGAATTATCATTTTGGCGTAGTAAATATGTGTATTAGGCTGCGACTTTTCAGTATACAAGCTGCAAGTAGTTATTGATCCATACATCCCGTAAGCCGTGACTAGCACGCGTTTTGTTACTTTGTTCATTGCGCGATAAGCTATCATGCATCGTTTTTTAAAGCGTGATTCAACCGACGATAAGGATTTTTATAATGGGTATTATTTATATTCAAGGGTCACTATCGAGAAAAACTTCCACTTGGAACTCGTGCATCGCAATACTTCAACGTTTTCTGAGCAAACGTTGTACCATTTTGTCGATATAACAGAAATTTAGATACTCAATAAATATTACGTTGAATAAGTTCAACAAAACGGGATTTAAGGAGACATATCAATCTCTATCTGAATTATATAAATTTGTGTTTCACCTACAATTTATTTCAGTATTCGTGACATTTTCCGTAGATCCATTAATATTTCCCTAAGTTTTGTTATATTTTCTATAACCTACCCTAAACTCTTTATTCCTCCAAATGTACAATTATTAACATCACGCTATTATGTGTCTCCCCTTCAGAAACATAAGTCAAAGGGTATTTAAAAAATTAATACAAAATCAATCCTTTCGAAAATCCCGATTCGTATAGCAACACTCTATGCCCTATTTTTCACCTTTCTTTTCCAAGGAATCGTTCATTTTTTTTATAAAATAATATGTAGATGATCCATCTGGCACGGGACGAAATATTACTGTAAACGTGTTACGGAGTTAGATATACATATTCGGTTCGTTCTCCAGGATCTGATATCCATGTCACTCGTCAGAGATCTCTAACGATTCGGGGCGGCGCAAGCGTAATTGTGGCGCGGTCGTGCCTTTTCCCGAGTTTTCCGCTGGAATTATCGCACGATAGATCAACCGTGGCAGTACGCTTAGAAACTGCTGCTTTGTAAATATATAGAACAACAAAAGTTGCCTACGATCTAAAGGGTGCGTTCCACTTGTGTCCAAATCGACCGCAACGGCCGTGTTTTCCACCTTTTCTCGTTCCACTTGGCGACCATGACGACCGCGGTCGGGCTGCAAACGTCACGGATGACGTCATTGACGCGATCGCAACGGGCCCACGGCGACCCACCTCCGAAGATGGGTCTGGCCCGTTCGATCGTGATTTTCGCGCGTAATTCAATTCAGGCGCTAAAGGGGGGCTTTCCTATCAGTATCACGCGTGGGCTTCTAAACGTTGCTTTCGGCTTCTTATCTCGTTTATTATTTAAAAGTAGTAACAATTATGAATATACATATAAATAAACAATACTTTACTTGTTGTTTTTAATTTATTTGATATTTCTCTCCACACATTTTCTTTGACTACATACTTTTTGTAATCTTTGTTACTCGTATCATAAAGTACAGGGTCATTTGCGATATTTTATATGAATTTTTCAACTTCATACCTGTTTATTACTTTCATAATATTACTTTCATACCTACGCTGGTTGGACGAGTGGAATCGTCCTACCAGCGTCGCCGGGGAATCGGTTATCGACGCTGGTTGGCTTGGCTAGCTTGACTTAGCGCTGATGACGCCGCGGCGTCAACCAATCAACCCCAAGGTGGGAAACGAACCGACGGCAACGCCAAGGCTGCCAAGCCAAGTAATGCCGTAGCCAACTAGCGTCGACAACCGATTCACCGGCTTAACAATCGATTCCTCAGGTCTTCCCAATGAAAATGGCCCAAAAATGATATAATTCGGACCATAATTAAGGATATTACGTGAGAAATTTATTTGCTGACTTCAAAGCTCGATTCGTTAAAAATAGTCCGATTTAAATTATTTTCTGTCGAATTAATCGGGAGAACGCCAGGAATCCATTGGTGTCACTTTCATATTGAGACGATGAAAAATAAACAAATTCAGATTCTGTAGAATTTGACCGGCAGGCAACCGCGCACGGGTCGGGCCGCAAAGGCTTTCCCCGGTTAGTCGTTTTCTAGACTAAGAATAGACTGAAAGCTGATCAACGTATTCACAACCTAAGAGGATAGGCTTTGAATAACCAGCTTCATCTCTGGCGCCTTGAATAAAGCTAACTCGGATAACTTTTAGTCGACTAAGGAAAAAGATGAAGATCTTTAGTTGAAAAGTTATTTCAATCACTTTTTAGTCGAATAATGCCCAACTCTGGATAGAAGCGAGAGCTGTGAGGCCTGCGTTTAACATGCATCAAGATCTCAGATTTCAACTGCAGATTCTGTCGTGCTCGCAGTGGTTTATTCTATACTTAGTAACACTTTTGTTTAATAGGATGACTTTAGTGCTAATTTAATTTCCTACCTAATTCTCAATAATTACTGTCTCTGCTTCCCCACCAACCGGTTGGTTACAAATTCTGTCAACAGGTTTCTTCTTAATTATGCAACCATTCGGCTCCATTTTAGCTAGATATGGGGCCTATTTTGGATCTTCCTCTTTACTTTTCGATTCAATTCATTTTCTCTCGATAGATCGTCAGAAGAAATCGGACGCGATAGACTTCGATCAAACGAGATCTGTAAAATTGATCCAAAAATAGCGTTCCAACAGTAATAAACTACGTGATCAGTTTATTGGATTGGGGTTATAATTACGGGCCCGTGCGTGTCTAATGAATGAATATTTATGAATTTTAATAATGTACAAGTACGCTTATTTGTATGGACTTAATTAAACGGACGTATCTGAAAAGATACTTTGGAGCCGATTCTCGGTTCTCGCTGTTCCGAAATCGATTCCCACATGGTTTGCGCGAAAGTATAAATTACAAAGGTGAGGTTAAATCGATTTTCCATGAATCACTTACTTGGAGAAGGTACTGTTTTTGTCGGTGCACTGGGCATCGATTAAATTGGACACGCAACGCGAGCAGTTTTTAGAGCGCCTTGGATTTGTTTCGTTTAGGGCGTGAAAGAGAATTTGAGAGCATGAAGAATTGGTTGAATGTCACGAATTTTATCGTCTTTAAAAGCATCTGTTTGTGTAGAAAATCGTAAATTGAAGAGTTCTTGTAAAAAATATTAAGTGCCAAATTAAAAAAAAATATCGGAAAATATTCTACTTATAATATATAGTATAGAATTTGATTTTTGACACTTACTTACAATTAGTTTTCTACGAGGACTCCTCACATTCAGTTTCAAAAGAAAATTCGGTTTTAGTGTTACTTCTGATTCTCTTATATTGGGACTCATCAATCAGAATGCTGTTCACATTGTTATTTCGAGGAATTAATGTATTAAACTAAATGAGTACTACTTAGCAAATTATTAGGTTCCATCGTGTTTGTTAGATTTAAAAAAAAATATTCAATAAATAGCGAAAAGAAAGCACCCAAGCTATAAGCAGTATGTAATTGATTTACGTCACTTCGAAGTTTCTTTGTCATATGACTTTAATATCATTCTGTTGAAACAGAGATGCTCTATTCATAAGTCAATCAGTCTGTTTTATTTCAAATCAGATTACTTTCTGTGCTACACAAATATAGGTATTATTAAATTTAATTGATCATCAGTGGGGCTAGGGAACTGATTACTACTTTTTTGCGATCTGCAATATCACTCTTCTGATATTCGCAAAACTTCTATTCCGATCCATGCAAATTTCTGAGTCTAATTAAACAGAACACAAATTTTAAGGACGAAGAAAATTGAAAAGAAAAATGTTCACTGTAGCAATATTTTTGTTACTCGTCTAACTTCAATACTTCACTGAGGGATAAAGGCGTCTAATTATTTTTTGTAATGCACTGGGATCTGTTGAAAAATATCGCTCGATACACTTTTACTATGTTCTCGTTTCGCAGTTCAGTTGATAAGATCATAAGTAGATATGGCCGCGGGGGTCACTAACTGAATAGCTCTTCTGTAGATCTAATGCAATCCGACAGCAGCAGTTAGTTTGATGAATGAATTTCAGATACAGATATTGCGGTGTGGATTCAACGAGATTACGCCGATTAAGCGGCCGTGCGCCATTACCAATATGTATAATCTCCTCTATTTGTATAAATCCAGCCGTGAACTCGAACTAATTGTACCACTTATCATTCACTGAAAACACGTTATATCAATATTGTTTTGACGCTGCAACAAGCGTTGGACGGCAATTATTACTACATATTGTTGTAGGCTCTTTGCTTTGGGGAACGTGGCTTCTATGTTGAATTGCTTTGTTTAGCCTGCAAGCGGTAGGTTAAATAAAAAAGAGTGATTAATAGTTCTCATTTGAAGACTGAAGTTTATATTGTAGTATTTTGAGTATTGCACGAGTTTATGGGAATAATAATGGTAGTTTTCATGGTAATGAAACCGCAAGTATTTCTGTAGTGGTTTAATAATTAATCAGAGAAGCAGAAATACTCAGACGAATTTATCATTTGGTAGGAATGTGTAGCTATATACTTACTTAATATTTGAAAAATCTGGGTTAGTTTATTTTCTTCGACTTAGAAAATTGCTGTTTAATTTTGTGAGTTCAGGATATACCTATAATCTGATATTTGCTTTAGAAATAACGAGACAAGGCTATTGCGTGTGGATGTTTGCAGAAACCCTGAGTTCCTTTTAAAATTGTAAGTCATTGTATGTAAATTCGTTCGTAATTCGAAAAATGTATCATCAGACAGGTCATATGTGGTAAATGTAATTTTCGTAATCCTAGTTCTCATTCTGTATTCAATGTTGATGTCAGATGTCTGTTGACATTATACAAGCAAACTATATTCAGAGCCGATGTGATACTACATATACCTACTAGATGGGTCCAAATGATACTATACATCTCCCTCATATAATTTTAAATAAAAAGACATTGAATGACACAGCAGAATGTGTCCTCGCAATGATGAGTGACGTCTATCCGCAATACTATGCCACTTACATCCAACGAAACATCATATAATTATCATAGCTTCTCACAGCTACCATATCCTAGAATTTCCACTAGGTTTATCTAATAAATAGCTCTTCTCTAAATTGTACCACAAGTTACTAAATAGGTACCTGCACAGGTCAGAAAACAGAGCTGCTACTTTGAATACTTAGTCTTTTATTCTTAATATCCTGTTATTCCTCCATTATCGATCAGAGCTGTCATTCCCTGACTGTTCTAACCACTATATTTCGTCTTTCGCATCGTATAATCAAGCCCCGTCTAACACTCCAAGTTTCTATTACCGCTCCCGCAAACTAACCCTCCTCGTCGACTCTTGTGTTTCAGAGTGCAAGGCCCGGCGCACGATGGGGCAGTGATGCCCGGAATGGGCCCCGCGCATCGGAAGAAGCCACGTGACTTACCCCGCTTCGACAATCATATAGTGGAAGGATAAAGACAACCCGCCAAGGATGTGCTCCTCGAAACAGATGGAAAAGGTTTCCCGAAGTTGTCCTCGGTAACGATGAAAAGGCCCTGGATCGCCGGGGACGTTCGAGTGCTGTGAGGAGAAAGACTATTTACTAGCGTAACCGATTCCCGGGACAATCGTTTCGTGGTAGCTTGTTGGGGCACCGATAGGGAAGCATGGAAAACGAGGACGCGGTTCCTTCTACACGGAGGAGATCTAACGCGTCCCCGTCCTCGAATACGCCGCATATCCGGCGCAAGTCTCCGAAATGCGCGCGGTGTCTCAACCACAAATTGCAGGTCCCTCTGAAAAGCCATAAAAGGTACTGCAGGTACCGGACTTGCACGTGCCCAAAGTGCAAGCTCACTGCAGAGCGGCAAGTAGTGATGGCCAAGCAGACGGCGATGAAGAGAGCCCTAGCCCAGGACCAGAACAGACTCAAGAAGCCGGGAGAGGTTAGTCCTTCTTTGTTCCTTTCGGGTGTTTCTTACGAACACCGGTACGCTTAGCGGCTGCGAGCCGCCGTTATCATTGCAACTCTTGGCGAAGTTGCTTATAATCACCCCCGGATAGGTATTTCCACTTGCTCGGTTCTTCGGAAATGTTAGTTGATATCAAGTATTGGACCTTGTTGATCATTAATCAGTGGTTCTGCAGTTTTAGGTTCTTACAGTTGGAATATACGCAATGTATGAATTCGAGCTTATACTAATCGTTTGGGTGTTTTAGGTGATCTGTTCATGGATATGGAAAAATTGTGGGAGGTTTTTACAAATACTATGCAGAGTTATAGGAGACCTCAGGCTATTTTCAAAGGGTCTTTATTAAACTTTTATATAACTAATTTACGGTATTACGAACGTACGCATAATATAGGTAATAGACGCATAGAGTATGTTTGTATTTTCTACCTGAACCGTGCCATCATGTTCTACGAGAAAGAATTATTCAATCTAAGAAGCCGGAGATTATTTCAAATTATCGTACTGAAATCTTTCGTGTTGTCAATTCTACCTTGCCTCGACGCGACGTGACACATAAATTCACGCATGTAGATTCGACAAATGGTGTATATCTAGAGCATGTGGGACGCGTGTTCCCCTGAAATAAATCGTTCCGTTACCAGCTGGTGCATCATTGATTCCGAGCCGTCGAAACGTTGATTTAAATTTGTAGATAGGTTAATTACCTGAAAAGAATCGCGGCGAGCTATGATTATTTCGTGTACCCTGTGCTTTTAACGCCGCGCCGGGTTGAGCTGCACGTAACGCGAGGCAAATTACCGCTATGTGTTTCCTGTGCGGCTCGCAGCCGGGATAATTTTAAATGAGCCCCTTATCTTGCCAGCCGCCGATGGTAATTGATCTTTTCCTAGCAGGTGGATCCACCACCATTTGGGGTGGACGATGATCGACTTTCCTCAGTTCCTCAACCGGCCACAAGTCTCGAGGATAGCTACGAGGGTAGTAGCAGCGGCTCGCCTATCAGCAATCACGAGAGCAACGGTATGCCCACTACCCTCAGCGGTATCATCAGTATTCCTTCTCCCTCCAGAAAACAACCCTCGTTGCACCCCCACACTAACTCGACGAACTATTTGCCGCAGTCGCAACCCGGTAAGTGATCGCAGCCGTGATGTTCTATTTTTCTTTTATTTTTTTGCATACGGATATTGGAATTTCACTCAGCAAACTACTCTTCTCGCGACGTTCTTTTAACCCTTCGCACTCTACCTTAATCGAACAGTCCATTGACAAACCAGAATAGGGAACAATGTAGCAGAGTAATTTTGACATCAGTGCTTTGTTCAATCCAACGAATTACGTATATGGATATTGATTCTAATATTGTTGCACATTTTATTGAAACCAATATCGACCGGTCATTTAAATGTTGATATTCACCACTGTGTTTCCTTGAGACGCTAAATTATTCTATTAATATAGTATATATGTGATCGGTATAAGATAAGCCGCTAATTAAATGGCACAATGTAGAATTTATTCGTAAATTTTTTCGAACATTGTAAGCTTTTACGGAGCAGCATAAAACAGGATGTCCATAATTTCCAAAGGCCGTTCATTTAATTATTACGTTCGATTTCTCCATCGTCATGGCGTTGAATTTGCATTGTGGTTCGATTATCGTGCATTCACGGTTCCCGGCTCACAAAATATAACTTGCCAATAAAAATTAAACGCGCCCATTAGCGTGATGCGCGCGACATTGAATCGCCGCCTACTTAATATGCATACTCATCGCCCATCGCACTCCGGTGCAGGTGCACCTGCTTCTTGATGAATACATATATACATGTAACATGTAACGCATATACATGTACACCTTGAAAACCGAGATTGCCTACCTGTTGCTTGTTTCGATTTCTGGTCTGGGTTAGTTCACCCCCTTCTGTCTCGCCTACGAAACCTTACCCCTCTATGCGAGCAGCAGCATCACCCTCCCTTGTTGTGAAGGAACGTGGTACTTTCGAGCTTAATAATGCAAATAACTGTAGTGCAACGTTCGTCTTACATTTATTTGACATTCTTCTCATTTTTCATAATAGATATCTATTTCACATTTACTGTCGCGTAAAATAGTGAGCCAGTAGTAACTAAATAATAATCTGTTCATAGCTCGCCTGACGGATGCATCATAAATGCTACATGTGTCACTTATTATTATTATTTATTATTTATTATTATTTATTCAACATTATCGTTATTACCTTTTGAGGAAGGCGAGAATTTTAGATTATGAGAAGATGGGAATCTAATGTAGAATTCTGGTCGAACAAGGGTTAATTCGGATAATTATATTTACTTGTGCAGATAAAAATCAGAGGCTTAAAAACAGTGTGTGGAATCCATTAAGCAACTTAATTATGAATGTTTAGATATTAGCAATACATCTACATAAGTAGGTGCACTGCAGCATATCCTCGTTTATCTGGATTAGTTGATGGACAATATTAGATAAATAATCTAGGAGTTATATGAAAGTATAATTTCCTCTATCGTACAATGTATGTACAAAGGTCCTTATCCCTCGTGCGTCACTAAATACATGTACCCCTTTTAAAACTACTGTTTCATTTCAAATCTTACATGAGGCTATCCTGATCGAGATAACTTGTAATTAGAGACCTCGGAAAGTCATGAAATAGAGTGAACGTAATATTGTAACGCTAAAGTACGACCAGTCTAAATTCTGAAGCATGTAATCTAGTCCGTGAGTCCGTCAGTCTGTCCATCTGTATATAGGAAAGTAAAGCAGCGTGACTTAATTAGCGACTCAGCTCGTTCTTTAATTATCCTTATAGTTGCATGAGATTTAAGCGCGTTTAACTTGTCCCGTTAAAATTGTACGAGTGATAGCGGCTATATTGAGATTACCGAGCCTGTGATTTCACTGTACGCACAGCTATTATTTATCTTCCATTGAGATAGAACTTGATAGCCGAGCATTCTGCGCCCCAGGTGAGAGCTAGCACTTAACAGAGCTCTCTGATCTATGCATTCCGGTACTCCGCAGTCTTCGAGGCAATTTTCTAACGGTATGATGGTTTGTCTTAACTTACGGTATCACGAGATTAACGAAACATCGGCGTCGCTTCTCAGTCCGCGAAAACCAAGCCAGACTATCGTTCTATTCTAACAGAAATTTGACGCCGTGATTCAAAATTCTACGTGAACGAGACTTTCTAGACTGCATAAATTACTGCTAATTGTGCGCTCGTGCCCGTTAGTCGCTCGACTGTACCTTCACTTGATGTCTTAACTATCAGACATAGGTATTCGAAATCCTTGTTTAATAATTAAAATTCTTGTTGAGGCAACGGGTAGAAATAAAGCCAATCATTATCTGATGCTTGAATTTCGTTTACCGTATTTGTGTTTCCGAAATACTTCTATATCCTCTTCGAGAGCATAAGCTACTTCACAAATATTAAATTTACGAATAACGCTACTGTATTTCTCATCTTGTTTTATGTAATTTTCCAAATTCGAGCATCTGTGCCGAAAACTCTGCAACTCCTTCCTGCAGCACGCTCTCATTTTATGGTGTCGAATAACCGAAGTCACGCGATCCTTGTTCTTTCCATGCAATTCACTTGTAGCCTTAGTATGCAGACTATTCTCCATTCTCCAGTAAAGCGAAATAATTATAGGAGATAGTTTTAATTGGCAGATAAGGGGACCGACCACCCTTGTCGCGCAATGGCTAAGGACAGAGGCCAGTATTCAGTGACTCGTATCAGAAGACTATTATTTAGACAGTGTACGCTCACACAAGCTGCAGTTGCCATGCAAAATGTACGAAGTTCAGTTAATGAGAGATCGTTATTATCCTGCGAGGACAAGTCGAGCATTGTCCTCCGTCGAGTTTCTCGGATCAAACCTTCGGTAACCGTTACCTACTTATAGTTTACGCGATTTACGACTTCGACCGACGCCATATCGATGGCACCGGGCATAAAACGAAGTTCCCGAAGAGGGGGACATTATCTTGGTTCGAATCGGGAACGAGTTTCACCAAGAGAGACCTATATGTATTGGAATAATAAATTTTAGATCGCGAAATTAGGTTGATACAGAACATTTTTTCAGGATTGCCGATTTTTTCAAAAGACAAAAAAAATATGTGTATTAGGTAAATCGACTATTTTACTTCACTGTTCCGGAAATCCACTTTCGATTTCATCCATTGTCATACAAGGTGTAAGATAGTTTGAAAATAAACTTTAGTTTATAATATACACGAACACACACACGTTCAGGAACACGGCGGACTTTACACATATAATTTTAATTTCTTTTTTTAAATATTGCTTTCGTAATGGAAAATATTTTAACGCTCGGTATAACCAAGCGGGAGCGTACTTATAACGTCGTTCACAGTGATCCTAACGAAATTCAAGCCACTCTTTCACTTGACAACCCGACCGAATGTTAACCCTGGTTTTACGAGCGTCCCTATTGGCTGGCCAGTCGTTCGAACCAGGCTAATATAATACGAACTTATAACCAAAGCCGAAACCTAGGAGCTCGTTCTTGCTTTTACGATCCGGCTCGTTTTTAAAACTTATCGTTATTTTGCTCGCTTTCGGATGAAATAGTTTGTTCACGGACGTAAACGGTTCTGAAGAAGGCCGAAGTCTGCGCGGTCCGCTGCAGCCCGACCACTAAAAGTTGAATTGACGCGAGCTCCCTTCAGTCCAACACTTTGCCAGCGTACCCTGTCACAATGTCCCACACGAGATTGCTCGCGAACGATGGCGACACGTTTTACGATCGCCGAACGAAAAGGACCAAAGGCTGTACACTTATAATCGAATCGTTTCCCTTTGTCATGGGGATGCTCGTTCATCCGCGAAGACGAAAGTTCTTAGGTTAAGGTTGAGAACAGCTAAGCTGAGGCTAGCATTTAGAGCATCCTGTTCTTTTCTTCTCACATGGTCTGATAAAGACACGAAATAATGAAAGGGAATTGCGAGCGATCTTCCTACACGCGTGGAATACATTTTGCCTGTGCGCACGTTGCTACTGCTTTCTCTTTTGCTTGAATGGAAACACGAATCTCTTTACCTTATTAAGAGGAAGTCTGATGAAATCAGAGAATCGAGTAGTGTGCTCGAGATAGAAGTTAATGAAATGGGGGAACAGAATATGTAAGATGGAGATTTCTTGTTATTAGAGCCAGGGGAAGTCATCTTGTTGCTAGTTTGAAGTAGTGTTTTCGAAATTTAAGAAATTAACGTGTTATTTACATGTTTAGCTAGTTGGCGAATATTTCTTTAACTTTAACTTTAATTCATATATTTCTGTGCTCTGAAGAACTGCTATTTGCGATACTCGTATAACTCGTCATCACTGTATAATTTTAAACACTGATATATCACTCAAATTTCCTAAACAAACTGCAAGAACCACTCTTACCATTGGCAGGCCCCTCCCACGTTTCTTATCTCGCTGGCCCAAACTTTCGGCGTACTCGGAGTATTAAAACAAACACTGATAACCCTCCGAAGTCCAGCATAGCTTCGAGTTCGCAGTATTGCTTTATCAGTGACCACCGGAAGCTAATTCTCGAAGGGTATTTCTTGCAATCGGTAGCAAAGTTCATAGCCATTAAAATTATTCAATAACCTGTGAAATAGGCACGTATCCGACTTAATATACCTAAACTGTTGTATTGGGTGCAGTCAATTGAAAAATTGTACATTTTATTTGAATAACTATTATTACCCTTTTATATAACAAAAGGGTACGTAATCCTACATTTGACATCACTTCAATAAATAACATATGCTGTGCATATGGGGTGGGCGGGTACTTTTGCGAGTAACTACATGTTCCAAGCAGTCCCACAATTTTACCACACCCCGCACATCTCTGCAATTGATTTCACCCAGAAAAGCACACAAAAGCGACAGTAATAACCATCGATAATCTATAAAGCACACTAAAACGCTTTGTAAACGGGAAAATGTCACTGCCTCGGTTACCACCATGTTAGTGAGTCGACTACTGACATCTTCGCAGCAGCCTAGGCACACAACAAACGTCGCTGCATTGCGCCAATAAAAAAAAAACAGTGATTGAATATTTAGCTCCACCTAATAATCGCTAATAACGAACTTGCCCGTGGCTTCTGCCGTTGCTCCGTGATCTTTAACTGCGGGGACGTGGCCCATCCGAGGTTTACGATAGTCGTTCCCATAAAGAGCCGTAAACTCGCTAATTGATTTACAACCAGCGCGTTTCCACGGTTCCGCGATGACGAAATTAACACGACGACGCACGGGCATCTCTCTGTCATCGGTGGGTAATGGAAAAGTGGTGTGGCCAGTGACAAACCGCGAGCGAAGCCTGTGGCGGAAGTGCACGGGAACGCAGGGAATCGTTGGTGAACCCCTCGAGGGTGATTATGCCAGAGTATATGGGGTTGTAAAGTTCGTCTTTACGAGCTTGCATTTCAAGGCATCGAGCACAAGGCTTTTAATAACGCGTCGCTTGTTGTTATGCCGACGGGCGACGACGGGCATACCTGGTGGGAAACGCAACGGCGAGCCGCGCCGCCCATTCTCTCTGCGTACGTTTTTCGTCCGCTCCTATGTAACGGATGTTCAGGTGTCGCCATTTCGGACCCCGCGCGCGTGGTAGCGCGACACCACCATCTGACGCGTGGCCCTTACAACTGCTCCTTTTCTTTTCTCCTCCTCCTCGTGAAGGTAATATTTTGGGATACACACGATCGTTATGCGGCTATTCAGATGCGTTTTGGTAAAAGCTACAAGGGCGTTCTCGTTTCAATGATACATTAATGGTTACCAACCATAACTTTGAAGCTACTCGCCGCTACGATCTTGGGTCACAATAAACCCGCGGCTGTAATTCTTTTTCGGCCTTAAAGTCGTCGTACACTAGGCCGCAGCGCCGCGAAGCGAAAGCGCCGGGATCACGCATCGCTCATTGTATGACAGAACAGCAGCGACGAACAGTTCGCTTTGGTCGCCGCGCTTCGCTTCGACGAAATGGGCGACGGCGTTTATGCGCCAGTTAGTTATCAATTACTTGCTTGTAAAGTAATGCTTCGTTTACTTTGTGGTGCCGTCAAATCTCTTGGCTACTGTTTTACAAATTAAGGATTCGATAAATACCTAAGTAAGATATTATAACTTTAACTTTCCAATCATTTTATTCATAAATTTGGCACATTTAATTGGAAAGTACATAGAAGTAGGTAGCCATGAAAGGGTACGTAGTTTCTGTGATAAATTAACGAAAAGAGTTATGGTGCCTAGAAGCAAAATTGAAGGGGTTGGGAATTTTTGTTTCTTTCACAACCCCTTCAATTTTGCTCGCAAGAAATTTACTCCAGTAGTTACTTCAACAATAATCAAATGCGAGATAGATAAAAACAATATTTGCGTTCGAAAATAAATATTAAAACCAGTAGCTAAGACTCCTCGAATTTCCATAAAACAATATATTTCCGGTTTACTGGCTCTACTAGAGCCACTCTTAAACTCACGATCGCCATGCCTCATACACGAACTATAAACATTTCTGAATGGGCAGCAGGGGCTCAGTTTATACTTGCTTAGAATGATGTTACATTTGTTCAGCGTTTTATTACGAGGATAAGTAATATGTTTTTTTCGTTCCCCGAGTAATTGGCGGCACGCGTGCGTGGAAAGACATTCGGTGTGAGCCTACAAGAGAAAAGCGTCGAACGGGCTAAAAGAAGCGGTCGTACGAGTTTCACAGGGAGCTAAGACGACGTTTATTCTTTCAATAAAACGAAAGCATGCTTTTTACCGAACAGCAGGCGTTTGATTGGTAGTAAAGATTAATCTTGATCGCGCGAGATCTCGCTGGTAGCCCGGGCAAAAAATATTAATTCCTCCCGGATAACATGCGCGACCTTACAGAGATAGCACCCGCGATAACAGAACAGATTTAGTGCTTTCTTTTAGTGCTTCCTCCCTTATGCGGCCGCTTTTTTTTTTGCCGCGGCACAACTTGCAATTACGCGATTCTGTCGATCGTTGCACAGTAGAATGCTGCAATTCACCGTGAATTTACGTATACGATCGTTAACACCAAAAGAAGTTACGGCGCACAAGGTTCGGTTGGTGCGTGTCAAAGGACGGAAACTGCCCTTAAAGCTCGGGCGAAGGATCGCAATCCGCGATCTTCCGCGTGTAGGGACTTGAAGAAAGGCACTTGTTTACACCATAGGGAACTATCATCGTTCTGGGAACGATAATCGAGAGGGAACAGTTTTGTAGCCTGGTCGAAACGGATTTTTCTATGCCGTCACGAATCCACGAGCATTTTACGACTCTGCGGCCCATGTAACTCAAACCTTCTCGAAATTCCGACTCGTAAATCTTCCAAAGATCTGGCCGGCTTTCCTTTTTCTCACCCTCGGCTACCGCAATCGATGACAGTCACGCTGGTAACGTAGTCCACTTACAAAATCTCATCAGTTACCCTTTTATAGACCCTTCGCTCTTGGGACTAAATGTGAGGCGGTCAACCTCTCCTGTTACACGATACCTACAGCTGGTGGCACTGTTTTTCGGGGGTCGCGTGGCGTTATGGGGTGGCATTTACGACTTTCTTGGGTTACAGACGCGCAACTGAGGGTAGGTCGGCACCCGGAAATCGAACTGGGAAACTTTGTTTCTCTCGTTTTACTTGCTTGGCAAATAGTTATGCTTTCCTCGACAAGAATTTAATTCTTCGTGAGGGTGCTGTTTGTAGCAATTTAGATTTTGAATTTCAGTTCATGTTTCTGAGGCATTGTTTAGAGAAAATTTAAGACATATGCTGCAATTGGGGTCAGTATAATTTTCTTTCTAGCGTCTCCTATATAGGGGATGACATACTATACTATTCACATAATTGTTCTATTAATAATGAATTCGATTTTTCTTCATTCACAATGCTTCATTCACAATGCCGCATTTTTCTTTTAGAAAATTGAAAGTAGGGAAATATAATAATATGGAACAAGGTAACATAGTAAAGATTAAGTACCTACAATTTAATTAATGCTTTTATATTTAAACTCATCATTGATCCCACTACATTTTATCGTCAGAAAAATATTTGCATATGCTTTTTTTTTTTAATTCCTATACCTGACAACTTATAAAACCAACACGTAGAATTTTAATTTATTGAATTACGAGCCGCTTCGTTAATCGCTTACCTAACGATAGGTATTACGTGATCGTTTTTGTACATAGGTACAACAAGAATATACACGAGGTGCTGGTTGATTTATAGCTTTATTGTAAACACAGTATTAACTGGTAATGAGTTAGCGATTAAGTCAGGGCGGGTGATGGCGACTCCCCCACGCTAGAGTGAATCGAAGTGCAAGATGAGTGCAATTTGCGATTAACACTTCTGTAACTCGATCAGCTTGTATTACGTGTTGCATCGACTCTTGTACAACGAGTTGTCGAGATCGATGCAGCCTTTACAGCGACATTTACATACGACTGCCGTTGCGACACATGTTTCTTTAGCAATCAGACAGAATATTCTCTTCGCTCAGAATTCCACGACTTACAAATCTTATTTGCGAGTAAACTGCGGTGATCGTAGATTTTAGAGGACGCTTAATTAGTCTTGACCGGTAGCACAATGTTCTTCTATCATTTTGTAATATGATAATATGTTAACATTAGTGGTTTTCTTAGAATGAAAAGAAAATGATTCAAACGAACTATTGCAAACATTCATTATACGTCGAGGGAATTAGAAATTTATTGTACCGACATGGTTGCAAATATTGAATACCCAAGATATGTCTGAGTTTTTTATTATGAAAGACGTCTTGAATTTGATTTTCTTCGTTAGGAAACCTTCCGTGCAAAAATCTAGTCCGACACTTCCCACCCTTTTTTCAATAATCTTTTCATCCTGCATGAGTTTTTGACACAACATATCGAGTAATAAAGCTTCCCACCGAATTTCCTCTCTGCACTGTTTCATGTAATCATTTCAGTAGTCCAGCCTTATTTGTGTAGTATTTTTTTCCTCCAACGTGTGCATGTTTATTATCTCTAAATCGAAAACATGAAAGTGTAAAACCAAGGGGGAAAGGATCGTTTAACCGCATGCGGCACGCTCTTGCCTACTATGTTGCTCTGTCATTTCATGCTTATCCTTGAGACTAATCGAACCTGGATCGTTGAACGCGCCGGAGTATGTATCCTGAATCGATCGACTAGCATGTTATATATTAATGATTACTAAATCCGCGAGGAAATCTCACAAAAGGATTCATTTATTGTGTCTAGGGAGACGTACATCTAAAGAAATGCAAATCCGAAAGGATAAAGAATCTCTCATGTATATTTAAGAAAAACGTGTGCGTCAAAATTTTAAGAATTTAATGAAATTTTTCTTACAAAATTATTCTGTTAATAAGAAATCCATTTTCCTTAACATAAAACAAATTCATAAATTCCAAATAATACAGTTCACTTGACTATATCAGCTATAAAATAATAATGAAAAATGAGATTTCCAATTTTGAAGTGAAAAATTACAGAAAAAAACACTACCAACTATGAATAGTTAAGAATGGATGTCGAGTAGCCTCCATTTTTAAGAAATATATAATGGCCCCAGAAGCCAAACAAGGTACTTTCCTGTCTGTACTTCCATGAATGTTTCCTTCACTTTGGCTTGGGAAACATAGACAGTATTGTAGAGCAGATTCCCCCTGGCAAACTAGTCCCCGTTTTAATTACACACATCATCTAGTAGACGGATATAAGTGGAGTGTAAAGGTTGAGATGAAAGTGTCTAACATCTTCCTGTGCCCCGACATACCTCGTTAATATCGCACTACCTGTATAACTTACCATAAGAGTGGGGGAAATTGTGTTGTGTGCTATGCTTGTGATACGTACATACATATGTTCGATGGAAACTTTCTTCTGGCGTTCGACGGTGCTCGGCGATGAGTTTGATGTTTCAACTACGGTCACATTTCTTTGCTACCGTTTCGACCGATTTTATTCCACGCGGAGGAGAGAAAGTTCAGCTTCTAGTCGAAACTGTCGCAGGAATTCAGTTGATTGTGAGTCCACCGAGTATTATTGCATCTTTCCTCCCCATTTTTCTGGCCGTCGCGTCATTTCCCGTCATTCTTCAGTACAGATAATTAATAACACCATCGGTTGGCAATCTCCGTCAGGAAGTTAAAATATCGACCGTAATCATATTTATCAGCGATGTTCACTCGGCTTGATCTCTGACTACTGGCTGACAAATATGTAGGTGCAACAGCTGGCAGGTGAAGAATATGTATACCTCTGCACGAACAACTGAAACTACTTAAATGCGAAAAAAATGTTAACCAGGTCGACATTAATCGTGGTGGAGTTTGAATTTTTTTGCTTACTCTTACCCGTCACATAGTGTGATTGAATACTTTCTACTAAATACTTATCGTTTGTGTTTCAACGGTCGAGTAGCATTGTGGGTGGTTTGACGCAAGCGCGCGGATCAATTGCGCGAGGTGTCGTGATTTTCTGAGAAATTCTCTGAGTGTTTCCGTTCATTTGTCGTGACTCACACTTCCAAGTTCCATTCAGAATTGCCAGTTGTGCGCATATGTATATGTGAATAGATTTCAAAACTGGCGTTGTGGCCACTTGCATATTAAATCTTGAAGCGAAGGAAATCCTAAATTAAACTTCCATGTAACAGATCACATAGGTAGGTACATAATTTGAAAAGCGTGACTGAGCATGAGTGCATGTATTACGGCACATATAAGAATTTGCAGTAA
The DNA here is from genome assembly GCA_963855975.1 of Andrena chrysosceles. NCBI lineage: Eukaryota > Metazoa > Arthropoda > Insecta > Hymenoptera > Andrenidae > Andrena > Andrena chrysosceles. The sequence continues at coordinate 40,358,629 of OY979769.1, read as the reverse complement.
CTGGAGTAACAGTAAAATGGAGCAGAACTTAAATATAGGGTAAACAAACCAGTGAATGACCGAATTGTTGAATTTATGGACCTTTCAGATTCATACTTGAATATATTTATGTATAACAACGAAAGCAACTGTTGAAATAGCATTTAAATTTATTTCTCTTGGAATTTCTATAAAAATAATTACATATTCGTATCGTAATTTAAAAAAAACCGATTATAAAATGCAAAACGTGTAGAAGCCGAGTAAATGGCCGCATACTTTGAATAAGAATTGTACTTATTAATGTTTGTTTAATACGCGTAACTAAAAATATGGGATATTAAAAGTACAACTACACTCCATTTATAAACATATAATATTTTTAAATTTATAATTGACATTTCTTTGCCTAATGGTCATTCACTGGTATGCACTCAATTACTGGTTGGTTTACCCTAGGTTCTTTGGTATTTGCACGGCAATTTCATTCCATGCTTACACAACGGATACCTCCACCAACCATTTATCCACAAATCAAATGGCACTAATTGCAGTCATCCAGACCATTTAACTTAAATTCCTTCTCATCAGTAATAGTAATTTTCTTCCTGTTTCTCTTAAACTCTCCAATCCCCTTCCCTCGTCTTCCCATCTTCTAGCAAAGAATTCACTGTTAATAGGCAGGACTGCTCGATAGGCGAAATAACAGGGAAGAAGCACAGCAGCGTCTTTCGCGATTCATAGCGTTTAGTTACGCTACCTGTCGCAGCACGTCGCGTCGTTGTCCTTGGTATTGCGTGCCCAGCCAGTAGAATCGATCGATTTCACCGAACGTACTGGGAAATCATCGAAGCTTAAGTGTTCTGAGTTCTGAGACTTTCACGCTCGACGAATGTTGCACGGAGGATGTGGCGCGGTTCAATAATGCGTGCGCGCACACACATACACGTGTGAAACACGAAGGAACTTGGACGTGGGTCCACGTTTCTATCAACTTCTTGCCGCCTCTATAACTTCTAAATTAATCGAACGAGATGTTCTGCAATTAATCGCGCGTGACTACTCCGAGCACCGTGTTAAACAGCGTTGCGCGTTGTTACGTTGTGCGCCAGGTTGGCGCATATAGACAAGGATCATCCCAAACCCGTGACAAAGGCCATCACATAACTTCTCGTTAGGTCCACTCGATACACATTTCCCGATAGATCCTAGCGCCAGATCTCTCCGGACCTTCGCAATAGATCTTAGCGCTAGATCTCTCAAGAGGATCTTCCCGACAAATCTTCCCGCCGGACTTTCCCTCTAAAAACACAGGAAAGCGTCGTGCCCTCAAGGGGTATATAAAACCCCTGGAGCTCCACCGACGTCGGAGACTTCAGTACAGATCACCGACTCATACACATTGTCAACGCGTTCGATACCTTAAGCACGGTTTTCATTCTTTGTAATAAAAGTCTATCTACAATAAACTTTAAAGTTACTGAGAAAGCACGAGTGCCTTCTCTACCTCGTAACAGCGTGTGTGGCAAGACGTTTTCACGGAATTCGTCCAAGCTACCCTCGGATCGATCGGCCGATCGATCCCTATTTGCGTTGATGGATGTTCATCGGCTGATTATACGCTTACTTCACCTGTGCTATCGTGGCGAGCGATTTTGCGAAACGCGATCCCGATCGCGCCTCGATTATCTTTAAGAATACACGATTGACTGTTTAATACGGTTTCGCGATTGAGCTTGTAATTCAGTGATGGATGAGTGGAAATTAGCGGGTAATTATCGAGCGACGTGAACGCGGGATCCTTAGCTGTGCGTCCCCTAGGGAGGGGGTGGTTATTATTGCTCCATTTCTTTCTAATCAGATAGAACTGTCAAGGAACCGTTCCCCATACGAAAATTCTGCTTCTAATGAAACTTCGTGCGAATGTAGAGCGTATTGAAGCATGCAAGCAGCAATTTCTTTTTCTACGGAAATTCAATCTGAACGGAAGGGTGAAATCATCCCTTAAAGTTATCGTGTTTTTTTTGTTGTTTTAAAACAACTCTGTAACTTTTAACGTTCTATCACACTACCGCAAGAAAAATATAATTAGATTACTTGAACGCTTTCTATAAGCTTTTGATAACAAGAATATTACTTGTAATCTTTCCGGAATTTTCCAACGAAATCAATGAGAACAGCACATTATCGCATGGAAGTCGCGCCACATTGAAACGCTGTTCCCAGAACAGATACACCTTCCGCTGTTGCATGTGCAAACGAGACAACAGAGTACTTACATATATAACTTCCATCGTTGTATTGAGAGCTGTGTTAAACGGAACGAGCCGTGGTGGGAAATACGATCGATCCTGGTAACCGCGAGGATCACTGACTGAGGGAAATGAGAACCGATGTTGCGTTCTACTGATGCATTATCATGTAACCGTGCCGCGGAGACAATTCGAAGGTATTTAACACTTTAGAGTGTTCACCTTGTAAGTGAAAAACGGTATCTAGGTACAGTTCTACCACACAGCCTGGCGGGAAATAAATGATAATTGGTTAAAGCATCGAGAATTAACTGCGGAATTTAAGTAGATAATAATCGTGTCTGTATTCTGTAATTCCATTCGTACGAAATGAGAAAATGTACCTACTATTACATCGTACATAGCGATTGTCGTGAGTATACTCTGCTAATTCGCCGTCAATCATTTCCAAATACAGGGGTGCGTTCGTGGTCGAGGAATTACTCAATCAAATGGCATTGACTTTCGGATTATTATGGAAAGTAACGTACCAGGCTTTTTATGTCATATCGTATTCATTTTTAAGTAGCTTTTTAAAGTAATTTCGAAGTAATAATGCAGAGAAATTGAGGTAAAAAAAAAGAGCAAACCTCTATTTACAAATGGAATTTCACAGCAACCTGTGTTTCACGCTATTAAACCCCGATCACTTAAGACCATCAAATTCACTGCTCGTTAATTTCACGGTAGCACTCAAATATCTTGAAAAACTCTAGGTTTTCTGTAATTGTTCTTATTCGATTTTCTCAGGTAACGTGCATATATTATCCCCGTCTACAGCCTGCAACTGTTACATTGAATTGTAACAATGTTACATGACTGTTACATCTCGAACCTTCGTTTCGAGAATTATCTTGTCATTCGGAGGAAAAACGTTTAATTCTTGAATCAATCCGCTTCTATCCAGATATCTCCTGGACAGTTGGCGATGCAGCTGAATCAGTTTGAAGGGCGAGTTGTCAGTAGATCGCAGGGTTTTCGCTCGCCCCATCTCGAGCGTGGATGGATACTAAAGTTGGTCACAGTCTAGTGACTCAAGCCGGGTCTCTTTTACGAGGCAACGGGGTTAAATGATCTGTCACTTTCACCCCCTGCCGTATCTCCTTGGCTCGGAGCCTACCACTATTACAAGAATGTCATAAAATATTATAGCGGACGTCCGCGTAGCTGATGACGGCCCACGCTTGCACATAAAGCAGAAGTCCGTAATTCTTCTGTCCATTCTTTCGCCCGTGCCTACGTTCCTCATTTATCCATTCATTTGCCTTTCTCTGTTTTCGTATTTTTTCCCTTTTGCCTACTATTCCCATGCTACCTTACCACGCATCAATTGGCGGACAGAGGATCGAGGGTGTTCGTTTCTCTGCTTTATAAAAGCAACAGCCTTTTCAGTTTTCATTCGATAAAAGTATGTAGGGGAGAGTTTTAAAATTAATTTCTAAGTGAGTGCTACAAATTGGTATAATACGAAAAGCGGGATTATTTATGAAATGGTTACAACATTTTTTGTTGGAGCACAGGTGCTAAGAAATATCTACCATTAAAACAAATTTCGTGGTACATTTGCGACCATTGGCCTGCGATATCTGTCTGAAATGAAATTATCATTCAAACGAAGAAGATATTTCCCACGTCAGCGTAGAGATCAGAATACGTCAGAAAAAGCTGAACTCATGAAGAATATAACACACCCACTATTGTTCTACTATTGAATACCATAATCTGATTTTCTCATCGCTTTTTATAGCCCCATGAAAGCTCCAAATTTCCAGCGTGTCATCAAGAGACCGTTGTACCCATCGGAAGAGCAAAAGTCACGGGTCTTTATTCCATCGAATTACGACAAAAATCCATCTCTTTGGCCTTTTCTACATCGCGTTCGCGTTAGAACCGCCATTCCCATGCCCCCTCGGCTCAGTGACTCGCGTCAGGCTGCAGTCGTTGCAGAGGAATTCGCGGCCAAGCAGGATGCTTCATTTTCATTCCCGCGAAGCGCTGCACCAGCACAGCATCGCGTGTCCAAAGAGCCTTAAAATCTTTTACGGCCTTCTACTTGCGCTCTGTGCTTTCCGCGAGGGCAACGATCTTCGCAGCATCCCGAGCAACCTCCTTCCAGAGGGTGTTTATGGTCCCTCGCTCGGCCTCTTCTGCCTGTATAGTGTATGCGGCGTCTCTTCGGCGAGGCTGACGGTGTTCTGGAGCGTTCAGTGTCGGGGACGCGGCGTCCGTCACGACGCGACGCGTGACGTCATGCTTTTCGCTTCGCGAGACCGTTAATCCGGTCGTGAAGGTGTACGATTACTCATTGTTGAGCGTTCTGTGCTGGCTGAGCACCTATGCAGTATGCACTCTCGAAACACGTAGCACGGCTTGGGTACGCGCGTTTTAATAACATTGTAAGCGGTGGACGTAAGCCTCGGTTAGAGGGGTGCCGTTTAAACCCTTTTACGCGTGGCTGGCTTCCAGCGCCGTTCACTCGCATTCTTCTGAATGCTGAAGAGGTTAATGCCGAATCTGATCTCGGTTGAGGAGCGATGTAACACTTGAATATTTCACATGTTGTCAATTACCTATACCTCATTTAGCGTTAGCATTTGGAGAACACTGTTGGGTGATATTTGGCTAGGTATTTAGTGATCGACATAGCTATGGAATTCGTTCATACTACGTGGATTATCTTGGTCGGGCGATAAACAGTTGTTGTTACATAGTAGCGTACGTTGTTTCAGCTGGGAATCGGTATGCGAAGACTTCTCAACTTTCAATCCAATTGTATTATTAATGAAATCTAGAACCCGTATCATATTGCTGTTTAGGCTGGTTACTTATCCGTAGGAAAGCTCGGAATTCTAATTAAACTAGGGTTGATAAGGGCCCTTTACTTTCTTCTGTTACGAAAAGGTAGAACACTGTTGCGAAACACGTAGAGGGTTTTATGCAGGCATAGTAAGTGTCGTTCACTATCTGAACAGTGTCAAACAACAGCTGGGTGTTTCGGAAGATTAAAGATTAAACCCTAGACTAGTCGCCCCGTGGAAGAAGCTACGGGACCATAAATTTCTGCGAGTATTATCGATAATTTTATTGATCGTTCCATGGCTACGGATGTTGTTTACGAGTTCTTGGAACGGATCGAGATTCAGCTTTAAATTCTGAACGATTGGTTGCACCGGGCAGAGAAAAAGGGGGACGTTAAGTTAAACGGAAACTATTTTACGATCTTTGTTATGCGTCCGCTAACGAAAGAACATCGGATCGTTCGAAAGGACCTCCTACTTGGAAGGGAGGCTGTGGTCCAATTATTGCACGCGCATGCGTCCCTGTATGCGCTTATATGTATGTATACGGGCTTTTCACGAACGCTGCAAAGTGGGGTACGTCTCTGTCTCCTCTGCGAACAGCGGCCCAGCCGGGGCCGGAGCGAGCAAGGATTTTATGCGAACGCTTGACAGGATAGAATTTTACTGCTTCCGAAATGTCATGTCTCGTAAAAGCTGCCGCGTTCACGACCGTTCCTTCATTCGGTTCTTTCCGCTGGAGCTTATTGCGATTTCACGTTGACTATTTTTATAGGCGGAGAAGAACTGTTGCAAAAGGGTTTCGGTTATACCGTTTTTATTGAAATAGACGTAAAACGTCGTGGAGCGAGACGAGCGGGCGAAGAGCGCGTAGACGAAACGTCTGCAATTTTTCTACGCTGCCGTTCCTTCCCGCCCATAAAACCACGGGCATATACGTACATTGAGACGGGTATGGTTGAAGCTTCTATGCGCAGAAGTCATCCGTTAGAAACTTAAAGAATTTCCAATTCCTGTCCACGCTGATTAGCACTCGCTGCTCGATACACTCGCGAGAGTTTCTGCAGAGCTGTGCTTCACATTCAATACTATCGACTTGGTACAGAGCTGTCTAACATAAGATCACATCAGACAGCTATGTAGAAGTGGTGTTATGTACATCGAATGGGATAGAGTAGCTCGGATAAAGTTCATCTATTCCAAAGAGAAACAACAATGAGAATTATTGTTTTGGGCTTTTAAATTATTTCAGCAGGGGGAATTTTATTGTAGTGCTCGGGTCACGCGATAAATTGCATTCTTTAAACTTAACGGATTTAATCTCCCAATTGTTTTCGCCAACGCAACTTGTACACTCTACAGTCTACAGTTTTGCAGGACAAATCGAACATTTACCTAAGTAAATAAAATAACCGAATCACTCTCAAATAATTAAATCACTCCAAAATAACTATATCACTCTAAACTATCCTATGTATCAAGTAGAATCGCCGTGGTCTCGTATCATTAGCATCGAAAAAGCCTTAAAGTTTTCTGAAACAAGGGAAAACCTCTGGCGTGTGGATCCACCGAGAGTCCCGTAGCTTTTATTGCATCTGAGCAAGAGCAGCTCTGTGAGTGATACCGTGCCTCTAGTGATCCAAACGACCCCTCGGCCAGCATCACGGTCGGGGTTTCGATTACGCAGCGACACAACGGTATCATTGCTACAAAGCCCGGTCTCCATCCCCTGCGAAAGTATTGGTGTTGCGCCGGGTATGTCCATCGAGGCTGGCCAGCGGTCGAAATGTGAGCGGGGGTGGGTTCTGCATTTTCCTATGTAACCTGAGACCCCTCGCCGGGCACGCTGAAGCTGTGAATTCGCGAGCCAGCCGCGGCCTTGTTCGCAAGTAAAATCGCTTCTCTCGATGTTGGTGGGATGTCTTTGACGAGGGAACAGGGAGCACGAGCGTAGATGTTCGTTCACGGTTTCAACGATATTCGGTGGTAATCTTTGAGTCCTCGTCACGGAGAGAAGTGTTTCTGGAAGAAAGCATTATTCTATCTGTGCACTAGTTTTGCTGGAGAAATGTTGTGTTATGATATCTGTGGTAATAATTGAAGATTTTAGGTTGAAATATTTTGTATCGGTGGGTGATGTGCATAGTTACCGAGACGATGTTGATTTGAATAAAATGCAATATGAAATATATACTCATCAAGTAGACTCATTCGTGATTCAGGGGTGACAGCCAGGTTCTCCACCTGCTTAGCTACTTTCTGCACATTATATAGGCATTCGTATAGGTACATTGAAATTCTAGCTTAGCACTTGGTCATTGAGTAATATTTCGAGGGCTTCGGTAGAATTTTTGTAAAATTTAGGCTATTTGAGTAACCTTGCTGGTCGCATTGCCCGTAACTACACTAAACACTCAAACTTATATAAAAAAACACTCAACTTTTATATATATATCTACTTTCTCTTCGTACTGGAACAGGTCTGGCACCGTAACGTTTACAGCACTGGAAAGGGGTTAGATTACGTTCCGTTGGATAAGCTCCTTAATTAACCGCGATCATCGTCTCAAATTGGCTTCCTAAAAACCACTTCGCTTCCATAGCCGTGCCCGTGGACAGAAAACAATATATAATTCTGGGTTGTCTGCATTTTGCGTCGCGGCGGGCGTTGCAGAATTCACGGGGCTCGTATCAGAGTTTTTGTTATCAGATATCGTTACGGCGGTCGTTCTTTTTCTTATACGCTTCGTGCGTTCCTTGCGCACGATCCGTTTGCACTCGGTTGAACGATAACTACATATGCTTGCGCCTACGATGCACGATAATAAAATCCCTCGATGGGTGAAGTCGAGCAGAAACGAAAGAAGGCGGAACATTTTGCGGAGGAACAGCAAATTTGCGACATAAAAGATTCACGATTACAGAATTCGGCTAAATGTTTTGCCTTTCTAGTTTCCGTCCCTATTGACAAGATTTCCTTTTAAAATGTTTTCAATTCCTCCACTCAAGTAAAAAGCGCTCGCAAATATTTTGGAATGTAGAGTTGACTGATTTTTATTCCGCGCATTTTCAGTCATTTTTTTCTGCAAATAGAGGATCACTTCCTTTCGAAATTCCTTTCGAAAGGAATGACTTCGTATCGAGTCACTGCTACAGACGACACAATTCGTTATAAATACCACTGGGGTTTTACATATCACGCGATGCTTCAGTCCATTTAGAGCGAAAAGAGGGGTTAATCAGTTTCTAAGTAGGCTTATCGATGTTTGCGTTATCCAACGCCTCCACGCTCGCCTTTCACCAATCTCGGCTGTTCTAGGAACACACGCTTGCATCTTTTATCGCCTCCGACTACGAGCGCTTTTCGCATGTAACGCGCCTCGTGGGCTACTTGCGTTTATTGAAACGAGTTTCAGAGAGGTGCTTGACATTGCTCTAGATTTCTGCCGTTTACGAGAAGAGAATCTCTCAAGCCACGGCCCCACGTGTGCAATGTATGGAGAAAATCATAGTTAAGAAACTTCCTATGATCCTGGCTACTTTAATTAAAAAAATATGTTTCACGATCCTGCTTTTCCCTTGGAGTCTATTTATCCCCACGTGATTTTTATTTACTTATAATACTTATAAACGAGAGAAGTAATGAAGGAAACATAGAAGAAGTTTATCTCTTCCTTAGATTTCCTCTTTTTGTTCCTGTCTATGTATTTACAACTAAATGAACGCTAGTTTAACTCACTTAAGCTGACAAGTTACAAATGTGATAATAGTCTAATTCAGATTAGAGACGATGAATTGAAAGAAACTGTTTGCACAGTTCAGGTTCTAAACACGATTACAATTTGTCTTGTAGGCTGATGTACTGGTTCGTTCATCGGCGTAGGCCGTAGATAATTACCTGATATTGCAATCTACCATCAAGTTACTTTTCAAGATCGTTATCACGGTTATCATGGTCACAGCAGCAGTGCATGGCCTTTTTGGAATGCCTACACGTGGAGGGTGCATCGTATCGCATTGCGTCGCGTTATATATGATTCGCGAGACTATGCATCACGTCTATTTAGAATGACTATGCTATTTACATTTCATCAACAAGGAGAAAGAATTCCTGCCACTTGAATGTCCCCGTCGTTTCTGTTGTGAAGCGAACTACAGTGGCGGATGAAAGAAAGTTTATAACTTTTAAAATGGCATAACTTTTTTTAGAATTGGTTTAAACGACATGAGGTTTTTTTTAGAAGCTAGAATTAGTTTGCTAAGTGACGTGTTTCGTTGATTTGAAAAAAAAATGCAATTACTCGGAATGACAGAGAAAACAGTAATTGTCGTTTTTAAACGTTTTTTTTGAGAGCCTGTAATGAAAATTCAAAAAAAAAACCGTTTGTAGATTGAAATAAGTTGTATACATTTCTAAAATGTCATCAAAATCGATTAACGTTGCTTTGAGCTATAAACGCTTAAAGATCGTAGAATAAGGTCGAATATCGCTGATTTTGTGAATTTCGCGATTTTGCATCGCGACCAATTGCATTTTTTTCTAAAATCGACGACACACGTCACGTAGCAAACTAATCCTGCTAGCTTCTAAAAAAAGTCATGTTGTGTGGTCCAATTCTAAAAAAAGTTATGCGATTTTAAAAGTTGTAAAACTCTGCTCTTACGAAAGCCACACTGATAAGTAACAAATAACTAAACACTTTGGTATCTACGTAACACGGGTCAAAGTGGATCCCCTCCATTCGCCAGCGGAGGATTAAAGGTTGCTCCAACCTTGTGCAATTTAGAGGAAATTAGTTGAAACTCATTGACTCGGTTACAGCGAGTAGATATGTGTATTCTAAAGCGACAAAATGTGAAATCTGTTGACCCGGCGCGGATATTCGGTTTGCCGAACACGAGATATTCCCAAGTCGCTACGCAGTGTGTTTACACTGCTCGACGATTGACACGAACCAATCTTATAAACTGCTGTCCGCGGGCGTCAACAGTACCTATTTACTGGGCCCCTCGAGTTCATGGTACTGATTTGAACGTGAAAGCTTCGTTGATATCTCGCTCCTCGCTCTTCTTCCGCAAGTATTTGTTTATCATTCGGTTAAGGGGTTCGTTTATAATCACCAGACAGTGTGAAGAAACTTGAATCCTTTCGCACGAAGGCTCTTGCTCCCAGTACCCGATACTTAACTGCCGCTTGTGTGTACGTTTCTGCAACGCTCGGGTCCTTTTCCTCCTATTCTTTTACAAGCACGTTATTGGATAGTTTGAACCAATGCAGAGTTAACGCTCTAGGTAACGCAAGGCTTTGTAAAAACACTTAGACTTTTAACAGCACTATCGTCATTTTTGGAATTCGGTTTGGCAGCTCTGAAAACCTATTTTAATCAGGTAAGACGTGCCGTATAATGTCATCTTCTGCACAATTAATAAAATATTCAGGTAACGGAGGTCCCGTGGTACATAAATGTCAATTGTGTGAAAAAGTGAGCTGTTTATAATATGGCGTATGTAATTCTGACTAGCAATTACTTGCACTCTTTATCGTTCACGAAATTATATCACCATTGTATATATGCGCACAAACGTTGAAACGTGTCTTACTGCAGCATATACGCACGCCCACTCACATAACTACGTACACAGATTCATGCGGTCGCGTATCGTATCATTCATGAACCAAACTAAGAACCACGCGATAGTTCCTATCTCTGGTATTATATAATTAATCGTATTTCACGATAATGCGTTTGGTATGCAACACCCGCCGTTGGCAATCGCTTGGTTACAGTTAAACCGTATCGTCACAGTATATGCGCATTTATTGAACGTTTCGAAATCGTAGTTGATAAAAGAAACAACCGGAAATTGATGACGGGAAGTAGAATATATCTGCCCCCCCCCCCCCCCCCAAAAAAAACCATTAAACTTGAGAGTTTAATTTTTGAAGGCCATGTTACCGCGGTCGTAGCAAGTTGTAACAAAAGGGACAGTAGTTGCGAGATATCCTTGTGGGTCTGAAAAGAAATCGCGTGTTTGCGGTGCACCGAATTATCAAATTTGGTCAATTTGCTTTAAACCTTTGTCACAATTCTCACTCTCTCTCTCTCTCTCTCACTCTCTCTCTCTCTCTCTCTCTCTCTCTCTCTCTCTCTCTCTCTCTCTCTCTCTCTCTCTCTCTCTCTCTCTCTCTCTCTCTCTCTCTCTCTCTCTCTGATTACTGGACAAGAACTGTTTTCCGCTTCGGAGAGACTTGAATTCAAATTGCATGTAAAAACAGCGTCAGTAAACAGAGGTTGCGGATTACTGTAACCGACGATAAATGCTGCAATTTTATTACGATAACTACCTATATCAAAATGCTGCAAGTAATGAAAAATAAATTCGGACTACTGCTAGTGATGCTCTCTTAATTATTACTTGTAACAAAGGACGGTTCTCCTCTTTTAGCGTTCGAAGCGTATAAAAGGTGTACGCATAACTGAAAGGACGGGTGTTGTAGACGAATATTTATGGATTCCGAATTAAGCCATGAACGTAACACGCCTCCCCGCCAAGTAGTCATTTCTCAGCCTTCGAGTTACACGATAAACAGCTGTCTGGCATGCCACCATGTCGAATTTCGCTACGAAATTATAATAATTTCCGACACGGAGCGGTCCAGCGAGCTCGAGGATCGGAAGGGGAGGCCACGATGGTGGATGCATCGTGTTATCTTCACCTGCTTGCATGCGAAGATGCGATCGAATCTGTGTATACGATCTTCTTGCTCTCGTTTCATCGGAACTTAATTACATCCTTGGAATAGCGTTGAAATCTGTCATTGGCTGTTATTATTTTAAGATCGTCAAGTTCCAGTCGCTCGTGAAAGAATGCTCCCATTCTTTTCTCGATTTACGTGGCATTGGTCAATAAACTGTACCTAGGCTCCGACGTGATCGTATATTTGCCCACCGTGATCGGATAGATTCCCAGCATGATTCATGCTTACTTTGAAAGGTCCAAACACAAGTTGGCGACGCGCGATAGTCGACTGAATAGTGAACCCTTTGTGGTGTGCTTTGTTTATTATTTTCGAAGAGATACTCAATTCCGAGTACGTCCATATGTCACCGGAGTGAATGAAATAGTCTGTTTAAACACTTTAAAGTTCGTTTTTAACTACATATGTTTTTCTATATAACCACGAATTTTAGGGTGCCAATGATTGCACTTTCATGCCTATTTTTATTTTTCATTCAATATTTTTAAAGTGTAAGACTTAGTAGGTGCTCAAGATGTTTTATTTTAATGAGAAATTCATAATCATTGATAATAACCGAATATTAAGACCATATAAAAACTTCACAAAAAATATAGACATTCCAATTGGGATTTCGCCTTAGGGTGCCAATCATTCTACAGTTTACCCTAGTACACTGGACAAAAATATAGTACAATACTGTATATTATAATACGGTTGACAACCAGGGTTGCCACCTCTCCGGTTTTGGCCCGGAGACTCCGGGTTTCGAAGTAAATCTCCGGGCTCCGGTTTTACTGAAGTAATCTCCGGGTTGTAGAAAAAAAATGAGATACTAAGAAAATGTAGTATTATACAATGGTATCAATTTTATATACAATAATAGATATTAATTCAAAAAAACAGATACTTATAAATTCTGAATTGTTTGAGCTTAAAATAATCGCACATCTGTTTTCCGGATATTCGAGAACAAAACTTTTTTTGCTTTTTCCATCTCCGGGTTTATATTGGAATCTTCGGGTTGGAATGTGTGGCACTCCGGGATTTCTATGGTGATAAGGTGGCAACCCTGTTGACAACCCTACTACTTAGCATGGCACCCAACGATTGGGGTGCTTTATATCAGAGGATAGTGTCTTCTTCTGCTTCGATTACAATTACCAACTGCTACTCTCGATGGTTCATACAAACTTGACTTTACATGATATCTACAGGAAAATGGAAGCCAGCACTCGGTGCCACTGAACGAACAAAGAAACATGGCTGAAGAATGCGTCTTCTTTCCACTCGCGCCTGTTGCGGTATCGACCTGTCCTTGCCCGTAGCTTCATTTACAACCGACGCTTTAGCTCCCCAGTTACATATTGCTATCGAACTATACTGTTTTTTTAGCGACAATCCTATCATAATTATATACATGGAGCTGTCGTATAAAGCGGTTGTTTCGAACAGCGGTGGAACTCTTCCATAAATACCTATCGTTCGATCTTCTTCACAGACGCATATATTGCAATGTGTAAGTACGTTTGTATCTACTCGACGACCGGCAAGGGGACGATTGTAACATTGGACAATAATTGTCGCTCTGTAGGTCAAGACAGTTCCAACAAACTGTCGCAGAAGCCCTTTCGATCGCCTCCTTATATTTCGCACATATCGAACGGAGGATTGTGACGCTAGTGGGTCGTTTATACAACCGTGAGAGCTCTCACCCTTCCGACCGCGAACATGGACAACAATTCCCCGGCCGTGATATATTAGACATTAAGACAGCCAATAGTGGCGCGTTCTGCTCGGCGCAGCTCCGCCTATAAAGGGGGCCTTCTGGATGGTTTTTAAAAGGCGGAAATAGCTTTCCCCTCCATCCTCCCTTGGCGGGCTCGCTCGCGCGTTCTCTGTCCTCCGCTTTTCCCTTTCCCACCTCCACCCTCTGTCCCTCTTTTTCCGGTGCTACACCATTACAGTCACTCCGGCTCTCTCTCTCGTCCTTCCTCTCTGTCGCCATCAGCCACCCCTCTACCGTTCTATCGAATAGACAACGCGACGCGGAGCGTGCAGGTGCTCGCGGCGTGCCGCCGCCGGGACGCCAGGCGTTGGTTCCCTCCTTTTCCACGTGCAGGTGAACCCGGCCAACCACGTGCTCCGTACACGCGCGTGTGCGTGCTCTATCCAGAAGCGCGGCGGTAGCGGAGGAGTAGTGGAGAACAGCGGACCTCCACCTTGGAGTGGGAGCAAGCGAGATATTCACGGGGAAAGAGGAGCATTCGGAGGGACTGCCCTCTGGACGGGAGAGGGCTGCTCCGACGGCACGGAGAAGGAGAGACAGACCCAGACACCCAGGTCGGTCGTTTCGATGCCATCCTCTCGGCTGGTCGACGATGCTGGCTTGCTTACCTGGCTCTTCCAGTCTCTCTCTCTTTCTCCTCTCTCTTTTCATCACGGAACTCTCACCCCCCCTGCCCCTTCGTGCTGCTAGTCCTTTCTCCCCATTTGACGCGGGTCCCCGGTTGCGCCGTTGTTCCCTCTTCTTCATGGTCTACGGCGAACCTTTCACCGTTCGCCCATCCGTCCGCCATTTTGTCCGTGACGTCGATGACGCGCTGTTTCAATGAGGCTGACGCCGCGCACAGGGGAAGTGGTTACTGCCACGGAGGGGAAACACGCGGGAATTTACACGTATATATGGTATCATGGGAGTGGAGAACGCTTAGAAATATGGCTAAGCTCTATAGGCTGAATAGCGTGGCGTGCCGATCGATTCCATTGGCGAAAACACCGCCTTGGGGTGGGATTTCTAGCTGGTGAGGATTCTCTGTTATTTCGCATGATCCTTTTGCGCCAAACTCGCATGGGTATCGTTTGCCTGCAGGTTCTCGTCGTTTGTTTTCGCACGCGAGGCGCGTGGAACCTGCAGAATTACCAATTTCGTGTCTACGCGAAGATTCTTAACCCCTCAAGCTGGAAGATTTTCTGTCCAGAACAGTTCCTAACTGCGGGATGAATGTCATTGGTTAAAACCTTGACCCCTGCTGTTAAGGTGTTACTACATAGCGGATCTGAAGAAGTATTGTCAAACTTGAGTGCTATTGGTCGACTCTGCTGGAAAAGTAAATACTTGGGCGGGCACAAAATACATACCTCGTATCTGTCTATTCTTATGTAAAAGTAGTCCGATTTACATGACATTTGGTACGATTTTCATCAGAAAAACATAAGGAATCCATTAGTGTTATTTTCATATCGATACGCTGAAGAATAAAGAATTTCTTAATACGCTGTAATGAATATTTCACCCTCGACTGCGGGGTGTCGACCTCGAATCGCCGCGGTCGGCCGAGGATTCCTACCTGTTTCAGAAATAAAATAATTCTTTATTCTTTGTCGTATCGATATGGAAGTGACACCGATGGATTCCTTATGTTTTTCCGATGAAGATTGTACTAAATTTCATGTTAATCGCACTATTTTTAACGAAGCTAGAAAGAAATTATACAAATGAATGTTAAACGGAATTTCCTTCATTATGCTCCGAATCACGTCGTTCGTGGTGTTAATTTCATCGGCGAAATATAAGGAATCGATTGGCGCTGTTTTCGCAAAGATCTGATGATACCTGCGGAAATCCGGGACATTTTTCATATCTTAATGTATTCCAACCACTTCGAGGGTCGAAAGCCATAAAATTCGGTGAGGCACTGCGGGGGGGTTGCCTTCGCCACGGGAAGCCAGACAGCACCTCTTTGAGTCCAGTGGCTCTAAGATCACTCTGTACATATCTCCTCCCCAAGGCCTACAGAAAGTATTTGGGAAGTGCACAACACGCCTCTAATTCGAGTGTCCAATAGACCGTGGTCCCAAGGCCTAATGCTGACGCCTCCGCTTCACGTTCCATGACGAGCAGTGCTCGTCATACCGTCGTTGAGGACCTTTTTCTCATGACGAGTCCTGCTCGTCATACCACACTGAGGGGTTAAGAATCTTCGCGAGCTGATAGAATTTTCGGTAGCATGAGTTGAAAAGTTCTTGCCAACACACCCTAAGGTGCATAAGTATCCACGCTTTTGTGTACACCGATGCTCGACGCACATTCTTAACGCGCGAATCGAAGATCAAGCGGTGTCATGAGTTGTAAATGATTTTTATGCTTGGATAATGTTCTTTGGGTGGAAAAATAGGGAACAAGGGTTGTTAACTGTTAAGAGCTTATAGTCTCAGAGAAATGGAAATGCACAGGGGTTATTTGAGTCGAAGTTTGTGCTTTTGTGTTGGGACCAGAAGGCGGTTCGAATTCATGCAAATTTTCGATGTTGGCCAAAATTGAGGGATGATTATTTTATACAGTTTCTTTTACGTGAATCATTATTGCAAGTTGGAGAAGTGTTTTAAGATATGTTTGGCTGCATTGGATATTAAAATTGATGGCCCCCATTTTGAATAGTACACATCAGTAAATCAAATTAAATTCAGCTGTCAAAAGAAGTGTTTGGGGAAGAAAGCAATGGAAAATTAAAGTCACTCGTGATCATCTCTAAGGAAATGGGACACGTAAATGATAAAGTTGTAAGCTGTCCTTATTGATCTCATTTGTGGCAGTTTATAACATTATTTCCGTATATCAGTACTCAATTAATCTTTGCTACCGACGAACCTGAAAATGCGGGAAAAGAATTATTGTGTAATTACCTTTAATGGTTTGAAACAAAAAAGTACTTGCACAGTTCATGTAGTCTTTTCCTTTTAATTTCAGGAAAAATATTAGCTGCCATCTCTCTGTTACTGACACCAGATTTATTTTTTCGGTATATTCACTGGATAGAGATAGCGCTGTTATAAAAAAGATAGATGTTAAATATTTAAATGTGTCGGAAATACCAGCAGTGAACCACAAGAAGTGTATGTACTGTATGAAAAGGCGATAAGTTTCTTAAATCCTGTAATGTAATGTATCTAACTTTTGCCATAGTATTTTAATACTTTTCTCGCTGGCCTTTGGCGTTTACGATCTTCGGATTAGAATTATTTTCTTGAGTTATAAATAATTAAAATTAGGATAATGCTGCGTTATTCTATTCGCCCACTATCGTGTTTTGCTCTTCTTTCCATTCAACAGCTGGTCAGTAGACGAGTCCATTTGCGGTTGTCGACAGTGTCTCGCTGGTCAATGCAATTTCCACCTTCACTGGCTGCTCTCAATTCAGTTCTTCTCCGCCATCGAATGTAACAGGTGTTAGAAAGTCGCGAGAAAGTCCGATTCGGTTACAGATAACGGGACAGATGTATCGTTAAATCACTAAAAACGGGTCATTATCGGTCCTTCTTTTCTCACTTTTGCGGCCGCACGAGAAGTCATCTTCATTCACAGCGTCGGCGTCGCCACGCATCGCATCCCATGAGTTTCCTGTTGAAGAAGTGTGATGGCGTGTCGAACTCAGCGAATTATGTGCCTGTTTCCATTACGGCTACTTTCTAGATGGACACTTGGGATACATACTTTCTATTCTCTTGCATACTTTTGTCCGACTTTTCGTTCAAAGTGGTTTTACAGGTAAATGCACTTGATCAATTGAGGAAACATAGGGAACTTTATATGAACGGAGGAGGGAGAAATAAATTTTAAAAATAGACACGAGGTTCTTCAACTTGGGTAAGGTGTTAAGAAAAAGTTCAGACTTTAGATAGTGTATAGCCTATTCTCGAAATTTAGGAAAAATTGTTTGTCAAATAGGTAGAAAGTTTAATTTTCTTTATGTTAGAATCCATACGTTGCATTTGATTATGCAAGTCGCTTGCTTTCTTCTCTTCATCGCACGAAATCGTAAAAGTAACTGATTACTTCATAATATTTTCACTTGCACGTGCACAGAAATAATTCTAAATGTTTTTCCAGCATTTCCATTCACGCTTCACATCTTCAGAATTGCGTGTTCTTTTACAAATTCCTGGTCTGCACGTGGCAGGCATTTTCTACTTAGCGAAGCAAGAAAATACTACTGATAATATGTAGTATGAAATTATAATTCAATAATAGTTTATGTGTATGTGTATTATTATATCATTCTTTTCCGTAACTGGCATTGCTGGAAAAGTAAACGAGTCGCTGTTTTTATCAACGCAGAGAATCACTTCTATATACCTAACTTGGAAAAAATGAATTTTGTAAAGTCTTACACGTATTAACTCTCTCTGTAAAAAGAGTGAAATCTATCATTAAATTCAACATCAAGAAAGCCTTATTCACTTTCACAAGAAATTTCTAGTCTTACGCAATTATTCCTGCTACTCTATTTGATTTGTAGTAAAATTCGGATAAAATTAATATCAAACCTTTGATATTACGATAAAAAACACTATTCTGACGGTATGCCTTTCGAATGAATTCCAAAATATATGTGCCTTCACAGTGTGGTGAATTGCAAATTTTGAAGCGAAAATATTTTGGCAACGATCGTGTTATAATTTGAGTTTGGAACCTTTTCAAATGAAGCGTTGCGCGCAAGCAGCTTTTTTTTACAAGCATATGGTGTCAGACAGATTTATAATCAAAACATCTGAAACCCTCAAACCTCCACTTGACAAATAACAGGAAATCTTTTCAGTGTTCTTCTTCAATGCACTTCCTTTGCGACAGCAGAATAATTCGGAATGTTTGAATTAGCGAAATGCCCACTGGCGCGGCGACGGCGTGTTCCTTCCTTTCCATAGTTGGCACCCGCAGGTACTAACGATTGTCTTATTTCCGCCATGTTGCAGGTAACATTATAGAAATTCTATTGCAATGCAGTACCAAGCTCCTAGAATTCTTCAAGTTTCCCTGGGACATGCTGCCACTGATGTACGTCATTTTAAAAGACGCCGGGGCAAACCCCGAGGAGGCTGCGAATCGTATAATTGCAGGTAATGTGCATTATTTTTCACGTATTACTCGTAAAATTCATACTCAGTGATTCTACCCGGCTCACCTGACAAAACTCCATATATTAATTTCAAAACAAATCGCGATTAATTGACTGTTGATTGTTGCATCAGTTTGCAACATTATATCCTTATTTCACACTTCGTTGTGGGTGGTAAGTAACAAAGAATTTTTTTTTTCTCCAGCCGCGATGGTTTTACACCCGAAAATTTCCCGTTGGGGTACCATTTTGGACAACATTCGTTCGTTCATCATACATTTGCTACCCACTTGAATGAGTCGTTGAGTTTTCAAACTTTTAAACAATTTTTAAAGTCTTTTCTCGGTGACATTTTATCGCTCATGATTCTTACTTGAAGTGAACGCAGTTACGTCACTGTATATTGTATAGATGACCACTTTGCAAGTCTGCGCTGTAAAAGTAACAAACTTCCACTTCGTGTTCGGCTTGGAGCAACGACGGAGCTATATGTATTTGATTCTGGCAATTCCACGGTTGGAAGACAATTTTCTTTTCTCGCGGGCACTTGAATTCAGTGGCGAACGCGGAAATCGCGCCTCGACGAAATTGGCAACGCGTTCGGTGCAATTTATAGCTTCTCGTCACTTTCTGCGATGCGGATTCGCGATACAACTGAAGGACTTTGCATGCGTACCTGAATGTTCTGTTGAAATATTTTTTAATATATCCAGTCGAAAATTATCAGGATTGTCTTTACGTTTAACTTGCAATATTCCTACATGATAGCTAATATTTTGCAGAATACATTCTGACGTATTCCACATTTGCATTTTATATTTCATTTACACATTTTCTTTAGCCTTAAAGAGTCTTGCATTTTTTTGTGCAGTTAATTGTAACGTCTGCTTCAACCATCTAATTATTTGCACAGAACCAGAACGTAGGAATATTTTAGACCGGTCAAACTGTCTTAAACATAAAAAATCGTTTAATAAGATCCAACTCGTGGACTTTGTTCTGTGTAGTATTCAGAATCCAAGTCGAGAACTGGGAGCGTCCATTAATTCTGAAATTAATGGATATGCATATACGTAAGATGATCAAACTGATAAATCGATAAATTAACGTCCTTCAGATCACGAATTTCCAATGTAAATTAGCCTTATCGCGCTCTCTTTATTGGTAACTACTCAGCCTCATTTCTCCAATTTTTCAGACAATTTTTCTCCCATCGATCCTTCCGAGACAACAAAAAGTCACTCCGCTTATTCCAAGCTCATTAACCATGGAATTTTGTTTAAAATTACATGCGTTGGTAGACAGGCGAGTTTTAGTCCCGTTACGCGCTGTCGACCACAGGAGCCAGGCGATCAAATGAGGAGACCAAACTGGGCGATTCGAAAGTTATCAGTATTGCAGGGACCGTCCAACAGAATGGACGTCCAGGAGATTGCTATAATTATTAAGTGGCTTGAATACTTTGAAAAGGGGAAAAGGGAATATTGGATGCATCCTGTATTGCAGGAGCGTCATAAGAAAGAAAATCGGGGATGTCCGGAAGTCCTTCAACCCTAAATAAGTCGATTCAGTGGTGCACTCAGGATTTAATCTTATGGGGAGTTGACTTGAACGGATAAAAATATTTTTAATGCAAATTCAATCAAATTCACGAGGTGATTGAACAAATTTATTTAAAGAATAAAATCTAATTTTCTTTTCTTTTTACAAAGCTCTTGGATTACTTGAATCGCGGTTACATTTATCGTTTATTCCTTTTTCTTTGGGAGGTGCCACTGTGCTAGGGCCTCTTGGTTCCCCTCTGGGTGCGCTGCTGTTTTTTAATGTCATAATTGGAATAGTCCTACACGACAAGTCCCAAATTGTTATTCAAGATTCAATTTGCAAAGTAAATTTCGAAGCTCGTCGCGTTTGGTCTCCAGCAAAGTTGCTCGTAGTCTGAAGACGTGCGTTGCAATCAAGGCACCAGGTCTAAAGATGGGATCTCCTAGCTAGATCGACAGTGCGTAAAGGCTCTGGAATCGTTACACCGAGGAAAGCAGATGATACTTCCGGTTGAAGCAGTCGGAATAATCATTCCACTTTGCCATCCCCCTTAACAATTAACTGTGTCCCTCATCCTCTCCATTGCCATTCTGTCCAACTTTCCACCGTGATCCCCCGATTCTTGCCAATTTCGTCGCGTCTGCGATTTCGTACTCACACTGAAAGAAAGTACCGGCAATGTCGCGTCTTGCCACGGCTGCGCCACGAAATCGTCGAGCTCGAAGATCCTACAGGAGAGGAGGCTTTCGATGGTCCGCAGAGATGTTTGTCTCGTCTCGCGAAGAACTGTTAGCTGGTCATTGACAAGTCGGCAGGACTTTTCATCGTCAGGAAGATCAACCGGATGATATTTCGTTTGCGCCATGTTTGTTACGCAGGGATGTTTGTCTCGTCTCGCGAAGAACTGTTAGCTGGTGATTGACAAGTCGGCAGGACTTTTCATCATCAGGAAGACAAACCGGAAGATATTTCGTTTGCGTCATGTTTGTTACCCAAAAAGTCGAGCGCAGCAGCTAGTTTATTTTCACAAAAGTGACGCGTCGGCGTCAGCCAGGTGGCGTCGTTCGTTGAGCGAAATTATTTTTTCATAATTGTGTCCGCGAAATGTCGCGTGAATCGCGCTGAATCCTCTGCACTGGAAGATCCAATC
Source organism: Andrena chrysosceles (assembly GCA_963855975.1). NCBI lineage: Eukaryota > Metazoa > Arthropoda > Insecta > Hymenoptera > Andrenidae > Andrena > Andrena chrysosceles. The sequence goes on along the minus strand of OY979769.1, from coordinate 40,337,231 downwards.
TAATTCGCGGCTGACTACAGGTCGGGATGCAGCCTACGCCGGAGATCAAGGTAGGATCCCATCTTGCTGCTTTATTTTTCAAATTTTACTCGAGCTTCTCGTCGATAACAGCCAAAGGAGACGTGAAAGGGGGACATGTATCGGAGAAAGTAATGCGCTCGAACGTGCACAGGAAACAGCCTGTCGATATCGACGTGTTCCGTGCGTGCAAATGAAGGCGATGTGCTCGAATAGATCATCGATATTGATGTTTCTCGCCTGCGAACGCATTATCGCCGAGGATTTTGACGTGAACATGAGTCGAGATCGTCTAAACGTCTGCAGACGTCTCTCTTTTCACCGTCTATTTGTATAATACACTGGTTCCCAATCTGTAGCTTGCGAAGTTGCAGTGTTCTTTGGCGGCGCGGTCGGGGGTGTTAGTTCTGGCTGCAATTATTTTTATAGATAATAGAATATTTGATCGCTACGATTTTCGCATTGTAAATATTTACTTTTAGTGCCTTTTCTTTATCCTATTAAAAATGACTTTTATGCAGCTGTGAGGAGGGGAGGGTTGTTTGGCTATTATAAAAGGGGATCGCGACTCAAAAAAAAATTGGGGAACACTGTTTAAACCGATCATTTCCGAATGGAGCTTTTTCATGGCCACTGAATACAGTAGAATTGTTCTTCCGGCTTGGCAACGTATTGCGCCACTTCCCGAAGTGCCAAAACTAGAGGGGCTGCGAGTTATTTCCGTGAAAGAGGGCGTAGTGAACTTGTGGTTTAGTGTATACATGTGTAGATGGGGGTGTATTTGCTAGAGATTTTTGTCGCGTCCAAGGTGTATTATTATTTAGTGACTGTCTTAAATAGTTATGAACTGTGCTGCGGTAACCTGGAATATTATGATACAGATTCATTAGGATGGTTACAATTATACATTTTTATCACTGCTATATGTACTAGTAAATTTTTTTCAAACACGTAAATCGTCGTTTATGCAAAGGATCTTTTTACTGGAGACACATCTATGGCGGACTAGTGTTTTGCATATATATTCAATTGGAAAGGCAATGTTGAGGGGTTAGCGATGAATGCACATAGAGAAATGAATTGGTACAAAAAGAAAACTGTGGCGACACTGACTGCACGCGTGTTCGCTCAACGAATACAGAAAAACAAAAGAATACATCGGCACCGCGTGAGCGTCCAGTGACGCAAGAGTCTGTCAGACCGGTGCTGCCACACGCGGGACGCTCTTAGTAAATTCCGGGTACATATAGAGTTTTCCCTTCAGCAGAACAAAAATTTACAAAAAATTACAAAAATCGTAGGACTTTTGTCATAAAACTTTCAGCTCTGAAAAGTCTGTGTTCGAAGTTAACTATAAAAGTTTATAGCTAACATTATAACATTGACATATAAAAGTCCATGTTAAACGTCAATGTTTCAAATGAATTTCCAAGAAGTGAAATGCGCACTTATCAATTGGTGCAGTTAAAATCATCTGCTCCGATCAAGCGGAACAAATGATAAATAGGTTGCTCTACTAATGCAAACTGAACGATTAGTAATCCACTCTAACAAAGTGACAAAAACGTCAGGTTGGCAACTCGAGTGAAGGAAAACAAACTATCAGTAGCCTGTTCTGATGCAATAAGGCAAACGAGTAGTTTCCTTCAGCCAATGAAATTGTAAAGCAAATAGTTTGTTGCATTAAAATTAAATGCAAATGACCAGTAATTTGCTTAAGGGGTTACATACGTTTTCGACGCGTAATAATTGATCACTTTTGGAATTGTTTTTCTTACACAAAAGTACGGTATGAACTTCAAACTTAAGTATATGGGATTATAGGGGGTTGACGTAGTAATATAATTTTCCAAGTATTATTAAGTCTAACAAAGCAAAAAACACTTTAGACGGAAAGTACTTTTCTCCGGAAAAATATACAAAAATTTAGCCGTGTAAAGTAAAAAAACACCTTCACTAATCAGTTTCAGAAAAAAATCAACCACTTAGTAACCCACTTGTTCTAAGCAAACAAATGATGGTCCACTCTATCATTGTTGGTGCAAAAGGTATAGTGAACCTTGAAAATTGAAAAGAAAAGATATCCCACCCCATGGAGATTGTTTTACCGTCTTTCTTCGTATTCAGTAGTCGAAGCAGAGATATCAGACACGACGACAATTGTCAGGTTCACTATGTCCACCTCCACTGACAGACACAAATTCGCATGGGGGTTATAAATTCTCAGGTGTGTTCGTCCACTTAATCATTTTGTTCGGCTCGCCTCGTTTCTCGCTGTTCCCGAGCCCCATTAAAATCTGTGACATTCGTACAAAGTAGAGCGGCGATCATTGTAGCAATCACACTCACAGTATTACCAGCTATAATGAATTCGCAGCAGTTGCCAGGCAGGAATCATTATAGGATATTTTTGCAGTTATTATGTAGCCGTTATTACGATTTTGTGTCAACTTGCCGACAACCACTAAATGCGTCCAATGGAAGGCTGCCAATCCTGTTAAAAATGTACGCACTTTGCTCTTGCTACCTTCCCGTTTCGCGCGACTTGCAAGCGACGAAGCTTAACACGATATTAATACCCCTTGGGACTGCTCGCTTCATTTTGTTCGTCTTCATTGGATAACAAAACTGGAGCTTAATTTATTCCTAGGAAGAGGCAACTTAGAGCCAGGTGCACGATAAATTGAATGCATTTGTATGCACAGCATTTTCTATTATTACCTCGTCCCAAGCTGCGTGCAATTGCACAGCACAGAATTTCTTTGTTAGGTTACATCTTCCTTGGTAAACATTTCGGTGGCGTTAGCAATTAACATTCGAATTCAAAGTAAGTACCTAAGTAATAAGAAACAACCTTTAAGCGATTTATTCTAAGTTTTAGAAACGTCACGTTAGAGAAGCTATATCGAATTTCTTAGCTTTTTTTGGTGTGCTCGTAATTGACTCTGTTAGATGATTTAGTGGGAATATTTTAGTGCGCACAATTCGTCGGTTTGAGTTGCATCTGCTTCGTCGGTGATAGAGCCTCTTGTTCCAGGACAAGGCAATATTATCCGCGAGCAATAGCGCGTAGAGCTGGTTAGTTAAACAGTAATATTTCGCAAAGCCTCGCCACCTATGTGTTAGGTTTACAAGGATCAACACCGAGTCCACGTGAACCGACTATAAATGTTTTACGGTAAACATTCTACCTCACAAATGTTGTGTTAAGTTTCAACTAATGTAATGGAGTGCTTGTTGCATAACGGTTAAGATGCAATTGGGTCAGTCATGATTACAGAAGTGTCGACTTTGTCCAACTAAAAATATAGATTTTTCTGCATCAGTGGCAGATTAGCTCGTCGTGAAGAGATAAACTGCAACATCCATATGTGTAAATAATTAGGAAACTTAAAGTCAACTGCTGTAACTAATTATACAAGATACTTTGGAGGAGCAGTTCGAGTGATCTATCGCCCTGTCGCGTCACCTGGGAGCTAAGGTCGTCGATATTTTTTAAACAGGGGGGGGGGCATACTTTCATTAACATAATGTGCAGTTGACATATGGATAAATTCTCAAATACGCTATACGGTGTTACACAATACTGTAAAAAGTTGTGAAATCATGATCCAACACATCGAGGCAATGCGCGTGGTTTATCTAACATCTAACATCAGTTTAACTAACAAATTAAGTTCGAGGCACTGCATATTTTAGAACTTTAACAGAAATTTAATTATCACAGCGAAGCAGTTAGATAGTTGATTATTTAAACGCAACCGAACCCAATATGGCGGTGATCGCTAATGATGAATGGAAGATGGTTAAACTAAAAGGAACCTGTATAGGAAAATATACCTGAAAATGTTGATGTGTGATAAGATGGCAAGGGGTGATTATGGGTGAGTTGTATCAAATTTTAATTAAGAGTTACGAGGCATCACTAACATTTCCCGCGACTCCCTGATTTCACATCAGGTTCGTTCGCAAACCTTTCACCAAAACAAGGAATCTTCTCCAACCCAGTGGCTCCCCGATTTTGCATCGGGTTCGTCCACGAAACCTCATCCCTCCTACGGCTCCCTGATTTCACATCAGGTTCGTCTGTAAATCTACCAACTTCCGAACAGCACCAGGTTCGTCTGTGCATAATCCAACCTCCTAGTAGCTCCCTGATTTCGCACCAGGTTCGTCTGTGAACTTCAACCTAGTGACTCCCCGATTTCGCATCGGGTTCGTTTACGACGTTTCACCCTCCTGCGGCTCCCTGATTTTGCATCAGGTTCGTCCGCTTGTGACTCCATTCCTAGCGGCTCCCTGATTTTGCATCAGGTTCGTCCGCGTGTGACTCCATTCCTAGAGGTTCCCTGATTTTGCATCAGGTTCGTCCGCGTGTGATTCCATTCCTAGAGGCTCCCTGATTTTGCATCAGGTTCGTCCTCGCCGTCAATAATCCTATCGGCTCCCTGATTTCGCATCAGGTTCATCCGCGCCCCTAACTAACAAACTCATAAACCGTATTCCTTAGGAAATACCCTTCTCGCCGGCCTCTCGCGTTGCCACAGCCCCGGCTCCTAACACCCTCTATAAACGAAGGCACAGATGCGGAAAATCCACTGCTATTTCATCCTTAACCATGTAATATTATAATCAGAACGGCGTAATATGTTTCTGTTTATGAATAAAATAGGGGAAAACGGAGGCACTTTGTGCATTATCCAACCTCATTTCTCTCTTCTCGTGGAAACTATATACATACACACACATACACACGTCTGTATCTTCTCTCCACACATTTTTCCACTACTCGATCCCTGCCATTTCTAAGCACTAAGTGGTATCGACTTTACAACTCGCTGTTTCTACAACACCACACTGCAGGGTACAGTAAAGGGTCTAAGCAGGGCAAACATGGGCAAACGGCCCTCATGCCGATTCTTGGAGTTGTTATTTTTTAAACAATGCTCTTTGCCTGAAACACCATTATGCAAAGTTTTAGATCGCTACCCCCGTTTAAGGGTAGTACGTGGGTAAACGCCCTTAACGTTATTATTTTTTTTCTGCGTTACTAAAGATATTTGAACGGAAAAAAATGAAAATTATACAGTATATATTATTTATAATTATACATATATAATCTTGTTTAAATTATTTAACTATGTTCCACCATCTTGATCAACTTCAGGTTTTTATATATAATAGTTCGATAACAGAGCATTATTCTTGATTTTTTAGGAGGTTGTCACTCAAAGGGATGTTTCCAAAAAATATATATGAAGTACAGTTAGTATGTAGCTATTTTTCCTTTTTTCCATTTAAATATCTTAAGTAGGAGCCGAGAGAAAAAATAATGTTAAATGCGTTTACCCCCGTATTACCTAAACGGGGGTAGTGATCCGAAACTTTATATAATGGTGTTTCAGGCAAGGAGCATTGTTTAGAAAATAACAACTCCAAGAACCGGCGTGGGGCCGTTTGCCCAAGCTTACCCTGCTAGACCATTTACATTTTTCCTTGTGAGGCATACAATACTGTCATCCCATATATGTAACGTGGCAAATATAGTGCTAGACATGGTATAATAACAGAGACGCGTTATCCTCGTGGATTTTCTTCGTGCTCGAAGAGAGCGAGATGCACGAAGGCGCGGGGCGGTCAAGTAGGCGTGAAAATGGAGGAAGCGTAATTTGTTAAACAGCCTGCCTACTTGGCTACTGTGTTTGCACGGGTTGATCATTATAAATCGCTTAACGGTCCGTTCGTCAGAACGCTACTACACCGCTAGCGCCTCCAGGCGCGTATCGTCTCGATCGCAATAGCTGTCCTCCTACAGGCCTTAATGAGCTGCAAACGAACGGGTCAAACTGCCGCTTTATTATTTAGTAAGGTATCGCCTACCTTGGGAGCGATGTCAGGTCATTCTACTTCTTGCAATACCGACAGTCTTACACTGCATTGCGGAAAGATTCTCTACAGGCTACAACGCGCGATTTTAGTTGTTGAGTAGGGGTATGACATGGGCCGTGCTGGTGTCTGTGGGATAGTCGAATGGAGCTGTATAAAATCATAAAATGGAATTGTTTCAAATTTGTAACGAAGACACGCTTTTAGTTTAAACTACAAATTGTAAACAATATAATTGCAAAGTTCTGTAGAGTATAAAAGAACCATTCAATTTTAATTGTAACAATTTTTTTATATCTGCTATAGTTTTCAAATACTTGAAAATAGGAAAACACGCGTTAACCTTTAAGGGATGTTTTCGCCCTGAAGGAATAAAGAGTAGCAGAATAAAATTGTCTGACACTTCTATCGAGGTTGCGGGTTTGTAGGGACAAACCTCCAAAGTTAAAGAATTGGATTTTTCGGGTTAGGTCATGCGTCGACGCGGTCGAAAAACAATTAATTTTTCCTATTTTATATGATTACTACACTAACTGAATTTCGCAAAAAATATGGGTTAGTCCATTTTTGCTCTGAATGCCTCATTTCATCCACTGTCCTCGACCCTCTAATCAATCCCACACACCTCTATCCCCCACAATCACCAATTTAGTCAACATATTCCCTCAGCTTCACTGCTGCAAAGTTTGCCCGCGCTTCTTAGACAGCTTCATCTCATTAATTATCAAGGGCTCCATTAAACCATAGTGAAGTAATGGTGCGAAGTAACCACTGGTATCGTTAACCAGTTTTCGATGTAGGTTAGAAGAAAACACCAGCGGGAGTTCGCGTGAGTAAAATCTTTGAGTGCGGAGCCTAGTTCTACATGGAAAGGGAAGGAATAGGAGCGTTCTCGCGGCGGCGAAAATTGTTGGCCTTAGTTGGGGTCGCGATCGGTGGCTAGTAATTACGGTGAAGACGTCGTGTTTCACGCGTGCCAACACCATTTCAGGATAAATGCCCTCGCTGGCGGGTAACCGAGCCTGTCCGCCCGGTTGGATACTTTTAAGCCCACGTGGAAAGTCGCATTCCTGCTGGTCTCTCCAGGCGAACAGGTAGACGATTAACGACCTCGCCTTGGACTCCAAATGGATACACTGTTGGGAACACGATCGAAACATACGGTTACGTTCACATCTGTCCCGTTTGGTGACCGCGAATCGATCCATACGCGAGATTAAAGTTAAAGCGCGGTATTCCGACATGTGTAAGATCGTGTTAACACGTGGAAACTGAAATGAGATTAGCAGCTTGCCCTGGAGTATTTACGCGTTTGTATGTCACGGTGTCAGAAAACTGCTGTATCGTGGGTACCGGGGTAGTACAGTTGCTGGTGAATTTTGACTCGCTTTTGTTTTGTTTTTGGGAAGGGATGGGCGTAGGAAAAACAGATTGTAAAAGAGGTCCTTTGAATGCATGTGAAACGGCTTCAAATAAATTGAATCTGGAACTCAAGAAATTTCCGTTATAAGAAGAATCATTTGGCAGTCCAGCATGCTTTGTTGTAGTGCTTAGGTGTTCAAGGTTTTCCGCTGATACAGCACATCAGAATATTGTGCTTTTAGCTCAACACTTTCATGGATTTCGAATCATGCAGATCTTAAAGTTTAAAGACTCCGGAGTATAAATAAATTCTCAACTATTAGCCACTATATTGAGTAATACTGCATCACTATAAAACATCCGAAAAAATTTCGAGATTATTGAATCAAACTTCTTCCATTTGAAGAAAAAAGCCTTAAATAATATTGCTTCAAAATCACCGATTTCACAACAAATTTGTGTTTCCTGTCGCAATATAAACGAGTAATAACTAATACGCCTGGCAAGCTTATTCGTTACTAGCTTTACTACTTGGCTTCGCTCGAAATTAAGATTCTGATTTTATAATTTTTTTTTATTTATTTTTTTTTTTTGAAAATAGTTATATTCATCTGGATTATTTAGACATAATGAACTGGGACACATTTCGTGACCCCAGAGTTTACCGTTCGAAAGTTTTTAGGCGACAGACAAACACACACTTTCTGCTTTATATATTAAGATTCTTGTCCCTCGTTCATCATCCAAACGGAATTATTGTGCCCGGCTCTGGCCGCAAATACAGTCCAGAACGCGCGAGCTAAATGGCGAACATTCGCACCTAGTTCTCCTGGCAGAGATTAATGGTGCTTGAGGAAAGTAAAAATGTCTTGCCAGCAAAAACATCATGCTGCGGCTGCACGGTGGCCGTCAACGCTCGCAGAGTGGCAGCCGCGTTCAAATAATAACGAGCTTGTAATGTTAGAGCACACAGGTTACATTTTAATTATCGTCTGACGTTACAGTGATTAATGTTCGAAAGAAGTAACTGCAGACACATTAACTATCACTTGCACCTACAAGTGTACTGAGCAATAGTGATACCTATGTATTTATACGGATGATAATTGTTTAAGTCTGCGGTGTTTGTATAGGGTGGGCAATGTGGAATGGATTAGGGCGACGGTTCCATCCACTTTCCTGTTTTTTTTTTCAGGCATATGCGCATTAGAGACGTCACTATTGCTGGGTGCGGAATAATCTGTAAATGGGTTTCGAAGACATAGTAATGCTTTCACAACTGTCGAAATAATATACGCGTTACTATTCGCTTGTTCGTTTTGGATATTTTAAGGTAAACGTAGGGTGTATTCGTGGTTTATTTAAGAATTTAGTGATTACATGAGAAAATTCAGGTTTTGAATATCGTGGACTTGTCTCGTAGCAAACTGATTTAAAACGTTTGTCAGGTACACGTGCGCTTGACTATGTACGTACGTCAGCCGATCAGCTCGTGTTATGTAAGTACTGTGTTACATCAGTCGCGTTAGTCAGTGCACGTGTATTCGACGAAGATTCAAAGTCGTTTCCCATAATGCTTTTTACAGGAAAAAAAATGTGAGAAATAGAATAATTAGTCAGATTTTTAATGTGCAACGTTAATGGTAATTACACTGAGTTCTACAAGTTCTACTGTTATCTGTACTCTTCAAAGTACCTAATTACATTACCCAAAGCAACGCAGAAGTCACGTTTTCAAACAGCAGACAAATCGTCATCAGAGAGTGATTAAAGTAATTTCACGTTAAACCTTCCATAATATCTCCCTGGACTTGGGGTTTGGTGTCATACACGATTCTTTTCCAGAAACAGTCCTCAAGATGAAACTGGCGATCCAGTGTTCCGACTGAGAGTGTTCTATAAACACGACATCTCATTGGGCGTTAAAAATCGGATTTAGACCAGAGGAATTCGTCTATTTGTCTCTTACAGATGTTAAAAATTGGTATGGCTTCCTCTTCGCCATCCAAACCCCGCTGCATTTGCGGTGGGACATTCTTCATTGGTGTTAAAAAAACACAGAGTCTTTCTATTTCCAAATTTCTTGTGTCACATGAACAGAAACATAATGTTTGTTCTAGAGCTGTTTCGAGACTCAAAACAATCGAGCCGAGCCCGGCTCGGCCCGAATATCCGAGCCGAGCCGAGACTCGAACGGTTTCGGGTAACCCGAATGTTTCGAGTAGCTCGATTTCTTCGAGCCGCTCGAATGTGTTCCGGGTAGCTCGATTTTTTCGAGCCGCTCGAATGTGTTTCGGGTAGCTCGATTATTTCGAGCCGCTTGAATCTGTTTCGTTTAGCACGATTTTTTCAAGCAGCTCGTATGTGTGCTAGCTTGGTATAGCGTTTTGTAGGCACCGAGTATAAATTAGGTTAGATGTATAATATGAGATGTCTAGATGTGAAAACCATATCAAGTTAACCCTAAGTTCTCGCAGGAAAGAAGTCGGCTCAACATCAGAGAGAATTTGAACTTAACCTTGAATATATGAGAATATATATTCAAGGTTATAATGAGAATATATTATTATTATTATTATTATTATTATTATAATATAATAATAATATGTTTTCACTTTCGTCACTTTTGTTCTTGCACACGAAATAAACTTTAGTAAAGTTTTCTATATATAATATAAGTGTTCACTTTATTATATCCCCGAGAGCAGTAATTGGATTGAATCTGATTTCCCAGAAGGTGTAAAATATAAATCATAACATAATTCGACCATACATAGAGCTACCTAGTGCTCCATTACAATAGATCAAGCGAATTTATCTCTTTGAAAAATTTAATCACATTCAGGATATTTTCAAACTTATTCAAGGTTAAGTTCAAATTCTCTCTGATGTTGAGCCGACTTCTTTCCTGCGAGAACTTAGGGTTAACTTGATATGGTTTTCACATCTAGACATCTCATATTATACATCTAACTTAATTTATACTCGGTGCCTACAAAACGCTATACCAAGCTAGCACACATACGAGCTGCTTGAAAAAATCGTGCTAAACGAAACAGATTCAAGCGGCTCGAAATAATCGAGCTACCCGAAACACATTCGAGCGGCTCGAAAAAATCGAGCTACCCGGAACACATTCGAGCGGCTCGAAGAAATCGAGCTACTCGAAACATTCGGGTTACCCGAAACCGTTCGAGTCTCGGCTCGGCTCGAAAAACCGAGTCCCGCTCGGTTCGAACTTCAAGCTACTCGAATGTTTCGAGTCTCGAAACAGCTCTAGTTTGTTCTACCTTACAAAAGTGACGACTTCCACATCTCTCAATATTTCTTATGAAACTTTTCGCAGTTACAATAACGACATTGCATACATTCTGCTCATTTTATAAAGCTCTGCGGGAGACTTATCTCATACAGCACCCTTACTCCAAGCATTACTCTTAGGCACACCAACGCGATAACGAACACTACATCCTGATACCTTTAAACTATGCCATCTATGTATAATTTGTCTATTTGACAAGCGCGGCCTTGAGCAAGAACCCCGTGGTCGAATCATCTCGCGCATAACTTGCATCGCGGAGGATTGCAGCTAACACCCGTAGCGAACGCGTCGAATACCTCGCCGTAGAACATGATCATTCGATTAGGCGATAGCACCGTCTATTTCTGGCAAAGTATTCAAACCGACCCTGGATATATTCTGTTTTTCAAGGTCTTCATCGTCTTCTCGATAAAGGGGGCACTTTTCTCCATTTGCCACCGCTATCCGTCACGGTGTATCATTCGATCTTTCGCCTCGTACTGGTTACAAGGGAAAATAAAGATGAGCGTGTAGGGCCGTTCTACGGGCGTAATTGCACATCGCCGCCGATGAAAGTATTCTATAGCACGGTGCAGCGGGGAGGGGGCTCTGTCTCAGCCATTTTTGCTGCGACATACACGATCCGGCGATCTCGTTGCTGGCTATTATACTCGCAAGGTCTAAAAATACGAGACGACGCGATGCGAACGATTAACGGCCCCGAAGCCGACTCTTACGGCCGGTTACATTGTTACAAATGTCAGCCAGCCCTCCTTGCTCTCTGTTATGCATCTCGAGATCTCGCCCCGGAGAATGTACGGCCTTGTAAGTGCGGAGTGCAGCGATTCCCTCTCCTTCTCTCTACCCCGACGCTCGGCGTGCAACATGCACCTGCAACGTGAATGCCTCCTGCGACGCTACAAGCCGCGCCGCGTGTGCGCGAGCGGCCGTTGCACGTTTGTCAAATTGCTTGCACTTGGATTTCTTGACTAATTAGTCCGCGCGAAATGTACAGCACGGGCCCCTCTTTCCCCGGTGACTCGCAGTGATTATCGTCCAGCACCTTTGGCTCGCTACGTTTGCTTCCTAAATTGGTGTATGCGAGGTGTAAAATCAGAGAGGTTGCAAGGAGATGTTTTTGAAAGTGTGTAAGATACTTTTGGAATGGAGTATTTCCTGGTGAAGTTCAATTGCTTGTAGATCGATGCGCGATTTTATTGATGGATGGTTTTCAAGTGATAACACTGTTCGTTGGAGATTGTAAGGATGTGAGTGAAGGGTGCGAGAAAATTCTGTTTCGGTTCTAGTCGTGGAGTGTTACCAAGGAGACTATAGGAGCAAGTAGAAACGCCCTGTGTGCGATCAGACATGCATCAATAGCTCATGTGGGCGCGTCTCGATGTTAAGCGTTAAACTGTGTTACAAATGGCAATCATTGTAAACAAATGGATTATTAATATTGAACATGGTATCTGGAACTGTTATGTTTTTATAAGATTGAAGGTATCAGGGCACAATGGTGGAGTATATAAGTCTTTTATCTAAAGCTTAAATAGTTTCTTTCTTGTTGGTGTTCTTTTCCTGAATCGAAGTTAAAAATAAAAGTGTTATCAACTTCCACGTCAAATAGTTAACACCTGATCTTACACAGAACTATAAATATTCTACCAATAACTGTCTTCCTGCAAGATTAATAATTCTGACTTACTATGCCTACTCGTTTGCCCGCCTACCTGAGATATCACAATGTTCTAGAAAGATTGCAATACTTGAGTATACAAAATACAAAGTTTCGAATTTTTAAATATATTCATATACCTACGAATATCCTTAACAGATGAACACAGTGACACGAGAGAGAACTAATGCTACGCAAGTAAAGGAAAGGAGAATGTCATTCAGAATGTGAAATATGCCTGAAATTATTTATTGCGTATTCAATTAAAAACGACGTTACGGGAATTCTGAGAATGTGTAAAGATTTTGCAATTAAAATCGCTCCAATTAAAATTCCTAACTCACGACCCTGTTCACTTGTTTAGAAGGAACACAGTTCTCCTTTATATACATATGTAGCTATTCCAAATGGCTTCTTCATTCCATAACAGCGTAACAGAGCTGAATGTTTTTAATTTATATTTAAAATACGACTTCTAAAGCTCGAAATGCCAATTGCTGTGAAGAAAGAATCACGTTCCTAAGTGACACAAAAAGAAAGATTTCAAATTTCTTATGATTAGTCCTATTGGACCATATTTATTATGGTTGAAAATATATCGCGTATCAGCGGCTTATCTGGTATCAGACGTTATGAAAAGATCCCATTATGCGAATTTCATTATGCTTGGTATATCGTAATGAATTACACGACCTGTTCTGGCAACTCGGGAAATGGCGCCGACCTCGCGTGTTTGTCAAAGTGCGATGCACGTTGCACACGTGTGCACACAATTGTAGCCGTTTGTACGTTCGTAGCTACGCGCCACTAAGTAGTGGTAATGCAACTTAAGAAAGATTAATAACGTGTCCGCTATTTGACGACTCGCCTTCAAACGATCATGATCAGTGTCCTTTTTAGTACGAACAGACATGTTCAACGATAACGCATCGCGCCTATTTAACTTCATTCCCATTGATGCTCACTTTGAACCATATGGGTACGAATTATTCCGCGGCAAATGAACGCGCGTGCTAATGCTGCGATGAGTCATATTTGTTTCATGCCAAAGAAGAGAGAAGAGGTAACATGCACGTGTCTGTTATTATTTTTCATTGATTAATCACAACAATGAAAGCATCGTTATTGATATTTATTGATATCCATAGTAATCAGTATTTTATTATTAATTTTGATTTTTAAATTAGTTTAACCATAAATGGTGTTTGCCGCATTCTCAAGTCAGGATCTTCATTATACAAACCGTCAAGATCGTTGAAACAGAGACAGTTATTGATGCAGCAATTACTAAACCATCTGTATGATCCACAAGAGGACAATCAAAGAATAAACGAGGACAATGTGCTTGTTGCTCGCGCAAAGAACGGAAATAGCAGCATTTTACGAACGTTATTGCAAAACAGCATTACTTATATGTTAACCAATGTATCGGCGAACTATGATCCCAAGTTTCTAATTTTTATAATTCACTACTACTGTTCGTCACGAAACGAACGATGTCAATATTCCCCCTGAATACCATTGTCTTCCTTCCATTTCCACTACCAATTCTACTCATTTAAACCTAACGAAATTGAAGTGCAATGAAAACCTCAAATAATCCCTGACGTCATTCTTGACTTAACAAGCGGTCCAGAGTTTTGGAAAACGTAATAACTGAAGAGCATAAAGAATGCTCAGATATGAAAAAAAAACGCGGCACTTAAGAAGCCGGAGGCACATTAGTTATCTGATCATAACTAAAGTAACGGAAGGGGGAAGGGGCTCGGTAGAATCTTAAATGCTCGAAAAGCGTTAACGAAGCCGCTGACCATCGATGTAGAGCGCAGTTTTACCTACGGTTAACATTCCCATCACCGGTCGCATATATAGGGTTATTCTTATAAGGTGGCCGATGGAATTATCTCGACTACTAAACGAGATACGAGAAATTCCTTCGGAGAAAAAATGTTCTGTTCGGAGAAGGATATCTTACGCTCTGCATGGTCAATTAATACGTGGAGGCGCCAAAGACTTTTTAAGGTCAACTTAATTTTTGATACCTCGTATCATAGATCATTAAGCTCGTCTTAAAAAGCTCTATTATTAAGTATAAGCTATAGAGAAAAGAAAACGTGATCCCATTGAAAAAATTGAGTCGTCCCACGAAATTTCTCGTGTCTCGTTTAGCGTTGAAGATAATTCGATCATTTACATCGGTCACCTTGCAAGAATCACCCTGTACACGTTCGCGGTGCATGATAATGGCGATGGGGCCTCATTACACGCGGGGAACACCGTGCCATATCTGGAGCCCCGCTCGTCCGGTAAATGTTACCCTTAAACACAACTGCGTATATGTATACGGTCTCGTTGCCCCGTTCAGAAGTTTTACGCATAACTCACTGTTGCAAAGCCTGTAATTACGATGGACTATAAAACGTGACTGCGGTACGGGTGTTTCGCGATGGGACGTTCGCGTAAATGGGCTTTGCGGGATGGAAGCTCGGGCCAACGGCGGAGGAGAAAACGAAGGAGGAGCGAAGACACAAAACGTGGAGCGAATTCGAAATAGTGATCTGAGGGAGCCAGATTCTCACGTTTCATTCATGATGCTGCGGCTACACTGTGAATTGGCTTTAATAATCGGTTGTTGCCCTCGATAGGGCGCTTTTAACCTGTAAAACGCGAGACATGCGCTTCTCCGGGGTACCGGCAATTATATTGTCAGCGTGGCGACGGTGATGCTTAGCTGCAGGAACGTTTACTGTCCCGATCATATCCAACGGATAAAGCTTCACGAGTTTGGCCCCGTTCCAACGATCAAGTATTCCAAATTGTCAGGCACAAAGTATGCGACCATGTAATTAAAGCCGTTGTTTCGCGTGATCTCTGGGCTGCTTCGTCCACGAAATTACGGGCGTGGATCATGCGTCGCGGTGCGTCCACGCGCGTCTTGGCCCGCGGCTAATTTTCACCCCATAGGTAGGACGAGCCGGAGAAAACAGGATCCTTTCTGCGTGGCGGTGCACGTTGGGTGGAAATCGGTATGAAATCCCTGTATCGGTGTAGTTCGCGACCGGGGGAACCAGTTCCCTGGGCGACAGGTGTCCACATATATGATTTATCGGGGGGCCCCTCTTCTCCGTCACGATGTGCATTAATCGCGCTGCCTTTTATGTTCCCAGCAACCAACGCAAACTTGTTGCCCTGCTTTAATTAATCGACATACCGCTCGTGGTGCAATTAATTAAGCGGTCCGGCGGTCGACTATGGTCGCGATAGCCGCGACCGGTTATGGAAGCATGTTTCTCTAGATTTTCTGCGCTTTTCCGCGTCGCATCACGCGCCGCTAAAATTAAATCTAAGAGAAAGACCGACCGCTCTCTGCTTTGGAATAAGATTCCCAAATAACTCTAATTCGTTGTGCCAGTAATGAGTGCAGTGGACCACGGTGACAATTCCGTCCGCGAAATCTGGCAGAGGAATTCCAAATTAATGACTCCTGCATATGCATATAAATAACTGTAATACCAGGCTTTACTCATCGGGTTGGCATCACTGATCTATTCTGAGTCCTCCCACTGCACGTGTCATAGGTTCCGAGATACAGCTTCTTCTTATTAAACTATGATATTTCTGTCGCTGTTATATGTTGCGCTGAGGTGGCTGGTGTGTTGCGATATTCTTTTATTTCATCATCGCTGTATGTACATATAGGTATAGGGGTAAAGAGTACAGTGGTTGGCTATCTGACAGTGATTGGCCTTATTTTGAGAAATAAATGAATATAAAGAACTACCAATGTTATGCCTTTTTTTAATGAATATATTCATATTCCTTGTACTTTCTTGCTTCGGATGTAATCAATATTTCTCCACTCATTATATATTTTTTTATAAACTCTATTTTTAGATTATTAGAAGTTTTTCGTACTTATTTATATTGATTTCCATTTAAAATTACTAAATTCACATTTATAATTCATTATTTATGTGCCACTCTTACTTAAGTGGCCAACCATTGTATTCTTTACCCTAACAAGGGCCGCACGAAATTGCTTCCCATGTATTTAAAGAATAAAGGACGTCGGCAATGATTAGCATTTTCTCGCCTCTCCTCTTCTGCAATTTCGTTGGTGCAAGCTCCACTGCCCAGCTAAGCAAATTTGACGGCCCCCCGCTGCGAGAATTATAATCCATTTTCATGCTTATCAAGCTGCTATTTCGTGCCATTGCAAAACTCGTGATTATCGAGCGCTTGAATTTTTCAGATACACTTTTCGTCAAGATCGACGAAACTGATCGGTCAGTAATCGTTAAGTCATGGTGACACTGCTCCTCAACATCGAACGCTTACACTGGCCGTTTACATATTACGATATCAATGCGCAATTCTGTTTCTATATCCGTGGCTCTTTTGCCTTCGTTTTATGCGAAATAGTATTAATGATATACCACGTGTCTATTCGGAATACTAGATCGAGCAAAGTGTTCCGATCGAAGAGGTGGCGTGAAATCATTTTTCTCTGCTGTGGTCGGGGCAGAACCAAATGGTCGCTATGTGGAAGCTATTTTCGCGATAGCATTTACTTTTTTACCTTTCCAACAAGGAAACGAGTTGGCGCGGTGTAAGTAAGAGCTTTGTCTAACGTGATTCACAGTCAGCGAAGCAATCTTGAGCGTTCGCGGTCGTTGGATTTTATTAGGACTTTAACGTTTACAGTCCGCTGGAAATGATAGAAACATTGCGGTAACATCTCTTATCATTCGCATATATCAATTTTTATGCCTGTTATAGGTACTGTATAATTATCGTGACTTAAAAGTGGACGAGAATCAAGTTGTCTATAATTCCCTCTGACCAGCTTCGATGCTTTGTATGCTGAGCGTAGACCGGTAATGGACAAAGCAACAGGCCAATTCTCGTTACCCCCGTGTTGCCGATTCAACAACACCTTCTCGATCGATCAGCAAAAAACGTTCTATTAAAACACCGATCAGGGCCATCTTCTTCGTTTCAGATGCAGTAAATAATACGTGCCCTTCATAAGCTTTATCGTTTACGACCGAAAATTAGCACACCGATCACTCATTATGTTTTATTACCAACACGGGTTGTTCAATCATGCAACACGACGCTTCACTTTAAACGACGCTCTTTGCATATACTGGCTGTCCCATCAAAAGAGAAAAAGAACGTAATGTAATGTCAACAAGGAATTGCACGTCGAGCGGCCTGTTTTCGTGTTTTCTCAGAGGGGAAAAGCTTACCGCTTATCACTTGCTTATTCGCTTGATAATTATCCTCCACACTTAATTGCAATGGCTGCGTATTCTGTTCTTTGTCTCGTACAGTAATTCGTGTTGAGTTCTATTTATAAACTAAATGGGGACACCCTGAATGGTTAATTATTATTATAAAAAAGAACAATGATTGACTGCGCCGCAAAGATAGTGTCGTACAGTAGCCACGGCAAAACAGGTAATTTCGTTGCTTCGTTCTTCTTCTTCCCTCCAAGTTATGCGGTTAATCTTCGCTGGTGCACGATTAATGTCCGACAGTGTCCTAATTGGCGGCCGTAATAACGCCTCTCCGCAGCGCGGGCACTTGTTACCGATACATGTCTGGATTTTCGAGCTACGGAAATAAATGGATTGTCTTGACTGGAACTATTTTGCCTTGCAACTCTCTCGATGTTTTGCTGAGTTCATAAATATCTCAATTAGGTATTCGATCTTGGGACGCGTTAGGATTGTCGATGGGAAACGAACGCTTGAAATATACCAGGGGTTGAAAACAGTTATGAAATCGGTTTCGGTTCTCGAAACAGTTAAGAGAAATTTCGAAATAATCTGGAAACAGTTACGAGTGAAAACGGTTCTGGCCTATATCTGTTCCAGAGTTGGGCAAAATGTAATCTAATTACAACTTAGAAATTACGATTAAACTGTAATTGTGTAGTTGATTACACATTATTTTCTGTAATCGTTAATATAGGCGGTTGACCACAATTTTATCAACCACCTACATTAACGATTACAGAAAATAATGTATAATCAACTACACAATTACAGTTTAATCGTAATTTTTAAGTTGTAATTAGATTACATTTTGCCCAACTCTGATCTGTTCCGGTTCTACAGAACCGATATTATATCAGCACGCCATTAAGAATACACAAAGTGACCTCGAGAAACACACATCCAAAATAATTAAACCCCATATAGAGTTGTAATTGTTCCCGTCTCCATTCGACATCCTATTCCAATTTCTCATGGCGATCTAGCATTCAGCGGGCATTCGCGTTACCTTCAAATTAAGCAGCTTAAACTCTAATAAACCATGTAACCTAGCATCATCACGAATCCACCATCCGTTCGCGATAACTTATATTAATCACCCGAAGCACACACCCCGACTAGCCTCTCAATCAGGATCGAGCCGATCGCGCCAATTATATCATCCACTCGGTACCTCGGCCTGTCAATTAAGGGTTAATATTTCGCCGGAGCGCATGCGTGGAAAGTAAGAGGGCAACGCGTGCAGCGGGCCGAACGACGGAGCAATTAACGTTACCATAAGCATTAACAACTGATTCCCCAGGGCGAGCGCGCACGATACAAAACCGACAGAGAGAAATCCACGAGGGGTCTAAAATACGAGCCGGTGGTGTATACCCGGGGCAGCCTTTAACCGGAAAGTGGGCAGAAAAAAAGGAACGGCGGCCGGTCAATTTCACTGTGCAGATTAAACGGAAGATTAAATCCATTGAACGGATGCAGATTGCCGCGGTGTCTGGGTGGAAATTCGAACGTAAAGGGAACAATCGCCGCGCTGAGTTCGATCACACAACGCCCTTGAAGCGGCCTTAAGGATGACCAGTACTTCTCTCTTGCACTCCCCTTCTCCTTCCTCGCCTTTTCGCTTTGTCCCCCCCCCCCCCCCCAAGCGTTTGCTTGCATCCTCTTCTCGGTAACTGGAATGCACTGGCAACAGACGTAGCGCCGCGCATGACGTTTCCATTAAACTTCAGGTTTCTAGCGCCAGATTCCCCATTCGCGCAGGACGTTGAAGGCCGATTAAACATTCACCCCAGTTCAGATGTATCTTCGCAGGGACTGCAACGCCACGCCGGGCCCTTCGACCCGAGACCACGGGATTTTACCACCGTCGGGGAGAGATCAGATTTGTTGCGTTACGTTTACTTGAACTCTTAATTGCCAATTATACGCGTAACCGGCGTGTTTCGTCGTGCCGATGCGCCGCAATTAACTAATTTGTGGCGAGCATTATAGCTTCGTAAGGGCGGGGGCGGATGCATTAATAGTTGCGCGCGCAGAGTGTCGCACTCTACGGAATTACGGAAACGGCGGCGTTTATTTAATCGTAATAACTAACGAATGGTTCGTTCTAGTTTCTGGTCGAATTAAGTGATGCGTACTTAATTCTTATGCTGTAGGAATATTTGAACGCTTTTGTGCGTTTCTTTTAAATCAGAAGTAGTTTCGGTACTTTTGCAGGACAATGTGACTTTATTTTTCTTACGGTAGTGTGATAGGGGAAAAAGAACTGAACAATTCTTATATTTAAAGTTTGGCTTTAGGTACTTATCTCACACTGTTATAAAGTTAATGGTGTGAATTATAAATCAAGTTCTTTAGGTTCATTTGTCAGGAAGAAATCTTGTAAGGTAATTTTGACTCACTTCACACCAAGTAGTTTTATTAGATCACAGCTTTCGGATTGGGAACGTTTCCTTGCGAGATACACAAATTTGTATAATGTGAAAGAATTGATCTATCGTTTTGATAACTTGTGCTAATGAAACAACGCGTGCACGAGTATAGTAATGTTTGTGTATTAGTGGTAGAAAGACGTTCGTAAGTGTGGAACACATATGCGCTATTGTTTCTAAGAATTTTAAACAGTCTATACATTCTTTTGTAGCGGACGTATATCATGGGCGTATGTATATTATGTCCAAGTTCAATACATGTCATGTTTTATAATTGGTAATTTTGTAACCATTCTTGTACAGTCGTTTGCACGAAGACGAAGTACTTCTTTCCAAGTTTCAATCCAATTAATTTTTATGTTTCGAAGGACATCGACTGTCTGACCCAACCGCTGACCCTTATTATTACCTAATGGCCACTTTACAATTAGTTTGACTTTCGATACATGACAAAACCTCATAACTTCTGTCACTAGATATTATTCAAACACTTTATTAGTTTCTTTTCTTTACTTATTGTACACTAATTCGTCAAATCGTAGTTCAAATTAAGAGTTCGTCAAAGCAGACAAAATAACATTAACAAATGACGATATCGGGACCAATAGTTTTCCAGTTACTCTTTACAGGGTACGCATGTTACGTCTTCTTTGTTAGTTAATCATATACAGAAATATGATATACCAAATCCTCTTTCGTACTTAAAATGATTTCACACAATAGATTCACAGTGTTGTCTCGAAGCGAAGAAAAATAGTCAATGCGAACTTTAATAAAAGCACATGTTAAATTGTGCATCCACGATTAGAGAAAAGACAAATCAAATTCTCCATTCACTAACTGCTTCGTTTCATAAAATCTATTTCATAAAATTCGTTCTGCCGCGAACGTCAAAACATGCTCAACACAACTCATTCCGCCTTTGCCACGAGATGACAAGTTCAAGCAATTTTCAAAACACGATCGCGATTATTTCACCGATACTACTTGCGCACCGACAGCTACGTCCTATCTAATAAATCGTCCAGCGGGCCAATAAATTCAACGTAATCCGCTGCGTTGCAAATGCGTCGTTAATCGTCCGACGAGTTTCTTTGAACAAAACCGCGTGCTCATACGTTGCGCAGGCGAACCGCATCATGTTCCGCGAGCGATTGCCACAAGTTAATGCAAAGTCAAGAAGTGACGTATCTTCTATCGCTTGAAATTTACTTACGTAACAGAGCGTCAAACCGCTTTTTGCGTCCAAGCGATTGCTGGCCGCCAGCGAGCGCCGACACGCGCGTGTCGTCACTCGCGCACGTGCACGCGCTAATAACGATAGTCTCGAAGCATATCGAGCCACATTTAAACATACCGCGTAACTTCTAGTGCACACTACCGACTTTCCGTCGACTACACTGTTCTGGATAATAAAATCCAGCCAGAGCCGGATTTACCTTTCAGGGGGCCCTAGGCGGAATACTTGTTGGGCCCTCGGTTAGATGTAAAAAATAAAATGACGCTGATTTGATTTTTTTTTATCATAATATTCGTATAATCTAAACACGAATTTAATTTCAAAATTAAAATTAAACATAACATTAACATAAATAAACATTAAAGATACAAGTTAATAAAGATAATATAAAAAAATGCTAATTTTTCGAAGAAAATATTTAGAATGAGGGGCCCCCAGCTAAACGGGGCCCTAGGCTTCAGCCTTGTTAGCCTAAGGGCTAAATCCAGCACTGAATCCAGCTCTGCTTGGTATTCGAAACTGTTATTCTCTTCGTTCACTCCGTTTACAGTATAGTCTTCACTATTATCGAGTCCATGAGCTGCGAACAAATATGCCCGCGATAATTATCCCGCTAATTATTAGTTGGCCAGAAATTCTTAGATCTCTGAAAAACTATCGATAGTCTAATCTCAGGAATATGTATTAATTTTTCTACTACCGCTTTGTCGCATATCAAATTGAAAAACAAAGGCCCAAGGAGGCCTCTCAAATGGTAGAAATACAAATAATATTCGGAGGCATTAGAATTTTGTCTGATGTTCCAAGTGATTCGAAGGTCTTTTATAAGTTTAGATAAGACTTCCTTGTTACATAAGCAGTGGAGGCACTTCGAAACTATCCTTAGTCGTACATAGACAGTAATTTCACTCGATAATTAATTCTATTCGCATGGCTCCAGAACGTTTTAAGCGTTCAAAATTCCCAACTTTTTTCCAAACATCTTACTTCATCTGCTGAGTTCGAACAACTTTCGAAGCAACTAGAATTCCCACCCCATTCAATTATTCGAAGATTTCCGAGTCGAGGATCGATCGTCCATCGCTGTGCGCGCCAACATTCAAAGAACCGCGGTAACGCGTTCTCCACACCATCGCATCGGTTCAGTCCGTCTCTCTGTCGACATTTTTTCTTCCTACACGCTGTCCCTTCAATGCATTTCTGTTTGTCATTGCCATTACTCGTTTCCTTTCTCGGCTGTTTGCCTCGCGCATGTTTAATTTCCATGCAAAATTACGAGCGCGTCGCGTGTATTACCGGGGAGACTTATGTGTCTCTTTGCAACGCACAAAGTAACCAGCGTTGCGTGACTCTACTGTCGATGTCGTCATTAGAAAATATACCAGTGTCACAAGTCGTGGTAAGAAGTGGAAGAGAACGATTTCTTCAAAAACACTTTATCTCCCGATATTATCCGCATTACCTAAGTACACTTGTTACCGTGAATGGGGTCGTTAAAATTTTTTTTTTTATTAATTCGTTGCGAGCGTGCGGGCTCAGTCACATGGTTCCGGCAGGAGTAGCAGAGAGAACAGGAGTTTAAGGAAATGTTACGTTCCCGCTACCTTTTCACAGAATTTCCAGGAGTGGTGTCCCGAGTAGGGATTGCGCATTCCTCTGGGGTGTATACATAGCAAGGATAGGGTACGGTTTACCCTACCAGGGAACAAGGAGTGACAATCGCCACCTCTTCTCCTTACGATTAATAAAATTACTCCTTGACGGGTAAGACTGACTTTTTTATAAAAAAAATCGAGCTGTGTTTCTACAGGTCAGCGAGCGGAACCCGACGTTTTTTTTCTCTGTCACGACCCCAGTCTATCGAGCATTTACCTACGCTCTTACCGCTTAAAATTACACGTCACGCTACGCCAGGCATTAACGATCGCAGGAGCATTCTGCCGTTCCGCGATTTGTATTCGTGGTGGACGCGGGGCTGTTTACATGATTTATACAGGATGACCCGTAATTGCGCGTCGATACTTGAATGGGTGATCCCAGAGAATAAATTAGATAGTAGATGTTCTGTGAACATTTGTGATGGGACTGATTGTGAGTATATCTCAGGTAGGATCGCAACCTGTTTGGATTTTCAAAATCTCATACGTCTGTGCTACGAATTTGTTATCTTAATCCTGGCTTAGGAGATGCAGAAATTCATTTGGATTTAGTCTAGAAATCACATTATGTTATTTGTTACGTGTTAGTGTTATCTATTTTTAAAAGCGAGAATTGCAGAAAGCGATAGTGTAAAATTAATATAAATTATCTAAAATAAAATGATTCTGGGGTATGCTAATGTGAAATTATATTGTGAGTGAAAATGGAGTTCGTATCCGCCATGGGTTACATTGACAAGTCCACCACTGTCCGAGGATTGAAGATTATAGTGAAAATTACAGTGTGTATTTAGAAGTACGTTATTGGACCTTCCATGCACTAATAGCAGGCCACGAACACAAGTGTATGATACCAAGTACACTGATGTGCGAAATACTTGACGACCCTACTTCTGTTTCCCGAAACACGATATGAAAAACGGCATTCCGTTATCAGCAAATAGTTGACAGCATTTCGCGCGGCAGTGTACTTACATTGCAAATATGTGAAAAAGGGAGACAATTATTATGGAGTTCCACTCGATTATAACAAGAGCAATGTTTCTATCTACTGCAGATTTCCGAATTATTCATTAATTCTTGAAAACATCCATAACTATATCTTATAAATAAAGTAGAGACCTATAAATGGTACAGGTTTAGGCATAGGTTATATGCATTGCAAATGACATCGAATTCTTCCACTCATGGGTGATAATAAATTGAATTTGTTAATTCATAAATACGAGGTGCCAGATGAAAGGTTAAATATTGCATTGATTAGAATTCATGAGTCGATTATGAACTTGGTCCCACCATTACTGGACTTCGTTGTCTGCTGTTAATAATTTGAAATCGCCCTGGAGAGATCGGAAGATTTAATATCTGAAATTTAATTTGACGCGCAAAGGGTGTGAACATCGCAATATCTAAGATTTTTTCCCTTGCAGGAAAATTGTTTGGTATTTGCGCCTGTTGTCCTTGGTGACCCTAGTCGACACTTACTGGCGCTATTTTAATCTGACAACTTAATGCCTGCTTATGTAACTTTCGCCAAAGTTGATGCTTTAATACAAGCAATACGTCATGTCGTCCGTTCATCGGGAGTGATTAGCGGAGCCGAAGGGTATAGCGATTTGTAACTCTGATCGGTAGCAAGGAAATAATGGCGCGAGATATAATCGCGTCGCAATTAATTAGAGCGGTTCCAGGCGTATAAATAATTACCCAGAGTGCCGGGGGGACAAGTACCGAAGCAGCAAACAAGTGCGAATTACATGCTTGTGTAGACGAATAGAAAGTGGTTGATGTGAATCCTCGTGGAGAACAAAAGATTATACTAGCGCTCTAAAATTATCGAAGGATCCACCAGAATTTGATATTTGGATGGTTAAGGGGGGAATCCATTTCCTTGGGCTAAAAACATAGCGAAATTCTAGATTTTTTTTTCTAGAAAACTAGCGATTCGAATAATCTGAAATTTGGACCATGTTTTTATGAATCTTTCAAGAAGTTGTAGTTTTTTTTAAATTCATTTTTAATCATAAATATAGGAGTTATGCATGATTGACCATTACGCCACCGTTGTCCGCTGGTGTGCACGAAATTTCTGTAACCACTAAACCGATTACCTTCAAATTTGGTCTGTATGCCAAACAAACATTACTTTATTCTTTGATAAACCAGGATACCGATAAGTTATATACTTCTTTGCTTACATAAGAAAATTGGCGCAAAATTGCATAGCAAAAGTGAAACTTTCAGACTTTTCAATTTGAAAACACTCCACACCCCTCAAAAAATTTTTGTATTTTTTTCTGGCACAACAAATTATTGCTACATATGTATACAGTGAATAGCCACAAACCTGTGCAAAGATCGGTACCCCTAATCAAGAAAATAACCCTACTCCATCATCTTCAATTCATCGAAATTACAATGTTTCTTTTGACACCCGGAAATGTATTTCTTGATAATGTCACTTTCTTAGGACATACAAATTCAGAAGAATAATTAGATTAGCATCACTTGAATTCAGAATTTGAATACCAAAAATATATCTATACACATAGTTTGGTGCGAAGGTTACAATTGTGTGAGTGATTGGACCTACATAAATTTGTCAGAAATACCAATCACGAACTGAACGAGCCACAAAAGTGTCTTCCGTGAAAACGCCAACGCCTACTCTTTTAGACGCGTCCCCCAAAGTTTTGCTTGCGCCAGTTCAAATCGAGTTAGCCAGGCTACTGGCGACGAGGAAGATGAAACGCATCGTGCCTGGTGCCGGCGTAAAAGGTCGAAGATAAAGCGAACTGTCAGAGGCGGCGCTAGGAGCTAGCAATGCCGACAGCCACGATTTCTCGCGATCTTCATCGATGTGTCTGCCTATCTAGTACCTTTATCACGTGCACGCGCGCATCGCGTGCAGACGCCGCGGGCTTTTGCGACAGTGTGCAAAAGTTGCGAGTGCCACTCGCTGGTGGTCACCGCTCAAAGAAAGCAGGGGAATCCGGATAGGCGAACGCGATCCTGTACAGTCCGGCGAGAATCTCGCGTGGAGATCTAATTCCGTCAATGACGCGCGGAAAGCGACCGCGAGCAGACGCGAAACGACGCGCAATTATGCGAGGAAATCGGGTTGGAAATCCTCGTTTCGCCTGGGTCGCGGCCGTTGCTGGTCTCCTCTGCACCTAGAGGGCAGTGGCGAATGTTGGGTGACAGTAGGGTATGTCGTGACCGAGGAAAGTGAAGGTACGATTCAGGCTTCTGTAATTCTTCAATCGGTTCATCGGTCTCATGTGGCCGTGTAGCCCTGGAATATTTGTCATTATATTCGACACTCTATCAGCCGCATACTTTAGAGTGGGTACCTATTATATTATTAATGACTAATAATGGTGGCCTTATACGAAAAATTGGCGTGTGAGAAATATTAATAGCGTAGCAGTGAACATTCCGTATTACCAAAAAAAAAAAAAAACAGTTATTGTAAAAAATTTTGGAGAAAAGTCATTAAGTAAAAATAATTTTTATTCAAATGCAAGCCAGTTGTCATTTAATCTCAAAGAAATATCTCAAGAAATGAAATGATTAAGAAATACTAATTTTTAATTACCATTAATCATTATCGATGACGGAAATTTAATTTATGTTACCAGCAATTTTTTTCGACGGTAAAATTTGTTTCTGCTTACATTCGATCATTGTCAATTATTCTTATTAATGTTACTGATAATCAGTATTCATTGACAACACGGAAAAAATTAAATACAAAACTTATATATTTTATGCAGCAAAAAAATGGAATGAAAATATATGAAACAAAGAATAGGAAAAAAGATATTGACTACAATTTACTGTTTTTTGCTTAATAAAGTATATTAGTTTTGTAATTAGTTTTTTTTCATGGCTTCGCCATCGATAAGGGTTAGGTACTGGTAGCCAAAAAAATTTAATCATTCATAATGGTTAAATAATGGATATTAAATAAAAATATTATTACACCATAACTTTTAAAATTTCTCTTATAACAGTTACGATGTAGGGGATTACCGAATAGGTATTACCGTTAACGTCTCTACAGCTTTGGCCCTGGCGAACCAGGGTGCGTAATGGGGAGTCATGTCTTCGTTACTCCCTCTGACTGGCTATCTTCAATCTCGCGGCAATTTGAATTCTCCACCGACACCGTCCGCGCATATCCACCGCGAGGTAAACGAACAAAGTCAAGCAAAATGGGAAAAGAGAAAATCGCACGCGCGTCTCCCAAAGAGAAACAGTGAGGAATGTGGTCGTGTGGATGCATAAATAGACATGTGGACGAACAGGAATATCGGCGGACGCAGGCAACGATACCGACAGAGACGGGGAACTGTTGCATCGTGAAAACGTGGCCTGGGCTAGCGAGCACCGATGAGAAGATACGTCGGTGCACCCGATTATCGATATTCACAGAAATAAACAGATAAGCGCGCCGCTTAAACCCACTTGCCAGCCTTGGAGCTGCGCTCTTATCGATAAACAATTATTAATCCCCGCTGCTGGGGCATCCAGAATTTTGCTGGCCGTAACTACTGCTGCTGCCAGTGGTGCAGTTTGATCGGACGTTAAGATTGAGAGAACCGATGGTACTTTTACGTTAAAAGCACCTTTAGAAAGCAGTTTTGTCTCTGGGTGACTGTTAGCTGTTTACTGAGCTTATTATCAGTGTCTTTGACCGAGTATGTGGAATCGAATGATTCGTGATCATTTCTTGAGGTACTCGTTTTGCTTCTCGAGTTGTAGCATTCCGTTTTCGAGTTAATTCGAAATTCTCAGTGATGAGCTGTTTAGTGAGAGCTCACAGTTAATTAGGAGTGTCCCGCTGATTTTCTACGAAGTACTTTTGAAAGGAATCCTGTTTAAATGGATAGGAAGTTGCTCCACGTGGGAACGTGGCTTTATCGGTATCTATTTAGTAGTTACGTACTTGTGAGTCGTAGCATCACGCTTACAGCGCGCGCGAGACAGAGCTCGTGGCGTATAATCTGATTCACAGATAACGAGGAACGGGTCAGATCGATCAGGACGTCGACGTAAGGTGCATGTGATACCGCGATGATGAAGATCGCACGGGTGAGTAAGAGAAGTCTGCCCGTCCCCATAGAAGATGGATGGAATACATTCTCGCTACAGGGCTGTCTTCTCGATTATTCGATTACTTCGTTCCCTTCTTCATTATTTTATGCTAGTGAAAGTATCCCCATTGATTGCAACTCAAGAAATAGGTCTTACGATTTTTAACGAACAACTTTATGCGACTCTATGCAATATTTATTCAGGACACTTCTACAACTCTGTGCAATACTTATTCTGCAGTCATATGCAACTGTATGCACTTCTTATTTACGACATCTCTGCAACTTTATGCATAATGTACCTACTCGTTTATGTAGAAATCTTATGCAAATCCATGCAATTCTTATTTATCACATTTTCGCGACTCTACGCAATTCTTATTTAGGAATCCTAGTCAACTTTGTGCAATTCTTACCTACAAACCTGATGTTTTTTTATACTATTTAGTCAACGAATCTTATACATCTCTACCAAAACGAAATCGATCAATTTTTGCAATTCAGTAGAATTCTGCCCGAAAGTTGCAATATCCCCCGTACATCAACATCCACCTCCGCGAATTCCTTCTGAACTTTCTATGTACTCTACAATTCTGCGCGACCCCCTCCATAATTTCCATCCATTCTCCATCGCGGTTCCACCAACAGAATCGCATGCAAGCCTCCGTCGAGAAATTCGGGCGCAGTTTCGCCGCGACTTTCTATCGTGCAGAGGTCTCGCGCCAATCGTCTTCCTGCAGTTTATTAAAATGTATTCAGTGTTGCATAAATGTCGCACGCGCACAGTCGATTTTCCCGCGTTAGCAAAGGTTGGAGGCATGACCGTTGGCATCCGCACGCGCCAACTAACAGTCGGTTTGTTATTACACACCGACACGGCCGACTTGAATTTTCACTTATGCAATATGACTTGCGGACTAGCAACACGCGAATACCCTGCACTTTGATCCGCTAACGTCTACCGCGGCAGCAGTGGCGGCGGAGTCGCATTGCTTTAAACAGTTTCTATTTTAGAAACGTTGTATGTAACGCTCCCGGTAGGTACATAGTTACCATCGCGCGCTATCGAGCGCCGAGCGACCGATTATTTTCACGGTCACGTAATCGACTTAATAACCGTTCTCCTGAGAGATAGAGCAGGGGCCTTCCGTGGAATCACTATGATTCCACGACCGTCTAGACCAGAATTAAACGTGGAAAACGAGTTCACTCGTCGTTGTTGCTACTCGAGTTTCGTGTCGATTCCCCTGACCAGCTACCGTTAAATATCCAGCCAATTCCCATCTATATGCTTCGATAGAGTAGGAAGTTAGGAACTTTTTCTCGCTCGGATTCTCTTTTTCCTGTTTTCTTTTTCACGAGACTCGAGGAGGCCGCGCGCACGGGCTTCGTGTTCGTGCAACATCGCAAGAAGTCGGTCGTTGCTAATCTTTTTACAAAGTGACAAGTCACGATGGTTACTCCATCCGGTGCATTTGTTGCGTCCCTGGCGTTTCTATTTGCGTGTCTGGCTGGGTCAGGCAATTTTGGGAAATTTGTTAGGAAACAAACATCGGGGAAGCGTTACATAGTTGGCTGGTACGTGAGAAATGGCAAGTGTGCATTTTAATTAGCTTTCTCTTTGTCGAAAATGTGTTGTATTGGAAATTGAAACGAACTACTTAGCGTGTATTGCTCACTTTTTGTGCGTAATTGCATTTTTTTTCAAAGCGACGAAACACGTCACCTAGGAAACTAATTCTTTTAGTTTCTAAAAAAAAAACTCAAGTCGTTTGAACCAATTTTTAAAATGTTATTCTGTTTCATAGGGTGTCCGAATACTTTTGTCCCCCCACTATACTATATGTATAGAAGAAGTTATTTATCTATTCCAGGATTTGTGTAACATTTGGTAATTGCTACAAGCAAAAGTTTGTGAAATTTCAATGCATGTAACACGGGCTGGAGCAGAAATAGAACGGGCCGAAGCGAGTGCTAACTAGCGACGGTAATTGATCCACGTTGGCAGATGAGAATTCTAAATCTCCCCAAGTAATTGGAATAGTCCGCGAACAGAATTACAAATTGAACTAGCGTCGTGTCACGTCGGAGAATAGATTTCTGTCAACGAGACGCTTATGCTGCCTTTCATTGCAGATTTTTCGATCACTGTAGTTATTGTCCTTATCCGAGTCACTTTGATTTTTGCATGAATCTCAACAATTCGAGGAGTTTTGATGGGTCTTAAAGAGTTCCACCTATCTTGAACGATGATATAGAATTCTTAAAATCCTAATCGTCCTTTGAACGTGTTGCCCATGGTTTCTTCGTTCCACATTTCACGCTGTTTTTACTGATTTCGCTTGATTCTTCAATTAATTAAGTTAAAAATGTCCTCTGTTGACCTACACCTCAGACTTTCATTCACATTATTAATACGTCAAATCACTTTCAAACATTCGATATTTCATATCGTCGAGAATACCTACATTTTTCTCTGGTTATACGTAATTATCTAATTTAAAAAATGGAGGCATTATTCAAAGTGCTAAACTACAACGACTATCTCCCTATTTAGCTCATTCAGAATTTTTGCAAGAAAAAAGAAGAAAAGAAACTGTAACTAAGCTTTCTCCTAATCAACAAGAAAATGTTATTCTTTCATTTTCCACAGACTAGAACCAACTAAACTTGATTAAAAAAATTGCAATACTCGTCGACCATCCGTGCGAATAAGTCCCTGAGATGTATCGGCTTCGTCCAATTTTAAGGAAGCAGCTGTATACTAATATAGTTTCTCACTTCCCTATCCTATAACATGAATGCAACATGAATCTGGCACTCAAGTTTCAAAGGATTCCAGGAGCAAAAGAACAACGGCTCATTCTTAGCCTGGCTGACATAAATTTAAAGTGTTCTCGCTTCGAGGATAGCCGCTAAGATAACCGTGTACGATGTAAGTATAATCCAAGCGGAACAGGAGAGGGGGAGAGAGGATGGGAGCATAAAAGTATAATGTATTTCATGGACGAGCAGCCTTTTTTCTGTTACTTTTACATCGCCACGCCTTACTTGCATCCCATTGAAAATGCAATACTCAGTTTACACCAGGTTAGACTTGTTCGAGGCGTTCCGACGATTTTCTGATTACACGGGTTCGTTCCTTTAAAGACAGCTTGTATTACAAATACCTGGATATCAGCGCATAATTGGACTGGTACCTCCTCCTCCCCGTACTTTTTTTCGAGTTAATTGCGAGCACGGCGCTGCAGAAACCGGATATCGTCTGTTGAATGATTGAAAGTGTTGATGTATTTAGCGGTCGAGGAACAGTTGCAGAAACTTTTTGGCGGGCAAAATAATACAGGAGAAACTCAGATAAGAGATTATTAATTATACCTGAATATAGGTCATTTTTCCAAGGAATTATTAAGTTAGTGGGTGAATAGTTGACTTTCAATAGATTGATCTTTCAGCGGCGAGCGTAGGAGATTTCAACATTTTTTGGTCCAGTGTTTATATCCCGTTGCGGAAATTTTTCTTTCCCAGAAACACAATTACGTCTAATGTTACAGTTATGGAAATGTGTTCTTGTTGTACTCTTTAAATATTTACTCATTATTAATATAAATACTGCTCGACACCATTTCTTGTCCAGTATACCTATGATTATGTATACATTAATTGAGACATGAATGCCCAAGAAATGGCACATGCAATTTTCTTAAAAATCATGTACAAAGTAAATAAGACAGAGAACACAATTTGAATACACGAAATTTACATATGACTTTAGAAAACTTATAAAGAGGGCTAATTTATTGCGACACATTTTTTTCACGATAATGTTTGTCGCTTTAATAGTCACTTGTTTACTAATTCTTAAATTTGGAACAACACGCCATCTTCTTCTAAATAATTGATAATTTGAAACAATGCTCTAGGTATTATCAGAGGATACACTACATATTTACTTTACATGAATTTTGATTAATTTCTCACGTGACCGATTGGCAAAAAATAATGCCCAGCACTACAAAATAGTTTTACGGTGAAGATAAAGATACATATGTACGTACAATTGCATGTAGCCTATGTGTGCTAACCCCGGGCAACAAATTCGATATCCCCTACTACCCCACTACCCCAATACCTATACTATGTACGCAATTATCCCAACTTCGTATGTAATTTTCTCCTAATTGGCTGAATGTAAGGAGCTATAATTACGGTTACACTTATTGTAGATATGTATATGTAGACCTATCATCTAGCACAAGTTATATTGCAATCGTCGAGGACCATATGTGAGGCTTCCCTTGTAAATGCAGCATTGAATGGAGAGAACGTTTCGTGCAATATCTGGCCTTTACTAACTTGGACACACTTCCCATTTTAAAACTTTAATTATTGCAATAATAATGAATACTACACATTGCTCATGTTTTAGAAATGTTACATGTTCTGAAAGTTTATGGTTGATCGAAATTTCAAGAAAACCGCGTTTTACAAAAATACGAAAATGCTTTAAAAAAATTCACTCGATTGAATTAAAGTGGAATATCAAATTATCAGTCGCTATAATAACCGAGAAAATTGATTCATTTCTTCATTTTGAGTCCCACCCAGCACAAGGATCACAAATAAAAGTTCTTGGACGAAAGAAACTGCTGGGCCCCCAAAAGAACTCAACTCTATTATCCCATCGAAAAAACCACCGTTACACTTGAAATTCAAAAGCTATCTAACTTTTTGCCCCATTAAATTGCAGACTTCATCGGAATTTCGACACGCCGCGCCGATCAGTCTAAACCTCACGTGACCAGCGTGAAGACCACAAAGTCGTTCGGTGTTGAACACGAATCGTTCACGACGAATCGTTCACGACACCGCACCGCGATTCGTGGGAACCGTTTCGCTCCAGACACGCGAATTTCGCGGCCCTTTGATCCTTGCCGAGGATCCCCATCCCGCTTAAATCGCGATGAACGTAACTATCCCGTTTATTACTTTGTGTATCCGCGCGTCCGCGTCACGGTAGCTGGATCGAACCAGGGATCCATTATGGCCATTCAGTGAGCAGGACTAATCGCGAATGCAAATAGCTCGGTTACACAAAATCATGGGGCCGCTGGTAGAGGCGATCCTGAGTGCTCCACCGAGCAGTCGAAGATTCATAACGGCGATTAGCTAGAGAAATCAGCCAGCAAATACGAAACGAAGGAAACAGTCTTGCGATCCCCGTAGTCGAGTAAATATCAGCGATGATCGTGAGCAATAAGTATACCGAGTAATAGTTAGGTTTATAAGATTAGTTCGTGACTCTTGTACCTATCCGCAACAGAGACGTTCGAAAATATAGAAGTCTATGGAAGGCATTTGGTAGCTAGCCATCTGAAAGTAATGATTCAACGACAAATGCTCCGCAAAATCCTCCACTGCGAGCATCGCATGTCCATGGAATTTGCGGTGTGGTGCTTCTCTCCGTCTGCTCGGTTGCGCCTATGCACCGGTCACCGAGGTATGGTATCGTGACGGGAAAGATGGCAGGAAAGGAAGAAACACGTGGCGAGAAAGGGAATGCGAAGAAGAGGAAACCAGCGTGCGATGTAGGTAGAACACGATCGATACGATGCGGTCGGAGGAACGGAAGCAGAGTCGAGATCGCGTGTCTACGCAGCATGCACGGGCGAGTTAATATGTGTAACTAAGACAGGGATCTGCTTCAGCGAGAGAAAAGACGGCTTTTTATTGGACGATGATTAATGAGGGGAGAGCTGGGGGATGAAGGTGGCAGCGGTCTCGAGGATGGCAAGAGGTAATCTGGCGAGAATTTGCGATGCTCGCTGGGAACTTGCATAACAACGAACCTGCTGTCTCAAGCTGGCCGTTGCACCGTGGAAAACATACACTTGCATATGCGGCCGAAAAGGTCGCGAAGTGATGGTCGTTCGTCTGTGACGCTAGTGATGGGGTCAAGTTTAGTACACGTGTTGGTGCACGCACTTGAATATTTCTCCCTTCTTCTTCTCTTTTGGCTTACGTAAGGGGGACAAGAAATAGAAAATAGCACAATAGAAACATTCGAGATAATGGTTCTGAAGCTTAGGATTATCGGTTTTCTTATTTTGAATAGAACTATTTAGGGATGGGTAATGCACGTTTGTTGCTATAATTGTAATGGCATACAATATATTTTGATACACCTTTTCAACTCCATAATAAGATTTGAGTCAAGTTCAGTGGTTCTTTTTCACACACATTTCATATCAGGTCAGGCATAGTAACAGCTTACTAGCTGCGCCTCGCTGTTTACTCCAGTAATAAAGACGTTTAATAATAATAATAATAATAATAATAATAATAATATTAAGTCCATATTCTCAAGTAAGTAGGTATCCTACCCCACACACCCGAAAGTATAATCCAATCGATGACTCATCCTGGCTTGTGTCCCTTTGAAAAATTATTTGAAACCGTGCAAATTAATATTTTAGCTTCGCTATAAATCCTTCACAACAATTCCATTAAGACTAAAACAAAACCTTAAATAACAGTAGAAAGGGACATGAGCTAAAAAATATCCACTTCGCGAAAACTTTTACGATACGTCGTAAATGAGATTTACGTGTTGAGGTTTAAGTGTTTGCAAGGTACAAGCACGCATAAAAATTGACCACTCTTCGTCGTGCGTTTGTAGTAGTCGTAGCGATATCTTTTGGCTCACAAACCGTGCCTTTACAGTGTAGGTATGTATGTACAATGTAACGACGTGGGAACGTGGAAGAGCAGTTTTGTAGCATTCGACACATCAGCGCAACAAGAAAAATTCAAATGCCCAATATGTAGTGAAACAGTTCTGGTTTCCGATGCCCGGATCGACACCGATAAAATTCCGGTTTTACTCCTCTGAATCGAAGTAATACCGGTTCCAGAGTTTCTGGATCGTGACCGTCTCGTTGCCATCGCTGCTGCACCGTATCCCCCAGGGTGATCGCGGCAGGTAAACGCTCGTCGCAAGCGTGTGCAGCACGTGGGAGGCGCCGGTTAGTTTCCCTTAACATTAGCCGCTACAATGTACCTACGTAACAGCCGTTTATCTCGAATACGTTAGCAGCTGCCTCTCGCGGGCGTGCACAGGCGTACTTATTTGGCAAAAGGTTCGATTGTTCTGTCGGATTCAACGCGAGGAATGTTTTATCTCACACGCATATCGACACTCCCCTGCGACCTGTGCATTCTAACCGATGCAAATGAATGTTTTAACCGTTGCCGGTACTGGCAGGGACACTTCGTGTCCAACAAATTTCTCCTGACATCTTACTCGCCTAGATCTCGATCGCAATTGTCCAGCTAGAAAGCTTCATTCTTCGAACTTCTTGCCTGCGAGACAAGAGATTCTGACTTTCGGTGATGGGTGGCAGATGCAATATACAGGTGCGGCTGAGAGGACGGTACAAGCGGGCCGGGGATGATTCCTTATGCAAACATAAATCTATATTCATCCAAGGCTTACAACTAATTAGTTTTCGGGGCAATCGATTTCTGCATTGAAGAGTTCTTGTAGAGGACACTGTAAGTGCCAAAATTAATAAAAAATTGACGGATGTGTTTTATGTGCCAATGGTAATATTACTAGTACAGAATTTCACAGTCACAATGTTTTGTATAAAGGCTAACTTTTTAATGAGCTTTTGCAGGGTGATATAGTTTGAAATTCTGAAGTTACCGATATGGTTCATAGATTACGAGATATTTACCGTACCAGCTGAATCGCGAGCTTTCCTTACAGTTGATTCTGTGTTCGCCTGCCAAATCTCGCTGTGATTTAACTAACAATATTTTTTCTCATTTTTTCCCCCTAAAGTGTCCGAGGAACATTGTATTACGAAATATCAGAGATATACTTTGATATGTTTGTTTCGTTGCACTGTTCCGTTTAAAAGTGTGGGAAATAAGGAAAATTTTTATTAGGGAATTGAACTTCATAACAGCTGTTTGCCCTCACGTCGTCATAAATTCGTAAGCATGTGGCCGAAGACTGCACTTAATCGCTTAGCATTTAAAGCAGCTTAGCTGCCTACTGCACTTAACTAGAGCTGCCATCCGTCTGGGTTTCCTCGGATTTGCCTTCCAGTCAAAACACTCGAAAATAAATGATTTTTATGAATTGTTTACAAGAACAGGTTATAACATATCCTAAAAATGTTTTTTTTTGGCTTTTATTAATACACTTGTTAGGGTACTAA
Organism: Andrena chrysosceles; assembly: GCA_963855975.1. Lineage (NCBI taxonomy): Eukaryota > Metazoa > Arthropoda > Insecta > Hymenoptera > Andrenidae > Andrena > Andrena chrysosceles. The sequence continues at coordinate 40,301,044 of OY979769.1, read as the reverse complement.
AATAAGATTTTTGTTTCATGTTATCGGTCTTTATGCATTTTTTTTATATAGGTGGCTTTAGTACAACGCTGCGAAAAAGAGATGCCTAAACGGTAACCATGGTTTCAGAAGATCTAATGAACCGATTAAAAAAAACCTTGAGACATTTGATTCGTAATTGAATTCGTTGTCGCATCAGCTTCTATCATGACTCTTTGCATCGCAGATTTTTTTAATCTGCACACTTATGCGTAAAATTACCCATTTTTTTGCAATATTTCGTTCAAATGTCCACCAATCATCATAGTTTTGGCGTTTTCTTGCTGCGACAGAGAATTGATGTACCACAGCCATTGATGTAATTTTTAAAAAATCCTGTGAGTAAAGTTCATGGTTACCACTTTGGCATCTCTTTTTGGCAGCGCTTACACTAAGCGCCACCTAGAAAATGCATAAAGACCGAAAGCACGAAACAAAAATTTTATTTTTGTATCTTAACGAGTGTTTTAGGATATGTACCTGTTCTTGTAAAACAATCATAAAAATCACCTATTTTCAAGCGTTTTGACCGGAGGTTCCCTTTAATCTCCTTAGTTTTCACTTCGACTTCCGTTGCATTGTAGTGGGGGCAAGGATTCATTCCACCACAACATGCCAAGTAATTAAGCTCCCTGTCTAAAAAATGACTCGACTTATTAAACCGTGGAAGGAACACGTCCGTTCTCGTGGTTTCCGGAACGCCACTCTATAGTTTCTGTTTATTACCAACAAATCAACGTGCACGTATCGTGACTTATAACTGTTGGATTATATTATGGAGATACGTATGCCGGATGCTTGTTATATGCAGCAAAAAATAAGCCTTTCTTGTTGTTAGCTTAGAATAATAGGTTCATTGTTCACTTCGGTATTCATGCAAACGTATTCATTACTAATACTAAAATAATGTAAACGTGCTGGTAATCCTTGAGAAAAATACTATAAATTTTATATGTCCACTTAGTAATTAATTCTAGCTTCCAATAGATAATTCAGCATTGTAAAATTTGCATAATTCTATTTTCTAGTTTTGTAGTTGACAAAACTCCAATAATAGCAATAATACTTTTGAAATGATATTATTAAAGTATTATATAAAACTTTTAAACTAACCATGTTTTCCAAGCATCGGTTGCTTTAAACTTTCTAATTTTGATAGTATGATATGAAAATTAAACTGTTGGTGTCCATGGTTTAGTTTGCATTAGGGTGAAGCAGCTTTTATTGTGCACGCCCTGATAAATTATATCGCGCGTAAATCGGAGTGGCGACCATTTTTCAGCAATCCTCTTGCTTATTCGCACGAGATTATTAAAAGGCGTCTTAATGAATTTTATGCATACACCACATTACTTATCCAGTCAAAGAAAAAAAAGATTTACGCGCCGCGCGATGCATACAGTTTAATTACTGGGATTTTAATCCAGCTCCGAGAACATATTATAATAATCATAAGTTGTAATAATCGTAAGTTACGAGACTGCTCTCCGTTACGGGTGATTTTAATCAAATCATGTAAGGCTACGGGACCATACTGGGGACCAGCGTATACTTTTTTTTAAATTACTTTTATTAATTTATCGCATTTATGCGAACGGTTGTAAATAGATGGATAACATATTCCAACGTTACTGCATGCCCAGTAAGCACATAAAAGTAATACAGATTTTGATGTCAAAGGAGTCGTGTAATATACAATACTCCTATATAATAGTGTTATAAAATAATCCTATAATTCTCAGACATCCTAAAGTCTGAAAGCACTCCTATTGAACATAAGTTTGAGTATCAGATACAAAGAAAATGCAGTGATGCCAATATTATATAGAATTCCGCTAATATTTGTGTAGTTACGTAAAGCAGTCTGGAAATCTTCTCTAAGAATATCGTAGTTCAGTACCTTGCCAACTAAAACGTAGCGATTTATTTGAACTAAAGTGAGGCAATGGTTAAAATCTCCATTGCGTAAACTGTGCGCGCAGAATCTAATATCGGTTTTCTAAACGGACGAAGTGGAATTACTATTTCCTTGTCCAGCATTGTAATCGAGCCAAAATGATTTATAGGTATTTCGTTTTCTGTAGCAAGATTATTAGTTGATCGTCGGTGTTACAATTAATATTCACCCCTCTTCTCGCTGAATGCTTTCGACGCACTCTCGAATATCCTTAAAACGTTCGCGTTCGTTTGATTCGGCCAGATATGAAAAGAAAGCAATGGTCGTAGTCATTAGCAGTGCGAATAATTAAACAGGCTTTCATGACTTCCAATTAATGAAGTTATTTCCCCGCTCATTATAACTTTTTCTCTTAATTGGCACGTGCACCGTGACTGGACATTTGTTATATATCTCTAGCAGACATTAATATGCAGCATATATCCGTTTCGATAGAAGAATAAGTTGCCTGCAATTAGATAGATGTTTAGAGTGTAACTAATGTAGAATTTTCCTCTTTCCTTCCACACTTTCTCGCCCTGCCACTTTGCCAATAAAAATATTCGGTGATAGTTTCTGCATTTCCAAGCCACAAAAATAACTCTCGGAAAGTCAACTGTCCATTGCATAATTATTGGTAAAAATTATGTTAAACATTTAAAGTAAAGTACTGTTCCTCGAGTAGTACGGGTCCTCGAATGTTTACTTTTAAAATTTATCTTCGCAAAATTAGCCCAAACTCGATTATATGCCAGCTACTTGTAATCATACATGATGTATCCATTGCTATAATAAGTACATAGTATACTCATGAAGATGTATATTGTAGACAACGTAGGCGGCAGCTTAAGTTTTCATTATCACGTGCTTATACCTGCTAGAAGCGATCGCAGGGAAAACTTGAAAGCACATTTTTCAAAACCGAACACCACTTCTTTGAGTTTACTGGCATCGTAATTTTTCTTTGAACGGAAGCGGCACTAATTAATCGATACTATGCTTCCTTATGGCTTCACACGGTTGTACCCTTTCCTAGGCTCCGTAACGCTTCGTGTTATTCGCCTTCCGGCTTAGAACAATGTACGATGCATCGGGAAATAATGATTGCCGGTACCGATCCACTCATACTCATTGGTAATGATCTTCGTTTAATGTTAATTACAGTAGACTCTCCATTATCGAGACTATTAGTCAGACGCGATTGCTCGGTTCAGAGAATCTTCAGATAATAGAATCCTTCCTATTCCAACGTCGGTCATTTGTTGTTTGAAATAAAATAATATAGATATCAGATACTGAGACACCGAAGAAAAAAAAGGAAGATTAAGTAACCACGACTGACGTAATTCAAGAGCTTTGTGAAAAGAAAAGAAAACTGGATTTTATTCTTTAAATAAATTTTTATACTCCCCTAATGAATTTGATTGAATTTGCATTGAAAATATTTTAATCCCTTGCACTCGTCTCCCCAATATTAAATCCTGAATTAGAGTTAGAAGTAGCAGAATATTTGGATATCTATGCTGTATAAAAGAGAATTCAAATGATTTCTTTCCTCTTAGCACCAATTTTTTTTTATAGTGTTAAAGTCTATTCTATAATTCTAATTTCTACATCTATCAAAGAACTGCAATCACATGCAATAAATAGGTGATTAGACATACCTACCTATGTAAACTTACTTATGATCGCAACTTCACTCAGCAACTTGCAGCATTGCATGCACACTCAAGTGGATATTTATTGTACCTACTTGGTCCAACGAGATTTAATTACTTCAATGTTTAATTACTCCCCATCATATTTTGTCAGAACAAACAATCATGGTATGTAGTCAGATTGTCAGAGATATTCCTCCTCCAGAAATTGGTCGAATTCAGTGAAAGAGTCGCTTCATGGACTCGATCGTGACTGTTGAAGGCGAAGTCCCTTCTTGGGACCCTAGAATCTGTGCCCGCGTTTCGTGGCAAGGAATTGTGGAAAAAAAGTAGCAAGAGAAAGGGGGCGACAGGGGGAAAGCTTAAACTGCCTGGGGGCATAAAATGGTAAACGGCGTCTGCAGATGGAAGACATAACAGCAGGCGAGCCGATTTATATGCGCTCCTTAGCCCGTGCACGCACTTTACGATATGTAAAACCATCGGAGCTGCCATTGTGCGGACGTCGTAAAAGCGACCGTTTTAACTGTCTAAACTTTGAAAAACTTTCGAATAAGTAATATTGCGCTGCAGCGCGGCGCGTTCAGCGCTCCCTTCATAGTTACTTTAACTTAGTTACGTTAACTTTTCCATGAACTTCGACAAGTTTGCTAGACCGCACGCGTTTGCTTTGCCACCCCTGCTCATTGCAATTACCACGGTTTTACTTGAGCAATTAACGCCGAACTGCGCAGAAAAGAATCGTGTCATGCGAGGGGGTGTTCGCGAAGAATGTTATTCGAAAGAAGTGTAGAACATTGAATAAAGTTTGTACGACTTTGATCTGTCATGCTGACGTTGGACTCACTAATCTAAGAAATTTAATTTTACGAAATTTTACGAGGAAATGTAAACTTCGGCAGATTTGTGTTTTAAGGTGTAAATCCACGATGAAACAAAAATATGGTGTCTTACGCGAGGCTTTAATCTCATGAGGCAATTATTTTATTATTTTTTAATTATTTTTTCCATCATTTTACATTTAGTTGAAATACAATTTACATTTAGTTGTTGCTGAGATTTTTGTCGCGTAAATAAAATGTCTCGCGTAAAATTTCATCGCGGATTCGCACTTTTACAGTCCACCTACATCCATAGTTCCAGTCGTGAGCCACAGAAGTGTATACCGTGAAACTGGAACCCATTTTGTTAAATTACATTATTAGATAACTATCGTGGCTCGCTCCTCTTCCTTTCTTGTTTGATGTAGAAACTTTCTATTCTTGAAAGAGCATAAGTTCGCGTGTGTTCCGGCGTGGAATGACGCGAAGCTATAGAATCCAACAAATGTCAGTCAACAAATATCGTACGGACACAGAGAAAAATTGAAAGTAACATATGGTAGTTTCCACGCTGCGTGTTTCACTGTTATAAATTATGGAACTCGTTTGCTGAGTTGAAAATAGAAATAATCTTTCTGTGGCGTGTATTTCGTTCATACGCGCTGTCTCCGACTGCATTAGGCGTCGATATAGTATCCAGGGGTTGTATCAGTTGCCCCCGATACTTTTTAACAGGAGGAAGAGGAAAGAAGATGGGAGGTAGGTGCTACTCGTATTTCTACTGTCTCGCGGTTAAGGGTTAATTAATTAAGCTGTTGGTTGTGTGGTGTATAATCAAGGAGAGTCAGTGAGACAAATAACTTTACATAAGAATTCGATTGATCGAAGATCGAAGGGTTACTATACAATAAAATTTTGTAGTTACTGAATAGTAGTACCATTGAACTGGTGGAACCACAAATTTAAATCTTCGGACAAGCCATAAATCGAAATTGTAGAATAACTCTTCTTTGATCGAGGAAATTTCGAAATGGATTACGTTGCGAGTGAATTTATATATGAGTAGGGGTAAGGTAGTACATATCATTATTTCACTTTTCGATTTAAGGAAGCTACAATGTCAACTATCCTACACACTTTTATTTATTTTTTATTCATATTCCAACGACTAACGAAAGACTACGTAGAACCACTCAATGGCAACTTTATATTTCAAGCCCACCACTGTCGAGGGTTTAAAATCTTCGTACTATTCCTGTTCCACTAACTCGAAGCATCAAGAAGGATCAGCAACAATTATCGTAGTTTCGCTCAGCACCCCCTTCTGTTTACGCAAATGGTAAGGCGGTGAAGTGGGAGAGATGCAACTGATACAACAGAATTGGCGCGAGACGAATGATTAATCATCGTACTGGTGATTGCTCAGCATTCGGCACCGTAGTCCCGCTGCCCTTATTAATGACACGTGAAGCGCGTCCGCACACGCGTAAATTTATTTCCGTCTGGCTAGCAGCTGGTTCCATTACGAATAATGACGACACTGGTGACATCAATGCAGGCACGGAGCGAACGCTCCAAGGCGCCATTTAGAAAACGCGCAATCGCCAACGCTGGGGACTGTTATAACACGGCAGACGAGCGGGAGGGCCAGCAGAAGGCGAAGGAAAAATTCGAGAAGACCCATGTGGTTTCTTAAATGTGCCAATGGTGAACATAGATCTGTATAATTCAATTACGATATCGTAAAAGGGGGTAAATATCGAAGTTCATGGTAGAAAGCTCTGTCTCGTGGGGCCATTTTCACGGGAAACACTATTGCGGCTCGGGACTGATGTTTTATAGACATGTATAGGCCCCTACACGTTGCTAGTGTTATGATCTGGAACTTTTAGACCAGAATTGAAAGTAACTTTTCCACTTAATGTTGAACTATAATATTTTTTTTTCTGCTGGCAGCTATTTGACATGCTGTAAGTAGTCTAAGTCAATATATACTGGTCTTATATTATAATTAATTACAATATTCTTCTTGAAAATGATGTTAATTACCTGTACCTAAGTGTAAAAATGTAAAATGCATTCTATATACTTCATATTAATTATATATTATTAATTAATTAATTAATTATATAATTACTATAATCTTTATTATAATATTCTTCTCCTTGTGATATCTTCATGTATTTTAAATTTTTATATTTAAATATCGAAAATATTGCTAGAATCGTCCACGGTCACTTACGCGGTACCCGATACGCGATTCGCGCTGCTTTTCCCATTAGCGCACGTGACGATAGGAAATACACCGGACGGCAGTAAGAAGTGCCAATTTGGAAAGAAGGGGAAAGCGTGCTGCTTACCGATACTTTATATTTAGAGTCGCTACGCCGCGCCGTTAATGAAATCGTGAAAATGACGTCACGCGATTGTTAGGGACGCCGGAAGTTATGGCAATTAGGGCGAGCGCGGCTGCAGCTGCGAATCCTATTTTCGCGTCCACCTCGCGATATTTCCACCCTTTTTCGGTCATGCTGGACCACGTTCGCAGAGAGAAAGAGAAATATATCTGTTTCTCTCCATGTGCCTAATATGTAGAATACGAACGTCACTTTAGTTAATGCTTTAATTATATTATGACCATTGTCTTTTCGCAACATATATGTGAAAGGTAAATTACACGCAGAGGTGTACAAACAGTGCTGTGCATAAAAAGATTTTAAGATTCGACTGAAACAAAAAATTTCAATTGCATTTATGATGTGATATACTGAGAAACTCAATACATTGTTTAGGGATAGAGATTTTGAATTCGGTACTTTTTACCCCCCGGACTTTTAGCCCCACCCTATCCTATTCAATCACAATCGAATTACTTGTCAATTAGTGTGTTAATACTTCCACATATAAATACCTGTCTTTGCACGCTTATCTGTATTTAATGTCCTTGTAATGCAGTTTATTTTCCTCAAAGTGGTTTACAACACAAATAGAAACGTTGTTATCACACAGAGGTCTACCTATCATAGTTGCTGTTATCGATCAAAGAATGCTTACATACTTCAATAGATACAAATTTAATGCTTCCACATAAGTTTCCACGAACCTCGTGATATTTAGATACAAAATATATAATACGACTTGTAATCGTGTCCCCCGCACGATTATCTTCGCCCAAATTTCAGACGATACTCATTCACGAATCGCACGAGAGCGTTAAATAAGAAAAAAGATCCTTAATTGCTGAACTGCAAGACTACACTCGCGCAGGCGCACTAGAGGCTCCTCTTTACCCCGCGCAGAATGCAGTAGCACGAAAAAGGGGCGGTCTCCCGGTTCGATCATTGAGCGATGCTCAGGGAAGGTCCGCATATCTCCGCGATCTTTTCGATAACGTCTGAAATCGTTAGCGAGCATAATCGCGTCAGCATAATTGCGACAGCGATAAAACAGAAGGACCTCTCGGGTCTCGGTGTATAATCAGAGACCGCGCCGCGCCTTTGGAATTACGATTCCTCCTGGTGACACTCAATCACGAGCGTCTCGGACGGGCACGATAATTTCTCGGTGCGATCTAGATTAGTATGAATAATCTCGAGCCGCGCGGCAATTGCGCGTCCCTCGAATCGAATTACTTATTACACCAACGATAAATACGATCGCCGCGCCGCTCGGCACACAGGAGCCGGCTAATCGGTCGAGCCCCGTGCATGCGCAACCATCAGCCGAACGCGACGGGGCTGCCTGAACGGCGGAGCCACGCCGTAAAATATAATTTACGAGTCGCGGAGCGTTTTTACGCCCGGTTTTCGAGTTGCGATCCGCTCACCCCGGATTCATCTGCTCGATCCGTGCGTCCGCGTCGAATGAATCTTGCCGGAGAACGGAGATCGACCGTTCGAAGACGATGCACGCGTGACGAGAACGACCCTTTGTTTCAGCTTCTTCAAGTGCACTGCTTTTGGGTTTGCAGGATTGGAAATGCGAGGAATTCCCGATACGATATTGCGCTTTGTGTTTGCAATTTAAGGGAGGTTTAACAAGAGTGCTGGATATTGGAATACAAATGTATGATGGTGCAGTGTTTTGTGGAAGGTGCTGCTCTTATATTATAGTATCGTTCTAGGATAGTTTCGCCAGCTTTCTACGGTACTCGCAAGGTTGATCCTTTGTCTTTGAGCTTTTTCTCCTTTTAGTAGTTAAGAGTTGATGACAGGTGAAGTGTGATTTCTGTACTTTTTAATTCCGCCAGGATCATTGTGAATGAGCACGGAGAAAGGCTAATGGAATTTTTCATTCACACATCTATATTTTTCATCTTCTTGAGGAATATCCTACTAATATAACTACTTAGAAGCAAAGGAAAAAGCCGATGGAAGCGAATTAACAGAAACATGAAAGTAGATGCAAAGATATTCTCCTTCATTACTTGAACGGTATCGAAATGAGATATAACGTTGGCAATTGAGTGTGACCACCTTCGCTTTTTCCTGAGACGGGAATTTCGAGGTAACATTTAATTACGATCGTATTTGGCAAATTGTCTTCCGAGAACGCCTACGGATACATCTTGGTGCGCACGTTAATTATTGAACCATCGAAACCGCGGAGCCTCTCTCCCTCTGCCTTTGAAGGAATAATTGCTGGTTGCTTTCGGAGTAGGAACTTTATTTTCGAACGCGATCTGCTACGCGCGATCACGCCCAGTAAGCTCCTTCGAATATCAGAGTTACAGATCGATATTCACGACGCTTCGCAGCTCGAGGAAAAACGATTATCATATACCAAGCTTTCCAGTGTGGAATGCGACCTGCAAGAGCTAGTGGCTTGCATAGTAAATTATTTGTATCTTGTTTAATTTCTGCCATTATTTATGGCTAATTTACAAATGAAAGTAGAACGACACCGCATACAGAATTAAGTTTATTTCCCCTATGAAATAAAGAAATTCGTAAGTAGTGCGCGCTGGTACGTAGTCGGGCGTAGCGTAATACATTTCGAAATCGCTTGGTGTCTTAATCCCTCAAGCTGGAAGATTTTCTGTCCAGAACAGTTCCTAACTGCGGGATGAATGTCATTGGTTAAAACCTTGACCCCTGCTGTTAAGGTGTTACTACATAGCGGATCTGAAGAAGTATTGTCAAACTTGAGTGCTATTGGTCGACTCTGCTGGAAATGTAAATACTTGGGCGGGCACAAAATACATACCTCGTATCTGTCTATTCTTATGTAAAAGTAGTCCGATTTACATGACATTTGGTACGATTTTCATCAGAAAAACATAAGGAATCCATTAGTGTTATTTTCATATCGATACGCTGAAGAATAAAGAATTTCTTAATACGCTGTAATGAATATTTCACCCTCGACTGCGGGGTGTCGACCTCGAATCGCCGCGGTCGGCCGAGGATTCCTACCTGTTTCAGAAATAAAATAATTCTTTATTCTTTGTCGTATCGATATGGAAGTGACACCGATGGATTCCTTATGTTTTTCCGATGAAGATTGTACTAAATTTCATGTTAATCGCACTATTTTTAACGAAGCTAGAAAGAAATTATACAAATGAATGTTAAACGGAATTTCCTTCATTATGCTCCGAATCACGTCGTTCGTGGTGTTAATTTCATCGGCGAAATATAAGGAATCGATTGGCGCCGTTTTCGCAAAGATCTGATGATACCTGCGGAAATCCGGGACATTTTTCATATCTTAATGTATTCCAACCACTTCGAGGGTCGAAAGCCATAAAATTCGGTGAGGCACTGCGGGGGGGTTGCCTTCGCCACGGGATGCCAGACAGCACCTTTTTGAGTCCAGTGGCTCTAAGATCACTCTGTACATATCTCCTCCCCCAGGCCTACAGAAAGTATTTGGGAAGTGCACAACACGCCTCTAATTCGAGTGTCCAATAGACCGTAGTCCCAGGGCCTAATGCTGACGCCTCCGCTTCACGTCCCATGACGAGCAGTGCTCGTCATACCGTCGTTGAGGACCTTTTTCTCATGACGAGTCCTGCTCGTCATACCACACTGAGGGGTTAAGAAAGTTCATGGGAAAATTATCAAGATAGATACCTATTATACATATACCTACCTACTCCGAACAGTTTCACGTTACTATTCTTTCTATGACGACAGTGTGCGCATTCGTGAAAGCTTATGAAGACACTGGGCGTCCCGCAATTAAACTCGGAAGTCGCAGAGTAGCCGACGCGCGACGTTGGGACTGATTAGTTTCTCCGAAGCACCAAGTACCAAAATATGACAGGATGTGCGTCCTCCGGGGCGTACCACCCCGCCGACCGCAAACCGCCCGTGGAATTGCACGGGAGGCTCCCTATTACCCTTGCGTCGGGCACCAAGTGTCCCATTCACGCCAGGCGCTGTAAATTGGCCCCACGTCGCGATGGCCAAATCCCCGCAATCAATGGGACGGTGCTAATTGCGATCTTGATGGCTCGTTCCGCGACGGAAACAATAAAAAAACAGGATTCCTCGATTGGCATCGTGTGCCCGTCAGCCATTACTTAACTCTGTTAACGCGGAAATGGCTACTGCTAAAGACACGTGGTATCGATTGAACGGCCGGCGAGGGCTCGAAGGGGTAGGTTCTTTAGTGTTTCACGTTTGTGTACGGATTCTAGTGAAAACCACGCCTGGAAGGGTCGGCCATCTTGATGTATGAATGGGTGAATTCCTATTGGCCATGAATTCCATGTGCACCGTTCCTCGGCTTCTCCCCCTCGAGATGATGCTCGTCCCAAAGTGGTTCGAATTCCCCACTGTTAGAGGGAATCGTGGCCCCCGCTGTTAATAATACCTACGTAGGGTGGTCCGGGTGAACACCGTCCACTCCCATCCCTCCGCGATCTATTCAGAGCCGTTTGGCCATTGTGTCGGTGGACTTGGGCGATCTGCTTGGGCGATCTACTTGGCCCATTGTGTGTGTTGAAGGCTTCTCAGAAGGGGGGCCTCAGGTTTGATGTGGTCCTGGGTATAAGAGTCGGAGGAGGAGGCGATCACTTCAGGGGGTCTATGTTCAGAATTAAAGTAAACGATTTTGCAAAAAATATGCGCATATGCAGTAACCTGCTGCTGCAATAATTAATGATATCAATTAGGGAAAAGTCGATTCAAGAATTCATTCTGAAACCGTTTTGGAACCGATATAGAACCGAAAAAATAACGGTTATGGAACCGATATAACGAGGGAAATTGGAACCGTAACCGAAATAGATAATAGGTGGAACTTTCGGTTCTTCATAACAGTTATTTGGAATAAAGGTTCTACATAACCGTTTGGAGAACCGAAATCGATGTTATAACAGTTTTCAAGCTCTGCTGCCAAGTGTCAAATAAGGTAAGTTGTCAACATTTTTGAAATGTCAACGAGTTTTTACACCATATAGGACACCGAATTATTGTCTCAATTAACAAGGTAAGTGCCAAAATTTTTTAATAGACTTAACATACTGAATTAATCTTATTCCAACACCAATAAATTGTGTGCTAAAAATATTCGATCTCTTCGTTCATTTTCGCTGAATTATCATTAGCATTTAAATTTCCCGCAACAAGACTTTCTGCCATACGCTCTCACTTCCTTCGGACACATTTTGTAGTTTCTACACTCACTATAGCAAAAGGCCACTCTATTCCTATATAAGTTCTACGTTAAGTTGTAACTAAAATGTGTTTTTTATATATTTACAGATAATCGAGACAGAAGATGATGCAGTGTGATCTACGTCGGAGAAAAAAATTTATTGGGACATAGTATTATATTAATTAAACGATATTAATAAATGATTTTATACAGCTTCGATCCTCTGTTTGTTTCTTGTATGTTTGGTTCATATCTAAAAACTCAAATTTAAACCAATTCCACCAATCCATTTGTATTGAAGCCTCGCAGGCGTATATAGTTTGGACGACAAACCAAGAAATTTAAAAAACATTTTTGCGAACTTTTCGGGAACTAAGACCGAGCGGCGTTAACATGTATAGGAAAAAGCTGTTCAAAATGTGGAGTTTTACAATATATCGAAATTTCAGTGTGTAACCTGTCGTTTCTTTTTTCGCCAACAGCCCACTACGATATCCGGGCGATGCGATTCTGGAACGCAGTCAGAATGGTCGAATCTGGGCAGACGTACTGCTGCACCGGCTACTCCCCCTCCACGGAAGCACCGACTTACGACGGGCAGGTACCCTACATAGGGCTTGCACCACCAACAAGTGATGTCCACCTCAGGCCACTCCTACACCCCCTGAATGCTCATGTACCGGTTACTGGAGTACCAGCCAGTCCTGACAGCCCCCCAGAACGTCCTGCTACGTAGCCTAAGTGAGTACCATTTAATGTAGATAGGTACATTGCAGCGTTAGCTGTTCATTTGGTAATGGACGGGACCGGACGAGACAGGGCCCAAATATGCAAACATGAAGGAAAGAACACATGCCATAGTGAACGAAAAAATAAATGAACGCTTTATGATTATTCACACCATAATAGATTCCATTGTAACGTTAGGACGTACCTTTGAGCTCTAAACAAACTGCAGAGTGAACAGCAATGGGAAGAAGTAGAGGCGACGCAGCGGTCTGATGTAAATAGAAGATAATCGGTGAACCTATCCCTCTTCTTTCTATTATCCTTCTGTATCTGTACTATCATGTAGTAAATTATAGACACCATGCCGTGATCTGTGTTATGTTTTATGCATTATAAATCTATAGCCATTCAGTTACATGTATACAGCTGAATATACATATGTATAATCTGTTTGTAAGACAGAGATAGGTTCACCACTTATCTTCCCTCTTTCTCTGACTGACATTGCTCTGTTCACTCTCCAGTTGGTTTAGAGCTCAATGGGACGTACTACATGTGTTACTCGCGAATAAATTGGCACATCAGAAAATCTGATTAATAGATTCGCTATGGCGACACTGACAACGGGAATGCAAAAGGTTCAGCTCAGCCATTTGGTTTAACTTGGCACGTATAATCAAGGTTCTCTTGATTAAATGTAATTTGTATAGTAATTCTAGGCATTTGTATACATACATCTCCATTAATTTCTTTATTCCAAGGATTGGTTATTTAAATCGGCGTTATTCACGCATGTCGATTCGCACACAGCATTAGAGCACTAAAGAGGTGAGTATGCGCATCCGCCATTTTGTGTCCTATCCAGAGAGAAAACAACATGCAGAGTCCGTTAAGACCGGCTAAAACATATTGAAATACGGTAGCTACGATAGATTCGGTAGTAAATTCCGCGTGAAAAATATTCATTAATTAATTGTTATTCTAATCAATATAAAATGTAGTAATGTATTTGTGTGTTTTAGGTATATTTTTCAAGGTATAAAGGAATTAAAATGCCGTGCTGCAGTGAGTGCTATTAATTGTAGCACGAGAACAGAAAAGAAATGTTCGGCTTTTTAGGTTTCCAAAAGATAAACATGTGATCCAGGAGCAGATTTCCCCTACTTGGGAAGGCCTGCTTTAGAGTACAGAGAAATGAAAAATTACAAAAGATAAATATAGTATAGTCTGAAGAACTTATACAGTAAACGCAACTACGCTGGTGACAATCATACTATGCAATAGATTTCAGAAAGTATTGAGATGTACGGAGAACACATCAATGTCAGTGAGATATTGGTTTGCCCCACTCATGGCCCTATTGAATGGATCAGCCATGTAATGGTGGTAAGCCGGTATCTTAAACTCGAAAAAAGGCCTGGGTCGTAATTGCCTCTGTGAAGCTAGAAAACATAATGGATAATAACATAAAATACTAATTACCAAATTTGTATAATAAGGTGTGTACCCTGTACTGCACCCTCTTAATACTTCATCTAAAAATGCATGTCATATTATATACACTTTCAAGTACTTGCAACTTAAATAGTTTAACTCAAGTAGTTTAATTTAACACTTTACCAACCGGTACCATATTAATAGGCTAAGCCGAAACAGAGCCGGTGTCAGGAAAGTATTTGTGGCCGACTGGTCGGTGAGAAGTGTGTATACTCCAAGTCATTTTAGAAGGAACTTGCCGGTGCAGTACAGGGTACACACCTTATTATACAAATTTGGTAATTAGTATTTTATGTTATTATCCATTATGTTTTCTAGCTTCACAGAGGCAATTACGACCCAGGCCTTTTTTCGAGTTTAAGATACCGGCTTACCACCATTACATGGCCGATCCATTCAATAGGGCCATGAGTGGGGCAAACCAATATCTCACTGACATTGATGTGTTCTCCGTACATCTCAATACTTTCTGAAATCTATTGCATAGTATGATTGTCACCAGCGTAGTTGCGTTTACTGTATAAGTTCTTCAGACTATACTATTTATCTTTTGTCATTTTTCATTTCTCTGTACTCTAAAGCAGGCCTTCCCAAGTAGGGGAAATCTGCTCCTGGATCACATGTTTATCTTTTGGAAACCTAAAAAGCCGAACATTCTTTTCTGTTCTCGTGCTACAATTAATAGCACTCACTGCAGCACGGCATTTTAATTCCTTTATACCTTGAAAAATATACCTAAAACACACAAATACATTACTACATTTTATATTGATTAGAATAACAATTAATTAATGAATATTTTTCACGCGGAATTTACT